>CANUEZ040000027.1:11732500-17257500 GCA_948099385.1 Fasciola hepatica | reverse complement strand
CGATTCCCCTATGTATCGACAAGCCTCGTTTGAATTGAGGCGAATGTACGCTAGCGCACGCATGTAACTCAGCCCTCACTGACATTGCTTTTATTAATTGTACTTGTCTTCAGCTTGCTTGCTAGTTACGGCCGGGTTTTGTGTTTACCATCATAGAAACAAATAGAGAGCCATTGTTGTGCGTTCTACTACTAACCAGGAAAACAACCGTACCCGTATGAACTAACTGACAATTTGTGCGTTTTGTGATGAATTCCTGATCAAAAATGAATTCCTACGTAATGGAAAAACCACTTGCATTTTTCACACCGAAAAGTCGAGCACCGCGGGCCGGAATCGAACCGGCGAACGGGCGCATCAACGATTATTCATCTGCGTTACTCACACTCGATCTTCCGTACCGCGATAGCTCAGTGGGTAGAGCTTCTGTCTGGTATGTGGAGAGTCACCGGTTTAATTCCGCGTCGCGGCCTTCGACTTTTCGGTGTGGAAAATGCAAGTGGATTTTTCATTACATAAGATTCTGGCTCCTCGTGCCAACAATACCCCCCGTGAATGATGACTTCTTTCAACATCAAAGTAGAGAGCAACCATGTATGTGAAAAATACGTACGGAAATATGAAAAAAAGCTCTTTCAAATTTGTCTTATGTATGAATATATCTCAACGGTGTTACAAGCAAATCGAAGAATATCTGATCGCTTGCTTTATGGGTGATATAAAAGATTGATGAGAAAAGACTAAAGTAACTCAACGCAGACTGACAAGATATTTCCAGTTCCCAGAATCGCTCTTTGGGCTTGACAGATGCACATCGAATAACTCCAGATGCCAAATCCGTGTTGTATTCATATTTTGAAAAGGAATCACTTCCAACAATTCCATAGGGTAAAAAACATCGCGAACTTTTTAACCTGTTTTGTCGAAAAAAATTGTTGCTTATTTTACGGGTTATCTGATCAATACTCATAAATTGCTGAACGTACAGGGCTGCCATAATTCCTAGCAGTAAGCGGATTGTTCGCACTGCGTGAAAAAATGAAATATGAAAAATACTGTCCTTACTTCCCTTTTATTTGTTATATAACATCGTAAAGCTATTCATGGAGGAGGACGAGGCCCGTGGAAGGTTTAATATATATATATATATATATATATATATATATATATATATATATACTGATGTTTATGACTGGTCAACATTTCTATTATATTTACTTACCACGATATTGTATATACTTGAGCGCACTATACACTTGGCTAAAAAGGTAGAAAGAAGTGAACGACACTCTTGAAAATAGAATTAGGCTGAATAGGTATACATTTGGGACCTCAGTTTAATAGTCAGGAAATAATTCGTGAGAATTCGGCAAAAGCTATCACGAATATTACTACGTGTACTCATATTTTGTATCGATTTCTTTTCTCCGCCAGATCTTGCTTGCCTCAATTAACCCAATATCTTTCAGCGCGAGTTGCTAAATTGGATTAAGTCCTCGATGTCAGAAAAAATGTGAGATACTTCATAACTAATGGTTGTAATGTAAGCCTCGAACAAATGAGAAAAGTAACACAACCACTTTGATTCATAAATGTGTCACCGGTTCGATTCCGGCTCGTGACATGGACTTCGTATGCGAAAATTGCAAGTAGATTTTCCCTTATCCACATCGTTCTGGCTGCTTGTGCCAAGGAGGAAATCTACAGAAATATGTCTCAGTTCCAACCGTCTCCCACATCTCTATAACCACCACCAAGAACAACAACTGTAACTCCTCGCGATACCTGTTCGACCATTAGTTCACTCGATTTTTTGGTTGGAATTCACGTTACACAAGAATAAAAGAAAACTAGCCTGCCAAACTCCTGTGGTTCTTCTATCACTTCCACCATTTACTCATCGAATTCGCAGATCCAGTTTCTTGTATCCATGCCTCAGTTGATGATGAGACGTTTACCACCTAGAAGTCAAAACCGGTTGTCAAGAGCTTATGAAGTTGAGTGCAGCGCTAAAAACCAAAAGAAGCTGTTTGTACTAGCCTTCACGGTCACTACAGGTTTCTGTTAGGAGATCAAATTCACCAGTTATTAATCACCTTGAATATAACATCAATATGTTAAGATTGTCAGTGACAGGTGGTTTTGATGTGAGGTTAACTGGTGAACACTAGCCCTGATAACCTCGTACCTAATACACGAGACTCGCCATTCTGGTAAGGACTATGTGGTTACGCACTGCTGATGACTTCCGACAGGGCCAGAATGAGTGGCTACTGTACACGGCATCTGAGGCTTCTCAAAGAAATTGCCACTGCCACCTAAATACATGCGTTCCCTCAAAATTACTCATTTTTTTTGTTAAAGCATCCTGAATAGCGTTTTGGGTAAGCCGTTTTCTGCTATGAGTACTTTACGCATAATCATTTCCGAGATTTCGAACTATTCCATCTTTTGGTATGTATATCACGCTAGTTGCTTGCGAGTAGTGTGTGGGATTGGTGAATCTGGTGCTTCCGAGTGCAGGTTGATCGGATGGCCTGAGGTTTGCGCGTGAAACGTGGAGTCAAAAGGACAGCCAACCAAACAAATATTCTATCTTTCATTGTGAATTCCAGTTACATACACTTAAACTTCAATAACGGCAATTAGCTGCTGCCAGACAGACCGTTACGTCAATGATGGGACTGTTTGGAAAATTCTGAAACTCACCGATCCCATTGCGAAGCATTTTCTAGTTGGAAAGGTTAGATCTCTGATCCAACAGAAACCTTTGCGTTGTAGAGGAAAACCTACAATAATGAAAATAAAGAACTACGTGGCGAAACACACTAGGCCGAGTGCATACATAGCTCCATATCACCAAATTTGCAAAATTTTAGGGACATTTCGGCTCTCGTACTCAGCTCCAGTGTTCGTCGAGGCAGGATTATTATTACAATCATTATTATTATTACTATCAGTGGTAGCAGTGCTAGTAATATCAGTAGTATTCCGGTGGTGGTGGTACTGCTGGGCGCAGTAGTAGTGGTGGTAGCAGAAGTATTGATAGTAATAGTAGTAGTAGAAGCATCAGCCGTAGTAGTACGAACAACAACATCAGCAGCAGCAGCAGTAATTTCAGCTGTTCTACTCCAATACCCCCTATACATATATGTCATCCATAATGACATACAACGGGCGGACTAGTTGGGGCTAAAGAGATGACTGGGGAGCACTGGCATGCCTGGAATGAATTCCCGTTAAGCTCACACGTGGTTGCCGATTCGTTATCCCCATCTGACAAGTTAAATTAAACAGAACTTGTCTTGTCGATGATCTTGGTATCTCATGAAACTACTACCACTAAACTCAGCTCTCCGTGAACTTTGTAAACCAGTGATAAGATTATGCGAGGACTGTCATGGTGAACATGCCATACGTGTTTGTGTGTGTGTGTGTGTGTGTGTGTGTGTGTGTGTGTGTGTGTGTGTTGTCCCCATAGTTGTGTACGTGGTTGATGATGACGAGTATTCATTACAACGAGCACAGTCCAATTGTATTTGGCGTTGAGACGGTAGAGTGAGCTACTCAGTTACCACATTTGACTGGGAAATTCTCTTCGGTGTTGTTTTGCAAAGGAAGAGTTCATGACAGATTCTTGAAATCGCGAATTTCTCCTCCCATTCTTGTTATGATCGTTTTTCTCAGTAAGCAGATTTTGCAGATTAGAAGAAAGCAGCAGAAAGTACCAAAATTTCCTTTTTCTCTAGAGATAGACCATGTGGATGGAAAACCATCGGGTGACAAACGCAGTTCGGGTGACGTGCTTGTTTGTACATGTGAAAAGGAAGAGAATACAAATAAGAGGTTCCAGAAAACATGCATACGCATATCATTCTTGTCTTTTTCGCACCTCTATGTTTAAATCTGCGTGGGATATTAGTTACAATTTGATGGTAATCAATCTAGCCCACTTTTTTCTTCCAAATCAGAACAAGGAACGATAGTAATCACTGCGAAAAATTTTGACTACCCATCCGCTTCTTTATCGACTATCATCAAGTATGATCATTGTTACACCGATAGTGTGTTCAGATGAGGAGATGGCGACCAGGGATGGCGCATTCGTTGCTCAAAGTATCATTACGTCTAGTGAAATGCCCTTAACACACACACACACACTCAGATAGACAGACAGATAAGCGCACACATTCTGGCTGTATCTTCATTGTTACACATGCGCAGTTTACTCAAGCCATGAACCCCATCAAAACATGGATGATGAAACCGGGGATTGCGTGTGAGTACACTGCACGTTGCATATATTCACGAACCAATCAACGTGTGAGCGCGTGTGTGTGTGTGTTTTGTGCGTGCTTACTTTCGTGCTCTCGCACTCAGGCGCACGCAACTTGAGTTAGCGTCTGTTAAGGAGTAGCAGTTAAACTGCAATGAGTCCCCCGAGTGATCGTGATGATTCTGCTGCGGCTGTTGATGTGCATCAGGGGCTGTCCGAAGTAAGCAGTCTGCAAATCAGCGTCCTAAATCCACTCGCCACCCCATGTCACCATCGAAATGATATGCTTACTTGTGACGTTTCCACATCCGTCTAATTAAGCCCTGTCAAGTTCAGTATGACTCGAATGAATGTTGGTAGTCTGAAGCACGCGATTGATACATTATCGTGTAAGTGTACGTGATCCGAGAGATTCGATCTGAAGTGAGGCCGGCGCACAGGATGGAGCGGGACGGGACGGAAACGACTCACGTGCAAAGAAGCACACACACACGTAAGTATTTAGTAGATTAAGTCAGGAAGTGAGAAGCATACGTGCACACATGTATGTTCGCTACGGTTTCGAAATTTCGTTCTACCTGTTTGTCTGTGCATGCGTTCATAGCCGTTAATCACAGTCATCTGTCTGTTCCATATCACACAAACACACTAAACGGTCGATGAGTAGTGGGGTGCTGCCCATCGAGTCTAAAGTGTTACGAAACTCCACTCTACTCTACCACGGATTGTAACGGAAGTATGTGTGCGTAGAAGCGGAGTGAGAGAGTACTGAGCTAAACTGCGCTAATGACAAAACTCCATAAGCTTCCGTTTTGTCACACCAACCACATCACTACCATCAATATCATCCTCATTCTCCCATATGGCCGTAAATGCATTTGAAAACGAATGCCTACGTGGCGTGCATTGCTCGCCTAAGTTTGTCCGTGCATGCGCACTGAGGGCGTTACACTATTAGATAAAGAGACAACTTGGGAATATCCTGTTTCGCAACGCTTCTCTGGCTTGACTATGACTTAGGTGACTGATATTCGTATAATCTGTCACTAAATCTACGATTTCACAATTCATACTTTATTAATTTAATGCGAAAATGATATCGTTGTTTAACATGAAGACCCCATCGAGTGAGCCTACGATTTCGCACTGAGTTGCGCTTCACTCTGACTTGGGATACATTGCCACAGACGAGCATCAGGAAAGAAGTCATTGACTCGATGCTTACACTAAAACTCAGATACTCAAGAATAAAATGGTGATATAGATTCACAAACGCACATATTCGTTGGCTTCTCACGACTGTGAACGTAAAACATGATCGATTATAAATCTTACAGTAATTAAAATGTAAAAGTACTCTGCTTTTGTTTGATCGCACTGACGTATCAAACATGATCATACACTAATCGCTGGTTGAAGCATCCCTATAGCCACCACCTCGCTAAACTCGCGTCGCTTTGATGACGGATTTCACAACATCATGTTAACTGATTGGATCAAGTCACAGCGTATCACTTCGTTCGTTTAGCCAAATACCTGAATATATGCCTATGTGCACACCGAGCAGAGCATCCATCCTTTCCACTAAAGCACCTGTCATCATAACTGCAAAAGAACTGACAAATGACTCGTAAATATGTGAAAAATTCAATGTGGACAGCTCATTTGGTTCAGATAAGGCCTAAAAGCTTTATCTGTTTTTTGCTTGATAGTCATGAAACTTTTGGTCGACTGATTGCCATCACCAAACACCAACGGAATCCGTATACGCCAACCTGATATGAACGGTGACACTTTTCGGTCCCGGTGAGATTCGGACCCACGCATGAATGCTACTCATACTCCGAAGCCTACAGCACTCTACCCCAAACGAGTTACAGGGCAGTAAACGAAAGTGTCAGGCCTGTAGATACTAGTTAAATCACAAATACCAACTCGCGACCACAGTGCCATCTTTCTCCAGGTTAGCAACGTCTAACCCACATAGAACTGTCAGCGAACCAAGATTATGGTTCCTCAGTAGGCTCTCCACATAGGAGCTTCTTATCACACTCCTGATATATGAATTAGATTGTAGTGACAAATGTGTTAGCAATTCCTCAAATGGATCCTAAAGTTCACCGGCTAAGACACAGTAGCCAGTGGAATCCACCTGAAGTTTTGTCGTTATTATCAAGACAGAGGGCTCTCAGCAATTAGGTCAATCCAGTAATCGTCAAGTCTGTCATACCAAATTTCAGAAACTATATTTAAGTAACATTCGACTGGTCTTTGTACAAAAAAGAAAAGAAGGCATATTTCGTTATTGTTCATTTCATTTCATTTCATTAACTCACTAATCTCGCAATTCTATGTTCCGGTTTCGGTTGCCACCTTCCAGCATCGTCCAGTAAGGGGCAAAAGAATAGAAGAGTGAGTTGAAGGAGATCCAAAAGCATGATAGGGAATGCAAATCACGAGGACTGCGAAAAAGTTCGAACACAACTACTCCACTGACCGAGGCATCTAGCCGTATAACTTATTGTTTGCAGCCATCTGGTAGGCGGGTCGCGTGAACACCAACCTGGAAGTCTAACACATCCTACTTGGCCAACTCCACTGGTTAGGGTTTTAATACATTTCTGCCTTGTCGTCGACTGACCATCTCGACCAATCTTCCAATCACCTCCTGCCTCAGAGAACAGCGTACACTGAGGAAGTCTATCGGTGGGCATGCGTAACACATGTCCCAACAACCTTAACCTGTTTAGATTTAGTACTTGTTTCAAAGGAAGACCACTGGTTCCCAGCACCCCGCGTCTAATCTCAGCATGGCTGGTACGATACTCCTATCGTATTCGGCCAGTGTTACGAAGACATCGAAGCTCAGCCACCGACAATCTTTACAAATCTTTCACCCTAGACGGCTATGTTTCTGAGCCGTATAAAAGAACAGATCTATATCTGGTGTTGTAAGGATAAGCATATTATGATTCTGCTTTTAGGTGATTCGGAGGGAAAATGTACAATACATACGAAAATGAGGCTCTTAATTATTTAAATAAATCGATTCCAATCCCACCAGTGTCAGTCAACTATGATGCTAGACAACATTTCACGTAGTCCCTATCGTTACCTCATCTGATCTATTTGGTGGCCTTATGTAGTTTTCCACTGATGGTTGTGGTTGTTGCTTCTAAATTATAGTATTATGGATAACTGCTGTTACGGGGTATATATATATATATATATATATATATATATATATATATATATATATATATATATAATCATGTGACTCCTTGAATCGCACTCCAAACGCCTTTGGAAAGTGAATAAATCTTCTACCGTCCACATATATTCATACCAACAGAATTAAACGTCAGTGCCCACTATCTTACTAGGAGTGTATGTATGTATATATGTGTGTATGATAGAGTGGGCTGAAAGACTAATCTACGAAACAACTTCCGGAATCTCAATAAAACCACTTGAATATATACACTTGCGTCCGATATTTCCCTATTTCAGGCTCAACCCGGTGGTTATCCGAGGTAAATTACGGTCGATTTACCAAATGAAAAGCAACTGGCGGAATCAATAAGTGCGAACTATATCAGTTCTCCCTAATAACCTGCAAGAAATTTATTATCCAGTTAATTTAATATAGTGGATATTTAACCCCCAATTCGCAGATCTATTAAAATCTCTGGGATATTTGACATTAAGTAGATCCCCTTTTTAAGTGGTCTGTAAAATCATGGCTACTAGGAAATCGTGACCGTCCATGTTTATCAAGTAGATCGATCAATCCCCTGGGAAGAAAAAAATGAAGAAATCTCACAGCACTTTTATTCAGTGGTTATTTTGATTTATATTATGGAAGAAGATAGAAAGAGGTGGAAAATTCAAAGAGTTACCGGATCACCAAAAATACGACGCATTCTGATTATGTGCGTGAACATAGCTTCCTATTTGTTTTGTTCATTTACTCAGTGGTATGTTTTTATCACAGCCTCCAGTCGGTCGGTGACGGGCTCTTTCGGATAGTAATAAAAGCACCGTATACGTACTTCTTTTATTCAGTCTTGCTGTACGTTTTGGAGCGAAATTATGAACTCCGTATACCTCTCTCTAGTCCAAGGATAGATCAGTAGATAGATCTATGCACAGAATGAGCAGCCGTCATCCATAATACACAAACGTGTAACTATAACACTCTCCTGCTAAGGGAAGTCAGAATCACACGAGAGCTGACCTTAGTGTTGTTGAATCGATCGCGTCTCCTATCCCCGGGAAGTTTGGCTGATGAAGCTGACCGAAATCCTTGAGCTAGCGTGCTTTGGTGACGTGGATACACGCTGTATATTTCTTTAACTCAATTATTCCGACAGAAGTTGCTCAATAAGAGTAACCTTTCAACTCCAGTGCAATTTTCCGGAGCTGGAGCATAAGAGTTTCAGCTGAGCAGTGATTGTGTGTACCCGGGACAAACAAAGATATATCTCCATATTGTAGTACCAATGGTTACCACAGCGATGGCGATAACTAGGGGTTAATATAACTACTTCTAGAGTGTACTGTTGGCTCGAGAAGCCTGAATCTTACGTAATGGAAAATCCACTTGCGCTTTTCACTTCCAAAATACAACCATTATGGTCATTCAACTAATGGTTCGAGGGAGGACGATACGTTTACTGCTGTAGATATTCGGATGTTCCAATCAGAGTGAGAAAAAATTGCACTATGGTAGGTGAATGAACTGTTCAGTAGAAATGGTAATACTTCGATCGACAGAAAAATCAGTATATCAGCTGAACCTGGGTTAGATACACACCATAGTGCAATTTTTTCTAAATGAGTATTGCTCGTCCGGCCAGTCTGTACCAGTCGTTATGGAAGCGTCGGACTCTTCCAACTCGCCGTTGGCGTCGACGTCGGTGGAGACGGTATTTCTATAAGTTAAATGGTTATCGTCGGTGTTTTCGTGGATGTCGTAATGGATATCTTTCTCGTAAAATATCTTGTCGTTGGTGTTCTCCTTATGTTTGTCACAAATTGATAGCAACGAAAGTTGTCTCCGTGGATACAGAATCATTTGTGATTAGTACGCGATTGGATGATTTTGAACAAGCAAAACGGATGTTCGATTTGTATCGTTCATATCGGATATCGGGAATAAAAGTGTTGTATCGATCGGATGTTCGAGGTGCTTATGCTCAATTTTCTCGATTGGATGAAGCATGTGTACGTCTTGGTGTTATTCCAGTGGCCTCTGCCAATGAATTTACGTCGGAAGTTAGTGCTGATCAATTGCGTTTGAAGAATTGTTATCGTGAGTTGTTGGTTACGAAGAATTTCGAATTGGATCGACGTACTCTTTGGGTCGACAGTGGTCAGGATGGTGTACCTTCTCAACGTAATCCCTGGTTGTCTGATACGTCGAAGTCTCATTACGGATTGTTTTGCAAGCTTGTGAATCTAACTGATGATTTTAAGTCGAAAACAAACCGATGTGGAATTCTGTACATTTCCGTTTTCATTCAATTCCGCGATCGTAAAGTAACTTAATAGCCCCGCGTTTCATTTCCATGTAAATCAAAAGACTTGTTTATGATTATGTATCAAATAAATGTATTATGAAATTTTACAGCGTTGTTTATTCCATGTGAATAATGTGTTCAATTCTTCTCAGTAGGGCTGGTAACTGGGAAGTGTAAAATCCGTAATATTGTTCAATGGGATTATTGGATGTTATGATTAAGTTCTTGGAGTTGAATTGCTTCGTCCCTCCTTTGCATTGTACTAAGAATGGAAATCGGTCGCATAGTCTAAGTAGGTACGCTATGCTAACCCAGCATAAAAGGATTTCATTATTCGGTATACTATTTGTGTGAGAGAAGAGCATGATCCTGCCAGTGAATTCAATCAATGTTTACCGGTATATATATATATATATATATATATATATATATATATATATGCAACCTCTCACGACCTACATTAATACTTTTAGATGTTGTACTTTTTGACAAATAGTTGTTTAATCTTTCCTACTGCTAGCACGTACCAACCGTAGCAGTGGTCCAGCCTTTCGAAGAAAAGTGTGGTAATCGAAGCTTCCCCAGTTCGAGCTGCTCTACAGTGTTTCTAGGAAAATAAGCTCAACCATGATTTTTTAGGTCGTTTTAAATGTACGTCGCACCCTGAAAATAAGACTCAGTCGAAAACTCATCAGAGGAATGAACTTACAGAGGATATTTCATTTCCTGAGATGACCCATTCTTCCAAATTCCGGAATAATGAGAACTCAGTTTACTAAACCTACTGAAATAATAAACGTACATCCTCCAGTTTCAGCTGCCCTAATGTTTCAGGCTTTGGCAAGAAACACGATTTTGGCATCGTGCTCACTCATGATCAGCCGGAACTGAATCAAAATAAACCACTGCCATTTAAACGAGATTTTATCGTATTCCGCAATGCTGCAATATGTTTGTCAACATTCGAAGTTGCCGTGACAGCATGATCTCGTTCACTGACCGTTGCTCCGCCAATGTACTGAGAACAGGGTTCAGGAACAAAATGTATTCAACTGAGGAAAGTTCTGTTGTTAACGTTGAGAGATTTATTTCGACTACACTACAGGAAATGAGTCTGTGGGAACCAAAGGCTCCGAAAGATAGAACTGGGAACCCGTATAGACGAAGAAAGAGTTCTATTTCGAATACACCGGTAATCTCTACTCATTCGAGCCAATCGTTCCGTATGGGCAATTTATTTGTGACTGTATCTCGTGGATCCTGAAGGGGAAGCTTAAAAGTTTTACGTGATCAAGACCAATGTTTGAGTTATTAAGAAAGATCAGGATAGTCGAAGCAGTTCACAGTCTACTTGCGCATACGAAGTCTGAAGAAATCGAATAAAACTGGCTTTTTGAAATTACAGGACGTCAAACTGGATCATACATTATTGATAACCTGAAATAAATTGTGTTCATCTACCAGGAGCCCGCAGGTCGGGTAAACCAATAAAGTACAACCTACCGGTCCCCCAACCACTGCAAACACTAGTGACAGAGTTTGCTATGATTGACCGTTCTTTCCAGGCGCTCAAACGATTCTTATACCGCAGACAGCGCGGTCACACAGAATTCGGCAAGTTGTTTACTCATCCCCTAGCTTCTTCTCCATTTCTCCCAAATTTTGCCGCTTCCAACCGGAAATTCGATCGTCCGTATTAGTAGTGGTACCATTGGAGGAAATTCTTTTCACTTTTTCTCCTGTCTTTCCCCGACAAGCTTCCAAGTCTCTCCAAACTTGCTCCCAGTATCTGATGTTCTCCTTGATTTTGGCTGTCCATTCAGACTAACAACATTGCATGTGCACAGGCTGAGGCTGAGGACAACAAATAAGTTTTGCTTGTTCTATGAAAACCCTTGTCGTCGATATGTGAGGCCTTCAGGACTTCGGTTCTATCAGTCAGTTGATGTGCCCATCCAATCCTTCCCTGAAGTTCCATTAATACCTTTCTGGGGACCCTCAGGCTATAGTTTCGGGTCTTAATGTCGTCAACGGGCTGAAGTTGCGCTGTTCCAATGGAACGCCTTTGGCTCTCCGTTATGCGCAGTGAGACTTAGAGTTTCGTGCGAAATGAAAAATTGCCGTCTCGATAGACGAAAATTGTTTGTCCTCTCAGCGTATCTACCTACGGAATACAGATCGACTGTAATCAAAGATAACTTCTTACAAAAGCTACACAACCTCTTAATCAGAGAGAGTCGGGATGATGTCGTTATTTTTGCAGGAGATACAAATGCTAGAGTGAGTCGGATGTCAACAAAAGAGGCGCATTTAAGAGGTCTTTTTGAACAAGATTTCTGTCGCACAGAAAGCGGAAGACAGCTTTTGGCTCCTTCCTCGCACCATGGGTTATTTTTTACTTGTACGAAATTCGCACGCTCTAATCGCCGGCAAGCCAGGCGAAGCCTCTCAGCATCGAGCCAGCAGTGGACCCAGGCTGATCACATCGCAATCAGTCACAAATAGCGGTGTTATAAGCCAAGCTGTCAATCGTACTGGAGCACTCCAGTCGACGCCGATCACGCACTAGTTTGTTCTAAGCAGTCCATGAACTTCGTTGGACATTCTAAACACAAACTGCAATGACTAATACATCGCGAAAAGCTTTCCAAACCAGCTCATGAGTTCGACTCTTAAAACGCGCTAACTAAAGAGCTAGAATTTCCGCTCCTGATGACATCAATCAGCACAGGTCGCTTATCAGAAATGCTTTGCATGTCACCAGTTTGTTGAAATTTGGTGTATCACTTCGCATCGTAACACCCCGGATCTTGGAAAAATCTTTGTGTCTTTTCTACGCACTGTAGTCAATCCCAACTAGAAGCAAAAACATACCGAAGTGCGGGTCATAAGGAGGCGTGCACTGAATGCAATTCTACGGAGAGATCGCGAAGCCTGCTGGTTGTAATGTGCATCAGATATAAAGCGTGCTATGGCCATACGCTACTCCCACAATCTGTCTTATCTCATTCGATTCATCGGTAGGAAACAATCAGGTGTGAGCAAACCCATCTGTTAAGTTGACGGCTTACCATTTCACAACCAGCAGACGCCCCTACTACGCTGGGCAGATCAAGCCCAGACATTTTAACTGGCCCTCGTTGTCGACTTCGTACATTGCTACTGCAGCACTCAACCTGTTGTGTTCGACGTATACACCTGCTGAGACTGATATATACAAGGCGGTCCATGGTTTAGGACGTCACAAAATGCCGGGTCCACTGGCCTTCTCCCACAGTATTGAATGACGGTGGATTTCAGCCTACTAAAGAAATTCGTGTGTTGTTCGCAAATGTCTGGAATTTAGAGCACGTCCCTTCATCCTAGGGTTATCAGATTTTCCAAGTATTCGAAAAGGCCTTGCGTAGTCACTGGACAGTCATGGGGGTATAAACCTTATCTTAATAATGTCAAAGCTGGACCAACACACGAACACTCTGTGACCAACACCCAATTGCTATTAGCTGTCATTCCAGTTTCATTCCGTTGTAAAAACCAGTCTTGAAAAAGGTTACCAGTGGTGACCGAAGCGTCGACAATCTACCAGCAATTTCGACTAAGCTTTTTTATTAAACAATAAAATTGTACGATAACACTTCACGTGGTGTATCGATTTTTCGATATGCTCCGAACCGATCTCGGTTCTGACACATTTATACCCCATTTATTTCCAGGATCATGAAGATAAGTAAAAGTAAGATTATAGCCCATCTCGTAACTAGGAAACTTCTAAATGGCAATCAACTAATTTTCCTGGAAATCGTTCGTGCTCGATTCACCGAGTTGACTTGTTGAACTCACTCATAGGTGCGGCTGATAGAAAAGCTGATGGAAAAGCCATGATTCTGTGCTACGGGATATGCGAAAGGCTTTTAATCGGGCCTCGATTTCCGGATGATTTTACAAGTGAGACCGTGTAGCATTGTCGACCCACTACCGAGCTGGTCATCATCAAAACTCTAACCGCCACCAAATGGTCACTTTAAGCGAGGAAATCTCTAAACTAGTCTCGTACTGCTGGGGTCATCAGGTGAAGCTTTTTAAGCCCCCTGCATTTCATGGTGTATATTATCGATCTTTTCAGAGTTGTTCGGTACGGTGGTCCATACCTGTTTGCCGACCGTCGCAAAGTCTTATAATCATTTGATCCAGCTCAACTTAACTCGGTAATGGACAAAATCTACCACGATGTAAACTCCCACAGTTTCTGGCGAAGCTACACCCTGATGAAGTACTCCGCAGAGAAATGCAGCTTGTTACAGTTTAAAGGCATGATCCCCAGAGTGCTTTCCCCATGGACGCGAAACGAATCCCGATAAACAGTTAGTATAGGATTTGGGATTGCAGTGCTTATTATCTTTTACCTCCTCGGAGTAAAAAAAAATTAGGCAAGTAGCGAAGACCAAAAGGCTAAACGGCCTGGTTCATCGAACCTTTTGCCTGCCAGAAAGAACAGTTAGTATTTTTGAGACCAATGTCACACCCATGTTAGGATACTGCTTTGTGGCATACAATGAAGCTACGTTGAGCTTGAGTGCAGCAGAATGGGAAAGGATTTACTCGGCAAACTCGAATCAATCCCAAATGGAGTGGTGGCAATGTCAAGGATCGGCCGGACATCCAATTGCAGAAATTAACAATGTGATCAAGTGTGTAAAATACATTATTTTTAAGGATGGTGCGGAAAAGTATCGGAGGGTGCTTGCTGATGATCACCGAACGAACCAACTTGTATAGTAGCACAAAAACAGTGGAAGTTATATAGGGATACCGAAAAAGACACTGATGAATAGGTAATTGAATACTGTCCCATGAAATGGCGAGGCAATTACCAGAACTAACGTCAGGAATAATCGAAAAGGTGAGAGCCCACAGCTGGTGCAGGAAAGACAGAATCACAAAACGTGAACATTTAATCATCAAGTAGAATACAGTCTCAGACTGGAGCAAAATATGCCTGGGCCTAAGCCTAACACTTCTGTTAGGTTGACAAATACTTTGTCTTATTGAGTCTCATGCGGTTTTATGCGACAGTATCGGAAACGATAGATGAGAGTGATAAGCAACACCACGTTTAGAGGGCTGATCTCTGTACATACAGAGGGTATACTCTCGGGAATGATAATTTTAATTTCTTTGGGTACGACTGATCGTTTTGGGGAGGAGGAGGGTACTACCGACCTTGAGCCGTTCATTGTTGTAATGAGTGCGCTTGCAGAACACAGTTTGGCAAACAAGCTCGTTTTCAATAATTCATAATCATGACATTACATCACAATATATTACGACAAGTCAAAGGGTTGAACCAATTAGATAAGTGGAAAGTGATAAAGAATAATGAAGAAAGGGGTGGGGGGGGGGGAGAAAACAACTGTAATCCGGGCATGAATCAAAATCGGATGTGTATTGTCTTTTCTCTTGCGTTTTCAGTTTCCATCTGGTCTATGGCCTGTTGTAGGGTGGAGGGTGGGCCACGGAAGCTTGAGGGCACATACGAATTGTTTTGGAGCACATTGAGGACGGTTGTGGAGGCGGATGCTGAGGGCCTCGGCTATGCCTAGCATGCGACACTTGGCCGGTCTTGATTGCCGACCTCGAACCTTATACAGCGCACGGAAGGCTTCAGCCACGTTTACTGCGTGATTAGTCTGGGCAAGGTGTGAAATGGCAGCGCTAGTGAGTGACCTAATTGCTCCAGTGTTCAACCACGCAGGATGATGTTCGCGGATGCGTTCAGACAGACACCTGGTCGTGCGGCCGATATACGTTGTTCCACAGGAACAAGTGAATGAATAAACACAAAATGAGGCTGCAGAATCAGCACTTTGTCTTTCAACCGCAAAAGTACTACCGGCCGGGATTCGAACAAAACCCGGAGCTTAGCTGCGTAGAAAGTTTTGCTGATCATCCCTGACAATCTTCTCTGCACACTCTCTGCCAACGTATCACCCTTGAATGGCAAAGAGATATATATTGGGTTTCTTCCTACCCCAAACTTTCTTGGGGACTCCACTTTAACTCGCATTATCTTCTCAGCTAGCCGGTCCGGGTAACCGTTTTGGATGAAGGTTGTTCGCACCCCCCTCCCACCCTTTTCCTTATTAATCTTTATCACTTCCCACTTATCTAATTGGTTCAACCCTTTGACTTGTCGTAGTATGTTGTGATGTAATGTCATGATTATGAATCACTAAAAACGAGCTTGTTTGCCAAACTGTGTTCTCCAAATTTGTTCGTTGAGTGCGTTTGTATTGTGGTTAGTCACTAGAAAATGGCAGGATGGGGCTTGGCCAGTTACAATTATATAAACATACATCCCTCAGCGTTTCTTCTGGAGCATCCGGTTATCCACGAAGGGGTCCAGGAATAATCCTCGACCGACTTCCATTATTAGTGAGTATGTGAGCATTAGTTCCCTGGCGGGGTAACGGGTGTGTCTTTAAGTCATCAAGATGTGAAGGGGGAATGATAAAAAAGGAGACAACGACCTGGTTGTTGTGCCAGCTGTGGGTGAGGACGACGAAGCTAATGAATAGACAAAATACTCGGAGTCATAACGAGTCATTTTTGTGCGGATCCGAACATGATGCTTTTTCGTGGGCTGCATGAGAAAGTAGAATCATACGGCAGCTGAGTTGAGTGGGACCCTCACATACTATTAGCATTTGAACAGATCGATATCTGGAGGTTGTTTTAGGGTAGCAATCAGCGTGGTAAAACTCGGATTGACAGAAAGCCGCAAGGAAAACGGGTGGTGAGACCACTGAGTTAGAACATAAAACACGAGAATCAAGTGTAGGTAAACATCTGTAGGTACATTTCCGACTTTTTCCACGATTTTCAACGTCCCTTGGTGCGACACTCCTTTGTTGTACCGACGTTTTAATGTAAAAACACACACCTTTCGGTCGTCTCCACCGCGCAATACAAAAAAAGGCTGTAAATAAATCTTTAACTCTGGCACGGTCTCACCTTCTGGTTTGGAGTGTCTCGGAATCATATCGGTCGGAACTAACTGAGTGAAACAAACATTTTAGAAGCTTCAACGGCGTCTCTTGGCACTTCGCTCAATACCATCCTGTTCTGTCCAACGGATGGCTGTCAGACCGAACTGAACTGAAGACATTGGAGGATATTGGCTCTTCGACGCTCATTTTCTGATCAAAAGAACACTGGACAACTGTGAGTTTGAGTCACACCTATTGTTTCATTTTAATTCTTAGTGTACATACCCTTTTGGCCTTTTTATCACCGCACGCTCCTCCGCCCATCTTAGTTTGCTAGTGTCGCCTTAGATATTGTTGACATTCATTTAGTGTACCATATAGACAGAGTAGTACGCTACACATCTGCCACACGGGTAAAAAGCAGTTATTTAGTGGAGGCTTGTGTCGTGAAGCATTTTTTTTCAAGCAGTCGAATCAATGCCGTTGCTGACTACTTACAGCTGACTTTAAACAACACAGTGTTATTGTACTGGCAGGAGGAGAACATGTAGGGGGTAAATTTGTGAGTGCAAAAATATAAGTGTGCGACGTGGCATTCCTGAGTCAAGTAATCAAATACAGGCAAGAATTACCCCATAGCTACGAACCTTACGCGTATTATTGCCGGAATGTCATCAAAGCAGGGTCAAATGACTTAACGCTCCAAATCGTGTATTGACTGCTCTATCTTATATCGACTAGCTGGTCAGGGATTGTGCAAGGAACCCGAAGAGTTAGAAATCAGAGCTGGGCGGGGTCGGCAGGTATATGTGAAGAGACCGAAAGGCTTGCTGTCACTCTGTACAGGCTCAGACAAAAGAACCAAAGACTACCCCAAATGTTTGGGGTTTCTTATATGCAGGGTAGGGTCTAGGCGGTTATCAGGAATCCATCTGTTAGTGGAAGGGCAAAGAGCATTGGCCCAGGACCTTCCCAGCAGGTAGTGCTTTTCGTTTGTTTGTTTTTTGTAACAGAGGAGCGAGGGAGCATATTCGCCCTCCAGGGTGTACTTCCCGATTCTCCTCGACCCACCTGTCTTTACACGAGTCCTACCGTACCATCAACAGCTAGGGAGAGCTGTTTCCCTTGTTGTTAGAATGCCACAGACTAGAAGCTGTTGCCCTCGAGTGTACTGTCGCCCTGATCTATGAATGAGGAACGTAGGAGGTGAAACTAACACTCAGTTATTGGTGATTTTTCTGAGGCTTTCACTTGCCCACTTGCTTGTGCTCATAACAGAGTTTAGCCGGTTCTAGTATGTATACATTTATCTAAAGACTTCTCCGCTGGTTTTGACACACAGGGCTACTCCACGGGTACGATGTCTGTGGCGAAAACGTACTATCACCAGCTACGTAGAGGCTGACCTCCAGCCTGCGCTGTAGCAGTGGGTGATTGGTGTTGATGTGTCAATGAGTGTCTGCCTAAGGTGGCACGCTGGAGGTAGGAACTGATGAGCCGTGAATAACCTGAGATTCACAGCACGAAAACTTGGTAACTAAAAAAAGTATTGGATATCCAGAAACTATAGTAGTAACCATAGTTTATTTTGGATAACCCCGAAGCACTCTGCAGCGCAAGATCATATCATACAGTTTAAAAGGAATCCGAATTTCAAGAAGGTTATACTAGTATGTGCAAAGTAAGGTGGGAGAAAAAGTTCAACCCACCGGCCATGGTAACGCCCGGAAAATTTAAACTTAAGGTCAAGTGGTCGAGTCGGCTGAATCCAGGTGCAGCCGGTTGGAAACAGTATTGGTACACGTGAATCTTACGAACGCAGGATCGCACGACTGTTGAATCAAACTGGATAGACAGAAATTTGGTTTCTCGCAAAAAACAAAAGTAAAAAAATAAATTTCCAAAAGAGACGTGAACAAGCAATAGCGATTTGCTATGTATGAAAAGAGTCAGAATTGGGGATCAGACGATGAAGAGGGGTGTAAATGCGAATACGGAACGTCGAAAATCAGTCGAAGATTACGGTCTTAGTGTTTAGTGACCGGACATCGGCTGAGTCAGTTAAATAACAAAAGAACGACACATCTGAAAAGACTGTCAGAAGCATGCTGAAAGAGGTGGCCGGATAGAAACAGGTGAAAACTGAGCAGTTTGTTTGCTTTTTGAAAAGTAGACCATATTGCTTCAGATGGAAATTTGAACTGGGCGGTAGATAAGTGTGTCATGCGTAGCTACGACAATGGCAAAGATACACCCTGCAAAATAGATGGTAAGATAAATGACAGGCAAGTATTTACGTAGTTATGTTCCTTATCTAAGGAATGGAGGTGATGAAAAGATAGTTGCAAAGGTCGAAATTGTCTGGAATGGTTCACCAGGATGGAACACCGGATATGGGAGGCACAAAACAACCGATGCTTACAGCTGCGAAATTCCGCCGCTGGACAGGGATAGAGTCAATGATAAAGCAAACGGACGACAAAAGCGGAGAGAGATTGCCGGAGCGACGGTGAAGGGAGTGGCCGATTAGAAACAGGCAAACGCTGAGCAGATGGTTTGCCTTCAGAAAAGTGGAATTTGAAGCTTCACGTGGAAGCAGGAACCAAACTTATCTACGTATCTACATATCCATGACAGCTGCAGAGACACAGCTTGCAAAAAGACGATGAAGCAAATGGCAGGTAAAAGACTATCCATTAATGTTCTGGATAAAAAGTGGGTCACACGGTGGTGAAAAATTGAAACCGTGCTGTAAAAGTTCCTCTGAGAATTGCAAAAATGGGGAGGATGACGCTTTGCTGAAAGAGCATACCACAAAGCAGAGTCCGTAAAAGGGCAAAAAATGGAACTAATAGGGAGAGCAGACGATCACAAAGTTGTTGACTGTTAAGCTACTCTGGATGCAAACATTTCACAGTGAAATATACTGTTCCGATTTTGTGGAACGGAAACGAATGGCAACGACAAAAGTGTCACTTTTCAAATACCTCAGTAAAGGTGATAAAAAAGGGAAAATTCTACCTTCGGAGACAGCTTATTTCACGAACGGACTGGTGAGTATTTCGGTGTGAAATCTCAGGAAAGCGGACCATGGCCGATGGGCCGAGAATGATAATGGGTCTTTAAACATGCCATCAGTATGCCCTAAGGAAAGTAGGTTATTCCGAACTTTAAAAGCCGTAAGTTGTGATGGCTAAGTTGGAAGAGAGCACGATGGAAAATGGATGATGACTGAGGGAGATGGCAGCATATTTGCGGCATTTCGAGTATGTATGGTGTTTTTAATCCACGACCGATGCTAGTTAATGGGGCTGACGGCTCTGGACACCTAACCTGAAAACCCTTTCTGGTGACAGGAGATATGATCCGCCAACCTGGCTGCGCCCGCACTCCCTTGCAGAAGTCCTTCAAACCCGATGTGCGCTGGCCAAAGCAGTGGATATGGTCGCGCCCCATACCGGTGGGAATGGCAAAAGTGACGCTGGCAAGATCATACAGCCGTGGAGAGCGAGTAGTCCAGGAGCTTGCGACCAGGTTGGTAGGGGTCCTAGAAGGCGGGGCCAATGCAGGAGCTACGGAGTGACCAGCAGGTATCGAATTTTCAGCCGGGGGTTTGGGCCAGATAGTTTTCCGGTATCTTATCCAATTTGTCAAAAAGGAAGGAGCTTTTTGGCGTGTGTCTGAGAAAAAATAGCGAAACGTAGTGTGGGATGCTCTTAGCTGAATATCAGATGTAGACAGAAGAAGCATGTAGTAATCTAAACTCTTGAGCCACTTGGGAAGGAAAGGGGGTTACTAGCTATAGGGAGCGGGCAGGAATGCGAATAAGGATGAAAACCAAGAATATGGTCAAAGGTGATTCAGAAGTGAATGGTGGTCACCGGAATGGGATCCTGGGTTGAAATGCCACGGAGAAACAGTGAGGGGAACGGGATCAGTTTGGACGGTGTAAAGCGAATTTGTCTACCCATAACTAGGTAACACAGCCTCTCCCGCCGGTCAGCAACCATTCACCTCCTGGTCTGTTTGCCAAACTAGCCACCAAAAAGCCACATTCTCACAAGCCACCACGCGTTGCTCAGCCAGCAACAAAGTTGTCTCCTAGTGCTTCGGTCACATCATCCCTTCCACCCTTTGCACATAATGACCGAGACCTCGCCGGCACCGACACAATCAAGCTCCCAACCCCAATCTGCAACCGACCCATGATCTCTCGCGCCCCAGCTAGCCGGCCTATCACCCATTCGCGTATTTCACCACGGGCATACCTACGAAAATGCGTCGCTCACCCTGGCCCTAGTCCAACGGCGCATCTATTCGCCCCCCCCCCCCCCGAGGATCCGTGTACGCATCGGCTACACGCCACACCCATCAACTCGGAGGCCGCCGTCTTGTCTACGGACACAGTACCACATCACAAGTTCTCCACTTAGTGTACCATCTGCTTCTTTAGCTGCACCCCACTCGGGTGGTTTGGGGTGAATCAACGGCATAGTTGCCAGCCGGCAGCCCAGCTAGTGGTTCAAGGCTGACCCTTTTCCGTTCCATTATACGACCCATTTTGCACCTCCGCAACGTGCTCCTCCTCCGCTCCTTTCGCTAACCAACATCGCCGTATTCTACTCTGACGCTACCACACACTGTGCCAACTTCCGGTTCGTGTCATGGCCTCCTTCGTCATCGTTCCTTTCACCAACTTTTCAACCACCAATATTCACTCCCTGGGACATTGCTGGATGCCTGCCCTTTCAACCAGTTCTACCCGTGACATTATGTCCGCCGCATTTCTATTCCACCTACTCTGTCATTTTTCGCTCTCCTCACCAGGCCCCGATCAAAACCATGTTTGATCCATCATTTCTGCCCTCCTCCTCCATACTGACCCTTTAAAGTCCTTGTTAACTCTCCCACGATTTCCGCACGATTCTTCCAAAAAGTCTCACCTAGAGTCAGCCCGCCTCCTCCAAACCTATTTCCCCGCGTTACTCAGTCATCTCAACACCCAACGCTAACCTCCACTAGACTTCATGGTGGTTTAGCCCAACAAACACTCTGCAGCGATAGGGCTACGGCTGTCTCAGTAGAAGCAACGTACCATATCCGGTCTTTCTATCAGGGTGACTTGCCTACTGATCACCACTCTCCTACGCAAACTTTAGCCACCAAATTCACTGAAGTCTCAAAGTCTCTTTATTAAAAGGCATTTCATGGCTCTATGCGACTCTCGTTCTATCTTGAACAAAATTCCCACCATAAAGAGACTGAATGTCGTCCACAACTTCGAAATCATCCTGAACACTGAAACTTGGCTCACTGAGCACGCACCTTCTGATCGAATATAACCGATCGGTTATCAAACCTTCAAAACTAAACGAATCTACCACCAGGTTGGAGGTTGCTTGGGATATGTCAAGTGCAGCCTATCTACCACCATACTATAAAACTCCGTGCTGACAAATGTTTAAGATTCTATATGGTTTCCGATTTCCCTATACCAGATGACCATAGTTCTAGGCCGTGTGTATTGACTACCCATCAACGACATTCCGGCATTTAACCCCATCACTGAAGCATATAGACATATCGCTGCCCTGCCATTTGGGGGCTCATTGATAGCACGTGACTTCAGTGCCCTGGTCATAAGCCGGTCTTCCCTTGAAGCCTCAAATAAATATTACCAATTCGCCTTCAATCGTTCTGAAAGCATGACCGTTTTCTGGACGCCATTTTGGATCTATGTCGCCCACAATCTTTTCTGACGTTTCATGTTGACCTCACTGTTTTGTTCGGTTGCGCACTTTTAAATGGACTGACTTTTCCGAGGTTTCCGTCAACCTCTTTTTGGATCATTTTCACTTTCGGTTCCCCACCGACCGTACGCGCTCGCCGCTTGCATTCCACCGTTGTTTCATTTTTATCCGGCGTATCCATCATGCCTGTTCTTCCCCCGTGCCACAATACATGGAATACTCCTTCGCTCCTGTCATCCGAATCGCGCCTTTTCTCTTCTTCCGACAGAGGGGATTACGTTAGTATTTTGCTGTGAGGCCTAACCGAAGATACGTTTATTGGCCGAGCTTGAACTTCTACAGGCTCAACAAGTAAAACAGCTCGCCAAAATATTGACATTATTGATCCGATATTTACCTAAGGTCCGAAAGTTTTCTATTTGCATACTAAACGATCACACAGGCAGTGACCATAAAATTGTCTGTTGCAGATTTAAAGCCAAGCCACACTCCGAAAGCCTATCATGTAACGATTCCCCTTCCTGCCATTTTAAATGGGACCATATCCCCTCGCTCATTCGCTCCAGAAACTGAGGCGAGTTTGTCCTAGCAGCCAATCCTCAACACTCCTGTGACCTCCTCTACTCAAGCTTACATTCACGCATCGGAAAGATATCACGCCCCTACTACCCATCCAGACCAACAAGTCACCATATGGCCAGGCTAAAGCAGAGGTGCAGTAAGATTCGTCAGCAGTGTCAACGAAGTAGAGACATTTCTGCAGTCTTACTGCTCGAACGCTAAGCCCCGCGAAATTCTCCTGACGGCCCTTGACCCATAAGTGAAGCATGAATTCAAGGCAAAGCGCTACACAAACAAAGTTCAAGAACTGGTCCGGCTCCACAGGGTCTCACACCTGAAGCAGCTGAAAAGATTAGAGGCTACGGAATAGAAAACCTCCCACTAAGTTGGTTTAAATCTTACCCACAAGACCGTCACCAAGTTGTCTGTGTTGATGGCCAGATGCCAGACCCTCACCAGGTGTAACAGCCGGTCGTGAAAAATCCCCTTTTTTCCCTCGCGATTCAGTGTTTTTCCCAACATCACTCATTTCCATACACTATTGACTTGTCTTTACGAACTGGTTTTTTTTTATGGACCAGTTGTTGTTTGTTCGCGCCCAGAGCGCTACTTTGGCACATCATTGTTCAGGACCTGCGTGACGCACGTGCTGTCTGCTCACATGCTGCTATTCGGTTTCTCGTTGTTGAGTCCTTGTGATCGTATTATTGAGGTTTGTATATTGTTTATGTCATTGTTTATTGTAATAATCTAGTATCGTAGAATATCACGGATAATCGTCTTTTGATTTCGGGATCCGTTGCGAATTTGGCTACGCATTGCTCAAACGTTCGTTACACCAGGTAAACTGCGGGGTTATCCACGTGTTCTAGGACCACTGCTGTTTTAACTATAAATAAATGACATTTGCGATGTCGCCACCCATGAAGAAATTCTCTTATTTTTCGATGACATGAAGATAGTCTATGAATTCGACGGTGGAAACCCCATGTAGAACACAGCCCGTTCCATGGGCTGGGCTCGGAACGGGTTTGGGACGGGTTCGGCAATCCGAAGTTTTGAGGGTAGAAAATGAAATAGATCGTCATAATTTTTTCTAAGGGACCAAAAAATATAAATATTTTGTAATATGGCCGTCAAAAATTGCGTTACAATTTCAAAAGGGGTTTGTTTAAATCGATGGTTGGCTTCCTTTGGGTAGATCCACCCTGTATATTCTTAACTATATCTAAAAATTCGTTCACGGTGGGTCACATTTTCCAGAATATGAGCCAGTTGCTTCATATAAAGTATTATTCTGGGCGACTTATTGGCTTCGTTTTAGGTTAGTATGGCAACGATTCACGAGCCGCTTTCGGAGCTGCCTCTGGCTAGGTTCGAACCGGGCTCGGGCCGGGTTCGCAATGGGAGCCCGAACGTTTCCCGGCCGGGCTTCAGCTGGTCTCGGAAAGGGCTCCAGCTGGGTTCGCTTTTAGGTTTGTCAGGTATGCTACGCGTACCACTGTGATGTGCTCTACCTCTGCACTCCGTATGTATCTCATATATGTTTGATATAAAGGTAAGTGACAATTGTCACTTACCTTTAATGTGTATGGTTACGTATTATGCATAATAGTGGTCTTACGTAATAACCGATTACACGCGTATCATGTATGTCAACGTTGACAGCCAAAACATGCCATTTTTTAACGACATCCCGTTGGAAGAGGTGTCGGATCAAAAGGAAGATACTACTGGACATGAAATGTCGTGCTTGTCTAAGTGTCACTCTAGTAACATCGTTAAAGATGTCCAAAGTTTATGAGCCCAGCGCTAATCGCAATTTATGGAGTTAGATGTATCTAATGCTAACGACGAAGGTGCGTCACAAAATGCGGGGGAAGCTTTATTTTAGCCATAATAAGCAGATCCCACTATATAATTATGACACCTTGTATGCAAACACTTCCTAGCAGAGAATGGGGAGCCAACTACTGTGCGGGATGGACCGGGGCATTATGCATTGGTTCTCAAACCCGAGAGATCGTGCAGAACCTTTGAAGCATAGAAGAAACGTTTCGCACACGAATTACGTCATTATCACCTGTTTTATACACGTACGTATTCAATTTTTATTACATCTTTAATGTCCGGCTGGCATACAGCATTTGAACCGGTGCATATATGAATTCTGTACATCTTCCTTTTCGATGTTTCACGGCTGACTCTTTCTTGAAAAAGAAGGTTGGTATGACCAATACCGACTTCATTTTCTTCATATGTCACATTTCGTTATCCCATTTGTCCTCCAATCTGAGTTGACTAGTAGCACCATTTTATACAGCTCCCAATCAAATACTAACAGGCTATACGATACAACTATTCTTCCCTTCTCTTCCAGGACCATTAAGAAGACTTGTGAGAAGTAACATGAGTACGTACAAGTAAACCGTAAATATCGAACCAAAATCGTACATTGAATTTCGTGTAAATAAAGAGGGCATTTTTGACGGTTTCTTCATTTCTTGTTATATAGTGGAACCTTAGCATGACCTAGGACTAGATGGTAACTGAAATCGTCAGGTTGAGATTCATTTCGCACAACGAAGCGGAGGAAGGTAGCATTTCTAAGAAGCTTACCACCCAACCCATGCGGAGTCGGTTCCTAGCCCTGCTGGTGTGCGGCTGGGTTGCCCGGTCGAAACGCGGCCGGGCACCCGTTGCGAACCCGGCCCAAGCCCAGCCCGAGCCAGCTTCCAGCCCGGCCCGAACCGTTCAAATCCTAGCCGGGGCCCGGCCGGTTCTCGGCTGGGTTTGCTACTTGGGCCTACCTGTAGCACTAAATAACATCACCGTCGACATACATTCCTTATCCTCCTGGTGTGACCACTGGGAAGTAGAATTTCCAGCATGAAGTAGCAGTTTTCTCGCGCTACACTGCGATATTCCCCATGATACGCTCAAGATTAGCGATATTTCACTCCCATATTCCCCAACAATACGAAACTGCGGACTGTTATTTTTTCACGGTTTCAATTTCCCTGAACACTTGTCCCACATACCTGCACGGGCAAACAAGTGCATTGGATAGTTGCAGAGGTACTTCCCCCCACAAACAGTAAAGCAAAGATATAAAAAAACTAATATTTGCCCCATCCTAGATTACTGCTCACTCTTGTTCTCAAATATGCACGAACATGACATTATCGACAGTGAAAATGTACAGCGTCCATTTACCGAAAAACTATTTGGGCCTTCCACGAACCTTAGCTACAGACAAAGTTGTAAGCTCCTGCGGCTTTACTCTCTGTGGCTTGGGAGAATAAAACTCATACATTTTCGTTCAGTTTGCACCACAAAATGCCCCACTGCAGCCTACAATGGGCACTGAATTCAGACTGTTACAGTTCGCTTCCCTGACGAAAATCTGGCCCCATCCCCTTCCCACCTCTCACGTTTTTCCGAACCAGTCCTCACATGGGTGTTGTCCTGCTTTGCAATATGTTAAAGACGAGAAAGATAACACGGTAACCAGGCAATCACCATTATATCAGATATACTTTCTCATAACCAAGTACCATCTCAGCCCACTAACACAATCGAGTGGGAGCCTAGACGAACTTACGGCTATATTTCCCGGCACGAGACCAATTTTCTTTAGTGCGTCAACGCCGACATTTTAAGGCTCCTCAGAAACCATTCAATATAGAATAACCACTATACAGGAAAAGACTAACAAATATGGTGCTATTCTAGCGGGGTACCAGTCCCATTAACTTAATTCTGTTCTTTCAACCCTGCTTTACCACCTAAGTGCTTAATTGCAATCTGCGTAAGCAAACTATATTGGAGTTACCATTTCTAGATCCTCTTAACCGTAAAATTTTAGGTTTTTCTTAGTATCCCAACACTACCACACCAACATGCGAACCATTATTCCTTCAGAATGCATACGCAGTTGCCTGACTGGTGTACACAACTTTGCCAGCCTGTAGCATTAAAGCTCAGTTCCCTGCAAGCCTACTTTACCCAGAACGTGGAGTAGGTGCCACCGACCGCTTAAATGAAACTTCATCCCTGTACCGTTCACATAAACCTAACCAGTTCATTATTATTGTCGCCATATATTACCATAACCCACAGCTGGAACCACGTCCAGACTGCAATCCCCATTTATTCCAGGTTCTTCGCCTCTCACTATCTCAGTCGCCAAACTGGATAACCGAGGATGCCACTTTGACTCGTACCGACGAGACCCCAAGTGGGACCTTTCATAGCATCTGAGACTGCAAGCAAGCCACGCAGCAGAAAATACCCCCAACTGCCTATCAGATCAATTAGCGATTTCTAGCGCAAAGCTTCTCCTGCCGATGTCACCAATGCAGCCAACACAAGTAACAGTTCAAGCGCAACCTGCTAACATACCAGTCGTCATTTAATAATATTAATAACAATAATAATAATAATCGTTTATTTCGGAGACACCCGAAGCATGCTCGATTGCATGATCATATGATACAGGTGAGGTCACAAAAAGGTTCCTTGGATATTCATTTGGGTAAATGCAGCCTAAAAGTGTACAGGTTTTAGTGGTCGCACGAACGATTGCCCGGCAAATTTGAGTTTGAAGGTCGGGTGGACGTACATTTGCGAATTGAGTGAAATAGGCTCCGCCGTCGAGATACGTGATGAAGCAAAGCGGTGAAGAAGTAAAAACGCGCAGTATTTTGGATAGCTTCGATGTAAAGTCGCAAGGGTGAGTAAACTGACAAAGGAAACTTTCGAAAAAGCACCAACGAAAAATTGGAGAATTTTGGGTGATGAAGGACATGCACTTGAACCAGTAGTCCAGATGACCCGGAAAATAGCATGAATATAATACCTAAGGATTTGTGGTGTCCTTCGAGGAGGGGGAATGTGTAAATGAAACAGTCCGTGCAACCACGGAATTGGTGTTTGCTATTCATCAAGAGGTTTTGGAGAACGCCCTCATAAAGAGGTGGATGTAGCTGCCCGAGCCTGGAAATTTCACTGGAGCAGAGTGACGAAAGTTGACAGGTGAGTGAGACACGATTCGAATAAAGGGTTCGTTAACGAACCCGAAATTTCAGGTTAATTGGTGAACACAATTTGACAACAGCAGTTGATATACGATGATCTTATGAAGTCGCAAGGGGGTGGTGCATAAACGATACTGTCAAAACATGTGAAGAATCGCTTAACGGGATGCGCTGGTAAGAGTCTGACATGGGGCATTTGGGAAACAACTGGAAGGTCAGTAAATTGGCATACGTATAGTTAATTGCCAGCAAAGGTTTAGAGAAATCGCTTTCGCAGTGTCGAACTATTTTTGTCCTGGAATGTGAATACTTCATTGCCAATGCAACTGTCATGAAATGCAAATGGCTGAATGAGAAAAGGTGCAACGGAAAGGTACACTGAACATAGAGGTGGTGTCGCGCCGATGAAGCGCTGGAAGGAGGACCATTTCTTTTTGTGTGGAATTGTTGGCAGGTGAGACACGAATCTTCAAGTGATGGTTTTGTTTAGATAAATGTAGTTGTGACATACAAATTACCAATTGGATGAATGGTCTCTTCAAGAGTATACCAAGAATTGTCATATTCATAATGAAGATCTGAACAGTGAAACCGTTTCATGTTTTGGGGTTAAGAATCCGGTAGCTGGATATAATAGAATGAGGGTAAACATGGCATCAGTTCAGACAAATAAAAGATAAGTCGATGGATATAAATGTCAGTATGGTAAACCTTGTTCAGGAACGTTGGAGGAGGCAATGGGTGGCAGCAGTAATATGCAGGGGATGTTGTTTTTCAATCCGCAGTTGACACTAGTGGGTGAGGCTGGCCGTGCGCTGGACACCCAACCTGAAAACCAATTCTGGTGACAGGAGGTGCGATCCGCCGGCCTAGTTGCGCCCGCGTATCATTGCCGTTGGCCTGCACGCCCGATGTGCGCCGGCCAAAGCGGTGGATCTGACCGCACCTCGCACCGTTGTGATTGGCATGAGTTTTCTTGGTGGGGCCAAACGGCTGTAGGCATCAGGAAGTCCGCGATCAGGCGACCAGGCACCAGGGGATCCTGGAACGTAACCAAAGAAGCATCATTCGGGTAGCGTATGAATAGCCAACGGTCAGGTAGATGCGTAGCCCGGGTTAGTGACCGGTGTGGTCTCCAGAGTATTAAGAGTCATCGAGAGAAAGGTACGCACGAATGAAGGTCTGGAAATAGAGAAAAAGTAGAGGAGCGCAGTCTGGGATGCTCCCAGCTGAGGATAAATGAGAATCGATACAAAGAGGCAACAATAATAGACAGTGACTCTCTGAGACTAGTTTTTCGATTGCAGAAGGCGGAAAAACTAAGAATGGTTATTTAATTTCATCTGTCATCGACCGCCGGTGTTTGCGCGATTCAAATGTCCAGACCCTTCTCATAGGCTTGGTCATCGGGCATGTCTAAATTTAGGAGCTGTAAGGTTTGGGTAACCGTGAAGAATTTATCCAACGCACTTCTAAACCGATGGCTGGAAGTAGAACTGCGTATTTCTAACGGTAATTTATTCCATAAGTTAGAGTACATTATGATGAAGAAATGTGAACGTAAGCTGGTGTTGGTAATAGGGGTTGAAAGGGTAAGAATTCTAGAACGTAGTGGATAGCTAGAAACGGGCGTAAAGTGCAGTGGATTAGAAGTATATGTCCGACTGTGAAGGATGTTATACAAAAAGATAAGGTTCAGTTTCATACGGCGAAGCCATAAAGGGTCTAGTTTAAAAAATTAGCAGCGTTCTTTATAAGTGAGGGCTGAGCTCCATCCAATCAGTCGCTTGGTAAAACTACGTTGAACTGACTCGATACCAATTCTGTCTGATTTCCGCATACTAGAAAAGATCAGTGGGCAGTATTCTAATAAAGGCCTGGCATGAGATTTATAAAAGAAAAGAATGCAGTCTCGAAGTTGAAAGGAGCGAAATATCAGCCCTAGACACTTTCTGGCCTTAGCGACTTGGAGGGCCGAATATTCCGAGAAATCAAATGTGCAGGAATAGTTCAGGCCAAGGTCCCGAACTATTTGCTTGTTAGCAATGGTTGAACCACAAACGGTTAAGGATCCTGGAGGAAGCTTGCATTTATATGTAAGAACCTCACATTTGTCAGCGGAAAAATTCATCTGCCAAGTTGAACACCATCTATGGAGTGCAGATATGTCTTTAGGGATGTTTAAGATAGCCGAGGCGATGCATTCAGGCTTGAATGAGTATACAATTTTAATGTCATCAGCAAAAAGAAATGGGGTGCCATGGCTCACTGAGAGGAATATGTCGTTTAGACACATGAGGAACAACAGAGGGCGAAGGACGCTACCCTGTATAACACCGCTTGTAACTGGTTTAGGCTTCGAACAGTGTCCGTTTATCGAGACAACCTGAGAGCAATTAGACAGGTAAGAATTGATCCAAGATAGTAAAGGGTCAGTAATGCCAACTGATCGAATTTTCGCCAGAAGATGTGGGTGTGGCACGCGGTCAAATGCCTTTGACATATCCAAGTAAAGTACTATAAGGGCCATTCCACTGTCTGCCATTTCAGTGATGAGATTTAAAAAATCGAGCTGGCAGGTTGCGCAAGATCTTGATTGAAGGAAGCCGTGTTGTCGAGGATTAATAACGTCCAATTGAAAGAGGTGCTTGACGATGTGTACTTTTACGATTTTTTCCATTAGCCGAGAGAGGACAGGTGTATGGTTAATGGGACGGTAGTTTGTTACCTCATGCAGTGGACCTTTCTTGTGATGCGGGATTATGACTGAGCATTTCCAGTTTGCGGGCACCAGACTGGAGTTCATTGATAGGGTAAATATATTAAGTAGTGGGTAAGGTAAGTCAGGTCCGCATTTAACTATTGCAGTGGGCGGTAAGCCGTCAGGTTCTGGGTAAGATGATGGCCTGAAAGTGGTTATTAATTGGGAGATAATTGAGGCGTCAAATTCCACCGTGGACAGAGTTGAAGCGGTAACTAGGGGAAGAGGCGGAGGGTCAACATTAATAATAGGGGCCATAGTTGAGGCGAAGAATGAGTTGAAGGCCTCTGCAATATAAAGGGGAGTAGAGGCGGATACACCGTCCATTGAAACAGTGTGCGGGATATTTCCATGATTATGAAAGGTTCTGGTCCTGTACAATAATGACAGTCGAAAAGATCTATTTTGGTGTCGCAGAGGTTTTGTTTCCTGGTTACGTAGTGTAGTTTCTTCAAGCTTTTGGATAGTAGAAGTGGGGCGAAAATGTTGAATAAGAATTGCAAAGTCGTGTGTATTTTCATGAATTTTTTGGAGCTTGGCATACTTTGTTTGCAGCGAAGTGATATGGGATTTCCTGTTATTCCTTTGCTGGGGGAGGTAGGTAATCCTATTAGGACATCCGAAGAACTGTGCATATAAAATATCAGTAACGATTTGTGGGTCACGAGAGAGAAAAAACTCACTCCAATCAGCTTGTCGAATGGTAGCAAGGAGAACCTTCCAGTCGGGGAGAGGAGAGGGTTTGATGCAGTGTGATTTCAGGTTAGGCTGTGGGTGAGTGGGAATGCGGCAGTTAACCAGATTGTGATCGCTACCGGGCAAACTTCGGGAGATTGAGACAAATATATGAGGGACGCCATGGGTGAAAATGAGATCTAAAATGCTGTTTTTTCTCGTAGGAGAGCGGATGTGCTGTACCCACCCTCCTACAGTAATACTTGTTACAAATGTTAAAAGGTTGGCGGGTGCAGATAAAGATGGCCAAGCTATCTTGGGCAGGTTAAAGTCACCAGCCATAACTTTTATACTTGAGGGCAGTAAGGATAGGTATTCAAACGCATCAATTAGATATGAGAGTCCGGAGAAATTTTCGCTTGGTGGACAGTAAACACATCCAACATGAAGTTGAGAGCCAGGAATGTGGACAGTTAGCCAAAGTGAATCGGGAATAGAGTCGAGTAGAGGATGATGAAGTGCCGTTGTATTATAGGTTTGCTTGACAAATGCCAAACAACCTCCACCGCGTCGAGTTTCCCTATTTACTCTGAAGACATTGTAGCCTACAAGAGAAATCTGGTCTGTTGGAGTGTAATTGGTTAACCAAGTTTCAGTGATCAAGATTATATCATAATTAGAACTAGTGGCCAGATATCGTAAGTACCGAATTTTGTTTATGATGGATCGGCTATTAAAAAGAACCAAAGAGATACTGTTATTGGTATTTAGTTTTGGGGAATTCGGTTGGTCAAGTAGATTGTGTGGTGCGGAACAGTCTAGATTCTTGGTCTGACTAGCATGTCCATATGCAGGTGACAAATCAGCGCCGTGAACTGGGAGGTTTGGTCTATGAGCTGTTGCGTAGTATGGCGCGATGTTGGAAAACGGAGGGCTGGTTACGCTATGATGTCGGGCGGTGCTAGGATCCGATGTAGACAAACCCCTTAAGAAGTGCGGGATGTCTAAAGTGTCTGATATAACGACATTTCCATTTGTCCGAGGAGGGTTGAAGATACGAGACTGCATAACAGTGTAGTCCGTTAACAGCTCCGGTTTGGAATACAGATTTTCACACGAAGGTAGGGTTAACAAATGGGCAGCCGGCAACTTTGACACATGGCATTGTCAAAGGTAGGGCACAGACGGTGGTGGAATGTGCCTAAGTAAACAATGGCCATTATTTGGTGCGATATTATCATAGGGATTTAGAGGATTTGTCCATTGGAGAGAGGGTCTAAGGAATGATGGGGGCATGTCATACATTGTCTGAGGACGGTTTGGCGTTAGTGGATTCGATAGGGCCTCCAACGTGGAAGGAGCTTGTAGGCTCATAGGGCTTACAGGTTTGTTAGTCAGAGGGAGCTGAGGCGAGGCGACTGTGTTGTGGCTGTAGGGCCCGATGCCCGCCTGAACTCCACAGCCGGCATCTGAATAGGGAGGATCGTTAAGTGGGGTGACGACCTGGTAGCTGACTTGAGGGAGGGGTGGCAGCTGTTGATAGTGGCTGGGGGGGGGGTTAGTTGGTTGCATGCCTGTTGAGAAGTGCTTACCGAGCTTGGTCATCATAGCTCTAGGTATATGCGGCGGCGGCGGCAGTATCGTCGCAGTCATATTATGAGGCCTCCAGGTGGACGTACAAGGCTGTAGAGATGATGTCACTGGTAGATCAGTTGTCCTGTGGCTAAACTGGGATGGAGAACTTCTGGGTAGATTTGTGGAAGACCCTGAAAATGTGGAATGATAGGTTTGATGAGGTCGATTTTTGCTATTTGTTCTAGCGGACGTGGTAGGTGGGGAGGCAAGTTGCCGACGTTTTCCTGGTGGTTGGGTCGGTGACACATGCCGTCATATCTCTCCACACTGGGCCGATTGACCGACACGTATCCTTCACCCCGCCAGACGAACTATACCCATAGAATGTTGTACATCACCAGTAATGACGCCGAATAACAGTGAGGCTCAATGCGTCAATGTACATATGTATGTATATTTGCCAGTGAAACAGTATAATAAAGCTCAAGTTAATGCGGAGATTTTCAACCTTAGTATCTGTTGAAACAGTCAATTTTTCCCCCGATCCGTGTCCGGCTGAAAATCGATCCTCCACTTTTCCAGGGCCATCCAGCTGTACTTTCCCATTTCTGAATGGTACAGGTTACTGACCCTGAAATTAAACTCACCTTCATATGGACTGCTGTTCCCTCCGTACTCACTAGAGTTCCAAAATGTACATTCATAAAATTGGCTTCATGTCCCCTTGTTTCGTAACCCGCTCCTTTTATTGAACCCCGGTAGAACCGACATTCGGGGTTTGCATCAGCTTCATGGTTTGCTAATCCCTTCTCATGCATCGATTTTCCCGAGTGCTATTCCATACAATTTCTTTCTCTTCCTATTTAGAACTTCGCTGTCTGCAGATCCCCGACAGGCCGCCGTTTCTCATGACTTGCATCATTCTCGTTTATAATGCATCTTTGGCACTGGCAATGATTGACCTTTTCGGTATCTTCGGGATGCGCCACCGCCTAGCCCAAAGTCGAAACCGGTTCATAGTTGGCGAGGAAACCATTATTAGAGTGATCCATATAAACTATCGCTGGCCATGTTTTTCTATTGCCGACACTTGTGACGTTTATACCTAACGTTCGTGAATATTTCATCTTACTGAGTAAGGCGGTACACCATGATCGTGCACTTGCGCGTGCTTCTCGACCATAGCCGAGAAATATTATTATTATTACTATCCTGTAGCCAATTACAGTTCAGCGTAAACTGGAAACCTCAGACTCGCAATAGGAGACACAGTATAACGACCCTTAAGTCTCAAAAATCCTTAAGGCGAAGTTTCTTTCTCCGTAAATATGCAACTATAAGGAATAAACTCCCAGCTGATATCCGTTCCATAGATACCCAAACCATATTTAAGCCTAGACTACACATAGCGCTGAACATCCAAAAACTGATCCGTACATGACTACTTATAGAGCTTACGAGGAAAGTGTTGGATACTAACCTGAACCCCGATAGTCCCTGGGATGTGCATCAACCTTCAGTGTCGTTGCCAGCACCTTAGGGTTAACCCACCAGGTTACCATCTGTTTACCTAGTTGCTTTTATGACCCGGGCCGGTGTAACAGCCGGTCGTGGAAAATCCCCCTTTTTCTCTCGCGATTCAGTGTTTTTCCCAACATCACTCATTTCCATACACTATTGACTTGTCTTTACGAACTGGTTGTTTTTATGGACCAATTGTTGTTTGTTCGCGCCCAGAGCGCTACTTTGGCACATCCTTGTTCAGGACCTGCATGACGCACGTGCTGTTTGCTCACACGCTGCTATTCGGTTTCTCGTTGTTGAGTCCTTGTGATCGTATTATTGAGGTTTGTATATTTTTTATGTCATTGTTCATGTAATAATCTAGTATCGTAGAATATCGCGGATAATCGTCTTTTGATTTTGGGATCCGTTGCGAATTTGGCTGCGCATTGCCCAAACTTTCGTTACACCAGCTCCCGTGCCCAGTAACGGGTTCATCTCTTCTTCTTGGCAAGGCTACTCACCAGGCAGTTCGTGCCTCAATAATTTTCCCTGTGTAGTTGAGAGTCCTACTGTGGCTTACAATGAAAATATGATCCGGTAAGCAATTTCCATCAATTATGCAAAACTTTAGGCAGAGTAACCCACGTTCCACTTGAGTAAAAGCTGAAATACTGAAAATGTTTGAAGACCTGTTCCCTTTCGCAGCCTTCCCACGGGAAGCTCATTTACAGTTAAAATAGGTCCTTAACCTTTCGAGCTATCTGCAATACACTCTTAAGTCCCCCATAGATATATTCTGGGTTCACGGTTACTTCTAATTAACATGAAAAGCCTGGTAAACAACATTCAATGGACATTACAATAAACGCAAACAAATGTACTATCTGGGGATACAGCGCCAAAGAAATGCAGTCGGTCGTGGACCACGCCAAGCAATGTTCCGCAGGCTGAAGCGAACAAATTTAGGATCACAGCTCCTGGCATGTCACTCTATAACTTGCCTGCTCATATTTTCTAGATAAGCAGTCACGATAATCTGGGGTGTGAGGCTGCGCAATGACCCAGACTTTTGGCTCAAGTTACCGTCTTTCACCCACCAGCAATAACTAGTCAATAGGTCCGCCTTTCACTCTCCTCTTGTGAGACAAAACGTTCCTACTATTTCAAGTATTGGCTTTCGACCTGTTGCTCGAATTATAGTCGGCCTCTTTTAGAATGAGGCAGTCAGAAAACACTCTTCGGCCTGATCAGGAACAGATATCTATTAGATAGCGTGCAACAAAAGCCATGAAACCAGTTCACTGATTTTGCATACCACTCATCCTAAACAAATGACCCACCTGTAATCGTATTCATGAGAAACTCACGGAATCCGAGATTTTGTGGTTGAACGCTTATGAAAAAGAGTTAGTTAACAGTCGTTTGCTGCAAACATTTGAGTGGTACGCCACACAAAGAGGGAGATGACAGAGCAACTTTACGGGACTCTTTTACCAGTTGACCGGTTAGGAATTTATTGGACTTTTTGGTAAGAGTTGTGAACGATTTCCATTGCGTGACTCCCTCTCAGTCTACCTCTAAAATGTCTTCCTGGGGGCGACTGATTGTCCAGATGAAAAGGCTGACTGCTCTACTCCAGTGTCGAACCGTAAAGAAGAAAAGCGTTAAGCCTTAGATGCGACTTCCTGTCCCACCGTTCTCAGACGACCACACGAGGAAGAGGCGCTGAACCGAAGATTCGAGGCATTCATTGCTCGAGGGCTCATTGGCGCTTGGAACTGGCCCCCTGGTAGACTCCCCCCAAATTTTCGAAGCTGAACTAAACCGAACCTATTCATCAATGATCTGAAGCTAGTCAAAAATCCCTCAGGTTCGAAAATCCGGTGGGATCCCTTGGGTATGTCAGCGGGGTAAACAACTAGCCGTGGACAGTATCCCGAAAGCATCGTGTTGCCTCTGATTCACGATCAAGCTAAGTCATGTAAATTTTGTTTGTTCTGTATCACCATATGCTTCTAAAACAGTCTCTTTTTATTCCGTCCAACGCGAGATCTTATCATAACCCGTTGCACCTGCATGACCAGTTTTTCCAAACGTGATCTTGGATCTTCAATCGGGTCCTTGTAATTGCATACTCGTGGTACGTGTATGTTTTTGGATTTGTCTATTGTATACTCCAGCATGGAAGAGGATAGGAGTTAATTTTTTTCCGAAGTTGAGATTCTTAATCAGCCAAGCACTGCCCAAACGAAAGCAACTGTACTCAAGTTGATTCACTTGGATCGAGATTTATAACGTGCATGCCCAAAAAATGATGAAAAAGGCCACAATCCGGGCATCAAATGTTACGGTAAGTCACCGGGGGTCTAAGCACGTTAGGTTCTTTAAAAATGGTTGAGTCTCTTTGTCCCGTCAGTGCTACTTCATGTATTTCTTAAGATAAATCTGGCCGCGAGAGTACTGACATATTTTAGCTCAGTACGTTCTCATAAAGACGGCGGTTGTCATTCGCAGGGCACTAGGCAGCAGACAAAGACAGATGAAGACAGTTGGACAGAAGAGTCTTTATGAAATGGACAAAAGACGAGGCATTCAGGACTGGGAAAGCTCCGCTCCCGTCGTCGAGCAGAATGCGTCGGTTTAAAAGTAGCTTGATTTTCTCAAAATGGGTTTGGCCACCTGGAACAGTACTGAGAGTCTGTCAAGCGGCCTGAAGCTTTCTTGGAGGCCAAGGTGACAGGTCAGTATCAAAAGTTGCTATTCCCAACCTACTATTGCCGACGGTGGTTCAAATGCACTTTTTATGGTTGTTCCATCCTCAAATTGCGGCAAGGCTACGCGAAATCGGGGCAGATTCTGAATGATGTGTTTGGGTTAGCCGTTTAAGGTAGCCCGAAATTAGATTAAGTACCTTGTGTAGGAGGCCAGGCTAATCAGGGTCGATATCTTCCCTGTGCCCGTCTTTGTGCTCAAAGTGCTGGACTCTTTCATTGACCTGGACCATCTGGGCTATAGGTCTAGCCTCAGTGCTAAGCATACATTAGAAGTGAAGGTTAGTTGTTTACCATCTAAACTACAGAGCAGTTGGCCTGCAGAAAAGGAACATAAGCCAGGCCGATCGTGAAGCAACCTTCGAGAAGCTGACCAACCACCTGAACAGAGGGTCCAGAACGGTTGACAGCAGATTTGATCGGCTCGTACGCAAAGACCAGAGACTAAACGAGCCAAACACCGGTCGCATACAAAGTGCCACGGAGGACTATTTTAAACGCGTCTTGCATGAACATGCAAGCCAGTTCGGGTGAGGGTTCCACTCCACCGGACGGAGAGGTTTGCCGCACGAAACACAGAATGACCGATTCCCCAATGTTCCTTGGGGACGCAATGAAAGAACCTTGGGGAGCGACTAGGGCTCAAGGAGCGTATTCCATACACTTTAACAGCCCGGATCAAGCACCTGCTTACCGAAGGAAAGCGAGACCTAAGCAAGAAGGTTGCAGGGGTGGTCATAAACGATAGCTCAACCAGGTGAAGGCAACAGCACCATCAGGAGGGCATCCGGATCCGGGCCTAAGCTACTCAGCATCACGGTCTGATCACAAACCTGTTTGCCTGGAGTAGCGGCTGTGGGGTTGTTAACCGGCAGCCAGATTACTAAGGCTGTAGTACCTGTGGGTAGCAGATGCCATACGAAATTGAGGGAAGGACGTTTTGCAAGGAAACTCCGAATTGAGAGATCCCCAAATTACTCGAATAAGACGCGGTGGAGGGGATTCATATCACGGCTAGGTGTCGCGCACGACTGCAACTTGACAGAAAGAAACATACGGAGTCCAAAAATGCCTCTGCAGTGAGTGGTGTGAACCGAAGTCAGTAGACTGAGTTTACGCAGATGGACTCACATTTAGGACCTACTATCGTAAAATAGGAGACAACTGGAGTGAATGCTATTGATTGAGAATTATCAGAAGCCCATTAGGTGATGGACTGGACGGCGGGAAGTCACTAGGCGCCCTGTGCAGTACGTACAAGTTACGTTGAGTGCTATATGGACCTGCTGGTGGACGCTGTTAATTGAATAGTGTGCACACGGGAAAAAAGAAGAGTTTGGGTACACGAGCCATCCCTGAGGATCCGATTCCCATCCGACGATTGCGCTGAAAAGTGACACCGTTGATAGCTTTCGTAGTTAAATTAGTTGTCCTCTTGAAGTGACGGGAGTTCGGGAGCCAGACGCGCCAACTAAAATAACTGAGGAGCCAAACTGAACTTAGATTTCGGAACAACGTGGAAAGAAAGGGAGACGAGCCATAGCAGACTGGTATAAGGTTAAACCAAACAGGCAGGTTTCCGACTAACAGATAATTCAAGAAATGGAGACAAACCTGAATTCCTTACATACCAGCGAACTTTCTTTGACCAGTTACGCGCTCTTTTGAGCTAATGGCGCGTAACACTCTTGCGCCAGGTGCGTCTTCTGAAGGGGGTCTATTTTTCCCGCATGTGGATGGGTACCTCGAAGTGTAACTGGGCCTGACAACGAACATCCTCATGTGACTGTGAAGAGTAGCGATTCCAGTGACGATGTGAGGATCTAAAACTATCCTTAGGTTATTGGATATTTGGCGCAGAAGTTGAATGCGTTTCTTGGGAGCTAATTTCACTTCATTGCCAGACGTAACAAAAGGAGCCTATCTGCACACAGGACACAACTGACTTCCAGGCTGGTAATTGCATTTTAAATGGCTTTTGTGCCTAAAGAACTGCCACAACAAGACAGCGGTTACATTTTTCTACGATCCTCAATTTCATATCTAAGGGCATTAGTTAGTAGGTGTCTCGGGAGAACCACCTCACGTTTTAGGTAGTAGGTGAGGGGATTGGAGGCTCGTTAAATAATTTTAAAGTGCCACTCCAGCGGCACATGCAGACCGATCCCTTCGTGGAGAACAAGAACTAAGTCCATAGAAGGTGGAGGAGAAGTTTCGATTACGAAGAACTTCCCTGGGGGTGGTTCTTGGAAGCAATGATTCGCAATGAGGCTCTTGGTTATATAGGAGGGTAGGCAACACTTCTAACGTTGGATAAATGGTATGGTACTTGCTACGTCATCCAGTTTTCAAACTTGACGAGCCTAAGAGTCATTGTGTTGCCTTCGATTGCGCTGCTAGATTCCAGGGAAGATCACAGAACGACTGCCTACTACAAGGGTCGGAACGGACAACCCCACTAACTGAGCTCTCATGCAGATTAAGGCTACGTGGTGTATCAACGTCGGCCCATGTGTGGGAAAAAACTTAGCAAGCGAAGGTGCCAGTGGAAAACTGGGACGCAATACGGTTCCTACGGTGGAGCGGGAAGGATATGGGCAAACGTGTGGTAGAACACAGGGCTACTGCTCGTCCGGTAAGGGCAATATCATCACTTTTCTATACAACTATACCCAAAGGGTGACCACAGGAAGGAGTGCGAATTTGATCGGCCGGGAAGAATAGGCAGTGTGAACGAGGACTGCCAGGTCGACGACTATCTAGGGTCGTTTGACGACAATAACAGGGCTGTGTACCACTTTGTGTAGTTGGCGGAATTACTAAGGGATAATGGCTGACGGCTCGAAAAATGAGTGCCAAACTCCCCGGGGGTGTTGAAAGCTATTTCGGACAGGGAACTATTAGAGAGTTCAAGAGTTGAATGGCTCACCACTTCCAGCGAGACGCACTCTAGGAGTGCACAGAACTGCTGGACCGGATAAAGTCATTGTCGAACTGGATATTTCTGATCAGCCATCACCTTGAGAATAACTTCCTGGGCATCTCCAGGATGTTTGATCCATTTGGTCCCGCTTCTGCGCTATTGCTTCGCGGGTTAGCTCCACTGCAACAACGGCGTCAAAAAGGTCGACTGAGGCCAGCCACTTGACTAGGAGGACATACTAGACCGGGGAGGGTTCTCGGCTGCTCTAAAGGAAATGGAGAACATGCGTATCTCTTTTTATGCTTACTTTTGAATAGTACGAACCAAATGAGACGGTTGGGTGCCTTTTTTGACGCGCTCAAAGTTGACAACAGAACTGTGGTGCACTGGAGGTAGTGCCTTAGTGATGAACATTAATTCCCGAAGATCCAGTTTTCCCGAGCCCTGTTGCACCTCTGCAGCCTCTCTGTGTCCAGCATCTTGAGACTTGTGCAGCTGTGATGGCTCTCAAGGCGGTACAAGTAATAAAGAGGAACTTCATTTCCAGCAGCTAGCCAGGAAGATTTTAATCAGACGCAACGATCGTGCTCTACTACATCGATAACTATTATGGCCGCTTCAGCACATTTATAGCCAACTGGCCTCGAGGGTTAATGTGGAGAAGCAACTGTAGGTCAGCGGCAGCGCGTTCAGCCTGCCAAAACCCCAGCACACTTATTTTTGAGAGACGTGCCGAAGTTCCGGCGGCTTAACACCTGGACATGCAGTTCCAAGTTTGCACAAACTGCCGAACAGGACTGCTTTGTTTGCAAATAGGGAGCACACTCCACGTCGGAGGTAGAAGTTCCTCCGAGAACAACTGAAGGCCATGAAACAAAGTTCGTGCGTTTTCTCAAATACCACCCCTATATCGAAAACATTGGAAGCTTTTTCCTTGACTAACCGTTTTTTTCGGCGTTGGGTGGTCGTCAGGTACTCGGGCAACCGAAGTTACCAGAAACGCTTTAGTCAGATAATCCGTCCGTCTTTATCCTTGCAGAAATCCACTCCAGACATTCAGCTGCCTTAGAAGTCTAAAGATAACCTCAATATCACCCTTCATGCAGGGTTTTCGTAGGATCGTCAGAAATGTTAATCTTTAAGAGCGATGAAATAACGGATTCTCACCGATTCCAAACCCGGAACAGACGAAATTCTATAAGTCGGATCCGCCAAGAAACGGAGCGTGTGAAGTAACCACTGCGTTATCTAAATACTGAAGAATAACAAATCAGAACTTTTCAAACCATATTTGGCCGTGCACATTCCCAGGCTGATGGCAGGAAGGGAACATAATCAGTGTTGATGACTGACCAAGAACCAAGTGTCCGAAAGGTTCGTATAGAGACAGGAAATTTTAACTGTTATTCAAAGGGTGAAGATAAGGAAAAAATAGGCACTTCTCATTAACTGACTAAATTTTGTGAACTGTTCCCTTTACATAATCTGCTACGACGCATCATCGGTCGTAACAGTTGGAGGTAAACGACGGGGGTCAAGAGAGGAGTCTAGCGCCATCGGACAAATGTTCGAGGTTCTCTCTATCTTCGTCGGTTTGGAGTCCAGTGTCTCATTGTCTTTTAGTTGCTGTTCGACTAGAGACAGTGAGGTTTTCTAACAGACCTGATCAATCCTCCTCACAACTCACCACAGTGACTGATCTACTCGAGTCCGAAGTGCCACTGATTTCGTGTGTTCCTTTTTCGCTCCTTAATTCACCACGACTCAGGCTTCGGTTCCATTTCAGTAGTGTCCTTTGAGCACCAACAAAGACGATCCTTTTTTAGAGTATATGTTCGACGGCACACCCTGTCTCTTTGGAAAACTTTAAAGAGCCCACAGAAGTAGGTGGGTTATCATTGAGTGTACGACTTCTAAGTGCATGGCTTGAGATTTCATGCATGTTATGACATGCTCGCATCTTATTTTCATCCTCAGGGTCTGAAACACAAAGGTTCTAACTAGTCACGTTTATTGTAGCCCAACGGTGATTGTTCCAGGGTTGCTGTAGATTCCGATTGCCGAGCACTATATTTCTCGCAAATTTGTGCCCTTTTACGTTGCACACAAAGCCGAATTGCATGTTCTTTGCGCACCCCTCCCCTCAGTAAGTAAACCGCTTCCGGATAAGTTTAGCCACTTGGTTTTCCACACAGCTTGTATGCGTTGAATGAGCACATCTGTCACTGATTATGGGGCAGGTGGTGCTATGGCTATTTTCACTTCGAAGCCCAGTCGGTAGCCTGTCAGTTTCTACCTTCCGTCTGAAGTGCACGGACAAGCTCCAGATTAAGTGTTGGTAAGTTGCTCTTGAGGAATGATACCCTATCTTTTCTCTTTCCAATACTCTGAATTTATCGAGAAACCACCTTGGGTTTTATCACCCCGAGGAAGTATTACAATGCTGGGCGCAATTCTTCAAGAGTTACTGAAATCATGCTTACACGGCTGAACGGGTGAAAATCATTCATAATCCTCAACTGTCTCTCAAACATGGTCAAACATGCAGGCCAGCGAAGCGATCTTGTCCAAGAGGGATCAACCGTTATAGGTGAGACTTTTACCTTGCGGGAACCACCGTCATTGCGGTGCCCTTGACTTCTACCTCCGACGTGGAGTGTGCTCCCTATTTGCAAACAAAGCAGTCCTGTTCGGCAGTTTGTGCAAACTTGGAACTGCATGTCCAGGTGTTAAGCCGCCGGAACTTCGGCACGTCTCTCAAAAATAAGTGTGCTGGGGTTTTGGCAGGCTGAACGCGCTGCCGCTGACCTACAGTTGCTTCTCCACATTAACCCTCGAGGCCAGTTGGCTATAAATGTGCTGAAGCGGCCATAATAGTTATCGATGTAGTAGAGCACGATCGTTGCGTCTGATTAAAATCTTCCTGGCTAGCTGCTGGAAATGAAGTTCCTCTTTATTACTTGTACCGCCTTGAGAGCCATCACAGCTGCACAAGTCTCAAGATGCTGGACACAGAGAGGCTGCAGAGGTGCAACAGGGCTCGGGAAAACTGGATCTTCGGGAATTAATGTTCATCACTAAGGCACTACCTCCAGTGCACCACAGTTCTGTTGTCAACTTTGAGCGCGTCAAAAAAGGCACCCAACCGTCTCATTTGGTTCGTACTATTCAAAAGTAAGCATAAAAAGAGATACGCATGTTCTCCATTTCCTTTAGAGCAGCCGAGAACCCTCCCCGGTCTAGTATGTCCTCCTAGTCAAGTGGCTGGCCTCAGTCGACCTTTTTGACGCCGTTGTTGCAGTGGAGCTAACCCGCGAAGCAATAGCGCAGAAGCGGGACCAAATGGATCAAACATCCTGGAGATGCCCAGGAAGTTATTCTCAAGGTGATGGCTGATCAGAAATATCCAGTTCGACAATGACTTTATCCGGTCCAGCAGTTCTGTGCACTCCTAGAGTGCGTCTCGCTGGAAGTGGTGAGCCATTCAACTCTTGAACTCTCTAATAGTTCCCTGTCCGAAATAGCTTTCAACACCCCCGGGGAGTTTGGCACTCATTTTTCGAGCCGTCAGCCATTATCCCTTAGTAATTCCGCCAACTACACAAAGTGGTACACAGCCCTGTTATTGTCGTCAAACGACCCTAGATAGTCGTCGACCTGGCAGTCCTCGTTCACACTGCCTATTCTTCCCGGCCGATCAAATTCGCACTCCTTCCTGTGGTCACCCTTTGGGTATAGTTGTATAGAAAAGTGATGATATTGCCCTTACCGGACGAGCAGTAGCCCTGTGTTCTACCACACGTTTGCCCATATCCTTCCCGCTCCACCGTAGGAACCGTATTGCGTCCCAGTTTTCCACTGGCACCTTCGCTTGCTAAGTTTTTTCCCACACATGGGCCGACGTTGATACACCACGTAGCCTTAATCTGCATGAGAGCTCAGTTAGTGGGGTTGTCCGTTCCGACCCTTGTAGTAGGCAGTCGTTCTGTGATCTTCCCTGGAATCTAGCAGCGCAATCGAAGGCAACACAATGACTCTTAGGCTCGTCAAGTTTGAAAACTGGATGACGTAGCAAGTACCATACCATTTATCCAACGTTAGAAGTGTTGCCTACCCTCCTATATAACCAAGAGCCTCATTGCGAATCATTGCTTCCAAGAACCACCCCCAGGGAAGTTCTTCGTAATCGAAACTTCTCCTCCACCTTCTATGGACTTAGTTCTTGTTCTCCACGAAGGGATCGGTCTGCATGTGCCGCTGGAGTGGCACTTTAAAATTATTTAACGAGCCTCCAATCCCCTCACCTACTACCTAAAACGCGAGGTGGTTCTCCCGAGACACCTACTAACTAATGCCCTTAGATATGAAATTGAGGATCGTAGAAAAATGTAACCGCTGTCTTGTTGTGGCAGTTCTTTAGGCACAAAAGCCATTTAAAATGCAATTACCAGCCTGGAAGTCAGTTGTGTCCTGTGTGCAGATAGGCTCCTTTTGTTACGTCTGGCAATGAAGTGAAATTAGCTCCCAAGAAACGCATTCAACTTCTGCGCCAAATATCCAATAACCTAAGGATAGTTTTAGATCCTCACATCGTCACTGGAATCGCTACTCTTCACAGTCACATGAGGATGTTCGTTGTCAGGCCCAGTTACACTTCGAGGTACCCATCCACATGCGGGAAAAATAGACCCCCTTCAGAAGACGCACCTGGCGCAAGAGTGTTACGCGCCATTAGCTCAAAAGAGCGCGTAACTGGTCAAAGAAAGTTCGCTGGTATGTAAGGAATTCAGGTTTGTCTCCATTTCTTGAATTATCTGTTAGTCGGAAACCTGCCTGTTTGGTTTAACCTTATACCAGTCTGCTATGGCTCGTCTCCCTTTCTTTCCACGTTGTTCCGAAATCTAAGTTCAGTTTGGCTCCTCAGTTATTTTAGTTGGCGCGTCTGGCTCCCGAACTCCCGTCACTTCAAGAGGACAACTAATTTAACTACGAAAGCTATCAACGGTGTCACTTTTCAGCGCAATCGTCGGATGGGAATCGGATCCTCAGGGATGGCTCGTGTACCCAAACTCTTCTTTTTTCCCGTGTGCACACTATTCAATTAACAGCGTCCACCAGCAGGTCCATATAGCACTCAACGTAACTTGTACGTACTGCACAGGGCGCCTAGTGACTTCCCGCCGTCCAGTCCATCACCTAATGGGCTTCTGATTAGTCACAATCAGGAGAGGATTTTAAAGAAATTTTGTGAGGTTTTGATCGCTTCCATGTTGGTATCGGGTGCAATAAGTTCACCGGTGATCATCTTAGCCCCGAGGGGCATTTTGGATATTTGTTTACAAGCACAGTGTTGGGTGTTAAATTCAAAGCGTCATCACTAAGAGGTCTACACTCACATCCCATGTTGGGATTTGTGTGAGAACGTTGAAATCAACCCACAAAGAGTACTTTGTGGTATCCAGGATATGGTGGTTGTCAGAGGTCGCAGTTAGGGTGCAGCTCATGTAGACCAAGAACCCACCACATCAGCGAAACCTGCCTTCACTACGCATACGACGGCCAGCCGGAGATCTGGGCAGGTGGGGTGGAATTGGTTAGCCAAGGGTGAGTACTGCGAGCGAGATCGGGCTTGTACGGGAGTACGAAGCTTCTTAGCGAGTTCGATCTGCTAGTAGGGGGCCTGCAATTCATCAGAAGTAGAAAACGTTTGTCGGGTTTGTTCCTGGTCAGAGGGGGGCGACAGTGCTATATATGGACTGGATTTTCCAGGGTGGAGCTATTATACATGTGCTCGCCTGGGAGTTTGCGTGTTGCATGAACCGCTGTAGTTTGATTTGGTGTTGAACGGCAGGGCTGGGGTGGGCGAACTACGTTCACAGGATGGCTTGCGAGGAGTTCAGAGACACACTGATTGTTGGATAGAATAGAAATGTGAGGAGGAATTGGGTAATGTCTCACCGGCGCGTGGAAGAAAAAAAAACTTGTGGTGGGCGTTAGGGGTGACGGACGAAACTAGAAGTGGCGGTAGTGCAAGAGAGGAGGGGTCGGTAGGAATTGTGGAGTTGTGAGAAATGATTGGATAGCAGATTGAGTGGGCTGTGTTAGAAAAGGTGTGGAGCGGGATGGGTTTATTGAAGGGGAACTGGGCTAGCTAATGCGTGGCGGGTAATGGGTTGGTGTCATCCGAAAAGTCACAGATAGTGCGGAGTTTTATTAGTCCGGTTGGGCTGATGGGGCTGATGGAGTGGGTGTAAAGTGGTTAGGGCACGCTGTGCATGAGACTTCCAGTGTAAGGTAATGCATGTGACAGGGGTTATAGTGACTTACCACTGGGCGATCTTTGATGTGCGCATAGCGCTGGAGGTAGATAGTGCTTGAGATGGGGCAGGCTGTAGACGCTAAATTGGAAAGTTCACAAATCCTGTTTCTGGCTTGCCGACTAATAAACTGTGGCAGTTGAGATTCATGCGGAGTGGGATGAAGAGGCTCAGGGGGGAGGGATGGAGGACATGAATACCCGAAACTGGTAACCATTTTACAAGTATTTTTTGGTAGACTGGGGTCCCATTATGGACCGGGGTTTTCCTTTGGGAGGTGGTGATGTTTGGAGGAGCACAATGCCACGAGGCTCAGGTGATCCCTCGGGGTGATCAGGTGTAAACAGCAGGTGTATTGGAGGTTGCCCTCGAACTGAGACAGTGAAAGCTGGCTTCTGTGTCATTTGAGTTTTTGGTTTGATTGACACGGCTGGTGCTCTGAGGCACGGTAGCCGAACGAGCTTAGACAAGGAGCTACAGGAGAGTTGCTTACCAGCCTCAAAGGCTTGAAGGCTGGAGTAGGTTTTGGTGGTGAGTCAAGGTCAACATCTAGTTTCGGTTCATCCTGTTTGATGATTGCTGCCTTGAGCGATGGGTATTCCGGGGTTGACACTGGTGGTGTCAAATTCATTGAGTTAAGGACCATGCAACCTATTCAAGAGCTTTCTTTGGAGAGGCTTTCTGTGGGATAATATTCCAATTTTCTTGTACTGTGGAGAAAGAGCTGTAGTGCTCTGCCTTTGGTAAATTCTATAGCTGTTGGCTCATCAGTGGATTGGAGAAGCTGTCATCCGTGATAACTTTGTGCTCGTTTGCGCGAGCGAGTGAAACCATGTCCCCGTTTCCAAGCCACCAATTTTAGGTAGGGTGTGGCTTACAGTATGCAGTGGGATAATGTTGGGAATACTGAACACAATGACGTTCTTGGAGATTCTTATAAGCATTCCAACCTCAGTTAAGATAACACCTAGAAAGGCGGCAGGGGCAGTTAGGTAACTGTCACCCCTGGTCAGCAAAAACTGGGACTATTGATGAGCGGTGACAATCTAACGAGGAGCCGATCCATAGCTTTCCCTCTGCCTAGAGTGAATTCACCTGTAGCATCACGCTGGTGCACCAACTGATAATGCCCCCGAAAAGGTTGTCAAACGAGACAAAACGGTATTTAGTCGACAAAAAATAAACGCGTCAGTGGGCCTCAGCTTCAAGAATAACTTCGATTTTACTTGCGATTTGCAAATTAAAATCAGATACTTAAATCGATAAGAATAGTTATTTAACTGGTTAAGTCTTCGTTAGCCAGAGGACAGAGCAATTACGGCGAGAAAGGGTTTCTTGAGTGGTAAGGCACCTTCAAGAGAAGAAGGAATATTAGAGGTTTGATTGTAATAACTATGATATAATTACCAACCTATGGGTTAGTAATTGTCTGTGACCTAGACACAAAACGGGAATGAAATTCTATAGGACGTCATCCGAAATGATTGCAAGCAGGGTTGACAAGGTGCTTCAAATATACAAACGGAGGGGAATAGGCTTTCAGAGAACGTGGGAAAGATAAATAAATGAGGTGATCAGGTCAAGAATCAATAGATGTTTTGAAGATGGGCTCGCAAAGAGTAATATTTCATAGGTAAAGATCTACATCATTTAGTGAAGAGTTTTGCTGATTTCTCGTAGTAATTGACCACGGAATCAGGGTGTTGTGTCGAACTAAGAACCTCTGAGAATTCAAAGATTCAGTACCATCAAATAATACTGTGAGTTCAGAGGGACGCAGAGAAGATATGTGTGTGAGATGCAAGCATTTCGTTTACTCTTGTCGATTGCATACGTGAGGCATATCAGTTATTATATAATATAGTATGTGGGATACACAGTTGAAAAATGAGAAAAGTGTTTACCACAACAGTTTGTTTTGTGTTTGTGGCTAATAACAGGGAAAACTGACTGTTTGCGATGATTGTTTCTGTGCACAAAGGAAGAGGTTTTCTGTCTTCATGAACATAGGTTCGCTGAACGCCAGCAGTTTTGCATTTCGGTTGCATAATCGTACTTTGGGTGACCAGGTCAGATCATCACGATTACATGTAAAAAGTAGATGCCTGGCGATAACCGATGCCGGGTTTCTTGCCGGAATTTGTTTTGTGAAGTTCAAATGAGTCATTGGGCGCGAGAGCCATTTTGAGATGTGTTCAGTCATTGTTTGAGTCAGGTATTGGTCTGTTCTGCTGATAAACGTGTCACCGCCATTTGTTAACAATATGTGTGGCATTTAGAGCAACATGACTGCCACAGTTATCTAATTTCAATCTTCTATTGGTCTGCACTATGCGTAATTCGGCTGCCATATTTGTTCGGCTTAGAGCGGAGCTTTAGTTATGGCGCAAATGATTAAAAATGTGATTACCCTAAAAGGGAACAAATAAAATAACTCATTTCTCTCCAGTTGGTAAAATGGGCTCCGTTTCACATCGTGGTTTGCTGAGGTGCTCGATGAAAGCTGATGCGAGAGGCCGACCGAGTCAACATAGAGAAAGTACAACGCTCCTTTACCAAAATATTACTTGGCACCTCTTCCAACCTTAACCACAGAACTAGTTGTGAATCAATCCGGTTCGAACCTCTATGGTTACGTCGTATCAAGCTCAAGCTTTCATTTCTCTTCAATCTTCTGCACTCAAAAGTCCGCCCATCCGACGGTCCACTTGGTTTCTCCAGTGAGACTCCTTACTCCCTTTGTTACAGAAAATCCACCAATACAACTCCCATATCTAGGCTCTCAATCAGATCTAGATATTTCTCGGTTGTCTATCCCAGCCTCCGGAATAAGCTTCCTGACTCACTGCCTACGTGTCGCACGCTGATACAATTTAAAGGTGCACTAAGCAGAATCTTAGACGCATATCCTGTAATCAGCAGGACCCGTGATAACATTAGCATAGACGAAGCATATGAAGACGGCCTTGATTATTAGACTATAATGTGCCGCAGTCTTTCACGTCCGACCGCTTTCTCATGACCCGTCTGATGATCGCATCTACGTATACAGAAATATATATATACCTTGGGTATGCTTCGCTCACTTTTCTCCTCTTTCCCCATTAGACTGTGCCATGTTACATAATTTGCACCCATTATTAATAAAAAACGTTTCATCCCTTAGTGATAGGTGCTGCCCTTCACTTAATTCCTCTGTCTCAGGCTAGAACACAGCCGTCTCATCTTGCTCTCCTCGCACCTTTCTTGTACACCGGGGTCTTGCCACACAGACTGTTATTCCTCAATAACTAGGCCTCACTTCTCTGCGCATATGCTCATGGTAAGATAAGACCCCATTACACTCGAAATTCGTATACTCTGATTTCGCATGACCCCGCAGAATACCGGCCTGTTTGCCTTCACATGAAAAATCCTCACATTACCACCAAGTATTTTCCTTCCTTTTCACTTTTTGCCGCCCTTGACCACAGCTGGTGAACCGACCAGACTGCTATCTAATTATTCTTCTTCCAGAACATACGCTCTCCTGCTGTTTATTCCTGTACCCAAATGGACCCCCTCTCCTCATCCACCGCCTACGTGATGTCTCCATAAATCTCTTCTATCACCCATCTACCCTAGAAAATAACCGGTCTCCGTCCAGAGGTCCCTAACAAACTGGCCCATTAGCCGAATGATAACTAATTGTTAAGCTAACAAAATGTTTATTTTTCTGGTTTCCATTAAAACGATAATCATAACCCCTAGATGGAACACTATCCAGACTGCCGCACTCCTGATCACTTTCAGATCGCATTGGTTACTTGGGTAGCCATCGGACAACTCGACGTTACTTTTTGATAACCATAGGGACCAGACAATTTAATCATTGGTTTAAACCTATACCCTTGCCTGCGGACCTTTTATGGGGTACCGCACACGGAGCAACAAACCCTCATAAAAGCCTCGCCGGATCGCAGAGGTGATTCCTGACACCAACTATCAACCCATATCTGCTCAACGTCTATTTCCAATAATCCATTCCAACAGTTCCATTCTTTCCGCGTTGCAGTACGAAACCAGTGACCGGAGCCCAGCCCTCGCCGCTGTCCACTTCGTCAAAGCAGCCCCTTTTTGCTTGCTACTCCCAACCTTCTACCTGCCATCACCTGCAAACAAGGTCTTTATGAAACAGAATACCAGCCATCTGCAGCCAACCAGAATTTGGCCAATAGTTTCTTTCACATACAAAAAGATTTCTCTTTACACTCTTCCAAATTGCGCCTAGCCGCGCCGGTATTATTTGTCTCCACTAGTCCGTTTCTTTGACGGCTCTTCTTTGAAAGTCCGTTATGCGTCCATACACCATTCGTGCTCTTCAAAGGTTCACTGCCATCCTTGCGAAGCTTTTCGCCTTCATGTCAATTTCCATATGACACTGAAATCACCTGCACAAAAGGTCCGTTTCATTGTCACCCTTGACTCACTTGCATTTATTTCACATGCTTCCCCCACAATTAGTTACCCAATGCTGCATCAGCGTTCTAAATTTCGCTGGCATCTCTGGCTGCACGTTGATAGCACTATGGGTACTCTACTTTTAATCTTGTTCTCTGGCATCTCTCCCGCCCGGTTACTCGTTAGTGACCTTCCACTTATCCCTTTTTTCAGCAATCCCACGTTTTTCCAGCTATCCGCACCGTCCTCCCCGAATTCGAAACAGATTTACAATTCTCGCTTCAACCATCAGCACTTTAGTTCGCTCAAACACTATATAACTTCACCGTTGTACTCCGGTTGCTGTGTGATTTGTCAATTTAGAAATTGTGAACACCTCACAATAACATTTACTGCTGTATTCTCTGATCTTGCCTTGTTCATGTGTATTGACCACGGTCAAGAAATGTACAATTATCAATTATCAACTGTGCAACAATGGAAAATGTCAGTTACAACACACCCCAGAGTGACCACAGTGCTGCTCTTTGCCCGTCTAGTGAACGTACTCAGAACTAACCACCAGGAAGTGTCTCGTACCGCTTACGATCTATGGCTCTCTGGAAGGACTGGACGGCCTGAAGCCCTAACACACCACGAGGGGGACTTCCACTTGTTCACTGCTCTTTTGACGGATGAGTGCGATCTGCCAATAATTCTAGCCCGAACCTTAGCCAGATTATTCTTGCGCCCCCTTGTTCGGGGATTGAAGGCATTTTGGATTAGACTATCCGGCGCTAGACCGGAAAAACCTTTCATTACTGTAACGACCGGTCGTGGAAAATCCCCCTAAAACCCTTGCGATTCAGTGTTTTTCTTCACATCACCCACTTGCTCACACTATTGACTTGTCTCTACGAACTGGTTGTTTTTCTGGACCAGTTGTTGTTTGTTCGCGCCCAGAGCGCTATTTTGACACATCCTTGTTCAGGACCTGCATGACGCACGTGCTGTTTGCTCACACGCTGCTATTCGGTTTCTCGTCGTTGAGTCCTTGTGATCGTATTATTGAGGTTTGTATCTTTTTGATATCATTGTTTATTGTAATAATCTAGTATCATTGAATATCACGGATAATCGTCTTTTGATTTCGGGATCCGTTGCGAATTTGGCTGCGCATTGCTCAAACGTTCGTTACAATACTCAATAGATCAATTTGGAACGAGGAAAAACACGCAAAAATGCCAAGAAAAGGATCAAAAGCAGTCGAATCCGGACAGGAAGTAATACGGCAAGTCTCTGGGGAGGTTTTGGGTACATTTGATCCTTTAGTTAATGTTAAATCGCCCAGTTCTGTCAGTGCTAGTTCATGTGTCATTGAGAACAATATTGATCGTAAGGATGTCGATTTATATAGGCTGAGAATGCTAGACCTAGAGCAACAGTTACCATCGGCTAGACTACAGGCGCAGGAAGCAGAGAAGAAGTGTACACAGAAACAGCGAGAGCATGAGACCAGCGACTTCGACATTTCCGATAGATCAGGGTGCAATAAGATAGGGAACCCCACGCCGGTCGCCGACTACAAATCACCATCGATCGAACTGCCTAGATGGAAGTTAACGGTTTTCGACGGGCGAGCTGAGCAATACTGCAAGTTTGTCAAGCAGTTCGAGACGTTCGTTGAAAATAAGGTAACCGACCCTGGGCAAAGGCTTCTTTACCTTACTCACTACTGCCGAGGCCGAGCAAGAGAAGCTATCGACGGGTGTACCATGCTCGACCCAGAACAAGGCTACACAAGGGCAAGGAAGATCCTAAGAGACCTGTTGGGCCTACCTTTCAAAGTAGCCCGTAACCTAATAGAGGGCGTGATGGCAGAGGCAAAGAGAACCAAGGGCGACGTCTACTCAATGGTTGACCTGGTGATTAAGATGCAGAACTGCTCAATAGCCCTCGACCATTTAGGTTACAGGGCTGACCTAGACGCCATGCACACTTTGGAAGGCATAGTCCGTCACCTCTCTCCCGAACTACAAGGTCGGTGGGCGGAAGGAGCAGAACGGGTAAGCCGAAGCGACAGAGAAGCCAACTTCGAAGACCTGACTGAATACTTAGACAGGCAAACGAAGATAGCTGACAGCAGATTCGGCCGACTCATCCGGGACAGCAACCGAGCAAACAAGCCCAGTACTAGCCAAGTCCAAATCACTGCACGGGAACATCCAAAGTACCAAACTTGGACCAATACACACGTCATTTCACGAGATGCTACTGCGCAACCCAACTGCAGATCCTGTGGTACTAGCCATGGTCTACCAGAATGCCCCAAGTTCGGCAATGCGACAATAGACGAACGGTGTGGAATGGCGAGGATGGCAGGCGCATGTTTTATTTGTCTCAACACCACGCACCGGGCGGCAGCTTGTAGGACAAGGAAACGAAGTGGTTACGAGGGCTGCACGGGCAGACACCATCGGCTGCTGCATCAGGCGATAGCAACCTTAACCGAGACGAGTACCAAACCCAGCGTTATCTGTTCAACGTCACGATCTGCCAGTAAACCGGTACGTTTAGGCGTAGTGGCCGTGGCAGTAGGGACCTCGACTGGTGTGGTCAAAGCGATGGCTTTCGCCGATAGTGGATCCGACACCACTTTAGTGAAAGAGCGGTTTGCCGACAAACACCAACTGGCTAAAGGTGCGACGTCGTTAGCGGTGAGCACGATGTGCGGAACACAGGTAATGACTGCCGGTAGATTAAGGCTGCAACTCATCTCTCTAGACACTAACGAGGAAATTGAACCAACGGAGGCATTCGCATTAGCGGATCGCCACATGCGAGCACCAAGGTCGGTGAACGCCATCTTGACTAGGTGGCCCCACCTGCAGGATGTCACCGTTGTAGACTGGGAAGATGATGAAGTGGATCTCCTCATCGGCTGCGACGTGCCAGAGGCGTATTGGGTGCTTGACCAGAGAGTGGGCGACCGCCAGGCACCTTATGTCGTACGCACGGCCCTGGGATGGATGTTATACGGCCCAGTAGGGGTACGCGGTTCCGTGAATTACTTATCCGCCGAAACGGGCCGCATAGAATATCATCTGCAACGGCTGTATGAAAGAGTTTCATGACATTGGAGACGAAAGACCATCGTTGTCTCAAGAGGATCACTCCGCTCTACAAACGATGCGGCAAGGCACTAGAGGCCTCAAAAACAGTTCGAGGTTCCCTCCCATGGCGCACATCGGTCGACCTGTGGACTGACAACAGAAATTATGTTCTCCAACGATTACTACGACGAAAAGAACGCTTCATTTAAGACCAGAATCTGTGGGAACGATACGCGGATTTAATGAAGCGAAACGAAGCCCTCGGTAACGTTGAAAACGTGCCTGACAACATCGACAGCAAAAGGGGTATCTGGTATATGCCTCACCATCCGATTATCAACCCCAAGAAACCCAATGAACTGCGGGTGGTTTTCGACTGTGCGGCCAAGTTCCAGGGCAAGTCGTTAAACGATCGCCTACTATAAGAGCCTGACTGGACTACACCACTGATCGACGTTTTGTGCCGTTTCAGAGTGGGTAAAGTGGCTTTGTCTGCCGACATTAGGGAAATGTTTCATCAGGTGAAGATTACGGTAGGAGAACGAGATGCATTGCGTTCCCTGTGGTGGGAAGAGAGCGACCAGGACAACGCAGTGGTGAATTATAGGATGATCGTCCACCCCTTCGGAGCCATATCGTCACCATTTTGTGCAAACTACGCCCTCGGAGAATCAGCGAACAAACACGGCGATCTAGTACATGGGATGGTAGTATAAAGTGTCACCAGGAACTTCTACGTCGACGACTACCTTGGGTCATTCGATGATGTGGAATCAGCTCTAGAGCAGTTCAGGGGTCTGACGAGATTGCTGGAAGAGGGCGACTTCCATCTAACTAAATGGATGTCAAACGCTTCAGAAGTGCTGAAGGTCATCCCGTATCACGAAAAGGCCGAAAGGGTAAGAGATTTGGACGGCTCTCCACTTCCTATCGAGCGCACTTTAGGAATACAATGGGACGCGGAAACGGACGATTTTGTTTTCGAACGCAACGTTCCCGAGCTGCCGAAAACCCGTCGTGGCATACTATCTGCCGTCTCAGGTTTGTTCGACCCGCTCGGTTTCGTCTCACCATGGCTGCTACCCGGGAAGATCTTGCTGCAGCGGCTGTGCCGTAAGAAAGTTGATTGGGACCAGTCACTGGACCGAGGGGACCGGCTGGACTGGGAAGAATTTTTGAACACCTTGAAGAAATTAGGGGACATAAGAATCCCACGATGTTTGACTCCTGGCCATACGACACGGACTGGAGAACTACATGCCTTTTCCGATGCATCCGAAGTCGGTTATGGAGCTGTGGTGTACGGACGATGGTGCGCAGGAGATGGACAATATACCACGAGGATCCTGTTCGCCAAAGCCCGCGTTGCTCCACTGAAGTCGGTCTCAATCCCACGCCTTGAACTCAGCGCAGCCGTGTTGGCAGTCAGGGTGGTGCAAGCTGTGAAGAGATGTTTCGATCTCTACATTTGGTCGGTGAGCTTCTGAACGGATTCAACGATAGCGCTTTACTACATTAACGAAGTCCGGAGCCGGTTTAGTACTTTCGTTGCTAACCGGCTCACGATTATCCACGATGAATCAGCCACGAACCAGTGGAATCATGTCCAATCTGGCGATAATCCGGCCGACCTGTGCTCCCGAGGTGCGAACAACTTCAGGCATTTGGACACGTGGACGAGAGGGCCACACTTCCTGCACTTGCCCAAACAGGACTGGCCCGTGTTCGAATTGAAAACCCCTACGGAAGTGGAACTGGAGATCAAAGGCGTAGTGATAGCAACCAACGTCGTCGAAGCGACATCCATTCTATCGCGACTGGTCAGGTTTTCTTCCTGGATGAAGACGCTTCGTTCGCTAGTTTGGTTAAGCAGATTCTAGAGAAATTCACTAGTCATGAAAGGGCTACGGCCCTCAGGCCGATGAGCTACAAGCGGCAGAGTACGATATTTTCAGAATGATACAACGCGAGGCTTTCGCCCGAGAACTCAAGAGGGCGGAAGAAGTGGGGCCGACCAATAAAGACATGCCATCTCCAAGAGGCGAGCTGAAGCGTTTAAACCCCAAACTCATCAACGGACTGCTGCGGGTGGATGGTAGGCTGACCAACGCCCACCTGAACTTCGACACAAAGTATCCTATACTGCTGCCTGCGAGACAACTTGTAGTAGATCTAATGATTCAACACGTCCACGCCATGGAGGGACATGCCAGGGAAAGTCACGTGACGAGCGTCATCCGAAAGCGTCTTTGGTTGTTGAGAGGAAGAGTGACAGCAAAACGCGTAATCCGACGTTGTGCGCAATGTATGAGACGCAATGCCGCGGCGGGCAAACAACACATGGCTCCGCTACTAGAATGCAGAGTGACTACGGGCTGGCGGCCGTTCAGTGACACCGGGTTGGACTATTTCGGGCCCTTGTGGATCAAGTGCGGGAAAAGATTAGAAAAGCGATACGGATGTATCATGACGTGCATGAAATCACGTGCGGTACACCTAGAAGTCACACATTCGATGACGACCGATTCGTTTCTACGGGCCTTGCAAAGATTTATCAACCGAAGAGACGTACCGGCCGATATACACTCAGATAATGGGTCGAACTTTGTGGGCGCCCACCGAGAGTTGCAGCGTTGGCACAAAAACGTAAGCAGGGAAGAACTGCAGGATCGAACCGTGGCCTACGGCATACGATGGCATTTCAACCCCCCACAGACCAGCCACCTTGGCGGCATATGGGAACGCACGATCCGGTCCTTCAGACGGATATTGCTGTCAATCATGGAGCAGCAGCCGTCTGACGACGAAACGCTGAACACCGTCATGACTGAGGTGGAGAGGATTCTGAACAACCGCCCCCTGGTTCCAGTATTGAACGGTGACCCCACCCACCTAGCGCTCACCCCGAACAACTTTTGACGTTAAGGTCGAACGAGGGTTTCCAAGGGCTGGTAAACCTTCGTGGGAGCTACCTCCACGGATGGAAGCAAGCGAACTATCTGGCCAAGGTCTTCTGGAGGCGATAGCTCCGGGAGTACCTACCGGCTTTGCAGACTCGACAGAAGTGGCTGGCCAAAACAAGACCATTCAAAGTTGGGGACGTGGTTATGATTGCCGACGAACGCGCACATTTCGGCGCTTGGTCTTTGGGAGTAGTTACGGAAACCATCGAAAGCACTGACGGAATGATAAGAACGGTGAAGGTGAAGACAGCTAACGGAGTGCTCATTCGTGACATACGCAGTATTAACCTACTCGAGAGCGACGACGGAGGAGCTGATAGCCCTGAGGCCTAGTAAACCTTTTTTACACCAGTAATCGAGGTGTATAAAACAACACCATATATACCACACGGTCTCCGTCAAACACGTTAAGGTGCTCGCGGTCTTTTCGTTGACATTACAGAAGGTTCTTTCCGATACGTGGTGATGAATGCGATCCAATTGTACATCCCGATACATACGCAAATGCTCGACGCACTTTACACCCCGTAACCCCGTCACAAATGTGACAGTGTTTGTTGTTTGTTTTTTGTTGGCGTTACCGAATGCCCCCTGCATATGTGGAAGTAGCGGAGCTCAGGTCACACATACATGCTAAATTTTACTCGTTTTCTTGCCTCGCGGTCTTTTGTTGACATTGCAGAAAGTCCTCCTTTGATGTGTAGTCATACCTGTGATTTCATTGTAACCCCGGCACACACACAAACGCACTCACACACACACTCAAGCACGTACATCCAGGACAGGACGGCCCCTTACGAGGACAGCATCTATGTGGCCCCTTTACACCCGCCATCGGTCATTTGGCCTTGTGGAAGATGTAGACTAGCCTCACGTCTATGTAGCCAATGGGTTAGGTGCGACCAGTAGTAGAACGTTGACAACGAGCATTAGACGCGCACTGACAGCAAGGCCTAGGCAGGTAGAAAGAATCAGTACCTCTATACCGAACCTTTGACTCTGCTAAGGATCCGGGAGGATGTTGGTGGGCGGTGTAACAGCCGGTCGTGGAAAATCCCCCTTTTTCTCTCGCGATTCAGTGTTCTTCCTAACATCACTCATTTCCATACACTGTTGACTTGTCTTTACGAACTGGTTGTTTTTCTGGACCAATTGTTGTTTGTTGGCGTCCAGAGCGCTACTTTGGCACATCCTTGTTCAGGACCTGCATGACGCACGTGCTGTTTGCTCACACGCTGCTATTCGGTTTCTCGTCGTTGAGTCCTTGTGATCGTATTATTGAGGTTTGTATGTTTTTTATGTCATTGTTCATGTAGTAATCTAGTATCGTAGAATATCGCGGATAATCGTCTTTTGATTTCGGGATCCGTTGCGAATTTGGCTGCGCATTGCTCAAACGTTCGTTACAGCCGGTGCCTCTCAAATCCTATTTGGATATATGAAATACCACTCGTTGCATGAAGGATAATATATAATTATTCTCAGTGTTACTTTTGACTTAGCCTTCTCCTCTGTCTCCAATCCAAGAAGCGGCACCTGTCAGACTTCCCAACCTCCATCCAGTGGTCACCCTTAATCGAATCATTAGGCACTCATGGCTCAACTTCCCTCCTTATCACATGACTCTAGCATCCTCCCATGATTTTCCTATACTTGGTCAACAAAATCACTAACTATCTGTATGTATTCTCGGTGTATCACCAGAGTTCGTGCCAACTACAGCCGGCTCACATTTAGGCTGAAAGCCGTCGGACTCTGGCTTTGTCAGAAACGAGCAGGTCTGGTATCCTTTCCCCTGAGTGTTGAGAGCCCTCCGTATATCTGTTTCCCACTTTCTCTCGCTTCTATAGCTAAAAGCTTCGACATAGCCGATAGAAAAATGGCAAAAAATCTTTAGTCGTCCTATAATGAGGAAGAAAGCAGCCAACCAAAGCAGTTGCGGACCCTACGGGTCATGAGTAAGGAGTGATGGGCAGAGAAGAAATGGGCAGTAATTCTCCCGGGGGAAGCATGCCCTCCCGCTCCTCCGTTTTAAAAAAGGAAGTGCCAAAAGTACTCCTGGCTGCGAACATACTGGATTCATGCTCTACGCCCCTTAAATAACGGATGAATTCCCCGTTGCAGCCACCACCCGAAGCTGCGTATGGGAAGCCCAGAAAAAAGGGCGTACGAGCCAAGCCCCAGTTACTTTTGCCTGACCCCATGCAGGGTATGACAAGCGTGCCGAATAAGCTATCCTAATAAGGAAGAACCTCGCCTTTTTCAGTTCGAACTCTTTCGGGTTCCTTGTTCCATCTCCAACCACCTCGTGAACGTCAAACTCCGTTGTTCACACTAGCTTTCCAAAGTTTATCCATGCAAAGTCCGCTTTGTTCAAAATCCTTTTCGTCGAAAAATGGACCTGTTATCACTGGCTTCTTTCGAAGCTCAGGTAAAGTGTGGAAGCTGAATCCCAGTAAATCCAACCTCCGAATAATTACTCATAATTTGTTTGCGACCAACTTAGGTTTCCATTTGAGTACGTTGTTCGTTCTTAGAGTAGATTAAGGGTGAGCACAAGCTTCCTACGCGGTAGCCTCAAAATCCACTCTGCAAACCTATAATTTCACAAGATGTAAGACATTCATACCTCACACCAAGAATAAAAACAACACCGCCGTTGACTCTGGCCGCTGACGACCGGAGCAAAACCAAAAGATCATCTACCGCCCACGTATAAAGGAAAGCAGGTGTTACGAACGTTCGAGCAATGCGTAGCCAAATTCGCAACGGATCCCGAAATCAAAAGACGATTATCCGTGATATTATACGATACTAGATTATTACAATAAACAATGACATAAACAATATACAAACCTCAATAATACGATCACAAGGACTCAACGACGAGAAACCGAATAGCAGCGTGTGAGCAAACAGCATGTGCGTCATGCAGGTCCTGAACAAGGATGTGCCAAAGTAGCGCTCTGGGCGCCAACAAACAACAATTGGTCCAGAAAAACAACCAGTTCGTAAAGACAAGTCAACAGTGTATGGAAATGAGTGATGTTAGGAAGAACACTGAATCGCGAGAGAAAAAGGGGGATTTTCCACGACCGGCTGTTACACCGCCCACCAACATCCTCCCGGATCCTTAGCAGAGTCAAAGGTTCGGTATAGAGGTACTGATTCTTTCTACCTGCCTAGGCCTTGCTGTCAGTGCGCGTCTAATGCTCGTTGTCAACGTTCTACTACTGGTCGCACCTAATCCATTGGCTACATAGACGTGAGGCTAGTCTACATCTTCCACAAGACCAACTGACCGATGTCGGGCGTGAATGGTCACATAGACGTTGTCCTCGTAAGGGGCCGTCCTGTCCTGGATGTACGTGCTTGAGTGTGTGTGTGAGTGCGTTTGTGTGTGTGCCGGGGTTACAATGAAATCACAGGTATGACTACACATCAAAGGAGGACTTTCTGCAATGTCAACAAAAGACCGCGAGGCAAGAAAACGAGTAAAATTTAGCATGTATGTGTGACCTGAGCTCCGCTACTTCCACATATGCAGGGGGCATTCGGTAACGCCAACAAAAAACAAACAACAAACACTGTCACATTTGTGACGGGGTTACGGGGTGTAAAGTGCGTCGAGCATTTGCGTATGTATCGGGATGTACAATTGGATCGCATTCATCACCACGTATCGGAAAGAACCTTCTGTAATGTCAACGAAAAGACCGCGAGCACCTTAACGTGTTTGACGGAGACCGTGTGGTATATATGGTGTTGTTTTATACACCTCGATTACTGGTGTAAAAAAGGTTTACTAGGCCTCAGGGCTATCAGCTCCTCCGTCGTCGCTCTCGAGTAGGTTAATACTGCGTATGTCACGAATGAGCACTCCGTTAGCTGTCTTCACCTTCACCGTTCTTATCATTCCGTCAGTGCTTTCGATGGTTTCCGTAACTACTCCCAAAGACCAAGCGCCGAAATGTGCGCGTTCGTCGGCAATCATAACCACGTCCCCAACTTTGAATGGTCTTGTTTTGGCCAGCCACTTCTGTCGAGTCTGCAAAGCCGGTAGGTACTCCCGGAGCTATCGCCTCCAGAAGACCTTGGCCAGATAGTTCGCTTGCTTCCATCCGTGGAGGTAGCTCCCACGAAGGTTTACCAGCCCTTGGAAACCCTCGTTCGACCTTAACGTCAAAAGTTGTTCGGGGTGAGCGCTAGGTGGGTGGGGTCACCGTTCAATACTGGAACCAGGGGGCGGTTGTTCAGAATCCTCTCCACCTCAGTCATGACGGTGTTCAGCGTTTCGTCGTCAGACGGCTGCTGCTCCATGATTGACAGCAATATCCGTCTGAAGGACCGGATCGTGCGTTCCCATATGCCGCCAAGGTGGCTGGTCTGTGGGGGGTTGAAATGCCATCGTATGCCGTAGGCCACGGTTCGATCCTGCAGTTCTTCCCTGCTTACGTTTTTGTGCCAACGCTGCAACTCTCGGTGGGCGCCCACAAAGTTCGACCCATTATCTGAGTGTATATCGGCCGGTACGTCTCTTCGGTTGATAAATCTTTGCAAGGCCCGTAGAAACGAATCGGTCGTCATCGAATGTGTGACTTCTAGGTGTACCGCACGTGATTTCATGCACGTCATGATACATCCGTATCGCTTTTCTAATCTTTTCCCGCACTTGATCCACAAGGGCCCGAAATAGTCCAACCCGGTGTCACTGAACGGCCGCCAGCCCGTAGTCACTCTGCATTCTAGTAGCGGAGCCATGTGTTGTTTGCCCGCCGCGGCATTGCGTCTCATACATTGCGCACAACGTCGGATTACGCGTTTTGCTGTCACTCTTCCTCTCAACAACCAAAGACGCTTTCGGATGACGCTCGTCACGTGACTTTCCCTGGCATGTCCCTCCATGGCGTGGACGTGTTGAATCATTAGATCTACTACAAGTTGTCTCGCAGGCAGCAGTATAGGATACTTTGTGTCGAAGTTCAGGTGGGCGTTGGTCAGCCTACCATCCACCCGCAGCAGTCCGTTGATGAGTTTGGGGTTTAAACGCTTCAGCTCGCCTCTTGGAGATGGCATGTCTTTATTGGTCGGCCCCACTTCTTCCGCCCTCTTGAGTTCTCGGGCGAAAGCCTCGCGTTGTATCATTCTGAAAATATCGTACTCTGCCGCTTGTAGCTCATCGGCCTGAGGGCCGTAGCCCTTTCATGACTAGTGAATTTCTCTAGAATCTGCTTAACCAAACTAGCGAACGAAGCGTCTTCATCCAGGAAGAAAACCTGACCAGTCGCGATAGAATGGATGTCGCTTCGACGACGTTGGTTGCTATCACTACGCCTTTGATCTCCAGTTCCACTTCCGTAGGGGTTTTCAATTCGAACACGGGCCAGTCCTGTTTGGGCAAGTGCAGGAAGTGTGGCCCTCTCGTCCACGTGTCCAAATGCCTGAAGTTGTTCGCACCTCGGGAGCACAGGTCGGCCGGATTATCGCCAGATTGGACATGATTCCACTGGTTCGTGGCTGATTCATCGTGGATAATCGTGAGCCGGTTAGCAACGAAAGTACTAAACCGGCTCCGGACTTTGTTAATGTAGTAAAGCGCTATCGTTGAATCCGTTCAGAAGCTCACCGACCAAATGTAGAGATCGAAACATCTCTTCACAGCTTGCACCACCCTGACTGCCAACACGGCTGCGCTGAGTTCAAGGCGTGGGATTGAGACCGACTTCAGTGGAGCAACGCGGGCTTTGGCGAACAGGATCCTCGTGGTATATTGTCCATCTCCTGCGCACCATCGTCCGTACACCACAGCTCCATAACCGACTTCGGATGCATCGGAAAAGGCATGTAGTTCTCCAGTCCGTGTCGTATGGCCAGGAGTCAAACATCGTGGGATTCTTATGTCCCCTAATTTCTTCAAGGTGTTCAAAAATTCTTCCCAGTCCAGCCGGTCCCCTCGGTCCAGTGACTGGTCCCAATCAACTTTCTTACGGCACAGCCGCTGCAGCAAGATCTTCCCGGGTAGCAGCCATGGTGAGACGAAACCGAGCGGGTCGAACAAACCTGAGACGGCAGATAGTATGCCACGACGGGTTTTCGGCAGCTCGGGAACGTTGCGTTCGAAAACAAAATCGTCCGTTTCCGCGTCCCATTGTATTCCTAAAGTGCGCTCGATAGGAAGTGGAGAGCCGTCCAAATCTCTTACCCTTTCGGCCTTTTCGTGATACGGGATGACCTTCAGCACTTCTGAAGCGTTTGACATCCATTTAGTTAGATGGAAGTCGCCCTCTTCCAGCAATCTCGTCAGACCCCTGAACTGCTCTAGAGCTGATTCCACATCATCGAATGACCCAAGGTAGTCGTCGACGTAGAAGTTCCTGGTGACACTTTATACTACCATCCCATGTACTAGATCGCCGTGTTTGTTCGCTGATTCTCCGAGGGCGTAGTTTGCACAAAATGGTGACGATATGGCTCCGAAGGGGTGGACGATCATCCTATAATTCACCACTGCGTTGTCCTGGTCGCTCTCTTCCCACCACAGGGAACGCAATGCATCTCGTTCTCCTACCGTAATCTTCACCTGATGAAACATTTCCCTAATGTCGGCAGACAAAGCCACTTTACCCACTCTGAAACGGCACAAAACGTCGATCAGTGGTGTAGTCCAGTCAGGCTCTTATAGTAGGCGATCGTTTAACGACTTGCCCTGGAACTTGGCCGCACAGTCGAAAACCACCCGCAGTTCATTGGGTTTCTTGGGGTTGATAATCGGATGGTGAGGCATATACCAGATACCCCTTTTGCTGTCGATGTTGTCAGGCACGTTTTCAACGTTACCGAGGGCTTCGTTTCGCTTCATTAAATCCGCGTATCGTTCCCACAGATTCTGGTCTTAAATGAAGCGTTCTTTTCGTCGTAGTAATCGTTGGAGAACATAATTTCTGTTGTCAGTCCACAGGTCGACCGATGTGCGCCATGGGAGGGAACCTCGAACTGTTTTTTGAGGCCTCTAGTGCCTTGCCGCGTCGTTTGTAGAGCGAAGTGATCCTCTTGAGACAACGATGGTCTTTCGTCTCCAATGTCATGAAACTCTTTCATACAGCCGTTGCAGATGATATTCTATGCGGCCCGTTTCGGCGGATAAGTAATTCACGGAACCGCGTACTCCTACTGGGCCGTATAACATCCATCCCAGGGCCGTGCGTACGACATAAGGTGCCTGGCGGTCGCCCACTCTCTGGTCGAGCACCCAATGTGCCTCTGGCACGTCGCAGCCGATGAGGAGATCCACTTCATCATCTTCCCAGTCTACAACGGTGACATCCTGCAGGTGGGGCCACCTAGTCAAGATGGCGTTCACCGACCTTGGTGCTCGCATGTGGCGATCCGCTAATGCGAATGCCTCCGTTGGTTCAATTTCCTCGTTAGTGTCTAGAGAGATGAGTTGCAGCCTTAATCTACCGGCAGTCATTACCTGTGTTCCGCACATCGTGCTCACCGCTAACGACGTCGCACCTTTAGCCAGTTGGTGTTTGTCGGCAAACCGCTCTTTCACTAAAGTGGTGTCGGATCCACTATCAACGAAAGCCAACGCCTTGACTATCCCAGTCGGAGTCACTACTCCCACGGCCACTACGCCTGAACGTACCGGTTTACTGGCAGATTGTGAAGTTGAACAAATCACGCTGGGCTTGGCAATCGCCTCGGATATGGTTACTCTCGCCTGATGCAGCAGCCGATGGTGTCTGCCCGTGCAGCCCTCGTAACCACATCGATTCCTTGTTCTACAGGCTGCTGCCCGGTGCGTGGTGTTGAGACAAATAAAACATGCGCCTGCCATCCTCGCCATTCCCCACCGTTCGTCTATTGTCGCATTGCCGAACTTGGGGCATTCTGGTAGACCATGGCTAGTACCACAGGACCTGCAATTGGGTTGCGCCGTAGCATCTCGTGAAATGACGTGTGTATTGGTCCAAGTTTGGTACTTTGGATGTTCCCGTGCAGTGATTTGGACTTGGCTAGTACTGGGCTTGTTTGCTCGGTTGCTGTCCCGGATGAGTCGGCCGAATCTGCTGTCAGCTATCTTCGTTTGCCTGTCTAAGTATTCAGTCAGGTCTTCGAAGTTGGCTTCTCTGTCGCTTCGGCTTACCCGTTCTGCTCCTTCCGCCCACCGACCTTGTAGTTCGGGAGAGAGGTGACGGACTATGCCTTCCAAAGTGTGCATGGCGTCTAGGTCAGCCCTGTAACCTAAATGGTCGAGGGCTATTGAGCAGTTCTGCATCTTAATCACCAGGTCAACCATTGAGTAGACGTCGCCCTTGGTTCTCTTTGCCTCTGCCATCACGCCCTCTATTAGGTTACGGGCTACTTTGAAAGGTAGGCCCAACAGGTCTCTTAGGATCTTCCTTGCCCTTGTGTAGCCTTGTTCTGGGTCGAGCATGGTACACCCGTCGATAGCTTCTCTTGCTCGGCCTCGGCAGTAGTGAGTAAGGTAAAGAAGCCTTTGCCCAGGGTCGGTTACCTTATTTTCAACGAACGTCTCGAACTGCTTGACAAACTTGCAGTATTGCTCAGCTCGCCCGTCGAAAACCGTTAACTCCACTCCAGGCAGATCGATCGATGGTGGTTTGTAGTCGGCGACCGGCGTGGGGTTCCCTACCTTATTGCACCCTAACCTATCGGAAATGTCGAAGTCACTGGTCTCATGCTCTCGCTGTTTCTGTGTACACTTCTTCTCTGCTTCCTGCGCCTGTAGTCTAGCCGATGGTAACTGTTGCTCTAGTTCTAGTATTCTCAGCTTATATAAATCGACATCCTTACGATCAATATTGTTCTCAATGACACATGAACTAGCACTGACAGAACTGGGCGATTTAACATTAACTAAAGGATCAAATGTACCCAAAACCTCCCCAGAGACTTGCCGTATTACTTCCTGTCCGGATTCGACTGCTTTTGATCCTTTTCTTGGCATTTTTGCGTGTTTTTCCTCGTTCCAAATTGATCTATTGAGTATTGTTACGAACGTTTGAGCAATGCGTAGCCAAATTCGCAACGGATCCCGAAATCAAAAGACGATTATCCGTGATATTATACGATACTAGATTATTACAATAAACAATGACATAAACAATATACAAACCTCAATAATACGATCACAAGGACTCAACGACGAGAAACCGAATAGCAGCGTGTGAGCAAACAGCACGTGCGTCATGCAGGTCCTGAACAAGGATGTGCCAAAGTAGCGCTCTGGGCGCCAACAAACAACAATTGGTCCAGAAAAACAACTAGTTCGTCAAGACAAGTCAACAGTGTATGGAAATGAGTGATGTTGGGAAAAACACTGAATCGCGAGAGAAAAAGGGGGATTTTCCACGACCGGCTGTTACAGCAGGTGCTCCGATGGCCGCCGTATACAACTCAGTCTTCTTGCGACTCTAGATGATTTAATACATGAACTCAGCAGCCGTCCCTACTACCACTATGTTGATTCCACTGCTTTTGCAGGCAAATGAAGCGTCGTCGCCTTAATAACATCCCTCTGAAATCAGAAACCTCGACATTGGGTACAAATCGAGATTATCGCATAACACGACGCTCTCCCCTTAGAATATGCCCGTGGTCAGTTTTCGAATTACGACCGAAATAACACCCCGATCCCGGGGAAAGCTTACCACTTTTCTCCATTGCCCCTAAGCCAACATAAAAAATTGTTAGCCCACCTCCTGCTGAAACAAATCCCGTCACAAATAAAGTGCCCCTCCTCACTGTGACTTCATCAGCTTTCAGCCGTTTAAACACTGCCAAAACTATGGCTAATCCCCGTCAACTCGCTCCTCCCTAGCTTATGCTATCAACTCTTGACTTCGAAGTCCTGTCCATGGCATAAAGCATGAAACACCAACCGGTAAATTGAAGCCTTGCCCTTGCCGTAGTAATGCACATTGCTCATCGTGTATTGCCTTCATTTGCCATCAAAGCCCACAGCTGGTACTACTTCCAGATGACCGATCTCCTCAGTTATTCTAGGCCTTGATTGCTCCCCTAAAAATGTAATCCTTGGATTTCTATTGATACGTTAATCGCAATTCCAAGCTGGAACATCCTCCAGACTGTTATATCTACGGTCCCCTTTCAGGTCATGCCGTTCACTTGGGCAGCCATCCGTCTGCTAGACGCTACTTTCGGATTACCGCCGGGACCAAATGAATCAAACCGACCGGGCTGGACTACTTTCCATTCTGGACGGCCATGGTTTAAGCTTAAACGCACTCCGGCCGATGCTGTGTGGAGCCTCTTACATCACAAGCCACTGTGAGTACAAAAGTGTTACCCGGGTCGCAAGCCACCATAAAAGTTTCACCGGACCGCAAGGGCGGATTCCCGACATCGAACGACAGCAAGCACTGGCCCAACAATTATATCCGATATACACTCGAATCGGTCTTTGTGGTTCCCAAGCCATGACTGAGATCCTACCGTCCCCGTTGCATTTTCAACCTACTTTCCCCTTTTCGCAAACCAACGCAAACCTAGTCCATTTTGCCTGCTACCAAATAGTTTTCCTCGTGAACAGCCACTCGAGTCTGGTGAGCCCGCTCACGCTCGAGCCTCTGTTCTTTCCCCACCTTCAGTGGCAAACATGAACTCTATGAAGTAAAACACCACTCACCCGATGTTGGCCGAGACTCTTCTCTATAAATTCTTTCGGTGTGTACGCAGAAACATTTATCCTAACATCCATCAATGGCCGTTGTCGCCCCGGATCTGGTCCTCTGCAAACCACTGCCAAAGCACTTGCACACCCACATTTTATCTCTTCAACTTTGCTCTGGCACATCTGCTCCATCTTCTGGTTCCAGCTGGTTGCCTCCTCAATGAAATACTTTTTAAGTCCCCAGCTAAGTGTCCAGCTATCGTTCGTGCTGCTCCGACAGTACATTACATTCCTTGTGAAGTCCCAAGTAACACGCTGCCTCAACCTTTGGGCTAAACCTAGAGCATGCCCTAAGCTTGCTCCAAGGTTAGTTTTTACGAGGAAAAGGTGCTATTTGGTGGCGGAATTGCTGGGATTGTCCATGTGTACGTATTTTGTCATCTTGGGGCACCATTCTGGTGGCTAATTTCCTTTTATTACTTCACCTTTAGCGATGACCTTCACACAGTCTTGGGCAGTCGTGCCTTCTACCGTCATGTGACAGTGGGAGTAGTTTCTCAGACTAGTGTCCCTCCTGTTCAGCATGAGATTCTTACAAGCGTTGTCGAACACATCAAATACACATGTTTTTATGCGCGCTTAACAGCATTTCTTAGGTTGGCTCGAAACTTGAGAAAACTTGGGGTTAGTCCCATGACTAGTACCCCCTGGAGCACTTTTCATATGCGATTCTCAGGATGACTGAATTATCAGTCTCCAATGAGCGACAGAGAATGTTTTCATCATAAGTTAATGAGCTGCAGCTGAATGATCTTATACATGTACATATTCATACCTATGTCCAAATATATATATATATATATACGTGCATAATTATGCACCATCGTTTTTGCTGAAGCCGCGGGTTCCTGATGTACCCATGTTTAATGTGGATGGATAATTGTTTTTAGTTTTTATCATTTTCGGATTTCCAATGAATTAAAATGTGGTTCGGCGTTTTCCGTTTCTCTGTGTTTACAGTCGGAAGCTAACTCAGATGGACCATCCAAGCAAGTGGCAAAATTACCGTCGGCGTAAGCGGGCTTAGAGTACTTTACAGTGTAGTGAATGCTGCGAGGCGTCTATGTGCGCCCGTCGATATAGATGTCCGAAGATAACATCAACGGGTACATAGTCATTTGCAGCATAGTGTAATCTTTGTTATATATTGTTATATATAGAGCCTACGGTAGTTGCGTTATCTATTGACGGGGTCTTGGATAGAGATCACTCGCACCTTCCGTACCCCCCCCCCCATGAAGAATGAATTTACAAGAGCCAACATCATATTCAGCCTCTAGTGTCGGTGAGTATATTTTATGCGTGACTTCATAAAAATGGTTCTTTGGTGGTGCCGACATTTAACTGGGCAACATTACATCCTTGAAGAGTAAAATCGACGGGCTGTTACCTTCTTTTGCCAATATAGTTGTAATTGCAGACTGACGGGGCAGCAATGCAAGAGTGCACTGGACTTGGATGGATAGCAGCACGAGGATAGCACTTTGTGATTATAGACTCATCAAAGCAATGAAAGGTATATCAGTTAATTGGTGGTCTCTCCGCTCACTAGACGCCATCAGATTCTTTCCTTTTTTGCCGAGTAACAAGCTATCGACAAGGAAAGGCCTATCAGTAATTGATTCCACAAAGCTCGTGACCGTGGAGCAGGTAACAAGTGTATTAGGTAAATAGAATGAAACAAAGTTGCCTCATTTCACACGTACCGTTAACAAGAAATTGTTTACTGTGAGGCCAACATTTGAAGTAAATTGCTGTTTGATGAATTACGTTGAGCTTCTGATTTTCTCTTTGCACCACTTTCGCTATCCGTATCGTATATGTGACTGCGAAAAGGTAGCAGTTATATGTAAGCATACGTTGCTGGGTTTACTTTGACTTACGGCTCCATTAGGAAACATCAAAGTACATTCATCCCTTTTGCTCAACCTGCAAGCATCGTCAAAAAATGCCATGCCTTTTGATAGGGATATCTGCATTGGATGTGATTCTCACTTGATACGTAGCTTAAAAGTATTCGACTGGCAGTTCCTTATAACGGTTTGCCATTTTATTCTCTTTTCTGCAAGTATCGCGACCACAGACAACTGGATCCAAGGTTCAAAGAAAGCGTACTTTGACTGATTATTGCAGATTTGTACAAATACATCTTTAATGAAAGTTATTAAATTTCTCGTATCACTGAATGGGATTCCATTTTTAATTATAAGTTCGTCAGAAACTTGTGTATGTCAGATGCGTACACACATGGCCAATTAAGAGATAAACACTGTACTAGTAGTCCATGAAGCAGCAGCTAGAACTGGTTTCGTTTAGTTTGCTCTACAGGGCAACCTTAGGGTATGCCACCTGGAGTGTTCCTTTCCATGACCACTTCCAAAAGCAGCGTCGTTCTCTCCGTATCACAGTGGAACTACGTAAAAAAGGACAACTAAAATAAACTCATCCAACCTCATGGGCTCACTTTCTCTATAGGTTTCTTAATCACAGTCCACCAGCCAAAGAATCTGCTAAAATGGCTTCAGTGATAAGCCGCTCATTACGTAGCTGACATTGCTGACTGATGATTTGACGTTGGCCTCACTCTCCGCCATGTCCGGATACCCATGATAGGAAATCCCCCCGGGCCTTTCTACATCGATCCTTCGGGAAACCAGGTGGTGCGTCCATTTACTTCTCTCTATAATTTCCGATATTTTATCTCTCGACGAACCATTTTTTGAATCATTCTGGTATACACTTTCATACTGTTTAATCCAGCAACTTCGCTCTTGACAAACGCTTTACTACGCCCAGCTCCCGAAACTGAACCCAGCTTTGCACTTCCTGCTCTAACCGCCCCCACTTTAGTTACTTTGACCACAGTCTAGTCCTATCGTGCTGTTACTGAGATGTACAAACCCGACCTTTGAAACATGTGAATATTTCATATTGCTGTGACAACCTCTACCCCGTTACCATGCTTCATGCATGTGCCTTCATCCCCTTCGAAGAACATGCCAATAATAATATTATTACTATTATTAATATTATTAATTTCTGAGTGGATTCTGAATGGCTTTTGAACGGGTCGCGCAAATCGTATGAAATACTTGACTTGCTTGGTTAACTTCTGTCGGTTTTGCCAAATCACTTTATACGATGCTTACTGGTAAGCATCTATCTCACAAATTATGATTCCCCTATTATTTGCCCTTATTTTACTCATTTGACGGGATGGAATGGAACCGTCCATAACTTGTCACTCTGAGGCATTTTAATATAATAAACCAATGTATTTCCAGCCAACATGATAGTCCCAAATTAGTCCCAAACTTTTCTGAACTTAATCCTGTTTGAAACCCTTTGGGACCACTTTTGAGACTATTTATGAACAAGGGCCTACTTGCATTACTATTAAGTCTCAGTAAAATACACTACATCATTTCATCTTTAGGTACTACTTGAGGAACTTCTGTTAATTTCCATCTGGGAAAACAACGTGGTCTGTTTACACCCTCAGAAATTGCTTGGCTCCGCCCGAGTACTTTCTGGTGCCAAGAATCCCTAAAAACCTAGCAGTTTACGAAGTAGCCAAGATTCACTTCCATGTTATGAACCGCGGTTGAAGTAACGGGAAAAATTCTGCAAATTATACCAAATTGGCTCTCAAATTATCGGTCAATATTGAGGTGAGAATTTCCGCTTTATCCTGGCATGGCACTTTTGTTTGAATAGGTCCAATGCTGTACCGATAAAAGTAAGAAGAATCCACCAGTAACAATAATATGGATGTACTCAGAACATTTTACTTTTAGCATTTTTAACTTAAATTGTATCATATTTTATTATACGCAAATGTATATGTTTGTATCAATCAGAAAATTTCACTAGAGACCATTTGGGATTTTCTAGTAAGTTCAAACAGTTTCTTCCCAACCTTAGCCGTATACAGTGAGGCTTTTGTCCAGCTCCACCCCACTACGGCCCATTGTTAGCTGCTTTGTTCCAGCGTTAGCTCGGAGTAGCGCCGCGCGTTGTGTCACATGTGCCTAAGCATATTGGTGGCAGCTGTTTCAGCCATACATGTAATAAAAGATGGGGTTCTACCTTTACTTCTTCGCAGAACTATTGTCTTTCAAATTTGCTCGAGAAATGGTGGGTGTGCCGAGAGAACAGAATAGGCCCCAACCCAGAGGTGGGATTTCGTCGAGTAGTTGAAGAAATGACGGGGCGAACCTTGAAATGCACTCGTCTGAAACGCCATCGAACAAACAAGTTCAAAGTTCGTTTACAGTCACATCTGCTGCAAAAAGAATAAAATTCGGAACATTTATAATATGACAATACTTTTTACGTAATATTTCGGAACTTCAAACTTGCCTTGTTCGATGAGTGCAAATATGATTTTCTGAAACGGACTCAGAAAAGACAGAAGTAGTGAAATCAGAAGTAGGTTGAAAATGGATATATTGAGGGCAATTTCTGCGGTGTACAGAACAATAGTCTAAATCTAGAATACAATCGATTCGTTGCCTTACCTGGGCGGGTACAGTAGCTTTCGAGAATTTTTATTCGTTCCTCTGACGATATAATACTTCGGCTATTTGTCCTCAGGACCTCATTCTTAAAAACACAGGTGGGCTTTTGCCTGTAATGGGATGAACTACACTCTGGTACTTCATTAAAGAGCTGTTAACAAATCTGCTTAGCCCATCAAAGGTAATCGCGCACACAAAGGCAGTTCCCTTCTTTAATGTCGAAAAAAGTTCCCTGCTGCTGCCTTCGACTGTGAATACCCACGTGAGGTTTAAAAATGAAAAAACACAGTGCCACCGACTAGTCGGTCAGCTTCTTGGCTGAGAAAAACCTTCGTTTCAGTAATGGTTTCACATGGGAAGCCTTCCCGATTGAAAGTCTTACGGAGGTCAGTGGGGGTAAAACAACGGATTGGAGTGGAGATGAAGTGGGCATTGGCCAGGGCAAAACACGAACCAATATGGACTAGTAGATAAAACTTGCTCAAGAAAAAACTACGATAATCCGCACTAACTTGTAGCTAGAGCTCTGAGGACATCTGCTTTGAGATCCACTTTGATGACTGTTAATGAGCTTCATGCATGCTATCTGCCATGCGGTCCTGGAATCAAAGTGAACCTGAACTTAAAAGTTTAGATGCAGACTTGGAGATAAGCGCTAAACCTGGGACAGGGGCGACCATGTTCGTAGAAAGGTATAGGGGTGTCTTGTAGCACCCAGCCCGTTCGTAACATCAGCTTTCGATCGGTTTCCGGTCGGTTTGTTTGGTGGCCGTTTTGAACGGATCAACGTTGAATTTGTACGAAAAGGATTGACAATCAAAGTAATTTACAATGCTCGGGTGGCGTTTCATTTCAATGTATTGGTTCAATTCATCGATATGTTCTGAAGACCTCTGTATGGATCGTCTTATTCTGTTCCCCCGAAGTGTGTGAAATTGGAACAATTATTTGAAAATCATAAGCTAGGAGATAGAAATGAGAATCGTGATGCGTAATTTGAGTTAGTGAAGGAAAATGACGAGGCATATCAAGTCGTTTAAACTTTTGGCACAAACCACTCGGAAACCGGCCAGAAACCGCTCCGAAACCAAGTGGTTTTCAGCTGAATTTTGGCCGGTTTTCGTGCGGCTTCTACTTTTACTCTGATTAGCTTTTGAGCTGTTTCCGAATGGTTTCAGATCGGGTTTTTGGTTGGTTTTCGGACGGGGTCCGGGCGGTTTGTGCCAACCGTTTGAAGTACGTGATATGCTTCGTTTAGTTCTGTCACTTTTTCCCGAGTTACGTTTTACAACGCTCATTTATTTCTCCTAATTTATGATTTTTCGAATAATTGCTCTTATTCAATCAATTTCGGGTGGGTGATAGAGCAATCTATACCAAAATATTTCAGGGCACTTCGACGAATTAGGCCAATATCTTCAAATAAAACGCCAACTAATCATTGCACGTGGCTTTGATCGTCAATTTCCTTCATATCAATTCATCGTTGATCCGTATAAAGTGGCTACTGAGCAAACCGACCAAAAACCGAGCGAAAACCGATCGGCGTAGAGGTAAAAATTGACCAAAAACCGGCCAAAAGCCGGCCGAGAAATGTTGGGTTTTGGATTGGCTTTGGACCGGTTTCGCTATGAGGGATTATACTTGAGCCGTGCGGAAGTTATATTTTGCTGCTACACTGCGGGAAAAAAAGTATATAGGCAGATCACCGGGTCTCTATTGAAATAAGTATTTACTCGGATCGATGGAGCTCGCTATGCTTGATATTCCTGTGTGTGTTACTAGAAAGATTGGATGCTTAAAGTGCTCGTATTTCGTAGTTGGCTGCAATATAAACGATTGCTCCAATAATAGTCTCGTTGGATCTTGGGTGTCTGAACAAATTGCCTGGATGCTTCCGAGAATTAGGACTGGCTTCTACCACTGTAACGATTTGAAAGCTCTGGATCACCTAAAATGTCGAAGAGGTAACAAACCAGCGAGGTATGGTGTAGAGCAGGTCACGGACAGCCACAGTCCCCCGGCGAACCGTCAATCGTTAACAATTATTCGGTTGGTAGGTTTGCTCTGTTACACCGATGACCCCTTGTCCCCCTCCCTTGACTGGTTTGAATCATTATCCAACTGGCCCTCTGCGGTGCCTTATTGTTCTGTAACAGTTTTCGCAACAATGAAGATCACCAAAAATATCCATGGCTAATAATTGACCTCTCCCTAGTTTCATCCATCCTTGTCTGCTTCACTTTTCGTATCCCGATATTTCAGTCGGCCACTCTTTACGACGGTCGACTTGACCACCTGAACTAAATTTCAATTGTGCCGTTCTATATGGTCAGTTTTGTGCACCCATTCTTTGCTTTATATTCTGAATTGTATTTATCTATATTTTAAAAGCAAGCTACACTGACCTCACGTTAACCTTTTTATCTTGCCTTCAAGCGAGCCTCGATCCCTTCCGCCAGGGACAGATGGTTACCATTGCCGGTATCCTCTTGGAGGACTAGTAGCAGTAGGAACTGTCAAGGAATTAAGGGCACATCTTGGCACAAAACGGGCGGTGTTGTTCCCATTAGTTCCCCTGTCCCTCCACATCTGCCTCACCCGTCATCACCTTTCCGTTCCACCCAAATTTTATTACTTCATTTCGCTTTAGGGTTCTCATTTTTTCGCCCAATGGTCTTTTCCCACTGCTTTATTTCTTCCGATTGTGCTGGATGATAAGCTGGGAAGTAAGTGGATTATTAATCCCCGAGACTGTCGCTTTCTACAGATACTGGACCCAATATGCATCCGTGTTTCTCTGTGGGCGGCTTTTCTGAATCACTCTTCACTACAAAAAGGAATACTTTTATTTAATATCGTGGGGAAAATGCCTTCAAAGCCACCCTTTGCAAAACATTATTTGTCCGATGAGGCCAGCCCTCTCATTCAATCCTGCTGCTTGACGTGTACCTGTGCGGCCAGTATAGATGGCCGGTTATCGATACAGAACTGGGTTTCACTGTTTAGCCTGTGAACTTTGGGAGGAAATAAAGGACTGATTCGGAACTTTTATTTTTTTACCCCGGAAGATTCGAGGGAGACGAGCAAAATGAAAATTGGTCCTTGGACTCAAAATCGGACTCGAGAACATCCGGAGCTCTGCCCGCCGCAGTGGAGAAAGGAGGTTCCAGGTAAATTAAGCTTACCGTGACCCACTGGTAAGCCATCAGCCAACTCACGCGGAGTTGTATGTGGCTTACTCCCCTAGCTTTTGTCTTGTCACCCTTTACTATTCAGGCCCGTTTTTCTACTTCCCTTCTTGTACCTGTTACGACCAGAATTATTTGAGCTCCTACCAAGCTGATAGAAAACTCCCCGGCTGGAGATTGCCTTGGTAATCCAAATTGTGCAATTATTGTTCAGGCGTAGAGAGTGAGTGTGTTCCTTGCAACATCGTGTTCTACCGTAAATGCAGCCTCATAGATACAGCCCAAAGCGTTTACCGCAGGCAAAAAAGCCGGTTTGGATTCGCTAAGACAGTCGGAAAACCCTGCTTTTGGGGCCTGTGCAGACCAACCCAGTCACCAAGCTGAGCAGAACCCTCGAGATCCCGCGACAGCTGAATACGTTTTTCTAAGGTAAATACCTTAAAAGCTAGATCCTGATGAGCGGGAGAACGAGGGCTTCTGCAGGGAGTTTAAGTTGGTTATCGGTAGTCCAGTAACAGAACCAGAGCAGACAGCATGAAGAATCGTTTCAGAACACTCCCAAATTCAGCACTTGATCCAGGGCGGGCTCAAAAGTTAGGAATCCACCAACCGCCACCTGGCTTCACTGTGGAACACTTATGAAAGACGGGCTTATTAGCTTGAGAAGCACAGCCCACCAATTTAGCTGGAGAATGAAATTCTCGCCTAGTTGTTGCAGAATGCTTCGTCTATAGTGATGCCGCTCTCGAAAGAGGCACAAATGTGGTGGTCCGGCGCTCTTCTGGGCCAACATGGGAAAAAAGGCAACTGGCGCCTAGGTTCTTCGTGGTCAATCTCTGGAGGCCCACCGGAATGCCTGGCTTCTTCGCCACAAAGAGCTTCCTTAGGCTTAGAACAGAGAATCGCCTCCAGAATGATCAGGATAGAGGCCCAGACCGTTGGTTGCGCGGCCTGCTAATCCTGAATTTTGAGTTGGATTTTAGCCGCTTCACATGAGGTACTGAAGGCCAAAATAGGTGCGGTCCTGGATTAACCCTGCTACTCGTCACTTCAAACTACGTGAAAGCTGGCTACTTCACTCTTTTTTCCACAAGCTTCAACTCATCTATTCATCAAGCCCTATATCCCAGGTGGCTGGTAGCCCCTGATAGTCCATGCAACAGCCAAGGGACTACGTACCTGCCAGTAAGGTACATACGCGCAGCTATTGTATGTAACAAGTGGTAGGAACTTGAAGCTCGCATAATTAGTTTAGATGCGCCGCGGGTCTCTGATGCTTGGGTTCAACCCCATGGAAATATCAAACCCTAGGTCCCTTCTGACTTCACGGTCGGCCGCCAGGCAAGGCCTGGCGAACAGCTTGTAGAGTTACTGCTTCTCACGCGGGAACACTACGGCCAACGGGAAGAATTCAAGCTGGAAGCGCCATATAGATAAGTCACTTTGGTTGTACCTTTTGGCTTACTGCTCAGAAATGAAGATAGTCTGGGCGTACCGAAACCCGTCGTCTTAAACCCATGAAGACGACCAGTTGGTCTACCGGTTACTGCCTATCTCAGGCCTAGTAATTTGTCCCAATGGTAGGTTTAAGTCGTGAGAATCCGGATTTGAGCGGCGGGTAGCTTAATCACACGAATCTCAAAAACCGAAGCGATAACGATTTGTAAAGTTTCACGGTAAAAACGTGAACACCACTCATACTGAACTGTTGCACAAGCTCCGTGTATGCGGCCAAAAAGACTTGAAGAGTAGCCCGGGGAGTTAAAGCCCAGTTGTCCAAGTATGACAGTCCGGAAACTTCGAGGCCCAATTCGAATGTCTCACTTTAACAAAATATATGTAAACGCATTGTGTATAGAAGTTCTCAGCAAGGTGGCGCCAATTATGCTCGAATTCACGAAGCACGTAGGTAACTGAGAATAATTTATAATGTGTATTTTTGCAATAGAAACCCCGGCGCCCCAAAAGTATACTACGTTAACGGCCTTGCCTCCTGGGGATAAGTTGTTCACCGTTTTCTAGGCTGCACACAGAGTGCGAGCCGGTCCCAGTCCGTTTCCGAAGTAACCAGAAGGTGGAAAGGGCATCGTCCAGCTGTCCTGTAGCTCGGAGTCACAAGGCTCCCGATGGAAGTTTCAGGCCCTCAATTTGAGATTTAGCCAGAGATTACCGGCCGGGGACCATTCCAGTGAACTCTGCATTCGGGTGCACTAGAATCTGCGGAAAAAGAAAGTCTTAGCAATCTCCTGGCCTACCGAAACGTGGTTGGGGAGACCGAGTGTCTATGATTGAATGGGAGATTGGACAGGTTCTGGGCTTTGTGGAGTGGTAGTGCAGGAAATGAGGGGGGCAACTTCCTCCCACTGACCTACAGAGTGGCTTCTCTGAGTACTTTTCGTCCGGGAGGTGCCCAGCTATGATGCACCTGTGGGGCCCAGAAGGCTATCCAGAGCGAGAAACCGGCTTCAGCCAGATACAAAAAAGGTGGCCATCACAGGCAGAAAGGAATGAATCAGACACGATTAAGAACGCACATAGAAGGAAGTACGGGCAGAATCCGGACGAAGATCTTCAAGTAAACAGTTTTGTTACGTCTCACTAACTCCTGTGAGAACTTAGTTCTGCCTCAGAACCAATTTCTTTTTTATCGGTAAGGAATACATGGTTTATAGAGTTCATGTGCTCCTCATAACCAAAACCGTGCATAAAAGCTTGTTGGTCTACTAACAGACCTAGGCGGCCCGTCTAGCTGGTTCATCGGGCTGCGCCCGGATTGGCTGATTCAGTTCTAGTCGGAAGTTAGCCGCTAGCCGATCCATTGATGGCCTGGCTCCCTTTCATTTTCTCTGCGATTCCAGTCAGCCGATCACGCGCTGTCTGCTCCATTGAACCGTGCCATCTATTAGAAAAGATCTGGGTGCATTCCCTTACATAAACCAAAAAAGGGATTATAATTACCTTTGGACCAAAGTAGTTCAAAAAGAGCTGATCGGAAAGATAGGAGATTTCTTGGGTCGGGCAACCACCGACGACCTCAGAAATGCAAATTCCGCTTAGCACCTTATCCAGCAGCTGCTTAGGCAAAGTGAACGACCTCAGGTTTTTCGCTCATACCGCCGGGGCTGCTCCCCATAAGTCAGAGAAAGCCGTCACAGTAGGTGAAGCCCAAGGCTGAAAGCAACAATCACCCCAAACAGAGAGACCGGGGTAGATAAATCAATATCAACTACATGCCCTTTATTTTAACTACCTAATTGCTAAATCCGATGGAGCGGGTCTTGCTGGACAGGACTGCCAGCCAAGTGTTGCCTACGAGTCGATCTCGACAAACGGGCTTGGGTTCGACCATCGGAGGTCCTGCTTGTCAAACCTAATCCGTTTCATGGATAAGGTTATCCTGAGATTAGACAAGGCGGATAGTGTAGGAGTCTCTAACTCAACTTCCAGCGAGCGCTTAGCTCAGTCAGCCGCAGTTTGTTGCAAATAAATTTGAATGCTTTCGGCCTGTCCCCGAAAACTATCTGATGAACTCACGAGTCAATCAGAGGTAGGGCCTTTCGAGCCAAGGTGTAACCCGGAAAGCGTGATTGCTGATCTGCTTACCTCAGGGCTCAGACTTCCAATCCATGCCGCCCTTCCGCCTAAAAATGATTCGACTGTAGGCCTGGAAGACCCTCACTTTGAGATGGCCAGCTATGCACAGTTGGATGGCTCCGCAGCGGCGGGTTCTGTGCAGAGTAATCTTAGCACGGTACACCGCCGATCAGCCGTTCGGGACTTGCCATTAGAATGCCAGTGAGCGCTTTCTCCTATAATATAGCAAGAATCCTCAGCCGGCTTTGTGTCTTGAAAAGACCAAAAATCACACTGAAATCATCAGAGAGACGGTGGAAAGGGACATCGAGGTAATTATATCGGACAACTCTCGACCTAGAAGTCAATGCTGCACAGCCACTCAAAAAGCATCTAGGATACTTAGCCGGCTTAGAAGAACCGTGACCTCAGGGTAGTCTGAGGAAGTGCTAGGTTTCCCAAGGCTTTCGCCTGACCACACCTAGAATACTGTGTCTAGGCATGGACGTCCTTCCTCGCAAACATTGAGCAACTAGAACAAGTCCAACGACTGTTCGTCAGATGATTTGCCAGCTTAGGTACTCCTGCTCGCGAATAGAGAATAATGGTGTTGGACTTATTCTGGCTGGGACACAGGATACGTGCAGGTGACCTAAATGAATCTCCCAAGTTGCTGAAAGAAAGTTTTGATCCTAAGGGACCGACTCAAAAGCCAATAAACCTAAGAAACCGTACGCCTCAGAGAACAAGGATGGAGGCTTAGGAGCGTGGATCTTCCAGGCGAGGTAAAGATAAAATGATCCCGGTCGGTGGGGAAATGGAGAGCGGAAATGTGAGGAAGGGACAGGAAACCTCACCTTAGTGGAGCTTGTGAATCCAAGACAGGATACAGGGTCCTGGATGTTTTTGGAAGGAATGAGGAGGCCCTCTAACAGCCGTGTCTTAGCCAAGCCAGATGCTGCAACTGGCAAATATGCACCTTATCTAACCTCGGGAAATAATACGGTGTCTGCCAGCCTGAAGTCTCCGAAGCTGGTAATAAAACGAGTAGTAACATCCACGGAAGATAGGGCCACAGAGAACAGCAAAAGCTCCAACATGAAAGATGAGCAGAACTGTGCTGAAAATAGGATACTGGAGAGGAGCACATAACTTCCCCTCGCATACCCCGTGAATGATTTTCTGGAGAGGGGTCAGTGAAACGGAAGTAAGGGGACAGCCCTCAAGCTTATGACTCGGAGGGTTGAAGAATCCAAGTAAACGCCCTGAGAAAAAACTGCTGGTCACCGGACACTAGCCGGTCTCACATGCGAACGCCTATAGATTTCGCAACACGTGGGATGGATTAGCGGCCGCACTGGGCCATAAGCGCTTAGCTGCTCTCAACGAAATGTGACTGACTTAATATGTCGTTGCCGATGGGAGTGTAGGGAGCCTTGTGAAATACAAGTAAAATGAGAGCCACAGCAGAAAAGGAGGCATGCTTCCGCTGGTAGTTAGTCTGGTAACCTGCGAGGACTAACAGAAATTGGATAACCGAAAGTGCAGGGTGTCAGCTGTACCACCGGATTAAAAGGAGTCCTTGTGACTCCTAACTGCGTTAGCCAAAGCCCACCATTCACCAGAACATAGGATACTGAAATGCTAGTGGTGTTTGATACGGTCCGTAAAGAGAAGTCGGTTCACATCATGATGGACTCTGCAGATGCCTACTAATCACTGCCAACTCTTGTCATCAGCGGTGCAATACCAGACAGTGACATATGTTCATTGCTTTGTCCACTCCATATTGTTGACTCTTCATGTAATTCATCATGGCACCCCCTGTCTTTTTGCCGGTGACAACAAAGTTATTTATGAGTTCCAACCTCGCAGCCTTCATATTTCGTCAAGAACATAACCAATGGCCCGTGAGGTCTGAACCATTATGGCGAAACCTGGGGAATGGAAGTCTCGGCCAGTTAGAGCTCACACGTGACCCTAAAGCATCAGGCATCCTCCGAGACCCTTTTTGTTTACGACCTTCCTATTTTGTGCGACCCGTCAACTCTAAATCTTGGTCTTCATTGCTCCCTTAGTCTCAAGTTTTCCGGGCACGTTCCACTCCAAATCACTAAGCGAGAAAAGCCTTTGGTCCCATCACCGGGAAATTTTGGGTTAAACGACTGCAAACTGATCACCCACAAGTCCCTCTCCGGGCTTCTCCTTGAATATTGTCCCATTATCTTCAATAGCGTGACATAATCCAGAAGAATTTCTATTGGAATCTACACAGCGTCCTTGCATTTAACAATTAATGAGATCTCCAGCTTATTCTGTGAGGATCAATGTATCCTACTTGATCTTGATACCCTGTGACCGCACCTCAAGAAGCCCAAACCGTGCTTTCTGTTTAGGCCACAAAGCTGTCTGGCTTTATCATTCACTTAACTCACTAGTTTTTCCCATCACAAAGCATGCTTTACGCCAGTGCATGACGTAGTTTTCTACTTTCCAGGTCAAGACCAGCACAGGTCTAAGGTTTTCTTCATGCTATGTTCGAATGTATAGAAAATAATCCCAATAGATACCCGTGAAAGTCTTTCCAATTCTCAGCTCAGAGGTCAACTGGGACACTACTTGGCTGTTCCTGAAGTGTTTCTTCTACCATTCAGTGCGTCACCAAAGAGCTGGCCTCAAGTTAAGGTTTTAATTACCGGGCTTATAGCACGATATCCTAGAAGTTTGAATACCAGCCTAATGCCAAGCCGGGTAGACCGTGTTCTATCACACTTTACTGCACATTATCTACACAGAAGCAGCATATAGCTTTCTGCCTTTTGTAACGATAACTAAATAAATGCTTGTCGGTTTTCGCAATTCAAAACAATGTTTATATTTTCTTGCTGCTATCTAGTTCCAACTTGGCCCTGCTTAATTTGTCCCGTCGCTCGGTCTTCCCGACTGTGACTGGACGGTTTGTGCCCTCCTTCCTGTTTGGTATTAAATCAGCCGTATGAAACGGTTTTCCATAGGCTGAAGGTTTTCAGTCTTTGATGTTTCCCTCCAGCACTAGATACATACGTGGAGCTGGATCCCAGGAAGTTGGTCTTCGTAGTCCGTCGCTTTGCCTCTTGATCGTTGGACTTCTTTCCCATTCATCCTGGCTTCAGTTTCCCCCTGCTATCCCGCCCGGACCTGATTCACTTTACTCTATTATCTCACAGCAGAATCTCTTATCCTTATAATGAAAGTAATCATAATGGTTTATTTTGAAGGCGCCCTTAGCTTGCCAAGTGCATGACCAAATTTATACAAGCTATAAAATGGACAGACAAAATTCACGAGAATGTAGGAACATGCAAGACAAAGTTAGGATAAGTAGACTTAGAAGGGAGAATAAAGGGCGATAAGGGTATGATAAGTTTGTGCTCACCGGAGAAAAATGTGAGGAGTACAAATGAACACAAGGGCGGATTCAGATGGAAGCCCGGTGCCCACCCTCCAATGGATACCCATTGGCCTCACTTTCCTCGTCTCAAATTTTCTCATCCGTCTGCTTGTCTGTGCTACACTCAATTCTGAATCTACCACCAAACTACGGCTATTATCTTGCTCTCTGCCAGTAGTATGTGATGCATGGTAAATGTATCTAACCAAGCTCATAGCAATTGGCCCGAAATCGCCTCTTTTAGTCTCAGACACGAGCAGGCCCTATGCAGGACTGACACACACAGTTCTGTACTTGCGTCATTCTTTGTTCTGCCCCGCCTGTCCCTTTGGCTCCACTTTGCCTTTTTCGAAGCTCATGTTAGGGAAACCTTTCATGTCGTCGACCCCCACAACATGGCTTTGTCCGGATGTGGGTTAAGCAGGCCACCCCCACTTTCTATGAAAAAGGAAATACGCGGAAAATTACGGTCGGACGGAGAAGCTATTGAAATTTCTCTGGGGGCTTCACCACCACTCCTCTAGACAAAGAAGTAAAAAGAGGCGGAAAAAGGCCTGTCGGGATCAGCTTGATCATCGTTTTCCACTGATACCAGGCTGTGAAGGATAAAAGCAACCTTCAGTTTTACGTATGTCGCCCATCAGCTCAAACCAGATCCCGCCAAAGGGGAAACCTCACATAGATTTTGTTTGCTCTGCTTTTGGCCCATAGGCACAAGGCTGACTAATGCCATTAGTAATCCCGAATGTTGCTGAGGCAGATGACATCGATTGATACGTCGGGTGAAGAAAGTTACGCCCGACTAGAACACAAAATCAAAGGCGGTTTGTTCAACATCACGGTCCATCGGCACACCATTGCGTCTGGGTGCAGTCTCCGTGGGAGTGGTTGTCAGATGGCCTGCAACGACGGCCTCAAAGCGCAATAAGAAGAGGGTCATCGCCCCTTCCGAACCAGAAGTTAAGGAAGTCCCACGAGTCCAATCCACCATGAAACGAGAAGTACGTAATAATTGAAGTGGAACCTAATTGTTGAACAGTGATTATTCAGACCTTTCCAAATCGCCCCAGGCTGTGAACTTTCTCAGGCTGATGACAATAGTGGAACAGAATGAACGTTGTCAAACAAACAAGAACCAAATGTCGGAATAGTTTGTACAGAGACAGGAAACTGAAGCAGTTAAGCTAAGGGTTAAGAAGAAAAAATAGCCATTTCCGATTAACTACCTGAATATGGTGAGCTTTTTCCCGTGTGCAATCCACCAAGAGGCGTCGGTGTTCGTAACAGTGTCCAGCTCTAAAAAGGTGACCAAAGTTTTGACTTTTATTGATAGTGGATCAGATACCACTCAGGTGAAGGAATCATTTACGAATTAAAGCCAACTTCAGCATATCTCGACCTCGCCAGCAGTAAGCACGGTGAGTTGGACTCAGGTGACAACGGCAAGTTGGTTGCGATTTCAACTCGTCCTTCTTGGAAACAGTGTGCGTATTAGGCCATCAGAGGCATTTACACTGACCGGTCACCCAGCGCGGGCACCGAAGGCGGTGAATGCCGTTTTATCTAGGTGGCCTCCTCCGAGAGAAGTGGCCATCGTAGACTGGGAGGATGGCGAAGTATATCTCCTAGTCGGTTGTGACTTTCTGGAAGAATATCGGGTCCTGAGTCGAGAAACAGGAAGCCTCAGAGTGCCTTATACGGCTCGCAGGATATTTGGCTGAACCTGGCGTGGCAAGCAGCTCCAGATTATCTACATTTTTGTGGAAATGGCAGGCAAACATCAAGCATTCCAATACCTGTATAAAGCTGAATTTGCTGACGTAACTCTTGACAGAGGTGCGCCGTCGAGTAAATATGGGCTAGCCCTAAAATCGTTAGCCGAGAACTTCAGGTACGTGACCAATCTTTCTGATGTTCCCGTGATGTAGAGGCCAAACCTAAAACCAATGCCAAACAGCCGAGAAATGGCCCTGAAAATGTTATGCTTCATTGGAAATGGGAGACAAAGTTAAAGATGGAATGCGTGCGAGCCATGCGACATAACACAGATTGGGTTGCGTCGAAAGAGCATTTGCGACAGTGCATGACTCATAGTTGATGTGGTACCTTCCCCATCACCGTTTCATAAATACAAAATACTGGGGAAGGTTGAAATGGCCTTTGGTTGTGATGCTAGTTGTCGAGGTGAGATAATCAATGACGCACACCATAGGGCCCAAACAGGACTTCACCACCAGTCAAACCCCTAGCCACTTCCGCCTGGAAAAAGTAGCTGCCTGTGCGGATATACCCGAGAAGTGCCTAAAAGTAAAGATGCCCGTTGAAGATAGAGATGCCCTCCGTCTTCCCTGGTGGCCCTAAGCCTGAAGACCTTAACTCCGTTCAATATATGACTGATTTGACTACCTTTCTAGAGGCCTATAAGATGGACTTCCAGCAGCCTTGAGGTGCTCAATGTCTTCTCGGAGTCCGAGAAGGCCGTATGTGAGAGAGGGGTTTTTGTGCCCCCCGGTACAAATGGAGCCTACGCTCGGGGTTCGGCGGAATATCAAAAATGATGGGTTCGTAATACGTCTTGACCTATCTAAACGACCAGCCACAAGCAGGGGAATTCTATCATCACTCTCAATTCTGTGACTATTTGGGCTTCGTTTCACCAAGATTACCACCCAGAAGGGGGTTTCTCCAATCACTGTGCCAGAGAGGGGCGGGTTGGGACTAACTTCCTCAAGAATACAGGGACAAGCAACGGAGTGTCTGATCAGACAGCCTGGGTTGGTCCGGTGAGATCATGATGCCAAGATGTCCGACAAGGCTCAATCGCTCATGCGATGCCCAACCCACTTGTTTCCATATGCATCAGAGGTGGGCTACGGAGTATTGGCCTATCGCTGCTGTGCCGATGAAAATAGGTGGGTGGCACGGTGAGATATTTTTCTCGGCAGCAAGAGTAGCCCAACCCAATATTGCATTCATCCTAGGGTTGGCTGCAGAAGTACTGGTCGTGAAAGCAGCCAAACCGATTAGGAATCATTTCGATCCAAGAGACTGAGGATCAAACTCTTGGAAGGATTTGTCCATTGTACTACATCACTTTACCAGCACTAACATTTGTTTCGACAACTTTCTTGGCCAACAGATCCACAGTGATTCGTGAGCCACGAAGGCCGACTAGTGACACCAAATGCAATCCGCCAGCCACTCGGTCGACTTTCGTTCAAAAGACCTGAGAAAGCTGGGAAAGCCATGGTTTTGAACAGCGGGGCTGGAGTCCCCAGTAGTATGTAAAATGGCTTGGCCGACATCACCAAGACCCAAGCCTGCAAATGCCCATGCTGAGACAAAACAGTCAGCATCGGCCACTAACTGAGGAAGCGGAAAGCCTTGCAGAGAAACTGCTGTTTCCCATATCCAACTAAACGTTGAGAGCGGTGGCCTGGCGGACGAGACACAAGCTACTGGTAACGATTCCAAAATCCACACGAACACAAAGCAGATAAATGCGGGAGCAGTACTACGAGACGATTGGAACCGTGCCAAAATAGTTGTTTTGCGCCTACTCCAAACGCAAGACTTCTTCTTGAGACCCGTGAGCTATCTAGGACCAACCATATTGCCAACAGAAGGCAGTTTTCACTTAGTAGTGTTCAGAAAGTGGAACTAGCGCCATCCAACCAGCTACTGAGATTCGATGAGGGCTGGCAAATTCAAAACCTAGAGTGTAAAGCGAGACGTCCTATGATAAGTCCCGGCAGCCGCCACATTTGAGGATGAACGGCAGATTATTTACTTTAAGGGAAGGAACATGCAGATTTGAGCCACTTGTTGAATAATACTCGGAGACGGTTTTGGGTGACAAAGAGGTCACCCACAATATAAATAGCCACCGGTAGTTGTTAACAAGTGATCGTCGAAATGGTAGTGATGATGACGATAATGGTATACTTCTCGACCGAGGTCAAGACACATGCACAAGGCATGATCAGAGAATATACCAGTACATAACAATGCGGGGTATTAACAATTGTTAAGTTTGAGAATCATACCGTAGCAGAAATAAAACAATAAGGCTGAGTAATGTTTGAGTGATATAAAGTGAAGGTGGTTAAAGCGGGAATTGCAAACCAGTTTTGAATTTGGGGTGGGCATTGTGGATAGCTGGATGAACGTGGAAAAGCTTATATAAGTGGTACTAGAGAATGTTTAAAAGAGCAGTGATCGCAAGGAACAGTAAAGCAACAGGCATCGGACAGCACAACATTGACTGCTAGTTCAGGCAATGATGATACAGAAAGTGCTATAATGGTGCCAAAACCTGGCTGCAACGGGTAAGGGCGTCCAGAAAAGGATGCCAGGGTGTGCCAACTGGATATTTGGAGGTTACTAACGAGTAACCGGGCGGGGGAATCACCAAAAGATGTGGCCAAGAATAAAGTCCACATAGGGTTATCAAATTGCAGTCAGGGATGCCAGGGGGATATAGAAGGCTGATCCAACATTGAGTAACTGACTGTGCGGGAGCCTGTGAAATAAATACAAGCGAGTCGAATGTGATAATAAGATAGGCCTTTTAGTATAGGTAATTTCAGTGTCATATGGAAATTCACATGAAGGCAAAAATCTTCACGGGGAATGCGATGTACTTTTGAAGAGCATGGCTGGTGTATGGACGCACAACGGACTTTCGAAGAGGAGCCTTTGGAGAAACAGACTGCTGGAGACAGAGGTTATTGATGCCATGGCAGGAAAACAAATAGTGGCCCCATTTCGGTCTTGAGAGTTTGACCGGGATGACATCCATGCATGGAGATCGGCGCTGATTATTTTCGTCCCTAATTCATGCGACAACAGAGAAGCATACGTAAAGGTCCAGGCTGTCCGACAACGTTTGAAATCCAGAGCAGTTCTAGAAGTATTACACAATATGATCACTGATTCATTCTCGATTGCTTTCCAATTGTTCGTCGCAAGGCCAGAGGTTTCCAAAAACACGTACTCAGAGAATGGCTTAAGCTTCGTTGGGGCACAGAAGGTAGAGAGTTGGTAGAGCCTCGTGAACCACTCTAAAATAATAGATAAAACCTTGGCTAAAATGTGAAAAGTCACTGTGATCCGCCCTGGGATGGTGATGGCGGTGGTGTTTTGGAAAGACTGATAGGATGGGCCCAGAAAATACCTGATACCCCAGCCTTACAGCGAACCCTAGAAGACGGGGCACCGAATACCTTACCAACCGAAGCAAAAAGCATACTGAATGATAGATCCCTAGTGCCGATTGTCCCGGATCAGGATGGCTAATTGGCCGTCACTCCCAATGATCAGTTGTTATTGCAGTGGAATGCGGGAATAATCTCTCCAAAACCTGCGTAGAAAATGTATCAAAAGGTGAGAGCGGATCAGTTACTTAACATAGGCTTTCCGGAACAGTTCGACTGGGGACCATCTACCGGTTCTGCAGCTTCGACGAAGGAGGAGTGCCAAAGAAAGATTGTTCTTTTGTGCTTGTGTCATCGTCTTTGTAGAGAGCCACTTATACAAAGAAATAAGGCCTACTGGAGTGATCAAAGGTATAAATAAGTAAATAAATTGTCTCATTCGCATGAAAGTGGTGAAAAAACCAAAGCAGGCGTACCACGAGATGTCATCAAGATGTTTTTTCTCAAAGGGGACAGTAACGAGGGTGAACTTAAAGCGACGGACTAAGCTAAAAACAAGGTTAGTGGAACATAATAATAGTAATATTATTAGTAATAATGAGGTATATTTTCCAACCATAGTCAAGACAAGTGCTCAAGGCATGATCAGAGAATACAACAATAAGGAGGAATATAGGGTATTCACAATTTAGGAATTTAAGATTCACACAATTGCAGTAATAAAACGATGGAACTGGACAGTGTTCCAACGAACTAAAGTGGAGGCTGTTACCGCGGCGGTGGTAAATCCGTTTCGAATTCGGGGAGGGCATTATGGATAGCTAGCCGAACTTTAAAAAAAATAAAAGCCTTGAGATAGAAAGCTAAAAATGCAGCTTTTTCAAGAACCAGTGATGCAACAAAGTTCAAGGTCAACGTGACGTATATATCAGGTTGTCTCGTTTTTTTCCTTTTTCCATCGTTTAGGCCTGTTTTTACTTAGCTCCTTGTAGTAATATCTATCTACTCTGAAGCGTCAAATAGTCCGTGGCAATAACTGCGACACACCACCGTGGGTCCATAACTTATTACCGTGAAAAATCAACACAACCCTATAATAGGAAATCTAGACCTTTACCTGCCACAAATCACCTCTTGTGAGCCAATCTATAAAATACTCAGCAATTGTTTGCTGAATCAACCCTTTTAGTTATCGTTTCCTACTTGGCTAAAACTCTAACCCCCCTTCGTTCAAACAGCGAAACCACCTGGTCAACCCTATTTGCAAACACCCTAGGTGACTTCCTATAGAATTTCATCTCCGTTCCGTATCTAGGCTCTTTGCAGTCGCTAAATTTTCAATAAAACTAGTTGGTTATCCGAAGCCTACAGACACAATGCGCAATTCCAAAAGAAGCAGACCGGCCGGTAAGATTTTGCCACGCGTAGCCGTGCGTCTCCCAATCACTACGCCATGCTCCGTCTCATTAACGAACATCCATGATGACGCAAATAGTAAGATTGACAGCCTCTTACAACACGTGAGCTCACTCGAATCGCGGATTGAAGATCTTGACAGAGCCACCAGAATTCTGACACCACTGGCTCAACTCCTCGAGCCCTCTGTGGTAACTACGGACTGTAACTTAGTTGCCACGTGTAACTTCGTTGACAGCATATCTGCAGAGGTTTCAAAACGAATACGAAACTCGAATCACGCAATTGTATTTAACATTCCCGATAGGGCCCCACTCAACATGGTCAGCAGTACCTTGCTGAAGGCCGCTAACATGGAACGTGTGATATGCCGTAGCAGCAGACTACGCAAACAAACACAACGACACCAATGCCCTCTACTTTTCCAATTTCCGGACTCACTGACGGCCAGTGAGTTCATTCATAAACAAACAATTATTGCTATTAATTCGCCATACAAGAACATTCGAATAGCACCTGACAAAACGCCACTGCAAAGAGAAGTGCTGAGAAAGTCGAACTCCCGCAAACATCCAAGGCAGGAATCTGCCCAAAAGACACCTAACCCCGTCATTCCCTCAACCTACTCTATGAAACCAGCGTCTACCAGGCAACGACTGTCTGATGTAGACCTTGACGCAACGCCTGGGCCTTCTCCAAATCCACCAGTCTCCAAGCGCCCTAGGCTCGTCAATAGTGTCGCAGATGCCTGGGACTCGAATCCACCAAGTCCTGCCAGACAGCTTAGCTCTGTGCATCAGAAGCAGCTACCTAACTCGCGTAGCCTCCCTGACCTAACAACTTTGCATCACTCTCCCAAGGCGACACATAAATCAAAGTGTGGTCGTTCTTGTCCACACCACATAGCCACGACTAAAACCCATCCGCGCGACCGCACCATACCATTTCCAGGTCATTTTCGTTCGAATCAAACCTGTCAAAATTCAGGGCATACACCCGTAAGCAAGCTGCCAAGAAGTAGCGTACCTAAGGACACAACCTCACCGTTGCAACCTAACTTATCACCAATGGGCCGAAAGTTGGTAACGATCTACACTCAGCCCCCAATGCAAAGTGTCGATAGCAACGGTAACACTTGGCCGCAAATCCAGAATTCGGCAAACCACACTCCATCCCTACTGAAGGCCTCAACATTTAGTTCATTAGGCAACGACCGCCTTATATCACCAGGCTGCACCCCTAATGTCATGCAAAGATTAGAAGCGAACAGACACCCTTGTGAGATGTCACTAATGCCGGGACCTACAGTTTCTGTTCCCAAAATAGATTGTTTCTCAAACCGTTATTCCTACCAGCGAAATCCCCGCTCTACGCGCATTTATACGGACGATGCTCGCAAAGCACTTCACAGCTATTATTCAAAGCTGCATCTGCCTAGCTCTTCATTTCCTAACTTTTCCGTGCCGCCACCGTTTATTCCGCTAGTTCCTTTACCATACCAAAATTTTCGTTTTGCTCCACCACAGGCGTTTTACGCGTAGGATACATCCACAAACCCCCTCCGAGTAAATTTTCCCCACCCTGTGGCATACAATCCCACAATCTTTCGTCTCTTCTAGCCCTGACGAACCACTTTTCAATACCGACACCTTACCAGTCGTTCATACCTTCGGCAGCACACCGAACTCCGAAGGCCAACTACCCAACACTGCGTATTACCAATACCTCCTTCGTTGATGACCTCCATATAACCCCCCTACCAACCGCCGATTCCTATCCTACCTCACCCGGGCAAGTCGCATCGATGGGCGGCGAAGCCACCCCAAACTCTTTTAGTCCCTACCCTCTGAGGCCTGCTGTTACCACACAACAACCAATGACAAGGTTGTCACTTGGGCAAGCCAATACCTTCCATAACCACGTATTCTATCACTGCACTGGGGCATTGAACGATCCCAACGAATCAGGACAAGTGGCAGGACTACTTCGTCTAAGGTCTTCTCTTCCACCCCGTAATAACCCTAAATTAATTACCTCCGGTTCGTCAGCGGCTGGTACTTCCGATGCCATCGCGGAGGCATCCAACGCTCACTTTTCCTCCTCTTCGGTAATAGCTCCAACTCACGCCCCTCACCGTGCACTTCCTCCAACCAACAACTCCCATACATTACCTAACCCTGACACTCACTTCCACATGAGTGGGTTGTCATTCATCTTATTTAACTCGCGATCCATCTTAAATAAGCTTCATCACTTAAAAAATTATGTCATAACCTCCAGTCCTGACATCATCTTTATTACTGAAACCTGGCTCACCGAACACACCAGCACAAGCGAAATTATGCTTGAAGGGTACAAGGCTTTTAGGGTAAATAGGATCGACAGACGCGGAGGTGGGTGCCTTGTGTACGTACAGCACGCCCTTTCAGTGGTCCCCATCAGACATGCCACACTCGACTCAATTCCGGATTCTCTATGGCTCACAATTCGGTTCTCAACTGTAGTCATGCACATTGGCTGTATCTATCGCCCGCCCTCATCTACTATTGCAGACTTAACTTCTTTAATTGAAGCCTTTGATTACCTTTCACTACTACCTTCGGCAGCGAAAATCATAGCCGGTGATTTTAACTGGCCTAAAATATCCTGGAGAAACCTCACGGCACCTCCCAACTTAATAGACTTTGTGTCCCATACTCACATTGGGGGCTGGGTACAACACGTTAAAACCCCTACTAGAAACGCCAACATACTAGATCTTATATTCACCCACAGCGTTTCCCACTTTTCGGTTTCCGTTCTGAATAAATTTCCGGGTAGCGACCATAAGATAGTGGCCGGCAACCTTTCCTTCAATCCTTATCCATCAGACTATCTGACCCCAGTCAACAATCCCGTCCGATTAAATTGGAACCCTCTGCCCAATCTCATCCATAATCAAGATTGGAGCAGTTTTTTTCTAACGGCTGACCCCCAACAAGCGGCTGATCACTTTCACTTTAACATGGGAAACTGCCTCCAGAAACTTAGCCCAATATCCCAAAACTCCTCCCTTAGGAAGTCCAAGCTTGCATCCCTCCAACAAAAGTACCTTAAGATGCAAAGACTTTACCTCCAAAACCACGACTTCTCTCTTTTCATAAGGCTAACGCGTCTTACTGATATTATCCGGGACCTAAAGGAAAAACAGCTCCGCAACGAAGAATCCAAAGCCCTAAGGCATCCCAACAAAGCACTGAAACTCTCACTCCTACACAAATCTAGGAATTCGGCAACGGATACTATGATCCAATATGTCGTGTTACCGAATAAAACTTCGGCCACCTCCCCTTCTGATATCGCTGAGGCCTTCAACCATTACTTCGCCAATTCCATGGCCCTGGCCTCAGACACAGCACTCCCAAATCCTCTGGCTATTACCAGCTCTTCCTTATCTACCCTAACCTTTGAAGTAAACGTTATTTCCAGGCTCATCTCACGTTATAAAGCATCTGCGCGTCCCGGACCAGACGGGTTGCCCCCAGCTGCAATCATTAACGGTGGATCGGACCTTCCACTTTTACTACTGAACCTATTCACCTTGTCATTGAAATTTAGTTTGGTACCGTCGAACTGGAAGCGTTCAGTCATCATCCCACGACATAAAAAAGGACCTGTCCACGAACTTGCTAATTACCGCCCCATCAACCATACCCCTATCATTTCCAGAATAATGGAAACGATTATCAAAGATGGCATTACCACCCATCTTCTCGCTTCTAACCTTCTTAGCGATAGGCAGCACGGGTTCCTCGAATCGCGATCATGCACCACATGTCAGTTTGACTTCCTCAACCTAGTCACTAAGGCTGTTGATAGCGGGCAGGCATTAGTAGTTGTCTACCTAGATCTGTCGAAGGCTTTCGACCGTATTCCACACCTGCATCTTATCTCCAAATTGCGTTCATTCGGCATTGGTGACCCGCTGCTTTCTTGGCTGAAATCTTATCTCGCTCATCGTTCGCAAGTGGTCCTCGCCAACGGACATACTTCTAAACCGAAACCTGTTACAAGTGGCGTTATACAGGGAAGCGTACTGGGTCCTCTCCTATTTCTGATGTACATTAACGACGCGTTGGATCTAGTACACCATGGCACGCCATTCTTGTTTGCAGATGATATAAAAATAGTTTACGCTTTCAATTCCAATGATGCTACCCATACTCTTTGCAACATTTCCGCTGACCTCGCAGCACTTGACCGCTGGTGCCACACCTGGAGGATGAGCTTTTCCACTGATAAGTGCGAGGTCCTAACCTACAAGTTCCAATTGCCCCCTGGATCCTTAACTCTTGGTGGGTCCCCAATAGCCATTCGACCTACTGTCCGCGATTTGGGCCTCAATTATTCCTGCTCCCTCAACTTTTCTGAGCACGCTGCCATCCAAGCGGCCAAGGCTAGAAGAAGTGTGGCCCTTCTCTTCCGGTCCTTTCGTCTCCGGGACAGCATCATCAGCATCTACAAATCACACATCAGGCCTTTGCTCGAATACTGCCCAATAATATTTTCTAACATGACGAAATTCGACAGAGTTGCGATTGAAAGCATACAAAGGCGTTTCACCAAACAACTACTTGGTTGGTCCACGTCTTTAGGCTGTAGAGAACGATGCCAAAATCTGAATCTTGACCCACTCTGGCTCCGCCGCTTAAGACTAAACTTAGTCTTTTTGTATAACCTGCTCCATAACCGGTCTTTTTCCTTTGACCCAGTAAGCTTCTCCCGTGAAACCCCCTACTCACTTCGGCACAGGCCTTTTACTGTCCCTTTTAGTATAGCTAAGTCGGCCATACGGTCACGTTTCTTCCTTCTTGTCTACTCTAAAGTCTGGAACAAGTTGCCCATCACCCTTCGAGCTTCACAAACCAAGTCCCAATTTCTGTCGGCACTCATCCCATATCTCAGCGTCACCCGTGCACTACAGTTATCTAATATATGCTTGTCAGAAGAAATAGCTTACGAGAGGGGCCTCGACTTCTAAGACCAAACCCTTCTCCGACCCTGCTCCCTTCAATTAAGAACACTATCAACGATAGACAGTTTCATCTTTCTGGCTGAGTTCTCAACGTTAGACTACCTATGGCCACTTCCTCAATGAACCGAACAAATGGAAATGCCACTAATTTTAACCATTTTGCTTCCATCCAACCCCGTAGTTTCTGTCACTCTTATGCCTCGTCTTCACTGGTTTTTATATGCCTCCATTAACCGTTGATCCGCAGCAGGGGCACATCCTGACTGCTGCTTTCTATCTGCTCTCCTTTCCCACGTAACCCCCCTTCATTCTTAGCCCTTTTTCAACTCCTGTCATGGTAATTTCCACATTTTCAAGGGTTTTGTCTGTTTGTTCCATCACTTGTAAACAGCTGATTATGCACTTGGCATGCCTCGGACGTTTCCAAAATAAACCATTATTATTCATTATTGCATTATCATAACCCACAGCTGGAAACACGTCCAGACTGCAGTACCCCTTTATTTCAGGTTTGCTGTCTCCCACTATCTCAGTCGCAAAACTGGCTAACCAAGGATGCCACTTTGACTCGTACGGACAGAGACTCAAGTGGAACCTACCATAGCAATTGGGACCGAAATCAAACCATACAACAGGAAATACTCCTAATTGCTTATCAGATCGTTCAACGTTTTCAAACGCAACCAACTCGAGTTCCAGTTCACGCGCATGCCGCTACTATACAGCCACACTCGACTGATCGACCGACACATACATTGTCCTGCCAGACGAACCTTACGCACTCGATGCCATACGTTACCAGAAACGACGCTGAATAACACTGAAGGCAAATGTGTCAACACATACATATGTATTTGTCAGTGAAACAGCATAATAACTCTGAAGTCCATGCGGAGATTTTCCATTTTATCATCCGTTACCACTGTTTATCTTTCCTACGACCCGTAGCCGGCTGGAAATTGACTCTCCACCTCCCGAAGACCTTCCAGTTGCGCTTTCTTATTTCAGAATGGTACATGTTACTGATCCTGAATCTAAACTCACCTTTTTATGGTCTGCTGTTTCTCCCATATCCACCAATGTTCACTCTCACAAAATTGGTCTCATGCCCCCCTGCTTCAAAACTCATTCCGTTTATTGAACTCCGGTAAATCCGTCATTCAGGGTTTGCATTGTCTTCATGATCGCTATCCTCTTCGCATGTGTTGATTTTCCCGAACATACTTCTTTACAATTTTCCACCCTTTTTCCTCTTGCTCAAAAATTTACTCCATCTGCATTACCTCGGTGGGCCTCCGGTTTCCTTGGCTTGCATCATTCTCGTTCGTAATGCGTCCTTAGCACTGCGTTAATGATTTTTCGATATCTCTACCGCGAACCAGTGCCCAGGCCGGAATCGAAACCGGTTCAAAAGTGCCGCGCGAAAAAATCATCAGAATGATCCATTCAAACTGCTGCTGGCTCTGTTTTTCCATCTTTGATACTCTCGACTTTCATATTCTGAATTTGTGAATATTCCATCTTATTGAGTAACGCGTTACACCATGATCATGCGCTACAGCGTGCATCTCGACTATGGCCGAGAAATATACCAGTATTATTATTAACAGGTGTCGGACATCGCTATATGGAGAGGGAGTTGGGACATGAATAATACACAGTGTGTCCCGTGGGCGCTGAAATCTGGTTATAGCTGGTCCCTTAGTTCAGAATGGGTCATGCGGATCTACGGAATTTGGAGTGCAGTCGAATAGTGCAAAAACTGGGAGAGAGTGGGGGAGTGAGTGTAAGGGAAATTCCAGTGATGGTAGAGAAAAGTAGCAAGAGACGCGGGAGAGCACCAACTGGATGCTTGGAGGATCGGCACCGAGAAACAGCGTGGGCGTGGTACTAAATGACATGGTTAGAAATAGAGTCTACATGGGGTTATCAAAAAGCAATCGGAGAAGCCGGCCGGATATAGGGGAAAATGATCAAATATTGGATAACTGATTGCGGAGGGAACCCGTGATATGAGTGCAGGTGGGTGGGATGGGACAATAAGTAGGCCTTTTAGTATAGGTAGTTTCGGTGCCATACGGAAAATCAAACGAAGACAAAAGCTTTGCCAGGAATACGATGTGCTTTTGAAGATCATGAATGGTGATTGGACGCAGGACACAGAACTTCAAAGAGGAAAGGGTCTGTTGGAGGCAAACGCAGCTGGTGCGACCAAACAAATATGCAGAAGTGTTGAGGAGGGAGAAAAACAGCCGTGAGTGGGTGAAGGCCAGACCCGAATGAATAGCGCAAGCTGGAAGAATGTAAGGATGAGATTTTCTGTATACGTGATAAAAAGAATGACCAAGTTATGGTTGAGTAGAGGTGGCTGTTATTTTGTTTCATAAAGACCTTGGCTCCGTTGATGGCAGGTGGCGAGTGATGAGGGTGTAAGGCGAAAAGAGGCTAGATTGACGAAATAGGGCGAATAGGTCGGGAAAGCAACGGCAAGGGCTAGATTCCGGTCATTATTTTCGTCGCGGCGAAGCAGAAGGATTTGAACTGCTTGTATGGAGTGCGGGAAGTGGGTTTTGGGGAGATATGGGTTGATGGTTTGTGTTGGGAATCCACCCCGTGGGTTGGTGGGACTATCATGATGCATTGTAACTCTGGTTGCTGGACTGTGATTGCTGGTCCGCCATGTAAGGTGCCTCGTGTGGTGTCAGCAGGCGTAAGTGTAGGTTCAAACCATGGTCACTCTGATTGATCAAATCCTTTAGCCCATACGGCAATCCCGATGTAAAGTCGAGTTGGCTGATGTCTACCCAGGTAACCAGTGCTTTCTGAAAGAGATAAGGAGCTCGGAAGTCTATGGAATGTTCTAGCAGGGGTTTATAATTACTTTTTTTGTAGAAATCAGACAGGATCGGCCAGTGGGCCGATCCGTTGGGGATCAACCGGTGGAGATAGTGGTAGTTTTGTAGGGTAATGAGGTGATGATGGAAATATGGGGATATAATAGAAGCAGGCTTAGCCAGAGTGCCAAATAATTAGGTTGGTAGGTGGTAAAAGAGAAAACGGGCCCCGTTTGAGGACCAAGAATGAAACAGTAGAGTAGGGTGGGATCAAAAAGAGGAAAGAGGACAAGGGAGGCAGCAGTCTGGTCGTTGTATCAACTGTGGATGAGGACGAAAGAAATAGTGAAAAGAAAAGAAAATACTCGGGGTTGAGTTAGGGCCATTTTATGAAGACGCGAACTTGCTGGTTTTCCTTGGCGTCATGAGAAATCAGAATTATAAGGAAGCTGGGCGGAATAGACCCCAACATACTTTGAGCGTATGCGCAAATCTGTGAGTATTGGTTATTGAAGAATAGTAATCTGCGTGGCAAGGCTCGAGTGCAAGAAAACGGATGATGGAACCGTTGATTTACAGCCTGGAACAAGAGAATTAAGTGAGGGCGAGCACCTATTATCAAGGGAAAAAACAGTTTGTCAAGGGAGTTGGTGTTGGCTAGCCTTTTGGTTGCGTAATAGTTTCACCCCGTAGCAGAAAAACTATCCCTGACTTTGGACAACAATATTATAAAGCTGGAGGAAAAACATACATAATTTGAAAATGTGGATGCCTAATTATAAAATCGCAACGATTACTTTCCTCGTTCCGAAAACCAATATCTCCAAATCCCTCATGTTTATCAACGTTAAATTCAACTTACTATCCCCCTTGTACTTCTCAAATGGCCTGATCCATCACACAAACTTGAAAGTAAATTTATATCTAATTTGGTGTGATTTGCCAACAGAAGAAGGAGTTGTTTTCAGTAACTTCAAATCAGTTAATCGTGAAGTCGCCGGAACAGTGGAATAGACATGTATTGACGGTTTGTGACAGGGGTCTCAAGTTTCAAGGCTATCCCTCTGCATCGTTATTCTAGTCCCCGCGAAAACCGACTTACATTGCCTAGGACTCGGTTCACAGTAAATCGTCAAATCCATACGCTCTCAATAACGGGACCCGTGGGCTGTAGCTCCTTGTCCCGTTCATTCCCATGGAGGTTGTCTGCCAAGGCCGCCCACGGAGCGAAGTCCAAAAATCTATTCCGTGTTCGACGGATTTTTAAAGATGAAGCCTTTGCCTTACTCAAGCTAAAGGTAGCGCTGCAAAACTGAACACTCTGTTACCGTCCAGCGGTCTATCTCCCAGCTCATCAGCGTTGCAAGACGCAAGATGCAGTCAAAACGAGTGTCCTGGTCCCTTTCTGGTTGTCCAGTTGTCCATCTTGCAGCTCACCAACGAAACCGGGTGTGAAGTACCCTCAAGATTTGTGTTTTTGAGCCATCTCTCGTTTTCCATGTGTACCGTTATCCTGTCAACTATCTTTCAGGTCACCAGTGACATTTAGATAGCAAGGTAACCACAAGATACTGGAACATTTCGGCTTCAACCTCGTACCCGGGTGCTACTTCAAGACTTCAAGACGCCACTGTCCGTTATGTCGCTACTAGCATTGTGCGTCTAGCCTTCCAGCTTCTATATTGTTACCTGCTATTCCGCTCATACTAACCCACGGCTGGAACAACCTCCAGTATGCTACTTTGCCTCCTGGTTCACTTTCAGATCAACCGATTATTGCACCGCTTGGCTGCAATACTTCATGGAGTCTGCTTGTGTCGTTGAACTCTTTTTCTGCCCTTTTTCGACCTCGCATGTTGCTGGTCAACCGGAAAACAACCTGCTCACCCAGCTTTACCCAAGCACAGTCCGGACACTGCTACACCCGCTTCTCTGAGGATTATTGTGAGCTTCTTACAGGAAGCCGGTTCCATTACCGAGGTCATGCCAGATGATATCTAACGTAAGGACCACCAACAAAGCGCCCAGTTGCTCCTGCTGACGTGGCCCGATTATGTACCCTGCCCCCACCTACCATGGTCCTCACCTGTGGTTTTTCACAGAGCCATCTAGTTGTTTACGGACAGGGCGTCACACGACAACACTCTCATGGTCAACTGCTGACCAAAACATCCGAGCGTGACTGCCCTTCAATGCCCATCCACACCGACTGCTACCGTTTGCCTGGGCTTCCTTTCCAATAGTACTAGCCCCTCCGATCGATCTTCTGGAAGCTAGTCCTGGCCTGCCTGGGCGGTATATTCATATACCGCAAGTAAAGTCCTGCCGATGGAAAGTTCGAGCGACAAGTAGCAACCAACTTCGGCACAATTCAAAACACGTTCGATTTCAAATAGCTGCTGTACTATGTTCAACAAATTAAGCAACTTTGTGATGATCAACTAAAAGTAGCTTTCTTTCTGGGCTCATAAGCTCCAAATTGAACAACAAACCAACAACTACAGCTGGAAAACAGCAAAAAGGCAGACTCAGAAAGTAAGATTACCCAACATAATCACACAGAAGTTTGAGCTGAGTGACTCGCACTCGAGGTAGCGGTAATAGTCCGGTTGGTGACAAGGATCTAAAGCAATAAAACAATTAGTTTGAACTCCGGTAAAGGTAGTTCACACAAAAGAAAAATGTTGTTTGTAGCGCTGGTGCTGGTGAATGGAACAGGTTTTCCCTAACTCCTTTACATAGCATATTCTACCATATTCACCATGTGCTCCACCAATGACGACTTGGTTCCCGTTTCCTTTTCTTCTTCCATTATTCCGACTTGTATCTTTAACATTTTGTTCTGTTTTTTCTCGAACTTTGCACCTGCAATTCCATTACAACTATTTTCTTACCAGCTTTCCTGACCTTCATCGATACCTCTGCTCATCTGACTTATTCCGAGCCCCGTACAAATCAGTAATGATGGTTTATTTCGGAGGAGCCAAAATCATGCCAGATCCGTGATCAAAATGAGGCAGACCATTATATGGACAAATATTTCTTGAGTGGAATAATCCTTCGACTAACCTGTCGCGGCAGAACGGAGGGAGTGACAGCCTGTGACCCGCAGACAGCTTTATTGAAGGCTGCAGAGCTGTGCCAGTGAGAGAGTGAGATCCACATTCGCTGCTGGTGAGCGAAGTTAATGGGGCGCTGTACACCCAACCTGGAAAACACTTCATTAAGTGAACACAGCAGGGGTGATCCATCAGGTCATATGCGCCCGTATACCTTTGCAGACTGCCTGCACACCCGACGTGCGCCGGTCAAAGCGGCGGATCTGCCCGCGCTGCGCACTGCTGGGTTTAACACAAAGAGCCATTAAGGATATGCTTAGGGGGGGGGGGGTCATAGTCCAGCGGTAAAGGTTTGTGATCCGCGATCGGTTGGTCAGGTTGCGAGGGGTATCGGAGGGTAGAAGCAGTGGGGCCAGGGATTGTTAAACGACCATACAGCACTGCTATCCAGGTGCATTTATAGTGGGAGTGATCAGCACCGCGCTAAGGTGGTTGACCAGAGTTGAGGGTAAATTGTACATAAGCGAAGAAATGGGAGGGGGAGGCAGATGGAAGAAGGCAGTCAGGGTTTGCCTCTGCAGGGGGTCACCGGTTAACAGAGGCAAAAAAAACCAAAAAGAAATGGGGCATAAGAGTGTCTCAAACTACGAGAGAAGAGGGAAGGAGGGTGCTGGAAAGCAGTGGCAATTAAACTTCGGTTACTCAGTACGGAATGGCCGCGGCCATTCAAGCGCCGAGAATTCTGTCAGATATATGCCGCTGTTTATGGTTGTTTGTGTCGGTGATTGGAGAGTGTGGGGTTTGCGAAGGAGTTGGTCGGACTTAGGAGCCGAGGCTGCTCTCGTGTGCTATGTTTTCAGATAAACATGGATCAGATTAATGATGTGCGCGGGTTACGCAGAAATATGGAGTGAGTACACATTGAAATTGGGACTGGGTCTACGAAAATCAAATGACGATTGGCAGCTTATTCCAGGGCTAAGGGTAGCCGAGAAGGAAAAAGTGTGACCTAATGGCAGACTTAGCCATGGTGGGAGGGATAGTAAGGGGTCTGTGCCGAAGAAGCCGAAGGGTTTCACCCGGGAAGTCTGATGGGTTAGAGGGAGAAGACCAGTTACGGAGCAGGTTATGCAGAGGGACTAAGTTTGGCCAGAGTGGATCTAGATGCATATGTTGGCATTATGTTTTACAGCCTAACGAGGTGAAACAACCAACCGGTTGTTTAGTAAGGCTCCTCTGTATGCCTTAAAGAGCAACTCTGTCAAACTCCTACACGTTGGAAAAGATTATCAGGCAATATCTCAGCAAAGGACTGATGTAAGACTGGTGGACGCTGATGTTACTGTCCCGAAGACAAGGGAAGCGGAAAAAGGACACACTTCTTCTGGCCTTGTTTGCTTGGATGACGGCTTGCTCAGAGAAGTTGAGGGAGCTAGAGTAGTTGGAGCCTATATCACGGATGGTAGGTCGGCTGACCCAGGCTGAACCATAGGGGCAAACGAAATTCTTTGGTTGGGAAGCCGCACTTATAGTTGGAAAGATTCTTCATCTAGTAGTAACGCAAGCAATCAATTGCAAAAAGGTCCGTGAAAATTTGCACAGTATAAACGCAGCATCATTAGAGTGAAAACGTAGACCACGTTTATATCATCTGCAAACGGAAATGGCGTGCTATGAAGTACTAGATTCAGTGCGCCACTAATAGGTATTATAAATAGAAGGGAACCCAGCACAGTGCCCTTTATAACGCCACTTGTAGCAGGTCTTGGGTTAGATGTGCGGCCTCTAATGAGGACAGCCCGAAAAAGAGGAGTAAGATGGGGCCGAATCCAAGAAAACGGTGGGTTGAACACGCCAAACGAATACAGTTTAGCAACGAGATGAGGGCGTAAAACTTTATCGAAAGCCTTCTACAGGTCAAGGTAGATAAAGCTACTGCTTGCCTGCTTTCAACGGCCTTATCGAATAGGCTAAGGAAGTGAAACTAGCTTGCGAAGCATGACCGCGATCTGAAAAACCTGTGGTGCCTATCGCCAGGACGGTTTGAGACACGAAGACTGGTTAATATTGCTGCCTTTACAAACCTTTTCCGTTATTCTGCAAATAACTGGGGTGTGAATAATGGAACGGCAATTAGCGACTCCCTTAGAAAATACCATTTTGTGTCATAAAACGATGACTGAAAGCTTCCAGTTTGACGGTATCAAACTGGAGTTGAATGGCAAAGTAAAGTAGGTTAAGTAATAGAAGTGGAATTCTCGATCTATCGCTAATGGTTGCAGTTGGGGTTACCCATCTGGTCAAGGATGCGCGGATGCTTCGCGAAGTGAAATGAGACCGGAAGTAATGTCTACATCAGATGTCAAGGCAGATAGAGAAGAACTGGCGGTAGCAAAGGGGTTTAGAGGAGTTATCTCTAAAGCAGGGGCCGCAGAATTAGTGAAGTAAGGGTTAAAGGCAGCCGCTATGTCAGAAGGGGAGGTGACGGGAGCTTTGTTCGGTAACCCAGTGTACTGAATAATATTTTCCGCTTTCGAGTTTCTAGACCTATGTAGAAGTGAGAAGTTCCATGAGTATTTGGGATGCCCCAGTGCTTTAGATTCTTCATTGTGAAGCTGAACTTTCTTTAGATACTGGCTAATAAAAGGAAAACGTGTTGGTCTCATGAGAAGGGAGAATTTCTGGTTTCGGAGATAAAGTCGTATTCTAAGATAAATTTGTTAGAGAGAGGCGACTTTGGATTTAATAAGGGTGGAGTTTTGGACAGTGGAACTGAGCTTCGGGAGAAAATTTCTCAAGTGAGGGTAAAAGTAATCAGCCGTCTCCTGGGGGTCAGCTCTTATAAGAAACTACTCCAGTCTTGGTTACAGATAAGGGTGGACAGAAGGTTTTAACTTAAACGGTGAGAGTATTTGACTTGTTCCGAACAGCCTGATAGATGAGGATGGAAAGAGCGATTACCTGCTACTATTTCACGGTCGCCGCCCGGGAATTTATGCAGAACGGAAACCGAAGCCCTGGGAGCTCTGTGAGTGAATATGAAATGTAGAATGTTGGCGTTCCTGGTGGGGTATTTTACCGAGCTGCCTCCAGCTCCCAATGTGAGCACGAGGGATAAAGTCCATGAAGCTGGAAGATGCGGTAAGTGTAGTGCAAGATCGAGGATGATTGAGAATTACCCATCTGATACATTCACATATAATCATTGAGGATTTCGGACTACTTCTTCCACCTTACTCTTGCTGACACCGTTTAGTGTTCATCGTCCCCTCTGTAACTACCGGTCATGGAAAATCTCCCTAAAACCTTTGCGATTCAGTGTTTATCTTAACATCACTCACTTGCTCACGCTATTGACGTGTCTTTATGCACCGTTTGTCTTTATAAACCAACTGTTGTTTGTTCGTGCCCAGAGCGCTAATTTGTTATATTCTCGTTTTGGACCTGCGTGATGCACGTGCTCCTCGCTCGCACGCCGCGATTCGGTTCTCGTTTGGTGGGTCCTTGGGATCCCATAATTGGGGTTTGTATCTGTTTGGTGTCACTGTTCATTCAACAATCTAGTATCGTGGAATATCACGAATAATCGCCTTTTGATTTCGGGATCCGTTGTGAATTTGGCTACGCACTGCTCAAACTTGTGTTACAATGCCAAGCTGATCAATTTGGAACAAGAAAACACGCAAAATGCCAAGAAAACGATGGAAGACATTGGAATCTGGACAGAAAGTAATACGGCAAGTCACTGGGGAGGTTTTGGGCACTTTTGGTTCTTCAGTTAATGCTAGATCACCCAGTCTTGTCAGAGCCAGCTCATGTGTTACCGAGGGTAATATGGATTGTAAAGATGTCGATCTATATAAGCTGGGGATATTAGACCTATAACAACAACTGTTATCAGTTAGGCAACTGACCCAGGAAACAGAACAGAAGTGTAGACAGAAAGAACGTGAGAAGAAGACCAAAGACTACGACATTTCCGATAGATCGGGGCACGATAAAATAAACAACTCCACGCCGGTCGCCGACTATAAAACGTCAGCGCCACCAACGATCGATCTGCCAAGAGTAGAACTGGCGGTTTTCAAAGGGCGATCTGTACACTACTGCAAGTTTGTCAAGCAGTTCGAAACCTCCGTCGAAAATAAGATAACCGACACCGGGCAAAGGCTTCTCCACCTGATTCATTACTGTCGAGACCGACCTGGCCTACCTGGTGATCAAGATGCAGAACTGTTCAATAGCCCTCAACCATTTAAGTTACAGGGCCGACCTAGATGCCACGCACACTTTGGAAGGCATAGCCCGTCACCTCCCTCCCGAACTACAGGGTCGGTGGGCGGAAGAAGCGGAACGGATAAACCGAAGCGACCGGGAGGCTAACTTCGAAGACCTGACCGAATGCTTGGACAGGCAAACCAAAATAACCGACAGTAGACTTGGCCGGCTTATCCGGGACAGCAACCAAGCGAACAAGTCTAGTACTAGCCAGGTTCAAACCACTGCTCGGGAACAGCCCAAATATAGTATATTTCTTGACCGTGGTCAATACACATGCACAAGGCAAGATCAGAGTATACAACAGTACATGTCAATGTGAGTTGTTCACAGATTCTAAATTTATAAATCACACAGCAACCGAAATACACCAGTAAAGCCATGTAGTGCTTGAGTGAACAAAATTGGTTATGGTTGAGGCGGGAATTCCGAGCCGGTTTCGAAATCGCTGGAGGGCGGTGTGGATAGCTGAACAGTCGTGGGACTGCTGATATAAGCGACAAATGGACGGTCACTAACGAGTAACCGGGCGGAAGAGATGCCAAAGAACATTGTTAGAGGTAAAGCAAGCGTGGGGCTTTCAAGGTGCAGTCAGAGATACCAGCGGAATATTGGAGACTGATCCAGCATTGGGTAACTAATTGTGGAGGCATGTGAAATAAAGGCAAGTGAGTCAAAGGTGATAATAAAACGGACCTTTTGTGCAGGTGATTACAGTGTCATATGGAAATTCAAATGAAAGCGAAAAGCTTCGCAGGGACTTCAGTGAACTTTTGAAGAGCATGAATGGTGTGTGGACATATAACGGACTTTTAAAGAAAAGAAAAGCCGTCAATGAAACGGATTAGTGGAGACAAAACGTCAATGGTTCGGCTAGGCAGAAGTTGGAAGAGTGTAATTTTTTTTGTTTTTGTATGCGATAGAAAATTGTTAACCAAATTATGGTTGGCTGCAGATGGCTGGTATTCTGTTCCATAAAGACCTTGGTTGCAGGTGGTGGCAGGTAGAATGTTGAGGGAAGCAGGTAAAAAAGGGCTGGTTTGACGAAGTTGACAGCTGCGAAGGCTGGGTTCCGGCCATTGGTTTCGTACTGCAACACGGGAAGAATTTGAACTGTTGGGTTGGATTATTTGGGAATAAACGTTGAGCGGATGTGTTGATGGTTGGTGTCAGGAATCACCTCTGCGATCCGGTGAGACTTTCATGAGGCTTTGTTAATCCGTGTACGGTGCCCCATGTAACGTCAGCGGGCGAGAGTATAGGTTTGAACCATTGGTCAAATCGTCCAGTCCTTACGGTAATCCGGAATAAACGTCGATTCGGCCGATGGCTACCTAAGCAACCGATGCAATCTGGAAGAGATTAGGAGTGCGGCAGTCTGGTGAGTGTTCCAGCTGTGGGTTATGATTATCGATTTTATGGAAGCAAGAGAATGAAAAGTTTGTTATCCGAACAATTAGTTATCGTTTGGCTAGTGGACCGGTCTATTAGGAATCCCTAGACGGAGACTGGTAGCTTTCTAGGGTAGTTGGGTGATAGTAGAGATTTGGGGCGATATCAGGTAGGCGGTGGATGAGGAGAGGGTGTCCGCTAGGGAACCAGGAATAAAACAATAGTAGATGGTCTGGTCTGGAAGAAGAATGAGAAAATAGGAAGATAACAGTCTGGTCAGTTCACCAGCTGTGGTCGAGGACGGCAAACAGTAAAAAAGGAGAAAAACACTGAGTGTAAAAATGAGGATTTTTCATGTGGGGGCAAACGTGCTGGTATTCGGCAGGGGCATACGGATTCCGGTTGGAATGGGGTCTCAACTTACCATGAGCATATGCCCAGAGAAGTGAAGCCTAGTTGCTAAGGAATGGTAATCCGTGTGGCAAGGCTTCAGTGTACGAGAAAGGCGCAAAAAACCAGGATGGGACGGCTGAGTTCTAGCCTGAGCCAGGAATTAAGTGAGAGCGAGCGCCCATCGCTAAAGGACGGAGCGGTTTTATTTATATATATGCAAATTGTGTTGTAAAATGGCACAATCTAGTTAGGAAGGGGGACAAGTGAGTGGAGCATACCCAAGGTATATAAATATATATATTGATGTATAGGTGGGTGCAATCATCGGACGGGTCATGCGATAGCGGTCGGACGCAAAAGACTATGGCAAGGAAAGTGAGATAAAGGGACGCAGCTAAGGATCAACTTTTAACGGAAAGAAGAACAAAAGTTAAGCACGGGCTCATCGGTGCGGCGGATCTCAAAGGCACATTGAGGCCATGAAACGTGATACTAAAAGGGAAACGCCTAAGTGTGGCTAAAACTTTCAATGGGAAAGTTAGTATTTCGCCTAGAGTGGTCTTTGAGGAGGAGTAAAGACTAAGTTCTGCATGGATTTACAGAAGAACCTTAGCTGGGGGATAGGGTGGGAGCAGAAATGGTAACGTCATAACGGGGTGTTGAGTTCAGTTAAAGAGTCACGCTAAGTGGGATGAATCAGACTGGATTTTCCGGTTCGAAATCGCAGAGGTGGTGAGGGAAGTATATGTGGTGGGACCTGGTGCGGAAGAGAGGCATTGTAAGCTAAGAGATATCGAGGAGCGTTGAGTTACTCACCGTGCTTGTGTTAATAATTATAGGACAGTAGTGAGTATATATACATATATATATATAGTATATAAAAATGTTATATATTTACACATATATGTATATATATGAATAGGTATATATATATATATGAACAGGTGTATATATGCATATATATGTATATATATAAATGTATAAAGCTGAGAGGAGCGGAAGCCGGGGTAAATAAGAGGATCAAGGAGTGAATTAGTGGGTGGTGGGAGGCAGTAATTGTTTAGACATGGTTGTGGAAACCGACTAGTGAATTAGATGAGGCAGGGATGTATAAGGGTTAGGTGATGGTAGGTGAACGTGGGTGAGTAGCGAGAACCGGCAGGCATCTAGATATTTATAGTTGTAAACGACAAAATCTATCCTTCTGCAATGTGGGTTATACGTAAAAAATAATAATAAATGGTAAGCCTATCTTCTGTCGCTAGGCAGAAAATGGTAGGTTTGGAATATGGTGCCGTGATCCTAGTAGTTGAACCCGTTTTTGAGGGCCAGCTCGACGGATAGCAGAGAGCGGGAGAAGAGACTGAAGCTATGGTTCTAAAGTTCGATGCCTTCTTCATAGGCTTGATCCTCAGATATGCTGGCGTTAGTCAAAGATAACATACGACTAACGGTAAGTTGTGATTTAAGGGCATGGCTGAACTGGGTTATTGACGCACATTTGCGAATGGTCCGAGGCAGCTTATTCCAAAGCTTTGAATATTTAATGAGAAAGAATTTGGATCTGATTGCCAGCCTGCGATGTGGGATGGTCAGACTGAAGTCTCTGTGGCGCAGAGGGTAAGATGAGGGTAGGGAAAACTGTATAGAGTTGGTAGAATTGAACGCAGAGCAATGAATAAGTCTGTATAGAAAACACAAGTTAAGCCTGACATGTCTAAGCCATACGGGGTCAAGTTTTAATAAAATGCATCGCTGTTTATAGCTCAGTGGAGAGGAATATCCTATTAGCTTCTTAGTGAAGGTGCGCTGGACTTTCTCCAGGAGTATTCTGTCAGATTTAGACATTCCAGAGAATATTATAGGGCAGTATTCGAGGTGGGGTCTAGCATGGGATTGGTATGTAAGGAGGATACTATGTTTCATTTTAAATGATCTGAGAACTAGGCCTATTATCTGTCTGGCCCTGGCCGTTTGAAATGAGACATGTCCCGAAAATTGTAGATTGTTGGTGTATCGAAGCCCAAGATCCTTCACTGACGAGCTTGGGGCGGTGGGTACTTGGTTCAGTGACAGAGTTCCGAGGGGGACTTGACATCTGTAGGTTGTGTAGAAGCTTTTAGATGTCAAGAAGCACATTTGCCATGAAGTGCACCATTGATCACGTTTCTCAAGATCACTACCTATTTCAGACAGTGCTGTGTTCAAATCTTGATGGCGGAAATCATACACGATTTCGATGTCGTCGGCGAACAGGAAAGGTGTGCCATGTCGCACAATCAAAAAAATGTCGTTAATATACAGCAAGAAAAATAGCGGACCAAGTACACTTCCTTGTATGACTCCACTAGTGACAGGCGCCGGTTGCGATAGATGACCATTAGCATATACAACCTGGGTTCGATCCGACAGGTAAGAAGTGATCCATGATAAAAGCGGGTCATGGATACCATAGGCCCGGAGTTTTGTTAACAATCGGGAGTGAGGAACTCGGTCAAATGCCTTGGTCATATCGAGGTAGATGAAAATCATAGATTTTCCGTCGTCAGCTGCCGTGGTCACTAGGTTGAAGAAATCATACTGGCATGTGGTACAAGAACGTGACTTTAGGGAGCCACGTTGGCCACTGTGAATGAGGTTATGGGAAATGAGATAATCGGACATCCGCTGTTTAATCAAACGCTCCATTATTCTGGCAGCTAAAGGGGTATGGTTGATAGGACGATAATTTGAAGGGTCATGCACTGGACCGTTTTTGTGGATAGGAATAATGGTTGAATTTTTCCACTGGGATGGAAAAATGCCATTTTTAAGGGATAAGTTGTAGAGATTCATAAAGGTAGCAGCGATGTCAGTTCCACCAAGATGAAAGAGTGCTGGGGGGATGCCGTCATAGCCAGGGCGGGAGGAGGGTCTAACACGCAGCAGCAGGTGGGTCACATCGTTCAAACTAAATTCAATGTCAGAGAGAACTTGCTCGGTGATGAGGGGTACGGGTGGCGGGTTTACAGTGGCGTCAGTGGTCATGGATTCTGAAAAGAAGGTATTGAGCGCCTCAGCGATTTCAGCTGCAGATTTAATATGCGTGCTGTTTCCCAAAATTAGATATGGTATCCCTGTAGGCTCTCTCTGATTTCTGCTCTTCAGCAGTCGGGACAATCGGTACGATCTGTCGAAGGAATTCAAGGCCGAAAGCTCCTGCTTTCTCAGCAGTTCATTAGTCCGAAGACTGATGGTGACAGAGAGAGAGTGAAGTTGCAATAGTATGGAGAAGTCCTTGGTTTTATTGTAGGTCTTCTGCAGTTTTGCATGTTGATTTTGCAGCCTTGTTTGGTAGGAGCCGCGGGCTTGAGAACGGTTGGTCCCGATGGTGGTGATTGCTGACAAGCAGCTATGCAGCTTATGGTAGAGTACGTCACTGGCGAGCTGAGTGTTGTGCTGTAGGAAGTAGTCATCCCAGTTGAGGGATCGAAGCATAGGCTTGAGGTTCATCCAGTTGATCGTGTGCAGGGGCTGTTGAGATGAGCTACATATGGGGTCTATGGGTCCGGCTGTGAATCTGCAAGATACCATTCTATGGTCACTGCTTGGGAAAGGGTTGAGGGCGGTAGTCATCGCGTCCGATAGGCCAATGGTAAATATCAGGTCTAGTATGCTGTTACCTCTGGTTGGTGTCATTACGTGCTGGACCCAGCGCCCTGCGCGTATGGTCGAAACGAAGCTCGTGAAGTATTGGGGTGATGACATGGTGTCCCAGCAGATATTAGGTGCATTGAAATCGCCAGCAATGATTTTTGACGAGGAGGGTAATAGTGCAAAGTGGTCAAAGGCTTTGACTACGTGGGCGAGGTCCGTGGTGTTTGAATTGGGTGGTCGATAAACGCAGCCGATATGGAGTGGAGAGTTGGCCAGAAGAACCGTTACCCATATTGAGTCCTGAATTGAGTCCAGTATTGGATCAGAGAGAGGAATGGTAGGCAAGCTGTTTTTAACGTGGATTAGACAGCCTCCTCCACGACGACGACGATTTTTTATGAAGGTTTGATAACCAGCAATAGAAATTTGGTCCAATGGGACAGAATCATTTAGCCAGGTTTCGGTTATGACAATGATGTCGAAGTCGGAAGACAGAACTATATTACGGAGAGTATGGGTTTTATTCAGTAATGAGCGAGCGTTAATGAGAAGCAAGTTAAGTGCAACTGTACCGTCATGGTGTGGAGTGGGAACAACCATCTGCGGGTGTTGATGGCTAACACTACCGAGGTGGTAAACGTCATTAATTGGACTCATAACGACAGGGTTGTCATGTATAGAAGTGAAGGAGTCTAAACAGGGGTAAGAAGTGGGGAGCCGGCATTGTGAAGAAGGGGTGAAGCTGGGTTGGGGGGGTGCCGTCAAGAAAAAATTGGTCGTTTGGGGAGGTGGGATTTCCGGGGTGGTTGAAGTAGCCAGGTGGGGGGTTGGATGCTGAGGTAATGGGTAACGGCAAGTGAGATGGCAGAAAGTATTGTTGACTGGGTTCAACGGGGTACGCAGGGGGCGGGTAGTTGCCGCTTGACCAAGACCGACGAAATAACTGTAGTTGGTTGGGCTGGCCCATCCTGTGTTCAAGAAAGGGCGCGGAGCTAGACAATTGAGGCCATTGGTTATAATTCGACTGGGGGTTACTTATTTGTATCATTGGAGGAGAGAGAAATTGGTTACGAAGGTTCGACGGGAGATGCTGGCGCTCAGCCAGATGATTGGAAAACTGTTTCGAGAAATTTGGAGAATATGGTGTGTTTGATCCCGATGCTATATTCTCGTTTTGGACCTGCGTGATGCACGTGCTCCTCGCTCGCACGCCGCGATTCGGTTCTCGTTTGGTGGGTCCTTGGGATCCCATAATTGGGGTTTGTATCTGTTTGGTGTCACTGTTCATTCAACAATCTAGTATCGTGGAATATCACGAATAATCGCCTTTTGATTTCGGGATCCGTTGTGAATTTGGCTACGCACTGCTCAAACTTGTGTTACAATGCCAAGCTGATCAATTTGGAACAAGAAAACACGCAAAATGCCAAGAAAACGATGGAAGACATTGGAATCTGGACAGAAAGTAATACGGCAAGTCACTGGGGAGGTTTTGGGCACTTTTGGTTCTTCAGTTAATGCTAGATCACCCAGTCTTGTCAGAGCCAGCTCATGTGTTACCGAGGGTAATATGGATTGTAAAGATGTCGATCTATATAAGCTGGGGATATTAGACCTATAACAACAACTGTTATCAGTTAGGCAACTGACCCAGGAAACAGAACAGAAGTGTAGACAGAAAGAACGTGAGAAGAAGACCAAAGACTACGACATTTCCGATAGATCGGGGCACGATAAAATAAACAACTCCACGCCGGTCGCCGACTATAAAACGTCAGCGCCACCAACGATCGATCTGCCAAGAGTAGAACTGGCGGTTTTCAAAGGGCGATCTGTACACTACTGCAAGTTTGTCAAGCAGTTCGAAACCTCCGTCGAAAATAAGATAACCGACACCGGGCAAAGGCTTCTCCACCTGATTCATTACTGTCGAGACCGACCTGGCCTACCTGGTGATCAAGATGCAGAACTGTTCAATAGCCCTCAACCATTTAAGTTACAGGGCCGACCTAGATGCCACGCACACTTTGGAAGGCATAGCCCGTCACCTCCCTCCCGAACTACAGGGTCGGTGGGCGGAAGAAGCGGAACGGATAAACCGAAGCGACCGGGAGGCTAACTTCGAAGACCTGACCGAATGCTTGGACAGGCAAACCAAAATAACCGACAGTAGACTTGGCCGGCTTATCCGGGACAGCAACCAAGCGAACAAGTCTAGTACTAGCCAGGTTCAAATCACTGCTCGGGAACAGCCTAAATATCAGCGTCGGACCAAAGCACACGCCATTCACGCGATTCCATAGCGCAACCAAGTTGCGGGTATTCTGATGCTAGCCATGGGCAATTAGAACGCCTCAAGATAGTCAGCGCCACAACAGACGAACGATGGGGAATGGCGAGGATGACATCAGCGTGCTTTATATGTCTCACCACCATGCACTGTGGTCACGAGGCCTGTACGAGCAGACACCATCGATTGGTGGGGAAGCTACACACGGGGCGAGCACGAAGCCCAGTGCGATTTGTTAAAAGTCGCGGTCTGCCAGTAAACCAGTACGTTCAGGAGTAGTTGCCATGGGAGTGGTGACCCCAACTAGGGTAGTAAAAGCGTTGGCTTTCGTCAACAGTGGATCTGAAACTACCCTGGTAAAAGATCAGTTCGCCGACAAACACCGACTTGCTAAAAGTACGACGTCGTTAGCAGCGAGCACGGTGGGAGGAAAACAAGTAATGACTGCCGGCCGGTTGAGGTTGCAACTCATCTCCCTTGACACTAACGAGCAAACCAAACCAACGGAAGCATTCACATTATCTGATCTCCGCATGCGAGCATCAAGGTCGGTCAACGCAATCTTGACTAGGTGGCCCCATCTGCAGGACGTAACCGTTGTGGACTGGAAAGACGACGAAGTGGGTCTCCTCATCGGCTGCGACTTGTCAGAGGCACATTGGGTACTTGACCAGAGAGTGAGCAACCGCAAAGCAACTCATGCCGTACGCACGGCTCTGGGATGGATGTTATATGGTCCAGTAGGGGTACGTGGTTCCGTGAATTATTTATCCGCCGAAACGGGCCGCATAGAATATCATCTGCAGCGGCTGTATGAAAAGGAGTTTCATGAAATTGGAGACGAAAGGCCATCGTTGTCTCAAGAGGATCGTTGCCTTGCAAACAGTGCGGCAAGGTGCTAGAGGCCTTAAAATACGGCTCGAGTTTCTCCTTCCATGATGCACATCTGCTGACCCGTGGACCCATAACAGAAACTATGTTATCCAACGAATACTACGACTGAAAGAACGCTTCGTTCGAGGCCAGGATCTACGGGAACGATAAGCAGAATTAATGAAGTGAAACGAAGCTCTCGGCTACGTTGAAAAGGTGCCTGCTAACACCGACGGCCGAAAGGGTAACTGGTATCTAACTCACCACCCGGTTATCAACCCCAAGGAACCCAAAAATCTGCGGGTGGTTTTCGACTGTGCAGCCAAGTTCCAGGGCAACTCGTTAAACGGTCGACTACTACAAGGGCCTGAATGGACCACACCACTAATTGAAGTTTTGTTTCTTTAGGCGAAAATACCGGTAGGAGAATGAGATGCTTCGCTTTACCTGTGGTTGGAGGAGGACGACCGGGACAACGCAGTGGTGAATTACAGGATGACCGTCCACCCCTTCGGAGCCATATCGTCACTGTTCTGTGCAAACTGCGCCCTTCGAGGACCTGCGAACAAACATGTAGATTTGGTCCATCGGTCGGTGGTGGATAGCGTCAGCTGACATTTCTACTTGGACGACTATCTTGGGCCATTCGATGATATAGACTCAGCCCTAGTGCAGTTCAGAGGCCTAAAAAGATTACTAGAAGAGGGCGGCTTCCATCTAACAAAATGGATGTCGAACGCTTCAGAAGTGCTCGAGGTCACTCCGTACCACGGGAGGGCCGGAAGGGTTAAAGATTTGGACGGCTATCTACTCCCTACCGAACGCAATTTAGGAATACAGTGGGACGCGGAAACGGACGACTTTGTTTTCGAGCTGAACGTTCCCGAGCTGCCAGTAACCCGTCGAGGTATACTATCCGCTGTCTTTAGTCTGTTCAACTTGCTCGGTTTCGTCCCACCCTGGCTGCCACCCGGAAAAATCTTGTTGCAGCGGCTGTGCCGTAAGAAAGTTGATTGGGACCAGTCACTGGACCGAGAGGACCGGCAGGACTGGGAATAATTTCTACACGCATTGAAGAAATTAGGGGACATAAGAATCCCACGATGTTTGACTCCTGGCCATACGACACGGACTGGAGAACTACATGCCTTTTCCGATGCATCCGAAGTCGGTTATGGAGCTGTGGTGTACGGACGATGGTGCGCAGGAGATGGACAATATACCACGAGGATCCTGTTCGCCAAAGCCCGCGTTGCTCCACTGAAGTCGGTCTCAATCCCACGCCTTGAACTCAGCGCAGCCGTGTTGGCAGTCAGGGTGGTGCAAGCTGTGAAGAGATGTTTCGACCTCTACATTTGGTCGGTGAGCTTCTGGACGGATTCAACGATAGCGCTTTACTACATTAACAAAGTCCGGAGCCGGTTTAGTACTTTCGTTGCTAACCGGCTCACGATTATCCACGATGAATCAGCCACGAACCAGTGGAATCATGTCCGGTCTGGCGATAATCCGGCCGACCTGTGCTCCCGAGGCGCGACCAACTTCAGGCAACTAGACACGTGGACGAGAGGGCCACACTTCCTGCACTTGCCCAAACAGGACTGGCCCGTGTACGAATTAAAACCGCCTACGGAAGTGGAACTGGAGATCAAAGGCGTAGTGATAACGGCGAAAGTCGTCGAAGCGACATCCATTTTATCGCGATTGGTCGGATTTTCTTCCTGGATGAAGACTCTTTGTGCCTTAGTTTGGTTAACCAGGTTCAAGATAAATTTAGTAGTCATGAAAGAGCTACGCCCCTCAGGCCAGATACGAGCCGACCCGATGAGTCTCGATGAGCAACAGGCTGCAGAATAAGATATTTCCATAATGATACAACGAGGGGCTTTCGCCCGAGAACTCGAGAGGGCGGAAGAAGTGGGGCCGACCAATAAAGACATGCCATCTCCAAGAGGCGAATCAAAGCTTTTAAACCCCAAACCAATTTATAGACTGCTGTGGGTGGATGGTAGGCTGACCAAAGCTCACCTGAGCTCCGACACAAAGTATCTTGTACTGCTGCTGGCTCGACAACCTGTGGGAGAGCTAACGATCCGACACGTCCACGCCGTGGAGGGACATGCCAGGGAAAGCCACGTGACGAGCGTCATCCAAAAGCCCCTTTGGTTGCTGGGAGGAAGAGCGACTGCAAAACGCGTAATCCGAGGTTGTGTGCAATGTATGAGACGCAATGCCGCGGCGGGCAAACAACACATGGCTCCGCTACTAGAATGCAGGATGACTGCGGGCTGGAGGCCGTTCAGCGACACTGGGTTGGACTACTTCGGGCCCTTGTGGATCAAGTGCGGGAAAAGATTAGAAAAGCGAAATGGATGTATCATGACGTGCATGAAGTCACGTGTGGTACACCTGGAAGTCGCACATTCGATGACGACTGATGCCTTCCTACGGGCCTTGCAAAGATTTATCAACCGAAGAGACGTACCGGCCGATATACACTCATATAATGGGTCGAACTTTGTGGGCGCCCACCGAGAGTTTCAGCGTTGGCACAAAAACGTAAGCAGGGAATAACTGCAGGATTGAACCGTGGCCTACGGCATACGATGGCATTTCAACCCTCCGCTGGCCAGTCACCGCGGCGGCGTACGAAAACCCATGATCCGGTCAGCCAGACGGATATTCCTGTCGATCATAGAGTCACAGCCGCCCAATGACGAGACGCTAAACACCGTCATTACTGAGGTAGAGAGAATTCTGAACAACTGCCCCCTGGCTCCAGTAATGAACGGCTACCCCACCGATCTGGTGCAAACCTCGAACAACTTATTGACGTCAAGGTCGAACGAGGGTTTCCAAGGGCCGGTAAGCCTTCGTAGGAGCTATCTCCATGGATGGAAGCAGGCAAACTATCTTGCCATGGTTTTTTGGAGGCGCTGGCTTTGGGAGTACCTACCGGCTCTGCGGACTCGACAGAAGTGGCTGGTGAAAACAAGACCATTCAAGGTTGGGGATGTGGTGATGATCGCAGACGAACAGGCACATTTCAGAACCTGGTCCTTGGGAGTGGTTATGGAAACCATCGAAAGCACTGACGGAATGATAAGAACGGTGAAGATGAAGACAGCCAACGGAGCGCTAATTCGCGACATACGCAGTTTGAGCCTACTTTAGAGTGAAGGTGGAGAAGCTGATAACACGGAGGCCCAGTAGACTATTCCGCATTCGTCTTCGAGGTGGGTAAAGGAAAGCCCATGTATGGGAGCATTCACGACACACTGACGTTCCGAACCATCATACACCCCGACGCAAACACACACATACGTCACACACGTTTATGCCACATGGTCTCCGTCAAACACGTTACAGAGCTCACAGTCTTTAGCTGACGTTACAGAATGTTTTTCTGATATGTGGTGGCACATGCGATTCCATTGCACCTCCAGACACATGCGCACATACCCGATGCACACTATACCCCGGAACCCCTATTAAACAAGTGACAGTGTTCGCCGTTTGTATTTTGTAGACATTACTGAATGTCTTTTGCTTATGTGGAAGTAGCGGCAATTGCATCATACACACACCCTCTCACGCAAGCACATACAGCCAGTGCATGACGGTTATTCTAAGAAGAGCATCCATGTTTCCCCCTCACGCCCGCCATCGGTCAGTTGTTCTCGTGGAAGAGGTAGAACAGCCTCACGTCCGTGTGGCCAACGGATTAGGTGCGACCATGAAAAGAACGTTGACGACAAGCATTAGGCACGAGCACTGACAGCAGGGTCTAGGTAGGTAGGAAGAATCGGTACCTTTATACCAAACCTTTGACTCTGCTAAGGATTCGGGAAGATTTTGGTTGGCGGTGTAACGACCGGTCGTGGAAAATCTCTCTAGAACCTTTGAGATAAGGTGTTTATCTTAACATCACTCACTTGCTCACGCTATTGACGTGTCTTTATGCACCGTTTGTCTTTATAGACCAGTTGTTGTTTGTTCGCGCCCAGAGCGCTAATTCGTTATATTTTCGTTTTGGACCTGCGTGATGCACGTGCTCCTCGCTCGCACGCCGCGATTCGGTTCTCGTTTGGTGGGTCCTTGGGATCCCATAATTGAGGTTTGTATCTGTTTGGTGTCACTGTTCATTCAATAACCTAGTATCGTGGAATATCACGAATAATCGCCTTTTGATTTCGGGATCCGTTGTGAATTTGGCTACGCACCGCTCAACCGTATGTTGCACCCCCCGCAACTGAAGCATTTGCTTCTTTCTTTCTTGGTTCTGCTTTCTTCGTGAGATAACTTTTGAAGATTCAACTTGGTGATGTGTCACAATGACTCGAGGCAACTTTTTTATTGTGGTTCAGCTTTACTTTCTCACTAACTTTGACGGACAGTGGACGTTAGGCCCGTTTACGTTGAATTTTTCGGCTCCGCGCCGGGTAGATCATTCTTTGGGCCTTAATAAGCGTGGAGAATTTTTTCTATTTGTTTGGACTGCAGGACAGATATTTTCTATTTATTCTTTCTGGTCGACCGTTCGATTTGTACAGCTTTTGTTCTGAACTTGGTGCTTTTGGACTGGATGGATACCAGGACTCATTTTCAAAGGTATGATTGCCAATTATTGATATTTTAACTCACAAATGGTGCCGCAGATGTTGCAGAGCAGTCGTGTTCTCGATTTGGGTTCCTCGTCGATTCGGGCTGGGCTCCAGTTTGAGGCTCCAAGGTGCTAACCAGAAGGGGTGAAACTTATCGGTCGGTCAATCGAGCGCCGAATTGTTGGCCAAGCTTCACCTGGACCAGAATTTGGGCATTTTGGTCGTCATAGTCCTATTACTTTTTATCTGGAACGATGCAAACGACAAAGAACATTGTGGGCTACCACGAGACTCTTACCACCTGAGGATGGAATTGAACCGAAAGGAGTCACCCTTGGAACCCGGCAAGCCACTATCGATAGTTTTTCTGTTCGTAGCTCCAAATGCAGGCTCTAGTCAGCTTGGTCGTTGCAAGTCAGTTCTCGCAAATCGAGAAACGCGTAGCCAATTTAAACGAATCCCAAAACCAGAACAAGATTGATTCGTAGTTTCTACGGTATTAAATTGACATTCACGAGGGGTACAAATATATACAAACCTCGAGTATACGGCCTAATAGACTTTGCAGGAAAACCCAAAGGTTCGGAGCCCCGTGGCTCAAGCACGACGGTCAAAAACGGTTCAGGGCCAAATTCAAGTGTCTCATATAGATAAACAAACGTGAAAAAGTGTAGTATATGAGCGATCTTTTCTAGGTAATGTAAAATATAGTCAAATTCACAAAGCAAGTAGAACATTCGGAAGGATTTCCGGTGTTTGTTCTTTACAGTCATTGTTCTCAGTCCAAGTTTTCCCTTCTCGAACCAAGGGAACGTCACCTCATAGACTTGCTAGCGCAGGAGTTGAAGGCTTTTAGGGAAAACCGGAATACAGAGTTTCTAAGAGTTGAGCAAGTTCTGGAGAACCCCAGAACTCCCAGTGGAGTTAGGATGAAGGGCATCTGTGGGATCTCTAGCCAGCTCATAGATACTAATGGTCAGGGAGTGGAAAAAGCCAGTAAGCAGGACCCCAATCATAAGTTATTGAACGCAGCTTCTTAATTCATGGGATAGATTTAGCAAGAAATGTATTGTTTTCTTTCGGTGGCCGGCCAGCTGTATATTGGAAGTTCATTCGGCGATTCCGTGTGCACTTCACTTGGAAGGCCGTGGATGACGGTCAAAGCTCGCTGTATTTGCCTCATTACTGTAAATGTAAGGCTCTGGAAGCAACTGTGGGATAAGTGATGCTGCCACCCAGCGAGAGACATCATACAGCTTGTGAGATACTGAAGGAATTACTTAGCCACCCTTATGAGGTAAAGCGATCACTCCTACAGGTCCTAGTGAGAGGGCTCAACAACGGCAGCTTAGACCCAGAAGCGTTGTCGACACCGGCCTTTTGAGTGCAGAGCTGCATATCTGCTCTCGAGCTGATGAGGTAAACCTCCGATCTCAACTCGCTGGCTACCCTGGGTCGTATAGCTGGTGGCCTTCTGTAAACCCCACAGAATAAGTGGTCCAAGAGAGTTGATAAGTTACCACAAAACGATAGGGAACCAACGTTTAGCGAACTAACAGAATTCGTGTCCGCCACGGCCACGGTCGCCCTTATTCGCTTCGGACCACTGTTAAGCCGAACTAAGACTGTCAGTTGGATGAATCAAGCCACTCATAATCCAGGTCAGCGTCAATCTCAGTCTGGTTGGTTCATAAACACAGTGCAACAGGACAGGGAGCGACCTGAAACTTGCTCAGTGTGTGAAGGGGCACCACCAGGTTGCACGGTGCCAAAAGCTTTTGGCGTTTTGGTCGGTACACGTAGTCCAAGGTATTTTAGGCCAGTCAGAATGACCGGCTATGATTTTTGCTGCTGAGGATAATGGAGAAAGTTATTGAAAAGCATAAGTTTAAGATAATTCTGAAAGAGCAGAGGAGGGCGTCCGATAGACACAACCAACGTGCATGACTGCGGTTGGAAACTGAATTGTAGGCCATGGAGAACTCGGGATTGAGTCGAGCACGGAGTGTCTAATGGGAGATACTGAGAGAGCCTGTAGAACGCACAACAACACACCTCCATGCTTGTCAGTCCTATTTGCTCTAAAAACCTTGTAACCCCCAAGCAGAATTACACTTTTGAGGTTGTGTTCCTTGAACCAAGTTTCAGTAATGAGGATGATGTCAGGCCTTGATGTCAAGAAGTAGAAAGGGCGGGGATTAAGTAAGATCAAGGATAACCCATTCGTATGAATGTGAGACCCTGCGCTGGGCAAAGTAACAGAGTCAATAGACAATTTGTGAAAGCCATCTGGAGGCAACAGACGTTTTGGTAACAATGGTGGATATCAGTAGCTGTGAGCTTGAGTGTCCAGGGCGGAGCCGAGAATTGCCTCAGAGGAACCGGTTGGATGGCTATATACTGAATGGTTCTGAGCCGGCTACAAGCGCCTACCATCTAGGCTGAATAGACGAGGTGTTGCTAGGGGGCGATCGTGGTTCCGGATCGGTTACAGGTTTGTGAAAAGTTGTTGATGCGGGCCAAGGGGCGAATAGCTATAGAGCCAGGGAGGTGAAGGACACTGGTCACGATGAGTGATTTCTCGACTGCGGCTAACTTGCCTGTTGAACCGGATCAGAATGGGTCTGATAGATGGGCTTGGGAAAGTAGGGGTGTGGGTGAGTAATCAGAAGGTAGTACGAGTTGGGAGTGGGAAAAAGTGACATGATTTGGAAAGGTTTGGAGATTCACAAGGGGTATAGAGCCAGTAAGTGAGGGTAATAGATACGTAGAGCGGAGCAGAGAGACACAGGCACGACCCTGGAGTATTTGCTGTCACACGGATCTAGTGCTCCGGGATTAGGCGGAGGTTGGTTGACAAGAGTGGGGGTAAACGGCGGGGTATGCCAAGGCCGTAATATGGGGGTGGGTTTTGGGGGGGCGGGAAGGGTTATAGGGTAGAAAAGTGGGTGGAGGATTAGTACTCCCCGTTCAACAAGAAGGAGGGAGATATTGGGGATGGGGTGGGGTTGTGGATGGGTTTGTGGCACGAGAATGACTCTGATGGTTACTCCTACGCATAGGATCGATGGCATTGGGCGGAACTGGGTGGTAGCCCAGCTGGCTGCACCCTACAGAGTCCGAGGGTGCGCTTCCAGCAAATGTCACTGGGAATGAGGGCTTTTGGGAGAAGTTAGCAGCTGAACAATTGCGGACCTGGTTGGAGTATAAGGTAGGCTCAGGAAGTTAAGAGGCGCACTTGTGAGGAGCACCACGACAAGGAGGGCCGTTGTTCGGGTCGGGTGGGTAGTTCTCGGAGTCGAAAGGCTGGGAACGTGGTTAATAACACTCGTCAACGTCTCGGAGGGCGGATGCGAAGTAGCATGACGGAGGACGTTGGTTGTGCCACTGTCCTGTTTTGACTTTGGGACTGAGAAGGGGAAGCCCTGATTTGATACTGCTGTGGCGTGAGTTTTGGGGCATAGGGTCGAGGGGCTAAAGCTACTGGAAGTAGAGGTTGTGGGGGAGATTGTAGAAAGGGGTGGGGATGGGGTGGGGAAATAGACAAGTTTAGGTCGACAGTTTGCAGGCAGACAGCATGGGTCGCTAGACCCATTAATGGCATCTTGCCACTGGGGCTTTAAGTAACCTTCGTATCAGTGCCAGTAAGGTGAATGTGTATGGATAGGACCAAGTGGCCTTGAGGTGATCGAAAAGGTTCCCGCAGCATGATATCTCCATCGCCCTATCCACTTGATCCTGCCCAAGCCCTCAAAGTTTCCTTTTCCACCCACGTTGCCCTTGCCGGATCTTAATCCCAGTTCAATTAGGCCCCCTGTGTTCACTGGTCCCAGTCTTGTACCTGAAGGACTACCACTTTGTCACGTCCTTCCTTGTCCTCCCACCTCACCCTTCTTGCCATCACCCACCAGACACTCCCGCACACATGATCAATCCCCATATAATCGACAGAACAATCAAACTCTAGACACTAACTCAGGGTCGATCTGACCCCCTTATCCTCACTCCAATTTGTTTTCCATTAACGTTTTTGCCACACTTGCTCATCCGCTGAGCCACACACCGGACATTGACCCCAAATGACTGCGGACTGGTGCGTGCATTGATTCGTTTCATGACCATTGACCCACAGCCCCCATAGACATTCCGTTGACTTGACCGCTTGAGCCTGAAGCGATCCTGAGGTTACTCGCATTTGTCTGACTCTGATTCACGGAGCGGTTACCCTTAAGTTTTGTACAGTATTTGTCATATTCATTATTGTTTTATAAAGGACCGCATTGAAAACCACAATTGGAGGCTTGGAGCTTTTTGACTGTGTTACTCGTATCTCAGCGACAGCTAGGAGTCCGTTGCACCCCATACAAAACTCACAGTTCAAATCTTTGCTTTTTACAGCCACATTTATTATCTTTTCACTACCACTATTTTTTCCCCGGTTGGCTCCACAATTCTTCTGTCGATCTTCCCGTTAGGCATCGCCCCGATCAGCAACTTCCGGCTCAGTGAACTTGTGCATTTGCCTGCAGGCACGTGGCTCTTCAGTTCCATTCCCCCAGCTCCGAAACACACATTTCCCGCTCCTCTGGTTCCATCACAGGTTCACCAGAATCAGTACTCTCTACTTTTCTCTCTGTCTTCATCCAGTTTCATCTGTAGCAAAATGATCTGTTCTGTTTCTGATCTGTCTCTGTCCCATTAGTACCCCCATCTGTTTCGTATATTCCTCGCCACGTGCATTTTTCTGTGCGTTTTTCAGGCTGCCCTGCCTTCCCGTGTTCCATCTAATGTAAGGTCATCGTTACATCATAATTTTCAGAAAAACTTCAAGCCATTTGATCTGCCATTACCTGATCTTTTCTAACCTTCTCTTCTTTATTATTCTCCTAAGTTCTTCGCTGGTAAAACTGATGCACCTTTGCGCCACCGTTCGTTCAACCTCCAAGTTACCTTTCCCCTCTGAGATTTTACGCCACTCCGGCCTCTCTGTATTTTCATTCGCTCTGCTTCCTCTAACCTTATCCAGAATCATCACGCTTCTGCTACATAAAGTACCGCAACACGCAGGGGCAATGCTCTTCCAACGAGGGTAGCACGTGTGTGACCTGCTAGAGCACAAAAGGAGAAGCACCATGAGCCGGAGACCAGCAAGTGCATCAACAGGCACCAACACTTACATTAAACGAACGACGAGATGGCGGCCTCCAACCCGGCCGTTACAGTATGCCCGTTTAATCGAAGCTCCACCCACTATCAACAGTCCCCACATGTTACACTTGTATTATTCACGTGGTTAGATTCATTGTTATCTGCTTTCTTCGATCCTTTCCTCCATATTCCCTAGTTTGTGAAGTTCTGTTCACTGCAGTCATCAGTTCCGTGCTTCCAGAATTGCTCCTCTCCCCCTCTAACGATCCCCCAAGTTCAACTGTCATAAACAAGTTTATTGCGATCTTCCCAAGTCGTTTCTGTACCATTTGACCTAACCCTACCTGTCTCATCCGATCATTACTACTCCCTGTAACAGCTATTCCGATCGTGAGTAACTCGCAGCCCAACTAACGGATCCCAAGGTCAGAACAAAACTGATTCGCTGATTCTACTGTACTGAATCAACGAATAATGAACATATGACCCATGTACAAACACCAGCTGTACGGCCACCATGTTTAGCAAAAAAGAACGGATTTCGGCAAAGGTAAATATCAGATGAGACAGTCACGGAATTTCGGATTCAAACCAAAAATCTGCCACGGCACATGAGCAAAGTATAGACAAGTTTTCAAGTATAGTGCTTGAAGCGTGTTCTACTTGTTCGGGGGTCAATAAGATGAGCTTCTTAGTCTCAAGAATTCAAGTACGTGACAGCGACTAGGGAGGATACCCACAAAAATACTTTACACTCCCGTGTTCTATCTCTTCATAGCACCTTGCTCCCTCTCCTCTCCCTCTCAATATATATATATATATATCTATATGTGTATATGTATATATATTTACTTGCATGATTCCCCTGCTTCCTCCAGTTCTTCGCCGGTCAGTTCTCTTTCCACCATGCTGCTGCTCCCTATGATATGCTTCCTTTTTGTCCACATCTGTGCCTCACATCGGCTTTATATTAATCCTTCGAAGCTATCGTCACCATTTGACCCCTCTCTTTCCTTCTCGCACTGCTCGCTTCCTTTTCTTAAATTTGGCTTTCTAACCTGATATCATCCATTTATTGCGATGTAGCATACTCCATGACTATCTAATCACTTACCATGCAGCCCATTTTTTCCTCCATGGTCTCTTGTTGCCACAGTCTCTCAGCGAGTTTCAGCTTTCCTCGCGCGAAGCTTCCAGCTTCCAGTCGTCTCCACTTGGCTCAGCCAGGTCCTCCATTTGACCTTGACTCCCATATTCTCCGGGCCTCTATTAGAACCCCTCCTCGGGTTCACCTTATCTTCGTCTCATCTCTTCTCTAAGTCTACCTGACCTAATTTTGCCACATATATTTCTAAATTTTCGTGATCTTTGTCAGTATCTTTTGTCGCTTGAGAAACTTGATCACGCTTCTGGCATGTTTTGGGTGTCTCCAAAAACAACCATCATTATTGTTATCGACATTACTATCGGGGAATATCTTGATATCCTCAAAAGTCGAACTAGCAGCTCTGGTCGGCTAGTTGCTACTGAGCTCTCTGTCTGTTACGTCGTCCATGAACGGGAATAACATGCGGCAGGTGCGTCTCTGGGACTTTTTACGTAGACTTCTGCAACGGCGTCTATAGCGAACCATGTTGCGTGAACTGGGTAAGTTGTGTTTGACTAACGATAGGAGAGCGCGTTCTGGAACATCATCATCCACGGCATTCTTGGGGTTAGTGGTGCCGTGGTACATTTATTTTGCTACAGAGTCGAAGGGGCGTCCCACCAGAACTATGTTTTTGGGGATGCAACGGCTACACGGCCGAGGAGGGTAGTCAGAGGAGAAACCTTCGAAGATATTTCCTCTCTCAGCTCGATCTTGTTTTTGCCTCCAATAAAAATCAGTATAAAGTCATTTGAAACACCAGATGCTTCATTTTCGACATCGTCAAGGGCGATAGAGCACGAGCTAGTAGTTACTAGGTGCCGGGTGCGTTCAGATTTGCCAAATTTGGCAATTCGAGTTTCTCGAGCGCTGGTTGAGGGCCGGAATGGCATGATAGGGCAAAATGTGTGACGAAGGTACGAAGGTAGCGAGAGGTCTGTCAGTCAGTCAGAGACAAGTCAAAGGATTTAAGCCGACCAAGAAAGTACAAGATGGCTATATACACGCGGGCCGCCTTGTGATCTATGCAGCGGTTAGGGATAGGGAGTGGACTATGTGGTCTGAGTTAGATGGCTTAAGTAAGGTGAGCAGCAATGAGCTGGTAAAATTACGATGTGTGGCATACAGAGGTAGCTTCCGCGCAGAATGTGGTGGATGATGTGCCATTGTGGGATCACAGGAGGCATGTAGAAATACTTTTTACATATGGAGAAGATGGACTGGATATAATGGGATTTCGCCCTGGTAGGACGGAATAGATGATGACCGGGCAGGGATTTATGGATTATCGGAAACGAGTAGGGGTAAATCACGAGGCGGGAAAATACTTCAGAAGGTGCACAGGTAGATGGGTAGCGAGAATGACGCAGGAACTGGGATGCAGGGAGTGTGATGTGGATAGGCTAGATAGATGATACCTTAGAGAAAATCGGGGTGGTTTAGCCAGACAAGTCATGCAGAATGTTAATAAATGTGATCGAGGCTGAAAGTACCTAAGATGATATGTAACTAACTCGTGATGATAACTAGCAGCCGCACCGTGGTGCGCCGCAGTCAATGACGCGAATGGGTCACTGCTTCGGTTAGGAAGGTAACGTATACTTGAATAATCACAGTTACAATTTCTAACGGTGGGGAAAGCAAAAAATACCCGACGATCTACATTTACCCCCAGGAAGTTGCTTCCCTTGAACCTTCCGATGTACATAAATCTTGCATATTTTCCCCTGCAAACATTCTGATCATAGTAGGTCCTCGATGAGAGCCAATTCTGAACGGCTGCAGCATTCTAAATCAACTGCCTCACCGTTTCATTTTTTTGAACAGTTGATCTTCTCGTTGACACTACCGTTTACTGAAGCTTCATTTTATGCCCAAATCCTTAGCGCATTTTAACATCGTTTGACACTGCTGCCAGGAGACCACCATTACCTGATGTCCTTTTTGAGTGGTGTGAATTTCCTCCTTCTATAAATGATACTGCCCCCACTGATAGTGCACCTATGCATATTTCCCAACTCGTTCGGGAAATATACTAGTATTATTATTAGTTTCCACTGTGGTCATCTTGCTGCCCCATTATATACTTCCGTTTCTTAGCGCTCTTCTCTTTTCAGCTGTAGTTATATGACACACCTGTATTTAAGTGGTTTATTCGGCCTACTCCAGCCTATGTCTTTCCGCCGGTTTCCTCGCTTTCCTTTCTTAGAGATACACTCACCATAGCCGTCGTGAACTTTGTGCTTCTTCATTCCTGCTTTTTCTGTCTTTGTTAACCCCCAATGTTCCACCTGTCTTAAAGAAAACAAGGTATCATGGCTTTCCTAAATATTTCTAAACCGCTTGATGTAGCCCCGCCTGCCTCTTGTGATCGTCTCTACATTCACCTCGTATGCTGTTCGTCATTACCGTCCCCGTGTCTCAGCACCCTATTCCATTTTATGCTCAACTCTGCTCTCCACTGATAGTCCATGTTCCGTCAACTATACTGAGCGTATGCTCGCTCTGCATTCTCTTGTTCGTTGCCAGCAATTTCCCTCACCAACACCGCCATTCCCTTTCTTGAGATGCATCCATTTCCAGAACATCTGACCCCGTCAGGATCTACCTTTCCGTCATGACTTTTTAAGTTTACCGAGTATCTGTTTGAATCCATCAGTGTTTCCACTTAAACCCCCATCCATTACTCCTCGGTTTGCAAGGATTTACTTCACTCAAATTTATCTATCCTTTGACTGTCACGTATTTTTCTACTTTGTCATGAAATATTCGACCCCATTATTACTTTTAACTTTTGATCACGTATCTAGCACGCCTTGGCCCCTCCGAAATATACCATTATTATTCGTACTAGGCTATCAAGGTTTCGCTGTCACTGCAGCTATCATTGCTGTTACTTCAAGCCAATTTCAAAACCGTGGCTTTACCCCTCTTTTCCCCTGGCACCCTTTCTTCCTCCAAAATATCTAACACATCTTCTAGAACGGCCGGTAGATGCGAAGGAAAACCACAAGACTTTAAGTGTCATCCAAGCAAGCACGGCCGCTACTGCCCAGAGTGAAAACCAGGAAAGGTAAGCTTCAAGTCCTCTCCTTCGCGGCGGTTTTTTGTCGCTCTACTGTGTCTGGCGCCCAGTGGGTTCTGGGGCTTGTCCTTCTTCCTTTGGGGTTCCTCCGTTTTCGAAGAGCGGAAATAGATGGTCAGACATTCACAAATCTGCTGCAATATCGTGACTACTGGAACAGATGTCACTTTTCATTTTTACGTTAGAGTGCCATTTTAAACAAGCCCATACCTATGCTCGTTTCGTTTTACATACAGTTTCATATACTATTCTCTCTTTACAAGGCAACTGATGTAGTCCAATAATTAGACGAATAAAGCCTTCCTCTTTCCGACTCCGTCTTCGTAACCACACTGGTTTTGCCAATTCTGTTGCTAGTCTAAGTGTCAGGCAATTGAGGCATTCTGTAGCATCGGGTGCAAGAAATTAGACACTACCCCAGCTCTGGCCTCCACATTCCGTGCTCCGACCTACACTGGCTTCATTTGCATGAAGTTGAAGGTCGTTTTCGTTTCGGCGTTGTTTTAAGCACTGAGTTTCTGTTGTCGTAGGGCAAGAAAGTCCTCTTCAAAACTCTGTGAAAAGGTATATGTCTCATTGACATATCTTTAAAAATACTAAAAATCATCAATTAGCACGTCATCCGTAGCCGCGGGAGCCAGCAGATGTGATAACTTCTCCCATATGTTAGAAAATTTTCTAGCACGCAATCCGTTGGTACTAACGTTTTCCGACCAGTTTGCCTGATAAATGCTATTTCACAAATCGAAGTGGGATTGATTCGGAGGAAATCGATGACCGGGGTACTGTACAATAATATGCATAAGCATTTTAATTTTGGTCGTTGGTAAGCCAAACATCATGCCCACGAAGGGCACGGTTGGGCATATGATGGGTATTTCCATTGAAAACCACGGGCACCACTACCGGGGCCCGGATGGGCTCAGCTTATCGCCCTATTTGTTTCCCGAGACGTGTGTTCTGTTTTCGTATCGCCGATTCCTGTTTTAAAATTTCGCTCTTTATTATAGTACCGCCACATCCATATAATCTGACCCAATACCAAAACACCGATACCAATCATGAATTCAAACAAGATTCATAAATGATGATAAATACGATGGATCTAATGTCTTTTTATTAATTTGAACGTAGTTTAACTTATATGGGAGGGATTCAGGAGAGCCCATGTGGATTTTTCCGATAAAGGTTCCAAAAGGTTCTGTACAACGTTAGCTCCATACAGTGAAGCATTTGTCCAGCGTCAACGCATTGCAGTCCAGCGTTAGTCCGTTACAGCCCAGCGTTGGCCAATTTTGCCCAGCTTTGCGCTGGGCAATGTGCTACTTAGGTAGTAAATCAAGTTACTGCTATAAATAGAAATAACTGGGTCATTCGCTTCCATGCATCGTAAAGTGTGCAAAATATCAATAATTATTCTGGTTTTATAGTTCGGAAGATAAGAGGATGCAAGGGGAAATTCAGTTTGGTAAAGGTGACAGAATTTTACATGATCGGTTTAAACCGTTTGGAAACCGATTGGTTTCAGAACGACCCACAATGCTTTGTGCAAGTGTGAAAAGCTTAGAGGGGAAATATGTGTTGAGTAGTCCGTAAGTAATAACGCGTAATCACTAAGTTTATTCTTCATGATCGAAACAGCGGGAATCCTTCATCGTCGCAAACCACTCGTTGGCGTAAACTCAAGATTGAGTAAAACGCCCTAGCCCCAACAGTGATTACTCAGGTTTCCACTTGAATATTTTATCGTTTACCTCATCCACCACATGGACAGGTAAGGAATTTCAAAGGTTCGTAGCCACGAGACAAGCGATAGACAGGGGGCAAACCAGTAGAATGCTGCCTCACTAATGTAATTGGACGCACCAGCACACGACGTGGTCCACTTGCAACTCAGGTCCAGGATCACCCCGAATAGTGCGACGGATGAGATAAGATCGCCACAAGTCCGCGGATGAAATTATGGGAAAAACAAGTCGGTCCCAGACGCCCTTCATAGCTGACCCCGAGTAGTCCATATATGAGACAAGTGGCAGACCTCTTCACTCTCTCCAACTTGGTCAATTCAGCAGCTGCACAGAAATATGCAACCGATTCGCCATATGCAAGTGAAGGACGTATATTGGAAGTATACAATATAAGGAAAACACCGAACGGTGGTTTCCCAAACGATCGGCGAACTGAACCGAGGGAACTTCAGGCCGTGGCACACTCTTTCCGTGTGACCTTTGATTTTCAGCGAGCAAGACACCGAAACTCTCAGATGGCGCCCACAACCTGTCGTTTGTAGCAGGGTTCCAAACATGATATAACTCACTGGAAGCTGAAAACTCCCCACACGTATGTGAACACAACTGGGGGGATTTGGTGGCATCATCCACTTGGAGTACCAGCGCATGAGTTCATGTAGATCTTGCTGCAGAACTTGGCTGTACATATCAGAAAAAAGTACGCAGCACAGTCTTAAGCTATGCGCATACAACGTACAAGAAGATCCAAACACTATTGGGACATCGTTTATTTAGGCGATTAATCGCAACAGTCCAAGAACAGATCCCTAGAGGACACCACTGGACTCTGGGTACCAGCTGGAGACAGGTTTGAGACTCCGACCGCAGATCGCCATTCTCTTGGGAATTCCTCGAGCCATCTTAGTAAGGGATCAACTATTCCCAGTTCTGAGATTCCGAAAGAGGTGGTCATATGGGACTTTGACGAAAGCCTTGCCGAAACTCAAGAAGATAATGTCCGTTGAATATCTCGGCTTTTGCTTCAGCTCAACGGTCACGAACCAACAGAAGATTGTACTGGCAGGAACGAGCCCTTTTGTAAACAAAACAGTAAGAAATCGAACAAATGTTAGCGTTCTAGGTGTTCCTGCACCTGTTTTGCTATGAAGCGTTCCATTATGTTACAGACGGCACATGTTAGACTCACAGGACGATAATTGACAGCCGAAGTCTTGTCGCTACCTTTGAACAGCGGAACAATGACAACATCTTTCCAGTCGTCCGGTAGTTCCCTTGCTGTCAGCGAGGTGTTCAACATCTTGATGGTTAGTGATTCAGTGATGTCAGCGAGCTTGCTCAGCACCCGAAGGTGAATTCCATTAGGCCTAGCTGACTTATGGAATTTGGGAGGCCGTAGTAGTCCCGTTATTTCGTCAGTATTGAAATACCGAGGCACGATGGTGGACCCCAGCACTGGGGAAAGACTTAGTGTAGATAGATCAGTTGCATATACAGACGTATAGTGTTGTGCCAGGACACCAGCTTTAGCTTCGTCGGAGCCAGCAGTTGTCTCAGCCTGAAGCACGGTTGGTATTCCGGGTGTTGCTCTCGTGTGGTGTTTGAGATACCATTACGAATAAGTGCTCTAGCACAGCCAGGTGCTCGCCTCATCTCAAACCTGTATTGCTTAGTTACCTTTATATACGAACGATGATTTCTTAACCGTCTTTACACATTATAGTCGTTTTTAGTCTCTCGACACCTTTGCCCTGCTCGAGTCCTCCTATGGAGTGGGCATTCAAGTTCTCTGTCAAACCACGGATGGCTATGTGCATGAGAATGTTGACGGTGGGATGGGTAGAAGCAATCAACCAGCAGAAAGAATCCCGTCAAGGATACGGCCCCAGGCTGCATTCACATTTTCAAAAACGTGCTCCCATGTCGTTTTTTGCATTACCCCTCTCATATTCTTGAGATTTATGCGGCAGAGGTTTGGTCCGCCATGTGGACTAGGAGATATATGAACGCCACGTTTCCAGTATATATACATTACAACTTGGTCTTTCCAGCCCAAAGGAGGTAGAACATTGATTTTTGAAACGTCTAAGGTCCGTAGAATTGGAACCAGGTCTATAATGAGTGACTGCTTGCCTTGAAAGCGAATCAACTGGGACACATTTTGGTAAAGCACCAGATCATATACCGTAGAAAGCAGATTCTGGGAGGAATTGTCGGATGCCTTAGTAAAGCAGGTCACTTTCTAGTCGATACAGTCTGCATAGAAGTCACTGAAGACTGGACACTGGCCTTTGGCTGCCGAAAGCCGCAAGGAATCCAGAATGGTTAACGGTTCTGCAGCGACTCGTTCAAAAAGGTCCTAAAACTACAAACCCAGTGCTGATTAGTTTCACCTTAAACCAGACTCACTAAGCCCTTAGGGGTCGATAACGATCAGGGAGATGTACAGCTATTAAGTGTTTTATGTGCTGTGTGTAATCCTTAAGTAATAATGCGAGCAAGCAATAAATTCCTGGCGGAATGTAATCATGTACCTTTCATTTTGACTTTTGATAGAAATGAGCCACATACCAAGCAATGCACGTACACGGGTCTCACTTGGGGCCCATACGGGTAAACTGAGGTCAATCCCGGGGCAAAATCGTTGCAATTTTTGGGCGGCGCTTCTGTTAGGAAGACAAAACCGGAAAATAGCTTTTATGAAGCAATTTATTAATGCGCTCGAGCATGCCAGGCGAATTGAATAGTAAATAATTAATAATTTTGGAGACCACACAAGACGTAACATTTTTTTGATAATCGAGCAGTCGTTTGTAGTCCGAAGCAAAGTAGGTTAGCGGTCAATAATTACCCCGGCAGACGTTTTATCAACCTGACCGGCACGACAGGGCTTGAACCCAACTGGACGCCCGCATTTGGGAATGTTCGATTTTTGCTTTAAATACCACGTTGTAATTTCTGCAAATACAGAACCGTTTTGGCGTGCTGAATTGTCATTATCTAATTTTTCACTACCGGCTGGAGCGCTCGGAGTTGCGAGCTGAGATCAAGTGCGCGGATTTTTCATTCAGATTGGCAAAAAAGTCCGCGGTTCATAAGAGCCACCGGGGCGCTAAAGGGGCCCATATATGGGATGCCCACGGGAGATTGATAAGTACAGCTTTCAGTTGATCAAAATAATAAGGATTGGATGCTGTATTGGTTTTCTGTGCACTTTCTTCCTAACTGTGCGCGTTTTCATATGGGCCTCTTGGGGGTTCCGGTAGCGCTGCCAAACATAGTGATACTTCCTCTGGACCTCTATCTAGGTGGCTTCCAGATGCTCAGAGACCTGCGAGGTTTGGCTTGGAGTTTATGTGGCTTCTTCGATGCTGAATTGGAGCCTGGCTACTCTGGCGTGCAACCTGAGTAGGATATCAACACTACCGGAGCATTTGAAACCAAACCATTGAGCTCAGACATTTAAAACTATACGCATTCGACTCCGTGTGTGTGTATGTGTTCTAAAACGTTTGTTTTTTATATACGAAACGCAAAACAAGAACCATGATTGGCATTTCAGCATTCATATTGGGTAATTGGTTGACCAAAGCAGATGATCGCAACGCAGATAAACTGGCAACAAACTGCGAACCCGCGTATTCACCAGAAATTCTACCTCCTTCAGAGGTACCAACTAATGCTTTTACTATGTCATTTTTGGAATTTGTTAAGAAGGGGATACTCGAATCACTGCGTTCAGACAAAGCTTACCAGTCTCCAGGACCGGGCGCTGTTAATCCGCTGATGACAAAACAATAAACCGAAGTCTTAACCCCACTAGTCACAAAAACCATCAATCTATCTGTTTTGGCTAGACGACTGACTGGAGAGTGGATGTAGGCCGTCGTTTTTTGCCTAAAGGTGGTTCGAGGGTGGCTGCCGTTAATTATCGTTTTGTCTGCTCCACACCTGTCTCTGGCAGGACGCTGGAACGCATAGATGTTTTCTGTCCTAATGAACACACTATGAGTCACCAACTACTTTGCTCGCAGAAACATGGATTTCGGAAGATATGTTTGGCCATATTCAACCTGCTGTTGGCTAGTGAAGACTGGTCGGGGGCCAAGACCTCAAGGCACCCCACGGACGCAATTTTTATAGACTTTGGAAAAACATTCGACAATTTGTCTCATGGACGACTGTTGCACGAATTCGAGGCCCTTTGTGTTGAGGCTCTGTTGATTCACTGCATTAGGGATTTCTTGAACAAAATAACCTTTTCCCATGAGAGGCATACGGTTTTTATCGCTTCCCTTCAGTGCCTACAGTGGAGTTCCACAGAGGTCGGTTTTGGAACCACTAATAACGTACTCATAAATACTCTTTTTACTCCCTTTTTATGTCTATTATACAACAACGTACAAAAATCCAGGAAGGGTGCCGTGGCCAATAAAAGGCCGTCAAATGGGAAAGTGACCGGCGGTGGCGGGAGTCGAACATCTGTTATTGTTGTCCAAAGTTCCGGATGGTAACTGCTTGACCACCACCGGCGTATACAAAGAACCTACCATTGGTTTTCCAATTACCTCGCTTCATCTACGTGGATTACACCAAGATCTAGCGAACAATCCGGTCAGAAGCTGGTTAGCAGGTTTTGCGGAACGATTCAGGTGCAAGAAGCGCTAGCTTGAGACATAGGAACTCCCTATCAGTACTGTGAAGTGTACTTACACGAATGGGAAGACAGTGGAGAACGACAAATCCTACAACTCACATGGAGCCCCTATCCGCGTGTCAGTTTGTGAAAAACATGGGGTAGCAGTGGCCTCAAAGCCGAAGACCAGCCAACACGGAAAAGGCTTGTGTTTTAGGTTGGAGTATGCTCGGAGGGACGTCGTCTCTTTGGGCGGCCGTCTACGAATTCCGTCAAAGTATTGTATGCTTCTCACGTACACCCGGGACTGGTAGTTCCACCTAATTTCCTGGTACGACCACTGAAGCTGCCAAGCTAAAGCAAGTACAGCGGGCCGCCACTCGCTTTGTGATTGGATTACGTGGAATCAGCGATGAAGGTCTTCTGCAAGCTGCGGGACTGCTCCTGGAGGCCTACCGTAGGGTTCACGGTGACATCATCTACACCAGATGCATTCTCTGGAGATTTTAGGATAGCGTTGATTACGTGCTCGATGTCATCCTCTGGAGCGTTCGAAACAGCTATCAGTGGGTCTACCGCTGATCCACCGCTTCTCAAGCCTAGTAACGATTTCATGGAATGCTTTGCCAGCAGAAGTAGTTGAAAAGAAGAGTGATACACTTTTGCTTGAGGCTTGGACGTTTTTGAAGAGATGGTGGTTGGACAAGTTCATCTAATTTCATGCCTCAAGTGCTGAGGTGACCAAACTTGCATTGGACACTGCCCTGCTGCCTCTAGTTTGAAAGATTGATTGAGATCGATTGACTGATTGCCTTTAGTTTTCCCATACAGGTCCTGTATTGGCTCGCTCTTTGAGGAGGACACAAGCTCCAGATCGAGAAAGACCGCATAAGAACAGGCATTAGGAGCCAGTTGTTCGCTTTGAGGATTTTAGACGGCTGGAATAAATTAACGGTGAAGATTAATGAAACGACTTCCATAGATGCCTTTAAGTATCGACCATACAAGGCCTGGGAGAGATTGTCTGATAAGAGCAACGAGTAGAACCCTCTCCATCAATCTTTTGTCCTCCTCTCCCCGTCAGATCTTTTTTTCTTGACGCGATTGGTCAAGCAGTATCAAATCGGAATAGAACATTATGGCAGAAAATCTAATTGGGAATTTCCTGCCTCACCGTTCCCAGATGCGCTCACGAAGTAGAGATCGTTTTTGATAATTTCGAAGCACCTAGAGATCAAAGGAGCTTGCTGGCGTAAGAAAATGGACGATCTGGCTCACTTTCGATGTCACCTCGGCCGCTGATGAAACGTTCGCAAAATAAACGCCAAGCTCGGCGATCATCAACCGAAACAGATCTGGCATACTTCCGTCAAGTTCTGGAAGCTGAAGTGAATTGTAGGTGGCACTATAGTGCCGGGGAAACGTTTAGATATATCTACGAATTTGTGTGTCGTCCACTGCTAATGATAAAATATAACTGTGGAAAATCCAAACTACGCGTGCTGTATTAGATCGACAATGTAGATTTTAGGACGATTGGTGCAATACTACACGAGACGTTGTCTAAAAATTTATTTCACCGGCTGAGTTTGAGGGGTCAGCACTTTGCGGGGTTCAATGATTACAAGAAATATGGTCACTGGGCATACCAGGACCAAACAGTTATCGGAATTCCAGTAATTTTCACGGAAGGGGTAAGTGAGTTAAGTTCCATGGGTTAACTGGGGCGCTTGGTTATCGGATCTGCTGTGTCTTAATGTTCAGACCCATCTAGCGTAGGCACATGTTCCACTATTGATTCAGGATTGTATGCAGATGGGGCAAGGTGTTTGAAAGATGCAGTATCCTCCCGGCCATCATCGTAACGTACGTGTGCGTAGTTGCGAATGCACTCCACGAGTTCCACTTCTACTAGAGGGTCGAATTTAGATGCACGATTAACTTTGTACTGGAAGAGGCGCTCGTGAGGCGTGGCATTACTAGTCGTACAGAGAATAGAATGGATAAAATAGAGTACGTCTGGAAGTACAGCTTCCCAGTATGTAACGAGCACTTGGCGAGACTTAAGTGCGGGTGTAATAGATTTCCAGAGGGTACCATTGAGGCGTTCTACTTGGCCGTTACTTTGCGGATCGTAGGCTGTCGTGTGGCTGGTTGCGATACCTCAGCTGTGAAAGAAAGTTTGAATTTCCTTGGACATAAATGAAGATAAACGATCGGAATGTATGAAGCTGGGCATTCCGAAAATAGAGAACAAATTAATTAAGCATCTGATGACCGTCGAAGTAGACATGTCCTAGCAGGAATACTCGAACGGGAATCCTGAAAATTCATCAGTAATGGTGACCAGAAAGCGACTTGTGATGACGCTAGGTAGGGGTCCTTTAAAGTCGATGCTGAGACGCTCCAATGGTTGCGTTATCTCGATGAGGTGCACTTATAGTGGTCTGTAGAATCTACGGTTGATTTCCGCACACGTTTGACACCGAGAGATGACAGACTTCACATCGTCAACGGTAGAGGGTAGGTTTTGTGATCGTGTAAAGTGCATGCGCTTTACTCCAGGATGGCACAAAGAGTTATACGGAGCAATCAAGTCAAAATGAGTCAGGGCTCCGTAGAATCCTCGATAAAGTGCGTCGGCCACATGATTTTTCGAGCTAGGACGATAAATGATATCGAATCGGAGATCTGATAGCCCCATACACCGACGCTGTATTTTTTAATTTTTATTTTTTCGCTAGATGACTGACCAAACATGAAAGTAACAGATCGTTGGTCAGTTGTCAAATTGAAATGACAGCCAACCAGAAAACCACGCCGTTTTCTCAAGGCCTCTACAATGGCATATACTTCTTTCTCCATTGCCGAATGTTGACGTTCTGAAGGTGTTAGGGTCCGGGAAAAGAAAGCAACTGGATCACCATTTTGATTGAGAGATGCGGCGATTGCGATGTCTGATGCATCTGTTTCTGCGACCAGGGCAACACCGGGCTCGATGGTGACGCACACAAAATTTTCGAGCTGCTTTTGCAGTTGATCAAAAACCTCCAGGACATTCCCCGGAAGGGGGAAGGTTCGATTCCGAGCAAGTACACTACTTTTATCGGAGAAGCAAGGTATCCACTGTGAATAGTATACAAGCATGCTGACTGTAAGTCCTTGTGATTTGACATTAGTAAGCGGTGAAAGCTGCTACAGCGGTCGTAGTCATTCTGGATCCTGTTCTATTGGGTCTCTAGAAACTTGGAAACCGAGTAGAATAAGATGCCGAGTACGAATGATGCTCTTTTTTGTCATAGAATATGATACTATATCTTCGAGCAACTTCGAGGAACTTGGGCAAATTCATATCGTTCTCTTTTTCGGTTGAGCCGCAAGCCACTAAATTATCCACGTAGGCGAATGTACCGCACAGCTTCTCGCTTTCAATGATGTTATCAATAGAGCATTTGAATCAAGCCACTTCTTTTGAAACACCAAAGGGAATAAGACAGAACTGGTACAGCTTACCACAAGCTTCAAAAGCAGTATATATATTTTCAACCTGGATAGGAATCTGATGATAAGCACTTGTCAGATCGAGAGTGCTGTACACTTCGTATCTAGGGCTTTTTGCCATTAAGTCGTCAATCCGTGGAAACGGATATGCTTCGAAAAAGATGTATCGACTAATAGTTTGATTATAACCGACAACCATACGACGTTTATAGCGATCATTAGAGGTTACCAAAACTTGTGCTCTCCACGAGGAATCAGACGGTTGAATGACTCCAGACTGCAACAACCGTTCGACTTAAGATTTGATAAAGGCTGTGTCTTGCACTTTATGGCGATAGACTTGCAGTTCGGTGCTAAATGCTCATAGAAAGGTTGCGGGTTAACGTGGGCTGCAAGAAGACCCTAGAGAGTAAAGGGAAACGTATATCCAAAAAAGGGAATCTCGACGGGTTTGTGTAATTTAAGAAAACCATGACCGAGAAGTACGTCCGTGCACAAGTCGGGAAAGACAATTTAATGTGATCGTGATGATTGTGTTTATACTAAATGGAAGAGTAGAGGTGACCACAAGAAAGACTGGAAGAGCGTGTGGCAGCCATTGTGACTCGTTGCTGTGGGGAATGATTGGCCAATGGTGTTTATCAACAACGGATTCGGAGATATGACTCAGCAGACCGCCTGTATCGATAAGAGCATGTACGGGGATGTTATTGACTTCTGTGTTGATTGCAGCATTAGAGAGGTGGAATAGAACAGAGGCGATGGTGACAGCAAATAAGAGCGAATTGGTAGTCGAGGGAACATGTCGTTTGGATACCGTTTTCATTTGAGGCAGAGATCGACATACTCGCTGAAAGTCTCTTTTTATCATAAGATTTACGCAATGCTTCTCGGACTGGACAGTTTGTTCTAGGGTGTCGAGCGAGACCACAAAAAATAACAGAAACTTGCTGTTGTGAGAATAGGATTTTCGGCTGAAACGGACTTAACGGGCCGGTCGGAAGACGCGTTTTTGTCAGTAAGGGAATACGAAGATGGGGGATCAACAGCATATACCATGGGTTGCTTCTGGGCCAATTCTTATTATCTTGCGATATCGGAGGTAGTTTTGAGGTCTAAATTCTTTTCTCCTAATGGTCTCTGACGGGTGTGATTTGACGATGGTCTATGAATACATGCATCGCGAATAAACTCCTCACGATACTGCTCAGCACTGACGGATTTGAAATCGCAGTCACTGGAAAAAGTTCTAAGCCATTGAAGGAACTGATCCAGAGATATTGCCCATGTTCTTGTCTTATAGTTAACAGTACATGTTGAGCGAGGATGGCATTTTTGGTTGTATATACAAAATTTCCAAAGCATTTATGGCCTTGTCGTAATCCTGACAATTCGTAATGTGTCTGTGGATAGATGGAGCGATAAAGTTCGTCAGGGTGGCGAGTTTGTCAACGTGGAGTGAATCAACAGCAGAGAGAAAGTTGTCAAAGGTTTTCTTCCAATGAATCCAGTTGTCCGATGCGTCTGGCGAGTTAGGATCAACGTCGAAACGATCAGGTCAAATCATACGTTCGATATTCAAACTGAATAAGTTGTGACGAATGATTACACGCAAACGTGCACAGGCGAGATGAATGAAAAAGTCGGAATGGCCGTTTATGGGCTTTAATCCGTTTGGAATCAAAGAATTATCAGCAAAAATGTGAATGAAACAGGATGAAACAAAAGTGTTTGGTTTACCACAGCTGCATCCCTGCCGGGCTTATTTGAATGCCAAAAAGCCAGGTAATATAGCTTCTTGGTTTTTCCTCAGTTCATGTACTACCCACGCACTCCCAAACATGTGTTGAACTTGAAGCAGCATATGATGCAGTGTCGGTTAGGTTGGACGGTACAGTATGATGCGTGCACACTTGCTAGTGTTTTTATTTTAAGGAATTTTACCTACTCCCTGACAAAAGCTATTTTCACTGAATGTATTATTGGCACGAGGAACCTGAATCTTATGAAATGGAAGATCCACTTGCATTTTTTACATCGAAAAATCGAACGCCGCGCATCAACGATTATTCACTTGCGTTATTCACACCCGGATGTCCGGACCGCGATAGCTCGACTGATAGAGCATCCACCCGGTTTTCGGAGGGTCACCGGTTCGACTGCGGCTTGCGGCGCTCAACTTTTCGACGTGAAAAATGCAAGTGGATTTTCCATTACAAAAGCCGTTTTATTTTCTCCTTTTCTCTGTCTCACACACACATTGTTCATAAAGACTGGAAGCGAACAATACCAACAAGCAGTTTGAATTTGATTCTACTCTGTATGGTTTTCGCAAATGAAGCTCGCATTTTGCACAAAACTTTAAAATAAGTACAAAATATTTACTGATTACCGCGATGTCTTGTGACATTCTCTGGCTTATTATGTGACGGCAGTGGTTGCTGTCAACGTCGATAACAAGGCTTGTCTTTTATGTTCGAGAATAAACGAAATAGTCGGTATGTTCTAGCAACTATGTAATTTGGGACAGCCTAACTACCCGAGAATCTCCGTTTCTGACAACGGGATATTTAATTTTTGTTGTAACAGATTGGATTTGAGTAACAAATGATTCATCATGTAGTAAAAAAGCTCATGTTTCCACTGTGTTTTACCTAATGATCCATTTTTAATGTGGCCATACTTAATCGCCACTTAACATATCTCTCACATAGTCCCGGGAGAAGTTCCTGGGTTCATATATATATATATATATATATATATATATATATATATATATATATATATATATATATATAATTGCATGGTTGAGCATGAGTACAATGGAAGGAGTTTACTCCATAGCCACACAGACCCAATGCACTATTTAGGATAACCGAAAATCAGACCACAAGATATGAGGGGATGAAGAAACCCATAAGGCCCCAATAGGTCAGGTGTGGTTAGGAGCCACACAACAGTGGGGATTAATTTCTATCACCTACTTGCTTGGATCAAGCGTTTTGCCAATGCAGCCATAGCAAGTACAAGGGAGGGGAAGTATAACGGAGCAAAAGAAGCGATTAACAAAATAATACATGACATGTTTTCTTCACCGTACGCTTTGATGTTTTTTCGTCATTTTGCTTCTTTGAATGACATTTTTGCATTTATCGAACGTATTACTTCGACAGACTGACTGTGAGACGTTCACGCCGCTGGCTTCTATTCTGAGTCATATCCCTTTATGCTTCTAACCAACGGCAATCCTCATCTATTGGGTCCACCCAAAAAGGCAGGAAGTGCCAATCGAAGCTAGGGCTGATGCTAATGGTTCTTCATACTCCTAACCCAAGTCATGATTCGACTGCCACGTCCCTTCTTAAAGCCTTGCCCAGCGTGTGTGATTAGAGCACGGAAACATGGACGATGTGCAGGCATGTGTAAAACATGTCCAAGCCAAGAGAAGCGGCGTAGAACAATCACTTCGATTTAAGGGTGGCTCTGCTCGCCCAACGCACGACGACGCATCTCGTCGTTACCTACTCGATGCTTCAAACACATACGTGAACAATTCTTCGAAAACATTGGTGATTATATACAGAAAGACGCAAAACATTCTGAACGCGGATGGGCCAGGTCTCAAAAGCCTAGGGTAACACCACGGACCGCGGCGATGTACATCTGTCCCTCAAGAAAGAGTTGGATGTTGCAGGGGTGCTACAGGTGTCGCAGGTTGGGGAAAGCTGATCTATCCCGCTGTATGCTAACTGATCTCCCCAGCACAACATCCAGCTGCAATCAAGCTCCTGAGGTACTTAAGGTTATTGACTAACTCTAGCTGATCACCACAGTCGGACAGTGCAGGTACGAACTCCTGTCAGGCTTGAAGTTGTACTTTTCACTTGGAGGACATAAACTGCATGTCATATTTGGATATCTTAATTGCCAAGCGGTTTAGAGCTTGTTGTATTGCCTGCACACTGCCACTCAACAGGGTGATTTCATCGGCATATTCCAAGCCGCAAACTCCGTTCCCTAAAAAGAGTTCAGATCCATCGTTTGGAAAACCAAACAAGACATTCTGTAGATAATCTGTTTCAAAGTTGAAAATAAATGAGGATATAGGACAGCCTTGTCGAACTCCACTGGAAACGACAAAAGGGGACAAAGCTAGTCATAGGCCTTTACCCGACCTGAGATGTGGCGATACAGCTCTTTGAGGGCTGGTACTTACTTATCCGGTACTCCATTTTTCAATAAAAAGCCCACAGTGCAGTCCCATAGACAGAGTCGGAGGCCGCGCGAAAGTGTAGGACCACGACGATCGTTGGTCCTTGGAAAGTACGGCGGTGCTCTATCAGCTGTTGGAGGGTGAAGATCTGATCGGAAAATCCACGACCGGCACGAAACCCAGCGTACTGCTCACGAGTATGCTATTCATGCATTTGGTGCAACCTACGAATTAGGAGAAATGCAAGCAGCGACCCTATTGGGTTGACTGATACCCCTATGGTTAGTACAGTCACTTCGCGAGCCCTTCTTGAAGATGGGAACAACAGTCTACTCCCCCAAGAATTAGAGGACCTGCTCAGAATTCCAAACCTTCAAGAATAAAACATGAAGTCAACCAACAAACCGTCTTATATCATCTTTAAAACTGGCTGGGAGATGGCCATCAGAGTCTGGCACTTTGTGACGTCCTAACGCCAGAATTTTCTTGTGGATCTCTACTTCGGTAAGTGGATCTGCCAAAATATACCTCAGGTTATGCCCCGGAATAGCTGTAGGAGGGTTTTTTACTGAGAGCCATCTATACTATGTTTGAAAATGCTCCGGCCAGAGTGCAAGACGCCGATTTTGATTGGGAATTAGCGATACATCAGCCTCTCCCATCGTTCCTCTCACACTTAATGGCTTCCTACCGTTGATTCAGATGAGGTAGAGCAGATGGCGAGGATTTCCCATAGTGGCAGCACGTTCTATTTCTGATACACGTTGTGACTACCAGACTGTGCGCTCCCTGCGAGCCGCGTTTCACTATACTCACTTCAAGCCGGGACCGACTGACGTACGTCGAAAAGACGCGGGGATTTAGCAAACATTCAGGGTTTCATAGGACGTCAATACAAACCACAATTTACTAAGCCAGCAAAAGGCAAAATATTCTCCCTGAGTGACTAATGCAGGTCAATGTTATCAGGTGGAGGAGATTATATCTTTCCAACTAGCTTATTCTGGAGGACGGATAAGCGAGATAGGTCAGGAAGCTTATTGCAGTCTGACCGCTGTCACAGCATGCGTTTAGAACGCCCGCCCACGGCCATGGACAGATTAGCGCAAACTAGTGCGAATTTAGAGTCAGGGAGGGTGCTCCAGTACGAGTGTCATCCTTGTTCACGGTCCCGCCATTTGTGGCCAGTCTGGATCTATTGCTGACCCGAAGACGGCGGATGTCACGTGGTATACCGGTGATTAAGGCGTCTGAAGTTTGTACTGGCGAGGAACAGGGGATTGTCAAAGCGCAGAGTTAGAAACCGCTCCTCGTTTTTCAAACAACAGGAGTCTATGCCAAAAAGGCCTTCTAAATGCGCCTCCTTCCTGAGATTTAATAGGTATATCATCATTCTTCGCTTTCCCACGCTTTTGCTAGAGTTATATGAACCTACCCAGGAAGAAACAACCTTTGTCATTGCCAGCTATCATTACTTCATCTCAATTAGCGTCGATGATATTCATCGTCTTCCTAATCTACTGGAATTGGTGTTTTGCGTGTTATCACCAGCCGCAGTTAAGGTCCTGATTTATAGTAGAGTTCGTTAAGTATCTGCTGTTGGTAATGATGTTTAGCGACTTCTGCCAATAAAACGGCTCGCTTGTTATTAGCGAGAAACTGCCATACGAAATGGGTGGCTTCTGTGTCTGGGGGATGTCAGTAGACGCGCAAGCAAAACTGAGCGCACAGCAAGGATTGAGTATGGCCGATCTTCGTTGATGAGAATGAGCATTAGTCTTTGACTGACCCTACTGGCGACAACTAAGAATGATACGATCAATCTGAGTCAAGCGCTGTAAAAGCCTTTTGGTTGATGTACGCCACACTCCGTAGTCCATGCCAGTGCTCGATAAAACTGATATATATATATATATATATATATATATATATATATATATATATATATATATATATATATATATATATATATATATATATATATATATATATATAGCCATACTGCTGGAATGCAGATTGAGCCTCCAGCTTACCTCCCTGTCTCATTCGGACATCTACTTTGGGGGGCACAATCATCCCAGTAACCACAATATCCTTCAAACGCACTCTTCGAGTCAAATAAGAACAATTCCATTATAATTCTTTTCTTTCAGAAAATTTGTGGTCACTTTGTTAAATACTCTAATACAATGTTTTACTGTTGACCCTCTAATCAATTGCTTATGGCGCACCTAGCACCGTCCAGACAAAATCTGCTCAAATAAATGCTGACTTGAGTTCACTCTGGATATGTTCGCTCACCAGCAGCGCTTTGAGGGATCTAGATACACTTCACCTCGGGCACCGTATACCGAATTGCCTGACACGTGAAGATTAAAGTGGAAGACCGGGATAGTATCTTAAACATAACGATTACTGAAATGGATTCATATATAACTAATTATTGAATTGCTTGAACAGTCCCATGGTCACATTAAAAAAACAACATTGAAGAGCGAACAATTGTTTTCAATGATTCCTAATCTTGCTCTTACACATCATATAGGTGACAGCCAGCCAACGGCCAATCAAATGCATAACAGTCACCTACATGATGTGTAAGAGCCAGATTAGGAATCATTGAAAACAATTGTTCACTCTCCAATGTTGTTTTTTAATTATTGAATGTTCACAGAATTTCCACTGGAGCGGCTTGCTTCTGTGCTTGACAAACAACTAAATTGACTAGATTTCAGTATAGACTAGTTAGTTTCATTTATTTTATGTTTTGAGACGAATTCTTTAGTAACACGTTTTCGGACTAATGTATCATAAATGACCACTGCGTTGACTTCATACTGTCGTCAATGCTTTATTTCACTCAACCAAATAGCGATCCATTTCATGGTGTTCTTTTTCTGCAGAATTTCCACTTGAGTGAAGCAATTTTATTGCATTATATTTTACCAAATGATTTTCTTGAAATTACCACAACATATGGTCCTTCTTAGTTGAACCATTTCAAATTTTAACACCCCAGTAAACCAGAAGAAAGTAGCTTGTCATTTGAAATTACACCGTACTACCATATAACTGTTTATGAGTTGTATAGTGGTTGACAATACTCTGCTGTCGCCGGGATCTCTATCACGCCCAATCGATTAGGTTACCAAGCTCGAATCCCCGGATCTTCGATGCCGGTTTGTCCGGATACTGCAGATTTTACAACATATCGCCTCCAATGCACTCATGTATAAGCGTGGAATAATTAAAGACAAAAATTACTCCAATGATCACGTCCCGTAAAGTTTAAAAATTCTTGCATGATAAAGTTTGAACCCAGGATTAGTTCCCCTCATTAGAGCAATTGAAATAATATACTATAATGGCATTCAGAACGGTTCCTTTTTTCTCTTTCCGAATAAGATACCACCTCTCTAATTCCATAAGTTCCGGTTTTATTTTTGTCTGGCTTGCGAATCCAGTTATTTTGAAAATAGCACAACGTGGCGAACAAGCTGTTTCATTTATCCGTACGCATAACAACAAATGACAAGTAATGCAAGGTGGAGATCGACGGGTTACAGTCATACTGATACAAATCTGTCTCCGGAAGTGCTCGGGTGCGTATGTATGTTCGCGAAATCGACCACACTTTAGAATGTTCGAGCGGTTGTGCACGTTTTCGAGGAGTAAATCAAGGGAGTTTGGATGGTTGCTAAAATTAGTTCTAAGCGCACACGGAGATTTCAGTGACGAACGTTCACGGCTTTGACCGCGACTAGAACGCAACTCTCGACTGGCCTTGATTGTAGATGGTGCGATACGCGTTTATCACATTCACTAATTAGTTAGATTCAGCAAGATGTGAACACACCGCTCGTGATGAGCTTAATTGCTCTCTTGTTCAACCAAAGCAAGTAGCGTTTACTAACGCGTTTGGATGACTGCCTGGTCGTGCGACCAATATACTTAATTCCCCGGGAAGAAGTGAATAGATACTCACGAAAGAGGCTGCAGAATCTGGCACTCTGTTCGTCAGTCGAAAACACACGATAGGTTTGGATGTGAACAGAGTTTGTAGTTGCATAGCATGAAATGCTCCACCGACTGCACTGATTAATTTCTGCTTTCGTATCCCACTTGAACGGCGAGAAATATATACGGGCTTCTTCATAGCTTCTATGTTCTAACTTTCTTCACACCTTTGCATTTTCCTATCAATAAATCATTCACGATATCCGTTTTTGCTTTGCTGTCTATCAGCATGACTGAGGTGCGGTTCAGTTTACCAGTAGATAATGGTCACGATTAGAACAGTAGTCCTGTTTTTGTGATTAATGATTCCTATCAGGGTGTCAAACACATACAGAGATAAAACCAACCGATTCCAGGTGGAAGCACGACTTGAAACGGCGCGTAGAATTGCACATTTTCGAAACTTAGCAAAATGATCACTACATAGTATAGACTGGGGTATTCCCATTTGGAAAAGAACAAGCGTTTGTAAGGACTTCAAGGAAAATCACTCAGTCTAAATAGGTACTCATGCATGTACTTTTCAAACCAGTTATTACACTTCATCCATGAATATGACCGTAATTTCATCGAGCTTCTTTCTACTATTATTTACATTACTATACAAGAAAATCTAAATGAGACTTTACTGTCAATGATTGAAAAGATTCATGAAGGCTTTCTTGTTCAGCATCGCGCCAGTGATCATTTAGAGGTGAGTTTTTCAAACAGGATCAAAGGCTATCGCATTTGTTTTTAGACAGGCAGGAGACGTTGGTTTGTACTTTATCGGCGAGACAGCTGTCTTTGCCTACGTTATTACAAACATTCTCCCAAGACATCAAAAGACCGTCCACTTTTTGATTATCCATTAACTGATGAGAGCAATATCGACTATTTTGGAGAAATCACGGATAACCGTTTTCTGTTGGTACTGGACCACAAGACGTGGTTTATTCTTCAGGCTGATACGAGGTTGGTGTTCTCCTGTTCTGTTTTTAATATACTACATGAATCGTTCACAGAGAGGAAGTAATTCTCTGGCTATCTATTTTTCAAAGTCAGTGCAAATTGAAGGTTTGTCTCTTCCCTTAGCAATGGCCGCATTGTTCTGCCCAGATGGATGTTAATCGAACGGCATACTCCGTTCGACCGCAAGAATACAGCGGTGCAACACTTTCCAACTTTTCCGTAAGCCAATGATAACTACTTTCTGAAGGTGACCTACTGTGACCCAGCTTTGTAAATTTATCAATGTCGATCAAAACTTTCGTCTGCACAGCGTTCACCGATGGACTTCGAGACAGTCTTCTATTTTCCTATAGTAAAATGAAAAGATTTGTTTCCCTTTAATAATGCGGTGTATTGAGCAGTTCTTTATCAGACCTTTACCACTTTTATCTATATCATCGCATTATTTTTATGTAAAATCGAAAATGAAAAACATGCTGATCCGTTGAAGGAAAACAGTTGGCAAGTAGAATCACTAGCGTGGTAGGTTAGGTGTGTTGGTTAGCAAAGTCGAAATATTGTTTTGTATTTTGTTACTCTGTGAAACAACATAAATCGGGCTGTCATTTCGTCTTGAATCAATTTATCGTGACACAGAGTCCCGACCAGTAAACAAATACATAAAAGGGATAAATAAATGTACAAAGAAAGGGCTCAAATGCGACTGAATTACTGACCTTGATATCTGATCATGGTGACTGTAATCATCCGTTAGGCATGTCTTGTGAGCGCCAACCTAAACGTCGAATGTGTACTGCGCTGTCAAATCCACTGTTCAAATTTGTAGTACATCTCTTTTGCGCTCTGTGTTGCACATCTTCCATTAGGTGTCAGTTGCTCCGAAGGAGTCTATCTGAAGACCTGCACAGTGTGATTGAACTGGTCAGGGGTATTAGGTTCATCTACCGAATTAACTAGACTATCCTCGATATGCTACACCTAATCTCCAGGATATTGACCGTCGCCGGAATTGCCCGTGTGTGCTGCGAATGCCGAGACGCGAGCGTTAGTGATCGAGCGAAGTATGTCATCTGTAAGATAAAAGGCGTTGGTCCCGCCACCACCACCAATCACGTTGGTGGTAGACAGCTTTCGCTCGTCTCGCTACCACACATGACCTATTTGGGCCTTATCTGGATCTCCACTACGAGTCCTGGTGTCATGGTTTCGGGTTTTCCTTGATATTGGGCATTTGTCTCTTGGGTTCTTATGAGTGCAGATATAGGCAGGCTTGGGTTGAAAACTGTCTTGCGTCCAGTCATGCGACGGCTCACACATATGATACACTTCGAATGAACAACTCGCAAAACGGCAGATTACCAAGCATTCATTTGTGTACGATGAATCAGCGTGGGATTTGCTTTTCAATGGCCATCATGAAATAGTGGGAAAGCAGATGAACCGATTCTTATGACAGTCACGGTGTTATCCCGGTAATAAGCCCTACCCAAATAGTGAGCCCTAGCAGGGTTTTTCATGGTGCCTTTTGTGCAAGCCCTACCCCGAAAATAAGCCCCATTTAAGAGTGTCAGCTACCGGGCCCTCCGAGAAGGCAGGAGCATAACGACAAACATTGTGAGATCACAAGGTTTGAATAAAAATGTAGAGCTTTAGCGCCGGCAGTTTCTCTTCGGTTTTGTGTTCGCCATTGAGACAAGATGAGTGCCTAAAGATGGAGTTATTCTGTTGACTACAAGAAAGGAACTGTTGAAGACTCCCAAGGCAAGAGCCTTTCAGCTGTTTGAAAAAATAAAATGCCTGATCTCCGAATGGTTCGAAAAACGATAACAGAGTCCGATAGCCTCGGTCAACAGGTAGAAGAAAGAAATGCTAAGAAGGATAAGTGTGGATTAGGTCGGTGACCATTATTTTCTAGACTGACAGATGTTAGTTGTGAATAGATTGCTGACAAGAGTGCAAAGCTGTGTTCAAGCATCTGCTCTAGCGAAGGCATCACATTTTAAGACATCCTAAAAGCAATTCGAAGACTTACAACACTGGTTGTATGAATTTCTTGAGCGATATAAGCTGTCTCTAAGATGAGCGGTATGTCTATATTTGAATAAATTTGGGATTTTATACAAATGAATGTAGATACGTATATCAGAAAAATAAAATATTCCAAAAATTAATCACGGGTGCAACTTGTGAGGCAAAAATATAAGACCGGGTCTTATTTTCGGATAAACACGGTGACTACATTTTTCTTCTGGTTTATCGGATACACCGAACCGTTAAATATTTAGTGCATTTCTACGCAATACTTTGTAGTTAGATTTCCTCTTCGTTAGATGGTTGTTGGTGTGGCTTTGAGGTCATTCAGTTTGATTCGACTCGAAAAGTAACAGCGCTCTGGTCTAGTTAATACCATTCACTGAATCACGTCCAGTCTGTTAAGAAAATGTTCCGTTCTTTGAAGACTGTGATTTATGACCCCGGGATCTAGCTGTATAATGTCTGAAATTCTTGGTTGTATTTTACCTGCCTCAGAACCTACAGGTTTTTGTGCTTAGTAAAGTTGGTGGAAAGCCTTAGCGAGTGGAAAAGTTCGAAAGTCCTAATTGCTTTGTCGCAGTGCGTCTGCACTAATCGTGTTACATAATGGTGCATTATGCTCTGACTTGATTCCTTGAATAAAACCCTCTATCTGAACCTTACTAAGCCTACTTGGTCACTGGAAATCCCGTATATGTATGGCCTATCGCTCTATATGACCGAGTCGACTTTTGAAACCGGTTCCTGTACAAATCAGTATGGTCTTACAGCACTTCTATTTTGTAGTGTGGTCTCTCCAATATGAACACGCTGGATAGATATGATGCAGATACCATGCATGGAATCGCTCCAAATCCTGATCCACCCATGTTTGATCCGCTCAGGAGCCCGATTATTGCGCGGAGATTTGGTGAATCGATACCAAGTCAGAACACGCCAGGTTATTCTCGCACTTTACCGGCAAAACCACGTGAGTCTGGTCTTAGCATAGATGGGATTTTTTATGTCATTGCTTTTGTACTCAATGCGTTGCAGATTGCATGATCTCAAATTCCTTCGTGTCAGATTCGCACTGCAACCAATTTCTATTTGAAAAGCTTGAACAACATGTAAATTACCTGCTGGTCCAACCTCACGGAATACAAACCCGACCGAAACGTAAACGAAGCCAAAAAGTAAATATTATTATTTCCAGTCGATTTAATCACGGAGACAATGAATCAGTCGTGGAATCAACAGCAACACGTATCGATCATTTTACCCTTCGATCCAGTTAATGGCAAGATTAGATCTTGAGCGATTAGTTGTGCATATTGAATTGTCAGGTGATTCGTGTGACAAAATCCCTGCCATAAGATGCATTCTCATGCGGACCACTCTTAATTTCTTCATGATGCTGAAACTTTTTAATTTGACTCATCGAGCCAAGACATTCTGAAAGGATGCGCATTTCCGTGAGAACCGCGTGACAATAGATTGCGAACAATGTTTATTCTTGTCCAAAGTGACCCCAGTGCTAACGCTCAACGGTGAACGGTCGGTCGTATTTCTCTTCTATCTTCTCGAACGAAAGCTCTCACCACACTTGAAAAGAACCTGTTGGCTTCCCAGTCTTCTGTGTGAACAATATTTCTGAGTGTATCATCTCGATGATTCACCAAAACTCACCTTGAAGTACTGGTGTTTCATATTACGGTTTTGCCTCAATACTTGGGTGTTTTCATTTAGAAAATCCAGTTCCACACTACGCTCTTTGCCCAAAAATCATGAGGACCTGCAGTTTACGGAAGCAGAACGTTTTATTTTAAACTCTACATTAAAAATAGAATGATTCTCTGATCCAATATGTGTATGAAAGAGAATTGATTGAAAGATTCTATCAACCTAGCTTTCACTGGCATCGTTTATGAATGCAATTTTCACGACTCCCTCTTGTGTTTTCCATTGCTTCAATCAAAAACTGACGAAAAAAGAAAAGCATACTAGACACCTGTCCCTTGCCCAGAACCGCTGCTCTTCCATGAAAAAATGCGATTTTCTTGTGCCAGAAGTCGATCTCAGAGGTTTTTGTCCATTGGGGATCACGAATCAAATAAAATACCAAATCACGGGAATACGATGAATTTCGAGGCACGCTAGCCGCAGAGTTGTCTGTTACTGCTGGGGATGAACAGGGGTTCTGGAGGTGGATCGGAACACCAAATCTTCATCTTAGTCTCTAGCCTAATGTCAGTGGAAAAAGTGGATTAAATGTTGATTGTTTCGTGCACGTTATATCCATCTAAGATGGCGGCAAGTACCTAAGTGATGGAACCTCTGAATCAGCTATCATATGATTCCTCCACGTTCACCACAGCCTGCTTCCCTCTGCTTTGATTAGAAAGAATTACTCAGTCGCATCACAATGTTGATCAAATCGATCATGTGACTTTCATATCTCTCTTTCTCTGACTGTTTGAATGTTTTTACAATCCTTTTATCATACTGGCTGATTCGCCAACCCTGCAGCAGTACCCCGACTGATAATCTCACCCACAACGCGAACAACAGTCGGTGACGAGAATCAATCAGTTTCAACACTGCGGTCAGCCAGAATTCGGCGATTATCCGTGACAAAACATTCGGACGCAACGGAGTTCGCTACTTCCTGTAAGTTAGACTCCATAGTGAGATCCAATTTCTCGATCTGTGGATACAAGGATTTGTATTTGAGTGTGTGTGCGTGTGTAATTATTTTAATTGGTACGGTCTTCCAACGTCCACCAAGGTGAGAATCACTGAGAGGCGAAAATCAAACGTAAAGCTTCATTAAACAGGATTGAACAGCATATTTGAAATGGGCTTTCACTCATGTTCGACTTGTTTACCCTGGTTTTCACAAACGAATCTTGATTATCCATAGTCATCCAATTTTCGTGTCAGCAGTTTGAGTGGATGCTCCCGGTTGAAGAGTCCGCTAGGGAATCACAACTGTGTGATTCGCTGTGGGGTTTGTCACAGTTAATCTAGAGAACGTCAACACTACGGTCGTCAACTATAATATTGAAATCAGATAGCACACAAATGTTTTTCCGAGGAACTTTGCTCATTCCTCTGTATATTGCCGATTGGCTATTCAAACCGGTTTTTCCATCATTTATTCCTTCATTTGCCTCTATTAATTTCCAGTATTGACCACTTTCCAAACAATATGTCCAGCGTCTCATGAGAAACTGGTTGCATCAGAACCCATATCTTATGTATCTCACATACACGTTTCTGGGTTCATGATCACAGTGGAAAGTGGACGACGGGTCAGTTGAGTGATGACTTCCAAACCAGTCGTAGCAACGCCTAGGATTTACAAGAATTTACTGAATCCAGTGCCCGAAGCATTGCATTCAAAATGAATTTCTTCAGGATGACGATTTATTTCACTTGACGTTTTTGTTCGTTCAGTGAAGAAATTGGATCGTCTTAAAATTTCAGCAAATCTGTAACTGTGATTCAGTATATTTTTATGCGTATCCGCACAAAAGTAAAGAAATTCTCATGCGTACTTCGTCGACTACTAACATCAAAAACAAGCATAAAATATGTTATCGAAGTCGTTTGGGAGCGCTCATATTTATGGGGTATAATATGATGACAAGAGGTGGCAATCTGTCAGGATCGATGGGAGGTTAGAAAATTCATTCAGATTGCAAAAATCGTACGTCGAATCAGCAACTATTGTCGGTGTTCCGTAAGCTGGAAAGTTTACTTCCTCGATGGACTTTCTAAAGCCAATTATCTGATTATTATTTGAGCACCGATTTGTTGTGTCAGTGCACAAACCTCTGAATTATCTCTGACCAGTGATTCATCGACCGTCCACTCCCAACAGAAAAATAACCACGAACATGTGTGCAAACTGTATTCAATTGTAACCAAAAATCAACACCTTATATGACATCAGGCAAGGAATGCATGGACACATATGGCGTTGTTGTTGATTGCCTAGAGTGGAGCGCAGATGTGATTGATTAAGCCGGATCACAGTATATCGTAAATTCGATTGGTTGGCTGGTTGGTGTGAAGTGTAGGCAGTAGGTTGTCTGTCCGTGGTCGATGTGAGCAGTGTCGTGTGACAGACTGATTGATTTATGGGCACACGTGTGCATTGCTACGTGGGATATGCGGGCGTTTTCATTGGTTAGTGCTCACAAAGCACTCCGTGCGTGGGTTGGAAGAATAAGGACTCCAGCCTTGCCAATGACCTGTTTTCAGGGGAATTTCTGACTCCCTGACGCGATTTGTGGTGATTAATTTTTGTAATCAAAATGATCTATCCTGTTCCGCGTGGCGATGTGAAACGCCAATGATGTAAATTATTGATTCATCCGCTTCCATAACATCAGCGGATTGTCACAGCATGATGTGTTCTTCTCGTTTTCCACTGTACGTTTTCCCATTCATAGGTCATTCAGTCGGTCCAGTACTTGGTGCAATACACAATCTGCATGAACAAATCGCCAATCCCGGTGGGGTTTCTGTGCGAGGTTTGGTCAACGACTTTCGCACCCATTTAGCTGTCGTCGATGCAGATAATCGAGTGTGGTAAGTTGTGATATTTTTTCATGTTTCACTTGTTGGTGCTCGTTTTTCCGGCTGTTTATTTACCCAACTGTTACCCGTTGTTTGTTGTGTTTGGATTTGGATGTACAGAGTTGCCCGCATCGATCGATAATTGTTGGGTTTGTCCAATAAAAATATCACAAGTAAAGTCCACTATCTTCATTTTACGATTGATGAATCCTGACGAAATCTAAACAGAATCGAAACGCGAACAGTAACATCCAATTTGTAACGCATTTGCGAATCAACTCAAAGGAAAGCCTCAGGTATAATGGCCAAAGAGTCTAACTGTTTTCTTGTAACGTTTGCAGTTCAACTGAAACGCGATTGGTTTCACATTTTTGATTTAAATACGTTTTTGCTCGCCAAATGAAATTGGTTTTCATTGGCAATATTGCCAGTTATACTGGTTTCAAATGACAGAAGATAACCGAACATAATGTTTTATCCAGTTAAACTTTTAACTTTTCAGTCAGCATTCTGTTCGTCAGGATCAATCCATCGCGTTCCACTCCGTGGTGGCCGAAGACCGTTCAAATAATTTACAACATTTCACTGCTCTGAGGTATTCATTCGGGTAGCCTCCAAACCGTATACTCCAACCTGATCAATCTACACATATTTATGAAAATCCCATCAGATCTAATGCTATCTGTGTATTGTAGGCACAGGTACCATTACCATGTAATCATTGAAGCAGCTGTGCACAATTAACAAGTCTGTTTCTATTGCTTTATCGACTGGTTAAAATTAAAACACAGTTGCAGAGTGGTAGAGCAGTGAATAAGCATCCTCAAGCTCCTCCCAATCCCTCCCCTGATACACATCCGAAGAGAATTTCTGTCTCCTTTTTATTGTTTGACTGAGCTGCATAATGCGCTGCAATTTACTTAGCAGTCGATGAAGCACCGAAAACAGGTTTGTTCGCTGCTTGGTATTGTTTCAGTGATTACATCGAAATTGTATAACCTGTAACATTAAATTTATTTCATTGCCCACTGGTAGGTTTACACTCGTCATTGAGCCTGAAAAGAGTCAGACGAAGAAGTCGGGAAATTCCCCTGAGCCAAAGATCGATAGGTATATCAACGGATTCCCATTCCATTCCAATCATTCCAACCATTGACCATGCACCGGGTGCGGTGGCCTTGGTTGCCAATGTAGCGAGCCTTACTTTTCAAAGACCAAAAATTGCTTTGTCGATAAGCGCTCGTATCCAAAGAAGATCCACTACGTAGCCCGGTTCAACTCCGAAGAAAAGACTTCACTTGTCATACAACGGCGTAAAACGTACCATTCGCAGAGCAAAGAAAGCTTTCTGCTGGCCTGGTATAAGCAATCAGATCAAAGACTACGTATCGCGGTGTGGATTATGTCAAAAGAATGAGAACAGGAAAAGGAAATCAACAATGTTGCTCCGAGAACTACCTACCCAACCTTGGCAGATTTTGGCCACAGACATTTTCGAGCATGAGAGAAAACGCTTTCTAGTTCTGGTTAATTATTATAGTGATTTCTTCGAAACTGATCACATACATACCACGAACACATCCAACCTGATCAACCGATTATGCGCCAATTTGAACCGGCTGGGAATTCCAGAGACGCTGTTTTCTGACAATGGGCCCCTATTCACGGGTGTAGAATCCCGGTGGTTCGGCCGGAGGTGGAAGTTCTAATATCGGACAGGCAGTCCACACCACAGTTAATCCAATGGCAAAGCCCAGTCATTATTGAAGGTAGCGAAGACGGTATTGACTTTAGCAAAATAATCCGGTGAGGATCACTATTTGATACTTCTGGAGCAAAGAAACATGCCGAACGCCACTGTGTGGTACGGTCTAATGCAGAGATTACCCGGAAGGAGAACTCGGACGTAGCTTCCGGCAGTGGGTAATCTTGTGGATCCCAAATCCTAACAACTCGGTGAAATAAAATGCCGTTTACGACGTAGAAGAAACATCAGTTCAGTTCAGTTCAGAGAACCATTAATCATGCACCGGGTGCGGTGGCTTTGGTTGCTATCTCCTAGCGGCAACCTCGGAAGGAAATACTGAAAGAGAAAAGAGTATGAAAAGAGTAGGAGGAGAACTACATTAGTAGAATTAAGTCGATGAAGAAAGTTTGTGAATGCAAGAGCGCCACTGATCACGGCATCTAGCCACATCCCCCAACGTTTCTAACCATTGAGTGGGAGGGTCTCTTGTACCTCGCCCAGGAAGTCTAACACATCCTACATGGCCAAGTCCAGCAGTTAGGCTTTTCATACCTTTCTTCCACGTCATGGACTGACCACCCTTACTCATCTACCAACCGGTACCTACCTCAGCAAATGTAGCACGCCAAGGGATCCTGTCAGGGGTCATGCGTAAAACATGTTCCAACCATCTTAGCCTGGTCGGATTAAGTGTTTCATCTAATGGTTTGATCCTTGAACCTAAGACTTTCCGCCGAACCTCAGCATTTCTCACACGGTGTTCCCGCCAAATTCGAGCTATACTACGAAGACATCGGTGTTCAAACACCGACAACCTTCGTATGTTCTCCACCCTCAGTGGCCGTGTCTCCGAACCATACAGAAGCACGGGCCTGACTGCTGCAGCGTACACTCGACCCTTGCTAGGTAAACGGATGTCATGTTGACACCACAGATGACTCAGGTTGGCAAATGTTAAGCAAGCCTTCTGTATATGCAGACACACTTCATCCGATATTCGACCTCCGGGTGAGATGCAGCTCCCCAGATAACAGAACTTGTCCACCACGTTTATAGTCACCCCAGACGCTGAAAGGTTTGGCGTTGCACCAACCCAGTCCTGCAAGAGCATCTTGCGCTTTGAAGGTGCAAAACGTATACCGAACATTGCTACGCAACCCGTCAAGCTGTCTGTAAAAGCTTGCAACTCACCTGGATCTTCACTTAGAAGGCCTATGTCGTCCGCATACTCAAGGTCTGATACCTTTCCACCCGGGAAAAGTTCAATGCCGCTATCCTCATCTGACAAAAGTGCGGTCTCTGGGACCGTTTCAATCACAGAGTTATAAAGAAAAAAAAGGGACAAGAAAAGGAAAGAGAGGGCAGAAAAGGAGAGGAGACATACAAAGGCTCTAGTATAACTGTGGAGCATAGGATTTCCCAGAACTGAAAGAAGTGGAGGAAATATGGAATTATGGTGTTCCAAAAAAGCCTCACCAATGGAGTGAACGAACAGTCCTAAGATACTTGGGATGCTGGTTGTACCAGGTCGAGGTGAATAAGGTAAATAAACGAAGAAATAGGAGACATATTCGAAAGACCAGCGTTCCGGAAAATGGAGGAAGTACCTAAGAATCCGGGAGAACGAGAAACGGACCGCTTTATCAAAAAAGGAGGTTGTGAGGGTAGCGGCAAACACATCGTCTACAGATGCCCTGATTCGGTGGGCAGACAGTATGTCATCGCCCGTCCAGAATCAAGGGCAGAGTTGTAGTCAGCGAAACAGACAGCACGTCATTAGTTGTCCAGAGCTGAACAAAAGAGTGCATTTAGCCAAACGGATCAGTGGATCAACCAGCAGCCAACAGGTGTTTGATCCGACCGGAGTCGAATCAGCCAATCCGGGTACATCCAGACCAAACTGCCGGAAGAGCTATCTATGAATATGAAGTGAATCAACAAGTTTTCATGCAAGGTTTTGGTGACGATCATCACAAGACATATAAATGATCTATTTTGTACCCATAAACTGAGGTGGTTCGAAGGCAGAACAGTTTTCTCACTAGAACTAAGGGGCGGCAATCTTATTTTACGCATCGGCGAATAAGACGGTATTCGCATTTTTCGTCTTGTTCATCTTCATAGGGATTGTTCAACGCAGTATATTGTTACACTTGTCCGATAATGGAAATATTGTAAAGCTGGTATTTTGGGACTGATTGTGTAATTGGTTGAAACAACACAATTTTGTGACGTTCGACGAAAGCCTAGTCAATAGAAGCACTATTTATTGATGTGACTGGTTGTGTTCCTATTATGAAACGAGAAATGAAGGAAGTCAGCCCAAACTCGTGCCGAAAATTCGCTACTATTTGGCACAGTCGTACAGAATTGGTGTAGAACGAAAGTTGGTTTGTTTATCCGGACCACTGCAGCCTCGGACGCTGTTACATTCGGCCACTGCAACAAAATGTCCGAAAAACATGACACAAGCGTTACTGTGTTGAACAGAGAACGGAACGCGGAATTATCACACACGTAAGAACGATTTGTGGTAAACTGTGACTGTCTAGCAGCAGTGATTTGTTCGATCGATCTTATGTGTACCCAAGCGAACAGCACTGACATATGTGCACGATGATACCCATGATACAGATAAGTGTCGGATAGTAAGGTAAATCGATACATTGCTGGCAACATTCTAAGGATATTTGAACTGATTTCGACTAATGCACGCAAACAGTTCTGCATTGTTGGATTTTCAATGTACACCAATAGAGCATTGAAATATCACACCAATTTGTTCGGGACTTGCTTCCATTACAAATGTGACACTTATTACCGAAACAAAGACTCAGTTTGTAGTCCGAATTCTCATCTCGATTCATTGCCTACTGTGTTCTCTTTTTGATGTTCAGAAGAGAAAATCAGCAATATGCTTCTAAAAAAGCAAACACATTCATATTTTCAAAAAAACGTGGTCAGTCTATTGGACACCAGTGAACAATACCATTAAAATGATATCACGTGGAGAGGGAAAATTTCTGCTGTGTTGTATTATTCTTATGTGTACATCTCTACCATGAGGAAGCTGTGATCTCAGCGTCGCAAGCAACTGTTCTCCTCAAGAGCAGTTTCGTTACAGTGTAGTCCATTCCCATTCAAACTAGCGACCTTTCAAGTAACCAATTCAAAGAATGAGAAGATGGCAAATAGAAGTAAAAAAGCGGTAACGGAAATAATGAATAGATGAATGCAGGTATTTGATACCCTAGTACGATCGATTGCAAGACTCCATCACGCTGCTTTTGATTATTCGGTATTGTATAGTTTTGAGGTGGGTTCAGGGGCACTTATTCTTCGTCATTCTTTTCCGAGACCAAACAGGTGAATGAACATGAATTGTGTTCTAATTAAATTCAGTCGACTAATCACCCGTATGAGGTACTGTTCTGTGAAGCAAAGCTGTTCGTCACGTAAACGAAACAGAAAAATTCTCATTGATTTAATCACCTCTTGCAGGAAGCTACACACCGTCATAGTGACCTTTGGCTCACGGAGTTTTCTACACTTATGTGTATTTGCAGATCGTACACGTGAAGCGCAGTATCCCTCTCCCCTTCAGAAGAACGCTGCCCCAGCATACTGCTTATTTGGCCATCAATCCAGCGGACCTAGTTTTAGGGCTCTGCGTGGCCCCGAAGAAGTCACGTGAATTGACCTACCTGATGTGTCCTGGATGCACCGTTGTGGTCCCTCGTGTTTCCATGCTACGATTTTTCTACGGACGATCTGAGCTGTTGATCCCCGTTGCAGCTCCCATCGCACCAGCTAGCTAGTATAAATCAGAAAACAAAAACAGCACGTCAGTGTACTGGCATGAAAGAAGACAAGCTGCTTAAAGCGAAAATAGAATAATCTCGAACGTGCCCATCCAATAGGATTGTTGCCTTGTGGGGCCTTGCTGAATAATTTTCTTCTCTGATTGGACCGGCTTTCTCATTGTTCATACGGCTGGTTCAGCCCCATGCGTTGGTGGAGGTGTGTTGATTGATTGACCCGGCTTGGGACGTGCACTCGATTAGTAGCTTGACATCTCGTAGGTTTTCGTGGCTCCCTGACATACTGTGACAAATTCTAGCCCTTGAATTGCATCTAGTCCCAGTATTGGATGCAAATTGGTCTCGGTGAAAACGAACTTGACTCTTCGTTCGTTGTTCTTGGAATTTTTGATTTCCAATTCAATTTCTCCTCAAACACCTGTTTTAGTTCCGTCCCGCATTCCTAAACTGGTACTGCAACCGCGGATGTCCGTTCGATCAACGTAGAACGTGGGAACTGCGTTCACCTTAGCACCCGAATCCAGTTGGATCAGACAGAATTCCTTGTTCACTAAAACGTTTCGCGACTTGTCCACTTTTCGTGGTGCTACCTCTGAGGCCACTGGTAGTTTGCTCTGACTCTGCTGATCGGCCGACTAGCTTTGCGGGGAACGGAATGAAATACAGGCAAAATGAGTCTCTTTGCCGGAGTTAGAACACGTTTTACTCCAAGCCGAACAGTTTTCGTTTCTTTTCTGGTGTCGACCTCCGCAAAACATGCATACAATGAGAGTGAATCTCGTTACCGTACTCAAATCAATCGTTGCTATATGTTCAGTGAGTTGATCCGTCTGTCAGCTCCTCGTTTTTGCAAATATCGATACTAATTATCAAATTAGGTTGGCACATGGGCAACAACTGTTTGGTGGTAGACTCCTTCTGAACTCCAAGAACCAAATTATCTCGTATCCAGCTGTCCTTCATACATTTCCAAGAATTACATGAATTTGCCAGATTCTTCAAAACAATAACATAGTCTTCGGTAGTTTCATTCTCCATCCGTTTTCTGGGAAAAAACTGGAACCGTCCAAATATTTCACTCAGTTGACTCAAACAATATTCGCTCATCTTATGCAGCACCGTTTTCGGGTCCTCTCGGTCATCTCTCACATCAGAAGAAAGGACATTCAGCACTTGTCTGGCGTCATCTTCCAACCAGTGACGAAGCATAGCGACCTGACGTTTTTCTGGTTTCGGAAATAAACCCGGAGGTGCGGCAAAATCATGATACTTCTACTTCCATAACCGCCGTTCTTCATCCAAACGATTCGGATTTCTCATATCTACCGGCTCCGGTGGCAGTATTGCACATGTTCTGGACATCTTCATCGGTAAATGACTGTGGGGTCCTTTCGGTTCCATGGACACCATGTTTCGATCCGTCCCACTAGCTCTAGCAAGAAGACTTTTCTGTCTTCGAACCATCTCAGTTTATATAATGTGTGGTAACGATAACCAAATCCTTGAATGAAAGCTTATTTGCCAATCATTACCTATGAACGGCTCTTCTGGCCGGTTGGTCTAAGTGCGCCCGGATTGGTTGATTCGGCTATGATCGGTTCAGATAACTTTTGACCACTAATTGGTCCGTAGCTCCGCTTCTTTGAATCCAATGTTGCCATCGATTCTGGATGGGTGCAGACGTGCTGTCAGCTAAACGAACCAGATCGTCTATGGACGATGTGTCTGTCAATACCTTGACATCTGCACAGAAGAAAAAGATGGAAAATATGAGTAGTCTCATTCTCTGAGGCGTGAGATGGCCTTGTCAACATTAACCATCATCGTTAGTGTCTGCAGTAACACCAAATAAAACATTATTTCTTACCACCGAGACCCGGTTTCCAGTTATTCAAACAGACAGATTGGGGTTTTTCGGACGATTTCGTATACCCTTGTCTTTAGGCGCATTTTTTAGCCACTGTGGTATTACGCGATTTCTCAGGCCGTTTGGTTCTGCTGTGTGGGGGTGAACTTTTCGTGTGTGTTACGGTAGGACCAGTGATCTAAATGTTTTCGCATACCCATCAGCCTACTTGTAAATCAGCACAACACACGCACTATCAAAGTGTTACCATTCGAAAAGTCACAGGTTTGTCTTGTTGTTAGTGTTTATCAACGGTCAATTTAGCATTTTAACAATCCGGTTTTTGTTTTCCGGTCCCACGACAAAACCTATTAGGAAATGGTATAAATTTAAGACATGTTCGGTTGCTGTTATCATGTTAACAAGTCAGACATAACCCGCTTGTTCCAGTCCAGGGCTGAAATTCGGATCCTCATTAGCGTGCATCTGGTCTAGATTGTCGGTGATGTCACATTCTGCATTGATTTGACATTATGGGCTGTAGGAACAACGTATTGTGCCTACCAGATTGAGGTACATGACCCAAGCGCAAAAATTCAGCACTCCGAAGTTGTGATTTATCAGTGTTCAACGACGGGGGAACAATATTTTCCCCACTAATTAGTCAGCTGGACTCATCAGATTTCAAATGCTACTTTAAAAATTCGCCACGGTCAGCAAAGAATATAATTTTACACCGTTAGAAAATGAAGCTTTTAAATATGAAACTGATCATTCTATGGATACCGTGTGGTTTTGAACTCATGCGATGAATGATTTTATTGATCAAAAGGTTGGTTGTCCGGCGGTCTACCTAATGAATGGTTAGATACATTGAATGGTATGCCCAAGTGTCGCAACCTGTGGTTTTCCGGTATTCACACACATTTTAGCTAACGACTGGGTACCCTTATTTTAGTTCTCCTTACTTTTTGGGGTTATTTTCCGACTAAGATTCCCACTGAGTGATACAACAACCAGAACCACGGCCGACGTTGTATTCGCGATTAATGAGAGCACACAAGGGATGTAATGAGCGGGCTGTTAGTAGCCATATTGACGTTCGAATAATGTAAGTGTGGGGTCATGTTGATGCACTTGCTGAGCCTTGGTGCTCATGGAGTTGTCTGCGCTTTTGTATTTTGCAGATCGAACACGAGCAATCCCCATGGAAGACACTGATCCTTGCATACTACAAGGACATGAAATCCGGTTATTAGCGCACAAATAAGCAAATCCCGAAAACTGAGCAAGCGCAGCTTGTATTTGCGATCTGCACGGCCGAGCAGAACCGTCCGGTGCGTGCCGAAATGGGAATGAACAATGCGGTTCTGTCTGATGCAAGGTGTGTGCGTATGTGCACGTGTAGCAACCGGTATGCATAAACCAATAAGTAATCAGTAAGTCAGATTAGGGAAGTTCTGTTATCGGATAGACACCGATGAAGCTACACCATGGTTATTAGTTATTCGAGCTGACTGTCGCTCGGATGAGTATCATGCCTGGAGTGACTACCTCGTGGCTGTCTTTTTATCATCTCAAGGTTACGGTGTTTGCCGGTTCCGTCTGATAATTCAGTGGGTCCTTGTGGTCATGGGATAGTCCTCATGTATAGGCGTGAAGTACGAAAATTCCTTTCCCATCAGTGAGATTCTTTGGCAGCGCTTTGTACGGTTATTTCATTGGTGGCCGTACTCGTGATCAGTGTGTTTTTTTGTACCGTTTTGGTCATATTAGAATTCTGAATAGAGTTATCTTGCTCTTCAGTTTGACTTTGTTTGACACACCTCGAACGGCGACTCATGAACCCCCTAATCTGGTCGGAAAATCTAGTGTTACTGGATAAATTTCGAGGAATTGTTCGCTGATCCTCTGCTTGTTTAGAATATTTTTCAATCAGACTAAAGCATATTCGTGCCTGTGAGCATTGGATAACCAGTAGATCTGTGGAAATCAAAACCTCTCACAACGGTTTGGATGAGAGTTAACTTCCTGCTCAGCTGCTGTGTTCAATACCTCATATTGGCCCCGTTTCAAAACGATACAATTGGATGCGCACTGAAGTAGCTTTCGTCTTTCAAATCTTCCATTAATCGCACAACGATGGCATAATTTTCTAGAGACAGGGGATGCTGTCAATGTAGGACTACCGAAGGTGGAAGTAGATTGGCGGTACCTGGATTCCAGTCCTGTGCTCAATTATCATTACTCCGTTTAGCCACCACTGGTATTTAATACCGATTAGAAGAGAACAGATTTCAAAATATAATTGAATGTAAAACGATTCTCGACGTCGGTACATCATCCGCTGCGACATTTAGTCACACCACGCCCGTCGTCCGTCCGGTCTCACAGACCTTCGTCTAACATGTCTTGCAACTTTCATACCTATCCATGGAGTTTTAGGCTGGTCGTCTTCTAATCGCTACTCATCTCGTCAAGTGATGCACATAGACGGAAACTTCTGTCTGTATGTCGTTCCTTGCCTGCGATGATTAAAACGTGATTTTTGGCTTCGTTTAAGCTACTCGATTTGCATTGATTCCATTTTCACGTTTGTCATTTTGCGGCATCACTCAATCGGAAATGCCATAAACGAGATCATAAAGAGCAAAAGAAGGAAGAAACAGTAAGTTCGGAAGTTTTTTTGATCGAAAATTTTGTGTGGTGGCACTCTACTGACCGCGATACTTAGTCATACTGTTCAGGCGTTCGATGGGCTCGTCATGTGTCTCACAGCCTACGTGACCGGCGTCGGTTGTTCATGTGTTTCGTAGAGGACTTTGTATGACCAATCTCACAACGACGTTGAATCACCGGGTTACAGTAGAAAATGATTATCTCAATTCACTGAGTCAACAGAGATTGATCTTGCAGCTTATTCAGAGCACGATAGGCACGCACGGAAGACGGACAAGACCTGCGGCCTAGCAGGGCAGTGACACATCTGATTACTACACGCAACACAGTAACACTTGGATCAGACCATCCAAGCCTTCCAAACCGGCAGAGCAACAACTCGAACATATGACGCTGAATTCGATAGGGCTAGCCCACTCGTTAGTCGAGGAGTCAAACTCAAGACAAAATCGTGCGCCCATTAGCGACGATCGGAGCAAGTCAAAGGGGGACATCGCCTCTACTGCTCATACCCCTAAGCCGACATATTGGTGTCCGATTATTGTAAGCGTCGGAACCCGATGGAACAATATTTGAGCTTTGAGTTCATGGAGTTTTCTTTGTTTTGTCATTTCAGATCGAACACATGCAAACCCCCCTCTCCCCTCCCCCCCCCCCACACAGAAGAGCACTGGTTCTTGCATTCTGTATGCACATTTTCAGACGACCTTGCGGACACTTTAAATTGACCAGTATGAAAAAACTGCAGTTGACGGACAAAATCGTTTAAAACTAGCCAAAAAAATCCAATTTGGTGGAATGGTAGGAAAACCGAATTATTCGGTAATTTCGGGGTTTTGTAGAGAAATAATCTTTTGGTTGGAATCTGCGGTTCCAAATTCAGGTATAGGTACTATTTTTCGAAAAACGGAGTTGCCCAAATACCAGATAAAATGTACTCTAATGAAGTTTATCCAATGACACATTTAATAATGGGTTTATTTTACAGATTGTACTTGGCTCAGAGACTTGCTTGTTGTTGAGGCATAACCCGGTTTGCTTTGAATGATTGCGTGGCTCGCGCGCACCATCCTCTGCTTTCCCACATTCGCCTAAGCCCGCCGGCTGTGTCTGTTCGTTTCCACTTATATTATGCACTCTCTATTTTGTCTGAGACGCAATAGTTGTGGTATCTAACCCGAACACTGCTGGTCTACTTTTCTCGCAAGATGTTAGCAGTGTTGTGGTGACGCCTACGCTGTTTTAACTCACGGAAAAATTGACCTGATTTTCGCGTTCATCACCGCCGGGTGTAAATGAATTTTTTTTTTAAATATGCCTTCTTTTTGCACGATGACATCCGATAATCAAGTAAGGTGCTGCTTCCCAATCAGTAACTACCTAATTCGGCTAACACTTCCCCTGTTTGGATAAGATTTGATTTCAGACCAGTCAATTCCTGTGACAGCCTTGTGTACTTTGAAGTTCTTTGACACGCCCCGAACATTGCAACTTATTTGGACCTTAAATTAGAAGCAAAGCATCTTAAGGGAACCCTAGGTCAGACAGTATTTCGTCTGAACAAAAAATTTTGTAGTTCTCACACAACGCCAGTAAGAGAACTATTTCGGCAGTACAATCGAAATGAGCGCTACTAGTGAGCGAGTCTGCCGATGTGTTCGGCTGAAAGATTGCCTTGAGCACAAAAAGTGTATGATGAATGTATAGGAGATATACATTTCTCCAATGCACCCATCGTTTGGTAAGAGTCAATCCTAAAGGATTGTACGGCTTGCCTTTTCGTAATTGCTGCCTTCAGATGAAGATCGAAATCTACCGGATTGCTTGTTCGTGATCGATATAACTCCAACCTCCTATGAAACCAGCCTAAGTTTCGTTCATATTCTGTTCTCGACCGTTGGATAGCCAGCAGGCGATTTAGATGTGGCACTAAAATAATTCCTCTGGTTGTCACAAATGGGCCTCTCTTTTTTATGAATTGGCGTATTTGGTAATTCATATACTGCCTTGGAAAATTGTGTCATTTAAAAGTCTACCTCATAAAAAATCTTGGATTCTGCAGGATGGCTTTATATATGTTATCCGTAAACGTCTAACCAAAAAAACTAACGCCCAAGACATTCAGTATTTGTAAGAGTCGCCAGAACTGTTCACGTGACTCACGCACAGACCTTTAGTCAATTAATTGTGCTCACAAATGGGTGTGCATGTTAAGCTTAGCTTTTAAATGTTGGTTGCGGCTACGAAACCATCACCCGAGGCTTTTGAAGAGTCTGTAGCACCTCGAATGATATTGCGACCCACGACCGATTTTTGGCAGGTCGACCAGCAATGGTCGATAGCCCTTTGCTATTGTGCATAATGGAACTGAACAACAACTCGCTGAGTATGATCCGGACGAAGAGATGACTATTCATTTCGACCAACTGAAAGACTCTTTCAAAATATACCAGACCATAACTCATAACCCAAAATGCTCGCGTATCCAGCTAGTTGATCCATGGGGATATCCTGCTTCAGGCAGTCAAACTACACGTTAGTTCACCGCGGGAAATGCCGTGTGCTACGTATTTTGGCGGGTAAACGCCAAACGTCCACAGCCCCTCGGCGTAGTATTGTAGCTAGGCTGGTAGAGCACTCGTGGTACCAAAGCAAGGGTGGAAACCATACATGCGTTCGAATCCCGCCGGAGTCAACGAATTTTACCACTTGGATCATCTCAAACGTTCGTCGAAATCCACCAATGCGTACTTCATAATTGAGGATCATTTTTGAACGGAAGACGAGACTTACTTTTATGCAACTGGCCTTCGCATGACGATGAGCTGGCTTCATGGATGTCTCAAATGGCACCCGCTCGTGAGCGGTGTGTATAGAGAAGCCGTTCATAAAGAATCTTTGGAATTAGGCGCGAAGGGACGTCTCCAGCGTCAATCGACTTTTTATTCAAGGTAGCAACTCTAGCCCGTGCACAACCAAATGCTACCGGTCGACCAACAATGAGTTTGTTAGGAGCCGATGACCGAACGAGCGGTTCATACGCCTTTCGGATGGTGCTCTGCCATTCGAGGATGCCCAACGCGTCCTAGTGAATCTTACCCCATCCAGGATAGCTGAATGAGAGGCAAGAGGGGATGACCTTATTTAGTGATGGGCCACATTCTCGCACGTCGTGTTGCTGTCTATGGGCTTGTGGCTTTTATGTGGAGAGTTTGCTGCCAAGCGAGAAACCCGCCACGCCCTCTAACAACGCCGCGTTGCTTTTGTCTGGCTGCTCGACCTGTCCGATACGGGTAGCCCTGAAAGAGCGCTTTGCGTTCCAGTTGGCATAGCCCCTGGGGTCACTGTGGCACGGAAACCCGATCATCACGGTAAGATGGCAACATCGATCAGAAGATGAAACGAACGATCCCGATTTGAGGGGATGATAAAAGTGATCATGAACTAAAGGTTGGGTATCTGCGGCGCGGTCAGTCTCATCTAAGAGTAAATATCCAGCAGCTTTGGTGTTTCAGAGATTGAAAAAGAGAGTGCTAGCACTTTACTTTGCTGTTTGTACGTTGTAGTAAGAAACTACTTTTCATAAAAAACAGTCATTTGTCTACAGCCAATCTGTGAGATAGTTTTCCAGTTTGTAACAGTCGTCTCGGCCTTTCCACGTTTTTTACGTGAACTTTAACGGCGCAACACAAAGAAAATGACAGAAGGTTGGAAAGCGTAGAATAAATACCAAATCAAGTTGTGTTTATTTGAGCCAATTTCCTAGAGTGAAATTAGTTATCTCTGGATAGGCTTTTTCAGAAACAAGTAAATATTTCGATTTGATTTATCGAGCAAGCATGTGACAGGACTTGTAATTAGATGTTGGTTTCTGGCACTGTGGTTGGCATTTTCAAGTGGACTGAGTACCTCGAAGCATTGGCATTAGTCCACCGCTATAGAGTAATCAATCGAGTCCCGCCAGTGAAATAGGTCCACCATCAGGTACGATTAATCGAACAATGTGCTGTCTGACTTAGAATATGTAGAAGACGGTGTACCTCTGAGTGAAGATCCAAATAAATCGCAAGTTCATTTCGACTACTTTGAAAGACAAAGCAATGTTTTGGATGCGTTTTTCGCCTTCAAAGTGTAAAATGTTGCTGCAGGACGTGGTTAGCCGAACATTAGACCTTATCCTGGCGTGGATAGCCTTAACCGAAGAGGAAATGTTTTAATATCTGTACGGTCAAACATCATCTGGTTTTTGAATACTATGGTGGGTTTCATCGCGTATGCATAATGTCCGTTTGGTTTTTACCACCTGCGGCGTTGAAGTGACATTCGTTTTTACATCAGTGGTTTCTTGTATATTGCGGTACTCAGATCCGTTCTTTTGCACGGCTCAGAAACGTGATCGTTACGAGCGGGAGATACACGGACATCATCAGTGTCTAAACATACGTTATCCTGGAATTTCTCGAATCTGGTGGGAATATTACAACAGCATCGGTGAGGTTGGAAACCAGAGATCAGTCTCTGTTTCAGGCGCACAGTCTAAAGAAGTTGGGACGTGTGTTGCGCAAGGCCCCAAAAAGATTCTTTTAATGTAGTCAGTCTATGGCGTAGCGAAAATTTATTAAAAACCTAACTATTGTGCTCTGCCACATAGGGCATGTTGGGCCTACGGTTTTGGGTCCACGAGATCCATGTGCTAGCAAATGACATGCCCAGACGCCATGGTTAGTTGCATTCGAACTCTTCCTTCGCCCACATGATTTCCACCTCCACTATTCCGAGGAGTTTATTTGTCCTTTGTGTTTTGACTTATTCACTACACTCCCGGTTCGATTTAACGGTGGTAGAAACCAAAACTGGAGCACAACAGTACGAGGTTACCGGCCGAAAGAACTGATAATGCAATATTGACCAAAGTCATAAAAAACCACTCCGGTAGTCAGACCCATCACTCTCTCTCTCGTCTTTCGTTGTTCCGTTCACCTACTTTTTCGTTTTGAGTCAACCATGCACGATGATTGTCGGTGATTTTTGTTTATCTGCTGATATTCACTGAGACAACTGAAGTATTGACGTTCACACGGGATTGAGGCTACCGAACATTCTAGTTCGTTCCTTGGAAAAAGATTATTTTTCAATTACGAGACCAGTCACTTGGCCTAGACATTTCTCGTTACGTACGTCCATGGATAATTCAGTGTATTATTTATTCAACTGAAAAGCGGTTGTACATTCGAAAAGGGTAGTCGGTATGTCACTTGACGAGATAGTGGCACTGAACTGGATCGTGCCTCGCGTCTTCGCTCTTCGTCAATAGACCAGTTGCTAGGTGATCAAGTGTCACGTTATCAGTAACGTCGACACTTCTCCGATTCGCCAAATTTTTATCTCTATCCCTCTCGTATTGTCTTTTTGCTTTCACCGATGCAACTCCTGATCTGGCAAAACACCGGAAACTATATGAATAGCGTGCAAGATCACTAATTGGTTGTGCTGTGACTGAACTATTAAGATTGGAAACTGCTGTATTATTGATCGTGACGCACGGTGACTGTGAGGGAATAAACTAGCACATCGTCAGTAAGGGGCTTGATTTGTTCAGTAGACAGCACAATGGTTTGGCAAGCAATCGACACGCCTTCGCGTGTCCTGAATCGAGGGCAAGATTAGAGCGAACCGAAGGACCAATCAAAGACCAACTGTCGTCTCAACCAAATTAACCGATTGGATTTGCAGTCAGAAGAGTTGGTTGTTAACACCATGTACACCAATAATATTGCGGGCCGGGAGTAGACTATGACCACCATGCATCGTTTTGCATGACTTAGTCGCACTGGCACGGCATTACGGACATACTTCATTGGTAGGAGCCACACAGCTTTTATCCAAGATCATAGAAATGTCCCGCTTTCATCATGATTGAGCTCCTTCGTTTTTGAAAGCCACATGCAATAACTGATGTATGAAAAACTACCGGCAAAAAGTTGGTCCAGCTGTCCACCACGGTACTACCTGAGGTCGATACATCTGATTCCCGCTAAGCACTCCCGGTGTGCATCGTATACGTAAACAATGAACGGAGAATAGTGAAACGCCTTCATTCACGGCTTGGGAAAACACCGCGATAACCCCAGTCAAAGGGCTGGGCCGTGTGCAACCTGTTTGGAAATCGGACTCGGATCTAGATGGCTACCGACTCGATCGTGGGAGGCTGTACTCAACATGGCCACGTGTCATGCTTTTGTATCAGCCCAGTGCATTTTTTCCAATTGTTATAACTTTTTCTTCCACTAAGTTATGTATCCAAACGGCTCTAGTTGAATACGTTTACTGGTATTTCAGGCCGAAATCGAACCACAAAACGTGATCGTGTCCAATACAATAATCACAATCTTGGTGTACTTGTCAAAAATAGTCGACATTCAACTTTTTACAAAATATCGAGGCTTCGATAAATTTTTTAATATCGTGGACATCAAGATGAAGCCTGCGCTCCACGTTACTGCCGTACTTTTTAGTGTTGATCATTGGGTATTTGTGTCGTATCCGCTGAATAAACACATGGTAGACTAGATAAATGCTGGGAGCGCAAACATGGCTTCATCTGAAAGACCACGCTCTCGCCGTATATTAACGTTTCCGGCGCCCGTGGGGCAGCCCTCGGGAAAATCCGACAGCCGATCACTCATTCGGCATATAATCTTCCTCTAGATAAAGTTCCTAACATGACTGTGGTGTCGCGCGACCCGTTATCACGTCCGACCTTCGGGGCCGTATGTAGTTCAGCGCTGCAAGTTTCAGGTTCAGGTTGCCGGCTATGCTTAGTGCAGAGGTTGTTTGAGCCTACGATGTATACCTCTTCCACCGCACACATGCTCTAGCACACTCACGTCCACCAGCTACTGATTTCGGGATAGGATAACAATAAGCTTGACTCAGTATTCACGGGCGTACTTCATAAACTATTACAAACACAGATCAATGAGGATTCGTGCACGTGGAAAGTGTAATCTGCCGCTGCTCATTTACTGTTCTGATCATCCCCTGTTCTATGTCCCTTCCAGGGATTCACTCATAAGTTGGTGAGGCCTACCAACACGCGTGTCAGTTGTAAAAAAAAACTGTCACCAACACCAAGTGACACTCATTTTCCTGCGACATGAGACGAACTCTTGGAGTAAAAACCTCCAACATGTTCGCAGCGACGCAGAAGCAAGCAACTGCGCTCTTTGAGAAGAATGGGAAACCGCCCCTTGTTTCATGGTCATGCTGACCGGGGGAAGGTGGGTTCCCTGCTCAAATCTACCCAGCATGTCCCTTTTCCGGATGTCCGTTGACGGACAAGAGGTCAAACCACTGCTGTCGTCACATCCTTCCTGTAGTGCATGACCCAGTCAATTTAGATCAGAGTCATCCTCGCGTATGTTAGCCGGAAAACTCGATTGTTTTAAAGGTGCACAGAGGACACTGGTTTTCGATGCCTGATTGCATATTTTACCTTATATAACCCTCACCATGTTTTTTACTGGTATCTTCCTGACATCATCCACAATCTCTACTATACAGGGTCGCCGGGTGGAATACCGAGTGCGTAGGACTGCATGGGTTGTTCCACATTGGGGATCAGTTGATGGAACTAAGTGGACTTCCTATTCGATGTTCAAAAGAATTTTACAAAAATCTGAGGTTCCTGGACCAGGAAGCCCACGGTTTGAGAGTTCATTGTTCGTTACGACTGCGCAGACTACCTCTGGGCAAAGCTTTCGCTGTCCGAAGAACGTATCCGGGACAAAGCATCGGACTACACCTGATGAACGGAACTAATCAGGTTCGCCTTCAGTTTTTGCCTTAGTTCCAGTAATTAATTCGTCTTTACGTAATCAGAAACTTTAAGTTAGACATTGTGACAGACAATACAACCTTTCAAACAATCCGTTGCAATATCAGCAATTAGAAAACTGCGTCCACCCTCTACCCCAATCCACTCACATAGACATAACTATCATATGAACATGAACACGCTTGCAGATACCGCTTCACGTTGGCTTCATTAGTATCCTAGTGTCCACCATTATTCCAACACGTGATGCGAGGAATAATTTTCTCGATAAGCTTTTGAATGTTTGTCCCTCCATCATATAAACCACGTCGGACTGCATCCACGGGTTAAATGAATGTGACATCCTGATTCGAGTTGATGTTCAATCATTAGATGTCCTCCAATGAGAAGGTCCTTGGCTAAATTATTTAGAACTTCCTCATGAAGAGTGAACATTCCACCTGGACTCGTCAGGTCTGCCCAAGAGTCTACAGCAAATTCAGAGAACAGAACTGAATTCTTCATCAAATCTCTAACGCGGGGGAAGGGGGTCCGTGGCAAACCTGTTAGTACTGCAGTCGCAACTTATGTAGTACGCCAACCGCCGGGATTTGGAATCACAATTTATACAAATGAATGGGCATCTGTTGCCGTCCCAAATAATTGTGAGCTAAGTTTATATGTTGCTTCTATGACGTTTTCAACTTCACATTTGACCGGTAGTGGCCGACTGGGTTAGAGTGCTTGATTACCACCTCCAAGATCAGAAGTTCGAAACCTCACCATCATCAGTTTGTTTGATGATAGACAAAAATCCACTTTCGTCCGGCTCGTTACCATACCCGACCTATTGAGACCTTGTGGTTTTCCACTCCACACTCCGTCCGGTTGCCGATTATCCGTAGTAGTGCAGTGGAACCTGGTGGCTATGGAGTGTACCCCTTTAATTGCACTAATGTAATAAAAAGCAGTGGTTGTGAGGTCGACTTATCGAAGGATGCCTATCACATTTCGACGACATTGACCACAGGTGTCATCAGGCAGAACTACTTGGCACGTTCAAACCGCGCAGACAGCTAGCTTTCGCAAGGCGGATCGATCCGGTTGTCCCAACGACAACCAAGACCAGAGCGCATCTGCTCAAGTTTACTGTCTGGCAGAACCCAAACTATTTATCGTAAAAGCCTATACAAAGGAGTCAATGTGTAGCTCAGAATGAGCACTGTTCAGAACCGCTTGTCAACAAATCATGCGGCCCATCGGTAACGAAATGACAGGCAAGAGAGGCGATTAGATTTTGCTTACCGGGTCTCTCCGAATATGAATTCAAATAACCATTGGTGCAACTCGAATAATGTACCCGCCCTGTTCAAATACCTCCGGACTGATCTAATTATGCCTATCCCTAGGCAACACTAAGTTTCGTGGCGCACATCGCTGATGTTCCCCTAACTCGACTGAACAGTCACGAAACCCCGAAACTAAATGATTGGGCACAACTAACGCTTCTTTGTATGCCATTCCATCGAACATTCCCTTCAAGGTCAATATAGATCCCTGCGGCTTGGTTGCACGCAACGGATTACCGCTGGATTCTACCACCTGCAGCATCGCTACTTCCGGTAAACATGGATACCAACAACCATGGACCCTGACGGAAATAAACGGTCAACCGTTGAACCTTTTCGGCAGAAAAAATGAGGTAAGTGACAGGCCTTATTCACCTTCAGAGCCAAATCGCCTTTCCTAGACTGAAATGTTTGGAACAAGTCGTCTTGTACTCAACAAGATGATCAGTCATAAACTAGTCACCTCATGAACAGAACGACTGATGAGGCGCAGCTAACCTTTAAGGCACTGTGGGTGTCGGTATTGCTTCAATTCACCCTAAGAAACGCAGTGAAATCTCTAGCATCACAATCAAGTTCGAAGCAATCCACTCAAAACTAGTGGCCCGTAACAGCGATGAAATCCTTTTGCATTTGTTACAAGCTTCTTGATTTTCTTCGTACTGGTCGTTTCATTTATTAGAGGTTTAGAGTTCACTAATCAGATCATATGGCACCAGCATGTACGGTTTTGGTTCCTTTTCAAAACCGAGAAGAATCACGGTATATTTCGGTGCTACGGTAAATCTACGGGGATTTATGAAAAATCTCATAAGAACAAAAATGCACAGACTTTTCAACGAAGGCAGCGGAAGCACTGCTGTGAAGAGATCGACACAAACTATCCTGATCTAATGGTCCGCTGATTGTGAAAATTGATGAGGCGAATCACCACTTTCTCTACTTTCTTACAGGCTTCGATATTTCTAAACGCTTACGGTACAGAAATATCTGCGGTTATTCATCCAACGGACCTCGTTCTCCAAATCGCAAAGGGATTGAAGAAGTTCCGATCACACGAAAAATACATTCCCCGCTGAAAACTTGGGTTTGATCACATGACACTGTATCTAGTAATTTGACCTTTTAATATAAATTTCTTCGCATCAAAGGTTTGACCGACTTTCGACTGTTCGCAGAGTACCACATCGAAATGCAAGCTATAAACTAGTATTACTGTGACGGTGATCAATCATAGTAGTTAGATGCACTGAAGGGATCGCCGGTGGTAAAATGAAGTAAAAAGACCGAAGCCTCACTGCGAACAAATTTATACCGCTCAGTGCATTTCGCGAAGAGATACACACAATCATACGCAGGGTTGGGAAGTCTCCAAACGCAGTGAACTGGTGTAGTCGTGCACTCACATCGACAACCCGGTCGACGAGCGAATGGGGAGTGAGTTTTAAGCCAATAAATGATTGTAAATCGGGTGGGTGCATGTAGGGAGTCACTACCGACCACGAGTGGTGGGGGCACGGCTGGACGGGTAGATTTCTGGGCAGATGAGTGCGATGGAAAGCAATCGCAAGAAGATACGACGGAGACAAAGAATGTACAGGGGAAGTTTTCCGTGTTTATGTATATATGTATATGGTTCTTTATCGGTTAGATCTAGGTAGAAAGAATCGAAGGTAAAAAAGGAGAAATTCAGACCTTCCAGAACGTAAGTACAGAGGGCGGCGCAACTGAGCGATGCTCGAAAGGACAACCGGGAGGCGAAGGTCTGTGTCTGAAGTTCAAGATGATTGTATTGTTCTGTTCTGCTGAAACATTGATGCTGAATAATTGACGTTCGAGTGTACAAATTGAAAGTTTGGGGTTTCTGTCACACGCCAATGAATGCACCACGACATACGGAATGAAGGATACGGTGCCGGGATCAGGAAACCATCGAATGCACAGCGTTAATTCACTGTAGGACAAAATAGAGCTCGTTTAGTGCGAGTACCGTGAATGTGAAATGGAAAGACATACAAACAAGATATCGCGACCGATATTTACAAAGATATTTTTTCGTCGAGTACAGTTCTGTATTTACCATTTACCTTTAGTAGATGTGCTGGTACACTTTAAGTCACTGAACGACACGAATGTAGAGGGCGACGAAGCCGGATGATTTCAGATGCACGATGGGAGAAGTTGGGTCCCTGAAAATGTATCAGGTCCTGATGACCCAGACAGTGTTCTCCGTGATAACCGTGTTACAGGTGAGAGAACATAATGCTTATTTTTAACAACAGAACGACGTTTCAGCTTTGGAGTGAACAAACGCAGACCATAAAATGATGTGAATGACAAAAAGAAACGCAGTCGGGCGTGTAAAATAGCATCAACAGGAAAAACCGATTCAACAAATACTTCGATTTCACCCCATTACGTTTGGCTACCAGAAAGTAACGATTCACTAACTGGAATATGAGAGCGCCGTCTCGTATACTCCTCTAGCAAAGAGACTATCGTTCACATTCTGAGCACAAGAAATCTCATGGTGAAAACTGGGGGGATCTCGGTGCTAGCGAGTAATTCAGTCCCGAGATGATGCCCAACGAAATAAGATACACAATATAAATGGAGTGGCTGTTTACCATGATTTGTGATAGTTTTTTAAAGACAGGAACTGCTTCTCCAAAAACGATACCCTCGCTTCAGCGGCTTTAAATATAATGGATGAGCAATCCACCTCGTTTTTCTGAATACTTGGGTATGATGATTTTTCTCCTAAGTCGTACATCTGTAAACCTTATGAGCTCACTCATCTCAAGGGTCGTAACGGTAACCGCATCACTCATTCGGATGCGTACCTTGTAGTGTGCTCGCGCGAGCTCATATGCGATGTTGACACCTTACCGTGGCAATCGGGTTTCCGTGCCACAGTGACCCCAGGGGCTATGCCAACTGGAACGCAAAGCGCTCTTTCAGGGCTACCCGTATCGGACAGGTCGAGCAGCCAGACAAAAGCAACGCGGCGTTGTTAGAGGGCGTGGCGGGTTTCTCGCTTGGCAGCAAACTCTCCACATAAAAGCCACAAGCCCATAGACAGCAACACGACGTGCGAGAATGTGGCCCATCACTAAATAAGGTCATCCCCTCTTGCCTCTCATTCAGCTATCCTGGATGGGGTAAGATTCACTAGGACGCGTTGGGCATCCTCGAATGGCAGAGCACCATCCGAAAGGCGTATGAACCGCTCGTTCGGTCATCGGCTCCTAACAAACTCATTGTTGGTCGACCGGTAGCATTTGGTTGTGCACGGGCTAGAGTTGCTACCTTGAATAAAAAGTCGATTGACGCTGGAGACGTCCCTTCGCGCTTAATTCCAAAGATTCTTTATGAACGGCTTCTCTATACACACCGCTCACGAGCGGGTGCCATTTGAGACATCCATGAAGCCGACTCATCTCCCTGCAGGAGCTAGCCGCGTAAAAGTAAAAGTACGTTGATAATCGACGTTGCATATTCTACGACCAACAAATCGGATTCGCACAAAACTCACAGTAGGTTCACCAGAATATCTTCTTTTTGCAGGTTAGAACGTTTAGTACTGAATCCCTTTTTCGTAAACGGCTTTTTCTTAGCCAACAGGGCACCACACTCACGACAGCCAACATTAGAGAATTACAAGTGACCGCAAAATCGACAAAATTCAGTAGAAAAACACGGTTATTTGGATCGTTACCACATCTAACTCCTTGAGACTATATGTTGTTCCTCACTTCAAATCTCAAGGTCAGGTTGCTGATTATCCCCAATAGTGCATTGGGTCATGACGGCTACGGATATAAACGCCTCACACTGCACTCATGCGCAAGCACGCAAAAAAAAGATTGAACTACAACGAAATATTTTTGTTAGGTCAACCCAAATATAATCGGTACTGACGTGTTGCGTTAGCTTTTCTCACACCCTGTCATCTCATACTCTGAATTCATGCACGTCGAGCGCGCATATCGGTTTGCGCATATCAGAACGGAACTGAGTATAATTCGCCGATTTGTAACAAATATTCAAAACTACTACATTTACAGAGCAACAACTGACATCTGGGCGATGTAATGATTTTGGCATTCATCGTGGCGCCCGATACGCAGTGTCAACCTAAATGATAGACAAGAAATCTGGAAACTACGTGTACATTTCCAATCCCAATAACAGCTGTATAGGAACCAAACCCATATCTATGAGTAGAACACAATCAATTAGGTTCACACAACCGTTAAACTCACTGAAAACCACGAAGTGATATTACGCCTGTAGAGCGGAACAACCTACACTGCCAAATACAGCTGAGACATTGTGTTCGGTATTGTGAGCGGCGTTTTTCAGTTTGCGTATTTCTTTCGTTGCCCATACAGCCAGATTCTTTGTGTGCGCTGCCTTTGATCGTCTACCCTTTTGAAGGACGTTTGCAATTGAGTCTACTTCAACTAAAGCCAAAATGTTTGCGCCGTAGGCAGACACCAAGTCACTGAAAGTAGAAAAAGAAACGTTTGCATCCGATAAGTTGTACAACGAAGAACAAAGCAAAGACGTTTACTGGGGGTTAGTATCAAAGCATGTGAGCGGTAAAATGAGAAACTTGAGGCCGCTCAAATGCACCAGCAATCAAACAGAAACATGGACTTTTCATATACTAGAAAGATTCTTTTGGTTGCAAATAACGAATTTATGAGGATCCTACCAGAGGCTGGAAGTATTTGCCTGGGCAGGCATAACTACTAATACCGATAAAAAGAGGAAAACATTTTTAAAAAGGTCATTTGATATTGGTTTTGGCTAAACACAAATTTATTTACTCGATCACGTGCAATACACAAAACAGGACCAAAAAGACACGCACAAAACGAACTTACCCAATGAGGCCGCATGAAGCCGAGATCAACTCATCGGTTGTGACTGAATCTGCGCCGATGTGGGCGATGAAAGACAAAATGTGAGGAACATGCCCAGCCACGAAGTTCAAGGCTTCAGTGGACCCTGGAGTGGAAAAACGAGTAATAAACCACAGATAACCTAATACTCTGACACGAGACAGAACAACTGAGGCATCAACTGACTGGTAAAACTATAAATTCACGAAGCAGTGAATTTCAGGATCCAAGAAACTTACTCGGGCCATCACCCTTCAGACCTTGGACGATCCCCGTGTATGCTTCTAGGCAACTGGTACGAAGTGAATTCAGATATTCAACCATGTCTGGGTCGGTCTGTTAAAAATCAAGTGAAGGACAAGTAATTATGGTACATAATAATTTCTGGTAAGCATGAAACTTAGAATAATGGAGTCATCTGTCGTTGATAAGACTGTATTGGTAGCTATCTTCCAAAAAAAACGGTTTCAGTTAATCAAACCATTACCATCGTGCTCCTTTACTTTGGTTTCGGTTTCTGTCTTGCAGCACCTTCGAGTCAATGACAAAAAGAAAAGAAGGATAAAGTGAATGAACCTGAAGAATAGTAAAAAGTGGAAATCATGAAAATTAAGGGCTTGAATGCAACTACGCCACTGGCCTCGGCGCAGTCGTATTACTAATTGTTACCAAGCATCCGGTAGATGGGTCATGCGGAGCCTAACCCGGAAGTTTAACAAGCCCGGTTTGGTCAAGTCTACTGGCCAAGTTTTAATTGCCCTCCTGCAATGCGGTGACCGACCACCTCGACCTACCTTTCAACTAGTACCTGCCTCAAGGAACAGAGTACGTCGAGGAAGTCTATCGGTGGGCATGCGTACTATATGTCCCAGTCACTTTAACCTGTTTAGATCCAGTACTCGATCCAGAGACTGACCCCTGGTTCCCAACACTCCACGACATCCTCAGCCCTCCTGACACGGTGTTCCCACCATATTCGGACGCTGATACGGAAACATCGATGCTCAAGCACTAACAGTCTTCACCTATATTCTACCCCTATCGGCCATGTTCTTCAGCCGTATAAAAGAACGGGCCTGACCGTTGCAATGTAAACTCTACCCTTGAAAGACAATCGGATGTCCCGCGGCGCCAGAGATGCGTGAGAATAGCAGAAGCCAACGTGTTTTCTGTATATGTGATGACACTTCGTCCGACGTCTGTCCATTTGGTGAAATGCAACTGTCCAGTTAACAAAACCTATCTACTTCAGTCAAATGTTTCTCCGCCGACACAAGATTCCGCGTCGAGACGACCCAGTTCTGCAGCATTACCTCACAATCTGAAAAAATAAACCGAGTCCAAAACATTCACACACTGTTGTTTAGGCTTTCTCGAAAAACTTGCAATTCATATGGATCTTTACTCAGAAAAACAACATCGTCCGCGTAACCCAAGTCAGAAAGTTTACCTCCGAGCAAAGATAGATACCGCTATTGTCACACGCTTAACTTAGCTTCATGCGACTTGCTCCTTCGAGAGGTTCATTCGGCTCTATGTATATCCTGAATGTACGGGAACTTGTCATGAAGTCTTGGGAATGTGGTACGAAGTGGCGTCCTTGGCGTTACTCGGCTTTTGTTCGAGGTAGCAACTCTAGCTCATACACAACCAAATGCTACCTGTTCGGCAATAGGGGGTTTTTGTGTTGGAAGCCGGTGACCGAACGAGCGGTTCGCGCGCCTTTTGGACAGTGGTCTACCAACCTGGAATGCATGAGTGTCCCAGGGGTCTATGCATCCGTTGACTGGACAGATTTTCCAGGCAGCCTTTGGATTCTGGCAGATCTCATCCGCCTTATTTTACTTTTTTACTTTATGCGGCTAGCTCTTGCGAGAGGATGAACCGGCTTCATGCACGTCTCGAATGGTACCAGCCCATGAGCGACGACCGGATGCGAGATCTGAACACAGAGAATACCAGTTCTGCTTAAAGTCGTCAGCGCCTGGAGTCCTAATCCCTCAACGTCCGATTTGATGGTACTGACCCATGTTTTCAGCTGTCTCTCGAGGCGACAGTGCCATCCTAGACATGGAACAGAAGCGAGGCATTGTTTTGAGATTTCTGGGTCCGGACGTCGTAGGACACGTCCAAACCACTGCAATCGTCACCGTTGAAGAAACACTGACAGCTTTTCGGTGTCAAAGCACCGTTGTCTTATTGTCTCGTTTGAAAGCTTTTTGTGCCACACGACTTTCAGTATCCGACGCAGACACCAATGGTCAAACATTTTCAGCCTTCTAATGTCCTCCACGCGTTGTGGCCACGTCTCGCAGCCGTAGGTCAACACCGGACAGATAGCGACCCGGAAGACGCGGATTTTGGCTCGGGTGCTGATTTCGTCACATGAATCCCAGTTCGTCTAGAGCGGATTGCAGGATCGATGCCTTAAGTGAAGTCCACTGATCTTTCACGTATACTTCCTCTCCGCCTATGAACATGGTGGCTAGATGGGAGGCAATAGTGTCTGAGACCGCTTGGCGCTCTCTCGGTGATCCTAACGCCGCTGTGTTAATCTGGATCGGGGCACAGTTTTTGCGGCGATTAGCTAGGTGAGTCTTGAAGCGTGCACGGATGAGGGTGTGGTCGTTGCCAAACTTATTGCCCGTCTTCGCGCCTCTGTAGGACCGACAATCTTCAATCGAAGATGATCAGTGTGATCGCGCGAGAATGTAGACGATCTGATGCGCTGTGTGGCCGTCGTTGGAGTACCACGTTAGCAAGTGCTTCTTGGGATGTTTGAAGAGGGTACTGGTGACGGTTAGGCTGTTAAAGTCTGCAAAGTTGGCGAGGCGTTCACCATTGCCGCACTGCTGTCCGGGACCATATTTTCCCAAAATGTGTCTAGTTGTTTGGGTGGAGGGAGCAGTGCGGGCGTTCCAGACCCCCTAAACCAGAAGAATGCCGCGTTTCGGGACGCTGTCTATTACCTCTTGTAGCCTATCGTAGAACTTGGCCTATGTAGGAGTATCCGCCTTCGCATGCTGGGCACCGTCTCCTCAAGTTTTTCAGCCTGGTCCCACCCGTCGAGCGGTTTGTCGGGGTGGTCGCTGATGCATGCCTCAGCTTCGTGGAGCCACAGATGAGAGTTTGTAAATGATGGAGACCAAAGAGGTGGAAGATACTCTGAGGGGCACGACAGTGCACCAGCCTAGTGGTGCTATTCCTCTCAAATACCCCATACACACGGCAGAATAGCTATCTCCAAAATAAAAATCAATTTAAAAATTTAAGAGGAAGAGTGGAAGGAGGCAACATTTATTAACACTTTCTGTGGCAAACTCAGATCGTCACAAGCACGAACTCGACTTCGGCTGTTCGCATTATACCACTAGTAGTTTCGCTAGCACAGCTTCCAATGAGGCAGCGACAGCGAACTGTGCGGCCGGCTAACTGGAATAACGCCCTTAGACCAAGAGAGAGAGGTCGTGGGCCTGTAGAATGCGGAGCTGATCTCAATGATATGTCGATAGGCAAATATATGGTCAGTGCAACTTCCACCGGATCCGAAACCGACTTGATTCACACGCGTACAGCTCTCGTGGATGTTGAATAGTGGGTGGAGAACAAGTTCGATGAGCAGCTTGTGAGATACCCATTTAAGCTAGTTTTCCTGTGGTTTCCACGGGAGGATCTATCATCTGTCCTGTAGGTCGGTAGAAACACCGATTTTTGTGATTCCCTGGGACCCTGCTCAGTTTTCCTAATGACTTGGAACTTCCTTACCTCTGAAGTCAAAGTTCGCCTCCATCCACGGAAAAAGTTGAATATAATCCATCCGGTCCAAAGGCTTTGTTCCTTTTCAAGTAACCTATTTCCTGAATAACTCCCATTATTGATGGAGGAGTGATATTGAGCTGCGTCGGTTTTCTTGCAGGTATATTCGGAAGGTCCACTGTGGAAGTGTGCCAACGGAACTGTTCCCTAAAGTTTTTTACCCAAATGTCCAAAGAGTGTCTCTGAGTGAATCAGTGAACCGCCGGATACCTTGATTATTTCATTCATCCCACGCTTTTGTGGACCGGGACCTCTAAGCAAACGGTAAATGTTGCGACTACTGGTGGTAGATGAAGCTTTCTACATTCCCCTACATTTCGCAATCCACCACTGCAGATAGTCATTTCTCAAGCTCCTAGTCAGTTGGCGGTTCGGGGATTTACGAAATCTATTGAACGTGGCATACGAATGGACGGATGTGCAGGCATCTAACAGAGCAACTGATGTCGAACATATCCATAATTTGTGAGACATATGAATTACAGTCTCATTCGAGCAGTGGAAGCCACACACAAGGCTTCCTTGATCTGTTGCCGATGTTCATCTCGGTTCTGGACAGCCTGCATGCTGCATCGATAACCATGTATACAGCTCCACCTAAAAAGCAGATCGTCGGTTATCACTTGGAACCGACTGCATGGGACGGGTGGCTTTTGCGTTAAAGCGACTACGGACGAGACGTAAACATAAGCGAGCAAGTACCAAAGTGTGATCCGAGTCCACAAGCGTAAGCGAAAAGGAACGACTACCTTTAGTTGATCTACGCCAGTGATGACCGATGACAATATGGTCAATAGGAATTCAGCGTTGTAAAAACATAGAAGCACGCCATGACCGTCTATGCCACTTCTTACGGCAGGAATTTTAACCCATCAGAAACAATCCGTGGTCCGAGCGCAGTGATGACGATCGCCGTGGTCAGTGCGATCGCCTAGAATAGTGAACGGGCCTCCAACGTGCCTTTCGGAATCCCCCGAGCGGCAAACTTTGATGCTGAAATCGCTAGCAATGACCACCACATCTGTTGCACGCAGGCTTCGAGGTAGCTGAGATATGTGGTAGAATTCGTCCTTGTTCTCAGAGGAACTGCAATCAGTGGGCACATACACGGTCACAACGAACAGGCATCGATGGTTGTTTGTCGCTCCTGACTCGTACAGAACCACCCAACGGAAATGAAAACAAACCAGTGCTGAACGAAATCCAAACTAGTAGTGCACGCTCAGCTCTTATGTTCAAGGCCAACGCCGGCCTGACCACGAGAACTAGACATCGGATCACCCGACACGAGAAGAATAAAGCGAGAGACTGAGCTTGTATCTGGAGTGCAAGAGTGGCCACAGAAGTGGGGTTCTGTATATGTGTTTCGGAGACAGCATACATCTATGCTGAAAGTGGTTAGAGTCAAGCGAGGGCAGCCTTTAGCCCTATCTGAGTGTGTGGACGTTAAAAGGCAGTCAAGTGAAGTGAACATGTAGGATTAAGAAGTACGTTCGACTCCTGAACAACTGCTTTCTTCAGAGTCGCAATTACTCGCGGCGTCTCGCATCGATCTTAAATTAAATGAAAAAATAGTAAGGTCTTTTACTGGAGGTTTCTGGGCGAATCATATTTCGCAGCCTCCCACACAGCCCAAGGGGCCTTTCTTTGGAAACCCTGACCGTGGGTTCTGACTCAAAAGTCTCTCCCACAAGGCAGTGGGGCGTTAACCCAGCACGGGAATGCGACCGGAACACTCGTGAAGGAACTTCTGGTCTGTCACGTAAGACTAGATTGTTGCAAGCATTTAGTATTGTCTTCGCTGGTGCTTTGTTATTGATCCGTTTCTTGGATTATCTCCACTCCCATGCACCTAACGGAGTAAGCCCAGTGTGGACGGCGCAGTATCATTTAGGCCGGCAGTTGCCCAGCTCAGGCGGGTGATAACTATCCAATGAAGTCCGATGATTCCTACTGGCAAGAGAAGCACCAAGTACTCCACTCTTGCATCTATCTAGCGGGGGGTTTTAGACCGGCAAACTGCTTTTCTCCGTGTTTATTCGTCGGAGTGTCTTTCAGAAGGGCATAGCGTTGTAACCGATGTTGTCCAGCAACTGATTCAGAGACTGGACTTTGTCTGGCCTATACCCATCGACCTTTCAGGTATGATTTAATGTCCGGCTTAAAGAAGCCATTCTGCATAGCTCTTTGGGTCATGGGAGCACGCAAGCCATGAAACCACGTCAAGATGCAGTTTGTCGTGACGGTCAGAAACACCGACAGTCTCCAAAAAGTGACCCGGAATACCCCCAGGAGATCGCTCTTGATAACGAGTCGGTTGACAGTCTGTTCCTTATCACGCACAGTGTTTAAAAAAAATGCAAAACGTCAATGAGGAAAGACAAAATTTAATGTAGCCCCAAAATATTCAGCTTATCAAACATGCTTTGAGTTGGGCAATTCTGTTCGAATTTAAACCTGATTTTCCATTACATTATTACACTGGCCTTAGCATGTTTTTACACTGCTCTTCAGATGTCGAGGATAAAGTGAAAAGTTTCACAGGCCTTGTTTGTTAAAAAGTGCGCAAGGAAGGGAACCACAGATCTGTACAGCGATGACTTGAAAGTAAGTAGTCGAAACATAGAACGGGTCAACGGGCGTACCTGGCTTGGAGAAAGATTAAAATGCAGTGGGTGTGAACAGTCCGCAATGACCTTCTCGGCCAATGAAACAGATGCTATTATGCATTTACCACACAAATCCGATGAGGTCTTTTAAGGCTTTACTCGAAACAAGTCTGACAATTCGTAGACCCCCACGAAGGGTGATGCAGTCCTCGCTCAACAGATCAGGAAGAACTACGGGATAACAATATAGAACTATGGAAAATATACACTGGTGTACGAAAAAAGAAATGACAGATTGTGGAGCACTGAACCGTCGAAGTTTAGGAATTTGATAAGACAGTCTACGCAATTTCCCAAAAGTAATTTCTGAATGTAAAGAATAACGCAAGTTCCCTTGCTGAGTTACACCGAGGCATTTCGTATGGTTCACACGTGCACGAGAAGTACAGTTAATGGTGGTGCTGTCTTCTATAAAACGCGATGGCAAAGCGGAAAAATGCACCCTTGAAATTCAGCATTGTGCAACAGAAGACTAAACTGCTCAGAAACATTTACGATAGGGGCAATATTTTCATGAAACTTATCTATATCGGAATGTTAGGAGACAGATCGAGCCAAAACAACGCCATCGGCGTACTAGATGAGCCGGGTGGATTGCAGTTAAGTCGCTAACGTAAGTAGTGGATAAGTATGGAGAAAGAACAGTTCCTTGGAGAATACCGGCACTGCTTGAAAAATGCCCGGAAACTGTTCTTCCAAATTTGGTAAATTGTGTTGTTCACCCGAGGGGTAGTCTTTCAGCCGGTTAAGTATGTGGGGCAACTAAAAGATCTTTTTTTGAGGAGCAAGTATTGTTGTACGCTGTCAAACGCGGATGTGTGGTCAAGACAGGCACACTCCACTGATTTGCACGAATCGTTGAGGGATTTTGCAATGAAATGGACTACATGCCGTGGAACGCCGGGGTTTATACGCAGATTGGTATTCGTCAGTGGGACTCCTGACTGTTGTGAAGGCGCTGAGGTAAAGCACGTTCAACTAGCTACAACGCCGACGAATGTGCGACTGAACGATCCTTTCGGTATCGGAATGATTGTGACGGAAGGCCAACAGTCAGAAATGGAGAACGATTCAAGCGATTGATTGACAAGCGTAGGCGTTAGCTCAGGGAGAGAAGTTTAGCCCTGAATGTGAGTACCGCCGAGGGTAGGCCATCCGGCCGAACTCTGATAAACTTGAGGAGCTAGAAAGCCTCACTGATGGAGTTTTTTTAATTTCTGAATTGTCAGCCTGATGGAAAACTGGGTGGGCCATTCAAGTATTGAATAAACCGAGAATTTAGATGGTTAACATTCATGTCCTCAGAGGTGAGACTTTCGTTCTGGTCGCTGGGCTTTGATCATCTCTGAACCCAGTGCATTTTTTGGAATTATCGAATGCTATAACGGGGTCCGCCATAAAATTGCGGTGCTGAATCTATTCCAACATTTTCTAAATGGTATTTACTCCTTATTTTGTTATTTCTGTTAATTTGAGCTTCCCGCCCTGACGCCATCGCTCTTTCCTGACAGGTTGGTTCACTCACTTTCAAATTTATAAGGTCAGTCGCCCACTGGCCGAGTACCGCCGTATATTCAATGGAGATCCTTATTCAAACATGTTTTCGATCGTGTCCGGTTGATCCATCAATATACGTCCGTCGAGCACTGGATACCTCTCTCAAGCTAGTGAGAAATCCGGTTTTGATTTCTGTGGGCCCGAATTTTTCGGGTTTGTTGTTCAGTCGTAGTGCGAATACGGCCAGAGATCAACGACCGTGTGTTTAGTGTGTATTCTGTGCCATTCTCATTGTGTTTTCGACGTCGTATCGGAACACATGTTTGTCTTCGACATCAAAATCCGGTTGAAAGATTCAGGAGCCCAGCGGACAGTTCAAACGACTTCAGACACGGCTTGAAGGGCTAAGCAACTACAGAACCTGCTCAATGACCACCAGCTCAGCATTCTACAGTCGGCTGTCCCTGTACAGTCCCTGTAACCCGTGTCTGCAACTCCCTGACATCTGATATTGCGACATCTGCGTGCAGATCGTCGCATACGGAGAAATGGGAGTATTTAAGGCGATTATTAATACAGGCGCGGATGCGTGGGAACAATCAATCAAGTGAGCCTTGTTTGACTCGATTGTCGCGCGTTTCGATTATATCCCGTCAGCACGTATAACTCATTGGGGTACAAACTCATGGGCTACGAACCCCAATCGATACGAATGTTCGGCGATTTACACCCAGTTGAAATTAATACCTACGCTTAACCGGTCGCGGTTATTGATTATCCCCGTCTGAATGAGTTACTTCAAGTGTTTATCCGTATCCTTCTAAGTTTCATTCGATGACTTCAAGCTGACCAATGCCACCAAATTTAAATAAGAATGTACTCACAATCAGATGGCGCTTAATTTGAAGCTCCGAGTCACAGTACACCTTGGTACCAGTAAAGCAGCCAAAATACCACGTGATTTGATTATGCTGTTCATAAGTCGATGACCCGTGCACTAATTCGTTTGCACTGATAAAATCACGTGGCGCATCGATATTTGTAAACTGGATGTAATTACTGTACATTAAAGCTTATGTTGACGGTGATGCCTGGTGAAGATTCAGGGTAGCTTTCCAATTAACGCCATTTTTTATTGATACGTGAAAGATATCAAATGAGTCAAACAGACATCCGAATCTTGCTGATAAATCGGTTCGAGAGGCTGTTTGATTCCCCACTAAACTGAACCACTTGGAATTTCCCAGTTAATCTCCAGGGTTTACCAGTGTTGTGAGCGTGAGACCGTCGAACTCATTCGCTCCACTGTGCCTGATATATTGCGTGACGTTACTCTTCATTGGGAGTGTTGTGACCCACGGGACATACTACAAGGCTTGGGTTCACAACGAGCATTCAGCCCACCTGTTGTTTCAATCAGCCTCTTCGGGTGGTGAGTACGCCCTTAAACAACCGCTCGATCGCTGGGCCAAACTAGGAAGGCAGCCGAGATCAATTAATCTTAAAGAGGGACTGCTAACGGATTATGCATTTCAGGCCGAACCATAATGGGTCATGAAGGCTACGCATTATTAGGAAGGCGCGGCCTCAAAATGATAGGCGTAAGGTTCTCGTTATCGACCTCTCGCGATGACATGAATATCCCAGCAATATAAAAGCTCACAACTCACAGTAATGAACACATTTTGTATCGTAATGTCGATCAAGACTAAACAACTGTAGTATGAAAAATGAAAACGCAGACCGTGTATTCACCTCTTAATCGTCCCCTTACCCTGCTTCACCAGAAAAGGGCTCGCTAGTAAAAGGAGTAACATGTCCGGTATATAGGTTCAAATTAGCGGAAAAACCATAGCATGATCGCCTAAAACTCACCAGATTGACTTCTGCTTGGGTCGCTTGCTGCAGAGTTTCCATCACCAATGGTAGATAGGTTAGAAACTCAGCGCCAAGCGCAAGAGACAGATCTCCGAAGGTTGAGATGATGCATGGCCGAAGGGATTTATTAGCATTTACGCTCTAAAACGGAAGATGAGTGCTGGTGAGACCAATGAAAATTAGCAGTGGCAGCATTACAAACTGCCCGCAGAATACAGCAGCGATTACCAACGTTATAGTATATCTTGAGATTACCCATGAAAAATTGCTTCAGAAACACCCATCAATCCTTGAGTTCCGCAAGTGTATGTAGCCTGCGGCCTGATCAGCGATGTGAGGAAGTTAATTTCGAAAGGAACTACGAGCCGCTCGACGCAGATAAGTTACAGGCATTCAAGTAAACGATGTTGTGGTCCGCATACCTCTCCCCACTACATTCCGTCTATATGACGTATATACACATTCTACTTCAGCGTCTATACTCAATCCGTCAAGCGATTAAAGCTGATAGTTTGGGTTTCCTATACGCCGGTTCTGATATGATGAGTGTTCGACAGAAACGAATCTAGAAACCGTGAAGATGGGGTAATCATCTTTATACGCAACAAGCGATGCAAGTTTTCGTGTTTCTCATTTCCATTTAGCACGGTGAAAACTGATTGCATTGTTAATCCCTGCGAACTACATTTTCTTGGCTTCCTTCGATGTACATGACCCGTCAATATATGCACTGAGCCTGATGATTCACTGGTGGTATCAGATACTGATTGCCTTTCCAACTAGTTCAACACAGGTCTTTATCAGACTTTGTGCGTAAAAACAGGCGACTTCCAGAGACTTGACAAATCCTTTTTACCCGAACTGGATGTTCCAAGTCTTGTGCACTTACCAACACGCCATGATGCAGTGTTAGGCAAAGTACTAGTTAGATAACTGGGCGATTTCACTGTACAAAAATGTGATACCATCACCCCTTTTGACCACAGTACTTTTTTTTAAATCCTCGACCACTTCATGCACTCCTTGAACAGTGCGAACGTGCTTGCGCCTCCGAAAATCTAGTTTAGATTGGCGCAATTAATGGAACCACTAATTTTTGAGTTTCTTTTTTATGATGATTCCTTATACTGTGAACACTGCAGTTTGGATATTTCAATCATCAACTTCGCACTTCTTTGCTGCTTTTGGCTGCCATCTCGCGCTATCGTCATGTTGACAGCAAGACAAACAGAAGGGGGAAATAACCACAAAAATGGAGATCATGCAGGCGAAGAAAAAGTACGAATGCCAATACGTCACCGACGGCAGTGCCTAACCAAATCACTGTTTCCAACTATTCCGTGGGCGGATCGTGTGAACCCCAACCAAAAATTCTAACACGCAGCACACGACCAAGAACACTGATTATACCTTATAACCATGCCCTGAACTAATAACTTCAACCTACCATCTAACTATATATATATATATATATATATATATATATATATATATATATATATATATATATATATATATATATATATATACTGAATTGAGATCAAGCAAGATGCCAAAGCAACAATTACAAAACAGGGAAAGGGGCGTACAATACAGTAAAATAGCTAGTGAGAGGAGTGAGTGCTAATTTTATTGCTTTTCACCGTGCACCTTTTGGTGTTTTGTCGTTATTTTATTTGTCGGGATGACAATTTTGTGGCTACGGGGCACGAGTTCGACACACCGACTGCACAGCTTTCGCGCCACTGACTTCTCTCAGCCATTTCCCTCAACGTCTCTAACCAACGACAATCCTCATCCGTTGGGCCCCAACAAGGAAGGCGGGAAGATTCAATCGAAGTCAGTGCTGATACTAGCATCTCCATACCTCACACCTCTACGCCAAGTCATGGTCTGACCACCACATCGCTTTTTCTAGCCTCGCCCAGCAAGTGCGAACGGAGCACGGAAAGGTAGGCGATGGGCAAGCATTCGTAAAACATGGCCGAGACACCGGGGGCAGTGTAGAGCAACCAGTTCGTTGATAGGGCGGTCATCCGTGCCGAACACACGACGGCGAACCGTGTCGTTACTCACGCGATGTTCCTACCAGACGTGAACATTGCTTGGGAGAAATCGGTTGTCGAACACAGAAAGACACCGAGCATCCTCAAAGCGAAGTGGCCAGGTCTCAACCGCAGAATAAAACACTGTGAACCTCGGCGACGTACATCCATCCATCAAGGGAGGGCCGGATGGCACGGCGACGCGACGGGTGTTGCACCTTCGCGAAGGCTGCTCTTCCCCTATCTATGCGTGAACTGATTTCCTCCCCAACACCACCTGCGGCTGTTATCAAGCCCATGTTGTCGACTAACTCTAGCTCGTCACTGAAAAGAGTGGAAGCAGGCACAGGCTCCTGACGATCATGCAAAAGCACTTTGCATATCTGGACACCTCAATCGCCAAGCGGTTCAAAGCATTTTGCATCGCCTGTGCATTATCACTCATCGGGACGATATCATTGACACATTCCAAGCCGAAAACTCTGTTCCCCGAGGAGAGTTCAGCTCCACCGTTTAGAAGACCAGACAGAGCATTCCACAGGACATTCCCTATGGCAAGGTTGATGAAAAATGAGGATATATGGCAACCTTATTGAACTCCACTGGAGACGACAAAAGGGGACAAAAGTTGGCTGTAGGCCGTTAACCGACCTGGGGTGTGATGATACAACTCTTTGAGGACTGATACATACTTCTCAGGTACTCCATTTCTCAACAAACAGTTCCACAGTGCAGTCCTATCGATGGAATCGAAGGCCGCGTGAATGTCCAGGAACAAGATGACTGTCAATCTTTGAAAAGTTTGACGGTGCTCTAGCAGTTGTCGGATCGTGAAGATTTGATCGACAAATCCACGATCGGCACGAAACCCCGCTTGGTGCTTGTGAGTCTGCACTTCACACAAGCAGCCTCGATGCTACTGGGGTGAGGTTTACACCTCTTTGGTTAGCGCTGTCAGTGCGCGAGTCTTTGTCTTTCGTAAAGATGGGGACAACAGTCGATTCCTCCCACAAGGACGGAACCTGCTCAGAATTCCAAACTTCTGAGAGCAAAACATGGATTTCTCTGATCAGCCGCGCCCCACCATCTTCAAGGACTGGGGTGTCATCGGAGCTTGCGATCTGTGACGTCCTATGTCCTGGATCTCCGCCTCGGTAGCTGGATCTGTAGAAACGGACCACTGGGCGTGTGCTGGATGAGCTATAGAGGCCGGCACTGAGGACCAGCTAACTTGTGATGTTCTGATCGTCGAGCTTGGTGTTTAGATGGCAACCAACAACCTGAGCTACAACCAACACAAATATTTAAAACTATTCACCTAAATTGTCTGAAAGTGCTCGACCCAGCGTTAGAGACGTCGCTTCTAATTGTGAATTGCCAAATCGCCAGCCCCATAGATTGTTTCACTCACACCCAGTGACTTCCTACCGGTGACCCGAATGAGGCAGAACAGCTTGCGGAAATTTTCCATAGCGCCAGCACGTTCCATCTCTGATGCGCGTTGACCACCAGGATTCGCGGTCTCTACGAAGACTTACGTGCACGTCTCGTTGCGAGTCGTGTTTTATTACATTCCCCTTCAGCCTGAGTCAACTGGCGTACGTCCGGTTGCAAAGATTAAGCGGAAATCCAGGGTTATGCGGCGCGAGACAGGCCGCAACTTATTAGGCCAACAGGATGCAAAGCACCCTGCCATCAGGTGGGGCAACAGCTTGCTTTTCAGCTAAAGCGATTTGGAAGACGGATAAGCGATATGGGTCAGAAAGTTAATCACAATCTAACCGTCGTTTTCGTGTGCGTTTGGAGCGCCCACCGAAGCATATGGACAGCTTAGTGCAGACTAATGTGTGATCGAAATCAGGGCTGATGCTTCAGTGCGAGCGACCGTTTTATACGCAACCCCACCATTTGTGACTTATAGTGACGTGGTCGACCTTGGTCCCCTGTTGACTCGGAAAGGGAGGACGCCACGTGGCGTATCGGCGATTAGAGCGTCTGAAGTTCGTAATGCTGAGAGATAGGCGATGGTCTGAGTACAGGGCCAGCAACCGTTTTCCGAGCGACAGGAATCTAGCCCACAAGGGCCTCTTGGATGCGTCTCATTTGATGACAGCTGGTCCACTCTAGCATTCAGATCTCCTGCCAAAATCACAACTTCAGCTCGGCTTGTTTTGTGTGAGATGTCGTGGGATTTTTGGTAGAAGGTATCCTTGATTGCATTTGGGTTGCAATCGATGGGTGCATACACCAAAACGACAAACAGATTGCTTCTATCGGAGCGGCGACTGCTCACTTTGCACGAATCCCTGAGTCTCGCTGCGCATAAACGACTGTCGACTGGGATCCAGTGTAGCAGCACCGCTCCAGCCCTTTCACTGAGAGCAATGCCAACGCCAGCAAGATCAGAAGCCATAGCCTCAGTGTCCCCAGAAAGGCGTAAGTTAAACTTCACAGAAGGGTTAGATGGGGGAGTCAATCAAGTCATGGAACTGGAGTCTTGAATGCGAATCTTTTGAATGCAACACACCGATGGCGAGGGATTGGAGCGTGTGAGCTAAACTCACCTGTTGTCCTATACGCATCAGCGTTGGCACGTCGAACGTGGATAGTCTAAATGAGCATCGACGACAAAGCAGAGCATCAGCTGGTGGTATTGGGTTCGGTAAGACTCGGAAGCTAGTCGAAAAAAGACAAGAGAGAACATATCCAGGATTTCCATCAGTGGCACTACAGCAGGCACGATCGACCGAAGAGCCCGTGGAGTGTGAAAATGGAAGAGAAAACGGGAAGGGAAAACACGTTGAGTGCCGTGTAGGAGACTGTTTATTTGTACGTACGAAGGAGCAGTCAATCACAGTGGCAGAGTCTATTATGGTCGTTTGCGTTGCGGGCTTTGGTACTACTCGGTGGTCCAGTCCAGAGTGGGCATTTTTGTTCGAGGATGCACCTCTAACCTTTGCGCAACCAAGAGGGTCCTTCAGGGCGGCAGGGTTGGTCCATGTGAGCCGGTGGCCAATTGTATGGTTCATTTGACTCTTCTGGGAGCCGGTGACTGAATGCTCAGTTCATGCGCCCTTCGGATGAGGCCAAACACCCTGGTCACCCAGTACACCCCTTCGCCAAAGATTCCGATGAGCGTAGTGTTGTACGCCTCATGCGTCATCCATGGTTAGTTTGGAATAAGGGTTGAGCCATCTCCCCTAGACTGACTTTAAGCCAACTAACCCGTTGGAAAGCGCCGGGCATTCGTTTTAACTCTCTCACTTTAGTGGGAACAGCTCCGTTACAAGAAGACAGTGAGTAAGACTTCCTCGGCAGAGGCAGACGGTCATTTGGGAGCATTTGGAGAGGCGTTCAGGACGAGTAACCAACTTGGGGCCTGAGACACTCAGCCCCGACTACACTGAGGCAATTTAATTCCTGGGTTTTTCACAAGAGGACCTGTCGCCTTTCCTGTAAGTCAGCGTAGTCACCAATTCACATAATTTTCTGGGAATCTGTTCGCTACCTAAACTACTCGTTTTGTCGGCCCTGTACCAAACAGTCGCCCCCATTCTTTTCCAATGGTGGAGACAACCCACTGGATCCGGCAGCATCGTGACGTATTTTCCAACCATTTCTGCCTGCATCACTTCTCTTCTGAAATTCCACTGTAGAATTGGGCCAACTGAATTGCTCCATAAAAGCTCCGCCCAACGGTCCAGACGACGTTTCTGAGTGAATCACGTACGCGCTGAAAATCCACCCCTATATCGAGTGCATATCTGATAGCGCAACAAGATCACAACAACCGTTCAGTCTTCCGTACTTCAACAAAACGTAGGTTATCTAGTTGCTCTTCTATCATTCATTTGGTGCGGTATTTCAGTTTCGGTTCGGACAATCATTATTCATGCACCAGGTGCGGTGGCTTTGGTTGCTATGTTCATCGGTAACTACAGCAGCAAATAATGAAGAATAAGGGCGCCACTGATTGTGACACCTAGGCATATGCTCCAATCTATCTAACCACAGATTGGGAAGGTCTCTTGGACCGTATCAAGGAAGTCTAACACACCCCTCCTGGTCAAGTCCACAGGTCAGGTTTTTCAAACTGTTCTTCCAATTTATGGACTGACCACCCTTACTCGTCTTCCAAAAGTCACCAGTCTCAGCAAACATTGAGCGCCGAGGAATTCTGCCAAGGAACATGTGCAACCCATGTCCCAACCATCTTAGCCTGGTGAGCTCAAGTATTTTAGCTTATGATCTGATCCGTGAGTCTAAGATTACCGAAATCAGCGTTGCTAATACGGTGTTCTCATCAGGTTCGAGCAATGCCACGAAGACATCGGAGTTGAAATGCCGACAATCTTCGTATATCCTCCATCCGTAGTGGTCATGTCTCCGAACCATACAGAAGCACGGGCCTGACTGTTGCAGCGTACACTCGATCCTTGATGAAATAAACGGATGGTGTGGTATTCAGCCTTGTCTCTGGGACGTACACGCGGTTGCGTACGCCTTGCGAGCGTGCCTCAAACACAAGCTCTTATTGTTTGAGCCAAAGCGATTGAAATTTTCCCCTTCAATTGTTACAGAATACCAGACGCATTATCTCAGCATTATAAACCGCAAAGCCTAACTTTATCTGTTTTGGTTCCCACAAGCACCGAGACAGATGCGGAGCTTGGGCGATGCAGAGCAAGTGGTATTTTTCGGTGCTTAACAAACATAGGGTCTCCGTAACAAGTCCCACACAGCCTGTAATGTGCACGCATCCACATCCCACACGAAGCCAATGTCCAGGTTTACAATTCACGTAGTTGTCCATCCCATGCAGACATTTACTTTAGGCACTTGGAGTATTTCCAGTATTTGGTTGATTGGACACCACAAAAGTGAGTGTCTGAAGGTGTTCGTATGTGTGAACGTGTCAGAAACCAGATAAAACTTGGGGGGCTATCACGGAATTTTTTGACTGAACTTTACAAAGTACTTATACTCGTACCAACTTGTCAGTCTGCACCACTGCATATTTTCACTCGAATCAAAGTTTTCATCGCCCAGCGTGAGGTTAACGACAAAAATAACACTATCATGAAGTTTTCATTCTGGTTTGTACAACCACGCTGTACTACTGCTTATTTCTGGTTGACGTGTAGCGGGATCAGAAACTGGTCGTTATTCTGCATTAGCTAATTTCAAGTTAAAATGGGAAATTATCTCATAAAGCCGAATGTACACAAAATCATCGACTTACTTGTAGGATTTCCATAAGAATAGTGAATAATCCATCACAATGAGGAACGATGTGTTTGTTGAGCACACGACATAGATCCCCGAGTAGGCCAACCGCGTTAATGCAAACTTGCGTTTCATGATAGTTTCGCAAACACTGAACAAGTATAGGCATGAACGCGTCAAGATACTTAACAAACAGTTCCCCAACTGCTTCTAAGAGAGCTGATACTGCGAGCAGAGCATCTTCCTGGACACCACCAATTAGAGAGTTCTTGCCACCCTCGCCGTTAACCAAAGCCTGATCCCCCGAACCTTCGGCAGCAACGGCAGTGCTTGATCGGAACATGGACATCAGGGCGAGCATTACCTGCAGAAGCACAGAATGCAACAGAAAGCAACAAATTACTTGTAACGTTAATCTACAGTATTATTTGCGTACAATATTAAATAAGTAGTAGAAATATAGCATTCGTTATAAAGAAATGGTGGATATGTCCAGTGGTGTGGCTGCTTTCGAAGTCATTCGTTTACATGATTTCCAACTGACTAATTTATCCTTTTCATTTCGCCCCCCCCCCACACACACACACATTAGATGGTGCTGAGGCAGCAACCGAATCTGAAGCGCGGCAGTGAGACCAATAACTAGCAGAACTTAACGGAACACAAAGTAGTCAACAATACTATTAGTGCATGATTCTTTGTATTAAGTACTTCTGACTCGTTGCCAAGATCAATTACCACTTACTAGACCTTGCATTCGAACTTTTAGAAGTGCCTACACACAGGGAAGCAACTGAAGCTCACCGCCTTGTCAGACAGTTTCGAGTTCAATGGGCATTGGTAATGTTTGTCAAAAACACAGTACCGGCTTTTCAGGCGAAGGATCAAGTTTTATAAGCCATAGTAAACAGATCTGGCCGACAAGTGTTGTTCAAGTATCTCGATATCATGTCGGTGTACGCTGTGGTGTTCAGAAACGTGCGGTTATTGGTAGCACGGCAGAAAGTAGACTGTCTTACAAGCCGCATTGGAGGATATGGATGCGGCTAGAGAAACAGGTCTAAAAAGTAGCTGGGAACGGAGAAAACAGTTTGCTTATTTTAAACCTGCTCATTGTGATTTGGTGCACAAGAACCAGAGCGGTGGAACAAAATGAAGCAAGGCGGAAAGCTCCATAAATTAAGCGATAATGGAACAAGAACGTGCAAACGACCCATAAGGTGTAGACGCAATACCGTATTTTGCCACTCGTTTGCCGTTTATTGTCTACATACTTTGACAATGCTTTCATTTTTTTCATGCCAACTGAAAAGCTGAATAATCTTTAACCCTCACGCGAGGTTTCTACTCCATGACTGTTTCCTGTCGTCCCGTGCGAAGTCTTTACAGATATTGCAGAACACCGAAACTAGCAGCTTGTTGTCGAGGTATGGAAAGTTATGGGAACAAATGCCAAGATAAATCTCACCTTATCTGAGATTGCTGGGGCGTCTTCTTGGCTGATCTTGCGGAGAACTGATTGAAGAGTACCGCATAACAACGATTGCAAATCGTTGAACTGGGCGCGATCCTGGTTCGAAGCCAGATGGTTTTCTAGCCCGATGACTGACTCCAGGCGTTCTAGAACGATGACGGTAACGCGCTGGACCTCTGCATAACAGTCTTTTGTAGCTGAACGCATGAGAGCCATCAGAGCAGAATAAGCCGCATTGCGCAAGTTGTGCTGACCCCCATCGGGACGACTGGATGTTGCCAGAAGGCGCTCAGTAATTGCGTTGAAGTACTGAGACAGCGCATAAGTCTTGGGTTCTCCCGAACTATTGCCATTATCTGAAACAGGCGTAACTGTTTGGAACAATTTAAACTATATCTATATGCAATCATGCATACTGACCAAGAAAAAGGCACGGTGACAACACCGAGTATAAACAGTGTAATTAGGGTTCCCATTTGTAATAACCATTTTCCTTGCATGCTTCTTGAGACTGTCTGTTCTGTTCCAATAATTTTTGATATCCAGGGTAACGCGGAAGTTGGCTGAGCAAGCCACATAGCACCTGCGTCTCATACTTCCGTTGGAAACTTATACAACCTAAGACCGATAAGTCTCTATTTTTTATTTCAACCGAATGGATAATAAACGATAAAATGTACATTCGCAGAGAAGTCTATGAATATACCGTACTTCAATGATATACATTTATTGGTTTACGTAGGTCTACGCAGCCATCTTTTGCAGATGGATAGTCAGCTCCGTGAACATCGCTGATCACCAAGTAAGAATGCGTGGTGGATAAAAGTGAGTTCGGAGCAAATAGTGACCAAGTTTTTCTTAAACTGGCGAACATCATAAACCAACCGCTGGCTTGGGCGTTCCATATATCCCTGACAAAGCTGACCGAGGCATTCAGCCGACCACCTAGACCGGTGCCATTCGGAGCAGGGTTGGGGATGGAGTTCCAGTTTGGCCAGTTCAATCTCACGTCACCATAGAATATGACCGAGAAGCCACATTGGACCATGTTGGAGGAATATGAGAAATTCACTAACGTCAAAGCATCGTCCCCCAATTGCGTCGGTGAATACTCCGTCGCGCGATTTTATTAGGACTCGCCTCAGGCACCAGTGAACGAACACCTTCAAACTTCTAGTATTCTCGACTCTCACTGATCAAGTTTCGCAGCCGAAACTGAGTGAACGGCAGATATCCGCACAGTAGAGAGGGACTTTAGTCCGAAGACCGCTTCGCTACAGGTCTACAACGCCCGTCGTAGCTGAAGAAATGCTATCCTGGAGTTTTCGAGTTGTAGGATCACTTTGTCTATTGAGAAGTTAAATAGGTTCTTTAGTCGCAAAACACATTCAACTGGTTGGATACTGACGAACTGTCGGGCAACCCATCGAAGTACTCTACCCTTTGTTTATTTTCTTCCCCGCTTAGATAAAAGTTAGTCGACTGCGTTGCGTTGAAGCAGCTCACGCTTGGAGTGGCTACCCGAGGGGTTATCGAAGTGGAGTAGCTTACCAAAGTCATCAGTTCCTGTCGCGATCTTTATTTTTCGGTTACGCAGATTCAATACTTCCTACGACCAATCCCGTGGAGCGCCTTCTCGTTGCAGTCTATGGCGTTTACTGATCCCAGATAGTCGAGCTCTATGTGCTTTCCCTGACGACTGATGCGTGGCCTCGGAGATAAGGTCTATCAGGCGCTTTTTGATTCTCCGTGGTTTTTTCTAAGCAGCTTCTTTAGCTACTGAGATCATCTTTGTTCAATGTTTTCCTGGTATAGTAGAATCCGCTTCGACGTTAGTTACGATGCATTATCAAGTCGCGACCGCGCGTTACAGCTAGCTCTCGGTGTTTCTGGCATTTCCAGGACTGCAAGTTTCATGCGGACTGGTGAAAAAACTAACGGCACATAAACAGGTGAATCCTGAGGGGTGCATACACGACGATGTGGTCTGTACCGTATTGCCTCGTTTTTCATGGTACACTTGACCGTCTCCTAGGGAAGAATTTCAACGGGATCTCACTGGGATATGATCAACTAGGTGTGAAAACCAACCGTTGTATGAATACCATGTCAGGAGGTGCTTCTAAGGGTGCTGGAAGACCACATTACTGATAACAATTATGTAGGCGTCTGCCAAATTGACCAGGCGGTCATCATTGTCGCAGCGGTGGCAAACTTTTCTCATGGTGTGCCGGGAAGATTTATTTGAGGGGCCCTCGTAAGCGTCTCAATCTTGTGCAATGAATAAAAAGTCACACCTCGGGACTCGGTTGATTAACGACAATTCAGTTTTTTCGTTGAGGGTATAAACCGCAATCACCGACAAGTCCTGCGGGGAACTACTGTATCTTGCCAGAGCAAGTCCAGTGAAAATTAGTTCCTAGGCCTTAATTGCGCTTTTGACTAATTTTCTTAGGGCAGATGTGACGCCCTGAAGCTCGGATTTATTTGTCAGGTGAACGCAATAAAACAAGTAGGCTGCATTCTGTCCCTCTCTCCTGGGACCTTAACGCGTAGACATCCAGCTGCGTAGGCAAACTTGTGTCGATACTAGCTACTCACGTTCAATATCTAGTATTCTAGCTAATATTCTTAATACCCCGGTCGCTGGACCATGTGCGCTGCTTGCCGGAAACGTCATAGCACGATAATACTGGCCACGAACATTCGTGACAGTAGAGCAGAAAGCAATGCCTCAGCAGTGTTCGGGAATGTTGTACTACTCAGTTGCGAAGTCCGGAATAGGTAGGCTGAAGAGACCTCGTCCGGCTTATGCACAGACAAACGCAACTTGAACAGCAGTAGGAATGGTTCAGACAAGTTGGCTGCCTATTGTGTGGTTTACTTACCGCTCTCGTGTAGATGGAACACAAGGGGCGGTGGCCTTACTCAGAGGCAGACTGCGTTCACCACGTCGCAGTGCCGTCCACACCTAAGGCTTTCTAGTGGAGAACGCCAGCTGGGCGAAAACCCACCACGTTCTCCAGCACTGCCGTTAATCGTCTGCTACTCCCTGTTTAGTGCCCATAGGTTCACTCTAATCAGAACCAACTACCGACGGTGGCCGATCCTATATTCGCGACTTGGGACGCACCCGATAGCATTTCGCTCTACACAGGTAATACACAGCTGACCGGTGATAGTTCAGTGAATAAGTCACCCACTGAAGAGATTTGGTGCGTGAATTTGATCTACGTTATTGCTACCTTGGTGACAAACAACGACCCTACTGAGTACGGCCATCATAGTTTACCTAACGAAGTCTGAAATGGTTTATTGCTGCAAATCTCCAACATCGTGATCTTCGCAGCTGTGATCTGCCTTTCGATTATGTTCATTAATATGCATGACAATAGCCATGCATAACAAATGAATATCCAAACAGTGGAGTTTTGCAGCGTACCACTGACTCGAATGAAGTCGGCAAATGGACGGCTCTCGGGTGTCAATTTTACTAGGCGTTAAGTAATTGTTTTACATAGCAAAAACATACCCGCGACATCATAGGCACTCTCAGCTAAGCTTGAGAAGGCCCAGCAAACATTGGCAGCTACCCGCGGTTCCGCAGAAAGCCCTTCCACCAGTCCATTGAGAAGCGGTAACAGATAGGTCTCCTGTAACGCCACATCAGGAAGTGTTTCACACACACGGCCAATCGTCCATGCAGCGGTATCGCGCACTGCAGGTGACTCGTCCCGTAAAAGTTCAATGATGACGGGCATAGCCGACTGAACTAGAGGCTAACATAAGAATAAATGAAACGTGAAAAAATTTTAAATCCTCGAAACCCCTAAGGGCTAATCCAATCTCGAACAAGAGCTGATTTGATCGGTAAGAAATATTTCAAGGAAATTATGTCGATCTAGACTGATAGTTAGAAAAGTTCTGATACCCTGCAAAGAATGACGTGATATATCTGACACCGGCTTGGTAAAAAGAAAAATAATGCTAAGCGGTACAACGCTAGGGGGAACGTTGTAAATCCAAAAATACTCAAAAACCCTCGTTAAATGGCTCACCTTTAGTGAGTTCGGATCAGGACCTTCAAGTATGCTGCCAAAACTCATCACGGCCGCATCTCGGTATCGCCAATCAGGTTTTTTTATGTTTTCTTTCACAAAAGGAATTACAAGCTCGACAATTGCGTCTTCGCAGCACTGGGCTAAAAGCATGAGACAAACGCCTGCAGCTTTGCTGGGATTCCACTCATCATCATCCATTGACTCATCCTAGATCGAAGCGGGTTAGTAGAGATAGCGGCCTTACCTGATGGGCTAAGATTTCCATCAATATGGGCGCTATGAAAGCCAACGCTCCTTTGGCATAGAACATACTGGATACTGCAGGTGGTTGCCCCTTTTCAAAGCACTCGGCTGCGTCGATCGCCAAATCGATTTCTTCATCACACACAGTTGACCAAAACTCTATCCCCTGTAGAGCAACTTCTGGAATGTTGTCCTTCATGGCATCCAAGGTGATCTAGCAGGAAATTGTACCGAATTTGAGTAGGTTTAGTTGGAAGCATTGATAAACAAAACCAACAATGAACAGTAGCCGCGAGAACCATTGCGGCAACAGCAGCAACACGTCGAAGTTATTCAGGATGAACTGGCCTTTAGTTCAATCGGCAAATCGGACTCTTCCGGATAGGTGTGACTAACTGCAATCAGAAATAGTGGTCTCGAGGATCGGTTACCACCACCATTCAGGGTACTTGACGACTTTCCGTCGAACCCTCTCCCGGAGACTTGCAAGAACACATCTCGGCCTGACACTAAGCATAGCCCAACATTTTTTTTAATTGTGCCTACGTATGATTTCAGCGGAGAGGACATACTCATGTTAACAAGGATACTCTGACCGCTAAACAGGGAACCATAGCATGAGACTTGAACAGAACCATTTGAGACCATACCAGATCCCTTGCTAACGAGGCGGTAAGAAAAGCGGCCTACCACCGATCAATCTTTGTTTCACTGGAATTAAAAAGCGCCATTGAGGAAAAAATGCCCGGACAAGAAGCCTTTGATTGCCTTCCACTACAAAGACCGAGTTTTTTTGGCTTTAAAGTAGTTTAACTAAACTCGCAATCTGAAAGACGAAACAGATAACTGTGGCTCATTGAGGCCAAAAACTCCTGTAATAAATAGATACTACCCAACAAATCTGAAACGATCCGCATGTTGAAAACCGTTGACCTCATCGAGATCAGAACCCACGTATGGGCGCAAACCGCCGCATGTGCTTCATCAGTTGAGCTATGAGGTCACATCGAAGGGCCTCCAACTTTTCGCACGTAGATCGTGCAGTTCACCTAAATTGCATAAGCACACGGCATACGCCAGTGAACTAACAGGTAACTCGATCTTCTAATGGCCCAGCTGGAAGAGCACGATCGGTACTAAAGCGTAGGTGGTATCTATGTGCGAATTCGAATCCGGCCGGGGCCAACGACTCTCAACATTTGTATCATATCGAAATGCTAAATCTGCCAAATAATGGTTTGTATCCAATATTTGTGTATAAACAGGCGGATTAGAAAACAATGAGCCACCGGATTTCTGTTGCATACTGTCATTAAATTGAGACGTTTTGTTCTAACAGTACCAAAACAATGCGATGCTCACTTAGCAAAAACAGCCCGCCTATACACGAGTATAGTGAAGCAAGTGCCAGAGAAAAAAAGTTTAGAGGCTGTCATGAAAAAAAATGTGATTTATCCGGTCCGACGAACCGACTGGAGCTCCTAAAAAGACGGGATAGAACATCAGGTGAATGCATTCCAGTTCGGATTTTTCAACTATCGAGTTTGCACTTCCGTGCTGCTTTTGGCTGCCATCTCGCGCTATCATCATGTTGACAGCAAGACAAACAGAAGGGGGAAATAACCACAAAAATGGAGATCATGCAGGCGAAGAAAAAGTACGAATGCCAATACGTCACCGACGGCAGTGCCTAACCAAATCACTGTTTCCAACTATTCCGTGGGCGGATCGTGTGAACCCCAACCAAAAATTCTAACACGTAGCACACGACCAAGTATACTGATAATACCTTATTACCATAACATGGACTAATAACTTCAATCTACCTTCCAGCCACTATTTGATGCAGAAAACGGCGGACATCATCATGCTCATCATTGTACAGCGTTACACAGAACGGCGAGCCCCAATGACCACTGCCTTTCTCATCATGTTGCATGTAGCAACGGAAGGAACGAATAAACATGACAAACAGAAAGTGAATCTACTGGGGGTGAGGAAAGAAAGAATGTCGTAGAAGCCAACAAACGGAATACAGTCTAACTGGGCAAAAATACACTGATCAATCACTCTGGTTCGACAGAAAGTGACAACACGATCGCTACTGTCCATGATTTGCTGCCATACCCTTCAGTGTTTCCAGCCAACTGATTGATATCTTTTGGACCCCAACCAGGAAGACGGGAGACACTTACCTTCCCAAAGTTCGCTATACTTTTTCTCACTCCTCGTTCCTCTCGTGGGCCGGTGTCAGACGACTCAGGCTAACACCTTGGTGATTATGGGTACTGAACTGATCCCACGATGATTACAACAATCCCTGCGTATTTTCTTCTTGAAAATGGATACAATCAGTGACTCTATAACAACGGAATACGCTTCTCGTTCCTGAAATTACAGAGCAAGATAGTGTGACTTTATCAGGGCATCTCCACCCAGCTTAAAACAAACTGGGGGAAGTTTGTCGGGACCGGGCTCCTTAGCACGCTTTAGTAATCGAAAGGTCGACTATACTCCCACTTCTGATGAGGGGCTAAGTCATAACGTGCTTAGATTCAGGCTCTGTTCCAGGAACTGACCTCTGACTACTAAAACCCTTCGCCTAACCTCAGTTATAATGATACGGCGTTCCCATGTCTGAGTAACACTAAGCAGAAGTGAATGTTTAAAAACGCACAATCTCCGCCTATCTTCTAACTTTAACGGTCATGACACTGAACCGTATAAGAGAACGGACCCAACAGCCGCAGCGTACATTCGATTCTTGAAAGACAATCGGGTTGTTACACCGGTACCACAGGTGCCTGAGACTGCGAAAAGCGAAGCACGCCTTTTGTACACGCGATGACACCTGACCCGATATCTGACCACCTGGAGAAAAGCAACCATCTAGGTAACAAAACTATAACTATGGCTTCCTCAGCCAAGACAAGGATTGGTGTGAAATCAACCAAGTTCCGTAGCATTTTACGGTTCGTGGGTGCAAAACGCATCCCGAACATAGCTAAACTGTTGAATGGACTGTCTAGAAGACCTTGCACTTTACCTGGGTAATCACTTGAAAGCAAAACATTACCAGTGTGTTCTAGGCCAGAAAACTTGTTGTCTGTGACTATACCGATATCGCTATTTCCCCACAAGGAAGATACTTAGGTTAGGACACGTGTTAGTATTATCGCTAATTCTTTGTTACTGGATGAAAACCAGTGAAAGCATAGCATAAACACAACGGGGAAGTATATACTGCCAAGTGGTGTCAGTCGCGCTTAGTTTGCCGCAGATAACAAATGCCGTTTCAGGGAGACAGATTTCCGACACATTTTGAGAACCAGACAAGGAAACAGCTCGTACTAACCAGCCGCGCTTCACTAGGGACGGAACACAGCCGTTGGTATGAACTACCACTCCCCATACACCGCCCAATTCTTCTGAGGAAATCATAAATGTTCAACACATCGCTACTGGCACGGCCAATTGGACAAAATGCCTAAACGAGAATAAGAAAAACAAACGAAACCATCTGTTCAGCGGTTAACTTGGCTAAACTCGCAGGGATTCCGTCCGTCAAGTACGTCTGAAATAAATCACATCGGACATCATGTTCGGATTCAGGAGCCATAGGGATGGGAAAACGCTTTGCCTCTGCATCTCGCCTGGAGTCAAGCGCGCGGTCTAGCTCTGATAGAAACAACGTATTTTCGTTAAGACACATTTCATATGGTCTGGTTCTGAAGGTACTTGAGGCCTTGGAAGATGACGGCAGGTTTCACGTTGTTTTTACTATTTAGGTGGAAACAATTACAAGACTTTACGCGAGTTGAGAGAAGTAAGGTGTCTCAGAAGAAACCAGGTGCACCTAGTATAATAAGTATTACGGTTATTCGTTAATCGCAATTCGTTTGTAATTTGCGCTGAATATTGAAGAGTTTAACTTACCGCAAATAATGCTTGTTTCATGTAGGTCTCCATATATCCATAATACAGTGACATGATTTTCACTAGGCACTGGAGTGCCGCTACTCTGATTTGTGGGTTCGTGGACTGCGTCGACTCACAAACCACTTGCATGATGTAATTCCGTTCATCCTAGGACAACAATGAAAAAGGCATCGAAACCTACATCGACGTCAAAATTGTGTTTGGTAAACTCCAACGAGTTCAAAAGCGCATTCGTTGCAGCTAAGCGTACATTATCGCTGTGACGTAAGTTAAGTCACATGAGCACTCACCTGGGTTGTTCTTTTTTCATGCCGTAGACTATAGCAGTCAGTATTTTGTTGGATTTACTGACCAATATATTCGGATCCTTAAAGAGTGTCATCACACGCAACAAAAACCCACAATGTCCTGACAGATATAGCCTATGGTTTCCAGTGTAGCATGTTTACAAGCCTCCGAGCTTGAGTCATTGATGACATTTTCTAATAAACGATCCATCAGATCAGGCCATTGCATAGCAGGAATTTCGGCACACGCGATGTAAGCTACGCATTGAGCCGCAGAGCTGTGGACCGTGGTTTCCGTTCCCAATGCAGCAAGACACTAAAGATAAGTAAGCAACAGCGAACTCACGTTTTGTTTGATATACAAGCGTGCATCCTGTGGGAACTGGAGCCAACGCTGTTGATACATGATTTTGACATCGGGATCTTTGGAGTACAGTGCATTCTTTAGCTGGAGGCCAGCTTGCATTCGAACAACCGCTGAGCATGACAAATTTATTAGGACATCACTGAGCTGGCGTAGCAGACGAACGAGATCAACCTTCGCGGCTTCTTCCAGGTAATGCTGAGCTGCCTCAAGCTCGGCCTTTTCTAAGAAGAAAAATCACGGTAAAACGCATTCCGAAATATAAAAACAAGAACGGAATTCAGCTTACCTGGAGATATACTCTTCTCCAAAACAGTAAGCAACCCAACGTCCAGCGACATTCCCGAACGTGAGTCTGAATTTCAAAAGGCCGCTCGAATGAACTCCCGCCCTGGTGGTTCAGTTCAGCTCAGGTTGCACATGACAGGTTGTGGTTACGGCCAATCCAGCTTCCAGAATTCTTTCGCCCACAAGTTATGCGCCCACCACTACACAGTGCATTTTGTCGAGTCCTCGTTAAAAATGAGAGGTTAACGTAAAACCTCATTGCACATGACCTCAGGCCAATTCAATTCAATTCGGCCCCATGACTTGACGGCAGGCTGCCTGAATGTCCAGATTCTTGAAATGTTGGGCTTCTTGGATCCCCTCGTGCTTTTACCATTGGAAGAGGCTATTCTTCTTTATTACGCGGCTATAATAAGGGGGGGGGCTCAAATTAGACCTCTCGCCCCCTTTCTCTTCAGAAATTATTTGGGTCAAAGCCGTTAGTCACGCTCTACACGGTCAGCCCCCCTGGTAATGAGGACAGTAAAGTAAGGGGTATTGGGTACTAGATAATGGTTCCGCGAGGGTCGAAGTAAAAAGTACTAGTTGGCAGTCTACAAAAACTGCAGTGGACTCCGGGTCATATTTCCCCAAATACAGTCGCCCACACCTTATCTAATCTCCTTTTGGACCCGGCCACTGTGCTTGCGCTTATCACATCCCCTGGTAGCCTATTCCGGCCATTGGCGGCCTTAAATTCAAACGACTGACTTCTGATTTGAGACAAAGATCTCTCTTGATTGTCAGTACATGCGCTATTAGGCAGCCGATCCTTCGAAGCTCAAATAGGGCCCGCCTGTGACCTCTTCCCTCTGTGACTACTTTTAGCATTCTGGCCGCCTCTATGGTCTTCTTCCTTCCATAGATAATAACCCCAGCTGCTCTTACCTTTGTTCGTAGCACAGATGTCTATATCCTCCGAACCATCGCGTGAATCACCGTTGTAGCTGCCCGAGAGCCTCGATGTCCCTCACCAAATATGACCTTCATGCTTGGACACTGGCTTCTCGATGAGATCCCTCGAAGGCCTTGTACAACAGCAATAAGACCCGTCTTAGCTGGAGCAGGGCTCTACACGCCCCCTGCTTCACTTTCTGGCACTGGCGCTTACCATCACCTTTAGATGTTGGGCTTCTTTGGTCTGAGCTAGCCCCTTCAGATGGCCTAGCTGTCCCACATATCGGGCGGGCCGTGGCCCTTCCTCCTTGATGAGATTTGAGCACTTGCTAAGATTGAGGGGAAGACCCACGCAGCTGACCACAGTACACCTCATCCAGATAACACTGAACCGCTACATCATCTAGTGCTTTTACCACCGTGAAGTCATTCGTGAACGAGGAGTTCGGGTTTTCCCACCTGTCTGTCAGATCGTTTGTCTCTTTGGTGAGTTCAGCCGCTTTTAAAATTTTAGAAAACACTGCTTGTCCCCCCCCCTCCCCTCGCCGCCTTTAGGCCCATCTTTATCTGCACTGACTCCATCCTGAATAATGTCAGCTTCTTCCACCTTTGATATAACCACTTCCTCAGGCTAGGCTACTTTCCCTATGATGCCATGTGATTCGCCCTCTGTGGCCAATGTCTCATTCCTCCATTCAGGCGAGACGGTCTTCATAAAGCACTGTCAACGGATGCACTAAAATGTGCAGTCCAGAGATGGTTTAGCTTAAGGCCACCGTCCGCACCCTTTATGATGAGTTAACCAGCCTGAGGAGCTTGGTTATCAAATCACTCCCAGTGCCCCAGGCAGCCGATCAAGTGTGTGGAGCATCTGAGCAGAAAATTCTTGATGTCGCCAAGGTTTTGCAAAACACCGAGAAATGTTCCAAGCAAGTCCTTTTTTCGGGGTCGCTTTCTCAACTCGGGTCACCCTCATGACACCCGCGCACAGGTGTTTAACCGCCTTAAGCTCCCTCTCTCACTTAAAAGTCAGTCCACTCGGCCGGTAACCAAAAGCACCAAGCGGGTACATGGCTTTCTAATTGGAGTGGGCTCCACAGAGGCAGCCAAACTAATTGTTTCCTCAGCCGCAAAGCTCAAGGAGGAAATAAAGAGGCTCAAGCCATTATCCATTAACAAACCACTGCACCTAAGGCTCCGCAGTGAGAAGGCTAGACCAGCAACCCTACCAAAAGACGATCTGAGGCCCAGGGTGCTGCCTGTCCTCCAGGTAACTCGCCTTGAGGATCTAGCTCCATGTCCACCGTCCGTTGCTTCCCTGCTCACACCATCTCCCGTCGCGGAAAGTACCCCCAAAAGTAGACCTAGTGCCACTTACCATCTGACGCCTAAAAAATGTATCCCAGACCCCAAAATTGCTAATAAGACCGTATTGCAAGAGGGACTGCTGGGGCGAGGGAACGGCGTGAACATCAAAGCAAACGGACGCACCAATCGAGGGCCACAGACAGAAGAACAGGCGGCGAATATGTCGGAGGCGTCCAGAAGCAGGTAAAAGGAGGCATACGGACTACCAGAGAGGACGCAGTGGGATCTCCGGCAACCAGCAAGATAGCCCAGGTGGTGGGCTGCAGATCGAGCCGCCTACGGAGACAATCGGACCAACCGGATAGAAATGCCGTTCAAGAGAAGCAAGCCATCGGCCACGGGCAATTGGGCAGAAAGCAGCCGAAGCGCTCAAGCAGCGGCAATAGCAGTCTTGGTGCCGAGCAGTCTGGAAAAGGGCATATATAAACGACTGCATGTGTTCCTTGACTTGACTTGTGTAGCCATGGGAATACAGGTATCCTGCAGTGTGTTGTTGTCCTTGCTACGGTATTACCGGACGAGACTCGCCCGTCCCCGGGCCCAGGCACAAACCTGCAACCTGTTTCTGTTGAAAGCCGTAGTGATTAAGCTAACAGACCAGAAAATGTCCCGGGTACGGTCATGCAAAAGAGGAACACGTTCAAGAGGACTCAGAGCCGTGAATCACGCGTTACGCACAAAAGTTAATCACAAAAGGCAGCCCGCCCTTTTCGGAGACTGGAGGACGTAGACCGTCGGCCTGGCATGATGCCTCCCAAGTCACTACAAGTCAAAACTTACTAGTCCCCCCAACGGTCTGTTTGCCCCTTCCCCAACATCTTCAGCTCCCGACTCCCCCAGGACCTCCTTTCCACTCCTAACTGTCCCTCTTCCCCCAACTTAAACTATGAATCAGTTGCCCCCAGCGATTCTGCAACAACTGAGCACGTGCTCGAGTGTTTTACAGCACTTGCCTGAGTGTGCTGAATGAGATCCCGGGGCCTCGGCAGCTTGCGGTGGACAAGGAGCCTCAGATCATAGCCCTCACAAAAACCTGGCTAACCCCTGATATACTTGATGCCGAAATATCCATTCCGGGGGACTTCACAGTGAGACAGGACTCCAGCAGAGGTTGTGCCGGCGGGGGTGTCATGTACTATGGTAATTCTATCCCTCCTTCCACTATGCTAACGACTCCTACTTTTCACATATCGACTGTCTGTGGGTTGTGTTTACCCCCTCTAGGACAGACACCCTACTGCTTGGTGTAGGCTATCGCCCGCCCTCATGCAATTCAACCGATAGCCTCAGTCTCATAGACTTATTAGGCTCCTTAAAATGCTACACGGCCCTGACCCATCTGTTAGTCACTGGTGACTTCAACTCACCCATTATCGACTGGCAAAGAGCTGATGTCCCTGATGTCACCCTTGGCAAACCCCCTAGATCTCGTACTCAAGAACTCATGGGTGCAGAACGTTAAAAATCCGATCAGATAGCGCACTGGACATGCCCCGTCCCTACTAGATCCGGTTATCACTAGCGAATGGTTCCAAATAGATGTGGGACACTACTTGCCACCTCTAGGCAAAAGCGATGACAGTCTCACTGGGCTCGATTATATTGTGAAATGGCCTCCTGGTCCCTGAGAAATTGAAATCTTGAGATCCTTCAGAAGGACTAATTTTGACCGAGTCTGTGCGTGAATTCTTTCCCAGCTAAATTCAGTTAACTGACCTAGGTAACTCTGCTGATGAAATGGCAGAGAGTTGCAGAGAGTTGATCTGCTTAGCTGATGCGCTATTTGTCCCCAGAATTCGTCTTCCGCAGACCGATAAGCGTCCCCTCCCTCACCCCATTGGGCGCATTCTAGACGGAGGCGCGCACCGCTTTGCTAGGCATAAAGCCACAGGTCTTGCCCACGATTCATAGGATTTCAGGATTATCAGCAAAATATGCAAAGACAAGATAAGGCCATACCAACATGCCGTCCAACGACCCGTACTTTCCCGGACCAATAAGGCATATATCTTTTAGTACGTGAGTCGTCTTACGGGTCGTCCGGTCGTGGAAAATTCTCCGAAAACCACTGCAGTTCCATGTTACCCTAACATCATTCACTCATTTACACTTTTGAATTGATTTATGCACTGTTCGTTTTTACGGACCAATGCTTGTTTGTTCGCGCCCAGCGCGCTGCTCTGTCATATCCTCGTTCTGGACCTACGTGCTCCTTTCTCGCACGCTGCCATTCGGTCCTCGTTTTTTGGGTCCTTTTCATTGCATGATTGAGGTTTGTATCTGTTTTGCGTCATCGTTCATTTGATAATCTGGTATCGTAGAATTTCACGAATAATCGCGTTCTGTTTTCGGGATCCGTTGCGAATTTGGCTGTGAATTGCTCAAACGTGTCTTACAACACTCAATTGATCAACTTGGAACGACAAAATACGCAACGTGTCAAGAAAAGGATCGAAGTAATTGAAATCTTGACAGGATGTAATACGGCTAGTCACTGCGGCGGTTTTGGGTACTTATGGTTCTTCAGGTAATGCTAGGTCACCTAGTCTTGTCAGTGCAAGCTCATGTATTACTGAGGGTAGAATGGATTGAAAGAAAGTCGATCTATTTAGGTTAAGGATATTAGACCTAGAACAACAGTTGTTATCAGCTAGACAACAGGCTCAGGAAGCAGAATAGAAGTGTAGACAGAACGATCGTGAGCAGGAGGTCAGCGGCGACGACCTATCTGATAGGTTAGGACGAAATAAAATGGGAAACTCTGCGCCAGTCGTCAAATACAAAACATCAACGCCACCAACGATCAATCTGCTAAGAGTAGTGCTGGCAGTTCTCGACGGACGATCTGAGCGCTACTGCAAGTTCATCAGGCAGCTCGAAGCTTTCATCGAAAACGAGATAACCGACCCCGGGCAAAGGCTTCTCTACCCGACTCACTACTGTCGAGGCCGAGCAAGAGAGATCATCGATGAGCGCACCATGCTCGACCCAGAAAAAGGCTACACACGAGCAAGGAAGATCTTGGGGACCTTTTCGGCCAGCCGTAACCTAATAGAGGGCGTGATGGCAGGAGAAAAAGAACCAAGGGCTTCGTCTATACAATGGCCGACCTAATGATCAAAATGCAGAACTGTTCAATAGCCCTCTACCATTTAGGTACCGGGGCTGACCTCGATGGAATGCATAAGTCGGAGGGCGTAGTCCGTCACCTATCTCCCGAACTACAGGTCGGTGGGCGGAAGAGGCGGAACGTATAAGCTGAGGCGATTGTGAGGGTAACTTCGAAGACTCGACCGAATACTTGAACAGGCAAACCAAGATGCCCGACAGATTTTGCTGACTCATCCAGGACAGTTACCGAGTAAACAAATCTAGCACTAGCCAGGCTCAGACCACTGCACTGGTACATCCGAAACACCAGCCTTGGACCAATGCACACGCTATTTCACGCGAGGCTCTAGCGCATCCAAGTTACAGGTCCTGTGACGCTATCCAAGGGCTGCTAGAATGCCCCAAGTTCATCAGCGCCAAGACAGACGAACGTTGGGGATGGCGAGGTTGACAGGGGTGTGCTTTATATGCTTCAGCACCACGCGCCGGGCAGCAGCCCGTCGAACAAAGGCCAGATGTGGTCACGAGGGCTGCGCGGGCAGACACCATGGAGTTTTATACCAGACGAGAGAATCTACACCAGAGACGAGCACCAAGTCCAATGTTATTTGTTCATCGTAGTGGTTTACCAGTAAACCAATACGTTATTGAGTAATTGCCGTGGGAGTGACGACCACAACTGGGGTGGTCAATGCGTTGGCCTTCAGCAACATTGGATCGGACTCTATTCTGGTGAAGGAAAGGTTTGCCGACAAACGCGGGCTCGCTAAAAGTACGACACCGTCAGCAGTGAGCACGGTGGGTGGAACACAAGTAACGACTGCCAGGCCGGTTGAGGTTGCAGCTCATCTCCTTCCACTCTAGCAAGCAAATCGAGTCAACGGAGGCATTTGCATTGGCTTATCTCCCCACGCGAGCACCAAGGTCGGCGAGAGCATTTTCAACTAGGTGGCCTGACCTGCAGGAGGAAACCGTTGTAGACCGGGAAGACGACGAAGTGAATCTCCTCATCGGCTGCGACGTGTCAGGGGCACATTGGGTACTTGACCAGAGATCGGGCAACCACCAGGCACCTTATGCCGTACGCACAACGCTGATATGGATGTTATATGGCCCAGTAGGGGGACTTGGTTCCGTAAATTAGGTGTCGGCCGAAACGGACCGCATAGAGCATCAGTGGCAACGGCTGTATGAAAAGGATTTTCACAACATCGTAGACGAGAGACTGTCATTGTCTCAAGAGGATCACTTTGCTCTGCAAGCAGTGCGGCAATGTACTGCAGGCCTTAAAAAACAGTTCGAGGTTCCTCTCCTTTGGAGCACACCAGCTGACCCTTGGGTTGATGGCAGAAATTATGCTCTGCAAAGACTACTTCGGCTGAAAAAACGCTTCGTTCGAGGCCAGGATCTACGGGAACGATAAGCAGAACTAACGAAGCGAAACCAAGCTCTCGGCTTCGTTGAAAGGGTGCCTGCCAACACCGACGGCCGAAAGGGTATCTGTTATCTACCTCACCACCCGGTTATCAACCCCAAGAAGCCCAAAAATCTGCGGGTGGTTTTCGACTGTGCATCCAAGTTCCAGGGAAACTCGTTGAATCATCGCCCACCACAAGGGCCAGATTGGACCACGCCACTGACCGAGGTTTTGTGCCGTTTCAGAGTGAGTAAAGTGGCCTTATCCGCCGATATCAGGGAAATGTTTCACTAGGTGAAAATACCGGTAGGAGAACAAGATGCGTTGCGTTTCCTGTGGTGGGAGGAGAACAACCAAGACAACGCAGTGGTAAATTATGGGATGACCGTCCACCTCCTTCGGAGCTACATCATCACCGTTTTGTGCAAACTACGCCTTTCGAGAATCGGTGAACGAGCATGGAGATTTGGTCCATCGGTCGGTGGTAGATGGCGTAAGCAAAAACTTCTACGTGGACGATTATCTTGGGTCGTCCGATGATGTAGAGTCGGCCCTGGCGCAGTTCAGAGGCCTGACAAGAATGCTGGGGGAGGGCGGCTTCCACCTAACAAAATGGATGTCGAAAGCTTCAGAAGTGCTCAAGGTCACTCCGTACCACGAGAGGGCCGAGAGGGTTAGAGGTTTGGACGGCTCTCCATTCCCTCCCGAAAGCACCGTAGGGATACAATGGAACGCGGAAACGGATGACTTTGTTTTCGAGCTAAAGTTTCTTGAGCTGCCAGCAACTCGTCGTGGCATACTTTCTGCCATCTCTGGTTTGTTCGATCCGCTCGGCTTTGTCTCTCCATGACTTGTACCCGGAAAGATCTTGTTGCCTCTTCTGACGCATCCGAGGTCGGTTACGGAGCCATGGTATACGGAAGATGGTGCACGAGAGACGGATTGTGTGCTATGAAGATCCTGTTCGCCGAAGCTCGCGTCGCCCCATCTGAGACGGTTTCGACCCTGCGCCTTGAACTCAGCGCAGCCGTGTTAGCAGTCACGGCGGTACGAGCGGTGAAGAGATGTTTCGACTTCTACATTTGGTCGGCTAGTTCCCGGACGGACTCGACGATAATACTGTACAACAGTAACAACGTCAGGAGCCGGTTTAGTACTTTCTTGGCTAACCGGCTCACGATCACCCACGACGAATCGGCCATGAACCAGTGGAATCATGTCAGGTCTGGCGATAATCCAGCCGATCTGTGCTCCTGGGGTGCGACGACCTTCCGGCAACTCGACACGTGGACGGGAGGACCAAAATTCCTACGAATGCCTGAACGGGACTGACCCGTGTATGAACTAAAACCTCCTCTGGGACTGGAGCTAGAGGTCAAATGAGCGGTGCTGACGGCCACGGTCGTCGAGGCGTCATCCATTTTGTCACGATCGGTCAGGTTCTCTTCTTGGGTGAAGACAATTCGTTCATTAGTTTAGTTGGCCAGGTCAAGCGATATTTACTAGTCGTGAAAGGAATCCGCCTCTCCGGCCGGATACGAGTGGGTCCGATAAGTCCCGATGAACTACGAGCCGCTGAACACGATATATACAAGGTGGTACAACGTGTGGCTTTCACCCGGGGGGTCGTTAGGGCGGAAGAAGAGGGCCAATCGACAAAGGAATATCATCTCTAAGAGGCGGGTTGAAATATTTGAACCCCAGACTCAATAACGGACTACTATTGGTAGACGGCAGGCTGACCAACGCCCACCTGAGCTTCGATACCAAATACACCATATTGCCTCCGGCTCGATAACCTGTGGCAGAGCTAATGATGCAACACGTCCCCGCCGTGGAGAGACATGCCAGGGAAAGTCACGTGACGAGCGTCATCCGAAAGCCCCTTTGGTTGCTGAGAGGAAGAGCGACTGCAAAACATGCAATCCGACATTGTGCACATTGTACGAGACGCAGTGCTGAGGCGGGCAAACAACACATAGCCCCGCTACCCGAATGCAGGATGACTGCGGGCTGGTGGCCGTTCAGCGACACCGGGTCGGGCCATTTCGGGCCCTTGTGAATCAAGCTTGGGAAGAGGCTGCAAAAACGATACGGGGGTATCATGACGTGCATGAAGTCACATGTGGTACACCTAGGAGCCACACGTTCGATGACGACCGATACTTTCCTACAGGCCTTGCAGAGATTTATCAACCGAAGAGGCATACCGGCAGACATATACTCCGACAATGGGTCGAACTTTGTGGGCGCTCACCGGGAACTGCAGCGTTGGCACAAAAACGAACAGGGTCAAACTGCAGAATTGAACCGTGACCTATGGCATACGATGGCACTTCACTCTTCCGCAGGCCAGTCATCGCGGCGGCGTACGGGAAAGCCTGATCCGGTCCACCAGGCGAATATTGCCGTCGATCACTGAGCAACAGCCACCCGATGACGAGACATTGAGCGCCGTCACGACTGAGGTAGAGAGAATTCTGAACAACCGCCCACCGTTCCCAGTAACCAGCTGCGACCCCACCTACCTGGAGCTCACTCCGAAAGACTTATTGATGTCAAGATCGAGCGGGGGATTCCAGGGACCGATAAACATTCGTGGGAGCTACCTCCACGGATGGAAGCAGGCCAACTATATTGCCAAGATGTTCGGAGGCGACGGCTTCTAGAGTACCTACCGGCTCTGCAAGCTCGACAGAAGTGGCTGGTCAAAACGAAACCATTCAAGGTTGGGAACGTAGTGGTGATCGCAGAGGAGCACTCGCATTTCAGCACCTGGTCTTTGGGCGTGGTCATGGAAACCATCGAAAGCTCGGACGAAATGATAAGAACTGTGAAGGTGAAGACCGCCCACGGAACGTTAATCCGCGACGTACGCAGTATCAGCTTCCTCGAGAGTGAAGACTGAGAAGCCGATGACAAGGAAGCCCAGTAGACTATCCCTCATGCGTCTTCGAAATGGGTAAAATGAACCCTCATTTGTGGGGGCATTTAGGACGTGCTGACGTACTGGACTAGCATACACCCCGACTCATACAAACTCACATGACACTCGTCTTATACTTCATGATCTCTGTCAAACACGTTGCAGTGCTCGCCCTTTTTTCGTTGACGCTACAGATGGTCTATAGCATATGAAATAGTAGTAGCTGTGATTCTATCACATACCGAGACACACACCAATCACACTTACATATAACACGTTTATACTTCATGGCCCCCATCAAAACACGCCGCAGGGCTGATTGTTCCTCGTTTATCAATGACATTATGGAAGGTATCTCCCGTAAGTGACGGTCGTTACTATTTGCCCATGTACCGGAGTGCGACCTCACCCATGGCACTCATACCCACCCCCACACACGCACACTCACACAAAAACACGTGGCCGGGGGGGGGGGGGAACCGCCCACCCGAGGACAGCACCTATGCTTCGCCTTCACGCCCGCCATCGATCAGCCGTTTTCATGGAAGACGTAGGGTAACCTCGCGTCGGTGTGGCAACCGGACCGAGTGCGATCGTGGGTAGAATGCTGATGACAAGGCATCAGGTACGCGTACTAACAGTAGGGTCTAGGTAGGTACGAAGAATCAGTTCTCATACTCGAAAACTTTCGTTCTGCTAACATTCGGGAGGATCTTGGTGGGCGGTGAAACGACCGGTAGTGGAAAATCCTCCGAAAACCACTGCAGTTCCATGTTACCCTAACATCATTCACTCATTTACACTTTTGAATTGATTTATGCACTGTTCGTTTTTACGGACCAATGCTTGTTTGTTCGCGCCCAGCGCGCTGCTCTGTCATATCCTCGTTCTGGACCTACGTGCTCCTTTCTCGCACGCTGCCATTCGGTCCTCGTTTTTTGGGTCCTTTTCATTGCATGATTGAGGTTTGTATCTGTTTTGCGTCATCGTTCATTTGATAATCTGATATCGTAGAATTTCACGAATAATCGCGTTCTGATTTCGGGATCCGTTGCGAATTTGGCTACGCATTGCCCAAATTTGTCTTACAAAGGGCATAGCTGCTACGCCGCTTGATGCCAAAAATCATGCAGGATCCCCAGTCACTTCCCCCAGCAAGTTATCCGGGGCATTCAGCCCCTTTTATGGTGTGGCTTTTTGCTACAAACCGATACCGTCCCACTCCGCCGTGCACCAGATGTCTTTGGTCACTACTCTTAGCCATATCACTATTCCCACTGGTGTAATCGCATAAAGTTTCCGTCGGCTAAACCAATACTACTCCACTGGTCCTGACTTAATCCATTCCCGCATTCCCAAGGAAACCGCAGACACAATAGCTGCTCCATATGCATCTCTTTTTCAGCTGCTTGTTGACGACGGAGTTGTCCCCGACGGCTGGAAAAAGCAGCTATCGCACCCATCTATAAGAAAGTTAGTAGACATCTTGCTTCTAGTTTCAGACCCATAAGTCCAACTAGCAATACCAGCAAGATTTTTGGAGACAATTCCCGAGAGTGCGATTCTCTCCCATCTGCACAGAAGTAGGATCTTCTCCCCGTCCCAACATGGGTTTCTCCCTGACAGAACATGCATCACCAATATGCATACTGTCTCGGATAGTCTGACGAAAGCCTACGATGATTGCAAGCTCTCATACGCTGTATTCATCTATTTTGCTAAGGCCTCCGAATCGGTCCCCCATGCTCTCCTCTTTCTAGGCTGCAAAAATACGGGACCACGGACCCTATGCTGGCCATATAACGTAGCTTCATTACCGACCGCACCCTAGTAATTGAAGTGGGGAATTTTTTGTTTCAACCTGCCCCAGCAACAACTGGTGTCCCCTAAGGGTCGGTTTAAGGTCCGATTCTTTTCTTGGTCTACGTAGACGATGTTCCGACAGCCCTTCCTGCGAATATCTCCATGTACGCAGAGGATGTAACCTTCTGGAGTTCAAGCTTTTAAAACCTGCAACCTGAAGTTGATGGAGCAAAACGCTGGTCCGAGGATTGGGACCTCCCAGTTATTGATGACGAATGCGTGAGTGGCCTTTGGAAGAAAGACTAGTCACGTTCACCATCAACGGAGCGACTACACTGCCAATGGTTGACGGATAAAAAAGCTCTGTTTCTTGTTAGATTGTAATTTGTCCTTTTCTACTCATCACCAACTTGCGAGCTGGTCCACCTTCCGAGTCCTAAATATAGTTCAAAGGTTGTTCCCACGCATCTCTAAGGATGATTTCCCCATAATTTTCGGCACACAACTCCGTTCTCTGCTGGGGTACGGTAGTCAGGTAGTGCACTCTGGCCTTGTTCAAGACCGTGAGATCCTGGAAAGAGTTCAGAGGGCTTCCGCCAAAGCAGTATAGGGTCTGTCCTACCTGCACTATCTCGTCCGCCTCTCACTCCCCAATCCCTACCTCTATGATCAAGGCTCGTACTAGGTGATCTGTTTTAGATGTTTCGCCTTGTTAAATCAGGTCAAAGTGGTTGCGTCTTCCCCGTCTGTCCAGCCTCTTCCCTCCGTGGTCACAGCAGAAGGTTTTTTACACCGAGGTCACGCACTTTACTACGAATTACCTTTTCTGATTGTAGGGTTATTACTCTGCGGGACGCTCTTCCGTAAGTTATTTGTCTCTAGCAAAACAAAACTACCTTCAAAAGAAGCTAGATTTCCGCCTATGTCTCTCCCAGTATTTCGTCGTTCAAAAAAGTCAAATAGGTATCTTTTATTGCTCTTCCTTCCGCTGTGTTCATGAAAGTTACACCCCCATTGCGCCCAAGGCACTGTCCATAGTGAGACGCTGCATGATTTTATGTGTATTTTGCTTTTGTTGCCGGCCCGCCCCGCCCCCGCTTTCCTTTACTCTCGATCCGGCTCGAGGAATCCGACAGACAATCAAAGAATCCCTCGAGAACCGGGGCAATTGGGCTCAAATCCCTGGACCCGTGTAGTGCTTCAAGACTTCAAGGCCAGAATATAGTTGGACGCAGCACGTTCCGTTCAATGACGGATACATATTGAGACAAGACTTTCCTCCTTAAGGTTTCTTTGACACCAACGATTGTCGCTTCGTATACTTGGTCCTTCCTGCTCCCTCTCTTGAAAGGAGCAACCAAACCGTAGAAATTTGACTGAAAGCAGCTGACCCAAGTAGAGCTTCTTAAATCTAGGCCTTAGGTTCTTCAAACGGACTAACTTTCAACAGACGAATAGGTACCTTCGGTCCCAGATAACGAGCGCCAACCGGAGACTAGAAAGAGAAGATCGTAATGGGCAAATCAAGAATTACCTCAGTTCTGCTGACTATCTGTCTGTAACAAGAACTCGCAAAGCCTACTTTAAGGAGAGCCCACTTCTCGAAAGTACACGTCGACCATAAGAAGAGTGTGTGCCGCGTCTGCAGTTTTACATGTTCACAGATGAGAACAACCTCATAGCAATCAGAAATCTGTGCAAATCTAGAAGCAGACTACACTTCCTTGTTCGAGTGGGAAGCAGCGAGTTCATTTTTACCAACACTTCAGGTGTTCCCGGCAGTGATCACCCTCCTCTCCTGCCTTACGGCTAATAGAAGGTTCTGCTACCCCCCCCCCTCCGGCACAACCGGCAGAGGTCTTTGGGTCTTACTTCAGCACCGTCACCGAGGCCTCTTCCAAGATCGTGCGGCCGGTGGTCCACAACCCTTTAATTCGCTCATCACAGGAACACAAATATATCCCCTGCACTGATTTATGAAGAGCCATCTATATGATGCTCATAGTTCTATGGGTGATTACGTGATCCCCCCAAGAGTACCCGAAGAAACAACCATTGTTATGCTGGTTCCCTATACCCATCCTGTCAGTAAAAGTCCAGACATCAGTGTTTTACCAGCAGTGGGGAAAAACTGTACTAGCTCTCATCTTCAGAGAAAGGAGCTGTCATGTTCCGCCAAGTTACAGACTAACTAGTCTCACCAACATACCTATCAAGATCTTTGAGAGCATTCTGAAAGATGCCTTCCTAGATCATCTCAAGGGGCCTGGACTGCTCGCCTCTTCCCGGCAAGTCTTCCTGCCTCAGGGGCTTTGCATCATTAGTTCGCCCGCTGTGACGGACAGCTCGACACGAGTAATTAATGGTGGACTGATAGCTCGTGCCATGTCGGTAGACTTTCCCAAAGCCTTTATCTCCTTCTTTCGGGGTTAAAGGTGCATGGAATTTCGGATCAGCTACATTCAGTTAACCCAGCGCTTTCTTGCAGATCAATCCTTTGCAATTAGACCTAGGTCATGTCACTCCCCTGCATTGTCAGTCTCTATCGGAGTGCCTCAGGGATCATCGCCTGGCCCATTTCCCCTTGTCTACATGAGTGACCTACCCGATGTCGTTTCCGTCAACATAGCAATGTATGCTGACGACGTGACGACGTGAAGATCGGACCTCACAGAAGAGCACCTGGCTGTGGTTGTTGCAAAACGCTGTTTTTGCAGTAAAGCCTCCCAGTTGATGAACACAAAATTATCTCAGTGATATTTGGCGTAATTCCTGACCATCCATTCTGGATCAGTAATAGAACTCTAATCCGAAATTTAAATCAGCACATAACTCCAGGATTTTTGCCTTGTAATAGAATTTCGTTTTCCCACATTAGGGAAAAGCTAGCAATTCCGGATTCCGAGTCCTCTATATGGTGAGGTTTCCTTCAATTCTATATCGGAAGAAGGCTTCCTCCTCGTCATATGCTGGAATATGGCGGTCGAGTGGTAGTCTTCGATATCACCTACGACAGATACCCAAAGGAACGAGTCCAGAGAAGGGCAAAAAATGGTGCATGGCTTAGAAATCAATCTACACCCAGCTCTTCCGACTGAACCAAAACCCTATCCTGAAGGTGTAGCATGTAGGGGAGACCCTAATTCTCGTGCACTACCAGTTCTCTACTGATAACGTTAATCAGGTTTTGCATGCCCAATCCTGGAAAATCCGCTTAGGCCTAGTAAGAAACCTTTAAGGATACGTCTACGCATATTAGTTCGTCAAAATTTCCTCGTCCGCAGAATCGTGTCTACATGAAATGGTATTCCACAAGAATTAATGCAGGCATCGTCCAAAGCAGTCTTTTGGGCTCTCTTGGATCGTCGTCTGGGGTTAAGTCCTGGCTTACACTCAGACTAACTCCACGCCCTCATCAGTCATGATTTCGAGTTGTGTTTTCCTCCTTTGAGACCAGTGCATGGGAAAAATTAAATAAAACAAATAATTGAATGTATGACAGAAAAAAGGTAAAAGGGGACCAAAATATTCTGCCGGTGGCAGCGAAAATGATTTCCCCCGGTCTTCGCTTTCGCAGAAAGCTAGTTTCCAGGCGGAGTTTTAGATTTCAAGGACAAATTTTCCAGAACAGCTTGTAAAGCTACAATTTGTTCATCCTTAGTATTCGTGAACTAGGAGTTACGTCCAACAGACCTATCACGATGGGATCCGTGTAAAGGCCTGGGGGTACGTAATTACCAACTATTCTCGACGAACTTCGTCGGTCGGGGAAAGATGGGTACTGTATCATCCTCGGTGACTTCAACATTCCGAAGATCGACTAGGACAACGACTGCGATCGCCCGTCCTCGGATTGATTCGGAAGAGACGCCTCTGCTGTTCTTTTGAAGGCTTCATGCGATTTACATAAAGGGCGCAAATTGCACGTTCAATAGTTTCCACTCCCCTTTTGGGCTACTGAGTTGGAAGCAAAATCGCGCTATTGACTGTCACTAGTGTCGTTACAACTGTAGGTGAATAGGATCCAAGAGGCGACTGACGAGACCTTGTATCGTTCGTTAGAATCGTCTCTCATTCAAGGTTTAAAATGTTGGATTGGTCCAATGAAAAAGAGTCGGAAATAGCGCAGCTGCACCAAAGTAGTTCAGTGAGGATTCATAACCCCGGCTTTAAGTTCGTTGCCCGGGCATATGCTGGACACATCGCTTAAACTAGTAGCTTACTAACTTAACCTGAAATTCGGGTTTACTAAGGCTGCAGATTCATCCATTGAAAGACCAGCAGTCTGAAAAATATCCATGCTGTACATAGTAGGTGTCTCCAGGTGGCTTAAGTTGGATAATTTCCAGTGTCGCACAACCTGTTCTAGCCCGGTTGCACGAACGATGAATTCTAATTGGGGTGCTTGAGACGAACGATTCATGGGGTGTGTGGGGTGGCTGATAGAAGTGGCATATGCAAATTCGCAAACTTTGGCGCCCTCGGGTTTTGCTCCACAACGACTTGACGGACAATTCCGATTGGGGCGCAAACCGCTCCCCCAGAGTCATCCGTATGAAACAGGCCGAGTGCGAGTACCCAGACAAGGGCAACGCGGCCTTGGTAGGGGGCATGATGGGGATTTTCTCTGGAAGCGGGCTCTGTATAAGAGCCGCAGAATCCCGTAGACAGCGACGCGATATGCGCGAATGTGGCTGGCCACAAAATAATGCCATTGCCTCTCGCCTCTCACTAAGGTATCCTAGGTGGGGCAAGATTCACTGGGACTCGTTTGGCATCCCCGACAGGCAGACCGCCGTTCGAAAAGGCGTATGAGCCACTCGTTTGGCCACCGAATCCCAATACACAAACCCTCCTTTGCACGACAGGCACCCCTTGGTTGTGCATGGGGTGGAGTTTCAACCTTGAATGGAAAGCCGAGTGACGCTGGTGATGCCACTCCGCGCCTGGTTTCCAACGCTCTCCACAAACTGTTCCTCTAAGCACACTACTTGTAGGCATGTGCCGTTTTGAAGCATCCATGAGGGTGGCTCGTTCTATCTCGGGGTCTACCTGACCAGAAGCAAAACTGAATCAGACAGGTGTCAGTTGGATTATGTGCTAGGAAGTTCGGCCCACGGTAATAAAGTCTTGACCACGGGACTTGGCCATCCCACGAGCGGTAAACTTTCTTGGTAGTGTCCAAATTATCCAGCCTGTCAGTGGTTAGACATATTAGAGGATATGAATGGATCTCACAACCAGTAGCCTTCTTGTTTGCACATAATATCCTCTCGTTGATCACGCCTCTGTCTGTTGTCCGCTGTTTTGCTTTCTTACTCCTGCCTTATATCTCTTCCGCTTCCAGTGCTCTGTAATTGTTAGTCGAACTGAACATATTTTATTGCGTCCTGTGCATGAGTGCCGTGGCTGGAGTATACTTTGTAAACTATAAAGACCGCTGCGTTATTGGGGATGGTTGGCAACCGGATCTTGAGCTTCAAATTGGGTAGCCACATAAGACCAGTCACCAGTTAACGATCACATTCTTAACGATTGCAAGTGACTTCGAGGATTCTGCCCAGAAGAGTAAGGTTTTGCTCACCTGGTAGGAAGTCTTCACTGGCTGAAGCTGGCAAAACTGAAGTGTAAATATTACGAATGAGTTGAAACCGTAGAATGGAGCCTTGGCAATTGCGGCGTTTGCCCTCGCCGAAGGAAGGCAATCAGTTTTAACGTGCAGTGGGTTGCCGTAAGCAGGAGAGGAACAAAGCTCATTCAGGCTGCTCTTCCGCGCGAATTAAAAGGTGGTTCCCTTTGGCGAATATATGCGTAAAGCCGTGTCGGATGTGGGAACTTAGATAGTGTCATGTGCCGTAGCATCATTCAGGGAAAAACGGTTTGTCTGTGGCATACCAGAGGAAGCTCCTGATATGTGAATCAGCTCGGGTTCTGACACGAATAATTTGCCTACCGAGGCCGATAAAAGTGACATTTTCCCCCTTGCCACCTGGCAGTTTAAGGTAGGTGTACTGAAGGTTACTACTTACGGCCTCCACCCCCTCAACCAGTCTTTCAAGCTTGGACCTGTTCCTTCTTTAAGTCAGCAAGGGGCTCGGAACCGTAAGTCAGGTTGGCGACAGAGTACTACTAGTTGATTATCCCGGAAGGTTAAGGCTTCTGGGAGGACGTTTCCCGTAGCTAAACTGGTAGACCCCTTTTTTCACAACCGGGGAGATAGCTTCACAAAGCCTGCCGCTAAAGTGTTCCACATGTTGAATTTTCTGGGAAATTCACGCAGTGGTGTAGCTGAAAATCGCATCCTTGTTTCTTTAGAGCACAGACAGCTCGGTCAACTCAAAGCTCGTCCATGGATCAGAGTGCACATATTTTGGCATACCTGATGTGGTGAAGAGTCGCCGCGGAAAACGAGCGACACTAGGGGGATGCACATAAGCACTAACTAACGCCACGTGAAAACGCGAGTATTCACAAACGATAGTCAGGACGTATTCACCACCAGTTGTCGAAGGTGGGGGGCTCACGAAGTCAGTGGTCGGATATTCGAATTATCACGTTGCTTTAATAAGACTACTGGTGGGGGCTTGTAGAGCAGAGGCTCTAGTTCTGCATAACCGTTGAAGCGAAAAATCATTTACTCAGGGGAGGATTTTAGATCTCACATTGTGGCTCATTCGGGAAACCCCAAGTTGGCACGACGAATTGTAGTCTTACTAAGAATGGCAATAAAACCGTTACTAAGAGGCCTACTTGCCACTGCGTTGTCTTGTTCAGCCCTGCAAATTATATCAGACTAAAAAAGAGGGCGGCGCAACCTTCGGCCGTTGAATCTTTTCATTTTTATTTTGCTTGTTTGTCTTCTGTCGAGCATGAAGGCCACTGACCATCGGCCAGCGATAAGCTTGAAGTGGTTGCCTATGTGACAATGTCAGCACCCAATGAAGGCCTTGACCATAACGCGCGCCTCAGTTTGGTTGCATAGCGAATTCTTTTTCTGACAACTAGGTTATGAGAAAAGATTACGGAGCGACTATTGTGTCTCATTGATGTGGCCATTGCAGTGACTGAAACGTCTGTTTCAATCACAAATAAAGCTTTCTGTTCCAGTGCAACAACTTATATTTTGGGGGGTTCAAAGGCACATATAATATCTTCTGGCTGGAGAAACATCGTATTTCCCAAACGGATTGATCTTGTCGGAGAACGACGTCACTTACTCTGAATATTAGAAGAATATGTAAATGGTGCTGCTTGGCGTTTTCATACATTCTGGTTGCGGAATCTTGCGCGAGATTTTCATTCAGTCGGAAGCAGGTCTTAGTTCTCCGTTCCATATCAGGCAACCCAAATGGTGGACCCTTTTGCTGGAACCACATATTTGGCCGTATCAAACTTTATATCGTACTTCGCAGCTGCTTTCGAGGAGCTCTCAAGGTTTCCTTCTTGGTTTTCCTCAGTCTTGCCGCTTACGGGCACGTCTTTCATGTAAGTAAGTGTGTGTGGCATTTTCAGCTTTCAGGATCCCAGCGATAGTGCGTCGCAAAGAGGCATCTTCGTTGGTAACTTCGAAAGGTATACGTCGAAACTGGTGGAGAACAGAACATGCCTCAAGAGCAATGTACGGCCCTTCATTCTGCAAGATAGAAGCCTGGTGATAAGCGTTGTTCAACTCCAGAGCAACGTACACTGTATATTGAGATATATAATCAACCTTTTTCGATTCCAGGCAGCAGCTTAGTATCCAGAATAGCAAAGCTGTTGACAATATGAAACTAATACACAGCCATTCCTGTCTTGTGTATCGCACTTTCAGCCACAAGGAACTATTTGTTTTTCCGACTACCTGCTATTCAGAATCAGGTACTTTCCATATACTTTTGGATCCAGAAACATCCACCAAAGTTTCACCTTTCCGCAAAAGGCTTAGTTTCCCAGTATTTCGCCTATCTACTTATGTACCAACTTCTGTTTTCCTTCGCTGTTGCATGTCTTTGCGATAATCGCATCCCCTCCAATCGTTGCTTTGCTTCTTCCCCTTTGGCTTCGCCATACAACTTACAAAGACCGGCGATCTTCCGCGGGGGGTCACATGTGTTCAGCTTGCGGAAGCAAAACAAGAAAAACTTTCTGATCTGAGGCTCAGTAAGGGTGCAGACAGGTATAAACATTTACATTAATCGAGCTGCAACATGTTGGCCTATACTCTTGCCAATATACGGCCGACTGGTCAATACATTATTGTGCTAGTTCATCCGGGCGGAGTGTATTACCGGTAGAACTGATGCCTAAGCTTGTTTTGTGTTGGTCGTCAACAGTAGATGTGGGGCACCCTGTCGTGCCTGGCTTCTTTCTCGAGGTAGTGGGCTGGCCAGCTTTATAGTTCCTTGCGGCAGGCTCGAGTCATTGGCCAGTGTAGTACTTTCAGACATAGAAGGCCGCGCCGATCTTTATCGGCTGAAGGGCCGATGCCTGCCCGGACACTAGCTGAGCTTCGGCTCTCCAAATTTTTCGTGTGTCTTCGTAGGACGTGCAAGTTCTACCCCCACAGAAGAACACTGCATCAATTGTGCCGGGCGAAAATCACCCGGAGTCGCAGGCTATAACTTTTGCTCGAAATATACTGCTGTTCACGGCCAAGCCCACCCTCCAAAGCGGAAGATTATATGTGCTCTTTTGTGTATAGGGCTCAGTCACAAATCTTGTAGAGGACATTCGCCTTCTGCAAGTACTAAACATGTTAGGCAAAGAAGCCAGCAAGTCCCTTACAGTTGGGGGCCTTAAAGTTCCGCACAGACTGGGTATTTCAGTCAGGTATTCCTGTCACCTAAAGGGGGACGTCTACAGTGGCTGCACTCGAAAGCCCTGCTCCGACAAGTGACGAAAGATGCCAGGCGTAAAACTGGCTGCAGGCTGTTCTATTGATGGAGAACCATAGGGACGACATGGCAGAACTCCATATTTACTCTCTATGGGGTATGTGCAACCGAGTGAGTGGCAAAATCAATCTGAGTGTGTCAACCCGAGATAGCATCGGAGCTCTTTAGAAGCTTCGCAAATGTGGATATGGCTAAACTTCGCACTAAAGCAATGGATTGAATACGTGATACAGCGGAAGATGCTAATTTAGAAGAAGGTCTGCACGTGAGTAAGGGACCTCTTGTTACAACACAGAGCGAGTTTGCTCCCTTCAAGCTTCGGAGGTTGGGGGCGAACCGGTTTGGTGGAGAGGTACAGTGGGCAGGCCGATCAAGTTTAGAAACCGTAGTCGGGCTTTCTTAAATTCTCTCGGGGGGTAGCCAGTCTTGGATCTGCCGTACTGAGAATGGAAAATAGATTGTGAACCTGTTGCCACCAGCCATACGCAACTGAGAAGGAGTTGGCCCAGTGTGTGAAAGGGCCTCCAAAGAGGTGCTGTAGCTAAGTCCAGTCTAAGAACCCTTTGAAGGAGGCATCAGGACCGCTGACGACCCGTGATCATGGAGTGGCGGCAGATACCCAAAGTAAAGCTGATATCCCGGGTGATTGTTTTGGCAGTGAGCACAGAAAAGATGACGATGGGCGCATAGATTTCGAGGCGGCTACTCCTTCCTCGATCAAAAAGGTTCAAGTCTTTCAAGGGAGGTGGTGCTCAGGCACCTGGAAGGATGGGTTATCAATAGGTTCGCTGTACCAGAAGGTATCCACCTTCACAATTTTTAGCCAAATCAGATGTGCTTTCCCGTATATAAGTTACAAATGACCATTCTGGATCATAGAAGTTTGTCACAGGGCTGAAAAACAGCAATGGCTGCTATACATAAAGGCGCATCCCGCTTCGAGATGGAAAACTATGGACCGGCGGGCTTAACGACATCTTGTGCGAAGTGCCAAGAAATGTAATCCGGACACATCTCTCCTGACATCCGTTAGAGAAATATGTGCCTTGCCCAGCTCACCGTATATTGTGAAGAAACGGGCTCAGCTTAACCAATCTTTTGGGCTTACCAGAAGAAGCCGCTTGCAGGGTGGATGAAGGCCAACAAGTGGAGGTACGCTATCTTCACTTTAGCAAATAATTTGACTTCGTGAACCCTCGGTTACTGCTAGTCAAGATGAGGTCGTCCGGTAGAACTAGACAAATTAAGGAATGGTTGGAAAACCTCCATAGCGCCAGAACGTTTTACGGTAAAGTAGGCGATAGGAACACTAAATTTGAAAGGGCGAACATCTAAGTATCGCTTGGGCCTGCTTTGGGCCCACTGCCGTTTCTTTTATTTATAAATGACCTAGCCTCAGTCCTAAAGTCATTAAGTTCCTTTTTTGCAGACGGTGTGAAATTGGTGGGGCTCGGGGGCGACTGATTCTGGCGGAGATCTTTTCCGAGCAAACTGCTAGACTGGTTAAAGTACAGGGAGGTGGCTTCCGTGAAGCTCTCAGCCGCTGCAGACAGCTTGTCCAAAGAAGCATCGCCCATGGGCAGAGCTAGAGAACACAGGGTTTTCACGGGTAACTGCTGCACCCGAAGCTATCGCGGTGCAACCTTTCCGACGAGAATTCCACGCACCGGTTGGGGCATTCATCGCATGCGCTCAGAAGGCTTTTAATAGCAGAGAGCCATGCCACTAATCGTTTAATCTGTTTTCATCGGGAACACCTGTGCGATTTAGAAAAGCCTGACACAGAACATGGTAGGGGGTTTGTACAGGTGGTTCTGCTTCTAAAGGAGGTAACCCAACAAAGATACTCATTTTCTGCCGTTGAGATGAAATCCTGGCAGCTGCGAATTGTGCTTCCAAATGCATCGGCCGCTGGGCGAGGTTACCACGCCAAATAGACGACTCTTTGGAAGGTGGCGCAGCCATGTATACTTCCAACGTGGAAGCATCAGATGCTTCATATTCAGATATGATCTAATAAACGCTTGGTTTTGATTTACCTCAATTGATGCATTAAAACGATGTGAAAAATCGTTACGAGGGACAAAAGAAAAATAGCAGACGTAGGAAGGGGCTCACATATCTATGATTTTCCTGACTGTGGACCCCACAAATTCCGCGGACAGGAGAAATGACCGGCAGAATTGAAGGGAGTGTACTGTCGGTCCAAATGAACTGACAGATCTGGGAAGGCTATCTACCTTTAGTCAAACCAGCGAGTTGGTGATGCTTCACGGTTCTAGAGCGTTTGGAGCTAGTTGTAGCCACCAGCCCTAGCCAGGAAACCTAGGTTTCATCGAACAAAAATCACCCAGGCAGTTAGTTCCTCACTAAGGGTGAATGTATTTTTTGATGTGAATGAGAATGGGGTCACCTAGCAATCCTACCGGACCCGTGATCGGTGTTAAAGCGTCACCAATGAAAGTCATCTAAGCCGGTTTGGTATTCCGTAGCGAAACAGCCTATGAATTTATTGAGCTGATGAGTGATTTGCGCCCGATCCTGAGCCGCTCCTGAAATCAGGTAACCCAGTGGCCGTAGTCGCGGCGAGGTCGAAGAGGCTATTAGCGGCTGAATACTTGATGCTTAACCTTGATGGGTTCCTGGGAGCATCTGAAACTCAAGTGCAACCACAATAAAGTGGCTAGAAGAAATGGTCCATTGGTTTTGCCTTTTGTGTCTCAGAAAAGCCGCCACATTGGTGCTGCATGTGGCATACTCAGTTCTCGGCTTCCAGAATTTCACTACTTACCCATAAATGTATCGCAAGCTCTGAACCTATCCTGCTTAGTGGCACTCCGATCTCCATTTTTTCCTTAGTAAGGGACCTTGGCTTCATCCTCTTTAGCTTCTGCGAATAGGTGCCCTATCAAACAACCAAGGCAAGACGACTCACCGCTCTGGTCTTCTGCTGCTTTAACCATGAAAACCGCGGCCTCAAGCTGCACCGCTACCATGTTGGGCCACTTCTCTCTCATTGGCTCCAGCAGAAAAAAACACCTCCACTGCAACTAGGAAAGTTCAACGCCAATTCAGAGAAGGATTGATTGGACTAAACTCACTCGTCTCCTGTCGCGAACCGCGTGGCTAACACGAGCATGAACTCTTTTGGCCATGACCCCTGAAGCTCAAAGTTATTCTGTCATATACACTTGCGCACGGGCAAGTATTTTATCAGTCGCCCACATTTTGTTGTCTATAGCGCATACTGGCTGCGGAACCGTATTTCATCAATGATACCAAATTAATAAATGAACAACAAAATGGAACATATGAGATCTCTGTTATGCGATCATACGGATTCAGAAAACGAGAACCAAATTGCTGCTTGTGAGAAAGGAGCACGTGCTTCACGCAGGTCCAAAACAGGGCATGACAGAGTGGCGCGTTGGACGTGAACAAAAAAAGGTTGGTTTGTAAAAATATAACGTGTATGAAAAACCCGCAAGTAGTGTATGTGAGCGGGTGATATCACGGAAACGCGAGCTTGTATTTTCTTTGGAGAGTGTTTTACAACCGATCGTTGCACCGTCCGCCGAATTCCCCCCGAATCCTAGCGGAGCCATAGGTTCGGGATATGGGTACTGAACCTCCCTGCCTACCTAGACATTGCTGTCAGCACGAGTAACTAATATTTCTGACTTCAGAATTCTACTCATAATCGCACTTGATCCGGTGGCTAGGGTGACGCGGTGTTACTCTGCATCGTCCACGAGAACTGCCGCTCGGCGGCGGGAATGTGGGGAGATGCCTTGGTTCCGAAACCCACATACTGTCTCCAGGAAGGCCGTCGTGCATTGTCCGCTTGCGTTTGTGTGCAATTACGTACATGCGCGTGTGCGGGCGGATGTCGTGAGTGGGGTTTTACGTGGGTATATGAGTAAGTAACTGCTACCACCAAGTACGGGAAAAGTATTCCAATCACTGAAACTTTTTTCTCCCAGTACTCCGATGCTCTTTGCTCCGGCCCCTCGCATACCAATTTAAGTATATATATATATACACTTGCTCTTCATCCCGCACATTTTGCCGGCCATTTCTCACGCTATCATCCCCCTGATCCCCAAGATATGCTTCCATTCTACGTGAAGTATTTTGCCCCGTCCGCTGACCACCTGCTGTAGTGTAGTAAGGCTTACCTACCATTTAACCCCTAGTAATTGATCCCTCTTTTTTGCTCCACCGCCTCCCTCCGCCACCCTTATTTATAACAAATTCTAGCCCCTTTCATACATGCTTGAGAGTTTTTAGATATCCCCAATTGGGCCACATGCGTTTCCTGCGTGCCATGCAGCTTGGTCTGCTTTCCCATGTTCCACCGATTGTAAAGACAACATTGCGTCATGATGTTCACTTACAGTCCACAGTCGTTTGATTTGCAACTATCCAATTACTCTGGTCCGCCAACGCATGCCGCACCCGCATTGATCAAAAAATAATTAGACCCATTCTTACCTGTTCTCTTCGATCCTGTCCTCCTTTTTTCCTTTTCTATGAACTGCTCCTCACAGTCGTCATCACTTCCGTGCCTCCGCATTCCTTTTTTCTCTCCGTTGGGCCGCCAAGTTTACCTGCCATGAAGATAATTTACCACGATATTCCAAATTTAATTCCACAACCATTCGATCGAACCTTGCCTGCCCCTCCCAATGACTGATAATCTCTTTCTAGGGCCCCATTTTTACCGCTCCCGCTCCTCTTATATGTATATATATATATATATATATATATATATATATATATTGCATTTATATGTATATGTACATTCGCTCTGCTTCCTGCAGTTCCTCACCGGCCATTTTTATTGCTATCATCCCGCCGACCGTCATGATATGCGCTCATTTCTTCTACATATGTGCTTCATATCTACCGTATCCAATCCCCTTGAATCATTTTTGTCATCGATCTACTCTACATGTCTTGCATTGCTAGCTCCTTGTTTTACAATGAGTTTTGTGCCCTGTACTCCGACCGCCCGTTGCAGATTACCAATGATTCATTGCTACACGATCCATCGCAGCGCTTTCATTTTCTTCTCCATCCCCTCCAGCTACTGCAGTTTCTTATACCGAATTCTAGTCTCTCGCATATACCCCAGTCGGCCTCAAGATGTCTCCACCCGACCAAGTCAAACTCCACATCTGACCTTGACTTTCAAAAGCACCAGGCATCCGTTTGAACACGCGTTTGGGTTCATCTAAACTCCCTACGTTTTCTTTAGTGTGTATACATTTTTCATACACTTATCATACCTTTATCCCAAATCATTCCCTCTTCTGAGCCTTTCATCCTACGTTTTCATGCAAAATTCCACACTTTCATGAATTATATCTGTCTATTTCATCACCTGTAAAGACATGATCATGCACCTGGAATGCTTTGGTGGTCTCCGAAATAAATCAATGTTTTTGTTGTTATATTATAATTCAATGGTGAAGGGAGGACGATGAGCTACAACGCTCGAGCTTTTGGAGGTTACGGAGCAGAATTTTGTTTCATGCACTTGTGTGATTGAGTGTGTGTATATTTGAGTACGTGAGTAGGTCGTCAGTACTTACGTAAAGGGAAGGGTTTTTAACAAATTCTTTGACAAAATAGGAGCGGTGGACAATATTGCATGTCTAGCCTGAGGTTATGGAGCGGATATCGAAGGCAACAATCAAGGTTCATAGAAGTGCTCCGTGGGTGGCGCACAACTGTTGAGCACTCTGGGGTTTCAAATGGTCTACCGGGGTTCTTTTGTGTGGGCTAGTCCGTCTTCACCCCCGAAGAGGCTGATGAGGCGCTCTTCGCGAGTAAGCATGCCTTTGGCAGTCTTCGCCCTGACAGTTCTTTTCAGTTTGTCGGGGCTTTCGATAGTTTCCACGACAACGCCCAAAGGCCAGGTGCTGAAATGGGCTTGTTGGCCGGCGATCATCACTTCATCCCTGGCCTGGAATGTTCTTGCTTTGATCAGCCACTTCTGTAGAGCTTGCACAGCCGGTAGGTGTGTAACAGGCCGGTTAGCTAGGAACGGACACATACGAGACTCATCAGCCATAGTCCAGTGATCGTCGCTCAGTCAAAACAGAGAACACAGGGTACAAGAGATGAACGTGTATTGGGCAGAAATGAACGTAGTAGAAACGAGTTACAGCAGTTCTTCACAACTCAATTCTCTCCGGGTCTGGGTCACTGCACTCTTCGGGGATAGCGGCAGGTCTTCTTGTCCGAGATTCCTCACCGGGCTTCGTCCAGTTCACACGTCCGACAGGTGCACCTGTAACAAACGAACGACAACAAATGAGTGCGTTCAAAAGTCTCTCCAATATGGCCGCCCCCGCTCTTATCTTTACACTATCCCCCTTCTTACGAAGGCACTGTCCCCAGTGCCCTTCCTGAACCACCTTCTGCGGGTATTTCTAGCTACACGGCAACATTTCTTGGCCCAGGGTTACCTGAGAACGCGGCAGTCGTATCTGGCTTCAGTCTGTCGAGATGTACAGTGAATGGCCTTTGATTGGGGTCCCTAAGTGATCGAATCGAACACGTGGATGCCGACAAAACTTCGTACGGCCCCTCCAAGCCCGATGGAATTCAGCGGGTAGCCCCGGATCAGCCTGGTCCGATCGCAGCCACACCCGGTTGCCTGGTTCCAACGGACTGCCGTATGTGGACTTGCCGTAGTATTCTATCTGCCGACGATGTTCAGCTTGTAATTGTAGACGTGCTAGTTGGTGGCTGCAAATAAGGCGTTCTCGGCTTTGGATGACGTAATCGCTGGCCAACAGCCCATCGGGTGCCGGGTGCGGGTGATCCATGTCAGCGGGAATTCTCATTTCACGCCCTGTTACCTTGAAATGAGGTGTTTGTCCGGTCGATGCTTGCACCGTGGCGCGGTACGACAGCAAACAATACGGTCTCGCCTCATCCCAATGCCTGGTGCTGTCCTGGTTCACAAAGGCTTGTGAAAGACCTTTAAGCGTACGGTTAACTCTCTCAACTACTCCGTTGCCTTGAGGATGGTATGCCGTCGTGCGTGACTTTGATGACCCCAACACCCGGCATAGCTCCTTTACTAATGAGCTTTCGAAGTTGGCTCCCCTGTCCGAGTGGGGCTGATAGGGTACGCCCCAGCGAGATACCCAGGCTGCAAAAATTGTTTCGGCAGTGGTTCGTGCATCTATTCGGGGTACTGGTATGGCTTCATACCATTTGGTGAAATGGTCAATAAGCACCAGTATATATCGGTTTCCTTTTACCGTCTCTGGAAATGGCCCAACTGCGTCGATTGCCACTATCTCGTTAGGAAACCCGGTGGTTAAGCTTTGTAGAGGTGCTCGAGTGTGCTGCGTTGGCGGTTTAATCTGGGCGGCCAAGCTGCATGTCAAACATGTATTGCGGACATCGCGCCGCTGGTGGGGCCACCAAAATCGGTGTCGTACAGCTTGTTCCAATTTGCTTTTGCCCACATGTCCCAGTTCCGCATGGAGTTCTTGAAGCAACGTGCCTACCTGCATTTCCGGAACCACCAGACGGCGCATGTAATTCGGACCAGAGTGCAGATAAATCACGCCTTCTTCCAATCGCAAACTATCCCAGAGGGACCACAGACATCTCGTCTCCCAGCTACATCCTCTCATCATCTCGGGGGATGGCCGCCCCTTTCCATCCTTCAAATAGCTATAGATAATTTACATATCTGGATCTTGTTCTTGTAATTTGCCCCACATTTCGCTTTTCGACTGTTGCAGCGTAACTGTCATTGTCCATGCTTCGGTACAACTGGGACAATTCCCATGGTCACATTGAGGTCGTCGAGATAGTGCATCGGCGTTTGTGTGTTTTTTGCCGGCCCGGTGCTCGCACGTAAAATTATACTCCTGTAACCTCTCTTGCCACCGTGCTACCTGCCCCTCGGGGTTTTTAAAGTTCCTCAGCCACTGGAGTGAAGCGTGGTCAGTCCGAACTAGGAAATCTTTTCCCAGTAAATAATGCCGAAAATATTTGGTAAAATGCACCAGAGCTAACATTTCTTTACGAGTAGTACAGTAGTTGCGCTCGCTTCGATTTAAGGTACGGCTTCCATAAGCAATGACGTGCTCTTCGTTATTTGAGGACCGTTGAGACAAGACTGCCCCAATAGCGGCATCACTTGCATCTGTGTCCAAAATGAAGCTTCCGGCGTTGTCCGACATATCCGGTAGGGCTAAAATAGGGGCACTGCAAAGTCTTCTTTTGATTTCATTGAACGCTCTCGCGTCCCTTCTGACCAATCAAACGGCTTGCCCTTTTTTGTTAATTCTGTCAACGGGGCAGAGACGGCAGAAAACTCAGGTACAAATCGGCGGTAGTAAGAAGCGAGCCCCAGGAAGCCTCTCACCTCGTCTACATCTCTAGGGGTGGTCCAGTGTTCCACAGCATGAACTTTCTCCGGATCGCTACTTATCCCAGCCCGAGAAATTTTATGGCCTAAGAATTTGACCGTGTCTTTCAGGAACACGCACTTCTTGGGATTGAGACGCAAGCCAGCACTTTCTAACTTCTGGAAAACCAACTTCAAATTGTCGAAATGCTCTCGGATGGACTTTCCGGGAATAATTATGTCGTCTAGATAAAACAAACACGTATTGGAAGGTAAGCCTGCAAGGACAACTTGCATGAGACGTTGGAACGTGGCCGGGGCGTTCGTGAGCCCGAACGGCATAGTATCGAATTCATATAGGCCGCTGGGAATAACAAATGCCGTCTTTTCTCTATCTTCTGGTTTTACCTCGACCTGCCAATATCCTGAGGCCAGATCCAGTGTAGAAAACCACTGGAAACCGGCTAGGCCATCCAACGTGTCATCAATGCGTGGTAATGGAAACGAATCCTTTCGGGTTACACTGTTCAGCTTTCAATAATCCACGCAGACTCGCATTGATCCATCTTTTTTCTTAACTAGCACTACCGGTGAGGCCCACGGAGAAGTTGACGGCCTGATTACCCCTTGTTTCAGCATTTGTTCTATAGCTTCCCTCAATGAATCTTGACAATGTACGGGGACACGCCGTGGTGCCTGTCTTATCGGCCGTGCATCACCAGTGTCGATGGAGTGTTGTACTAGTTTCGTCCTGCCCAGCTGTTCTCCATCCCACGAAAATATTTGCTCATGTTTGCGGAGCAGCCGTTCAAACCGACTCCGGTCCGGTGGTTCCAAACCCTCCACCTTGGGTGGTAGCAACTGACTGATTCTTTGTTCAGATGCCGATTCTTTCTCTAGCTCCGCCATGAAAGTGACAGAGGCGGTCTGTGTTTTTATGCGGGTTTCATCTCCCCCCGTTTGCAGCCAATTGTCTCGAAAATTTAGGGTGCACCTTGTCGACCTCAAAAAATCAACCCCCAAAATGACCGGAACTGGCAAATTTCGAACTACCGTGTAACCCTGAGGGTAGTTATGGACTCCGAGTTGGAGCTCTGTTGTTATACTGTCTATCACCTCCAGCGGAGTACCAGTCACACTTTTAAGCGACACCGGACGGTCATACAGTGGGAATCGCGGTACTTTTCTTGCGAGCTGTTCGCTAATTAAACTATAGACGGACCCAGAGTCAATCAAATCCCTGACTTGGTGGCGGCCAATTAAAATCTCGAACATAGGTAGGGCACCACTACGTTTATCATACTCAAACCTATTGACATTACCCGCATGAAAAGTTGACCTACCTTCGCGATTAATCCTCCGTCGACAGTACCGGGCGATGTGTCTCGGTTTCTGGCAGTAGTAACAGACCTTTACGTCTCGAACTGCGGGTTGTTTCCCCGTCTTGCCCGAAACCGCGAAGATTCCTGGAGTTGTCATATTCATCCCACCACCTGTCTGGTCCAGGGTGGTGCTGGTAGATTCCAAGGCGGCCAAGTCTTTTGGGGGTTGTAGTCGAAGGAATACCTTTGCCATGGGATCTCGCTCCCCAGCCAAAAATCGACCCAGGATCCGGTTTTCTCGGTCCTTCTTAGCTTCCTCTGGGAATCCCAGCCGGGCCAGACGACGTAGTACCGATAAATATTCCATTAATCTTTCTCCCTCCGCCTATGTCCGTAAATGGAATTCATTCTGTCGATCGGCCTGGGCTACCGGGCTGTCCACAATTTCCCTCAGCCGAGCGAATATGGAGTTCACATCCTGTGGGATTCCATAGTCAAGTAGTTTGCTAAATACTTCCTTCGACAGCAAGGTTAGTATCAAGTCCGCCTGTTCCTCGGCCGGAAAACGCTGGATATATCGTTTCGTTCAGGCCTCCCGGACGCTAGCATTGTTTCCCAAAGATAACTTGTCTGGAACTGGGTACGGAGGTTCCCGGCGTCTGTTGGGCATTAAAACTTGTTCAACCGTTTCTGATGCGAATGGACCAGACAACGTGGGTAATGGTTTGGACGGACTCGTATCTCCAGAACTCGGTCCCGCCGTGGGTGCCAAATCTGTAACAGGCCGGTTAGCTAGGAACGGACACATACGAGACTCATCAGCCATAGTCCAGTGATCGTCGCTCAGTCAAAACAGAGAACACAGGGTACAAGAGATGAACGTGTATTGGGCAGAAATGAACGTAGTAGAAACGAGTTACAGCAGTTCTTCACAACTCAATTCTCTCCGGGTCTGGGTCACTGCACTCTTCGGGGATAGCGGCAGGTCTTCTTGTCCGAGATTCCTCACCGGGCTTCGTCCAGTTCACACGTCCGACAGGTGCACCTGTAACAAACGAACGACAACAAATGAGTGCGTTCAAAAGTCCCTCCAATATGGCCGCCCCCGCTCTTATCTGTACAGGTGCTCCCAAAGCCATTGCCTCCCTTGAAGTTTAGTCGGCTCTTCGAAATCCAATTTCGGCCTTAACGTCAATAGATCTTTTGGGGTGAGCGCCAGATGGGTGGGGTCGCCGGTAGACGCTGGAAACAGTGGGCGGTTTTTCAGACCTTTTTTGGCCTCAGTCATGAAGGAGCCTAGAGTTTCGTCATCGGGAGGCTGTTGCTGAATCACCAACAGCAATATTCGCCGGGTAGGCCCGATCAGGCTTTCCCATAGGCCACCACGATTGGTGGCCCGCGAGGGCTTGGAGCGCCGTCGTATAACATAAGCCACGGCCCGACTCTGTAACTTGGCTCTATTCATACGTAAGTACCAAAGCTGCAATTCTCCTTGGGCGCCCAGAAAATTTGACCCATTGTCGGAGTATATATCCGCTGGTATGACTTTTCTGTTGATAAAGCTTTGCAACGCCCAGGAGGAGTAGTCGGTCGTCATCGAATGCTCAACTTTCAGATAGACCGCACGTAAATTCATGCACGTCATGATACACTCGTTTCTTTTTCCCAGCCTTTTCCCGTACTTGACCCACAGATGCCCAAAATAGTCCAGTCCGACATCACTGAACGGCAGCCAACCCAGAGTCACTGTACATTCTGGCAGCGGAGCCATGTATTGTTTGTCCGCGACCACAATGCGTCTCCTACAGTGTACACCCTTTACAGTCGCTCTTCCGCTCAGCAACCAAGGGCTACTTTGGATGACGCATGTACCGTGATTTCCTCGGCGTGTCCTTCTACGGTATGGATGTGTTTAATCAAAAGCTCTACCACAGGTTGTCGAGCCGGAGGCGATGTTGGGTATTTCGTGTCAAAGTTCAGGTGGGGTTGGTCAACCTACCACCCCCTCGTAGTAATCCATCACCGAGTTTGGAATTTAGAAGCTTAAAGTTGTTCTTTGGAAACAATGTTCTCTTGTCGAATCATCCCGCTTCTCGGGCACTCACTAGTTCTCATGGAGAGACCTCGAACTTTATCATCTTGGATAGGTCATAGTGTAATGTCCATGTTGATTGAAAAATTCCCCTTTCTGCTCACATTCCTATACTCTATGACAAATTTTGGACTGCCTTCTCCAACCTAATTCATGCTGACACTGGTTTGTGGTCGACCATTACTCTACAATTGGTGCACTCACTTTTTCTTTTCATGGTTGTGCTTTCTTGCTGAGATTACTATGAGGACAGTTGGTACGATAGTGAGATGCACTGACTCAACACAGTTTTGTTTTATTACTCCTCACTTTCACTTTCTCGATCACGTCAACTGACCGTAGACGTTTAGCTCGATTACGCTGATTTTTGGCTACCAAGCCCAGGAAATTGTTCTTTGGGCCTGATTAGGCGTGGAGAGCTTGTTCTATTTGTTTGGACTCCGGGACAGGTATTTTTTATTTACTCTTTTTGGCCAAGTGTTCCTCTTTTTACAGAATTTGTCCTATTTTTGACAACGTTTTTGCCTGGATATTTACTGAGGCTCACTGTCACAGGTACGATCGTGTTTGTAAGTATATTTTTACTCGCTAATGGTGCCTTAGAATTTGCAGAGCAATCGTGTTCTTGATTTGGGTTCAGCATCGATTTGGGCTACGCGTTGCTTTGAGGCTCCATGGTGCTATCCAGAACAAGTGAAGCTTATTAGTCTGTGAATCGATAATTGAATCGTTGGTCAGGCTTCACCCGGACCAGGACTTGGGCGTTTTGGTCGTTACACATGCTCTGCGGCTCATAGTTCATCATAGTTTACTGTGCCCGCTCGTACACTGCTGTATGGATAAACCCCTTTCGTGACTAGCAAATGTATCTTAAACCTAGCCAACCACACTGGTGACCGATACCTCTTCATTCAGGAAGAGAACCTGACCAACAGTTACAAAATGAATGTCCTTTCGGCGACTGCAGAGGTCATCACGGAGCCTTTGATCTCCACTTCCAACTCCAGAGGTGGCTTCAGTTCGCACACGGGCCAGTCGTGTTGAGGCATTTGCAGGAATTTTTGACCTCAACTCCAGGCTTCCAGCTGCCGGAAGTTGGTCGCTCCTAGGGAGCAAAGGTCTGCTGGGTTGTCGATAGACTTGGCATGATTCCACTGGTTCATGGCAGTTTCAGCTGGGATAGTCGTGAGCCTGTTAGCAAAGAAAGTAATAAAACAACTCACTACGGAGTTGAAGCAGCACAGCACCATTGTCAAATGCGTTCAAAACTAGTAGACCGACAACAAAGGTCAGAACATCTCTCTACCGTTTGTACCGCCCTCATTGCTAAAGTCTGGCCTAAAAAGCAATGAGACTGTAACCAAACACAAGAACGTGACCAATGAACTTGTTTAGGAGCTTCTGACCCGTCACACTTCTCACTGGCTCTTTATATTCCATTCGGTTTTGGGTTCATTTCTCGGCCCTAAGTATTTATTACAACAAGTGTAATTCGAGCTAGGCGGAAGCCTTTTGGTTTAGGCATGTCTAGATTAGACGGACGATGGCCACTCATCTTCGAAGGGAACTCCTACTACTCCACTCCTACTTCTGTAAAGTGGAGGATTGTTGACTGGTAACCTGGTCTTCTTCATGTTCACTAACTACGGTCCCATCCAAGGGCAAAGCGTCCGGTCGTAAAATGTTGTAACCTGCTCGTCAACGAGTTCAGTAAGCTGTAACAACCTCTGGGCTCTACCAATCGACCCGTCAGCCACAAGTGCACATCCGGCTGTCGTGTGTATCTCTTTGGGTCACCTAGGCACGCCAGCCACTACACCTTGACTGGGTTCGGTTTTCCTGTCATGAGCCTTCTGCATGAAAAAAGAGAGAACAGGCAAATATAAGAGGAAAAGCGTGGAAACTATCAGCTTAGCATTTCCACGAAGCCCAGTGTAAAAGGTGGGATAAAGAGACAGAAGGAACACGCCCAGTTTGGCCGACCTTTTGCTTCCCACTTATAGTTAGTGCTAGTTTTTCGCGCACCGTTCCCCGAAGGAGAGTAATCGATTCCGGCTGAACTTGTCAGGAAGATGTCAACAAGGTCATTGCATCGGCACGCGCGGGTGACATGAACGCGATGACTAATTGATGTATGGTACAAAAGATCTCCCGGCTTCACTCGGCTCTTTCTAGGGGGAGCACCTCTGTCCATTGCACAATCAAGCGCAGGCTCCATAGCACTGACATATTTATTTATGCTGCTAGATCCCCAGATAGAATGAGCCACCCTCATGGATGCTTCAAAACGGCACATGCCTACAAGTAGTGTGCTTAGAGGAACAGTTTGTGGAGAGCGTTGGAAACCAGGCGCGGAGTGGCATCACCAGCGTCACTCGGCTTTCCATTCAAGGTTGAAACTCCACCCCATGCACAACCAAGGGGTGCCTGTCGTGCAAAGGAGGGTTTGTGTATTGGGATTCGGTGGCCAAACGAGTGGCTCATACGCCTTTTCGAACGGCGGTCTGCCTGTCGGGGATGCCAAACGAGTCCCAGTGAATCTTGCCCCACCTAGGATACCTTAGTGAGAGGCGAGAGGCAATGGCATTATTTTGTGGCCAGCCACATTCGCGCATATCGCGTCGCTGTCTACGGGATTCTGCGGCTCTTATACAGAGCCCGCTTCCAGAGAAAATCCCCATCATGCCCCCTACCAAGGCCGCGTTGCCCTTGTCTGGGTACTCGCACTCGGCCTGTTTCATACGGATGACTCTGGGGGAGCGGTTTGCGCCCCAATCGGAATTGTCCGTCAAGTCGTTGTGGAGCAAAACCCGAGGGCGCCAAAGTTTGCGAATTTGCATATGCCACTTCTATCAGCCACCCCACACACCCCATGAATCGTTCGTCTCAAGCACCCCAATTAGAATTCATCGTTCGTGCAACCGGGCTAGAACAGGTTGTGCGACACTGGAAATTATCCAACTTAAGCCACCTGGAGACACCTACTATGTACAGCATGGATATTTTTCATACTGCTGGTCTTTCAATGGATGAATCTGCAGCCTTAGTAAACCCGAATTTCAGGTTAAGTTAGTAAGCTACTAGTTTAAGCGATGTGTCCAGCATATGCCCGGGCAACGAACTTAAAGCCGGGGTTATGAATCCTCACTGAACTACTTTGGTGCAGCTGCGCTATTTCCGACTCTTTTTCATTGGACCAATCCAACATTTTAAACCTTGAATGAGAGACGATTCTAACGAACGATACAAGGTCTCGTCAGTCGCCTCTTGGATCCTATTCACCTACAGTTGTAACGACACTAGTGACAGTCAATAGCGCGATTTTGCTTCCAACTCAGTAGCCCAAAAGGGGAGTGGAAACTATTGAACGTGCAATTTGCGCCCTTTATGTAAATCGCATGAAGCCTTCAAAAGAACAGCAGAGGCGTCTCTTCCGAATCAATCCGAGGACGGGCGATCGCAGTCGTTGTCCTAGTCGATCTTCGGAATGTTGAAGTCACCGAGGATGATACAGTACCCATCTTTCCCCGACCGACGAAGTTCGTCGAGAATAGTTGGTAATTACGTACCCCCAGGCCTTTACACGGATCCCATCGTGATAGGTCTGTTGGACGTAACTCCTAGTTCACGAATACTAAGGATGAACAAATTGTAGCTTTACAAGCTGTTCTGGAAAATTTGTCCTTGAAATCTAAAACTCCGCCTGGAAACTAGCTTTCTGCGAAAGCGAAGACCGGGGGAAATCATTTTCGCTGCCACCGGCAGAATATTTTGGTCCCCTTTTACCTTTTTTCTGTCATACATTCAATTATTTGTTTTATTTAATTTTTCCCATGCACTGGTCTCAAAGGAGGAAAACACAACTCGAAATCATGACTGATGAGGGCGTGGAGTTAGTCTGAGTGTAAGCCAGGACTTAACCCCAGACGACGATCCAAGAGAGCCCAAAAGACTGCTTTGGACGATGCCTGCATTAATTCTTGTGGAATACCATTTCATGTAGACACGATTCTGCGGACGAGGAAATTTTGACGAACTAATATGCGTAGACGTATCCTAAAAGGTTTCTTACTAGGCCTAAGCGGATTTTCCAGGATTGGACATGCAAAACCTGATTAACGTTATCAGTAGAGAACTGGTAGTGCACAAGAATTAGGGTCTCCCCTACATGCTACACCTTCAGGATAGGGTTTTGGTTCAGTCGGAAGAGCTGGGTGTAGATTGCGTTCTAAGCTATGCACCATTTTTTGCCCTTTTTTGGACCCGTTCCACTGAGTATCCGTCCACAGACACGAAAACGGTCTCGCAACCTCATTTACTAATCGTTGCTTGCCGACCACTGTTGCGTCTACTCTTCCTAGCTTCATGTCGCCTGTAAAGCCTTCACGGTTTGTAAGGGTTCATCTCCCAAATTTTTTTTTGGAAACGCTTTTGTTGTTCTCAAACTCCCGGATGAGTAGATTTTATTCTTTTACCGGATGTTAGCACAGCCTGGTCTGTGTCAAATTTGGCTTTTCTTCGTTTTCGGGATAGAAATCCCTGGAGACTCACCCTCTCATCGGCCCTTTTGTTTGGCCGCCTAAGCATGATCTGAATTCCTGCACCACAAACGCGGACCACACAAAGTTGACTGGGGTTGCCGTTTTTATTTACGTCCCCAAAACGAAATGTTGCTCTGACCTAAGCATAACCAGTGGACATGTCTCTTCCGCAGGAAATGTCCTGGTAAGTGAGTAAACTGGGAGAGGCACTAAGTAACTGAAACTAACGCCAATCACTGACACGCTGAGCTTTAGGAAGTTCCACCACAGTGGAGCACTGAATACCGGGTGACGAGTCTGTCCTTAGTTGTAGACGAACAGTTGTCTCTGGAGCTGTTTTCCGATAACCGAGTCTCCGGGCTTCTGTCGTGAGTGACATTAGCACTCTAGTAGGCGCAGTATTTTGGGAGCCGGCCGTATCTGCCAATCTAGTGGTTCCTTAGCCGGAGTGGTGCCTTTGCCCTTTTCTGACGAATTGCACTGCGACTGCAGACAGACTAGTGATAACAGCTTGGACAAATTCAGATTGTGACCCAGGAATCATGGGACTTGGCTCAAGGGGTGATGGAGACTTCAGTACACCGAAACCGGAAGCTTTGCTTGTACTAAAGGAGTCGGTGAACACAGTTTGCAAGAATGATTAAACGCATCAATTTAGCTGCATGTGCTTGTCTCTATCAATCTTCCCGGGCTGCATGGATGTCTCCTGGAAGTACCGCTGAGTAGACCTCAATGAAACTAGAAAAGGTACACTCAGGGGACGGTTAGCAACCAACCGAGGCAGCACGAGCAGTTGGCACCTTGTTAACACAGGCGCATAATCGGTTGCAATGAAAAAGTCCCAATCACAATTTTTACTAAACTGCAACCCACTGTGTTGCTATATGTAAGGGAGTTCAGGATGCCCCGTTCCATGCATTAGCATCCATGTTACAAACGACATTCTTCATTCGTATGAAATCTCTTTGCCGAAATTCCGACCGTGTGGTTTGTTGCTCTAAATCTTTGTCTCTAACCGGACTCCCACCTTTGCCTCGGGCGTGAGTCGCTCAGCTTGAACTTCGTCGTGACTGTGTTCACTGCAGTTGTTGATTTGTTGTTCAAGTTTGAGCGTAAGGGCCCAGAAGGAATAACATTGGGTACCGTAGCCATTTGAGATCGACTTTGTTTTCAGTTGTGTCGAAATTGGTTGCTACGCGTCGCTCGAACGTTCCGGCGGCTGGACTTTACACAGTGCCTGAACATTCTGAGCGCCAATAGAATGGAAAAGTTTGAACTCAGCACCGCCACCAAACACTACAATGTTGTTTAAATTTGCTGCATGAAAATGCAAATGGGATGCGGATTGAGCACGTTTTCTGGTTTCCTCACTAACCGTCTCCCGAGTGTAAATCGGGTTCACTCAGTGATGTGACAGTGGAAAAACCACGACCACTGTTAGCCGTACTGTGGAAGGACAATCAGAGGACCTTTCAGACTTGAGTCGTTTACTTATCCGAGTCTGAAACATTTGTGATTTAGAGGTCAAATAGGGCATCTTTCTAGGGTAGAGCCAGGTGACTTCGTGTACTGCCGGGTTTGACACACTTAAAAGAAAACGGGCTGACAACCTGGGACCTAGTGAGGGTCTTCACTCTAATTTTCAGGATCTGGTTTTCGGTTATCACAGACAGTGCGGTCAGCCTTTTAGGCCGTTGGTATAACACCCACTGCATCCACGATCCGTAGATCAGAACTGACCTGGCAGTCAAATTAAGGGCACAGTCTTCTGTGGGGCGATATATACCCTTGGCCTCCATCGGTTATTTCGAATAGTGGAATCAACTTAGTAACGAAGAGCTAGTCTATTTTGTCTATTATATTCAATAAATGAATGGCCTTTATCTTGGGGAATGATAGAAGGTGTTACTCATGCCAGAGATTCCATTAAAATAAAAATTTTAATCTCTCATGTTAGGCCCCATCATGTTTTATGTATCGAACAATGGTCTTGGGAAGTGTATCATTAGCCGATGTTATATATGTTATACGGAGAAGCACTGCAACCTGGCTGATCCGTTTATAACATCGTATTATTTCTAAAACGGTCCGAGAATGACGCATCGTTTTTATTGACTGCTCACCTGAACCACGTTGGCCCACTGGCCGAATTGATTACATTGTGTTCCTTTCTATAGGTGATTCTGGTAAACGTCAGCTGAACCACTCGATGTACATTAGCATTGTACAATGTGTCCTATCTCAAACATCCAAATTGGCAGGTTGCCTGAATGCTTGGGTCCAGCCAGGAGCTAGCCTCAAGTTAGTTTGCAATAGCAACAACAAATTAAAAGTTTTGAAAATGAAGTTACAGCTGCCAAGCCGTTCAAAAAACCCGATTGTCGGTGTCATTGTCACATATTCCTTGGATTCTATGTGACTTATAGGCCACCCTTCCATTGGAGTTACATTTTTTCCCCTTTATGCGGATGCAATAAGCGTACAAAGGTGTACTTATGCAGATCACGTGAACCAAGAGACCCTTGACGGACTCCAGTTAATCCCTGCACCGACCCGGATGAAACATGCTGAGACTAGTTTTTATTTCGTGGGTGGCTGAAAAAGTGACCATTATTGGCTTTGTGTAATTCCCGCGGTTTTTTCGTAGCTCTGTCGAGACCATGTGTAGGTATCAATAAAAAATACGGTTCTGCCGTCTTATTTCTTCCCCAAAATTAACAACGTGCCTGTAGTCACATTAGAGACTATCCCTACACCATGTTGTTGAATTCTCGTTTAGTAAGCTCGTCCACGCGACTCACGCATGTGCTGATGTAAACTGTATCCTAAGAAGAGAGTTGAAGCCACAGTAGCGTAACAAATATGGCACTTCGGCTCCGTAAAGCTTAGTTACTCAAAAGTAACAAGTACCACCGCATCTGAGGTCATAAAAGTCCTTGGACGCGAATTCACATTAACCTAATATTACCAACGTAGTTCATAGAAACCGCACCACTTTTGGTAGCGCACATCAAACAAGACTCACGTTCCAGCTGTCTAACTTTACATTAGTGGAAGATAACAATGAAATAATAATCGAAGTGGCCTGGCCCTGAAAACAGCCGCGAGGACTTCAGCATGTTGAGACTAGATGTCAACAAGCGGCGCAGTTTACAGAACCGTTGCTTCGTAAAAAAATATACCTTTAGAAATCCCAAGAATCAACTAAGAAGTGCCCACAAACCAGAATTCCCTTCTGCATCAAAAGCAAAATCAGCCGAAGCATCCACAGGCATATACTCATCCTTTAACTGTTCAGCACAAGATGCGGCAACAGAAAAAAGAAATTTCCGTACGCAAGCTCTTATATAGAGCCGGCGAATCAGTCAAATTTCACCGTGTGCACTGATAGAGGAAGACTAAACAAAATGCCCCCAAACCATATACTGACCCTCAGAGGGTTTTGAAGGAAACCACTCCAAATTTCAGACCAGAAGCACCGAGATTTTCTGATATTTTTCCTTTCAGCGTACACTTCCCAACAGCTGAGCAGAGCTTCAAAGCAAAACCGGCGTACTGATCCGGGTATTCACCAACACACACTTAAGCGACAGAAATATTTAAGTCTAAAAGCCACGGCCGTCCCCGGTAAGGGCTTTGGTTCGACAATTTCCCTGCTACCAACAAAGTCAAATTGGTCACTGGAATTTATAGGCTCACATACTTATGTTTATCCGCGGACAGATTGGTGATTAACCCTAAAAGCAAGACTCCTGCACATAGAATCAGAATATTGGCGGTGTAGCGCGATTCACTTTAGGAGCCAGTATCACAGATCGGTTCAATCCTCAGTCCTTAATCCTCCAAGTGAGAAATAGTAGGGCGATATCCCATGGAAGCCTTGTCACACCTGCAATGCGGGCATGAAAGCAGACCTTCCCCGTCCTGCCACCCTCCCTACAGAAAAGGTCCTGGTGCCGTCTTAGAGCGAAGTCGTTATTTCCACCCATTCTGCTGGGAAAGCTTTTTGTATGCACTTCACCCCTCTTGGGAGATGGTTTATCATGGAAAGGCCCATCGATTGCTGTTTCATAAGCTTTGGCAAATGACTTCCAGTACGCAGGAGAAGGTGCTTCATCAACTCCGGCCCTAAATCTTCAGGGGTTATGAGCCTGATGAAGACAAAATCAAAGCAAACTTTTTGCTACTCCTCCGGGGGCAGTCCTGTGGTTTGTAGCCGATCTCCATGGCTGATTTCAAGCAGCCCGATGACGAGGTGAGTAGTATTCTACTGCGCTCATTCTAGCTTTGCAACTTGAACATCCTTGAAGAATAAAGTGGCAGGCACACGTGGTGGGAGTACATGGAACGTACACGGCACTTTGGATGAGATCGTAGATGTTTGATCAGAAGACCTGCGGATCGCTCAAAGCGCAGCAAAACCCGAAAGGCATGTCCTGTTGGCGTCGGCCCTTGTCCAAGGAGCTGAGGTTTCTGCTACCCTATAGTCTATTTCGCTGCTCGGGGTGAGGATGGGCTTCCCGAGTAAGTTGTGGAGTGTGCCACTCCCCACTCTTCCTAAACTACGGTATGCCAACTTTGCTGCAGTGACAAGCAGTTGCTTAGTCTTGGATCTGTGCCGCAGTCTATCCAAGTCGTCCAGCAAGATCGAGCTATCAAAATGTGAACGGATAATTCTCCAGGTTTTAAGGTCATACGAGTAAATAGGGAAAAGAGATTGGAAAGCTGGTGGCAGGTCGTTTATGCACACCAAAAGTAGTGATCCTAAAACGGTTCTCTATGAGACTTCATTTCAAGTTGAAGGGAAACTGTAGCAGCTACCAGACTCTCGTAGGAAACGGTATTCTCTTCAGGAAATCTCTATTGCAGTGATCCAATGGGGCCGTGAAACTAGGGGCCCCGAGGTTCTACGGCGATCATCCATGCGATAACACGTTGTATGCTTCACGGCAGTCAACAAAGATAGCTTTCTTAGGTGTCTTGCAGCCTTTGCTTCGGACCAGTAATCGAGGGTAAGTAGCAGGTTGGATAAACTGAAACACCCCCCCCCATAATAAATTCCGCCACTGGTTACAGCCAAAGTATCCACAGAATCGGAAAACAAGAAGACATTCCGGCTTCTTGCCAACTAAGGTGTTGGGTGCACGGGACGACAAATCTTTCGTCACTAGCTGATGAAAACCTTTTGCTCCTGGAGACCATTGAGTCTTGGCTGCCCAGTGCATCAGCCAAGCCCTTATCGAAAAATTCGGAGAAAGGCATGCTCAAAATTTCACACCTCTGGGAGAGGCAGTCGGTCTGTTGCATACATTGACCGGCAGTCTTTCGGTAAGGTATCCGTCTTGCAATTATCGGTAAGCCATTCCTACCTATGAAACCCAGTAAGAATGCCGGAATGTCCCGTGAGGCTCGATAGGATAATATATTTACCATTTCAAGAGTAGCCAGGCTTGGTCCATGCAATCACATTTGCCGTCTTCTCTATTTCAATGTTTTTACCTCTTTGACGGTACTCCGCCTAGCAGTTTACTCTTTCTGTCTTCTGGCTTCATACTTCTTCAGTCAGCCGCAGGTTGACATTACTGGATGATACCTATTATCCTTAACAATGGTCTCACCTCATTCACCGTATGTTGGTTCTTCCCATCTTCGTAAATTTTATCTTGCCTACCATTTTGCAGTTTTCACGTGTTTACTTCGTTCAATGAACCTAAGAAAGCATCCTCCATCAATTCTGCGTCTTCCCCGCATATATTGTGTTTTCAACAGTTTCATGTCCTACCGATTATTTACCATCGCAGGAGGCGAATTTGGAACTGACCCTGATTTGCCATGCAAGCCATTGTCACAAAGGTTCACTTAAACTTGGGCCATCTTTATTTCCTCGTTTGCTAAAGGGGACGAATCCTCCTTTCAAAAGTTGTAATCTTCTGTTTCAAAAAACGACACTGTACACCTTGATCATGCTCAAGCGTGCGTCTTGTCCACGGTCGAGAAATATGACGTTATTACTACCTGTAATATCATTGTTTTTTATTTCCAAAAGCAAACAGCTTATATACGGTATTAGGTGACCGAAGTCAAAACAATGGTACTGAAGTAAGTGGTTCGCAGCTCTTTCCATAATCGGCTTTTATCAATGGTTAATAAGTTCACTTCTCCAATTGTCTGAAGCCGTAGCGTTTGGGCAAAACGGCTGTTAGCAGATAATTGGTTGACTCTTCTAGGTCGGATTTGAAAGGCTGTTTGCAATTGATGTCGTGGTTTAGTTCCGTTTCATCACAAACTGACTGGGCCACTGACCATCTTGGCTGGCATGAGTTTTGTCAACGATTTTGATTAGTCGAAGATGTGCTATTCGTTAGCGAAACTAAGCAGTCTATCGAGGCTTCAGCAAATACTCACACATTAAATGTAAGATCTTGCTTTGTTTTACTTGTACTTCTCTCAAGTTCAGCCGTCAGGTCCAGTTTCACCTCCGTTTCTTTTAGTGGGGTATAGTATAAACCCCTGTTGATATGGGTCTTTTATCCAGCCTTCCTTCCTTCAAGCGAAAGTTAGAGGCACGTCTCTGAGTCCCGTAGGCCATCAACCTGAAATGTAATCACATCTTCGTAGACCACGTGTTTGCAAGAGGGATCCAGCAGTGAAGTGCCTGTGAGACTTCAAAAGACTCTATTACTCCATATCCGCCGGACCGCGGGAACCGCGTTCCCTGTTGCAACTCCATTTCAACAGATAAGGCTTTAACCCCGGGCCAGATTATCAAACGGCTACAGTTTATGTGGTGCTCCCTCCACCATACAGGTGTCTTGTAGCGTTGTTACAATCAAATACACACCTTGACCTGACACCTGACATTTCCTTATCTATTTTTTTCTAAAAGCAGCCTCTTCGCTCCAAGCAGCACTGAACGGCAGCCGTATAAGTAGCATCCTTCTCTGTCCAGCTACTTCATAGTCTAACACAGCACGCACCTTTTTCTGCCTTTTTTATCTTCTGCGGGAAAAGCTAACCCTGTCGCCGATATTGACCAAATCACGTAAGCCGTTCTTTTTGCCTAAAATGCATCCCCCAACATGGTCATTACTTCGTTACCTTGATGCACACAGCATCAACCTAGACAGCGACAACATACTTATCGTGGCCTTTTATATGCCCAACTTTCTCCCGACTATCCCCAATGTTTCAGGGCATAGATTGTTCCTTTAATTGTTTCTGCACTTTTCCTCAGCTGGGACCCGACCAGACTGCTTTGCCCATGTTTTGCTCTTCCCGCTTCATCTACAATGCGCATACAAGTTTCTACTATATCTAGCCATGCAATCACTTGCACGCCTGTGTATTTTCACTTATGTTCTGCACTTATATAGCTCCATTCGATCACCGCATTTTGCCCCCTGCGTGCACTTCATTTTCAACTAACGTTTTGTGCTTCCAGCCACCCATGAGCCCAATAATCCATCATTTGAATCTTATTCTTCTAATGTGCTGTCATCTGTCACCCCGTTCCGCCGAATTTCTATGTTCGGACACCTACTTCATGCCCCGCTACGAGTGCCTTTTCTGTAGTTTCCTTCTGACTACTAAGTTGTATGTCACACAATTGGGTTTTCTGTCGAATTTTCGCACCCTCTGTCCTCACGAAACACCTGTAATATTCTTTGGACTGACATTCCTGCTTTTTGTTCAGTTAGCAGAACCATCGGTTCAAAATTACATCCGCCATATCCACTATACTTCAGATTCTTCGCTGGAGCTATTCTCGAAAGCTTTTCCTTCAAAATATTCTCCTCTGCGAAAGTAAGTTGATACTCCCCGAAGTCCTAAGCATTATCCTTCCCATCTCCGCTCTACTCACTTAAGTTTTTCTACCAGCCAGCAAATTCCGCCCACTCCTGAGCAAAGTGAACATCTGACCTTGAAATTCAACTTTGTGATGCACTCACTCATGTGATCACTAAAACCACTGCGCTCTTCATTCTACACAAGTTTGCTCAGTTGCCCAGAAGTTCTGCTGTTACCTAGCTTCTACTATATGATCCTGCAATCAAGTAGGCTTCTGGAATCCCCGAAAAAACCATTATCTTGTCCTATCTACATCTCTGGATACGACCTGGGCCACTACCTTGGCTCATGCATCTAGCAAAACCATCCGTCAGACGCCCACTACAGAAACATATGTCTCTCGGCCTTCCTCTTCCAGATGCCTTGCAAACCGGTCACTTTATTATGGGTTGTACAACTTCACAGGCTACCTAAAGATACCATCAGAAACCATCAACTTTTACTGGCGTCGCTTCGGCTGGAGCGCACGGGGCGTGCTAGCCGTCTGCATAGACCTGCGAGGGCAACTTGACTGGTGGATAGTATCCCCTGTCTCCAAAAAGAGTTTTCATTTTGGGCATACAACACAAGGTCAGCCGCTCCCATTAGCATTGGTTGCATGTTACATAGTTTCCTCTGTCCGCTTGCACTGCCGCAGGTATATCCCGTTTGCCTTCACTCCTATGTTTTGCATCAGTTCCCTAATGTGCTCGTTTTTGCCATCACCCTATAACTAAACCAGTACTCCCGGGAAAATTCCTCACTCCCTCTAGGCCCACTCATTTTGCAGTTTTCAGTCTGCTTTCCTCCATTGCAAAGCAAATGCACACTCAAATACTCATTTTGATTTGTAGTTTCTCCTTCGTCGCCTTCTCTTCTGAGGTTACGTGCATACCTACTGACCAGCCCCATCCGTGATCATATCCATTACGTGGTATGAACCTTATCAACCCTTTCGAGCTTACCCCCGCTAGCCCCCTCCGTTGTACAATCATCAACGATATCTCTGTGAAACATTCTTCCACAGTATACCAGCGGTCATTTGACGGATTTTACCTGCTCCCTCTATAAGTTCATCTGTTGCCTGCGTAAAGCTGTTTCATTCCACCATACTGATCTTATACGTACCAAGTCCTCCCATATTAGCACATTTATGATGAATGTGTCACGGTGCTCTTTTCTTTGTCATAATCACACGATCAACCTTGGAAAATGATTATCACTGGCCAGTCAGTTATTTTTATCATCACTTTCGCGAGCCACTCGCAAATGTTATTTTAGCAGCTATGCAAATCACACGGATCCATAATCTAATTTCCGTTTTCTTGTTCGTACTCGAAGATCCGCTTATCACGAAGTAACCAATTTCTTAATCGCTTACCCGCCTCCCTAAGACCGTTTATTTCATCAACGGGGTGATCTTTTGCCTGATGCTCTTTCTTTTTAAATATAATCAATGTCTACCCATGGAATAAGATCATCATTTTTGTTGACTAATTCATTTTATTCCACTTCAGATATTCCGTTTTAGATAATCCTCCCGGATTCACTCGACTAGCGGGATTGCACCTTTATAATTATTAAGTGGCCATGCCATGGAAGGATCGTCAGTATGCAGCCATTCACTTGCCATCTACTTTATCGCCACTTTTGCTAGCTACTGGCATGTGACTGACAAAGGTAAGCATGACACACGAATCTATCATCTATTCCCGTTCAATGTTAATATAACATGATCCACCTACTTCAAAGTACTGATTCCGTTTAACTTTGCCCCGCCTTCTCAGGCCACTTAGAAAGTGTTTCACCGTCACGGTGGCAACCTCCCACCAGACGCTTTGTTCCTTCGGTGTTAGTCTGACCTCCTCCACATCCAACAACTGAATCTCACCACCATGTTCACCGGCCAAATTTATTTCTGTGGTTTCATTCCTGTCCATAGCCTGGTTCTCACTGCAAATCTCATCCATACAGTAGAATCCGCCATGATCCTACACACTCTGACCTGGAACACTTCTTCTCCTCAGACAGGTAAAGTAAATATTCTTCATTTCTGTAGGATTTCTCATTTTTTTGAGTCATTTTTGACCGAATTGTGTACATATTCCATCGTTCCACTCAGATAAAGTGCTTTAGGAATACTCAGGAAAATTGTGGTACGTTGTTTTACACGTCACCGGGGGGGCATATGGGGGATCAACAGAGAACAACGGAATAGAAGCAAACTTGGAGGCTTTGAAGCGGTGATGGCAGTGGTGAACAATGCATAGAAGAAAACAGATGAGGGAGGTGATCGAAGAAAACAGGTAAAGTTAGAACGAACAAAATATTCAAGTGCATTTCCGTCAGGCGATGACGGGTGAAAAAGGGAAGGCTTGAGAATCGAAAGTACATCATGAGGCTGCAAGATGATAGCGATGAAGAAGCCTGGGGCAAGCAGGGCGAGTGTAGCTTCAAAGTTGTTGGAGCAGCATGGTCTAATAGTGGAGGAAGGGAACTTGCAACTAAAAGTAACTGAGGTGCAAGGATGCAGCAGTCGTAACAGCGAACAAGGTAAGGGCAAAAGACGTGTACGAAGGATCAGAGGAGACGAGCAGCGGCAGATGGCGTAGTTCAAAGTGATGGCGAAAGTCCTTATGTGACGATTCCTTTACAACGGACGGAACGTGGAGGAACGAAGCAACCAGAGAAGCACAGGAAAGATGTCCATAGCAAACAATGTGAGAAAAAGCGGGAAATGGGAGAACTGGTGAAAAAGAAACACGCAAGTGATAACCAAATAGATCATTTTATCGCAGGAGGAGCACCATGTGGTCTGAGGGAAAAGGGGTCTCCAGGACAGGAAAAACCTGGATGAAATATCTATTTCGAGAAATATACGCGTAGAGGAGTTGAGACAGTGGGGCCAGAGAGCTGGATGCCTGAGGGCAGCTGCATAAGTGGAATGAAACGCAGATGCCCACCGAAGGGCTTGCTAATGGAAAGAGCCGGAGGAATTTTCGGAGCAGAAAGAGGGTATAGGGCGGAGGTGCATATCAAAAATAAATTTGGCCTTACGAGAAGAAAAAAGGGGAGCGGCGAGTTCTTACATGCAGATTTGACGTGAGAACTGAGGGGGCCGGTGTGTATTAGGGTTGAACGTAAGAAAGAACGGGGAGAGATATTAAAAAATTAGGCAGCGAAGATACAGGAATTTGATCAGTGAGCTGAGAGAGAAAAGAGCAAAAAACCGCAGCTCAGAGATATACAGTCGATAAGGGGGACATGGGTCAAGAGGAAAAGAAAAGTTTGGGGATCAGCGTAGGAAGTGAGTAGGGTGACACTGACATCATGTAGCTACAGCCACCTCCATGAGAAAAATGGGAATGAAGCCAAAATGGGTAGGTTTGCATACAGAGGAATTACGACAATAGGAGCGATAACAGTATTGATAAGAACCATAGGTTAGCACACCGTGGCACGGAAAAAATGGTGAGAGAATTCGAGTCTCCATCGGCCTTATTGGATGCGACAGAGCGACGAGAGTGGAAACGTGCGATCCGCAACCGCTAACTGTGGATTGTGTTGACCGTGCGCGGGACTCTTGCCCTGAGAAAAACTTCATGAAGTGAGCACAGAAGGAGTGATCCACCAGCCCAATGTGCACGTACATTATTGCAAACTGCCCGTATCCCGCCGTGTGCCGGCCAAAGCGAAGGATCTGACCGCGGCCCACACCGTTGGGATTGGCACTGGTTATCACCGCTGATTCTACAAAGGGGGTAGTAACCACGATAATGGTGTATAGTACAGGGTCAGCTGCCTCAGTTTCAAGGGAACAGGGAAAGTACATCCAATGGGGGCAACGATTGGCAGACCGCCATATGACATTTTTACCTGGTTGCACCTGCCAAGGAAATGACCAGTGCGACGCCGAGGTGGTTTGCCGTTATTAAGGGTCACTAAAGATGGCTGGAACTGAAAACTAAATAAAAATTCAGTCTAGGTGTGCCCCAGTTGAGGATGAAAGATTGCCGGAGGAAAAAAGCGAAAAAAGATGCGTCAATGCACTGGGTCCCTAGAACAAGCAAGCGGATAACAGGAGGTGTGAATGGCTACAGCCCGTTGGACCACCATGTGTTTGGGTAGGAGCGGTGTAGGTAGGCATAAATAGAGGTGGGGTAGAAGGGGGTGGGAAGGCCGTCCCGTTTCTCTGGCCGGGCGGTATAGTGCATTCTGAGGTCCCATGGGACTTTATCTGCAGGGAACTTCATAGACCACGAGGTGCGCCAAGTTTGGAGAGAGGATAATTCACTCGATATTTCTCATAGGGTCGTAGTTAGATTATTGGGAAGGCAATGGCACACTACTTTGATTTCATCAACAAAGAGCAAAGGGGGGGTCAAAATGGCGAGATACGCCTTCGATATAAATGCGAAATGGCAAGGCGCCTGAGAATTAATAAGCCTGGTATTTTGAGGGAAAAGTAGTAACATGATATTTACAGCAGCATCCTTCTTGGTCACATTTCACTCTGAAGGGGTATTCTGGAGCCAAGACGGTTCGTAGAGCCAAGCTGCAGTGAACGGTTGGGGCTGCTTGCTCTGCGAGACACAGACGTTGATCACGATGAGTTTAGCGTCCTAACCTGGGGGAGGGGTGGGCCCATATGCTTGGCTAAAAGCTTCATAGTGGTAACGGGGCCTACTTCAGGGTCCTCAGCAATTAGCTGCACAGAGGGTTAGGCAAGTGCCCGCACTCTATCAGGGGCTTCCTCTAGTTCATCCGAATTCGATTTATTCACAAAAACTGCTAAGATAGCTTGACTGCCATCGGGAAGAGCTTGCATCCTAGACACGCGTAACGCCGTATCATCCACTCTGAAGGAGGAGACCTGTCCCGGCAAAAAACAGGGAAATTGCTTTGGTGTTTTGGTGCCGTGGCCACCTAGCTTGCTGCTGGACACCAATCGTTTTAACCAACTTTCCGCTCATATGCCAAGTCTCCCTAGTATGGCTTCCCACAGTCTATCGCACGAGCTCCCTTTGGGTGGTTTCCATACGATGCCCCTGACTACTGCGGGCAGAGTAGGCCGCAAGTTCCCCACCAGACAATTAACCTTGACAGATCGGCTGGTTGTGCTGGCCATTCGGATTTGCGCTTTTATTTGGGCCAGCCAGGACGTTTGGTCCGTGGTTGAAAACTGGAAGCCATCTTGAGCACTGAGGATGTGCCTGACAGTCCTGCTTCTGATACACCCTTAAAGTCTAATGCAACCACAAGCAAATTAGCCGTTTTCAACAATGAACTGAGCTTAAGCCGGCAAGGGGTTTTTAATATTCAGTTAATCAATAAGATTCCGAAATACTTCTATCAAATAACTGTTGAAAATCAAGTGAAAACAGGACGGCGAAACGGGCTTACCTCAATGAGGAAAACTTCTGCAGAAAAATCCAAATTGCTGCCTGTGTGCTGAGGTCACGCCAGGCTCACTGACACAGCGCTCAGGGCTGACAAAAGAACGGCTTGCGGACGGGGCAAATAACCATGGCCAGTATTCGAATAATGCCTCTCTAGCAGTTAGGAAAACCAGTTCGGGTCCCGGAGACGCTTATGTGAATCAGCAGAGCAAAGAGTGCGGAGTGAGAAAAGATCAGGGATGGTTCGGAAGAGCGCGTATTTTATTGGCGGTCGAACAGTGAACAGCTTGTTTTGGATAGAAAAAATAGAGTTTGTACTTGTGGCGACAATGAAAGTGATGATGGCCGGAAAGGAAGGCAGTTCCACTACAGGCTCGCCCGGATGAGTAGGCCCAGTGCTTCGGGGAAAGTTTAGTAACGGACGATATCTGCCCTAGCACCCTTCCTGGTCACATTTCACTCTAGGCGGCATTCTGGGGCCCAGTGAGAGTCATTCGAGCAAGGCACACACCGATCCTTTTGCAGCAGTACACACGTGGGGTACTCTCATCTTACGGAAGGTCGGTCAGTGTGATGCCCGATGCAGCGAGTTGCGTGGCTAGCACTGTAATAGTCTCGCGAAACCTAGACTCACTGTGTGCATGTCAGCCCAAGACCAGTTTCTGTCACGGTCGTTCCCAGCAATTCGAGCCGATGTTGACACCGTTTTCGTCAGCTACAACTCTCGTGTACAGTTTGTCCAAATCGGCTGTGGGCAATGAGGGATTGCAGTCTTAGGAATTCCGTCAAATCGTCGAAAGTACTTTCTCGCCCAAGAATACTTATTCTCTCGGTTTTCGTTGCCCGTCGTCTTCGTGAATCAATAGGTAAAGTCCGGACGAAGCGTTCTAGGGTGCGCGTTGCATTCAGATCAGACTGCGATTATAAATGCCCCAGTTCTCTACTGTAGTTCTACATTTTATCTCCAGGTTTGACAATAATTCAGAGTTTACCTTGCTCCTTTTTGCATCTTATAAAACACCATCAATCAGGCCTTCAAATACCACGAATGGTTGTCCAAATAAATCTATGAGGATTCTGAGTGCCCCGATGTACCCGAATGCTTGATCAAGTGCTGTGCAGCCTCCGATGTATATTTTGTCCCTCCCAATACATTCGTGCATCGAATGCAAAATCTCTGCCCAGGATAGGCGAGTCTGCACACGACGAAATTTCCGAATGGCCTCATAAATATACAATACTGCTGGGGGTGCCGATTGTAACGTACATGCGTGAAAATCCTCCCTGGCCGTTTTCATATAATTGTATTGTTGGGACCATGCTCTTTATTTTATTGACCCTCGAACAAGTACAACATTCATCAATCACCACACATCAACATTTGCCTATATTTTGCTCGCGTGAAGTGGCATAATTTTGATTCAAACTTGCACTGCCGTGACGGTGGTACCTGACATTGACCTTTGTTGGACTGTGGTCCTCGTTGCTAGACGTTGTGGCCGTACAGTTGAGGTTTGTACATATTTATATGTGTACAACTCGTTAACCCAATACCGTAGAAACTACGAATCAATCTTGTTCTGGTTTTGGGATTCGTTTGAACTGGCTACTCGTTACTCACAGTCGGAATAACCGTTGCAGTACTCAACTTGGAATCTCCAGGAGGAAGTCAATCAGAAATGCCAAGAAGAGAGCAAAGCTAAACCGAAGCTGGACAGGAAGCAACCCAGCAATTCCTTGGGGTATTTTTGGGTGACACTGGTTCCTTAGATATTGCTAGGTCTACTAGTCCTGTCAGTGCAATTTAACGTACTTCAGCTGGTGGTATAGAACAGAAAGGTGATGATATCTATCGACTGAGAGTAGCAGAATTAGAAACCCAGCTTAAGCAGGCTAGGGAAGAAGCCAACTCGGCCAAGAAAGATCGACTCCTTAGACGTGAGCGAGAGGTGACTTTGGAGACCACGGAGCATACGGCCATTCAGCCTGGCAGTTCCGTGGAACGATTAAAGTCGACTTGTACCAGTGTAGCCCACTCTTTTAACTTACCAAGAGTGGAGTTGTCCCCATTCGACGGAAGCTCAGAACAGTACTGTAAGTTCGTTAGGCAATACGAGAACTTTGTAAACAGGAGAGTATTCGATGCAAGGTAGAGATTCTTGTATTTACTGCATTACTGTCGTGGAAGAGCCAGGGAAGTAATCTACGGGTGCTCGATGCTGGATCCCGAAGAAGGTTACACCCGGGCATGTGAAATCATGGAAGATCTATTTGGGAAACCATTTAAATTTGCCCGGAATTTTATCGATGGTGTACTATCAGAAGCAGAATTTTTCAAAGGAGAGCCGGGCTCTCTAGCCAGCCTGGTGATGAAAATGCAGAACAGCTGCGTCTCATTGAATCACCCAGGTTACCGATCGGACCTGAAAACACTACACACATTGGGGACCATAGTGTGCAGCTTACTCACAGAACTACAGGGCAGATGGGTCGAGGAAGCCGGAGAGATCAGCAGATTTGGGCGGGAAACCACCTTTGATGACCTGACGCAGTTTATAAACATTCATGCCCGAATAGCAAACAGTCGTTTCGGTCAACTTGTGCGTGAGACGAGCAAGTTGCCCAGGATTAAGACGACGCAAATCTGGACCAGGGAACCAGGTAGAAGCCAACCATGGGCAAACACGCATTATCTTGCGAAGGTGAAAACTTGCCGGTGTGTAAAGTTCGTGGGACGCCTCATCGAATAGCGGAATGCCCTCGCTTCCGCAACATAGACGTCAACGAACGATGGGAAATGGCTAAGAGACTGGGCGCGTGCTTCTTCTGTCCCAACGATTCACATCAAGCAGCGGTGTGCCGAACGAAACCCAGTTGTAGTCAGGATGGATGCCATGAGAAGCACCATTGCTCACTACAAAAATGCCAGAAATTGAATTCCAAGATATCCAGAAGCCAAGTGTCGTCTGCTCAATGTCTCGCTCCACTAAAAAGCCCATTCGCCTGGGAGTAGTAGTAGTCGGCATAGAAACCCCAGTTGGGGTTATAAGAGTGTTGACCTTCGTAGATACTTGCTCGGATACCACTCTAGTAAGGAAGGAGTTTGCAGAGAGATATGGGATCAGAGGGGATCAATCTTCATTGGCGGTGAGCACAGTGAGTGGCACCCAGGTCATCCAGCAGACAAAACTGCACCTACAACTCATTTACTTGGTCAACAGCGACAGAGCGGAAATTCCAGAAGCATTCACCATAAAGGGTCTGCCGATGAGAGCACCTCTGTCAGTGCAATCGATTCTGACTCAGTGGCCGCTTCTCGACTGGGTTACGATCGAGGAGTGGCAGAATAACGAAGTTGACTTGCTGATCGGTTGCGATGTACCGGAAGCGCTTTGGTTCCTGGATTAAAGAAAAGAAAGCCGAAAAGCACCCTATGCAGTAAGCGCCATATTCGGCTAGACTTTATATGGTAGTTCAGATGGAAGATGCGGCAAAGTAATCCAAATCAACTGCACTTTGGTGGAAAAGGCGAACATTGAACGAGCATTCCAACAGCAGTATAACGCCGAATTTGCCGACCTGGTCATTGCTAGAGATGTCCCATCACAAGAAGATAGGTCGGCTTTGAAAGTGGTAGCCGAGAACGTCAAGTATGTAATAGATCGCTTCGAGGTCCTTGTCCCGTGCAGACCCAACATGGAACCTATGTTAAACAGCCGAGAAAATGGCTCTGAAAGGATTATGCTTCCCCAAAACCAGGTTAATACGAGAATAACTATTATGGATAGAATGCACGCCAGCCATGCAACATGACGTGGACTCGGGTTATATAGAAAGAGTGGAACAGTGGTAATCAGCGCAAATTTGAGGTGGCACCTACCTCAACACCCGGTCGTGAAACCAAAGAAACCAGGGAAGTTCAGGGTGGTTTTCTACTGTGCCAAGAAATGCCAAGGTGTGTCACTCAACGACCATATACCACCGGGCCCAGACTGGATAACACCACTGGTCGAGTTTTTATGTCGTTTCCGGCTGGTAAAAGTGGCCGTCTCTGCTGACATACGTGAAATGTTTCTACAAGTGAAGATGCCCGTTGAAGATAAGGAAGCCTTTCGTCTTCTCTGGTGGTCTGAAAGCGACGCAAATCGTGCACCAGACGAGTACAAACTGACCGTGCATCCCTTTGGGACGGTATCATCCCCCTTCTGTGCTAATTTAGCCCTCCGGGAAACCCTCGGGCGTTTCGGCGGCACCGGCATTTCGTTAGGAAGGGCGACGGACCACTTCCATGCGGACTATTGTCTGCTTTCCTTTGACGACCCAAATGCTGCTATTCTATATATGACCGAACTGACGGCAGCTCTAAAGGCTGGGGGATTCAACCTCACTAAATGGACCTCAAACAGCCGGGAGGTGCTTCATTTTATCCCGAAGCCCTAGAAAATGGATTGAACAAGAGAGATTTCGGGATCCTCTTCACAAACAGAGCGCACCCTTGGACTTCAATGGAAACCCGGAGGTGACCAATTCATATTCACTCTGGACCTACCCTAAGGACCAGCCACACGGAGAGGAATCCTATCATCAGTCTTAAGCCTCTTTGATCCCCTTGGTTTCGTTTCGCCATGGTTGTTATCGGAAGAGTGCTTGCTGCAACCGTTGTGCCAGAGAGGGACGGGTTGGGATGAACCTCTCCAGGATGATGACGATAAGCGATGGCGCGACTGGCTGCACAGCCTGGATCAACTAGGTGAGATCAAAACACAAAGATGCCTGACAGGAGCCAAGTGTATGAACGACGCTCAACTCCATTTATTTTCTGATGCATCAGAAATAGGCTACAGGGTAGTGGCTTAGGGCTGCGGGGTAGACGAAAATGGTGGGCGGCACAGTCAGATATTATTCGCAAAGGCGAGAGTGGCTCCACTGAAAGCAGTGTCTATTCCGAGGCTGTAACTGACGGTAGCAGTACTGGCAGTGAAAGCCGCGAGGCTGATTAGGAGATGTTAAAATTGGATAAACTGAGAGCCAAACTTTTGGGCGAACTCAGCCGGTTGGAGTGATCAAGGACTGCCGTAAAGAAATGAATGGCCTCGTGCGCACGATGGTGGTGAGAACGAATAAAGGAGACTTATTGCTAGATATCCGTGAGTTATGTCTGCCTGAAGGTGAAAATGGCGAGGGCGAAGTCGACGCTACGGACCAAGCTAAAACTAAGTCTGTCGATACCAAATCAAGCTGAGTTTACTTATTTATTCCTCATGGATTCTTCCGAATGTCTCAACCCTTCACACCGTCTTTGAAGCATATTTGTGGCTAATTTCATACTGTGTTTACGATTTACAATGTAGTTAGTTGTCGAAACCCTAGTTTATCACACTACACGACATTGTTTGTGAAGCAGCAGGAACTCTTGAACAAGCACTTGTTGACCGTTTGTAGAAATATCTCCTTTTTCGCGACCTATTTGTATTATTATTCAACCTGTGTCCAAGTGGATACAAGTTCTGAGTCATACATGCATATAATGGGATCACATCACACGTTGATCCTCTGATGTTAGAGTACCCTGTAGCCTCCTCGATTTTTCATAAAGAATTCTCAGTCTTCATCTTGCCACGTACTTTAATCTTGTTCGGGCAGTCTTTTCCTCCGCTTTCCGTTATCGGTTTACGCATCCTGATTACATGGAAGTCCTTGCCCTATACGGATAATGTCGTATCACTCTTAGAAGAAACTCTGAGACGTCGAGAGATGGAGCATAACCATAAGAAACCTGCAAGCGTGTCTGCTACTGGCCAACGATAGATGAAGCCCATAGCGACCTACGTACGCACTGACTTAGGACCTAGGTAGGTTAGGGCGAATCAGTACCCCCATTTACTCTTTGAATGTTGACCGCTCCATGGGAGGATTTGATGGGCGGTGTAACGTGCATACTTGGCGGTCCTCTCTGGCCGTTTTCATATAATTGTATTGTTGGGACCATGCTCTTTATTTTATTGACCCTCGAACAAGTACAACATTCATCAATCACCACACATCAACATTTGCCTATATTTTGCTCGCGTGAAGTGGCATAATTTTGATTCAAACTTGCACTGCCGTGACGGTGGTACCTGACATTGACCTTTGTTGGACTGTGGTCCTCGTTGCTAGACGTTGTGGCCGTACAGTTGAGGTTTGTACATATTTATATGTGTACAACTCGTTAACCCAATACCGTAGAAACTACGAATCAATCTTGTTCTGGTTTTGGGATTCGTTTGAACTGGCTACTCGTTACTCACAGTCGAAATAATCATTACGCCGATGGCAAGGAGTCGGCTTTGCTCTTGGTGGGCCGAAAGCTGAAATACTGGTACTTTAGTGCAGTCTGAAAGGTTTGTTTGCCGATTACGTCGCCATCTGTAGGTTGTTATCATGAAATACTCGGTTTTCCTGCTGCCTCGGTGAGGTCGGTTCCGTGATTAAAAGAACCTTTTCCCCCTTCTAGTTAACCCTGGCTGATCCTCCAATTCTATCGCCCTCATTTTAATAATGTTAACATCTCTAAACTGACCGCGATTAGAAATACATGACCTGGCACTGACAGAACTAGTGGACCCAGCATCATCTAGGTACTTAGTAGTCCCCTTCTATCCCAGAAACTAGCCTGGTTTTTTCATAGACTTACTCGTCTGGACATTTTGAAGGAGCTTTCTTGTCGAGAATCCACTTGAACACTGAGATCCACCAGAATCACTACATGAGCAATGAGCAGACAACTCACATTAGTCCTAAAATCTGATGAGTGTTGATTTGTAGTTTCTACAGTACAAGTTTGGAAATCACGAAAATTGCAAATACACACGAACCTCATGTGTAAGGCCAAATGGATCTAACGGTAAAACACAAAGGTTTAGCCTTCCTTGGCCCAAGCTCGACATTCAGAAACGGTTCAAGACCAAATTCAAACTTTTCCCCCGTTAAACCCCTTCCCAGATTCATATCCCCTCCTGTCTTCTCTTCAAATTATCTCGCTCACAGTTCGGATTTTCTTGCCCGTTGACATTCGTTTCCAACCCTGAATATTGACATCCTCGTATTTCGTTGTTCATCCTAACCCGGAACATCTTGATCGCTCGCCTGACCTCACAAACATACGCAGCTCTTCGGTTGACTCAGTTCACTTCTTGCACATCCTGATCCATCAGTCTACTTGGTTCTCTTTCTGAGCCACTTGCTGCACGTGCTTGAGCTCAAGCGCTCACATACATTTTGCTTGTCAGTCCAAAAACTCTGTTATCGGCCTCACTGGTTGTGTGCGCCCCAACTGCCTCCGACCGGTCGGTTCTGTCCTTGAAAGGTGTACCACTGTTATCCTTGTCCTCTGAGCATGCATCAGATGCCAATCTCAGGCAAATTCCGTTTTTTGACTGCCGATGGCCAGGGTTGATGGCGTTCTGGACACTGCCAGCCGCTGTTTTACACTTTGGACGCAGTTAAACTTTGTCTAAAACCTCTTTCCGGCAAGCAATGATTTCCTTATTGATTATTCACCAGGGGAGGCACAATCACGTTCATGGGGACTTTACGATGTATAGAACCTTACCAGGTCACCTCACAATTCGAGGTTTTTATACTTCACATACAATCGCGATCCATTTAATGGTAATAAACCATCAGACCATCTCGTTCTGTCCTCGACGGCCCCTGGATTTGAAGCGTCACCCGACTGATCCCACTGCATTTTCCGGGTGAAATCTGTGATACTTCGATTTTGGCTTCTATAGAATCTTTCAAAGGAACATAAAGCCGTGATTCACGATGCCCTTTACAAGAGCATAAAAGAAATGAGTGGACTTCCGCCGAACTAGTTGTGGCATTTCCGATCGAGAATACTCTTCTGCACCCCAGGCGAGCCTTCTGAGCCCCGCTCATTACAACTTTCCTAAAGATTCACGCCATAACCTCATCACTGGCGGGGCTGGTAGTCGTAGGTCCAGTAGACTGAGGGATATTATAGGGTAGAAAGACACTTCATAATACCCAGGCTAAGAGGAAAGTGAGATGGATCTTCAAAAACCACAGTTGAGAAGCCGCTATCAGGAGGCAAAGAAAAGGGTAGCACTTGGAAGAATAGGATCTTTGCGCCCAAATTTTGTCGACCCAAGATAACAAAGGAAATTAGGATGCTGGCTGCGGCCATCAACCCAATAGAGATTGATTCAAGCCGCTTAAATATGTCCGTTTCGAATCATGACTCCACTTGTGAGAAGACAATAAATGCCGTCAGAAGGGTGGTGGTGAAATTGACTTTATCGAAGTTCGAAGTGAATATATTCGATGGACCACCCATAAGATTTTGGAATTTCATGAAATATTTCTAATTACTTAGTAATAACAGGCCAGGTGGTGACTCATAGCTGTAATATGCCTCATCCACTATCTTTGTGGTTGGCTAAAGGAGGCGACTGAACATTGTCCTATTGCCTGATGAAAAGGGCCACGCCACAGCGTGAACATTGCTAATACGCAGTTTGGGTTACCTCATGACATGGACGAAATGCTTCTGGCGGAGTTGTTGGACCGTGGAAACATCGCTGCCACTGCTTTTCAATGTTTGAGAAAATTAGTGAGACGTGTGATAAATGGTGAGGTGTAGTTGTCTCGAAAGAATAACTTGGCGGACCTAAACTGCTTCAATAATGCAAGGCGCAGATCACAGCCTTAACTGCAGCATCTTCACTTGAAATTGGCTGAAGTGGTGGACGAATTTTTGTACTCGAACTCCGAACCTAGTCGTCGAGAGCCTCTTATTTCTAGAAAGGGGCCTGCTGTTTGCTACCAACTGGTATGGGCTAACCGCCGATGGAAAAGGTAGACCCGATCCACCTTGCGGACGCAACAATTGAAGATCAGAGCCTAGTCAGTGTGAACACAACGGTGGGAATGGGTGTTGTTTGCCTTCTGTGTTCCAGCGAACAGTTTGCATTCTTCTTCCAGGTTCGCAGTCATCGCACCAAATGAGAAAATAGATACAGTCATCAAAACAAAATTGTTTCAGCAGCCTCAAACCCAACCGCTGCCCTCGCGACTGTCAAGCTCCCCCCCCCCAAAGTGATGAGGCTAGCGGCAGCTGAAATAACCACATGTTGCTACACAAGACCCAATCCGGGCCAATGTATGCAGCTTCAAAGGTCAGTACCGGCTCCACGCCATGCCACCAACCAAATACATACTTGGAGTTTATGCCAGTTGAGGTGGTGAGGCCAAGGGTAACCGTAATCACATAAGTCCCCCTGGACAGTGGTTCAGAGTGAGCACCGTTTCTGCGAGATTCGGTTGACTAGGTGGGCCTTAAGGGCAACGCCGTTCGCCTTAAAATCCTGTTCTTCAACACGATAAAGGTAAATGTGCCAGCGGTCATTCCCTTTAAAATTCGCTCAACAAACGGTGATCGATCCGTGGACATTCCGCAAGACTATACCGTCAAAAAATTGCAGATAAGGAGAGTTTTGGTTCCTTCTGCTATAGACTTCCAATAATGGAAAAACCCGAAGGATATGCCATTACTCATTATTTACTGCAAGGAAGTGGGCCTCTCAATTGAGATCCACGTACTTAAAGTATGCATGGTGGTACACCAACGGTTAGGAAATCCTGGACAACCATATGCTTCACTGAATGTCCGGGGCCGGGCCTTATTCGGGCCAGCTTTCAACAGTAGCGCAAGAGTGACCTCTGTATACTCCCTCGAGTCCCAGAGTTATGCTGAGAACAGAATGATCAAGAGCGTGAATCGGAGTTCGATGTACATGTAGTGGTGAATGCCACATCCATGTCTATCAGTGAGCAGGCCGCTTTGGAAAGTGCAAACAAATATACCAGACTAGTCGGCGGAAAATGCTAAGTCCTGTTGCCATGGAAAAGAAAGCGACAAGAGATACCTATAGAGCTCTATCAAGTAATTCGTTGCCAATTGGTACGAGTTCCAAAACCAAAAGACGGGTGATTCTCAAACTTTCGGTATTGGATCATGAGAAGAACAACATCGCAAATATATGCAAACCCCATATACGCAATGGAAATGAGTCGAAATGAGAGCCAGGTCCACGGCGTGAGGAATACGAGCAAGTGTACCACACAGGTCCAAACAAGATATGAAAAATCGAGCCTTGCAGATTATTTAGTGGTATGAAACAAACAAACAGTGTTGTAACGGTCAGAGGGTATTTAAGCCTTCCTGGAAGACTTTCCACAGCCATTCGTTACCGCAGCCGAAAACCTATTTGTGGCTTATAAAAGCAGAGGTATACTTCGCAGAAGATAGAGGAGAGACGGAAACTTGCTCGAGTGGAATGAAGCGGTTGAGGCAGACCATGAACGGGGGAATACGTAAACCGTGTTTCAAGCAACTCCGCGGCTAGCAGACGATTCATACCGCATCATCCAGTACTGGACCTGGGAAATCCTCTACTACAACTGGTGTGCTTTATGGTCCGCTTCCGCGGACAAGTAACTTATGGAGCCAGGTCCCCCAGCTTGACCACATAGTATGCATCCTAGTGTCTTGCTTACGACATAGGGTTCCCGGCGGTCGCCTACTGTCGGATCCAGCACCCGAAGTGCTTCTGGTGTGTCGCAACCGATGTGAAGATCTAAGCCATCTTCCCCCAGTCTACGATGGCTACATCTTGAAAGTGGAGTCGCGTAGTTAAAATTGCACTCACCGACCTTAGCGCCCGCACGGGGAGATCGGCCAGTGAAGGAGCGTCCGCTACTTTGATTTGCTCGTTGGTATCCAAAGGGATGAGCTGTAACCCCAACCGACCCGAAGTTGTTAATTGTCTTCCGCCCACCGTGCTCACTGCTAACGACGTCGTGCTCTTAGCGAGCCGGTGTTTGTTGGCAAACCGCTCCCTCACCAAGGTGGTGTCTGATCCACTGTCGACGAAAACCAAAGCTTTGGTCACCCCATTTGGGGTCATCACTACTAAAGCAACTACTTTCGACTGTAATGGTTTACTGGCAGACCGTAACACTGAGCAAATCACACTGGTCTTGTGTCCGATCCAGGCGTAGTTTATTTCACCTGGTGTGGCAATCGGTGGCATCTGCCTGGACAACCTTCGTGGCCAACTCTGGTTCTTCCTCGGCGAGCTGCCGCCCGGCGCATGGTGTTAAGGCAGATACAACACGCCCTTGTCGTCCTCGCCTTTCCCCGAAGGTCGTTTACTATGGCCTTGATGAGCTTCTGACATTCTAGTTGCCAGTCGCTGGTGTCGCAGGACCTGCAACTTGGATGAGCTATAGCCTGGCGTGAAATGGAGTGCGAAGTTTTCCAAGGCAAATGTTTCCAGTGTTCCCCTGCAGTGTTTTGAGCTTGGCTTGCCCTGGGTCTATTTGCCCTGTTGTTATCGCGGATGAGTCGACCAAACCTGAGGTCTGCCATCCTAGTATGCCTGCCTAAGTATTTGGTCAGATCCTCGAAGTCGGCCTCACTGTCGCTCCTGCTTATGCTTTCCGCTCCTTCCGCCCACCGACCCTGCAGCTCGGAAGATGGGCAGCGGACTATACCCTCCACTGTATGCACTGCATCGAAATCAGCCCTGTACCCTAAATGATCGTGGGCTACAGATCAGCCCTGCACCTCATTTACGAGATCCGCCATTGTATATAAGTCGCCTTTTGTTCTTTTGGCTTCTAACATCGCGCCTTCTGTTAAATCGAGAACTACCTTAAATGGCTGGCCGGACACGTACTTAAAAATCTTCACTGCCCGTGCTTAGCCTTGTCCCGGGTCGAAAACGGTGCACCCGTCATTGGCTTCTTTGGCTCGGCCTCGACATTCATTGGTCAAGAAGAGCAGTCTTTGTCCGCGATCGTCTATCCTATTTTCGAAGAAGGTTTCGGATTTGTTGATGAGTTTGAAGCAATGCTCTGGTCGTCCTTCAAAAGCCGTCAGCTCTACTGTAATTGGATCTATTGTTTGCTGTACTGGTGTTGAATGTTTGACCGCCAGCGAAGAGTTCCCTATTTCTTTTTGCCTTGGTCTGACGAACGGATCATTGGCACTAGTTTTATGCTCGTGCTTGCTCCGCCTGCACTTTCCTCTGCCACCCGATCCTGCTGCCAGGTAAAAATGGCTGCTCTAGATCTAATATCCTCGACTTAAATAAATCAGCATTCTTGTAACCAATAGTATCCTCGGTATTACATGAATTAGCACTGACGTGGTTAGGTGATCTAATATTAGTTATAGGATCGAAAGCACCCAAACCCTCCCCAGTGACTTGCCGTATTACTTCCTGTCCGAAATTCAAGTGCTCTGATCATTTTCTTGGCATGAAAGGTGTTTTCTCGTTCCAAGCTAATCAAATTGAGTATTGTAACACGCTTTTGAGCAATACGGACCCGGATTCGGAAGAATCCCAAAGCCAAAACACGACGGATCCGTAAATCAACGATACTGTGTTGTTCAATGAACAAAAACACGAAACATACAAACCTCAATTTTGTGATAACACGGGGTCAGAAAACGAGAACCAAGTTTACGGCGCGTGAACTACAAGCACGTGGGTCGCGTAGGTTGGACGTGAACAAACAAGGGTTGCACCATAAAACCACAAGGTATATGGAAACACGCAAATACTGTATGTGAGCGAGCGATATCACGAAAACACCAAGTAATAGTGTCGTCGAAGGATTCTCTACCACCGATCGTTAGCCTAGTCACAAGCCCTTCATCAAAGGAGAAACCACACTTCCAAGGGTTGACGAACTCAGGGTACTCGGTTTCCGGTTAGACCGTAGCCTGTCCTTACATCATTATCATCTTGCGAGCAAGCCTGCCTCTCAAATCCTAATGATGGTTCGAAAGCCCTTCCCACCTATCTCTAGGGGTTATTTCCCCATATTTTTGGCACGCACATCCGTCACCTGCTGGAGTACGGTATTCGGATGGTACACTCTTGTTTTGCCCAGGATCGTGAAGTCCTAGGAAGAGTTCAGAGGGCTTCCACCAAAGCAATATAGGGTCTGCCCCGCATAAACTATCCCGCCCGCCCCTCACTCCACAACCTCCATTGCCCTGCCTGTAGGAGCGTAAGAGGTGACCTGCTTTGATGTTTTACCTTTTTGAATCAGGCCAGAATGACAGTTTCTTCTCCGTCCATCCGGCCTTTTCTCTCGTGGACCAAGCAGAAGGGTTTTCAGACAAAACTATTTTCAAGGAGAGTTGGACCTGTACCTTGGTCTCCTTCAGTAACTCCTTGTCCGTAAAAAAGAAAAGTAAAAAAAATATCTTTTATTGCTTTCCCGCCTCGCTATACGTTCACAACTGTAGCACCTTATTCCTCTTCAGGCAGTGTCCATAGAGAGACACAACTTGTTATCATGTATATTACATTTTCGTTGCCACCAGCGTCCCCTCGCTTTCCACAGGGTAATAACCCTACAATCAGAAAAGGTAATTCGTAGTAAAGTGCGTGACCTCGGTGTAAAAAACCTTCTGCTGTGACCACGGAGAGAAGAGGTTGGACAGACGGGGAAGACGCAACCACTTTGACCTGATTTAACAAGGCGAAACATCTAAAACAGATCACCTAGTACGAGACTTGATCATAGAGGTAGGGATTGGGGAGTGAGAGGCGGACGAGATAGTGCAGGTAGGACAGACCCTATACTGCTTTGGCGGAGGCCCTCTGAACTCTTTCCAGGATCTCACGGTCTTAAACAAGGCCAGAGTGCACTACCTGACTACCGTACCCCAGCAGAGAACGGAGTTGTGTGCCGAAAATTATGGGGAAATCATCCTTAGAGATGCGTGGGAACAACCTTTGAACTATATTTAGGACTCGGAAGGTGGACCAGCTCGCAAGTTGGTGATGAGTAGAAAAGAACAAATTACAATCTAACAAGAAACAGAGCTTTTTTATCCGTCAACCATTGGCAGTGTAGTCGCTCCGTTGATGGTGAACGTGACTAGTCTTTCTTCCAAAGGCCACTCACGCATTCGTCATCAATAACTGGGAGGTCCCAATCCTCGGACCAGCGTTTTGCTCCATCAACTTCAGGTTGCAGGTTTTAAAAGCTTGAACTCCAGAGGGTTACGTCCTCTGCGTACATGGAGATATTCGCAGGAAGGGCTGTCGGAACATCGTCTACGTAGACTAAGAGAGAGTAGGACCTTAAACCGACCCTTAGGGGACCCCATTTGTTACTGGGGAGAGTTAAGGCAAAACATTCTCTAACTTCACTACGAAGGTGCTATCAATGAGGAAGCTGCGTGCAAATAGTTGGACTGCATTTTGACAGGACCTTGTCTTGTATTTGCATATGTTGCGGATAATCCTGAAATCCTATGAATCGTGGGCAAGACCTGTGGCTTTATGCCTAGCAAAGCGGCGCGCGCCTCCGTCTAGAATGCGCCCAATGGGGTGAGGGAGGGGACGCTTATCGGTCTGCGGAAGACGAATTCTGGGGACAAATAGCGCATCAGCTAAGCAGATCAACTCTCTGCAACTCTCTGCCATTTCATCAGCAGAGTTACCTAGGTCAGTTAACTGAATTTAGCTGGGAGAGAATTCACGCACAGACTCGGTCAAAATTAATCCTTCTGAAGGATCTCAAGATTTCAATTTCTCAGGGACCAGGAGGCCATTTCACAATATAATCGAGCCCAGTGAGACTGTCATCGCTTTTGCCTAGAGGTGGCAAGTAGTGTCCCACATCTATTTGGAACCATTCGCTAGTGATAACCGGATCTAGTAGGGACGGGGCATGTCCAGTGCGCTATCTGATCGGATTTTTAACGTTCTGCACCCATGAGTTCTTGAGTACGAGATCTAGGGGGTTTGCCAAGGGTGACATCAGGGACATCAGCTCTTTGCCAGTCGATAATGGGTGAGTTGAAGTCACCAGTGACTAACAGATGGGTGAGGGCCGTGTAGCATTTTAAGGAGCCTAATAAGTCTGTGAGACTGAGGCTATCGGTTGAATTGCATGAGGGGGGGCGATAGCCTACACCAAGCAGTAGGGTGTCTGTCCTAGAGGGGGTAAACACAACCCCCAAACGGTCAATGTATAAAAATTCAGAGGTTGGTAGTACAGTGGCAGGAGGAAAAGAGCTGCCGTAATATATCATTATAATCAGAGATTCACTAAAGTCGCTGTCTGTGGAGTGATGTCCAATCCAGTTTGCCTCAGGGGCAGTAAAGTAAACTAGTTATAAAAGATGCTCAATCCGGTAATGGGTTCCGATTTCAAGTATCTGATCTAACAGTGAGTCGCTGGATTCTACAGTGCAGAATGGGGACCTACAAATGACTCCTATCAAAACGGCTTCAACAAAGGGCAAGGTAAATTTGGCCCGCAAGCTGCCTATAAAAGAGACGGGATCTAGATGTGAGACCAAGTTTGTGTGAAAAGAGGTACCAAGAAAAAGGAGTGCTACACCTGCTGGACCCTTCACTTAGTCCTTACGGACCGGCATGCAACAACTGATAGGTATTTCGCAGTCATGATATTCCGGCGTGAGCCTTGTCACAATGGCAGCAACAAAGTGAGGTTTCTCACCGGTCACCAACTGTCTCTTTTCAAAAAGCCTGTTTTGAATGCTGAAGCAATTAGTGAAGAGAAACTTCACTGACTGCCCATGAGAGGCCGAATGAACATTGGGATCAGGAGCTGGTGAGGAGGGAATTGTTGAAACATGGAGGATGATAGGAAATTTGGTGCTGGAAAAGGATAAAATGTTGGAGGAGTCACTGGGCTCGCAGTGGGTTACCGGAGAGTCCATGCATAGGACGATGGTGAGCCCGCATCCCCTTCATATCGCCTAGCTGCGATGGATCTGGAGGTTTCAGGACTATGATGTGAGAAAAATGGGATAAAATGTGTATAACCTGCTTATATAAGCTAAGGTGGGTGCTAGCCTAGAGATGCCCATGGGTGAGCAGCACAGCTGCGACTCTTCGCGTGACCTTACTCAGAGGACCGGGAGAAAGGTTTTGTGTCTTCGGATCATCCAGAACACCTGCCCCCGCTGACTGACTCTACCAAGTGGAAGAAGAATTCATTATCTTCTTCTTGGGGTGTTTAGATCTCTTCCTGTGTTCTACCCTGCCGTCGGTGGCGGCCTCACATTTCAGTGGCCTCACTGGCAAAGCTTTTTGCCACAGAAGCATCAGATCCAGATGATGGTACTTCTGAGTTAAATACAACCTCGTTCGTACTATTTATCACTTTCGTAGTCTCGGGCTTTTTTTAAAGTCAACCGGTGTTGGTTGTATGACTGAGGTGAGCCTAAGCTTTGGATAATCTACGGCTTCCAGTAAGGATGGCGGTTTTCCAGCTCGACACCTTACTTGGAGAAGTTTGTCCGAGGATAATTCAGAGACTTTGTCACCGACCTCTTCTATCAAGTCAGTTTGAGTGAGGCAATCGGTATCAACCTCTGATGAGTTGAGACCGACAAATAACCCAAGAATTTTCTTTTTAGTCTTAAAGATGCTGCAAGAGCACCCTGCTTGGTGTGGAATCTCCGGTGATGAGAAGGCACCAAGTATTTGTCTTGCTGTCTCCGTGGGAACCACTACCTTATGGAAACGACTCCAAAAGATAAGGCGTTGAGAACATATATCAGGGCCCCGCGGCTCCTCAGTCGCTACAGTTATGCGTCTTTTTGAGATCATGGGGGTTTTGTGAGCTGCAGCTTTTTCTGGAAAAAAGCGAAGCGCAGTTTTCTCTATGTATCCTGTCCCAGTCTCTAGGGTCTTAATGATGTCATTGAGACCGAGTATTCCTGTCTTCCGATTCATAAATATCTCAGGGGGGGTGATATCTGGAGCTGGAGTAGAATCACTGTAGGACGGTGCTGAGTCCACTGAGGTTTCACTTTCTTAACGCATAGGGACTTTAGCCCAGTTGGATGGATCGGAAGACATCTCAAGCTGATATTTCCTTAGAAAACGAGATAGAAACGGCACCCAAAATACGTTAGAACCAAAACTAACAAAGCAAGTAAATTATCCGTAGCCTGATTTAGGGGGGGAAGGGAAACATTACAGAATCAGAACCCACAGGCACCATGAGAATACGAAAACGTTTTTTGGTGAAATGCAGGGCAGCAAGATTCAAACTGATCTGTAAGGTACCGCCAGTTCAATCCGACGGCTGAGCGCCCGACCTCGCACAGTAATCCGCTCCAATTCGGAGAATAGGTCGAAAGGTTCAAGCTCTAGTACAATATTCGTAAAAGAGCTGAGCAAAATCGGTCGATGGTGATCATGACTGCATTTGGTTCACTATTGAGCGGATAAAATGTGGCTCATCACAAGTTCACATTACAACTGAATCAACACCCTGCCGTCAGCAATTATTTATCGAGCATGAACGACTGATTCCTCGAATAAATAACAAACGATGACAGCAGCACCTGATGAAGCAAAAGAGTTTGAACTTCGAAAAGACTCGTGGAATGCGCCAGCGATTATTCGACAAGTAATCCAAAACCAAAACCGGGCCCATAGTTTAGCCCCAACAGGAGGCTCCAAATCCGGTGGTCCCACGCAGTAACCACCGAGCAAAAGTCAACTAGTGAAGTTATTCTGCCAGTGCACTGTCTTGCAAAACTTGTAAATAGAATCATGTCGTGTGGAGATTTTTCTTTGAGTCTGAAAAGTCGAATCCATCAAGTCATATGCTATGCATGTGGCGAAACTGATTACAGACAGTGTGTGTCGGGGATCCAAGTGCAACATGATGGAGGTTACCAAAACGAACGAAAATAACGTCGACTAAATATTCCAAACCACGAACATTAGCAGTCTGAACGACCAGCTCCTGTAAAACCAGTGTCATTACAACGCGGATTTCTACACGAATTTTGCGAATACTGGAGGCTGGAAGACCTCGAATCTCGGAGGGGTGATCGGGATCATTCTCCCTCGGGCAAACACAGGAGCTACCGATGAAAGACTTCAGGGTGAAACCGGCCACTGTGAATACCAGTTTTTGAAAATCCTCCACGGAAGCCGAAATCTTTTAAATTCATGGAAGCTCTCGATTGTGCGCATTCCTTGTGTTTCGTACCTCCCATGTACTCTTGCACCAGCCTTTGATTACTTACATCCAAAGTGCGATTTTGCCGTGTCTCGTTTGGACCTGCGTGACTCATTTGCTCTTCTTTCTCACGAGGCAACATTGGCTTCGGCTTGATTCTTTGCAATCGCAAGTTTGGCGTTGGTATACAATTTTGGTGTCAATCATTTAATAATCCAGCATCGAAGAATTTGCAAATCCGTTTGTTTTCGTCTTTTGATTTGTGTGAACTGATACGAGTTGCTCTGGAGTCTCCTGCAGTCACCTCCTCACACTGCCAGGTGAAATGACCTTAGCGATACAATTAAAGGAGCAAATTGGTCCTAGTTTGTTTCTTGTTCTCAGCTTTGTCTCCATCTTTCCTTGGACCAAATGCATTACTAGCTGGGCATCACTATTTCATTTCGCACAGCTTCAACCAACCTGGTTTGTCCCGTGGTCTTTCAAAAGTTGTTGAAACGATGCTCCATCAACCTCAGTGGAATGGCGGTGGAGCCAGTAAAGTTAAAGTTTACCGTTGACGGAGTGTTTAGTAAACAAAGAGCGCTGCGTTACGGCCAAAAGTTTCCTAAAGCACTGAGATGAATTGGGAAGAATGGAGTGATCATCCTATTCAATTTGTCTTTTTAGGCTACTCTGATAGTTAAAGCAAATAAAAGCGAACAAAAAGCATACCGATTTTTGGGGGCCGCAGGTTTTGCAGCCACTACTGCGAGGATATATAGTGAATACTACGGAACCGGAAGACTTTTTGAAATCCGTGGTCTTCAAGACAATTTTCGAAGATTGATTCAGCTGGAGCACACTTGATTGTTCCCTGCTCCCAGAATCTGGGCCACTTTTCACCAACAACAATCCTTTGGGCTTTTTCTACACCGTTTTCTGCCCTCTGGACCGCAACTTTGTCCGGCATTTTTCAGGTTGCTATCCCTAAGTGGCTGAAGATTTGCCCGGAATAAAGGCATACCAAGATGGTGCGACTGTATTTGGTGAGTCAAAAGGAGAATATGATCTTATCTTGAAGTATAATTTGGGGCAATTGGTGGCCAAGAACGTTCTGAACAAGCCCGCACAATGCAAGTCCGGCGTTTGAGAGCTGAGGTTCTTTGGGTTCAAGATCAACGCCGTTGGATACCTGCCGGACCTTGACCGTTTCGGACGCATAGCCGAAATGGAGTCACCAAAGAACCACCTTTTTCACAGACCGCCAGTTGCCATAATATTTGCCCGATCCAAAGAAATCTACTGTAAAGTTTGCAGCTGCCACGACGCGACGATCGAGCATTGCTGTTACTGTGCACACTTATAACATCCAACGTCGGACTGGTAACGCAGCGGAGCATGCCAGTTTTCTCTCAAGGTGCTCGCGATTTTCCACCGTTGAACTATGCAATTTCATGTCGCCGACTGCTCAAGTACTAAGGGAGCAGCTCAGAAAAGGCTCTTAACAATACTACATATAGGTACTGTCTTCTACGAAGAAAGGTCAGCCACCGGAAATAAAACTAAACTATTCCCAGTTTTTCGTGAATCGAGAGGAACTGTGGGTGCGACCTGAAGGAGCGCTGTATAGTGGCAACCGCTTGGATACTCATCTTTCACCGTGAAAAACAGTTCTGGAAGGCCTGCATATAGGTCGCCTTGAGGTGGCAAAGATAGATTCTCTAGCTCTGAAGAAGTGCTGGTGGCCGAGAGTGGTGGCAGACGCGTGCAACAGCCAAAAGAGAATACGAATGAACAAAATAAACGCCAGTTGTGGCGGGAATAAAAGGGCAAGTGTTTGTGAAGGGGAAAAGAGAGGGAGGGACAGAATCACGTTGGTGAGAAATGAAAAGAGATGGGAAGAGATACGGAACCTTAGACCGCATAAGCCAAATCTAAATCCGAACAGGAGCAGAAAAAGTTCGTTCTTATACCGACCATAAGTACGTTCCCTGGTCAGGGTGAAGTCTGTCTAACAATCAACTAATCGATCCACCGAATAAATGACAATGATAATACCGACAGAAATACAGATTTATTTCGGAGACCACCAAAGCATGCCAGGTGCATGATCATGTCTTTACAGGTGATGAAATAGACAGATATAATTCATGAAAGTGTGGAATTTTGCATGAAAACGTAGGATGAAAGGCCCAGAAGAGGGAATGATTTGGGATAAAGGTATGATAAGTGTATGAAAAATGTATACACACTAAAGAAAACGTAGGGAGTTTAGATGAACCCAAACGCGTGTTCAAACGGATGCCTGGTGCTTTTGAAAGTCAAGGTCAGATGTGGAGTTTGACTTGGTCGGGTGGAGACATCTTGAGGCCGACTGGGGTATATGCGAGAGACTAGAATTCGGTATAAGAAACTGCAGTAGCTGGAGGGGATGGAGAAGAAAATGAAAGCGCTGCGATGGATCGTGTAGCAATGAATCATTGGTAATCTGCAACGGGCGGTCGGAAGACAGGGCACAAAACTCATTGTAAAACAAGGAGCTAGCAATGCAAGACATGCAGAGTGGATCGATGACAAAAATGATTCAAGGGGATTGGATACGGTAGATATGCAGCACATATGTAGAAGAAATGGGCGCATATCATGACGGTCGGCGGGATGATAGCAATAAAAATGGCCGGTGAGGAACTGCAGGAAGCAGAGCGAATGTACATATACATATAAATGCAATATATATATATATATATATATATATACATATAAGAGGAGCGGGAGCGGTAAAAATGGGGCCCTAGAAAGAGATTATCAGTCATTGGGAGGGGCAGGCAAGGTACGATCGAATGGTTGTGGAATTAAATTTGGAACATCGTGGTAAATTATCTTCATGGCAGGTAAACTTGGCGGCCCAACGGAGAGAAAAAAGGAATGCGGAGGCACGGAAGTGATGACGACTGTGAGGAGCAGTTCATAGAAAAGGAAAAAAGGAGGACAGGATCGAAGAGAACAGGTAAGAATGGGTCTAATTATTTTTTGATCAATGCGGGTGCGGCATGCGTTGGCGGACCAGAGTAATTGGATAGTTGCAAATCAAACGACTGTGGACTGTAAGTGAACATCATGACGCAATGTTGTCTTTACAATCGGTGGAACATGGGAAAGCAGACCAAACTGCATGGCACGCAGGAAACGCATGTGGCCCAATTGGGGATATCTGAAAACTCTCAGGCATGTATGAGCCATATGGTGACGGCAGAGAATTGTAGAGTTAATGAATGGACTTACATTAGTCAGCGGGAAGATGGCGGCGATGGAAATGGCTGCGCATCGCAGAGAGAATGTTAAATGTTTCGCGGATTTCAGACCGCCTGTAGTGCAGAGATGCAGCAGTTGTGATGGCGAACGGTGTAAGAGATGAATGTGCAAAATGGGTGCCAGACTGATCGGATAACGGTAAATCAAACGGACCGAAACTCTGAATGAAATCCATGAAGTAACAATGGTTTTACTTTAGATGTAACGTAAAAAAGCTGAGCATTCTGAGAGGCACACAGAAAATTCCTGTGGCATACAATACAAGAAACAGGAGATGAGAGCACGGAAGTAGAAGACGGATTAGACGTAACCAGCGAGACAGTTTTACTACGGGCGAAACATGAAACAGGCTGAAGAGAAAGAAGCACCAGTACAGGTAAACCGGTGGATGAACACAACGCACAAGAAATGAACGCGCATCGGAGTTGAGAACATGGAATTGGGGAGCTGCTTGCCTGCAGGCAATTGCCCTAATGGATGCAGCTAGACGGTGCCAATCGGGGCTTTACCAAATGGAAAGATCAAAGAGGAATCGCAGAGTCAGGTAAGGAAAATATGGTGGTGGTGACTAGATAATAAATATGGCTGTAAGAGACGCAAAGTTTGGAACGGCGGATTCTGATATGGTAATTGGTCATGGGTGCCGGCGGGACTGGTGCTTAATGTTATTGTACATGAGAAGGAAGAACGAGGGAGGGTTCGACAGAAAGGTGGGCAGTGAGATTTAAGACTGCGACCAGTGAGCCTTGAGAGCATTGGGCGATACCGAGTGAATAGATATTACGAGCTAGCAATGACGACACAGATGGAAAAAGAAATACTGGCTGTCGTCGGCAGAGTAAAAAGGGCAGGACGATAGTGAACCTCATTGGGAGTAACGGCCAAAGCTGATAGGAGCAACGAGAGAACGGGTTGGTGTGAATACCATGGAAGAACGACAAAAATGGAAGTGATAAGAATGATGGCAAGGGTGCTAGGTGTGGGTGTCGTGGAGGAACAAAGATGGTTAGAGCATGCGATCCTCAACTGACAGCATTGGAGAGTGCGATCCGCAACCGGTGCCAGTGGGTGGGTGGCCGTGCGCTGGGCACCCAACCTGGAACACACTTCGAAGTGAACACAGGAAGTGTGATTCACCAGTCGGATTGCGCCCGCATGCCGCTGCAGACGGCCTGTTTGCCCGATATGCGCCGGCCAAAGCGGGGGATCTGACCGCGCTCCGCTCCTTTAGGAGTGGCACCAATGTTCATTGACGGTTATACATGTGAGGCGTAGTTCAACTATGAAAGTACGAGAGCGGCGATCAAATGGCCCATTTGCAAGGGGTCTCAGAGAATGGAGCCAGCGGTTATTAATCGACCATACAGCAGCTTTATCTAGGCACGTATACCAAAGGTGAGGGTGAATTGCAAGTAAGGAGAGAACTGGTAAACGAAAAAAGTTAAAAAGGCAGTCAGGGTGTGCCCCTGCTGTGGATTAACGGTTAACGGAGGCAGTAAAGGACTAAATACAAGGGTAACAGGCAGTACAAGAAAAAGGGAAGCAAAGTGTACAAAAATAATGACATTTCGACTTGGCTTACTCATTACGGGAATGGCCACAGCTAGTCAAGCCTTGAGAATTCAGTCAGATAGATGAAAATGGCTATTGTTGGTTGTTCTCAATTGGAGGGGGCGAGATCTGCGGAGGATTTGGCCTTAGAGGTCGAGGTCCATTTCGTATGCTATATCCTCAGCTATGCACGCATTAGGTAGCTGAAGTGCACGTGTAACTTTGAGATACCGCATGAGTGCCGATAGGAATTGAGACCTGGTTTGAGAAGCGCGATTGGTGATGGGCAACCTATTACAGAACTTGGAGCAGTTAGGAAGGAGAAAGCTGTAACCGCATAGCCGACTTAGCTATACTAGGAGGGACAGTAAAAGGCCTGTGTCGAAGTGAGTAAGGGGTTTCACGGGAGGAGCTTACTGGGTTAAAGGAAAAAGACCGGTTATGGAGCAGGTTATACAAGAAGACAAAGCTTAGTCTTGAGCGGCGGGGCCACAGTGGGTCAAGATTCAGATTTTGGCATTGTTCTCCATAGCTCAAAGACGTGGACCAACCGAGTAGTTGTTTGGTAAAAAGCCTTTGTATGCTTTCCAGTGCAGCTCCGTCAAACTTCGTAGTTATAAAATATTATTGGGCAGTATTCAAGCAAATGCCTGATGTAAGATTTGTAGATGCTGACGATACTGTCCCGGAGACGGAAGGAGCGGAAGAGAAGGGCCAGACCTCTTTTAGCCTTGGTCTCTTGGTTGGCTGCGTGCTGAGAAAATTTAAAGAAGCAGGGATTGATGAGGCCCAAAATCGCGGATGGTAGGTCGGTTGGCCATTAAAGGCCCACTGAGAGTTTAGGAACCAAGTTGCAGTTGGAATTTTCGGGTTAGAACCTCCCACTTATCAGTGGGAAAGCTCAACTCCCAGATGCGACTCCAGCGGTCAAGTGCAGGTAGGTTAGCGGAAATGTTGCGAACAGTAGGGATAGCATCATTAAAATCTTAAGAGTAGACTATTTTTGTATAACCTGCAAACATGAGTGGTTTTCCACGGTGTGCTGGATCCAGCGCGTCAAAATGTGCACCGCAAATAGAGGAGGACTCAGTATGCTGCCCTGTATAACGCCAATAGTAACAGGTTTCGGGTTCAAAGTATGTTCATTGGTGAGGACCACTTGAGGACGATGGGTGAGATAGGATTGCAACCAAGAAAGAAGTGGGTCGGCAAAGCCAATTAAACGCGGTTTGGCAATGAGATGGGGGTGCGGAACACGGTCAAAAGAGTTAGACAGATCTAAGTAGAAAATTACTAATGCCTGCCCGCTGTCAACAGCCTTAGTGACTAGGTCGAGAAAGACAAACCGACTCGTGGTGCACGATAGTGATTTTAGAAACCCTTGCTGCCTACAGCTAAGTGGGTCTGGAGCGAGGAGATTGGTGGTAATGCTATCTCTGACAATCGCTTCCATTATTCTGGAAATGATAAGGGTGTGGTTGATGAGACGGTGAGTTGCGAGTTTGTGGACAGGTCATTTTTTGTTTCGTGGAATGGTGGCTGAACGCTTCCTGTTCGACAGTATCAAACTGGATTTGAGTGAAACATAAGTGGGTTTACTAACAAAAGTTTATGATTGCAGCAGGGAGTAAACCGTTTGGTCCAGGATGAGCGGATAATTTATAGCGTGAAATGAGCCTGGAAATAGCGTTTACTTCCCAAGTTAGGGAAAATTTGGAAGACCTGGTAATAGCAAGAGTATTCGAGTAGGGGGAGGGGGGGGGGGCTTGGTCGGAGGCGGGAGCCATGGAATGGGCGAAGTAAAGGTTAAATGCCTCAGCGATATCAGAAGAGGCGGCCAAAGTTTTGTTCGGTAACACAACTTGTTGGATTGTAGTATCTGTTTCCGAATCCCCAGATTGATGCGGGAGTGAGAGCTGCAGCGCCTTATTGGGATGCCTTAGAGCGTTGGCCTCTTCTTTGCGAAGCTGGTCTTCCCTGAGGCTCCGGATAACAGCGGTTAGTCTAGTTAGTCTCATCAGAAGTAAGTCGTGGTTTCGAAGTTAAAATCTTTTCATCTTAACATACTTTTGTTGGAGGAAGGCCAATTCGGATTTGCTAAGGGACGAGTTTTAAGCTATTGGACTGAGCTTCGAGGGACGGTTTTCCACTTTAAGATACTAGTGATCGGCCGCCTGCTGGGGGTCAGCCGTTGAAAAAAATGTCTCCAATCCTGGTTACGGACTCAATAGGGCAAACGGTTCCGATTTAAACAAAGGAAATTGTTGACGGGGGTCAGATAGTCCGATGGATGGGGATGGCATGAAAGATTACCTTCTGCTGTCTTATGGTTTCTACCCGGAAGTTTATACAGAACAGAAACCGAAAAGTTGGAAACGCTGTGAGTGAGTATAAGATTCAGAGTTTTGGCGTTTCTAGTAGGGGTTTTATTGTGTTGCACCCAGTCCCCAATGTGAGTATGTGAGACAATGTCCATTAAGTTGGGAGGTGCTATGAGGTTCGTCCAGGATATTTTAGACCAGTTAAAATCACCGGCTAATATTTTCGCTGCCGAAGGTAATAGTGGAAGGTAATCAAAGGTTTCTATTAAAGGAGGTAAGCCTGTTATAGTGGAGGAGAGTGGGCGATAGACACAACCAATATGCATGACTACAGTTGAGAACCGAATTGCGAGCCACAGAGATTCCGGAATTGAGTCGAGTGTGGCTTGTCTAATGGGGATTACTGAAAGGGCGTGCAGCATGTACTCTGGGCACCCACCTCCACGTCTGTCAATCCTAGTGACTCTAAAATCCTTGTACCCTCAAGGAGAATTTCTCTTGTGTGAGTGTGTTCCGTGAACTAGGTTTCAGTAATAAGGATGATACAAGGACCTGATGTTATGACATAATGTTTTAGGTAACGAAGCCTATTTAAGATGGGCCGGGAGTTAAATAAAATCAAGGATCATCCATTCAAGTTGATGCAGGTATCAAAGCTAGGTGAAGTGGGAGAGTTATTGGGCGGATAAGGTGCACGGAGAGTGGCGTGAGTTGGGGCTATCACCAAAGAAAAAGGAAAGTGATCCTCGGACAACTATGCGACGGCTTCAGAGGATTCAGCCGCGGACGACCCGGAAATAGTTACTTTCGGGGTATTACGGGGTGAACAGGAGGACTTTTGACTAAGTGGCCCTGCCTCTTGTCCTGATTCGTTAGGATCGTTTGATGCTCCTGTGTGGTGACAGAATACCGGGTTATGGAAGGCATTGGCTCGCCCAAGTGACAACCTTGGTGGTGGAGGGTTTTGCGTGATAAGATCAGGCCTGAGAAGGTAAGGACTGGGAAAGTGTAGGGTGGCTTTGCCGCCTGTCGATGCGACTTGCCCGGCTGGGGAAGGATGGGAATCAGCGGTTGGTAGAAGGGTTACATGGAAGTTACTATGGAAGGTGATACTGGGAATGCGCGGTGTTTTGTAGTTAGCCGGCAGGTTTTGGTACGCTGTCAGGGGTGTGAACGACTGGCGAGTTGCTGGTGTTGGAAAGTGGTTATTTAGGGCTACAAGAAAAGAGAGATGGTGGGATTTTATACCACTGGGTGGGAAAAATTTACTCGAAGAGGGTTTGTGGATGTGTTTTGCGGGTGAAAGGACGGTAGTGGGCTAGGCAATGGTGGATCAAAACGAAAGCTTCGGTATGATAATGGAACTAACGAGGTGAACTGTGGAAGCACGGAGAGGGTAGAAGATGATGCGTAAAGCAGACGCAGAGTTGAATAACAGCTTTAAGGGGGGTTCAGGGTATCATCCGTATAAATGCACGCAGAGCTGGGACTTCGTTGGGAGGGAATACGGTTTGAGGAACTATCTGTTTTGGGAACAGGAGTTGTAGGCCTTGGCTTTAGTGGCGTCCTTCTAGGGTATCTGTCCGCCTCTAATTTATGTATGGCCGTCGGAGTGTGGCCTGGCGATATAACGCGGTCACCGCCTAGAGAACTAGAGGTTGAGGCCTTCAGTGGGGATGGAGAACGGGCTGACGAATTCTGCATTTGCGACCACGGGTTACCGTTGGCTCCGACACTGCTTTGGGGGCTGAGTACAAGTCGTTAACAAATTTCGGCCTTTCGGTGATAAGCCAGATCGCACCGACGAGATTGTGCCCTAAGGGACGCTACTTCATGGCAGTTTCTCTGCAAAACTATGCCCTGATGGCTGACGGGTTTGGTTAGGATGAGATTGACCTGGCGGTAGTATGGTGTGGACCAACGGATGGGTTTTAGTTACGGCTAGATGGTGGGGACAAAAAAGACCATACTTTGGTTTGTATCACCCTGAGAGTGATGCAATGTTGTTAGGTTAGGGAGGCTACTCGATTTGGGTAGCTGTGTCAGATGCACAGGGCTAAACCGCCTAGCTGGACTTGGTGAATTCGATCCCTTCTGGATGGTTCCTCGGAATCAAGGCTTAGCCCGAGTTGGCGCGAAATCCAAGTGAAAACAAGACTTCTCTGCAAATCCTACGGTACCATTTTTGATTCAAATTATAAGTACATAATAATCGTACCTTTAACAGTGAGTCTTAGTCACTATCCAGCCCAAGGGTAGTCAAAATCGGAACAAAAACCTGTACAAATGGAACCCCTGACTAAAAACAACAAATAGAAAGTACCTGTTCTGGGGTCCAAATAAATATAGTGAATTCTCCACTCTTGACCGGACCCAAAGAACAGTCGCCCGAAAGTTAAGCTAAAAAATTCAGCGTAAACGAACCCAAAGTCTACCGCCGGCCAACATGAGCGAGATAGTGAAACCGAATCACACCAAAAGAAACTTCTTTGAATCACTGTGTCACACTACCGTACTGAATGCCCATAAAGTTATGTCACAAAAAAGCAAGACCAAGAAGGGAGAAAATAGATGCTCCAATTCTAGAAAAGATGACGACCACTAAACAGTATCAGCAACCGTATGCCAAGAAAAAGAAGTCTAAAATCCGTAAAGAAAATATACAAAGGTAACAGATGATGAATTTTCTAACATTCACTATGTGACGGTTGTTTTCCCGTGACCCCAGTCAAATAATAAACAACGGATACGCCATGGGTTGCCATACCCGAAGATTCTGCCTCCCAAGAATTGTTAGACGAGCACCAACTTAAACCCACCCAAACAACTCAAGGACACAGCACTAAAACATGGGCCTGGTCCCCAACTTGATGGTTTGATTCCCGGCGCCTAGTACAAGACAAGTCGTGCAATGCTGTGCCACTTGGATCCTCCACTATTTCTGCTCCTTTGGATGCTCCCAGAGTCAAAAAGCAAGCAATGGGTGTCTGAGTGTTTGCTTGAAAGGAAAGGCATCCTGGGTAAACTTTACGGCTAGTGCCAGAGGAGGAATTATTTGCCTCCCAGGGAACTAAAGATAGTCACTACACGTGCTTATGGGTACCATCCGAGCTTATGGATGAGGCAAAGTTCATGTTTACAACATTGAGGTTGTTGTATTATATATCAAAAGGCGAGACCACCACTCGTTTCCTGCCCCATTTTTCTCTACGGAGTTTTACAAACACAACACAAAACACGGAGATCAAAGCTAATTTTAGATGCTGGAAGGTATCGAGTTGGCACCAGAAATAAAGCTCTCATGGCGAATTCCGTGGGCTCCTTCCATCAACAAGTAGTAAACCTGACTTCAAAATCCGGGATACCCGAAAATTAGGGTTATTGAGTCCTCCGACGCCCGTAAATACTCCTGAACTGTGATGCTTTTCTACACAGAGCAAAATCGCAACCTAACTACTGGAGCCAGTAGCCTGACAAATGCATTCCTTGGCAACTTGTACGAGTCGATTTCTGCGGCCCGTTCATGAACAGATAACATGCGATTGTATTGACCAGTTTACCTTCCATGTAGTCTGAGGTACTTTCAACATCCGCATCATCCGCTGTGTTTGTCGTCAGAAATCTTACGAAGTAGTCCCGTCAGGAACGTATTTCACAAGATCTGGCCACCGAAAGCGGTTCCCAATTCTGCGCATCTGATTTGAAATGCTGGTTGGGTAGATATGGCTGTCAACATCTTTAAACGGCACCTCGTGATCCATATTCTAAAGGTGCAGGCTCTTACTCTAAGGAGCGCCTTCTTTTCGGCCAAGCCAAAAATACCTTTGGAAATGGAGAAATTCCTGGGTGTTTATCTGTTACAATGTCAGAACGAATTGCATTTAACGACGGAAGCAACCCCAGCCATGGTGCTCATATCAGAACTTCGCAGACTAGCTCGAAAACCCCTAGATTCCAGTGGTGTGACATTTTCCGAGGCAACGACCCCCAACCTGTTGACGGAATCGTTACGAGGCATCTTCGTCAATCGGTGTTCGAAACCACAAGCTTTATAAACATAACCTTGCCCCAAAGTAATCCTAGGCAGTTTATCTTCCAAGAGACACCTGAATGGACAGGAGAATTTTGACCGAGAAAGCTGGTCATGCTGGCCGAAATAATGAGGAAACAGTCAGGGGAAAGTAACTACAACTTACGGCACCAGTTTGAAGAACTGTACTTCGGGCCAGACAAATCGGTCAGGAATTTCTGACAATCGCCTGACATTTACTGACGCTTGTGATTATTGATTTATTATGAGTCTCGTATATGTTGCATCCTATGATCCTTCTGATGAATAAAATTCACGCATATCTGACTGCCACAAACATTCCATTCGTATTCTGTTCTCCATGCCGGCCAGTTTTGATCTCCTGCAACATTTTTGACTGCCTGCCTCCCTTTATAATCTTCGAAATTTTGATTCCTCTTACACCACTGCCGCTTATTTCACTTTTACTTTGCGTGCTGTTCCCGAATAATATAAAGCATTTTGACTCTGTTCAACACTTTTGCCCGTTAGGAGTGGCTACTTCATGCCTTTTTTGCGCAGTGCAATTTCTTCATTATGTGAACGACGCCTTATCCATTCATCGTGAACTTATGCATGTCTTTCGAACCATTTGGTGAATATACAGATAATAATGTTATTTTTACTATTTAAGTGACAAATACACCTTCGTAGGCTGATTTCCAGTATACAACCAATCGGGCTGAGCCGGATGGTAACTATGAGTTCGTGTAAACGCGGTGAAATCGCTTAGTCTTGATTCATCAAGTTATCCGCCTCAAGTGCACGCATTTTCCATGCATGAACTAGTTGGGCTCACCACATGCTGCTCATCCCATAGTTCAGTGCGGGGGCCCCAACTCTTTCTAGTGTTCGTAAATGACCTCTCTCCTCGGAGTCAGAGTGCTCCGCCTTTGTGCTTGTAGACTATGCCAAAGTTCTGGCTTTCATATCGGTGATTCTTTCCTTCGAGACCTAGACAAGATAAACCAGTGGTCCGCAGAAAGTAATCTTCCGTCTTACGTTAACAAATGCCAGCAATTAGCAAATGACAGGTGGATACTTAAGTAGTTGCAGTTAGGGCCATTGTTGCAAGAGGTGACGATGCTACAAGTGAGCGGCGTAAAAGGCTCAGGGGTCTTAGTCGTTGGTGATTTTAAACCAAAGGATTGATGTCATATGGCTCCCCAGAAAGCCCCCAGAGCTCTCCGGCAGCTCAAAATACCAGTATCGTCAAGAAGGCCAAAAGTTCTATTGCCGCTATGCAAAACTTCTGCGCTTACCCATCTGGAGAGTTGCTGCTGGGCCTGGAGGCCGTACGTGGCAAGGGATATTGAGGTCACAGATCTGATGCAGAGACATTTTCCGAGGCGGCTTGCCTACCCACGGCTGCTCAGTAACCAGAAGCGCCTCAAGACACTGAACCTGTACTCGCTGCAAACTAAGAGACGTCCTGACGACCCGACAGAAGCCATCGAAACAATAGAAGGAGTAGTCGATGTGGATAAGGGAGTGAGGTCACCTTTGGAGCTCAGTAGCAGCTCCGCCGTCTGAGGACATGGTCGTGAGTTTCGGGAGGAGAGAGTGAGAAAAAATGAGACTGCAGCTGTTCGCTGTTAGGGTAGTGAACGACTGTACTCAACTACCGGACGAGATGGTTGCAACACCGACAGTGAGGGGCATCAAGAAACGGCTAAAGCAAAACGGAACAACTTGTTTAAAGAGAGGGGCAGAAAATGGCCCAGTGTCTCTCTTATGCCCCCACTCTAGCTCTTTCCCCGACCAAGCTTCGCCACTGCTATCTATTTTATCATTCCATCTACCTTATCCCCTTTGAGCCCGTTAGCCTTGAGCAATTTCCTCTGCCTCACGGTCCTACGGATGACCTGCTACCAAATTCTAGCAGCTCATAACAAGGACAGTGAACACTCTTAAGATTAGCGCACTGTGGCCAGGGGTCAGTTCATTTCCTTTTTACCCACGATTAAACTGGATAAGTCCTGTATTTTCCTCTCCTTGCAGAATTGAGAGGTTCAAAGAGAAAGCAGCGCAATAAATTAGGCAACTTTTGAGCAATGCCGTGCACGTCCTTTGAGCCGATTTTCATTCCCGCCGCGGCAGGGCACGTGCAACCTTTGGACTGCAAGCACTGTTTATACTCTGCTAGATCTCCAGTTTCACTTGGGCCAGTTACAACCTGAGATTTTTGAATCGGAGCTGAAGCTAGGAATGTTGGGGTGGCAGTTTTAAAAGATTCGAAACTGATTCGCCGAAGTTATTGTGAAGTACGAAGTATTTGATGAGTTTTAATCGATTAGCTCGTTTTATTTTTATTGTTGAAAAATGAAACAATTTTACTCCTGTGTAAATACTTTAATAAATAAGATTTTTACCATCTATTTTTGCAAGACCGTAAAATTGAACTGCTGGGGCTGTTATTGTCCAATAGTTAATAGAATCTGTGAAATGATTGAGGATCATTCCTATGTTTCCTGGTCTCTTTGGGGGAAGGTGCGAGAGCAACAATCCATACTACATACTGTCCCGATGAAGTGATTTAACTGAGAAACCGGCCGCTGGTGATGAAGAGCTTTCAGGAAAACGGTTAGATAACTGGAACAATCAAAAGGGCAATAAAATGCTTTTGAGAAACCTAAGCCATCCCGTGTTGCAGGTTTTTTATTACGGGAGGATCTAGATGCAGCAGTGCAGTTTATCTCATCCATTACCGTTGCGAAATGGTTGCAGTCTGGTTTTCCACCGGCTGACACACAGACAGCGCACGTGGTTACGCGTCTCTTTGGTGAAAATAAGGCAAGTGAGCTTTTTCAAATATTATGACGGAACACGGGTCAGTTCTATGGCCGATATTGGTCATACGCCGTAAGAGGGGTTTCTGTGTACTGTTTCCACTGAGCAACACTATACAAAGTTTTTATGAGGCTGACAATAGGTTCCACGGTATTTTGTCCCACAGACTCATTGTTGCCTTATTATTCCGCAGCTCTCAGATGGTACCAGTCGATGGTCATTCATCTTCTGCAGTGCCCGTAACGACAGGTGCGATCCAAGATAGTGTGCCTGGACCACTACTGTTTCTGAAACGGTCAGTGGTATCTTTCCCTAAATCCATCGTGGCATTCCATTTTCCTTTGCAGATGACATCAAAATTTTGTAGTCCGTTCCTACAGGTAGTCTATCAGCTACGCTAAACGACATTCAACAGGATCTTAACTCGCTTAACATTTAGTGTAAACAAAACTTTCTGCCTCTAAAATCTGCTTGCTCACACACAAGTACCAGTTATCTCCAGGTGAAGTTGCCCTCCATAGATAACCCGGTCCTAACAACCTGTAGTATCTCATCCCGGATTCCGCTATTATTTTTAACCTTTCAAAACACGCCCAAGTGGGCGCGCCTTGAGCTTCTTTAAGCTAACTTTGAGCTACATCATTAGAAAAGTTGGGCAGAGCAACTTGCGTCCAATCGGAAGAGCTTCGGGCTAGCTCAAAGTTAAAAAAATCGCTAGAAAGGGGTACACTTTCTTCTCCTAATTCATCTTAACTGCTTTTTCCTCAGTCCGTCTGCCTGTTACCTAATCTTTGGATCAAAACCGCCGACTTAAACCCAGTTTAATACAAAACTGGCATACCTTTAACTTATAAAACAAAACGCTCCGTTTTTTTAACGCAGACGTATCTTAATAGATATGGTAGTACTTTTATTGTTATATTCCTTGTAAAATTCCAGTAACTTCTGCGCAGTCCCTGAAGACACTTGCTGTGTGTTGTTTTGGCCCAACCTTCTCCCAACGTTAGCCCAACGATCTTGGGCATTGTGGTGCTTGGGAAGGGGTTTCCAGCTTAGTTACTGAAACCAGCGCCATAACATTCAGAACATAATATCTTCAACTCCGCCCCCACTTCATTCCCTGCCCGTAAAAATGACGGTTGATCTACCTCACTTGGGAAAAACCTCTCTTTCTTAGCTACATCGGTTTAAAAACTCCCCACCAGAAAGGTCTGCGCTTGCAGCCTTCGTTGATTCTGGACAAACTGGAAAAATCTACTGAGTTAATCTTTCGTACTTTACGTGTTCTTGCATCCTGCGTGCCCCTGCCCAGAGTACACAACTGACCATTCAACATATCTGTTTTTTATCTGTTTTCATTGTCTTTCTAGTTTCCACCTATATATGGCCGCAGCTTGCCTAGCTTCACTCGTTTATTACCAGTGACAATCATATCTTACAAAAGTTGCGCCTTTCGTTCCACGGTTTCATCTTCGGTAGGAGCTGTGTGCAAGCCTGGCTGACTACCAGCCATGCCTCCGTCTACGCGTCATATTTTATTAGTTCCAAGCTTTATACGGTTCTACCAGCTCACATAGCACTTCTTCAGGACCATGACCGACCTCCCTTGTTAGCATGCAGGACTTCTCCCACTTCCCCACCTTTTTCGTCGGCTTTCCCCTCCACCGCCAGCTTCTGCACTCGCCCGCGCAAACCGATTCCCCTTTGCATCGCGTAGTGTAACTCGAATGTACAGAATCCTTGCCAAATATTTCTTACACAAGCTCATCCAACCCATAGCGGGAATATGCCACTGACTGTCGCGCATTAATCAGCTTACCTCATTCGGCACACTTTGAGCACTCCTATTTGTCTCGCTCTTTCTCTGTGTTTGTGGCTCAGTTTGGCATGACCTCGAAAGCTATTCGTGCTGGTCGCTCTTGGTATCAAACATTGAAGAATCTTGGTTCTCGCCGGGTAATGGTTTGGCCACACAGCTCAGGTTACTAAATTTCTTGTACTTTTATGCTTTATTAATTTACTGCCGCGGAGCATTCCAATCAATCTGGGTTTGCTTTGGGATCCGTTCATTTGGCTTCGTGGTAATCTTCTTCAGAATAACAAATTACGGTACCAAATCGGAATTCCTGAAGCAGAAAATCAAGGAATATGCCTAAGAGAGAGGCAAAATACGTGAAACCTGGACAGATGTCATTCAGCAAATCTCTGGTGAAGTCAGGGTGATTTTGATTCTCTAGGCCTTGCTAGGTCCTGTGGTCTTTTCGGTGTCTTTTCATGTGCCTCGATAAAAGATTTAGGATATAAAGGGACTGGCTTTCGTAGGCTCGGAGTGCCTGAAACAGTGAACGAGTTAAAGTCGGCTAAAGAACAAGTGAATACGGCTTAATTGGAGCCTAGTAAGCTACCTTCCCACAAAACATTAGGTGGAATCAGACCAGACCAAAGACTGGCTCGTGAGGTAGGATTCGTGAAATCATCTGAGAAAACATCCTCAAGGAAGCCAACAGTATAAGATCTTCTTAGGTTCAAATTGATAACTTGTGACCAACTCCCAGATTCATACCGTAAACTTATTAGACCAAGTAAGAACTTCGTTATGATCTTGGGACAGGGAAAACGTTTTTGTGTCGTACGCATAATTGCCATGGCCGCAGATGCTCCCTTTAAGTGATAGAAAGATGTGCAATGTAAGATCCTGAAACTAACTGCTGGAGAGCTCGCAATGATCTAAAGTTGCTTTTTGAACAGCTCTCCAGAGTAGCAGGCTGGCTGATGAATTGAATATATCTAGAGCTTAGATGTTCGAAGGGTGATTCACATCCCTTGGCTAACCTAGCGATAAAAATACGGACTTGCCGCATTTCCACCAAACACCTGCACTGACTTTCGGCTGACAATGCACTACACACTCCAGAACCCATATTTTGCTCGCCCTTTGAACTACAGAGCCGTTGGTTCAAGTAGGCAGAAAGGATAAACCATAAGGGACACTAGGCTACTTTCGAAGGCTTGAATGAAAACACTGACTGCCAGCCGCGGACAACGAATATCAGATTCAGACAGAACGTCAGATATGCTAGAGTATTTAGGCTGATAGCACACAGCAAGCCAAATGGACGGATGGAGTATTAAGGAATCAAACCACGGACAAGTACCCACGGTATCTCGCATAAGAACACAAATGCAGCCAATTTTAAGCTGGTGGGGCTACTGATCCACTGACATAAAGCTCGTGTTTTCTGCGGTTAAGCGTATCCGACAGATGAACGGTAGCCAAAGGTGACGGCGCTTGTCCCACTATTCTGAATGACTGACGTTGTCTAGCTGAATGTCGTAAGAAAGCTGAGGGTCGTCATCAAGAACGCTGGCTAAACCACCACTTACAAACGCACGCAATCCAGCAATTGGAAATCAGGACTCCGACTGAAAGTAGGTCTACCTGTACGGTTTCAAGCAACTGGAATAAACCCGCAGGGTTAAGCTTGTCACCGTTAGGGGTAAAGAGGCCAAAGGGAATTACTACGGTGGCTACAATTTTGGAAGCAGGATCTGATACAACATTAGTGACTCCTGAGTTTCTTCAGCGACATGGCCTACAGGAAGAACCCACGTCAATGATGGTCAGCCCCGTTGACGGTAAGCGTTCATTTCAGCCGGAAAAAATCAAGCATTAAATTTCCTCATTGACAGATACAGAAATAATCGATGAGCCGCAGGTTTTCTGCAAAAATAGCCTACCGATGAGACCCACAGAATCCAGTGAAGCAGTGTAAAAAGAGTAGCTCTACATGCGATGTGTACCACTCGAGGTAGTGGTGAACGCACAATTTGACGTAAGGATCGGCCGCGATGTATCCGGAGCTCAACAAGTATTAAGCCAAAGCCTTGGAAACTCAAGGAGCAGCAAGCTGTTCGCATCATATTCGGATGTGCGAACTCCTTGTTGCAGGTGCCCAGGGCACCCTCGCGAACTTCCTTGGTTAGATTGAAAACGACATCTAGGTTACACTCTATAGGTTGTGCCAACACTGCTAATTTTTGGACATTTCCAAGGACAATGAAGACCTTTCGCTATATGACAGAACATGATTGTTACTAGCAAAAGCTGCGATGTAGTACACATATGGGGAAGCTGAAGTGCCTTAAGCTTGGCGATCTGAAGTGAACCACCTACCAAACAGTTGAAAAAATGGGTGCGAAAAGATCGGGGTAACTAAAGAGGAGTTTGGAGCTAGACCCACGACGGGAAGGAGATACTCGAAAGCTATGCGTCGCATCTCCTGTCACCCGGGTTTGTTTTTCAGGTCTTTTACCTAGCCCACAGTCTTTGCCTTACACCGGGGCCTTGTGCGCATTGCAAAACTACCGTATTTGTGCTCGCGTAATCGTTACAATCACTTCTTTTGTGCCTTCTTTCCTCCTCGTCTTTGGTTTTTCTTCAAGCATGCTGTCAGTGTCACCAATACCACTGCACATTTCAGGCCCGGTAAAAGCTTTCTAATCTATTTATTAAATTATTGATGCATACCTTTAGCCTCCAGCTTTCACCGTCTTGAAGCACATTGATGGCTTGTATAAATAGTCCAATTTTTCATGGCACAGTTCCTATTACTTTCATTCCACGAACTCTACCTCCGACTAACCATCGGTCCCATGCGGAATAGTGCCTGCTCCATCTGGCCGGACTTGCCGCTGCTACCGATGTATTCTTCCATCTGCGCGTATATTGTTGCCGTCCGTTTTTTTATCAAAGTGGCCGTATTAAGTTCCTCGTTGAAATATCTTCCTGCAGTCCTTCAGCAGTCAGTAAAGTAACTGAGAGTTACGCACAAACCTTCGTCTGACCACTAGTTCTTCAACGCAATGATATTTCACGGCTTTTTTCCTGATCTTGCAAGGCATCACTTCTTTTCCGTACCCGCATACCTCTGTTATATCCATCCTTCAACTTCACCTCTCTAGTGTTATCTCATGACACCCATCAGAAAGATCACCAAGAGGTGTACACTTCCTTACATATTCTCCGCCGCCATCTTTGTAGTTGACTCTGCATTCACGGTTGCCGTGCATGCCAGGTTGTTTCATTGCCCGGTGGCCGCTTTCCTGTTGGTGGACCATCACCAGCCTAAAATGAAGTGAGCATTTTGCTGAGAGCCTATCAGTTTTTCAGGGAAGTCTCTCTCATCAGCACTCTGGGAGTACCTCCTTACTTCTGTCAGATTATATTTAGGAATAATAATAGGTATCTTAGTCAATTCACTTATTATATTCTATTTCATATTGGATGTTTTATTTCAGGTTTTCCTTCTAGATCAGTCACATGCAGCTCTTTTTCTTGCCGCTTTCGCACCAAAACTCTGTTAAACTGATCAGAATCAGAAGTACACTTACCCGCCACTTGCACCATGTGTTCTAACATCACTCTTATGTGCTACTTATTCCTGCAGTCGCGGTGGCCAGATACTTGAAAGTATTTATCACCATATTCTTATCAATATGTTGATGCCCCTTGACACTCCTATCACAAAGTAATCCATCCCCACCGGATGTTTCCTCAATCTTCTTTGTAGCCAATGATATCTGCGAACCTCCACTAAATTTTACCGGTATACTCTTTGAAAGTCTCCACAGTCCATTTCTGACTTTCCATCCTTGCCCATTGTAGGGTTTTCTATCCATATCCCCTTTTGTTCTTTCGGGGACTCTACTGGCGATATCTCTTACTTGTGACAATCTTGTTTCAGAAAATAAGAGACAGTCGAAAATTATCTTGATGACGTGATCTCTCTTAGCTATTATGACCATCTTCGATGGATTTCAGGTATACACCCCGCGCTTTCAATTAACTTAATACAGCTCTGGTCGACATGATCACCTCACATTCAATTTTATTTTTCCGGACTTTATTATCATTTCAGACGACTTAGAATTTCTCCTTGGTACTTGTATGCACACATTTTTAATAGCCTTATGGAATCTTTGATTTCATTTCCGCCTATATCAGTTGACCATGAACAAAAGCATATCTCTGGCTTCGGCGAAATCAACCGTTACCTTTACCATCTTCGTCTTCATCATTACCTCACCCGATGAGCCTCAATGAAGAGAACTGCCGCTAAAAAGTGGTTGTAGTCCGGTTTTCTGCCAGCTAACACAGATAAGGCATGTAGTTGCGCGTCTCTTTGGTGAGAATGGGGCAAGTGAGCACTTTCAAATATTATGACGGAACACGGGTCAGTTCTATGGCCGATATTGGTCATACGCCGTAAGAGGGGTTTCTGTATCCTGTTTCCATTGAGCAACACTATACAAAGTTTTTATGAGACTGACAAAAGTTTTCACGGAGTCTTGGCTCGTTCATTCACATTTTTTAAAGTAACACCTTCCACGGACGGTTCTAAAACTCAGGTTCCAGAGCTAAGCTTGTCTCCAGTCTCTATGGAGGCTGAGCCATCTCTGTGTAGCTAGCTCAATTTTGCCGATTGAAAACATCGTCTTCGTAGCCTGCAGTTCCAACTACTTGGGTTAATTATGTTTTAGGTTGTGACCAGTAGCGCCGTGTATGTATGTAAATTTGTACGGTTTATTCGCCTCCTAACAAAATTGCTCCAAAATCAATCGGCTTTTGCCAGTTTTCGAGCAGTTTGTACTACTGCTCTGATGGGTTTTCGGGCGGAGTGGAGTTGTTCATCATCAGCTTGCGAGCTGCTTTTGGACGGTTGCTGCCTTTCTCGTGCTTTTGTGTAATGTATGTGGTATGCTTTGTCAACTTCTGCCCCTCTTCCAAAATTATGTTCCCCCTTGCTCAACTGTATCTCACGAATTATGAATTCTCAGAGGTGGTCCGCATTAGCAAAGAAGGATCTGTAACTTGGTAAGGAAGAGTGCTTCAATGTATTCAGATAAATGTATTGAAATAAAATGCTTTTTAAACAGTGTGCTCCACTCTAGTCATCGATTTTCACCGTCGCGGTATACTTTTGCCCCTTAAAAATGGCCACCAAACAAACCACCCGAAAACTTTGCGGAAGCTGATATTGTGAACGAGCTGTGTGTTTCACCCGACTATGAGCATATATATATATGTGTGTGTATATGGCATGGTATACATATACCTGCCGTGCTGGAAATGGCCTTGTGAAGTGGCTAAACCTTTCCTCCCCATGTTTTCATGGAACCCCCTCTTCGGTTCTTCGTAATACGTGGACCACCTGCAAGTTACTCCAACGCTCAGGATTGTTTGAAAGTTTTAACCAGAGCGGTATTCTCCACAAAGAAAGAAGTGGAGTACTTCAGTGAATCCGGAGGACCAAACTCAACGCAGGTTTCCTAGTTGCTTTCATTGGCTATCAACCCATGGCTTGACAGTGGTAATTAGGTATTTCTATCATGTTTGGGGGGGGCTTGGGCTCAGATTCTAGCCCCGTTCCAATATGGAGGCATTTCTGAATTCTTGGGCCCTTTGTGGCTAACTTCAGGCGGCTCAAAGCTACATGTGATGGAGCATCAGAACGTGAGCTCTTTTCAGCTAAGAGACAATTTCCTCTTTGTGGCGAATTTATATAGTGCACATTTGATGCTTATTATATCTCGACTTTGTATCCCTCCGTTAACCGAACAACTCCTGCTAGTGACGCTTTCCTTATACTTAATATTATATAGTTCAAAATACGTGCCTATGTCCGCTGTTACCTGCATCAGATGGCTTAGGGAGCATAAGAAACGAGCTTACCCGGACAACACTAGACAACTTCGATTTACTTGAAGGATGACTGACACTAGTGATGGCCCGTAAGTAAACTGATATATAAGCAGTTGTGTACGTGAAACAAGACTAGCGAAAATGAATTAAAGTGGGGATTCTTCGGTTAATGATTGAAGAATTGAGACGACACTGCCCGCGATGAAAATTTCATAGCCCTGGGCGAACTGTTTTAAAGATCCTATTTTTCAAGAACACCAAAATACGCTATGCAATCACTCGTACTTGTCATCCATGTTAGATCCCAGGCATTTCGATCAGGTTCACGGATTTCTTCGCTGTTCGACTGTTATATCATGTTAACTACTGTGGACAAAGGAATGTTGCATTGTCATCTCAAAGCTGGACGGTACAAGCGAGTAAGTTCTACGAAATGCACGACAGTTTGTAGGTGACGAAATAATCCACTAACCTTTCAACATCGGTTCAGCCCAGGAATGCAAAGGCAAACAATAAAATTTGATTAAGACAAACGGTAATTACCATACCATTTTGCGTCAACATGCTTCACGTGTTACAACAGTCAAGCATACTTCGAGGATATCTTTCCTACATTGCGATGCAAGAGATTTTCTTCCAGTTATTTGCTGCTTGCTTTATGCCAACCCAGGTCGGCATTTACTCCACTCTCGATTTTAAATACAAATCTATCTCGCCAGAAAAGCTAAGGGAAATCCTGACGCAGCAGACACTCACAAAAGCCCTACTACTGTCCGTGTCTGTAAAGGCGAAAGCCAGCTCCCGTTTCGAAAAAGCAATGTCGGGAGATGCGTGACAGAGTCCACAACGTAACTATTCGGACACACGATTGGCTTCAGTTCCACAAACTGCTGTGCAAAACCTAAATAAATTGAACTGGCGCACTCCTTTCTTATACTCAGTGGGTGTCCGATTAGATAAGCTGGGCAAGGGGTGCACCTCTTATGTGCATACCGTCGACGGAATTCCAGGTGCTCGACTGGCCGTGGCTATTGCCCGCCCGGAAACGAGTGCACAAGCCCGGGGAAATAAACGCACAAAGAGGACACTAGTTTTAGGGCGAAACCAAAGAGAAACTGGATAAAGGTGAACTGAAGGAAGGAGTAAAACTAGGGCAGACTATGAAACTAAAAAGGGACAAACACCGGTCCGTTGTACGAAACACTGGGGTGACTAAGCCTGCGAGAACTAAAGGGCTGCTTCCAAAATCCGCCACCAAACAATAGACTGGTTGTAATTTACTAGAACGCTTACTCGAAGGTCGGACACAGTTTCTTTATTGGACTGGAAACCCGGAAACGACTGGTTAAATACCTAAGAAATGTATAGACGTTTGGTGATTCACGGAACTACGGGACCACGTATAAGGGAGAACTGACATAGGATCAGATCCATGAGACACTACATGGTAAACTGGTTAGGGACTATTTGACTCTCCGACCAGACCACAACAGGGTGAAGCCGGAGGTTGAGAAATTGAGGGGCCAAAATATCGGAGGGTGACAGATGGCCAGAGCCCACCTCGACGGACTTCACAAGTCCCAGACAGAGACATTGCGTTTGGTACCTCGGAAGGAATAAGGAAGCCCCTAACAAGCTGGGTTTTCATCGAGCCGGACTGAGCGACTGATAATTATACGACCCATGCAAACTTCAAAGAGTGTGTGATCCCGAAACCTCCGAAGCTGGCCTTAAACCTGGTTGCAATACCTAAGGAGGAGAGGGTTACGGGGGGCCGCAAGTTATCCAACCTGGAAGGTGAGGAAGATGAGGTCAGAGAATAAAATAAGCGGGGACAGCTGTCGAGCTTAGAGTATGGCAGCCTAAAGAATTTCGGTAAATATTTTAGGAAGAAAATACCGCCAGCTGCTGGGCGCTTTCCGATTATATACACAGGCACTTGTAGCTTTCGAAACAAGTGAGGCGAATCAGCAGTCAGACTGGGGGTTGCACAGGTCGCTGCTCCCATTGAAACTTGGCTAACCCCAGAGGGTGCTTTCACTCGTGCCTAAGTAGAGAGCTATGGGTAGCGTAATAAATGCAGGGACAATGTGACAGACAAGAAAAAGACTTGCTGTTGCTGGCTGCCAAGAGCTTATGCCCAAAAGAAGAGGAAGTGGGGTAACCAAATGTGAGATGTATAAGCTGTGTACCTGGAAAGCTGAGAGGCTCCATTACTATTTTCTGCGTCTATCGTAGCCCATTCTCTGCCAGAATGAAGGGTGCTGAAGTACTACTGCTACTGGCGGTAACTGACAAGTCAGTAAAGATGAAACAGTGCTCATCATTGGGGAATACAAAGTCCCAGAAATAGATTCAGAACAGGAGGATGTACCACAGGTGTCCTTTTGAGTTGCACCCCTGAAAGTCCGACGAGGTAAAGCGCTCATCTAGCAAGTGTTGGCTGATGAGTCAGAACTTCTTGAAGCTTGATTTGATAAAGACGAAGCGTGGAAGGGGCTTAATCCAGTGGTCATCACAGCACCACTGGTGAAGGGCGATCGCAGTGTAATGGACACTGAACTGGGGGTAAGTGAATGCATACCACCATGTGCTCGGCTGAATAAATACCCCGGCTCTAGTGAAAGAAACGCTGGAACTAATTTGGAGAGTCACTCACAGCAACGTGGAAGAGGAGTGAGACTATACCAATGGGAACCTGAGAGCTTTTCCGGAAGCTTTCGCGCCGTTACTGATACTTAAGCAACATTAGGTTGCTGCCGAGGTGAATGTCCGGGGCTTGAAAAGCACGGGTTAGAAAATACAAAGCCTGGTTCAGGTTTGGGGCCGAAGGAGGCCACAGGATACTACTGGAATATACAAAAAATCGCGAAAGAACTTTGAAATCCCAACTGGAGCGTAAGCTCTGGTACGAAGAGACTGGCGAAAGGGGTTAAAAATAACCCAAACGCATATTTCAGCGGTGCAATAAAAGCCACCCCTAAGGGTTGCAGTTGGTATAGTTAGAGACTAGAGCGGTGAAAGCCCTGAAACGGATGAAGGCAAGGTCAATTTATTGCTGCTCTATTTTGAGGGAGCCCGGAGCAACGATATTGGTAGTAGCACACCTGGCCCCCCTCCATTCGGCAGGACAGGTATACCACCGGTTTCAGTTGAGCAAGATGTTAGACTGGTGCTGGGGGGATCAAAACTGGGTAAGGCACCAGACCCAGGTTAACCGTTTCGTGCTCTGCTGAGGTCTTTAGCTAGCCTCTTGGCCGGACGTCGTGTATCGCCATTCAACCAGTCTCTGCTTGGCTACCAACGGCCAGGTGACTGGAAGTCGAAGCTATTGAGGCCGGCCTACATGGGTGGGAATAGAGGGGAGCTTCCAGTCATAGGCAAATAGGCCATTCACCTGCAGTGTTGGGAAGGATTCTACGAAGCCAAATGGCTGCCTTCTCCGAGAGCGGATATACCGGTTTGTACCTGCATGGCAATATGACGAAGAGGTCGTGGACGACAAACCTCGCGTTCTTCTTGGATGATGTTTCAAGGAGATCAGACGGTGATGATGAGTTAGGGGCCTGTTGCTTGGACCTCGGGGAAGCCTTTGACTCGGTAAATAACAAGCTACTGGCCTGTGAGACCGGTCTGTCAATGAGTGCCCGGATAACCAAATTTCTTGGAGAAGGGGGATTCCGTGGTGAGGTAGGGGGCAAGGATCCAGTACGGGAAGGGTTTCTAGTGGAGTCACTGAGGAATAATTGTCTCCAGAGCATCCCAACAGTCAACTATATAGAGGCGGTTTGCTCCCCCCATCGGTCCTCCTGCTCGCCTGCATGGCTGTAGCACTGCAATATCCTCACCTTGCAAAGATCCATGCCCTCTCCGTATATTCACATCTGAATGACATCTGTATCGCATTGTTTTGACCTTCCGCCATCACGTGATCCACTTTTTACAAAGAATACACACAGATAGCATTTTACCTGCCAACCACTTCACTGCCCAACTTTGCAAACGTATTTATCGGTTGTTTGGTGCTTTTCATATTCGGTATTCTATCTTTGTAAGTCCTCTCAGAAAATTTTGATATTTGTAACTCTCTGGTCATTATGTTCAGCCCTTAGATAACGATAATCATGGGCGAATACTTACTTGTCATCTAAATATTCATCTCCCTTGCAAACCGTGTATCTACAACTACCATGGCTACGCACCAAACATTGATTTGTCGCCAAAATCCCAATTCCATTTTGGTGCATCAAATTTCACCTTCTTGAAAGTTAACAATGTGCGCAACGATTACATGTTTACATCCGGCCACTTAATTTACCATCACCTAGACAACCTCTCTCTACAAATGTGTCCTCTACTGGGTATCTAGGTGACTCATCCGATATTCGATCGATGAAATCTAAAAGGGTATTCTTCGAAAGGTTTTTCCCTGTCCTCTCTCCGCAGTTTCATTCCTTTCATCGTCTGATTTCCAATCCGAAGCCGCACTATACTCCGCGAAACATCAAAGCTGGTCCATGTCTTCCTTAGAAACTTCTTTTTCCTCAAGGTGAACAAAATTTCCGTCAATTTTGTTTGATTCACTCGTTGCACTGTCCCTCTTTTTAAATATTTGATTAAGAGTCTACTACTCCCGACTAGCCCCACCCTGACCCGGCCGGCTTGGCCACCCGACGTTGAGTTTAAGTTTGCCGGGCCCCGCCCTACAAAGTAACTTAAATACTTTCTTCTGAAAAATATCGAGTGCACATGCCTGAATCATCCTCCTGGAATTCTGACTCTACGTCCCATTGTACCGTTTGATCTTGCGTTGCAGCATGCCTCGGGGTTATCCGAAATAAACCATTATTGTTATGATTATTATTATCAAAAGGGTCAGCGCTTCGGCCACCTTCCTTTTTTAGTGTAAGTGACTTAGCTGATAAATCTGACTGCCCAAGCTTCAAGTTCGCCGAGGACTTTCAAATGGCGATAGATCCTTAGGGAAGGGGCTCTCAGGACGACCTCAATAAGTTCTGTTGGCGGCGCACAGAATTGGAGATCCCATTCAACACTGAGGAATGAAAGCAACTCGCCGAGGACACCCATTAGGTCACTTGAGGAATTCTAGGGATGGTGAGATCAGGGTGAGCCTGGAAAGGGCAAATACGGTCAACGATCTGGGGGTATTTATGACGGCGGATTTCAAACCCCGGAGGCAAAGCCCGAAGTGCGCAGAAATAGTAACGCCCTTATAACTGGTGGGAACCGTGGCCTCTGGGAGTCCATATGTACTGCAGCCATTCTACACAATCCACAAGCGCGGCTTCAAAAGTATACCGTTCATGCTCCGATTCCCGATCTTATCATGGGCGTAAAACCACTTAAAACCTGCAAGAGAGACTCACACGAAAGCCTACTGGGCTCAGAAGCCGGCTGATTGAAGTGACGACCAGAGAATCGAAACCCTTTTCTCTGGAACGAAGTAGGTTAAAAAGGGACCCCATTGAGACCTTTGGGATTACGAGGCTCCTCGGACCCGGAGTGGCGGGAGGGTCAAAGGACTTCAAGAAACACAGTTGAAGCGTTCAAGGAACACGAACTTGAGCTTGTAGAGCTACGCACCACTACGGTAGTTGGTGTACTTTTCTCCATCCAGCCAGCAGTAAGTCGGCGGAATAAACTTTCGTCGTAGGTGGTGGAGGCCCAGTTGATCGTTGAGTTCAAAAAAGTTAAACTGTCATGGGAACAGATTATTTTCAAACTTGGTGTAGATTTGCTGCATATATCAAGGCCTCTGAGCAAACTGACTGGAAGGTCTAAAACTGCCGAATGTTTCACTGGGGAATAAAGTACCTAGGTCAAGCGGCATATGGCCAGTTCGAGCAGTGTGACCCGATCACATGAATCCCAAACAAACGGACCCGCAGATTCTACGATTCTGGATTATGAAATGAACAACACCACAATCATATACAAACCTCAGATATGCAATCGCAAAGACTCAAGAAACGACCAATTTTTTGGCGTAAAAGGACGAGTGCCTGAGTCACACAGATCCAGATAAAATCTGACAAAGTCACACGTCGTACGCAAATTATCGAAGGCTGTTGCACAAATAAGTGGGTGTGACGACCGGTCGTGGAAAATCACCCTAAAGCCTTTGTGGTTCAGTGTGTTTCTTAACGTCATTCACTTGCCTACACTATAGATATGTCTTTACGAACTGTTTGTTTTTATGGACCAATTGTTGTTTGTTCGCGCCCAGAGCGCTACTTTGTCATATCCTTGTTCTGGACCTGCGTGACGCACGTGCTCCTTGCTCGTAAGCCGCAATTCGTTTCTCGCTTGGTGGGTCCTTGTGATCCCATAATTCAAGTTTTTATCTGTTTGGTGTCATTGTTCATTCAATAATCTAGTATCGTAGCATATCACGAATAACCGCCTTTTGATTTCGGGATCCGTTGTGAATTTGGCTACGCACTGCTCAAACGTGTGTTAAAATACTCAGTTGATCGATTTGGAACAAGAAAACACGCAAAATGCCAAGAAAAGGATCAAAGCCATTGAAATCTGGACAGGAAGTAATACGGCAAGTCACTGGGGAGGTTTTGGGTACCTTTGATTCTTTAGTTAATGTTAGATCACCTAGTTCCGTCAGTGCTAGTTCATGTGTTACTGAGGGCAATATGGATTGTAAGGATGTCGATGTATATAAGCTGGGGATATTAGACCTAGAACAACAAAGGTTATCGGCTAGACAACAGGCCAGCGAAGCAGAACAGAAGTGTAGACAAAAAGAACGTGAGCATGAGACCAACGACTACGACCTTTCCGATAGATCAGGGCACAACAAAATAGGAAACTTCACGCCGGTCGCCGACTACAAACCACCATCGATCGATTTGCCAACAGTAGAACTGACGGCTTTTGACGGGCGATCTGAACACTACTGCAAGTTCATCAGGCAGTTCTAGACGTTGGTCGAAGATAAGGTAACCGACCCTGGGCAAAGACTCCTCTATCTGACTCACTACTGTGGAGGCCAAGCAAGGAAAGCTACTGATGGGTGTACCATGCTCGACCAGTAACAAAGCTACAACCGAGAGAGGAAGGTTCTAAGGGAATTGTTTGGCCAACCTTTCAAATTATCCCTAACCTAATAGAGGGCGTGATGGTAGAGGCAAAGAGAACCAAGAGCTATGTCTACACAATGGCCGACCTGGTGATCAAGATGCAGAACTGCTCAATTGCCCTCGAACATTTGGGTTACATGGCTGACCTAGATGCAATACACACTTTAGAAGGCATAGTCCGTCAACTTTCTCCCGAACTACAAGGTCGGTGGGCGGAAGTAGCGGAACGGATAAGCCGAATCGACAGGGAGGCTAACTTCGAAGACCTGGCCAAATATTTGGACAGGCAAACCAAGATAGCCGACAGCAGATTCAGCCGACGTATCCGGGACAACAACCGAGCAAACAAGCCCAGTACTAGCCAGACGCAAAGTACTGCTCGGGAACAGCCGAAATAATAACCTTGGACCGGTGCCAAAGCCATTTCATGCGATGCCACGGCGCAACCAAGTAGCAGGTCTTGTGATGCTAGCCATGGACTACCAGTATGCTTCAAGTTCGGCATCACTACAATAAACGAACGGTGGGGAATGACGAGGATGTCAGGGGCGTGCTTTATGTGTCTCAACACCATACACCGGCCGGCAGCTTGTAGAACAAGGAGCGGATGTAGTCACGAGGCCTACACTAGCAGACACCACCGATTGTTACACCAGGCGAGAGGAACTATACCCGTGGCGAGTACCAAGCCCAGTGTGATTTGTTAAACGTCGCGGTCTGCTAGCAAACCAGTACGTTTAGGCGTAGTTGCCGTGGGAGTGGTGGCCCCAACTGGGGTGGTCAAAGCTTTGGCTTTCGTCGACGGTGGGTCGGACACTACCCTGGTGAAATAGCTTTTGGCCGACAAGCGTGGGCTCGGTAGAAGTACGACGTCGTTAGCAGTGGGCACGGTGGGAAGGACACAAGTAATGACTGCCGGCCGGTTGAGGTTGCAACTCATCTCCTTAGACACTAACGAGCAAATCGAACCAACGGAAGAATTCAAATCAGCTGATCTCCCTATGCGAGCACCAAGGTCGGTCAACGCAATCTTTACTGGGTAGCCCCACCTGCAGGATATAACCGTTGTAGACCGGAAGGACGACGAAGTGAATCTCCTCGTCGGCTGCGACTTGTCTGAGGCACACTGGGTACTTGACCAGATAGTAAGGGACTGCCAGGCACCTTATACCGCACGCACGGCTCTTGGATGGGAGCTACTAACTTTCTTGATCCTGTTTCTACCGAGATCTTCAAGAGCATCTCAAATAGCAAAAATGCTATAGCTTTCAATCTCCCGGACAAGGCCCTAGCGTCACAACTGAAATCTACCTTGCTCAGGGCAGCTGGCACGGGACACCATCCATGCACGTGCACAAGGTTACACAAGCGCTCACCATGCCACACATGTCCTATCCTTTTCCAATTACCTTCAGATCAAATAGCAAGGGAATTTATCAAGAAACAATCGTTGCTTGCCCTCAACACAGCATATAAATCGGTCAAGATTACGACCGATAAGACTCTTCTTCAAAGAGAGGTGTCAAGGGCAGCCATTCCAGCAGTACCTCTCACCAGTACCTCACAAACCGGCCCTCGGCTGAGGCTAGCCTCAGCCGTGCAACCATCTTCCCGCAACCCGGCACGCTCCGCACCATTTCAGGTGTCTGTCGACCTTGACAGCTCACCCTTGTCGGACACCCAGGTAACATCCAGTGGACAACAGGTACTTTTAGAAGCAGCCTCGGCCCCCGCCCGCATAGTATGTACCTCACCTGCCCCTAACAACGGCACTGTAGATTGGGCATTAGGGGCATCTCCGTCACCGGCCATACCTCCACCAAGTAAGCGGGTTCGTGGGATGCAGGCTAACTCTACTCCCACTGCTTCATCCGGTTGGGCCCATCCGCCTGCCCCTCCTGCCCTTACTAGATCTCTCAGTTCTTCCACGAACCTTTCCGGACCAACAAAAAGTGCAAACGCGAGACCCACCCCGGTCCGTCATCACGCACAAACAGATAGAGTGGGGCCTCACTGCTAGGGCCCCTCTGCCATGCAATCCAAAGTAAAACCGGGAAGCAGTTGTCGAACATCTGTGGGCTCCCGGCGGCAACCGCACCGGTCCACCCACAAATCTGAACCTAACCGTGCAGACTCTTGGCCTACAGAGGACACTAGCTCAAAGATACAGGCATCCAGTCCACTCGAGCTGCGCCCGAATTGTCAGAAAACTCACAATAGAGTCCAACCCAGGCCCAACCCCACTCAATATAAAGCTTTCCCAGAGACCTAATGGCCGGCTCTCGACCCGTGTTCGGCACCATCACGTATGCCCCCACGGATAATACAGGTTGCCCTGATGCCAAATGTGGTGCCGGGCAGACATTTCTTTCCACCACTGGCCCAACATGCCGTCGCTTCCGTGCCCTATGCCTCTCGAAAGAGGTATTCGACTGCACCTCTCCGAGGGTACTCCAAGACCCATATCACCACCAGGTTCAACCCCCCTCATGTCGAATATACCTAGTCTCCCATTTTCTCCTTCCGTGGACTACCTCAGTGCAGTCCGCAACCTTGGCACAAGCTTCAACTTCCACCTCGCCCCCGGACAGCTCCCGTTTTTTCATCCTTATCCCTCACTCAACCACAATCCGCATATAGCATCAAGCCCCGGGCAAATGCACCAAATATCCATAAGTCCTTACCACCACTACCCCCCCAGCTCCTTCCAAGCCTCACTTACTCCCTCCAGGATTCAGCCGTTTCAATTAGAACCCCCTAACCGCTCTTCAAATTACGCCCATCTTGAAAACTCAGCGGAGCATTTAGTCACAGGCACAAACTCTTCATCTGAAAAGCCGTTAAAATGGGCCGAGCTTCGACTGTCCATCGTTAGCCTCGCCTTATTTGACGATTCTTCATCACCTAATCACAATGAAATTGCGGCTCTATCTACTGAAAACCTAACCAAAAACACCTTGTCGCTCTTACTACTTAACGTCCGCTCTCTCCTCCCAAAATTACCCCCGCTTAGAGCGCTTGCATTAGACCTACACCCTGGTATCTTACTAGTTACCGAGACGTGGCTGACGGATCACATCCCATTAAACCACGTATGCATACCCGGCTTTCAAACCGCCGCCAGCAGTAGATCTGACCAAAGAGAAGGCGGCTGCTTCATTTATACCAGACACATTCACGGCGAGTAGGTTCCATCATCCTATTCTAGACAACATTCCAGACTCGGTCTGGCTCACTATCAAAGAAGATCAACAACTACTTCTCGTAGGATGTCTCTGCCGTCCTCCGAACCAGGGCATGCGCGAGTTGACAGCAATAATAGATGCATTCAGCTATGTCTCTAACCTCCCCGTAACCGCTAAAATCCTAGCTGGTGATTTCAACGTGCCTGAAATATGCTGGTATTCCATGACTGCCCCCAAAATTCCATGATTTCCTTTCGTGTATCCGTGTGGGTAATTGGGTACAGCATTCTTTGTCCCCCACTCGAGGCAGAAGTACATTGGATCTTATCTTCACTATTGGTATCAAGAATTATACACCCAAATCTTAGGTCGCTTCACCGGTAGTGACCATAAGATGGTATCCTGTGTTTTTACTGCACCCTGGCATCGCACTGATAAATCAGCCGAAACATACCTTCCGATCACCAATAAGCAATGCCATAAAGCTTGCTGGAATAGTCTACCCTCTTTTATCCGTTCCCTGAAGTGGGACGAATCGTTTTTACCTAATGATCTAGAGATAGCGGCTGCCCAACTGTATTCTAATCTTCAATACTGCCCCCACAAAATCAATCCAGCCTCAGAGCCCATCATGCGCAAACAGCTGAACTCCCTGGATCGTCTTAAAGGTAACCTAGCCAAACTCCAACGAAGTTTCACTAAGACGAGAAACTTCTCGTCGTGTCTCCAAATAATACGTATTTCCCATGCGATTATATTGAGTTTGGATTCTTCTAAGAAGAAACAGGAACTAGATGCCTTAAGCCACCCAAACAAGCTGGAGGCACTGGCCAGGCTAATGAAGTTCAGAAACAAGCAACCTAATCAAGACATCCCATATTTGAACCATAACAATAATCACTTGCAAGACCCTCTTTTGATTGCGGAGGCTTTCAGCACCTGCTTTGACGACGGAAGACGCCACATCCATCTCCTTTCTAATTCCGGTGACATCAGTAACTTTCTCAACGGCAGTGTTCTACCCTGATGAGGTTTCAGTCCATGTTGCAAGAACAAGACCGTCCTACAGGCCAGGTCATAATGCATTACCACCGGCCATTTTCAGTCGGGGTTGCGAAATGTTCCAATGTTGCTGACGTACATATTCAGTTTGTCACTCAGGTACAGTGTTTTCCCTTCCTAATAGAAAACTTCCACTATCATACCTATGCACAAAAGAGGATAACATCTAAATCCAGTTCACTATCGGCCGGGGAACCACACTCCGGTCATGTCCAGAATCATGGGAAAAATGATCAAGGAAAGGCTGACGCCGCCTTCTTAACCATAATCTAATCAAAGCTGGTCAGCATGGTTTTCTGAAAAAACAGATCATGTGCGACATGCATGACAGATTTCCTCAACCTGGTCACAGAGGCTGTCAATAATGGTAAATCGGCAGTCGTGGTCTTTTTGGACATGACCAAGGCTTTCGACCGAGTATTCCACTTACGGTTACTACAGAAGATCAAAACATATAGAATCGTGGACCAGATGCTCGCTTGGTTTGCATCCTATTTATCAGCCCGAGACCGGGTTTTAAGTATAGGCGGAAATTCGTCCGAACCCCGTCCCGTAACTAGTGGTGTGATACAAAGTAGTGTACTCGGCCCACAACTGTTCCTAATGTACGTTAACGATATATTTACCATTTTTCCACGGGGAGTTCCCTTTCTGTTCGCAGATGATACCAAAATCGTGTACACTTTTGAGCCCACGGCGTTAGCCTCCACCGTAGATGATATTACAAGGGAACTGCTCGCTCTCAGCTCCTGGGGTGATGATTAGAAAATGAGTTTTTCAGCCGAAAAAAGTAATATTATTACGTATAAATGTCACGTCCCCATTGGAAGATTTAGTATAAACGGCAAATTCATACCTAATAACTCTCAGGTACGTGACTTGGGTCCACACCATTCATGTACGTTTGACTTTTCGGAACGCGCAGCCATCCGGGTGGCTAAAGCACGCCGTACGATCTGTCTAATACATCAAACATTTATTTTGCCGGAAAGTAAACCAAATAATTTTGAGTCCGATGTCAGAACCCCTCTGGAATACGGCTCAATCATTTGTTCCAACAGGCGACAAAGGGACCGTATGGCGTTTGAGAACGTGCAACGGGCATTCACGAAACAGCTCCTAGGTTCTTCTTCGTCCTCTAATTACATGGAGCGTTGTGAGCGGCTTAAAACCGATCCTTTATGGCTACACCGCATAAGAAATAACCTTTTATTCTTTCACAATATCTTAAAGAATAGACCATGTATTTCAGCATCGCAGGTGAAAACCCTTTCTACTTATCCCTTACGTAACAATGAGTTCTTGGTTTCTGTTCCTTTGCCCAAGCTTGCACTTCGGTCAAACTTCTTCATCAACAGGTACGCTTCATTGTGGAACAGGCTAACACAACGAATTCGGGCAGTATCACCAACATCGGTAGCTTTCAAACAGAAAATATGCATAGCCCTAACGGTGAAAAGGCTGACCAGAATGTACAATTCCTATGTATCAAGGGCTCAGGCCTTTGAGGTTGGCATAGGGTATTAATAAATCGCATAACCGTTTTGAGCAACCTAGTCTCAATTAGACCCTTTATAGGGTTAGCCCCCTAACTGCAGCAATTACGGAACTAAGAGGTTCATTCACACGATCTAGGACGGCAAAAAAACCTCAATTTTTTACCATCAAATACCTTTTTTGAGGCAAGCCAACACGGCGGCCCATGGCGTACTCAGGTATAAGGGCATCACGTTGTTAGGGCTGCAAGTAGTGTCCCACCCTTGTGCAAATTGGTGTTTCAGTGAGCTTGAACTCCAACAAATAATCGCCGGCTGTGTTTGACTCTACCTTCCCCCGCATTTTCTGTCCTATGTAAACCGCATTGGGGATCTGGCTTCACGAATATGGCGAGTGTTACCGCGGCACATCTGTGAGCATTCATGGCTGTGATTGTCTCCCTGCACAGAGCCGGCCAGCGGTGAGACGACAGAAACCTCAAAAAGTAAGAGGTTGGCATGCAAAAGGGAAGAAAATACCCTACTGCTTTGTCTTCAAGGCATACCAGCCTTGTCACATGTGAGCCATGTCTCCAGGCTGCCGTGTTGCTACGGATTGACTGGTGTGGTTGACCAATTCTCAGCGCAGCTTGTTACATGCGGTCCATGTTTCGGCCCGGGCAGGGGAGCCGTGGCCACCCGCCAAAAGCAGCTCCTCCTTCTCTGACAGCCAGATACCTGACTGTAATAAAACTAAAAAATAATAATAATAACATCTAAAATGTGTGGTTCACTCTTGGAGCGGCACGAGCTGGATGCCAATGGATGTGTATCGTGCTACCTCCTTAACTGAAGCGGGCCCTAGTGCTGCCTACCGTGGTCACTGAACGTGGACCGTTAGAGTTCGCTTTCTGGACGAACGTTTGGCCCCATCCCGTTCCCACCTCCCATGGCTCTCCAAACCAGTTCTCACATTAGTGTTTTCCTGCTTTGCAATATGCTAACGACGAGAAAGATATCACGGACTGGATATCATTGATTGGACGACCAGGAAATCAAGGTCACCCCCGCGTGAAATTCAGGTTGTCTCGTTTTCGTTTTTTGCTTATTACACTGTTTAGACTTGTAGCTGTGTCCACCCTAGTATATACCACCTATTAACCTGAAACGGTGACCCAGTTGTGTAAACAACTGCGGCACACCACCGTGCAGACGATGGTAATTATCGCGTGTTAGTTATAGACTATATTGATTATTCACTGCTCCGATTCCATTTATTTACATTCTACATGGCTTATCTAGCAAATCTTTCCTGATCATCGCCACAGTAAGATCTATCTAGCCTTTTTACATCCCATCGCTATAACCCAACTCCTACCCTATTTTCGCTACGCATCCACCGGTGCACCTTCTGAAGTTTCTGTCCCACTATGCCTCCATTCATTTATTTTTTCTGTCATAAGAGCGCACTTTCGTTCCACCTGGTCCACCGGCCCCATACTTACAATATACTCTCCCGCAAAACCTGCTGTTGTGATCCAAGCAACAGCTTAGTACCTACCGTTTCCTGTGGGGGTTCAATCTGTGCACACCACACAGCAAAATTGCTTCTTTATCACTATTCGTCATCGTCCCAAGTCTCCTAATCCCAAATGTATATATAGCGGGTCATATAGCTCACTGCCCGTACCACATTGCCGCATAGGTTTCATCTAGACCTTTGCGCACACAGCACCCAGTCACACTCCTGGTCTGCTCAGACCTTTGGCTTGTCTCTGTCTAGTTGACCGATTTCCTGCTACCATTTTACCTCCGTCATATATTCCTACTTATCATGCCATCCCGGCCCCCAACCAGTACTCGGAAAATCCGTATTGCTGAAGCTGGAAAACCTAAACACACCCAACCCCTCCCGAAAACCAGGCCGTGCTCTGTCACCCTCGTTAACGTCGACGGTGAAGCTTCTAATAGTCCTAATGGCCTTAAGCAGAGCTTCATCGAACTTAGTGACAAGGTCAAGCTGATCGATGAAATCCTTTCAAAGGTTTCACCTCTGGCTACTCTCCTTGACCCCGTAGCCGCTACATCGCCCAAGAACTTGGTTTCGGTGGGACACCTCCTCGACTCCGTGTATACTGAAATATACCACCGCATTGCCAGCTCCAAGAACGCAGTGGTTTTTAATGTTCCAGACCGCTTACCACTTTCCTTGGCGAAACACAACAAACTAAGTTCGTGCAATATGGCTCACTATAGATGTCATTGCAGGAGGCTACGTAAAAAGTCACAGTGACATAGTTGCCCCCTGCTATTCCAATTGACGGACGACCTAACAGCTACACAGTTCATTAGCAACAAATCGACAATTGCTGCCCTTTCGCCGTATAAGGACATCAAGATATTCTCTGATAAAACCCCCCTCCAACGGGAAATACTTCGCTCGCTGAGAAGTAACTCCGCCTTGCCCATGCAGGCTGACCCCACTGTAGCCGACTTGAAGATTACCCAGTGCTCCTCTGTCAATAAATCAAAGGTGAGCCCAGTGCCTCACCCTGCCTGCCTACAAACTGTCGACTAAGACGTGTCTAACTCCCCACCCCCGGTTCCGCTTCCACACAAACGCCCTTTTTTACCATCTCCCCCAGTAGCCTCTACTAGCAGTAGCTCTCGCTCCCCGACCACAGGCCGCAAGCGGCATTCCACTTCAGTATTAAAGCCGCACTCCCCCATCATAGTCTCAGAGCCAAGACAAGACCCTGGCACAACCGTCAGCTCCCGCCGTACTACTTCCAATCCATCTTCCGAGCCGTTGGAAAGTGTTGTCACCCACCGCTCTTGCTCTAACGACTCTACCAACTACCCACCAGCTGATAGCTCAGCCGCGACACTTCGTTTTTATCCTCATAAGGGCCGCTCCGATCCCCCCATAAGCCTACCTGGTACTCCTACCAGGTCCGCACTTGCTCAACTAACCACCCCACCCATTACCCGCAAGCTCAATCAGCTTCTGCTTTTAGCGTACTCTCGGCTCCTTCAGGTGATAACCAACTGGTCCACCATCCGGATTCGTCTAACGCCATCGTCTCTTTGAGTAGGAGTGACCTTCAGGGCCTTGCCGGTGCCACTCACCCTTCCATTGCCTCGCACCCCTTCCACTGTCTTTCCCTCTCTGATCGAATGGGTCACAACAATCCTCCATCTCCGTTGCTACCCTATATCCCTCCCTGCCCCCCCCAGACACCAACCCCCATACTATAGCCCCGGCATGCCTCCGCTTTTCCCCCCTGCTCACCTCCACCAACCCTCATCTAACCCTGAAGTACCACGTACATACCCTAGCAGATACTCCAGGTTCGTACCTGTATCTCGCCTCCTGGCCCCACCTCCCCACTTACCGTCTCCCTTGCCCCACACGAGCCTCCAAACCTTTCCAAATGTCGCCACTCCCTACCCGCCCCCCACCCCACACTACGTCCCAGTTACTCTCCCACATGCCTTCACCTCCGCACCGACCTACAGGCCGTATACCGACTCTGCCCAACAGGTAGGTTAGCTGCAGTCAAGATCTCGTTTTTTTCCGGACCGGTGCCCTCCGCACCCGTGGCCATATTGCTAGTCGCCCTGTGGACCATATCAATAAACTTTCAAAGACTCATATCACTGATCGCTCCCCACTCGATATCATGTCACTTAGCACCTTACACCACGCACTCCCCCCTGTCCACCCCGCTTCGACGAATATTCTTAACCTCTCACTTTGCCATATGGTTCCCCCTCCCCCTGCACCGCGTGATACCCCTCCGGCCCACATAAGCGGTGCTGCACACCCCACCGTATTGATCACCCACAGCGATCGGCTGCGCCTAGTGCCAACGCTTCTCCTACTTTCCGTCCCCCACCCAACACTGCCTGCCCTCCTCCTTCTACTGACGCTCTATCCCCACTGAGACCCAACTCCTGTCGCCACAGCGCTCCCAATAGTCTTGCACCTGGCATACATGCTTCGCGCACACTGGCACTGAACTCATTCCTACTAGTTTATATTAACGCTCGATCAATAATTAGAAAAATATCGCACCTGCGATCTCTGGCATTTAGGTCAAACGCTGATATTATACTAGTAACTGAATCCTGGCTGTCAGAAGATGCTTCGCTTGACCTTGTTCGCATAGCTGCATATCAGTGCTTCTCGAAAACCCGCCAGTGTAGGCGTGGAGGGGGCTGTTTAGCCTTTGTCAAATGCACTATCCACGCTAGTGTTATCGACCACCCCTCTCTTCTCCTTATTGAGGATTCGTTATGGCTATCCATTCACGCCTCCGGGCAGAACCTCCTCCTTGGCTGCCTCTACGTCCCCCCGGGTCTGGAGCCTGCAAAAATTGACTCTGCCGTGGACGTCTTTAATACTGCGCTTGACTACCCTGCCAGTGCAAAAATTATTGCGGGTGATTGTAAACTTCCTTCATTTTTCTGGTCCTCCTATACAAGCCCTCCCGCCCACTCCACCTTCCTTTCTTGTGTCCGTCTTGGTGGATGGACCCAACATGTCTCCTGCCCTACTAGGGGGAACAACATCTTGGACCTAGTATTCTTCGTTGATATTCCTGATATGATCACCCAGACTACTGATCACTTCCCGGGTAGTGACCACCGTATTGTCAGGTGCAAGTTCAGCTGCTTCAGCTGTTCTCATCCGATGCAATCCTCTCCCCCTGTTCTGACTTCCTACCGTTCCTTTTATTGGCCCCTAGTGCCAATAATAATCGGCTCCCTTAATTGGGACCCATTTTTTCTTTCATCCGATCCCCTCACTGTTATGAACTCTCTCGACTCCAAACTCTTACACTGCCTAAATACCGACAACCCGTGCACCGATCCACGCCTCAAATCCAGCAGCTCACGTCTGTCACTTTTAGAGCTTAAGCTGTCTAAGCTGCAACTTACCTTCGCTAGATCACACGACTTTACAATTCTCCTGCGCATAAACCAGCTACAACTGAGGCCGCGTTGCATGGTCGATTCGCATCTGAGAAGGCAAGAGGCCATTGCCCTAGCACACCCAAACAAAACTGGCTACCTGTCCAACCTGCTTAGTAAAAGGTCCAATCAATCCAAACATACCTCGCCCAAGTTCCTCATCTGTGGCTCATCTACCGCTAATACTCCAGCATCTATTTCTGAGGCCTTCAATGAGCATTTTTCTTCCTCCCTTATAAGCTGTCCTGGTATTCCCCCTCCTACAATCCACCCCTGCACCTCTGCCTCTCTTTCATCGATTCCCTTCACCCATCTTGAAATTGAAAAATCAGCTTCCTCCATTATACCTTCCCCGAAACCGGGGCCAGATGATCTCCCACCGGCCCCCCTCCGTTTCGGTGGTCCTGATATCCCTTTATTGTTACTTAATATGTATACCACCTCCATGTTTCACAGTTTCGTCCCACCTTAATGGAAATCCTCTGTTATAGTTCCGCGCTTCAAAAAGGGCGTACTACACGACCCAGATAACTATCGGCCAATTAATCACACCCCAGTAGTCTGCAAAATTATGGAGAGAATTATGAAAAACCACATTTTCCAGTACCTTTTATCTAACAACCTGCTGAACCCTGGTCAGCATGGTTTCTTGAACACCCGTTCCTGCTCTTCCTGCCATCTTGACTTTCTCAATGTCCTGTCGTCTGCTGCCGACGCCGGCAACTTTGTAATTGTCCTGTACCTCGACATGTATAAGGCTTTTGACCGTGTTCCCCATATTCACCTGTTGGCCAAAATCCGATCTCTCGGTGTTACTGACCCTCTCCTCTCCTGGCTATCCTCCTTTCTCTCTCTCTCTCTCAGATCACAAGCCGTGCTCGTCGACGGCCACCTATCTTCCGCCAAACCAATTACTAGCAGCGTCATCCAAGGCAGTGTCCCAGGCCCATTACTATTCCTTGTTTATATCAATGACATTTTCTCTTCTCGTCGACACGGCACTCCTTTCCTCTTTGCCGACGATATAAAAATAGTGTACTCCTTCCTCCCTAGTGACCTATCCGTGGTTTTGTGCAACATATCGCATGACTTACTCGTTCTCCAAACTTGGTACGTCTCGTGGTTCATGAAATTCTGTGCGGAGAAAAGCTTCCTCCTACCGTACAAGTGTACCGTACCATCCGGCCAAATTTGCCTGGACGGCCTGCCCATCCCCATACATCTCATGGTTACCGATCTTGGCGTACGCTACTCTTGTTCCTTTAACTTCTCAGAACAGGCATCGTTCCAAATCGCTAAGGCTAAGCGAACCCTAGGCCTGATCAATCGGTGTTTCTTAATACCGGCCACTCGCCTCTCCATGTACCTCTCACACGTGAGACCGCTCCTAGGATATTGTCCCATTACCTCCAGCCTCTGGCCACGTTCCTCCACTGTATCTCTTGAGAACCTTCAGCGTACTTTCACCGAAAGGCTGTTGGGCGTATCCCTAGCCCTAACATACCGCCAGCGCTATGAGCTCCTAAAAATTGAGCCTCCATGGATTCGTCGCATGAGGCTCAACCTGATTTTCCCCTTTAAGCTAATCCATAACCTGGCCTACACCTCTTATCCCATCTCATTCGCTGCGCCCTGCTCCTACCCCATCCGGCACCGTGCCTTCTCTCTCACTGTCCCTCATTCTAATCTCTGTCTTAAGTCCCGATTCTTTCTGTCAGCCTATTCCAAAATCTGGAATAAGCTGCCCCTTAGCTTACGCAGTGCCTCCTCAATGTTCGCTTTTAGGCGCGCACTTTTGTCATACTTAACAGTCCCCAATGCTATATTGCTCACCAATGAGCCCGTCTCTGCCGACCTGGCCTTTGAAAGAGGCCTCACACTGTAACTCTACTACCTCTGTGCCACAGGCCACTAGGTACACCACATGCCCGACACCTCCCCACTATCTAGTGCCGCGAACTAAGGCCATTGCCTTCACTGATCCATAGCGAACCTACCTCCTGCCATCATAAGATAACCCTATTGCTCACCTACGTTCATTTCTTATCCATAATATTCACTTTTTTCTCTCCTCAGTATCCGTTGATTATCACCTGGGGCACACCCAGACTGCGCTTCTCTATCCCTTTTCCCTTTCCAGTGATCCTCAGTGACGGCCAACCACTTCGGGCACTGTACTTACCATCTCCCTGACAGGTGCACCTGGATAATATTGTCACACGGTCGTCTACCACTCGCCGCTTCCGTTGGCTCTCCCGTCCATGGCATCACGACTTGATCAATTGTTCCTGGTTCACGCACCCCCCCCCCATCGCGGTCGTTTTGTCCCCTGTACAGTTATCCTTTAACCCTCGTGCCACTCCCAACAGTGCGGGGCGCGGTCAGATCCACCGCTAAGGCCGGCGCACATCTGGCGTGCAGGCCGTCTGCAAAGATGTGCGGGCGCAACTAGACTGGTGGATCACACCTCCTGTGTTCACTTCACGAAGTGTTTTTCAGGTCGGGTGCCCAGAGCACGGCCAGTCCCACCCACTAGTACCGGTTGCGGATGGCACACTCTAACTTTTCTCGGACTACCGAATCCAATGCTGTCGGTTGAAAATTGCATGCTCCTCATCCTTTTTCCGCCACAGCTTGTTCACCTATAGCTCATATCATCTGTTTCTACTTCCCATTTTTGTCGCACTACCACGGTATGCGCACCTACCCGTTTTGTCCCTCCTTCTATCGCCTCTCTCTACATCAACATTTAATGCATTGAGTCACTATCGTCCTAACCACTCTTCTCTGTCGACGCTAGCCAGTACCTCTTTTCCCACCTGCCGTCATGGCTGGCTTCTATAATCTATGCGCTTGGTGTTACCCTCTGCTCAGAATGCCCCTTGATAGCTTCCTTAAACCTGTCGTTCTGTTAAATCCCTCCTCATGCCCAAATTCATGATGCACCAATCGCACCCGCACCCATGATCAATCCGTATATTAGAACTTGCCGCTCCAAACTTCGCATTTTTACAGTCGTATTTATTATCTAGTCACACCACCATATCTTCCTCACGTGGCTCCGCAATTTCTCTGTGGTTCTTTCCAGTGTTCTGATTAGTATCCACTTGTTAAATTGTCTGCCGGCACACAGACCTCCAGCTCCATTGCCCCAACTCCGTTGTGGCATTTTGTTCTATTACTTGATCACTTATCTCGGCGCGTCCCGCTTCCTTGTCCACCTCTTGGCTCATCTGATGATGCAAAGTCGGCCCTGGCGCAGTTCAGAGGCCTGACAAGATTGCCAGAAGAGGGCGGCTTCTATCTAACAAAATGGATGTCGAAAGCTTCAGAAGTGCTCAAGGTCACTCCGTACCACGAGAGGGCCGAAAGGGTTAGAGATTTGAAAGGCCCTCCACTCCCTACCGAACGCAATTTAAGAATACAATGAGACGCGGAAACGGACGACTTTTCTTTCGAGCCAAACGTTCCCGAGCTGCCAATAACCCGTCGAAGCATACCATCCCCTGTCTCTAGTCCGTTAAACTTGCTCGGTTCCGTCTCACCCTGGCTGCCACCCGGAAAAATCTTGTTGCAGCGGCTGTGCCGTAAGAAAGTTGATTGGGACCAGTCACTGGACCGAGAGGACCGGCTGGACTGGGAAGAATTTCTAAACACCTTGAAGAAATTAGGGGACATAAGGATTCCACGATGCTTGGCTCCTGTCATGCAACACGGACAGGAGAAATACATGCATTTTCCGATGCATCCGAAGTCGGTTATGGAGCTGTGGTGTGCGGACGATTGTGCACAGGGGATGGACAATATACTACGAGGATCCTGTTTGATAAAGCCCCGACGTTCCACTGAAGTCGGTCTCGATCCCATGCCTTGAACTCAGTGCAGCCGCTTTAGCAGTCAGGGCGGTACAAGCGGTGAAGAGATGTTTTAACTTCCACATTTGGTCGGCTAGCTTTTGGACGGACTCAATGATAGTACTTCACTACATCAACAACGTCCGGAGCCGGTTTAGTACTTTTGTTGCTAACCAACTCATGATTATCCACGATGAATCAGCCATGAACCAGTGGAAGCACGTCAGGTCTGGCGATGATCCAGCCGATCTGTGCTCCCGAGGCGCGACCAACTTCAGGCAACTAGACACGTGGACGAGAGGGCCAAACTTCCTGCAAACGCCTGAACAGGATTGACCCGTGTACGAATTAAAACCCCCTACGGAAGTAGAACTGGAGATCAAAGGCGTAGTGATAGCGGCCAAAGTCGTCGAAGAGGCATCCACTTTATCGCGATTGGTCAGGTTTACTTCCTGGATGAAGACACTTTGTTCACTAGTTTGGTTAGCCAGGTTCAAGAGAAATTTATTAGTCATAAAAGGGCCACGCCCCTCAGGCCGGATACGAGTCGGTCCGATAAGTCCCGATGGGCTACAAGCTGCAGAATAGGATATTTTCAGAATGGTACAACGCGAGGCTTTCGCCCGAGAATTCGGGAGGGCGGAAGAAGAGCCAATGAACGAATTAGTATCATCTCCGAGAGGCGAATTGAAGCACTTAAACCCCCGGGCTCATTGATGGACTGCTGCGGGCGGATGGTAAGCTGACCAGCACCCACCTGAGCTTTGACACAAAGTATCCTATACTGCTGCCGGCTCCACAACCTGTGGTAGAGCTAATGATCCAACACGTCCACGCCGTGGAGGGACATGCCGGGGAAAGTCACGTGACGAGCGTCATCCGAAAGCCCCTTTGGTTGTTGAGAGGAAGAGTGCCTGCAAAACGCGTAATCCGAGGTTGTGTGCAATGTAGGAGACGCAATGCTACGGCGGGCAAACAGCACATGGCCCCGCTACCAGAGTGCAGAATGACTGCGGGCTGGCGGCCGTTCAGCGACACTGGGTTGGACTATTTCGGGCCCTTGTGGAGCTAGTGCGGGAGGGGATTGAAAAAACGATATAGGATTATCATGACGTGCATGAAGTCACGTGTGGTACACCTAGGAGTCACACATTTGATGACGACGGATGCTTTTCTGCGGGCCTTGCAGAGATTTATCAACCGAAGAGGCGTACCGGCCGATATATACTCAGATAATGGGTCGAACTTTGTGGGCGCTCACCGGGAATTTCAGCGTTGGCAAAAGAACATAAATAGGAACGAACTGCAGGATCCAACCGTGGCCCACGGTATACGATGGCATTTCAACCCCCCGCTGGCCAGTCACCGCGGCGGCGTACGGGAACGCATGATCCGGTCCGTCAGGCGGATATTGCTGTCGGTCATTGAGAAACAGCCGCCCGACGACGAGACGCTGAACACCGTCATGACTGAGGTAGAGATAATTCTGAACAACCGCCCCCCGGTTCCAGTAATGAACGGCGACTCCACCTACCTGTCGCTCACCCCGAACGACTTACTGACGTTAAGGTAGAACGAGGGTTTCCAAGGGCCGACAAACCTTCGTGGGAGCTACCTCCATGGATGGAAGCAGGCAAACTATCTTGCCAAGGTTTTCTGGAGGCGCTGGCTGTGGGAGTACTTACCGGCTCTGCAAGCTCGACAGAAGTGGCTGGTCAAAACAAGACCATTCGAGGTTGGGGATGTGGTCATGATCGCAGACGAACGCTCAAATTTCAGCACCTGGTCCTCGAGAGTAGTTATGGAAACCATCGGAAGCACTGACGAAATGATAAGAACGGTGAAGATGAAGACAGCCAACGGAGCACTAATTCGCAACATACGCGGTATCAGCCTACTGGAGAGTGAAGGCGGAGAAGCTGATAACACGGAGGCTCAGTAGACTATTTCGCATTCATCTTCGAGGTGGGTAAAGAAACCCCATACATGGAAGCGATCACGACACACTGACGTGCTGAACCATCATACACCCCGACGCAAACACACACCTACATTATAATCGTTTATGCCACATGGTCACCGTCAAACACGTTACAGTGCTCACAGTCTTTCTTTGACGTTACAGAAAGTTTGTTTTTCATATGCGGTGGTACATGCGATCCCATTGCACATCCAGACACATACGCACATACCCGATGCGCGCTATACCTCGCAACCCCTATCAAACATGTGACAGTGTTCGCCGTTTGTTTTTGTTGACGTTACTGAGTATCTTTTGCATATGTGGAAGTAGCGGCGATTACATCATGCACACACACACACACTCACGCAAGCACACGCAGCCAGGGCAGGACGGCCCTTCCAAGGACAGCATTTATGTTTACCCTTCACGCCCGCCATCGGTCAGTTGTTCTCGTGGGAGAGGTAGAACAGCCTCGCGTCTATGGGGCCAACGGATTAGGTACGACCATGAGTAGAACGTTGACGACAAGCATTAGGCACGCGCACTGACAGCAGGGCCTGGGTAGGTAGGAAAAATCAGTATCTTTATACCAAACCTTTGACTCTGCTAAGGATTCAGGAGGATTTTGGTGGGCGGTGTAACGACCGGTCGTGGAAAATCCCTCTTAAACTGTTACGGTTTCGTGTTTTTCTTAACATCACTCACTTGCCTACACTATTGACGTGTCTTTACGAACTTTTCGTTTTTATGGACAGATTGTTGTTTGTTCGCGCCCAGAGCGCTACTTTGTCATATCCTTGTTCTGGACCTGCGTAACGCACGTGGTCCTTGCTCGTAAGCCGCAATTCGGTTTCTCGTTTGTTGAGTCCTTGTGATTGCATAATTGAGGTTCGTATAATTTTGGTGTAATTTTTCATTCAATAATCTTGTATCGTAGAATCGCCTTTTGGTTTCGGTATCCGCTGTGAATTTGGCTGCGCATTGCCCAAACGTGTGTTACAGCCCCACTTTTACTTTGAAGGTCAGCATCTGTCAATGACTACGGCCAGAGAGCCGCAGTAAGGTAAGCAGTTGCCAAGTGCATCTGGTGCCGACAGCAAAACCGGAGGTAGAAAAGCATTTACTGACACCGTTACGAATGGCCAGTGAGAAAAGGACGGCGGCCGTTCTTGGAGACGGGTATCGACTATTTCGGCCCTCTCAAGGTTGAAGGGCATAAAGCCACTGAGGGAAGTCACAATGGTCTGGCGGCTTTCTCGAAGACGAGGGCCATTCTTCTAGATGTGGCGCACGTGAGGAGCACCTGATCGTTTCTGATGGCGTTCAGGAGTTCCGATGACAGAAGGAGTATTCCTTCCCGGATCTATTCAGAAAACGGATGGAACTGCATTGGAACACAGGGGGAAATCAAGTATTGGCAGTGGACTCGGACAAGGTTCGGATTCAGAATAAAACGAAAGTGAAAGGATTGTGCTAGCATTCAAACCTCCTGCGTACAAGTCATCAAGATGGTGCAGGGGAGACACTGATACCTTTAGCAAGGAGAATTCCAATGGCCTAAGAGAACAAAAAGCTTCGGTTGACGAGGCTTCGAGCACGTTGCCCTTTAAAGTAGAAAGGATTCTGAATAATAGGCCGTTGATAACTATTGCCTTCATAGGCACCGAGGCAACGGCTCTGACTCCAAATGACCTACTCAAACAAAAATCAGAGAAGGCTGAAAGCTCCGGCGGGAAAAAAGCGCACTTTTTTTCAAGGCTGAGAACAGGCCGGCTACCTTGAACGAGTGTTTTGGGAAGGGTGGATGCGGGAAAGTCCACCAACCCAACAGGCCAGACAAAACGAATCACTAGGAAGAGGTCATTCAAGTTAAGTTACGTAGTTCTCGTAGCAAAAAGACAAACACAAAGGGATAATTGGCCACATGGAATTTTCAATCAGTGCCGCGCCTAACCCGATGGACCGCGCGTACTGTTTCGATGAAAACGGGAACGGAGAGAGTATTCGGGACATCAGAATGGTATCTGCTCCAGGATGACGAAGGGCCACAGATGGCCAGAAATCCAATGATGTCACACAATACGACACCTCCCACAGGGCCTAAACCTTACATTGTCATGTATAGTAACATTCATGAATAGTTTACATAGAAACACACGCGCTCGTGCCCACATGAATTGAGTAGTTCCTGCAATGGAGGGTTCTCCAGTTTATTGCCGGATTCCACTATACTGCTGTCATCTTGAGTTCTCAAGTGGTGCTTGAAATTGACGAGATCAAATATATACATTGGGGCTATGATTACTGTGCGCTCAGTTACACTATTTTACTCACACAAGGGCATATATACCCGAAAGCCTACCCGTTCAAAGTTCCCAGTCTATTCGGAACATATATACCCGTTTACCCATTACATCCATGTTTCTGAAAGGTTCGTGGACACTTTGAACTCTCGACGAGAAGAAAGCTACAGATGGCTCCGGAAGAACTAGTGCGTTGGAAACAGTAGTAAAGCACATGTTTGTTTGTATCTAGTGCAGAAACGAGCAGATTTCACTCACTGTGCTTGGTAGATAAATGCATTGACAGCAGTTCATAGGCAGGAAGGGAACTTCAGTTCCTGAGTTCCATCAATATGACACTGCTCGGATCTGACAGATTTTGGTGGGCGGTGTAAATACCACATTCGGAGAGGTCCCAAAATCACCGAACAGTTTATAATTCATGAAAACGCTCGATTTTGTGCATTTCTTGCGTTTTCGTACCACCAACAGTAACACACGTTTGGGCAATGCGTAGCCAAATTTACAGCGGATCCCGAAACCAAAAGGCGATTCTACGATACAAGATTATTGAATGAAAAATTACACCAAAATTATACGAACCTCAATTATGCAATCACAAGGACTCAACAAACGAGAAACCGAATTGCGGCTTACGAGCAAGGACCACGTGCGTTACGCAGGTCCAGAACAAGGATATGACAAAGTAGCGCTCTGGGCGCGAACAAACAACAATCTGTCCATAAAAACGAAAAGTTCGTAAAGACACGTCAATAGTGTAGGCAAGTGAGTGATGTTAAGAAAAACACGAAACCGTAACAGTTTAAGAGGGATTTTCCACGACCGGTCGTTACACCGCCCACCAAAATCCTCCTGAATCCTTAGCAGAGTCAAAGGTTTGGTATAAAGATACTGATTTTTCCTACCTACCCAGGCCCTGCTGTCAGTGCGCGTGCCTAATGCTTGTCGTCAACGTTCTACTCATGGTCGTACCTAATCCGTTGGCCCCATAGACGCGAGGCTGTTCTACCTCTCCCACGAGAACAACTGACCGATGGCGGGCGTGAAGGGTAAACATAAATGCTGTCCTTGGAAGGGCCGTCCTGCCCTGGCTGCGTGTGCTTGCGTGAGTGTGTGTGTGTGTGCATGATGTAATCGCCGCTACTTCCACATATGCAAAAGATACTCAGTAACGTCAACAAAAACAAACGGCGAACACTGTCACATGTTTGATAGGGGTTGCGAGGTATAGCGCGCATCGGGTATGTGCGTATGTGTCTGGATGTGCAATGGGATCGCATGTACCACCGCATATGAAAAACAAACTTTCTGTAACGTCAAAGAAAGACTGTGAGCACTGTAACGTGTTTGACGGTGACCATGTGGCATAAACGATTATAATGTAGGTGTGTGTTTGCGTCGGGGTGTATGATGGTTCAGCACGTCAGTGTGTCGTGATCGCTTCCATGTATGGGGTTTCTTTACCCACCTCGAAGATGAATGCGAAATAGTCTACTGAGCCTCCGTGTTATCAGCTTCTCCGCCTTCACTCTCCAGTAGGCTGATACCGCGTATGTTGCGAATTAGTGCTCCGTTGGCTGTCTTCATCTTCACCGTTCTTATCATTTCGTCAGTGCTTCCGATGGTTTCCATAACTACTCTCGAGGACCAGGTGCTGAAATTTGAGCGTTCGTCTGCGATCATGACCACATCCCCAACCTCGAATGGTCTTGTTTTGACCAGCCACTTCTGTCGAGCTTGCAGAGCCGGTAAGTACTCCCACAGCCAGCGCCTCCAGAAAACCTTGGCAAGATAGTTTGCCTGCTTCCATCCATGGAGGTAGCTCCCACGAAGGTTTGTCGGCCCTTGGAAACCCTCGTTCTACCTTAACGTCAGTAAGTCGTTCGGGGTGAGCGACAGGTAGGTGGAGTCGCCGTTCATTACTGGAACCGGGGGGCGGTTGTTCAGAATTATCTCTACCTCAGTCATGACGGTGTTCAGCGTCTCGTCGTCGGGCGGCTGTTTCTCAATGACCGACAGCAATATCCGCCTGACGGACCGGATCATGCGTTCCCGTACGCCGCCGCGGTGACTGGCCAGCGGGGGGTTGAAATGCCATCGTATACCGTGGGCCACGGTTGGATCCTGCAGTTCGTTCCTATTTATGTTCTTTTGCCAACGCTGAAATTCCCGGTGAGCGCCCACAAAGTTCGACCCATTATCTGAGTATATATCGGCCGGTACGCCTCTTCGGTTGATAAATCTCTGCAAGGCCCGCAGAAAAGCATCCGTCGTCATCAAATGTGTGACTCCTAGGTGTACCACACGTGACTTCATGCACGTCATGATAATCCTATATCGTTTTTTCAATCCCCTCCCGCACTAGCTCCACAAGGGCCCGAAATAGTCCAACCCAGTGTCGCTGAACGGCCGCCAGCCCGCAGTCATTCTGCACTCTGGTAGCGGGGCCATGTGCTGTTTGCCCGCCGTAGCATTGCGTCTCCTACATTGCACACAACCTCGGATTACGCGTTTTGCAGGCACTCTTCCTCTCAACAACCAAAGGGGCTTTCGGATGACGCTCGTCACGTGACTTTCCCCGGCATGTCCCTCCACGGCGTGGACGTGTTGGATCATTAGCTCTACCACAGGTTGTGGAGCCGGCAGCAGTATAGGATACTTTGTGTCAAAGCTCAGGTGGGTGCTGGTCAGCTTACCATCCGCCCGCAGCAGTCCATCAATGAGCCCGGGGGTTTAAGTGCTTCAATTCGCCTCTCGGAGATGATACTAATTCGTTCATTGGCTCTTCTTCCGCCCTCCCGAATTCTCGGGCGAAAGCCTCGCGTTGTACCATTCTGAAAATATCCTATTCTGCAGCTTGTAGCCCATCGGGACTTATCGGACCGACTCGTATCCGGCCTGAGGGGCGTGGCCCTTTTATGACTAATAAATTTCTCTTGAACCTGGCTAACCAAACTAGTGAACAAAGTGTCTTCATCCAGGAAGTAAACCTGACCAATCGCGATAAAGTGGATGCCTCTTCGACGACTTTGGCCGCTATCACTACGCCTTTGATCTCCAGTTCTACTTCCGTAGGGGGTTTTAATTCGTACACGGGTCAATCCTGTTCAGGCGTTTGCAGGAAGTTTGGCCCTCTCGTCCACGTGTCTAGTTGCCTGAAGTTGGTCGCGCCTCGGGAGCACAGATCGGCTGGATCATCGCCAGACCTGACGTGCTTCCACTGGTTCATGGCTGATTCATCGTGGATAATCATGAGTTGGTTAGCAACAAAAGTACTAAACCGGCTCCGGACGTTGTTGATGTAGTGAAGTACTATCATTGAGTCCGTCCAAAAGCTAGCCGACCAAATGTGGAAGTTAAAACATCTCTTCACCGCTTGTACCGCCCTGACTGCTAAAGCGGCTGCACTGAGTTCAAGGCATGGGATCGAGACCGACTTCAGTGGAACGTCGGGGCTTTATCAAACAGGATCCTCGTAGTATATTGTCCATCCCCTGTGCACAATCGTCCGCACACCACAGCTCCATAACCGACTTCGGATGCATCGGAAAATGCATGTATTTCTCCTGTCCGTGTTGCATGACAGGAGCCAAGCATCGTGGAATCCTTATGTCCCCTAATTTCTTCAAGGTGTTTAGAAATTCTTCCCAGTCCAGCCGGTCCTCTCGGTCCAGTGACTGGTCCCAATCAACTTTCTTACGGCACAGCCGCTGCAACAAGATTTTTCCGGGTGGCAGCCAGGGTGAGACGGAACCGAGCAAGTTTAACGGACTAGAGACAGGGGATGGTATGCTTCGACGGGTTATTGGCAGCTCGGGAACGTTTGGCTCGAAAGAAAAGTCGTCCGTTTCCGCGTCTCATTGTATTCTTAAATTGCGTTCGGTAGGGAGTGGAGGGCCTTTCAAATCTCTAACCCTTTCGGCCCTCTCGTGGTACGGAGTGACCTTGAGCACTTCTGAAGCTTTCGACATCCATTTTGTTAGATAGAAGCCGCCCTCTTCTGGCAATCTTGTCAGGCCTCTGAACTGCGCCAGGGCCGACCCTACATCACCAGTCGAGCCGAGGTAGCAGTCTACATGGAAGTTCCTGCTTACGCCATCTACCACCGACCGGTGGACCAAATCTCCATGTTCCTTCGCAGCCTCCAAAGGGCGTAGTGTGCACAGAACGGTGACTATCTGGCTCCGATGGTGTGGACGGTCATCCTATAATTTTTCTCTGCGTTGTCCCGGTCGCCCTCTTCCCGCCACAGGAAAAGCAACGCATCCCGTTCTCTTACAGGCATTCTTACCTAGTGAAACATTTCCCTGATATCGGCAGACAAGGCCACTCTACCCACTCTGAAACGACACGAAACTTCGGTTAGTGGTGTGGTCCAGTCAGATCCCTGTAGTGGGCGATCGTTTAACGACTTGCCCTGGAATCTGGCCGCACAGTCGAAAACCACCCGCAAATTTTCGAGTTTCTTGTGGTTGAAAGCCGTGCGGTGAGGTAGATAACAGATACCCTTTCGGCCGTAGGTGTTGGCAGGCACCCTTTCAACGAAGCCAAGAGCTTCGTTTTGCTTCATTAATTCTGCGTATCTTTCCCACAGACCCTGGTCTCGAACGAAGCGTTCCTTCAGTCGTAGTAGTCGTCGGAGAACATAGTTTCTGTTATCAGTCCACTGATCGGCATTTCTTCGCCATGGGAGGAGAACCTTAAGCTGTTTTTAAGGCCCCTAGCGCCTTGCCGCACCGTTTGTAAAGTTAAGTGATCCTCTTGAGACAGCGATGGTCTTTCGTCTCCGATGTCGTGAAACCCCTTCTCATACAGCCGCTGCAGGCGATAATCCCTGCGGTCCTACCTTGGAAGGTTGGCCAAACAATTCCCTTAGAACCTTCCTCTCTCGGTTGTAGCTTTGTTACTGGTCGAGCATGGTACACCCATCAGTAGCTTTCCTTGCTTGGCCTCCACAGTAGTGAGTCAGATAGAGGAGTCTTTGCCCAGGGTCGGTTACCTTATCTTCGACCAACGTCTAGAACTGCCTGATGAACTTGCAGTAGTGTTCAGATCGCCCGTCAAAAGCCGTCAGTTCTACTGTTGGCAAATCGATCGATGGTGGTTTGTAGTCGGCGACCGGCGTGAAGTTTCCTATTTTGTTGTGCCCTGATCTATCGGAAAGGTCGTAGTCGTTGGTCTCATGCTCACGTTCTTTTTGTCTACACTTCTGTTCTGCTTCGCTGGCCTGTTGTCCAGCCGATAACCTTTGTTGTTCTAGGTCTAATATCCCCAGCTTATATACATCGACATCCTTACAATCCATATTGCCCTCAGTAACACATGAACTAGCACTGACGGAACTAGGCGATCTAACATTAACTAAAGAATCAAAGGTACCCAAAACCTCCCCAGTGACTTGCCGTATTACTTCCTGTCCAGATTTCAATGGCTTTGATCCTTTTCTTGGCATTTTGCGTGTTTTCTTGTTCCAAATCGATCAACTGAGTATTTTAACACACGTTTGAGCAGTGCGTAGCCAAATTCACAACGGATCCCGAAATCAAAAGGCGGTTATTCGTGATATGCTACGATACTAGATTATTGAATGAACAATGACACCAAACAGATAAAAACTTGAATTATGGGATCACAAGGACCCACCAAGCGAGAAACGAATTGCGGCTTACGAGCAAGGAGCACGTGCGTCACGCAGGTCCAGAACAAGGATATGACAAAGTAGCGCTCTGGGCGCGAACAAACAACAATTGGTCCATAAAAACAAACAGTTCGTAGAGACATATCAATAGTGTAGGCAAGTGAGTGATGTTAAGAAAGACATGGAACTGCAACGGTGTTAGAGGGATTTTTCACTACTGGTCTTCACAGGGGCAACTCCGCCCATAACCTATCCTCATCAGCCGATCGGCCGAAATTAGAGAGAGTTCCTCCGGCAGACCCTGCAGAAGTCCTCTCTTCCCCCCCTCGAATTTTCTTCACTCAGAGTGACATTCTGTTAAAAAATGCTTGTGTTTGTGTTTATCTAATCTCCTCTTTTTCCGCCTGTTTCATTTTGCCCGAGGGTATCGGGCCGACAGTTCATCTACTCCTCAGCCTGATTCCAGCAAATATTAGTATCTGCTCTCCGAGCCTCAGTCACCATACCACTGCCTTGAGCACCTTGGTCCAAGAGGGGAAGGAACATAGTTTGCCTTACAGTATAATGTCAGTGGCTTTCGTAGTCAGTAACAAATAGTTTGCATTCAGGTCGGCCTAGCACACCTTGGGTAGCCTGGACAAAGGCCACTCCTATTCGGGCGCGGTCAGGAAACCTGGTCCATCAGGCTTACTAAAAAGCTTGTCTGAAGTTTTAGAGCCACGCGAGAAGAAATAGGTGGTGTAATCAGATGACTGCACACGATGCCACTGGTCCCCGCTAGACGACTCACGAATAGTTGTCATTTCGTTGGCCACGAAAGCCATGGACCGTGTGCTCGTATTTCGGATGTATTGGAGTACAATAGATGAATCAAACCGTAAGACTGTGCCAAAGATGACGCCTGTAAAGCATTGCTTAGGCTTGTTGGCCACTGTCATAGCACTGCTGCCGTCAATTCGGATTCGGGGATAGGCAAAATTTTAATGAGTTAGTCCTAGCCTCGGAGAATAACAATCTGATCTTTCTGTGCCCACCTACTCTCAAAAGCTGCGGTCCTGACCACCCTGTAACCCGGCTCTGAAGCGCCTCAGAATAAGTGCAAATTTTCCATTTGCTTTTTCACTTGAAGGCAAGTCTCGCGGATTAGTATTTTTCCTAGCTTACTGGAGGTGATCAGGAGACTCTCCCATTCAAGTTTATCCGTAGGTTCAATCGTTTGGCCCCAGTCGACGCACTTTCGGCGAAGTTGTTCCAGTAGAATGCTTCAGGGGGGCAACCAAGGAGAAAATAACTCAAGGGGATCCTACAAACTGGGGATGGCTGACAGAATTCCTCGGCCCGTAGCTGAGCGATCGGGAAAACTCAGCTCGAAAACAAACTCCTCCGTCTGAGCACAGTCCTGTATTCCTAGGGCGCGCTCCATCGGGGTAGGTGATCCACTCAGCTCTCGGATCTTTTTTGCTTCCCCGTTGTGCAGAATGACTGGCGGACCCCTGAAGCGTTTAATATCCATTTTGCGAGGTGGAATCCACCCTTCTTCAGCAATTCTGGCAGACTCTTATTATGCTATAGCCTTTTCGTTGACATCAAACGACCCAAGATAATCCTCAATGTAGAGGCTCTTGCTGACACTTATCACTACCGTGCAGCAGACCGAGGTGCCGTACTTGCTTGCAGCTTCCCACAGGGCACAGGTTGAGCAAAATCTTTACGATATCGAGTCAACGGAATTAACTGACATTTTGCAATCTACCTCCAACATGCCTACGTTGCTGTCTTCCCACCACAAAAACGGTAAAGCTTTCCTCCTTTCACCTGAAGGAACAGTTTTCCAATGTTGGCCGACATGGTCACTCTATCTAGCCTGAACGGACACGAAACCTCAATCAGTGGTGTTGTCTAATTTTCCTCTTGTATTATTAACCATTCGGTGATTTACCCCGAAACTCGGACGCGTAGTCGAGGACCACCCGAGGATTTTCCGGTTTCTTGAAATAGAAAACAGGGTGATAAGTCATGTACTATATCATATCTTTGGCGCCAGTAGTGACATTCACCTTTTCAACATATCCAGATGCTTCATTCCGCATCTTCACGTCTGATCATTGTTTCCAAAGAACTTCTTCACGGCTGAAGCGTCCTTTCAGTTGCGGCAATCGGCTAAGATAGTAAGTCTTGTTATCTACCAAACGACTGGTCAGTGCACTCCACGGAAGGAGTGCCTTAAACTGATTCTGCAAGCTCCTGGTCCCTTGCCAGACCGTCTGCAGTGCGTATTGATCTTCTGGCGACAGTGACAGCCGATCGTCCCTAGGGTTGCGAAATTGTTGTTCATAAGGACGACGCAGCTACTGCTCTATAAGTTCTGTTTTCGTCGATACAAAATTTACAGGACAGTGTTCCCCCTCCCTGCCGTATAGTGTGTACCATAATGTCGTACGTACTGCTTTCGGTGCTTGGCCGTAGCCTACTCTCTGGTCCAACACCTAACGTGCCTCGGGCATGTCACAACCACTGAGATCTACTTCACCACCATCCCAGTCTACTCGGGCTCCTCCTCACAGACAAGACCATTTAGGTAAAATTGCATCTACTGACTTCGGTGCTCGCACCGGGAGATCTGTCGGTGTGAATGCTTCTATTGAATCTGTCAGTTCAATGGTGTCAGGAGAGACGAGCTTGAAAACTGATAATTGTAAACTTCTTGACCGCGGTCGAGGCACATGCACGAGGAAGATCAGAAAATCCAGCTGTGCATAACGATTTGAGGTTTTCACAATTTTTAAGTTTAGGAATCACACAGTAGCCGAAATTAGATAGTAAAACCATGTGGTGTTTGAGTGAACTAAAGTGGTAATGGTTAACGCGGGAATTATAAACCGGTTTCGAGTTTGGGGAGGGCGGTGTGGATAGCTGGACAGACGTGGGAATACTGGCATAAACGGTATTGGAGAATGTTAAAAGGTGCAGTGATCGCGAGGACAGCTGAAGCAATACACCTCGGACATCACAACATGGACAACAAGTTCAGGCAAGAGTAATACTCGAAATGCCTTATGGATCCCGAATGCTGGCTGCCACAAGTCGAGGCATCCAAAAAATTGCTGTGGTGTACCAACTGGATATTTGGACGGTCACTAACGAGTAACCGTGTGAGAGAGTTACCAAAAGACAAGATTAGAAGTAAAGTCTGCATGGGGTTATCAGTGTGCAGTCATGAATGCCAGCGAAATATAGAAGATTGACCCAGCACTGGGTAACTAACTGTTGGGGGAGCCTGTGAAATAAATGCAAGTGAGCCAGATGTGATAACAAGACAGACCTTTTTGTGTAGGTGATTTCAGTGTCAAATGGAAATTCACATGAAAGCGAAAAACTTTACAAGGAACGCAGTGAACTTTTGAATAGCATGAATAGTGTATGGTGGCAGAACGGACTTTTAAAGAGGAGCCGTCGAAGAAACAGACTGATGGGGACAAACGCTACTGATGCGGCTAGGCAGAAGTTGGAAGAGTGTAAAGATAAAGTTTTCTGTGTACGTGATGGAAAGAACTAATAACCAAATTCCGGTTGGCCACAGATGGCTGGTGTTCTGTTTAATAAAGACATTGGTTGCATGTGATGGCAGGTGGAGTGGTGAGGGTAGCAGGCAAAAGGGGGCTGGGTTGACGAAGTGGGCAGATTAGGTTGGGAACGTAGCGGGGAGGGCTGGATTCCAGTCACTGGTTTCGCACTGCAACGCGGAATGAACTGAACCGTTGGAATGGAGTACTGGAAATAGATGTTGAGTGGGTGTGGGGGGATGACTGGTGTTAGGAATCAGTTCTGCGGTCCGGTGAGACTATCATGAGGGTTTGTTACTCCGGTTATAGGGTTAGGATCACTGGTCAGCCGTGTACGGTGCCCCATAAAACGTCATCAGGTGAGAGTATAGGTTTAAACCATTGTCAATCCGATTGATCAAATCGTTTATTCCTTACGGTAATCCGGGGGTAACCTCGGGTTGGCTGATGGCTACCCATGTAACCAGTGAGATCGGAAAAAGATCAGGAGTGGGTCGGTCTGGAAAGTGTTCCACCTGTGGGTTACGGTTATTGTTTTAACGGGAACCAGACAATGAACATTTTGTTATCTTACCATTTAGTTATCTTTCGGCCAGTGGGCCGGTCTATGGGGGATCCCTCGATGGAGGATGGTAGTTTTCTAGGGTAGTTGGATGGTAGTAGAGATTTAGGGAGATATTGGGTGAAGGTTTGGCCGGGGTGCTAAATAATTTAGCTGGTGAGTGGTGGATGAGGAGAGGGGTCCATTTTGGAACCTGGAGTGAAAAAATAGTAGGGGGTAGGATCAGGAAGAAGGATGGGAAAATAGGAAGATAGCAGTCTGGACTGTTCACCAGCTGTGATCGAAGAAGAAAGCAGTGGAAGGAAAAGAAAGTATTCGATGTTAAAGTGAGGCTTTTTCATGTGAATTCAAACGTGCTGGTAATCCTAGGGGTCATGAGAAATCAGAGGTTTACGGATCCCTGTTGGAATGGGATCTTAACTTACCATGAGCATGTGCGCAGATCAGTGAGTCTTAGTTATTGGGGAATAGTTATCTGCGTGGCAGGAAAAGCGTGAAAAGCGCAAGAACAGCAATATGAAACGGCTGAGTTCTAGCCTGAGGCCGAAGAATTAAGTGAAGGTGGGCCCCTATCACTAAAATAAAAAACGGTTATTTTAAGAGAGCTAGTGTCAGTAGACATTTTGGTTGAGTAAGTGAGTCGACAAGGTGTCAGACAAGCCACCTGTGACTTTTGTCATCACTGTTAGTGCGTGGGCTCGGAGGGAACATAGAAAAGGTGAAGTTGTGGATGTTGAGTTAGAAGAGTGCGATGATAACATTTTTCATTCCGTCAACCAGTACAGGCGAGGTTTAGCTGATAGCAGCGAGCCGTATGTATATCAATACGTGGGAGTCTTCACAGCAGAGGCCATATAGTATAACTATTCCAACCGTGTATTTACTACTGCATTGGACATCAGCAAGCTGGTTAATGGTTTTGCAGGGGACCAAAAAAGGTTGAAACTGAGAAAGGCGGGGTCGGCAAGCATATGTGGGGAGCTCGGGCGGCTTGCTAGCAACCCGCACTGGTTCAGACAAAGAACTGATGGTTACCTCAGAAGCTTGGGGTTTCCCATATGCAGGGTCGGGTCTAGGCTGTCATCAGAAAGGGCAGAGAGCATTAGCCCAAGACCTTCTCAGCCGGAATTTTTTTCGTTCCATTTTTTATAGAGAAGTAGGAGAGCAAATTTACACCCCAGGGTGGTCTTCCAATCTCTCCTTGACCCGTCTTCCTTTGTACGTGGCCCATTGGGTCCGAGACTACTAGGGATGGCCGTTTCCCTTTATTGCGAGATTGTCACAGACTGGATGCCAAAACCTTCGGTGTTGCTGCCCCAAGCTGTGGAAGGATAGGATAGAGGATGAAACAAACACTCAGATGACGGCAACATTCGTGAGACTGTCACTTGACTGCTTGCTTCTGCCGATAACAGAGTCGACGGGTTCCAGTAAATATTCGAGCGATCTGGTGACTGCACCGTCGATTTTGATATGGTGGGCAACTTTGTGGGCATGGTGACGTTGGTGAAAAATTATCAACACTGGCTTTCAGCTATTGCTTAAGCTTTTTGTGACTGGCACAGATAAACCAATGAGCTTCAGCCAAAGGTCGCAGACTAAGGATGAGAACTGAGTAGTTGTAAACATCTGGGTTCAGTAAACCGAGCGCCAGGCATAACAGTGAGTCAAAGTCAGGTGACTTCTGCCGGATTGACATTGTTCTAACAGAGCTTTGATCAAGTTTTTAACTGCGGGCGAAATACATATATGCAAATTATAGTGCAAAGTAGAACCATCTGATGAGGGGGAGAAGAGAAGTGAGTAGAGCATACACAGGAAAGGTATATATACATGCCTGTATACTTGGGTGTGATTATCATGCGGGTCATGAGAGAGGGGTTGGACGCAAAAGGCTGTGACTCTTTGTAAACCGCTAATCAAGGCGGTCTTCATATGCTTGGCCTACGTTAGTGTTATTGCGGGTCATCCTGATTACAGAAGATGAGTCAAGTATTCTGCTGAGTGCTCCTTTCGATAGTATTAGCGTGCTACACGATCGCAGTGAGTCAGGAAGCTTGTTCCAGAGGCTGGGATAGATAACCGAGAAATATCTGTATCTTAGTGAGATCCTAGATTGGGGGGTTGTAACTGTGTATTATCTGAGGCTGAGGGTGTAAGGAATCTCGCTAGAGAAACCAAGTGGTTTATCAAATGATTGGACTTTTGAATGCAGGAGGTTGAAGAGAAATGAAAGATTGAGCCTGGCAAGAAGTAACCAAAAAGGTTTAAGCCGGAGTAGTTCGCACCTAGTTCGGTTGTTAAGGATAAAAGAGGTGCCAAGTATTTTTTGGTAAAAGTACGTTGCATTTTCTCTACATTAACCTGGTCGTCCTTTCTCATAGTTATGGGCCAGAGGGTGGCATCCCTACAGCAACCTGGGGTGTGTCTTGAATATCAGGAGCTTGCTCTCCTGAGTACGGTATGTTCTGAGGACAAGTGCAATCATCCTTCTAGCCTTGCCAATTTGGGTCAGTGCGTGCTCATGGAAGTTAAAGGAACATGAACAATGCAAGCCCAGATCTCCTACCGCGTGTGTAGTTGGAATCGGCACACCATTCATTGTGAGGGAGCCGGGCGGAAAGTGGCATTTATAAGAGAGAAGAGAGCTGTCAGTTGCCGAAAGCTTCATCAGCCACTGAGTACACCATTCTTCAAGGGACCTAAAGTCTGGCAGAATTTCACTGACAGCTGAGTGCAGGGCGTTCGCCTCAAAAGTATAGACTAGTTTAATGCCGTCGGCAAAGAGGAATGTCGCGCCACGGCGCACTACTTTAAAGACGTCATCGATGTGCATAAGAAATAAGAGAGGACCTGGAACACTACCCTGTAAGACCCCGCTAGTAAATTGTTTGGGCTGATAGGATGTCCCATTGACGATGACGGTTTGAGAACGTTTGGAGAGCTAAGATAATAGCCAAGACAGAAGGGGGTCAGCGACTCCATAGGATTTAATTTTTGGCAGTGAGCAAATGTGAGGGACACCGTCGAAAGCCTCAGTCATATCGAGAAAGATGGCAATGGTAGACTTGTTACTATCTGCTTTGGAGGATATTAAATTAAGGAAGTCCATCTGACACGTGAGGCTCGAACGGGACTTTAGGAATTCGTGCTGAGCTGGGTTGACGAGACTTTGGGAAATCAGGAAATTTGCAAGCTGGTCCTTTACTGTCCTCTCCATGAGCCTAGAAGCAATCGAAGTGCGGTTTATGGTGCGATAGATCCCCGAATCATGCAAGGGCCCAGCTTTGTGTTGTGTTGATTTGCAACCACAACAGACCAGCGGCCTCTACCTGAGCACCATTCGCAGTACGCTTTTCTAACGAAGTCGAGGATTTCTCAAGTTGTTATTTGTCTGCAAACCGCCCCTTTACCAAGGTGGTATCAGATCCACTGTCAACATAGGCCAAAGCTTCAGTCACTGCAGTATCAGTCATCACACCTATAACCACTAGGCCCAGACGTATTGGCTTGTGAGCAGACCGTGGTGCTGGACAAATCACATTCAGTTTAGTAACTTCGTCGGTCGAAACTTGTTTTGCCAAGTGTAGTAATCGATGGTGTCCATCTGGGAAACTTTCATGTCCGCTTCTAGCTCTCACTGGACCAGCTGGTGCCGGGTGTGAGTTGCTGAGTTATATGAAACAAACTTTCGCCATCTATGCCGTTTTCCAACCTTCATTTGCAGTAGCCTTGAAGAATTTTGGACTCTGTCAATCCATGACGGGCGTCACCGGTCCTGCAATCGGGAGAAGCTGCACCCTCACGTGACACTGCATGCACTCTCGCCCGAGGCTGGCGCTTCGAGTACTCCGGTGCAACATTTTGAGCTTGACTGGTGCTGCTTCTGTTCGCCTTGTTGATAATCCGAACGAGTCGACCCAAAGTGCAGTCGGCTATTCTCTCCTCTCTGTCTAAGCGATTGGCCAAGTCTTCAGAACTAGCTTAGCGATCACCCTGGTTTACGCCTTCTGCTTCTTCGGCCCAGCGACCCTGTAGTCCGGAAGGGAGACAGCAAGCTAAAGCCCCCAAGGTGCACATCGCGTCAAGATCAGACCCGTAGCCTAGCTGGTCAAAAGCCATCGAAAAACTTCGCACTTTTATGACAAGACAAGCTATGAAGAAGAAGTCAGATACAGTAGCCTCTGTCTCGAGTCGGTCAACTTAGCTTCAAAGGAGACTTCAAATAGTGTATCAGACTCGCATTATTGCTTCAGTTATCCATCAAGGGTTGTCAGCTCTACTCTGGGGGGGGGTTGACTGCTGGCTACACTGGTAGAAAGCTCTTGAGGGCCGGCGCGCGGCTTCTCCCATTTCGGCGGCTTGGGTTTGCAGAGGTCATTCTCAATAGCTCGGTGCTCTATCTCGCTCTGTCCAACAATTTGCTCTGCATTCTTAGCCCGCTGCCTAGCAGAAGCCAAGTGTTTTTCTAGCTCTAATGTCATTGGCCTGCATAAATCAATATTTTTGTGATCATCACTATCCTCGGTAATATGTAGGCCTGCTGTGACGGGGCTAGTAGATCCAACAGCATCCAAAGAGTCAAAGCATACAAACCCTCCCAAGTGTTATGCCGATTCGCCACCTGTACAATTCTCGATTGTACTTATAGTCTTCTGGTCACATTGTGCCTTCTATCTTTCAAAATTTATGAATCTGAGTATTTCGAGGCCAGTATGAGAAATAAGTAGCCAATCCGCAAGCATCCCAAAACCAAAACAAATTGTTTCACAGGTTCTACGATGCTGGATTATGAAGTGAACAGCACCAATTTTGCGGCGTGAGAAAGACGAGAACGTCCGTCACACAGGTTCAAACGAGATACGAAAAAATCGCACGTTAGAAGCAAACAATCGAAGACTGGTGCACGAATATGTGGGTGGTACGAAACACGCAAGGAATGCACATAGTCAAGGATTTTCAAGAATTCAAGATATTTGGGCTTTCTTGGGGCATTTTCCACATGCGTTAGTTATATGCTGTGAAGTCTCAGTGTGGCTAAAGCTAGACTGTGTGTTCTGTCTTACTGTCCTACACTAGTAAATTTACACCGATTTAATAAATAATTCGGGCAAAATTGAACCTACGTATCTTCGCATCTCCTAACCACACTCCGTCATGAATCTCTCGCGAATTTGAACGCGCTCGAGATCCGGTCGCTGCTACAAGTAAAGGACGACCATGTGTTCAGAGACTGGCATAAATAGAAACACAATGCGGTTTAACACTGCTTTTATTGCCCAAACTAGTCACTCTGCAGGAGCATTGATCATTGGCCTGGCGGAAGGTTCCTACTAAACCAAAAAACAAAAGTAAGAGTATTGAACTCTCCGGTTGGTCCCCATCTTAGCTAATTACGACCAAAACACGATGTGGTGAGAGGTTCTATCCCGCCTCGGCCTCAGAAGCCGAAAAAAGAGTGGGGTACTATACTAGGCTGCCAAAAATTCTATGGCCTTAAAGAGCCTCGAAGGATATTGAGGAAGCCTAAAGCCTGAAAGTCGAAGGTCAGGAAAAATGTAGGGTCAACTCCTGGGCGTAGAGTGCATGGATCTGCCCCTCTGACTTCGCACAATACACAAAGCACATTCCTCAGGATCACTTAGAGCACAAGTGGCCCTTAACCAGTTTTTGAATCAAACTAAATTTTTAGTAGCGACTGGTTGCAGGGATGGTCCTAGTACGGTGAGGTGTCCTATGTCTAGCATCTCAAGTTCGCACAACTTCACTCTCACTGAAGCTAACGCAGATGCTTTTATTGGCTGACTTCCAAATCGTTGAGGTGCTTTTCTCAGTTTTTCTTTCCACGTTTACTTTATTCCCGTCTTTCAGGTTCTGTACCGCATCCCACGGCCGTGTTTGTAAATGCAGTTGGAAGGCGGAAAGCCTACGGCATCATTCACGCAATGGAACCAAAGTACATAAGTGTCGAGATCTCACCTTTGATGTGGGATGCCTGTGGTGTTACCACGCCTCATATCTCAGTGGAGTCCGAGTTTGGCTGTAATAATTCCGGGAGCCTCTCCTTTTTGGGACCAGGAAAAGGGGGGTGGTCAGACTACTGGCAATCTTCGGTGATTTCACGACCACTGGAAAGAATGCTTTTCGTTTTTCTGTTGCTGCTCATGAGGACCTCTTGAGCCTCGGGTGCAAGAGACTGGATGCAATTTTTGACCGAGCCTCCATATCCTCCGATCTGATCTGACTTCAAACAAAGGGGCACGTTACATGCTAAAAGTGAAGAGGTAATGAATGTCATGGCATGGGAAATCCGCATTGAACCAGATCGCTCAGCGGTGGGTAAATGGTAATCAGAACCCCCCAAACCGCCATTCTCGGCGTCCACAACTGCACTGGTTCCTTCACCGCCGGTGAGCGACGACCAGTGTCAGCAGCCAGGGACACCTATATTTTCTCGGAAAAGACTGACTCAGATCAGCTCGGTCCAAGTGAACTCACATACATCCGATGTTTACCGCTCCAACATAGATGAAGCTTAGCACAAAACACTAGGTGGGTTTGATCAAGGACCCAAGGTTTCAGCCAGTCGGTTGCACTAAGGTTAAACACGAAAAGAACTGCGGCGGCACCAGAACAGTCTGTCCGAGTGCAAAAGAATGAAATTGCTGCCACCGGAAGGGCCCAAAATAAGTGCGATGTCTACGACCAGGGGGACAACAGAACTGTTGACCAATGCGTGCAATGTTGGGAAAAAACTGAAGGAGATGATGGCTGAAATCGGAGGCTCTGAATGCATCGCAATCACCAAAGCGTATCCAAATAACGACGTGGCAACAACAAGTTGTCCTGTGGGGGGTTACTGCATCTACCTGGCGGACAGATGAGACGGAAGGGAGAGAGGGTCCCCTCTTGCTAGTTGAGGACGTGCGCGAACGGTTGGCGGGAAGGTAATATCCTCATCAAGCATACAGGTGACCTGAGGCTGTCCGGGTTCAGTGAATATAAAGGTGACTCTGAATTGCATCTACAGGTCTCTATCCTCTCCTCCTAATAAAGACGCACAGCCTCCAGAGCTTTTGACCAAGAGAGCCGTCCAGTCCGATATGTTGGTGACTTTCAGTGGTTGAAACTTACCGGAAGTTGAGTGGGAGGGCTAGTGGGCACTGCTGGGTGGATCTGGCGATCAGTTGGTGGAACCGGTGAACAGATTCACATTGGCAGAACTCACGAACCAACCTACCCAACAGAGAACAGGCCAGATATCCAGCCCCCCAAACCTCGCTCTCACTAGATCAATAGAGGAAGCCAACCACCTCGAGGTTTCTGCCCCTGCGGGCAGGGGCGACCAAGGTGTGATCAGGTTCCTTTTAAAAGGGGATCCCTCAGTGGTACCTCAAAATCTAAGGAAGAACCTCAAGAAAACCAATTACCAGACACTGAGGTTGGCAGCGGAGAGTAAACAACAGAAGACCTCCAGCCGCGCAATAGATGATTGGTCGCTCACAAGAGACAACTCGATGCTACTCGCGGATGTGTCCACTGCAATGAGGGGAGTATGGATAGGCCGACCACCTTGGCAGGTCCGTGGGGCCTAAAGCGCGCAGGCGGGCAAGCCAGTTGCATGGAGGCGTCTCAGTAATTCAGCGGGTCGTCTTTACTTTTTGCTGTTTCCCAGGGCCGTGAACAGTTTCTGGGGGTGCAAAACTACTGTCAGCTACAGTAAGAGGCGAGGATGACATGAAATGCCAGAAATGCCCTAAAGTCTGCTACAACCACTTACAGTCTACTGCCCGTTCTAGGCTGGCAGAAGGAGAAGTGGATAAGTGGGGTAGGCCTGCAAGCGATGCAGGAGACAAGCCGGAGTACCCAAGGATTTCTCCCAGCTGGTACACCGCGGATGCCGGAAACCACCAGCCACTACTTGTACCCAATCGTGTTCCCCCGGGTAGAAAGAATCTTTATGGAACCCATAGGATTGGAGCCAGCCGTCAATCGGTTAAAATAAAACAAGGCGGCCGAGCTTGGTAGCATTCATTTAATCATCCGCTGGCAATCATAACGTCGGGAGCACTAGCGCATTCCTTCAGCGGGTGGCAGGCCTCGGCCATGCTACCATCTGACTGATTAAAAACTGAAGTGACGTCCATCCACCGTGGGCGGAAGAGGGAAAGTGCATCCAAATACAGGTTCATTGACCTTCCCTCAGTGGTGCCAAAGAAGCTCGAGAGGGTCCTCAGGGACGGGGTCAAGGTACATATTGAACACTGCAGGGTAGCCACGCTGAGGCTGCAGAAGTTTGCGGGGAAATCATGTCCAGCGATAGTCGTACCCCTTCTGGAAAAAGTGACCGGAAGAATGGACAGAAGCAAATGAGGTGAAGCGTGTTGTCTGGATTTCCAGTAGGCCCTCAACCCGATAAACCACAAGCTGCTGCTGCACAAAACGCAAGGCATGAGGGTTGCACGAGTAGTGCCAAACTGACTTGCGGCACATCTCCCCGTGGACTGTTTCACTTTTGTGTTAAGGACAAGATGTCCATCTCAGCAGGGACATGCAGCGGGGTGTCAAATGGGCCAGTGCTAGGGCCGTTAGCTCTCAATCTACATAAATGATCTACGGGAGAACTTGAGGTTTTCCGACTTCCTGTTTGCGGATGACCTCAAGATTGTGGTAGACCATCTTCGAAATGAGTACAGGAAGACCTGATCGGAATACGAGGGTGGAACGAATAGTGGGACCTCACACTAAGCAGAGTGAGAGACCACGGCCGCTCCAGGGCGGGGAGCAAAGAGGGAGGGGGAGGGGTCACTCGGAATAACAGACATCGCCGAGGTCCTGGAAGATCTTGGTGCCAAGGTGCAAACCTGCCCAACACCGCCCTGCGGCAGCGGCAGAGGTTAACATGTCGATGTTTCAGCTGTGTCGGATCGTCTGGTCCCGGGATACCAAGGCAGCACTGCCCCTTTACAAAAAGCTTGTACGCTCTTCCTGGAACAGTGATCTCAGACCTGGGCACTGGGACTAGTTAGGGACAAGCACCCTTTGGAAGCCGTTCAGAGGCAGTTTACCAAGAAGTTCTCTAGGCTGCGGGGCAGAATATGCAGGGAAAGCCCCAGAGAACTCGACCTGTTCTCGCTGCGGATGATTCGCCCGATGGGTGGCCCGGTCAGGAAGTTCGAACGGCACACTGTGTTACCTGAAAGTGGCAAGCAGTTACTAGTTCCAAGTAACAGCCGGAAGCTCAGGGTAAGCGAACACAAATTGACGAAACCCAGGACTATCAGGACCGAGTGGGCAAGTTCCTTCTCTCGGGGCTCAATGAGCCTCTGGAAAAAGCTAACACCGATGCAGTAGCGCGGAGTAGGATGGCTACTCCAGAAAGACGGCCGAGTGACTGCAAAGATGAAAACTTTTCAGGCTACGACTGAACAAATCAAAGTCTCCACAGGCCTCATTCATATAAGCCACAAGAATCGCAATATGAGCAATGTTAGGCCAATCCCAAAACTGGAACAAGATGGACTAGCTATTTCAAATGTACCAAATTCAAAATCACAAAAAGTACAGATACACACAAACCTCAATTATGCCGCCGAATAAGCACAGCTTTAAAACCCAACTGATCAGAGTTCCGTGGTTTAAGCACGACAATCAGAAAAAGTTGAAGGCCAAACCCAAAGTTTCACATTGTAAAATCCAGCCAGTTTAATTATGAGCCACGGGCGCCGATCAATTTCGAAGGTATTAAAAACAAAGCCGATTCCGAATATCTACGGTACAATATACGACAAATTAGGCAGTTTTACAATAATCAAACCCCAGTCGAGTTGCTGCTGAGCTTTTACGCTCCAGAAAGGACCGCTGATAAATTACAACAAAAGAATAAAAACAGAAGATAAGACTACCGAACGCAGTCACAACAAAGTTCAAGCTCGGCGACTAAGGCTGGAGAACAAGGCAGGAGTCAGACTTGTGACAAAACTTTTGTGCAGTGAAACAACCGATCGGAATTCCGGTCAATATAATTCACGCCAATGAAATAACGTTTGTACTAGGAATGTTTATGAACGGAACAATTTTCCTGGGCCTACTTTGCACACGCAGACAAACACGCTCTCATAATCGTTGCTTATGACCAGGCTTAGCAAAATGATGTCATAAAAGCTCACATTCAGGTGGCATGTAAACATCTTCAAGAATTTCAATATATAGCCTTTGCGCCGCAAGCTAAACTCCCTCAGTGCAAACTTCTGCCTGAGGTTTAGGAGGGGTTGTGATTTTCACTCCACCTACTTATAGCCAACTGCCCCTGCTTGCTGTTTCTAAATTCCCGCGTTGGCTGCGTGTACCGTAAGCTGCCATTGTAGTCATCATTTTCACAATCCATAGTGGATCAACCATACATTCAGCTGCATTACTTGAGATCTGCTTTTCCATCGGAAGAGCAATGCGCACTCTTAAACACACGGTTATAACGCAGAATTTCTAGGATAAAACGTATGTCTGCACGGGCTTAGGCTACGTATTCCAAGCAGAAGATTATTTCAGCTACGGGTTAAAGTAGTCCTGCCTAAAAGTTTGGGTGGAGAGGGTGAAAGCAAACGCAGTGTTCAAGTGACAATCAGAAACAGCGCGAAATTAAAATGTCGAAAAACGGTGGAATTATATAAAATCTGCATACCTAATTTCTTGAGAGAGATAGGAATAAGTTTCTCACTATTAATAAACTTCGAAAACGAGTGCAGGATGGAGGCTGTTAAAACACACACGAACACTGAAAGTCATCGAATACTAAGAGAAATGACAGCTTCTCAGTTTTTCTGTGCACAGTATATGTAACAAAAAATAATTTCTGAACCATGGACAAATGTTTTTCTCCAAAACCAAAATAGTTTCACAAGGCGATTTCAGCTAAAGAACCCCATTGGATTATCCAGGCGAAATTTAACGAATTACTTCTGCCTCTGTGTACGTTTTACATAAAAATGAACCCCACTGCTTTTTGCTGCTGTTGAAAAAAAATAAGTTGAATTGAATATGTGTAGGGAGTGAAGTGGAATAAAACGTTGAATCACTTGGTGCGGGGCTGTCAGAAAACTACTTCCTTTTGAATGTAGTTCCGATTTGTCCAATAGTCAAACCGGAATGTGATGACGTCGTAGTGGTCATTCAACATTGTCGCTACCTGAAGACCGAATAACAGCACCGACATTTTAGCCCAATTATGGACAATGAATTCAGCTCAAAATTTGTTGCTTTGCACAGGGTAACTTGTTGCCCCTACGGCTGCGCAGTTTCGCCTAGATAGAGTATGCTGCCACTCGGTCGGTCAGTTCCACGTTCAGCTTCGCGGCCTGCTGATATTCAAGTTTCAACTGGGCTTTCCAAAAAGATCTTTTTTATATGGGCCAAAGGCTTTCGGGCCACTCCTCTATCTTCCTACATGGGACTTGATGGTGGTCGATTGGGTAAAGCGACTTCATGTAGCTAGTCGCGGTGTTTTCCCCTTGTTTTCACCCTAGAGAGGGCCAACTGACCTTCCTTTGAGTGAACTCCACCTTCTTGGGTAACACCGTGAGATCAAATATCGGAAAGCTGGTTGTGATCTAGATAGACAACTCTCTCATCCGCCGCTAAGAAAGTCACTGACGCCGATTGTTGAACTTCGTCCTTCAGTGTTCGTCCAAGAGCTGTCTAACAAAATATCGTTCTCTCAGAAAATGGTTCCTTTCGATTAGTTGTATTCTGTTTAATCACCCAATAAGTTTCTGGCACAATACACCCAATCAGCATATCAATAGAGGGGCTAGGTACTTCTTCGAACTTTGTGTCTTACAGGTGAGACCAACTCTTGGCGACTGATCTAATATAGTTGGCTGGTCTCGTTGGCAAGCTGTCCACCGTAAAGACTTCCAAAAGGTCCACTGTCTCCCATCTGGTAAAGACATTAGCCGTAGGACCAGCCTCATCGAACAGCTGGCGCGACTCCATGCTGCCATGCTGATCGTGAGAGAGGTAGGCTCGCCGACTAGTTCACTTCGTTCTGTGTTCTCGCGGGTAATCAGCAAAGTATCCGACTCCTGGTCCCAAACATTCCGCGATCTTCCTCAAGCCTTTAGATGTCGCGATGCTGACAGAAGCGATCCCTAATCCCACTGGTCTGTACCGATCAAGTCCTATAGAACGGATAATCTCGGGTTCATCCAGACTAGTAGGCCCCTGTTTTTGAGGGACATGTAGTAACGGATGGTGATTACCAACTCTTCCATCCTGATCACAGTTCACCGTAAAGCTGCATTCTGGGTCTCAGTGGGAGTTGTTGGAAAGCACAAAGCATGCACCGATCCTTTTTGTCTCAGGCCATTGATCGGGCACACTCATACTAAGAAAGAGCGGACAAAGCGATATTCGATGCAGTGAGTTGCATTGCTTGCACCTAGGTGACCTCGTGAGCTCTTAACTTATCTTGTGCACATTAATCAAAGACTGGTTCTGTGCTCGGTCCTTCCACACAATTTGGACTGATGTTGACACCACTCCTGCCAGTCTGCAAATCTGGCAACCCTCGCGTACGATTTGTCCAAGTCGGCTGCTGGCCACCCGAGATGGACAACGCATGAACCCCGCCAGATCATCGAACGTAGATTCTCGCCCAGGCTTACTTACTTTCTCAGTTTCCACTGTCCATCGGCTTTGTAAACCAGAGGTTAGACACAGCAAGATGCACTCCTGTGTGTGCGGTGCTTTCAGATCAGGCTGGCATTCTAAATGCATCAGTGTTAATTTGCAATTCTGCATTTTTACCGCCAGGTATGGAGACAATTCAGCTTCACCCTTGGTCATTTTGCCTCTGGTGAAACATTGTCAATCAAGCTTCCAACCAACCTGAATGGTTGCTAAACAAATCTTCGAGGATTCTGCTTGACCTGATGTACCCGATTGCTGGAATAAGCATTGCGCAGCCCTCGGCAACATTTTGGCCATCCTGCAACAGTAGTGTATTAAATACACAAATCTTTGCTCAGGATCGGTACCTCTGCGCTAAACGAAGTTTTCTAACTGCTTAATGGCTGTCTGGTATTGCTTGGGGTGCCCGTCGAGATGGGCAGGCTCTTCCCCCGCAGGTCGAATATTGAAATACTTGTAGTTTGAGGTTGTCCCAGTTGTTTCTGTCCGTCGATTACGTTGCCATTCGGACATTGATATGGTGAGCTACACGGTTTTTCTGCTGGCCTGCTGAGGTCATTTCCCTGTTTAAGAGGCTCTGTTTCCTCTCTAGCCAACCAGGGCTGATTCTCTTACTTATTCAGTCTCATGCTGTGAGTACCAGCCTCAATTAACTCATCTCGAAGGGAAATATGTAGCTCAAACCGACAGGACTGGTAAGCCTAGCATTATCTTGAGAACCAGTAACACGCTTGCTATCCCCAGACTTCCCGAATTAGCTTCTGTGGTTCCATAAAGTTCTTGTTTCGTCGCCTGGGCATTTTCAGTGTACTTTTCTCGTCTTGGTTGCAATGGAATATTGAAAGCCACGAGAATCGCAACTCAAGCAACCCTGTAGCTTATTCACACGAATCCAACAGGTAGAATAAGACGGATTAGAAGTTTCTAAGGTACCATATTCAAACTCAGAAGTAGTGCAGATATATACAAAACTCAAGTAGGAAGCCAAATAAACATTACAGTGAAACCAAAAGAATCAACGTTCCTTGGCTCATGCACGACTTTCAGAAAGGGTTGGAGGCTAAGTTCAAACTTTTCAAACAAATGAACAAGCGAGCAAAAATGTTGTGCACGGAAGAGCTCAGCAAAAAATGTCAAATATAGCCACGCTAGCAAAGCGAGTATAACATCTGGAAGGACTTTCAGTGTACAAGTTTTACAACCTCTCCCTTCCATTCCTTTCTTACTGTCTAGGTAACAGAACAGCTGTGCCCCGCGTTGCAAATTAAAATACAACTTACCATGTCATTTCTCATTTATTTAGTTTTTGGTATGGGGGATTCTCCAGGGCAGGCAAGGAAGCGGACTGAGAAAGCGAACCTGTCTATCGGAGGCGACCCCCATTCCCCGAGGTGAACCTATTTTTTCTCTTCTCTGTATTCAATCACTCCTTAACCACAACTTTTTGATCATCTGGCAGTCGAAGCACGGTGAGAGGTCTGTAATACTCCGGTGCGGGAACCCTGACGCACTCTGGTCAGAGCCGCGCCCTGTGACTCAAGTAGTTAGGTGGACAAACAAGTAGGATATGACTCTAAACGAAAGCAAGGGTCACTTACTAACCAGATCTTTAAAGGGAGTGCCGGTTATGGTAGAATATGGGTAGTTCACAGCTCAGGTGACACAGTCAGCAAAGGAATTAGGTGTCACAATGACCGTGGACTTAGGAGTGCTGCGCAGCGCAAATTGGCCGCTTGCAAGGCAACAGCCAAGCTCTTCCGGGTGGGCCCAGCACTTTTCTGCACAATAGCAGAAGTTCTGATACATATGCACATCACAATAGTAAGGCCATTTTAAGAACAGTGTGTGCTGGCTTAGGCACCCCTTTTGAAAGAGGATGCAGCCTGTTTGGAAAAGGTTCTGCGACTAGCCACTTGGAAGTTTGAAGGGCAATAAAGGAAGTCATTTATAAAAGAGACCTCGGGATATGGAACTCTCCTCAACTTGATAAGGTGACTCAGAGGGGACTTTATTGAGGCCTTTAAAATCCTGAAGGGTTTATCGGGCGTAAGCGCCGAAGATTTATTTAAACGGGTCGCTGAGCGCAGAACGATAGAAAATAGCTTAAAATTGTGGAAGCCACGTTCTAGGCCAAAAGTGCGGGCGACCTCCTTCAGAAATAAAGTGCAAGGGAGGCGGAATAGATTAGCTAGGAAGTAGCGAGTGTGCAAAGTTTGAGGTATCCTTAAGGGCTGTCGGATGCGAGGCGGGACAAGTTATTCACAGATGCAGCACGCTGAGTATTAGAGAGAAATTGCAAGTTAGTAGGGATATTTCGATTATTCTGTGTCCGTGCCTGCAATTTTGGGAGCCAGTTATGAAGGGAGTCTAAATTAAAGCTAACATCTTGTACGGGTAATGAGTAAAGTACTTCCACTTCTTTATTATTCGGGCGAACTGAAGGAAAGGGCCATGCCGCAGTAGTAGGCGCCGATCACCGTGCATATCACTGAAAAAACAGTGGAGGGTCGGTTGGCCCCGGCTACTGTCAGTTCTGCGGCAAATCACATGATGTGATCATAAGCGTCGCTGAGAGAGGGTGGGGTGCAGGAGGACTGCAGTGAGCCCACAGTTGTAGGATTAAACGAGACCGGATCCAGGTAGAATAGGAAGGATTGTAGGTTGGTCGGCGTGATATCAGTGTGTACTTGCTTGGAAAGAATAACCTAAAAGCAATTTTCTCATTTGGCTAACTATGACCTACTGAAATCTGTAAAATATGGGTTTGATAAAAACTATCTTCCTTGGAAAAACCAGTGATGATGTGGATGAGACCACTGGACGAATGGATGCAGGCAAGGCGGTGGGGGGTTTTTATTTGGATTTCCGTGGGATATAAATGGAAAACCCTTTGGGATAATCAGGGAAACAGGCGATTGAATAGCAGACTTTCCTGGGAATAGTAGCTTCTGTGGGAAGGTGGCTGGTTAACTATCGAGGGTTCAGTACCAGGGCCTTCGCTCCTCCTCTACATGAATGACCTGGCGAGAGGGTTAGGCAGGCAGCGTTTCACCTTTGCAGATGGTATGAATCTAGCGGGGAGAGATTTAGCACAAGATAAGGACGTCGTTCCCGGATGGTTGGAGCAATGGGACTTGTCCTTGAATCTCGCCAAGTGCCAAGTCCTGACTTCCAGCGCAGAGGAAGGAACAGTAGGGCGTTTCGAAGAATATCGTAGGTGAAGGACCTAGGTGTGATAGGGACACAGGACTTTGAGCTTTCGAGACAAGGCCAGAGAGATGTGTTTGTGGCCAGAGGGGCAATAATTAGGTTGTGTAATACAGTCACATGTTAAAGAGCCGGAAGTCCCCACCTTATCACACAAGGTTTGGGTGCGACCTCCTCCGAGGTTCCCATTATCGAAAGGATAAGGAATGCTTGGAAAGTTTTGTAGACAGTTGCAACTAGAATGGTCACGTGTCAGAGAGGGAAATCTTACTCCCAGCATCCAGGAAGACCGAATCCCTTGAACACTTTGTAGAGGCCAGGGCAACTTAATAGAAGTGCTCAAGACTACAAAAGGCCTGTGAAGTATGGATACGGGTGATTTTGTTCTCTTTCGCTTCTGTGTGCATCACCAGGGGACACAGGTTTAGGCTGCAAGGAACACAATGAGGACTGGACACACGGGCTGAGTTTTCTGCCAATGGTGTAGTACCTATGTGGAGTGGACTGTCAGACGATGCTGCTAGATGCGGAAATGTACCAACTTTCAAGAACGCTCTAGGTTCACGCCAGGACACTGCGTTCCAGAATAAGCTGTAAGAACGAGAGGTGAGATAATGAGCCCTTGGCACTTTCGTCAGCGAGCCTTTGTCTGCAAAGGTTAGACTGCCTCGCAAGTTCTGCCCTTCAGAACAAGCATTCAGCTCGCAGTGTCGGGAGCCAAGAAAACTCGCCGAAATCACAGCAATTTGGTCTCGATCAACTTCGTCCTGGGTGAGCCAAACTGTGTTGTGATTTGCTTCGTGATTTTAATTTTCCAATCGCTGTCGGCGATGGGGCTCTTGCGTTGTTTGGTGAGATAACACGCATTGTTTAGCCCAAGCTAACTTATCGCAACTAGGAATGCTGCGCGCAAACTTTTCGAAGGGTTTATCTCTTTAATAGCCGGTTATGCGCTTTGGTGGCTTCTGGGTGTTTTTGTTGCTGTCGGTGTAACTGATACCACGCAACATCCTTTTGTGGCACTCTTCCTGTGCACCATTTTTGATCGTTTCAAAAGATGGTTTTGACATCTTACTGGTGCTTGACGCTGTATTTTCATACCGACTCGATTATGGCCAAAATAAATGAGGCGGAAGGTGATCCTGTCAATAAGCCAGTGAGCTGTAGCAACAAGGAGTGCAAGGAGCCTGGTGGAAGATGAATGAATTCGGTGCGATTGGTGTTCCCCTTGGTATCACCAAAAGTGTCCCAAGTTGGTGGAGAAGGACTTCGAGCTGCATACCAAGCACGCATCTTTAAAGAGGATATGCACCTACCGTTTCGCATTCGCAAGTGAGTACTCACGCATAATTAGAAGGGCGCTAGGAGAAGAAGGACTACGAAACTGGAAAGCAATCTTGAGCTAGCAAGTTCGGACACCCGGTTAGCAAACAGGGTTAGCAGTGAGGTAAATACGGAAACTAGTGTAGTGGGCTACAGAGGCTCAAATGTTAATAAACCAGGCGAGCAGCTTGTTCCAGCAGTGTAAATAAAGGCCTCCTGACAGAAGTAGAATCGCTTAGGTATCAGATTAATCGCCTAGACTCTGAAGCGCAAGGCTTCAGGCGCAACACCGTGGTCATCGCATACAGAAGTAGAGGATTTCTACTTCATATCCTTAGAGGAAACACCGTTAACCAACATAGAGTCACAGGGGATTAAAGCTGCCTGGTGTGATTGAGATTACCATGATGGCTGGCCTACATCCTACGGCACCAGTGGTCAAGTGACATAGAACACGACTGTGGACTTGAAAGCGCCCAGCAATGCCACAATCCCTGATTTTCGTCGTTCAGAGTTTCTGCGTGAGAGATATACTAACATCCAGGGCAGGGGCGGTTGAGGGCAACAAGCAGGGAGTAGTGAGTGTAACGTGTGGCAATGCTGCATTTGTCAAACAGGGTAACGCTATATTCTCGTCAGGAAAGGACACAGCGAAGGAAACCATCTGGGCCGAGGTGGTGGCAATGCCAACCCAGGCCTCCGGTATGACGACTCAAAAGTAAGGCACGTCGGTTGTGCACTTTGAGCCCGACACCAGGCTTGTGGATGGGAAAGAAATAACCATGGAATCTTGAGTGTCACTTAATACTCAAGAAGCAGCACCGCAGACATCTATAGTGGCAAAGAGGGGCATCGCCCCGGAGACTGCCCCCGAGGGGGCCCAAGGTGTAAATTTCAAAATAAGTTTAGTAGCGAGCACCAGGGGACCATCTCCTGATGCATAGCCCCCAGCAGTCTCTCGGGAAAAAAGAGGATTTGATGGCCTGTGCCGCAGAGACTGACGTCGTTGCATTGATGGAAACTTGAGCAAAGCCAGGTACTGACAAAAGGCTGTTGCAGAGATATGCCACCTACAGACGAGGTAGAATAGACAGAGGGCAAGGGTGCGGAGTAGCACTACTAGTACGGACCGATATAGGCCACTGGGGGGAGGGGGTTCCGTCCTACTTAGCCTCTGGTAGTGGCCGGGCCAAGTCCTGGTTCATCAGAACCGACACGCGGCAGTCTGCTTTATCCGCACTTGCAAGGCACCACTAACGGCAGTTGAAGATAATGTGGAGCTTTTGCATATACTGGATGCAGTGATAACACAAACAAAGGGGTTCGTCTTATTGTGGCACCTTAGCCTGCGGAAGTCAACTAGGAAAACGAGAGTGCACCAAGGGGATCAGAGGGCGACAAGTTTCTTCGGTGGGTCCCTTTGCATTCACCTAGGCAGCGCATGACGCAGGCTGCTAGACACAGAGGTCGGCAGTGTCCGTATTCCCTCAGCCTAATCATAATGCGGCGCTATCAGGACGTTAAAGAAATAAAGTTGCTAGATGCACTGGGCAAAATTGGTCACGTGACCCTAAGGGTCACATCAAGACCTACCAAGGTGCCGAGAGAAATTGAGTTGCTTGGGAGCTATGGAAGATCAATACAGATGAGACAAAGAGAGCAGCGGAGGAAATTCAGTGGACTCCAAGTCACGCAAACCCCTCCGTAGAGGAACGTTTGGAGGCCACCAAGATGAGGATACTTGGACTTACGGGGGAGTTTGCATTTATGAGGGCGGCTAGCAGTATAAATCGACCCCGTGGTGGAAACCAAAGGTCTGCAAGGCTATAGCCATTCTTGGACAACGGTAGGCGGTGTGCTAGCTGTACAAAACTCAGGTGACACTGAACAGCCACAAAATGGCCAGGAACAAAGCCCAAGCGATCCAGGGAGTAGACGAATGTTCTTTCGGGCCTCAGTTAGCTGCGTCGATCATAGCAAACCCAAATCGGCTCTATGCCTACGCTGAATCCTCAAAACGTAAAAAAATGTGCGGCAACTTTGGAAGGAGCATAGGGACGCTTAGCTCTAAGTGACGAAGGCAAGTCTGACACGCTTTTGGCATCCTTCAACGGTATTTATCGACCAGCAAGTAATTTGGAGGAAAAAGGGGTGATCACAGGCGCTTCCAATACCCGGACTTAGTGTAGAAGAATAAGAGTACATGGAACTGCGATTCTTCAGTAGAAATAAGGCCACAGGATTAGATGGGGTTCATCCAGCCATCGTTTAGCCCCTGGCCTAGGTGCTGAGGGCTCCGGCGCTGCAGCTGTACGAAACGTCATTTGGGGATAGAAGTGTGCCGCGAGACTGGAGGAGGGAAAAAGTGGTAGAAATATAAGAGACCAGGGCCCGGAAAAAGGCCATCAAAGCGGCGCACCGCTGCAGCCGACGTGATCAGGGGAGAACTCATTCGAGCGGGGATTCGACGAAATACACTCGGCAGTGGTGGGTGCATAACTGGTGTGCATACCATCGAAGGAATTCTGGAAGCTCGATTGGCCGCGGCCATTACCTGTCCTGTGCGAACTGAACTGAACTGAACTGAGCTAGATCCATCACGTCGTGTAGAGAGCCGGAGATTTTCGTTCACGTATAGCAAGCCATAGTCAGGCCGCACATGTAGTACTGCCAGCAGGCTCGGGCACCTTACTACCAGGGGGATATAGACTGGTTGGAGAAGGTTCAAGGCCTAGCCACTAGAATGGTGACTGGACAAATGGGTTTAGCTGCATAGAAAGTCTCTGTGCTCTGAATCCGTTCTCTGCTGAAGGCGGCTTTCGCGGGGATATGATAGAAGCCTTCAAAGTAATGAGGGGACTGCCAGGTACAAATCGAGAGAGTCTTTCCTCTCCGACTCCAGAGAAAGGCACAAATGGGAACAGCCTTAGACTTAAAATAAAGCACTCAAGTCTTAAAATTAGGGCAAATTGCCTCTCGAATGGAGTGACGCTCTATTGGAATAGGCTCCCTAATGAGGTCAAAAATACCGAAGTAGCTAAGGCTTTTAGAGAACCGGTAGACCAGTGTTGGGTGACATTACACCCCGAATTACGTTGGGCGGTTTTGAGGGGCAGATACAACTTACTCACTGTTTTCACCTTTCGCCGTCAGGGCTGATCCTTCACAAAACCCCTGTCTTTCAGACAAAGAAAATCACGTAGTGTTCGGAGCTACGGGGAAGCGCCAACCACACAGCTGTTTGGAACCAAGGTTGGCCTTAGTCACACAAAGTCCTGTGTAAACTGAGCTAAACTGAACTGAACTGGAGTAAATCTCAAGAGGGCATTTCGTTGTGCGGTTACTGGTCTGGAAACCCGGCTCAGGTGGTGCGCTGTGTTGTTACACATCGGGGTAGCGTCCTATTAATCACGTTTATGTATCCGGTGAACGCAGCAAAATTTGCTGACTTTATATGGCACACCATCCGGTAACTGGGCTCCTCGTTGCGTTGCCACTTCGTACGTCTCAGAGCTGTAAACGTAGAACGATGTGCACGTCCCTTTCTGGAAGTTGCGAAAATCCGCTTTGAAGGATTCAATGTTTGGATACACACTTGGCATCAACCGCCGGAACACAGCAAAATCATTGGCAAGCACGGTTTGCATAAGTAGGACTGCACGGCACAATGCGTAATACCAAGTGGACGGAGTCTTGGCTGACACGCGTCTATATACGACCAGTGAGCTAATCAAAACTCACCATCTCAAACGAATTAGCAGTGTTGAACAAGATAAAAAGGAGGGATGCAAAATCAGCCAACGTTTATCATCGGAAACAGGTTATTAAATTCATCAGGAAACAGAATTATACCGTGACATTTGTGGTCCTTCTGGAGTATGTTTTAGCAGACTTTTTCCCTCATTGCATACTGTCTCAGTGAACGCTCACGATACATAATGTCTCTCGCAGTTGATGTGCGATGAGGTTTTCCGTTTCCCTCTCATTTTTAGCGGGGATTCGACGAAATACACTCGGCAGTGGTGGGTGCATAACTGGTGTGCATACCATCGAAGGAATTCTGGACGCTCGATTGGCCGTGGCCATTACCTGTCCTGTGCAGACTGAACTGAACTGAACTGAATTTTATCATTCATGACACAACGGCTGGATGATGCGTTACACCAGCACCTCTCGAGTAATTGGACGGTACCAAACATCGGCTTAGACCGCCGTTCTCACTCTCTCTGATGTAATGTTGGCACCTACTTACACACTTACTGGGCTTCGGCTCATCGGATTTTCATCATTACTGTGCCTTTGCAGATCGGGAAAGCTCCCCCAAGAATGGAAGAAAGCGGTCGTCGTGCCATTGTACAAAGGTGGGGCAAAAGCTGAGGCTGTCAACTACCGACCTGTCAGTCTAACACCGGTGATAGGAAAGGTTATGGAGCGCCTGCTGGCAACGCGAATCCGGAACCATATTGGGGTATACGACCTACTTAGCCGACAACAACATGGTTTTTGGAAAAACAGGTCGTGCCTAACAAACTTGGTAATCGCACGAGAACGCTGGACGATGGCCAAGGCCGAAGGACACCCTACGGACGTAATCTTCGTGGATTTTAGCAAAGCTTTTGACAAAGTTCCGCATGACCGTCTATTAGGTAAGCTTAAGGCTCTTGGTGTAGTAGATCCATTGATTCTGTGGATAGAGGACTTTCTAAAAGGCCGAACCTTTGCAGTACGAGTAGCACAGTCACTGTCAACCTGGCAAGTGGCAGCTAGTGGTGTTACACAAGGATCGGTTCTGGGTCCGCTCCTCTTCCTGGCCTATATCAATGACCTACCACCAGTTTTTCAATCGCCGTGCCTCATTTACGCAGACGACCTAAAGATCTGGCGCACAATTACGTCATACGCTGACGAGCTCGTTCTTCAGGAGGACATCAGAGCCCTTGAGAGATGGTCAGATCTGTGGTCACTACCAGTCAACACGGACAAGTGTGCGCATATGCGAGTAGGAGCACCGTCCAGCAGTGGGATGTACAATATACACGGGGCACCCCTCCGACGCTCTGTCTGCGAAAAAGATCTGGGAGTGATGGTGGCCTCGTCACTAAAAACGAAACACAATACTGATAGAGTCTGTTCTTCAGCGTGGAGTATCCTGGGGCCGATTACTCGTTCATTCGGCCATCTCTCACTCAACGCCTTCAAGGTGCTGTATGCAACCCACGTGCGTCCCAGGTTGGAATACGGGGGGCCAGCAGTTTTCCCTTGTACGTTGGCAGAGGTGGCAAAGTTGGAAAGAGTACAGAGAGGCGCAACCCGCCATATCGGAGGGCTACGTGGGGTCAGTTACGAAGAGCGGCTGAAGATCACAGGGCTGTTTCCAGTGGCCTACCGAAGAGTCCGGGGAGACCTGATCTTCACCAGGCGTGTCATCAGAGGCGACTTCGGTCCAGAACTACGTGCAGAGCTCCCTCTCCGCGGACATGGCCGTACGAGGGGACACCCGCTAACTCTAAAGAAACTGCACTCGGTGGGCCTCCCTCTGGTGTACCGTCTATCTCGGAGGGTGACCAATCTATGGAACTCGCTGCCAGCCGAAGTGGTGGAAGAGCCCAACGACACATTGTTCAAGCGACTTCTGGACGTATTTCTAAAGAGGTGGTGGGAGACACACATGAGTCTACATCACTGAGCTGTGGTGAGGAGGCTTACACGGGAGAGATACCCTCTGCCTCTATTATGAAGAATGAAAAGAACGAATGAAAGTGTACATGCAGCCCCCACGGAGGAGCGCTGCGTCCAGCACCTCCGGCGCCCCTGCTTGTCTGTGTCCGTGTCGAACCGCCATCGTTTTCGTTATGTTGTGGGCGTGTTCGTTACCGTGCTACAGTGTTAGTACCCTGTGGGGCCGCCGGTATCACTCGTCGTCCTCATTTGTGTTCTGTGCCGTGTGCGCACTTGGCTGTGTTTTGTCATTTATGTTGTCTACTTAACCTTGTGCTTTCGAAGTGCATGATGTATTGGCGTCAAATAATTCGCGCTATCGAGTCTCTGAGTTAATTGAATTGAGAGTTTCTGTGTCGATTGTGCATGTCACCCTGCAATAAAACAGCTCTCCGGGGGCAGTTGAGCGGTTCGATGATGCCATCATTCAGGAGACACTGGGTTTCAGTCCGTATTAAACATTAATCTTCGGCAGAATGTCTGCGAAGCTTTGTAGGTGGGCTTACAACTGAGCGATAGGCTAGCAAATAAAACGAAACTGCATGCACCCTGGCGGCGTTTAGATTGCACGGCGAAAACGCACCGATTTCAGTGGTGAGTGGTATTTCCACCTCGTCATATAACCCGAGAAAATCATAGTTGAGTGAAATATCAGCACAAAGATTACTCATGACGAGGTTTGAAGTTGTCATACAAAAGCTGAGGGCGGATGTTTTCCATGCAATATTTTGTGGTAGCACACACCAGCGACGTAGAGGGCATAGTTGTCTTGGATTCGTATGGTCGAGCTTCCCAGCGGTGGAAACTACTGATTTCTATGAGTGTTTGTAGTGTGACGTTATCCCCAAGCAGCACGCCGCAATTTTACCCCATGGGGCAAATCTGGGGTTGCCCCAAGTCTACTATTGAATAGCTTGGGGCAGCGCTACCATTGCCCCATGGGGCAAACCTGGGGCTAGTGCCAACCTTGGGGCAGCCCAATGAGGAAACGTGCTATTTGGGATGTAGGCCCCGGGTGGGCATATGATGGACAGTTCCATTGAAAACGATAGGCATCGCTACCGGGACCCAGATGGGCTCAGTCCATCGTCCGATTTTTTCTGCAGATAAGTGCCCTTTTGTCTTTTCCACTTCCCTGATTCTTTTTCTGTAATTTCTTACATTGTTCTAAGTAGCCACAGATATATTTGTAACAACTTGAAAATCGCATGAAAGCCCACTGTAGGTTTTGCCAATAAGGACAACAGGATGTTCTACTTAGCACTAATTCGTTTCGCCCAGGGTGGCCGATTAAAGCCCGTCCTCCAAGCGTCAGCTCACTAAAGTCCGGCGTTAGCCCATTTTGCGCTGGTCAGTGTGCTACGTTAACTCGAGAATTCGCGCGAGACAGACAAGGCGACTCAGCAGCTGTCAAAACAAAGGACAGTGGTGGACGAACCGCCGAATTAACGGATGAGTTAATCAGTCTCGACCCACATACACGCTTAAAATGACCTGTTTTCCCACGGGATTTGCAAATGGAATCTTTGGCAGGGTACTTCGTACGAGGATGTTTGGTATAACCACAAGTATAAGAGTTATTTTTATTACTTGCGGACACAGTTGGTTTGGTCTCGATGGTTGGATTGACTGGTTTTGTCACTGGTGGAGAGCACACAGGGATAGCAGAAGAACAGAGGCGTTCTCAGTTGCGCGGAACTGAGATTATTTCCGAGCAGCCTTTGATGGTCTAGCCTCATCATAGCCTGCTTGAAAAGTTGGGGTAGGTTGTTTTAGAGGTCTTGTTCGAATGGAATTGGACTGAAGATCGGCAATGAATGCATCACGCATAGCATCTTCACGACATTCTTCAGTAGATACGAGACGAGAGTCCGTTCTTTACGGGTATTTTGATGTTTTGTACAAACTAGTTTGTTCTCTGCCCAATCTATTTTTTCACACGCAATATAGAAATGACGAGCGAAAACCACATTTTTCGGACAGATGTACAGGAACTGGAGAGTTAAAATGGCATTGTCAGAAGTCTGACATTCGGAAACATGTTCGTGAACGTTTGGAGAGAGAAAATTAAGGAGTGTGTCAAATTTGTTGGCTTCTTCGATTGTACTCGTTTCAGAAACGCCTTGAAGGTTCGCAGCGAGTGTGGCCGCTGTTTGGATGCATCGGGAGCGTTTATGTCAGTATGAAATTTATTCGGGGGCAGATAAGGGTCCATTTGTTTCTTTGTTTGTTTTGTCTCTTTTCTAGTTGAGTATATTGTAACGTCAGTCAACAATTACATTCGTAATGGGTACAGAAGACTCCGGAACTCTGATTCAGAATATAGCGCCTTGCTCAACAAGTTAGAGGCGTACGCGAGCTGAAACGCAAAAATACAGTGACGTAAATACAACGTTCAAAGTAAAACCGTTGAATGGGGAGTGAATTAACGTGGCAGGGTTCTACCAAGTCAGACGTGTTAACGAGTCCGATAGTCATGGGTTACTGTCTACCACCAAAGCGGCAGACGGTGGCTTGATACGAACCTCTGACCTCCGAGGTGGCAAGAAGACACTAGGCCGCTCAATCACCACCGGTCAAAAACGAAGCAGAATGAAAAATTAAAAAGTGTGTATGGCATCTGTCTCATGATATGCATTTTGTGGACATCATAAAACGGGTGCGCAGTATAAAATAGATTTTCCATAGAGGTTTCAGTTGATTAAAAAAATTTATGCTGGTAGCCATGGCGCAGGACTTTTAAAATGTTTTTCTTCCTTTGGCAAATGCGTGATTCTATTCGGTCTTCTTAAAACTGCGCATTCCTTCAAATTACTTTCAATGAAGCCAGATGAAAAGGTGCGACCCTTTATATCAGTGAGAGCAGTCTACAACTAAAGAGAACGTATGTTATATGAAGGGACTTATATTTTGTGGTAGAGTATCAATAAATTCGTGATTATGACAGTACCTTGCATGATTTAGTTTGGTTTCCTTCAACCACCAACCTCGCACTTCTATGCTGTGGTTTTGGTTGCTACCTAGCAGCATCACCGAGTCAAGAGCGAAATGAATAGAAGCGTGTTAAAAATAAAATTTGGAGAATAAAACATTACGTTCGAATTTAATCGAACGTCCAGAAGATGGACGCGTAGTAGACGACCGACCGTCCTTTGTGCTGTTTTGTATATGCATATTATCCGGCAAGTCCAATCAAAGTGAATGCTTTTGATTTTCCGTATAAAAACCAGTTCCGAAGCTGAATTACCCTGGCTTCCTGTCTCTATCGTAAATCGTTTGAAAATGTGCGTAATGCCATACCCTTGATCTTATTCTCATATCTGTTACTTTTTTCCTCAGGCATCTCTGCTTTTCCTCCAATTTCTTATTTTTTGTTCCACCGATATTACTCGCCCCGATCCTCCATCCTTCTCGAGACGCATATTTTTGCGCTACAGTTCAGCCAACAGAGACGGCTTTCGCAATTTCCTAGCTTCCCATTTTTGGAATGATCGCTGTTTTACTGCAGACGTTTCCATTTCTAACTTCACTGACATTATCCTTCATGGTATGCAACTTTTTACCCCTCGCTTTTCCAAAACCGAATCCCTTGAGTGGTTTAACCACGCATATGATCGTGCTATACGCTTAAAGCATGCAACATTTCGCTGCTGGCGCCGCTTGCCCACTCCCGAATACCATCGCTGCTTCGTGCAAGCCAGGAACAGATCCTCGTAAACCATACAGAATCAAAGGTTGGTTCGTCCGCTGGAAAGCCGAACGCTTACTCTCATCTGCCACCAGTAGCCAAACATTCTGGTCCCTTGCCAAAGCAGTTTCCCGCAATTTTCGCCCCTTTCATTTCCCTCTCGTCTCTAGTTACTCTAGTGGTCCTGTGAATCGCACGATAAAACTGTTTTCGCATCCCGGTTTGCCTCCAACTCCACCTTACTCACTTATCCTACTCCTCCGGTTCCTTCTCTTCACTCTGTTTCCCATTTTATACCTGATTGGCACTAGGAAGATCTGCCAAGTGCTGCGTTCTCTGGAAGTATGCAAACCTCTCGGTCCGGACGGTATACTACTCGTCGGCTTCTGAATTAGCCTCCCTCTTACGTTCTCTTTTCTCTCTCTCTTTCTCTCTCCAACTTTCTACTTTTCCGATACCCTGGAAACACGACTTTCTGTCCGCTACTTACAACCGAATCCGCTCCTTTGCCGAGGACACCATCCTTCATTCTCCCCTTTCTTATCGCACTCCCCGCCATGCCAACACCAACATCGGTTGTGACCGCAGTGCGATCATTATATCTTTAGAATCCGACCTCTTTTATTCAACCTTTGTCTTCTGTCCCCAACCACCTCTCTGCCTCCTCTATCCACCCATGATGCTCCCATTGACAACGCGCCCGATACTCTCAACAGTTCATTGTCAAATAGTGTCGGGGATAACCCTCTGTCTTGTAACTCCCATTTTCTCGAGCCTCGTCAGCCTCTGGATCTCGGCTCCTTCAACGTGCGTACACTCATACAGGCTGGTCAGCAGGCATACCTAGCCCTCACAATAGCTCCTCTAAAGACTTATGTATGCTGCGTAAGTGAAGCGCGTACTCAGGATTCGAGCAGTGTAATTCAACTAACTGCTCCTGGTATCTCATCAAGATATTTTCTGCGCACTTCAGGAGATGCAGTAGCTAGAGCTGGGGGTCAACGTGGTGTAGGAATAGTCTTGACTGAGAAGGCTGAGGCTGCCCTTTTAGACTGGATCCCTGTTAACAGTCGTTTATGTGCTGTGAAACTCCGGGGTCAGTTGGCGTTCAAGTGGGAAGTTGCGTTAAGCGCAATTTGTTTGCGATCTCGGCATACGTTGTGACAAACTGCAACTCTGACGCACAGAAGGATGAGTTCTATGATGAACTCACCGCTCTCGTTCGCGGGAACAAAGGTTCTGAAATTGCAATAATAGCAGGTGGTTTTAATGCACAAATTGGCAAACTTAGTGCATCAGAAGCTTGTTAGCGAGCGTTGTGCCTTACTCGCTCAGCGCACAGATAACGGGGATAGACTTTGGTTCTGTGCAGACAATCGGTTATTCCTGTCTGGTACGAATATCCAACACAGCTCACGTCACAGTAAAATGGCGATCTAACTCTACAGGTACTCTAAGCCAGATTGATCGTATCTCATTAAGCTACCGGTGGCGCAGTTCCGTTCGAAACTGTAGATCTTACTGGTCCACGTACGTAGAATCGGATCATGCATTAGTTTCAATGCGATTATCACTCCAGCTCCATGGTCATCGTCGCAAACCCGGTTGGCCATGCAACATATGTGTGATCCAGATGTACGCACCCATTATGAACAGAAGTTAGCACATGGGCTAGGATCTGCGACGAACAGTAATGTAGATGCGCGTTGGGCTCACATCAACCAGACGATGCACGTTGCAGCAGGTTTTTTCTGTGGTCCTAGATCCGATATTCATCAAAGACACTGGGTCTCACAAGAGTCGTTGGGTATAATGGAACAAAGCGTCACCTCTTGAACTGTAAGAAGATGAATAAGATACGAAGACTTCTACAAGAGCAAGTTACGAAAAGCCTTGAGAATGATCGCGAAAATTGGTGGGTCATGATAGCCGAAGAAATGGAAGTAGCAGCTGCTTCAGGTAATAGTCAAAGACTGTTCAGACTTATTCGTGATACCGGTGGGCCGCGCACCCGTGTCAGTGAAGCGATTTGCGATAGAAATGGAGAACCCATCCATGGTAAACAGCAAAGATTGGACCGTTGGGTCGAATACTTCAAGGGGCAGTTTAACTGGCCGCGCGCTAATGTAGTTACTCCTGTGTGAACAACTGCCTCTCCTTGTGTGGTATCACTTACGCCCCCATCGGGAATGGAAGTGGATTCATATATGCGATTACTAGATCGTGGGAAAGCGGCCGGTCCCGACGAACTTCTCCCAGTTCTTTTCACACTGGGTGGAGATGCTTTGATAAAATCACTTACCGTCTTGGTCCGTGATATTTGGAACGAGGAGCGTATTCCGTTGATGTAGAGCGAGTCGTTGATTGTTCCCATCTTCAAGAAGGGATTACGCAATGACTGGGATTAGCTTAATTCCGATATTCACCAAAGTATTAGCTTCGATTTTGCTGCACCGTCTTACATCCGCTCGTGAGAAAAACGCCCGCGAACAGCATGCTGGATTCCGCCCAGGTCGAGGATGCATTGACCAGATTTTTACTCTCCGCCGACTACTTGAAACGCGTCACACGCACCGCTGATCGACAATAATGGCTTTCTTAGACTTGAAAGGCGCCTTCGATTCAGTTGATCGAACAGCGCTTTTCAGTGCTCTTCATCGAAAAGGTATGCCCCCAGAAGTTCGTGAACCTACTAAGATAATTGTATTCTCATACTTCTGGCCGCGTAAGAGTTCACGGCGAACTATCCGGTCGGTTCGAAACGACAAGTGGTGTTTGTCAAGGATGTCCCATGTCTCCATTTCTGTTCAACTTCGTTATGGACAAAATAATGGAGAGTGCGTTGCAAAATCTTCAGGATGTAGGCGTCGAACTAGGAAATTGTGGAAAGTTGTGTGATCTAGATCACGCGGACGACATTTTCTGCTTGTTCGAATCCACGAAACATGCTCAACATGCACTAGATAGACTTGGGAGAGCTGTAGCTCCATTCGGCATGCGCTTTGCATTTTCAAAGTGTAAGGTGATGTCAAAAGACGATGTCAACAATTCCGAGCTTGATGCTCGATGGGGAGATGGTGGCAACTGTCGACCACTTCACCTACCTTGGCAGCAGCGTGACGACCAATGGGAGGACAGTAGTAGAGGTGAGCACGCGGATGTCCAAGGCTCGAGCGGCGTACGCTGGACTGAAGAAGCACCTGTGCCGCCGACCTGATATTTCACTGAAGTTGAAAGGTCGTGTATACTGTGCCGCAGTGTGTCCAGTTTTGTTGTATGGTTGCTAGACTTGGAGTCTGTGTGCGGAGGTTTTCGACCATCAATGTTTACGTAGTATCGCTAAGATTGGGTAGAATAGCCGAGTGAGCAATGTTGAGGTCAGAAAGTGAGTGTTGGGTATGAATTCAGAGAACGTTCTGTCACAGCGCATTCAGCTTAGTAGACTTTGTTGATTGGGGCACGTGTTACATATGGCGAACACACGTCCACTGTACAGTGCCCTATTCTCCGTTCCTCCTCAGGAGTGGAAAAAAATACGTGGAGGTCAACAGATGACGTGGCAACGAGGAATGAGAAAATGTACAGCGAACTTAGGAAAAGTAGATGCTTTACGTCTCCGTGGTTAGGGTCCAAAAGATCCGTCTACCAGTTGGTTGGAGACAGTGAAGGATATGGCAGGGAACCGTAAACAGTGGTGATCATGTTGTCACTTTCTGTCTAGTCAGATTGATTGATCGATGTGCGTTTGTACAGTTAGGCTGTTAGGGCATTCTTTCCTTTCCCCACCCCTGTAGGTCCACTCCCTGTCCATCTTGTATATTCATACTTTCTAATTCAACGTGCAACAGTGAGAAAGGCAGTGGTCATTGAGGCTTGCCCTACTGTTTAACGCTGTGCGATGATGATGATGATAATGATGATGATCTGGAACACATCTTCTAGGGGTCTGATACGTACGATTCGCAACAGACGGTGATAGCTTTATCAGAGAGAACGAGATTCGGCAACAGGAATGTTGCGCTGTACTTGACTAGTAATGAAGGTATATGATCTGAAATGGAAATTGGTACGATGTAAAATACGTAAACAAAACAAGGTAAACAAACAAGAGAAATTGCACGACATTCACCCCGGCCGGAAAATTGGGGTTCACAAAAGTTTTTTTTGTATCAAGATTTTAAATGTTTATCAAATTATTTGTCTAAATCTCTCAATTTCGTAAGCAGTATGGACTTGTTCTCTGTTATCGTTCTAACAGTTCAGCGAGGTTACTAGGCAACGGGGTGATGAGTGATGGGGCACTGTCTGTGTTGTGTATGATGGTGTTGTCGGGCTGTGATACTAACGGATGATCTACATGTGGCGTGTCTCCGCTGACTGTTATGGGTGAACGAGATTCGGGTGTTAACGCTGGTATGTCGCCCCGAGGGGCCAGACAACGGCTAGAAACACTATCCTCTCTGGCATCGGGCAGTTTTACAAGAGCGTAATGTGGATTGGAGCTGATAAGGTCTACTTCATCCGCCAAAGAGTCATACTTGGAAGATCGGTCCGTGCGTTTGAGGAGTACAGGGCCAGGAGTTGTTAGCCAGCTAGGCATAGAATAACCACTAGATGAGCGGCAAGAAAAGCAGAAAAGACGCTCATGAGGGGTTGTGTTCGTTACGGTACAAAGTAATAAACGGATGGGATGGAGTGCGTCCGGAAGAACTGATTCCTATTGTGAGAATGGAAGACCTCTCGTACTTAGGGTCAGGGAGATAGCTTTCCACAGTGCCATTCAAACGTTCCACTTGACCGTTGGCTTGTGGGCTGTAGGCTGTAGGCTGTTGTATGACTGATCGCTACTCCCTTGTCTCGCAAAAACTGAGACAGTTCAGATAACGTAAACGAGGGTCCTCGATCAGAATGAATATAGGCGTGCATTGCGAATATCGCAAACAATTGACACAAGCAACCGATGACTGTAGAAGACGACATTCGGACAGGCAAATACAAATGGAAACCGGGAGTACTCGTCGATAATGGTCAGTATATATCGATTGCGGCTCGATAAAGGCAGTGGCCCTTTGAAGTCAATACTGTCTTTCAAATGGTTGCGTGGCTTTGATAAGACTACATGCAGGCGGTTTGTAAAAACATGGTTTCATTTCAGCGCAGATAGTACACCTAGAGATCACGTTTTTGACTTCTACTGAGTATGGCAAGTTCTTGGAACGAACGAAGTGAATCATACGGGTTATTTCGGGATGACATTATGAATTTTCAAGGTGTTTCTATCAAGAGTGGAGGCACATGAGCAACGAGACAAAGCATCAGCATCCCGATTGTTCTTTCCGGCCCTATAGATTATGTCGTAGTGGTATGCAGATAACTCCAGCCGCCATCTCTGGATTTTATCATTTTTGATCTTGCTGTTTTTTTGCTACCATACATGAAGGCGACAGATCGCTGATCAATGATTAGTTTGAAATAAGTACCAGGGAGAAAGTGCCGCCACTTCCGAATAGCTTGGACGATTGCGCAAGCCTCTTTTTCGATGGCGGAATGGTGTCGTTCGCTAGAAGTCAATGTACATGAGAAGAAAGCCACTGGTCGATTGTTCTGACTCAATGAAGCGGCTATAGCTGTCGGATGCTTCCGTTTCGACAACAAGTGGAACGTTATGGTCCACCGTCACAGTTATTGCGGTTTCCAGTGCTACTTTCAGATCCTCAAATGTTTTTCTCACATGCGACGGTAGGGGGGAAATTGTGTTTCCGACGAGGGGGCTAATTTTGTCAGAGAAGTTTGGTATCCCTTGGGAATAATAAGCGAACATACCTACCACACGTCGTAATGATTTCATGTCGGTCGGACGCGGGATATCACTCAAAGGCTTCATTCGTTTAGGATCCGGTTTGATTACGCCTTGTGTTATGTAGTAATCGAGGAGTCGGATTTCTGTGGCAGCTGTAGTTGACTTTGCATTGTTCGGAGTTATGCCGTATTTGGCGACAGCTTCCAGGAAGCATTTGAGGTTCCGGTCGTAGTCCGTCTTTATCAAGCCACACAGTTACATTGTCAACGTAGGCGGAAGTATCCTTCAGATTTTCTGTTTTCAGGATTTGATTGATTGTGCGCTGGAAACAAGCCACGCCATAGGTGACCCCGAGGGGTATTCGGCAGAACTAAAAAAGATTGTTTGCTGCTTCGAAAGCCGTATAGAGCTTTTCATCTTCCGCGACTGGGATTTGATGGTACTCACTTTTGAGGTCTAGGATGCTGTAAACAGCGTACCGGGTAACGTTCTCCACCATATTGTCTATACGTGGTAGTGGGTACGCATCGACATGTGTAAAACGGTTGATCAATTGACTATAATCAATGACCATTCGTCCTCGAAGGAGTGTCTGCGGGATTTGGTGGCAACAGGCTTACAGTCAGGAAACAGATGAGCGAACAGGGGTGGGGACTGGATTTTAGCGGCGGACAGTCCGCATAGTAAGAAAGTGCCGCATGTTCCCTCAAACGGTATTTCGACCTTTTCATGTAACCTGATAAAGTCGTGACCAAAAAGAACATCAGTGCATAGATTCTGCGTGACCGACAGTTTTACATTTTCGTAGATTACATCTTGATAGCGAATTGTTACACAGCAGTAGCCGGAAATGACGCAGGACCGTTACGTCGTCGCCATAGTAATTTTCGAGTCACAAGGGGTAACTGGCCAGTCAAATGAGTCGATGATTTTCTGAAATATATAGCTATCGGAGCTACCCGTATCAATCAGGGCTTGGAGTTCGACGTTATTCACGCGAATTTTGGTTGCTGCGCGGGATAAACAAGCTGGGGTAGCCGCCTTTATGACAGGACAACAGGGGAGTGAGGGCAGAGGTAACAGGGGAAGGGGCCGGTTTTGATTTGCACACACGTCTGAAATGACCAGTCTTTCCACAAGCGTCGCAAACTGCTTCCCGAGCGGGGCATTTGGTGCGAGGATGCCGAAGTAACCACAGAAATACCATGTGGCTTTGGGTAAAGCCGATGTGATCGGTTCGGGTTCAGCTTTTGGGACAGGTGCAAGTTGTACATCGGAAGTGAGGGTTAGAGGGGTCGTGGACGCACAAAGAACGTTTTCAGTCCTGTAAGACTGACTGTTTTTGAGCTGCCTCCAGTGGTCTAACCATATCGTAAGCAGCCTTAAACGTCAGTGCTGGTTGTTCCAACAGTCTTGTTCGGATGCTGTTAGACTGCAATCCAGTGACAAATGTGTCGCGCAAAGCGTAATCGCGATACTCTTCGGCGGACACCGAGCGAAAGTCACAATCCTTGGCTAGTGACTTGATAACCTGGACGTACTGATCAATATTTTGCCCGCACTCTTGTTTACATGTAACAAGTAGATACTGGGCAAAGACGACATTTGGGCGCACGTACAGGCACTGGAGGATTGAAATGGCGCTGTTGAAGGTTCCGCACTCCGAGGTATGCTCCTAAACTGACGGTGAAAGGAAGTTGATGAGCAAACTAAGGTTATCAGATTCATCGGACTGTACTCGTTTCAAAAAGGCATTAAGATTACGGAGCCAGTAAGTCCACTGTTTACAAGCATCCGGAGCATTGATATTGGTGTCGAACTTGTCCGGTCGTAGATAACGGTCCATGATTTTATTAGTCAAGTAGATTGATACGTACGGTTCGCAACAGAACGAGATTCGGTAACAGGAATGTTACGTTGTACTTGACTAGTAGTGAAGGTATATGATCTGAAATAGAAATTGGTACGATGTAAGATACGTAAACAAAACAAGGAAAATTACACGACAGGATCCCACAGTTATGTTGCATGTAATGCTCCCAAAACCTCTGTTATCCTAATTTCTTTGAAACATCACTCATTCTCCCCACATTTATCCTTTGAATCAACTGTACTGCATCCCACAAATTCTATCTCTCTTGGCTTATCTATAGCTTCTTCTCGGTGTTGGTCCGCTTTCAGACCTCATCTCGATTCGCGTACTGCGCGCAAGGTTGGTTTCCTGTTTCGCTCCAGATGCTTCTTCACACCAATTCATCCTCTTCTGCTGTGCAAAGCTCAAATCCGCCCCATACTTGAATACTGCAGTCACGTGGGGTGAAGCTTCGTCTACCTCTCTTTATCTTCGTGATCAAATTTTATGAAAGGCGATCCGGTTGATCGACGACCCTTGTTTAACCTCGAATCTACGGTCACTAGCCCATCGTCGGGCTGTTGCCTCGTCGTCCCTCTTCTACCGGTACTATCTTGTATTTCCTTCTTCGGAACTTGCTTCGGCAGTTCCTCTTCCCAAAACGTTCTCCCGAACATCACGTAGCCAGGCAACTAGTCATCCCTACCAAGTTTTTGTCATCAGATATCGTACTTCTATCTTACAATTTTTCCCCTCCGGACGGTTAAACTATGAAACACTCTTCCTCTTTCTGTCTTCCCACCCACTTACAACCCATCTGTCTTCAAAAGCAGGATCAAAAAACTGGTTCTTACGTGGATGGTATGCACTTTCACAATGTCCTTTGATTATAGGGTTTACCCTTTTTGCCGTCATTCACTTCACGTGTAATAAGAAATAACTCATTACAGCAGATATATGATACCGCAAAGAAATGCCACCGGGCGGACTGGTTTCGTCTTCAGAAAAGCTCAGCAACTCCGATTTCCGGTGTGTAGGTCCAATATACTCTGCAGGCTTCATAGAATCGTGTAAAACGGAGTTCAAGAAGATTATGCCTCATGTTACCATGTGTTAATAAAACTTTTTGCTTCGCACTTTTACTTCTACCCTTGCCTTTAAGTGGTTTATTCGGTCTTTAGTTTCACAATTTGTGCATTCATATCCCACCAAGTTTCTTACCTCACTTCAGTCATCCAGTTACGCCACTTAGTCAATGCGCTTACTTCATTCAATTCATTTATCTCTTACTTTTGTACAGACTCAGTTTCTGCAGTGGTCAAAGTAACAATGTATGTCTCTCGCCTGGTTCGCGAATATTTCTCGAAGTACATCACAGAGAGATTAAAACTGCTAGAAAGTCTGCTACTTGAATTGCATGACGTAGATAATCGTTTGAAAATGGAATTACTATCACTTACTTCAATGATCGATGCTGATTTAGGGGAGGGAAATGCGTCTGGTGCAGAAGACAGCCAGTTCTTATCTAACTCCGTGAGTTCAAAGTTTACATTTTTCTCAACTATTTTGATGTAGATGTATCATAGGAGGCAAACTGGTGTTTCATTCAAATCACGTACTTTTAGTAATTTAAAGGAATTCGTCAATCCTACTATGCGGTATGGAAATGCTCAGTATATAAATACATCTGTTATTCATCAGGTCTAAATCTCATGTTTTGGTAGGTACAAGTGTAAAACTGTGTGCACTTGAAAGGTGATATATCCTCTTATGAAAGCCGCAGGGGAATTAGCTTGATGAGTATCACATCCAAACTGTCCGCCATTATTATTCTCCGCCGATTATCCAATGCTCGCGAATGGTGTGCTCGTGGAAATCAAGCGGGTCGTTCAGTTCAGACACCCCTTAGTCATGCACTAAGTGCTGTGGCTTTGGTTGCTGTCTCTTGGCGACAGCCTCAATCGGGAACGATGAAAAAAGACGGGAATATGTAAGGAGCAATAAAATAACTACAAATATTAATATCAAGTCGCTAAAGAAAGTTTTTGAATACAAGGGCGCCACTGTTCGCGACACCTAACTATTTCCTCCAACTGGTGTAACCACTGAATGGGAGGGTCTCTTGGACCTTACCCAAGAAGTCTAACGCGCCGTACATGGCCAAAGGCACAGGTTAGGTTTTTCATACCTTTGTTCTGTGTCATGGACTGGCCACCCCTACTCATCTCCTAGTCGTTACCCGCCTCAGCAAACAATGCGCGCCGAGGAATCCTGTCAGGCGACATGCGCAACACGTCCTAACCATCTTAGCCTGGTGGCCTTTAGTGCTTCATCTAATGATCTAGTTGGTGAACCCAAAACTCTCCGCCTAACCTCAGCATTGCTCACACGGTGTTTCCACCAGATTTGAGCAGTGTTACGAAAACATCGGTGTTCAACTACCGACGATCTTCTTGTATCCTCCACCCGTAGTGGTCGTGTTTCTGAACCATACAGAAAGCTCTGACCTGACTGCTGCAGCGTACACTCGACCCTTGATAGATGAACTGATGCCATGTCGACGCGACAGGCGACTCCGATTGGCAAATGCCAGTCGAGCCTTCAGTATACGCAAAAACACCTCATCCGATATCCGACCTCTGGATGAAAGCAGCTGCCCAGGTAACAGAACTTATCTACCAAGTCTGTATTTCCCCCAAATACTGATAGGTTTGGTGTTGGACCAATCCAATCCTGCAACAGCATCTTGCACTTTGAAGGTGCAGAACGCATACCGAACACTGCTACGCAGCTACTCAAGCCGACCAGAAAAGCTTGCAATTTACCTGGATTTTCACTTGTGTTGCGCCCGTAGTTAGTAGCAGAACACGTAACGGCGGCGTTGCATTTATCTGTACTAGCGTAAACACAAAACCCGGCCGTAGCCGGCGAGTAAGCCGCAAGCAAGCAAGTGAATTTGCATAAAGAGCTAAACTACATGTGCCGTCATGCTTAACAGAGTAAGACCAATCAGTACATAGCAACACCGCTGTCGCTGAAGCGTGATTAAAGATCAAGGCAAATCAGGTGTGAGAGGAATATTGATCGGTTGTCCGCTTAGTGTGCATGACTTTAACCAGGCACAACAACTTGGAAGAACTGTGTCTTTTGCGTATTCAAGGTCTGACTTTTCCACCGGGAAAGGTTCAATAACACTATTCCCACAAGACAAAAGTGCGGTCTCTGGGACCGTGTCGATCATAAAGTTAAAGACCAAAAAAGGAAAGGGGCAACCTTGACGTACACCACTTTTCGTGGTGGACTTGGCTTCGGCTGTTCGTGCAGTGGAACTTCATAATAAAAATAAGTTTCTCTGGTACACCCTTCAAAAGGAGGCAGCACCAGAGGACCGTGCGGTTCAAGACCGCTTTAAAATCAAGACAAACGAGTGTAGTTGGCCCATAGAAGGTGTATCTGATTCAAAATTTGTCGAAGAATAAAGATGTAATCAACACAATCTCGACGAAGTCTAAATCCAGCCTGATTCTAATACTAACACTTCGTGAGCGGTTGAAAAGCAGTGAAGAATAACACCAGCGAACAGTTTAGATGCGATGTTGACCAAACTTATTCCCCTCTGGTTTTCGCAGGAGGACCTGTCACTCTTGTAAATCGGTACGATCACCGATTCACACCAACTCTTTGGAAATTATTCCCTGTCCCATACCAGACCGAGGATTTTTGTCAACTCTAATAACAATATTGAGCCATCGTCTTTGAAAATAGACGGAGGCGATCCATCCGGTCCGGCAGTTTTATGTCGTTTAAGGTAGCCTGTCTCATGGAAAACCTCCACTTCTGACAGACGATTGGTATCTACAACTAGAGCTGTAACTGTGATGCCGCTCAGCAAACCTGTTCTGGATAAAGGCCAACTAAACTGCTCGGAACGCTCCGTCCAATGAACTAAACGACGCTCCTGAGTTTGAATCAGTGGGCCGTTCGCCTCTTTGATCAATTCATTAGCGCTTGCCTTTCGTGGACCGGTATTTTTGCTTAGACGGAAAAGGTTGTGACTGTTGCCGATCGCTGCAGCCTTCTCCATCTAACTGCACTTCGCAATCCACCACTGCTCGTGGTCTTTTCTCAGGCTACGGATCAGTTGGCGTTTAGGGCATCCCCGTACTTCATCATATCTGGAATCCGGAAGAATCGATCTGCGCGCACCTAACAGCGCCATTGAGGATGCAAGTATTCGTCGTTGAAATGAAAACAGGAACAACGTGTTATAATTTCTTTCATCCAAAGTGAACAAAAACATGGCATAATGCACAACATTCTCCCCCAGTTGAATAGTTCTGGCGATATCTACAGGGGGGTAATAGAATAGATCAGTCACTGATACTTCTAATTTATTACACCTTTGTTTCGTAAACAGTAGGGTCTGGTGCGTTGTTTTTGTGTTGTCTTCGGTGCTTTCTTACTTCTTCGCGACTTGCTGCTTGGAAAGGATGAGCCTTCGTGGATGCCCTGAATAGCACCTTCCCGTGAGCGACGATCGGAGACAAGACCTGGGCACAGGGAAATCCAGTTATGCTTCCGGTTGTGAACGCCGTAGACAGACTACAGTCCTAATCGGTCAACGTTCAACTTGACAGTACTGACCCGTGTTTTCAGCTGTCGTCCAAGGCGACAGCACCATCCTCGAAGTAAAACAGGAGAGGTACTGTTTGAGATCTTTGTCTGGACAACGTAGGACGTTCACACCGCTGCGATGGTCGTTGAACGAACACTGACAGCATTTCGATATGAAAGCAACGTTCTCCTAATACGTCCTTTGGAAGCATTTCATGCTAAGCCACTTTAAGAATTCGTCACAGACACCAATGATCAAACAATTCCAGCTTCATGATGTCCTCGACACGTAGAGGGCACGTTTCGTAGCTGCACCATTGTTGGACGAATGGCGGCTCGAGAGACTCGAATTTTGGTCCGGAGACTGGTTTCATTACGGGACCAGGGTGCTTTGTGAAGCTGTAGAAACGCAATCCTGGCGTTGTCACTGCGCAACTTGACTTCGTTTTTGACGTGACTGTTTGGGAGGATCGTAGAGTCCAAATAATTGAACGCCAGGATGTTCTCGATTTGTTCGCCGCTTACGTATATCGGTTGGATGAGTTGTATGATGTAGATCGAAAGGATCTTGGTCTTCAACGTGTTGGTCTCGTCTCGTAGATTTACAAAGGATTCTATGCGCTTCAAGGCCGAAAGTCAAACGGTGGGGCTGTCTCCAAGGATGACGATGTTGTCCGCGAACTCCATATCGGCGAGGAAAGCATTTGTTCCTAGCTGAATACCAGGGTAATTGGTGTGCGCCCGACGGAGTATCCAATCGATGGTGCAGTTGAACAGCACTGGTGGCATGAGACAGCCTTTCCTAACACTGAAATTGAAGGAAAATCACTGAATTCTTTTTCGTATATGCGTATTCTCGTACATCTGTTTAAATAGTGCGGCATCATGAGACTGATAGGTTTCCGGGGCCTCCTATCCGCTTGTAGTATAGCCCATAATGATTTTTTCTGTCAACTGAGTCAAAGGCAGCCCGGAAATTAATAAAATAGGCTGCAGTCAGTTGCTGAAAATGATACTGATGTTCTAGTGTATATTTGATCTCCGCACTCTGCTACAGCGGAAGCCTCGTTCATTGAGGCGTGCGCGCGTCCCGCACCACTGAGAAGCGGTTCAGCAAAAACACGGAGAATATTTTGGTGGTCACATCAATTAGACTGATGCCACGTTAGTTTGTGTGCATAGTCCTGACACCCTTCTTCAGGAGAGGGAGTAACATTGAAGTTATCCAGTCCACTGGGAATTGTTCTTTTTCCAGATTGAGCAAATCGCGGTATGGAAAGGCTCGAACAGTGTCGAAAGACATGATTTATACATCTTCGGTGCGACTTCGTCTTCTCCAGGGGCTTTCCGGCTCTTCAGCTAGTGTATTACATCGGTAATATCGTCTCGGTTTAGTAGGTTGCAACTCAAGTCATAGCGTTCGCTCTAGATTTATGGGATTTGGTTTACAAAGTTTGCCGCGATACGGTTCAGTAAACAATCAAAATGTCCGGTCTAACATCGCATCTTTTAGCCTGCTCCGGAACGGGCAGTCCGACAGCGTGGCGAAGAAGAGGTTTAGCCGACTGTAACTTACCGGATGCAGTACGGATTAGATGAAAGAGCTTTGATAAGTCACTGCAATCTCCGTGGTTTCGGTCCAATGTTTATGCGGTCGCTTCTGGCCGGACGGGCAGCTTTTCATCGGATTTCACAGATGTCTTGGTACTCATTTAGGCGAGCATCTCTAGCCTTTGCGTATAGCTGGACAGTCGCCCCTGAGATCCAGTCTTTCTGTCTTTGCCACGTATATCCTAGTTCATCTAAAGCGAATTGTCGGGCTAATGCCTTCAATGAAGTCCATTTATTTTCCACCCATGAAAGTGGTGACTAGATTGGAGGCAATACCGGCCAAGGCTGCTTGTTGCTTTCTCGTTGATCCCAACACTGTTGCATTAACCCGCTTCGAACCACAGTTTCTACGGTGGTTGTTTGAGGCGGATTTTAGGGCGTGCACGAACAAGAGTGTGATTAATGCCGTTCTTGTTACCAGTCTTCGCACCTGGGTAGGACCATCAGTCTTTATTCGAAGATGATCGGCGTGATCATATCAGATTGTAGTCGATCTGGTGCACGATGTGGCCGTCTTTGGAGTACCACGTTAGCAAATGCTCCCTGGGATGTTGGTGTCGGATAGGCTGTTGCAGTTTTCGATGCTGACAAGGCGTTCGTCCAAGACCATATTTTTCCAGAATGTGTCTAATTGCCTGGGTGGATGTACTAGTGCTGGCGTTCCGGTCCCCCGCTAAAGAGGAAATTTCGGTTTTCGGGACGCTGTTCATCACCTCGTAGTCTTTCGTAGAACTAGCCCTTTACAGCTTCTTCGGCTGCTATCGTCGAGGCTTTGACCGTGGCAACCGATTTGTTCTAGGGCGAGGCGCGAAAACGAACTAAAGCCATCCGAGGGAATGTTGGGTTCCGTGAGAGCAGTGTCTTGTTAGCTTTGTTACTGACAGCTATCGCGGCACTGTGGGGATCAGAGTTGTCCGTGGGCCCGCTGTGGTAGCGGTGGTAATTGTCGTTTGATCCGGGAACCTTTGTACATCGGGTGCCGGAATTCGGTGGCCGAACTTCGGAGACATGTGATTTTGATGCAGTGTTCATGTAGCGTTTGTGCGATGATGGCTTGGCTTCCGACGTCCAAGGGTGTTCTCGCATTCCGGCAAGCGATTTGGATGTGATTTCGTGTCTTAAGACCCCCAGCTAGCACATTTTTCATCCCGGCTGCAGGGAAATCACAAAGTGCGTCGTTTCTTGGGGATGCCACTACATGAGCACAGTGTGCAGAGGAACTGTTCGTAAAGAGTCTTGGAAGTTAGGTACGAAAAGGCGTCCTCAGCACCACGGCCTCTTGTTCAAGGAAACAACTGTAGCCCATGCATAACCGAGCGCTACCTGTCAGGCAACGAGAAGTTTGTTTGTTAGGAGTCGGTGACCAAACGAACGGTTCATACACCTTTCGGTTGGCGGTTTGCTAGTCGAGGATGCCCAATGCGTCCTAGTTAATCTTATCCCACTCAGGATAACTGGGCAAGAGGCAATGGTCTTATTTTGTGGTGGGCCACATTCGCCCACATCATTCTGCTGTCTATGAGCCTCTGACTTCTGTTCAGAGTTCACTGCCAACCGTAAGCCCATCACGCCCTCTAGCAACGCCGCTGATCGTCCGCGATGGCTTGTTGTGAGCTGTGATTCATTTATTGGCGGGTAACCACCGGAGTGGCCACCCTGCTGTCCACGACTCGGAGACGCGCTTTCACCTGCCTTCACTTGTATGTTTGTGTCAGTTTGTGAGCTCTTAGGATGGAAGATGGGAAGGTTCTCACTAGGATGTCACGTCCTTGACACTGAAGGATGTTCGACCAACTGACCACCTCTTTCTATGCCCGTTGGTGCCGAATGTCGAAGTGGTACGGTTCCTTCCCGTCCGTCTGAAAGGTGTACGTGGGCATACTCTGAGTTGCGATCGGAAAGTTCGACTTCGTCTACCAATGAATCGTACTTGGATAGACGTACGTTCCTTCGTAATAAAACGGGCCCAAGTGAAAGTATCAAATTTGGCATTAAGATACCGGCTAATGATCTGTTATGATTAAAAATTTGTTCGTGCGGCGTGGCGTTAATTGCTGTGCATAACGGCTATCTGATTGAATGAAAAACATCCTGTAGTAGTCTCACAGTTATTGAGCTCCAGTCCTCTGGACCATAGAGTTGACTGAATGACCCTCCATAATGCTCCATTCAAGTGCTACACTTGGCCATTTCTGTACGCTGTTGTTCTACTGGTTGCCATGGACAACTTTTTTCAGTTCGTTTGACAAGAAGGCTGGGCCTCTATCTGAGAATGAAAGCTGGCGTTCCAAAGATGGAAAAGAGGTTAACGAAGCATTTTATGACATTTTTTGTGTTCGTGTTGGAGCTAGGATAGGCAAATGGAAATCAATAATGCTTGTCCATTATTGTGAGAGTATACTTATTGTGATTGTGCACAAGAATTGGGCCCTTGAAATCAACGCTTTGTTTTTAAAACGGTTAAGTGGCCTTGATGAATTTGGTAGCGGAAGAACGGAAGAGCCAAGGCTTAGGTTCAGTGCAATTAACATTTTCGATTCACAAGTCCACATCATTCATGGAAAACGAAAGATTTTTTGAAAACACGAAATACGCTATTCGTGTTGTTCTAGGTTGAGAATTACGGACAAACTGACACAGTATTGGGGAAGGGTAGCAGCAGCTTTATTTTCGGCCCCTGGTCTGTAGAAGGAAACAAGCTCAATTCGTCAACACTGTATTGTGTCGTATTTTTATTTCGCCTTCCTTCCTCGGGTCGTACATGAAAGCAAAAAGTTGGTCAGTCACGAGTCCAACATGAGGTAATCTCTCTATTTTCTAGCTGTCTCCACCATGGCGTAAGCTTCGTTTTTGATCTCTGAGGAATGACATTCATTTGACGCGAGGGTCGTCTAGTCAAATGCAATAGGTCACCCGTTTTGATTCAAAATGGCTGCAGTGGCGATGTCAGAAGGATATGTTTTCAAAACCAAAGGGGTGTTCCGGTCTACGATCATGACTCGAGCCTGTATCATTTCCATTTTCAGTTGTTCGAAGGCATCACTAATGCCTGGTGGCACTGGAAAAATTCTGTTGTGAACGAGAGGATAAATCGTATCCGAGAAGTGGAAAATCCAGTTTGAACAGTAGGCGAACATGCCCAGGGCCCTCTGTTGAGCTTCAGTATCGCACACTGAAGGCATTTCAGTGGCGAGTCTAACCTGCCAATGTCTATTTTATAGTGGCTTTGTTATCGCATGACGAATCACTTGGTAATCAAATAAATATGCTACTGAAACTAATCAAGTAGTCATATTCTCGAACATCCTCGCAGCTTCTGACTCCGCTGACAAAACGGCCCTCTTGAGTTGTTCCATAGATAGGGATGCGACGCGAAGAGGCCTGACGGACATTAAGTGGGCCGCCGTCAAGGACGCCCTGGTTGCAGGATTTGAAAGCTCGACCGACCGTTAGGAGTCAATGAGGGGGTTCAAGACGGCCCAGCTAGGGGTTGGTACGGACCCGCTGGTGTACGGCGTCGCACTCCGTTCGCTCCTGGACCGTGCGTTATCCACACTGGATGAGGCATCGCAAGTTGAACTTCTGATGGGCCGATTTGTGGACGGTACCGAAATCTCTTCGAGGGATGGTACGCGTTGCCAGCGTTAGGCGTTCTGTGGATGTGTTTCAGTTGGCGGACGCAGCCCGTGAGCTAGTAAGTTTTGATTTGGCTGTGGTGAATATGGCCGTTGAAGAAGAATAAAGAATAATCAGTAAACGAGCGTAGAAGGCATCAAGGCCGAAAAGCCGAACGAAACTCGTTGTTCCCACTGTGAAAATGAGGAAGTGCTAGTCGTTAACGCCAGGATTTTCAGCAGGACAACGCAAGAAACGAAGATGTGTCAACTAATACATTTGTCGTTGGAGCGTTAAACTGCAAGTCAATCCAAACACAAGTTGAGACTGATGACCAAATTAACCTTTACATGGTTGATACAGAATCGGTTGATCCCCTTGCCGAGCGGTTGCCAGACGAGAGAGTGCGACCATTTGCAGTTAAGACAAAAACTGCGGTAGGCAATGTTTAGAATGATGGTGAAACAGCACAACGCATGGTTTTCGGTGGCAGTGGGTCGGACGTTTTTATTATTCAGTAAGTATGTAATTTTCATTCGGTCGGCAATGCGCGCCTCACCGTCGACTCCTTTTTTGTGCCCTACTCACCGAGTTTGCGGCTGAGTAGAATGATCAACATTGAGGCCAAGCTATGACGTGGCACCGGTCGGTTTAAACGTTGTCGTCGAGGCTCACTTGGTCGCTCACGCCTTCCTGGATGGTGACCACGAAATCCGCGGTGTGCTTGATTGGAAACCTTGTTGGATGTCTCAGTCGTAATCAGCGGCGGTTACATTGTGCAAGATTGTGCTCAAGTCCTCAGAAACTTCCTCGCCAACATTTTGGAAATTCTTTATTTGATTTCCGTTCTTCATGACTCTGCGCTTCTGTACCAAAATATCGGTGAATAAATAGAAAAAGCAAATGTAGTTCAGTACCACGCAGCATCGTTGATTTCATTATAATTTGTGACCAGCCCGATCCAGTAAGTTGTTACCTAAAACAGTTTGTTGGTACGGTTCATGACATTATTGGTTTGACCAATTTGTGTTCGTGTCGAGAATACTTAGTTATTGTACTGCTGTTTTTCAATCCGTTGATTGTTCACCGAAACATTTCCCGGGTATTTTTTAAATTTTTCACTGTCTGTTGGCGTTCTTTATTGAGATTGAAATTCTCACTGAGACAGAAATTTGTCGAAGGTGTTTGCTAAATTGTTGCCGTGGTCGAACGCGGTCAACAGTCGCCGTATTAGTAACTGAACAATATTTTTTGCACGTGATGAGAAATGGTCTTTAAACTAAATCTGCATGTTCACACAGCAGATGGAGAGTACTATAAGGGATAGAACTGAGCATCGTGAGTAAAGTATCGTTTTGCTCGAATCATATATATATATATATATATATATATATATATATATATATATATATATATATATATATATATATATATATATATATATATATATATATATATATAGGGTTTTAATTAACTATTCTCCCGTCGTCCTTTATAGAATACCTGTCCAGTATCCCGCCCCGAAGCCCACACCCCGTACGAGCTGATCGATTTGGGCACTGTTCCTGGATTCGAAGATTTCGCGGAAATGGGTGATGTAGATATGGATGAATCCACTCCTGTACCCGGCATTTCAAGATCAGTGGAACCGCAACAGGCAGAATGTCCGGTGAATTATTTGTTCGGCTTGATTACCGATACATCACTTACTGTACCTTCAACCAGACACTGAACTAACCCAATGAAGCCATTTTTCATAGTTGCTGACTGTTATGTTGTTAATCTTTATACAAAATTTTTACACCGGATTGAAATCCAGCATGGTGCCAACACAACAACAACAATTAAAAAATACGAGGGGAGGAATAAAACAGTGAGAAAGACAGTCAGTAAAAAATTATATGCCGTGATCTTTTCTTTTTTCATCCTACACTTCTTAATGTTTGTTTGTCGGAATGACATTTTTCGTGATTATGAGCACGAGAGTTCGACAGACATACCGCACAGCATTTGCGCCGCTGACTTCTGTTTCGAGCCATGTCCCTCAACGTCTCTAACCAACGATAATCCTCATCCCTTGGGCCCCAACCAGAGAGGCGGGGAGCGCCAACGGAAGCCAGTGCTGATGCTAGTTTCTTCATACCCCTACACCAAATCGTGGCCTGATTGCCGCGTCGCTTCTTGCAGCTCTGCTCAACACGTGCGAATGGAACACGGAAAGTAGACGATGGACAGATATTCGTAAAACACGACCGGGCCACCGAAGGCAGTGCACAGCGATCATTTCGGTCATAGGACGACTATCCGTGTCCAACACAAAGATGCACCTTGTCATTAATCGCTCATTGTTCCCATCAGATGCCAGCAATGCATCGCTAATTGGTCGGTTCTCACAACCGTAGAGTAAAACATTGCGAACAGCGGCGACGTACATCCGTCCCTTAAAGGAGGGCCGGATGTCATGGCAGATTTGTGAAAGCTGCTCTAGCTTTCGCTATTTATGAACTGATTTCCTTCCCAACACCACCTCCAGCTATTACCAGACTCCCAAATTACTTTACTTTATCAACTAACTGAAGCTGATCACCACAAAGTGTGGGGGCAAGCACAGCCTCCTGCCTATATTACAAAAGCACTTTGCACTTGTGAGGCACCAAGTACATTCCATATCTGGACACCTCAATCGCCAAGCGGTCCAAGGCATGTTGCGTTGCCTATGGATTATCACTCATCAGGGCGATATCATTGGCATATTCCAAGTCGAAAAGTCTGTTCCCCGAGGGGAGTTCAGCTCCACCGTTTGGAAGACCAGACAGAGCATTCCGTAGAACATTCCCTATGGCAAAAATTGATGAAAAATGGGGATATAGGGCAACCATATCGAACTCCGCTGGAGACGGCAAAAGGGGACGAAAGTTGGCCGTAGGCCGTTAACCGACCTGGGGTGTGATGATACAACTCTTTGAGGACTGATACATACTTCTCAGGTACTCCATTTCTCAACAAACAGTTCCAAAGTGCAATCCTATTGATGGAATCGAAGGCCTCGTGAATGTCCAGGAACAAGATGACTGTCAATCTTTGAAAAGTGTGACGGTGCTCTAGCAGTTGTCGGAGCGTGAAGATTTGATCGAAAAATCCACGATCGGCACGAAACCCAGCTTGGTGCTCGTGAGTCTGCACTTCACGCGTTTGGTACAACCTGCGAAGTATGACAGACGCAAGCAGCTTCGATGCTACTGGGGTGAGGTTTACACCTCTTTGGTTAGTGCTGTCAGTGCGCGAGTCTTTCCTAAAGATAGGAACAACAGTCTATTCCTCCCACAAGGAGGAAACCTGCTCAGAATTCTAAACTTCTGAGAACAAAACATGGATTTCTCTGACCAGCTGCGCCTCGCCATCTTTAAGGGCTGGGAGAATGTCATCGGAGCCTGCGATTTGTGACGTCCTATGTCCTGGATCTCCGTCTGGGTAAGTGGATCTGTAGAAACGGACCACTGGACGTGTGCTGGATGAGCTGTAGGAGAAGCCGACACTGAGACGTCGCTTCTGATTGTGAGTTGGCCAACCGTCAGTCCCATAGATTATTTCACTTACACCTAGGGGTTTCCTACCGGTTACTCGACTGAGATAGAGCATCTTGCGGGAATTTCCCGTGACGGCAGCACGTTCCATCTCTGATGCGCGTTGACCACCAGGTTTCGCGGTCCCTAAGATGACTCGTTAAATGCACGTATCGTTTCGAGACGTGCTTCATTATACTCGCTGACAGTCTGAATCGACTTGCGAGCTTCCAGAAGGTACAGAGATTCAACAGAAATCCAGGGTCATGGGGCACGAAACAGTCCGCAACTTACCAGACCAGCAGAATGCGAAACATTTTTGATAAGCGACCAGTGCTGGTTTATGTCATCGGGTGGGGCTACAGCTAGTTTTTCAGCTAAAGCGATTTGGAAGACGGATAAGCGATATGGGTCAGAAAGTTCATCGGGATCTAACCGTCGTTGTCGTGTGCGTTTGGAGCGCCCACCGAAGCACACGGACAGCTTAGTGCAGACTAATGTGTGATCGGAATCAGGGCTGATGCTCCAGTGCGAGCGACCGTTTTATACGCAACCCCACCATTCGTGACTTATAACGCCGTGGTCGAGCTGAGTCCACGGTTGCTTCGAAGAGGGAGGACGCCATGTGGCGTATCGGCGATTAGAGCGTTTGAATTTCGTAATTCCGAGGGACAGGCGGTGGTCCGAGCACAGGGTCAGCAACCGTTTTACGAGCGACAGGAGTCTAGCCCATAAGGGCCTCTTGGTTGCACCTCATTTGATGACAGCTGGTCCACTCTAGCATTCAGATCTCCCGGCAAAATCACAACTTCAGCTCGGCTTGTTTTGTGTAAGAGGTCGTGGAGTTTTTGGTAGAAGGTATCCTTGATTGCATTTGGGTTGCAATCGGTGGGTGCATACACCAAAACGACAAACAGATTGCTTCTATCGGAGCGGCGACTGCTCACTTTGCACGAATCCCTGAGTCTCGCTGCGCATAAACGACTGTCGACTGGGATCCAGTGTAGCAGCGCCGCTCCAGCCCTTTCACTGAGAGCAATGCCAACGCCAGCAGGACCAGAAGCCTCAGCGTCCCCAGAAAGGCGTAAGTTAAACTTCACAGAAGGGTTAGATGGGGGAGCCAATCGAATCATGGAACTGGAGCCTTGAATGCAACACACCGATGGCAAGGGATTGGAGCGTGTGAGCTAAACCCGCCTGTTGTCCTGTACGCATCAGGGTTGGTATGGTGAATGTGGCTAGTTTGCATGGGCATCGAGGACGAAGCAGGACATCAGCTGGTGGTATTGGGTTCGGTGAGACTCGGAAGCTAGTCAAAAAAAGGACAAGAGAGAACATATCCAGGACTTCCATCAGTGGCACTACAGCAGGCACGATCGACCGAAGAACCCGTGGGATGTGAAAATGGGAGAACAAGTTGTGTACGGTGTAGTAGAGTGTTCGTTTGCGCGCACGGAAGAGCGGTCAGTCATAGTGGTAGAATCTGTCATGGTTGTTTGCGTTGCGGGCTATTGTACGACTCGGTGGTCCAGTCCAGAGTAGGTATTTTCGTTCGAGGATGCACCTCTGACTTTTGCGCCGCCAGAGGTGTCCTGCAAGGTAGCAGGTTTGGTGCACATGAGCCAGTGGCCAGTTGTATAGTTCATTCGCCTCTTCTGGGAGCCGGTGACTAACTGCTCAATTCATGCGCCCTTCGGATGAGATCAAACATCCTGGTCGCCCAGTATACCCCTTCGCCAGAGATGCCGATGAGCATAGTGTTGTCGCCTCATGCGTCACCCATGGTTGGTTTAGAATCAGGGTTTAGCCATCTCCCCTAAGCTGACTTCCAGTATGATGAATCATTATAATAAATAGCTTGAAGTGCTGCATCCAGTTTGTAGTTGATGTTTGTTCAAACTGGAAGTATTCATTTGTAAATCATTGATTTATCGGCAAGTCCGCGTGTATTGAAGAGATTTTCATTGTTTATAAAATGATTCATGCAGTAGCAACGCACAGATCACGACTAGAAATCATGAAAGGTCTGTATAGTTGTTTCATTTTTGTTACCTATCATCATTAGTGGCACATGTCCACCGAGTTCCACCAACGACGTGATTGTTGGTCACATACGATGCCGCCAGGCTAGCCTGGATGACTTTCAGTGATTTGCTGCCCGTCAGCTATACATAATCTAGCGCCCGGCTGATGTTTCGTTCAACAGGCGCCAGTCATATTCACAAAAGTGTTACATTCCAGCGTCATCAAGAGCTTTAGAATATGTCTAGACCGAATTCTTTTAGGGAGGACCAACATCTATTCAAACTCATCTATAAATCTGTTCCGTTGTGTGTAGTGAATGGTAAATCTATTGCCAGCAAAAATTCCAATGATCGATTCTGTTGTACACGAATCGCGCTCACGAATAATGGATGAGATTTCGTTGAGGTTCTTCATTGTGGAGACACTTAAAACCTCAAATTTCCTATATTCTACATGTATGGTCTTCAAAAGTCACATAAAATATTAGGAACTTTATTATTCAAGACCGGGTTACCGCGACATAAACTGGCTTGGTGACCAGATAAATGTCCGCGGTCAATGATCACAAAGCTGATGAGCCTTTTGTTACGCTGCTTTCTCCAGCTGATTGAGGAGTTAGACGTTATTAGACCTAAAGGTTATCTTTTTCTGATCCTTTATGATGCAGTCTCTTGGATTTAAGATAAATCCTTCACACAAGCCAATAATGAAATGTAACTATGCCTGTGCCATCAGAATTATCGACCAAGGTCTGGAATAATTACTTAACTTTTGTTTAAGGAAAATGCACTTCCATTATAATGAAGTAGTACAGAGAACGGCGGACTGCCCACAGGGCGATCCCCGTCAGTGTATTCATGAAAAAACTTGAGAAAAAGGAACCCGGATTAACGTCAGTTTTTCCCTATCTCATCTGAGTACATGATTGAAGCAAATGAAAAGAATGCAACAAAACTTTTAATAAATCTTAAGGCGTCACAGTATTGCATTCAATTTACGATGCAATACGAGAATTATATTCTCACTCCTCAGTGCGTTGCAGTGGTTTATGCAACATGTAGGCCTATGGACGAGACGTATTTTCTTTTCAGTGAAACGCGTTATGGACAAGGACTGGGTCAGATCCCATTTGATACAATCCGAAGACAAAAATACCGTGGATGACCTAGGATATTGAAAGTCACAACTTACAACTGAAGCGCTCGTTAGTAGACAATAATAAAAAACCACAAAATAGGATGTGGCGTGTGCTCGCGCACTACTCGCCAGTAAAAGTGGCCTTGAGAGTTGGGAGGTAATGAAATGAACTAACGGACTTAACCGATATTAAGGACTCTACGCTCCGTACAAACGTTAAACGGAGATTGCATAAAGACACCCACATGGTGAGCCAAAAGTAACCGAACCACTGGTGGTAAAAATAAACAGCCGTGCCCCGTGTGAAATGAAACGCCATACCGCATGCCCGTGCGCTCAACCGTGTGATGAAAACCCACTCAGGAAAAACAAGCGACTACGTGAATAATAGATGGATTTAAAAGCACACGCTACTTCATAACTGATCGAAGCTGTGTGCTCAGCTCACCTTGGCTACTAACTGATTGACTCAACTTCGTTGCTTGCAGTCATGTCGGCAGATTTACAAACAAAAATTTCGAGGCTTCAAACAACGATCAAGGTCTGCTTTGCGCCTTTCGCACTTTTTACAGTTTCATGTCCTTGGGAAACTGAAATAACGAACGGCAACAGCACATTTATAATTAAACCTACGCTTATCCATTGGTGATTTTAATGACGTGTTCTTCGCATCTGAACGGGGACTGCAACGTCCAGGGTTTCCCAGGATCCAGCTATCGGTTTATGTACAGATTAAGTGAGAAGTAGCTGAACGTGTTTGTCTCAAATGCGTTCTCGTTATCCGTTTAAGTGCACGCGCTTGGGGGTGAGGGTTTCGTTTCACATAGGGTTCAACGGTCGTTCTGTTACTTCTGACTCGCCCTGAATAAGTAGTTCACTTTCCTGAACTATATGAGGGGCTAATCTGCGTTAAATATGAAGAAGCCAGTGGTCCAGACTGGTTGCCACCAATAGTGCTGACTGAATTTTCCCTTATTTCGTTTTCAGTATTATTAAATTCGTTCAATCAGTGTTTATTTCATAAAATTTTCTGGATTACAGGGGAGCGCCATACAAATCTGTTTTATTTGCGATGCATATGGTACACGTCAACTGCGTTGATGATATCTGGACGAACCTCATAGCACAGTACGTCCTATGAGATAAAAATTTGTGATCCTGGTCAGTTTGAACATCGTCCCTGAAGCGTCATTGTATCTGTGACAATAAATTTCACTCCATAGGCAATGTAAACCTGTCAGTATTTGTTTTCGAGACTACAGCGGTATTTTCAGTTGTGTAGGTCGTTATTATTAAAAAAAAACACCACGAAAGTATGGTGATTCAAATTCTTCCGTGCACAGCCCGGAACACTATAGCTTCCTTTCAAGGATTCAACCCGTCAGGTGAAGCCGTACCTAGACAGTCAGATCGTTGAGATATAGCAAGGTGACTTCTTGATTGGTGCTCAGCTTATCTAACAATAGTATTGTGTCTTCCTTCATGTGTAAGCGAGGTTGTACCAAGTAATGAGGACCGAATACATACTTTCCATTCTTGTCTTGTAAGTTCTTGGCGCACGTGGTTCGGGTGGGAATTATTCCATTACATGCGGTTAACCGGGTAGATTCAATTTCCACATTGGGAGTCACGGCATGGAGTAACTGGCCATTGAACATTTGAACTTGCACAGTGAACCATCCCATATCAAAGAGAGTTGAATGTTTCGAGCTTTGGCGCAGTGTTTGGAAAGGCACCAAGAAAGATCAATTGGCCGTGCTTTTGACTGTCAGAGGACGTGATACATATTTACTGTTGAAGAACTTGACACTCCAGTTACATCTGAAAAATCTCCATTCAAAAAGCTGGTTGAACTTTTGCTGAATCATGTTCTGCCAGTCCATCCCCAGGCAACTGGACATGCGAAATGCCGTTCACTGATGCTAGGACAGAATGTCTTGTCACGAGTTTATCCCGTTGCTCAGTCAACAAGCCGTCCGTTGCTATTACGAGGATTATTGGGAGGAGCAACTTTGTGCTCGACTAATTGCAGGGATCAAAAAAGTTTGCCTACGGCGAAGACTGTTGAAACAGAAGAGCTTGGATTTCTCAGAGGCTCGTAGAACTTGTGGGCAGTAAAATGCCGCGCCATACGCGATACTATAATCCTGTTTAGGCAAAGAATCTGCAAGGCGGTGCACCCGCACCATAATCACGAATTTCAAGTTCACCCATCAAGTCAGTCCAATATCCCTCAAGCCTGTCAACAGATGTATGTCATTCGGTGATTTCCGTTTACGTTCAATGTGTGCTTGATGCCTCGGCGACTCCATTTCGGCTGTGGGTTTGAAGCGATCGAGGTGCGGCTGGTAATCATTCACATTCACCGTGAAACCAAGGTGTTCTAATTCCCTGACACCGAATCTGCATTTTAAAGGCTTGATCAATAAAGTCCTCGCTACAAGTCCCTCCAGGGTTTGCTTCAAGCGATGGTCGTGCTTCTGCTTCAGGGCGAACATATCATCCTGATACGCCACCACCCCGACCAAACCATCAGTCAATATCTTAATAGCATCATCATCGTACAGCGTTAAACAGCAGGGCAAGTCTCAATGACCATTGCCTTTCTCACTATGTTGCACTTTGAATTAGAAAGTACGAATATACAAGATGGACAGGGGTGGGAAAAGGAAAGCATGCCTTAGTAGTCAACACACGGAATACACAGTCTAACTGTGCAAACGCACATCGATCAATCATTCTAACTAGACAGAAAGTGACAACATGATCACCACTGTTTACGGTTCCCTGCCATATCCTTCACTGTCTCCAACCAACTGTAGACGGATCTTTTATACCCTAACTACGGAGACGTGAAGCGCCTACTTTTCCCAAGTTCGCTGTACATTTTCTCATTCCTCGTTGCCACGTCATCTGTTGACTTCCACGTAGTTTTTTCCACTCCTGAGGAGGAACGGAGAATAGGGCACTGTACAGTGGACGTGTGTTTGCCATACGTAACACGTGCCCTAACCAACGAAGTCTACTAAGTTGGATACCCTGTGATAGAGAACTCCCTGAAGTGGTACCCAATACTCAATTTCTCACCTCAGTACTGCTGACTTGGTCATTCCACCCAATCTTAGCGATACTACGTAGACATCGGTGGTCGAAAACCTGAAGACAACGTAGCAGCTTGAAAAATGCCTGATGAAACATAAACGCATTGGTGAAACATTTCCCCCCAAGCAGCTGGTTGAGAACCGTCATCGTTTTTAAGAACAGTTTCTATACTCACCACATAACCCGCAGCTTTGTCGACAGGACTACAGCGTAGAACCGTTTTTTTATTGTGTGGATACGGGGGAAGGAAATGGCCCCACAGTCACAAGAGCTCAGTGTCCTACCCTGTGGAAGGCCAGTAAAACCGATCTCGCGATTGTAGAGGAAAACCTTATACGGTTCCGTAAGTTTAAGTTTTTAGAACGGAACGCCTGAGAATCGTACTTCGGTTCTCAAAAAGAAAATTAAGCAGATCTGAGGTGGTGCCCTAGCGCTGATTACAAATGTCATTGGAGTGGAATAAGATTGCCCTACCTTATCGCCGTTTCCTTTCGAATCTCTTACGGAACATTTAATAACGGGTGTGTTGTCTGGCCAAGGAAATAGGTAAGTTCCATCCCTTCTGTTGATGACATTGTCGTGTTGGGTGATGAGACTCAGGGAATACAACACACTACAGTGTGAAGGAAAGGTTGGAGGACACTCTGAGGAGGTTGAATTTCGCAACTTACTACTCAACGGCTTGTTAGTAGGCAAAATAGAACAAATACCACAAAGTAAATAATGAAGTCCACTATAAAAGTGTAGTGTTTCCATTGTTTGAAAGTCTTTCGTAGATCTAGAGCAGTGGCACTAGGCCTTTGAACTAGTGTTTTGCTGTTACAATACGCAAACTGTCATAGGCAACTTGGTTATAATATGCTTGTTGTGCACAGCAAATATAAATCGCTTTCATGGAACTGAAAACAACCCGTATTTACGATCAGTGTTCAACGTGAACCAGATGAGATCTTTACATACTTATATAATGTTTTATCAGGTAGTATCGATGCCGAACTTACCATGATCCGGTGAATGTATGCTTTTCTCTAAATCACGACTGTGATTAGCTGGTAGTTCTTTGTGGGTTAGTCACAACTAATCCAAAAAAACATCGAAGCTGACGTTGCGAACAGATGCATTTAACAGAAAGTAGTAGAGTAGTATAGCAATGACAGTGTACAATACATCAACGGCGTGTACATACATGGCCGCGAGTGAGCAGAGGAATACCGGGTCCGCATGCCTGACGAGCAGCCGTAACCGCGAAACCGGTCGGGCGCCTTCGGGAGACCCGTAGCTAACTATCAGGTGTATCTATATATGATGGTGTCGAGTATTGTTTCTATTCTAATTGAGACTTATCACCTGAAATAAATAGACCGCAAAGGTTCTGATGTGCGTTGGTCAAGCTGCAGTGGACTGTCCTGACCTGTATGTATGTCAATTTTCTGACCACTAGACACGATCATTTGGAAAGTGTAAATACTCAAGGGTCGGGGTCTATGATGTTCGTTGATCCCACGGTTGAAGCCTTTGTCGTTTATGACGATCGATGATGTTTTGACATCCGGAATGGAACAAGAATGCACTCGAACAGGGAGTTGGATGTGTTAGTTATTTAACTGCTCAATGTAGGCAGAAAATATGTGCATGCAGAATCTGGTTCATAAGCAATGTGATTGGCTAAGGAGAATGACGAATGCTGTCATGCGCTATCGATTTGGATTATTCGCGCGCGACAGGTGCGCAAATTTAACCAGTTGAATTCTGGATGAACACAGTGGAGTTTGAAAAGAGAGGTGAGAAAAAGGTTTGCGCAATTTATCCTCTCTACGCCAAATCAAACTACGTCTATCAATTCACATGTGGATGCTCAGACGTCTACATAGGCAGAGTAGAGAGACAATTGCGTCACCGAATAAATGAGCATATTCCGGTGTGGCTTCAAAAATCGATGACTAGTCAGTTCACAGTTATGACGTCACAACGGAACCAAAAGCAGTCCGACCATCGATTACCCAACATCTGATTGATCAAAAACACTAAGTCCCAGCAACTCGTTTAAGGTTATGTACAACACCGCAAGTACGAGATTGCTCAGGTATGCTGAGGCCCTAGCCATTCTCAGTTATAAACCCAAACTGTGCAAACAGCGTGAATGGCTTATCAGTTTGGTCCTACCCTGGTGACCTGACATTTAGTACCATCTCCACTCCATTCTTTTTCTCTCCTATAACATTTCATCCACTTCGATCTTGTCTCAGTTTCATTGGTTATTCTACCGACTATATAAAAACCACATTGACTGCAGTATGCACGTGTACAGATGCAGCGAAATGGTCCAGGATACATTGTGCAAACCTATGTCTCTCACTTCCCTTTTCAAGTTTGTGAGGGGAAATCATTGCTACAATTGAGTTTATTGTGTGGCCCTGGTATGAAATCACCAATTCTTCACATTTTTGATGATTTCACTCGCTGCTGTAATAGTCCTCAAAACGGGTCGGATAGAGGGTTCGTTAATCTAGAGCCATACATTGGGACAACGGCAATCACAACAGAATTGTTCATTTCCATCAGTAATATTCAGTCCGGCATCAGCCAATCATTATTCGGTCGGAGGACGCTATTGCGTGGTTTCTATGCCTTTTTTATCTCACCGTGTTCAGCCCGTATGACGTAATCACGTCCATTGTTGCTCCGTGATCCATAGTCTTTTTTAAGCAATTGACCACTTATTGCTTCTAGTTAGTATTACTTTTTATTCCATGCTGGCTCATGAGTGCAATGGAAGGGGTATGAATCCCATCGCCACAAAGGCTTACTTCCCTATTCGGGGTAATCCTGAGACTTGGAGTGGATAAGCTTATAAAATCCCAATAGGTCAGGTGTGGTTGCAGGGATTCGAACCTCCCACCTCCGATGTGGTAATCAAACGCACTAAACCACCTTACCACCACCGGTATCTGTACTCCACCACACTACTACTGCCGTTTTTCTCAGTGTCCTTGTTATTACGCGTAAAGAAAATTACAGAAATGTGGGTGCACCCCGTGATCTGGAGAAACTGCGTGGGAAGTTTGAGGAGAAAGTTCACAATGAGAACCAGTCTATTATTCCTGATTTTAAAGAGAGATAGGTTTTCCGTGGATGTATTGTTCGAAGTACTTGAACTGGCAGAACGTGTCGGGATTGCTCTAACGCAGAAGTGCTCATGCTGAAATATCAAGAAATTCAAAGCTGTAAAATGGGATGGTAACTTTATTGTGTAACTTGTTGTTATACGTTCATTAGACCAAATACACCAGTTGATAGATCACAAGGTGATCAAATACGACTGGCTTTTGTGATACCTGGTCGCGGTAGTCCTGATTGGCTGAGTCTTCTCACGAAGCCGTATGGCAACGTACCTCGTCAACTGCACGCAGAATCATTACATTGGATGAAGAGGTGAGGAGTGTGATCCCTAATTTCGCAGTTTGATGGAATGAAAAATAGTCTGGCGGTAGTGACCTGATGCGGGTGATTGACCGGGACAAGGTTCCAAAAAGGCAGAAATTGTGTCAAAATGAGTTCGGCGAATCGACTGGCTGGTGGTGAACCAGCGAATGAAAACCGAAGGTCAGAGAGGAATCGTTGATCAAGCGATGGTTGTAAGTTGAATCTAGTCGAGAACAGACGATGCTCCACCCCACCGATGGTTTTTTTCTTAGCAGTTGTAACGGTCACGTGAACTGAAATGAACCGTGGTTCATCAGGCAAAATGAGGTAGTCGAATATAAGCTAGCTCTTGCTCATCATACCCTTACAGGGTTTATGCTCAGTCCATTGCATTCGTGTGAAAGCAAAAAATAAAAAGGTGGGAATATATGTCCTCAGTCGGGTTAGCTTGGTCATACACGTGGGCAGGTATATGTCCAGTGTTACATGAATCAGTGCTAGCAGACGCATCAAGTCATTTACGTAACTACTGGTCATATCCGTTTGATAGCCCAACACAGTGGTTAGTTCATTGGCCAAAGAGTGACCAGTTTTGTGCACGAAATTATCATTCATTGTCCTAGTAATCCCATAGGACATATGGAGAACAACACAAGGTGGCGAACAAGTTCGTTTTCAGATATTCCTGATCATGACATTTTACTTGATCGATATCAAATGAACGAAGTAAAATTGAAGATGGTGGGATGAGTCAACAAAGAGGGATAGGGGGGGGGGGTGCGATACAATGTGTGTCCGATGAAACCGTTGGCATAACACTTCTATCAAACACGTTCAATGCAGTCAACCAAAATGTCTGGTTTACGACGGAAAAGTGAGTAAGCACCAAAACGGTATTTCTAGGAGCCTGTTTAAGTCGTCTGGTTTATGCATCAGCTCAAGTATCAACGCACAGGAAAGCAACGTGGAATGCTCAACTTATTCGCTTTGAAAGCCTCGTGACACTGAAGGCGAAGCGAAACTTAGTTCGTTGTTTGTTTATTAGAGCGTACAAAGCCTGGACGACGAACTTCAATTTCTGTGCAATTTATTCCTTCACTATAGATATCCGGAACTTTTCATTGGCGGGACGATGTGACAGTTTGATGAAAGAATCAAGATAATAGGTGTCCAAAAGAAGTCGATATATATATATATATATATATATATATATATATATATATATATATATATATATATCCGCCTGGTTTCAGGCTGCGTGCAAAACAAAATATCATACGATTGGGGGAGCAGTAGATAGAGTCCGATTTCATGATTTGTTCGCGGGTACGATACTGCCAGGTTGGCCGGACCAAAGCGGGTGGTTTTCTTAGGGATGCACAGCTGGAGTCGTTAGCTATCCAAAGCCTAATCCGCAAGGCAGCTGGACGAAGCGTGGGGTCCGTAACCCACTGGCGGCTGGTGACTGATTGCACAGTTCATACGCCCTTCGGATTAGGCCAGGCATCCTGGGTACATAGTACATCCTCATGCCACAGATACCGGTTAGCAAAGTGCCGTATGCTTCTTACGTCGTCCGTGGTTCTTTTGAAATCAGGGTTTAGCCATTCCCCCTAGACTGAATATCAGTCACCCCAGTGCACTGTGCTGGGCTTAAACCTTCCTCACACTTTGGTGAAAACACCTCCGCAACGAGGATGCATCGTGCAGGACTTCTTCAGTCACCATACATCCGTTTGACGTTCGAAATGAATATCCCAGAGGTTATTGTCGATGACAGACTATCAGGATATTTTGATAACACCTTGTATTCGACGAAGCTCAGCATCTTGTTCACATCTAATCCACTTCTGTAGTTACAAGGGATAGAATGTCAGATTCCGTGTGCAGTAGTACTCCCTTCGAAAATTCTAATATCCTCCCTTCAAGAAACACTTTTGATGTGCAAGAAAATTCTCCCCGATCGACGACCTCCCTCTCTAAATGCAAAACCTCCGAGCCAAAAACAAACTGAACGATTCCAAATAGTGTTTCTTGATAAAGGGAATGGCTTTACTCATTTACGTGTTCTTGTGGGACTGCGTTCGTTTGCCCCATTACCAGTTGCTTATCCGAACGTATCCGTGAACACCGGCCGGCTTGGCTACACACTGGAGCAGTTAAGGGAATTACGGGCATTGTGTTTGCACTTTGTTGGGTCTACCACTCGGTGAATGTGACCGAGGCGTTCCGACCAGTTTACTAGGTTCAAAGTGGGCAGTCGGGACCGGTGAATTGTGACGCTTTAGCCACTTCTGAAGAGGTAGCCATTCGCCCCTACGATCCCCCGTTGTGCATTTTAAAGCAGTTCATCAAAGCACTGAAGCTTCTTCGACCCACTCTCAAGCACAGCAGAGATCCGTTGATCAGACTAATTAAACTATCATTCAAACAATGGAAAATTTGCTGGCATTGTTCGCATGTAAAGTCCAACGCCGCGAACCGGGGAGGCGCTTTACCGGCTGTGTCATCGCGATACGGTCAGCCGGGTGCGAGTAATGCAAATGGTACAGTTAGATTTCCCATCATAAAGATCTAGAATTCTCCTGCCGGTAATACATTCTGTGAATTATCACTCAGTTCTATTGACTTTGCAAACATGTGCTGCCGTTTGGTGAATAGTGCGTGCAAAACAATGTGGTTTTACGAAACCCATCTTTTCCATATGGACTACTACTTGTTTCGGCCAGTAGATTTGGACAAGCCTGGAGTTTGTTCCGTCTGCAGTTGCTTGGCATTATGAATGTATTTCTGGGGCACAGAAAGGTAACTGTCCATCCGGGCTGATGAGCTACTCACCCGTCAGCTGCTTGATATTGGCCATGAAGTTGACTCGGTTAAATTGCCCCATGTCTCCACAGGATTTCGCAGTTCGACACAATTGTTTGCGGGAGCCGTGGTCATAAGTAAAGTCCGGCCAGATTTCTGTATGAAACTGAGTTTGTGGTCGTTCACAACAACCTGATTTGTGCACCAGACTGTGAGTGGATTCTCTTCTCAGAAGAGCCCATTAAGGAATCACAACTTCGGATAATCTTGTTCTATCCATCTATAGATACTACTTACACCAGGGGTTTTTTAAAGCAACTCCTATCACCCTGATTACTGGCAAACAGTGGGGATAAACATCTTATTCCTCATATACCGCGTTGAAAACCTTAGTCTATCGTTATTTATGTCGTGCTTAGATCACACCATAAGAAAGAGTTGCCATCATGTCTTTCGAAAACTAGGGTCGATGCATCACCAAAGGGGTTTCATGAGTGTCTGCGGGCACGATGCAGGACGGGGATTCAGAAATGGCTAGCTATTGTAACAGGAAACACGGCGTAGATCTCGATCGGAAAACGACATACTGGTTCTCTCCAGAACCGGAGACCGAATAGTATCCTTGAGGACCTACACGGCCTGGTCGCCCGTTCCACTATTTACTATGTTCATTCTCTCCTACTAGCAAGACTGAAATTATATCCACCATCTACCTATGGAACGTACACAGAGCCAAGGCATTAGCTTCTCAGTCAAAAATGTTTCCCTCGATAGATTTCTCTCAACTGTTGTTGCATGGTCCTCTTTCATTTATTAGTCGCCCCATAGTTGTGTTAGTCTTTTCAGCAATACCCTGAAGGCAACTTATCACCTCTATGGGACTGGGGAATCTATTCCCGTATCCAACGGTAGATTAGGCTCACTCCATCAAAAGTGCATACTTAAGCTGCAGGAGCGCATCACACAAATTTCATGATAATACTGGCGTAAACAGATTTGTTGGACGTTGTGGACCACGCATATTGCGTCACTTTCCTTTTTGGCATGATGAGGACTGCCTAGTGGTGAACCACGTGAAAGGTTAGCAGTGTGAAAATGATTCGATCATGTAAGCTTTAGATGGTGAATTTCAACTAAGTGATGAGGGAGAATAGATCGTTCCATCAGCTACCCATTGAATCCTGAAAATAGCAGTTTAGTTAGGTTGTAAACATGGTGATAGAATGACACCCTGAAGAACTCCTGTCGTTGGAAGTAGTTAAGATACTGTAACGATGACTACCTGTTAATTATTTATGATTCGTTAAGAGGTCAGATAAATAACCGGTAGACAGCAGCCTACAATCTACGCCTAATACACTTGGGAATGTTCTTTTCTCGTTACGCAATTGAATGCATCATTCAGTCCCGACTACAAATACTAACGGTTTCACATTTCCTACAGAATGAAAAACAAAATAGTGTGTGACATTGAATGGGACACTTAAGTGACGATAATAAAGCTCACCTGGCCGGCTGCTCTTATCTCAGAGGACGTTCGATGCCAATGAGTCTTGGAACACACCAGTGAAGGGTATTAGATTGGACGATATATTCAGCATCACTTCGTTGCATCTTTACTAGTGTGTATTTCAGTCAAGGTGGCTGATTTTAGAGTCTTCCAAGTATCTTCCAGCCAGTTAACATGCACTTGCGTCATCGATGCCACTGTAGCCTAATCCAGGGTATTCTCATAGAATAAAAGTTGATTACATAAACATGGTAACGCCGAGGATGAAATAAGAGCAAATTCAGTTTGTACCATTGGCGGCAACCCGTCTGGAACGCATACCTTGTCGCACTTCATCCTCATTAGCACCCTATATAATTGGAAGAAATATATCACCCATAAATCCTTCGTTTAAGGTTAGTGTGCAGCTTAATTTGCGTCTGTCATCCTATGTTCACGTTCGTTTCCCTAGCTAACTTTATTATTTACTTCACTTTGCCTACTAACCAGCTTTTAAGTAGTAAGTTGCAATATTCGCCCTCCTAAGGGGATATTCCGATTTTTTGTCTGCAATATATCTTCCTCTGTGGTAGTTGACCCAAGTGATGTTCACATACATCTTTTAGTTTCATCAACATTTTATTCTACCTCGTGGTCATTCCTAAATGCCGTTTTCGACCGGCGCGTTGTTCGTCACCTGGGTTTTCGGATTCCACGGATGCGTCAAACATCCGAACGGTTCACTGATTCGCATGGGCTAAATCTATGGCCAAAACACAGCTATCGTTGGATGTTCGAATGTACGTTTAACAATTTTATGAACTTCATGGTGCCTAGGTTTTACTCATAAATGGGCCATTTCAAACTTGAATCCACAAATTCTGGTCACATGCTAACATTTTTCTCCGTAGATGTATACGTTAGAGACTGGTATACGGACCCTTTATGCATTTTGTGAATAGGAACCTTGTTGTTTGGAGTTTACAAAGTAATAGTCCACCTAACCTGGAAAGAGTGATTAAGATTATTTCCAAAACTTTAGTAACCTTATCGACTTCAGAAGACTTGATGATTAAATTGACCTGTGAATTACACTTAGTTCTCTGAAGGTGATGCAAATCGAATCGGAGCAGTCAGATGCGAGCCGTTTCTTTGGCGAACAGAAAACGGATAGGAGGCCGGCTTAGAACCATCACATATGCCATTCAGTTCAATCTATGGAAAGATTTTCATTCGTATGATTTTCGATGCACAGCAGGCAGGATCAGCCTACAAACCGAACACTTTCAACATGACATAACCCACGTCGCTGTGGCACGTTACTGCCCGTATGTGCGCTCAAGATACAAAGTCACATTAGGTGAGTCTGTCCTCTCCCCCCCCCCCCAGGAAAATTCTCAGGTCTCCAAATTTTACTTTTATGAAGTTAGCAGCTGAACCGTTCGTGGGCGTCATTGTAGCAACACGAAATCAAACAACTCACGATATTGACACGTTTTCTAGCAAGACCATACACCCTGCCATCGGAAGTGGCACTCCAAGATCCGGCCAGATTGAGGCTTGGTGAATTCCTTGTAAGCTGGGCGGCACTCTAGTGTATCAAGCGTCTAGAATGTACTATTGCTAACCGTCCTAAGGTGTTCCGTAGCAATCTACAGGAACTGTAGGGACAAATGTGGACACATTTGTTTTGCAGTAGCGCAACTCCCGTTTGGTAGCCGTCCATTTTCGGTTATCGCAATAAAATTTCATCCGCTTTGTCTTTTTTGCCCACTTTGAACGTCAGAACTGGCTGATACTTATGTATTTGTTTCCCGGTTCGACTATCGATTGGCAAGCAAGTACTCAGCCCATTCACCGATGGTTACTAATTCCCTTCAGCTATGATCACGACAAGTTCAGTTCCACGTGCATCATTGTGCCCGCAGATCGTGGAGCAACGTACAGACACCGAGCGGACAATGCGCAGGGAGGGTCTCACGAGCTAGTTTTAAGACCAAATAGACTGATATCTCAAGCAGTTCATCGGATGACGACTGTGAATCCTTCTGACACAACATCGATATAAATTGAAGAAGGGTATGAATGACCTGACTAAATATCTCAATCGCTGGATCACATTCATTTGATATCTATATATTTTTTGTGATCATTTATCTTAGGGTGTTTTTCCGCTCTGTCCGTTCACTATGCATGCCTCTGTAAATATTATTTTGGGTTGATTGATGTGAGTATATAGCGGTGTTATTGCATGACTAAAAGGGAAAATTGTTTACGTAAGTTATATCCCTGTAATTCGGTTTACGATTTCTAATTCATCTGCGTTGACTGGTTTTATTTCGCGCCATGTATGATATGTTTCGGAAATTAGTAGAAACCCGTAGGAATTCTAAATACTCTGCAGTAGTCAGGTGAGTTCTCAATCGTTTTGAATGCCGGCGCTGTTTCTAGGTTTATGGTATTCGTGATCTGCTCTCTAAGCGTCAAGCTCAGAGATCAGGATCTCATGAAAAGTAAGTATGTGTTAAAAACAGACGGTGCCCTGAGGGCTGCGTAGTGCCCTGGCTCAATTCTCACTTATTTAGAACCGTCGTGGCACACAGGTTTGGGCTGGCCACGAGTTTAACTTGCGATCGTTCCGCATACACACGTGTTCTGCAAAAATACCACAACAGTTCAGTAAATCTTCAGACCAAACTAATAAGAGGCTGGTAACAACTCCTCTCCACTTGCAAGTCTAAAACCCAGCGGATATGCCCAGAACATCCATAGCCAATACATTTGCAAAGTAATCCTCGCTTCTCTTCTTTATTCTCTGTAAGTTTTCTGGCGCCGATATATGTACGAAGCGGATCATGTCATACGACTCATGTCAGGATATTGCACACGGTGCTCAAGACCGTTTTATTTAAATAGTCTTATTCCTGAGGCATAGCCGACGGAATGAAAACCAAATAGGATATCGCACTTGCCACACATTCACTCGTACGCGACCTCCTAACACTATTGGTTTGCACCACAGTGATGGACTTCATTTATTGTTATTATGGTGTGCCCACAGGATTTTGAACGCGTAATATTGATCCTTTCAGTTCTGGTTTCACCGCAGCACTTTTGAATTTGGATTTAAACTGCTGAAATTACTTCTAGTAACCGGCTTCCTTTTCGGTAGTGTGGAGAACACTCGGATAGGACGGGTTGTATCATGACAGTTTCAAAAGCGTGATCTTTTAACCCTGAGAAGAATATCTTCGGACAAAAAGTAGCCACATGTGAGAAAATATGCTGGAATACTTTTTTATCTCTTACTGGTCCTGAATAATTCTGCGGAAGAATTCTGATCACAATTGTGCTCCTATGATTTGGGCTGGTCTAGTAACTATCATAATGATGAGGAATGAGTCATGAATCATGGAGCAATGTATCTTATATGAACGGTATTGGAACAGACATTTTGGATGGCGGAAAATGAGTAAGATATGAGCTCCACATCTGAATTAGTCTCTCAACAAAGGGAACTTCATTTTTAGCAGGAAGTAATGGTCCTATTTGAGTACACATGAGAAGTTGACCTCAAAAATCTTCTTGACTAAGAAGATCAAGTGGGCACGGTTTTTAGCACCCTTAATGGCAAACCGTCTGGACCACTGGTCTTATCACATTTAGCTCTGTTGAGCGTCTTGTCAACTTCGAAGAAACCAGAGACACTGGGAAACGTATCCTTAAGCTGATTTCGTTTAACATTGTTATCGAGCGTAGAGTCATCATTTGTGGTGGGATCTTAGATACTTTATCCCACATGCATGACGGATACTGAATCATGCGATAAAAGTCCTCCGAACTGCCTCACCAACTTTCAAATTTCACATCAGCTTTTATTAGCGAGAAATTCGTGAGTATATGAAAAAGTAGGCCTACGAAATCCGCCTGCTACTTCATAACCTCTGTATTTTTCATAACAGTCTTCTCAATAAAAACACTAAGGTATTAAGTTTCGATTTGTCCTGATTATCTCAAGCGGACAATTCAACATCGATCTTCTTTCTATCAATCAGAAAACTTCCAATTCTTGCTACTGCTACCCTTATCAGTAGTAATGTTAAACATTCGAAGCTACAGGGGTGTACCCACTCCTGAAGAACACACTATGCAATCGACCTTTTTCGGTTTGACCTGATTACGTTTCGTCAGTTTTATGCTCTTCACACTTACACTTCCTCTTTTTACTATACCGACTAAAAGGGAGCACATTGCTAAACTCAGTGGCAAAGATATTTACGAATTCTTTACCAATTATACGAATGGAATAACCTTTGATGAGTCCAGGTAGCAGGTTTTTTCAATTTTTGTGCAATGGTTACACCGAGCTCATCGCGGAAAATACATAGAGGCGCTGTATGGCCGATTCAGGTTATTTAGGAAGCAGTGACTGGGAAACATACTGACTAATTTATGCTCGCTGACTCTGAATCTACTGAATCTGGTCAACACTACGTAACATGGCGTCCAACCATCACTGACTTAGGACATTAACATATCGCCACTCATAAGGCGTTCAGTCTCGGTGGTACACCTGTTTTTAATAGGGGCCTAAGCTAGACAAAGTCTTTCTGGAATTCGCTAGACGAATTTTTTTCTTCCTAAATAATTCCTCCTTCCTAAACTTTCCGTAGTCTATCTCAAAGCATGACTAAGATATAAAATAATGTAGAACTTGTTTACTCACGTTAGATCTACTGCAACCCGCTGACGATTGGGATTGTGTAGCCTTGGTCACTATGACAAATTAGTCCGAAGTTCAGAACCCCGAAAATAGTTTAATGGTAAATATAGCTCATTGTTCAACTGACGAAGATAAAATTTTCTACGGGTGGTTTTTGTCACTGGGACATAAAAGCTGATCCTACCAGAAACGTTTCTTTTTTCTGGATTTTCTATCATATTCCCGCCTATCAGGAAGAAGCAAAAACGAAGCAGAACATACTTGGATAATGGTACACTGTCTAACAGTTCAACAGCCAACTCGCGGTTAATGGTAGCCTTACCGGAGGAAAACTTTTGGTTTATTTCGAATGTGACCTGGATATCAAGGTTTCCATTTTGTTTTCACTACTTCAAGGGAATAATAAACGGAAACGAGAAAATTGCGCTACTTTATTTAAGTAAAGAAGAAGGACTTTGTGCAAGCCGATCGTGAATATCAGCATTTTTTCTCCTTATTCATCTAGAAATGAGTGTCACACCAGGATGTGGTATGCAAAGCAACGAACATGTCCTACTTGGGTAATGGTTTCAGCTACATTAGGTTAAAAATAGCAACCACGGAGCAACGAGTATTTATTCTGAGAGAAGATTTGACAAAAAATGCCCGTGGGTTGTTACAAGTAAGGGTGGAGGAAAGTTAGCTGCTTCAGCCTTCAGTCAGTCGGAAGCCGGTATTATACGAAAAAGTGGCTAAATATCCCATTCCCGTCGTAAATCGTTTTGACCATCGGTTCATCTTGAACGAACTGTGGTAAGAATTAAAAAACTCGTGAAAGCGTCCGTCTTGAGAAGAAATTTTCAAAGAAACCTATTTTAGTGAATTTTAAATCGAAAACTCCCCATGCCGGTTGACATGGGGTGTAAAAATCATGAAGTACCTTGATGACGGGGTGTTACTAAATGTACCTTTACAAACGTAGAATTCACCGTGCTCAAATGATGGAAGTTCCCTGTCTGTTAGACTGAAAGTTGTTCTAGGAAACATTATGATTGTAGAATGATGCGCCAGCTCACACGAACGTGTACATCCTGTGGACGTGGAAAAATCTATCCATTTGTTATAAATGTTCACATTAGCAAAGCCAGTGGGAAATTTAGTGACTTTTTTGATAACTTCATGTAAAAAGGACGATTTGAATAAGATTACAAATTAATTCTTTGTGTAGGGAATAAGTTCTCGCACATTTCCCAATTAAATTGGAAAATTTTACGAGGAAGCAGCCTTGTATGTTTGCCAATGATTATTTGGAAAAACTCCAATGTCTAGGTAATTTTGGCAATACCTGTACAGTGGATAACAGTATTCCACTGTGGTCCGACTGGTTGCCACATCTAACCAGTTGGGATTTGTTGTGGCTCACCACTCTGAGTATCAAGTTGCCGGTTATCTCTAATAGTGCAGTGGTCTTTTGAAACAATGGTGTGTGTGTGCCCCTTCCACTGCACTTATGCACAAGCATGTATTAAGAACTACAATGTGCGGGACCGGTTCATACGAAATATTTTTTTTAAATGTAACGGATGCAATCAGTTCAGCAAGTAGCCTTGGGTTGCAATAAACGCCCTATTCACACGAACATCTACTTTTGAGGGAACTAGAATGACCTCAAGCAACACCGTTTACCATACCGAATTTATTAGCACAAGTCATTCACTTACTTCATGTATTTCACAAAAAGGTTTCTTCAATATCTCCTTTGTATACAACTTCTGGCTACTTTTCTCCATAAAACGCGTTTACAAATCTTCGACTTGGGTAGTTTCAAGGAAAATAAGATTTAATAAATATCCTTAATATCGCATAGGCCCCGTTCTATTTTGATTCCGCTACACCTGCTTGATCAGCTTCTGTTTTTTGACAATTTAAGGAACACAGGGCAAAGGTGTTCTTAATGTGCAGCTCAGATTTGCTTAAGGTCGGTCACATTGACTCTGAGTACTAAGAGTGTCGATTCTGGATGGCACTTATAAACCTCATGGAAATATTAGGCTTTTGGATAGAACCACTGAAGAAGCGAAACGTGAGTGCGAGAATTCGATACCAATTCTGGTTTGCAACGACGGGTACCGGGCAATGCGTAGTCCCATAAATCCCAAAATATCAATAACAAATGGATCCACGGAAATCTAATGTACTATTTTTCAGTGATCATAAAATTTACATGTTAATCATACCTCTAACGGTGAGCCTCAGCCAATACCCATTCGAGATTCCAAAAATAGACGTAGCAGAAAATCTGACCTAACAGAATTATCACTCAATAGAGCAAAGAATAATCACGAAAATAACTGTCAATCAAGTCTTTCCAAGGCGAAAAGTTCCGCGTTCTTAATCAGGCCAAACACGAATTCAGAGTAGGCAAAAACGCAAGCGGTTACTCCAGGAACGATCGGTCGAAACTGAACCAAACTGAAGTGAAAACAGTCCGTTTCACGATCACGCTTAGTGGTAAAAACTCGAGGGGAATGGCTTGCCCAACAATGAACGAAGGAAATGCAATGTTTAGGACGCAAACTGTGCCAGCGCAAAAACCAGTGTAGTTAGGAATAACGCTGGGGCAGCCATTAAGAAACAGTAATACAGAAAACAATGGAGTGAGGAATTTTCAGTTGGACATGATGTTACAATCACTCTGTGACTTTATGGAATGGAGTGAATCTATGTCTCTCTATAATTTTACGCCGTTTATTTTCGTCGAATTTTTTTTATAGGAAGGCGATAACTTTATTCTCTGCCTTGTTTTGAACGTGCCATGCAAACCTTGTAAATGCAATATGGAATAAAACACATTTTACTCTGTTCCCCACTTGGGAGACAGATTTTTCTTAGTTCATCGACCTAAAAATGAACATGGTGGGAGAGCACCACAGGCATTATCTGTTCACATTTTTATTAGACCTTGACTAATTTAAACAGTTATAAATCACATTGTCTTTCACCATTAGAAGTCCGAAAGACTCAAGCCAATAAGGCAGCACCATTGCCTCAGCTTTTTGCAGGTGCTGTAGTCAGATACTGTAGTCGAACAATTCTATTAGTAAATTCTCTTACCGTTGGGGGCAGGTTAACTAGTTGTTGCGACTTATTTCCCGGGCATGTTTTGTGGTTATAACACTTTAGTTGTAGTAGTTAGGTTTTTAGCGTGCACTATGAAAATATCCTTTGGGCAGTTTGCACGAGAGGGCGATTAGGGGCATCGGCGTTTGTTGATCTTATATTTAAAAATGCTGTATTTCACCCAGAAAGACTGCATAAAGTAAGGAAAGTATCACGACCGATTTGGTAATGCGTCAGGACAGAAAAAAGACGTCTCGAGACACTAGCATTTCTGTTACTCTTGTCGATCGCGAACGTACATGTCATTTGGGCTCATCTTTTGTGTGTAGAGTGCCTTGGTTGTTAGCAATAGGCAATGATCACTGGAATTAAATTGGATATCGTGACGTAGCTCTATATCCGAACTCCAACAATATTTGCGAGGCGCCTGTCTGCTATTATGTCACTCGTGTGCCCATCTGTTCAGAGTTTGACTTTTGGTGTGCTATTTGGCCCCCTGCCTGTCAAAGTCCTCAATCAGTACTAACTGAGGCAGCATCAAAGCGGCTTTTTGAGTGGTCTTGTGTCTACGTTTAACTTCCCCTAAAATGACACAACAATGTAGCTGATAATAGTAAGGATTGAGTGTGTCATGATTGGATGATGAATCATTTGACAACTAACATTATTTAAGGATTAAGCTGCAAACAACAAGATGAAACTAATACTTCCAGATTTGAGCGCAACTGAGTCGTAAACCTCTAAGTTTTTCCAAGGAATTTAGTCGAGCATGTAACAGAGAGGATGTTGGCTTTCATGTGTGTGTGTGTGGGGGGGGGGGGGGGGTGAATCCATGTTTGGTACGTTGTATACATGGCGACACATTCACCCAAAGAATTCAACTCAGTCTCCTACCCCTGTTTACTCAAACTAATTATCTGTGTTCGTGCCCTCATTTCCAATTAAGTTTGTCAAATACATGTGTCAGTTTTGTTTAACATTTCTACTCTTTGTGAAGGAACACCGGAGATATTGTTGAACGTATCGGTGTCGCACGGAAGGTGACGAGATCAATCTGGTCCGCACAGATGCACAAATTGCATGTTTGTCAACGTTGTGGCCTGTGTAGATTTGTACTGTTGTATGCCTCAGTCTGAACTTAACTACCTCCACCAACTACAATTGTCTAATATCCCCTCCCTGTTCTCTCCCTCCCCCCCCCTCACATACACGTATGCATGTAGGCTGAAGACCACAATTCAGTAAGCAGTTCTTTCTTTTAGTAACTGTCAGCCTCATTAAATACTAGGTGTGCGTTTTGTCCAATATTGTATTTGTTAGTTCAGTATGCATAGAGAACGGTTCGTTCATTGTCACGTTCATCGTCAGTATGATGCACGCATACTTCCTTGTGTTTGTTCGTTTGCTTGCCTCATTTCTCCGGGTCAAAATATGCTTCTAATGATAACATGTGGGCTGAAAGAACCAAGCAGGTGGGATAAGGGTGACATTTTGAAGTGGACAGCTCTGTGTTTTGATCGGGGTTTTGCGTTATTCGAAACTTGTTTCAGAACTTGTATTATGGATAGCATCATCGGCTGACCGTTCGCCCGGTCCCCGCTCCAGGTGTCAACCCTAATGAGGTCGTTAGCGCCAGTAAATAAACGAGAGAGCGAAGTTGGTTGGGTGGGCTGAGCCATTGCCATCTGAGGTGAATTCGCCAATGTAACACATTGAACTAATGTGTACATAGTGTTGTGTTTCGCCTCAAGGGACCGCGGGAATGGTGAGATGTGGGAACTGTGCATAACTGCCAAACTAAGTCACTCGTCGTAACTCTCTCTCTCTCTCTCTTTCTTTCTCTGCGTATGTGTGTCCACCCGTACATCCATCACAGTTCAGTCCAAATTAGCATTCAACATCCTAATCTTTACAAGTTTCGGCAATAAAAGTGATCACTGCCCAACAATGACGGTAGTGGTTCTTATTGTTGTTGAGAAGAGGATAAGGGATGCTGGCTGGTAATCTGAATGGAACGCCAAAGTTCGGTCATGATTGACAAATGGCAAAACTCGATCGAGTCGAATGCTTGAGGCTAAATCATTCTCGACGAATGTTACAAAAATAGATTTTATTGTTCATATTTTATTTTTACCGGTGGTGGTTTCCTGTAAAGAGCTCGAATCCTTTCACCAGCGGTCACATTTTTTGAGAGAAAAATACACTGCCACTCTAATCAGTACCATATATATATATATATATATATATATATATATATATATATATATATATAATATGCCAGCAGAAGACGAAGTTCAAGAATTAAGTATGTTAACGAGTAGCGATACAACAACAATAATAGCGGCGTGATGATATGTTGAGATAGAGCTGAACGGTTATTGCTGACCACTGTAGCTAAACTGTCTTTCCTTGTGTTGCGGATAACAGAATCAGCCTACTGACGTCGGAACCGGACAAAGCAATACCATAAGATATAATTCCCGGGAACAGTGAACGCCCAAATAATAAACTGGTAATACATGTTCTAACTCTGTCAATTTTTACGGTATCGTTACGTGTTCATACGCTTCATTCTCAGATCCGCCCTCTCTCCTGATTGCATACTACAATATAAAGGCAGTGCATTGCAAGAGCATTCGCTGTTCTTGTGTATTTGTTCTGGCGTTTATTCGTCTGGTTCAGACGTCAATAGGTAATCAGCAACACAAAGGAAGGACAACCAGTTTAAAATGGCCACCATTATACTTATTCTGGACACCCCACCCCCGTTCGTGGCATCCTTAATTTCCCCCAAAGTTTCGGCTGCCCCCGGTGCTTGATCGAGTTCGATAGGTGGTTCCACCAATAATTTCTTCCTTACACTCGGGACTCGGGCTCCCGCAATAACCTGTTCAAGGATCGGTTATCAATGCTCTCCCGAGATTCATTATACCACGCTTCGAGTGGCTAAGTTTCTCAGTCCCCGGGTGAATTGTCTGGTTCCCTCGTCATCCTGTTGCTAGCGGTTGTGGAACTTCTGATGGTATGTCGTAGGCAGACGATGACAATCCAGGAGAGCGCGCAATCGTTCAAATATCTCGTCGTCAACAGTCTCCTCTTTTATATCAGGCACAGTTAAAAGCCTAACTGCTTAGTAGAGACGGTAGCATTGATGAGTGGTGTTCAGAAGAATTGGCACTCGTCGCAAACTTCTCTGGTGAGGGAACAGGAGTCAAGGGAAACTCTCTGTGACATCGTCCCAAGGTGTGACATCAGTCTGTCTATCATCTGCGCCATATATATATGTATATATATATATATATATATATATATATATATATATATATATATATATATATATATATATATATATATATATATATATATATATATATATATATATATATATAAAGTGAAATATCTGATTCACCAACGAGTTTTTGCAAAGCAACGGAAAGAACGAATAGCAAGATGAATCATCCTTTGATTTCGAAAATATTAAACAAAAATGAACGTGCGGAGTTCCACAGCTATTTATTTTTGTTTACTGCACAACAATTATGGATAAAATATTGCCTGGAATGAAAAATATCACTGATCGTTAAACATTAGAAGGGAAATTTTTCTGGTGGATTCCAAGAGCATCGAATCTACGTCGTTAAACTCTGTGGTCTGTTCTTTCGACCCACAGACTTCTGCACTCAATATGGGCAAAAATTCCAGCGCCAGCTGTCGCAGAATTATTTCCTATCCACGGCTTATCCAGTTAGTTTGATCCGGTCATTCAACGCGCCATTGTACGGTCGGTATGCAAGATCGGTAGCACTTTGTGAATCAGCGTTGATCGAATCAAAAAATCCGCCTCTTTGCGCAGCAAACGAGTCAGTCCACATTACCAACCCTCCCCAGATCCAAACAAAATAAATTCCATTCCTATTAGATGTCCCTCAAACACACGAGCAACATTTCACTTACTTTATCGCACAGATTTCAGAAGTATGGTCGATAGAAGCAAATGAATTGTTCACATCTCTCATTCGTTATTTTTTTCCCCCCGGTTATTACTATTTTCATTGGCCGTAAGCTTCGACATTGGATAACATTATGAGAATTGTATAAATATTACAGGATTGTTTTCATCATACAAAACCTCCTCCGACAATCATGTCACGGTGTATATGATCAGTTCATATGTTTTTCTCAAACATAGGAAACTTATAATCGTAGGATGGTTGGTTCTACAATTTCCGCGTCTTATTCACCAGTAGACTGCATGGAGGACGTGTAGGGCTTTCAAACTTACCGGGAATCATCTCTAGTGCTCGTTCATTAAACCGTATTCAAAACAAGGAGAGAATGGAACCCGAGTGTAAAGACCAACGAGTTCATCTCGATATTGCTAGGCTATCTCAGAAGGCAGGAGGATTCAACGATATTTATCCGTCCCTGGGTTTCCAATAAAATTATCCTCACACGAACAAAGGGACTGACACTTGTGACTCCATTTGAGCAGTAAAAAATCCAGTTTGTTATCAAAAGTTATTCGCCCTCCCGTATAAAAGCCTAACTTCTTATTGAGGCCCATAGAATCACTATTGCACACTTTTTGCGAATCACTAACCACAGTATGTATTCACTGAGTTGGAAAAGGGGGTCGAACCCTGCGTACAGACTTACGGATCCCATCCACGCGTGATCATGAGGCAATCCATGTCATACGAACCATATACACCAACTGTGTGCCATCGACTGACAAAAAGCACACCGGATTGTTAACGCTAGTAGTTTTTGTGTTTTTTTTGCACGCCTATTTATCGATCCCACTTACGGAGTTTCAAAACCGACAGATAACTGAAGTGGGATGGGGGAGACGCGACTTGCACGTGTTCATGTTATTCACGCCAACGAGCATCAGAGGTTCGGCATTTGTGCAACCCCAAATGGGTTTGTGTTTGAAAGAGATGATTGTATACGAACTATTTAGTCTACTAAGGAGAACGAAGTCAACGGGTGGATAGATATCCAGGGCTGAGATCGTCGTGTTGGTCGATTAAGTCCATCTTGGAGGCCACCTCGAAAGTTTAATAGCTTAACAGACTGGTGTCTAAAGATGTGTTACAAGATTTCAGCATCCGAAATACCATCGGCACCTAACATCAAAGGAATTGTACCCCCGGGTATTTTTTTTCAACAATAGTTTAGCAAAGTAGCTGCACGTTACCGAACGCATCACAACCTGTTCTATAGAATTCCTCATCGGCTTTCCACACGCGAATGGCTTAACCTAGACAATAGTCGTACATTAGGGATTGCTTTCATCTCTGCCGTCCCCGTCCTCGTCCCATTGTTCTTTCTTTCTAATATTTTATTGTGATCTGTGGTACATGACCAATTCCAACTACCCGTCCGTGCTCCTCCCCGTCTTCCAAACCGCAATCCAGGTGGACTGTAGGTATGAAGCACGATCTATACTGCCTTATTTGGCCTCATTACGAAGACTAACGGGTAAAGGGGAAAAGACGTATGCGAACAAGATGACACAGGAGACCTACAGTGAAGAGGAGAATAATCCACATCACTTGCACGTTGTTGTGTGCAATTATGCTGAAAAACAATACCGCTCATATGAATCCAAATATCTAAAACAGTGCTCATGCAGATACATGAAAGACATCCCGTTGGTTAGCAAGTGTCGTTTTTTTGTTCTTTTCAAGTTGAAAAGCAAACATAGAAGTAATCACGTCTGATGAATACCGCATGTCACCTAATCTATCTCGTGAGCAATATATTTGAGTGTTAGTCGTAGGAGATTAGATGTTCACATAATATGATTCATCGTGCAGTTTCAACGCTCAACAAACCACTGAAGATCATGCAAGCACCGTACAGCCTTCTCATCCTTGTTGGGAATTATCAGCATTGCACATTCACCGAGCCCCTAAAGGGACCATAACCCATCCTTCAGGACCATACTGGTCATGATCGTCATAGTCGTCTTCGTCATCGTCAGTTTATCTGCTCATGCACGTGTTTCCAAATAAATGAAATTGGAAATAAATCACACGAGAACTCTCAGTGCTTTGACTTGCCAGTCCTTTTCCATGCCTAGTCCAGGCGGGGTCCGTAGCTGACTAACTACGGACTCTTGTGAATTTACTTAATCGAATTTGACCAATCTTCGTAGCGTTTTCATACGTGGTTGCTCCGTGGTTTTTCAGTTTCCGTGTGAGGAGAGAGAGAGAGATGAACTACAAATATGACGCAGTTACTATGCTCCACAAGCCCTTGCCAGTTTCACGGTCAACGGATTCACGGTCAATATACGCTCAAACTTTCGAAGTTCCCAAATGAGGCTTTCGAGTTCACTTCTTCAGTTTTATCAAAGTATTTGGGAAATTGCCTGTATCTAGCAAGTGTCTTCCGTAGCTAGACCCAAGCTTGATTTAAAAAATAGTTTTTCGGACACCATGGTTGTGTTCTGTCAGAGAACAGTGCTAGGGTCGAAAATACAGACGTATCTCCTCTTGTCTCATGAGACCCTCATTGATCACGCAGTTATTGTTTCGTTAGCTAATCAGATGACCCGGCAGAAAAGTCATTTCATCATTGGACTAAGCTACGTGTTATGAAAAACCAACAGTTTATTGGCTCTCAAAGTTTTGAGGTACTGTTTTTGTATTCAACATTTTTATGGTGCATTGCTATGGTGAAAAATGTTTCTATCGCCTTAAGAGACTCGTAACCAGTGGGGATGGAGCTCTAAGTGGTTCGAAACCCGCTGTTGCGCCGATCGACCGTAGAAGTAGCAAGCAGCACCCTGACATCAATCAACTCATTACCACCTAAGGTGCAACGACCGTGGAGCATGTGTATTACTTAACAAAAGTAACAAGTGGTTGATTGCTGAAAAACAATCGTGAACCGCAAAATGACAACGAAAGTGTTTACTTCAGATTGAATGAACGCAGTGAGGTGAACTAAGGCATAGAACCCAGTGAGAGCACCGTCCGACGGCATAAAAACTAGCTGAAATAGAACTGGATATAATTGATGCAGAGGAACAGTACACCGAAGATTGGCCGATTTTGTTATTGTCCGTCAGCATGGTGTTCGGTTGGTACTCTGGACTAATACACTAGCACTGCTACCATCATTACTTCCTTTGGTGCTGCTGCTGCTGCTGCTGCCGCCAATTCGACTAATACTACTGCTATTATTGGGACTACTACAATTACTGCTATAATCCAGAAAACCTGCCTAGGCTTTCGGTTAGTTGGGAAGATTTGCTTCTTCGGACGTCATCAAAACTGATCAACTGAGACAACAGTGCTTATTTGCGTTTCGGCGGTCCGATCCACATGAAGGCAGCCGTTATTTAGCCGGAGGATACAAATATATGGTTCAAATGGCATTATTTACCTTAGTGCGTTTGGTCCCTATGAAGTAGACGCATTTATTCATGTCAATCCACAACTGCTCATAATTAATTTCTGAACAATCGCCTACTTCTTTGTTCAATAAGTAACATGCACTCTCCACCATAAAACTACTACTACTGTTAATACTACTACTACTACTACTACTACTACTTCTACTGCTACTGCCCCACTATAGTTCATCATGAGGTAAGTGGTGACTTAGAAAACAAAACAAAAGACGATCAGCGTTTGATCCCATTTATCGCTCTACTGAGTTTTACAAATTGCTGACCGCTCTTATATGAGACACTGAATGTTCGGACTCTGGCGCATATAATGTAATCAAACGGTTCTTTGAAGCTTGGTTTAGTCGTTGTTACTCAACTAAGTCTGTCTGTTACTGTTACCCCCGATAATCAGTAACAGAACGAAAGCGCGTGCATACGAACGACCGTGTATTCACGTGCAGTGTGCAGTAGGCGCAAGCACGAGGAAGTGACGAGTGGACGAAAGCAAGCGATCGATATTAGTCCCTCGCGGAACTAGTCCCATGCGACGGGTAGGATCGGATGAAGCAAAACGTAGTACTGATAAGTATAGCTCGCCTGAGTACAAGGCGAACGAGACAGGAATGAATCACGTGCGAACGTCAATGATAGATGGGTTAACCTCACGACAGTTACTGCATGCTATTCAGAGTGGATCTGATGAGATACACCGAAATCGCTCCGAACGTGAACTCGACATCCTTACTCCGGAGTGTTCTCCTTTTTGATTTTTTATCGGAAAAAGGCGGTTTCAAGTTCCTTTAATGAGTTTATTTCGACTTTACAGTGCTTCCAACAAAATTCATATCAGATTTATCATATCGTCTTCCTTGCATTTACAAACGTTTTTTGCTGGCATGGTTTGGTGATAATCATGATCTAATCACATTTTGGTGGGTAGTCAGAAGATAGTGCAAATAATCGATATGTAAACGGCCTGTCTTCTAGATTCACTTGGTGCCTTGAATCTCAGGGTCTCGAAAGTATAACTAACTGTCTGTTGACAAATGAATAATAAATCAGTTGTGGATTAACCAGACCTCAGAAACCGAAAAGAGGTGGAGCAGACATTGAGTGGTACAACAAAACGGACAATTGAACGAATATTTACCCACTCGTGAATGGGGTCAAAAATACATAAACGCATGCATACGTAGAGGGAGACTGACAGGTAGAAAGAAAGAAATACAGTGAGTGAATGAGTGAATCACACATGAATAAATGAATTTTATACAATTCACCCGCATGATTAAATTGGGTATCATGTTTGCAAATGACGTCCGACCTAAGGTGAACCAATTCTTATTTCTCTCGCACGCAAAATCGACCATACACACACACACACACACACACACACACACACACACACATCGGGAGAGAGATTTCAGAGTCGGGCATGAGGTAATACGGGTCGTAGAGCAGACTTCGTCACGTTTCAGAGGGAGCACACTCAAATACACACACACACGCATGTGCACAGATAGGCATGTACTACAGTTATCGTGTTTACTGATTCATCATTCTTATTGTCCTCGAATTTTCGTTGTCTCCGTCGTTCGGAAATATCATTGTCGGCATACTTCCCCTCCCTAGCAATGAGTTCACTGAACCACAAGCTGCCGGGTATTTCTTTCTGTTGCATACGTATCTATGCCTGTATTTCAGTGTGAGTATTTTGCACCAAAGTTTCGAAAACACCACCAACATGTTCCGTCTATGCGGTACGGACGTAAGCCTTTACCGCGATAGTCAAACAGTAGGGTTCCATTTCTGTGTGCTTGTAGATTGGTCAGCGGAGAACAATGCCTGAAAATCCGAGTGACAAAGCCGAACAAACCGCATACAATCCTTAGGTGTTGTTATTCGCTGCAACCTGTGAGGTCAACTGCGGTGCATTTTGCAGTACACTACTGATCGATTAACAGATCAACAAATCAACATGCGAAAGAATCACTTTGAAATGGGGAACCCCAGTGAATATAAATGTTACGCAAAAAATAAACGAATAACAAATGGGTGATTTGTTTTGTAAAAACGGCCGATAGGCGGTCGATCAAGCTTGAATAACACAATGGAACCCAAAAGGGGATAGCCATAGCTCATAAATTTATGAACACAATAAAACTGAAGCTTGTCTTTATAACCGTTTTCTTTTCGCTGTCTGAGTGAAGGGTTTTGGTGAAACACGGTGCTCGTAGAGTATACCAAGTGCATTCAGCTCCAATTTGACCTCTGGAGCTCCGTATAAGAAGTTTGCAAAATTATCTCTGCATGCTACTAGTGCGATCAGCGATACGGTCGACTTCGGGAGATGTCGGTAGAACTCGGATGTCCTACCTCATATCAGAGAAGAAGATTGAGAAGAAAAAAAAGATTTCACTAGAGTGTTGTTCCATGGTTTCCTCGCATCTCCAGGAGCGAGATATAGGCTAGGGTCACTTGTCCTGCACACTGACGATGCCACCTCGTCTGGTGATGAAGCGTTTGTGACCTGGAGTTACCTGTGCCAAATACACGCGGGGAATATTTACACTACTGTCAAACAAATTGTCACAGCTACTGAAATTCATCTTAATCGATCCGATTCAGAAAGGGGACTTTATTTCATACGCTAGTCTGTTGAAAATATACCGGGTCGACCAGTAAATTTCCCCTTTTAAGAAAGGCTCTTAACTTCTTTTTGAGCGTTAAATTTATCTCCTCAGAAATTATATCCCATTTCAACGGTGGAAGATACAACAGAGCGTAAAACTATCAACTAGTCGGCAAATCATTTTTCCATTCACGATCATCGTCTGTCTTTTTTCAATCTTCGTAGTTCCAAAAACTCAGCAGACGCAGTAGTTCTCTTAACAGTCGTTAGATTCTTGCTTTCTCGAACAAAATCAGTGATCAATTTCACATTCATGCACAAATACACGTGCAGAGACAGACCCGGATCGTCGTTGCCCGTTGTTTATTGAGTTTATATTTATATATATATATATATATATATATATATATATATATATATATATATATATATATATATATATATATATATATATATATATATATATTGTTATGTATAGATTTAAGTACGAGTAACTGAAAAAGAGCTTCTTTCACTACGCTGTTTGTTCTCAAAACGAGTAACCTTCATTATTACGTAATTCATATCAGCAGAGTGAAAGGGACAAGCCTCACTGTCAGGAAAATACACAATGTTATCGAGAAGAACCGAGAAAATGGGTTACGAGACTTCAGGTGGAGATCTGAATGAATTCCCATTTCACCATCTGATTATGGTAGACGTGGTCATAGTCCTAGTCTTAGGGGTAACACAATATCTAACAGCACAGTTTTCAAAATCTCTTATGCGCATTTCCAACTCAGTACGTGGTACCTTGACTGGGAAATATGCCCACTTTGAATAAAGGCTCATTGACCTAACGAATTTGTGTCTCATTTTCACTCCTTCAAAGGTGTAATGCTTTGAACCAGCTCACTGAACTAGATGTCATGTGGTATATAAAATTAACATCACATTTTAGATCGTTCACTGGGGTGTGGCTCTCGGAGTAAGAGCTGTACGTAGGGAAAAGGCGGATGCAATGGGCGACATTTCGTATGACTGTATGCGGTTTATTTTTTTTTAAAAGGAGAAGGGGGCGATTTTACCAGCTCGTTATTTTTGTTCGGTTAATCACTCACGTGCTCGTGAGTGTTCGTGTTTGCCTGTGTGTGTGTGTGTGTGTGTGTGTGTGTGTGTGTGTGTGTGACAGAGAGAGAGAGAATGTGCCCTTACCTGGCATACTCGCGTATGTACATTGAAACTGAGCTAATCTCGATTGAGATGAGTTCAAATCAACTCTCTCTCTCTCTCTCTCTCTCTCTCTCTCTCTCTCTTTCTCTCTCTCTGTGTGTGTATGTGTGTGTGTGTATACAAAGGAGGATGGCGTAGCGGACAATTAACCAGACAAGCTTATCACAGTAGGTGAAAACTTCGTACATGCAAAAGACGCTGACCTAGATACGGTACACAGAGAGAATATGGAACCAATTACAGAGTCTCTCTCTACGTGCCTGTCTGTCCATGCGTATGACGGTAAATCGGTGTATTCGACTGTCTGAATGTGTACACCCAGCATGGGAGTTCCCCTTAATGGATAATTTAAGCGGAGGAGGGGACGACGGTGGAACAAGTCGAATGTGACTGAGAATTATGCGAATAATAGACCGTACGAGGATGTGATGTCGGTTTAAAATCAAAGACTCAATGAAAATAAATTGACCTCATTTTAGACTCTGTAATTTACCGCCTGTTGAGTAGTTGTGTGTTTGTTGCAATCTGATCAAATGCCCGATTAATGTATGTGCATGACCTGACCGGTTTTTTCTCTCCCTCTCTCTGATTGCGGTTTTAAGAATCGTGATCTGTGCCCGTCCTTATCGCATTTCGAGAAATTCCACTTTTGATTGTGCCTGTTTTAGAAGTTTAATCTGTGTTCAAAGGCAATTTACGAGCTGAAACAAATGACTTCAGGCAGACTGCGCCTAATTTTTAACCAGGCTTGCATTTCGAAGGCAAAAGAAAATAACTGTCAACAACATCATCTTCCGATTAATACACTTACATAGATGAAAACGGATGTTTTATGTAGATCTTTTGCATGGTTTTTATGAACTCCGGATCGATGAGCCTGGCATTCTGGCTACGAAACTTCATCACCAGCCAGAGTGACACCACGTAAGTGCAACAATGCACGTGTGTGTGTACTGTTATTTTGGTTGATGACGACACGTTTGTGATCTGTGTGTCAATTTCAGCGGTCAGCAGCTTATGCAAACAGTGCCGTGTTTTGGGCGCTTCTGACTGATTAACAAAAATTCTTTCAAATTCAATAGGATTACTTGTTTGAAGTGGTGGTCGGGAAATGCATAGTGTAGCATCGTGGCTTCGGAAACCCAACAGAGGATGGGTTAGTGTGACGTGGCATAAACTCATTCATGGGTCACTTTACCAAGTCACGTGACAAACGGCATTCCGTTTGTACGCTGACCTCGATTCGAGTGAGTAACATTCCAACGAACCTAGAATTTTACTCACTGAATTCACCAACATTATTCGTGAACATTTACCATCTCCCGAAATACTATACTTTACTGGTCAGAATATAAAGTCGGTAACATAAGGCTGATGAGGCAGTCATCTTCGTGAACCACAAATATGGGGTTCCTGGACTAGAATTCTGCCACTGCCGTGGGGTCACTTCCCATTCGGCAACCTCTAATAGCCTGCAATACCCTTCTTCAAATGTTATACCATTCACACATGATAAATGAAAGGGAGTAAGGATAATACTATTATAATTATTAACAAATAATTCATCCTATATTACCAGATTCTAACTAACTACTGAAAACCAGCGATCTCATCCTTGTTAGGAATTATCAGTCACGCAATTCAAAGGAGCCCCTGCTGGGAATCGAACCCGAGGTGAACGGTCTTGAGTTGAACAACTTAACCACAAGGAGATCCAACTGTTTGTTTAAGTTCACCACCATGCGAGAGTGCGTCCTTCCATCACTGATTTTTCAAGGATGGCAACCCATTGATCGTACAGCGATTAACCGTGAAATTAAAATTATTATTACAGAAGATAGGTTTGTTGACAATTTCTTTCTTACACTGCCTAGAGAATGAAGCATCTTCAGGAATCAGTGATTCTTCAGATCCGTTTTCAAGTCCAGTTACGTGAACGAAAGCTTTAATATCATATCCATAAGTGGGGAAAATTTTCAGCATCAGTTGTGGATTAAAAATGTATGAAGAGTATATAATATGATTCATCATGCAGCTTGAACGCTCAACTCACCATTGAAAACCATGGAAGCACTGTACAGCTGTTTCATCCTTGTTGGGAATCATCAGCAGTGCACATCCACCGAGCCCCCACGGGGACTCGAACCCGGGGTGAACGATTGTGAATCGAACACCTTAACCACAAGGCTATCCGGGCTGGCTCTCAACGGTTTGTTGAACATCTACACTACATGATATAGCACCCTTCCGTCACTGGCTTCGAACGGTAACAACCCGCCTCCCACACAGCGATCGACTCCTATGATGGATGACTTCTCTGTAGGGGCCTAAGTACAACGAAGGCATTCCGTTATGAACAACCTACAGAGCTTGGTTAATATTTGCAATTGAGTAGTAGGAGATTCGATTTGTATATAATATGATTCATCATGCAACAAACCGTTGAGAGCCAGCCCGGATAGCCTTGTGGTTAAGGTGTTCGATTCACAATCGTTCACCCCGGGTTCGAGTCCCCGTGGGGGCTCGGTGGATGTGCACTGCTGATGATTCCCAACAAGGATGAAACAGCTGTACAGTGCTTCCATGTTTTTCAATGGTGAGTTGAGCGTTCAAGCTGCATGATGAATCATATTATATACAAATCGAATCTCCTACTACTCAATTGCAAGTATGAAGAGTAATTGAAATTTGGGGGAAAATAACACGAGGAAAAGAAGCGGGAGGAAAACGCAGTTGAACTTTTGACCTGATGCAGAAGTGAGTAAAAACTTCAGTGATTATAACTTTTTATAATACTACTGGTATACAGTTACTTACTAGCTGTTATTAAACTTGTCACAATCATCAAAAAGCTTGAGTACTAGAGATTTGGAAAGAATCTCTTCGATAAACGAACCTTAGTGATAAAATCGAAATCTTTTTCCTCCAGATCAAAGAACCACACGACAGAACTGGGAAACCAGCGGGCGGATGGAGTGAATACAAGAGTCAACAAGGGAAACCAGATGATCATACCTATTACTCAATCACGATGCAATTTCTCTATTTGATTTTACCAATTTACAGTTTTGAAAACTGCCTTGAAATCGATACTGATTCTTGATTAATTATCAAATATTCTGAAGAACTCTTGAAGGTCATATGCATACTGGAACTCACTTTGAGATTGGGAAGTGGCTGCGAATTTCACGTTGGATCACAGTTCACCGAATAATTTCTTGTTAGTACCGTCATCCTTGAGACTATTAAATATCAGCCATTATTCAGTGCATCAATTGCCGCTGCTAGTAGTAATGTTCTCCGAGGTGAGTAAAGTGATGGTCAAACGGTTATGACAGCGAATGGAAACTCTTGCAGTCCTGGTTGGGTATCTCATTGTTGCAGATCACCTACCGGCAAGGGTGAAGCCCTGCCTGCAAAATACGACAGTGGTTCGCACTCAGCAACCGGGGGTCAGTTTTGGTACTAGATAGTGCGTCGTTTCTTGTTTGACTCATTCGTACACCCAGCATATCCTATTCACCAATGGAGCCCTTGGGACGATGGATTGTGCTTCTGTCAACACCGATCCCGAACGATGGTACGACCATCAGGGGCAGTCAGCCCGAGGCAGTTCAGTAGTCATAAAATGAGTGGTTATGCCATCCGAAAGAAAATATTCAACAGTGGAATATTTTTCATTGCTATCTTTTTCTCTCTGTCCCATTTCTGTCTTTGTTCGTAAGAAGTGATCAGAGGAAAAGGCAATTGGAAGATCCGTCACCAACATTATTACAGTGACAAAATAAGCACCCTTGTATTTCAGTGCATATCCTATATTTTTGCGATAATTTTAGGCTTATATGCTTACTTTTCTGGTAAGACAATCACAAGAGATTTCCATATAGGCATCAAAAGAGAGTGAATATTTTTAGACTATCTGGTGATGCATTGTAGCTGAAATTTACGTAACAAGATTGAGGCGTGTTTGAACCACTACTGTCAGTCAGTCAGTCAGTCAGTCAGTCAGTCAGTCAGTCAGTCAGTCAGTCAGTCAGTCAGTCAGTCAGTCAGTCAGTCAGTCAGTCAGTCAGTCAGTCAGTCAGTCAGTCAGTCAGTCAGTCAGTCAGTCAGTCAGTCAGTCAGTCAGTCAGTCAGTCAGTCAGTCAGTCAGTCAGTCAGTCAGTCAGTCAGTCAGTCAGTCAGTCAGTCAGTCAGTCAGTCAGTCAGTCAGTCAGTCAGTCAGTCAGTCAGTCAGTCAGTCAGTCAGTCAGTCAGTCAGTCAGTCAGTCAGTCAGTCAGTCAGTCAGTCAGTCAGTCAGTCAGTCAGTCAGTCAGTCAGTCAGTCAGTCAGTCAGTCAGTCAGTCAGTCAGTCAGTCAGTCAGTCAGTCAGTCAGTCAGTCAGTCAGTCAGTCAGTCAGTCAGTCTGTCTGTCTGTCTGTCTGTCTGTCTGTCTGTCTGTCTCTCTGTTGTTTGACATTCATATTTGGTACACGGCGGGTAAATCCTTATGATTGTTTCCTGAGAGGGACACAGTGAAAAGTGGGCCGTATTCTCGGGTGGGATTAACAAGAGGACGCAAAAAATGAAAATAGGTTTTCAATCATGTTCCGTTATTATTCCGGTTAAATCTGGTTCACAGTCTGAGCTTTTGGACGCGAAAATGCTAGTAGATTTTTCATCAAGTACATCAGTCTGTCTCCTCAAGCTATCAGTATATTCTACATAGATATATGGAGAATCCATGGATGGATGCGGGTAGACAGGATTGGTCACGTGGCTTAGAATTATTTTAGCTTGCGAATTTAAAAACACAAGTGACGCATTTTCCGAACAGAGAAATGAATGGTTTAAGGCAATCGTATTCCTGCGTATTTGATCGAATCCCCTCTAGAGAGACAGAAAGCTTATTTTCACGGTATCATTATCTCTGAGAACAGTTCAATTTTAATGCGCAAAGATGCACTGTAAGCACCATACACATTGTCCAAATTAAAACCAAGCTGAATAGAAAACAGTTCAATATTTGATGGATTCTCTTAGATTATCGTGGAGTAAACAAAGTTTTTGTTGATTGTTATAGGAAGTGATCATAATCCTGATTTATAGTAAATCAATAAAATCTTTAAAATATAGTCAAAGTAACATCTGTCACTTTCCCTTCATTAAGATCGCCATCTGAGTCACTTTTATGGTTGGTTATGTGCTCTAAGCACGTATCAAGCGCACTTTTCTTCTATATACCTATCCAGCTATTCGTTTTCTTCCAGGACCCACAGTCGTGAATCACATACACACACACACACACACGTTCACTATTCTCTTCAACCTAAAAACACAACGATTAATTTGAATCACGTACGAGTCCTACGATCAAGTCAGTGTGGGGAGTCCATCTGCCAACTGATATTAGCTCGACTGTTCTTCTTTAATTCATCTTCCTAAGCAAACCCGTACAAGAAGGCACAGCTGAGTTTCGAACTTGTCTCATTGATCCATATCGCACCCCACCGCCCATTCGTCCGTCCGACCGTGGTTCCGTCCATCTATTCTTTCAATTCAGTGAAATATGCCATTGTTTGACGGTTATGAAACATTTTCATTCGTGCCTCAATTACTCACCCACATCCCCGTATTTGCACCCATAGGACGAAGACCACGACCAATATTCTGACACGATTCAAATCACCATAAACTCCGATCTACTTACTACGAGTGAGTTGAATTCGCCTAATAACTTCATGTTTCGGTTCACTGCCCTACACATGACTTTCCCAAGGGAATGTATGTGTGTGTGTTTGTGTGCGTGTGTGTGTGTGAGTGTGTAAGACCCTCTTTCATGAGGTTTGACGGAGATTCAAGTCCCCACTACTCACTGCAGGCTACACACACTCAGGTAGACACAGAAAGTAACATATGGCAAGCGCATACTTGATGGTACACGTAATACTCAAGTCAAATCCCCACTTCATAATCAGCAAACGATCTGATAAGAACTCGGACAGACCAGTGAATGGGCGGGCGTGTTAGCGAGTGAATTGGTGAAACACACATTTCCAGTTCCGTAGGGCTGACTGGCTCATCAGTGATTATCCGAGTGAGTTGAGTTGCCCTTGGGATATACAAAGAACACCACCAGCAAAACACTTGCCCGTGTGAGAATACAGATCGTGTACGACCATTAATGACATTTATTCAGCCTGTGACCTCTGTTTTGATACGGAGAAAGAGAATAATTGATGGACAAAATTAAGACTAGTATCAGTAGTAGCCCACTAAATTGATGAGTCGCTATTCGTGTTTTCTTTATATAAAATGGAATGGGATTACTCAGTAAATCAACGAGTCCAAAAAAAATCACTTTTAGAGAATGAAATAAATAGGTGACTTTCGGCTATTTTAGTCAACAAATAGTGTAACAGAATTATGAGGCAAAATAATGTGCTTAAATGTGCGATAGCTGCCTTTCAACGACGATTACTATCAATAAAATACTGAAAATTAGCCCACTCCATTCGTTCGTTACCAAATCGTTCTCTTAGCCCTGAACAATTCTATGTAAAGATATAAGCGTTTTCGAAATGATTACATCCATTTGGAGGTTGTGGATTTATTCGTTGACGAAATTCTACCATGGTCTTTGTTGGAAGGTCTTCTGTTGGTTCATACGAGTAGTACAGGTGAAAAGAACGTGAACCGAGCCGGTCATCCAAGATTACCGTCAGAGGACTGCTACAACCAATCAGAGTTTGTAATATCCTGCTGGGCTTGATGACTGGGTTCATAAGATGCTGATAAATAGATATGCCACTGATCCATTATCAGTAAATGATACCTAAATGGTGTAAGAAGCTTTGAAGATAGTGTCTGTTAATTCCGTATTTGTAAAAGAAGGAATTTCCAACTGTGTGACAGGCCACCGAAGTAACACCGGCAAATAAATAAGGCGGACTTTAGCAGTTCTCGGATATTCAAAACTTCAAAAGTAATAATTTTTATATTCAGTTTGCTAATCAAACACTAATTTTGGCAGCTTAACTTTTACGAAACAATTTCTATGACAAAGAAATTTTTAGTTGAGGCTTTTGGAAACTAATAGAGATGGTTGAATAATTCAGTATCGGTGGGGTATGAACCTGCTTGTTGCTGCCATTCACGACTTGGTACCACGTGTGATTCAGTTGCAAGATGTCTGAAGATACCCCAGTATGGCACCGTATCTCAGTTGGTTGATCTTCCACCCCAGGATAAAGCTTGAACATTGTCATTGTTCGAACCCAACGAGGCCGCCAAATCTTCACACGGGGACTATCGACATCTGACGAAAGTCGTACCAAAGTACAAACAATAGTAGAAACAACGACGTGTACTACTATTTCTACTTCTGCTACGAATCATGAACATTACAACTGACTTCGCTCGACTCTCTATCATGACTTACTGATTGATTATGTGTATTTTTGTGACCAACTTTCCTAGTTTCTACCTCGCGTACAGTTGATCCTCTTGACTGTGAGGTTTCTCTTTTCCATTGTATTCGCACAAGGGTATCTACAAATAATGACAAACTTGGTGTGAAGAAACAGGAGACTAAATTTATTCTGTGTCAGTATTTCCTGCTTCTTGTTTGTTTCCTAAAGCAACTTCGTCTGTGTTGCTGTCTGCGGTAAGGTCAAAAACTGGAGTTACAATATTTTCGAAATTCAGCAGTTCAAGATTAGATGTCTTCATGCCCGTTCTGATCAAGATGACTCGTCTTGAACCAACCGTAATGGCAACAAGCTCACTCTTAGGAGGGTGTCGTGAATCATCTTTTCGTGTGAGTCCCACTCCCGTCACCCAGGATAAAAATGAAATGTCTAGATAACCATAACAAGTGACTTTAGTCTTCTCATAGTCTTGGGAGAGGTCAGGATCCGATGTCACAGTGTTCTTGGTGAAATAATCGACAGTGTATAGTTCACTTCCAGTTCACCTTTTGGACTACAGAAACGATGGTGAAATAAATTACAACGTGAATTTGTCTTCCACATGAACTTCAGCACATCGATAAAATGAATAAATCAAATCATCGCATCAGTTTGCGGTATGAAACTTATCTACCTTAGGGCTGAAATAGATTTCGGTCTAATATATGGACCCTTGAATACGCGTGACCTTGAAAGCAGAGCTGAAATCATCTGAACCAGAAAAGCTAAGAGTGATCATCAAATCGTGCTCGTACAACTCGAATGAACCAACTACAATCTTCTACCATTGAAATTGGATGAATTATATTCATCCGGGAGAGCGAGCAAGACAAATCTGTATTGTGTCTTAAAGTAAAAGTAGACGATTTTTATCTCACACTTTGCAGGAAATCACTCGTCAAAATCTCTATTAGCACAATAAATCGTAGTTTTTTTCCCGGAAAAATCAGCGAGCATTTAACTGTTGTATGAAAACTTTTGCACCAGTTGAACTCAATTTCATTCTAAGCCGCAAGAGATTTAAGTAGTCTATGAAATAACTTATCATTCCTTTGATGATGTCGACTGCCAACGGGTGACCGGACTGTTCAGAGTTAAAACCAGTGCCACAGGTGTACTTCGACCGGTTGTGATCAAACACAGTCATCCCGGTGGACTTCCGATCCTTCTATCCCGGGGGGTTCGAATCGCCGCACCGCCACCGGTCACTTTCCCCGGTTCGCAGCCTTCAAATGACCGCGACCCCTTTTCTGAAATAGTTTACTACCACTAGATGACAAAAAGGAAGTAAATAAAATAATAAAACACGAAAAACCCGTTAATAACCACTCCAGATAAGGCGGTTTTAATGGGAGTGATTGAAAATAATCGAACTCGGGTTGTGCACCAATCGCGGCACAGCGGATTCGTACAGCTGACGATTTCGAATAAGTGGAATGAATCAACTGTAAAATGTCTCTGTGATTTCTCATTCGTGAGTTTGTCTCTGCTAAGGCATGGTGATGAATCACTCTATAAACAGTCTTTTTTTGAATTAAAAACGTCATAATCCTATAGTTCTACCACAAGATTTGTGCCTATACAAGGTTTGGAACAGTTCTATCCTAACAAATGGACAAAACGGCCATTTTCTTTCTGTCTACTGGTTTTGATATTACCTAAATTATATTTGAATGTGCGAGGATGGGATGTTTCTTTGCTGTACAAGAAAAAAAGAAACATTAGAGAGAGGAGAGGGAGAGGGTACAAAAGCGCTAATATACATTGCCATAGAATACACCGGTATGTGGTACTAACTATCATTTCATCATTTGTTTCACTTAGTTTGTCAGATGCATTTTCCGGTGCTACTACTACTACTACTACTACTACTACTACTACTACTACTACTACTACTACTACTACTACTACTACTACTACAGTATCTGCCTCCTGTGTCCGAACTAAAACTCGAATCCACTTCACAGGTCTGTGTTTCGATCAATAACGGTGACCCTCTTTGGACGTTTGAACTGTTAGGATTGGGCAATACAGTTTCCGCGTAGCCTAATAACAACGATATGTTTTGTTCAAATTCGATTTTACTCGAACACCATCTTCTGAATTCATTACATAACCGCTCCATTATTTTATTCATGAAAAACAAAAATAGTGGAAGAAGCAAACAAGGGATTTGAAACTGTGAAACTGAAACAATTTCTTTCATCAGTGTTTATTTTCTACCTTTTTCCCCCTCTAAAAACATCGTGTCAAATATGTATTTTTGTGTGCAAGCATATGTTCTACTATCCATGTGTACAACTAGACCATGCACGAGTTTGTATTATTATTATGTCTAAATATTCTTAGTGCGATTTGCCCCCCACCCCATTTCATTTCTTCCAAACTTACTTTTATATCTGCACAAGTTTATCGCTCTGCTTCTCTCGATTCGGACGTGATCGATGGATTCACTCTCTACCTTACGTTCAATTCGGTCCCATGTGTTTCGATAAGTTCCAACCTCAAAGTGTGCCCAATTCGTTTGTGGCTATTATTCTGTGGTGAATAAACACACAAGCATACGGGAAATGAAATGGTAACAAAATATCATACATAATTGTACATGCATACGTATGCAGACACAAGCACACATATTCGGCCAGGTCTCTTACACCACAGTTCCAGAGGACACCCACATCCACATCTCAATGAGCCAATCCCCATGTTCAACAAGACCACTCCCATATTTGTATTTATTTACGTGTATATGGTTCTGGGGTGGGGAGGGTGCAGTCACCGGTGTCCTGACAACCCATTCCATATTTTGGCTTGATTGAGCCAACGCGATAAAACTCTTAAATGTGATTTAATTCGACTGATATGTCAACTCCACTTCCTTCTCCTGCTAAACATTCAAAATCCAATTGATATCCCCTTCCCTGTCCAGTACTCATCCACACACTATTCAACTTCCCGGCCCCACCCCTTATCCCGTTTGTCCCGAGTCTCGATTGTGACATAATACTGTCTATTTCGGTCTATCATTTACTCATTCATTCATCCGCTCACTCACTCACTCACTCACTCACTCACTCACCCGTTGTCTTCTTTGTGAGTGAGTACACACAACCACACACACTGACACACATGCACACGAGAATACACATGCACGATGGCGAACACATTCATACCTAATGCCAAATTATACGCCAAGCTGCTGTTGCTTGGACTGGGACAGAGAGAGAGAGAGAGAGAGATGCAGAAGAATGAGGGAAGCTTAACAGTGAATCAGTACCAGTCACATTCTGCTCCGCCCATTTGACGTTCCCAGAACGACCAAATAGGACCGACTGTTCAAACACGCAAACAAGCAAACACATCACACTGGCTAACACGATAGTTATATTCTCAGAACTTCCCCATCTCCCTCGTTGTCTCAGCGCATTTCATATCAGTTGAATATTTGTCCGCAGAATAATGACTACCAATATCTTAATCCCACTCTCACCACATGAATCTAGCAATCCTTCTTTGTGTTTAATAGTTCACTTCCATTTCTTCCGATCTCGTTATCGGGCGGAACCAGTCGCGCACAACCACAGTTCCCTTACTAGAAGGAATAATAATGCCAGTAACATGAGCAAAAACTAGAACAATGACGACGATATCAACAGCAATAAGCACAACAATAATTACACCACCACAACGAACAACAACGCAGCTGCGTTGATCCTTCGCCTCTCTACCTGGTTGTTCATATATCAGCCCACTTGCTCATTCGTCAGACTACTCACCTAACACTCACCCATCCTTTCGTACATCCATCTATCTATCTACTAACCTATCCATCTATCCGAACTGTAGTCCATTGTTTCATGTTCACTGGTTATGTGCTTTCTGGGCAGATCTGCCTCTGCGTTTATGTTTATATATATATATATATATATATATATATATATATATATATATATATATATATATATATATATATATATATATATATATATATATATTGTTCACAGCCGCGGGTAACCAGTTCACCAGACCTACCTACCTACGTCCATTGTTCTATCTTAGTTATCTTTCATTCATCACTTTCCGTTTTATTCCCGGTTTTCACCCTCTCTTTCGTTGATCGTTATACCCGGAGTAAGCCATAGTTCCATGCCGCACTCAGCGATGTTGTCTAATCAGTCTCAGCTCCCAACAGTACATTGGACCAGCTCATACAACCCAAATGAGCGAGTACTTACACACGCGTGCACAGTCGCCCGCTGGAGCATTCGGTTCAGTCCAACCCGTTGGACAGAGTCTACGTATTTGACACGACGAAACCTCTACATCATCGAGTGCCATTCCAGTTCCCCTAAGAAAGTCATCAGCTTGGCGTATCACCCCTCACTTCAATTCGATCCACTTCTTTAATGCTTTCGAGTTATTCCAATATTATTGATTCAGCTGGTACTTCTGTATGCACATTTCTTTCTCACATATATGCCTACATTCTTACGTGCAAATGACCCTATATGAGATAACGTTCAATTAATGTGTGTATGCTTATTTACGTATGTGCTTGTGAATGCGTTATTTTTGGCGTGCGGGTGGATTATCGTAGACTTATCCGAAGTAAGTCTGTGTTGAGGGTGTACGTTATTGATGGACGATTTCTTAAAATTCCATGAATCTTATTATCCCTATTCCTACCACTCCCCCCCCCTCCCACGCACCCACCCATCCACGTTATCGAAACCTCGTGCCCAAAACTTACGTAGACAGCTCTCGCTCTCATGCTGCCAATCCCCATTTCCTCCCTGCCTTTCTTTCTGGAATCGCAATCCAAGTTTGCCAGTTTATTGACTCTCCACACTACAAAGCAAGCTGATCAGTTCCATAGCCCTGGGGAACATTTCAGTTTGGTACGGGGGTTCGCATACACAGACACACACTTGCAAGCACATAGTTCAGTCATATATGAGTTTTACAAATGATATGATGGCTTAGTTACAAATCAACAAACAGGCATACATACGTACGCAAGCACACTCATACTTGCACACGCAAGCAGTTGGTTGGTAGGCCCTGTGAATAGAAGGAACAATGATAACATTATTGGAAAAGTAAAATAAACCGGTAGCGGGATCTTAACAATAAGCTGTCCGTAATACCGGTTCGCGTGAACATCTCACTACCATATAAATGGAGAACAAAAAAGATGGCCCGGTGACTACTGGCAAACAACTTCCTCCACGTAATATTTTTTAGACACGTAGCTCCAGCTCTAGAGATACAGAATGGTCCTTAACAGTTTCTTCAGGAAAATTGAGCTATCTATACCAATTTTCGTTTTATTCCGCCATCATAGCTCGGAACAAGTCGGATTGGTATTCAGAAAGATAGAGTGAAATCTCGTTCTGATAATCGGCAGTTGCACTGCAACTCAGTGGCAAATGGGCACACAATGGCGTACTTGGAGCCAATCTTGTTGCAACCTGGAGCTATGAGTTTTGGCAACTATATACCCCAGGAATGAGTATTTCGGGGACCATGAACAGTCCAAACGGTGAAAGCTGCTAGGTCTAATAACTGCCCGTAACTTCCCACGGGTGGAGCTGGCAAGATGGCCGAAATCACCGGTCATCGAATTGCCTGACTGTAGCAGCCCAGTGGAAAACTAGTGGAAAGGTGATTGTACTTCAACCTGTATTTGTCCTTACATTTCTAACGGACTAACATATGTGATGAATTTTTCGGGGAAATTATTTATCACTAACTCCACATGTTTCATCGTCATATGCGTCAGCAACATTACATCATTGATAGTAAGTAGCACGTAAACGTGTGGACAAAACCGCCCGGGACACACGCACGACCGGTTTCGCGGTTGTTGCCGCTCATCAGGTATGCGAACGCAGTACTCCTCTGCCCACTCATCTTCATACTTGTACACTCCGATGTTATATCTTCACCAGAATACTTTCCTGTGGAAGAAGCTCCCAATTAAATATGGCATGATGTTGTTCGCCAGTAGGATACAAATAGAATACTCAATTGTGCACTGTCGGATAGGATATGGTATAAATACGGGGCAGTTCACATTGTTACGCCACAAAAGACAAATAGTGATGAGTTTCCTACCTACCCAAATGAGGGGCATAGAAAACAACCCAAAAAAAGGCTCAAGAGCATTCTAATAAATGAAAAGTGCATGGGTCACTCATTAAACCAAAGAACAAGGTATATCGGAGGTAGTATGTCAATAGGACTATCCGTACACTTTCTGGCTGGTTCCTTATTAAATACTATACGTTCGTAGAATGTGTTATTGGCACGAGGAGCAGTGAATCTTGTATAAAGGAAAACTCACTTGCATTTTTCACATCCAAAAGTCCAAAATCGAGAGTCGGAGTCGAATCGGTGATATCCCGCTTACCCGGCAGATGCTCCCGAGGTGGTTGCATCCTTGGATGTAAAAACTCAAGTGTATTTTACATTATATGAAATGCTGTATGAATGCAGAAGCCTGAGGCAAATTATTATTCCTTTCCATAGACTTACGAAACTGTAGACCTTTGGAAGATCCATTTCATATACCTGCCTTCAGTAAGCCCGGTTGTGAGTAGATTTGAGATGTTTTCTGTTTTCGACAAACTGCTCAGCAAATCAGTTCTATTGACTCTCGCGATTAATAACTTTGGATTGCTTGGGTCATAACAACCGAAATCACAAAAAATACGAATACTGAATCCGGAATTGTGTAAGTAATGCTTTGTCGTGCAACCAATATTGTTTTCGATACTGTTGTGGCCATGGTGGTGACAAACTGTTCCTCGCATTTTTCTCACGCACAAATTTTCCCCAGTCCCATTGATTTTTTTCCACACCTGACTTCCCTTAGTCTGAAACTGTACACCTTACCTATAGCGTGGTTCTCATCTGTGTCATAAAAACATTAGGTTCCAGTATGTTATCAAGTTACCGGATTTGTTGCCGTCGTAATAAATCACAGTTATTTATGACTCATCATCTACCTCAGTTACCCTAAATCGTTAATATGAATATTCAAAGTTAAAAAATGTCTCTGCATGTTTAAAACATATTTCATGATTCAGCTGACGTATTCTATAGAATTTACCATTTAAGTTCGTTTCTTCAAATTAGGGTCTAAAGCAAATATTTCGATTTTTCTCTGTTACATGATAGTGGATGAGCGGGTATACCTCATAATCTCGAAGGTCCTTTGCACTGTTAGGGACAATCGGCTACCAGATCTTGAGATTTGGAGGGGAGATAATCACGCAAGGTCCCAATAAGTCGGAGTGATAATGAGCCGGACGAATGTGGGGACTACCTTCCACTACCAACGCTTTTATTGACGAAAGATATGCACCCATCTCAAATTTTCCCTATTGATGCTCTGAAGCTAGGATGAGGCATGGAGGCGTACAGAATGGCATACAGATTACCACTGCTTTGTAAACTTCGTATTTTGAAGGTGTTACCAGAATTTCAAATCGTAGATTGATCTCGTTGAGTAAATTATATCTGCGTCCTTATTAGAAACTGCTCGAAGTCACAATGAGTCTACGAGTTATGAAACTGTCTCCGTGAATGTTGGACCAAAATATTGAGGAAGCAAAGTTCTTTGGAAATTTAGTAAAACATCCCTGAATGATCCACTGATGAAAGCTAATCCACATAGTTACATTAATCAGCTGTTTGGGGTAGCTATTTACAAAGATATCGTTTGCGATGTATTGTGCAACGAATTAAGGATGAATCATTCGCTGAAAGTTGTACGAAAATAACTCATTTCAAAGCGACATATTTATCCTGAAAACAGCAGCTGATAGCTCAGTTATGAGAATAGATACGATCGCTCTGTAATTCTCCCTGAAATGACACCTACGAGTAATTCGGAGAAGTTTGTGCAATTTCATCTGCTTTGTCTATTCCGCACATTAGAAACTTCAAGGCTAACCGAGAGGTCCGTCCCCACTTGCCATTTGTGCTGCTGACGTCCTCCCAACTACTCGATCTCATCAGATGATCGATCATTTGAAACATCTGAATCTAATCAAAACAAACTTGACGGTGTTGTGTGTGTGTGTGTGTGTGTGTGACGTAAGTCTACACCAGAAGTCAGCGGTGGATGAGGTTGATCTCGCGTACCTTTCACGTGAGGCAAACTGTCGAGTGGCAGTTAGGATTCGCCATACCCTGTTGGAGTTCCACTGAGAGTAGGTAGTTAGTTTTGGACTATGGGCTAGGAAGAAACGCGATTAAAAGGCTGTAAAGTGATTCTAAGACCTTTTAATTGAAGGCGCTATTCATGTTTTATGACGAGCCATTAGATAACACAATCCGTCAGTGAGATGATTTAATTAGTCTTACGGTCACTCAGAAATGTCTCATAAGTTGTCTGTTGGCTTATTGGCAACCTCTGTGACCAAGGCGCCGACACAACAGAAAGCCCATTGACCCTGAAAGTTCAAAGCGCATAGCCGAAGTGTTTCTCACAATCTACGACCAAAATCATAGGTGAAAAAATGAATACCATTCACGCAGTTGCTCACTGGACGGCTTGACTGACTTACACATAAGGTCCCGAGAGTCTGAACCGACACGGAAGGTGGTGATGGTCATATTAATTGAATCGTTCTTATTTATTGAGGCAATACCTCTCTGTGTGTTTGTTTTATCCTCAACAGCGGTCCTCCCCAGTCCATTAACTATACAGAAAAAAAATACAACTACACGAACGAAAGTTGAGAGTCACACACCAATATCCTCAGCGACCACGTGTTTCTTTCGTGATTGAGGAGTGAGAAGTATGTAGCTAACAGTTTAGGGGTTATTTTATTACCAAGTGCTGTGCCTTAAGTATTATACAGTTAATTCCTCCTCGTAAGGAATAATGATCAAGTAAAACACAAATCACACGAGTCCCACTGAGGGCACGAACCCGGCACACATGGTAGTGAATCGTCTCAGCTGGCCAACCGGCTTGGGGCATACAACACATCGGTTAGCGTGAACAGCTTTAGTCTTTTAGGGTAGACGAATGTAAGTACCCCAATATACCTAGAAGAGAAACCTCCGAGATCAATACTGGAGCCAAATTCAAAGGAACCACTATGGTCTTATTCATCTTTATCCGAAATATCTTGCAACGGATAGCCGAATACCGGTCAACTGATGGTGCCACAAGCATTCACACCCTGTGTGCACGAGTTGCCAGTTCGATTCAGAGTCATTATTTTGAAGAAAAAAAACTAGAATCAGTAATAATTACTACAAGAAAGCATGGGAAATAGAGGGCTGTTTGTGCAAGGAATCGGTTGCACACGTGGAGCGTTAATCGCCAAATTTGGTTCCACTGGTCGCGTGATTGTAGTGGGTAAATTGGTAAGAAAATGTGTTGTTCTGCGGTCAAACTTTCATCATTTACTTTGTGAGAGGATGGACTTTCAAGGGGCTATTGGAGATCCGAAGAGGTGAATCAAAACCGGATGAGGTCAACTTCAAGTGTACGGGAGGGACTGATCGGTACTCATTGTCGAGAGTTGGAGGTGTTCAAATCAAACGGAAAGCTGCACAGCGGAAAGGAATCATGCGCACGAACTGTTCTCATAACAACTGCGATCTTACTGTGAGCTTATGCTACTCACTACTCCAAATCACAAATCATACAATATTTCGGAAAGTGTAGTACCATTGGTTATTTGCTTTTGCTCCGTAATAGCACATGAGTATAGCCAAAAGCGCCAGCTGTACTATGAAGAAGAACTGGGACACGCAAATCTCAGACTTCGACTGCAGAGCTAGATAAACCCTTAGTAGTTCAGACGAGATGACGAGGTGAAAAAGGATAGGAAGTCGCTTTCTGTTTATAGCCAAGTTTGCTGACAGAGGTCTGGTTCGAACCCCTACTTGCAGCATGACAACTTATCAATTAAGCTCTTCTTTAGATGCACCGGTTAGATCATAAGTTTCCAGGAGGTAATTCGGTTTGGTCCGGACGAGAGTTGTACCCAGGAGCTAAAACGACTAGCCCTCAACATCTGCCGACCAGTCATTGTCGATGAACAAAACACCATGCAGTAAGCTATCAATAAAATTTCACTCTGATTGTAAATGTTGCCTTATGTCAACGTTCTTCTATGCGTAAGCTGGAGGAGAAGACCGGTACAGCGAGAGGTTTGAAATTCACCGAGCAAAAAAACAAATGGAGTGAGGAGCTGACTATTATTTAACTTGACGTGCAAACCGAAGTGTCTATCGATCGACTAACTCTATCGTGTCTGGGGTAGAACGCATATCTTAAGATAACATGGGCACGCAATTCACAAAACTCATCGTCATTCTTCTATCTATCCTCCGGCTTCTATCATAACACACACACCAGAGCAATCTAAATCATCACCTTTGATACATCCAATTTTACGCACCGTTATCGTGTGTTTATTCGTCTAACATAAAGTCTAAACATGTGAGATGATCAGTTTGCCTAGTATCAACGACATTGCCGTTGGACTGGCAGAAGAGAATGCTAGTGATGATGTATGGTTTGAAAAGTCTTTCTTCTCAGGCGTCTACCACAATCCCTGAGTGAAATGAGGGTGGGGGGTGGGGGGTGGGTGGGGTTGAATGACATACCACGGCCTCTGTATTCATATTGTCAAACCGAAAGACCAATCTAGCCACGCAAACCGTCAACCAACTTGGTTGGGCGTTGACACGTGTGAGATGCTATCGCGACCCTCATTAAAAACTCGCATGCACCCGTTCAGAAAAGTCAAAAACCTCGCTGGAGTACACAAGCACACAAGCACACGCTCAAAGAGGAAATGCGGGCAAAGTTACGAGAGGGAGAGCGAGAGAGGGAGAGAGAGAGAGAGAGCGAGGGAGGGAGAGAAACTCGGGTCGTACAAGGACAAAATCTGTTCGATTACCTAGTCCCCTCAAATTTGATGGTCCAGTCTCATACTTAATCCGAAACAGGGAGATTGACGACGGGACAGATGTACTTTACCGAATATAATGAGCACTATTCACTAAGACGTTTTGATACATAACAAATGTGCGTCGTATGTGTGCAGGCTGTTAACGTGGGCCATTCCATCCTTACGTAATCCACCAACCCTCCTAATAGCCCATCCCAACCGAGATTCCTTCCGCTGATATCATCTACTTGAAAATGGTCGTAAACCACAGCTTCGAAACACACACACGTTCCAATCTGGCTGAGTTGAACAGATGTATGTGTACGGATGATGTTGAACAACGTCCAAAATTCGTACGAGTTGAGTTTTTCGATGAGACGGGGAGAGAAAGAGAGAGAGAGAGAATTCACCTCGGTGTCGCAAGCAGCCAACCAGACAGTCAGATGGAGGGAAACGAGGAAACGAACCGTTAATATTGTAACAGTCTCCTCAGGGGCCAAAAAAGGATTGACAATCCTAGTCTTACTGAACTCTTCTGCCGACTAACTTACTTCGGATGAACTCTACATTACTTCCGACGTGTTGAATATAGGGTGTAAAACTTGTACGAGTGGGCTGTTGATGTACGGTTGGTGTCCGTGTGATGCAAGCCTAATACTTACAATCCATAGAAAATTCGAAATTGCATTTTCCATGTGCAAGATATGACAATGTTCAGAGAATATTCAAACTGCTACTTCAGCTCACCGGGTCATGGTAAATTGGGAAAGTCCTGTTTCCCGATGGGCAGAAGGCGCAGACTTTAATCAGCTTGTGTTGCTGGTCCTGATCAACATCAGTCAATCATCATCCTAATATCCATCGAGAATCAATTAAACATTGGAGCAGTTTGCCTAATTCAGAGATACGATTCCGGAATACAAGCCTTAGGACGTTACAAAGAGCAGGTTCCGATGATCTTCTTCCAGCTCTATTTGAAGACGGTGGAGTTCAGCTCGTCAAAGAAATTCATCTTTGGTTTTCATAAGTGTGGAATTATGAGCACGTTTCCTTCTTGTAGGGGGATCGATTATTGTCCCCATCTTAAAGAAGGGCTTGCGCAGTAACTGTGCTAACCGTAGTGGTGTAAGACTTACTGTAGTAGCGTCGAAGCTGCTTGCGTCTGTCACACTTCGCAGGTTGTACCAAACGCGTGAAGTTCAGACTCACGAGCACCAAGCTGGGTTTCGTGCCGATCGTGGATTTTTCGATCAAATCTTCACGCTCCGACAACTGCTAGAGCACCGTCACACTTTTCAAAGATTGACAGTCATCTTGTTCCTGGACATTCACGAGGCCTTCGATTCCATCAATAGGATTGCACTTTGGAACTGTTTGTTGAGAAATGGAGTACCTGAGAAGTATGTATCAGTCCTCAAAGAGTTGTATCATCACACCCCAGGTCGGTTAACGGCCTACGGCCAACTTTCGTCCCCTTTTGCCGTCTCCAGCAGAGTTCGATATGGTTGCCCTATATCCCCATTTTTCATCAATTTTGCCATAGGAAATGTTCTACGGAATGCTCTGTCTGGTCTTCCAAACGGTGGAGCTGAATTTCTCTCGGGGAACAGAGTTTTCGACTTGGAATATGCCAATGATATCGCCCTGATGAGTGATAATCCATAGGCAACGCAACATGCCTTGGACCGCTTGGCGATTGAGGTGTCCAGATATGGAATGTACTTGGTGCCTCACAAGTGCAAAGTGCTTTTGTAATATCTACAGGAGGCTGTGCTTGCCCCCACACTTTGTGGTGATCAGCTTCAGTTAGTTGATAAAGTAAAGTAATTTGGGAGTCTGGTAATAGCTGGAGGTGGTGTTGGGGAGGAAATGGATTCAGGAATAGCGAAAGCTTAAGCATCTTTCACAAATCTGTCACATCTGTGGGGTCGCCGTGACATCGGGCCTTCATTTAAGGGACGGGTGTACGTTGCCGCGGTTCGCAATGTTTAACTCTACGGTTGTGACACATGGCCTGTCCGTGTTAAGGATGCTGAGTTTTTTTCTGTGTTCGACAACCGATATCTCCGAAGCACTGCTCGCATCTGGTGGGAACGCTGAGTTAGCAATGACAAGGTGCATCATTGCGTTGGACACGGATAGTCGTCCTATGAATGAAATGATCGCTGTACACTGTCTCAGGTGGCTCGGTCATGTTTTAGGAATATCTGTCCATCATCTACCTTCCGTGCTCTATTCGCGCATATCGAGAAAAGTTGCAAGAAACTCCCTCTCCTATTTTCTGATTTTTGTTGCCATGGCACCATGGCTGATATATATATATATATATATATATATATATATATATATATATATATATATATATATATATATATATATATATATATATATATATATATATATATATATATATATATATATATATATATATATATATATATATATATATATATATATATATATATATACTACGGGCAGACTAGATGCACGAATTGAAAGCCTCTTGTGAGTATTATTTTCTTGCAGCTTTGCTAGAATCAGCAATACAGCTGGATTATCTATACTAAGACCAGTTGTAGATGATTGCGCATTCAAGAGAAATCGATGCACCATAACGCCTGTTCTCAAGGGTTCGGGTGTTTTTGGGCACTTTCAAATAGCTGTATTGTTCGCTAGAGCAAGTGCTGTTAGGACGATGTCGAAACGATGATATGGAAAAAACCATGACCCAATAGACTCTATTATACAGAACACACCTATAAACAGCTGACGTCCAGAAAGTTTGCTTGCTCACTACTCCAAAGAGTTCAAGTTTGCCATTTTGTGAGACTGACAGGTAGAGACAAAAATGGTCCCGCCAAAAACACCACTGCTCCTACCACTAGAATTGCTACAACAAAAACAACAACAACAACAACTACTACTACTACTACTACTACTACTACTACTACTACTACTACTATTACTACTACTAGTACTAATACTACTACCACAACAAAAACTACTACTTTTGTGGTGGAGTGTACGCACTGCTTACTGAATAGGTAAGTAGTTGATTGCTCAAAAAGCAACTATGGACAGTTGTGGAACGAACGCAGCTGACAAAGAACAAATGCAATAAGATAAAAAAAAGACTCATAAAGTACAAGATTGCATTCTGCGACTAGAAAACAACTTCCTTCAAGTGGATTAGACCACAAGAATGCAAATAAGCATTGTTGTTCCATTTCGTTAGTTTTGATGGCTTATAAACGAGTGATCAGCTTGGTGGGAATTTGCCCCAAGCAAGCTCTTCGATCCATAACACCACCGTCAGAGTTTGTGCAGCTGCTACTACAGGGTTTCTTATCGTTTGAGAGTCTGTGGCGATCGTTTGGGAACCTCTGAATGTTTATAGCACGAGGGTTAGCATTGCAGTTCGCTGTCTGTTCACTCTGACAGATATGTGAGAACACTAATTATAACATATTTTATAATATAAACTTAGTTGAATGGGCATATTGACACGCGTGTGAAATACTCGCAATGTATCATAGAAAAAAGCAGTCCAACTTTTGATACACCAACCGAACAAAATACGGACTACTTGGACCTCACACTGACTCGAACATCATTTTAAAATCGGTCTAGTGATGAATGGATTGCATTTTAACTCGCAAAGCTGGATTGAAATGACAGCACCGAGAAAATTACATGGCGATCTTAATGCTTACCGTTTCATTGCATTTATTTGTCCCAAGGAACCGAGATAGCCAACCGTAAGTGTTGAGTGAATGCGTTGTGTGTATAACTTTTTCACGATTTGTGGTTACGCATAAAAGTCGTCATAATTTTGGATGTAAGTATAGAAGTAAAACTGTGTGTCGTAAGAAGCACATGTTTTGGAGAGATTCTCTGCGTATCTTGGAAAGCTACGAATTCCAACAAATCACATCTGTTGTCTATAATGGTTTGCCCGTCGGGTATTGGCAAAATCATCATTTTGTGCAGTTAACAGTTGCTTCACTATGTTCTTGAAACCACTAAACCCTTCTTTAATAGGATTTAAAAATGAACTGTAAGGTGGGATAAAGCAAGCTGTATGTCCTGGGCTTAACATAGCGGAGCCCGTCCTCCTGTACGTAGGGATATTGTCAAATAAAAATACAGCAGATGCACCCGATTGTTCGGCACCGACTTTTGCTGAGCATTTCTAAAGAAACTGATTAAATATGTACGCATTAATTCGTGGACGACATTAGTAGCACAGGATTCTAGTGGGAGGGAAGCACGCGATAACCTTGAGATTAGCTTCTCTGCAAATAGGCCACATTTTAATGCAAGGTTTGTTTCTTAGCGAAAGCCCCCTTGATCGACAGCACCGCATGTTGCAATTAGTTTCGTCCATATTTAGACGCAACTCCGTGTTCTCCCTTTCAGGTTGCGTATTCAGCTCGTTTTTGTTTGGCATCACAACTGTTCCGTCCCACCCTTTCAAATGGCCAACTTTTTCACTGAGTATCTGTGACTATCAAACAAGTGGTCATTTGACGACATACTGATCGTAAGTTCAGGATTTATAGATTCTATCTTCCTTTGGATCACAGAAAGGGTTACTTCAGGACATTCTTCTGCCATGGAAATGATAAGTGCCATATTCTCATTTGGAAATTTTTGTTCTGCGAATCCTCGTTTAGTATTGACTTCACTTTCTCTTGCAGCAACGCCTCGGCAAGTTTTGATGTTTATCCCTAGATGATTCGCTTTGAGATACAGGCTTTCACCGTTCCCTATACGTACTGTTAGCTGCCTATCGTCGTTACTGATGGTCTTCCGCTTCTTTGCGTGTTGGTTGAGATCAATTATCTGAACTGCTTTCGCCACATTTTCATCTGTAGCTTCTTCTTGTATTGTGAGTGCGCCACTCATCTGTAGGAATGGACAATGTAAATGAGCCTTCAGTTTCGCAGACAATGAGATTTCTTCACTCATTCACACGACCCTGTCAACACAGCCATGTTGTGCCTTCCGAGGCTTCCAGTTGGACCACTCGGTAATTTAGCCATCACAACCTACGGTACGGCGACCAAACCTTTCCGACAAACCGATACCTCACAAGGTCACATCACGTGCGAGTTTTCGGTCCCAGTTATGGGACGCGGTGCTCTTTTGCGAGTCATATGAACGGCTGCGTGCACGATGCAGATCTGATCTCCGTAACTTTTCTAGTCACCAGCTGAATCACTGCTTCAACATCCGCAGAATTCCTAATGGAGGAATTTGAGATACTCGACCTAAGAGAATATTTAAATACATTTTCGCATTTCTAGTAGAAAATTATCAGTGAAGAAGACCGAAGGAGATTTGTCCAATGTGTGAGGAAAGGTGATGATTTAAAACTTCTTTCTACCATCTTGAAATTAACCTAAAAACCAACACAGCCATCACCAAACTGGACACAGAGTATACCCTTGAAAGAGGGCTAGTAAAGCTTGCATATTCCAGTGAATTCATGATAAAGCTGTGCTCATTGGTTGGAGGAGTATCCTACAATCACTTTGAATGGGATGAAGAAAAAGATGGAATTGATACTCTCGAAAGTATCAATCAATCTATCTTTCATTGATTGTCTTCTCGATGGTTCTGGTTGCACCACGAAAAAACCATGCATTCATTCAATCAAGCGAAACAGGACTACGTCACAGAGAGACGAGCTCGGTAGGCGATGTGGCTACAGAAGCATGAGGTACCCATCTTACGGTTTTACATAGATAAAACCACACACAGCATTTTAGCCACAGTGGGCGAACAGGAATTGAACCACAATGTTAACCATCTTGCTGTAAATATAGTCAAAGGCCCTTAAAAGATCGCTATCGGATATCTAAACGATCGTTATATGATCAGACGACGTGAAAACCTACACTACTAGAATATTATTAACAATAGTGTCTGTCCTAATGCTACTACAAATATATAGCCTACTACTCCACTACTACTACAGTAGTCACCACTGTGGTATAGACCAAACTCTTTCGAGTATGGTTAACATTAATCAACTGTGACAGTATGGCTGATTTGCATAACATTTGTCCAGTTCACTTAAAGACAGTCATTATTTAATCGTAGGATACAATCCCGTGGCTCGCATATCTTATTTTATTATGATACCTTCAGTTGATTTAACTTAATCGCTTTCATTGTTGCTCCGTTGCAGTCCAAATTTGTGTTTTGAGCAAGAAACTACTTATTCAGTGAGTAGCATGCACACTCCATTCCACCACATCACTACTGCCACTACCACAATAATGCAGCAATCATTAATCAAATTACAAAAACCACTATTTAGCCGGAAAGGTATTACTTGTCTTGCAAAATGGCCGTTGTCCATCAATATGACTGAATTAAAATGAAATATAAGTTAGTATTGTTACGTTATACTTAGGGCTTGTTTTGTCAGGGTAGAACTATGTGATTCCTTAGTAATTGCCTACCGATCTCTGGGAACAGGACAACAAACTTCTGTGGTCGATGTATATATATATATATATATATATATATATATATATATATATATATATATATATATATATCGTTTTATTGCACACCCTGAAGACATAAATCTACTTTGATGGAAAGTTTGAGAGCAGTTAAGTCGCGGAAGTAAACTTTCTGGATCTTAATAATATGGCTGCCCGGCCCGTAATTGAGCGACTGGTTACTCATAGGACAGATGCTTACTACCCGGTCCTTCCTACCATCCCGGTGCTATCCATGAATAAAGAATCGCCAGGTCTCCGAACGGGCGGTGGCCGACGAACAGTGACGACAGCGACTGCTCTTGGGTAACGTGGAACGGACAAGGCCCATTACTACAACGATCTACCTTGTCAGCGACTCCAATCCACACACTTTGAGCAACACAGTTAATAAGATCAACACAGACGGAGCATCGGGACAAGCCATACTGAACTACGGGACAGTGTAATTACATGACGATTCCACCTGATATGGTGCCCATCTGCTAATGGCTTTAAAAATTAACAACCCAACAAACACCGGCAATCGACTAGTTTCCAGGTCACACTCCTGAATTCCATTACCCCGTCGCAAGTGGAATTCAGTGACTATTCTGTGAGCTTGATAATTTCTAACAAGCTGGATGAATCAGTTTTCTACAGTTTCCATTTACTCTCCGTGGTGATACGGATGTCGTTATTATGTAAGCCATGCTCAAAACTATTCCATTTTCCGGAATATCTCGTTTCAATCTAGTCGCTTTCGATCCTAATACATGCAGAAACCTCCGACCTGCGTAAATTTTAGAAATGAACGGACTAAAGTACAACAATGTAAAAGAAATGCTTAATTTATCCACTGACGAAATTTGAGTTACCCGTTTCAAGAAAGTGGAATCTGGATCAAGTATCTAACCCTTGACCGAAGAGAATACGATAAGAAGATTTATGTTTGGGGAAACAAACTTCTCTATCCACGACTACTGTCATCGTGTAACTTAATAATAGCCTTTGGATAAAAATAATCCCTCGGAGCATGAGACTTGGAGTAAAAACCATAGACTGTGCGTACAAGATGAGTGGCATTCTACCTACTGCTGCCCGGATAGCCTCCTTTGCACACCAAAATTATTTTCCTGGCGAGTCACATGCTACAACTCCGGAATTCCGATAGAATTTGTGTCGAGTTTACCTCGCGACTTAGGTATAAGAGCATTCGTGACACTAAAGTGTGAATGATACACACACGCTTAAGTTCGAACCTCATTGGGGTCAAATAATCTCACCATTTGGAACACGTCAGCTTTTGACAAATCAAGCTTACACGTTTCCAACACTTATTGTTCCATGAACTCTCAAGTCCTAATTCGTCTACCTTTGTTCTCATGAAACTTCGAACAGGTTAAACCTTAGGTCATTTTAATTACGGGGTTGAACTTTTAAAATGCGACCTTGGGACAGAAGGAACTAACAAGTTTCTGAAACAGTAAATTTGTTCAGGATTCGCATTTGGAACAAAGAAACAGAAAGATATACGTATTACGAAACACGAATAATAAATAGCCGAGGAACTACCAGCGGCAAGTTTGCTTGTCGAATCAGTCAGATATCTTCCTCCTGAGTGAACGCCCATGGCAGTTCAGCCTCTATTCATTTCTGAGATCATATCACCGAGAAATTTTGTTTCAAAAAGAAATAATTTCTGTGTCGTTAAATTAGTTTTGAGCAATATCATGTTCTTGTACCACTACAATGATCTTTTTCGAAGACCATCGTTTAAAAGATTCTAGAGTCTCGAGTTTTTCCGAGCTCACATATATTGCCATCACTATTTTTGGCTGTTTCATTTAACCATTATTATAATTAGTGCATACTTATTCAGCAGCTTATTTATTTACTTAACATTCTCGCAGAAGCGCTGATTTCCATAAATCTGTACTGGATGAAAAGTTCTTAACTTAGCCCATTTTTCTTTGGTTTCTCTGGGAGTCAATCTCACGGTTCCTCTTGTTATATCAGTAGTACATTAATCTACCGAGGCTCTCCAAGTTGCACTATTTTCGTAAGTAAATATCACATTATTTCATTGAGCTTTCTGTCTGACGTGATTTCTGACTCACTGGACTACATCTGAAATATTACGTTCGGTCATTCAGGATACTGCTCTATGTTGCTGCTTGTAGCACTTGATGTACACGGCGAACACTAAAATTTTAATGCAATCACCTACGTTACTTGGGCGCACTTGTTGTCTGGTTTGGTGCTGCAAGTAGAATTGGCCTCTCTATCTTTTCATATATTTTCTTCGCATCCCACGTTCCTCGTTAGAAGTGTCACTATGGTAGCCCTCTGTTCAGATTGGAATCTTCTTGTTTGCAATATCCTCACAGAAAGAAACACTTTCTCCTTGCAAAAAAATGCTCTTTTCGTGATTATTTCCCTTCGGGAATGCAACTTCTCTCAACAAGAAACAATCTGAGTGATCCCGACTAGTGCTCCTTGAGGGGACGATCGGAGTACTCTAGCATGTGTATCTGTTCGTTCGCTCAGCATCGCTCAAGACAACGACCATATTTGTGACTCATTCAGTCTCATAAATGAGCCTTAGCGCGAACTTTCCCGACAGTGATCATGGGGTGGGCTGGAAGCATTTTGCGCCCCTCAAGTAAATTATTCGAGAAAGAATCGATTTTCCTGTTTCGAAATTAAAATCCGTTTATGCTTTCGGTATATTGATAAGACAAGGCATAAGCACACCAAATTTCACGGTCGCAAGTGTTGTCGTTCTCGAGAAATCGCAGATAACTGAGGTGGACTGAAAAATTTCGTGGACTATACGCACAAACGAGACGAGGCAATAAGTTTGATTAACGAACGTTATTTCCATCCCATATGGTTTTTTTGCCTCATATTTCTTTCCAGTCTGCGACTGTCACAGTGTTGTTTTCCGATAGGTCCACCGAAATGACCTTGGTGATAGTTCGATGGCGGTAACTTATAACTTGCTGGTGCTTTTTCGCCAGAGTGCGTGTGTCTTATAATCGGTATCATATCATCCAGTTGTGTTCAGATATGTGAGTTTCTGGTAGCTGGTCAGCATACTACCAATCGAGTTATGCCGAATGAAGCGGATGTTTTCTGTAACAGTCAGTCGGGACAATTCAGATTACGACCAAAGCAGGACAGTAGTACGTTCAGCTCCTGATGATCATGGTGAGAGGATGTTTGAAGATGGTTATACCTACTAAATTTTCTTGCTTGTTTTGATTTGTTTCACTGTCTGGCTTTGTCGTACGCGTTAGACATCTATTACCACACAGGCTAGGATGCGGCAAACGGTTTGTAGTGTGACTGGCGTGTGGGTTCGCATACACACGTGTCTATTTGCTTTTTTCACACAAACTCCAGTTTTCTCTCGAACGGAATGTCTTTCGCATTAGGATCATTTCGAGTGATCGGGCATATGTGCATGTATGTTTGTGACCCGGTTTGTTTACTTTTAGTCTAGCTAACACTTGCGGTTTATGCGTAGTAATTTAGTTGGCAGTCTCTTCCCTTTTCTCGCTCTCTCTACTTCGATCGTTCTTGTCCACGCTTCTCCAGACCTGTTAGGCCAAGTTCTTCCCATACTTTAGTAATTTCACCCTTAACCATGTGCAACACCATCATTCATTTGTCGGACACAATTACCCCACCTCCGTGCAAAACAGTGTGTGTGATGCGGCTATTTTCCGCGTTACAGATTTGTATGAGGCGTACTGTTCATATGCCTTATCTCTCTCCGTCCGATTGGTTCGTCAGTTTTGTATGCACTTATTCTGTTCCCGCTAGACAGGTAGACACAGTAGTACTGGTATGTATGCGTTTAATACATTCCTCGTATTCATACCTCCCCGTCCCGGCTCAAATCACTCTCGACGGTATGTCTACTAAATACATTAGGCTATTGGTTGTCTGCATCGGATAATCGTATGCTTTTCGTCTCTCGTTTGCCCACCCGTTAGTTTTGTGTTTTGTCGCTCAGTGACACATGTGCACACGCACTTAGTATGGTGCGTACAACGGGTAAGGTGAAAAGTATGCAAAAAAATGTTCATCCCGTCGACACACGAACCTACTAATGGTAAACATTATCCATATTGCGTGCATAAGAAACGGATGCGCACCAATCAGATACGAGGCTGTCGTTGTCACCTCCATTGTGACAATTCTAAATGCTGCTCTCTACACATGGCACCCCCTAATCAGTGAGTAAGAGGGCTTTCTTCAAGATACATAACTGATACATAGAGGTGTGAAGAAAAATATCTGACAATACAAAATGTTTTATCATAAACTGGAAGCGGTTTGTGAGAATAAATGCCCATCAACAACAGACGTATTGGAGCTTCGGAACAAGATGTTCATAGTTCAGGATTATCGTCCCGTCCTGAATCGTTTTGGTGGAACATGGGTGTGGTCAGACTGTGTTTTATGAAAGTGAATTCAAAAGATATGTGAGGCTCATACACACTCATTCCTATTGGACACAGCGCTAAATTTATAAGTAGTATGTATGTAACTGCGATAACGTCATAGAGAATATATCAACCCTGAGTATGTTTTCTCCCAGAAATTTATTTCATTGAAAATAAATAGTGCAAAATTGTGATGCGGCAAAAGTAGTATTTCAATATGTGGTGTAATCAGGGTCAGGCCTGACGAGTGGTGGGAATTTTGGACGCCGAAATATCCCTTCTTTAGCCATAACTCGTCATACTAAAATGACTGATAGAGTACAGATAGGGTAATCTCTACAAGAACTAATGGAATATCGGATATATGCTTGCATAATTTGCGTCTGACAGACCACACCACTATAACTGAGCTGGTAAAGCAGCTGTCCGGTAGGTGGAAGATCGCTGGTTGGATTTTGGTTTCACTTTGTGGACATTTGAATACAAAAGTACGAGTGGATCTTCTATTGTTTAAAACGAAAAACTGTTGAGGTTTGTCGTGGAAATTGTTCTACTCGGATGGAAACCTTCCACGGGTCATCAGAAAGAAATTTTTCGTGAATTATCCACTCCTTATTAAAGTATTCGCTTTTCCACCACCTTTTTATTTCGCAGCAGTTTCAAACTTTGCCAACTGACACGCTCCAAATTAAACCAGTGTTATTCCGTCTGCGATGTGCACCATGTTTGGATGCAGCTAAATTGTCTCGGTCATAAATCGTGCACTTTTGTGCTACTAGTTTTGCTTTCCAAAGTTTCTGTGATAGAGTTGAAATGATTAGGGATTTTGTTTGTCCTGATGTTCTTCTCATCTTTGAAAAAGCACGAAAGCCTTTAACCACTGTACCCTCACTTCACCTGGCTTATTTGCTAGGTTTCATCATCAGGGCTTTTACATCGAGCTCACTCTCCATCTGGGATTTGAATCCGTCATTCGGGATTACTAATGACAACGGTAACATTACTAATAGTCTTTTATTCCTGTTATTCATCATACAACAGTGTACAATATTTGCGGAATGGGCCTCTGCCAATCAGAGCCTGCCGAGAGGTGAAGTAATGGACAATGGTGGGAATTGAACACGGGCGCCTATCTGCCATGATTCTTCATTCTTTGTATCTGTAAGCTGATCGTAACTGATTCCGATGAGTATAGGCGCGTAATGATAAACGAGGAACAAGGTGAACGGACCGCGGAATACGTAACAGACAATGAGAACCCAGGTCAGTGTACACGAAATGTGAAGATGAATGATGTTCTAGATAGAAGAAAGCGGACAGCATATCGACGGTACGTGAATACTGCATCAGCCTATAAAACATATTGGCCCTTAGTAATCCAAGCTAAATTCCACTGGTAAACATGCCACTATGCTTTTCTAGGTGTCTGAAAAATGGATGCCTTTGACTTACATAAAATATCTAACTGACGAACATTATCAAATTACAAAGTGAGTGATAGTTGACAGAGAGAAACCATAGCATTTTTAAGTTCATCAGTCATCAATGACGGATTGTCGAACTGACTTTCAGGCAAGGGCAGGACAGACAAGCGATGAGCTGTTACCCTTTTAGGGAGCCTTGCGGTTGATTTCAGATGCAAAACTCTTGCGCCAACCACTGCTAAGGATTTTCTGTGTAGTTCTACGTAGTCATGGTGAAGGTGCATCTTTCGGAACCAGTCGGAGTTGGCGATGTGGAGTCTTTTATTAACTGATACATCATGCAGTATCGACATTCAACTCACCCTTGAAAATCAATGAAGTTTTGTAGAACTGCTCCACCTAGCTTGTTCATTTCAAATGATTCAATTATCCACATTCATTAAGCCCCATCTGGGACTCGAACTTGGGGTTGAGAATAGTCTAGTTGAACTGGCTCTCAGTGACTTACTTGGAGTTATTTCATAAACGGTTCAGATATACTACCGCTTAAACTGATCAGACTAAAGGAGGGATATGTGAGAACTACGTTTATAAAATTCCAAATCTTCAAGTCCCTATTACTCTCGAGAGCTATTTGTGAAAGAATATTTATGGTGATCTCCATTTTATAGATCATATGACAAACGAAAATATAAATCAAACAGCAGTTTTCTAAAGCTAACCAGCATCAAGGTCCTAAAGAGCCTATTCTGAGCGGTTAATTACAATCTTTGTTCATCGCAAGCTTCAACACATTACTGATAGTTGCAATCGCAGTGTGTTACAATGGAAATCAGAGAGCCCCCCTAGCCATCTCTTCGTAGATATCCTGGATAATTCGGAAACGGAAATGCTTTTACCGGACAAGAAAACAATAAACAAATTCTATTATTACTTAACACAGTCAACGGTGTTTCGTACTGATCCATTAAACACTGGCGGGCTGACAATGACAGACTGCTTTTGATTCGATAAAGTAGAATGTTAAAACGAAATCGTGGATGAGAGCGTCAGCTGGGAGACAAAAGACGACCTACGGCATCCGGTCAAGCAAAATACGAACAAAGGAACAAGTTACAAATGGGACGGTCGATGTTCATTTCGAAGATTTCTGCGTGTGAATATGCTTTAACGGTTATCGAATATGGCCGTGAGATGCACCCAACTATACAACAAAGCTCTGGATTTGTTACTATTCAAATTATTCTCTGAATGAATTGTAATAACGTTGTAAGAAAATTAATAATTCAAAGCATTCAGTAGGAGTTTTGAGATATATATATATATATATATATATATATATATATATATATATATATATATAAGTGATTCATGAGGCAGCATCACTGCACCGTTCACCATTAAAACTATGGAAATACAATAAAGCTGTTTCATTCGGCTTGTTAGGAATCATTGGCGTACTGCACTGAGACTCTGTGGTAGATGACATCTCTGTAGAAGCTCAAATACAAAGAAGCGATTCTTTATGAAATACCTATAGGGCTTAGTAGCACGATTTCCTCTCGTTGATCGCTATTGTCCCATTTATTCCCAGCCGTGTTGAACTGTACTCTAAGTCATTAGGTGTGTCCGGATTGAACTGAACTCAGTCGAACAATCTACCCTTCCACAGTGAAAGAACAATTCAGATAGTCTGTTAGGCGGTTGGGCGGGGAATGATGCGGACAAGAAACGAGAGTTCAGAGGCATATGAAGTTTGAGTGCTTAAGTCCTAAGGGCTTGGTTTATTTTGATAATAACAAGTTGGCAATAACATCAGTGTTATACGTGAAAAATGATAGTTGCTAAAACCAAATCATGAGGAAATTACCGAAGAACACATATCATGTTACACTGCCCTGTCAGCACGAAATAAGGCCACTAGGAAGTGAGTTATTGTGCACACTGTGATTCACTGAACCACGTCAAAAGTAACGGAGTGCACTAAGAAGAACCAGCTTGGACTACTGTGCACAAAACTGAACATGTTTTCTTAACAACCTGATCTGCGGAAAGTTTAATTGCATTTTATGTAAAGATACCATCGAGCACAAAAAATACAGCCTTACTGTTCCACTCTCATTGGATAACATTCGTGAAATGATTATTCATCCAGTCGGCTAAGGTTCGGAAATTTATATTTGCTATCAAATGGCCGGTCGGATGAACGTAAAAGAAACGTTTTTTCACTCTGCAATCACTTCCTTTTGGCAATCATTTTTATTATTTATTTATGATTAAGCTGACTCAAGCCTGTTTTTACCGTGATTTTCAATCGACAAGAAAAAATGAAGGAACGCTATACACGTCAACAAGGGTTAAAAATACAAACAAAGAATAGAACTAGGAAGTTCCTATACGGCGATACTTTGGAAGCAATTATTAGAAAACACGGAACGAGTCAACTGGTGGGGTTGACTGAGAGAAATTCGTCAATGTAGGGTTTTTTTTGAGCAGTCAGCAATGACATGTTTGGCAAATACAAGGGATGCTACTGTGTGCTCATCCTTATCTGTCTGATATATTTCATAAGACTATATCAGAAACAAGACCTGTGATATGCAGACTTCTACGAAGAATGACATAGTTCTTTTTCTATAAACCGAAGGAAATTACGGAGGAACAATGAAGAATTTTGAGATATATACACTGGTGTATGAAGAAAGAAAAGACACACCGCGGAGCGTTGAACTGTCATAGTTTAAGAATTTGAAGGGGTGATCTACGGAAATTTCCAAAAGTAGTTTCAGTACGTAATGACCATGGCCAGTTCTCTTGCAAAGTTACACCGAGAAATTCCACATGGTTTACACTTGCAAGAGGAGTAGTTAGCTGTTGTAGGGTTTTATATAAAACGAGATCACAGTGTGGTAAAAAAAGCACTCAACTTTCGGCTTTGTTTAACAGAAGAACAGACTGCTCAGGAAAGTTTTGGACTTTTGAAAAAGGGTTTCATAAAATTCATCTAAATCAAACTTCTGGGAGATAGACCGAACCAAAGCAATATCGTCGTAATACTTGAATAGACGAGTCGAGTTGGTTACGGTTAAGCCACTTATGTAATCAGCCAAAAAATACCGAAGAAGAACAACTCTAGGAATAACACCGGCACTGCTTAAGAAAAGTAGGAAAATATTTCTTCAAACTTTGGTACTTTGTATTCTACTCGGGGAGTAGTTTTTCAGTTAGTTATGTAGGGTAACTGGGAGATTCACATTTTTTTCGGAAGCAAGGATCGTAGTACACCGTCAAACGCTTATTTGCAATTGAGGAACATAAACCTAACTGATTCACTCTAATCATTAAGAGATTTTTCATTGAAATGGACTACGCGTGCTACTGCATCAATCGTGGAACGCCGAGTTTTATATATGGAAACTGGTATTCGTCGGCGGGACTTCTGACTGTGTTTGGAAGACGCTAAGGTACAGCAAGCTGAACGAGTTTTAGCACCGATGAGAGTAAAATTGGGTGGAATTTCTGGGTTCTTGTTTAGTTACTGGACCTTCTGGGTATTGGAATATTTGTGACAGAATGTCAACAACCAGGAATGAATAGCTACTCAGATGGGTAGTTGATAACAGAAATCATCTGTTCATAGAGGGCTCTAAATCCAAGCTTGAGTACTACCGGGTGTCAATCAATATGATTCAACCGGATTATTTAATATTAATTAATTTATATTCTTTTCTGCAATGAAGTGGAAGATTCTAAGATTCAATATTTTTCGGAACACTGCCACAAAAAATGAATTACGAGATGAAGATAGAAAATGTTTTTGCCACAACTGGATTTAAACTGATTGAAGTTTGAATTAGTTCTTCTCGTTAATTATACATATACATATATATCTTCACTAGGGTCTAATTTAAATCGTCTGAAGTGTGAATGGATACTCTCCACTGAGCAGACCACAAAGGAATCACAACTGTGATTTTTGTTACCTATTCGTGTCTGGGTCACTGCTAAACCAATGAACAACGAGGCTGCATGTGCAACCACTCATATTGTCCACAAGTTTACATACCACTCATTATCGATTGTACCGGCTTAAAATCAAGCATGGAGCTAACTAAACAATAACAAATGCAGCCTTATTCAGAAAGGTGGTAATTCTGTACATCTACTGCTACTCTGTCCATATGATAAGTACACCGTACACATACCGTTGACGGCAACATGGGGACGATTCCGTCCCCAGTAAAATCAAGTTCTTGTGCGTATTTTTCACTTGTGCGACAGCTGTGTTTTGACTTCTGATGTACATCTACAGAAAGTAAGATTTTGAGAAGAATGCCACAATATCACCATTGTATTAAGGTTGATAATCAAAAATAAAACACTCTTAAAGAGTTTTGTCTAAGGCTAAAATTTACGAACCCAATTTTACTTGTGCTCTTCCAATTATTGGTCATCAGTAGGTTTTCCTCTTAAGGCTTTCTGATGCCTATACCAGCAAAGTTCCTTTTGATATGATTTTCAGTATTTTTTATTGCCCTTTTATTGTTTACCATCTTTTTGCAAATTTCAGGGGGACAGTGGCCTAGTCTGTCCAAAACACCGTAAAGCTGTCCACTTGGAGTAGAATCCGTGATTAAGGAAACTAAATTTTCCTGAGAATATCACCAAAATATCTCGTTTAAAAGTTAAATACAGCCAAGGGAGCAATTTTACTTTCTTATTGTAGTAATTCACCTGCACGGTACATAACGGAAACTATTAGGAAATGTGATAACATTGTCCGATCAACTTGCGTGTGTAAGATATTTCACTCTATCCAATATATCTTTTGGAAATTTCTCTTTCATTGTATCGCAGATATGTGACATCTAAAGCACCGTATTTTTCGGAAATGGTTTTTTATGGCGGAAGCCTCCGGACATGCAGGAGGCATTCAACGGTGATATGATTTACACAACAGATTGGAAAGTGGCGTAACAAGGTAAATCGATAGACCGATTGGTAGCGAAGGATGACTTTCAAAGAGATATAAGTATGATTCAATTTATTTTTCCCGGATTCTCTGGAATAATAAAAGTATTTTATGGCTTTTTATACCGGTTTGAAAAAAAACGCTTTAGAAACCCTACTATAAAGTTACTGTAATTATTGGTCTTTTTCGGTCCCTGCAAAGGAGACTCGAACCTGGATTGCGCCACTGTGCGTCACTCTCTTTCATTTCATTCATTTTTTACTTACTTCCTTTCTCAGTATAAAATAGTGATACTATATTTCACGAAGAGGGTCCCGCCAATTAGAGAGTGCCAACAGGAGAGTGACTGGCAGCGGCGACGGGATTCGAAAGATGGACAAATGGGTCTAATATACACCATGATGATCACCTGATCACCGCCGATCACCATTAGACTGTACGTACTGATCTCCACCAATACGCCTTGCGTACATGATATTGGGCCCATAAACGATCTTTTTCGAATTCTTTACGCGTCTGGATTTGTAGTCAGGTAAAAATAGATCAACCGCAAAGAGCCTACCTATGCGATTTTCATGTGCAGCACATTTTGATACAGTTTAGTCATGGGAGAGTCGTACTTTATCAGTAACTCTGTGGGATCCTTCTTCACTTTAAAATGTCCCCTCAGTCAGTTGGCTGTAGGGAAACACTTCAGTTTAAGCGATTGTTTGATTCGGTAAAGGTGGGCTGTTATCATTCGCACTCACTATTTGGGAAGAATCGAGTGCTTCCCTTACAAAACAGAAACGAGTAAGGTTTTCGAGCCGTAGATTTTCAGATCCACCAAAATTACGCATATTTAGCTGATGACTAGGATCGACTGTAACATATGGAAACGTGTTCGAACGAGAGAGCCGGAGAAGAAGAGTTAGATAAAATGATTACTTCATATGGCTTCTTAATCTGTAGGATCTGCGTGTACTCATTCCCAAGTGGGGGACACTATTTCCCCCTCTCTCTTGCTCTGCTGAACGAATTCATACTTACAACCATGATTACCCATTTATCCCATCTCTTTTATATATATAAACGCATAGCTATTACTTGTTATGTACGTATCGCTTACATTTTATTCCAAACTGACCCGAATGACCCATATCACGTAGAGTTGGGTGTTCCACGATGAATAGTTGTCTCATCACCCCAACAAAGCCTCAAAATGTTGCTTAGATAGCTTCATCTAATTCGAGATTCTCTCGCTTTCTTCCTCTTCCTCTCTCGCTTCACTCGTTGGGTTGGCTGTACCGGATGCATTTTAATTTAAGCTTGATGAATTTCAATAAGCTCTCGGTCCAAGTTTATCTCATTCGGTATACACCGAGTGCATATTTGCTCGAGTCAACATGGTTGATATAAGTATATAGGCTTGTGTGGTTGTGCGTGTGTGTGTGTGTGTGTGCGTGCGTGCATACCTGTATGATCTAACTGCGTTGTGGTCGGGCGGACTGAGGGTGCTTGTCCATGCGCCTGGAGTGTCTCAGCTTTGACGCTGTCCTGAGCTCTACTTACATGAAATTTTGACAGTATACACGCAGGCAAACAAGCACAAGTACGTACACAACTTGAACAATATTGTCACCCTGTCGAACTAGTTATAGATTCTGAAATCGAATAGTGAACGACTGGTGTTAGTTAGAAGTTGTCAAACGACAAACGGTTGAAATCAGGCACCCACTATCTATGGGTCTAGTTGGACTAGCATTCAGTCAGAGAATTACAAATTGCTGAAATGTTAGCTCCATTGCCTTACTGCTGGCCCGTTTTGTCTGACATTGTCTGTGAAGTGTCAACCGGATAGAATTGACTAAGTGATAGTGCACTAGAAAGAGGCACACTACTTGCCATTTGTGGTTAATGGTTACCTAATGGATTCAAACCCGTTTGTTCGAATTATGTACATACACATAAATGCTTAGGCCTACCTAACCAATTCCATCTCCTGTCCCTTCCACCCTCCTTTTTTCGTCCCTTCATCTTAGCTCGCCTCAGTCTTCATCAAAGTTCAACGGTGACCAAATTTACTTTGTCCTACTGCCTTTCTGGTACCGAAAATGAAGAGAGGGGACCGGAATCACAAGCGGACCAGCGAAAGAAGACAACTGTCCCGTACACCTTTCACCACTCTCCTCGGCCCTCCCCCGCCTCTCCCGTGCCTCTCGGAGGGTGGCTACAAACGGACGACGTGACCAGCGGCGTTGCTTGCATGTGTCTAGTGTGCAAACTATCACTCAGCAGGGCATAGAATTAATGGAACCGTAAGACCGTTTAAATTTGATGCAAGATGTTACGAAAACAAACTCTGGGTCCCCTTCTGTTCGCTGTGTCATCCGATTTTCATAATATACACTTTTCATCGGGACAAGATTTCAAGTGGGTCGCCTGTAGTACACTTCGTCGTCTCATTCCCTGCTCGAAGGGAATAGAAAGGGTGGAGCAGAACATAGGTACGGTTGTCAGAATAGAACTGAACTGTTGCGCTCCGAACTCGCACTATTTGCCGCATTCTTAATGACCATGGGACATCGGCGCTTCGTCAACAAGCTTTTAGTGCGTCTCCACTGGATTGATGTATTGCGCGTGAAACCACAGGGTGTAGGTAAAGCATGAACTCAATGCTCGGGTTAAACAGGGCAGTATTGTTAGTGAAGATGTCGTTAGATCCAAGTACTTCAGTACGCTGTCGGAAATTCTTTAGGATTTCCGTTAGTGTGCCTATCATATCATCGGTATTTGGATAAAGATTACCACCTGTGTGGAAGCATAAGATTCCTGGTAAACATGCGTTGCCACTTTTGTGCTTTTAACTTGTTTGAAGAGAAAACAAATTTGAAAAGGTTTCACTCGTTCCACGCGATTAGATAAAACAACCGATTGTGCTTAGTTTATTCGGAAGTCGTTGAGGTTTATTGGGATTCGAATCCACATGTGCGAAGTCTCCCATGCCCTTTGGCTTGGTCTCGTAACTCATTTGGTAGAGCACAAGTGGTACTGAAGCGTGGTTTCGAATTCCCTCGGGATCTTGGAAGCTTCACATCTGGGTCAATTTCAGCTTGCATGACATCTGCCCAAACGCTTTTCAGAACTTCATACTACATTAAGTGTATCTTAACTTCGATTTCTGTTTCCAGGTTTACAACTGAAAAATATATTGGGTAGCTTTTCCAACCGAAATATATTGATGCTTTGTCGAAAAGTGCTCATCTATGGCTTTTGTTATGAACATCACTTTGTTCTTTAATATGGCTAGATTTGACAAACGGATTGGCGTGGTCCATCGGCTATATAAGAAAGAATACGAGGAAATCGATCAAAAAATTGAACCCCGTTAGGCATGTTGAATCACACGATCAAATACTGTCCTCGCTAAACTCGTCTAGTGTTTGTACTCTTCCGGTATATTTTTGTTGTATTCCAGTTACTTCCTTTCCCGATCCATTTCTCAGGAAATAATCAGCAAGAAAAATTAGAATACTTCGATAGGAGAATATTGATTAAAAAGTCATACTCATGATTCACTCATTATTATTCGTTCTTCCAACAGTATTTCCACCCAAGCACACCCTCCTTCCCGGCTGTTTTATTACAGGCCTTTGCAAGGATACTGTGCTTGAGGATTAATCCGTTACGTCAGAGGCTCGCTGCTCACTTACAGGAAAAATCGTCCACCCCGACTCTGACGGACTGAGTGGAGAACCACTTGAGGTCCTAATTAGAGAGGCGAAGTAACGATGTCGATGTCAGCACATCGCTATTTGCCACTGAAGTGACCGGCGGTGACCACGGTCGAACCTCTTACTTTCGAGGTACTATACACCTGCACCATTAGAACAACACTGGTCACCACACGAGGATGTTTGATTAAATCACTACATTCAAGAACAAAAAGAAAATCTCAATGGCTTTGTTCTTGTCCCTGTCTTGAAATAATATTCATTCAAATGATTTCGCAGTTGATATACTGAATTGTTTCCTCCAGTAATGAGCAGCTGATCCAGAATGCAAACTTTTGATCCCAGGTCTTAAAAATGGACAAGTACTATTTTTTTGTGTTTCCCCCGGCGAAGGCGAGCAAACGAGAGAGGATCGGCAGCAATGTTGTGAAGATCCAACAGCATTATTTCACGTACACTTAAATGCGATACAACGTTCACACCACGATCAGTTTATTTGAGTAATACTACGTATGGCGCTATCCTTGTTACTCTGTGTTTGTCTTTGTGCTTAAATGTTGCAAATGTAACTGCTGCTATTGCACACACAACAATTGTGATCGTTGGTGTTGTTGTTGTTGTTGTTGCGGCTGTTGCAGTTTGTCGCAGTTGTTTCGTTTTGGAATGCGCAGACAAACATCGAGACAATCAGATGTGGACCTGTGTGTATTTTCATAAATCGTAGTTGTTTTGGTAACCGCACACGAAAACATACGTACACGTACACATGTACAGACACCTTTAGGACGTCAGTTAGAAATTGTGGCTGTTCATATACATTAAAGTCCTTCTCCTTCTCCACCTTTTGATAGCCCCGCTCTTACTCACTGCGGCCTCTGACGCCGCCTTTGTACGTAAATCATCCGCCACTAGTCGGGACTCGTCTGGAGTTGTTGTACAGAAATCGCTCAGCACGTAGGAGGGGGTTTCTGGGCCTGGGACAATCAGGGATCGTAAACGGTCAACAGAATGTGTGTGTGTAAGTGTACGCTTTATTGAGAACAAGAACATCGCAAATACGTGCACGAGTACATGTATTGAACGTGAATGAATGGGTATGAGTCCGTTACTAAGTCAAGCATTGCGGATGATTATAAAAAACGGCCTGTAAGACAAAAAAACTCAACGAGCTGGGCGCGCGCACACAGATGACTAGATGTACCGAGACCTTTGACCAATGAAGAAGACCACAGATCAAACTGTTTTTGATGGTGAAGGTGACGATGGTATCATTGGTATTGATGGACGTGGCAAAGTGGATGTTATCTCACTGCTGCGACTACCCTAAGAGGTAGGGTGTCTACAAATTGTTGGGAATGTCAGCATGCATTTGTTCAAGTTACGTACACCTTGCAGATGTATAACGCACCAGTTGTGTCTCGTCACGATAAAAAAGGAATTGCTTGTCTAACAATAATAATTGTGCCATGAAAGTTGAAAAAGAAGAAGAGAAGGAACTAATCAAAGAGCATTGAAAGGGGTGAATCAACTCATTCTAAAGATAGACTATAGGTGTGTCCATAGAGGACTTAACTGTAATGTAATTTTTTTCAGTGTTCTCTTGCGTCTATTTACATGTAGCCTACTTGTTGCTGCTCTTCTTCCCGTGATTGCTTGATTGCTTGAATAATACGTCCGAAAAGTTTCTGTTCTAATCACGGATGGACTGTGCACTTAGTTTCACAATTGTTTCCCTGAAAATCTTCACATTTGGTGTTAGTTACCTCTTGTTCGTCCAGACAATTTGGAAGTTGTCCGACTGCATCAGCGGAGAGAACCAGTGACGTTTCGGAGGATTGCTTCTATCATCTGAATGGTTCACGTGAATTAGTCTTCTGAATGTTCTAATTTTTCTTATGCTGATATTTGTTCGAATTAACGATAGAACTGAAGAAGTGACAAAATGGCAAGGATCCCCAATCAAGGGTAACATGCGTGCCCTGATGATTGTCTTAACGGAGTGTCACCGTGATACACGCATAAATTCATTGTTCTTAGTCAGACGTCAACAGGTTAGACGAGACGATGAAAATGCAGTCTTACTAAGTAATAACATTTATCACAAGGTAACTAAAAAAGCTTGGTATCGCATGCATTCTACCTACCAAATCACGAAAACGCTCTGGGGATTGGCACTGGCAAGGGAATCATTCCTCAAGTATTGCCAGAACTCAACTTGCCATCTTGAAAAACGAGGTACCGTAAATCTGGATCATATAACTTGTTTGGATTCATCGTCAGGTACAGTGCAAATCCATCCGGTTCCATCTGGGACTCGAACTGACCCGATGCTTAGGGCAGTTCATTATTAGCCCATCTGGACGGGGAAAATTGAAACAGACTGCTTTACTTTCAACGGCAGCTTATTTTTATCCTTAAAAACTTATCGCTCACGCAGAAATCGGCACACACACACATACGACGATTGTTCTGTCAGCAGGAGGCTATGTGAAATGAAATTATTTCAGAAATAACTTCCTTCGTAAAGGGAATTAGTGGACTAGATTATGCCTTGAATCACTACCAAGCGATCCAAACTGTGAACGTATAAATGTTGGTTCTGTATTCTCTGTATTGCTACGATTTGATCTCCTACCGCATCTGTTAAGTTTATTGATGGATGAACGACTTGTTGGCTATAAAAACAGAGTACAAGGGCTTCGACCCTCAAGCCACCCTTCTGTTCCAAAGTAACTAGTTGGATTTGCTATTGAAATTTGCTGTCAAATAAACCGGACTATAATAAGTTTCTTATCAAGATGAACTTATTTTTTACATCTTTGGTGACTTCTATGAACTTACACAATTTCAATATATGCGAAGCCATATCAGACTGTGAAACTAAGGCGACCTGAAGAATACGCCATATACGCTCATATCGTGTTTTATCCACCCGGACGATTTTGGCTTTGAGCAATTGACCTGTGTTGTCACTTGAATGCACGCGCACTGGCGTTTTCAACTCGTATATATAGTATTGTTGGGTGTGTTTCGCGGTGCCAGTGTGAGGGTTTGGAATGAATTGGGAAGACTTAGGGTTGTGTGCGGATTAGGGACGCTACATCGAGTACCAGTTGACCTTGAGAATGAGGACGTGTTTTATTGAGGTGAATACGACAGAAACTAACCTGTGTTGTATCCATTTCGCGGGGGTTACTGAGTCGAACTTAATAATCACACATACACACACACACACAAGGAGTAGAGTGGAGTAGTACACAACATTGGACACCGGTAGGTTAAACTGTGGGGCGTATAGTTGTCGAGCTTTGGGAGTATGGCAGGATGGCCTCGTCGGATTAATCTACGCCTAAGGCGTTCGCGTGTTTCATTTCCCAGGTTAGAAGAGGCAAAGGAAGTGGAAACAGGTAGGATAATACATGAGAGCAAAATGTATGCTCATATATATATATATATATATATATATATATATATATATATATATATATATATATATATGCACACATGAGTCACATTTACGATTCACTAAGGCAATTGATTAGTCCTCTGCAATGGGACGAAGCATACCAGGTAATGCATGGACTTGCTAAACTATGCAAGACGTACAGCCTTGAGTCAGAGGTGCCGTAGTTGCGTTTGTAATCAAGCGATCAGAGAAACGATCAATCACATCTACTTTAAAGCATACAGCATCCGTCAGCGAATATCACGAAACCAAGGCTGTCCACGCCAAACAAAATGACTGCATAACACTACGATTCCGCAGAACCTTGGAATGAGTTTCGCTTACAGTTTATTTAACAAAGGAACTTGTGATCTTTCATTCGAATATTATGCGATTACGCAGAATGATAACAGCTCTAGTTGGAACTTCAATCAAACTATCCTATTTCCCCTGTAGGTGATAGGTACATCTCTGCCGTTACAAGTGCCCCTAAGCATAGACTATGAACAAAATCATCAAACATGTGGGGTTTTAAATCTAGCCAGTTGTTGTGCCATCCAGCTTTTGTCCAAATGCTGTGTGGATGCGTTGTATTGTAGGCTAGGGAAATTCCAATTTTCTATGCACTGGCAAGCACGAGCAAGAGGATTGCTTACCTGTCTTGAATTGAGACAAAACACGGTGGGATGAGGACTCAAGACTATTTGTTTTTCTAGCAGAAACCAAGGAAGCACGGGGAAGGTCGTAGTAAAGTCCAATCCCTCTCTTATCCAATGATGTGGTAATTAGAACAATCTAAAAGAATGGGTCCTTTTGGTGTGCTTTTTCATAGGTTGAATTTTTTACGAATCTAGGTTGACAGTTTGGTTGAAATAGAATGGAAAACTTTTGATGTAAGATAAAGATGTAAGTAACGCACTACACTTGTAAGTGCCCACTGGATTCATGACTCTTCTAGCATACTAATGGGAAGAAGGGGGAGAAGTGTACACCTAATTAGTGCAATTTTATTTAAAATAAAACTGATTCATCTCGCAACATGTAACTGTCTATATTCGATTTAAAATCGTCATTTCTACTCATAGATACCACCCACGTTTTAGTTTTGCATGCAAGAGATAGTCCGGTTACAGGTTCGTTACTAACGACATCTTCCAATGACGTGAATTGATCCGCCAAACTCTTTGATTTATCTGTGATTGAACAAAACTCAAGATTTAGGGCTTGGTAATCTAACTGGTAGAGCACGTGTAACACTAGATTTTTGATGTCGAAGAAAGATGGGTGTCACATCCTGCTGAGGATGGGATTTTCAACACTTTGTTCGATTAAAAAATTTCCAAACCTAATTTCATAACTTCGGCTTTTAACGGACAATTCTGCCACCTTGTTTATCTTCTTATTTACTTCCCTTTAATTACGTAATAGTGGTACAGTATATCAGGAACGGGGTCATGGCCAATTCGAAGCTGTCAACTGGGAAGTGACCGGCGGCCGTGCGGAGATTCGAATCCCGGACAGAAGGGTTGACTGCCCCGTATGATGACCCTTTGACCATCTCCGACAAGACTAGCCAAAGCCAAAACTGAACATTCATGAAGATAAACGTTTGTCTTTCTTATTCTTGGTTTCATTTTTTGCTTATTAACTTCATGCGCATTGGTCCAGTTTGTCAATGGTAACTGTGAGAACTGAAGTCGTGGACTGCATAACTTGCAACTCAGGTCAATGTTAGTGATCAGCCGGGTTGACAAAGGAGACGTCCACAACCGAGGCGGAGAGGTGTTTTCCAGTTCATACTTTCTGAAACGAACACGGTGGTCCTCAGATTGTGCTGGTAGACAACGTGCAGTAACGGGCGCAAACAACATATGGTTAGCGGGTTTCAAGGAGATCGAGTTTGGGGACAATTATTGTGTGAGTTACAGGAAAGGTTTTCAGTCGACTCATCCTGTACCTGTTCGCCATCGGGGCACGATAATCAGTATCGAAAACCGAGTGAGGTAGTGGTAGCGAACCGAAACATAAATAAGACATATAATTCAAGAATTTTGTGAGTGATGCTGTTTAATGTCGCGTTTGTTGAATCAATTTCAAAAAATGCGCGACAAGTATTGCGAACTACTTGAAACAACTAACAGCAAGTAGTTCATGTGCCTAATCAGATCACACGATCATAACGATCTTAGATGAGCCTAAAATATTCACTGATTGTTTCATCCTCACTCGAATGGATTCGACAAAAAGCTAACCGATAACTATGCAACATTTCGATAAAGAGACCACCACTCCATCTTAAACAAATTATAACAACAATAAATAAGATAGAAAAGCAGCCTCCTTGATTTAGTACCACGTGTGCTTTACCAGCTGAAGTGTTAGGCCACACCAACCGGTGGCGGATACTTCGCAAACGGTTCATGGGGTCCACCGGTCCAAATTACGTTAGCACAGGGCAGTCACCACGGTGAACTCACTCGTGATTTATATGCATACAGAAGAATTTCCCTTCCGTTTTTGTTTTATTTTTTTCTCAGTTTATTTTATTTCAAGCATTGGCAACTTCTTGGAATTTTTCTTTGCGACTTGTGTGGCTTGAACAAGAATTTCTTACGAGAATACCACGTTACCTGGACTTCCCGTAGTTGGCCAAACGGTTATCATCGCGGACACTGGATTATAACGACCAGGGTTCGATTCCCGTCACAGTTGGACACCTTCCCTTCTGGCAATCTTTCATTGACCGAAGCTCCCTTCCTGAACTGGTGTACTTTGTTGTATAATAAATAAAAAACTAAATGAAAAGAGTATTATCATCATTATTTTAGTTAATTATTTCGTTTGCTAATACATCAAATAGCACAAACGAATGCGGTTATTTGCTTTTCAAATGGATTTGAATTTTTCAATAATTTCGTAAAGAGAACCAGCATAATCCCCGAGAAAAGTATCTGGGGTACTCAATTCGTTTGTGGGGATGTCAGTACGGTGTATAGGATATCAAAAACGGAAAAATCTTAGGTCCTGAATAAATCGATTCAGTGGTCAAAAGTAACCACTCAGTCTTTTGAACTTAATTCAACGCAGAGTAATCTCTGAAAAATTGTAACCAGATCAGCTACAGGTAGACCTTTATTAGTCGATCAAGTGAACTGAAAGTTGGCAAGTTTTCTTTGTTCTCGTGAGACCTGACAACCCGATGGGCAAAGGAGTAGAAGGGGGGGGGATCTATAACAGCGGAAGAAAACCGTAACATTCCGTTAACGTTAACCTTACATTTGTCAGTCAATGTGCGCTTAGGCTATAAAAACACATAAATAAACACGATAACAAAGGAAGGGCTATTACTACTATTATTATTTTTACTACTACTACCACCACCACCACTATGACAGTTTCAGTTAACGTTCCCACTGGTACTATTACCAGAGTATTACTACTACTACTACTACCTTAATCGAGTATGTCATTTACTACTCAAAATTAGCATGTGCGGCCGATACTGACTGTGACGGTTTGGGACACTGGAGCGACAGTGAACTTGACGAAGTCATGCAAATAAATCAACGTGTGCTAAAGCAAGGAACGCAAGCATAATGTACGTGTGGTAGTACTCTCATATCATACGAATACTAAGTTATTGTGGATTGTATGTCCTTGCTGAAAATGAGCGGTTCAGATGTTGATGGAGACTTGAGGAATTTCCTGGAGGATCTGATTTCAGAAGACTGGAATACCTTTGGATAGGGATAGGTTGATGACTAATGAAGCGCTTCTTAGTGACAGAGTGCGGGCGGCGCTGCATTTGACACGATTTGGTCCAGAGAAAATTAAAAAGCCGCCGCTAATTAGGCACTGGTTGCAGAATTCGACACCACGGTCGATCGTCAGGATTCGGTATGGCGATTCAAACAGTCCAGCTCAGAGTTGGTTTGGACCAGCAAGTACTCGCTGTAGTTCTACTCTCGTTGCCCACGCTGGACACAAAAGTACGGATTAAGCTATAGGCGGATTGCTTTGAGGACAGCCTATTGAAATCCATACAAAGCCAAACGCGTGTCGACCGCATCGGTTGTAAAATGCATGTTTTGCAGGTGTAGGTTTCCCGTGAACTAGTCTCGATAAGGCTTTGGTGAATATGGCCGACGAAGAAGGTTCACGACTAAAAAATGGGCGCTTTGAGGAGATGTATTGGAAACCGGTGAATCTAAGAAGGCCAAATCAACCCAGGTGTTTCCTTTGTAGAATTGTGGGACAGTTTTAAAATCGGTGCCTCAAACTCCAACGGTGCGATAGAAGATTTAAAGGACTGAGGTTTTGTTTACCGAGTTCTCCTAATAATACCGATACTGGGGTCATCCGGGCACAAGTGGCTGCTCATGATCATAATAAATTTACTTGGTAGATACCGGTAATGAGGTTTTATTGGCTAGACGTTAACCAGATGAGAAAGTACAATCATTTACCAAGATACTGAGGACATTCGGCGGCTAAACGATGCCCAGTGAAGCACTGCCAATCAAACGGTACGGTGAGCCGATCTCTTCCACGTACGCAATGTCGCGATTGATGTGAAGGAATATAGATTTTACACGAAATAGGTCCAGTGCCATTGAGATATGTAATTATGTGGACCAGGTATTTCAAATAACCATTCTGGAATTTACTGGGCTTCGCGGGACAGATGAAGACACACATGGTTTCTGTGACTGGGAAGAATATAAAATACTTACACGGACAGGAGCTTTTCGGCCTTAGGGACCCCGTCTTGTTCCCGTTCACAGGAAAAATGAATTAAAATGCCAAACGGATGAGATGCTGGAAGGAGTTATTGAAGAATCGCGGGGTCAATCTAACTCGCGTGCTCTGCTGTTGGAGAAAGTGTGCAAATGTAAAAATCTGATTTCATGTCGATCTTTGAGGTGTGGGTGATATCTCTGTGCTCAAGCCGGTGCCGGTATCGACGCCTTTTGTAACGGAAATATTTGATAAACTCGAAGCAGCCATTCTATTTTCAGTGACTGATGCGAGTCCTATATCGTGGCGAGTTTAGGTTAAGAGGAAGGTTGGAGAAAAAACCGACTTCATTGTTGGGGGCAATTAATGCCGCTTCCTGCGCGGCGCCATTTATCCTTTGTTTTGTTAATGTTTAGGCTGAGGGACTAAAGCATCTTGGCGGTTCATCGAGACGATGTCATGATCTACAGTCTAAAGGTGAATCGACATGTTTTACTTTTGATGTCGAAGGAGTATCCGCAGCGACGGGTAGACGAATAAAGACAAGATCACCATGTAAATATGGTGATGAAACTGCTGGCAAACGGAGACAGACTGCTAGCAAAAGACAAACATGGAAGCAAATCCAACTGAACGCCGTGGGTATGCTTATGAAGCCATTATCCAGCCCAGATGTTTCCGTGATCGTCATGCTCGAAAACATTCGCAAAGAACTAATAAAATGGTGTCAACAATCAGCACACAGAATATGGTTGAAAGTGTGACTTCGACAAAGAGAGTATTAGGCAAATTTTCAGAAAGAAGTGAAGAACCAGTTCTTGGTCTGCGAACAACGCTAGCTTTTCAGATCCAGTACTCGGGTCACACAGTGCCCGATACAGCGTATACAGCTTTCTGAAATAGGGAAATTGTGGTCCACTGATCTGACGGAACATTTCCCAGAGTCACTAGGAGAACCATAATTTTACGTTTTACGTCCGCGGTTGACAAGAGTAAACGAAATGCTTGCATCTCGCGACTTATGTCTTCTCTCCGTTCTCATGAATTGGATAAAGGGGACCCAATGTTTCAAAGAACCATAGTTGTTACAATCGAAAGAAGCCATGGACATTCTTGATCTACGCGCCGGGACTGACAGTGCGGTGGTGATAGAACATATCTCAACCAATCATGGGTTCCGAAATTGACCATCATCCACCGAGGTCCGTGATTTTGAAGCAACGAATTTCGGACCAGCTTGTTAAAAGTGAGAATCTGAAGGATATGTACTGCAGAGTATCACTGCCAAACGAATGGTCTTACGAAAACGAACAATCACACTATTATTGAATGGTTGGCGGCAAAGACGGATAATGTGAACAGGTCCAACCGTTGTTGTGGCTGTCACATTGGGCCTCTAGGCTTTCAGAATGAAGCTTTCTCCATTTCATTTCACGTATGACAGGATAAAGAAATTACCTGTCATACTTGGAGTCGGCCTCTAGTTGGCCTATCGTTTAGGGTCAGCTGAACTGCGCGATGCAAGAGAAGCACATTAGGAATTGAAAGGACGCTCCTTGGTACAGAGTACTAGTAAACCGTAATTAGTACCAATGCGTACTACGAAGAAGAATAAAGGGACTAAATAGTGACCCTGTGTCACAAAAGATTCTGTCTCAATGAAGAGGACCATATTCTGTCTTGGAATCCCTCCACTCCGCCTGTAAAATAAGACGACTTCAAGAAGCATGATATGTGCATCGAAGTGATACAGCGATGGTATGAGCAGCTATGGTATCCACGTCACTGGAGGATTCGCTCGTCTAATGATTACACCACCACCAACCGGCAGAAGGGAACAGCAGGGGCCATGAACGAACCAATATGACTTTGATACCCAAGGACAGAAGAGAGAGAGAAGACATTTCTGGGACTTCTTCTTCTACCTAGAGTGGAGTGCAGTGGAGGTATCATGTACTACTCGGAATTTGTGTGTGGCGGGTGCCAATTATTCACTGTTATAGACATTGGTGCGATATACACCTCGGTGAAGTCACACACGGGCAGTGTAAAGAGTACTGAAATATGAAGCACGCACGTTAGACGTGTGGTAACACTCTTCCCAAAAGAATGCTGAATTTAAATGGATTGTCTATCGGTGGTGAAAATGAGTAGTTCAGTTAAAGTCGAACTATTTGTGGGTTGTCCGAAAGGTTCATCGTGAAAAACGAAATAGTGGCATGCACGTAATTTGGATTATACAGCCTTGTTTTTCTCCTACTGCTACTAGTACTAATGCTGGCACTAGTAGTAGTAGTAGTAGTAGTAGTAGTAGTATTAGGAATAACCGTTTACCTCTCCCCGATAATTAAGATGGTGACTCATAGTAGTTCCTAAATGGCCAGGTGTGGTAATGAGATAACCGATAGCCAAAAGCTACTTACCATCAACTGGACAGGCGGTGGCGGGGTTTGAACCTTGAGCTTATTACTTTCCTATCAATTGACCCCACAGATAATTCTCTCTAGTGACTTATTCCCTATAAATGCTATCTGAAATGGTGCTCATCCTTCGCAGGTCTAATACATTGACAACTAGTCCCGCCTAGGGTTATCGATTCCCCGTGAAGTAAACCAATCTGCCGAAAACCACCCCTTCTAGATGATCTGTCGAATAACACGAGCGACTCGTAATCATGCACACTCCCTTTGGGCACTATTTGAGGCCAAGTGGATGTGCTCTGAAGCTGATGATTCCATGAAATTTCACTGGTGAGTTTAGCGTTATTACTAGAAATTCACAACTACTTGAACCAATTAAGAGTTTAGCGACAGAAACATAACTTAGGCGTTTCGCTGGATGGATTAGTTATGGAATTTTCGGTCCCAGATCTTCGGCAGACGATCAGATTAGCATACTTGCCGTGCTGTGTTCCTCAATATGCATGGGAGGATAGGACGCTAAGCGAAACTAATTATATAATTTGTGTACGAACCACGTCAACGAAGTTGAATAAATTACCAAGTTACGGTAGTTTAGACAGTTCTACATAGCAGTCTACCATTTCGCAAACAGCCTGAGTACACACACAGAAAGACAGCAAGATGCACACTTGTTTAACCTAACGGATGTTTATAGTCCTCTTTCTCTCGCGGGTGCATGTTCTAAGAGCCCATATCAATATCATTGAACTGCCATAATTCGTAATGCAGATGACGAAGGGGAGGAGGGAGGGAGAGAGAAAGCCACAGCGATTCCACTTCAGTTTGAACACCCACAGCCAGTTCATTCTCATTTCCACTCTGATATCATTCACGTAACCATCGCCTATGGTCAATGCTCACAAACACATGCACACCTGCTACACTCAGGCGATTTACCACCTCCTATGTATAGATCTTTATTCGGAGCATAGATCTACTGAATTCCGGTCTCCCCACACGTCTATCGAACACACGAATCATCAATTATCTTCCTTCTCTGTGACAGAACGGAAAGATTGCACCAAGCCAAATCCGTATGCACATCCACATAATCAGTGTAAAAATAATCCAAATTAGGTGCTTGCAACTCTAGATATTTGATGCAATGACCTTCTAGGGCGGGCTGGAGTTGTAGGTAGACATAGATCTGCGGTGTTTATGTGTCATGGTTACCACGGAAGAATTCCGATCCGGAAAGCTGTCACCATGGCTACCAATGTTGTGCACCCATTTCCTGAGACAAGAACAATTTCTTTGGTGTGTAAGCGTATGTATTTGTATGTGTATACACTCAGTGTTTTTTCGTGGAATACGTGAACCCCACTTTCATCCGGGGCTCTGACGACTCTTTTTATAGGTCCGTAGAAAATAACATTAGTTCTCTAAAACAATCCGTGAAGCTGTAAAATGACCCTTTTCCAACTTTCTCGTCTTATATCCTTAGCTCATCGGTTGCTTGCCAAAGGAATCTTCACGCTTTTGCATAGAACAAAGTGGTTTCAGTTGAACTTAGCAGTAAAACTTCTAGGTGATGGGAAGGTAACTGACAGTTTCTTGGTTCCTACATGCTGAGGAACATATCGTGTAAATTAAATGAAACCTACCCTCAATGGTTTTAAATAATCGGATATTGTTCTTGGCGTGGGTTGATGATGTTCATGGGCTTCTGATCACTGACCTTGACGCTTATGTTGCAAACGATTTATCGCACCAGCTGAAGAAACATGTACACCAGTGAATGTGACTTCACGTCTGTTGGTGGTGGTGCAAAGTCTGCAACCGACACGCCAAGCTCAGCGTGATCGAGATCCACGAAATGGATTCAACACGTCTAACCAAAGCTATACTATCCATTAAAAATTATGGATGCATTGTACGACTACCTAAGCTAATCTGTTGGGAGTTATCTGCGTTGCATATCCATCAAGTTCCATAAACTGGGACTCGAACCCGGTATCTTGGGTTACCCACACTCTTTCCCACTGGACTGTCCGGGCCGACTCACAGTGGATTGTTTTATAATATGGCGGTCTTTCATCTCTGGTTTTAAATGATAACTACTCGTCACTTACACTTTGATTGACTTATTTGATGAACGGATTCTCCGAAGAGACGCTTAAGTGAAACGAAGTTATTCGGTGGGTGTGTATAGCTGGTGGTTTCATACCGGCGGGATGAAACGGTAGACTCTTTCTTTGTTTGAAAAGGTTAACTGAGTTTACATACTGCACGGGGAATCATTTTATGAATAATTTGAACCCACTAGATAAACACGTCACGTAAGAGTGGGTACGTCATTTTCATAAGAAACTAATATCAGTTAGACTCTATGCCGCATCATTTGTAAAGCAACTTCGATTGTTGTGACGTATTCAGAGATGTGTTGGTAAGCATTAGTACTTGTGAAACCAGTTCACTTCTCAGTTGGACTCATGCAATTCGCAATTTTTGAACAACAGTTGGTACGAGAGCCGTATTCACGTGTTCTACTGGTAGTAAATGAAAACTTTCATAGTTCCAAACAGGTTTACACTGACGTGATTTTTATATCATTTTATCAATCAGCTTATGCTCGTTTATCCCATAACAATGCCATTGGGTTGTTTGAAAGAAACGGTACGTCTGATTATGTTATGATGTCATGTGGTGGCAACTCGGGTGGAAATTCCCCATACTGGGGTGCACACGAAAATGCTGACTGATTCCGGATTAATAGCTGTTGAGTTCTTCTATTCACTGTTCTACACCCGGATGAGTTTTGTGCAACTGGATATTGAAGAAAAATATTTTTTGTTACCCAGATGCGCATTAACCATGTGCAAAAACACTTGCCGCTTATTAAATAAACATGTTTTATTTTTTGGTAAAAAGACAGTAACGCAATTGGCGTGTTCTGATACAAATTTGCACGTCTTTCAGATGGATTATGTTCCTGAAATTTCAATTAAAGAGATTCTGTTTACCCTCTGCATTTGATCACAACGTGTGTGTGTGTGTGTGTGTATGCGTGCATGTGTAGGTGAATGGGTAGGAGCGTTAATTTGATGTAGGAGGGTGAAATATAATGCGGAAGACGAATGTTCGATTTCAGACTGAGGGACAAATTGATTATTTACCATACTTATTACGTCGAATGGTCAAAGGCTTGTGGAAGTTATAAAAAAGTTCATCCCGCAGAAGCAACCCTTAGCTCACCATTGTAAACCATGGAAGCACAGTACGGCTGTTTCATCCTGCTTGCTAGGAGTCATCAGCAGTGTGCAGAAACCGAGTCCTACAGCCGTACTCTAATCCGGGTTGAACGATGGTTAGCTAAACACCTAGAAACCAGACTATCCGGGGTCGCCGACAAAGGTTTACTGAACTTATGAACTTCAAGACATAGCCCTCTCTCCGGCATTGAATTTAAACTGTAACAACCATGTGCTCGCACCGCAGTCGATCCCCGTGACTGATGACTTCCCTGTAGAAGCCCAAGTTCAACGAAGCTATATCGTTATAAACTATCTACGGATTTCAGTCACAAGAGTTCTTGTCATCGTTTAACGTTGCCCCGTTGGTTCTCAACCGGGTTGCACTGTGTTGTAAGACCTTGAGTATATTCAGATTGAAATCAGCTCAGCTGATCGGCCCAACCGTGCACATGTGAACAGCACTCAAGATGGTCCGTTCGGTGACTGGACGAGGAACAAAACGGACAAGAAGCGTGAGTTCAGTGGCACACAATAATCGACTGCTGGGATTCTAAGGGCTCAGTTTAATTACATGTCAACCATAAGGCACTTGCACCAGCATCCCATGTGAAAAATGATAGATGCTGAGAGCATATCGCGAGGAAACCGACAAAGAATTTGAAAATCATGTTTTACCACCGTGTTTGCTTGATGTTAGGCAAATAGCGAGTTGATATCCATGAGCACAACGATTCACTGAATCACACCAACAGAAACCGAGGACATCGAGTACGAACAACATTGTTTATTGTGGACAACTTTGAACAAGTTTTACTGGCAACGTGATCTGCGGAGTGTTGCATTACATTTGACATGAAAACACCTCCAGGCACTAAATACTCCAGTATCATTTGGTATTCAAATCTCCTACTACTGAAACCTAGAGAAATGGCAATCTGTTCGAAATACAGTCATTGTTGGTACCGAAATCATGGGCTTATTTTGGAATCAATTTGTGCTGCGATGATTCTGATGGGAATCCGGCCATATCTCACAGTTCCTACTGTGTGTCATAATCGCATTGGTGTCACTCTGGTTTGCTGGTGAGATGTTCTGCTGGTTATGAAACGGATGGTAGCCTGATTAGTGAGGTCAGGCATATTCATTTCAACCACTAGATCTCCATATCTCAATGACCAAAGTCAAAATAAGAGTTACGGCGAACTTCCCGTGGAGTTGGGCAAATCAAACAGTGAACGAAGATCTTGGTAAGCTGCAAGTTCTTTTGATTAGAAATCAATATTCGGCATGTTTTTAGCACCTCCAAAGTGCTACAATTCTGATACGACCCAATACCAAGTTTTGTCTTACCAGCGTGGACATTAAATCTGAAATTTAATTTCAATTATCTATAGAAAACTAGATTTCATCCGGAGGTCTGATATCGGATGAAGTGTCACCACGACAACGGGAGCATACAACTGGCCTTTGCCAAAATCAGTCAGCTTTTGGTGCAGCTATGAGGCCAGCTTTTCCGTAAGGCCGTTGCCAAGATAAGACGCAATAAAATTATCGTATTGTTAACGCACATGCATGTATCCGATGCAATCCTCAAACCAGTAAGAACGTCAACAGTGCTAAGATTGAAAGTGCAGTCATGGTTACACGAAGGAAACCACTGCATCAAACATTATAGCCCAAGAGGATAAGATGGCTCATACCTGTGTCTCAGGTAGACGTTTTTGGTGGTGTGCAATGCACACTGAGATGAGGCATGATCAGAATATTACGGGATAGGAATAACCCTTTCGTGACACGGAAGAAAGATTTCCAAACCGTGGCTGGTGAGCTAGATTATTCCGGGGATACTACGCTTCCTGAATTTGTGCCATATCTCACCGCCGGTGGAGTAACCGTTCACTTTAGGAATAAATGCCGGTGAACACTAGCATGTTAAAAATATTTAACGGCATATTTCGGAGGTTATTCTGAAAAATAATCAGTTTCATCAACCAAATTAAATGATCAAATTTTACCTTGGGGTTTGATTCGACCAGGCTTTTATAGTTATTTTACTATTTGAAGTAAAATTCCATTCGAAGAAAAATATGAAATCCTAATAGTAATAATCAAGCGTAATCCATAGGGTTGGGTTTTCACGAACACGCAGATGACCGACTGTGAAATTTCGGTATCCGCGTTCATCCACGGCCGGTAATCAATTAGCGAGTGTCATTAACACTGAATGTTTTCTGTTTGGCGCTAGGCTCCACTACATAAACCGCTAGGATAGCAGTCGAAACTTTTGACCAGATGTAACCTTATCGATCGTGGAAAATCCCCTTGCATTATCCGCATCCAAAAGTCCACGATATGAGTCGGAATCGAAGCAGAAACCTTCTACCTATTGAGCAGTTGATGTACCATTTGAAATTTAATGACATGTTTCAAAATCTTGAAGCTATGCGCGTATTCTCAGTTCATTTTTAACGATGAAAAGTCACCATATGACCTCATCTTATTAATAGTTATTTCATCAATTAGTGAAAAAATGAGACTCACGGTCGATAGAATTTGTTCAACAGAGAAAAATGGGTGATCGTCTGTCCGCATTTTACAAAGCAATGGTAAATTAGTTTTTAAATACCTCGAATACAGTCGTTTTTATGCTCGTCACATGCTGCAGCATCTGCCAAGTCATGAGATAAGACCTTTTCTATTTCTCGTCAGAAACTTTCAGTATGACATAGCTGAGATGACCCGTAGTGAAATTAGTCAATGTATTCGGTAAGTCATGGAATCCATCCCATCAAATGCACCGTGGCATATTCATGCCGACTGCGAAGAAGCCCGGACGGAAGTAGTCGATTAGGTTACAAGAATGTCTTCTACAACGTCTATCGATCTGTATGTTCGATCTTGCAATGAGCAGACACAAAGGCAGTTATGGTTGATATTTGGAAAGTCTGTCCGGTTCCAGCTTCTGCAGTCTGAATGGGACTGACTGTGCGCGCAGTGGCCTCATGTGATCGCGCAAGACCATCCACCTGTCTCCATTGATCAATTGGAGCAAAGTAATCAAACAGACCATCTGAAACAATATTTCGGTGAAAATGCCCTTTCGTTCTGTATCGAAGCTCCATATCATCGGTACCCAGACCATCTGTCTGAATCTTGCGATTATCGAAATAAACCTGTTTTTAAGGTCTGCTACGCTCCTTGCAAAATCGTATTCTTTGTGTGTTGTAATCAGAAAAAGGACAAGCAGACCTTTGGAGGTGTCTTCTTCAGACGTTCATTCGATTCATGCGGAATCCAACTATTTCATTCGGTTGATGCTATTGGTTCATTATTGTTCAGATGGTGATGTGCTTCGAAATACATTCGTTTCCTTTACTACTGTGCGCATACCATAATATTTCATGATTGATAATCTATAAGTTTGTTGAATTTCAAGACCGATGTCACCAGAATGGAATAGTGGACGTCTTTTTCAATCATTTTATCGTCAAGGTCCTCATCAGTATTTCTTCTGATTAGCGGCTCTTTGGCTTGTGAAATTGTTTTGATAAAAGTCCGCTAATTGTAACTTCTACTGACAGTTAGATTACACTACTAGTCGTTAAAATGTTCAGTAGATTACCAGATAGATTCTGAAGAACCATCAGAAAACTCAAGGGAACTTCCGAACTCGAATTGTAGAAGCACTAACGAAGCAGTCAAATGCATTTTTCTCAGAAATTTTTAGCCCGTCTTTACTAAATATTGCAGGCGTAAATATTTTTGGCTTATTCATCTGAAAACAATACAAATCACAATGTAATTTTTGCCCAACTTAGTCTTACAGCAGCTGAAACGATAAACGAAGGACTAGATAAATGAAGAGCTAGTAGTTGAGGGGACAAGATACGATGATAGAACGACGGACGATGAACAAACAAACAGGAAAACTGAAAACAGACAACACTGTCAGTCGGTCGGTCGGTTAAACGGTTTAATAGATCCGGGGTTGTCGAATATGAAGGCAGGTAGTTTGTAGTAGCTTGTACGTTCGTGCCATTTTCGTGTGTGTGTGTGTGTGTGTGTGTGTGTGTGTGTGTGCATGCGTTGATAAGCTTGTGTGTCCACGCTCATATCACGAACATGGGCAAAATAGACACACCTAACTACTGGAGACACATTTATGTCATTATTACCATTTCTAGCACGAAAACTATCGTTTTCTCGTTATGACTCAATGTGTGTATGTGTGCTACAGGTGTGCATGTATATATATATATACACGCATAAATACACACTAGGCACAACAACTGGAGATTTGTTCGCATGTAAACGATCTATTCCGGTATGTGTGCGTGTGTAGGTATACGTACCGGGTACACAGATTAGGCGAATAACGGCTAGAATTGTTTTGCCACGGATATTTAGACGGTTAGGCAAACTGACACGAGACAAACAAAGCTTTCATTGAGAAAGCGAGGGACGGAATCAAATTGGTGGTGGTGACGAAGTTTTAATGACGTTGGATTTTCTCGAAGGGTTGGTGAAACGAATAGGAATGTGGAACCACAATGAGATGGTTGGATGGATAGTGGATGACTCGCTTAAACCCCGAAGGAAGGAAGGAAGGAAGGAAATCAGGTAAGCCGTCCCCAGGAATTGTGTCTACTGGCACGACTGCAAGCACTTATGTATGCACGCACGCACATGCGCACACTGGCGAAAAGGGGACAAACACGAAGCCGTTGTGGGCGGTGAGACGAACAAACCATACTGTTCTACATCTCTGTATCGTGTTTAACGGGTGAAAGAAATTCACATTAACGATAACGCGATTGACGAACGGGGATTCTTATTGGGTCATACTGTCTGCACTGATACATTGAAAACGCACACAGCGAACACAGCTGCATCTATCTGAGGCCTTAAAAGCGGTGCGTGCTGCGCAAGTGCGTCCGCGCTGCACCGTATGCATAGTGTACAACGCGTAAGGAGCTGATGCACACGTGCGCGCACGCGTGTGTACGAAAGAGAACCAAGCGGAATAAGAACTGCTGTCTTTGTAATTCACCAATACAAACCTCATATGAACACTTGATCCCGGAATATCGAGTGAACACATTCACTACCTTGTGGATACAGTTCTATTTTTGCTGTACACTGTGTTTGCATTAGATACGACGAAAAGCAAACGAGCAAACGAGAGAACGACACAGAGGAGAGCCCGAGGAGCGGTTATTCAGTTTGTCTTGTGCGACAACAACGTTTGTACACTCATCTAAGCTTGTACATTTCTACATACTTACGTGCGTGCGTGCCTACTTGTGCCCACAGGAACGATACGCGAAATTCTACTAGCATTGCGCCTGTATTTCTACATCAATAGTACACTATCGCATGCTTTCAGTCACACACGCTTCTGTATTCTCGCAATTTCAAGTCCAATTGTGTCAGTTCACCTATCCATCTACCTAGCTAACTGTACGCGTGTAAATGAATTTGTGATTTTCCCGCTTTGGAACGAATGTCCCTTATTGCGGCCCCAATTCTCATGGACAATAAGATCCCAACAAAAGGCAACCATATTACATATTCTTGTCCATCGCCGCCATCACTGGTGCTGATGAACGGAAGCAAAACACAGTCCAAAGTTCTTGCTTCTATGGACTCTTCCAGTGAAGCACCTGGAACGGTCTCTCACGTGGGTATGAGTATGATACAAGGTCAATTTTCCCATTCTGCAAGAACATCACCCGTTAAACGGAGCGACACTGATGCGAACAATTCTTTGCCTACTGAGATGTCTCCGACCTCCGAACATAGCCTGACCAGGATTGATGAGGGAAGCAAACACGAGGATATCAAGCATGCGACGACGAATTCAGAACAGTCTTTGACTGAACCGATGCCTGATTTTATGCTCAGCCCGAATAAACGTCCACGAATGGACGGTTCGGAGTCCGGGAGCACCCCAGTTACAGCTGGCTTTCCTTGTCCATGCGGGAAACAGTTTTCCGACTCCGTGATATTTATCGAACATGCACGTCAATGCGAGGAATTCGCGTTAACCGCAAACAGTTTCGCTGAAGCAGCTGCCGCTGTGGCTTCGGCTGCGAATGGGCCAAAGTCCATGTCCACACATTCATCAGAATCATCTCCACGTCTGAGTAAATCAGCCACACCGACAAACAGTCGACTAGACAAAGCGGATATAAATTCACCCGGAAACAGTTCTAATTCGACTGAATTTAGTGATCCCGGTGGCAAGAACTTGATGAATATTGGCAACTCCACCACTGGTCACAGTGCACTAGACCTCTCTGTTCGATCACAAGAATTGCAAGCCTCAAATTTGTCTCCGGATGCGCTTGTACGCTGCTGCCCCGAATGTAAGTACAAGCATTCCAATTTGGTCCACCTACATCATCATTTTGAAACCGTGCACAATAGTCGTGGTCGATATGAATGTGCATGTGGTGAAAATTTTGCATGGTTACCCACACTACTCAAACATCGTTTGTATTGCACCCAAAATCCACATCATCAGCCTCAGCATCATCGCACCATTTCGGCAAATATGAGCCCTGCGGTTTCTTCTGAATGCAATTCTATATTCAGTCATCCCGCTCGGTCACCCAGTTACACAAGATCTAGTTCAGATATTTATTCGAAGACCGACTGGCCTCCGGGAACTCATGTCCTACCAGCTACAAAAACTTTGCAATGTACCGCATGCGGAAAAACGGGGTTTCTCAGTCCCAGCGAAGTGTTGAATCATTTTACCATCTGTCCAGTATTATTGCATCGATCACGATCCCCAAATTTGGGACCTCCGGTATCCTCTAGCCCGTTCCCACGCCACACTTCGAGTGGGGCCAGTTTATTTGGACAATGGTCCTCTTCACCCAGTTCCTCGCCATCAACCATTTCACCTTTAAATGGTCCACTAACAACAACATCATCAGTGTCCGCGGTACACAATCGATCCGATAGAAATTACTCACCTCCCGGATATCCTTTTGGTTTCGTACCACCTCTAGGCTATTCACCTTATTCAAAACAATGCAGTCCAAGGTCCAATACGACCTCGTTTGCAAACAAACCGGTCCAAAAATGTCCGCCAAAATCTAATGAGATGCGCCCGGTCAGTGTGGGAATAAAGGATGCTCACAGTAACCTGCATCAGCAACCGCATCATCATCATCATCATCACCATAATCACATCGTCAACCATGGTGCTGCGTCCTCTTCCGCACCCACAAATCACATTGATCCTCAAACCAATCCCGATTTGACTCGACCGTTCAAATGTTGCCATTGTATCAAAGCATTTAAATCGAAAGCTTTACTAGATCAACATATGCACATTCACTATCCACCCAAATACACATGTCGATATTGTGCGAAGAAATATCGATGGCCCCCGGTATTCTATCATCACCAGCGAACGTGCAAAAAGCGCCCCCCATCTACCAGTGCTTCGACAACCGTCGGAAACAGCGCCTCATCCATAAATACTGGTGCGGGTACTACGACCACTGCAACACATGCATTTCACACACGTCCAACTGACTCGAATGGAACAGGGACGGCCGAATCATCGATATTTCCTCTTCCTCCTGGTTACTTCTTCTCATCACCTATGGACCATCATTCATGTTCCAGTCAGAATCATTCGCAAAATGTTCCGTCACAACACTCGAACAGTTCTAGACTGTCTCATCCATTTATGTTCCCTGCACCCACACATCCGAGTCTACACGGACATTCTTTCGGTTCTGACTTATTCGGTGCCTCGTTGGCTGCATTCTACGATCCTTTATCCATAGGATCAAATGCCAACTGTTCCGGAATGTTCGGAAATATGGGGTCTTCCACGGGCGGAATTGGATCACTGCCAAATCCAGGTGCTATGCTTGCTGCTGCAGCTGCTTGTGCAGCCATGGGGATACGCGTTCCGTTCGGTCACTCGTTGCCTCCACCTCCACTTGGTTTTACCTCATCATACAACGCGGGTTCTGCATCGGGCGGTACCTTACCCTTTGGTCAAACTACTGATCCCACTGCAATATTCTCCTCCTTGGTACAGCCGTCATTGTCAGCAGCAGCGGCACCACCGCCAGCAGTACCTCTACCACCACTAACATCACTGACAATGTCATCAACAAATGGGACTGCATCACTAGCTAATCCGATTCCAATATCATCTACCCCCTCTACGAGTTCGGGAAAAGAGACTAATTCGCCCGCTGCAGTTACTACGGCAGCAAATATATTTAGTCCCATTCATTCGTTCTCAAACCCGGCCCTGTTATTCCCATCGAATGGAACTGCCACCACTTCAAGTAACTCGATCACATCCAATAAGACTAAAACAACGACTGACGGATTTCCATTGCAATCACCACATGGGCTGCTTTGTGTATGCGGTCAGCAGTTCGGTCCACTACCGACATATTTAAATCATTTAGCCAACTGTGCTACTCTGCAAAGATTAGTACAACAATCAGATAAAACAGACGATGTAAACTCTACGACAACGACGAACACGACGTCAACGATGAAGACAAGGTCTTCTCCTTTTCTAACCTCAACGGATTCGGCTTCCATGGACCCTAATGATAGCTCCACAACAAGCTTGAAACATACAATTAATGACTCGGAAGCGTTACTATTTTCTTCAGCTGCGATGGCAGCCATGAATGCTATTATGTCTCGCGCGAAGTCATCTTCAGACAGTAGAATGAAAGAGGACCACTGTGGTGGAGAAATGATTGCATCTACCAGTGAGTCGGATCGAACCGGATTGTTAGAATCCGGATGGTCCGGGGATCATCGTCAGCATCATCTCGAGGAACCGGACTTAGTATCGCTGAAACCGGTCAAGAAGGAATCGACCTCTGATCAGGAAGATTTTCTCTCTATTCAAAGTCCCTTTCATACACATCCGACAGGGAAGATTTTGAAATTGCCACCGACCGATCATTGGCGTATGGATGCGAAACCCGATGTGACCTCAACTAAAGCATCTATGAAATCCACTGAAAGGAACTTCTGTGACACAAATCAGCCGGCCAACACTAATGTGGCGGTCACCTCGGGGACAGAGATAACAAATATCCCAAGCCCAACTCTCAGGTCGAGCACAGTATCAACAGACTCCACAAATCTGATGGCTGCAATGGCCTCCGTTTTGGCGAATGCTACCGCGGCTGCAGGATTTCCCATTTTGCCTGATGAACTATCCACGTGTATGTCAGATATATCTGGTGCTCACCTACAGGGCGATGAGTCGGAAACTACTAACTCTTCCGGTATTGACCCGGCCATGGTGACTTTCATGATGAACAGTTCAGTGCATGCAAAATTATGCATTCAGTGTGGCAAAGAATTCAGTTCACGTCTGTCTCTGAAACAACACGTCGAAGGCAAGCACAGTGTGGAGGGCAAATATCAATGTCCTGGTTGTGCAAAACGTTATCGTTGGGGTGCCTCATACTACTACCACAAAAAGTCGTGCCCAGCTATTAGGGAACCAAGTCCACTGTCAACGGACTTGTGCCTTGAAACATATGACGAACGGGACGTGAATGAGCCTGAGTCACCAACTCCACCGCGGCCAGCACTACCGCTGACACCATCGCAAGTGCCATCCCAACAACAGTCTGCAATTCATTCGCCACAAGATGAGTTGGAAACAGAAAATATGTCGGATATATCACGAAGCAGATCAGATCACAGTCCCAGTCCACGTACGGAGAGGGCTCGAGAAGGAACAAACAAATACGTATTTCATATGGAACAAGATTTGATGCCCGATCAGGTTGGGCATTTTAGGCCCTTGTCTTTTCCCCTGGATATGCGACATGGCCGAATAGTGAAAACGGAGGATCAAGTAAGTCTTGACCAAGGACAATTCATTCTTACACGCTCAAATGATATCTGCCCCATAGTGATTACGTTGAAAGTGGTTGGCATCACAAAGAGTCACTGTTCGTCGTGGTAAAATAGCCACCTGGGTATGAGTGAAATCTGTTTGTTCTACATAATCGTTTTCGTTGTCCTAGGCTAACTTATTTTGAAAAAAACTTTTATTGCAGGATGTCACCCTTTCGTTGTTGTGGTTGTTGTTATTCTTGCGTAATTGTGTTTTGCGAATACTGGACCATCAGGCTTGCTTCCGTAAACTGTTTTATCTGGATAATGTACTTACTTATGAGGGGTATTAGTGCATATTGAACAATGGAGCCAATAAAGTCAGTAACTTGATATACAGAAAAGCTATTATGAATAGAGAGGTTAGGATTTGATGAAGTGCTGCCGTTGGCAAATGAACAACACAAAAAACAGCCCGGGATGGGTTCAGATCAGTTTCCTGAATAAGATCTGACCACCTCTAGTTACGTCATCTAGGCACACGAGGAGTGACACCCTAGTTATGGTTAGTTGTCGTTCAGGCTGGATCGCGGTACTTTGAATGAATATGTCAGTTGCTTTGGGGAACAAAAATTTTGGGCGTGAAGCGCAATCGCTACTAATTTTGTTCTGCACTCGTGGAATTCCTCTTTTTTTCTGAATAAAATGTTTTGTAGGCAAAAGAGAAAATGCTGGGGTGGAAATTTGTACTGTTTTAGCTTTCGAATATGTACTGATTATTGCATAAAAATATATTGGGTCGGTAATAGGCATAAAAATTCTTATTGTTGTTATTTCGTTCAAAATGGTCGACATAAATCCTACACCGATGGACATTGTATTGCGGGCGTGGATGTGCGTGCGTGTACGTGTGTGTGGAATAGATTTCCGTTGATTTTCTTACCAGAACAACGACGGAAGATTAAACGAGGGCGGGATTTTTCATTGCTGTAACTGCGCACAGCTAGCTAGTGAGGAATTGAATTCCCCTGGTAGATATTGTTCCTGTGACGGCACTTTCACTTATATCATCCGAATTGGGCGAATGATACACTCACATCATCACTGGAACATGGTCTCATTAAACAAGTGGAACTGAAGTGGAGTTGAGTATTTTTTGAAACTGTGTCCTTCTGTTGACTACCCACTGCCTTGGATACGCAGCCAGGAGCATTTTTCAACTAATTCGGTTTTGTGCACCTCAAAGTTTGTTTAGTCTCCTTCAAAATAATCACCGGTTCGTATCAATAGGAGAGTGTTCACCAATAATTGAGGCATTAGAATCCAAATCACCCTTCATTGCTCGCCACAAACTGTTCTCCAGTAAACGACCTGTGAAGAAGATGACTGTGTTGAACTGTTTGATGCAATACCTCAAGAAACCGACAATATCATTCCTAATCTCGTCAGAACTTAGTAACACTGTCGACCGTGATTGTTGTATACTCATATCTAGGGAATATGAGCTATTGTATTCACACACTGTTAGTAATTCTTGATGGATATTAAAATTAATTACTTTTTTCCCGGCATTCTGCTATCCCTAACTTTGTTGAAATGCTAAGAAATGGTTACTTTTTACCCTGACGCAATTCGCAAAACAGATCGGTGAACCCCACTGAATCTTCATAGAGACTGAGAACTCTTTTCACTTGCCGTAACTGCTTAATTGTCAAATTCAAGGAAGACACCATTCCAAACTTTGCTTGATCCAAGTCTCATTCTACGGGACTATACAGGTATAATCAATGATGACGCATCCGAAAATGTTCTCTGTATTTAGTTCGTACTTCGTGATTTATTTAGGGTAAACCACGGCATCGGTTGATGAATCAGGGTTTTCTTAAATGTTTTTTTAATAATAATTCTAGCTGATTCCATACGGTGATATCGACAGGTGAATCTATATGAGCCTAGTTCACAACGTAAAATGTTCTGGGCAACGTAATCTAACGGTTACCAAGGCATTGAAATACTATTAAACTGATAAACTGGATCAAAGTTATGACCATCAGTCATGCAGAATGCAGACAGGCGAACTAGCCTGTTTTCAGTGATTCATACTTATACCGTTGTATCACAGTATGTAAGAAAATTTAGGGAGATTGGCCAATTAGACAAGTGGGTGGAAGAGATAAAACAACAAAAAGAGCTCAAAAAGCAGGTTTTTCAGCCATTATCTTTTCTGTGATTGTGCCTGCAGGAGGACATCAAGAGAAATTATTTTATAATTGAAAGATTTCGCATTATATATTTATCAGAACTGACTGCAAGACTTCGATAAAAAAGGAAGTTCCAGTTCGCATCTGTGTGAGCGATGGAATCAAGGTTGTTTTGGTGCGCTTCATTGATCGCTTATATTGTTATCGCGACTGCGATGAAATGACCCATTGAAACAGACTTTTTTCCACAACTAAACAAAAGGGATCGAGGTAGAGTTGTAAAGGTTCATAAGTTCCAAATTTCTGTGACGGATCTACTCCAGTGTTTTAACGTGAATAGAAGCGCTAATTATGGGATACGACACAGAAGAAGTTCCATAAATTCGCGTTTCATTGATAGAAGACCCAGCGTGTCGAGGAAAGTTGATTTTATACACACTGCGCTCCAAAAATAATCCCTTAAATCTCTGTCCTTAGTCGTTCCTGAGAATATTCTCAGGGTGTCTTACTTCCCGTTGCAAATAGGGACGCGGCAATTTCAAATGCGGCTAGTATCAGGTGACGTGAAGGCTGCGAAGAAAGCCCAACAAATGAGGTCACCTAACGATCTTAATAGGAAATTCATATACCGAGCCTCCTCATTTTGGCGATCGGTTCAATTTGCAGACTAGTACAAGCGTGTGATGGGCTGTTTAAGGGTCGAAAAAATTCATTCGCAATTATAAATTCACCCGAAAATCCTTCCTGTCGAATGTCAGGAATTCACCCAGACAGAAATTATTGATTTGGATCGGAATAAGACATGGCCAATTTCGTTGGCCAATTACAATTAAAGGCACCTCAATTAGTGGGACAATCTTCACAGTTGCAATTGGAAAAATTCTCCGATTTCAAAGAAAATTTTTTCATCTAGGTTAGTGATAATATTTCGGGATAATACTCCATGGTGTTTCCCGAGAGGCCCATAAAAACGCTCATGCAAATGGATTTGTCCGCTTGTCATTCACTCCTAGACTTATGAATGCATATTCGTCATCAACGCTCAGTTCATACAATTACCCTTGGTGGTTCAGATTTATACATGATCCCGGACATTTTCATTGGTCTGGCTCCTCGACGGCTACTAGAGCATAAGTCAACAATTTATTCCATAACCAACAGACTACAGAAAATCCCGACGAACAAAAGGTAGACCGACTGATTACCAAAGTGTATGAATGTTGAATTTCTAATAATGTTTGGACTACTTCCGTGTAAATAAATCTTGCTTTGTATCCCTTCAGAGGCTCAACCTCTCATGGGCGAGACCGACTAGTTCACCATACAAGCAGACCACAAGGTTCATTGTCCTAAAACTTCGCCACTACATGCTAGTTACCATACACATAAAATAATATAGTTCTGCGTAATTGCTGTCATGTATGAGAACAAAACTTTCTCATGGGAGACCTGCATGCATCAGTTTCGACAATACCTATATATATGGCCGGCATTTATTGAGTGATTCTTTCTTGATTGCTCACCTTTGTGGGTGGTATATGCCCGGTAAAAAGGAGATCAAGCTTCTTTACCAATTTAAAGAGTGCAAAAGTGAGTGGATATCGAGAAACTATAAAGTTCAGAATTTAGTTTGTCACGCTGTAGATTATCCCGAAGAGTAGCGTCGTAACGCTAGCCATGATGGTTTTCGATCACTCAGACTCGAACTCCGAGATCTCCGGTTTTCTTGGTTCGAAGAAAACACTTCGCCATCACCGACTCACTACCACACCGGACATATTTCGGATCTAAATTAGTCCTTTGCTCCAAGTCCCAGGTCCGTAGATTCCAGTTTTCTTCTACAGCATTACGAACCCAGCGGTCTTCAGATAGGATGTTCGCATTGCACTCACAAATGAGAACAGAAAAATGCCGGGAAAGTTCTCTCTACCATTCTAACGGGTGCACTTGTTCGTCTGTCTTCTTCCATTCGAATATGAATAGAATATTGTAAAAGCTTTATCAATTTGTGTCTGGCTTTCACACAGTCCCAGTTCTCCTTGACCAAATAATTTTCTCATAACTAGAAATGACAGCTCGGTACGGACCACGGCTTTTGCAGGTTCGTGAGTCTGTGCTCGGGCAACGAATGTCTGATCGGATCTGATTCATCAAGCTTCTTCACTCCTGTCATGTTGGGTCCAAATATCATTTGTCTAGTCATAACTCAGTCCCAACGGGAGTTCATAAAACATAGTTTTCCGGTTGTTTGGAGTTTTAAAAATAGAAGACTTTTGCCTACTGATTTGGCTATTACGATTCTATTAGATGTGATTTATTGCTCGGTCGACGTTAATGGCAATGTGCCTTTGAAGGTTCAGAAAGCTCCGGGAAAATGAATGAACAATGTCTAATAACATAATACTAGGAATTTGTGAATGCCCGTGAGAATATATCTAGGGTTTAACTAAGGAAGATCACTCATATCTTTATCTATTATGTTCATACGAATTTCTGGTAGGTAACTTCACTAGGCAATATGCTTGCCCTTACGGGCACAGAATTCTTCTACAGATTTTCATGGATATTACTCAATTATAACAGTCATAAATAATGATGTAGCAGTACAAGGTGGTTTCCTGGCAATATCTATTCAGTTATTCTTGTTTGAAAATTAAATAAGTAACGACTAGATATGTCAGTGATCTGCAGCAGCCTATTCCTCATAAGCAGATAGCATGAAGTAGCAGATGCGTTCACGAAAACTATTTGGTTTTAGTAAAATATTGAAACATTTCGACTTACATTTACAATGCTTGGCAAGAGCTATACTTTTCTGTATTGCTTTTGGTTTAGTGGATTTCCTATTTTCCCTAGTGAGATCAACACAAAATTTGTTTGATGGTTCACTTTAGTTGGAAACACGTTCACTAAGGGACAGTTTCACGTAAGCTAAACTCGGGGACTCATTCGAACATGACCTTGTGACTGGACCCAGCTGTGTTCAAGATTGAGTCAGCGTGTGCGAATTCCCATTCCCAGCGCTAATCTGATGGTTAGGAGGCTTCCTTTAAGCACAAGTGTACAAAATATATTGAATAGCTTTTAACTTTTGGCAGTACGATAACTATGAGACTGAACTCTTGAGTAAAACGGGTGGTCGTTGCTGGATAGACCGTTTTGTACTACACGTTCACGAATTTAGTCGTCGGACTTGATAAGCTGTAATCGGTTTGTTTTTATTCTACTTGAAGGAAATGTTCAGTTTGGCGAGATTTGTCTATTATTTTTACCTAAATTCTCAGTCTGTCCTGGAATTATATTTGCTTTTGGCAGCCAAATATCATTTGAAAAATTGTCTTTGTTTGTGAAAAGGAAGGCCAGAATGGGTCTAAGATTTGGCTTGCTCATGCGCTGAATCCTCTCCCGGGTCATATGAAACAGTTGCGTGAATTTCAAATTAGCGAATCTAAAAAGGCCCATTTGACAAATAAAATCGATCAATAAGTAGCGAAGTGAATAGGTGCATTTAATAGCCTGATGGTTAAAATTATTCACAGGGGATTAATGGCATTATCATATTCATCAGTGTCGTACAAATGCTTGTGAAAACTTGACTGTCATGGGTGATGTTGTTGTTGTTGTTGTTGTTGTTATGTCACATGTCACAAACATTCTCCGTATAATTTACATAACCACTAGCTAGAAGCGTACTACCAGCTCATTTGAATGTATACAGGTGGCACGGAGATAGTCGCATCTGAAAAACACATTCCGTTGCTCCCATCACATATATGCGTCCTTTACCTTACACGACAACTGTGTGTCCAAACTGTCTCCGAATCTGGTTGGTAAACACTCTCCCAATGGGATGTGGTCATGTCGTAATTGAAGTTTACAGACAGAGCAACGAACAACTTTTTGAAAATAAAACACTGTGGTTAATAGCTGACATTTAAACAAAGAGAATCCTTTGACTTGAATAGGTAAAACTTTTGTAAACCCGACAAGTATTCGGTCCTGTTCTGTGCCCAAAACCATTCCATCGAAAGAGTGAATCTCATTAAGCAGATTACCTTGTCGGATTTTCGTTTATTCATAATGCATAATGCTTCTTCCTTGGGCCACCATATGCGGGGTTTTGTTGAGCCGATCACACTGTGACTCAAATTTGATGAGAAAATCTGGTGATGCGGGTATTTCGGAGTGAGGTAAACACAATCAACCATGGACATGATGATCACACAATCAAGGGACACAGAACAAGAGAAAAATCTAGTTACTTCTAGCACAGATCGTGAACGGTAAAGTGTAATCAGATAGATGAGAAGTAAATATGTGGTATTCTACCAGATATAGGGTATCTAACCGGGTTTGTGGTCGGTGATGGATGCATTGTTTGTTTGTGTTTATGTGTGTGTGTGTTTCTTTGTGTGTATGTTGAAGAGAGAGGTACACCACTGGACGAACTCTGACCTAAACAGCACACTGACACGAGTTACATGATCAGAGTAAGACAGCACAACGCGAAACTTGTGTGTTCCAATTTACCGACCTTATTGAATATAGTGCATCTGAACTATAGGCAGTAACCAAAGGGAAGGGGTTTAGAAGATGTATCAGATGAACTCCAAAAATGATGTAAAATCTGTAGTTTTACCATCTCTCACTTTGTTATATCGGATTCCGGAGGGTATCCACTTGAGTCGACATAAACATGTCCGTGGTCTTGTTCAATTTGCTTCTTGCTGTCGTGTTTCACACGGGAAGCCTTGAGGGTAGATCTCAGTTCAAGTCCAGTGAAGCGAGGATTCTACTGCCCATGGTGATGTACCGAAAATATTTTCCGCTGCGTGCTTTTGTTTCCAAACTGCGGTAGCACAAATAGACATTGCAGGGGCTCTAAATCATCGCTTTCAACTAGATTCCGATACCTCCTAAAATTTTATGTGGAAAATGGTGAAAGCCGCATACACTTAAGTGTGGATACTTTTCCTTACGATTAGTACTTGGAAGCGGTTTGTCAGTCTTTAGCTTCGGAAGGAGATACTTGAGGTGCAATACCACGAAAGCCATTGGATACTCAGACTGCGGCTGCTAGAAGCTGAAAACATTCGAGTGGTGACCAATGCTTAAGCTAGCAGCACTGTGGAGAACACCACGAACAGTAATGACAGAAATAGTTTATTTGTCGGGGTATTTCTTCAAGGCAGACATTTGCTTACTATCAATGTTGGGTTAATTATGCACTTGAAAATACGATTGGGAAAGTTGGTATCATCAACAGTAAATGAACTGCACTAAAAGCACAATAACATTTACGGCAGTGAATCTTTTAATGCTAATACACAATGAAACTCTACGATTGTTCGAATAACTGAAGTCTTCGTTACCCCGTAACATAGACATAATTTTTGTTGTACCACCCTGTTCGATTATTGCATATATGCATTTAGGGTCCTACTTACATCACCGAAAGTGGAAATGTAATAGTGACAAACTTCTAACTCCACGGAAAATTACGTCATGTCAAGCTTCTTCTCTAGGCCTTTACAGGAAGAAAATAGCCTACATGCAGTTTCAACAATCTGCCCTTAAACAGTTTCACACACCAGTCCACTAAGATTGCACTTTGCTGTGTTACCACAATACATCACGAATGGTTTATTCATGATTTTTACAGTGAACGCGAAATCCATGTAGTTGAACGAAGCAAACAGAAAGCTTCTTTCAATTTCAGGCAGATTCTATCAGTTCAGTGCCCATTAGATGATAATGTATCACTCGAGTCTGTCGGTTAACTCTCAGTGAGGTGGTCAACATTTAGATTGTATATCAGTCCAGCAGTTGCCACTCCGTCCTGGAGAGTTATTTCTTAACTTTGAATGGAAGATGATCCCGTGCTAGTTTACAATCAGTATGAAACAATATGCCGATTGTTTCATTCGGGAAAAGTTGTCTAACACTGTCGTTTACTGTCACTTTACTAAGGCCTATATACATTTCTATATAGGGTAGTAAGTAGTATACCGATAGATGAATGAGCCTTTGTCTGTTTCGCAGCTTTACCGCTCCTCAGTTATCTGAACCCAGTACTCTTCTGTCCACTCATTCACATACTTGTAAACTCCATAGATGTTTCATTCCCGGTGATATATTTTTTGTGCCAGAAGTGTGAGTGGGTGCTCCTCGTTGAAGATTCCACTAGGGAATCACAATCGTGATTTACTAGGGTCCAATTTAAATCGTCTGGATTGTGAATGGATACTCACCACTGAACAGTCCACAAATGAATCACAACTGTGATTTTTGTTACTTATTCGTGTCTGGGTCACTGCTAATCCAATGAACAACGAGGCTGCATGTGCAAGATCTCATAGTGATAGACGATTCAGATTAGATCATAGAGAAGATATAACATCGATTTGTACAGGTATGAAGATGAGTGGGCAGAGGAGTACTGCGTACGCATACCTGATGAGTGGCAACAGCCGCGAAACCAGCTATGTGCTTCCGGGGAATTTTGTCCACACTTTTCCATACTACTTTATATATATATATATATATATATATATATATATATATATATATATATATATATATATATATATCTGTGCTTGTGTGAGTGCATATGTGACCGCATCAGTCTGCTTAGTCAACAAAATTCTCACTGAAATTTGGGCACCGACATTTTACCACTGACTAACTTATCATATAGAGCACTAGTGCCTTATTAATCACTGATACAACTTGCAGGCGGAAAACCGATCCTGAATGATAAATTACTAATGGTGTAGGGAATTCCTCCCTTGCCGAAGTCTTTCCGTATCAAAATGTACACAATTCAAAAGAGGAGCCTGCCCACCATTACACTAGAGTGCGTCTGTCACTGTCAATTCTAAAAATAACAAATTTGTAGAGGTCACATCCTCAAAATGGGGTAACACGATTTGGGGGTCAACTAAACGTTCCATAATAAAAACTCAGAACCAGACAGTGCACATGCTCTGAAGGGGTACCTTAGTGATCCATGGATATAAACGTCTATCATGTGGGAAGTTCGAGGTTCGAATCCCGTCACAGCTAGCCCAGCTCGTGGCAGACAGGATTATACCCAAGGTGGGTCTGTTGGAACTTCTTATGGCTCACCACCTTGACTCTTATGGCTATGATTTCCGGTTATCCTTAATAGCACAGTGTGCTCTTGAAGCCTATTTCACTGCATTTACGTGTTTACAAGTAACAAAAATGGTACTTGCTATAGAACATTTATGGGTTTCATTTCCACAGTCTACTTGCTCGGCAACCTTTAATCGCTATTTGACTGAAACGCTTCAGCTAATTAGATAATACCTGGCTCAAATAATTAGCCGATTAAACATTCTTTAAATTCTCCCAAGCCCCAATTTATAATCAATCCTTCTCCGCAATTCTACTTAGTGTACGCTGTTGGATGCCAAGTAAAACCCTGTGAGCGATACAGGAGTTACTATCACATTGTGACATATATACAGTAGGCTGATGTCACTTGAAAAGATAAAGGACAGGAGCCTCTGATAAAATGTCCATAGTTCCCCGGATGGTCTCGTAGCTCCACAAAAGTTCGATTCCCAACAAGAATAAAAAATTTCCCCACGGACCAACTTCATATCTGTCATAATTTCCCAACCCGCCATTCACAGTTGTACGTTGCATGCAGTATACATGTTGTGTTTACTATGGGTGTACAATGTTAAATTTCTACGCAACCTCATTCTTTCTGTGCCAAGTGAAAAAGCCGATTCCTTCTTGCGTGACTCTTAAACAGTCTCTCTACAATGGAAGGTAAAAATTAGTTGAAGAGAAATACCAACACAATATTGATGACCCCATCCCTGATGGCGAATTTTTTGTACTTCCTCCTAGACACTGAATTTCTCACTGGATCTTTAACAGTAGGCCAGTTTATCTGAAGCGATATAAGTAGGGGTTTAGAAATTCATTGGGTGTTCGATTCTAACGGATATGCAAATTGTCTATTTTAATCGGTGCGACCATTATGGCGCTTGACAACTTCTACAGTTTTGTTCATACTCACCGCAAACAAAGTCTGGAGTAGATGTCGGTTATGACAATAATATTTATGTTAGCATCGCTCTTTTCATGAAATCTTTGAACGAAAGTCTCATTCGACATAAAAAGTGATTAATCGACATTAGCCGAATTGTTTGCATCGACTCTGAGTCAAAGTTCATAAAGACCACTCAATAATTTAAACTCTGTTGAAATTTTACCACTTGCTTAAATGGTGCAATGGTGCAACTGATTGAGATTTTATACGTGGGATAGTAACATTAGCACCATTGTAATTTTAACGCATTCGTAATGCCCTTGGTTTCGGTAGAAACATTTGTATGTTCCCGAAGAGAGTTTTGTTTTTCTGAAGATGTCTCCCTGGACTCCCGGGAAGATAAAAATAAAACACACAGCCCTTTTGAGTTGCCGAGGGTTAGATTTTGTAAATTAAGTTAGTCATACGAAGGGGTTTCGATTATACAGTTACCTGAGAATTTTCACTACCATAACTACGTTAGCATAGTTCTCGCGTGCAGTTGTAGTGGCACAACTGGCTGATGTCAGCCCCTTGACTCATCAATTTTACCTCGACAGGTAGAGTAATATTTTTGTGAAAACAACTGTCAGGACATGACAAAAATATATGAAAATCATGGCCAGTGGACGTGGCCATGTATGATATGTGAAACTTCCGGGCTGGGTCCGCGGGACGATAGTAACCAATAAGTGATATCGCTAGGTATCGCGGCAGGTCGCGTTGCTGCTTACGGGTTCTTTCATTCTATTCGTGATTTCAGCTTATTGCCTTGTTTTCGGCTCTCCGCCCTCTCTTGCGTCTATTCATTTTGCCATCAACCCGACCATTCTGAAGTGTAATAACCAAAACCAGAGCAGAGCAGAGATGTGCGAGATCGATGGTTGCATGAACTGAACTGAGCTTAATTGAGTACACAGTGAAACACTCTAATCGGGTGGCATAATTTATCAGTCGGGGAATTCCTGGATATTTTCTACTTCATGAAGGTCACTATATTCTACATTGTGGGACTTTTTATTTTTGGTTTCCCACTGTTCGTGAGGTTCTTCAGCCTTCAGAATAAAACCGATCTCGAGAAAAAGGACAAAAGTGCAATAAAGCTGAACAGGTGACTTACCTTTATTACCGGTCAACGAGTTGTGTGCCGCAGAGGATGCTCATTTTCTTTTGGTTGACCTGCAAATCATATCACCTAGTGCCGACGGCATGAAACAGTCACCCCGGTTGTATGAGCAATAATAGAGATGCCATTCAGTCCAGGTTACCTGAGTCAATTATATATTCGTTTTCAAGTGCTTTGAACACCGTCTTTTCTATGCATATCACATGTCACAGAATCTGTTGCCTAGAGACCAATTTATTAGAAAGTTAAATATGACTTATTCCGTTTCTTGTCAGAACTTTTCCCTATGACATATACGAGGCATCCAACAGTGAAATTACTCAGTATGTTGACCAGATCGCGGAATCCGTCCCATCCAAAGCACAGCAGTATATTCGTGCTGACTGCGAAGAAGCCTGGATAGAAATAGTCGACTGGGTTACAAGAATGTCTTTCTACAACATCTAAGGATTTGTATGTTCGATCTTGCACTAAGTAGATACAATGGTAGTTATGATCAATACTGCAGATTCTATTTGTTTCCAGCTTCGGCATTTTGGGTGGGATTGTTTGTGTCCTCACGCGTGGTCGCCTAAGAGAATCTACCTGTCTCTATTCATCAAGCTCGGTAACTTTAGTGCTAACTTCTTTTCAGCCGACCGAATATGCTTTATTTGACGCTCACTGTAGTCGACTGAACAAGTAAGGGGACGTTTTAATTGATACTATCACTGCTGGGCAAGGGACCACATCTAGTTATCATTTTAGTAACAAGACAGTTTTGGTTCCTGTCGAGGACGGCGCGGTGATTTACACACCGATTTCCAACTGAGTTTGGAGTATTGAATGGAGGATGGTGAACTTAGCTTATGTACGTTGTTTTTCAACCATTTTACTCGTGTGAACACTATTTGAGGTGATGTCCATCTGTAACTGGCTTGGGATGTTCTCGACGGGTAATCCCCATACGCGTCAATCCCAAGGCCATTTTGAATGAAGATAGCACCAAGTGTCGGAAACACGAACTGGGAAACCTGCTGCTCCAGTGAGTGATAGGTTTCATTAGCTATGATCTGTTTCTAACTCCTTCAGTGTATTAACCCCGTGGTATGTCACTTATTCAGAAGCTGTATTTTTTGAGAAAAGTATTTGATCGTCTATAGTTTTGTGGGAATGGTAAAACTTAACCAATTTTACTCTTGTAGAAACGATGCTTTCTTTCACAACAATTTTTCATAGCTTGAAGTATTCTTTGCTTTTCCGCCGAGCACCGATAAAATACTTCATTGTAATACACACATGTTTTGTGAGGAATGGCGGAAACTGATCTTTATCTCTTTTTCCTCTCTCTCTCTCTCTCTCTCTCCTTATAGTATAATTACTCGCCAACAAACGAGACGTCGAACTGAGATTGAATAAATTAACAATCAAGCAGTCTGAACTCGTTTCGCGGAAATCCCTTTTGGAATTACTCAAGAGAAAATTGCTGCCGAGGCTCGCTTTCGTATTCCGCTGTCTATGTTCTTCTAGGTAGGATCGGAAAGCGGCAAAAACCAGGTGCTTCGTCAATGGAATTGTGTCCCATACTATCGTCTTCTTGATCCCACGGATCGCAACTACACGCCGACCCGAATCCGAAATGATATTTGTTAATGTCGGGCTCCTTATCTCTTACTTTCCAGATCTCTCTGTCTCTCTCTCTCTACCACAGTTCCTATTCACAGTACAGTTGGTATTCTACTAGCACCTTCCCCACCTCCCGAAATATACACTGCCGTACGTTATTGTCGGTATGCATGCCGATTGGTTCGACCGGCGCCATTTTTACTTCTGCGTATTACATGTGTTTGTGCTTTTTATGTGCGCGCACGTGCGTTCGTGACAGCCTCTGTTTGCTCGTGCGTGTGCACAAATGCCCATACAAATCACGCACGTAGGGGATGATCATCGACCATTATCTGCACAAACTCAAGTGTTCTCTCTGTCGCACTCACCGTCCTGTCAAGTTTCTATCTCACTTTGCACACATCGGGATGATTCCTAACTAAGTGAACGATTTCTGTGTGAACCGAAATGCAATCTCTACTTTCTCAAACGCCATTACAAACTTATATCTACAAACACACGGACGTTCAAATGAATGCTCGTACCGGCGTACGTACGCAAGCACACATGTAATATCACTGCGTCGGCAGTATTTAAGAATCCAACGGACCATTTTCGAATGCAAGACAGACCTTTTCCTTTGCTCTTTGCAGTTCATCACAAAAACTAGGCACATTTTAACTCGGAAAAGGAAATATATATATGCAAACAATAATAATGACCACAATAACAACCACGATCCAGAGGGGACAAGGCGAACATGGCCCAACGCAAAATATATCCGGTTATCTTAATAGCCCTATACAAACAATCTCTCTAACTCTCTGTATGTGCACGACACATTAACAGTCACTGAAGCGTACAAAATGTGTTTCCCGGGTTGCTTTCGTTGACGTACTGCAGTATGACCGACGGACAGGCTGGTGAACGGACACATCCACATACACACACGTAAGCACACAATTACTCAAATATTATGCAGTAGTCAGTCGGTTTGTCAACCCATTAACATGCCAAATCACTTGCTGCTTCATTGATACGTGTGCTTTGTAAATAAATAATTTCTTTCATCACACAAATTTCTTGTTTATTTTGTATTTCATGATTTTGCACGAGTACAGTGCAAAGGACATACCCGACGATCGGTCTCAAAGGCTCCGTGCACTAATTAGCACAACCGACCACTCCGAGATTTCGAGCGGAGAACGAAGGCCTTATCAAGTCAGATGAGGGACTGCGAATTGCTGTCTGCCATCGTAGAGATCTGCATAAAGTACCACTCACAAGTGAATTTGGGCGTTGAAGCTACGTAATGAACCATATTGCACTAAATGAATCGTCTACTATTCATATGAACATCAAGGTGATCTTTTCCTCATGAGGAAATGTCCTACAGAACAATTTCAGTAGCACGATATCAGGGGTATTATTAAGAGGTTATCCTCTGCTGCTAAGCATATCCACTCAGTCCCGATTGCGAAGGGGAACACGGTTTGTGGAATTGTGGCCCTCAAAAGCTAGCTGCTACGCGGATGAGTTTGGCTCTCTACAATTTTGTTCATGTGTTCACCAGATCCTACCTTGACCATCCAGTACAGGCTTTGGTTGCTTAAAAACTGTCTCAAGTGAGGTGATGTTATGTCAAGTGGAGCTCAAAGTATGCGTTCTGTGATCTGACTTTCATTCCTAGAATGGTTCCATAATGACCTTGACCTGGTGATTAGATTTTTCGTCATTTTCAGTTCACTTCATTATGACTGCAAATTCACAATATGAACTCATAAAAATTGAGGGTTATTAAAGCATTAGGGGCAAAAATGGGGAAGAAATGTTCCAGTGAAGATCATGTGCCTTAAAGAAGATTATGAGTACAGGTAGGCCACTGAGCGCAACTTCTGACCGATTCTCTCCAACCGTCAGGTGAGTGAGTCTGGGGGAAGACTCCCACAGGGATGCTTAACACGTTTTACATGACCGAGTCCATTGGTTCCGTGAAGCAATCCACCAAGGCATATATATTATATTAGCATGTCCCAAAGACGGTAACCTGCCTGGATGTTGGAGAAAAACGATAATCATGAATTAGTCGTCTACACATTATAGTAGGCTTACTTCCTCATGAATGTGTTCGTAGGCTGGTCCTGGGCAAGTCGGTATTATTCACAGCCGTAATGGACAAATGTCAAAATTGTTTGTTCTCGTGGTTTCAAGCAGACCCCACATCAGCTGGTTTCACCTAGTCGGCCACTGTGTGAGCTGTTAGCTTCTTGGATGAATCACTGTGGTAGCAAAGAGTGACTTGGGAATGGAATCAAAGCGCAGCCGGATCAAAACGGTAAATCTGAGAGGCGAATAACTTGAGGGCCGGCCCCACTGACAAAGGATTTCAAAAGGATAATCGAGAGTACAATTTGAGCAGAGTCAGATGCACTGGCAAGACGCAAATCGTGTACTTCGAACAAGGAACAAGACTGATGTTTTGTTTAACCTACTTCATTTGTATCACAAAACAGTAGTGTAATACTTCGGGCAGTAGCAGCACATTGAAGGTTGCCAGATGGGGACGTGACCGGAGCCCGCGGTCGCAGCGGCGGCGGCTCAAGAATTCGAACCCTGGATAGATAAGTCAGAAGCCAACCTCGATGGCCGTTTGACCACCGCCGGTCAGAAGTAGTTTCCGGGAGGCACGAACCTAGTGATGAAAAAAAACGGAGTTATACTATTGATCTGTAGGCCGGCGGTTTTCAATGGCAGAAAAACTATCCGAACCCTAGTTTTCTGCTGAAAAGCATTGGTGTCGGATACAATCCTCCTAGCCGAATGACTATCCAGATTTTTGTCTTACATAGTATGAAGGCTTGACAGGCTGTACCATTTCAACAATGTCCGATATACGTTTCTGCTTCTCCGGCTCGAGGCACTGAGTAACTGATCGGCTTTCTCATTCTGGGTAGGTGTCCCAAGCCAAGTTCACATACGGCAGTAGCTAGTAATTAGTCTTGTGATGGTCTGATATTGGTTTAATACTGGTTACATCTAATAGTTAAAACTGTCTCGCAGTGAATCGGACCTTTAGTCATCAAATCTTATTGTAGAAAAATCATGCCTATAGACATCTCAATGAGCAGAGCTGTGTGTCGTGGTTTTTCTTGATGATCGCCTCAGTAGGTCGAGTTAAGTAAGTGCCACGTCTCAGAAATCACCCGAGGTGGTTTTTAGTTAGAAAAATGATTTGCTTCCACTAAAGTGTGTGATATTCTGTACTATTTGCTATGATTATGAGACCATCACGTTTGCACTGTCTTCGTTATTGCAAACAGAAATTTCCTCGAAGGTAGTTAAATTTGGACGTGGACGTTTCTTACCGAAGGACTGAATATCCTTGCTACCCGGGTGGCAAGTGAATCTGACACTACGTAGAAATCCGATGTCATTTTCGAGAGAGAAGAATTATAACTCTTGGAACCCTGCAAAAACATCGACAACTAATAATCCAAAACGTTTTCCACGAAGTATTTCCTCATTAGAACAGAAAGCTGCTTGGTTGATTTATAACAACAGAAAAAGAGAGAGAGACTGTTAAAATGTTTTGAGATAATGACAAATTATATATTCCAACACGCCGTTTGGTGTGGTAATTTTGTTCCCTTCTATTAGCCTGTCCCCTTGGAGACTGCTATTTGTGCGGCAAATATATAAAAGTTGATATAAAAGAGAACTTAAAATCGAAATTAAAAACCCACTACTGATCTCTCGGTGGATATTCTACATGATGATTTCAAGCATAGCTACACTCCACTAGGTACGTGTAAATACATATTGGCACTGCACAACCGATCGATACTTCTTTATTGTTCACGAATGTGATATGCAGATTCTCGCGCTCGATTTACAACTTAAAGAAAATCAGCGGATGCAACTTAATTTATGCGTATTTTTAATTCAGCTCAATTCAGAGCTTTGTAGGTTAGAGCTAACGTTGTGCTGTCAACGCAACCTTTGATACTACCCAAATGGACCATCCTGTCTGAAATTATACTGTCCTCTAAACAATCAGTGGCTACTTTCACAAAAGCCTGTACTGTCGTACTACTGATTACCTCTTCTGAGGACTTACTTATTTCACATTGATATGGTTCTGTTGATGACGAATTTAGCCCCAATCTGGGGCTTTGGATAGCCTCTAAAGCAGCATCTTTTGCCCGCAACTTCTACGAAATACAACCACTTTGTGAGCAACACCGGAATACAAGGATTTGTTTGGAGACAACAAGTAAAGTTTGTACTTACTTAAATGAAACATAACAATTATGATGGTTATTTCTCTCGCCTTTTTAGATACCAACGCACTGAGTAAACAAGGTCCTTTGGAAAAAGTTTCACGCTGTTCTTTGGCTGACCCATCGCTGTGTTGTTATTCACGAAACAGGATCAGTTCTTCTGAGTATCCGCTGTTATGTTTCACGTACTCTGCAAACTGGCAGGTTTACCTTCACGCTCGTAACTCGCATTTTGTCTTCTTTCCACTCTTATAAATTGGAAGAGAGAATCCCATGTTTCAGACATCCCAAATGGGACTATTCGACTCGGGAGCTATTTTAACCGTATATCAGGCGGGCGGGGGGAATTTTCCCGATACTGGTGCAATTGTTTGCTCTTTCCTAGGTAAGGTGAGTATTGATACCCCGTGATGGATTGTTTCATAAACAAACAGAATTTCCTACTACTTGTGCTGTCCGTTTTGCCTGTTAGACTCTCTGTAGGTGTGTATAGATTTTAAGACCAGTTCTACGTACGCACGAAGGTACTTCGGTACAGGGACACAAATAAGCTGTCTCAATTTTTGCTTCTCTACCGGGCACAAAGTTCAGAATAAAGTTATGTAAAAGGTAAGTGGTCTCTCTTTGCCTTATAATACGTAGAAATATGGTGACTACCTAATACCTGGCCCCTCTGGAATCGGATTTTATGCATTGAATTAGCTCTAAAGACAGTTGCTTGACGGAAGAGACGGCCATATACTCTTTACTTGTAGATATCTGTCTGTATGTTTTAGTGCGGGCGTAAATGTGTGGAAAAGTTTAAGGCCAGAACCGAGAGAGCGCGAGAGAGTTCGGGTGAACGGACAATTACATGGGGAAATAGGTGCCACACCGAAATCGGAACCGACCTTTGCTGTTCATACATTCTGAAGACAATTGCATTTGACAGAGGTGGTCAAAATTCACACGATTGTACAGGAATATGCAGTACATAATTTTCATGCACACGTCTGAGTTGCACCTTGCTAAACACATGGAATCACGGAACATTGTATCACCACCACCAAAAATACCAACTACAGCACAACGATGTAACTAACAACTAAGTAGACATATACTTACGGGTCGGAGTCTGAAGCACACTCGTCATTCTGTTACAAATGATTTCAACCTGTTACACTTAAACTACCAGTATATTGTCTCCTTCACTGGATGAAGGGAGATAATTTTGCGTCAGTTTTTATCTAACTATTCAGTCACTCTCGTCAAAACTCAGCTCTACCCGATTAGGAAAACTCTACTCTCTCTCTCTCTCTCACTCACTCACTCACTCACTCACTCACTCACTCACTCACTCACTCACTCACCCACCCACCCACTCATTCATTCATTCATTCATTCATTCATTCATTCATTCATTCATTCATTCATTCATTCATTCATTCATTCATTCATTCATTCATTCATTCATTCATTCATTCATTCATTCATTCATTCATTCATTCATTCATTCATTCATTCATTCATTCATTCATTCATTCATTCATTCATTCATTCATTCATTCATTCATTCATTCATTCATTCATTCATTCATTCATTCATTCATTCATTCATTCATTCATTCATTCATTCATTCATTCATTCATTCATTCATTCATTCATTCATTCATTCATTCATTCATTCATTCATTCATTCATTCATTCATTCATTCATTCATTCATTCATTCATTCATTCATTCATTCATTCATTCATTCATTCATTCATTCATTCATTCATTCATTCATTCATTCATTCATTCATTCATTCATTCATTCATTCATTCATTCATTCATTCATTCATTCATTCATTCATTCATTCATTCATTCATTCATTCATTCATTCATTCATTCATTCATTCATTCATTCATTCATTCATTCATTCATTCATTCATTCATTCATTCATTCATTCATTCATTCATTCATTCATTCATTCATTCATTCATTCATTCATTCATTCATTCATTCATTCATTCATTCATTCATTCATTCATTCATTCATTCATTCATTCATTCATTCATTCATTCATTCATTCATTCATTCATTCATTCATTCATTCATTCATTCATTCATTCATTCATTCATTCATTCATTCATTCATTCATTCATTCATTCATTCATTCATTCATTCATTCATTCATTCATTCATTCATTCATTCATTCATTCATTCATTCATTCATTCATTCATTCATTCATTCATTCATTCATTCATTCATTCATTCATTCATTCATTCATTCATTCATTCATTCATTCATTCATTCATTCATTCATTCATTCATTCATTCATTCATTCATTCATTCATTCATTCATTCATTCATTCATTCATTCATTCATTCATTCATTCATTCATTCATTCATTCATTCATTCATTCATTCATTCATTCATTCATTCATTCATTCATTCATTCATTCATTCATTCATTCATTCATTCATTCATTCATTCATTCATTCATTCATTCATTCATTCATTCATTCATTCATTCATTCATTCATTCATTCATTCATTCATTCATTCATTCATTCATTCATTCATTCATTCATTCATTCATTCATTCATTCATTCATTCATTCATTCATTCATTCATTCATTCATTCATTCATTCATTCATTCATTCATTCATTCATTCATTCATTCATTCATTCATTCATTCATTCATTCATTCATTCATTCATTCATTCATTCATTCATTCATTCATTCATTCATTCATTCATTCATTCATTCATTCATTCATTCATTCATTCATTCATTCATTCATTCATTCATTCATTCATTCATTCATTCATTCATTCATTCATTCATTCATTCATTCATTCATTCATTCATTCATTCATTCATTCATTCATTCATTCATTCATTCATTCATTCATTCATTCATTCATTCATTCATTCATTCATTCATTCATTCATTCATTCATTCATTCATTCATTCATTCATTCATTCATTCATTCATTCATTCATTCATTCATTCATTCATTCATTCATTCATTCATTCATTCATTCATTCATTCATTCATTCATTCATTCATTCATTCATTCATTCATTCATTCATTCATTCATTCATTCATTCATTCATTCATTCATTCATTCATTCATTCATTCATTCATTCATTCATTCATTCATTCATTCATTCATTCATTCATTCATTCATTCATTCATTCATTCATTCATTCATTCATTCATTCATTCATTCATTCATTCATTCATTCATTCATTCATTCATTCATTCATTCATTCATTCATTCATTCATTCATTCATTCATTCATTCATTCATTCATTCATTCATTCATTCATTCATTCATTCATTCATTCATTCATTCATTCATTCATTCATTCATTCATTCATTCATTCATTCATTCATTCATTCATTCATTCATTCATTCATTCATTCATTCATTCATTCATTCATTCATTCATTCATTCATTCATTCATTCATTCATTCATTCATTCATTCATTCATTCATTCATTCATTCATTCATTCATTCATTCATTCATTCATTCATTCATTCATTCATTCATTCATTCATTCATTCACTCTCTCACCCATGAGCCGACTGTTCTACAACATTTCTTAACATTTCTGTCTGAATGTAATAGCCCGAGCTTCTTCACTTTCCATCAAACGAGTATACAATCACACGGATCTTAGATCCATTGGTACCGATTTTCTGAGGTATCAGAACACCGTAACGACTGTGTGACTTTTGCTTCACTACTGTTTTCTTGTACACTCGTAGTGAATTTTGTTTCTTAAGAGTTTATCTTCCCCGTGAGAATTGCGAGCAATATTGAGGCACAAGGCACTTCGGGGCAGTTTCGAAATGTTGGTGGGTAGGTTGTTTTTGTTGTTGCCATTGTTGTGGGTGTTGTCGTTGTTGTTGTCACTGTTTTCGTAAATAAATTATGTGCATATGATGAACACATATTATCGCTCCGTTCTGGTCAATTTTATGCGGAAACTAATCAAGGTCTAATGATTAACTCATGTAACTCTGATGAAAGTCATCAAACTAAAGATGATGTTAAATTGGATTTGCCATGTTCTGCGGTAATTATTCGGATGTCAGTTGACCGATAAACTTTAGGAAACGGGTAGTGAATAATGGAACAAGTAAGTAACGATTTGTGGGGTAACAAATTTACCCAAGGAAAAAATGCTCATATGGGGACGGTTAAATACATAAAACTAATTGAGAATGGAAATTAGTATTGAATAACTAACAATGACCGATGAGTTTGCACTATGTACTTGTGTCCATTCTCAATCACGTGAACGAAATCTAATGAACAATTGCCGGAAACCGGATAGGTTTACGAGTAAATGGGGTGAAGCAAAATAACTAAAAGAGGAAAAATCTGTTATCTTGCAAACAAAGGACTAAAACATTAGGCGAGATTATAATTTGATAAAAAGAATGCACTGTTCTGGTTGTTGTTTGGTACAAATTATGCCTTTGACAGCCTTACAATGACAAGAGTGTGATGATCGATCTTCATGGCCAAGGGTCACGCTGTCCGGCTGCCGAATCTAACAGCGTGAAATCGATTACTCGTCTCATCCTGAAGTTTTCGATGCTAATAAGGTTTCCGCGATTAACAGTTATACAGTTTCATATTCATCTGTGAGGTCATTTGAGCACATAAAGAAGATATGTCTATAATAATTGGTACTAATACCCTTTTTATTTCTTTTTTATTATAAAACAAAATACAACAATTCAGGAAGGGGGTTGCGGTCAATGAAGGGCTGTCAATTGGAAAAGTGACCGATGGTAGCGGGAATCGAACGCGGGTCGTTACTATCCAGAGTGCACGTTGATTATCATTTGACCACCGCCCGTCACAGAGGCGGGTACAGAAACCGTCACCTACATACTGATAACGTCATCTTGACTGATGATGAAACGCCTTTGAAGTAAACGCCAAGCTCATTAAACAGTAGCTTATACAGTTCATGGTGGTGTGTTGAACAACTGTCAGATCAGCAAAAGGAATAAAAGATCTCCTTAGTCTTAGTGGCAGTCTTGGTTGTTTTTAAGTGAGCACTTTACGTGACAATGCTGCAGGTACCTTTCATCGTAGGTTAACAAATCCACCAAAAGGCCTTCAAATGATACTACTGTAAAAATTTGATCACACCCCGTGGGATTCGGTCCCGTTAATGGACGTCACCGGTACGTTAGGCATACCCTTGCTCTACCGGCTGAGCTATGCTGCCCAAACCGGCAGCAATGGAATTTCAACAAACTGATAGTGCTCGTTACGCGTCCAGATTTTGTAACTCCTTTAGTACTCTCGATCTGGAGATAAAAATGAGCTGTCATAATCTTGAATGGTTTCCAGCTGAACCCCTGTCAACAAATTTCAACATGCGGATCACTGGTATATTGTGCAAATTAACCAAACCAAACTTTATAAAACTCGCCATGGCCTGCAAGTTACACAACTGAATTTGTTTTTTCGTTCCTCCCGATATCAGTATATTCGTGTTTGCCTTGCTGGATACTGTTGAACTAGTAACAAGGGAAAAAGTTTATTCTACCAGCAGAACAGGTGATTTGGAGGGGAAGAGGAAATTTTCTTCTGATGAGATGCCTGTCGATATTCAGTAGTGTCCCTGATCTTCTCAGGTGCACAAAATTTTAGACTTTCATTGACACATCTAGAGCCATCAGTTATCACGACTTGTTAACGTACTTTGACCAAAGAAGACTCATAGAAGCCTGAAAGCACCTGAAGGAAGTATCTTACACGGATAGACAGGAGTCCGAACAATAGACTCGGTGGATATGAACTGTGGACGAAGTCAAATAAAGTAGTTTTACAATGAGTTTCCTCAAAAGGACATCGTGAATATACATTGCTGGTGACACCCAACACGGAAAAAACCATTGTGTAATCGATGCTTATAAAGATTATCAACTGTGAATGGTAGTGATTTGGGATGATCAATGGCTTTAGAAAAGAATTATAATCTCTCGATTACGAAAGCTCAAATCTACTCGAAAAAGTCACCATACACGGAAACCTAGACTTTTATTTTAGAAACTATTGTTACAGCCTTCGCTTCATTGGTGCGATGGGAATTTTTCCTTTGAAAGAAGGAAGGAGCTGAGTCACTATCTTTGGAATTTGCTTGAGATTCTTTTAGCCCCCTAGCGCCAGAGGATATACTGTTGTGGTTGTGCTAGTCCCCCTACACTGTTGATAAACTTTGCCGCTGCGCACAGTGGCAGTGTTATTTGTCGACCTCTTAACAGCACTGATCATACAAGATGGGAAAGCGACTTCAGCAATGCTGAAGTTACTGGGAGAGAGCAAAGGTACATAACTAACTATCTGACTACCATTTTTCGGGCATGTGTTACGCCTGTCCAAAAATAGATTCCGTTGTTGTACATTGGTTTCGGTGGCCGGTAGCGATAGGAGAATAGGTGAGTATGGTCTGCCATCTAAACAACAGATCGGTTCGAGGCAGTTGGCTCGGTCTTGCGGACTTGTTAGGTTTTCGGCTTGGGGTCCACGACACCCGTCCACGGAAATGTCAGTAACAATCGTCGATGAAACCGGGTGCAACACTCATGTGCACGCCTGCTTTTTAACCCTCCCCTAATCTCCATTACTTTCTTTTTTCACTTTCTTCGACTTTTATTTTCTCTTGAAGCTTCACTTAGTTTTACTTTTTATCGCGTGATTTTGCTGCTCTGCAACCAAAATCGGAACACAGTTACTAGTTCTATAAGCCACTGTTACCTACCAAAAATCTAATATTCCAGAAAAAAATCTTCCCCTGTTTTGTGTTCGAATTTATTTCCTTTTAGAAACGATTATCGAGTCCGAAAATGCACTACGATGTAAAATAAACAACTATCAAAACTGGGTTCAAATTCACAACCTGCGCATACTTTTTGTTTTGTCTTCATATACTCCTTTTGAAACTATCAGGTTGCAAATTAGCTGATGCATTATTGCCATCTGTTTGCGAAATACACAAACCTCTGGACTTGATCACTTGGCATACCGGACACAGACTGAAAGCATTCAGCTGAAAGTCCGAATCTGTTTGTGGTCACAAGTTGGCGCATAGTTATCAAAGTGAACAAATCTGTCCATTTTCAGATAACGAGGGCCTTCGTCTAACATCAGGATTTGGCTTTTTCATTGGGAGGGCAGTGAGATTTGATTACTCGCCTCTCATCCGAGATTACGGTCATCTAAGTTGCTTGACGTACGTAAGCTCATGGGCTTATTAGTAAGTCCTCTCCACAAGCGAACAAAGTCAGCTGATATGCAATTTATTGATTCTTAAACACTACAGCAAGAATATTGACCACTCGCGGTGTATAAAGCATTCACTTGACTCGATTTGACTGGAAAAGTAGTGAGATGGGAGATAGTGGAAAAGTGGTCAGTTATTGAAAACTGTCAGCTTCGCCAGGCGCATGTTATTCGTTCAGGGTCTATTAGTTTTTCGATAAAAGGAGATTTGATCGTGATTAACGGATTAGCTCACTATTTTATTTATGAATTATATGAGCATTTATTGTGGAAGGATCCTAAAGCCTTTTTCTATACGAATCGATCTGAAACCAAGAAATCTAAAGAACCGAATTTGTCCACAAACTGAAGAACTGACGGATCGAACTAGAACAAATTAATTCCAAATGTAGCTCCTGCAAAACTTGAGGTGCTTCTCATTTTGGGCACTATATGAAACTAATTTACCCTCGGCTAAAGAATTCACTCCTAGTGTTACTCATAATTCAATAACCATCTAATCTAGGACAAGGGACCTTCTAGACACTAAAAAGAAGTACTTTGCAGGTCTGCTTTTGAAAGTGATCTACAACGGCTTCATTCCACACCTTATAGTTACAAACTATCATAAAGCACTGATAACTCAATCAAAACAACTTACCAAAGAATCGCGGAAATATATCGTACTATAGTTCTAGGTCGAACAAATTTCGACTTGATGGGCAATCAATCATTTTATTTAACTGGCATATTGAAGCCGCCGGCTAATGTTCCACGATTCCTTATTGCCACTGATGTCCCGTTTCGGCTCTCCTCCTTTTCCAGACACAGCTCAATGAATTGCAAGTTGACGAAGTGGCTGCTGGATAATTTCTGACCGCAAAGAAACACTGTCTACTTGCCTCTTTTACATGTTACTAATATTAGATTTTTATCTACCATTCCGTTATCTATCTTTAGGAAACTAGCTTTTATTTTGATTTCGCAAAAACTCAAGACTTGCTGTTAGTTATCATTGATATCTTAAGATATAGTAAGGGGTTTAATCATTCAATGCTACGAACTTTATAACCAGCAGTTGTACTGAACCATGACAAAAACTGAGAACTTTCTTTTAATGACTTTTTGAACGACTATTATTTCAGTCCGTTTTGCTGTAGTTTACCCGACAACGGCACCAGCCTGCCCTCAGTCTATAATTAGTAAATAAAGTTACGTTTGCAACATGAACCAATCTATTCAGCTGCGGAAGAAAACGGATGAATAATTTTACAGCAGCACTAACAATTTTACTTATGCAACTGACTGAAATAAAGTACCACGTAAAAAGCGAAGTAAACAATACAATACAATACAATACAATACAATACAATACAATACAATACAATACAATACAATACAATACAATACAATACAATACAATACAATACAATACAATACAATACAATACAATACAATACAATACAATACAATACAATACAATACAATACAATACAATACAATACAATACAATACAATACAATACAATACAATACAATACAATACAATACAATACAATACAATACAATACAATACAATACAATACAATACAATACAATACAATACAATACAATACAATACAATACAATACAATACAATACAATACAATACAATACAATACAATACAATACAATACAATACAATACAATACAATACAATACAATACAATACAATACAATACAATACAATACAATACAATACAATACAATACAATACAATACAATACAATACAATACAATACAATACAATACAATACAATACAATACAATACAATACAATACAATACAATACAATACAATACAATACAATACAATACAATACAATACAATTCAATACAATACAATTCAATACAATACAATACAATACAATACAATACAATACAATACAATACAATACAATACAATACAATACAATACAATACAATACAATACAATACAATACAATACAATACAATACAATACAATACAATACAATACAATACAATACAATACAATACAATACAATACAATACAATACAATACAATACAATACAATACAATACAATACAATACAATACAATACAATACAATACAATACAATACAATACAATACAATACAATACAATACAATACAATACAATACAATACAATACAATACAATACAATACAATACAATACAATACAATACAATACAATACAATACAATACAATACAATACAATACAATACAATACAATACAATACAATACAATACAATACAATACAATACAATACAATACAATACAATACAATACAATACAATACAATACAATACAATACAGTACAATACAATACCGTACACTACCTTTAGCCACTCAGTAAAGTAAGAACTGTAATACGATACAAACTGCACTACAAGCATCGAAATAAACCAAGCATACGATACAGCCATGATGGTGCTTCTGCAAACTCCAACCTGAGACACATTTTGACGTTAGCATGAGAGAAATCAGGGCTGATATTGAATAATACCTTTCAAGGAAGATGATTATTCGGAGAGTAAAGAACGGAAGAAAAGTGTTTAATTAAGGACTGTGGTATATGAATGCGTATTCGAACACGCATGGGTGCCATTTTATCTATTTAACTTCAGCGTGAACGTGCTTACAAGTGCGATTACACTAAGAGCAGCGGTGTTGCTAATTTCGTAACAGGACCGAAATTGGAGTTGTACGCACGCACATATTCATACACTTACACCGACACACCCTGATGGCAGTAAAGTTCGGTGTTTCCACAAGCACTATCTGCACAATCACGGTTCGAATCAGTTTCAGTCCACATACCACCACCACCACCATCACGCACAAGCCCACGTAACAGTTAAACACCGCCCACATGCATGAGATGGACTCTGGCATGCTACTCCGGTCTGTCAGCTTTCCAGATCAGTTTAGAGGTACATACAATATTACTGGACCCTGGGTCGTTCAGTCCGCCAGCCGTGGGCGTGTGATTGGGTGGTTCGGATACTTGCTCGTTCTCCTTTATCTTTACTCCTCTCTTGTTCCGTCACTCACATGCGAAACTCACCGTAACCGTACCCCTGAAATTCCAATTCTGTTTCTTTGTATTTTGAGCTTTGTGTGTGTATGCGTATGTACGGATTATCTGCGGACTGAATCGGTTATGGTGCCGTCAGTTAGTGAAAAATAAGTGGACGAATTTTTGTACGGACATATTTAGTTCTGTTAGTTTCCTTGATTGTATGTGTTTGTGTATGGATGTGTATTTGTGTGTACAACTCGTCGGTTATCATGAAGTACAGAACTCAATGTATATACATGTTTGCATGTGTGTGTGTGTGTGTGTGTGTGTGTGTGTGTGTGTGTGTGTGTGGAACGTATCATATATCCATCGGTACTCTTTTCTTGTCCCATTGGTGTTGGGTCTTGCTAGTTCATTTCGATTTACTCAATTGCGCCGCAATCGTTCGTTGTACGTGAAGGGTTCGGTGAGAGATTGGTGCTTTGTCTGCTGTTTTTGTGTTTCCCTGTGTATGTATGTGTGATACGCCCCTTACATCTTATAGCGAACAATAAATTTGACCTCATTTGGAGGTAATCATATCCGCCTTCTTTTCTACCCCGGCTGGGATCTGCTGGAAGGATAAAAATCGTAAAGGTTTGCTTATACTATAGTGAGCAGTTTATATCTATCAGCACATTTAATATCAGCATGTGTAATGCTTGGACTCATACTGTATTTGATTTTGGGACTCAAAACTCCATACAGAACAAGTAGAACAGGATACCGGGAGCCTGGTGAGAAGGCGTTGTGGCCACTTAAGTGTGACTCTCAATCTTACACTTCACTCTTAAGTTCCAGTTCGTCAGAAGTGGCGGATGTACAACATGGCTGAAGAGTTATCTTATATTTTCATTAACTTCCTTTTATTATGTAGTAATGGTGTATATTTCGGGAAGGCTTTCGTGGCCAATTAGAGGCTGCAAGCTGGAGAGTGACTGGCAATGGAAGCAGGATTTGAACTCGCGACAGAATGGTTTAAAGCCCGTCATAACGACCATCTGACCATGGCCAATCAACAAGAGATGGTCCGACGACCTCCTAGCTGACAAAAGAACTATGCACCCTAGCTAGTCCGGTCGGGGTTCATAGCCGGCTTCATTCCACTTGAGTGCAAGGGCGGGCCTCCTTCTAAGGCCAGGGCGTCTGCAATTACCCTGGTCCCGGTGCCATATTGAGCGAGATAACTGAGCAGTGCTTTCATGACTTACAAAGATGAACTGAGTATCGATCGTCCTTGATAAATACTTACATAAAATGAAAGCACTGGTTGAATAATGTGTACTACTGGAATGCGGCTTTCCTCTCTTGGACAAAAATGTCATCCTACTGCGTTTAAGCGGCATTAAAATTCAGTTGAAAGTTGATTTTTACACGAACATAAAACCATTTAATGACATTGACAAATTAGAATGGTCTAATCGAGTTAATTGTACGGCGATCATGAGTGGGATGTTTTCAAGCGGGCTAAATTTTTCTACAAGCAAAATCATCACCACCACCATCAGAAGCACCAAACATGATTCAGGTAGATCGAACCGGGTCACATTTGCAGTCGGTTTGTTTGTTCAGAACAGCCGATTTTCAATTCGACCAAGAATCGCCGACAAATCGGAAGCTTATCGAGCAAACAAAAGTTGAACGTGGTCCACCTACTGATAAGCTTCGTGTCACCGTTACGGGGTGACTCTGTCCATTTCACATTGTTGTTTTGCCTACCACTCCACAGTCGTTCAGTCCTCCACTTCTAGTACAATACACCCTACGGTGAAAAAATCGGACCCGACGAAGCATATCGGCCTGTTGGGTTTAGTAAAAGCAAACATCTCTTCCGGGGATATGGCTGTTGTTTTGCACGAATACAATGGTTCAGAAATAGGAGGGTGGGATGGGCCCTTGGTCAACGGAGGAAAATAATCCGCACGGATTCCCCCGTGTTTGTTCATAAGCCCGTACACAGGGACAAAGACAAACAGTTAGGGAAATTAAATTCAGAGGAAAGAATTCCAGTTGAATACCCGTCCTATTATGAGTGTGTTCACCTGTGGTGCGGAAGAGCAATCGCGCTAGAAACCCTGTCAAAACTTACCCACGAACGCCACTCTGTGCCAGTCTGTGGAATCGGGATCTCCGAATGCAATCCGCCGACGATATTATGTTAATGAAGGCGGCTAATAATCATTTCTGGGGTCATAAAAAGATTTTCCGGAAGCACAAAACTGAGGGAAATTGTTTCTTTGCTCAGTGCCATCAGTTTACTAATGTGATTACCCAACAATAGCCGGGAAGAACTTGCCCGATTAAATTTGTCTTTATTTGCCACTAGAGACTTGGCTATAGCTAGAATCTGGTTAAGATGATCTTTAAATTTTTCGGTCACCAATTTGGTCAGCCATTTTGGGGATGCCTTGGAACATCTGTTGTGATAACCGTCTTGTTGTTATTTGCAGCTGAGGATGTCGTGACAACTGATCTCCATGTTGACCCAAAAGCTGCTCCGTGACTAAAACCATGAAGCTCAAATGGGAACTGATGGGATCACTTGGCCCAATTAAGCCAAGAGAACCAATGGAAATTTTGCACGCAGAATAGTTTACCGACTGTTCATTGTACTCAGTGGACTTCCACACATTATTTTGTTTGTGAATTTCCATAGCATTTTTGATTCCAGTATTTTCCTTAATAATAAACAAAGATTGTACAAAATCAAATTACTCATTGAATGTGACTACCAGGATTGAAAAACTAACCTGAATGGTCACCAAGTACGACCGTTCGGATGAAAAAAGTTTTCTCTGTAGAAGTGCATCCATCTCTGACGTTTCTATATTGCGTTTTCATATGCGGTGAAGTTGCCGGTTGATCTGTAGGAAGTTGAAACTGACTGACCTTGGTTACTATGGTGACTCAGTCTGAAGTTTCAAAGCTGAGAATAAAAAACAGTAAACCAAGTAATAGGAGATTTGCCTTACGTGAAATCTGATGACAATGCCAATGTTTTAACTCGGTCCGTTTACTTATCATACATAGACTATGAAACATTTTTGGGACGTGGTGTTGGTCAGTCAGAAGCTCCTGAAAGGGAGGTGATCGGTTGGGACTGGGTTTGAACCCGGGGGCTCAGTGATGACCGTTTCACCATGGTCGGCTAATTTCTAAATAAAAATATAAATAATTCATAAGGCCGTTGTGTTGAAAATCTTTTCCGGGGTTTCCCACCAAAAACCTCTTTTCCTACGGAAGTCCCCAGCTAAGCGTAGGCTTCCAAGAAAATGGGAAACAAATCATTTTAGCATATTTAGAGAATCTTCCATCGAAAATGAATAATTTTTTTTCGATTGTCAGCATGCGGTTAGCAGAGGGGTATCCGGAGAAATATCTCCTGTAAACCTCCAAATATATGACCCTGTAAAACCTAATTTTTCTTGCACACTTTTGTAGTATGAAAGGGACCGTGCTTTTCTGCGGGGTGTTACAAAACTTCGAAAACTCCGTCAGCCAGAAGCTCAGTAATCGTCTCAACATGATCTGACACTTAGATTGATCGAACATCAATGTGATTACCTAGATCCTGACCAACATACTTTCTTCATACAGCTGAACATAAAGTTTTATTGTTTTACTCGATAAATGACGTGTTTTTGACCAGTCCGCAAGTTTAAGACGCGATTTCTTTTCCCTGTTTTGTGTCTGCGCGTTGCACAGCTTGTGGGATTTACTACTAAAGTCCTACGGTTATATGCACAGTGTTAGTCGATGTATGTATCAATCGTACCTCATTTATCGGGATTCTTCACCAGTGTCTATCACAGATCCGAACGAAAGCTGTGATCAGCTTATTCAGCGACCGACTTTGTGAGTGGGTGTGAAAATTTCTTACTTACTGTAAGCAAATTCCTGCTTTAACTGTGGTGCTGCATTTTTGTTCTCACTCTTTTCCTCGTGTGCTTAATTTTGTCCTTTTTCTTGTCGAGTCACCACGACCCTTACCAAATGATCACCCGTGGTTTCCGCGACAACGGGGCAAGTGCTCCTGAGACCAGTATCTTCGCTACCTTGGCAAAGTGTTTCGGTTATCCAACGAAATCCTTCAAGACCGAAGTGGAAGCAGTAATAAACGACCAACAGGAGAACAAGCACTTATTTTGGAAAAGGAATGCAAATCACTCAGATCGCAAAATAATTTAGCGGCAACTTTATATTCAGCCCACAAGAGCTTGCTGTCCTTGGGAATAACCGACGGAAGAATATCATTTTGTTAATCAGGTGTCCCTGTATGATGACACAAGATGTAACAAACCACGATAAAATCTAAAAGTGAAGTAATAAGTACTGAATAGCGTCAAATTTGTGAGAACCACGCAAGAAAACAATTCTGACACGAATTCTTCTGGAATGTTTATAGTTTTCTATGGTGATGTACCAAATCATATATATCGTAGGGGTTTATTTTCAGGCGTATGATGCTATGAAACTATGGGTTATTCTAGTTTGCCATTAATTTATTACTCGCCCCTTGCAACTGTGAATGATGTTGAAAAACGAGGTAGACGAAACTAGGACACGAATGAGCAGGAACTTACAATTTAATTATTCACTTTGTGAATTCCATGCCACGCATTCCGGAAAAGGATATCAAGAATAGAAATGGATTGACCGGTTTGTGTACTTACTGAGCCTCGGACACGTGCAACCGCTTTCGGAAGAGCACAGCCTTAGCACACCGCAAGCACCTTTGGCTAGTATTTATGTTGACACGGAAGAAACAGCCACCGTTTTCAGGTATGATGCTACTTTAACCGACAGTCAGCAAGTAGAGAGAGAGATAGGTAAGTTCAGTGACTTTGTTATCCACATAAGATTAGTAGATACTGCACTGCATGTAGGAAAGGGGCTGTCAACCGAACGACAAGAGCGCTGACATCGAAGATACGCAACCAGTCTACACAAAAGCCCACACATTTGAATGGATTGAGAAAACTGGAGCTTCCTATAAATTCCGCGGATCCTGGTATATGAAATCAAGTAGCAGAGCTGAAATATTCATTGCGGTCAATTCAACGGATGGAAAAGTACAAAAAGTCGATGAAGCCAATCTGTGTATTTAAAAAGAAGTATTGCAGTTCTTTGAAATAAATCGTTATATCACCCGTTTTTATGAGGTTAGTAGGTATAGGATAATGATTTTAAATGTTTAAAAAAATGACAAATTGTCCCAGCCACCTAGTCAGGTAGTCGTGGGCTCAATCCTGTCCTAAATACCTGGTTTCAGTGCTTGAAAGAAAAAATACCCTGTTGACTTCATTTTTATTCAGTATTCGACAAAGCACAACCATTCAGGAAGTGGATGGTGGCCAACGAAAGACTGCCTAATGGGGGCGAATTCACGGGGATATGGTTTTGTTTAATCATTCTCTTTCTAACATCTAATCTGTATCTGGATGTGACGTGGATCAGTTTAAAAGACGACACACCTTCATGAAGGCTATCAAATGCACAATTTTGCTACAACATAAAACTAAATGCTTCTAACATTCTATTCAGTTATTGTCCTAATTATTTATGACGTAGATGTTATTACTTTGACCGCATAAAAGAGCTTGGACAACAAAATATGAGAAAGTAAAATATTTATGTAAAATATAATGATCAGTGTCCCTCCGAAGGGGACTGTACGTATTCGATCGGCAAAACACGAAAAAAATACGAAAAACTCCGTGAGCACAAAGACTCAGTAAGTGCATCAACAGGATCTTACACCTACATTAGTCGAACACAAATATGGCGCTCAACAACCTGCTGACGACTTTTAATTATCTTCTTTGGTAAATTTGCTTTGTAGAATGGATGTAAGACAAAAAATGCGTATTTTTTCAGCATATATCACGTTAAAAATGATGTTACTTATGTAGCTACCTCCTTTTTGACAGTTTTCTCCTGGCAATAAGGAACAATTTGAGCGATCCAGAGTAAACAGTGTTTGTTTTCGGGGTGGGACTACTGTATACTTCAGTCTGAATGGGCCAATTCTGCAGATTGATGTGGATAGTTATTTTATACTGACGAAGCTTACGTCACGCCCTGGTCTTTAAATTAGGAAGATAGAAAATGATGACGGTGGTCTAATCCAGTGTGCATGATGACTGAATTCCGGTGGTATTACCGATGCGTCACTGGAAGCCTTCTTGTAGCCTTTTATACGTACACTTAGATTGCTTGCATGCGCTAGTCCACGCAGTGAAATCCCAACTGATAACACTTAGGCACGTAGCATTTTCAAACGAAGAACTTCCCCGAGCTGTTCCTCCAAAACCTAATCCTCTGATCAGATCATTGATAGAGAAAAAGAAGTCCGGCGGTTGGCAGAAAACATCACGTTCATCAACTGAAATGGGTGTATATATATGTGTGTGTGTCAAGAATTAAAATGTTCCCGACAAATTTTGATGAGCAAAAGCGACGTCTTTTATCGAGGACCCACTCATTCCGTAAAATAAGATAAAATTGAATTCTTCCAAACTGCACTCTTCTAAAAGCAGAAGATTATCATCTAGAGAGCGCTGAAAAATGTTGACCAAAGTGGTTTTAAGAATATTCAACCAAAATATACGGATTAAGTCTGCTATGGGGTCAGAGAAGACTTTTAGTATGCCCTCTGAGCTCTTCTAGGCTTTCGTTGTCAATTCGGAAAAAGCATTTTCAGTTGCTTTTCCCACATTCGTTTAGCACAAAACTTTGAACCTCTTCAAACCTCAAAAAGCTGTTCAGTTTTTCTTCTGTCTATAAGATCCTCAGAGTTGATCTTTTTGTTTATACGGCTAGAAGTTTATCACCTCTGGAGATGATGTTATAAGTAAGAAATGATTGATGATCTCATCTATGGATAATGGTAACCTCAGCGATCATAGAAATTATGGCAACCAACAACCTTAGCTCCAAGCAACAGCAATGTTCAAGGTTAATTTTCTGCTTTGTACATAGGATATTCATGTTGGATGATATCATGTAGTCATAAAATGTGTGACTCATCAGCCAAATCCATGCTGTCCACGAGTGTGAGTCTAAATTGCATTACTTTTCAATCATAAAAGATAAGACTGCAGGATAGAATCCTACAAATACCAATGGATTTTCCGATTTGTATGCGAACATGTTGTTGCCTAAATTTTTCATCACCCTTCTGAGGCTCTGCTGGGATAAGGTGTTTGTTCCCCATGGGTGGTGGTCAAACCGTGATCACGGTGGACGATATATTCTTCTATCCGGGGCTCCAAATCCTTGATCCGCCGCGGGTCACTACCCAGTTAGCAGCCTTAGATTAGTCGCGACTCCCTTCCTAAAGTACTGTACGAATATCATATAATTAAAAAGGGAGCAGGCAAAATAATGATAATGATAATAATAATAATAATAATAATAATAATAATAATAATAATAATATAATAATAATAATAATAAAGCAGGTGCGAGTCATATTAAACCGGTTTTTTCTTACCCTTCAATGGTAAGCGGAAAAGTGTAATACCTACGGTTTATTTAATTCCATTATTCTGCTACGTCAATTATCAGTTGTGTAAGTTCTAAATTTTCTTTGAAATGATTTGTAATGAGCTGTCAACACTGAACTCACCACTGAAGACTACTTAAACACTATGCATTTGTCTCTTCCAGTCTGCAGCGACTCAACTGCCGTGATGCACATCCACCGGGCTCCAGATGAGACTCAAACCCTGGAATGAAAGATTGCAAGTCAATCCGCTTACGGCCACGCTATTTGGTGTAGCTCCCACTGGGCTTGTTTCTCATCAACTTTGCGGACTACAGGGTGCCTTTCAGTTACTGACTTTTAAACGGTACCAACTCTTCACCGGCACTGCCATCGACGAGTTTTCACCAAGGTTTTGCTTTTTAAATCAAGTGCTGATGTGAATCGAACCGTTGGAGGCCATTCCCGATATCCTCGTAATGTACAGCTATTTTTGGCCATTTTAGAAATCGTCAGCCGTGCAGCAGGGCAAAGGCTTCCGTCGGGCGTAATTAACTTGACTGGTTTATCTGAAACAGCATGGGGTTAATCAGACTAAGAAGTACAGTGAGCTTGTGCTTGTGGAAACTGTTTTGGTTCTGATATCAGAAAGCCTCTAGAGTGCAAACATTGGCGGAACTTAACTTAGGCCTACAAGAGGAAATAGAAAGACGTTTCTAATAAAACCCCGTGTGGATGAATACTACAGAACTGAGGTTATATGACGTCAAAAAGTTAAGTAAAATCATGCCGCACAACTGAGAGTGTATAGGCTAAATTTGATCTTTCTCTGGACCAACATAAAAAGTTATACCCGGTTGACTACCAGAGTAATTGCATTTAACTCCAGATGTCATTGGCATCGTACAACGAGCCATTTGTATTATCCGTTATGTATCCGCTATTTATCGTAGTTTAAGGGATAGTACAAGCAAGGGACTAATGCACTGTTTCGACTCAGGGTTCGCAATCTTGACCTTGAAACTCGGAATGCTAGGTGAAATGTAGTCCTCATACCTTGGGCGAGATGACAATTCGGATGATGATCGATTATATTCTGCATCAAAAATTCGCTCGCCGGAAGTGGAGTATAAACCAATGACACAAGGCTTAGTATTCCACAATAGGAACCTCTCCGGCATAATCTAACATCTTGGTGCTGATACTAGGCTCTCACATTATTTTCATTTATATGACGCACGGCAAAGGAAACTGTGTAATTTGTGTCTTGAAGACTAAAACGTAGAAAGCTTCCATCTATCGGTTATTCACATCATCCTGTGAATCATTTCGAGTGTTTGAGCGAAAATACCTCGCATTGGTTTGGTAAACTAGAGGGAGCAAAGTATCAATGAATGTGACGATCAGTTGTAGGATATTATACACTAAACACTCCAACCATGACCAACTTTTGCTTCCTGATAAACGCTGTAAGGCAATTTTATATAGTAGAAACATGATTAGTTCGTGTATGGAAAACGTTTCTTGATAATTTCCTACCGCGGACGGTTTCTGGGCACAAACAGGGCCCTCCATTGATCGAACGACTGTTTTCTGGCTGGTCCAATGAACGCGTAATCTACGGCTGATAGTATATCCCTCACTTCGTTTATATAGGAGCAGGTTGACGAAAGAGTTGTAAGCACTTGCTGTATGATACACTGTGTACTGTCTGTTCAAAAAATTCGGAATCACTTCAACCCAGTTGAAATCCTGATATACGGTCAAAGTCCAGTTTATACAACCGATACTAATCTCAGTCACCAAAAATATGCAACAGACCCTATTGTATACTTTTGGCTTTTGAGAACAGTATTAGTTGTAAAAACTGGGATTTGACCGTTTGTCAGGATTTTGACTGGATTTAGGTGATCCCGAATTTTTCGGACAGACTGTACATTAAAACGCACACGTAAATCAAATGCTCGAAAATACTCTGCGTAAATAAAAAGGGACTTCTGTTAGACGACCCAACAGAAAACTTAAGTGCAATTGTATTGACATGGAAAGTCATCTGTGGTAGCCCAGAGGAATACATTTCAGGTATTCTAAATATCAAAACATAGAATCATTTGATTTTCCCTGGTTTGCCTAGAAGACAAAAGTGTACTGAATACAACCTAATCACTAGAATTATGCCGCTTCACTGAGTAAGCGTGATAGTTAAAATTCAGACCGTAGGCTACTTTATTTAGTTACTTGAGCTCTTTGATTGTTCATTTATCTATTCGAATCATGCATGATTGACTGAGCTTCCATTTATACTTATAAGAAAAATAAGAAACCAGACAGTAAAAGTCCGTAAAACGACTCTCGTATCCGGTTCTGTGAAACGAAAATTCATGTGAACAATATTTCATCGTTGTTCCTTGGATAAATTTGCTTCTCTTGCTTTAGACGCAACAAAATGTATTTTCACCAGCTTACCACTGTTATTGGAACAGGAACTTGTTGATTAATCTCATACTTCATAGAGGTGAGTCTCTGAAGTGCACGTGACCCCGAGTGACCTTTCACACAAACTACATTAAATTAAGTTATTTTTGCATGCGAAGTTGCGCGACAGGCTATTGAATCTGGTCACTCAGCTTCATTATTATGCATATGATTGGTAAACTCACGTATTCGAAGGGTAAATTTCTCCGTGTTTCTTTGTAGCGATGCAAATAACAATATGGAACCGATGTTCTGCATGCAAACTCAAACCCCTCTCTGTCTTCTTATTTAGACTTGACTGTTGTCTCAACGGCTATACCTTTGATGCAAAGTGGTCAGCCAGTTCCTTACTATGGAATATTCTTTACAAAATGCCCTCAGGTCAGATTGTTGGGCAGAATTGTTGTGACGAAGTTTCAATTTTACCAATTCAGTGGTCGTACTTTGCGTATGAGAAGATTCTAATAACATTTTAGAATGTGGTGTCAAATTCCCTCTCATTACGGCATTGCATAGGCCTGATATCTGATTTTTTGACATCTGCTATCAGTGTATACTCCCGAGTTTTAACTTCGACTCGAACCTAGTAAACGGGATTGTTAACACCACAAGAGATAACATCTATTATTCGCTAATTTTACTTAGCAATAACTAATCAGCTACAGACGTTTTTCGAAATTCTACCTAAAAAAATAGGAGCAAAATCAATAAAAATACCTCGGGGGAGTACTGTGCTATCTCACACTTTACCAACAATATTGTGGTAGACCTTAGGCTCACAAGAAGAGACATTGATGGTTCACCTCGAGTGCTTGACGTCGAAGCGAACGTCACATGAGAGTAGTCCTTAAAAAGTCCGTTTTGCTTTCTCGATTATGAATAAATTTGCAGTTAGAATCAGGAAAATTCACCAATTTAATGAATAAGACAGTGATGAAGTACAGTAGTGTATGAATTGTGCGTTTTGTGAGTGGCACTGATCGGAATCATCCTGTAAATGAAGACAAACTTTTTCGCATTATTCTTTTTGAAAGTTGTCAGTAGGATATAGGTTGGAAATAGTTCAAGGCGTACAATCTTGATAATGAGGCTTTTTGCACTTCAGTAACAAATAACTCCCATAAAGTAATAGATATATACATGGATAGGAAGTTTCTAAGTAAATTTCTATATTCCAACAAGAAGAAGGACGAATCACGGTAAGCTGCTTTCGATTTACTATGTACGCTCTATGACGGGGTTGTGAGAGCTCATGTGAACGTGACTCGGGACAGGAAATTCATAGAAAAACTCACTCCAGTGACTTTGAGGTTGTTAAATCCGCCAAGCCGTTTTATATGGGCTGCATCAGATTATGACTAAAGTGGATAAGCGAAAGTTATTCAACTACAACCTGAACTAAAGAGAAGTCAGTGGACACGAAAAATAGGTCCCGTCCGTCAGAAATTTTTCTGGCAAGTCTACTTCACTGCTTGGAGGTGAGTCAGGTTGTGTCTCACGTAAGGATATTTTAGATAGATGAGCTTAACTGCTCACTTGGTACATGGTTTTACTGTGGTGAAACTATGTACAGCTAAAAGGTATAAAGTTCACAGTTGCCCGACAGCAGTCTAGATTTAATTATAATTGGGGATTTCTTTAGTGTTAGATAAATAAATTTAACAACATCCACGTAGTACTTGATGGGAAAAAATAGTACGCGCACAGTGCCACAGGATAATTAGTTGTATTACAGTTGGGTCGATAAACTCAGTGCGTAAAAAGCTGAAATAATTCACTGACAATGGAGCAAGCTAACATAGTATGGGCAGAATGAGAGTATACGGATAAAACAATATGGTAGAAGTATGCATGTAAGGAGATACCTCCAGTTTTTCTACTTCCCACACAAATATTTGTGAATATCGTACGCGAAATGGCAAAGTTATGGAAGTTCTTGTTCCGTTTTTCACAGGAAGGGTTGATAACCTGAAAAACCTTTGTATTTACGGGTCAGGAAACAGATAGGAGCGGTTAACGGGGAACGTTTACGCCAGGGGATAAAATTCGAATTTCGACAATACCTGCACACATCGACCGACTCTAAAGTGATTAAAATCTTCTTCATCAAGTTCTGCGTGAAACGAGGCAAACATGAACGATCTAGAGAGCTTAGCTACAACATGTGAAACTGTTCTGTACGGTGTTTTTACATTCGTTTGCAGTCGTCATTAGTGAACTTTGTTAATAACTCTCGCGCCACACTTGATTAGGAACATGAGTCGATCTATAAATAGCACTATCAAAGTATTCGAAGCTTGTGCAGTCACCTTGATTCGAAAGCTACCTTGTGCTTGCAAGATTTAGCTTTTACGATTGTAGTTTCTTATTGTCACCGTGACTAAAATCCTCTCGATAGCAAGCCAGTCAGACAGAACATAAGCTGGGAATTCCTAACTATTACCCGTGATGTCCATATAAGCAGACTTACGTGACAAGGCTGCATACAGTAGTGTAATTTTCTTGTCAGCCACAGGAAGAAAGTAAACCAGATACTGTTCTTCAAGTCAAGTTAAGTTTATTACCGCAATTAGATTCGAGAGACAGTGAATTTTCGGAAAGTACAACATTCACAGAGAAGTCCATGGAAAATAATATGAGCTATAGTCGGAATAAGAAACCAAGGCGTAGAGGGAAATGAGGTTATAAATACATCAAGGTTAAAGTGGAAAGTAAACAATGCGATCAGTGATAAACTGGTAACGGTCCATGAGAGAAAGGATAAGGTCAGGGATGAAGCTATTCCTGTTTGTAGACCGGCGGGAGTGAAATGGCCTGATTTCCGAGTGGATGGTAGAGGAGCAGGCGAACGGAAAGAAGGCAATGAAAAGTGTCATGCAATAAATTATGAGTGAAATTGTCACAAACATCAAAATGCATCACGGTGTTAAGTTCAGTGAGAATATCTCGTCTGCTTTCACAACAATGAGAAAGCAACTTCAGCTATATGTTACTCAACTCATAATCGTCCCTTTCTAATCAGTAAAATGTACCAGAAAACAAAAAAGCCAATGAGCGACAATGTAGGAGCTCACAAGTTAAAATACAAGATTACAAAGTACTCCAAGTTTTCTCAGTCAGAAAGATAAAAGAAGAAAAGAAAGCTTTGTGACATTAGGGAAGATTGTTTCAACACTACTAGTTCAACAAAAATTGAAAATTAGAATAACTCCTAAGCAATTGACGGAAGATGTTGGTTATCAGTAGAGAAGTGGGATGCTGGTAAAGATGTTTGGTAGCGTACTCCACGCTGAAGATTGGAGGACACATGAACATATATGACGACGTGAAGAGATAGACAGACAGACAGACACACACACACACACACACACACACAGAGAGAGAATGGGAAACGAATCATTTACAAAGTTCATTCAGACTATTTCGTTGAAAACTCAGTCTTCTGTTGTAGGGACATCCAAGTACAGCATCATCGTCGTATTTGCAGTCAGTGAGATTAGGGGAATGGGGAACTTACTATTATAAAATGAGAAAAGAAATGGGGATGAAATAGCATCCAGAGGAATGCTCATAGTTATCTTGAAGAGAAGACGATTGTGTGATATCGGAAGCAGTGAGTAGTATGTGGTTAGAAAAGTAGTCACAAAGGGTGTTTAAATTATGAAGATCAATTGAATTTTCATGGAGAATAGGCAGGAGTGTACTGTGATGAAGTGAGACAAGTATGTCGGCTTCGTCAGGAAAAATTAGCCTAACAGAGTGGTCACCATGATCAAGAGTAGAATGAAAAGAATTAAGAATGTATTTGACGGCATCGAGGGTTAACAGAGTGGGCCTGTGGGAGAATTTTTTCGGGTACGGTGGGTTAACGGTAAAATTACACGGTGGATAAGTATATTCCTAACTGCATTCTATACAGCAGATGTGCAGATTATCGGGTAAAGTTTTTGGGTATTTTCTTGAAACATTAGTGATGCATACAGATCCCCTGTAGTCGGGAATCACGTCAAAAACAACATTTTGAATAAATGGATCCGCCGAACGTGATGATTGGTCGCGAAAGCAGGTTTTAAGTGACTCTGGGGCAACCTATCAACAGCTGAATTGGATAACCTTACTGTAACCGTGTCGGTCTATCAGCCATGCACGCTCGATTCAAGACCGAAGGAGGGTTTGGTGTGCATATACTACTAATAATAAGCAGTCAGATCATTTCATTGGCGAGTAGAACATTGGTATTGAATATTGAACAATCACATAAACTGGTATATATATATATATATATATATATATATATATATATATATATATATATATATATATATATATAATGTGTGTGTGTGTGTGTGTGTGTGTGTGTGTGTGAACGGACCGAGTTGAATACATTTCTTTTCTGAACTCTGGAAAGAAAGGCACGAATTCAGCGGTCATCTGAAAATCCTACTTTTAACATCACTTTCAACTACTCGTTTACGACGGAATTAGTCGTCCTCATGTTATTTCATTTCATTCCATTCTTCTCTTATTATTGAAAACAACCGAATTTACAAACAGCTTACTCATGATAATATTGGAGGGTAACTTACAAGACGACTACCAAAGAAAACAACGCATTTTTTTGCCTCTTTCGCAATGAGACATCTTCTCGGTTTCGTATAACGAAAATTGTTCTCGGGATACTCAAAGTGATACACTGAAATGTTAGTCAGTAGAAAAGGGAACAAAAGCTGCAAGACATTCATCTATAGTTCTGTTTTTCCCATTCACGCACGTAATACAGTCTGATATTCATACGGAATTTTCTTAACAAAATTAAAGTGCGTATTTAATTTAATAACCTCACACAATGGAGCGAACAAGGTTGATTTCATGCTTGACAGATTGACTGGGTCACAAATTCCTGTGAGAAGGGAGATAGGTAAATTAATTTAGCTAGCAAAACTTTGGATTAAAACTATGTGAAAATGTGAAACATTGGGTCTGCTTTATCTAATTCATTAGAACAGGGAGAAGTCATAAGTCGCGAGATGCAAGCGTTTCGTTTACTCTTGTCAACTGCGGACGTAAAACATGTCAATATATATACGTGGTACCGTAGGGGGTGAGTGCAACAGTAAAGTAGGCACGATCAAAAGTCCCTACAGTACGTACGTTGGGGAGAGTGAAGTCTGTCGTGTTAACGCCAGGGTAAAAAAACATTTTGGGTCAATCGTTTTTGGGCACAGAGTGCTGGCTGATGCTTGGTTTGAACAAGAGTTGTGACATGCCGGGTGAGTTAGGGTTATAGAGCATTCAAGCTCCCCGATGAACTTATGAACAAACATGAAAATCCTCTGTATTGCCTTATCCAGTGCTCCTGTATTTCAGTAAACACTTTATATTCGCAGGTATCTTACCACACCGGCTATGTGATTCTCCCGAGATTTTTGCAAGCTAATTTACTAAATACTTCAAACTTATTGTCAGATCCAGCAAACACTTTTCTCAATGCACTGAGATCCCCTGTAGTCAGCACACCCAGCATACCATATTCCAACACCACCTTACTTATCAGTCCCCTTCAAAGATAATGGATGACTAATCACTTCCGCTTTATGACCAGATCTTAGTAGGTATGTTTCTGCCCCATCTACTAAGTCCCTCCACAAAGATATGCTTTCCCCTAAGTAAAGCTTGCAAATCATTTACGGTCACCTGTCTCGCCAGATCCGTTAGCAACATAGGCATTATTATCAACGAACTAAAAAACCAGCTTAGCTAACCACGTCCTTCGTTCACTTTTGCTTCAAATTTCCTCTTATTACACCTATATTTGGGTGCTTATGGGATTCCCTAGTATGCATTCACCTTCGGGTGCGCGCACCGATAATTTGGCTCAAATCTAAACTCTAAACTCAGCGTGCTGCAGTTAATGAGAACCGTGAAACTGCTCCACAAACACCACTTTTAGTTATAATTATCTTAACTCAGGATTTCTATAGACAGCTGCTTTTCGTCGGAAAGATGATCAAGAGCTTATTTTCAGTTTTACGAGGATAAATCTGACATCAAAAAACGATATTTTTGATTGATTAGGTCCACGATGAGGGAGGCTAGATATGCGAACACAATGTATCTATCTGATTAAGAAAGACTTTGTAGGAGTTCTTTTATGCCAAATTAGACGACACCATGTGGCTAGTACACTCGTGCCTTTTATAGTACTACCCGCAACAAACGTGCTTAAATTGCGAATTTGGACATCCGCACTGGTTTTGATATTTCTAGTACTGTGCCATACAGCGGTCCGGACGTCATGTGGAATGTGGTCGAGAAAACTGGGTCTTGCTTGACTTTTGTGTGTACATGACGGAAATTCGTGACCTGCAAACTGTGGCCACGAATTGGGTCTGTGAGTCGAGCAGTGTACATTCACCATACGGTAACATGTGCCTTCTTTATTGTCGTCGTTTTTCTTCGCTTAACATTGAATAAATAAGTACCTTAACGAGTCAGACCAAAGTACGTGCGTAAATGATGATGAAGGTGGTGTTGGGTCTAGAGTTGGAGGTGGAAGTGCTTATGTTGAGTTAGATGGTCCTGCACGGAAAAGCAGCTTGTTGACGATGGTACGTCTCTTAGGGATACTACGTCCTAAAATGTATGCACAAAAGTGGTACTGTACATAGTTGATTTGACTACTTTCTGGCACAGACGCACATATATGCATATACACGAATAACACTGAATAGTTCATCTCAATGTTCGATAGGAAGTGTTCTCTCAACTCTCACTTAACTACGTACATACAAACAGAAAAATATACATATACACAGAACAACAACAATCACTTAAGCGGGAACGTATCGAAATATTAGTCCGTTAAAAGGTATCTATCTATCTCTCTTTATTCGATGGGCAAAATGATGGTCTGACAAATCACCGCCACTCGCGACCAGGCTTGTTCCTCGTTTGATTAACCTGATCACCAATTGACCACATATTCTATGGGTTGTTTCTATCCACCCTTCGTTGCACCTAGTAAACATAGTCAGTAAAATTACCTCCCCACCACCACCAATAATACCAACAACAACAGCAAAGAAACAACAACAACACAACCTCTATGCTCTTTGTGTGCAAGCTAGTGTCTCAGTAAAGGAGCACAAAACGAGATGGGTACAATGTATGTTCGTCATCTATAGTCGGGTGTTTTGCAACATGTCTCAGACCAGTACTCGGTCTCGCGTTAGGCGGCCGATTCCGCCTGACCGTCCCTCCCACGAGGGTGGATGGTAATAAAACTATCGATTGAGTGTATAGCGTACACCAGCTTAGACGGATCCATTCCCTCTTTAACATGGAAGAATAATACGATGGATGTGATTACCACAGCCATACAAACAGTGTAGTTCAGTCCAACTATGAATTATTGCAGCCTGCAATCTATGTATGCACGCATGTATGTATGTATGTATGTATGTATGTATGTATGTATGTATGTATGTATGTATGTATGTATGTATGTATGTATGTATGTATGTATGTATGTATGTATGTATGTATGTATGTATGTATGTATGTATGTATGTATGTATGTATGTATGTATGTATGTATGTATGTATGTATGTATGTATGTATGTATGTATGTATGTATGTATGTATGTATGTATGTATGTATGTATGTATGTATGTATGTATGTATGTATGTATGTATGTATGTATGTATGTATGTATGTATGTATGTATGTATGTATGTATGTATGTATGTATGTATGTATGTATGTATGTATGTATGTATGTATGTATGTATGTATGTATGTATGTATGTATGTATGTATGTATGTATGTATGTATGTATGTATGTATGTATGTATGTATGTATGTATGTATGTATGTATGTATGTATGTATGTATGTATGTATGTATGTATGTATGTATGTATGTATGTATGTATGTATGTATGTATGTATGTATGTATGTATGTATGTATGTATGTATGTATGTATGTATGTATGTATGTATGTATGTATGTATGTATGTATGTATGTATGTATGTATGTATGTATGTATGTATGTATGTATGTATGTATGTATGTATGTATGTATGTATGTATGTATGTATGTATGTATGTATGTATGTATGTATGTATGTATGTATGTATGTATGTATGTATGTATGTATGTATGTATGTATGTATATACGTATGTGCGTATGCGCGTGTGTATTCATGCATACAGGCATGTATGTATGTATCCACGTATACGTGTATGCAAGTACGTGTGTGTGTGTGTATGTATGTATGTATGCATGCGTGTGTGCATTTGTTGTATGAATGAATGGATGAATAGGTGGATGGATGGATGTGCGTGTATGAGTTTGGCTTTCTGTTTCTTTATTTCGCGTTTTTTTCATCCGTGCATTCTATCAAAGCAATTGTGTTAGGATCTATCAACAGAATTACAATGGTACAGCACTAGAAGCAGGGAGTGAAACACCGTTTATTCTAGTACATAGTGTATTAAAAGGTGAGAATAATCAATCTGTTGCTTTCTGATCACAGTGAGCAAGATCTCATCGTTGTATTGCATCTCATGTGTTATTTCAAAAAGAAAGAGGTCCTACTACAGAATTTTCATTTGGATGCCCCTTAAAATAGAAAAATATGACAGACGTATAAGTCAACGGAACTGGTTCTTCTTTGTAACTCAAACTGCAATAATGACCCCACTTTCCACAATAAACATCGCTATGTAGCTACTCTGTTCAGTCTATAATCGAACCAAGTCCCACCTCCGGCAGAGCTGTCTCGATGTGAAATTTGACCCATCCATGGTGGTAAACCATGAGAATACCTCCCACCAAGCTTTTCGAATTGCAACTACATCTTAGGTGATCTAGATCGAAGACAATAAAAGCTTTATCCCCATTTTCCCTCTCCCCTTATGAACCCCCCCCCCCTCCCTCCAAACCCTCCCCGCCCCTACCAGATATAATCCAAATGCAACGCCTACAATGTTATGAATCAACGACCAGCGGACACAAAAATTTTAGGCAACAGAATCATTACCACATGCACCACTCCACCCCTTATGTCATTAAAATCTCACTCGGGGATTTACATCATGTAAACATTTTCTGGCAAAAAATTGCACTTCTATTCGTGTGTGTGTGTGTGTGTGTATGTATGTGGGTGTGTCCTTTTGCGCACTGATTTGCTGATGTTGACCATGCTCTGTTTTTACGTCTTGGAGACAGCATTGTTGGTTTCGATGTATACTTACTACGCGTGTACATACACACAGACCTACAGTTATACTTGCGATTACGTGGGCATGTACACGGAGCTCGCTTTGCGTGTGGCCGTTTTCATTCTCGGCACCAGTGATCAGCTAGACGAAATCCAATCAGTCGTGGATAGAGAAACAGAGAGGCAGGTTCGTAGTTGCCTCCACACACACACACACACACACACACACACACTGCTATCACGCTCTCCCTCCTTGTGTCATCTCATTACATAATCCACAGTGCGTATTGCTATGGCGGCAGTACATTTGCGCTTTGCTTATGGGTGTATATCACATTCAAAATGATTGCCGAATTTGGCCTTCGGGGCAGTGAAAGTGGATGCTTGCAAGCACAAAACCAGAACAGATGTGCATAAAACCACGCATGCGATTCGCTCAGAGCTAGCATAGCACTGTGGCACACTGATATCGATTACGCACCGCATCGTCGAACTGAATACGAGCAAATGTATGCGCATATACGAAGCTCGGGATTGTGAGCATAGATGAGAGAGCCGAGTGACTTGGCGTCTGTTTTAAGTGAATGGTCACTATGGCTTCTGAGCTGCGGAATGGGTGGATGATGAAAATATCACCTTTGCTTGTATTCACATCATTGTTGTGGCTATGGTGTTGTTGTTTTAGTGATTATTCGGATGACCGTATTGATGGTGATAATGATGATTTATCCCGTAAAAGCTGTTATCTAGTGGAATTAAGATGGAGGTACTCGCCCCGAATGTTTTGAAATTCCCTACTTTTCCTCGCAAACAGCAACGAGTTTTATACCTTTTCCAATGCAGTCAGAAATCGCGCAAAATCCCCATTTTTCCGGGTATTCAAAAAAAACCTCACTGGTGGCGAGCTAGTCTATGACAACTAAGACCTTTCTCTGTGGAAATACCGACACCTTCAGTATTTTCTTCACACCTTCGCTTCCTTTTGGGGGAAAATAAGTAGTGCCCAATATCACTAAGCAGACTGAACCTATAAGAGCAGGGGTAATTCTCTTCTAAGAAAATTGGTTATTACAAAGAAAGTAACGATTCCATCGTACATATTCATGGGTATACCATTTTCGATAGCGAACGACAGCTGAACACACGAAACTTGCGAGATAGTGTAGTCACTTTTATCCACCGCTAGTGGTACAATTCTTCTCGTTTCAGGTCAACACAACTAAAATCAGTTATATTGCTATCTGTTTCAGTCCACGTTTTCATCACTGTTTTCGGCTTATGCTCCCCACTTTTCAGTTAGTCCTCTCATATTCTTTACGACTACCTGATTGTATGTGTTGAATAAAATTTATGCACAAAAATAGGTGATTCCAATAAAAATTGACTTACTGTTTTATGCCCCCACGGGTTTTCTAAATCTTGCGCAGTTCCCAATAAGTAGCGATGCCATTGTGAACTAAGTATTACTAAACTGATCAGGCATTTTCTCTGTATACAGGCGTGACCCCCTTTGGCACTTCTGATCATTGTACTTTACTACTTTACTACTACTACTACTTTACTACTTCTGAAGCCTGTTGTCACCGTAACTATTTAATCAAGTCCCTGCAACCCTCGCGAATCGTCAGCAAACTCGCATGCATTGGTGGGAATTTAGAAAAGCTTAGAGTAGTCAGTGACACCACCGATCTTTACATTTCCTTCTACTGAGCCTCCTAAAACTGTATTACTTTTTCCTCTGCTGAATCCTACCACTTTCGACCGGATAGGTTCTCCTTTCCTCGTCCGAGGAGGCGTCCCACAGGTGTAGAAAGGGTACATATCATGTAATGGTAAACTTACGCAAAACACACTGAAACTGAAATACTGTGTCTAAACAGACTGTATATTGACTCAGAGCTGGGAAGCAAGAAGTATCGTGAAATGTCAAGAGCACGGAAGCAGCCGTGCTATGCCAAGCCCAGGCTGGAGCCAAAATTCATATATCTGTGTCATCAGTTCTCTGAAAACATCGACGCAACCTCAATTTCTCCTCTAAATCTTAAGTTCTGTGAGCCCAGTCCAGTCACTTCTGATTCAGTGCTTAGAATTCTACGAGAAGCCAATAGGAACACAACTGGTGACCCAAAATGCTGCGTCCAGAGTTACTAAAAGCCTACTCTCTAAAACTTGCATCAATTATGACAAATCTATTAAGTCTTTGTATTGCTTCCGTGGTGATTCTAAATTGCCAGAGATCTGTAAAAATCACGCATGTACCCAAAAATAGATTCAACACATAATCCGATAGCCTGGCACGTCTGCTTTACTTGAAACATTGGAGAATATACATCTCGTTTCGCTTCCCCAATCGACACAGCTTGTTTAGAAAAGCCTTCTGTCAATCGGAGATTCAGCTGGGCATCTAGTTAACAATAGTTCCTGCTCTTGGTCATGGTGACCACTCTGTTAGGCTAATTTTTCCTGACGAAGCCGACATACTTGTCTCACTTCATCACAGTACACTCCTGCCTATTCTCCATGAAAATTCAATTGATCTTCATAATTTAAACACCCTTTGTGACTACTTTTCTAACCACATACTACTCACTTCTTGCGATATCACATAATCGTCTTCTCTTCAAGATAACTATGAGCATTTCTCTGGATGCTATTTCATCCCCATTTCTTTTCTCATTTTATAATAGTAAGTTCCCCATTCCCCTAATCTCACTGACTGCAAATATGACGATGATGTTGTACTTGGATGTCCCTACAACAGAAGACTGAGTTTTCAACGAAATAGTCTGAATGAACTTTGTAAATGATTCGTTTCCCATTCTCTCTCTGTGTGTGTGTGTGTGTGTGTGTGTGTGTCTGTCTGTCTGTCTATCTCTTCACGTCGTCATATATGTTCATGTGTCCTCCAATCTTCAGCGTGGAGTACGCTACCAAACATCTTTACCAGCATCCCACTTCTCTACTGATAACCAACATCTTCCGTCAATTGCTTAGGAGTTATTCTAATTTTCAATTTTTGTTGAACTAGTAGTGTTGAAACAATCTTCCCTAATGTCACAAAGCTTTCTTTTCTTCTTTTATCTTTCTGACTGAGAAAACTTGGAGTACTTTGTAATCTTGTATTTTAACTTGTGAGCTCCTGCATTGTCGCTCATTGGCTTTTTTGTTTTCTGGTACATTTTGCTGATTAGAAAGGGACGATTATGAGTTGAGTAACATATAGCTGAAGTTGCTTTCTCATTGTTGTGAAAGTAGACGAGATATTCTCACTGACTTTATCGCAGTGATGCATTTTGATGTTTGTGACAATTTCATTCACATACCAGGGCCGAACGAGGTTCGGAGTGTGTCGAAAAAGTGACGCGTCATGTGATGTAATAAACGAGAAAATGTAACGTCAGTAACACGGCGTTTTCCGTGGAAAATCATGACCCGACTTTTCGTTTAAGATGGGGAAGCCTTTTCAAGGCAGTTTAACAATCAAATGCAATGCATATCTTCTCGTTTAAATTCACTCACAGTATATTACGTATCAAACATTGCTGTGTTCGCTTCACGTTTCTGGAAGCTGTTTTTTCCACTCTTTGAAAATTTGGCTATCTTCACGAGCGTCTACATACAGATATATTCTCATCCCTTACCTTGTCCACCGGCTCGTGAACCGTGACTAAGGTATGAATGATCTTACTTTTTAACTTCGTCTCTAACCTTGATGTGCATACTGCCTCATTCAAATTCCACAACTGTTGCACGATCCGTTTATCGTCGAAACTATTTTCCTTGGACTTCACTGAAAAGTATGCACTCTCTGAAAATTCACTGTTTACCGAAAGAGTACAAGCTTTCTTTGACTTGTGCCTAATGTGAGCACCCCACTAGTAGAGCTTCGTCATGGTAAGTGGAAGGTGGTCTGTTCGGTTCCGGTTTGCGGGATAAATTTTTGGATGCGAAAAAAACAAGCAAAGTTTTCCATTTTCTATAAGATTGGGATTTCTAGTACCAAAAAGAAATTCTTCATTTGTTCCTCATGTGTTGATTTTGATAACTGTATTACCAGTTGAACAGTTGCAAAGTGCCCCAGGTGAATGTTGTGATCAATAGACGTGGACCTTCAGAGAACGTGAAATTCAACTGCACTGCCGCCTTAGACAGTACGCTTTACATGCATTTGATTTGGCGGAATTTGAACAAACAACCAAGTGATTCTAACGTTTAAAAGAATTCGAGCTAGTTATGACTGGAACTCCGGATTACTTCGGTGCTCTGTGCTGCCTGGGTCCACTTTCGAATCCCAACGAGGATGACAAGATTTCCCTTTGAGATTATTTTCCCAACTATACTTATTTTGCTCTTGCGTCATTTTCGACCTTGCTTCCCAAACCCAAAAGATGACACCGTAGATTAAAGTATTTTTTAGTTAATGAGCTTTTGGGATCGGGTGTGATTCACGAGATCGACTGGGAAGCTTATATTACATCAGCCGTTGTGAGAAAGAGGGAAAAGTACAATCAGCTGATAAAATACGATCCGCTTTCAAGTCATTTTCACATGCTGGTGGGATCTTGAACAATGATATGTGGCCTCTAAGCTGCGGTATTTTTCCCACAAGCCACTGTAATTACTGTCAGTATATTATGAATGCTTTTGTGCCCCGTGTTATAGGTCCTGTTCTTCGATAGTCTGTATTTGTCATTGTCGTGTCACTTACCTATAACGGAACTGAGTGATCAACTATTCGATAAGGGAAAGAAATCCCCTGTTTGATTCCGTCACTTAAAGTAAATTTGGTGCTTAAAACTGTTCCGGTCTTTCCCTTTGAAAGTTACAATCTACGAAGAAAAGTTCACTGCGTTCCGTCTGAAAAGGGGGAAGATTTCTCGTATTCGCCGAAGAACATCAACTATCACAGTTTTGACACATACTTCTGGGGCATACTTAGCTTGCTTGTGTGCAAGCCATGGAATTCGGCGGACTGTGGCTGATAGAGTTGTGACCTGCGACAATTACAGCTCAGCGGATAAGCATAGTTGATGAGTACCTAAGCTTCTTTTGTAAGTATCGTCAAGATAGTTATTTGGGAACAGAGGTCCATTGCATCGAACAAAAATGGTTCGATCCTACAGTAGAACCCGACTGGGTACAGGGGCCTTATTTTTATTAATAATATTAATAGTAGTAGTAGTGGTAGTGTTAATCCAAAAGGTAAATTTGAGTGACAGTGCTCGTCGACTTAAAGAAATGCTAAAATTCGCAGTTTTCATAAGGAAAAAAGGTTGATCATTCGGCGCTCATGAATTAATTTCTTTTTCAGAATAAATACCTAGACCTCAAAGATGCTCGATGTCAGACTTCTAGATTAGCTTCTGTAAGAAAGATTGAATTGTAACTTGACGCAAAGCCATCCAGCTCGCTGAGAGTTAGCAGTGTTTTGCCGCGTTACAAAGATCTCGTATCCTGATACCTAGGACACTAGTCGTCAAGCCTTAAATCCTTCCATTTCACTTTTGGTGATACGTGCCCTCGATTGTTTATCCTCTGAATACTGCCTCCAGAATTAGATATCTTTTTGGTCACTAATCGAGGTGTGAGCACTGTTGAATACGTGCACAGAAACAAAAAAAGATTATTTGTATTTATATTCACCCAGCAGACATTTGCTGAGATTTCAGCCGTTGTGCGCTAAAGGAGAACGCGAAGAATAAACGTTACACTTGCTAGAGTTTTACTCTACACTTTTTACGCACAAACCTACCCGGCACTCGGAAGCTCCGGACTCGAGTTTCTCTCTTGCTGGAGCTCACCAGGGGAGTATATCCTCCGCTGCACCCAGGGTTCGAATCCGGGTATGCAGAGAAGATCTGAATTGAAAGAAGGCGTCTCCCTTCGAAGCTTTCGGGCACGGATGGCTGTCATAGAGGACGACTTCAGAACAAAATTAACTCAGTGATTCGGATCAGCACTGACGAGAGCATTGCTGAACTGCGGTAACTCGCACACACTCGAGATGGAACAAATGTCCGGGTTTAAACCCTGGGTGCAGCGGAGGACATGCACCACCAATCAGCTCTAACAAGAGCGAAACTAGAGTTTGGGACTTGCGAGTTCAAGGTTGATCGAACGACCTGAGATTTGTACGTGAAAGATGGAGTCATAAGGACAGTCGACCAAGCGAAGTATCTTCAGTCCCACGCAATACTGGCAAGTAATTAGAGGTTTAGAAATGATAAAATGTTTCGTTAAACACCCACAGATATATTCCAACTGGAGTGTGTTTCAATAATGGAGGATAAAGGAAACTAAGCTATAAAGTATTTTCAGTAACCCAGCTTTCATACTCACCCCATTTATCTCAACTCGAGCATTCCCTCTTACCACCTTTCAAAGAGATTGGAATCACATAGCACTGATTAGCTCCGTATGCTGTCATCCTCAACGCGGATAAGCTTGCCCATATCCCCCAGTACATGTTTCTGATATTGCACGAAATCACTTTATAGAGGCTTTCAAATAAATTAAGCTAGTTGACATGTACTTCATTCAATCTCGTTTACAACACATTATTTGTTTAAGTTGATCGGTTGAAGTCAGTAAATCACCTTGATCCAGCCACGTTAGTTATGAGGAAATCTAACGCACACTTTCATACACCAATCTAACTAAGCGGCGGGTGAATACCTCAATCCCCCTCCCATGTCTTTTGTTAAAATTTGATCAGTAATCTTTTCTCTTGTTAAACAACCGGTCTCTTCCTGAATCTGTGACATGTGCCGCCAAATACACGTACACATTGCGGACACTTCCATCAGTTCTTCCCAGTTGGCTAATTGGTATCCAATCCGCAGTGTGTGCGTGTGTGCGAATGGACGGGTGGTTGGGTGGACGTGGATGCGATCGCGATCGTCCGAGCAAGCGAGCACCATCATAAGGCGGGATTATGAGGCGCCAGCTGGTTCCAAGACAGTTCCAACTGGCGTTTAACACCATGCGTTCCGAAACATGTAGTGTTAATTTTGTTAATGAACAAGAACGACTAACGTACGTGGGTGTATGTGTGCGTATTTGTTCGTATTCGGTCACAAAGCCGGATGACTGTATTTAAGGACAACGATAGATGAAGGTGTGCAATACAAGAGAGAGAAAAAAATTAGCACAGGACGTGAAGATCACTTGTCGAGCGAATCTGCTAACTAAAGACAAAGTGAGAGAGACAGAAAGAGTGCGTGTGCAACGGGGAGAGACTGAATTTCGCCTGCATTAAAATGATGCCCGTAACAGATGGGAACGGGTGTATCGCGTCATTTTTTAATTATTCTGACGAGGATCAAATCTGGTTTGTATCGAGTATTCAGTTAGCCTACCCAACAAATTCTCGTCGCGGACAGAATGATCATAGTTTAATAAAACACTAACGATGCCGAGCTGTTTCCCAATTGCATTCTGTCAAAGATTGAATCTTAAAGTAAACTTCCTTGAAAACGGTTGAATACATCAGCTGTGGGGTGTGTGAAGATAGCGTGTCTGAATTGTTCTACTTACAAACGATTATGATAATGTAGCAGTGAACAGTGAGGGTTCAGTGGTATCTGCGTTGATCACTTCCACAACTCGAGATCCGAACTTCGCAAGTGCAGGTTAAACTGGAAGGCAAATAACCACGCGCTATATCCCATGTTTAAAATCCCGAATTACTGGGATCTTATTTGATTCCCCACTCCGATTCTTAGGATCTGGTTGCCCGACTGTCCCTGATAAAGCTATGGGTCTTTGAGGCTATCGGGCATGCTGTTTTCACAGTACGCATGCACAAGTATGTGATAAAAAATTACTGAAGTACGTAGTCATCGATCACGTGGGTCATGCTTAAATGAAAATTGTTGTATGCTACCACTGAAAACAAACGATCATTTACTTGCTTGTTTGTTTTACCATTTATTTCGCTCTCATGCCGGTATTCCAAGTCGTTTTCACAAATGTGCATCAGATTCTCTTGTGTTCATATATGCGTTCGTGTCCGGATATACTGCATACGCTCATCAATCATGCTTTAGACGAGTATCTTCTCAGTAGTTATTCTTTTTCATGCCACTTAGGGGTACTATTACTACCAATGGGAGCACTAATTAAAATAGTAGTACTGTGTCAAAGGGAAATAAGGTGCTAGTAAGTTTTTCGCTTGGCGCTTACCTGAACTCTCAATCACTCGGCTATTTTCTAGCTTCTGCACTGCTGTTGGAACAGAATAAAACTGTGCCCAGCGAAAGATGAAGTAACATTCCGGTTTAGTGACAGTGATATGTTTGCTTTTTTCATTCTCTTATCTGTGTTCGCTTTTGCATTACATCCTTTGTTATCTGTTTTCTTCCGTAGCTATACAACTACTCAAAGATAATACGAATGAGCTCCAAACCGGTCTGCTTACAACTAGGACCCACCTCTGCGATACGGTTGTTGTTATGCGCAGCTAACCGTGGAGGCTAGCCATGGTGTGTATCTAACCCAGGTTCAGCTGATATACTGATTTTTTCTGTTGATCGAAGTATTACCATTTCTACTGAACAGTTCATTCACCTACCATAGTGCAATTTTTTCTCACTCTGATTGGAACATCCGAATATCTACAGCAGTAAACGTATCGTCCTCCCTCGAACCATTAGTTGAATGACCATAATGGTTGTATTTTGGAAGTGAAAAACGCAAGTGGATTTTCCATTACGTAAGATTCAGGCTTCTCGAGCCAACAGTACACTCTAGAAGTAGTTACATTAACCCCTAGTTATCGCCATCACTGTGGTAACCATTGGTACTACAATATGGAGATATATCTTTGTTTGTCCCGGGTACACACAATCACTGCTCAGTTGAAACTCTTATGCTCCGGCTCCAGAAAATTGCACTGGAGTTCGACGGTTACTCTTATTGAGCAACTTCTGTCGGAATAATTGAGTTAAAGGAATATACAGCGTGTATCCACGTCACCAAAGCACGCTAGCTCAAGGATTCCGGTCAGCTTCATCAGCCAAACTTCCCGGGGATAGGAGACGCGATCGATTCAACAACACCAAGGTCAGCTCTCGTGTGATTCTGACTTCCCTTAGCAGGAGAGTGTTATAGTTACACGTTTGTGTATTATGGATGACGGCTGCTCATTCTGTGCATAGATCTATCTACTGATCTATCCTTGGACTAGAGAGAGGTATACGGAGTTCATAATTTCGCTCCAATACGTACAGCAAGATTGAATAAAAGAAGTACGTATACGGTGCTTTTATTACTATCCGAAAGAGCCCGTCACCGACCGACTGGAGGCTGTGATAAAAACGTAGCACTGAATAAATGAACAAAACAAATAGGAAGCTATGTTCACGCACATAATCAGAATGCGTCGTATTTTTGGTGACCCGGTAACTCTTTGAATTTTCCACCTCTTTCTATCTTCTTCCATAATATAAATCAAAATAACCACTGAATAAAAAGACTGTGAGATTTCTTCATTTTTTTTCTTCCCAGGGGATTGATCGATCTACTTGATAAACATGGACGGTCACGATTTCCTAGTTGCCATGATTTTATAGACCACTTAAAATGGGGATCTACTTAATGTCAAATATCCCAGAGATTTTAATAGATCTGCGAATTGGGGGTTAAATATCCACTATATTAAATTAACTGGATAATAAATTTCTTGCAGGTTATCAGGGAGAACTGATATAGTTCGCACTTATTGATTCCGCCAGTTGCTTTTCATTTGGTAAATCGACCGTAATTTACCTCGGATAACCACCGGGTTGAGCCTGAAATAGGGATATATATATATATATATATATATATATATATATATATACCCCGTAACAGCAGTTATCCATAATACTATAATTTAGAAGCAACAACCACAACCATCAGTGGAAAACTACATAAGGCCACCAAATAGATCAGATGAGGTAACGATAGGGACTACGTGAAATGTTGTCTAGCATCATAGTTGACTGACACTGGTGGGATTGGGATCGATTCATTTAAATAATTAAGAGCCTCATTTTCGTATGTATTGTACATTTTCCCTCCGAATCACCTAAAAGCAGAATCATAATATGCTTATCCTTACAACACCAGATATAGATCTGTTCTTTTATACGGCTCAGAAACATAGCCGTCTAGGGTGAAAGATTTGTAAATATTGTCGGTGACTGAGCTTCGATGTCTTCGTAACACTGGCCGAATACGATAGGAGTATCGTACCAGCCATGCTGAGATTAGACGCGGGGTGCTGGGAACCAGTGGTCTTCCTTTGAAACAAGTACTAAATCTAAACAGGTTAAGGTGGTTGGGACATGTGTTATGCATGCCCACCGATAGACTTCCTCAGTGTACGCTGTTCTCTGAGGCAGGAGGTGATTGGAAGATTGGTCGAGATGGTCAGTCGACGACATGGCAGAAATGTATTAAAACCTTAACCAGTGGAGTTGGCCAAGTAGGATGTGTTAGACTTCCAGGTTGGTGTTCACGCGACCCGCCTACCAGATGGCTGCAAACAATAAGTTATACGGCTAGATGCCTCGGCCAGTGGAGTAGTTGTGTTCGAACGTTTTCGCAGTCCTCGTGATTTGCATTCCCTATCATGCTTTCGGAACTCCTTCAACTCACTCTTCTATTCTTTTGCCCCTTACTGGACGATGCTGGAAGGTGGCAACCGAAACCGGAACATAGAATTGCGAGATTAGTTAGTTAATGAAATGAAATGAAATGAACAATACCGAAATATGCCTTCTTTTCTTTTTTCTACAAAGACCAGTCGAATGTTACTTAAATATAGTTTCTGAAATTTGGTATGACAGACTTGACGATTACTGGATTGACCTAATTGCTGAGAGCCCTCTGTCTTGATAATAGCGACAAAACTTCAGGTGGATTCCACTGGCTACTGTGTCTTAGCCGGTGAACTTTAGGATCCATTTGAGGAATTGCTAACACATTTGTCACTATAATCTAATTCATATATCAGGAGTGTGATAAGAAGCTCCTATGTGGAGAGCCTACTGAGAAACCATAACCTTGGTTCGCTGACAGTTCTATGTGGGTTAGACGTTGCTAACCTGGAGAAAGATGGCACTGTGGTCGCGAGTTGGTATTTGTGATTTAACCAGTATCTACAGGCCTGACACTTTCGTTTACTGCCCTGTAACTCGTTTGGGGTAGAGTGCTGTAGGCTTCGGAGTATGAGTAGCATTCATGCGTGGGTCCGAATCTCACCGGGACCGAAAAGTGTCACCGTTCATATCAGGTTGACCTATACGGATTCCGTTGGTGTTTGGTGATGGCAATCAGTCGACCAAAAGTTGCATGACTATCAGGCAAAAAACAGATAAAGCTTTTAGGCCTTATCTGAACCAAATGAGCTGTCCACATTGAATTTTTCACATATTTACGAGTCATTTGTCAGTTCTTTTGCAGTTATGATGACACGTGCTTTAGTAGAAGGGATGGATGCTCTGCTCGGTGTGCACAGAGGCATATATTCAGGTATTTGGCTAAACGAACGAAGTGATACGCTGTGACTTGATCCAATCAGTTAACATGATGTTGTGAAATCCGTCATCAAAGCGACGCGAGTTTAGCGAGGTGGTGGCTATAGGGATGCTTCAACCAGCGATTAGTGTATGATCATGTTTGATACGTCAGTGCGATTAAACAAAAGCAGAGTACTTTTACATTTTAATTACTGTAAGATTTATAATCGATCATGTTTTACGTTCACAGTCGTGAGCAGCCAACGAATATGTGCGTTTGTGAATCTATATCACCATTTTATTCTTGAGCATCTGAGTTTTAGTGTAAGCATCGAGTCAATGACTTCTTTCCTGATGCTCGTCTGTGGCAATGTATCCCAAGTCAGAGTGAAGCGCAACTCAGTGCGAAGTCGTAGGCTCACTCGATGGGGTCTTCATGTTCAACAACGATATCATTCTCGCATTAAATTAATAAAGTATGAATTGTGAAATCGTAGATTTAGTGACAGATTATACGAATATCAGTCACCTAAGTCATAGTCAAGCCAGAGAAGCGTTGCGAAACAGGATATTCCCAAGTTGTCTCTATCTAATAGTGTAACGCCCTCAGTGCGCATGCACGGACAAACTTAGGCGAGCAATGCACGCCACGTAGGCATTCGTTTTCAAATGCATTTACGGCCATATGGGAGAATGAGGATGATATTGATGGTAGTGATGTGGTTGGTGTGACAAAACGGAAGCTTATGGAGTTTTGTCATTAGCGCAGTTTAGCTCAGTACTCTCTCACTCCGCTTCTACGCACACATACTTCCGTTACAATCCGTGGTAGAGTAGAGTGGAGTTTCGTAACACTTTAGACTCGATGGGCAGCACCCGACTACTCATCGACCGTTTAGTGTGTTTGTGTGATATGGAACAGACAGATGACTGTGATTAACGGCTATGAACGCATGCACAGACAAACAGGTAGAACGAAATTTCGAAACCATATCGAACATACATGTGTGCACGTATGCTTCTCACTTCCTGACTTAATCTACTAAATACTTACGTGTGTGTGTGTGTGTGCTTCTTTGCACGTGAGTCGTTTCCGTCCCGTCCCGCTCCATCCTGTGGGCCGGCCTCACATCAGATCGAATCTCTCGGATCACGTACACTTACACGATAATGTATCAATCGCGTGCTTCAGACTACCAACATTCATTCGAGTCATACTGAACTTGACAGGGCTTAATTAGACGGATGTGGAAACGTCACAAGTAAGCATCTCATTTCGATGGTGACATGGGGTGGCGAGTGGATTTAGGACGCTGATTTGCAGACTGCTTACTTCGGACAGCCCCTCATGCACATCAACAGCCGCAGCAGAATCACCACGATCACTCGGGGGATTCATGGCAGTTTAACTGCTACTCCTTAACAGACGCTAACTCAAGTCGCGTGCGCCTGAGTGCGAGAGCACGAAAGTAAGCACGCACAAAACACACACACACGCGCTCACACGTTGATTGGTTCGTGAATATATGCAACGTGCAGTGTACTCACACGCAATCCCCGGTTTCATCATCCATGTTTTGATGGGGTTCATGGCTTGAGTAAACTGCGCATGTGTAACAATGGAGATACAGCCAGAGTGTGTGCGCTTATCTGTCTGCCTATCTGAGTGTGTGTGTGTGTTAAGGGCATTTCACTAGACGTAATGATACTTTGAGCAACGAATGCGCCACCCCTGGTCACCATCTCCTCATCTGAACACACTATCGGTGTAACAATGATCATACTTGATGATAGTCGATAAAGAAGCGGATGGGTAGTCAAATTTTTCGCAGTGATTACTATCGTTCCTTGTTCTGATTTGGAGGAAAAAAGTGGGCTAGATTGATTAACATCAAATTGTAACTAATATCCCACGCAGATTTAAACATAGAGGTGCGAAAAAGACAAGAATGATATGCATATGCATGTTTTCTGGAACCTCTTATTTGTATTCTCTTCCTTTTCACATGTACAAACAAGCACGTCACCCGAACTGCGTTTGTCACCCGATGGTTTTCCATCCACATGGTCTATCTCTAGAGAAAAAGGAAATTTTGGTACTTTCTGCTGCTTTCTTCTGATCTGCAAAATCTGCTTACTGGGAAAAACGAGCATAACAAGAATGGGAGGAGAAATTCGCGATTTCAAGAATCTGTCATGAACTCTTCCTCTGCAAAACAACACCGAAGAGAATTTCCCAGTCAAATGTGGTAACTGAGTAGCTCACTCTATCGTCTCAACGCCAAATACAATGGGACTGTGCTCGTTGTAATGAATACTCGTCATCATCAACCACGTACACAACTATGGGGCCAACACACACACAAACACGTATGGCATGTTCACCATGACAGTCCTCGCATAATCTAATCACTGGTTTACAAAGTTCACGGAGAGCTGAGTTTAGTGGTAGTAGTTTCATGAGATACCAAGATCATCGACAAGACAAGTTCTGTTTAATTTAACTTGTCAGATGGGGATAACGAATCGGCAACCACGTGTGAGCTTAACGGGAATTCATTCCAGGCATGCCAGTGCTCCCCAGTCATCTCTTTAGCCCCAACTAGTCGGCCCGTTGTATGGCATTATGGATGACATATATGTATAGGGGGTATTGGAGTAGAACAGCTGAAATTACTGCTGCTGCTGCTGATGTTGTTGTTGGTACTACTACGGCTGATGCTTCTACTACTACTATTACTATCATTACTTCTGCTACCACCACTATTACTGCCCCCAGCAGTACCACCACCACCGGAATACTACTGATATTACTAGCACTGCTACCACTGATAGTAATAATAATAATGATTGTAATAATAATCCTGCCTCGACGAACACTGGAGCTGAGTACGAGAGCCGAAATGTCCCTAAAATTTTGCAAATTTGGTGATATGGAGCTATGTATGCACTCGGCCTAGTGTGTTTCGCCACGTAGTTCTTTATTTTCATTATTGTAGGTTTTCCTCTACAACGCAAAGGTTTCTGTTGGATCAGAGATCTAACCTTTCCAACTAGAAAATGCTTCGCAATGGAATCGGTGAGTTTCAGAATTTTCCAAACAGTCCCATCATTGACGTAACGGTCTGTCTGGCAGCAGCTAATTGCCGTTATTGAAGTTTAAGTGTATGTAACTGGAATTCACAATGAAAGATAGAATATTTGTTTGGTTGACTGTCCTTTTGACTCCACGTTTCACGCGCAAACCTCAGGCCATCCGATCAACCTGCACTCGGAAGCACCAGATTCACCAATCCCACACACTACTCGCAAGCAACTAGCGTGATATACATACCAAAAGATGGAATAGTTCGAAATCTCGGAAATGATTATGCGTAAAGTACTCATAGCAGAAAACGGCTTACCCAAAACGCTATTCAGGATGCTTTAACAAAAAAATGAGTAATTTTGAGGGAACGCATGTATTTAGGTGGCAGTGGCAATTTCTTTGAGAAGCCTCAGATGCCGTGTACAGTAGCCACTCATTCTGGCCCTGTCGGAAGTCATCAGCAGTGCGTAACCACATAGTCCTTACCAGAATGGCGAGTCTCGTGTATTAGGTACGAGGTTATCAGGGCTAGTGTTCACCAGTTAACCTCACATCAAAACCACCTGTCACTGACAATCTGAACATATTGATGTTATATTCAAGGTGATTAATAACTGGTGAATTTGATCTCCTAACAGAAACCTGTAGTGACCGTGAAGGCTAGTACAAACAGCTTCTTTTGGTTTTTAGCGCTGCACTCAACTTCATAAGCTCTTGACAACCGGTTTTGACTTCTAGGTGGTAAACGTCTCATCATCAACTGAGGCATGGATACAAGAAACTGGATCTGCGAATTCGATGAGTAAATGGTGGAAGTGATAGAAGAACCACAGGAGTTTGGCAGGCTAGTTTTCTTTTATTCTTGTGTAACGTGAATTCCAACCAAAAAATCGAGTGAACTAATGGTCGAACAGGTATCGCGAGGAGTTACAGTTGTTGTTCTTGGTGGTGGTTATGGAGATGTGGGAGACGGTTGGAACTGAGACATATTTCTGTAGATTTCCTCCTTGGCACAAGCAGCTGGAACGATGTGGATAAGGGAAAATCTACTTGCAATTTTCGCATACGAAGTCCATGTCACGAGCCGGAATCGAACCGGTGACACATTTATGAATCAAAGTGGTTGTGTTACTTTTCTCATTTGTTCGAGGCTTACATTACAACCATTAGTTATGAAGTATCTCACATTTTTTCTGACATCGAGGACTTAATCCAATTTAGCAACTCGCGCTGAAAGATATTGGGTTAATTGAGGCAAGCAAGATCTGGCGGAGAAAAGAAATCGATACAAAATATGAGTACACGTAGTAATATTCGTGATAGCTTTTGCCGAATTCTCACGAATTATTTCCTGACTATTAAACTGAGGTCCCAAATGTTTACCTATTCAGCCTAATTCTATTTTCAAGAGTGTCGTTCACTTCTTTCTACCTTTTTAGCCAAGTGTCTGTTTGATCCTTATTTCATCACTTGCACTAGGCAGTGGTATCAGTCAGACCCGTTTGTCAGTGTCATTTTTCCATTGCTTCGCTGTGTCATTTTCTATCACACTTACGATTTACTCTGAAATGATGGATAATTGGAAAGTAGTGCAATCGGAAGTGTCCCCTAGATGGTTGTGCGGACAGAATTACGTACTGGATACAACAGCAGAAACTGTTTGCTGGTGTTCCTAGTACAAACAATTTGATCCCATTCAAAGATGGCCTAAAGAGGCACTCAACTAATTCGCTCGCATTGTCTCTATACTTGACAATCTCTGACCCCCGCCCCCACTGTATACCGCTTGCCTTCAAAGTCCCCGTCCAGAATAGAAGCATTGGGTTGTCAATATGTTCAATCTCAAGAACACAAAGAAACACGTACGGATACGCCATCACATCTGCAGAGAGACCAGTTTTGCTTACATTCTCTACCCGAACACGCAAGTCATCCATTCGGTTTAACAGCAGATTCCATTAGATCAGTTCGTGTGTCCAACTGGGTAGAGATTTGGATAAAGAGACTTCGAAGAAGCGAAAAGGGGGCCTACAAATAAGAAGTTCCAATGTGAGTTCGTTACGAGCGCATTCCGTCCTCCGTATATGGAAGCACTTTGGGTTTTTCTGTTTATCTATTTGTGTATATGCGCGCGTATATTCACGTCCGTTGCCTGACAGTGTGAAAAGTTGGAGTAATTTTGTATCTTCCTCCAAATTAATGAGCAATAAATATTGCTCTTGATTTGTCCCTGAAGTTATGATGGCGGAAGTAGATGTAGAATCCCCGCTACAATGTTGTACCACTGTGTGTGTGTTTGTGTGTGTGTGTGTGTGTGTGTGTGTGTGTGTGTGGATGTGTGAATGAGTGTGCTTACTTCGAAGTATTCGTGATCATGAACAAGCGATTGATCCCAAGCGGATGTTTTTGCGTTACTGTTTGAGTGCCAAAAACAGTAAAACCATCTTGTAGTTATTATCCTATTCTGGTAGAATCAAACTGTCATAATCTACGAACGAACACGAAGAATAAATCAGCCTCAGTTTTGTCGAAATTGTCGCATAGAGCAAAAAGCGAGAAACTCGAAATGGATGGAAAGCCATCTCTGTTCCTTTGTGTCCATGTCAATAGACCAAAAAAAGTATTATTATGTGCATACGTTGAACAGGAACGAGTGTATGATTTGGCCACAAATCCCCATTGTCCCAAATATTACTAACTAGTTCTACGTAGTTGCGCGTGAGTGCAGTGAAAGGGATGTACTAATTAGTTTCAAATGCCCACAGCACTGTTAGAGATGACCGGCAATCGGACCCTGGGACTTGGATTGGAGAACCATACAAAAGGTCCCAATAATTAATGCGTGATAATTAGTCAAGCGGCACTGGATAACCCCCTATCACTAAGTGACCGGAGGTTGTGGAATTTGAGCTTATGACCTCCGAGGTGTTGGGTAAAAGCTCTACACCACTGAATCACTTAGGTGGTAGGAGCAGACGGAACGATGTAGACAATGGAAAATGCTCTTTTCTTTAACATTTTTAGACTATGGAATAATTTACCAGCTTCAAATATTTCGCATCCTCACAACTTTAAACATAGAGTATTCTTTCTCTTTTGAAGTTTCAGCAAACCTAAGGTCTGTGCTTAAACTACATGTCTAATGAGATAAAGAACGGGTGTGGAAAAGTGAGCGGAGTTGCGGTCTTTAAACGAGGCGCAAAAAAACAACTTAGTGTTTCAAGTAAACCCCTATAGGTGACGAAAAGTAATCTAGTGTTTTCGTGAATAAAATCACGTTTTTTCAATTTTAATTGAAAATGACGATTCAGAAGACACTACTGAGTTTTGTGGCCGTATCTTGTCAGTCTTTTATACATACTGTAGGCGCAGAGTGGACGGTGGTTGTGTGGTATAGGCCTCATTCACTTCGAGGGCACGAGGGGTGGGTGATCTACCGGTCTCAGTGGGGCCAGATCGTAACTCGAATGTTACCTGTCTCGTTAGCAGCCCTGACCTGTTGGGGCATTGGTGAATTACTGTTAAGGACTAAACCGGATAACCCCCATAAAACTGCCGGAAATAATACATCTGATAATTCTCAAGCTTTGACAGTAGCACACAGGCTGTCGTCCGTTCAATTCATACTGCGCGCATGAGTGTAATAGAAATGGCGTTCCCATATCCTCAAGAGCCTACTGCGCTGTCACGGTACATAGGAGACGATCACCGGTGTGATTTGTCTTGGAGAACGACTCATAAACACAGAATGGATTCAAACAGCGGAGCACCGTCTACCGTCAACAGATACTTGGAAATACGTTTTCAGAAATTATGCTTTGTTTTTGAATGATTCACTACCAAGTGTCAACCTCAAAATGGTTTACGAAACTCTGGTCACATACTACTCATACGCTCCAATCTTGTTGGGAGTCATTATCAGTGCAGTTGTAGGAATGTTAGTTGAAATAATTTTGAACTTTAAAGATAAATACTGTTACTGAGATTGTTTAACTTGTTATTTCCGTCCAAAATGTTTCATCTTTACTCCTTGATGACAAAAATAGAGGACCCAAATGCTAACTGCAGTGATTAAGAACCGAATAAAGGTAAAAGCGACCCTCTAACGTCACCTTTGAGTTGTATGGGCTGTTACCTACATCCAGGTAACCAATGAAATTAACGACGCAACCGACATATGCACTGTGATTTACAGACATCAGGTTTCTTACAAATTTGGCACCAAATTCTTTTTTTCGCTAACCAATTATCGTGCGAATCATAAGAGATCTGTGTACACCAGTTCCGAAACCCTCCTGGTAATCGAAAAGTTCTTCGCTTTTTCACCAATCACCTCTAGAACCAACTACCGAATTACACACGTCTGACTGCTTGATCGGGATTGAATGTCCCCACGAAAGTGAAATGATAAATTCACCGAAATATTTCTCGTTGAATTTGAGGGACTCGTCAAACTGAGTCAGTTACTAGGCTGATTATCTGGACCATGGAAATAGATATGGTTGGGGTACAAACACACATAGAGACACACGCATGGATGCCCTCCAGTCTGTGGCCAGAAAACCTCCTCGCTCATGGCATTCCCTGTCCTCGAAGAATCCCAGGTGCTTGACGGATTCGGTCACTCTCATACTGACCGTTGGTAACAATCCCAGACTGTGCATTTGGGACACAAACAGTAGGGTATTTCTGGGTTGGACATTTGAAGTCGTTATTGTGACCAAATGGTCCGTGCAATTTTCCTTAACCTTATCCATGCTCCGTAGACGAAGTCGAGCGGCGGTGGGGTGGACGACTGAACAAAACACGTTGGGGAAACGGAGTAGGTTCGAGCAGGTGCATAAATAAGCTGTTCAACTAAACAGTTGCGCACATATACGTGCGTGACCCCGAATCGACAACCACCACGAATGCAGGTGTGACCGGCTAAATCTGACAAGCTCGAGCCCGGGAGACCGAAAATGTCATTACGACGAACACCATCACTGGACACCTCCACAGTACCAAAGACCTTCACAAAAGCCTTAAAACAATCCGTCTGGCGACTGCGGTGGTGATAGAATAGTGGTGGAAACTCACTTCCATGGTTTCAATCTTTTCCTCCCATGTGGGAGGGGGGGGGGCTTCCGTGTATAAGGACAGCAAATTTATTTTATACCACACTGCATTGCACCACATCACAGTGACAAATACGACACGATATGTTCGGTCACTAAGAGGGAAAAGTTACATCTAGCAAGGTAGGACCATGGCCGTTTGTTTGGTCATCTGTTCGTTCATCTGACCTGCACGATTGTTTGATGAGCGAAGTCTTACTCAGGCTGGTTCTTCATAGTCGCAAACATAGGTGACAAACTCAGGCCAGTTTGATATGCACCGACTGCATCCAGGGAGACGGGAATGTCTAAGAAATGTAGCCACCCGTCAACTTGGAATTGTTGCAATAGTTGTAGCTTACCGACCTGGTAACAAGTACGCGGGGAAATAAAGCTGTGTACAACAGCTAACGTAAGACGATGTCTTGTGTAATATCCGAGTAGATATGAAACACTGTAATGAAGTCACTGTTCGGATTTGTAACTAAAAGCATCAGTTCACCGAACAAACCCTAATGCAATGGGTTACTTAGATAGCAATCGAAATATGGTCAAGAATAAATAGTACAATCTGTCAGTAATATGTTTCCAGGTGAAAGCAGTCTGCCCAGTAGGAAGCTTAGTCAAAGAAACCTAGCAGGTTCATCATGTTCACGAAAAGGCTCTGTTGGTTAGATTAGGAAATTTTTGTAAGTCAGCTTCTTCCTGATGCGTAAGGACGATTTGTATCCTAACAGATCAATCTTCAAATGGCCCATCATTACAGGGTCTACAGTTAGTTTGTATACCATCATTCGCTGATGGAACAAGATCATTTTCAAATCAAGCTAATTGCCATCTAGGTAGTTCCGCTTAAATAAATAACTACTGCAACAAGTTCTGTGGAATTCTCTCTCTCTTTTTAGAATCAATTGGGCAAATAAAACTTCCCTTACACGGTTTTCCTATCTCCTGATAGGGAAGCCTACGCCATCAAAAGTAGACCGAATAACGTAGTTATTGTGACTATCTCATCAAGTTTGTATACGTCTCAGTCTGCTGATAATCATATGTAAATTGTCGGATGGTGTTAAAATGTGTAAATCGAATTCAGTAAGTTATCTATGGTCGCACAGTAACAACATAGGACAGGTGGAAAAATCCATTTGATACCGGGGTAATTAAGGTTTTGTTATTCAAACTTTATCCTAGTTCGACACAATGACCTATATAAAGGTGAACAAATGCAGAACAATTTGATGAGCTACATCAGTCTTGCATCAACACATTCAGGTAGTGATTTTAAAAGAATAACGTTTATGTTTCTAAGCTCCACCCACCAGTGAAAGACTGTCCAAACTTTGCACTACGGCTAGAACTCGCTGACAGTGTATACGTCCAGTAGGGTTGACGAGGTACAGATCGGTGGGAACCAACGCGACTGTCCTAACAGTTAAATTATGAATTCCACTTTCTTATCTGTTGGGCCGGAGCCCTAGTGGGAATATCTCTTATCTTATATTATCTTTTTATTCACTTTCTTTTTTATGCAATAACTGTACGGTATTTCAGGAAGGCGAGGGGCCAACTGGAGGCTGTCATGGATTATTATTCGCGAACCAAATCAAATCAAACAGCCACACATTATTAATCAGCACTTGAGAATGAATTGTTAACACTTCCCTTTTTTTTCTCAATTGAAGAACTAACTGCGAAAGTTTTCATGAGATCCCTATGCCATTGTCTGGATGGATGGAGCTATGGTTCAAATTCCATACTTTACACCACAGGCATAGTTCCACTTAGATCAGTTTGTGACCAACAGGATGTCTGTGGTTGATCCAGCCTTGTCGTTTGGTGCGGAAGCATGCTCGTGCACAATCCGTAGTGCCCGTGATAACCTATCGCTCAGACCGACCAAGCCGTACTGTTCAGTTGCATAGGTTTATCTACGTGGATGACAAGCCCAGCCGGTTGGCCACTCCGCTGCCTCATTCGGTCACATCAGATTGTTTGCAAACCTGTAAGAACTTGAAATCCCACGGACCAACATCATGGATCACAGGCTCGGCAAGCCTCTAAGTGATGTCATATCCGAATGGACATACCTTCAAGTTGAAACAAGCATTTGCCACAGTGAATAAGGAAAGAGATTCCAGATCTGGAATACGGCGGGGTTACTATTAGTATTTAGCTGAATCGCACCAAGATAGATACAACAGACAAGAGTGGTGGATCAGCCTACAACAGAACACAGTGTATCGATGAATGAGCAGACCTCATCGGGGTAGATAAAATGTCCCATATATTTCTCCCTATTTGCACAGTGGCAGTTTCCATCTTTTGATTCCTATCGCCCCTACATAGATAAACGATTTGGTGTTAACTGGTATGTATTTAACACGAAAGATCCGTATTTCTCAGGCAACAGTTGCATCATCAGCGTGCGCTGTGTTGTCGATGATAATGATTCGGATGACGGCAATGAATCGGATGAAGATGACGCCTATGATGATGATGATGATTGCCATTTTGTTTCGTGTGATGATGTCGATTATTTTGAGGTTGTTATTGTTGTGTGAATTTTAATCAAAATTAACAGTTCATCTAGTAGATAAATCCGGAATGGAGGCAACGGTTTGGAGTTGGAACCGTTCCGGTTGTTTTCTTCTGTCGCTATATTTCACGTTGGCCACAAAGGGAGGAGAAAGTAATGCCTATATTTCTGAACCCTTGTTGTCACTTGCTTTGTTCTTCGAATTACCTCATGAAGCTGTTTGTTCAGCCTAATCTGGGATATGTTCCGAAATCCAATTGTGCTATCGGTCATATGTTTAACCTGCATAGCGCAACTCCACTCTCAGATTGGAACCGGCAGATAACAGTTTGTCCAATTTTGTTCGGTATTGTAACTCAGGCCCTAATGAACGTGATTCATGTTCGATGCAGTTCAAAAATCCATCTCTACATTGGTTACACCAGCAAGATCTCAGCCGCGAATGAGTGGCCCTAACCTGAGTTGATTTACCACTGGGCGATTAAAAAAATACTCTAAGCCTTTTATAGAGTTTATTTAGGTTTCAGTGGGGCAACAAGAAGGCACCCCATACAGCAATATGTGAACTCTGCTGTTGAAGCTACTCCTTTGTGATTATTAAGTGATGTCGTAGAACCATTCTCTTCAAGCTCTAAAAAAACCACAGCTCATGAACATTTTCCCTACGATTGAATACATGAATTTATTTTAACCATCTCACTGTTAGAATACAAGTAGTAGGATGGGTAATTCATGCATAATATGACTCATCATGCTCTGTCAACACTCAACTCAAGATTGAAAATCATGGAAGCCTTGTACAGCTGTTTTGACCCTCTTTGGGCTTCATCAGTAATGCACACCCATCAAGTCCCCACCAGGATTCGAACAACGATAGAGCGATTGTGAGCCGAACACAACCACCAGGCTGTCCGGGCTGCCCACAGTCGTTGGATGAACATCAACACAGTAGGTAAATCGCCCGTTACAGGAGTCGATCGTAGTGCGAGCAACGGGTTTTCCCCTTTCAAAATAACCAATGAAGGACAGGTGCTAAAACATGTGGCCTCAAACTCCGGCCAGTAGACTTAGAGTATCAAACTACAAAAGGCTAATCGATACCGGATTGGTGTCCAACAACAATGGGAACGACGGTGGAATCATTCCGGCCTCTTATCTCAGATGTGGTAGATGTTCTTAAGGCAGCCTATCAACATCGGTCAGTAGCATAGTTTCCAGAAAAAGAGTAAATAGATAGACAGGCTTAGGTAGCTGAGCTAAGGATAAGCAAATTATATTTCAGACTAGTGGAGATCGCTGGTTGGCGAGTGAAGTAGACACACAACAGGATATTAAGGCTAAAGTCAGTGAGCTAAAGAAGGCGTTGCTATAGTCCGCGCTTCAGTGGATAGTTTCTGATCCTTTTTAATACGTGACTACAGATTATTGTGCGACGGAATTGGTCATGTGGGGTGCAGATTGCATCAGATCATTGACAATAACCATTGCATTTGCATGACTTTTGATTGCAAGGCTTCACAAGAAAATTATCGTAAGCTCGCTTGTCGTACTTAAGAATAGTGCTCACGGGCGCAGATTCTCTTTGATAACTGACCCGACAACTCAATCTAACCAAGCGATGTTATCAATCATCATGGATAACGAGAAATATCGTAACGTCTGATGGATGAAAAAAGTGTTAGCTTACTCATAATTATCTAATTTGTGAATCGTGAACGTGGATGGATTCTTCTTTGATAATTCTTTGTTGGTTAATCACAACAAGCCGTGAGAACGGTGATACTGTGGCAGCTTCTGAAGTAAGTAGTATCGACAAATGAATAGACAAAGATTCCCGGAAGCGTAAGACCAGTTTCACGGTAATTGCCGCTCATCAGGTATGAGTATCCGGCACTTATTTGTCCAGTCTATGGGTTCTACTTATAGTATTTCAACTAATGATTGCAGAGTCGTCTTTCTTGAGACTAGCCTCGGCTAACCCACATCGAACTATCAGCGAATCACCACAGTGATCTCTCGGTGAACTCTTTTAAGAGGAGAAATCCTCACACTCCTGATGCACAAATGAGACTATTGTGGATAAAATACATATGGAGCTTGCCGGTACAATGATGGGTGGACAAGGGAGTTCCGGATGCCCGTATATGATGAGTAGCAATAGCCGCGAAATCAGTCATGTAGCACCAAGAAACTTTATCCACTCACGTATAAGCTATTTACTTCTGGTGTTTCATTGCCACTTTTCATAGTTATTTTGTGATAGTTATGACTACGATGTTTCCTTTCTATAATAGTTAACAATTATGCTAAGGAAACGAAAGTAGTCACCATCAGTTCTGTTATGACCCCTCGACCGGTTCCCTTTGAGCGGCATTGGGCTGACTAGTACGCTTTTGCATTTATTCACTTAAACAAACTTGTGCCAGAGTTTATGGACTAATCACGAAGCGAAATAATTATCTTCTGAATTGAAGTTCGAGTATGTTGCTTGGTGGAATTACTCGAATTGGCCGGGTGACATTTTCGTTACTTAACATCACTCCACTGGAGAAATTAGTCACTACTAGCAGCTTCACGGTAATCATAACATTACTACTCACACTGGAAAAATATTATTCAAATTAGCGTCAGTAACAGTAGTGGTGATAATAGCGATCATAGTGATCACCTTTAATTTAATTACCATATCTTTTCGCTGCAAATTTTCAGACAGATAGGAAAGTAAAGATTTATTCTTTTACCCCAATTTTAGCTGCCATGATACCATTGAACAGATGTCTTAATCATCCAACTGAATCCTGTTTGTCCCCACAATCGATTTTTAATCCTCTTACCTGTCTTGGAGCTAAGCGAACATTTTTCAGCTTTGTAAGCAATCAATCAATCAGCCGTTGATCGATCATGGTCTGATTCGATTTGTTAATCCCTTAGTGAGGGGCTTATGTGAAAGTGTACTGGCATCGCTCCGCAGTTCAGTGATTATTAAGTGAATCAGTTCTGACTCTATTCAATCCTATTTTCTCCACGTGGGCCTAGGGCGTGCATGAAGTGTCCCATCTATTTTGGATTAAACTGAAGGGGTGAGCTCTCGCATGCCCATGTGCTCCAGAGACGGAGAAATGCACTGTTTCTACGGCTGGCAACGAAGACAAGTTGAAACGATGCTAATGTGTCTAATACGATCGGTAAAAGCTGCCATGTTCCTGTCCTTCAAGTGGTTCCCGGAGCGTCAAATGATGGGTAGTGTTGACGAATGTAAAGACCGGTCACGTGGCTTCGGAGGGAGACACAGGGGAGTGTAAGGCGAATGAATGTATTGAATGTATTCGGAATCCACATCTACTTTCGATCTAACTTGCCTCCAAACTCGCTACACCTCAGACCGGTGGATGGTCCATAGCAGCCTGTTTTGCAAATGATTCGGCGGCCTGATTCGAAGTGCCTCCCAAGTCTGCATTATGTACTGGGATTGCGCGTGTAATGTGTGTATGTGTGTATGTGTGTATGTACCCAAGTGGTTGGTTTAATAAAAGATTTCAGTGCATCTGCGAGGGTGCTCCCGGGGGGGGATGATAGACGTAGAGACTGCATACAGAAATCGACAATTCGAATGCTTCTACGTCCACTCTAACAAAGTAAACGAGCGTATCGTCAAGTGGACATTGCCCGTGTGACAAGATGATTTAAGTAAATGGCACTAGCTGTAGCACCATCACCAATCCCCCCACTCACCTCGCACAGATCACCACCACTACCATCACTGGGATGTGAAATCTATTGAAATTCACTATGAAGTGTTCACTTCACACCAATTCACGCTGCTTGGGTGGATAGCGATTGTGCGCCTGCCGGTGGGAGACCAATTTTATGTTGCCACGGTGCCAAGTTGGGTCAGTTTCGCTGTAAAATGCTTTGGCCACCCGCTCCAACCCCGTCTACCACCCAGGCTCCGCCTTGGTCACCGATCTCCAGCCCTTGTGGTGCACTTTCACATTCGTGTGACCTATGCATGGGATGAAAGATGTTGGTGTTGATGTAGATGTAGATGTAGACCGGTGAATGACTGATACAGGGGCATACGGAATCATATCAAATTGGGGTTTTTGTCGGATTGAAAACGGCAAAAAGCACTTTTGCTCTGAAGTATGAATTATGACTGTTGATTTCCAAAACTGGGCAGTTTTAAATGCACTTGTTATTGAGTCAGGTCAAATAAACATATGTGTGTGTTGCAAATCCGACTGGATACACACGCTGATTTCTTAACCAGTAGGTTAGCACATCTAAACGTACATGTGTGAACGCATCCACGCATGTGTACGTTTGTGTACGAAATGTTTCTGCGCGCACAAAATCGGCTTTTCAATAATCCTCATTCTGATTGTACTCTTATTGAAATGAGTGGGGAACTTGGCATAGATGTTTCCGTTGCGTGTGCAAGGGTCATGGGTTTAACGTGAACTATATCACTACCGATAAGGAAAATGGCTTCAGTTAAATAAATTAGCAAAACTTATCAACAAAATGCTTGATTTACGAGTGTTTCACGAGAAAAGAACTAAACTTTGCATTTCTTCCATCTAACCACGATGCCTGTTCGGAGTTTTTCCTGGGTTTATTGAAGGGGATTAAGTTAAATTGCCAAGTTAATTTCAGTCATTCCTATGTGGCAGAAATTATCATCGTGAACAGAATGTCATAAGATGATACTGATTAAACATTTTGCGACGTTGGGACACAATGGAGTCGAAGTTTGATTTGCTTTTAATCATATTCAGTAGCATACTGAAGTTATATGTAGTTATTTATTGGTCGTTAACAAAGCGCTGTCCAAAAGATGGTAATCATTCGACGTCTCGGTTACCGTGGATAACCTTTTTAAATATTACACCGTAAACTGGTCTTGAGTCTTGGTTTTGACTACCATCTTTTCCTACTATGCTGCATTGCCGAAATTAAACACTTGCGCCTAATATATCACACAGCTTATCGTTTTTTCGACACACTTGGAAAAGACCTCTGCTTCGATACAGCATACTCAAATTGTTTATGGCAGATTTACCTTGTAGTATCACCAGGCAGCCTCCGCCAGCTATGCTGAATTCGGGAAAATATGGCACTCCTGTACTCCGTTGAAGTTGTTACAAGTTGTTTTGGGTGATGTCTATCCACTGGATTCAGGCGGTAATGTTCAATTTTGTACTTCACCTAAAGAGAATTTTTGATTATTCAAAAAAATCCATGAAAATTTAATGCCAGTCATGTGGCTCACTGCAGCAGGAATGACAGGCAGGTGTGGTTTAGACTAAGAAAACCGCATCAACGATAGAAAAGTTGCCTTGATATCTCGGTTCCATCAGCTTACAATTAACCAAGACGCCATGAATAAAGGCTGTTGAAGTATGATGCCAAGTCAAGTAAAATATTGCCTGATTCATCCCAAGGGGTGGATTTCAAGCACCTTATCTCATCGGCACATTATCCGTTGGCTATTCACATAATTAGAAAAGGAACAGAATAAGTACTCGGTTCAAGCCGCTGTAAGAAGGTAGTGATGGCAAACAGAGTTAGCACAAAATGTTTTGAAGTTCATCAGACACCAGTAATGGGCTGCTGAGGTACCTTGCAAAATAGGACAGGACAGATAAACAGTGGAAGGTTGCCCGGGAGTAGAACAAGTTGTATTTACACCTTGGGGATGAGGAAGAAACGCACCCAGTTAATCTTTGTCGCACGAAGAATAGTACTTCTCATTTAGGGAAGTGGTTACAATAAAGCGGAATTTACTACTGGATCGGGATAGAACTTTGATATAACTTCTCGAAGTGATAAAATCATTCACAGGCTGAGAAGTCAAGGGGATTTTAAATGAGGCGTGACTTCAAGCAAGAATCTACGAAACACCTATCTAGGTACTGTGGGACATGTAGGGATTTCAGGCCTAGAATACAAAACGATGTTAGCCAAATCTTTGTGAATGTATTAATTATGTGATGGGACCAGATGTGGTCTTGATAAATGGTTACTCCAGGATATTTCACTGACCGAAGTTTGGATATTACCTTGTTGTCAACATGTAAAGTAGATTACCCCATTTCCATCGAGGATAAACGCCCTTCCTTGGGAGATGAAGCACAATGTCTGTATATTTGTACATATTAAGAGATCAGAGTACTGACTCGAGCCGCAGATTGACAGATGATAAGGAATCACTACATTCGGAAAACTGAATACAGAAGCATCGGTTGATGAGAAAGAATATGAAACACAAACCTTTGTAGTGATAATCGACAAATTTTTGTTGAGGAATCAGGATTTCACTCCACCGGTAAACTAACAAGCGCAATAGCTCTTTGAAGCATTGCACCAGGAACTTTTAATGTACGTGACTAGGCTGTCTCCCCGATTCCGTTACTGACCGATACGGCCAACCCGGTGAAAACCGTATCCTTTAAGTTGGAGTAGCGAGTCATCGATATCCGAATTGGTCTACGAATCGAATGCCGGTTATTCACAGCCAGCGAATTCAAACTCCCAAACACCCGTTAGATTCCACAATTTCAATGTAATATTGGCCAATTAGAAACTTTGACGACTAAGTCAATGCGGCAGTGACTACACAATGGCAGTGGTGTTTGTGCACAGTAGTGGGCAGATGGCAGCACAGGTGTTTGGAACTGACATCGAACATAAATAATAGCACAGATTAAAACATAACGAACAAACTATTCTGGAAGTCGTGTATCGCCGAGCAGAAATGGTTTAGGCGAGCAGTTAGTGCGCGGTGGCTGGACAATGAAAATGCCTCGTATAATAATATATGCTGATAATCGTCCGCACGGAAAAACAGTGCATTAATGAAGGCAAGAAATGTCACAGTTTGTTAGCAGTGTCCAGGGAACGGATATGGAACTGATCACACAAACAGTTCACGACGGTCTTCATTCGGGCACTTTAACATTATGAAGAATGAACTCGGTATGGTAGACACGTAGAGGCATATGAACTAATCAAGGCTTATAGAACAGCGTAAGTTTGACCGTAGCTGCCAATAGTCTCAGCACGCACAGAAAAGTTGCAGAGAGAACGCACAGAGATAACTACTCGCGGATTTGTCGAGAAGTGTGCACTGCTTACTAAAACAATAAAATGTTATGTAAAATAGGAAGAAAGTGTGAAAGAACTGGTTAGTTGAACATGTCACAAAAGGATAAGCATAAAGATACAAATGATTGATGAGAAAAAACTAAACCTTACTGAGTGTGCAACACAGTGTTGGGAAACTTTAGCTTTAAATAGTGTATGATATCATCCAAATTTAAGTTAGTTTTATTCACAGTCATACTTTGGGTCATTTATTCGACTCCTGTGCGCAAATATGAGTTGCGAAATTAACTATCGTTTACAAAATACTGGACAGTTTCCCAACCGTCCAAATATTCGGGCTATTCTAGGCAAATATACAGGCGGGGAATTGGAATAGCCCACTGACAAGTCAGAGAAATGTATTTACATCGGTGAAGCAATGGGTTCTTTGTTCTACGCCGAAAATAAAATCTTACACAAATACTGAAACCTTATTCCATCCAATCGGCGAGAGTAATCCTGGTAACACTGAACATATTGCAGGAAGAAGGCCAAACGGTTGAGACATATATACACTTATTCAGCTAGAAGATTTTAAATGGTAAGGCGTATACAATCTTCTAAATAGCTCGTTTTCACCTCCTCGCTTCATCGAGGTTGATCATTCGTCTAACTGTGCAAATCGGCTCCCAACTGATGATGTTCCTGTGGCCACTAAGGTGATTCATATGGGCACCGCTCTGGCTGTTTTGACTCAACTGTATCAACTGATTTATCGATATGAAAGTTTTAACTTGAGCCATCTTGCTGCCTGCCTGAGGTTCCGGTCGAGGTCCGCATTATTTTAAATAGGATTCACTCTGTTTGTCGCGGGATACACTCGAAATTACCCCTGATTCGTCCTCTTTTGAATTTCGATCTGGGTTGGTTGACTCGAAAGACTCGATAGCCACCTTCTTCTGTGTCGCCAAGGCAGTCTCCGCTAAAATGTGCCGGCGGTGACCAAACGGTCGTCATAGTGGGCTTTAAATCCATCTGTCCCAGGTTCGATTTCTCGTGCTGCTGCTAGTCCCTTTCCCCAATCGGTAGCTTTGAATTGGCCGTAACTTCCTTCCTAAAATAGAGTACTATTAGTATAATAAAAAGGAATTAAACAAGAGGAGATCCCACATCCGTCAGCGAAGATTTTCACACTTTCCAAATAGTCCTTCACGGAATTCCGCAAGCCAGGTGATTGATTGCTTTTGTTTCTCAAATAATAAAACGTGTTAAATGATGTAATTTCATCTTTAGATACGATGAATATATTGCATAAGTTCTCCGAGAGTTCACTGCTTCTGGGTATAATAAAATCTTGGAAAAATCACTAATAAATTCATCAAGACATCGGACCCGATATGTGGCACAGTTTGAATCAACAGCGAAAATCGGAAGTTCGGTTTATTGTTCATTTATTAGTAATTGCTTTTTGATTGATCACCAGCCTGATAGAATCGATTTTTTTTGTGGATTTGAATCAACGAAAGCAAAACGAGACCGGATAATAATGTCGTTGCTAAATGTTACGCTTATCTAACATTTTTTAAAATTGGTCAATGAACTTGGTCACGAAGATTGCTTTTGTGGCCTCGCAGTGGTCAAGTGACTACACTGTGACTTATTTTTCTACTGGTTACATGTTTCTTGTCACACGTAGTATCAGACTGCATTCCACTGAAAATGTCCGTTCCCCTCGTTTCGACTTAGTCCAGATCCGCGAAATGTATTGCTGACATGAGCAGTCCGAATATTAAAGATAATGTGAAATCTAGCTGCACCTTTCGCATCCAAAATTCTGATGCCGCAAGCCGCAATCTGACCGGCAACATTCCTATTGCCGGGCAAATGCTGCACCGGCTGTGCTTTCGTGGTACGACCAGTCGGGTGTGGATGACGCAAGTGAATATCCAATGATGTGCTCATCACTATTCCAACGAGACACAGCAACTGTCGTGGTTTTAATCACTGGACTAGCAGTGTCGATCATTTCTCAATTGGACAAACACCACGCGTGTGAGAGATACAAAAGTACAAATTTCAATTGCGAAAGAATATCTAAGAGCTGCTTTTCATCCACTGATTGCTTTTTAAGAGGGACGAAGTTCTAAAGGCATAACTATCTTCAATAGTGTTGGTGGATAGCTATCTGCTACCATCCAACCTGAGCAGTTAAAGCTCTGTGCGACACTCCAGTTCCAGTTCCAAGGTTCTAGTTGCTGCTCTTCCCTGGTAGCAAAATACGTTCATTTTAATATGAGATAAGCCCTTTCCCCTACGCACCTCAGTGGATACGGAGTATATTAGAAGTAAATCAACATCGGTTACTTTGGTGGTAGACAGTAATACACTATCGTGTGAATTGTGACCACATCTGTTGTGACCTAACGTGGTTCTTCACACCAAGTTTCAGGGTCTGGTTGTCGGTTATCGCTGATAGTGTAGTAAGCCTTCGGGGGTATAGGGTATATACCCCCTGGTCTACACTCACGCGCAAGCATGTGTTAAAAAACGATGCAGACAAGATGAAAACAAAGATGTGATGTGAATTCGCCATTCCGACATACGATTTCCATAGTCCCATGTGACATTTACATTCTCGTAACAATTTCCGGTTTGAGTACTAATGAGAACGACTCATCACTTGATACATGAATGATGAAACTCTTGGATCTACAGATGAAACCATCGAAATGGTTCGTTACAATCGTAGCACAAGACCGAATTCACTTTCACGTGTGTGTGTGTGTGTGTGTGTGTGAGAGAGAGTAAGAATCGTGGGCTCGGTGTCTTCGTGACATATAAATTGTAATTCCCAAGCATGCACATGTCCCAACCAAATAATTACGTACCCGCAAATTAAACTTATTCATGACGTTTGTTTGCTTCCACTGAGTTGTATAAAGATTGCCCACATTACACTCATCATAACGAAAGTGACAAGTCACTGATCCGGTCGACCAGACTGCATGAGGTGAACGAACTCACTACTTTTGATGACCAGCGGGCTGGTTTGTCCTCACTATCGTCAGAGCCCAGCAAATCAGCCTTTAAAATATTATTATTCCACTCCAACTGCGGTCAGATTGTATGAATCAACCCCAAGGCATTCTACTTCAATCCGAATCCCAGTTCAGTCATCACAAAGTGGTCTCTCTCCTTTTCTTTCCCTTCGTGTGTGTGTGTGTGTGTGTGTGTGTGTGTGTGTGTATGTGTGCGTTAACCATGCGGACTAAACGAACAGACGAAGGCACTGAGGATTGTGGCAGGTCAGTGTGCCTGCAGCTGACAGTTCGACTACAACTCGAGCTTTTGTTCAAAAGCCCGTATTTGAGGAGACATTTCTTCATTCGCTCCTACCTCGAAGAGATGGAGGTAATCGAGTATTAATCTGCCTTGCTTACTCTGACGTTACCACCTTAAACCTCTTCAATTTGGCCATTTATTCTTCCATTCATTCGTAAAACTAGACTCTGGTCCACTGGGTGGGTGAGTGAGCTAGTGTGATCACCACTTTAATCTCAGTGGGCTCTGGAGGGGGGCTTGGCAGTGTGTTGGGAAAGCTTATTCCACTTGTCTTGTCCACTTTCTGACCGTCTACAATCCGGTCCACTAGCGAACACATACACATGTATGGCTTTGTCCACTCTCGCTTTAAATCCTTGTCTCATGATGCCCTGGTTATTCAGCGATCAACTCCACCTGCTGTTGGTACCCTACACCAACCCCCACCCCCACCCCACCCCCACCCCGATGGAGGTAAGTGAACGTGACCAGACGTTACTGAATGACCAACTGAGAGAAACTGTGTCCTATGTCATCCGAACACCATGAGTGGAGGTGGGGTAAAATGACCAGGCCTTCGATTCCTTCTGAGTCAGGAAATGGGAATATATTTTATTCTCATCTTCGGCAGTCTGTTTAGTTTCGTTGGTCCGTATGGTTTAATGATATGAATGTGTGGCCAGACATAGATGAACATCTGTCGCTCCTCGTGTGTTCCTCGCATGTTCCTCGCATGTTCCTCGCATGTTCTTCGTTGAGTATATCGACGATAGTAATAGTGGTGGCTTATGGGAAGAATAAGGGGGGGGAGGTGGTTGAATTTACGAGTGAGCAACACCCTCACTTACGTTCGTTTGGTATGCATAGACACAACGACCACGTCTGGGTGGAGCAACGGCGGCTCAGGTTATGCGAGACTGGAATAAGGCGGGAGCATATTGGTCATTCGGCAGAGTAAATATTGTTCAAACCGAATGTGGTAATAATACACACAAAATGCTAGTGGATATACAAACAAACACACGGACACACAAACGGAGAATGCACTGGTGCAGAAATGAAGGCTTACATGAAACGTCTATTCGGTTTACCTTCGTTCCCGCACACATTAATATTGACTTTGACCATATACAATGCACCTACTTACGCACTTACATATATGTATATGCATCTATACGTACACGCAATCATACATACATATTATAAAAATCGGTATAGTTCACATGGAATTCAGTTTTTATTCCCTGTTCCAAATCATTTATCACCCCTAATTGGAATCGAGCAGTTTAGTAATCCTTTGTTTGTTCATTTCAGTCCACAATTAATGCACGCGGAAGACCACTCAAAAGTATGCTACCGAATATTCTTTCATTTACTCTGAACTGACTCAGTATGAGCAAAAGAGATAGGAATGATTCACCGCTGTCCACTCTGTGACGAATCTCAACTGTGATTGTTTCATCAATTTAGCTGACCGTTGGTTATTACTTCCACTATAAAACGTTCCAGTTAATTAGTAGGAGGCCTTCGCATAATCATCATGCAATGTGAACGCTCAACTCATCACCGAAAGTCGTAGAAGCACTTCATAGCTGTTTTATCTTTGTAAAGAATCATCAGCAGTGCGCAAGCCCTCACTGGGCCTCAAACCCGAGGTGAACGTTTGTGAGTCCAAAACCTGACCATGAGGTTATTCGGGCTGTCTCTCGACGATTTATTGAACTTTTATCCTATATGACCTTCCTCTACTGTCTTTGAATGTTAGCAGAGCATTTCCTGGCCAGTGATCGACTCCTGTAATGAACGATTTCTGTGTAGGTGTCTAAAAACAAAGAAGCTTTCCGCTAAACAACCTATAGAGGTTGGCTACTACGTGAGTGTGAGTAGTACAAGATTATACTTGTTAATGGAATAATTTATCATCAACATTCAGCTAATCATTGTCAACTAGGGAAGCCCTGTTTCTTAGAAAAAGGTAGTAGGCGAACATCGATCTGTCTTTCTGATACTTCATATCAGACCAAAGCAGTACACGTACGGGGTTTTATGGAATTAGTCCATCGAGTTCAACCAGCTAGGATTTGCATTAGAGGTGCAGGACTGTGAGTCACCAACGGGATCACAAATGTATCCGGGTTTGTTTACAAGTTCCGTACAGTTTGGTACCAACTACTGCTTATGGATAGAAGTCGTTTTTATTAACCTTTATTTGTTTTATTTGAAATCTCAACAGTCGGTTATATGGTGCCTTCGGGGGCAAAAAAAGTATTTATTTGTCAAGTTCGTGGATTGTTTTATTTCACCCTTGTTTTTTTGTCCTCACAGAAAAGTTTGGAGATCAGGACTAAACATTTCGGTGTTCCCAGCAGGCTACCGTTCCTGGGGTCTCTTCACAAAAATCTTTGCACAGGAATAGCAGAGATAGCCTTCCGATCAGTGGAAGGATTCTTTCCATCCCTGATAATCTCTTCAACTCATCAACACACTGGTGCGTGGACATGAACATTGACAAAATCTCTTTCCGGATGAAAAATTGCGCCAATTGTTTTATGGAAGCGAATATTTTTCTCTCATCAGACCCAGAAATGCGTTCACTACTGGTCATCATATTTTTCTGCAAAAGAAAAAATCCGTAGTTAAATATAATCGATAAACTTGAAGAAAAGGCTTTTGTCTGCCTTTAACTGCGTGGACCGTCAAGACAAGACGAAACCTCCGCATATATGAGTAACCGGAAAGCAAAAATGGAATCGATTAAAAATCCACCTTTTCCATCTTCCGTTCCAATACTATAATGTCCTTAGACAAAATATGATAAGTCCCACCCGGGGTTAGATGCTCACAATGGGGACGTAGTCACCAGTAACCATTAGAAAACATGGTTTCTTCTGAAAGTAGTCTGGTTGCTCTATCACCTAAAAAAGGAAATGGATATTACAAGATACTCAGTCTTGAGTACAGGAAACGGGCACTAGTCATTTCCGTCGTACTCTATTCTTCACGCGTTCACAAGTTCGTTTCGGACAGATTGTTCACAGAGGGACCATAACCTTTTACCCAATTTATTGGAAACTCGCCACCGATATACATTGATTTCCGGTCAAAGCAGGCGTCATAGAAGTTCCGAGAGCGAGATTAAGTTATTCAGTTGCATTGAAAGTAATTTTTGTTTATCTGCTTGTTTAATTACTGTCCTAACGGTCCATCAGGACAGATTTACATTCGCCACTTACTCATACAACGGGCAAACCGCTATCCGGGCAGCCGCTGGTCATGTTCTTGTTTCGACAGATTTTGCCTAATCCCTTCTTCCTTCCAGAAATTATGTTCTTTTGTTGCACGATAAATGAAACAAAACAGTATGTTGCCATTTCTTCATTATCATGGTTTTGTTGTTTTGGGGGCACTACAACGAACGTGTTGTTTCCTAAACCATTATCGTCCGGTAGGTATAATAAACTTGGTTCGTTGTAGGAAGATACCGAACTCAGAGCTGAGTTATCGTGTAGATATTTGTGAATAAAAATTATTAGTGCAGATTTTTATGAATGGACAAGAACGTAACTAATGTTATTTAGGAATGCAAAATGTGATAGCAGGGAAGCAGAACCAGACCATTCACTTAGACAAACACTTCATTTTCAATGTATTCCTCAGATGAAATAATTTCTTTGAATTTTTTAGTAGTGGTAAAACACTAAAATAATTAAGCTATAAATGTAATGCCCATTGACATCGACGACTAATAGTCAACGATAATCCAGTACTCATTCGATCGGTGGATGCGATCACGTAGTTCCCATAACTTCCTTCAGATCACCATGTTCTATCAGTATGACACTACATGTTCCTTGTCTTCCCTCGGTTCATAATTGTTTTTGATCGAACGATACTACTTAATCAAGTGGTATATGCATGCTCCTTCGCAGTAGTAGTAGTTATTGTTGTTATAGTTACCATTATTATTGTTATGCCTGTTACTGTTCGAAAAAAGGTTTTCTCCGCACATTAGTCACCACAGTTAACGTACATGATAGTTACGCAATAATTATTAACCAACGGAAAGGTAATGGCTTCATGGTGCTTCTTTGTGGGACTCTAGAGATTATTAAAGAATACCAGACTACTCATCTGGCAGAGATTTGACCCATAGAGACTTATGTGATCGAATACTGGGGATGTGTGGAACATCGAGATGAAACCTTCTCGCTATGAGAAAAATCGTGGGCCACAAGCTGCTTTGTGAGTGCATTCATTTGCTGCCTTTCACATAAATCTTGGGGTGCTTTTCCTAGAAAAATTAAGGTTCGTTCTGGCTAGAAGACTCCATGGACGAGTTGGAATTAAGTAGGCAGCTAAAATGGTCTTCTAGTAATATATGTTGATCGTACTGTTCCCACTGGCTCTTGGTCTCGAAGCTCAGCATTTCGATCGCTAGCAGCTCCTCACCAGCCAAGGTGAGTTCATAAATTAAACTAGAAGATTATCTCAGTTGGTCAAGTGACCACGATCTGTAAGTTGTTTTATATGACTTCATCAAACTCAGGCCCAAGATGAGAAGACGTTCGTCATGCCAACACACCACCTACTGGCGACTCGAACCAAACCATGTAGAATTAGCCCAGATAGCCCAGGCAGTGAAGCTGAGGACGTCATTTCGTATCTAAGTCTCAAGACTCTTCCTGATCTATTCCTCTGCACACACACCGCTCACGTGCAGGTGTCATTCGGAAAATCCACGAAGCCGGCTTACTCTTTCGCAGGAACTGGCCGCATAAAATCAAATTAATTAGATAATCCAACGGCTAGAATGTATAAAATCTGATTCACGCAAGCTGTTCTTTTAGTCTCAGTTCATACGCTTAGTGAAATGCGTGGTAGCTGATGGTTCCCAAAGGACTGGATGAAACGTGTGCATGGCTGTGACATGGAAATTAAGTGGGGAGTTGATCATTGGTACAGCTTATTGCATCACTCATTTTTATAGTTATTTTTCCCCTCTTAGATTCACTCTGTACGGTGTCGGAGCCGATGAATAGGGAGACCTAATGACTGGCATGATAGATTTGATTCACATCCGTTATTCGTCAAAAAATTAAGGAACCAGAAAATCCCTTGGATTTTGAATAACTCGAGTTCAAATTATTTTTCATTGTACACGAAAACAATTTCGCGAAATCGAAAGAAGCGTGGAACAATATGTGCGACACATGGGATTCAAAAGCCCGCGCACACAAGCACATGCCCAAACATGCAGACACACATCAATAATAATCGGTCCGGTGAAGAGACGAAGCATCAAAAATCGTTTATTTCATTAGGCAACATTTTCTTGAAAATCGTTTAACCATGATTTACGCGTACCAACAGACAGAAATGAGGACAGATGTTCCTGTTTTTGAAAAGTTAGTTAGTTGGTTGGGTGTGCGTGTGCGTTATGTCTGTGCACGCGGTAATCAAGTGAGTATCTAAGCTTTCACGCGTATGCAAGCACACACACACACACGTACTTGCACTGGTTCATTTCTTTATGAATGTCTCGTCAAATCCTACCATCAAGTCTCCCATGGAACATTCACCTGCCCCTCCGGACTGAAAATGTTTCACAATCGATTGTAAGTATGAAAGTTGATAGATTTCCCGAATTCAGCAGTCACACGATTGTGTTCCAATATTCGGTCACCTTCAACTCATGATGATCGAGTCCGAGCAGTATCCATGATGATGATGATGGTGGTGGTGGAGGTGGTAGTGGTAGTGGTAGTCGTCGTTGTTGTGATGACGATGCTAGCAACTGGATAGGGTGGGACCAGGGTGGTTAAGTGCATAGATCAACTGCCAGTATCTCGGATCCATGGTCGTTTTTGGTTTGGGCTCAGTGTAAAGTAGGACGTGAAGCGCAAATAGTTAGTAACGCATGAAATGTGGCCACATTCAATCACCCGAGAGTACACACTTAGGGCACACGAATAACTTTCCCATACGGTAGAAGCGATTTTGCAGGCTGATGAAGCTATACAAAATCACATATACGCAACGGCATCCACGCGGCGCCAGTTTGTCCTAGATACTGGCTGAACACGTCCCTGGTCTGGTACTTAATTTTGCACCATGTGTACACTTTGTCTCCTATTCTGTCGCGCAATCATTATCACCAATGCAAGTATCCCTTCAGCGATACCAATTAAAACACATCAGTGGGTGTTAGTGCATGTACGCTGCTGCAGAAAATGAACTAAAATTTACACAAAAAAACTCGCCTTTTCGCTCTCGATCGTTGTCCCTGTGACTCGGTTTCAGTTAGCGAAGAATTTGTTTATTGTACACATTCCGTCTCTAACGACATGTGCTGCTGAACAAAACCGAGTCGAGATTAAAAGTGTCCCATGTAACTGGTAGATTTCGATCACAACCAATAGAGTTGCTACTACTACTACTACTACTACTACTACTACTACTACTACTACTACTACTACTACTACTACTACTACTACTACTACTACTACTACTACTGTGGAAATGTCATATACTACTCATGAGTAGACGTATGATCAATAGGATTTATGGACATCAAAGCACGTCAAAATCTGATGAAGTCTCATGAGCAGAATCGTAATTAAAATACAAGCACAGGCACGCAAAATTTGTAAGAACACTTCAAAATGTCGATTACATGCATTCAGTGCCAATGAGGTTTATGGCGCATTCCATTGGTTTTATTGTTCTGATGCACGAGTTTTAACAAATTGCCATGTGGTACTTCTTGTGGATTACGACACGACTACTGCCACTACTTAAGTTAATAATAATATTAATAATAAAAGGTTTTACCATAGTTATAGATTTAAGACGAGACTAACTGGAATATTAATCCCATCCGAGGCTATGCGGTAATTTCGTTGTCTTTTGCTTGTCGCAGGAACTCGTTGGTACCTTGTAGGTAAGCTTCTATCGGCAAACTTATTTTTGAATTTATCGTGTTAAAAACGGTCACAGAAACTGGCGCCACAGCTAAGGGACTTTGAAAATCTCTGCGGAGAAGGTATTACTGACCAGTTCTCACTAAGTGGACTTTTTCTACTTCGGATGGAAAGAACTTATTTCCACTGGACCGAAGATTTCATTACATATTTGTCAGAATGGCGAAACTAGGCGTAGTCAGCGGGAAGCAAATGTTTACTACCCGGTCAAGTAATCGATCTGTTATTGACATATAAAATAAAATGTTGAACCATAGAGTAGATACTTGTATCTGTCCGAAGTTCTCCCTTGTAGGACAATGCGCGTATCACCATACCACTGAGTAGAGAACTATCAGATAAGGTTGAGAAACAATTACATAGATTTGGAAAGCCGGTTGCTTAATTTGAGAGTCGAACGTGACAGTTGATTTCCGATTCCGTGTAGCGAACCTCCCTGATCAACTGGCCGCGCCATCGTCGATGGAGGTGGTCGTCGTGGTCGAGTGTTATTACTTTACTTGTACTTTTATGCTGCTAGCTCCCGCTAGAGTACAAGCCGGCTTTGTGCATATCAGCAATGGCACCGGCCCATTAGGGCTTATCGGATAAGAAACCTAAGCACAGGGAAATCCACTTCTGTATCCAGTTGCGAACACCGTAGACAGACTGAAGTCCAAACCTCTTAAAGTCCGACGTAACAGTACTGACCCATGTTTTCAGCTGTCCTCCGAGGCGACAGCGCCATCTCGGACATGGAACAGGAGAGAGGCACTATTTCGAAATCTCTCTGCCCGGAAGTCGTAGGACATGTACAAATCACGGCATTCGTGGAGGTTGGAGGAACACTAACAGCTTTTCGATGTCCAAGCACCTTTGTCTTTTTGTCTCATCTGAAAGCTTTTCGTGCCAAGCCACTTTCAGTGACCGTCGCAAACACCAGTGGTCAAACTCTTCCAACTTTCTGAAGTCCTTGACGCGTAGTTGCCACGAGTCGCAACTGTAGGCCAATATTGGATAGATAGCTATCCGGAAGACACGGACAGTTGTCCGGAGGCTGATTTCGTTGAGCTCCCAGAGTACTTTGAAAGCCGGAGAAACGCATAGATCTTGCCGCGGGAAGGTTCAATAGAAAATCGAAGTGTTCGGTTCGTCGCTGTTTCTTTTTGACTTCCTCATGAATGAGCAATCCGACAGTGTGGCTAAGAAGGGGTTCTGTTGGATGTTGCTTGCATGATGCAGTGCTGATTAGACTGAAGGGCTTTGATAAATCATCGCAGTTAACCGCCGTCTCCATGATTTCCGTGATTTCGGTCCAGTAGCTGTTGCTGTCTCTCCTGGCCGAAAGGGTGGTTTTTCGACGGACATACCGGGGGTCTAGGAGAGCATTTATGTGGGTATCTCTAGTCTTTTAGGTTAACTGGAGAGCCGCCTCTGTCTGTCTGTTGTCTTCGCGTAAAGCCCAGTTCATCTAAAGCGAATTGTTAGATCCATGCCTTAAGTGAAGTCCACTGACTTTTCGCCTGTATTTCTCCACTTCTGAACGTGGTGGACAGATGGGAGACAATAGCGTCTGAGACCTCTTGGTGCTTTCTTGATGACTCTAACGACGCTGTGGTAATCCACTTCGGGGCACAGTTTTTGCGGCGATTGGCTAGGTGGATCTTAAAGCGTGCACGGACGAAGGTGTGGTCAGTGCCTTTCATACTACCAGCCTCCGTGCCTCGATAGGACCAGCCATCTTCAATGGAAGATTACTAGCTAGACCGTATGAGAATGCGCTGAGGCTGTCATTAGAGTACCATGTCATCAAGTGCTTCATGGGATGCTAGAGGCGGGTGCTGGTGACGGTTAGGTTTTTGAAGTCCGCAAAGTTTACACGGTGTTCACCATTGCTGCACTGCTGTCCGAAATCACGTTTTCCCAAAATGTGTCTAGTTGCTTGAATGGAGTCGCTAGTGCTGACTTTCCAATCCCCTGCAAGCAGGAGAATATCATGTTTCGGGCAGCTGTTTATCACCTCTTGTATTCTGTCGCAGAACTCGTCGGTGACCGCTTCTTCGGCTGCAAACGTCGGGGCATATATATATATATATATATATATATATATATATATATATATATATATATATATATATATATATATATATATATATATATATATATATATATATATATATATATATATATATATTCACCGATAACCCGGTACAATCTACAAAGGCCTGGTCCCATGAGACAAAAATATGAAGGTGAAGGATCTAAGGGCAAATTTCTAAGGAGTTCGAGCACATGCTATCAAAACATAACCGCCACTGAGCACGACAATGAACCATATCTGACCAAGTTTCCAGCCAGCTGTGTAGTGGATCTCTAGGTCCCCAACCATGCAAGTGCGAAGAACTGACATAAGAAAGTCTTGATGTTAACACTTTGACAGACCGGAGCCTTACATGGCTTGGTCTCCACCTTGCCGTTTCCATCCAACCTTAGGCTCGGAGAAAAGAGAGCGACGGGGAATTGGATGAGGTGGCATACGTAGAGCAAGTCCTAACCGACGAACTAGATGGAGTGATGTGGTAGCTCTAATTGGGTACGCGGCAAGCCCAGTTCCGTAGATGCGCTTTCGAACTGCGGAACTGCTTATTCACTGTAGCCACCATACTCGCGAGATACTCCTCAGGCATCGATGACCGAACACGGACAACCAGTCGACATCAGCCGCTCGAACAGGCCAGGTCTCATAAACTCACAGGACCACAGCAGCGTTGTACACTCTGCCTTTCAATCGGAGACAGAAATCAAGTCATCCCCACAGGTGACGCAAATTGCAAAAGGCCACTTGAACCTTCTCTATTCGGTTGTCCACAAGGTCTCCAATCCGTCTGTCGACAGTTATACAGCTTCCCAACAACAACTTCTATCGGTCACTACCGAGAGTAAGCACAAAGATGGACTCCTGCCAATCTTGTAGAAATATTTCACACTCAGAGTGTGAAAAGCATACCCATACCGTAATACAGACCACGCGAGGTTGCCTAGAACACACTGTGCCACAGTAAAGTCATTGCAAACCAATGCGATGTCATCCGCATAGTCTAAGTCTAAAAGTTCGTTACCAGGTAGGAGCTCATCACCTTCGTTCTTTTGATTTCCTTGTGTCCTTCTTGGGATCTCGTCGATCGCGAAATTGAACAGGAATGGCGAGAGTGGGCAACCCTGACATACTCCACTTCCAACTGAAAAGTAAGGTAACGATAAGCCAAATGCTTGTACTCTGTCTGAAGTCTGACGGTATAGAGCTTGGATGGTTTCCACATAATTGTCAAGCACTACCTGTCTGACCAGACGTTCTCAAAGGGTCATCCTATCAACGGAATCAAAGCTACTCGGACGTTCAAGAATATGACTACTGCCGGTCTACGATATGTGTAGCGGAGTTCAAGTATCTGACGGATGGTGAAAACTTGGTCAATGCGCCCACGGTTGGATCGGAAGTTGGACTATTCTTCACGGACTTGTTGTTCGCGTACTGAGGACAGTCATTGGAGGATTACCCGCGCTAACAACTTTGATGAGACTGAAATCAGGCTTATTTCTTGATGATTGGAACAGATGTTTCTAGCCTCTTTCTTGTATATAGGAGTGACGGATGCACAGTTCCAAAGTTCTGGGGCGTGATCGTGGAGCCAAATCTCGGAAAAATGTTGGTGAGCTCTTTGGAGAGGCGTACCCCATCGTCTTTGAAGAGAACCGGAGGTAGTTCTCCAGAGCCGAGAACTTTATTGCGTTTCAGGATGTGGAGCTCACGATCGATTTCTTCTGTGGGTGGGGTATTGCAGATAGTCCATGTAGCCTGAGCTGGTTCAACCGGACAACTGAGTGGGAGCGATGGCCCTGAAGGCCAGTTAAACTACTTTTCAAAGTGCTCTGCCCAGGGGACCATGTGCCATGAAAGCTCATGGACTGGTTGGTCGTTTGCCTCGCAGGTCACTTCGCTCACTCCAAGCTTCTTGGTCCCAGTAGACCGGATGATTTGGAAAAGTCTCCGAACATTGCCGATGGCAGCAGCTTTTTCCATTTCGACCTCTCGTTCCAACCACCAATTTTCTCGGACTCCGCACAAGCGTTTAATCAAATTTTGTCGTTGTTGGGCTCGGGTATTGTGGTTTTTGCTTCCGGCAGGGATATTCCGGCGGCTGTCCAGCAATTCCAGAGAATCTGGTGAGATTCAACACGTGACCGCATGCAGTGTGACTAATTCACAAGATGCGGTACTCGCTACTTTTATGGCATCTTGGATGTGTTGCCAGCCGTCTGACAAGTCATCGAGTGTGTGGCTACTTAGCTGGGCAGCAAGCTCATTCAGATATCTCTCCCTGAATGATATCCGGCAAAGTTGGTCTATGCCTACCCGTTGACGGCGGACTTTGACTTGGTGGAAAACGATATTGTGAACTGAGCACACACTGAGAGGTTATGTGAATCTAGATGTGTTCTCCAGTAAAACCTACAAGACTTGACTGAGCCAAGCTAGTGGTAGCTTACGGCTATACGGTTTAATTGTGTCCAAGACTGGCTAGCAGACTGCAATCATCATGTGACTGTGTGACGAGAGCTGCACCGGAAGTTTGTACTCGACAAGATTAGGCGATGGCCTGCGCACAGATGAAGCAGTCCATTACCGTTATCCGTGCTCCTATGGTTGGCGCCGATTTGGCGTCTCAGCATTCCCTCGTCTGAACCTAGGTGGCCAATCTGGGTGTTTGGATCTCCGGCCAGTACCATTTTATCTCTATGAGATGCCTTTCCAAGAAGTTCGTGAAACTGTTGGTAGAATGTATCTTTGACCGTTTCCGGACTGCAGTCAGTAGGGGCGTAGGCAGCGACGATAAACAGACAACGATCACCGTCGCTGCCTTTGGTAACTTTGAACGAACCCTCTAAGCGAAACGCGCATAGTCTGCTGTTGACTGGGATCCAGTCGAGTAGCACAGACTCAGGTTTATCACTCAAAGCGATTCGTACTCCTGCATGACTAAAAGCAGAAGCCTAGGCATATCCGGATAAGAGTAGAGCAAAAGCATGTCCTGAGGGCAAATTCAGACGAATCACTATGATGGGTTCATGGGAGCGGGTCTCGGATAAACAGCAGACGTCAATAGCCATTGTCTCGAGCGTGCGCTGTAAAGCTGCTTCTTGGCCTATTTGCATAGGAGTGCGTACACTGAAAGCTGCAAGCTTCAGTGGCACATGCGATCTCAGTAGTGGTTCTGATGAACTGCACACAACTGAAGGAACAATCTCTTTTACACTCCCAGAGTCTTCATCGATGGCAACCTGAGAAGTACACGGAATGACATTATTTTTGTTGTATGTATAAAAGTGGACGAAAGTGGGCGGTGTGGTTTTAGGTAGTTGGTTTTGTCCGACCGCCAGCACCTCAGTCATAACCTGTGTTGCTTCAGTGAGGGAATAAAGTCGAGCGTGAGAAAGAAGGATCACGTATGTGGAGATTTCATGTAGGCATGTGGGATGTATGCTGCCCGGTTGCCCAGACCAAAGTAGAGGGTTGACTCAGGGGGCCCTACCCCCAGCCTTCGGTCAGAGCCCTTAATCTACATGACAGTAGGACAACTTGAGGGTCTCGTTGCCCTCTGGGGGCCGAGGACTGATTGCTCTGTTCATGCTCCCTTCGGATGGGGCTAGACATCTTGAATGTCCACTACTTCCCTCCACCACAGATTCCGGCGAGCATACTGTTTTACGCCTCATACGGTGCTCGTAGTTGGTTTGGAATTAGAGTTTAGCCATCTCCACTGGACTGAATATCAGTCAGTCAACCCGATAGAGAGGGCTGGGCATTCGCTTTCGTCCTCTCACTTTGGTGGGAACACCTCCGCCACGAGAAGGTAGTGAGTAGGGTTTCCTCAGGAGAAGCTGTAGAAAACGCACGATCACCTGGGAGTATTTCGAGAGGCGTTCAGGACGAGTAGTCATCTTGGAACCTGAAACACCCACGCTCGACCATGCTGAGGCATAAACCACAACCACTGACACTTTCTAGGGCGAGGAGCGAAAAAGAGCTGGAGCGATCCGAGGGGATATCAGGCTCCATGGAATTAGTGTTGTTAGCCTTGTTGCCGACAGCTATCGTGACACTGTGGAGACCAGAGCTGTCAGGGGGTCTGCTGTGATGGAGGTGGAAACTGTCATCTACTCTAGGAACCTTCATACACCCGGTGCCAGAATTAGGCCGTCGAATTTCGGAGTGACGAGCAATTTCAATGCGATAGTCATGCAGCTTTAGCGCGGTGAGGGCTTGGTTTCCTATGTCCAAGAGTGTTATCACATCCCAGCCGGCGATTTGAATGTGATTTTGTGTCTCAAAGCCCCAGCTAAAGTATTTGTCACCCCGGCTGCGGGGAGAACACGAGGCGCGTCGCCTACGGGGAATGCCTTAGCGTGAGCTATGTGTGTGAGGGAACATGTCATGAAGAGTCTTGGGAATTTGGTAGGAAGTGGCGTCCCCAGCTCCATTTGACCTTTCAATTGAGGTAGCAATTCTAGCCCGTGCGCAGCCAAGTGCCATCTGTTTGGCAACAGGAAGTTTTGTGTTGGGAGCCGGCGACGGGAAGAGCGGTCCGTACGCCTTTTTGGTGGTGGTCTACCAATCCGGGATGCCCAACGCGTCCGAATGATCTTGGGCATGGTTGCCGGTCGTTCCCGAGGAGCTCGTTCGCAAATCGGTAGAGGTTACCTAGACTCGGAGGTCGTTGCAACCCTGTCGATTGGACTATAGCCTTGGTAGCTGCTCGACCTAACAGATCTCCTGCGCCTATGCAGAAGTATCCGCCTCCGCAGGCTGGGAACCGTCTCACCGAGGTTTTTAGCCATCGGTTACCCTTAACCTGGTTTAGCCCGCCTATAGAATGGTTTTGCCGGGGTGTGGCTGCTGATGCATACCTCAGCTTTGTGGAGCCACAGGTGAGAGTTATGCAGGTGATGGAGACCCAAGAGGTGGAAGATACTCTGAGGGGACATCTAGCCGGCATCTAGCCGTATCCCCCAACGTATCTAACCATTGAGTGAGAGGGTTTCTTGGATCCCACCCAGAAAGTCTAACACGCCCTACATGGCCAAGTCCACTAGTTAGGTTTTTCATACCATTCTTCCTTGTCATGGACTGACCACCGTTACCCATCTTCCAGCTGGTAGCCACCTCAGCAAACATAGCACGCCGAGGGATCCTGTCAGGGGACACGCGCAACACATGCCCCAACCATCTTAGCCTGGTCAGCTTAAGTGTTTCATCTAATGGTTTGATCTTTGAACCTGAGACTCTCCGCCGAACCTCAGCATTGCTCACACGGTGTTCCCACCAGATTCGAACAATACTACAAAGACATCGGTGTTCATATACCGACAATCTTCGTATGTCCTCCACCCGTAGTGACCATGTCTCCCAACCATACAGGAGCACGGGCCTGACTGCTGCAGCGTACACTCGACCCTTGATGGGCAAACGAATGTCATGTCGACGCCACAGGTGACTCAGATTAGCAAATGCCGAACGAGTCTTCTGTGTGCGCAGAGACGTTTCATCCGATATCCAACCTCCGGGTGAGATGCACCTCCCCAGATAACAGAACTTGTCTACCACGTTTATAGTCACCCCAAACCCTGAAAGGCTTGGGGTTGGACCAACCCAGTCCTGCAAGAGCATCTTGCGCTTTGGAGGTGCAAAACGTATATCGAACATTGCTACGCAACCCGTCAAGTTGTCCGTAAATGCTTGCAACTCACCTGGATCTTCACTTAGAAGGACTATGTCATCCGCATACTCAAGGTCTAATACCTTTCCACCCGGGAAAAGTTCAATGCCGCTATCCTCACCTGACAAAAGTGCGGTCTCTAGGACCATTCCAATCACAAAGTTAAAGAGGAAAGGAGAGAGGGCAACCCTGTTGTACACCTTTTCTTGTGGTGGACTCGGGTGAAAGACTACCGTAAGCCCGAACTGGGCTTCGGCTGAAAATGTAACGGGATTTTACGATGGAAATGAATTTCTCTAGTACACTCTTCAGCAAGAGGCAGTGCCAGAGAACTGTGCGGTCAACTGAGTCGAACGCCGCTTTAAGATCAAGAAAAATAGAGATAGTGGGCCTACGGAAGTTGTATCTATGTCCTAAGGTTTGTCGAAGAGTGAAGATGTGATCAATACAAACTTGGCCAGGTCCAAACCCAGCTGGATGCTCGCGCGAGCACTGTTCACGAGCGTTAGATAAGCAGCGGAGAATAATACCAGCGAGCAGTTTGGATGCGATGCTAACCAGACTGATTCTCCTGTGGTTTTCACAGGAGGATCTGTCACCTTTCTTATAAATCGGTACGATCACCATTCACACCAACTCTTCGGAACTTGTTCCTTCTCCCATATCAAACCGAGGAGTTTCATCAACTCCAGTAAAAGTACTGGGCCACCTTCTTTGAAAATGGACAGAGGCAACCCATCCGGTCCGGCAGCCTTATATCGTTTAGGATAGTTTATCTCACGAAGAACCTCCTTTTCTGACGGAGGACTGTTGTCTACACCAACAGCCATACCGAAAGCTCCGCCTAGAGAATTAGACGACTCTCGTGAGTTTGAATCAGTGAGCTGTTCGCTTCTTTGATCACTTCGCGAACTCTTGGTTTACGTGGACCGGTTAGTCTAATCAGATGGGAAACAAACCGCAGCAGCTTTTTCTACCTCCCTACACTTTGCAATCCACTACTGCTCACAGTCATATGGCTTTTGATGTATCTCCGTGCCTCATCATATCTGGAAACCAGAGGAATCGTTGTGAGCACATCCAACAGTGCAACTGAGGATGCAGATATTCATCGTTTCTGTGTGTGTCTAGTTGTTGGACCTTGGTTAGCATCAGCCGCCGCACGTAGAGCCTGTCTGATCTCTGTACATCGCTGTTCTGGATTCTGGGCACTTGACTGCATCGATAACCTGGTGGACAGTTCTGTTCGGAAAGCAGACCGTTGGTGATCGTCCCGTAGTAGCTGCGGCGTTGTTTCGGCCACCAACGAGACGCAAGCTGAAACTCGCGCGGACAAGAGCGTGATCAGTGTATACAGACGTGGACCAAAATAAGCGACAGTCTTGAATTGATCGGTGCCAGCTGTAACCAACAGCAATATGGTCGATCTGTGTCCAACGTTGCGAAGGAGCAGGAGGACGCCAGGTTAGTCGATGTCGTTTTTTGTGCCAGAAATTTGATCGGAACACAGTTAAATGAGTCGATCACCGTTATCAGTTCGATCGGCTGGAACGCAATATCGGCCACTCTTATTCCCCTCCGTCTCGTCTAGGCTTCCGACTGAAGCATCGAAACTATCAGCAACAACCGTGAAGTCCATAGAAAGAACTCTGCGGAGCAGCTGAGACAAATCCTAGTAGAATTGGATATTAGCTTCAGGAGAGCTACAGTCAGTTGGGGCATACACACAAACGACAAACAGGTATCGGCGCTTCAGTCTAGTGCTGTTGACATGCACAGAAACATTCAGCCGAACTGCCACAGACGGCTGCTGACTATGATCCAGTCGAACAGTGCACACTCAGCCTTCACACTCAGAGCGATACCAATACTAGCCTGACCACGAACACTAGACACCGAATCACCCGATATGCAAAGAGTGAAACGAGAAGCCGAGCTTCTATCAGGAGAGCGAAGTATTAACACTAAAGTTGTGTCTTGTATGCGTGTTTCGGAGACGCAGCACACGTCAGTAGGCTATATATATATATATATATATATATATATATATATATATATATATATATATATATATATATATATATATATATATATATATATATATATATATATATATATATATATATATATATATATATATATATATATATATATATATATATATAGCCTTTGTGGTTAACATGAAAAGCCTCAGTAAACGTGTTAGCTTAAAGTCTCCGATAATTTATTAAATTATTATTTATAAGGTGGATTAATTCAAACTGCATGCCACAAGAACCACACAAAAAACCTTAAATTTTCACGGATCTAACTACCATTCCTGAAATATGATTTAGATGCGCAGCAAAATCCAACCGCGATAAAGTACTCCTGAAGTCCTTACCATTTCTCTGCTTAGCATAGGAATATCAGAGCTGTCGTTTCGGGCATTTTCCCTGTCTGAAATGAACTTTTCCCACCATCCTCCAAACTGAGCAATCCGTTGGATTCACTCCGAGTATATGAGTAGAATTTCCGACGATTACGGAAGGTTTCACTAGGGGGAAAATTTCCGCGAACCATCAACGGTTGCAACAGCTACGGCAGAACGGTCTGCATGAGCAGCCATGGCGTTCAATGCCTATAACCTTGCCCATCGTCCTTAAATAATAAATATTAGCAAAATAAAATAAAATTCATCATGAAACTGAAAATAATATTCTTATTTTATCGAAATTTATCATATCATCACTTTAAACGGTTTACTTCAGTGTGCACGCACAACCCCGGTTTGGAGAAAGTTAACGGCGTATCCCAAGACACTATGCGGATTGGAAAGACTACGTACACAGTACGCATGAATCTTGAAAAAATGTTGATTTTCTTGCCATTTTTGCCACACGAACAAGTCAATAAAATAATAATAATAATAATGCAAATAAAAACCATCATCATCATCGTCATCAATTTTGACAAAATCACAAGCAATGCGCTTCAGCCACTCGTTGGCTCTCGTACTTATTGAATATGACGTGTTGATCTCATGCATATGACCTTGGTTTATTATAAGCGGCAGGATTCCAACAATTCCAATTTACCAAGACCGTCTTGATGACAACGGTGTGTTTCGAAGTCTCAAAAAGTTTACCATATTATTATCTTTTTGAAATGTTAATAGAAAGAATTTCACTTCTACAATTGTTTTTCACCGAAGAGAGCATCTTATCCTGTTCGGAACTCAGCCACTCTCTTTGCTGTTTCACTTTTCAATCGGAATATCAAAATGTGGATTCAACAAGCTAAAGGCGAATATTTGTTCATGGTATCTTTTTTAAAAGTTCATTAAACTATCTCCGTTTCAGTTGGCGAAATTTGTGGGTTATTTTGTAGTTTGTGATTTTTTGCATCGGATTTCTTCCAATCTTCTCCACGAATACAAAAATCAGGGATTATGACTAGTTGTTTCGGTTCAATCGTTTACACGAAGATTACAACCGTGTGGAGCGCAATCGTGCACATTGATTTCGGGAACCAGTTTGGACTAAGTGCTTGTGTATTGCAGCTGCTGATTGTTCTAGGAGTCCACACGAAACGATTGTACTCCAATAAATTTCGGTGGTGAACTCATCTTGGGTACTGCGTAACAAATTGCCTGATAAAACTACATGAAAAGCAAGTGACTTTCGAAAACCCAACCTTGAGGACGGTAATCCGATCAATCACTTGTTCTTCACTTAGTTCAACGGGTAGTTTTTATCTAACGTATACAGCGGTTTTGTTTTTAATGTTAACACTTCTTGATACGCATCAAGCTTGTGAAATGAACACGAATTGCTACTCATCAGCAGTCATCTATACCAATGAACCTCGAATAAATTGGTTCTCCACAGTGAGTTAAATAAGTAATCAGTATTAACTAACGCAAACATATCCAGCAAGAATTTCATTCGCAACAATGGCAAGTCAACAAAGCGATTATACAACAAAACGCATCAATCATGGATGACGAAATCCGTGCATCGACCGATAAAAACAATACCCCATTAAACCCTGCAAGGCCCATTAAGTAACAAATTTTCTCCCGTAAAACTATTTGAACAAAGAAAGAAACATAACGGGACGGGGAAAAGATCGGGTTAGAAAGCTGTGGCACTACACTGATCATTCATTCATTATTCCACTTTCTTCCTCTCTTGTATGGTGGGACGGGATGTGCCGAGATCTCATTTGCGCGCAAAAGTAGAAAGGATGTCGTGAAAGGTGAGTAAGTTTTGCCCTCATTTCCTGTAAACAGTTTGTGCGTGCGCACTTTTCTAAGCTTATCTGGCTTCGATTGTCTGTCACTGGTTTGGTCAGTCTGGGTACAGAACTCATTGACCACAGCCGTGCTTCCTCCATAGTATCGGTTATTTGGGTTTATCCACTTCTTCCTATGTTTCTTTCGTGTTACATCAGTCAGTCGGTGCGTTATCGGACAGCACAAGTAAGGAGACCTATGATAGTTTACTGAACCTTATCCTTATCAGGGTTTCCCTCCAGTCAGCTAGATTAGGCCTTCGTATGCATACATATGTGCACAAAAGCATATATACATGACAATAATGAAAACGTGAGTGCCCAAGTGTATGCAAAATCACACCTACTTCATTTTCAACGACACTGTCCAGAGTGGCAAAAAGCGATGTGCTGAGGTGTTCACATAATTATATGTTTAACTCATTCCTGCAATTATAAAATTTATTGACTCAGGCTGGCGCTTGGCTTAGACCGCTAAATCAAACCGGAACTTGAGCTGCTCGAAAGGATAGATACTAAAGGTGGGAGTTGCGTGTGCGTGAGAAGCAATATATTATGTCAGACATTTTCTAAGGGGGTAGCTACTGTTACGGTACCGGCTGCAGCAATGAGATAAATCCTTACGCGCACCTGTCTACGTGTGCGTGTATGACGCACACGCCTTGAACAAGGGATACGTTTGTCCCGAAATAAAACGAGTTACTTGTTCTCACATCTAATTTTTTTGACGGCAATTAGATGTGTGAGAATTCGTCCGGTGAAAATAGGTCGAGTGTCCATATATCCGATTCCCACAAGAACACTGACTTTTTCAGTTCATATTCAGTCATGGATAAAGTACCTCTTTTAACTCACTGTACTATCAGAGATAGAGGCCTCAAGCTTCGATCGGTGCAGGTGGAAAGGAGAACCGCATGGAGCATATGGGTAAGCCTAACCACAGAGGACGGAATGCAGTCTGCTGTCTAGAATGACCAGTCGTGGAAAGATTCGAACCTTCCATCTCGGGCTGTTGAATTTGACTCATACCGCTTGAGTATTGAATAACTTCCGATGACAGACTTATGTCCTACTCGCTGGGTTACCATCAAACGTCAGTAATTCTCCGGATATAAGGCAGGTCGAAAATGGTGGGCCGCCAATCCTCATCCTTATGTAGCAGTTAGGTCTAGCGACCGAGCAGCATTTCGGTGTTCACCAAGGCTTCGTAAACTTACTCTATCAAATAGAGTTTTATTTCCTGATAGTGACACAGGTGAAAGCCTTCGAAGATTTCTTATTCAGAGTTAGTGTTATTTTCCGAAGCTGAAATTCCTAGTGTACTTGAATTCACTGACAGCCACAAGCCGACCAACTCGAAGTAGGTTATGGATGTGAAGTCTTCCCATGTCTTAAATAGTACTTTTCGGATGCATGAGACAAAGCATACCACACTGAGATACTTCGATCACCACACGATCAGTGATACTTTACATCAAACGTACATGTATTCCACTCCCCCCCCCCAAAAAAAAAATAATAATAATAAAATAAAACGAACAAGTAAATAAAAATACTGAATGCTGTTTTGTGCGAACCCCTAGGTGTGGTGTCCGTCTAGTTGAAGGCCCATTGATGCAGCTTCGCGTCTAGTACAACTGGTAGTGTTGACGTGATGCACACCGATGAGAGCCAGCACCCGCGGATATCTTGGCAGTCACGTGATGGGACCCACCATGAAAAGATCCGGGGCTGAAGGGCCAGTTTGGAACTCGGTGGTTGCACACCACCGAGACATGATAAATTGGATGAAAACAGCTGCGCGCAGTGCTGTTTTGGTTTTCAGTAGTGAGTTGAGCTGCCATACTGTATGAATAATAATAATAATGATAAATTCGGTACATATTACTATTGTGTACACCCGGAAAATAGTTTCACGTGTCATTTTTTTGTTCCCAACAAAAATCAATAATTGAATTTCAAACCATCATGGAAAATCTATAGGAAACTTAACAATTGCTTTATCTTTGTTTCTAAATCATCATCAGCAAAGCATATTCAACGGGTACTCCCAACTAGGATTCTTTTATTCTGTATTTACCTTCCTTGTGTTTTACATTGGTGGTACAATATTTCAGGACTATAGTCGCGGCAAATTAGAGACTGTCAGCCTGAAGAAAGTGACCAGTGGTAGCTGCGGGATTCGAACTAGGTACAGAATGATCTGAAATCCATCAAGACTACAGTTTGATCACCGTCGGTTGAACACTGTGCGTAAAATTGGGAGTCACAAACACCGAGACGAACCTTATGCGCTTTCTTCACTGCAACAGCTCGTGATGTGGAGCCAACCCGCCACTAAATTTGTGCGTTGATAACTCGACACATACACGCTTCAATCGACTTCCTATTTTCGGTACAGACGGAAGTGGAAATTTGGGACTACAGATATTCTACAGAATTTTTCCCGACTTGTTCCGACGAACCAGATGAAGCAGCCGCACGCCGCTTCCGCAGATTTTCTAGGATGAGATGAACATTGATGATGCACGTAACCGATCAGATTGCCTAATACTGAAACGGATAATTCATAAAATAAATAAAAAAGATGCCAAATATGCTACCCTTTCTGCTCAAATTCAGATAAGTTTTGAGAATGAGAATGTTCTCTCATAACCGGGTTGCTATCGTTTGTCTTTTTAGCTGAAGAAGAAGTTCCACATTTTCCCCTAACGGCGGTACTGGTGTCCGTAGCGTTCGCAGTGAAAAAGTCTTCTGGGTTGGTGGACACCGAATTTCAACCTCGTTCTCTAGCTCTCTACTAAATAGATCCCTGACCGGCTTCCGTATTAATTGGGCCATATCACTCAACAAAGAGTTACTCGAACAGATGTCTGCGTGGTTTTCGCATAGCCAGTTACCGAAACCATGAGCGATCGTGACCAAACGGTCACCGCAATAAATCTCACCACCTCCGGTCAAAACATTCCTCTCAACTCCAGGCCGCTTTTCCGTATTCGAATCACAGTCGTTCACCCCGGAGTTGGAATTCCAGTTGGGACTAGGCGGATGTGCAAAGCTGGTGATTGGTAACAAGGGTGAAACAGATATCTGTAGTGATTCTACGGTTTTCAATGATGAGTTAACCTTTGTTATTGCATGATCAATCATTTGTTAATCATTTCAACTCTGCCGGTATCATTCGTACTGATGATAATAAGATATTAATTCTTTTATTCGTTCGCTGAACCAAGATTTGCCCATGGGTAAGCTATTTTCACACCGTCCTGCTTCGCAATAATCATCCTATTTGTTATTACGTTCAGTTAAAGAAGCTATTTTCATGTTTTTTTTTCTATCAGATAATATTATGTACACGTTCTTCGTGTCTCTCACCGTCCTGTAGGAAAGTTCACAAGAAAAGAGAATTATATGAATCCATTGTCCACTACTGGACTCAGAAGGTCAGAACAACCACGTATTGACAGACATTCTCAGTTTTCAATTTTCCTCCATTCCTTTTGCTCAAAAGCGCAATAGTACTAACTTTCTCGATTGACAGATACATCTGCTATTACTTTCGTAACTGAAAACTGTTGTGCCTAATCTTTTGACAATCACCATATTCGCTTCTTTTTAAGGTGTACACATTGACTCGAAAATCACATGCAGTCAAGCCCAGAGATATGCACACACACATGGACACGTACACAAGAATGTGAGCATAACAACTGCGATGTCTCTGGAGAAAGCCAAACCAATAGGATAGCTTAAGGAGAATACCCCGGGGGCAGGATGAGTGGAACTGGATGTAAGCGTTTTATTACCCCATCTCAAAGGTCTGGGGGAGAGGGGGGGGGCGGGCTTGTCACCACGAATACCGCGACAAACAAGACCATGACCAGTATCACCACCACTATCATCTTCCTATGTTGCTCGGTTTTTCTATCGGGGACATAAATCTTACCGGAATTATTCTAATCGGCCACCGGCGGCTGTTTATGCATGTTATAAAATGTGAAATTGTTACATTCTTCTTGTTCATAACTGTTCTTCTCCCTATATACATTTATTTATTCACCCAGTTTGGGAGAGAACAGTTTGATGTAATGAAATCCATAGTAAATTTCACGTAGACAGACCTTCTGTGGCTTGCTCCGCCTAGTTATTGTGCGATGGAAATGAATAAACAATATGATGACGTCTATCCGTATAGATGTGTCTGGGTGGGTGACCACTTGTAAGTCCACACTTTTGTGTGTTTACATGCTCGAATTATGTCCATCAAATGACGGTTGATGATTGCTTGTGGTGGTCATACAGATAAGGACAATAGAACAGAGATACAGCTCCGCCCAGTTCTGAAACGTGGATCAGTTCCTTTCTGTGAATCTGATAAGCTCCGGAACAGTTAATGAGGAGCAGTGACTGGACGTTGGGAACATATGATCTGTTCGTTTCATTCCCTCGAGGAAAAACAGAGACAACGTTAAATTCATGAACAAAACAACCGAGGGTTATGGGCACGTTAATAAATTCCCTGTGCATCCTTGCTCGCTTGTGTGCATGGTACGTCTTATTGCTTATCTAATTGCGAACAGGCAATAATCGATTTAATACCATGGGGACCGCCGTTTGCAAATAAACGATTGAATGGATGAATAAATGGTGAGAGAACAGATGAACGAGCAAATGTCCACCGACGATTGTCCACAAAAGTTCTCATCAAAATATCAGAACTCGATCCGCTGCAGTTTACTTGGCATGGCTTGCGTTTCCATGTCCTTTAAAAGATCATTATACGGTACATATTTCCTGACTGTTTATAAACCAGTTGTGCTACTGTAAGTGGTTAAATGCCTCATGTTTGTAGCCGTGTTACATAAAGTGTGTACGTATCCGTTATGTCAATTAGGTGAGGGTGACGTTACCCCGAAATGACCCAGTTCGAGAACTTTGTGGCGCCGTCCTCCATAATGGAAACATTGGTGAGGATGTCGGATAGCTTATGAACTTGCCGACGGAAGGGAAAAAACAATATAAGCCGAAGATTCCAACTAAAAATAAGAACAGACGGATAGAAATATACTGTTTTCAGTGGATACACGATGAAGTAGAATAAAGCTGTCTCAGTCAAAACACCTGCATGAGGAACAAGGTTGATAAGTTACTTTGCTCTGTCTCTGATTCTGTCGGACCCTGTAGCTCATTTTACTTTACTTGTATTATTCACTAAGGCTGTGTTACTTGTGAAAATAATAACGGGATGACAGAATGATGCAAACAGATCCCCCCGTGTGCTTGATCGTGCATGGCATCTTACACTTCGGACTGAATTACCTCTAGTTCACCCTTTGGCGACTTTAAGCTTTTGATAACACAATCAATTGCTATCTTTTTCCCTCAAGTGTGTTCCTCGTTGGCTTGACTTTCCGTATTCGTATTCTAGTCGCAATCATGCGTTTACGGAAAAAGGTGTCGCATTTTACCATCTTGGATTGGGTGTTTTGTTTTGGCACATCTGATTACATGAAAAATATTTTGCTCTTTCAAATTTTACCAGCGGTTTTAGGGTCTACAATACCACTATCTTACTCGATCCAGTAACGTTAAACAGCAATGGCTAAAAACCTTCCGTTTGTCACATGGTGGTCCAGAAATCTGCAGAACATCTCTTTTCTATCTACTTTCTAATGGTCTGGGGCCAGATTTAACATGAAATAAGCTGTGGTATATGTTTATTTTTATTCAGCGAAGTCCACAGTAAAAGCATATCAGTAAGTATCTTATCCATCCCTATCTTATCCCATCATATGTATAAACGAATATTGTAACCTTAACGACCAACGATCACGATTCGATGAAGACGATATTTGTTCGATAGAGGTTCTCGTCACTGGCGACGAAAGAAGCGGACAGATAGGCTAGTAGGGTTGTCAGGTGTGTCCTGGATGCCGCGTTTTTCCATGGGGGTTACACGAGTACGATCCACAAAGAGGTAGAAGGAATGAAAACCGATGGTCCCGTACTCAGAAGGTGTATACGCAGGCATAAAAGCTTACATCTGATAAGCTGGAGAAGGCGGTCTGTCCCACAGCTTTACAAAGCCATTTCATTTCACTCCAGCTGAAGACGTATGAAATTAGACGCATATCTAGTACTGATTTCCCTGGACGAGTATTGTTATATTATGAACTATCTGTGCTTTAGGCGCTCCTCAGTTGACGTGAGGGTGTGTGTTCGACTCCCAGTCCTGCGCCATCGGTTCGAGTCCAACTTCAGGGTTGGGTGTAGATGGTTGCGCTTGGCAACGATGAAATAACTGTAAAATGGTTCTGTGGATATTGAGTTGGCTTACCGGCGTCCACATCTGCTATTGTCCTCATGCTGGTCCCAATAAAGTTAAACTTCTTTCAAAAAAGCAGCTAAAAAGAAAGAATTATTTTGACGCTATCTAACTTTAATGAGAATATTGATTTTCAGGAAACCATTAGATGATAAATTCATTAATTCTTTTTTATTAGCCGTCCAACAGTTGAACAGTTCGCATGTTGGGCTGAACCAAGAGTGAATCACCGAGAGCCTCTGACGGGATTTTAAGCCATGTCCGGATGTGAACGATCAAGTTATACGTTTATCATTCCAACAGCCGAATTAAAAACAACATCCTAGGCTACGGGATGTTCTTGCCTGAATCATATTAATTTGTCCGTTAGCTGTACCTGCCTGAACGTTAATTTCCATGTGATGGGCGTAACGAAAGCTTCAACTAGGAATTTCCTGGCAATCAGCTTGAATCCGTAAGCTAAACGGTATATTTACGTGAGTGAAGTTATCATAGAATCATAGGCAGTGAGCTGGGAATGACAGTTGAAATCCAGTGCTTTTTAGAAAACAATATTCGAATTATCAGAGGGTATACTTTTCTTTTGGTCTTATCCTCTTGCGTTCTTGAATTTATTTCCGAATTGCTAGACGAGCGATTTTCAGTTACGCTAACATAGGAGGAGTTACATCTGTTTAAATAGTGAGGGATTTCAATCGTTAATGAAATGGTTCGTCATGCAGATGACGTCCTTCATGGTTGTGTTGATGACGAGCTTTCACTATTCAGAGTCGGCGGCCGGGTAGATACTGCGTCATGCAGCTACTAAGTGAATGAAGTTGTTGTGATGCAGATTCAATTGAGCTCGCCGGTTTGAGATCCCTAATGGAGTACTCAGTGAATATACACGGCAACCTACAAACCATAACAAGTTGAGTGAATTAGTTACAAGAAAGGAATTCCGTGAATTTCCAACGGCGAGTTGATCTCTGATGCCGCTTAATGAGTCTTTCCATATACAAAATAGAAGTTTACAATTTTGTTTGTTTTCGGCGAACTCTTAATCAGAACTTAAGAAATTCAGTGCATATTACTTAAAATCGAATTTTATCCGCTTGTGGGTGACTTTCTTTGGCTGAGTAAAGTGTGCTGCTACGAACAGCTGCATGATAATCACGAATTCGTAGATGCCGGTGTTCACTCCGACTATCTGGAGGTCGCAGAAGATAGGCATTCCTCAAAGATGAGAAATTTACATTCTTGTTTTAATCGGTTTTTTCTATATCTGCACGTGAACGAGTATTCCGTGATCTGCTAACTACGGGCAAACAGTCTCAACCATTGGGTTGAGTGTTTGTTTTTCAAACAAGTAGTGAATATTTCATTGTATATTTATCACACCGACTGGAGTTAATTTCGATAACACTGACCATTCCCGCGAGAGCAGACAATAAAGGATAGGACAAGAGTGAAAAATGCGAATACAGAAGAAGGTTTAGGGATTGGAATGGAATGGAACGGGGGGGGGGAGGGGGGAGGGGGGGAGGGGGGAGGGGGGGAGGGGGGGGGAGATGGACGGTTCCAAATCTTTATCTGACAGACTGGGCACAGTCACGTGCTAGATAAAATAGTATCGGAAATGATGATGACGGTGATGATTCGCGACTGGGTGAACAAAGCTATTCGTAAACCTTGGGGATAGGTTCAGTGCATAAATGAGTGTGCGAGTGAGTGGCACGTGACCGATCTGACTGATATGCTCGCTTATACTGCGATTGTATTAGATTCTCGTATTGAGCAGCTGGGAAAGGAAATTCGAGAAATTCACTCAGTAGCTCTCCTCATCCTCTAACAGAATGAAAAATCAATACTGTCCATTACTGCATCCATCTTGTTTGATGTAAACTTCTAAAAATCACAAATACGAGGACTCGTTGTTCATCCCGGTCAAGATTTTCGTCATATCTGCCAACACGAGAATAACAGATCTGTAGACTGTCAGAGAGTTTTCCAGTTTAACAGAGACACTGCAAATAACGTATATGAAGTGCATTACTCGCCAGAAACTACTACTTATTCTTCATTGGTTGAGTAAGTATGAAGTGTCAGATTATATATATGCATATATATATAAATATATATATATATATATATATATATATATATAGTAGGATAAACATTTTTAACCGTTTACATTTCCTGTTCTCTTAAGAGAAGAAAGATTTTCTGCTTACCTGCTTCGCTCAGGGAATCAACTTTTAGGAAATCCAGGAGGTGGGAGTTACATAAAAGAAAAACTTCTGGTAGTTATGCAGAAAAAATCCGTTGTTTGTTATACTTTACTCGTATCAACTCCACTACATTCCTCAAAAGAGAATTAAGCAAAGAGTCCGTCTATCTCAGACAAGGGGAACCAGTTTCTCTCGTGAGAAGTTTGGATTGTCGGATACCCGTTAACTAATCAGTCAGACACACCTTATTCTGTACGGATGGATTTGATAAATGATACTCATTGTCACGATTTATCATGCAGTACTAGAGCTCACCTCAGCACTGAAAACCGTGCAAACAGTGAACAACTATTTCTTCTGACTAATTCGAGATAATCATCAGCTGCCGTGCATATCCTCCGAGTATCCCGTATGATACACGAATGGTGAGCTGAACATTGACAATGCATAACAAATCACTAATCAGTTAGTTATTCAACTCCTGGCATTTTCCAAAATAGGAGAGCTTTCTTTTTTGCCACATAAATTTTTTTTATGACAGACTTGTGCACGCTTGCAGTGGAAGGGGTATACCGCGTAGACCCAAATGCTCACTGAACTATTAGGGATAAGCGGCAACCAGGCCCTGAGACCTGGATCAGAGAACCACCTGAAGTCCAAATAAGTCTGCGGGTGGTAACCAGCCGGAAGATGGTGGATTACTGTCCACCACGAAAGTGACCGGCGGTGACGAGATTCGAACCTCTGGACTCCGGAGTTGGTAAGAAAAAGCCTTTAACCACTTACTCACTAGTGGTCAAATTTTGCGGTCCAGACTGCATCAGCAGGCTGCTACAAAATTTCAGTTGAAAGGGGGTTAACGAAGAATATTTTACAGAATACAAGATCAGATAGAAAGTATGAGAATTTTGATACTGCCAGTCTAAGTGCGAATACATTTTTGCTTTGTTTTCTACCCTTCCTCTGCTTCTTCTCCACCTCTTCATCCTCCCCATATTGCTCACCAGTTCTTAGGATACCGGGTTTTCCGTGAAGTAGATAAATAAGTTAGATATGAGACCTACAACCTATTTACCCAACTAACAACAGAACGTGCCTGAAACAAGGAATTGTTCAACAGTCTGGGATACAGTAGAGATAGTCGACCATACAGCACGTGTTGTGAGGTGTGTGGGCTCTGGGTCAACAGTAAGAAGAAAGTGTACGCACACATCCTCGTAATCTTTTGCGATTATGGTCCCTAAATATGAACTATTGTTTGAATATCTCATACAAGTTCATGGGCGGCAATTTTTTAATGCTTCGTCTGTTGAAAGAAACAATTAATGAAATTCTAAGCCCCAATAGGGATGAATGCGTACACGTGTAAGCAGGTATTGTCACCATTCCAATGCAGTCTTAGTCTTTGAAATCCTTGCATCCCCGGCACAAAAAAGCTGCCTCTGGATTGAACATTTTACGACAACTGTACCCGGCTATTCGTGACTATAAAGAACAAAGACATTCCGAAATTTCTTTCAACTCCACCTAGGGCAATACGATAAATTCATCAGTTTCGCCACTTTGTATACGAAATTCATTCATAAACATGTGGAACTGTGAGTCACAAACAGAAAAACGAGAGATATTTGTTAAAATTAATTTGTCATCATGTTCCACATGCACATTCTCATTTTGTGAGTAATATGTTGGCTTGCCTCCATCGTCAATGACTGATTTCAGCATTTTACTATAGAGACTACCGGCTCAGCTTTAAGATAATTAGTTATCTTAAGATCCATCAAGTGCACTATTTTCGCCCGCGGACCGTCACGTAGAGAAGATGCGCTAATTTTTCCCTGCAACATTGAACAAAAGTACCCCATCAAGTTCAAATATGGACTTTTATGAAGCATTTATAAAAACTAGACCTTTGACGTGTCCACGGTTTCGCTACTGTAAAAGCATATAACAAATGAATAGATATGTCCACGGTCGTAAGATATTATCCGCCTGTGAGGTTTGATGAAGTGTTACACCAAGTAGCGAAGTAGTCATTTAATCTAACTGAAAGGGAACATTAATTTCTTGTGTCCGAAGTATCCTGTATTGTTCGTTGTAGTGGCCATGATTTGGTGAGTTTTACAAGTTAGATATCGCTGGAATGAGTTCTCACGTTTACCATAAAGCATACGAAATAAACCGATAGCAGCCTACCATGACTCATCATTCTTCGCATTGGAATGTAGAAATTTACAGAGAAGTCTTCCCTCCGGATATATGTATTACTCTTGGAGTATTATACGGTAACAACGGGCAAGTAAGGCATCATTATCCAGATCGTGCACGTTGGACCTCTGTCCAGCGAATCTTCTACTGACATCATGTTTAAAAAGATTAATGCCGAAAAGAGCCTCTTAATTTACGAGATGATTCTGAGAAATATCTTTCTCAGGAACCAGGCTTGATTCGTCATCGGAACTTCATCGCTGTGGTATTTATTAATCTGGTGAAATTTTCTGGATGCAGATTTTCCCTTTATCGCGAAAACGGAAAGAACCTTTAACGGACGGCTTTCGCATGATATTGATTTCAAGGTCAGGTGTTGGAAGTGTACCAACAGCCGTTCTTCCGTGAGCCAATCGTCACCCTCAAAATTGCGGTTACACCGCGAGATATTATATATATATATATATATATATATATATATATATATATATATATATATATATATATTGTTGGTGAACCATGGACTGTGAAATTTCGTGTCTGTCCCAGATAACTAACAGTTGAAGATGCTAATCCATCTAAAATCCCGCAGACAAGGGTACTCGCAGGGGTTTGAGAGAATTGAGGATTGAAGTGTTGTATATACCATCAGGGTCAGAAAGGGCAGTGTTTTTTGCCGTGGTTTATGAACCCTACTTTCTTCAACCCCATGAATACCGATCCAAGTTTGCCATGATGTTCTGATCACTGAGCTTGGTGTTAGAAGGACCAATCCAAGATTATTAAATTATTAACATTCATTTGGGTGGTACATTCAAACGACGACGGATTAGACGATTAAAACGCCTCTTCTTTACGAACCCTGGCAAGAAGCTTAGACCGGCCCCAACCGCTTTTCTGCAGAAGGAAAGATGTTTGGTCTAGAGCTTTCAAATCTATAAGGATGTTATTATCGTTTTTGTTTTTGCCCAGCTACCAAGACGAGTAATGACTTACTCGTGATCATCTAACCCGCTCCCCAAAAACTAAAGAATGCATTTTATCCAAAAACAGATGGGCGAGCCCACTATCTGAGTACGTCGATCAGTTTTCCCATACGCGATTTGCGCAAACACAAGCCCATCGAATCATGACATCACCGATATACAGCAAACAACCGTGGTTTGTCTAGTATTATTTTCAGGAACGTCACGTCAAGTTGAACCTTTTCAAGAACTTGCTATTGCTGGTTTATTATTCTTACAAGTCCAGCATGTGACCATCTTCTGTTAGTCTAAATTTTGTTAGCCCTGGTTGCGCATTCATAAATTTACAAATAGGAGCCCTTTTATCTAATTAGTAAACATCTTATAACGGTTACTGACAGCCTTTATACCCCGAAGTATTTGCCTAAGTCAAGGATGGTAAGGCCCGGTCAGTGATACTAGTGGGGATAATAGAAGAATCTTTTCATGAGTAACCATTTCCATTGGGAGAATAAGCCAAGGCCCTCAGAAAGTGAGTAATTCCTCCCGAGGTGTAAGCAATTTATTCAAGGGTGGAAGGCTTTCGATATCACCAAGCTCTCCATAGATCCGCGACACGTTGTCGGTAAAACAATGACGTACTCCATCTTCATTTATTTCATGTAAATAAGCGTACGACGTCGTTGTTGGATATGAGCATTCTAGAGCATAGGTCACTCCCATAATCCAAGGCAGACACCCTTTGTCATTTTACTGACCACATTTGTGACCATCCATTACTAAATGTGAACAAGAGGTGTAGTGTAGAGGTTTTCTTGAGTGGCTTTTTGTATGTCTGAGGGGAAAGAGGAGTGCAAATTCGTGCAGGTGAAATCTTCAACTTTCTGCGACGAAATGTGAAACTGAAGTGTTCCCAATCCTGACTAAGTTCAACTGGCGGAGGGGTGGAGCGCCTCGGAGTGAATTAATCTGCCACATTGATCGTAAACCACCGGAGACTTGCTTGCGAAGTGAAATTGTCCATTAGTGCGTGGAGCAATGGACTGGGTCCACTCCGAGAAGAAGTTTGATGACAGAGGAACTACGACCTTGCACTCATGTTCATTTGTAGGGGCGATGATAGATGACACTGGCATTATGTGACAAGGGTGCACTTTCGGAGCCCATCACACATGCATTTATGTGTGATTGGGCTTCACAAGTTTGGGGGATCAGACCATTTCTGTTGAGGTAAGACGTACGTCACAATCGGCATTATAATTTAACAACTGGCAATTGTTATATCTATATTTGCTTCATCAGAGTGACGTTGAAGAAATTCTCTTCATCAGGTCGGCTAGAATTCAAAATGAACTGGATAGAAAAACTACGAACCGCCTCCACACCCTTCGTCTACCTTCCTCTTTCTGTCTTTTGTAATAGGCCAGTTTCTTTCCCCCAACAGACGACTGGCAAACCCGGTAGAAGTGCACCTATTAGCTAAACTATACTTCACCGTAATGCATGGCTACTTAAATTGAGAGTGATCTGTTGGAACGATTTGTTTGTAGCGATGACGTTACTGTTTTCAACCAGGCTATCCCGGCCACAAAATAGGACTATTGATTCTTTTTTGAGTTTTAATAATGAGGATCTACCGGTATTATATTTCAAGCTCAAACATTTTTGGGAGTAACTTGAATTGCCTGTTTTCGTGATATTCATAGAATTGTGTAACTTGTTTCACCAAGCAGTTTCGCAGCTGAACTCATCACTGAAAACCACAGCTGCTCCATCGTCGTTAATAATCATCTGAACAGCACACATCCACCGAGCTCCTGAAGGAACCTAAATAAAATCTCAATTATTCAATCCATTTAGGTTTTTCGTATAACGGAATGAATTTGTTGTACTTGCACCCCTATAGAGAATCCATCTATCACAGGAGTCGACCACTGCTCGGGCAACGGTCTGTTACCTCTAACGGTCAGCGACGGAAGGGCGCTATATATAATGTAGTGTACATGTCGAACAACCCGCTCAGAACCAGCCCGGATAGCCTGGTAATTCGGTGTTGGACTAGCGATTTTTCACCCCGGGTTGGAGTCTCCGTAGGGACTAGATGGATGAACAATACTCGTGATTCCCAGTAAGGATGAAACAGTCGCACAGTGCCCCAGTGTCTTACAATTCCAAGTGAGGCTTTCATACCGCTTGGTGATCCACAGTACATATGAATCAAATCTGTAGTTAGTTGAGTTCACCGAATTGTTCGTTATAGCTTTTCAAGGCTTAGCGTAACAGTGAAAATCCAATGAACCGGTTGATTTGATTGTCCGCAGAACTCATCAGCAATTTCCAAACAACTAACAGCGCACACCGGACTATCATTCACGGACGTTAATCATTCTGCTACCCATTGGAGCTGTCTTTTGACCCACACTACCATGGTCATAGGCTTTGGACTCTGGCAGTTAGTCACCCAAAGAACAAATGAACCAGCTTTCAGAATTTTTATTCAAATATACGGAATAATCAATCACACCTTTTTCCAGATATCAATCAGCGTTCTTCTATATCTTCTACTAGACCGATGCGCAAGCAATTGCTTCCCCACACTAATACATACAAACGATCTACAGTTCTGTATTTCATCAGATTTCTTTCCAAACCTAAAATTGTTACCAAAGAACTGAAAAACCAGTTAAGCTGGACAATTCTTTCATTCTTTAAACTTCGAGTATGCATCAGTGGTAAGTCCTAATTAAAGAACCTACTCTGGAGAGTGATTTCCCGGAAATAGTAGATGGATCGCAGAGATAAGTCGCTCGAGAGAGGGTAAACATGCGTTCAAGGCATTTGGATGCTTTAAGGGCTAAACCAGCCAGAAATGAGAAGTTACGAATAAACGTCAGATTACCGGAAAAAATTTGTGAAATCCCGGGTTTCAGAAATATTCTGGCGGGTTTTGGCATTCGTGGCGTAGATGGCAAGGACCATCTAGAAGAAAATGATTTCGAACACTGAAGAACAAAACGACAACGGGAAACAAGTAAATGAACTTCAATGACAGCGTTTTTTTAATCGTAGTATAAACTTTATAACTGTTGTTCAAACAGATAATATCTCTGATATACGTAGAGTTGAACCACCTTAAGTGTATCGCTGGCGAAATTCGTGAACGTTACTCCAATTTCTCCCCAAGTTCGTTTAACGGTCTATCCCGAGCGGTACGGCCGACAAAAATACTACGTAGGAGTTACCAGTTCGATTCTCCGGAAAATATTCCACGATTGATAAATCTTAGAGCGCTCAAATCATGGGCGAATTTTCAACGGATACAAATAAATAGTTGAGCGTCACAGATTGATACCATTAGGGAGTAGTTTCCTTGTGAGGAACTCACATCATGTTAATTTTACAAATATCACACAATAGTTTGAACGATGCTATTCATTCGTGCATTCCTTCTTCTTGTTTGTGTAGTGAATTTTGCAGCTGGTCACTTTCGACAGGACTACCAGTTGATATGTCTGCTATGGATTGAATGTTTAGCCAGTCAGTCATTCAACATTGCTGCTAATGAAAATTGACACTGGTTTATCCATCTATTTTTGTAACCATGATTGGAGCTATTAAGCGATTACTTTTGGTGGATTGCCTGATGAGCAACTACTTTTCTTTCCGTCAGGCATCAGATCTATCAATTTCAGAAGTATGAGGAGAATGTCTTACCGTTTCCAGACACTTTGCAATACTGGACATAGGATATCGTGTCTTAGTTCTCCTCACACAAAAATTGCCCCGAAATACAGACCGACTTTTGTGGGTGGATGAGTATTCCGTTGACAAACGGTGTGACGGTGAGGCATTAGGAAATAGCTAAGAATAGTTTTCGACGACCAAGTGCAGTTTATATATATATATATATATATATATATTATATATATATATATAATATATATATATATATATATATATATATATATATATATATAGACTTCAGTATTGTTAGAACATTCTGCAACACTTGGGTAGCATCCTCAGGAAAAACGTTCCCTCGCTGCCACAAATACAGGACTCGAGGTATCATACTTTTGTCCTTATCATCACACTGTTGTACAGGCAGAAACACGTTCACCAAATTCCTCATAAACCTGGGCACGTAGACATCATTGTCTTGGTAATAGTATTTCGACTGTCGAGCAGTCGCATCGATAATACAGAGACCAGGTAGTTTCAGCTGTGGCGGACAACTAAGAATGAACTTCTCCACACACTGAACAATGTGCTTATAGAACCTCAGGGCTTTTACAGCAGCCCGGGTGATTAAAGTAGTCTTCTTCCTGGACATAGGCAATGCAAACTCCGTCAAAGTTTTCGGCTCATTCGTAAATGTGGCCACATGTTCCGTGTCCATACAGGTGGACACATCTATTCACACCTTATTACTTAATACTTTACGTCAGAAGAATAAGGTATAAAACACGAGAGACCCTGCTCAAACCCAAGCGAACGATCACGGCACATGACACGCGGTTATTCAATTGATAATACTCTAATCAGTCGACATCCGAACATCTGTTCAAACCCCCTTTTCCCAGCTCACTGGACTCTCTGAAGTGAGCGTGACTCGCAGAATGTAAGCGGTTAAAATGGCATTAACCAAAATGATTTTATTGTATCAGTCTTGGTGATTCATCCGGACGAAACCACGTGTCATAACAGGTGAGAATCAAAAGAATATGAAACATCTTAATGAGTCAAGTTATCCAAAGAAAATAAAATCTGAACAGAAGAAACAATCAGCAAAAAGACACTGAGAATGATCTGTCTATTGGATTAAAGTTTTAGTATATAGCGCGTACTTCTTTTGGCTAGGATTCCCTAGGCTTAATGAAGAAAACGTTCTATCAGCGTGAGAAGTAGTGGGTTCTAACTGCTATCAAATAAATCAGAGTTAAAATTATGAGAGAACTTTAGAGCAGTTGCATCACTGAATGCTCTAGATTGGGCAGCTTTGACTCCATCAACGATTCAGTACCAGTTGTACTGAGCAACTAAAGAGTAAACTAACAAAAAACTTAACTAACAAACCAGCCAACTAACCACCTATCTAACTAACTGACTAACTAAATGAATAAATAAATAATCAAATAGTTCGCCAGCTAACTAGCTAACCAACCAAATAACTATTGAAATAACCCAGCAAAGAATATCCAACAATTTAGGAATCATCGGCTTTGGCACTTCACCCGACCCCAAACTAGATGAAAGAGGGTGAGTCACCTACTTTAAAACTGAGCTATCCGAGTTGGCCTTCAAATTCCTGGTGACTGCCAATGGAGGAATGCGAACTGCAACCGCGGAAGCAGGTTTCGCACCCTGGACAGTAGGGTCTAAAGTTTCCGCGTGATGAACATTTGACCACCTCCAGTCATTAAAAAATAAAAACCACGAATAACACCATAGTTTACAGCTACGGAATAGTGGAGATCTTATTTGTTCTGTTCGAATGTGGTCGTAGTCACTGAATAAGTTAGCTATGTGATAAAGTCTCACCAAGCCGCATTTCTCGTACTTACTATAAATACAAGCATAACTCCGTGGACAGGTAGAACCTAGATCTAATGCATGTGTATGTTTGCAAGTGTGTGTGTGTGTGTGTGCAAGCATGCGAGCACGCGTGTGCTAATATTCGTACGTATGTCTGAAAGTGACCTAGTGTCCACCATATGATAAGACCAGTAAAGTTAGAAGGAATCGCGAGGCAGAAAAAGAAAGCGAGGGAAAGCCAAGGCAAAATGTGTGTTGGTGGAGAAATTAGCCCTTCATTGAATCATACCACCGGGGGTTTTATGGCTTGTCAGTCACATTGTATACAACCAAAAGCGTTGTTTGATAGCTTTATTTCCAATACAGCAAACTGCACGCAGTCCATTTGCTTACTTGTTTGTTTGTCCACTTGCGTACACTGGCGCGCATCCGTCGTTCCGTCGGATTCAGTCTCGTGTGCGTGCGTGCATTGGCGCGCGCTCGCGAGAAGAAACGAACGCCGGGTTGCATTATTTATTGCAACAGTCAAGCATATAATTTTAATTAACTTCATCTTTAGCCAGACGAATCGACAAAGGGCGGGGCTGGATGCTATGGCGCTAGGTGGTAGTCGTGAAAAGGAATACCGGTCAGATGACCACATCAAAGACAGAGAGAGAGAGAGAGAGAGAGAGAGAGAGAGAGAGAGAGAGACTAAAAGTGTGGTCAGATAAGATGCGATCAATCCACGTCTGGTCATCTCGGTCAGCACAAAGGATAGACAAAGACTGGTGGTTCAAATCCCAGTCGACGTTTTAGCTCGCAATGAGCGCAAGTCAAAGACCGACATCAGGACAACAACGGTCTCGTTTCTTAGTCAGAACCATAATGACGAACCAAGCCCGAGAGAGGTTGAGCGATGTGTGCGTATAATAGCTATGATGTTGGGAACACGGACGATGAACTGTTCCAACATTCATGATGACGTTGATGATGATGATGGTGATGCTGTGATAGGGGGTACATATATACCTCCGTACATTCTATGGTGTTTTATCTAGTTCATAGACGTAATTCTTTATCCTTTGGACACTTCTTTACGAGTTTGTCTGGCAAGCATAGTTAGGACTAGGTGTGAATAGACTGAAAAGATGGGGTTACCTTCGAACAAGTGTGTAGGCCAACTGCAGACATAGACAACAAGGGGCGGATGTGTGCGAACCCCGGAATTCGATCTCTGACGTGGAAGAAGAGAAGAACAAAACAAGGGAATTGCCGTTAAAACTGATCATTTCGAGTCTGAACTTGGGTTAACCTGAATGTCTTTCCATAATAAAGTCAATTACTCACCGACGAGCCATCATTCTTCTGTCTAGCCGACCATATTGCCGATTGACAGAGGTAAAGAACTGAACAGTTCGAATCTGAATGGAGCGATATCATCTCCAGTGGAACAAAATTTTCACTGCTATCTATCCGAGCTATTCACAGTCAGTCTTCAGAAGAAGGTATCAGAAAAATGCTCACATTCATACGATGAAGTAGCGATGACACTGTTTATACTGACAATAAATAAAAACATTCAGGACAGTCCTCAATGAATACAGCTTCACTTATTTTGTTTTCCACCTGAAAACTGGTTCCACGTCACAAATTCATCTTTAACTCAGTCAAATTTTGATTGAATGATTACTGAATGACATCTGTTCATCATTGGTAGTCATCGTGCTCCAAGAAAAGACTGAGAAAATGCCTAAAAAATTTACTAACACAGGGTTTATCCAGACCGTCAGTTACTTTTCATTATCCAGGCACTACATGTCAAGCCGTCTAATGCTCAACGCAAACTAACGGAAGTGTAGCTCGAGTGAACGATTCTGTATGATCCACATTTTTGCAGACTGGAAGTATTCTTATCCCTCGTGAAATGTACGACCAGGCCCTCTTATGCTGATCTTATTTTTATTTGTATATTATGAATTGAACAGGAGAGATTACTTGCCTCACTTAAGAATGAGACAGACCGACCATTGACTGTCAAAAGGGGATTACTGTAGATGGTAGATTTTGATGTGCCGAGCTTGATTCCTGCCAGTGTCTGTCACTACCATTCGGCAGCCGTTGGCAGACCGCGGTCCACTTCCATAAATGTTTACCCAGTCATATAGTTAAGGAAAGGAGGCAACATTTGCCATGCATGACGATTTTGGCGAAGTTAGGTATTCCGTGAAACTCATATTACTGAGGCTCAAACTAAGGACGGAAGGATGAGCGGATTTACGTGGGCCAAAAATCACTATTTCAGGAAATCGGGTTTGTAGCAGCACTCCGGATAAGCCGGTGGGGACCAATACTGTGTCATGCCTAATCACTTGATTCACCAGGAAGGTGACTGAAGTTGAAAAATAACGGATCATTTGATGGAATGCTCAGTTCTGCTTATGGAAATCTTTTATATATATATATATATATATATATATATATATATATATATATATATATATAGTGTAGGAGAAAATACAAAGCACACGAACTACATATATGGCTTCGAAACAGTAGTTGTTATTATCCGGGACAGTCCTCGTGTGCTACTGGTATTATAACATCAGTAGATTCTATAGAGAATTCAAAGAGATATCACAGAAGTCCTCCACTGCGATTGTTTGAATTTCCTATTCTTGTCTACAAGGAATACTGAGAACGGAAAGTATATTGGTGGCTTACTCGCATCTCCTTGAAACCGTGGATGCTTCAACACACAGGGAGACATAAAAGGAACCCCAAGTAACCTTTTAAAATGGGCTGTCCATATTTTGAAAGCTGTGCGATATCAAGTAGCGAGAAGCTTCATAGCCCCACCATTAGTAAGTAGGGAAAGTGAAACTAGGCAGATCTTTGCTACTTTCGGCTATATCAGTTTATCTTTTTCCTAACAATTCGTGCAAGTCGTTTGAATGAATAATTATTCACGCTTGATCCGTGCCTCAAATAAGTTCCATGGAATACTTCTGTAGACAACTTACTCTTCCTGTCTTTGCATCACTGTACGATACTCACTTTTCATATTCCAAATCTGAAGCACTGTAAATTAAAAAAACTTATTTATTGCTTATCAGTACTATCCCTGTAACTTACCACACTTACAAACTGTGGTAGGAAAACAATAAAATATACTTTCATCGGTCTGAACAGAAACCTAGTTCATTTCCTGGGGAAATAATTCACTATGCGGTTCCAGCAGTCACATAAAAACAGGAAATCATGAAAGTACTCGATTAGACAGGAACCCTGGGTGAATGATTGAGTCGCACTAGCTTATAACAAGCTATCCAGGTTAAATATGATACGAAATAGATAGATGGAGAAATCTGCTTTGCAACCGGTTTATTCTCTACAGTGAGTGACTGGAGAAACTACATATGTACTTTAGGGATGAGAGTGATATTTGACAAAGAAATTAGTTGTGAAGAAAATAATGCTTCGCTTGAAGATGAATACATTGCCAAGACTTTTCATTATCCGGTGTCCTTCTTGGAATCATGCACCAAAGATCTATCCGATTTTCATTCATCAAGCTGTTTGCGTACTGAATAAGCTACAATTAAACAAGTTACTCAGCAAACTGTCTCTACTGCAAAAATTGATGTTTCGCATTATACTTTCAAGTGTTTCATGATGTTACTCATGAGTAGCCTAAATAGGAACAGTACCATTGGAGGATAAATAATTGTTTTCCGTGATTCCTATGAGCAAGGTTAGAGTCGTTGAAAACCACCGATCGTTCTTCCATGTTGTTCTTCCAGGGTGACCATGTGACATTGAAAAAAACACCTAAACAAGTAATAACAAATAACAGGAGGATTTTACAAACCACACTGGGCTCGAAAATCCAACGAGACAGAAGGTTGCGTTGCCTTTTACTGCGTGACGAACCATTGGTGACAAACCTAAATGTATTCCTAATTGGACTGGAGTGTGACCATGGTAAAGCAAAATTAGCCTAAAACGACCAAGAGTGATTCATTCCCGACTATGAACGGGTACGTATACCCGATAAACGGCAACCACCGAGAAACCGATCATGTGGTTCCGGGAAAACTGTCGTCATCCATATGCAATATTACTTACACTGAATCACTTGTGATACTTAAAATGAACTCTCCGTCCATTGTCTCTTTCAGTAGTTCAAATCAGACCACAGTACGAAGACGACTTGGCAGATTTGACAGATTTTGAAATATTCAAAGTCGTTAACCCCAATGGGGGTCACTCCCATGCATGGACTCGACCAATGTCTCATTACTGCGTTTGCTCTCCTTACTGAACTACGAGGATAGGTGGAAGGATTCGGACTTTTCGAACATAGTTCATATTATTCTTGAATATCAGATCGACCTAAAACGTTGTTCGTTGTTCTTTATTTACAATATCTGGTAGACTAAAGTTCCTTCTTGCAAAACTCCCGATGCAGACCAACTTTAGTGACAGATGATTCATTGCTCTGGATACTATTATTTTTAAAGTCCTGTGAAGGGTGTAAAGGCAGTAGTGACTATGAAGCAACAAATAGCTATCTTTGTTAGTATTTTCTAACCAATCAGATCAGGATATCGACCAACAAAATAAGATAATTTCGTTCACTGAGCTAACCTCAGTTAAAAATTTTCTAGAAAGGGACAGAAAGGTAAATTCAAGGTTTCCCAAATAAACTTTTATGAACATGAAATTTCTAGTCTAAGAATTTTTGAAATAATAAGTTTTTTTGTCGGCGAAAACAGTCATTCCAAAATTGTTTCTTCGAAATAGAAATATCTATCCGCAATGAACCAAAGTATCCTTCAAAAGAATAAAATGTTCTTCATTTAAGAGTGAAATAAAACTTTTTCACAGGGAAATTTGTCAGTGACTTCTTCGAAAGCGCCATTTGCTAACAGCTTATCTGTTAGATCTGGTAGACTTACCGACATCGATATACTCCATTGATGTATCAACCGGCCCTGCTCAACATGACCATGTAAACCCTGCCAAGTGAAAATTACTTATTTTTGCGGATTTACAGTTTGAGATGTACAAACGAAATAATACTGGAAATAACAGATAGTCTGGACAAACCTTACGTTAGCTGATTATTTAGCCATTATTTTTGTAGTTGCTCTCAGAGCGATGAGTGACGCAAAGGGGAACAAGATGTCACCCAATTTTTAATTTCACTCAACAAATAAGTCAAGTCAAGTTAGGTAAATTATTTGCTTTATGTACCCCGGTGGACGGATATTCAACAGTACATAGCTAAACTCACAGCAGTTACCCAAAAGAGAAAGCAGCACATACAGCAACAAAAATGCAATGTTAACAGATGATTTAAGAACTGAGATCATGAACGTTGTCTAAATTCAGCCTCGATGTTTGCTGGATGACATACGAATCGAGCAAATTGAGGGACAACAGAGGATCGACAGGCCGTCATGCGTGCATAAATCATTGTAATGGCTGCGGGAGAAAAAGAGGGAAGCACACGCTGAGGTGTCTGTGAAGCGGGTGAAACGAGTGATTCAAAACTGAATGAAGAATGAGGTATCATGTTTCTCATGAGCTGTCCGATGTGTTTTAGAATGTTGTTAGCACGAATAATGCCATTTTAGCTTCATTGTTCGTAACTGTGAGCGGAACAATGAGGAGTATGTAAAACTATTTACTTTTCCACATAGATCTTATGACTATTATGAATGCAGAAGGCTAGAGCCCTTAGGATTTGTCTGCGAAATATACGACAAATTGTTGTTTGAGACGCACAGGACTTCCTTCAACTACTTTGTTTCATTATTGAGTGCAACGATTTACCAAATGTAAATCATAAGTCACCGTTTCCGAATCCGATGTACTGATTACTTGATAAAAAAACTAACTGACGAACTGAGCATCTGTCTACCAGCCAGCCAGCCAGCCAACCAACCAACCAACCAACCAACCAACCAGCTTACCTGCCTACCCACCTAACTACCTAATTTGTTAGTTATCTAACTAAATAGCTAACGACCGAATAGGCGAATCCTTAAAGATTGTGTCTATTTTCCAGTTACCTAAGTCTCATGACCAGTAATTTATTCCGAGGATACACTGTGCTTCTAAGGCGTTTACGGTAGTTTCAAGAAACAACCAAGTTCAGTGTTTCGGAAGGCGCCCGGGTACTTCTTGAGCAAGATACAAGACACATAGGCTAACAGAAATTTATAGGTTGCTCTTATGGCAACAGAATTTGGCTTCATTGTAAAGTGGAAGAGAAGAATTTGTTTGACTGACAACCAAACAAGTATCATTATATATATATATATATATATATATATATATATATATATATATATATATATATATATTAGCCAACCTTTTGTGCTTAAATGTACTCAAGCGTCCATATAAGTATTTTAATGGTATGCCCCCTTGTGACTACTCGCAGCTACTGCTACTGTTTTCAGTAGCTAGAATAGAAACTAAAACATCCAATCGTGTATCGCACACGGAAACATTGCATAGTGAGTTTGGAGATGACAACGCATGACGAATCAAGCAACAACACGTGTGCCGTGGTTCAAATAATCTGTCTTCATGTCCGCTCCACACCAATATTGGGCCTCGAAGTATATGGATTTATGAGCCTTTTAGGTGTAATACCTAGGGAAGCAGATTTCATCTACCCGTGTTTCATTTTAGGCGGAGTGGCTCTGGACTTAAAGCTCTTTCCATAGACTATTTTACTGTTAGCTTATGATTCCCTGTGTTTCTTTTAATCCTTCCCAGGATTTGCTTTCTTCCATTCGTCGCTCTAAAAATGGGTCTGCCCTGTTTGTCTTGATCCTGCTTGTGTTACTGTGTTAGTTAACTTGATTGAATCAGTAGTTGATACAGTTACAACTACACTTATACATAGAGTCTGATTCTACCACAACTCTTACTCCGAGCTTCAGGACCATAACAGCAAACAGTCCAATACAGTGACACCACTGACTGGAAAACAGAGCATTTGACTCCCCAGAGAAACTATTCAGAACTCTTCGGCCTGTCCTCAGTTCGGTTTATTTCCTAGGCTACCAAATAACTCAATTAGTTGATCCGAGGCTATTGCTGATGGAATGCCCGCTCATGGTTCGCTGCTTTTGACTTTAGCTGGGGTGGATTTTGCCGAATACTGTTAAAGTTGGAACCTTTGCACTTCGAGCACCGACTTGGTAACTTACGCCACTCAAACCAAATGAAGGCACGAGTAAGATTTATCAGTGTGCGAATTAAGGTCTTTGTTACAAATAGTATATGTATGTGTGTAGTGAGTGTAAACTCCGTCTATATTGGTGGGCTTCGTGACCCTCACCACCGATATCCAATGTGAGCGGTTTATTCTGCTAAATTTTCCTTTTGGTTCCTGACCGAAAAAAGACAGACCTAATTGTATTAGCTTAATTTGTCTAGCCGAGATAAAATCCTGCTTTTAATAAGTACCATAGAGATTGCGTGCAACCAGAAATACTTGGTTGAGCGTTGTTGCAGTATAGTTAATCACTTGGCTATCAAGTGAGATCTCGTACAACTCATACTCATTCAATAGTATAAAATTTCTATTAACCGAAGGTTCATCACACAGTATCAGTACCCTACTGTAGTAGTCCGAATGCCTCTGTAGGCGGCATGGTGTGCTATTTCGCCGTGCTAAGCAATCAGAAGGGAAAGCAACTAATCGAAATTTTCCAGAATCGCAATATTTCCTCATCCAGATGCACCCCGATCGCGCTGAGATTGATCAGTACTTCACCTACCAATCGTATCACATCTTGCTTTGTGAATAACCCAATTCATCGGGAATAAAACCAATCATAATTCCTATTTACAACCTTGGTCTTTTTAGTTCGTGAAGCGTATATTTCAGGGCTTGAACCAGTTTCGTATACATGGTTGATAAGTAGATTTACGTGACACACCCAAACAGAAACCAAAATTCTGCGAGTCAATGTCCAGATGACTCATCATTGCTAGAAATTATAAGTAATACCTAACCGATTGGGACTAAAAATTGTATTACCACTCAAGTGCTATTTGAATTCTGTTACCTTATGGTACGGAGTTGCGTTCGGTTCAAGCAGTTACCTGCACAGGCAGACAGTCTCGCACGTACGTACTCACTTAAAGTTGACTTTGGTCACGCGCCATCCCAGACTCCACTGACCAACCCGTGTTGTGCGTGTCTTGGCTTGAATTTTCGCTGGCATGTGACTTTGGTTAGCGTCCCTGTTGACAAGCTTGAGCTCGCGTCTGCGGTACACTTTTGCTAAATACATTTTCGTCCGTACAGTCAAGCTTACTTTTTGCCTACCGATTACGGGATACAGCATACAAACTCAATGAAAAAGAGCTTCCTTGTCTACCAGTAAAGCATGTTGATAAAGATATTAAAGTGCTTTGACTACATCGTCAGACCTAATATGATACTTTCTGTAGATAAAGTGCAATCAGATAAGAGAATATTTCGAAGTAGCAATTTTCCAAACTTTTATATTGTACATTTCAGGCAAAGTGTGTGTCCAGTTATAGACAGTCACAGATGAAGGTTTATCGGAAGCTTCGAGAGCTAAATTTGTTATTTTGAGTATTGTAGTCATCGGATTTGATCTGTCAGAATGGATCTGGGGGACAAATGAAATAAAAGTAGGCATTAAATGACTTTCTTAGATATACTCAATAAATGAAGAAAGATTACTCGTTTGACATTGAAAATCCTCGAAATATGTCAGCGCATCTCAGTTGAATTGTATCACAACTGACACGAATTAGTACTGTTGTCAATGAACCTTCGATGATAGCCGGTGGACTAAAAGCTAGGTGTATTTTACCGGAAATGGCAAAAGCACACAGATCTTCGATCGATTGTCACTTGGGGCAAAATATTTGTTCGATGCCTGTTTTCCAATGCACAAACCAATGAATATGTTAGTCTTTTTTCAAGTTTTTATATTATATAACATACTTTAGGTTGAGATAAAATCAGAAATCTAACTTACGTGCATAGGAACTTAGAAGACGCAGGTGACTTCAGTTTAGTGAAATGACATCCCCAAAGGATTATTGGCTAATTTCGAAGATCAACTGCAAAATCGGTGTAGAGATTTTTTGCATTTCCTAGCTGGTTCACTGGGCTCTAATAATTGTGAACTACTTAACGGAATCCTCTGGAGGAATGCCGATTTACACCGAACTTTCGTTGTAATTCGAATTTTTCTTTGAATCAACTGCTCCCCAACTTCCCGCAGCGGAGGACTCTGTTGGACGTTACAAACCATGGCAATATGGGTACACTAAACACCTCATAAGACCGTTTCCTGGTTGATTTATACAGCACTTGGACTATGGACAGAATAATTTCAAGCAACTCGGTCCATTTTTGACGTGTTTTTAACCCAGTGGACCAACTAGTGGGTCAGTCAAGTGACCCTAGCTGTAGAACTCGTGAACGCAATCGGCAGTTCGTGTCTCCGTGAGCGCGAACAAGACACAGTCAGATTAACCATTATAACAGCCTACTTTATTTCATACTCCAGTTATTCGATTTTGATGTAGTAGAATTCTAAGGTATGGATTCTCACGTATCACTTCGATTTCTTTCGAACAATAATTGACAATGCACTAGATGCGGTGGTTCTGGTTATTATCACCCAGCATGAACCTCACCCAGAAACCACAGCAAAGGAGAGCTAAGAACAGCATTGCCGAGTTGCTGAAGGAAGTTTGCGAATTCAGGAATGCCACCGGTTGCGACAGCTTGCCATATTGTCCATTGTCAGTAACATCAGAGTGGATAAAGCTTCACACGCCCTGCAAGGCCAGGTTCACTAGTCAGGCTTTCATACCTTCCACGCCATGGACTTTCCAGCCTTACTCATCTTCCATAGACTACCGGCCTCAGAGGATATAGTGCAGTGAGGAAACCTGTCACGTGTCGTGTATGATGGATATCCTAACCAGAATAGTTTAGTAGTGTAGTGGTATTAACAATTCTAAGTCCAACATCTGAATATGACAATATCACTTTTACTGTTTTATCTACACGCTATCTCCGTTTCACTATTTTTCCGGCAAACAAGCCGTCAGATCCAGTTCTCAAGAACCTCCTAATGGCTTTGCACCCCGAAGAACCTCTTTACTTCTCTTGTGTTACGCTGTGCCTTTGGGACTTTTTGTGTCTAGAATGAATCCTGACACTTGCTTATTACACGCTACTGCCTGGCCTCTGTCTTCTTGGTGTGCCTGTGCGTGGAGAAAACGACTTGTTCTACATCAGCTCAGTATTTGCTTATGAAATAAGAACACCGAGTCTATCTCGGGTTCACTTCAGACCGATCGTCACTGCGACTGTCCACCCAGATCCGTCCTGCCCAATGCAATAAGCTTTCATGAAGTTAGTGATAATTTTTGCAGATTATTCAACATGTAGAAGATAAAGATGCCAGATTTAGGGAAAGGATTTCGGTTGTTTAATATACTCTAGCTTTAATAACTTTTTTTCTGTAACAGAGGCACCAGACCACCACCACTAGATTGCTTGACGAAAGTATGGACAATGCATCTGCATTGTGAATAGCATCGACCGGTTCGGACATTCACAATACGAAGCTTCAGCAAAAGGAAGACGCGCCAGACAGACACACATGCTCCCCATCAGACTTCAGAATGATTGCCTATTGGCTCTAGATTTTACTGACGATACAGTCAACACTGCAACAACAATGTCCGATTCTTTCAATCTGATAAATCAACTTCGGAGTGGACAGTTTTGCAACGCTGGCAAAGTCAATGGCTCTCATTAGTTCTAATTCGGAGAAACTTGAGCGGGTAAAATGTTTTTTTATTTGCACTGATAAGGTGACACGATTTGTTGTAAATTGAGATTTTCTCTATTTTGCTTAACAAATCGAATTAAACAACTGATCAACACAGGAGTCATGACTATTGGAGCTTGGTGGTTCATATAATTAGCTTATCGTTTGCTTCAACGTTATCCTGATATTCCGGAATCCTAGGCTTTCTTGCTCTATGGCAGTAAAGTCTAATGCGAACTAATAGGAAACACTCATAAACTTGATTCTGACGAGAAAAGCCCACAGATTCTGCGAAAAATCAAACCCGTTGCCGGGGGTCGGCATTTTCCGAGGCAATATGTTCATCTTATGGACTAATTTATGTAACTAAACCGGGAGATTAGGGATAGGTCGAGGTGGGCAGTCTCTGACGTATCAAAAGGGTATGACAATCATAACTAGTAGACGTATACGAGTAAGTCGTATTAAGCTACGGTATGTTTGTAGAAAGTAGGCTACATAGTTAGTTGACACTGTCAGTGGTGTACTTGCACTCGAAACCTTCTTTGCAATTACCCGATTTTCATGTTCACCTGCCCCCAGAACTTATTTGTTCTATAAGCTCCGAGTGATTTCACTTCCCATTCAATGATACCATGAGCTGGCAATCAAAAAGTGAGTAGAGATAAGTGAAGTTTATGCAATAAAGAAATGAATTGAACTTTTGTTAATGGTCTGCTGGAATAACTGGTGGAGCGCGTGCGTGAGACGATAAACTATGGTGTAGTTCCTGCAATAATCCCGTAACTCGTGCGGGAGTTTACTAAATGATCCGAGTCATCAAAATGACCAACTAACGTGACCGGAATAGTCACTGGGTCTAGTTACTTCCAACGGATTGCTCTTTAGCGATGCTACTAGTGCCTATTCACACCTTTTATGGTTATTCTGCTTTCTCTTCAGAGTAGAAGTTTTGTTCAGGAATCGGTCGTGGTAGAGCGGGAGCACATGGCTTTTCCAGGGGCACACCTTTGGAAGAACTTATATTGGATGTCATTCAAAGTGAGCGAATTCACGGCCTAAAATTATATGCTGTTTTTATCATTCGTGCACTTCACTATACAAAGCTTGGTGTTTGATGAGCGTAAGCAGCAGGAGATTAGATTTCTTTTATTATGATCCAACATTACTCGAATCTGGTGGAAACTCCCTATCGGTATTGCTGAGGCTAGGAGCATAGTATCAGTCACACGAACCAAACATCGAATAAAACGCTGTCACCAGGCCAAGACGGTCGGGACAGGTGTTGCGCATGACCCCGGGCAGCAATGCTCGGCTAGCTTTGTTCGCTGAGGCGGGTAATGGTTGGTAGATGAGTAAGGGTGGTTAGTACATGACTTGGAAAATGCATGAAAAGTCCAACCAGTGGGCTTGGTCATGTAGGGCGTGTTAGGCTTCCTGGGTAGAATCCAAGAAACTCACCCGGTGGTTACATGCTTTGGAGGACATGTCTTGGTTTCGCCATCAGTGGCGGTCTAGTATTCACAAAATTTTCTGTCAAATTGATTCTGCTTGCAGCTCTATTCTTATTTTTACCACACTCGTGTTTTTTTCTTTTTCGTTATTTACAACTGAGTTTGGTGCTGCGAGGTAGCAACGAAAGCCACCAATCCCAGTGCATGATTATTGATTGTTTGAACTGAACTGAACTGATCATGATTCACCATGCAGTATCATCACTCAATTCTTCCCATGAAACCGTGGAGCCGTTTCGTCGTTTTTAGGTATAATCAGTGATAAACACTCACTGAGCCCTCAAATGGGACTAGAACCCGGTTACTCGAGGGACTCCTGTGGATCGTGCCAACTGAGGTGTCTTTCTGATGATTACTTGCCGAAGAATTTCCCATCCCATTGGAACAACCTTTAGCTGTTAGGCTTTGGTCAAAAACGCTAATAAGGATGCAATGATCTCTAAGACCCTGCGCACAAATTTTCACCACTGTCCCCAATAAAAGTAGCTGAATGGAGATAGCTCGGAAATCTCTCAGCTATTTACATTTGGGCTAAATGCACTCACTCATTTTCGAACTACGGACTACTGTCTTTCTTAGCAACCTCACTTACTTGCGTTGCATCATTCCTTCTGTGTCTGGTCTCGCTTTCGAACTGAGAACGGATAGGAGTCACAGAACAATAAGTGAAACAAACGACTTAGACTAATGGAAATTGACGAATTCAATGACTATGATACTGTGAGACCACTAGTCAGCTGCCTATACAATGCACCCACCACCCACCCACCAATCGCCTCCCCCTCCCGAACACACATTTCAAGGTCAACAAACGGAAATAAGCTTGAAAATGAATACCAAATAGATGGGTTATATCACAAGTGAATGAAAGCTGTCTGACAGTAGTTCAAGACGTTAGTGCTGGGATACGAAAAGAAAGTAGGACGTATATGGGCACATGAACACGATAATCTTGAGAAAACAAAGAACGGTAAAAAACAAACGTGGTCCTACCTCTTGATGGAATAAGAATAGATTTTTGGGAAACCCTTGCTTTGGTTTAAACAGAAGGAAACAGACGTATACTGGCTGATACGTTTAAAAATGGAATGGTTCTGACTCGAGTCTTTGATTAGGAGCTGTGTTTTCTGTGGGTGGTCAACACAATCAAATTCACTGACTGGGAACATTTGAAATCGGCTACCGTATAATACATGAAGAGGAGTATTTGCGACGATCCTCATGCCAACACACCACAGAATTTGAAAGAGGTAAGACAAGAACATACCCGAAAGGCACAAATCTTTCCTGGGATTTTCGGCAAATCCGGGAAATGGAACAAGGAAGGGTCATATAAACAGTTCCACGGGCCTTGTTGACCTCGGTTTACATGTGCGGATTGTGGAGACAGAAAAACAGGATAGGAGAAACTGCGTGGTACGATTAGCACAGATCGACGATTAGGCACTCGGCTTCATGATCACATAGTTGGCTGATTTCCGCGGAATTCCGACAGTTCAATGAAAGATATGATGGACGGCAGCTAAAACAGGAAAAATGACTGGGGATGTGATGTCATCGAATTCGTTCAAAGAATGACACAGCAACCACTCCCACTGGACGAGACTTGTTCTGTTGGTTGTCGACAGGCGCCCAGTTTGTTATGCAGTAGCGCTCGAATTAAGAGAACGTAGGTCTGTGAACCGGGTGAAGAAAGGGGCAAAGCCATGAGAAAAACAATGACTACCAGTTTTTGGGACAATCTCATAGAGAGAGAGAGAGGGTAAGTGGGGCTAATAAAAACAAATTTACTGGCAAAATGCACATAGAAAAGTGACAGGAAGTTTGTCAGTGTAAACAATACAGATTGGCCGATTCCCGCCTCACGATCAAGATGACGAATCGACCAATATCGGGCTCTATGTTTCCGTCTTCTGATATTTTGTGAACACGACCACAATCAGAGAGTGTTTCGGCATTATACGAAGGCTGACCGAGACAACCCTCCGAAAAATCACCCATAATCTCGTTGAAGCTCAAAGCCACTCATATAATCTGACTCGCTCTCATTGGATTTTGGCTAATGATTTAGCCGGTGTTAAAATCTTTGGTTATCACTAAGACTTTCGTAAAACAAATAGTCATCATAAGGAAAGTATCATTCCACAATAAATTAACTACATAGTGGAGCAACGGCCAAGTATGCACGGACACTAATTCGACTTCCATCAATATGAATGGGTTTTTAAGTGGAAAATTTGAGCACATTATTGCCAGCCAGGAGAACCAAATAACTGTGAAAACTTCAACTTCATTCAGTGGAAAATACTTCCTTCGTTCTGGTTAGGGTAAGGCTATAACTTAAACCAAAAAGACAGAGATAAAGAGCCTTATCTGTCACCAAATTGCAAACTCTCTTCTCGTTTCGTAGATTGGTAGCATTGTTTTAGAGTGGCTTTTCACTATCCTAAGCAAAAGAATGTACGAAACTTGAAATAAGGTAGTATGTTCGTTGTAAATGTTGTCAAAATGCTTCCGGCGCTGGTGGGCTACAATAAAATGATGACAATAAACGCGAAGTTCATTGATCAGCCTGGCTTATGAAAAACACCAAGCAGAGCTACGGAAAACAACAATATTTAAGACCAATTGTGCGTGAACAATGATCCCTAACGCTATTTTATTGACTGATATATATATATATATATATATATATATATATATATATATATATATATATATATATATATATATATATATATATATATAGTGTGTGCGAGTGTGTTACCGACATGATTAGGAACTACTCAAAACGAGCCTGTTCGCTAACCTGCGTTTTCAAAATGCGCTCTGTTGGATTTTTCAAAAAATAAATAAATAACTAAAATATTTTGTTCCTGTTGAACTCAATTACACATTTCTATGCCTAAATATTGTTTCACGGATTGTGCATACATGGTTGAAATTTCACTGAGAATCAAATGTTGCTGTAATGAACACATTTTCCGTATAACCGTCACAAATTAATTTGCCGATGAGCATAATGTCAGGAGAAGAATGTTTGTAAGATCTGTAACGTGACAGCGTAAATCTCAGTAGACATTCCCTGATCAACCCTACAACCCCGTATTATGCTGAAAGAGAGATCATACGCCCGAAAGCACATCATGGTATTACAAAACGGATTATCTATTGACAGATCTGGCCTTAGTCAAATAGAACATGAATACAAGCCGGCTATGAACCCCTAAGTAAAACAAAAGATAAGCGAAAGAATTAACTTATTTTGAAGGCCATCTTCTTCGTGTATCAGAAATTCACAGGGGTCCGGCAAGTCAGTAACACATTGACCACCGTGAGGGAACGTCATGAACACGAGAAAAAGCCCTTCCGATGGGCACGTAGGAATATCATCATATTAGTCTCTTCTGATGTGTGGTATGAATGGTTAATGCTACATATACTAGTTACTTTAGGGATACAGTGTAAGTGAACTGAGCCTTCATGAGTTCGTAAGCAATGACATGAATATACCTCAAGAACCACTCCCTGTCCTTATAGCTTGCGGCCTAGTAAATGAAAAAAAAACAAAGCTTTCGAAGCTTCCCTCCGGTAAAAATAAACGCGTTTTGCCCAGTTCAGCTTACTTCGAGCTCAACTGATCTACTGGTCTAGTATATTGTCAAAAGGATAAGCTACTACGGGCTTGACTGGGTACAGATATAAAAAGATTGGGTAACGACGGGAAAACTTGCACTGCTTTGTCTTCGATGCTGCAGGGTTCATGAGTTCATATCAGGGAAGTTCGTCAGATTTCCACGCCGGTCAACTGATAGTGGAGAAATGGAGTAAAACTGATCAGAGCACTTCACCAACCACGGAAGGTATGAGAATCAGGTGGGGAAAGTAGTCAGGCTCTGAAGGTTGCTCACCATTGTGTAGACAAGCCGTCCAACACAGGAATCGCTTGCCGTGCGGGAAATGCTCTGCCAACATTCGAAACCAGTGTCTGAAGGCCGCTATATTATGTAATGCATACGTTCAGTTAACCGTTGGGACAGCCCGGATAACCTTGTGGTTAAGGTGTTCGACTCACAGTAGTTCACCACGGGGCTTGAGTCCCATTTGGGGCTCGGTAGCTGATGATTCCTAACAAGGATGAGACAGCTGTACAGCGCTTCCATAGTTTCCAATGGTTTGAACGTTCACACTGGATGATGAATCGTATTATGTAAAGCTCTGATCTCATACTATTCACACTGATTGGTAAATGTTTGATCACTCAGGGACGCGAAGAATTCAGATATCATCGAAAAACACTTGGTGAGGCATTTGTCATAAACTTTTGATGTCACACAAGTTGAGTTGAAATACACACGAATGCAGTTTGATGTCTAGTACGATCACTGGATATGATTTTCGGTTCGTTGTGCCTTTGTTCAACGCAAAAAATCATGTCAAATTAAAAAAATGACCCAACTTAGTGTTCAACAGGCACCTTCGACCTTAGATGAGCATGAAATTCGTGAAAAATATCAAAAGAAATGTATTTATAATAAAGCGTTGTACGATCTCTTCTAGAAATAAACACTACAAAGCAGCAGTAGCCTATGGGCTAGCCGCTATCTCGAAAGAATTTCTCAAGTCCGAATGGTGCAGAACGGGACACATTTTCGATTGGATAACTCGAAACCCGAGTGATTCAACGAATGGTTCGCATTTTTTGTCCAAAATCTTGTTCTGAGATAGATAATACTTTCGTTCTTTTGCTAAACCAGGAAAGTGCTACTCAGTCCCATGAAGGTCTGCCAATAGGGTTGAACACAAATGTGTAAAAATAGGCCTTCTCATTGTCTGTAGATTTTCAGTTCGGACAGTGAATAGCCGGTCAAGATATGTTCTCATATTTATGTGGAAACAGTTCTCTTGTGACACAAAAAAGTAAATAGTTCCATAACATCGATTTACCAATTAGTCAGCTGATCTAGAAGGATCCTGCAGACATTTCTTATGTTTGTTCCACGCATCAGGGTAGAAAGTAGCGTTATTTATTTTGTTTTTATAGAGTTGTGCAACAATTCATTTATCCATTTCCATGCTGAGTCCACCAATGCCAACCATGTACAGCCGTTTCCTTCAATCTTTTACAGATCATTGGCAATGCAATATGCACTGAGTCCCATAAGCTACACATAGAACCGAGGGTGTATAAGCCAGGAGTCATGTGTATCTGAATGGAACTCTTTAATATACGCTTACCCACGACACTAGTGGCTGCGGTATATCACACAACCTCAAAAGTCCGTTGCACTAACAGGGATGGCCGGCAACCAGAATCTGAGACTTACTGCGACGGAGAGCTACATAAGGGTGGTAACAAACTCGACGACAGTGGTTTATACTGTCTACCACCAAGGTGGTCGGCGTCGGGGTTCGAAGCTTCGACCTCCGAGATGATGAGCAAGTGCTATGCCCCGTTCAACCACGACTATGTTAAAGGGGCGCCATTTAGGCTGCTTGTTTCGGTTATTTTAATGTTGAGTTGAGCGTTGTCATTGCCTGAATCATTTTGTAAATAACTTGAGTCTCTTACTACTGAAAATAATTTTCTAATATCTTCTCGGCAAAGAACGTTTTCTATTTTATTCCGGCCCAAGTCTGGATGTTTGTCGAATGCTGTAATGTTGTCATAGGTTTCATAAACTTGTCTGGATACCCTTGAACCAACTTCCTCATCACAACACAAGAATCTATCTGAAATATGGCACAGGCAATAAACCGAGGAGCAGCCTAGTGTGAATGGATTGTTGCTTTGTTAATCGTTTAATGGCTGCTGCATTTCACTCAGAATAGTGGCGCAGTTCCAACTACCTTTTTGCGAATCCTGAGTAAAGATGAAGTTGTTTACGAGACCTCTGCACTCGACTGACAGTGAGCCGTGGCCGGCCAGTCTACATCTTGAACAGAAATATCACTATCCCGATTTCTACTTCCGCCATCGTGGATTTAATGTCTTGATTGGTAACCTCTAACCAACAGCGTTCGCCGGTCCTAAAATACTGTGCCACATCTTAGTGATCAAAATGAAGAAAGTATGATAAATAATTAGGTTTTGAAAGCAGTACACTTAAAATGTTATACAGACATGCTCATTGATTTGTACTGACAGCCTACCGAAAAATCAAACTGACATAGGGGATCTACCGTAAGATAATTGATAAATGGTACTGCTGTGACCCTGAGCCAGAAGCAATCGACATCCAATCGTGACTCAGTACCCCCCCCCCCCCCCCCTCGCTCGATTACATTCGCTCTTCCGATGCCTGTCTGTACCACACTCTGCACTATCTCATGCCGCCATTCACGCGCAGCCTACTCCGAGTGAGACTGAAATTGATAAAACACTTTGGTTTGGTTGACACGTACTTAGACCCTTGTCTTGAATACATATTCACTCGTGCATACGTGCCTTGGTTCTGTTTAATCGACTTCGTGATGAAATCGGCAGCTCTCTATGCAGCAAAGAACTAGGAAACGATGGCAACGGAAACAAAATAGAAACGACAGCCTATGGTGCAAATTTTTGCCATTTTGTCCAGACAACGGTTTAGTTGACCTCGACTTCATTGTCCTCCATGGTCATCAATTGTCTAGTGAAAGATATTTCGACACGAACTGATTTCTACTCGTGTGATAAAGTCTGCCGTATACTAAACCGGAAGGTACAGGAGAAATAATTCGTTCCAGAATACTCTTATTCAGCGAGGCACATTTGCCAAGCTCCTTCATTCAGGGATTCACTTCTCTTGATAGAAGGGCATAGTTCAAAACGGCCTGAGATATCTGATGAAGAAATCGGAATATAAGGGCGACTTTTCCAAGGTGTATCCTTTCACATTCCGGGGATTTTACCCTGGTAACGAAAGCCACGCGAATTTTTGCCCAAATTAGATGATGTAAACAGAAGGAAATTGAAAGTAAGATTATTATTCTCAAACAAAAGACCGATATCAAGAAAGAAATTCATCGGAGGAAATTGGACTAGGATGAAAAGTTTTTGCACTCCAACTGAATCGATAACTAAATACACTTGAAACTCCTTTGCTACATAATGGGAGGAAAGAGAGAGGAATGTTGTCCAACTGCATTCTAGAACTTAAAGAGTACGGGCTCTAGCCAAGTCAATGAGAAAACTAATCCGGACAGCTGAAGAATTTCCAAGCAGTTCGCCTTTCTCAACACGTGAAACCACACAGTGAGTTATGCAAACGATTGTTCTGGTGGTCATTTTGATAAAGCCGCATAGTGTGTCTGGTATTCTACAGATAGTTGTCCATTTATTGTTGCTGTGGCATAAAGGACGACAAATAAACAATTGCAAATGAATGGTTTATAAGTCTAATATTCCCTGTGATCGCTTTGGGTCCTCAAGTTACTCCATCAGATTTTAAATACAACTTCGGAAAACAAAATGGTTCGAAAATGCATTAAAAACCTTTTGATCAAAGGTCTTTCAAAAGCATAATGCAACAAGAGGTCGCAGTTTGTTGTGTCTCTTTGCCAAAGCATCATTTTGAAACATTATTCACACCCATAAGAAACCAAGTGATATCAACAGAATCCCGTGATAAACTTGAAAGAGTTAGGTAATTCCATTTTCTCTACACATATCAAGTAACAAGACGTCAGGAATTTGGGTGGAGGGGAGGATAACATCCCGTCTCCTGTTCGTGTGCGTGTGTACGTGGATAAGCATAGAAATTGGGCTGAGTCGGGAGATAATGCGATTTTGAATAAAATAAAAACCAGAAGGTGGATGGTTGAGAATGGTCCAAGTATTCTCAAACACTGTGGTAGGTGGTGACGGTGACGCAGCTAAAAGGAATTTTGACCCATTTACTACATAGACATCCTCGATTAATTGGTGCGTGTATGATGAGTGGCTTTTGTGATATTGTTCCGGATTATTTTATCAAGCATTTAATTTCGGTGTTGTCCTATCCTTGTTTGTTCGTAACATTTGAACGATCTTACTGATGTGTACCATTTGACAGTTATAAAAAGATTCGTATGTGAGAGTTGGAATCGACAGAAACGCGATCTTGGAAAAGTGGTGTTGTGCAGTCTCGAATGAGCGAATGGCGACGTGATGCAACAAACTGGTGCGATCTTCTAGTGGGATTTTTCTTTGTTCCCTAGTGAACCGGATTAGTTTGTCATGACTGATGGAGTCAGTGATATATGGCTATTCTCATTGGGTGTCTTTTGAATAGATATGGAATTCGTTTTTCCCTATCCTGTCAACACGGGTGGAGAATCCCGGGGATTCGTTTCCAGTGCCATAGAAAAACATATGTCCCCCCCCCCTCCTTTTTAGAGCTTCATTGGTACTGACTTTTCCTTTCATCGAATAGAGTGCACACGAGAGGACCCAACTGAGGGAACGATGTTCGAATGCATAAAAGACTAATCTAAGCTAACACTGGCCGACTGATCGAAACTAGTATTTCCGGGGTAAAATCAACAAATGTCGCCTCAGCTATGTTACATCTTTGTAAACCATATCGTCTACGAATACCTGAGGCGTATGACATTCATATTCACATTGCTAACACATCAGTGTTTCTCAGCTTATTGTCTTTCCTCACCCACTGGGGTCATACGCGTTCATGTGTAACTATCATGACTGTCAATAAGCTGGGTACACTGGTAGATATGAGGTCCACACTCGATCCACCGTAACTTTCAACACTCATCAAAAAGTAAATGTAGACAGTTACAGGATGTTATCTTCTATAAAACTTGCTTTACTTTATCATTTGATGTTCAGGGCACATTTACGATAGATGACAGTGAGAAAAAGAAAAAGGCTTCGTAGTGTTTTTCTTCATACCTATTTATTCGGGTGATATTATTTAAACCGCACTGGTCAGCAGTATAACTAGGAAGATGAGATGTGTTAATTCATATGAATTTTTCTCCGCAAATTTCACAGACGTGTTCTAAAATCTTTCACGCGAGTCGGACAAATAACAGCCAATCACGCACATGGATACATACGCCTTGCACATGGTTGACAACTTAACCAGCATCAACTATTGCATTTTTGAAGCGATTATTGGCAAACACTAGTGTCATTTGCTGTGCTCTAGAAAGGAGCTGCCAAAGATTTCAGCCGGTAACGTGACCGGAGTAATTGAACACCATGTGTACAACTGATAGCTATTGACTGCAGTGGACTTAGGCACAGAAGTTCATCAGTTATCTAAAGAGAGGCGGTAAGGTATATTTGGCTTCCTGACTATGGGTAAAAGCCTGCAAAAAGCCAGTTTGTTCTCATTTTGCACTGCTCGATGATGCGGCACGAATGTGTGACCTCACTTAAAATCAGATCCACACAAGGATGCATGACTGGCTAGTGGTGACTATCTATCTAAACAGACAGAATGCGTTCATCCGATCAGAGTGACTACTGATTTGAGCAGGGTGTGTGTGTGTGTGTGTGTGTGTGTGTGTGTGTGTGTGTGTGTGTGTGAAACCGCAACCACATCGATCAGGTCACTCACAGGTCATACTCACCAGACTCGCGATCACGTGAACGGATATTCGTGTCGATATCCGATTGAGCTTTGAAGTCCATATGCACAAACAAAATAACGAATAATGTTTACACTGAAAACATGTTTGCTTAAGACTTTAATGCTTTGTGTAAATACGATGAGTTAATGCAAAACAGAGGTAGAACGCGCACGCAAAGTTGTGTCAGAGAATCTAATCGTCACGTTCGTGTGCTTGTAAGCTGTGTACTTGTTCAAGTAGACAAAATAAGTGCTGTGAAAATCTGTATAAACCAGAACAAAGGAGTATAAATTAAATGTCATACGACGAACATATGGAATCTGATCACGTTTTTGACAAAACGGATGAAAGTATTGTGTCTGAGTAAAATAAACTGAGCAATTTCTGGATTCATTTCCATCATAAAGTCCCAGTACATGAACAATCAAATCCGAGTTCGGGCTTACGGTGATCTTCCACTCGATTTTACCACGAGAAGTGGTGTGCTCCAAGATTACTTCTTTTCTTTGCTATTTAAGTTTGACATAATCCTTCTGTCAAGTGAGAACAGTGGTACTGAACTTTTCCCGGGTGGAAAAGTGCCAGACCTTGAATATACGGACGGCATAGCTCCTCTAAGTGAAAACTCAGATAACTTGTAAGCTTGAATACATTCTTTATGTAGTCGGCAGATGCAATTGTGTGGTTCATATATCTTCCTATACGTTATTTCGTTCGGTCCGTCTGACGCAGTCACGTTCATTTTCAATCCACAGTTGTTCATAACTGTTTTCCGAGCAATCAACTACTTATCTATTTAGTAAGCGGTGTACACATGCCGCCACAGCAGGACTGGATTGGTCCAGCACCAAACCTTTCGGTATCTGGCATGACCGTAAACCAAGTGGACAAGCTCTGTCATTCAGGCAGCTGCATTTTACCAGGAAGTCGGATACCGGATGAAGTGTCTTCGCGTGTACAGAAGGATCGTTTGGCATTTGCCAACCTCAGTCATCTGTAGCATCGAAATGACATCTATCAAGGCTCGAGTATACACTGCCGCAGTCAGGCCCGTGTATGGTTCGGAGACATAGCCACTGGAGGTGGAGGATGGACCAAGTTTGCCGATATTCGAACACCGATGTCTTCGCAGTATTGCTTGACCCTAGTGACAACACCTCATCAGTAGTGCTAAGGTTAGATGCAGAATATTAGGCACACGGACCAAACCGTTAGAATAAAAACACCAAAAGGCCACCAGGCTAAGGTGCTTGGAATATGTGTTGCGCATGTCCCCAGATGGGGTTCCTCGGCAAGCACTGGCCACTGAGACGGGTAATGATTGGTAGATGAGTAAGGGCGATCCGTCTATGGGATGGAGGAAAGGTATGAAAAGACTGGTCGGTGGACCTGGCCATATGGGACGTACTGGGAGATCTCCGTACTCAATGGTTAAATACGTTGGAGGTCATGTCTTGGTGTCGCCATCAGTGGCGGTCTAGTATTCACAAAATTTTCTGTCAAACTGATACTGTTTGCAGTTCTCTTCTTATTTTTGTCATACCCGTGTTTTTTTTCCTTTTCGTTATTTACAACTGAGTTTCGTGCTGCGAGGTAGTAACCAAAGTCACCACACCCAGTGCATGGTTACTGATTGCTTGAACTGAACTGAACTGAATCTCTGGATTACCAGAGTTTACTTGATCAAAACGTAACCTTAGAAACGTGCACACTTACAATGGTTTTCAGTTAAAATTTCACCTCAGACGAAGTGAGCGAATACAGTGAGGATTGGAAATATGCTTCTGAAAACGAGTAAAAATATTTTACTGTGATTAATGTAATTTTTCTCTTCTCCAATTTATTTCAGATCATGTCAGTTCACCTCGCACTGGCATAAATCAAGAGACACAAAATAACCTAACGCTAGTTGAAAACTCTCTTATGGCATCCCTTTTCGATTTGTCTATCAAAACAATTTTAGTACAACAAGAAGAACAGTGTGAGAAAAATTGATATTGACCATCAGTTTAGCGTGCTCTCAATTAGCTGCCAATGCACATTATGTGTTTATATTAAGTTTATATAATAGACGTTTGTACACATACCAACGAACAGAAAGAGCCATTTGCGCCAAAACGTGCAACGTAATGAGAGCCGAAAAAGGTGGTGGGAGACAAATCATGATGAGGTCACAGGTCACTACCACGGCAATACAAATTGCGCAACAAATGTCTTTTGGATAAATAGTTCAGGCTTTGTCCTGTCAATGATTACTGCCTCCGTGAACATTACCAAGTTTTTATTTCTTGGTCTCTTGATGATCCTGAAAGCACTAGTCTGGTCAATACAATGACCCGAATCCAACAAATGATGCGCCACTGCACTAGATGGTGATTTTCCGCCATGGAGACTCAGGTTGCTCGGAATATGCACACACATTCTGGCGGAGACGGCTTGCTGTCCTCCCCATGTACCTTATACCACAGGTACATTGAAACTGGTAAATAAGATCGGAGGTGGTATGAACGTTCACTCTATGTTAGTGTGGCCGAGACATTGTTATACGAAGGACACTGTATTTTTCAACAGAAAAATGAACTCGGATTGTTTGCAGAACGGAGCAAAGATTTTCCCCTACTCTAATGGCGCGGTGGTCCTGAAGTCACTGGCAGTCGGGGTTCAAATCCTCTCATCTTTTGAGTACATGTTATCAGGATACCAGCTATTCTGGAGAACCGATAAATTTACCTTCTAGTTGTCTTGGTAATATTGTATTTAGGTCAAGTTTATTAGCAACAATTCCCTTCCTCTCACGGTAATGCTGAAAAGACCCGCTTAGCAACGACAACTCGCTTCAGAGTTAAAGAAGCCTGGCGTATTTCATAATCTCTTAGATGGGTAGGTTTCCCTCAACATCGCCTCATCAATAGCCGTGACACAGTTAGCTTGACCACTTGTGAGGATCTTTACATCTTTGGATGAACAAGGTGAGTTCCAACCATGAATCTTCCAAATTATATGACCCAAGATATTACGATCGGTGAATTCCTGTGTCGAGGAAGTGGGCGTTGAGATAGCGTAAAGAAGATTTTTTGGGCGAGACCCTTCGTTGTTGAGTTGGCAGAGATTCGTTTCAATATACTTCGCATAAAGTCAATTACCACTCGCCTACTTCATTTCAATTCACCAAAGCCCGAACCAGACTGAAGAGATTATCTAGCTATTATTTGTTTATTAACTAACGCATCCTAAATGGTCGGTTCGGCAACTTTACTTTATTAATCGAAAGTGTCCATGTGGTCCCTCTTGGTAAGTCACAAAAATTAACACTAGGGGTTAGTGGTTGGAACGCAGAATTCAAAATCCCCAGTATCCACCACGCGACTTGTTTAAGCTCAAAGCAATCACGTGGCAACGGTTTGCGATTCAGATCGATAGAACAGTCAAAGACATAAAATGGTTAACTGAACGGGAACCCTACACATAACCTTTTTGTTTCATCATGGTAGATGACTTTCGCGTTGAACGAAACGAATGGAAACCACTAAGATCTCATGCGTTTGTGTGAATCTGTTAGGTCACCGGAATGACTTGGATCACCGCTTTTCAAAGTTACTGCACACATACACACACACACACACACACACACACACACACACACACGGGCACACACGGGCACACAGTGTGCTCACAAATCGAGATGGTCAAACACATGATTCATCATACAGTATAAACGCTCAGTTCACCACTGGAAACCATGCAACCGCTGTACAGCTGTTTCATCCGTGTTAGGAATTGTCAGCAGTGCACATTCAATGAGCCTTCACTGGGACTCATACCCCGGGGTCAGCGATTGTGATTGGAACATCTAACCACCACGCTACCCTAACAAAGATGAAATAGTTGTACAGTGCTTCCATGGTTTTCAATGGTAAGTTTAGCGTTGGTGCAATGTTAAACATCCTTCGTTCACCAGTAAGAAATTACTTGGTTACACTCTATCACAGGTCACAGATAACGTTTTCCATTTATGAATACGTCAGCGTAATGGACCAGAAATTGACCAGACGGATCAAATGCGGCATTTCGTCAGTAAATCCGTCAAATGGAACTCGTTACCGAAGAAGGGGCCATTTTAAAAGCGATCGGGTTCTCTTTACTAGCTACGTTTCAGATCGTGCGTTTTCCTGGTGACACTCCAAAACAGTAGCTCATGAGCAAAAATAAATTGAAGAACCAACACATTTATTAACTTGTGCTTGTGAGTTTCAAAGTCAGTAATCCAAAATCTAAATTTTACAACGAAGCGGAACGTCTCCATAAGCTCCCGATCGCACTGGGCTTGCTCCTAGGTCGCAGCATTTCATTAGCACAAGAGAGGAGAATGCTGGTGCACCGTTGATATCTTCTCCACTGATGGTGTAATGCACGTGACAGACGCCAAACTCAGTCATCGGGAGCTTAGGAACACCATCGGCCTGAGCTGTAAACATTGCCAGCATTCAATGCCACTGAAAGCGGAAGATCATGTAAGAATTTTCACCGGTGATTCTTGTGAGCAATAGGAATTTAGAAGGTTCAAGGTGGGACCCCCATTGGACGAAACATCATCCAGCGTAGTTTCCATTCAACATGATCATTTAATGACATCATTCAGAACAATTGCAATAGGTTATTCCTTCTTTTCCACTGTTTCATTTTCGAAAGTCAGAATTGTAGTTCATTCACGGATGACTTTTCAAGAAAATCAAACTTTAGACATGCTCGCATCGCTGACTGTATTCTTGAGATGAAGTTCGATAGAAGACAGATGGGTTTCCGTTACGAAGCAATCGATTTTCCACACATCCGGCAACGATTTGTGACTTTTTCAGCAATAGGATAGTATAAAAAATACAACAGAGCTATCCCCGAACTACATTTGTCCCGTCGAGTTTCATTCATATTGGTATTTTTTAATTGTCATTCTAAGTAAATCCCAATTCATTTTAAGCTGGAAGCAAACCATTTAATACCAGGATAAAGCCAAAAGTGGAACACATTGAAACGGGTGAACAAGCCGAGATAGACCATGTAGATAAAAACATATATGTTCGCATCCAACCGAAGATCCCTTCCAGTAAACATATACTGAGAACACCTCGCCTGAGCATCCACTAAGACGCGCGTAACAACACTTCTCTAAGCAAGTGGTCAGAATCAGGAAAATTTTCTCTCATAACTTTCAAAGTCCATTGATATCTATGACATCTTTCAGTAACCTTCAATATAGAATCGCCCGATTTCAGATTCTTTTGTGCTTCGGGCAGTTGTCTTTCCTGCAACGAAGCTACATATTTCGATTTCAGATGTTTCCAGGTGTCAGCTTTTGGCTAAACTCTTCGCGATATGCGGAAACATAACTGTGGGGAATATACATTGTTTTTTCATTGTTTCTGAGCAGCAACAATTCGTTTTGAGTGAGTGAATCCAGATGTGGTGGAATGGATACTACTTACTACTACTTACTGAACAAGGAAATATTTGCTCAGATAATAAGCATGGCTAATTATGGAGCGACAATGAACGTGACCTCGTCGGACGGACCGAACACAGTAATGGTGAAGCTATGCATTGAAACCATATGATGGCATCCTCCGACTATATAAAAACTGTCTTCAAGTGGACTGGACAGCTGATATGGAAATAGGAATTGCTGTTATACTTACACTGATGAAGCCCGACCGAGTGACTTTCATTAAACAACCTATGAAACTGGCACGTCTTGTGAACTAAAGCAAAGGTAATTCGTGTTTTTGGTTAACTTCATCAGCAGGCGCTTAGTCATAATTATCTATGAATCAGAGAGAAGGGTCAACTAGGTTTCACTAGTCACACCTTGTCTGAGCGCAATCAATCGTAAAGTTCACCTTACTGATCACATTAACTTTTCCAGATCGCCGCCTCAGTGGTTGGCATCCGTAGGTCTGAAAAGTCACCGCATCCCGCGATCTACTGAAAACGAACTGATTCTGAAATGCAAAGAAACTACAGAGTCTGTTGCGCAGTTGGGAGTCATACTCTTCAAAACTACTCCCAGCATCGTTCAAAAGAACCCGTGACTGTCCTCTTCTGATCACAGAGTCTGAACATTTGCAGAACGGCCACGATTGTCATATTTATAGTTCGTCAGTTTCCAAGTTCAGGATTTACTCGAACATATGTTTACTAGGAACTAATTTGAATCGTCTGAAGTGTGAATAGATACTCTTCATTGAAGAGCCCACAAATGAATCACCGCTGTGATTTCTCATAGTTATTCGTGTCTGGGTCACTGCTAACCCAACGAACAACGAGGCTGCATGTGCAAACGCTCATATTGATAGTAAGTAATATGTTAACGTGTGGGCAAAATTGCCCCGGAAGCACACGACCGGTTTCGCGGTTGTTGCCGCTCATCAGGTATGCGTACCCGGTACTCTGCCCACTCGCCTTCATACTTGTACAATCCGAACTTATATGTTCACTAGAATCTAATTTGAATCGTCTGAAGTGTGAATGGATACTCTTCATTGAAGAGCCCACAAATGAATCACAACTGTGATTTCTCATAGTTATTTGGGTCTGGGTCACTGCTAACCCAACGAACAACGAGGCTGCATGTGCGAACGCTCTTCAATGAAGAGCATCCATTCACACTTCAGACGATTCAAATTAGATTCTAGTGAACATATAAGGTCGGATTGTACAAGTATGAAGGCGAGTGGGCAGAGGAGTACCGGGTACGCATACCTGATGAGCTGCGACAACCGTGAAACCGGTCGTGTGCTTCCGGGGCAATTTTGTCCACAAGTTAACATACTACTTACTACTAATATATATATATATATATATATATATATATATATATATAATTTCTCGATTTTATAAACCATTAATTTTACGTATTCTTATTTCATCATCAGCACTTCCAAGCACTGAAAATAACATGGTGAACCTTCGACCATGACAGGTTCTTCTGTCTCTTTAGAATCAATGCGTACTTCTAAAAAAATGAAAATATTTGTGAATGAAACTTCAGACTATGTCTGGTGGTCGTGATCGTTCTCGGAACCTCCACTCATTTCCTTACTGGATCAGTAGTTAGCGCAAAGTTATTCCGCCTTTCCATCTCATATTTGAACAGACAGTCAAGGTGACTCGAACAAGAACGACGGTCAAACTGTCAGGGAGTAGGAAATCTCCCTGAAAACACGTCATCTGCAAGGCTACAGTCCAATCTACAGACAGGGTGCTTTATGAACACCAAACGATGATAAGGACCGCATATCCCACATAGCAGTGCAACCGTGACGCGTGCCCGTGAACCAATCAGTCTATCACACGTTAATGGGCACACCGACCACTAACGGACTAACGACTGCCCATCTCCCACACCAACCCGCCAACCAATCAGGCTTCTGACATACTGTGACTCGACTTAACCAATCACACCTGCGCGCCACGCTGGACAATCAAATACGACGCCATGTGCCCATGCACCCTTTGCCTCATGCTATACAAAGTGTTCATTTTTGGTTACAATTGAATACAGTTTCCGCACTTTGTTCGTGATCACTTTTCCGTTGTGATTAGGCGATCGAGAAATCACTGGCCGGGGATAACCCAAAGGTTTTGCGCACCGACACAACACAAACACGTTCGAAACAAAAACGAACAGACGATATGAAAGTCTTTTCAGCCCTATTTCTTTAACTATTATCCCCGTTCCTTGTCGCTGCATTTGTGTTTGTTTGCTCGCAGTTTCACCTAATCGGAAGTAAAAGAACCAAGAAAAAGCGAGGAAAAACCCCGGATGGCCAATCCAAAAGGGCTCAGATTTTAAATTAGTTTGTTGTTGTAACACTTATGCCATTTAAATTTTCAAAATTTTATTTACTTATTAAAACATACGTTGGAGTAAAATATATCATTAAATTAAATCAAATTCTCCAATTATTAGTCGGGGAATACAGTTTGTAAATCACATAGAAGACAAGTAAGAGGAATTATCGATGCAATTTTTCCCCTCTTCTCATTGCAGCACATTCGTTTATCTAGTTTTGAGTTCTGTTGGAGGTCAGGTTCTTCAGAGAGGGGAACATTCCAGTTCACATTCCTTAAATTAATTGAGTTCGGATACCCACAGGAAGACTATAGCAAGTACACAGAACATCAGAACAGCGCTGACGAAATAAAACTTGGAATGCTAACAGAATAATTAAAATTACTACGTCCCGATGAACGAAAGAATGCAAATGTGGTAAGCCGCAAAATCTGATCTGTTTGACTGAAGAATCAATACTGTTCTGAACGCGTACAAAATCGCAGGAGACCAGTGATAGGAAAAATACCAAGTTAAGGCGGATTTGCGGTGGCTATCCTTTCCGGTATTGTATTGAAAACTTTACAATATTCTACATTATAATTGTTTTTACCGTACGAAATTGAACTGGCACTTCGTTGTTCATATTTTGCAATCGTTTTGACTATCGACCGTGTTTGTAGGCCAGGTTGATAACGGTTCGATTGCTCAGCTTGATCTGTAGATTGCGAATGGTTTGTTACTTTTTATTTATTGATATTCCAATTTTACCTCTAAAATTAGGCTGAACTTGAAGCATGAATCACAGGTTTCTGTTTGTAACATGGGTATGTGAGACTTCTTTAACTGATTTAGCTCATATACTTGTCTTTTTTATCCGGTCACATGATTTACCATTAGGTATTTTCTGCCAAACCTATGATTAGAATAATTGGTTACCGTCGCAGTTTTTATATCTCATGATTGCACTCACTCAGCCTTATGGATGCTCAGTGTACAATAAAGAGCTGTCATTATTACTCAGTGTCACGTATTTTTGTCCTGAATAGATCGATCGAATAATAATCTGATCGTATGATTGTGGGACTGCCAAATGGAAGCTGACATGTTTCGGCTTCGTGGTTGGAGGTGAAACACGTAATCCGTTCATCGGAAACATCCAATAGTAAAATGTATGCAAATTTATCCAGTACAAAACAAAAATGCTGACTTTCTCTCAGTCGAGGTACATCTTTTCTGTGGAAGTGTTCAATACGGGGTACTGAGGACCAAAGTGAACAACTCATGATTGTGTTTGAAATTTGCTCAACTAATTTGGCGGTTTGGTAAGCAGCTAGAGAATGCTTACCTATTTCAACTGCTGTAGTAGCAGCATGAAGTTTTCGGGTATTAGTATCGGCAACCGAATACGTGACGAATCATTGTATTCATAGTAACAAGATGTAATTGTGGACTCAGTGTGAGGTTTCAGGAAAAATGTTCAGATCTAGTCAGAACTGGTAAATCCCATCACCTGAATCGTGACCCCGACTGATCTACTGGGACCGTACGATGTTCTCCATTTGATGCATCGGAACCGCGGGGATCGATTCTCCCCGACAATGCAGCGAGTCTTTGTGGTTATGCGTGTAACTGCAGTCAATATTTGAACCGACTAATCCGGGGGCGAAAAATACACAATCTAACTCTTGCACCTAAGATCATCTAGATGCATTCCCTTGCCCCATGGTGCTTCAGATCGCATCACGATTACGGAAAGCATCATTTCTGTAAGCATTTTTTAAAACTACATCTATGACAAGTACGTCGACCACCGATATGAACGTGTGTGCATTAATAGATATAAAAAATCAAGTTGGGATTAACAAAACGAGCTAAATTTTTGCTCAATGTATGTAGATATTTTCCATTGTCGTAAATAGAGCTGTATATGCTAGATGTGAATGCGAAAAGGACACAGAAACCGCCATTTATGAGCATGGTGCCTTCGTTCTCAGAAGGTAAAACACGTATGCCATCTAGTTCTTTTAATGGGCTACAATTTGCAAGTAGATAAGCATATAAGTGGATAGGTTGGTCAGTCGTTGACAAAGTTTGTGGTTTCCTTGTAGAACAATTCAAAAATCCTTTAATTTCTATAAACTCGGGATCGCTAACCTTGGTGTTTAGATCTCAAACGTTTCACTACCAGCCGAGGTGGCGTCGTCAGTGCGCAGGTGAAGATCCACGCACTCATTTCGAGTATATCGAAATCCCTGTCCTAGATTTGATATTGATCTATCACATTACCCTGGACTTGAAAGTTATCAGTGACGAGTAGTAGTCAGGCTGTAGGTAGCCCATACTGGGGTTCGATTATTGTCACAGCTGGTCGATACACCTCCTTAGCCTCGGCTCATGGAGTATTTTGCTCTTTGTGTTTTTGTAGATCGAACAGGACAAAGCCGTTGCGGATGTTCACTGGACCCTGCACGCTACACATGGGAGTGTGAAATTTTGACCTGTCCGATCGCATTTCAAAGTTAAGCAGCTTGACGTTTTCACTTTTGTGATACCGTCTTGACCGTAATACCGTTGCTTACACTTTTCAAGAGCTAGACTCACTGAAAATTCAGTGATGGACTCACATAAAGAATTGGAATTCTCGGCTATGGGTTAGTAGCATCGTTAATTAATTGAATCTTCTGCGTCTCATGAGACTGTAAATATGGGTCAACTCAATATGACTACTGACTGAATTGCGTAAAAGGTGTCACAATTCCAAGAAGTCTCTTTATCCAAACTGAAAGTGTTCTTCTTGAACTTCGTGGATGGGTATTAGGAAAACCAAACCCCAGGTTTGTTTATGCACTCGCGTGGCAATGATTCCTAAACGCCAAACTCGGGGATTATGAGCGGATAAAAACCACTAAGTGGAGCAGCAATCGGTACCAGTATTCAAAACCATTCACACCAACTTTAATTCATTCGTATATTTTTCCAACCCCCACCGAAGAATCAATCATGTCAAAACCATAAAACATTAATTCAAGACCATTAAAACGGAAAGGTCTGATAACTTTGGAAGAAATTTGAAGTAACATTGAGAAAAAATGAAACTATGAAGATAAATTTCGAAATTGTAAATAACTGCTGGTTTATCTCCTTATGTTCATCTTCAGTAACCCTGCGGTACACACAAGTCACGTGAACGAGAATGCAAAATGACGAAGGCCGGGTTAAAATGAATATATCTGAAAATAACCAGCACTTACTGCCTCTAAATTGTATCTGGTTTTTGCCGAGGTTTCCATATAGGGAATTTGCCATTGGTCTGCCAATTGTTTGGCAGTTTCAAACGGAACAGTTCGTTCTTGTGTCAAGTCGATTTTGTTGCCGACGAGGACAATCGGGATTGGTTCGGGCGCGCGACACTGAACAATTCGTTCCCTTTCGCATAAATATCAACGGTCAGTAGGGATAGATAAAAACCAACGGAAAGAATAGCACGGAGGTGAAAATTATCTACCCTTATAAATTCCAAACCGACTGGAAATAGTTCATACAACAGGACTTTTGGTTGTTTACGGATACGATCTGTGTGTAGGTAAATTTAAATGACATCAACCAATTCACAGCCTTCTAACTTATGATATAAAACAAGTGTTATAACACAAATATAAAAGGACCACTTATGATTAGTGGATATCTGGTCACACGTTTAGTTTTTCTACTCGAGCCACGCATGAAACTGGCAGACAGTCCCCTATCAGCTGGTTCATGGTGCTACACACCTGTGCACGCCAATCTCGCGTGAGAATCTTCAGGGACCGTAACCATTCTGTCAAGAAGTGCTTATTTGCAACATTCAGTCACTGAAGTCATTATCACAAAAGGTTTGTGAAAGCATCTTGGGGAAGTGGTCCCAAATATGTTAGAAGATATCGCGTGAAATTCGAACATTCATTTGGAGAATCGGCTGGTTTAGACGGGTTATTATCAGGCCATTCAGAATGATCGAATATCTTCGCAACTGATACATAAAAAACTTTGCCTAATAACTGTTCCTTTACGTTTTTGTTCTGATCAAAATGAGAACGTAGTCACGCAGCATGAGTGGGCAATGTGAACTACATGAGAACAGAAAGAATATCTAAATCGTGAAATGCAAGTAAGAATTGGATGAAAGGGACCCCCTGCTCTAAACGCGAACTCCACCAGTCGGTCTCGAACGCCGTCTATTCACATCAAAAGTGAAGCAACAAGATGGAAGCGGCGTCCATCTACAAGGGAGGCAAACCAAATGAATACAGCCGCAGTCAACACAAATGGCTATTCATAAGCTCGTTTTCAGACGGTCGAACTCAGTTGGGTGATTTGCTTTCAGATACTCCAACAGGTTGAACCAACTTGCTTAATTTGATTTCGTTTTATTTGTTCTACGCTCATTCGTCCCTTCAGTTGATAAAGTTCGATTGGTCTTCTTCAGTTGTAGACCGGAAATGATACCGGGTACACGGTGTATTGAAAGGTCACTTAGTCTCAGTAACACATGTTCCAGCCAGAGGAGTCTAGAGTTTTCGTTCTACTTGATTTTATCCTAAACCAAGAGGCTGCCAAATATGACGTGTTCTCTAGATGTGGCTTTAATTGGTCGAGCTTCGAACTGGCAGATAACATCTAGATGTAAACACCATGACTTACGGCTACATGTTTTGTGGTATACTACATGAGTTCAGTTCAGTTTATTGAACCACTGACCTCACACTTCTGTGTTTTGGTTTCGGTTGCTACCTTCCAGCATCGTCCAGTAAAGGGAAAAAGAGTAGAAACATAAGCGAAAAAGGTCCAAAAGTCAAAATAATAATCTGAGATCAAGAAGGCAAAGAAAGAGTCCGAATGCAACTACGCCACTGGTAGCGACAACTAGCCATATCACCTAGTATCTCCAACCATTTGGTAGGCGGATCACATGGACCCCAACCTGGAAGTCTAACACGTCCTACGTGGCCAAGCCCACTGGTCTAGATTTTCATTCTTTTCTGCCATATCAGGCAATGGCCACCTCGACCTACTTTTCAACCTCTCCCTGCCTCGGAGGACAGCGTATGCTGAGGAAGTCTGTCGGTGGGCGTGCGTAACATATATCCCTGTTTAGACTCAGTACTTGATCCAGAGATTGACCCCTGGTTCCCAACAACTTACGCCTAACCTCAGTATTGCTGATACGATGATCCCGTCACATCTGAGCAATGCTACGGAGACACTGATACTCAGACACCCACAGTCTTCGTCTATCTCCTACTGCAATGGGCCGTGTTTCTAAGCCGCATGAGAGAAGGGCTCTTACCGCCGCATCGTACACTGTATCCTTGAAGGACAGTCGGATGCCACGCCGGAGCCACGAATGGCTGCGACTGACAAAAGACAAACGCGTCTTCTGTATGCGCGGTGACACTTGATCCGATATCTGTCCACCTCGTGGGACGTAGCTACCTGGGGAACCAAACTTACCCATTTCAGCTAGAGCTGCCCTCGCCAACACAAGATTTGATGTAGCGCCAACCCAGTCCTGCAACAGTATTTTACACTTTGAAGGTGCAAAAAGCATCCCAAACATTGCTACACCGTTGTTCAGGCTATCTAAGAGAGCTTACAAATTATTTCGATCTTCATTCAGAAGAACAATATCGTGCTAGCATTCCAAGCCAGACAGTTTACTGCCTGGGCAAAGATCGGCGCCACTATTCCCACACGAGGATAGGGCCATCTCAAGAATTAATTCAGTCACAAAATTAAAGAGGAAGGGCGAAAGGGGGCAACCCTGGCGAACACCATTTTCCGTGGCGAACTCGGGTGAAACATCGCCCTAAGCACGAACTCGGTTTTGACAGTCCGCAAACAAGCATTGGAAAATAGAAACAAAAATATTTCGACTTAAAGAGTGCATTTGATTTATACCCAACTCCTGAACTACTGCTTTCTTCAAAGCCGCCTTGCTCGTGGCTTTTTGCATCGATCTTAAATTAAGGGAGGAAAGGCTGGTAAAGCAGTTTACACGTGAAATCTAATGGCTGCAAGCATTCTGTCTCATCTTAGCTGGTGTTTTGCAGCCAATACGCTTTTCGGAATCAGTCTTCAGCCCCATGCACCCAATGGAGCAAGCCGAAGGTGGATGGGGCAGCATCCTTTCGGCTAGGGGCTGCATAACTTGGGTCTGCAATAGCTGCCAAATGAAGTGCGATGACTTCTCCCATCGTCGAGAGAAACCCCAGGTACTCCACTCCTACGTCCATCTTGTGGAGGGTTTTAGACCGGGAAACTGCTTTTACCCCAGTTTATTTGCTGGAGTGTCTCCTCCAGGAGCATAGTGGTTAGAACCAGATGTTGCTCATCCACTGGTTCTGAGACTGGACTTCGTCTCGCTTCTACCCATCGAGCTGTCAGGCATGATTGCAACCCAGGCTTAAGGAAGTCATCCTGAATAGCTCTTTGGGACATGGAAGCAAGGAGAACATCACACCACTCCAACATGCAGTCTCCTCGAGGTGGAAACTGCATGAGGCTTAAAATTAGAGTTCATCATCAGCAGACGTCATACGTGCTTCAGACCGACGGAATTTTCTCAAACCGTTGGAGGAAGCTAAGAAGAATAACATAAAATAAATGTGTAGATGAAAGATAAACTTTATAAATGTGCTAATCAAACTCTGTCCAATCTCAATAACATTTCCCGTTCTAAAACAGCTGAATGGTAAAAAATAGACAGGAAATAAACCGAATTTTGCAATAACTTTGAATATTGCTTCTATTCTAAGAACAGGGTAACGGCGTGGACTTTCTGATCCGACAAAAGCAAGTGGATTTTCCACCATTTAGTTTATCTAGTCTCCATGCTGAGACTGAACGGCAACGATCAGAGCACTCGACCAATTACTGATCGCGTCATGTGGTCACAACTCATGCTGGTAGTGGTCGACAAGCATAAACATTTATCATTTCGGAGGTAAGAAGCGTGAACCTCACCAGCTCCTTTCATTTTGATGATACCCAGTAAGTCACTGTCACCTGGCTCATTACTACTCCCGACCTACTGGGACCTTGTGTGGTTCTTCACTCCAAGTCCCGATGTCAGGTTGCTGATTATTCCTAACGGTGCAGTGAATCTTTGAGCCCACAGGATATACCCCTCAACTCCACTAATGCTCAAGCATATAATAAAATGATCGGATTTATAGGATTATTCGATGGCTCGAGGAGCGAGAATGATATAGGTAACGGAAAATATGCTAGGATTTCTCGAAACTAGAAGTTCAGGCCGTAAGCTGAAATCGAACTGGCGGCCTCGGTGCAATGCTTTCTTGGATCTCTCAGCACCCAGTAGAATAAAAGCACCTTACATGGTCAGTCCCGGTGGTCAATGTCTTTTCACTGTTCCACAATGTAATCAGCTAGCTACTCTTAATCGCCCTCCAATCGTTATCGCTCCAACGAGGACTCTACGCTAAGCAGGTCTAGTCGGAGATATGGGCAATACATTTTCTAATGGGGCTTAGTTAATTCAGCTCGTGCCCAACCTGGAGCATTACATAATTGTTGTATTCGGTTTGAACAGCCCTGCATATACGCAGAAAATCGATCAATGTCCCGCTCACGATTGGACATACGCCTGCTCGATGTTGATATTCCGTCATGCATCAGCCCGGACGGTATTGACTGAACGATCTTGCTAAGTATCGATTGACCTAGCTTATTTGCTCATGAAAACAAATGTAATTCCGCTGGCTTACTCACTTGCTTATGTACTTGCCTGACTGCTTGAATCTTTGCTCACCGGCTACGGTCGGCTTGTGCTTGCGTACCTGCAAACACATGGAGTGCAAACATCACGTGTTCTACTACTACTACTACTACTACTTACGAACATAACACTCACGTTCACAATGCTCTACACCTGACGTCAGTACCCCCACTGTTCTTGTGTCCATTAGACTGAAGAAACACACTGGACATAGGGAAGTTCAAACATCTACAACCACAATGTGTGTTTCCAAATCGCAGTGCCCCAAAGCGTACACAGCAGTTTGACTAACTGATGAAGATTGTTCCTGATCTTGTGACTGAAAATCAGAAATCATATTCAAATCACTAGTGGTTCTTGCTAGACAAATCGATATGCGCTTTCCGTAACCAATGAGATTTTATCTAATTTCCACTAGTCTGATAAAATGGACATTTCCAAATATGAAGACTGACTTATATGGCTTATAACTTCCATTGTCAATACAGGGCCTAATATTGAACCCTCTCAATCCAGAGACAACATCTAACATATTGTAATTAAAATGAAATATTCAGCACATCTGTGCTTTAGTAAGTGCAGACGCTGAATAAAAGTCTTAGTAAACCCGGGTGGCATGAACAATACATTAGCATTCAATCACCGCTTTGCTGTTCTTTGAGTTAGCAGTGGCTTATTCAAACACAGCCATCATAAAATCTCCTTCCTGAATATATATATATATATATATATATATATATATATATGATGTACAATTAACAACACGATAATAAAAATGCAAATAAGGGAGGAGAAACACAGCGAGGGAAAAAACCCCAGTTTTTAAGCGGACCAAACGACATTCGTGCCAGTGGCTTATATGCTGAGCCCTACTTCTTATTGTTTCAAGTCTTAAGTAGAATGCGCAAATAGTGCATGATACGGTAGCCGATGGACTGACATACTCCACAGATGCCCGATCCAGTGTTACCTCTCTGGAGAAAAGCTAATCACAGCCAGCACATGTCACTCAAAGATGCTAACTCGGTCATCCAATAAAACGCAAGCACTGTATTGGAGACACCGATGATCACATACAGAAAACCATCAAGCATACTCACAGCAAAAAGCCCCGCTCCAAAGTTTTGTTAATCCAACCATTCAAGAAAAACCGGATGGTTTTGGCTCCAAAATTATCCCAAATTAACAAGAACCGTTTTAACCTTCGTTAACCATGAGGTGATCTCTTTTCAGAAACCATCTGCAGCTGTAGTGCAGATCTTGAGGTGACTAACTGTCAGATCATCACTAAGTATGACCACAGAAACACAGAATTCTACCAGTTTTGTAAGAGATTTCGCATTAGGGAGGGATAAAACGCTCCAGTTTGAAGCACACTTTCTTTTCGGTGACACGGATGCAGCTTGAAACCAAACTAGTGACTCAAAAGTTCATCTAAGTCAAACTCTGAGCAAGAATGTTGGCAAATCCACACATGAAAAAATGAGTGACAGCTTATTTATTGCGACTTTGCAGATTCGTCATGATCGCGGGCTGGCTAGTGCAATTATCATGCCAATAATGTATAGTCCAAACAAGCTGTATGGATTCATCACGAAACTCTACTTTCTATTGTTGAGATTACTTCGGGGGCAACTCGCACACTGATGAGGGTTATGCTGATGAATTTGTGTATTTAGTTTTAAAATTCTCCTGTTCGGAATCAAAAAAGGGAACCTTACCATGGAATGGGACACTTACAGAATAGTCGGGACCGATTTGAGCGTCTCTATATCACACAACGAGAAGACCACAATGAATCCATCATTGAATCGGTAGTACTGGTCCTGAATACCCACATAATCCTCCTGACCTGGGACAAGGAATAGCACATTTGCCGGAATAGGGGTAGAATTGAATTGGTCAAATTGAGTAGCTTTGCACATCAGGTTGGAAAAAATTATCACGCACAAAGTTCATCGTCGACAGTTTATCCGAAACACTGTTTGTTACATATGAATCCAAAGGCGATGATTGGTGCTGTAAGTCAGATAACCGTTTACAGCAAAAGTGAACAGACAGATGGCTACCACTATCATATTCTCTTAATGCCTGCTTTTGTATATCATTATGTGTTGCCAACTCCAACTGCCAGTGCTCATGCGGTGCTAAACTGAAAGTGACATCCACTCATGGGCTAGAATCTCACCAAAACTGACCACCCTAGACAAGTGATTCAACTCAGTGTAATCCTAAGTGATTATGCATAACGAGTTTGGAGATAACAATTAAAGAAGAACTAATGAACCAATGAACAGATGAGAAGTGCCTGAGGTACCGAAGACTAGGTATGTGAAAATAAATTTGCTTATCTACGTTCTAACTGGTAGAGTATAACAAGGGGGCCGACAGAGGGATTTATAGAGGATAATTAAAAGTTGCGAGATTCCCGTCGGTTCCAACCAAAGATCTCCCGTTGACCGTAAAAGTTTACGATTTCGCTGAGAAAATCCTGCTTTATTGTTAACTACATTCGATTATTAAAAGTACTTCACAAGGTCGTATAATACTCCATAGATGAGAATAATTACCGTTGTGCATGACTTCATATTCACAATGTTTCATGTGGAAGATGCGGAAGAACAGGGAATATTCATTCTACGACCGAGGGTAGTAACCACTTTAGGCCAGATGCGGTAGTGACATGCGTGATCGTAAGACCACTCACTACCCACCCCAGGAAAAATAAATGAAAAAGACCTTTGACTTTCCAGTCAACCACTACGAGACCATTAGTGTCTGGGTTGAAGGGTTTCTGATTCGAATCTCACCGTATTCCCTTAAATTCTGTCTCTGATAGTCTATGATCAGCTACCTTCTACTTCCTCAAAACGTTATAAATCTGTTGTACCAGGGATAGAAGACAGTAAAACATAAAAGTAGGATGTAGTAATGTAATCAGACCAATGTGGTCATCACAAGATGGAGACTGCCTAAACTGAGACAGTGGGGATGCTCTGTCGTTTGATTTAGACACGCAAAGATGTGTGGCACGATAAGCTATCTCTACAACCATATTAGGAATCAGAGATAGTGGACCAATGTGGTCACGATGAATAATTCGGCGATTATATTAGAAAGTTGATATGCCCTACCAATAGACCAAGTTATATTAATCAAAAAGACAACAGTTGATAGCCAGTCTCTGATTTTAAGCAGTTCTACTATGCATGTTCAAAGTAAAAAATACCACTGGCTCTCTCGAAGATCAGGAAAAGAAAGGAATGCATGGAATGGCTCTTGTGGTTTTTTGAGTGATACTATTCTTCCAACTCTATAACATATTTTCAAGGTTCCGGATGACTGTTTCCGTAGAGGATATCACATTTATAGCCAAAAGACACTTTAGAAGGCTTCATTTGTAATTTGAAGATTTTGAATTGTACAGATTACTGAATATACCCACTCTAAGCTATCATCAACTCCTAATCCATCCGCCGATGTTCTCCCTTTATTTATTGTCTTACATTACAACTTCCGTGCTGCCTTCAAAATACGGAATAACGTAATCATTACCTTAGTTAGAGCGATAGGAAAAGATATGTTTGGAATTCATTGTGCCTTAAATTGTTTCAGTATGCCAGAGATCCCATAATTTCTAAAAGAATATAACTTTTGCATCCGGAGTCTAAACGATTACCGCTGTCGGAAGAGTCAACGGTGATTCGCTGATACTTAATCGAAGCTAACCTCGGAAACGATAATATTGCGGTCGCGAGTTGAAATAGTTGATGTACTATCCATAGATGGATCGACAAACATTCGCGAAAGCACGCACCCGGTTTCGTGAACACGTACGTAGTATTAAAGTATGAAAACGAATAAGGAAAAAATTGACAGATACGCCTACCTGGTGAGCGGCAATAGACGCAAAACTGATTGTATGCTTCCGAGAATCTTTGTCCGTCCATCTCTTAATTTGGTTTTGAAGACAGACCTGAGGAATAACACCATAGTTTTCCTACTGTACGAAGTTGCTATTTTGTTCACCAAGTACACGGACTGTGATTATAGGATATCGCTCCTTGAAACTACTTACCTGATGCAAAGTCGACTGAAACTGATTTGGCTGTTATTATCACAGCAACGTTGCAATGATCCAAGAGTGAAAACTCATAGGCCTTAGTCAAACTAGAACGGACGCATTGAACCTAACCGTGTTTGCGATACCAACTTAGCTATGAGACCCCGCTGAGGAACTCGACTTTGTTCGTATGCTAATTAGATTGCATAACCCAGTTTTCAGTACATACTAGTTCAGTGAGAACTGAATTTACTCTGCCACAGGCGATACCTGCTGTATTCGCCTTATTATGACTCACGTGGAACCGCTCATTCTTATTGCAAAAATTTGACCATCTCAAGCGTTCACATTTTTGGTTTCGAACAAACACGAAAACAAAGTTGAGAGGTAACCGTGCAATTATTATTATTACATTAGGTTTACTACTATTTTCTCACTCGCGCTTCATAAGTAGGTTTTATAAGACCACCGCAAAGATATTCCATCCGTTCTCCAACAAACTTACACGATTGACTTCAGTGATGCTTGTATGCAGGTTAGCTTTGGTTTACAGAAATATCACCAGTGTCACTTTACTCTCATTCATTGCATAGGAGACCCATGCTCGTTGCTAAGGTGATGGGTGAAAACAGTGGCTACCGAAGTGAACAATAGCAACCATGCGTTTATGTGTATGCGGATGAACCTGTAGGGCAGAAAGCGTGGATTTTTGCGTAATAGGTGGTTTCTATCGACTGAGCAGACTGCTTACTGAATTGCGCACTCCATCGGGTGAAATCCGGGATACAGAACGTTGAACAAACAAAAATAAACACCCTAGGTCTCGGTAAAAAAAAACTTAACTAACCGTCTAGAAATTTCAGGACAGATGAAATTCCAGCTTTAAGATAGCTGAAATCCAGACACTTCTAGGCAAAGCCTGTTTCCTTTTTCGACAAAAAAATGAAAAATGTAAAAAGGATAAATTGTGAAGTGAGTAAGTTAGTGGCAAAATAAGAAGAAAAAAGGCGAAATAGGAATAGTTGCGAGTTTTCTGCTCAATGCCTCATCAAACCAAAAATGAAACTCTATCAATATCGCGTAATTTGAGCTTTTTTTTAATCTAAATATAGTTTTTGTTCTAACTGCAAACAGTTATATAGATCGACATCAGTACTTCCAACACAAATATATGTTTTTCAGCCTGATGAATGAAAATCTGATGAAGTTCATTCAGATTTTCTCTCATTTTCAGCGGCTAATGTGATGTTACGCGTACCTCAACCACTATTAGAAGTCTGTTACAATTCTCAACGAGCTTGAACTAAAGAAGCTGGTCAAAAGAATGCCTGTTGCTAACCGATCACATACAACTGAACTCGAGGATCCGACCCAAGTCCGACCCCTTTAGTCCCATGCTTTTGATGGGGTTTCTCGTCATCACTCACGGATTAGTTGTAAGTGAAGAGCGTCATCTAGTTCAAATTCTGCAAAGAATGCGCCTCTGCTCGTACAGCTGAGGGAAAAGCAGCTAATCGAAGAAATTCGATTAGAGAATGAGCACCGCCTGTGGAAAGCGAGAAATGGGGTTCAGGTGACACAACTGAAGTTCAAGCTTTCAGAACAGGATGATGGTTGTGATCCTGTTAAAGCAGATGTAGTTGATCACTGAGAAACGTATCAGTGTGCAGTCGGTCTTAACTTGTCACAATGTACCACCCGGCATAATTCCAGTGAAAATCACCGGACCTGAAGGGACCGAGTTGAAGCACACACAGATAGATAAGGGCTCAGATGTACGGCTGATGGAACAGATTAACCTGTCTCAGGGGCCGTCCTGTGTGACTATCGGAACAGTGAATGGACGCTCCAGGATAGAGTCGGGGGTCGTGAATCTTAGTCTGGTCGCCCCGGACGATTCAGCCAACGTTTCAGTAGAACTTACTCTTTGTGGCAACCGCCTATTCTCTGGATCCCACAAATGGATTTGCGGTCAGTCAAGGGTCGATGGCACACCTTGGTGATGTTCTTGTGGATCAGGCTGGAGAAGTAACGGTAGGAATCTTGGTAGGTTCTGACATACCAGAGGCTCATTGAGTCTTGGAGCAACAAACTGGAGACAGAAACGAACCTTAGGCAATCCAGACCCAACTAGGGTGGATGATACTGGGACCCTTCGGATCACCCAACCATCTAGGAGTCACAGTGAACTGCATGATAATGGATCAGAGCATCATAGCAGAAAAGCCTACTACACAAGTGTCATTACTGGAGGACCATAATACCTTATCAGTTGTGGAACAGTCCCCGAAACTAGTCAATAAGGATCACCAACTGGCCCTCCAACGGAAGGCAATCACTGAGGCTGTACCAAATCACTCTGACGTAGCCCCCCGGGGTTTCAGCGCGAAAGGACTTTCTGCGGAAGGTATAAAGAAAAATGTGTGGTGGCCTGCGGTAGCATCGTAGGCAAACCTCAGAATCTCCTACTCATTTTATTTTCCAATTGGATGAAATTACCTGAATTTGTTTCACGGTTCATCTGTTTCATAAGTTACCCTCTCTATCTCTCGAGGAAACACAATGGCGCCGACATAGCAACAGGACTTACAAGGCTCACAGAAATCTAAGAAGCTGTGCGTAACATTTTAAGTGAATTGCGACGGAATGAGTTGGATGACGTGCTGGCAATTTTAAGAAAAATAAAACCAAAAGCCTAAGCCCCAAAGGCCCACCATACAACCACTTATTGACCGTATTTCCGACTCTAATCGATTACATTATATGCTTTAAGGGGCCGCTCGGGTATTATAGTTAATAGGCAAGGACTAAGCTACCTTCTATAATGCCCAATCGATACCTGTTAACAGAACGGATTATTCAATACTATTATGTGATGGAGGGACACCGGGGTGTTTCACAAGTTCTTGCCGTCATCCGACAAAGGTGTTGGATGGTTCACGGTGTTGTTACTGACAAAAGAGTTGTCGGTTCCTGTATGAGCCGCCTCGTTGCGGTTGAATCACCTCAGTCAGGTCTGGATGTTGACTGCAACCAGGGATGCTTATGCACCAAAAGATGGTGACAAGTCATATACCTAGCAGCTGTGTTTTGAGGCAGATAGACTAAGGAATACGTTCTCCTACTGCAGAAAGGACAAAGGTGGATATAAAATAATCGTGACTCGAAGGTTAGTGATTCGATGATGATTGGATCCGACATTGGTCTTAGGAAGCAATGGCCCCTGGGTGTCGTGGTAGAACGTAAGTATTTAATTGATGACGTGCGTCTCGTGTTCGTTCGAACTAGGGATGGACTCATCAGTTGAGACATACTCAAGGTGTGTCCATTGGAAGGTGGGAGTTGAACGGGTGCTGTCACCCCGCTCGTATTTCGGTGCTCGTGACAGGAGTGAATTGTACCATTTGTGCTGGGATACTGCAGAAGTGACAGTGCCTTAGGCTGGGAGATGCGCAGGTGTACTGACACCTGACACCCCAAGGGAAGTTAGAGGATGCTGAATCGTAGGTAAGCAAGGGAGGAAAGACTCGATTCCGATTTGAACATGTCGACGAAGGAAATCCGTGACGGATTTGATGGAAGGTGTATTCGAAAAAACAACTGAATTCGAGGCTCCAGCTGAAGATCGAGTCGAACCCCCCCCCCCCCCCCCCCTACTCCTCACCTCACTTTTGTTTCCCATTAACGTTTTGCACCACTCCTGCTCGCTCGTTGAATCGCATATCGGACTCCGACCTTATGATGGCCCTGACTGGTGCGTACATTGTTCTTGTTCCATGACCTGTGACCCATACTGCCCACAGACATTTCTTTGACTTGAGTGCTTGAACCTCAACCGATGCTGAATTTGCATACATTTGGCCAACCCTAATTCATGGAGCAGTTACCGTTAAAGTTTGTACAGTTTCTGTGTCATATTTATGATTATTTAAAAAGAACCTTATTGGAAAACACAACTGGACGCTTGGCGTTTTTTAAATTTTGTTACGCGTACCTCAACAACCACTAGAAGTTCGTTACACATCCAATGCTAAGAATAATGAAAACAGGCCTAGAGAGCTTAGTGATAACTTGTATGACTCACATTCCGGTTCGAGTCCTCACGTTGAAAGGGGGGGGGGGGAGAGGGCTCGTGGATAAGCAACAAAACCGATGACTCCTTACACTTGTAAAAGAAACGGAAACAGTAATTTCAAAATTTCCATTGGTGATCTGAGCTTTGACACCATGTGAAGAACCGCTCCAGAAAGAATACTGAACGTAATTTGCAATCATTAGGATAAATTTTATTACACATTCCGTTATTTATCTAATTTTGTGAACGTTTTATACGACGTACAACATTCACTTATTCCGGTCAAAAATCGTACCGGGCGCGGTGGATAATTTGATTTCTTTCACATTTGGGCTTTCTTTTTTTGTTTGTGTTTTGAGATTCCAAGGTAAATCCAATCGATTAAGGTCACGGTGGTTTGACCTTACAATGGTGGATTTCCGGTCTGATTGATTTAGTGACGGATTGTTTGGGTAGACGGTTCAGGATATTCACAACTGCATCGGGGCCTACTTCACTTTGTTTAGCTTCTCTCTCTTCCTCTGCTTTTGATTGCATCAGACTGAGTACACATATAGCCGGAAATTGGGTTCGAACGCAACAGACTGTACACATGTGACTGATTGCGCACGTTTAAAAATGGAGTAACATCGCTTGTGTGATTGTCAGCCGACAGAGGACAACCACTCAAGCAAGTATGCATCTAATTCCCCGAAGTATGGCTAAAACGTAGCTAACACACTGTAAAATATCAGTATTGATCGTAGCTCAGTGGCCATTGAGCCTTGCGTTTTGGAGATGATCTGTGCTCTGATGATGTCACATCGACTGGTGATGAAATGTTTGCCACCTAAGTTCCAAGCTCAGCGGAAAGAACTTTATGAAAATGGCATGAAAACGCTGATTTTTGAAGCACTTTATAACTAATGGAGGGATTACCTGTTCTGACTAAACGAGACGGCCAGTCTGCGCCTTGACAGTTGGTAGTACGAGAACTAATGCTCAGAAATCAAGCTGCTCTACTCGATAACTGAAAATTTAAGTAGAGAACTTAATATGTTATCTGCTATTAAATGGGATATCTTTCTCCAAACCAATTTATGACTCTCTTCCAGAGGTCCCTGGATACCCGAAATTTGCATTCCAATACCATGTTTATGTATAAAGCAAAATTTAGAAGAAACTAACTGTATCCTTTTGCAGTGTGATTTTTTATCGAAGGTATTTGAATAGAACTGGAGAATTTGTCTTTTAAGAAGTCCAGTGTGTCGAAACAATTGTTTCTTTTTCCCTTCAGTTATTCATTCTCCAGCTGTTTACAGACTACCTGTTAGACACTAGAAAAATGCCATGCGGGAAGATGATAAAAACACCAGTAATGGACAGATGTTTGTCACAGTCAAGTTATCTTTTCATGCCAACTTCGGGTTTGGACTTCGCCGAAAGATATTCTTGAATGACAGTCACAAACGAAGTTAAATACAAAATTCGATGAGATCTCAAGTGATGCTACCGGAAGTTTCAAATTGTCATGCTTTTCACGATTTTACAGTTTGTTATCCAATAAAGAACAATGATTTTGTAGTCACACTGTACAATCTAGTAAAGTGCTCTTCAGTGTGTTTGCCAAGTCCTTCCGAATTACTCAGTAACTGGTTCACACTGATGAACTCCCAAAATCTATTGCATTCAATGAAGGTGATTCATTTGTTTCGACGACTGGCTAGTCACACACATGCACATATACACTGTCAACTTTCCATTCGCTACGTATCGGGGTTTCTATCCCAGTATAATACTATTACAGACAGTCACGTGAGGAAGTCCACTGCTGACGGGCTGACCGAGAAGCTAGCACTAAACCATTCAGTGTTCACGTGAAAAAAACCAATAGTGTAACAGTCAACCACAGTTAGATTTTCTGGTCGACTGTTTAAGCTAAGACATTGCAAGATTTTGAATACATCACTGATGGTCCCGAAAATGGAAAAGAATGTATAGAGGTGTTTTCAAGATATTTTAACGCTGAATAAAAGGCTCAATTTCCATGGTTACTACTGCGTGATGGAAAATGTTTTCGTTGCCAAATTCTGATTCGGTTGTATCTGAATCACTTCTAAGCATCTGAAAAAACAATACCAAACAATGATTTGTTTCTACCGTGATTATCGTGCCCTCAGGTAAGTTATTATATATATATATATATATATATATATTATTACAACAGTTTTACTGTTTCCTTGATCGGTCGTAAAACTTTGGTACAAGATTTCCAGAAGTGAAACGCAGTCAACTAAAGGCCGCCGAAAAAGGAAACTGATCGACGCCAGAAAGATGTGAAAACGGGGCCTCAAGTGACCGTGAAGTCGGTTCCTATAACCATTCGATCACCGCTTATCATCAAAGAACTATATAAATTAATTTCTCTAATGAACCATGCTACAATTCAATCCTCCACGGAGATCGGCATCATCGTCGTCATCATCATCAAGGTGAAGTCAAGCGATAAGAAAGTGGATTTTATTCATTCTGCCAAAGAGGAATTGTGAGTCATCGAATTTTCCCAGAAACTCAACTCTCAGTGCTTTACCGAAGAGAGGTTTGTTCATTTCAATTCTGATTATCGGGCATTTCACTTCAGAACCCTGCTATCAAGCTTCAGATGACTTGCTCCACTGATGTACTTTTCTGAAGCCTCTAATAAGATATTTTCCACTGAGGAGTCAGCCAGGAGAAGGAGGACCAGAAAGACTATACTAATGGTAACTGCTGATGAGTAAAAAGACAACAACGATTCATATTCGCATTCAGTCCAATATTTGAAGGTATAATGCTCGGGTGAATTGTGTAGACTGTTCATCAATCACCACCAGACTGGCAAATAAATCTCAGATGACTAACCTATAAAAGAAGGCAAACCCTGTCAAAAAATCCTGGAAGATTACTAACATCAATGCGTGATAAGTGGGACGGAGCAAATGTATCGGATGGATAAATATACGTTTGACAAAATATCCTCAGTCCGGGTTAAAATTTGTTTATCTTCACACTGGAGCCGATCTAGAGTGGACTGTAGAGACTAACAACTCACATACGAAGAATCATCTCTCAGTAATTGGAGGAAGCCTTGAAAGTTTTGGTTATAATATTAGTGAGCCTAGATGACTTTGTTCGGTAGCCACCCCATGCCGGACTGGTTAGATAAAGTGACAATGATGAGTAGTGACGCAAAACAACCCCGCACAAGTGGCGTAAACAGATCATACTTTCCTCTTCTGTTTAGATACACGCCCGTAAGTCTATTTTCTGACGCACTGATTGACGGCCTGGTCTCTTTAGCAGACAGCAAGTCCTCGTCAGTGTAAAATCGACGGCGAAGCTCAGGCCCAGTGGAGCGGGTCGGTTGCCCAGTCAAATAGTGACAAAACGGAACGAAACCATCCAATCAGCCGCGAACAGTCTCCTTTACCGAACTGAGCGGAGTCAGGCAATCAACGGCCAAGCGTTGTTTTAACTGACTGTAAAGGATACAGCCAATCGTGGACGTGAACTAAGCAGACATTCAGAATACCCGGGTTATGAGAATAGCTCTGGACGAATGAGCTTCGTACCATGGTTTTGATTTCTATCACCTAGTATTCTGCATAAACTGTTTGTTTTTTCAAAATAAACGAGAGGGTTCGAAGGCGGAGGAATTCCTCACTAGAGCTAGTGGGACGAAACAGAACACATCTACATTTATATTTTATTCATGAGATTTATAGGAACACAGTACCTTGGGTAGAAGACCAGAAAGGGATAAACCAATTACCAAGGGTAGACGAGTGAACAGCAACAATCGGAGAAATGCAAATTCATTCAACTGTCTGCTTTCAAGGACCATTTGTGAGATTTTTCCACCCGTAGTTAAACTACGAAGTAAGGAAACTCAATCCATATATTCACTCAGATATATTTTGAAACTTCCGTCCATAGTATGAGACACTTCGTAAAAAAGATGTTTGCGAATTATGAGGAAGCCGTATTATGATGGAATAAATAGCACAGATGTGTACACGTGGAACAAGGAATGCGTGTACACGAAAAAAACAACTACCATTGTATATACCACGACCATGTCATCAATAATTTTCAGTCACATTTCATGAGCTTTGATGTCACATTTCGGCTGAGTGGACCGTGTAAAATGAGTCAACGTGACTCGGTAGCTAACAAGGAGACCAAAAAAGTTGCCCTTTTTAGAAACAAGATTACAATACAATGGTGCACATCATTGGGGTGTCACCAGCTCAGACACTCTCTTGCTGCAAATCTTCCAATTTCAAGTGACTGGCATGCTTAGATTACAACAAAATGATGTTACTGGTATTTCTGACAGTTGACGCAGATTTGTTACCTCTTAGATTCACACGCTTGCTACATTTCAAACGAACCGCCACCAATAGTGAATCGGCAGACTCAATGGCCACCAGAAAAGAGAACGGGTAAAACTGATTTGAAAACATGAAATAGTAAACGAAATACAAAACATCAAATGGGTCAGGCGTTTCAGTGGTCTAGGCTATATGGAAGTCTTTTTCGAATCGGATTCGCTTACGCCAAGGAAATTCGAACCTTCTGGTCGAGATTCATTAAAAAGTCTTTTACAGCACAGCCACAAATGTAGCACATAACATCAGGTCACAGAATAGTTAGTTATCCTTCGGTGAAAGTGAATGAAATATTATTATTTTGTGGGCAAAAACAGGCCATCAGAACGTCTCATACGAACTCACGTGCAACCATTTCGTCCCAAAATATTGCCAGGCTGAGAAAGCTGATAGCAAATATTTTTTCTGGCTTTGCCACGTGATGGCATATTACCGTAGTTTCATCTGAGACCCATCTCTTACGTAACAGCTTTGAGAAAATGGGGAATCTAACACAAAGTAGGTTACCTGAATTCTCGTCAATCGTTCCTAGTTAGTTGGTGACGACTACAGGAGAATAAAGTCGGTAGAATCTTTATCTTCCGATGTACAACTTATACGGATGGGTCTTTTTGATCTAACTATCATACTTTATCAGATTCATTGGGCTTAAACGATTTAACGTGAGTATAAACATTTTAATTTGGTAGTAGTAGTTAGCATATATTTTGACTGAATATTTGAAATGTTTTCTGTGGATGCTACCCAATGATCCAGACAAAAAACCGGAAATTAAACACCTCACGACATTTGGCACACGAAGTATGTCAATTTTATTTCTATTTGAAGAGTTAATGGCAAAAAAATAACCATAGACACGGGAAATCGAAATTGAAATAACGTGGAAAATTGTGAAAAAGTTACCGCGGATGTTCATTTGCATTGACTGCCACCAATTTCGAACACTCTCTCCTAGGTGATTGGTGGTGTACTGAAAGAGGATCATCTCAGTCAGTATCCATCACCATCCGTGTATGCCGGAAGTTTGTGCTCGCTTTCAGCATTGAAATTTTGACCTCCACATAAAAAAATCAGACACATTCCGTAGATGATTTCGAAGCATCGAATAGTAGTGGGTTACAAATTATCCCCGGGGATTTAGTACTTCCGAAATAAAGCTGAGCGCATAATCGAACCGTTTTGTAGAAAGAAATAAGAAAGTTGCGCTAAAATAGCCTCTGATTTTCGTACAGTAGTTGAATTATTTTATCCGAAATTATTCCACTTTGAGGTGATGCCCTCCCGACTAATTCTGTCACATTGCTTGTGTGTGACGTTGACCTAGTCGAAAATTTGAGTTTTAAAATCCTAAAGTACTACACAGTTGAACCGAGTCCAACGGAAACAGTCACACACACACATACACACACAAGTATCTCAAGCATACAGACAGATAAAAGTTACTTAACCAACCCTGTAGATCAGTGGCATTAGTATCTTCTGTGATGCAATCACTGAGCATGAACGTAGTCACATGGGCCTTCTGTATCGACAGGGAGAACCGGGAATCAAGACCAAAGAGGTTTAGAGTGAACAACCACACACGACCACAGCAGGTTTGTAGAGACAACAATCCGGGTGATAGTAAAACTCACTAAGTCAAATGCCTCAACTATGGAAACAGCGAATTACAGACTGTGGTATTTCGTTTAGATTGAGAGCCTAAATTTATGGTTAGTTTGCTCTGCATCACCATCTGACAGCCTTGCACGAATTTTAAGCAATACTGCATGATTTTTATATCGTATCACAAAGCTTCTAATTTCCTAGATATAATTTTAGATCAACAGTTATCGAACTTTGGTTATTACAGACCACAAGTACACAACGGATTCATGTTTAAGATTGGTGTCGAATTGTGGCAGCGAATGCTGGGACAACAGAACGATGTGAATATCAAACCGATCGGGCCAACCGTTTAAGAGCCACAAACCAAAGAACAGACGGTGGTGTGTCGGAAGCATCCTGCAACAGACAAAAGAGGCACTCGGACTAGCAGACAAGAGGCAGCGGGATCTTTGGCAACCAAGAAGATAGCCCAGGTGAGGGGCTACCGATCGGGTGGTCAACTGGAGTAATGGGATCAGCCAAACGGAAATGATGCGCAAAAGAATCAAGCTAACGGCCACAGGCAACTGACGAGAACCCAGCCGAAATACTCGGGCAGCCACGGGATCAATGTTGCGGCAGCTTGGTTTGGAAAAAGGACTACATAAACGGTTGTACATGTTCGACGGACCTGACCGCTCAAATACAGAAGTCCTCACCTGCCTTGCCTTCTTTGTTACACTACAATACAACCACTACATAGACGGTAAAAGCTTAAAAGGCACAGAATTTAGATAAATTCAACCACAAATATTTGGTTCAGAATTTCAGGCAGCCAACTCAGCTTTCAATAAATTAGTGGTCAGTAAACCTTTTTGATCACCAAACATGACAAAATCTGATCCATGTGAACAGATGATGCTGAAAACAACTGAAACGCCGATCAAACGACAATGGGAATTTCTATCGTTGTAGGTTTCATACAGTTCAGCACCCTCACATGATAAGTCGACTGCCGCTGACGTCGTTACCACGTCTGACCCATTAGGGCTCTATATGATTCTCTACTCCAGGTCTCCATTTTCATAGATCCTCTTTTCTCCCCGTCAGTACCATCGGGCCCTCCATTGGACTTATGCATGTGTGCAATTAAAAAAAACAGTATTTTCCCATACAATGTCCAACTAATCAACTAATACTCACAGATAGATTACAGAACCGTTCGTAGAAAAATTTCACCCTTCATTATTTGTCAATTTGCTACGGTCGACAATATGTGATAGAAATACTCTCCATTACATTGCAAACCCCGGTGAATTATATCTTCCCTCTTCATAAAAGGTGAAAATGACTTGTGATATCCAAAACCTCCCACCACTGGAACAAAAAACGGCAGCTTACTTATTACTAGAAGATAATGGGGACTATGAGCGGTTGTGATGTCAGACGCACAATACGAAGGTTTTCGGAGTAAATAAACTACGAAAATAAGTTCACTTTGATCTTTAGTTTGCCTGGTGTGACAATAAAAACGCAGCAAATTATGGTATCCACTCAAAGATCACCCCATTGCACTAATCCTGAGCTAGTCTCTGGCATGGACTGCGTATTGACTGCATGCTGATGGCTAATCGATCGCTCTCGCGTCACTCGCATGTTGAGTGACTCGTGGGAGTCGAGAACTTCATTACTCGACAGTGTTCGGAACATGTGCATAAGGACCACTAGATCAATCGACTGACCCGATGGGTTTGATTCACCGTGTGCTATTCCGTTTTGATATAAGTGACAGTTTTACGTATGTTGACCATATAAAAACTACTTATCAGCGACGAGAAAAATGGGTACATTCTACCGTGTTTGATACACACAGATGCATAAAATTTTATGTCAGATGGTAATTGGATGAAAACTCCTCCGAGATTTTTAAACAGTGAGTTTGGTGAATCCCCTGAGCTGACAAAATATTCCCGGGAATAACTAGGGCTGAAAATATGATCACAAAAATGAAACACGCAATGAAAAATAGGACACTACCACAATTTTTTCAACACAGGGAGAGTTGCATCTTAGGCAACTTAAACAAAACAGTTCAAATTTACGGGGAGAACTTGATAGATTTTGGGTACCAAGTTGATAATAGGAAGCTTACATCTTTTATTTTATAACCACAAAGCCAAAAGACGGCTGAGTTAGCTGCATTTTAGGCTAGTAAACTTCCAATAACTGTTAACAGATGTAGTGTACGAACTTCTATTAAACCCACCCTGTTTTTCTGTGATTATTTTCGATCCAAACCACTTTCAACGTCCAAACTTGGTATGCTGATATATCAACCCACTACAACTCCAAATAAGCATGTGAATTTTAAGCATGACACACATAACTCAATGTATCCCGGAAAAAGTTCCTAAGAGGATGCAAAATGCTATTTTTTCATTACTTGTTTGCGCATGAGTGCAGTAGAAGGGGTATATACCCCATAGTCACGAGGGCCCACTGCACTATTGGAGATAACCGATAACCGAACCCTGAGACTTGGAGTGGCGAAGAACCACATAAGGTCCCATTAGGTCGGGTGTGCTAACGATCCGGACGACAGTGAGTACTGTCTACCACCAAAGTAACCGGTGATGGCGGGGAGTCGAACCTCGGACCTCCGAGGTGGTAAGCAAACGCTTTGAACCACTCGATCAACCATCCCTAGACCCATGACAACAAAAACCAGCTCATGGCGAAAAATAGGGACCCTTAATGCTGTTGATCGAGGCACAACGTCCAGGCACGCTTCCATTTATATTTCAGACGGTCTTAAGTTTTACGCTACCCCCTTCCATCGAGGATGACGAACGTCAGCTTGTAAAATATGCCAAAGACTCCACTGTCCGCGTAGACTCGTCTCTTTAATATACTCCGGACATTTTTAGTTGGATTCATGTCTGGACTGTGAATGGGACAGTCTATGGCCTTTATATATTGGTACAGCAGCCACATTCTGGGTTGGTTGACTGTATGTATGGAGGCATGTCATACTGATATCCCGTGGTCCTCAGTTGATTTTCCGGAATAATCGGGAGTGAGAATTCATTCATAGTTTTGATGCATGAGTCAGCGGTCTGCTTCCCTTCTAAGGCCACGAACTTGGATTTTTCATCTTCAAAAACCAAAACCCAGACCACCACAGGGCCACCACTGAAGGCTCAATGACTGAGGTTCAGCTTACTGTTCCTGAAGTCATGCTACTTGTAGTAGTACATGACTCAAAATTAAGCTTTTTCTTATCAGCAAACATCATGTCATTCCATTCACCATTTCAAGTGATGTGATTTTTGACACATCCATCTTGACTTCCAAACCAGCCTTCCGTCATCCAGAGCATTGATCTTCCAGTGCCGCAAATATAGTGCAGAGTTTAGCGGTTGCGCTAAAAGTCGAATGCTTACTTTACGTTGCAAGGATTTCTGCAGCTTCAATCCACTCCTCAGTTGATTCGATGAACCCCCGCAAGTGTCCTTTTGATCTGCTCAGCGAGCCTTCTTTGAGCTCCACGTTTTTCCTTAACAATGTAATGACTGAGACCCTTCAAAAAATTACGAATAACCGTTATAGATCTGAAAATGTGGCGCGTGCTTATCCTCGAGTTTTGGATAACGCGCAATTGATATATTTTAACAATTCTTATCAAAGTATGAAATTTTTAATCAATACAACGAAAGTATTTGGTTCATCTTCAAAGCTGTTAATTGCGTACCAAATTTGGCTTGAACGAATCACTCTCAGTCCGAGTTAATGCACAAACAAAATAATGTTACGTCGTGGTTTTATCAGAAGCCCGACCAGTTCAACATTTGACGCCATTTTTTCAATTCCCTTGAGCTCTTATAACTTATGCAGACCCCTTTCCCCTGGCAAAAACGTATGAACGCAGGGAATTTGACTTTGGGTACTTCCGGCAAGAAAGAAAAACCACGGGGGGCTTTTTGAGACCTCCACGAAAAAGGTGCCGAAATCGCTTACTGACCGCAGAAATAGCTGACAGTTCGTTTTAATTTGTCAACGTACTGAATATTTCACAAACCCAACGGATAGGTGTACAAAATGAGCGCCCGCACGAGCTCCTACCCCAAGGATGACATATCTTTTCCGCAGAAAGCATAACATTTTTACTCCTGGTCTATTTACCCTTTACGAGGAGAAAAAGAAGCAAGAATGAGTGAGACCGGATTGATGAACTCAAAAACAATACTTTCGTTTTTTACCGACGGTGCCAAGTAGTGATATTCCCAAATGTTTGAATTTTGTTCACAAAAAGCACACCGTTGAAAACCAGACAGGCAGTATAACAATTACCGTATGACTCTTTTGATGATTAGTCAGGTGTTGAATCATTCTTGAATAGGCAGGTCTATCGGAATTGAACTGCGAAATAATTCTGATTCACCCGAGAGAGGCTGCGAACCAAATGTACTCGAATAGATGTTTTTAATGATAATATCATGATATTTTTCCACAGAAGTATTCAAATGATCCTGGATTCTTATGAATGACGGAATAAAGTGATCATGCATCACTCCTTTCCATTGGTTCATGAAAATTCCCAAAGGTGTTATTTGCTAATCGCAAGTTTCGCTATTACCAGATAGAAGAGTTTAAGAACTTTCTAGTTACTTTAGTTCAGAGCCTGCTAATTAGGAAGTAACGCATCAGCCCGTGAACCTTTTCGTCTCCGTGTTCACGCTCATCTTTATACAAAAAGGGATAAGAAAAAATATATCAGCTAAATAACGTGCCGCTCTTTCATCTGCCAGTAGTGTGGAGAGAATTGGGAACCCACGGGATGCTCGAACCTAAAAATATTTTCGACTTATTCTAACAGGAACAGGACAAGGTGCGTGAGAATGTCTAGAGCTGTGGACATTTGGAACCAACCAAAACATCTCTCAAAGTACGGTTTTACGCCACCTTACCTGCAGTATCAGTAATGTCCAAATTGATCGTGTATCCATCCAGAACCATTTGTTTCTTATAAGCGGAACATTTAGTCGGTTCATAGTCCTCAACAAACTGGACGAAATTCATTATATTCACGAAAAATCAAACTAACCTCGTCATACATGAATTGCAGAGTTAGAGCACTTTTTCCGACATTGCCAGAGCCAAGCATACAAACACGAATAGGAACCATGGCGGGCTGCATTGTTTCTGATTTGTGCGCGCTGGATGTGAGTGAACTAATGCCTGAGGACTATACAACTGAGCTAAAATAAAATGAGAAAGAATGAAAGGACGAAAGAGAGAGAAGTATACATGTAAAAACAATGCGTGCGAGATGACGGGTTAGGCAGTACTAATGCTGATCTCTCGATACAGATAATCGTCGCACCGGAAAGCCTGTCCTAACGTTTTTCATCATCCGCTGAAGTGTAAACTCACCAAGTCTTAACAGGGACTCAAACTGCCAAGCCACTAGGCTATCTATACTAACTATAGACGTCCCTTTACACAGCAACGCACCACGATTTAGCGTTCGTTTCCAAGGTAACAGACTCGGCTGAAAATCGATCCCGTTTATCGGACTGTGATGAGTAAATCTGGTGATTTCACGTGGAGAAAAAAATAACGGAATTTGAGTTCCCCAACATGTGTTCACGAGGTCAGCTTAACAAAACGTTAACTACTTCTTAATCCCAAGGGGAATCTGTGACCTCTTCACGTCAGATGAGCTCATGGCATACACACATACCAGACGACTAATTCATGTTCTGTATGAAATCGGTTCTAAGATTCAGTTTAAACATTTGCTGTCACGCTTAGATCAATAGCAAGTTGAGTTATACTGCCTTTTTGTTAGTATGTGACTAGTTTTGGGGGTATGTTTAGTTTGTGAATCAGTCTAGTGGGATGGGGGAGAGAGGAACACAGGGATCATCGAACGTGATTTCCGATAGCTGGGGTTCCCACTCACAAACAAAAGCACACCAATATCGGCTCCATGGGAACTGAATGAACGGATCGATGAAGTGTCAGGTCTGTTTCTGGGAGTTGGATTTAACAGACGGCGATTGTTTAATAACATGCATTTGCATCACTATTAATGCGTTTGCTGACCAACCGACTTTCTGACAAATCGAGTAATAATATTGAATAACAAATTCTACACGCCTTGAATTTCTAAAATGCAACCCGTCCTGGAAAATGTACTTAGTTGTAAACAAGACGTATGAGATGAGAGATAGAACCTGCTTTCTGCGTTTGAAACGGTATTTATCAACATAAACCATGGCTGGTATCTTTTTGGTTGTTATGCTGTTTCCAGAAATGCCTGCCAGTTGCATTTGTACGCTCCGATATCAATCGTGTTCTTTGAGTCGAATCGATTAACCAATAAACCAAATATGATTGCAGTACTCGATGGAAATATAGTTTTGATAACAACCGGAAACGTCTGGTTAGCTGATTTGTCGACGTTATATGTGTGTAAGTACCATCCGTATTTATGAAGTCGACGATCTAACGTACTAACTTTTCAGTCAGTCGCTGATTACTGCAAAGCTTTGGGAATGGTGCCCAACCTACTTCTGTGTTGTGTTTCTAGCTCGTCAAAGTCTCGTGACGTGTCGATTTTGGTCGATTCAACATACCACAGATGTTTTCCGGTGTTGTTAGGGGTACTTTTCTCACTTCAGAATCAAAATAAAAAAGAAGCCTCAGTGAGTAAGCTATTGATGGATACGTAAAAAAATATATCAACAATTTCAGGATAACTCAGCTGCCGTGAAAACCGTGGATTTGATCAAGTGAACTTTGCAAAAAACCGCCTGTTCGATATCATATAGTAGATCTCTATGGCAGATTTTCTTTCCTAGGTCCCTCAAATATTAATTGACTCATTTTCCGGACACTTCTAGTGCATCTCGAGAAGCGATTCTTTTTATCACACAATTCCATTGGTAGAAGTGGGGTTTTTTGAATAGTTTGGAAACTAAAAGCCACCTGAGAATGAAATGCAAGCCATGGGAAACAAACCCACGAAAGTAACATCACGTGGAGATAAAGCTCTGTCTGAACACCGGTATTCGCTACTGAAGACACGCAAATCCTTATTTCATATTCCGAAGTGAAACTTTGTATCGGATTTTTTATGATATGCGCTCTCCAAAAATTTAGAGAAAGAGGTATTATAGTACATAGGCACGAGGAGGATTCATTGAACTGTGACGGGAGACCGGCATGCCTGACTCAGAGCGGAGAATCACAAACGGCTTCTGTAGGTAAGGCATGCTAAGGAGTCCGGTGACAACAACAGAGTTGGTCAGTGATGGCACGGTTCAAACATCAGACCTCAGACTTCCTAATGAGCTACTTCAAACTGTCAACTCTGAACATTATTTGTAAACAGTAGACGCATTTGAAGCAACAGATACTGCAAAGTAACAAAACTATTCAACAAACTGCTACCTTACATGCAGCTGGGGTCAACGTGCTACTTGCGCTTTGGTTTGCTCGCGTAATTTGGTGGAAAATGTCCGAAAAAGATTTACTCAATCGTAAACTGATTCATTTTCCAGCCATTTTTGATTTTTATGCAAAGACAGCAGACTGAGAATACTTAAATCCGTGACCAATTAGAGGCTGTCATTTGGGAAAAGTGACCGTCATGGATAGCACTTGAACCCGGGGCAGAAAAGTCCTAAGTCCACCGCGACGACCGATTGACCGCAAAGGTCCACTGCACTAATACGGATAGTCGGTAATTGTGAACGTGAGATTCTGAGTACAGGTCCACTGAAGATCTCAAATGGTCAACCGGGTCAGCAAGTAGGCTGACAGCAGACTATTGTGTAATACGAACGTGGTCCGTAGTGGTAGGTTTTCAGGTGACAGGGATCTATACCAGTAGATCACCAATAGTTACTGGTAGCTTGTCAAAATCCCGATCTATGCAAATATCAGGATTAAAGCCGTAAATATGAAGTTCGTATTATGTTATCGAAAACTGGGTAAAGACGATAGACTTTTTGATCAGATCACAACCTGCGGGCAGTTTATTCTTGTTCCCACTGTAGTACTTCGAATGATATGATCCATCACCTAGTTCGAACGCTGAACTCCCCATTGAATGCCATGGAAACACTGTACAGTTGTTTTATCCTTGTGTCGAATTATCCCCAGTGCTCATCCACCGAGCCCCAGCGGGGACTGGAATCTTGTCATTTGATGCATGAATTCAATAAAATGTTGAGAGTCAGTTAGGTCTTCAACTCATAATCATTTATCCCGGGTTCGAGATCGCTGGATGTGCACGGGTGGTGATTACAAACATGGACGAAACATCTGTGCAGTGCTTCCCTGGGTTTCAATGGTGAGCTAAGCGTCCACACTGCATGATGAACCATATTATGAAAACATTTGATCCCCTACTACTGACACTCTGATTAGTCTGTTATATTGATATTATATTACATAACAAGATAACATTGAGGGTAGAATTTCTAAAGCTAGAGGTACATGGAATAATTTCAAAAGGCGCATATTCTATAATTAGCAACCATAAAACATCAAGATTATCTGAGAAGCCGAGGTCAGATCTACCGGCCAAAGGTGCTGCGGGGCCTCATGTGCATTGATGATATCATTCTGACTGTTCGTGAAGAATCTGCGACCTAAGTTTTACGATAAGGAAATCAAAAACTTAGGTAATACACACACTAACAATATATGCGTATAGATATACAACGAAAATAATTACAGAGTGATGCCTTCGGTTCGTTTCAATCGTCGATTCAAATAGTCATTACAAGCAAAACCGTGAAGCGAATGGACATAAGTGCCAACCGGGTGGCAATCGACCGAATCTGAGCGAAACCATCGGATTTGGCTGAATACTGACAACAATGGGGTCAAACAGTAAGTAGTAATATGTAACTCAATCAGCCACGCACGTATCAGGCCAAACAAAATATTCCTCAATTGAATCACTCAAGCTGTCTATTAGATTAAAAAAATTGTCTTTAAATTGAGCCACTTCTCGGGAATTTATAAATTTAATCTCGATATAAATTTACTCCTAATTAAGCAGATAAAAAATAAATATTTGTAACATCAAATGGATTAAGTTTAAAATTAGTCATATGAACGAGGAGAAAACTAAGCAACAATTGAGCTACGCGTTAGAATATCGAAAGTTTTTTGCATATTTTCCCAGTTAAGTTGAGAACGGGTTTAAATGAAGTTGTTGGTCTGCCCAAGGTCACAAGTGACAGCGACAATCTACTTGTCACTGGTTTAAATCCCAGGATTTGTTCATCCTCTGTCATTCTTTGGTTGAACAGGTGGGAAATGAAAGATCTCTATGTCAGCAATTCCCCCGTCTTTTAATCGTTTAGATCGGTCTACATTCATTGGTTGGCTTTTGGTCCTGCTGATGTGAGTGAGAAAGCAGTGGTAAAAGTCTCTCAAGCGTATTTGAACTGCATCTTCAGAATGATGCAAACAATGGAAGTTGATTCCAACTATTTTTCAATAAAAAGGAATACTAGATAACGGAAAATCCACTTGCAATTTTCTCATCGAAGAACCCATCGCCGCGAGCCGGATTCCAACCGATTACTTCCCGCTTACCGAACGGATATTCTACCAGCTGAGCTATCGTGGTACGACCTGCCTGGTGTGAATAACGTATGTAAATATGGCTGAGTTCTTTCTGACTGGCTAGTAAACTTTTATAACTTACTGCCTAACTAGTTCAAATCTACTCATCAGCGCTGCAGATTATAAGGTGGAGATAGTGTAAGGAAGTCAAAAATGAAAGCAAGCCATTGATCAGCTCAAACATGCCAGGCCGGATTGGATAACCCGTAATTCATCGCATTACATAAGACGTAACCCCTTTTGCTAATCGAGCAGTCATCTGCAGTCCGACGCAAATCGGGTCAACGGATCGAGAATCAATCCGGTGAACGTTTTTACCAAGCTAATCGGCCCAACAGGGTCTGAACCTAACTGGACGCCTGAGTTCGGGTTTGTTCGATTTTTGCACTCAATACCACTTTGTGGTTCCCGTGAATATACAATCATTTTGGCACCCTGAGTTATCATCTTCTGACCTGTCATTGCGGGCTGGAGTGATCTGAGTTACAAGCTGAGGTCAAATATGCAGGTTTTCCACTCAGACTGTAGAAAAGAACCCGTGGGTCATAACACAATTTGGATGATGGAGTTTTCCCTTCCACGATGCGGCTGACCCAGATTTTAAGATGTGCCAGTCTCAATAAAAGCTGGCGAAGATGCTGATTTCAAGACTTACGACATCAGCTTAACTCGTGCACCCACAAAACCGGCCCCGGAAACACTCCTTTAGAATGTGGAGAATTTCGTACGTGACCTACAGTCAGAAGTCGCTTTTGATTTGTGGTTCAAACGATATGGAGACATCTTCAGTGTAAACCTGGTCAACAAAGACGGTGAAACAAAAATCTGTCTTATACTACCTAAATTGGGAACTATAGAACATGCCCGCCAAACAACTTCCATCCTCCCAGATCAACCTCGGGACTGCATTTTTGATCAGTCTGCTCACGCCAAAACCAGAATATTTGGTGCCATATCCTCGTTATTCAATAGTCACTACCGCTGTCTTAAACTAATCAAAGGGGACGTGGACGATCTTGTGACGTATGCTAGGATTGTCAATTGTGCATGTAGCAGTTTACGATTCCGACCACTGACAGAAGGTCAGGTTCGATCCCCAGTTTTTGTCTGCGATCTTCAATCCACCAGTCACTGATTTACGAACTCGACTTTTGGCCAAAACTGACCAACAGCCGAAAACCACACTGGAATAACTCGTTAAGGACGGCGAGGGACTCATTAATTTGAAACACGACGCCGCAGGGATCCAACATCCAGGTCCACCGACGGATGTCGTCAACAGGGTCGCTGTTCCCAAAACGACATCCAACAATACAGAAACCATCTGCATCTACCCGCTATGGCCCAACTAAACCACCCTCTTCGCACAGACACTGGTGCGTGACATTTCCATAGATTCTGTCTGTTCAAGAACAACCAATGCAGATGCTGTCTTCAATTTGCACGCGAGGACGTTTCTTTCAAGAGGGGGGATTCCAAGGTAAACAAATGTTTAATCCACCAAAACTACGTACCAATGCTAACCAGTTGTCCGTGCATTCCTAAGGGTTAGTCATAAAGTCGCCGATGCAGGTAGGTGGGCGTCGGAAGTGTTTTGGTGTTCAGACCAATGACCATTGTTTTCGCCTCCAACTACACATTGCATCCGACATTTCCGTCGTATCAGAAGACTCATGGACAAAAATATATCCGCCGGAAATCCAACCTATTAAACTGACCGCAACCAGTGCCTACTGCTGCCCACTAAAGCCTGACGGCCGATTTCAGTGTACTGTAACTTTTCGTGATAAAACAGTTCCCGCCACTTGTTTTGTCACCAGATCCGAGATTAGCCTACTGGGAGCAGACTGGATTGACGAGCTCAGTCTAAGCGACCTTTCCATAAACAGTTTTTCAACCAAATCCAAACGGTATCTGAAGCTCCATCAAAAGACCGACTGATTCAACAATTCGCCTCCGTTTTCCAATAGGGCATAGGCCTGTGCACACAATTCCCAGCTATGCCACAGCTCAAACAGAACAATTAGCCAGCTTTTCATCCCAAATGCCCGGTGCTGTATGCAGCTCAGTTATTGAATGACCAATAACCGAAACGCCTTGAAGACCCTAGAATATTGACTCCAGTCACGTTTTTCGAGTGAACCGCACCAATCGTTGCTGTGAAAAAACCAAACGGTGCCATAGGACTTTGAACTGATTTCTTCACAGTTCTTACCACCACTCTAGACTTAAACTGTCATCTACTAACTGTTCCAGGGGACAATTTTACTAAAGTGAACAGCGGTACCTATTTTACAAGGCTGGACTTAGCCGAGACCTACTTTCAAGTTGAAGTCGCACCCCAATTTCGACACATGCTAATAATTAACACTCACATTAGCTTGTACCGGTCCAGGAGTCTGCCATTTGGAGTTAGAAAAGTTCCGTCTATGTTCCAACTTGCAATGGACACCAAGTTAGCAGGATCAGAAGGAACGGCTACATATTTAGATGACATCCTTGTGACCGGATTTTTCATCGACGAACTAAACAGCCGCCTCAAGGAAGTCATGCAGCGCACTCAGAAATTTGGGTTTGGATAGCATCAAGAGAAACGCCAATTTTTCTCGAAAACGATAAACTACCTTGGGTTCGTTTTTCGCTGATGGTAGTCATCCAGAGCCGTAAAATATACATGCAGTACAACGAATGCGAGCCCAAAAGGGCGTTTCTTTGCTCCAATCATTCCTGGACCTCTCCAATTATTGCAGTTCTTTTCTGCCAGAACTACATCGCTTGCGAGTACCGCTTAAACAGCTCGTATGGAAGGACTGTTCTTGTTGTTGGTCGCAACAGTTTCAACCATCACTTTACCAACTAAAGCTGATGTTGACATCAGATCTTTTGTTAACACACTACAACCCCAAATCACCTATCGTTGTGGCAGCTGATGCTTCCAGCCATGGTATTAGCGTCGTTAACTCGGAGAAACCCATGGCTCACGCGTCCCTCACATTGAATTCTGTCGAAAGAAGCCATCACCAAATTGATAAAGAAGCCTTTAGCATCATGCTTGTCATCAAAAAATTCCACAAATTCATCCACGGTAGCCAATTCACGCTTCTCACAGAACCCAAAACGTTGTTATCAATTTTCGGATTTAAAAACGGCACTCCAGTTTACTCTACTAGTTGCCTAAAACCTGGGATACGATTTTGAAGTGCAATTGTGGAAAACAGTAGACCTAGGTCAAGCAGACGGCCAATCTCGCCTAATAACAAGTCATCATGGATCCGATGATGAGGCCGTCACCACAGCTATCATAGCCGAAGATGCCATTATCGAGGAACTATCAGACACCGTAGAGCAAGTCCGCGAGGCTACGAAATGCAACTCGATTCTACAGTAAATAGTCGCATTCGTTCAAACCTCATGGCATAGAATAACACACTATGGAGACATGCCTCTGTCGCGAATCCCTCTCCATGGTTGACGCACGCCTCATGTCATACGACAGAGTATTGGTTCCAGTCTCACTACGGCTTGTCACACTAAAATAATTTCACACTGGTCATCCGGGAATAAGCCATATAAAGGCAATAGCCAGGAGCTACACATACCGGCTCGGATCGGATGACAATATCAGCAGTGTAGTTGGCCATTGCTCGAGCCCTCCATCGAATGTTTGCACAGCGTGGCATACCCAATCAAATAGTGTCCGACTACGGATCTCAATTCACATCGGCAGTTTCTCACAAATTTTGCCGGAAACGCCATATTGAACATACTTCCGCCACCTTATCATCCGCAATCTAATGGACAGACGGGACGCTTTGTGGATACATTCAAACGGGCTCTGTTCAAGTCAAAAGGGGAGGGGACCACGGACGAAATTATTCAACAATTTTTATTCCTATACTGGACAACATCAAACGCCAACACTCCACGAGGTGTATCTCCGGCTGAAATGGGTTGAAAATTGAGGAATATCCACAGCGTCCTACTCCCACCAAACAAAAGCAATCAACGAAACAGAAAGATGGCTTCACGTTAGTGCTTCAGTATATGCAGAGAACTACAGAGTAAGGAATTCGCATTGGGTGCAATCTGTACTTATCGGTCCGAGGGCACCAAACTTTACGAAGTGGTGACTGAAAATGGGGCATGGATCACCATGAAAACCAGCTGCGCAGACGGTACAATGAAATCCCAACACAACAGACTGGTTAAAAAAGTGACTAAATCCTTCTTAGTGCGAACTCTTTTCAGGCAATCCGATTCGCGAGCTGATGTTTGTTTTTATTCGATGACGTCTTTTCACAGCTTTCGGGTCGGCATGCCAATAAAAATGTTTCTCGAACACTTCAAATTCATGTTTGGCAGAGATGTTCGAATAGTCTGGTTAGTCATAACCCCCAGTAAGAAAATAATAATATAAGAAGTTAGAAACAATCACTGCTGCGTAGATAAGAATGAGGTTTTGTGATTTGGCCAGTTACCATCCGACAGAATGTTCGTGAAGTGGAAAAACTCGGAGACAGAAGCCTACTGAATCTTCTTGGCTGTTTTTAATTATTTTTTGCACAGATATTAGTTTATCAAAAACTAAATAGGCCACTTCTTGCCGATCTATCCATTGGGCTTTTACCCAAAAGATACAACATTTTTGTAGAGCGATATCAAAAGTCACCAAGAAATTGAGCAAATAATTAATGTATATAATATGATTCATCATGCAGCTTGAACGCTCAACTCACCATTGAAAACCATGGAAGCACTGTACAGCTGTTTCATCCTTGTTGGGAATCATCAGCAGTGCACATCCACCGAGCCCCCACGGGGACTCGAACCCGGGGTGAACGATTGTGAATCGAACACCTTAACCACAAGGCTATCCGGGCTGGCTCTCAACGGTTTGTTGAACATCTACACTACATGATATAGCACCCTTCCGTCACTGGCTTCGAACGGTAACAACCCGCCTCCCACACAGCGATCGACTCCTATGATGGATGACTTCTCTGTAGGGGCCTAAGTACAACGAAGGCATTCCGTTATGAACAACCTACAGAGCTTGGTTACTATTTGCAATTGAGTAGTAGGAGATTAGATTTGTATATAATATGATTCATCATGCAGCTTGAACGCTCACAATCGTTCACCCCGGGTTCGAGTCCCCGTGGGGGCTCGGTGGATGTGCACTGCTGATGATTCCCAACAAGGATGAAACAGCTGTACAGTGCTTCCATGGTTTTCAATGGTGAGTTGAGCGTTCAAGCTGCATGATGAATCATATTATATACAAATCTAATCTCCTACTACTCAATTGCAAATAATTAATGGTCAACTTTCAGAGATGTAGTCAAGAAGATATAATTAAAAATTTCGATTTTTTCTTTTCTATCGCAAAGATGTGCTTTGTGCTTATCAGTGAACCTCAAACATGATTACTGCCTGCGAAAATTCGGCACTCCTGGTAAGAAGTGAGTTTTCACATTTGAGTTATAACCTATTTCCTAATAGTTGATGCTTATTGATGCCATTCAATAAACCGTTTTCTACAAAGTAACAGAAGTCATAGCAACGGAAATCCTTAAATGATAATTCCAATTTTAGGATAAAAGCAAGCAGAAGCTCCTCTGTAGAATATCACCTGAAACTCATCAAGCAAAACCTCAGAATATTCTGAAGCTTAACAAGCTAACCAGATTCTTGAGGTCCTGGAAACGACACACGCACGTTCGCGAATGCAGCCAGCAAGTAATTAACATAAAGCTGACGCATGTGTAATCTACCAAGTAGTTTATTTTCTTGAGAGAACTAACTAATTATGACTTTACGCAATGGTTGAACAGAAACGCACGATGAACTAGTTGCTCCAATTTGTCCATGTTGTTTAAATGTACATGTCAGGGATACACGATCCGCAAAAAAACCGCACTAAGGTGACGATGGAGTGGTATAAGCGCTGAGATGCGAGGTTGTAGCCCTGCATTCCCTGGGCACCTTGATGGTAGACAGTAGCTCACTGTTGTTCAGATCTACTGGGGCTTTTTGTGGAACACCCGTCCAAACCGCACGATCATGGTTTCCGTCAGCCTTCTTAGTAGAGAGGTTATGGCGCAAGCCCATCCACTGTACTCATAAGGGTTTTCAAAACCTGAACAAATGAATTTATACATTACATGTAGCACTGACCTAAGGACAAGCACAACATCAATTCCACAACAACAAAATAAGGGAGAGAAAAGACATTTCAGGAGGTTGAAGTGCACATGCGCGGTCAAAGGTGTTTTTAATAATCTTTGCCACATACTTCAAGAAGCTTTTTGACGGGTTCAATTTTTGTAGGTAATCGGCAGTCGTGAAAGTTCACTGTGACCGCTGCACATCACTCGCTTTATTTAGCATACTGAGCCAACGGCACTCTTCGTTAATGGGCAGAAGTTTGTGTTAAACGGCATGCATATTCCAACCACAGAATTAAACACTGATAATAGAAATAATATTCATTGAGCATCACTGTACCACTATCACTCTAGTCTCTAAAGTATTTGAAGTCAATTTAAGGTAATTTATACGATAAGATATTGACTGTCTCAAATGATACATCAGTTATGGCATAAAGTCTGCCCACTGTGACATTTAAGATATGGCCTACTGTAATTTTTGAACACAAATATAAGAGCCTTCTACTTTGCAACGAACCCACGCAGTTTTGACTCATATATAGTTGAAAATCCGCTTGTATTCTTCGCTTCCAAAAGTCCAACGCCGGAAGCCGAAATCGAACCGGCAACATTCACACCCGATTGCGCGGTAGAGTATTTGTCCGGTAAGCGGAATGTCACCGATTTCATTCAGGCCTTTACTGTTGAACTTTTGAATATGAGAACAAACAACGTGACGAACGAGCTCGTTTTCAGTTATTCGTACTGATACCAATATATATCAATAATTGTGGCTCACAAAATAAGAGCGGGGAATGATAATCCCAATCTGTATTTGCACATGCGTGTGGACATGTGAAATTGATCACAGTGTGGAATGTTCAAGCAATTGCACAAGTGTTCGGGACCAATGGGGATTTTTCAGACGATTTTGGATGTGAAAATGGAGGTGGATTTTTAATTATTTACCGTTCAGGCACCTCCTTCTTATACTACATTCTATGATCTCACATAATTCTACATAAGTTATCATCAGAAACTTAGAGCTCAAACCAATCTCTATTAAGGCGCGTGACTCACTGAAATGCCCAGGCAATTGAAGGATGTGTACAGATTTCTCAGCTTGAAGAAAAAAGTGATTGGCAAAGGGTGGAAAAATAATCTTTTCGTTAATGAAGAAACTCTACATCTTTCTTCAGTCTACACAATATTTTACCAGGACAACGCATTCTTACACTGCCGTGAACTTTAAGCTCAAAATCTGAAATGTATTTCCTGTGAAACACCCCGCTTTCGGAAAAAAACGCGTGTTTAGTTTTGTCTATCTTTTATCTTGTTCAAATTTCTCATCAAATATTAATTGACACAGGGCTAGACCTGACTTTATTACAATATCACTTCAAAGATGTCACTGACAAAATCCATCCACTGTTTCCTTTTTTCAAACACGGATGGATGAAAAAAGGTTCCTCAAGCTTTCAGATGTTGAAAACTTGACGAAGCGGCCCACCATGATCACCAAAGATGATGGTGTTAGCTCAAGTCCCAAGATATACCCCATCATCAACACCCGGAATCTGAGCATGGTTCAAGCTAATTGAATAAAATATTGTTTAAGATATTGTTTAAATGTCTACCGTGCTGACAATGGTGAGATCAAAACGATACAACAGCGGTGTTTACATATTTGGCAAAACTTAAGTCCTCAGTTTATTTCTAAGTATGTTATGACTCAGCCACATGACGAAAATTGGGAGGTACCCCTTTTGGTGCTATCCTGTCTACAACATAACTTATGACTTACCGTGTGCAAATCTTTGTCTCGGCATTTTTAGTCATGTCTGAAGATATTTTAACCGTTATGACAACTAGCAGAAGAAAACAAACGTGTCCATCGGAAAATGTCAAGAAATTGAAAAAAAAGAATGTGGATATCTTATTAGTTATTTTACCAGCAAATCAGTTGTACGAATTTCCGCTTTTAAATGCCCAAAGTCTTGGGTACATTATCTTGAACCTTCTGTACTTGAAAACCAACGCGATAGCCTTGGATATTGTCCATTCTTTCTCCTTCATTTTATTTGCTTCCGTGTTAATTGTAAAATAGTATTACAGTACTTCAGGAGAGGGGTCACGGCCAATTTAAGGCTGCCAACTGGGAAGGGATCGGTGGCGGTGCGGAGATTCGAACCCCGGGATAAAGAGTTTAATACAAACTGTGACGACGATTTGACCACCGCTGGTCAGAGACTCTATATATATATATATATATATATATATATATATATATATATATATATATATATATTACAAGCACTTTCAGTATGTAACAGCAGGAATAATTATAAATGAATTCAAATAGTCTTTTTGTGAGCTTCAAATGGAAATATGCAAGCTTGAGAAGTCCTGAGGTTAAAAGCGAATTGGGGTTCATGCGGTCAGAATATTTTTATGTTACTCTTGATAGCGGCACGAATCAGTGCCTTGTCGATTTCTTCCCCAATATACTTCAAAAGATGCATGTAATTATACCGAGCTGCTAAACTTGGTATATCATGAAGTATGGCCGTATACAGAAAAGAGAAACAAAAACAATATTATGGTAATATAGACATCACGAAGCAATAGGGTTAGTGTACTTTTATTTTGATTCCCCGGAGCTGCAAGTAAGTAAACTTTCACTGACTTTTTCCATTCCATCAATCCCAGCTTCACACAGTTTTTGCACCTGACCTTCAGAGCGCAGCAAATATCAACCAACTGTCTTATGAGCTCCTGTTTGAGGAGGATGGACAAAAGTTGTGGCTTCCTTTGAGCTTTTTGGTACATGCGAGAAAATAGTCACAGTACGAAAGTAGAATTAAGAGCATATTCAACTGTTCAACACCTCACACTCATCTGAGAATGGTTTTGTGAGCTGCTGGTAAAATGAGGGTAAACCGCAGCATTCCGTTGCACTGGTATTTTGTCTATTTGTGCTCAAAGCTGTGTTTTACTAGATACGAATACTGAATATCTTTAAGCTGCAAATTTGCACATGATAAATGATAGGTTGTCTGCTGAAAGGTGATGTAGACAGTGTTGGCAGTCAATTAAAATAAGATGTCATCCGTTTTTAATTCTATTCTTAATATTTGAATAAAACGCCAAAAAACACTTGTCTGTCTTAAATTCACCTTAGTAGATTATTTGTAAGGAAAATTTTCAGAACACTGTTAAGACAACATATACTTTTAATCAACTCCACTGAGGAAAAACTGACTACTTGTTAAAGTAAAATCACAAACTAACAAAGTTATGGAGATCTCTGATCAGTGATGGTGCTCAGGTTAGTTAAGTGAATGATACATTCAATTCTACGCGGCGCATTAGTCAGCGGGCCAGATGGTATCCACCCAGCAACAGTCGGCCCTTGGAAGACCTTCTTGAAGAACCACTGGCCTCAGTTTTAGGTGTGCTCCTCGACGAAGGTTGCTCACTGCAAGGTTGAATGGGGGTGACGGTTACCACAATCCACAAAAACGGTGATGTAGAAACTTGTCTCAATAAAAGGCCCGTTAGCCTGGCCGTGGTATTGTCAGATATAACAACCAGGGTCTGGCGAAATAGGATTTCGGGTCACGCGATAACCAACGGATCGATCGTGACAAAGCAGCCTGGTTTCGTTCGCCGAATGTTTTTCTTGTCCATTTTATCTGCTTTTTGGATGGAGCGACAAGTAGGTTAAATAAAAATCTGCTATCTACACTTCTAGAAGGTATTTTTTATCCGTAAACCGTTATTTTTGTCGGCTGAAGTTCAGTGCTTCCGGTCTGTCTACTAAGGCTACTGGGTAAACCAATAGGTCAATCACTGGTAGAACTTTCCAGGTCAAGACAGAGGACAGTATGTTCCAAGAGAGATGTTTTTCGGGCGGCCATTTTTTAGGGCTTAGCTTTGAGACTATGTTGTTCCTTGTCTTTATAAACTATCGTGTTGTAGGCTTGAAAATCCTATGCTGAACACTTTCGGACGAACCGAAGTTGGTTGGTTCTGTAACAACAGATGCCATGAACTCAGATCTGATTATGTTATATCATTGGTCAACGGTCTGCTAATTGTCACTGGATGCCAATACATGTATCCACCTATTAGACAGTAGGGGTCTAGAGCCGACTAGGCACCTTGGAAATGCCAGTCAACATGTAGAGACTATTAAGGCATCAGCAGCTAAAAATCTCGGTGAGAGTAAATGGGTAGCTCATAATCAGGAATGTAATGCTGCGAAGTAGCTCAAAGCGCTTCTGGGAACCTTTAACAGATGAATAAAGCCGCATCCTATCAAAATCGGAGGGTTCCGCTGCCAACATACAAGGCTTTTGTTCGTTCGCACCTGGAGTACTGTGTCCAGACATGGTGACTTTTCCTTTTGAGTGACAAAAGAATTCTAGAGCGGACCCAGCGACACTGCACTAAGGGGTTCACTATTATGATGGTCTCGGCTACGGACGGCAGCTAGAGACGTCAAACGTGTGCCTCCAGGAGGCGCAAAAGTGAACTTATTGAATTCTTTAATGTACTCGACGGCCTTGCAAACGTATTTTGGGCGATTTAGCGGCTGCTAGACCTCATTGATGGCACGGTCAAGAGGGAGTATATGTTACAGCTGATAAAGAGAAGAGTCCAAGGCCGTTTGCAGAACAACTCATTTAATGTAAGGGTTGTGGATGATCAGAACAAGCTCCCGACCGACGTGATGACCACACCCACAGTTGTGGATTTTAAGCTGTGTCTCAGCCGTAGTCTGGAGAGTTTATCTGCTAAAACCAACAATCATGTAAATCATTTTTTTAAGTATTATGGTTCGTTCACTGATATTGGTATTGGTTTTAATATTATTTTAATAATAATAAAAATGAAGATGGTACGATTTGAACCCCTTAACTAGCTTTGTTGGTGCTCATCTTCTTCCTTTCTCTACGTCAGCTAACTCCCTTCTTTTCCTCCCCATTCACCTGCTATGACTCTACCCCTTGCGAGTCATCCTAATTTCCGCCTTCCTCTACCATCACCAACTCATCATCTTTTGCAACACTTGTCATTGAGGTAGTTTGATTGCCAGATGAATGTCACCGGTGATGGTGACCCTGTAAATCTCCTAAGAATTATGCGTCGTAGATGAAGACCCTTTCTTCTGTTTTTTCCTTAACTGGTCACTGAAGAATACTCTGCTCTTTCATTTTACTGAAGCATTCATAGATACAAATATCTGACCACACAGGAACCCGGAGAAACTTTGGCACGCTGCCGTGCGGGTTCTACCCACCGAATAAAACGGTACGACAATTAATGGCCAAAAGCGACCTACTGTGGACTATTGATTAAAACCAGTGTGTCAACAAATTCAAAAAGATTAACAAAGTATTATTCAACTTTGATAATATGTTGGTCATCCAGTCTCTGTTCTGTATTCCCTGAGGAGATTTCTGCATTGGTTTGAAATCATATGTCTAAAATATTGCCGCAAACACCTATTTCTTGGGAACCTAGAACTAATAAAATGTATTCTATGGCACGATTGATAAAAATCATTTTATCTCTGAATTTAAAAATCTGGCCATTTCCTATTTATTTTCATCGTATACTGGTACTATAAACATTGGGTTCTGAATGGTTTCCGGATTGTTTGCCGCACTGGAAAATAAGAAGTTTCCCTGAAAATGTCAAGTTGCCTTTCAATATTATTTTAAATACCAACTAATTCAACCTGTGATATATATATTATACATATATATATATATATACTTGTATACATATATATATATATATATATATATATATATATATATATAGTAAGATTAACCTTTATGGTGTTTTAACAACAACAGAAAAAGAAGACGCTGAGCCGTCACCTGAGTGTCCTACAGAGGACTTCCAAGTAAAATTTCTTACGTAAACCGCAAGAGATAGTCATTAGATCTAAGGAATGTTTATTATGTCTTGAGTTCATTAAACTTTAGACAAACTGGATTTTTATCGGCCAAGTCTGAAGTTTAGCTTAAAGATAATGTCAGATGAATAAATACTAGTTTGAACTGCATTGTAAATGAGGAGGAGTGTCCATCATATTAAGGTGCTAATAGGGAACTTTACGTTCATAATTTTACAATGTGATATTTGACACTTTTGGGCTTTGTGAATATCACTGTTCTGCTCGTTTAAATTTACTACCGGTAGTCAACTGACGGCTCCAACACCGTTTCAGAAGGCAAACACAAGTGATGGCCGGGTTATGTTCAAGTGACAGTCACGTGATTGTATGTTGTCCAGGTAGTTAAGACTTGATTACTTTACAAAGTCCACATAAAGGACGGTTATAGACGCTACTCGTATTTTCCTGAGAGTCGAGCTGTCTAGCATGTTTGATAACAACCAATATTATGTTGCATTTATAGCAAGGCTTTATTAACATCCTAATGAATACGCCTGGTTTGCATAATTGATCCCTGAGAGGTTCAAAACTGGTCCCAAGATGATCCCACTTGGAAGAATGAGGGGAGTTTATGAGCACATTGAGAATGCAGTGGCTTATAACAACCACTTTTGAATTTCGGTGAACCATGCTACATTACTTCATCTTAGGATGTTAGCTTCTTGACTTGCATAAATTTCCCCTTGAAAAAAACATGACTTGTAGATATTACATAATATAAGATTCATCATGCAGTGTGTACTTTTAGACCATTGAAAACCATGGAAGCACTTTGCAGCTGTTTCATCTTTGTTAGGAATTATCAGTGGTGCACATTCAGCGAACCTTAACTCGGACTCAAACCCGGGGATGAACCACTGTGAGTAGAAAATCTTAACTTCGAGGCTTACTCGGGTTGTCTGTCATCGGTATACTGAACATTTACACCACAAGATATATCATCCTCAATAATTACGTGACACGGTTTACGTTCTTTTCTCTACCAAATTTTCCTATAAACAACTGTTTCACAAATAAATAAAGGTATACTCCCATGCGTTAGATTGTAATCTACATAAATGAAAAAGTTCTCCATCTAATAATAATGGTCCAAAAGAGGTTCTTAGGAAATCCTTTGAGACAAAACACCATTTCTTTATACTGCTGGGGCTGATAAACTATAGTGCTCTTCTGAGAAGCACGTTAATATGGCACCCGTTTGGAGCCAGTACGGTAAAAACTGAGGGGAAAGCTTAGGACATTGTCGCCACAATATTGCAGCAGAGCTACTGCGACTCTGAAGAGACAATTCGGGTATGCCTACGGTTCACAAAAAACTGCAGTAAACCATTACCTCAGCTGCGGCTTCCAGTTCACCTTGCTTTTAATTTATTTAAATAATCCCGCCGGTAATCTTCATTTTTTCTTTTTAAACTATTTTCGAACCAATTTTTTCAAAATAATATAGTGGGTTGTGATGATAAATGTTAGGTTATAACATGGTAATATGCCTATCAGCGGGAAGGAAGTTGCGCATGCATGTAATTTTCACTAAGGAAAACCATTAACAAAAGAATTTCATCAGAATTCTAAATATTTAAAATTTGGGTAACTTTATTAGGGGGAGCGAGAATATTATATAATAATACATAACAAAACACGTAACCTTACAAATAACTGCTTAGTGGTTTGGAAAAGAAAGATGACAGTAATTGGAGGGTCATCTAAGAATAACAACGGTCAGGTGAATAATAAGCTATAAAGGGGGTACTAGTTTCCTGCGAACTATTTTCCAAACTGTAGGAATGCTCGACTGGGACTCTTCAGTGTTCAAGTAGCGCTGATAAAGCATCGTTAATAGAATGCCTTAAGCTTGCCCCTAGTCTGCTCTTACCGCCCCCACTAGCTGATGTGCTGCCCGGGTAATGAGTACCAGAATAAGTCATCACTCGTACTATACGTTTATGCTACAAATCACAACAAAGATCAGATAACTACGTTTCCCTGAAATATGCTGATTGTGTGTGTTGTGACTTATGGATTCGCAAAGTTCTATCCCAGGTTGCCACAGGTTTTCACAGCACTGTGGGCAACTGTAGGCATTTCCTACATTGATCTAGGTAAGTTTAGGCATTATCCAGTGCTGTAGGGAAGTGTGAACAACTTTGGGCTAACTATGCATAGTTTTTAATCCACGAGTAACCATAAGGGTAATCATTAAGTTGGAAGAAAAATATCATTATGTGACTTTGGTAGTCATTTCCGATAAGAATACACAAAGTATTTGTTATTAAGTCTTCTCAGTAAATTTGCTTGATGTGCAACTATACTGCTGCATGATTCATGTTCTTCTCTTGGAAATATTTCATAACAGTGATTTAAAAGGACAAGAATGAGATAATCACCGCTTTTATGTGATCAAAACGGCGGGGACAGGGAAAGTATTGATTTTCCGCATACATTTATCCTAAGTGTGAGCGTGCACTTATGGTTGCCGGTAACGCTGCCAAAATATCGTAATGGTAATGCCCCCAACTTGTATACAGTTTCCTCATACGGAGCCAAAATGGGCCCTGAGGGTGCTGCTTGATTGCTTGGGCCCAAGCAGCAAAAGAATCTCAAAGTGAAGCAGAAATTAACCCCGAATAGACCGGCGCGGATCATCCCAAGGTCTTTTTAAGGTCTATTTTTGGGTAACAAAAAGGCATTATTTCAAGCATATCTTTATATTTTACGCGAAACTCGCGCATGCTAACAAACATTCATAAGCAGAAATTACGGTGGTGCCATCCTATTTCTACCACCATTTGGACGAAGTTTGCTTGTCAGTATATTGACATGAATACACCAAAATGACCTCAGATACCAAGTACAGATCGTTCTATTTCATGCTCTTCAAATGGGCAAAGTAAGGACACTTGTTAAGAATTCGTGATTCGCTAAAAATAAGCAAGGGGGACGCAATTTTGGAAAAGTAACAGAACGTAACAAAGCATATCACGTATTTTATACGATCGGCATAAACCGCTCAAAAGCCAGTCCGTACGATAGCGCAAACCGCACCAAAAAGGCCAAAAACTGATCGAATTCGGAGTGGTTTGCTACACGGGCTGTATGAAAGTAAATACAGTTCTGTCATGTTTTGCGGAACATTCGTTGACTGCATAAAAAAGGCTCAAAACTATATTCAGGGAAACATCAGAGAACATATTGCGAGTACTTTGTCAATAAATGAATTGGCATGGGAACCCAGTCAAAAAATAGTCCCAAATTCGCTCCAGTTTAGTCTCGTTTGAAACACCCCAGGGACATTTTGGGGATAAATTTGAACACATCGAAGATGCAGTGTTTTACTTGTCTTAATTTAAAATTTCGGTAGGCTTTATTACATTACTTCATCTTCAGGTACTAGTTGACGAACTTTACTAATTTCCACTTTGGGAAAATAACAGGATCTGTGAATGCTCTTAAAAGATACTCAGCACTACCCAAGTAATTTCTGGTGCCTAATGTCCCTATAAAGCGTACCATTTTACAAAGAAGTCAAGGTTTACTTCCATGTTATGAACCATACTTGAAGGAACAGGCAAAATTCTTCAACTTATCCCACATTAACTAAATAGTACTAAAATAGTTCGTTGAGAGAGCTCTTGAGACTAAATGCTCTCTTTAGGCTGACTGAGCCGGGAAAACCATGGCGTTTTTCAACGAAGTACACCAGTCGGAAAACGGCTGCAAAATTGCTCTGAAACCAGTCGATGTTTGGCCAGATTTCGAACGGACTTACTATTATGCCGATCGGCTTTTGATCGGTTTTTGGTCGGTTTGCTTACTAGCCGTTTCACACCGACCAACATTAAATTTATACGAAGGAAACTGACGATCAGTGTAATGTTCAATGCTTGTTTGGTGTTTCATTTTAATGTATTGCTTGAAATCATCGAAATACCCTGAAGTGCCTTGGTATAGATCGCTCTGTTTTATTCCCTCGAAATGAGTAGAACAAGGACAAATAATCAATAAACCATTACTTGGGGATAGAAATGAGCATCATAAAACTCAGCTGGGGTTAGTAAAAGACACTAACGAATCATACAACGTATTTTAAATGATCGGCACAAACCGCTCGGAAACCGTTCAGAAACCGCCCAAAAACCGATCGGCGTAATAGTAAAACCCGATCCCAAACCGGCCGAGAACTAATCGGTTTCGGAGCAATTTTAGGCCGGTTTCTGAGCGGTTTTGCAAATCGTTTGAAATGCTTGATATGCTTTGTTAATTTCTTTCAAAACCTCAAATTACGTATTACGACACTCATTTCTATCTCCAAATTTATGGTTTTCCGAACAATTGTCCTTACTTCACTAAATAGAGCGATCTATACTGAAGTTTTCAGGATATTTCGATGAACTAAACCAACACATTTAAGTAAAATGCCAACCAAGCATTGCATATTATTTTGATCGTCAATTTCCTTTGCATCAACTCATTGTTCATCCGTGTATAATGCCTGCTAAACAAACCGACCAGAAACCGATCGAAAACTGAAGTTACGAACGGGCTGGGCGCTACAGGGGAATTGTGGTGTCAGTAGTTCGCTTTTATGATAACTGCAACTCTGGTGAATTTCATTCAGAGTAGGGTCGTTTTCGTCATATTCAAATGAAGAATCAGGATGAATAATTTGCACTAAGAAGCACCCAAGTAGCACATTGCCCAACCCTGTTGGGCACTGCCCAACGAAGCGTTGGGGTGACGCACATTACCATCATTTCTCATCATGATCAACACAGACTTTCGTGAAACACGAAAAGCAACTGTTATATGTATGTTTTTACCAAGTCGTCAGATATGATTTCGTTACATTTAGGTCTCATTTTGTTTTACTGACTGCACTCGTGATCAGGCGGTGCCATATTAGTTCGCCGTATTCTCTCGTGGTAGATGGTTTCATCCCTTGAAGGGAGTACTTGGGATCTTCATTGTCAACGTTTATGTTATAAGTGTGCTATGTTTCGACTATTTGAAGTAGTTTTGTCTTTATTTCTTAGTGGCAGGATTTTGAAGGTCTGTTTCAGCTTGATTTGTTATAGAAATATTGGTACATTTTTTATGTTTCTCAGTTAAAGGTAAACCAATTACAGTGAACTTAACAGACTTTAAAGCACTATATTGCTTCAGTGGTATTCGTATTTATTTGTAGGATGTGTATTGTCGAAATTATCGGTCAGTATATATATATATATATATATATATATATATATATATATATATATATATATATATATAATATATTAGCTTATCACACTGTGGATTTCATTCCTAGGATATACGTAATTATGCCGAAAGAGAGCAAGTACCAGAGGTACAGGAACAGGAAGAAGCAGCTCAGTGCCCAACAGTGTCCCGTTTGTCACGAGGCCACGCTGTGGGAGCACAGAGTTTTGTGTCCAAAAGTAAAGACTCAGGGTAGGTTAATTCAGTAGAAATGTACTATTTGGCTTCCTGAAGCATCGGCGCTAGCTACAGCTTGCATGTCTGGTGCATCCGTTGAGGCGGTTTCAGAATTCTCACGGATAGCAGTTGAGGAGGTCTGTGGTAACCTAATGGGAAACGCCATGCGGCCCATTGCTTCCACATCCCTCGCTGCTACGTCATCAGGTTTTTTCGTTTATAAAGATGTAACATATTAATATTTTATTAACAGACCAACAAGTGGAACTTGGAGAAAGAATATCAGTAACCGTAAACAAGGACGCATTGTTGCAATCTATGTCTGATTTGTTTGTAAACTACAATTTGATTTTGAAATAGCGACGTGGCTTGCTGTCATTCACAAGTCGATATGTTCCTGGCATCCCATGCGATCCACGAACAATTTGTCACACGCCACGTTTATGTCAAAAGATCCAGTTTGACGGCGGTGTGTACATCCATCTTGGATTGAAATACGGTTTGAATATCTGCATAAAAAGCATGGCTGCCGTACTGAAGTCTGTGGACATTCAGCTGAATGTAGATGGAATGTCCATTTATCGGTCATCTACTATCCAGCTGTGGCCAATTTTGGCACGGGTAGTGCGGCCGGCAAGTACGCCCATCGTGACTGTGGGGGTTTATTGCGGCTCGAAAAAACCGCAAAACCTGTATGAATACATGCATCGTACTGTGGAAGAGTTGAAGGACATATTACAAAATGGCCTCAGCTATCGTAATGCCCCTATACGATGTCACTTGCTAACCATTGTCTGTGATACACCTGCTAGAGCTTTTGTTCGTCAAGTCAAAGGCCCTGCTGGTTATTTTGGCTGTGATAAATGTAACCAACGCGGACTGTATATTGATGGAAGGATGACGTTTCCTTCACTGAAGCTAGAGCACGTACGGATGGAAACTTTCGCGCTCGAAAGTATCGTCGCCACCACGTCGGTGACAGTCCATTTCTGTCCGTGTCCATAGATATGGTACATACGTTCCCGTTGGACTACATGCATTTAGTATGTCTCGGGGTCACCAAACGACTGTTTACCGCCCGGCTAAAGGGTAGCCGTTCATCAAGCTACCGTCTAAGTCGCGCGGCCGCGGAAGAACTAGGCGATCGAATCCTACGAACACATACTTCTCTTTCGTATGACTTTCAGTGTAAATGCCGTCACACAAGTGACACTGAGCGCTGGAAGGCAACGGAATTCCGCCAGTTCCTCCTACATCTTGGCCCCGTATGTTTACGTGATTTATTACCTTCTGATTTATATAATCATTTTTTACTTTTATTTATTTCAGTACATATCTCTTTGCATCCCGTCTTACATAACCGCACGCTGGATTTTGCCCAAGGTGTTTTACATGTTTTTGTACAAGAAATGGCGACATTGTATGGTTGCAACTTTTACGCGATACCGCCAAATGCTTCTGTCCGGCGCGCCACAGTCGGACTCTGTCCAGGCATACGCATTTGTGGAGTTGTTTCACACAGGTAAATCGTTTTACATGTGACATTCTCTCAGACGATTTTGGAGACGCTTTCATTTTTGAAAGTCGGTTACTCCAAGACACTTCCACCTGTAGCACAGACGACACCGTGCCACAAACACATTTTGGCCAACGGTATTCAGTTCGGAGAAGGTACGAAAGTTTATCAGTTAACTTTATGTAAGGGTACCGACGCAACTGTCCTCCGATGACAGTTTTCAAGAGGAGCATACGGCACTATCGCGTGCACAGCAAAAGCATTTTGAACTGCCTTCCAGTCCGCCGCCGGTGCTGCAAAGAGTGATGGAAGCTGCTTCGTAAGTTTACCTTTCTTATCAATAAGCTTGTCCTATCAGTGCATCAAATACGCCTTGCTGCGAGACATCATCGCCCGTGCTATTCCGTGAGTCGTATCCGACCGGCGGTGACCGCAGTCCTTCACAAGAGTTCCGTAGAAGGTGGTCACCCTAAAAGTTGACGATTAACCTTTTTTGATAGCAAAGAAACACCTGAGTGTAAAGTCATATTGAACCAAATTTTGAAAAACTTGAGCGAGCTAATGCGTAAGTGGCTTTTTTAATTAATTAAATACCGACACAGTGACCATGCAACATATGGAGAACCGTTTCGGCAAGGTGGAATGGGCGCCCGACGCGTTTACTGTCGCATTGGGGACCACCCATGTATCAGCCGTTCCACCCAAGGCGCTGCGAGCAGAATCGTTGGGGGACTTGGAAACCCTAAACGACACTCTTGCTTCACCAAGTGTATATGATGGCATGGTAATCTTTTACATTTAAACTAAAACTTTCAGGTTGCCACGCTCAAACGGTTCACCTGTACAGATCTGTTTGAAACGGTGCGGGGTATGCTGGCAGCAAGCATTGGAGAAGAGGTTGCTATGACTTGCTGTCGGTTAGGGAGCCCGCAACGGAAACCGGTTTACGATCATAGGTTGATCGCGGCCGTAGTGGGTAGATCGATACAATTATTAACACGAAACAACAGACGCAGTGCGTGGGACAGAACGATTCGCAGATGAACCGAGTTCTGTCGTAGAAAGGCACATTAAGCGTTGGTTTATCAACGCTCGGGATCGAGGAGAAGGAAGACGGCTACGCCGGTACGTCGGGTTTTTTTGTGTTCATTCATTCAGGGTTTCTGCGTAACCACTGCTTCATTTTAAACTGATGGTGCAGAATGTCATCCACCAATATGCGTATTGAACTATGAAGTGGTGACACGGTTTATCTATTACAAGTAGATACTGCCTCGTATAATGTTAAATAACAGCGCACGCATAAATTTGTGTGCAGTATATACGTTTCCGAGGTAAACTCACAAAATAAAGTTAACTTTATGGATCAATTATTCCATATTTTTCGAACAGTTAATACGTCACGTTCCACACTTTTATTTTACAGATCCCGTGAACAGCAAGAAGACCCAACAAGATTCCGTGGAATACAAGAATGACCAACAACGAATGTCGGAATTTTATGTACACTTTTACCGCTTTTCATACAATACAACTATTCTTATTCTTCTACAATTGACAGTTTTACTTGTTTATATATATATATATATATATATATATATATATATATACATGGGCAACTTAGTGGTTGAACTGAAAACGTGGGGGAATATTGTAATAGCCGATTCCGCAGTGAAACAAAATTTGGGTGATTTTTGGAAAGGAGGGAACTATTTTCCGCGACTTTCCTAGAACGTTGGGCATGCCCAACCCTAGCCTAATTGGGCGCTGGTGGCGCTGCCCAACCCATTTCAATAGAGTTGCCCAACGTTGTGATGGGCAAGCCCAACCCTAGCCCAATTGGGCAGACGTTGGGCAGTGCTACTTGGGCACTTATCAAGAATCGAATCCCGAAACAATCATTTTAAATGTAACGGGCTTGGCGGATCTAGGTGAACAGGCGAGATGGCCATCGGTTTGAAATGAATCCGAGATAGACTCGGTGTTAGTATTTGATGTACAAACACTTAGCCGAAGTCCAACACATTGTTCTCTGGCATCTCGTACGTAGGAAGAACACAGACTACAGCAGAGAGCGTATACCGTGCAGAATTCACTTAACATCCAGGGTGCAGGGAATCCGAAGGACAGATAGTTGTGAACCAAAAGGGAAAGGAAAATATATCGGGGTATCAACAGTCATAAACACCAACAATGGCAACTTCCAGGCCAAAAAAAGGAGATATAAGAGAGATAATAAGTGGAATAACAAGTTAGTGGTGCTTTTATGAGTAAACCGTGGCTTTAGATTGTATGTTTCCAAAATATGACTCCCTTCGATTATTCGCCAAGGTCATTATCTGACCTTCAAGTGTTCAAGGTGGTACGCGGGCACGAAGCTGAAGTCCAAATGATCCCGGATCTTGCGATTAGCTCGTTATCTGAAGTTTGCCGGTGGGCCGAAAGGTATTTCGCTGGCTAATATGGCAATGGGTAATTGGGCGAGGGTTCGGTATACAAACCCTGACAGCACCATGCGGCCGGTATTGCCGGTGAGCTGAAGCATAGACCACTGGACAACGGGATGGGGTTAGGTTTCGCGGCTTTTCGCTTAGCCTGAGTAAAGCAAAACAACTCGTCTTGTAAAATCTATTGGGCATCACACAGATACATTTTTGAACCGCGCCACGCGTGGCCTCCAGTTCAGCTCTGTTCACGTATGATGGGCGACGGCTAGAGCCAGTCGAGTTTCCGGAATTCCTTCAGCAGCATACAAACAATTTAGGCACCTACCTCTGCGTCGTTGTGTATGCTTGATGTGGTATTCTTCCTTTGGGTCGCAGGAGTACGATCCTTAAAATCGCAGAAGGAAAACTGGGTAAGTCGGAGCTCCGTATATACACAAGAAATTTTCAACCCCACACCGAGGGAGATAAACATGACAATCTGCTTTTGGCAAGGTTGTACAGTGTACTTCATCGAATATCCGCTAAGAATAAGAAGGAATGGCAGAACCCCATGACACACCAACTGTGTCAGGCATTATGCTTGTGAGACTTCACAGAACCATTCGGCAAAAACGGGAAAGTCCAATGATAAAACATATCAGACCGGCCCTCGGGGTTGCGTTTGCCCCGGTGAACATGCTCAAAGCTCCCCATCAGGAGGGTCTCGTTCCACTTACGATCTGGTACCCCCTTGAAAGTCTGGGTGGTCCTCTGTTCCATCACCTCTTTTTGAAATCCCCTTCTGTAGCTTTTCATCATACTGCTGAAGAAGGGGTGTTTGCCGTCAACCCAGAGTGAACTTCCACTAGCTTCTCTGGTGATCGCTTATTCAAGGGTCTGGGACATCCGGAATAGACTCTGTGTCTAAACCCGGGGAGGCTTTTTAATGACTTTGTCCTCTGTCTAAACCCTCTCGTGGTCTTCCGCTTTCCACAGAGAAAAGTCCGAGGTCCTAGAGCCTCTGCTCGCTTTTCCTGCCTCTCTGACTCCCAGTCACGCGTGGAGCAAGAAGTCAAACCTTCTCCAAACAGGTGGCCCCTCTTTTAAGGAGGATGGCCATAATGCACATTCGCAGGAATCCTCTCCAATCATTATCAAGTATTTGCGCCATCTGGACAAGGCGATTCACTCGTTGTTCCTCGTGCAAAAGCAGCACTCATCAACGACTACGCCCATGTGTGCCGCAGCATCCTTTTGATTCAACCACTGACCGCACTGGTGGTCATGTGTGGCGGTGAATTTTGCCGAACTCTGGTAATCCTTGTTGATCGTTATGGCCTTGCGGTTGGGGAATACATCATTTACACACGTGTAATTCGTTGATCTAGTGCCACAGAATCTGCGAGTCATTCATGTTCTGACCTTCAGATTCGCCACTTTCGCTGCATTTACCCACGATCGGAATAACTTTGTAGCACCCTACTGGAAATCATGACGGGGGTACCAATCCGAAATTGCAAGAGGAGGACGAAAGCAAACTGAAGCTAGACGGGAAGTAACTTGGCAAGTCTCTGGAGGTTTTTCGGGTGATACTGTCTCATTAGATTTTGCTACTTCTGCTGGTCCTGTCAGTGCAGCTTCAAGAATCTCAGCCAATGGCATAGGATTCAAACATGATGATATTATTAGAGTGGGAGTAGTATAACTAGAATACCAACTCAAGCTGGCTGAGAGATAAGCTGAGTTGGCCAGGCATGTGCAACCTCGAGGACGGGAGAGAAAGGTGAGCCTAGAACCCATGAGGTGTGGGAACGTGCAGCCCCGCAAAGTCGTATGCCCGTCGAAACAGGATGGTGCATCAGGTACGTACGCAATCGACCTACCCAAGGTGGCAGTGTCTCCGATCCGTGGGAGCTCAGGCCGTTATTGCAAATCCATCCAACAATACGAAAACTTTGCGGAGGGGAGAGTGCCTGACCCGGACTGGATATTCCTCTATCTGCTGCCTTGTTGTCATGGAAGAGCCGGGGAAGACATCGACGAGTGCTCGATGATGAAGCCCGAAAAGATTTACATAGGAGAACGTGAAATTCTGAAGGACCTGCTTGCACAACCATTTAAGGTTACTCGGAATTTGATCAATATACTGCTATCACTGGCAAGAAGTTCCAAAAGCTATTCTCGTTCCCTAATCAATTTGGTGATAAAGGTGCAAAACTGCGGCATCGCTCCCTAACACCTGCACTTTCGATTGGGCCTGAATGCACTACACGCTTTGAAGGACATATTGCGCAGCCTACTCATGGAACTGCAGAGCAGACGGGCCTAGGAACCCGAAAGGATCAGTAGAGACGGGCGAGAAACCATGTTTGAGTACCTGGAGCAGTTTTCAGATTGTCATGCTTGAATAGCAAGTAGTCGTTTCAGTCAACTTGTGCTTGAAACCAACAAACTCGCAGGGCTACGACGCTATCAAAAAGCCGGATCGGGGGTCCAAGAAGAGTTCAAACATGGGCAAGCCCCAGCTGTATTCCGTGAATGCGAAAACTCGCTGCGTGTAATGAGATGGAGCTCTACATCGCCTAGCAGTAATCTTGTTTACGAGATGTAGATTGTAAATGGCGGAACATAGGAGCTTGCTTTGTTTGCCCGAATCACTTCTATCGGGCAATGGTGGGTCTAGTGAGAACAAGTTGCAATTAAGGCAGGTGCCAAGGAAATCACCTTTACTCGCTGCACAAAGTCGGGAAGTCCAATACCAGGGAAACCCGGAAACCAAGAGTGATTTGCACAGTTTCTCGTGCAATTAATGAACCGATTGGCCTGGAAGTATTACCTTCCGGCTTGGAAATCCTACTACGGGCGATCACAGACTTGACCCCTGCTGATTTACTCAGGAGCCACTTTGGTGAGGAAGAAGTTGACTGGGATGTTAAATCAGAGGGGAACAGTCTTCATTAGCTGTGGGCACCGTAGGCGAAGCTGCAGCTCGTCTCCTTGGTCAGTGGCGATGAGGCAGACAGCCTAGAAGCGTTCAAGGTTCGAGACCTACGGAAGAGAGCGCTTGTGCTAGTGCAGTCGATTCTTAGTCAGCGGCAGCATCTGAAAGGGATCAATATCGGTGAGTGGCCCAACAATGAAACAGACCAGGTGATCGGCCTTCAAGTGCCCGTGGCAAGCTTCGTCTTGGATTAGATAATAGGAGGCCACGAAGCAAAGTATGCCGTGCGCGCTGTATTTGGTTGGATCTTGCGCGTTATCGCAAACAGGAGGGACGGCGATTAGACCCAAGTCGACTTCGCTTCCGTGAAAATGGCAAACATTGGCCAGGCCTTCCAGCACCTACATAAAGCTGAACTTGCCGTTGTGGCCGCTAATAGAAATGATCCTTCACGAGAAGGTAGGTTGTCCTTGGAAATGGTGGCCGAGATAGCCAAGTATGTAGTATATCGTTTTGAAAGACCTCATACATTGGAGGTCTAACATTACACCAGTGCCGAACAGCCAAGAAATGTCCCAGAAAAGAATATGCTCCCTCGAAAATAGGCCAAGATGAGAACCGCATTTGAGCATGGAATGTATTAATGCATGAACTTGCCCCCAAGGCTGATCATCACCCGGTTCGTCCTGTAATTAACAACCTGGAACTTTTCTCACTGGATAAAACAATTGAATTTTCTATATGATATGGTCCTCGTCTACACACGGCCGCTTTCCTACTGACGGCTCTCTTCAGCAGTCCAACAATCCTGTCACCAGAACATGGACTACCTGGTCCTACCGCATTTATACGTCTCATTCCAATCCCATCGGCATGGGAGGGGGCGATTAGATTCACCACTTCGGCCGGTACACCTCGAAGGCGCAAGATGTCTGCAAAGATACGCGAGCGCAGCTGGATTGGCAGGTTGCATCTGTTGCCGCCAGAAATGGTTTCCAGTTTGGATACTCAACGCCCAGCCAGCCCCATTCACTGGCACTGCTGATAAGAATAATATAATAAGTTATTTCGAAGAAAGCTCGAGGCTTGCTTCATAGCAAGATCCAGTGGTACTTGCGAGATTGATAGAGCATAACCGTCCGAAAAAAGGTCAGTGTATGTAATCGCAACATGGGTGGAGGATATGATACACGGGACTGGAGTGACAATACCGCCCGGCAAAGCTGAAAGTCAAGGTCAGGTGGCAGAGTCTCCCAGAGTGTTTGAAGATGGTTGAAAATTCGGAGTACGTATGGACTAGAAAATCCCATTTTAATGCTTTCGCCGCTGCTGCCGACATGTTATTTCTCTATCTCTCCCTGGTTACCACCGGCTTCCCCCGGAACAAGCTCTCAATATAGACGTCACATTTTACTTGTTCTAAGCCCGGGATAATTTATCACTATCTACAAGAATAGTTTTCACCTCTATCTGTCTTGCATCTCTTCCCTGGCACACAGTGGTTGCTTATGTAAATACTCACCGATCTTGGCAGCTGCTTTGTATCCTTCCTTCCCTGAGTTGGACGTCTACCTAATCTTATGCCTCATTCGTAATCGTATCTATTCCCCATGTAGGAACTCTGTTGTACCATTCAACCGGTGAAGCATTTATTGCCACTTTTATTCCTTCGAAACAATCACAAAACGACGTCCCGAGCTGTGATATCCTTCTATGGTTCTCCAGCATCTGGTGTGATGATCAGTGGTCATACGCACTCTTTACTATCCCATCCATTAACCCCCACTGGGCTACTCCACGGATTTACCCAGATTTTGAGTACCATCATGTTTTATCCATGTTTGAGCCTCTCCAACGTACTTCTCAAGCAGCTTCGCCCCTCTGCCACCGTCACATGTCACTCCTGCCAAAATGGCCGCTAGGAACAATACTTTTGTCGTCCATCTACTGTACCTTTGCCTTTCATAGACCCTCACTCTGTCAGCCTCTATCACCCTCCAGATGTTCCATTTGTATGCCACACATCCAGAACTGACTCCGTATCAGGCCTCTAAATTCTATCACTATCTTCTCTGGTTGACAAAATTTGTTCTAAAGCGGTTGATCTACTGTCGCCTTCCGCCGTACACGTTATGCAGCTTTGCCCATCTGTCGGTTTGGCAAGGTACACATTACACAGCGTCTATTTATTGAAGTACTCTTACCTGTCATCTACTTTGTCACTACTGCTGCAAAAATTAAATATCCTTGCAATCGCCATAGCCAGGCAGCCCACGCTGATTTATCATTCCCTTCTGTCCTGCCACTTCTTGACCAACCCTACAATAAGCTAACAATCTACTGTGAGCTTATCTGCTTTCACCCGGTCTTTTCCTTCCATAACCACTCTGGTGGACTCTCTCTTCCTCGAGGTGCTTCGGTGGTTTATCATACAGACGATTCCGCCGGTATCCAGCCACCACTTTTACCACCATCCCCGCTGACTGATATATTTCCAAGATGATAACTGTTGACATAACTGTTGAAAAGTGAACTATTCGCCCAGCGCTTCTCTGTAGTACATCGACCAGTTTTCTCCAAATATCTTCCATATTCTGCCGGGTGCGGGTGACTCCTTATACTTTATTTGATAAATTACTCTTTTTATAAAGACCAGAAACAGTTTTTAAATGTGGTCAAATCTTCAACTGCCGTAACTATTTCCGCTACCTCTTACACATGATCCAGCCTTTCAGCATGCCTCACACGAGAATAACCTGACTGACCATCCGACCTTGAGCCTTCAGTTTTCCGGCGTTATTGTCATTTAAACCCCTTTTCAGAGTTCGCCGACAATTCTCCGTGTGCCCTCATCTTATCCTCCCGTAAATTATGATTCTGCCACCGCTTGTACCACTTGAACATGTTTTGCGGCACGCCTTGGGCCCATCCAGAATACACCGTTATCATTATTGTCATTATTATTATTGATAATATGATTACCCCTGCGATACAACAAGGACTTTGGTTGTGTAGAAGAAGCTGATGCCGCCGTAACTGAGGCAAATTTGACATAGTACTTACCCTGTCACATGATTATAAATAAAAAAACCAAGAAAGGCCAGAACGCCCTTTGGTTGTGCCGCTAAATTTCATGGTGTATCACTCAGCGACCACACACTACAGTGCCCAAATTTAACGGCGCTTCTGGTCAAAGTCGTATGCTTTTTCGGCTGGGAAAGTTAGCCGGCTTTGCGGTTGTACGCGAAATGTCCCTACTATTCATTATGCTCGCTGCAGGTAGAGATGTCTTCCATCTTCTCTGGTGGCCCGAACGCCACATATACAGGAAGCCCGAAGGGTACATGCTGACCGTTGATTCATTTGAAACAGTGCCACCACTATTCTGCACCAACTTTGCTCTCCGGGAATTTCCCAAGCGGTTCAGCGACACTAACAAATACTAGGAGGTGAGGTCAGCCGTTTCTGTGGATGATTTTCTAGATTCCTTTGACAACCCGTGTACTGCTATTGAACATGTGACCGAAATGGTTACTTTTCAAAGGCAGGGGTTTCAGGCGTATAAACTAGGCTTCCTATAACAACGGGGTGATGTACATTACCCCCGTATCGGAGACGACTGCTTGTGCAAGGGAACTTTTCGAATCATTAGTGAAAATGCAGCTTAAGCCCAGAGTTCGATAGAATGCCATAGGTGATGAACCCATTCCACCATCAACCGGGTACACAGAGGGGTACTCTGATTCTACTCCAAGGTCCCTATGACCCTCTAGGCTTCGTCTCATCATGGCCCTACCTAGAAACCGCTTGCTGCAAACACTGTACCAGGAAGAAACAGGTGAGACGAACCTTTCCAGGACACCGGAAACAAGCAACGGCTTCGCTGGTTAGACTGCCTCTATCAGCTGGACGTGATCAAGTTACCAAGATGTCCAACAAAAACCGAATGTGCGCACGATGACCATCTCCACTTGTTTTAAGGTGAGTTAGAAGTGGGTTACAGTGCAATGGTTTACGGCCGCTTGGCAACTCACAATGACTGGCGGCACCTTCATGTAGTATTCGCAAAGACAACGGCGGCCCCACTGGGTATTGCATCCATTCAGTGGCTAGACCTGACGGCGGCAGTACTGGCCACGGGAGCAGCCATACTGATTAAAATATGCTTTGATAAAATAGACTAGGAATCAGAATCTCGGGTGGATTCTTCCATTGTGATTCGTTGCTAGATAATCCTAACACCAGTTTCAGGACAACAGACTCACGGTGATTTATGAGTCGACCAAGGCCGACCGGTGGCACTGCGTAATATCCACTAGAAACTCGGCTGACCTCTGTTCGAGGGGCCAGAGAAAGCTAGAAAACCTGCTGATGTGGACAATTGGGCTAGGGTTCCTAGCTGCATCCAGACGAAAGTGTCTGGCATGAGCATGACAGAAGTCTGCAGATTTTGATATTACTAATAATAATTTATTTTGGAAAGAGCCCCGGGTAAGCTTGAAGGCACTTTCAAATGGTCGGCTTGAGGTCAGTATGGGCTACAGTAAGAAAACAGGTAAATAAATACAAACTATAACATGGAGGACGGAGCGATCACAATGGACTGAAATGGTACTAGCGCCCGGCAAAATGAAGGTCCAGGTCAGACTGTGTAACACACGTTTGAGCAGTGCGTAGCCAAATTCGCAACGGATCCCGAAATCAGAAGGCTGTTTTCCATGAGATTCTACGATACTAGATCATTGGATGAACAATGACACGAAACAGATACAAACATCAGTTATGCGATCACAAGGACTCAAAAACGAGAACCAAGTTGCGACGCGCGAGAGAGGAGCACGTGCGTCATGCAGATCCAGAACAAGGATATGACAAAGCGGCGCGCTGGACGCGAACAAACAAACGTTGGTTCATAAAGCATACAGCGCGTAAAACAAGACAATAGTGTAAATGAGTGAGTGATATTAGGAAAAACGTGGAATGGCAGTGTTTTTTTGGGGGGGGGGAGGGGACGGGTTCCACGGCTGTTCGTTACACCGCCCCCCAAAATCCCCCCGAATCTTAGCAGGGTGAAAGGTTTGGCATAAGGGTACTGATTATTCCTACCTACCTACCTACCTGCTGTCAGTGCGCGTACCTAGTACCTGGTCGTTAATGTTGTACTCACAGAAGCACCTGATCCGGTGGCTACACCAACGCGATGTTACTCTGCAGCTTCCAGGAGGACGGCTGATCGATGGCGGGCATAAAAGAGGAACACAGGTGATGTCCTCGGGACAGCCTTTGTGCTTCGGCCGCGTGTGTCTGTGTGAGTGTGTGTGTATGCTTGTGGGTGTAATGGGTGAGGTCGCACTCTGGTATACAATCAAATACCAACAATCACCACTTGCGGGAGGTATCTTCCATAATGTCCGTGATACACGGGGAACAATCAGCCCTGCGACGCGTTTCGGTGAAGCTCATGAAGTATAAACGCGCATTATGTGAGTGTGATTGGCGTGTGTCTTGGTGCGTGATAGAATCACAGCCACGACCACATGTGCCAAAATCCTTCTGTAACGTCAACGAAAAAGGTGAGCACAGCAACTTGTTTGATGGAGGTTATGATAATAATAATAATAATAATGGTACATTTCTCTGCTATGGTCGAGACACACGCGCAGGCGCATGATCATGGTGTACAGCGTTACTCAGTAAAATGAATTATTATAGTTATAGTTATAGTATATTTCTTGACCGTGGTCAATACACATGCACAAGGCAAGATCAGGTATGAAAGTCAAAAGCGCCAGCTGTAGCAAAACATAGCCAACGATAGTTTATATGGATCACTCTAATTATGGTTTCCGCGCCAATTTTGAACCGGTTCCTGTTTCGCGCTGGGCGGTGGCGCACAGCGGGATATCGTATAGGTCGTCCAGCCGTGCTGCTAGAGGTGCATTTTCAACGAAAATGATACAAGCCATGAAAAATGGCGGTTTACCGGGTATCTGCGAACAGCGAAGTTTCAAATATGAAGAAAAAGAGATTGTATGGCAGTACACTCAGGGAAATTGATGCATGCGAAGAGAACAGAAAACCATAAAGCTGATGCGAACCGTGAGTGTCGGTTCTACTGGGGTACAAGAAAAGGAAGGAGTTATGAAACAAGGAGACATGAAACCAATTGTGCTGTTTCACTGACAAATATATATATATATATATATATATATAATGTACGTTGGCGCATTGAGCCTCAGTTGTATTCAGCGTCATCACTGGTAATGTACTACATTCTATGGGTATAGTTCGTCTGGCGGGGTGAAGGATATGTGTCGGTCACTCAGTCCAGTGTGGCGAGATATGACGACTGGTATATTAGCAGGTTGCGACTGAACCGTTACTTGTGTTGGCTGTAATGTTCATGTCAACAGAAGTGGTTTTGTGTTAGAAAACCTCAATTAATACGATAGGCAGTTGGGGGTATTTTCTTCCATGTGGCTTGCTTGCAGTCCCAGATGACATGAAAGGTCCCACTTGGGTTCCCGTCGGTACGAGTCATAGTGGTATCTTTGGTTATCCAGTTTGGCGACTGAGATAGCAGGAGGCGACGAACCTGAAATAACTAGGGATTACAGTCTGGACGTGGTTCCAGCTGTGGGTTAGGGTAATACATGACGACAACAGTAATGAACTGGTTGGGTTTATGTGAATGGGGCAAAGATAAAGTTCATTTAAGCGGTCAGTGGCACCTATTCCACGTTTTGGGTGGAGCAGGCTCGCCGGGGACTGAGCTATGATGCTGCAGGCTAGCAGAGTCGCGTCCAACGGTTGGGCCATTTTGTATGCATTCTAAAGGATTATTGGTTCGCATGAAAGTATGTATGCGTCAGGGTATATGATGGAACCACGACTACTACCACGCATGGGAAAAGCCTTCTGTGACGTCAAAAATGGTTAGCACTGCGACGTGTTCGACGGAGGTCATGAAGTACAAACTTGTACCACGTAAGTGTGTATGCATCAGGGTGTATGAGAGTTCAGCACGTCAGTATGTCGTAAATGCCCCCACACATGAGGGCTCCTTTAACCACCTAGAAGATGAATGAGGAGTGGTCTACTGGGCTTCCATGTTATCGGCTTCTCCGTCTTCACCCTGGAAGAAGCTGACACTGCTTACTCCACAGACTAGCGTTCCGTTGGCAGTCTTCACCCTCACCGTTCTAATCATTTTGTCAGAGCTTTCGATGGTTTCCGCAGCCACACCCAAATGCCAGGTGCTGAAATGCGTGTTTTCGTCTGCCATCAGCACTACATCCCCAACCTTGAATGGTCTCGTTTTGATCAGCCAATTCTGTCGATCTTGCAGAGCCGGTAGGTATTCCCGCAGCCATAGCCTCCAAAAAACCTTGACAAAATAGTTTGCCTACTTCCATCCGTGGAGATAACTCCCATGAGGTTTAACCGGCCCTTGGAAGCCATCGTTCGTCCTTAGCTTCAATAAGTCTTTCGAGGTAAGCTCCAGATGTATGGGGTCGCCGCTGGTTACTGGGACCAGTGGGCAGTTGTTCAGTATTCTCTCGACTTCAGTCGTGACGGTGTTCAGCATCTCGTCGTCGGGCGGCTGCTGCTCCGTTATCGACAGCAATATCCGTTTGGCTGACCGGATCATGCGTTCCCATAAGCCGCGTTGGTGGCTGGCCTGTGGGGTGGTTGGAATGCCATCGTATGCCGTAGGCCACGGTTCGATCCTGCAGTTCGTCCTTGTTTACGTTCTTGTGCCAACGCTGCAGTTTCGGGTGGGCGCCCACGAAGTTCGATCCATTGTCGGAGTATGTGTCTGCCGGTATGCCTCTCCGGTTGATAAATCTCTGCAAGGCCCGTAGAAACGAATCGGTCGTCATCGAATATGCGACTTCTAGGTGTACCGCGCGTGACTTCATGCACGTCATGATACATCCATATCGCTTTTCTAATCTTTTCCCGCACTTGATCCACAAGGGCCCGAAATAGTCCAACCCGGTGTCGCTGAACGGCCACCAGCCCGTAGTCACTCTGCATTCTGGTAGTGGGGCCAGAAGTTGTTTGCCCGCCGTGGCATCACGTCTTCTACAAGGTACGCAAAGTGGGATTACGCGTTTTACAGTCTCTCGTCCTCTCAGCAACCAAAGGCGCTTTTGGATGACGCTTGTCACGTGACATTCCCCGGAATGTCCCTCCACAGAGTGGACGTGTTTCATCATTAGCTCTATCACAGGTTGTCCATCCGGCAGCAATATGGCTTTTTTGTGTCAAAGCTTAGGTGGGAGTTGATCAGCCTACCATCTACCGGTAGCCGTCCAACAATGAGTTTGGGGTCTAGATGCTTCAAATCGCCTCCCGGATATGATATTTCTTTGACGATTGGTCCCACTTCTTCCACCCTCTCGAGTCCTCAGGTGGAAGCCTCCCGTTATATCGTCTTAAATATATCGTGTTCTGCGGCTCTTAGTTCGTCGAGGCCTATTGGACCCACTCGTATCCGGCCGGAGGGGCGATCCCTTTCATGGCTAAAAAGTGTCTCTTGAAACCTGTCAACCAAACTAATGCATGAAATGTCGTCATTCAGAAAGGAAAGCTGACCAATCGTGACAAAACGAATGTCGCTTCGACAACCGTAGCCGCCACCACAAAGCCTTTGAACTCCAGTTCCAATTCCAGAGAGGGTTTTACTTCATACACGGGCCAGTTCTCTTTAGGTATTTGCAGTAATTTCGGTCCTTCCTTCCACGTGTCGAGTTGTTGGAAACTCATCGCATCTCGGGAGAACAGATCGGCTGAGTTATCGCCAGACCCGATATGTTTCCACTGGTTCATGGCTGATTTTATCGTGGATGATCGTGAGTCGGTTAGCAACGAGAGTACTAAACCGGCTTCTGACATTTTTATTGCCCTCGTTTCAGCTCGGTGAATCCGACAGAAGATCAAAGATTTCCTAAAGAACCGGGACATTTGGGCTCAAAGCCTCGAACCCGTGTAGTACTTCAAGACTTCAAGACAACACAGTACTACCGTCGAATCCGTCCAAGACCCAGCCGACTAGATGTGGAAATCGAAACATCTCTTTACAGCTTGTACCCCCCTGACCGCTAACAGGCTGCACTGAGCTCAAAGCGCAGAGTCGAAACCGCCTTCAGTGGGGCAACTCGGGCTTTGGCGAACAGGACCCTCGCAGTATATTGTCCATCTCCTGTGCGCCATCGTCCGTGCACCATCGTTAGTGCACCACGGCTCCGTAACCGACGTCGAATGCTTCAGAAAAGGCATGTAGTTATCCTGTCCGTGTCGCATGACCAGAAGGCAAACACTGTGGAATCCGTTTATCCCCTAGTTTCTTTAGGGTGTTCAGAAATTCTTTCCAGCCCAGCCCATTTTCTGGGTCCAGTGGCTGGCTCCAATCGACTTCCTTACTGCAGGGCCGCTGCGGAAGGATCTTTCCGGGTAACAGCCGGGGAGGGGCGAAACCGACAGGGTCGAATTAACTAGTGACAGCAGATAGTATGCCACGACGGGTTATTGGCAGCTCGGGAACTTTTAGCTTGAAAACAAAGTCGTCTGCTTCCTCGTTTCATTGTATCCCTAGAGTGCATTTGGTGAGGAGTGGACAGCCGTCCAAATCTCTAACCCTTTCGGCCCTCTCGTAGTGCGAAATAACTTTGAGCAATTCTGAAGCCTCCGGTATCCGTTTCGTTAGACGAAAGCCACCCTTTTCTAGCAGTCTTGTTAGACCTCTGAACTGCGCTACGGCCGAGTCTACATCATCGAAAGACCCAAGATAGTCGTTGACGTAGATGTTTCTGTCGACGCAATCTACCACCTACCGGTGGACCAAATCACCATGTTTGTTCGCTGATTCTCGAAGGGCGTAATTAGCCCAAAACGGTGATGATATGGCTCCTAAGGGGTGGACGGTCCCCCCATAAGTTATCACCACGTTGTCCCGGTAGTTCCCTTCCAGCCACAGGAAATGCAACGCATCTCGTCCTCCTACCGGTATTTTCACGTGGAGAAACATTCTCCTGATGTCGGCGGACAAGACCACTCTACCCACTCTAGAAGGGCACAAAACTTCGACCAGTGGCGTGGTCCAGTCAGGCCCTTTTAGTAAGCGACCCTTTAACGACTTGCCCTGGAACCTGACTGTACAGTCGAAAACCACCCGCAGGTTTTCGGGTTTCCTGAGGTTGATAACCGGGTGGTGAGGTTGATACGAGACCTTTTTCCGGCCGTCGGCGGTAACAGACACCTTTTCAAAGTGGCCGAGAGCTTCGTTTCGCCTCAATACTTCGGCATGTCGTTCCCACAGATCCTGGCCTCGAATGAAGCGTTCTTTTAGTCGTAGTAATCGTTGGAGAACATAATTCCTGTTGTCAGTCCACGGGTCGGAAGATATGCGCCATGGGAGGGGAACCTCGAACCGTTTTTTGAGGCCTCCAGTGCTTTGCCGCACCGTTTGTAGAGCGAAGTGATCCTCTTGAGACAACGATGGTCTTTCGTCTCCAATGCCATGAAACTCCTTTTCATACAGCCGCTGCAGGTGGTACTCTATGCGGTCCGTTTCGGCGGATGAGTAATTCACGGAACCACGTCTCCCTACTGGACCGTATAACATCCGTCCCAGAGCCGTGCGTACGGCATAAGGTGCCTGGCGGTCGCCCACTCTCTGGCCAGGCACCCAATGCGCCTCTGGCATGTCGCACCCGATGAGGAGATCCACTTCGTTGTCTTCCCATTCTACAACGGTTACATCTTGCAGGTGGTGCCACCTAGTCAGTATTGCGTTCACCGACCTTGGTGCTTGCGTGAAGAGATATGTTAATGTGAATGCTCCCGTTGACTCGATTTGCTTGCTAGTGTCTAAGGAGACGCGTCGCAACCCCAACCGGCAAGCGTCACTACTTTTGTTCCCCCACCGTGCTCACTGCTACGGACGTCTTACTCTTAGCGAGCCCGTGAGTGTCAGCAAACCGCTCTTTCAGGAGGGTGTTTTTCGATCCACTGTCGATGCAAGCCAGCGCTTTGACCACCCCAGTCGGGGTCATCTCCCCAACGGCAACTACTCATAAAAGTACTGGTTTACTGGCAGACAGCGATGTTGAACAAATCACACTGGGCTTGGTGTTCGTCCCTGGTGTATTTTCTCTCCCCTGGTGCACCTACCGATGGTGTCTGCCCGCGCTACCGTTGTGACCACATATGGTCCATGTTCGACAAGCTGCCACCCGGTGCGTGGCTTTGATGCATATAAAGCACGCTCCTGTCGTCCTCGTCATTCCCCAAAGTTCGTCTCTTGTGGCGTTGATGAACCTGGGGCATTCTAGTAGCCCTTGGCTAGCATCACAGGACCTAAAACTTGGATACCCCAGAGCCTCGCTTGAGATGGCGTGTGCATTGGTTCAGGGCTGATATTTCTGGTATTCCCGAGCAATGGTCTGAGCCTGGCTAGTACTAGATTTGTCTACTCGGTTACTGTTCCATATAAATCGACCAAATCTACTGTCGGCTGTCTTGGTTTGCCTGTCAAACAATCGGCAAAGTCTTCGAAGTTAGCCTCACGGTCGCCTCGGCTTATACTTTCCGCCTCTTCCGCCCACCGGCCCTGTAGTTCGGGAGAGAGGTGACGGACTATGTCTCCCAAGGTGTGCATTGCATCGGTCAGTTCTGTAACCTAAATGGTCCAGAGCTGTTGAACAGTTCTGCATTTTGATCACTGAGTCGGCCATTGTGTAGACTTCGCCCTTGGTTCTTTTGGCCTCTGACATCACGCCCTTTATTAGATTACGGACTACCTTGAATGGCTGACCGAACATGTCCCTAAAAATCTTCCTTGCTCATGCGTAGCCCTGTTCCGGGTCGAGCACGGTGCACCAATCGACAGCTTCTCTTGCTCGGCCTCGACAGTAATGAGTCGAGTAGAGAAGCCTTTGCCCGGGGTCGGCTATCTTGTTTTCGACGAAAGTTCGAACTGCCTGATGAACTTGCAGTAATGTTCAGATCGGCCGTCGAAAACTGTCAGTTCTGCCCTTGGCGGATCGATCGTTGGTAGTGTTGATGATTTATATTCGAAGACCGGCGCGGAGTTTCCCTTTTAAATCCGTCCTGATCTGTCAGATAGGTTGTAGTCGTTGATCTTCACCTCACGCTCGTTCTGCCTACACTTTTCTTCTGCTTCTTGGGCATGTTGCCTAGCTGATAACAGTTGTTGTTCTAGGTCTAATATCCTTAGGTTAAACAGATCGACATTCTTGCAATCCATATTATCCTTAGTAATACATGGGCTAGCACTGACAGGAATGGGTGACCTAGCATTAACTATAGAATCTAAAGTATCCAGAACCCCCCTAGTGGCTTGACGTATTACTTCCTATCCAGACTCCATTTGCTTCGGCCCTTTTCTTGGCGTGTTGAGCATTTTCTCGTTCCAAATTGATAAATTGAGTATTGTGGCATACCCTCGAGCAATGCGCTCCGGATCCCGAAATCAGAAGGCTGTTTTCCATGAGATTCTACGATACTAGATCATTGGATGAACAATGACACGAAACAGATACAAACATCAGTTATGCGATCACAAGGACTCAAAAACGAGAACCAAGTTGCGACGCGCGAGAGAGGAGCACGTGCGTCATGCAGATCCAGAACAAGGATATGACAAAGCGGCACGCTGGACGCGAACAAACAAACGTTGGTTCATAAAGCATACAGCGCGTAAAACAAGACAATAGTGTAAATGAGTGAGTGATATTAAGAAAAACGTGGAATGGCAGTGTTTTTTTGGGGGGGGGGAGGAGAGGGGTTCCACGGCCGGTCTTTACAGCGGTTAGTACCGGGTGCAGTAGTGCTAGTTATCAGGTGAGGAGTACGACGTGAAGCAAAGTGGACGGCATGTGGAGTCCGTATTTTGGTATTGGCGGTCAGCAGACGCGGTGAGTTTGTAGGGGCTATCGATGCAGAAGAGGAAGGGATATATTTTTAGGTCGAAACCGGATTCTGTGAGTTAAGACGTGTTGATTCAAGGGGAGACAGTTGAATGAAGGAAGGGTTTGTGAGAAGAGTGGCAGACTTGTAGACCTATTCCTCTGGAGGGCGAGTAGTTTATCACTGGAGGGAACAGAGAGCAGGTTAGAGTTTGGGAGTGTACCCAACAGGCAATGAAGTGGGAGAGCAAGGCAATAATTGGCTTCTTTCACTGGGTGGAAGTAAGAGGGAAGAATCGGAAATGTCTAGAGCTACGGTAATCGGATCACATAAGAGGGCAGTTGGTGGTTGTGAAGAAGCTGAAGGCGCGTGTAAAGATCAAGCGGTGGGGACTTGAGAAGAAGTGATGGAGCGACCATCTGTCTATGTCGAAGGCCCAGGACCATCAGGCGTCTTCCTCGTGTGGAAAGTCGAGAGAGATCTAGTAACCTCCCTTTGAAGAGGGGTTTTATCTTCCGCTATTTTTGTTTTTATAGGGAAAATTGGAAGCTACAGCGTAAAGCACTTCAATGGATTCTTTGACAGGTAGATCATCTACAACTCGCATAGGGATTGGGCAGTTGAAGCGCTGAAGGCGCTTGTGCAGCCCTGATATTTGATAAGGAAGGTGGGACATTGAACACACATTAAACAATGTATGCTCACTTGTTCGAGGGCCATACTATATGGTACATTAAACTCGAATGCAACACGAGGGTTCCGAACTCTTATGGGAGCTTCGGACGCAATGGAGTCGATAAAGCTGTCAGCCGCTGTCAGGTTTTGTAAGGTAGAATGTTAAATGCTTTCAGTGTTGCACAGTAGGGAGGCACGTTTAAATACCGCATCTTCCATCTTCAGAACCTGGGACTTTATATATAAGATGCTTTGGTCTAAAACAGCTGTAGACAAGCCTATGTAGTCACAGAGGTCGGCCGAGCACTGTCTTAAGACCACGAGAGTTTCAATGAGCCTAACATTCCCAGTACCCGGAGTATGAGTGGATGGAGTATCATTGGAAGTCTTCTTTACTACAAGTAGCATTTTGAAATATCAAAAGACTCTGTGAGTGAGGCCGAGCACTGAAGGCAAACTAGAGCCAGGTTAGAATTTATTGCTAAGAAAAAAATCCCTGAAGTTGTCTGAGTTACTGGAATACCCCAAGGAGCTGTTATTTTGTATTCCCAAGATAGATGAATGAAAGACATATCGATAACAGCACGCAACACGACCTGGTGTAGCGCACTAGGAAAGGGTCTTCTTTCGATCGCAAAAATCGCAGCAGATCGGAAGCCTGTCAATAGAGAACATGAAAAGTTTCTTTATCAAAGCTTCAAACCCAGGCAAAGCGAGATGCTAAGGCAGGAAAGTATTCTGACATTCTCTTCAAAATGAAACAAGTTGATCTTTTTGAAGCTGTTTAGTTCACTTAACTTAATCAGCACCACTTGAGGTATTCTAGAGATTAGTAACAGTCCATCATAATTCACAACCTCACGCGTTCCTAAGAACTGATTCGTGGTTATTCGAAGTTGAACACTTCAGTCCTATTTTTTAAAACTAAGTACCCACGTCGTCCAGCTAGCAGTTTCCTACATTTCCCAGGTTTTCCTTTATCAATAAATACGGTTTTTTTGCACACAGACTATCAGATAACTCACGTTTTTCTTTGGGGCAGCTTTTAATCAAACTACCTCCGAAATTTGTGCGCGGAACATTTTGTTGTACAAATGTTTCTTAAAAGAGACTGTCCCATCCTCCTACATCTTGATGTTTCAGATCCAATGACCACATAGCAAAAGAATTACTAACATCGTCCGACATTTCAGAAGGAAGCTGTCCTCGAATTACAAAACTATGCCGATGTCCAGTTTACAATTTGTACAATAAACAGTAAGTTTTTCAATAAAAGACTAACTAGCGGCTTCGATCAGAGCGAAAGTTAATGGGCAAGTAGACACCGAAGCAGTCAGTTACGATGGAATGGAAAAAGAGGTGTCCAATCTCAGTGATTTTCCACGCTTTGAGCCTGGATCAGAGTACTCTCAGGTGAAACTCCTTTGGGCTTGCGGCCTGGGATGTTCCCCTGCCGAACTGATTTTGTTAAAGACCTAACCCCAGACAATGAAGATAGGATGTTATCAGTGCTTCTCTTCTTGGGCTTGTCAGGAGCCCTCAACAGGTTAGAAATTACTGTATGCTAAGTCCAAATATTTGGGAGTGGTTGATCGAATCCCCCTTTAAATGTCATCTTACCTGAATTGAACTGCGGCAAGGCCGCGCGCGGCGCGCGGACCGAAAGCCTCGCTGTTTGATGTCCGACAGATTTCCCACGCTTGAATCTTCCGTGTCACTCAAGTTGAACGAACTTCAGCAATGCTGAACTTCTCCCACAGTCCAAAGGTCCATCTTCCAGATCCCCGGCAGTTCGAGACGCAAGATGAAGTCAAGACTCGTGTCCTTAACCCTTTCGCATTGTCCAGCGGTCTATCTTCCAGTTCGCCGGCAATACCAGATGCAAGATACTGTCAAGATTTGTATTTTGAACCCTTCCCGTTTTACCACTTCCCCAATATTTAGTGAACTATCTTACAGCTCACTGGTGACATTCAGATGACAAGATAATCACAAGATCCGGGAACATTTGGGCTGTAGCCTCGTACCCGTGTATTACTTCAAGACTACTTCAAGACTACCTATGCTCTCGTTCTCAAAAGTTAGTAGCCGATGGTCATTTACTTCCTATCAGGCCTTCAAACGTGGCCTATTCCAGTGTGGTGCTCTTGGACCAGAGTTGTTTATTGTTTGTATCAGCGATATCTCAGTTATTCGGCTACGGTATTGAATTCCTTTCGCTGGATGACAATAAAAATGCACACCCTTTCAACACAAATCGTCCTTCATCTAACCCAAACCATCTCTTCCAGGATATACATCCCTCTAGTGTTTGACGCAAGTACCCTCTCGGAAGTTTACTCTGGACGAGAAATACAATCCATTAGGCCTGTAGTATCAGACCTTGGCTTTTGCTTTTTTTTGTTAAGAATTTTGTTTGGATTTTCCACACGGGCCATACCCTTAGTCAGAAGGGCCAAACGGCTCACTGGCTCCGCTCTCTACTGCCTTAAACTTCGCAACAGGCGACAGTCCGTCTCGATTTCCCGTGCCAGACCCCTGCTGGAATACTGTTCAATACTGTCCATCTGTCCAGGCCAGCCATCTTTACCATTGAGAACATCTAACACGTCTTCACTGAGACCTGGAAAGAGCAACTTCCCAATGACCCGTCGTCACAGTTGAGATTTACTCGGAATTGAATCACCTAGGCGGGAAAACTAGGTTGGCTCGTTGGTTGTATTTTTGATTATTCCATTACCTGGTCTGGTAATTCTGCCACTCCCAGCGGTAGTTGCTATTTAATTCAAGGCTTTGAATTGTCAGAGGTGTAGTTCTATGGATATGACGCTCAGCTACAATGGTCAACAAAATTGTTCTTCTGAACAACTACCGAATTTGATGGAACCACTTGTTCCGCCTGTGTACACCGTCTGCACGCCGTCGCTTTCCTCGAATACACACGTTACCCAGCTCCAGCGTTTTGAGTTCTGCTCTTTCGCACTTCCGATTATAATCGCTTTCGTGTCACAATTCTAGGAAAAGGTGCTATGGATTCTATACGGGACAGATCCTGACTTAACTTGGTATTCCGGGCACATGCGCTACACCGGGTGTCTACCATTGTGCTTCGTGGATATATACCGTTTTCTGATATCTGTGGCATCTCAGCGGACTTATAAAGAATATGAGTTCAATCGCCTCCGAGGATCATTGTACGTGTTTGGTATGCAAGAAAAATATTGGCCCACGGGTGAAAGCCCTGATACGTGATTATTGTGAGGGGTGGATTCATCTGGTGTGCACAAATCGATATGGATAAATATGAGTGGTGGAGTTACTACAGCTCCCCATTCCTGCGAATTCTGTGCACAGAAGATACCACTGCAGATGAAAGAAAAAGAAGAATCTGATGCAGCGACGAACCAAGCAACCACGGCCCTGTGGGCAACAAGCCCCAGGTCCCACGCCGAAGTCACTTCAGGCTCTACAAACAGCCCGTCGACTGCTGTGAAGAACCGGCTTCGAGAGAATCCTGTGGCTACCGGCAAAGCCGAAGCAGCTGTAGGTTTGGGAGAAAATGTTTCTGTTCCGAAGGTATCGAATGCAGCCGACGGAGATAAATGCCCTGGTCCAGGACAGAGGGGAACCATGGGTCAGTGGAAAACGGTAAAGCCACCTCAACGGACGGCGCCACCACCAAGGACTCAATGCTTCCTAGTCGTAAATGTGCCGGAATCAACCGAGTTGGTGTCACAAGGTATATTAGATCACAGCCTATCTCTTCTATGGGACATATTCGCCAAAATATTCCCCACAAACTACGAAAGCCTGACAAATAATTGGCAGGTCAAAGCCGTTTTCCGCTTGGGGAAAATAAACGAGAATTTTAGCCCTAGTCCGTCCAAATTGGTTTTGGAGTCCGATGAGGAACGCCGCTGGCTGCTACAGCGGTCCTACAGACGACAAGGAGAAAAACGGCTACTCCTCCGTGTTTTTGACCCTGGGGAAAAAGAGAGGCTCCGGCTGGAGTCTAGAGAACCCCGCGGAAGCCAGGTAAATGGAGATGCAGGTCCTTTTATCCTGGATTTTCGTGTTTAACGGAGATATCTCCAACCAGGATGGGAACCGTTCACTCTCAGAAGCATCACCAGCCGGGCGGCCCCGGCTATGGAGGTGTGATGAGGGTCCGCATGGAGGGGGAATACAGAAGAGGGCAGGCACATTATGTCTTCTAGCGTCAGGAGTCCGTTGAACAAGCGAGGTGAGCCCGCCAATTGTCAACATTGGTGGCCTTGACGGAGACTTGGTTTACCAGCGAGGTGCGGGATTCGGAAGTGGCTATCCCAGGATACACACTTTACCGTGCCGATAGAGGCCAAGCTCGGGGAGGAGGAGGCTTGGCGATGTACATCCCAGCCGACGTCCCTTAGTTACAGTTGGATCGCCTGATAGATCTGGAGGGCTTTAAAGAATCTCTTTGGTGTCGCGTGGATTTGACAGACAGTGGATATGAGTCTGTTAGAGTCACTTATCGCTCTTCGGAAGCGGTTCTCAGGGAAGTGCCAACTGGCTTACTACATTGGGCTGGCAATGGTCACTGTCTAATCTTGGGTGACCTCAGCTCGCCGAATGTGAACCGGGAGGATCTACGGTGCAACCCAGGAGCGGACTTATCTTCTCGCGATTTCCCTTCAACGGTGCTGGAGCTTTCCTTACAATAACAAGTCAGAAGGTCGACCCCAAACCAGGATTACCACACGTTTATCCTGGATCTGGTGATACTTCCAAGGCTTTCCGAAGTTTGTCAGATTGAGTACCCACCTCCACTAGGGTGCAGTGACCATGCTGTGTTGACCATCAGCTGGAGGAGAGGAGCTACTTTAGTTCCCAGGCCACAGGGTGGACTCAACGTCTGGCGAATGCCACTCCAACTAGTCAAGGAGGCTGTGTCCTCATTGATGCGGTATCCGTCAGAACCGTGCGACGACGACCTACTTTGCCGACAACAACATGATTTTTGGAAAAGTAGGTCGTGCCTGACAAAACTGGTAATCTCGCGAGAAAGCTGGACGATGGTCAAGGCCAAAGGTCACCCTGAGGAAGTAATTTTCATGGATTTTCGCAAAGTCTTTGACAAAGTCCAGCATGACCGTCTATTAGGTGGGCCTAATGCCCCTGATTTTAAAGTTTCCTTGATTCTGTGGATAGACGATTTTCCAAAAGGTAGAACCCTTGCAGTACGAGTAGCACGGTCAATGTCAACTTGGCAAGTGGCTACGGGTGGTGTTTCACAAGGATCGGTTCCAGGTCAGCTTCTCTCCCCGACCTGTATCAATGATCTACAGCCAGTTTTTCAGTAGCCGTGTCTCACCTACGCAGACAACCTTAATATCTGGCGTACGATAACATCAAATGTACACGAGCTTCTCCTTTAGGGGGACATCAAAGCCCTTGAGAGACGGTCAGATCTGTGGTCACTGCCAGTCAACACAGACAAGTGTGCACACATGCGAGTAGGAGCACTGTCCGGTAGTGGGATGTACTATATGCACGGGGCACCCCTTCGGCGTTCTGTCTGCGAAATGATCTGGGAGTGATGGTGGCCGCGTCACTAAAAACGAAGCACAACACTGATAGAGTTTGTTCGTCAGCTTGGAGTATCCTCGGGCCGATTACTCAATCATTCGGCCACCCCTCATTCAGAACTTTCGAGGTACTGTATGCAACCCATGTGCGTCCCAGCTGTTTTTCCTTGCAAGGTAGCAGAAGTGGCAAAGTTGGAAGGAGTACAGAGAGGCGCAACCCGCCTTATTGAAGGGCTACGCGGGGCCAGCTATGGAGAGCGGCTGAAGATCACAGAACTGTTTACAGTGGCCTATTGGCGAGTCCGAGGACACCTGATCTTCACCAGGCTTATCACCAGAAGCGACTTTGGCCCAGGACAACATGCAGAGCTTCCTCTTTGCGGACATGACAGAACGAGGGGAAACCCGCTGACTCTAAGGAAACTGCAGTCGGTAGGCCTCCCACCGTTTATCTCGGAGGGTGACCAATCAGTGGAACTCGCTGCCAGCCGAACTGGTGGAAGAGCGTAACAACACATTGTTCAAGCGACTTCTGGACGTGTTTCTAAAGAGGTAGTGGGAGATACATGAGTCCACACCACTCAGCTGTGGTTGGGAGACATACACGGGAGAAATACTCTCTGCCTCTATCATGAAGAATGAAGAATGAAGAATCCGAAGCCTCGCCACTCCATCGTTTTTTAGTAATTAAATATCGTGAGGTAGCAACATAAGCCTTTCCCAGTAATTCTAGGTTCCAATGTGTATAATATCATCCATTGCAATCCTATATATAAACCAATTATTGATTCTTGGTGATGGCATGTCATCATGGTATCTGCCTCACCTTCGCAAAAACCCTAATCCCTAGCTTTCGTACGTGAAGACATTCTGTCAATCCCAATTGCAATGACCTTACGTAACTACCCACAGAATACCATTGCTGTCTCGTATCTAGGTATTATACAGCCGACATCCTGTCTCATATCTTGGCCACAAACAGCTAATGACCATCTTTCGATAAGCCATATCCTCTGGAAGGCGTTTACTCACCCATCAAACTCCACCTGAAGTAATTCAGAGCTATCACCTTTGGCAACGAAAAGTGATCACATATGCCTTTATCTGTGAAGCTCGGCTGATCCTTCAGCATCTCAAATATTTGTGGCAGGATTCACCCCATCATGGCAACTAAAAGCTAAATATTCAGCTCATTTTTGGACCAAAATAATACCATTCGGCGAAGACTACAATCAAGCTAACATGCCCCGTTCCTCAAACAAACGAAGCCCGAGGAATACTACCTGACAACCACGGAACAACGGTTTTCTGAATGCGTCCCTTGTAGCAAACCTAGTGCGGAACCGTTCCAAAACCTATCGGCTTTGGCCGGTTTTCGATCGAATTGTACTACTACGCCGATCGGTTTTTCATCGGTTTTGGGTCGGTTTGTTTAGTATTGCCTTATACACATGTTTTATCCCCCACTCGAGGGAGAAATACACTAAACCTTATCTTCACTATGGGTACCAAGAATTAAGATACCTAAACATTGAATAGCTTCACCGGCAGTGACCATAAGATAGTATGCAGCGTTTTTGCCGCACCCTGGCCTCACACCGATAAGTCAGCAGGAACACACCTTCCGATCACCAATGAGCAATACCGTAGGGCTTGCTGGAATAGTCTACCCTCTTTTATCCGTTCCCAAAACTGGGACGAATTCTTTTTATTTAGTGATCTAAGGGTAGCGGCTGCCAAACTGTATTCTAATGTTCATTGCTGCCTCGACAAAATCACTTGAGCCTCAGGACCCACCATGTGCAAACAGCTGAACTCTCCAGGTTGTCTCAACGGTCACCTAACCAAACTCCAACTAGGTTTCACTAAGACGAGGTACTCCTCGTCGTATCTCTAAATAATACGTTTATCCCACACGACTAAATTGCACCTGGATTCCTCTAAAAATATAGGAAATAGATTCCCTAAGCCACCCAAACAAGGTGGAAGCACTGACCAGGCTAATGAAGGTAGGAAACAAACAATCTAATCAATCCAGCCCATGTTTGAACTATAACAGTACTTACTTTGATACTCCTCCATTGACTGCGGAGGCTTTCAGCATCTACTTCGCCACCTGTTTAACGATAGATGACGCCACACTCACCCTTTTTCTAAATCCGGCTACATCAGTAACTTTCTCAACGGTAGTGTTCCATTCCGATGAGGTTTTAGCCCAGGTAGCAAAAAATGACAGTCCTGCAGACCAGGTTCTGATGCATTACCGCCGGCCATTTTCAGTCGAGGTGGCAAAGACGTTCCAATGCTGCTGAAAAACATTCAATTTGTCAATAATATGCAGTGTTTTCCCTCCCCAATGGAAAACTTCCACTATCTTACCTCAAGCACAAAAAAGGATCTCGTCTAGATCCAATCAACTTTCGGCCGGAGAACCACACCCCGGCCGTGTCCAGAATCATGGAGAGAATGACCAAGGAAAGGCTGACACGTCACCTTCTTAACCATAATCTAATCAACGCTGGTCGTCATGGTTTTCTGGAAAACAGATCATGTGCGACATGCATGACAGATTTTCTCAACCTGGTCACAGAGGCTGTCAATATTGGTAAATCGCAATCGCGATCTTTTTGGACATGACCAAAGCGTTCGACCGAGTATCTCACGTCTGGTTACTGCAGAAGATCAAAACATATGGAATCGTGGACCCGATGCTCGCTTGGTTTACATCCTATTTATTAGCCCGGGGCCAGGTAGTGAGCACTGGCCAAAATTCTTCCGAACCCTGTACCGTATCTAATGGTGCGACACAAGGTAGTGTACTCGGCCCACTACTGTTCCTAATGTGCGTTAACGATATACTTAACATTTTCCAACAGGAAGTACCCTTTCTGTTCGCAGATGATACCAAAACCATGTACAGTTTTGAGCCTGCGGCCTTAGTCTCTACCGTGGACTCTATTACAAGAGAACTGTTAGCCCTCAGCTCCCGGAGTGATGATTGGTAAATGGGGTCCACCGCCGAAAAAAGTAATATTCTTACGTATAAAAGTCATGCCCTACTGAAACATTCAGTATAAGCGGCCAATTTGTACCAATTACCCTCACGTACGTGACTTGGGTCTACCCTACTCACCTATGTCTGACTTTTCGGAACACGCGCCATCCAGATGGCCAAAGCATGCCGTACGATCGGGCTCATACTTCAGACATTTATTTTGCCGAAAGTCAGACCTCTTCTGGAATACGGCTAAATGATTTGTTCCGACATGCTACACAGACCAAATAGCATTTGAGAATGTGCAATGGGCATTCACGGAACAGCTCCTAGGTTTGTCTTTGCCCTGAAGTTACATGGAATGTTGTGATCTGCTGAAAATCGATAACTTTTGCCTGCTCCGCCGAAGAAATAACCTTCTGTTCTTTCACAATATCTTAAAGAACTGATCGTGTGGTTCAGCACCGCAGGTGAGAAACTTTTCTAATTATTCCTCACGTAACAGAGAGTTCTTGGTTTCTGTCCCTTTGTCTAAGCTTGCACCTGGGTCGAAACTCATCATCAACAAGTACACCCTAATGTAGAACAAACTACCACAGCGAGTTCGGGCATTGTTACGGACATCGGTGGCTTCCAGACCAGGAATATACATGACCCTAACTGTAAACAAGCTGGCCAGGGTGTCCAATCCGTATATTTCAAGTGCTCAGTCCTGATATAGGACTAGGGTACTGATAAATCGGATGACCAATTTAGATATCCTAGTCTCAATTGGACCCGCATAGGGTTGGCCTCCTCCCGACAGTAATTAGGGAACTCAGCACTTCATTCCCACTATCTGGGACGGCGAAACAATCTCAATTTTTACCATCACCTTTTTCGGGGCAAGCCAACACAACGGCTTGTAGCTTATTCAGGTGTAATGTCATCACGTTGTTAGGGCTGCAAGTAGTGCCCCACCCTTGTGCAAACTGGTGTTCCAATGAACACGAACCCCATCGAATAATCGCAGGCTGTGGCTGGCTCTACCTCCTCCTGCATTTTTCGTCCCACGTAAACCGCCTTGAGGTTCTGACTCTACGGATATGGCGAATGTTACCACGGCACATCTGTGAATATTCCTGGCCATGATTGTCTCCCTGCACACGGACAACCACCAACGAGACAACAAGAACATCAAAAAGTTAGAGATTGGTATAAAAAAGCGAGAAAAAATACCCCACTGTTTTGTCTCCTAGGCATACCAGCCTTGACACATGTGACCCATGTTTCCGGGCCGTCGTGCTGCTACGGGCCGACTGGTGTATTTGACCTATTCCCAGCTGGGCTTTTTATATGCGGTCCACGTTTCAGCCGGGGCTTGAGAGCTGTGGTCACCCACCAAAAGTAGCTCCATCTTCTCTGACCACCAGATATCTGACTATGGTAAAGCTACAAAAAATAATAGTTACGTCTAAAAAGTGTGGATCACTCTTGGAGTGGCACGGAATGGATACCAGTGGAAGTGTGTCGTGCTGCCTCCCTACCTAAAGCAGGCTCTAGTGCCTCCTACCATGAGCACTAAATGTAGATCTTTAAGGTTCTCTTCCTTGACGAAAATCTGGCCCCATCCCGTGCCAACCTCTCGCTTTTCAGAACCAGCTCTCACACTAGTGTTGTCCCGCTTTGCAATTTGCTAATGACGACAAAGATATCATGATAACCAAGCAATCACAGCTACACAAAATGTCCTTGCTCATATCCAAGTATAATCTCAGCTCGCTAGCGCCATCGAGTAGATGCGTAAACGAACTTACGGCTACATTTCTCGGCACGAGACCAAATTCCTTCAATACATCACCACCGACACCCTAAAAGTTTCTTCCACTTTGGGGCTCCTCGGAAAACATCCAATATAAAATAACCACTACACTAGAAGAGACAGTAACAAATATAGTGCTTTGCTAGCAGGGTGCCGGTCCCATTCACTTACATACTGTTCTTTCGAACCTACCCTACCGCCCCGGTGCTGAGCTGCAACCTGCGTAGGCGAACTGTATTGAGGGTTACCATTTCTAACTTCCCTCACCGTAAAGCCTTACATTTTTATTAGTGCCCCAACACCACCACGCCAAAGTGCGAACCATCATTATTTTAGAATTCATTCATAATTGCCCAGCTGGTGTACACAACTTCGCTAGCCTGTAGCACTATCGCTCAAGCCTCTGCGAGCCTACTTTACCCGGAAATTGGAGCAGGTATTATTGGCCGCCTAAATGAAACTTTATTTTTGCCCTATTCAAACAAACCCAATTGGTTCATTATTACTGTCGTTATATACTACCATAACCCACAGCTGGAACCACTTCCAGACTGCAAAACCATTTATCTCAGTTTTGTCGTCTCCCACTATCTCAGTCACCACATTAAATAACCAAGCATGCCATCTTGACTCGTGCCGATGGGGACCCACGTGGAGCCTTCCATAGCATCTGGGACTGCAGTTAAGACACGCGGCAGAAAATCTCCCCAGCTGCTTATTAGATCGATTATCGTTTTCTAACGCAAAGCCTCTCCTACCGGCACCACTATTGCAGCTAACACAAATAACAGTTCACGCGCAACCTGCTAATATACCAGTCGTCAGTTGAATCCATCATATCTCACAACAACCGGTGGATTGACCGACAAATATCCTTTACACCGCCAGACGAACCATACCCATAGGATGTTGTTCGTTACCAGTAATGATGCTGACTAACACCGAGACTCAGTGTGCCCATACATACATATATATATATATATATGTATATATATATATATGCATATATACATATATATTGTTGTGATTGGCCTGAACAGGCATATGCTTAGACAGACAATCTCGCCTACACACACACACACTCGTACACAGCTGACGTTTTCCGTGCCTCGCCCCGGACAGCATTGACCAGTTAGATCGTACCAAGTGTGTGCACGACCTTGCGCGACCTAATCCGATTGTACCTTTGTTTTGCACTTTCGATCACATGCACGACTGGCCCATGCACTTGCATACTCGTTTGCGTTTTCACGTGGTCACCTGTACTGGAGCGTACCGTACGTTGCTGAGGGAATATACATTTATTCATACACGTGCGCCTTCCTTCATTTACCGAACTGTGAACACAACGTATATCTATATATATATATATATATATATATATATATATATATATATATATATATATATATACTTGTCAGTGAAGCAGCATAATAACGCTCAAGTCTAGGAGGAGATTTTTCACTTTAGTACCAGTTGCAACAGTCCATTTTTCCCTTGAACCGTTGCCACCTGGAAATTGATTCTCCACCTTTTCGGGACCCTCCAGTTGTGCTTCCACAGGTTACTGATCCCGAAATTAAACTTCTTATGCACTGCTGTTCCTCCCACACTCACCAAAGTTCTCAAAAACACGTTCAAAAAATTGGATTCATCCCCCGCTGTTTCATAAATCATTCCTCTTGTTGAGCCCTGGTAGATCTGTCATTCAAGTTTTGTATCATCCTCATAATTTGCCATTCAATTCGCATGCATCGATTTTTTCCTAGTTTATTTCCACGCAATTTCATTTTCTTCCTATGTGGAACCTAATCTGTTCACAGAACCCCAGTATGCCTCCGTTTTCCATGGCTAGCGTCATTCTTGTTTATAATGCATCTTTAGCCTTATTCGTCAACGACCATCTTAGTGTCCCCACGGTGCGCCACCGCTCAACTCAAAGTCAAAACCAGTTCAAAATTGCCGCGCAAGCCATTATTGGAGTGATCCATATAAAATATTGCTGGCTGTGCTTTTCTATCGCTGACGCTTTCGACTTTTGTACCCAAAATTTGTGGATATTTCATTCTAATGGGTAAAGCTGTAAACCATGATCATACGCTTGTGCGCGCGCCTCGACCATGGCCAAGGTTTATACCATTATTATTATTCTCAGAATATATGTAGCCCGGCACCTACGCCCAATAACATTCAGCAAGGCACTACCTCGTTCAGTGGCTACTGCAATCTGTGGCAAATGAAATTCTGTTCCTCCAAAAGTTCTGCACTTCTGTATAGGTGTCAGTTACTTCCAGATGCCATTGCCTTTGAAGGATAACCCATACCCACCAACCTCGTGGTATCTGACCCCAGACTTATTTACTTCTGTTCTTTTAACTTTCCCGAACAGATTGACTTCCATGTTGCTGAAGCTAAGGAACCCATTGACTTCATTCTGTGCTGTTTTAAACCGCAGCACGGTCGACTGTGCTTCTATGTCCCCGGCTTCCCACTTCCACTTGAATGCCGTTTTATCATCTCCCATCCTTCCAAATCTGCCACCATCACCCTGGGGAATGTACAGCCCATCTTCCCCAAAAATGGTTTGGATAGCTTCTGACCTGACCTGCAGTGAACGCTGAAAGCTGTTTACTCTCTATCCTCTGTGGATCGGTCACCTTCGGCTGAATATAAACTTCTTATCCAAAATGGTCCACCGCCTTGCATGAGCAATTTGTACATCGTACTTAAACCCACCGAGCACTTATCCTCTTCGAAATCATGTGTCTTTCTTTCCAATTTTGCCTCGCAACTCATTTTTGAGATGTTTACACCTTCGAGCGTTTTATGGGAGAATTTGGAATACAATCCACTTCCCCGCTTTAAGTGGCACCACCTCGTTATATGTATGCAGTTTTATGCTTTATGGCTACCTCAAGGTTTCCATGGCCACCACTCCACCCGGCGAATGCATTAGAGTCGATACTGCTTTTGAAAAGGCCCCCAACCTAGTCGTTAAAATCAGCATTATACCCGGCAGAACGCACCACCTTTAACTATTCTCCTGAGCATCAAAGGTGAATGAGTGATTGTTCCTTAGTTTCCTTTTTTCAAAAATCCCCCTCGCAAATCTGAACTCCTTCACTGTGGCCCAATCGGAGGGTCTGCGCTGGTAGCCTCTGTTCTTACTGAGCAACCCTGCAAAAATCTAGTTTCCCCCGATTATCCTGCGCATATTCCTGTCCCGTGCATACCCCTGCTCAGAGTGCACACTTAAGCGCTCGCTATATATTTATCTTGTCTGTTTTGCACTCACATCCTGGATTTCACTCATATGAAGCCTCAACCGGTTACATATCATTCTTTCTTGACCTGCATCCACCATATCTCACATAAAGTACGTTTTCCTCTCTGTGTAGTATTCTTCTGCGGGTCCAGTGCGAAACAAGTACAACCATCTGCCAAGGCTTACCTGCGCATCAAGCTTATTGGTTTTAAGCTGCGCATGACTCTAGCCGGTCCCATGGTCCCTTTTAGGACCATGAACGGCCCCTTTGCCCACAAAAAGTATCATTTTCCCTACTTCCCTGTTTTTCTTTCCGCAAAGTCCGAGTCTTTCGATAAATGCCTTCGCCTGGGTAGCTAGCTTTACCTTAAGTTCAAAGTTACTTTTACGATGAAGCCCTATTCCACTTTCGCACCACTTACTGTCGCGAAATCGCTTGACTAGAAAGTGTTCATAGTATACCCGTAGGCGGACCTGGTTCCGTCTCCGCTTTGCATTTCTTCCCTAGCTTAAGCTACATGAGGCCCTTGCACAGCGAGTAGCTTTCCCACTTGACCCCTGGTGATCGTACATTACGCTCAACATGAAATATACAATTTATCTGTCCCCTGCTGCAGGGCTAGCCGCCACCGTCAGTAATCTCCCTCATCTGTCCATTCGCTTGGACCCCTTCCGTACTAGTCGTTCAGTGCTGATTCTCAGGTAGAACCCGCTCATGCTGTGCTTCCTCCTTTTTCTGCCTCACCAGATCTTTGTCCTTACTTAAGTACCATTCTACGATGTCCAATCGCTCTTGGTACTAAGTAGGCCGCTGTAGGGGCTATTGCATCCAGATACAAACGCGATAGTGGTCTGAACGCCAATCGTTTTGTCCACTAGCCCCTATCTGGCCCCTTCGCATCATCCCGTCGACTACCCTATCCATCAGGTAAAAAATATAACGGTGCTTACCCTTGCTTTCCAATGGTGCAGTGCTCGGTCAGATATACCGCTTTGGCCGGAGCACATCTGGCCTGCAGTACGTCCGCAATAATCTGAGGGCTCAGCTAGGTTGGTGGATAGCACTGCCTGTCATCAGAAGTGGCTTCTAGGCGGGGTGTCCGGCACACGGTCGTTCCAATCCAATAGCACCGGCTGCCAAATGCAAACCTACTGTGTTTATGCCCCCTTGGCAGCTGCAGCCACGTCGTTCGCACTGTATTTCCCTACCTTCATTGGTCCTCCTCGGGCATGATGTCTGTGTCTCCGTTGTCACTCCTCACTTTATGTCCGATAAATGGCTCCTACACCAATTACGAGCTCATCTGCACATGCCCCTGACATCTATCTAACACCACCTTTTATCGGTGGGTACTGATCGCCCACTGAATAAACGGTCAGTGAAAGTCACAGCGGCAATCCTCGGCTGATCTTTTTTATTCTATTTCTGTGATTTCATTTTTTTCCGTCGCCTAATTTTACTTTCTGACCCCTATCTTATGTTGCAAATAGCTACAGCTTGATTATGTCTCCTTCGGGAAGTTTTCTTTTTCACGGCAACCAGGTATCCGTCAATCCAGTCTGGTCCTCTGGCAGGAGAGTTTTCCTTCCGTAGAAGTAGTTTGCGTCTTCACTATTCCCAATCCTCTCCACCTGCTTTCGGCCGGCTAGACCAACTGACCGACAGTTTAAATTCTCCGGGCTCTACCATAAATAGTGACTTAAATGCCTCCTCTTACACTCAGTCACGTTCAAGTAATTGTGCAATCTTCCTGAAACTCTGGCTCAGCTTCCAGCTGTACCGTTTGATGTTGCATTGCAGCGTGCTTCGGGGTAATCCGAAACAGACTACTATTATACAATCGGTTCATTCTTTTTGCCACCCTCCTTACCCGCACTACATAAGATTTGCATCTCACCGATTACTTGTTCCATTCGTAGTTATATCCATTCCTCAAGACATTACCGGTGGCTACCTTCGATGTATTCACTCATTTGCACATTTATTGTGGCTGTCCATTTTCTAATGGCAAAATGCGATGGACTTCCTTTGCCGAAATATTCTTCCGCGGTCCCTCAGCAGTCAGTGATGTGTCTTTTGATTATCAGCAATCCTCATCATCCCTCTGCTCTCCTACCGTGCTCTCCCATCGCTTTATTCCTATCTTGCAGTGCATCATATCCTCACAATAACGCATAATTCACGTATATCAACCCGGACTTTTTAAATTTCTGTTGCTGTTGCTTGATACCTACCTAAATAATCATCGATTGATGTACACTTATCTTTCCTATTTTTCTTTATCACCGTAGTTTGTCAGTCGAATCTGCAACGGCCACAGATGTGCACCTCGGACCATCTTATTTCAAGTCGCCGTTTCACGTTTGAATATCACAACCTCCCATTCGGAAGTGAGTAGCTTTCAGATCGCTTACCAATTCACCCCCTGCGCCCTCCTTCGTCGCCACTCTAACAGCTTGATCTGTACCTCCAGAAGTATCATTCTTCAGCTAGTTCACCTCCGTCGGCATAAAACCGCAATATTTACCGCTTTCTTCCCTGATCGTTGTTTTTTATTCCGTACCCACTGCTCCAACCGTGTTCTTCGCCTAAGATTATTCGGCACAGCTTTTTATCCCTGTGACTTCACTGCTCGTTCCTTCTATGAAGTGGTCACTATAAGTCGTCTTTTATCCTTTCAACTAATCTATCACCACCTCTGTATGCCGATAACTCTGCAACTGCTGTAGCATATGTCAACCTTCTCTTTTATGTAAAAATAACCGTAGTGAAAATAGCTTTCGGTGATTCAGTATATCTCTGCTACCGTGTCCGTTTTCGATATTTTTCTTGCATAAATCCCATATTCCTGAGAGAACTCGCATGACCCTATTTGTCTCGATCAACTTATCTTGTGCTTCGGATTTTCTGGGCTTTATCCTAGACACTGTCATTTCAGATCACTTGATCTTCATAATTACCCTTTCGTTTGTTCATATTAGCATCTCAGAGATGCACTGACTTAACGTAACTGCACTATGAGCTCACGAGCTACAGCATGTCCTGGGATTTTTCGAAATATCCCACTAATAATATTATTAATATGGGTCCTCCGCTTATTGCGGAAACTTGACACCCCTGATAAAGTCGATCCACCCCATGTATACGAAACTTTCCAACTACCCTCTCAGCCTCTTGGCTTTTACTCTTCTTGAAATTCTGCCTTTTTCGCTCAACTTTCGCCCTGTAAATTAAATTTGAGTTCTCGATCCCTTTAAATAGTAGGAGATAGGATAAACTGTCACCACTATGATTAATGATACCTTCTCTGTATTTATGCATACTCTGCAAGACTGACTTATGTTCCTTGATTTTATCAGGCATTCTAGTTAGTGCAATAACAGTGATACTGCCTAAGAAAGATATCTCCAAATTAATCTTTCAGTCCGGCCATCTTTCTCATCTCCCAGTAGGAGGGCATCAACTGCTTTTATACTCCTGTCCACCGATCCTACGCAAATGACGGTATATTCTTCCGGGGTGAGCATGATGGCTAGGTTGTCCAAGTTTTCTCTCCTGTGCACCAATATTGTGGTTCTTTTTCTCTCCTACACGTATTTTATGCCTTGGCACAGTTCGTTTGTCTTGTGGCTGCGGCAAAGTCAAATATGTAGGAGTCTACCTGTCTTTCATTGATGTCTTGTATTCTTCATTCTTTTCAGTACCCTTTGATCTGATTGTCAGTCCCCGACCCTTGCAACGGCAAAGTTGCTGCGATTAGGAGTTCTAAAAGACACTTTAGCTAGAGCGTTACCTTGTTCTCTCTTATCTTTTCCCAGACTGGTTTTCAATGATGTCTCCTTAGTTCACTACCCCGTGATCAATAGCAAAACACCTCTCTAGCCTCGGCCCTCTCAACTAGATTATTGCTGGAAGAATTATGAAGAGATTTTTCCTCATCCGAGCTAGTGGTAAAATGAGGTATTTATTCGATTTGTAGATGGTGGGTGCGGCTAGATCTACTGTTTCTGTTGTTCGGGCGTGTAGCAAGCCCGCCTAGGCCCATCCCCGGCAGATCACAACTTCCGCTGTTGCGACAAAGAGCTGTTATTTAGGTTAGCTATTCTGTGTTCAGTCAGTCCTATCTATCTGAGATCCAAATATATGTATATATGTATTATTCGGTGCAATAAATATTGTCCTTTTGGTCAAAGCACTTACATAAATATGCTTATCTCCATTTTTCAAGAAGATCTTGTGTTCCCACTTCCGAAAATGCCCGCGCAAGTGCAAGTACATCCGCTCTAATTTTTTTTATAGTTCATCCATTTCAGTAGTTATTACCTGCGTACCCAGGCCTCTATTTGAAAAGGTTCCCTTATGATCTGGTTGGTAGTTTCTCACCGGTCCCAAGACGACGCATCACGAGTGCTCCAGAACACAAGGGTCACATTGTGGGTATATATTTATTACCACTGCCACAAAAACTGATGTGGTCTTTCTTCAGCTGTTCGGGTTTCCTATTTAACTAATAGTCCCCACAGTGCCTCGGGTTGAAAGTCCTTGAGAAACTCCAACCATGGAACTACCTACACCCAATGAAAATTTTATCACCGCGTCAGTTTCCTACTGTTCTTTTGAGACTCCAAAGTTTCCACTTCTCACTCTTATTGAGTTGTCAGTCGGCAATGCCCTTATGTCACACTCTGGGGCACCTAATAATTTGTCAACAGGTCTTAATTCACTCGCCGATCAAATACTACCGCTTCACTTCAAAATTTTTGCGCCACTGAAACTTCTGTCACCAGTGTTGAAAGCGATCTTCCATTTCATTTTTTAGGCACTGCGCTGGATGTTATTCTTCCACATCCAGCGTTTCGGTCTCACACCATCGGGAGCACATTTTTTTACTGATGACTTTCGTCATTCTCACTGGGGTCAAGTCCCTCCTTTTTGGTGCATGGATGGTTCGTCTCCGATCCACTTGACCATATTTCATCAGCGGTTTGCGCGTTTTCTGGGATTAACTTCTCTCTCCCTTGATATTTTTCCTGGATTCTGCCCAATTTGTGGTTCCTTGTGACGTTTTCTGTTCCCTTGACTACAAAAAGAGCCAACTGAAGTAAAAGCGATGAAATTCCATAGTTTGAAAGCACACGGTAACAAGAGTCTGTAGGAAACACTCACGTCAAAACGAGTTTGTTGACTTCTCTTTTCAAAAGAAGAAGGTAAAAAGGAGTTAAAACAGAGATAGGAAAGTGGTGTTCTATGAATTAGCAGTCCGGTGGAGAAAAGACTGAAATTCTGAGGTCCCATTTTGAGTCAAGGAAGTCCGATAAGAATGACCAGCCTCCTGTTCTTGAGACGGGCTTTGAAAAACAATGGAAGTAGGACGGGCCGAAGCAAGCTTGGAGAAACAAAGTCCGAAACAAAAGTGGTAGAATAGTGACAACAAGTCAGGCCATAAGCAAGCGGCAGTGAATCGGAAGTTAAAACTGAGCCATCCACTAGACGAATGGTTTGACGTTAGACCCGATAGAGAAGGGGTACAGAAGACGAAACTCCGCCCTACGGGTGACAACAGTATTCAAGTGTGGAATGAATTTGAGAGATGCGAGGTCAGAGGAGGCGGAATGGTTTGAAGAAACTTCTGGAGCCGAAAAGAAAACCACTCTTGCGCGCAGTACGAGGAGTAGGCAAGCATATGTATAGAGACCAAGAAAGAGAGGTGATCAAAAGACCAAGGAAAGGTGTCGAGAAGCGGCAGGGGGGAACCGAATCGAAATTTAGGTGGAAAGAAAGGCATTATTATTGGAGAGAAATTGAAAGAAGAGGTATTTTAGAAGCTTTAAAGAGAACTCGATCTTGATAGCCTCAAGAGATCTATTCGGCGACAAAGCTGAGGGATGTTCCTGGGACACAAAGTCGGAGCCAACGTTGGCATTGGCACAACGGTGGGTGGGATACGAAGGAGAGTAGTGAAGGGTGGCATTATCGGCAAAATCCTTCATAGGCTAGAAGCTTTGGATTATTGATCACTAGTAAATAGCAGAAAGAGTGTGGACAAAGTCATAGATTCTTGAAGAACACCAGCGCTCACGGAAAAAGCCGTGATTGTGCTTCATCGATACGAACGGAGGTGGTACGGGTATTGAGAAACCTAGGCTTCTAAAATGGATGGGCTGAAGACAACTTCAAGCTGGTCAACTTATGCAGTAAAGCTTTTTGACACACTGTAAAATCGCTCTGTTGTGTTTAATAAGACCCGGTGTGTTTCTCTGCATTCATTGGGTACCATTGACCAGGAGCGTGAGACCATAGATAAAAGGTTGCCACTAGAAAGGCTAGGTCGGAATCCATGTTGATGATGGCTGGATTATACCTCACCCTCAAAAAACGGTAGCAACTGGTCGGAAACTATGGTTTCCATGACTTTCAAAATTATAATAATAATAATAATCGTTTATTTCGGAAAAGCCTGATGCACGCCATGTGCATGATCTTGTTGATACAGGTGATGGAACGGACAGATATAATTCATGGAAATATGGAGACTCTCACGAAAATATTGAATAAAATGGCTCAGAAGGGGGAATAAGGTAGGGTGAAAATAGGATAAACGTATGCACACCATAGAGATTGTGTGGAGCTTAAATGAGCTCAAGAGCGGATTTGAATGGACGCCCGGTGAGTTTGAAAGTCAAGGTCAGATGGACTGAATGGCTGGTCCGGGCAAATACCTATGGAGGCCGACGGGTAAACACGAGAAAAGCTCGAATTCGGTATGAGGAACTGCAGTAGCGAGGAACGATGGAGAAAAAGGTGAGATGCACTGCAGTGGATTAGATATCAATGAAGCATTGGTACTTTGCAGTGGATTTTTGGCGGACAGGACACAAAACTCACCGTAAAACAGTCAGCGAGCAATAGAGACGTGGAGGGATGATCAGATAACAAAAACGATTTCGAAGGATTGGGTACGGTAGATGTGAGGCACAGATGTAGAGTTGATGGATGCCTATGATGACGAACGTTGGGATGAGAGCAAGAGAAATAGCCGGCGAGGAACTGCAAGATGCAGAGCGCGTGCACATAGATATATATGCGTAAGTTTATATATATGCATATATATGTAGATTTATTATATATATAGGTATAAGAGAAGCAGGAGCAATAACAATGGGGTCCTTGAAAGAAATTATCAGTCATTAAGAGGAGTAGGTAAGGTTAGATCAAATGGTTGTAGAATTAACTGTGGAATATCGTGGTGGATTAACTTTATGACAAGTGCACATGGCAGCCCATCGGAGAGGAAAATAGAATGCGGAAGCACAGAAGTGATGGAGACTGTGAGGATCAGTTCATGGAAGAGTGAAGATGAAAGACAGGATCAAGGAAAACAGTTAAGAATGGGTCTGATTATTTGATCAATGCCGGTGCGAAGTGTAGTGACGGACCAGATGAATCGGGTAGTGAGAGGTCAAACAATTTGGAACTGTAAAAGAACACAGTGACGTAACGTTGTCATTACAATGGTGGAACATGGAAAAGCGGACCACACTGGGAGGTACAGAAAAATGCCTGTAGCGAACAATAAACGGATCAAGGGATGAAAGCAATGACCGAGGAGACACAGGTAAGGAATCACCATTCAGGTCATTTTACTGCAGATGAAACACGAAGGAGACGGACAAGGAAGCGGGAAACCCCGAGATAAGTGAACCAGTAATAGAACAAAAAGGCCACAAAAATGAATGCGCAAAGGAGTTGGGGCAATGGAGCCGGAGAGCTGTGTGCCGGCAGACAATTGAACAGGTGGATACTAATCAGGACACTGGAAAGAACCACAGAGGAATCGCGGAGCCAAGTGAGGAAGATATGGTGGCGGTAATTAGATAATAGATACGACTGTAAAAGATGCGAAGTTTGGAGCGGCAAGTTCTAATATGCGGATTGGTCATGAGTGCGGGTGCGATTGGTGCATCATGGCATTGGGCATGAGGAGGGATTTAACAGAACGACAGGTTTAAGGAAGCTATCAATGGGCGTTCTGAGCAGAGGGTAACACCAAGCGCATAGAGAATAGGAGCCAGCAATGGCGGCAGGTGGGAAAAGAGCTATTGACAAGCGTCGACAGAGAAGAGTGGTTAGGACGATAGTGACTCAATGCAGTGAAAGTTGATGTAGAGAAAGGCGATAGGACGAAGGACAAAAAGGACAGGTGTGCATACCACGGTAGGGCGACAAAAATGGGAAGTGAAAACAGATAATAAGAGCTATAGGTGAACAAGCTGTGGCGGAAAAAGGATGAGGAGCACGCAATTTTCAACCGACAGCATTGGATTCGGTAGTCCAAGAAAAGTTAGAGCGTGCCATCCGCAACCGGTGCTAATGGGTGGGACTGGCTGTGCGCTGGGCAGCAACCTGAAAAGCACTTCGTGAGGTGAACGCAGGAGGTGTGATCCACCAGTCTAGTTGCGCTCGCACATCGTTGCAGACGGCCTGCACGCCAGATGTGCGCCGGCCATAGCGGTGGATCTGACCGTGCCCCGCACTGTTGGGAGTGGCACGAGTGTTCAAGGATAATTGTACAGGAGACAAAACGACCACGGTGGGGGTGCGTGAACCAGGAACAATTGACCAGGACGTGAGACCATGGACAGGAGAGCCAGCGGAAACAGCGAGTGGTAGACGACCGTGTACCAATATTATCCAGATGCACCTGCCGGGGAGATGGTAAGTACAGTGCCCGAAGTGGTTAGCCGTCACTGAGGATCACTGGAAAGGGAAAAGGGATAGAGAAGCGCAGTCTGGGTGTGCCCCAGCTGAGAATCAACGGATACTGAGGAGAAAAAGAGTGAATATGATGGATAAGAGATGAACGTAGGTGAGCAATAGGGTTATCTTATGATGGCAGGAGGTAGGTTCGTTATGGATCAGTGAAGGCCATGACCTCAGTTCGCGGGGTGCACCTAGTGGCCTGTGACGCAGAGATAGTAGGGTAACAGTGTGAGACCTCTTTCAAAGGCCAGGTCGGCAGGGACGAGCCCATTGGTGAGCAACATAGCATTGGGGACTGTTAAGTATGACAAAAGTGCGCGCCTAAAAGCGAACATTGAGGAGGCACTGCGTGCGCTAAGAGGGAGCTTATTCCAGATTTTGGAATGGGCTGACAGAAAGAATCTGGACTTCAGACAGAGATTAGAATGAGGGACAGTGAGAGAGAGAGAGGGCACGGTGTCGGATCGGGTAGGAGCAGGGCGCAGCGAATGAGATGGGATAAGAGGTGTAGGCCAGGTTATGGATTAGCTTAAAGAGGAAAATCAGGTTGAGCCTCATGCAACGAATCCATAAAGGCTCAATTTGTAGGAGCTAACAGCGCTGGCGGTATATCAGGACTGGGGATACGCCAAACAGCCTTTTGGTGAAAGTACGCTGAAGGTTCTCAAGAGATACAATGGAGGAACGTGGACAGAGGCTGGAGGTAATGGGACAATATTCTAGGAGCGGTCTCACGTGTGAGAGATACACGGAGAGGCGACTGGCCGGTATTAAGAAACACCGACTGATCGGGCCTAGGGTTCGCTTAGCCTTAGCGATTTAGAACGATGCCTGTTCTGAGAAGTTAAATGAACAAGAGTAGCGTACGCCAAGATCGGTAACCATGGGGTGTATGGGAATGGGCAGGCCGTCCAGGCAAATTTGGCCGGGTAGTACGGTACACTTGTACGGTAGGAGGAAGCTTTTCTCCGCAGAGAATTTCATGAACCACGAGACGCACCAAGTTTGGAGAACGAGTAAGTCATGCGATGTGTTGCACAGAGTCACGGATAGGTCACTAGGGAGGAAAGAGTACACTATTTTATATCGTCGGCAAAGAAGAAAGGAGTGCCGTGTCTAACAGAAGAGGAAGTGTCATCGATATAAATAAGGAATAGTAATGGGCCTAGGACACTGCCTTGGATGACGCCGCTAGTAATTGGTTTGGCGGTAGATAGGTGGCCGTCGACGAGCACGGCCTGTGATCTGTAAGAGAGATAGGAGGATAGCCAGGAGAGGAGAGGGTCAGTAATACCGAGAGATCGGATTTTGGCCAACAGAGAAATATGGGGAACACGGCCGAAAGCCTTAGACATGTCGAGGTACAGGACAATTACAGAGTTGCCGGCGTCGGCAGCAGACGATAGGACATTGAGAAAGTCAAGCTGGCAGGAAGAGCAGCAGATACCATGCTGACCATGGTTCAGCAGGTCGTTAGATAAGAGGTACTGGACAATGTGTTTTTTGATAATTCTCTCCATAATTTTGCAGACTACTGGGGTGTGATTAATGGGCCGATAGTTATCTGGGTCGTGTAATGCGCCCTTTTTGAAGCGCGGAACTATAACAGAGGATTTCCATTAAGGTGGGACGAAACTGTGAAGCATGGAGGTGGTATGCATATTAAGTAACAATAAAGAGAGGTCAGGACCACCGAAACGGAGGAGGGCCGGTGGGAAATCATCTGGTCCCGGTTTCGAGGAAGGTTTAATAGAGGAAACTGATTTTTCAATTTCTAGATGGGTGAAGGGAATCGATGAAAGAGAGGCAGAGGTGCAGGGGTGGATTGTAGGAGGGAAATACCAGGACAGCCTATAAGGGAGGAAGAAAAATGCTCATTGTAGGCCTCAGAAATAGATGCTTGAGTATTAGCGGTAGATGAGCCATAGATGAGGAACTTGGGCCAGGTATGGTTGGATTGATTGGACCTTTTACTAAGCAGGCTGGACAGGTAGCCAGTTTTGTTTGGGTGTGCTAGGGCGATGGCCTCTTGCCTTCTCAGATGCGAATCGACCATGCAACGCAGCCTCAGTTTCAGCTGGTTTATGCGCAGGAGAATTGTAAAGTCGTGTGATCTAGCGAAAGTAAGTTGCAGCTTAGACAGCTTACGCCCTAAAAGTGACAAGCGTGAGCTGCTGGATTTGGGGCGTGGATCGGCAAATGGGTTGGCGGTATTTAGGCAGTGTAAGAGGTTGGGGTAGAGAGAGTTCGTAACAGTGAGGGGATCGGATGAAAGAAAAAATGTGTCCCAGTTAAGGGAGCGGGTTATCATTGACACTAGGGGCCAGTTACAGGAACGGTAGGAAGTCAGAACAGGGGGAGAGGATTGCATCGGATGAAAACAGCTGAACTTGCACCTGACAATACGGTGGTCACTACCCGGGAAGTGATCAGTAGTCTGGGTGATCATATCAGGAACATCAATGGAGAATACTAGGTCCAAGATGTTGTTCCCCCTAGTAGGGCAGGAGACATGTTGGGTTCATCCACCAAGACGGACACAAGAAAGGAAGGTGGAGAGGACGGGAGGGCTAGTATAGGAAGACCAGCAAATTGAAGGAAAGGTAAAGTCACCCGCAATTATTTTTGCACTGGCAGGGTAGTCAAGCGCAGCATTAAAGGCATCCACGGCAGAGTCATTTCTTGCAGGCTCCAGACTCGGGGGGAAGTAGACGCAGCCAAGGAGGAGGTTTTGGCCGGAGGCGTGAATGGATAGCCATAACGAATCTTCAATAAGGAGAAGAGAGGGGTGGTCGATAACACTAGCGAGGATAGTGCATTTGACAAAGGCTAAACAGCCCCCTCCCTGCCTGGACTGGCGGGTGTTCGAGAAGCATTGATACCCAGCTATGCGAACGAGGTCAAGCGAAGCATCATCAGACAGCCAGGATTCAGTTATTAGTATAATGTCAGCGTTTGACGTAAATGCCAAAGATCGCAGGTGCGATATTTTTCTAATTATTGAGCGAGCGTTAATAAGAACTAGTAGGAGTGAGTTCAGTGTCGGTGTGCGCAAAGCATGGATGCCAGGTGCAAGACTATTGGGATCGCTGTGGCGATAGGAGTTGGGTCTCAGTGGGGATAGAGCGTCAGTAGAAGGGGAGGGCAAGCAGTGTTGGGTGGGGGACGGAAAGTAGGAGAAGCGTTAGCACTAGGCGCAGCCGATCGCTGTGGGTGATCAATACGGTGGGTGTGCAGTACACCGCTGATGTGGGCCGAAGGGGTGTCACACGGTGCAGAGGGGAGGGGCACCATATGGCAAAGTGAGAAGTTAAGAATATATGTCGAAGCGGGGTGGACAGGGGGGAGTGCGTGGTGTAAGGTGCTAAGTGGCATGACGTCGAGTGGGGAGCGATCAGTGATATGAGTCTGTGAAAGTTCATCGATATGGTCCATGGGGTGACTAGCAATATGGCCACGAGTGCGGAGGGCACCGGACAGGGAAAAAACGAGATCTTGACTGCAGGTCACCGACCTGTTGGGCAGAGTCAGTATAAGGCCGGTAGGTCGGTATGGGGGTGAAGGCATGTGGGAGAGTAACTGGGAAGTAATGTGGGGTGGGGGCGGGAAGGGAGTGGTGAAATTTGGAAAGGTTTGGAGGCTCACGAGGGGCAGGGGAGCCGGTAAATGGGGAGGTGGGGCGAGGAGGCGGGATACAGGTACGAACCCAGAGTATTTGCTAGGGAATGTACGTGGTACTCCTGGGTTAGATGAGGGTTGGTGGAGGTGAGCAGGGGGATCAGCGGAGGCATGCTGGGGCTATAGTATGGAGGGTTGGTGTCTGGGGGGCAGGGAGGGATATGGGGTAGCAACGGAGATGGAGCATTGGTGTGACTCGTGCGATCAGAGGGAGGGAAAGACAGTGGAAGGGGGTGCGAGGCAATGGAAGGGTGAGTGGTACTGGCAAGGCCCTGAAGGTCACTCCTACTCAAACGGGCGATGGCGTTAGACGAATCCGGATGGTGGCCCAGTTGGTTATCACCTGGGGGATCCGAGAGTGCGCTACAGGCAGAAGCCGATTAAGAGTGGGGGGCAATGGGTGGGGTGATCAGTTGGGCAAGCGCGGACCTGGTAGGAGTACCAGGTAGGCTTATGGGGGGATTAGAGCAGCACTTGTGAGGATAGAAACGAAGTGTCGCGGCTGAGCTAGCAGTTTGTGGGTAGTTGGTAGAGTCGTTAGAGCGAGAACGGCGGGCCACAACACTTGTCAACGGCTCAGAGGAGGGATTGGAAGTAGAACGGCGGGGGCTGATGGTTGTACCAGGGTCTTGTCTTGGCTCAGAGACTATGACGGGGGAGCGCGGCTTTAATACTGAAGTGGAATGCCGCTTGGGGCATGTGGTCGGGGAGCGAGAGCTGCTGCTAGTAGTTAGAGTTATAAGAGGGCAGTTATTTGGATAGGAGGAGCCGAAGTGTTTGAGAATAGGAAAACTTGCGACTCACTTCCATGGGGTAAGAAGAGCACCAGATTTGGAAGAAGGACAAAAAAATATGATTTGAAATCGGCGCTAATTCTGGGGTATACGTGTTATGTCTGTAACTACCAAAAGGCCCAGGTCCTGGTTCGGGTGAAGCCTGATCAAAGATTCAATGCTCGATTCACCGACCAATCAGCTTCGCTCGTTCTGGATAACACCCACGAGCCTCAAAGCAACGCGTAGCCCAAATCAATGCAGAACCCAAATGAAGAATACGATTACTCTGAAAACTCTACGGCACTACTAGCGAGTAAAAATATAAGTACAAACACGACCATGCCTTTGACAGTGAGCCTCGGTCGCTATCCAGCCAACAGGGTAGTCAAAAATAGGACAAAATTCCGTAACAAGAGAAAATGTGGCCAAAAAGAGTAGATAGTAGGTACCTGTCCTGAAATCCAAACCAATAAAACAAGTTCTACGCGCTTAATTGGGCCCAAGAAACAATTTTCTGAGCTTGGCAGCAAAAAAATCAGCGTAAACTAGTTGAACGTCTACGACCAGTCGACGTAAATGAGAGTGGGAAACCGAACCGTAATGAAACAAAACTGTGTTGAATCAGTGCCACTCACTACCGTGACAACTGTCCGCAATATGATCTTATCAGGAAAGTAAGACTATAAAAGGAAAAGTGTATCAAGCGTAGATTATTTGTCGACCACAAAACAGTGTCGGTACGAATAAGGCTGGAGAAAGCAGCCCAACTTTAGTCAAGAAGTACGTGACGGTAGGCAGAAAATGAAATATTCGGCCAACATGGATGTTACAAGGCTGATAATTGAGATACCGCCCGGACCCGGTGGTTACCTTCAAACGAGCGTTTGTGAGGCCAGGCGAATCTTTCTGGTTGAGAGAAGGAGAATAAAAGTGCGGTTACTGAGACTGGTTGAAGGTGGAATGACAGAAGAGTTGGGTAAAGTAGAATCAGAGGCAAAATCGCAGGTGGGATACCAGTCTTTCTCACGAGGTTCACAAACTTAAAAGCCATAAAATTTGGAAAGAAACAAAGGTTAAGGGAAACTTCCCTAGAGAGAGACCAGAGTGATCGGCTACCAGTAGCAGAAAAAGCTAGACGTTCGGCTTTGTGGTGGACCGAACGATCCCTCGTTTTTCGGATGGAAAATGAGCATTTATTTCTGGCCAGCACAAAGAGACTACGAGATTGGGGAGTTTCACAGCGGTACCACCGTCTGAACGCTAGACGCACAGTGCGATTATAGGCGTAGGAAAACCACTCAGAACTTAGTTTGCCGGGTCTGGAAAAGTGTGAAACAAAAGGCATGCCTTGGAGAATAATCTCAGCAAAGTTTGAAACGGAGGAAGAAACAACAGAAGTGAAACAGCAGATACCCTAGGTATAGGAGGCCAGAAAATCACGAAAGCCATCCCAGTTGGCTGAATGGTATAGCCAAAAGATGTGTCTGGAGTTGCACACAGGAACAGGGAGAATTTTTCTTGTTGTGAGTGCTAAGTAGACATAAGCGATGGTTTTCTGAGGGTTATGGATTACATGAGTTTTTTGTGAAATCGGCAACCTAATCCTGGAAACTGGAGTGACGAAACACATAAGGCTCCAATAGCAAAGGCGGTGGTACTACTTCGGGCGACGACAAGACCATCTACCACGGGGTAACGATTATTTTCTACACTGGAACCCGGTATAAAGTCAAATGGCGTAGACGCACAATTTAGCATAGCATAGGAAATCAACATGCCCTCTTTAAAGTGCAATATTCCTGTGTGACTGGTTGGGTATTATTTGTTTCTAGACTGATAATCGACGATAAACATCAAACGCTTGTGATCATGTGCCTGAGCAGCTGGGAGACACAGATAGAGACATCGTGGAGAAAATGGATGAGTACTCTTGAATCCAACATTTCAAACCTAAAACCAAAATTTCATGAAACTACACCGGAACGGACAAGTTTTCCGTGATGTAACAGGTAAACCATTTTTATCACAAAGTTCCAAGACGTGGAACTTCTTTGTAAAAGATGTCGTGAACATTGATGACTTTATTACCGCTGCCTACAGCGTTTGAATACTTCGTATATGCGTGTGTGTGTGTAAAAACATTTCACAAATCGTGTGCTAACAGTAGCTATTCGTCTACCTTTTCCTCAACGCGTGAGGTCAACAGGAACATCCATTTTCTGTGTTAAGAGCGCGCAAAGCAGGAACTAGTGCGGTTCACACTGCAGTCATCCAAAAGAGTGATATCAAATTCAACTAACAACGGAGGCCAAGCATAGAGATAAGCTATTTGTACGCAAAATGGGTACGTATGTCTAGGAATGGGAAACTAGGCTCTTTCGTCCGGACATCCCCAAGCAAAGTGCATTTAACAAATTGTATGATTTTTTAAATTGGTTTCAATCTTTGACGACGTTATTTAAGTGAGGCATTTTCTATTCACCAAAGCAAGATACGGAGAGCGTGATAGGTGTAAATTATGACAGTAAAGTTTTGAACTATGCGAAACGCGACCTTGGGAGTTAGGAAACGCTCTTCCGTCCCCAGAGTTGCCCACGGACCTTTTCACTAGGTGTTCGGAACAGTTGCTCTCTTTCAGGTTTCGAAATATTTGATCTTTTTTAACCCTTATAGTCTTGCACGGACTCTCTGAAGCTCTATTACTGTACACTATATTCTCCCAGTCATCCTGCGCCATTTTAATCACCCGACCAAAAACTGAATCCGCACAAAAACTGATGGCCGGCTCGTTCCTACTAACCTATATTCAAGGTGAATATTTTACTCATTTTCAGTGCTGTGTTTCTCTCGTTAAACATGAGACCACCCAAGAAACGGTCTCGTCAGTAAAAATGTTCCAATACTTTTGCCACCAACTCATCCATTCAAGAGGAACAAACCATTGACACTATCACTTCCATTATCTGTGAGTGAGTAGAGGAGCCAATGGGACTAGTGAGAACCCCAAAACCAGGCACTCCAAAACATAGTACGTTCGGCTTGTTATTGGTACATTTTAGATAGCGTGTTTTTATCCACTATCGAAAAACAGAGCTTTTTTGGATGGCGGGTAACCGGAACTTTCTAGTTTGTCATTTTTCAGCTAATTTCAGCAGCAAGGTAAACGTATATATGATAAGCCTTTGGATCCCCTGATTGTGGCTTATGCCTTCTTTTCGGAGCCGTTTAGCAACGTTTCACTTGCCGATGCACCTAAGGCCTGTGTGCTTCGCAGTATTACCCACTGTACTGGGGTTGACTCCTTACATTAGAAGCCCTCGTTGCCCTTCTATCTCAGGCGGAGGTGGCAACCAGTGTTCAGATTCTACTTGCGACGGTATGTTGAAGGGGTACTAGTCATTACCAGGATTGTTAGAAAGTGTCTGGGAGGAGGAGATTCTGATGGTATCCATTTCCGCTGGAGCCTATTCACCATCTAATACAATGATTTCAGTTTTTCGCACACTTTGGCGCTGAGAGTCAAATCCTCGGCATCAGTGTTCCTGAGATTGACCTGTGAATACGTACTACGGATAAAAATTATACAGGTGTGTTAAGTGATAAAAGTAGGGAAGTCAGGGGGTGAATAAAGTCGCCTCTATTTTAAATGCTCACGATAGGTTTCACTACACTGAAAATGAAGGAGAAACCAGCCGCCATGTGAGCACTCAGCGGAAAAAGGGGATGTGGTTTGTTGGGGTTTATTAAGATGAGCGGACTCAAATTATATTGAGGCTTTCCCCGTAGCACAGGGTGAGTGTGCCGATACTAGTTTTACGGTGAGGACCACTGGATAAAAATACTAGGAAAGTCAGTCTCACTTTACGTACTAGTCATAATACTCGGACTGATAGAAAGTATTGGGGTCACTGGAACACAGAGCCAAGTGAACAGAAGCTGCAAAAAGGCCAAAGCAGTAGAACTACACTTCCGTGTTTATACGTCACTGATTCCTGTGAAAGATTCACCAAACACTTTTAGGCCAATTACAGTGAGGCATGTTTTGCTTGTCTAAAGCGATTCCAATTAACTGGAGCTCCAGTGCACCTGCAGTCACCAAGCTATACCGAGCCAAATTCAGTTTTGTAGTTGCTGGACCACCGGAACCTTCACTCTCCAGAAGCTTCTCATCTATTCGGCCTGCCTGACATGCCGGTCATCGAACCGGAGCCTGTGGCTGTGATTGGGTCCCTTCGCGGTTGTCTCTGATGGGGAAGCAGGCACGTCATCGGCTTCAATATGATCAAGTCTTGGATCATTATCCATACCTTGAAGTGGATTTGACTGGAGTTGCTTCGATTTAATGAAGCATGGCCCAGCCCCGTAATCTCGATTAAATGCTGACCAAGGTTTCTTGTGAATAATCCATGAGGTGGACGAAGTTCTTTGCCACCGAATTGTGAGACTTCATTTGGATCGGTGGTGACCACAGTCTTTTCAACTTGAACATAGCAGCGGGACTGTCCGTGGGAAGTGTAACAACCGGTCGTAGAAAATCCCCCTTTAACCCTCGCCATTCAGTGTTTTTCTTAACATCACTCATTTGCTTACACTATTGACTTGTCTTTACGAACTGGTTGTTTATATGAACCAATTGTTGTTTGTTCGCGCACAGAGCGCTACTTTGGCACATCCTTGTTCAGAACCTGCGTGACGCACGTGCTGCATGCTCAAACGCTGCAATTCGGTCTCTCGTTGTTGAGTCCTTGTGATCGCATTATTGAAGTTTGTGTCTCTTTGATGTCATTGTTCATGCAATAATCTAGTATCGTAGAATATCACGGATAATCGTCTTTTGATTTCGGGATCCGTTGCGAATTTGGCTACGCATTGCTCAAACGTTCGTAACAATACTCAATAGATCAATTTAAAACGAGGAAAAACACGCAAGATGCCAAGAAAAGGGTCAAAAACAGTGGAATCCGGGCAGGAAATAACACGGCAAGTCTCTGGGGGAGGTTTTGGGTAAACCTGATTTCTTAGTTAATGTTAGATCGTCTAGTCCTGTCAGTGCTAGTTCATGTGGTAATGAGAGCAATATGGATTTTAAGGATATTGATTTATATAGGCTGGGAATACTAGACCTAGAACAACAGTTACTATCGGTTAGACTACAGGCACAGGAGGCGGAGAAGAAGTGTACACAGAAAGAGCGAGAGCATGAGACCAGCGACTACGACACTTCCGATAGATCAGGGTGCAATAAGATAGGGAACCTCACGCCGGTAGCCGACTACAAAACACCATCGATCGATTTGCCTAGAGTGGAACTAACGGTTTTCGACGGGCGAGCTGAGCAATACTGCAAGTTTGTCGAGCAGTTCGAAACGTTCGTCGAAAATAAGGTGACCGACCCCGGGCAAAGGCTTCTCTACCTTACTCACTACTGTCGAGGCCGAGCAAGAGAAGCTATCGACGGGTGTAACATGCTCGACCCTGAACAAGGCTACACATGAGCAAGGAAGATTCTAGGGGACCTGTTTGGCCAACCGTTCCAAGTAGCCCATAATCTAATAGAAAGCGTGATGGTAGAGGCAAACAGAACGAAGGGCGACGTCTACACAATGGCCTACCTGGTGATTAAGATGCAAAACTGCTAAATAGCCCCCGAACATTTAGGTTACAGGGCTGACCTAGATGCCATGCACACTTTGGAAAACATGGTCTGTCATCTTTCTCCCGAACCACAGGGTCGGTGAGCGGAAGAAGCGGAACGGATAAGCCGAAGCGACAGGGAAGCTAACCTCGAAGACCTGACCGAATACTTGGACAGGCAAACCAAGATAGCTGACAGCAGATTCGGCCGACTCATCAGGGACAGCAACCGGACAAACAAGCCCAGTACTAGCCAAGCTCAAACCCCTGCACGGGAGCATCCAAAATACAAACCTTTGACCAACACCCATGCCATTTCACGCGATGCCACGGCGCAACGAAACTGCAGATCCTGTGGTGCTAGCCATGGCCTACCAGAACGCCCCAAATTCGGCAACGCCACAATAGACAAACGGTGGGAAATGGCGAGGATGGAAGGAGCATGTTTTATCCGTCTCAACACCACGCACCGGGCGGCAGCTTGTAGGTCAAGGAACCGATGTGGTTACGAGGGCTGCACGGGCAGACACCACCGATTGCTGCAACAGGCTAGATTAACCTTACCCGAGACGAGCACCAAACCCAGTGTGATTTGTTCAACGTCACGATCTGCCAGTAAACCGGTACATTTAGGCGTAGTGGCCGTGGGAGTGCTGACCCCGACTGGGGTTGTCAAAGCGTTGGCTTTCGTCGATAGTGGATCCGACACCACTTTAGTGAAAGAGCGGTTTGCCGACAAACACCAACTGGCTAAAGGTGCGACGTCGTTGGCAGTGAGCACGGTGGGCGGAACACAGGTGATGACTTCCGGTAGATTGATGCTGCAGCTCATCTCTCTAGACACTAACGAGGAAATTGAACCAGCGGAGGCATTCACGTTAGCGGATCTCCCCATGTTGGTGAACGCAATACTGACTAGGTGGCACCACCTGCGGGAAGTTACCGTTGTAAAATGGGAAGACAACGAAGTGGATCTCCTCATCGGCTGCGACGTGCCAGAGGTGCATTGGGTGCTTGACCAAAGAGTGGGCGACCGCCAGGCACCTTGTGCCGTACGCACGGCTCTGGGACGGATGTTATACGGTCCAGTAGGGAGACGTGGTTCCGTGAATTACTTATCCGCCGAAACGGACCGCATAGAGCACCACCTGCAGCGGCTGAATGAAAAGGAGTTTCATGACATTGGAGACGAAAGACCATCGTTGTCTCAAGAGGATCACTCCGCTCTACAAACGGTGCGGCAAGGCACTGGAGGCCTCAAAAAACGATTCGAGGTTCCCCTCCCATGGCGCATATCTTCCGACCCGTGGACTGACAACCGGAATTATGTTCTCCAACGATTACTACGACTAAAAGAACGCTTCATTCGAGACCAAAATCTGTGGGAACGATACGCAGAATTAACGAAGCGAAAGGAAGCCCTCGGTTGCGTTGAAAAGGTGCCTGCCAACACCGACGGCAAAAGGGGTATCTGGTATTTGCCTCACCATCTGGTCATCAACCCCAAGAAACCCGAAAACCTGCGGGTGGTTTTCGACTGTGCAGTCAAGTTCCGAGGCAAGTCGTTAAAGGGTCGCTTACTAAAAGGGCCTGACTGGACCACGCCACTGATCGAAGGTTTGTGCCGTTTCAGAATGAGGAAAGTGGCTTTGTCTGTCAACGTTAGGATAATGTTTCATCAGATGAAGATTCCGGTAGGATAACGAGATGCGTTGCGTTTCCTGTGGTGGGAAGAGAGCGACCGGGACAACGCAGTGGTGAATTATAGGCTGACCGTCCACTCCTTCGGAGCCATATCGTCACCACTTTGTGCAAACTACGCCCTTCAAAAATCAGCGAACAAACATGGTGATTTGGTCCACCGGTAGGTGGTAGATTGCGTCGACAGAAACATCTACGTCGACGACTACCTTGGGTCATTCGATGATGTGGAATCAGCTCTAGAGCAGTTCAGGGGCCTGACGGGATTGCTGGAAGAGGGCGGCTTCCATCTAACTAAATGGATGTTGAACGCTTCAGAAGTGCTGAAGGTCGTCCCGTATCACGAAAACGCCGAAAGGGTAAGAGATTTTGGACCGCTCTCCACTGCCTATCGAGCGCACTTTAGGAATACAATGGGACGCGGAAACGGACGGCTTTGTTTTCGAGCTAAACGTTCCCGGGCTGCCAATAACCCGTCTCGGCATACTTTCTGCTGTCTCAAGTTTTTTCGACCCGCTCGGTTTTGGCTCACCATGGCTGCTACCCGGAAAGATCTTGCTGCAGCGGCTGTGCCATAAGAAAGTTGATTGAGACCAGTCACTGGACCGAGGGGACCGGTTGGACCTGGAAGAAGTTTTAAATAACTTGAGAATTAAGGGGACATAGGGATTCCACGATGTTTGACTCCTGGCCATACAACGCGGACGGGAGAACCACATGCATTTTCCGATGCATCCGAAGTCGGTTATGGAGTCGTGGTGTACGGACAATGGTGCACAGGAGATGAAGACTATACTACGAGGACCGTGTTCGCTGGAGCCCGCGTTGCTCTACTGAAGTCGGTCTCGATCCCACGCCTTGAACTCAGCGCAGCCGTGTTGGCAGTCAGGGCGGTGCAGAGATGTTTCGACCTCTACATTTGGTCGGTTAGCTTCTGGACGGATTCAACGATAATACTTTACTACATTAACAACGTTCGGAGCCGGTTTAGTACTTTCGTTGCCAACCGACTCACGATTATCCGCGATGAATCAGCCACGAACCAGTGGAATCGTATCCGGTCTGGCGATAATCCGGCCGACCTGTGCTCCCGAGGCGCGACCAACTTCAGGCAACTAGACACGTGGACGAGAGGGCCAAACTTCCTGCACTTGCCCAAACAGGACTGGCCCGTGTTCGAATTGAAACCTCCCACGGAAGTAGAACTGGAGATCAAAGGCGTAGTGATAGCAACCAACGTCGTCGAAGCGTCGCCCATTTTATCGCGATTGGTCAGGTTTACTTCCCGGATGAAGACACTTTGTTTATTAGTTTGGTTAACCAGGTTCAAGAGAAATTTATTAGTCATAAAAGGGCTACGCCCCTCAGGCCGGATACGAGTGGGTCCGATAAGTCCCGATGAGCTACAAGCTGCAGAATAAGATATTTTCAGAATGGTACAACGCGAGGCTTTCGTCCGAGAATTCGGGAGGGCGGAAGAAGAACCAATGAACAAATTAGTACCATCTCCGAGGGGCGAATTGAAGCACTTAAACCCCAGGCTCATTGATGGACTGCTGCGGGTGGATGGTAGGCTGACCAACGCCCACCTGAGCTTCGACACAAAGTACCCTATACTGCTGGCTGCGAGACAACCCGTAGTAGAGTTAATGATTCAACACGTCCACGCCGTGGAAAGACATGCCGGGGAAAGTCACGTGACAAGCGTCATCCGAAAGCGCCCTTGGTTGTTGAGAAGACGAGAGACTGTAAAACGCGTAATTCCTCTTTGCGTACCTTGTAGAAGACGTGATGCCACGGCGGGCAAACAACTTCTGGCCCCACTACCAGAATGCAGAGTGACTACGGGCTGGTGGCCGTTCAGCGACACCGGGTTGGACTATTTCGGGCCCTTGTGGGTCAAGTGCGGGAATAGATTAGAAAAGCGATATGGATGTATCATGACGTGCATGAAGTCACGCGCGGTACACCTAGAAGTCGCATATTCGATGACGACCGATTCGTTTCTACGGGCCTTGCAGAGATTTATCAACCGGAGAGGCATACCGGCAGACATATACTCCGACAATGGGTCGAACTTCGTGGGCGCCCACCCGAAACTGCAGCGTTGGCACAAGAACGTAAACAAGGACGAACTGCAGGATCGAACCGCGGCCTACGGCATACGATGGCATTTCAACCACCCCACAGGCCAGCCACCGAGGCGGCTTATGGGAACGCATGATCCGGTCCGCCAGACGGATATTGCTGTCAATCATGGAGCAGCAGCCGCCGACGACGAGACGCTGAACACCGTCATGACTGAGGTGGAGAGAATTCTGAACAACCGCCCCTTGGTTCCAGTAATGAAAGGCGACCCCACCCACCTGGCGCTCACTCCGAACGACTCAATGACGTTAAGGTCGAACGAGGGTTTCCAAGGGCTGGTAAACCTTCGCGAGAGCTACCTCCACGGATGGAAGTAGGTGAACTATCTGGCCAAGGTCTTCTGGAGGCGATGGCTGCGGGAGTACCTACCGGCTCTGTAGACTCGACAGAAGTGGCTGATCAAAACAAGACCATTCAATGTTGGGGACGTGGTTATGATCGCCGACGAACGCGCACATTTCAGCACTTGGTCCTTGGGATTAGTTACGGAAACCATCGAAAGCACTGACGGAATGATAAGAACGGTGAAGGTTAAGACAGCTGAAGGAGTGCTCATTCGTGACACGCAGTATTAACCTACTCGAGAGCGAAAGCGGAGGAGCTGATAACTCTGAACCCCAGTAGACCTTTTTGCGCTAGTCATCGAGGTGGATAAATAAACACCATATATGGAAGCAATCCCGATGCCCCCTCTTCTTCACTGCACTCGGTACACCACACGGTCTCCGTCAAACACGTTACAGTGCTCACGGTCTTTCGCTGACAATACAGAGGGTTTTTTCCGATATGTGGTAATAAATTCGATCCCATTGTACATCCCGACACATACACACATGTCCGATGCACTCTACACCCCGTAACCCCATCAAACATGTGACGGTGTTCTTTGTTTGCTTTTTGTTGACGTTACCGAATGCCCCTTGCATATGCAGAAGTAGCGGAGCTTAGGTCACTCACACGTCTACATCTTATCGTTTATTCCACACAGTCCCCGTCAAACATGTTACAGTGTTCATAGTCTTTCATTGACGTTGCAGAAGGCCCCCTATTGATGTGTGGCGGTACTTGTTATTCCATTATACATCCCGACACACACGCACATACGCGATGCACGCTATGTCAGGCAATCCCTACCAAACCTGTGCTGGTGTTCGCAATTTGCCTTTGTTGACGTTACTGAAATGTTCATTGCATATGTGGAAATAGCGGCAATCACATCATACACACACACTCACACAAGCACATACGATCAGGGCGGGACGGCCTTTCCAAGGACAGCATTTATGTACCCCCCTTCATGCTCGCCCTCGGTCAGTTGTTCTCGTGGAAGCTGTAGACTAGCCTCACGTCTATGCAGCCAATGGGTTAGGTGCGACCAGTAGTAGAACGTAGACGACGAGCATTAAGCGCGCGCACTGACAGCAGGGCCTAAGCAGGTAGAAAGAATCAGTACCTTTATACCAAAACTTTGACTCTGCAAAGGAATCAGGAGGATTTTGGTGGGCGGTGTACCAACCGGTCGTAGAAAATCCCCCTTTAACCCTCGCCATTCAGTGTTTTTCTTAACATCACTCATTTGCTTACACTATTGACTTGTCTTTACGAACTGGTTGTTTATATGAACCAATTGTTGTTTGTTCGCGCACAGAGCGCTACTTTGGCACATCCTTGTTCAGAACCTGCGTGACGCACGTGCTGCATGCTCAAACGCTGCAATTCGGTCTCTCGTTGTTGAGTCCTTGTGATCGCATTATTGAAGTTTGTGTCTCTTTGATGTCATTGTTCATGCAATAATCTAGTATCGTAGAATATCACGGATAATCGTCTTTTGATTTCGGGATCCGTTGCGAATTTGGCTACGTATTGCTCAAACATTCGTTACAGTATTGGCACCGACCTCTTTCCGGAATTGCAGAGGAACATCCTCAAGGGGTGCAGTCATTTCGAACAATATTCTCTGGCTCGCTGGCTCTATTACTCTTTTTAACGGAGGGCATGAAGTTACTTGCAGCACCATTTTGATGTGAATGAGACGGCGCCGTACGCGGACTTCAAAATGTGATTCTGTGAAGCGCATAATAGGGCTTCTTTTTACAAACATGTGACCCCTCATCAGCGACCGGTAATTGTTCAACTCCTTTCCATCTGAAGCTTTTTCGTGGCACCTGAACCACAAACAAGGCTGTTGATGTACTTGTCAGGAAAGGTTTTATAGGAACTGAAAAGCCAATGGTTGGTGAGGATGGTAAATATCAGTCCAGCGGGGCATTGGCTTGATGAAAGTATAGCCGAGAAAACGGCCATAGCCTCCTTCTGAGTTTGGTAATAACCCGAAGGAGCCGCCTTCAAATGACTAGAGAAGCCGTTTGTTGGGTATCCAATAGATTACAGGGCTGATACAGTTTCCAATTCAGACGTATCGACCAAGAGCGTGAGTAGTTTATACGTCACATATGGAGCTAGAAATGGCTGGTCAACAACATTGTGCAAAAGATCGCGTCGTTTCTCGTCCCACCGTTCGTCCTGCTGCCACTTTGGACGAAGAAGTGGAGAAAAGATGTTGCAACAGTGCCGATTAATTCGGAAGTAATAAGTAAGATTATAGCAGGAATCTAAGTTAGGAAATGATAAATCAGATGGCAACCTAGGGGTATTGGCGAGGGAGGGGGATAAAACGGGGGTAGGGCATAAGAAGGACGCAGCACCCCACTTAGTCAAACGCTTTGTTCCCTCTGCTGCCCAGCGGTTCCCTGGAATCTTTTGCTGTAGACGCTACAGCCACGTCCTCCGGTAGTCTATTCCAGCTTTCCACTACAAAAACGGGGGAAAGTGTTTTCACCATTTGACCCCTCACTCTCTATTTTCGTAACTTGAAGGCACATCTGTAGCGACCTGGAGATGAATTAGATTGAAAGTGCGAATTCATGACCAAGAACTACCGCAGGAAAACAACCAATTAACATTTGGCTGTAAGCAGTTTATATGTTGTTCGATGCCACGGGACTGCGCGTTGTTTGTCTGCTTGCTTTAAGAACAATTGGTTTCCGCCAAGTGAGAAACCACAATTATAATTTCCTGCTTTCGGACGGTTGGAGCTTTAGCTCCCTTAGCTAATGTTGCGTCGGGTGCCGCCCCTAAACGCAAACACAGGGGGAACTGCTTCAAAACAAAGCTTACTCCACCCGGCTTTTTAGTGTGATCCCATAACTCCAAAGTCTTTCCAGGGATTTTCTCCGGACGCGAAATCTTGACCTAAGCAACTAATCTAATGATTCCTGCAAAAGAAGCCTTTGAACCACTTCCTAGTATATGAACATAGGGAAACTTCCTCCTAAAATAATAATATTAAAAGTCGGCACCATCGAGCGCGATTGTGTGGCAGTTCACCACCCAATTCAACATATTCCCTGAAGGAAGTCCTCGTTTAGTTTCGAAGACTCATTATGAACAGTCCCATAGTTTTAAGTTTCTTTGATCCAGAACCACAGAATTACACGTTTTTATTTCAGTGAGCCTGTACATTGGGGAATGTAAGACTATTCTGTGTATTTAGCTCTCTAGTGCAATCGATGTCAGTGTTGCAATGCCCAAGCTACCAGCTAGGCAAACCGCATCCTCACTGGTTGTTCGTGCCAACATCCGACCATAGGTACTCGCCAAGTCGAAAGTCACAAAACTTCCACTGAATCCTTGTTCCGTTAGCCTGACCGATGTTTTTGGCGGGGCAAATAAGAAAGGCGGAGACCATAGAACACAATCTCCTTAATCTTAGCAGCCACATTTCTGTGATTGATACGATCCTGTCCAAGTTAGTTCCGCTCACGTAAATCTCTGACCCTCCAACAAATCCGTCAACCCAAGACCTAGTCACGGCTGGGCGCATCATAGACACCATTGCTTCGGAAATAGCTCGAAGAATCAGCAACTAAAAAACGCCATTGTATTTAATATTCATGACAGAATCCCTGTTGAAAAAGTAAAACATAGCCTTCTAAGTTCTATTAATATGACATACCATTCCTGCCAGTGCTTTCGGCTACGAAAGAACATTCAACGCAAATCTTGTCCTCTGTTGTTCAAATTTCTCGAAGAGAAACCTGCTAAACAACTCATTAAGAACCAATCCACCGTCACTTTGAGATCCCCGTTCGAGAACATTGGGATTGCTGTCAACAAAACCCCACTACAAAGGGAATTCGCCAGGTCCGCCAGCACGCATTCAGCTTCGCCTAAAATTGTCCGCCCTCAACTATCCGCTTCTTCACCGTCTGACGATGCGCAAAGTACATACAATATCAGTTCGGCTCCATGTTCTCCAGAACATCGATCCCATATGTTTGAAGTCGATTAAGATACATCCATTTCAAAGTCACTTCACCAGCCAGCGCCTAAGAAACCAAGAAACATAGAGTTTACCCCTGGCAAGCTGTCCCCTCCTGGGCTGGCTAACTCGATTCCACCACTACCTATCACCGAAACATCGGGCACGACCGATGACGATGCGAATCGCCTAACCGGCTTAACAGTCATACCCAGAAATCCTCAACCCATCAAAGGAGACACCCCAAATTCCTCTTTGCCATCTCTTCGCTCGGCCCCAATAGCCACTCGGCAATCCCCGGTGCTTAGGCCATCCCCCAAACCAGCGAAGACATCATTACTAGGTGGACTGCACATTGTTGACACTACGATCAATCCTAACTCACTCACCAAGCTACACTTTCAACGGCTAAGGACCCCAAGCGGAGCAACACAGAGCGCAATAAAGGACGAGAGAACGTCATTCAGGACCTATCTCCCCAATTTAAACCACCATCCACTAGTTTCACCGTGCATATCACCCAGTCTTGCTTTTTCTACACCTGGTTATCATCCTCTTCAGGCTGGTACAACTAACCTCCGGGCCTCTTCAACAACGTCACCATTCATACCAAACGATTACTTTAGTGTTCTACATAACCTCTATCGTAACCTAAGTAATATTTTCTCTCATGAATCTCCTTCCTTTTATCGTTCACATATCTCACCCACCCTGAATCCCTTTTCTACCGCAGGCCACTTATAACAGTACCCACGACCTCCCATTCTCTGCGCCAACCAACACCCCTATATCCCACTCCCATTTCACATCCCCCCTCCAGGTTACAGCCCATTAAATTACTGATGTCAAGAGGGCACCTGTGCTGCCGCCCGTATTAAGGCAGGTGCCAAGATATCCGAGGCTACTACACTTCCTTTTTCGTTCTCACTTACCAGCTACTTAACCCTCCCTCCTCATATTTCTACGTCCCAGCTACCAGTATCTACCAGGAGTAAAGCACTCGACAGTGATCTTTCATGGCGTTGTTCCGCACTAAGTAGACTTCCAAACCGCCGACATCCTTCCAATCTAACGGATCTAATCAGTACTAACCATACCCAGCCTAGCTTAGCAACCAAGCTGGCTGCCTCGCCAGGTGTTCCTACTCGGCTTATTTCACTATTTACTTTACCGACTACTCCATCTCGAGGAATACCGATTGCGTCATCCGATCCTTTTTCAGCAAACGTAATGCCGGAATCCTATAAAGATCCTAAAGTTAACCTTGACTCCTCTAAACGGTTCTCATTGTTTACGCTAAAGGCACGCTCAGTAGTGAATAAAATGCGAATGCTGCGTGTATTACTGCTCACGTCTGATTACGACCTTATCTTAATTACCGAAACCTGGTTGACAGACAACGCTCCAAACGAGGATATCGCTATCACCGGATACCAAGCTTTCAGAAAAAACAGACTCATTCAACGAGGGGGAGGCTGTCTTATATACGTGTGGCAAAACATGCGAGCGAAAATATTTCAGCACCCCATACTGGATAACGTGCCGGATTCAGTTTGGCTACAGGTCACTACAAGATGTTCCGACTTTATTGTTAGTTGCATCTACCGCCCCCCGAATACTAGTCAAAACGACTTCCTGCCTATCATAGAGGCGTTAAACGTTGTTGCGGACATACCCGGCCCAAAAGTGGTGGCCGGCGACTTTAAAGCACCAGGCATCCGTTGGTTTACTTTGAAAACCCCACATCACTTACTACTCTTCTTGACCAGCATTCGTTTAGGAGGATGGACTCAGCATGTGATGTGCCCAACTAGAGGCTGTAGCATTCTTGATCTCATTTTTACGGTAGGATTATCTCGTGTATACACAACTATCGTGAACAGCATCCCAGGTTGTGACCACTTGCAGGTAAGATGTGAGTTTTCAGTGCCAGCACGAACCGTTCACAAACCAACCGTAAAAAGACCGTTCCACCAAGCTAGCTGGAATCAATTATCCTCACTCATTCGCTCGCAGAAATGGGATAATTTCTTTTTATCTGATGACTTGCATACCGTGAGGGATCATCTTTACTCCACTCCAAAAGCATGTCTTGACGTAACCACGGCAACCCAAAGTCTGCCTGGACGAGATAAACCAAACGGTTTTTGTTGATTAAAACAGAAGCTTTCTACGCTACAAGGCAAATATTTTAGGTTGAGAGACTTTTCGTTATGCATGCAAATGAGCCGTTTATCTCAATCAATGAAATTGATTGAAATGTCCCTCAATAAAAAACAGGAATTAAGGACCCTGAGTCACCCCAAGAGGTCCGAAGCTTTATCTAAGCTGATGAATTTGAGACACAGTCAGTGCAGTTCTCCTATCTCATCCATTATATATAAAAACAATTATATAACGAACTCTCAAGAGATCTCCGAGGCATTCAGTGCCTATTTTTCTTTGTCTCTAAAGACCGATGACTCCCCATGCCTACATCACTTTGAGCCTCTGACACCTGCACAGTTCTCAGCGATTACATTTCACCCAAACGACTTAATAGTACGGCTAACTAAAATTATGCTGTCATGTCACCCCGGGCCAGATGCCGTACTACCGGCTACTTTTAGTCTAGGTGGAACTGATATCCCATTCTTGTTGTCAAAGGTTTCTAATTTATCTACGAGCAGTAGCTTTTTCCCCTCTCACTGGAAAACATCAGTTATTATCCCAATTCCTAAGAAAGGTTCACGCCAGGACCTAACCAACTATCGGCCAGTGAACCACACCCCTATAGTTTCCCGGATTATGGGAAGACTGATAAAAACTAAGCTGACAACTCATCTACTGAACAATAACCTCATTAACACTGGACAGCACGGTTTTCTTCATAAAAGATCGTGCGCCACCTGTATGAGTGACTTCCTTATCCTAATAACTACGGCCACTAACAGTGGTAAATCAGTGATAGTAATCCTCCTTGACATGACTAAAGCTTTCGATCGAGTATTCCACAATAGGCTAATGGAGAAGATGAAAACCTACAGAATTGTTGGCCCGATCCTGAGTTGGTTTTCATCATATCTAACATCCCGAATGCAGGTGGTGGACATTGATGGCAGTTTATCATCACCTCGACCAGTAACTAGTGGAGTTATTCAGGGTAGCGTACTAGGTCCCTCACTTTTTTTATATTTGTTATTGACATTTTTAACGTCATCACACATGGGGCTGCGTTCCTTTTTGCAGACGACATAAAAATTATGTACTCCCTTGAACCTGACGCCTTAGCTTCTACCATTGCTAGCATAACGAGCGATTTACCATAGCTGGACTCATGGAGCAACCAATGGTTGATGAAATTCTCCGCTGTCAAAGGTTGTATCCTTATGTATAAGTGTCAGGTTCCCGCAGGAACGTTTAAAATTAATGATCAGTTCATCCCCAAAAGTCCGGAGGTAAGGGACTTGGGATTACAATATTCTTGTGCAGTTAATTTCTCCGAACATTCGGCCGTGCAGGTTGCTAAAGCTAGACGGCTAATTGGTCTGATCAATAGAACCTTCGGTCTTCCAGAGAGCAAGCTAAGCCTATTTAAAACTCATGTCGGACCACTCCTGGAATATTGCACTGTCGTCTTTTCTAACATGCGGCAGATTGACAGATTTGCAATTGAGAATGTACAAAGTAGACTTACCAAACAACTACCAGGATATTCCTCGCCTTTAAATTATTTGGATAGGTGTGAAATATTGCACCTAGAGCCGCTATGGTTGCGCCGTCTACGAATGAACCTGTTTTTCTTTTGCAATATTGTAAAACGTACATCTTGCATTTCAGCCCCCCAGGTCAAAACTCTCTCCATCTATTCTTTACGATATAGGGACTCTATGGTCTTGGCTCCAGTATCCAGGAATGCGATGCGGTCAAACTTCTTTATTATTAAATATTCTTCCCTCTGGGACAAACCTCCACCTCAACTTAGGTCAATGGCTTTGGCCTCGTTATTATTCAAAAAATGAATAAATAAACATCTAACTGTCCAAAAACTCATCCGAATGAATGATCCCTGCATGTCTATTACCCGAGCCTACAAACTGGGCCTGGGATACTAACCAAAAGCTTAACAACTTTGTTCAGTAGACAGTTATCACCGACGGATGGTAAGCAGCAAGTGGATTCATTCTGTATTATACTTAGCAAATAAAAACATTCCAGCCCATACTCCATGACCGTCAACAACACACTCCACGTGTTTGTCTAGCCATTTCCTATTTTCAAAGCTACTGACCACGACCCCCTACTGGCCACCGTAACTCCGTTGATTCTTTTTTTCATGCTGTCAAATTTTGCCGTAGCCGGTTAGGTCCTTTTTTATCAGCTGCCTCCAGGTATAAGAGCATTTATAATGCTAGAAAATACGTAGTAGCATATATAATGTTGTCTTCAAGGTACCAGTCTCATCCAAGGTTCAACTATTTACTCGTTGATACCCTATTTCATCACACGAGTTTCCAGGCCTCGTTCTGATGGACGAACCGCCACAATCAATGTGGTCTTCCATAAACCATTCATCGAACTACACACAAGCATTTGCCTCCGGTACCGCCCATTCTCGCCTCCTTGCTTTGTTGGTAATTCTCACTAAGCCTCACGATAATTAGTCGCTGGTGCTGGTCTTCTTCGCCTTCCGTATGTGGTTTAATCCAAAAAACCAGACCTCAATGTCGAGATAACCCATTTCTGTTACTGGCATGATTTTGGTGTTCTGCTTTCCCCCCTAACCCACAGCTGGTAGAACCGCCAGACTGCAGCCTTCTCTGTTTTGTTTTCAGAACCTACCCCCTAAGGACGATTGTCGCCTTCTTCATCCCAGGAATAACTTGGAACCTCTCTCGCTGGACAGAACAAGTGAGATTTACACACGACTCTATTTTCGCCCGTCTCACGACAGCCTTCCCCGAGATTCCCACCATCAGACTACTTGGACCTGGATTACTCGATCTCACGGCATTCATACAACTCATTCTAGCCCCATATGTCATTATGCCCGTTCCGTGTTAGAACCCGCCAATACTGTTCAATCACTGGCACATTTATTGTCAATGTTCATTGCCTCAACAGCCACCAAAAAACATCCGGCGCTGACATATCTTTCAGTAGCCCTCCAGTGGGCAGCGAAGTAATTAGTAACCACCTGCACTCCTCATCGGTCCATCCGATCGCATCCGCAATGCTGTTGCATTGAGTGTTTGGGTTTGCAGATCACCACATTACCCCCTTGATCGAATGTCTCCGACGCACTTCCCATGCAGATTCGCCGCTCCGTTCCCATCATCTGTTACACCTGCCAAACTGGTTATTAGAAATGTGACACTCACCGTTTACTTGTTATGCCATCACCGTTATTGCAAACTTTGATCTTCCAGATGTTGCATTCGTGTTATGTTAACGAAACTGACACTGTATCCAGCCTCTTAATCATACCACTATCTGCACCAGCTGATAAATTTCATTTATATATTGGTTGATCATCTGCCACTTTCCGCGATATACTTGGGCGGTTTTATTGATCTGTCATTTTTGTATGGTATACACCACACAGCGTTCATCTATTGACGTACACTTATCTGTGGATTACTCTACCATCCCTCTTGCAGAAGTAAACATCTATATAATGCCTGTAACCAAACAGTCAATATTGATTGGTCTTCCACTTCCGCTCTGACATTTCATACCAACCCTTCATAAAGTTAACAATTTGCCGCACGCTCACCTGTTTTCCTCCGGACGTCCCCGACCACCAGCACTCTGGTAGTCTCCGTCCCAAGAAACACGCAATCGTTTGCCACATATATGATTCCTCCATTATACAGCCACCATTTTATATACCACCATCTTTGCAGACTGATATATTTCCATGTTGATACTTCTTGACATACCTGTCATAAAGCGAATAATTCACCGAACGTTTCGACGAGATTTCTATCTCTATGCCTCTCATATTCTGCAGCCACCAACAACATATCCTTTGAATATGTTCGAATATCCACCAGTGGTAATTATTTCCTATGCCACTTATGCACGTACTCCAGACCTTCAGCCGGAAAGTCAAGGATCGAACTATCACAAATGAAACGGTAATATCAGCTGAAATAGACATTTTGTGATGAAATAAATTACGTATAAAAGAACGTGAAATAAATTCTGTTGGGTGTAACCAAAAGCAAAGAATATCATAAAATATTGTTTATATCATCAAATTTACACTGGTATATAAGGCCTAGCGCTACAAAATGTCAGCACCCATCTCGCTCGCTAGCCACGTGAACGACCATGACCGTTGACAATTCCGATACGCTTTCCCGATTGATAAAAGACTTTCACGAAGATCTCGATAAATTCACAACCGATTTTCGAGAGTTCCAGCGATGCACAAGTACCAGCTTTTACAATTACAATTCCCGAACATGGAAACAGGCCAAAAAGCGTCGACTAACAATGAGCGATGAAATGAAATATCATTTCGTGAAATATTGTTGTGTCCATCGACGCCGAAAAGGTGGAGGTGGTTAAAGGTTAGAATAATTGTATGCTAATGTTTGACTTCATTGAAGATACGAAAACCTGGAGTGCGGAGCATTCGTCACCTTGGTCGCCCAAGGAACTGGATATCGTGTCGCAAAGTGATGCATGGTAAATAGTCATAGGTTACAAATAGGAAATCCTAGTTCATATGTAGCTAGCCGAAGGCTGACAGCACTTCAAGAGTCCATGGTGTTTGACTTAATGGATACTTTCCATGATACAGATGAATTAAGGGACTATACTAGTCGCATGTTCAAAAGGCGTCTGAATAGCATGGACTTTCGGTCTATACGTGCCCGGCCCAGGCACGCTGTTCGTGTTAACGTAACTGGGGTCAAAGAATTACTAGATGGTAAGGGCATTAGCCAGGTAATATACGAGGAGAATATAGTTAGGTTTCTTTTCTTCATACCCAGCGAGATGATTCCGGTTGCTAGCAGATGCAGCCAGGTGATTCTAGCTGACTCTACCCATCAAATGAACTGCGGAGGCTATGTATTATGGCACGAAATGATAGTGAATGAAACAGGCTTAGGTCATAGTATTCTGTATGTGTTGCTGCCCAATGAAAGTACTGCAAGCTACACACAAGCCATGGGTTTTCTGCGTGAATACCCGCCCGCAACTAGGGAATGTAAAACAATAGTGGTAGATCGTAGTCTGGCTCAGTTAAACGGGTTCAAGACTCACTATCCTAAAGCCCAGATAGTGTTCTGCCAGGTTCACGTGTTGCAAGATATGCGGAAACGGTGCAACCATCTAGTTGCAGCAACGACGCTAGAAAAGGATCGTGTTTTTTAGTGGATGCGTAACATGGTGTTCGCAAGCAGCGAGTCTGCATTCGAACGATTTCGGGCTGCCATTCAGGCCCGCAGCTCCGAGGCAATGGGTTACTTAGTAAGGAAGTGGATGCCGTTTAAGGATTTCTCGGCGGGTTACAAAGTAAGGCAGGTATTAACTTCGGGTAATTTAACAACCAGTAGAGTGGAAACCGAAAATGGGCATCTTAATACGGGACTGTCACCTGAGTCAACCTTGTTCCAGGTCTGTGACAGAATTCTGAAGCGGGTAACATCTTTAAGAGAAGTTTCGCAGGGTACACTTGGTAAGGACCAAATGTCCATATGCCAGTTCCGTAATGTGCCACATTGGCTGAAACCAGCCCAGTCCTATAGGACTTCCGTCGAGCGATGGCCGGAAACGCTACCAATTAAGTATATACATACATATGTCGGAAAATTCCCAATGAACACATTTGGAGAACACAGTTTGGCGAACAAGCTCGTTTTCAGTGATTCATAATCATGCCATTACATCACAATATATTACGACAAGTCACAGGGTTGAACCAATTAGATAAATGGGAAGTGACAAAATTAATAATGAAAGGGGGGTGGGGGAGGGGAAGAAAACAGATGTAATCCGGGCTCAAATCAAAACCGGATGTGTATTGTTTTTCTCGTGTATTTTCAGTTTTCATCTGTTCTATGGACTGTTGTAGGGTACACGGAGGGCCAGGGAAGCTTAAGGGCACATACGAATTGTTTTTGAGCGCATAGAGGGGGGTTGTGGAGACGGATGCTGACGGCCTCAGCTGTGGCTAGCATGCGACACTTTGCCGGTCTTGATTGCCGACCCCGAACCTTATACAGCGCACGGAAGGCCTCAGCCACGTTTACTGCGTGATTAGTCTGCGCAAGGTGTGAAACGATAGCGCTAGTGAGTGACTTAACTGCCCCAGTGTTCAACCATGCAGGGTGGTGTTCGCGGATGCGTTCAGACAAACGACTGGTCGTGCGGCCGATATACGTTGTTCCACAGGAACAAGTGAATGAATAAACACAAAATGAGGCTGCAGAATCAGGCACTTTGTCTTTCAACCGCAAAAGCACTACCGGCCGGGATTTGAACAGAACCCGGAGCTTAGCTGCGTAGAAAGTTTTGCTGATTACCCTTGACAATCTTCTCTGCACAGTCTCTGCCAACGTATCACCCTTGAATGGCAGAGAGATGTATATCGGCTTTCTTTCCACCCCGAACTTCCCTAGGGTTTCCACTTTAACTCGCATTATCTTCTCAACCAGCCGGTCCGGGTAGCCGTTTTGGATGAAAGTTGTTCGCACCGTTTGCAGCTCTTCTTCAACGGTGTCCTCCGAACATATTCTTCTTGCCCTGTTTGTGATGCATCGAATACACATCCGGTTTTGATTTGAGCCCGGATTACATTTGTTTTCTTCCCCTCCCCCACCCCCCTTTCATTATTAATTTTGTCACTTCCCATTTATCTAATTGGTTCAACCCTTTGACTTGTCGTAATATATTGTGATATAATGGCATGATTATGAATCACTGAAAACGAGCTTGTTCGCCAAACATACATATGTATACGTATATATTTGTTTTTACATATGTACATATATATAAATACATATACATATATAAATATGTGTATGTATGTATATAAAAATATATATATACAGTTAGGTCCTATAGGAGGTTCGTCCAGCGATGGCCATAAAAGTCAACCTTTTAGAAATATATATATATATATATATTCATACATATGTATGTACGTAGGACGGTGTAGCCTAGTAACTGAGGTCCTAGTGTAGACTACTTAGGGTAGCAGACTTGTATTGTTCCTGGCTAACTACATCTACGAAGGATCGCTTGACATTTCTTCACATTCCGCAATTTATGTAGTTCCAAAAAGTTATCCATTTTGCGATACAAATGAACATTATGTCAGATACATAGGAAAAAGTTGATAGACCAATTTCGTATATTTTTACGACTTTTTATACCTGAAGGCAATAACCGAAAATTGCTATTTTTCCAGTTCCAATGGGATATAAATTTTGAAACAAGACTCAACATTTAGCAGACGTGAGCGAAATTGGAGGCAGACTAATATCGCCATTATCTCATTCAAATTTGGCGGGGTGATGTGTTCGGTGACCATGCTCACCGGTGCCCGTTCAAATCACATTACGGTAGTTTCATTCAGCGTCACCCTTCAGCCAACACCATTCGACCCTGACCTTCAAATTCTCCAGGCATTACTAAACTTTTAGTCCACGGTAACACTCTCTTTGATACTTTGAACACACGTGTTGTACCCTTTTGTAAATTATCATTCCAGTATCAATATAATCATCTGATCATGCATTCTAGCATGCTTCGGGGGCATCCAAAATATTAAATGATTATTATTATTATTACTATTATCATTATTAAATATCAGTCAAGCGGGGCATTGGCTTGATGAAAGTATAGCCGAGAAAACGGCCATAGCCTCCTTCGGAGTTTGGTAATAATCCGAAGGAGCCGCCTTCAAATGACTAGAGAAGCCGTTTGTTGGGTATCCAATAGATTACAGGGCTGATACAGTTTCCAATTCAGACGTATCGACCAAGAGCGTGAGTAGTTTATACGTCACATATGGAGCTAGAAATGGCTGGTCAACAACATTGTGCAAAAGATCGCGTCGTTTCTCGTCCCACCGTTCGTCCTGCTGCCACTTTGGACGAAGAAGTGGAGAAAAGATGTTGCAACAGTGCCGATTAATTCGGAAGTAATAAGTAAGATTATAGCAGGAATCTAAGTTAGGAAATGATAAATCAGATGGCAACCTAGGGGTATTGGCGAGGGAGGGGGATAAAACGGGGGTAGGGCATAAGAAGGACGCAGCACCCCACTTAGTCAAACGCTTTGTTCCCTCTGCTGCCCAGCGGTTCCCTGGAATCTTTTGCTGTAGACGCTACAGCCACGTCCTCCGGTAGTCTATTCCAGCTTTCCACTACAAAAACGGGGGAAAGTGTTTTCACCATTTGACCCCTCACTCTCTATTTTCGTAACTTGAAGGCACATCTGTAGCGACCTGGAGATGAATTAGATTGAAAGTGCGAATTCATGACCAAGAACTACCGCAGGAAAACAACCAATTAACATTTAGCTGTAAGCAGTTTATGTGTTGTTCGATGCCACGGGACTGCGCGTTGTTTGTCTGCTTGCTTTAAGAACAATTGGTTTCCGCCAAGTGAGAAACCACAATTATAATTTCCTGCTTTCGGACGGTTGGAGCTTCAGCTCCCTTAGCTAATGTTGCGTCGGGTGCCGCCCCTAAACGCAAACACAGGGGGAACTGTTTCGAAACAAAGCGTCCTCCACCCGTTCCACCGACTTTTACCGTCTTCTTGCGCTCGTGGGAAATTGTGGCAGGTTGCCCGTTCCGTAGGTCATCCTCGGGAGCTGGTTAGCACCTGGAATCCGGAGTACTAAACGTCATTGGGCCACGATGTGGCTTCCAGTCATCAATAGCGGCTTTAATCCTCCACCCACTTTAACTATTCCTCTCGCTGGTCTGAAAGATTCTGTCAGATAACCCAGACAGCTTCCGAAACCCAGTAAGTACGGGTCTAGTCTCTCAATAAGTTGATAATAACTGGGACCCGTAGGCAGGTCATTCATCCCGTGAAACGCCACTGCACCTGCTCCATGACGCACAAATGTTTCGTGCAGTCGCGGTAGAACCGTCGGCCTTGTCCTTAAAACGGCAAATTCAAAGTCCCAAAGCGCCCTGGAGGATTGCAAGGCAGCCAAGCGGTATTCCTCTCTAGTTCGAAATAACCAGCAAACAAAATATTTGGGTATTTGAGAATGCTCAAATGCGGGCATGTCAGCTCTTGCCCCTGTGGGCCGAAGTTGGTGAAAGGGACGTATCACAGGTTCCTTCAAAAGGAATGCGAGGAAATCAAAATTGACCGAGTCGAACGTAAACCTTTCGTCTCCCGTCAATATGTTGTCCTACAAAAAGCTCTCCAGCAAGTCTGACACTCTGCTGTTATGCTGTACCTTGGTGGATTCAAAAATAAAGTCAATACTTGTGACTACCAAAAGGCCCAGGTCCTGGTTCGGGTGAAGCCTGATCAAAGATTCAATGCTCGATTCACCGACCAATCAGCTTCGCTCGTTCTGGATAACACCCACGAGCCTCAAAGCAACGCGTAGCCCAAATCAATGCAGAACCCAAATGAAGAATACGATTGCTCTGAAAACTCTACGGCACTACTAGCGAGTAAAAATATAAGTATAAACACGACCATGCCTTTGACAGTGAGCCTCGGTCGCTATCCAGCCAACAGGGTAGTCAAAAATAGGACAAAATTCCGTAACAAGAGAAAATGTGGCCAAAAAGAGTAGATAGTAGGTACCTGTCCTGAAATCCAAACCAATAAAACAAGTTCTACGCGCTTAATTGGGCCCAAGAAACAATTTTCTGAGCTTGGCAGCAAAAAAATCAGCGTAAACTAGTTGAACGTCTACGACCAGTCGACGTAAATGAGAGTGGGAAACCGAACCGTAATGAAACAAAACTGTGTTGAATCAGTGCCACTCACTACCGTGACAACTGTCCGCAATATGATCTTATCAGGAAAGTACGACTATAAAAGGAAAAGTGTATCAAGCGTAGATTATTTGTCGACCACAAAACAGTGTCGGTACGAATAAGGCTGGAGAAAGCGGTCAACGATTGGTAATAAATATATGGGTGTGAGCAAAATTAGAATTTTTCAATCAACATGGATGTTTCAACACTGATGAGATATCACACCGTCGATATTGCGGTTCATTTCGTCAAGAACAACCTGGAACAGTCCGGACGAAACCTGAAGTTAGATCTGCGGGAAATGGAATTGCAATAGGCTGAATGGGGTGTTGCTTGTAACATTCGGTCGTGGAAAATCCCCCTTTAACCCTCGCGATTCAGTGTTTTTCTTAACATCACTCATTTGCTTACACTATTGACTTGTCTTCACGAACTGGTTGTTTGTATGAAACAATTGTTGTTTGTTCGCGCCCAGAGCGCTACTTTGGCACATCCTTGTTCAGAACCTGCGTGACGCACGTGCTGCATGCTCACACGCTGCAATTCGGTCTCTCGTTTTTGAGTCCTTGTGATCGCATTATTGAGGTTTGTGTCTCTTTGATGTCATTGTTCATGCAATAATCTAGTACCGTAGAATATCACGGATAATCGTCTTCTGATTTCGGGATCCGTTGCGAATTCGGCTACGCGTTGCTGAAACGTTCCTCAAGTTGCTGACTCTCATAGGTTTTAACTCCCTGCAGAGCGGAATCTTAAATGAATATTAGCCTCACCATTTTTTCGATGGTACTCTTTATTCAGCTTACTTTCCACGAATTCCTGCGGCTCTACATAAGTGGACGTACCTCTCCGTAATCACGGACTCGGATTCAGTCAATGATCACGGCAAATTCGGGCTGTCCATCCGTTGCTGTGTATCGCCAGTAAAGTTGGAGCCACCCAAGTGGACAAGATCATATGGGTAACAATTTCGTCGCCTCTAATCTTGATAAGCGCCTTCCAAACACCCTCTTGCAGGCCGCTTAGCAATATTCAGCGTTGCAGAAAAGCCGGATCACCGTCAACTTCTGTATTTGCGGGTTTGGTCGCCCTGCATCTCTTTCTGATGAAGGATTCTCTGATCAATTCCGGGAGAATAAGCTCCGTTTTGACAGTCTCATGTTGCTTGGAATGTTACCAATCGGTTTCAATGCAAGCGGAACCTTGAAACTCAGGATTAGTAGGCTTTTTAATGAAATATGGAAAAGTCCGGGACAGAATCACTCCTCAGCCAAACAGTCAGTTTGTTTTCCCCCAGTACTGAAGGGCGATGATCTACCACACCGTGAAAACGTCATTTAATCAAGGGAAACTCGGAACCAGCGGCCCAGAATCGTAAAGTCGGGGCTTGGGTATGGTTTTTGCTAGTAAAGTGAAACCCTGGACAAAATTTCTGCAGCTATCTAACGCAGTGAACAAAGCCATGTTCCAATAGTACTTCTGCCATTGTGCAAGGCGCTAGTCCGACCCCACTTACAGTACATAGTGCGAGCTTGGGTTCTGGAGTTGGCGCCGGATACCTTCTCTCCGTGGAAGTGCAGACAAGACACAAGAAAACGGTCGTACGGTTACTGATGATGCCGTATGACGGTAGGGTAGCGTTGTATTGTAAATCAGAACACGGAGCTCTCGTAGCACAAGTGAACAATTGCGAGGGTGATCCGTGCCAGACATGGACCACGCGAGCATTTTGGACAAATCAATCAACTAACTCACGGCGACTTTAAATAGGACATGAACAATTGAGCATAGCACCATACGCAAACAAAGAGGAAGATAATCAGAGAGATCACGTGGAGAACTCGACGGAACACACGCATGCAAGCATCGCGCACACTACGTTACCCCTCCTCCATCACCAGCATTTTATGAGTTTGTGTAGAGCTCCGAGGGCTTTACAGTTCGTGAGGAACCACGTGCCGTCTGTTGACTGGCACCGCGGTAAGTGCCGAAAGATGGGTTGAAAGCCCCCCAAGCTTACTTCTCAGCATGGTGCTGACTAGCGTTGTCTTCCCTGCCGTCGGCTAGTTCATGTGCTCTTGGCCCTGAAACACGCTCGACTAATACTAGCGGCGGGAAACTCGTTTCTTTCCTTAGCTTTGTCTAACTTCCCAAGTGCAGGTAAGTTCTCGGACTCAGCTTTTCCACTGATCTCGTGCGAGGACTTTGATAGTTTTGTTTTCGGAGCCATTCAGGTCCCGTTTGATTGTTTCTGATCTGATGTGCTGCGTTGAGCTTTGAAAATAAAGCCCTCTTAAAAGTAAGTTCTCCTGGAGTCCTAAATATTGCCTTATGACAAGAGGTGCGACATGTAAAAGGAGCTTGATGCACGGAATCTCCTCACAAGCTTCCATGTAACGGTGATGTCAGAATGCTGTCGCTGAGCTTATGAAGCATTCTACCACCTTTTGGATGAAGTTTTATATGATATGGACCGAGAATGTGTAAACCCTCGCCGGGTAAGAAAGTTTGTGAATTCGAAACTAATAAGCTGTGGGCCATTGTTCGTGACGATCTTTTTCGGTATACCGAAAAGAGTAATGAGGTGTTTCGTCCACTGAATTATCGTAGAAGTTATATCTCCCCATAAGTGTACCACTGGCCGTTGGCTATAGCAACCCGTGGTAAAAAGCATATTTCGACTGTGAGTTGGAGTTGTTGAAAACGGTCCCTTTATATCAAGAGCCAACATTATCCATGGCCGCATAGGATAATCCACTGGTTGCATTGGCGCCAGCACTGGTTTGATTATTTTATCAGAAAGTCGACATGGTCCACAAATGGTAACGGTGACCTCAAAGGGAGAACACGTAAGCAGCCGCCGAAGCCATTCGCTAACCCGCCGATGGATCCCTGCAATTCCAGGATGTCTTTCAGGAGCACATAATGTAACCTCGTGTTTTAGAGTAGGTGGTTGAATGAATCTCGAGCCATGCATGACCCACTCAGCTGTCAGTAAAAGCTGATCTCGCAGATTGTAGTAACATTTTGGTTCATCTGATCAATGCACCACTTGGAAGGCTACCCAACCCGAACTTATTGTTTGGCCTGCTGTGATGCACTGAGCTTTGAAAATAAAGCCCTCCTAAAAGTAAGTTCTACTGGAGTCCTAACTGTTGCCTTAGGATAGCTGGTTACTTACGTCAAAGTACGCGGTTAGGGTAACCATGTCCGTGCTGGACTCAAGGGGGTTGATCTCATAGACCATTGGTCAGACAAAGCAAAGAATGATTTGGCTTCCAGCCACGAATAGGCCGCTGTTCAACCGCGATGAAAATTCCACTATCCGCAGACACAATTTGGAAGTTATCAGGCCGAGGACCAAAAAAGCACCGTAAATCAGTCATGTGTTTGTGAGGTTTCAACAGCTAGAATGAACTCCAAAGATGGTGGAAGGAAGCATCTTAGTGTTTGCGAGAAAGCCGGACGCGGTACAGAAGCGCAGGTTCCTGGATCTGCCTGTGGGTCAGCGGAATTATTCTAGTTTAAATTCTTCTGTCTGCTGAACCTTTTGCCTCACTCTTCCTCGATATACCAAAGTGATCCCCAAAATCATCTTGGCTTTCTCAGGTTTCTTATCTTTTTGCGAGGGCTAGCTGCAGGAGGTCTCGACTTTCGCTTGGATTGGGAACCTTTTTGTTACTGAGACCGTACCTTGACAAAACCGTTCCCTTTCCACTTTTTCAGGTTGCGATACCGATACGCGTTGTGCCTCCCAGCTGCTGAGAGAAAGAATCCCAAAAAGTTGAGGCTCTGTAGGACCCGGGGACTAGCGGGTGCAAGAAACTGGACAACCACTGGTAACTACAGCTTGTCCTGTATGCTGATTTCATCTCAATGACACAAAGTCCTAGAATCCGAACTGGCTTTTGCTTTGGGCCACGCGGGCGGTTCGAAATCCATTCTGAGATTTTCGGAAAGGTATCCTCTCGGCCACGGAAAGTTAATTTCACACCGATGTAGCACGAGCTCAGAAAACCCCACCAGATTTACTATATAAGTGGATCAGGAGCCGCCCTCTTCTGGGAAGTGCAATGTTGGGAGCTTTGGAGTCGCACCGTCGACACAGTCATCTGGGAGCTCGACCGAGTTTAGTAAACCAAGGTCTGGAGCTCGAGAGCTCGCCCCGTTGCGACGTGCATTCCGTGATCTTTTAGATCTTTTTGGATTATTTACCCTTCAGTTTGATTGATTATTACAACGCCATTAGTGAAACCAATCCTTTTGAGGTATGTGACTGATGTGTGCAAGAAAATTGTGCCTCCCGTGGCGAAAGCCCTATTATATGACGGGTGCACTGGATGGATCCACCTGCATTGTGCCAGGGCTGCTGGGGTAAACATGGGTGGTTGAAGTTTTGGGCAGACACGATGATGAGATTCACTTATTCCAATAGTGCTATGACCAGGCTCCAGCACAATCGGCCTCATCACCAACTCAAGTGCTCCCTAGCACTTCGCCAGGAGGTGTGTAAAGTATGAGAACCCCTCGATATCCGAAGCCACCGTTGTCGCCGCAACATCTGTGGTTACTCACCAAATAAAAACTGAGGAAGAGCGCAAAGGACATGGGCTACCTAACAGCAGGTAACTTCGTGTGCCATCTACTGGTCATCGAGATGCCAAGGCCCGCGAAACGCTCGGTTGAAACCCACAATAATGCGGACGGGTAAAAAGAGGTCACGACAGCTCCAGTCAAGGTGCCACCAAAGTGCGAGGAATACTTCCTGGAGTTCAACATACCTCGGGCGGACTGGATACCGATATGATGCAGCTAAGGCTGATAATGAGTAAGCCTTTGGGCCACGCCGAAGGGGCTCCGACTTTCCGCTCATGGATCGCGGCTTACCCGCCCAGATTATTGTACTGCTCTGCCGTTTCCTACCTGGGAGTCCAGAATATGGAACGCTGGAGTCTTTATCCGGAAAATTGTATGTTTAATAACTGATGTAGACATTGCCTGCGACGGATGTTTTGTTGTCAATCGGACCAAGGAGCTGCCGTAGCATAGGTAAACAAGCATTTGTGTAATCTGTGCGAGACACAGACTACGCGAGAAATATGGACAAATCAACCAATCAGGTTGATCCCATTTCGTCTGTGACTACCATGCCTTTGCACTCGACCGTTTATAGATCTGACAGTAGCTCACTCTGTCTAGGAATGAAAGGGTTTATAGTGATTAATTCACAAGCAAGAACTCCACAACCTCGGCCCGTTACAGTGTATATCCGCGACACCGAAAAAAGCCGATATTTGGTCCGGCTTCTATCGTTGTTCCGAACCTTGTACCTTTGATCGACCAAGTGCATATGCCCTCCATTGATATGTCTTTACCGCGCCAAAATTATCCCACACATTTTGCCAAGTCTATGAAAAGTGCTTCCAAAGCCATAAATTAGACTTGCTTGAAATCAAGTACAAAGCTTAACTCTACCTCTCGACTTCTACCAATACCGTCGGCTAAACTGGCAGCTGTATCGGTTTGCATACAACAAGTGCTTCAAAAAGACATCGTCAAACCAATCGAGTGCTCAGGCTAGGGGCATCCTGTGGTCTCAGTTTTTAAAAGCAAAGGCAGTGTCCGACTCTGTACAGAACTTAGGGCATTGAATTATCAAGTAGCTGTTGAAAACTTTATGTTGTCAAGTCATGAAGAGTTACTGGTACGACTTTCACGTGTAAAATGCTCCTCCAAATTTGATAACGAAAGAGCTTTTCATCACAAGCCACTTTCCGAAGAAGAATCTGGGCAACCCACTGCTTTCCCTTCATCTGAAGGATGGTTTTGGCACAAGGTTTTACCAATGGGCCCAAGTTAAGCTCCTTCAGCATGGCAGAGAATTATGGTTCGGTCTCTACCTGCACACCTTAAATTTATTCTTTGTATAGAAGATTTGTATTTTTGGAAAGTCATAACAGGGGCACGATGCCAATCTCCAAGCTATGTTGGATTGTCCCCATCAGTTAAACTTTCATTTTAATATGGAATAATGTGTGTTCTGCACGAAAGAGTTATCTTTTCTGTGAAGTAATATATCCGAAAATTGGGTCCGTCCAGAGGTTGAAAACTCGAATCCAATCACAAATATACCGGAATCTGCTATGCAAACTCAACTGGAACGCTTTCTCGGTCTTTGCTCTTACAACTTAACTGATCTACCGAATTTTTCTACTATAGAGGGACCACTTGGAATGCTATTGGGGAAGGACGCCCTATTTCAGTGATCCGACTTTCTGTGTGAAGCCCTTGTGTGTGAAACAGATGACTGTGTCTGATCTCATTGAAGGCGGATTCGTGAAACATGTGACGCATTAGCTTCCACTGATGCAATAAATGTTGTACCAGGAGCGGACCTGCTCCAAGTTCAACACGGACAAGAAAACGTTATAGAGTATGCCTCCGGAACGCCTTAGAGCACCGAAAGTAAGTAATCAGCCAGTAAAACAAGAGGTTCATGCCCGTGTTTGGGTTTGTGAAAAGTAGCATCTGCACCTCTCCGTTAGAAATTTTACCCTACAAACTAATTATTCAGCTCTAACTACACTCCTGAGTGGTGGATGTAAACGCAACAGGTTATTTCTTATAAGCTGTTGGTATGCGGGTCCACTCCCCTATGACTTCGAGATACGATAATGACATAGGTCTGCAAACCAGGTTGCGTGTGCACAGCTGCGTTTCCTTTAAGTGGCTAAGAGAGTGCAAGCGATACTTTTGAAACTGAAGTAACTGTCACATCAGATACTCTTAAAGTTCATGCTATAAAAAGAGAGATCGCTCCAGAAAACGTTGAAGGACGGTGAACTGAAGCAGGCCGAACAATAAGTTCGGGTTGGGTAGCCTTCCAAGTGGTGCATTGATCAGATGAACCAAAATGTTACTACAATCTGCGAGATCAGCTTTTACTGACAGCTGAGTGGGTCATGCATGGCTCGAGATTCATTCAACCACCTACTCTAAAACACGAGGTTACATTATGTGCTCCTGAAAGACATCCTGGAATTGCAGGGATCCATCGGCGGGTTAGCGAATGGCTTCGGCGGCTGCTTACGTGTTCTCCCTTTGAGGTCACCGTTACCATTTGTGGACCATGTCGACTTTCTGATAAAATAATCAAACCAGTGCTGGCGCCAATGCAACCAGTGGATTATCCTATGCGGCCATGGATAATGTTGGCTCTTGATATAAAGGGACCGTTTTCAACAACTCCAACTCACAGTCGAAATATGCTTTTTACCACGGGTTGCTATAGCCAACGGCCAGTGGTACACTTATGGGGAGATATAACTTCTACGATAATTCAGTGGACGAAACACCTCATTACTCTTTTCGGTATACCGAAAAAGATCGTCACGAACAATGGCCCACAGCTTATTAGTTTCGAATTCACAAACTTTCTTACCCGGCGAGGGTTTACACATTCTCGGTCCATATCATATAAAACTTCATCCAAAAGGTGGTAGAATGCTTCATAAGCTCAGCGACAGCATTCTGACATCACCGTTACATGGAAGCTTGTGAGGAGATTCCGTGCATCAAGCTCCTTTTACATGTCGCACCTCTTGTCATAAGGCAATATTTAGGACTCCAGGAGAACTTACTTTTAAGAGGGCTTTATTTTCAAAGCTCAACGCAGCACATCAGATCAGAAACAATCAAACGGGACCTGAATGGCTCCGAAAACAAAACTATCAAAGTCCTCGCACGAGATCAGTGGAAAAGCTGAGTCCGAGAACTTACCTGCACTTGGGAAGTTAGACAAAGCTAAGGAAAGAAACGAGTTTCCCGCCGCTAGTATTAGTCGAGCGTGTTTCAGGGCCAAGAGCACATGAACTAGCCGACGGCAGGGAAGACAACGCTAGTCAGCACCATGCTGAGAAGTAAGCTTGGGGGGCTTTCAACCCATCTTTCGGCACTTACCGCGGTGCCAGTCAACAGACGGCACGTGGTTCCTCACGAACTGTAAAGCCCTCGGAGCTCTACACAAACTCATAAAATGCTGGTGATGGAGGAGGGGTAACGTAGTGTGCGCGATGCTTACATGCGTGTGTTCCGTCGAGTTCTCCACGTGATCTCTCTGATTATCTTTCTCTTTGTTTGCGTATGGTGCTATGCTCAATTGTTCATGTCCTATTTAAAGTCGCCGTGAGTTAGTTGATTGATTTGTCCAAAATGCTCGCGTGGTCCATGTCTGGCACGGATCACCCTCGCAATTGTTCACTTGTGCTACGAGAGCTCCGTGTTCTGATTTACAATACAACGCTACCCTACCGTCATACGGCATCATCAGTAACCGTACGACCGTTTTCATGTGTCTTGTCTGCACTTCCACGGAGAGAAGGTATCCGGCGCCAACTCCAGAACCCAAGCTCGCACTATGTACTGTAAGTGGGGTCGGACTAGCGCCTTGCACAATGGCAGAAGTACTTTTGGAACATGGCTTTGTTCACTGCGTTAGATAGCTGCAGAAATTTTGTCCAAGGTTTCACTTTACTAGCAAAAACCATACCCAAGCCCCGACTTTACGATTCTGGGCCGCTGGTTCCGAGTTTCCCTTGATTAAATGACGTTTTCACGGTGTGGCAGATCATCGCCCTTCAGTACTGGGGGAAAACAAACTGACTGTTTGGCTGAGGAGTGATTCTGTCCCGGACTTTTCCATATTTCATTAAAAAGCCTACTAATCCTGAGTTTCAATGTTCCGCTTGCATTGAAACCGATTGGTAACATTCCAAGCAACATGAGACTGTCAAAACGGAGCTTATTCTCCCGGAATTGATCAGAGAATCCTTCATCAGAAAGAGATGCAGGGCGACCAAACCCGCAAATACAGAAGTTGACGGTGATCCGGCTTTTCTGCAACGCTGAATATTGCTAAGCGGCCTGCAAGAGGGTGTTTGGAAGGCGCTTATCAAGATTAGAGGCGACGAAATTGTTACCCATATGATCTTGTCCACTTGGGTGGCTCCAACTTTACTGGCGATACACAGCAACGGATGGACAGCCCGAATTTGCCGTGATCATTGACTGAATCCGAGTCCGTGATTACGGAGAGGTACGTCCACTTATGTAGAGCCGCAGGAATTCGTGGAAAGTAAGCTGAATAAAGAGTACCATCGAAAAAATGGTGAGGCTAATATTCATTTAAGATTCCGCTCTGCAGGGAGTTAAAACCTATGAGAGTCAGCAACTTGAGGAACGTTTCAGCAACGCATAGCCGAATTCGCAACGGATCCCGAAATCAGAAGACGATTATCCGTGATATTCTACGGTACTAGATTATTGCATGAACAATGACATCAAAGAGACACAAACCTCAATAATGCGATCACAAGGACTCAAAAACGAGAGACCGAATTGCAGCGTGTGAGCATGCAGCACGTGCGTCACGCAGGTTCTGAACAAGGATGTGCCAAAGTAGCGCTCTGGGCGCGAACAAACAACAATTGTTTCATACAAACAACCAGTTCGTGAAGACAAGTCAATAGTGTAAGCAAATGAGTGATGTTAAGAAAAACACTGAATCGCGAGGGTTAAAGGGGGATTTTCCACGACCGAATGTTACAAGCAACACCCCATTCAGCCTATTGCAATTCCATTTCCCGCAGATCTAACTTCAGGTTTCGTCCGGACTGTTCCAGGTTGTTCTTGACGAAATGAACCGCAATATCGACGGCGTGATATCTCATCAGTGTTGAAACATCCATGTTGATTGAAAAATTCTAATTTTGCTCACACCCATATATTTATTACCAATCGTTGACCGCTTTCTCCAGCCTTATTCGTACCGACACTGTTTTGTGGTCGATAAATAATCTACGCTTGATACACTTTTCCTTTTATAGTCGTACTTTCCTGATAAGATCATATTGCGGACAGTTGTCACGGTAGTGAGTGGCACTGATTCAACACAGTTTTGTTTCATTACGGTTCGGTTTCCCACTCTCATTTACGTCGACTGGTCGTAGACGTTCAACTAGTTTACGCTGATTTTTTTGCTGCCAAGCTCAGAAAATTGTTTCTTGGGCCCAATTAAGCGCGTAGAACTTGTTTTATTGGTTTGGATTTCAGGACAGGTACCTACTATCTACTCTTTTTGGCCACATTTTCTCTTGTTACGGAATTTTGTCCTATTTTTGACTACCCTGTTGGCTGGATAGCGACCGAGGCTCACTGTCAAAGGCATGGTCGTGTTTATACTTATATTTTTACTCGCTAGTAGTGCCGTAGAGTTTTCAGAGCAATCGTATTCTTCATTTGGGTTCTGCATTGATTTGGGCTACGCGTTGCTTTGAGGCTCGTGGGTGTTATCCAGAACGAGCGAAGCTGATTGGTCGGTGAATCGAGCATTGAATCTTTGATCAGGCTTCACCCGAACCAGGACCTGGGCCTTTTGGTAGTCACAAGTATTGACTTTATTTTTGAATCCACCAAGGTACAGCATAACAGCAGAGTGTCAGACTTGCTGGAGAGCTTTTTGTAGGACAACATATTGACGGGAGACGAAAGGTTTACGTTCGACTCGGTCAATTTTGATTTCCTCGCATTCCTTTTGAAGGAACCTGTGATACGTCCCTTTCACCAACTTCGGCCCACAGGGGCAAGAGCTGACATGCCCGCATTTGAGCATTCTCAAATACCCAAATATTTTGTTTGCTGGTTATTTCGAACTAGAGAGGAATACCGCTTGGCTGCCTTGCAATCCTCCAGGGCGCTTTGGGACTTTGAATTTGCCGTTTTAAGGACAAGGCCGACGGTTCTACCGCGACTGCACGAAACATTTGTGCGTCATGGAGCAGGTGCAGTGGCGTTTCACGGGATGAATGACCTGCCTACGGGTCCCAGTTATTATCAACTTATTGAGAGACTAGACCCGTACTTACTGGGTTTCGGAAGCTGTCTGGGTTATCTGACAGAATCTTTCAGACCAGCGAGAGGAATAGTTAAAGTGGGTGGAGGATTAAAGCCGCTATTGATGACTGGAAGCCACATCGTGGCCCAATGACGTTTAGTACTCCGGATTCCAGGTGCTAACCAGCTCCCGAGGATGACCTACGGAACGGGCAACCTGCCACAATTTCCCACGAGCGCAAGAAGACGGTAAAAGTCGGTGGAACGGGTGGAGGACGCTTTGTTTCGAAACAGTTCCCCCTGTGTTTGCGTTTAGGGGCGGCACCCGACGCAACATTAGCTAAGGGAGCTGAAGCTCCAACCGTCCGAAAGCAGGAAATTATAATTGTGGTTTCTCACTTGGCGGAAACCAATTGTTCTTAAAGCAAGCAGACAAACAACGCGCAGTCCCGTGGCATCGAACAACACATAAACTGCTTACAGCTAAATGTTAATTGGTTGTTTTCCTGCGGTAGTTCTTGGTCATGAATTCGCACTTTCAATCTAATTCATCTCCAGGTCGCTACAGATGTGCCTTCAAGTTACGGAAATAGAGAGTGAGGGGTCAAATGGTGAAAACACTTTCCCCCGTTTGTGTAGTGGAAAGCTGGAATAGACTACCGGAGGACGTGGCTGTAGCGTCTACAGCAAAAGATTCCAGGGAACCGCTGGGCAGCAGAGGGGTGCTGCGTCCTTCTTATGCCCTACCCCCGTTTTATCCCCCCCCTAGCCAATACCCCTAGGTTGCCATCTGATTTATCATTTCCCAGCTTGCCACTTCCAGCTCTCTATCCTCGGGTAGCTTCTTGTATCCCATTCCCCTTCCACTGGCATCCTGCTGCTGGCAACATTATCCAGGTCCATTGTGCGAGACAAAGAAATTAATAAACCTGAATGCAGTGAACAGGTGCCTTTAAAATCGCCAAGGAACTAGAGGACCGTGGTAAATTATTAAAGGGGTTACATGAGGACAGAAAGAATTTCTGTTAACAGATTGGAAGCTTTAAAATTGCTAGAGAAATAGCTGCGGGAAGTTATAGAAACTTGGTGATTCACGGAATTCCGGAGCTGCATATAAAGGCGAAAAGAATAAGGATTTAGGCCATGAAATATCATGTTGAAAACTGGCCAGGATGCGTTGGCCTGTCTGACCAGGCCACAATAAAAACAAGCCTGCATCTAGGAAAAAGGAAGGGCGCATCTATCGGAAAGCGACAGAAAGCTAAGACCCACCTTGGTGGAGTACTGGAACCCAGGGCACAGAGACAGGGTATTGGCTGCTTCAGAAGAAAATAGGAGCCTCTCAAGCAACCGGGTCTTCTTCGAGCCGGATGACGCGGCCGGCAAATACAACAATATCAATAATAATAATAATAATAATAATAATAATAATAATAATAATAATAATAATAATAATAATAATAATAATAATAAAGGTTTATTTCGAAGGCCCCCGAAGTATGCCAGATGCATGATAAAAGTTTTACAATTGATGGAATGGACGGACAAGGTTTGTAAAAATGTAGAAATTTGCATGAAATAGTGGGACAAAAAGGCTCAGAAGGGAGATTAAAGTGGGACGAAAGTACGGTAAGTGTATGCAAACCAAAGAAGATGCAGAGGGTTTAAACGAACCCAATGGCGGATTCAAATGGACGCCCGGTGAGCTTGAAAGTCCAGGTCAAATGAGGAGTCTGACTGGTCGGGGTGAGGACATTTGAAAACCTACCGATATACATGAGAAAGGCTAGAAATGGGCATAATAAACTGCAGTAGTGAGAGACGATGGAGAAAAAGTGGGAGGCGCTGCAATGGATTAGATAGCAATGAAGCATCGGTACTCTGCGACAGGTGGTCTGCGGACAGAGCACAAAACTCATTGTAGAACAAGAAGCGGGCCATGTTTGACGCAAAAGGTGGAATGGATGACATAATGATTCAGAAGGATTAGATGCAGTGGATGTGAGGAGCAGATGTAGAAGGGATGGACGCATATCATGAAGATCATCTGGATGATAGGAAAAGAAATGTCTGGCGAGGAACTGCAGGAAGCAGAGCGAATGCATATATATACACGCATGTGTATATAAATATATATGTATAAGGGAAGCAAGAGCAATAACAATGGAGTCCTAGAAAGAAACTATCGGTTATTGGGAGAGGCGGGTAAGGTTAGATCCATTGTCTGTAGAATGGACTTTGGAATATCGCGATGAATCTCCTTCGTGACAAGTAGACATGGCGGATGAACAGGGAGGGAAGAAAAAGAATTCGGAAGCAAAGAAGTGATGACGACCGTGGGGAGCAGTTCATAGAAGAGGGAAGACGGAGGAAAGTATCTAAGAGAACACGTAGGAATGGGTCTAGTAATCTGATTGATGGGGGTGGAACATGTGGTGACGGCCGAGAATCGGAGAAGCAGTAATAAATGGACCCGCACTATTCAGCGGGAATATGACGCTGGCGGAGATGGCTAAGCAGCGCATGAGCGAAGCGCATACAAAGTGGAAAAATGTACCTGGGAGGTGTGGCTGTCTGAGATAAAAAGATGAAGCAGCTGGGACGGCGAGAAGCTTGGGGGAAAGTGTGTAAAAGGAGTACTAGAGGGAGGTGGTAATAGCAGATCAAACGAACTGAAACTGTGAGTGAAAACCATGACGTAACATTGGTTTTATTTTGGGTGGAAAGTGAAAAAGCAGAGCAGTCTGAAAGGCAAGCGGAAAAAGCTCGTGGCACCCAGTATACGAAACAGGGGATGGGAGCACGGACCGAAAAGACGTGTGAGACACAAACAGTAAAGTCGTCTTAATACAGGTGAAACACGAAGAAAGGTTGAGAAGAAAAAGCACCGGGACAGGTAACCCGGTAGATGAAAACGCGCGACTACTGAATGCTCATCGGAGTTGGGGACATGGAATTGGGGAGCTGCTTGCCTACAGACAGTTCCAAAAGCGGATGCAACTGTACGGTGCTAATCGGGGCACTGCCAGATGGAAAGTTCCACAGAGGGATCACGGATTCAGGCAGGGAAAATATGGTGGTGGTGACTAGATAATAAACGTGGCTTTAAAACGTGCTAAGTTTGAAGCGGCGAGTTCTAATATGGGAATTGGCCATGGGGGCTGGTGGGACTGGTGCTTAATGGTATTAGGCATGAGAAGGGAGAACGAGGGAGGATTTGAGAGAGCGGTACGCAGTGAAGCACAAGAATGCGATCAACGAGCCTTATGAGCATAGGGTGATACCAAGTGAACAGATACTACGAGCCGGCAATAGCTTCATGGGTGGAAAAAGAAATATTGGTCGTCGTCGGCTGAGTTAAGTGGCCAGGAAGATAGTGACGTCTAATGGGAGGTGACACGATGAAAGCCAACAGGAGCAAGGGTAGGATGGGTAAACGTGCATACCGTGGAAGAACGACAAAAATAGAAGTGATAACTGTTATTACAAGAGAGATGGGTGGGCGTACCGTGGCGGAACAAGCATGGTTGGAGCATGCGATCTGCAACTGACAGCATTGGAGTGTGCAATCCGCAACCGGCGCTAGTGGGTGGGACTGGCCATGCGCTAGTCACCAACCCGAAAAACACTTCGAAATGAACATAGGAGGTGTGACCCGCAGCCTAACTGCGCTCGCACCTCGTTGCAGACGGCCTACGCACCCGATGTGCGGGGGCCAAAGCGGCGGATCTGACTGCATACCGCACCGTTGAGAATGGAATTAATGTTCACTGATGGCTAAGCATGTGAGGCGTCGTTCAATTATGAAAGTATATGATCAGCGATCAGGTGGCCCGGTTGCGAGGCGTCTCAGAGGACGGGGTCAGCTGTTATTAATCGACCATACCGCGGAGTTATCCAGGCACGTATACCAACGTTGAGGTTGAAAGACACGTAAGGGGAGAACTGGAAAAGGAAAACAGAGAAAAAAGTGCAGTCAGAGTGTGCCCTGCTGCGGATTACTGGTCAGTGAATGCGTATAATAACCAGTAAAGGATGAAGCTTAACGGTATATTACTGACGAAATCTCGAAAGCGGGCAAAGAGTCAGCTTGTTTTAAATCTCCGAAGTTTGCAATGAGACGAGCCAAGGCATCCGCGGATGAGAGGTTTACGGAGAACAGCAGGGGCTCTAACCCAGAAAATGAAAATAGTGCCGATATTAGGATACTGGAGGGGACAGCAGAATCTTCTCCCGTAAAGCTTGTAAATAACGTTGAGGAAAATGAGGCCAATTAAACGAATAAATGAGGGAGCTCTCGAGTTTAGGGATCGGGGGCCTTAAATATCCCTGTATATGCCCTAAGAAAAAAAGACACCTAGCTTCCGAGCGCTTGACTATTATATACTGTTACGAACGTTTGAGCAATGCGTAGCCAAATTCGCAACGGATCCCGAAATCAGAAGGCGATTATCCGTGATAATTCTACGATACTAGATTATTAAAATAAACAATGACGTAAACAATATACAAACCTCAATAATACGATCACAAAGTCTCAACAACGAGAAACCGAATAGCAGCGTGTGAGCAGACAGCACGTGCGTCACGCAGGTCCTGAACAAGGATGTGCCAAAATAGCGCTCTGGGCGCGAACAAACAACAATTGGTCCAGAAAAACAACCAGTTCGTAAAGACAAGTCAATAGTGTATGGAAATGAGTGACGTTGGGAAAAAACACTGAATCGCGAGGGAAAAAGGGGGATTTTCCACGACCGGCTGTTACACCGCCCACCAAAATCCTCCTGGATCCTTAGCAGAGTCAAAGGTTCGGTATAAAGGTACTGATTCTTCCTACCTGCCTAGGCCCTGCTGTCAGTGCGCGCGTCTAATGCTCGTCGTCGACGTTCTACTACTGGTCGCACCTAACCCATTGGCTACATAGACGTGAGGCTAGTCTACATCTTCCACAAGACCAAATGACCGATGGCGGGCGTGAATGGTCACATAGACGTTGTCCTTGTAAGGGGCCGTCCGGTCCTGGATGTACGCGCTTGAGTGTGTGTGTGTGTGTGCGTGCGTGTGTGTGTGTGCCGGGGTTACAATGAAATCACAGTTATGACTACACATCAAAGGAGGACTTTCTGCAATGTCAACAAAAGACCGCGTGGCAAGAAAACGAGTAAATGTAGCATGCATGTGTGACCTGAGCTCCACTACTTCCACATGTGCAAGGGGCATTCGGTAGCGTCAACAAAAGGCGAACAAAGAACACTGTCACATGTATGATGGGTTTACGGGATGTAGAGTGCGTCGTGCATGCGTGTATGTATCGGGATGTATAATGGAATCGCACTCATCACCACATATCGGAAAGAACCTTCTGTAATGTCAACGAAGGGACCGCGAGCACCTTACCGTGTTTGACGGAGATTGTGTGGTATATATGGTGTTTCTTTATCCACCCCGATTACTGGTGTGAAAAAGGTTTACTAGGCCACAGGGTTATCAGCTCCTCCGTCTTCGCTCTCGAGTAGGTTAATACTGCGTATGTCACGAATGAGCACTCCGTTAGCTGTCTTCACCTTCACCGTTCTTATCATTTCGTCGGTGCTTTTGATGGTTTCCGTAACTACTCCCAAAGACCAAGCGCTGAAATGTGCGCGTTCGTCGGCGATCATAACCACGTCCCCAACTTTGAATGGTCTTGTTTTGGCCATCCACTTCTGTCGAGTCTGCAAAGCCGGTAGGTACTCCCGTAGCCATCGCCTCCAGAAGACCTTGGCCAGATAGTTCGCTTGCTTCCATCCGTGGAGGTAGCTCCCACGAAGGTTTACCGGCCCTTGGAAACCCTCGTTCGACCTTAGCGTCAATAAGTCGTTTGGAGTGAGCGCCAGGTGGGTGGGGTCGCCGTTCAATACTGGAACCAGGGGGCGGTTGTTCGGGATTCGCTCCACCTCAGTCATGACGGTGTTCAGCGTCTCGTCGTCGGGCGGCTGCTGCTCCATGATTGACAGCAATATCCGTCTGGCGGACCGGATCATGCGTTTCCATATGCCGCCTCGGTGACTGGCCTGTGGGGGGTTGAAATGCCAGCGTATGCCGTAGGCCACGGTTCGATTCTGCAGTTCGTCCCTGTTTATGTTCTTGTGCCAACGCTGCAATTCCCGTTGAGCGCCCACAAAGTTCGATCTATTATCTGAGTATATATCGGCCGGTACGCCTCTTCGGTTGATAAATCTTTGCAAGGCCCGTAGAAACGAATCGGTCGTCATCGAATGTGCGACTTCTAGGTGTACCGCACGTGATTTCATGCACGTCATGATACATCCGTATCGCTTTTCTAATCTTTTCCCGCACTTGATCCACAAGGGCCCGAAATAGTCCAACCCGGTGTCACTGAACGGCCACCAGCCCGTAGTTACCCTGCATTCTGGTAGCGAGGCCATGAGTTGTTTGCCTGCTGTGGCATTGCGTCTCCTGCATTGCACACACCGTCGGATCACGCGTTTTACAGTCTCTCGTCCTCTCAACAACCAAAGACGCTTTCGGATGACGCTCGTCACGTGACTTTCCCCGGCTTGTCCCTCCACGGCGTGGACGTGTTGAATCATTAGCTCTACTACGGGTTGTCTCGCAGGCAGCAGTATAGGATACTTTGTGTCGAAGTTCAGGTGGGCGTTGGTCAGCCTACCATCCACCCGCAGCAGTCCGTTGATGAGTTTGGGGTTTAAACGCTTCAGCTCGCTTCTTGGAGATGGCATGTCTTTATTGGTCAGCCCCACTTCTTCCGCCCTCTTGAGTTCTCGGGCGAAAGCCTCGCGTTGTATCATTCTGAAAATATCGTACTCTGCCGCTTGTAGCTCATCGGGACCTATCGGGCCGACCGGTATCCGACCTGAGGGCCGTAGCCCTTTCATGACTAGTAAACTTATCTTGAACCTGGTTAACCAAACTAGCGAACGAAGCGTCTTCATCCAGGAAGAAAACCTGACCAGTCGCGATAAAATGGGCGACGCTTCGACGACGTTGGTTGCTATCACTACGCCTTTGATCTCCAGTTCCAATTCCGTAGGGGGTTTTAATTCGAACACGGGCCAGTCCTGTTTGGGCAATTGCAGGAAGTTCGGCCCTCTCGTCCACGTGTCTAGTTGCCTGAAGTTGTTCGCACCTCGGGAGCACAGGTCGGCCGGATTATCGCCAGACCTGACATGACTCCACTGGTGCGTGGCCGATTCATCGTGGATAATCGTGAGCCGGTTAGCAACGAAAGTACTAAACCGGCTCCGTACGTTGTTAATGTAGTAAAGTACTATCGTTGAATCCGTACAGAAGCTCACCGACCAAATGTAGAGATCGAAACATCTCTTCACAGCTTGCACCACCCTGACTGCCAACACGGCTGCGCTGAGTTCAAGGCGTGGGATTGAGACCGACTTCAGTGGAGCAACGCGGGATTTGGCGAACAGGATCCTCGTGGTATATTGTCCATCTCCTGCGCACCATCGTCCGTACACCACAGCTCCATAACCGACTTCGGGTGCATCGGAAAAGGCATGTAGTTCTCCAGTCCGTGTCGTATGGCCAGGAGTCAAACATCGTGGGATTCTTATGTCCCCTAATTTCTTCAAGGTGTTCAGAAATTCTTCCCAGTCCAGCCGGTCCCCTCGGTCCAGTGACTGGTCCCAATCAACTTTCTTACGGCACAGCCGCTGCAGCAAGATCTTTCCGGGTAGCAGCCATGGTGAGACGAAACCGAGCGGGTCGAACAAACTTGAGACGGCAGATAGTATGCCACGACGGGTTATTGGCAGCTCGGGAACGTTCAGTTCGGAAACAAAATCGTCCGTTTCCGCGTCCCATTGTATCCCTAAAGTGCGCTCGATAGGAAGTGGAGAGCCGTCCAAATCTCTTACCCTTTCGACCTTTTCGTGATACGGGATGACCTTCAGCACTTCCGAAGCGTTCGACATCCATTTAGTTAGATGGAAGCCACCCTCTTCCAGCAATCTCGTCAGACCCCTGAACTGCTCTAGAGCTGATTCCACATCATCGAATGACCCAAGGTAGTCGTCGACGTAGAAGTTCCTGCTGACGCTTTCTACCACCGTCCGATGTACCAGATCGCCATGTTTGTTCGCTGATTCTCGGAGGGCGTAGTTGGCACAAAATGGTGACGATATGGCTCCGAAGGGGTGGACGGTCATTCTATAATTCACCACTGCGTTGTCCCGGTCGCTCCCTTCCCACCACAGGAAACGCAAAGCATCTCGTTCTCCTACCGGAATCTTCACCTGATGGAACATTTCCCTAATGTCAGCAGACAAAGCCACTTTACCCACTCTGAAACGGCACAGAACATCGATCAGTGGTGTGGTCCAGTCAGGCCCTGTAGTAGGCGATCGTTTAACGACTTGCCCTGGAACTTGGCCGCACAGTCGAAAACCACGCGCAGTTTATTGGGTTTCTTGGGGTTGATCACCGGATGGTGAGGCAGATACCAGATACCCCTTTTGCTGTCGGTGTTAACAGGCACCCTTTCAACGTAACCGAGGTCCTCGTTTCGCTTCATCAAATCCGCGTATCGTTCCCACAGATTCTGGTCTCGAATGAAGTGTTCTTTTAGTCGTAGTAATCGTTGGAGAACATAATTTCTGTTGTCAGTCCACGGGTCGACCGGTGTGCGCCATGGAAGGGGAACCTCGAACTGTTTTTTTGAGGCCTCTAGAGCCTTGCCGCACCGTTTGTAGAGCGAAGTGATCCTCTTGAGACAACGTCGGTCTTTCGTCCCCAATGTCATGAAACTCCTTTTCATAAAGCCGTTGCAGATGATACTCTATGCGGTCCGTTTCGGCGGATAAGTAATTCACGGAACCGCGTACCCCTACTGGACCGTATAACATCCATCCCAGAGCCGTGCGTACGGCATAGGGTGCCTGGCGGTCGCCCACTCTTTGGTCAAGCACCCAATGCGCCTCTGGCACGTCGCATCCGATGAGGAGATCCACTTCATCATCTTCCCAGTCTACAACGGTTACATCCTGCAGGTGGGGCCATCGAGTCAAGATTGCGTTCACCGACCTTGGTGCTCGCATGGGGAGATCCGCTAACGTGAATGCCTCCGTTGGTTCAATTTCCTCGTTAGTGTCTAGAGAGATGAGTTGCAGCCTCAATCTACCGGCAGTCATTACCTGTGTTCCGCCCACCGTGCTCACTGCTAACGACGTCGCACCTTTAGCCAGTTGGTGTTTGTCGGCAAACCGCTCTTTCACTAAAGTGGTGTCGGATCCACTATCAACGAAAGCCAACGCCTTGACTATCCCAGTCGGAGTCACTACTCCCACGGCCACTACGCCTAAACGTACCGGTTTACTGGCAGATTGTGAAGTTGAACAAATCACGCTGGGCTTGGCACTCGCCTCGGATATGGTTATTCTCGCCTGATGCAGCAGCCGATGGTGTCTGCCCGTGCAGCCCTCGTAACCACATCGATTCCTTGTTCTACAGGCTGCTGCCCGGTGCGTGGTGTTGAGACAGATAAAACATGCTCCTGCCATCCTCGCCATTCCCCACCGTTCGTCTATTGTGGCATTGCCGAACTTGGGGCATTCTGGTAGGCCATGGCTAGTACCACAGGATCTGCAATTTGGTTTCGCCGTAGCATCTCGTGAAATGACGTGTGTGTTGGTCCAAGGCTGGTACTTTGGATGTTCCCGTACAGGGGTTTGGACTTGGCTAGTACCGGGCTTGTTTGCTCGGTTGCTGTCCCGGATGAGTCGGCCGAATCTGCTGTCAGCTATCTTCGTTTGCCTGTCTAAGTATTCAGTCAGGTCTTCGAAGTTGGCTTCTCTGTCGCCTCGGCTTATCCGTTCAGCTTCTTCCGCCCACCGACCCTGTAGTTCGGGAGAGAGGTGACGGACTATGCCTTTCAAAGTGTGCATGGCGTCTAGGTCAGCTCTGTAACCTAAATGGTCGAGGGCTATTGAGCAGTTCTGCATCTTGATCACCAGGTCGGCCATGGTGTAGACGTCGCCCTTGGTTCTCTTTGCCTCTGCCATCACGCCCTCTATTAGGTTACGGGCTACTTTGAAAGGTTGGCCAAACAAGTCCCTCAGAATCTTTCTTGCCCTTGTGTAGCCTTGTTCTGGATCGAGCATGGTACATCCGTCGATAGCTTCTCGCGCTCGGCCTCGGCAGTAGTGAGTAAGGTAAAGAAGCCTTTGCCCAGGGTCGGTTACCTTGTTTTCAACGAACGTCTCGAACTGTTTGACAAACTTGCAATATTGCTCAGCTCGCCCGTCGAAAACCGTTAACTCCACTCTAGGCAGATCGATCGATGGTGGTTTGTAGTCGGCGACCTGCGTGGGGTTCGCTACCTTGTTGCACTCTAACCTATCGGAAGTGTCAAAGTCACTGGTCCTATACTCTCGCTGTTTCTGTGTACACTTCTCTGCTTCATGCGCCTGTAGTCTAGCCGAAAGTAACTGTTGCTCTAGTTCTATTATTCTTAGCTTATATAAATCAACATCCTTACGATCAATATTGCTTTCAATAACACATGAGCTAGCACTGACAGGACTAGGCGACCTAGCATTAACTAAAGAATCATATGTACCCAAAACCTCCCCAGAGACTTGCCGTATTACTTCCTGTCCGGGTTCGACTGCTTTTGATCCTTTCCTTGGCATTTTGCGTGAATTTACCTCGTTCCAAATAGATCTATTGAGTATTGTTACGAACGTTTGAGCAATGCGTAGCCAAATTCGCAACGGATCCCGAAATCAGAAGGCGATTATCCGTGATAATTCTACGATACTAGATTATTAAAATAAACAATGACGTAAACAATATACAAACCTCAATAATACGATCACAAAGTCTCAACAACGAGAAACCGAATAGCAGCGTGTGAGCAGACAGCACGTGCGTCACGCAGGTCCTGAACAAGGATGTGCCAAAATAGCGCTCTGGGCGCGAACAAACAACAATTGGTCCAGAAAAACAACCAGTTCGTAAAGACAAGTCAATAGTGTATGGAAATGAGTGACGTTGGGAAAAAACACTGAATCGCGAGGGAAAAAGGGGGATTTTCCACGACCGGCTGTTACATATACACAAAAGCTTGCAGCATTTACAGCAAGTGGAATTAATTAGCGGCTACAACGAGAGATGCACAGATAGTTGCGCTGACCGTGACGTGGATAACACCGCAGGAAGTCGTTAATCACGCTTGCGTGTGGGGCTTCCTGCAGTACAGAGAGGAAAGGGAGGATGGAGGATTAGGTGGTGGAGCCCTGTTGCTGGTTGCCAGGCTTTTGTTCCAGCAAAAAGGAATAAAAATGGGATTACCAAATTTGCGGAGTAATAGCCGTATAATTAAAGATCCAAGGGGGCCTGTGACTCTACTCTGCGCTGACCGAAACCCGCCATTCGCCAGAGTGGAGGATACTGATTTTCTGGCGGTGATTGAAACTGTCAGTAAGGATGAAGCGGTGCTAATCACGGGGGACTTCAGTGCCCAAGAAATAGATTGGGAGTTGGCGGGAGCGCCACCGGGATCTCTCGGAGGTGCCTTCCTGCAAGTTATACAGGGAGAAGTGCTCATCCCAAATGTGCGGCGGGAAACCCGTCGGAGGATAAACCGAAACTCCACGAGACTTGATCTAGCAATGACGAAGTATGAAGGGGGTTCAGGTCCAGCGGTCATCACAGCACCACTAACGAAGAGAGGCCAGCTCGAGGGATGAAAATTAACCCAAAAGCATATGCCAATTATGTCCAGTCGAAGTCAACACTACGGGTCGCAGTTGGTAATGTAAAGGACTCGAGGAGCAAAAATACTGAAATGAACGAAATTACAGCCTATGTATTATTCCGATGCTTCGAGGGAGTGCATGGCAACGGTAGTGGTAGAATCATGCCTATTCTCTCTCTATTCCGCGGGGCAGGAATGCCACCCGTCCAAGTTGTAGAGGGAGAAGTTAGAAGGGGGCTAGCGGAGCTAGAACTGCTTAAGGCAACAGGTCTAGGTGAAATATGCCCAGCCGTGTTGAATCCACTAGCCAACCAGTTGGCCTCGTCCCTTTCTCGTCTATTCAACCAGTCTCTGAGGACTGTCAAGTGCCAAGAGACTGGAAGCTGGTGCAGATGTTGCCAATCCGTAAGCGCGAAAGTGGTTAAGACACTTCCAAATGCGGACCAGTAGACCTGACATCTGTGGTTTTGAAGGTCCTCAGGGGGGTCTACGAAGCCAAAAGGTTGCCTTCCTATCCGGGAGTGGAGTGACAAGTATGTACCAACAAGGCTTTATGAAGGGAAGGTCGAGCTAGAGGAATCTCGTGGGCTTCTTGAATGAAGTTACGAGGAGGCTTGAAGATGACTAAAAGGTGAAGATCTGCTACTTGGACTTCGGGAAAGCCTTCGGCTCAGTAAATCGCAGGCCACTAGTGTAAAAGCTTCGGGCCTGTGCTATCAACCCATCCTTGGGTGACTGGATAGCTGGGTTTCTCATAGAAAGGAGATTCTACGTAGAGGTGGAGGGTCAAAATTCCAGTATGGGTAACGCTGCCAGTGGCGTCCCACTGGGGTCGGTGCTTGGACCACTGCTGCTTCCTGTTTATATAAACGACCTGGCTCATGAGCTGGACTGCTCGCACTCTGTGTTTGCCGACGACTGTAAGATAGCTGGAGATCCTAGGGAAAGTGCTCCGCAGAGCGACCTTGACAAGGTGTACGGGTGGTGCACAGAAGGCGAGCTCCCACTCAACACCAGTAAATGCAGGCAACTCGACCAGGAAAGCCTTCCAGTAAGCTCTAGGGACCTGGGGTGGGAGATACCAGGGTGGCTTTGTAAAGGACTGATATTGTCAAAGATCTGGGTTCTTTTTACTACTGCTGATTTCGAAACCCAGAGGCAATGTTTGGAAGCTGCAAAGAGAGGTAATAATGCAGCCTCACATTTAGTGAGAACCGTTGCCCCGTGGAAGCCGGGGGTACTGTTACCGTTTTGAACAACCTAGGTAAGACTACTTCTAAAGTATTCCATTCTAGCTTGGCATCAAAATCTTAGTCGGGACAGGCAACCACTTGGAAGTGTGCGAAGGAGATTCACACGAATGTCTACTGAACTCAGAAACAGGCCCTAGGGAGAGAGGCCTAGAGAAATGAAGGTGTCCTCCCTGGAAAGAAGGAGGGTGTTACGAACGTTTGAGCAATGCATAGCCAAATTCGCAACGGATCCCGAAATCAGAAGGCGATTATCCGTGATAATTCTACGATACTAGATTATTAAAATAAACAATGACGTAAACAATATACAAACCTCAATAATACGATCACAAAGTCTCAACAACGAGAAACCGAATAGCAGCGTGTGAGCAGACAGCACGTGCGTCACGCAGGTCCTGAACAAGGATGTGCCAAAATAGCGCTCTGGGAGCGAACAAACAACAATTGGTCCAGAAAAACAACCAGTTCGTAAAGACAAGTCAATAGTGTATGGAAATGAGTGATGTTGGGAAAAAACACTGAATCGCGAGGGAAAAAGGGGGATTTTCCACGACCGGCTGTTACAGAGGGTAAGGGGGGTGTAACGGTTATTCCGACTGTGAGTAACGTGTAGCTTATTCAAAACGAATCCCAAAACCAGAGCAAGTTTGAATGGCAGTTTCTACGGTGCTGGATTAACAAGTTATACGCACATGAATATCTACAAACATCGACTGTACGGCCACAACGTCTAGCAACAAGGGCCAGAGTCCAACAAAGGTCAATGTCAGGTACCACCTTCACGGCAGCTCAAGTTCGAATCAAAATTATGCCACTTCACGTGAGAAACATATAAACAAATGTTGAACTGTAGTGATTGACGCATGCTGTACTTGTTCGAGGGTCAATAAAATAAAGAGCATGGTCTCAACAATAAAAGTGTATGGGAACTGTTAGGGAGGATTTACACGCATGTACTTTACACCGCCCACCAAATCCTCCCACGAAAAGGGTCAACATCAGAGGATTAAGTAAGGGTACTGATTCGCCCTAACCTACCCAGAACCCTGAAGTCAGTGCATACGTGGGTAGCTGTGGGCTTCACGTATCGTTGGCCAGTAGCAGACACGCATGCAGGTTTTGTTGAGGTTATCCTCCATACCTCGATGCCTTAGAGTTTCGTCTGAGGATGATACGATATTATCCGTACAAAAAACCCCTTCGATGGAATCGGGATGCGTAGACGGGTTACGGGATGTAGAGGAAGAAGGCTTCCCGAGTAGGAGTAAAATAAGTGATAAAATGAAGGCTGGGAATTCTCGATGAAGAATCGAGATGGCTACAGGGTACTTGAACACCAGGGGCTCAAGGTGTGGTGTTATCACACTGGAAGTATGCTTGACCCACAACTTATATCCATTTGAACACAGGTTGAATATTAATACAAATAAGAGTCCCCGGAAAAAGAGAAGTCTCTACAAAGGGTCGACAAGTGCTTGTTCAAGATTTTCTGCTACTTCACAAACAATGTCGTGTCGTGTGCTGAATTGAGGTTTCGACAACTAACCCCGTGGTAAGTCGTGAACACTGTATGAAATTAGACACAAATATACTTCAAAGACTGTGTGAAGGGTTGGGACCTACAGGAGAATGCATGACGGATAAATAAATACATTCAGCTTCATTTGGTATCAGTAGACTTGGTTTTAGCCTGATCTGTAGCGTCGACGTCGCCCTTACCATTGCAGCCTCCAAGCAAACATATCTTGCGGATATCTAGCAACACGTCTTCTTTGTTTGTTTTCACCACCACCATGCGTACGAGGCCATCGATCTCTGTACGGCATTCCTTGGTCACCCCAAACGGCCATTCTTCTTTATGTACGTGGGTCTCCACGAGGATGACGACATCGCCACGTCTGAGCGATCTCTCTTTGGAGATCCACTTTTGCCGCGGCTGCAGGGTTGGTGAATACTCCCTCGTCCAACGTTTCCAGAAAGCCTGTGCCAGGTGGTTCAGTTGTTTCCGTCCCATGATGTGCTTTCCACGTAGGGTTTTCGGTGTGACTGCTCCTACGTTTGACCGCAATAATAACAGGTCGTTGGGAGTGGGGGCCGGTTCGTCTTCCGGGTCTAGGACGATCGGCACCAGGGGTCTGTTGTTCGGTATGCGTTCTACTTCTGTTAGTAAAGTAGTCATTGTCTGGTCGTCGAGGTTTCGTTGTGAGCTCGATCGTATTAGCCTTTCCCAAACGCCACCGCGATGACTGGCATAAGATGGGCTGAAGTGCCTTTCTATCCCCTTGTTTTGTATTTTGGCGTGGTCCAGGCGGTTCCACCATTTCTCTAACTCCTCATGAGCTCCAACGAAGTTCGAGCCATCGTCTGGGTATACGTTCTTGGGGACGCCCCGCCCGCGATGAACCTTTGAAAGGTCATTAGAGATGAATCAGTGGTCATATTGTGCACCACTTCAAGATGGACTGCTCTTTATTGTAAACATGTTATCGGACAACCATACCTCTTTTACGTGCTCCATTGCTGTCGTACAAGTAACGGGCCAAAATAGTCGACGCCAATTTCCACGAAAGGGCACCATCCCGGTTGGACTCTCACGGCTGGAAGGGGGCCATCATTTGTTGGCTTGCTATCGCCCTCCGGCGACGACAAGTGATACAGTTACCTATGACTCGCTTGACCGTCACTGGTCCCTTTGTCACCCAAAATCGTCGATGTATACTGTTCAATAAGTGGTTCAAACCTGCGTGTTCCATCAGGTTTAGATATTAGTAGCGTTGGCCACACCTCTTTAACTGCAGTTAGGAAGTCCGGCCCATATTGTCCACGTCTGCAGTCTTTCTAGTGTATTTAGGCCTCCTGAGCAGAAGTCGGCCTGGTTACTGGTGGATTGTACATAGTGCCATTGATCGGTCTTAGTCGACCCATGGATTAAAGTGAGCTTGTTGGCCACGAAGGTGTTAAAACTAGTGGCGATGTTGTTTATGTAATGTAGTGCCATGGCTCAGTCCTTCCAATAGTTTGGTCCCAAGTCTATCCGGTCGAAGCATCTCCTAGTCAGAGTTGCGGCTTTCACGGCCAGTACCTCTGCCGTCATTTCCAGCCTCGGAATGGACACCGTCTTCAGTGGGGCCAATCTCGCCTTTGCGAATAATATCTGACTGTGCCACCCACCATTTTCGTCTACCCAGCGGCTGTAAGCCACTATCCCGTGGCCTATTTCTGATGCATCAGAGAACAAGTGTAGTTGGGCGTCGTTTGTACAATTGATTCCTGTCAAGCATCTTGGTATCTTGATCTCACCAAGTTGATCTAGGCTGTGAAACCAGTCGAGCCATCACTTGTTGTCGCCTCTCTCAGGCACAGTGATTGCAGCAAGCACTTTCCCGTTACCAACCATGGCGAAGCGAAACCTAGGGGATCATAGCGGCTTGAGACTGATGATAGGATTCCTCTTCGTGTGGTTGGTCGTTTGGGTAGGTGCAGAGTGAATATCAATTCGTGACCTTCGGGTTTCCGTTGAACTCCAAGCTTGCGCTACATTTGTAAAGAGGATCCCAAAAGCTCTTCCGCGCACCCCATTTTCTCGGACTTTGGGTTAACACAGAGCCCCTCCTGGCTGCTTGAGGCCCATTTAGTGATTTTGAATCCCCCGGCATTCAGAGCGGCGGTCAGTTCGGTCATATATAGAATAGCAGTACTTGGGCTGTCAAAGGAACACAGAAAATCGTCCACGTAGAAGTGGTCCATTGCTCTTCCCAAAGGGATTGCTGGTGCCGCCGAAACGCTTGAGGGTTTCCCGGAGGGCAAGATTAGCACAGAAGGGGGATGACACCGTCCCAAAGGGATGCACGGTCAACCTGTACTCGTCTGGTGCACGATTTGCGTCGCTTTCAGACCACCAGAGAAGACGAAGGGCTTTCTTATCTTCAACGGGCATCTTCAGTTGTAGAAACATTTCACGTATGTCCGCAGAGGCGGCCACTTTTCTTAGCCGGAAATGTAATACTCTCAGAGAGATCGCCACTGCCATCTTTATCGGTATAAGTGTCGATGCCTGCCGATGCGCTTACTGAGCTCCGGCTAACCGCTTTTTCTTTCTGTCTTTGCAGATCGTACGCGTACAGCCCCCACGGAAGACACTGCTCCCAGCATACTACAGAAACGACATGAAACCTCGACTAGTGATGTTGTCCAGTCTGGGCCCTGTAGTATATGGCCCTTGAGTGACAAGCCCTGACATTTTGCGGCACAGTCGGAAACCACCCTGACCTTCCCGGTTTCTTTGGGTTCACGACCTGGTGATGAGGTAGGTACCACCTCAAATTTGCGCTGGGATTCTCATGTTTTTGGTAAGAGGACATGAATGGTCAGACAACTAGAAACCTGCAACATTATCATGAACACTGGAGCGAAGGCAGCACGTGAGGATCTCTGGAGCCTCGAGTGCAAGAAACTGGATGCAAATTTGGCTCAAGCCTCCATATCCTCTGATTTGATCTGATCTGAAGTGACCTTGAGCGTTCGGGTGCCCTTAAGCGTCTGACTTGTCCGTTAAGTATGAAGTTATGCCCCGGTTGGTGGATTACGTAGTACTCGTAGGGTACGATTTTGACAGATCATGTAAGTCCTCAGTTAAAGTTACTCAAATGTATGCTGCGCTGATATGTTGTTTTTCAGTAGGTTATACTGCTTCTATGCTCGTAATCTCTATCATGTCGGAACCGACTTTCCTCCAACTATTTGAAGTAACTACACCAAAAAGTCAATAGCTAACATAGATTAAATATAATGTATCAAGTGTATAAGTCCATTGGTCATTAATGGTATTCCTCCTCCAAAAACGTGAAATAGAAGTACTCTCATTTATCAGATGTGTGATTTGACGTGTTTGTGGTAGTATACTAGAGGACCGTCCTCCAGTATTTAAACTGTACAAGTAGATAAAAGTTTCCAAGTATAGGTGAGTTAATGGTGATTTACCTCCATTAGCACAGTTCATTATTTTGCGATAATGAAGTTTATTACACGCTTGCACATGAGTGCAGTTGGCGGGATATACATCATGGCCTTGAAGACACTAAACTACCAGGTATAATCGGAAGCCGTACCGTGAGACTTGGAGTGGAGAACCACATGGGATCTCAATAGTTCAGGAGTTGTGACAAGCCGGGCGACAGTGGCTTACTGTCTACCAACAAAACAACTAGTCATTACAGGGAAAATGTTCGTTCTGTTACTACGTATGTTGTTGACTGAACTCTCGAAATTAGACAGAGACCTGAGTGCATCTTCCGTGCCCACGGAGAATGCTGCCATCAGGGAAGCAGGGATTTTTGGTGGTGAACTTGCCTGAGGCGAAGGAGACCGCGGCACAGGCACGTATGAACTAGGAAGACTCGAATCTCCAAAGTATCTTGACAAAACTGTTCAACCTTGGTGAAGCAGATACTGCGAAGAAAGCACTCGTGGGAATAGTCTTTCGAATTGGTGAGTTCAATGACTCTGAACGCCCTCGTCCCCTGAAAGTGGTACTGGGCTCGGGGGAGGTCGCAACCGCTGTCATGGAGACCCCACAGACTCAACAGAGAGTCATCGCAGTTGCATCGCGATCTGGATCCTGAGTACCGTGAGAAATCAAAGGAGACCTTCGCAGAACGGCACGAACGTAGGGAAAACGGAGAAACAGACTTGGCGACTCGGGATTTTCTGGTGCAGAAACGGCGCCCTCACTTCCGTTGGAAGCCGCTGACGCTATTGTCCCTGTCAGTTCCTCAAGCTAGGATGCTGTCAGCAAACAGAGGTAGTAGCACGCAGACAATGCAATTATCGTGTTATTCAATGCATATGGTCTCCTGAGCAGGAGAGATTTGATAACTTGGCTGCAGCCTCATTCACCCACGATAGTGGCGTTGACGGAAACGTGTCTGAGTTAGCAGATTCGGGTTTCCTAGGTCTCTCTCCCAGAATACACCTTATTCCTAGTTGAAAGGAACTCGGTCCGAGCGGGTGGGACAGTAGCATTGTTCGTCCGATCGGACATTTCAACCGTGCAATTGGATGCGTATATACACCCACAAGGATTTGGTGAAGCCTTTTGGCACCACGTTAAGCTAACAACTGGAGCCTTTACTACTGTAGCGGTCATTTATCGGACGCCTTCAGCCGTCCTTCCAGATATCTTGCCGTCATTTAGTAGATAGGCGTGTGATGGCAACTGTCTAATCTTGGGTGACATCAGTTCCTCCGCATGGTGATTGGACATCAGACAGGACCATGACCGGGGCAGATCCTTTCTCTCGTGAGCTACTGAAACTGTGCAGTAGCTGAGTTTCGAGCAACACGTTCAGTAGTCAACCCGGACAAAGTCTGATCAGGGTTCCACCCTGGGTCGTGTCATCTGTCCTTGGAGCTCCGATGTCGATAGGATCGAACATTTCTATCTACTTAAATGCAGCGACCACTTGGTGCTAGAAGTTCACTGGTGTAGTTTTCCTTGTACAGCCCCTGGACCACACATCGGGCCTAAAGTTTGACGCACACCATTCGAGGATGTCTGAAGAGCTGCCTTAAACGCCAACTGGATTCCCACGGATTAGCACGTCGATATCGACGTAAATTTGGTTTGAGAGGTCATTCGTGATGGTATCTTACACCTTATAGATACCTACTCTCCACCCAGTCGATAGACCTCATACAAAGGACCCACCGTGGTTCAACCTGGAGCACAGGCGCCAACTCACGACGAAACCAAGCCTGGCAGTTGTTCCGATCCAAGGTAAAGGTTATGATCCCTATCGCAGGATTCATAACCAGTGTACGGAGCTTAAACGAAAAAAAACGGATGACGTTCGAGGAAGCCCTTGCGGTTGATGCAGTGCGAGCACCAAAACGTCTGTCTGCATAACTTAAGCACCGCACAAAGTTGGTATCCCAGCGTTGATAGACAACGATGAACTGGTGTCAATCGATGATGGAAGGGTTGGAACATCAGCGAAACATCATCTGTCGGTTTATTCTGTGGAGGCGACCACGCAGACCCCGGTGATGAATGGTTCACATTTATTTGTATGCGCGATTTTGGAGTCTGAAGTGACTAACGTCCTTAAGTCCATCAAAACTCACAAGTCACCGAGACCGGACGGTGTGCATCTGTTGATATTGAAAGAGCTGGCTGAGCAACTAACTCCACTGCTGACTCGGTCGTTCGATATGTCGGTGGCATCTGGTAGACTACACAAGGAATGAAAAAAGGCTGTGGTCGTTTCGCAGCACAAAGGTGGGACAAATTCACCTCTGCCAACTACCGGTCAGCCTCACTTTCGTGGTTGAAAATGTCATGAAAAGGTTTGTGGCATCTCGCATCTATGAGCACCTGGAGAATTATCAATTGCTGTGCTCACGGCATCACGCTTTTCGGAGAAACAGGTCGTGTCTGACAAGCCTGTTAACTATTGGTCAAGCGCCAAGGTAGAGGGATGTATCAGATTCGAGCGACTGTTCACGTACCAACAATAGTCTCGGGTGCTCCTTCAGTATCGTTCAGATCCATTCGCATAGAGAAATTAGCCTAGCCGCTGCAAAATACATCTGACCACCGGCGGACAAACGAATGAGACTTACACACCACAAATAAGGTTGATCAAAGTCAAACATATCCTCTTTTGTGATGACGCTTCATCCGGCATGCTGCCAAACTGCTGCGGCCTAGATAACTTATCTGTCTGGTTCATTGTTTATATTACCTCAATAGGGTTTCATGTTGAATCAGCTCAGTCGAATAAAGGCATCTTGGACCCTGAAGAGCAAAATGCATACAACTTTGCCACGCCGTTGTTTAGCTTTCTCAAGAAAGCATGCAAGAGCACAATGCCTTCCCCATACTTCAGGTCTACTGCGTTCTTCTTCAAAGTGGATATAATGGACTCTCCAACATGACGGAGAGTGTTGTGCAGTTCTAGATTGGAAATTGAAATGTAGGTGGTTCGGTATCTTCCAGAACGAGTACCTGAGACTTTTTTCCGGCCGCCGGTCTGTCAACCACCTCAAAGGAGAACAAAGCCAACGCCTTATTTGTCGTTCTTTATTTCGTCCTTGTCCCTTGTGTCGTACGTGAAAAAGTAACAAAATGTTTATGGTTCACTAGTCTAAAGTGAGTTTCCATGAGATAGTCCCCATTTTCTAGTTGCCTTTACTATGGTACAAGCTTCCTTTTTGGTTACCGAGTGATAACGCTTGCTTGGGGTGTAAGTCCTCGAAATAAATGTGATAGATCGCCCGTTTTACTTTACAGCTTCATCAATGTTTCTAATCGCGGCTGCTCGTACTGGACATTTGGCAGCAAGGTCCTTGTAGGTGTCGATCCAATTCAGTTTCCGGCGACGAGTACCGTACATCATACGAATGCCAAGTTGGTTTGTCTTCGAGAACGGTATTCCAACCAGGTTTTTAATTGTCTTGCTCGTCAGCGACGCCAGTCTGGACATAGAGATAGTGCCAGGGCAATGCTGGTCAGGGCGTGATCAGGTTTACGGAGGACGTGTCCAAACCACTGCCCTCGGCGGAATGGTGTGCGCGTTGAAAGACAAGCGATGCGGCATCGATTTCTAATGGTTTCATTCGAGATTCTCTCACACCATCTTACTCCTAAAATAGACCGGGGGCGCCAGTGATCAAGCGCTTCTACTCGCGTGATATCCTCAACTCTTGGTGGCCAGGTTTCACAACCATACAATAAAGCTGGTCGGGCTGCTGCATTAAAATTGGCAGCAATGGCGACGCCAGAAGCATCTATCTCGAAAACCAAATGAATTTTCCAGTCTACGATCATGATTGCAACATGTATCCGTTCCGTTTTTAATCGCTCAAAGATGTCACGGACGTCCGGTGGCATCAGAAAGACTGTTGTGAACGAGAGAATGGACCTTATTCAAAAATTAGGAAATCCAGTTGGAATAATGGGTGAACATGCCCACGGCTTTCTATTGGGCCCTAATATCGCACGACGAAGGCATTTTCAGTAATTAGTCGAACCTGCCGGTCCGGTTTTGTAGCATTATCCTTTGAGACTTCGAACCCGGTGGTGGTCGCGTGGTTTAGAGCGTTTGAATACCACCTCGGAGGTCAGCGGTTCAAATCCCCGCCATCACTGGCCACTGGTGGTTGGCAGTAATCTACTGTCGCTCGGCTTGCTACCACACCTGACCTACTAGGACCTTATGTGATGCTCCATCACTCCAAGTCTCAATGTCTGGTTGCCGGTTATCCCCAATAGTGCAGTGGACCTTTGTGGCTATGGGATATACCCCTTGCATTGGACTCATTCGCAAACATATCACAAAAAACTTGACTGGATCTGTGGTGAAAATGCACTTTGTGTCATTCAGAGGCGAAAGAAAACCAAGAGCATTCGTAAGCAATTGCCAGGAAATATTTATTACGGGTACGTGAAGGGAGTGGGCCCTTGAAATCCAGGCTGGACTGCTCGAACGGGTGCGTAGCTTTGTTCAGCGGCGTGTCAGAGGGTTTGAGAAGTCTTGGTTTAATTTCTGCACAAATGCAACATTGAAAGACTATTTCTGGCTTCTTCCAAAGAGAATGATAGACTGCGAGCCTAGGTGAAGCATGTGAGTAACACCCGGATGACAGAGAGAATCATGCAATTTTTCTATGCTTTTATGGCTGACAACCGCTCTGCACTATCCACGAGAGAGCGCATTCGCCGCTTGATTATCACCATCAGGATGGTATATTATATCATACCGAAAACAAGAAAGTTCCACACGCCAACGTTGAATTTTCCTCTTTTTTATTTCACTGCGAGACTCGTTAATGGACATGAACGCAACTGACCGCTGGTTATTTACCAGCTTAAAATAGCTGTCATCTCTTTTTCAATGTTTTCGCCGTAGCGTAGGCTTTTTTCGACTGCGAAACGTTACGTGTTGGTTAGTGTCAAGACAGGAGAGAAGAAAGCTGCCGGTCTGCAATGCCGATTGGGGGTAGACGCATTTGTGACATGGGACGCATCAATTTCGATGACTAGGGGTACGCCTGGTTCAGCAGTTACCTTTACCTGACTTTCTAGCTCTTTCTTCATTGTTTCGAAGCAATTTATGACGCGCGTGGGTAGGGAGAATGTGCGGCTTTTGACAAGTGGATTTCATCTGGATAGTGAGATAACCACATTCCGACTACCCATTTCTAGGCTTCTTAATTTCGAGAAACAGGAAACTCCCCGGGAGAACTTAACCTACCCGGATCCGGTCTTATGAGGCCTTTCGGGACTTCGAAACCCAAGATTTTTATCTTTATAACGGACATGACACTTTTGTCTTCATAGAACATCAGCCCGTAGTTCCTCGTCATTTCTAGGAACCGATCCAGATTCCGATTATGTTCTCCTGGGTCGGAATCGCAGATAATAATATCGTCCACATAAGTGAAGGTGCCGGCTGACTTTACCTTTATTACACAAAGTGAATTACAGTAAGAGGAGCAAACTCCATAGTTTGAAAACATACTGTAAGAGGAGTCTGTACGGGACATTCACGTCAAGACCAGTTTGTTGATCCTGGTTTTGCAAAAAGGGAAGTTCTAGCTGGGTGGAAACAGAGGAAGGAAGGATGTTCCATAACTTAACCGTCTTTGAAAAAAAGACTGGAAGGTCGAGGTCCGAGATCGAGCGACATGCTTGAGCATGAGTGCAGTGGAAGGGGCATATACCCATAGCCATGAAGGCCGGATGCACTATGAGGGATAACCGACAACTAGACCTCGAGACTTAGAAGGGTGAACCACATATATATGCATGTATTTTCCACACCCGCCTGATTTCATACTGTGTGCCAAATGAAACACAGTAAAATCGGGGAGGAAGGGGTACATGGTGTGAGCTTCTATGATTTGTTTGTGGTCGCAACACTGCCAGGTTGCCCAAGCCAAAGTAGGTGGTTTTCTTAGGGGTCCATAACTGGAGTGTTTAGCTAACCAATGCTTAACCCGCAAGGCAGCGGGACGAAAGGTTGGGTCCGTAACCCACTGGGGGCCGGTAACCGAATGCACAGTTCATACGCCCTTCGGATGAGACCAAGCATCATGGGTGTACAGTGCACCTCTCCGATACAGACGCCGGTGAGCATACAGTTTTACACCTCATACGCCACCCGCGGTTGGTTTGGAATTAGGGTTTAGCCATCTCCCCCAGATTGACTATCAGCCAACCAACCCGATGGAGAGCGCCGGGCATTCGCTTTCGTCCTCTTATTTTAGTGGAAATATCACCACGAGAAGGCAGTGAGTAGAACCTCCTCAGCAGAGGCTGTATGCGCACGGTCATTTATGGACCAGCACTGGCGACGAAGGACAACCTTGTCTAACACCGGAGTTGAGGAAAAAGTCACTGGACTCTCTTCCGTAGATGCGTATTCTCGCGCGCGTATTTCTGCAGTACTACCTCATGAGACTGAGAAGCTTTTTGAGCATCCCGTTCGCTTGTAGTATAGTCCATAACGATTCCCTCTGTTAACTGAGTCGAAGGTAACCCGAAAATCCACAGAACAAGCTGCAGTCGGTTGTTAAAACTTGTACCGCTGTTCTAATACTCGGCGGAGGGTAGATATTTCGTCCACGCATCCTCTACCACGGCGGAAGCCCCCTTCAATGGGGCTTGTGCAAGCTTCCCGCACCACTGAGAAGCGGTTTAACAAAAGCACGGAGCATATTTTGACGGTCACATCGATTAAACTGATTCCACGGAAGTTTGCGCGCACAGTTCTGTCGTCTTTCTTTGGGGGAGGGAGTGAAATTGAAGTCCCTCAGTCCGCTGGGAATTGTTCTCTTTCCCAGATTGAGCAAGACAGGGTATGTAATGGCTCGAGCAGTGTCGAAAGACATGATTTATCTATCTCCGATGCGATGCCATCTCCAGAGGATTTATGGTTCTTCAGCTTGTGTATTACATCGGTGATTTTATTTCGGCTTGGTAGGTTGCTATTAACGTCATAGATCTCGCTCTGGATGGCTGGCATTACCTTCACAGATCTTGCCGCGGTAAGATTCAGCGGACAAAGTGTTCGGTCCATCTCTGCATCTTTTTGGCCTGTTCAGGAATGAGCAATCCGGCAGAGTGGCAAAGGAGGGGTTCTGTTGACTGTCGCTTATCGGATGCAGTGCGGATTAGACGGAGGAGCTTTGATAAGTCACCGCAGTTAGCCACAGTTTCCTTGGTTTCCGTAATTTCGGTCCAGTAGTTGTTGCCGTTGTTCCTGACCGAACGGGTGGCTTTTCGTCGGATATTACGGAAGTCTGGGTGACCATCTAGGTGAGTATCTCTAGCCTTTCGGATTAACTAGAGAGTCGCCCCTGAGAGCCAGTCTATCTGATGCCGTCGTCGCGTAAAGCCCAGTTCATCTGAGGCGGATTGCTGGATCAATGCCTTAAGTGAAGTCCACTGGTTTTTCGCCTGTATTTCTTCTCCACTTATGAATGTGGTGGCTAGATGGGAGACAATAACGTCTGAGACCGCTTGATGCTTTCTCGGTGACCCTAACGCCGCTGTGTTAATCCGCTTCGGGGCACATTTTTTGCAGCGATTGGCTAAGTGGATCTTGAAGCGTGCACGGACGAGGTTGTGGTCGGTGCCATTCTTGTTACCAGTCTCCGTGCCTCTGTAGAATCGACAATCTTCAGTCGAAGATGACCAGCGTGATCATATGAGAATGTAGTCAATCTGGTGCGCTGCGGCTGTCATTAGGGTACCATGTTAACAAGTGCTTCCTGGGATGTTGGAAGCGAGTGTTGGTGACGGTTAGGTTGTTGAAGTCCGCAAATTTGACACGGCGTTCACCATTGCTGCACTACTGTCCGAAATCATATTTTCCCGAAATGTGTCTAGTTGCATGGGCGGAGGCACCAGTGCTAGCGTTTCAATCCCCCGCAAGCGGGAGAATGTCACATTTCGGGCAGCTGTTTATCATCTCTTGTAGTCTGTCGTAGAACTCATCCTTTGCCACTTCTTCGATTGGAACAATCGTTTCATAGCCCGCAACAACCGAAGCGTTTAAGAACGAGGGGCGAAAACCAGCTAGGGCAATCTGAGTTATGTCGGGTTCCATAAAAGCAGTGTTTTGTTGACCTTGTTGCTGACAGCCACCGCGACGCCGTGGATCCGCTGGGATAGAGGTGGCAACTGTCGTCTATTGCGGGAACCTCTACATGCCCGGATGCCAGAATTCGGCAACCGAACTTCGGAGAGACGTGCTATTTCAATGCGATAGTCATGTAGCGCTAGCACGATGATGGCTTGGCTTACGATGTCCAAGAGTGTTCTCACATTTCAGCAGGCGATTTGGATGTGATTTCGCCTCCTAAGGCCTCCAGCTAGCATGTCAGCAGAGAGAACACGAGACGCGTCGTTTACCGGGGATGCCGTAGCGTGAGCGATGTGTGAGAGAACTTGTCATTTGAGGTTATTTGGGAGCATTTTGAGAGGTGTTCAGGGTGAGTAGCCATCTCGGAGTCTGAGACACTCACTCCTGACCATGCTGAGGCATATTAGAAAGGTGGCAATGTTTGGGATGGGTTTTTCACCTTCAAAGCCTAAAACGCTGCTGTGGGACTGGGTAACCTCTACGCCAAACCTTGTGTTGGCGGGGGAAGCTCTAGCTGAGGTGGGTACGTTTTGTTGCCTGTGAAGATACAATACGCTGGGTGTTTAGATATCGGATGATGTGTCATCGCGTATACAGAAAGCGCGTTTGGCAATTGCCAATCTCAGCCATCTGTGGTGCCGGTTTGACATCTGTTTTTCTGTCAAGGGTCGAGTACTCTGTGCTGGTTTGATTTGTTCGTTTATACTGCTTAGAAACATGACCGTTAAGGTTGGAAGATAAATAAAAAACTGTTGGTGTCTGAGCATCGATGTCTTCGTAGCACTGCTTGACTATGGTTGTAGCTCCGTATATGCAATGCAGAGGTTAGACGTATTGTGTTGGGAGCCAGTGGCCATTCTTCGGAACAAGCACTGAGTTTCAGCAGATTAAGGTTGTTCAAAAGTTCTACGTTTGCCGACGGACAGACTTTCTCGGCGTGCGTTGTTCTCCGAAGATGGTAGTAATTGGAAGCTAGGTCGACATGGTCAGTCCATGACATGGTAAAATGGTACGAAGACCTTGACCAGTTAACGTGACCAAGCAAGGCGTATTCTACTTCCTGGTTGGGGTCCATATGACCCTCCTACCAAACGGTTGGAAACACTAAGTGATATTGTAACAAGGATGACAACACCGGGTAGGATACTTGTATTCCAACGGCCAAACAAGTCAAGTCATGAAACACAGTCGTTAATATAGGCCCTTTTCCAGACTGCGTGGCACCAACGTTGCTGTTACGGCTGCTTGAGTGTTCCAGCTGCGTTCTGGCCAGTTGTTCGTGATCGATAGCTTGCTTCTCCTGGGCGTCATTTCTATCCGGTTGGTCCGATTGTCTCAGTTGATGGCTTGATCGGCAGCCCCTCACCTGGGCTATCTTGCTGGTTTCCGGAGATCCCACTGCTTCCTCTCTGGTGGTCCGTATGCTTCTTCTTGTCTGCTTCGGGAAGCCTCCGACATATTCGTCGTCTGTTCTTTTGTCTGTGGCCCCCGTTTCGTTCGTCCGTTCGCCTTGTTCTTCACTTCGTTCCCTTGCCCCAGCATTCCCCGTTACAATATGACTAGGTGTCCTGGCTAATGACGTAGTTGCATTCGACCTTTCTTTTTCTTCATGATTTTCGTCTACTACTGTGCTTTCGGCGTATTATCACTTTGTGCTTCTGTTCTTTTTGCCCTTCACTTAACAATGCCGCGTAGTAGCAACCAGTACAAGAGCACAGAATTCCGAGGTGAGTGGTTAAGTGAGCTGAACTGACTCTGTTCCCCACGGCAGTTAGTGAATGGAAGGTAGTTTCCAGGTGGTCGGTCCACGTTAGCAGAAAGCCTGACCAGTGGACTTGGCCAAGTACGGTGTATTAGACTTCCGGTTTGGGGTTCATGCGACCCGCCTACCAGGTGGTTGGAGACATTAAGTTATATGGTCAAGTGTCGCAGTCAGTGAAGTAATTGCATCCAGGCTTTTCTTTGTCTTTGTGGCTTCCGCCCGTTACTCTGCTTTCGCTTATTTTCCACTTTATTCTTCTATTCGTTTTGTCCTAAACTTGACGATGCTGTGAAGTAGGAACCAGAACCAGAGTACAAAATGCAAAGTTAATGGTTAAATAAACTAAACTATTTGGACCCACGTGGTTGGCCAAAAATCGTGGATATAGTTTTCACACCGTAATGTTTACCGCGGGGTTTGCTTCACCTACTTTCGCCGGCTGACTAAAATACGTTTCATTCAGGTCAATTTTTGGTCGTTCATTGGTCAGGTTTTGTTGTTTGGGCCAGTTTCTCCCGCGTACTTTTCGATGCATTCCTTCACTAAATCACATTTTCGTTTTCCTATTCAGAGAAAAAAAAGCCGCCAATCCACTACTTACTGCTTTTCCACAATGAAGAAATGTGAAACATTTTGTAGTTCACGGAATTGGTGCCAATTATTTAAACTGAAAAAGTCTAGCCTGTCCATGCATATACCGTTTTATTGTCACGTAGAAAATCTAGGCACTTATTTGAATTGAGGCCGACGTTCTGCTTGGCGTGCTTAGCAGTAATGAAAGTGGCAAATAATTTGCCCGACTGCACTCGGTTACCTAATACATACGTTCTCTGTGTAACTTGTGCGATATTTTCTGGCCTTTCATCGCAGATATTGATCAAAGCTTTGTGGAAATAATCTAATCTGGTTTGCTTTACAGATCTATTTAATATCCATTTTGTATTCCATCCATCTGCAAAAGTTGTCCTTTTTCATACTGTAATTAATAAGCACCACTCAAGGGATTATATCCGACATTTATATTATTTATAGCTGGTGGCGAAAGTCAAGGACGTATCGTGCAACGGTTCCCCACGAAATCTTGGGATGATTATCCCTACGAGTTTCACTTGGAAGCCGTAAGTTTCCATGGATTTAGTAAATTTAAACAAATTTAGTTTTGTCAACCTTGTGGATGGCAGCTTGTACAGAATCGGCTTCCACCAACGTTCTTCGTGGCCTATTTGACTGATGTTGTTGGAAATCCGTATTTCGCAGCTTGCCTAACTTTCCACGAGGCAGTAACACCGCAGCAATTAAATGCTGCGGAAAGACTCGCGCTGCTTAACAGCAGTACCACTGGTAGTGGAAGTCACCACAGACGAACTGCAACACAGGCCTCGCACATGGTTAATGGTAGTGTGCACCACTTACGTCTTGCACCATCAAAAACAAGCCCAACTACCGGTAGTTTGTACAGTTCAGAGAGTGCTGGCAGCTACGAAGTGCAAGGTCAGTTGTTCGGTCGAACACGTGCCAGCTCTACTGGTCTCAATGTGCAAAATTTCGATCGTGGTGATCCAAATTTGATCCGCCCGGCTGAATTGTACGCTCCAAAATGTCTGGTTCTGCTAGCACGTCACAACCATTTTGATGTACTCAAGGTAGGCTTCGTGCTTTGGAATTCATTTTCGGACGGCGCAAGTTTTTTTGCAGTCTATCTTGTTGAATGTTGGTCATTATTCCTCACCGTATTCATTAGGTCTTTTTTATGTATCTAATTTCGTGCGAAGATGTCAGACAGAGCTCCATAATTCCATAAGGCACTTGTTCAAATTCAGACGGTCAAGTTCAGTCAATCAACCACCACAGTAGGTAAAAGTGACACCGAAGTTGATGACAAGAATTCTACCGTTACTTTTTGTTTGTGTAACGTCCGTAATGAATACGGAACTCCAGTTCAGAGCATAACGCTTTACTCTGCTGGTAATATGTTTACATGGGCTGAGGCGCAGAAACAGTAACGTAAGTACGACGTATGAAAAAAGCCACAGAATGAAATTGAGTTAACATTGCAGTTTGTTTCATGAGCGAGACTAGAATCTATTTGGTCGCATTTTATCGCAAACCTCCGCGCCTTCTACATGTTCAAGCAAACCATGAACTGGATTTGACATTGAAGATCTCAGAGATAGATTTATATGAAAAAGGAAGGGCCGCAATGAGATCGTGTTAAAGGTTGTACTTGACGGTCAGTGAAGTTGTGGTGAAATGGTTGGGTAAGGTCTGTAGGTAAACTTCTTGTAGTCATCAGTGTGCAGATCACTGTTCGACTGAAAAAAAGCCAATTGGAATGTTAGCATTTCAACAGATAATAGCTGATCCGCGATGCAGAATGTGGATCACTTTTTGCAAACCGGGAAAGACTACAGCGGCAGTAAAGATCAATAATACAAATTGATGGACAAAGAAAACGGTGATGGTGTGCTTTGAACGAAAATGTCCTGTTCGGGGGATTTGAAGTAACTATTGTTGCAGTTTTATGCCAGTTCATAATATAAGTAGATGACTATAAATTGGTACTAATGGTAACGCCTTAGTATTTGGCTGGGGTTATCGTGCAAATACGTGCACTGTTCACTGTAGATGGTTTATTAGGATGAAGGGATGATGGAGATCGGTGGAATTGGACCTTAAAATAAAGGTCAGATCAAGAGAAAGAGTTCTAGTTTCCACACAGATTGTACGAGAGTAAATCGAAATTAAATTGATCACTAAATCGGGGAAAACTATTTTTTTTCATATTCATGTTTCATACTGACTCACCTTTTGAACTTTTCTACTGTTCAGAGTCCACCTTCTTAATGACTATCATTTGATTACTTGCTTAGCGATAATTGGGAGTAAACTCAGACTTGAAATTTTTGGTCGATCGGTCAGTAGGTGTGTTTCTTTATGCAGGGCGGTTTCTGTGAAGTGGCTGTTGTGTATTGACTGCATTAAGGCAAGCTGAATAATTCATGTACATTATGATTTATGGAGTACTGCAAAATATGGGTATTGGCTCTTGTGTTTTGGTCTGCTAGGACGTAATTGCGAAAGGACGTCCACTAAAAAAAGGGTTCAGTAATTAATTTTGTTTGAACAAAAGGTTTAGGCATCGCAATCTGGTCAGAATGTGATTTATTGGTCCCACTTATAGCAGCCCATGATGGTATATATATAAAGACTGAAAATTCGGGTTTCTGTTCTGTAGGTTTATTGGATCAGGCCAGAACTGAATCCGATAAAACAAGCTGCTCCGGTTAATGTCTAGTGAATTGAAATCGTCAGTAACTGGTGATCAGAAGATTTACTAACCGTATCAGAAAAGTTAGAAAGTTGCAGTAAATCAATCTGATTGGTGTATTGTTTTTCTAGAGAACGATTTCTAGACTAGAAATACTGATTAATGGACGATCAGAAGCACATATGTTGCTGATTCATCGCCGTATCATAAAAACAAAGTTAGTTGGATTTCTGCTTATTTGTTACAGTACGATGTAATGAGACATACTTAGTGGTTGCACGTCAAACTGAACGGTACCGATAGAACATCTAGATAAATTACCAGTTTGCAATGTTACATATACATGCAATCGTTTCGGGATCAAAAGAAATAACGTCATCAACCTTTGAACTAGGGTTTCTTCGCTACCAATTTTGTATCGTTTTTCTCCTCTACCAATCATTCACAAGTGCTTCTCATCGTAATATCTTTTTCGATCGAATTTGTCCACAGAATTCCCTGAGTGTGCTGTACACTGTGTTTGCTGACTCCCTGCGTCAGTACTCACTGGAGCATATAGTCGCCACTCTGTTGGGCGCGATCGATGTTCCTCCACCCGGTACGTTTTTTCCCCTCTCGCTCTCTCTGCTAGTGTCTTCCTTAATCTCATTCTGCCTATGTTGTATTTGCTCACCTGCCAGCCTTCTTCATTATGGATTTGAACACTTCACTTGATTGTTGTGATACACAGTCAACGTAGTATGAATCTGTTTTTACATAGGTCGAATCCCCTTGTGTGTTGATTTGACTTAGTTTGATTTTGACCAGTTACATGGGAGCAGAAAGTACTGAAATTGAATAGGTCAGTTAAATTCGACACAACGAGCTTTTTCGGTCGTAAACAACAACAACAACATTGACAACAACAGCAGGAAGAAGATAAACAAAATCTCACTATACCGGTCACTCCTGCACGTGCTATCTCGACAGGAGACAAATTCCAATGTGTAGAACGAATGGGCCATGCCAAGTTTTGTTTTAAACATCTACGACAGCTTTATTTTCGCTATCCTTCAGAATCATTCGATGAAAATGTGATACATATCCATTAAATGAAACACGTGTAGGCCCAAGAAAACGCAGATCGATTCAAAATGCAAGTGTACGGCTGACGTTGTCCGTTGATCATGCCGTTTGGATCTTCCATCTGTTTTGTTGATGGGTCATCCGTACTTCGCCTAGTAGTAAATCAGTCTGTCTGCACAAAGCTACTAAATCAGATTTGACGTTCAATTTTTGTGCCTCTGTGTGTTGACATTTTGGATTGTATTTCTGAACTTAAATATTCGCATGTGTACTGTATTGATCCGATGAGAAGCATCTTGATGATGATTTGTGTTTGTCACTTTACTTCTAATAATCCATACCTGTCTCTCACTGGTTATCAGTTTAGTCTCCACGGATTTGTCACCCTTTCCTCGTTTGCAAAGTACTTTTCGTCTGGGGAAACGAATCACCCTAACCGGTATTGCTTGTTGGCAACTAGCACTTGATCCAACAGATGTCCTTATTTTCGCATTCCTGCATGCATAATCTCAATGTTGAGTCCGGTTGCGCAACCAGATCTGAACAACAGTGTCAAAACAATGGAATGTGAAGCAATTTTTACGCGGAATGTCTTATGTATTGGACCAATAATCACGTGATTATAGGTACAGCCTATCGATTATGTGAGAAATATTTTGCGTTATGCACATGCTGATTTTCTGATTACTCGAAGACGGGTATATTCTCGCTTAAGTTGTATTCATATTGATTGGTTGAGTTTTCTCTACGGATTATTCATAATTGAAATGCTGGGTGATTTTGCTGTCACCTAGTCTGCTCCTACTCCAAGGTCTTACATAATTCATCAATCCTAATCCGGATTTCCAGTTCTTTCCCGTAGTAATGTAAGCATCAACGATCTCGCCGTAATCCCCCAAGGAAAAATAGTAAAAATGCTCACGAGTTACGCGCACTGTTACCGTCGATATACCATAGTGTCCATCTTTATGCCATTTCTTCTTGGGGTTCACCTGTGTGAGAAAGTCAATTCATGAAGATAAATGTGCTACCAACTGATGTCATGCTAAGACAGCATAAGTTATCCGATATTTCACAGAGTTCGGGGACGAACTTAACAGTTTGAGATCACTGGCGCTGACATGCTCAGATTCAAGGTAGGTGTTCGTAACGAAAGCTACACGCCCTAGTTGGTATCATCACTGTTATTTAGGTGCTACAGTTAATTCAGATTTAAGTTTTTGGTTTCCTTTCAATAATTATCACCTTCATATCTGAATAATCTGGTTTTGATTCCTGGCTCTCGCCATGATCCTGTTGTGAATGATCTAACTAAGAATACAAATAGTATAGAGATGAATACAAAACTAAGCCAAACGAAGACCGATTACGGGTGGTGAAGGAGTCACTAACTTCGGCGTTTGATTTTTTTTAATGAAGTCTCCAACCCAAAGAGAGGCGGGTCTCGTGTTCCGTCACTCAAGTAGCCTTGCACGTCCCACACAAACAAGGTTGTAACGACGATCGATTTGAATCGTAGTATATTTCTGTTCTGTTGTAGCATGATTTACTGTGCGGTATCAATATTCCATTAATTAGTGAAAATCCATAGGGTCAGTGTACAAATGTTTCACTGTTGTTAAAAATGATCAGTATATGTTCAATGCCTCTACTGAAATTTGGACGTGGGTCGTTCGTCCATCCGGACTAGCTTTGAACGGCTTGCTTGTTATTTAACATTACATGAAGTAATACTCATTCTTCACTGGGTTTGGACGGTGACAGCAAATCACCTACACAGCGATCTCTTGTAAAGAACAATAATTCGAACTGATGTGATTATTCTACTAGAGATAGGGAAATCCAACACACACCATTCAGTCTGTGATATAGTCCGTGACATAACTCACAGTTGTCGACAAGCCTTTCCGTTTCAACCCTTGTTCATTCGTATGCCATCCTTCGTGTCCGTCAATGTAGCCACAGCCGGGTCCCAGTTAGTGAGAAACTGAAATGTGGGATATCCGAGATCATAGAAGAGGATGTTTGCACAAAACTGGAAGTAATTTCGAACAGTTTAGATCATTTAATCCGATTTTAAAATTCCCGCCGTGGACATCGTCAGCATTATTTTGCTCCGCTGATAGAATGAATTGTGTTGAGCGCACAGCTGGTTTTACCATGTGCATGTATAAATGTTTCATCATCACAGTTCGGATATAGTGGTTATTTTATGCGTTCGCAACGTGAACAATTCGTTGTTGTGCTCGGTTCGAAAGATCCTTCGTGTCCATTTTGTGTTTGAATGGTTTTGATGTTGTCCTTTTTCAAATTCCGTGACCGAACAAATAAGATGGTTGTGCACGATTGGCTAAATCTGTATTGTCCAAGATATCTAGATAGCGTAGACGGTCGTCTATATATTGGGGACGATTTTTAAAAAAAAACCCATAGATGCATGTTTCTCCTAGACAGGTAAGTTTCAACCGTGTCGGATTGCATCGCACAAATTTTCTCACCTTACGAATCAACTTCATGTGATAAACCTTTGAGGTTAGAATGAACAATTATTTTGAATATCGCACTCCAATTTTTCGTTTCCGATAATCCGAATGTCACATTTATCTTGTTTCGGATATGGGAGCCTCATAATCACTAAAATCGGTCCAGTTCCTTAACTTACTACCAGAAAACTATGAGTAGATATTATGAAGACGAAAAAAGCGCTCGAATGGAACTTCGCGACTGACCACAACATCTAACCGAGTCTTCTAATGTCTCCAGCCATCCGATGGGTGGTTTTCATGTATCCCAATCAGAAGCCTAACATACCCTACTCGATCAAGTCCACTAACCTAGGTTCTCAAACGTTTTTTCGTGTCGTGAACTGCCCCCCCCCCACGAGCCACCTCCCAAGAGTGAAGCAGTTTGTCAGTCAGAATACTTCCACCAAATGAATAGGGGACTGGAGCACCTAGGGTTTCTCTCGATGGTGGGAGAAGTCATCGCGATTATGAAAGTCCGCCTGAGCTGTGTAGCCCCAACCCGAAGAATGCTGCTCCGTCTGTTTCACTTGCTCCATTAGATGCATGACTCTAAGGACTAGATCCGAAAGACGAACCGGTAATTAAAGCACCAACGAAGACAAAAAGGGAGAAACGGCTGTTAGGTCTCACTTGATAAACACTAAGAAGTTCCTCCACGGGTGCTTCAGTTACGTCCCCGGGCGGCGTTAACGCACCACAACCATGTGGGTCAGACTTTTGAGTCAAAGACTCTAGTTAGCGCTCTCGGAGAAAATCCTCTTCTGCTCTGCGTGCAGTCACTAATTATGATTTGCCCTGAAACCTCCAGCATACTTCCAGCAAACCTCCTATTAGCGACGGTGATTCTCTCATAGACGGAATCATTTGCCCGTTTGGTGTTACTCGGAGTTCTTCGCTGAATACGTCAATCTACAGGCGAATGTTACTTTGGGTCTTTTAGATACCATTATGTGTTTCGTAAACTTCAATCGATTTTCCACTAGCGCATTTTCTGGACTAATTCTTCATTTTGTTACTGATCGAATATTATCTGTGTCATTCGTTTTGATCCATGTACACTCCAGTTATTTATTACGAATCCCCCCACCCCACACGCAAAAGCAACATTGCGTCTGCTGATCTTACTCAGGCCATGTTTCAAATCTCACCGTCTCGTAGCACGTGCTTTCGTCTAATGTATGGCGATGTGTGTACGAGTCATGTGAAGGTTACCTCGAGCTCCTCTCTGCCCCAGGTATTACCAGTTTGGCCTTGGTCGTGCGCAGAATCTGTATGATCGTGTTTAGGTTTACGTGGCACACATGAGGTTTGTACGGTCAGTTCACTTAGACTAGGGTTGGTCTGGAATATTCTTGGTGAGCTGTCGTCTAGATGGTCTGATTATTTTTTTTCTTCGCCTAATTAGCGGACGCTGATGGAGCCAATAAAACTGCTTATTAGCAAAAAGCGTTCTCAAAATTCATCTGTTTCCACCCAAACTTGTCTTTCGGATACGTCCCTTCCTTGTCGAACTAGGTGGTCAATGGAATAAATAAGCATTTCATCTACCGTGGCTATCTTCCTAAAACATGATAGACGTTTCAATATCGAAACAAATTGCCATATTTGTCACTTTCTTTTCAATAAAGCGGCGCAATTCAGATTTCTGGTGGACAAAATATACTGCCAGTTTTTTGGTCGACTGTTGTGTTTTGCTTCATCCCGACTGTCGTTGATATCGCTTCAGATATTCACTTACCCCCCCCCCCTTATTGTCCTATCTATTTATCATCCAGCGGCGCCCGACAGTGATGACTCCTATAAAGTTTTCCACGGACACTCGAACTTTCGCAGTTAATTACATGCGCTTTATAAGTGCTTACAGCACATACCTTACACTCTCCGCTTATACCGTGCAGGCTCGAACACTGGGCGGAGTGCTTCCAAGCGCAATTTAGCTACCCCCCCCCGTCGCACTGCTTCCACAACTAACTCTTCCACACACATACCTGTTTAGTCGGAATCATCAACAGAGGCGCTGATCCTTGATTAGGCCCAACCCTTAGGATTTTACAAGGCGTCTGGCTCCGATGACTTTTGCACATCCCTGTCTAAAGATGGTAGAGCGCCGCTTTCTCGGCAACTTCATGTTCTGTCCGCAAAGGTCTGGGATTCAAACCGGGTTCGCTCATCGTGGAGGGGGAGGGGATCAGTTGTTGTCTTCCATCTTCAAGACAAACTCACGCAGTGACAGTGCCAACCACGGTGTTGTTAGCCTAATACTAGTATTACGATAACTATTAGCGTCTCTTGTTCTTCACAACTGTGCTGCACGTAGGATGTACAGACCCGTGAGAAGCAGGTCGGGCTTCGTTCCCGTTATAGATGTGTTGATCAGATCATCCCCCTTCAAGAGGTGCTTAAGCATCATATACTTAGTAAAGACCGACTACCACTGTATTTGTAGACATGTGAACGACTTGCCACTCCGTTGAGAATGTTGCATCTTGGACCCGTTTGCTTACAAATGAAATGCTTTTCGATCCCTAAAGGTTTGTAGTATCATGCAACGGTTAGGGCCAGGTCAAATGACTAACTTTCTCCACCTTTTGACATCCTTAGTAGAGTATGGGTGATGCTATATTTTCCCGTTTATCTTTACTACAATGTGTGTACCAAGGAACGCATTGTTAGACATGTGAAATGATGAGTTTGAACCCCACATAGGTAACAGATTTTTTGATTAAGATACCGGCAACATTGTGTTGCTGAGCGATCATGTTCAAGTCACTCAGTACGCCTTGGACCGCTTGATGATTCGGGTATCGAAGTAAATGTAGATTTTTTTCGAGAACTCGAAAGCGTGACTCCACGCTGATGATCAGTTATCAATGGTTGGTTGCTTGAAGCATCTCGGGAGCTGCATCACAGCTGGTGGAGTTGTCAGACAGGAGATCGTATAAAAAATAACTTGAATTTTGGTCACCTTCGGTGATTTGCCAACAAATCTCGTCTGTCACTTTCATTTTCAATTCTCTACTTCTGTGTTGTTCAGTCCATTTCAGGTTCGAATTGTGTTGCCGAATTCAATCAGTTTGTTGACCGCCATTAATTTTTTTTCGTTTTCCACAGTTGATGTTTTAACGATGGGCAAAAGGCTCAGCGCACCGAAAACCCCGTAATTCGTCTGTCTGTGCTCCCATTCGATCTTCTTACTAAGAGCCTGTTTCAATGAATTTTCCAGTCGATAACTTCTGCTCTAGCTTGCCATAATTTTGGATGCCGTTTCTTTGCTGGTTCGTTCAGCTAGAGTACACCGTTTCGTTGTCGAGAGCTTAACTTCGTGTACAATCTGGAAGTTTTCTTTAGTCATACTTCAGTTCCAATCTGTGATTCTCACATTTATTGTTTTTCGCCATGTTAACTTTAACTCTTTTCTGCATTGATGAAAGTGTTCACAAAAGTGTAACTTATTAGATGCCCAAACCCGGTACTAAATGTAACCTTTTCTTTAGCGACCTTCGAAAACTGTGTCAGCTGCAGTCGACTCAGTCGTCTCAGATCTTTCCAATTACAAGCATTTCTCCATGTTCAGCGTACAGACTTATTACAGATGACCTATATCGTGTTCCTGTAACAATCTCCGGGTGGATCTGATAATGAATCTTTACCCTTGATCTTCATTTGACGAGTTCGATGCTTTATTCACAACAGATGACTGTGTGCAAAGTACATAACTTGGCCGTGACACAACAGTTTTAATCCATTCATGGATCAACTATTCATATCAACCTTATGTGTTCACATGTGATCTGCATAAATCACCTGGAATAAAGCGGAGTGATCGATGTGACTCATCTCATTCACCAAACGCTTCTGTGATCACAAGTACGTGTTTAGTCGCACGCAACATGGTGGTAACAACTGGATATCGATCTTACCTGGATTCAGTGTTGATCCGATAATTGACCTTTGTTGTAATCACTATGACAAATAGTTGTGATAAAAGCGTTCTATATTCAACAAAAAACAACTAACTCTATGCTTCCGGGGAACGGATTATCATAAGTAATAGTGCTTTGTTTATCCACGGGCACGTGGAATTAAATCTGCACGCGGAGGATTTCTCGCTTTCCAGTTTTTTCTGAGACCGTGATGTGCACAATTTGAGGTTACGCTCATGTTCTGTTAGCGCAATAACGATTTTCACTTATGTGTGCGGTTCAACGATTTTCATTGAGGATTCATCAGTACACTAGCAAACAAGCTTGTTCTCAGTGTTTCCCAACTGATTACATACAGTATTGCGTAATTGAGGATTTAGTCTGCCGCTGAACTATTCAGCCGATCTATCAATATGTGGTACGTAATACACCCAGTGGCTTACTTATTTTCTCCTCTACTGCACTGTCCTCCGACCGGTCAAAACATTCACATATGTCAATAAACCGATAAACGGTTGTGAGTTTTCGTGGAAACATACCCACCAGTGGTGGAATCAGCGAAATGAAAAGTAGAAAAATACAATTCAAATCTACCTATCACAACAGCCATTTCCACTGCGTTGTGAAAACGGCTATCAAATCATCCTTTTTGCCACTTTCACTTCGCTTTTATGGGGTTTTGAAGTAAGATTCCTGTCATTCAGAAACAGTAACACTACTTACATCAAAATCGAAACTTGGACCATGTGTCCTCGTTCTGAAGGTTGTCCTTGGCTAACCGACGAAATAATTTTCAAAGAACACCTTGTGATTCCAAAAATGGACTCTGTCCATGCACGCTCCTCACGATTCAAATGAGATTAAGGTGATGAACCTAATGTGGAGTGCTCAAGTATAGGGATGATTGGACAGGAGAGTACCGGGCACGCATACCTTATGAGCGGCAACAACTGTGAATTCGGTCGTGTGCTTCCGGGGGAATTTTATCCTGTCATCCAGTTACAATAACATACTACTTATATAAAAAATTCTGCTGATTTATTTTTCTCTTTCTTTCATAAATCTGAGTTGTTCACTATAGGTACTGGTCAGAAGTCTCCACAATAATTTCGCGATACCACGAAATTTTCACAATGCTGAATTTGTTTTCACCGGAAGCATGTGCATTTCTCCCCTGTCTACTTCGTAGTCTATTTCGGGCGGACAGCTTCCACTCGTTTTTTGCTGTTTATTTTTTCGACTGATGAAGTTTTCTCATCTGGTCAATGCAATGATAAATCGAAAGCATTCAGGTGTTCTGTCTTGGCCTTTGTAAATCATCAATCGTGTCCTCAAATGATACTGACCTAGACCTCCGTCTTTTCGTTGTTGACGTTTCTTTAGCGTTGATATTATGCCCGTGATGAGTAACCCGATTGCGATAGTAATTGCATTAAAAACGCGCAAACAAATTCACAATCATAGTGTGTGACTATCGACACGATTGTTCAGGTCGAATTAGCACGATGAAACTTGCTGTACGTGTCATACTGAAAAAACAATTAAATTGTGCTCTCAGTACCGCTTCCATGAAATCGGTTTATACCCATCCAGTTAGATAATCATACCAGACGTGATCGGTAACTAGATTTATCTAACCAGAGGTCATGTGTTTGACATCTCTTATCGATAGATGTACAAACCGGTTATGTCATTGTCATTGACGGCTTGTGAGAAAATTCCCGAGGCTCTGTTGCTTTTTCACGTGATCCTGTTCATTCTTAGTGTGATGGCAGTTCAACTGATCCCGTTTATTTCCAGGTCGCACATTCTCTGCTCATTGTTTATAGCAAAATCTGTTTTCCCTCCTTTTTAGGCGGTCCGCGTATTTCATTCAGTCTAGGTGCCGGTGATCGGCAAACAATACAACCCGCCCACTGTACCACAATCCCCGTGACAAGAAATTATGTCGCCCTATTATTCAGACATCTCGGTGAGTGCTGTAAATGGTTTTCCCAGATGGCGTTCGAGTTCATTCCAGTGCATTTGCCATTGTGCTAGCAAGTGAACACTGAGGGATTCAGTACGTGGGATCATCCGAGTTATCATTTGGGTTGTTCAGCTTCTTATTGTTCACACCGAAAATGTCATCTTTTTCACCCTGGCACACAGTTTCTCTTGCGGAATATTCACATTGTAATAGTTTATCGATCACCACACATCAAAAACGGTGGTGCTCGTCTCATCTGCTGACATTATCAATTAAGCTTTTGCAGTGGTATACGAATTCCATGGTAACGGTACAACCCAGTTACATACATTAATTCTTCTCATCATCTATTCTACAAAAAAACAGGCTTCTCGATAATTTCTTCATATAACACTTCATGATACTTACAATAATGATGTTGTTTTGCAGTTACATGGTACTAGTGAAGACTTTGATCGTCATATCAATAGACTGAATTTGGTGACCTCTTCAGCCCACTTATTCGGTGACATTTTCAACGAGATCTCGGGACTCATCTAAAGTTTAACGTCTTCTTATCTTTCCAGTTCACATTGAGGCTAAATCAAATATTTCCCCATAGCCGCTTTTACCCAGAGTGATCAAAACAACGAATTAGTTGCTATATTTTGATGTTTTTCAAGCATGATTCACGGACACAGCTGAATTTTCCATGAAACTTCTATATATACGCTAAGTGGTATGCATCTGCTCCATTCCCTACAATGGTCTCTCACTTATCGTGAGAGTTACGCTCCAGAAACCCCTGCGTTAGGTGGAAATTCGTGAACTAGCGACTTTCTGAAACATTTGCACTCTCATACGCCTTTTCCACACTCTTAAGAACACTGCAACCTAGCTTGATGTGGTGGCTTGCGTGCCTCCGTGACCGGAAGAGCTATAGAAGATGGCTTCCTTAAGTCGAGAATCTTCATGCCTGACGGGCCAATGGGTAGAGGCCAGACGAAATCCAGTCTCTGAACCAGTTACTGAGCAACATTTGGCTCTAACCACTGGAGAGGATACTGCAACAAATAAACATGAAGAAAAACTTTCATCGGTCTAAAACCCTCTACTAGATGGACCTAGGAGTGGAGTACATCCAGGTAAGTTGCAAGCCTTTCTAGACAGCTTGACCCACTGCGTAGCAATGCTTGGTATGCGTTTTGCATCTTCAAAGTGCAAGATGCTGTTTCAGGACTGGGTTGGTCCAACACCAAACCTTTCAGTGTCTGGGGAGACTGTAAATGTGGTAGACAACTTCTGTTATCTGGGGAGGTGCATCTAACCCGGAGGTTGGATATCGGATGAAATGTCTCTGCGCACACAGAAGGCTCGTTTGGCATTTGCTAATCTGAGTCATCTGTGGTGTCGACATGACATTCGTTTGCCTATCAGGGGTCGAGCGTGCGCTGCAGCAGTCAGGTCCGTGCTCCTTTATGGTTCGGAGACATGGCCACCGATGTCTTCGTAGTATTGCTCGAATCTGGTGGGAACACCGTGTGAGCAATGCTGAGGTTCGGCGGAGAGCCTCAGGTTCTAAGATCAAGTCATTAGATGAAACACTTAAGCTGACCAGGCTAAGATGGTTGGGGCATGTGTTGCGCGTGTCCCCTGACAGGATCCCTCGGCGTGCTATGTTTGCTGAGGCGGCTACCAGTTGGAAGATGGGTAACGGTGGTCAGTCCATGACATGGAAGAAAGGTATGAAAAGCCTAACTACTGGACTTGGCCATGTAGGACGTATTAGGCTTCCTGCGTGGAGTCCAAGGGACCTTTTCAGTCAATGGTTAGATACGTTGGGGGATGTGACTAGATATCGCTATCAGTGGTGCTCTTGCGCCAGGAGATAGCAACCAAAGCCACAACACCCAGTGCTTGGTAATGGTCATCTGAACTGATAAACACTGCATTTGCTTTTCAGCACTTTTCACACTCTTAAACCTACGTTTTGTTTACCACATACATAATTCTGCACGCGTACTCAAAAGTGAAATATAACTCGAATGATGAAGATCATTCTTTTAATATGTTTGGATGAACATTTATATATTGTTTCAGATTTTTTGGCAAGAATAATTAAAATTAGAAATTTTACAAAGATATACTTGCACATCACAAGATTCCGCGATCAAGAATTGGATACGGTACAAAACCGCCGATACAATGAAACCCTAAGAAGTGAATGACGATATAGGTGGGAGGGGGTGGCGATTGTAATCGGTTTTTACCACCTAGGGTCTCGTTTCACATCGTTCAAGCGTTCACAGTTATAACTTTACATCTATCACACTCCCTGTATCTTGTTTTGGCGAACAAAAATGCCTCACCTAAATAACGTCGTCAAAGATTGAAACTAATTAAAAAAATGATACAATTTGTTAAATGCACTTTGCTTGGGGATGTCCGGACGAAAGAGCCTAGTTTCCCATTCCTAGACATACGTACCCATTTTGCGTACAAATAGCTTATTTCTATGCTTGGCCTCTGTTGTTAGTTGAATTTGATGTCACTCTTTTGGATGACTGCAGTGTGAACCGCACTAGTTCCTGCTTTGCGCGCTCTTGACACAGAAAATGGATGTTCCTGTTGACCTCACGCGTTGGGGAAAAGATAGACGAATAGCTACTGTTAGCGCACGAGTTGTGAAATTTTTTTACACACACACACGCATATACAAAGTATTCAAACGCTGTAGGCAGTGGTAATAAAGTCATCAATATTCACGACATCTTTTGCAAAGAAGTTCCACGTCTTGGAACTTTGTGATAAAAATGGTTTACTTGTTACATCACGGACAACTTGTCCGTTCTGGTGTAGTTTCATGAAATTTTGGTTTTAGGTTTGAAATGTTGGATTCAAGAGTACTCATCCATTTTCTCCACGATGTCTCCATCTGTGTCTCCCAGCTGCTCAGGCACATGATCACAAGCGTTTGATGTTTATCGTCGATTATCAGTCTAGAAACAAATAATACCCAACCAGTCACACAGGAATATTGCACTTTAAAGAGGGCATGTTGATTTCCTATGCTATGCTAAATTGTGCGTCTACGCCATTTAACTTTATATCGGGTTCCAGTGTAGAAAATAATCGTTACCCCGTGGTAGATGGTCTTGTCGTCGCCCGAAGTAGTACCACCGCCTTTGCTATTGGAGCCTTATGTGTTTCGTCACTCCAGTTTCCAGGATTAGGTTGCCGATTTCACAAAAAAACTCATGTAATCCATAACCCACAGAAAATCATCGCTTATATCTACTCAGCATTCACAACAAGAAAAAACCTCTAGCCCTCACCAACATTCGTGGTATGAACCACAATACTGATTCTGTGCATCATTTTATCCAATCTTCTTGTCCCTTTGCCTTACTCTTGACCGAGACGCAAACCTCTCCCAAGTCGAGTACTACCCATCTCCAGTTCCCAAAATTGTTTTTTATTCCTCATTTTCATCTAAAGCTGGCGTCTGTGCCTACATCCATCAGGCAGTTGCTATCTCCCGTATCCCATACTTGGACCTTGCCAACCGCGAGTTCCAGCTGATGTGGCTGAAGCTCCGGTTCCATTCTTTTAACCATTACTTTTGCACCGTTTATCGCTCTCCCTACAGTAATGAACATTCCATTTTTGATTTATTGTCTTCTGGCAACAAGAACTTGTTCGTATCAGACCCCAGTTGCCAAGTTACCATTCTTGGTGACTTTAATGTCCACAATAAGAACTGGCTTTTGGACTCTTCTGACACTACGGTTGTGGGACGCAAAGCGGAAGCCTTCGCTTTGGTCAACAATCTCAGTCAACTCGTTGACTTCCCCACACACACTCCCGGTCGGGCTGGCGATCGTGCACATACATTCGATCTTCTCACTTCTCTTCCGTCCTTACTCTTTGATACTACCTCCCCTTCTGCACTTGGCTCATTGGACCACTGTCTTATCTCCCTCTCCCCCACCTTTTCTCTCCCTGTTCCTGTATGCAACTCCAGACACACCTTTTGGCTTTACGATTCAGCCAACCGGGATGGCTTTCGTGATTTTCTGGCCTCCTACACCTAGGGTATCTGCTGTTTCACTTCTGTTGTTTCTTCCTCCGTTTCAAACTTTGCTGAGACTATTCTCCAAGACATGCTTTTTATTTCACACTTTTCCAGACCCGGCAAACTAAGTTCTGAGTGGTTTTCCTACGCCTATAATCGCACTGTGCGTCTAGCGTTCAGACGGTGGTACCGCGGTGATATTCCCCAATCTCGCAGTCTCTTTGTACGGGGCAGAAATAAATACTCACTTGCCATTAGGAAAGCGAGGGATCGTTCGGTCCACCACAAAGCCGAACGTCTAACGTTTTCCGCTACTGGTAGCCGATCACTTTGGTCTCGCTCCAAGGCAGTTTCCCGTAATTTTTGCCCCCCCCCAATTTCGCCCTTATCTCTAACGCCTCTGGCTCTTTAGTCTGTGAACCCCATGAGAAAGCCGAAGTTTTTGCTTCCTGGCTTGCCTCTAATTCCACTTCACTCAACTCTTCTATTCTCCCACCTCTAACCATTCTTATTATCCGCGCTTATCACAACCATAAGGGTTCACCAGACCTTACAATCACTTGACCGAAATAAACCATCTGATCCGGACAGTATTCCATTCATCGTCCTAAAATGTGCACCCCAGAGTTAGCACCAATTTCTGTCTTTTTTTTGCTTTTCTCTCCAATCAGGTACGTTTCCCACCCCATGGAAAGAAGTCGTAATTTTTCCTATTCCCAAACACGTCGACTCCTCCGATCCAAGCATCTACCGTCCGATTATCCTAACTTCTGTAATTTTTGAAAGTCATGGAAACCATAATTTCCGACCAGTTGCTACCGTTCTTTGAGCGTGGAGGACCCCTAGGCGATCGTCAGTACGGGTTCCAACCTCGTCGTTCTACTGATGATCTACTGGCTATGGTCTCACACTCCTGGTCAGCGGCACTCGACAACCACGGGGAAACACACCGGGTCTCACTAGACGTATCGGAGTGTTTTGACCGTATCTGTCACAAAGGTTTACTGTGTAAATTGCCTACTTTAGGGTTTTTCCAGTCCATGTTTTTTGCGGATGTCAAGTTTTCTCAGTAACCGGACCATCTCCATTCGTATCAATGCGGCAAAATCGCAGTCTTTTGCTGTGAATGTTAGTGTTTTCCAAGGTTCTGTAATCTCACCCACTCTCTGCTTTTCATCAATGATCTCTTATCCATCAATTCCAACCCATCCGCGCTTTTGCCGGTGACGTCACTCTTCACTACTCCCTTTCGTATCCCACCGCCAACATCGACCGCGACCGTTGTGCCCCAGTAACTGCTCAATTCGGACCTTCAGCAGGCCTCCCCTTGGGGCTGTCAAGATCGTGTTCTCTTCAAAGCTTCTAGAACATCTCTTCTCTCAACTTCTCTCAAATACCAATACCTTTCTCCCCACTTAAATTTTGATTCGGTTCCCCCTCGTTCCTCCAACTCGATACCTTTCCTGGGTCTTTCGATCATCTCTTCCCTGGTCTCTATACGCGTGTTCGCTTACTTCTCGTACTGCGCGCAAGATTGGTTTTCTGTTCGGCGCCAGACGTTTCTTCCAACCATCCCGCCTCTTCTTACTGTACAAATCTCAAATTCATCCCACACTTGAATACTGCTGTCACGTGTGGGGTGGAGTTTCGTCTTCTGTACCTCTTCTCGACCGGGTCCAACGTCAAACCACTCGTCTGATGGATGACTCAGCTGTAACATCCAATTTGCGGTGGCTTGCCCATCGCCGGGCAGTTGACTCGTTGTCCCTATTCTAGCGCCTTGGCTATCCCTATTCCCATTACTTTTAAACGCCGATCCCGAGCACAGACACCTAGTCACTCTTATCTGGTTTCTGTTGCTCGATCTCGGACCTCGACCTTCCAAGATTTCCCCCCCGGTCGGTTAATTATAGAACACCCCCACTCTGTGTTACCATCCACGTACAACCTTTCTCTGTTCAAAAGCGGGATCAACAAACTGGTTTAGACGTGAATGTTCCTCACAGACTTCTCTTACAGTATGTTTTCAAACTATGGAGCTTACCCGTTTGACTGTAATTCACTTCGTGTGTAATAAAAAATGCTCGGAATCTCTCCAGCGGAACCCGGTAGATCTGTCGCTGGGACTTTGTGTACAGTTTAACTAATTGTCGCCGTAACCAGTGGTGGATTAGTGGTATGGACAAACAAGTAGAAGCAACGAAATATGCAACGATTTTTAATCGTAATATCGGAAATTCATTTTCTAGGTTCGCAACCGTAAGTCGTGTGTCCAATCCCAGAGTTTATATCAGACCCATTTTCTTGGAACTATAGAAATACTGTTTTTGGCAAAACAGTTCTACTCACATTCTGTTTCTTTAGTCGGTCATAGTAGAAGAACGACGCATATGGGATTTCGCTCAAACAAGTGGAAGGAACAAAAAATATTGGTATCGATGCTGTAGATATTGTCGGTTTCACACAATTTACCTGTTTTTTCCTCACTGTTTTATCAGACAGTGTCCAGCATCAACATGTTTTTATGGTTGTCATCCGATACGACAGAATAGTATTTCTATAACATAATTCATTGATTTTTTGCCTTCGAACCACTATAGTCCTTTTTTAACGGCTTTTGATCGCTGAGCTTGTTGTTTAGATCTCAAGTGTTCCATCATCAGTCGAGGTGACATCGTCAGCAGTGACTGGTGATGAAACGTTTGCGACCTAAACGACAGGCTCAGCTATCAGACGCCGTTGAAAACCACCAACCAACACCAACTTTCAAAATTAATTTTTCAGCGAAAATAATTTGTAAAGAGGAACTAACACTTATGGTTTCTTCTCACCGGAATCCGGCCCAAGACTTTGTTTGGTCACACTCCTGACAATCCAGCATAATGTCCGTCGACATTATTTGGTCGCATCGATGAAAAGCGACAGCTCAAGTCATGGGTATAAACTACGATGAATCACTGTAATTCGAGGTCTTCTGCTGCTTAGACGTAACGGATTTGAAATTCTAGCTGCAAACTATTATTTTGTTCATTCCAACTTTTTGGCTTGTACGTTCCAAGCACAGCAGTTTGGCTCTGTCTTTCCTGGATGCTCTCTGTATCTTGCCTTTCAGGAATACACAACGTGATTCTACTTTTTTCGGCTATCCTAAGCGACCAGAAGGTTTTGTTATGTTCCCGCAGCCTCAATCGACTGACGGAGTCGTGCCAGGCTCTGACTGCCATTCTCTATCCTCTAAAATACGGGTATGTTTTGTCAGTTCCATGACCTTCAAAAAGAAATTGTTTTTCATTCACGGAACCTTAACTAATCCTGTGATTTAGATCATTCCTCATTCGCACTTTTTCCATAGTTAGTTACTAGATATGGTAGAATTGAAATCCTCCTGGCACGACGCACATTCTTGTTCACTTTCCACTCAACCGGAATATTCAGCACGGTCATACTGGACCGCCGCCTTTCCTATGATGACACACTGTCTGATCTACTACCTATCTTACCGGTGTTGTTTCAGTGGACAAACTCACAAAATTGTTTATCCGTTCTTTCCTGTACATTGCTACGGGGACTGAGAATTGTTTACTAGCATGGAATGTTGTGCAAGTACATTGCTAGGATATGCCAGTCATTGGTTGCACAAACTTCGTCCCCACATTAAGATCAACAACGGTCGGTCTCTCACAAAATTGATACAGCGGAAAGCGAGCGAACGAACAAAACGGAACATCGAGCAATTTCTGAAGAGTTAACGAAGGAGTCCTCTCTCTCTCTCTCTCTCTCTCTCTGGCTGGCAGCGCTAAATAATGACATTTCAGTGCATGCAGCGCTGGCCAGTACTCTCTCGTTATTTCCCTTCCACGTTGAATCAGTCTCACAACTAGTGGCCCAATGGTCATCCGTTTCCGAATCGACCACAGTTCCTGTCGCAGCTTTTTCCGTTTTTTTGTGTTGTTTTCTGGACAGTTTTGAAAGGAAGTCTTTTTCGTCTTGATTCGAGGTAGACGAATGAATATACTGGTTACTTGAGTGTTGTATGTGTGCATTTTGAGGATGCACAGAGTTGAAACACGGTCCTGAGTTCCGGGTAGTGTCATGGTACGGGTGTATGGGGTGTCTGAGAGGAGTAGCACTTCTGAGTTGGTTGACTGTCGTGTCCCTTGGGGCATCCTCCATCTCTTTGGTCTCCATCATTCACCCAACTCTCACCTGTGGCTCCGCGAAGCTGAAGCATGCATCAGCGGCCACACCCCGGCAAACCGCTCGACAGGCGGGCTAAACCAGGTTGAGGGTTACCGAGGTCTAAAAAACTTCGGCGAGACGGTGTTCGGCATGTGAAGACAGATCCTTCTGAATGGGCGGACGAGATCTACTGATCCAACGGCCACAAAGGAGACCTATTCAACTGCCTGATCCGGCATTCCAGAGGAGGCGAACGAACCGTACAGCAGGTCACCGGCTCCTCTGGGAACACCCTGCTGCCTTGCAGTCTGCACTTGGGTGTGCAAGGGCTAGAGGTGCAACCTCGAACAAAAAGGCCGAACGGTGCTGGGGACACCGCTTCGTACCCTACTCCCGCGACTCTCTATGATTATTCACGAAACCTTCGCGATATCCATCGAGCCGACTTATCCTCTCGCAGGAGATAGTCGTGTAAAAGTAAGTAGTACGCAGGACCCTTTGGACGCCAAATGTTAAAAGAAAACGCAATTGGCTGGTGTGCCTTCTAATCTGGAGGCATCTGTGACTGAATCGCAATGGAGATTTCAGTTTTTGCCACAGGCGCTCTATCCAAAGCCAACAGTTTACACAAACAGACTACACATTTTGGCAAAGACACATGGGTGTTCGGTTAACACCTAATGCTTTCATTATCTTTTTATTTCATTAGAGAAGGTAACATCGGATTTGATTGTTCATTAACCAGCCTCGTTTCTGTTTGTGGTGATACACAAGAGGTTCGAGCATTATGCTGCAGATGTATGTATCACTGACCGACTTCATAAGTTGGTGTCACCCATATTCGAAACCTTCAAGACACTGTTTTTGTTCAGTCTGTCAAACGCAGCCTGCTGAACGCGGTGCGGACCCGAGTCGCTTTCCCTTAATCCAAGTATTATATGCTTAGATTTTTCAGTCTGTCGCAGTTCAGCTACTGGCTTCATCTGCCTACAGTTCTCATGTGTTTTCCATTTTCCCGCAACCACTCGAGGGAGCTCATGTGATAATTCGTTTGGTGACGGATGGAAATTTATCGGTATGCGTTTCTCCCGGTCGGGACAGAGTACTAGTTTTTCAGACAAGTGTCTCCCAACAATTTTGAGATATGTTTGTTTATTGTTTTCACTTACATGTCTTTTGAACTAGAAATTCATACACCAATCAGTTTAAATGTACACTCTGTGTGATTGACATTTTTGGTGTGAATGCTTTATGCCATGAGAAACCAAATGCTCTGACAAGATCTTTCATGGGTCACTGTTTCTTTAACACAAGTATATCCGAAAGATGGTGTTTGTACCTTGTTAGTTCGAGGTGTGGACTATTTATGCGATATTCGTCCATCTGTTGAGTATTTTTTCTGTCTCGCGTTCGGCAAACGTGATGCTTACAATTCATTTATTCGGTCCCGCAACATGTGGGATAGGCATGCAATCACCGACGGCGTTCACACAGCTGTTGCTGCACAGTATCTTAATTTCCGTGGATCACATCCACTACGAATGAAAATTTTTCTGGGGTTCGTAAAATATTGTCTGTGCATGAGGTTCTTATTCTTCACACACTGCCGGATTTGGAGGACTTATGAAGTACCGTGGAGTTTTCGAACAGACTGGATCAGCGAGGGCAATTGGATTCGATCAGTCAAGTAAAATAGAGCAACAAAGTTTTTCTGCACTTCTGTCCGTGATCGTCCAGTGGTATAAGTATCTGATTGCAGAGTCCGGGGTTATTGGTTCAAACTCGTCACGGCCACCGAACTTTGATAGTTGACCGTACCACTTTGTCATTCATTCTGCCCTCAACTCGACGATTTTGGGGGTAGCAACCGAAACCAGGACACAGAGGAGCGAGGTTATTCAGAGAATGAACTGAATTGAACTGATCCCACTGGTTATCATTGACTGTGCGGATGGTCGCTTTTCCTTTCGACCATTCTATCTTGGTTTGGTTTACGAGTACGGATTTATTCGACGTCGGTGTTGATCCGATTCATTAGCATATCCCTTCTGGATGGAGCAAAAACACAAATGATATATGTCATCCCTGTTAATAGTTGAATCTACAGTCAAGTTATTCTGCTCGGAAAACAGGCGCCAGACCGAAGAGTCTATTGTTCAGACTGTTTGGCTTCACTCATTCCGGTCTGTTTGAAGTGTGGATGAGAGAGAGGATCTTTGCTTTCCGATAAATTTACCCGTCCTAGTTAAAATACCGGAGCACTTGCAACCTGCCACTAAACCAGATTCCAAATACTACTGAGTCCATAAACAAAAGAACGGTTTCTGCACATTAGTGATCGCTTTCAAGTCACTAGTTTTGAGATAATCGACGACGTGTCTCTTAAGTATCGTGCATGTCATTGTTTACGAAGCTTTCCTACCGCATCCAAGACAAATGTTCCATTAATTACACCATGTTGCATTCATGTAGAGACGCCATTAGGTATTTTAAATGTAGCCCCAATTTCGTGACAGATGCAGTTTTGCGTATCACTCCATGCTGTTTTCCATCCTGACCTTCGTCAACATAACTCTTCGGATACCACAGCACACTGTTCCTCCGTTGTTGTGTACACATTAAGAAAATGGCCATAAATCGGAGTTAACTATTAAACCTTTTCGATTGGTGCCCATGCAGATCGGTAAACATTGAAGCGATGGACGATGTTTGTCATTTCCTTTGTCTTATGATCCGTCATGTCTTTCAGTTTTCCCCCAATCTCTCTTGAGCAGCTTGTGATTCACTAACTGTTCCTCTCCGTCAGCTACTTCCGGAAAGCGTTCTTGTCGTTCAACAGTTATCTAGTTAATTTGTGAATTATAGATGATCCACGATGAGCCTTCAGTAGCTAAACCGATGAACTCGATTTTGGCTAATATTAAAAGGAATACACAAAGTGTTCTCCGTTTAACATCATCTTGCAGCATATTTCCATACCGTCGCGCTTCGTGACTTACAAAATGTGAACAGGTTTCTAACAACTTTCTGATTTTAAACTTGTTTAATTTTCCTCTCGCACACTCTCCAGTTAGAGAAACTTGAGATGTCCAACAAATGGGAGTTTCCGTATTGTGCGTTGTACCGTACGAAAAAAGATGTTTGTCGAAGCGATCGGTTAACATTTGCCATTCCCGTTTGCCTTTTTTACGCGAGCACATCACTGTGACCCATGAGTGGTCTGCTTTTGGCCTCGAAGTTACCGGAATCTCAATCAAACGACGGTCGTCTTTTGTGTGTTAATGTGTACTGAAAAACTGGGCTCTCAGTTCTCGTAAACCACAGTCCCCTTAGCCCTTCCACCCGGTGAATTCTTACATGTATTCATAAGCTCTTATCCCGTTTCGTTCGTAGGTGAGTTTAAAAGTCATCTTCCGTACACTTCTCTTTCGTTGTACGAAGATTGTCAAGTGCAAACAGAAAAAGTCGCTCAGCTCGGATCAGCCATGTGTAGTGCAACTGGTTTGCATTGTTTCTTCGGTATCGTAAAATGTGCTTGCGTTCCGGTTCCGTACTGAAAAAGTGGGCGTTGTTTATTTCAGCTTATTCGGACTACCATCCGCTCACAAATGCGAGAGAAGCCGTTAATTTCCAGGACATCTCCTTACTGTTTGATCAGTCGTCCAAGTAATTCGCGGCAATCTTTTACGGCCAGTCCCAAGCGCACTGTAATATGTTTGACCTCACAAATGCCCTGCGCTTCTTTTGGTAGCGTACTATACCATTCACCAACGTGAGGTCTGATCACGCACTTACAGAAAAAAACCCCCGCTAGTATGAGGAAACGCATAAAATTCCGAATTCCATTATTTTTCACCCCATGCATCATTGCAGTGAAAAAGTCATACCCCATAACCACGAGAACCATCTGCTCTACCGGAGAGGACTGGCAACCGTGATTTAAAGACTTGGTTGTAGTGAAGATCCACAAAAGCCTCCGGTGGTTCAGGTGCGGTAACTTTGTGGACGGCAATGGAGTGTTGTTTACCACGAAGATTGACCTACGACGGAGGCGGTCGGGAGAACGGTTGCACCTCCCACTTCTGAGTTGATTAGAAACGTATAACATTGAACCACCAGCAACATTGATCCGGGTGGCAGCACTGCTGTCTACCCCAAAAGCTGACCGACAGTAGCTACAACCGGACCTAACTATTGGTTGCACGTTCCGGTGTTTCGTTCAAAATTCTGTGTAAATTAAACTTTCTGATTCTCTTGGGGAATTAGTCCACTAATGAACTCCGATTCGTTGTTTCGCGTTTAATTTCCCGCCCATTTTCTCTCGTTCAGGGTTAATGGATCTTTAATGCTTTCCAGTAATGACCGAGAGAAAGATAAACATTCCTGTTTCTCGTCCTAAAGAATAAGTTCCGTTTTTCCTACTGAGCTACCTTGTGACCACTGCACTAAATCAGTTCGTCCCAGTCACGCTCACTCCCCCTTTTTCCAAAACTTGTAATCAATGAGACTGGGAAATGACTGACAGTGTACTGCTAGAATCAGAACCAATCGATCCGCGCGCACAATTTCATTTAGACTGAAATTTTTCTGGAATGTGGACTAATCTGTATAACAGAAACTACTGACTTTTTCCACTCACAGCATTCTGTTTTTCAGCCCCCTTTCACCACAGCAAGGATTTGCCACCAAACAGATTGATAATCTCTTGTCTAACACGCGATCGATTTGTATACTTGTAATGCACACTTCATCATTCCCCAAATATGTGATCCGTTTTTGACGAATCGATCGGATATTTTTTGTGGATGTTCCGTATCTCGCCAACTTTTATGAAACACATTATTAGATTCACTCGATTTTACCTGTCAGTGGCGCGAATTCTGCGCGGTGTGCTTAAGAGATACACGGGCCTCATCAATATCGAATAAATCTTTCAAAAAAGGTTGCAAAAATACGGACGGTGAAACAACTATGAAACTAACTTTAATTCACGTTCCTGTTTTTCTGTATTGATAATTTTGGTACCATATATATATATATATATATATATATATATATATATATATATATATATATATATATATATATATATAGCTCCGGTCCTTTCTAGTCAATGGGTAGTCCCATTTGCCAAGTAGAACAATTTAAAAAAGTAATCGAACAAGGAACTCCCAACCTTTCCTTTATTCATCGTCACTGCCGGGTGATTTATTCCCCATTTGGGATTTTATCTCCAGCTTTCACGGTGTCAGTATTATCTTGTCCTGTAACCCGTACATTCACTCTGCCTTTCGTACATTTCGTTTATATCGCATTGGTGGTGTGAGATGGGTGAAATCTAGTCGACCGTCATCCCTTGCCCCGATAATAACACTATTTGTTGCCAAACGAGAAATGACTAGAATATATGGTCGTGACATTGTAAAGCCTGATATTGATTCTGTACTATTTGACTTTGGTTTTTTCATGCTACTAGTGTCCCATCAATTTCTCTAGTCAGTTGGCGTACTATATTTTTGAGGCTGTCAGCTCCTTTTCTATGATTAGGTTATCCAAATGGTGAACGATTTTAGCTTCCATGGGATTCAAACTTATGCATATGTCACTCACAAATACCGCTGATAGCCACTAATTTCTTTTTTGAGTCCACCTGTTTCATCAGTTATCTGCCTTCTTATACACGTGCCCCAATCCGAGTCACTTTCGAATTTTCCTGTTTTATCTGTACTGTATTTGGCTAACTAATGGAGCACCCGAAACGAGCTTGTTTGCCACTCCGCCTTCTAATCCAATTATCGGGTATGTTACAGTTGTCTGTCAGTCTGATTCAGTGAGAAATACTAATATCAACAGCCGAAAAAACAACTGACGATAGGAATAGGCTGTGTGTGGAGAATACGTGGATGACAGAGAATTCCGATTGTTCAGTATTCCTTCCTAATACTGTAAGATTTTTCAACTGTAAATGATAAAAATGAGCGTTTCTTAAGAAATCACTTATTGCAATTGTTGTCATCATAATCATGTTTCCTCTTCTCCCACCACTCTTCTGCCATTCTGCGCGCGACTCGCATTCTTTTCGTTACCCACAGGCACACATTTGTCCCGATATTGCCAAAGTGTTTGATCGAGTATTTGAACGCACCGACTCCATTCCTCTACGGGATCCATTCAGACTACCGGCATTTACTTCCAGATTTAGTAAGTATACTTGTGTTGTTGTGGTGATCGTTCTTAGTGTAACTACGTTTTACTGAAGATGACATCATTGATGTGGGTCAGTGCGAATATGAGGTGTAACTGTAAAAATATTCTTCCTCTTACAACGGGAAGCAATGTTACGCACTCTCTTAGTTGTACCACCTAGGCAGAAATGCAGTCATTTGACGAGCAAGGCGAAGTTCTGTGTGATGTAAAAGAGTCTTAAAAATGCACACAGTAGCGTAGCTGAGAACCTATTTATTCATTATTCATCACCAGATATCGTTTTTTCCTCTCTTTATGGAGTTTGGTATTGTGCCACTGTCTTTGACATTCTGGTGGCATTGTGAAATTGACGGGTATCTGTCGCCATTCAGTGAGGGCCAGTAAAACGTAGTTCACTAAACGCTGCGTTGACGGAAACTGCCAGGTGTCTGACTACCGAGAAGGAGACTCCACTACGTTTGACCTCTATGAACTAATATTTCTGGCCTAATTACTTCTCCGGCTCGAAAGAGCCGTCATTTAAAGCTAGCTCTCTGGGTCTTGAATGCGCGCATCAAGGCCGAGTAATAGCTTATTTTGTTGCTATTATTCTAAAGATGTACTAGGCGAACAGATTGTCTATTGAATATTACTCGTTTGGACGTCATTAAACTCAAACAGATAGAAAAACAATGCTTATTTGCACACCAGCCGTCCAGTCCACTTGAAGACGGTTATTATTCAGTTGGAGGATGCAATCGTGTTGTTCGCATGTCTTTGTATACCCTAATGCGCTCGGTCCTTCCGACGTAATTGCGTCCATTATCAATCCATAATTGCTTTGAGCAATCAACTACTTAATCAGTAGGTTGTATGCGCACTACACCGCACAGTGACCGGTGCGTGTGTTCTCTTCTCCCATAGTTTGTGAACGAATGCATCGTGTATGTCGATTTCTGTACAACAGTAACAACATTTGGTATCACTTTCAGCCTTGGAGTTTCGAAGCCTGCATCTTGACGTGGTGTGATGGCTTGCGCGCCTTTATGACCCAAAGAGCTATACAGGATGGCTTCTTTAAGCCGAAGGTGCTATCATGCCTGACAGGTCAATGGGTAGAGGCCAGACGAAGTCCAGTCTCCTGGTCCTCCAGGTTGAGGGTCGATTTGAACTGACAACTCAGTCGGTAAAATCAGTGGAATAATAATTGATTCAAGCAAATGGTCTTCCACTCAGCCATCCCGCTGCCTTGCGGATAGGTTCTGGTTAGAACTAAAGGTTTTGGATGAAGACCCTAATCGTTCTCCTGTTTTGCAGCTGGACACCCTAGTAAAACCCGTCCAACATCTCCCATGAACTGCACGAATAGACAGAATTCCATACTGCGTCGGTCGTCGCGCAGGATAATCAGGACCGCGCTGCCCATTGCATCGAGCGAGGTGGGTAGTGATAAGTGGGCTACTACTCAGAGTTCCCTGATTTTTATTCAATCTTTGTCTTCTGTCCCCAACCACGTCTCTTTGCCCCCTCTATCCACTCATCGTGCTCCCACTAACAATACGGCCGAGACTCGCAATGGTTCGTTGCCAAATAGTGTCGGGAATAATCCCCTGCCTGATAACTCACATTTTCTCAAGACTCATGAGCCTCTGAATCTTGGCTCTTTCGACGTGCGTAGACTCATGCCGCCCGGTCAGCAGGCGTGTCTAGCCCTCACAATAGATTCTCTGAAAATTGATGTCTGCTGCTTAAGTGAAATACGTATCCAGGATTCGAGCAGTGTGATTCAACTAACTGCTCCTGGTATCTCATCGAGGCATTTTCTGCGCACCTTTGGAGACGAAACAGCTGGGGCTGTGGGTCAACATGGTGTAGGAATAGTCTTGACTGACAAGGCTGAGGCTGCCCTATTAGACTGGATCCCTGTTTACAGTCGTTTATGTGCTGTGACTCCAGGGGTCAGTCGGCGTTCGAAAGGATAGTGGTGTTATGAGAAATTTGTTTGGTCTGACACGCAGAAACATGAGTTCTATGATGAACTCGCCACCATCGTTCGCAGGAGCAAAGGTTCTGACATTGTAGTGCTAACAGGTGATTTTAATGCACAAGTTAACAAACTTAGTGTGTCAGAAGCTTGTTTAGGTGGCCGTTGTGCTTTGCCCGCTGAGCGTACAGATGACGTTCATAGGCTTCCCCAGTTCTGTACAGACAATGGATCATTCTTGTCTAGTACCAATTTCCAACACAGCTGGCGTCGCACAGCGACATGGGGCTTTAACTCTGCAGGTGCTCTAGGCCAGGTTGATCATATTTCAGTAAGTTACCGGTGGCGCAGTTCTGTTCAGAACTGTAGATCTTACTGGTCTACCTACGTAGAGTCGGGCCACACATTATTGCGATTCGCACTCCAACTCCATGGTCATGGTCGCAAACCGGAAACCCGATTAGCTGTGCAACGTTTGTGTGATCCAGAAATCCGCACCCTTTATGAGCAGAAGTTAGCACATGAGCTAGGATCTACGACGAACAGTAATGTAGATGAGCATTGGGCTCATATCAAACAGGCGATGCATTTTGCAGCAGGTTTTTCCTGTGGTCCTAGATCCGATATCCATCAAAGACATAGGATTTCGCACGAGTCGATCAGGCTAATAGCGCGAAAGCGTCAGCTTTCGAACTGTAAGGAGATGAATAAGATACGAAGACATCTACAGAAAGCAGGTTACGAAAAGCTTTGAGAAGGATCGCGAAAATTGGTGGGTCAAGGTATCCGAAGAAATGTAAATAATAGCTGCTTCAGGTAACAGTCAGAGGCTGTTCAAACTTATTCATGACACCGGTGGAAGGCGAACAATGGTCAGTGAAACGATTTACGATAGAAATGGAGAACCCATTCATGGCAAGGAGAAAAGGCTTGACCGTTGGGTCGAATACTTCAAGGATCAGTTTAGATGGCCGCGCGCTAATGTAGGTACTCGTGTGTCAACAACTGCGATTCCTTGGGGAGCATCACTTGGGCCCTTAACGGAAATGGAAGTGGAGTCATGTAAACGATTACTAGATCGTGGAAAAGCGACCGGTCCCGACGAACTTCCCCAGTTTTCTCCAGACTGGGTGGCATTGCTTTGATGAAATCACTTACGACCTTGCTTCGTGACATTAGGAACGAGGAGCGTATTCCGTTAATATGGATCGAGTTATTGATTATTCCCATCCTCAAGAAAGGAATAAGCAGTGACTGTAGTAATCATCGTGGGACTAGTTTAATTCCGATAGTCACCAAAGTATTAGTTTCGATTTTGCTGCACCGTCTTACAACCGCTCGTGAGAAAAACACTCGCGAACAGCATGCTGGATTCTGCCCAGGTCGAGGATGCATCGACCAGATTTTTACTCTTCGCCGATTACTTGAGGCGTGTCACACGCACCGTCTACCGACAATAATGGTTTTCTTAGACTTGAAAGGCGCCTTCGATTCAGTTGATCGAACAGCGCTTTTCAGTGCTCTTTCTCTAAATTGTATGTCCCGGAAGTTCGTGATCCTACTAAGATCATTGTATTCTCATACTTCTGGCCGCGTTAGGGTTTGCGGTGAACTATCTGGTCGGTTCTAAACGATGAGTGGTGTTCGACAAGGATGGCACATGTCTCCATTCTTGTTCAACTTCGTTATGGACGAAATAATGGAGAGTGCGTTGCAAAATCTTCAGGATGCATGCGTCAAACTAGGAATTCGTGAAAATCTATGTGACCTGCTTGTTTGAATTCACGGAACATGCACAATGTGCACTAAATAGACTTGGTAGAGCTGTAGCTCCATTTGGTATGCGCTTTTCACCTTCAAAATGTAAAGTGATGTTACAAGACTGGACGTCAACGATTCCGAGCTTGATGCTCGTTGGGGAGGTGCTGACAATTGTCGACCACTTCACCTACCTCGGCAGCAGCGTGACGACGGATGGGAGCACAGTTGAAAGGTCGTGTATACTGTGCCGCAGTGCGTTCAGTTTTGTTGTATGGTTGCGAGACTTGAAGTCTGTGTGCAAAAGACATTCGTCGTCTTGAGATTTTCAACCACCGATGTTTGCGTAGTATCGCTTAGACCGGATAGGATAGCCGAGTGAGCAATGCTGAGGTCAAAAATCGAGTATTGGGTACTAATTCGGAGAACGGTCTATCACAGCGTATCCAGCTTAGTAGACTTTGTTGGTTGGAGCACGTGTTACGTATGGCAAACACACGTCTGACATACCGTGTCGTATTCTTCGGTCCTCCTAGGGAGTGGAAGAAACCACGTGGAGGTCAACAGATGACGTGGCATTGAGGAATGAGCAAATGTACAGCAGACTTAGGAAAAGTAGGTGCTTCACGTCTTCGTGGTTGGGATCGAAAAGATCGGTCAACCAGTTGGCTGGAGACAGCGAACCGTGAACAGTTGTAGTCGTGTTGTCGCTTTCTGTCAAATCAGAATGAGTGATTAATGTGTGTTTGTACAGTTAGACTGTGTATTCCGTGTGTTGGCTGTTGGGGCATTCTTTCCTTTTCCCACCTGTAGAGGTCCCCTCCCTATCCATCTTGTATATTCATACTTTCCATTTTAACGTGCAACATGGTGAGGAAGGCAGTGGTCAGTGGAGCTTGCCCTACTGTTTAACGCTGCACGATGATGATGATGATGAAGCAGGTGAGAGTAAACACTGGTTTTTGAGGTTCCTTGCATAGCATGCAATACGTACTCGAACATATTGGTCACATCATTTATTCCCAGATAACAGACTTTCGGAGCTGTGTGAGTAGTTGATTGCATGATCTCAGTCACGTCCACCAAACCTAGGAGCAAAATTTCCTGATTTTTGGCGTTAACTATTTGACGGCAGATCTCACTCACTCCACTTTCCGCATATCACCCAATCTATCTGGCCCTATCCTCCACCCCGCTCCACTTCATTCCGTTTTCATCCCTGTTCTTTCGATGCCGTTTTGCCTCACCTCTACTAGAGCTGCTGTTCTACTGATCTGATGTTTGCAAATCATCTGTTTTTCTCGTTTCTGTATGTCACACAGCTCGATGTTTTTGTGGTCGATTTAGATGGGGGCAGTGTCGCCTGTCCCGAGAACCTTCCCGTTCCACAACTTCCCGAACCGTATTTCAACGAAGTGGTTGAAAGCTTATTTCAGGTTAGTTTGGGGAAGAGTGCGTTGCATTTCTATACCGAACATGAACTGAATATATATATATATATATATATATATATATATATATATATATGTTATAACAGGTTAATTCAATAAAGTTTAATTCCTTATCTTCCGTATTCGTATACACACAGTTATCCAATTTGTTCTTAGCCAGTTAGGTTTTTTACCAGTGATTTAGCTGATTTCGAGTATATCTCGGCCTTCCAAGTGCTGGTAACTCGCATCTCCCTTGCTCTTCGAATATCATCCGTTTTTGATTCGCGGCTTTTTAGTTTTGTCTTAAGCTGATTGATTCTTCAAGTTACTGTATCTTCTTCGTTATTCAAAATTTCATGCGATGTATTCCTTATTTAATTAGTTTGGTTTATCTGTTTTGTAATGTGCTATACATTGAACTCAGAGTCCTCCATTCCCTCTTTTTTCCTTGTTATTTACTTTGAGTGTTGAAGTGTCACCCAGTTGGAATCTGTTCACACTGAAATTTATTCCTTCTGAGTGATTAATTTCCAGATTGGTTATTGTCATTTTGATACACTGTCCCCCTTATCCAGCCAGTGAGAACATTAAGAAGACGTATGTTGCAGGATGCAGGCTCTTCGTTTATTCTTGCAGACGAAATGCTTGCTTCTCGTAATGTCTCTTTTCGTTCTTCTCATTTTGTTATGCTCGTTTAGCGGACTGTTCTGTGATTTGGTCGTTCAGATCACATTTCTGATACAGCCATATATGTGCGTTTAGTGCAACGAGGACACCCACCCACAGGAGTCCGTGTGTTCTTCGAACCAATAGTCCCGTACTGTTCCGCGTAGTTCCCATTCTCGTTTGTTATTTACAGCTTATTAGCCGGGTTGCATACCGCCTGATGAAATCACGATACTGGCACCCTTCCCCAAATGTTCATTTATGAATGAATTCGATCGTTTTGTATCGAATGTTGTTTGACCAAAGCGGAATTTCCCCTCAGTCGTCATCTATCCTCGTGGTCTCTTAGGAGAACCCATGAACAGGAAGGGGAATAACCTAATACTTCAGAATAATACGTTCGTGCGATACATCAAGTTATTCGTCTAATCAACAGCTTCCAATTTTTGAGATGCTAGGAACGTCCTTTTGTGTGTACTTCGAGGACATAGTGCGTTGAGTTCCGGTTGGATAGGAAAACGTTCATTGATACCTTGCTTCACGATGGCACTTTCCACACCCCATTCATAGAGCACATTCACTACTTTGCCAGTTAGCCAGGAAAAAGTTTAATTTTTTCGCATACCGAACACGGAATCGTTTTCGATCACTAACACAATTCCTCGTTTTTTTCTTACTTTTATGATCATGTATGTTTTCTTTAATCCGTTTAATCACACTGATTGACCAAGTCATGCAGCAGATCCAAATTTCTGTGTTTCCAGAACATTTTCAGATTACTGTTTCATGTAGCAATCCATTCCCTTCTCGTCGGCCACCTCCCCTCTCGCCACTTTTTTTCGTGAGGCTAGTAGTTAGGTTGTTTATTTTCTCTCCGCGGTTATACTCATCATGTGCGTTCATACAGGCAAACACCCACACATGCTGCGCTGTTCGTTGTGTTAATCACCAATCTCTCTCTCTCTCTCTCTCTCTCTCTCTCTCTCTCTCTCTCTCTCTCTCTCTCTCTCTCTCTCTCTCTCTCTCTCTCTCTCTCTCTTCCTACGCCCCACAAATGAACCACGAAAAATGCCATCAGATTCTCAGTCCGGAACTCCTGACAGCCGATCACGTTTACCCACCAAAACCGCATGGTTCCATGCCGGATCTGGTAGTACAGGACAAACAACTTCGGGCCGTGTTCGTTCGACTGTTCGCATCGTTGTTCTCGGGCTATCGATCCTGTCTGAGCATCACACGAATTCATCCGCAACCGGTTATTCATTTCAACCAAGTTAGTTCTGCCCCATTCCTATCGGTTCGGTCATTCACATGAAAACAGGCATCATTTACTGTGTTTGATAAGCCACTCTGTGTGTTGTAACTTGTTGACACCATGAAAGTTATTTTTTTTGTCTTGTTTGTTACTGCAAGGCAATCCGGTCAGTCCTGCTGTACGGCTGTAGGATACGGCATTTGCCCAGGGAAAGGTTTCACCTACTAGGCGCTGTCTGTAACATCTGGGAACGATAGGGTTGTGGCGATAAGATTAATTGCCATGATTTGATGCGCCTACTGTTGAGCTCATCGTCACACAATTTGTTATCTCGTCGGGTCGAACGAAGTAGGCTTCGCCGGCTGGGACACATGTCACATATGACCGGAATCCGTTTGTCACATCGCAGTTCGCACGTTCGGATAAAGAAACATATTTTCACTTCTTTGCTTTGTTATTATTAACACTATCGACTGTAAAAGCGACCTTCGGTGGGAGAATCGAACCCGTATCAGCCAAGTCTAAATTCCACGACGCTGACCGTTTGATCACCACCGCATAGTTCAAAATTCGTAATAGTCTGCAGGTGATTTGCGACAAAGAATGCAACATTACGCGATGAGATAACGGTGACTGGATGTTTCTCGTCTCCTCGGCAGATGTTCATGTGTTCCCGTAGCCCGTTGGTAGCAACACTGAAAGAAATAGTAGTGTACCGTAAGCTTGTCGTTTTCTGTCAAATCAGCTTGGTCATCAATATGTGTGTTTTGTGTGTGTTTGTTTGTTTGTTTGTGTGTGTGTGTGTGCACACGATCCGGTTGTGTATTTCGTGTGTTGCCCAAAGGGGGATTTCCTCGTTATCTTTTCTACACCAATAATTCAACACAATACAAACCCTCAAAAGAGACATCTTGCAGTGATGAGCAACGCTGCGTTTTTTGATGATGCACGATCAACAGTATATAAGATATGCTTTGATAACTATATTGGTGGGTAACAGTTTCGTGTTGTATTCCGAGATTCGGTAACATTCATTGACTTTTTTATGTGCGCCCCAATAAATAAAAATCGCGGTAATTTTTTCCCTTTTACTCTAGGCACCTTTTTCAAAGCTTGGGCGTATAGTTCATGCTCCACAAGAAATTTAGTTTTGACCCATCCGTGAATCAAATGCTTTAGGTCGGCATAAACTTTTATTCCCTCAGTTTTTCAAACTCTTTCACGCGCGCACATGCGCTCATATGACAAACTTGGATAATTTCTCATATAATCGAGTCAATTAGTGACAAATTTGTTTTCCTGGCTACGAAGGGAGTAGTGAAGTTATCCGACAGGCGATCGTTTATTGTCTCGCATTGCTGCATATCAAAGGATACCCTCGGTACTATGCAATGTTTTCTGGTTGTTTGTTTTGTATACGAATCCCCCACCGCCATTGATCTAAATGTATGTTTGATAACTAAACACGTGACTCACTTGATAAGTCATTCGTTTTTCTACAGGCGGCCGGTTTTCTCTTATACTATTTGCCTATGCACTGTTCATCAAACGTTCAATTGCGGGAATTCCGTTCACTTCAAATACTGGTTGTCCTGTTTCGCTGTGGTGTTCTTAATGTCTAAGCTCTCAGATAGGACGGGGAACACTTTTTCCTCAGCTCGGTAATAAATTTTCCACATGGACACATCCACGAGGCTGTCGCAACATCAGGGGGTTAGTTGCTTTGAACATAAAACCAATGAGGCTTTCATCTAAATCGCCGAATGACAGCAGACATTGTTACACGAAAACATAGAACTCACGTTCTGCGTGGTTTGATTTCGACTTACATGAATGTTCGCTGGTATATGTTTCTTTCGTTACCCATTGGTACACTTTCTCTAGTCTGACCACACCATCCCTCGTGACGGGTCGGCACCTCATAACAGCGAATACAACCAACATGAGTATACGAATTTTGGCACCACTATCTTCTCTGTGTGTGCTTTTGGCCACTCCCTTTTTGGACAGATCGTCGTCATTCGACCCATTGGTACATATACTAAACATTCCTATAGCCTCGAATGTCTCGTCTTCTTTCACTGCACAACTATCGTACTAATCCTACCGTTCACTCCCCACCCCAACAGTAAGTTCGATCGTCTAGCCACGGGTTTGTTTCACATGCAGAATCCATTAGGACAAGAGTGGTTGTGAAATGCATTCAGGAGTTCACTAGGCCACTTCACTCTGTGGCTGTCGTTTCTGTGCCCTTCACGCGTGTGCGTGTGTGTGCTGCGGTTCTCTGATTGTCATTCAACTGGCATCTAAGGCTGTGAATTAGGTGCACAAACACACACGTTTCCACTGGTGATTGGTATTCCAATATACGTATCTTCGTTGTGTGTGTGTGTGTGTGTATGTATGTATGTATGTATGTATGTATGGTGATGAACTGCAGATCCGCTTTCGAATGAATACCACGGCTCGTTATTGTATTCTTTCGTCTGTGTAGATCACACAAACACACTTTAGTGCCCGTCTTCCTCATCTTCATGATGATTTCGGTCTGTAATGCCACTCATCCCTTCACAATTTTCGAGTTTTGGTTACTTTGGCTTCGCCCTGTGTTTCCTATCTGTGGCAAAATTGTGTCGTCAGTTATTGGTCCGTAATAGCGGTAATTAGCAATAAATTACTAAAACTGACTTGTGATAATTTGTATGGCGAACATTTACTATCAAACCTAGCTGAGTGAGCTCTTGCTCCAGTCGGTAAATCATAATGTATTCATGAGAAACAATCTGGACAGATCTCACACTGTATGAATGATAAGCGTTTATTTAAGCTAGAAGATAACACAGCAGCGTCATTGAATTTCTGTTCACCATCAACAGGATCCATCGTGTCTCTAGCCTCAAGTGGAACATCGTGATGGCCGTTTTCAGTGTTCGTGATTTTTTGTCGCTCTGGTAATCTTGTGCATTCCGCGACTGTTGAGAATTGTCTGAAACGTAATCGACTCCCGTTCAACTTGTTGGCCGAGGCGCGTAGTACCTGGTACTTATAGACCGACTAAATGTATCCGCGATTGCGTAAGGTTCAGCACTTGTTACAGTGCTTACGGTATTGTCTCGGATCACCCCCGTGAGCAATAACTGCTGTCGATGAGAAAAGTGATCTTCTCTCGAACTGATAATGGAGGTTGGATTTAGATGTCCCAGTGATATACTCGGATCGGTAAATGAGAAGCATGGAATAGGCCTGTGTTTCAAATTCCGAGTGGCCATTTTTTGGGTCTATTAAGAGCATGAGCCACAGAAACTGGCTCACTTAAGACAGTTTACACAAATTTTGAAGTCTTGTTTTCAGGTCTATTAGTTCTAGTAATATATTTTTATTCTGACTCTTCGGTTGTGGCGCAAAATCAACCAACAGTTAACTGACTTCACAATCTATCATTCACTAATTAGCGATGTGTCGTGTTGGTTTCGTCTTATCGGACTGTCCTTGTGTGCAAACAATCAACGCGGAGTTCGTGCCTACAGCGACCTTTTATCCGAATTTGCCGCGAGAAGTGGTATGTGTCAGTGTTGCCCTCTTTCGCCCTTCGCTTTCAACTTTGTAATTGAAATGGTTCCTTATATGAGAATAGCGGCATTGATCTGTGCTCAGGCAGTAAGGTGTTTGACTTTATTCTTCTGAATTAAGATCTGGGTGAGTGGTAAGCTTTTGTAGATAGCCTGGGCAACAGTGGATCAATGTTCGGGATGCGTTTTGCACCTTCGAAGCGTAAAATGCGGTTTCAGGACTGGGTCGACTCTGCGCCAAACCGTGTTTTGGCAGGATAATAGTTGTCGCGCATGCAGAGGACGTGTTTGGCTTTTGCTGACCTCAGTCATCTGTGGCGTCGGTGTAACATCCAATTATCTATAAGGGTTGTGTGTACACTGCGGCGGTTTGATCGGCTTTTTTATACGACTCACAAACATGACCGGTAAGGTTGGGAGATAGGCCAAAATTGTCGATTTTTGAGCACCGCTGTCTTTGTGTTACTTCAATATAATGAGAACACCGTATAAGCACTGCTGAGGTTAGGCGTAAGATGTTGGGAACCAGAGGTCAGTCATTGGAACAAGTAATAAATCTAAATAGGTTAAGATGGCTCTTACATGTGGTACGTAAGCCCACCGATAGAATTCCTCGGCGTAGGCTGTTCTTCAAGGCAGGTAGTGGTTGGAAGGTGGATCGGGGTGGCCAGACCATGACAACAGAATCCGTGTGAAAGTCTTGACCAGTGAATTCGGTTAAGCAAAGCGTGTTATGCTTCCGGGTTGAGGTCTACGAGACCCGCCTACCCGACGGTTAGAGACATTTGCTGACATGGCTAGGTGTAGCGGCCAGTAGCGTAGTTGCATTCGGTCTCTTTCTTCGTCTTCGGGATTCCCGCTCATTACTTTGATTCTTAGAAAAATTCTTTTTCACTTTATACTTCCTTCGTTTTGCCTTCGCCTCGACGATGCTGCGAGGGAGCAAGCAACACCAGAGCACAAATTGGCGAAGTTGATGATTGGAATAAATGAGCAGAACTTGGGACGTATTTATCTAGCGGATCCAAACATTATGTGATCCCCAAATCCAGTTTTTTCGGAATGTATTCATCCACAGAATATGGTCTTATACACGTAGTCAGAGAAATATTTCTTAACCCATTTCATGACGTCCAGGTGCGACTTGATGGCCTTTGTTCATGACCCAAATGTGAAACATAATCGAAAGAACTAAATACACTTCAATGACCCGATAATACTGAGTTTGTATGTATTTCTTCGGTATGCTGTGTTTGTTGAAGTCGGTATTGGTTGCAGGATGAGTAAAGGTGACCTGCATATGACATGTAAGAAAGGTATGAAAGTTTGGTTAGAGACGTTGCGAGATCTGACTCAGCATCGAAACCATTGATATAGTCACCATGTCTGACTCCAGGTTCGGTGTAATATCATAACAATGCAAAGCCTAACCACTGAACATGGTCATCTTGGGTGCGTTAGGCCTCCAGGATGGGGTCCAAGAGATCCACCAAGTCAACAATTAAATACATTGGAAGGTGCCACAATCAGTGACACTGTTTTATTCACACACTTTCTTCGTCTACTTGGTACTATGAATAGTGTGTAGTTCTCTTCTTACTTTTGATTACACTCTTGGTTCGTTAGATTTCCAATTTAAATATATATATATATATATATATATATATATATATATATATATATATATATATATATATATATATATATATATATTCACTTGGATCTAATTTGAATCGTCTGGAGTGTGAATGGATACTCTTCATTGAAGAAACCACAAATGAATCACACCTTTACCTACTGCTCACCACCAGTATGAGAGCTTGCACATGCAACCTCGTTGTTCGTTGGGTTTGCAGTGACCCAGACACGAATAACTATGAGAAATCACAGTTGTGATTCACTTGTCGGCTCTTCAGTGAAGAGTATCCATTCACACTCCATACGATTCAAATTAAATCCTAGTGAACATATAACATCGGAGTGTACAAGTATCAGGACGAGTGGGCTGAGGAGTGCCGGGTACGCATACCTGATGAGCGGCAATAGCAGCGAAACCGGTCGTGTGCTTCCGGGAGAATTCTGTCCACACGCTTACATACTACTTACCATCAATTTATATATATATATATATATATATATATATATATATATATATATATATATATATATATATATATTATCCATCCCTGTGTTTTGTTTGTTGGGATGTTGCTGCTTCTAAACAGAATTTATAGATTGGATGAACTACGTACACGAATCACGCTCGATGTGAACACAGTTCAAGAACGCATACCTGAGCATCAGAGTGAGAATTTGACAATGAAAGTCGCGTTTGCAGACTAGTCCCATGCTTTTGTCATTCTTCCAAGGACGGGTTCAATAGCATTTTGAATCGTCGAGGATGCATTTTCCGGGAGAAATCGATTTATCTGTTTCAAGCCTGAAATCCGTATGCATATTTCGTATAGTAGTAAGTTGACACATCAGCACGCCAAATTTAGTCCACCTAAGCGGTTTGTTTAAGAACTGATCACAGAAAAACAAGGTGGGTTTAGTAGCATTTCGTGCACCGTATTAGAGATGTGCGTTCAATAAAATAGCTGATATTCCTAACTTAATTGAACCGCATACAGATGAACAATCATTTTCGTGCACGTTGAATGTCACGCTTAATTTGTTGTTTGTGTACTGTTCATTGTTCACTGTAGTTTGTCTCTCTGTCGTCCAAGTTGTATCTACCTTCTCATCACTTTATTTCTATCAATGGGAACAGTCCCTCTCGAAGTTGATGGTGGCATTTCATTTACATTTTTAGCCTAAAAAACAATTTTCACGAGGAAAAAAAATAAAAGAATTGTTCATGCATAATTATGGATTTGTGCCTCATTGATCATTTTTCGCTCCACGTATTAATTCACTCACTCATTCCAAAACTGTTCTGAGTTCTTTCTTTCTTGTTTTGTTGTCCTCCACAGTCCCTTTTCATTATGCTTCGAACAATCTCCTCGCATAACGAGTTTTTCGAACGACTTTTGTCCAGTATGCGGTTTCAACAATTTATACTCGAACGGGGACCACCATTTCGAGTTTGTGATGTGTTTGATGAGGTCTGTGATGCCGCACAACCGCCAGAACGACAACGCACATCCAACTTGGGGCTGATGGGCACAGATGACGACGAAGATGTGCCGTGTCCGATCGGAGGTGTTCGTCCCGCACTGGATGAACGACTGAGTCAGAAGTTGTTGGAAAATGTAATTTGAATATATTTTTCTTTAAAATGTCACGAGGAATGTTTTTTACAGCACAGTTTCATGCTCCGCTGACCTAGTACTTCAGTACTCAGTTCAATCGAGTGAGATGTAACACATTCACATGATAAAACATATGGGAAAAATAAGTGGTGCGTGTGAAACATCGAGGACGCGAAAATCCTAACTGCATGTGTGCGACTGACAGCCCAACTTGATTAAATGGCATAGGGTCTCCAGTTGGCAAGTGGTTGGATCCTAGTTATCCCGACCAGGTTGCATAACACTTTTTGCACGGTCAGATCCAGTTATCAGTGTTTAAAGCCCTCCAACCATATCAGACGGACCACTCATCCATCTAGTAATCATTACTCACCTCAGCGAACACAGCACGTCCGGGGCAATACGCAGCGCATACCCCAACCTAGCATGTCATGTTCATTTTTGTGTAGTGATTTCGCTGCAAGTCCACCGTATCCGCCTTAGCTGGAGGAACGCTGTCCTGGTGCTGTCGATCCTTAATGCCACTTCATCTTTTACCTGACAGTTCGGAAGCAGAGGTAAGCCTAGGTATTTGCATGAAGGGACGTGTTCGACCGGTCGGTCGTTGATGGATAGTTGTTGAATTTTCAACTCATCTAGCCCCGGCACTAACCAAACAAACGCTCCGTTCTGCTACTCGCCCTGATTGACGTTTCCGCCTTGATAGGCAGCTCAAAACGTGGGCCAAAAGAGATTGACCTTCTAGGCCCTCGGTCGGTCTATATAGTCCGGCGATTGAAAAAAAGAACCTGATCACAATCTGTACCGAGGTCGCCTCCGACCGCCGTTCGTGGCAACAGTGGTCCGTGATGTCCACTGAGTTGACTTTTTTTCTGCAGGAGATAGTCGCGTGAAAGTGTTGTTATATAATGTAGTTTACCTTTAGTTTGGTACATTCTACGCCCAGCCACTTCATTCCTGATCCGGTTTTCTTTCCAAACGCGAACGATTCCCGCGAGGATATCAATGCTCCGATACTGATAGTCTTCGTCGGTTCTATTCGCAATGGCCAAATTTCACCACGGCTTGCTAAAACTTACCCAACTTCTGTCATGCACGCACTATCCTATACGAACAAATGAATTTCACGTCAGTTTTGTCCTTCTGTGGGTCATGATCTCCATAGGATTTAGGTTCGAATTTTTATGTTTTAGTAATTTTTTTTCAACGGAACACATTGTTTCTAGTCATAGTTTCCTGTTCGAAGCAGACTCGTTTCTTTCAGATTTGATCTGCTCCTTTGGTGTACTCCTCAGCCTGGTTTTCATGATCCGCTTGTTTAATTCGATCAGCATGGTTCGTTAATTGATCAGCTGTAACGTGTGCAGGAATATATGGTTATTTTCATCCGGGACTATGATTCTCACAAGAAACTTTTCCTGTTAATCGATTTCTTGAGTGTATGGCACCGTGGTGTTGGTCTGAGATTAGATGATAAGTAATAATCACACACTGTTCGATTTACACGGTTTGTTTTGCCATATGGGACGTCCGCGAATGCCCGCTGCCTCCACTGGTACAGTATCTCCTGCCGCTTAATGGCTTTCCACGCTTTTTGTCTGTCCTTTGTGAGTCTGCTTTTGAACGAATAACAAACTAGGTTGTTGTTGCCGATGTTGTTCGCTTGTCTCTTTTCTATTCATAAAGGAAATAATTACCTAGTTAGGCAAACCATGATATCTGGTTCCACATCCGAAATAAGCCATTGTAGTGGTGTGTGTTTTGTTCAGTTTCAGCAACAGTAGCAGCAGTCCTTATGAGCCTGTTTTGTTACAAGATGTTTATTCAAGTGATATCAGCTCTGTGCTCAGCAGTGGGAGTCTATGGAGATCTGGTACAGCAATATACTTCAGTTACTTTGATTGTTAGTATCATAAATGCAGCAAAATAATCATGGATACGCTGCCCGTATCTAGCTTGTTTGTTTTTTATTCGCTCATTATTCACCCGACATCCGGAATTTTAAGATCTAGTCAACTAGTAGACCAGTTCACTGGAATTTCGATCGGTTCGTCAGCCCATTGACTAATATGGACGGGGTTCAGGATGAAATTGATCTCTTAGTTTTTTTTCTACGTTCAGATTAGTACATAATTTTAGTAAATTACGAAGTCGTGACTTTGGAAAAATGCAAATTGCCATCACATTTTCAAATTAAATATATTCTATGAATGTGTGTCAGTCAAACGGGAACTTGTCGAACTTCCCTGGGTCCTGTAACCCTTGGCGGACGAATTGTGTTTCGAACGAACCAATGCCCTCACATTAGCTCGAGCAACTTTTACAGATTAGGCAATCCAAATGGAATGGGCATGCAACAGTGGTTTAAGTCAGTACATTTATTTCATATGGTAATTGATCTGTTTCCACTGTGCACACTGTAAACTGTCACATTCCAATTCAATCAAGTAAACGGTATGTATGTGCATTTGTGAGCGCTTCTAATAGGGTCAACGTGTAGCTCATTCTGTTATGAACTAATTCTGTCAAAAAATGCGAGTTCGCATGAGCGTGGGCATACTCACGACGACAGGATTTCAGATCCTGGTCACGTGACTGTATCGAACTGTTTAATGTTTGAAATATCAGTTGCTTCGATCTTCTTTCGAAATTTTGACTTTCGCTAATTTAAGGTAATTTTGAGGGGAACAAACGCATCATCATGGGTCAGAATGTAGGTTTTCCGCCAGAAAACTGCACAACGTAAGGTTCCGAATTGGCCCTCTTCCTCTGTTTTTTTCCTCTTCTTCTTCTTCTTCTTCTTCTTCTTCTTCTTCTTCTTCTTCTTCTTCCTCTTCTCTCTGTCTGTCTGTCTCTGAACTTCTATCTGTTTCTGTTGCTACACGTGTCTTATCATGGCGATCCTCTGTTGAGTGACTAGATTTCAGGTCATAAGTGTGCGAAGTGAGCATTCAGCAACCATCATTGTGGTTCATTAAAAACAGATCAACACTTCTACTTGTAAAGTTCAATTGACTATGGTGTGCTTAGCTATCAGATGCGTCGCGGCTGAATCACGAGATTAGACAAAATGTCGCACTTCTATAGATTGTGCTGTCTGGCTCCGCCTAGCTTCAATAGTGTAAGTATTGATTGGAAGACACTGCGGGATGGCTTGTGCTGAGTTTAGGAAAAGATGTTTTGTTCCTCGGTCGTGATAATTTTTCCTGCTTTGATTTGCGATATCAGTCGAATAGTTCACAAGACGGGGCACAATTGGTATGCTCGACCCTCATCATTGTGTCGAAAATACTGTCGAACTATTCAGTTCGTTTCGATTTTGTTGTTGGCCTCGTACATTTTCGTTCGTTCTAACTGGTAAATAATGTCGCTGAAGGACGCCAGTGAAAATGGTGTTCGTCACTCAGTAACGTATTATTGACAATAATATCGCTGAGTAATACAGGCTGTTTCGCTGCGAGTGTATTCTGACTCTCTCTGTCTCCCTTGATCAGTATAACTTTTAGCAAATGATACTGCGCCTGTTTGAGGAAAGTTGATTTAAAAAGCGGCTTCGTTTCCCTTAATCAGTAGTGACTCGATAGTGAAATATCTAGTATTCATTTCCGTGTCGTGTTTGTTTCGCCAAAATGTGAATTCTGTCTGTCTCCTCACTTGGCCACTTAGAATTTTCTATACACGGTAGTAGTAATCAGGAGCTCTGATTTTCAGTACGCCTTATCATACCTGCCATTCATTGGCATATGGATTCTGTCTGAATAGAGTCGATTGCTATGTTTCGTGCGTAGATAACGTTTTCCTAATATTATTTATTTCCAATTGTCTCTTCTTCAATTATTGGACCGAGTAATTTTTTTCTAGTTCCTACTATGATTTCAACTTACGCAGTATTTCCTGAAACTCATTGATCAAAACTCCATTCATCTATATGGTTGATGCATGAGAGAATCAATGCGGTTGTAGTTAATATAAACTGAATAATGCGCAGAGAATATGAGAGGTGAAGAGCACAAGTCTGGGCAATCATAATGATAAAGAGGCATTCCGAACGTGGACTTGCCACTGAACATAGCATATGATAATCCTACCAGGTGTCTCTAACCCAACACGTCCCGCGCAACCAGGTCGATTGGTTTTGGCTTTCATACTTGTCTGCCATGTGTGGCCATGTCGATATTCCCCCCAAAAGCTGTTCACCTCAAATAACAATGGAGTTCTGTATGAAAATGTACACGTTATAGCTGAACTGCAGTAACGTGTTGGGAAAAGCTGCTCGGTCTGAAAATCGATATGAGGTCCGCATCAGTCTTCGTTTCATCTCATCATTGCTCATCCGGCGTTTTCGCCTAGTTCTGACATTGATTCTAATGATATTTCAATAAGAGTATTTCTTTTTGTGACCAGTAGGAAATGAGCACGGTCTTTTGTGACAAGCTTGGGTAGAGTATTGCCAGCTTAGACTGTTTATGTTCAAAAATTCGATATAGACTTCGGTATCGGGCGCTGACCTCGCCCGTCTGACTGCTCGTTTGAGTTATTCCTTATCTTAGTCATCACCTCGAATTTAACGAACATCACGAATAGACATTAAGCTGTCTTGCAGACCTGCTTTGCGTTCCAGCTGTAGGAAATATCCTCAGGCAATAGACAGTTGATTATGATTACTGGCAGTTGTCTGTTGTCAAAACTACTCAATGCCGATTAGTTTCGGTCTTTGGGGAATTTCACATTCACAGAGCAAATTATGTCGCTTGATCCATGGATATTTTTATCTGATCGGATTTATTTTCCTATGGTTTTCTCCTGCTGACTCACTGAGCCTGGTAATGTTGAATGCGATAATTCCTTCTGCTGTATTTCATTCTGTGATGTACAGCAAGTGTGTATAGGGTGTCTGATAGGAATAACACCTCTTAGTTGGTAGACTGTCGTGCCCTTGGGATATCGTCCATCTCATTAGTCTCTATTAGGTGTCTAGCTCCCACTTATGACTTCACAAAACTGAAGCACGCATCATCGGCCACACCCCGTCAAACCGCTCAACAAGCGGGCTTAAGCAGGTTGAGGGTAGCCGAAGTGCAAAAACCTCGATGAGACGGTGTTCGGCATGCGAAGACAGTTACCCCTGAATGAGCGGACGAGATTTATTATATAATCCAACGAAAGTGTAGGAAATCCGTGGAACTAATACGGTTGCATGAACCACTTGGTTGGATTCAATTCAATCTAGTGGCTCTTAGGGAGCCACGAGAAACCGTGCGTCAGAACGCTGCTGCCTTGAAGTCCGCATTTAGTTGTGCAAAGGCTAGAGGTACGTCCTCGAAATAAGGACCAAGTGACGCTGGGGACGCCTCTTGTACCAACCACCCATGAAACTTCATGAACTCGTCATCTAAACGATGCTATTTATGCTACGGCTGGATCGACGTCTGCGAGGACCTTGCGGCCAACCGCCCAGCATGACATTCGCTATCAGAGATATTCATGAAGCCGGCTTATCCTCACCGAGGAGCCAGTCGCATTTAAGTAAAGTAAGTAAGTAGGTACAGTAGGTGTTCGTATTTTTTTCAGTTGTATTAATCTTCCAATCACAAGGTGCCTGGTCAAGCTGTTGTCGATCCAATGGTTTGCTCCTTTATCCCGTGCCTGCGCTTGAGCGCCGCGCAAGGGACAACGCCATGCCCGCAAAATTTGCATTGTTTTCCACTGAAAATTGGCAACTTGATCCGTGAGATCCAATGGAGCATCTTAAGAATTTGTGCACAGATTAAGGTACGCAATCCGTGACCAGTCTTCTTCAACGCACTGCGAACCAATCCCCAAAGTATTATGCGTTTGTGAAAAATTACGAATGCGGTCAACTATAACTTTTTCAAAGAAGGTTCACATATATTTGTAATGGGATTCTTACCGTATATCCAGTGGTGTATTTGACAAGATACTTATGTTAATGCGCAAGTTTCGAACGGTACGGAAATGCCCTCGATCAAATTTGTGTGCGCGCTCGTGTGTGTTTGTATGTAGGCAGTACTCAGTTATCGTCCGAATCATTACCGTGCCTGACTTGTTGGGGCCCTATGTTGTTTACCGCTGTCACTCTGAGGATTGCTGGTTGGCGTTTCTCCCTGACAATTCAGTTCGCCGTTTTAGTTATGTTTATGTTGCAACGTATTCTTGTTGTTCAATTTTGACTCACGATGCACGTATACGAAAGCGTCTGAAGCTGCACATATTTCGAACACGATAGTTAGTAGTTTCATGATACGCTGTGCTGCACGGACGCAAGGGAGGATACGACGTGAATAAGCAATAATATATTATATCAAGGACACACATTTGGCCGTTAACGTTTCTTTAACTTAACTGCATCCTGGCAGCGGAAATATTGTCTAACCGTACGCTCAATATCAGAATCCATAAATGGCCAATGCGCGGAACTGCGCGCCAGTACTTTCATTCGACCCATGCCCGGGTGACCTGTGTGAAATTGCCATCAGGCTGTTTGTCGGACGGACGCTCGGATTACAGCTGTCTGAGAATATCAGACTAGAGTCGACAACTACCAGTAACTGGCGTCAGCGGAATGATTGGTTCGATTCACCTGTGAGAGCACTCTCTGGCCATTTAGTGCGTGTCCATTGTATCTCGGCGGATCACAGGGTCTTCGGCGGAATCGTGTCGGATGTCATCCACTGTGCCAGGGATTCCTCGTATAGCGTCACTAAGGTCACTAAGGCGAATATCGTTCTCAGCGCTGACTGCTGTAGTCATTATGTCCCCTGCGGACACGGAGTGAGGTTTCGGTAGTAGTGAGAGGCCGTCTGCCTGACCGAAGTCCTGTTTGCGATGGTAAATGTTAAATCGTAACAGAGAACGGTGATGGACCATCATTGCAGTCGATTGGCCGAATGTGCATGGATACTCTTCCTCGTACCGAAAATCTCCAGTGAGGGTTCATGATCAGCCAGCAGGACGAACTTGCGCCGGCAGATGAGTTCATGGAAATTTTTGGCCGCAGAAATGATGGTGTGGGTCTCCTTTTCAATCTGACTGGTTTTTGTCTGTTGGTGTCAGGGTGCGAGACACGTGTGATAGACTAATCAGTCCCACTTGGCCGCGTATGGGATAAAACCGCACCTATCCTGTAATTCAAAGTCTCGGTCACGATGAAAATTGGAATGTTTGGATCATAGTGGCATAATAATAACTGGGGACTGAGCATTGCCTTGAGGTTCTCGAGGGCTTTCTGACATAGATCTGACCAAACCTCTTTGGAATCCTTCTTCAAAAAATCGTCGAGAGCCGCGTGAGCGTCATATACTGCTTGCAGAAATGAGTTATAAAAGGTGATCATGCCCAGAGAAGACTGCAGGGTCACAACATTTTTTTGGGGTGGGGCATTTCATGAGTTTCGCGGACAAAGTCGGATCAGGATGCCAACCCAACCATGGGCGTCAAAAACAAGACACAGATATTTAATGGAACTTTGTATAGAACTGACACTTCTCTGGTCACAGTTTGAATCCATATTCTTGCACTCGACAAGACAACTTGGTCAACCTTCTTCCGATGATCGACCAACATCATTTATGTCTTCCAGATACGCCGCGGTACCTACGAGACCAGAGATCCTGGCTTCCGTCACATGTTGGAAGATTGCCGGTGTTATCTTTACCTCGAAAGGTAAACGATTGCACTAGGACAAGCGCCAATGGGTATTGATGGTGAGGAGGAACTTCTGGGATTCCGGTGCGAAAGGAAGTTGGAAGTAAGCTTCAGCCAAGTCAAGTTTAGTGAAGCATTGGCCGCCACTTAAAATGGTGAATGTCGTTCGGTAATGACAGCGGATGACAGTGGGGTTCTGGCACGTTGTTTGGACCAATGGTAACAGATCCGGATACTACCATTAAATTTCTTGATGACCACTACCGGTGTAGCCCATTTGGAATAAGTAACGGGAATGATGATGCCCAAGAGTTCCATGCCTTGTAGTTCTTGCTCTGCATGTGGCAGTGCGGCTTAGAGAACCAATTGCCTAGGACGAAAGACGGGTTTTACTCCTTGAATGTGGTGAAGTGAGGGTGTTGCTCAGGTGCATCACCCAAGGCCCGCTTGAAAAACATCGGGGAACTGTTTCATTACAACCGATGATGGGTCAGACAGCTGAAGGTTGCCATGAGGGTAGCCACATATGTCCCGTTTGTGACAGATCAAAAGTATATAGACGGGAAATCCAATCCAGACGAAGAAGATCAAGATGTGTGTCGGGAAGATAGCACAACCCTTCACCACTGACACCCCGAAACGTCATGATACGCCTGAAATAAGCCACAAGTTTCACAGGCTCACCACAAGCACTAGTGCCTGTGCTTACCGTCTTTTCGAGTAAATGACGACCAATAGAGGGCCATAGCTACCTGGAGACGACTGTGACGTCTGAAGCCGTGTCCGATTGAAGCCGGACAACTTGGCCGTTCATCTACACAGTAATAAACTGCCGAGGAGCCACATATTTTGTTTGGAAGCCGTCTGTGAGGCTTCGTGGATGACTAATTGGTTTATTACCCGAAGAGCGGCGTTGGCGAAATAGTGACTTATATCGGTTGGCATCGATGTGATTCTCACGACAATGTTCATCTTTATAACCAACCTTCTTACATGGTGAGCAACGGTGCCGAATATAAGGAACAAAACCGATGGAATACCAGGCACTGCAGTGCTTACATAGAAAAGGAGGGCGACTTTCATTGTGAGGCGAAGATGGTCGCGACGGTATGGAGATTTTCGATGTGAAGTAGCTGTATGGATAACTTGTGAGGGGTGATCCTGCTGTTGAATCGCAGCTCAGTCGTGCTTCAAGTTGGCATCGCGCTCAGGCTCATCAGTCATTTCTTGGAGCTTAATCTGAGGTTCTTGGTCGATCTTTGAGAGTAAACCGGTTCTGATGTCCTCGTACCATCTTACTTGAAGTCTACAGATGAAAACAAGACAGCTAAATTGATCGGTGAGAGACCCCGAACAGAACCGTTTCCATTCTAAGTCCACCAAGCCACTGCATGCCAAAATCATCAGAATCTTTTTTACCACCTGGAGGCACTTAAATAGAACATTGAATAAAGAAGCAGTTTGGCCAGATATTTTCTTTAGGATCAGTACCGTATCGCTAAAAGATAGAAATCGAGGCTGAACAGGGATATTGTAATTAGTGTGCTTGACGTGATCAGCAGGGCCCAGATTCCGTAGCAATAGGCAAAATTTGGTTTCGTCATCGTGATCTGGGGGCGATACGGTAAAAATATCCCCATAACGTTTGCACCATGACTCAAATGTGACTCTTGCCTCCAGATCATGGTGAATATCAGGAACGTTGCGTACAGTATAATCGGTCATGTGCAAATCAACAGTTGTGGACGGTCTGATATTCCCCAACCTTGTAGAGATGAGGTCCATCAAGCGCATTGGCGCCCTCATCATGTTTTTGGGGTTAGTCTTCGTTGAATCCTTTTTCGGTGTGGGTCATTGTTCCCGTTGCCAAATAAGTTGTGCCTTTGACAACAGTCTCCGAATGTTTCAATCTTTTGACGGACCAAACAGATGTTAGATGCGCCTCACGATTGGCTGCGCTACGTTTTGTTGTGCACCTGATCAATGTCACTTTGGAATTATTCTCAACATTGACTCAGAATTTGCTACTCTAAAAAGTCATTCACTCGGATAAGAAACGCAATATGTTCTGCTTCACTATCCGCTACTCGTTTTTACGAAAGCTGGCAAACATCAAGTTTGACTAGGATCGCAAGCGAGCCGGTTGGCAGACTGCTCTTAGTCGCATAACGCCGAAGAAGATGTCAGTTCCTGCATTGGTCAGTACTAACATTCGGTCCCTGTTTGTGAAGATGTCTTTCCTAACCAACGTCCTGAACTCTCGAATTAACACGAACACCTGTGCGACCTGTTTCCGAGAATCTTGGTTAAATGTAAGTATTGATGGCGAACTCATTCTCCCTGAGAACTTTGAGTGCTTTCTTCATGACAGAAAACAGTGCAAGAAGAAGACAGGTGGTGGTGTGATTTCTTACATCAGTTCTGAGTGGTCTGGCAAGTCTGAAGTTATTTTTTGCTTACTACTGTAATGGCGTTAACCGCGTGTTTGTTAAATATCACCCTAAATTCTCGCCTTTTCGAAGGACTGTGATCAGTAACTTGTATATAGCTCCTTTCTGCTCTGTTCTTTGACGCTTTCATAGCCGTCCTGGTTCTATTCCTGTTGGTGATTTGAACCATGCGCCTACGTATCTCTTACTTGCTTTTGGTTTAAGTGACCTCTATCATATCCCACCTAGAGGGAACGCTGTTTTAGACAGAATTATCACAAACCATCCCGATCTTTTTCTCTTACAACTGAAAGCTCCTGTTTCAACGAGTGATCACGCTCTCATTATCATCAAACCTAAAGTTTATTCGCGTTCAACACACCGTTCACTCGTCAGGACAAAACGAAAAATAACCTCTAGAAATATGTCACCCACCAACATTACCCTTCTTCAGAAATCCCTTTCCATTGTTACTTCGTGGTTTTCCTTCGATTGCACTCTTTCCCGCTGGACCTATTTACGAAGACACTGAGAGAAGTATTTGATTTGTGTTGTCCTTTGGAGACTGCATTTTTCAACAACTGCAGAATAGCTTCTCCATAGCTGAAATCTCCGATAGGACGAAAAGAACGTGCCTACAAACTATACGACCAGACTTCAGTGAAACGCCACTCCATCCTAATCAAACAAGAGATTCGACGGCTGAACAAGAAATTTGCCCTCCAGTTCTTTTGTACCACTAATAGCAAACTTCTCTGGCAAGGTATCCGGCTTCTATGTGGACAACGGGCCCGATCAATAAACTACGACATAGATGGCGACAGCCTGAACGCCGCGTTTATTCATCCTATCATCTTGTTTTCCTTCCGTTCCCTAAGATATAGAGCCATTTTCCTCAGAAGAAGTCTTCAGGCTTCTTCGAACTTTAAAAACAGTTTTGCTGTGGGTCCAGACGGTTTAACCTCCACAGTTCTCAAATTTGGAGCACCTAAGCTATCCGGAATCATGACTTCCCTCATCAATAAAACTGTTGATGTTGGTGCCATTCCTGTCTCCTGGAAACCCGTGACAACATTCTGTCAAAATGCTTTCGTCCCATTGCCATCACGTCTGTGCTCAAGTTGACCGAGTGTGCTATCCTAAGTCGATTGCGTTCCTTTCTTGTTGTTCTAAATGGCCCCCATCAATTTGCGTACAAACCCACCAGATGCACTCAGGATGCAGTTGTTTCAGTTTTGCCATTTCATTTCAAACAACCTAAATCGTTCCATGAATTCCGTCCGATGTATTTTCCTCGACTATTCTTTCGCATTCGATTCGGTTCCCCGTCCTTTACTTCTCCGAAAGTTAGAGTCCTTTGGCTGTCCCACTTCTTTACTCTCGTGGTTGAAAGACTACTTTTCCAACAGAACTCAACGTACTGGAGTTGGTACAAGTTTATCGAGTTCTTTGATTAGCAACCGAGGTGTTCTTCAAGGTTCCGTTTATTCCCCCTTTGTCTTGACCACATATATTAGCGACTTGATCGCTGCACCACCTGCACAACTTTTTAAGTACGCTGATGACGTCGTGTTCTGCCAACCTGTCTCCAACCAACAATACTTTAACTCTCTTTCCGAGAACTTATATAATATTCAGGATTTTTTGTCCCATTCTGGACTACATCTCAGCACTTTCAAATGTTTTAGGTGTACTTTCTCCCCTTTTCGTTCCTATAATCCCAATGAGCAATCAATCATCAAAGGTGTCCCAAATCCCGGGGCTGACTCGGTCGAATACTTAGGCGTCACAATCAGCGCCAATTTACAATGATCTTCTCATATTCCTGATTGTGTTATAAAACTGCGTAGACTATCTTTTCAAATTCGTAGGCTAAGGCAGTTTGGTGCTACACAAGCTGTCATTCCTTCTTTTGTCCATCAATGTGTTCTACCAGTCTTACTCTACTGCTGTCCCGTAGCCTAACCTGGTCTACTAAAAAAAGATTTTATCATTTTACGCCGCGGCCTAGCCACTATCATTCGTGTCTCTTCGATTTCCATGGGCTGTCTTATCTCCAAAGTTTGCGATTTGCACATTAAAGCCAGTAGAATAATCGCTAAGAAGATTCTTGCGGACCCCACCCATCCCTCCGCACGTTCCGAATTTAGACTTATCCCATCCGGCATAAATATCTATCGTAACTCTACAGTGCCTTGCTTAGCACATGTTCTGGTTGACAAAATTAAAGTCGCAGAGGAACTTCGCACTAATCTCGGTGGCTGAATCAGTTTTATTTCAAAGTACCTATTTTTATGTATATTTCAAAGTTTCATTAATCAGTTTTCCTCCATTTGGTTGAAATGTGAGCTTTTGTTAACTTGCTCAAGTCTTCAATACAGTACAATACAAGTGTCACCAAGACACGTACCAGCACGACGACTGCTCGTTAGATCGCAGTATTTGGTCGGCAACAGAAGCACTATAGTCGAAGCTAGACCACCCACTAGCTTGAATGAGAACACAGGTTGATGTGTCGACGGACAGATGTTTACTGTTTCATTCGGCACCCAAGTCGTTTGGTTCGGGTAGCAATAAACTCGACTCCTAATACAGTTTATACTAGGACGGAGCAGGCCGACCTTGGGAATCGATGCCAGCTGAGGAAACCAGTCAGTTGGAGGGGCGCAATGTGCATGTTACCAGTTTGAGATACAAATTGAATTTTATAATGAATAAATAAATCAAACTACTCGAAAAGTGAGATATTTTGGAGAAAATACTATCACTATTTTAATCTGCGCCTCAGTATTGAAGAAACTGAACTGTCTCCCTAACAAGCTGGGAAAAACGTGAATTGTTATTATCATCTAAGGCTACGGCTCCACCTGTTTCAACGCCCTTTCAATATCCCTTGTACTGTGCATGAGTAGAGAGAATAAAATGTTGGCACCTGCATATATATATATATATATATATATATATATATATATATATATATATATATGACTGGTTTTGGTCGACTCGTATAGGTCACCGGCTAACATTTCTAAGTGTAAGAATTCGAATCCCTTCACCGATGATTAACTTTGTTGATCGATAGCCTTGTTGTCGCGTGGCTCACATTTCCACGTCCGACTGAATGGGGCATTATGTTGTTGACCATTCCAAGTCTCGTGATTTTCTTCAATAGAACAGCGGATTGTTGCGGAAATGTAGACTAGCCCTAACAATCTGCTAATGCATAAGCACAACCTTCCGAGTTGAGCTCTACTGAGTTCTGATGAACTTAACCGCCAACCAATGCTTGAGATACCTACATTCAGTTGTCTTGATTCCTCTATGGTTGCCAAAGTGTTTGTACCATGAAAATCAAAACCTAAATCACTGTAAAGTAATAATGTGTTTCAAATCATTCCTCGTAATCACCGATATCGGTCTGATGTATTGCCTCAGTGTTCTTATTCCTGTTGAATTTTATTAACCAGGTTGGGCGGGACATGCCGTGGTTTCGTCGAATCCATTTAACTTTTATGTGGGAGATGAGGCCGTGTAGTCATGGGATCTATCCAGGCACTTTTTTCGTTGTGGTCACTTCAGTTAGATTTTCAATTGATTGTCACCACCCCATCCTAACGTACCTTCCTTATTTGTACTCTGTTTATTTACGTTCCAAGTGGACGTGCTTCTTAGCGGTTCATCATATCGCACTTTTTGGTCGGCCATCTGTACTACGGTGTCAAATGTTCACGATCGCGGTTAGAAAAAATAGCCTGCATAGTTCCGTGAGATTCAGTTATTTCGCTTCTTGTGGATAGTAACGAAAAATACGTGCACGTATTTCATATGCTATCCTTTCGTTCGTGTGAATCTTGTGGGGTTGTGGACTGACCACAGTCCGAATAGTTGTGTTTCTTACTGGTTTATTTCTACAACATGCTTGCGCATGAGTGCAGCGAGAGGGAACAACCAGTATCCGGACCCTGAGACTTGAACGATGGAGAACCACATAAGGTCCCAATAGGCCAGGCGTGCTACTCAGCCGGACCACAGTGGATTATTGTGCACCACCAAAGCGAGCGGCTGTGGTGGGATTGGAACCTCTGATCTCCGAGTCGGCATGCAAACTTTCTAGACCACTCAACCATCACCAGTCACTGGATGATGATCCGGGGTTCCAATTGTCATTAAATGTACCAACGTCTTCTCGGAATGATTAATCATAATTTAACCAGATATATGTGGCTGTAGGCTAGTTTGATTGCTTCGAATAGTCATTAATCGTCCACAGACCTCATGCTCGGTAAACGGTCTGAGGTAATCTACTGTCTTTTTACTGTGAACCCTTCTAATCAGTTCACTCAGAATCTGTTCATTAAGCAAAGATTAGAGAGCGCGTTGAGAATCGGCTTCAGCTTACGCAACTCTCTGCATTGAGGTGTATAAAAAAAACGAAACCCTACGCAATCTGTTGTACTGCATGTGCAATAATCTAGCTCTCGTATCCGTCAATTCTAACGGTCTTTCGTCTTTCCCCTTCCTGGTTGTTATTGTTCACTGGTCATCCACCCGCACTGTCGCGTGCACAAGGAATGTGGTGAAAAGCAGATTGAGCATATTCTTCCCGACGAGGCGATCGAGGCACACAAACGTATTCATCAAACACCATTTCCCTTTCTCGATAGTCGGTTGGTCGATCAACTCACGTACGAGGCATCGCAACGGAAAAATAAGTGAGTCTCCTTACCACTCATCAGTTCCATCCTCACGATCCGGTTCGTCAGTCAGTCAAAGTTGTGACAAGCATAGTTACGATATCTTCTCGCACTCACTGCAATTAAAGATATTATGAAATCTAACTGTAATAGAGTGCTTTGTGTTTCGGTTCGAACGCCTCAGAAATGATTACTTCCATTGTGAACTGCATTTGTTTACCACAATCACATCTCACTGCACCGTAGTGCTAACAACCTTAGCGTATTTAACCAGGCCAGTCGTGAACTTGGCATATTTTACAAAATTCTTCGTTTATCTCAGTATCTAAAGGTTTTGCGGTCTAATCAGTTCGGACAGTTCCGTTCGACCACCTAAAAACAGGAAACTGCGCGCAACAACTTTCGTTGTTATCCCTCAGCATTCGCCTCGATCGGAGATCGAACCAAAGAAGAATATGGAAAAGTAAGAAGAGAACTACAATCAGTATTATCGATTGCACAAAAAGTGTGTGAATATTAGAACGACTGCTTGTCCGTAAGTTCGAATATATGTAACCGCTGAGTTGACGAATTTCTTGAACCCGGTCCACCTGGTTGATGTAAGCTTGAATAGAGCTAACTACTACGTAATTCTAAGCTTTTCAATACTTCTTCTCGATCCATTCATTTCGCACAATGACTGGTCATATGCAGACGTGGGATGTATTTGTCCGAACTTCTTCGGATCTTCCTCTTCGTTTGATGGGAATATAGGCTCGCTTGTTGGTCGCTTATATAGTTGTTCCTTTTTTTCTTTGCATTTTTTTCTGGCTAGTGATATCCGTATCTGATGAATCTACGCCGAGCTTTGTATCATCTAATCATTACCTAAGTCCGTATACGCCCGCGTTTGGTGTTTGTTGTTGTACGGTAGCTGTTGGATTGAAATTGAATCCCAGTCTCTTTTGGTTCTCCGATCTTATATTTCACTCCAACTTGTTCAAAATCCCAAGTTGATGTTCCAGACCTTCATTCGTAAAACTTCCTTCCAACAACGTGTGTTCGTGATCGTTTTTTCGGAACGGGAACAAATCTCTTGGGATCGATCTCATCACAAACCTATCGATCAGCGGGCAGTTTGTTCCCTTTGCTGTAATCGAGACGAGTGCTTCAGTTCTCTCATTTTCCCACCCTGGTTTGCGCATGCAACACACCCACGCGCATACCATTCGCGAAAAACCCGGTTTCTAACCGGTTAGTCGATCGATTATGATTCATGCATAACTATAACAGTCACTTCACTGCCAAATAAATATGCCCTTATTATGGAATTCAGGTTGTCTATGTATATAGTCCGACGTCGTACACACATTCTCTACGTCTTTGGCTATGGTGAATGTACCGCAGCTGTGACATTCGGTTGATTCACACCTTACCGCCCAACTTTGGTCTGTGTGGTTGTCGACTTCTTGGTATCTGACATGTATTTGGGTGTGTAACACGCGAACTGCAGCAAGCACTGTCCGAAACAGATGGCTTTGAAGCGATGATCCAATTAATATAGCACCCGTCCAAATTTTTCGCCGTCGTAACTAACACCAACCCTGGCACACACGAACTCGTTCTCTCTCATCGCTCACGCATGTGTACGACTAGGCCCAGTAGGTATAAACGACCTATTGGATGCCAACTATTACACGCTGCTTCACCTGTCTGTTCATCGTGTGTGTGTGTGTGTGTGTGTGTGTGTGTGTGTGTGTGTGTGTGTGTGTGTGTATGTGTGTGTGTATTTGGGTTTATATTAGACCTGAACCGATATCTTCGTGAACATCACACCCGCTCACTCATGCCCCCTGTTTAAGACCCATAGATGAGGTCATCCCCGGCCGCACATGGTGCGCTAAGGTCCGCTCGATCTTCCGTACGATCCTCTGGTCTGTTTCCCTCTCACCGCAGGCGAATCGGGATCACACGGTTATTTCTTTTGTTCACTTCCCTCGTCATGATTTCTCCCAAAATAGCTCACATGTTCAAAGGGAAAATGCACCAAATGAATCGTACCACTTACGTTTTGTTTCAGAGTGCGTTGGATTTACATAGAGCGAGGGATTATTTGTTTAAAAACGGCAACCAATAATTCACTATTGTCGGATGTGTACTATATAGGAAGTAGAAATAGACAACAAATCTTCTAAGCACTCGTCCAATTAGCCGGAGTAGTTTTTCCGTACACTTGTTTTTGATCACGTAGGTTTGCTATTCCGTGAAACCCGATGAGATTTAATGGACAGGTTGTAATGCCTAATATTTCGTTAGATGTTATCTATAAGACCGCTGCAGTCCATGCTTACTCGTGAGTGAATCTGACGGTTTGATTTGTTTCCAATCATTGTCAATTCCGTAATACGCTGTTGGTTACGCTTAGCTTTTGGATTTCCAGATTCTGTTTGGAATTCACAGAACACAAGGCTCATTTGTGCTCCGGTTTCGGTTTCTACCTCTCAATATCACCCGATGTAGAGTGTGATGAATCGAAGCACGAAGAGAAGAACGCACAGATTCGAAAGTGACAAGTAAAAATCATGAATACAACTGTGCCACTAACCGGGGCACCTAGCCATGTCACCTTGTTTCCCCAACCATCCCATGGGTGGGTCTCGTGGATCACAACCTCTCGATGTAATTCACGTCCTACACTGCGAAGTACACTGGTTCAGATTGTCATATCTTTTTTGCGATGTCATGAGCTGGTCATCTCTATCCGTCAACCAACTGCGCTACACCTCAGCGAACAGTGTGAACTGATGGAGGCTGTCTATGAGTATCCTTGACACATTTCGGCCACCGTACCCTGTTCGGCTTAAATGATTGTTTGAAGGATTTAATTCTGGTTCCCAACACTAAGCCCAACCTCGGTACTGCTTATACGGTGTTCTCGTCATATCACTGCCGTGATAAGAGAATATCGATGCTCGAGCAACAGTAGTCTCTTCGAATCTTTCATTCGTACTGGCCACGTTTCTGAGCACTACAGCATGACTGTTGTAGTGGATACTCGACCGTTAATGGTTGGGTTGATGCCACTGATGTCTGATATCGTCGAAAACCGAAACGGTCTCATGTATGCTTTTTTATTATCACACACTTGCGCATGAGTGCAGCGGAAAGAGTATGTTCCACAGCCTCGAAGGCTTACTGCACTATTAGGGATAGCCGTTAGCCGGTCTTGGAGAACCACATAAGTTCCCAATAGGCCAGGCGTGATACTCAGCCGGACGACAGTGGGTTACTGTGCACCACCAAAGCGAGCGGCGGTGATGGGATTGGAACCTCTGATCTCCGAGTTGGCATGCAAATTTTCGAAACCACTCCACCCCCACCGGACGAAATTTCATCCGATATTCAGCTATCGGATAATATTTGATTGCCGAAACACCGAAATCTCTCTGTTGGTATTGCCTCCTTTCCGTGAATAAGGTCTGTTCTTCAGTAACAGTGTATATTCGAAAATTGCAAAATGCATCTCAAAACATTTGCTACACTTTCATTCAGAATATCTGGAAAAATTGGCGGCTTACTCGGATTCTCACTTATAAACACAACACCGTCCGTATATTCCAAACCAGATAGTGTATTATCTGAACAAAGATCGATCCCGCAACTATCCTACGGTGATGATAGTGGGTATACCTGATAAACACCATTTCTCGTCATGAAGTCGGGTGAGAGATCGCCTTAGACACGAACTTAACTCCGATTTCCTGTATAAAATGATTGAAAAAGTGAGATGAGTTTCAATGAAATGCAGTGCCAAAGAACTGTGCAGTCAACAGAATTGCAAGCTACTTTGAAATCGGGGAAAATTGTAACAATGGGTCATTTCGAAGGTGTGCGCGTGTTGTAATGGTGTCGGATGGTAAAGCTGCGTTCAGTAAACCCCAACCCGGTCGGAATAGCACATGTGCATCATTCATCATCATCGTGCAGCGTTGAACAATAGGGCAAGCCCCACTGACTACTGCCTCTCTCACCATGTTGCACGCCGAATTAGAAAGTATGAATATACAAGATGGACAGGGAATGGACCTATACAAGCGGGAAAAGGAAAGAATGCTCTTGTAGCCAACACACGGAATACACAGTCTAACTAGACAAACGCACATCGATCAGTTATTCTGACTCGATAGAAAGTGACAGCACGATCACCACTGTTCACGGTTCGCAGCCATATCCTTCAGTGTCTCCAACCAACTGGATCTTTTGGACCCCAACCACGAAGACGTGAAGCACCTACTTTTCCTAAGTCTGCTGTACATTTGCTCATTCCTCACTGCCACGTCATCTGTTGACCTCCACGTGGTTTCTTCCACTCCATAGGAGGAATGGAGAATAGGACACGGTATGTCAGACGTGTGTTTGCCATACGTAACACGTGCTCCAACCAACGAAGTCTACTAAGCTGGATACGCTGTGATAGACCGTTCTCCGAATTAGTGCCTAATACTCGGTTTCTGACCTCAGCATTGTCTAGTCGGCTAATCCACCCGATCTTAGCGATACTACGTAAACATCGATGGTTGAAAACCTTAAGACGACGATTGTCTTTCGCACACAGACTTCAAGTCTCGCAACCATACAACAAAACTGAACGCACTGCGGCACAGTATACACGACCTTTCAACTTCATTGAAGTATCAGGTCGGTACCACAAGTGCTTCAGTCCAACATACGCTGCTCGAGCCTTGTATATCCGCGTACTCATTTCTACTACTGTGCTCCCATCCGTCGTCACGATGCTGCCGAGGTAGATGAAGTGGCCAACCATTGCCAGCACCTCCCCAACGAGCATCAAGCTCGGAATCGTTGACGTTCAGCCTTGTAACATCACTTTCCACTTTGAAGATGCAAAGCGCATGCCGAATGGAGCTACAGCTCTTTCGAGTCTACCTAGTGCACATTGTGCATGTTCCGTGGATTTGAACAAGCAGACAACGTCGTCTGCGTAATCTAGGTCACATAGCTTTTCACTATTTCCTAGTTCGACGCCTACATCCTGAAGATTTTGCAACGCACTCTCCATTATTTCGTCCATAACGATGTTGAACAGGAATGGAGACATAGGACATCCCTGTCGAACACCACTCGTCGTTTAGAACCGACCAGATAGTTCACTGTAGACTCTAAAGCGGCCAGAAGTATGAGAATACAATGATCTCAGTAGGTTCACGAACTTCTGGGGCATACCTTTGCGATGTGGAGTACTCAAAAGCGCTGTTCGATCAGCTGAATCGAAGGCTCCTTTCATGTCTAGGAAAATCATTATTGTCGGTCGGCGGTGCGTGTGACGCGTTTCAAGTAGTCGGCGGAGATTAGAAATCTGGTCGATGCATCCTCGACCTGGACAGAATCCAGGCTGCTGTTCGTGGGCATTCCTGTCGCGAGCCGGTGTATGACGGTGCAGTAGATTTGAGGCTAATACTTTGGTGACTATCGGAATTAAGCTAATCCCACGATGATTACTACAGTCATTGCGTATTCTCTTCTTGAAGATTGGAACAATCAACGACTCCCTCCATATTAACGGAGTACGCTCCTCGTTCCAATTGTCACGGAGGAAAGCGGTTAGTGATGTTATCAAAACATTCCCACCTAGTTTGAAAAGAACTGGGGGAAGTTCATCGGGACCGGTCGCTTTCCCTCGCTTTAGTGATGGAATGCATGACTCTACTTCTACTTCCGATGGAAGCTCAAGTGATACCACCCAAGGAATCTCAGTTGTTGATACAGGATTAACTACACCAGCGTGCGGCCAGCTGAACTGTTCCTTGAAATATTCGACCCAACGGTCAAGCCTTTTCTCTTTGCCATGAATGGGTTCTCTGTTTCTATCGCAAACCGTTTCGTTGACCGGGGTTCGTCGTACACAGGTGTCACGATTAAGTTTGAACAGTCTGTGACTGTTACCTGAAGCAGCTATTATTTACATTTCTTCGGATACCTTGACCCACAAATTTTCGCGATCCTTCTCAAGGCTTTTCGTAACCTGCTTTCTGTAGATGTCTTCGTATCTTATTCATCTCCTTACAGTTCGAAAGCTGACGCTTTCGCTCTATTAGCCTGATCCACTCGTGGGAAATCCTATGTCTTTGATGGATATCGGATCTAGGACCACAGGAAAAACCTGCTGCAAAATGCATCGCCTGTTTGATATGAGCCCAATGCTCATCTACATTACTGTTCGTCGTAGATCCTAGCTCGTGTGCTAATTTCTGTTCATAAAGGGTGCGGATTTCTGGATCACACAAACGTTGCACAGCTAACCGGGTTTGCGTCGGTGATCATGGAGTTGGAGTGCAAATCGCAATAAAACTAATGTATGGTCCTACTCTACGTAGGTAGACCAGTAAGATCTACAGTTCTGAAGAGAACTGTGCCACCGGTAGCTTACTGAGATATGATCAATTTGACTCAAAGTGCCTAAAGAGTTAGAGCGTCATGTCTCTGTACGACGCCAGCTGTGTCTCCAAAAAACTGGAGAAGCCTATCCCCGTTATCTGTACGCTGAGCTGGCAAAGCACAACGGCCACCTAAACAAGCTTCTGACACAAAGTATGCCAACTTGTGCATTGAAGTCACCTGCTAGCACTACAATGTCAGAACCTTTGCTCCTGCGAACGAGGGTGACGAGTTCATCAAATAACTCATCTTTCTGCAAGTCTGAGCTGCAGTCCGTTGGGGCCTACGCCGAGATCACAAACAAGTTGCGCTTAACACAACTATCCTTTCGAACGCCGACTGACCCCTGGAGTCACAGCACATAAACGACTGTAAACAGGGATCCAGTCTAAGAGGGTAGTCTCAGCCTTGTCACTCAAGACTATTCCTACACCATGTTGACCCACAGCTCCAGCTATTCCGTCTCCAAAGGTGCGCAGAAAATGCCTCGATGAGATACCAGGAGCAGTTAGTTGAATCACACTGCTCGAATCCTGAATGCGCATTTCACTTAAGCAGCAGACATCAATTTTCAGAGAATCTATTGTGAGGGCTAGACACGCCTGCTGACCGGGCTGCATGAGTTTACGCCCGTCGGAAGAGCCGAGATTCAGAGGCTCATGAGTCTTGAGAAAATGTGAGTTACCAGGCAGGATTATTCCCGACACTATTTGACAACGAAACATTGCGAGTATCGGCCGTATTGTTAGTGGGAGCACTATGAGTGGATGGAGGGGGCAAAGAGACGTGGTTGGGGACAGAAGACAAAGATTGAATAAAAATTAGGGAACTCTGAGTAGTAGCCCACTTATCAGTACCCACCCCGCTCGATGCAATGGGCAGCACGGTCCTGATTATACTGCGCGACGACCGATGCAGTATGGAATTCTTTCTATTCATGCAGTTCATGGGAGATGTTGGACGGGTTTTACTAGGGTGTCCAGCTGCAAAACAGGAGAACGATTAGGGTCCTCATCCAAAACCTTTAGTTCTAACCAGAACCTATCCGCAAGGCAGCGGGATGGCTGAGTGGAAGACCATTTGCTTGGATCAATTATTATTCCACTGATTTTACCGACTGAGTTGTCAGTTCAAATCGACCCTCAACCTGGAGGACCAGGAGACTGGACTTCGTCTGGCCTCTACCCATTGACCTGTCAGGCATGATAGCACCTTCGGCTTAAAGAAGCCATCCTGTATAGCTCTTTGGGTCATAGAGGCGCGCAAGCCATCACACCACGTCAAAGTGCAGTCTCGTGTGCATCATTCACGGGTGTGGTATAACTAACTGGAAAGTATGCTCACATTTTAAACGCGGTACTTGTTGAGCTGAAGTTTGTGGTTCTCACAAGACAGCCTGTCACCTTTTTTCACATCGGTGCACTTGCCCATTCAAACCATGCCTGAACGATCCCACGAGACGGTTGCTTTTGCCCTGTTCGATCGGCTGGGATTGCACAGTAAATGAATCTACTGAAATTTGGTCCTTTTTATCTTGAAGTTATTGTTCCTTTGTTGAATTATTTCTGCAACAAACCTTCATTCCCGGCAAATAGTAATAGCATTTTGGTGCAGATGCGTGTGCACTTTGACCGATGGCGGTGTTCGATTGTACATTTTCGCAAAGATACGCGTTACACGTTCAACATGCAGTTCTTGCTTTTCCGAAATTGGTAGCCACATTTGTGTTGCCGTGACCCTTGTGTGTGTTTTCGTCAGCGTTTATGATCTTCAGGTTGTACGTCTAAAATAATGCCAAGTCACGTGAATTCTGCCACGCACTGACCTTGAACAAGTGGCTCTAACAGTCACATGATCCCTGTAATCTTGCATCGCTGGCACATCCCGTGACAACCTTCCGACCCGCCGCAATCACATACGTTTTTCTTTTGAAAATGCTTTCTGACTCTACTAGGGCTGGTTTACAGATCAACTGTTGATTGCGGTTCCATCTATCATTTTTCTTATCAACTTTTATCTCTGGATTGATCTACTATCCGCTTGGTTTGAATTTTCTCCATTCAAATGATATCTGTTGGGATATCCAAAATGCGATTCCCGTGAATGCCGCTTTTTTCTTCTGACGTCGTACATACCTGTATTGCTTTTTTCTCACAAATGAACTTTCTGCAGTCACATGAATTAGCCATCTTCCAATCTTCCTCAATTTGCCTCCATTTTGAGTAATCTGTACATACATTTAGCTAATTTGAACATCTATGCATTCATCCTACATTAGTCTTGTTTCCTGTATGACAACCTATGTTCACCATCGTCCTCATTTTCCATTTGGTTATTCCACTCTCCTGATAAAGACTTCTGATTTACGATCGGTTCAGTTTACTTGAGTTGAGGCCGTCGACACGAACACAAGCCGGTTTTCGTGAACATGTGCACTATTGCGAGTCAAATCATCTCGGTACTTACAAGCTAAGACGATCTAACTAGTCATATAACACAGTTTTGTTGTGCGTTTAGGATTTGTTCAAATTTTTCGCGAATTCCTCACATTGTGTGTTTTCAGGTGGTTCAGCGCAGTTCGGCCGTTGTGTTTACAAGCTGAGTAATCTGGCGTAATCCTTGCGAGATGTTTGACAGCTGTTGACCCATGAACTCTGTAACGCAGATGTAGATTTATTTTACTTTAGTTTGCTCCACCGGGACCCGCACGTTTCGGTACGCTGATTTCGGTCGATACAATGAGATATAACCTAGTTACTACTTTTATGTGGCTAGCTCTTGTGAGAGGGCGAGCCGGCTTCATAAATGTCCCGAATGGTATCTGCCCCTGAACGGTGTGTGTAGAGGAACTGTTTATTAAGTCTTGGGAATTAAGTGCGAAGTGGCTTCCCCAGTGTCACTCGACTTTTTACTCTAGGTAGCAACTGTAGCCCATGCACAACCGAGTGGTAGCCGTCGGGCAACAGTAAGTTTGTGTTGGGAGCCGGTGGCCGAACTAACGGTTCGTACGTCTTTCGGATGGCCATCAGCCTGTCGAAGATACCCAACGGTTCCTAGTGAATCTTACCTCACTCTGGAGAGTTGAGTAACAGGCAAGAGACAATGGTCGTATTTAGTGGTGGGCCACAGTCACGCATGTCACACTGTCTACGGGCTTCTGTGGCTTTTATGTAGAGAGTTCATTGTCAGACGAAAAGCCCGCCACGCTCTGTAACGACACCGCTTTGCTTTTGTCTGGCTGCTCTCCGTCGGCCTGTCTGATGTGGGTGACCCTGAAGGGGCTCTTTTCGCTCCAGTCAGCATAGCCCTCGGGGTCATCGTAGCTCGCAAACCCGGTCACCACGACAAGGTAACAACTTCGAATAAGACCACACAACTGGCCATACATAGATGAGAGTTTTCCTTTGTGTACTCAATTCATTGTCTTCACCCCTTTGGTGGTAAAGAGACGAGAAGTAGAATTTGTATTTATTTATTTTAGATATGATCATCGTCTCCGTCCCAACGGCTTGGCGTACAAACCAGGGTAGTTACCCAGCCCGGGATTCTGGCCGAAGCTCCCGCTGTTGTTGTTGCTCTGTTGGCTAAACCGGTAGTGGTCGAGCGTTTAGGGTGTTTACTTACCACCTCGTAGGTCAGAGGTTGGAATCCCGACATTGCCAGCTGCTTTCGTGGTACACAGTAATCCACTGTCATCTGGCTTGTTACCACACCTTACCTTTTGGGACCTTTTTTGGTTCTTCAAGTCATCACTACAAGTCTTAGGGTCCGGATGCTGGTTATCCCTTGCAGTGCAATGGACATTTGAGGCTATGGCGTATACCTCTTCCACTGCACTCTCGCGCAAGCTTGTGAAATGCCCGGTGTATTTGGATTTCAAATGCTTCTCGAGTCCATATGGCCTTATTAGTCCAGAGGCAATGTTTGGGCACTGATGAACCTCTGATGATTTTATGAGTTACAAACCTTCGTACCCGGGAGTCATTTAACTTACTTTCTGTTGTTCAATCAGGTGTCAGGAAAAGTGATAAAGATTTCTGCTAGTTACGTTTTTCGTAGTTACCTTTTGTTGATGCGGTGTAGGCGAGATTGACCTCATGGCAGCCTCTTCTGGTCCGTTACGTTAGGCCTCATAAGTGACCTCTGTTTGGTGTCCGTTGATACACCACTTGTCGATCCATTTCTCTTTGGTTGGAGCCTTTGGCCTTATGATAAAATTGATAATGGACGAAGGATAATGGTAGATCTTACAGAACAAGCGGTTCCTGTGTTTTTGTCTGATCTCAATTATCCGATTTTTCGATCATGGTTGTACGGCTATTGTCGAAACTGATGCACTTGGGTGTCCGATCAATAAGTTTTGTGCTCGTACAATACAGGATAAACACAGAATTACATAATTTTTATGTGTACGCTAAATAGCAAGTAGTGGCGAGGTTTTAGGACACCAACCCTTGTGGTCTGTTTGTGTATGGTGACCACCTGTGCTCAAAATGCAGACGAAACCATATTTTCGCCACTACATGTGGATCGCAACTATGGCGGAATGTGAGCCTGTGAGGGAAAACGGAACAAGATTTTTTTTCATTGAATATACCCAAACACTTTTAAGAGCACGATGTTCATATACGGCATTAGGCTATTAGTGTGCCTCCATTTATCATGATATTTCAGTCTCATCGACTTAGAGTCCATTATGTTGGCGATGAAATAATTTCTATCTAATGTTGCAATTTTGACTCCAATGGCTAGTGTGTAGGTAGACCTTTGAATATTCTCTTCAGAACACAGGTTTTTACGATTAAGTTTAAATCTGCGCAATTGGAGGGTAATTGTGTGGACTGGATCTTGAAGTTGGCCATTCTTTCACAGGTTGTACAGGGAATAATGAACAGACAAATAGTTTTGCATGACTTGACTTACTAACCTCTCGTGAAACAGCATGAAGCGTCATCCTGAGAAATAATCACCTGCCCAGGCGACTTGTTTTCGTCGAATTCGGGGGCTTTTCCAGTCACAACGTGGAAGATTTCCTCAACATTGAAGTTCACCAACAAATATAAACAACCTCCATTCCATATTATCCTCTTGGCATCGAACGAGATAACTTTTCGGGGGGAAATTCCTACGTCAAATGACTTCTTCTAAGCCCTTCACGGAAAACCGTATATCAAGCACTCTCACGAGAAACAATCTCATCGTCAAAATGACAAGCCTCGTGATTTGAATCGTCTGATGGGTTCAGTGAGGGCCCTCATTTCTTGGGTTTGCAATGCAGCCATACTGAAACATACCGCACCCTTATCTCCGACGTGGGGTGAGAGTGCCTCGGAATAATCTCGTGCTGGTTTAAGGGCAGGGATTTACGACACAGTTTTCTGAGCATGATGTACATAATATCGTCCAATTCATTTGATATTCTAAGTATTTTGCCGCTGAATTGTGTATTTGTGGTTTTTTGTGATTTATCCGATGATCGGTGCTCATGTTCGCAAAAAAAAACGCTGAGAAAGATACAGCACAGAGGATTTAAGAATAAAGGCCTCTGCGATTTTACTTTGGCCCCCGTAAGGTAGATGCCGAAATAATTCAAATTCAATGGATCTTGTCATCGCTATCACTATAACAATATAAGTAATTAACGTGGCGCGTTCAAGTGACCTTAATACCAGCGTTCACAATGATGCGAATTGGAATTTCCATTTTCCGGAATGTTTGACGGTTATCGTAAAGAAGCAACTTTGAAGCAAGTGTAACATGGAATTTCCAAGTTATGAAAAAATTCCTCTGGACCTGCTCATATAGGCGCAATCATGAAAACTATATTATCCAAAAAAACGGCTTCAACCAAGATATTTGGCTAGTAATCTAGTTTGAATTTAACCTAAGATAATTTGTGTTCCTGTCAATAAGTTTAATCATATTTTCCTATATTGTCACTTTTTAGTTTACTTTTCTCAGAGCCTTTTATGCTGGGAACCAAGGTCACACACACATTCACCTACCGATAGCGCAGCAAAGAATCAACGTAAATAAGAGGAAAATATGAGTAAATGTGTAACCGGGGCAAATCACTCCGTATTTATTTTTGGTGGAGGGGCAGATAGGTTATCATACCTCATCATGGTTCGGTCTTGTTGTGAGCAAGTGGTTTGCTCGTGGTCAGATGAGGTATAAACGCCGAGCTCGTGAGAATCCACTGTAGAGCAATCATCAGGAGCACGTCCGGTGTTTCTGGGAAGGAACAGAAGTTGAGGTTGTCGCTTTACGGTTTCATTTTCTGTGGATAAACTTTCCCACCGTAGCGGTGTCTCCGGCTTTATCTGATTCGAATGATGGGAGAAAAAGACTGGAGTAACAAGGCTTGATAAATAAAAGCTTCCGGTGACTATCAAGATACGGAGCCTATACAATTATCCTCGTGAATAGAGATGCTCACTATGTGAACATGCTTTCAATGTGGACATTACTTTTTCAAAGCTAAGCACTTTTCTATCTTATTCAAAGGTTTATCTACTTTGGTGATGCTTACAATGTTGCCGCAGCTGTTAGCATAATTCCCTGACAATCCAAAAGTGATTTGTCAAGCCACTCCTCAAGTTTCTTGGCTCATTACCGACGACAAAGTTTAGTTCGGACAGCCAGTAACCATTCATTGGATGTGGCGGCTTTAGTTTCCATCTTTCAGAGAGAACCTCAATCTCGGAAACGTTTTTTTTCTATCTACCTACGAACAGACTGTCGCCATGGCGTGGTTAAAAGATATAACTGGAGGTTGTTAAATTTGATCTAAATGAATGATATGACCCTGTTTCGTAATAATTGGTATGTTTTCTCCCCATCCACGAAGTTGCGCCTCTCGCCATTTCCCAACAACTTGCTGTTCGAAATCCCTCGTTTGGCTGTCTTGTTAATGGAATTGAGATGGACTGAGATGGACTCTTACCGCATATATGTAATTTGCACTGGGACCAGGGTGATCACGGATGTTCAGACCCCGGGTTAAAGCTCGCCGTTTCATTTTCAAGTGTTGAATCCTGCGACGATCCCTTATCGGGCTCGCTCGGGTGCGTAGTTTCGGAAAATGGGGAAGTTTTCGGGTCATCAGCTTTGCTCTGACCACAGATTGTTTCTAGTAAGTGGAAGCTTCTGCCATGAGGAACGGCATAGAGTGATATGGCATTCTCTTAAGTCTTCACAACGTTGGACTCAGGTTGACCATAGGCTGACCGGTCACCACTGGTGCGGATCAGTTGAAGATTGTCGTTCCTTTTGGTCTCCGCCCGTGAGCTTAGATCACGCCTCGGTACATGCTCGCTTCTGTTTACGCCTCGTCCATGGTCGCGCCAACGTAAAAGCCACCCGTCCCGCGCAGTTGCTTCTGTGCGATAGCCGACGATCTGTTTTCCAGGTAGAGCTGTCTACACGGTTGTCGTTGCTACCAGATGTCCAAGAATCAGATGGACGCTGGCAATAGATTGAGCAAGCCTCGTATGTCGCTTCTAGTGCCACACAGGACTCTGTTTCAAGTGGGCCTCACAAACGATGGACATCTTCGATATCAGTTGCTCTGTTAGCTGCTCGCGGATCCGTCCCTCCGAATGCCACATTTGATGAAGTGTCTAAATCCCTGGGGTACCAACTGACTAGGAGTCTGAGAAACGACCGTTAGCAGTGGTGAATTGCGAGATGTAGGGAAATGGAAATGGTTGTGTCAATTGGGAATGCGCGCAACCTTTACCGTTTGATTAGAGGTACCGGTCCACGGGAGTCTGGTGTAAGTGAGTCAATTAGGGAATCTGACGGTTCACTGATTCACTCTCGGGGACGTCGTCTGGATCGTTGGGCGAAGCACTTTAGGGAACAATTTAATTGACCCACTTCAACAGTAGATCTTCCCAATATGCCTGCCAGAGAACCGATGTATGTACATATCACTACTCCATCAGAGTTGGAGGTTATGCGGGATATAGGTTACTTGAAAAAGTGCGAAGCCGCTGGACCGCATGGGTTGTCTCCATCTTTTTTTAAGGATGTAGACGAAGTTTTGGTTTCATAGTTAACAAAACTCCTCCGGGTTTATTGGCACTTTGAGTAGATTCCCAGGAAGTGGTGTGAATCGGTGATTGTTCCGATTTACCATAAAGGTGACAGATCCTCTTGTAAAAACAACAGAGAAATTAGCTTGATAAGTATCGCATCCAAACTGCTCACCGGATTTATTTTCCACCGAGTATCCCGCACCCGTGAAATGTGTATGCGCGAGAATGAAGCCGGTTTTAGACCCGTCCGTGGTTGCATTTACCACATCTTTACTCTTGGGCAAACCTTAGAGCAACGACACATCTTCCGCAGGTCCACAGTTTGTGCCTTTCTCGATCTGAAAGCGGAGTTCGATTCGGTGGACCGCAGAGTTCTGTGGCGCTGCCTCTCACTGAAGGGTGTGCCAGAAAAGTTAATTTCTCTTTTCCAATGGTGTATGCAAACATACGAAACCGAGATCATGCTTACAGCGATCTTCTACCCGAGTTCACCACGGAAAGTGGTGTTTGTCAGGGTTGCCCACTTTCGCCCTTCCTGTTCAATTTTGTGGTTGAATTGTTTCCTGAGATAGCTCTATGCTCATGTGAGAAATAGTGGCATGGACCTTTGCTCGGGCAGTAAACTGTCTGACTTGGAATACGCGGACGACATTGCTCGTCTGAGTGAAAATCCAGGTAAGTTGCAAGTTTTCTTAGATAACCTAAACAACAGCGTATCAATGTTTGGGATGCGTTTTGCCCCGCCAAAGTGTTACCTAGACAGTTACATTTCATCTGATGGACAGATATCGGATCAAGCCCCATCGCGTATACAGAAGGCTCGTTTAGTTTTTATTGACGTTAGCCATTTGTGGTGTCGGCGTGACATCCGGTTGTCTTTCAAGAGTAGAGTGTACAATGCGGCGGTTAGATCTGTTCTCTTATGCAGCTCAGAAGATTGGGCCATCAAAGGTAGAAGATAATTGAACATTATCGGTGTTCGGGCACCGATGTCACCGTATGATGGAAACATCATATTAGCAATGCTGACGTTAGACATAAGGTGTTGGGAACCACTAGTCGTTCATTGGAACAACCACTGAATCTAAACAGGCTGAAGTGTCTGGGACATATGTTACACATGCCCACTGATAGACTTCCTCGACGTAGGGTGTTTTCCGAGGCAGGTGGCGATTGTAAGGTAGGTCTAGATGGTCAGGCCATGATATGGCAGAAAGGTATGAAAGCGCCGACTAATGGAATTGGCCAAGTAGGACGTGTTAGACTTCTGGTTTGTGGTTCATTTGATCCGCCTACCAAATGGTTGGAGACATTAAGTGATATGGCAAGGTGTCGCTGTTGGTGGCGTAGTTGCCTTCGGACTCTTTCTCTCTTCACTCGATTTCCTCTTATTACCTTGATTTTTTGGTTCTTTTTCAATTCAGGCTTGTATTCTTTTTGCGTTTTAGGAGACAATGCTAGGAGGCAGAAACCGAAACCATCGCACAGAGGTGCGAGGTTAGTGGTTGTATAAACTCAAACTCAAACGGTATTTTTCGGGTCACCTACTACATTTTGGCAGGCTCTACTTGATCACCACTCATTCCTGATGTATTGTACAATTATTTTACGATAAAAGACGAGTAAATCATAAAAGAGATGGATTGTAACGTCTGGAAGGCTTATTGTACGAGAACAAACTTTTTGGCTATGATCTTTTCCGACAATCATCATAGGCTTTTTCGATAAATTTCATCTCCCTTATTTCTAAACTGATTCGTAGCTGTACAGCCTAATTACCAGTTGAAAATCCCCTCAGTTCTAGTAATATCCGTTGTCATGCACGTGAATAATGTGCTGTACTTCATGACTTTTTCAACAGGAGGTTTCATTTCAACCAATAGTTGTTGCTCTCGCCATCTCTGTAAATAATTCGACGGGGACAGATGCTACATACAAGTTCATGAGTAATTTGTTTTTGATCCTTTCTTTGTTGTTATATCTTCTGGGTAGTCCAGAAGAAAATAGTTAAGGTACTGTAAAAAATCAACTGGGGTGAGAGTTAGTCAACAATTTGCCCATTCTGTACGATGATTGTGACCAGTATAATATTTCGTTTGATGTGGAATTTCAAATGGAATGCAGTGTTGCTCCGTTTACGGTCATTGGGAGTGTTTCGTTCAATCGATAATTCCGTGTATTTTTTCCTCCCAAATCACCTTTGACTGGTCTTTTCCAGCACATCAATCACGTGATAGTCAATCTCTCTTTTGTTTTTCAAGAATAACACATTACTAATTTCGTTTTTCTGTTCCTCAATTCCGCTCCCTCCTTATTCTGCATTCAGAACATCACAATATCAGAAATCGGAACCACGTTTTGTCCCACAAGGTCACATTTTGGATAGACAATTGTTCAAAGCTGTTATGTTTCCGGATAAGAATCGTGTTCTGCGGGAATTTATCGCGGACATTTTCAACCAACATATCACTGAAGCTCTTAAAGTAAGCGTGATTTGTTCGGATTCAACAGCAGAATTATTATCAGGCTGTTCACACTTAGTTTCTTATTCGGTAACAGTATAAGTGGATGGTGTTTTTTATGGATACGTATCCCGGAGAAACGACTTCAACCAGCATTTGTTGCATTCCATCCGCATGCAGACCCAGACACAAACGTTCACGTATATAATCATGCTTGACTGATTGATTGATCTATCTTTTAAAGGTGCGCATTGTTTTATTCTGTTCTATCTGGCACCTCGGTTCGGTCTATCTGCTCCGTGCATTCCAGATCGCCTCCATCACTGAAACACTCTACAACCGCATTCGTCTGTGTCCGTGTAAACACGTTCCACAGTTGAATCGATCTGTTGCGTCTGGTTCGTCAGTTTTGCCATCATAATCATCATCCCCATCCGTACGTGTCACCATCATCTGTTGTCACTGGAGAAACTTTTATCGATATTCTCGTAACACACACAGACACGAACACGGGGTCGCCTCAGTACATCAGCACCGTCAGCGATGTGGTGACCAAATTCAACGCTACGAATCATAATCGAGCTAGGGTAGTCCCTTAAACGCTTTCCACGTGTTCGTGGCGCACATCCGCGACTGCATGTCATGACTCGCATTCCCCGGAGCGTGCAGCTTGGGGCCGGCATATGTGTGTGTGTATGTGTGTGTGTGTGTGTCCAACTTGTGAGCAGATCGTACGTAGATTGTTGAACACTTCCGAATAATACGTATTCACTCGCTTTTGGCATTGTTCTTTTATCGTGGCACCCACGATGCGCTCTTTTCGTACTCCGTCGACTTGTTTGGTTGCACCTCACAGGTAAAAAGCAGGACAAGATAAAATTGATTTGGAATCTGCCGTATTCATCTTTAAAAATATAACCACACAATGCACAGTGGTTTTGCTTCATACTTTACGGTAAGATTTACGAATATCTACGTACTCATTGTGGCTGCAAAAACCAATTTCCGTACGCGGTTTTAACTTCAACCCCAAAATTGTCGTTACTGCTTTGGCCTCACAGTGGACGGGTTATGATATTTATTAAGCTTGGCTGTCCGTCTCACTAACGTGACACCATTCATGACGGTACCCTGGCAAACAGCAAGAATTTATCTCTGCTGGTTCATTCGGCCCTGTTGTACTTGAAGCTCTACTTTATTGTTTGGCTACACTTGAGTAACCGATAGTGGTCGACTGGTTTAGAATGTTCGCTTACTTCCTTGTTGGAACCCCCGTCACCATCAGTTACTTTGGTGGTAGCAGTAATCCACTGTCGTGCAGCTCTTTACCACACCTGACCTATTGTTACCTTATATGGTTCTCTTTCACTCCTAGACTCAGGGCTAGTTGCCGGTTATCCCTAATAGTGCAATGGCCCTTTGAAGCCATGGAGAATATCCCTTCCGTTTCCCTCATACATAAATATGTAGTAGAAGAGATTTTCATCAACCCACTCTTGGGCTTGGAATACATCTTCCCGCGGTATCAAAACTGTGTTCCCTGAGAGGAGTTCAGTTCCACCGTTTAGTAGACCAGACTTTCCACTCCGTAGAACATCCTCTGCGGCAAAGTTTAAGAGACATGGGGATATGGGCGACTTTGTCGTACTCCACTGGACATGACAAAAGGGAACGAAAGCTGGCCGCGGGCCCTAATCCGATCTGAGGTGTGACGATACAGTTCTCGGAGGACTGACACTTAATTCTCAGGTACTCCACTTCTCAACAAACAATTTCATAGTGCTGCATTATCGACAGATTCCAAGGCCGCGTGAATGTCCAGGAACACAATGACTGTCGGTCTTTGGTGAGTGTGACGGTGCTCGAGCAGTTGTCAGAGGCTGAATATTTGGTCGATACATCCACGACCGGCACGGAACCCGGTCTGCGTTTGGTACAACCTGCAAATTTTGACAGACGAAAGCAGCTTCGACGCTATAGGGATAAAGCTTACACCCCTATGGTTAGCGCAGTCACTGCGCGCACTCTTCTTAAAGATAGGGATAATACTCGGTTCTCTTTCGCAAGAAGAAAACCTACTCAGAATTGCGAATTTTCGAGAACAAAACACGTAGTTCTCTAACAAGCTACACTGAACCGTCTTCGAACGAGACTTGGGAAAGGCCACCGGAGCGCGGCGCTTTGTAACGTCCTAAGGCTTGTTTTTCTCTTCACTCGGATCCCCGTCTCAGTAAGTGGATCATTCGTAACAGAGCACGGGAGGAATGCCAGAGTATCTATTGAAAAGGCTGACACTGAGGGCCATCTAAACTATGTCTGGAGTTGGTCTGTCCAGCGTTTAGATGTCGCTATTGATTGTGAATTGGCTAATCGTCAGCTTCACTGATCATTTCACTCACATCTAGTGACTTCCCATCGTTGACTCGAATCAGATAGAACAGTTTACGGGAATTCCCAATGCAGATACCACTTACGACCACCATATTTCGCTATCTCTGCATGTACTTGCGGTAAGTGTACATCTCGTTAGGAGTCGTGTTTCGTTATATTCCCTTCCAACCGGGATTGACTGGCGTGCGTCGATAAGCAGCAGAGATTTAGTGGAAATCCGAGGAGTTACGATGCGGCGTGACAGGCTACAATTCAATAGACCAGCGGAACGCAAAGCGTTCGTGACACATGACCAGTGTTGATCAATGGTATCGAGTGAAGCTACTTCTAGGCCTTCAGCTGGCACCTTTTCGAAGGTTAATTAGCTAAGATGGATCGAAAAGATTATCGAAGTCTAACCGCCGCTGTTCCTTGTGTTTGGAACGTCCACCGAAGCACATGAACTCAGTGCAAACTCGCGCGTGATTCGAACCAGCGCAGGTGTCCACTATCATCGAGAGGCTTGTTTGCAGCCACGCCATTTGTGGTTGGTTGCGAGATGGTCAGTCTGGGCACATTGGGGACTCGAAGATGCCAAACGCTACTTGGAATAGCACCGATTGGAGCGTCTGAAGTTCATACTGACGAGGACAGACGATGTTCACAACATGGAGATAAGAACCGTTCCCCGTTTTCAAACGACAGGAATGTAGCCCTAATGGTCTTTCTGAATTTGTCTCGCTCGAAGACAACCGACGTATTTTAATATTCATTTTTCCTGCCAAAATAACGATATCAGCCTGATTTGCTTTTGAGTAAATGGTCTTGTAGCTTTTGGTAGAAATCATCTTAGATAGTATCTGGACAGGAATCGATGGGTACATAGGCGAAAACGACAGACAGATCGTCGCTGTTAGAACAATGACTGCTCACTGTGCACGAACCCGTCGGCTCTCACTGCGCATAGACGACTGTCGGCTGGAATCCAGTCTATCAGTGCCGCTTCAGCCCTTCGCTGAAAACAACGCGAGAGCCAGCAAGACCGGAAACCGTAGCCTCATTGTCCCCAGAATGGCCTAAGTGGAACTTCATAGGTTCCATGGGGATCTCAATCGAATGGTGCAACTGGAGTCTTGAATTCGAGTCTCTAGAATGCAGCGCGCATCGACGACAAGGGACCGAAGGGTCCGAGCTAAAGCTGCCTGTTTTCCTGTGCTCATCGGGATTCGCACGTTGAACGTGGTTAGTTTGAATGAACATCGAGGAAAAACGGTGGCATCAACCGGTGATAGCGGACGTGGTGTTTTGGAAGCTAAGTGAGGAAGGACGAGAGAGTGTGTGACCAAGATTTCCGTCCGAGACACTTTTGAGGGTATTGTCGACCGAAGTTCCCGTTGGAGGTTATGAAATTTTGGAAGAAAAGTGGGAGTTGGGGATACGCCTGTTGTGTACGGTGTAAAGAGGCTTGCGTTTGTTTTTGAAAAAGCACTTCGCGCAAAAGAACAGTCGGTGATGCTAATTTCATTGCATTGCGGACTGTTGTACCACTTGATCGCCCGGTTGGCCCTTCCCGCGTTCGTGTTTGGGGCCCAGGAGATGTGAGGGTAGTATTTGGAGACTATGAGGTATATGGCCTAGAATAAAGGTCAGTGGCGCGAATGCTATAGGGTCTGGCTATTTCATTTCCGTTCCTCATAAACCTACAAAACAAAAAACAAATACATCAGAATATGTACGATGAGATCACCAAAGACATTCGTGTCACTTTTACATTTTAATTTTTCTCTCTCATCCGTTCTAACTTATAGTCCCTCTAATTTGTTGCGTTAGCACGAAGTTTCATTTAAATTATATATATATATATATATATATATATATATATATATATATATATATTTACGGTATCGGTTCTGTTTACCCTGTTTTCCTCTACCTCAAATAACTCTTTTGCTTATTTTTCGCTGCTCCGAATACCTTGATTGCAAATTACCTCGATTATCGGCTTTACCTCTGCCTGCTGTCAATACCCTCATCTACTGCTTTGTGATTTTCAATGTTGGGATTAAGGTTCTAGTTTATTATCTCGAAAAACTCATGAAATAAGGTTGAAACATTGATAAAGCTTTTCAAATATCGACTGCAGTTCACGTTAAAAGATCAACTTTATGGACTCCTTCAAAGTACTAATTTTTTCTTCGCGAACGCACACAATCTGTGAGTATAAAATATTACGGCCGAATCAGTTGGATTTTGAGCAAATCGCGAATCAACAACCTGTTCGTATTCACACCCCCACAACATTTGTAGTTTGGCCCCCGAGAATGTGTGTACAGCTGGAATTCTTATTTCGATAAACAAGCCCGTGTTTTTGACTTAGTTGCATCCCAAATAATGTACGCGTAGACATAAATAAATTCGTTTTTTCGTTTCTCCTTGGTCAACATTCCCGATTGTACCAGTTTTCTTTAATTTCTTTGCTTTATCTCATCCACATCGAGTACACGAAGTGGAGATGGGTGTTATGAAGCATGGTTGATAACCGGCGGTGTTCGAGCGTTTCCGGTCTCATCATACCATGTGTGTAAAGTGCGAGAGGCGAACGCTGCCACCGCCGGTCATTTTGATGGTAGATAGTAGATCCACGTTGCGCGAATCGTTATCACACATGACCAAGTTACAACATCATGTGGTTCTGCACTCCAAGTCTCAGGGCCGTGGTTGGCCATTGTCTTTGATAACGTAGTAACTCACTGCGGTTATGTGTATGTCTCCATTTTTCCCTGGCATTAGCACTGTTATTTGAACGAAAAACCAGTACACACAGAGTTTATGATGCCGTGATAGTTTGAAGATATCAGTCGCCAAAATCTTTTACTTATTTGCTCTTCTCCGTCGTAGCGTCGGAACACTATTCGTCAAGATCTCAAATCGAGACCAATTCGACGTTTGTTTGTGGATGAGTTGCAACGTTGCCTGATACCTGTGCCAAATATGTCCCCTTCGGAAGCCATCAATGATTTGGCAAATAATACGGATCGGTGTTTGCATGAACAACGTGCTTTGCTTACCTGGGAACAATTTGAACTGATTGTGGATCTCTTGGACGAAGCTCTGTGTCAAGAAAGCCAATCCGAAGATACAGGCATTGCACCTATCGTGATGGAACTCAGTACCAAATTCTGCACGGTAATTCCTTCTGGTTGTTTTTCGCATGATTTATGTTTCTAATCGTAAGCTTTGGTGCAATGTATGGAGTGTTTCATTGAATGTTATTAAATAGCTTGGCCTCACTGAAACAAGACTATATATCTCATAGACTCCATAATACTAAGAAACAATCATATTATTTGGAAATGCGTTCGTTATTCCTGAGATTTGGAATGATGAACTGCGTGAGTCGACAGCAAGACGGCAGTTGTTAATACCGGTTCGTACGCATAATTGCTTTCCTCTGTGTTCTGTTCCGTTCGATTTGAACAATTCCAAACCTCGACACTGGGAACCGATCCATCCCTCCCGTGCACTTGGATCTGGCCCTGTCCGTTCCCGCACCATGTCTCCCGACCTGTAGTAACCCCTTGAATGAACATTCTCCCACGAAATAAATGATAAAAGTGTGACCGCGGGACAATACATTTTCTTTCCACTGTACTCACTACCATCGCACGGCCAGCGAAACCTAAGCTGGTGATTAGCCCGTCACATGCTTACTTAATTTCTCGCACAAATGACCGTGTGATTCCCATACCTCCGTATAGTATTCACCACTGGTTCTAGTTTTTGGCAAACTAATGACGCCGAATCTACCACACGTGGAAACCGGGTATGCACACTTGTGGTATCATCAGTTGGCCCAATTTTGACCATCGAGTACATATTGCTTTGTTTTTGGCTTATTTTTACTTCATGTTTCTATTTTTTTTGCCCTTGACTCGGCGGTGCTAGAAGTTAACGACCGAAACCAGAGCACAGAAGCCTGAGGTTAATGGCTGAATAAGCTGAATTGAATCGAACGCAAGTTATTTGGGGGTATACGTGAACATGACGATAATGGTCCCTTTGAATTTGGTTCAGATATTGTTCTCGGTGGCTTCTCTAGTAGGTGCATTGGGGAGTACTTTCATCATCTCACCGTGAAATTAAAAAAAAATTGTTCACCCGAAGCGATGCGTTGGAGGCCCCGGTCTGGTTGGCCCGGCGAGAGGACGCACAATCATATACGCCGGGTTCGAGCCCTCCGTAAGACTCGTTTGATGTGTACTTTTGTTGACCATTTTTCCTAACAAAGATAAATTAGCCTTATAATACTTACGGGGCTCCTCAATGGTGATTAGGGTGATGATAATGCATGGCACAGCACCTGGTAATAAAATAACACCTAGACTGTTAGCCACGTGCGTCTCACTCCTCAGTTACAAACGAAACGTAGTTTCCCAAGAATATCGATGAATGAAGTTCAATATTTGTTAGTTTGGTTGTCATTTTCTGTACGATCGATAGATTGAGGAGGAGATCAGGCATAATCACATGAAGACATGCCGCTTCAGTACATAAGAATGATTCAATCATCACAGTGAGCATCACCTCTCGTGTTGGTTCAAATGCTCGGGACCTGATAGTGTAATGTCACTCAGTCAAAGAGTCCAGTGAGCAATCGAATGAATCGTACTCATCTTTTCAACTGTGACTTAGGTCCGTAGATTGTGAGAAACAATTCGATAATGCGCTTTGAGCTTTCAGGGTCAGTCGGCTTTCCGTTATTTCGGCGCATGTCACTGAGGCAGCAAATAAGCCTACGGATAACTTATGAAATATTTCTGACTAATCATAAAACTAACTGAATCATTTCCTTGATGGGTTTCGCCACTTAGTGGCTCGTCATAAAATGTGATCACTTCCTTCAATCAAAATGTCTTGGAATCACTGGAGAGCTTTCTAATCGGATATAATATTAGTCGATGATCCAAATTCAACGACTTACCCTTAGTGGAACTCCAACAGGATATGGCGAATTCTGACTGTCACTCGGCAGCTCGCTTCACGTGAACGGTATGTGAGATCACTCTTCGGCCGCTAGCTTTCGGCTTGTGCTGACGTCACACACACAGAAAGATTAAGTTAGTTGATTTAACCCAAGTATTTAAAGGCATTGGTTTCGGTAGAACTCATGTGTTTTTAGCTTTCCGGTTTCTTCTCTGACTTTGGCTTTATTGTTTACATCATGCTCGAAACTGACATGGGAACGTCGGCTTCTACCGTCATGTTTATTCATGCAGTGGAAAGTTCTGCTTAGCCCGTAGAAGCAGTATTTGTGAAAAGCATTTGATGGAGTACTCTTGCTGGGTTCCAGTAACTGTTGAATATTCCACTGGTTGGAATAATTTTTATTCTAATTAATAGAAATACACTTTCCGTTATCCTGTGACCTCTAAGCATCGTTGATTCAGGTGATTTGTTTACGATGTTTTGTCTCATCGGTTTTTCAAGCAGTGCATACTACCAGACAAATAAACATCTCTCCGGGTACAGTTATTTTGCCTACCTCAATTTTCCTTTCATGTTCATTGCAATGACTTCACAGATGGCGTGGCACTTTTTCCTGGCTCGTCTTTTTTCGTTTTTATCATTCATTCACTTTTTTCTTTTACGTTTCCAAACGACGAGGAATAATTACTGTTTTCATTCGCTTTTTTCCATAAACCAACCGTTCATGGTAAAGTAGCCTAGTGTGGGCGTTGGTCATTAATTCTTCAAGCTGATTCTAGTCTAATATTTATTGACTTGTCGCCTGAAAGCAATGTTTTCACGTGAGGTTTACATTCGCACCACAACCGATGATCTCTATCTGCTGGCTCAGTACACTCATCGGCCTGGCCGACAGTAACATATTCCCGCATCCGGTCGATAATCGACCACAGTCTCTCAATGACCGCTTGACATGCGTGATCTGTCACATCCGTGCCGACCCGCTGATAGCACACACCCATAGTCAGTGCGGTTTCACCACATCAACCTATACCCCGATGCGCAATACCTGCAGAGTACCGCAGTTGTCCGAACCCGTAGCATCATCCATTGCCTTGGCAACATCGTGTAACCGCTATCTGAGCCTTTATTGGTGAATGTTATCCACTGCTGATTTGTTCGTATCCGTTTATCAGGTTGGAGAGAGGGCCCTAACTGCTACGGTAGTTTCAGTTTCACGTTGTCAGAGTCTGTGAGGCTGACACAGTTTTGCGAAGCACTGAACCGACCGAACCAAAAGAACTTGCTTTAGTAACCTCGTTCAGTTTCCATCAATAGCTAAATGGGGATAGATAAGAAACATGAACTAACCTAGAGTCTGCAGCGTACAGATTTTTCAAATGAAAAATAAAGTTCTTTATTATTCATAGAATATGTTATTGGCCCCAGGAGCCTGAATATTCGATAATAAAAAATCTACATGCATTTTTCACATTCAAAAGTTCTAGGCCGCGAGCCGGAAAGAAACCGGCAACATTCCGATTACCTTGTAGATGCTTTACCAGTCAATAAGATATTTAATATCCAGACTATCATTAGCATAAAATTCCAAGAACTCAAAGTGCAGATCCTAAAGCCGGAGCTAGCCACAGCATCAACCCACCGTACCCCGGACCATTAGCACCATATAGAACGACGTTGCCAGAGCATACTACAGCAGATCACGGCAATAGACACTGATTATGCACCACCGGGGCCATCTGCAACAGTTGCCTGACTATCGGGACAAGGTCATCACTCCGAAAGAAACAGACCAAACTCGTGAGCAAAAGATCAGCCCAAATAGGTTAACTCTCCATTCAAAAGCGATCCGTCCTCACATCACAGTCAGGAGCAAAGGTGCCCGTTACGGGAAATGATTTCCTGCTACCTTAGACAACACCCACGACAGCACGGAAACAAATCAGTGACTGCACCCACTACAGATGTACAATGTGCGACAGAAGTATGTGACCACCGCACTCGTTTCCCCGTACATTTCCACTTCGGTATTCTCGAACGAAACCATATCTAGTCAGAACGATCGAATGCACAGTACGATATGACAAACCAAATTTCAGGACGAAACTATGCACTATGTGCTTATCAGGACAGAAAGCGCGGAAAATATAGTGCCACCCAGCTGGGCTTCTATATTTACTGCTTACAATCGTGTGCGACCGCCATTGTGCTTGAGGACCTCATTACTTCTTCTCGATGAACTTCTTACATGATCTGTGGTTCTCCCTTGGTCAGCATTCACCCATTATGGCCTAAGGGTGGTTATCAATTCATTCTTCGACTGGTAAGCCATGTAATCCTTGTGAACCTGGCAAGCAACCATGCCCTAGATGTTCTCAATCGGATTCAGACATGGGTCGCAGACCGTTCACTGCGGCACCTTTATCCCATGAAGCAACAGTCAGTACTTTGTAGTGTATGACCCGTGAACAAAAGCAATATCTTTTTGGAATATGGCGTCATCTTGCAATCCGCTGGTCGGTAGTGGGAGCAAAAACTGCTGCATCCTACGAATATACTAAAAGGAATCTTGTATATCCTCACGTATAACTAGCTCACTTTGGCCGCTGGCTGAGTCGACTCCCTAAACCATTACTTTGCTCCTGCCGTTGTTACTTTGACTGGAAATTCACTCTTTATTTGTGATATCATGTGAGTAGTAATTCTAAGCATCCGGCACCACCCAAATAAAAATATGTTTCTTCATTGATGTAGACATTTCCTCATTGCTTTTCCGTGCTACGTGTGTTTCAGCCCATGATAAGCGTTGTTCTTTATGCAGCTGTATGGGATAAATCTATCTTTTCATTTTTTGTAATTCAACCACGGCACAGCTTTCAGCGTTCTTTGTCACATTCATTTCGAAGCACCGACTCCGATGTAAGCTTCCAATGTCGACATGGAGCATGTGTTATTGGAAGCTAGACGAATAGATCTGCGTTTGTCCGATATCGTTCTTTTTTAGGACGAACGGTTCGATTTTTCGAGCACATTGCTCGTTGCGCTCCAGATACTGTCGCACGACGTTTTTTAATCCCTTGCGTTGTCTGGCGATTTCATGCAAACCGAATCCTGTTTAGTAGAACGCAGATATTTCGCCATTCTGATAGTCTGCTAGCTTCTTTCCATGTGGTATCACTCACAATATTCAGTATGAGTTCTGTAAAGCGTTTAGGTGCAGTCAACGTGGATGACGGTGACCCGCAGTGGCTAGACAGGTAGAGTGCTTCGCGTGCTCTCGTGCACATGACCCATGAGATTCCGGTTCTCATGACTTCGTCACTCTCCGAATTTACAGATGGAACTAATCGGCTTGTTGTCAGGCTGAATAGCCTGTCTGATTTCGAGAAATTTTCCATGCCAAAGAGCACTGGAATAGTGGCCCTGTATTTTTGTCACCCTTGTTTTTCACGTTTTCTACGCTAATTAGCACGTATTGCATAGTTTGGTTGTGAAGTTTTGATATTGCGTATCGTACCGTGCATCCGGTCTGTAACGAGCAGTCTGTTGGCAGCCATATTGGTGTTCGACTGATGTAAGTGCAGGATCCTGTTCATGCACTTACTGAGCCTTGGGCTCATGGAGTTTCCCTTCATATATATATATATATATATATATATATATATATATATATATATATATATCTATATATATATATATATATATATATATATATATATATATATAAACATCGCCGATCAGTGTTGATAAACGGCAATTGGCTGTCGCTCGGCCTGTCACCACGCATAATCTTTACATGCCCACCAAGCCATTAGGAATAACCAGCTATCTGACCCTGAGACTAGGAATGTAGATCCACATAAGGTCAGACGCACTAATATTAATGCAGGGCGTACACCAGTTGGCTAAATGTAGAATTCTTCGGTTTGAAGTCGAATCAGTAAGTGTAAATTGAACTAAGTTGCTGATTTTGAATGTTCCTTCGGCGATGCAATCTCGAGTGCTGTTAGGTAATGGGTTCGGGTTTCGCAAAACTTTCGTGCTGACATTTTATGTGTATACATAAATAATAATTACGTGAAAATTTATCAAGTCTTCATAATTTCTGTTTTATTCAGTCAGTGGTTTTGACAGAGAGAAAGAACAGTAATTTTCCCAGTTGATAGTATCATGATTTCCGTTTTGTTTTGCATTTCACACTTCCAATTCATAATTTTCACCGGGACGGTAATTCTTCCTTGTTAGCAATTAAACAACGTTCGCTACTACGCCAACATGACTCATCAAATTCAACGCCATCATGTCTGGGAGCAAATGTCATTCTGGGAGAGCGTTTTTAACGAGCACGTGAACAGTCAGATTCGCCAATTGTATTTACACTTCTCGGAACAGGAACAACAACAGCAGCAATACAATCAACAACGATCCCTTCCTTCCTCCCATCAGGGAGACAACAACACCGAAAAATCGTTCGGTCCAAGTCCGAACGAGAACGGCATGTCACCTCCTACGGATACACAGAAAGGTGAACGTGTCATCACGGTGGGAATTCGCCGAAAGTTCCAGGTCGGTGTGAAAACCTGTGTTTCCCTAAATAATTTGAGAAAAATGTCCGGCCATTGAACTGTTGCACCCGAATGCTCATTTCCGGTTGTTTTCTGTCATTTATAATGACGCATGATGTGTATATGCTCTTGTGCAATGCCATGGTGTCGAAGCGAATACAGTGTTGGGGACAAAGTTTCCAAGTTGATCGTTTTTACGCTAAGTTTTATGTGAATAACTGTCCGGCGTCGTGGGTGTTCTAGACCTTGTCGTCTTTCGTAACAGTTTTCACATGCTGATCTCATGGCATCTGATTGAGCTCCGTTCATAGTGTTTCGGAATCTCGAAGTCCATTTGATTGTCTGTTCACGTCTTTTCGTTCGATCTTCTACTGTTTCATATATTTTTTTAGATGTAATTTCATCAGTTTGGATTGGTTAAATAATTGATTAGGTGGGTAATGGTTGAAAGATGGCACTTTGCATCGAAACAGAAAGTTTACTCGACTGGGATATGCTAAGCTTACCAATAAATTGTATTCCCTCGGCAGACCAGAAATAATATACTTGAAACAGATTATCTTTAAGGTCTGTTTATTCCCTTCTTGATAATTGCCATTTTTATCGTCGTCTCACCCATTTTCCACATCTCAGACGTGGGCGCGCAGAAACCACTCAATACTTTGATTCTGTTCTCTTCAGACCATATGAACCTCATTGCAGTTCAATGCATCGCTACACAACCCACTTAGTCCCCCCACCCCAATAAAGTATAGGGCCCAAAATACCATTAAACTCATCCCATTTTTCTACGATTACTTTTGAACCAAGCCACTTTGGATGACCAAATTTGGCATGTCGGCTTACCAACTCATTACGATACCAAATATGCAAACGGATTCCAAGCATGGAGTCTGACATATGCTTATCCCCGAATCTGCGCATGCCAGTATTTTCCCTTGATCCAGCTCAGACGGCCTTAAACCTCGCACCATCCGTCTGTTTTAATAGATAAAAGGTTGCAACTGTTAAACAGAATGTATAGTTTGAGTGAATTTCACGTAACGTGAACACTGTCCAACAACCCATACTTGAGTATTGAAATAAGGCTTTGATGACGAACGTCATTGTATTTATAAATCATTTTGATATTCTCGCCATTTTTCCTTGATCAGACTTTCTACTATTTCGAACCCTCAGGCACATTTTCCTGGGAAGATGGACTTATCTGCTTCAAGCCCAAAATCAGTGTGCATATTTTGTATAGTAGCGGGTGGACACACCAGTATGCTAAATTTCGTCACCCTTAGTGGTTTAGTTCAAAATGAATCTCAGAAAAATAGGTTGGGTTTAATACCAGTGTGTGGACTGTGCACTGGCGCCGCGAACATTTCGGATCTGTAATGAGGTTAATTTCCCCTTTAATGATGTCACATGGTGAAATCGGAATTGTTCCGGGGGTTTGTTGGCTCTTCAATGAATCTGGTGAAGGACAAGGAACGTCGTCTTGAACTTATCCGTTCAGTATTGGGTGGGATTTTTTCTTGGTGATATCATAAGGCTGTTAATTTTCGCTGTTATGTTCGTCTTTGTGCCAAATCTAATTCATCTCTCATGTGTCAGTCAGCATAGAGAACGTTTGCTGGCTTCAAACGTAATTTGTGGGTTTTGCATGCACTCTGAACGCACCAACTATATTATCTCATCTGACTCCCTTGGTCAGTAAAGAACCGGCCGATGAGATGTGGGTAAACAAGTTATCACATTGATAACCGCTCGTTCGTTTGCACCTCCACTAAAATTGATAGCGTGGCAAATACCACATCATTCTGCTTGTTCGATCACATCGAATTTCGAGATTGATACGTTTGTATAGATCTTCAGTATCGTTTTCATGAGGATGATCAAAGTTGGCACTATAACACATTCACGGTAGACAATTTTCCGTTTATGCCTGGTTCGTGACCACGCCTCACTGATCAAGAATTTACGTGGCTCTGTACTCAGTGTCGGTGTCGGGTTACCTGTTTCCCTTAATAATATTGTGGGGTTGTGAGACTGAGATATACTGTTTCAACTGCATTCTGTCAGAACGATAGAATAACGTGAAAAAGGCCGTTTTAACTCAGCGTGAATAGCTTAATTTTTAATATATATATATATATATATATATATATATATATATATATATATATATATATATGTGTGTGCCTCTCATTGAAGGGTGTGCCGGAGAAATTTCCTCTTTTCCAGTGCTTTTATGCAAACAGCCGAAGCCGAGATCGTGCTTACCGCGATCTTCCATCTGAACTCACCACAGAAAGTGGTGTTCGTCAGGGTTGCCCACTTTCGCCCTTCCTGTTCAATTTTGTGGTTGAATTGATTCCTGAGATAGCTCTATGCTCATGTGAGAAATAGTGGCATGGACCTTTGCTCGGGCAGTAAACTGTCTGACTTGGAATACGCGGACGACATTGCTCGTCTGAGTGAAAATCCAGGTAGGTTGCAAGTTTTCTTAGATAACCTAAACAACAGCGTATCAATGTTTGGGATGCGTTTTGCCCCGCCAAAGTGTTACCTAGACAGTTACATTTCATCTGATGGACAGATATCGGATCAAGCCCCATCGCGTATACAGAAGGCTCGTTTAGTTTTTATTGACGTTAGCCATTTGTGGTGTCGGCGTGACATCCGGTTGTCTTTCAAGAGTAGAGTGTACAATGCGGCGGTTAGATCTGTTCTCTTATACAGCTCAGAAGATTGGGCCATCAAAGGTAGAAGATAATTGAACATTATCGCTGTTCGGGCACCGATGTCACCGTATGATGGAAACATCATATTAGCAATGCTGATGTTAGACATAAGGTGTTGGGAACCACTAGTCGTTCATTGGAACAACCACTGAATCTAAACAGGCTGAAGTGTCTGGGACATATGTTACACATGCCCACTGATAGACTTCCTCGACGTAGGGTGTTTTCCGAGGCAGGTGGCGATTGTAAGGTAGGTCTAGATGGTCAGGCCATGATATGGCAGAAAGGTATGAAAGCGCCGACTAATGGAATTGGCCAAGTAGGACGTGTTAGACTTCTGGTTTGTGGTTCATTTGATCCGCCTACCAAATGGTTGGAGACATTAAGTGATATGGCAAGGTGTCGCTGTTGGTGGCGTAGTTGCCTTCGGACTCTTTCTCTCTTCACTCGATTTCCTCTTATTACTTTGATTTTTTGGTTCTTTTTCACTTCAGGCTTGTATTGTTTTTGCATCTTACGAGACGATGCTAAGAGGTTGCAATCGAAATTAGAGCACAGAATTGCGTTGTTATTGGTTGAATGAACTTAGGTGTCTATAGTTATTATTCGTGTTATCATCCAGAAAACGTGTTCGGTAATAGTCTTTCCACTGTGAAACATACATTTGAACAACGGAAACCAGTTGGATATAACGGGAAATCTCATTTGCATGAGCTGTATATAGTCGTCATTGTGAGGTATTTAACACATCATGCTTGTGGGTAGGTCTTCTAACTTCTTGCGCTCGTTTTATCTGACTTAATCACATTTTGATTCTCTTTCGTTCCCATAAATCTTTCCGATCGCATATATACTCATGAGTAACCTGTAATCTTTCGCTGCGCTTGTAGTTGGTACCGTCTTCTTGTGTAGAAACTAAAGTGAATTACGCTCGCGTTCCGTCTGTTCATTTGCAGACTGCCTTTTGCCCGCGGATCATATTCATAATGTATTCAAATTTTCAAGGGTCTGCATGATGATTATATTTTGTAGCTCTCATGCGGATTCTGTTTGGATGGGTGATAGTGATTTTCCGTTTTGTCTACCCCAACGTTTCGTGTAGTGGTAATATAAGACGCCAGGTCCAGCGGATTGCTTGTATTCGGCGGCGCATAACATTTGGCTATTTTTGTACGAATTTCTTCTGGAATGAATTATGTCTGCAGTCGATATTTTCTAGGTTGCCAACTACATACCTGCATGCGAGATCCATTTACGTTCTGTCTACGATGCAGTTCATCATACGGGCATTTTTGTTCCTCTCGTCATGGCACAAGAAATCCGACCCTCGAGAATCTATCAAATCAATGTAACCACCGCTTTGACCGCGCTGTTCCGTGTTTCTCCCCTCCCTGATCTGAACAACTAGTTTTCGGACGCCGATCGTTACTCATCCTATGGTGTAGGATCGTTTGTCCCCATTAGAAGATAATTATCGATAGAACATAATAATTCTCACCGCATCTCTGGGCTCGTAGAGTGGACGATGCAACAGGTAGGCAGTGTCCCACCAGTACCGTTGGTTGATGGTTATTGTTTCACATACATTTGATTCACAAGGGGGTTCACTCTTGCCAGCCCTGTTTATCAGTTGGTACCATTGTGATCGAAGATCCCATTAGTGCTGCTTCGTGTCCGATCATCCCCGCAGGTGTGTAACGGTGTGCACGCACACTTTCGGTCACCGAAACCGTCTTGAGTCCGATTTGCCGCGCGATAGTCGTTGTGAATAATAGTTTGAATCATGTGGATGGAAAACTTTTTGGACAAAAATACCGGGTTTTTCGCTTCTAGACCGAATCAATACTATGGTTAGACAGTTCCCTGTTTAATTCCAACCTACTACTTCAAATATATATCACTGATCGTTTGAATATGATGCCCCGGTTTTCGCTAGCGATCAATGATTTAATCTAACCCAATACGCCAGCCTTTTGCTGCCAGATCATTGAGGCATTGAGACCTTGTCAGCACGTTCCATTTCTCGTTATTTAGAGTATCTGATCAAAATATCCACTACAAAATGTTCACACTTTTCGATCCCTTCCGATCAGTATCCAGCCATTTGCTTAACAATGATGTAGCCACAAATAGCGTGATGAATCGATTCCGTCCTTCAACGGACGTATGCAACGATCCATCTATTTTCGCCCGGAAACTCAAAACGCACATCACAGATACGATTGTGTCTTACAGTCATTGCGTTTTCTATGGACTTATTGATTGTTGTTTCGATATCTTGATGCATTCCTCGCCACATACAGGTTAAATGTTTGCTCTCCAGTCGTCACTCTCAGGTTATTTGTACGTCAGTACTGACTGTGCTAGAGTGGACTGGAAGTTATCAGGACTGCTGGTTTTTTAATGTTGTTTCGGCATGATTACAGTGAAAAAGGTAAGATATATGACTACAAATGTCCACGTAGTATCTGCGGGAGTCAATAGGATCTGCGATGACGAGGGAAGTTGACAGAACAAGTTCGTATCCCTTAATATTGGGTATTTCCATCGTTTTGGCACCACGCTGTTCTGCGCTTTAAGCCAATGATGTTTGTGATATATTTTTATAAATATGAGAAACTTAGTTTTATCATCGGGATTTTATCCAACTTCGTCAACCGAGTTACTATGACAACTTGTCGAGTGTTCCGGTTGCCTTACCTTTCTTCTTTGTTCCATTATTGAACTCGTGATATATTGCGCGGCACGCTACATTTTGGATTGATCATCCCATAGGTTTTTCGCAAATCATTTGCCAGTCAAACGGAACCGATCCCGGCCAAAAACCTAATGTGAAACACTGTGTCCCCTGTATCCAGTTAATAAAAACGGAGAGAAGACATATATTGCGAAATGCAAGCATTTCGTTCACTCTTGTCGATCGCGTACGTGAAACATATCGGTTTACATCTGATAGGGCACATGGGATACACAGTGGAAAAATGAGAAAAAATGTTTATCACAAAGAATACAGCAATTCGTGATTGTTTCTAAGCACAAACAATCTGTCTTCCCTGGCATTAACCACAAACACAAAACGAATTGCTGTATTCTTTGTGGTAAACATTTTTCCACTGCGTATCCCATGTACCCTATCATATATAAACTGATGTTTTACGTACGCGATCGACAGGAGTGAACGAAATGCTTGCATCTCGCAAAATACCTAATTGTCAAGTCTCATTTGCACAATTTATCTACCAGGGAATCGTTCACACTTTTCATCCCGAGTATTGTTTTTTTTCGATCGATCGGAGACACATCAGATAGTTCATGTTTTGAGCTTGGTCAATCACTGACCGGATCGCTCGACGTCTGAAATTTGGGTCATGAACCATGTCATCAGGTTGTTTCCATGGAACAGTTGGACACCAAATTCCAATGATCTTCACATTTTTTGCCTTTTGGGCTGTTACATCCAGTCGTGGTCGATTGAGACAGTATGAGCGTCTGCTTTTTTCGATTACGACGAAACATCAGGCGAGTGGCATTGCCATTCGGTCTTTCCATCAAAATGAGATGTTCAATTAGATGTTTATGATTAAAAAAATAAACGTTTACTCCATACGTCGGTTCCTCTTTCGTGGTTTTGAGTTCCTTAATTTTTGTATTTTTCACGCTTATCATTATTTGTAAGTAATCAGTCTCCGTCGCAGAGGTTAACAGAATCCAGAAAAAAAAAATCGACTCTAAATCACACACATTGTACTGGCAAAATGTCACACTTTTTTCTAGAAATTAGTTGTTGATGTCAGACTCGCTAATCGTTTGCTCTAAAATGGCACCATAACCATAGATAATAAATGAACTATCGGCGTAAACGATTTCCCTCTTTTTTCACCATCTCGGGTACCCTTCGCTTACCGTTTCGCTGTTTAATCGGTTAACGACAAATTCCAACTTCGATGAATGGGCTGAGTCAACTTCATTGCACCGGTCGGTCAAGATTTTTTCTATATCGGATTAGTTCGCGGCGTAATACTCCACTCGTGAATCACTGTTTGTTCTATTTTCAGTACGACAGGAGAGGCATTCCGACCCGATTTGTCGAGATTTCATCCTAAAAATTATAGAACAAAGTAGTTCCAAGGTCATGAATATTTCCCTACCGAGAATGACGACCAGATTCTTTCTGATCAACGCATTGCAAGCAGTTTGCTCCTCGGATGAGTGCTCAGTTCTCTAGCACCGCCCATGGAATGTGTTTCGCTACTCCAAGAATATGTTAGTGTATTGTTCGTCTGCCAGAAATATCATATATTGTCGGAGGAAATAGTGTAACAAATAGATAAGCTCCGTTAAGTGGACATCTGTATTTTATCTGGAATTCGCATATCGACTAAAATATCTACGCGTATACAGTAGCCACGCTTGACTTTTTCCAATCTAGGTCATGCGTGGCGTCCGTGCACGGCATCCATTTATTCATCAACAATACTGAGATTCGGTACAACCCGCTGTGTGCATGAGGCAAATCATTAGGTGAAACAGTAGAACTCACTAGACTACGGTGGTTGGATCATTGTTGCGTGCACCTGCGCTCATAAAGCTGGTAGTGAGTTTTTAAATAAGTACAACAAAGGTTTCCTGTCCTTTATATGGACGAACGTTATGAAGCGTTGACTAGCAGACTCATTTGGACGGAGAGGAGTACCCAAGACCTCCACCTACTGAGTGACTGGAGAAATTGGGTGATATAGTGGTATTTTGTGACGAATAATGCTCTTAAACTCACACGGTTCCTTTATCTAGTTGATATTCTCATTCGTTTTCTCTCTTTCATTCCGAAGTTTTAGCTTCCAAGTAAAACCCATGCTAAATGTAGTATATTAATATAGCAATCAGGACCGCCACACCTAGTGGCTACTTAATGATTGCTCAAACTGACTGACTGACTCGTATAAATTTCATAGTAAAGAAGCTCGGTTTCGAGATGTTGGATTCCTGACAACCCACTGATGCATACTTCACTGATCATTGTTTACCCATCTCAATGAAGCTGTGACACTTAAGCATCACATGTCCGATTGACGCTTTTTTATTACTTCAGAATTTCATTACATTGAGCTGTTCAACTCTTTCTCGACTTGACTTCGGTGGACTTTCTTAGATGGTCTTCATTTCTGTATTCCCTCATGTGTGCCCCAGTATTCACATTTAATAACGTATTGCTCTACGTGTTTTTTTTCTCTTCAATATGCTGTTCTCCAGTTCTGGCTGATTGTATACGTGCGAGTACATGCTTGTCTGTTCCGGCGATTAGACAACGTCGCGTTGTAGTGTCCTAGCGATTGAAGTGTGAAATGTATCAAGATGTGAATTCGTTCTTCTTCTCAGCCCTCGTATACGGCCAACATGTCAGCGCTGGAGATTGCGGCCGAGGAGATGCGTCTGGTCAATTCGCGACCGGCTGATGTACAACAGTCTCTCGAGGTGCAGGAGGAAAGTACAGTCTACGCACAAATCATTCATTTCATTAATCTAATCGTGAATTTCCGCATACCCGTTGATGTGGGAGCCGCTGCGGCCAGTGTGTACGGTGACCCATCTGCGCTGAATAACTTCACCGGTACCGTGGACAGTAATCATGTGGACTACGCGGTTAACATGCATGACACCGCGTTCGGTTCGACTCATCGAGTGCATCAGAAAGAGAACGGCATTATATCCGACGGGGATCGTTCAACAGTCGATGTTGGGTCAAATTGGCGTCCTCGATACACGGACTTGGTGGATCGTTTGCCCATCAGCTCAGGCCATCCAACATCCAGGCATCCATCACCCGGCGACCTGTGAGTGTTTGTTTCCACAGGTTTCAGGGATTATAGTCTTTCGGTGTCCAGTGTTCATCCGTCGGGTTCGTTTCCTTCCGGTGGATTGTGTTCTCTTTTTTTTCTGTATCGCTTCCGTGCTGGGTTGGATGCTTTGTAGCACACCAGATAGGAGAAGGCTTGCGGTTTTTGATCTCTATCTTATATACATTTCATTAGAACAGAAAGAAGACATAAGCCACGAGATGCAAGCATGTCGTTTAGTCTTGTCAACCGCGGACATAAAACGTGTCAGTATATATACATGGTATATTAGGGGGGGGGGGGGTAAATGCAACAGTAAAGTAGGCACGATCGAAAGTTCTTACAGTACGTACGTTGGGGAGAGTGAAGTCTGTCGAGTTAACGCCAAGGTAAACAAACATTTTGGGTCAATCATTTTTGTGCACAGAGTGCTGGCTGATGCATCATGACTAGAATAGCTTCACTGAACGCTAATAGTTTTCGGTAATGGATTGCGCAACAATGCTTTGAAACACTGGGTCAGGTCAACTTTGTGACCTGATGCAATCAAATGTCTTGCAATCGAAGAAGCTGGCGGTTTCATCTCGTTGTGTATTGCCCCGGCAGGTTGCGTCATCAAGTTTGACAGCCATTTGAGCATGTGTTCTGACACTCGTTGAGTTAAACAACGACCCGTCCTGCCAATGTATACGTCACCGCAACTGCAAGTGAACTGATAGACAACATGTGAGACATTGGGATCAGCAAGACTGTTTGAGTGATTTTGACAACATAACCTTTTGGTCGTCTGCAGCAAACGCAACTGCGCCGTTGTGTATGTGTGCCTTAGAGCTGACTTAAGATTACAATTTATTTGATGAAATAAATGATCTCCTTTAAAAGGCAAAGTGACAAAAACTTGCTTCTTCTCGATGTTCATTGTTTTCTCGCGCACAAGTCTCGGCTTCTGATGTTGTCTGATAAAGCTTTCCGGAAACCCGTTGGGCAGCAGCGTTCTTTTATGAATTTCTCTTCGTTTTGTATTTGATCTTCTGTACAGATTTTCTGGGCTCTGTTGACGAGAGTTCTGACCAATCCACGTTTGTAAGCCACTGGAGTGAGGCTGGAGAATTGTAAATAACGTCCGCCGCACGTGTGCATTTGTTGTTCGAAATTACAGGTATTGGAGGAACTTCTCCATACTTGCATCTTATAAAGTTTTATTCTCCTACATGACAAAATTAACGAGAAACTAAGTAATTCTATATCTACGATAGCTAACAGTTAGTGGCGAGATTCTAGGACGCTAACCTGTATCGGTTGTTTGTTTGCGGTGGACAAATATGCCTAAAATTCAGACGAAACCCCATTGTTGCCACTACTAATCGGCCTCACTCACGACGGAATATGAGCCTCTGAGGGGAAACGGAACAAGATTTATTTAAGTTGAAGTATACAACATAAGTTCTCAGAACAAAAAATGTTTACGATTACCATTATATCCGCACTGTTAAGGGATAATTATGTGAACTGGACCTTTGAGTAGAGCATGCTGTCCCAAGTACAAAATCGAATTATAAACAAACAGATCGTTTTGAAGGAGTATATTTGCCAAATTCTCGTCAGACAGCATGCTGTGTTATCTTGGAAAACCATTACCTGCCCGCATGACCTCTTTTTATCTAATTCGGCAAATTTTTCAGTCATAACGGTGAAGATTTGCCTCCACTTAAATTCCCCCAGCAAGGCCAATCATGTTTTGTTCCTATCCAACTCAATATTTTCTGCAGATGTGACATCTTGGTATTTGGCGTTATGGTTTTTCGAAGGACATTCGTGCGCCAAATGACTTTTTTTAGAGCGATACACAGCGTTTCGCATACCATGCACTCCTGCAAAACAAATGTCAGGCTTCGGGATTAGAATCCCTCTATTAAATCAGTATGTGACATCCTTTGTTGGGCGTTTAAAGCAGGGTTCGTATCAGCTGATACGACATTTAGAATAGCCGTACCCTCATCTGCGACAGAAATTTGGAACGCTCGGATATATTCTCACGACGGATTAGGGGCAGGGATTGTAGCATTGTTTTTTGAGTGTGATGCGTATGAAATTATCTTATTGCTTCGATATGCTGGTTCGTCGACCCTTGAAATGTTTGTTCGTGGTAATTTACTGTGAATCATCTGATAATTGATGCTCCTAATAACGTCAAAACACTAGAGAATATCCGTCGCAAAAAAATGAAACCTATGAGCCTTTGCAATTTTACTTTAGTCCCGTTACGGAGGTGATGAGGACCTACCGTTTCACTAGGTCTTGACCCGTTATCGCGAATGCAATATAAGCGATTAACCAAGCGCACCCAAATGGCCTTGACGTCGACGTCGCTTCGCTAAGTTAGACCGTCATCGAAATGAAGCATTATTAAACTGCATATAACTTTGAGTTTCATATTCATGATGGAATTTCTTCTGAGCTTCTCACACAGACGCAAACGCGAAAATTGTGTAGGCTAAAAAATCGGCTTCTACGGAGCTATTTAGAAAATAAACCCATTTGAATATATCCTAGGATAATTCATGTAGTCGTCTTTAAAAATTTCACTATACTTCTATACCTTGGTAATTTTTAGCTTAATTTGCTCAAAGCATTTTACCTTGGCAATCAGGGTTACACATATTCAGCTACAAATAGCACGGCAAAGAATCAACAGAAGTGAAGGGAAAGTTTTAATATTAGTTTTATTACCTAATTCCCCGGTTGAATCATGAAACTCGAAATAAATACTGCGAAAATTTTCCAGTGAGTCACAACTGACGATACCTGTAGTTCTGTTTTTGATTTTTTGTAACTTACTGGTGTACTCGGTTCATACATAATGAAAACCTTGGTTGCCATTCATCTGCCTTTCTCTGTCCTTATCAGACTCCGAACTTAGAAGTCCAACCTCTCATTTTCCTGCTGAAAACAATCCCTGTGACAAGTATTGGGACGGATGAGCTTATTGTATTTAATTGAGGTCACAGTGTGCTGTGACTGACTTTCTGTTGCAGGCTTTTGTATGTGTAGTCCAACATGGGGGTGGGGTGGGAAACGTCCCATAACCGTAAGGGCCCACTTCATTATCAGGAAGGAACGCAAACCACGAAAGTTACCGTAACAACCGGAGCGACAGATGAACGAATTCTACTAACGAAATTCGCGATTTCTACCTCACACCCGATGGTTAGAAACTTACACCGGTCGACCATCATTGGTTGTTCAGAGGCATCTGCAAAGTCCAATAAAAGCCCATCTGTTTAACGGTATGTGTAGAATCAGGTTGTCTTGAGAATGCATCTTTCTGTCCGTGGCTCTTGATTTTACTGCGTGGATCGAGGATGCGATGCTCACTTGCCCTCCCCTCGTTTTTAGTTCTGTATAGGCAAAATCCGTTTAAAATCATATAATCAAATCGGTTTCTTGAAAATTTCCGCTCAATTGTCCATGTGTCCGACAACTGATGTCCCCGAGACATTAATCGCGTTTGCTAGAAACATCGAATGAGTAATAACGAGGTGCACCGTCGTGTGTTAAACACGCATGGCCGCTCTCTAAACGAAGTGATCACTCTACACCGCATCCGGTTGCCCGATCATGTTTTGCGAATGCCTCCCCATCGTCTACCTTTCCGTGCTCTATTCGCACGTGCTGGGCAAGACTGGAAGCAGCGACGCGACGGTCAGACCATGATTTACAGGTATGAAGAAGCTAGCATCAGCATTGATTCCGATTGGTGTTTCCGCTTCTATGGTTGAGGTCCAAAGAAGGACGATAGTCGTGTGTTAGAGACGTTGATGGGTGTGGCTGAGAATAAAAGTCAATGGTTTGAATGATGTGAGGTTTATCGTTCGGACTCGTGCCCCGGTAATCACAAAAGATTGCATTTCGACAAAGAAAATGATGAAAAAGATGGAAAATTGTGCGGGGAAAAAAGAAAAAAGCATCGCAGTATTTTGTTCTTCTACTAACTGTCTCTTTTGTTAAGTTCAACTTGCCCTCTCCTATTTTTGTAATTGTTGTTGCATTTGTACCGTGTTTGATTTAAAGCTAGTGTAAAAAATGTAAACCGCTGAATTTTTTAAATGATGTATGGAACTGCACGGTCTGTTGACTTGTGTTCAAGACAGCATTAAAATGTTTCGCGTCCAATATATTTAAGTATAATACTAGTTTGAAACAAGGCACGGTTCCAATTTAATATCAGTCGGAAAAATGTGGGATGAGTAATGCAGCAGAATATAACGAGCAGAAAGGAAAAAGTTAATGTGATTTTTACTGTTTTTTGCTGTACATTTATTGTGATTTAGTTTCTCCGGGTGACATTTTTGTATTTATGGGACACTAGAATTCAGCAGCATTTGCACCTCTGTCTTCTATTATAGGCCGTGTCCCTCAGCGTCTGTACCGAGCGACAATCCTTCTACCTTAGAAAGGCGGGAAGCACCAACTGAAACGAGTGGTGTGCTAGCTTTTTCATATCTGAATACGAAATCATGACCTGATCGTCGCGTCGCGTCGCGTGGCGTCGCGTTGCTGCTCACAGTTTTTTCCAGCACGTGTGAATAGAGCACGGAAAGGTAGACGATGGACAGGCATTCAGAGATTATGATTGGGCTACCGGAGACGGTGTAGATTGATGAATTCAGTCGGAGGAGGATTATCCGTGTCTAACACACTACGGTGCACCTCGTCAGTGCTCACTCGTTGTTCCTATTAGATGCAGACAATGCTTCGGATAAATTCGTACTCGAGCAGAGAATTCCTCCGAGAATCCTCAGTGCGAACAGACTAGGCCTGGCGCTGCGAACGGCGGCGTTATACACCCTTCCTTTAAAAGAGAGCCGGATATCACAGGATCCCCACATGTGTCGCAGGTTGGCAAAAGCTGTTGCGGCTCGTTGTTCATGGATTGTTCTCTTTATCAACACCATCTACCACTGTAATGATGCTTTCAAGGTACTTAAAGTTGTCAGCTAACTCTAGTTGATCACCGAAACGGGTAACTGCATGTAGTGGTTCCTGCGTGTCTAGTCGTAGGCGCTAATCCGACCCAAGGTGTGGCGATGCAGCTCTTGGCGGATTGATACATACTTCCCAGATACTCCATTTCTCAAGAAACAGTTCCAGAGTGCAGTCCTATGAACAGGGTCGAAGGCTGCTCGAATATCTAGAAACACGGTGATTGTTAGTCTTCGGAAAGTGTGCCGGTGCTGTAGCAGCAGTCTGAGGGGGGAGATTTGAGCGACGCTTCCACGACCGGTACTAAACCCGGTCTACTCCCCACGAGTCTGCTATTCACGCGTTTGGTAGAGCCTGCGAATTATGACAGACAAAAGCAGCTTTGACGCCATTGCGACAAGCCTTACACCTCTATGGTTAACGCAATCGCTGCGCAGGCTATTCTCAAAGATGGGTGCAGCAATCGATTCCTTGCACAAGAAGAGTATCTACTCAGAATTCCAAGCTTTTGCAATCAACGCAAGAAGTTCTCTAACAAGCTGCACTGAACCATCTTAGACCAGGCCTTGGGGAAGGCTCTCTGAGCCCCACGCTTTGCGACGTCCTAAGACTTAGATTTCTTTTCCCTGCGGAGCTTCGCCTTGGTAGGTGGATCAGTCGAAACGCACCACTGGACGTGTGTCGGAGTAGCTATTGGAAAGGCTGACACAGGGCCATCTGAACTGCGTCTGGAGTTGCTCTGCTGAGCGTTGTAGACGTCGCTGTTGTTCGTGAATTGACTAGCCGTCAACTTCACAGATCGCTTTTCCCATAACTGATGGTTTCCTGCCGTTGACTGGAATGAGATAGAACAGCCTGCAGGAGTTTCCCGTGATGGCTCCATCTTTGAGATACTTAACGACCACCATATTTCGCGAACTCTGCTTGCGCCTGCGTTGAGTGCATATCTGGGTACAAGCCTTGTTTCATCGTACTCGTTTCTAGCTGAGATTGACTGGCGTACATCGAGAAGGCACAAAGACTCCACAGAAATCTAAGGTGTCACCCTGGACCAGACGGGCCACATTTATCTAGACCAGCGGAATGCAAAGCATTCTGTGTAGGCGATCAGTGCTGATTGGTGTTATCTAGTGAAACAGATTCTAGCTTATGATCTAGCGCGTTTCGGAAGACCGATAAATGGGCTGTTTAGGACCGCTGGTCACAGCCTAATCGCTGTTAGAGCGGACGTTTTATTTGCCCACCGAAGCACATGGACAGCCTTGTGTAAGTTAATGCGCGGTCGGAGGCACGGAATGTGCTCCAGTACGAACGTCAGTCTTGTATGTGGCCCCATCATTTAAAGCTCAGTCCAATATGGTCGATCTGAGTCCATTGCTGACTCGAAGATGCCAAACGCTACTTGGCGTACCGCCGATTGGAGCGTATGAAGTTCATACTGACGAGGACAGACGATGTTCACAACATGGAGATAAGAACCGTTCCCCGTTTTCAAACGACAGGAATGTAGCCCTAATGGTCTTTCTGAATTTGTTTCGCTCGAAGACAACCGACGTATTTTAATATTCATTTTTCCTGCCAAAATAACGATATCAGCCTGATTTGCTTTTGAGTAAATGGTCTTGTAGCTTTTGGTAGAAATCATCTTAGATAGTATCTGGACAGGAATCGATGGGTACATAGGCGAAAACGACAGACAGATCGTCGCTGTTAGAACAATGACTGCTCACTGTGCACGAATTGCTGAGTCTCACCCAGCTCTTCTGATGAACTTTGTGGAGTAAGTGGAATAAGATAAGAAGCTGTGGCCGTATTTAGTGGCAGGCTACACTCGTCACCTCAGAGTACCGTCAGCAGATTTGTGTCATTTTAGAGTGGATAACGCTGACCAAGAGGGATATCCCGCTACATCCTGGAGCATTGCCGCTGACCGCCTAGTACCGCTTATTTGATGAGTCCACCTTGTTCGCGGTTAACCATTGAAATACCCGTTCTTTTATCCGTGACCTGGAGGCGCACGCGGTAGCAAAGAGCTCTTGATTGCCTGTGATTTAATTACTGTACATCTTCGAGTAGTTCGATCTTTCGTCGTCGAATCGATCGACTTGAAGATATTAGGTTGATCTATTTTCGGTCTCTCAGGTTGGAATGTGTTTTGGTTGCAACCCCATAGTTCAAGAAGCGGCTCATTTCCTTACGCACAGATTTGACACAGGGTACCACATAATCTTGGGATTTATTTCCGATTCACAAATCACTATTTTGGTAAGATCGCTGACTGGAACGGGATTTCAGTCACAAGGTGACCCACGACTTCAAGATACCTTTCAACCTGTTTACAGCTTGTAAGATACGTAAGTGCTGAAGTAATTACTTAGGCGGTTAAACAAATAATTGGTTAAGGATGTAAGTAAGGTTTGTTTCTGTTTACACGCTGCGACTCATTTTTGTACGCATTTTACAAACTACCATTTTTCGACATTTCAACAAATTTGATTCTCAGCATGTGCGATTATCTTTTTGAATAACAGTCGCGTGCTGTTGTTCTCTTACTTAGAGATTGACACATACGCGGTGCTGAGATTGAATATACGAAATAAAGACGTCGTATGTCAAATTGCTCATTTTGCAATTCGTTGTAGAAAGCTTTCTTGGGTGGACTTTTTCCGCACACGGCAGATGTTTACACTACCATTCTACGATCCAGTGTATTTGCTACAGTAACCACATTTTTTCGCCACCCTTGAATATATTCTCAAGAATCTGACCTTTTCGACAAAAATGAATTGTCGTACTGTTTGTGTGAGCCTCGGTTATCCTCTATAATTTTAATAACTGTGTCCTGGTTTGGGTTGATGCGAAATTTGTTTAACATCTAGCTTTGCATAGTTGCCTGCACTAACCACTTTTGTTGTGTCTTTTTTTGTGACATGCCTGGGCATGAGTGCAGTGGAAGGGGAATGAATATGCTCCATAGTGACAAAGGCCCACTGCATCATTAGGGATAACCGGCAACTAGACCCTGCGACTTGGAGTTATGGAGAACCACATAAGGTCCCAATTGGTCAGATGAGGTAATGAGGCGGTCGACAGTGAATAACTGTCTGTCATATTTTGGATCTTGAGGATTGGCAAGTTTGTGGTGTAGCCGCTGTGTGTACTTAAGAAAAAGGATTAGTGAACCCGAAACAGATTTCGTGCAGAGTAACTCGGTGATGAACACGCGAGTTGGTTTAATGAAGTTCACTTTTAAGCTTAGTGAAAGGCTAACGTACTCTCCGTTCACTGACGAACTTGGCATTCGACTGTTCTCCATCCACTGCTTATTTTACTCCCCGTAATCTCGGTTCAATAACTGTCCGTAAATGTATACAGTATTTGTTGTGCACCCATGAATTTGTGTTCCTTTATATTCTGCAATGGCAAATCCCTGTGATTCCGCGCAGACCTCCCTTAGACTGAAAGCGTGAGTGGGAAAATAATAACAGACATTTTCCGCAAACTGCAGTTACGGCACTCGTTCACCGTTATTTTACCTGCCAGGATCACGCGGATGACGTCACTCGTTTATGTTTCGTATGCGTAACTGGTCCGTCTCTTTTGACGATCACCAGTTTCATGATATTCAGAAGAAATCCTAGTCTTCCACTTCCACGCGGTCATTAGGTGTAATTGAAGTTCTTTTGGGATTAAACAAATTGGGTTCGAGAATCCACTTTCCTACAAACAAATAAGCCAACATACAATCTGTTCTGTGTTGAACACGTGGCTCCAAATTCAGTTCTCCATGTTGTTCATAGTTTGTTGGCATTTTCGGACCCACTCGGTGTTCTTGTGTCTGGCAGAGCCATGAGATAAATCAGTAAAGACGATGAACGTTTCTTCCAATATATGGAGATTTACACTTACGCAATCTTCGTGTTGCTTTTCTCATCCAAGTATGTCGCACTGATCTGAACAATATCGCCAACTGATTAAAAGTAGAACTCATTTTCTGATTCATTGCGCATGCACGTACACGTTGTCGGAACCTGGGATTGCTTCGTGCTTTTTATTCCATAGATCTTGGTCTTGCCCGCAGTCTACTCGTCGTTTTCGTGTCGTTTTTTTTTTCTTCATTTATTCGATGCGTTTGCTTGAGTGCAGTAAACTGGGTAGTGCGGTATTCGTGGGAGCCAAATGCACTCTGAGAGAAAACTAGTGACCATTACTGACACTTGGATAAGGCTCCAGTAATCTATGCTTGATAACCATACTGGAGATGGTAGAATGCTGTCTACCACCAAAGGTCGAATTTTTCGGTCTCACTTAGTTGCTTTTACTTTTATGCGACTGTCTCTTGCGAGTGGATATGTCGGCTTCTTGGAAGTCTCTGATGGTAGCTGTCCACACTTTCCGGTCTGCTGCAAGATCTACACACCAGAAAACTCAGTTATTGTGCCAGCCATGTACTCCGAAGACCGATTGGAGGTCTTGGCGATCATTGTCCTCCGTAATAGTGCTAACCCATGTCTTATGTAGGCCTTCAAGGCGACATTTCCAAACTGAGCAGAGTGGTGGCAGTAGGTGCCCTTTCGTAAATTCCGTTTCGGTCGTTGTAGTACATGACCAAACCACTGTAGGCGACGTCGGAGGAGGAAAGAAGAAAGTCGTTCTGTATTCGCACAGTGTTGGCACACAGCGAAGTTTGTGACGCCATCATACCATCTGATTTTGGCCATGTAGCGGAGGCACCAGTGGTCGAAGCTTACCAGTCTTTTCGTATTGTCTACTCTAAACTGCCACGTTTCGCAGGCGTACGTAAGAACTGGGCGAACGGCAGCGTGGTGTATGCGGTGATTCGTGCGGAGGCTTATTTTGCTGCGAGACCACAGTGATTTGCGAAGCTGAAGGAACGGTCTCCCTGCGCAGTCTACGCGAAGCTTAACCTCGTCCCTGACCTGACCGTTTAGCTGGATAGTAGGACCTAGTTACTTGGAGTGGTGCACCTGCTCCAGATTTTTACGATTGATGCGTATAGAGTGTGTTAAGCCGTGCGAAGTCGTGAAGAATTTCGTTTTTGTAGTGTTTGCTTCAGACCAACAGCCTTAGCTTCACATAGAATACGGTCAAGAACCGGCTGCAGAGTTCCAGGATCCTCGCCTAGAATGACAATTTCGTCGTCGGATTCAAGGTCTGTAATCCAAAATCCGTGGCCAAGTTGTTCTCCTCGAACGTTCTTGAGGGCGCGACGCATTATCCAGTCAATAGCGTTGTTAAAGAGGACTGGCGACAGAAGGCATCCTTGGCGGACGCCGGAGTCGATTGGGAACTCTGGAGACTCTTCTCCGTAGGCGCGGACGCGCACTTGTGTTACCGAGTAGTATGATCTTATCAATCTGATGTACCTTTTGGGCATTCCGTCATTTCGCAGTACGCTCCAGGGTGACTGTCCTTCAGTGAAGTAGAATACTGCCCGAAAGCCAATGAGGTGGCCTCTATCGTTGCGTAGCGTGGGAGAAGGAGAAGGTTGCGCCTTCCTTGAAGAGAAGCATATGAGTCGGAAAAGCCTCCCAAAGTCCCCAACATCGGCTGCTGCCTCCATCCGGCTTGCAATTTCAGATCAAGATCGTTTACGGTCGCTCCTCGCTGAGCGTGTAGCTTCGCGGTGAAGGTTATGGTAATCAGGCGAATTGCGGAGTCTCGTGTCTAAGCCTTGACGCAGCGGTTAAGGGTTTCTGCAAAGATCCAATCCTCCCTATGCCACTTTTTCTTGCCCAGCTGTTCAAGGAAGGCGCCGGCGATGATTACTTTTAGCTCCGTCCGTTGCCCATCTACACTACCGTCCTCGTCGATCGCAGTTAGTCTGGACGAGATCGCATTTGACAGGGCTTGAACGTTGTCCGGGATTGCTAGCTTGGAAGTATCTATTCTGCAGTTAGGTCGAGACTTTTGCCGTACTGAAAGGTGAAGCTTAAGACGAGCGCGTGCCAGTGTGTGGCGTTTCCCGTTACGCCGCCCCTCGACAGATGATGCCCATCGAGAACGCAGCAATATGTCGTCGATTTGGTGCGTTGTCCTACCGTCCTCTTTTGGTTTCTGGAAGCGGGTATTGGTGACGACCAGTAGATTGAGATCTGCAAACGTGACCAGGCGGTCGCCATTTTCGCATCGCACGTCAAGGCAAAATTTCCCTACTATATGCTGGGTATACTCGTCTGCTGGTCCCGTGCGGGCCTTCCAACCGCCTGCATTCAGTTTAATATCTCGCCTGGGAACCTGATTCACTGAATTCTGATGTTCGCTTTAGAAGACGTCTTCAGTGATTGGCTCTGCATGTAGTGTTGGGACCTAGACTGCAATCACAGTCACGTTGAACGGAGTTTTCCTGAGCCATGCCACGGCAGTTCTTGGAGAAACTGCTTCCCAAGAGATCAGGGCGTTGTGTGCTCGATTGTTCATTTCGATTGCAACTCCATGAATCCCAGAATTGTCTGCTGACCCACTGCGATACATCCAATAGGACGCGTCTGTTTGAGGGACTTGAATGTCGGCTGCCGGAGTTGGCTGGGTGTACTTCGGATAGACAAGCTGCGTCAATTCCGTAGTCCTAGAGTGTGCGTATGGTAATGCACTGGCTACCTGCATCTAGAAGAGTTCTCACATTCCAGCAGGTTACGGGTGCTTGTGACCTTGTGTTGAGGTTTAGGTTCCCAGCTCTTGTTTGAGTTACCCCAGCCGCTGGGAGAGCACAGGGCATGTCGTTTACCGGGGACGCCGTAGCATGATCAGAGCTAATTATAGAGACAAAATACATGAAGAGACTTGGAAATTCGGTACCAGTGCCACTCGGCTTTTGTTCGAGGTTGCACCTCAAGCCCATGCACAGCCAAGTGCTACCTGCCAAGTAACAGGAAGTTTTTGTGTTGGGAGCCAGTGGCCGATCGAGTGGCTCACACGCCTTTTGGATGGTGGTCTACCAATGCGAGATGCTCAACGCTTCCAAGTGATTGTGGTGCATGGTTGCCGGTGACTCTCTAGGAACCCGTTCGCCATTCGGTAGAGGTTGCCTAGGTCCGGGGGTCCATGCAACCCTGTTGATTGGACGTATTTCCTTGGTAGCCGTTGGATCTAACAGATCTCATCTGCCTATGCAGGAGATTTCATCTTCGCATGCTGAGCGTCGTCTCACCGAGGTTTTTTAGACCTTGGTCATCCTCCACCTGGTTTGGCCCGCCTGTCTTGCGGTTCGTCGGGGTGTGACCGCTGATGCGTGCTTCATCTTCGTGGAGCCACAGGTAAGAGTTGGGTAAATGATGGAGACCAAAGATTTGGTAAATACCCCAGAGGGCACGACAGCCTACTAACTCAGAAGTGCTACTTCTCGCAGATACCCCATACACCCAGTGGATCTTCCGGATGTGGGCGTCGAAAACGGGGAAATGGTGAAAAGCTATGGGACCTAGATTACGTCGACGACCTTGTCAGTTTGGAGTGTACGGAACATACGCGACGATGACTAGACAGACTCCAACAGAGCTGTAACTCTATTTGGCACGTGTTTTACACCTTGAGAATGTAATGTAATGTTACGATACTAGACGTGAACGGTTTCCAGCTTGATGCTCGATGGAAAGGTGCTAACCGTTGTCGACCGCTTCACTTATCTTGGCAGCAGCGTGACAACAGTTTGAAGCACAATAGTGTAGACGAGCACGCGTATATCCAAAGTTCGAGCTGCCTACACTGGACCGAAGCACTTGTGACGCCGACCTGGTATTTCGCTGAACTTGAAAGGTCGTGTGTACTGGGTCGCAGTTCGCCCGGTTCTGTTGTATGGTCGTTAGACATATAGTCTGTGTGCGGACGATGTTCGTCGTCTTGATGTTTTCGACCATCGATGTTAGTGCAGTATCGCTCAGACTGGTTTGAATGACCGGGTGAGCAATGCCGAAGTCAGAAATCGCATAGTGGATACCAGTTCAGAGAATATTCTATCACAGCGTATCCAGACTTCGTTGGTTGGGGCACGTGTTGCGTATGACAAAGACACGTCTACCGTACCGTGGTCAGGTCAATGAAATGTGGCTGTTACATGAAAATATCGAAATCATCAATCTTGTGCCTTCGTAAGTAAGTACTTTTCGCTGTTCCAACTAAGATAACCGTTGCCCATGCAGCATTATTTTGTTTTCGAGAATAAAACACCAAAGTTCTCAGTTGGATTTGAGGAAATGAGCGAGTTTCGTTCAGAAAACCCTCACTGTATGGGCTTTTCTGTGATATATCACAGAACATCACGCAAGACGATGACTAAATGTGCAACATATTTCGCCCATTAAATGAGCTATTGTGTGCACGTTTTCGATAGTGATCATAATGTGCGGTAAAAGCATTTCTCACCCTTCAGACACATTTTTGGATCTAGTAATATATATATATATATATATATATATATATATATTCTAATGTTTACATATATTTTATTATATAGCTTTGTTATTTATAACAGAATACAGTGTCATCATAATAATGGATTGTAACAGTAATAATATAATATAATGTACCTGATATAATATTCCCAAGTCAGAATTAATTCTATACAACCTGAATATAGTAATTGGACATGACATTACCAAATTTCAGGATCCTACGAATATGCGTTCGTGAGAAATCGTAGAAAAATTGATGTTCGCTAAAAGCGTTTTGTGCACTATGCTGTGCAATGCCGATTAGGGACTGTCATGACAATCGAATGGGATCCCGTTCTGTGTTGCAGTTTATCGTTTACAGTGTAGATCTGTTCGTGTCTGTTTTTGTTCGCCTAATCTCACTCCAATGTGTAAACTCGTTCCGCTCATTTTCCCCCGTTCCTCTGCGTTTCGTCTCCCTGCTCATAATTCGCGTATGCAAAGGTGATTGAAGGTGCACGAATCGGTACTTTTCTTTTCTTCTCCTCTGTCGATCTCCTGAATGTAGTTCCTTATGAGTAAATGATCACATATTCACCTCCTTTTCGCTTATTCTATTGTCTGGTTAGACCCGACGAGGTCCTCGATAAACGGGTGTGACTAAAACCCTTGTTCCTGATCTGTCATAAATTCGTAGATGCCGTTTCTCGGTAAGGTTGCATTCCGTTTGGGATAGATTTATTTGTACAAATAAAGTCTGATTAGAAGTAATCAGACATCCCAGGTGCATTACAATGGCAAACTGCACATGCTAGGTCATCATCAGTCACCAGATCGCTTTCAAAACATGGACAATGCGGATGAATTCTTCACTCGTAATCGATGTACGAATTTAATGATTTCAGCTTTCGTAATTTGCAGATGCATTTTCACACACGTAAAATCATACGATCTGAAGTAGTGTCGTTACTGTTCAGTGAAAAGCCAAAACAGGCTTTTTTCTTCTATTTATCTTAGAGAAAACTTGTTCAAACAGCCTCAGGAGACTCAATCAACTTTGCCCCACTTACAGCTCCATAAGATCGATTCACTGATACATATAGAATGTTGTTTTTAAAATTGTCGATCCACATGCTGCCTATCTTTGGTGACTCAGAGCATCTTATTCGTAGTACTTTGTCGGCTAAAGTACGGATCAGCAGTCCAACAGACTTTTATTCCCGGGAAAATAATAACATGTACGAAACGCGAATGGTCCAGAGTGTTTGCTTGCCACTCCCGGAGGTTCGATTCCCCGCCATCGCCGGTCACTTTGATGGTAGACAGTATTTCACCATAGTCCGGCTCGTTACCACAACTGACCCATCGAGACCTTACTTAGTTCTCCACCTTGAGTTGCAGGGTCTGGTTGCGGGCTATCCCTAACAGTACAGTGGGCGTTTGAGGCTACCGGGTATATCCCTTCTTCAAATTAAAATAGAGCGTGTAATTCAGTTGGTTTTACATTCTGTTCCCATTTAGTGTTTGGGTTTCACCAACTAGAAAAAGTAACGGATATGAATTTATTTTTAAGTAGAATATTTGTTCAGTTTAATTGACATGAACACAGTACAAACGAATGGGCATTCGTACTCCATGTTACTTATTTTCCCGTTCTCTAGCTCTAATAAGTTACCACTGTTACCACTTGTGCTACTACTAAACGCATTCCACTTTTCTACTCGGACATTACAGGCGTCGTGATCCCCATCGGTCACAACACGATCGTGGTATGAATGTAGGCTCGGCTTTGGAATACATTTCTGCCCTGGAAGCTTGGATTCGTCGCTTTGTGGAGAAAGTCACGGATGAGAACTCATTGATTTCACATCGTACGGCAAAAATTCATGAAAAGATCGAAGGTGAGTTATCCTTGATTTATGTTCTGTAGCGTGATCGATAATTCTAAAAACTTTGGCAATAAACTTGGCCGCTGGGTAGTGTCCAAGAAATCCACCCTCTCAGTGAATAACAAAATTTGTAGATATAACTGGGTATCGTAACCAGTGACGCTCTTGTATTCACTTACTTTCTCCATCTTTTTGATATCATTATTTGTAGTTCTCTCACTTTCCCATACCGTTGATCTCTGAGTGAGTTTCCTGCTGAGGAGCAGGAAATATAACTGCCGCTTCTAGTGCATGATTAATGACTGTTCGAACCGGGCTGAATAAACCTGACTTTGCAGTACGTTGGGCTCCACGAGGTTCACTTTCCGGTTGTTTAGAGGCAGTGGGCGATAGCAACGTATTCGCTTTCAAACTCTTTGTTCGCTCCGTTTTCTTTTGCACCTTTCTCATCCCTGTCGTTTCGTGCAGGGTACTTCTTCGAAACACAGGAGCCTGTGCCTTGCATTCACCCTTAGTGGTGATTGGTGAGAGGTAGTCAATAGCTTTAAGTACCCAGGGAGCCTGATCATAGCTGGTGGTGGTGTTAGGGAAGAGATCACATCACGAATTTCGAGAGCCAGAGCAGCTTTCACGAACCTTCGTCATCTGTGGCGCCGCCATGACATCCGGCTTTTCCTCAAGGGAAGGGTGTACAGTGCCGCAGTTCGCCGTGTCCTTTACGGTCGTGAGTCTTGGCCCTTCTGTGTTGAGGATACTCGGTGTCTTTCCGTATTCGACCACCGGTGTCTCTGAAGCATTACTCGTGTCTGGTGGGAACATCGGGTGAGCAATGACGAGGTTCGTCGTCAAGTGTTTGGTGCTGATAGCCGCCCTATGACCGAGATGATCGCGCTGCACCGCCTCCGATGGCTCGAGCATGTTTTGCGTATGCCTGCCCATCGTTCACACTTTTGTGGCCTTTTTTCACGTGTTGGGCAAGGCTCGAGGAAGTGGCGTGGCGGTCAGGCTATAACTTGGCTTAGGAGCATGAAGAAGTCAGCTTTCGGCTTTGACTTTGACTTTAGTTGATGCTTCCCGCCTTCCTGGCTGGGGCCCAAAAGATGAGGATTGCCGTTGGTTAGAGGCGCTGAGAGATATGGCTCGGAACCGAATCCAGTGGCGCGAATGCTGTATGGCATGTCTGTTGACTTCCCGTTCGCTATAAACAATTGAAACAGACAAAAATATTCACAATACATGCACGGTGAAAGTATTTTTTGTATCCGTTTTCGTTGTTGTATTCTTTGTGTTGACGCCCAACCCCCCGCCCTCGACTTGGTGATTTTTCTCAGGTGTTGTTTTGTTGTTACGATGCGTGTTCTCAAGCCGTTACAACATTATAAATACAAATCCCTTCCACTGCGTGGTAGTTTGAGATGGAACTGATGCCAGTGCACAAACTCCCAAGTTTGATGGGTGAAACGACTGAGTTAAAGTGTTAGATTAAAGTGACCACATGCGAAAAGAAGTACGTTGGCAATGCCACTCCAGGTTGACGTAGTCCTCAGAATTCCGCGTATGATTCCAAATCAAGTGTTTTGTAGCATGTATCCTTCGTTGAAGTTCAAAGCTGTCACGCGATCGGCACACGCTAATATTCGATGCCTTTAGTATTTAGGCAGAGACTTGTGAAATCACTAAAATCCCATCTCGTTTCAGAAATTGTAGATCGGGATGTATACACATTTCTATTTCAGAAGACAATCACCGAGTTATGATCAATCTGTAACTTGTCATCGACCCTTACCTACTAGTTCAACAGAGTAAAATAAAACGATGCACCATTCAATACCGGCGCTCCGTTCACTGTTGTAGTTCCGGTAAATTACTGCAGATTAATGCCATTCTTGCTAGATCCAATCTGGGCAGTAGAGCTGTATTCCACCTGACGTGTCCCCAGGTCGCGGATAGAAGAATGGCCGTTCCCGAGGTTAACCGTGAATAAGGTGGACTTGCCAAATAAGCGATCGTGGACGATCAACGGCGGTGCCCGGGAATATGGCGGGATTTTTTGCTTGCCTAACACTCTCCATTCCAAAACCATATATTAATTTGCTGACGTTACTGTGAAGTGACGAGCGTGGTCCGCCACCAAATGAGACCCTAGCCTGTTGTCGTGTTCTACTCACTGGACTAAATTTCCAGAAGAGCCGAATGAACCCCTGGTTTATCTAGACCAAACGCTGTTGTCGTGCATGGCACGTTTGACTGCTCAAAGAGTAGAGGTGCATCCTCGAATGAAAAAGTCCACTGCAGACCCGGCAACCGAGCAGTAAAATAGACTACAACTTGAACAACCATCTAAGACATCATTGATACGAAGACTGACTGTTATAGTGTTGTACTTCCTACCCCCACTTTTGTGATTGCTGTTGTTGCGTTGGAACTATGCTTGATTTCAAGCCACTGTGAAAAAAGCATAAGTATATCGTCCGCAGCGCTAGTCCACCTAACTTATTCGGAGCCTGGCATTCAGAATTGAATTCCGCGTAGTAGTCATAGAGTCGGTCGACGAAACGGGAAAATGACTAGAGCCTCCGTTACAAGGTCTCACTTCCCAATGGAAACGTAGCTTTTAGCCGTAAGTGAATGAATGTGCGGAAGCCTTTTAACCATTCGCATAAGATACCATTTGGTGAGGGAACTCAAATCGAACTCAATCAGAAGAATGAATCCTATGTAGTCTGTGTCATTCTGCGTTCCGTGTGTTCATTTTTCTGATTTTCTATGATACGCATACATATTTCACACCGGCCTGATTTCAGGCTGTGTTCCAAATAGAACATGGTACAATCGGGAAGGAAGGCGTAGACAGAGTCCGATTCCACGATTTACTCATCGTAAAGCGTCGCTGTCTTTGTAACACTGGGCTCTGAATGATGCTGGGTCGAATGTTTCTGAGATGGATGCGTTGTTCATGATGCAGACAGTAGTCTGTGGCCATTGTGGTTGGCTTCCTGTTCTGTGTGATTAGATCGATGTGTTTATAAATGAGATCCCAATGATTTGCTTTCTCAGAGCCGTTGTTTTTTCATTACAAATCCTACAGGTGTGATCGAAGGCCACCTTCTGAACCTGGAAACGATCTACCCAGAGGTGAAGAACATCCCCAAAACGAAGAAGGTGAGTACATATTTCTTCGTGTATTATGCGGTCGGTTGTATTTCCTGTTCATATCAATCATACCACTCTTGTTCCGTTGCAAGTATATCTCCTCGTCCGTTCGGATATCGCATCGCCTGTTTATTTCACCTTCATGCGGCATTCAGTCGTTAATGGTCATCTCTCTAGGATACTGGGATTCAAGGTTTCCGACTAGTGGCACCATTTTATTCTGTACATGAACAAAGTGTACACTAAATTGAAATTCACATCAGTGACATAATTACACAGGATCATTGATTTTTTGACTGAATTGTTTGTCTGAGACATCTCATGTATGTTGTTTGTGTGATTCTCGTCTAGACCTCATAAATTGTCCCATAGACGCGCTTCTTGTTATTTATTGGCATTATGGCTTCCTCTATACTTGTTCCTGTGAACATTAACAATGTTTACCGATATGCGCTTCGGTCATGATGCCGTCACCCGCGCACTTCTGATTCCGGTATTTCACACCTGGCATGTCTGATTCGTGCACTTCAGATGCTCTGTAAAAAAAATAATCACCATAAGCCGATCAGGAAACTACAGTTTTACGACTTTATGGACAGTCAGGTCAGACTGACTTCTACACAGAATTTTCACTGACCAATTAACTCTCGTGGTCCTAGAGTTAAGCGATCTAAAATCGGTTCGGATAATCGTGAATAATTCACATAGCGAGAAAGAAAGAGAGACAAGTTTTTTGCTTTTTTCTGTTTTGATCGACTTCTACGTATCTCACCGACAGACTGACAAATCGAAAAACATGATGTTTGTTCGTCGTTCGGTCGATCGCGTAACTGTCATTCATACTGTTGTCCGACAAAGAGTATGATCTTTGTGAAGTAGAGCCATCCAGATGTTCTGAAGCAAATCAAACACTCCGTGTTTCTTTTTTCCGTGGTGATTCTCTTAACCCGTTTTGAATCTGTCGTGTGACGCGGACAAATATCGAACGGTTCTCTCATTCACTAGATTCTTGGTAAATTGAAAGTGTCATTTCGTCTGGTCATGGCATTACCATGTTCCGTTTCACACTGCTGTGTGGTTGTTTCTGTTTGATAGTTCCGTTTATTGACTTTATTTTACGAGGAGTTTTGTTCAGTATCTGCTGTTCACGTTTTGTTCCTGTGTAATAATTCTCACTTAAATTGGTTCAGTCTAAACAGGCAAATATCCAGCTGTAGTGTGACGTCTTTCATGATGAACGCACATTCCAGAATTCTGAACGATGACGGCACTATCCGAAACGCTTGATTTCCAGATCTTTGCCACGTGTGCACTGACGGATCGTCTAAATGGGTCATCTCTTTCCGGAAGTCGGAAGTGCAACAATCACACATCTGTATCTTGTTGTGTAGGCGTGTTTCAGGATTCATTAGTTTCATAAATCGTGCACAGGTGGTTCTCGTGTATAAATATCCCGAACGAGTAGGTCAGTCTGTGCACTACGGAAATTGAAGTGATCTTTGTAATATCTAGTTTGCTTCTGCTTGTGCCAATCAATTTTGCATGGATATCGTGATTGGAGACTGGCGGTTCGCCTCTGGTTTGTTACCTCGGCGTCACACGTGTGCAATGTTTCCATTGTCTAATTTTATTCTCACTGTTTTGGTGTTACCTCCTCTCAGCCGGAAATTGCCAATCCTACTCTGCTGGCCAGTGAAGTGGCCATTCCGATCGGCGGCTATGATTGTGTGCGTTGTCAGCTGTTGGTGGACGGCCGGTTGGAGCGCACGGACTGTCAGTTGCTTGATGCACTGGGTGATCTGAGCGCTGCGGGCTCGGGCGCACAGAACGGACCGGACAAATCTGGGCCAGCTGGTTCACCGGTGGAGAATGAGTTCGAAGTAGATGCAATGCTTCGTCCATTGTTACCGGCTCAGGGCGCGCTGTTTGTAACCAATTATCGGATCATATTCACCGGAGTTCCCAAAGATCCTTATCGTAAGCTTTTTTTCTCTACTAGATCAGACTGAACCGAATATCCGGCTTGTTCAGCTGTTTCACCTACGTCAACCCATACTGTGTCCACTCAGTTTTACCCATCTCTTACCCCAAAGCAGATGGTCTAACACTCACTTCTCAGATTAGGCCGAATAGTGCAGACCGACATGTGGCATATCGCATATGTGCGTCGAAGGGAGGAGGTTTTAGTGCTGCACCTTTGCACTGTTTGTCTGTCCGTTTGGTCGGTTAAAATATGATGTAACAGGACAAAGTGCACATCAACTAAAGCAGGTGTGCGTGTGTCGTCTAGCCCAGCCCAAACCAAAGAATGATCGGCTTTTCTAAAATGAAAATGCTTCTTGGTGTTCTCAAACATTGGGTATTATTATGTTGCTTCTCTTTAACTTCGCATTTGACGACACCCTTAGTAAATCGCTCAAGAGTCTCGTGGGTGGTGGTGTCAAACTCCACCCAGGACACAGATTTGCTCATGTGGACCAAGCCGAAGACATCATACCACTCGCCTCAAACATCTCAATAGCTCAACTTCTGCTGAACTGCTAGAAAACTGAAGTGACTCGATATGGAATGTGCTTCACACCATCAAAGTGTAAAGTTCTGTTTCAGGATTGGCGAGAGCATGTAATCGCTCTCTGCTCGGGCAATGAAAGACTAGAGACTACCGGAAGTTTTGTTTACCTTGGCAGCTGTATCACTGGATATGGTGGTATGGGAGAGGAAATACTTATGCTTATTCTATAGACCAGACTAGCCTAAAAAACAGTGTAGCAATGTTTAGGATGCGTTTTGCACCTTCAGAGTGTGATATTCTGCTGTAGGACTGGGTAGGTTCAACACGAAATCTTGCCTTGCCAGAGGAAACTCTAGCTGATCAGTTACATATCACCAGTTGGACAGATATCGGATGAAGTGTCATCGCGTACACAGGAGACGCGTTTGACTTTTGTCAACCTCAGCTCGTTTAGTTTTTATAAACGCTAGCCACTTGTGGCTTCGGCGTGACATCCGGTTGTCTTTCAAGAGTAGAGTGTACGATGCGGCGGTTAGATCTGTTCTCTTATACGGCTCAGAAACATGAGTCATCAAAGATAGAAAATAATTGAACGTTGTCGGTGTTCGGATATCGATACCTCTGTAGCACTTCCCGAGTATGATGGGAACATCATACTAGCAATGCTGACGTTAGACATAGGGTGTTGAGAACCATTGGTCATTCATTGGAACAACCACTGAATCTAAACAGGTTGAAGTGTCTGGGACATATGTTACACATGCCCACTGATAGACTTCCTCGACGTAGGGTGTTTTCCGAGGCAGGTGGCGATTGTAAGGTAGGTCTAGATGATCAGGCCATGATATGGCAGAAAGGTATGAAAGCGCCGACTAATGGAATTGGCCAAGTAGGACGTGTTAGACTTCTGGTTTGTGGTTCATTTGATCCGCCTACCAAATGGTTGGAGACATTAAGTGATATGGCAAGGTGTCGCTGTTGGTGGCGTAGTTGCCTTCGGACTCTTTGTTTGTACGTGGTTTCCTCTTATTACTTTGATTTTGTGGTTCTTTTTCACTCTATGCTTCTGTTGTTTGTGCTATTTACTCGACCGAAACCATCGCACAGAGGTGCGACGTAAGTGGTTAAATAAACTGAACTTTTCGAATCCTAAGCATTTCTGGCTTGAACACGACATTAGTCTTTCCTTGATAAGCCGTGGGTAATGCCACCGTGCGCCCCATACTACTATATGGTTATGAAATATGGCTGCTCCGAGTTCAAGATATTCGTCGCGTGGCTATTTGTAATGCCCCCTGCTTATGTAGCATTGCCCTTGTATGGTGGGAGCAAAGTGTCAGCAATAATCAGGTGCGCAGTCGGGTGTTTGGCCCAATCGACGCCTCCCTAGAAAAGGCCCAATTACAGCACCCTCTCCTCTGGCTAGGGCACGTATTAAGGACGCCTGCCCAGCACCTATTGGTTCGCACATAGTTTGCGCTCTGTGGGCTTGACTGAAAGAAAGAGCATGGAAAACAAGCAATAACTTGGCGCAGAGAACGGAAGAAACTAATGAATTTTCTGTCACTCATATGGTCGTCTCGGCTGCCAGGTTGGAACGGTGGAGATGACGAGGAACTCTGGCTTGTCTCACTAATGGACATGGCTTGCAACCGAAGTCAGTGACGGGAGTGTATTCGTTTTGTTCTACTCATCAAACGTGACGGATAACGCAAAATGTGCACCAATTTTCGCGACTACTCAATCACATTTTTACACACATACATTGTTTGTATAATTGTGCATTTCTAACCTGTAAATATAACCGTACTAGCCACGAAGATGATGTTACCGAAAAGGAGCTTGTTCGCCGTTTGTACCTTCTCTACAAAAATCACTTGCACTCGTTCCGACATTTGAAACGAATGTCTTCGTGGCTAGTACGGTTATATTTACAGGTTAGAAATACACAATTATACAAACAATGTATGTGTGTATAAATGTGATTGAGTATTCGCGAAAATTGGTTTTGCGTAGTGATAAAAAGATGGGAGGGCAATTGTTGTTGTTTCTTGGTTGGAAATAGACCATCGAAACAATGGACATGGGTTTCGGGGATTATCCACTTCCGGTTACGACCAAAGGGCCAGCGTCTGGGTCACACTGAGTTCGAAGGTCGGTTTCGTATCGTAGCCAGGGTTGTTGGAGTGCCTTAACGAACCGCTTTTCAGAACAAAACGATCAGTTGGATGATCTGTTCGTTACAGCCTCTGCCATTGCTGAATGGCGTTTTCGGACGGCTTTGTTGCATTCATGGGGTCTATGTAGACTACTTTGAGTGCGTCGTCGTTTACGTGATATCCGTTGTCTCCAAGATGCGCCTCAATTCCACGGATGATGACTTTTCTATTTCCCGTTATCGGCCAAGCCGGTTTTTTCTGTTTAATCTTTAGCCGTGTCGTTCTATCTACGTAGTTTGTCGAACATGAGCAAACCAACGAATCGGTTAGCAGGACAGGTAACCTGTCTTTGTGATCCATCGCGACCACGGATGCCCTGGTGGAGCGGGCACGTACTTTGATAACGGGAAGAGTGCGAGCGATTACCTTTTCTACTCGAAAGATACTTAGAAATGGTTATTACCCGCCCTCCCGGATTATTCACTAAACGGTTTATACTTTATACTAACTAAACTCAGAAGTCTGCCGTTGAGTTTTGATTTTTACCCTAGGATCTTTTTGGCTAAATTTTGTTCTTCATCTTTTGCATTTTGCTAGTTCCATCCACCGTGATCTCTGTTTCCACAAACATAACCGTTGTGTCTCATATTGAAATCACTCACGAAGACCCAGTGCGTTCAGGAAGCCATGGTCAATTCGAAGCTGTTAGTTTATCTTGTTTATGTTTACCTTAAGATCCTGCCCAGGGAATTCTCAAACGCGTTGAATTGAACGATAAATACAATATGACGTCAGCTTTAGTGCCCTACGCACTGAACGACCCCTTATGAAACATACACTCCTGAAGTTTACGAAACTGTTTATTCAAAAGTTATTGTGAAATTCCTCTCTCAGTTCCCCTTTCGACATAACGAAATTCAGAGATGATAATGACCGAATGGGATGAGATCCCTGGGATTCAGCAATGCATCATGGGATTTGATACCGCACCAGAGCACTTTTCGTGAAGAGCCACACATTTCCATCTCACACAAATGTCCTGCGCATCATTAAGGGGGAAAGTTACTGGTCGTATGATCGTTCAGGTTCCCATTGGGTCGTGCTTTGTGAAGCTTCTTAAAAAAATGAAGTGACGTAGTTCAAACATTGTACTTCAGCCTTGAATGTCAGAAACGCGTACCTATCGACCATCAATTTGTAGCTCAATTTATTTCCGTCTGATTACACTGCTTTTCCGTTTTCGGTCTAGTCATCCCATTTCATTTCCATCTCACTCATTTCACACGTGTTCACCGTACTCTCTGTCTTTCTCTGGATTGATGCTCCATGATTTTGCTTAATTATTTTTACTTTTACGCCGCTAACTCCTTTGAGAGAATGAGCTGGCTTCGTGGATGTCCCGAATGGCACCTGTCCATGAACGGTGTATGTAGGGGAACCGTTTATTTAGTCTTGGGAATTAGGTACAAAGAGGCTTCCCCAGCGTCACTCAGCTTTTTGTTCGAGGTAGAAACTGTAGCTCATGCACAACCAAGTGCTACCTGTCGGGCAACGGGAAGTTTGTATTTCTAGGAACCAGTGACCGGACGGGCGTGAATCTTATTTCACTCAAGATAGCTTAGTATGTGGCAAGAGACAATGGTCCTGTTTAGTGGTGGGTCACATTCGCGTATGTCACGTTGCTGTCTATGGCCTTTTGTGGCTTTTAAATAGAGAATTAGCTGCCAGGCGAAAAAACATCTACGTTTTCTAACAACGCCGATCCCATTTAATTAATTGGTCTTCATCACCTAGGTCGCCAATTCCGGTTTCATCGCAATCGTCTCGGATATAATCCCGTCCCTGCTCCATCTATTTCATCACGAATCGTCGATACTTTCGATGGAGAATATAAAGTACTGAACTCGAACCGTCTGTCATAGATTGCACGTTTGGTTGATGTCAGTGTGTGGTGTGTGTGTGACAGACGCCACGGTTGGCCAACAATCTCTGGTAAACGCGGGCAGCGCAACTCATCGACATGATTGATTTACCCTGCAGAATAGGACGAATTAGAAAATGATGAACCTTGGTGTATGTATGTTTACTTGGGTCTGATCGGATCGGTTTGGAGTGACTATTCAAAGTTGAATAGTAGCATATTATATCCATTGTGTTCGAGTTCGTATTGAGATTTTCAGCTGTGCTGTTTCGCGATTGGTCGAAGAAAAACTATTTAACTGATCAAGAACAAGACAGATTTGACTGGTGTAATGAGTGCAGAGGATGTTCGAGACCACAAGAAATTTTGTTGTTGTGCATCTTGACAATACGAGCTTGATTTCCCTAGAGGAACAGTTTTTGACATCTGTCATATTCACTTTCATAGATTTGAGCCACCTAATTTACAAAGAAACTTTATTCGTTATTTTGAACTAATAACATGAAAAATGTCTAGAAAACACAGAAGAAAAGAACTGCACTTGTTGCTTAATGTATTCGCACAAAATTGTTACCCTGAACGTTCCATTGAAAGAAGGATGGAGGACGTAGAGAAAAAACCGATGTGTCTGTATAAGCCCGTCCACGTCACTTTACAGTATAGAGGGGGAATTTCTTTTTAGGCGTCATACATATCATACTATCGTGAGCACTGGATAAGACGTTTAGTAATGAAGCTCCAAATTTTCGACTGAAATTCTGCGGCATCGTTCTGTTTATCGTTCCGATAAAGCTGTGTACGTTGACTGTGCAGTTGGACATCTGTTCGAAGGCTTTCCTAAACATCATCCGGTTTGTTAGAACATTGGAGTTATTAATATAATTACGTGTGTTGTATGTTCACACCTCGTTGAGTCCTTGCACTTCATGAATGTGATTGGTGTTTTTCGCCTGATCTCCAAGATTTGAAGTTGGCATTATGGCCTTTATGTGCTCGGAATCCATTTTTCTGAATGTACTTAAACTCGATTGACCAATTACTGACCCACGAACGCGTTAGGAACCAAATGCGCGTAAGCCTTGACCTCTGTTCGATCTTACTTACTTTTTCTTTACTTTTACACGACTATCTCCTGCCAGAGGATGAGTCGGCTCCATGGATATCCTGCATCATCGCCGACTATGCGCGGCGGTTGTCTGCGAGCTCAGCGCAAATCGTCAACCAGTTTTTCTTCTAGTATCGCAGGCCGTAGATCGTATTTTGCCCGAGGCGCTCCACTTCTTTCTCGACGGTGCTCAACCACGTTTTTGGTTGATCACCAAGGCGACAGTGGCACCCCGTACGTGACGCAGGGCGGAGTGTTTGCCTGGACAGTTCTGTGTCGAGTCGCCGGAGTATGTGACCGGACCGCAGCAGGTGGCGGGGCTGAAGAAGGACTGGGAGTTGGTCAATGTCGCATCATCGCCTCCTTATTTCGTCGTTTGATGGCATTTCCTGATAGTTTGTACGAAGAATTCGGCGCAGACACCAGTGGTCAAAAATCTCCAACCTCCTGGTATCTTCAGCTCACAGTGGCCAGGTTTCACGCCGGTATGTGAGCACGGGTCGGATAGCGACATAGAAGACACGAGTCTTCGTTCAAAGGCTAATTTCGCTCCTACACCATGACGCTCACTGAAGCTAAAGGAACGCATTCCATGCATTGTCAATCCTTGACAGTACTTCGTCCTTCGCCTAACCATTCGGAAGCAGAGTTGTCCCCAGTTGTTTGAACGATGACACATACTTGATCGCCTGACCATCGATAGACAACTGCTGAGCTGACAGCCCAGGATGAGTTGACAAGGCCTTTGTTTTTTTTTGAATTGACTTCGAGAACTAATCGAGTAGGTCCAGAACTGGCTAAATGTGGTGGGAGAATCTCTTAGCACGACAACGTCGTCTGCTAACCTTAGATGTGAGATGTGCACCGCTGGACTCAATTGGACTAATTTGTCGTAGAAGTCACCTTTTGTTATACTTTCAGCCGCATTTGTCAGTACATAGCGGTCATCGACAGATTCTGGGGAGAGCCCTTGAAGCGCGCTAGGTCCAACTTCGAAGAAGTCAGGGCGAATTCGACGCCATGGTGTCTGCAGTTATCCTCAGGCGCACTGTGATAGAGCCAATAAGCTGTATCCACTCCTCCAGTCTTTGCACACCGAAGTGCAACCCGCGAGGCAGCAGGGACAGCGGCCGTATTTGGTGGCGAGCCGCATGTGCCACGTCATGATGCAGTCAACAGACTTGTGTATTTTGGAAGGGAAAACGCTAGCCCAGCGAAGACCCACCACGTCTTCACGTACTACCGCTGCTCGTCCAGGGCCGCTTATTCAGTGAGCCTAAGCCCGCTTTATTCACGACTAACTACCGGTTTGGTGGCCGTTCCCTTATCCGCTACCTATATATATATATATATATATATATATATATATATATATATATATATATATATATATATATATATATATATATATATATATATGGCGTGTTGTATGTATTGCAATGATTACAAGCCACTGAGAACGAGCCTCTCCAGTGGTTTTTTGTTTATTTTTTCTGTTAACCTGTTCGGTTGATGGGAAACAGTACGTTGTATTCCAACTCTGTGTTGGACGCTGCTGGTGACAATTTCGATTGTGTGGTTATTTTCACACAGCTGACCGTTGATTGTAGTCAGTATAGCTATTCGATTTCCGAACGACTTTCAACTTCGGCTAACATGTTTGCATCACACCGACTCGAATGTACTTTCTTTTTGACCCACATTGGCCGCCACTATAATGTGCACTTCGAGTCGCCAACTTGCGGATACAAGGTGATCGAGTTGTGGCCCGGAACGGTTCACTGTTTTATGTGCGTCAACTTATTGAAGCATCAAACTCCTAGTTCAGTCAAGGCCACCCTATTACCCGGATTCCCCTGGTTATGCCAGCGTATAGTACATAGTTACTGCTTTACGGAGGGATGTTATTCACTGTTACGTCGATTGATTTCGGATATCCGAAGCAGCTGCCATACTGATTGCGGAACAGATTAAGTGAGATAAGTGCTACAGTTACCACGAGCAATGTATGTACGATGAGATTGATTCATAGCGAAATCTTTCAGCCTAATCATAAACTTACTGACAGATACGGTGTATCGCTGTGATTCAGACTGGTAACCAACGTGGCGCATTTGCGAATTATCCAAAGCCCCCGGTGTGGCTTCGTAGCTGGGACTTTTATGCACACACGGCATTCGTGGTGCTAGAACGTAGGTAGGTTCAAATCCCGGTGAGATCGAAAAATTTTGCTGTTTTAATCATCCCAACACTTACCACAGTTTGTTCGGCCCAAATGCATGAGATCAGTATCTGTTGTTGACTTGAATTTTTCTCCTTTCTCCGCTACCGGTGGTAGCCAAATGGTCATCATCACGGACTTTTAACTTGAAATTCGAATCTTGTCTCCACCACCGGTTACTCACTTATTCGGCAGCCTCTAGTTGATCACCCCCTCGCCTTTCCTGAAATATTTCCTACTGTTTAATAAATAAAATGAAAGATTATTTTCAGGTGTAATCTTATTTGAATCGAATGGAGCGTGCATGGACAGGGACCCCATTTTTAGAATCACACGGGGATTCTTCCAAAGTGTGATTCCATGTAATTCTAAAAATGGACTCTCCGTGCATGCACGTTCCATTCGATTCAAATAAGATTCCAGCTGTAAACCAACTGTGAAGTGCTGAATTATAAGGAGTATTGGCCGGAGAGTACCGGGTACGCATACCTGATGGGCGGTAACAACCACGAAACCGGTCGTGTGCTTCCGGGGGAATTTGTCCTGTAATCCAGATACAATGCCATACTACTCACTACTGTTGGAAGATTATTATTTTAAAGTACATCATTTGCGTTATCCTTTATCCCCAGTAAGTTGTCAAACTAACACCATGTCTCAGCGGGCACACACTATTTAGATAAGCTGTTTCATGGCTGTTGTCTGTATTGATTTTTAGGTGGTATACTTGTCATAAACCTGTTTTCGTCTTTCCACTGACACTTTTGGCATAGTCACAAAGTGTTTTCTTGTCCTTTTTTGACCCCAGGGTATCGTTATTTGTTTACCGGGAAAACGATCGACTTCAGTAGTTAGAAACTGCGTTAGGTCTTTATATTGACTGGTAATCGTGATACTGGACTGATACTGTTCCTGATATTTGCTTAAGGTCAAAGTGAAAGGGCAATCCAATAATCGAGGTTACGTTTGCGCTTTTTTACATTGTGCTCGCTTTGCCCGGTGAACTAGAATCACAGCTTTTGGAACCGTTTCGTAATGATTCTCAACCAAAAATAATCACGTATTTATGTAGTTAATATGAAACGGAAATTGAATTGCACTGACATATTTTGTCTATTTAAAAAGCTCTTTCGTAGCTGTCGTTTGTTTATAATAATATATACCAACCACTTATGTCGGGATCGACTCATGTCAAGTACAGTTAGTTTATCCGTGAATAGTTATTGATTATCGATGAGGTCATTCGTCTTTTGATCGTTTTGCACGTTGATTTATGAAGTCTTCGTCGGTTTTTAGACTTAAATGTTTTGTGAGAAACTTCAAGTTTTTCTTACGGTAAATTTCACATGTTTCTGTTCTCGCGTTCAGAATCCAATAAAGTGATCACTCGAAGCTTCCCAATTGCTGCGCTTCATTCCATCAAAAAGTTGGGCGTGATGCGCATTACAACTGTGTTTCCGGCAACCACATCTGCCCAACCAAACCCTTATGCACCGTCTCAAAGGCGCGCGGGTACTCTGTTCACGGTCAAACGTTCACGAGCTGCCGGTCCCATGTCGAAACGGAAGGGTGGTTATCGTGGAACAAGCGCCTCCGGTGGCGGAGTTGAAGTTGGTGGTAGAAAAGGGTTGGTTCGTTTTGATGAGAACTTGGATGTGATCGCACTGCGTGCATTGACTTTACAACTGCTCAAGCTCGGTTTTGATCCGGATGAGATCACACCGGATACACGTGATGAATTGCGCAGTTTACTGAACGAGTTGCGCTATCCGAGCACATTGCGGATGGGTTTCAATTCACCCCCGTTCGGTTTGTCCCTGACACCAACAATCACACATCTGAAACCCGAACTGGATTCTCGATTGTCAATGACACGAACAGATTCGGTCGGCCCTTACAAGTGAGTTCCCGTGGCTGCTGTTTTTCTGTCTGTTCTCCCTCCCATTCTCTGTTGCTGTGCTTAAAGCAATCTTGTCACACATATATAGCCGACCTGACTTCATTTTCTTCGAACTAAGTCATGATTAATTCACTAGAACTGCCAAAAACAGTTTTATTACAGGAAATAACATGCCTTGCAGTTGCAGTGGGTTACAATCTTGGTAAACAAATGCATTGAATAAGGCTGCGCACAAGGCATAGAACAGTCACGGTTGGAGAACTTTGCTGTTACCTCGAACAACAACGATTCTACTCAACGTAAAACCCTCATCCCTTTCTTTCGCCGATAGTGCGTTTTTTAACGGAAATCATCCCTGTATTATTGGTCACAAAATAATCAATAATCTAGTCATAAACGCTTGGAGAATGTATCGATGATAATCTAGTAGTTCGCATCAATTAGCAGCAGTAAGTAAAATATTTTTTAACACAGAACTTAGAAATGCACTAGGAGTCGGAGCGATGTGGATAATGAAAGATACATTTGCATTATTCGCATATAAAAAGCGGCGATACGAAAACTCAGCTGTTAGAGCAAAAGCACGGTAAGCGGAACGTCACCGATTCGACTCCAGCTCGTGCTGTGGACTTTTGAATGTGAAAACTACAAGTAAACATTTCATTTATTTATGCATCGAGTAAACATGAATCGGAAAACAAGCACGGTGCGAACAACAAGATGAAGTAAGTGGATCTTATATATATATATATATATATATATATATATATATATATATATATATATATATGAGAGAGAGAGAGAGTGGGCCGGTTAGAAATCAAGAACGGTACCAACGCAGCGACAACAATCACGACCGCGCTGTGGCTGTTACTTGTGTTCTCTTCTCTCATAGTTTGTGAATGGATGCATCGTGTATGTCGATTTCTGTACAACAATAACAACATTTGGCATCACTTTCAGCCTTGGAGTTTCGAAGCCTGCACCTCGACGTGGTGTGATGGCTTGCGTGCCTCTATGATCCAAAGAGCTGTACAGGATGGCTTCTTTAAGCCGAAGGTGCTATCATGCCTGACAGGTCAATGGGTAGAGGCCAGACGAAGTTCATTCTCCTGGTCCTCCAGGTTGAGGGTCGATTTGAACTGACAACTCGGTCGGTAAAATCCGTGGAAGAATAATTGATCCAAACGAATGGTCTTCCCCTCAGCCATCCCGCTGCCTTGCGGATAGGTTCTTGTTAGGACTAAAGGCTTTGGATGAGGACCCTAATCGTTCTCCTGTTTTGCAGCTGGACACCCTAGTAGTACCCGTCCAACATCTCCCATGAACTGCATGAATAGAAAGAATTCCATACTGCGTCGGTCGTCGCGCAGTATAATCAGGACCGCGCTGCCCATTGCATCGAGCGGGGTGGGTAGTGATAAGTGGGCTATTACTCAGAGTTCCCTGATTTTTATTCAACCTTTGTCTTCTGTCCCCAACCACGTCTCTTTGCCCCCTCTATCCACTCACAGTGCTCCCACTAACAATACGGCCGATACTCGCAATGTTTCGTTGTCAAATAGTGTCGGGAATAATCCTGTCTTGTAACTCACATTTTCTCAAGACTCATGAGCCTCTGAATCTCGGCTCTTCCGACGGGCGTAAACTCATGCAGCCCGGTCAGCAGGCGTGTCTAGCCCTCACAATAGATTCTCTGAAAATTGATGTCTGCTGCTTAAGTGAAATGCGCATTCAGGATTCGAGCAGTGTGATTCAACTAACTGCTCCTGGTATCTCATCGAGGCATTTTCTGCGCACCTTTGGAGACGGAATAGCTGGAGCTGTGGGTCAACATGGTGTAGGAATAGTCTTGAGTGACAAGGCTGAGACTACCCTCTTAGACTGGATCCCTGTTTACAGTCGTTTATGTGCTGTGACTCCAGGGGTCAGTCGGCGTTCGAAAGGATAGTTGTGTTAAGCGCAACTTGTTTGTGATCTCGGCGTAGGCCCCAACGGACTGCAGCTCAGACTTGCAGAAAGATGAGTTATTTGATGAACTCGCCACCCTCGTTCGTAGGAGCAAAGGTTCTGACATTGTGGTGCTAGCAGGTGATTTTAATGCACACGCTAACAAACTTAGTGTGTCAGAAGCTTGTATAGGTGGCCGTTGAGCTTTACCCGCTGAGCTTCCAGATGACGGGCATAGACTTCCCCGTTCTGTACAGACAATGAATTGTTCTTGTCTAGTACCAATTTCCAACACAGCTGGCGTCGCACAGAGACATGACGCTCTAACTCTTTAGGCACTTTGAGTCAAATTGATCATATCTCAGTAAGCTACCGGTGGCACAGTTCTCTTCAGAACTGTAGATCTTACTGGTCTACCTACGTAGAGTGGGACCATACATTAGTTATATTGCGATTTGCACTCCAACTCCATGATCACCGACGCAAACCCGGTTAGCTGTGCAACGTTTGTGTGATCCAGAAATCCGCACCCTTTATGAACAGAAATTAGCACACGAGCTAGGATCTACGACGAACATTAATGTAGATGAGCATTGGGCTCATATCAAACAGGCGATGCATTTTGCAGCAGGTTTTTCCTGTGGTCCTAGATCCGATATCCATCAAAGACGCAGGATTTCGCACTAGTCGATCAGGCTAACAGAGCGAAAGCGTCAGCTTTCGGACTGTAAGGAGATGAATAAGATACAAAGACATCTACAGAAAGCAGGTTACGAAAAGCCTTGAGAAGGATCGCGAAAATTGGTGGGTCAAGGTATCCGAAGAAATGTAAATAATAGCTGCTTCAGGTAACAGTCAAAGACTGTTCAAAATTATTCGTGACACCTGTGTACGACGAACCCCGGTCAACGAAACGATTTGCGATAGAAATAGAGAACCCATTCATGGCAAAGAGAAAAGGCTGGACCGTTGGGTCGAATACTTGAAGGATCAGTTTAGATGGCCGCGCGCTAATGTAGGCACTCGTGTGTCAACAACTGAGATTCCTTGGGGAGTATCACTTGAGTCCCCTATCGGAAATGGAAGTGGAGTCATGTAAACGATTACTAGATATTGGGAAAGCGACTGGTCCCGACGAACTTCCCCAGTTCTCTTCAAACTGGGTGGCATCGCTTTGATAAAATCACTTACGACCTTTCTTCGTGACATTAGGAACGAGGAGCATATTCCGTTAACATGGATCGAGTTATTGATTATTCCCATCCTCAAGAAAGGAATAATCAGTGACTTTAGTAATCATCGTGGTACTAGTTTAATTCCGATAGTCACCAAAGTATTAGTTTCGATTTTGCTGCACCGTCTTACAACCGCTCGTGAGAAAAACACTCGCGAACAGCAGTCTGGATTCTGCCCAGGTCGAGGATGCATCGACCAAATTTTTACTCTTCGCCGATCACTTGAGGCGTGTCACACGCACCGTCTACCGACAATAATGGTTTTCTTAGACTTGAAAGGCGCCTTCGATTCAGTTGATCGAACAGCGCTTTTCAGTGCTCTTTCTCTAAATGGTATGTCCCGGAAGTTCGTGATCCTACTAAGATCATTGTATTCTCATACTTCTGGCCGCGTAAGGGTTTGCGGTGAACTATCTGGTCGGTTCTAAACGATGAGTGGTGTTCGACAAGGATGGCACATGTCTCCATTCTTGTTCAACTTCGTTATGGACGAAATACTGGAGAGTGCGTTGCAAAATCTTCAGGATGCATGCGTCAAACTAGGAATTCGTGAAAATCTATGTGACCTGCTTGTTTGAATTCACGGAACATGCACAACGTGCACTAAATAGACTTGGTAGAGCTGTAGCTCCATTTGGTATGCGCTTTGCACCTTCAAAATGTAAAGTGATGTTACAAGACTGGACGTCAACGATTCCGAGCTTGATGCTCGTTGGGGAGGTGCTGGCAATTGTCGACCACTTCACCTACCTCGGCAGCAGCGTGACGACGGATTGGAGCACAGTTGAAAGGTCGTGTATACTGTGCCGCAGTGCGTTCAGTTTTGTTGTATGGTTGCGAGACTTGAAGTCTGTGTGCGAAAGACATTCGTCGTCTTGAGGTTTTCAACCACCGATGTTTACGTAGTATCGCTAAGATCGGGTGGGTTAGCCGAGTGAGCAATGCTGAGGTCAAAAATCGAGTATTAGGCACTAATTTGGAGAACGGTCTATCACAGCGTATCCAGCTTAGTAGACTTCGTTGGTTGGAGCACGTGTTACGTATGGCAAATACACGTCTGCCATACCGTGTCCTATTCTTCGTTCCTCCTAGGGAGTGGAAGAAACCACGTGGAGGTCAACAGATGACGTGGCAGTGAGGAATGAGCAGATGTACAGCGAACTTAGGAAAAGTAGGTGCTTCACGTCTTCGTGGTTGGGGTCGAAAAGATCCAGTTGGTTGGAGACACTGAAGGATATGGCTGCGAACCGTGAACAGTGGTGATCGTGCTGTCGCTTTCTGTCAAATCAGAATGAGTGAATAATGTGTGTTTGTGCAGTTAGACTGTGTATTCCGTGTGTTGGCTATTGGGGCATTCTTTTCTTTTTCCACCCGTGTAGGTCCCCTCCCTATCCATCTTGTATATTCATACTTTCTAATTCAGCGTGCAACATTGTGACGAAGGCAGTGGTCAGTGGGGCTTGCCTTACTGTTCAACGCTGCTGGATGATGATGATGAATCACAAAATAAATCTAAGGGGGAGTGGAACATGGTAAAAGAGGCAGTCAGTAGAGGAATATAATGCTGTGATGTTTCTCTTTTTTCACCGTACACTTTTTGATGCTTTTTTGTCTTAGTGACCTTTTTGTAAATACGGGGCGCAAGAGAGTTCAGCGGACAGACCGCACAGCATTCTCTTGACTGACTTCTATTCCGAGCCATGCTCCTCAACGTCTCTAACAAACGACTGTCGTCCTCCCTTGGACCTCAACCATAGAGGCGGGAAGCACCAATCGGAACCAGTTCTGATGCTGGTTTATTCATATCTCTACGCTAATTCATGGTCTGACCGTCGCGTCTCTTCTCCCAGTCTTGCCCAGCACGTGCAAATAAGGCACCGAAAGGTAGACGATGGGCAGGCATTCGTTAAGCGTGGTCGAGCCACGGGATGCGGTGTAGAGTGATCACTTCGTTAAGGAATCGACCGTGCGCGCTTAATACACGACAGTGGACCTCGTCATCACTCACTCGATGTTTCTAGCAGACGTGATTAATGTTTCGGAGACATCGGTTGTCGAACACGAAAAGATGCCAGGCACCCTCATCGCGAAGTGGCCAGGTCTTGCAACCGTGGAGTAAAACACTACGAACCGCGGCCACGTACACCCGTCCCTTAAGAGAGAGCCGAATGTGACGGCGACGCCACAGGTGTCGCAGGTTGAGAAAAGCTGCACTTACTATCGCTGTTCGTGAACTTACCTCCTCCTCAAAACCATCTCCAGCGGTAATTAAGATCCTGAGGTGCTTCATGTTGTCAGCTGACTCCCACTGATCATCCAAAGGATGTGTGCGGGCAGAGGTTGTTGGAAATCTTTCAAAAGCACTTTGCACTTGGAAGGCGCCAAATGCATACCATGCTTAGACACCTCAATCGCCAGGCGGTCGAGAACTTGTTGCATTGTTATTCAGCAGGGTGATATCATCGGCATATTTTAAGTCGAAAACTCTGTTCCGTGGGAGGAGTTCCATCTCACCTGTTGTAAGAACAGGCAAGGCATTCCGTAGAACATCCTCTACGGCAAAGTTGAAGAGAAATAGGGACAACCTTGTCGTACTCCACTGAAGACGACAAATGGGGCAAAATCTGGCCGTAGGCCCTAACCCGACCTGAGGTGTGGCGCTACAATTCCTGGAGTATTGACACATGATTCTCAGGTACTCCATTTCTCAACGAACAATTCCATGGTGCTGTCTTATCGACAGAGTTGAAGGCCGCGCGAATGACCAGGAACTCAGTGATAGTTAGTTTTTGGAAAGCACGATGTCGCTCTAGCAGTTGTCCAAAGGTGAAGATTTGATCGATAGATTCACGACCAGCAGGAAACCCGGCCTGCTCCTCACGAGTCTGCTCTTCACGCGTTTGGTACAACCTGCGAAGTGTGACAGATGCTAGCAGTTTCGACGCTGTTAGGATAAGGCTACCACCCCTATGGTTATCGCAGTCACTGCACGCGCTCTTCCTAAAGATAAGGACAACGATCGATCCCCCCGTCCGTACATGGAGAGAACTTTCTCGGAGTGTTAGACCTTTGAGTACAGTCCATGAAGTTCTCTAACGAGTTGCACCCCACCATTCTTAAAAAGGACTTGGGAAGGCCATCTGAGTCCTTCGCTTTGCGATGTTGAGAGGCCTGGTTTTCTTTTCGGAGCTCCGCCTAGATGGGTGGATCTGTCGAAACCCACCAATGGACGTGTGCTAGAAGAGCTATTGGCGAGGCTGACACTGAGGACTAGCTAAACTTTGTCTGGAAATGCCCCGCCCAGCGTTGGAAACGTCACTGTTGATTGTGAAGTGGCAATGTCAACTTCACAAATTGTTTCACTCACATCTTGTGGCATCCCATCATTGACTGGAATCAGATAGAACAGCTTGCGGAAATTTCCCATGGAGTCAATACGTTTGATTTCTAACGCACGTTGTGACCACCAAATTTCGTGGTCTCTACGAAGACTCGCATCAAGTGCACGTCTCATTGCGAGTCGTGCTTCGTTATATTCTCTTCGAGCCGAGATTGACTGGTGTGCGTCCAGAAGGCACAGTGATTAAGCAGAAATCCGACGTGTTACGACGTGACGTGACGGGCCATAACTCACTAGATCAACGAAATGCAAACATTGTTGGTAAGCGACCGGCGGTAGTTCATGTGGAACAAATTCTAGCTTTGCAACTAGCGCGCTTTTGGAAGACGTATATGTGGAAGGAATCGGAAAATCTAACGCAGTCTAACCGTCGTTGCAGCGTGCATTTGGAACGCCCATCGAAGTACTTGGACAGCTTATTCCAAACCAATGCGTGGTTGGCATCAAGGAAGGTGCCCCAGTGCGAGCGACAGTCTTGTATGCAACCCCGCCATTTTTGACTCATAGCGTTGTGGTCGATTTGGGTCCAGTGTTACCTCGAAGAGGACGGATGCCACGTGGTGTACCGACGATTATAACGTCTGAAGTTCATACTGGTAAGATACAAGTAATGGTCAAAGCACAGAGCCAAAAACCGTCCCCCTTTTTCCGATCGACTGAAATTTAGCCGAAAATGGCCTCCCTAATACGCCTTGTGCGATGACAGCCGACCAGCTCCTGCAAAAATTACGATGTCAGCGCAGCTCGTTTTACGCCAGAGTTGGTGGAACTTTTGGTAAAAGTTATCTTTGATTGCATCTGGACTGCAATTGGTGGACGCATACACCGAAGGGACTAACAGATTGCATCTGTCCGAACGGCGACTGCTCACTTTGCACAAACCCCTGAGTCTCACTGCGTATGGGCGACTGTCGACTGGGATCCAGTCTAGCAGCGCCGCTTCATCTCCTTCACTGAGGGCAATGCCAACGCGAGCAAGACCGGAAGCCGTATCCTCAGCGTTCCCAGAAAGGCTCAGGTGAAGCTTCACAGGAGGATTAGATGAGGACGTCAATGGAATGATGGAACTGGAGTTCTGAATGCGAGTTTCTTGAATGCAACACATACTGATGGCAAGTGACTCAGGCGTACGAGCTAAACCCGCCTGTTTTCCTGTACGCATCAGGGTTCGCACGTTGAACGTGGTTAGTTTGAATGGACTTCAAGGACGAAGGAGGGCATCCACCGGTGGTAGTGGGTACGGTCAAATTCAGGAGCCAGTCGGATATGTACAAAAGATAACATAGCTCTTCAGCAGACACGGTCGACCGACGATCTCGTGGGGTCTGATACAGGGTAAGTGTGAGGAAGGGGAATAGAGAGTGTCAGGTTTTTTGTTTACGGTATGAGAGAATGATCTTATGTACGCGTGAAAAGTTTGTCAATCATTGTATCAGTTGTGTCTTCCACAGTGGCTATGTTGTGAGTTGTTGTACTCTTCATTTGCCCAGTTTAGAGTGGGCCCTCTCACTGAAGCATGCACCTCTAACTTCTGCGCAGCCAAACGCGTTATGCAGGGCAGCAGTGTTGGTCCAGATGAACCGGTGGCCAGTTGTGTGGTTCATTCGCCTCTTCTGGGAGTCAGTGACTGATTGCTCAGTTCATTCGCCCTTTGGATGAGGCTTGACATCCCGTGTGCCCAGTGCACCAGTCCGCCACAGATGCCAGTGAACATAGAGTTTTACGCCCCATACATTATCGGTGGTTTGTTTGGAATCAGGGTCTAGTTATCTCCACTAGACTGACTATTAGTCAGTCAACCCGGTGGATAGCGTCGGTCGTTCGCCTTCGCCCTCACACTTTTTTGAAATCACCAGTGGCCCGAGAAGGTAGTATGCAGGACTTCTCTGGGAGATGCTGTTTGGGACGCGCAGTCATTTGGGAGCATTTCGAGAGGTGTTTAGGGCGAGTAGCCATCTCAGAGCATCAGAGACCTGCTCTTGATCATACTGATGCATTTGGAGTTAGAGAATGATCGACGAGATCTCATCTGATCTGTTTTGTTCGAGGGTACACTTCCAGCCTTTGTTTAATTATATTCAGCCCGAAAGGTAGTTCTGGGTTTTCATGACGTACGGTGACCTCTTGAATTGTCAGAGGGGAATTCATGCGTTGTACATCAGCATTGCTTTCATGGCGCTTGGATCTGTGTAGGTGTCTCTTCCACTCATTCAACATGAAGCCGGCATCGTGTGTCGGATGCATTTATGAACGCAGTCCTATGTACTCCTGTCTTTTTCCCGTTTGATGCCACATGCGGCGGCACTCACTAGCGGCTCTACATCAAGAAAATTTCAATAACACTAATTTTAACCATTGGAATAGCTCCTTTGATTACTTCACAATGAGACAAGCAATACACGACCGAAGGCGATCCAGTGGGCTTCGAAACATTCGCAGAATGTATTATTGGCACTAGGAGCCTGAATCTTATAGATATTGAAAAGTCTACTTGCACTGGAATATTGGTTTGCGCATCATGGGATATTTTCTTGCGTTTATCACACGCGTTGGGCATTGCCGCGATAGACCAGCTGGTAAGGCATCTGCACGGTAAGCGGAATATCGCTGATTCGATCCCGGCTTTTGGCGTTGAACTTTTTGATACGAAAAGCGCAAGCGGATTTTCTGATATCTATAAAATCGAGGCAGCTCGTACGAATAAAGCTTTCTGTTGACGTGGTGATTGTTTAGTCTTTACCGTTCATTCTAACAAATTCATTGGTCATCTAGATAAGTCTTTAATTAACTTTAACATTCGTTATTTGGTAATTAAAACCACTGTCCTTGAAATTCAGTTGGCAATACAAAATCTAGCTCGAGGAACTTCACAACCCACGCTTCATCTTTTTGAAACGATGTAAGCTATCTGTTATCAATTTATGAAGCCACCCACAGACACGTGAAATCTTTTAAGCTTATTTCTCCTTCGTGTTTTGGTAGATATGGCATATTCTGCAAGTATAAAGGAATTTTTTTTGTAATAAAGAAACTGGGGTTCGCTGTGCATATTCGCAAGGCTCCTCATCGCAAACTTTATGCATGCATGCACGATTGTTAATTGGGTCTACGTGGTCCCATTGCTTACGTTGGTGTCTCGTAACTGTTGAACTTCAGATTGTAAAACCAACAGGATACGTTGCCTTCTATTTCGTCGTTGGGATATTCCACGGGACGAATTACTTTTCTGTGATTTGACTCGATGATCTTGTCTTTCTCAGTCTGATGTTGGTCCGATTGTTCTTTTATATTCACTTTAAGACAGACCTTTCAGAAGTAAAACTCATTCGCATTATATGACTGTCCCTTAACTTGTCTTATGTCATTATGACGGTTTTATTTACTCCACAAAATGCGGCTTACGGTATTTGGATTTATGGTCAGTACACATGATCTATCTCACGAAGGGCATCGCTAATTGGCTAATAGGTTTCGGTGGATGGCGATGCACTTGATCTGGTTTGAACTGTGGGAGGAGGGATGCGAGAGGTTGATCAATCCCATCATTATATACGATACCAGAAAAGTATGAAAAACGTGATAACAATTTCGAGGGAATCTGATGAAATCATCAGCAATATGTGTGAGTTTCTCGAGATGTAGCTTTATTCTCAAGTTTCGTTGCATGATATATGTCCTCAGGTCGACCCTTCGGAAACATAACAAAGGTGATTGGGCTTGTCCAAGAATCTGCTGAAATTTAGATTCTGTTACGATCTTATCATCCAGTAACCTTGTCCTTGAGCGTTCTTGATTTGGTTGATGTCTGTCAGCTTATTAATAATATGAAATGAGGCGCTGACAGCTAGTAAACAAAGCGTAGAAGTGCGGAAGCTGAAAGTTAGGAAAACAGAACGATTCATAATACAAGCGAGAAACCGAACATGTCATTCGCCGTCTTCAGCCATCTGATATACAAATCTTTTGAACCCAAATCAGGAAGTGTGACAAATTCTACATGGTTATTTCTACCAATTAACGTTTTCGCGCACCTGTCGTGTCATTGACTGATGATATTAGTCTATCCTTGAAACTTCTAGCGGCCAACGCACACCATAGGGTCCGCAGATGGTGGTCGAGTGGTTTAGAATGTTAACTTGCCGTTGATGTATCAGGTTCCAAATCCGTTCGGAGTGTATCGAAGACTCGACGCGCCATGTGATATGTTATAGGTAAGTGTTTATTGTTCGGTAACAGCGTTATCGGAAAACATGAAAGTCAGTTGATATTTCGTTTACCGCGGGCAACTTTTCTCAAGAGCAGTTTGCAATCGAGTGATCTTGGGATAATAATCTTAGCCATCGGGTGTCAGACGTTTTGTGAGTTCGTGTCTGCACGTGTGTGTGTGTGTGTGTGTGTGTGTGTGTGTGTGTGTGTATACATATATATACATGCACTGTGGGTGTGGGGGATGGGTCTCTGTTCTTTCAGTGGCGGCGTGGTCATTTGCGGTCAGCGAGGTGTTGTGACCTTTGGGGTGTTCATACATCCTACCACTTCGCGGGTATGAGGTTCGAACGCCGCCCTCACTGGTCACTTCTGGTGGTAGAGAGCAATGCACTGTCAGCCGGTTCGTTATCACGTCTAACCTATCGGCGGGACCTCACGGGGTTCCTCTCTCCAAGTCTCAGTGTCCGGTTTCCGGTTCCCCAAATAGTGCAGTGGGCTTTTTGAGTCTATAACGATTGCTCTTTCCACTGACCTCCTGCACGAGCATGCAGTGAATGGGTAGATTTTTACGATGGTCAGTCTGTCACAGGTTGAACCCGGTCGACCTTTTGCCGATCATATCTTCACTCCTTGTCAGATACACTTCCCATAGACTCACCATATCATTTTTCCCTGACCTGAGAGAAGTTTTTGACTCAGTCAACCGCACAGTTCTACGGCGCATTACTTGTCATTTCTAATATTATGTATCTCGATCGTCGGTAACCTTGTTCAGGTTAGACTTACAGTGGCGTTTCACCCGAGTTCGCCGCGGGGAACAATTCACATCACCGATGACCTCTATTTCTATCTAATCTCACAAATGACAGTCTTGTGTGACCACATCTTTGCATGATAAAATTGAAATTAAGCATTTCCCAAGCGGTAGAATATCTAGCCTTGGCATGTGTGTGTTTGTGTGCGTTTGTATTGGGTGCACAGTACTTCAGAGTGATCTACCTTGCAAGTTGTTTTGGCCAACACGAACAGCTGTGCACGTTGTTCGGACTAATTTTTACATCTTCAGAATGCAATCTGTTTCAAGAATGACTGACAGGGAAACAATGAACCACATGCATGAATTCTCAGTTTCTAAGACGATGCATCTAACTCCGTATGACTTTGTTCAGCGTCCGTTATTTTCATAGTTGACGTGACATCTGTTTCTCATAGAACCGCGAGTGTCTGTTGCCGCATTTAAGCGTTCGTGTTCTGTTCAACTTAGGTACATAGTTTCTGCGTATTCGGTTGAATTCAGCTCAGACAACCATTAAACATACACCATGTCTGCGGTGGCTTCGGTTGCTATCTCCTGGCGACAGTCTCAATCGGAAACCATGAGAGAGGACAGAAATATTAAATGAGTTGTAAAAAAACTGCAAATATTGGCATTAAGTCGATAAATAAACTTTGTGAATGCAAGAGCGCGACCGATCACGATCTTTAGCCATCTCCTCTAGTGTATATGACCGCTAAATGGGAGGGTTTCTTGGAACCCACCCACAAAAATCGTCGACTTCTGAATGCCACTATCTAAGCAGTATTATTTGCCTTCTATAAGAACGCCCTATCATTTTTTTTAGTTCAGTTGTAAATGAATAAACATAGTAACACATTGACCGGGTTTGCATCGAATCTTAACGTGTTACCTAGATAAGGGTAAGTGTTGCACATGTTCTCGGTTGGAATCCTTTTCCCCGGGGCTGAATGCGTCACGTTTCCGCTCAGCCTGGAGGTTTGGGTTATTTCGATTAAACCCGTAGAGACTTCCAAGAAATTCCATCATAGAAGAGTCTAATATTTATCTCATTATTATTTGGGATAATCATTCAGCAGGAGGAGTGGTAGGGCATGCACTTATCCCATTTTTCACTGAACATAAATCGCTTTCATCTGTTCTGCGTTACCACAAATGGGTTATCGCGATGTAAATGCAAACTTTTGCAATGTCGAATAATTTGCGTTTCGTTTGGATTAGTTTAATTGAATTTTGATGCTGTTTGACCTCCATCCGTGGATTTTTGGTTGCCGAAGTCAACGACCGACCCAACCACCAGTGTAGGCTTCGATTATCGGTAAGGATGTGTTCAGGTGTAAAATTTAGCCAGCACGAAGACAAATTTAATTTCCATATAGATTGGTTGTTTTTTTGCAATTGTTGCACGGTCTTGCGCTGTGCTCCATGTGGCTGTTGCCATCAGTTCTACACAAACTAGGTTTTCATTAACATTGGCCTCTTATTAACTATGTATTCTTTTTTCTACGTATCACTGCGTACATGATTTCAGTAAGCCTTATTTTTTGATAGATGTTAGTTGTGAATGAGGTAATTCTGTTTTTTTCTTAAATGATGCTCTGAGTAGAAAACTTTAACACAGATTGCCTGAAGTTTCCTCATAACTACTGAAGAACTTCCCTCCTTACCTTCCCCTCCTCCCGATCGTGTCCAATCTTCTCTGGTCATTTGTGTGTGTGCTGTGCCTAACCCTGCGCAAACGTCTTGATCTACCGTCTACGATCCACGTTCCAGGCCGGCGAAATACGAACGTCGTAACAGTGTATCTTCTATACAATCCACTGTGATCGGAGAACTCTTGCCCGCTCGGCAAGCCTCGCTGGGAGCCTCGTACCAGACTACCGGTTCGTCAGGAATACGTGTCTCGCCGGAACAATTAGCCACCGGAAGTGAGTATGTTTGTACATGCGATGACTGGTGGTGACCCTGGTGAAGATCTGCTCACATTCCCTTAGCTACAGTGTTCACTCTACCCAACAGTCAGAACTCTCCTTTCCCACTTTGTTCTTCCCCTTTTTGTCGCATTATCAATAAGCCATCCAAGTTACATGCTTCGTTCTATGTGATTTCTGTTTAATTTATCTTCGCCTGTTCGTAGATGATCTCGGTTATAGGTTGACTTTTTTCTCCTTTTTCTATTTCTTCATCTCAGCGACCACGCATTAGACAGACAGGCGTAAACAGTCACACCGTTCTCGAACTGCACACCATTAATTCCGCATTTGATCTTGATCCACGTACACAATAGCAGATTCGTGCACGCGCGTGTGCTGCGTACATCTGTTGGCTAGCGCACACCAGCAGGCTTCCTCTCCCGGGATTCCTTTTTTTGTCAGTTCACCGGCCGATTAAACAGACAAAGTGAACGCACGCAGAGTGCTTGTTTGTACACCTAAACACATTCCAACATGCAAAACTGTGATGACTGAATTGCCCGAAATAGAATGAGAAAACACACCAACTAGCACTGAAATGCAGCGGTCACTTAGCATATAAAATACGGCATATATATATATATATATATATATATATATATATATATATATATATATATATATATATATATATATATGCATGAAATACGTGACTGGACGCATATCCACACAGATATTGACCCATGGAGAATGTGACTGGTGGACACAAACTTGCCAGACATTGTCACGTGATGTGGAAGCAGATCATACGCGCGAGACATGCGTAATGCGATAATCACTATCCGTGGTTGCATTAAGATGAGTCATGCGCCCTTGGTCTACTTGTTTGTGTGCGGAAATGCGTGAATGCTGATTGGAGAGCGCATTTAAAAAATGAACACTGATTGGTTCAAATGGGATTTCTCGAGTTGCGAATAGAACAGAATCACCACAAAAACGTAATCGTCACCTGACTTGATTATTACCCATACTAATTGCTTTGATACTTCATCGGTGCATTTTGCAAATGTGTTTGCTCGTGGGCTTACGCGCGAATAATGAAGGGGTTCGTGATCCAAGGAAATTGACAACTTACGCCAATGGCCTCACCGACGTATGGATGTTTGTTGTCGCTGGTTAGCATGCAACATTAATTACAGCTAATGCTCCGTGAGCTTTATGACGCAAATTGTGTATATTTAAATTTTTTATGTCACATTTTATCGGTGGAATCTGCCGTTGCCGTCCAGTAATTTTAGTGACAGTTGAAACATACCTTTTCCCGAAGCAGTCTCGGAAAGAAAAGACTGAATTGCGACATTGCGCCATTTATGTCCAGGACAATTTCGGTGCATCTCAACTTGGTTCATACTGCAGAATGAAACAGCGAAATAGAGTCCAGGTATAGCAACTGTGTGGGTGAGCAAAAACAAAACCAAGTCACCACGATATAGAGAAGCTGACGAACAGATCTTTCTGTTGGCAAATAGAAGGTGTTCGCCGATGAACAACATCTCTTCAGCATACCTTAATAGTCTTGTGTTTCTACACCTTTTCCCATCAAGATTTAGCCAAAACCCGCAATTCTTTAGCCACGACCCATCATTCTTTGACCTTGACACACAACCTTTAGCCATGCCGCTGCAAGCCAGTCAGGTCAAAAGTATCGGAATATAATGACATCAAGATTGGTGTTGCAATGATAACGGAAAAAATGAGAAAGTGTGACGAACATATGCTGCACAGTTGACCGTGGTAATGGTATCAAATGCTGCCCGCAAATTGGTTGGAGAAGATTTAAACGATGTGCCCGTATCGTCGAACCATGTGGAACAGCCCTTATTACTGTTGTATTTTCAGTGAACCAGTTCTTGATGTATTAAAAAATATAAAAAAATTAAAGTGGCAAACAGTTTACCTGTTCGAATACACTGAAGGCCTCTTCAAACGGATTGAAAAATGGACTATACGATGGGATAAAACGTATTTAATGATGGTGTGTAATTTTGCGTCCCCAGCCCTCCGATGAATGAGCGCATTGTCGTTGATAAATACTACTGGAATATCAAGTAGCTCAGTAGCAACAGACGCTGAGCAGCGTGAGAGAAACTCATTAAAAATATGCCATGTAATCTTTGTATGACATTCTTACTTCAAGATACCGGCGACAGATGAGCAAGCTAATATATTCAAGTCAGGTCCTTTACTTGACAGTAGAATTCGGATGGCTTTACTGCCTACTTTTGAGCGCCCATAGCTATGACAACAGCGTATGTTGTAGTTGGTCTCATCAATACATCACCTCAATTTTGCAGTATCTGATCGTTGCAGCCAATCGACATACCCTGCTCGTTTGGATTTGACTGCATCTTAGTTTCGTTCCACTGGTTGAATAGTCGGCTTCTTAATTGAATAGTGATGCCCATCCAGCAATCAATCAATGGATGACTTGCTAACTGTTGTGCTCGGGAAATCCTTCTCCATCCTCCCCTTCAACTGCCTCAGTGCGCTTGTGGGATTTTCGCCCACCACTTCACACAAATGCCTGACAAATTCGTCGTTGAACTTCGTCTTATAGGACCCAGGTGTGAATGCCGTCTCCCTATCTGCAGCTGTAATAGCATGGCAGGTTTTGATCTTGATGTTGAGGTGCTTGGCAGTGTCCTTTAAATCATTCCCCCTTCGTGCACATTCGATTATCCTGCGTCGATCTTCAGCGCTAGTGAAACGGTACGACCTTTTCTTCTCACCCATATTAATGCTCTTCATATTGCCAAGAGGTGATGCATACGGTGCCAGGTAAAGTATGGCGGATACTATAACAAACGGCCGCGGTGTGACTGTATCGCCTGACTGCCTCCAAACGAGATATCAACCAATCGAAAACGAGTCTCCCCATGCACGGGTAAAATGTCACAAACAAGCATTCATGTAAGTAAAATCTCTAACGTAACAAACGGGGCTCTGTTTTGCACTTCGAGTCAAACAAATATCAGAACTAGATATGATGAAACAAAATGAGGATTTGGTTCATTAAACCTTTGGATAAGCGGATACATTAAAATTCTGAGAGTAGTACACATAGTTATCGTAAGCACACCCCCATTAATGTCATCAATCTATTTATGCTGCAACATTTGACACCATTGCTATCATCGAAATTGCAACAGTAATAAGGGCTGTTCCACATGGTTCGACGATACGGGCACATCGTTTAAATCTTCTCCAACCAATTTGCGGGCAGCATTTGATACCATTACCACGGTCAACTGTGCAGCATATGTTCGTCACACTTTCTCATTTTTTCCGTTATCATTGCAACACCAATCTTGATGTCATTATATTCCGATACTTTTGACCTGACTGGCTTGCAGCGGCATGGCTAAAGGTTGTGTGTCAAGGTCAAAGAATGATGGGTCGTGGCTAAAGAATTGCGGGTTTTGGCTAAATCTTGATGGGAAAAGGTGTATTTACACAGACAACCCGAAACGTAGTGCTCCGGTCAACGAAGTTGCGTCATCAAAAGACGATAAGCTGTGAATAATGACAGAATATTATGGTTATTGACGTTTCCACCGTGTTTCTGATCCAACACGAATTGCCATCGCAAACTGAACTCAGTTCGGGATATGTTCAATCATTCGTTTGCGTAACTGTGGCTTCGTATGCCCTACATACGTGGCTCGCCATCTACATTTGAACTCATAAGTTAGATTAGAGACATCTTGGAGAGGCAGACGTTCCCTGACCGGAGGTTAGAATGTTCTGTTAGTTCGGAGAACAATGTTGAGGTTGGCAGCATAGCAAGTCCGGGAAATCGCTGAACCATGATGTCATTTGAGCAGGCAGCTGACGTCATTACCTTTAAACGGAAGACAGTGTGACTCGCATTTTTGGTGCTTGCGTAGTTGTTTGTTTCGTGGTCACTTGTTCGTTATATCTCTCGATGAATGCATCAGGATATGCGTTCATTGCTAGATTCTTCCTAAATTGTTGCACCTCTTGACTAATCTTGTCCTTTTGTTCAGATCAATCGTGCCTTGTTGAAAAGTGTTCGTACCGGCCCCGCTTATATTTCAGGGATACAAAACCGTCGAAATGCAAATATTAATCTATACACGTATCCTTCCGATAGACCGGTTGGGTTGCTGTGCTATCTTCTGTCCGGGTCATAGTGATATCTAGGAAGTTCATTGTGTCGTTAGCTTCCGTGAAGCAAATATTTCGATGTTATTCAAATAGCACCTCCGTAACACTTGTCGCTTCTACCAAGCTTTCTGTGGCAATCGATGGATTATCCACTTTTTCAATAAGGTGACGAACGTCTCAGAATACTACTTGCATTCTCCTCGAGATGGGCCATAAACAAGTCTGTTAGGATGGGACGCAGTGGACTTCCCATTGTGACACTATCAGTCTGTCTGTATACTTTACCTTGAGAAGAGAATGACACATCGTTCGTACACAGCAACAACAAGCTTACAAGAACTGAGATTGCCTTTGTTCAGTATAATTCCAAAGGATTCGTATAATCTCTTGAATTGGTATATTTGTAAGCAGAGACTGCACATCAAGCGAAGCCACATGTTCCCCTTCTCTATTTATCCTGTTCAAAATGTCTGCCATTTGAAAACTCTTTTACGGTGTTTGATCATTTGTTAGTGGACCGACTGATGTACTTTTGCCATTCATTTTGTTACTGGGTGTTTTTATGAGTTCTTTTATGGAGGTTAAAGGTGGTAGCGGTACTCCCGGTTTGTGAAGTTTTGGTAGGCTGTATATGTGCGGGGCTTGATTTCCTCTCGTCCGGAAACTGCGGGCCGTATTCTCATCAGCAAAATACCCTTCAAGTAGAAATTAAACCGGCAGTTATTCATTGTTCCATTCCCTGAAGGTCATCGCCGTTTTATTCATATACCACTTACGTGTATCGTCGAAAACACATTCCATTTCCTTTCGGTAGTCCGGTCGATCGAAGAGTTTCGCCCCGGTATCCTTTGTCAAGGCACAGAATTACCAAATCAGGTTTTGATTGTAGCTTTTTAATGCCAGACAAGCGTTCCTGGTCGAGTAGTGCTTTTTGTCTGAAAGGTGTTATTCGGTATTGTCGCTCAAGGTCAACCAACTTTGCTTTGAACCAGATCTCCATATCTTTTGAAATCGGCGCCGACTTTTTGCTGTTTTTGTTAGTGCCAATGCTTTTTTCATGAAGCAGACAGATGTCGGGTTTCAAAATGAGTTTGTTTATTCACACAAAAGACTAGGGTGCACAGAGCGATAACAAAATAATGTATTCGTGATGAATCAGTGTAACACTCATGAGCAACATATGATGTCGTGTTTTCAGCTCCAATTAGAAATCTGGGACTGTCCACTATTGATGAGTCATTGACAGGCTCGGTGATGCAACACCCCGAACAATAAAAGTACTTCCACGACATTGTGGCGGTGAATGAAATTTCGTGATAAAGTCACCTAACACTTTGATTATGTGGTGAAACCAACATTCAGTGGGAACAATAAATCGCCGGAGGGAAACACACTGGTCAGCTGTTGCAATTGCTCCTTCTGCAACGGTTTCCTGCCAGTAGACTAATTCTGCCTTTCATTGAGAGTTGAGTAATGTCACCGTCTTTTTTCCTCTCTATGACTGCAGAGAGTAGTAGCATCAATTCCAAACGATGATTCAGGTTGTCACTTTTCCTTTCTCCTAGAATGGTGAAACTGTGTTTTCGTCTCTGTGACAAAGTTCCAGCTCTGGAATCTACGGAAATATAGTGCTTATAATTGCAGCTTTAATTAGACTGAAAGTTTGTCCGAAATTCTTTATTTATAGCATATGAAAATACAAGTTACATTTCGTACCGTCGCGACTTTCGTCTCACGACAGAGAGGGATAGCAATTTCAGTTGTTGCTAAAATTTTGTCAGTTGCTCGAAAAAAGCATACCTCGTGTCACTGAGCTCTTCTCCTAAACAAACCTCGATAGATTGCTTGAATGATTGCACAACATTATGAATAACGTTATTCAACAGTTGCCTGAAAAAGACAACGCCATCAGTTGGTGACGACTATGATAAAATTAGGAGAAATCGCCATTGAGGAGCCACAGAGGTCAGAATCAAAATCTTGAGGAATGTCCGCATGAGGATACCACAGACCCTTGAGCACCCTGTAACCCGGTAGCTGTGTGGTCCCCTAGTAGCGTCAAATGAACCGCACGCAATCTCCGTCCGTTTCTTGAGTTCTGTCACAGATTAGAATTTAACCGAGACTGATGTGTGCATTGATTAATAACGCTTATAAGAATACTAATCATATTCACTATGGTAACAGCATTCCGAATGTGTTATTTTCTTGTTCTTGCACAGATTCGTACCCTCATCCAATGATATACTGTATCTTTATGCCTAAAATGAATGTTTGTCGGTTTCCGTTTGACTTAAATTCGGATGTTCCGTTCTGCTGTTCTCGTAAGTGACGCCTAAACAAAATTGTCTATTTTCTCGGCCCCCTCCGATGTAACCATAAGTAGATTACCTAAAACAACTGTTGCGGTCCTGTTTTCATCCAAAATGACTTTTGATGACTGTGCGGTTTGTAGGTGTCTGCTGCCTGTCTTTTGTTGTCTTTGGTGGTAGTTATACACAGTCTGTGGTCGGTCGGTCAAACTTTTGGCAGGTACAGTTCAATAGCCTTTGACTCCTTCCATATGCTCGTTTGTATCGATTCATTGTTCAGCTGTACCGCGCTCCCTTTTGACCGATATCGTGCTTTTGCGTTTTGCTGTCTTGCATGTATTCATCCGGCTTAGCTTTATGAGAAATCAGTTTAAGGGTGATTTCTCAGTGAAAGAAACAGAAGTATTGGCCCTAGAACCGCAAACAATCAGCAATTTGCAAAACATGAATAATCCCGGCTACCCTGCAAAAATAAAACACCCTTTGGTCTGTCTTGGTTGCACCAACTCTCTCGAAGTATGCATGTGACTCATTCCAGTCCACGGAACTTTGGAGTATCAGCTAAAATTAAAGTGTACTGGAATGCTGAATCAAAACCAGAACAGTTGCTGTGTATCATTTTAATAGTGGTTTGCGCATCGTTGGATATTCCTTGGCGTTTTTCACACCCAGTTGGCCGTACCATGGCAGATCAGCTGGTAGAGCATGTGCCTGGTCGGCGGAAGGTCGCCGATTCGATTGCAGCCTGATGGCGCTGGACTTTTGGATGTGAATAATGCAAGTGAATTTTACAATTATCTAAGATACAGGCTCGTCGTGTCAACGGTACATTCTGTGAATTTGTTTTTTAGTCAGACGATAGGAGGGTCTTTTAATATTGAATCAACATTTTTTCGGTACTTATGCCTTTCATTTTAATCTTTTTTTTCTCGTACCGTATGGTCAACAAATCTAAATAGAATTACAGAATTGAAAACGATTATGACGTAAATGTGTACTCTTTCTCTGCTACTCCTTCCGAAATTTGGGTTATTTTGTGTTTATTGAGCTAGACATTAGAAGAGGCCTCATGCGGAGAAAGCAAATAATTCGATACCGGAAATACAGCATCTTTGAACTGCTGCTGTTTTCTTCCAAATTGGTCACAAGCTGTTTCTTGATGCTTCTGTCTCAGTAGGATGGCAGACAAAGAGTGTTGATACCTCACATAATATACGGTGTTCTTTGGTTGCAAAGCTCTTCGAGCAGCGGCATGCCACGATGTGCATTGAATACTGTTCTCCAAAATGTCAATCTGGTGTTTCCTATGTTATGATTGCTTTGGTTCAACTGTCCTTCAGTTTTCTGCATACCATTCATCAAAACGTTTCTCGGATTAAACATGTTGGAATACTATTTACGAAATTTAGAAAGCTCTGCTATCGTTTAGATTCAGAAAACTAATGATCCCCTACAATGGTGTACTTTAGTTTGTAATCTCATATATTCTCGCTCATTGGCTTTACGGTTCTCCGTGATCTCGATTTTTGAGGGAGAGATTTCGAAATTGCCACCAAATATTTGAAACTACTTTTTCGTTGTGGCAACAATATCTGAGAAATCCTTACTAACTTTAGCTAGCATTTGACGCCTGAAAAATCTACCAATTGCTTATTTTCTGGTACTGACAACTGTGCTCACCAAAAATAGTTTGCTTTTATCGACTTTCTCCTCCTTTTACCCGTTTCTTGATTCATGGTGTTGGCACCATGCCTGACTCAAGACCCGGTGTATAATATCAATAATCATAATAATATACTGTATTCACCCTGTTTTCCAAAACTGTCTCTTACTCTTCTGTTCATTCGAAATTCAGAACCCTTCTATTCTGCACGTCTGTGTGTCGCAACAGGCCGTTACCTCTTACCTTGTGAACCACGACCAAGTAATTGATGGTCCTAATGTTTGCTTCTGTCATTAGTCATAATTTATTTTACTGCCCGATTTATCTCTCTCACCCTCTAATTCACATTCCAATTAGCCCTCTGTACTAATTTTATCTATGAATTCTTCTGTAAATAATCGCTGAAAATTCACCCTCTATCGGGTGCATAAATGCTCAATCGACTGACTGTGTATGACCTTACTGATAAGTGAATTGCCGCGGCTCCGAAGGGCGTTCGGATACACCATGCATATTCTCCATTGGGAGGGAAAATCGAGTTTTCTTTGTTTCGAAACTGAGTGCGGATGACCTTAGTTTCCGCCCGCCAATTCCGTTTTTTTTTTGTTTCCGATAAAAATTCACTTCTTCCTCCTGCACTCGACCATTATTTTACTTAATCCTGTCTGCTATTTAGAAACAGTATTGAGTTAGAAACTGAAAGTTTATCTGTTCAGTATAATTTTAGGGTTGAAAATTGTCACTGTTTTTTCCTTGAACAATATACTAGCAGCCTAACTTAATTGAACTATTCATAATACCAGTATGCTCTAATTGGCGCCCTCCTGTTCTGCCCATCCCCACCAGGTCGTTACGCGAACGACGCAGCGACAGCTATTGCTGTTGTTCTCAGTAGTTCCGTTGTCAGTCGAATCGATACTCGTCTGGTAAAGCTGATAATCAATTCCCCCGGTTATTTGGACATGGCTCGTTTCGGTCTCGGTTCAGCTCCATCGTCTACCTCATCCACAATGAATACCGGACCAGGTTCATCTGGTTATCAGAGTGGATGTGCCGGTGCAGTCGGATCATCGAGTAATCGTTTGTCTGTGCTCATGCACTCTAATCTCGCCTATTCAAATGGGGCTCGATTGGTCGCTTATAATGCACGGTATGAACTGACCAAGTCATACCCTACGCTTTTGGTAATCCCCGCGGTAAGAGTTCCTAATGAAGTTTTATTATGTGATCGAAAGCAATCGTTTATTTACCGCGAACGTTTCCCAAATCTAGTTTAGCAACGTTTGGTTTGGTGTTTTAAAACAGTGCTATAAAAGTGTCCGCGCCTATTTCTAGGACTGTCCTAGTCTTTATTTGTCTTTCTTGTACTTTAGTTTAGTTTTTTTAAGATGCTGTCTACCAGACGAGAGGGAAAATGACATTTTTCTCTTTTCTCGCTCTGATTCAAATGATCGATTTTCGTGTGTCCACCTAGCTGCTTCACCAAATAGACTGCTCCAGTACACCGCACATTTCCCCTCGGCTGACAGTGTAACTTCTGTGGACGAGTAAGTCTACCGAGTAAACAGGTCATCGCTAATACAAATCCTATTCCGTTAGATTCGGCATAGTTTCCCGAACGAATTGATTTAGTTTATCAGCTGTTCGGCTGTCAATGATCCGTCTGTGTAGCTGAAAAGGCGCATGTCCTTGACGCGCACACCTTTGTGTATGCTTCCAGGTCTCGTTCAGACAGGATCGCTTACTTTGATGGTTACTTCATCTATGTGCATATCGCCGACTTGGAAGCAGCATTTCGCGAAAAACCACAAAATGATGACAGACGGGGCAAATTTCGTAGAAATCAACAGAACAGCTGTACTACTCGGTCGCCCAGTCCAAAGTAGGAAGACGACTGAAAGGACCTCGCCTGGCCTTTTTCGGGTATATACTTCCAGCCTTTGCGTAGTTAATCGCATTTTGCAAGTTTTCATGATTAACTGAACTATAATTGAACTTTGGAGTCCATGTACTGTTGGATTTGATGGTGACAGCACCATCTCCGTGCCTGTTGAATCCTAATATATGTATGTTCTCCGCCTATTAGATCGGAGTCACATGCTCAAGGAGGACTATCTGATTGATCTGAGTGGTTCCCATTATAACCACGTTCTCAACCTGCATTTTCACTTAACCGAATGGCTAACAGGCATCATCCTCTCTGTTAGTCGTATTTCAGTAAAACAAACAGTTCTCGCTTTGATTCACACAATGGCAACTCACTGTCGAAAAATCTTGTTCTGTGTTTTTGCATTTTTTTTACCCAAGTCATCTTCTTTCTCTCCTACAGTATTGTGATCCTAAACTCCGTCGGTAAACACTCTCGGATTGAGTGGATTTACTTTTCTTTTCCCACTTTAATTAATTTGTCATTTATTCGATTTTGTCAAACCTGCGAGTTCTAATGTCATACTATATCCCATAGGTTTTGCTTTCCTTACTTCTATCCACGTTTGCATTTCGTTTGTGTCTGCTTGTGTATACACGTGCGTGTGTCTTTATCCATCTCACTGATTCGCAATTTCCCATTCTTCATAATTTCCCATTCCACCCTATCCCAGTCGATTAATCATTCTTGTTTGAATAAACTGGCACGATCCTACCGACAGGGTCGCTTTCCCGTGGTCACATGGCAACATCCCCAAAACGGAGCCTATTTGTTTCGTGGAAGTGGATTCCATTCGAAATCAATTTTAGGTGCACTCAAGCATGTTGGTTCCAGCGGTCCAACGGCCAACCCCGTTGTGGATAAAGATGGTAATGATCAAGTTTCGGCATTCTCCAATCCCTGATCACTAAAGTTGCCGATATTTTGTTCATATGCCATCCAGTAATCTTAATGTGTCAATTTGTTCAGCGCGCTTATAGATATCTGTAGCTCGAAGTTTTAGGCTTCAACAATATTCCTTACTCCTTGTTCGCACTTTATCTGTTCCCATCACTTTATTAAACTGGTCTTTTTTGTCCATCTCATTTGTTCCTTTAATCAATTTGATCACGTTCCACTCAAACTGATCTTATAAATTATGTATGGTGTTTGTGTGTGTGTGCGTGTGTGTAGCATTCACTTATGAACACGCAAAATTAAGTCGAACCGTGCGTGCATACCCATCTGCAACATGCATAATAATATCCTGAGGTCCGCTTAAACTACTATACTGGTTCAACTAAGAACGAGTTTGACGATAAATTGCACAACCTCCCATATTATTAATAATGATATAATCACTGGCCATCTGGCTAAAATCATTTTGATCCATGTTGACATTTCAGACACTCACTAGGCGGTTATTTCTATTCTGAACGCTTCGTCGTGTTTGGCAAACATACACAGATTGGGTTTTCATTAGTCCTGGCGCCGCCAATTAGTGGAATAATTGTTGAATCAGGGACCTAAACCTACGAACTGATTAGTTGCTCAACTTTCATCCATCCTATCCTCCATTGTCCCGTCACTCAGATGTGACTCAACACAATATCGTGTGAATGGGAAAGAAAAGCCGCTATTTAGCTGACTATATAAATATTGAGGCATACCGTTTGTCTTATCAAGTGGATGAAACAGTTTAGGCCAATATAGTACGATGCAGAAGTCTGGCCACTGCTGTAGAAGACACAAGAAGATTATTTGTGTCTGAACACCGATTTCTTGAAAGCCTTAGTAGTATCTGGTCAGAGCACCGTGCCAGTAATGCCGAAGTAAGGCGAATAACATTGAACACCTGCGTCAGTGTTGATAAAATACTGAAACACCTCGGGCTACTTTATTTAGATATATGTGCTTCGGCATAGAACTCCTTGGTGCGCAATAGCCTCTCAGGTAGGTAGTGATTGGAAGATCAGTAAGGGTACCGATGGTGGTCGAGTGGCAGTAATCCGCCGTCATCCGGCTCGTGACCCCACCTGACCCGTTGGGAACTTTTCTGGTTCTGCACGCCAGGTCTCAATATCTGGTTGCCGGCTATCTATGTTGGTGCAGTGGGCCTTCGACTACACTCCTGTACAAGCATGTAATAAAAAGGTGTTCAACACATGATATGGAAGAACGTCCTGAAGACCCTGGTTATCCGATTTGACCGTGTGGGACGTGTCAGTCGTCTTCGGAGAGATCCAAAAGATCCACGTACTCAGTGATTAGGAGTTATTGCTCGGGAGTCTTTCCGTATTGACACAAGTTCTCCATTCATTTGACACGATCATTTGCAACCTGTTCTAACTATTTCCATGCAACTGTTTTTTTTTCAGTATCCGAGTGAAAGATATCTACCAGGAACGCCCCTGCCAGTGTGTATTGTGTTTGTACTCAAGTGTAATTAATTTTTGCGGTTTATTTAACATTGCCTCGGAATTCTAACCCCTGACAGCTTGTTTGGACATGTATGTTAAATGTGTGATGATTCTAATTGTTTTTGACTGAGCTTAATCTGTTTTCAATCTGTGAATTCCGGTACTGAATCAACTTCCCCCCCCCCCTCTGTTCCGTACAATCTTGCCGGATTCTCTATCAGGAAGCGAAGAATCCGGCGAACAAGCCACCTCGCATACAAGCTCATCCAAAGAGCACGCACGCTATCTGCTTGCACTGGTTGATATGTCTTTCGGAGCCATGAGCGCCGCGGGATTCTCAAATATCGGTCAACCAAGCAGTACCGGTTCTGACAGTATGTATGGGGACCGTGAACACATATCCGCCTCAATGAACACATCTACCACAATTGTCTCACCAGTTATGGAACCTGGACAACATCATCGTCGTTCGAACCACACCTTGGCAGTTTCGAACGCTTTCCAATTTAGTGGAGGCAAAACACGATGTACGTTCATTACCTATCAGATGTTTTTTTAACCATCCCACAGTTTTACATTTGTGTAAGGCAGAGGTTTTTATGTGAAGGCCAGTGTGAAATCACTGCGGTGATGGTTTATTTTTGTGAACTTTCCCTCTGTGTGTATATGCCTACAGTCCTTTTTAGTTGCTCGTAATTGATATCCTGTGAGCTTTTTCTGTTGGATCGTCATTTAATGAAATGAGTAATGCTTGCTGCTATCCAAGTGTTTTTCAGTCTCCTCATTTTCATTTGTGAATAGGTTTAGTGATCGGTAAAATTTTCTATTGTGGCACCACATTTAGGTGGGTTGATGTTTTTTCTCTCTCGTTATCCAGTCCAAAGATGGTCGTCGTATTCAGTTCAATTCAGTTTTTCAACCGTTAACCTCGTAGTTTATGCTCTATTTCTCGTTGCTACTTCGTATAAGAAGTGAAATAAATCGAAGCATAGAACACAAATAAATGGACATAGGTAGAACAGAACATAGATTAGATGATTAGAGAGTTCAGATGCAACTACGTCATTGACCACAGTCGTGCAGCTCAATGTCTCCAACCTTCCGGTGGTTGGACCTCGTGGATCCCGATCCGGAATCCTAAAGTCCCCTACTCAAAATCATCAGTCGCTGCCAGTTAGTCATTTAGGACATCTCTTCGGTTTTTTATCCACATGTCTATGTTGGCCCATATCTGGTTGGGGATCATTTTTTCCTATTTTGTTCACATGCACACTTTTATTTGGCGTAAGTGGTACTGGACGAATGAAATGGAACTTCTTATCCGCCATCCTCCTTGTCGAAATGGAATAATTGTTTCAGTGACTTAATTGATCCCGAAAATCGTCTGGTTTTCTTTAGCCGATAATGCTTAATTTGATCAACAGTGATACGAATTGACTTATGAAAATACGATTTTCATACATCCCCACATATTTGTTTTCCCTTCTCAATCGGTCGCATCTGTATGGTTACGTAATCCGGTTTGTTCTCTCACTTTCCCCCTGGGTGGTTCGACGTTCTCGTCGATTATTTGTGCATCGCCTAACATCGTCTGGATGCTCACAATCTTTACATTCATTCCGCCCATCCGTTCTATTCGCAAACTGTGAACTGTGCGCTGGACTCAAACTGGATCACCCTAATGTAATTGCCCCCCCCCCCCCACCCCCAATCCCTCCCCCGCGATATAGACGAAAGCTCACCACAGCGACGTTCCTTGAGCATTTCCACGAGATCATCTCCAACGTTAGGTTATGGTACATCATCTAGCCTGGAACTGCGTTTGCCGTCAAATATGCATCGGCACAGACGATCGCGTGCAGGTGTAGTGACACTACACATTTTATTCACTTTCTCACACTCGAATTTATTCATACCTGAATGTTTTGAGGCTAACAAAATTAGCATGCAGATCTGTTTGATTGAGACTGCGATTCCGTTTGATATAGGAAACTAATAGAATCAAATGAAATAAAGCGTCTTACCAGATGCGTGACGCAGGTTTTACCGAACGATGAGGGGGTCAGAACAAACACTTTCCTCTTGTGCAACAAAATATCTCGTAATTTGTGTACAGGATAGTTTTCGTACGGAAACACGGGCAGTTGAAACAAGTAGCATTCGATTTGAACAAAACTCTGATAAGCCGTTGAGCTTCTGTTGTGCAGTGTCCAAGATAGACGCTGTAACTTGAACTATCCACTGTATCCTCAGGAACCGATCCTGACGCTTAGAGAGATGGTAGTAAACTAAATAATTCTTCAGCAGGTCGTTGGTAGCTATGGATCAGTCGAACATACAAGGTGGGTGCTGTCGGCTAAATTCTTCTTGGTCAGCTCCCTACAGACGTTCAAATAACAGCTACGCATATTAGTCACTCAGCCATTCAATGCAAGCCGACCACGCCACAGGGATCGTAAGTCTTTCTTTGACCGAACACTGCATGTTTCAGCAGAATTACGATTTGTGAACAAATTGATCGTGCACACTTTGCAGTCTTGATTTGGCATAGTGGTTATCTGAGTATACATATACCAGTAAAGATTGTTTCCGGGGTCACACACAAATGTGTGAGGCACTAGGCCCCAGTTATCGAAGCCATTTTATTCTTTACACTCTGTAACCACCGAGACCCTGGACAAGATTAAAACACCTCATTACACTTAGGAATGGGACCGGGATGTTTTGAATACAGATGGGCTATTGCTCTCAGGTAAAACGCTGGATTGGCTATCCTCGTTTATGGACTTCAGTTAATGAAATTCATTTATGTATTTTGTGCGTATATTTAAAAGTCCTTACATTATGTGACAAATATCCCCATAACCCATCTTTGAAAAAGGGTGGAACCTCTGTTTGGGAAACAGTGTTAATCGCTCACTCAGTGAAGGTCGAATAAAGTGAACAATGATGACAGCTGTTGTAGACTAACAAACAAATCCCGGATATTCGCAGAATTAGCTTGTCATTATTGCTCTTAAGTCAAACCACGTGTTTGTTTGTGGTGTATGTTTCTCCCCGACCTCGGTAGAACCATCATGATGAGTTCGTAAATCCTAATCTTGTATTTAGCATCAAACAGTTCACCTCTTGGATGCAAAGATGCAGATGTGCTCAGAGGAACTATCTTTTGAGCGGTTACTTTTGCTACGGTTCACTACCGCTTCCACTTAGCTTTTATTTGCACGATAGTTAATTATCCGAGACAAGAAAAGGCATGAGACAACTTTTGACGCTGTACGAAAACCACTGGTACACTCAACCTGTCATTATAGCTTTCAAACTACCAGTTTGACCGGTGATGGCCGATTGGTTCACACTGTTTACGTTCCACCTCGGAGGTCAGAGGTTCGGAACTCACCACCACCATTCACTGGTGGCAAACAGTAATCTACTGTCGCCTGGCTTGTAACCACGCTTGATCTGTTATTACCTTATGTGGTTCTGCACTCCAAGTTTCACGATCGGGTCACCGATTGTCTCTAATAATGCAGTGGGCCTTTGAGGTTATGGGGTATGTACCCTTCCACTGCACTCATGTACAAGCATGTAATAAAAAATATTCCAAAATTTCACTAATTCTTGAAAGTGATTTGATTTTTTACTGTAAAACGGTTTGTATAAAACAGCTGTAGAACAATCTTTATCACGTGGTTTTTACACCGAAATACTTGGGGGTGCGTTTGGTTTTGTGCTACCGAGATGTTGATTTCCATTTGCCGAAATCCATAAATTAACTCTGGATTCACCGCCATCTAGTGCTTGTGTTGCGCTCGACTCTCACCCGAAAGTGGCATTCAAGTGACTCGTCCACCCTCTCACTCTCGCCTCATCATGTGGTCATTTATTTGGTTATTTGTTCCTCATTTTTGTTTATTCTCTTACCTTCCGCCCCTGTCCCTTTTTACAACCGCTGTTCTGCTCGTAATCTTTTAAAGTTCATCATGGTAAGCTCCGAGTCATGGCTAACGCACATATTTCATGACGCGCTTCTTTGTTTCTAACTCCCCAATGCCTTCTTCGCCGCTCCTTTTTGATTCACTGTAGCTCAGTTTGTTATTCTTGTGCCAAGTTCAGTTTATGTGCCCCCATTTCAGCTAAGCATTCCATCCTCTTGGCTCTTTGAATCAGTTCCTAGGATTTCTGCCGTACTATTTTTAGTGGTCGCCTTTGGGTGCACCTGATTATTCAGAACTTGATTATTCCGTCCCTGACTACATCTGGTCATTTTTAGACATCTGTCTGGAAGAGCACCTTTCTCCCATATAGGCTCTTATTGATGTTTTTGTCGTTGCCCAGCCGCTAGTTCAGCTGCGTTGTTATCGTTGTTCTCATTCTCGTCCGTGTCAACGTTTCTTGTCAATTTTGTGAGTTTTGCGTTCGGTTTTTTTTCATTGGTTCTTTCTTACATTGGTTTATCGTGTTTTATGCTTTACTTGCTTGTCAGTCTCTTGTCCTGGTTGTTATGACTGTTATTACCTTCTGCGCTGTTTTCTCCACTCTATACATATAAGTATTCTGAACTTTCAATTTAAATGTGGGTAATCGTGTAGGCTTTTCCAACTTATTTTTGTTTTTGCATGTGTGCTCATTCGTTCTTAAACTATCAGAATCAAAGCTGTGCAGTAGTTCTTCAAAGTATTCAAAGTATGATGTTCTATTTGTTCTTGAGAATCCTGTTATTCCACTTGTCTCATCTCTGGAGTAAACACCTCGTTCTTATTTGTCTGGTGTCCAGAGCTGATTGATCCAATAGTCACAAAGGCCTATTTTAATTTTCAGAAGAATCACAAACCTGGATCTTGACTTCATGACCTTGGGAACCGCTTACTGTGTGTCAGCCTTAGTCGATGCTCCCGACTCCCCGACTGGGATTCAGGGGATGAAGATTAGCGTTTTTAGAGACAATAAGGGATGCGAATCACAAATAGAATCTATGCAGCCTGTTCCGTGGGCTCCTGCGGCCTTTGATTACAAAAGCACATCGAAACAGTAAGAAAGCTATGTAGCAGAAGGAACGAAAACGTTTACTCTCTTCCGCTCCTTCGGAGTTACTTTTTCTTGTTTTGTTTCCACATTGTGTTTAGCCGTCCTCAGACGTGCTTTTCAGCTAGACACTTGTGGTGCTGTTTGTCACTCAACTCGACCGTCAGTAGCACTTATCAGAGTGATAGCTTCGACTTGGTTCGTGTGCTGGAACAAACAACGTCAATCTCACGATTGTCACCGGAGATCACCCGTTGTATTCTCGTTTTTGCACCCACCGCACTCCTTGGTTATGGGTCATTGCCTCCAATGAACCATTATACGGACATGGTTCTCTGAACTGACTTCGATTCCTTCGGATCGGTCGCGTAACCACATATGTTGGAGTGTATCCTCTGTTGTTGCCATCTCCATGCTCATCGGAATTCCTTCTCTCCATATCTACGTGTGGATTTATTCTGACTATTGCTTTTTATTAATTCGTATCTACCATCGGGTCTTGAAAATCCTGGGTATACCTCAATGATTTTATTCCATAAGTTTCACTAGATGTTCCTGATCAAGTGGCAACAATTTCCTTTCCCATCCAAGTTAGTTAAACCCTTATCCCGGTAGATGTAATAACAGAAGTTCTGCGATCGATTTATTCCTTTTTTCTTCAAAGTCATATTTCTTATGAACCACGCAATATATATATATATATATATATATATATATATATATATATATATATATAATCACCGGGCCGATAAGAAACATGGTGCCAGCATAACAGCAGAAAAGAATTAAAAGTGGTAGTAGTGCGAAAAGTAAGATTACAACAAGTAGAAGCAAAATTATCTTAATGTTCTCACCGCACACTTTCTTTCAATTTTTTTCGTTTTTCACATTCGTATGGGAATCGGGAGGTCAACAGATAGGCCATACAGCATTCGCGTATTTTGGATACAGCAAGTCGATGACAAGGCCGTCCAGCGTACAAACGTAACACGCCTTTCGTCGCATACGCACCAGCCTTCGCACATTAAATTTGGCTAGTTCAAAAGCACGCCGACGGTGAAGAAGAGCATCAGCTGGCGAAAGCGGATTCGGTGAGACCTAGATACTAAACGAAGAAGCACTCAAGAGAACAGGAGCAGCACTTCCCTCAGAGACACTACCGGGGGCACGATCGACTGCAAATCCCAAAGAATATAAAATATTTTGTGGAGGCGAGATTTAGGATTCGAATAACCAACGTGTGTGTACAGTGTGAGAACGGCAGCGCGAGCATATCTTTGAAGAACGTAACAACCGTTTCGTAAAATGTCCGTCAGTTGCATTGTTGTTGGCGTTGTGGGCTGCTGTACTACTCGGTCACCCAGTCCAGAGTAGGCAGTTTTATTCGAGAATCCATTCCTAACCTTTGCGCAGCCAAACGCGTTATGCAAGGCAGCAGTGTTGGTCCAGATGAACCGGTGGCCAGTTGTGTGGTTCATTCGCCTCTTCTGGGGGCCAGTGACTGATTGCTCAGTTCATTCGCCCTTTGGATGAGGCTTGACATCCCGTGTGCCCAGTGCACCAGTCCGCCACAGATGCCAGTGAACATAGAATTTTACGCCCCATACACTATCGGTGGTTTGTTTGGAATCAGGGTCTAGTCATTTCCACTAGACTGACTATTAGTCAGTCAACCCGGTGGATAGCGTCGGTCGTTCGCCTTCGCCCTCACACTTTTTTGAAATCACCAGTGGCCCGAGAAGGTAGTATGCAGGACTTCTCTGGGAGATGCTGTTTGGGACGCGCAGTCATTTGGGAGCATTTCGAGAGGTGTTTAGGGCGAGTAGCCATCTCAGAGCATCAGAGACCTGCTCTTGATCATACTGAGGCATTTGGAGTCGAAGCGCTCAACAATCAGCATTACTCCTAGTTAATGTCCTGGACACACCATTATCACGTGCTATTCACTTCGCTCAGGTGTCTATCGGGAATGTTGTAATAGCTTCTTGTTCCTGGATTTTTTCTGTTCCACGGTTGAGCATGAATGAAGTGAAAGAATCGAAGTGGCGATTCGTATGAGGTCCAAACAGGTGAGTTGTGGTAACGGATTGCTGTCTAGCATCAATGAATGCCTCAGTCGCATCTGAATGTGGAACCACTGACTGGGAACGACCGGGCGATTATTGATCGTTTCGAGCTTGCTCTCACCATACTAGAGACTCGTATAAAGTGCGGTAAGACGGTAATCAGTATCTCAACTGGTGGGGTGCACGCGGTATTAAGGCGTGAGTGACGTCTGTGCGTAGTTTCGAACCACGTTCATACAGACGGTTACTAATATGTGGATCACTTCAGTATCTATCAAAATCCACCAGATCAAACTCTAGGATTGCATTCTGCTGCGTACAACTCTGAATAAATAAAGCGATGTAGGGATTTTATTCTTTTCCTCCGATTTTCCCCACACACACACACTTTCCTCCTTCCTTTCTGGAATCAGTACACTAATGCAGTCACCGTATGCTGTAACGGTTAAGCGAGCAGATAATCACTTCTATTTTCTGTAGAACTGAGAATGGAGTGATTCATCTTGTAGTATCGGTGCTCAATTTATCGCCGGAAACGACGGGGCTCTGTCTAGCTCTGTTTCATCGTTTCTAAGGTTTCATCAGCAAAGTGGCTTTGTACGATGACAACTCATCGCCAGCACAGCAACCGACTCTTGTGACGACGGAAAAGTGCTACAATGTGCTATGTTGACGTGGAGTAAACAGTTGAGGGCCCGCCATTGTTTTATCTACTTTTCACTACTTAGTAGTAATTTCGCGGTTTAATTGGGAACCGCTCGTTCGGAGATTCCCATTGTCAGTCAGCATTAACAATAATGCTTATTCGAATAACAATTGTTCAGTCCATTTGAAGACACTCATTATGTAGTCAAAAGATGCAGTAATGTGGTTCTCATACCTTGCTTCATCTCATCGCGTTCGGTTTGTCTGACGTAATTGCGTTTATTGCCACTCCATAATTGTTTTTGAGCAACCAGCTACTTGCTTATTCCGTAAGTAGCGTGCGTATTCCACCAAAGTAGTATAATATTTCAGGAAGTGTCGCGGCCACCTAATGGCTGTCAATTGGAGAAGTCTACGCACGTAAAACGTCAGTTTTTATGTAATACGGTAAACGGGATATACAGTGGGAAAATGAGGAAAATTTTTATCACAAAAAACTCAGAATCTATTCTGGTGTTGTGTGGCTAATGCCAGGGAAGGCAGACTGTTTCTTCTCAGTTATCGCAAACGGTCTGATGATGATTCAAAACAAGCAAGATGCAACAGTTGTACAGCGCTTCCATAGTTTTCGGTAGGGAGTTGAATGTTCAAACTTCATGATTAGTCATTTTTCTATGGTTCATATTCCGGCACATAATATCTTCCATACGTTAGCTTCGTTTTTTATACCTATCTCGTCAGCTTGGTTATCTTTGATGTTCTGCATGCCCTTGTATCCACAGGGGCACAACAGCGATTGACTTCAGTCAAATTTTGCAGTCTATGTTACATAGAAGGAAATTGATTTCTATGTGAAGCTGACTTGTTCACTCCTAAATAGGACGAGTCCTGGCATCAGAAGTTGGATTCTAAACCAGCGCACTTATGTGATTCATCCACCCTCACTTTCTCCTCTCGTGGGTTATTGTTTGCTTGTGGGCGCTTTTTGGCTTCGCTTTACACATATTTACCTTCAATGAATTTGGATCAAACACCGCGTCACAGTAATTTCCATTCTTCATCAGTTCAAAGTCCCTTTCCGCAATCCACTTCTCTTGCTCTCTTCAGTCACTTCTGATCTGATTGTTGCCGGTTATCATCCTTTCTTCGTCATGCAATCTTCCGGTGGTCTTGTAATCTCTCCATTGAGCTCATCCATTGTGACCAGCATATATTTAACTCTTCTGAACGTTCTCCTTAGTTGTTTACTTCATTATTTTGTACACATTCCCCTACCCTTGGTCACCCTTTCGCGAACAACGAATAGCCCTGGGTCGGATCGCTGGTATTGCCATGGGTCAGTACCGCGGACGAGGCACGCCAATGGGCAGCATGGCTTCCGGTTTGGAAGTGGACACATCCAGTACTGCAAGCAGCTCACAGGTGCACATTCGTGGTGGTGGAAGTCCTCGCAATCAGTCAAGTAGAACACAGGCGCGGGTATCCGGTGTCACGGGTACTGTGAACCCGATGGCAGCAGCGTTGTACTTGCTGGGTGAACGATCCATGATGAAGGTGAGTTTGGTCGGTAAAAATCCCTGACGGATATCCTTTTTATTTTCTACCATTTAATTTGAAGAAACTGAATCACAACCAGATAACTGGCTGTGTTGAGTGTATTCTGCGTAGAAATAATACGATTCGTGCTTGGAATATTAGACCACCGCTGCTCCATGTGTAAACGAAGCCCTGTGGTCTCCCAAGTTTTAGGATTTAAACCCGTCTGCTGGGTAAGTTCATCGCAACAACAGTTTCATGAATCACCATGTTTGCAAACACTTCTTTCCCTCACTTTTATCTCATTTGTTGTGCATTGTTTACACACTCCGGATGTGTGATGCTAATAATCCAACAACATTATTTAAAAGTATAACTAAGTTATCACCAGCGCTGTACTAAACGGTTTTCTTGAGTAGGACAATTAAATATCCTTTGCTGGAGATATCAAGAGATATTGTCCTACAAACCCTGAACACCTACGAATGTTGAAAAAGCGAAACGAAAGGAGAAAAACTGTTTGCGCTGCATTTCGTTCTCAGTCATGACTCTGTATATACTTAGGCCTCATAGGTTCAGTAACAGCGTTATCAGAAATGATGATATCCAGTCGACGTTTCGGTTACAGTGGGAAACATCTCTCAAGACCGATTTAAAATCGTTCTTGGAACTGATTTTGGCTCCGATGGTTGTTCTTTGTATTCTGCATTTTACTACCTAGTAATGTTTTCCCCGTTTATCGTGACTTAGCTGAACCGTGTAACATGCACAATCCAAGATCTCAGTTCCCTAATTCAGAAACTCATCAATTTCCGGTTTACCTGACATGCTTCCATCCCTAGTTCACCAAATCGAATGCACCAGTCTCGCCCCTTCTGCCTTCCTTTCACAGAATCTAGCTAAACACTCGAATCTCCGTTCCGTCGAATTTGTCCCGGTGGATTTCTTTAGTTATTCTGCAATTGCGGACAGTTTCAAAATTCTATTCAAGGCATGTTTGCCACACGATTTAGGAAAGTCCTGTGGAACTGGCGGGAGTATCGGAAGCCAAAACAGTCCACCTGACTTGGACCCAATTGGTGCGGGTTTTACTGTTAGTGGTGGTGGTGGCGGCGGTAGTGGTGGCACGAGCAGTGCTGGTGGCAGTGGTGGTGGTGGTGGTGGTACAAATTCGGTTAACGTAACCGGGCAAACGAGTGCCAGTCTGCAGACTGCTAACATACACACTGCAATCAATGATTCCGGTTGGCTAATTCAGATCCAGTCTTTGCTTCAGCTGGCTGGCGCAGTGGTCTACCTGTTAGACACCCAAGGCGCATCCGTGGCACTGTGTTTAGAAGACGGAACGGATGCGGTGACCCAGGTTGGTTAGCATTGTCTGTTTCGGTATACTTCTTGTTGCTGAATCCGATACCATCCTGTTTGCCTAGAAATCAACGAGTTGTGTGATGTGGATAAGTATGCTTCATATGGTTCTTTCTCCTCGCTACCTCACTGTGTATTGTGTGTGTGTGTGCGTGCGTGCGTGTGTGTGTGGTGTGGTGTGGTGTGTGTGTGTGTGCGTGTGTATGCATGCGTTATTTACCTAACCAAGTTACCCGATGTAGACCTGTTGATGAAGTTATAACAAAACTTTTTTCCCGACCGGTAGTTTTTCTGGCCCACACTACTTCTTCCCTTCAGATAACATTTTATTTATTGTATGCGCGTGAGTAGTAGATTATATATTACAAAATGTGATTCGGTGTACACTGCCAACGCTTAGCTCAGCATTGAAAATCGTGGAAACATTTTACGGCTGTTTCATCTTTATTAGGAATCATCAGCAGTGCACATCCACCGAGCCCCCACGGGGACTCGAATCCTGGGTGGACGATTTTGGGTTGAATACCGGTGAATGATTCCGTGCATACTGGAAATTCAGTTGTGATACTCTGGTATTCCGGAAGCTGATAATATGAAACAGAACCAGACGATGTTCACCATGAGTATCTTTACTTTTTGGTTAATCAGTGATAAGCACATCAGTTCTCGTCAAGACTTGTGTGTCATTAGAGTTCTCATGAAATTCTGTAATTGTCCTTTCCGCCAGCCTATGAGAATTTTTTTTCGTTTATATTTCACATGCAATAGTCTTTCAAGAACCTTGGTCAGAATGATCGTGAAGATGTTCTACTGTCTATCCAATGCTCACAAGCACTGCGCGCGTATAAATCGTGCTGCGTGGAAACCTGATCAAGACAGTTTCAGTCAGGTCATCTCAAAACATTTTAGCGCATTGGTCCACTTCATAAGAGCTTCATTTTGAAAATAGCCTTCACCCTGGTCGATCGGAGCTTGAGCCTGTTGTTTCTCTGTGTACGATGTTTGGTTGGTGGATTGGATGAGACCTCCCTAAATCATAAATCTTTTAATTTGTAATTCACGCGGCGCAATTCGTTTTTCCTATAGACGTTTCGATTTATAAGGTTAGAGGTTTAGCTGTGAGTGATAACCGATTAGCTAGTTGTTTCCGTATACTAACTCTCTGAAACATGTTCGTTTGTTCAATCCGGTTGATACTGGAGTTGCTACTAAATTGTAATCAGTTCTTAATCCCAGTTTTACCATCATTTTGTTGTTCTTCGTAGCCTGGTTTGCGCTGGATTACCATTGTTCGACCTTGATTATTCTTCACGAGTCTCATTTGATCTGCCTCCAACACGTGCGCGGCTACCTAGAGGACACTAACACCCTCGAAAGACTTCATATCTGCCATACTTTCACAGCACATTGGGGACTGATGTGCTAATTGAATTTCATCATTGCGGTTGGTCACGTATCAATAAAAGATAGGTGCCTCGGTGATTTCCATCATGGGGCTCTGGACCCGAACGGTAGAGAGCAGAAGAAATCACATTCAGTTGGTTGAGCACCAAAGATCAATCAGAATCACTCTATCATTATTCACTGAATCACTTCGACTTCCTTCATTGATTCAGATAATCTTCATCATTATCGGTTGAGCTCTGTTCTTTAAACTATTAACCTTTCATGTCACTGCTCTAGTTTTGCCTGCCACCTCGCAGTATTACTCAGCGGGATGTGCATAACGAGCATGTAAGTAGTTAAGAAAAGGTATAAGTAAAATCATGTGGATGAATAAATATTCCGAATGACAGGGGTACTCGATTGTGTTCCTTAGGATCTTCAAACCTCCAATACACAGATCTCGTAAGCCCCGACCTGTAAATCTCAATTGTCCTACACGGCCATGAATTCACTCGTCTAACCGAGACGAGGAAAATGCACCGAGGGAGTCTGTCGGTGTCGGCATGTGTATTGTGTCCAAACCATCATAGTTTGTTCTTTTTATGCACTTGGTCGTCATGCGGCCTGGCGGTTTAGCTCGCATGATGGGATAGCTGAATTTCGATTTGAGTATCATGCGATTCGTTTGGAATATTTGTCGAAGTTCTGTAGTGTACTAATCGGTCTATGTGGTACACCAAGTCAATGTCGAAACTATCTCCAATGATACTAGCAAGCTGGGTTAGGCGGAGAAGTGTGGTTAGACGATTAAACAAAAATATACTCAATAGAAAAAGAAAAGAATCAGATAGCATGGAACGAACTCACAACAGTCCACCGATCATATTCAGATATCCGGTTAAACAAGTTTCAGAACGATCCTAAATCAGAAAACGAAGTTGGGTTAGAGAGTGTTTTATTCCCAGAATTTTATGTTGTCCGTAAAGTGTGATCACGTACATATACGTTTAAAAAGTGTGTATTGGTTATTTACATTCGAACGTTGGTACGGCAAAGGATGCCTTACCAAAGGAACATAACAGACATCAAGAAGTGTGAAATGTACTGGTACCTACAAGTCTTTTCAATCGGCTCCGGTGTTTTCTGACCCATCATCTGGATTTGTGTTTTTTAATAATATCCCATGACCACGTTACTAAATGGTGTGATAAATTTTGGTATAACTTACTAGTTGAGATGACACATTCGATTTCCATATTTCGATGATTTTCAGACCGTGGCACTCGCCCAGATCATGTTGGACCCCCACTACCGAACACTTGCCGGATTTTGGGCTCTCGTTGAAAAGGAATGGCTTTTATTTGGTCATCGTTTTAACCAGCGATTAAATCAAACTGTAAACAGCAAGGCGGATCCCGTGTCGCCAGTCTTTCTTCAATTTCTGGATGCCGTGCACCAACTACTCCGCCAGTTTCCTCTGTCATTTGAGTTCAACGATTTCTTCCTCCAGTTTCTGGCTCATCATCACATATCTAACCGGTTTCATAACTTTAAGTATGACAATGAGGCTGAGCGTGTCAACGCATGGTTGGACGTGAACGAAGGTTTGAATCGGAACTTTTCAGCGCCGGCATGCATTACGAACAACGCTGTCTCTGCGTCATCAGCGACGACAACGACGACGTCAGTGGCCGGCTCCGAACAGGACAAACTATTGCAACAGTACGATCAACACTCCATTTGGACTTATATACAGAGGCAACATGATGAGTGGCCCGTGTTTTTCAATTTCCGTTATTCCCAACAGATGGGTGAAAAGGTTGGTTTATGGAAGCATACTTGCCCATGTTCTGTGTGTTGCCAATCTTGATTTTGCTTATTCAGCTGAATTCATTGCCCTCCCATATTTTTTTCAGACTTTGCGACCGGCAACAAATCTAGCATCCCTTGATATCTGGCAGTTTTATTTATCAGAGGATTTGGCCACTGGACCAACCTACGATCTGGACCACTTTTCACCTAGCTATAGAAAACAGAACAATCGCCCATATGAGCCTATTCTTCGTCAAGGATTCAATAACACACACGTGGTAGGTGTTCTGACGAGTTTAAATTGACCGTTAGTCTTTTCTTTCTCCCACTTCCTAATAAATTGTCAAAATGTGGTTTTCTCTTAGTTTGGTATTTTGTAATAAGAACTGAACATCAATTGCCTTGTCCTTTCACAGTGCTCCTACTAAGTTAGTTACCTTGATAGTCGTAATGTAGTTTGTCTGCGATTAAAACGGAATGAATTATGGGCGAGGGGAAGAAAGAAAACTCCTTTTTCATTTCGCCAACCATTATCAACGGTTATTTGATGTGAATAGTAAGTGAGGTATGTTAAGGATTCTACCCTGAACTGACCGTCGAATGAAACGCATACCTAATTCTCGAAGTTTGGTTCAAATAGGTGCTAAATAAATGGCAAACGACCTTGCAGTGCAATATAATATTAGCCACACATTCACACAACAAATGACAATGTAAACGTTGCTTGCCAACGATGTTTATTGTGTTGCAATATTTCGCCTACAGCTACTGGTGTTACATGAACGCAACGACAACAAATACAAAGATTGGGTTTAGGGAAGTACAACAGAGAATACGAGGTAGTTAGTGAAAGATATGATATGTTATGGCTTTTTCCACCGTACACTTTTTGATGTTTCTTATTATTTAGTTTGTCTGAGTGATATTTTTGTGATTTTGGAACATGAGATTTCAACAATCATACCGTGCAGCATCCACGCCACTAACTTCTATTCTGAGCGATGTTTATCAGTGTCTCTAACCGACTACAATCCTGATCCCTCAGGCCTCAACGACGGAGGCGAGAAGCACCAACCGAAGCCACTGCTGATGTCAGCTTCTTTATACCTCTACACCAAGTCATGACCTGGCCGCCGCGTCACTTCTTCCAGCCTTGCCCAGAAAGTGACTACGTGGCCAAACACGATGACGCACTTCGTCATTCGTCATCCGATGTTCCCAGCAGACGCGAGCAATGCTTCGGAGATATCAGTTGTCGAACACGGAAATACGCTGAGTATCCTGGACGCGAAGTGACCAGGTGTCGCAACCGTGGAGTAAAACACTACGAACCACGGCTACGTACACCCGTCCCTTAAGAGAAAGCCGAATGTGACGGCGACGCCACAGGTGTCGCAGGTTGACAAAAGCTGCACCAACTCTTGCTATTCGTGAACTTTTCTCGTCCCCAAAACCACCTCCAACGTTAATGAAGCTCCCAAGGTGCTTAAACTTCTTAACTAACTCTAGCTGATTACACAAAGGTTGTGTGCTGACAGAGGCTCCTGGCAATCTTTCAAAAGCACTTTGCACCTGGAAGGCGCCAAATGCATACCATGCTTAGACATCTCAATCCCCGGGCGATCGAGAACTTGTTGCATTGTTATTCAGAAGGGTGATATCATCGGCATATTTTAAGTCGGAAACTATGTTCCTGTGGGAGGAGTTCCATTCCACCTGTTGTAAGAACAGGCAAGGCATTCTGTAGAACATTCTCTATGGCAAAGCTGAAGAGAACTGAAGATATAGGGCAACCTTGTCGTACTCCATTGGAGACAACCAAAGGGGGTGAAAGCTGGCCGTAGGCCCTAACCCGACCTGAGGTGTGGCGCTACAATTCCTGGAGTATTGACACATGATTCTCAGGTACTCCATTTCTCAACGAACAATTCCATGGTGCTGTCCTATCAACAGAATTGAAGGCAGCGCGAATGGCCAGGAACACAGTGATAGTTAGTTTTTGGAAAGCACGATGCCGCTCTAGCAGTTGTCCAAAGGTGAAGATTTGATCGATAGATTCACGACCGGCATAAAACCCGGCCTGCTCCTCACGAGTCTGCTCTTCACGCGTTTGGTACAACCTGTGAAGTATTACAGATGCAATTATCTTTGATACTATGTGGATAAGGCTTACACCCCTGTGATTAGCGCAGTCACTGCGCGCGCTCTTCCCAAAGATAGGGTTGACCATCGATTCCACGTCAAGGAGGGGATCTACTCAGAATTCCAAACCTTTGAGAATAGGACAGGAAGTTCACTACCAAGCCACACCCCACCATCTTTAAAAAGGGCATTGGATAGGCTATCGAAGCGCACCGCTTTGTGACGTCCCAGGGCTTGGATTTCCCTCCCCTTCGGATCTCCGTCTCAGCTGGTGGATTTATTAAAAAACCCACTGGACATGAGGTGAAAGAGCTTTTGGCGAGGCTGACACTAAGGGTCAGCTAAACGGTATCTGAAAGTGCTCTACCCAGCTTTCGAGATGTTACTGTTGATTGTGAATTGGCCAAGCGCCAACTACACAGGTTGTTTCACTCATACCTAGTGGCTTCGCATCATTGACTCGAATGAAATGGAACAGCTTGCGAAAATTTTCCATGGAGCCAACACGTTCTATCTCTAATGCACGTTGTGACCACTGAATTTCACGGTGCCTACGAAGACTCGCATTAAGTGCACGTCTCGTTGCGAGTCGTGCTTTGTTATACTCGCTTCCAGCCGCGATTAGTTGGCGTGCGTTGAGAATACGCAGAGATACGGTTCAAATCCATGGTGTTACGGCACGACGAGACACGCCACAGCTTACAAGGTCAGCGGACTAAAAAGTATTGTTGGTAAGCAATCGGTGCTGGTTGATGTTATCGGGTTGGGTACACCTAGATTTTCAACTGGACCGATAGATGGGATGGATGAGAAAGCTTATCGCAGTCTAATCGTCGTTGTAGCGTGTATTTGGAACGCCCACCGAAGCATATGGACACCGTAGTGCGAACTAGTGCATGGTTGGAATCAAACTGGGTGCTCAGTACGAGCGACAGTCTTGTATGCAACCCCGCCATTTGTGACTTATAAAGATTTGGTCAGTCGCGGTCTACTGCCGACTCAAAGATGGTAGAAACCACGTAGCTTATCGGCGATCAGTGTCTGAAGTTTGTACTGGCGAGAAACGTGATGGAAAGGGCACAGAACTAAAATCCGCTCCCCGTTTTTCGAGCGACAGGAATCTGGTCAAAAGAGTCTACTAAGTGCGCCTCTTACGATAAAAGCCAACGGACTCTAGCATTCATATCTCCTTCCAAAATTGCGATATCAGCGCGATTCGCTGTGCGTAAGACGTAAAGGAACTTTTGGTAAAAGTTATCTTTGATTGCAGTTCAGTTCAGTTCAGACAGCCATTAACCATGCCCTAGGTGCGGTGGCTTTAGTTGTTATCTCCTAGCGGCAACTTCTAAAGGAAATAATGAACAATAAAAGGGTATGGAAAGAGTAAGAGGAGAAATACAAATAAGGGTATCAAGTCGATGAAGAACGTTTGTGTATACAAGAACGCCACCGACCACAGCATCTAGCCATATCCTTTACGTATCTAACCATAGAGTGGGAGAGTCTCTTGGACCCCACCCAGAAAGTCTAACACACCCTATATGGCCAAGTCCACTGGTTAGGTTTTTTAATGCCTTTCTTTCATGTCGTGGAGTGGCCACCCTTACTCATCTCCCAACCGCTACCCGTCTCAGCAAACATAGTACGCTGAGGAATCCCAGCAAGGGACATGCGCAACACATGTCCTAACCATCTTAGCCTGGTGAGCTTAAGTGTTTCATCTGATGTTTCGTTTCGTGAACCTAAGAGTCTCCGCCGAACATCGGCATTGCTGATACGATGTTCCTACCATATTCGCTCAATGCTACGAAGATATTGATGTTCAGATAATGACAGTCTTCCTGTATCCACCACCCGTAGTAGCCGTGTTTCTGAACCACACAGAAGCACTGCTCTGACTGTTGCAGCGTACACTCGACTCTTGACAGATAAACTGATGTCATGTCGACGCCACAGATGACTCAAGTTGGCGAATGCCAAACGAGCCTTCAGTAGACGCAAAGACACTTCACCCGATATCCGACCTCCGAGTGAAATGCAGCTGCCCGGATAACAGAACTTGTCTCTTTGGCCTATAGTCTCCCCAGACACTGAAAGGTTTGGTGCTGGACCAACTCAATTCTACAACAGCATCTTGCACTTTGAAGGTGCAAAACGCGGAAGAGTACCGGGTACGCATACCTAATGAGCGGCAATAACCGCTAAACCGGTCGTGTGCTTCCGGGGAAATTTTGTCTTGTCATCCACATACAATGCCATACTACTCTACTCGAGTTTTGTCCTCCGATTTGTTAGTATCATTTTATATTGAATTTTTTTACATCTCTTTTGCTAGTTTTGCAATTGACGTTAGTCTATTTGTTGAACGTTCGAGATAAATATGCTGTCATCTGCGACTGCTGTTTTCCCTCCGTAACCGATGATTTTTATTCATATTTCAATCCAGGAACAAACTTATGCCGTGCTTGGACTTAGAGAAGGAGAAGAAGCAATTGGGTGGCGCAGAGCTTGGGAACAAGCCCAAGAAGAAGTTAACTTTTACCCACAAGTTCCTCCTGTGCGTCGACGTATGCATCGTCTTATAATTGATTCATCCACAGCTACTCGATCTGGTAAGCCGAGTGAGTCATCCTCCAAAACCAGCGGACTGCATGAGCTTATCAATCCGAATCGTTTGACCATCACAATGGATTTCCGTGAAGGCAGCGAACCAGCGAACAGCTTGACTGCGATGAATACTGATACACTATTTGCTCCGCCACCACGACGGGCCCTTTCAGGGGCAATGAATGATCTGTCTCATCCTTGTATCAACCACACCACTCTTACCCCTCAACGAGCCGCCGGGATGAAATCTTCCGGGGAACCAGTGGGCGCGAGTTCAGATCCATCTTTTCGTGTTGACTCTAACTTAAATCGTACGGCAAAAGCTAAGGACGACCTTCCACAGGTAGTGAATGGCCTGATAACCAATGGAAAAGCAGTCCGGATTGTTCGTGTTCATCCAACGCATTCATTAACCTCAGAATCCGAGGATGAGGCATTCCATGATGACGGACTAGAAGAGGCTTACACTGAACCGGATGATTTAGGCAGTGATATCGATTCTCTCGACGATTGCATGGCCGCCCGTTCAGCTGCGATGGACGATCATCGAGCCGCGACTTTGAGACGTTTAACTCGACGTCCTTTGAGGCTGACCCAGAATTCCGAATTGTTATCACAACCGAGCCTAGAAACGGGTCTAAGCTCAGGATTTGGTAATGAATCCGACAGTTTGACAAGCGGATCAGTTTACAGCAGTAATCAGCCGAAATCTGCTGTCCTATCCACAGTCGCCACTGTCGATGAAATCGCCACATCTACCCTAATGTTCTCTACGGTAAATGTTTGCACTTCATTTTAACCTTGATATTATGGCACTTCGATGGATCGTTTTCCTCTTTTTGGAATTGATAAATTGGGATTTTTATTATTCAGTTTTTCTAGTTGTATGGAGAAGATTTGTCTGATGTATGCTAGCTCTGGTGAAAGTACACTGAAACGGTAAATTAGTAAACTGTATTTTTTCTCATGACCTATGAAAGAAACTACGGATCAGGAGAATGAGGTGGAATTACCAGGATCCTTTTTCTAGTCTGTTCTGCTAATATGGATATGATATTGTCTATGGTGTACTCCGCGGTCATCAAATTATCTGCAAAGCATTGTTGGTCCCTCTGCCCATATCCTTCCGTCGGATCAGCGCAACTCGACAGGCGATCTGTCAACGTGCTCTCGTGATCAGTTGTTCCCCTGATCTGTGTACACAGTCTGACTATGTGATGGAATTAACGGCATTTTGATGAAATCAAAATTGTTTCCAGCAGCCCAGTATCCCAGTTTCTAGTTTCTGTTTGTGGTTTATGAAATCCGTGCTCGACGAATCTCCCTTCTCTTTGCTCGATGGATATGCTGAACTAACCATTGCGAACAGTAGAAGCACTTTGCAGTTTCTGCATGTGGCTTTTTAGGAGTCATCGTCGGTGGTGCGTATCCATCGAGCCTCATCTGAGACTCCAAACTGGCTCACGTGATTATGAATCCCGCCTTTTAACGGTGCCCCTCAACGGTTTGCTTCATGTCAACACCACTTGGTATTAGTTCGTTATATATTCCCATAATCTGGATTCGGAAGATCTAGAGTGGCCAGTGCAGATCTGTCTTTTTGGTACTTCTCATCAGGCCAGCACAGTACACGTGCAGAGTGCTAACCGTGTTGAAAAAGCTGATCCACGGTATTAAGAGAAAGCAAAAAGCTGATTGTCAATCGTGTTGCGGTAGCCTTTGTGTGGGTGGATTAACGACCAGGCTCACCAGTCCTGTGTACTTGTCCCACCCTCTAGTTGATCTGTGGCCAGGGAAGCTGTAGTGGCTTGACGAACTGTTTTAGCGAGCCCAGGATAGGTCCGTGTAACGTGAATGAAATCGCCTCGGCCGGAGAGCGGATTTGCTGCCTGATCTCTTTAGCGCAGTTTGCCGCCACACGGCAGACCACATTCAACGGCTCATCCCGCGTTAGCGTGTAACCCCATATCGATCACATGGGCCAGTATTTCGCCGGTTACCTACCCATTGATCCGTTTGGTTAGACATATGGAATGGCGTTGCTAAACTGGATCGGACAGGCACCTGATTGCCCTACCGAAGTAGTTTTACACTATATGATGCCCGTTTGACACTTTGAACAGTAACAACTCATCGTGCACAGTGATCTACTCTTGTGATAGGCATCTCAGCAGGGGTACGGTGAATTATTTTATAGACGATTAAAATCTCCTTCTGAAAGTACTCAATATTCCCCTGAAATCACAGCAAACTTCTGATATTTGTGGTGTCCGTTATCGAATGCACGAACAAGCAACAATTAGAACGACCGTAAGCTCATGAAACTGCGATAGTTACATGCAAATGACAACCAGTAGAAAAAAAGTCAGCAGTGACGTGGTCTGATTAGAACGTTATACATCATGCAAGGATCAGTGCTTCCATGCTACAGTATCAACCAACGAGAGTCAAAGTCATTGGACGTATAATTTGCGGGTATTAGGCAGTACAGAGAAAGAGCAAGGATCGATGCATCGATCGTGAACGGATCTAGTGTCCAACATTGTTCATTTCGAATGAGTTTATAAACCTAACCAGGTTGTGAATCTCTTTCGTCGATTGTGAACTCCTTTCCCCCGAGGATTTCCGCACAGTCCGGCCCATGTCGACCATTGCTGTTTGGATCTGAAACATGGTCACCCTGAGCGGAGGATATACGAAAATTGTCGGTGTTCGAACACCAATGTCTTCGTACTATTGTTCGAGTCTGGTGGGAATACCGTATCAGTAATGCTTAGGTTAGGTGCAGAGTATTAGGCACACAGAGCAAATCTTCAGATGAAACACTTGAGTTCACCGGACTAAAGCAGTCGGGATAGAATTCCTCAGTGCGCAGTGTTCACTGAGGACGGGTTATTGGTTGGAAGATGAGTAAAGTGGCCAGTCCATGACGTGAAAGAAGGATATGAAAAGCCTAAAGAATGGACTTGGCCATGTAGATTATATCAGGCGAAATGTAGGGAAATGGAGAAGGCTGTGCCCACTGGCGATGGTCGCAATCTCTACCGTTTGATTAGAGGTACCGGTCCACGGAAGCCCGGTGTAAGTTACCTAATCAAGGAATCCAACGGCTCATTGACTCACTCTCAGGGACGTCATCTGGGCCGTTGGACAGAGCACTTGAAGGCATAATTCACCTGGCCCACTTCAACAGTGGACCTCCCCAATATTCCTGTAAGAGAAACAACGCAGGTAGATATCACTCCTCTATCAGAAATGGAGGTTATGCGGGAAATAGGTCATTTGAAAATATATGAAACCGCTGAACTGGATGGGTTATTTCCATCTTTTTTCAAGGACCGATGCGAAACTTTGGTTTCAGAGTTAACAAAACTCCTCCGGGTAATCTGGGATGGTGAACAGATTCCCAGGAAACGGTGCGAATCGGTAATTGTGCCGATGTTCAACGAAGGTGAAAGCCACAGACGAATTAGCTTGAAAAGTATCGCATCCAAAGTGCTCACCGGACCCTTTCTTCGCCAAATATCCAGCGCCCGTGAAATGTGTATGCGTAAGAATCAAGCAGGTTTCAGACCGGGTTCGGGTTGTGTCAGTCAAATCTTTATTCTTCGGCAGAGTTTAGAACACAAACACACCTTTCGTAGGCCCACAATCTCTCTTCCTTGTTCTGAAGGCGGCGTTCGACTCAGTCTACCGCACAGTTCTGTGGCGCTGCCTGTCATTGAAGGACGTGCCAGAGAAACTTGTTTTTCTTTTTCAGTGCTTGTATGCAAATAGCCGAAGCCAAGTTTGTGGTTGCGGCGATCTTTCACTCGAGTTCACTTCGGAAAATCGTGTTCGTCGGGGTTGCCCCCTTTCGCCCTTCCTCTTCAATTTTAAAATTGAATTGATTGTTGAGATAGCCTTATCCTCGTGTGAGAATAGTGGCATCGATCTTTGCTCAGGCAGTAAACTGTCTGACGTGAAATACGCGGACGATATTGTGCTTCTGATTGAAGATCCAAGTAAGTTGCAGGCTGTCCTAGGTGGCCTGAACAGTAGCGTGACGATGTTTGTGATGCGTTTTGCACACTCAAAGTGTAAAACGCTGCTGTAGGATTGGCTTGGGGGGTACACCGTACCTTTTGTTGACAGGTGAAGCTCTAGCTGAAGTGAATAAGCTTTGTTACCTGGTCAGTTACATCTCACCAGGTGGGTAGATATCGGATGAAGTGTTATCGCGTATACAGATGGGGCGTTTGGCTTCTACTAACCGCAACCATCTGTGGCACCGGCGTGACATCCGGTTGCCTGTTAAGGGTAGAGTGTATAATGCGGCGGTTAGATCTGTTATTTTATACGGCTCCGAAACATGGTCGTTAAAGTTAGATGGACGAAGACTGTCGGTGTTCGAGCATCGATGTCTTCGTAGCGTTGCCCGAATATGATGGGGACACCGTATCGGCAATGCTGAGGTTAGACGTAGAGTGTTGGTAACCAGAGGTCAGTCTCTAGATCAAGTACCCAATCTGAACGGGGTATAGTGGCTGGGACATGTGTTATGCATGCCCACTGATAGGCTTTCTCGGCGTAGGCTGTTTTTCGAGGTAGATCGGGATGATCAGACCACGACACGGCAGAAAGGTTTGAACACTTTGAACAGTGAACCTAATCAAGTAGGGCTGTTAGAGTTCCAGGTTAGGGTCCACGTGACCCGCCTACCAGGTGGCTGGAGACATTAAGTGGCATGGCCAGGTGTCGCGGCCAGTGGCATAGTTGCATTCGAACTATTTTGTCTTTGTAATTTCCGCTTCTTACCTTGCTTTCCGCTGTTTTTCACTTTGTTTCTATTCTTTTTGCCTTTGACTTGACGATGCTAGGAGGTAGCAACCGAAACCAGGGCAAGAAAGTGAGAGGTTAATTGATGAATGAACTGAACTGAACTGTTAGGCTTCTTTGGTGGGTCCGATGAGATCCCCCATTCAGTGGTTAGATGCACTGGAGGATGTGGCTCGGTGCCGTGACCAGTGGTGCTCTTGAATTCAGAAACTTTCTTTATGAACCTGATATTATTATTTACCTTTTCCTTGTTACTCCTTTCATATTCCTGTTTTTATTTTTCCGATTGAGATTCCCGCCGAGAGACAGCACCCAAATCCACCACACCCAGTGCGTGGTTAATGGCTGTTTGAACTGTTCACAAATCTCAAACCCTTACGTTATTGTTATGGCATTAAGCCGATATTCAAAGATGCATTTAAAGTTCTGCGTATCAGTCCCTTCTGTATACTATCAGCAGAGATGAGTACTTATCGTTTTCCTGTGGTGCAAACTGTCAGCATTGATCCGAACAAAAGCCAAACGGGACAGCACGGGCACGGCCGCTGCTTATTTGAACCCCCATGCATTTCACACATTGAAACTGCCTACTAAAAAGCATTGCAGTAGTAGGCTGCATGTTTCAACTCTTTCGGGATATCTGTGGATTCATTGATCTGCACTCGTGTAGAATAGATACTAATGCGAAACACTAAACTAGATCACTCAAATCGTTTCTTGCTGAGAGATTTTGCATCCATAGAGGATGATTTTCGAAAGGAAGTGGCCACATAAGTAGTTTCTTTTTAACGTGGTGCTTGCTAAAAATTCGCATTCCATGCATCTGTAATGAAGAATGAAACCATTCCACAAAGTAAACCTAACCAAAACGGTCATTCAGTTCTCGACATTCTCATTTTTACCATCTGAGCGTTCTCATTTAGTCAGAGTAATAACATCTGTGCCGTGACTAATTCAAATAAGAGCTGAATAACACCCTGAAACACCTTCATTTTCGCTGTTGCAAAAGTGTGGATGTAGCAGCCATCGCGTAGGTGCATCGTCTCTTAAATCGAGGTGCATCTTGTTCAAATATTCGTGAGATGTTGCAATGATAATAATATGTTTAACAAAAACATCCCCGTTAAGCAGTTGCTACCTGAACTAAAACTGAGCTTTTAAGACAGGATTCAGACTTCGCTGGTTTTAAGACATGACCCGTGGGAAGAGTTGCTTTTACCTATAAAATCATCGTTATTTGACAGACTAATCTCGTAATAATGGGAGATATAGGAATGTAATCTAAAGAACCGTAACAGTTCTCAGTATATTTTAGAAACGGGGGTTTTCACGTTTGTTTGCACTTATCCATCTGTTGAATGACCGCAGCGAACATTGCACTTCTGTTACTTATTTCGATATATCGGGATCCGGGAGTTCATGTCAAAGCGTCTTAAGTTCTCATTCCAGGCAGATTCCTGGACTGTTGTTAAGGCTGGTTGCGTAGCTTTGTTGTCGGCTCTGAGATCGTTTTTTTAACAGCCCTCTTCTACATGCAGTGCAGTATTTGTCATTTTTGATTGAATAAAAGCATCATCTCACCTTCTCATTGAATGTCAGTTCAGCTGGTATAACATAAAAACTCCGGTTATTTCTTCTCATTGAACAGAAATACTGGCAAAAGTGCTAGAACCAATGTTGCATTGACCGATAAGACACGGGTGATCATTCGAAATGTTACAGTCTACTTCTGCGCGCGAAAAACATGCAAATGGCATCGCTGTTTGGGACCAGGTTTTTCCGTCATTCTGTCAACAAGAAGCGCTAACAGATTTTGGAATGTTTTTAACATTAGAAATATAGATCATCTGATTTTCGTTTGATTGTAACTTAGTACCGCTTATTATGTTGTGCTGTCGAACCACCTGTACTAATCGATGCTCACTGTGAACGCCATTCTTTATTTAATTCTACTTTTTGTTCTTTGTATCCCCCGTGAACGATAGCCTCACAAGTTTGTTCAGGCCACTGTCAGTATGTCAAACGTGCGTTGTCAATACTGTCAGAACATTCTGTTATCATTCAGTACCGGCCGAACTGCCGCTCGGTGCACACAGTGCAGCTATTTGTGTCACGAGAAATGCGCTCCACTCGTGCCGAAATACTGTCGCCCCGGAGGACGCCCCAGTCCGTCAGCAACCATACCAAATTCGTCCGATCCAACTTCTTCACATACCTCACTTCGGCAGCACAGTATGCTGAGCGGATTGCATGAGGAAGAGCAAAATAGTGATCGGGCTAGATTGGCCGGATTCCTCAGTCCCAAACCACCGTGGCGAACCACTCATGAGAGCACACGGAATAGCGAACCGATTTCGCGTAATTCAGCTATCCAAGTGTGAGTTGGCTTGCTGTTCTACCCAAGCTGTGCATGACTTTATTCATTCTTTTGTGAACAAAATTTGTCTGACCATTCTGTGAACTTGGAAACAGTGATTTTCCGTCACAAATTCGCATAGCGAAGTCGGAAACACAGGTGTACATAATGTATCTTGGTCCATTTCGCTGCATACTGCAGTCAATGTGATTGTTATAGTCAATAAAACAACCGATGAAACTGAGACAATATTGATGTTAATAAGTGATAGCAGCGAACGAGAACGAAAGAGGGGCGATTGTGCTTGACTTCAAGCCGGTGTAAAAATAATAATAATACGAAAACACTAGGCTAGGGCCAAACTTATAAACCATTCACGCTGTTTGCACAGTTCGAGTTTATAGTTGAAACTGGCTAGAGCTTCGCCATGTCTGAGCCATCCCGTGTTTGTAATGTTGTTGATGGCCCTAAACGAGTTGGCTGGAGTTGCGGTGTTTCTGCCCAGTTAAATAATCTAATTGTTTTTGCTTTCGTTGACGACGTCATCACTGTGAGCTGACTGTTCTTCGCTTTTTGAAGCCACACCGTAATGTTCATTTACGCGATGACGCAATTGTCTCTCTGTTCTGCATATTTAGATGCCTGAGCATCCGCATGTGAATTGATACGCAGTTTGATTTGGCACAGGGAAGAAATGGCTGTTTCGCGCACGGTATTGGTATCCGTGTGGTTACCGAATGGGCCGCCTTGTAAATGCGTTCAATGACAATTCAAGCGCTTACTAATTAGTTGGCGGACGTCGTCGTCTTTGAATGGTAGTTGCAGAAAAACCCTGAACTTCAGGTTGTTCTCTCCTATCACTTGTCATTCACTTCAGCTTTATCTGTTTCGTCGTTATTTTATCGACCACGCTTACATATGCAACAAAACATGGTCCAGGGTACATTATGCAAACCTATGTTTTGACCTCTTCATTCTGTGAACAAAATAGTTGGGATGCAAATATTTGGAACTGCAGGGCCAGCGCTCCTTCTTATCTTTCATCATTCCATTAAGTACAACATTTCTGTTCATTTGCTAACTGATTGATGTTGTACATTTCATTTTCACCTTGGGTAACTTTTGTGGAGAGAAGATTTGTGTTTTTCCGTCTGCTTTATTGACTTCTGCGGGAGTATGAGGATTTACTACAGACGAATTGCTTTCAGAACTTATAAAACTGGGTTTACTTAAGAAATTTTAAACAGTCCCGATATAATTTTTGAAAATAAACGTAGTTTGTGTGAGGGTAATCGTTGATGCGTTACCAAAACGCGGCTTGTCCTTCCTAGATCAATACCATCACTGTGCGCCATGGAATGCGCAAACAGAGCCTGTCCAGTATCGAGCCCGGGACTTCAGGCAATGGTACTGCGGATCGATAGAATGAAGTGAATCCTATCAAGCGGTGTTTAGCCTCAACACCAACCCATTAGAAGGTTTGGTCGCCCACATCAGCCGGGCCGATACATTTTGTGCAAAGACCAATACCCCATATAACCATTATGTTTAACGCTAATGAAATAAGATCGTTTGAAGCCAGAGGAACCTTCTCACTAGAACCAGCGGGCGGCTACAGAACAGCTTACTTAAGAATATTCAGTAGCATCTTGATGGGCAGTCATGCCGCCAACAACTTTGTCAAATTATCCATCAAATCGAACAACAGACTTTATGCGGTCTACCTCGACCATAGTTCATCCAGTCCCTCATGATTGTTATTGCATCCTGGTATGTCTTCACGTGCTGGAGAAATTTTTACCAGGGGCTCATTCGTACAACCAAGCGACTGTTAGTTACTTTATCAGCGTCTTAGGCACGTAACTTAGTCCTGTTGTAAAATGCTCTGCTCGTTATTCTTCGTTCTTTTGGCTTATTCTACCAGCCGGCAAGGGTGATTTATATCGACAAACATGAAATGATCTCGACACTTGATTATAGTTCACCTGACGATACACCCATCATAAGACTTGGGGAATTAAAACATGCCCTTATCCCATATGTCGACGGTAAGTAGCATGCGTCCAGTCGCTTGGTTCTTCTTGTTCTCACAACTGACGATCGTCTATCTCACATAGTTAATGCTCACTTCAGTCATAGTCATTCTCTTGATTTTCATTGTTTTGCCTTATACCATTCCTTCCTCATACGTGCACGCACACCTAAATGTATACGCACGTACAGCTCTAGAACTGTCTCTTTGAGTCGGTAAGTTGTTGTCTTGTTGCGCGATCCGCCACTTCCTTCCTCTGCATTCAGTGCCTTGCAACTAACCACTAATTGAGCTAAGAGCATCGTATGCGTATTTTGTACGACAGCTTCTCGTTGATTGTTGTACAGCTGCCTGTGTTGTTTGCGACCCCGGCCTCGTTTACTGCGTTCATGTTTATAGCACCATTCTCGACAGTCCCCCCTGTTTCGTTCCTGTTTATCAACTTATCGCTCGTGGATTTGCATAGCACTCAGCATGTTTCATACACCCACTGTAAATTTCGTGGTTTCAATTATTTGTGTGGTCCAGCCAGTGTGTATCATTGTTTACATCGTCGCTCCTTGTGTACGCCACCCACCCTTCTGATCAGTCTGTTTCACATTGAACCAATCGTTATTTGAATCCATTCGCATATCGTGATACGGCCGTTTGTGGAATAAATGGTCGCTGGCTTGCCGGAGGGATAGCCTGCCTGCAACTGGTTATCGCAATGTAGGAGGCGGGTATCGTGGTTGGAACCTATCCAGAAGATTGATAGTCCACGCCTCAAACGGGTTCCCTTTACTAGTCCCACCAGTTTCGGCTTTTCGTCAGATCTCATCGTGCTTTGTCGTAATTATCAGCCAAATTGTCCAGGGCTAATTCTTTAATTGCTCATCATTTCTACTTGAAACTATCATGGTTTATATGCTCACTTTGGTCGCAGTTGGTTTTGCATGTACTGGTAACGAGTGTCGGTGTTAGGGGAACTTGCGGATTTCGGTTGTTAGCACAAACCGTTTGCGAAGAAACGGTTGTCTCCATCTGCTTTTTTCTCGACCAGTTTCACATGGAGGACAAAAGTACTTGAAATTATGCTAATATCCGTTTTGTGCACAGGTCATTGCGCTTTGATTGGAAAGTGATAATAGGTGGAATGCTGGTTCTCACCTGTGCAAAGATTTCACTCGCGTCAAAGTTCCGCTTATCCCAATTTTGATTCGTATACTGTACAAGCTTACCATATTCGAGAAAGAGACTTAGATGGGACAAGAGGGAATTGGGTCATTTGAACAATGCTACCTCGTGAGGTCAATTACTATCCATCCATTGAAGAGCTGTGGAAGCATGTAGATATTCGGTCACTTGTTCCCATACCTAGTGCCAAGTCACTTTTCCGATTTCGACGCTCGACAAACGCGACCGGATGACGCTGGCCCCTGTGTACAATTCTGAATGATGTGCATAACGGTTGTATGACTGAATGATCCAATTCACGCACACGTATGTGGGGCATTGGTACAAAAAATGCAAATATCATGGAGCATTATCAACCTATGCCTGTTGGCTTATTTCTACTCGTTATCGGTTATCGAATGCTACAAATTTCAGCGACAGACCTATTTCCTTTAGCATGCAGCTGAGCTATTCAGTAGGGCACTGAGAAGAAGCGAGTTACACAATCCAACAAACAGTAGTTTTTGGTTTGGAAGATATGACAAATTTTTGAAATGGTCCATTCCATGTGCGAAAAGTCAGAAGCTCTCCGGCGTGGCCTCATAGCTCAGCTGGTAGAGCACGCGGAATTAAAGCGAGGGTTGCGACTTTGCGTGGGTTCCAGTCCCACCGGGGTCAACGATTTTACCAGTTGGATGATTTCAAAGACAATGGTTTGCCAGTCAGTTCCTTTTCTTCACGACTGTTTCATCTTGATCAGTTGATGAAATAGGCGCGACGCGTCTTCCATTGATGGGAGTGCGAAGCTTCTGACCTTGTGGGTACCTTTGTTAAGACCCTTTTTTAGCGGACCGATCTACCACAGAAGCAACGTTTTCATCTCGAATAAAAACTGGAACCACATAGCCCTACAATTGAGATTGCCTGGCCCTTATTGTATTAACTCCCCCTTCAATGCGACTGTTTTTTTTTCATCCGGTGGTTATCGTTTCTTCTTTCCCCCAAATTTGTTCACGTTGCCAACAGTAGGCACATCACGTGGGTTCATAATCACAATGTTTTAGTTTTTGAAACAGCACATTTTGGATTCCAAACGGTGGTATACAATGACACATCAGATGTATGCATCCTCTTTTTGAATCACTCATACGAGCACTATCCTCTGAATTCTCTAAAGTCCTCTGGGTGTTTTTCTCTACATGTCATGAACAGATGTGTTAGCATTAGGAGGATCCTTTTCGAACATCCACAATTCACTCTCACTAGACCGTCCGTCTGCCGACAACCTTATATCGGTCTTATACCAAATCGTCTTCTTCTTTGTTCTCACAGACAAGACCGGCGAACCAAACCAGGTGAACGCTCACCGCAAAGTCATTCACAGTTTTCCGTGGAAAGATTGGACGGAAATGCTCGACGATTGTCCGAAACTACATCACCTTCGGTCCCCACGATCCCTAGTCATTTGGCTTCAGCTTCATTTTATGGTCTTTTGTATAAAATGAATCATCGAAAACTTCTCCAACACTGGAAACAAAGGTTTTTCGTTTTGGATACTACGCGTCACCAGTTGCGATACTATGACACAATATCCGATGAAGTACCACGAGGCTGTGTGGATTTGCAAGATGTCCGTGCGGTTCGCCTCCTGAAGAGCGTGGTACCACACCAAAAACGAGTAACTGACTGCGGTGTGTTTGAAGTAAGCATTATCGATTGGGTCTAGCACTTTTGTTCCGTTTTGTGCTGAATTGTCTCTGGTTGACTCAACTTCATGATGCAACATGTTATCTTTTTCCAGCTAGATACCGGTACACGTACCTATCGGTTTGCAGCAGAACCCGCTGAGAAGGCAGCTGAATGGGTTGAACGCATCCAGAATACAATTCAGTGAGGAGTCCCATCTGTGTGCAGTCAGCAAACCGGCCAGTTTTCACACAAACCAGCGTAGTGCTTCATCTTCCGTTCACAGGCATAATACCTCTCTCAGTCAGCCCCTTTTTCGTCTAATCAGACGCATTTGGTACCCGAACTGCAAAGAAACCGTACTGTTCCGTTGTACAGGGTTGAACGGCTGTTTGCGTGGGCCCGCAACCCCTTTTCGATATGTAATACGGGATGACTAAGGCTGTCAGTGGTCGTCATACCAATAGCTACGCAGCGCTTAGCCCGTCTGATCACCTACTGTTTCAAGTCGTCCGTATTTCAGACACCCACTCAGATACGCAGACCTCTACTTTCGCAAAACAGTCCGGCAGAAGTTCAGATCGATGATTTATCACTATTTCACTCCGAGATTGAACAGAATGACACAAACACACATTTACATTTACCCTGACTAGTCTTTTTCATGGACTTGCGCACACCTTGTACAGTACCGTTTACCAGTGTACAAATCTCACCCGTTCCCCCTGCTCAGTAGCAGATGCTGGCAGTCGTAATCAACAAAAAGTTATCGTCTATATTGCTACGAACGTTCGAGCACGTAGCCAATCATTGCAACCGTTCGCATAATTACTGATTATTGTCGCTGTTCTTCACAGCAAAAACCAATCCGCTTTTTGCTATTCCATCTAGATACTTACCCGAAAGCATATACAAACACAGATCCGTTCTGATCTCTCTTTCTTCATACTATCAGCTGAAATCTTCATTTTTCCATATTCTTATTCCTATGGAGAAAATTTCACGTATCTATTCAACCAAACGGTATGCACGTGATCACAGCTTCCAATAACTTAACAGAATTTTATCTTGCAACTCCTGTTTCTACCACCTCCCCGCCGCCAGGTTGAAGTTAGTTGTCGTTTGTCAAATCGTGCTTTTTCCACTATCACCCTTCATTCAAACCCACCTTTATTATCAGTCAGTGTTGTTCTCAGATTTGTTGACCATGACCTGAGGAGTTCGGCTATCTTCGCTTTATGTTTTGTTCACGGTTACTACCCCTGCTATGACCGTCACGTCCACCGCCACCAGCACCGCTATTCCTGTCACATATGCCGCCCTTTCGGTCAGTGCAATGCGCGAATTGTACACAGTTTCCGACATGTTATGACATGATACCCTACCAACTGGACGTCTGCGTTTTGTGATCCGCCACTACCGCTGATTTCCTGAGTATATGCACATACATATATTGATCATCGTCAGTAAACAGCCGACGTTTTTTCCTTCTAAGAATGTTGAACTTACTGTTTTCATCATTTTTTAGGGACGAACAAAGTCATCTAGTTCCGATATAAGCCTATTGTCTCCAAAGCTATGTACAATAAAACTACCCAGACGCTACGAATCGGTCTGTCGACCTATCTTTTTCTCAGACTATGTGGTCTGTAGAACCAACTCTTCTATTGTACGCAGGCTTCGAAAGTCAGAAAAAGGAATGTTTGTTGGATTGTCAGAAATACAATAAGTGCAGACTGTAACGAGGCACGCCGGTCTATCTGATGAGCTACAACATGCCAGTGGTCTGGGAAAATCAGTTTATCCACATCACCTTTGACCACTGTCTGATTTCCCGATTAGAAATGGGACAGCACGATTTGCTGCTGAATGAAAGGCGTATGAATAAGTCATCAGGGTTGTGTGGGTGATCCCGAAATTAGTTTTTAATATTGCTCGTCAGTAAAATACTAAAGTCACATACCGAATTTGTGCACAAAAATCCAACTACGGCCGGCGATGCAGTAGTCAGTCATCCAGACAGTACTGTTGTGGATTGAGTCGATTTGGAAAGTCAGATAAAACCGCGGTTTTCGTGGTTGCCTTCGTGACAAATTTTTTTGTTTATAATTCACCGTCTTCCACTGATCATAATCAATTCCCGGATCAATAATAGACCTAGGGCACCGCTTCGTCTATAAAAACACTACAGATTGAAAGTGTGGCGATTACGCCAGTTCCTTCGCGCTCGCACTTCTGTGATCTGGTTTTGCTTGCAGCGTCGTCTGGTCAAAAGCAACACAAACAGAAACGTAAGCAGCAAACAATCAGAAAAGAAAGTTACAAGTTGAGATCATGAAGACCAGGAAAGAGATTGGGTGCAACTACGACACTAACCGCGACATCTAGCCATGTGGGCGAATCTCGTGGACCCTGACCAGAACACCCAAGACGTCCTATACGATCAACTCCATCGCTTTAAGTTCTCATACCTCACTCACATTCCGTGAGGTGAACAACCTAGACCCAACCCGCAAAAACTAACTGCGCTGGAGGACGATGTATACCGAGGGAGTGTATCTGTTAACATGCCTAAAGCTTGTCTCGGCCATCCTAACTTGTTGAGATGAAGCGCTCGCTCCAGTGACCGAACTCTGGTTCCTGAAAACTACACTTACCCGAGGGATTGTTAATACGACCTCTCTACCATATTCGAGCAAGCACGCATATTTGAACACCAACAGTCTTCACGTATCTTCTATCCGTAATGGTCATGTTCCAGCTACACGTTATATATATATATATATATATATATATATATATATATATATATATATATATATATATATATATATATATATATATATGTCACCGGCCTGATTTTAGGCTGTGCCAAACAAAACATGGTACAATCGGGGAGGAAGGGGTGGATAACCCGAGTCCGTGATGAACTGAGTCCCCACCCACAACCAGCAGAATCGCGTGTACGGCTCATTCCATTGTAGTTCATGCCCAACCCGTCTTTTCACTATTATCAGCAGACCTAACTGATAACCTACTGGTCGCCTATTGGAATTCTCTCTTTGTGCAGCTGTCTTCTTACCTAGAACACTGAGATAAATCTGGTCAAGTAATTGTGAAGACGCTTGAAACCAGTGATTCATACGCCTCAAATTTGACCATTACGAGTAAAAGATACACGAAGGCTCTCGGTGTTTGGGCGTTGACGTTTCCGTCGTGGTGAGAATATGTCAACAATGCCGAATTTGGGAACCAGAGGTCAGTCACTGGAACAAATACTGAATCTAAGTAGGTAAGGGTGACTGGGACATGCTATGCATACCCACCGGTAGACTTTATTAACGTACGCTGTTCTACCAGTCAGGTAATTCGAGGTGGTCAGTCCATGACAAAAGGACATGAAATCCTTTAACAATGGACCAAGTGGGACGTGAGACTCCCCGGCTGGGGTTCACGAAACCCGCCTACCAGGTGTCGCGACCAGTGGCGTAGTTGCATTCGGAGTCTTAGTATTTGTGATTTCCGCGTATGACTGTTTTCGACTTTTTTCCACTTTATGCCTTCAACTCGACGACGCTCCGAGGTAGCAACCAAAACCAGGGCACACAAGGGCGAAGTCGATGGTTGAAAGAATTGAAATGGACGTCAAACCATTGACAATTGAATTGAATCACTAAATAACGCCGAATCGTTACTGAATAAACTGAGAGATTAAGGTGGAGTTGGATGAATCAATGATTTGTCTGACGTCATGATGGTTTTTGCTTTAATTGGTTCGGACTAAGCCAAGAAAAGATGAAAAGGAATTTTTATGGAACATCACCCGGGCAAATCATTGTGAAAAATGTTGCGACTCGATTATAACTAAATACATGCCTCAAATTTAACGTCTACCAACAAATAAAAAGAACATTAATGGGATCGCCCACATGTCTCGTTTCACATTCACGTTCGTGACCCCATTTGGCACACCCATGCTAACTAATCATGTTGCTCGTGACCCCGCTGTTGCTCTCCTGCGTACATTTTCTGACTATAAAATGTCGTATATTGCAAGATTAATCAGACATAAACTCCATGGCTAATCGGAGCGTATTCTGATTTCACTCCGCCAATTCAATCACCACGGAGGTGTTATTGTACTAATCTTTCCTTGTGTGAAACGGGACAATCAACGAAAATGAACATCAGTAGATGAGACTGTTGTAAGATACATTAAGTATACATCTGGTCCATCTTTGAGGGTTTATCCCCACAAACATACATTATACACGAGTCCTTTAGCGCTGAGTCATCCAAGGTGTCCCAGTTTGAAGTAGCCGATGCTAGGACCGGGCTGAGTATTTGCATTTGACATAAAGCACGGAACATTTCCTTGGAAGACTGCCAAGCGTAACCGGGGTTATCGAGGGGAGTGTAGAATAAAACACATAAAACAGCGGAGATCGAGTGTATTTTGCTCCATGTGAGAAATTCTGCGGCTTGCCCGGATATAATATTTGGTTTTTCCAGCCAGTCCCACTGCGCGTTTTTCGGTTTCTTCAGGTTTTCAGTTGTTAGGACCCGGATAAATGAAGGAATGTCCGGCGGAGTTCGAGACTGAAATTGGCACATGGGCTGGGTACACAAAATAGTTGCCTTGAAATCCCTACGTGAGTTACCGGATGGATTTAATATATTATCCATTATGAGTTGTACGACTGCACGTAGGTTAATGTGGGGAACTTGTTTGGAAACAGGTATCAAGACAAAAGCTGTGCCCTCACCAACACTGGGCTTATAATGTATATGAACTTGATTTTGAACAGTTTTCTGCATTCCTCCGAAACTCGGGACGTGATAAGACACGACAGCAATCATGTTCTCCTTCGAGAGTTGATAAGCACATGTGACGAAAGCAGTCTGCAAAGGGCCAATCCCGATGAGAACGTTTCCCACCGTCAGCTGTCTAAACACATGAGATAATGTAACGGGTTTGTCGCTGGAGTCAAAACAAGGGAAATCTTCCTGCGACTCGGCTTCTATTTCTGAATCTTCATCGGATTCCCACTCACCTAGGGCGCGGGAGAATGCGGGAATACGTTTGAGTAAAAATTCCATAAATCTTCTTTAGCTGTGCGCGTTTCTTCTTCAAGGGCTGTGAAAAAAGTAGCAATTGTTTTGTCTGTAGACAAGCGTTCGCAAGAGAAACAAGAGCGACCGCGCTACAAGCGAAAGAATGTATCCTGATTATAAATAACTACGATGAGTGCAGATATGCGATACTCAGTAAGGAACAAGGCCAACGGAAATCGGAGTAAGAACCGGCCAATGAGGAAAAAGGTCAGTACACATACAATGTCTGGGTGAGTGATGTTTTAGAAGAGACAGCTGACAGAACCAATGGAACGTGTACGTACAGTGTCCAATAGCAGTTATTCATTGTTATCACTTATCGGAAACATCAGGTGGTAGATATTCCTAGCAGTTCTCCGAGGGAGCATCACTAACGGACTCGAGTGTTTATGGCACGACTTCATTTCGTTTAACCAAAGATACGGGTCTTCGCTGGACTGAACATAGGGCACCCAATGCGGTTGCCATTTGACCGTTGTTTTTGCATGCTAGATAAAATATGCCGGGTTTCTACTCCCGGTCGAAGTGAATCGATGTTCTGGTTATCACTCACATAGAGTGGAACATTTGAGTAGAAGACAAGTGGTTCGCTACGGTAGATGTAGACGTTTAAAAACCAAGCTACTCAGTAGAGCGACCGACCTTAGTCTTGCTTGGTTCTGTACTTTGCTGATTTCCCCTGTGGGCCTGTGACGTTATTTAGAATGCCTCCTGCTGCAGTCATTCGCAACCATTGAATAAAAAATCCCAATAAACCGGCGACGGTCAAACGGTAAACGCAATGGACTTTAGACCCTTCTGTTCCGGGTTCGAATCTCTGCGCCATCGCCGACCACTTCCCCAATTAGCAGTCTTGAACTGGCCATGATCTTCCACTTGAACCATTGTACAACTGTTGTATAATAAAAAAGGAATTGAATAGTACAATAATAAATCCATTGATGTTCCTCACAAGAGTTTCCTGACGTCCTACAAGCGGTCTAAATGGTTGTTTTTTGATGTTGCAGTTAACACTCCATAGTATGTACGTGCTATGCTTGCCTCCCAGTTCTCTAAGTCTGGATAACCCCAATCTGGTCAACAGTCTACCCGTGCATGTATTCATTCAGTGCAACGTGGATGTTACTCCCGAACCCGACAGCTACGTGGTCGCTGTTTCCAATCACCTAACACACCTTTCGCAATTAACAGTTTAGGACCCGAAACTGAAGTTAGCATCTTGTTCGTACTAGCCGTTTCCTTTTGTTCAATGCGGAAGCTTTTTTGTCGTAACGTTTGTCCTTCAGGAATATCCGTATAAAAAAATTCGAAAATGCGGCTTTCGTATGTTTTCCTTCCAATTCCATTGTCTCGTACCATTTCTGCACGCTTTCGCTGTCTCTTTTGAGTCTACTGCTAGGGCTATTACTACCACCAGAAACGTCTGTTTTCACTTGATATCCAAAACCTTTTCCTGAGGGTATCTCACTCACGCTACTAAGGACGTGTGCGACAAAAATGGCGCTAATTTCTCGCTGCTTATTCAACCTGACCCCGTAAAGTTTTCTTCATCTTGAAAGACCCCACACGTTTGCCCAACCCCAAGTGCGCTGATCCTCTGCAACTAAACTGTGGGCCGTTTTCCTTCACAACAGCCATGGAAACTGGGTTTGTGAAGTACATCTGTCATGGAACGCCACGCGACCATGACCGACAACCAGTATTGCTTCGGTCTTCACAGATCAACTGATTCATAGTTATACGTCATTGTCGCATATCTGGTCTTCTGGTACAAACAGTCACAATGAACTGCATGTGGTCGTTGAATATCTCCTTATCTTCCGATTGAGTATGGCATGAGAGCCCACTGTCGAAACTACCCGGATTCAGATTTTAATCTGAGAGGATTTATAGGACGCCTGAATGCTATCCTGTCTGATGGAGTTTTCTCAACTATACATAAAGTGAATGCATATGTATCTCAATGTTTAGCAATGTTTCGAAGAAGCTTCTGTTCTTCGTTACTGATCACTCCCAATTCCCACTTTCTCCATGCTTTCATCGCACTACTACTCTGAGCCTGAACCGTCTTTCCGTGTTTCGTTAGCTGTCAGTTTATGAAACCGCTTCATTCCTCGTTTTTCTTGACTTATGATCTCGATAAAGTCGTTGGCCATCATCATCATCATCATCGTACAGCGTTAAACAGTAGGGCAAGCCCCACTGACCACTGCCTTTCTCACCATGTTGCACGTTGAATTAAAAAGTATGAATATACAAGATGGACAGGGAGTGGACCTATATGGGTGGGAAAAGAAAAGAATGCCCTAGTAGCCAACACACGGAATACACAGTCTAACTGTACAAACGTACACCGATCAAACATTCTGATTCGATAGAAAGTGACAACACGATCTCCACTGTTCGCGGTTCGCAGCCATATCCTTCAGTGTCTCCAGCCAACTGGTAGACGGATCTTTTGGACCCCAACCACGAAGACGTGAAGCACCTACTTTTCCTAAGTCTGCTATACATTTTCTCATTCCTCGCTGCCACGTTATCTGTTGATCTCCACGTGGTCTCTTCCACTCTCTAGGAGGGGCGGAGAATAGGACACGGTACGGTAGACGTGTGCTGGTCATACGTAACACGTGTCCCAACCAACGAAGTCTACTAAGTTGGATACGCTGTGACAAAACGTTCTCTGAATTAGTACCCAATACTCGCTTTCTTACCTCATCGTTGCTTACTCGGCTATTCCACCCAATCCTAGCGATACTACGTAAACATCGATGGTCGAAAACCTCAAGACGACGAATATCTTCAGCACGCAGACTCCAAGTTTCGCAACCATACAACGAAACTGAACGCACTGCAGCACAGTATACACGACCTTTCAACTTCAGTGAAATATCGGATCGGCACCACAAGTGCTTCAGTCCAGCGTACGCCGCTCGAGCTTTGGATATCCGCGTACTCACCTCTACTACTGTGCTCCCATCCGTCGTCACGCAGCTACCGAGGTAGGTGAAGTGATCGACAACTGCCAGCACCTCCCCATCGAGCATCAAGCTCGGAATCGCTGACGTCGTCTTGTAACATCACCTTGCACTTTGAAGGTGCAAAACGCATGCCGAATGGAGCTACAGCTCTTGCGAGATTATCTAGTGCACGCTGAGCATGTTCCGTGGATTCGAACAAGCAGACAACGTCGTCTGCGTAATCTAGGTCACATAGCTTCTCACTATCTCCTAGTTCGACGCCAACATTCTGAAGTGTTTGCAAAGCACTATCCATTATTTCGTCCATGACGAAGTTAAAAAGGAATGGAGACAAAGGGCATCCCTGCCGAACACCACTGGTCGTTTCGAACCGACCGGATAGTTCACCGTAAACCCTTACGCGGCCAGAAGTATGAGAATACAATGATCTCATTAGGTTCACGAACTTCTGGGGCATACCTTTTCGATGAAGAGTACTGAAAAGCGATGTTCGATCAACTGAATCGAAGGCGCCTTTCAGGTCTAAGAAAAGCATTATCGTTGGTCGGCGGTGCGTGTGACGCGTTTCAAGTAGTCGGCGAAGAGTAAAAATCTACATCACTGTTCTCCGTGGATCCTAGCTCATGTGCTAACTTCTGCTCATACCGGGTGCAAACGTCTGGATCACACAAACGTTGCACGGCTAATCCGGTTTGCGGTTTGCGACAATAACCATGAAGCTGGAGAGATAATCGCATTAAAACTAAGGCATGGTCCGACTCTACGTACGTGGACCAGTAAGATCTACAGTTCTGAACAGAACTGCGCCATCGGTAGCTTACAGCGATATGGTCAATTTGACTCAAAGTACCTGTAGAGTTAGAGCGCCATTTCGCTGTGCGACGCGAGCTGTGTCGGAAATTTGTGCTAGACAAGAACAATCGATTGTCTGTACAAAACTGCAGAAGCCTATCCCCGTTATCTGTGCGCTCAGCGGGTAAAGCACAACGCCCACCTAAACAGGCTTCTGACGCACTAAGTTTGCCAACTTGTGCATTGAAGTCACCAGCTAGCACTACAATGTCGGAACCTTTACTGCTGCGAACGAGAGTGGCCAGTTCATTATAGAACTCATCTTTCTGCAAGTCTGAGCTGCAGTCCGTTGGGGCGTACGCCGAGATCACGAACAAATTGCGTTTTACACATCTATCCTTTCGAACGCCGACTGACCCTTGGAGTCTCACAGCACATAAACGACTGTTAACAGGGATCCAGTCTAATAGGGCAGCCTCAGCCTTGTCAGTCAAGACTATTCCTACACCACGTTGACCCACAGCTCTAGCTGCTTCGTCTCCTGAGGTGCGCAGAATATACCTCGATGAGATACCAGGAGCAGTTAGTTGAATCACACTGGTCGAATCCTGGATACGCGTTTCGCTTAAGCAGCAAACATCAATCTTCAGAGAGTTCATTGTGAGGGCTAGGCACGCCTGCTGACCGGCCTGCATCAGTGTACGCATGTTGAAGGAGCCGAGATTCAGAGGCTGACGAGGCTTGAGAAAATGTGAGTTACCAGACAGAGGATTATTCCCGACACTGTTTGACAGTGAATCGTTGCGAGTATCGACCGTGTTATCAGTGGGAGCATTATGGGTGGATAGATGGGGCAAAGAGGGATGGTTAGGGACAGAAGACAAAGGTTGGCCAGCGTCCAAGCAATCGCAAAAACCGCCATTCCCTATGCTCAACTAATATAATCAACCCAGCAAGCAGCGCGAAGCGAGCGGAATAATGGACCGTTTCTTGCTAGGATGGAATCTTCCTAATTTATCTTCAATACCCAATAATTGCGTCATATTAGGACGAGTCAGATTTTCAGTGTGTACACACTCATGACCCAAATAACTAGACAGTCTTCTCCAGGTTGGATATATAGTCAGGCATACAACGTACATAAACAGGATAATGTACCGGAGCCCAAATCGGTTCGAAGCATATTGAAGTAAGCGACTGTAAACCAGTTTTGAGAAAGGTTATCCGCGACAACAGGAACGTAGGCTGATTACCATCATTGCCAAAACGCTGTCGTCAAACACCAAAAGCTTAAAAATAAGTAGGAGTCCAACGAGGTCTAGCTCTCTACTCATGGCATAAAAACTGTTATGTAGTGTTTCATCACTCTCGTGGACAAAAATATCAGGTTTGTATGTCTACTGCTTTATTCAACCTTTTCTAAACACCTGTTATCGAAGAGGAAGTTTGCAAACACAGAGGCAGTATTCAGTGCCGAAGCATCACGCTGCCCCTCGAAACTGTTGAACACATGCTAAATGAAGTTATTGCTAAAATCTTGCAAGCGTAATTAACCAACTTTGTGGACTGTTAAGGCCATCTAATAATCCCTATGGAGAAGCTGTTCATCACAGTTGATCATTTTCTAGGTGATTTGTTGTTGGCTGTAGACAGTAATCCATTGTCGTACGGATCGTTACCGCACCTGACCTATCGGGACCTTATGTGGTTCTTCGCCACTCTAAGTCTCAGGGTCTGACTGTCGGTTATCCCCAATAGTGCAGTGGGCCTTCGTGGCAATGGGGTTTATGTCCCTTCCACTGCACTCATGCGTAGGCGTGTAATAAAAAAGCGGTAAAAGATGTGTTGTTTTATGCTCGCTTCAGCCCAGTTCTGGTAGTCCAACAGCTAGCCTGTGAAGTTTGAGATGAACTGTGAAGTCGGATAGGCTTGATAAACGCCACTACCGGTTTGTAAAAAAGTGCAAAAGAAACCCCATACTTCCACCGGACTGGGAGAGAGCCTCTACAGGTTTGCATACTTAGGAATTAAATATCCAGAGGGAAATAAACGACGCCGAAGGATCAACCCATTCAAGAAATTCTCTGGAATCACGGGAGCCCATAGCCGACAGACGACATGTAACGCAATGTTTTATTGACACGTGAGCATGAGTGCAATGGATGAGGTATACCCCATAACCACAAAAGCCCACTGCACTATCAGAGAAAACCGGCAACCAGACACTGAGACTTGGCGCGATGGAGAACCACATAAGGTCCCAATAGGTCAGGTGTGGTAATGATACGGACGACAGTGGATTACTGTCTACTGATGTGCAGTGAAAATGAAATCAGTAAAACTGAAACCAGGATGGAATTCGACTTGTTCCTTTCCGAATATCTGTCCTTACTTCACCCATTTCGAGGGAGTAAAATAGAGCGATCTAGTATAGATCGCCCTATTTCATTCCCTCGAAATTGGTGAAATAAGGACAGTTATTCGGAAAATCATAAATTAGAAGATAGAAATGAGTGTTGTAATACGTAATTTAGGCTGTTAAAAAAAATTAACGAAGCAAGGCACGTATTTCAAACGATTCGCAAAAACCGCTCGAAAACCGGTCAGAAACCACTCCGAAGCCGCTCGGTTTTCGGCCGGTTTTGATTGGTTTTTACTATTACGTCGATCGGTTTTCGGGTGATTTCTGAGTGGTTTGCGACCGATTTTCTGGACGGTTTCTGAATGGTTTCCGAGCGGTTTGTGTCAGTCGTTTGAAGTACGTCATATACTTCGTTAATTTATTTCACTAATCCAAATTACGTATTAGGATGCTTTTTCTATCTGCTAATTTATGATTCCCCGAATAATTGTCCACCCATTTCTAGGGAATAAAATAGGGCGATCTATACTGAGGTTTTCAAAACATTTCGATGAAATAAAGCAATAAATTAAAATAAAACGCCAACCAAGCATTGCACGTTACATCGGTCGTCTATTTTCTTCGTATAAATTCAATATTTATCTGTGTAAAATGGCTACTACACAAACCAATCGAAAACCGACCAGCATAATAGTAAAAACCGATCGAAAACCGGTTGGTTTCGGAGCGGCTTTGAGCCGATTTTACTACAAGGGTAGCCAACACACGAAATACACGGTCTAGCTGTACAACCAGACATTGGTCAACCATTCTGATTCGACGGAAAGTAACACGATCGCCACTGTTCACTACTCACTGTCATATTCTTCGGTGTCTCTAGCCAACTGGTTGAAGGATCTTTTGGACCCCAACCACGAAGACGTGAGGCGCCTACTTTTCCCAGGTTCGCTGTGCACTTTCTCATCCCTTGCTGTCACGTCACCTGTTGACCTCCACGTGGCTTCTTCTACTCCCGATGAACGGAAAACAGGGCACGATATTGTAGACGTGTAATTAACATACGCAACACGTGCCCCAAGCAACGAAGTCCTCTAAGCTAGGTAAGCTGTGATAGAATATTCTCTGAACTGGTACCCAATACTTTATTTCCGTTTTCAGTATTGCTCAACCGGTCATTCCATCTAGTCTTAGCGATACTACGCAAGCATTGACAGTCGAAAACCTCAAGGCAATGAGCATCTTCCCCACGCAGACCCCAATTCTTACAACTATACAACAAAACTGGGTGCACTGCGACACAGCATACACGGCCCTTAAACTTCAGTGAAATATCAGCTCGGCGCCACAGGTGATTTAATCAAGCGTACGCCACTGGACATCAGTCTTTTTGCTCTTGTAACTGCACTGGCCCGTTCCAGTCCAGCGTTCGTACAGCGTTACGATGGCTAATCATCCATTAATTTTCTGCTTGGGAACATCTATCATGCAAACGTACGCGTGAAATAAAAAGGCACACGGAACCTAAAGATGACGTACGTAACACGCTATCTACAGTAATTACATCGAATTTGCATACATGCGACATTTAACTACCGTTGAGCGTCGTTGAATGTTTATTATATGATTATCGTTTGCTGATAATGTTGTTTCACTATAGTGAGACTACTATGAACATTAATTCCCTGATAAAACTATGACAACTACCATTTTTATTAGCCAGAACTCCTGTAGAATATTAGCAAACTATTTCACGACTTCGTAGCACTTAGCTTCACAACCGGAATCCTCACGGTATACGGAAGCGCAGTCACTCGAGAGGTGCTGGTGTAACGCATCACTCGGCGAAAGTCAAGGGCCGAACTACCACAAATGAAACGGTAAAATCAGCTGAACTAGACATTTTGTGGTGAAATAAATTACGTATAAAAGAGCGCGAAATAAATTCTGTTGGGTGTAACCAAAGGCAAAGAATATCATAAAATATTGTTTATATCATCAAATCTACCATGGTATTGTAACGGCCAGATTGGAGGCCGCCATCTTGTTGTTCGTTTAATGTAAGTGTTGGTGCCGTTGATACACTTACTGGGCCTCGGCTCATGAAGTTTTTCCCTTTTGTGCTTTTGCAGATCACACGTGCTACCCTCGTCGGAAGAGCATTGCCCCTGCCTGTTACATTTTTGGCACCCACGGCGGGACCGCATTGAGGGGAGTGGGAGGCCTTGAAGATAGACCTGATATGGGCCGAGGAGATAATTGTGAAGTGATCTGAGGCGTAGATTTGGTGTGGCCCAGGAGAGGTCTTGTGGTATGGCCTACCCAAGGTGTGGTTCCCGGAGAGCTAAGGCTCCTGTAATGTGTTGGAATACGGAACACTGGGGGCAGTGTTCTTTTGTGGGGGGAGCAGTGTAACGGCCAGATTGGAGGCCGCCATCTTGTTGTTCGTTTAATGTAAGTGTTGGTGCCGTTGATACACTTACTGGGCCTCGGCTCATGAAGTTTTTCCCTTTTGTGCTTTTGCAGATCACACGTGCTACCCTCGTCGGAAGAGCATTGCCCCTGCCTGTTACAGTATATAAGGCCTAGCGCCACAAAATGTCAGCACCCATCTCGCTCGCTAGCCACGTGAACGACCATGACCGTTGACAATTCTGATAAGTTTTCCCGATTGATAAAAGACTTTTACGAAGATCTCGATGATTTCACAACCGATTTTCGAGAGTTCCAGCGATGCACAAGTACCAGCTTTTACAATTACAATGCCCGAACATGGAAACAGGCCAAAAAGCGTCGGCTAACAAGTAGCGACGGAATGAAATATCATTTCGTGAAATATTGTTGTGTCCATCGGCGCCGAAATGGTGGAGGTGGTTCACGGTTAGAATAATTGTATGCTAATGTTTGACTTCATTGAAGATACGAAAACCTGGAGTGCGGAGCATTCGTCACCTTGGTCGCCCAAGGAACTGGATATCGTGTCGCAAAGTGGTGCATGGTCCATAGTCATAGGTTCAAAATAGGAAATCCCAGTTTATATGTAGCCAACCAAAGACTGACAGCATTTCAAGAGTCCATGCTGTTTGACTTAATGGATACTTTCCATAATACAGCTGAATTAAGGGACTATACTAGTCGCATGTTCAAAAGGCGTCTGAATAGCACGGACTTTCGGTCCATACCCGTCCGTCACAGTCATGATGTTCGTGGTAACTTAATTAGGGTACACGAATTACTGGATGGTAAAGGCATTAGCCAGGTAATATACGAGGAGAATATAGTTAGGTTTCTTTTCTTCATACCCAGCGAGATGATTCCGGTTGCTTGCAGATGCAGCCAGGTGATTCTAGCTGACTCTACCCATGAAATGAACTGCGGAGGCTATGTATTATGGCACGCCATGATAGAGGATGAAACAGGCTTAGGTCATAGTATTCTGTATGCCTTGCTACCCAATGAAAGCACCGCAAGCTACGGACAAGCCGTGGGTTTTCTGCGTGAATTCCTGCCCGCAACTAGGGAATGTAAAACAGTAGTGGTAGGTCGTAGTCTGGCTCAGGTAAACGGGTTCAAGACTCACTATCCTAAAGCCCAGGTAGTGTTCTGCCAGTTTCACGTGTTGCAAGATATGCGGAAACGGTGCAACCATCTAGTTGCAGCAACGACGCTAGAAAAGGATCGTGTTTTTTAGTGGATGCGTAACATGGTGTTCGCAAGCAGCGAGTCCGCCTTCGAACGATTCCAGGCTGCTATTCAGGCCCGCGGCTCATTCCATTGTAGTTCATGCCCAACTCGTCTTTTCACTATTATCAGCAGACCTAACTGATAACCTACTGGTCGCCTATTGGAATTCTCTCTTTGTGCAGCTGTCTTCTTACCTAGAACACTGAGATAAATCTGGTCAAGTAATTGTGAAGACGCTTGAAACCAGTGATTCATACGCCTCAAATTTGACCATTACGAGTAAAAGATACACGAAGGCTCTCGGTGTTTGGGCGTTGACGTTTCCGTCGTGGTGAGAATATGTCAACAATGCCGAATTTGGGAACCAGAGGTCAGTCACTGGAACAAATACTGAATCTAAGTAGGTAAGGGTGACTGGGACATGCTATGCATACCCACCGGTAGACTTTATTAACGTACGCTGTTCTACCAGTCAGGTAATTCGAGGTGGTCAGTCCATGACAAAAGGACATGAAATCCTTTAACAATGGACCAAGTGGGACGTGAGACTCCCCGGCTGGGGTTCACGAAACCCGCCTACCAGGTGTCGCGACCAGTGGCGTAGTTGCATTCGGAGTCTTAGTATTTGTGATTTCCGCGTATGACTGTTTTCGACTTTTTTCCACTTTATGCCTTCAACTCGACGACGCTCCGAGGTGGCAACCAAAACCAGGGCACACAAGGGCGAAGTCGATGGTTGAAAGAATTGAAATGGACGTCAAACCATTGACAATTGAATCGAATCACTAAATAACGCCGAATCGTTACTGAATAAACTGAGAGATTAAGGTGGAGTTGGATGAATCAATGATTTGTCTGACGTCATGATGGTTTTTGCTTTAATTGGTTCGGACTAAGCCAAGAAAAGATGAAAAGGAATTTTTATGGAACATCACCCGGGCAAATCATTGTGAAAAATGTTGCGACTCGATTATAACTAAATATATGCCTCAAATTTAACGCCTACCAACAAATAAAAAGAACATTAATGGGATCGCCCACATGTCACGTTTCACATTCACGTTCGTGACCCCATTTGGCACACCCATGCTAACTAATCATGTTGCTCGTGACCCCGCTGTTGCTCTCCTGCGTACATTTTCTGACTATAAAATGTCGTATATTGCAAGATTAATCAGACATAAACTCCATGGCTAATCGGAGCGTATTCTGATTTCACTCCGCCAATTCAATCACCACGGAGGTGTTATTGTACTAATCTTTCCTTGTGTGAAACGGGACAATCAACGAAAATGAACATCAGTAGATGAGACTGTTGTAAGATACATTAAGTATACATCTGGTCCATCTTTGAGGGTTTATCCCCACAAACATACATTATACACGAGTCCTTTAGCGCTGAGTCATCCAAGGTGTCCCAGTTTGAAGTAGCCGATGCTAGGACCGGGCTGAGTATTTGCATTTGACATAAAGCACGGAACATTTCCTTGGAAGACTGCCAAGCGTAACCGGGGTTATCGAGGGGAGTGTAGAATAAAACACATAAAACAGCGGAGATCGAGTGTATTTTGCTCCATGTGAGAAATTCTGCGGCTTGCCCGGATATAATATTTGGTTTTTCCAGCCAGTCCCACTGCGCGTTTTTCGGTTTCTTCAGGTTTTCAGTTGTTAGGACCCGGATAAATGAAGGAATGTCCGGCGGAGTTCGAGACTGAAATTGGCACATGGGCTGGGTACACAAAATAGTTGCCTTGAAATCCCTACGTGAGTTACCGGATGGATTTAATATATTATCCACTATGAGTTGTACGACTGCACGTAGGTTAATGTGGGGAACTTGTTTGGAAACAGGTATCAAGACAAAAGCTGTGCCCTCACCAACACTGGGCTTATAATGTATATGAACTTGATTTTGAACAGTTTTCTGCATTCCTCCGAAACTCGGGACGTGATAAGACACGACAGCAATCATGTTCTCCTTCGAGAGTTGATAAGCACATGTGACGAAAGCAGTCTGCAAAGGGCCAATCCCGATGAGAACGTTTCCCACCGTCAGCTGTCTAAACACATGAGATAATGTAACGGGTTTGTCGCTGGAGTCAAAACAAGGGAAATCTTCCTGCGACTCGGCTTCTATTTCTGAATCTTCATCGGATTCCCACTCACCTAGGGCGCGGGAGAATGCGGGAATACGTTTGAGTAAAAATTCCATAAATCTTCTTTAGCTGTGCGCGTTTCTTCTTCAAGGGCTGTGAAAAAAGTAGCAATTGTTTTGTCTGTAGACAAGCGTTCGCAAGAGAAACAAGAGCGACCGCGCTACAAGCGAAAGAATGTATCCTGATTATAAATAACTACGATGAGTGCAGATATGCGATACTCAGTAAGGAACAAGGCCAACGGAAATCGGAGTAAGAACCGGCCAATGAGGAAAAAGGTCAGTACACATACAATGTCTGGGTGAGTGATGTTTTAGAAGAGACAGCTGACAGAACCAATGGAACGTGTACGTACAGTGTCCAATAGCAGTTATTCATTGTTATCACTTATCGGAAACATCAGGTGGTAGATATTCCTAGCAGTTCTCCGAGGGAGCATCACTAACGGACTCGAGTGTTTATGGCACGACTTCATTTCGTTTAACCAAAGATACGGGTCTTCGCTGGACTGAACATAGGGCACCCAATGCGGTTGCCATTTGACCGTTGTTTTTGCATGCTAGATAAAATATGCCGGGTTTCTACTCCCGGTCGAAGTGAATCGATGTTCTGGTTATCACTCACATAGAGTGGAACATTTGAGTAGAAGACAAGTGGTTCGCTACGGTAGATGTAGACGTTTAAAAACCAAGCTACTCAGTAGAGCGACCGACCTTAGTCTTGCTTGGTTCTGTACTTTGCTGATTTCCCCTGTGGGCCTGTGACGTTATTTAGAATGCCTCCTGCTGCAGTCATTCGCAACCATTGAATAAAAAATCCCAATAAACCGGCGACGGTCAAACGGTAAACGCAATGGACTTTAGACCCTTCTGTTCCGGGTTCGAATCTCTGCGCCATCGCCGACCACTTCCCCAATTAGCAGTCTTGAACTGGCCATGATCTTCCACTTGAACCATTGTACAACTGTTGTATAATAAAAAAGGAATTGAATAGTACAATAATAAATCCATTGATGTTCCTCACAAGAGTTTCCTGACGTCCTACAAGCGGTCTAAATGGTTGTTTTTTGATGTTGCAGTTAACACTCCATAGTATGTACGTGCTATGCTTGCCTCCCAGTTCTCTAAGTCTGGATAACCCCAATCTGGTCAACAGTCTACCCGTGCATGTATTCATTCAGTGCAACGTGGATGTTACTCCCGAACCCGACAGTTACGTGGTCGCTGTTTCCAATCACCTAACACACCTTTCGCAATTAACAGTTTAGGACCCGAAACTGAAGTTAGCATCTTGTTCGTACTAGCCGTTTCCTTTTGTTCAATGCGGAAGCTTTTTTGTCGTAACGTTTGTCCTTCAGGAATATCCGTATAAAAAAATTCGAAAATGCGGCTTTCGTATGTTTTCCTTCCAATTCCATTGTCTCGTACCATTTCTGCACGCTTTCGCTGTCTCTTTTGAGTCTACTGCTAGGGCTATTACTACCACCAGAAACGTCTGTTTTCACTTGATATCCAAAACCTTTTCCTGAGGGTATCTCACTCACGCTACTAAGGACGTGTGCGACAAAAATGGCGCTAATTTCTCGCTGCTTATTCAACCTGACCCCGTAAAGTTTTCTTCATCTTGAAAGACCCCACACGTTTGCCCAACCCCAAGTGCGCTGATCCTCTGCAACTAAACTGTGGGCCGTTTTCCTTCACAACAGCCATGGAAACTGGGTTTGTGAAGTACATCTGTCATGGAACGCCACGCGACCATGACCGACAACCAGTATTGCTTCGGTCTTCACAGATCAACTGATTCATAGTTATACGTCATTGTCGCATATCTGGTCTTCTGGTACAAACAGTCACAATGAACTGCATGTGGTCGTTGAATATCTCCTTATCTTCCGATTGAGTATGGCATGAGAGCCCACTGTCGAAACTACCCGGATTCAGATTTTAATCTGAGAGGATTTATAGGACGCCTGAATGCTATCCTGTCTGATGGAGTTTTCTCAACTATACATAAAGTGAATGCATATGTATCTCAATGTTTAGCAATGTTTCGAAGAAGCTTCTGTTCTTCGTTACTGATCACTCCCAATTCCCACTTTCTCCATGCTTTCATCGCACTACTACTCTGAGCCTGAACCGTCTTTCCGTGTTTCGTTAGCTGTCAGTTTATGAAACCGCTTCATTCCTCGTTTTTCTTGACTTATGATCTCGATAAAGTCGTTGGCCATCATCATCATCATCATCGTACAGCGTTAAACAGTAGGGCAAGCCCCACTGACCACTGCCTTTCTCACCATGTTGCACGTTGAATTAAAAAGTATGAATATACAAGATGGACAGGGAGTGGACCTATATGGGTGGGAAAAGAAAAGAATGCCCTAGTAGCCAACACACGGAATACACAGTCTAACTGTACAAACGTACACCGATCAAACATTCTGATTCGATAGAAAGTGACAACACGATCTCCACTGTTCGCGGTTCGCAGCCATATCCTTCAGTGTCTCCAGCCAACTGGTAGACGGATCTTTTGGACCCCAACCACGAAGACGTGAAGCACCTACTTTTCCTAAGTCTGCTGTACATTTTCTCATTCCTCGCTGCCACGTTATCTGTTGATCTCCACGTGGTCTCTTCCACTCTCTAGGAGGGGCGGAGAATAGGACACGGTACGGTAGACGTGTGTTTGCCATACGTAACACGTGTCCCAACCAACGAAGTCTACTAAGTTGGATACGCTGTGACAAAACGTTCTCTGAATTAGTACCCAATACTCGCTTTCTTACCTCATCGTTGCTTACTCGGCTATTCCACCCAATCCTAGCGATACTACGTAAACATCGATGGTCGAAAACCTCAAGACGACGAATATCTTCAGCACGCAGACTCCAAGTTTCGCAACCATACAACGAAACTGAACGCACTGCAGCACAGTATACACGACCTTTCAACTTCAGTGAAATATCGGATCGGCACCACAAGTGCTTCAGTCCAGCGTACGCCGCTCGAGCTTTGGATATCCGCGTACTCACCTCTACTACTGTGCTCCCATCCGTCGTCACGCAGCTACCGAGGTAGGTGAAGTGATCGACAACTGCCAGCACCTCCCCATCGAGCATCAAGCTCGGAATCGCTGACGTCGTCTTGTAACATCACCTTGCACTTTGAAGGTGCAAAACGCATGCCGAATGGAGCTACAGCTCTTGCGAGATTATCTAGTGCACGCTAAGCATGTTCCGTGGATTCGAACAAGCAGACAACGTCGTCTGCGTAATCTAGGTCACATAGCTTCTCACTATCTCCTAGTTCGACGCCAACATTCTGAAGTTTTTGCAAAGCACTATCCATTATTTCGTCCATGACGAAGTTAAAAAGGAATGGAGACAAAGGGCATCCCTGCCGAACACCACTGGTCGTTTCGAACCGACCGGATAGTTCACCGTAAACCCTTACGCGGCCAGAAGTATGAGAATACAATGATCTCATTAGGTTCACGAACTTCTGGGGCATACCTTTTCGATGAAGAGTACTGAAAAGCGATGTTCGATCAACTGAATCGAAGGCGCCTTTCAGGTCTAAGAAAAGCATTATCGTTGGTCGGCGGTGCGTGTGACGCGTTTCAAGTAGTCGGCGAAGAGTAAAAATCTACATCACTGTTCTCCGTGGATCCTAGCTCATGTGCTAACTTCTGCTCATACCGGGTGCAAACGTCTGGATCACACAAACGTTGCACGGCTAATCCGGTTTGCGGTTTGCGACGATGGCCATGGAGCTGGAGAGATAATCGCATTAAAACTAAGGCATGGTCCGACTCTACGTACGTGGACCAGTAAGATCTACAGTTCTGAACAGAACTGCGCCATCGGTAGCTTACAGCGATATGGTCAATTTGACTCAAAGTACCTGTAGAGTTAGAGCGCCATTTCGCTGTGCGACGCGAGCTGTGTCGGAAATTTGTGCTAGACAAGAACAATCGATTGTCTGTACAAAACTGCAGAAGCCTATCCCCGTTATCTGTGCGCTCAGCGGGTAAAGCACAACGCCCACCTAAACAGGCTTCTGACGCACTAAGTTTGCCAACTTGTGCATTGAAGTCACCAGCTAGCACTACAATGTCGGAACCTTTACTGCTGCGAACGAGAGTGGCCAGTTCATTATAGAACTCATCTTTCTGCAAGTCTGAGCTGCAGTCCGTTGGGGCGTACGCCGAGATCACGAACAAATTGCGTTTTACACATCTATCCTTTCGAACGCCGACTGACCCTTGGAGTCTCACAGCACATAAACGACTGTTAACAGGGATCCAGTCTAATAGGGCAGCCTCAGCCTTGTCAGTCAAGACTATTCCTACACCACGTTGACCCACAGCTCTAGCTGCTTCGTCTCCTGAGGTGCGCAGAATATACCTCGATGAGATACCAGGAGCAGTTGGTTGAATCACACTGGTCGAATCCTGGATACGCGTTTCGCTTAAGCAGCAAACATCAATCTTCAGAGAGTTCATTGTGAGGGCTAGGCACGCCTGCTGACCGGCCTGCATCAGTGTACGCACGTTGAAGGAGCCGAGATTCAGAGGCTGACGAGGCTTGAGAAAATGTGAGTTACCAGACAGAGGATTATTCCCGACACTGTTTGACAGTGAATCGTTGCGAGTATCGACCGTGTTATCAGTGGGAGCATTATGGGTGGATAGATGGGGCAAAGAGGGATGGTTAGGGACAGAAGACAAAGGTTGGCCAGCGTCCAAGCAATCGCAAAAACCGCCATTCCCTATGCTCAACTAATATAATCAACCCAGCAAGCAGCGCGAAGCGAGCGGAATAATGGACCGTTTCTTGCTAGGATGGAATCTTCCTAATTTATCTTCAATACCCAATAATTGCGTCATATTAGGACGAGTCAAATTTTCAGTGTGTACACACTCATGACCCAAATAACTAGACAGTCTTCTCCAGGTTGGATATATAGTCAGGCATACAACGTACATAAACAGGATAATGTACCGGAGCCCAAATCGGTTCGAAGCATATTGAAGTAAGCGACTGTAAACCAGTTTTGAGAAAGGTTATCCGCGACAACAGGAACGTAGGCTGATTACCATCATTGCCAAAACGCTGTCGTCAAACACCAAAAGCTTAAAAATAAGTAGGAGTCCAACGAGGTCTAGCTCTCTACTCATGGCATAAAAACTGTTATGTAGTGTTTCATCACTCTCGTGGACAAAAATATCAGGTTTGTATGTCTACTGCTTTATTCAACCTTTTCTAAACACCTGTTATCGAAGAGGAAGTTTGCAAACACAGAGGCAGTATTCAGTGCCGAAGCATCACGCTGCCCCTCGAAACTGTTGAACACATGCTAAATGAAGTTATTGCTAAAATCTTGCAAGCGTAATTAACCAACTTTGTGGACTGTTAAGGCCATCTAATAATCCCTATGGAGAAGCTGTTCATCACAGTTGATCATTTTCTAGGTGATTTGTTGTTGGCTGTAGACAGTAATCCATTGTCGTACGGATCGTTACCGCACCTGACCTATCGGGACCTTATGTGGTTCTTCGCCACTCTAAGTCTCAGGGTCTGACTGTCGGTTATCCCCAATAGTGCAGTGGGCCTTCGTGGCAATGGGGTTTATGTCCCTTCCACTGCACTCATGCGTAGGCGTGTAATAAAAAAGCGGTAAAAGATGTGTTGTTTTATGCTCGCTTCAGCCCAGTTCTGGTAGTCCAACAGCTAGCCTGTGAAGTTTGAGATGAACTGTGAAGTCGGATAGGCTTGATAAACGCCACTACCGGTTTGTAAAAAAGTGCAAAAGAAACCCCATACTTCCACCGGACTGGGAGAGAGCCTCTACAGGTTTGCATACTTAGGAATTAAATATCCAGAGGGAAATAAACGACGCCGAAGGATCAACCCATTCAAGAAATTCTCTGGAATCACGGGAGCCCATAGCCGACAGACGACATGTAACGCAATGTTTTATTGACACGTGAGCATGAGTGCAATGGATGAGGTATACCCCATAACCACAAAAGCCCACTGCACTATCAGAGAAAACCGGCAACCAGACACTGAGACTTGGCGCGATGGAGAACCACATAAGGTCCCAATAGGTCAGGTGTGGTAATGATACGGACGACAGTGGATTACTGTCTACTGATGTGCAGTGAAAATGAAATCAGTAAAACTGAAACCAGGATGGAATTCGACTTGTTCCTTTCCGAATAACTGTCCTTACTTCACCCATTTCGAGGGAGTAAAATAGAGCGATCTAGTATAGATCGCCCTATTTCATTCCCTCGAAATTGGTGAAATAAGGACAGTTATTCGGAAAATCATAAATTAGAAGATAGAAATGAGTGTTGTAATACGTAATTTAGGCTGTTAAAAAAAATTAACGAAGCAAGGCACGTATTTCAAACGATTCGCAAAAACCGCTCGAAAACCGGTCAGAAACCACTCCGAAGCCGCTCGGTTTTCGGCCGGTTTTGATTGGTTTTTACTATTACGTCGATCGGTTTTCGGGTGATTTCTGAGTGGTTTGCGACCGATTTTCTGGACGGTTTCTGAATGGTTTCCGAGCGGTTTGTGTCAGTCGTTTGAAGTACGTCATATACTTCGTTAATTTATTTCACTAATCCAAATTACGTATTAGGATGCTTTTTCTATCTGCTAATTTATGATTCCCCGAATAATTGTCCACCCATTTCTAGGGAATAAAATAGGGCGATCTATACTGAGGTTTTCAAAACATTTCGATGAAATAAAGCAATAAATTAAAATAAAACGCCAACCAAGCATTGCACGTTACATCGGTCGTCTATTTTCTTCGTATAAATTCAATATTTATCTGTGTAAAATGGCTACTACACAAACCAATCGAAAACCGACCAGCATAATAGTAAAAACCGATCGAAAACCGGTTGGTTTCGGAGCGGCTTTGAGCCGATTTTACTACAAGGGTAGCCAACACACGAAATACACGGTCTAGCTGTACAACCAGACATTGGTCAACCATTCTGATTCGACGGAAAGTAACACGATCGCCACTGTTCACTACTCACTGTCATATTCTTCGGTGTCTCTAGCCAACTGGTTGAAGGATCTTTTGGACCCCAACCACGAAGACGTGAGGCGCCTACTTTTCCCAGGTTCGCTGTGCACTTTCTCATCCCTTGCTGTCACGTCACCTGTTGACCTCCACGTGGCTTCTTCTACTCCCGATGAACGGAAAACAGGGCACGATATTGTAGACGTGTAATTAACATACGCAACACGTGCCCCAAGCAACGAAGTCTTCTAAGCTAGGTAAGCTGTGATAGAATATTCTCTGAACTGGTACCCAATACTTTATTTCCGTTTTCAGTATTGCTCAACCGGTCATTCCATCTAGTCTTAGCGATACTACGCAAGCATTGACAGTCGAAAACCTCAAGGCAATGAGCATCTTCCCCACGCAGACCCCAATTCTTACAACTATACAACAAAACTGGGTGCACTGCGACACAGCATACACGGCCCTTAAACTTCAGTGAAATATCAGCTCGGCGCCACAGGTGATTTAATCAAGCGTACGCCACTGGACATCAGTCTTTTTGCTCTTGTAACTGCACTGGCCCGTTCCAGTCCAGCGTTCGTACAGCGTTACGATGGCTAATCATCCATTAATTTTCTGCTTGGGAACATCTTTCATGCAAACGTACGCGTGAAATAAAAAGGCACACGGAACCTAAAGATGACGTACGTAACACACTATCTACAGTAATTACATCGAATTTACATACATGCGACATTTAACTACCGTTGAGCGTCGTTGAATGTTTATTATATGATTATCGTTTGCTGATAATGTTGTTTCACTATAGTGAGACTACTATGAACATTAATTCCCTGATAAAACTATGACAACTACCATTTTTATTAGCCAGAACTCCTGTAGAATATTAGCAAACTATTTCACGACTTCGTAGCACTTAGCTTCACAACCGGAATCCTCACGGTATACGGAAGCGCAGTCACTCGAGAGGTGCTGGTGTAACGCATCACTCGGCGAAAGTCAAGGGCCGAACTACCACAAATGAAACGGTAAAATCAGCTGAACTAGACATTTTGTGGTGAAATAAATTACGTATAAAAGAGCGCGAAATAAATTCTGTTGGGTGTAACCAAAGGCAAAGAATATCATAAAATATTGTTTATATCATCAAATCTACCATGGTATATAAGGCCTAGCGCCACAAAATGTCAGCACCCATCTCGCTCGCTAGCCACGTGAACGACCATGACCGTTGACAATTCTGATAAGTTTTCCCGATTGATAAAAGACTTTTACGAAGATCTCGATGATTTCACAACCGATTTTCGAGAGTTCCAGCGATGCACAAGTACCAGCTTTTACAATTACAATGCCCGAACATGGAAACAGGCCAAAAAGCGTCGGCTAACAAGTAGCGACGGAATGAAATATCATTTCGTGAAATATTGTTGTGTCCATCGGCGCCGAAATGGTGGAGGTGGTTCACGGTTAGAATAATTGTATGCTAATGTTTGACTTCATTGAAGATACGAAAACCTGGAGTGCGGAGCATTCGTCACCTTGGTCGCCCAAGGAACTGGATATCGTGTCGCAAAGTGGTGCATGGTCCATAGTCATAGGTTCAAAATAGGAAATCCCAGTTTATATGTAGCCAACCAAAGACTGACAGCATTTCAAGAGTCCATGCTGTTTGACTTAATGGATACTTTCCATAATACAGCTGAATTAAGGGACTATACTAGTCGCATGTTCAAAAGGCGTCTGAATAGCACGGACTTTCGGTCCATACCCGTCCGTCACAGTCATGATGTTCGTGGTAACTTAATTAGGGTACACGAATTACTGGATGGTAAAGGCATTAGCCAGGTAATATACGAGGAGAATATAGTTAGGTTTCTTTTCTTCATACCCAGCGAGATGATTCCGGTTGCTTGCAGATGCAGCCAGGTGATTCTAGCTGACTCTACCCATGAAATGAACTGCGGAGGCTATGTATTATGGCACGCCATGATAGAGGATGAAACAGGCTTAGGTCATAGTATTCTGTATGCCTTGCTACCCAATGAAAGCACCGCAAGCTACGGACAAGCCGTGGGTTTTCTGCGTGAATTCCTGCCCGCAACTAGGGAATGTAAAACAGTAGTGGTAGATCGTAGTCTGGCTCAGGTAAACGGGTTCAAGACTCACTATCCTAAAGCCCAGGTAGTGTTCTGCCAGTTTCACGTGTTGCAAGATATGCGGAAACGGTGCAACCATCTAGTTGCAGCAACGACGCTAGAAAAGGATCGTGTTTTTTAGTGGATGCGTAACATGGTGTTCACAAGCAGCGAGTCCGCCTTCGAACGATTCCAGGCTGCTATTCAGGCCCGCGGCTCCGAGGCAATTGGTTACATAGTAGGGAGGTGGATGCCGTTTAGGGATTTCTGGGTGGGTTACAAAGTAAGGCAGGTATTACCTTTGGGTTATTTAACAACCACTAGAGTAGAAACCGAAAATAGGCATCTTAAGCAGGACTCTCACCTTCGTCAACCTTTTCCCAGGTCTGTGACAGAATTCTGAAGTGGGAAGTATCTTGGAGGGAAGTTTCGCAGGGTAGACTTGGTAAGGACCAAATGTCAATATGCAAGTTCCGTAATATGCCAAATTGGCTGAAACCCGTGTTCGGCAAGCTAACCGTATTCGCCCGTGGCCTTCTCCTTCGCCACCTGCATACAGTAACGATCACTGGTATGTCTTACGTAAAACGTAAGTGGCTTGTAACAAACAGTAGAGGCTCCTTCGTTAGGGTTACCGGCGGCAGTGTGCCAAACTGCGACTGTTCTTTCAGTCGCCAGTGGTTGCTGCCTTGCGCTCACGTGTTGCATGTAGCTCGTGCCACTAACGTCGACCTTTCTAAGCTAGCCAATAATCGCTGGTCAATAGATTGTAGAGAGGTGATAACCCTAGCCTGTGGAGACACCATCATCTCACAAGCTTCGACGTCTACAATCACCACCAAGGCGCAGAAGCTGCGGGAGAGCGAGGATATCGGCAGAGATATGGCCGCAGCATTGGCTAATCTTGGGGAGGTTAACTATAAAACGGCCAAAGCCCAACTAAGGTTGTTACCAGACGTTATAGGCTTGTGGCCAAACGTTAGACAGTACTACGAGCATCCAGAAAAGGAAGGCGTAGAACGAATAACACACAGGTCAGATATGGCCACTACGTTCGGCCGAGAGAAAGAGGCCCGAAAAATATTAGAATGTCCCACAACTTCCAGTACAGCTGACGAGTATGTGCTACGGTCGGAACCGCCGAAAAGAGATTTAACCGTAAAACAAGGAACAACGTCTAGAATGAAACCATTAATCGAGGTTCGGTTTACTGACGAGAGCGATATTCAGGATATAGGAAACCCTTCGCAGCTTGTCCAGTTCCGCCAACATAGGACAACTACGGCCAACCAATTCCTAATAGCAAACAAGAAACGAAAACTGGACAGGCCGGCGTCTCCAATCAACAAGTACGTTTGCAGCTTCTGCCGACGAGACGATCCAACGGTTGACCTGGACGAGGACGTTCAATGGGTTCAATGCCAAACGTGTGACCGATGGGCACATTATCAGTGCGCAGGCTTCACCATCGAGGAAGACTACACTTGTGCACATTGTCTAGCGAGGTGAACGTGGTCCCAAGAGACTGACAAAGCCCTATTCACGGCAGCCGCTTTATGATTCTTGCCATATTGGTATTGGTGTCCTCTTTATTGATTTTTTATTTGAGCCAGCACAACTAGGTCGTTGTGGCACGTGTTCACTTCGTGAGTCTTCTTTCGCGCTAGTGAACACTAGAGGGTGGATTATATATATATATACATATATATATATATATAATATATATACAGCCCAGTCCTATAGGACTTTAGTCGAGCAATGGCCCGGAACGTTACCATTTAAGTATATATATATATATTTATATATATATGTATATATATATTCATACATATGTATGCATGTATGACGGTGCAGCCTAGTAACTCGTGTTCCGGTGTAGACTACTTTAGGTGGCAGACTTATAAGTCGGCCGTTATAACTACAAGCCTTCGTCTAGAAACATACACGTTGACCAGTAAATATCACATTCATAAGCTTGAACCAAAACCCCCCTGCGAAGTGTCGCTTAGGTCATGTAGGCAACACCACAGTGGCCTTTGCAGTGAAAATGTTGTACAAGTAGAAAGGGAAGGAATTTCTATAGCGTTCCTTCTGTTGTTCCTGGCGAACCACATCTACGAAGGATCGTTTGACGTTTCTTCATATTCCGCAATTTATGTAGTTCCAAAAGGGTATCCATTTTGCGATGCAAATGGACATTATGGCAGATATTTGTTTTACGACTTATTACGCCTCAGGGCATTAATCGTAAATTGCTATTTTTCCAGTTCCAATGGGGTATAAGTTTTGAATCAAGACTCAACATTTAGGCAGATGTGAGCGGAATGGGCTGCAGACTAATACCGCCATCATCTCGTTCAAATTTAACGGGGTGATATGTTCGGTGACCTTGCTCACCAGCGCCCGTTCAAATCCCATTGTGGTAGTTTCATTCATCATTACCATCACTCGGCTGTTGTGGCATGAACGGGGAAATGATGGATGTCCCGGTATGATGCGGTTTCCTGCCGGAATTGATGGCTCCCTTCCATTGTTAAGTGTTGACCGGTTTTGCCTCTTTCCTCTGTTATTTGTTTAGTACCGCTAATTGATTTGACCTAGCTAGTTTTGATTGGCCCATCGGCCGTAAACAAACTTTCGTTGGCCCGTGTCCCTTCAGTCCTTAGCCGCGTGCCACGCGGTGTGCTGTGCCGTAGACGGGTGGTGCGCCTACCTGCTGCGTGTGCGGAAAAGGAGGGCCGTCGATGGACTTGGACGAGGAAGTTTAGCAAGTCCAGTGTGCGGCTTTCAGGCGAGGGACACATTTCCACTGCGCAGCCTTTCACAACGAGAACTACTTTTGCGTTAATTGCACGGCCGCAACACGTGAGAGCACCCCAAGGCCATTCACGGGGCCACTACATACTGATTGCCATTTCCTTTCTTGCTTTTTACAAGTGCCGTATAATGTTGTCTTGAAGTACCACGCGGGTTCAAGGCTTTGAGCCCAATTGTCCTGGTTCTCGAGGAAATCTTTGATCTTCTGATGGATTCACCGAGCTGAAACGAGGGTAAAAGAGGCGGGGGGGGGGGTTGGCAGCGAAAACAAAATACACGTAACACCATGCAGAGTCTCGCTGTTGACAGTGCCTTAAGCGGAGTAGGGGTGTGACATTCATGAACATATATGCAATAAAAGACATCCATTTCGTTTTTGACAAGGAATTATTGGGAGAGACCCAGGTAGAGGTCTAGCTTTTTCTGGAAGATAGTTCTGCTCTGCGAGAGAACAATATCTTCCGGAAGTGCATTCCACAAAGTAATAAACCTATGGCTAAAATAGTTAATCCTCAGTGAAGTGCGTGGCCTCGGTTTGAAAACCCTTCTGCTGTGACCACGGAGAGAAGAGGCTGGGCAGACGGAGAAGAAGCAGTCGCTTTTACCTGATTCAAAAAGGTGGAACATCAGAAACAGATCACCCCTTACGCGTCTTACGTCAAGGGGATAGAGGTTGAGGAGTGACAGGCGGACTGGATAAGGTAGATGGGATAGACTCCTTATTGCCTTGGTGGAGGCCCGCTGAACTCTTTCTAGGATCTCACGGTCTCGGACAAGATCAGAGTGCACTATCTGGCTACCGTACTCCAGAAGAAGTCAGATATACGCGCCGAAAATTATGGGGAAATCATCCTAAGATATGCTTGGGAAGGACCTTCGAATCATATTTAGGACTCGAAAGGCGGACTTGCTATCAAGTTGGTGATGATGGGAGGAGGACAAGTTACAATCCAACCAGAAACCGAGCACCTTGTGTCGGTCAACCCTTGGCAGTGTGGTTGCTCCGCCAATGGAGATTTTGTGACCAGTCTCTCTGCCGAAAGACATGCTCACGCATTTGTCATCATTAACTGGGAGGTTCCAATCCTCGGACAAGCTTTTCGTTTCATAAACTGCAATTTGCATGTCTTCAACGCTTGAACTCCATAAGGTTACACCGTCTGCGTACATGGCAATGTTCGCAGGAAGGGCTGTCGGAAGATCGTTTATGTAGATCAAGAAAAGAAGAGGATCTAAGACCGACCCTTGGGGGACCCCAGTCGTTACTGGGGAGGGTTGAGACAAAACATCCCCGACTTTAACCACAAAGGTGCGGTCGGTAAGGAAGCTGCTTAGGATGGCCAACATGGGGCCTGTGATGCCGTCTGTATGCAGCCTATAAAGAAGAGGGGCATGGGGGACCTTATCGGGGGCCTTAGCAAAATCGATGAATACAGCGTGTGAGAGCTGGCCGTCATCATAGACTTTCGTTAGACTATCCATGACAGTAAGCATATCGGTGATGCATGATCTGCCAGGAAGAAACCCATGTTGGGACGGGGAGAGGATCTTATTTATATGAAGATGGGAAAGACCCTCACTCTCAAGAATTCCCCCAAAAATTTTGCTGGTGATACTAGTGAGGCTTATGGGTCCCTAACTAGAAGCAAGGTGTCTACTTCCCTTCTTATAGATGGGTGCGATGACCGTTTTTTTCCAGCCACTGGGGAAAACTCCATCATCAACACATCGCTGAAAAGGAGAGGCATAGGGAGCAGCTAATATGTCCGCGGCTTCCTTGAGAATACGGGGGTGGATTAGGTCAGGACCCATGGAGCAATACTGGTTGAGCTGTCGGAAACCTTGAGCCACTGCACCAATGGGAGCAGTGACGCGGTTAAGGGTAGTGGCCAGAGATATCGGGTTCATGGTAGGGTGGGATGATATGGGTATGGAGCTAAAAATTGTACGGAAGTAGGAGCTGAATGCTTCGGCTACTTGGCTAGGGGAAGTAATTGGAGATCCGGAACTATCTTTGAGAGCTAATGGCGTCGGAGCTGTGCCCCTTAGACGGCGCATGTACTGAAAGAAAAATGCCTTATTGGTCCGTGCTCGATCAAGTACAGATCGTTGAACTACATTCCGGCAGGACCTGATCTTGTCTTTGCATATGTTCCGTATGATCCTGAAATCTTCTGCTTCGCGGGCAAGACCTGTGGCTTTATATCTTGCAAAGAGGCGTGCGCGTTCGTCAAGGATGCGCCTAATGTGGCGAGGGAGGGGTCGCTTAGAGGTTTGTGGAAGGCGAATTCTGGGGACAAATAGCAATTCAGCTAAGGAGATTAACTCTCTGAGATTCTCTGCCATTTCATCAGCAGAAATACCTGGGTTAGTTGAATTTAGCTGGGAGCGAATAGATTTACAGACTTGGTCAAAATTGGTCCTGTTGAAGGATCTCAAAATTTTGGTTTCTGAGGGAAGAAGAGGCCATCTCACGATATAATCGAACCCAGTGAGAATTTGATCACTTTTGCTGGGGGCGGCAAGTAATGCACCACATCTATTTGGAACCGGTCATTGGCGATGACCAGGTCTATTAGGGACGGGGCGTGTCCTGTGTGATATGTTGTCGGACCTCTCACGTTATGCACCCACGAGTTCTTCAGTACGAGTTCTGGGAGGGGTTTACCAAAGGTGATATTAGAGGCATCAGCTCTTTGCCACTCGGTACCGGGGGGAGTTGAAGTCACCAGTGACTAACAGATGGGTGAAGTCTGTAGCTTTTCAGAGAGCCTAATAAGTCTATGAGACCTGGGCTATCAGATGAATTGCATGCGGGAGGACGATAGACTACACCAAGCAGTAGGGTGTCTGTCCTAAAGAGGGTAAACGCAGCCCACAAACAATCAATACATGGAAAGGTAGGGGTTGTCAATATGGTGGGAGGAGGGATCGAATTATCGTATTATATGATGACCCCGCCGGCACGACCTCTGCTGGATTCCTGCCTTACTGCGAAGTCTCCCGGAACGGATATTTCAACATCAGGTATGTTAGGGGTGAGCCAGGTTTCTGTGAGGGCTATGATCTGAGGCTCCTTATCCACTGCGAGCTGCCAAAGCTCCGGGATCTTATTCAACGCACTCAGGCAATTGCTGTAAAAACACTCGGGCACATGCTCAGTTGTTGCAGAATCGCCAGAGACAACTGATTTTGGGTTTGAGGAGTGGGTAAGAGGGGGATTTGGGGGTGGAAAGGAGGTCCTGGGGTAGTCGCGGGTTGAAGATATTGGGGGGCTAGAGAGTAAGCAGACTGTCGGGGGGACCGGTAGATTTTGATGTCTAGTAACCTGGGGGTATCATACCAGGAGGAAGGTCCACATCCTTCGGTCTCCGAAAAGAGTGGGCTGCTTTTTGTGGTTTGCCCTTCTGCGCACTACGTGATGCCCTGTTCTGAGTTTTCTTGATGGTGAGCTTGTTTTACATGACAGCACCAGATATATTTCTTGGTGCTTTAACCCCCTTCACGGCAGCTTTTAGCAGAAACGGGCTGCAGGTTTATGTCTGGGCTCAAGGATAGGTGAGTCTCGTCCGTTGATATAGTTTCATTGGCTATGTTGGGGTCTGGGATACTTTTCGTAGGCGTCAGATGTTTAGTGGCACTAGGCCTACTACTGGGAGTACTCTCCGCGACGGGAGATGGTGTGAGTAGGGAAGCGAGGGATGGTGAGCATGCAGGTCGATCCTCAAGCCGAGTTACCTGGACGACTGGCAGCACTCTGAGCTTGGGATCGGCTTTTTTGTAGAATTTCTGGCCTAGCCTTCTCACTGCGGAGCCCCAGATGAAGTGGCTTATCAATGGATACTCCCTTGAGCCCTTTAATTCCCTCCTTGAGCTTTGCGGCCGAGGAAACAATTCGTTTGGCTGCATCTGTGGAGCCCATTTCGATGAGAATGCCGTGTACTTGGTTGGCGCGTTTGGTTACCAACCAAGTGGATCGACCTTTGAGTGGGAAAGGGAGCTTAAGGCGGTTAAAAACCTGGGCGTAGGTGTAATACGGGTGATCCGAGTTGAGGAAGCGACCCCAAAGAATGACACGCTGGGAGCAATTCTCGGTGTCTTGTAAAATCTTGGCGGCATCAAAAACTTACTGCTCAGAAACTCTACAAGCCTGATCGGCTGCCTGGGACACTGGGAGGGATTTGATAACCAAACTCATCAGGCTGGTCAACTCATCCTTAAGGGTGCGGACAGTGGCCCTTGGCTCGGTTATCTCTACAACCTGACTTTGGACTGCACATTTTAGAGCATCCGCTGCCAGAGCATTATGAAATACCTTTACGTCCTGGTTGAGGAATGGGATATTGGCCACTCAGGGGGAATCACATTGCCTCATGGGGAAAGTAGCCTCTTCTGAGCAGGCTGTTATATCAGTGATGAGGGGCATTGACATTATACAGGGTCCAGTCAGAGGAGATAAAGATCAACTTAGATGGAGGGGGAGGAGCTGTGTTCTAAAAATTTCAAAAACAGCTACACTCGCCGAGGGAGACGACCGCATGGCTGGCGTCAAGTTGGCACATGAATCTCGTTTTTTGTGCGCAACTGAGTGATGGGGCCCATTTGGTGGTAATTGGGTGGTTAAGGTCGAAAGATCGAGAATATTACACCGGTGTTTTAAGCCACTGAACGAAATTGGAGTTATTGGCATTTAAGGGGTTTTTTCCCAAAGAATATCTTTACACAGGGACAACGAGTCCGATATTTTACTCATTCCAAGGGCATGAATTGGAGCTGTCTAGAACTTGGTATTTCAGGACTATTCAACGTATTAAACATTGCTTACCTATTACCAGAGGACCAATGTAAATATGTTCTGTCAACACTTCCTTTTCCAATGAATGATAACACAGTTTTGTAGATAATTTATCCAAGTTCGTAAAGTACAAGCCAGAGCAATACTGGAATTTGCAAAACTTTGCTTCACTAGCAGTAAAAAACCGAACGACTCGTGAAAAAGCACATTAGCAGCAGTTGAAACCTAGCTTACAAAACCAGAGCACACCATGTGGATCAGTTCCACATCACAGGATTAATAATAATAATAATGATAATAATAATAATAATAATGGCATATTTCTCGGCTATGTTCGAGACACACGCGAAGGCGCATGGCCATGGTGTACAGCGTTACTCAGTAAAATGAAATATTCACAAACGTCAGGTATAAAAGTCAAAAGTGCCAGCTGTAGAAAAACATAGCCAGCGATAATTTATATGGATCACTCTGGTGATGGTTTCCACGCCAATTTTGAACCGGTTTCGGTTTCGCGCTGGGTGGTGGCGCACAGCGGGATATCGTATAGGTCGTTCATTCGTGCTGCTAGAGGTGCATTATCAACGAAAATGATGCAAGCCATGAAAAATGGCGGTTTGCTGGGTATCTGTGAACAGCGAAGTTTCAAATATGAAGGAAAAGAGATTGTATGGCAGTACACTCGGGGAAATAGATGCATGCGAAGAGAATAGCAAACCATAAAGCTGATGCAAACCCTGAATGTCGGTTCTACTGGGGTTCAAGAAAAGGAAGGAGTTATGAAACAAGGAGACATGAAACCAATTTTATGAAGGTACATTTTTGTACTTTGGTGAATGTGCAAGTAACAAAGGTCCATATGAGGGTGAGTCAAGTTTCAGGATCAGTAACCTGTACCATTCAGAAATGTGAAAGTGCAACTGGATGGCCCTGGAAAAGTGGAGGATCAATTTCCAGCCGGACACGGATCGAGGGAAAATTGGACTGTTGCAACACTAAAGCGGTCAGTGGCACCTACTCCACGTTCTGGGTGGAGCAGGCTCGCCGGGGACTGAGCTATAATGCTGCAGGCTAGCAGAGTTGCGTCGAACGGTTGGGCCATTTTGTATGCATTCTGAAGGATTATTGGTTTGCAAGTTGGTGTGGCAGTTTTGGGATACTAAGAAAAACCTAGAGCTTCAGGGCTAAGATGATCTGGAAATGGTAACCCTCGATCTAGCTTGCTTACGCAGTCTGCAGTTCAGCATCGAGGCGGTAAGGTGGGTTTGTAGGAACAATGTGAGTCAATGGGACTGGTACCCTGCTAGCATAGCACTATATATTTTTCGGTCTCTTCCGGTATAGTAGTTACCATATATTGAATGGTTCCCGGGAGGCCCTAAAGTGGAAGAAACTATGATGGTGATGACGCACTAAAGCAAATTGGTTTCGTGCCGAGAAACATAGCCGTAAGTTCGTCTACGCAAATACTCGATGGTGCTAGTGTGCTGAGATTATACTTGATTAGGAGCAAGGATATCCGATATAGTGGTATTTGCATGTTTACCGTGATATCTTTCTCGTCGTTAGCATATTGCAAAGCAGGAAAACACCTATGTGAGAACTGGTTTGGAGAGCCGTGAGAGGTGGGAACGGTATGGGGCCAAATGTTCGTCTAGGAAGCGAACTCTAACGGTCTGCATTCAGTGCCCACGGTAGGCGGCAGTAGAGGCTGCTTCGGTTAGGGAGGCAGCACGATACACATCCATTAGCATCCGGCTCGTGCCGCTCCAATAGTGAACCACACTTTTTAGACGTTTTTATTGTTATTTTTTTAGTTTTATCACAGTCAGGTATCTGGCTGTCAGAGAAGGCGGAGCTGCTTTTGGCGGGTGACCACGGCTCTCATGCCCCGGCCGAAACATGGACCGTATGTAACAAGCCACGTTGGGAATAGGTCAACCACACCAGTCAATCCGTAGCAAACGGCAGCCTGAGGATATGGCTCACATGTGACAAGGCTGGTGTGGCTGAAAGACAAAACAGTGGGGTATTTTTCTCTCTCTTTTTTATGCCAATCTCTTTTTGAGGTTTCTGTCGTCTCATCGGTGGTCAGCTCTGTGCGGGGAGATAATCACAGCCAGGAATGCTCACAGATGTGCCGCGGTAACACTCGCCGTATCCGTGAAGTCAGCTCCCCAATGCGGTTTACGTAGAACAGAAAATGCGGGGGAAGGTAAAGTCAATCACAACCTGCGATTATTTGTTGGGGTTCAAGCTCACCGAAACACCAGTTTGCATAAGGGTGGGGCACTACTTGCAGCCCTAACAACGTGATGCCCTTATGCCTGAGTACGCCATGGGCCGCTATGTTGGCTTGCTGCAAAAAGGTATTTGATGGTAAAAAATTGAAGTTGTTTTGCCGTCCTAGATCGTGTGAATGAACCTCTTAGTTCCGTAATTGCTGCATCTAGGGGGCCAACCTTATATGGGTCTAATTGAGACTAGGTTGCTCAAAGCGGTTATGCGATTTATTAGTACCCTATACAAACCTCAAAGGCCTGAGCCCTTGAAATATAGGGATTGTACATCCTGGTTAGCGTGTCCACCGCGAGGGCTATGCTTATTTCCTGTTTGAAAGCCACTGATGTCGGTGATTATGTCCGAATTCGTTGTGGTAGCTTGTTCCACAATAAAGCGTACTTGTTAATGTAGAAGTTTGACCGAAGTGCAAGCTTTGGCAAAGGGACAGAAACCAAGAACTCATTGTTACATAAGGGATAAGTAGAAAGGGTTCTCACCTGCGGTGATGAACTACATGATTTATTCTTCAAGATATTGTGAAAGAATAGAACGTTATTTCTTATGCGGTGTAGCCATAAGGGATCGATTTTCAGCCGCTCACAACGTTCCATGTTATTAGAGGGCAAAGGAAAACCTATGAGCTGTTTCGTGAATGCGCGTTGTGCGTTCTCAAACGCCATACGGTCCCTTTGTCGCATGTTGGAACAAATGATTGAGCCGTATTCCAGAAGAGGTCTAACATGGGACTCAAAAATGCTTAGTTCACTTTCTGGCAAAATAAATGTTTGATGTATTAGCCCGATCGTGCGGCGTGCTTTAGCCACCTGGATGGCTGCTTGCTCCGAAAAGTCAAACGTACATGAGTAGTGTAGACCTAAGTCACGTACCTGAGAGTTGTTGGGTAAGAATCTGCCGTTTATACTAAGTCTTCCAATGAGGACGTGACATTTATACGTAATAATATTACTTTTTTCGGCGGAAAAACTCATTTTCCAATCACCATTCCAGGAGCTGAGAGCGAGCAGTTCCCGTGTAATGTCATCTACTGTAGAGGCTAGCGCCGCGGGCTCAAAAGTGTACACGATTTTGAGATCATCTGCAAACAGGAAGGGAACTCCCAGTTGGAAACTGGTAAATATATCGTTAACATACATTAGGAACAGTAGTGGGCCCAGTACACTACCTTGTATCACCCCACTAGTTACGGGGCGGGGTTCGGACAAATTTCCGCTTATACTTACAACCTGGTCTCGGGCTGATAAATAGGATGCAAACCAAGCGAGCATCGGGACCACGATTCCATATGTTTTGACCTTCTGTAGAAACCGGACGTGGGACAGTCGGTCGAACGCCTTGGTCATGTCCAAAAAGATCACGATTGCCGATTTACCAATATTGACAGCATCTGTGGCCAGATCGAGGAAATCTGTCGTGCATGTCGCACGTGATCTGTTTTTCAGAAAACCATGCTGACCAGCGTTGATTAGACTATGGTTAAGAAGGTGGCGTTTTAGCCTTTCCTTGATCATTTTCTCCACGATTCTGGGCACGACCGGAGTATGGTTCACCAGCCCGTAGTTAACTGGATCTAGACGTGATCCTCTTTTGTGCATAGGTATGAACAGAACCTATTAGCACTGAGCGTTAAGCAGTTTGTATGTTGATCGATGCCACAGGTCTGTGCGTTTTTTGTCTGTATGCTGTAAGGACAATTGGTTTCGGCCAATTGAAAACACATTTTTGACTGCTCTGCTTTGCAAACGGTTGGATTTTGGCTTCGTTAGCTAGTATCTCTTCCGGCTCCGCTCCCAATCGTGAAAGAGAAAGACGTTGTTTCAACACAAAAAGTCCTTCATCTATTCCATCGAATTTTACCGTCTTTTGGCACGCTTCGGAACTTCTGGCTAGCTGCCCGTTCCATAGGCTATTCTCGGGAGCGAGTTAGTGCATGGTATCCGGAGTACTAAATTGGTGAACCTTTCGTCCTTTCTAGATATTTTCTGGTAGATCCTTGACCACCGGTTAACCATTTTGTCAGTATTAGTCGGTGGTAACTGAATATTTTGAACCAGTTCTTTTTTGCATTTTTTCCAATGCGTCTACTTTTCCACTTTTTAAATGGTTTTATTTCATTACATTATTTGCACTATGATCGACCCTAAGTTTCTTGACGCCGAGGTAGATGCACTTGCGGTTCCTCAGGCACCTTTCAGGGTAAATAACTCCAAGGCTTGGTTCGCACATTTGGAATAAAAGTTTGCTGTGCGCAATGGGACTACGGAGAGTAGTAGGTTTCAATGCATGGACACATTTCTTCCTACACACATCGTCGACGATTTGCAAGATGTTTTGAAATCAGGAGAACCCATCCCCTAAGAATGCATAAAACCGGCGGTCATTAGCAGAATTGGTATGCCTGACAAACAGAGGCTAGTCCGTTTGCTTGCAGACACCGAGCTCGGTGATCGCAAACCCGCGCAGTTGCTTCGGCACATGGGGACTCTTCTAGGAACTACTAAGATCCATAATAGCCCACTGAAAAAGATTTGGCTCCAATATCTTCCCAGCAACAAGCAGAAGATTCTTCGTTTGTCCACAGATGAATGTCTCGAAAAGCTTGTCGAGATGGGCGACAAAATTAGGGAGGCCTACGAGCCAAAGGTTAGTAAGGCTTCTTCGCCGCAAACGGAGTCAGTGACTGCCTCTCTACCAGTGGCTGTGCACGATGTTGTCAAAAAGGTTGAGACACTCGATGTGTCGTCAGTTGGATGCCCAACCCCGGCATCTCCCAACAGATAGACTCGCCCAAACAGACCTCCGAATAGAAACAGTAGCAAAATTCCAGTTCAGCCAACATCAACAGAAGCTCCTCGTTGGCATCATCAGCGGTGTCGTTCAAAGACGCGCTATTGCTTTCCACTTTGTGCTACTGCCCCAGCCAGTCAGAAAAAAGGGCGCTAGTGCTTGGCTGTGGCGGATCCTGCTGGCCATGGCAATCGCCTATTCTACATAATCGGCCATACTTTACAGTCAACCTACTTAGTAAACACAGGTGCTGAAGTTGGTGTGCTCCCGCATTCAGGTCAACCTACTCGCCGCTAATAGTACTTCCATAAAGAATTAACGATGAATTTCGAATACATCAGATTTTGGTCTTCGCCGCAATTTCCTTTGGGTTTTCTTAATCGCAGACGTTCGAAAAGCTATTTTGGGTGTTGATTTCCTGCATCACTTCAAACTCCTAGTTGATTCTCGCCACCACCTTGTGGATTGTGTCTCCAGTTTATCTGTGAATGGGATTTTGGTTGATTCTAACCCGGTCAGTCCTGTTCTACTGAAACCCACCGGTCCTCACTTGTTCGGTGACAGATTGAATGCACACCCAAAAACGTTGCACCCACCTCCGGTACTACGAGCAGTAACCAGCTCGATAGGTCATCATAATAGCACACTATGCCCCCCATTTTTACTAGGCACGCCAGCTTGCGCCCAACAAATTTCAAACGGCGCGAGCGGAGTTCGAGCACCTGCCTGGCTTGGGTAATATTCTCGCTTCAATAGTCCCTTGGCTTCACCACTCCTTATGTTTCCTAGGGTCAGGAGATGGGCGACCAGGTGGAGACTTCCATTGTTCGGGGACTTAGCTGTTCATCATAGAAAGCGTGAAAAGGTTAAGAAGAAACAAGTCCATATAGATATCACCTTGACGGATAAGTGCGAGATGGAAACCACCTGCACATGGATTGACGGAAGCCCTGGTCCTGAAGGTTAGTCTGCTTATGTCACTAGAATAGAACCTCGTGAGGGAAAGTCTAGCGTCGGTCGACGGAAGAGGCACAGGGGGAGGAGAGTGAGTTGAAGCTATCAAGGGAGAATAAAACTGGACTTTCATCGCTTCCGCGACGGCTTCGGGTGATTTGAAGTGAACGACCCGAAAATGGATAACTTCGGGATACTACAGGGTGAAGGAGAAGACAATGGACTTAGAAGCCCTGCTTCTCATCCTGATTTGATCGGATCGTTCAACGCTCGAGTTTCTTGGTTTACGAGGTGCTGTTCCTTTGCTATCGAAAGAGTTCTATAAAGGTGGCGCACGCGAAAGAAGAAAAGTCACGAGATACAGAGTACTTACGTTGCAAATCAAGAGCCCGCCTTCGATACTGGCTATAAGGATCTCACTCTTCAGAAGGCACTAGCTGGAGGAGGTACCAAGCCTAGAGAGGCACAGAGGAAGGTTAGTGTAGAGAAAGCCAGATGCCCTCTGTTGAGTGGAAGTGAGAAGGAAATTATGCTTTTTGGGGGATCGAAAGATGACTGAAGCAACTGTCCAATTTGCCCGAGGAATGAACCTATCAGGAGAAGCAGGGTTTGCAATTACTATGAAAGCTCAAACTTACAAGTAACCATTTTGTGGTGGCTACCTGGAAAGGAGCATAGAGCCTCAAGGGAAACTACCAAGACGCCGTAGGTGAAGAGGAGTTCCAAGATATTCAGTCGTCTGGTGAGAGTATTTACTTTTCGAGTCCTCTGTCCAAGGAAGATCTAAGAGAGTAAGCCGAGGGAGTCGGTGGGTTCACAAAGCAAAGTCCAAACCATTTTGAGGGCAGTGAAGTCACCCGCGATGATTTCTGCACTGCGAGGGTAATCAGAGGCCAAGTTGAATGCTTCAGTAACAGAATCTAGAAGAGACGAGTTCCGGCCGGATGGACTGTGGACGCATCCTACTAATATTCTTTGCAGACCAGGTTAGCAGATATTAACAAGTAGGTAGTGGTCGATGACAGTCGTTGGGGTGCTTTTCCGGACGCATAATGGGCAGCTCCCACCAAGTCTAGCGTGGCGGGGTCTGAGAACATGTCGAACCCAGCTATAAGAAGACGCTCGGGTTTGGTGTTTTCCGTGAGCCATGTTTCGGTTACCGTGGTGATATCAAGGTTCTTTGGGTCAGCTCGCGATTTCTTGGCGTCTTTCTAACCGGAAATTGAGAAGCAGCCAGTTTGTGCTGGTAACTGATGTTATGTTCACACTCGTGGTACCATTGAGGAACGCGGAGATATGGAGTGGGTTGGCCCTGCAACACGACAGCCCCGGTGCTGGTTGGTATAGTGTGGCAAGAGTGGGCCTCGGAAGGCAGGAACTGCGAGGGTTGGGAAAGGTTCCGTCACGTGTCAACGCAGCTTGCTCAGGGGGGGTAGGGCAGGTGTCAGTAATCGATAGAGGGAGTATAAGAGGGCTATTTTGGAGGGGGGGGAAATGGGAGCACGCGATTTCGCGCAGTTGGAGTGAGGAGCTGGGTATGTTGTTGGAGCGGATGTAAACGACTAAAAAGACGCTGGTTTTTGGTAAACGGCCCGGTAGGGCGGGGAAGAAGGAAATATGCCGGACTAAATGAAGCGGAGAGGTGAAAATTTACATAAAGGAGTTCGTGCAAGTATCCTGCGGGTAGGTAGGCTGTAACGGGATGGGCAGTGATGGGAGAGATCAAAATGTTTGGTATGGTAATAGGACTAGTGGGATGAGCGTCTGATGCACGAAAAGGGTAGGAAATGATGAGTCAGATAAAGTTAACTTCGAAGGATAGCTGGATAGTGGGTTGCGGGTATAGTCCGCGTAAAAGCTCTTGGAGCTGAGAATCCGCTGAGAGAAAATATGGTTTGAGAAGTTGTCCGTTTTGGGAAGAGAAATTATGGGCCCTGGACTTTGTGACAGTCCGCAACGGTATCTGGTAGGAGGCAACTTTTGCAAGACCATCGGAGTGTGACCTGGTGATGCAACGAGGCCGCTTTCTATCAAGTCAGATGCTGGGGTATTTGGTAGGGAAGGAATACGGGTAGTCGGATTTCGGACGTGAGGCCGTAGGCTCCCTTTGTTGTGGACCCACTGCAGTGGAGGCTGAGTGCCAAGAGCTACCAACTTCCGGCTCAAGGGCGATGAACCAGGTCGCTAAAACGAGCGTATGTCCCTGGAGACTCTACTTTGTGACAGTTTGGTTGCCGGGGAATGCCCTGATGGCTGGCGGGTCGGCTTCGGTCGGGACTGGCTCAGCAGTGGTATGGCGCAGTCCGACGAATAAAATTTAGTTTCAGCTAGGGGATGGGGACTAGGTCGACCATACTTTGTTTCATGTGTCGCCCTGGTAAACTGAAGCGAGATTGTTAGGTTAAGCCGACCACCAGGCCTGGGTTGCTGTTTATGATGCGTAAAGGGTGGGTGACCGGCAGGACTTGGTGGATTCGAGCCACAAGCGCCTGTGACAATACTGATCAGTCTAGGATGCTTGGAAACCGGCAGATTTTGTGACGGTCCAGGTGTTGCTTCGAGGTCTTCATTAGAAAACTGTTGGCTACCAGACTTTGGTTTCTTGGTTTGGACTGAGAGGAGGTGCAGATTGTAGGGGCCTTTTTGGTGGGTTCATGTCCTGGATGTTTGAGGAGGTTCAGCCTTTCCACAACCCCTCCTACTAGACGCGTTTGCCGGATGTTGTTCGAAATTTTTATATGGTGATTTGAAGGCAATAACGCCTTGCTTATGAACAAATCCGTTGGTTGTCAGCTAGTCCGAAAACTAAAAGAGGACGGGATATTGGTTTCCGTACGCTTGTTTGCGTAGTGTGATACTATGGCATGTTTCCCGTTCAGTTTTGGCAGCATTCAGCAAGGTACTGCTGACTGTTTTTAGCTGGGCCCCATCAGGGTTGGTATATACAATGAAGTGGTTTGAATTTCTTATTTACTTCGAGACCACTGAGGATATGCCGTCAAAAAAGTTACACGTGGCGACTAAACTACAGTCCATGGTAGTAGTAGATGACTCGAGCGGTTCGACCAGGGACGTCAGGGTTCTTCTGATTCTGTCAACAGCTACAAACGGCCATTCAAGCCAGCTTACTTATTATTAGAAGATATCGATCTTGCTATGCACCTCACCCTCGGAGTTCGGTAATGAGGTGGGGCAAGGCGCAGTGTCTCGGAGACCTAAGGCTACGTGCTGCAAAACCTTACTGGCTGGCCTGTCTTTTTTGAAGCTGTACAATAAGACTGTAGACTTGAGGTAACAAGCCAGCTTCCCTGGATATCTGGCACTAAGCTCAAAAGTGCTGGTTTTTGGGGGCAAAGAGCTGATGAAAAAGAGTACATGGCGAGTAGAAATTCCGGAAGTAAGATGGCAAGAAACTAGCCAGGCCCGAGAATTCAGGGGTTTGCATGGGGACCGGATGGTTCACCACCAGCCGTGAAAATATAGCAGGCTTAAAAAACAGGGGATCTTAGGGGAGTAGATGGTCTAGGCACTTTGAAGCGAAGGAGTACGGAATAAGGAGAGTCTGGTGGTGAACAGACGCGAACAACAACAGCTGCAGACGTGTCACTGTTCAGTGGTCTATTAGTTATACCTACCCGTGTCCTACAAGATACGACTCGAGGTCAGGTTAAGTTGGACAGGAGTGAAAGCAACCAAGACCAACCGAGAGTCCAAAAGGCTTTCAGTTTTATGCAGAGGAAGCCGGCACCCACCAACCGGTCAGCAAAATGGTATCGAACCGGTTCCAAAATAGTACCAAATTTGTCCCAATTCGGCCCCATTTGGAACAGCTCTCGGAATATTTTTGAAAACACAAAGGAAGCAGCGGCTTGAACGTCTTTTTCAAATTTTGGTATGCTACACTACATTAATTCATCTTCAGTTACCAGTTATTGAGCTTCTATTAATTTATTTTTGGGAAAACAAGATTGTCCGTATGCTCCCTGCTTGACGTTACCCTTGTGACTGCTTTGCAGAGAGCGGACTCACTAAAAGGCAATTGCGAGCTTAACGCTTAGGCGCACTTGGTTTACGAATAAATATTTTCACTCGGGTTAACTTGGAAATCGACTAATTGCTCGAAGTCTGTTTTGCTTAAGTCTAACTGGTACCGGCAAAGTCGACAGAATCACCAACATACGTCACTCTAGGCAAGCGGCGGGGCGTGCTCCAGCTCGTCAGCTCTGACCACTAGCGTGTTCGGTCTCCCATCTCTTGTCATTTATACAGGGCAACTAATATAATTACTAAAACCCGTCAACTGCTATCGTCCTTCATCTCCATTCGCTGGACGGGAATCGAGTCCGCAAGTCGTTCGTGAGCCCAAACCCGGGTGGTTTCTTGCGCATAATATCCCTATAAAAAGTAGCACTTTACAAAGAATTCACAGAGTTTTTCTATGTTATGAAAAGCCTTTGGAGTAAAGAGCAAAATTCGCCGACTTGTGCCATAGTATTGAAAAGCCCCAAAATATTCCCTCGAGGGACTCTTCTAAAACTAAATACTGAGGCATATTCCCCCACGGGACCTTTTGTGACCAAAGTGCTCATCCCTGTGCATACCGGGTTGCAGCAATAGTGACAGTAGACAGCCTGAAAAGGTTCCGAGTCTACGACTGGTTTCTGAAATGTTTAAAAGGGCTTCTATGTAGTTATAGTTGGTCTCAACTGAGGAAACAGAAATAGTCAATAATAGATAAGCGCTCGCACGGGCTTCGTGGGGCGGTAGCCAGCTAGATATTTATCAGGGTTACCTAAGCGAGGGCGTTAGCAATACTTTTGAATAGGCTCCAGACTAAGAAGTGCCAAGTAATCCCGTGAGAGAAATAGCGAGGTCCATTAACTGATACTATTTTTTTGGGGGGGGGACCCGACCTGGAGTTTTTATTGCTGAACCTGTGTACTTTATGCTCGTTGTCCAGGGCCTTCTCGGCTAGATTAAATGCATCATTCGCAATCCGACTCGATGGGACACGCTTGTGTCATGATCTTTGGAGTTATCCTGCTATAAACCACACCAGTCATCTCCAGGCTCACAAGGAGGATCATTAAGTACCAGTTTGCAATTTTTAACCTCAAGAGGCGTTATCGACACAGCTCCACGTGGACTTCTGAAGTTCCGTGCCAGCATCACGCGTCTAGTGGACTTCTCCAACCTAGTCACGTCAAGTGCCTGCTACAATATTTCAGTTATCATCAGCTTTCTCCATGCAACTAAATCATTTGACCGCGTATCGATTAATCCATTACTCTCAAAAGCTAAGTCCCATGGAGATCAGTGGTTAGAGAGGAGTGTGGACGGCCGGTACAGGCAGCGCGTATGACTTTAGTCAGTAGTTGTATCTCAAGCAATGGAGAATCCGGGGTTGGGTCAAGTGAAATTTGTCTAATAGGAAGGAATCCGGAAACCCCGTTCCGTGCATTAGCGTCCATGTTACAAACGACATTTATCATTCGTATGAACTATCTTTGCTGGAATTCCGATTGTTTGTTTAATTTCTCTAAATATTTGTTACAAACCGGACTCCTATCGTTGCCTCGAGAGAGAATCGTTCAGCCTGAACTTCGTTGTGACTGTATCTAGTAATCTCATCTTCTGTACCTAACCTTTTGCTGTAACCCGGCTGCAGTTGTTGATCTGTTGTCCAATTGGGATCGAAAGAGCCCAGAAGGTACACTATTGAGGTTTGATTATTTTAAAATTAATTAATTTATTGTGTATAGTACCACCTGACCTTGAACCTCAAATCCCCCGGGCATCCATTTGAACCCGCCCATGGGTTCCCTTAAACTCTTCCCAATGTTTTTGTGTGCATGCATTCTTCATACATTTATCTCCCTTATGAGCCTAACCATCCCATCTTTGTCGCGCATATTTCTACTTTTTCACGAATTTTGTCTGTCCATTTCATGGCTTGTAAAAACTTGATCATGCTTCTAGCACGCCTCGGGGGGCTCCGAAATAAACCAATATTATTATTATTATTACTACTAATAATATTATCTAAATTTCGCTCAAATCCCTCATTCTACGGCAAACTTCGAAACTCAGGTTATTACTGTAGAAACTCAGAAGTGTTCCACACTATCGTGCACTTGTCCCTCAGGGCCGACGTCACTCCCGACCGAGCTCAGACACAACCAAATTTCCTGCTTTTCCTCAGGTTATTCCCCCCAGTCACACAGCCCCTCTGACGCCACTGCCTGATCCTCGGCCCACAACTTATTCTTACCAAGCACTCACGCGGCTTGCGTCTTTGACTACAACCAATCCATGAAATAGCCATGCCTCCTCCCTTGCTCCTCGAGGCTCTCTGTTTTACAGTAACCGATGGCTTACTTTGTCCTATGACCCCCAACCATGGCACAGCTTTTATATTCCCACAGGTACCAACCATTATTCCTCTTTTCCTTAGCTTCTCCCAGCTTTCCGTCTCAGGATGCCTCCCTGTTTCGTTATTGCAGTTGACCACTACACCCAAGCTTAGGCCGGCTCAGACAGCGAACCTCCTCTTGAATTCCCCTTCTACGCCTTCGTCGATGAGTACGTCCCTATGAGCTGGATCCTATTGCCGTGAGTACTATAGAAGACACCATCACGGCTCAAGCGACTGGATGATTAATCACAGTCCGGCCCTCACTTGACCAGCTCTCGTTGGATCTTACCTCCAAGATCCCTGGAAATTCAGCTGTCCGGTCCCCAAATATATGAACCTCACAATTACCTTATACTTCTAATCTAAGATCCTGAATGTCCACGCGTGCCAACTTCAGTAATGCCGACGTGGTTAGGTCCACTTCTTCCGCCGGCTCTGGTCGAGGGCGCAAGACGCCTGCAGAGATGTGCGGGCATAACTAGAATGCGGCTTTCGTTCCCCGTCATGAAAAATGGGTTTCAGACTAGGCTTCAGTCTCAACCACTAGCATCAGACTTGTATTGCGATATACTGTTTCGTATCTCGTTCAGCTGCTTATATGCCCTCCCATCTGTCTCCCACACTCTTAGCCAAGTATCCTTCACACGGTCATTTCCGCCCAAAGGCATCCAACCTGTATTCCATAAGCACAAACCTACACCCAGCATCAGTCAAATTCCTGACGATGTATGTATATCTCTTAGAACTTCCTAGAAAGTCATGTATATCTATTCACCAGTTTTACCACATTTAATGCAGGGACCAGTTCTTACCTATTTATTCTTTGACCTGTCCAAGAGTAAATCACTACCTTGAATTCTCTCTCAGTGAATATCGATTACTCTAACAGCAGTCAGATCACTTCACCTTATTCCCATGGTTACGTTACTGGATTCTGCGACAAGAATTCCATAAGGTTATTCAAGCTTATACGTTCTTATTGTGGACACTACAAGTCTAGATGAGACACTCCGTCAACCACCCGATTTGTGTGACACCAGATGATTACTCCTCTGTTGTCTCAGGCCGGAATTTACTCAGAATGTGCTCTCACCCCATTATTTACACTTCGCGATAGTTTCCCCGATGTAACCGCCGGTTGTGACCCCTCTCCAAAAAAACTGTAATTTCAAGTTTCCTCGACACCGCTCGCTCATATACAATAATTGCATGATTTTATACGCCATACGTTTCATGAATCAACGTTTGTTTTTTCGCTGCCAACGCGCTACTCTGTCATATCCTATTTTGGACCTGTTTGACACAAGCGCTTTCTGCTCACACGCAGCAAGTTGGTTCTCGTTTTCTGAGTCCCTTTGACCGCATAAATGAGGTTTGCATCGGTTTTGTGTCACTGTTCATTTAATAACCTAGTATAGTAGAATTTCACGGAAAATCGCTTCCTGATTTCGGGATCCTTTACAAATTTGGCTACGTACTGCTCAAAGGCTTCTTACATACGATGTATCATTTTCCATGACTCTCAAGCTTCTATTGTGTTTCTGCCTCTTGCATTTACTCTTTGATCAACCAGTGTTTATGTAGCCTCAGTCTCTGATTAACTTGAACAAACCCAGAATATGAATTTCAATCCTCTTGGCTTCCAACTTTTTCGCTTTATTCCATTAAACTTTAGCAGCTGCTTAGCCGCGCCGCAAGCAAGTGAGTGATTTTTCTTCACAATCCAGCTGGAATTTACTTACGATTATCCTGGGCTACATATGTCATCACTACTAAGCTGGCTCGTTATTCACTGATGATATTTCAAAGTATTTCTCAGAGATTCTACTACAAAAGGGTTTCTTCAATGAGTACCAAGTTCTCATTCTTCCTTCCCGTTTTTGTCCGGTCAGTTTGTGTTCAAAATATTTTGCCATTTTAATCATTCTCGAATTGTGTTACAGCCTGACATTATTACTCAGTTTTGCCTGGCAATCACTTGTAGCCCTGTTCAAACCCCCATACTTCTTTCTGTGCATGCACCTGAGCGTCCATCCTGAGCTCTGTATTTTGACATTATTTTATGCGGCTAAGTAGGCCGCGGGATTCCCCGAAGTAAATCATTGTTATTGTTGTCGTTATTGTTGTCTTTTTTACCGTTATCGGGCGTGTTCTTGTATTTTTAACTTTGAGCTTTGCCCCTATAAATAGGCTTTCCGTCAAAAGACGGAGCTAAAGGAAGCTACCATCATGGACTGTGTTGTAAAATATATCAAGATGGAAGTAAGACAAACTTTCTGAAATCGGGTCTGGGAGGATTTTCACCTCCATATTGCATTGTTTGGCGAAAAAGAGAAGATGTTTTACTGGGCATATTGAGATCAGAATGTAGATGGTACATCTCCGCCCACTTCCAGTGCAATGGAAATTTGTATCAGTAAAAAGTGCATTTAGCAGATCTAGCCCCTCCAACTATGTGGCTTGATGAAAAGCCGGCATCCATAACATTATCACCCGGAGATTTTGTGGTATTTGAGTGCTTTCATACCCAATGTCTGAAAAAATTATCACCTCAAACCTTGAACCGTTAAAACTTAGGAAATGTGCTGTAGTAAGTGCTTCTGTGCATTGCTTATTTCGACCATGAGTTCAGAGATCTAATTTCTTCGTAGAGTGTCGCTTGTGGCGTCAGATAAATGTACCAAAACCTCGTTAGCTGTGAGGTTTTAAGAAGCGTGACAATACAGGTGGGTAATTATGCGGTCAGGAAACTGAGAAATAGCTATAGACAGATCATGAGACTTGCGCAGGCATAGTGCTCTTCCAATGAAATGGAGCCACGAGAACCGGATGTTTTTTCCGGATCTAGTTATCGAGTGGACCTATTCTAAATCTGGGTCCAAATCTGACTGACGGACAATGACGAGAATGGTACAGCTTCACGATCACGATTAAATAGAATATTCATTGAAATGTGCTTCTAGCCCTCTGAAGAACTGTGAGAAAAATACCAAAAAATACGAATATGATAACTCGTTCACCTGAAACAGCCCGAAAATTCTGTGTCCGCTTATGACATATATATATATATATAATTATCAATCTTCAGAAGATGCGCCAAGGGATCCAAATTGCTTGTTATGATAGCCGTGTCCCCGAGGAAAACGATAATTATTAGAGTTTTTAAGGGCTGTATCCTCGACGGCCAACTCCGTAATCCGCCACGCCTGTCCTCCGAAAATTGAAAGTTTGCCACCTGTCGGCTGTTGTGTCGATTCAAGTTGAGCTGTTTGCTTTAACCTCGTGTCGCCTTATGCCATGGTAGATATTCCGATGAGTCAGACCACGATAAATATGCCTTTGTCGAATGTTGCCCAAAACAATTTCATGTGCACTATTTACTCGGTACCACATTGTTTGGTGTCAATTTACCTTCCGGAGGATTTCGCAGATTGGGGGGAACGAAACGCACTTTGGGGCCATTTCTCTAGTTCATCTAGCCATAAAAATGACCACCATGCACCTTAATGCCAAAATGAGCGGAAGAGAAGCAAAATATAAGTCACTGGACCTGATGTTGCAGATGTCGCCATGTTAGTGTACCCTGAGATACCACAACCAGAGGTATTGGTCAGCCCCGGCACGCCGACAGGTGAACCGGTGACTAGGCTCACCGGCTTGGTTGGTGTCACTGTTGTTGTAGGCAGCCTGATGATGAAAAAAGCTGATTGGCTGAGCCGCCTTCACGTGTTTACTGTATGACAATATGTAAAGCGCATAGAGAAGAGCGAACGTTGCTGATGCGCAGTTTGGTAGCTTGTTGACGACTTCATTAACTTTTGCCCAGTTACGCATCACTAAGTGAACAGTACATTTGACTTCGCGTATGGCTTAAAGAATGGTGAAATTTCTTGTTACTGTGGAACAGACGCGTGAGCCATTTATTAGGCTATAGACTGTTGGCGGGAATGTAGATTATTAAATGTTATTTGGCATCATTTTGTTGCATAATTCTGTCGTCAAATGTTCTCTAATCTTACGGGGTATTGCTTACAATCCAATGGAATTTCCTAGGGAGCTTTAAAACCACTGATGCATCTTAACAGATCACGTATGATGAAGGGTCCCCTGAATTTATTCAGTTCCAGCATTACGGATTACTTCCTCCTCATCAGCACTATCTGGTTAAGGGCTTCTATGTTTTCATTCTTCGCAGACTTTTCGCACATTCAAGTTCTTGCTTGTTCTTTTATGATTGAAGTCTGTTTCGTTTCTACGGTCAGCTTCGCAAACGTCACAGCCAAGTACGAATTGTAAGGTTTTATTTGTTGTTGTCCCATATTCGAGTACCGCGCCAAATACTACATGGACGTTCTGGTATTCCATAGACTTGGTTTCATTGGATTCCATTATCTCCTGGTTGAAGTTTCTCAAAATGCTTTCGCATGTGCGCACCACGTCCGTTTTACGAGGACGTCGTCAAACTAAGCTACCGACAGAACTGCATGCGGTGGGGTGATATGTCGCATGAATCCGCGGTGTCTTTCTGGAGGATGCAAGCACACTCCACAAAATGTTCTTGCAGAAGGTGTAAGTTTCTTCAATAGTAACAATGGCGCTCCAGACTTGGATGAGACTTGCCAAGTTGCATGATCGACTTGTTGAGGAGTCATAGCAGCACGCAAGGTTTTAAGCTTGTTCAAAAGGAGAGCGCTGAATACTGAAATGTAACGGGTATTATTTACACGTACTCTTCAGGATGGAGTGGAGAGTTTTTTCTCGATTGCTGTCGATGTGCATGAACAGAAGAATGATCGAGTAAAAAACCACGAAGCTTTTTGATAAAGAAAATGGTTCATTCCCGATTGGCGCAAGGCAAACTAGGGTGCAGGACAACATAATGCTGGCAACGACGAAATCAGAAGTCTCATGCGGCTAATACGCATACGCTGTTAAGGAAAGGCGGGAGATGGGAATGAACGTATCAGAAGGCAGTGCCTGGCTCTCGGAGATCAAAAATCCTGCTGATTGACGTCCCGTGGAATTTTCAAGGGGAAACCTTTTGCTAGACCCAAGCTGGAAGCGCTGCCTCAAGGCCGAAACCCCTCCCATTGTTTGGTGGTCTACTTTCCAGCCCACCGGCAATAAATGACGTAAAATGAAGCCGATGATATTATCCCGAACCCTTCCAAATTGCCCAGTATTCTACCTTACATCTCACCGGCGATACCGGGTGCAAGATACAGTCGCGATTTGTATTTTAGACCCTTTCTGTTTTCCCCACTGCCTCATTATTCGGTGAACTATCTTCCAACTCAATGGTTACATTCAGAAATCAAGATCATCATAGTATCCTGAAACATTTAGGCTTCAGCCCCGCACCCGCGTTCTACATAAGCATTTAAAAAAGGGTAACGGCCAGCAAAATTAAAATTCAAAGTATACGATCACTTTGGTTTTTACATGGGTTTCCTTTGAATCGTAAAATATATGCATAGGGTTTTTGCGAGAACTGGCATAATACCTACGAATTGCAAAGTGCTTGAAATAAATTTCGATTATGCCGGTCGCTTGAAAGAGGCGATTGTCACAAAACGCTATACACTGAGCTCTCAGGCTACGGATAAAGAGACGTAAGTGGGCGGCAAACTCAATGACGGAAAAAGATGTAACATCAAAATCAGAATATAACGAGACAGTGCGAAGCACACCAGAAAAATTTATTTGCTTGGTACTGACGTCGTTGATCACATAGAAGATAAAGTTCGCAGTGGATTCATTTCTGGCAATCACCTCCGTTGCCACCCTAGGTAAACACATTTTCCCATGACTGCAAACCAAGCTGCTCCTGGTTCGGCCGCCAAAATGTCACGCACTCTTCTTAGTCTTCTCTCACTGGTTCCCGCCCTGTGCTCTTTGCCCTGCGGGTTCGCACATGCATTTAGATGACTCGACTTTGGTCTTCTAACTGCTAGCAAAGCCCCATCCGATTTGGGACCTTAGCAGCGATGCACCTCCGCACGCCATTTGCCTTGTTAGCCATGCGCTACTTTGGTGAGTCCTACTTTGTTTCAGGAAACAGAGGCAGTTTTTGGATTCCCTGCGATATTTTCTTCACCAATGCTAGTCCGTCTCATTGTCCTGCTTTTTCTGCTTTTGAGCCGCTTCATCTGATAAACGTATTTCAAAGTCCCACTGATTAAAATGAGTATCTTTAAAACAACTTCATTTTGGCTTAAACTCAGTTTAATGCTGAAAATGACCCGTTCCCAGGGACGGTCGATGCTAGACTCTGAAGAAGCCGCGGACGCATGATCATCCAGCGTGTCTTCGAAACATGTCAGGGTCCCTGAGGGCTCACACACCGACCCAGGTTTTGGATGGTTTAAGTAGAAGTACGGTTTCGATTGGTCCGGATAGCCGTTTTTAATCCATCAAGTTTACATATCTGGTGGGGAGCTTGCCCCCGGCTCTGGCCCTAGTGGCCACTGATGTCCTGTACAACCCCTTCTCCCAGGACAGCCAGTACGATAGACTGCGGGGCGCTGTACTGGGGAGACTTGGCGAGTAGGAAAAAGAGGGGTTAAAATAACCGTTGTCCGGAACTAAGCTCGGTGATCATGGCAACCAAACTTCTCCGTTTTGTGCGGGGACAAGTCTTTACTCTCAAAGTAGTTGATAAGATGTTGCGTTTGCGTGGACATAAGGGCTTTCCAATACCTTTCAAGCTATGTTGGCTGTTTTTCTGAAGCAAATCCACTTAAAAAAATTAGCGGAAGCTGCTGATGGAGTAAAAGCGCATGCTTTACCACCTTTGCAGCGCATACCCAAGGACCGTGAAGTAGACCATATAAAAACAGCATGGAGCTTTTAGATAAGAAAAGGGAGTTACCGTCCTTCCGGGTTAAATCACTGAATGTGTCGTGACCAAATTCCAGAACTCGCGGAGTTAAAAGCCCCAACCGTTGACGGCGGCTTAGCCCTACGAACCCCGGCATACGTTGATACTACGGAAACTACCGTGATAAAGCGAAAAGTGCCCCGGTCTTTGTACGTATCAGTCTGAGTACCACGGAGAGGCTCAGGCCGATCAGCGCAGGTTAAAACCTTGTCAGGCCTTCCCGTTCACTCTTGTTCAGTTTTTTCGCAATCAAAAGAATATGGGGAACACCTTCCAGTAGATGTCGGTAAACAAGTGCGCATTATTCGCCTGTATGCCACAGCCGGTCAACCTTAGATTTGGTCGCAGCTGATAAGACACCCATGAAGACATACGGTAAGCGTTCCCTCACTCGGAACCTGGGCTTACGCCGTAATCTTCAATGGTCGTTTATTATTACCGGCCCTCCTCACTCGACTGCTGGAATCGGTTTTCCCAAAAAGGACTTCAATGATAACTTCCTTAATGTTGAGGAAAACATTTGCCAAACTCAAAAAGAGGGACGATAAAAGTGAACCGGCAGAGTGCTCCGGGAAAAGCCAATAATGACTAGAAAAGACAGCACAAGTGACACGACTGTAGCAGCCGTGTAGGCGCAACAACACTGGATTTGCAAACCACAGAATGTGCTCGTTTCTGGGATCGCCCTTGCGCTGGACTCATTCTTGAAAACACCTCGGGTGGCTGGAGGCGAGATCTACCAACGTAGTCGCATCCACGACTTTTATGGAATCCCTGCAAGCTCGACGTGCTCTGGATAAAGCGGTGAATCTGAAGAAGCCGCGACCTGTAGGAATTTGCGAGAATGAGTATTGTTGTGGTTACATATGATGGGTGACACAGTCCACGGAATGGCTTGTCCACCGATATTTTCGGCTTTGTAAATGTACTGCAGATCAGATTCAGTGAAAGCAACGATTGGTCGGAAAGCTTGTGATGGATTAGCACCCAAAAGGACTAGCCTTGATGGGCTCTAGAACGTCATGGAATTATGTATACATATGACTGGGGAGATGAAAAAACCAAAAAAGCAGTTTTGACGGGTCCCAGCTGAGGTGGAACACACATTAGCAAAAACGGGGTTACTTGGATTATCGGGTGGCGATAGCAATTTTCGCCTCCAGAGGCTGGTATATCATATAATACAAAACGACTTATCATCATATAGAATGGTTGCTTCACAGGCAAAAGCCTCATGCAGCTTAAAAACAGGAGAGATGTGCGAAACAGAGACGGAAGCAGGCACGGCTCATGTTGTGCCATGGTCGAACTAGCCAAACTTGTAGGGCACTGTTTGTGCGTATGCACTGAAGCTACTTTATGGATGCAGAAGGGAGACTAAGGATGTTCAGGCTACTCAGACCAATGCGGACGCTGACAGTGGCGAGAGTTGTCGAAGGAAAGGCGGATAGGTGGGAGAGTTATGTGCATTCTATCTGAGACGGGATTGGTGATGGAGAACTCTTCAGAATGCCGTATTTTCATAGATAATTTTAGAGGCTAAATTAATGGCCCTGGGCACCGTGAGGCAGTCACGGGACATGCTGTCCAACACAAAGAGGTGTTAAGATGAATATCAGGGAAAGGCAGTCTATTCCCAATCCTGCTTTAAATCTTTAGGAGGAGGCAAGATTCCAGAGCTAGTTTACGCAGTAGAACCGCAATGAAAGAGACAAAACGTCGAAGAAGGTTAGGGCCCGAAGGATTAAGGAGCCTCTGGCAAGTTGTATATACATGGCGGCAGGGCCATTTTAATTGGGTCATGTTCCGCCCAAGGCGACTAATCGGCAGTAGCTTGTGCCCAGATAGTTCATAGCGCTCAAGTTAGGTTATGGCCGAAACTGTTCCAACCGTTCTTAGTGAAAGTGGGCCGAAAATTCTCCAGGGTGATTGTGGCTGACTTGGAAAATGGGAGAAGACAGCCGAACAGTGTTCAAGTAGTGGTCGGGCCTGGGAAACATAGAAGTGCAGTCGACTGCGCTGCAGTTTGAAGCACCGGAGAATAGAGCTAATGGGTTTGTTGGCCTGGGCGACCTGGAATATGGTCTTTTAAGAAGGGTAAATGAGTTATAATAGCGAAATTCAAGGTCAAATACAACGGGGTAGGTGGGAATGGGTTGTCCGTCAAGGGCACCTGGGGTTACTGGTACATGCTGAGAAGTAAGAAACATTTTGATACAGAAAATGACTTTTGTCACTATTTGCACCAACTGTTAAGCGAGTTCGGATCGTTAGATGTTACTGGGCGTAAAAGACAGACCACCTGTGGGAAATAAATACACAATTTTGAAGTCATCCGCAAAGAGAAGAGTGCCATAGCGGATTATTTGAAAGATACGAGTAAAGTTTAGAGAAAATAATGATGGTCTGGGAACACTGACTCCAATCACGACACCTGCGGTAGGCTGCCAGAAAATGCGTGACCATCGACTAGTCCCACCTGGGAGCGGAAGGGGGGGGGTAGACGGGACAACCACGATAAGAGTGGTTCAACTAGACCCTGAGATATGGGTTGGATCCATAGGCTCCCTTGAGGCTCCCGGTCGCGGACTTTTGACAGATCTGGGACTAGAATGATCGCGGATATTCCATCGTCAGCAGCCGAGGTAAGGTCGCTATAGAATTGTTTTCAGCAAGAAGAGCTTGACCTCGATTTGATGGAAAGAGGCTGGTCAGAGACCAGTGGCCGTTTAGCTGGAGGTAACCAGTTGAAACTTGACCGTCCAACTTATAATTTTGCACACCGTAGGAGTGGGGTTGATTAAACGGTAGTTATCAGGGTCGTGCTGTGAACCTGTGTAAAACAGGATGTGATAAAGAGGGTTTTCCACTGCCAGGCAATTACACTATTATTCGTGGAAAGCGCAACCGGTTCGAATAGCAGAAAAGCCTGTTGGGGCCACCGAAACGGAAGTAGCCCGGTGGAATTCCGTCTAGCTCAAGGTTAGGTGAGCTCCAAGTCTTGCGGACCAACTTAGTAATTTAAGATGAGGGAAATTATTGGTGAGAGTAGCTCTAGAAGCAAAAGGGCTACCAGGAGGGTGGAGGTTGGCATATTGTGCGAGGAAGGAGAAATGTGAATCAAAAACTTCCGAGATTCGCGCGGATGAGTGGATGCTGGTGAAGCCACATACTGGAAAACCGCGGGACTTCTTGTTGGACATTTGAGATCTTGTACAAAATGGTCCCATTTTGTTAGGGTGCATTGGAGCTGGTGATTCTTGTTTCCTGAGGTGCATTTCTGTGGAGCGACCTAGCTGAAGGTTAGTTCTACTGGTGCTCAACGGGGTTCGTAAGTCTTGCCTGATGGCATTTACTCTGCAGGTTTAACAGTCCAAGCTCAGTTCTCGGGGTTCCTGGGATCCAGAACTGAGTAAAAGGGGTAGAAATGGAACTAATATTAACCAGCTGGCAGCTAACGCTGGCGTAAAAGGGTTCACCTCCAGTCCGAGTGTTGGAGGCCAAGAAGATTACACCACTTGCTCCAGAGCCAGTCATATTTCGCAGGAGATTCTCAATACAGTGACCGTGGTGTTTAATGGCTTTCTCAGAAATGTTTTTTTGCGGGGGCAGCCGAAAGTAAGCTTGACCATCCTGTGATCACTACCCAAGAATGTGCGGACGACTTGCATTTTGGCGCTAGATAGGCCGCGCTTGAAGGCTAATTCAACGACAATGGCTCCCTCCAGTGGTTGTGTTTGCGCGTTGAATCCAGCCTCGATTGAGAATACACGAAAGTATATCAGACGAAGCAGGCGAGCTCTTGCTGGAAGACCAGTTGTTCTGGTGAAAGCTGAAGCCACCCTCAATGATCTTGACACTGGCAGAGTGGATGAAGTCTGCTTCAAATGCATCAAGATTGGTGTTAGTAGTAGTCGACGATAATTCGAAAGAATGGCAAACAAAACCAGGTAAGATTTCACGGTTATCAGTATTAAGTGAAAACCAAGGCGAGCCGTCTAATTGTCCCAGGTTGGGGTGCTGTAGAACAGTTGCTGAGATGGCATGGAGAATGTAGGCTAGCACCCGCCACTTCGGCTGGATTGATGAGGGCTGGAGAAGCTTTGATATCAAGCGATGCCTATATGATCCAAGTGGGACTGCTCGAGTAGCCATGTCTAAGTAACTAAGATTTTGTCGGACTAAAGGAAAAAGCTCAAGTCCTTAGATGAGGGAGCTTCCTGGTTGCTGAGCGGCCACTAATAGGAAAGCTGATGAGATCATAGTCTGAGCCGGAGAGGTGATCATACGGATCACGCAGAACAGACTGAGAGGGTGCGATACGGTAACACGAAGGATGGCAAGGGCACTCCACAATGTTTTAGTGCGGAAGGTGGGATTTTCTGGAATAATAACAGTGACGTCTCTCAGATTTTGCTGAGAAATGCCAAGTTTCATGATCGACGTGTTGAGGAGTCATAGCAGCATGCAAGGTTTTAAGCTCGTTCCAAAAGAAGGGCGCCGAATACTGAAACGTAACGTGTAATAATTACGTACACTCCTCAGGATGAAATGGAAGGTTATTTCTCGATTGCGGTCGATGTGCGTAAGCAGGAGCTTGGCCAGGGTGGGAAAAGTACCAAGTGCTCTACAGTGATAGGCAATTCGGATAGGGTAAAAGGGGAATGTCAGAATTACGTCACAGCCTAGAATAGTTTGACCGAGTTTAGAATAAAACGATATCGTTTCTTTGGTGTACATGAGTCAGCTTCGACATATATCTGGGCAAGATCGCAGTCATCGCCTTCTGTTTTCCAAGTGAAACATACCATTTTTATTATTGCAGAGACTTACACCTTCTGCAAGAACATTTTGTGGAGTGTGCTTGCATCCTCCAGAAAGACACCGCGGATTCATGCGACATATCACCCCACCGCATGCAGTTCTGTCGGTAGCTTAGTTTGACGACGTCCTCGTAAAACGGACGTGGTGCGCACATGCGAAAGCATTTTGAGAAACTTCAACCAGGAGATAATGGAATCCAATGAAACCAAGTCTATGGAATACCAGAACGTCCATGTAGTATTTGGCGCGGTACTCGAATATGGGACAACAACAAATAAAACCTTACAATTCGTACTTGGCTGTGACGTTTGCGAAGCTGACCGTAGAAACGAAACAGACTTCAATCATAAAAGAACAAGCAAGAACTTGAATGTGCGAAAAGTCTGCGAAGAATCAAAACATAGAAGCCCTTAACCAGATAGTGCTGATGAGGAGGAAGTAATCCGTAATGCTGGAACTGAATAAATTCAGGGGACCCTTCATCATACGTGATCTGTTAAGATGCATCAGTGGTTTTAAAGCTCCCTAGGAAATTCCATTGGACCGCAAGCACTACTCAATAGCGTTATTGAATATATAGTGACGTCATTCGTTCTGGGAAAACGACCAGTCTCTGAACAGCACCTTGGACTTGTTCTCTCGATGATCTACTCTGACTCTTGATGTCGACCTCGCTGTCTTGTTCCATTGCGTACGTTTACCTGGACCGACTTGTGCGAGGTTTTTCTGGAGTTCGTTGGTAAATCACTTTGCAATTTTGGTTCTTCACCGATAGTACTCGCTCGTCGTGCGCCCTCTGCTCAGCCATTGCCTTCATTTTTATTCGGCGTATTTCGCATGTTGGTACCGCTTCGTTGCCTCGATATATACGATACACTTTCACATGTGTTAACCGACTTGCGTCTTTGCTGGATTCGTGATAGCGGGGGTCGCGAAGTTATTTTGCTTCGAAACCGAATAGAAGACTCTTTATTGGACGCCCTCGAACGTCTTCTATAACAGTGAGCCCGAACGTTTCTGGCCTATTCGCCCTCAGTGTGCGTCCGTAACTTCCCTCCTGCCTCAAGTCGTCTCTTTTTGGCACGATATATATTTTTCAGGATATATTATCGCAAAGTGGCAATGTCTGAGGATACAGTGCTGCTCGACACAGACATCACTTCACCTGTGGTCACTTTCAAACCCGTGATGTTTAGCCCACTTGACCCCGAGGTTTAAGTTGCAAAATTAAAGCTGTAACTTGAGACAAGCAGGATTACTATCTATCGTCAAAGCATTTCCTTCGCCCTAAAGGCAGTCCTGGTGGAAGTGATCGCATCGGGGGGCACTTGGTCCTTGATCCTCCCCAAAAGCAGCCGTACTATGGGCTCAAGGAGGCTATACTCCGGCTTTTCCAACTCTCCCGGGAGGAAGAATTACGTCAGCTGCTTGCATGGCTCCCCATCTGATTTACCAAACCCAGCCGCCGCCTAGCCAACTTTCGGTTTCTGACAGGGCTTGCCGATATGAAGTCGGGGACATTAAAGGAATTGTTGCTGGATTTGCTGCAGTTCCACTTTTATACCACTGTCACTGCGCTCTCCGAGGATTCCTCCTTGGATCGAGCAGCTCCCGCGGCCGGCAAGATTGCTGCACTTGTCTTCGGTGATCCTAAACCGATCACCGCCACCACATCGCGCAAACTTCGGGGAGTAGACCCGGGTGAATCGCCGAAGGGTCCTCGGAACTCCCGATCCACTCGGCGCCCGCGGTCTTCTAAACACAGAGTTAGAGTACTCACCCCCGCAGTAGCGCACGTAAGCAACGTCATGGACTAGCGCCCTCCACTGCCCACCTCCGCTGTGAATCCGCTTTACTCAGCTCTTTCGAACCTAACCATCCTACCAGCGGTTTTCATTGGTTCAACAGCGCTTTAAGACCAGCCGCCCGTGTAGGTGCAAACAGCTGTGTTCATACCCGGAGGAAAACGCCCCTGCCGGCGAGCAGAGGCGGCCGTACTCGCCGGCAATTAGTCTCAGGTTGACCGTTTATTTTAAGTGCATGAATTGACTTTCCGCCGCTCTGTGAGTTAACTCTTGATTCATATAGGCAGCGGCTTATCGATCCTTTGTCGGACACTAAATTTACCGGGCCTCGCAGCTCGGACAGACGTACACCAAAGCACTGGTTTGTTTTCTAACATTCCTCACGAGTTCCAGCCTTTGTTTATCAAATTCTCCATTTCGACCAAACCAATTGAAAAGACAGATCCAGTGACCAAGCCTGTGGCAAACCACACAGTCATTAGTGGACCACTTTTCAAGGCTAAACCTCGCCGACTGACACAGGACGAATCGGATTTTGTCATATGTGAGTTAAAAGCTTTACTTTCTCAAGGTATTTTTCCTCCTTCTCACATCCATGGGCCTCATCTGTACACATAGCCCTTAGAAAACATGGACTTAGCTGGCCACTGTGTGGCAATAATGGCGCTCTAAACTCGGGTACCCTTTAGGATAGCTATCCTATACCCCAAGTACACGACATCAAGGCATATTTTCACTGCACGACTATATTTTCTAAGATCAGCTTGGTACAACGCATGGCCGGAACCCAGTCGCCACTGAAGTTGCCGAGAAAATCGGGTTCGTTCGAGTCCCTACGCATGACTTCGTGTTTGCGAGATGCCGCTCAGACATTCGGGAGGTTTATCGATAGCATTACACGAGCCTTTGAATTTGTTCACGTCTGTATCGATGACTTGCTAGTCGTTTCGTTGAGAGTAGACGAACACTTCAAACATTGGGCCCTGTTATTTCAGCTTATGTCCGAGCACCGGACAGTAGTCGAACCAGATAAATAATAATATTATTAACCATATTAATGACGATGACGATAATAGTAATAGCAATAATAATATCAGTCTATTTCGGGGGCCCCCGGAGCAGGTCCCAGTCACGAGCAAATTTTTACAGGCGACAAAATGGACAAACGGAGTTTGTGAAAAATTTAGAAACATCGTGACGAACTTAGGGTAGTTAGGCTTAGGAGGGAGACGCGAGAGAGCTAAATGTATGCACATCAACGAATAATGGGGGGAGGAAATATATGTATATGCATATATATATATATATATATATAAGGAGCAGGGCCAAAGAGCAATGAAAGGATAGATCACAGAAGTAGCAATGCTTGGAAGAGACGGGTGGGGTTAGATCAAACGACACTGAATTAAATTGGACAACTCCTGATGAATTTTTCTATGACAGGTGAACATGGGTAATCAAAAAGTAAAGAGGGACGACTATAGAGGCACAGAAGTGATGGCTGTAGGCAGGAGTTGATAAACGATTGAATAAGAGGAGAGAATCGACGGAACAGGTAAGGGTGAACCTAGCTATCTGACTATTGCAGGTGTGACATGCGGTGACGGTCGAAAACGAGTGAAGCTTTAATAAATGAACGTACTTTTCGCGGCAGAAAGATGTTTGCAAAAACGGCCGGAGAGCGCAGAACAAACGGAAATATAGAGCCGTCGGAGTAGGTAAAAATATCAATATAGAATGATAACCTGGGGGTGAAATGAACGGCGGTGCAAAGATGCAGTAGCATTAACAGCGGATAACATGGAAGAGGAATGGGAGGTGGAGAATCTGAGGGATGAGGCAATGTCACACCATGTGGTTTGAAACAGTACATGAAAATAATGAAGCAACGATGCCTTTCCGTCAGGTGGAACGCAGAAAAGTAGAGCAGCCTAAGGGGCATACTAAATATGCCCGTGACGAGCAAAATGCGAAGCAGATGGGGGTACTAGCGGAAGAAAAACAGGTGAGAGTTGACCAGTGAAACCTTTTCACTATCGGTGAAACAGGATGAAGACCGAGAAGAGGAAAAAAAGAAGAAGTACCCAGACGGGTAAACCTGTGATGGAAAAAGGCACGAGAATTATGTGCGCTTCGGAGTTTGGAGAATGTGACCGGAGAGCGGCATGCATGCGGAAGATTGCACAAATGGACTGAACCAGGAGTTGCTAGTTGGCACTGCCTGAGGAGAAGATCCACGAAAGGCTGAGTCATGCAAGTGAAGTATGGTGGTGGGGAAAAGATAGTGAACATGACTGTAGAAGATGCAAAGTTTTGAATGGCGAGTCTTTATGTGGTGACTGGCTATCGGTACTGGTGGGTCCAGTACGTAACCGCGGAAAGTATAAGATGGAAGGACGAAAAAGGATGTGAAAAATGTTATCTGGTGGGGTGTATGGCCAATGAGCTTTGTGATTATATGGGGCTCCAAGTGAATAGAGATGGGGGGTCGGCAAGGGCGACACGGGTGGAGAGGGAATATTGCGGGCTTGGGCAGGGTAAAGTGGATGGGGCGGGAGTGAGGTCAGGCTGTGAGGGCTGTCGTGTAGAGAGACAGTGGGAACAAAAACAGAATAGGTAGGCCTGCATACAGAGGTAGAAAGACATGAAAGAGGTGATAATAGTGCTGACTAAAACGATAGATGAGAGAACATTTGCGGAAGAAGAATGGTAGAGGCACACGGCCTGCCACCGACGGAATTGGATGCGATAGGGCAGTGAGATTTAGAGCTTGAAACCCGCAACTGGTGCTAGTTGGTGGGGCCGACCTTGCTCTGGACACCCAACCTGAAAACGACCTTGTGAATTGAACACAGGAGGTGTGGTCCACCAGCATAATTGCTTTTGCACATCGTTGCGGACGGCCTGCTCGTCTGATGTGAGCCGGGAAAAGCGGGAGATATTACCTCTACCCGCGCCTTTTGGATTGACTTGGGTGATCGCTGATGAATGTACAGAGAGCTGAGCAACCACAATAAGGGCACATGACCCAGGATCAATTGTTCCGATTGTGGGAACTTGGAAAACAGTGTCAACGTGAACAGCGAGTGGTAGACGGCTGAGCAGCATTGTTATGATAATGATAATAGTTTATTTCGGATAACCCGAGGCATGCTGTAACGCAAGATCGAGCTGTACGATTGGACGTAGAGTCCGAATTCCAAGAGGATGATTAAGGTATATGCCCTCGATATTGTACAGGAGAAAGTATTTAAGTCGTTCTTTAGGGCGGCGCCCGGCAAATTTGAATGCAAGGTCGGGTGGCCTGTCCGGCCAAGTCAGGGTCGAGCTGGTCGGAGGTAGTTGACTCTTCCAGAAATAGTACAAAATAGTGCTATGCAACGAGAGAATCAAACAGAATTGACGAAAGTTTTGTTCACCCTGAGGAAAAAGAAGTTTCCAAGGGAGACATGAAGCAGCAATAGCGCTCCGCGGAGTATGGCACGGCTTTGGATTGGAAATCAGACGATGAAAGGAACGAATTTGCAGACAAAGAACAATCAAAATCTTTCAAAGATTTTTCTTGTAAAGCTCAGCGACCAAATATCGGCTGAGTCCGGTAAATACCCAGTGATGGACTTATTTGTAGAGAGATTGCCTAGGTGATGATGAAAGAAGTGACCGGACACAAGCATGTAATCGTTGCGCACATTGTTAACGTTCATAAGCATGGAATGTGATGCACCAAAATAGAAATGGGAACTGGGTGACAAATCAGTTTGTAATGCGTAGCCATGATAGTGGCAGAAACACGGTTTGCACAGATGAGTATTTAAATGGCAGTTAAGTATTTACGTTTGATTATCGTTATCTAAGGGCCGAACATGAAGACCAGAGAGATGCAAGGATGAAAATTGTCTGAGAGGATTTACCAAGATAGTATACCGGATATGAAAAAGCACCAACAAACGCTGAATACAGTTGCGAAGTTGGGCGGATGGATGTGGGTGGAGTCCGTGATAAACCAAATGGACATCACATCTGGCGAGGTCGCTCGAGTGATGGTGGAAGAAGTGGCCGGATGTAAACATGTAATCGTTGCGCACATTGTTAACGTTCATAAGCATGGAATGTGATGCACCAAAATAGAAATGGGAACTGGGTGACAAATCAGTTTGTAATGCGTAGCCATGATAGTGGCAGAAACACGGTTTGCACAGATGAGTATTTAAATGGCAGTTAAGTATTTACGTTTGAATATCGTTATCTAAGGGCCGAACATGAAGACCAGAGAGATGCAAGGATGAAAATTGTCTGAGAGGATTTACCAAGATAGAATACCGGACGTTTTGGTACGGACGTGTATGGCAACAATAAATGTGACTTTTGCCAATATATCGATAACTGATAAGATAATAGCGAGTTTTATCTCCGGGATTGGTTAAGTTTGCGAATGGGACAAGCGGGTAGTTTGGCACGAATCATCGGGAAAAAGGATCATGAACGGTAAGCCGAGTACGGAAACGGTATTTTACCCCGCGATAATTATGTGCTAGGAAAAGTAGATTTTTCCGGGCGTGGGAAGCGGTTAGTTAAGGTGGCGAAGATGGAGACAAGTACGATAAAAAATAGGCGATAACTAGAGGAGATAGTTCCATATTTGCAGCATTTCGGGTAAATAAATGATTTTTTGCCGCAACCGGTGCCGGTGGGTGGGGCTGACGGTGCGCGGGACACCCAACCTGAAAACCATTTTTGGTGACAGGAGGTTCGATCCGCCATCCTAGCCGCGCCCGCACATTGTTGCAGACTTCCTGCACCCCCGATGTGGGCCGGCCAAAGCAGTGGATCTGGCCGCGCCCTGCACCGGTGGGCTTCATTTGAGTGATATTGGCGTTGTCACATAGAGATCGAATAATCCAGGAGCTTGCGACCAGGTTGCGAGGGGTCCTGGAGAGCATGGCCTGTGTGGTAGCGACGAAATAACGAGCAGGTATCGAGTTTTCAGCAGGAAATGTGGGCCAGGTATTATGCCAAGCCATCGAAAAGAAGGCACCATCAGTGGTTGTCTGGAAAGGTTAAAATAGAAAAACGCAGTCTGGGGTGCTCCCAGCTGAGGATCAACGGTAAGTAGTAAAGAGAAACCTCTAGTATCTAGAAATTGGAACTACTTGGTGAGTGGTTTGACTTTGCAAAACACAAGGTTGTACACGAAAGATTATTGAAACTTGAGTGGTATTTACGGCGACTTGTGTGGTACGTAGGTCTTGTGGCCCCCGACTCAGACCCGCGCGTCAGTAACCCAAACCAACTTCGTACGCTCGCTCCTCCGAAGTGTTTGGATCATTGTTTGACACGAGTGTCAGGACATCAGGCCGTTTGTTTAATTCCTCTTTCAATCTCGGCAAGTGGCTTATTGCACCGACATTTGGTGGAATTTTATTCCACATTTGTGAATATTTAACAATGGAGAAATTGGACCATAGGCTGGTTTTCGAGGACGGCACAGTGACCGAATGACTGCTGTGTCGTAACAAATACCTTAGGCTTAATAAGTCTCGTACCACAGGGGAGGCTTTGCAGGATCTATATTTTAATAGTGAGTGGAAAAAGACAAGTTGTTCTTTATCCGTTGGAGCCAAAGGGGTTGGAAGTGTTGCAGGTCACAGCATTGTTTATAGTTGGGACTAGACGAATATCCAACTACTTGTTTAGTAAAGGTGCGCTGAACATTTTCGATGGCGATTCTAATAGTCTGGCGCATGTTAGAGCCAACTATTGACCCATACTCTAGCAATAGTCTAACGTGTGTTGTATAGACACTGAGTTTACTTTCACGCAAAACGGAATGGTTTGTGGACAAGTCCTATTAACCTGCGGGACCTAGCAAATTGAGTGTCTGTTTGCTCCGAGAAGTCGAACGAACAGGAGTAGTATATGCCCAGGTCGCGTACCGATGATTTGTTGAGGATCAGATGACCACGTATACTAAATTTTTCGGGAGGGACATGACACTCGTATGTAAGAATGCAGCTTTTGTCCACCGAGAACTTCATTAGCCAATCGGTACACCACGAATTGAGCATGCGTAAGTCCTCCGATATTTTCACTATACTGTTACCCAATGAATTACGGTCGAAGGGGTACAACAACTTTACATCGTCACCAAATAAAAACGGAGTTCCGTGGCGAACCACGGTAAATATATCATCTATGTACATGAGAAACAACAACGGGCCCAGTGCACTACCTTGGATCACACCGCTGGTTACAGGTCTGGATGTGGAAATTGTGCCATCAACGTTTACCACTTGACTGCGCGAGGACAAGTACGATTCTAGCCAGGCATATAGTGGGTCAACAATGCCGAATGTCTTAACCTTTGACAACAAACTAATGTGAGACACCCGGTCGAAGGCCTTAGAAATGTCTAAAAAGACTGAGATCACTGCGTTACCATCATTGGCAGCTATCGTAATAAGGTTCAGAGAGTCAGTCACACAGGTTGCACAGGATCGACGTTTTAGGAAACCATGCTGACCTTCACTTATAAGGTGGTTTTTAAGGAGGTGATCTGTTAGTTTAACCTTTAATAATCTTTCCGTGATCCTCGATACTACTTGAGTATGATTCACGGGCCGGTAGTTGGCTGGGTCCTCCCGTTTTCCCTTCTTAAGAATTGGAATAATAACCGACGCTTTCCACTGTATAGGATACCAACTAGAGCGCATAGACAAATTGAATAAATTCAATAAAAGAATTGGGATATCTGGGCCACCCAATTTAAAGATGGCCGATGGTAACAAGTCCGATCCGGGGTGGAAAGACATTTTGATATTTGAAATTAAAGGCTCGTTTTCGGAGGGCAGGAATGTTACAGAAGAAAGTGGCTCACATGCTGATACTGGTGGATTGCAGAAAAATGGTGCTGTGTCGCTAATTAAGGAAGAAGCAAAAAAGTGTTAAGCGCTTCTGCAATGTCCAGCGGTTTGTCGAGGCACGTGTTATTGAAGGGGATAGAAGAGATAGATAAAGTTGTTTTGGGGTTCCTCGACTTCATCAGTTTTGCAAGAATCTCGACTTTCTTGGAATCATGTAAGGCCCTGAGTTCCTGTTGTATCATTTCACTCTTGGAGCACAGTTTTATCGTTTCAGTCAAACGATTTAACTGTGTAAACAGCAAAAAGTCCCTTGTTTTAAGGTAAACACTTTGGAGTCGACTTAACTTGAAGTTGAGACGAGACGATTTATTGTCTTTAGGGCGGATTGACGACCCTTGTGACGGGGTTATTCGGTTGAGGCATCATTCAAAGATAGAGTAAAGTTGATCCGCCACCAGCCGGGGATCTACACTTAGAAAAAAGGTGTCTCAATTTTGGCTGCGAATCAGAGAAGGTAGTACATTCCAGTTAGCCTTATGATATGGTTTATACGGGGGTGTCGGCTGTTTATCCTTTATGGGCACTGTGAAGCAGCAGTGGACAGTTGTGTGATCACTCCCGGGTAGGTTGTTCTGAACTTTTGTTATTACCTGGGTTAATCCTAGTGACAAGATTAAGCCAAGAGTGTGGTCGCATCTGGTTGGGGACGTGACGTGCTGCTCCCATCCTCCTAGGTGAATTGCATTCAAAAACTGTGGCAAACGGCATGGTGCTGTGAGTGATGTCCAGCATATTTCTGGTGCATTAAAGTCACCAGCTATCAATTGTGGGCCTACTCTATAATCACTAATTAAGTTGAGTGCCTCTGTAATTTGCAGGAAACTATTAGGACTAGATCTAGGCAGGCGGTATACGCAACCTAGTATCAGTTCTTGAATTTCGACTTCAACGTTCAGCCATACAGAGTCGACAATGCCGTCTAGGATAGGATGCTGAAAGCTTGTCGTCCTGAGAGTTTCCTTCACATACACTAGACAGCCCCCACCACGTTGACGTGTTCTGCCTTTGCTGAAGGATTTGTAGCCGAGTACCTCAATGTCTTCTACTAGATAGGAGTCCGACAACCAAGATTCCGTCACTAAAATGAAGTTATAGTCGTTTGTTAGTGTGGCTGATCTTATGTATTGGATTTTGTTCCTAATAGAGCTTGCATTTGCCGATAGCAATGTGAAAATTCAAGTGCTTCTGACGTCATCATTGATATTAGTACTTACCGTTTGTTGACCGCTGCTTTTAACCAGGTGCACCAGCCAGGGGGATAAGCAGTATGGTGCCCGAGGTGGCTGACCGGCATTGAGAATTACTGGAATGAGAAATGAGGTAGTGAAACGTAGTCTGGGTATGAGCCGGCTAGGGCTTAACGGCTTGCTGTAAGAGGGACAAAAGTGAAGCATGGGCTCATCGGAGGAGCGGGTCCCCAAGAAAAAGAGGCCGTGGAAAGTGGGACTCTTAGGGGAAACGGTGAACTTTGGATAACCAAGGGCTATAAGATTGACGGAAGAGGTTTCTGTTTGACGTTGAGCAATCGTAGGTGGGGGAGAAGGATAAAACTGAACAGACTAAGCTCAGAGGTGTGGTTGGGGCATGGTGGAATACATCATATCTGGATATTGATCTTAGGTAATTAGCCGCTTCAAGTGAGAGAGATAAGGCTGAATATTTCAGTTCTAAGCCGCTGAGACAGTGATGAAAGTATATGTAGTGGGACTAGATGTGGAGAACAGGCAACGTGAGCAGAACGATATTAGGGAGCTTCGAGCTAAAGTCCCTTTTTTCGCCACACGATAGGAGACGGAAATGGTGGTAAAACGTTGAAAAAGCGAGACATGCATGGATCGGTAATCAGGTGAGGATTAGCACAAGCCAGAACTTGTGGTCCTCGGTCACAAGATCACTCCAGAGGGTATTGAGTCTTGCGCGGATAAAGTGCGAGCTATTCTAGATTACGCCGCACCCTCTTCGATCAAGGAGCTTAGGGCACTTTTTGGGTTAGTTAACTTGTATCGCTGTTTTGCACCCCATGCTGCCAAATGTTTGCCTGCATTGACGGACCTAATCCGTGGCGATCCACGTAAGTTGTCGCTTGCGGATGCCGCACTAGCAGAGCTCTCAGAGATTAAGGCAACATTAGCTCAGACTACGCCAGGCATAGCGGTGGATGCATCTGGGTTTGTCATCGGAGAGGTCCTGCAACAGTCTGTTTCTGGGATTTGACAAGCTTTAAAGTTTTTCTCCTGAGGCCTCTATCCCTCGGAAACAAAATATTGTGCTTTCAGTTACGAGGTGCTGGCTGCATATAATTTTGCTAGACATTACCGCCTTGCAGTTGAGGGTCTATATTTCAGCCTCTAAACCGACCACAAGCACCTCATATAGGGGGTTGCATACTAAGTCTGACCGTTCCTCCTCAAGGGGTGGCAGGCATTTAGACTATATTCCTTGGTTCATGACTGATGTGAGGCACGTCAGAGGTGAATCTAACAGCGCTGCAGACATGTTGTCATGAATTTCACTTGGTACTAATAAATCAGTCTTGGAAATTACTGCCACGGGTGCTGTACAGGCACAGGATACATCAAGCGTAGAAGCTATTCGGCATTCTTTGCCAGTGTCAGCCCAAGCCATTAGTTCCGGTGCCACACTGTACAACACTTGTGGCCCACCCCGATTAGTCGCACCCTCTTCATATCGGCTCCTCGATTTTGACACCTCACATGGACTTTTTCATCCGGGCATCTCAGAGTGCCTTCGACTGATCGTGGGAATATACATCCGAAGTTACATGAAAAAGACGTCCTGTGTGGTCAAGTCAATGTTTACGGCGTCACCAGTCTGAATTGCAGAGGCACTTGGCTTATCATACCGGTACTTCCGCTACGCCTGCTACCCACCCTGAGTATATTCGAGTATACTTCCTGGGTCCATTGACCCCATCACACAGGTGTGTCTCTCTGCTAACGTGCGTTGGTAGATTTGCAGTTGACCCCAGCCCACTTCCACTTATATCGTCGCGGTCGATTTGATGGCTCGACACCCGATAAAACGGTGGAAGGTTTCATGGGTTTTCCCCTCTGCAATCCCCAATTATTTGAGCCTGATCCATTCTGTTCGTCAATTCACGTGCTGGGTGCGAGGCGCATTAGAGCGACCGCGTGTCATCCGGTTTCCAATGTTTTGGTCGAAAGTTTTCATCCTCAACTCAAGGCTGCTCAAGAAGCACACGAGAGCTCTGATCGGAACGGAACGTCAGCGCCAGTTCTGCTTGGTATCAGGACTTGCCTGAAGGCAGATACCCAATGTTCCGTCGCAGAACTTGTCTGTCTCAATACATGACAACTGCCTGGGGAAATCTTCACTCCTGATGTCGACGTTGTCTGCTACGGCTTTGAGTGTTATTTTCGTCTCACTTCCAGGTCAGCAGACCATCTTTCTTCTACTTTCGTGAATGGGGCTCCCGTCTCACGTTCTGGTCGATGGATCAATTACTCAGCACGTCTTTCGCGACTAGATCAAACAAGATGCTAATATTTGCATTTCGCAGTAACAACTTTCGTGCTCATCGTTTTGACACGATTTAATATACATCACAAGTTGTTACTATATACTAGTTAAGTCCATTGCTCTAACTACTCCATTTCCCAACTCTTTCCGTTTCATGGGGACTTGCAGTATAGTAAGCTTCACTGGTCCCACGAAATCCGGAGGTTTTTGACACCAACGTTTGCATTCTGGTTAGGCCCTATCGCTTTTGTTTCCAACCACTGACGAATCTACCGATTTGGTCCCCTTTTATTATATCGGTTAACGGATACTCGATGCTGGATATTATTGGTCTGGCATGCCTTGATGGTGATTTGCTCAGCCGACGTCACTGGCTACGGATCTGATTAACGCTTTGTCATCGTTCTGCGGTTCCATGCACACCATGGATTCTGCCAGTCAGCACCCCACAGCACAGCTGCATTCATGTGTATTACAAGCTTTAGCACGCACGAATACAGTCAGATTGCCTTCATCTTCCTGACTGTTATTGAAAGTTTTCCACTCTTTCTAGCCGGGCTGCTGTAGTGACGTCAGTAGTTCTGGGAAAACGACCAGTCTCTGAACAGCACCTTGGACTTGTTCTCTCGATGATCTTCTCTGACTTTTGATGTCGACCTCACTGTCTTGTTCGATTACGTACGTTTACCTGGACCGGCTTGTGCGGGGTCTTTGTGGACTTCGTAAGCAAACCACTTTGCAATTTTGGTTCTTCACCGATAGTACTCGCTCGTCGTGCGCTCTCTGCTCAGCCATTGTGTTCATTTTTATTCGGCAAATATTAATAAATTGTCAACAGCCAACCAAACTGTGCGTCAGCAATGTTTGCTCTTCTCTATGCGCTTTACATATTGTCATACAGTAAACACATGGAGGCGGCTCAGCCAATCAGCTTTTTTCATCATCAGGCTGCCCACAACAACCGTGACACCAACCAAGCCGGTGAGCCTAGTCACCGGTTCACCTGTCGGCCTGCCGGGGCTGACCAATACCTCTGGTTGTGGTATCTCAGGGTACACTAACATGGCGACATCTGCAACATCAGGTCCAGTGACTTATATTTTGCTTCTCTTCCGCTCATTTTGGCATTAAGGTGCATGGTGGTCATTTTTATGGCTAGATGAACTAGAGAAATGGCCCCAAAGTGCGTTTCGTTCCCCCCAATCTGCGAAATCCTCCGGAAGGTAAATTGACACCAAACAATGTGGTACCGAGTAAATAGTGCACATGAAATTGTTTTGGGCAACATTCGACAAAGGCATATTTATCGTGGTCTGACCCATCGGAATATCTACCATGGCATAAGGCGACACGAGGTTAAAGCAAACAGCTCAACTTGAATCGACACAACAGCCGACAGGTGGCAAACTTTCAATTTTCGGAGGACAGGCGTGGCGGATTACGGAGTTGGCCGTCGAGGATACAGCCCTTAATAACTATAATAATTGTTACATTCTTCAGGGGCGCCACCACTGATATGAACAATAGAATATCTGCCCGATGTTCGTGGTATATACCTTTAGCTCTCATATAACGTTGGCCTAACAGCCTTTGAATAGCTGATGCTAGTCATTATAACTAAGTGTGCTATTTAAATAATGAAATAACGTAACCGACTTAGCACTTTAACAAACAGATCTTATTTATATGAAGCCTCAACCTTGGAAAAGATTGTCTTCCCAGAGGGATTCTGTGCAAAATCGTGAATGTGCGGGATCGGGACCTGTCGGGGACGGTGAAGTTGTTAACAGCACGGAATGTAACGAAGGTTTGGGCAATGCGTAGCCAAATTCGCAACGGATCCCGAAATCAAAAGACGATTATCCGTGATATTCTACGATACTAGATTAATCAAATAAACAATGACATAAACAATATACAAACCTCAATAATACGATCACAAGGACTCAACAACGAGAAACCGAATAGCAGCGTGTGAGCAAACAGCACGTGCGTCACGCAGGTCCTGAACAAGGATGTGCCAAAGTAGCGCTCTGGGCGCGAACAAACAACAATTGGTCCATAAAAACAACCATTTCGTAAAGACAAGTCAACAGTGTAGGCAAATGAGTGATGTTGGGAAAAATACTGAATCGCGAGGAAAAAAGGGGGATTTTTCACTACCGGCTGTTACACCGCCCACCAAAATCCTCCTGGATCCTTAGCAGATTCAAAGGTTCGATATAAAGGTACCGATTCTTTCTACCTGCCTAGGCCCTGCTGTCAGTGCGCGCGTCTAATGCTCGTCGTCAACGTTCTACCACTGGTTGCACCTAACCTATTGGCCACATAGACATAGGGCTAGTCTACATCTTCCACGAGACCAAATGACCGATGGCGGGCGTGAAAATTCACATAGATGTTGTCCTCTTAAAGGGCCGTCCGGTCCTGGGTGTATGTGCTCGAGTGAGTGTGTCTGAGTGTGTGTGTGCCGGGGTGTACAATGAAATCACAGGTATGACTACACATCAAAGGAGGACTCTCTGCAGTATCAACAAAAGACTGTGTGGCAAGAAAAAACGAGCAAAATGTAGCATGTGTGTGTGACCTAAGCTCCGTTACTTCCACATATGCAAGGGACATTCGGTAACGTCAACAAAAGCAAACAACGAACACTGCCACATGTCTGATGGGGTTACGGGGTGTAGAGTGTGTCGTGCATTTGTGTATGCGTCGGGATGTACAATGGGATCGCATTCATCACCACATATCGGAAAAAACCTTCTGTAATGTCAACGAAAGACCGCGAGCACTGTAACGTGTTTGATGGGAAACCGTGTGGTGTATATATGGTGTTGTTTTATCCACCTCGATGACTAATGCGAAAAGGTTTACTAGGCCTCAGGGTTATCGGCTCCTCCGTCTTCGCTCTCGAGTAGGTTAATACTGCGTATGTCACGAATGAGCATTCCGTTAGCTGTCTTCACCTTCACCGTTCTTATCATTCCATCAGTGCTTTCGACGGTTTCCGTAACTACTCCCAAAGACCAAGTGCTGAAATGTGCGCGTTCGTCGGCAATCATAACCACATCCATAGCTTTGAATGGTCTTGTTTTGGCCAGCCACTTCTGTCGAGTCTGCAAAGCCGGTAGGTACTCCCGCAGCCGTCGCCTCCAGAAGACCTTGACAAGACAGTCCGCCTGCTGCCATACGTGGAGGTAGCTCCCACGAAGGTTTACCGGCCCTTGGAAACCCTCGTTCAACCTTAACGTCAATAAGTCGCTCGGGGTGAGCGCCAGGTGGGTATGGTCGCCGTTCATTACTGGAACCAGGGGGCGGTTGTTCAGAATTCTCTCTACCTCATTCATGACGGTGTTCAGCGTCTCGTCGTCGGGCGGCTGCTGCTCCATGATTGACAGCAATATCCGTCTGGCGGACCGGATCATGCGTTTTCATATGCCGCCTCGGTGGCTGGCCTGTGGGGTGTTGAAATGCCATCGTATGCCGTAGGCCACGGTTCGATCCTGCAGTTCGTCCCTGTTTATGTTCTTGTGCAAACGCTGCAATTCCCGGTGAGCGCCCACAAAGTTCGATCCATTATCTGAGTATACATCTGCCGGTACGCCTCTTTGGTTGATGAATCTCGGCAAAGCCCGTAGAAACGAATAGGTCGTCATCGAATGTGCGACTTCTAAGTGTACCGCACGTGACTTCATGCACGTCATGATACATCCATATCGCTTTTCTAATCTTTTCCCGCACTTGATCTACAAGGGCCCGAAATAGTCCAACCAGGTGTCACTGAACGGCCACCAGCCCGTAGTCACCCTGCATTCTGATAGTGGGGCCATGGGTTGATTGCCTGCTGTGGCATTGCCTCTCCTGCATTGCACACACCGTCGGATTACGCGTTTTACAGTCTCTCGTCCTCTCAACAACCAAAGGCGCTTCCGGATGACGCTTGTCACGTGCCTCTCCCCGGCATGTCCCTCCACGGCGTGGACGTGTTGAATCATTAGCCCTACTACAGGTTGTCTCGCAGGCAGCAGTATAGGATACTTTGTGCCGAAGTTCAGGTGGGCGTTGGTCAGCCTACCATCCACCCGCAGCAGTCCGTCGATGAGTTTGGGGTTTAAACGCTTCAGCTCGCCTCTTGGAGATGGCATGTCTTTATTGATCGGTCCCACTTCTTCCGCCCTCTCGAGTCCTCAAGCGAAAGCCTCGCGTTGTATCATTCTGAAAATATCGTACTCTGCCGCTTGTAGCTCATCGGGACCTATCGGGCCGACCCGTATCCGGCCTGAGGGGCGTAGCCCTTCCATGACTAGTAAATTTCTCTTGAACCTGGTTAACCAAACTAGCAAACGAAGCGTCTTCATCCAGGAAGAAAACCTGACCAATCGCGATAGAATGGATGTAGCTTCAACAACGTTGGCCGCTATCACTACGCCTTTGATCTCCAGTTCCACTTCCGTAGGAGGTTTTAATGGGAACACGGGCCAGTCCTGTTTAGGCAAGTGCAAGAAGTTTGGCCCTCTCGTCCACGTGTCCAGTTGCCTGAAGTTGTTCGCACCTCGGGAGCACAGGTCGGCTGGATTATCGCCAGACCTGACAAGCTTCCACTGGTTCATGGCTGATTCATCGTGGATAATCGTGAATCGGTTAGCAACGAAAGTACTAAACCGGCTCCGGACGTTGTTAATGTAGTAAAGTACTATCGTTGAATCCGTCCAGAAGCTCACCGACCAAATGTAGAGATCGAAACATCTCTTCACAGCTTGCACCACCCTGACTGCCAACACGGCTGCGCTGAGTTCGAGGCGTGGGATCGAGACCGACTTCAGTGGAGCAACGCGGGCTTTGGCGATCAGGATCCTCGTGGTATATTGTCCATCTCCCGCGCACCATCGTCCGTACACCACAGCTCCATAACCGACTTCGGATGCATCGGAAAAGGCATGTAGTTCTCCGGTCCGTGTCGTATGGCCAAGAGTCAAACATCGTGGGATTCTTATGTCCCCTAATTTCTTCAAGGTGTTCAGAAATTCTTCCCAGTCCAACCGGTCCCCTCGGTCCAGTGACTGGTCCCAATCAACTTTCTTACGGCACTGCCCCTGCAGCAAGATCTTTCCGGGTGGCAGCCATGGTGAGACGAAACCGAGCGGGTCGAACAAACTTGAGACGGCAGATAGTATGCCACGACGGGTTATTGGCAGCTCGGGAACGTTTAGTTCGAAAACAAAGGCGTCCGTTTCCGCGTCCCATTGTATCCCTAAGGTGCGCTCGATAGGAAGTGGAGAGCCGTCCAAATCTCTTACCCTTTCGGCCTTTTCGTGATACGGGATGACCTTCAGCACTTCTGAAGCGTTCGACATCCATTTAGTTAGATGGAAGCCGCCCTCTTCCAGCAATCTCGTCAGACCCCTGAACTGCTCTAGAGCTGATTCCACATCATCGAATGACCCAAGGTAGTCGTCGACGTAGAAGTTCCTGCTGACGCTTTCTACCGCCGTCCGATGTACTAGATCGCCATGTTTGTTCGCTGATCCTCGGAGGGCGTAGTTGGCACAAAATGGTGACGATATGGCTTCGACGGGGTGGACGGTCATCCTATAATTCACCACTGCGTTGTCCCGGTCGCTCCCTTCCCACCACAGGAAACGCAAAGCATCTCGTTCTCCTACCGGAATCTTCACCTGATGGAACATTTCCCTAATGTCGGCAGACAAAGCCACTTTACCCGCTCTGAAACGGCACAAAACATCGATCAGTTGTGTGGTCCATTCAGGCCCTGTAGTAGGCGATCGTTTAACGACTTGCCCTGGAACTTGGCCGCACAGTCGAAAACCACCTGCAGTTTTTGGGTTTCTTGGGGTTGATAACCGGGTGGTGAGGCAGATACCAGATACCCCTTTTTCTGTCGGTGTTGGCAGGCACCTTTTCAACGTAACCGAGGGCCTCGTTTCGCTTCATCAAATCCGCGTATCGTTCCCACAGATTCTGGTCTCGAGTGAAGCGTTCTTTTAGTCGTAGTAATCGTTGGAGAACATAATTTCTGTTATCAGTCCACGGGTCGACCGATGTGCGCTATGGGAGGGGAACCTCGAACTGTTTTTTGAGGCCTCTAGTGCCTTGCCGTACCGTTTGTAGAGCGAAGTGATCCTCTTGAGACAACATTGGTCTTTCGTCTCCAATGTCATGGAACTCCTTTTTTATACAGCCGTTGCAGATGGTACTCTATGCGGTCCGTTTCGGCGGATAAGTAATTCACGGAACCACGTACCCCTACTGGACCGTGACATCCATCCCAGAGCCGTGCGTACGGCATAAGGTGCCTGGCGGTCGCCCACCCTCTGGTCAAGCACCCAATGCACCTCTGGCACGTCGCAGCCGATGAGGAGATCCACTTCATCATCTTCCCAGTCTACAACGGTTACATCCTGCAGGTGGGGCCACCTTGTCAATATTGCGTTCACCGACCTTGGTGCTCGCATGGGGAGATCCACTGACGTGAATGCCTCCGTTGGTTCAATTTCCTCGTTAGTCTAAGGAGATGAGTTGCAGCCTCAATCTACCGGAAGTCATCACCTGTGTTCCGCCCACCGTGCTCACTGCCAACGACGTCGCACATTTAGCCAGTTGTTGTTTGTCGGCAAACCGCTCTTTCACTAAAGTGGTGTCGGATCCACTATCGACGAAAGCCAACGCTTTGACAACCCCAGTCGGGGTCACTACTCCCACGGCCACTAAGCCTAAATGTACCGGTTTACTGGCAGATCGTGACGTTGAACAAATCACACTGGGTTTGGTGCTCGTCTCGGGTAAGGTTGCTCTCGCCTGATGCAGCAGCCAATGGTGTCTGCCCGTGCAGCCCTCGCAACCATATCGGTTCCTTGTCCTACAGGCTGCTGCCTGGTGCGTGGTGTTGAGACAGATAAAACATGCTCCTGCAATCCTCGCCATTCCCCACGGTTCGTCCATTGTGGCGTTGCCGAACTTGGGGCATTCTGGTAAGCCATGGATAGTACCACAGGATCCGCAATTGGGTTGCGCAGTAGCATCGCGTGAAATGACGTGTGTATTGGTCCAAGGCCGGTACTTTGGATATTCCCGTACAGGGGTTTGGACTTGGCTAGTACTGGGCTTGCTTGTTCGGTTGCTGTCCCGGACGAGTCGGCCGAACCTGCTGTCAGCTATCTTGGTTTTCCTGCCCAAGTATTCGGTCAGGTCTTCGAAGTTAGCTTCCCTGTCGCTTCGGCTTATCCGTTCTGCTTCTTCCGCTCACCTACCCTGTAGTTCGGGAGAAAGGTGACGGACTATGTTTTCCAAAGTGTGCATGGCATCTAGGTCAGCCCTGTAACCTAAATGGTCGAGGGCTACTGAGTAGTTTTACATCTTAATCACCAGGTCAGCCATGATGTAGACGTCGCCCCTGGTTCTCTTTGCCTCTACCATCATGCCCTCTATTAGGTTACGGGCTACTTTGAACGGTTGGCCAAACAGGTCCCTAAGAATGTTCCTTGCCCTTGTGTAGCCTTGTTCTGGGTCGAGCATGGTGCACCCGTCGATAGCTTCTCGCGCTCGGCCTCGGCAGTAGTGAGTAAGGTAGAGAAGCCTTTGCCCAGGGTCGGTCACCTTATTTTCAACGAACGTCTCGAACTGCTTGACAAACTTGCAGTATTGCTCAGCTCGCCCGTCCAAAACCGTTAGTTCCACTCTAGGCAAATCGATCGATGGTGGTTTGTAGTCGGCGACCGGCGTGGAGTTCCCTAACTTATTGCACCCTAATCTATCGGAAGTATCGAAGTCACTGGTCTCATGCTCTCGCTCTTTCAGTGTACACTTCTTCTCTGCTTCCTGCGCCTGTAGTCCAGCCGATAGTAACTGTTGTTCTAGGTCTAGTATTCTCAGCTTATATAAATCGACATCCTTACGATCATTATTGCTCTTATTAACACATGAACTAGCACTGACAGGACTAGGCGATCTAGCATTAACTAAAGAATCATATGTACCCAAAACCTCCCCAGAGACTTGCCGTGGTACTTCCTGTCCGGATTCCACTGTTTTTGATCCTTTTCTTGGCATTTGGCGTGTTTTTCCTCGTTCCAAATTGATCTATTGAGTATTGTAACGAACGTTTGAACAATGCGTAGCCAAATTCGCAACGGATCCCGAAATCAAAAGACGATTATCCGTGATATTCTACGATACTAGATTAATCAAATAAACAATGACATAAACAATATACAAACCTCAATAATACGATCACAAGGACTCAACAACGAGAAACCGAATAGCAGCGTGTGAGCAAACAGCACGTGCGTCACGCAGGTCCTGAACAAGGATGTGCCAAAGTAGCGCTCTGGGCGCGAACAAACAACAATTGGTCCATAAAAACAACCATTTCGTAAAGACAAGTCAACAGTGTAGGCAAATGAGTGATGTTGGGAAAAATACTGAATCGCGAGGAAAAAAGGGGGATTTTTCACTACCGGCTGTTACACTACTCCCTACCACTCTACTGCTCAATGGCTCGCTGGTATACTGGAACCAGTGCGCAGAAACATTGCTCAATACAGCCTTAATGACAAATTTCAGTTCGTAGAATTAATAAGAGAAGAAAATACGACAGGACATTAAATGGCATCTCTGTTCGTAACATCACTATTTACGAGCGTCCCACTTCCAGAAACCAACGAATATTTGTGCAAATATATAATCGAAAATGAAATAAACGTTGGTATTCCGGTAGCCAGTCTGAGAGAACTACTACTACGATGTACTCTCAATGTTCAGTTCGGCTTCAACAACAAGCTTTACCGACGAACCGATGGAGTTGCGATGGGCTCGCCTCTGGGACCCCTACTTGCCGAAATTTTCTCTGCCAAGCTGGAGAATGGGGTACTCAAAGACACCATAGAAAAACTACCAAGGTACTGCCGGTATGTGGACGACATCTTCATTATGATTGCAAAACATGTTCACCTAGATGAACTAATGGAAAAGTTTAACCAGACTCACAGTGCGCTCAGTTTCATATCCGAAGTGGAATTAGACGGCAACCTTCATTTTCTGGATGTAAACCTTACGAAAAGGGAACATGGGAAGCTCGTCCGCCGCGCCTGTCGCAAGCCAACATGGGCAGGCCAATACACACATTTTGCCAGTTTCGTGCCTCTAAAACGCAAACAAAACCTAGTCCGATCCCTAGCGTCTCGCATACGAAAGATCTGTTCCGAGGAAACAGTGAGTGAGGAATTACATCACATAAGACAAACATTACTAAACAACGGGTATCCGGAACGTTTCATTCAAAAGAACATTTCGGAAGTACCCAAGCGACCATTGATAATCACCGCCAGGAAGAAAGAACTGCACATGCAACTTCCCTTCAAAGGAGATGTTAAATGCGAACTACTAGTTCGGCGCCTAAGGAATGCAATCGCCCGTACATTTCCCGCCGCTACTCTACGCGCCCGCTTCACAAGCCGGTCAATGATTTCTATGAATCTCAAAGACAAAATGCCTGTCCTTTCCTCCTCTATGTTAACCTATTCATTTGTTTGCTCATGTTCGGCTAGCTATGTAGGCAAAACGACACGGCAACTGTCCCAAAGAATCAAGGAACACAAACCAGCTTGGCTGAGGAAGGGAACCAGAAGAACCATAACTAGTGCGGTCGTAGCGCACCTTGCCGAGACAGGGCACCAGGTAGACAACGAAGCCTTCAAGATAATTTACAAAGTGCCTGTGAATTCTTCGAAGATCGTTCACCAAATCACTTTGGGAGCAGCGGAGGCAGTAGCGATTAGGCTGTTAAATCCATCGCTTTGTTCACACAAGCGATTTGTCAAATCACTGCAGCTACCCTGGCCGCGATCGAAAATGGGGGACAAAATCATGGTGACCTCGACCGCGACATTTCAGTCGTGGCAGGAAGCAGCCAACCCACCCCAGATGTACTTTCTACACCGAGTTTTCCCAACCACGAACAACCAACTTCCTACCCCTTTTCCGAACCGCAAAACACCTACAATATTGATTAACCAATCTTAATTTGATACCGCAAATACCCTCTATTTTGCTCTGAAAATATGCATTCCTATCGTATATATATGTAAATGTATTAGCCAGAGGATGAAGTTACCGAAAACGAGCTTGTTTGCCATCGTGCCTTTTTTCTATAATATTAATTGCACAACGACCAAGGTACACCGGAACCTGTAACAAGTGGAGTGCCACAGGGCTCGGTGCTCGGCCTTCTGCTCTTCCTCATCTTCATCAACGACCTGGAACGTGGGCTTATAAACCCCACCTTTATGTTTGCCGATGACGTCAAGATAGCTGGAGTAGATATAGAACTCGACGTGCTAGCTGTACAAAACTGGGCACGCAAGTGGGACCTTCCACTAAACCTCACCAAGTGTCAACGCTTGACCACAAATACAGGGGCTAGTGAGAATGGTGTGGGTTCGTTGCAAGTGATCTCGCAGGTCAAGGACTTGGGCGGTATAATGGACAACTGCTTTAAGCCGTCAAAGCAGTGCACGGGAGCAGCCAATACGGCCAGGAGAGAACTCTTTCGAGTTAGATCCATTATGTCGTGCAGAGATCCGGAGATTTTCTTTCCCATATATCAGGCCATAGTTCGGCCACATATGGAGTACTGCTTGCAGGCCTGGGCACCGTACTACCAGAAAGATATCGACTGTCTGGAGAAAGTGCAAGGGCTATCCACTAGAATCGTGACTGGGCAAAGGGGGTTTAACTACCCAGAGCGTCTCCATGCCCTAGACCTGTTCTCGATGGAAAGACGGCGCATTCGCGGGGATTTGATAGAAACCTTCAACGTTATGAGAGAGCTGTCAGGAATAAGACGAGATCTTTTCTCTCTGATCCCCGAGAGAGGTACAAGGGGGCATAGCCTTAGATGACAAAGGAGGCATTTGAGGCTCCAAATTAAGGCGAAGTACTTCTCAAATAGAGTGGTACCCTATTGGAACAAGCTCCCGGAAGAGGTCATAAATACCACAACAGTGAAGGCTTTTAGGAAAACAGTACACCTATGCTCAGTTCCGTTCAGTTCAGTTTGCACAGGACAGATAATGGCCACGGCCAATCGAGCGTCCCAAATTTCTTCGATGGTATGCACACCAGTTATGCACCCGCCACTGCCGACTGTATTTCGTCGAATCCCCGCTAAAACTGAGAGGGAAACGGAAAACCTAATCGCACATCAACTGCGAGAGACATTATGCATAGTGCGCGTTCACTGAGAGAGTTTGCAGTGAGGAGAAAAGTCTGTTAAAACATACTCCAGAAGGACCACAGTGCTACCCGTCATCCATCTAGTTGATATACTCAAGGCTCACTACAAGGAAAGATCTCGTTCCACTTGCAATCTAGGGCACCTTTGAAAAATTGAACGGTCTGCAGATCTACCATTCCACCAGCAGACCGTTCCAACTGTTCACAACCCTGTTGCTGAAGAAGTGCGATCTAGCCATCAACCTAGATCGGGCTTTTATCAACTTCTTTTCATGTCCCCTTGTTCTGGAGTATACGGCCACTTGGAATAGACTACCTAGTCTAAGGCCAGAAAAGCCCTTCATTACCTTGAACGTTTCTATGAGATCCCCTTGGCCTCTTCTTTTCCAACGAGAAAAGATTCAGGTCAGGAGTCTCTGCTCGTGTATCTTACCCATCTGCCTCTCAACCGTTCGCGTGGCGAGACGTTGATTTTTCTCTAGGCAGGCGGCTTCCTTTTCGTGGAAGGGCGACCAAGCCTGCACGCTACCTTCTAAGTGAGGTCGTACTATAGCCATGTAAATAGGTACGAATAACTCCGGCTTCCGGCAAGACAAAGCTGATCGCAGCCTAAAGAGCTCCTCACGAGCCTTATGTGCAGCAGCGTTGCACTGCTCCGACTATTTGAAGTCAATGTTCATGATGACCCCAAGGTCTTTAACCCTACTGACTGCCTCTACGGTGAACAGCCCTTGATCATGAGCGACAGTTAGGCTCTCTGTTGCCCTTGACAACAAATGGCTTTTTTGAGCGTTCAGAGGTAAGTCCCATTTGTATGCCCAGTTCAAGACAGTACCTATTTCCCTGCCCAAGTCCGACCTACCTTTAGATCCAACAATCTTCACATCATCCGCAAAGCTGGGCGATTGAAGAGCGGATGCCAGGTCATTAATAAATAACAAGAATAGGACCGGGCCTAGGACGGATCCCTGAGGTACACCACTGGTGACATTCACCAAACTGGAGCACCTGTCCCCCACTTTGACATAAAACGTCCTGTGGGAGAGGAAGTCCTCCAGCCACCTAAATACTGGCCCACCTATACCGAAAGTCTCCATCTTGCATAGCAAGAGACGATGATTAACGGAGTCGAAGGCCTTGCTAAAGTCGAGGCAGCATACCTCAACCTCCTTACCTTCGTTCAGTCGTCGAGTTACTTCATCTAAGAAGCACAGGAGATTGGCCAAACAAAAACTCTTTTTCAGGAATCCATGCTGCGCCAGACCTAACATGGAGTGCTCCAGTAAGTGCTGGCAGATATGGGCACGGATGATCTTCTCCAGGACTTTACATAGAATGCTAGTTAGGCTTACCGGCCTGTAGTTCTGCACAGCCGACTTAGGCCCACTCTTATGTATTGCCACGACTGCCGCGACTTTCCGCTCCTGAGGCAGCTTACCCTGGTCCAACGTGGATCTGTACAGTCTGCATACCGATGGAGCTATGATATCCGCCAACGGCTTGATGATGGCTGGATGAATGCCACCTGGGCCCGCTGACTTGTGGCTGTTTAACTCCTGTAGGTACTTACGTAGTATACCCCGAGTTATGTTAAGCAACTTTTAGGGTCAGATGCAACTTACTTATTGTTTCCAACTTACTCTGCCCGTGCTGATACTGCACAAAATTTCTGCCCTTCAAAAAAAGAAAATCACGCAGTGTTGGGAGCTACGGAAAGGCGCCGACAACATAACTATCTGGACACACGATTGGCTCTAGCCACACTGACCTTGTGAGTTGCCGCGTGGTTTGAATTTTCGAATTGCTCTCAGCGTTAAGCATTTTTGCATTGATTGGTGGAATAACACACGTTATTTCGCCAAACTAACGTATCGTAATTAGTATTTCGGTACGCGTACTTTTTGAAGAGTTCACTCTCTTCAGAAGAGTTTATTCTCTTCAAAAACTGAGTATACCTTTTGGTGTCCTTTTTGGTGTTTTTTGTTGGTGTCAGTGCAACTGATACCGGCTAACATCTTTTTGTGGCGCTTTTTCTAGTGTACTGTTTTCGTGGAACTTTTTAGTGTGCGGGTTTACTGCACCTGCCTTAGTGTACCGTTTGTGTCTGTTCAAAAGTTGTGTTATTGTCCCACGGGTGTTCGAAACGAAATGAATGGGACAAAGGTTGATCCCATTGGCCAGGCAGTAAGCTGTGGGAACAAGGACTGCACGGACCTAGTGCAAGATGAGGGAATTCAATGCGACCAGTGTTGCATTTGGTTTCATCAAAAGTGCTCCAAGCTGGAAGAGAAAGACTTCGAGCTGCACATCAAGTACCCATCGCTCAAGTGGATATGCGCCCATTGCTTTGCGTTTGCAAGGGAGTGCTCGCGTATAATTCGAGGCGAGCTGGGGAAAGGGGACACGAACGTGGAGATGGAACCAAGACTAGAGAGAGCCGTTTCGATCCATAGCCTAGAGGGAAAGGAAAACCGGGTGCCAGAGCGCAAAAATAAAAAAAGGCAACCCAAGCCAAAGGGCAAAGAAGGAAAAGAGGTAGCAGGATTCAGCAGTGTGGGGAAAAGCCTCCTGACGGAAGTGGAAGCCCTCAAGGAGCAGGTCAAACGCCTAGATGCTGAGGTGCAGCGCATGAAGCGTGACACTGAGGTCATGGCAGACAGAAGTAGAAGACTGCTACTTCATAACCTTAGGGAGAACATTGTAAAAGACGGTAGAATCAGGAAGGAGGAAAACCGCCGGCGTGTGACTGAGGTTCTTAGGATGGCTGGCCTACCTCCCACGACACCAATAGTCAAGTGCCATCGAATAGGACTATGGCGTGGAGCACAACCAGCGCCGCCACGACCCCTGGTAGTTGTATTCCACAGTGTCTACTGGAGGGATATGCTGCTGTCCAGGGCGGGAGCAGTTGAGGGCAACACGCAGGGAATGGTTAGGGTAACACCTGACAGCCCAGCATTTGTGAAACCGGCTAATGCCATAGTCTCGCTGAGAACGGGCACACCTGATCTTAAGAGGCCGAAGCTACATATAGCGGAACTGGAAATGACTCCTCTTGGGAAGTCAACACCTAAGGCCCAAGGAGTAATCCAGATACCAAAGGTGGCTTCAGGCTCCGGTATACAAAAAGCCAAAGATCAGAAAGTTCGAAAGACCAAAAAGAAGGGGACTCACAGGGCATTTAGTCCGGTTGGTGTTGAGAACGTGCAGCCAGCCAGCCCGATTCTAAAGGATACCCCCAAGAAGTCCTCTCTGGTGCACCCAGCGAAGCTGGAGGTATCAGAGGGAAAAGCCGAGGAAACCAGTTGGGCTAAGGTGGTCGCAAGACCATCCCGGCCCATCGGTACGGCGACTCAAAAGGGGGTAACGTCCTTTGTGCATGTCGAGCCTGACACTGGGGCGACGGGTGGAAAAGAAAAAGCCACGACACTCAGAGTCTCACTCGATATGCAAGATGCTGCACCGCCGACACCCTTAGAGGCAAAAAACGGGGCATCACCTCGGAGATTGCGCCCGAGGATACCCTAGCCCTAGAATTAGCAATGAAGTCAGTAACGAGGACCAGGGAACCGTCAATATGGTACACCAATACCTGCAGTCTCCCGGGAAAAAGAGGGGAGTTGACGGCTAGGATCGCAGAGTCTGAGGTCGTTGCGTTGACGGAAACTTGGATAAAACCATATACTGACATGCGCTTCCAGGGATACGCTGCCTACAGACAGGATAGAACAGATGGAAGGCAGGGGGGCGGAGTGGCACTTCTAATACGGACCGACATAGGCCATTGGGAGGCTCCGTTCAACTTAGTCTCCGGTAATGTACAGGTCAGATCCTGCTTTATTAGGATCGAGGGGCGTACAGTATGCATTATCTGTATCTACAGGGCACCGCTAGCCACAGATGAGGAAGATGTTGAGCTTTTCCAAATGCTGGATGCGGTGCTGGCACAGACAAAGGAGTTCATCTTATTAGGGGATCTCAATCTACCCGAAATTAACTGGGAAAACGGGATCGCACCAAGGGGATCAACGGGCGACAAATTTCTGCAGTGGGTCCAGTTACATGCACTTACGCAGCATGTGACACAGGCCACTAGACACAGAGGTGGACAGCACCCGTCTCTCCTTGACTTAATCATAACGCGGCACCATCAGGACGTTAAGGAAATTAAGTGGGAAGAGCCACTTGGAAAAAGTGATCATGTAGTCCTAAGGGTCACACTAAGACTAAGCAAGGCGCCGAAGGAAATCGCGTTACGTCGGCGCTATGGGAGAATCAACATAGGTGAACTGAAGAAGGCGGCGGAGGAAATTCAGTGGACACCGAGACACACAAATGCCTCCGTAGAGGAACGTTGGGAGACCATCAAGATGGGGCTACTCGAACTTACAGATGAGTTCGCACCCCTGATGGTGGCAAGCAGTAGAAGTCTACCCCCATGGTGGAAGTCGAAGGTCCGCAAGGCCATAGTTATTCGTAGGCAACGATGGGCGGCGTACAAGCTGTACAGAACTCAGGGGGCATGGAATAGCTATAAGATGGCTAGGAACAGGGCTCAAGAGATCCAAAGAGTGGAGAAATATGCTTTCGAGCGTCGGTTAGCGGCGTCGGTCCGCACAAACCCAAAGCGATTCTACGCCTACGTGCAATCTCACAAACGTATGAGAGAGAGCGTAGCAACTTTGGAAGGAGCACAGGGACGACTAGCTCTAAACGACGAAGACAAGGCTGACATGCTCTTGGAATTCTTCAAGAGCATATATCGACCAGAAAATAGTTTGGAGGAAAGAATGGAGGGCCCACAGGCGCCTCCAATACCCGAACTTACTGTAGGAGAAGAAGAAGTGTACGCGGAGTTGCAAACTTTGAACAGGAACAAAGCAGCAGGTCCAGACGGGATTCATCCAGCAATCGTTCAGCCTCTGGCCGAGGTCCTGAAGGCTCCGGTGACGAAGCTGTATGAAACGTCACTTAGAGAGGGAACTGTGCCGGGAGACTGGAGGAGAGCAACAGTGGTAGGCATTTACAAGAGTGGGCCCCGGCAAAAGGCGGAAAATTACCGGCCGGTTAGCTTGACTTCGGTACTGTGTAAGTGCCTGGAGCGAATAGTCAGGAAGCAGATCTCTAGGCATTTGGTTCAACACAACCTCATATCAAATGCTCAGCATGGGTTTGTGGCAGGGCGATCCTGTCTGACGAATCTCCTGCTGTTCCTCGATGAGGTAACCAAGCGTCTGGACGAAGGGCAATCGATTACGGTCTGTTACTTAGACTTCAGCAAGGCATTTGATTCCGTGAACCACCGATTTCTGGACGTCAAACTGCAGTCCATGGGAATTGTTGGAAAGGCCAGACAATGGATAAGTAGTTTCTTAGCAGGGCGAACCTTTAGTGTTAAGGTGGGGAACCATGTTTCAAAACCGGAAGGTGTAACGAGTGGGGTGCCACAGGGCTCGGTGCTCGGCCCTCTGCTCTTCCTCATCTTCATCAACGACCTAGCACGTGGGCTTACAAACCCCACCTTTATGTTTGCCGATGACGTCAAGATAGCTGGAGTAGATATAGAACTTGACGTGTTAGCAGTACAAAACTGGGCACGCAAATGGGACCTTCCACTAAACCTCACCAAGTGTCAATGCTTGACCACAAATACAGGGGCTAGTGAGAATAGGGTGGGTTCGTTGCAAGTGGTCTCGCAGGTCAAAGACTTGGGCGTTATAATGGACAACAGCTTTAAGCCGTCAAAGCAGTGCACCTCAGCAGCCAATACGGCCAGGAGGGAACTCTTTCGAGTTAGATCCATTATGTCGTGTAGAGATCCGGAGATATTCGTTCCGATATATCAGGCCATAGTTAGGCCGCATATGGAGTACTGCGTGCAGGCCTGGGCACCGTACTACCAGAAAGATATCGACTGTCTGGAGAAAGTGCAAGGGCTAGCCACTAGAATGGTGGCTGGGCAAAGGGGGTTTAACTACACAGAGCGTCTCCGTGCCCTAGACCTATTCTCGATGGAAAGACGGCGCATTCGCGGGGATTTGATAGAAACCTTCAAGGTAATGAAAGGACTGTCAGGAATAAGTCGAGAAGACCTTTTTTCGCTGATCCCCGAGAGCGGCACAAGGGGGCATAGCCTTAGATTACAAAGGAAACATTCGAGGCTCCAAATTAGGGCGAAGTACTTCTCAAATAGAGTGGTACCCTATTGGAATAAGCTCCCGGAAGAGGTCATAAATACCACAACAGTGAAGGCCTTTAAGAAAGCACTAGACCTATGTTGGGTGGCGGTATACCCCGAGTTAGGCTAAGCAGCTTTTAGGGTCAGATGCAATTTACTTATTGTTTCCACCTTACTCTGCCAGGGCTGATACTGCACAAAATTTCTGCCTTTCAGAAAAAGAAAATCACGCAGTGTTGGGAGCTACGGAAACGCGCCGACAACACAACTATCTGGACACACGATTGGCTCTAGCCACACCAAGTCCTGTGCAAACTGAACTGAACTGAACTGAAGTCCTGTGCAAACTGATCCTGCGTTACACCGGGCGTCTACCGTTGTGTAATGGCCAGGCTGTAAGCCGCCATATTGTTGTTCCAGTAATGTAAGTGTTGGTGCCGCTGATACACTTACTGAGCTTCGGCTCATGGAGTTTTTTTCCTTCTCTTGTGCTTTTGCAGATCAACCACGCTCACCCCCCCGGCGGAAGATCACTGCTGCTTGCGTGTTACAAATTTGGTGCCGCGACCCGGGACCGGAGGTTATGGGAGGCCTTGGTGATTGACCTGAAAATGGCCGTACAGATAATTGTGCTCTGTGAAGTGTGACACGGTCTTAATGTGGCCCAGTAGAGGTCTTTTGAATTGGCCTGCACGGAGTAATAAAGCGGAAGGCCCGATTGGTTGTGTAGTTTTGAGGTACTGCGTAATCGGCAGTGAACCTGTAAAATGGCCTGCCCAAGGCGTGGTCCCAGGGAACTGAGTACTCCTGTGGTGTGATGGCGGAGTAAGTAACACTGTGGACAGTGTTCTTTCGTTGAGAGGGAGCGGTGTAATGGCCAGGCTGTAAGCCGCCATATTGTTGTTCCAGTAATGTAAGTGTTGGTGCCGCTGATACACTTACTGAGCTTCGGCTCATGGAGTTTTTTTCCTTCTCTTGTGCTTTTGCAGATCAACCACGCTCACCCCCCCGGCGGAAGATCACTGCTGCTTGCGTGTTACAGTTGTGCCTCGTGGATATATATTGTCCTGTGATATTTGTGGCTTCTCAGCGGATTTATAAACAATATGAGTTCAGTTACCTCTGAGGATCAATGTGCGTGTTTGGTGTGCAAGAAAAATATTGGCCCTCGGGTCAAAGCCCTGATGTGTGATTTTTGCGAGGGGTGGATTCACCTAAAGTGTACTAAAATCGACAAGGATAAATATGAGTGGCTGAGTTCCTGCAGCTCCCCATTCCTGAAAATTCTATGCACAGATTGTACCACCGCAAATAAAAGAAAAAGAGATGAAGCTGATTCAGCGGCGAATCAGGCACCCGCGGTACCGTGTTCAACGAGCCCCAGGTCCCACGCAGAAGTAGCTTCAGGCGCTACGAACAACCCATTAAGAGAAGTGAAGAAGCAACGCCGAAAGAAATCCGTGGTCACAGAGAAAGCCGAAGTAGCTGTACACTCGGAAGACAAAACTTATGTTCCGCAAGTATCGAATGCAGCCGGCGGAGGCACAGACCCCGATCCAGGGCAGACGGAAACCTTGAGTCAATGGAAAACAGTAAAGCCACGTCAACGGATGGCGCCGCCACCGAGGACCCAATGCTTCCTAGTCGTGAATCTTTCGGAATCAACCGAGTCGGAGCCTCAAAGTAGATTAGAGCACGACGTTTCTCTACTTCGGGACATATTTGCCAAAATATTCTCCACAAATGAGGAAAACCTGGCAAATAACGTAAAGGTGAAAGCCGTTTTTCGATTAGGGAAAATAAATGACAATGGTAACCCCCGTCCGCTCAAGGTGGTCTTGGGTTCCGATGAGGAATGCCGCTGGGTGCTACAGCGGTCCTACAGATTAAAAGGAGAAAAACAACGACTCCTTCGAGATCTTGACCCCGAGGAAAGGGAGAGGCACCGGTTAGCCTTGCGAGAGCTCCGCGAACGCCAGGCCAATGGTGAATCAGGTCTTTTCATCCGGGATTTTCGTGTTCAGCGGAGGCGTCTTCAACTGAGATGGGATCCGTTCAATCTCACCGGCATCATCAACCAGGCGGCCCCTGCGGTGGAGATGCAATGAGGGTCGGTAAGAAGAGGGAAGACAGAAGAGGGCATGCACTTATCATGTCGTCTAATGTCAGGAGTCTGTTGAACAAGCGAGATGAGCTCGAGGCATGGGTGGTTCAGCACTCGCCAACATTGGTCGCCTTGACGGAGACGTGGCTCACCAGTGAAGTGCAGGACTCGGAAGTAGCTATCCCAGGATACACACTTTACCGTGCTGATAGGAGCCAAGCTAGGCGAGGAGGCGGCGTGGCGATGTACATTCGAGCTGACGTCCCTTCGCTACAGTTGGATCGCCTGATAGACCCGGAGGGCTTTGAAGAATCGCTTTGGTGTCGCGTGAAGTTGACACCCAGTGGATTTGAGTCTGTCGGAGTCATTTATCGGTCACCAGAAGCAGACCCACGGAAAGCACTGACTGGAGTAAGACGTTGGGCGGGCGATGGTCACTGTCTAATTTTGGGTGACTTCAACTCGCCGAATGTGGACTGGGAGAACTTGCAGTGCACTGTAGGAGCGGATTCATTTTCCCGCGAGCTTCTTTCAACGGTGCTGGAACTTTCCTTGTACCAACACGTCAGAAGGCCGACCCGAACCCAGGATCACCACACGTCTACCCTAGATCTGGTGATATCTCCAAGGCGGTCCGATGTTGATCAGATAGAGTACCTACCGCCACTAGGGTGCAGTGACCATGCAGTATTGACCATCAGCTGGAAGAGAGGAGCGACGTTTGTCCCCAGACCACAGGGCGGACTCAACGTCTGGCGAATGTCGTTCCAACAAGTCAGGGAGGCTGCATCCTCAGTGATGTGGTATCCGCCAGAACCGTATGACATAGACCAGGCTTGGGAGGTAATCCGAGATGAAATCCTTCAGTTATGCCAGACTTTTGCCCCACCATCCAGACAGCGGCCGCATGCGAAAGGCCCACCTTGGTTTGACTCGCAACTTAGGCGGCTTCTGAAGCATCGAAACCGAGCATGGAAACAATGTCAAGCGACTGGAGAAGGATATGATCGATACCGCAACATCCGGAACCAGTGTACCCAAATGAAACGAGAAAAGCGACGTATCTTCGAGGAGACGTTAGCAATGGACTCGGTACAAGCACCCAAACGACTGTTCGCATATCTGCGACGGAGGACGCGAACCACGACTGCAATCCCAGCCCTACAGGACGGACATTCGCTGGGAGTGACAGATGAACACAAGGCAGAGATACTGGCGAGACACTACTCGTCAGTCTATGCTCCTGAACAGAGGCACAATCGTCCCTCACACATTGCCGGGGGAGCCCCCCAAATGTCTTGTCAAGAACTCACCGAGGAAGAAGTGGCGGCAACCATGCGCACCATTAGAGTCAACCAATCCCCAGGACCTGATGGTGTTCATCCGTTGGTGGTAAAGGAACTGGCCGATGTGTTAACTCAACCAGTCACACGACTGTTCAACGCGTCTTTAGCAGCGGGAAAGCTCCCCCAAGAATGGAAGAAAGCGGTCGTCGTGCCATTGTACAAAGGTGGGGCAAAAGCTGAGGCTGTCAACTACCGACTTGTCAGTCTAACACCGGTGATAGGAAAGGTTATGGAGCGCCTGCTGGCAACGCGAATCCGGGACCATATTGGGGTATACGACCTACTTAGCCGACAACAACATGGTTTTTGGAAAAACAGGTCGTGCCTAACAAACTTGGTAATCGCACGAGAACGCTGGACGATGGCCAAGGCCGAAGGACACCCTACGGACGTAATCTTCGTGGATTTTAGCAAAGCTTTTGACAAAGTTCCGCATGACCGTCTATTAGGTAAGCTTGAGGCTCTTGGTGTAGTAGATCCATTGATTCTATGGATAGAGGACTTTCTAAAAGGCCGAACCTTTGCAGTACGAGTAGCACAGTCACTGTCAACCTGGCAAGTGGCAGCTAGTGGTGTTACACAAGGATCGGTTCTGGGTCCGCTCCTCTTCCTGGCCTATATCAATGACCTACCACCAGTTTTTCAATCGCCGTGCCTCATTTACGCAGACGACCTAAAGATCTGGCGCACAATTACGTCATACGCTGACGAGCTCGTTCTTCAGGAGGACATCAGAGCCCTTGAGAGATGGTCAGATCTGTGGTCACTACCAGTCAACACGGACAAGTGTGCGCATATGCGAGTAGGAGCACCGTCCAGCAGTGGGATGTACAATATACACGGGGCACCCCTCCGACGCTCTGTCTGCGAAAAAGATCTGGGAGTGATGGTGGCCTCGTCACTAAAAACGAAACACAATACTGATAGAGTCTGTTCTTCAGCGTGGAGTATCCTGGGGCCGATTACTCGTTCATTCGGCCATCTCTCACTCAACGCCTTCAAGGTGCTGTATGCAACCCACGTGCGTCCCAGGTTGGAATACGGGGGGCCAGCAGTTTTCCCTTGTACGTTGGCAGAGGTGGCAAAGTTGGAAAGAGTACAGAGAGGCTCAACCCGCCATATCGGAGGGCTACGTGGGGTCAGTTACGAAGAGCGGCTGAAGATCACAGGGCTGTTTCCAGTGGCCTACCGAAGAGTCCGGGGAGACCTGATCTTCACCAGGCGTGTCATCAGAGGCGACTTCGGTCCAGAACTACGTGCAGAGCTCCCTCTCCGCGGACATGGCCGTACGAGGGGACACCCGCTAACTCTAAAGAAACTGCACTCGGTGGGCCTCCCTCTGGTGTACCGTCTATCTCGGAGGGTGACCAATCTATGGAACTCGCTGCCAGCCGAAGTGGTGAAAGAGCCCAACGACACATTGTTCAAGCGACTTCTGGACGTATTTCTAAAGAGGTGGTGGGAGACACACATGAGTCTACATCACTGAGCTGTGGTGAGGAGGCTTACACGGGAGAGATACCCTCTGCCTCTATTATGAAGAATGAAGAATGAATGAACTGAACTGAACTGTGCTAGCTGCAGTACACCAGCACTCGAGATCCATTCACCACTACCCTCTCGGTGGGTCTATGGCTTTTAGAAAGTTTAGATTTTTGACAACGCACAGCTCCTACCCCCTATTTTATGCGAATTTTTATCTGCACTGATTCGCTCCTGATTGTTGTCAACTCCCACCATGGATGTAACCACTTCCTCGCAAAAATCTGACGAGGATACTGGCCCAGTCAGCACAGGAGTGCTCATTTTAGTCCCAGAATAGTCCCGCGAGAAACTTTTTCCAGTAATCAGTTTGAGAAGAGTTTTTGTCATACCATTAGTTTCGGACAGGTCTAAAACATGGAAAAATAGCAGCAGTTTATTGGAAAACACTATGGTTTACCAGCCCGGTCAGCACAGAGAGAAAGAGTGAGCATTTGGTCCCCAAAAGTCCCTCAGGGGACTATTTTGGGACTATTTCAATAATGTGGTATAAGTTGGAGAATTTAGCCCGTTGTTTCTAGTACAGTTCATAACACAGAAGTGCATCTTCCCTTGTAGCACCCGGCCCCTTCGTAACATCGGTTTTCGATCGGTTTTCAGTCGGTTTCCGGTCGGTTTGTTTATTAGCCATTACGCCGATCGGTTTTTGAGTGGTTTCTGAATGGTTTGCGACCGATTTTCTGCACGGTTTCTGAATGGTTTCCTAGTGGTTTATGTCAGTCGTTTGAAGTACGTCATATGCCTCGTTGATCATTTTCACTGACCCAGATTACGTGTTACGATATTCTTTCCTATCTACTAATTTATTTCACCCATTTAGAGGGAATAAAATGGGGCGATCTATATCAAGGTTTTCTGGATATTCCGATGAAATAAAACAATACAATAAAATAACGCCAACCGAGCACTGCACGTTACATCGGTCGTCAATTTCCTTCGTATAAGTTCAGTGTTTATCTTTGTAAAATGGCTACTAATCAAACCGACCGAAAACCGATGGAAAACCGATCGGCGTGATAGTAAAGACTGAACGAAAACCGGTCAGAAACCGATCCGTTTTCGAGCGTTTTTAAACCGATTTTGCTACAAGGGTTGATTTCTTCGTAAAATGGTACGTTTTATAGGGTTGGTATGCACCGGAAAGTAATTGGGTCGGGCCAAGTAGCTTTCGAGGGTGTTCACAGATCATGTTATTTCTTTTAATAGGAATTAGTGAAAGTTCAATAACTAGTGCCTCAAGATGAAGTAATGTAGTAGAGCTTACCAAAATTTCAAACTAAAGCACATAAGCCGCTGCATTCTCGGTGTGCTCAAAAATAGTCCCATAATGTCCCCGGGGTGTTTCAAACGGGACTAAATTGGGACGAATTTGGTACTGAATTGGGACTAATTTAGGACTATTTTTGGACTAATTTGGGACTACTTTGCTGACTGGGCGGGTAGCCTCACGGAGAGATCTCCGCATGGGGCAAGGTAATTCTCCCCCTGTGACCAGTGTTTCATTCCTGAATCCAGACTCAAAGGTTCTTCATAATGCAATATCAACGGATGCACTAAAAAGTGAAGCCCAGGGACAGGTTTCAGAGACAAAAGAATTAAAGGTCACTGTTCGCACTCTTAGGAATAGGATAATCCAACTGAGGTGCTTGGTTATCGAAATTCTCCCAGCATCCTAGGTGGCCAATCAAGTGTGTAGAGTATCAGAGCAGCGAATTCTTGATGTCGCCAAGATCTTGCAAGACGCTTAGAAATGTTCAGAGCCTGAGGATCGAGCTCAATGTTCACCGTGCAAAATTTCCGTCTCCCGTCGCCGGAAGTATCCCGAGTAGTAGGCCTAGTGCTATAAAATCCCTGACGCCCACAAAATGTATCCCAGAATACACAATTGATAATCAGCCCGTTTTAGCACATAGGATTCGCCCATCTCCGATCATCATCATCATCGTACAGCGTTAAACAGTAGGGCAAGCCCCACTGACCACTGCCTTTCTCACCATGTTGCACGTTGAATTAAAAAGTATGAATATACAAGATGGACAGGGAGTGGACCTACATCGGTGGGAAAAGGAAAGAATGCCCTAGTAGCCAACACACGGAATACACAGTCTAACTGTACAAACGTACACCGATCAAACATTCTGATTCGATAGAAAGTGACAACACGATCTCCATTGTTCGCGGTTCGCAGCCATATCCTTCAGTGTCTCCAGCCAACTGGTAGACAAATCTTTTGGACCCCAACCACGAAGACGTGAAGCACCTACTTTTCCTAAGTCTGCTGTACATTTTCTCATTCCTCGCTGCCACGTCATCTGTTGACCTCCACGTGGTCTCTTCCACTCCCTAGGAGGGGCGGAGAATAGGACACGGTACGGTAGACGTGTGCTGGTCATACGTAACACGTGTCCCAACCAACGAAGTCTACAAAGTTGGATACGCTGTGACAAAACGTTCTCTGAATTAGTACCCAATACTCGCTTTCTTACCTCATCGTTGCTTACTCGGCTATTCCACCCAATCCTAGCCATACTACGTAAACATCGATGGTCGAAAACCTCGAGACGACGAATATCTTCAGCACGCAGACTCCAAGTTTCGCAGCCATACAACAGAACTGAACGCACTGCAGCACAGTATACACGACCTTTCAACTTCAGTGAAATATCGGATCGGCGCCACAAGTGCTTCAGTCCAGCGTACGCCGCTCGAGCTTTGGATATCCGCGTACTCACCTCTACTACTGTGCTCCCATCCGTCGTCACGCAGCTACCGAGGTAGGTGAAGTGATCGACAACTGCCAGCACCTCCCCATCGAGCATCAAGCTCGGAATTGTTGACGTCCAGTCTTGTAACATCACCTTGCACTTTGAAGGTGCAAAACGCATGCCGAATGGAGCTACAGCTCTTGCGAGATTATCTAGTGCACGTTGAGCATGTTCCGTGGATTCGAACAAGCAGACAACGTCGTCTGCGTAATCTAGGTCACATAGCTTTTCACTATTTCCTAGATCGACGCCTACATCCTGAAGATTTTGCAGCGCACTCTCCATTATTTCGTCCATGACGAAGTTGAACAGGAATGGAGACAAAGGGCATCCCTGTCGAACACCACTGGTCGTTTCGAACCGACCGGATAGTTCACCGTAAACCCTAACGCGGCCAGAAGTATGGGAATACAATAATCTCATTAGGTTCACGAGCTTCTTTGGCATACCTTTTCGATGAAGAACACTGAAAAGCGATGTTCGATCAACTGAATCGAAGGCGCCTTTCAGGTCTAAGAAGAGCATTATTGTCGGTCGGCGGTGCGTGTGACGCGTTTCAAGTAGTCGTCGAAGAGTAAAAATCTGGTCAATGCATCCTCGACCTGGGCGGAATCCTGCCTGCTTTTCGCGGACATTCCTCTCGCGAGCCGGTGTAAGACGATGCAGCAAAATCGAAGCTAATACTTTGGTGACTGTCGGAATTAACCTAATCCCACGATGATTACCACAGTCACTGCGTATTCCCTTCTCGAAGATGGGAACAATCAATGACTCACTCCATATTAACGGAATACGCTCCTCGTTCCAAATGTCACGGAGCAAGGCGGTAAGTGATTTTATCAACGCCTCACCACCCAGTTTGAAAAGAACTGGAGGAAGTTCGTCGGGACCTGCCGCTTTCCCCCGCCTTAGTAATCGAATACATGACTCTACTTCTACTTCCGATGGGGGCTCAAGTGATACCACCCACGGAGTGACAGTTGTTGACACGGGAGTAACTACACTAGCGTGCGGCCAGCTAAACTGTTCCTTGAAGTACTCGGCCCATCGGTCAAGCCTTTGCTGTTTGCTTTGGATGGGTTCTCCATTCCTATTGCAAATCGTTTCACTGACCTGAGTTCGCCGTCCACCGGTGTCACGAATAAGTTTGAACAGTCTTTGACTGTTACCTGAAGCAGCTGCCACTTCCATTTCTTCGGCTACATTGACCCACCAATTTTCGCGATCCTTCTTAAGGCTTCGCGTAACTTGTCTTTGCAGCTTTCTCCGCATCTTATTCATCTCCTTACGGTTCGAAAGCTGACGTTTTTGCTCCATTATACTCAGCGACTCTTGCGAGATCCAGTGTCTCTGATGGACAACGGATCGAGGACCACAGGCGAAACCTGCTGCAAAGTGCATCGCTTGTTTGATATGAGACCAATGCTCATCTACATTACTGTTCTCCGTGGATCCTAGCTCATGTGCTAACTTCTGCTCATAACGGGTGCAAACGTCTGGATCACACAAACGTTGCACGGCTAATCCGGTTTGCGGTTTGCGACAATAACCATGAAGCTGGAGAGATAATCGCATTAAAACTAAGGCATGGTCCGACTCTACGTACGTGGACCAGTAAGATCTACAGTTCTGAACAGAACTGCGCCATCGGTAGCTTACAGCGATATGGTCAATTTGACTCAAAGTACCTGTAGAGTTAGAGCGCCATTTCGCTGTGCGACGCGAGCTGTGTCGGAAATTTGTGCTAGACAAGAACAATCGATTGTCTGTACAAAACTGCAGAAGCCTATCCCCGTTATCTGTGCGCTCAGCGGGTAAAGCACAACACCCACCTAAACAGGCTTCTGACACACTGAGTTTGCCAACTTGTGCATTGAAGTCACCAGCTAGCATTACAATGTCGGAACCTTTACTGCTGCGAACGAGAGTGGCGAGGGCATCATAGAGCTCATCTTTCTGCAAGTCTGAGCTGCAGTCCGTTGGGGCGTACGCCGAGATCACGAACAAATTGCGTTTTACACATCTATCCTTTCGAACGCCGACTGACCCTTGGAGTCTCACAGCACATAAACGACTGTTAACAGGGATCCAGTCTAATAGGGCAGCCTCAGCCTTGTCAGTCAAGACAATTCCTACACCACGTTGACCCACAGCTCTAGCTGCTTCGTCTCCTGAGGTGCGCAGAATATACCTCGATGAGATACCAGGAGCAGTTAGTTGAATCACACTGGTCGAATCCTGGATACGCGTTTCGCTTAAGCAGCAAACATCAATCTTCGGAGAGTTCATTGTGAGGGCTAGGCACGCCTGCTGACCGGCCTGCATCAGTGTACGCACGTTGAAGGAGCCGAGATTCAGGGGCTGACGAGGCTTGAGAAAATGTGAGTTACCAGACAGAGGATTATTCCCGACACTGTTTGACAGTGAATCGTTGCGAGTATCGACCGTGTTATCAGTGGGAGCATTATGGGTGGATAGATGGGACAAAGAGGGATGGTTAGGGACAGAAGACAAAGGTTGAATAACAGAGAGGGAACTCTGAGCAGTAGCACACTTATCACTACCCACCCCGCTCGATGCAATGGGCAGCGCGGTCCTGATTATCCTGCGCGACGACCGATGCAGTATGGAATTCTTTGTATTCGTGCAGTTCATGGGAGAGCCTAAATAGCAACCTCCAACCCTTCTCTGCTGAATGCCACAGTGAGGAGGTTACCACACCGGAGAAGACAATTGATGCGGTCGTGCAAAACGGCATCATGAACCGGAAGACTGAGAACGGTGAATCCCGCAGTGCACACAAAGGCAAACCGCAAAAAGCGCCCCATTTTTTCGGAAGTTGAGGGATGTAGGCAGTCCGCCTGGTATAATGCCTCCCAGGTTACTAGACAATAAAACCCACCAACGTCCTCAGTAGTTTTTTTACCCCTTTGCCCCCTCATTATCCTCAGATCCCGACTCTCCCAGGGCCTCTCCTCCACCCTCAACTCTCCCTCCTTCCCCGTCCTGAAACCCAAAACCAGTTGTCTCTAGCAATTGTGCAACAACTTCTGAGCATGTGCTCAAGTGTTTTTACAACAGTTGTCGGAGCCTACTGAATAAGATCTCGAAGTTCCGGCAGTTTGCATTGGATAAGGAGCCTCAGGTCACTGCCCTCATAAAAACCTGGCTCACCCCTGACATACTTGATGCTAAGATGTCCGCTCTGGGGCACTTCCTAGCTAGGCAGGACTCCAGCGGAGGTCGTGCTGGTGGGGCTATCATACACTACGATAATTTTATCCCTCCCCCTACCATATTAACAACTCCCACCTTCTCATGTATTGATTGTCTGTGGGTTGTGTTTACACTCCGGGACAGACACCCTGCTGCTTGTTGTAGTCTATCGCCCTCCCTCATGCAATCCCACTGATAGCCTGGGAATTGTGGACTTATTAGGCCCCCTGGAAAGCTACACAAAGTTCACCGATCTGTTAGTCATTGGTGACTTCAACTCACCCAATATCGACTGGCAAAAAGCTGATGCCCCTGATTTCACCTTTGGTAAACTCATTTCTAGTTCTCATTGGTACAAAACGTAAAAGGTTCTGCCAGATATAGCGCAGGACATATTCCCTTCCCACTAGACCTGGTCATCTTTAATGAATAGTTCCAAATAGGTGTGTTACACTACTTGCCACTTCTCGGTAAAAGTGATCACATTCTCATTAGGTTCCATCATATTGTGAATTGGCCTCTTCCCTCAAAATCAACTCTGATATCCTTCGAAAGGATCAATTTTGACCAAGTCAGTGCATTCCCTCTCTCCCACCCGGACCCAGGTAACCTAGACAACTCTCCTGATGAGATGGCAGAAAATCTCAGAGAGTTGGCCTGCTTAACTGATAGACTATTCGTCCCTAGAATTCGTCTTCCACAGACTAGTAAACGGCCCCTCTCTCGTCCAATCAGACGTATTCTAGCCGAATGCGCACGCCTTTTTGCCAAGTATAAGGTCACAGATATTGCACATGATGCAGAAAACTTCAGGGCTATCCATAACAGATGTAAAGACAAGATTAGGTCTTATCAAAATTCAGTCCAACGATCTGTACTTGCTCGAGCACAGACGAATAAGGCATTTTTCTTTCAGCACATGCGTCATCTAAGGGACTCAGCTCCAACGCCACTTGCTCTCGAAGATCAGGCTGGATCTCCAGCTACATCTTCCAGCCAGGTGGCCGAGGCCCTCAGCTCTCACTTTCGTACTGTTTTTAGCTCCATATCGATACAACCCCATTCCACCATGCACCCAGTATCTTTGGTCTCTACCCATAGTCGTATCACTATTCCCATTTGTGCAGTTACACAAAGTTTCCATCGGCTCAACCGGTATTGCTCTATGTGTCCTGACTTAATGGACCTCCGCATTCTCAAGGAGACGGTGGACACACTAGCATCTCCTTACGCATCTCTTTTTCGGCGGTGTTGACGGTGCGATTTTTCCCAGCAGCTGGAAAAAGCAGTCATTGCACTCATCTATAAGAAGGGTAGTAGACATCTTGCTTCTAGTTACAGACCGATAAGTCCGACTAGCATCAGCAAAGTTTTCGAGCCTATCCTCAAGGGTGAGGTCGTTTCCCACTTTCATACAAATGGGATCCTCTCCGTCCCAACGTGGGTTTCTTCCTGGCAGATCATGCATCACCAATATGCTTACCATCATGGATAGTCTGACAAAAGCCTGCGATGATGGCCCTGTACAGATCGCAGAATTGCGTCCCCCTCAACAGTGAATCTGAAGTGGCTAGATCTTGTTCTCGATTTTACACGGTGGGTCGTAATTGTGCTGTTGGGTTCGTCGTTTTCGATGTACTTCAGAATTCCGTTTGCTCGTAGTGTTTGTTACCTAGGTAAACGAGCCAGCGTCCGGCATCAGCTTAGTCCAGTCACGATCCAATGAGCGTTGTGTAGAAGCCACATGGAACCCTGGTAGTCCATATGGTTCTATCTGACGAGACGAGCTGAAAGGCAAGAAAAGCAAGAAAGTTGCACCTTGGGACGCGGATGGACATTCGACTGAGGTGGACATACCGGCGCAGTGCAAGCTGCCGTTGCTGCTGTCGTGATAAACTGTGTGACCCTGCAGTCATGTATGACTGCATTATATACAAATGAAATATGAAAACGAGACCGAAGCATATACGGCGATTACGAGTTCTGTAAATCTAGCTGGTCGTCTCGGCTCGCGGCTGCATCGATTTCCCCTGTTGAGGAGTGCAGCTGTATCTTCCACGGAGTTTGGTGTTGCAACCGATAATGGGGAGTCGTTAGTGAGAGTGATAGGTGTTGATTCGGGCGACTAACCGAAGGTTGTGGGCAGATGGAAGCATTAGACGGAGATTTCATGGAGGGTTCTGTATCGACGAAGGGTGGTTTAATGTGGTCTATACGGATGGTCTCTTTTCTACCTCCAACATCTACTACATATTTCTTTTTTCTGAACGACTCGAAATAGGCCAGAACGAGCCGGCTGGTGATCGTGCCCCGTCTACTCAAGTGAACACATGGCTGGCGGTCGCTAGAGTGGTAGGTATGTATGTGCTGTAGGTTTGTTCCTGTGGCGGAGCGGGCTTCAACACCCACATCTGGTGTGACAAACGTTTTTCGTAACATCCGGAACTGAAACTCAAAAATGGTAATAGTAAAGCCAACTCACCTGGAAGTTGTAATATGCAGCCATAAACCAGTCCCACCGGCGCAACACGCATCGCCGTACCAGTGTTACTCAGTTCTAAGGGAAGCATTTGTAACGCTTCACTCCAAAGAGAATCATCGCGTGCACGAAGAGCAGCTTACAGTTGCCGATGGAATTGCTCCATCATGTCATTAACCTGAAAATGACAGGCCGTAGTCTCATGTCTGCAACCGAACGTGTTCAGTAGATCGTGGAAGGCACCGTCAAAATGAGAATCACGGTCGGTGTTCACGATAGCAGGGCAACCGAGCTGACTTACCCAATCAGTTAGAAGCCTTTTTGCAGCCTCATCTGAGATAGGATGGGGATTGGGTATGATCAGTAGCCATCGAGTGAAACGATCTACACGTGAGGATGTTGACATAACCGTTTGATGGTGGATGAAGCTCTACTAGATCCATATGCACGTGATGGAAACGCGTGTTCGGCTCAAAGTATGGGCCTAATGCAGACCTAGTGTGACGGTGTGTTTTAACACGTTGACATTAAAGGCGAGCGCGGGCCAAAAGACGTACGTCACTTTTGGTACGAGGCCAAACGAATCGCTCAGTGATTAGTTTGACTGAGGTGGTCACTTCAGGGTGCGACAAGTTGTGGAGACTGTTGAAAACCTGTCGACAAAAGTAGCAGGAACTCGCGGTAGGGGCCGACCTTGTGAGACATCGCAGATAATTGTTACGTTCGAAGTTGGAAGCGTCATTGGCACTAGGTGCAGAGAGGTGTTTTTAAGCTGCTTGACCTCAAGCTGCAGCGATTTCTAGATTTATGCCCGTCGGTAGTTGGTCGTCGATATTGTCGACGCGTGAGGGTGCGTCCGCTACGGGATTGTGTGCCTCAGAGACGTGTCGAATGTCCGTAGTAAACGGTAAAGCAGTCTAAATGGCTAATCTTACGTGGTGAATGTCCATCAGAAGCTGACTGGAGAGCGTACACTAGCGGTTTGTGATCTGTGAACACTGTGAATCTTTTACGCTGGACTGTGTGCCGGGAATGTCGGATGCCCAGCTAGATTGCTAGTTGTTTTCTGCTGAATTTACTGAATCGGGATTCCGCAGATTGGAGACGCTCAAAGAAGAAAGCTACTGGTTGCCATGAGTTTTCGATGAAATGCTGCAACGCTGCTCCAACGGCCGTATCTAAAGCGTCTGTCCCTCATGCTAGAGGAGAAGAGGAGGAGTCTGGATGTGCAGCGAGTGTTATGTTGTCGGTAGCTTCCTTGACTGAAGTAAATGTTGCTTGTGCCGTGGCTGGAAATGTGAATTTCCGCTTACCTCCACGTAAAAGGTCCGTGAGAGGCTGCGTTATTTCGGCACAGCGGAGGATAAACCGACGGTGGAAGTTAATCAGGCCAGAAAATTGGAGCAACTGCTAATAAAAGTGAGGCTTAGGATAGTCGCAAATTTCCGCTACCTTGTCTGGTAAAGGTCATATCCCCGAGGCTGAAGTGTCATGACTTAGGAATTTGATGGTGGACCTACCCAGTTGGTACTTGGCAGGATCCATAGTTGCACCGTGCTGGCTGAGGCACTGGGAAAGGGCATCTAGGTGTGCCGCGTGCTCTTTTCCGAAGGACTTGCAACCGGAATTTCGTCGAAGTACACGTAAACATTTTTCAAACCGCCTGTTGTTTCATTCATAAACTTTCGAAAGGTTTGGGCTGCATTGCTGAGACCGAACGGCCTGCACAAAAACTCCTATGGTCCGAATGGAGTAGTTACAGTGGTTTTGGGAATGTCGGCTTCTGCTACCGGGATTTGGTGATAGACTCTAACTGGGTCGGTGCGACCGAAAACGGAACAACCATAAAGGGAGGATGTTAGATCTTGAATGTATTAAATGGGGTACCTATCTGGGATCGTAGCTTGAATAAAGGCCCTGTAATCACCACAGGGACGCCAGTCGTGTTTAGGTTTACGAACCTTATAGAGAAGCGAGATCCAAGAACTACTAGACGGGTGTATTATGCCTAATTCCAGCATGTGTCTAAACTCAGCTCGTGCTATACGGAGCTTGTCCTGTGCCGAGCGGCAAGGCCGGCTTGAAACTGTGGGTCTTGGGGTGACGATATGACGAGTGACATTAGCAACCACCTTTGGCAGGGGACCGGGCTGCCTGAACATTGCGGCGTAAGCTGAAATGAGTCCTGCGTAGAGTTGTTGAGCCTGTGGTACAGGAACGTGTTGTGATTCATGGAGGAACATGAACCGATTACGGAAAGAGAAGTCCGTCGATAGACAGCTCTCCGGCATCGTGCATGAACCAGTAGGTCGAAATGGTCAGGGAAATCGATACTTAATATGGGATTAGGGACATCTGCTACTGTAAACACACAACGGAAGGTGCGACGTAGGCGTACGTTGAGTGTTAGGAACTTTTGGCGGTAAGTAGCAATAGGAATGCCATTGACATCACAGAGTTGTTGGGTTCATGGAGTGATTGCGTTGCCTGCTTTTGGGATGACACGGGCGTTGATTAGGAATAGGTTGTTGAAAACTAAATCTCGAACATGCAACAGACCGCTGCCATTATGTCTGTCAGTCGCGTTAGTCGTCGGAACGCGTCGGGATATTAGTTCCTCTATTTGGCACCTGGGAAGGTGCAACTGGCTTCACAGCACTGGACCTCCCCGAACCGTTTGTGATATCGACAGGACCCCAATTGAGATTGAATAAAGAAGCCATCAGAAGAAGGTTTTCTAAGACGTTCACGTTGGTCAAGGTTGTTATGATAGAGTTCCTAGTCTCTACGATGATAACATATAGGAGCGGAAAAACGCCTAACCACTGACACCGCTAAATCAACTTCAAGCTCACCTAAAACTGAAGTTGTCACTTCGGCGGTCAGTACTTCCACCTGTTTCTTCTGCGGCTGTGCTCGCCATCCCAGAACCAAGTATCCTGCATGGGGAGCAACGCGCAAGAAGTGTTAAAAAGAAGTTCATTTCCAGAAAGTGTCGCTCTAGTCAGTGATCCGGAAGAGCAAACACCTCTGCTACTGCTTCACTCATCGGCCCTGAATGCTACAGCCCCTGACGGTCTGATGCGAGCTACAACGGATGTCATGATGAACGGTGAGCCCTTGCTCACCCTTGTAGACACTGAGCGCTCAGAGAGTTCTGCGTCTTCCGACGTCGCTCGTAAGTACCACTGAAATGTCCAACCATGTTTCGGCAAAACCTCTATGGTTTCAACTCAATTCCATAGAATTAGCCGTGGATGTTGTTACGCAACACTCCAATACAAATAACGTGTGTACGATCGGGTGGAGCTCTCCCTCCCCAATAGTCTCTATTCTGATATAATCCTGGGTCGTGACGTCTTGGGACTTCATGGACGTGTCGAAATATCTTTCAATGAACGCAACCCACCTGTGACGGTAGGTGCACTTTCGGGGATGCGCATCAATCCCCCATCGATTCTTGAACATCTGACCCAGCACTGCAAGCCTCTCGCAACGCAGTCTCGTCGACAGTCACCAGAGAACCAACTTTTTTTATCAACGCCGAAATTCGTAAATTAGCGGAGGGTATTATAGAACCTTCTGAGTCACCCTCGAGGGCACAGGTCCTCGTCACTGCCAACGAAAATAAGAAAAAGCGAATGGCTGTAGGCTATAGTCAAACGATTAATCGATCCACACGTCTGTATGCATACCCGCTTCTTCGAATTGACGGTATAATTTAGGAAATAGCTCAGTACAAGTTTTTCAGTGCTCTGGGTCTGATGAGTGCGTATCATCAAATCACTATGAGGAATGAGGACAAAACGTTCACTGCTTTTGAAGCGGAGGCAGACTTTACCAGTTTACACGCATTACTTTCAGGGTTATAAACGGCGTCGCTTGTTTTCAACGCATCGTGGATAACCTCATTGCAAAAGAACACCTCAAAGATACATTCGCCTGTGTTGACAATGTCACCATATGTGGCAACGATGCTGCGAAACACGATGCTAATCTGAAGAAATTCCTAAAAAACGCTAAGACGTATGAAATTATCCTGAATGACGATAGGACCGTCATCGTGACGCGCACGATCTGCTTACTCGGTTACGAGGTTTCGTACGGAACAATCAGACCCGACCTGGATAGTTTCCAATGCCTGCGTGAAATGAAACCACCCGGTGACGCTAAGTCTTAACAGCGTGCCGTTGGTTTCTTTGCTTATTACTCACGCTATCTCTCTTGGTTCTCGGATGAGATACACCCCTTCACTCATAATTAAGTCTTTCCTCTACCTGTTGCCTCTGCAGATGCGTTCCGTGCACTGAAGGACGAACTCGAAAATGCAGCCGTCATCGTCGTAGCACGTGATTTGCCGCTTGTAGTGAAGGCAGATGCTTCCGAAGTAGCACTCGCGGCCACAGTCAGTCAAGATGGCAGGCCAGTCGCCTTCTTCCCAAGGGCTGTCTCTCCATCTGAAAGTCATCAGTCCGCGGTTGAAAAGGAGGCATGTGCTATAGATGGATCCGTAAAAAAGTGGCGTCATTACTGACTCGGAAATCAATTCAAACTGATCACCGATCAAAGATCATTTGCTTTCATGTACAACAAGAACCATCCCAGCTAGATCAAGAGCGAAAAGGTTCTCCGTTGGAGGATGGAACTTTCATGTTGTTTAGGGTTCCGGCAATGAAAACCTTGCGGTTGATGCCCTGTCACGAGTTCACTGCTCCTCAATGGTTTGTCTGTCGAGTCTCTGTGCCACCCTGGTGTTACACGCTTTATGCACTTTGGGAGGGCACGTAACCTAACGTATTCCTTACAGGATGTGAAATCCGTGGTGATTCGGTGTCCAGCTTGTGCAGAAATTAAGCCTCACTTCTTCGACCTGCCATATGCTACCCTCATCAAAGTGACACAATCTTCCGAAAGATTAAGTATCGATTTTAAAGGACCACGGTTTCCTTTTGCCTTTGCATACTCCGATTCTTCCTTGTCCACTGTCATCAAATGCCTCTGCCAATTATTTGCAATCTTTGGCATACCGTCATCTGTCCATTCCGACAGAGGTTCCTCATTTATGCGTTCAGAACTTCGAACTTTCCTCCATTAAAAAAGAATTGCAACCAGTACAACCACTAGCTACACTCCCCAGGCGAACTTCCAAGTCGAGCGGTTAAATGAGACAAATAGCGCACTGTTCTGTTGGGACTAAAGACAATAGGATCACCTGACTCATTGGGAAAGTGTCCTCCTTGGTGCTTTACATTCTGTTCGGTCCTTGATCTGCACATCCACAAACGCTACCCCTCGCGAACGCTTATTGTCATACTGTCGCAAGTCCATCACTGGTATCACCTCGCCAACTTGGTTATCAACCCCGGATTTAGTTCTCATTAGGAGAAATTCTCGCACAGCAAAGTACGATTCCCTGGTAGATGAAGTGGAACTCGTCGAATGTAACCCGCAGTATGCTCGAGTACGTTTTCCCAGTGGCCGAGAGGGGGCTGTTTCAGTTAGACAGTTAACTCCAGCGGGGACAGAACAACCCTACAACTATTTCACATCACCAGACAGACCTTTAACAAGGCATTCCTTGCGAAACTCGCTGTACTTCTGACCGCGAAGTATCAGTCAAAATACCACAGTCTACCACTCCACATGGAACTCAACAAAATACACCAGACGCAGTTGATAATGCCACACAAACCACTACCCAACAACAACGAACCCGACCATATTTTTTGTCAAGCCGAGAAGCTCAAACCCCTGATTGCATTCCAGTTTTGGTCTACATTTTACAATTGTAAAAAATACTTCCAGCGTTCCAGAGTGTCCACCCGTTTCCCCGATGGGGGAGAATATCATATTCTTCGGCGTTATTGGTTCTCGTTTTCGGTGTAAGCATTCCAATAATCCTTTCCGTCCCTCGGTCCTCGGTTGGCAACACGATAAAGATAATACTCAGCAGCGCAAAGGAGAACTCGAGTCATTACATCGGGGTAACACAAGAGCATGTAGGCAGTGTACAAAGGCGGAGCGAGTTGCACCACCGAATTCGGTAATCGTTTAGGTAAACAAATTTGTTGGTGTGTGTCTGTCCTATCAGTAACGCCACAGCTCCGATGTTCTTGTTGACTATCGCCGTCCACTGATCGTGTAACTAATCAGCGCGCGTGCCTATGAACCAACAGTTGTCAACGTTTTTCGCACTTTCTACCCCGGATTGTGGATTACAGTTTCTTCTTATCGAATCACAGGCGCGTAACCCATCTGTGTACGACCAATAAACGTCATCTACCCACCTGCCCCCGCTTGCGCGAATTTATCTTTCCTCCCATTTCATTCGTTACCATCCTAATATTGCTGGCCAGTCGTATTCTGAAATAATCTACCGCAGTTTTCCTCTACGCGATTCTCCCTAACCGTGCATATTAACAATCGCCAGCTTTTTCTATCTCTTTACTCTCACCCGTCGTAACTAAACAACCCATAATATTGTTAACGTGAACCCATGCAATAATTTTTGCCCACAATTGGAAGTTTTAATACTACGACGCCAAATATATCACGTGTATTATTCACAAGGAGTGTGTACAAACTATTACAGAATCCTGCTAGGGGAAATTGGGTGGCATCCGAATCTATCTCGTTATCAGCTATCTCAACCAGTGCATCGTCGATCTTCGGTAACGTAAGTAATTTTGAAGGTTATTCATACTGCGTGTAGATTGGCGCATATTGCAATGCTTGTCATGCATCCAGTTCCTTATGGCACACTGCGCAACCAATCTACTCAATGACCAGAAATTTTCTTATCAAAGCACAACATCGACAAAGTAATAAACGTTCTTAGTTGCCCATAAACAAACTCACCAATTATTGATTCGACGTTCCTAATCGGAAAAAACATCCTTCCATGTTCTCCGGAGTGGTTCACTTTATTTGTGATCACTTGTCATAATGGGATATATATCCTGCCTCTGTGTGACCTGCTCTTGTTTGTGTTATTATCGAGTTGAAAAAAAATATTATTTTTAAATACTATAACTGTTTCTATCCCGGCCACGCACGGCACGGGGTAGATATGAATTCCGGATGCAGACGGCAACTCAGTTGTTCGCATTCTACGTTGGATTGTCACCCGAATAAATGCTCTCGAGGTTGATAGAATATCAGAAGACAGTCGAGTTCTCGGTGAAATGGTGTGGTTCTGTAACAATGAGATAATGCTATCAGTGAACATGTCCTAATAAACGAGAAAGGTGGATGACAGAAGCAAAACCTACATTCGTGGTAAAATGCCGGCGGTCTTAAGTAGGAAGAACCGCCACTTGGTGGTCCGAGCGAAAAAATGACTAAATGCAATATGGCCGATTGGTCAAAGGTCAGAATTGACAGATAAGATTAAAGGACGAATATAAAGTCTGGCTACCGAAATAGTAGTCGGCAGATAAATACAGAAAACGAAATAATACCAAATAGGCATCCTTCCGACACTGTAACGGTCGAGTACAGCGACTGAAGACGTTAGTATGCATACAAGCCGGCTTCTCGCTTCTATAAGACCGAAAGAAGCTGAAACCGACACATTTGTTCACTGTTTTCTCCGCGGCTTGCCTCGTTTTATTGGAACTATGCAGTTATTTTCGCAGATAATCCCTTTTACTCCGAATACATTGTATCTACCCAGAAGGTACAAATCTGTATGATGTCAACGAAAAACAGCCTGCAGTGAATGTTCAGCGAATTTGTATATCATCATGCAGCTTTAAACAGCAAGGCCAGCCCCAATGACCACTGCCCTTCTCCACATGTTGCATATAGCTTTAGAAAGGGGAAATGTACGAGATGCACAAGGAGTGGACCTACAGGGGTGGGAAAAAGTAAGAGCACCGTAGTAGCCAAACTTAGTAGATTTTATTGGTTTTGGCAAATGTTGCGTATAGCAAACACACGCCTACCGTACCGTGCCGTATTCTCCGTTCATCCTCCAGAGTGGAAAAAAACCACATGGAGGTCAACAGATAACGTGCCAACGAGGAATGAGAAAATGCACAGGAAACTTAGGAAAAGTAGGTGCTTTACGTCTTCGTGGCTGGGGTCCAAAAGATCCGTCTACCAGTTGGCTGGAGACACTGCAGTATATGGCAGTGAACCGTGAACAGGGGCGATCGTGTTGTTACTCTCTGTCGAGTCAGAATGATTGATCGATGTTTCTTTGTACAGCTAGACTGTGTATTTCGTGTGTTGGCTACTACGCCGTTCTTTCTTTCTCTCACCCCTGTTGGTCCACTGCGTATCCAATTTGTATATTCATTCTTCCTATTTCTACGTGCAACATGGTGAGAAAGGCAGTGGTCAGTGGGGCTCTCCCTGCTGTTTAACAATGGACAATGATGACGATGATGGTGAAGGGTTAAGTTCTTGGAAGTAACAGTTACCACTGAAGTCACAGATGTATACAGGCTGTACTATGCCGGTAATGGTGATTAATTTGGATTTTCAGACTGGAAAAAATTAGTCCATCGGTAGCCGGCACCGATGTTTGGCATCCTCTGACCGCTGTCCGAACGAACAGTAGCTGTGAATTTCCTTAGTTATGAGCAGGTCGCCGTCTGTTCAGATGATATAAGCCTATGGATCGACTGACCCAGATAGTTCACGCTGCAGTGTTACTGTTGACACAATTCTTCCCAGAAGTAGGTCTTATAAGATCATGGAAATTTCTCCGATCGTGCCACAATATTGATGCGCATCGGTTTACTGGTCGTTGATGGAAGTATCTGACCTTACCAACTGTTTGCAGATTATCCGACTTAGATGTAAGTTACTGCTATGGTTATCAGCTGCTAAGTGAACTGAGTAGTTTACCAAGTTGCAGTGTCGGTTTTGCGTTGTGACCGCATCAGACGTGTAATGGCAGTTTCAGTGGATGTTGTTTGCAGCCTTGGTCCAGTCGTCTTCCAAAACCACTGAGTCCCAGAATTCCTTAGACCTATCCATTAGAAGCGCCACAATCCGATTGAAAAACAACTAAATGGAGACTTGCACTATTCACGTATCAAGCGAATTCCGTAATAGTTTTCACAAGAGGACCTATAGCTTTTCTGGTAGATCGACTGTTAGGATGGTGAACCGAAAGAAAAGTTTTTGTTAGGCAAGCCATTCACCAACTCAAGCGTGCAAGGCCGGATTGAACAAGCAATAGTCAATAAATTATCTGACGACTCATGACGTAACACTTTTTGCTGATCGAGTATTCATCTACAATCCGAGGCAAATTGGGTCGGCGGATCAATATTCAATCCGGCAAAACATTTTTATCAACCTGATCGGCTCAAAAGAGCTTGAACTTAAATCGACGCCCGAGTTTGAAAATATTCGATTTTCGTTTTGTATACAGCATAGTAATTTCTGTGAAAGACACGTTTTTGCCTAGGCGGGTTTTTGCCTTCTGTTTTTCCGTAGCGGGCTGGAGTGATCGGAGTCGCAAGCTGAGATTGAATGTGTAGGTTTCCCGAGGGTCGCAGCGTATCCTTGACACAATCATCGATTTGCACCACTCCCTCTGTTCACTATCCTAGATTACTCCGAGACCGAAGGTCCGCCTCTATCCTTGAAAGAGGTTGGAGACAATCCTTCGTTACCAGCGGCGTTATACCTCTTTAATTAACCTATTTTCCGGGTAATCTTCATTTCTGATGTAGGCGTGATATCTACCTGCAACGTTGCTATTGCTGGTATAATCGGATGCCCCACTACAGAAGTGGGTCAACTGAACTTTTTTTACTACATGCTTGCGCATGAGTACAGTGGAACGGGGTATATGCCCCATAGACACGAGGACCCGCTGCACCATAGGGGATAACCAGTAAACGAACCCTGAGATTTGGAGTGGTGAAGAACCATGTAGAGTCCCAATAAGTCAGGTGTGCTAACGACAGTGGATTACTGTCTACCACCCAAGTAACCTGTGGTAGCGGGGATTCGAGCCTCGGCCCTCCGAGGTGGTAAGGAAACGCTCTAAACCACTCGACCACCACCGGTCACCACCACTTTTTGAGGAATGTATTTTCTGTCGTTTTACGTGTACTCAAAAACAAATGTGGTTGATGAAGCTGCACGTTGGAATGAAATTGTCTGTACTTTTCTTTCATATCGTTTTTCTGAATCCTCATCTTTCTAGATAACAATGGAGGAAGAGACTACTGACGCACCAGTCGAAGGTTTGATCTTCAATGTCGTTGTCTTACGGATTTTCAGGATCAGCCTTTATAAGACATTTTTCCCTTCCTTACGAAAAGGCAACACAAATACATCTCAAAACTACTGTGACACTGGTGGTATGCTGGGTTCTTCTGTGGAAAAATATAATCCTTTATATAGGATCCGCAGATAGGCTTTTACAAAACCTCAGTAACTGGCGAATTTCCTCGAATACAGTCGAGAAATGTAAGCATTCAGTTGCTATTACTGTTATTCTATGGACAGCCAGTTGAAGTGAAACTGGATCAATACGAATATGCCGTTTACGATATGATTTCTAACTACGAAGATCTATTAATGTGTCGACGACTTCCAGATGATCAAAATATGCGTCTAATCTATTGCGCACACGCACTGAATCATTGCTTGAGGTAATCATTTTCACTTAAGACCCATTTTCGTTAGATCTCGTAAATTGATCATCAAGAACAATGAAAAGGAAAAACGGAATGGTATCTCTGAGTAAGTTGAAATACTCAATCCTGTGTTGGAGACTTGCTTCCACTTTATATCTCGATACGGCCACGTTTGATTTATATTTCCCTTATATATTTTCCAGTGATTTGCGCGATCAGGGTTTTCATCGAGCCCGGGTTCTTATTCTCGCTCCCACCAAAGAAGCCGCCCGTCGTATTGTTCATACGTTTCTTGGACTAATGCCCAAAGGATCAACCGTTAGTCATCGCAAACGGTTCGAACGAGACTTTGGACCCCAGTCTGCAGATAGAGAAAAAAACAACGGACTTGGAAGAAAACCAAAAGATTATGAGGCGTGGTTCAGCTGTAAGTCTACCGATGGTACCACCGGTTTATCTTATACGTTTGTTAGCACAAAGGGCCTCGTTGACAACCGAATGTTTTTCAAATTAACTCCAACGCCTACAAGGTGCGACAAAAGTATTGGACCCGCCTCATTTCCCCGTATATTTTCGCTTCTGTATTCTCTAGTGAAACCACATCTGGTCAGAATGACCGAATGCAAGGTGGGAAACGGCATACCAGATTTCAGATCGAGGCTAGGTACTATATGGTTATTAGATCAGAACACGAAAACCGGGAGTTACGAATGTATGGGACCCCCTCAGCTCGGCGTCTATAATTACTACTTGAAATCGCGTGCAAAGGAAATCCTGCTTGAGAACCTCGATCCATCTTCTCGGCGTACTTCTTAGATGACCTGTAGTTTTCCCTTGGTCAGTATTCACTTAATCTCGCTCAAGGGCAGTTATCAATTCACTCAGGCTGGTAAGCAATAACATCATAGTACAGTGTGTTCTTTGGGAATAGTTACAACCCTGAAGTTTCGAATTTCTAATACTACTACTGAAGACAGTAGCAGTAGTTGGATTTTGAGTTTGTCTAAATTCTGGCGAGAAAAATTGCGCGGCATTGTCCGCTTGAGAAGTCGGTGAACGACACCGGAATTTGCAAATTATACATTCGAAGGTGGTTGTATATAGCTGTCTACGCAAATCGAGTGAACTGTTAGTGGTATATAAACCAACATGAACTCGTTCATTGTGAATACACGGTCCATGTTGGCCAATTTAGTATGGCCTTGCACAAAACAACTCCAGTCGTTCTGGCCAGGTGTAATTTCATTAGATAATACAGAAGCGGAAAAATGACGGGGTCCGATAATTTCGTTACGCACTGTGCATCATGGTAAGTGTAATCTATTATTGAACCGGCCGGCTTTTTGTAGATGGAGTCCGGGTTAACACGTGAACAGTCTATGTTTGCTGTCCAAGTCTTGGCATTATTGGGCTGGGTCAGAACACAAAATCGACTCATTCGTCCAGCGCAATTTACCAAACATCATCCAGACAGCAAATTTTATGACCGTCGACGCATTTGCCGTGAAAAAAACGGTGGTGCCTTATCCCGACAACCTCAGTGGAGACAACTTCGGATAACCGAGTGTCAATTAGCAGGCGACAGCCAGCAGTGAACGTAACTTCAAAAAGGTTATCGTTGCTTTCAGTTTATTTGTAAAATTTAATGACAAAACCGACGGCGACAGAAATATCAGGATAGCATGCCAACGCGAGATGTTTGTGGTGTCTGTCGTCTACAGTTGCATTTATTGATCGAGTAATGCATTTGAGTGATTTCGATAATGTACCACCCAGAGCGTTAGTTCCGCAGACGTAAGAAGTGATCTCTCGTATCCACTCCTGATCTGATCTGATCTAATCTTATATATATATATATATATATATATATATATATATATATATATATATATATATATATATAAGAGAAATAGTGAAATACTTTTGGGGTCATTGATTTACAAAGAAGTAGTAAGCAAATTCGGTCTGCTGTTGTTGTTTGCCCCGGTAATTGAGTGTATTAAATAGAACCTTCGATTGAGTTAACAATAAAAGTTCACATCTTGGTTTCATAAGAAAAAGAGCTTAATTTCATGCTGGCACATCAGTGCAGCGAAGGGCATGCAGCCACGAAGACCCACTGGACCATCAAAGATAACGGGCAGCCTGACCCTGAGATTTTCAGTGGAAAACCACATGAGATCAGGTGTGGTAGCGTGCCGGATGACAATCAGTTACTGCTTACTGTCTTTTTGTATAAATGTTGCTGTTGCAACTTGTCCCGTCTGGAAGACTGAACAGTGTTTATACCACCACATAAAATAACAGTACCGATAGTTCTTGCTTAGTCAACACATATTGTGTTCATACTTCTCACACCAAATCCGATCGTTCGTTCGTTCAACCAATCAATTGCCACAATTCAGGTAACGCCAGTGATCATTTCCGTATCGGGATTGCTTTCGCCAAAAAATCGGTCAAACTCTACTCGGCGTTTGTGGATTCCGACCTCATTCTGGCCTCTCCGTTGGGTTTGCAGAGTATCATCGAAGAAGAGAAGTAAGCCAGTTGACTGATAGGTATCAACGCCATTGGATCCATGTTCCTTTTTACCCAGGCGTATCAACACGCCGCGATTTTTCTACCATTAGTCGAGTTACCCACATCCCTTTTTATCAAAACTGAAATAAGCTGGCTAATTTGATTTGTCACAGCGTGCAAAATGCGTAGTTCAGAGGACCTTGTAGACTCTTCTTCTTCTCGCCCCTACATTGTTAACGTTTCAGTGCCATCCTCATTCCACTACCAGTTCTATCGTATAATCCCGTCTGATTTGTCTCAATTGCCCCGCAATTTACACACTACGGCCTAAATATTTGTTGCTAGTGATTTTGATGCTCAGGTTAGAAGCCTAGACGAGACGGAAAGAGATATAAGAGGCTGTTTTGGCATTCCAGTCGACGGGACCGATAACGGTGACCGACTCATCTAACGATGTTCGGACCATAAACAGTTTCCAGCAAGTACAAATTTCTCGCACAAAAAGCGGCACCAACCAACCTGGCTTCCTCCTGCGTCTTCACAGCGTTGGACCCAGATCGACCACATTGCTATCCGTTACCACTGGCACAGTTCTATCTAAAATCGTCGATCATTTTGATATACGTTTGTAGACACTGATCACGTTCTTGTCCGCGCGCGTTTCAGCCTGCATCTCGTCGGTGGCCGAAATAACACCAAAACCAACTGTCCCCGGCAGCTGCTACTGGACGATAACTATCGATCTGCTTTCCAAGCAGAATTATCCACCAGGTTATCGATGTAGTCAAACACCCCGCATCCGGAAGAGCGATGGACAGAGATCAAACAGACCCTACTCAAGGTTGCTGATGCTGCCCAAGGCCCAGCAATCAGACCCAAACAGAAACGACGGATATCTGCATCCTCAGTTGCGCTGTTAGATGCGCGCACATCGATTCCTCCGTATTCTAGATATGATTAGGCATGGAGATGCCTTAAACACTAACTGATTCGAAGCCTGAGAAGCAGCCGTGACCAGTGGTGGATTTAAAGGTATAGGGAGATCGAAAAAGCTGCAGCGATTGGCAACAGCCGCGACATTTTCCGTCTAGTTAGAAATACCGGTCCCCGAGGTCAGGCACTAGTGAACTGATCATAGAGGCGAACAGCTCACTGATTCACACCCAGAAACGTCGTCTAGTTCGTTGGGCGGAGCATTTCGAGAAGCCGTTAAATTGGCTTTTATCCATGACAGGTTATTTGACTAGCACCAGTGGTCACAGCTCTAGATGTAGATATCAATCCTCCATCAGAAACGGACGTTGTCCGTGAGATAATATATCTTAAACGACATAAGGCTGCTGGATTGGATGGGTTGCCTCCGTCTGTTTCCAAAGACGGTGGCTCAACATTGTTGTTGGAATTGACAAAACTCCTCGGTTTGATATGGGATGGGGAACAAGTTGCAGAGTTGGTGCGCTTTAGTGATCCTATCGATTCGTGAGAAAAGCGACAGGTTCTCGTGAAAATCGCAGGGGACTAATTCTGGTTAGTATCGCATCTAAACTGTTTGCTGGTATTATTCTCCACCGCTTATCAGCGCTCGCGAACGGTGCTCGTGCGAAAATCAAGTTGGGTTTAAACCTTGTCGAGGTTGTGTTGATCACATCTTCACTCTTCGATATATTTTAGAACATAGACACACTGTCCGTAGGCCCCTCATCTCCGTTTTACTTGATCTAACGACGGCCTTCGACTCAGTCGACTGCACAGTGCTTCGGCGCTGCCTCTTGTTGGAGGGCACACCAGGGTAATTCGTTTCCATCATAAAGTCTTTGTACACGAGTAACTGAAACCAAATTCGGGCTGATGGTGATCTTTCATTCGAGCTCACCACGAGGAGTGGTGTTCCTCATGGTTGCCCACTTCCTGTTCGTTTCTTTTATTTTGTCATTGATGTAGTCCTAGAAACCGCGATCTTGTCAGATGAAGATAATGTCATTGAACATTTATCGGACTCAAAAGTGCCTGACCTTGAATATGTAAACGACATAGTTCTTCTAAGTGAAGATCCCGGCCAGTTACAAGCTTTTCTGGGCAAGATGAGCAACTGCATAGCATTGTTCGATATGCTTTTTGCACCTTCAGAGTACTTACTTTACTGCTGCTGACTCCTTGCAAAGGATAAGGCGGCTTCATGAATGTCTGTGATTGCTGTTGCCCGTGCTCGGCGGTTGGCAGCGAAGTCCTTGCAGATTTCAACCCAGTTCAATTTCCATTTACGAGTGCCGTACATCGTATGAAGGTCAAGTTGATATCCAGCTAGGTTTTTAGTTGTCTTCCTTGGTGACGCCAGTCTGGACATGGAGATGGTACCAGAACAATGTTGGTTAGGATGCTCAGTTCAGTTCGTTCAACGTCTAACCTCGCACTTCTGTACTCTGATTTCGGTTTCTACCTTCCAGCATCGTTGAGCAAAGGGCAAACCGAATAGAAGCATGAAATGAAAAAGAGCCAAAGGCTTGGTAAGAAGTGGAAATCCCGAAGATAGGAAAAGAGTTCGAATGCAACTACGCCGCTGGCCGCGACATCTGACCGTATCACTTAAGGTCTCCAGCCATCTAGTAGACGGGTCGCGTGAACCCTCACCCGGAAGTCTAACACGCCGTACTCAGCCAAGTCCACTGGTCAGGTTTTTCATATCATGGACCGGCCACCTCGACGTGGTCAGATTTATGGAGTTGCATGCGCATTGAAGAACGGACGATATGGCAGCGATTTCGAATGTTTCTGTTTGAGATTCTGTCACTCGATCTTACTTTTTAAATAGACCTGGGGCACCAATGATTGGAAACGTCTAGTCGCCTGATATCCTCAGCTCTCACTGGCCTGGTTTCGAAACCATGCAGTAGAACTGGTCCGACTGCTGCATTGAACACCTTGATCTTGGTTTTCAGATTTACCTCGTTCCGTCGCCAGAAGGTATTTCGGAGCTGCAGAAACGCCATTCAGGCCGCGTCAGTGCGCCGTTTGACGTCATCTGCGGCTTTTCCGTTTGACAAGGTGGTGGAGCCAAGATACTTAAGATCCGAGACAATTCCTGTCTTTTGTCCATTCAATTGTAGGGTTCGGTTTAAATGGCTAATGGATATCACAAACATCTTGGTTTTTGTGGCATTGATCTCAAGACCAATCTCCGAAGCATATTTGTCAACCCGATCAAGGGCCGCTTGCCGAGCACCACTACACCGTCTGTAAGTTCAAGGTCCGTAGTGCTGCGTTTTGTTGGGGACTTGAACGCCCTGATAACGGTCCATTGCGTATTGCATTGCACAATATACAGTCTGTCCAGAAAATTCGAGATCACCATTTCGGTCAAATAAATGCAAACAGTGCTGTCGCTTTTCCTCTGATTGACAGCATCTAACATGATTTCTGTCGCTAAACAGTGGTGTCTATTGTACATTTTCGGCTTGAAATTTGGTAGTATTAACTGGAGTTTGACCGTATGTCAGAATTTCGAACAAATTGAGGCGATTCCACAGTTTCTGGACAGACCGTACAGCAAAGTTGAACAGCACTGGAGATATGGTGTACTCTTGTCGTACCCCTGACTTCAATGCAATTGGACAGGACTATTTGCCGTGAACTCGAACACGTGCTTTTGTCCCGGCATAATACGACTTCATCAGACTGACCAGTTTAAATGGACGCCGTCTGCATGCATTATCTTCCACAGTGACTCGCGGTCTACTAAATCAAAGGCGGCGCGAAAGTCTATGAAGCATGCGGCCGTAGGACGTTGGAATTTGTAACATTGTTCCAGAATCCTCCGGAGGATGAACATTTGGTCGACGCATCCACTGCCTGGACGGGAGCGTCCCTGATTGGGTCGAGTACGTGCATGCCTCGATTCAACACGAGCTGAGTGAACGCATTTGCAACCACGTCTAGCAGACTAATACCACGGTAGTTTATGCACACTGTTTTGTCACATTTTTTGGGAAGTGGAAGCAGAACCGAGGTGTTCAATTCCCCAGGTCGTGCAGAATAGGGTACGAAGTGGGTCGATGACAACCGGGAGGCACGCCTTGTTGATTTCCGCAGGGATTCCGTCTTCACCGGGGGACTTGTTAGATTTCAAATAGCCAATCGCATTTGCTATCTCATCTAGCGACGAAGGATCACAGTTGATGTCATATGGGGGAGCTGAAGTCGAATAGATATCTATCGGTCTACCTGGCGGGCGACTGAGAAGCTGGCTGAAATGTCCTACCCATCTAGATATCTTACTATCCAGATTAGGGCTGGGTACACTAGCGGAATCGCGCCAGATAGGTTGGATGGGCTGTCCTTTACCCGACGCCGATCGTATGAGGCGAAAGAGGTTTGCGAAGTGACAAGCGCTGGCTGCAGTTTCTATCCTATTTGTGATTTCGTGCCAGTGATCGCGTTGGTCTTTCTTTGCGAAGCGGTTTGCCTCACGTCTGAGGGTTTGATATTCAGGACGGCCGGATAAACGGGGATCTAAAGCCAAGGTGAACAGATGGACAGTGTTATCAGATATCCACTTCTCATAGCGGTTTTTCGTGAATCCTAATTCAGCTACTGCATCTTGATCTACTGCTACTTTCAGTTTAACTCACAACATGTCGACCAAGTCTGTCGTGTGGTGTGAGGTGGATGCATCGGTGGACAACCGCAGTTCAACCTCCTTCGTTAGAGCTTCAGTTTTCTCCCGGGACTTCAGCAGTTCCACGGCGAGGCGCTTCGGATGAGTTGTCTTTATTCGGGTCGTTAGGCGAAGGCAAAGCTTCGCGCTTACCAACACGTGATCTGGTCCTCCCTTGTTGCCTGCCTCAGCGCCCCGGTGCGATCTGCACTGTTTTATTGACATGATCCTTTGCGACCGGATTAGCACGTAATCACTTTGATGAACTGTTCTACCGTCATTGGAATACCATGTATAATGTCTTCTGAGGTGCTAGAACCGCGTGTTGGTTACGTACAGCCGGTTAAAATAGAATAAATTGACTAGCCTATCTCCATTTTCACAACTGGCCTAGGCCGAACTTCCCGAGGATGTGATGTCTCGAGGAATCTTGCGCGCCTGTCTGGGCGTTCGAGTCACCCACTGTGATAGGCATACTTTTTTCGAAAATGCGATTCACCACTGTTTGAAGACTCGTACAACTCGTCCTTCACACTAATGTGGAATCGGAGGGGTGGGTTCGGGCGTAAATCGCCGCTACGCTAAGGTTGATGGTTTGACCGTTGAAACACGCCACTGCGATTCTCGGTGATACCGGTTCCCACGAGAGCAGGGCAGAATTGGCGCGGTAACTAAAAGGTACTGCTTTTTCTGGCTGACTCGGAGTTTCCTAGACGATGTGGTAAAACCAGTAATGGCTATCTGCACCGGGGACTTTGTTGGTACGAGAGCCGGTTCTGCCTAGTCTAACTTCGAATAGGCAGGCAGTATCCACTTGGTAGTTGTGTAGTGTGCGTATAATCACTGTCTAAACTCCAATGTCCGAGAAAGTTCCCATGTTCGGAGGTAGAGGGGTCCAGTTCCCACTCTTGACACCCCAGAAACTGGAGGATCACAAGGTGCGTCGCTTCCCAGGGACGCCGTGGCATGGATAACAGGGCGTGTAGAAAACAATCATGAAATTTTGTGGGTGTTTGATACAAGAGACTCCCTCAGCGTCACTCAATTTTTTTTCGAGGGCGCACCTCTAGCTTTTGCACGACCAGATACCGGCTGCAAGGTAGCAGCGTGCTGATGCGTGGTTGCCGGTGGCGCCCTAGATACTCGTTCCCAATCGATTGAATTAAATTCAACCCAGGGGTCCATACAGCCTTGTTAGTTCGACAGATTTCCTTCACACCCGTTGGATTACACAATTAATCTCGTCCGCCCATTCAGAAGTAACTCTTCGCATGCCGAACGCCATCTCACCAAGGTTTTTGGACCTCGGTTACTCTCAACCTGACTAAGTCCGCATTTCGAGTGGTTTGCTGAAATGTGGCCACTGATACGTGCTTCAGCTTCGTAAAGCCACTGGTGAGAGTTGGGTACCTGATAGAGACCAAAGAGATGGGGTGTACCCCGAGGGTACGACGGTCTACCAGCTCAGCGGTGCCACTCTTATCAGATACCCGGTACTATTTCAAAGTGCAGGATGCTGCTGCGGGGCTGGATTGGTCCAACATCAAAGCTTTCAGTGTCTGGCGGGACTGTAGACCAGGTAGACAAGTTTTGTTATCTAGGCAGGTGCATTTCACCCTTAGGTCGGATATCGGATGAGGTGTCTTTGCGTATGCAGAAAGCTCACTTGGTTTTTCCAACCTGGATCATCTGTTGCGTCGACATGACGTCCGTTTATCTATCAAGGGTCTAGTGTACGCTGCAGCAGTCAGGCCTGTGCTTCTGTATGGTTCAGAGACATGGTCACTGCGGGCGGAGGATACACAAAGATTATCTGTATTGGAGCACGGATGTCCTCGTAGCATTGCTCGAATATGGTGGGAACACCGTATAACCAATACCGAGATTCGGCGGAGAGTCTTAGGTTCACAAACCAAATCGTTACATGAAACGCTTAAACTCACCGGGCTAAGATGGTTGAGACATGTGTTACTCAGTGATCACTAAGGCGGATAACGATTGGGAGTTGAGTAAGGGTGGCCAGTCCATGATATGGAAGAAAGGTGTGAGAAATTTAACCACTGGACTTGGCCATGTGGGATGTGTTAGACTTCCCGGATGGGGCCCAAAAGATCCTCCCACTCTGTGGTTAAATGCATTGAGCGATATGGCTAGGTGGCACTCTGTATCCACAAACTTTCTTTATCTACTTGATACTAGTATTTGTAGTTCTCCTATTAGTCCTTCCATATTCTTGTTCCTTTTCATTATTTCTTGTTGAGGTTGCTATTAGGAGCTAGAAGGCAAAGCCACCGCACCCAGTGCATGGTTGATGGTTTTCTAAACGGAACTAAATTTTTTTAGAAATTCACCTCTCATCGCATTTGGTATGTGTTGGTTAGTTGATTTGATCCAATTGGGCAACCACCGTGAATTAGGACTGTTTATTCCCAGACATTATTTCCACGTTTTGTTTCTCCCTCCTTGGGAAATTCTTCATTGCGAATGGAATGTAAGCTTTTTTGTTTATCACAAAAAATAAAACTTCCCGTAGGGAATGACCAACGAGCAATAATCCCCTGGCGATGACGGTCCCACGTATTTTTGATCTGTCGTGAATTTTGACTTAATTCTGTCGTGCTCCGCAAGGTCGCTACTGAAATGGGTTTAATAATACGAAATAATGCGTTAAATCATCTAAGGACTTATCACGACTGAATTCAGTTGATAAATCGCCAACTGCACCTTTGCGAATGTCCGTCAATGGTATTCTCTTATCGCAGGTTATCAATCAGTCGCACTTCTCGAACGTTATTACTTTAAAATCGTCCTAGCTACTGATCTGCTTGCGGACCCATGTGATATTCATTAATCAGTAAAATTGACATGTGTAAGCATGCATTTCATTGTTCTGCTGGCTCGATCTGGGTATGATTTGGCGACGCTAATAATTAGAAAAGAAATTTGCTAAGAGTGTTGGTATCTGTGTCAGTTAGCTCCTTTGAAATGCGGTCGAAAAATGCACGCCAGGATGTGGTCGCCGCTCACCTGTATTTCGCACGTTCAACGAGGACTCTGATTATGTGACCATTTTCATGAAGAAAGTAAGTCATTATCGAATGATATCTCACTCATAGTCCACCGGGATGACTGCAGACACACCGCATGACAGATGATTTCCAGCACCGATGGTTCCGCATTAACCAAATACTAGTGGGGCCGATTTTAAAATAAAATACCAAATTTCAGTTAGATATCTTGTATTCATCATCATCATTATCATCATCGTACAGCGTTAAACAGTAGGGCAAGCCCCACTGACCACTGCCTTTCTCACCATGTTGCACGTTGAATTAGAAAGTATGAATATACAAGATGGAGAGGGAGTGGACCTACACGGGTAGCAGAAGGAAAGAATGCCCTACGAGCCAACACACGGAATACACAGTCTAACTGTACAAACGTACATCGATCAATCATTCTGATTTGATAGAAAGTGACAACACGATCTCCACTGCTCGCGGTTCGCTGCCATATCCTTCAGTGTCTCCAGCCAACTGGTAGACGGATCTTTTGGACCCCAACCACGAAGACGTGAGGCACCTACTTTTCCTAAGTCTGCTGTACATTTTCTCATTCCTCGCTGCCACGTCATCTGTTGACCTCCACGTGGTCTCTTCCACTCCCTAGGAGGGGCGGAGAATAGGACACGGTACGGTAGACGTGTGCTGGTCATACGTAACACGTGTCCCAACCAACGTAGTCTACTAAGCTGGATACGCTGTGACAGAACGTTCTCTGAATTAGTGCCCAATACTCGCTTTCTTACCTCGTCGTTGCTTACTCGGCTATTCCACCCAATCCTAACGATACTACGTAAACATCGATGGTCGAAAACCTCGAGACGACGAATATCTTCAGCACGCAGACTCCAAGTTTCGCAGCCATACAACAGAACTGAACGCACTGCAGCACAGTATACACGACCTTTCAACTTCAGTGAAATATCAGGTCGGCGCCACAAGTGCTTCAGTCCAGCGTTCGCCGCTCGAGCCTTGGATATCCGCGTACTCACCTCTGCTACAGTGCTCTTATCCGTCGTCACGCAGCTACCGAGGTAGGTGAAGTGATCGACAACTGCCAGCACCTCCCCATCGAGCATCAAGCTCGGAATTGTTGACGTCCAGTCTTGTAACATCACCTTGCACTTTGAAGGTGCAAAACGCATGCCGAATGGAGCTACAGCTCTTGCGAGATTATCTAGTGCACGTTGAGCATGTTCCGTGGATTCGAACAAGCAGACAACGTCGTCTGCGTAATCTAGGTCACATAGCTTTTCACTATTTCCTAGTTCGACGCCTACATCCTGAAGATTTTGCAGCGCACTCTCCATTATTTCGTCCATGACGAAGTTGAACAGGAATGGAGACAAAGGGCATCCCTGTCGAACACCACTGGTCGTTTCGAACCGACCGGATAGTTCACCGTAAACCCTAACGCGGCCAGAAGTATGGGAATACAATAATCTCATTAGGTTCACGAGCTTCTTTGGCATACCTTTTCGATGAAGAACACTGAAAAGCGATGTTCGATCAACTGAATCGAAGGCGCCTTTCAGGTCTAAGAAGAGCATTATTGTCGGTCGGCGGTGCGTGTGACGCGTTTCAAGTAGTCGTCGAAGAGTAAAAATCTGGTCAATGCATCCTCGACCTGGGCGGAATCCTGCCTGCTTTTCGCGGACATTCCTCTCGCGAGCCGGTGTAAGACGATGCAGCAAAATCGAAGCTAATACTTTGGTGACTATCGGAATTAACCTAATCCCACGATGATTACCACAGTCACTGCGTATTCCCTTCTCGAAGATGGGAACAATCAATGACTCACTCCATATTAACGGAATACGCTCCTCGTTCCAAATGTCACGGAGCAAGGCGGTAAGTGATTTTATCAACGCCTCACCACCCAGTTTGAAAAGAACTGGAGGAAGTTCGTCGGGACCTGCCGCTTTCCCCCGCCTTAGTAATCGAATACATGACTCTACTTCTACTTCCGATGGGGGCTCAAGTGATACCACCCACGGAGTGACAGTTGTTGACACGGGAGTAACTACACTAGCGTGCGGCCAGCTAAACTGTTCCTTGAAGTACTCGGCCCATCGGTCAAGCCTTTGCTGTTTGCTTTGGATGGGTTCTCCATTCCTATTGCAAATCGTTTCACTGACCTGAGTTCGCCGTCCACCGGTGTCACGAATAAGTTTGAACAGTCTTTGACTGTTACCTGAAGCAGCTGCCACTTCCATTTCTTCGGCTACATTGACCCACCAATTTTCGCGATCCTTCTTAAGGCTTCGCGTAACTTGTCTTTGCAGCTTTCTCCGCATCTTATTCATCTCCTTACGGTTCGAAAGCTGACGTTTTTGCTCCATTATACTCAGCGACTCTTGCGAGATCCAGTGTCTCTGATGGACAACGGATCGAGGACCACAGGCGAAACCTGCTGCAAAGTGCATCGCTTGTTTGATATGAGACCAATGCTCATCTACATTACTGTTCTCCGTGGATCCTAGCTCATGTGCTAACTTCTGCTCATAACGGGTGCAAACGTCTGGATCACACAAACGTTGCACGGCTAATCCGGTTTGCGGTTTGCGACAATAACCATGAAGCTGGAGAGATAATCGCATTAAAACTAAGGCATGGTCCGACTCTACGTACGTGGACCAGTAAGATCTACAGTTCTGAACAGAACTGCGCCATCGGTAGCTTACAGCGATATGGTCAATTTGACTCAAAGTACCTGTAGAGTTAGAGCGCCATTTCGCTGTGCGACGCGAGCTGTGTCGGAAATTTGTGCTAGACAAGAACAATCGATTGTCTGCACAAAATTGGAGAAGCCTATCCCCGTTATCTGTGCGCTCAGCGGGTAAAGCACAACACCCACCTAAACAGGCTTCTGACACACTGAGTTTGCCAACTTGTGCATTGAAGTCACCAGCTAGCATTACAATGTCGGAACCTTTACTGCTGCGAACGAGAGTGGCGAGGGCATCATAGAGCTCATCTTTCTGCAAGTCTGAGCTGCAGTCCGTTGGGGCGTACGCCGAGATCACGAACAAATTGCGTTTTACACATCTATCCTTTCGAACGCCGACTGACCCTTGGAGTCTCACAGCACATAAACGACTGTTAACAGGGATCCAGTCTAATAGGGCAGCCTCAGCCTTGTCAGTCAAGACAATTCCTACACCACGTTGACCCACAGCTCTAGCTGCTTCGTCTCCTGAGGTGCGCAGAATATACCTCGATGAGATACCAGGAGCAGTTAGTTGAATCACACTGGTCGAATCCTGGATACGCGTTTCGCTTAAGCAGCAAACATCAATCTTCGGAGAGTTCATTGTGAGGGCTAGGCACGCCTGCTGACCGGCCTGCATCAGTGTACGCACGTTGAAGGAGCCGAGATTCAGGGGCTGACGAGGCTTGAGAAAATGTGAGTTACCAGACAGAGGATTATTCCCGACACTGTTTGACAGTGAATCGTTGCGAGTATTGACCGTGTTATCAGTGGGAGCATTATGGGTGGATAGATGGGGCAAAGAGGGATGGTTAGGGACAGAAGACAAAAGTTGAATAACAGAGAGGGAACTCTGAGCAGTAGCACACTTATCACTACCCACCCCGCTCGATGCAATGGGCAGCGCGGTCCTGATTATCCTGCGCGACGACCGATGCAGTATGGAATTCTTTGTATTCGTGCAGTTCATGGGAGATGTTGGACGGGTACTGCTGGGGTGTCCAGCCACAAAGCAGGAGAACGATTAGGGTCCTCATCCAAAGCCTTTAGTTCTAACAAGAACCTATCCGCAAGGCAGCGGGATGGCTTAGTGGAAGCCCATTTGCTTGGATCAATTATTCTTCCACTGGTTTTTCCGACTGAGTTGCCAGCTCAAATCAACCCCCAACCTGGAGCAAAAGTATAGGAGAAAACAGGGAAATTAACGGCGACAACATTATCCAACCCTTAAACATGGCCTATTAAATGTGAGGGTATTGGTTGATTCGTTGCCGGCATGCAGTCTGTCTTTGCCAGTAGATCACTGCCATCATGATGAGACATGTGATACGCAAACGGCGCCTGTCCAGAGTCGCGGTCAGATTTTGGTCAAACGAAATCAAGATCCACGGAACAATGCATCTATAAGATGAGGAAGGAATCCTGTCGTTCAGAAGAGACGGTACCCGATACTATTTAGACCAGTTAGTTTTTTGTACAACGGTTGTTTACAGTGACCTAGCATTCTATATAGTCAATATGTTCTGTATTAATTAACTGAGATGGTTGGGAAGCTGAGAAGGCTTCTTTCTATAACAAGTGGGCGAGCCAGAGTAGTCAGATCTCCATAAAATCGCATTGTGCGGCCATCTTGTTTGAGAATCTCGATACTGTTCAGCGTATCTTTTACCATTAATTGGTCGATATCGCTCTATTTTCGTTTCGTTGCAGTCTCCAGCTCAGTCATCGATGGCATCTACGTATATTTTGTGAGCCAAAGTTTCTCCTTTGGGTTGGGTTCGAGGCTGCTCACTGGGCATGGCTTTGATCCCACGGAACGGCTACTAGCTCTTGGTCGCATATGAATTATAAATTACTGCGTTATCATGCTGGAAAATAGCACCCAGCTGGTAGTTTTGAGTCATTTATAGGCGAATATTATGTTGCAGTGAGTAGTTGTATGCATTAGGATCCTAGACATTATGTGATATTGCGAGTTCATTGAGGCCATAGGAAGATAAAGCACCCCGAACCAGTACTGATTTTCTGTCATTTGTTTATCCCGTGCACAGTTTACAGTGCTGTTGCTGTGCTCCTTGGGCTAGACGAATGAGTTTGCGTTTCTCTTGGTGCGAACGTTTTAGGGTGTTCTATACTCTTATAGTGCAGTTCCTTAATTTCATTTGAAATGTTATCATACGGTATACTTCGATCTGTTTCCTAGCGATTTAATGTAAACTGCATTATTCTTGATGTCATGCTGATTTCCTCCATTTATTGAATGCAGTGGGAACTCGGTAGCTGAGTTGGCAACGTGTAGTATGTAAGGACCAGTGTTCCTCCGTGAGGGGTTGCGATCCGAAAAACACAAAATACTCCATGAGCGTAAAGCTCAGTAAGTGTCTCATCGGAAAGCCTCACTTATAATAATCGAACGTCAAAATGACTACCAACGGCCTGCTCACTGTAAATAGGCTCAGGATTCCTTAGGGTCACTGACTGGCGTGTCAATCATGTAATCTGCTAGTTTGTTGCAACCGGTACCTGGTCACTATTATACCTTCATCATGCTTGTGCGGACGAGGCTTGGACCATTCATGCAAACGGTTTTATATTGGTCGTCGTAGCGTGGTCCTGTGAAAGATATGCCCAGAAAGTTGATTGAGATTCTCAGTAAAATGGTCATATCGCATGGCTTTAAGATTTAACTAAACCATATGTTTGGAGGTCGGATACTTTTTCCCGACATTGTCGCTCCAACACACGATCTTTCTCTGAGTTTGGTATTCTAGTTTATGATTGAACCCATTAGTATCTCGTAAGAGATGAAATTTTTGGATCACGTATAAGTGCTCAGATGATGAAAATCAAAATGGAGTCGGGAATTTTTCTCGCCGGATGTTCAAGTTTTATTGCCATCTTGTTGTAATTCGAGGATGAGTATCATGAAGCCAACTATATTGACGTTCGCTTACGAACTATTTACATGGTAGTTGGATTATGACGATGACCTAATATATTCCTTTTTGGTTAGCTATCATATTTCTGATGCCGTAAGTGGTGAACGCTTGAGAGCTATCCAGAAAATTTCCGCAGCACACACTTGTGTTGAACAATTGTCTACTGCTAGTATTTTCAGTAACCACAATTGGCATACGAAATTTCCCCCGACGGACCCAGAATTGTGATACATACGATAGATTGAACTATAAAGGCCATGAATTACAACATCACTTATTTTCTCCATGCTTTGGCGTGTAATTGCTTCTCAGTCGTAACTTGTACGACCGATTAGACTGGAGATGAATAAAATTGCCGTGAAATGTTTCTTTATCTGATGACAACCCTCAATCTGACTGGTACTTCATATTGGTCGTAATAATCGTTCATCAAAAGACTCGTGCGATCTACAGTCACGTAAAGCACACAGTTCGCACGAGAGCTCGTGATTGCAAAGTTCAAAAGGGGCAGATTTATCCACAGAACATTATAATGCTTCGTGAAGTGGTTGTTCATACATCATTATTTTCCGTATTCTCATACGCGGATCTTTTATTCACTTTGAAGCCATCTCACTAGTTATTTAAATTTCTGCTTCAATCTTTGCTGCCCAGTCTAAACTTTACTCCCGCTCAGATTTTTTGTTATCCCTCCACCTTAAACAAATTCGTCACAAAGGAATATGCTTTCAAGCACAATAGTCTCTGGATAATCAGAATACTAGCTAACTCTAATAAGATTGAATTATTTCTCCTCAGGTACATCTGCACACATAATCTTGGAAACGAAAATCATCGTGATATTTGGAGGCTTTTGAGTGACCTAACTGATGGCTTATTTTCATGGAATTCGGCTACTGTGAATGTAGACGAGCTGAACAGGTCATTCCACAAAGCAATGATGTCTTCTGCTCCCAAACTTTTTAAAGAAAGTCCACTCTCGACAAGATGAGTAAAGCGGTCAGAATATGTTTCCCCGACGGCAATGACGCATTCAACAGCGTTGTAAAATAAGCTTCTTTTCGTTCCTATGCTGGTATTGAACCTCCCCTTGCATCATTGTTGGCAGATTACTTTTGCAACCGCCAGCAGTTCATCCATTACAACGGCAATAGCTCTTCTCTTGTTTTTTCTACCCGTGGCGTTCCCCAAGAGGCCATTTTACCCGCATTTTATTTTTGCCTACATCTCTTCCATTCTTGTATGCGGACGATGTCATATTCGATATACCGTTTGTCCGCGATTTTACGTTTCCTACCGTCCAAAATGGCATCGCTTAAATCTCAAAATAGTCTGATGCTCATAACTTAGGTCATAACCCAATTAAGTGTGATCACTATAGTTTCTCTGTTAAACGATGGCAAGCATTTCAACTCTTAAAATGACTACACTTTCACTACAATGAATGGGGAACTGCCTTGGTTCATTTGTGTGCCTCAGAGTGTTACTTGACTGTAACCGTACTTGGTCCAAAGATATTGGTTCCACTTCTGTGATGATTAGGCGTTCATTTTTCTGTGTTTCACTCCTTAAATTCAATTCCGCGTCCACTCATCTTATCATGTGCTTCGTCTTTTCATGAATCCCACCTCAATGACCGTATTTGCTCATCTGTCATCTTTCCCGGCCTGCTGTTGAGTGACTTTAAGCTAATTGCTTGGTCACTTAAGCTCTTATCATCTTTCAGTGACCTATCCCAACAGCATTCTTCTCACTTTATCGCACTTCAACACGGTAAGTCTTGCCAGGAGCTATCCCTGAACATTTCTTACTGACTTTGCCCACACATTCCATAAAGATCTCGTGAAATTTAAACCACTTCTCCCACACGTTTTCGATGCAGACATCTGTATACGCGCACCCGGGTATACAGTAGTTCCATCGTTCCCAGCAAGGTTTTTGTACAATCCGGTTTCAACATTTGGAATAACGCAGGTGTTTATCCTTTGCCCTAATAATTTTTTTGTATTGTGCTACTTGCCTTTTTCAGGGCATGAATTCGGTTACCGGAAGGCTGAATGTTCACCCCTTGGGTGCTTAAAGAATCTGCTTTACTTGAAAGAAGTTAGCCGCTGTTCACCGCGAGCGTTGTCCTGACCATTTCGCGGACAGTTTAGAAAAAGCTATCACATTGCCGTACTGTTGCCTTAAATTAATCCACGCCGTCGTTTTCATTTTCATCTTTGTCATCGCGGTGTTCAGAAATGTTAATGCTGATTATTATTATGCTTGCCTGACCTTCACCCCCTACGGTGTTCACACATTCTAGAGATAAAGAAGCAGATCTACAGTACATCACTGCTTCTACCGAGTTGCTTGTTGTCGACCAGGCCGAAATGCTTCTCATGCAGAACTGGGCCAATGTGCTTCAGATTATTGGTTTACTTAATCAACGTCCCACTAAAGCAGCCTTCTCTTCTGCCGCACGCATACGCCTTGCCTATTTGGCCGGTTACGGAAAACTGTACCGACAAACTTTGATTTTCTCGGCAGTTGCAGCACCACAAGTTGTTCTTCTAGCCGGCGAATGTGAAAGTAAGTTGACTATCAGGAAGGTATCTGTTTGCGGACCATGACGACTGATGCAATTATGATGATTCGAAGCGTATAACACTAGTTCTTCCTTCTAAATGGCTGTCATATTGGTATTCGCACGGCTGCTTACTCTGGTCATTCGCGTAATCGTTAGTCTTCTATCCAAACAAAATAAATTCTTTTTTCCATTGTAAACTGGTGTTGAGAACGTTTCCCGCGCTAACCAAAACGTCGACTGACTACTATCTTTTCCAGCAAGGCTGTGTTACTGGACGATTAATCCTTAGGAGAAATTAGGAACATGGGAGCCTTTGATCCAGTTTATCAGAACAGATAGAAGACATAAATTACGAGATGCAAGCATTTCGTTTAGCCTTCTCAATTGCGTACGTAAAACATGCCTATTCGTGTTCAAATAGGCACAGAGCAGCACAGTGGAATAGACAGTGTCGAACGAAATTAAGAAACGGTCCGGTAAGTCTGATTGGCTACCGCCATGGCAAACACGTTGTGGACCAAAAGTTTCTGTGCACACAGTAGATGTCTAAGTCTACTCATCAATACAGCCCCACAAAAGGCTAAGAGCTTTGGATTTCGATTTCGTGCAATCACTCGGATCGTTTAACCCGGATCAATCTGATGACGAGAAGTCAGTGTTTCACGATCGACGAAGCCGGGTTTCTCGTGTTCGTTGGTTGTCCGGGCGGGGGGCGACTCATCCATTGCACTAGCCACTTCGGTACATGCTCCCCCACTTTTTGACTAAGACACTGATCTGTTCTGCCTATGTAGGTGTCACCGCAGCTGCAGATGAACTGATAAATGATGTGGGAGGCATTCGGGTTCGTGATACTGTTTGAAGGGACTTGGAGACCTATTCCTTTGCTGGTTTGCAAAATCGGCATATCAACCGCCAAGTAGGTACGCTTTAGCGCACACCAGATTTTGACTAGTCCGGTTGAATAGATGATCACCTTTAAACGGTAGCACCAAAGTAACCCGTTTTTCTCAACCATGTCCACCTGTAGAGTCTTAGGCCTTTCTTTTTTATTAATCCTAATGAACTTATCAGAGTATCCATTTGCACAGAGGTTTTGGGTAATAAACTCTTCCTCTTTTTTCAGTTAGTCTACACTGCAGATTTTACGTACTCTGTAGAAGAGAGTTTTGACCGAACCCATTCTGTAGGCAACTGGCGCAAAACTGCAAAACTGAATGTATTGTTCACTTCCTGTTTCACGTGTGACTGATAAGTTGGGATTCATGGCGTTCATTAGGTTGAAGAACTTGGTAAATTGTTCTTTCTGAGTAAAAATCAAAATATCGTCGACATAACACCTGTACAGGGTAAAATGGATGATATTCTGATGTACATTTTTCTCAATCATCCCCCAAAAGATATCTGCCAGTGTGGGTCAGATTTTCCATTTGGTCGTTTAGATTTTCGAGCTGTGCTTTCATTTGTAACCGGTTGATGTTTCTGGGCAGCAGCTTGAACTCCGGACCCAAACATAGGACTTTTTTGTGCTGTTATCAGTTGTAACGTGGAAAAATTGTGAACAAAATTAGTAGTATCTGACGGGAACATGGGCATCTCTCTGTGTTTGCAAAATCTGATCCCGACCTCAGAGAAGAAAAGCAAGATAGTTTAGGGTGAAATCGATGGATATATCGGAAGTACTCAATTCCATCCCTGCCCGATAAGAGAACAAGTGTCGTCATCATGAAAAAACAGGACTACCTCGAAAGGATGGACAGCATTTTGGGGGACAAACGACGATTTCTTCCGGATTTGATCCCAGATAATAACATGCTCGTAGAGAAACGGGTCACACGACACCTCCAGATATTACGCATAAATGGATTTACCTCTGAGCACCTATATAGAAAACTGAAACCAATGGGCACTCAAATGCCAAAACTGAGGAGTTCTCCGAACATCCGGAAGCCCCATGTTCCATTGAGATCCACGTTATGTATGCAGCACTCAGCTTATCAAAAAATGGGCATGCTGGTTGGTGGATATTCTATCTCATATCCGTAAACACATGACACCACACTGTCTGAAGGGCTCATTTGATATCCTCGAGCAAATGTCCGTGAGTTCCCAAAAGATGTTTTCTGTCGATGTTCATTCAATTTTCACCAATGTTACCCTAAGGGAAGCGGTAAGGTAATTATGCGACATAGTATCAGCACTCAGTTCCACCTTGCCAATTTTTGTTACATACATCCGGGACCTCAGTCTCTTATGTACAGAAAACATACTTTTGGTCCACAACGTGTTTGCCATGGCGGTAGCCAATCAGACTTACCGGACCGTTTCTTAATTTCGTTCGACACTGTCTATTCCACTGTGCTGCTCTGTGCCTATTTGAACACGAATAGGCATGTTTTACGTACGCAATTGAGAAGGCTAAACGAAATGCTTGCATCTCGTAATTTATGTCTTCTATCTGTTCTGATATACTCATGTATGTATGTTTTATTCCTCGAACTTTTACTGTGGGCATATTCCGGCTGTTGTAAGTCGTTTTCATTGAAAATGTGCAAAGCTTGTGCTAGGTTGCAGTGCCGTCGTCGTTCAGTTTCGTGGCAAGCAGTAATGCTCAGCAAATGGTGGCGGAGATTTTAGGGAGTAAATGTATGCACTCAAATTCCTTGACTTCCGTTATGTTTCAAGAGGTGCTTTTGCAAGTGTCTTTTTACATTTCTTTATCTTTTCTGCAGTGCTCAATGGCACAGCATTCATTGGATTGTAAGGGGATATGACTAAGCTTCTGTACTGACTTTTTTGAATCTCCTTTTTTCTGAGAGCTTGTCGTCTCAGGTCTACTGAGATGAATTACTTCTCATGAATGGCATTTCCATAATGTATTTTCTGTTTCTTGGCAGCGATGTTCAGTGATGTGGTGGGATTTTCCGCTTTGAAACGCCACATCGTTCTGTGGACGGCACCGTGACGTGGCGAGTGTGGCCCTCCATTAAATAGCGCCATTGCTGCTTTTCGTTTTTCATTTACCCGACAAACCTTCCCGGAGTAGGTGAATGAATCGTGTGATGGGCTACGTGCCTGTCGGGATCAAAGTTGCTGAACGCGCTTGGCCGCGCAAACTTAGAGGTATATCCTCAGATAAAAAGGTCCGCTCAGGACGGAGCAACGGAATTGTAGAACGGTTCACAACGCATGCAGCACCTACACAAGGTGTCACTGATACAATGATTGACAGTTCTTTCACTTACTTGCTTTTACGCCGCTAGCCCCTGCCAGAATATAAGCCGGTTTCATGAATGTCCCGAATGACAAATGCCCGTGAGCGACGCGCGCACAGGATTGGTTCACGTAGAATCTAGGGTACTAGGTACGAAGTAGCGTCCCCATCGTCACTCGGCTTTTTGTTCGAGGTAGCAACTCTAGCCGGTACACAGCTAAGTACTACCTGTCGGACAACAGAAGTTTGTGTGTTGGAAGTCGGTGACCGAACGATCGGCTCATACGCCTTTCGGATGGCGATCTGCCAGTCGAGGATGCCCAAAGCATCCTAGTGAATCTTACCCCACTCAGGATAACTGAGTTAGAAGCAGGAGGCAATGGTCTTATTTAGTGGCGGGTCACATTCACGCACATCACTCTACTGTCTATGGGTTCGCTGTCAGCCGAAAAATCTGCCACACTATGTAACAACACCACGTTGCTTTTATCTGGCCTGTCTGATATGGGCGACCATGACGGAGCGCAAAGCGTTCCAATCGGCATAGCCCTCGGAGTCATTGTAGCATGTAAACTCGATCACCACTGTAGGATAGCAATGCCGGTCAGGACATTTCTGTAACGCGTACTCATCACTATTTTGTTGCATCATACACAGCACCCTGTTTTCTTATCCCTTCGTTCATCTTCTATTTCTTCCCATGTGTCTCATAACAAGAGGAACTTAATACAGTTCATCGTGGGAATCGTAAAATCTGGAGGTCACAATGTGCATCAGAGGTGTAGCATGAAACTGTCATGGAAGGCTCCCGCAAGCTGTTTCACCTCACCCGCGTCACCAGTAGGAAACCATAAGATGTGCCGACGGTTCGTCAGTCCATAATCAGCAGTGGCGTCTCAAGCGCTGCATGGAACATTTCAAGGCATACTTCAACCGGCTCCCAGTATCAGCCTTTTCGGTAGCTCTTCCGACACACGTCCAGTGATCTATTTCGACAGGTCCGCCTACTGGGACGAGGATCCACAAAGAAATCCAGACCAAAGAACGTCATAAAACGCCGGGCTCCGATAGCCTTTCCTTATCCCTGTTCACAGATAATGAAGTACAACTCGTTAGATAACTTCAGGTTTTGTTCTCTAGGGTTTGGAATTGAGAGCAGGCGCCCTCTTGATGAGAAGGAATCAATTGTTGTCCCCATCTTCAAGAGGAGCTTTATTAGTGATTGCGTCAACCATGGCGGTATTAACCTGATCCCAGTTGAGTCGAAACTGCTGTTGTCCGTCATACTGTGCGGTTATAGCACGCACGTTAATAGTATATTCACCCTCCGACACTTGCTAGAGCACCGTTATGCCTTCCAAGGAACATCAATCATCATGTTTCTAGACATTCGCGCGGTCATGAACTCTGTCGATAGGACCGCGCTGTTGAACTGTTTATTGAGAAATGGAGTACCTGAGAAGCATGTGTCCGTCCTCGAAGCGTTGTGTCATCATACCCCATATCGGGTTTGGGCCTATGGCTAACTTTCGCTAACCTTTGTCTTCTCTATCAGAGTAAGACGAAGTAGCCGTATATCTCCATTTCTCCTAAACTTTACCGTTGATGCTGTTCTACAGAATGTCTTATCTGGTCAGCCAAGCAGTGGAGCTGAAATCCTTCTACGGAATAGCGTTTTTGACTTGGAATCCGTCGCTGGGATCGGCTTGCTGAATGAAAATCCACAGGCAATTCGGAACGCTCTGAACCGCTTGGGAATTGAGAAATCCAGATAAGAAGTGCACTTTGTGTTTTCTAAACGATCAGTAGTTTTGCAAGTCTTGTCAGTTTCAGTTTGTTAAACCATTAACCTCGCACTTCTGTGCTCTGGCTGAAGTGTTCAAATGTCTTTTTCCTCTAGCCTTGAGGGCCAGTTCAAAACGTGGTTAAGCACTGTCGTGAATGATGTGGAGTGCTAAAGCTTACGGTTGGTCTATGGTGCCCTCCAATGGAAGAAACACTGGTTCGCTATAGGTGTTCTTCCTACATGGTGAAATGGGATTACTCAGTAAAAAGATCACGTAAAGGTGGACGATCGACAGGCATATGCAGAACGTATCCGAGCCAGCCGAAGACGCCTGAAAGCGATTGACACGGTCAGAGGGCGGTTATCACCGTTCAACACACAATGAGGAACTTTGCCATTATTCATCTGATATTCTCACCAGACGTGAGGAATGCTTCAGACATTGATAGTCGAACGCGGAAAATCGTCGAACATCCTCAATGCGGAGTGGTCGAGTCTCGCAACCGTAAAACAAAACACTCCCCTAAGAGAACCGGATGTCATGGCGGTGCCGCATGTGTCGTACGTTGATGGAAGCTGCTCTAGCTCACGCTAATCGTGAGGTGACTTCATCCCAAACACCACCTCACACCGGATTCAAGCTTCCGAAGTACTTAATTCTATCAGCTACTTCTAACTGGTCACCACACAAGTTGATTGTAGGCAGAGGCTCCTGCGAAACTTGAACGTCCAGGTGACCCGCTTACTATTTGGTTGGAGATATCAAGTGATATGGGTAGGTGTCCCAGCCAATGGCGTATTTGCATTCAGACTCTTTCTTTGTCTTCTTGATTTCAGCTACGAGTCATCGGACAACTAAATGACACGGAGTTTTACTTATGTCGAGTAATCGTCCCAGTGGTATTCCTGATTCGTGTACCTTCAGTAACCCATTAAGTCGAGGAATAGTGTTGGCAGTTATTTTTAGCCGTCCTACGGTTGTATGTGAGGTAACATTGAGCTCTTTCAGTGATTTCAAAGTTGCGGAGATTCGCTCCTCCACTGTTTTAGTTTTGTCTCTTTCTCCTTCTAGTTTCTTGAACTCCGTCGGATCCTGTTATGTTATTCATCTTAGTGATGTATTCTTCGCTATCCGTAAAAACGACGTCGGATTCTTTGTCTGGTCTCGAGATAGCGATATCTTTGTTGTTCCTTAACATTCTAAGTGCCAACCTGTGCTGATTATTAAGAATACTTCTACTGTTCTTTTGGGATCGACGATGTTGGTGCGAACGTCCAGTTGGGGAAGTTTTGAAACTATCGATCGGTCACTTGCAATGATGTTGTTATCAATGAATATATTTAGGCATATGCGTTTTAAAACCGCACTTTTACGTTTAATTGATTACTCTTAGAGATGGGCTAGCAGAAATTCAGCTCTAATGATAATTCTTTTAAAATTGGTATATCCGTAAAAAAATGCAACACAAATTTTCAATACTACCCAGTCACATTTTGATACAGACGTTGTCCGTAAATTATACGTTTCTAACCTATAAATATAACTGTATTAGCCACGAGGATGCTGCCAAAATCGAGCTTGTTCGCTACTCTTGTTTTTTTCTGTATTTCCGTGTTATTTTTGCACATGCTGGTTAAGGCTAGAAGAAGCGTTGCGGCGGTCGGGCCGGGAATTGGCCTGGGGGAATGGAGCCATCATCACCACTGGCTTCGGTTGGAGCTTTTCACCTTCCTGGTTAGGGCCTAACGGATTAGGATCGACTCACTTCTTGTTCCCGGACACATGTACAACCACCTGAACATTCTACATTTTGATCGGTGTTTAGATCAATAGTGGTTGAACGTAGTCACGAAGCGAGACTCATTCTCGAGGCCGGGAATCGGTCCATTTCGATATGTATCCTGTTTTCCCACACAGAACTTTGCTTCGGGGAGCTGGCAGCTAGAACGAATTTCATCTGGTATGACCCAAACAACATTCATGGTTTCCAGTGGATTATTTGAAATCGGAAGTAGAATATGCAGGCGACCAGACGCACAGGATCCTGGATGTCCTGCAAGCTTAACGATTCCGAGCTTGACGCTCGATAGACAGGTGCTGCCAATTGTCCACCACTTCAGTTACCTCGGCAGCAACGTGACGACGGATGGAAGCACAATAGTAGAGGTGAGCACGCGCATATCCAAGGCTCGAGCGGGGTGCGCCGGACTGAAGCACTTGCGGCGCCGACCTGATATTTCACTGAAGTTGAAAGGTCGTGTGTACTGCGCCGCAGTGCGTTCAGTTTTGTCATATAGTTGAGAGACTTGGGGTATGCGTGCTGAAGGTATTCGTCGTCTTGAGGTTTTCGACCACCGATGTTTACGTAGTATCGCTAAGATTGGGTGGGATAGCCGAATTAGCAATGCTGTGGTGGGAAAGCGAGTATTGGGTACCAGTTCAAGGAGTTTTCAATCACAGCGCATCCAGCTTAGTAGATTTCTTTAGTTGGAGCACGTGTTACGTCTGTCACACCGTGTCCTATTCTCCGTTTATCCTCTGGAGTGGAGAAAACCACTTTGAGGTCAACAGATGACGTGGCAACGAGGAATGAGAAAACGTTCAGAAAACTTAAGAAAAGTAGGTGCTTCACGTCTTCGTGGTTGGGGTCCAAAAGACCCGTCAACCAGTTGCCTGGATACACTGGAAGATATGGCAGTGAACCGTGAACAGTGGCGATCGTGTTGTCACTTTCTGTCGACTCCAAATGGTTGATCAATGTTTCTTTGTACAGTTTGACTGTGCATTTCGTGTGATGGCTGCCAGGGCGTTTTTTTCTTTTCCCTCCCACGTAGGTCCACTACCTGTCCATCTTGTACATCCATATTTTCTGCTTCAACGTGCAAGATGGTGAGAAAGGCAGTTTCCAGTGGAGCTTGCCCTGCTGTTTGACACTGTACGACGATGATGAGTATACATCCGTTTATTCTATTTGCACGATGTGATGATGGCATTCAGAAACAACTTTAATTTATTTATTGCATACTTGCGCATGAGTGCAACGGAAGTGGTATACCCCATAGCCTAAAATGCCCACAGCACTGTCAGGGATAGTCGGTAGTCACACCCTGGGACTTGAAAAGAAAAACCACTTAAGATCTGAATAAGTCAGGCGTGGTAATGAACCAGGTGACAGTAGGTTACCGACTGTCACTGTATGTCAAACTTAAAATGTTGAAATATGCAATTCTGGGGTTAAGAGAAAAAGACCTCGAAATCGGCATTTCATTAGCAGTTGCTGTCCGAGGAAGTTAAATTGCCAAGCTATTGTTTTGTGCTACAGATGAGTGCGTACGGATCTAGAATAATGAACTAATTTGTCGGAACCAGACCGAATTGCAGCCCAAGCTAAGTTACAGCAGAAAACCTATTTTTCTGTCTTCCAAAGTGGAGGAGCCTAATATCTCCTCCTTCCATCACTTTAGTTTTGTATGCATTCTTTGCCGTTTTACGACTTTTGTGAAGCTTTTATGTCGGTATCACTCGTTCATTAAACTAGGGATAGCACGAAGTATTTTCCCTGCATTTGAAACTCGAATAGTTATTGTATTTTCAATTTTGATGACTGCTTGATTGTTCTCAGATTTTCAAGGACTGAATTACATTCCATCAATTCCACACTATCCGGGACTGTATCCAACTTACCTGCCCGATCATGTGCGTATTCCTGGCTTGAAACCTGTCAAATCAGCGAACAGCGGAGTCACTCACCCGTTTAAGAAAGCACGCATTGATCCTCACGACGTGGACTCAATTACGTCGGGATTGCCGGATGTGAAACTCAATTTGATTCCATTCGCTGTTTTTGAACAACCGGATTCTAATACACGAAACCTTGTCGTTTTGGATTCGGATGCGAACGTGAATGACGATAGTGATGCCGACGAAGTTAATCTGGACGATCATGCGGAGCTGAGACCAAGCTCTTCGAACCCGGGCTCACAACAGATGGTGGTCTACTCAGGTCCACTGCCCAAAAAGCCTCTGACTTCATGGAGTGAGTGATGTGTGTGATCATGTTCTCACACTAACTTGGTAACTATCCAACTCTCGTGGTACATCGTCGTAACTCAACTAGAGCAGTCCACACTGTCTTGCGCTGTGTGTGTGTGTGTGGCATCCTCCCGGTAGGTTTTGGATCCCACAGAAGCCGGCGATTTCTAACGTTTCATTCAGCTCAGCGTGGCCATCATCGGTGTGATGACAGCACATGGTGATTCATTGTTATATATCATAAACTAGAATGATCACCATGGTAGACACGCTCAGACGGGAAACTAATCGTACGATTCGTGTTTTTCTCCGAGGAGAGTAGCCGTTTGTTCATTCCCCTTTTAGAGAATTCGAGAGTACGGGCATTGTCCAAGTTTAAGTTGTGGATTTTTTTCGTCGCAGTAAATTCGTCTTTCCTAAATTTCTTGTGGTATATGGAACAGAAATTGGTGGTATAAAATAATATTGTTTGCGTTAGTTCTGTGGACTGTTGAAACGGCGTCACCTTGGTTGCTGTGATAAATCTTCTTGAAGCTTGATAGTTCAAAATGTTGAGTGTGCTTTGTTTTCAGACACAGGTATTAAATTCATCACAAATGGTTTTTTTCACTGATGACTGAATGCTAATCCTAGCGTAAGCAGTTCCTTTTGCTGAACTGTTGACCATGTGGGTCTCATAGGAGGAATCAAAACAATGCAAACATCTTTGGGCAATACCTTATTTTTCTCCCTGCTGAATAAAACAAATTAGTACGTTTTGAATGCACGACCTTCATAACAAAGTCATATGAGCGTGGTTAAGGAAACGTTTACTGCAAAACGGGAAATTCCGTTTATTTAGCAGAGGACAGAAAGATTCTGCCAGTCCATCGGGCATGCGTTCCTGTGGCAAACAATATCCGTACTCTTTCCGTGAATGGCAGCACGTTTTTCGCATTATCCGCCTAAAACATCACATCGAGACACAACATATCCATATTAGATGTGAAAAATAACCCCTAACAGCTCTGATTATATCATACAGCAAGGTTTCAAAAAAGTAACTTACGAAAGATTTTAGACAACCTGGGGCCCGCATTATGCGCCATACAAATGTGGTCATACGTTGCGATCGCGAAAGAGGTTAAATCTTAATAGTTTTAAATATTTGTGTTGGTTGTAGCTCAGGTTGTTGGTTGCTATGATGTTCTGATCGCTGAGCTTGGCGTTTAGATCGCAAACGTTTCATCACCAGTCGAGGTGACATCGTCAGTGCATGTGCCGAGGTGACGATGTCACCTCGACTGGTGATGAAACGTTTGCGATCTAAACGCCAAGCTCAGCGATCAGAACATCATAGGTTAAATCTTGTTTCGGCTTCAGTTTATTCAGCTACTAATCTCGCACTTCTGTGCTCTGGTTTCCTTTGCTATCGTCCACCATCGTCCAGTAAGCGGCAAAAAGAATAGAAGCATAAAATGGAAATTTCCAAAGATTCAAAGTATTAAGTAAAAATCACGAAGACAAAGAAAGAATCCGAATGCAAATGCGCCACTAGCCGCGACACCTAATCGTATCACTTAATGTTTCCAACCACTCAGTAGGCGGATCACGTGGACCACAACCTGGAAGTTTAACACGTCCTACGTGGCCAAGTCCACTGGTCAGGGTTTCCATACCTCTTAGCCATATCATGAACTGACCACCCCGATTTACCTTCAAATGTCTACCTACCTCGGAGAAAAGTGTACACCGAGAAAGTCTATCAGTGGACATGTGTAAAACGTACCAGCCATCCTATCCTGTTTAGATTCAGTACTTGATTCACAGACTGACCTCTGGTTCCTAACACTCGACGTCTAATGTCATCACTGCTTATACGGTGTTCCCATCATATTTGGGCAATGCTACGGAGATATCGATGCCCGGACAGCGACAGTTTTTGTCTGTCTTCTACTCTTAAAGGCCATGTTTCTGAGTCATGCAGAAGGACGGACCTAGCCGCCGCATTGTATACGTGACCGTCGACAGACAACCGGATGTCACACCAACTCCACAGATGGCTGAGGTTGGCAGAAACCAAACGTGCCTTCTGTGTACGCGATGATACTTCACCGGATATCTGTCCACCAGATGAAATGTAACCGCCTAGGTGACAAAACTTATCTGTTTCAGCTAGAGCTTCTCCTGCTTAGGCCAGATTTTGTGTTGAGCCAACCCAGTTCTGCAACAGCATTTTACACTTTGAGTGTGCAAAACGCGCCACAAACATTGATATACTGTTGTTTAGGCTATGTAAGAAAGCTTGCAACTTACCTGGATCTTCAATCGGAAGAACAATATCGTCCGCGTATTCGAGGTTAAACGTTTTACTGTCTGAGCAACGATCGATACCGTTATTCTGACAAGAGGATAGGGTTATCTTAAGGACCAGTTCAATTTCAAAATTGAAGCGGAAGGGCGAAAGGGGGCAACCTTGACAAACACTACTTTCCGTGGTGAACTTGGGCAGAAGATCGCTGTAAGGACGAACTCGGCTTCGGTTGTTTGCATGCTAGCATTGGAAAAGAGAAATAAACTTCTCTGGCACGCCCTTCAATGAGAGGCAGCGCCAGAGAATTGTGCGGTCGACTGAATCGAACGCCGCTCTCAGATAAGGAAAGAGGGAGATTTTGGGCCTACGGAAGATGTTTCTATGCTCTGAGGTTTGCCGAAGAGTGAAGATGTGGTCGATACAGCCACGACCGATTTTGAAACCGGTTTGATTCTCACGTGTACATATTTCGCGGGCGCTAGATAGTCGATGGAGAATATGTTCCGTGAACAGTTTTGACGCGATACTCACCAAGCCAGTTCCTCTGTGGCTTTCATGAAATAATCTCTCATCTTTCTTGTAAATTGGAACAATCACCGATTCACACCATTCCGTGGGAATCTGCTCACTATCCTAGATTACCCGGAGGAGTTTTGTCAACTCCAAAAGAAAAGCTTCGCTCCCATCCGTGAAAAAGGATGGAGACAACCCATTCGGTGCATCGGCTTTGTACCTTTTCAACTAACTTATATTTTGCATAACCTTCATTTCTGATTGGAGGAGTGATATCTACCTGCATCGTTTCTCTGGCAGCTATATCGGAAAGGTTAGCTGAAATGGGCCCACTGATTAATTTCTTCAAGTGCTCAGCCCAAGAATTCAGATGCCTTCTTTGAGAGTGAGTCAGTGAGCCGTCAGATTCCCTGATTAACTCACTTACCCCGGACTGTCGTGGACCGGTACCTCTAAACAAACGGGAGAAGTTGCGAGTATTGCCAATAGACTCAGCCTTTCCATTTCCCCACGTTTCGCGATCAACCACTGCTCGTGGTCATTTCTCGGACTCCTAATCAGTTGGCATACAAGGCTTCTTTTTCTGTTGCCAGTTTTTATCTGGTTCGTGCACATATGGCTGCATCAATAACCGTGTAGACAGCTTCACCTGAAAAGCATATCGTTGGTTATCCTCCAGAAGCAACCGCGTGCGACGGATGGCTTTTACGTTGGTGCGACCGTGGACGAGGCGTAAACAGAAGGAAGCACGTACCAAGGCGTGATCTGAGTCCACAGGTGTAGACCAAAGTGAACGAAAATCTTTAATTGATCCACACTGGCGGTGACCAATCACAATATGGTCAATCTAAGTCCAATGTTGTGAAGATGTAGGAGGACGCCATATGAGTCTATGCCGCTTCTGATGGCAGAAGTGCACACTCGCCAGAAATAATCTGTGGTCAGAGCAAGACTGGATGAGATAAACACCGTTTTCGGTACGATCGGCTGGGATAGCCAAAGGGGCCCTAAAGTGCCTTTCGGAATATCCCAAACGGCCAAATTGGGCGTTAAAACTCTCAACAATGACCACCAGCTCCATAATTCCCGCTTCGAAGCAATTGAGAAAGTCCTTATAGAATTTCTCCTGGTTTTCAGAGGAACTGCAGTTGGTTGGTCATCGGTTGACTTTGTATGATCTGTGCTGGAACTGGGCGGGCTCGAAAACGGTAATCATGCTAAGAAATTTCCGGAGTAACTCATTCAAATAGCTCTGGGGTATCAAAACTGGTTTTGCCTGTTTATGCGGGTTGTATTGTGATTCGCATTTCTTGCACCCTGTTTCCCATTTTTTAGTGTCATGCAGTTTTGTATTCGTATATGTTTTGGACCATTTCTGAGTAGTGTGAAACAATCACGGTTAGTTGCCCGTTTTTGAAAATGAATTTCCGTTTCTCCGTTTTTGTGCCACTGTGTTCAGTTCCGTGTAGTATCACTCCATTTTTAGATGCTTTTGATGTTTGTCTCATTTTCTCTTCACCTTCCGTTAGTTATCATGATATGACGACTGACAAAAAAATCGCTTGTTTTTTTTACTCCTTAGCGTGAAGGGGTTCAAACGAAACCGGTTTATTCAGTTAACACAGATGCCGTAAACCATCCACTAGCAGCTGTATGATACCGTGAACGGGCTGTTGTACTGTGCTGCACGTTCTGTCCGTTGAACTCTCGTTCTATGAACGCAAAATTATCATTCGTGCAAACAAAATGACAAAAACAGTAAAAAGTGTACGGTGGCAAACTAAAAAATATCACAATCATATATATATATATATATATATATATATATATATATATATATATATATACCCTCTGTAACTGAACTGCCTGCACTTTGTCAGCAGTGATTCGTATCTTAAGGTGCCCATGGTTATCATTTCACTCAAGTGGCGAATTACCTTTAAAAGTGATTGAACCTGAATTCAGTTCTCCGTGTTCTTTATTCATTTCCCCACAAGGTGGACGAGCCATGCCAATTGCTCGTATGAATGCATTTAAGCAGCGGGTTTTGCCCAGACTACGCCGAGGATTGGATTCACGGGTACTTATCTATGTCCCCGATTTCTATGACTTGGAAGAATTGCGGCTTTTGTTACACGCGGAGTCATTGGACTTCTGTTGTGTGCACGAGTAAGTGCTCCGAATCCTATTGAACCTTTCTTGTCGTATGTTTGCCGTTACACTGTGAAACAGTGACCTGTTACTTTGTTATCGAATTGTCACGGATATGTGCTGCTCAAACGGCCCGTAAGGCCATTGTATAGGTTCATTTTCGCCAAAGCCGACCAGCTTTAGGGAATCGGTGAACTGCATCATCATCCGACGTATCACAACGCACGATCCTTTTGGTCTTGTATGGCTCAACGCTTCAAGTTCCAGGGCCGATTCGTTGTTATAATTAACCTTGATGGCAATTAGAATCAACCCATTCCACCATTTCCGTGCTTTCACGTAGCTGAACGGATTTGTTATGTTACCGAAATGTGTTGTTGTCATCACTGAGTCTGGGTTTATATTTTTTTAACTGGGTCTTGATTCAGACTTCCTGGTGGCAGATAAATGTTAGCTTTTAGAATGTATCTTTTGCACTTTTCACAGCGGACTTGAATCTACGTTTCAGGTTGTTTGTTCAAAGTATTGGAAAGTGAATTACAGAAACGACCTGCCCAGGGCTTTAAATAGCATATGTGAACCGGAAAGTGACAGTGTTCAAATGCTCAGTAAAAACTGCAGATACAGCTGTTTTTCCCCGTCGAATGCGTTGCTTTCCTACGGGACTATCTCCTGCTAGAGGATAAGTCGACTCCATGAATATCACTAGAATTATTCGTGCAGATTCTCGGGAATGTTATGTGAGGCTTTGTCCCCGGCACCGATCGGGACTGATGTATTACTCGGTTACCCAGTCCTGAATAGTAAGTAAGTCGGCGGTACCCCATCCGGCCTTTTTATTCGAGGATGCACCTGAAGCCTTTGTATAACCAATTTCAGCCTACAAGGCAGCAGCGTTGTTCCAGATGAGCTGGTGAATTGTTGCGCGGCTCATTCGCCTCTTCCGGAATACTGAGTCGGGTAGGTTGGACAACTTTCCTTTGTAGCTGTTGGATCAGTAGGTCTCGTCCACCCGTTCATGAGTAACTGTCTTCGCATGCCGAACACCGTCTCTCCGAGGGTTTTAGGCCTTGGTCACCTTCAATCCGATCTAGCCCGCCTGTTGAACGGTTTGCCGGGGTGTAGCCGTTGATACATGCTCCAGTTTCTTAGAGCCACAGGTAAGAGCTGGGTGAATGATGGAGTTCGAGGAGGTGGAGGATACTGCAAGGGGGCACGACAGACTGCCGACTGAGAGGTGCTACTCTTACCAGACACCCCACACATCTTTATTTATTCCGCGCTTGTGCATGAGTACGGTGGGAAGGTTATAGCCAACAATCAAAACGTTTCACCTTTTGAATGACAAATCAACAGCTTACTACTTGCACCGATTTTCTACCTGAATTAACGCGTCAGAGTTCGATAAATTGCCCGAAGACAGTCGAATTTATCAATAAAAGTGGGTTTCTGTAATAATGAGACAGTTATACTAGCAGAGTGAATCATGACAAACCGAAAAGTGGGGAGCAGAAGTGGGACCTGTTGTGTTCAGAATTAACGGAGAACAAAGTACGCGAGAAATCCGTTTATTAGCACATGAGTAAGCGCGTAAGGAAGTTGATAACTAATGAGATCATCTGTAGAAAAGAGCATTCAGTGCATGCGATCCAGTTCGACCAAGCAGGGCTGATCTGTGACGGCGAGTCAGGAAGCACGTATGGCTCAATCCTGAAGTCGGACCGGTTGGAGCGAACCGTTCGTGGTCTGAGCGACGTCACAGTGATGTGCATACGTGCGTTTGTGATAGTCGTCCGTACCGAAATACCGATCAGTGAGTTTATGGGCATGATCATAATGCAGTTAGTAATTAAATCGCAGTTCCAATCAGAAGTTACTTCTATGCGTCTGCCGATGATAATTTAACCCGATCACTCAGATCCGAAAAAGAACAACTGACTGACGAGATGACAGATACGGAAAAAACAGTTTATCTGTTGAATTGTAGTCCTTGGCAGGCCCTACTAAACTGGTAGAAACACGAATACAGAGTTGACACCATATGCCCCAACAGGTCAGGCCTGATATCAAGCTGGGCGTCGGTGGTGGTAGTAGGTTCGAACCTGGGACCTCACACTTAGTTGATGGTATCCTATGCCGTTGGATCATCACCACCATGGAAAAAATGTGATTCGACTGATCTGTTGCGCCGTTTTGTGTCTTACACTCACCCACTGGATCGAGTATGGTCGGAAGCGCCGGTATCCGCGCTCATCACCACAGTGAGACGTTTGCACTCGTTTTGAATGGTATTATGTTACTAGAATGCCGTTGCGTAGCCCAAGACCATGTATAGTGATATGCGTTCACATCATTGACGCTCAATATTTCGGTAATTACGCGAAGGGGTCTCTACCAGGAGCCAATAACAAGGTGGAACTAAATCCGAACATCGCGTTATTTCTCCCATCTCGTGATCCCATAAACTACATGACATAGATGAGATTTCTCTTGCGCACATCGTGTTGTTTCTCTTCTATTGTATACCTTGCTAACTGATCTGTTGTAATTCGTTTAAGGTTCTAGTTACGGCAACTGATAATAATGCTTACGTGTGCATTATTTAGTCCCCTTTTCTTGCAATTCCGTTATTTTATTTCCCCGAAATTTCAGGTACACAGAAGACAAAGAAGCTGAGCGATTTCGAACTCTGTTCTCCCAGGGACGTATTCGAATATTGCTTCTGTCAGAGCGATATTACTTCTTCAGAAGGTATGCTTTTCCCACCTATCATTTTGTCCCTAATGCCTAAAGTGCGCAGGTAAACAATACTCGGTCTTGATTAAAGCAGAACCATCTTTCTATTCGTATATATATATATATATATATATATATATATATATATATATATATATATATATATATATATATATATATATATATATATATATATATATATATATATATATATATATATCATTCCGGTTGGACTGATTCCGTCTTCATTGCTCATTCCTGTTCTAGGCTCACATCGCCAATAACGTGGGGGTGTAGAAGCTGTCTCCTTAAGTGAATGAAACTGAAGTTTTCAGGCACGGGTACCGTATCTGTTTGTATCATCCGCATTTTAAGATCCTTGTGTGTACCCGAAGTAATGACAAAGTCCTCAAACTGTGAAGAATACTTTGGTTTAAACATTTCCATTTAAAGCTCTCTTTGGGGTACAATAAATCATCAGTACTGCCAAGGAAAAAGTTGGCGACTACAAGCGGAACAATATGTGTTACATCTGTTTTGTTGTGCCCCTATCGAGCTACAGCATTTTCCGTAATTTTTGAGCGTTGTACCGCAGTCTGACTATGAGGTAGGGCTCGTGAACTACGGATAATACTGTAGTTTGCCCGTGCGGCTCATGGAATGGGGCGCTATCGGCAGTACCGTGGTGTTCTTCCGCGTATTATTTCCCCACCCTCTCTTCATCTCTGCGGCTGTTTGCCGTATTTTTTGATTTCGATGCGTAAATCTGCCTGGTGATGCATACGGTTTGCATCTCGAACTCAATAAAGCGCGTGCATCAGTCAAATCTTTCTACCACAAATGCCACGTTCTATCCTTTTCTGTGTCGAGATAACAAATGACGAAAGACCGAGTGGAGACTCTCAAAAAAGTATTGAATGGGTTATTCATAAGACTGCCACTTCTGCAAGATATGTAAGCGAATTAATTGCCCACTGTCACTCAAGTAAAAGGATCCGATAAACAATACCGTATTCATGTAGTGACCAGGTCGTGCCATTACAAACTGACTTTCTTGTTTTGCATGAAATGTCTCGCTTGTCCGCCCGGCAAGATAAATATTTATTTTCAGTTATTGCCGGCTGTGTTAAGACTAAGGTGATTAGGCTACTCAAACCTCCATCAAAATTTTTATTTATTTATTTTGAAATCTAATTAGTCAATTAAACCAATAAGTCACCATTTTACGGGGTTTCCTGTTCTTATCTTCTGTTTGATAGCATTATACACAAATTGTAATCCTGTTTCAGAACTATCAACAAGATATTGACTTGTTTACCCAACCTTCTCATTGTTCTATTTGAAATAGGCGCAAGATCCGTGGAGCACAAACGTTTATATTCTATGGTCCGCCCACCTTTCCGTGGTTTTTGCCGGAACTATTAAATTCCCGATATGTGCCCGAATCATCCGTTGATATCAGTACGGACTCAGTGATTCCCGTCACCATACTTTATTTCCCTCCACTGGAAGCACACGCCGTCGCTACTTTGACGGGGAAGATCGATTTGTGACATTCTCGTGACGTATTGTACATAACTCTCAGGACTAAGTAAATCATTTCCAGTATGATTTTCTGCTAATATCTTCGAAAATATCTCCAATTCTAATCCACACTTTCCGGCATACTGAAACTGGCAGTTTTGAAGTGGTTTATATCGGTTCAGCGAGATCCATTGATTCGCCTTGTCGAAGGACTTCTTAAGTGCGAACTTCCAGCTGAGCTGACAAGGGTTCAGGATAGTGGTTGTAACGTCAGTCAGCGGTTACGTACGTATTGAATGCAAAGGACTTCGAAACACCGGTTCAGAATGTAACGTTTCACTCAACTAGTAAGAAGCGTACATCGATTGAAACACAAAAAAACAGTAACGTAAATACAATGTCTAAAATGAAACCATAGAACGGGAAGTGAATTAATGACATTCATCCCTACCAAGGAAAAAATAATCAGTTTCAGTATGTATGAGGGTTACGGTAAGTAGGAGAGAAAAATGACTGACACAGACTTCTGTGTTGCGTAAATTATACGGATGAGTTCTTTGTTGTCGAGTAAGAATGTTTGAAATAGTGTCGGGTGTATGAGCGTTTGGTGTGGATGGGCTTATGGGTACATCTGGCATCATGTTCCATCTTATCATTCATTGAATGCAGGTTTTTTGTGATGTACTAAGGGAACCTTCCGATATTGAAGTCAGTTCCGATTCTGGCACTAGCAAATCGCCTGTCGGAGCCAATCGTCACACAGAACATTTCCTGCCTTGCCACTAGGCGGTTTAACGCGGGCGCATTGGGAGTTACAACTGACTAGCTCGACTTCTTCAATCATCGGATCAAACTTAGAGGTTCGATCCATCTGTTTGAGCAATACGGGGCCTGGAACTGTAAGCCCTGTTGACAGTGAAGTACCGTTGGTTGATTGCCGGGAAAAATTAAATGGTCTCATGCGGAGTGGAATTCGTTGCTGTACGCAGCAGTGGGTGGATAGAATGCAAGGCATCTGGGAGAATGGTCTCCCATTGCGAGATAGGTAGACCTTTGGCTTTTAGAGCGAGAGTGATCTTTTTCCAAAGCGTGCCGTTCAGGTGTTCCATCTATCCATTTCCCTGAGGATTGTATGGAGTGGTGTGAATGAGAGCCACGGCCTTATTTTGTAGGAACTCAGACAACTCAGTCGACATGAAACTCGTCCCTCGATCAGAGTGTATGCCGGTATGCCGAATATGGTGGGAAGTTGGCATAGGCAATCGATGCAGTAGATGGATGCATATCCGCACAAGCAAACGCGAGTGTTCATCAACGATAGTCAGGATATATCGATTACGAGCTGTCGAAGGCAGAGAGACTTCGAATTCAATGCTCAGTCTTTCAACCGGTTACGTTGCGTTAATAAGACGGCCGATGGGGGTTTGTGGATTCGTGGCTTTATTTCCGCAAAAACACCGCACTTCGAGGTCGTGTTTAATCTCTTTAATCGAATAGAACAGGTTTTGGATCGCACAAAGTGGGTCATTCGGAAAATTCCGGGATGGCATAGCTAATCGTGCATTTTTTCCACTTGGCCGCATCAAAGAGTATCGTATATATTCCGAGAGAGCGCACCTGCAACTGCATTGTCTTTTCCGGGCTTCTAAGTCATGTCATAACAATACGCAGGTAGTTCAATTCTCCATCGTTGAATCTTGTCATTTTTGATCTTGCTTGTTTGTCTTCCGTCGCACATGAAGGCCACGAACTGTTGGTCAGTGATAAGTTTGAAGTGGTTGCCTAGGCGATAATGTCGCCGCTTACGAAGGGCCTCGACAATTGCACATACTTTTTTCGATAGCAGATTGATGTCTGTCGCTGGTTGTTAGAGTACGAGAGATGAAGGGTACGGGACGATTATTCTGGCTCAGCGAGGCGGCTATTGCGACGCCCAAAGCATCCGTTTCAACCACTAACGGGGCACTTTGGTCCACTGTTACGGCCATAGCACTTTCTTTTGTCTTTTCCGGGAGTTCAAAGGCACGTTTTACGCTTTCTGGCAGAGGGAAAGTTATATTTTTCACAAGTGAATTGGTCTTCTCAGAGAACGATGATATTCACTGCGAGTAGTGGGAAAACATGTCAATGACACGATGCAGGGACTTCATATCTTTTGGTCGTGGGATCTCGCGTAAGGGTTTCATCCGGTCAGGGTCAGGTCTTACTTCTCATTGCGATATCAGATAACCCTAAAGTTGGATTTTGTTTGCGGCAGTCACAGTTTTGGTAGTATTGAATGTTATGCCGTGTTTCGCGGGGGCTTTCAGGAGACGCTCAAGGTTTCAGTCGTTGTCTTCCTTGGTCACGCCGCATACTGTCACGTTGTCTATGTAGGCAAACGTATGTATGACACTTTCAGCCTTCAGGATTTCGTCTATGGCGCATTGGAAACAGGCAACTCCGTTAGTAACCCCAAAAGGTGTGCGTTTGAATTGATAGAGAGCAACACGTGCTTCAAATGCAGTATATGGCTTCTCGTGCTCCGCGATAGAAGCCCTATGATATACACTCTTTAAATCCAGGGTACTATATATTGCATAACGAAATATAGCCTCAACCCTTTAGTCGATCCGAGGTAGCGGAAAGGCATCCAACGGGGTGAAGCGGTTGATAGTTTGGCTAAAATCCACAACCATTCTTTTCTTGTGGGTCGCGCTATTAGTTACAGGAACTTGCGCTCTCCAAGGGGACTTAAACGGTTCAATGAAGCCATCATTCAGGAGATGCTGGACCCCAGCCTGTATGAAGTATTCGTTCTCAGCAGAATGTCTGCGAGAATTTGCAGCGATGGGTTTGCAATCAGGCGATAGGTGAGCAAATAAAGGAATAAACTTACCTTGGCGGCATTTAGACGGCACAGCAAAAAACGTACCGCGTCTGCCACCGAATGGTATTTCCACTTTGTCATGTAACCCGAGAAAATCATGGCCAAGTGAAATATCAGCGCAAAGGTTACCCATGACAGAAAGATTGAAATTGTCATGCGAAACGTTTCGGTAGCGGATGTTTTCCAAGCAGTATTTTGTAATCGCACACGACAGAGCCATAGAGGCAATTGTTATTCGAGAGCCGCATGCTCGAACTTCCCAGTGATGGGAGTCTACAACAGACTGCGAAATGTAACTGTCAGAACTACCGGTGTCTGTGGGTGCTTGAAGTTCGATATTATTCACGTGGACTCGAGTAGTCGCACGAGACAGAGGTGCGGCAGTCGTCAAAACAGAGGGCAGCCGAGGTAACGGATGAGTTAATCGGTTTTGAACGACACACGCTTGAAATGACCTGTTTTCTCACAGGCCTTGCAAATGGTATCTTTGGCAGGGCACCTTATAAGATGATTCTTAGAACAACCACAAAGTAGCAGTTATCTTTGTTACCAGCAGACAGCTGGTTCTGTCTCGATCGTTGGATTGACTGGTTTTATCATTGGTGGAAAGCACACCGGGGTAGCAAAGGAACAGGAACCGTTCTCAGTTGCATAAGGCTAAGATTGTTTCTGAGCAGCGTCCAATCATCTAGCCACATCATAGGCTGTTTGAAAATTTAGGGCAGATTGTTCTAGTAATCTTGTTCAAATGGAGTTGGATTGAAAACCGGTAGTGAATGCATCACGCATAGCATCGTCACGATGTTCTTCAGCAGATACAGGACGAAAGCCTCAGTCCTTTGCGAGTGTTTTAATGTTCTGGACGAATTGATCTTTGCTCTGCCATACCTCTTGTTTGCATGTAGTAAGGAGATAACGGGCGAAAACCACATTTCTGGGACGGTCATACAGGGAATGAGGATTGAAGTAGCATTGTCAAAGTCTGATATTCGTAAACATTTGGAGGAAGAAAATTAAGAGGTCTGTCAGGTTTGTTGGCTTCCTCGGATTGCACTCGTTTCAGAAACGCGTTAAAGATCCGTAGCCAGTATGTCCACTCTTTGGATGCATCGGGAGGGTTTATGTCAGTGTCAAGTTTATTCGGGCGCAGATAACGGTCCATTTCTTTGTTTGTTTTACTGGTTGAGTAAACTAACGTCAGTCAAGGATTATGCACGTTCTGAATGCAGAAGCCTTCGGAACACTGATTTAGTATGTAACGCTTTACTCGAACAGTAAGAAGTCTACAAACGCTGAAACGCAAAAAAATAATAGCGTTAATACAAATGTTTAAAATAAAACCATAGAACGGGAAGTGCATTAGCATGGCAGTGATGTTACCTGAGAGATTGACTGTCTTGATTTTTATAGTCAGTATTCTGTGAAACCAATGCAATTGGCATGACCTGTACTAAAATCAGATGACGATTGTCGATGACCAGACAATGTTTGATTCGCGCTTGTCATTTTCGGTTCTCACTAACCAAGGACCGACGCTAGTGGACCCTGATTTCCATTGTAGTCCGGGTGTGATTTCAGCCCTGAAAACCGCGTTTTTAGCTCTGTCGTTGTCCGGTGACGTCGGGCGATCGTTAGTTAGTGATCGTCGACACCGTAGCTCTCAAGGTACCCAAAGAATGACTGTGAACTAGACTGGACGAACGCAAAACATTGAACTCGAGCAGAAATGTGGCCAGTGCGACCGCGGAAGTCCATCTGGGACGGAATAAGTACAACTGAAAGGAGCGGTGGCGACGGACGGTCCAGATAGAGTAAGACACGCACATGGCGTTCGGTGTGGTTTGCGTTGAAATAAATCACCGACAGACTTCCCTGGCATACACTGTTCTCCGAGGTAGGTAGACATTTGAAGGTAAATCGGGGTGGTCAGTTCATGATATGGCTAAGAGGTATGGAAACCCTGACCAGTGGACTTGGCCACGTAGGACGTGTTAAACTTCCAGGTTGTGGTCCACGTGATCCGCCTACTGAGTGGTTGGAAACATTAAGTGATACGATTAGGTGTCGCGGCTAGTGGCGCATTTGCATTCGGATTCTTTCTTTGTCTTCGTGATTTTTACTTAATACTTTGAATCTTTGGAAATTTCCATTTTATGCTTCTATTCTTTTTGCCGCTTACTGGACGATGGTGGACGATAGCAACGGAAACCAGAGCACAGAAGTGCGAGATTAGTGGTTGAATAAACTGAAACTGAAAACCAGTAGAGAACTGTATATCTTGAGCTATTGGATCAGTTCAATGGTTTGAGGCTGGTGCCCAATTTCTATCACTTCGTACGGAATCTTTTCCGTTGTCTTCAAGGTGTATTGGGTTGTGAGGTTTGAGCCTAGTTGTTCCCGGTGAGTGCTTTCAGGCAGATGGAATTCACAGTAAGATCCTGGTTCTGTAATGATCAAACAGTTAAGCCGATCAAAGTGTTTTCGAAAATAGTAATTGAAAAAGTAACTTTTGTAAACGCAAACTCAGTCCCTTTGTTGTGGATAAGCAATTTGAGGGGGCACACTCCCTCAGCTTCTACGATCGCGTTCGTCAAAGAAGTCAACGAGAAAAGACCGTGGAGTGCCAACCGCATGTATTCTCGCTAGGTCTGAGTGCAGAGATCGCACGCTGGCTTGTACCGAGATGTGTAGCGTACGCGAAACATTCATCCAAAGAAGTGATAGATGGTGTGCGATCGTCTAATCACAGCAAGCATGCACGCCGACAAGTAGAGGGTTTCACGACTAGGCTCGGTCAATCGATACGTAGCTAGATCAGGTTAGGTTTTTAACTTTACTCAACCACCAATCTCACACTTCTGTGCTCTGGTTTCCGTTGCTATCGTCCACCATCGACCAGTGAACGGCAAAAAGAATAGAAGTATAAAATGAAAATTTCCAAAGATTCAAAGTATTAAGTAAAAATCACGAAGACAAAGAAAGAATCCGAATGCAAATGCGCCACTAGCCGCGACACCTAATCGTATCACTTAATGTTTCCAACCACTCAGTAGGCGGATCACGTGGACCACAACCTGGAAGTTTAACACGTCCTACGTGGCCAAGTCCACTGGTCAGGGTTTCCATACCTCTTAGCCATATCATGAACTGACCACCCCGATTTACCTTCAAATGTCTACCTACCTCGGAGAAAAGTGTACACCGAGGAAGTCTATCAGTGGACATGTGTAAAACGTACCAGCCATCCTATCCTGTTTAGATTCAGTACTTGATTCACAGACTGACCTCTGGTTCCTAACACTCGACGTCTAATGTCATCACTGCTTATACGGTGTTCCCATCATATTTGGGCAATGCTACGGAGATATCGATGCCCGGACAGCGACAGTTTTTGTCTGTCTTCTACTCTTAAAGGCCATGTTTCTGAGTCATGCAGAAGGACGGACCTAGCCGCCGCATTGTATACGTGACCGTCGACAGACAACCGGATGTCACACCAACTCCACAGATGGCTGAGGTTGGCAGAAACCAAACGTGCCTTCTGTGTACGCGATGATACTTCACCGGATATCTGTCCACCAGATGAAATGTAACCGCCTAGGTGACAAAACTTATCTGTTTCAGCTAGAGCTTCTCCTGCTTAGGCCAGATTTTGTGTTGAGCCAACCCAGTTCTGCAACAGCATTTTACACTTTGAGTGTGCAAAACGCGCCACAAACATTGATATACTGTTGTTTAGGCTATGTAAGAAAGCTTGCAACTTACCTGGATCTTCAATCGGAAGAACAATATCGTCCGCGTATTCGAGGTTAAACGTTTTACTGTCTGAGCAACGATCGATACCGTTATTCTGACAAGAGGATAGGGTTATCTTAAGGACCAGTTCAATTTCAAAATTGAAGCGGAAGGGCGAAAGGGGGCAACCTTGACAAACACTACTTTCCGTGGTGAACTTGGGCAGAAGATCGCTGTAAGGACGAACTCGGCTTCGGTTGTTTGCATGCTAGCATTGGAAAAGAGAAATAAACTTCTCTGGCACGCCCTTCAATGAGAGGCAGCGCCAGAGAATTGTGCGGTCGACTGAATCGAACGCCGCTCTCAGATAAGGAAAGAGGGAGATTTTGGGCCTACGGAAGATGTTTCTATGCTCTGAGGTTTGCCGAAGAGTGAAGATGTGGTCGATACAGCCACGACCGATTTTGAAACCGGTTTGATTCTCACGTGTACATATTTCGCGGGCGCTAGATAGTCGATGGAGAATATGTTCCGTGAACAGTTTTGACGCGATACTCACCAAGCCAGTTCCTCTGTGGCTTTCATGAAATAATCTCTCATCTTTCTTGTAAATTGGAACAATCACCGATTCACACCATTCCGTGGGAATCTGCTCACTATCCTAGATTACCCGGAGGAGTTTTGTCAACTCCAAAAGAAAAGCTTCGCTCCCATCCGTGAAAAAGGATGGAGACAACCCATTCGGTGCATCGGCTTTGTACCTTTTCAACTAACTTATATTTTGCATAACCTTCATTTCTGATTGGAGGAGTGATATCTACCTGCATCGTTTCTCTGGCAGCTATATCGGAAAGGTTAGCTGAAATGGGCCCACTGATTAATTTCTTCAAGTGCTCAGCCCAAGAATTCAGATGCCTTCTTTGAGAGTGAGTCAGTGAGCCGTCAGATTCCCTGATTAACTCACTTACCCCGGACTGTCGTGGACCGGTACCTCTAAACAAACGGGAGAAGTTGCGAGTATTGCCAATAGACTCAGCCTTTCCATTTCCCCACGTTTCGCGATCAACCACTGCTCGTGGTCATTTCTCGGACTCCTAATCAGTTGGCATACAAGGCTTCTTTTTCTGTTGCCAGTTTTTATCTGGTTCGTGCACATATGGCTGCATCAATAACCGTGTAGACAGCTCCACCTGAAAAGCAGATCGTTGGTTATCCTCCAGAAGCAACCGCGTGCGACGGATGGCTTTTACGTTGGTGCGACCGTGGACGAGGTGTAAACAGAAGGAAGCACGTACCAAGGCGTGATCTGAGTCCACAGGTGTAGACCAAAGTGAACGAAAATCTTTAATTGATCCACACTGGCGGTGACCAATCACAATATGGTCAATCTAAGTCCAATGTTGTGAAGATGTAGGAGGACGCCATATGAGTCTATGCTGCTTCTTATGGCAGAAGTGCACACTCGCCAGAAATAATCTGTGGTCAGAGCAAGACTGGATGAGATAAACACCGTTTTCGGTACGATCGGCTGGGATAGCCAAAGGGGCCCTAAAGTGCCTTTCGGAATATCCCAAACGACCAAATTGGGCGTTAAAACTCTCAACAATGACCACCAGCTCCATAATTCCCGCTTCGAAGCAGTTGAGACAAATCCTGATAAACTTCGTCCTTGGTCTCAGTGGAACTGCAGTCAGAATGTGTATACACAGACACGACGAACAAGCATCAACGTTCCAGTTCGTTGCTGTTGACATGCATAGAACCGTCCAACCGAACTGCACACAACCGACTGCTGGATGGAATCCAGTCTAACAGTGCACGCTCAGCCCTCTTGCTTAAAGCAATCGGAATACCGGCCTGACCACGAGCACTTTCAACCGGAACACCCGACACACGAAGAGTAAAACGAGAGACTGAGGTTGCATCTGGGGCGGAGGTGGGATCACAGATGTGGGGTCCTGTATGCGTGTTTCGGAGACACAGTGTACATCTCTTTCGAAAGTGTAAAGAGTTCTAGCGAGGGCAACTTGTTGCCCTATCTGACATAGTGTGCGGAAAGTAAAGGTAGCGAAATGAAGTGAACATTTCAGCTCAAGGAGTGCGTTCGAATTACGCACGACTCCTGAACTAACGCTTTCAGAGCTGCAGTCACCCGTTGCGTTTTGTATCGATCTTGAATTAAGGGAGGAAAAATTGGTAACGTCATTTACGGGATCGATGCTGGAGGTTTCTGAGCAGATACTTCGTGGCTGCCCGCACCACAAGGAGTTTTTCTTTACGAACCCTGACCGGAGTCTTTGACTAAAGTCTCACTCACAAGGTAGGGGGCGTTAACCCAGCACAGGAACGTGACCGAAGAACCCATGAAGGAACTTCTTATGCTCTGTCACGTGAAACCTGATTGTTGAAAGAATTCTGTCTTGTCGCCGCTGGTGTCTCGTTATTGATCCGCCTTTCGGATCCAGTCGTTAGTCCCGTGCACCCGATGGAACAAGCGGAACGGGGACGGGGCAGCCCCTTTTGGGCAGGGGTCACTCAGCTTAGGCGGACAATAGCTGCCCAGTGAAGTCTCGTGACTTCTCCCACTTTAGAAAGAAACCCCATGTACTCCACTTCCAAGTCCGTCTAATGGAGGTTTTTAGACCGGTAAGCTGTTTCTCTCCGTGTTTATTCGCTGGAATGTCCTCTCCAAGGACCTACTGGTTGGAACAATATGTTGCACAACAACTGCTTCGGAGACTGGACTTCGCCTGGCCTCTACCCATTGACCTGTCATGCATTATTGCATCTCCGGCTAAAAGAAAAAGTAGTAAATAGCTTTTTGTGTCAGTGAGACACGCAAGTAAAAACACCACACCAACGTGCAGTCTCGCCGTGATGGATGCAGTCTACAGAGGGCCTTCACGATACAGCTGCCAGAGGAACGATGCAGGTAGATATCACTCCTCCAATCAGAAATGAAGGTTATGCAAAATATAAGTTAGTTTAAAAGGTACAAAGCCGATGCACCGAATGGGTTGTCTCCATCCTTTTTCACGGATGGGAGCGAAGCTTTTCTTTTGGAGTTGACAAAACTCCTCCGGGTAATCTAGGATAGTGAGCAGATTCCCACGGAATGGTGTGAATCGGTGATTGTTCCAATTTACAAGAAAGATGAGAGATTATTTTATGAAAACCACAGAGGAATTAGCTTGGTAAGTATTGTAGTGCTACCGGTGTGATGCACAGTTACAATGACTAACAAATTCTTTTATCTGAACAATTACCGAATTTGATGGCGCCAGTTTCTCCGCCTGTGTACACCGTCAGCACGCCGTTGCGTTCGTCTAATACACACGTTATCCCGCTCCAGCGTTTTGAATTCTTCTTTGAGCGCTGTTGAGTATAATGGTTATTGTGTCACGAACCGAGGACCAGGGGCTACAGACTCTATACGGAAGCGGGTCATATCTTTACTTAGTTAAATCCTAAACTGGTGAGCCCGAACAGCAAATTCATTCCATCAAATACTCTTGTGAGTCCTTAAGTCACATGTATTCATATATATATATATATATATATATATATATATATATATATATATATATATATATATATATATATATATATATATATATATATATATATATATATATATATATATATATATATATATATATATATATTTCTCTATATAAAAAATAAGGCTCTACTACCGCTTCCATACTCGTATTGTATTGGCAATATATCGATATTACAAGTGTTGCTTCACAGCTGCTCAATTGACCTTCATATATCCTACATTCAATGTGCTATTCTACTTATGGCTAGCAACGCCCGTAAGCCTGACTCGGAACCCGTTTTGTCGGTCTCCCTAGCTGACCTTCAGTTTTTTATTGATGACCCTCATTTCTGGTTCCTTATGTTGTAAGCAGAGTTTGGGACACAGAATCACAAGCGAGCGCACCGGTTACTTATGGACTGTTTGAGGTCTTCCCCGGTAAGTTGCTGCCTAGATACGCGACGTAATATTCAATGACTATTCTTATACAGCCGTGAAAGAAGCAGTGATCTAGAACCGAACATTAGAATTCTCATTTTATCTAGACCGCCGACGAAGCTCCAAGAAAACTCACCCTTGTGCACATGAAGGGATTCTAACACAGATTTCTTGTGCATCAATATATGTTTCGACCGGCTTACATTGTTTTTTAATTCCATTTCAATGTGGGAATGTCAGCCGACCATTCACAGTAAATTCACGTTAATTAGAGATTGTAGCGGTCTATTGTACACATAAAGCGTAGTTGTTGACGTAGTGTGTGTAATTCCTTTTCTAATTTAAGAACCACTACCATGTAATTAGGGAAATAATTCTGCCCAAGATGTACGTAGGCTTATGGTTAAGTGCAGTGGGAAGTGGAACGAATTGCCACAACTGGATATATTTAATAGTGGGATGTTTAAGCGCCGTTTATTTGCGTAGTTCTAACCTCAACGGAATGTAGGTGGCGTAGAAGCCACGATTAATTCGTCCTGCTTACCAGTTGTGCAATTGGCTCATTCTCAAGTCGCTCATTGGTCAAGTGGGTAGACATTCAGTCGATACGCATTGCGCGCCACACCAATTGGATCTTGGTCATTGGTTCGTCTCAGTTGCGCAAAAGTTGTGAGGTGTCGGTACACTAGAGCTCTAGTCTTTTACCGTCTGAATCGTCAAGACTGAAGAGACTGATCGAAGGAACTGAGTGAGGTAGTAAGAAGCCTTCTGCACTACTGAAAGAAATGCAGCAGCTAGGAGGGCAACTTTTAGGGGGAAAATTCCTTAGAGTTGTGAGTAATGCGATTACCAACCAATATTCAAGCACCACTCGAGGTTTCTGGTCATCTTAAGCTCACAGAAGCGGCAAAACTAGTGGATAGCATTATGAAACCGTACCATCCACAAATTACTGCCGTAACAAACTCGACTAACCCCTAGATTACCGCTCCCAACTTAGGAACACATTCCGAGGACACCACGATAGCTGCTTTCGAGCTGGCTTTCAGACGTTTTTCAACTCCTGGCTGTTCTCACTGTGAACACCAGAAACCTTATCACTACTCTGACAGACGTGAACGCCGCAGAAGCCCTTCTCCTGAGCACCCCTTAGTCCATCTTGATCAAGGTACTGTGGATATCACAAACGGTTTGGTTAGAAGGCCCGGCGCTGCCAATCCGGTTGCACCTTCCGAAGGTGCCAAACAGGAAAACTAATATCGCGAAGCATTCCGACGACTGACGCGGTCGGCAGTCGGAATAGCGGTCGTCTGTTGCATACTCGAGATTTAGTTTCCAATAACCTGTTCCTAATTGACACCGGTGCAGCAGTTGATGTCATTCCAAAAGAAACAGGTGATGTAACCATTCCATTAATCCAACAAATTCGTGCTGCCAACGGCACTCCCATTGCTGCTGACGGCCGTAAGTCACTCACACTGAACTTAGACCTACGTCGCACTTTCCACTGGGTGTTTATAGCAGCTGATGTCTCTTATCCCATACTACGTATCGATTTCCTTGACCATTTCAACCTCCTGGTTGTTGCTCGATGCCGGAGAGTTGTCGACCGACAGACTTCTCTCTACTTAACCGGTTCATATTCCTCCGTGAATCATATCATGCCTATGTTCACCGAATCTCAAGCTGAACACTCCTACGCAGAACTTCTTTCAGCTTACCCAGCAATGTGCACCCCTTCCCGTGATGACCACTAACGTCACCCCCCATATTGTCAATAAAGGACCCCCAACATTTAGCCGACCCCGTCGCCTGGCACCGGACAAGCTCCGCCTAGCACAGGTTGAGTTCGAACACATGCTGGAATTAGGCATAAAATGCCCCTACAGTAGTCCTTGGGCCTCGCCCCTTCACATGATTGCTTAATCTAATGGTAACTGATGTCCCTGAGGCCACTATAGGGTTCTCAACTAAGCGAATATCCTAGGTAGGTACCTCATTCCACATACTAAAAATCTAATTTCTTCGCTATTCGGTTGTTTCGTTTTCAGTAGCGTCGACCTCGTTTTAGCCTACCATCAAATCCTGGTAGCTGAGGCTGACATCCCTAAAACCGCTGTCACAACTCCATTCGGGCTATCAGTTTTTCACATACCGTTTTGGCTCAGCAATGTAGACCAAAACTTTCAAAGGCCCATACGTGGAGCGGCATGCAGTTTGAAAAATATCTGCGTGTACTTAAACGATATTTTGGTAGCAAGTTCTTCAGAGAAAGAGCATATGGCACAACTGCGCGCTCTTTTTGAGCGCCTCATATAACACGGTGTAACCAAAGACCCTGCCAAATACGAACTGGGTAGATCCACCCTCACATTTCTAGGTCACGAAATCTCAGCCTCGGGCATACAGCCCCTGCCAGACAAAGTAGCAGCAATTCACGACTGTCTTGAAACTTACTCTTACCGGCAATTGCGCCACCTTTCTGGTTTGGTTAACTTTTATCGCCGGTTTATGCCCCACTGCGCCGAAATTATGCAGCCTCTCACGGACCTTTCACGTGGAGGTAAGCGAAAATTCGTACTTCCCGACAGGACATTGGTAGCATTTAATTCGATCAAGGAGGCTATCGCCAACATAACACTCCTGGCACATCCCGATTCTTCCGATCCTTTGGCATTAGGGACAGACGCTTCGGACACGGCAGATGAAGCCGTGTTGCGACAATTCGTCAATAAGTCATGGCAACCAGCAGCTTCTTTCCCTAAGCGTCTCCAACCTGCGGAATCCTGGTATAGTACGTTCAGCAGAGAAGTACTGGCAATTTCTTCGGGTATCAGACACTTCCGGCACACACTCGAGGGCCAAACGTTCACAGTGTTCACAGATCATAAACCACTAGTGTACCCTCTCCATTCAACTTCTGATCGATATTCAGCAGTTAGACCATGTTTCGCAGTTTACTACGGACATTCGACACGTCCCTGGGGTACACAATCTCGTAGCAGACGCACTCTCACGCGTCCACAATATCGAAGACCCAGTAGCCTTGGGCGTAGACCTAGAAGCAATCGTTTCAACCCAAACAACAGATCCTGACGTCGAGCAGCTCAGAAACAACAGCTTCCTGCATCTAGTGCCAGCTACCCTTCCAACTTCGAATGTAAAAATTATCTGCGATGTCTCACAAGGTCGACCCCGACCACTAATTCCTGCCAATTTTCGTCGACAAGTTTATATCAGCCTTCACAACTTGTCACACCCTGGTGTAACCGCCTCAATGAAAGTAGTAACCGAGCAATTCGTTTGGCCTAGCGTCAGAAGTGACGTACGCCTTTAGGCCCGCGCTTGTCTCCAATGTCAACGTGTTAAAATACACCGTCACACTAGGTCTGTATCAGGCATATTCTATGAGCCAGACACGCGTTTTCATCACGTACATGTGGATCGCGTGGGGCCCCTCCCACTATCCAACGGCTACGTCTACAGCCTCGCGAGTGTAGATCCTTTCACTCGCTGTCCATAGGCCATACCTATTCCCCGTTTTACCTCACAGGAAGCTGCAAAAGCTTTTCTAACTGGTTGGGTGTCAGTTCAGTTACCCTGCTATCGTGACCACCGACCGCGGTTCTTGTTTAGACGGCGCCCTCCACGAGCTACTGAACACATTCGGTTGCAGACACAATAAAACGACAGCGTATCATCCTCAGACCAATGGCATGGTGGAGCGTTTCCATCGGCAACTAAAGGCTGCCCTCCGTGCTCGTGACAACCCTTTATGGAGTGAAATTTAAGGGATGGTTCTCCTAAGACTGCGTAACTTCTTTAAGCCAACATGGGTGTTGGTTCGTCTGATCTGGTTTATGGTTGCATATAACGACTTCCAGATGAGTTGATTTCTCCATTACCTCCACTACAGGGATTACGAAAAACGGTTGCCATACCGAATGCGGGTGCTAAAGCTCACTCGCCACAAGAACAAACTCTCAGCACCTACATGCCTACCACTCTAGCGACCGCCAGCCATGTGTTTATTCGAGTGGATGCAGTGCAATCACCACTAGAAGCGGCTTACTCTGGCCCGTTTCGCATTTTCCAGCGAAAGGAAGAGAAATACATGATAGACGTTGAAGGCGGGAAAGAGACCATCAGTATTGAACGCCTTGAACCAGCCTTCGTTGAGGTGGAACCCACCCAGAGCTTACACCTGCTTACAACCTTCGGTTAGTCGTCCTGAGTTGGCCCCTGTTGCTCTCACTAACGACTCCCCTTTACTCGTTGCACCAGCAAACTTCAAGGAAGATACAGCTGCACCCGTCATTAGGAGACATCGAGGTGGCCGCGAGCTGCAACAGCCAACGAGGTTTTCTCAATGTGTAATAGTTGTATATATTTAATTTTACTCTTCATATTCCACTTGAAAATAGTTTAGTAATGCGTGACTGCGGGATCACGTAGTTTATCACGACAGGAGTAGCGGTATCCTGCATTTCGCCGATATGTTCCTCTCAGTTGAATATCCGTCCGCGCCCCGTGGCCCACCTTTCTTGAGTTCCTTGCATTCCAGCTCATCCCGTCGGACAGAACCACATGGACTTCCAGGATCTCGCATAGCTCAAGCAACTCTCATTGGATTGTGGCTGGACTTATTTGACGTCAGACACTGGCTCGTTTACGAAGGCACTAACAACCACAGACAAACGGAAATTTGGGATATGCTGACAACGGCAAAACGTACAACACAATCACCACTGCCAAGTCACAAGCAGGATCTATCCAGGTCGGATGCAGTGTTGAGGAGGACGCAATTTTGCGATCAGTGCACAGCGACCAGTGTAAGACATGGAGAACGGCTTGTGCTGGCTTCGCTGTTGTGTTCGATCGCTGCGGGGGGCATGAAGAACGTCTCTGGGCACCGAAGCTGACGTACCCATCAGGGATCGAAGTCAAACTGCATCGGCCTTCTGCGGGGAGACCCCTGCAGTGCTACTATTGTGATACACAGTTACAAAGACTAACAAATTCTTTTATCTAAACAATTACCGAATTTGATGGCGCCAGTTTCTCCGCCTGTGTACACCGTCAGCACGCCGTTGCGTTCGTCTAATACACACGTTATCCCGCTCCAACGTTTCGAGTTCTTCTTTTCGCGCTGTCGAGTACAGTGGTTATCGTGTCACGAACCAAGGACCAAGGGCAGATCATGACTTATATTAACATAAACCCGAATTATCACATCCAAACTGTTCACGGGACTTATTCTCCACCGCCTATCTAGCGCCCGCGAAATGTGTACACGTGAGAATCAAACCGGTTTCAAAATCGGTCGTGGCTGTATCGACCACATCTTCACTCTTCGGCAAACCTCAGAGCATAGAAACATCTTCCGTAGGCCCAAAATCTCCCTCTTTCCTTACCTGAGAGCGGCGTTCGATTCAGTCGACCGCACAATTCTCTGGCGCTGCCTCTCATTGAAGGGCGTGCCAGAGAAGTTTATTTCTCTTTTCCAATGCTAGCATGCAAACAACCGAAGCCGAGTTCGTCCTTACAGCGATCTTCTGCCCAAGTTCACCACGGAAAGTAGTGTTTGTCAAGGTTGCCCCCTTTCGCCCTTCCGCTTCAATTTTGAAATTGAACTGGTCCTTAAGATAACCCTATCCTCTTGTCAGAATAACGGTATCGATATTTGCTCAGACAGTAAACCGTTTGACCTCGAATACGCGGACGATATTGTTCTTCCGATTGAAGATCCAGGTAAGTTGCAAGCTTTCTTACATAGCCTAAACAACAGTATATCAATGTTTGTGGCGCGTTTTGCACACTCAAAGTGTAAAATGCTGTTGCAGAACTGGGTTGGCTCAACACAAAATCTGGCCTAAGCAGGAGAAGCTCTAGCTGAAACGGATAAGTTTTGTCACCTAGGCGGTTACATTTCATCTGGTGGACAGATATCCGGTGAAGTATCATCGCGTACACAGAAGGCACGTTTGGTTTCTGCCAACCTCAGCCATCTGTGGAGTTGGCGTGACATCCGGTTGTTTGTCCACGGGCGAGTGTACAATTCTACGATTAGGCCCATTGTTATAGTAACGCTTTATAGCAAAAAATGAACACACTGCTGTGTCGCCTGACACATGATCCTAGTAGGATACATAAATGAAATTGACTGGCCAATTGAGGACCAATCAATCACAACAAGCTGGGCGCTATTGAATTATCGACCAAATGTTAGCCAAACAAACGGGTCATGATAGACAGGGTAATACGAAAGCAATGTTTGAAAGCTGGTTATGCGGATGCCTTTGTAATACCTCCCCCGGAAAGTAAGGAATCACACAGGTATTTTTTGTGGCTGAATGTTGAAACTTTGAATCGGTGCACGTGTTCGAGTCGAATGCCTGGGCTCCAAAGCTGAATCGGTTCTGATTTCAGAGTTTGCAGTACGCTGTTGTGGAAGTGCGAACGTGTGTAACAAAACATCAATTGGCAGTTCGTGTTGTCAGAGTGAAGGTTAGTTTCGGATGCATATCCATGCCGTAAAAGGTTTACGCCCCTTGTCCAGGTTCGCCCATCACAGCTGATTGTATACAGGCACTGCCAACCGAATGCTGGACAACATGGGGAATCCAACTCCTTTGATGTCCACTGAACACTAGCACATAGACCGTGTCACCTGTTTCGAGAAACCGTTTCTTCGCCCCGTGGTTCCGATTATACTGAGTTTGCATTGTGAAATTTTTGGAGCCCACCTAAGTAGCTGGCATCAACGTGTCAAGTGGTGTTCTCACACGTCGTCCCAAGAACAGTTCCGCTGGTGACTTCTCATTTGGCGCCGATGGGTTGGGTGTTGGGCAACAGGTCAGTGAAAAAGTATCAAAAATGAACGGTTGGCGGTCTACACCTTGTTGCACGCACTTGTCACAACTGTAGTACCCGCAAAGCGACTTTTCTCATTTTCACAAGCGACCGTGAGTGTTGATCACAAATGGCTACTTCCAATTGTATTTGTTTGAAGTCAAGAATACTGTTGAAATGAAAGCCGTTGTTTTGTGTGTCTTCCAGTCCTGAGGTGGTGTCTTTCAGGAAATCTCACATGTCTGAAAATTGCTTCTTCCGGAGTAAACACCAACCAGAAAAGGTATTGACATTGGTGGTTGAATCACCCGACCAAAGGTTGTCCATAAACGCATTTGAGACAAACAAAGCAGATGCAACCCATCGATATGCAGTTGAATTTGAACAAAGCTCGATAGTCAGGTGGTACGTTTAGATATCTTTGTCGTATGACACTTAGGTGCTGGTTGATCCACGAAGCAGATGGGGCCCCGGATTTTTTGTCACAATAGTGCCGCAAAAAGCAAATGAGCTACAGTGGAGTACCTAAAATAATATTGTTTGTTAAGTGAGAAGTGCGGAACTACTTGCCCTTTATTGTTCTATCGAGAGAAGTTCTCTCTCCTCGCTCGCAATGGACCCCGATGGTTCAGAATGAGATTGAACCGATGGTGGCAGTTCAACAGTTTGGCCAGGCGTGGTTTCATCCATGAACAGACCTTCCTGTTCAATCCGACGACCCCATCGTCAGGACATTGTTCTTCGAGATGACAAGGTGCTCCTTGAGCGACACTCGCCCGGACATTCCAACAGTAAGAAAGGACGTAACTACAACGGCCGGCTTCATGAGTTTCTGCAATGATCTCGTAACACGATATGACCAATCTACGGACGTGGTCAAATTAGAATGGTCGTTTTTGTCCGCGTGTGGACTTTGTGCTTACGTTTGCTTTGCCAGTGGTCGGTTCTCACGGGAACGGTACCTGGTGCGTCCGCGCCATCCGATTTACACGACTACTTAACGATCAGATAAGGTGTGCTGCTAGGTCTCACAAAAATGGTGATGCAATGGCCATGTTGACCAAATCTGACGAAATCACCGTACACAAGCACAACAGTCAAATGACTCGCTCCAACGTCTGATCAACAGATGATGTACCTGTGGTGTTCGGGTTTCAGTGGCCACGGCATAGTGGAGTCTTGGTTGTATTACCCAGACAGGCCCACCTGAAAGGCCAAGTAAATTACCAACGTCCTGTTGTTTACGTGGGGCTGTAGCCAACCTTCATTTATTCTGCCTTTCCTTTTTGTTCATACCCGAGATATTCACGACAAACTGTTTGCAGGTGTTTATCGAGATAGACTTAGCCCGTGAATTTCCGTCTGTATAAAAATGCATCAAGGACTGAGATGACGCTACTGTGAAACCTACAGCCACCGAACCGTGAATGCTCATCGAAGTGCGAAAAGAGGGAAAAGGTCCTAATTAAAACATTGACTTGTTACTACAGGAATATTTTCTCGATATAAATACACCAGCCTGGTATGCTTTTTCATCCCTTGCCATCATTTTGGGGTGCATTTGGCAATTCCTGAAATGAAATTTAAAAAAAAAACAGAAGCCAAAATACCAACTAATTAATTGCTGTTTCAGAAAACTATTTTCCATCTTAGCTATCAAGAAAGATGAAAAAATGACTGTAAACATGAAGGAACGGTGGGAAGGGAGTGTACGTTCATAACATGAGAATGGTTGACTAGTAGGGTGTGTAGCTGGAATACAGTAGAGGAACTTGTAGGTGACTAACGTCCTACCAACGAAGTTAGCACGTACACAATTAAGAGGAACCAGACAGAGGGGACCGTATTCAATGCAGTGAGACCATACTGCATAGTTAAAGCCTCATTTGCGAATAAGTTATACGTATTATGATGTCTTTAGACATTAACATGCGTGGTTAAAACATGTATGCAGTTCCGTTTCACGAAAGAGTACACAATATACTACTGACCGTTTCGTGAAATAGAACTGCGTTTTTATCGCTTGACGGGATATTTGTAGATAAACCTAACCGCTTTATATTTTTGCACCTAACCATTAGTTATAACACCTAAATCTACATAAATAAGAGCCAAAATGCACTGCTTCGTATATATATAAGAGAAAATGTCATGGACTGCACTTTTTATTGTGGTAATGAAAGGGAATTGTGAAAATCATTAGGAAGTTTATTCCAATAGTTGGAGTATTCATTAGAAAAAATCTTGGTTAGGTCGCAATCTCGGCTGCACGGCTGTTTGTTCGTGTAAACTTGTTTGTAGTTCCACATTTCTTCTCATGGGAACGAGCTGATGGTGAGCCCACTAACAGATGGCAGGTCACGTGCACGAACTGGTAGTCGACACATCTGTAATGATACTACATTCATTTCTGGCAATCAATATCTTTATTGCCAACCCATGTATAAACTCCGCTTTACCACTTCGAGCCAAGCTGTTCCTGTTCGACCGCCAGTAGGATACACTCTCTTATGAGTCCTCTCTGATCGTTTCTCGCTCTGTACTTTTTGATCTGCAGGTTCGCATAGATATCACTGTGGCGCGACCGCGCTTTTCTGACTACTAGCGAAGCATCGTTCTATTCATCTCGTTGGCTCTGCGCCCCAAACACCCCTCTGTTCACTATTATCCAGGCTTTCGCATGTGACCCCGAAAACGGGTTGCATCCCCAGCGCTCGCCTTAACGTGGGCTGGAAGCCCAGTAAGCGATAGCTTCAACAACGTGAACTTTGGAATCATATGAATCAACCATGAGTAACGAATGCTGAGACGCTTAGTAGCTTGAAATGTTACGAAATTAAAGGCTTCAGACACAATGTGCGAATGAGATCGGATCACAGTGAACACTGTTTCCACTGTAACGAATAATACCAAATCGCAAATCTAGTGACGGGCTGAAATATTTTAACAATAAGGACCGAATTAAATCTGTTTATGCCGATCTGTTGTGGCCAGCACGTTACTGAATACGATTATTCAGTACCCTAATGAGTCTGTAGCCAGAGTCATCTGTGCTCATACTGTAAATACGATAGTTTAACCGAAAGCTGACTGCCAAACGCGATTGCCATTTGACCGTTGCTCTTGAGTACGCTCTCACCCACGCCATCGAATACATACTAACCATTATCTATCCCCATTTGCCTTCTCGTTCTCACGGCTCGTGCAGAATACCGTTTTGGTTAACGTATTCTTACGGTGTCGAGCATTAGAGTAACATGCAGGTGGTCCACGTAGTACGAAGGACCGAAGAACACGTTTATTAATGAGACTGAGAAGTAAGGCTTAGCGCCCTTACGAATCCGCTGTTGTACTGATGCCTCCCAGACAGCAGTTGGCACTGTTTTTCAGGTTGACAGCAGTGGACCCGAGCCTCTGTTTTTTCTCCCAGAAACTACAATCCGCTCAGGTTCAGTACAGCACCTTCGGTAGGGAATTGCTAACTACTTACAGTGCAGTGAAACACTTTCGGCATGTGCTAGAGAGCCACCGTTTCTACCTCACGACAGACCACAAACCTTTGGTGTATTCACTCCAGAACGCCACGGATCGTTACTCTCAGAGGGAGATTGGGCAGTTGGACTACATTTCACTATTTTTGACGGATATACGGTACATAACTTTTTCCGAAAGTGTTGTGACCTAAGCTTTGTCTCGCACACATATCATTTGTTACCGTGCCTGCCCGATTTCGCGAACGCGACCCTCGCACTCGATCAGACGAAAAGTTCCAACAGCTCCGCTTTCACCCACGCTTTACATTCGTTGAGTACCTTTTGCTCCACACTGACACAGCCATTTTCTGTGATGTTTCGACAAACAAACCTAGCTTTCTCTCCCCATGATTTTCGAAGAGTCATTTGTGATCGTTTCCGAGCAGTTTCACACCTCGGCTTCCGTTCTTCTATGCAACCTATTTTTGCCCGTTTTATCTGGCCTAACATGATCAAGGACCTTCGCACTTAGGGAAACAGTGTTTATCATGCCAACGTTCTAAAGTTCATCATCAAACGATCCCTACTCCCAGTACGTTTGTTTCGCCTGACAATCGTTTTAAGCACGTCCACACTGATTGTCGGGCCCTCTTCCCCTTTCCAATGGCTTTACCTTCATTTTAGCAAACGCTGATCGTTTTACCCGTTGGCTTTACTCTGTTTCCATCAAAGGTATTTCTGCTGAAAAGGTTGCACAAACTTTTGTAGACACTTGGGTTGCTTTTTTCAAGGTGCCTGTTACTATTAGGTCCGACCGCTGCGATCAACTCACATCCACACTCTTCCGTGACCTCAGTCGGATTCTTGGTTGCGAACACTAAAGCTACGACGTATCATCCAGCATCCAGCAGTCTTGTCGGGCGTTTCCACGGTCAACTGAAGGCTTCCATCATGGTTGCCTTGTCTTCTAAATGAACAGAGAAACCTTCGATGGTACTCCTCGTCTTTCACAACACAATCAAGAAGGATTTACATTGCTATCCGGTCGAAATGGTTTATGGAACCACCTTGAGTCTGCCAGACCATGTAATCGTTGACCATGCTACTTCAGACAGAGACCGAGCGTCATTTGTATCACGCTTATCCATTCACTTGCGCCAACTTCAACCTATGGCTACACGACACACTACCCGCCCAACGCGAGTTTCTCGTGATTTATCCACTTGCCTTTTTGTCTTTGTTCGGAAAGATGCCGTTTGTAAGCCCCTTCAACCGCTGTATAGTGGTACATTTCGTGGTAATAAACGTTGTGATAAGTACTTTGTCATTGATCGCAATGGACACCATGATTCCATTAGCGTTGGCTATCTTAAGGTAGCTTATTTTGAGCCTATATCCGTACCGCATCCCGTCATTGTTCCATCCACACCCACACTTTCAGAATCTTCCCATTCACCTCCGATAAAACCACCATCACCGTTGACACAACCGCAGCCACGACCATCAAGAATACCGTTGTCATCACCACAGGACTACCGAGAGATTCAAACCCCACAACAAAAGACTCTTTTGGCAGAACTATTCAACTTCCAAATCGCTTTCATGACTTCGATTCCTAAACACTTTCTCATTGAGCTTCTTCTATCTGTTCTTTATCGCAGTGCTATGGGGGTGAGTTCTGTGATGCCTAGTACATTTCGCACATTCTACCATTTTATTCTCACTGCATGGTACACATCGTTTTACTGGTTTATCAAATTATTGAATATGCATTTTCAAAGCACCGCAAGTGATTAATGCTGATTGTTCTCTCTGCGCTGCTTGCACCCACGCAGCACAGGGGGACACGCGACCGTCCCCTGAGTGTCCTCCTTGGATACACCCAATTTTGTTTTTCTTAAATGACGTTAAATTTGCCTCCAGCATTTATAAAAGACTCTCTTCGTACTTAAAATACCAGAAGACGTTCGTAAATCTGTAGTACTGGTCGTTGTTTTTCCCCTAGTCGTACTACTGAGTGTCCCCAAAAGGTACACTCAGTGGACGGTCAGCGATGAACCCTGAAAAGCAGGTGATCGTGTCATACACCTTTAACGGGATTCAATTTTTATTTGCTACTTAATGCAAGAAATACGTGTTAACACAAGTCAACAACCCGCAGGCATCACAGGAGAACGTGCGACCTGACCTGACCTGACCGTCCTTGAATGTCCCCTAAAGGGGACACTCGCAAAATTTCTAAAAATCAAAGTCGTTTTGCCTCTAAGGCATGTAAATTACCGTCTTCACTGTCTAAGACTCTACTACATTATTGAACTCATTATAATTTTAGTTCCTAATACTATTTCAATGTGACGAACCACGTGATTTAAGGTACGCATTGGAAACAGTTCTATTATTATCAATAATATTGTTAACAACGTTACTGCTATTGTGCCATAGTTCTCTATAATGTAAATAATATTTGAACCATCTGTGCAAATGTTTCTTTTATCTATTTCAGATGAAAACGATGAAAACCGGCCCGATATTTCTTGCAACGAGGATATATAGATGTATTTACGGTCAATAAAATTGTTTCATGTGTACATATACTTCTCATTTTTTGGTTTATTCCATATCCGTACTTATGTCCGAAGAAATGCGATCAAGTACGAAAGTGCCTTACTGGTATAACTGGGACAGGACCTATACTTAAGTCCAAGCGCAGCAGCAGTATTGTACATACTTATATTGAAATAACGATGGGATATCATTGATTAGCTATATAAGTATTATTTATTAGTTGAGAATGTAACTAGAATAAACTCCATGGTCGTTTTCCGGGTTCCTCTCTGACCGTCCCCTGAGTGTCTCTTTCTTTGTTTATTTGGTTTTCACTTAGCGGTACGGTCAAAAGGACACTCAGGGGACAGTCAAGGGGACACTCGTGCTACATGGGCGAGTGCCCTCAACTCTGTGACAATAAAAAAAAATAAACTCATACAACCCCAAATGCCATTTTTAGCTCATCTACAGCAACTTGGCAGCCAGCACTGGAGTTACTGGGATCCATCTGAACGACGTACGACCGCCCGGTCGAAAGCTGCATTGAACCAAACTTGAGGAACAACTGTGTGCGGCCTGTTTGATATTGATCCGCTTAATATTATGGACAAAACTGTGAGTCAGCTTTTTCTATTCCTATTACGCCGTATTCCTGTACTCTAGCATTTGTTAACACTTCATTTTCGTCCGTTGTCTTTATCAAGGTGCCACAGTCTATCATTGATAATACGTTCAGCCTCAACGATGTGTTTCAATACCGTTTCGTCAGATCTTCGGTCATGTCTACTTTTGGAACCTTGGCTGGATATTGACTTAAACTCACTGTTAGAAGTATGAATAGCATGTTTAAGTAGAGATCAGTGAGAAATAATACGTACCGTACGTACCGTACGGTAGATTTCTGTGGATCAATATGATCTAGATTTTGGGATCGGTGGGACTACGCGTTACTCAGTACTCGGCCAGGCAGCGTAACATGGTAAAGAACGCGCCCACGACACAACAGAAATGATGACGACGACAACGAAAACGACGGCAGGTCGACACGGACTCAGACGAGCAGGGCCGCCCGATGTGCTGGATGCAGCGCTCTTCCATGGGGGCTGCACGTACACGATCTGCAAAGGCATAAGTAGAATAAAAACCCGATGAGCCGAAGCCCAGCAACTGTATAAGCAGGTAACAACACTTACACCAGGGAGAATGGGAATGGCGGTCTCTGCCGATACGTTACAGCAGCACAAGGGGACACTCGACCGTCCCTAGTGTGTTTCCTCAGGAGCCATCAAAGAAGGTCACTCCAATGTACTCAGAAATACACGAAGTCGACAGAAACACCTGGTACTTGATCATAAGTATAAACATTTAGTCATGAAAGTATATAACAAGCGATATTTTGAAATACTCAATTTTGGTATTTTTACTGGCTTTAGACATGGCGTTCTCTCTCTTCGTGAACACATAAGATGTAGCGACATTCAACCTTGCTGATTTGTTCAAAACAGTATTGTTTACGTAAACTTTTGCTGCGAAGTGCTGTGGCCACTTGACCGTTGCCCGTTGACTCTACACGCACACTTTTCCAATATACACTAACCCCTCTCTCCCTACCGATATTGCTCTCCTTCTCATGGGTTGTGGGGAACATTGTCCTGGTGATCGTGATGGCGTATTGCGGAGTACCACTGTTACGGACAGGTGGTTCACGCGTAGTGGGAAGGACTGGCGAACGCGAGTAATGAGGAAACTGCTCGGTACGGTTTAACCGTCCTTACAAGCATTTCAATGCGTATACTCTATGAATGAAAGTTCAAACAATCATAAATAATCACTTCCATGACCAGGTTATTGTGTATAGCGATTGCAGGAATTTCTTTTTGTTTTATTGTACTATTTTCATTTCTGTCACTTTCATGCGGTAGTCGTTCGATATTGCTGCTCAGAGTTTATTATCTGGCATTCGGTAGTGTTTGGTTGTTCTTTAGACTTGTTTTGTGTGTACGTTGTTTCTCTCGTCATATTTCGTGATGAAATACAAGTAAACAGTGTTTTATTCTCAAGCTGCACAATACGCAACGCTGTTGGGCGAAAGTTAGGTTGACGGTAAGATAAGATGACTGGTAACATGTGCCTTGAGAGGTTGAAGAGACGTTTTAAAAGGAATGTAATAATAAGGGCATCGCGGTATTTATGAGTATATATCTGCATTATGAAATTATCACCTTTTGTTTCACTGAATAGTCTTGTGACCGGGTGGTGCCTCGCTGGTTTGCTTCTTTCTCTGTTGGTAGGCTTTTCCGTCCGTTTTTTCTAAGGTGAGAAATAATTCACGACTTGTAGATGTGATGTCGCAAATTCGGTAGACAGAACAAAAGCGCACATTTACGCGGATCATGTATTCTGAACCGACGAATGGCCATCACGATCAATCGCACCAGAAGAGGAATGTCTAGGCGAACGTAAGCTGTAGATTAATGTCAGTCTGGCACGAAGTAATCTGCATATGACTGGTGGAATACGACAGAACCTATCGTGGTACAGACAGGTATCGGATGCGCAAGTATGAGACGAACGGGACAAGAGTGAATCACGAGCGAATGTTCACCGTGCATGGATAAGCCTCACGGCACCATGTAGCTGATTCAGCCACACAACAACAGAGACGGCTGATGAGCATTTGTACAGTTTAATTGAACTCCAGTATGTTGTTCGGTCTCTCTCCTTGGACAGTAGGACAGTCATTTGTTTTTGCGCAATTCATACGATGCTCGGTGTCAATCACCATGTAAGGTTGGTCATTCATCTTTAGATTCTGGGAATAGCATTCTGGGTGATTCGCACAATTAAATGTCTATTGGTAATTTTCGCAATCTTTCAAAAATGACCTCTATTTTTCTCACTGTATTTCAGAAAATCCGAGTTGGAAAGTAACTTAGAGACGAAGAATGATAATTCACTGTCGGTCTCCAAGATGGACTACTAGTTTCCGCAGTTCTATGATTGTCTTAGAAACCCCAAGAGCAAAGCAGTAAGGAGTTACCCAAGCCCCTTTGGATGGTGACTTCTACGAAGAAAATGCACCAGAAAAGAGGTAATACCCTTGATCTACGAGACCTTACAACAAGCCTCAGAAGCTTACGGCCTCCTGCGCTCAAACCTAAAATGCTGACCGGCATTTCTGAGACTACCATACCTAGAACCACTTCACTGAAGCCTGGACGGTATCTTACCGCAACCCACTACTCTTTGACACTCGAAACCCTGGTGTTAACCTGCTATTCATTGTTTCTCCCCCTCTGTTTCCGCCATTGTCTCTAGTACAATCATATCAAATGGCCGCGAACTTCCCCTCCGCTAGTGTGGCTTTCACTGGTCACAACGGTTAAATAACTCAATGATACGAAACCTAAATCCGCCACATCTATTTCGTATTAGTCCGCCACCCAGCCGAGATCCTTTTTCCTACCTACCGGCCTATTAATTTCTATACCATCCACTACCCCCTCAGCTGGTCGTAACATGCCTCCTACTTGGTCCCTCGACATTGAATACAGTGATTCCGTAAGAGCCCTGCCACCTTAAGTTTCTATCTGCAATCGTAAAGCCAGTACCAGCACCACCGACAAGACCAACGAACCCATCTCCTAACCCGTGCCGATATGCACCCAAATATGAGTTCAATGATACCGGTGTTTTCCTGGGTAGTTGGTAGAAAGCAATAATAGCTCTTATTTTCAAAATAGGAAGCCATAATCTTCCGGAAAGGCATAGACCAATTAGTCTCACTAACATACATTGCAGAGCCTTTGAGCGCATTCTCAAATGTGCCTTTCTAGATCATCTTAAAGAACATGGACTACTTGCCTCTTCCCAGCAAGGTTCCTTCCTCACAGATCTTGCATCACCAATATTTTGACAGTGATGGACGGTCTAACACAAGCACTTGATGATGGACTGACATTGTAGTGAGAAGGCTGACGCGGTGTGACTGCAAATGCGTGTATTCAAAAAGTGAACGATCTTACTCGTACACGAAAGGACCGTATGTGCGTGTGCGTGCGTCAGTACAGTCAGCTGGCTACGGATCGATAGGCATGCAAAGTAAACGAGCGTGGACGGTATAGTAGGGCTGAGGAAAAGTTCTAGTCGGTAAAAGGTCTTGACCAAATCGTAAAAATCAAACGTGCTCTACGATATCTCATGCTATCTTCATAGACTTTGCCAAAGCCTTTGATAGAGGGTCCCATGATTTCCTCCTGTTAAAGTCAAGGAGGTGTGGCATTTTGGTCAGCTAAATTCAGTTATTCGAAGCTTTCTTACAGATCGATTCTTCGCAGTTAGAATTGGGCCATCCTACTCCTCGTTATCCCTGGTCTCTATCGGAGTGCCTCAGAGATCAGTACTTAGCCCCCTTCTTTCTCTTATTTATATCAATGGCCTACCTGATGTCGTCCCCGTCAACACAGCCGTGTATCCTGAGGATGTGACAAAGTGGGGATCAGACCCCATGGAAGTGCAAGCGGCTATGGTTGCAGAAAAATGCTGGTCTTTCGAATGGGGCCTGGCTATCAAAGACGACAAACGTGTCTCAATGGCATTCGGCAAAACTCCCGATCGTCCATTCTGGATGAATACTAGCACTCTAATCTGAAAGTCAACCAACACAAAATTCTAAGATTTTGCCTTTGTAGCAAACTTTCTATTTCTTCTCAGCAAGGGAAAGCTTTCCTCCCTCTTGATCTCAGATGAGGACTTCCATCTTCTCTATGGAAAGTCCATCCATCCTATGCTAGAATATGGCAGTCAAATGGTACACGCCAGTCGTATCAGGGATAGGGACCTGCTAAAACGAGCCCAGAGAAGTGCAACGAAGATGGTGCATGGCCTACAAAGCACTTCCTACCCAGCTCATCCGACTGAACTGAATCTCCATCTTGTAGATATAAGACGTATACGAGGATATCTTTTCTTTATGTACAACTTATTCTGTGCAAACTTTGCGGATAAGTAGTTTACACGTCCAAGATTAGTAGCTCTGCGCGAGCATAGCAAGAAACTGTTTAAGCCCCACCCCCCGCACATTTCTGCGCCAAAATGTCTTCACCTGCAGCATTATATCTTTGTGGAATAATCTTCCACAAGAAATAATAGAGGCTCTTTTGGATCGTCATCATGGGCCAGGTCCCGGCCTACTCCCAAGCTAATCCAACTCCCTTATCAGTCATGCTTCCGGGTTGTATATATATATATATATATATATATATATATATATATATATATATATATATATATATATATATATATATATATATATATATATATATATATATATATATATATATATATATATATATATATATATATATATATATATATATATATATACGCGTTCTTCTTTCAGTTACACTTGGGGGATGGGGGGATGGAAACTTGGTAAATGGGTAGGGACACAACAATTCAAAAAGAAAAACGGAATATAATGTCTTCTCTTTGTTACCTTTCATCTATAATTGATTCGTTGATTTATTCTATTTCTTTCTTTCTTTGGATTGATGGAAGAGAGAGAGAAATCGCAGTTTTGATTCATTTATGAACTCTTCGATGGGTAGTATCCATTCACACCCCAGACAGTTCAAATTAGATCCTATCGACGATATAACAAAAGTGTGAAAGTGAAGGGGCAGAGGAGTACCGAGTACGAATAACATATGTGCGGTAACAACCGCGAAACCGGTAGTGTACTTCCGGGAAATTTTGTCCACAAATTTACATACTACTTGCTATTATTATATATAATATATACTTAAATTAGACATGAGTAAATGTGTATTTATGTTTTCCCGTTTTCTGATCAGTGACTTTTTGTTCTTGCGCTCTTTTGTCATCCCTTGTTGTCCAGTTTCTTTCAATCCTGTAGCCCCAACGAAAAAAGATAAATACAAGACCCGGGAAAATTTGGGCTGTGGCCTCGTACCCGAGAATTACTCCAAGACTTCAGGACATCATCGATCAACCCTCTTCAGCACCCTCTAGATCAGACAACCCAAGCAAGAAACTGGGGTTGTTGCTAGCCCCAACTAATTCACGGTCTATCCTTAACAAGCTGAATCATCTGAAACTCTTTGCTGCAACGGCAAATCTATACAATTTTACTGATTTATCGTAATCCTCTCATTGTATAGTAAACAGTTCCATTGGAAGATCACCTGTTTTACTTCAGCCATTTTCTTCGTAATCAATCTGGCAGTCTCTATCTCCAAATAGGTTCTTCATTTTCTATGAGGCTGACTCCATTAGTATCCTGCCATCAAAATGTATCGATATATTTGTCAACTGATTCATTGTATCATATTTCTGATGTTCTACACCTGCACATAGTCGGAATTTCCATTCAACCCCTGTCATATTTTGCTGCTTACTAGGAACTCTACATTTTCTCTTTCAGAGGCAAACCAAAAATCCTTCTGTGGTACTTGATTTTCCCACTATGGTGATCGTCTTCGGTACCATTTAGTTATATATTACACCTTTCAAGCTGACTTCACTCGCCATTAGCCGACATAATCATGGGACCTGTATAAAAGGAAAACAGAAGCCCGTCTGGATGCTCGTCTATACCAAGTGACACTCGATAATAAACAGCTAGAATGAAACAACAGGCAATACTGGTTAGAAGGTCCTCGCCTAGCACAACAGAGGTCAAAACGGAACCGAAAAATGGTCTCTTTCCCTTGCTTAACCCTGTTTTCTAGTATTTGCCTGTGATTGGTGGATTTCGGGTCAGGAAATACACCGGTTGCGATGTCAAATTCACCTGACCAATGAGCTTCATGCGTTCAGTTAGTAACTTGTTCTGTTGCACATTTGCGTGAAGGGTTTCTGTGGTCACTTTTCCAAGCGAACCAACATCCAATAAATTCACGCTTCGGTTTCTTAACTCATCGTAGCCGCCCTCACACAAGACAGTGTTACATTACGAGTGGGGATTAGACGTGCTACTATGGTAGTGTGATACAAGTCAGCGAAATAACCGGCTTTCAGAAATTTTGCAAAATCATAAGAGAAAGCTGTCTCACCTTGTTACGATTTCGGTGAAGATAAGTTTTCATTGCACAGTCGTACGGAGTAGCGGAAAAAAGCCCATTTATATGGCACCCGTGAAATATCAGCGTCGTAAACTCCTGAGACAATAATCGCTAGCAGTGCACAACCATTAACTGTGAGTGTATGGATAAGTGGTATTTCCCTGATATGGCAGCACATCAATACCTGTGATTGTATGTAACAACTGTGGTTCTTTTATGTTGAAAATGTGGACGTTTTCTTCTATAACATCCGTATGCGAGTCTGTCAAGATCGATGCAAAGTTGCCAAGTCTAAATAATGAGTTTCTTATCATAAACCCAAAATGAAACTAATGAACTTCACAACAATCACTTAATTTACGGAGTGATGCTTTGTTTCAGGTTTTAAAATCCAGCCCTAATAATTGGGGAAGGCTTATTCGTAAGTTTTCTTCGAGCTGTTTAATGAAGCTGCTAATAATAGAATGGCAACGCGCTCCAACTTTATTTACTGTTACTGTTACTGTTACTGAAAAATATAAACCACTGGTAATCGCGAAAATCAATTATGCTCGTATATGTTTCGAAGCTAACCGAGCGAAGCTACATGTTGCACTTTGAAGTATCAGCAGCAAGACTAAAAAGTTCATTATTCGAAGTAGTTTATATGCCGTAAACACAATGTAGCTTTTCTGGTTAATCCGCTGACATAACCCAAATGAATATTGGCGAAGCAGCTTATATGTCACTCTATTACAGTAGCACGATCTGAGTACATAATAGGTTTTAAATAATATCAAACCAAAAACTGAAATACTAACTGGGAAAAGTGTATTTCTGTGCTCCAGTGTCTGATATAAACATGAACGTTTATATATTCATTGTAATTTCATTGGTTCCAATTTTCATTTCTCCCGCAGACCTCTGTATGAAACAACGCAATGCGCAATAAGAACTGTTTTGTAAATGGTATCATCTACTGAGTTTTCTGTTGTAAAATTGTTTATTGTTCCAAATCCGACCCGAATGATATGAGTTTTTCTACTGTGGAGGACGATTTATTACACCAACGACAATTTGGACGTGCATCACGAAGATATACCGTTGAAGATCGCGCTCGAAATGTAATCGGAAATCGGAGCTTACAGATAATTTAGTTCATTATTCATCTATTTGCGGAAGCCTTACATTAACCTCGACTACCTGAAACTTTATGATGCTAGTGCGATTTATAGGTCAGGAATAAATTATCTCTGTAAATCAAAACATATTTTCTACGCACCATCCCTATTTTATATCCTAGCATCGCAATGAATTTGATACCTTATTATTTTAATTGCTGCGATGTGAACCCAACTCCGCAAGTGCATGTAAATTACAAGACATTCGCATCTTTTTCCCGGTCGATGGGAAATGCGGAGTATGTCCAGTGGAGGAATGAACGGTGCAGCGGTACGCCATTACTCACTGTTCCAGTGCCTGATACCAATGTCTCGTTTCTTACACGCATGCTTTCATCAGTGCTTCGAACGTCTTATTGGCCTGTTCGACTAACCCCTCGTCTTCAGGGTTGTATGACGTCGTACGGGTTTTGTCGATTTGAAACAATTTGCGTTATCCATACGCAATGAGTATAGACCGAACATCAGGAGAAGGTCTCCTCTAATGCGGCCTGTCTCAAGTGGATAAAGATTAAGTGATGTTGGACGAACGTGGTAGGAGGTAAATCGAAAGCCACGCACCACTTTGACTGATTTTCTTTAAATCCGTCCCACAATATTCCCACCTCCGACGAATCTGGTGTGTACTGTCTGGCTGCCATTTTCTAAAGAAGATCGAATGCGAGTTCCGTATAGAAGATGACAGCCTTCTTTGGAGACCATCGGGAAAGTTCGTCCAATTATGTCTAGTACCCGGAAGGCAGATTTACTGGCTTCCTGTTAGTGAGAGGAGAGTAGGTGATAACTACGTAGCCAGAGACCAAGGATCTTGTGCTACTCTACTCTTTGGATCCGAGTGTTTCCATTTACCTTACAGAGGTAAGTCGGAGTTGCCAAATGACACGCTCGCACATTTGTCTCCTTTTATCGGGAGGCTCCAGTCAGTTACCTGGCGTTTGACGGAGTCAGTGTCTGACTGCACAGCATTTACATCTGTATCTCAGATTTTTACGTCGACTACGTGTGTCCCTGTCCCAATGGAAATTGTCTCAGGAGAGTCGTTGATGTAGATGAGTGATAGCGTGTGACCGAGGACAGAGCCCTCCCAGCTAGCACAAAATACCACCTTCTGTGTGGTAGATTCACCACCTAAATAACATTTCTGTCTTTCACCACGTGTGTCTTCCCTTGTTGAAGACGGTCAGATTAATATTTTGCATTGCGTAGGAATTCGTCATAAAGCAAAGAGCTTTCGATAAAAGGAGTATTATGAAGATTGGTTGACATCGATTTTTTTAGTGTGCTACGAGTTTCTGGCACGTACCTGCTAGCCCGTCGTGTTTTGCGTTCAGACATGGTTCGTGCTGATTGTTTGTTCGTGATTCTGTCCTTTGATGATGATATTTTTGGCTGTTTAAGAAAAAACTTTAAATTTATCGATTGCAATACAGTGCACTCTATTTCAGACCGTTTCTTCAATATAATATTTAGAGTCGTGAGATTTTGTCCTAGGGCAAAAATCTATCCATTCAGTTTCATAATATTAATTAGAACCATGAAACCAAGTGGCGGTTCATAGACGGTCGTAAATTTTCTACTTTTCCTGAACCATACAGATCCAATCCCTACCTTCATCTCCATGCAACTACATTTCGATGGCATGTGTTGCTTCAAGGACTACCGAAAGCATCTGTGCCCCGTACAATTCCGTATTGTGAAACCTGTTATCACGAGCTTCTTCGTTGCTGGGGCTTCCTATGGAGACGGAAAACGGCTGGAGGTGGTGGAATACTTAACGGACTTGATTTCAGAAATAAAGCCAATTATAAGTCATGGAATTTCTATTCCCGGAAGGTCTCCTAAAACTGACGTAAATCTGCTAACTGTATTGTGTGATGCCCCAACCCGAGCTCTTATAAAGCAGATCAAGGGGCACACTGGCTACCACGGATGTGACGGATTTGTTTGCAAATGTGTCTATGTTGCGGGTAGAGTGACATTCCCCAATTTTTGCAGCTCTCTTCGTACGGACATTCCATTCCGCATGCGTGTGCTTCCGGGGCAGCACCAATTGATGCGTTCACCTTTTAAGGAATTGCCCACTGATATGATAGCTGCAGTCCCTTGTGAGCCTATGCATCTGGTATCCTTAGGTGTTGTTCGCAAGATCATGTTATTGCTGAAGAGTGATGCAAACTATGGTAAACTAAAATCATAAAATGCGGCAAGTTGACACCTTGTGATTTCGCGCCGATGTCTCATGCGGGACGGTGGGAACCTACGGAACCACCGCATTTTGCACCTTATATAGGGCCAATTTATTTGCAGCATGTTTTCTGTATATTATGAAACATGCCCTTGCCAAACTTTTCCAATATTTTGTACATATGTCCTAGTGATTATTATTCTGAATATTTCCCATTAGCAGATAACTTGTTGACGGAATTTAGTTATCAACTTAAATATCTATATTCACAATCGCAAGTGTCATACAATGTCCGCACATTGGCCCACTTAGGGTTAGATGTCAAACGGTTTGGGAGTATAAACTTATTTTCCGCCTTCGTTTATGAGTCATTTATGTCAAGATTCGGGTGATTCATCAGGGGGCCTAGTAGTATGGTGATCAACCGACCACACCCTGTCTATCACTTGCTTGACTGTACGTTTCGCGCACGCGGCGACCGCAAGCTCTACTTCCGACACTCCCTTGCCACACGCCAGCGTGCGGCCTCTGTACTCAGGCCCTGTGAGAATACACGCGGTCGGCACTCCACGGTATTTTCTCGTTGACTTCCTCGACGAAAGCGATCGAAGAAGCTGAGGGAGTGTGCCCCTCCAATAATTGGCGAGTCCGTTCCACTTATAGTTTTTGAGTAAGTCCATTGAAGTGACCTAGCCAGGTCACGTCTACGGTAGTTTTTCCTTTCCAACGTCGGTCATATACTCGGTCTGACATTAGTTAGATTTTCTTTTTTACTGGTTTTATATATCCCCATTGGACATTTTCAATTACGTACGTCTTTTTGGAAGGCACAACCATTTCCTTCCTTTTTTGATCGTCATTATTGCACCGGCCAGGTTTGATTCCTATTCATTCCGAGATTTTGTACATCGGGCGTTGCCTACGTATTTTTTGGAATCCCTAGTTATTCCACTTTCATAACTCACCTATTTCACAAGGAGCAGAGAGCCTAAGCCCGAGTATGAACCGGGGTGCCATGTAGTGCACCTGAAATTGCCGGATTTCTAACCGGAAGATCCGAAGGTTTTCAGCACCATCCTCGAGTCTCGTTTCCAGGAGGCTCGCATATCTAGTCAGCAGTCCAAATATAATAAACTGCTCTCAGCAATCCCAGCTAATATAATCCCACGAATTCGGGATATCTTAATTGGAGCAGCCACATGGGGCAAACCTGGGGCTAGCCCCAACCTTTGGAATACGTTAAACGGAACCGGATCCAACTGCCGTTTCACGGACTACTACTAGTGTTTATTTCTAATTTGGCCGTTTGCGTACCCATCCCACATACACCAATTTCTGGCGAATTTGTAACTGAAAATTGAAGGCCAAATTCGTAATACAAAAAATTTACTTACGTTCAATAAATGTGTATTTTTTTACAAATTTGCAATAATCCGTCGAAGTACATTCTCGATGAACCCTGGATCCAGTTATCTGCGGTCGCGATATCTGCAGATATGAGAATAAAATGTAAATTGTTATTGAAGAACTGCCAGTGAATCACTCCACCATTATGTATTAAGTGATAATGGCATCCGATATGAATATATTCAACAAACGGCAAGGCATTTTTCAACGATGCTTGTAAGTTCAAAAAAGAGATGAATCTACGTTGATATTTCGTAATGGAGCGGTCTGTCGATGTAAACCGAGCAACATGGGCTTGCATATAACTGCTGCCTTTTCACAGTCACATACGATACGGATAGCGAAAGTGGCGCACGGGAAAAACGCAGAAGTCTGATGTAATGTACGATTAATGTACTTCAAATGTTAGTCTTACAGTAAACATGTTTCTGTTACCGTAGCGAAGAAATGCGGCTACTCCGTTTCATTCTACTTACCTATTATATCTACTACCTGCTCCGCGATCACGAGCGTTGTGGAACCAATTTCTGATGTGCTTGTCGATGTTGATAGTTGGTTCCTCGGCAAAAATGTACTGAATCTGATAGCGTCTAGTAAGTGGTGAGACCACTAATAAACTGATATACCTTTTATTGCTTTGATGAGTCTATGATCGCAGACGGCTATCCTCTTGCTGCTACCGAGCCAGCAGCACTTCACTGCGACATCGTCGCTGACCACAGCAGATAGCATTTGCTTACCGGCATCCTGAAGATTTTTAGTTGTATGCCGCCGCAGTGCTGTGACCTATATTTGTCACCTACACGTACTGTCTTACCATCTTAGTGAAAGCTTCTGGTGTTCCGAGGACGTCGTGTAAATGGTGAAATTCATCCACAGTGTTCACACGTGTGATTGGCTGCTGCATAGCTTGTGAACATGACGCCCCGAAAGTGGTGGAAAGGGATTCTATAGAGGCACTCAGTTTCTCTACACTTCTTGTAAGGCTGTCTATGGACAGCAGAATATTTTCTTGGTTTACTAAAAAATAAGTTGACGGCACTACATGTGAACTTGCATAGTATTTGGCGCAGGTGAGGGGCCAAGTTCATTTGTGTAGCGCTGCTGCTTGAGCCGCTACTTGTAATTAAATGAGCAATATGAAACAAAAGTGTAATAATTACCTTGAGGGTGCGACTGGCACTCGAGCGCTAGCCCGTGCAGACATAGTGGACTGTGAACACAAATGAGGCGAACTAACACAAGATTCGGTTATGCATGTTAGAAATGAACGTGACAGCGCGTCGATGTTGATCTTCAAGGACGTAATTTTCCCCGGTTCAATGTCGACACCTGCGAATAACACTTTATATAAAGTCACAGAAAAAATATACTCACCGACGCTAGCGGTCAGGTCTGTTGTTGACGCTTGCACATTCATTGTTGATGAGTACGGAAGTTGTGATTGATGTCCACCCGAAACCTCATCACTAGATGACACATTTACCGTAGGCTCTGGATATAATAAAGTTTACATTATGCAGCAAATATTTAAGTACCCGTTGACGTCATCTTCGGACATCGATATCGATGGGCCCACATGGACGCCTCGCCGCACTCAGTACACGGTAGAGTACTCAACGCCCGCTTACGCCGACGGTAAATTTGCCACTTGCTTGGACAGTCCATGTGAGTTAGCTGTCCGTTGTAAACACGAAAAAATGGCAAGCACTATTCCACATTTTTCTTCATTTGAAATCCGAAAATGATAATTGAAAACAAATGTCCATAAACATTAAACATGCGTATGCCAGGTACCCACGGTATCCGCAAAGGCGATGGTGTGTCCTATGATATATATATATATATATATATATATATATATATATATATATATAAGTAACCGCCGGTATACCTTCGTTGTGCTACAGCTCATCCACTTATGATGAATATATTCTGTCACTGGTTGGAGATTGATAAATCAGTCAACATAAGGATAGCACATGAAAAGTGTTCGAAGGGGCCACAGTCTTGGGGCTTACGCCAAGTTTACTTAATGGGGTTGCCCAAGCTTCGGGCAAACCTCAGGCATGCTGCTTAGCAGGAATACAAACATGTATAGGTGATGTGTTCAATATGTCGAACTCGTGGGTCACGTGCCAGAGGAACCACACCACAGTCACGTGGGTACCGTCCAATCACTCAAGAGGTGCATCACTCAGCTGTTGTGGCATGAATGGGGAAATGATGAATGTTGCGGTATAATGCCATTACCATAGGAATTGATAACTCTCTCTCATTGTAAAATGCTGACCGGTTTTCTTTCTTTCCTCTGTTTTTGTTTAGTCCTGCTAATTAATTTGTTTTGGTGAGTTCTGATTGGCTCATCGGTCATATATAGACGTGTGAGCCGCGGTTCCCTCAGTCGGTTGCCGCGTGTTGTGCGGTGCGCCGGGTGGTCGTGTTCGGCGTATGTGGTGATGTCATCGAGGGTCCAGGGCGGGGATGTTTGATAAATCTGGTGTGCGACTTGTGGACAAAGGATATGTTTCCTCTCCACAGCTAATTGACGGGACTCATTTGGTGGTAATTTAGTGGTTAAGGTCGAAAAGATCGCCAATACTATACCGGTATTTTAAGCGAATGGGAGAAGTTGGAGTTATTGCCATGTTATGGATTTTTCTCACAGAATATCTTTACATAATGACAATGAGTAGTATATTTTACTCATTCTAAGGGCATAAGTGAGAGTTGTCCATAACTTGGTGTTTCAGGGCTAGTCAGCGCACTAGACACTGGTCACCTATTACCGGAGTACCAACATAAAAATAATCTATCACATATTACCTTTTTCAATGAACGACAACACCATGTGGGTTAGTTCCATATCATTGGATTTGTAATGTTCGATTCTAAGCGAACAAGCCTCTTGGTTTACGGTTCAGTTCACGACAGCAAATCGGCTCAAGCAAGCTGAAACGGAATGCACCGAGCAATGTTAACGGTTCAGCACACAACGACGGCCAGGTCGCGAGCGTAAGTAACAAGAACGCACTGTGTCGAATGAATGTTCATTGTGTATTCTCGAAGGGCGGCGTCCCAACCGAGCGGCACGAATAACAGTCACGTTCACGAGCACACGTGTGTACAGTTGTGGGAAACGTGTATTCGGTCCAGTTCGATAAAACATACATACATCAAGAAAAAGGATTACACACTTCAAAAGGGTTTCGGTGACGATTCGACCGGTCCCGTCCAATGGTTATGTGCGGGACCTGGAATATGATAGAAACGAGTGTACATTAGTAAGCGCCAATTCAAACACTACATGCTAGTTTCGGTTTCATTACAGACTGACTATTTAAATAACCCCCTTACAGCGAACACAATAATCACCTTAGAAACGGCGGTTGCTCGAAATTTTCTCTTGGGCTAATTGGACGCCACCCAGTCACCTGAAGGACAGAACGACGAATGCGCGAGACCGCATGAGGGTTGCCACGAATGGTGACGTAATGAAAGAAAACGGGCCACAATACGTGTGCCTTAGGATGACAAGATATGTACATGTGTATATAATTCCAGTGATTCTGTAACCAATTAGTATCTTCTCCACATGAAAACTAATTTTGGGACAAGCTTGGGGCATGCCCTATTGTACCCCTAAGGTTGGGGCAATGTGCTACTTGGGCTGTGGTAATTATGGATGCAACAACTCCCACCGTATACCCAAAGCCTAGTAGCTGTTTTATTACATATCGACAGTTTAGATAAGTGCATAAATTCTTCAGACAAAGCCCTCGAGGATGCAAACTCATTTGCCTCACAGATCTACGCTTTCAGCACCGCGACCGCTGCTCCACTTGATGCAGTCGTTAGGCCCACATCAAAAACCGCTCAACACAACGCACCCAGTAGCAACTCTGATATTCAAACGTTGTGTCCGGTTGTTCGAGTTTTGATGCAATTGGTGAAACAACAAGAGCCCACCGTCAAAGGCTTTCGCAAACAAAGCCCAACCAGCCGTCATCGCATGATTTGTGCTCCTAAGCCAAATTACCTATTCGGCCGTTTCGGGTCTCAAGCTCGAAAAAGCAAAAAACCCTGTATTTTCCACTCCAGCCATGTGGCGGTGATAAGCTCTACCGGCGCCCCTGTTCCCAGTCCCCTCGTTTGCATGAATGACAAGACTGTCGGTTTGTCTTTCTTAATGGACACGGGGGCGTAGGTCAGCATATTACCGGTTTCAAAACGGTCCACTGTCTCTCCCACAGCCTTGACACTGCAAGCCGCCAAAGGTAGTTCAGTTCCAACGTACGGCAGTCAGTTTCTCGCCCTAGACCTCGGCGGACGTCGTACTTCTCAATGGGTTCTCGTCTTAATCTAAGTGCACCAAGCTATTCCAGGCTCACATTTTTAGAAAAGTTATGGTCTAGTCGTCTATTCCGGTAAGCTGCAGCTAGTAGATCGAATCACATCTAATCTTGATGTTGGCTACTTATCCCAGGCCCAATCACCAGTGATCCTTGCGCCAGTTCCCACTTCCGAACCGGAATTCGGTAGTTTATTCAGCAAGTACCCCAGTCTCGTTTGTCCAAAGCACAACCTGCCTTTACCGGCCACTGGTATGGCCTATCACATTGTCACACAAAGGTCCCCGGTCTACGCTTTACCCCACAACTCACGTCATTCAGGCAACTGGGGATTTTGGGCGGGTTGGTCAATTTCTATCGGCTTTTCATTACAAACTACACTCGGCTGGCCCAGTCGCTCGCAAATCTGTTAAAGGCCAAGCGAAGCAGTTCATTTTCACAGAAACCGCACGAAGTGCATTCGCTATGCCGGAGCAGGCTGTCAGCAACATAGCCTCGTTATCACACTGGGAACCCACTTACCCGATTGCGTTAGTCACGGACGCTTCAGGCAAAGCCGCGGGCGCTGTGCTGCAATCATACTTAGCCGACACTTGGCAACCCGCTTCTTTCTTCTCCAAAAAAGTACAACCTTCTGAATCCAAGTTTGCACATTTGGTAGCCAATTTCTCTCTATCTGTCTAGGCACCTCTCACTATGGACATATATTAGAGGGAAGCGAATTCGTGGTCTACACCGACCATAAACCGATCATCCAAGCATTCCTCGCCATAATGGACAGATACTCTCCTAGAGAGTCTAGGCATCTGGGTTACATCACTCAGTGCACGGGTGATGTACATCATACCTCAGGTGTGTTAATCCTGTCGCAGACGCTCTACCTTGAAGTCACAACCTCGATCGCAGCACCCCCGGCTCGATCAATCTTGAAGTTGTCACTTCCGCTCAAGCAGACGATCCTGAGTTAGAACTGCTCTGTAGCACTTCATCGCCGCGGCTCCGGTCGGTTTCCACTCCTTCAGCCAAAATTTACATACTGTTTGACAAGTCCAAAGGCCATCCAAGGCCAGTCGTACCGTCAGCCTTTCGGAGACAAGTTTTTGAAACCTTGAGCGGTTGGTCCCACCCGGGTATAAAGGCTTCTACTAAACTCAGCGGTGACCGTTATGCCTGGCACAAGATGGACCGCAATATCATCGCATGGGTCCGTACCTGCATCCAGTATCAACAGTCAAAAGTGCATGGGCACACAAAAAGCCCATCACGAAAATTTCCAGAAGTCAACTCACGTTTACAACTACCTATTAGGGCCGTTGTCCCCACCAAAAGGTAGCACATATCTGCTTACTTGTGTAGTTCATTTCACCAGATAGCCGCTGGCTGTATTGTTGCTCAATGCAGCTAGCGAAACAGCCGCCCAAGCAATTTAGAACACTGGGTAGCAGCATTTGGTTAACCGGTTGGGGTTACCACAGACGCGGCTCGCTTTTCGTGGGAGCCTTTAGTGGTCTTGTACAACGTTTAGACACCCTTCACACTCATGTAGATGGAATGGAAGAAGGTTTTATCGGCAGCCCAAGGCAGCTTCAGCAGCTCACGAAAATCTAGTCTGGCGGGAATCACTGCCACTGGAAATTTCAGGCTGCCGTAAAGCTCCTAAGACCGATAGACAAACCACATCAGCCGGATTCACATTCGGTTGCTCTTTTCGACTTCCCGGTAAAATGGCGACCCCAAAGTCCATCGTCACTTTTCACTATGCTGAATACGCCACCAGGGTAACGCACAAGATGTGTGAGTTATACTTTTCCGCGGTTCGCAAACAAAACGGAAGTTTTACGTACACCAACACCATCAAGACCGCACGCACATTTTCTCTAGGACAGAGGCAAGCACTCCTCTACAACCAGATTGCAGCGGCCCCCACAGGGTCCTATTCCGCCTAGAAGCAAACATTCGTCATCAAACATACCGACACAAAAGATACGAATACCATAAACTGCCCCAAATTGACCTTTTTGGCTGAATCTATTCCGCCCGATATCACTCCATCTTATTCTTCAAGACCAGCGCCCACGTCCCCGGCGTCCCATAAGCCAATCGAAAGAGAGCCGACGACCCAGTTGCCTGGCCGTTCTTAAGCAGCCTTCAACCCGGAGCTTCCTCCCACCGCGGACAGGTGATCGAGAAACTTGATCGTTTCGCAGATACAACATGCTGGATCCCGTGAGTAAATAAAAATTCACAAAAGGTAAAAATGAGGATTCTTCAACTCCGTTTTCGCTGCTTACTCCAGGTCGGTCTCCCACACTGAGGCCATTTGCTATTTCCTGTTTTGCCGCTGACCAACTCTGTTGATGTTCTGCTCATTCATCACCTCCAGACACCATCACAAAAAGCCGGTAGCTATAAAAGGAACTCGCACGGCCTTCAAAATACTCGTTCTCTAAAGACAAGAACCCGACTGCCCTCCGGTGCCCATACGTGGGATACATGAGTTACCGGAACGACCGACCATAACACCCCTTTACCAAGATAAGCCTGTACTAGACCATTCCCTGAGGTGAGCAGAGGAAAACCTTCACTGACACCATCCCAGTGAGCATCGAAAAATCCTACCTCCCGCTTAAACCTAAGGGGTTTTTACGGGTTGGGTAGCGGGCCAAGGCGGCTCTCTCCAGTGTTCGATTCGAGTATCAACCACAACATTCTACCGCATGTAACTGGGCGTTCTCTCTTTTGCTTTTTTCTATTATGCTATTTGGGGGACCCATGCCGTCAATTCATTTTTAACCCAAATACAATGGTTCCAATGAGTTGCTTATTTTAACACTCAAAGTAATCAACTCATTTCGGAGTAACCATACACGTTTCTTTCGTTGTCTAGTTTTTTGCCCATCAGGTGACCGGATGTCATTCACAGGCAACACCACCGGATCCTAGGACTTTGGAACTGCAGCCATAACCCACGAAAGGTTTCAAAGCCACAAGGAAGTGTAACATTTATATATATTTCACCAGAGTTATCACGGGCGGCATTCTAGACTCCTAAATCAAAGCCCTTCATGCTGGTGGTCTTCTATGAAGCAGCCTTCATAGTGAATGGCCGGGCACATCTGTCTATCACAAGCTTCACTGTTCCCACACAATCCCTCGCCCCAAGCCGGCATGAGGTCTCTGTGCTCAGGCCCTGTGAGAATAAACGCGTTTGGCACTCCACTGTCTGTAACGGCCGGTTGTGTAGAATCTCCAAAAATATTGAAATTTCATGCTCCCTTGACATCACTTCCTCATACACACAATTTGCGTGTTTTTATGCACTGTATGTTTTCATGGACCAACGTTTGTTTGTTCGCGTCCAACGCGCTACTCCGTCGTATCCCATCTTGGACCTGCGTGACGCACGTGCTCCTTCCTCGCACGCCGCAATTTGGTTCTCGTTTTCTGAGTCCCCGTAATTACATAATTGATGTTCTTATCTCTCTTATGTCATTGTTCATTTGGTAGTCTAGTGTCGTGTAATTTCACGGATAACGGACTTCGGATTTCGTGATCCGTTTCGAATTTGGCTACATATTGCTCAAAATCGTGTTGCGATACTCAATTTGATCAATAAACAGACGATCAAATAAGCAACACGTCGAGAAAAGGGTCCAAGCAATTGAAAGCTGGACAGGAAGTAGTGTGGCGAGTCACCGGAGAGGTTTTGGTTGATTTCAATTCTTTAGTTGTGCTAGGTCGCCTAGTCCTGTCAGTGCTAGCTGATGTATCACTGAAGGTAACACGGATTGCAAGGAATTTGATCTATTTAAGTTAACTATATTAGACCTAGAACAGCCACTGTTATTGGCAAGGTAGCAGGCCCAGGAAGCAGAAGAAAAATGTAAACAGAACGAGCATGAGCGAAGGACCGACGACTAGGACCCATCCGATGGATCAGGACAGAATGAAATAGTAAAATCTGCATCGGCCGTCAAACATAAAACATCGACGCAACCAACGGTCGATTTGCCTGCAGTAGAACCAGCAGTTTTCGACGGAAGTTCTGAAAACTACTGCAAATTCATCAGACAGTTCGAAACCTTCCTTGAAAACAGGATAACCGACCCCGGGCAAGGGTTTATCTGTCTGACTCATAACTGCCGATGCCGAGCGGCAGAAGCTGTCGATGGGTGTACCATGCCACACTCGGAACAAGGCTACACACGGGCAAGGAAGACTTTGAGGGATCTGTTAGGACATCCATTCAGGGTAACTCACAATCTAGTGCAAGGCGTGCTGTCAGAGACCAACAGAACCAAGGGCGACTTCTATGCAATGGCCCACCTAAAGATCAAAATGCAGAACTATCCAATAGCCCTTGACCGTTTAGGTTACAGGGCTGACCTCGATGCAGTGCACACCTTGGAGAGCATAGTCCGTCGCCTCTCCCCCGAACTACAGGGCCGAAATGCGGGAGAGGCGGACCGCTAAAGTCGGAGCAACCGCGAGGCTAACTTCGAAGGCTTGGCCGAATACTTGGACAAAATACCAAGATAGCCGACAGTAGATTTGGCCGACTCATTCAGGGACAGTAACCATTAAACAAAACTAGCACCAGCCAGGCTCAAACAGCTGCTCTAGAACATCCGAAATATCAGCCTTGGACCAATGCACACGCCATTTCACGCGATGCCATGGAGCAACCAAGTTGCAGGTCCTGTGAAGCTGGCCATGGGCTAATAGAATGCCGCAAGTTCATGAACCCCACAATAAGCGAGTGATGAGGATTGGCGAGGATGAAAGGAGCTTGCTTTATACGCCCTTACCCCAAGCACCGGGCGGGAGCTTGTCAAGAAAGAACCAGGCATGGTCACGAGGGTTGCGTGGACAGACACCACCGATTGTTACACCAGGTGAAAGAAACCACACCATAGGCGAACACCAGGCCCTGTGTGATTCGTTCAACGCCATGGTACGCCAGTAAACCAATGCGTTTAGGAGTAGTTGCCGTGGGAGTGATGACTCCAACTGGGGTGGCCAAGGTGTTGGCTTTCGTCGACAGTGGATCAGACACAACCCTGGTGGAGGAGCGGCTTGCTGACAAACGCCGACTCCCTAAATGCACGGCGTCGTTGGCGGTGAGCACGGTGGGCGGAACACAAGTAATGACCGCCGGCAGGTTGGGGTTGCAGCTCATCTCATTAAACTCTAACGATCAAATCGAATCAACGAAGGCATGTACATTAGCTGATCGCCTCAGGCAAGCATCACGACCGGTGAAAGCAGTTTTGACTAGGTGGCCCCACCTGCAGGAATTAACCGCCGTAGGCTGGGAGGGCGACGATGTGGATATCCCCATGGGCTGCGAAGTGCTAGAGGCACATTGGTTACCTGGCCAGAGAGTGGGCATTTACCGGGCACCCTACTCCGTAGACACAGCACCAGGATGGATATTATGTGGTCCAGCCGGGGGACGTGGTTCCGTGAATTACGTATCAGCCGAAACGGACCGCATAGAATACCGGTTGCAGCGGCTGTATGAAAAGGAGTTTCACGACATTGGAGACGAAATACTATCATTGTCTCAGGAGGATCACTTCGCTCTGCCGACAGTGCGGCAAGGAACTAGAGGCCTTGGACACATTTTGACACCTCCCCCAAGGCGCACACTATCTGACCCTTGGGTTGGTAACAGAAACTGTGCTCCGCAAAGACTACAACGTTTAAAAGAACGCTTCTTTCGAGACCAGGGTCTGCGGGAACGATGGGCTGAAGTAATGAAGCGAAACGAAGCTCTTGGCTACTTTGCGAACGTGCCTGAAACCACCGACGGCCGAATGGGGATCTGGTATCTACCGCGCCTCCCGGTTCTCTGCCCCAGGAGACCGAAAAATCAGCGAGTGGTTTTAGACTTTGCAGCCAGGTTCCAAGGCAACTCGTTAAAATATCGCCTTCCACAGGGGCCTGACTGGACCACGCCAATAATTGAAGTTTTGTGCCGTTTCAGAGTGGGTAGATCGGCCTTGTCCTCCAACATCGAGGAGATGTTTCTCCAGGTTAAACTGCCGGTAGAAGAGCGAGATGCCTTGCGTTTCCTACGGTGGGAAGAGAACAACCGGAACAATGCTGTGCTAAATTATAGGATGACCGTCCTTCCCCTCGGAGCGATATCATCACGATGTCGTGCAAACATTGCTCTTTGGGAAAGACCGAACAAGCACTGAGCTCTGGTCCACAGGTCGGTAGAAGATAGCGTTAGCGGAAACTTCTACTTGAAACATTGTGTCCTCTTTTTCCAGAAAAGCCTACCTCGACGACTTTCTGGGGTCATTCGAAGAAGTAAACTGGGCTCTAGAGCAGTTTCTGGGCCTAGCAAGATTGCCAGAAGAGGGCGGATTCCGTCTCACGAAATGGATGTCGAACGCTTCAGAAGTTCTCGAGGCCATCCGGTACCAGGAGAGGGTCGAAAAGGTCAGAGGTTTGGATGGCTCTCCACTCCGTACCGAATGCACCCTAGGGACACAATGGGACACGGAAACGGACGACTTTATTTTCGGGCTAAACATACCCGAGCTGCCAGTAACCTCTTTGTGGCATACTTTCTGCCTTCTCTAATTTGTTCGATCCACTCGGCTCTGTCTCTCCCCGGCTGTTGCTCGGAAAGATCTTGCTGCAGCGGCTCTGCCGTAAGAATGTCGACTGGGGCCAGCCACTGTACCGAGAGAACCAGCTGGACTGAGAAGAATTTCTGAACACCTCAAAGAAATTATGGGACATACGGATTCCACAACGCTTGACCCCTGGTAAGTCAACACAGACGGGAGAACCAAACACCTTTTATGGCGCGTCCGAAGTCGGTTACGGAGCCATGGTGTACGGACGATGGTGCACGGGAGATGGAATGTATGCTACGAGGAAACCATTCGTTCATTGCTCCACTGAAATCCGTTTTGATTCCACGCTCAGAGCAGCTGTGTAAGCAGGAGGGCCGGTACAAGTGGTAAAGTGATGTTTTGGCCTCTATATTTGGTCAGCTAGTTTTTGGACGGACCTGACGATAGTACTGCACTGCAATAATCACGTCGGGAGCCTTTTTATTACTCTCCTTGCTAACCCGCTCACGGTCGTCCACTACGAAACTGCCATGAACCGGTGGAAAAATGTCAAACCCGGCGACAACTTAGCATATCTGTGCCCCCTGGTGCGACCAACATCCAGCAACTCAACACGTGGACAGGAGGACCGAAATTCCTACAGAGGCTCCAGCAGAACTGGCCTGCCTACGAATTAAGCCCTCTCTGGGATTGGAACTGGAGATCAGAGGCGTAGTGATGACTGCGGCAGTCGTCGAAGTGACATTAATTTCGTCATGAATAATCAGGTTTTCCTCCTGAATGAAGACGCTCCGGTCATTTATTTTGATTGGCCAAGTTTAAGAGGCATTTGACGATCATGAAAGGGATCCGCCCCTCCAGCCGTATACGAGTGGGCCCGATAAGCCCCGAGGAATTACGAGCCGCGGAACACGACTTATTCAACATGATGCGACGGAATGCTTTCACCCGAGAACTCGACAGGGCCGAAGAAGCGAGACCAATCGACGAAAGAATATCATTTCCGAAAGGCAACTTGATGCTTTTGAACCCTAAACTCGTTATCGGGTTACTACGGATAGATGGTAGACTGACTCACTCCCACCTAAGCTTTTACACGAAAAACTCCATATAGCTGCCGGCTCGGCCACCTGTGGTAGAGCCAATGATCCAACACGTCCGCACCTTGGAGGGACATGCCGGGAAATGTCACGTGACAAGCGTCATCCGGAAGAGCCTTTGGTTGCTGAGAGGAACGGCGACCGTAAAATGCGCCATCCGACGTTGTGTACGTTGTAGAAGACGCAAAGCCGCAGCGGGCAAACAACACATGGCTCCGCGGCCGGAATGCAGAGTGACTCCGGGTTAGTGGCCGTTCAGTGGCGCCGGGCTGGACTATTTCGAGCCTTTGTGGATCAGGTGCGGAAAGAGGTTAAAAAAACGGTACGGGTGTATCAAGACGTGCATGAAGTCACACGCGGTGCACTGAGAAGTTACGCATTCGATGACAAACGACTCCTTGCTCCGGGCCTTGAGAACGCCTCATCAACCGAAGAGTCATACCAGCGGGTATATACGCCGATAGCGGGTCGAGCTTCGTGGGCGCTCATCAGGAACTGCAGCGTTGGCACCAAAACATAAACAGGGACGAGATGCAGAATCGAACCGTGCCCTAGGGCACACGATAGCACTTCAATCCCCCGCAGGCGTGATCCCGGTGACGTGTAGGAATGCTTGATCATGTCCACCAGGCGCAAACTGTCGTCAGTCATTGAGCATCAACCGTCCAACGATAAAACGTTGAGCACTGTCATGACCAGGGTCGAAAGAAGTCTGAACAACAGCCCATTGATTCCAGTAACCAATGGCGACCCAACCAATCTCGCGCTCACCCCGGAAGACCTGTTGACTTTAAGGTCTTATGTGGGATTTCAAGGTCCGAAAAACCTTGGTGAAAGTTCCCTTCACGGATGCAAGCATACAAGTTACCTTGCCAGGGTTTTTCTGGAGGCGACTTCAGCCGGAGTACCTACCGGCTCTGCAAGCTCGACAAAAGTGGCTAATCAAAGCGGGGCCATTCAAGTTTGGGGATGTAGTGACGATCGCCCATAAAAAACAAGAATTCTTCAGCACCCAGCGTTTGGGTGTTGTCATGGTAAAATCAAAAGCTCCGGCGAAATGATAAGAGTTGTCAAGATGAAGACCGCCAACTGAATGCTAATCCGCGACGTACGCAGTATCAGCATCCTCGTCAGCGGAGACGTAGAAGCCAATAGCGCAGCCCTCTGGCAGACTGTTCCTCATTGGACTTTGAAGTGGTTGAATGCATCCCCCGTGTGTGGAGGCATTTATATCATACTGAGGTGCTGAACTACTTTCACACCCAGACACAGAAAAACATGAGACACGCTTATGCTTCGTGATCTCCGCCAAACACGCTGCAGTGTTCACCGTTCTTCGTTGACGTTACAGAAGGCATTTCTCATGTGGTTGTAGTTGTGATTCGATCGCATACCCAGGCCCGCACTCTCAATCAACCACAAATACATTGCAACGGTTATTCCGACTGTGAGTGACGCGTAGCCAATTCAAACGAATCCCAAAACCAGAACAGGATTGATCCGTAGTTTCTACGGTACCGGATTAACAAATTATGTGCATATAAATGTGTACAAACATCAACTGTACGGCCACAACGTCTAGCAACGAGGACCAGAGTTCAACAGAGGTCAATGTCAGGTGCCACCGCCACGGCAGTCCAAGTTTGAATCAAAATTGTGCCACTTCAAGTGAGCAAAATATGAACAAATGTTGAAGTGTAGTGATTGATGCATGCTGTACTTGTTCGAGGGTCAATAAGATAAAGAGCATAGACTCAACAATACAAATATGTGACAACGGCTATGGAGGATTCCCACACATGTACGTTACACCGCCCACCAAATCCTTCCATGAAACGGTCAACATCCAAGGAGTAAGTAGAGGAACTGATTGGCCCTAACCTACCTAGACCCTAAAGTCAGTGCATACGTAGGCGGCCATGGGCTTCACCTATCGTTTGCCAGTCGCAAACACTCCAGCAAGTTTTCTTGAGGTTAAACTCCGTACCTCGGTGTCTTACAGTTTCGTCTGAAGATGATGCTACATTATCTGTATACGAAAAAATGACCTCGACGTGACTGGGACGCGTAGACAAATTGCCGAATGTAGGGGAAAAAAGGCTTCCCGAACAAGAGTAAAGTACGTGGCAGAATGAAGACTGAGAATTCTCGATGAAGAGTGGAGATGGCTACAGGGTACTCGAAAATCAGGGGCTCAGTTTGTGGTGTCATTGCGGAAGAAGTATGTTTGACTCGACTGATATCCACTTGAACACATGCTGCATAATAATACGAACAGGAGGTCCCGGAAAAAGTGATGTTTCTACAAACGGTCAACAGGTGCTTGCACAAGAGTTCTTGCCACTTCATAAACAGTGTCGTGGCCTGTGATAAATTGGGGTTTTCACAACTAACCCCATTGTAACTCGTGAACACCGTATGAAAATAGATGAGAATATACCTCAAAGACTGTGAAGAGTTGGACCTGCTGGAGAGCGCATGAGGGATAGATAAATAATTCCAGGTTCCGTTGGCATCCGTAGACTTGATTTTAGCTTTGTCTGTAGCTTCGGCTTCGCCCTCGCCATTGTCACCTTCAAGCAATCATGTCCTACGGATATCTCGCAATACTTCTCCTTTGTTCGTTCTCAATGCCACAGTGCTCACGAAGCCATCGATTTCTGTACTGCCGTCCTTGACCACTCCAATCGGCCACTCGTCTTTATGTAAGTGGCTCTCCATGAGCATGACTACATCGCCATGTTTGAACGACCTCTCTCTGGAGATTCACTTTTGCCGAAGCTGCAGGATCGATGAGCACTCCCTCGTCTAACGCTTCCAGAAAGCCTCTAACAGGTGGTTCACTTGTTTCCATCCTATGATGTGCGTTCCACATAGGGTTTTCTGTGTGGCTGCCCCTACTTTTGAACGCAATAATACCAGGTTGTTGGGAGTGAGGGCCGATTCGCCTTCCGGGTCTAGGACGATCGGCGCCAGGGGTCTGTTGCTCGGTGTGCCTTTGCCCTCTGTTAGTAAAGTAGTCATCGTCTGGTCATCGAGGATTTTTGTGAGGTCAGGGCCGTGAGTATTCTCCTAGTCGATCGTATTAGCTTCTCCCAAACGCCACCGCGCTGACAGGCAAAAGGTGGGTTAAAGTGCTATTCTATCCTCTTTGCTATGGTCTTGTTTTGTATTTTGGCGTGGTCCAGGTGGTTCCACCATTTCTCCAACTCCTTATGAGCTCCAATGAATTTCGAGCCATTGTCTGCGTATACTTTCCTGAGGACTCCCCGCCTCGCGGTGAACCTTTGAAAAACCATTAGAAATGAATCGGTGGTCATTTGTTCACTACTTCAATATGGACTGTTCTAGATTGTAAACATGTTATCGGACAACCATACCTCTTTTGCGTGCTTCTTTGCTGTCGTTCACGTAATGGGCCAAAGTAATGGAAGCCAATCTCCACTAACAGCACTATCCCGGTTGAACTCTCACGACTGGGAGGAGGCCATCATTTGTTGGCCTACTACCACCCTCCTGCAATGACAGGTGATGCATTCGCCTATGGCTTGCTTGAATGGCGCTGGTCCCTTTGTCACCCAAAGTCGTCGATATATATTTTTCAATAAGTGGTTCAAACCTGCGTGTCCCTCTTCTCGATGTGCATGGTCCATCAGGCATCTCCTTATGTAGTGGTCACCGGGAACCATTACGGGGCATTTTGTTTCGTACTGTAGATTTGAACTCGTCAGCCGCCCTCCAACTCTCAGTAGTCCGTTGTCCCGCATAGGGTTTGATCTTTGAATACTGTTGTACAACTGCCTGCTTCCTTTGGTGTTATCATCCATCCTGGCTAGCTCGTGGGTCTCGAATGGGAAGGCGCCTAGTTGTAGTAGGCATAGAACGTCGAGGTGGGCTTGGTTCAGCTAGCACGGTAGTATCGTCCCCACATTTAATGTTCTGTGGTCGTGTGCCTTTCAATATCAATAGGAGTACTTTGCATCGTGTACACCGGACCACGGCTCTTAACATTTTTATCCAGTTGGGGAAGTGGCACAGTTTCTCTATTAGGCTTACTCTTCCCATGGAATTTGTAGCCAGTGTCAACCTTTTGGTCTCGATATCGCCGTCATCAGGCTTAGACACTGGTAGCGTTGGCCATACCTCTTTAGATGCAGTTAGGAAGTCCGGTCCCGTTGTCCACACCCGCAGCCTTTCTAGTGTTTTTGGGCCTCTTGAGCAGCAGTTGGCCGGGTTAGTGGCGGATTGTACATAGTTCTATTGATTGGTCTCGGTCGACTCATGGACTACAGTGAGTCTGTTGGTCACGAAGGTGTTAAAGCAAGTGGTAATGTTGTTTATGCATTGTAGTTCCGTGGCCGAGTCCATCCGAAAGTTTGGTTCTCAGTTTAACTGACCGAGGCATCTTCCAATCAGCGCTATGGCTTTCACGGTCATTGCTGCTGCAGTCAGCTCCAGCCTCGGAAGGGACGCTCTCTTAAGTGGAGCCACTCTCATCTTTGCGAATAGTATCTGACTGTGCCACTCACCATTATCGTCTACCCAGCAGCCGTCAGTCACTATCCCGTAACCTGTTTCTGATGCATAAGAAAACAAGTGGAGTTGAGCAACGTTTGTACACTTGACTCCTGTCAAGCATCTTTGTATCTTGATCCCACCAAGTTGATCTGGGCTATGCAACCTGTCGCGCCGTCGCTTGCTGTCGTCATCCTGGAGAGGGTCGTCCCAACCTGTCCCTTTCTGGCACAGTGACTACAGCAAGCACTTTCCCGGTAACAACCATGGCGAAACGAAACCTAGGGGATCAAAGGAGCTTGAGACTGGTGATAGGATTCCTCTCTGTGTGACTGGTCGTTTGAATAGGGGCAAAGTGAATATGAGTTCGTCACCCTGGGGTTTCCATTGAGCTCCGAACGTGCGCTCCTTTAGTGGAGCAGATCCCAAAAGCTCTCCCGCGCACTCCGCTTTCTCGGATTTCAGGATAACATAGAACAACTTGTGACTGTCTGAAGTCCATTTAGTGAGGATGAACCGTCCAGCCTTTAGGGTGGCGGTCAGATCGGTCATGTAAAGAATAGCAGTAACTGAGTCGTCAAAGGTACCCATAAAATTGCCCAAGTAGAAGTGGTCCACTGCTCTTCCTAATGGATTGCTGGTGCCACCGAAACGCTCAAGGATCTCCCGGAGGGCAAAATGAGCACAGAACGGGGATGATGCCTTCCAAAAGGGGTGTACGGTTGGCGTTTACTCGTTTGTTGCACGGTTTATGTTGCTTACAGGCCGCCAGAGAATACCAAGGGCGTCCCTTTCTTCAACGGGCATCTTCACTTGTAGAAACATTTCACGTATGTCCGCAGAGGCGGCTACTTTTCCTAGCTGAAAACGACATAAATCCTCGACTAGTGGTGTTGTCCAGTCTGAGCCCTGTAGTATATGGTCATTGAGTGACACACCCTAACATTTCGCGGCACAGTCGAAAACCACCCTGGCCTTCCCCGGTTTCTTTGGGTTCACTACCGGGTGATGAGGTAGGTGCCGCCTCAAGTTTGCGCTGTTTAAAGCTGTATTCATTCTTTCTATATGAACCAAGTCTATGTTATGTTGCATGGCTGGCCTATATTCTACCCTTAATTGTGCTTCTCAAATTAGCCTGGTTTTGAGGAAGAGTAGTCTTTTCAGAGCCATTTCTCAGCTATTGGACATAGGTTTCATGTTGGGCCTCCACGAGACAGGAACCTCGAAACGATCTATTGCATACTTGGCTTTCTCGGCTACCATTTTTAAAGCCAACCTATCTTCTTATGATAGGGCATCTATATCAATGGCCAGGTTGGCAAATTCTGCGATATTCAGCTGTTGGAATGCTTGTTCAATGTTCGCCCCTTCCACCGAAGTTCAGTCGATTTGGATTAGTTTGCCGCATCTTCCATCTATACTGTCATATAAAGTCCAGCCGAATATGGTGCGTACTGCATGGGATGCTTTGCGCCTTCCTATCCTTTGATCCAGGACCCAGTGCGCTTCCGGTACATCACAACCGATCAGCGGATCAATTTCGTTATTCTGCCACTCCTCGATCGTGACCCCGTTGAGATGCGGCCACTGAGTCGGAATCAATTGCACTGACCGAGGTGCTCTAATCGGCAGATCCTTTCTGGTGAATGCTTCTAGCGTTTCAGCTCTATTGTTGTTGACCAAGGAAAAGGGGTGCAGGTGCAGTTTGGTCGACTGGGTGACCTAGGAGCCACTCACTGTGCTCACCGCTAATGAGGATTGATTCCCTCTGATCCAACATTTCTCCGCAAACTCCCTCCTTACTAGCGTGGTATCCGAGCCACTATCTACGAAGGCCAACGCTCCTATAACCCAAACTAGCTTCTTGCGCCAACGGCTACTTCTCCCAGGCGAATGGGCTTGTCAGTGGAGCGAGACACTGAGCAGACCACACTTGGCTTCGGAGTTTCTTTGACATTCGATTTCTGGCATTTGTGAAGTATGTAATGGTGCTTCCCATACCATCCATCCTGACTACAACTGGGTTTCGTTCGGCAAACCGCTGCTTGATGTGAATCGTTGAGATAGACGAAGCAAGCACCCCGTCTCTTAGCCTATCCCCATCGTTCGTCGATGTCTACTTTACAGAAGCGAGGGCATTCCACTAGGCGGTGAAGCGCCTCACGAACCCTACAAACCGGCGAGTTTTCACCTTCGCAGGATAGTGCGTATGTGTTTTCCAATGGTTGGCCTCTACTTGGTTCCCTGTTCCAGCTTTGAGTCGTCGCAATCCTACGTAACTTGATTGTCTCGAGGACAAGCTGACCGAAACGACTGTTTGCTATTCGGGCATGACGGTCGATAAACTGCGTCAGGTAATCAAACGTAGTTTCTCGGCCAAATCTACCGATTCCCTTCGGCTTTCTCGGCCCGTCTACTTTTTAGTTCCGTGGATGAACTGCGCACCATGGTCTCCAATGTGTGCAGTGCTTTCAGGTCCGATCGGTTATTTAGGTGGTTCAGTGTGATGCTGCAGTTCTGCATTCTTATCGCCAGACTGACCAAAGAGCTCAACTCGCATTTGGACCGTTTTGCCTCTGATAGTACATCATCGATCGAATTCCGAGTGACCTTAAACGGTTGCCCAACCAGGTATTTGAGGATTTCACGTACCCGAATGCAACTCTATTAATGATCCAGCATCGGGCACCCGTCGATTGGTCCCCCAGCTCTTCCACGACAATAATGTAGCAGATACAGGAATCTCCGCCCTGGATCGGATACTCTCCTTTCTACGGAGCTTTCGTATTGTTCAATGAACTTACAGTACTGTTCTGCTCTCCTGTCGAAGGGGGACAGTTCCTCATTTGGCAAGTAAATAGCATGCGCTACACTGGCACGAGTCGGCTTCAGTCATTCCACGGAATCGCTAGGCTGAATGATCGCATGCTCCGTGGCCTCCAAGATCAGCTCTCGCTCCCTCCATCGGAGTTGTTCTTTCCTGGCTGATTCGGCTTTTTCCCTGGCCTGCCTAAGCAAGGTTTCTAATTTTGCTATTCTCAATCTATGGACATTATCACTTTTAAATTCTATTCCATTGACCGAAGTACATGAAATTGCACTGACAGGAGTGGCAGACCTAGCAATATCTAAGGAATCAGTACCACCCAAAAATACCCCAGGGACTTGCCGGGTTACTTCTTGTCCAGCTTCCGTTTGCCTTTGTCCTCTTCTTGGCATGTCTGATTGATTTTCTCATGGAGATTCCAACTAGAGTATTGTGACGGTTATTCCGACTGTGAGTGACGCGTAGCCAATTCAAACGAATCCCAAAACCAGGACAGGATTGATCCGTAGTTTCTACGGTACCAGATTAACAAATTGTGTGCATATAAATGTGTACAAACATCAACTGTACGGCCACAACGTCTAGCAACGAGGACCAGAGTTCAACAGAGGTCAATGTCAGGTGCCACCGCCACGGCAGTCCAAGTTTGAATCAAAATTGTGCCACTTCACGTGAGCAAAATATGAACAAATGTTGAAGTGTAGTGATTGATGCATGCTGTACTTGTTCGAGGGTCAATAAGATAAAGAGCATAGACTCAACAATACAAATATGTGACAACGGCTATGGAGGATTCCCACACATGTACGTAGCATACACGATACACTTCTATGCTTCATGACCCCAGTCAAACACTCCGCACTGCTGGCTATTCTTCGTTCATCACTGACGTCATGGAAGCTACCTTCCGAAGGTCGAAGTTGTTACTATTTGCCCACACACCAGAGTGAGACCCCGCCCATGACACCCACAAGCACACTCTTTCACACATGCACATGCAGCTGATGCACGACAGCTCTCCCGAGGACAGCACCTATGTTTCCGCCTCACGCCAGCAATCGATCAGCCGTTCTCACGGACGATGGAGAGTAAAATCGCGTCGGTGTGGCCACCGGATCAAGTGCGACCGTGAGTGGAATGTTGACGTCAGAAGTATTAGGTATGTGCACTGACAGCAGGGTCCATCTGGGTAGGGTGAATCAGTTCCCATATTCCGAACCTTTGACTCCGCTAAGGTTCGGCAGGATTTTGGCGGGCGGAGTAAAGATCATTTGTGGAGAATCTCCCAGGAATACTGAAATTTCATGCTCCCTTGACATCACTTCCTCATACACACAATTTGCGTGTTTTTATGCACTGTATGTTTTCATGGACCAACGTTTGTTTGTTCGCGTCCAACGCGCTACTCCGTCGTATCCCATCTTGGACCTGCGTGACGCACGTGCTCCTTCCTCGCACGCCGCAATTTGGTTCTCGTTTTCTGAGTCCCCGTAATTACATAATTGATGTTCTTATCTCTCTTATGTCATCGTTTATTTGATAATCTAGTATTGTGGAATTTTGCAGGTAATTGCGTTCTGATCTCGGGATCCGTTTCATGTTTGGCTACATATTTCTCAAGAGCGTCTCACACGGTCTTTTCTTGTTAACTACTTCGATGAACGTAATCGTAAAGGATGAGGGAATATGCCTCTTTATTGGAAGACTCCATATACAGATTTTCAGGCGAATTTCCTAGGTGTATAACATAAGCCATTGTATGCAGCCCGCAGATGAATTCAACGGATTAGATCTTTATTCTCTGAGCGTACCCCGATAAACCAAGCGAGTCAAATGGCAAAATACAGTTCTAGCTACAGGCAGCACATATTGTTTTTTTTGGAAAGTAAGAATAGATCCTGTTAAACCAGTAGATATTTTGCATAATACCATTGTTTACCCGTTGTTCAAAGAGCCAAAGCACGTTTTCACTCACGAGATACCATCTTCCCATCTATTCACTTTCCATGTTACTGAATTTTGAGAGAGAAATTCTGTGAAAGTCTTACAGAATTACTGTGTAAATATTTTGATATATATCATTTGGCAACACGGAGATGGTGGCCACTATTTTGCGTACATTCCAGAGATAAGATTATTTCCACACGGTTTTCAACTTCCTACTTGGCACCGACTGCGATAACTCTCTGGTCATTGCATCATGCAACTGAAGAACGTACCGGCACTCCAAATCCATTTGTGCATACTTAGATTTTCCTAACGGTGAAAATCGTAAGCTTCGGAGTTAGGAAATTAGCCCACAAAAGTCGGTGGTAGATAGTGAGTACTTGACTGACCTCAGGCTTCAGAGGACAAGGCGGTCAGTCGTTGTCAGAACAATGAAGACCCTGGCGAAATCTTCATTCTGCACGAAGCCAAGTTGCTTTACATTTGCGGTGGGTCTTACAAATTAATGTATCTCATTGCGCACAGGATATACAGGAAGTGGAAAGATTGCGAAGTGGTTCTTCTTACAGCGCCGATGAAATTCGGTATTTTCAAGAAGGCCATGTGCGCCCTCGGCTCCCAACGTAGTGAGAACATATTTTGATTGGTAAATTTTGTGCTAAATGACGAAATTATTTTTTGGCCGCCGGACCAAGCTTCAATGAATCGGAAAGCTTACCTGAAATGGAGGACTATCGAAAACATTCTGAGAAGGAAAACTTTCCACCAATGCTTCAGCTATATCCGACATCGCCAGACAGGCCGAAGTTAAGGTTTTATCATATTTTCATGTGCGTCTTGCTCGGATAAGAAATTCCATCAACACCAGTGACTTCAAGAAGACTACCTATGGGGAAAGTGTCCAACTCGAAGGAAGACGTTCGAGTGGAACCGACTAGTTCCTACTTCCACGGTTCACCAATGCCCGAAAATGACATAATGGGGCGACGACTTCAGAATGTGAAACACAACGCCGAAAATATGAAGGACTAGTTTTCGGTCGTTGCTTGAAGGTTCTCTGTAAGTTTCATTCAAGTAATAGGAATGTTTTACAACATTTTGGCCGTAAATCAGCGAAACGTAATCCACACTTCGACGTCGAACATAGCTGGATTCACGGCCAAGAATAATCTTCATCTGCCACCAGAAAATGTTGACAATCTAATGAAGACCGAGCGGCAGATGATCAACAAACACAGCCGAAAAAGCCTGGAGGGTTCGTTTATTTGAAATTTTTCATTTTTTTTATAATAATAATAACTTTTTATTTCGGAGACTCCCGAGGCATGCCAGGTGCATGACCAACTGTTTACAAGTGATGAGATAAACAGACAAAAACCCTTGAGAATGTAGAAATTCACATGACAGGAGTTGGAAAAAGGGGCTAGGAAGGGGGAGTAACTTGGTACTAAAGTATGGCAAATTCATGCACACCAAAGAAAATGTACTGTGTTTAAATGGACCCATGGACGGATTCAAATAGACGCCCGGTGAGTTTGAAAAGTCAAGGCCAGGTGTGGGATCCGGCTGGTCAGTATAGGGACATCTGAAAGCCAACTGATATATATGAGAAACGCTAGAAATCGGCAAATGAAACTGTAATAGCGGGAGACAATGGGGAAAAAGTGAGATTCACTGCAAAGGATTAGGTAGCAGCAAAGCGCTGGTACTCTGCAATATATGGTTGGCGAACAGGGCACAAAACACATTATAAAACAGGAGGCGAGCAAAGTAAGACGTAAAGGGTGGATCAGGTAAAAAATTAGTTCATAAGAGTTGGACACAGTAGATGTGGGTTATAGATGTAGGAGGAATGGAGGCATATCATGGCGGTCAGCGGGATGACAGCAAGGGGGATGGCCTGTGAAGAACTACAGGATACCGAGCGAATGCATATATGCATATTTGCGCTTGTTTATATATATGTGTATATGTACATATAAGACAAGTCGCATCAATAACAACGGGGTCCTAGAAATAAATTATCAGTTATCAGGAGGGGCAGGTTAGTATAGGTCGAATGTTTGTAGAGTTAACTTTGGAATGTCGTAGTGAATTATATTCATGACAGGTGAACTTGGCGGATCAGCGGAGAGAGTGGAGAATGCGGAAGCACAGAAAAAACGACGACTGAGGAGCAGTTCAATAAAGGGGAGATGAAGAAAAGTATCAAAGAGAACAGGTAAGAATGGATCAAATAACCTGATTTCTGTAGGTGAGACATGTGGTGACGATCAAGAATGGGAGAAGCATTAATTCATGGGCTTGCATTATTCAGAAGGAGGGTAGTGGCGATGGAGATGGCTGAGCAGCGCAGAGCGATTGTGCATACAAAGTGGAGAAAGTTACCTGGGAGATGAAACTGTCCGTGGTGCAAGATGCAGCAGCTGTGACGGCAAACAGCGTGGGAGGGGAATGAGCAAAAGGAGTACCAGAGGGTAACGGCAGATCAAACGGGGCGGAGCCGCGAATGAGAACCATGACGAAACAGTGAGTTTACATTAAGTGGCAAATGAAAAAGCAGAACGGTCCAAAAGGCACACATAAGATGCCTGTGGCAAACCGTAGACGAAACAGGAGATGGAAGCTCGGGCCGAAAATGACAGGTGAGACATACCCAGTAAGCCCATCTCATTGCAGGTGGAACACGAAAAAGGCAGGGAGGAATGAAGCACCGGGACAGGTAAACCGGTTGGCGAACATAACGCATGAGCAGTGGATGCGCTGCGGAGTCGGGGACATGGAAAATGGGAGCTGCGTGCATGCCGGCAATTGTACAAGTGGATGCAAATGGACGATACTAATCGGAGCACTGCCAAGTGGAAGGATTCACAGAGGAATTGCGGAGCCAGGCAAGGAAAATAGAGTGATAGTTACTGGATAATAAAAGTGGCTGCAAGAGATGCAGAGTTTGGAAAGGCAGTTCTAATATGAGAATTGGTCATGGGTGCGGGTGGGGCTGATGTGTAATGGTATTGCGCCTAAGAAGGGAGAACAAGGAGAGTTTGACAGAACGGTAGGCAGAGAGGCGTAAGAGTGCAGTCAATGAACTTTATAGGCTTAGGATGATACTCAATGAATAGATACTACAAGCGGCAACTCCGACATGGGTTAAGAAATAAAATATTGGCGGTCGTTGGCAAAGTGAAGTGGTTAGGACGATAGTGACGTGCAATGAGAGGTAACATAATGAGAGCTGATAGAAGCAAGGACAGAACGGGTAGGTGTGCATACCGTAGAAGAACGAGAAAATGGATATGAGCGATAGGTGGGCGTACAGTGGCGAACAAGGATGGTTGGAGCCTGCGGTCTGCAGCTGACAGCAGCTTACACTTCTGTCTTCCGTGGGTGCGCGAACATTTGGTGAGACCGCTTGGGCCCTACTGCTGAAAGTGCTGCATGCCAGCCTCGTGTAGGAGTGCAGCCTCTCAGGAAAACCAACGGAATTGCTCCTGATAGCGAGCCAATATTTCCAGTGATGCAAGGTACTTCCTTTCAAATGCCAATGCGTCTGTGGCATTCATCAGGTGCGAAAAGCTTTCCTCTTTAAGCTTATATCTATTTTTACTCTCCTTCTTCGATGCTGATAAATCACACACTGTTTTCGCAAGCCACTGAAGTTCAGAGCCCCAATTTCGTGTTTGCATGTGGCTGCGGAATACTATGTTTCCCAATGGCATTAGTTAAAACCAGGATTGCTAATTTAACCCCGTAGATTTTCGGAATGCACCTCACCTGTAGTCAGAGAAGACGGATAGTGTCGCTTGTGCTTGTAGAAATTATGATATATTCCTTCAGCTATTGTTTGCTTTTTGATTACTTTACACTCTCGAATCTAGTAGTGAGAAGTGTGAGAGACTTTCGGAAGATTGGCGGAAATAATTACCATCAGGACATTTACGTACGTTTTATGGATCCGTTGATAAAATATTGTTATTATGACAGCATGAGGACCCGTTCAATCAGTGGTCAACGTTTAGCACTAAAGATGTGAAAGCTCTGGGGAAACCAGGGCGGAGGTGTCGAAGTAAATGGGGTCCTGTCGCGTTTGACCGATGAGTGTTTCTATGTGGTATTTGCACGGCATCAATAAGTGGTACCTAAGCCACATTATAGGGGCCAATGTACACCTTAAAACACCTGTTTAACGTTACTTTACCACCTTTTGTTCTGGCTGGGCTGAATGCGGCCCGTATCGACTGGTGCAGCTTGATATTGAGACGCAATCACACGGAATGAGAAGGTTCATTTCCTTAGGAATCTCTTGATCAAGCAAAGTAGAAGTCCAGAGGTGTCACAAATCTCAAGTTTGTAAAGAAGTGCAATATGTGGAACGCTATAGTAGGCTTTGGCAAAATAAATGAATGTGGCACGCGAAATCTTGCACCCGTCATAGGCCTGTGCCAGGCTATCCACGGCTGTCAGCATGCTAGTGACGCGTGATTTGCCAGGGAAAAAACCATGCTGTCCAGTAATGTGTCAAAATTACGCATCTTATAATGCACACGAAGACTTTGTTGGCGACATTGGTAAGGCTTATTGGCCTACTACGTACGAGAAGGTGCCGATCTCCCTTCTGGTTCATTGGGATAATTGTAGCAAGTTCCATGAATTTAGAAACTCTTCGGCAAGGAGTCGGAAACTTCCCTGAAAAAGTGCCATCAGCGGGGCTGCAGTCCTCTTTTTTCCAAGGACAGGGGGCTTGGTGAACACAAACCAGTATCACGGCCCGCATATCCCACATAGCAGTGCATTCGTGGAGAGTGTGCCCGTGAACTAGTCAGTCTATCACACGTCACTGTTCCCATCAATCACTGACAGGCAACCGACCCGCCAGCTAATCAGACTTCAGAGATACTGTGGTCCGACTTAACCAATCACATCTGCGCATTGCGCTGAGCAATCAGTAACAATGCTATATGTGTTAATATATTTCTTGCCTTATGCTGTATAACGTGTTCATTTTTAGCTACAATTTTTACATTTTCCGCACCTGTTTGTGGGAAATTTTCCGTTGGGATTGGACGATTGAGGAGTCACTGAGCGGAAATAATCAGGGTGTTTGCTCGCCGATACGGCCTTTTCCGGAGTCTACAAAGTATAAAAAATGCACAAAGTGTGAGTCTGTGAAAGTGGAGGCGGTTTCTCCAAGAACACGATGATGGATCTCTTCCGGTCTCATGGAACTGAAGGGGTTATTTTTATAATGCTTCCCTTCCACTTCTCCGTGAAGCAAAGTGAAGTGCTCTAAAAAAGGAACTGAAGGTTCAGGCTAGGCTGTAGTGCCTCCGAAAACAGAAAATACTATTGTGTTAAAGGCAGACATGAGATGAGACTCGGGGGTTTTGCTGCCTCAGAAGGAGAGGTGACAGCAGAGTCATCGAACACTCAGAGCAAGCGCTGGGGAATTTGATTCGCGATTGAGGTGCAGGTGCTTATCAAGAAAAGAAAGGTTTATACATACCCCGTTAGAAATTTCTTCCCGCTGTTTTTTGAAGTGCTTCATAATATAAGATCTACTGAGGTTTCGGACTAATCTGAAATCCCACCGGTCAGCCGGAATGGATGTGGTCTGGTACCCCGCGAATTACTGGGAGCTTTTGTCGAAAAAATCGCCTAACTGGTGGTGGCAGTTGTGCTTAACCTTTTGGTATCTGTTGGATTCCAGACACTTACAGGAAGTCTGCCCTCTGTGGATAGCCCCAGCATTCTGTTGCTTCTATCATTATCTATGTTGTCCGTGAAGTTTCTCAGTTCAATTCTGATGAGGGGCCTCAACAGGTGGAAGTCTGTCCGCTTGAAAGAATGGTCTGATCTGTATGAGGTAATGAATGGCCACCTGAACGTATGGTCGAAAGAGAGAACTCCTTAGTTGTTCCAATCTAGGTGCGGTAGAAGTACGGAGACACCAAAGCTGTGTTTGAAATTAGTGACGACTAGATATAAGTGGTATATTTCTCGACTGGAATCAAGACCCATGCACAAGGCATGATCACGGAGTACGGCTTTTCACAGCAGTATGAAGTATTCACAGATTCCAAAGGTCGGGTTTGTACGTCTCAGTAGCTTTACGACGGAACTAGGCGGTGTTTAAATTAACTAAGGTTGGGACGGTTATCGCCGGAAATGCAAAACGTTTTTGGTTTCGAGAGCCGACCGTTGTGGAGAGTCTGCCAAACTCAAAACTACTGGTTGGGGTGTTATCAAAAAGTGCGGCGGATGTAGTATACACGAAATGGGTTAAAACAGTGGTTCACCGAGAGGTCAAGGAAAAATCGGAAAGTATAGAAAGAAATACACGGACGAACCGTCTGGCTGCCAGAACGATCACTGTCAAAATACAGGAGGGAGATTCCCACCAACGAATACCTGAATACGGAGGAGAGTAAATCCAACGTCCCGTCATGAATGAACAATGTCAGCGGGGTTTTGAGCGGTATTTCACTGAGGTTAACTGGGAAATTACCTAACCAACTGAACCGTGATAAGGAAACCTAAAAAAAAAGTGAAACTGTGAGATCAAGTAAATTATTTTAACTGTCACCGTTTAGGTCATTGCATCGCAATAAATACGGAACGACGTAATATTTGAAAGTAAGCATGAAGAGAAATATTTCACAAGGAATGTAATGACCTACAAAAGCAGCAAAAGTGATGGTTGGACGCTTAGATGGGGATTTCAAAATGAGGTCATCCAGGAAACGGTCAACTGTAACAAGAAGGTGGAGCTGAAGAGTCATAACGAAGACGGAGAGATGATATGGGGGGACGAAATGTCGGTACGCAAGTCTTACGGCAGGGGTTTGCAGGCAATCAGACCCAAGGCGAGAAAGTATACTTTATGGACGTAAGGATAAACGTTTCTGCATGTACAATGGAAGAATATAGAGACCAGTTTCGACCAACGGTTAGTGAACGGTATTTCATTTAACGGAGTTCATGTTTACCACTGACGGCGGGTCACGAATTATGGCCCAAGTTTAAGGGCGCTCACCAGACGGGACTAGCAGCTCGCGAGGAAAATGATTGGATAGCAGGCAAAAATGGACAAAGATGGCGCTGGCTGGTGGAATGGAGAGAGTAGGTTAAAAATGCAACGGCCATGGTAGGATTTTGGTCATGATTTGGGGACCACAACGGCCGATTGGGGGTATACCGGAAGTCACTTTTGTGCCAGTGCTTGATGTCGTATGATGTCGGGAATCTGACCCGCGGTCCGGTGAAACCATTGTAGTAGCCTGAAACCCGGGTAACACCGTCGTGATTGCAGTGGCGTGCGATATGGGAGGCTCCATCACGGCGTCAGCCAACTTGGGTGTAGGTTTGAACCATGGTCGTCCAACGTGGAAGTTAGTCCGTTCCGATCAGTCAGATCCATTTACCCCGTGCGGTACTCCGAGAGTAGCGCCCGGTGGACAGATGGCTACCCAAGTAACCGGCACGATTTGAAAGGAGCTCGGGGATGTGGCAGTCTGGGGGACATTCTATCTAGGGGTCATGAGTAAAATATCAATAGGAATAAGACAATTTTAATTTTGGGGAAGTAATCAGGGCCTACGTTAAATGGAGAGACTGGCGACTTGCAAATGATCTCAGCAATGAGTTATGATGGAAAATGAAGGTAAAAATTGATGAGCTAGGAGTATTTGTATAAATACGGCAAGTGTAAGGTTTTATTTTAGCGGTCGGTGGCACACGCTGCATGCCGTGGACAGGACTTCGGGTTCGATTGTTTACAGTGGAAGCTAAGAGAGAATTTGTTGACATGGATAAGCTGTAGTTTTTGGGTAGTATGTGAAAGACTGCAAGCTGATAAAGTCACGGTGTGGCGGGGCGCTTTATGCGTGGCAGGGTTTCATCCAACGGGATGTGGGTGAATAAATTTTTGACGTGGTATTAGGGCGATGGAGAAATGCACGAGTTTTCCATAGGTCGTGGCGACAATTCGGTCATAATTCGACAGTTGAGTACAGGCATATGCTAGATGGCGATCATAATTCATGGGGTAACTTTGATTTGTGCCCCTTTTTGAGGCTATTATTTTTAGATAAATATTTTCAAGGTGATGGCAGTTCATGTGATCGCACACGTGTTGGAATAGGCAAATTGTTTCTACAGACAATTGCTAAGTTCAGCTTTGGAATCATGTAGAGTCTTGATGGGGCTTCGTTGGGTACTGCGGCCATCGGAGCACCTGCTTTATTTCGTGTGTGGGCAAAGATGATAGCTAAGTTTAGCTACGATTTTCAGTAGCAGGAGTCAACTACGGGGTGGTTTGTATTTTTATTGCACGAAACATAGATGTTTTACACCCTGTGCAAATATATATTTGGAGAGCGAAGCCTGAGGCTGCCGCGTAGGAGGCTCGTGCTCACACTTCATTTGGGCTGAAAAACAAGGTAGGCACAAGGGAACCCAAGCGGGCTCGTGGGGGTGAGGTTGGTCACACTAAATGTTGGTCGAAGCCGATTGAGGATTCATTTTCGTTACGTGGTAATTCCCTGCCTAATACCAGTTTCCCGGCCCTTGCGTTAGCAGGTTTACCAGCGTAAGTGTTACTTGTGAACCACGCTTTGCATACCCCAGAGGTTAACAAACATACTTTCACTGTTGACACTGTGAGGGCAGAGTCCATAAATACACGTCTAGATCTGCATTATTTTATTCCATGGCTGAGTTCAATTCTGCTAATACGACTATTGGAGGTAGTACTGGGTGCACACTTTCTTGCTTGCCGGTCCTTCTATGGTTCTCATTAGGTTATTTGGTTGTAATCCTATTGAATTTCAGTTTTTTTCAGATTCAGGACCCTCATTTCTTGGTTTAAAAGACCTTCGTAAATCGCCATTGGGGTAACTCTGTTAACGCCCTCACCTGATTCATCGGACAAACAACACCTTTTTTTAAATGTTTCAAGGTTTCTGGTGGAATGCGCATTCCTAGAGTGAGGTTGTAGGTATCCGGCGATCGCAATTTTCTAAAGCTCAGGACGATTCCTCTGGGTATGAGGAAATCTGCCTCTGGTTGAGCGCGGCATTAGACCTGTGGAGTGGTCCAGTTGGGCAACACCGATTGTAATTCCGTTAAATGCTGATAGAAGGACTACAAGAAGTCGTAGTGACTACCGGCTGACATTGAATAATCGCGTGCTGCAACGTACGTGCGCAACCCTTGTGGTCTTGAAGTCTTGAAGTACTAATCGTGTTCGGGGTTTTGAGCCCAATTGTCTGGGTTCTCGGTGAAATCTTTGATTGTCGCTCAGATTCACCTAGTTGAAACGAGAACAGTGGGAAGCCGGGGGCGGAGAAGGGCTCGGGGGCGGCAACAAAACAGAATCTACGTGATGTCATGCAATGTCTCATTATGTACCGTGCCTTAAGTGGAAACGGGGTGCGACATTCATGAACATAAAGCAGAATATAAATGCAATGAAAGATTTCTTTTTCGATTTTTGGGCAATGAAATACTGAGAGACCCAGGTAGGGGTCTGAATTTTTCCTGAAGATAGTTTTTCCCAGCAACAGAACAGTATCTTCCGGAAGAGCGTTCCACAGAGTAACAACCCTGTAGCTAAAAAAGGTAATCCATAGGGGAGTGCGCGGTCCGGGTTTAAAAACCTTTCTTCTGTGTCCACATAGGGAAGAGGCTGGACTGACGGAGAAAAAGCAGTCGTTTTGACCTGATTCAAAAGAGTGAAACCCCAGAGGCGTATCCCCTCATAAGCCTCCTAGTCAAGAGGATAGATAGAGATGCACGGGAAGGACCTTCGAATCATATAGAGGACTCGAAAGACAGACTTGCTCTCAAGTTGGTGACGATGGGAGAAAGACAAGTTACAATCTAACCAGAAACCGAGTACCTTGTGTCGGCCAACCCTAGGCAAAGTGGTTGTTCCTTTTGCGGGGAACGCGTGATCAGTCTCTCTGCCGAAAGACATGCTCACGCATTCGTCATCATTAGCTGGGAGGTTCCAATCCTCGGACCAGCCTCTTGTTTTATCAACTTCAATTTTGCAAGTTTTCAACGCCTAAACCCCAAAGGGTTACCTCATCTGCGTACATGGTGATGTTCGCATGAAGGGCTGTCGGAAGATCGTGCATGTTGATCGAGAATAGAAGCGGACTTAAGACTGACCCTTGTGGGACCACAGTTGTCACGGTGGAGGGTTGAGGCAAAACATTCCCCGCCTTAACCACGAAGGTGAGGTCGGTAAGGAAGCTGCTTAGGATGGCCAACATGAGCCCGTAATCCCGTATTATTGTAGCCTATAAAGAAGAGGGGCAAGGGGGCTCGTGATGAAGGCCCTAGCAAAATCAATGAATACAACGTGTGAGAGCTGGCCCTCACCGTAGGCTTTCGTCAGGCTATCTATGACAGTGGGCATACTGGTGATGCATGATCTGCCAGGAAAAACCCATGTCGGAACGGGGAGAGGGTTCTATTTCTATGCATGTGGGAAAGAATCACACTTTTGAGAATTCGCTAAAACAATTTGCTGGTGGTGCTAGTTAGACTTACGGGTCAGTTGTTAGAGGTAAGGTGCCTACAACCCCCTCACAGATGTTTGCGACGACTGCTTTTTTCTAGCTACTGGAGGAAAGTCCATCGTCAACACAGCTGAGAAAAGAGATGCATATGGAGCAGCTAACGTGTCCGCGGTTTTTTGCGAATGTGGAGGTGGCTTAAGTCAGGACCCACGGAAAAATTGTTTGAGCCGTCGAAAACCTTTTACGACTGCACCAATGGGAATAGTGATGCGGCTCAGGGTAGTCACTAAGGGTATCGGGTGCATGGCGGGGTTGGATGATGTCGGTAAGCACTTAAAAACTGTACGAAAGTAGGGGCTGAATGCCTCGGCCTCTTGTCTGGGGGAAGTGATTGGGGATTTGGCACGATCTTTGAGAACAAGTGGCTTTGGAGCTTTATCCCTTGGACAGCACAAACACTGAAAGAAAAATGCCCTATTCGTCTATGCTCGAGCAAGTACAGATCTTTGGACTGAATTTTGATAGGACATAATCTTTTCATTGCATCCGTTATGAATGGCCCCGAAGTTTTCTGCTTCACATGCAAAACCTGTGACTTTATATTTAGCAATGGGATGTGCGCGCTCCTCTAGAATATGTCTGAATGGACAAGAGAGGCCGCTTACTAGTCTGTGGAGGACGAATTTTAGGGACGGGTGACTTATCGGTTAAGCAAGCCAATTCTCTGAGACTCTCTGCCACCTCGTCAGCGGAGTTATCTAGGTTAGCTGAATTTAGCTGGGAGCGAATAAATGCAGATTTGGTCAAAGCTGGACCCTTTGGAGGACCTCAAGATTTTGATTTCTGAGGGAAGAGGAGGCCACTTCGCAATACAATGGGACCCAATGAAAATGTGATCATTTTTGCCGAGAGGTAGCAAGTAGGGAGTCACATTTATTTGGAACCATCCGTTGGTGAAAACCGGGTCTACTAGGGACGGGGCAGGTACTATGCGATATCTGGTCGGATCGTCAACGTTCCATACATGTGAGTCCTTGAGTACGAGGTCTAGAAGAAGTTTACCAAAGTTGACATCAGGGCGTGAGCTCTTAGTCAGTCAATACTGAGTGAGCTGAATTCGCCAGCGACTAACAGATAGGCGAAGTCTGATCAGCTTTTCAGGAAGCCTAATAAGTCTGTGAGACCTAGGCTATCGGCTGAAATGCATGCTGGATGAGATAGATACACCAAGCAGCAGGATTAATGTCCCAGAGGGTGTAAACGCAACCCACAAGCAATCATTACATGACAAGGTAGGAGCTGTTATTATAGTGAGAGGAGGGATATTACCGTAGTATATGAAAGCCCCACCAGCACGACTTCTGCTGCAGTCCTGCCTTACTGTGCAGTATCCCGGAATGAATAATTCGGCTCCAAGTATATCAGGGGCAGCCGGGTTTCTATGAGAGCTGTGATCTGAGGCTCCTTATTCTCTGCAAGCTTTCAAAGCTCCAGGATCCTATTCATCACCCTAGGGCAAATGCTGTAAAAACGCCTGAGCACCCCCTCTGTAGTTGTTGCATAATCGTCAGAGACAACTGATTTTGGGTTTGAGGAGATGGAAGGAGAGAGGGTTGAGGGTGAAGGAGAGGTCTTGGTGGAGTCGGGAGCTGAAGACATTGCGGGGCTAGAGGGTAAAGAGGCGGTCGGCGGGACTGGTAAGCTTTGACTTCTAGCAACCTGGGAGATATCATACTAGGCCGACGGTCTACACTCTCCAATCTCCGAAAATGGTGGGCTGCCTTTTGAGGTTTAAGTTTGTGCATACTGCGTGATCCACTGCTGAGTCTTTTTGTTCCTAATCCTGTTTTGTATGGTCGCACCAGAGACCTCTTCCGGAGCCTTAACCCCCTTTCTGCAGCTCCCAGCAGAAATAGGTTGCAGGATTGCTTCTGGGCTCTAGGGTGGGAAATTTTCGTCCGGTAATACTGTCTTATTGGTAATTTTGGGGTCTGGGATAATTTTTGTAGGCGTCAGGTATTTAGTGGCACCAGGTCTGCTATTGTGAGTACTTTCCGCGACGGGAGGTGGAATGGGTAGGGATACCTCTGATGGTAGACATGGAGCTCAATCCTCCAGGTGAGCCGCCTGGGCGACTGGCAGCACGCTGATCTCGGGATACTCTATTGGTGAGGTTGCCTGTTTAGCCCTCTCACCGCCAAGCCTTAGGTAAAGTGGCTTGCCAAAGGATACTCTGTTGAGCCCCTTCGTTTCCTCTTTGATATTTGCGGCTGAGGGGAAATTCGTTTGGCTGCATCTGTGGACCCATTTTCAATTAGAGTGCCGTGTGCCCCGTCGGTGCTTCTGGTTACCAGCTAAGTGAACCGACTTTTAAATAGGAGAGGGAGCTTAAGGCGATAAACACCTGGGCGTAGGTGACATGAGGGTGACCCGGGTAAAGGAAGCAACCCCAAAGGATGACCCGCCTGGAGCATTTTTCGGCGTCTTGCAAAATCTTGGCGATATCAAGATTTGGCAGCTCAGATACCCTACACACCTGATCGGCTATTTCGATCACTGGGGGGATTTGATAACCAAGCTTCGCAGGCTGGTTAATTCATCCTAAAGAGCACAGACAGTGGCCTTAATCTCAGCTATCTCTGCAGCCTGACTGTGGGCTGCAAATTTTAGTGCACCCTTTGACGGCGCATTATGAGAGACCGCCTCGTCTGCATTGAGGAGTGAGAAGTTGGCCACGGAGGGGGAATCACGTTGCACCATGGGAAAAGTAGCCTTGTCTGAGGAAGTGGCTATATCGATCGAGGGGGAGTTGACATTATTCAGGATCAAATCAATACAGAGAGTGGCTTGAACGGGCAGAGGGAGGGCTGAGTGTTCTAGAAATTTCAAAAAGGCTACACTCACCGAGGGAGACAACTACGCCGCTGGTGTAAAGCAGTCAGTCTTGAAAACATTTCCAGTGGTGACCGAAACGCCGACAAACTACCAACGATTTCGAACAGGCTGTGTTATTAGGCGATAATATTTTACCATAACGTTTCACATGCACCACCTTTTCGATACTCTCCTCGTCAATATCGGTTCTGGCACATTGAAAGTCCAAAATGGCAAGTGGCCATGAGGCTTTGCAAATCTTCCATCACCCGCATCAATCGTTTTTCGAATCATCAGCTGCCATGGTTCAGCTTTGGGATAACACACTCAGCCCATACAATTATGAAATTCTGCGCCGTGGTGTCGAGTACAAACCACAAGATGATCTTTTATTTGGAATTTCATATTCATCTTAACCACCAATCACCTATGATTGTCTGTTGATACAACCGCTGCCAGTGCAGCTTAAAGGTCTTGTAATTGATACAAAAACGCACTTTTCTCCGGTGGTTTCAACTAAATGTCATTGTTGGGCGTCGAACGAAAAGTGGAAATTCCTTGGCTTCTACTCTCGTCCGGACGACTTGTCGACCGGTACAGATGGATTATTGTGTCTTATCCGTTATGCGGTCATTCTTCCGATATTTCGTTCTGCTGTGTAGGCCGATTTCCATTCAGGACATTGATTTGCCCGCAAAAATAAAGCCACTGGTATGAATCACTGGCTGCGGCAAAAAATGGAATCCGTTAAAATTTACAGTCAGTGCTGACATAAGAAATATCCACAACCTTCAGACCCAGGCAGCAAAAACCCAAAGTTTTTGGGCAAAATCCGAGCTTCCTTTTAAGTAGAAAGACTCCTGATATAGGCCTTGGAAGATGGCACGAACGTCGCAAAATTTTGCACGAGATATAATAATACATGTGTCACAAGATTTATTTTCATATATCTGCTTTACAAAACAGAATATTTTCTTCCACTGAATGCCAGTGCGACTAGACTGTGTCACACACGTTTTTTTTGTTCTCTGTAGGAAGAATGTGCTGTTTGGTCTTTTCATAGGGAAAAGCAGCTCGTAGCTCATAAAGGTAGCCAATGCGCATTTTTACAATTGATCATCTCTCTGTTCTGCTACTTCTCTAGTTTAGTTCCATCTACACATATGCGCATACACCTATGAACGGATTTATATCCTTGGAACTTGAGGTAGCTGTCTCGCAGTAATGCTTTTGTAATATGCATGCGATAATAAGTACCGATCGCTGTGTAACTTTGGTCATGCATCTTCAGATTCTGATAGGCCCAGAGACAAAGCGGAAGAGGTACTGGAGGCGCAAGAAGGCCTCCATCGCGGAGAAATTCCTCATTTGTGGCGAGGCGGCTTTCTGAGAGCACTTGCTCTCGTAGCATGAATCGCAATCAATGGGTATTCTAAGAAAAACCCAATGTTATGAAGTTTTTCTCTGACTTTATTTTATAATAGATACAGCAACTTATGATGTCCATGTTGTTAAAGTAGAGTCACAAGAGTTGGGCCAGTAGCAGGTTTGGTGGGTGGATCTTTTAAGCGGCTGTCTATTCACTACAGAGCACCAAAGTCAATCATAGATGCAAGCTAGTGTATCCACATTATTTTATTGATTTCTTCCGTCTAGAGAAACAGTTGGAAGAACCGTGTGTCGGCATTATTGTGGATGCTTTTCTACCGTCCTTGCTTGAATGTTTTGAAACCTCTATGCTGGCCACGAGGAAAAGTCGTGACGTGTTACACTGTTTGAACTACCACTTGTCATGTATTTCATGTAACTCGGGGAAAATATCTCATACACCAAGGTTGAGTTGCATCCGTCTGTTTACCCTATAAATTGGATTTAGGTAAACTCAGGTCGTTCAGCAAGAAACCCACAGGATCAGCGGAACAGGTATATCAAAGAACAACCGAAGTGAACAATGCGCGTTACAAAATGAGGGCAACTGAACTCCGGATGATGTTTTGATTCCCGTTCGTGCCGCACGTTCAAGATTTTCCTAAGATGAGTCAGGTCCTGCTCCCGTATAGAGTCTTTAACCTCTGACGCAATAACTATTATACTCTGCAGGGCACAAGTGAAAAGAACTCGAGAAGCTGGGGTGGGATAACCTGCGTACTGAAGGAAAACAACGGCTTGTAGAAGGTGCACACAGGCGGAGCAAAACGTCCACCAAATTTGGTAGCTGTTCAGATAAACAAATCTGTTGTTCCTTGTAGTTGTGTGTCATATCGGTAGCACTGCGTAGGCTTTCATCCTGTGTTCTGTACGTGTCCTTACTCCACCATGTGGCCAGATAGGAATATCATCCTCAAAAAACCCCCAGCGATAAACTGCAAATTGATTGATTAAATGTCTTTTTACTGTTTCAAAGTTTTGGGTAACTTTTCACACCGTTTGCCACCAGATCGCCCGTCCGTTAATTAAGTGCTATTAGAAAAATTCACTGCACCCATGAGCGCAAACACGTGTAGATGTTTATTGCATTTCGATAACCCTTACGACGCCTTTATTCCGATTATGCCTAAGTTCACATAAATTTATATTTTCTCCCTCACTTTTTTGTAATACGTATACTTCCTGGAGCATGAATATGGAAGGCACCCACTGGGACCACAGGAGCATTAGCCGGCTGCTGGTGTGGAAGTGCGCAAACGAAAAGCCTTTCGGAAGCACAAGCTCATCTTTGCCGTCAAGGATAAGCCAATGAAATTCGTTGTCTCTGGCTAAACTCAGGACGCTGTTTGTTCCATCCCAAGGTTTACAGGAAGACGGGTGCTTCTTCTTGGAAGATGTAAAACCTAGGTTTATCAACGGTAGAAATCGAGGCGATGCAAGACGAGAAAGCAGATTCGTAAATTGTCATTCCTTTCGAAATAAATCTCAAGCTGCTTTTTCTTTTGATGTTTTTCTATTAATTTGGTTTATTCAACACCTCATGATGTATCCTGAAAATTAGTAACAGTTAAAAATATGTCTCGACTTTACGTGTTACTCCGATCAAGTTCAAAGTTTATCAGATATTTTCCCGTTACACTGGTTGTAGATGTCTTCATACTCGAATTATCAGATGGTAATCCGTCTTGTCGGAAGCAGTTTTAAGTCAGGAAACTTTTGAAGCCTACGAGCGGAAATGCTTTCGTGGCCAACGTTTGCCTAAGTGCGACTGTTGCACCTTACTACATATTGATAAGTCAGATCCGGTGACTACGTAACACATGAATGGTGAGCACCTTTGGAACATTCCCAATGAAGCAGTATCCGCAATACAAATTTATACAAGTTTCCAACATACCGTTTTTGTAATTAACTTACTGATTTTCGTAGACGCTTCTCTTCTAATCTGTGAAAAACTGGTGGTTTTGATCAAAAAGATGGATGGTGGGCAAGCAGACTATAAAACGAGCAATTAAGATGGATTAAGGAAAGAAGAACGACACATTACCGGTGATTCTCAGCGTTGGGCTTGCTTCTTGGACAAGCGCATACGTAAAGGACTTTGCCAGAACACTCTGGCTAGATAATTCGCCCGTTTGTGTCCGTGTAGGCAGCTACTTCGGAGACTCACTGGTCCTTGAATTGCGATGTTTGAACTCGGCGCCAAAAAATCATTCGGGGCTAGGCCTAAGTGAGTGGAGCCGGTGGGAGGGATTGAAACCACGGGACAATTATTCAAAGTTTTGTTCACCCGCGTCAGCTTGATGTTCACGGTCTCATATTCCGTTAGTCGCCGTTCACCCAAAAATACCAGCTTTTTCCACGGAACTTGATCAACCTTTCCCACACTGCATCTCGACCGCTGCTCGGGGGAGGGAATGGGGGTATGGTCTCACGGAAAGCCGTGTCAACGTCCGTTTTCATTAGTTCGTCCCGATTTAGACTTTGGTTCCAAGGTAGCAATTCTATTTGGGCCCCAAAGCAGTTTGCCTCGTTGTCAGAGTTCATGCCTGGCGGCATGACGCTCCTCTTCGTAAAACATTTTTGGGTCTAAAGGAAATAGTCGGTCATCAATGTGGGCAACTTTTATTTGTGCGGCTCGTATTTTCAAACAATTCATAATACTCCCGTACCTTCTCTCCATCATCTTCCTTCACCTGACCTAAACATGTCATTAATAGCCAAGTCCGGCTTCGCTAAAAAGCCACAATCTTCGGTTCGCCTTAAACTCGGGTAGCGAAGCCATATTCTTCTTGCCAACGACAGCCGTGCGTTCTCTATATTGTTCAAAAGTCGAACTGCACACTTCGTGCTTGTCGTTCACTTTGTAGCAAGCAGCCCAGTTGTAACATCGGTATCCGAAAAGTTTTCGGTTGAATTGCTCATTAGTCACTGTGCACAAATCAAAAATGAATCAATACGAAAGTAATCGATGACTGGAAAAGCGTGCAATGCCTAGTTGGTGCTTTGCTTCAGTATATTGGTTTACTCACCGAAATTCCCTGAAATACCTTGGTGGAAATTGCTCCATTTCATATCCTAAAATGGGTAAAATTAGGACAATTATTCGGGAAGCCATCAAGCAGGAGGTGTAAACGAGCGCCTTAAGAGGTAATTCGGGAAACTTGACAGAGAGGAACGAAGTTTGTTAGCGCACTCCACAAGTCAATTGTCGAATTATGACCGAATTGTCGCCACGACCTATGAAAAACTCGTGCATTTCTCCATCGCCCTAATACCACGTCAAAAATTTATTCACCCACATCCCGTTGGATGAAACCCTGCCACGCATAAAGCGCCCCGCCACACCGTGACTTTATCAGCTTGCAGTCTTTCACATACTACCCAAAAACTACAGCTTATCCATGTCAACAAATTCTCTCTTAGCTTCCACTGTAAACAATCGAACCCGAAGTCCTGTCCACGGCATGCAGCGTGTGCCACCGACCGCTAAAATAAAACCTTACACTTGCCGTATTTATACAAATACTCCTAGCTCATCAATTTTTACCTTCATTTTCCATCATAACTCATTGCTGAGATCATTTGCAAGTCGCCAGTCTCTCCATTTAACGTAGGCCCTGATTACTTCCCCAAAATTAAAATTGTCTTATTCCTATTGATATTTTACTCATGACCCCTAGATAGAATGTCCCCCAGACTGCCACATCCCCGAGCTCCTTTCAAATCGTGCCGGTTACTTGGGTAGCCATCTGTCCACCGGGCGCTACTCTCGGAGTACCGCACGGGGTAAATGGATCTGACTGATCGGAACGGACTAACTTCCACGTTGGACGACCATGGTTCAAACCTACACCCAAGTTGGCTGACGCCGTGATGGAGCCTCCCATATCGCACGCCACTGCAATCACGACGGTGTTACCCGGGTTTCAGGCTACTACAATGGTTTCACCGGACCGCGGGTCAGATTCCCGACATCATACGACATCAAGCACTGGCACAAAAGTGACTTCCGGTATACCCCCAATCGGCCGTTGTGGTCCCCAAATCATGACCAAAATCCTACCATGGCCGTTGCATTTTTAACCTACTCTCTCCATTCCACCAGCCAGCGCCATCTTTGTCCATTTTTGCCTGCTATCCAATCATTTTCCTCGCGAGCTGCTAGTCCCGTCTGGTGAGCGCCCTTAAACTTGGGCCATAATTCGTGACCCGCCGTCAGTGGTAAACATGAACTCCGTTAAATGAAATACCGTTCACTAACCGTTGGTCGAAACTGGTCTCTATATTCTTCCATTGTACATGCAGAAACGTTTATCCTTACGTCCATAAAGTATACTTTCTCGCCTTGGGTCTGATTGCCTGCAAACCCCTGCCGTAAGACTTGCGTACCGACATTTCGTCCCCCCATATCATCTCTCCGTCTTCGTTATGACTCTTCAGCTCCACCTTCTTGTTACAGTTGACCGTTTCCTGGATGACCTCATTTTGAAATCCCCATCTAAGCGTCCAACCATCACTTTTGCTGCTTTTGTAGGTCATTACATTCCTTGTGAAATATTTCTCCTCAAGCTCACTTTCAATCGAAACGTTGTACTCTCTGTGACTCAGTTGACCCTAAAGAAGAAATAGGACAATAAAAGTGATGTTTGTGACCTCACACACTCCCTCCTTTTTTGGAAATCTCAAACCACTGGCCTTCGTCCGAGTTGTTCGTTCAAAGGACGTCAGTGCAAACGAACCACTCCTTTTGCCGTTGAAACTATTGACCGATAACTTGATATCGGTTTTGCTTCCCGCCGAGTCCCGATATTTCTTGGTGGAAATCTCCCTGTGGTCTTACGGTATGAATCCTTCAATCACCCAGCCGGAGCTTCCTTATGTTTCTTTCTAAACCTTCCGATTTTTCTTTGACCTCTCTGTGAACCAACGTTTAAACAATTTTTGTACAAAGTACATCTTCCCCACACTTCATTACCGCCTCATTTAGCACCTCCGCATTCGGCAAGTTCTCCGCCATGCCTCGCTTTCGAGATCTCAACCGCTTCACGTATCCCACCTTGACCGTTCTTACTTTAGTCTATTCAAACGCCATCTAGCCGTATCCCACTGACGCAGAAAAGTCCGAATCTGGCTTTGGAAATTTATGAACGCTACAGACTGCTACGTAAAGCTGTGCCCTGTGGTCACGCCCCATGCGAGCCTCTTGATCCTTGTCGAAGAATGTACCGTTACTGTTATTGATAGTATAAATGGTATTATTAGTTAATTTAGGATAACACCAAAGCAAGCCGCAAGGCAAGGTCAAGCGGCACGGTTGAAGGCGGAATCCGAGTTTCAGGAGGATTTTACAAGTATGAGCTCGCGATGAGTTGAACAAGAAAGCATTCAAGTCAACTTTTGTAGTAGCAAAAGCTTCCAGGTGCATTCAAAGCATACGCAAATCCAAGATTAGAGAATGCTCCAAGAAACTACAGAAGAAAGTATCAGACTGGGCGCGTATGTATGGCTCTTTTCTGGATAAACACCTACGTCCGAATGGTGAATCACGGTCCTCAGCCCTCGCCCGGCTTTCAGCACAAAAGTAGTGCTTGTCTGTGAGCATCCACCTCTTCGGTCAAAACAGATGGCCTCCTCGTTGAAGCACTCTGAGGGGTCTCAAGTAGAATTAGAGAAATAGCTTGTCAAACTTGGCCCCTTTCAGCTCGATCGGAACAGACGAAGTCCAACCCCGCTTTCCCAAAGAGTCCGCCTCAATTCGTACAGACTCATGATCTACGCTTATTTAATAGCTCTTAGACAGCGGAAGGTTCCCAAATTCATGGGAGCATGCTGTAACTAGTCCTATCTATGAGGAGGAAGATCGAAACCCTTCGGGAAGTTATAAGCCAGTAAGCCTTACGAATGTTCCCAGCAAAGTCTTCGAGAACGTCATAGAACGCCAAATCTTGACACTCTTGCACGACAACAGCTTACTGTCTCCAGCGCAACATAGCTTCCTTCTGGCAGGTCATGCACCAACAATAAGCTGACCGTTACGGACAGCCTGACACAGGCCCATGACGATGGCAAGATATTCCATGCCGCATTAGCCGATTTTGCCAGAGCCTTCGATAATGTCCCGCATATTCCGCTTCCGTACAAACTCAAGATGTTCGGCTTCTGCGGGCTCCTACTGTACCTGATTGAGAGCTTCACAGAATCAAACCTTCTCGGTTCGAGGGTTTATCTCCCTTTCTCAACCCACACCCACCGAAGTATTGGCCCACAGGGCCCTGCCCTCCTATTCCTCCCTTAGATCAACGACCTACCTGAGTTGGTTACGGCTAGCACAGCGAAGTACGCTGAGGACTGCCCAATCTGGGACAAGGGCAAAAATGTAGTACAGTCGGCCGTTGACTCGGTGAAACATTGGTCAGCTGAGTGGAGCCTCCTAGTAAATGATCAAAAATGTGCAAGCACAGGAACCTATGTTTGACCTCTTTCGGAATATGGAGGCCAGATAGCACACGCTGGCTTTGTCAGAGATCGGAACATCTTGGAGCGGATTTAATGGAAATTGATCAAAAAAGCACATGGCTCATGTTTCATCCCCCCGGTTCGTCTAATATCATATAATCTCTATCCTGTTGAGAAACGTCTTTTTGGGGGAGACATACCCCTGACGTACGACTTATTCTAAGTGGACCTAGTGGATCAGTTGCTCACTCGTCCGAACTTGGAGACTCGAAAAGGACACGCAAGGGAATTCTTCAAACCCCGTCCAAGTACCTTCGTTAGACAACATTTCTTCCCTTCCCGGATGATATTTCCATGAAATAGCCTTCCACAGGAGGCAGTGAATGCCTCCTCGAAAAAAGCGTTTTAGGCCAGACTAGACGGCTGTTTGGGACTAACGCCATTTCCAGCCAATCCTCCGACTTCCCTCGAATAGATTTTTTTCCATATTTTCACTTCTCATCTTCGTTCCTATGTAATTGCACATGTTCGCTTTTTTAAAATGATCCTTTCTCCTCCCTCTTACGAATGAGTACGCAAGTAGCTCTTCTGTGAAGACTCTGAGACAACAAAGCAAGCGATATATTGATGTGTCTATATTCGTATTATCGGACTCATATACTATATAAGAAACATTTATTCTAATTCTAATATCACTTTCGCGAAAATGATTGCCCGTTTGTTGTCAAGTTTTAAATTCCCGCCCAGTGGCACTGGAGGAAGAAACATGCTTACGAGAACCGGGAAAAATTTGGGCTCAAGCCTTAAACCAGTGAATAACTTCTAGGTTTCAGGACTAGCGCCTGGAAAACCTGAACCCGAGGTCAGGCAGTTGAGCCGGCCGAATCCAGGTGTATTTGATTGGGGATAGTAAAGTAGCACAAATACCGTACGAAAGAAAGACTTTTCTAATGGTGAACCACACTGGATTGGCGGATATTTGGCCACCGTGAAAAAGGAGAAGGGAAGTTTCTGAAGGCAAAGTAATCAAGCGAAAGAGCTTTGCAATTTGTGGGAGGGGTTGGGAGTAAAGGTTAGACGATGAAAAGAGGGAGTTTTATAGAGATCGAACAGGAAAAGTGAGCCCAATGTTGGGGTTATAACTTTCGGTGACCTAGTATCGATTGAGCCGGTTATATTGTAGCATCCACGTTGATTTCGAAAAACCCCCTTTCATCCCACTTCAAATAATATTTAACTTGGGGCTACCTTGTCCAAAAGTATTCGTGTTGAAACTGCTTTGTGGTCCACAATTATTCTACGCTTGAGACATTCTCCCTTCCGTTTTATGATCGAGCTTTTTTGAGATTACCTTGCAGTCACTTTGAACGGTAATGAGTCGCACAGATTCAACACAGTTCTGTTTTATTACTACTCGGTTACTTTGATTGATCGTGGACATTTAACTCATTTACTCCAAATTTTGGTTGCAACGTTCAGGAAGTCGTTTCTTTGGCCTGATTGAGCTTGGAAAACTTATTCTACCTTCTTGGACATCAGGACAGTTACTTACTACTCACTTTTTTTGGTCATCTGTTCCGTCTTTAAAGATTTCTCATTTTTGACTGTCTTTTTGGCTGGACGGTGACCGAGGCTCACTGTCAAGGGTATCACTGTTGTTGTACTTATATTCCTACTCGCTAACAGTGCCATAGGATTTGCACAGCACTCGTTGTTTTCGTTTGGGTTCCCTATTAATTCAGGCTACGCCTTGCTTTGAGGTTTCAGGGTGCTCTCCAGACCGGATGAAGATTATTGGTCGGTGGGTCGAGCACGGAATCTTTGATCAGGCTTCACCCGGATCAGGATCCCTGCGTTTTGGTCGTTACAGCCATAGAATGTGTGCCCCAGAGTCAGCACCAATTTTACGTCATAATTTTGTGCTTTTCTCCTCAATTTGACGTATTTCTCACCCCGAAGAAGGGGGTCGTAATTTTTCCTATTCTAAAACACGTCTGCTCCTCTGATCCAAACAACTACCGGTTTAATAACTTACCTTCTGTAATTTTGAAGGCCATGAAAACCATGGTTTCCGACCAGTAGCTGCCGTCCTTCGAACTTGGAGTACCACAGAGCCATCATCAGTATGAGTTCTAACCCCGCCTTCTATCTACGGTCTCATTCTCCTGGTCATTGGCACTCAATAAATACAGATAAACATGCCGGGTATTATTATACACATCGGGGTGATTTTACAGGTTGTCACAAAGGTTTACTATATAAACTAGCCAACTGTGTGGCTTAAGCAGCCAATGTCTTGTGGACATCGGGCTTTCTTGGTAACCGGACCATGTCCATTCGTGTCGATGGGGCAAAATCACGGTCTCTTGCATTGGACACTGGTGTTTTCCGAACTCCTGCACTTTCCTACACCCCCTTTTGCTTTTCACTAGTGATCTCCCATCCAAAGCTTCCCGCACATCAAGGATTTTGCCGACGATGCCACCACCTGACAGTTACAACATACTTAACGGACAGCACACACGAAAGGTGGATGCCACAGTGACGGTGGAAGAATCGGCCGTATAGGAGCATGCAAACTTACAGCGGGTTTCCCGCTTCCCCAAAAGTGAAATACAATGAATCGACCTGAAAATAAGAACTGACGATTACTTGACGAGTGGTGCTTAGCTACGACAGCAGCACAGACACATAGCTGCAAAAAATGATGATGTGACAAAGAAAAGACGGCCTATTGATGTTCTTTATAAAAGGTGGACAACTGGACGGTGACTGCCTAGAACTTTGGGTGCATGTGCTAATCGGATATGCTTACGCGGAACACTATACCTTGTAAGATGAAGATATTGCGATGCAACTGCCTAAGCGGGCGAACAGAGGAACTGCCAACTAAAGAAAGCAATCACAGAATCATCGATTGTATGGAATCTGGATATATATTTTGCACTGATATATTATTTGAGGATTGTGGTACACTGGCGAAATGGTAATCAATAACCAGGCCTAATAGTGTCAGCGAAGTTAGCTCTTACGGACGCAGGCATAAAGTACCTGTGACCTCCCATGTTGCTAAGACCACTGTGCCTCATTATCAACCCCCGCATCCCTAGCTGTTATTTTGATCTCGCTGACTCTCGGCCGGAAGATCTTCTAGGTCGTTTTTGAATTTCAGAGCCACCTGGTCATCGTGTTACAAGGCTGTACTGTATCGCGCAGACAGCTGATCTCCTTCTGTGCTCGCCTTCAACCACGCCCATGGTTGGCTGCCGCGAATACGATCTGGCTACCAGGTTTAACTCACAAAAAGTCCTGATACTGCTGCGTATGCCCAACTGAGGCCTACCAGAAACCTCTCATTACAAGACACTCTCGATGTCGAAGGTTCCCAATCGAATGACGGACGGTCCAGATTCAGTAATGCCCTCCCCCTTCCCATGATGAGAAAGCGAACACGAACCGTAGCCAACCCTCGCTCAAGAAGCCCAATACAGACATACAGAGGCCACAGGAATCTGGACAAAAAATAATATATTGGCCTTTTTACCAGAGCAACTCGGCCCATTGCAAGGGTTTTCACCCTTTTCCCCTGCGTTATTTTGCTCCCCGTGGACGCGGTATTCCACCTGCTTGGTAATCCCTCTCGGAACTCCATATTTCCTCCACCAGCTGCGAATTCCCGACATTAGATGATGCACTCTACTTCTCGTGAAAATCATCTCACCTTTTCAGAGAGTACTATCTCCTTTCGTATTCAAAAATCTATGAAATTTGTTGCTCTTCTGTGTGCCTCCATGAAGTTTTTATTTACCTCCTTGCCATACCATCAATTACCTTTACATTTAAACCTAATTATGCATCACTGACCGTTTTCTTGCCTCCTCTCTGTGAATATTGTACTTTCTGCTTCCTAGAACAATGCCAGTCTCAACACTGTAACAACCGGCAAGGCCGCGCGCGGCGCGCGGACCGAAAACCTCGCCGTTTGATGTCTGACAGATTTCCCATGATAGAACCTTCCGTGTCGTTCAAGCTGAACGAACTTCAGCAAAGCTGAAATTCTCCCACAGTCCAAAGGTCCATCTTCCAGATCCCCGGCGGCTCAAGACGCAAGATGCAGTCAAGACTAGTGTCCCTAACCCTTTCACATTTTCCAGCGGTCTCTCTTCCAATTCGCCGGCAATACTAGATGCGAGATACTGTCAAGATCTGTATTTTGAACCCTTTTCCGTTTCTCCATTTCCCCGCTATCCAGTGAACTATCTTACAGCTCACTGGTGACATTCAGATGACAAGATAATCGCAAGACCCGGGAACATTTAGGCTTTGGCCTCGTACCCGTGTATTACTCCAAGACTACTTCAAGACTACCATGTATCCCGTTGTCGATTTTGCTTTAATCAAACTCTTTCCGCCATTGTTCCTCTGTTGCCGTAATATATGACTCCCTCTTTGGAGCATGTGAATTTTTCATCCCGGTGAGAGATATTTTGATCTCTGATCATGCTTTCATGCGTGCTCCTCGAGAAAGGTCGAGAAATATACCACTATCAATGGTAACACCTTTTTTGATTCTAGTCGCAAACTGAAGTACATATTGTCCCTGCCAGCTTAGTCCAACCTCTGCAGTAGGCTTCATCTCAGTTTAAGCAGCGTCCCTTTACTGTAAGCTCTCATGCGCACACTTCTTATCTGCTTAGCTGTCTTCAGCAGGTTTCTGATAGCCCATGGGTCCACCTCCACCGGTCTGGCCTTCGAAAGTACCTCACTCTTTAACCTCACTACCTCTGTAACATAAGTCAATAACTTTACCCCATGTCAACACATTCCTCCTTCATAGCACTTCAAAATAAGTTCAATGCTCTCACTGATTCGCAGTGGATCCATTTCCTGCTCTCAGTGCGATAACTCAGCTATTGGCCCACGCCCATCTATGATATCCCTCCTGGCTAAGTCTCTCTTTCCATCTTGCTCCGTTACTTTAATCCTACTAAACTTCCCCGCTGCCTATGCCCATATTATTCTATCAGGTTGTAGCTACGTATGCCCCCTAGCATCTTCCGACTTGTTCTAGGATGTCACTGCAATAAAGGGCCCTCTTTTTGCTTCTTTCATCATAAACCAGTAGTCTCCGTCAGGTATACACCCAGACCAACTCGGTGCCCTTGGGCGGTCCCGCCTAGCCGATTTCGATCGAGATCTGTGTTTTCGTTTGCCTACAGATGACTCATTTTTTTGCCCACCCTCTTGATTACTTATTCGCTCACTGACACGCCAATGAACAGATCGTGTTATATACTGTTTTCCGTTAAGTAACAGGCAACCCCCCATCGCTTTGCCCGGCGCGCATCGGGCGTGCAGGCCTTTTGCAACTATGCGCCGGCGCAGGCAGGCTGGTGGATCACATCCCCTGTCTTCACTGTGCGAAAGGTTTTCCAGGTTGGGCTCCAGAGCAAGATCAGCCGCACCCATGGGCATGGGTTGCATATGGCTTGCTCCAGATCATCTTGCTTGGCCGCATCAAGCACAACCGGTTTCGCCCTGCCTGCTTCTACCCACTTTTGTACTGCCTCTGTATGCTCCTCTCCGTAATTCGTCCTTACCCCCATGATTCATCTCCACGATTGTTTTCACTGCTTGTTGTCATCATCACACCATTCAGTTACTTCGCTCATGCCCTACAATATTTATCTTTCTGCCAATATTTTCCCTACTGGCATCAAATCTGCATTCGATTCCTACCACTCCTTGTTCACACAGCTTATTGATCGCATTCTTTTGCCTCATTGCCTACCGTCTTGTCATATCCTTTCTCCTGCCTTCTCCTGCTCCATATCACTACGAACCAGCGTTACTATTGACCATTCCCCGTGCTAGAGCTCGTCGTTCTTACCTGTGCATCTTTAACAGACACTTTTATCACTCTTCCATCAACACCGTATATTCTGTTCGGCCCCAGAAATATTTTAGGACCCTTAAATCAGCTTCTACTTGAGTCCTTCGGCTAGCTCCATCTGTGCAACTGCCTGTGGGCATGCAGCTTTCCAGCTCCATCGTCCCAACTCCGCCGCGCAAATTTTCTCGTGCCTACTGTCCTATCGCGTGTTTACTCATCCTGGCAATTCCTTTTTTTCGGAACCCGTCACCATGTTCAGCTGTAATGTAGTAATCTCGTTAGTCATCTCTTACTTCTTTCTCTTCCTTTTTTTCTCCCATCTCCCCTGTTGTATGCCGTTTGGCGCAGGAATACTTTCTGTGCATTCCATGTTTACCCTCTCCTGCATTCCTTCTTCTGCTCCTCCATGTACCATATTTCTTGAAAAATTAATAAACCATGATTATTTTTGCATAACTCTAAACCCTACGATCTGACTTCGATCGAACTCGTATGTCTTCTTGATTTTTACTTTATTCACCATTGCTATGGTCGTACTTCCACGTTCCACTCCGTTTCACCCCCAAGCTCCCGTTTTCGCTGGCAGCCCAAACTCCGTCGGATATTACGAACTCGTTTTCGCTCCGCGTTACCCTGACATTTTCATGGCTGCTTTTTTGCTGCCTCTCAAAGCGTACGTCCTTTTCTCGAGGTTTTTCATTCTTAGCCGCAAGCATATGATGCACCAGCATCTGAATACTTCAGTCAGTCTATTCTCCCCCGCTTTCCCTGCTCACTTCTCTCATCCTCCCCTCGTATGTGCAGCTCGCCACAGCCGTCGACCTTTTCGTTCTTTCCAGGTTTTCTTTTCCTGCGGACTTTCTTTGCTGGATTGTTGCGCTCCCCCTGTCAACAGAATACCGTACACCAGGATCTTCATGCTCACTCCAAAACCACTTGACCTGCTACTACTTGATACCTGTACCCTTGCATCACAGTTCGATTCCTTTCCCTGTTCCCTTTTCTGCCGATAGCTTGCACTACCCCGACCACTTCGTAACTACATTTGCTGAGAGCTCTCCAGCCACTGCCACCGTCACCATCTTGCTGCCTAAAAAGGTAAGTCCAGTTCCTAATCCTTCCTTCCTTTTCAAGCATCGTCGCGTGATGCGCCCGTATTTCGACAAATCAATCTGTCTACTTCACCACTTTTCCTCCATTTTCCTCCTTATATGAACTTACAAGCCTAGATGTCATCATTTATCTGCTTCCATGTGTGCCTTGCACTTGCTTTCTTCTTCCGTCACAACGATTTACCATGTTCCGCCTGATGAAAATGAAAGGATATTTCATGAGCTTGCTTGGTGATTTTTAGCCATCTGATCTGACCCTGCCTCCCTCTTTCAGTCCTGGAAGCGTTGTTCACTTTTTGACATTATTTGCTGGTGATACTCCCATGTTCTGTTCTACTCTCCAGCACTCCCCTCTATGATAGTCCAAGTTCTATGGTTATATAGAGCTTGCATTTACTCCACATTCTCTAGTACTTTGTCAGCCGTTGCCCTCGCCATCACTCTGCTGCCCGCCCTGATACTCTTTCGTTTAGAAAACACCCATATTCCACAGTATGAAAACTCCCCAAGCACTATTGGTAATTAAACCATCTTCCAAAATCAGCCTCACACGCTCCTTGTTGCATGTCGTGTTTCGTACCCTGACAAACGTTTTTTCGCCTGAATGCAGCAATGCCTCATTATACTCGTTATTATCTATTTCTTTTCCATGTAACTCAAATTGTTTTCGACTGCATTTCGTTACCATAGTTGTTTCAGAGAATTTCGGTCCTTTTCATGTATAACTCCAGGTTTTCAGCCAATTCTATTGAGATCAATTACATTTCGTCATCTGAAAACTGAGGGATAATTCTGGAAGGCCCGGGGTAAAACTTTATTCGGTTTAGAGGATATGAAATCCTAGGTGACAAAGGTAACCGAACCCGGGAGCGTTCTCTGTCAAATTAATAATCTTTCGCAAGATGGCTTCCTAATGGTTTTCACTTGGTTGTTAACTGCGGGCCCTGTAGCTCGACTATCAACGTGGGCGGGTGCCTGCGCCGGTTCTGCTGTTTTGCCTTTCAGTAAAAAAGTTAAATTTGGAATGCGAATCTCTCGAAGCCCATTCCAGACATTCTCAAAGGAATACATGCAAGTCGCTATAAGTTTACAAACTTCTAACCTGTGGTGTGATGAAGAATGAGCTCATCACTTTCTGGATGACTTACTATACAAAAAAGGAACTTTCGCAAGCTGGGGACATTTTCAGAGCTCAGCCTTCCATAGCGGAGAAAAACTGTCCAAGCTCATAGTATATGGCTCGAGGACATCGGTGTTGGTGCACGTGAAATAACCCAAAGCCCTATTCAAGGCCATATCAACCTCATTAAAATTTTCGTTGTCCTTCACGCAAATAAGTTTAGCAGTTGGCACACGGGTCTTTGTTCACCTGCGCAGATCTGGTACAGGTATCGGCACGAATTTTGTTCACTTAAGGTTTAGTTTGTCGAACTTTATAGGCAATCACCTCGCCGTGTAGCTTTTGCAAATGGATATAAAAAATCAAAATCTGTTAAATTAAAATGGATTTAGTCGTTCATCAACCCTAAATCACAATACGACCGTATTTGTTTCGCCAGCTGCATCGACCTATACATAAAATTACGTACTTGCCTTTGCACGGCAATGAGTAATTAAGTTCGTAACTAAGTTCTTCGGCTGACTTTTTATGGCATCACTGGATGAAGGGGAAAGCATCGTTCTCTATTCCTAAGGTGGACCACCTGAATTCAGGTTTACCGTTAACCAGTGGGATTGAGAATCGTTGCTCACAAAAGTATCTAGGAGCTTCACAGGAAAATAATTTGATAAAAATTTGCTGGGCACAAATCCAGCATCATTTCCCGTAATTCTGCGACTCTGAGAAATATATTGATGGCACCAAAACTACAGTCTTCCATTGTGTGCATACTCATTCTGTCGAAATGCTGGCGTCACATAGTAAATTTCAGGCCAGCAAACCATAAGTGCTTCCGTTGCACTCAACGGTTGTCACATGAAATGAAACTTGGTGGTTAGAGGCAAATAACGTATATGGTTCTGAATTTTTGATCCATGAAAGACCATAACAAAAGGGAAAACTGCAACTTTTACCGAGGTACAAGAACAACTGGAATCAGAAGAGCGGAGTCTTTACGAAAGTGTTAAAGTAGCGTTCATTGGCTGGACCTGCGAAGATTCATGCCCTCACCATATATTCACATCTGAGAGACATCAGCATCGCAGCGTTTTGATCTTTCGCCATCACATGATCCACCTTTTACAAAGAATATCAGCAGATAGTATTTTACCTGTCAACTACTTCACCGCCCAAAGTCGCAAACGTATTTATCGGCGGTTTGGTGCTTTTTCGTATCCGGTATTCTATCTTGGTGAATCCTCTTAGACAATTTCGATTCTCGCATCTCTCTGGTCATCATTTTCAGCTCTTAGATAACAATAATCAATACACAAATACTTACTTTTCATTTAAATACTCACCTTTGCAAACCGTCTATCTGCGATTATCACGGCTAAGCACCACAAACTGATTTGTCGCCCAGTTCCCATTTCTATTTTGGTGCATCACATTCCATCTTTATGAAAGTAAACAATGTGCACAACGATTACATGTTTACGTCCGGCCACTTCTTTCTCCAACACCTAGGTAATTTCTCTCTACAAATGAGTCCTTCACTGGGTATTTTACCGACTCAGCCGATATCTGGCCGCTGAACGCTACAAGTGTAATCTTCGAAAGATTTTTCTTGTTCTTTGTCTGCAAATTAATTAATTTCATCGTCTGATTTCCAATCCAAAGCCGTGCCATACTCCGCGGAGAGCTAGAGCTGGTTCATGTCTCCCTTGGAAATTTATTTTTCCTCAAGGTGAACAAAACTTCCGTCAATTCTGCTTCATTCTCTCGTTGTATAGTCCCTCTTTTCGTGGTATTTGAGTAAGAGTCTACCACCTCCGACCAGCTCGACCCTGACTTGGCCGGGTTGGCCACCCGACCTTGAGTTCAAATTTGCCGGGCGCCGCCTTAAAGAGCAACTCAAATACTTTCTACTGTACAATATCCAGTGCACACACCTGAATCATCCTCTTAGAAATCGGACTCTACGTCGAATTGTACGGTTTTATCTTGCGTTACAGCATGCCTCGGAGTTATCCAAAATAAACCATTATCATCATCATATCTGACAAACAGCGAATCCTCCGTTTGTTTGCTGGCCGCAAGCTCGGAAATCGCAAAACTTTCTAGTTGCCTTGGCACAGGCATACTCTTAGGAACTGCGGAGATCGATGATATTATCCTGAAAGAGCTGTGGCCGCAATGTCCTTACCGCGACAAGGAGGTTCTTTAGGTGTCCACTGAATAAAGTCTCGAAAAACTTCCCGAAACCGCCCATAACGTCAGGGAAGCCCACTAGCCGAAGGTCAGTCAGGCGGCCTCCTCACAAACTGAGTCTGTAGTTGCCCCTTGACCAACCACCGTGAAAGGTCTCGTCAAAATGTAGAGACACCCCTTGTGTTGCCAGCTGGACACCTAGCCCATGCATCACCTGGCAGACAGTCTCGTCTAAAGAGGTCCCCCAGTAACATCCGTATATAAGTTCTGATTTATCCATCACCAACTGAGGCTGTTTAGGGGTGTCACCAGAGCCACCGTTCTAGGGCACCATTTTGCATCCCGACTTTTTCCATGGCCCCAGACAACGAAGGAAAAGAGGGCATCAATGCATAGCTGCAAAGGACGCCACTGGTCAAGATGGTCGCATGTTCTGCATTGTCGATCCTAGTTCAGGAAAAGCTGCTTGGTAGACACGGGTGCAGACGTTAGTAAGCCCCCAATTTCGGGCCAAACTTTAAATAGGTGACCCTCCTTTATCTTACAAGCAGCTTACAGTATGCCTACACAGAATTACAGATACATTTAAAAGACATTAGATTCTGGTCTTCATCGCACTTTCAGCTGGGTTTTCTTGATTTCGGTGGTTTGGAATGCCACACTCTATACTGCTCTCTGACATCTCTTTGACCTCTTGGTTGACTCCCGCCGCAGGCTTTTTTGTAAACTGTGTCGTTGTTTTATCTATGAATGGGATTTTGGCTCTTCAAAACCGGATTAGCCGTGTTTTGTTTAAAACCACCGATTCGCATTTGTCCTGTGACGTACTAGATACATAGCCAAAAGTGCAGCACCCGCCCCCAGTAACATTAGCTGTAAGCAGCCCGGTGGATCATCGTATCAGGAGTTCAATCCCTTCAGCTTTCGCTGGGGCAAGCCGGCTTGCACTTGAAAATACTAAAATCACAAGAACCGAGTTCCAGCACATGCTTTAATTGGGTGTTTTCGTATGTGTTGTGTTCAGAAATCACAGAACATTAAGCAATAGATCAGTTTATTAGCACAGCAGCACAAGAGGTGCGCACTCGTTAGCAGATAAGTTGGCATGCAAGGGTGCACTCCACTGGCAAAAGCAAGCGTAATATTGTTTCAAACGAAAGGAAACGGTGCGGGACAGACAGATGGCTCGCAAGCGAGTGCACGGCCAAAAAGACCGGAAGGAATCACGTGAAAATGTCAACAACACATGGTATGACCGTGCAACATCGAGTAATGTGGTCTTTGGGCGTCAGCACTTCAGGTGGCCTCTGAAACACCGGGAGATTAACTACCATGTGGGGACTATAGGGCCCTCCCTAATGCTAACTTCTGGGATTGGTATCTCACCCCACACACTCGGGATTTCACGGTCAACCTCAACGGTGCTGGTATGTTCTTCGGAAGGGATTCGGCGCATGCTCACCTCGGGATCCCTATCTGGAATGAGGGTATACCGAAGACAATGGTTACATGACCATCCGGTCTCTTTGAACTTCCAAGCACGCCATTTGGTCCACGCAAAGTTACACTAGCCTTTCAGCGTTTTATTGATCGGATTACCAGAGGTTTTGATATTTTGCCTACGCAGAAGCCCCTTTAGTAATACGTGAAGCTGAAAATGGACATGGGCTACACCTGCTTCGCTTGTCTGAGAATATGGCAGCATTCATTATAGCGGTCGTTGCGGACAGCAATATCTTTGGCCAAGTCCAGCCGAATTATAAGGCCACACGATTGGCGAACCGGGTATTCAACCCTTGTAAAAAAGTACAGGGTGTTAGAAACTTTTGCTGGCTACTTAACTAGCCGCGGTTCGTCGTTTCAAAGGAAGGGTAAGCTACAACGGGTGCCTTGTCCCAAACTAAGTTTACCTAAGGCGGCCTTCAACATTTTTAGTTTGAGGCACCAAAAGTGGCCCCATAGAATAGCCCTAGAATGCTTAAAATGCCTCCGATTCAGATAAAGACCCTTTGGCTCCTGCTATTTTGCTGCTCTATTCCGACGCTGAGGCTAAACTAGTTTTTGCCACAGATGCCTCTGACAAAGCGATAGGCGGCTTGCTACCACAGTGATCTACATCAAAGTGGAAACCATTCGCCTTCTTCTCTCATTGTCTCCTACTAACGGAAATCAGGCATTCTACATTTAGTCGGGAACTGTCTGTTGTTTACATTACTGGTGAACACTTCCGCTATACCCTCAAGGGTGGGCCGTTCATCGTTTTAACCATTATAAACCAGTGACAAATGTTTTTCGCAATCGAACCGATAAACAGGCAGCAAGTGAGATGTGCCATTTTGGCTTCGTGTTACGGTTTTTCAGTCACACTCGCCACCATCCTGGCACCGAAAACTTTTGTGGCTAATGCTCCTCCTTGAATGTATGGTATTTCTGGTCAGTCACGGGTCACAGACTTGAGGCTTTGGCTGCAGCTCAACCTTAAGAGTTGGATTTCGTGGATTCAAGACGGATCGCATCATTGAAACCTTCGGAGTTCTCTTTGGCCATTTCTTCGGGTTGGATAAAGTGACACAAATTTGTCACACCCACTTCCCTTCGTACCGTCGTCTTGGTGCCGCAAAAAGCTTGAAGTTTTACACAACTTCACCCATCCCAACACCCGAGGCATCACCAAGCTGGCTGCAATTAGGTACCTCTGGCGCGGCATGCATAAGTACTTGTAGTTTAGCTCGTTCATGCGCTCAGAGCCAACGATCGAAGATGAGTAGACATACAGTGGCCCCATTGGGCCACTTTTCAGATGTATCTTTACGGTTTCTCCATATCCAAATAGATATTATCGGTCCTGTTAGCCCCTGTGAAATTTTTCGTTACCTTCTCACCACGTCAACCGTTTCTCCTGCTGGCTAGAGGCTTTTTTTCACCAGTGTGGAGGCAGAGCCATGGTAGCTTCTTTTATGGAATTTTGGGTTTATTCTCACGGTTGTCCTGCACAGGTAACCACAAATTCTGGTGCACACTTTCAGTTGTATTTGCTTGGAGATACAGTGCGTTTGCAAGGTCGCCACCTCTCTAGTAAGACGGCATATCGCCCAGCAGCCACATATATGGTTGAGAGTTCCCTGGCCAGCTCAAAGCTTCTTTCGCAGCTTCTGACAACTCCAGCTGGGTGCAGGCTCTTCCAGTGGTTCTCTTAGGTTTGCGTTCCGCTTATAAACCTGAAAACAACACTTCAGTCACGGAATTGGCTTTTAATCAGGCTCTCCAGCTACCCGGGGATTACCTTGCCATTGGTCGCGTGAGTGACGAAAGTTGGGCTTCGCATGCCCAGCAGTTAGTTGCAAGATGCCCCGTTTGTAAATTCACTCGCTGCGATCGCAGTCTCAATAGGCCCATGTTCAACCAAAACTGTCCACTTGTGCCTAAGTTTCCATACACAAGGACGGTGGGAGAATATCTCTGCAGTGACCCCAAGAAGGTCGTGTAAGGTGCTCCACTGACCTCATTGATCAAAGGGGTAAAAATAAAGTCATATCCATCGACAGTCTCACGGCTGCTCATCTCGACGATAGTCTAGAAAGGGAGATACTGCTCAGCAGTGACACTCCTAAATATCTGTAGCCCCCCGCAAGAGCTACTCTCTATACTCAAGCAGATTACCCTGAAGCCGAGGAGCCGCAGCTAACAAAGCAATCTGGCCGCAGGCACACTGAAGTCTCGTAAACAGTATTTATTTTTTTCGCCTCACTTGAAGCTGCTTTCACCGCTTGACTCTTTATAAAACCATTTCAAAAAACAGAAATGCAAAACGCTTCGTGCTTTCGCATATTTCACCGACCAACAGGGGTAAGTTCACTCCGTTTTGAATAACTTTATTCCTGCTAATTAGTTTTATTTTGTCTTCCAACTTCGTGTGCCGCCCAAGGTTGACGGAAGGACCCCCAGAAATAGTGTGCCAAGGCATTTTTCTTTAATGATGACGATAATAAAAATAGTGGTTCTTTTCGCATTCAGGATGAACATGCTCAAACTTCAAAAGGATGGCTTCGCATTCCAGCAACAGTACAATAATGTTGGAAGGTGTTTGAACAGATTAGATTAAAAACATTTTACACGACAAATAGTGACCGAGTTCGATCTTCAATCCCCAATCTGCAAAACCAGGGACGGTAGGGCAGTCTCTTGGGCTAACCCTGTCACCTCAGAGCTGAGGGCATCAAATTAGATGTACCTGCTCTGCCACCGCCTCCTCAGAAAGACGTGCAAGGATAGGCTGAAGATGTGTTCACTCCCCCAGTCCACCACTTCTAACAATGTGTTTAATAGACTCATCTCCCTACTTGCGAGGCGGTATAACAGCGGCAGGCTTACTGATGGCTGTCTCGTAAGCAACCACGAATGACCTCGAGTACGGCAGCGAGCCCGAGATGGAGAGCAGGTCATCAACTCCGGCCCTAAATCTCCAACGGGAATGCCTCTAATGTAGATAAGGTCCCCGCGAGCTCTACAACATGCCTCTTTGAAAAGTCCGGTGGCTTGGGATAACCTTCATTACCGATCCTACTTAATACCCTGACGAGGCGACGGGCAGCAAGCTGTACTCGTTCTACCTTTGCAACTTCCGTGGCCTTTAAGGGGAATATGTCAGGTCCACCGCTTTTCAGTAGTCGGAGTACACGGGAAACACACATCGATTTGGAGGACTGCAAAGATGGTCGTCTATAACACCAGCATACGGCTCGGTACGTACCACAGCCAGAGGCATGTGCCTTGTTTTTTAGCTTTGGTCTTTAGATTTCATATCATCGCTACCCCAAGATATTTCTCAAGGTCCGGCATGTGAATGGGCTTTCTGTGTGAGTTGTGGGAAGCTCCACTCTCTGCCCTCTTCACGGTCGAATATGCTCAGTTTTCAATATAGATGTAAGTGACCAGGTCTTAGATCAAAGCTCCAGTGCGTCCAAGTCATCTAGCAGAACTGAGCGGTCAAGATCTGACCGAGTCGTTCTCCACATTTTAAGATCATTCGTCCACGTGATACAGGGTGGTTAAAAAACAGATGGCAGATCGTTCATACGAACCGAGAAAGTAGCACCCCGGAAATTGATCCCTGTGGGAGCCCAGTAGGCCAACTGGAGGGAAGCAATTGCTACTGCGCGACTCTCAAAGTGAATGTGCTTACTTTAGAAAAATATCAGATCTAGGTAATCGTCGAAGTCTCAACACCAACAGCCCCCAAGTTTCTGCAACAGTCGTCCATGCGGTACCTTATCTGTTGCTTTGCCGGGGTCGGGAAAGAATGCGCCCTTGGAGTTATCTGCGGCCGAGCTTCCGACCTGCCTTCAAAAGCAAGCAGCAGGTTAGATATATGCAAGCGCTTCCCCCAAAGTCCTTACCGTTGAGGGCAGAATAGCTGGTTACTCCTTATGCGTTTGCGGGGGTGGAAAAATAGACTTTGAATTGTCTTGCCAGCCATAGACGTTGAGCAAACAGGACGGGAAATGATGGCTGCCTTCTTTAAACTGGCCTCAAACGGAAGGAGAATGACGACTTGTTTCCACTCCCTAGGTAGTCACCCGGCAAAAAACTCACGGGTCAGTCTTATGACGGTTGGAGCCAATGTTTCAGCCAGTCTTTCTGTCACCAGTGGACGAGCTCCCTCTGACCCTAGAGATTGGTGAGCCTTACCTGAGGGTAGCGCTTCAGCCGCTTCCTTCAAGGCGAATTCTGAAGAAGGCGTGGCGGGTGCACCGCTTTTGATCTCTGTAAGCGGTGCAATTGCTGAGTGATACAGAGATTCATATGGTCTCGCCATAATATTCACTTTGCCTTCATCGGCTTCTGCCGGTGAGTGGTTCTTCATCGATGCCGGGATGCCACTTGGGATCCGTGCTCTACGTTTTAGGTACTCGAACTAAATCTATGAGAACACACGGATTTGACCGCAAATTCTTCCTTGAAGGCACACGGCTTAAGACGTTTGAGTTTGCAGCATTGATTTCAAATGTTTCGGCAGTGCTGATATCCTGCCGTGGTCACTTGAAAGGGTTAAGGGGCTGGACTTCTGCTCTGAAGTGTGCTCCTGAGCCACAGATCAAAACATGGAGGGCCCGTTGCTTGTGACGAGGGCAGGGCAGAGGAACAATTGTTTGACTCTAATGAAGCACCAGTCTAGGCCGGGATCCCAGGCCTGGTGAGTGACATGTGAGCCATTGGGGTCCCGCAGGTTTGTCTACTTCACCAGGGGGGCATATTTCAAATACTGAGTGCAACCCCCGCTCTGAGCATGGCTTTTACTCCTCTTCGAAGATGTGTGTCCAGAACCGAATTATCAGTGCTTCCAGGCGCCCCAAACAACGTTCTTCCAACGTCAGAGCCCCTGGAGGATATAACCAGGAGCAAAATGGAGCCGTGGTCCCTTTGGTTATGCTTAGGTTGAATCGCAAGCTGTCATAGAAGTAGGTCCTCGAGATTCCAAACGAGTTCTCGAGTGAATGGTCAACTGTGATCCGCCCGTTCACCAGTTGGGCAATTAAAACCGCCAAGAATGAGACAGTGGCCGTCCGCCGCTCTGCTGCATATGCCGGACAGCATGTCCGGTATGTCCACAGCTGAGGTCTGATAGATGACACCAAAGGATTCATACCCACTGTGGCCAGATTCAGACGATACTGGAAGCATTCGCCCTAGCTTTCTGAGTTTGCATAAGACTCTACTTGTAATGATGGAACATCCGGCCTGAAGAACAGGATGACTCTACCACCGTCTCTGGTCTGGAATCTGTATACACTGCACGGTTTGCAGCCCTCAACGGCTGCCTCCAAATCTGAGGCATCTACGGCTGACCGCAACTCCGTCAGGGCGACCAGCGCCGGTACGTGGCCTAATACCCAACACTAGCTCACCTAGGTTCCCACTAGGCTCCAGATGTTCGAAGATCTCGGCAGGCTCACTCCTCTCTGCGGACGGCAGCTTCCACTCAGGGGTGGATGATGGGAGCAGTTGGCAATCTGCAGTCAGCGGCTGCCACCTGACCAGCAGCCTCCTCCTTTGAGCCCGACAATCCTTTATCTATAATTCTGTTTCACATTTTGTACTGAGCTTCCGTAGCTCACGGTTTTAGATCTCCTTTTAATCCCTCGCCTCAGGATATGGGTCAAGCGCTAGTCTTTACTTTCCACCATGTAATCAGTGCGACTGCAAGAATATCTAAGCAGCCCCCTCATCAGAGCCGAGAAATCGTTTCCTTGACCTAGGTTGGCTGTCTTCCCATATTTTTTCTTAGCCTAAATTCGGCTTTGACTCACAACTTCCTCGCCAGTTCCTTTGTGTCTAGAGTAAACAGGTTTCAAAGCACTTCACCCAAAAGTATTCAATCATGATTAAGGTATTCTCGTGGGGCGAGCACCCCAGCCTCAGGAAGACCAGCGGCTAAGGAGCAATGAGTTCCCAGCGCAGAAGCAGCTCGATGTCAACGAGGTATCAAGTTCTTTCATGAGTTGGGCGACTGTAATGGAGCGGAGCTGAATTTTGCGTAGTCACTCGCGGCAGAAGTTCCACGGCTTATTACGGGGAGTGACCAGACACATATGTTGCTGTTGGCGGAACTGCGACCGTAGTAGCCGTCCTCTTCAGTAAACGGGCCTTTAGCATTCCGCTACCCCCTAAAGTAGCAGAGGCAGAAGAGGCTTCTGCATACTCCGTGGCCCTGGAAGATCTCTGGTCCGCGGGTGTGGGGGCCACACTAAGTGAGGATATATCCCGAAAAGCGGCATAAATTTTGTCCATGGACGTAACACAGAGTACTTCCTAAGGATAAGCATATTGCACCCACGGACCTGTCACCAGTTGTTCCCTTGGGCAGCAAACAAACTGTCCTTTGGCGAGGCGCACCTTTAGGCAAAATAAGTGGGAATGTTGCAGGACTTTTTGATAAAGCAGCATGCAGCTCCGCATTGAGGCCGGTCACTTGAAGTGTAGCCAACCTAACAAATGGACACGTTGTAGGGCTTTATCAAGAACGTTCACAGGTACGGGGCAAACCGAGAATGCGGTTTGTGCACTGGCAGCATTTTGGAGGGGGCACGTTGAAAAAAAGTCCACGGGAGGCATACAGGTGGGACAAATTAGTTCTTTGCAAACAGAGCAAATAAAATATGCCCTGGTGTAAAGCAGTTCAGCCAGCTTTCAACTGAATTATCGCGATATAAAAATCGGCAAGGAATAAAGTCACTGAAACGAAATCGTGCATCAAATGTGGAAAAACATTATACACAAAGCTGATGCATATGAAGTGTCGGCGGGTGCTTTCTCGAGACCACAAAATAAATGGGTTAGTGTGAAGCAAACGGCGAACGTTTTATAGAAGAACCAGGGGGAACACTGATGAATACAAAAAAAGAATATCGTTCCAAAAGAAGGTGAGGCGATTACGGGAATGAACATGAGAAATGACAGAAAAAGAGAGAATTCGAAGCTGGCGGAAGAAAAGCAGAATCACGTAAGAGGAGTTATTTGTTAAGCAGAATACAGTGTCAGGATAAAGCAAAATTTCGAGGTCACTTTACCTGAGCCTAGGCTTAATAATTCTGTCGAAAAAACAAAAATGTTATGTCTCGTTGCACCCCACGCCGCTTTTCTGCATCAGTATGGGGTGGTGGTGTCAGAATCTCAATTTTCAAGTGTTGCCTGACCGACATTATGGTGGTTTGTCTTCAGAAACAGTTTTAAATGAGGTCCTGTTCATGGAGAATGAGATTGACGTGACTTGACCGAAAACTATTTTTTTCATTCAATGGTGATCACTAAGCCATATAAGTGCCGGCCTGGATCGAACCTGCTACTCACCGTTGATCAGGGCTCCGGTGCACGGTGTGGGTCGTAATCCTTCCAGAGTGCACGTGTTTTAGCTCTGCTACAAAATTTGTCTAGGTTATCGTTATTCGGCATTTATGAAGGGAGAGCAATGTATGAAGTATCCGTTTTAGTGGACGCTACTCTTTTCAACGTACTCAGTTTGATTGCACTCATTTAGAGAAGCCCAAGCAAATGGTTCAAGGAAATGTATAAGTAATTACGTAAAAAATGCATGTGCGTTCTTTTGATTGCTGGTGTGCACCTAAATCTTACCGTTCACTTCGCAGCTCCTAAAATTAGGTATCAGCGATCTTTTCTGTCTAAAGTTCGGGCGAAAATTAGCTCTTTATTGCGCTCGTACTTTTTGTTCCTACCGTATTGGTCGTGAGAAACTAGGATGGCAAGCAACACCGCATTCTTAGGAGCTCATCGGTATATATACAGAGAGCAGGCTGTCGAGAAAGCTAATTTTAGACCTTGAGCAAGCTTGCCCAGTAGGAAGAGTGGTTTTGGAGAGGGGCACGATACCTCCGGCCCTGAACCGTTCAGTGAGCTTGACCGGTTACGAGTGCATATATATATATATACCCTTAAATATTTCACCAGCTGTATCGGGTCGTCGAAATTGGGATCGAGGGAATATCCTCTATTGACTTCCATCAGTAGTTTACTTTTATCAGTCCTCTGACAGACTAGGGGATGTGTGGTCAAAACCTCAGGATTTGAAAGGGGAATAAGAAGGAAAGAAAGAATTCAAGAATGTGGCAGTTTTATTGGCCTTGGGTGAGGACGGCGTAGATGGTGGACGCAAAAAGGTACTTGGAGTTGTGTCGAGGCAGCGTTTTGTCAAGAATAATACTAGTAATAGCTTATTTTGGATAACCCCGGAGCGTGCTGCAAAGCAACATCAAAAAGAATGTGGATGCGAACATGCTGCTCTTCTGGGAGTTGTGGGAAAATAGGGGCAAAACAGCACCTATGTGGAATGGGTTCACAAGTGCTTCGATGGTATACGCGGATCAGCAAGTGATGGTTATTGGAGAGTGGCTACTCGTGTCACAAAGCTCAAACTCAAGGGAAAGTGCAAGAAAAAGGAAGATGAGACCTTTAAGGCAGAGTCTGAGACAAGAGAATCACGTGGATGTAAACAACCACTGCAATGGAAAGGGCTGTGTTTTGAGGGGAGACTTTAGAGCGAAGAGCCTTTGGTTTTGCAGGTGAGTCAATAATTAGGCAGGTAATCTTCCATTGGATTCGGTCGATACTGACGGTGCGTCAACTTTTGGAGAACACAGAGGAGGTAACGTTACGGATAGAAAGTTGAAATATGCCATGTTTGCATTCCCCTCCCAAGCGATCAAATGCAGGGGAGGTTTAGCCCATAAATGTGAACCCCGGGCATGCCGAAGCAGCGATAAGGTCTGAGCGGAGGCTACATGACGTAACTCTCTAGACTTTTTACTGACTACTGAACTGGACATAGGCGAGTTGGTCAAACATTATGTTAGGGACCACAGAGGCTTGAAAAAGAGGTAGGGATTGTAAGTTTATTTGGGGGCGCGAATGAAATTCTGTCACCTCGCACAGTTTTAAGCAAAAAACGGAGGTTAGCTAAAATATCTAATGTTTTCCATTGTCAGTCTCCAATCTAGTTTGTAATCGGAAGTTCGCTGGTTAGTATGGGGAGCAGAGAGCATTGGACCAAGACCTTGGCCAGAGGTGTTATCTTCGTTTGTTTTCCATTGCAGAGGAGCGGAGGGGCATGTGTAACCCGTATGGTGTGCTTCCCATTTCTTCTTAACCCACCCTTTCCAACGTGGCAAATTGGGTCCACAACGGATAGGGTTGGCTCGTTCCTCATATTGTGAGACAGCAACGGACTAGAGGCCATTGCCTTCGGGGGTGTAGCGGCCTAGATCTATGAAAGAGAAAGGCTGAGGGTAAAAACCCCTGAATAATGGCAGCATTCATGAGGCTCTAATTTAACCGCTTGCTTTTGTACGTAACAGAGCTGGATGGGTCCCAGTATGTGTGAGCCATCTGATGACTTTGCCGCCGATTTTGACGTACGTAGCCAATTTGCAGACATGAGAACTTTTGTCCAGAATAGTTTAAACATACTTCGCAGATGGTAATCGCCAGCCATTGATATAGAGACATGAAATCGGTGTTGACATACAGCTGAGTGCCCGCCTAAAGTCGTAGGCTCAAGTTAGGAGCCAATGAACCTTAAGGATCTTGAGGTTTGTTTAAGCAAAAGTCAGTATTTGAAAGGTGAGATCGAACCGGCAAAATATCCGTGATAGTTTAAAATGAGGTAAGTTCTTGGGCAATCGGGGATTGGAGATGTAAACAAGAATTCGCGTTGTATGAAAAACAATGTTATAGTTAAATATCGCGTCAACTCCACAAGCCTCGAGCATAATAGTTTGGTCAAATTTATGATACTTCCAAAGTTCAGATATTGTTTAGGTGGAGCCTTGCGGTGGAAGCCCACTATATCTGAGGCTACCCAAGCGCAAGCTAAAATCCCGATCCCACTTCACGGGCCCTTGTTTTGCCCAGACATGGGTTTACGTGTTGAACAACATTCTGTAAATTAGAAATCTTACTTAGACAGGATTTGCCACCGTTTCAGGTCCAGTAGCTGGCAGATATTTTGGTATTTTTTCCCAAATTTTGGTTTATTTTACTAGGTTAAAGTAAGGGCCTAAAGTTCTTTCGATGAGGAAGATAGCCACCGTAATACCTCCTAATTTCATAACTCAAAGCGAAACCCTTGGGTCTCTGGGCTGCAGTGCTGACTTCCGGACCAAAACATTCTACCAAACCACGGGAAAAGTCAATTTCAGCCCAATTATTTTCACCAAAAAGAAGTTGCACTCTCAGCAAGATGCACCGTTTGTTGTAGTTAAAGTAGTTCCACTTACCAAGTAGTACTTTTGTATTAAACCCTTGAGTGTCCCCAATGGTTTCTCTGTCCCGTTGGCGCTTGTTTGTTTAAACCACGGAGTAGTATTTTCACGTGGATCTGAAGTGAGTCTGAAAAATACGCACATTATTTCTGAAAGGTGGTTTCGACGAAGTATGCCGGTCAGTCTTCTGGCCTTCGCAACTTGGATAATGAAGAGCTCGGAAAATGTGGAATAGAATAAATGCTACAATTTTAAACCCTGTACCTATAAGGTATCGGAGGTTGGCTGCCAGTACTTGCGAAAATCACCTGGGGGATATTGCTTTTGAACGTTAAGAAGCTGCTTTTTTCTGAGGAGGACTTTGTCAGGGTACAGCGGCCCCAGGAACTGATGAAGCCCATATCTTCGTGGGTGACATTCAAGACAAGGTAAGGTCTTGATATTGTCCACGAACAAGTGCGTACTACCATGTCAAACCATTTCAAAAACAACACAACTATGGATTATATTAGGTAGGAGGCTTAAAAGCATACTTGGATGACTCCGCTGATAACAGACTGGTTTGGACGGTGACCAATTTACATTGATCACATGATGGCGGTTAGAGAGATAATCGGCTTAGTGGTCGGTCAACGGTGTCATCAGATTCCACGTGTACTGGCGTACGGGAATTCAAACCCCAATTAACAGTGTTTTATATACCAAGTAGCTTGATAATCACGGCTCTTCTGTAACCAACACCCGCTGTGACTGAGTTCAGAGTCACATATTGCAAACCCGAACTGGATACAATCAGCAGTTCCTGTAAAGATTAGGCTAACTCCAGTGATGTTTGAGGCATCACTTCGTTATGGATACTCAGAGCTGAGTTCATCATTCCGCAGTCAGTATTCGGCCTGGTCCAGCCCAGCTAACTGGTAGGATCCCCTGATGCACCCATTTGCATTGTTACCGGCCATTCTCTTCTAGTGCTGGGGGAATCCGCAAACATGACTCAGATGAGAAAAGAATATGTCCCAGTAACATTCCTTATCTCTCTAGACGGTCCAGCTATTCTGGTTTTGGAGTCTGTGATTGCACTAGTCCTGTCGTTTACCTTGCAGAAGACTTCAGAGAATCTACCGAGAAGACTTATTTTCTAGAATTTGCCTATGCAATGCTGCATTAGCAAGCACCTCATAGAGGTTTAGCCCGTGAAGTTGCACTTCGGAGGTGAACGGTGATTTTTATTCTTGAAGTGATGACCATTAGTCTACGGCCAGAGAAGGGGGTGTTGTGGAGGCCTTTGCCAAGATGGAACAAGACGGTGTCATTACTCTTGCGGCTTCATCCACATGAGGGGCTCCGATTGTAGTAGCCATCAGGAGTACCAGGTAGACACCCCGAATTTGCGTTGATTGGCGGACGATTTTCAGCCCACCCTCATGGAGATGTACGGCAACTAGGGTGGAGCTAGAGAACTTCGTGTTACTCTCAGACGACAGTTATACTTCTGAAATATCAGCCTGGCCGATGAATACTCACCATCATCACTGCACACGGAGTCCGAACCAACTGCATCGATCAAGACATCGTGGTGCTTGTTCCAGTACAGCCCCGTACCTTTTGGTAAGCATGTGTGGTCCGTGACATTCCAGGCTCTTATGGACGACGTAATACGTGATCTGTGTGTGGCGATGTTACGGGAGGATAATGTGCCCATTTTCGGATCCTCGAAGGAAGAACAATATTAACACACGAAACAGCCGCTGGAGGGGCTCATGGAACGAAAAGTATCGATCAGGGCCGCTAGGTGCAAAAGCAGTGCCGCCGACTTGGATTCCCCGAGTTTTGCTAGTAGTGCAAACAGAAGCCAACCCGGTTTAGGTCGTTTTGAACAGCGGATTGGGTAAGGTCACCTAAAACAGCGCATATTTTTCATTGGTTATCGGATAGCTGCAGTTCCGCAAGAACCACGCAACACTGGCTCCACGGCTGTCCGTGACTCAGTCACCCGACATGTGGTAGCGGAACGAGTACTGTGAAAGAACACTAAGTGATCTTATACAGAGTATTGTCCACTGACCTGTATCGGCCATATCTATACCTTCTAAACGGACGGCTCTTACCACTGACGTGTCAGAAGTCGGGATCGGAGCTGTTCTGAGGCCGGAAGGATGTCCAATAACTCGCATTTTGCTCCTTCCCACCGCTGTAGATTGGTGTTATTCTCAGAGCAGAAGGAGTCCTTTACTTCCTTCTTGGCGGTGAGCGGAGTACACAGGTACCCATTTCGGCTAATGTTTACGATTTTCACGGACAGCCGAGCCCCTCAGTTCCAATACAACCCTGGCGAGTCTGTTGCCACATTCACTACAGTTACGATTTAGCGATGACATTTTTTGTTTTGGTTGGCTATGAGTATGACATTCTGCAATAACCTCGGAAGATAATCAGGCAAGCGGGCTTCCTGTCATGCTACTCGAGATTCGTGGAGGCAGCTCGGCGTCATTTTATTTTACCGGCGGCGCTCTTATCGAGGGAAAAACCACGAAGGCAAGCAAGTTTCCGCCACTAGTCTGCGATTTAGGAGATCGGGGGAGGAGTGGCCAACCGATGTAAATTGGAGGGTAATTAAGGTTACAACCAGACCGATTTCTTAATTTTCTTGCTTCGCACAAGTAGGTTTTGGATCAACTGCACAAAAGTCATCTGGGCGAGGACAAAGTTGAGCCTCTGTATAGAAAAGTATGTTTGTGGCTGGAATTAGAATTGAACATCTGAACTACAAAGAAAAACTGCGATGTGTGCTTTTCGTGAAGTCCATCCAAGATAAAATAACCAACATCTGTGTTTTGAAGGCTGTGTTCTGTAGAGCAGAGCCCGCAGTGACTTTTGAGGCTCATTTTTAAACTGGGGCCGCACCCCGAAATTTGCTTTTTAATGCTCTAAATGGCCGGAGGTGACCTCAACAGGCCCCTCAACGGCCTCGTTTGTAGTTCAGGCGCCAAGAAACCACTGCAGTCGAGGTGGGATTTCAGAGGTACTGGTAGCTGATAACCGATCACAGCTCTGTGTAGCAGAGACAAAAAGCAGGTTTGAAAGAATCGAATACCTACATCTGTCTACCCCGCCGCTTACCCATACTGAGATGGTGCTGCGAAAAGCTAATTGCTTTCCTTGAAAAGACATTAGCATCGGCCAACTCGAGAAGGTTGCCCAACCTGGAGGCGATCCTCGATAACTTCTCGATGCTATACCGGAAAGTGGTGCACGCTGCTACAAAGACGCACCGGGCTTTTCTAATTATATAGTAGGGACATCGGCCATCGCTGATATCGTCATTCCAGAGACGTCACATATTCCATGGCGACCGACTTCTACCAACTCGCAGAATCATTACTTGAGAACTTTATCAATCCATGGCCGGAATTACAGGCCTGGATGACGCATCAGTATGTCGTCGCTAACTTGGCCAAATTAGCTTTAACCTGGCAACCGACGATGCGAAGGATCACCCGGCCTAGTTGACTGAGGCCCCAGAGAGCGACTTGGTGTATTACTGTGACCCGATTAATCTGCCAGTCGAGGTGGCTACCACGGCAGCTGAGCCCCAGGCTACACCTCCACTGCCAATTACTCGAATTCATTTACCACAATCAAATAAACCTTTCTGCGACAGAGTTAACACGCAGTTTGGCATCCGCTTCTTAACTTATACTTTGGTTTGCTTAGCTGTGGGCTGTACTGAGCTCATGAAGCCATATCAGTTTGAATATTGCAAATATTACGTCATAAATTGCGGTTTTTCGTACACTCTTGGGCTCCGTAATCAATGAAGGACTGAAAAGCATTAAATGGCCTTTAAAATTGTAGAACCATAATAGCCGATGGATCGCAAAATGTCTTGCCGAGGATGACCAAAAGCCTTAATTCCGTTCTTTCTCGAAAGCTCTTATCCCGAAGGTGCCCTATTAGAGAGTCACGAGCTACCCAGCGGAATTGCCACAATAGATATACCCTTATGACTCGCTATCACAAACTTACACGCAAGGACCACGGAGATAACTTGGACAACCTCAGGGCAAAGGCTGTTGAGCACGTTTCGTTTCTCACATAATCACACATTAGTGGAGCCAGTTGCCCACATTTGTGGTTGCAGCAACCTCGGTCCAAGTTTTCAAGAAAAGGCTAGATGTACGTCCGGAGGAGTTATTCTCAGAACATGACTAAACACTCCAAGTGGCTCCTTTCTCTTTCGGTCGTTCCCTTTGCTCTCAATCCCCTATACAGAACTTCGCCTCTTTAGTACTTCTTAGTATCCCTGTTCACGGCCTTCCAAATGTCCCCACTGATCATCATTGCACGCTTAAGTGTCTAAGCTATTCGCAGACCGGGGCTAATTTCTTGCCTGGTAGCGGGGGCGAGTATTAGTGCTGAATGCGTATAGTGGTGTGATTACTTCTCCCGAGAGCAAACCAGCATTCTTTCTTTTGCCCTAGTCACTTCAAAGACTATTTGTACCAGATGCCTGGAGGCCACAGAACGGCAGAAAACCCTGGTGCAAGCAAGGCAATAAACCGGAATGTTTAGGTTCTAAGTCACAAGTCCAGTGACCCAACATGACCTCAAGTGACATTTTCTGCCCCACCTCTCAAAGAACCTACACTGAGAATAGAATGCTCTTGATAAGTTTGAGGCACATATAGCTCAACGCAGCTCGCAGGAGCGAGAAATCGTGCGATTTGCAGGTTGACTGACTGGGGGTTTGGATTTGATAGAAGGTTGAACAAGTTGATGATTGTGAAGCATCAGCAAGGGCACATAATATATAAGTTCAGTAACAAACAAAAAGGCATAGTCCCGGTGGAGCAAAATCGGCTGTACGGATTAGCTGTCCCCTGAAGGAATAGTGACTTTTGCCTTTTTTCAAAACTGACGAGAAACCTCAGGTTTACACGATTCTTAGTCGAGGGTAAGCCATGGAAAATAGGTGGATCCAAAAATCCGTGGTACTCTCCTTCGTCGTGAAAGTGATCGCAAGAATACCACGCATTTTACGGTGTTCTTATCAATATGAGACAACTATTTCAAACAATTAACTGACAATGCTGCAAAAATGCAATAATAACTGCTGAAATGGAGGAGCGATGGAGTACTCGCTGGAGTATAAGCCGGGCCAGGAGAACAAGGTTTGTCGCTTTGATGGGGCGGTCAACAGGCTTCCAAGTGAAATGTCCGAAAGCAGTTCTAGTCAACCAAAAGCATCAAAAGTTCACTCCGAGAGCGAACGACCAAAACCGAAAACCGAAACCGAGTACTACTGGGATTTGACAACCCACATCGCCATTGAGCGAAATAGCCCAGAATTCAGCGGAATAGGCATGTACGTCAACTATAACATGGCATACCACAGTGAAGACAGAAATGGATCCAACGGAAAAAGTTGTCAACAAGAATTTCAAAACCGTACTCCTCCAAAAGCAGTAATGCGGGTGAGAAATTGGGGGAAGTGGTGGCTCAGGAATTTTCAGTCCCAAACGACGTAGCAGTTTTGTCAACGGCCGACAGAGTGCCCCCCCCCCCAGGGTGGTCTTTCGGAGGGGTGCCCAGCCACCGTGGACTAGTCGGGTCCGGAAGGTGGGGCAGAGGAAGAAAACTGCCTCGCCCAGATAACCAAATGTTGGTGGCCATAGGTGTCACCCCCAGCATTCAGTGGAAAGGCCTAAGTCAAGCGAGATATGTAAAGAGTTTAGAAGGAAGCACGCAAAATGGCCAACCAAAAAGCTGCCTGGTAAACCCAAAGAGGTACCAAAACTATACCCGGCTCAAGGCCATCCCGATAATTACCGTAATAAATGTGATATGTTCCCAGGGTGGAACAACCAACTAAAACCTTGGAACGACGGAAATATTTGAGCGCCAACTTCAGAGAGTACTTTAAAAAACGATGGAATCCCAGGCCTTCCGCTGGCCACAATCGGAGTGGCCCGCTTAATATCAGAGGAGGCAGTCACAGCCAACGAGGAGCCCACGGTACTCAACGGGTTGGTAAGGACCAAAGCTTTGGGGCCCGGTGGCACCTATCCAGCAGTCGTCCAGTCCCTAGCAAATCTTCTTGCAAGGCCGCTGATTAGGTTTTACAACATGTCCCTCGATAGAAGCCGCTTTCAACAGGATCTTCTTGGGGCGACTATTGACCCAATCCACAGGTCCGGAACGTGGAAACCTGGCTCAGTTAGAGGAACGGTGGTTCAACTGGGCTATCCTTGAAAATTCTGGAGATAGCCTTAAGAGGCAGGATGGCTAGCCAGTTGATTGCCCACAGACTGATCGCGACAAAGCTTAGTGGGATGGTTCGTCGTGAATCCCGTTTGTGGGACCCTATCGGTTTCATGGATGAGGTTGTCTTGAGGTCCGATCATAAGGATGGAATAGACGTCTACTTGATTCAGTTCTAGAATGCCTTTGGCGCAGTCCACCTTCGGTTGTTTCTGACGAAGTTAAGTGCTTTCGGCCAGACTCCAAAGGCTGTCAGGTGGATCTAGGGGGGATTTCGGGTAAGACTTTTCAAGTTAATGTGGAGAATGAAATAGCCCAGGAAAGGTATTTCCCCGACGGCGTACCTCAGGGTTCAGCCCTCAAAACCATGTTGTTATCCCCTTCGTAAAATTCATGTACCCGGGAAATCCAAGCATTTTTAGATGAAGCGGAGCTCATTGGCTCCCTAGAAACCGATTCTATGCGGTGAGGTCTGAACAGGGTGCGTCACTGCTCAGCGACCTGGGACTTGCCTCTGAATGTCAATAAGTGCATTCGCTTAGTAAATATGATGGACCCCCAACCGACCAGATATCCCGGGTAGGCCTACCAGCGCACTGAACTAACCAAAGTGTCAGTGGCAAAAGACATTTTGGTAATAATAACACTCAGGCATCGATCTGCAGTGCAGCCCCTCGCAGCCTCCCAAAAAGCCGTTAGGAAACTAAAGGGAAAGGCTAAAGCCAGAAAACCGAGGTGGTACTGTCCTCTCAAAACGCCCTCATTTCGCCGCACTTGAAACGCTGTGTCAAGCCGTGGCGGCCCATCTTGGCGAAGCACATCAAGCTACCAGAACGGGTCTAGCGAATCAGGTTGCTTGCTACCCTCAAGAAGTCTTGCCTTCGAGCCGAGACTCTATCAGCCAGGGCCACTGACACGTGAAAAATCCCCACAGAATACTTCTCATATATGCCCGATATTCAATGACGTGGATTCGTCAATGAATGTCACACATTTGACAACACATCGTACAGCACATTTTGAGCGCTTCCGTTTATGTCGAGCCTTTCCTCTTCCTGCCGTTCTGTGTGACTTAACCTGGAACCCCCTTAGTAGTGGCCGTTCCGGGCCCTTACCTTTGCCGAAATTATTCTCCTATTTGGCAATCATTCTGGCCTAATATTCGAGTTTTTCCATGTTTTTCGCTTCAACCCTTCATTGGTATAGTACCATAGATTATTCGGGTCAGTTTTCTTATGCTTTGAGATTTGTTTATTTGGCGTAGCGTTATTGTAATGAATGTAATGACTAACTGAAGTTAGGGGGTTGGATTTTCTGGTCCGAGAGGGCAGGAGGCATGGAAGTGTTCAGAAAGAAACTTCTAAGATCCCCGAGGGGTACCTTGATTCCCAGTTGATTGCACCACTGCTGGACCCCAACGATCATGCAACCAAGTTGTGAAGAGAGACTGTAATAAGTTGCCTGCGAGGACGTTCCGCGGCTGATAGGTAGATGCTTCGCAAACCAGCCTTATTCACTTATCTTGTTCTTATTACTACTTTTGTAACCGCTTTGTGGTCCTATGGTCAAACTTCGTCATCAGCATTCTCCCTCTTCTTACTTTCTCGAAAAACTTCGCCGTCAACCCTTCCATTTACTACCTCCGTCTACTACCATTCTGCTTCTTGTCGTCTGCCACCTCTATCTTCACCTTCGCAATTTCTGCCCCTAAGTTCGGTGAGGCGAAGGTTGGAACTCTTCCGTGGTACTGTGATCCTGTGAGGCTCATAAGGTTCAGGCAGGTCTGCGGAAGGTGTACCTTTTCTTTTTTGTTACCAAATCAACAAAGGAAACGGCTCTTCCATTTGCCTTGTTGCTGAGCGATTCAGGGGGCTTGAGGTGCGAGAATCTGGAGGAAAGTGGTACTCCGCGGCTTAGTTATTGTGCTCCGTAATGAACATAAGTTGGAGTAAAATGTTTTTGGTCTTCGGGAGTTGTGGCGGTGCCTCAGCAGTTGTCCGACGGTGAAGATCTGGCTGATAAAACCACGACCGGCAAGAAATGCAGCCTGGCTCTAGCGAGCGCCTTTAAGAGTCATGTACAATCTACGAAGTATGACAGACGCAAGCAGCTTTGAAGCAGTGGGATGAAGCTTATACTGCTGCGGTCTGTGCAGTCAGTATGCCAGCCCTCCTTAAGGATGGGAACAACGATTGATTCTTCCCATAAAGACGGAATCTGCTCGGAATACCAAACTTTTGAGAGCAAAACATGTCCTCTAACAAGCTGCACACCACCGTCTTTAAATACGGCTGCGGGAGTACCATCAAAGCCCGGTGACCAGTGACTTCCTAAGGCCCGGACTTCCTTCCGGACCTATACCTTGGTAGGTGGACCTGTCGAAGCGCACCACTGCAGGTGCACTAAAAGGGCCATAGGAGAAGTCGACCCCGAGGGCCAACCAAATAGGGCTTGAAAGTGCTCAACCCATCCGCGGGGAAACGGCTTCTGACTGAGAATGGGCGAAAGTCAGACTTAAAAATTGGTTCTTGACTCCTAGTAACTCCTACCGGCCACTCAAACGAGGTAGAGCAGGCTGCCATAATTTACCATGTTGGCAGCATGTTCTATCTCCGATGCGCTTTGCGACCACCAGCATTCGCGGTTACCAAGAAGAATCCCGTTGAGTGCATGCCTCGTTTCAACATGTGCCGCGTTATACTCGCTTCCAGCCAGAATTGACTGGCTTGTGTCCAGAGGGGCAGGGATGCAGGAGATATCCAGGGTCATGCGGCACGAGACAGGTCGTGACTTACTGGACCAGCAGAATGCAAATCATTTTTGATAAGCGACCAGTACCAGTTTGCACCATCAGGTGGGGCTACAGCTAGCTTTTCTTCTAGCTCGCCTTGAAAGACGGATGAACAAAGTGGGCCGGAGAGCTTACCACCATCTAACTGTCTCCGTAGCATGTGCTTTGGGAGCCCACCGAAGAAGGCGGGCAAATCGGTGCAAGCTGATGCGTGGTTAAAATCAAGGAAGGAGGCGCTCCCGTAGTAGCGGCAGTCTTCTGTGCTACCTCGGCATCTGTGGCTGATAACAAGGTTGTCGATCCGGGCCCACTGTGGAATCAGAGAGGGCAGACTCCACTTGGCTTACCGGCGATAAGACGGCTTGCTTCCGTTGGAGAGCACAACCCGTCGACCTCTACGATCGCGTTCGTCGAGAAGGTCAACGAGAAAGGACCGCGGGGTGACAACCGCGTGCATTCCCTTTGGGTCCAAGCCTAGAGATTGCACGCTGGCTCGGGCCACTGAGGTGCTTGGGGAGTAGAGCCAGTGGTCGCCGATTGCGCGAAAGGTAAGCTCAAACAAATATTAGATGGAGCGCGACCCGCCGAGCACAGCAGAGGCCCTTCCCTTTGAGACCGCCAGCACGAAAGACCCGAGTTTATAATCTTGTGGGGGAATGATTACGTTACACTGGATGATATCCGTAAAATAAAGAAATGTTGAATTTCCCTGTTACTTTGAAGTGTCCATGGGTTCGGACAGCATCTCCAAAACTTTCCGATTCCCGGTGGTATCGTCTGTGGATGGCATCCGGTGGCCTGTAGAACAGTAAAACAGACAACAAAAGAAGCATGAAGGAGTACTCTAAAACGAGTGACTCTAAAGAATGAAAATGCACAACCGATAGAAACCATTTTTGTGCTAAAAACGAATTGATAACGTGGGTCTCCGAAAAAGGGAAAACCAGGAAAAACAAGAGAGAAAGTATTTGCATGAGGCAGAATATGACAGTGGCACTCGAAGCGTCACATCTGGGAGAGCCTCCATAGCTGACTGCCCAACCCGAGGAACCTAGTACGTTCAACTAGGGAGGTACGGGCTTACCGTGCTCACGGAGATGATGTCAGTGAAGTTTTCTCTCCCCTCAGAGCAGAGAATGACCTAGTACGGTTTGGCTTGGTAGGGGATAGTCCTGGTCGGTCTTTTCGGGAATTCGCATATCCTGCGTACGAGTACTTCTGCTTGAGCAGCGAATGATGAATACGAGGACCTGCCGGATGGCAGACTGGTTCGTGCCGTGAGAGAAAGGGCATTTTGGATGCGGTGGGAGTGTAACGACCGGTCGTGGAAAATCCACCTAAAACCGTTGCAGTTCCATATTTTTCTTATCATCACTCACTTGCCTACACTATTGACGTGTATTTACGCACTGTTTGTTTTTATGGACCAATTGTTGTTTGTTCGCGCCCAGAGCGCTACTTTGTCATATCCTTGTTCTGGACCTGCGTGACGCATGTGCTCCTTGCTCGCACGCCGCAATTCAGTTTCTCGTTTGTTGAGTCCTTGTGATCCCATAATTGAGGTTTGCATCTTTTTGGTGTCACTGTTCATTCAATAATCTGGCATCGCAGAATATCACGGATAATCGCCTTTTGATTTCGGGATCCGTTGTGAATTTGGCTACGCATTGCTCAATCGTGTGTTACAAACCATAAGCAGAGAGCTAAAGGTGCATCAACTCTTCTCCATTATACGTAGAAGACTCAAAGGGACTAAATGGAAGCCTCTAGGAGAATTCGAGTACTATCCGTACCAACGGAGCTGTTGCTGGTACTGACATGGGGTTCTGCACTCAGGGGACACGGGTTTAAGCTCATATAATCGAGAGTACAGAAACAATTGAGGGTATTTTCTAGGCGTGCCGCGTTGCCAACCCATGGAACGCTCTGCTGGCCAGGGTGGTGTCTGCCAAATCGGTGGCAAGCCTTAAGTCAGGGTTGGAAATTTGCCGGCCTGAAGTGTTCCCTGGGTGCGTTCTATTCCACGTCATTCAGTGACAGCACTGGACGCAGATCCGTAGATGTTTATCTCAGAATCGCATTGCTTGGTTTAGCAAAGAATGAAGCTCAACTTCACTCTGGGTTGGGTTTTGGGTCAGGATACGCTGACTAGCCCAACTTGTGCAGTGATAAGAGGCAGACGATGAATCATGATTCGGACCTCCTGCGAACTGATATATCAAAAAAATTGTAGGCATTCTGTGTCTTACAAAATGGGGATTACTCCTCTGGGAAGAGCGCTTACCCGTGATCAACCTTTGCGGTGATCAGCTAGAAGTACCTTTGAAATTTATCATAACGGATGATCCTGTTCAATCGATTCAAACAGATGGGTTTCCACTAAGCCACTTCGCTGCCTCGCGGACAGGTTCACGTTAGAACTGAAGGCTTTGGTTGAGAACCATAATCGTTCCTCTGCTTAGAGGTTGGACACTAGCAGTACCTGTCTTACATCTCCCATGAACTGCATGACTTAACCTGCTCTCATATATTTTCATTACAGGCTAGCGCATGAGTGCAATGGAAGTGGTCCACTGCACAATTAGGGATAACCGGCAACCAGACCCTGAGACTTGGAGTGAAGAACGACATAAGATCCCAACAGGTCAGGTATGGTATCGAGCCGCACGACAGTGGATTGATCGCGTTCAGTTTTATTGTAGAAGGGAGACTGATAGTCTTTCGGACTACAATACTTACTCATTGACGTTTACAAATGTAAACCGAAAAATCATTACATGACACTTGCCTTTAAATGCTTGGAAAAGGGGTTTATTGAGGTTTTTGCTTTCTCAACCATAAAGATGGCTCATCAGCTGATAAAGCGAAGAAAAGCGAGGTTAATGGCTGAACGAACTGAACTGAACTATGTCTGGAACATCATCCGCCACGGCAGTACAATACATAAGCAAACTGCTGAGTATAAAAAGCAATCTACTACTCTAAGTATTACTGAGCTACTGATGATGTGTATTTGGAAGAGCATTGTCACTCTGTGTTACGTGAGGGATAACCGGTAACCTGACCCTTAGACTTGGGGTGGTGGACAACCACATGAGGTTCCGATAGGTCCGGCGTGGTAGCAAGCTGGGCGACAGCAGATTAGCGGCTACCATCAATGGGATTATATAGACGAAAGGGGATAGGATAAAACGACGCCAACGGCTATTGTCTAGCTATATCGCCAACTAATCGGCATGTCAATTTCATGAACCCTCACCAGGAAGCCAACGTGGGCAAGCCTAGTGAGTAGGATTAGTGTACCTTTCGTCATATTATAGACTGACCACCTGGAACCATCCTCTAGTCAATTTCGGTTATATATATATATATATATATATATATATATATATATATTACACACCCGCCTGATTTCAGAATGTGTCAAACAAAACATAGTACAATCGGTTTTACATGGCCATGAGTGACATATGAGCCGAATTTTTATATTTTTCCAGTCTTACATTGCACTCTATTGTTCCTATATGATCTTAGATTATTATCAAGCTGTTGTATTGTGTTGAATAGTGTAACATCGGTCAAAGCGTTAATAAAAACTGCTGAACGGAAATTCGCCATCAATCAGTGGATCTAAGGAAACCCCGACATAATTCGAATGGAGAGATACGTACCTGTTTTGTCGTTCGCGGTATTGTTGGACCAAGTTGTGATAATAGTGCTCAAGAGTGATTTTTGCAACTTTGACTTTGTCTAATGTGTGACTGCCTACGTGCAGGGACGATGCAGTGCCGTTTCCATCTTTCGGAGGTGAGCTAGTTGTTGTGTACGATGTCACTGAGGAGGTACTGATAGCGACCGAACCATTGTGGTTGCTGTTTATTGAAGATTTCCCACCACTGGATTTACGTGAAACCAACACACGATCGACGAATCGACTTGCGTCCGCGTTATGGGTACCCACGACGGACATGTTGGCTGGCAGATGTTAATTATGCACATCGAACAGCAGACAATCAAGGTGAACAAAAATTCCGTCAATTCTGTTTCATTCTCTCGTTGCATAGTCCCTCTTTTTGTACTATTTGAGTAAGAGTCTACCACCCCCGACCAGCTCGACCCTAACTTGGCCGGGTTGGCCACCCGACCTTGAGTTCAAATTTGCCGGGCGCCGCCTTAAAGAGCAACTCAAATACTTTCTACTGTACAATACCGAGTGCACATACCTAAATCATCCTCTTAGAAATCGGACTCTACGTCGAATTGTACGGTTTTATCTTGCGTTACAGCATGCCTCGGAGTTATCCGAAATAAACCATTATCATTATCATTATCATTATCAAGTAGCAGCGATTAGGTCACGCACACACACCTACATTATAGTCGTTTATGCCACACGGTCCCCGTCAGACACGTTACACTGCTCACAGTCTTTCATTGACGTTGCAGAAAGTCCTCTCTTGATGTGTGGTGATACTTGTGACTCCATTATACATCCAGACACATGCGCACATACCGGATGCAAGATATGTCCCGCAACCCCTATCAACCATGTGACGGCGTTCGCAATTTGTTTTTGTTGATGTTACTGAAAGGTCCTTTGCATATGTGGAAGTAGCCGTGGTCACATCATACACACACACTCAAGCAAGCACGTACAACCAGGGCGGGACGGCCCATCCAAGGACAGCATCTATGTTTCCCCTTCATGCCCACCATCGGTCAGTTGTTCTCGTGGAAGATGTAGAATAGACTCGAGTCTACGTGGCCAACGGATTATGTGCGACCATGAGCAGAACGTTGACGACAAGCAATAGGAATGAGCCCTGAAAGCAAGGCCTATGTAGTTAGGAAGAATCAGTAAATTTATACAAAACCTTTATCTCTGCAAAGGATCCGGGAGGATTTCGGCGGGCGGTGTAACGACCGGTCGTGGAAAATCCACCTAAAACCGTTGCAGTTCCATATTTTTCTTATCATCACTCACTTGCCTACACTATTGACGTGTATTTACGCACTGTTTGTTTTTATGGACCAATTGTTGTTTGTTCGCGCCCAGAGCGCTACTTTGTCATATCCTTGTTCTGGACCTGCGTGACGCATGTGCTCCTTGCTCGCACGCCGCAATTCAGTTTCTCGTTTGTTGAGTCCTTGTGATCCCATAATTGAGGTTTGCATCTTTTTGGTGTCACTGTTCATTCAATAATCTGGCATCGCAGAATATCACGGATAATCGCCTTTTGATTTCGGGATCCGTTGTGAATTTGGCTACGCATTGCTCAATCGTGTGTTACAAACCATAAGCAGAGAGCTAAAGGTGCATCAACTCTTCTCCATTATACGTAGAAGACTCAAAGGGACTAAATGGAAGCCTCTAGGAGAATTCGAGTACTATCCGTACCAACGGAGCTGTTGCTGGTACTGACATGGGGTTCTGCACTCAGGGGACACGGGTTTAAGCTCATATAATCGAGAGTACAGAAACAATTGAGGGTATTTTCTAGGCGTGCCGCGTTGCCAACCCATGGAACGCTCTGCTGGCCAGGGTGGTGTCTGCCAAATCGGTGGCAAGCCTTAAGTCAGGGTTGGAAATTTGCCGGCCTGAAGTGTTCCCTGGGTGCGTTCTATTCCACGTCATTCAGTGACAGCACTGGACGCAGATCCGTAGATGTTTATCTCAGAATCGCATTGCTTGGTTTAGCAAAGAATGAAGCTCAACTTCACTCTGGGTTGGGTTTTGGGTCAGGATACGCTGACTAGCCCAACTTGTGCAGTGATAAGAGGCAGACGATGAATCATGATTCGGACCTCCTGCGAACTGATATATCAAAAAAATTGTAGGCATTCTGTGTCTTACAAAATGGGGATTACTCCTCTGGGAAGAGCGCTTACCCGTGATCAACCTTTGCGGTGATCAGCTAGAAGTACCTTTGAAATTTATCATAACGGATGATCCTGTTCAATCGATTCAAACAGATGGGTTTCCACTAAGCCACTTCGCTGCCTCGCGGACAGGTTCACGTTAGAACTGAAGGCTTTGGTTGAGAACCATAATCGTTCCTCTGCTTAGAGGTTGGACACTAGCAGTACCTGTCTTACATCTCCCATGAACTGCATGACTTAACCTGCTCTCATATATTTTCATTACAGGCTAGCGCATGAGTGCAATGGAAGTGGTCCACTGCACAATTAGGGATAACCGGCAACCAGACCCTGAGACTTGGAGTGAAGAACGACATAAGATCCCAACAGGTCAGGTATGGTATCGAGCCGCACGACAGTGGATTGATCGCGTTCAGTTTTATTGTAGAAGGGAGACTGATAGTCTTTCGGACTACAATACTTACTCATTGACGTTTACAAATGTAAACCGAAAAATCATTACATGACACTTGCCTTTAAATGCTTGGAAAAGGGGTTTATTGAGGTTTTTGCTTTCTCAACCATAAAGATGGCTCATCAGCTGATAAAGCGAAGAAAAGCGAGGTTAATGGCTGAACGAACTGAACTGAACTATGTCTGGAACATCATCCGCCACGGCAGTACAATACATAAGCAAACTGCTGAGTATAAAAAGCAATCTACTACTCTAAGTATTACTGAGCTACTGATGATGTGTATTTGGAAGAGCATTGTCACTCTGTGTTACGTGAGGGATAACCGGTAACCTGACCCTTAGACTTGGGGTGGTGGACAACCACATGAGGTTCCGATAGGTCCGGCGTGGTAGCAAGCTGGGCGACAGCAGATTAGCGGCTACCATCAATGGGATTATATAGACGAAAGGGGATAGGATAAAACGACGCCAACGGCTATTGTCTAGCTATATCGCCAACTAATCGGCATGTCAATTTCATGAACCCTCACCAGGAAGCCAACGTGGGCAAGCCTAGTGAGTAGGATTAGTGTACCTTTCGTCATATTATAGACTGACCACCTGGAACCATCCTCTAGTCAATTTCGGTTATATATATATATATATATATATATATATATATATATATTACACACCCGCCTGATTTCAGAATGTGTCAAACAAAACATAGTACAATCGGTTTTACATGGCCATGAGTGACATATGAGCCGAATTTTTATATTTTTCCAGTCTTACATTGCACTCTATTGTTCCTATATGATCTTAGATTATTATCAAGCTGTTGTATTGTGTTGAATAGTGTAACATCGGTCAAAGCGTTAATAAAAACTGCTGAACGGAAATTCGCCATCAATCAGTGGATCTAAGGAAACCCCGACATAATTCGAATGGAGAGATACGTACCTGTTTTGTCGTTCGCGGTATTGTTGGACCAAGTTGTGATAATAGTGCTCAAGAGTGATTTTTGCAACTTTGACTTTGTCTAATGTGTGACTGCCTACGTGCAGGGACGATGCAGTGCCGTTTCCATCTTTCGGAGGTGAGCTAGTTGTTGTGTACGATGTCACTGAGGAGGTACTGATAGCGACCGAACCATTGTGGTTGCTGTTTATTGAAGATTTCCCACCACTGGATTTACGTGAAACCAACACACGATCGACGAATCGACTTGCGTCCGCGTTATGGGTACCCACGACGGACATGTTGGCTGGCAGATGTTAATTATGCACATCGAACAGCAGACAATCAAGGTGAACAAAAATTCCGTCAATTCTGTTTCATTCTCTCGTTGCATAGTCCCTCTTTTTGTACTATTTGAGTAAGAGTCTACCACCCCCGACCAGCTCGACCCTAACTTGGCCGGGTTGGCCACCCGACCTTGAGTTCAAATTTGCCGGGCGCCGCCTTAAAGAGCAACTCAAATACTTTCTACTGTACAATACCGAGTGCACATACCTAAATCATCCTCTTAGAAATCGGACTCTACGTCGAATTGTACGGTTTTATCTTGCGTTACAGCATGCCTCGGAGTTATCCGAAATAAACCATTATCATTATCATTATCATTATCAAGTAGCAGCGATTAGGTCACGCACACACACCTACATTATAGTCGTTTATGCCACACGGTCCCCGTCAGACACGTTACACTGCTCACAGTCTTTCATTGACGTTGCAGAAAGTCCTCTCTTGATGTGTGGTGATACTTGTGACTCCATTATACATCCAGACACATGCGCACATACCGGATGCAAGATATGTCCCGCAACCCCTATCAACCATGTGACGGCGTTCGCAATTTGTTTTTGTTGATGTTACTGAAAGGTCCTTTGCATATGTGGAAGTAGCCGTGGTCACATCATACACACACACTCAAGCAAGCACGTACAACCAGGGCGGGACGGCCCATCCAAGGACAGCATCTATGTTTCCCCTTCATGCCCACCATCGGTCAGTTGTTCTCGTGGAAGATGTAGAATAGACTCGAGTCTACGTGGCCAACGGATTATGTGCGACCATGAGCAGAACGTTGACGACAAGCAATAGGAATGAGCCCTGAAAGCAAGGCCTATGTAGTTAGGAAGAATCAGTAAATTTATACAAAACCTTTATCTCTGCAAAGGATCCGGGAGGATTTCGGCGGGCGGTGTAACGACCGGTCGTGGAAAATCCACCTAAAACCGTTGCAGTTCCATATTTTTCTTATCATCACTCACTTGCCTACACTATTGACGTGTATTTACGCACTGTTTGTTTTTATGGACCAATTGTTGTTTGTTCGCGCCCAGAGCGCTACTTTGTCATATCCTTGTTCTGGACCTGCGTGACGCATGTGCTCCTTGCTCGCACGCCGCAATTCAGTTTCTCGTTTGTTGAGTCCTTGTGATCCCATAATTGAGGTTTGCATCTTTTTGGTGTCACTGTTCATTCAATAATCTGGCATCGCAGAATATCACGGATAATCGCCTTTTGATTTCGGGATCCGTTGTGAATTTGGCTACGCATTGCTCAATCGTGTGTTACAAACCATAAGCAGAGAGCTAAAGGTGCATCAACTCTTCTCCATTATACGTAGAAGACTCAAAGGGACTAAATGGAAGCCTCTAGGAGAATTCGAGTACTATCCGTACCAACGGAGCTGTTGCTGGTACTGACATGGGGTTCTGCACTCAGGGGACACGGGTTTAAGCTCATATAATCGAGAGTACAGAAACAATTGAGGGTATTTTCTAGGCGTGCCGCGTTGCCAACCCATGGAACGCTCTGCTGGCCAGGGTGGTGTCTGCCAAATCGGTGGCAAGCCTTAAGTCAGGGTTGGAAATTTGCCGGCCTGAAGTGTTCCCTGGGTGCGTTCTATTCCACGTCATTCAGTGACAGCACTGGACGCAGATCCCTTCCCTCTTCTGTAACCACTTTCCACTGGTTTTATACTTACATGTGGCTCTCTCCACCACCCCTTTTCCACCATCTCCCATCTTATTCTCCTTATTCCACAACGTACCACTATTGCCACTTTATCTAGGCACTGCCCGCGGGTGTGATACTCTTGGGAGGAGCTAGACTTGGAAAAGGATCCAGTTCGTAAGGGTGGGACTGCTAAACTCTTCAGACAGCGAACTGAGTCTGAACCCTGTTTTATCTACAGAGTATACGACAGAAACACGAAGCGAACACGGAAGTCGTAGCCCGGTGGGATTCATCTGGACGCTCACTGGAGCAAGGATCTGGACTGCTTTATTGGCTCAAGCCTCAGGTTCTGGGGTGCCACGGGGCTCGAAGCTCGACCTTCCGCTCTTCCTCATCTTCATCAAAAACCTAGCATGTGAGCTTACGAACCCCACGATTAACTTCGCCAATGACGTCAAGATAGCTGGTGCAGGTATGGTCCTTGATGTTTTAGCAGAACAAAACTTAATCTTACACCAAACCTCACCAAGAGCCAAAGCTTGACCACAAATACAGGGGCTAGCTGGAAAGGTGTGGATCGTTGCAAGTGGTCTCTCAGGTCAAAGACTCAGATGTTCAAACAGACAAAAGCTTCAAGCCATCGAAGCAGAGCGCCGCGGCAGCCAATTTGGCCAGGAGAGAACTCTTTCGAGTAAGATCCTTTACGTCGTGTAGAGGGACGGAGATTTTCCTTCCGACATACGAGGCCATAGTTGGGCCGCACACGGAGTACTGTGTGCTAGTCTTGGCACAGCACTACCAGAAAGAGCGGGGGCCACTCACTAGAATGGCGACTGGGCAAGGGGTTCAGACACACAGAGAGTCTCCTTGCCCTGGATCTGTCCTCAGTGGAAAGGCGGCGCGTTCGTGGGGTTTTCACAGAAACCCTCAAGGTAAAGAAGGCGCTGTCAGATTTAAATCGAAAAGACGTTTACTCTCCGATACCAGAGTGGGGCACAAGGGGGCATAATCTTAGAATACAAAGAAAGCACTCGATGCCCCAAGTCACGGCAAATTACTTCTCCATTGGAATAGGCTCCCGGAGGAGGTAGTAAGTGCTACAGCAGTTAGGGCTCTTAAGAAAGCAGTAGACTAGTGTGGGGTGGTAGTATACTCCGAATTATGTTAGGACAGATTCTAGGGTCAGAAGCAATTTGCTCATTGTCTCCACCTTTCTCTGCCAGGGCTGACACTGCACAAAGTTTCTGCCCTTCAGCAAAGAAACCCACGCAGTGTTGGGAGCCACGGAAAAGCACCGACAACACACTTATCTGGATACCCAATTGGCTCTAGCTGCACCAAGTCCCGTGCAAGTAGAACTGAACTGAACTGAACCCGACCAAACCCGACTTGAAAAAGCCTCAAGGCTTCGCCAGGAGATTGCGGTCCAAAGATCTCTGTAGCAATCGGTTGTGGAAAATCCTCCCCCAGAAACACTGCAATTCCACGTTTCCCTGACATCACTCGATCATATGCACTATTTGCTTGTTTTTATGCACCGTATGTTTTCATGAACCGGCTTTTGTTTGTTCACATCCAACGTTCCACTCAGTTGTATTCTATTTCGGACCTGCGTGAAGCAAGTGCTCCTTCCTCGCAAGCCGCAATTTGGTTCTCATTTTCTGGGTCTCTGTGATGACATATTGAGGTTCGTATCTGTTTTGTGTGATTGCTCATCTGATAACCTAGTATCGTAAAATTACCCGGATAATCGCGTCCTGATTTCGAGATCCTCCTCGAACTTGGCTACATATTGCTTAAAGGCGGCTCACACTCTTGCTGGCTGAGACCCGATAGATTTTCCAGTTCAGAATCGTTTGCGCTACTCAACCTAAACGGAACGCACCCTTTCATTGTGAAGTAATCTATCTTCCAGCTCACCGGCAATAAGAGGAGCAAAATGCAGTAAAACTGGTGTTCTGGACCCTCTCGCTTTGTCCAGCTCACCGGCAAAACCTGTGTCCGAGGCATCCGTCACTACCGAAATAGGAGCTAAAGGGTCGTGGTGGGTAAGGAGTGCTGTTTTGGCGACAGCATTTTTGACCAAGGCAAATGCGACTTGTGCCGTGTCGGGAAACACGAACTTCCGCTTACCTCCGCGCAACAGGTCGGTGAGGGGTTGCATCATTTCCGCACAGTGAGGAACAAGTCGGCGGTAGAAAGTCACCAGGCCGGCAAACTGACGCAACTGGCGGAAAGGTTGGGGCCCAAGGTAGTCGCGAGTGGCGGAAACTTTATCTGGCAGAGGGCGGATACCCGAGGATGAAATAGAATGTCCTATGAAAGTGATATCAGACCGGCCTAATTTGCATTTCGCGATATTGATCTTAACGCCGTGCTGGCTAAGGCGTTCGAAAAGTGCTCGTAAGTGTGCGACGTGCTCTTGCTCTGAAGAACTAGCCACCAAAATATCATCCAGGTATACGTGGCCGTTTTCCAGACCACAAGTTGCTTCGTGCATGAACCATTGGAAGGTCTGGGCTTCATTGCTGAGTCCAAACGGCGTTCTCAGAAACTTGAACAGTCCGAAAGGCGTAGTGACGGCAGTTTTAGGGATATCGGCCCCTGCTACCGGGATCTGGTTGTACGCACGAACTAAATCAATACGGCTGAAGACGGAGCAACCTGATAAAGACAAAGTGGGGTCCTGTATATGGGGAACTGGGTATCGGTCAGGGACGGTGATTTTGTTAAGTGCTCTGTAATCACCACAGGGCCGCCAGTCGCCTCTAGACTCAGGGACCATATGAAGAGGGGAAGCCCAAGGGCTACTAGAAGGGCGTATCATACCAGTTCTACCATATGTTCGCATTCAGCCTGTGCAGCACGAGGCTTGTCTGGTGCTAACCGACGCGGCCTACTGAACACTGGGGGTCCCTTAGTATCGATATGGTGAGTGACACTGGTGGTCACTGCTGGGAGAGGCCCGGCCTGCCGAAGCATGGCCGGGTAGGCGGCGATGAGTTCGCCATAAGGTTGGTGTGCCGGTGGTTGAACGTAAAAGGCGTGATGTGATTCACTCGCGAGTTATAACCCGCAACAGCTGAAGTGGTCTGACGATCTACCACTCTACGGCGCCGTGCATCAACTAACAAGTCAAAGTGTTGCAGGAAGTCAATGCCTAGAATTGGGTACGGGGCGTCGGCGATGATGAATACCCAACGAGAATTACGCTTTGAACTTAAGTTTAAGGCGAGCGACCGCTGGCCAAACGTTGGGATGGCTGTGCCATTGGCAGCGCGTAGTGTTTAAGCCTGCGGTGTGCTATTGTCGCCTTTCGCTCGGGGGAGGACGCTCACTTCAGCAGCGGTATCTACAAGGAATGGGTTATTCGAAGTGATGTCCCTTACGTTCAAAAGACGACTGTTGGTCTGATACCCGGCTTCATGGGTCTCCACCACGGACCGGGGGTTTAGTTTCCCTGATGGGCACCGGAAAAAATACGCCCTGGTTCACATCGTTTGGCTCCCTCACCAAAGCGACTGTGGTATTTACAATACCCTTCTTTTGAAGAGCCGAAACGTCTTCGCGATGACGGACTATGGAACCCAGGTAAGCGTGCGCGGTGCTGCTTCTGTGACCCATTTATTACTGCTGGGCGTTGCAGGCTCGCGTCAATTCTAGACAAAATTGCCCCGAGGTCGTTAGGTGTTGGCAAGGCAGGCACCGTTGTGACGGGGATCTGGTTACTCCAGCGGGGTTGTATAGTGACATAATGCCATCAGCTATTGCTGCAGTTTCCTCCAGTGAACACTTGCGCGTGGCACTTATTAAAACTGGGATGTTGTGCCGCAAACGCTGCAGCCAAGTTTCCTTTGAGAGCGGGTCCTCGCCTACCGTCGGTCCTCTCAAGCGCTGCATCTCACGCAGCAGTTCGGAGGGCTTCCTACTTCCAAGCTCAACGTTTTGAAGTTGTTGCATACGTTGGTCCTGCTTTGGGGTTGTGCGGGCAGTGACGGCCTCCTTTAAAGCCTCATAGCTTCGGGAAGAGATTAATACGTCCCTTACTTGCATTGTGACCTCCGGCGGAAGGCGGCCTGCTACCCACCTGAAACGGCTGGCGCCACTGGTTATACGGCAGTTTTTGAATTCCAACTCGACCAGCGTGAACCGGAGTCCTGGATCAGCAGGCGTGAATGCCGGTATGTGCAGCGTGGTCGCCCCAACGGTGGGGTCTGAGCAGGGTTTCCGTTCGGCAAACATAGCGATTATTTTATAGAATACAGACGGGAAAATAATCGACGACCAATGGAGCGCTATAGTCTTCGCGACGAACTAGACACCAAAAATATGTATGGACAAAAAAACATTTGGTAAACCGACCAAACATTTCAGCAGATAGGGAAACAATTAAACACACAAACGTGCGCAGACGGGACCTTGAACGGTAGAAAACAAGGGAACTCACGTAACCTGGGGATCGCGCCGGGCTCACCAATTGTGAGGATGATTAGACCTCACTTCATGGTTTCCTTAGTAAACGCGTGCTTCGATCCTTTGTACTGCGCGGACCACCTGCACGTTACTCTAATGTTCTGCACTGCACGAATATGTTAACCAGAACAGTATTCTCCACGACCCGTGAGAACGAGAAGGCGATTGGAAGAGACGGTGGTTAGTGTGTATCTGGGAGCGTGCGTGAGAGCGTGCGCAAGAGCAACGGTCAAATGGACACCGCGCTTGGCAGTCAGCGTTCAGTTGAACAATAAACGTGGTAAAAGTACGAATGAAGATAGCAACCGCCACAAACCAGATGCCGGATAATTTCAAGATTTGTATTTTCAACCCGTCTTCTCTTTCTGTTGGAAAGGTAGAACAAATGAACAAAAAACTTTCTTAAGCAAGCCATAATCCGACTCGACTCAACCAGGCCGGAGCGAATAATCAATAATTCATTGGATCACTCTATGCGGAACCCCTTTTGCCGATCGAGCGGTCATCTAAAGTTCAACGCAAATCGGGTCAACGGATCAATGGTCAATCCGGCAAATGTTTTGGAAACCCAATCGGCCTAACAATGCTTGAACCCAGCTGGAGGCTCTAGTTCGGGAACGTTCGATTTTCGCCTTGGATATCACATAGTATTTTCTGTAAAGACACGTTTTGCTTTGGAGAGCTGAAATGTTTTCTTCTGGTTTTTTCATAAGGGGCTAGATCGATTGAAGTCGCAAGTTGGGATCGTGTGCGCAGTTTTCCACACAGGCCGTACATAAGAACGCGTGGGTCATAACACTTTCCCGTTACCCCATTATCCGGTGAACTATCTTCCAGTTCACCGATGACATTCAGATAATAAGATAATTACGGGATCCGGGAACTTCTGGGTTTCAGACTCGTACCCGTGTACTACTTCAAGACTTCAAGTCTAGACAGACCAGACCTGATCTTCATCAAATGTCGTGGCTACCACTTTGGACCAGGGTAAGCTGCCTCAGGAGCGGAAAGTCGCGGCAGTCGTGGCAATACATAAGAGTGGGCCTAAGTCGGCTGTGCAGAACTACAGGCCGGTAAGCCTAACTAGCATTCTATGTAAAGTCCTGGAGAAGATCATCCGTGCCCATATCTGCCAGCACTTACTGGAGCACTCCATGTTAGGTCTGGCGCAGCATGGATTCCTGAAAAAGAGTTTTTGTTTGGCCAATCTCCTGTGCTTCTTAGATGAAGTAACTCGACGACTGAACGAAGGTAAGGAGGTTGAGGTATGCTGCCTCGACTTTAGCAAGGCCTTCGACTCCGTTAATCATCGTCTCTTGCTATGCAAGATGGAGACTTTCGGTATAGGTGGGCCAGTATTTAGGTGGCTGGAGGACTTCCTCTCCCACAGGACGTTTTATGTCAAAGTGGGGGACAGGTGCTCCAGTTTGGTGAATGTCACCAGTGGTGTACCTCAGGGATCCGTCCTAGGCCCGGTCCTATTCTTGTTATTTATTAATGACCTGGCATCCGCTCTTCAATCGCCCAGCTTTGCGGATGATGTGAAGATTGTTGGATCTAAAGGTAGGTCGGACTTGGGCAGGGAAATGGGTACTGTCCTGAACTGGGCATACAAATGGGACTTACCTTTAAACGCTCAGAAAAGCCGTTTGTTGTCAAGGGCAACAGAGGGCCTGACTGTCACCCATGATCAAGAGCAATTCACCGTAGTGGCAGTCAGTAGGGTTAAAGACCTTGGGGTCATCATGAACATTGACTTCAAATGGTCGGAGCAGTGCAACGCTGCTGCGCATAAGACTCGTGGGGAGCTCTTTAGGCTGCGATCAGCTTTGTCTTGCCGGAAGCCGGAGTTATTCGCACCTATTTACATGGCTATAGTACGACCTCACTTAGAAGGTAGCGTGCAGGCTTGGTCGCCCTTCCACGAAAAGGAAGCCGCCTGCCTAGAGAAAAATCAACGTCTCGCCACGCGAATGGTTGAGAGGCAGATGGGTAAGACGCACGAGCAGAGACTCTGTGACCTGAATCTCTTCTCGTTGGAAAGGAGGAGAGGTCAAGGGGATCTGATAGAAAAGTTCAAGGTAATGAAGGGCTTTTCTGGCCTGAGACCAGGTAGTCTATTCCAGGTGGCCGTAGACTCCAGGACAAGGGGACACGAAAAGAAATTGATAAAAGCCCGATCTAGGTTGATGGCTAGAACGCACTTCTTCAGCAACAGGGTTGTGAACAGTTGGAACGGTCTGCCTGCTGGAATGGTAGATCTGCAGACAGTCCAATCCTTCAAATGTGCCCTTGATCGCAAGTGGTACGAGATCTTTCCTTGTAGTGAGCCTTGAGAATATCAACTAGATGGACGACGGGTAGCACTGTGGTCCTTCTGGAGTATGTTTTAACAGACTTTTTTCCTCACTGCAAACTGTCTCCGTGAACGCTCACGATGCATAATGTCTCTCGCAGTTGATGTGCGATGAGGTTTTCCGTTTCCATCTCAGTTTTAGCGGGGATTCGACGAAATACACTCGGCAGTGGTGGGTGCATAACTGGTGTGCATACCATCGAAGGAATTCGGGACGCTCGATTGGCCGTGGCCATTACCTGTCCTGTGCAGACTGAACTGAACTGAACTGAACTGAACTTCAAGACTTCAAGACAACTGAACGGGGGACCACATTTTGGACCTAAGCGTGGTGTCCCGTTCGGTGGGTTGAGAAGTGGCCGTCTCTCGCAGGGTACAGTCATTGATGACGGAATTCATCTATCCTGGAATACCTTTAAATCGGCGATCGCCGACCTGTTAAACAGGTTTGCACAGTCACATAAGACTCGTCAGCATGACAATGTTTTCCTGATGTATAACTTATTCTCCGCAGATTTAATGGGTCAACTTTTAATATATCCAGCGCTAGAAACTCTACATGGGTATAGTGCGAAACTGTATAGGCCCCGTCTCCGCGTTTTTGTGCCCCAAAATTCCGTTACTTGCAGGATTATATCTTTGTGAAATAATTTCCCACAAGACCCCATCTATGCCAGGCGAACAATCCGTGGTGAGTTGGGCCGAGAACTACGGTCGAAATTCCCGCCCCGGGATAATAATCGTACCGGAGGACACACCCTGACGCTTCGTAAGGCGTATTCGACCGTCTTACTGGCCGTCTATCGATTGTCAAGGAGTGACCAATCTCTGGAACGCTCTGCCGACCGAAGTGGTGGAAGAGGAAACCCAGACACTGTTTAAGGAGAAATTGGATCAGACCCTGAAGGATTGTTGGCGGAGCACCGACATCTAGCCGAGTCAATAGAGTACAATGCGATGGGGCTTATACGGGATGACTTCCCATTGCCCTTTACCTGAAGACTGAAGAAATAATGGAGGCATCATTCAAAGCAACCTTTAAGGCTATTTCGGATCGTCACCTGGGGTTAGGTCCCGGCCCACTCCCAACTAATCTACCTCTCCTACCAGTCATGTTTTCGGGTTGTTTTTTCTTTCTACCAGTCCTAAAGAAAAAAAGAAAAGGTGAGTAAACAAATAACTGATTAGAAAAACCAATGAATAGACTAGCAAACCAAAGAAATAAGTGAGTAATAGATAAAAGATAAAAAAGACCACATTACATTCCGTTTTTCTCTTTGAACTGTTGTGTCCCCACCCATTTTCCAAGTTTCTTCTCTTTCCCCCATGGTAACTAAAAGAAAAAAGCGAGTTTGTATACAAACATAAATTAGTCATGAACAAGTGTGTATTTATTTATTTTTCCATTTTCTAATCAACGGCTTCTCGTTCTTGCGCTTGTTTGCCACTCCATGTTGTCCAGTTTCTTTCAGTTCTGCACCCCAACGGAAAGAAGATGAATACAAGACCCGGGAATATTTGGGCTCATTTCTCGTACCCGCAAATTACTTCGACACTTCAAGACAAATGTCCTTGTTTTATTCTTACGCAGCTAATTCCTGCCAGGTGGTGGGCCAGCTTCATGAGTGCCCTGAATAACCTCTACCCGTGAGTGGCGTGTGTAGAAAAACTGTTCATGAGAGATCTTGCGAATTATGTACAAAGTGGCGTCTCCAGCGTCACTCGACACGCTAATGGCCGGTCGTGGTTCAACGAGTTACTAGTCTGTTTCGCCGACGTAACAGGGTATGGCAGCACTTTCGGTCTACCGGCGATGATTGCGGGATGCACAGGAAGGTAAAACCATGTTCGGCTATGAAAATCTCAAAAATGCTTGAGCCTGCCTCAGGTTTTTCCCAAGTTTGCCCCATCGCTTAGGGCTTGTCCTATGGGGCAACCTTGCTGCAACAAGTTTTCAATGGTGAGCTTGGGATACCCCTGGTTGGCCCCAAGTCTGTCCCACGCGTGCCCCGTGGGGCAAACTTGGGGCGTGCTACTTGGGTTGCGTTTGAGGAGTGTCTGGTAGCCAACTCAGTTACGGCATGAGGATGACTGTTTGTATGCCTGTGTAGAGGGATCAAATGTTGCTCAGGTATTCATACACGGCGGGGAAATGGAGTATTGGCGGATTTAGACGATAAGAAAGCAGAATTCCTGGTTTTTTATCGAGACACTGTTTATTCCCCAGAGGTGTTCCGGCGCTCCAAGTGCCCCGGTGCAACTTATCTTTACTAGCACTACGCTACATCGGCGAGTCCCTCAGCGTGATATCTGGAATTATATTTTTTGTGGTTTTGTCAGTCTGTGGAGCATTGTGCCTCGCAAAATAGCCAAGAATGTTGCGTCCATATTTCTGGTTTGTGCAAATGTTGTTTGTCCCCGCGACAAATCCTTTCATTGTGATGGGTGTGATGGTTGGATCCACCTTGAGTGCTCCAAAGTCGACAATGACCTTAACAAAGCCCTAGATAGAAGCCATATGAAGTTGCTCAAAGTGCTGTGCATCAAATGCACTGAGCTATCGACAGCTGTGTGGCCCGCAAAGAGGTCATTGATAACGGCACCTTCCATCGCAGATAAGACTGATTCATCATTATCATTATCATCATCGTCGTCGTTACCACCATCCACTTTCTCGTCATCAGTAGCAGCGGAGGTAGCAGTAACAGCATCATCATCGTCATCAACTTCACCAATGTCATCATTGCCACCTTCATCGCCGTCAGGGGGGACAACGTTCGCGGAGATTGTGACTTCCAGTAGCATGGTAGTTGCCAGTGCACACGTCTCTTCTGTTTTCGCTGGATCTGGTGTTAAGGAGGTTACGGTTTTGGGGACGGAAAATGTCAGTCGTATGAAAGCCAATAACAAGAAGAGGAACGCACCGTCCCAAGAAGGAGCAACGACGATCACTGCTATCACATCGGCAGCCGTCCCTCCATCGGTCTCCGAGTTAACGACACTCCCTGATCACAGAGATTCCCGGATACAGATGCGTACGGGTCATAAAAAATTACCCCCGCTGGATCAGTGCTTGCTGGTGGTTAGAATTCCGGAAGCATCGGTACCGGTCCCTCAGCAGCGCCTCGATCACGACGTTCTTCAGTTACGGAGTATATTTGAAAAACTGTTCTCTGCGGGTGAAGAGACGTTAGCGGGGTCTATACGGGTAAAAACGGCTTTTCGTTTAGGGAGGATATGCGAAACTGGGGATCTCCGACCTCTGAAAATTGTTCTCGCTTCTCGCGAACAGGCACAAGAGGTTTTACGGCGATCGCCGTGTCTAAGAGGCGAGGTTGCTCGACTGTTGTGTGACTTGGAACCAGAGGATCGGCAGAAATTTAAGCAATCTCGCACTGAACTCCGGGAACGCCGCGCAAACGGTGAGGGCAATGTTTACTTACAGGATTTTCGGATAATGAAGAGGTGACTGCGGATGATGTGGCCACCGCTAACTGCAGTGACATTATCAGCTCCAACCCAGGGGGAAGCCCTATTATGAATTTCAGTCAGTGTGTCGTGAATGGACAGACAGATGTGGTTCGGAGCAATGTTAGGGAGCTGTTGAACAAACGCGAGGAAATGGAAGTGTTTGCTATAGCCCATAGATCTGCGGTTATAACGCTGACTGAGACTTGATTGCATGACGAGGTTCTGGACACCGAGGCTGCTCTGCAGAGGTACCACATGTTTCGTTCTGACCGAACTCGGTTCAGAGGCAGTGGCGGTGTAATAACTTATATTAGAGACGGCATATCCGCTCATCTGCTTGATCGTTATTCGGATCCCCAAGGACTTGGGGAGGCACTTTGGTGTAAGATGAAATCAGTTAGTAATGGATCCGTGGTTTTGGGATCTTTCTACAGGACACCTACCGCAGAGCCACTGGGCATCCTGGAGTCTTTGAGGCGACGAAAATCTGACGGTCACTGTCTCATCCAAGGTGACTTTAATGTGCCCCTCATCGACTGGGCTGCATCCTGATTTACTGCAGCAGCTGATAACTTCTCCCGAAATCTGCTTAACACGGCATGTGATCTGGCGCTGTACCAACACGTACCTCAACCAACTCGCTTCCAAGGTGAGCAGTCGTCCATTCTCGATCTTGTTCTCACTCCACGGATGTCGGACGTCTCCAAGATTGATATCCTACCTCCTTTAGATTCAAGCGACCATGCTGTTCTGTACATACACTCGAGACGTGGCGTCCAAACATCGACTAGTCCACGCTGCGGACCAAACGTTTGGCGAATAAACTTTGAAGATATGAGAGAGGTGACATGGACTATGGTATGAGAGCACGATGATCCTGACAAAGTGAAAACAGGCTGGAGTCGTATCCGCCACGGGATCCTTCAGTTGGTTGATCGCTTTGCTCCACCCCACCGCAAGCGTTCCCATGAACATGGTCCTCCGTGGTTTGATAGAGAACTTCGATGCCTTCTTCGCAGGAGAAATCGGGCATGGCAAAGGTATCGGGAGACCGGCGACGGCTATACTGTGTACAGACAGGTACGGAATCATTGTTCATCTATGAAGGCAATCAAGCGGTTTGAGGAGAGGCTGGCAGCCGACTGTGTCAAGGCACCTGAACGGTTGCACGCGTATCTCAAACGCCGCACGAGAGCGACGCCGGGCATACCAACCTTGGTTCAGACTGAGATCATCGCTGACTGACGAGGCTAAGGCTGGTGTCCTGGCACGGCATTATGCATCAGTATATGCGACGGATCCTGCAACAACCCTTTCGCCTGGTTCGCCATTTTCGGAACCCGTCAACGTGCCTTGTTATTTTCATGTGGACGAAATTACGGCACAACTACGATCTCTCAGGTCTCACCAATCAGCCGGCCCTGATGGAATTCACCTTCTGGTGTGAAGCGAACTCGCCGACATCATTACCTCACCAATCACCAGGTTGTTCAACACCTCTCTGGCAGCAGGGCAACTACCGGATGACTGAAAAGCCGCTATCATTGTTCCGCTGTTTAAAGGTGTTGACAAAACTGCGGCTGTTAATTGCCGTACTGTTAGTGTCACTTGTGTCGTCTGCAAGATCATAGAACGTCTCATAGCCAAGAAGGTGCAGGAACACATGTAAAACCATCACCTGTTCAGTTCTCAACAACATGGTTTCCGGAAATCCCGATCATGCTTGTCTAATCTTCTGCTTGCTCGTGAGCGCTGGACTGGATCGAAAGCCGAGGAATATTCCACGGACGTCATATTCGTGGACTTCAGCAAAGCCTTTGATAAGGTTCCACATGACCCTCTCCTTTGGAAGCTCAGAATAATGGAAATAGCCGCTCCCTTGCTAAGATGGATTGAAGATTTCCTGAGAGGACGGCGGTTTGCCGTCAGGGTCTCAACAACCATCTCCAGGTGGTACACAGGGACCAGCGGTGTTCCCCAGGGGTCTGTTCTTGGACCGTTGCTGTTTCTCATTTACATAAACGACCTTCCCTCAGTTTTCTCATCCTCTTGTCTCCTGTATGCAGATAACCTGAAACTTTGGCGCGCACTTGGTTCGGATGGAAATAGCCATATTCTACAGGAAGACCTAAATGCACTTTCGCGCTGGTCCTCTGAGTGGATGCTGCCCCTAAATCTTTCGAAGTGTGTTCATGTGCGTATGGGTCACTCTCAGTTGCCAGTGCGTTACCATCTGTCCGGAGCCTGCTGCGAAGAGCAGATTACGAGCGTGATCTCGGGGTTTTGGTGTCCTTTTCGCTGAAAACCAAAGGTCACACGCACAGAGTGTGTGCTTCCGCCTGGAGTATCCTTGATCCCATTCGTCGATCGTTTGGTAGCCTACGGTACGATGCTTCCCGTATGCTGTATACTTCACATGTACGTCCTAGACTCGAATATGGTAGTGCGGCTGCTTATCCATGTACAGCTGCAGAATCAACCAAGTTAGAGTGCAAAGGTCTGCTACCCGTCTCATCTATGGACTACGCGGGGTCAACTACAGCGAACGCCTTGAAGCAGTTGGTTTGTTTCCCGTAGCCTATCGGTGGATGCGTGGTGATCTCATCTGCATCCGTCGTATCATTCGGGGTGATCTGGGATTAGAGTTGCAAGCGGATTTCCCCGCTCCGTGGACTATGTCGTATGCGTGGGCACCCAATGACACTGGTGAAGATGCATTCTACTGGTTTGCCGTTAGTCTACCGCTTGTTTCGGAGGGCCAAAATTCTTTAGAATTCTTTACCTGCTGATGTCGTGGAAGAGGTAAGCGACAAAACATTCAAAAGGAAACTTGACCAGTCCTTGTTGGGGTAGGGCGCTCTACTCAGTCTTGAGTTTATGCCAACGAGTGGGTTGTGACGAGGCTTATACGGAGGATTTCCGCTGTCTCTAATATGAAGAATGAAGATTGAACACGCGCGTTCAAACTGGAGGAAGTAACTAATGCTGTTGGAGCTGTCCGGCCCAACCTATTGGTGGTTCCGCACTCCAAGTTCCAGGGTTGGGTTGCCAGTTCTCCCATCAGTTATTAATTTCACAAACTACGTGAATAATCGTTTTCGTCCAGTCTCACGCACACTCAGAACTCGCATCAAGCTCTCACTGCCCTCACTAACATTCGTGGTTTAAATCAAAATATTGGCTCTTTGCACCACCTTGTTACGCTTTCCTCCCCCGTTGCCTTATTTTTTGACTAAAAAAAATATGCATCTCCCAAGTCAGACTCGGATCACCTTCAATTTCCCAACTAATACATTCCTACTTTTCCCTCAAAGCTGTTGTCTGCGCCTATATCCACCTATCTGCCTCCTCCTCCTAACTTTCGCATCTTGACTTCTGTAGCCGGGACTTTTAATTCATGTGGTTGAAAATTTGGTCCCCTTCTTTTACCGATGTTTTCGAACTGCTTACTGCTCCCGAATAGTCATGACTCTCTGATTTTTAGGTTATAATCAAACATGGAGACATTGACTTCAAAGGACTCCAGCTGCCAAATTACCAATCTTGATTTCTTAACGTTCACAACGGGGAATGGCTATTGCACTCATCGGACACTTCACCGGTGGGGCGTGAAGTCGAGGCTTTCGTTGCAAACAACAACCTTTGCCAGCTGGTGGACCGCCTTACATGCAACACCAATCGAATTGGCAACTGTCCGCACCATCTTGACCTCATACTTATATCCATTCCCTCTTCATTTTCTAGTATTCCTTTCCTTGCCTCCCCCGGGCTCGTCAGACCATAGTCTCATCTCATTTTCCACTTATTTTCTCGTTCCGCTCCAACACCAAACTCTGGACGGGACTTTTGGCGTAACGATTCTGCTAACTGGGATGGTTTCATTGACTTTCTGACCTTTTACCCTTGGAACGACTTATTTTGCTGCTGTTTTCGTGTCTGTTTTTTAATTCCACTAAGACGGTTCTTCAAGGTGTGCATCTTCACATTCCTCACTTCTCTAAACCCGGCAACCTACAATCGTCTAAGTGGGTTAACCACGCTTGGAACCGTGCCTTTGTTCGGGTTTCATCCGACCCGTATCGTGGTGTCGTTCTCTCAGTAAGCGAACCATCTCCGTCCGAGTCCATGGGCTCCATTTCAGTTGTTCCTTGTGAATGCTGATCTTCTCCAAGGTTCTGTACTTGCGCATGCTCTCTTTTATTTAATAATGGCCTTTCATCTTCAGTGTCTAACTCACTTCATTGTTTTTCCGATAATGTTACTCCCCATTGCTCCCCTTCCTACGTTACCATTCGCTAGGCCACCACGAACATCGATCACGATCGTTCTGTTCTTAATTCATCACTTGCTTCCAGTCTAGAACAAATCTCTGCTTGGGGTTCCACTAACTATATCTGTTTCAGTGCTTCAAAAACCTCCCCTTTCATTTTCACTCAAGCATCTCCCTTATCCTCTTCACTCGATTGCCCTTCTCTCTGCAGGGTCATTTCTCTTACTAGCCGTATCCACAAATTATCTTTGTTGGTCTCCTTTTGTCTGCATTTGCCCCTTGTGCTGCGTGCGAACTTGTTTTTCTGTTCCGCACCAGATGCTGTTCTACACGCAACAGCAGGGAATGAGAAAATGTACAACGAACTTAGGGAAAGTAGGTGCCTCACGTCTTCGTGGTTGGTATCCAAAAGACCCCTCAACTAGTTGGCTAGACAGGCTAACGGATATGGAGGCGAACCATGAGTAGTGGCGATCGTCACTTTCTGTCGAATCAGAATGATTGATCAGTGCGTGTTTTTACAATTAGACTGTTTAATCAGTATACTGGCTATTAAGGCGCTCTTTCTTTTTCCCTCCCGTGTAGGTCCACTCCCTGTCCATCTTGTGTATTCATACTTTCTAATTCTACGAGCAACATGATAGAAAAGGCAGTAGTCAGTGGGGCTTGCTCTGCTGTTTAACGCTGTACGGTGATGATGATACTTCTTTTTGCTCCCGCTCACTTTTTGTGCAAAGCTCAAAATCGCCCGATCCTCTAATACTCCAATCATCTATGAGATGAAGCTTCGTCTACCGATTTTCGTCGTCTTGATGGGGTTCGAAGAAAGGCTGTCCAGACGATCGATAATCCCTCCCTAACCTCCAATCTGCAGCTACTTGCCGTTCATCGGGAAGCTGCTTCATTGTATCTTTTCTACCGTTATTATTTTGGGGTTTGTTCATGAGAAATCGCTTCGACAGTTCCCTTTCCTGTGACTTAAGTTCATTTTGTATGCAGACGGCCATTTATCAGGAGCTCTATCCCTAGATGTCAAAAGTCGCCATTTCATTCTTCTTTGATTCGCCGTTCTGCAAAGCTTTGGAACACTTTCTCTTTTCGTATTTTCAGCCAGTTAAAATATTTATATTTTCAAAGGCAGGGTCAACAAACGGAACTCTATATGTTCCTCACACAAGTTCCCCGTAAATTGTCTTATAATTATGGGGCTAACCCCCTTTATGGTAATCACATAATGGGTAATAAAAACTAGTCTCCAAGCTAAGGCGGCCTTCATCTACTGGTTCTATGGGAGCTTGCGAACGTTGTCGCACCTCCACTCTTTAAGCCTTTTAACAACTCACTGGAACGAGGTCGTTTGCCGGTTGAATGGAGAAATCCATAGTAATTCTTATGTTCAAGGACGGGAGTAAAACGGTGAAAGCGAACTGCCGCCCAGTCAGCCTCATGTGTATAGTCAGAAAAGTTGTGGAAAGATGGATTACCGCTCAGTTGTGGGAATGCCTAGGGAAGCATGAACTGCTCAGTCATCAGCACTATCGCTTCCGGCGAGGTATGCAGCAAAGCCTTCGACGAAGTGCCCTATAACCGTTTGTTCACCAAGTTGAAAACGTTGGAACTAACAGAACAGCTGCTCGAATGAATCGAAGATCTGAGAGGCAGGTCCCTCTCCGTGAAGGTTACATCATCATACTCTGAATGGCATGAGGCTTGCAATGAAGTACCACAAGGCTCGGTCCTAGGCTCATTGCTATTGCTGGCGTTCATCAACTACTTGCCCCAAGAACTGATGTCCCCTTGTCTGACCTTTGCCGAGGATCTCAAAATTTGGCTTGTGATCAAAACTGCAGCAGTTCATCGGCAACTACATGTGGACTTAGATATTCTATCGCAGTGGTCCAACGTGTGCGCTCTCCCTGTCAGTGTCCAAAAGTGTACTCAGCGGAAGCTAGGAGACCAAGGACCAATGAAACTCCTTTTCGAGGAGCGACTCTTCGAGTGTTCACTTGTGAAAAATACTTGGGGCTGATAGTGACCTCTGCACTCAAAACCCGCGATCACACTGACCGGGCGTCTCTCAGATTAGAGCATCTATGGTGCTATCCATCGGTCTTTTTGGCGCTTTCAAACTCCTATGTTTCCAACGTATATCCTCGACTGGAGTTTGGCGGAACTGCAGTATTCCTCTGAACGACTGCTAGAATCGCACAACTAAAAAACGATCATATGGTGGTAGTAGGTAGCATAGAGATGGGTGGGAGAGGTTTCCCAGACGCACGCGACCGGTTTCACAGTTATTGCCGTTCATCAGTTATGCATACGCGGTACTCTGACCACTCTTCCGATGTTGGTTGAGTAGTCTAGAGCGTTTTCTTACGATCTCGAATGTTAGAGGTCCGAATCCCCCTAATACCGATCACTTTGACAATAGACAGTTATCCTTTGTCGCCCGGCTCGTTACCACACCTAACCCGCTGGGACGTGATGTAGCTCTCCGCTCCAAATCTCAGGATTGGGATGCTGGCTGTCCTTAATAGTGCAGTGAGCCTTTGAGGCTATCGAATATACCCCCTCCACTTCACTCATGCGCAAATGTGTAATAAATAGAGGCTCCGGAGCCCGTTAGCATAAACGCGAAATAAATGTTCAAGCTGAGTAATGAATAACACCAAGATATCCGCCGTTGTGATTCGTTGGTATCTCCTATGAGCTTCAACTGGCAATCATGCTTTTTGATCTTCAACCGAGAATCCGAGATGCCTCAGCCCTTCATATTCCATCCTCGTGCTCTTTAATAGATTTCTGCCAATAAGTGCACTGATCTCCATATAGTTTACTTCATGCGTGAAAAATCGCATTACTTTTATTTGTTAACCGTTTTCTTCCATCCTGTTGTACGCTATCTTTTTTATTATTTTGTGTTTCTGTTAAAGTTGTTTCGTTGGCACCAGGCTTGATTTCAGGCCGTTGGTGAATAGATACACGTATTAGGTCCGAAGCATCAGTTTGTTTCATTCGATCTAATTAGGTAATTAATCTTCCGATGATAAGTCAAGCACCAAACGCATCACTCCATTCTATCATTAGTGGATTTTACATAATGTGGTCTTAAATCGCTAGTTGGTGAACACCTTTTACACGCGTACGCGAATTCTTACAATCGTGCAATGGAGCGAATCGAAATTGGGCGCGGTAAATGCGACCTTCCAGCTTCAGTAGGATGCCAGTTCGACGCTGCGTGTTTCGGTTTAGCGTATGCTGAGTTAGGCTAGGATACACCAACATTCGCTTTTCGCAAGGTGAACACCTCAGGTACGTAACATGAATCACGGTGGGCAGGTCATCAGCGTCTAGTGCTGACTTAAGAATAACTGATTAACCATATTGGAGCAGTACTTTTCACTTCGAAGCTGCGAATAGCCTGCCTAATGGAGTCACAACACTTGTTCACCTGCTAATTTCTCGCTCGGCATAATCAATAGACAAACGATGGTGTCGGCATATTCTAGGTCAGACAGCCTGCCACCATTTGACCTTTCAACATCGGCATCTTAGGGATAGCCGGCAACCTGATGTTGATACTTGGATTGATGAACTGCATGAGGTCCTAATCGACCAGGTGTGTTAACGAGCCGGGAGCCGTCAGAAAAAACTTCATTCGGAATCCAAAACAATCAAGAACATGGAAAAGTGAGGAGAAAACTACTGGTAATTTATTCGGATGAAGAAGGTGTGTGGATTTATGGATAGCAGTGTTCGAGGCACCTAGTCATATCCTTCAGTGTTCTTGATCGTTTAACAGTTGAATCTTTTGGGCCCGATTCAAGAGTCCTAATGCAGGTTAGGCTTTTCATATTTTTCTTCTATCGTAAACTGGCCGTTCTTGCGCACGTCCCAACCACCGCGCGCCTCAGAGGACACAGCACACCAACATGTGCAACACCCCCCACCCGTTTTCTATGATCTTTGCACTTACAAACAATAAAAAACCGATTGTGTAATGGGCATTTAGGCTGTGGGACTTATTCCTCCTGTTGTAACTCGTGTTTATCACGTGAACTACTTGATAAGGTGAAAATCGGTTATTTTCATGGTTTTCTTTTCAAGTTAATTTTTGTTGTTGACCGTGGTCACTTCGGACTTTAATGCGATGCCGTCCTCTGCGACTGATAATGGCGCTTCTGCTTTGGGTATCCCAAACGGTGAATCAACGTTTATGGTAGACGAGTTTGGTCGACCAAAAGAGCGTTGGGCTCCACTTGGAGCGACATCCAGTCCCGAACCTAGTTTTTCACTAGGAACAGAAGGTTACGATAGTCTTCCATCAGGAGGAATTGATCCGGTCGAATTATCCAAGCTGCTGTCGGAAAATGAGCAAATGAATCATGCTCTGATGGCGCTGACTTCCCATTTCGCTCAGGTGAGCCTTCAGTATTGCCATGGGGAAATTATACTCAGATATAGCCGAGAAGAATGACAAGGAAGGCATTTAGTTGGATGTAGTTTTTACGTCTATTTCGAGTAGTTGTGCATTGTTCTTTCTGGGATCCGTTTGTATACTACTGCTACTCTTGACGACTTTGCACATTTCGTATTCTCGTATTGACTTTCTTCTGCGTTGATATATTGAGAGGGCAGTGTGCGATTTGTACTTGAGACGTTGGAAAAACTGGCTCGTAGTTTGATGCTATTTTGTGAATTTTTATGCGGACTTTAACTGTTTTATTCGATTCCGTTTCCCAGTAAGCGGATTGAGTTTGGTACGTGAGCTAACTAAACAATTATTTTTGTAGATCTTATGTTCGTGAAAACGAAGTTCGATAAAAGTTAATTTAAAAATACTTCAACGACACTGCTGTGATACAGTTGCCGGACTAGCTGTGTAGCCCGAGTACCCTGCTTAATAACGTGGATGACTTGGACATGGTAAATAAAATCAATATGGAGACTTCTGGTTGATAGGGAATGTGTTTCTGGAACACAGAGCCAAATACTTCTGTCGTGGGAGTAACTCAAGGTGCTCAATATTGGTGGGTTTCAGAGATTTAAATACATTGAGTAAGTGTTGCTCCACCACCGTTATTTCTGTCATCCATTTCCTCTGACAATTGTTTCTGGGTTTGGAATAGGTTATTCTGTTTGTCACAAGATGGCCAGTGCTATGATTCGCGATTAAAAGACCTTCAGCAAATATCAGTTGTTATGATTGCCTACGTTTTCAGCGCGGATCTCGAGTCTCTGGCCAGCGGACATTGTCGGCGTGGCTTTTTGTTCATCTGTGTGTGTCATAAACCTTATCTTTAGGTTCGTCGTAGGTGGAATAGTTCAGGTTAGACGAGTGACCAATGAGAATACTTTAATGTTGCATGTTTGAAAACAAACGGTAGACATTTTCGGTGGAATCGCTTTTTTAACGTGCGTGATCCGTTTTTTTTGCAATACTATTGAAAGTGTTTTATGGACTTCTCTGGAGTAAACAAAGTTTGAAACCGAATCAGTTTGCACATGGATCACGAATGCCTGTTTTTTGATACACCGATCTGCACAGTTTTGGGTCGCATATGAGCATAGTTAAATAAGAAACGTCATGTAGTTAGAATAACTACAAAATTTCACCGTACTGCTACCCTCGTTTATCGTACCTATAGATTTTGAAATCAACTGCCGCTCAGGTTACAAACGTTTTAAACGTTAAACTTTGTTTCCCACCAAAGGTTCAGTTTCGCCTCGGACAAGTTATCAACGCAGAAACTGACAATCGTGAAGAAATGTTACAATCCTTGAACGAATTTGCTTCACGTGGAATCCCCGATCTGCAAATGCTTTCTAAGGTTTCCGTGAGTATTCTTCGCTTTATGCACGTTGATCCTTACATTTTGTTCGTCATGAATGTACGGTGAAGCTCAGCCGGTACGCTTGCTGATCAAAGCATTTCTGCTTCATTTTGTCTTTTAATTTCGGTGCCAGAGGGCTGATGGTGACACCCAACTATCAAACGCTCTGAATGGGAAACCTCAGAAACTAATTGAAGAGTTACGTCGTCAGTTGGATGACTTGGAACGGTTCGCTTATGAAGTAAGTGCTTCGCTCACCGATCCCTTGTTCGATTTTCGACCTTATTGGAGTTGTCGGAATTCTCTCATATTCGCACTGGCATCGTCTGTACAAGATTTACTAGTTCCTGACCCATTGAGCCCTCAGGGGGTTCACACTCCGAATCTCACTTTAAACATTGCTGACTACCCCTCAGTGATGCAGTGAAACACTGCTACCTTTGTGGTAGGCTTCTAATCTCGTGTTTGAAAATCCCTGGGGGAGGGGGGCTTTCGACAGACCTAGTTTTCTCTTCTGTTCTTTCACTAGTCTTCTCCATTCACGTGATGCTTTTTACCTCTCAGTTAAGTCTAAGAAGTACAGACTACCATTGCGATGGGGTCATTTACACTGATTTGGGGATGACAAAACTCCCCGACCTGACTTCTTTTTTTCATTTATGTTTGTTTGGTAACATTTGATCTTTATGGGTACTATTGGAACTCCTCCAGTTCAATCCAGTTTGAACGACCTCTGCAGTGGTGCGATATTTGGAGATTATTCCTTAATCCTCATCAAACCGAGGAATCTTGTCAACCGTCATTCCAAGGTTGAGCTGCCGTCTTCGAAAATAGATAGAACTCCTTAAAAAATTGTCTTTTCAGTAAAAATCGCGCTGCTTGCATATTACTTATGTATGGCACATAGTCGAAAGATAGGAGTAACATCTCCGGTGGGTGGTCTATCTTACTCTCACGGATTCCCCTTCAGTCATTCGTCCCCGCCCGTCCTTTAGCTGTCATCTGTGAATCCGAGATCCTGCCTGTTGAAGCAGCAACCATACCCTATATATATATATATATATATATATATATATATATATATATATATATATATATATATATATATATATATATATATATATATATATATATATATATATATATCCTCATGCACTCCGTTGGTGTATTTCGCCCTACGGTCTCATTTGTAGCATCAGGAGTATGAATAGGTACTCCTCATTGAGGAGTCTACTAAAAAATCACAATTATCACTGCTGTTAGTTATTTGTGGGTAAGTCACTTCTTACCCAAAGAATGAAAGGCTGGAGGTAGGCGCAAGCTCATGTATTGATGGCAAGTAGCATGTGAATAGGTGGATAAGATTCCCCCCGGAGCACACACCCGGTCTCGTGGTTATTGCCCCAATCTGGTATGCGTAGCCGGTACTCCTCTCCTCACTCATCCACTGCTTCCAATTACAGTCACTCGTGGTGTCAACGTGATGTCAGTACGTCTGCCAAAGATCGAGTGGTAATTGGATCAATCCTGTGTGGTGCAGAGGTGTAGTCCGTACCGGTAGAAGATACACGAAGACTGTTGCTGCTCGAGAATCGTTTGGATATAATAGAAACATTGTATTAGTAATGCTGAGGTTAGGCGTAGAATGTTGGTGACTAGAGGTGAACATCCGAACCAAAACCTTAATCTGACTATGTTGTAGTGCTTGGTACATGCGGCACGCATGAATAAATACGCCTGGTGTACATCGTGCTCCGAGGCAAACGGTGGTAGGCAAATAGATCAACGCAGTCCATTATGTGGCGAAGAGGTGGGAAGACCTTAACCATTATACATGGCCGTATGGATCGTGTTAAGCTTCAGATTGAGTCAACGCAACCTGATTGTCCTCCTTTTGGAGGCATCAGGTGGCGCGGCTAAGTGATGCGGTCATTGGTTAGCTTGATTTCGAACTGCTTCTTGATCTGTGATTTATACTCATGAACTTGTAATTTTTTTCTTTTTTTTGCTCTGATTTATTTTACTTTCAGCTGCCCGATACTAAAGTTAGGGCACGTAATTGAATGAGTGGAAATATGCTTTTTTTGCGGTCCAAATGCTTTAATCAGTACGGGATTTTGTGTGATCGAGTGTTTGCTTACAAAGCCTTATTCATGAGGACTGGCGACATCAATCAAGAGTGCAACTCTCACCGTAATTGGCAATCTACAGCACGAGCCGGGACTACACCTTGGTCGTCTAATCGACCAGTTTCGCTCGTCTAGTCGTCCCTAATTTGTTAATTTTGCGTGATCTTTGTCGCGATGAAGTTCACTAAGAAACTTTTCTATACGTTTCCCTTGTTCTCCTTGAGGTCCTTTTTCGTTAACCTCTCTCTCTGTTCAGAACGGTATGATTTAACAGTAGTAACACCCACTGCAAGCTATCTCAACCGAAACGCTAACATACCCTTTTATTCAACCCTGGGGACTTTGCTGCAAGTGTTTAGGGTATTACTGTGAGTCTGGACCTTTCAGACACCTTACGGGTCTCATTCAGTATCCGGTTTCTTTAGTGTGCTATCGCGCTGATACCAACTAACGGGCCTGCGTGTATCAGTCAGTCTTCGCTCCAGCTAACACTAAGCAACAACCATTTATGACGAATGGACACAGAATGACAGCAGACCTGTCTTCCGTCATCTTCACCCGCATTCCGGCACGCGCTCGTCGTACCTTTGGTCTACGATGCTAAGCCAGGTCACCTTAGGTGTTGTCTGGTTGACTTTATTACTAGTTAGGGACTCCGTTTCAGGCTACGAAAAAATTGTGCGCCGAAATTTGCGTCACTGTTGACTGGGTGCTATCATTCAAAAGCGTTGCTCGAGTTTTGCATCCGGTTGTAATTCATGAACTATGAATGTGGATCACCCCACCGTTCAACTAATTCAGGGCGAACTTTCAGCAAAGTTTACAGCTAATTCATTTTTGATGTCAAAAATAATTTTTCATCTTCGATTCTTGATCGGAATTCGCCTTCCGTTACTCAACTGACATATTGTTTCTGATTACTAAACTGAAACAGCCATTACTTAGTCCATATATGCTCTGTTATTCCCGTGTCTGTATTCGTGAAGTGCGGTCATCTTGGTCTATTTTGGTAATCACGGTGCTTTACGTAGGCGGATAGGGATAGCGGCGGCTCTGGAGTGTTTCTTGTACTTGTCTGTACGAAGCGAACCCGTCCTGGTTCATGTGCATACCGCGACGCTGCCTGTTTGCCCCACGATCAAATCTGCTTTCTGTCTCCCTTGTTCATCTGCTCTGCTCGTATCGTGTTTCATACGGTGATTGTGTGCGGACAGGCTGCATACTGCCAGTCAAGCACATATGATATGAACTAAAGCTCTGCTCATTCTTTCATATATGGCTTCGGTTTGGAAATGGCTTTTTATTCGAATTACTACTGTTCTGATTCGTGGATCTCCAACTGTACTGCCTTACTGGACGTTTAGTCATCGATTTTCCAGTCTGGGATCAAAAGTATGGGAACGTAAAAATGGTGAACCAAATCCGTTGCAATCTGACGAGTACTCTGTGTGTGCGTGTGTGCGTGTGTGCGTGCGTGCGTGCGTGCCTGTGTGTGCGTGTGGTGTGTGCGCACAGAAAACCAAAATTTGGCCGAAAGTCTAGTCTGTCGTTTGCTGGTCACGGTGATATCGGAGCAGCATGACGTAACAATGAATCATCACGGAAAGTGAAGTTTCGGTTTCATGCCCATTTTCCTGCTTTTGCTCCATTCCGTGCGCTGACCGAGGTCTCAATACCCAATGATCAACCAAAATAACTTGCAATCCAATTAAGTGTAGTTAGTATTTCGTGTCCCACAAAATAGCGACCTGCCACGTCAATGCATTTTAATGATCTGTAATAACTTTGTAAACCGTGGATGCTCGTAGTTCACCCAGGTTGATGGTTGTTAGGAGCTCCTGATCGCGCTGAGCTTGGCGTCTGTATTGTAAGTCAATTTCAGCAATAATAATAGTAGCGACAACGATAATAACAAAAATATGTACGTTTTATCACTAGTTTGGTTGATATCCTCACTTCCGAATTGATGAATTCACGCTTGATTACTAATTCGATAATCTAGTATTCTCATGTCCTATTGATTTTCTTCTCATCGTTCCATCAAAAATCAGGTTAAACTTTTGTCATCGATCTGAATAGCCTTTCGGCTGAGATCGGTTGAGCGCGCTCATACGGAATTTCAGTGTCAAATCGTCAAAATGGACGTTACGTCCGCAATAACCACACAATGGTTCCACCACCGTATTACAATGAAACACTGTGGAGTGCATCGTAATGGCTTTTTTAAAGAGGAGCGAGAAATACCACCCTGGCCATCACACGTCATGCACAGTCTCATTGTGTGCATATGTAGACATCGCCAAACTGATATTCTTCAGTGTCTCCAATTAACTGATGATGTAATCTTTTGGATCTCAAACGGCCTTGGGAGTCGCTTTTTTTCTGTGCTTTTTGACGCCTCTTCTCCAAATCTCCTGCTGATCTAAACGTCGCTTCTTTCATTCGCACACAAAATTTCCAAGCAGGGCGCGGGCGATTCCCTGCCATGGATAACACCTGTCACAGCCCTTGAGGCCTGCTTAGTTGATACGGAAATCAGGCGTTTTAGCTGTAGTTCGCTGACAGGATAGTACGGCTTCATCCTTTCATCACAAAGAGAACTGGAATGAATTTTGATTTTCTTTTCCCAGATGAATGCTCAGTTTGATTTTGACACAGTTATGATTCTAATCGCTTGGCGGTTGAACATGGGGAAAACGAGATTTTCATACGGAAGGAATCAGTTCAGTTTCAAACCATCGACAGTATTGTCTTATTGTCAGGATTTCAGTTCATCCCCACTGCCGTATAGACATAACCTAGGTCTGACACGCATAGCTTTCCAGCTTTTGTGAACTGCCTACTTAGAGTTGATATCCTTTGTTTACTCCGATTTTCATTATCTGTTGCCTGTGCAGACTGGGGAACAAAAGGATCCACCCACTCAGTCGGTACTGGAAAAACAACGTTTGGTACTAGAAGAACTCACTGCGCGTTTGGAGTTGGATATAAACAATTTGGAACGCTTATCTGATGAGGAGCTGAGGCAAGTGGTGGAATCAGCCGTTCATCAAGTACGTTAGAATCTTTTACACACCGTTATGTATCCCAATACTCCCGTGAAACCTGTTCTAAGCAATACGAAATAGTGAATTCGTCAGAGTACAAAAATTGTTTCACAGGTGTTTAAGGTAATCTGAGTGAGCACTCGCGTAGCAATGTAGGCTGTCTCCACATTTGCTCCTGTATGCTAGATACCGGTGTATACTCTTGCAAATAGTCCAAAACTGATTGTACAGATGACACATCATGACTGTGGGAAAATCCCCTTCCGGTGTAAAAATTTCTGAGTGTAAACTATTTATCGCCAACAATCTCAGTTGAAACGGAAACCCTTCTGCGGTATGACTTTTTGCAATAATTTTGCAGTCGTAAAACAGTTTTATTTGTTGCTCAGTTTTTTCCCTATTTTTATCCGGTCGGGCGACGAAGTTGGTATGCCCTTGTACTCGAGTGTTGATTGTTTTTAATTAAGGACAGCATTACTTGTGGTTTCAGCAGACAACCGGAAAAGTAGTGCAACGCGAGCCATCACTAACAGCGAAGCATAGGTTTTTGATGGTTTACTTCTTCCCAAGTACACCTGCCCTGTTCATTTGAGGAAATGACGTAAAATCATGTAGATAACGCAGCAGGGGTTATTGCCTTTCCCATGAGTGGGATTTAGGTTGACCAGTAGATGTAAATAACAATGTTCTCGCTCTGTGTGTGCGTGTGTGTGTGTATGTGTATGTGTACGTGTTAAAACTGATACATGGTATTGTCTGACCCAAGCGTAAGGCTATGACCTGAAGCGTGTACGAGGAAATGCGAGGGGGCTAATTCAAAAGGCGGCATGGTTTCGAATCGTCTAAAAGTCGACCGACACCAAACAATATTCTTTCTTCTGCAGATCACCTTTCGAGTAAATGTAAGCGCTGGGAAACATACCAAACCATTGGGAATGGAAAGAACTAAACAATCCGTTCACAAAACATGCCGTGCTATTTGGTACAGAACTACGTTTTTTGGAAGGTACTGGCAAATCTACGTTGATGAAGTTCTACAGTAATGAGTGCAAAAATGGATGGTATTACAGAGGGTTCTGGATTGATCTAATCTGAATTTAGATGCGACATATGAGGGTATTGATAGACACGTCTATAGCATTTCTTATTTCACCACGACTGTTTCCTGCTGGCGGATAAGTCGGCCCCATAGATATCGCTGATTATCACCGACCATGCGCAGGGGTTGGATGCGAGCTCAGCGCAAACTGTGACCCTGTTTTTCTTCGACTGTCGCGGACTATAGGCCGTCTTTAGTCCTAGGCTCTCCGTGTCTCTCTTGATGGTGTTCAATCATGTTTTCAGTTGATCTCGAAGACGACAGCGCCATTCCGTGTACGGCGCAAGGCAGTTTTGGTCTGGACAGTTCTATGTCAGGTAGCCAGAGTATACGGTCGACCCACTAAAGGCCACGGCCTAGAAGGATGGAGAGTTGGTCGATGTCGCAGCATCGCCTCCTTTTTTCGTCGTTTGATGGCATTTACTGACAATTTCTAGACAGAATTCGGCGCGGACACCAGTGGTCAAAATCCTCCAGCCTCTTGGTATCCTCAGCTCGCAGTGGTTAACTTTCGTACTTATACGTGAGCACCGGTCGGATAGCGGCACAGAAGAAGCGAATTTTGGTTCGAAGACTGATTTCACTCCGTGTTCACAGCATACGCCGGAGCTGAAAAAACGCTTTCCGTGCCTTACCAATCCTTGATACTACTTCCTAGAACTAGTGAGTAGTCTCGAAATGCAACTTTTAAACTTTCATACTAGCGGCGCATTGGCCATTGAATTCACTCTTCCGGGAAATAAACCTGGATGCATCGTCGTAGCAAATAAAAGCAAGAGCACGTGTTGAATCCTTTTATGCGAATGGGACGTATGCACGTGCGAACCGGGATTTCGCATATGGTTGTTGTGTTGGATACGTTTTTTGTTTTACCACATCAATGCCGTTTCCTGGTTGGTCAGAAAGTGACTTTTGTTTAGCACATTGCAAATCGAGCAATCTGATTGGCGAAAGAGGCTTTATAAACCCCTGAACAATAAACAATAATCAAGATTTCCTTGTTGCACGCTGTAACAGTATACTGATTGCATTTCCCGAAGAACTGACTTTTGACATGGTGGCAGCGGAGCTGATGTGAAAAGGTCGATATCGGAGACACGAGCACACAATCGCCTGCAGATCCACCCACCGGCGCACTCGGTGATGGAAGACACGGGTCGGTTGGCTGACAACTGAAGGCTGTGGCGAACGCTGTATGAAGATTTACGGACTTTGTCGGCGATGGAGTACGAATCACAAGCTATGCAGCTTGCGTTATTTCGTCACACCATTGGACTGGCGGCGCTTCGCATCATCACTGGCTTTTCATATGATTCCGATGAGGATAGTGGTGACTGGATAACGGTGATTCTTAAGCTCGAGCGACATTGTTTTGGTGAGTGCAACGAAACATATGATCATTTTGTTTTTAACCAAAGAACACAGAAGCCAGACGAATCATTTGACTCTTTTTGGTGTCGGTAAGAACACTGGCACGATCATGCAATTTTAGCACCTGCCTAGAAGAGAGCCTCGTGCGGGATCGGATAGTGATCGGATTACGCGACCCCGCGGGGATTAAAAGGTTGTTAAAGATTCCAAAATTATCACTCCAACAGTGCGTCGACATTTGCCGAGGTGAGGAAGCAGCCGAACAACGCATGGAGACGATGTATGCATCAGAATCACGTGGTCTGTTCAAAATAACATCAGAGACACGCACGGTACCAAAGACGGAATGTCAGTTTTGTGACAGACTACATTTCGTGGGGAGAGAAAATTGTCCGGCCTGGGGAAAAACGTGTGATAGCTGCAAGAAGCGCAACCATTTCGCATCAGAATATTTCCTTAAGACAGCAGTGGACAGAAAACACAAAGATCACAACGCGGATCGAGTGAATGGGGTGCAAGTGCCATCAAAGCGAAAAGGCGTCTTTGCCAGGATGATGGTGAGCGGAGAAGAGGTGGATTTCCAGCTGGACATGGGAGCATCGGTGAACATCAGCCTAAGAACGCCCTGTCTGATAGTACACTGACACAGAAGAGACTCGTTATGTGGAACGGTGACAAAGTTCAGCCAAGAGGTGAGGCGATGCTGAGAGTCGTCAATCCCAAGGATGGCAGTTATCACTCATAAACTTTGTTGTGGTCGGCCAGGGCTATGTCCCCATCCTCGGATGTGAAGCTATCGAAAATCTTGGTTTGGTGTCATTCCACTATGATTCTTTCATTCACCATGTATCTGATAATGTCGAATATTATTTGGAAAAATACGCCTCTGTTTTCAGTGAGAAATTGGGAAAGCTTCCGGGAGTGGCGGCGTTAAACGTATATGAATCCGCAGAACCTGTGACACTACCAACAAGACGTATTCCATATGCAGTTAGAGAACGATTTGAGCGCGAGTTGGACATTCTCATATCAAAAGATGTCCTGGTTAAAGTTGAAGAACCGACAGATTTGGTGAGTCAAATCGTGATCGTGACGAAAGCATCCAGGGAACTTCCCATTTGCATCGATCCCAAACCACTGAACAAAGCACTCAGGCGAGAGCACTTTTCGTTACCTGTTTTTGACGATATTCTCCCTGAGTTATCAAACGCGCGTTGCTTTACGAAAGTTTATCTGGCTTCAGCGTTTTGGCATGTAGAGTTGGATGAAGCCTCGAGTTATTTGACCACATTTGGCACACCGTATGGCCGGTTCCGTTGGAAGCGACTACCTTTCGGCCTGAAGGTATCCAGCGAAATATTCCAGAAGAGGGTCCTCCAAGTAGTGGACGACTTACCCGGAGTATTCTGCGTAGCAGGTGATATTTTAATTTTCGGCAAAAATATCGAGGATTACAACAGAAGGTTCGATTCTTTTCTTCAACTATTTATCCGTGATGGAATGAAACTAAAACGAGACAAGTTGACATTTTGTCAAACAGCAGTCAAGTTTCACGGCCACGTTATCACAAGCACAGGGATTAGACGAGATCCGGAAAAGGTAAGCGCGACTGTAGACATGCCGGTGCCAATCGATAGGAAAGGCGTCTCACGTTTTAACGGGATGATCAACTATCTGAGCAGATTTTTACCAGAGTTAGCAAGATTGATGAGACCAATCCGCCGATTAACACATAAGGGAGAAACGTGGATTTGGTCAGATGAACAGCAGTTAGCATTTGATCGCATCAAACAGCTTATCGTGAAGGCCCCATTTCTAGCATATTATGATCACATCTTACCTCTATGCATCCAGTGTGATAGCAGCCAACATGGTTTAGGAGCCGTTCTGTTACAGAATGGACGCCCGCTTGATTATCGTAGTAAAACGCTAACAAGTTATGAACAGAAATATGCACAAATTGAAAAAGAACTACTGGAAATCGTGTACGCTCTGGAGAAGTTCAATGATTATACGTTTGGGTGACTTACGCACATATATTCAGATCACAAGCTATTGACCACGATCGTGGATAAGCCGCTACATCGAGCTCCACGAAGACTTCAGTCGATGTTAATACGTCTCCAAAAGTATAACTACAAACTTCATTATCAGCAAGGAAAGCAGATGGTTGCAGCTGATACACTCTCACGAGCCACACTACCGAATACGGAAGACTATCGTAGAAATGAAACGGTGAACATTGCATTGGCGGTTACGGAAGCTGAATTATCCCAAATCCAGAACGCCACGATGGCAGATCCTTGTCTACAATCTCTGAAGGAAGTTATCACTCAAGGTTGGCCGGAAGAGAAAAGAACCCCATTGGCAGAAGTATTACCTTATTTCAAATTTCGTGATGAGCTAACAACAAAGGAGGAACTGATTTTTCAAGGTGAGCGTTTGGTGGTCCCCCAAGCTTTTCGAAAAGACACTACGTCGGTTACACTGTTCACACGCAGGTATCAATGGATGTATCACCCGGGCCACAGAGTCATACTACTGGCCTGGTATGGCAGAACAGATTAAACAGATGATGGCAAATTGAGAACCATGCAGACAATTTGATCAGCGACAAACGAAAGAACCGATGGAAATGCGCCCAATACATGACCGGCCTTGGCAAATTGTGGCGTTTGATATCTTTTACCATGGGAAGGACAGTTACTTAGTGACTGTTGATTACCACAGTGATATCTTCGAAGTCGACCTTCTGAAAACAGAAACAACTGCAGAAATTACCAACAAACTGCGGGCCAATTTTGCACGACATGGGATCCCGATTCGAGTGATTTCCGATAATGGTCCTCAGTTTCGCAGCACCAAATTCCAGCATTTCACGATGTGGCAGTTCAGCCATCACATCACCAGTCCTTACCACAATCAGTCCAGCGGCAAAGCAGAGAGCGCTGTGAAACAGGCGAAAAAGAAACTCAACAAATGCAAGTCTGAGGGCAGAGATCCGTTTATTGCTCTGCTTGAGCTTCGAAATATACCTTCCTGGACGATGAGAACAAGCCCAACGAAACGTCTATTTGGAAGACGGACGCTCACGATCCTGTTGGTTTACTGGACCCAGATGTAGCGCCTTCAGTAGTCAAACTGAAATTGAAAAAACGAATGGTGGTCCTTCAGAGATTTTACGATCGGGGCAGCAAACCACTGCATCCACTCGAGCCAGGTGACACAGTCTGGATTCAACCAATAGAACCGACAGAAAAGTCTTGGACGAAAGGAGGGGTACTATCGCGCTTAACAAAAAAATCATACCTAATACTCTCGGGTGATCGTCAGACAAGAAGGAATAGGGTTCATCTTAGAAAATCCGAGGATGATGGTGAGGAAGAGAAAACCAAAAAAGGCGATAGCAAAGAAGAGGACGAGGAAACCGAAAACGGTGATAAAGAGACTGATTCAGGCAACATTATACATTCACTCGTCGGACAGGAGAGCTCACCGTCTAGAACTCGGAGTGGACAATGTTACCAACCGGTAGGCAAGTAGAAGTTTCTCAAAAGAGGAAGGATGTGCTGGATACCTTTTTGTTTTACCACATCAAAGCCGTTTCCTGGTTGGTCAGAAAGTGACTTTTGTTTAGCACATTGTAAATCGAGCAATCTGATTGGCGAAAGAGGCTTTATAAACCCCTGAACAATAAACAATAATCAAGATTTCCTTGTTGCACGCTGTAACAGTATACTGATTGCATTTCCCGAAGATGTAATGTGAAACTGCAAATGATAAACAAAAAAAGAGAATCAGCAGCATGGGAAATATGGTCAAACAACTCGCCGAGCATTTGAAATGATATTTGCGGGACGAAAAACGGAATGTTTTATTTTTGCGAGTACATGGCTTTAATAGTGGAAGAACTTCGTTCTCGATTGCGTCGGAGACAAATGTGACAAAGGCTTTCAGCCTTCTACAAGATCTTCGTAGTGCCAGACCGCGGGTAAAAGAAAGTGATGCTCAATAGTGCGAACGCTTGCATGCGGACGTGAGTGGGCAGTCACGGAAAAGTTTTGTTTAAAATTGAGTTTTGTGTGTACTGGTTGTTAGCGCCAAACAGAAGTCCAGCGATTGTGTTTGAAGCCATTTCACTGAACGCAACAGCCTCTGAGCAACGAGTAAAACGATTGACGCGTGAGAGGAAAGCAAAATGTTAGCTGGTAGAATTGGGCTTATCCAGATAAACGTGACAAAAATTTTATTTATTGCAAATAATTCCGTGCAAAAGAAACAAAATCTTCCCGGTTAATCTTGCTCCGTTGACAGGGCGTACATACTTGGGACTAAACATGAGAATCTCACTTAATCCATGCCGATACATACATATAGTGAAGAAGGCAAATGTCATGGTCTCAGACTCACTGCACTATGGAGGTGAACCGTCAACCATAGTCTTGAAATTTGTAATCAGAGAACCATATATGACTCTAATAGATCAGGGAGGCTTGGCCAATCGTCGTTGAGATTGCTTGATGGATTTTCGGGTTTGATCACCGATGTCCTGGAAGCATTGCTCGCGTCTGGTGGAAAGATCGAGTAAGCAATGACGAAGTTCGTCATCGTGAGTTAGGTCTGGATAGTTGCCCCCTGACTAATTTGATCCTTCTACATCTCCGATGGCTCTGGCGTGTTTTGCGTATGCCTGCTCGCTGTCTACCTTTTTCGTACTCATCAGCACTGGCTTCGGTTGTTGATTCCCGCCTTCCTGGCTCAGCGGATGGGGATTGTCGTTGGTTAGGTACGTTGAGGGACATGGCTCAGGATAGAAGTCATTGGCGCGAATGTTGTATGGCATATCTGTTACCAAAAGACAAAAAAGTAAACGGTGAAAAATAGGGTAGTTCTGTTTTACTGACCGTTCCCCCCATCATGTTGTACTTTAGCCCTCAAATCACTATTGTTCTGCTCCGAATATTGTCGCGTTGGCACCAAGCTGTCTCCTACACGCCCTATTATCCATGTCACGGCGTCCCCGGGGAAGCAACGCACCCTGTGCTCCTCCAGTGGCTGGGGTGTCATGAATGCGAACTGGACCCCTTTACCTCCGAAAGACCGTCTTTATAGGATACTGGAACGCGTGAATTCTCACGGACATTGGAAGCCAGGCACCGATCGCGCGCACACTACACGACTATCATGTGAATATTGCCTGCTTATCCGAAGTCAGACTAGGCGATACCGGCTTGTAACATCCAGATTCCCGGTGCAGAAAGCCATTATTGGCTCTATCTCAGTGGCCCAGAAACGCCGGGCTAATAGGGAGTAGCAGTATCTTTAAGGCATTCCCAAAACGGGTATGCTTATCATGGCTGGTGACTGGAACGCCCGGACAGGCGCGCAAGATGTTTCGATACGTCACATTCTCGAGGAGTTCGGCCTAGGCCAGTTCTATGAAAACGGCGATAGGCCAATCAATTTCTCTTATTTTAACCGATTGTGCACAACCAACACACGGTTCCAGCGCCTTAGAAGACATCTTACATGATGTTCTGATGACGGTAGAACAGCTCATCAAAGTGGTTACGTGCTAATCTGGTCGCGATGGATCTCGTCAATAGAACACTGCAGATCGCACCGGGGCGCTGAGGCAGGCAACAAGGGAAGATCAGATCACGTGCTGGTACGTGCAAGGCTTTGCCTTCGCCTAACGACCCGAATAAAGACAACTCATCCGAAGCGCCTCGCCGTAGAACTGCTAAAGTCCCGGGAGAAAACTGAAGCTCTAACGAAGGAGGTTGAACTGCGGTTGTCCACCGATGCATCCACTTCACATCACGCGGCAGATTCGGTCGATCTGCTGTGGGATAAACTGAAAGTAGCAGTAGATCAAGATGCAGTAGCTGAATTAAGATTCACGAAATACCGTTATGAGGATTGGATATCTGAGGATACTGCTCGTCTCTCCACCTTGGTTTTAGATCTCCGTTTATCCGGCCGTCCTGAATATCAAACCCTCAGACGCGAGGCAAACCGCTCCGCAATGGAAGATCGACACAATTACTAGCATGAAATCGCAAGATGGAGACTGCAGCCAGTGCTTGTCACTTTGCAGACTTCTTTGGTCTCATACCATCAGCGTCGGGTAAAAGACAGTCCATTCAACCTATCTGGTGCGACTCCACCATTGTACCCATCCCTGATATGGATAGTAAGATATCTAGATGGGTAGGAAATTTCAATCAGCTTCTCAGTCGCCCGCCAGGTAGACCGATAGATACCTATTCGACTTCAGCTCCCCCATATGACATCAACTGTGATCCTCCGTCACTAGATGAGATAGCGAATGCGATTGGCCATTTGAAATTTAGCAAGTCCCTCGGTGAAGACGGAATCCCTGCGGAAATCAACAAGGCGTGCCTCCCGGTTGTCACCGACCCACTTCGTACCCTATTCTGCACGACCTGGGGAACTGAACACCTCGGTTCTGCTTCCACTTCCCAAAAAATGTGACAAAACAGTGTGCATAAACTACCGTGGTATTAGTCTGCTAGACGTGGTTGCAAATGCGTTCACTCAGCTCGTGCTGAATTGAGGCACGCACGTACTCGACCCAATCAGGGACGCTCCCGTCCAGGCAGTGGATGCGTCGACCAAATGTTCATCCTCCGGGGGATTCTGGAACAGCGTTACAGATTCCGACGCCATACGGCCGCATGTTTCATAGACTTCCGCGCCGCCTTTGATTTAGTAGACCGCGAGTCATTGTGGAAGATAATGCTTGCAGATGGCGTCTCATTCAAGCTGGTCAGTCTGATGAAGTCGTATTATGCTGGAACAAAAGCACGTGTTCGAGTGCATGGCGAAAAGTCTTGTCCATTCAAACTAAATTCAGAAGTACGACAAGGTTGCCCGTTATACCCAGTGCTGTTCAACTTTGCTGTGGATTGAATAGTGCAATGCGCAATGGACGGTTATCAGGGCGTCCAAGTTTTCTCAGGCTACAGTACTACGGGCCTTGAATTTGCAGACGACGTAGTGGTGCTCGGGCAGGACCTGACCACCTTGCAAACAGCCCTTGATCGGGTAAATAAATATGCCTCCGAGATTGGTCTTAAAATCAATACCACCAAAACCAAGATGTTCGTAATACCCATTAGTCATGAAAACTGAGCCCTACAACCGAATGATCAGTCAATAGGAAATGTCTCGTATCCTAAGTTTCTTAACTCCACCATCTTGCCAAACGGATAAACCTCAGATGACGTCAAACAGTGTGTTGGCGCGGCCTGAAGGGCGTTTCTACGGCTCCGAAACACCCTCTGGTGACGGAATGAGATTAGTCTTTAGACGAAACTCAGGGTGTTAAATGCCTCAGTCCGACCGGTCTTACAATATGGTTGCAAGACGTGCGCATTAAGAGCTGGGGATTTCAGGCGACCAGATGTTTCCAATCACTGGTGCCTCAGATCTATTTGAAAAGTAAGCTGTTGTGGCAGAATCTCAAATGTAAACATTCGAAATCGCTGCCACATCGTCCGTCTTTCAATGCGCATACAGCTCCACTGACTGTAGTGGTTTAGTCACGTGCTCCGTAGACCTGACTACGCCCCAACCAGTATTGTTCTGGCACCATGGCCATGCTCAGGTTGGCGTCGCCAACGAGGAGGACAACAAAAAACCGGGCTGGATACTGTTTTCGAAGACATAAACCAGCTTTGTCTTCCTATGGTGTATGGCAGTCGCCAGTGAAAATCGAACTGAATGGATATCTGCAAGGGACCTTGCTTCCAACCGTCCAGCACGGACAGCCGCGATCATAGAGATTCATGTAACCGGCTTATTCTCTCCAAGGAGCCAGCCGCACTGAAGTAAAGTAAGTAAGTACCAAGCTTGGTTTCAAACGGGTGCGAAATATATTCTGTATTTGAATTTCATTAGGATGACTCAGCTCAATGCAGACGAAGCAAAGAAGTGTGGGGTTAACAGTTGAAAGAACTGACCTAAATCGATTGCGGTACATTTGGCTTTGTCAACCTTAGTCATCTTTGGCATCTACCTGACATCCGTCTACCGACGGTCGAGTAAACGATGCAGCGGTTAGTTCAGTCTATGTGCATGACAGATATTGTTGGTGGATTCTTTGTTATATCTTACCTCAGCTTCAAATTTGTCCTGGTGAATAACGATTATTGAAAGTGAATGAGAGAAAGAGCTGGAGTTGCATTATTCATGTAAATCATATAGCCTCTACACACTACACTGTTGCGGAAACGTTTTCCCCCAAGATAGGCTCCGAGTGGTCTAAACTTCCGCGATGAGCCTGTGCCAGTTGCGGTTCGTGGGAGCGGTAGGAGAATGACTTTGTGGTACCCTCAATGACCTGCTGCATTGCTGCGTCAACAGCTTCTCAAGCTATATCTGTTCAAATGATTAGGGCAGGTTTTTCTCTTGAATGAATGAAAATAATCACGTTTGATAAGCATTCACTAAGTGCTTGGATTTCTTATTTAACCTCAAGGATCATGGTGTATTAGGCCAATCCTTTCTTCAGGCATAAGGTTTGTGGCTGTAACGTCTACCAACAGTCTGAGATGAATTAAATTATCTAATTGACGGTCTTGAACAATCAAGGGAAATTTTCGAAACATTGCTGCTTGGATCACTGGTGAATTGTCGCAATTTGAACTACAACACGAGGCAGATTTGCTCCGATAACGTACAACCGATAATCTCCGGGGTTTAGTCTCGACTCTTTGCGAGTTAGTTAATTAATCATTTTTTCATTTCTTCCGTCAATCTTATCCTGTCATCTACTCACTTATTCGCTGTCTTACATGACGTTTTAATTTTAGTTCATGAATCCGGTGAAAATCAATGAAAAGTTAGTTGAGCAACTGAAAACGCAAGTGGTAGATTTGGAACGTTTCATTGATTTTCTTCACGGTGAGTTGGGTGACATATCATCTAGGTCACTTTTATCTTGAAAAATCCGGCTGCCTGATTTTCAGCTGATTTTCCCGTTGCATTGCGTTTCTGCTGCATATTTTCTCGTAAAGTTCCGTGGTTATGATTCTAACGGGTTTATGAAACCATTTGCCAGAACATATTGTTCATCACACTGACGGATTTCAATTTAGTCGAAATGAACTACGATGCTTTCTCACTATGTCGTCGTAAAACTTATCTATTCCCTCTGCATTATTGATTCAGTTCAGCCGGTCGCTGTTCTTCGATTTTTGCGATGGTGTTCTGTGAGCTGGACTCATTCTGTACGCAACTTACACTCTTCTATGCATATTGACTAACGTAAAGTCTTTTGATATTCAACGTGAAAATCATATGTCGATTCGGCAACATTGGAAGGTCTGTGCTTGTCTCGTCGTGTGTGCCTGCCAGTACGGTTGTCACTTCCAAATTGTGACCGATTTTGTTGGGATTGGAAATTGTAACTTCTTGTGGTTGTTTCAGAAGTCTAGTGAGTACTGAGAATAGTTAAGTGGCTGTATGCTCACCTCGCCACATTCCTCTTGCTCACAGCTCTTTTGACATTTCGTGCATCTTACATCAGGTTCGTATCCCCTAGGAGGCAAACTGTCTAGCGGGGAGGACTCTTTTGGTCAAATTCCCGCATCATGTTCGTGTTCAATGCATGGTCCGGTTAATTTATCAGAGGTAGAAAGATCTTGCGAAATATTTTGCTGGACAGATTTTAGTTGTATTCCTGGTTCTGGTGTTGATGGTGTTTGACGATGGTTTTTCGGAATTGGCTTCTAAATTTCACACTCTTTAACCTCTTTTCTCGGTAATTTTATCCTTCATTATCAACCATTTGCTGCACTTCCAATGTGGAGCTGTGATCACCGACACTTGTACCTACATCACCTGTATTCATTTGTTTCGCTGCTTGGTGGTTGACAGTAATCCTCACTGCCGTTCGGCTGGTTAACACATTTGACCTATTGAGACCTTATATGGTTCGCCACTCCGAGCTTCAGGGTTTTTTGGTGGCCGGTTATCCTTAATAGTGCGGTGGGCCTTTGTGGCTATAGAGTATACCCCTTTCACTGCACTCATGAACAAGCATGTAATAAAAAAGTCAAAATGACGGCTGGTTACACTCGTCCGGACAGTCGGTCAGCTTTACCAATCCATGAAATCATAGGTTTTCATAAGCAGATAAAAGCGAACAACACCAATTCGTACATCATCCCAAAAATCTCATCCAGTGCTTTAAACTGGCAAACTTTATACAATAATTCGTAAGTAATTTATTCTGATGATTGATCCTTTAAGACCCATTCGTCGTTTTCTTTGAATTCCATGGTACTTCAATTAGTTCTGTTTCTCGTTTATTTTTCCATGAGCTACTAATTTCCTCGTTGCTGGAATGCATACTGTTGCCAACAAGGAATAGTAAGTGGTACCGGAACGAATGCTTCCGTGACTAACGCTTCATCTTCAGATGAATCAAAAAACTTCCAACCACGATGACTAATTTTTGATGATTGATCGTGGTTGTTTCAAAGTTAGTTATCATTTTGATGTTTATGATACCTCAGCTTCAGTGCAGTTTATTCAATCAATAACGACGCACTTTTCTGCTCTGGTTTCGGTTGCTACCTACCAGCATCGTCGAGTAAAGGGCGAAAAGAATAGGACCATGGTGATAAAGATCAAAAAAGTCAAAGTATCAAGCGAAAATCAAGAGGATAATGAAAGAGTCCGAATGCGACTACACCACTGGCCGCGACACCTAGCCATATCACTTAATGTCTCCAACCATTTAGTAGGCGGATCACGTGGACCCTAACCTGGAAGTCTAACATGTCCTACTCGGCCAAATCCACTGGTCAAGGTTTTCATACCTTTTTGCCATGTCATGGACTGACCACCTTGACCAACCTTCCAATCACCACCTGCCTCAGAGAGCAGCGTACGCTGAGGAAGTCTATCGGTGGCCATGCGTAGCACATCCCAGCCACCTTGACCTGTTAAGATTCAGTACTTGATCCAGAGACTGACGCCTGAAGTTTATGGTCTGAGATTTGTCAGATGTGTGTTGCTCATTAGGTTCAATTTGATGGTGATCGTGTTGTTTGCTGTTCTACGGTATAAATATCTGCTCTACAAGCCAAGTCAAGTAAATGCTTTATGCACCCCTGGATGTGAATATTCAGCTGTCACATAGTCGTATAACATGTAATGACCGAGGAAATAAAATCAAGAGAGCATAGTCTTTAACTCGAAAATGTTTTGGTCAGGCTCGTTAAGGAATCTCGCAAGACAGGAGACGATAGAGCATTTGTAAGCTTTCGTAATAGCTAATGTGTTTATAACTTGCCCTAGTGGAATAATTCGAAACGAATTTGACAAGATCGCAGGTAAGTGTATATTCGGCGTCAGCTAATATTTTTCCTGAGTTTGTGGCAAACGTTTGAATGTTGTGTTACCAGATACTGAAGATGGTGCACGCTTGGTATGCCCCTGCATAGTGAAATATGCTTGAGTGACCTGGGGATAGATTTGAGATCCTTTGCAAGCACACCGGGAAAGATAACAGGGAATCCATAAAGCCAGAGTGGTAAGATGCAGACATACAAAACATTGAATTGACGTGGTATGGATAACGTTTTAAGAGGTAGCGCATGAAATGTTAATTTCCTGACGCCTACAAAAAGGCGGAAATATGGTCAGACCGCAACCGATTTCGTGTTAAGACCACGCCGGGGTACTTTACCGACGTAGCTCGGAGAGTGTCATTTCTGTTGATGTGTACAAGTAGAGCAGATCCCGCAATGTTTGAATACCTGTCACCTTTTAGAAGAGGGGAAAACAAATGGCCACATTTGGAAGAGTTAACAGCCAGGTTGTGGCTCGAAGACCACTCGACTATGCTCGAGACAACTTGCTACATATTGGGAAAAGCGAAGTCACTAGGTTAAGGTACACCAAATACTACATCGTCAGCATATTTAATGACCAATGAGTCGCCGAAACTGGGCATGGTAGATACGTACGTAGGAAAGTAAAGTTGTGATAAAAGGCACCTTGTAGAACACCCAACTCTGGAGTTACAAGAGAGGAAGCCATGTCACAGTAACTTGTAAATCGTCGGCGTTTACCAAAGTAATCAAACAGTAACTCAGTGGTCGGTGTTTTGTGCTCACACCACTGGCGGTGGAGTGGTTTAATGTATTCATCTACCACCGAGGAGGTCAGAGGTTCGAATCCTGCCACCGCCGGTCACTTTGGTGGTAGACAGTTATCCCCTATCGCATGGCCCGCTACTTCACCCGATGCACCCAATGCGAATCTCACGTGGTTCTCCACCCGAAGTCTCAGAGGCGGTTTCCGGTTATCCCCATTAGTGCAGTGAGTCTTCGAGGCCGTGGGATATATCCCTTCCGCTTCACTCGGGTGCAACCATATAATAACAGTTTACCTCACCATGGAGTTAAACGACATTCCACTGTCACACTGGTCGTTATGACTCCCGATCTGTTGGGACATGCTGTGTTTCTTCACACCATGTTTCAAGATTACAGTTTGCTAGTTCTCCTGGATGGCGCGGTGGACCCCCACGGTTGTGAGCTGTACCTCTCCCATTACACTCATGAGAATGCACGGGTTACTACTACTACTATTACCACTACTACTACTAGTAATAATGATAATAGTAATAGTGAATGCCTTCAGGCCAATTCGTAAGCTAATAATTAAGAAAGGCTAATGCTCCTGGTAATAATCAATTGCCCCCTTCTGAAGCAGACATTTAGTTAAATGTACAGTAGTCTCTCCAGATTGCATCCTTTTTGATTGCAAAAACCTCTATGCAAGAAGCACTTTTGAAGTGCAGGAAGATTATTCCTGTAGAAAACCTCTCGCCATGTAATGGACTTTCTAGAACCGAACAAGAAACACTTCGACTGGAATTTCCCCGCTCCAACAAGAGACGTCTCCGTGTAAAACATGTGTTTGAATTTTTTTCCGTATCGAAATTGCTTATGCATTTTTGTCTAGGGATATGATATCAGTGAGAATCGCTAGCCCACTGGGTTTGGTGGGTTATGATCACATAAACTGAGTCTTATGCGGGTCAGTCAGCTGTAATAGTACAGACTCCAGCTGATTGGGGGTGGAAAGGTTTCGGTTTCATTCGAAGACCTCGTTATTGTTCACTTGTCAAGGTGACCCAGACACTGATGGGGTAAGCAGTAATCACGATGCTGGTAAATCCGTGTGTATCAAATTTTGATGTACTTTGAGATCCCGCATCACAGCATAACCACTCGCGCAACATACCCAGTGTTGATGAAATAGGTTTGTTGTTTCGAAGCCTAGTGGAAGTAGATAAGAAATGTCCTGGCGTGAAAAAAAGATTGAGAGTTATGTTATTCTGCAGCTCATGTGGTAAAAAATTGAAACCTCTGGTCATCAGCAAAAGTGTCAGTCCGATGTGTTTCAAAAATCGACGGCAAATTGGAGTTTAATGCAGTGCGCGACAAAAGTGTAGGGCCCCTTATTTTTCTGCTTATTTTTATTTCTGCATTCTCTAACGAAACCTTATCTAGTCAGAACAGTCGAGTGTCCATTACGATGCAGAATATAAAACTTCACAACAAAATAACTTATTAGGAGCTAATTAAATCGGAATATGCGAAAAAGGAGTGACTGAAGTACCGGACCCCCTTCAGCTGGGTTACAATACCTAATACTTGAAATCGTGCGCAGCTGCCATTGTGCTTAATAGCCTCGATACATCTCGACATACTTCTTACGAGACGTGTGGTTGCCCCTTGGTTAGTATTCACCCATTGTCGCTTAAGGGCGGTTATCGCTTCATCCTTTGACTGGTAAACCATGGAATCCTTGCAGATATTATTACTTTAATTTCACAAAACCGTTTCGACAGTAGCAGGTGAGAGTACTGGAAAGTAAATGATTCTCTTGATTCAGTTTACTTTATAGAATGATTGAAAGGCGGAAAATGCGTATTTTAACAAATACCACTTTCAAAGTGATACTACTTGTGTGATTGCTTCCTTTGGGTCATCTCCCTCCATTAATATAATGCCTCTCAGCCAAAAAACACTTCAGGCAATCCCGACCACTGTTTTTCTTGATAGAAGAAGGGACTACCGTACACAAAGAGAATTTATCCAAATGAATTCATGAGCGTTCACTTGTTGGTTGAATGCGCGGCGAGTTATCTTCGATCCATCTTCATGAGAATCCAAAACAATGGTGCATTGAGTTCGGAATGACACCCTCTGTGCGTACGGCAGTCGACTACGTTGATTCACCAGGTGCGCTGAGTGAGGCTTTTTGTGCTGTATTTCACGATAAAAGTGACCATCTGTCCTCACACTGGGATGGATCAGTTTGACACGCAGACCGGTGTCAAGTAAATCATTCCGCGCTTCGTTGTCATTTTTTCATCCGGAACAATCGGTGTTTATTCTTTCTATCTGCCACTTATACGACAACGGTATCGACTACCATACCAGTCAGAATTGGGTCTGTTTTTGACATTTGTTCATTGAACCAGAGCGATAAAACCTGACCTGTACTAATTTCCCTTTTTGTAAATGTACTCTGTGCACATTTGATCTGGCTGTATATGGCATTCTTTTGCTCGCCCGTCTACAATGAGATCAGGTTCAGGTACGTGCGGTGAGGCCTTGATCCAAGCCTTGGATGAGTTCAAACGCACACACCAACTAGTGAAGTCTGAGGATGGTCCTTCCCCACTGTCAATCTCAGACGGGCCGATTGAAACCAGTGCCCCGGGTATTCAGCTAGGTCACAGTCGACATTTGAATCAAGATAAAACGACCAAACGAGCTCGACCACTCGGTGCTGAGGTATTAGCAGTAGTCGTGGTTGTTGTTTCTGTTGTTATCTAACCAATCACCTTTGTGTGGATGGTGTGAACTAGCTGTTGTGTCCTTGCTGTGTTCTAGTTTGTCACTTTTGAAATGTAAAATAGGACGAAGACACGTATGATCCGGCATTTCGATGCCCATGCTTCGTCACATCTCAGTGTTGTCTCGTCTCACTCAACAACTCTGTCTCGTTTATAATGCCTTTTGTCACAGTAGTCGCTTCCGCTGTCCTAACTACAACCAACAGTCATTGTTTCTGTCTGACCCTTTGTGTTGTCTCTATTCAGATGGATTCAGTCTTTCCTAATACTCGTGTTGTTCCTCTCAAAATTGGTGGTGTTTGTTCCCGTTTCATCCGCATAACCGATGTTTTTATTTTTTGTTCTTCATAATCTGACAATTCAGCATGTGTATCCAAATGAATTAATCCACTGCTCCCGTAACACCGGCACACGCAATCTTGATTTCAATACTGTGAAGCTGCCAGTGCCTACTTAGTGTGGGGTTTCATAGTTGTTTTGCTTATGTCACTGGTGTTAGTTTTAAATGAGCTTCATTTGCGTAGTGCATCTTCTAGGGTTTTCTAACGCTTTCGCTCATTCCTAATCTCTGAGCTGAACGATCATTGAACGGAATGGGTAAGAGTATCATTTTATCACGCATTACTTGCATCAAAGTGAATTCACAGGATTTCGTTAACATTGAGTTCCTAATACGTGCATGCATGTTGATAGGCATGGTGTTGTAGGCCGTCTGCGCAATTCTGAATCAACAGATTAGAAAACAAGGAACTGTTGCAAAGCGGAAAAACAACCCCATATGATGGGCCTGGTGGATTTACGAATGAGTAGGTTTGTACTGACGGCGAAGGTGCACCTGTCACAGAGTCACAGTTTAAAGCAGTTGAAAGAAAAACGAATAATGCATCGGGTAAGCCAGTCGTCGAGTACGGACGGAAAGGCTCTGGTTGTGCTCAACGTCTAGCGATCAGGTCTCGCAGTCGCACAGCAGAACGTTACACGATTGCACATCCGCATCTCCAAGAGGGATCGATGCGATAAGTGCGATAACTCTCATAAATTCCATAAAAATGTTGAACTTCCTCCTTTTCTGGGCCAACAAGAAACCCTTCAGTACCATCTCTGTGGTAAGGTCCAAGCAATGCTGAGCACCCTTATCGCACTCTACTAGAAATGTAAAAAAGTGACTTCAGATGACTCGAGATATCTCAGTGTGGCTTGTTAAAGAACTTCCCGTCCTGCTTCTCAGGTATCTTATTTCACAGCAGTCCTGTCAACAAAGTCGAAAGCCATACTGATGTTTAGTGGAAAGGTATTAATTGGCTTTCGTTGCACATGAACGAATAAATTGGTACACGAAAGAACAGATATTTCCTCCGCTAGTCGACTTCACTGTCCTGGAAATTTCCATCTGTTCTTATTCGGCGAATTTTAGACATAGGAAATGGGCTGCCGCACTTGTTTGTGCTCGATTGGGCACGAGCCATGGGTGCACCCACGATCAGACGATCGAATAGTGCGAATGATGCCCTCTTGGTTTTTATTTTACCCCAACTATTTTTGTATATCTCGGTTCAAACGATGTGCAGGAAACCGTCTTTGCCTATAGAATGCGAAAGTCAGCTAAAAACCGCTTTGCGAGAATAGATGAGAAACTGATCACACTTTGCTATAATTATTGTCATTTCAACCTCGTTCGTGAAAATTAGAAATTTCATGTTATTCCTCCACGAGGACGTCAAATTTGCATAAATATAAGCTATTTTTATCACTGTTTATGAATGATTGGAGCACTTTATGGCTTATTTATTGGTAAGAACCATTTTTCTTATAGTTTTTTGACTATCATCTCACCCTAATAAAAACCACGAGCTGTTCATCTTATTGTTGGAGAAAATTCCCATTGTTAGGCATTTGCCCACTGCACTTGAGAGTGGCACGCTTGCCTAGCCTCGTTCTGTTCGCTTTCTTCCGGTTGACATGTCACAAAGATGGTCCTGTAGAATCACACCTGCATGGAGTTCGAGATTTTATTCAACCGTCGCAAACCATAGTTCTCTGCAGATACATTTTCTCCAACTAGGCGCATAAACATACTTCCTGTTTTGCATTCCGTCTTAGGCTCATCGTGGAGTCCCTGACGGACAGCCCGTCACAGTTGATAAAGTGAGTCTGTTTAATGACTAGTTCAGGCAAACAATTGTTTCCGAAGATTCATACTTATATCGCTACGATTTGTTTGACGTGAAAACCCAGGGCATACAAAATGTGCTAAAAACGCATTTAATCGGTTGGTGTATGTGTTGGCTCGCTTGTTTTTTTGTTTGTTTGTTTGTTGTGTTTGTGTGTGTATGCGTATGCGTGTGAGGTTGTGATGCGGAGTGAAGTGCATACGGTCATGATGCTATCCGACGGATATGTGGTTGAGCGATTGCGGCCCGGTGGTCGGTTGATCTGCATTGAGATGACGAATGTTTGTATGTGGTGTGCATCAGTGCAATCATAGGCCATGGGAGATGGACGGCGTGCACCAATCGTTTTTGCGCACGGAGATCCGGTGTTAGTTGTCTTTTCCCAATGGCCGACATATCGAAGTGGTGCAATCAGGTGACCGAGAATCGCACTAAAAATCGTTCTGGATCAACCTTGACTTAGTCAACTCGCGTGGTGCCTTTTGTGTGGAGCGACAATTAACGTGCCGTGCGATCAACGTAGAGTGCGTCCCAAACGCATCTGAATCAATAAACTGCCTTGGAGGCTACCAGCTTCGGTGGTTTTATTGTTTTCTAAATTTTTTACCTTCACCTTTGACCCTTTGCAAAACTTTCCAAATTCTGAAACTTCAGTCTTTGACATCCATGCTGTCGCTGCCATTTTTTGCTGAGTATTGGTCTATTGAATCTTCAGGGTGTAATTCCGCTTGATGTGTTCGCACGAAGAATTGGGTTTCGTGGCTATGGGTCGGTGGGGTTGCGGCTTGTGGTGGCAGGCCACATACGGTCATCCAGTCGTATAATTTGCTGATTAATGTGGCGTTTAATAAGCGAGTTTGAAATCCACCGTCGTCGGTTAAATTTCTTGACAGGTAGCCTCAGAGTCCTCCTCAAGGGCCTTAAGATGAGGCTTTATATATCTCAACACACCGAGTCTTGAAGACAACATTGTAAACGGTTCCCAATATTACCACAGTCCGTTTCGACTCATGACCTGACATCAAGCGAAAGCATGACGTAAAAATATGGTTGAAACAGAAGTAACTAGTAAATTTCCAGCAAAATTTATATATGACCAGACGAAGCAGGTCCTAATCTGCGATGATTCTGTGAGATCTTATATCAGTTTTCCCGGACCACTGGCTTACTGAAGACTCAGTCTCCGACTGATAGTGCCACTAATACCCACAGAAGCTCCGGTTTCACAGTGTAACCGCGAATAAATTTCATCGTTTACCGACGCGTTATACTCTTCGCGCGTTAGTTTAGCACGAGAACTTTCAGCGACTGAACAGTTTTGGTTTATTCACCTAACTTAACAGTAATATGACTTGACAGGACGACCCTCAGTGAATACGTGTCCCCATAGGGAAAGCCGGACTTCTGGGACAGTCTCGCGCGCGCCTGTGTTCACGGTCTGACTAGTCATTTAGTATGGCTCCGTGAATACCTTCCTCTGTATGACTTAGGTGATTGATTTTGCTTGGTTGTATTTGACTGGGTGTGAAATCCATACACTGACGGCCCGCTTCTTTCATCCACCACCATGGTTTCCACCTCCCTCAATGTTTACACAAAGGTTCATGCCAAATAACCAGACATCCTTGTTCAGATTTGTTTGTTTCATTTCAGTCATGGTACTTTCAGAATGATGGCTCTGGATGTCTCTGTGTGTGTGCATGTGTGTGTGTGTGTGTGTGTGTGTGTGTGTGTGTGTGTGTGTGAGAGCAAGAACTCACTTGGTCCTCTCATGATGAATAGTTAACCGCTATTACCCTCGCTGGTTCCTGTTACACTTAACCAGTCTATGTTTTGTGATAAGCATACGTGATGCGCTTACTGGCTCTAAGCCAAACGACAGCTTTTTGTCTTGTTCTCACATGTGCCTTTTCGTACCTTCGCACGATAGTGCACACTGGTCATTTCAGCTTAGTGTTCTCATTCCAATGCGCGAACTAGTTTGAATGCTCTGGTACAGAGGTCGGCCAGTCACTGTTGTATGTTCGGTTAACCAGAACAAGTACTAGTCAATAAGCACTATTCAGTTCAAACTTTATTGTTGTCCTACCACACACCCCCACCGATGATTTTATTCTTTCACGATCCTATCTGTCTGCTCACTGCTTTCATTCAGCGAATTCTAGTCACTGTGTTTTATTCGCACACCGATGCAGGGTTCCGAGTTGCACGCATATGTGAATGATTCAGTGAGTAAAACAATATATCCTGTTGCAAAACTTTCGGCCTGATGGCTCGGATAGGTCACTTTCTGCTTATGGTTCAGCAGCGTAGCTGTTGCAGATAGAGGACACACGAAGGTAATCGGCATTTGAGCACGGATGTTCCAGTAGCATCACTCGAATCTGGTGGGAACATCGTATGAGCGATGCTGAGGTTAGGCTTAGTGTATTACGTACACGAAATATCATTTGGTAAAACACGATGGCCCATCAGGTTACGGTGTTTTGAGCATGTATTGCGTATGTCTCTGGATACGATTCCTTGGCGCGCAATGTTCGCTGAGGCTGGTAGTGATTGGGAGGTCGGTAAGGGTGACCAGTCCATGACATGCGAGGAAATAATGAAACACTTGGCCAAGGGATTCGACTGTGTAGGATATGTTAGGCTTCCTGGATGGGGTCTACTTGATGGTTAAATATATTGGACGGTGTTGTGACAAAGAAGGCAAGATGAACGAGGCACACCTGTTTGACCGGTCTAAAAGTTGAAATTGGTAAACTGTGTACCACTGTTTAAACAATTCTTTTTCACGTCTGCACCGTAGCAGTATCGATTCACCGCTTGCCTGAGAACTTCGGCTTCGTTCTGCTATATGTCTGAGCCCATGGAATTGGTTCTGTTGCACACCATTCCTGTTTCGTTGTTCTAATTGCTCCCATTGATTACCTCATTGACAGCTCCCTACGTGGGCCATCTTGCTGGCTGTTTGAGATGCCGCTGAGTTTCATCCACAAGTCCTCAGGGCTCCTTTTGTCTGTAATGGGACGCTTCTGACATATTTAATCTCTTTTGTATACGGCTCTCGACTGGTTCGTTCGCTGGATTTGGTACCAACATCGTCCCGTTGCTGCAGCAGTCCTCACTACACTCGCCCTTCCTTTAAAATCTATTCTCCATGTATATCGGGGCGCCAAGTCTTCTCCGTTGACCCATTTACTTTTTGGTCCTTGACTAATTCGGAAATTGGCATTCTTCCCCACTTTAGCATGTAGTGCATTCCATCGTCTCTTGAACTTGCTGGCCATCGGGCCCACCACATCAAGTTTCCTGTGATTCTTTACTTTCGCCAGCTCTGCGGGCAATTTCGATTCTGGGCATCTCATGTCCGCTGCACCGTCGATTTCTCTAGCTGCTTGCGACCGTGGCTTGTAGGAGATTAACCGGTTTTTCATGTTAAGCCACACATCCAGATTCGTGCCGAGTCCCTATCTAAAAACCAATTCCAACAGTATCGTCCTCGATAAATGGTTTGTTGTGCGATAAATGGGCAATATCTTTGACATTTCCTCTTGCCGATCCTTCATTGTGCCATTCCATTCGATTGAGGATGGTAAGGTGCCGTCTTTACTGGCCGGATCCCCCATTGTGCCAACATGTTCCGGTGTTTCTTTGATTCAACTCAAGGACCCTGGTCGGGGATGATAGTTTCAGACATATCAAATCGCACCACCACATTATTGACAAATATCCGGGCGACCGTATCGCCCGCTTGATCCGATATTGGGATTGCCTCCATCCAACGGGACACAGTCGACCATCGTCACGATGTACCAGTTTCCGGTCAAAATTACGGGTAAGGGACTAAAAATACCCATCTCCCGAATCTGAAAGACTCTCTACGCTTTTATGGGCTGCATCGGTGGGGCCACTGCCATGAGCCCTAGGTCCCGCTGACAACAGAGCCAGTTCGTATATATAGTATATAGTCGTCGCCGCACCATGGGCCAGAATACTGCACCGCAACAGTTGGAAGGCTCGTTGCTGCCCCAGGTGAGCGCTCACGTAAGGCCACGGCAGTAAACGGCGGTTTTTTGGGTCCCACATCGACATCGACCAAGATGTAGTATGCGGGCTGCAGTGTCTTCCGTGGGGGTTGCACGTGTACGATCTGCAAAGACGGAAAGAAAACTCGGTGAGCCGGAGCTCAGTAAGTGCATCAATAAGCATCAACACTTACACCGATAAAGATGGGAGTGGCGATCTGTCTGAGCGTATTACAAAGAGCCTACCATCCTCCGAGTGCAAGCGACTCCATGTTTTCAGTAAGTTGCTCAGCGCTGACAGGTTCCTGTCGAGTCCGGTTTGGGCTTGCAGATGTGAATAAACCGTCTACATCAGACTGTCATCACTTGGTATCAGCCGATTCATTGGGATTGCTCCTGTCGGTAATTTTTTGTCCGTGATCGGGCGGGACAACACCCCAGGTATCTTGTTTCCTCGGCCACTAATGTGCTCGGTTGCGAAGTTAAATTCTTGCGAGCGGTATGTCCACCGCGCCATTCTACTTCTTGGATCCCATGCCGTCATTAACCAAATCAACGCCTTGTGATCCGTTTTGATGCAAATTCTGGTAGCAGTATGTCCTTCACCTTTCGAGTGCCAACACTGTTGTCAAACATTCCTTATAAGCGACCGAGCTGGCGTACTCGATTACCCCGGACGGTTTTAATAACATCGCATAGCCATAGCGAATTTCTCATGGGGCTTTGGTATTGCCACACAGCTTGTTGTTGTTGCGTTTGTCTTGAGCTTCTTGAATGCCGCCTCTGTATCTGACGTCCACTCAAAATTATTGTCTTTCCACAGTAATTGAAACAGGACGCCAGCTTTATGGGATCGGATAGTGATTGAGTTAAGCGACCCCAATGTGATTAAAAGGTTGTTAAAAGCTCTGAAATTAACACTCCAGCAGTATTTCGATATCTGCCGAGGTGAGAAAGTAGCTGAAAAACGCATGGAGGTTTTAATTGCGTCAGAATCTCGTGGTCTGTACAAAATAACATTAAAGACACGCACGGTGCCAAAGATGAACTGTCGGTTTTGTGGCAGACTACACATTGCAGGGAGTGATAACTGTTCGGCCTGGGGACGGAGCATGAACTGTCCTAAATCTGGAGTACGATGACGGCAGATTTGTGTCTACAATCTCTGAAGGAAGTTTTCAATCAGAGTTGGCCGGAAGACAAAAGAACTCTATTGACAGGAGTATTACCTTATTTCAAATTTCATGACAAGCTAACGACAGAGGACAGGTTTTTTTCGAGTTAAGCGTTTGGTGGTGCCGCGAGCCTTTCGAAAAGACGCTCTGTGTCCGTTACACCATTCACACCCAGGTATCAAGGGATGTATCAGATGGATTAGTAAAACACCACTGGCCGGGTATGACAGCAGGTCAGACGGATGGTCGCAATTTGTGAATCACCCAAGCAACTTGACCAACGACAAACGGGAGAACCGATGGAAATGCGTTAAATACCTGACTGGCCTTGGCGAATGGCGGCGTTAGATATTTTGTACCACGGGAAGGAGAGCTGCTTAGTGGCCGTTGATTACTACCTTGACTACTTCGAAGTCAACCTTTTGAGGGCAGAAACAACTGCAGTAATTATCAACGAACTGAGGGCTAACTTTACCCGACATGGAACCCCGATTCGAGTGATTTCCGATGGTGGTCCTCAGTTTCACAGCACGGAATTCCAGCGTTTCTCAGAGATTTTGCATTTCAGTCATCACATTATCAGTGCGTCGAATAAACCTGATTGGTATGGTGTTGATAACTTAGTCTGAAGTTAGTCGAAGACAAAATGGAATTGTTGCGTTTTCTACTGAGTTGGGACATGATATAGTCATTTCGGAATGCTCGGGCGTCTAAGAAGACACGAAAAGCCTGACCTCCTCGATCTTCATTCCGTGTTGCTGTGTTGAATTATTTGACTGAGTGTTTACACACCCATCTGAACTTAATTGGGAATGTTCCTAATTCTTGAATTCCTCGTTAGAACAGCTTGTACAAACACCGTATAAAGCATAACCACTTTCGAGAAGATACTTTTTTTACTGGGTTCTTCTGGATTTGTACTATTTCTCGCTGCTGTTGAGAAATCCGCTTTAGTGTGGTGTGAATTATTCCCAAATACACATTGTGGTTACTTTCCGCTTCCAGGCATGAGATGCCTCTACTTCCACCAGACGACATCGTCCCTATTCAGTATTCAGTTTTTCATCAGCTATTTACATGATTTTGTCTTTATTACAAGCCTATCGTGGTTGATCGATTAATTTTCTTGCAGAGAACACGAGATCGAACAATTACTGTTCTACAGCGAGCCTTGGCAATCCTTCACATTTTCACCTCAACCCAGTTTGGCAACGAAGCAGAAGACTGGTTGTTAAAGTTACGAAGAAACAAAAACCATTGCACAGGTAAACTTTTGCAGGTTATGATACACACTTTGTGCTCATCATTCCCGTCGTACTTATGATGTTATGGAATCGGACGAATATCAAGTAACTGAAAACCAAAAAGTGTGAATACTTTTGATAGGTAATGTTTGTAAGAGTGATAGCGAGTCGCCTTGGAACCTCGTAGTACACTGCGGTGCCGATTTTTCTCCGCTGATAACGCACTCAATCTGAAACGCTTCCTATTTGATTGGAACCCTTGCATTCTGATTGAAGGAAATAAATTATTTTCGTCGCAGACGAGATTCTGATCAATTACTTGGACTAAACCAACGGCATTTTAGTGCAACTTAGACAACCGGTATCCTGTGTTGCACACACTATCGAATTCATTCCTTTAATGGATTCGAATTATCAATATTTGTCTGGCGAATGGTCGGTGTCGTTCAACCAGTGCTCACTGATATAAGTTAATCGGGAGATCGCAGTAATATGCTTGCTCACTTACTTTTACGCGGCTAGCTCCTGCGAGACGATGTGCTGGCTTCATGGATGTTCCGAGCAGCACCTGCCCTTAAGCGGAACTGTTTATGAGGGATCTTGGGAGTTGTGTACGAAGTGACGTCCCCAGCATCGCTCGGCTTTTTGTTCCAGGTAGCAACTCCAGCCCGTGCACAACCAAGCGCTACCTATCGGACTACAGGAAATTTATGTTTTGGGAGCCGGTGATCGAACGAGCGGTTCATTTACTTTTTGGATGGCGGTCTGACAGTCGAGAATGCCCAACGGTTTCTAGCGTTTCTTACGCCACTCAAGAAAGCCGAGTAAGAGACTATGGCCTTATTTAGTGGCGGGCCACATTCGCGCACGTCACGGTACTGTCTATGGGCGGCTGTGGCTTTTATGTAGAGAATTTACTGCCAGGCGAAAAATCTACCACGCCCCCTAACAACGCCGCATTGCTTTTATCTGGCTACTCGCCTTCGGTCTGTCCGACATGGGTGACCCTAAAAGAGCGCTTTACGTCCCAATGGGGATAGCCCTTGGGGTCATCCTAGCACACAAACCCGATCACCGCGGTAAGGTAGCAACATCGATCAGTGATATGCATCCCCATATGTCACTTCTTCGTCATTCGCATTGTCACAGTCCCTTGATTCCTTTCAAATTCCGAATTTTTGAAGTCCGTATGACTCGTCGCATGTTATCCTTGCTGGAAATGCTATTCATCCTAAAAAGTGCGTGACGTCAAAGTTGGAGGCTAATTTTCCCTACTATGCGGTATGTTCCACCCGGTTAAGTTTGAGATTATTTTGTTTACTGAAATTATTTCAGCACTACCTAGGCCCCTAAATAGTTTCGAATCTGTTAGATTGAAGCATTTTGTCCAACACATTTCCGTCGCGATTTGTTTCTTTTCTCTACCGCCAGTCGTTTTTCTTCCCTACTGAATGGTGAACTTGGAGAATTATTACTCTTAATTTTAATAAAACACGTTTTTTCTACTCGACGGTCATCTGCATTCCGTTCTCATAATGTTCGTTTTTAGAACCTGTACGCAACTCAGCCACCGTTGAACGCGCTAAGCTTCATCATTGGGGTACTGTGCGAGCTCGCCTCGAATTAGCTGTGAATGAGGTTTTGGAGAAGGTGCAATTATACCACTCCTACGGACGCAAGAAGAATGGATTAGAGGCACAATACAACAGTTGTATCATGCAACCAATTCAAACCGATGGTTCAGTTCGACCAGAACAGGGCGGAACTCCGGTTAGTGCCGAGGCGAATCGCCTAGCGCGTCAGCTGCGACGACTTCAGACCTATTCAGTTCGGTCATCCTGCTCCGGTATAAAAGTCGGGACCGATCAGGATTTACCGGGGACTAAAATTGCGCTACCCGTGCAAAATCTTCATGATACCAGTTTACGCGCAATGCTTAATGACTGTTGTGGTGGTAGAACAGACTTTCCACCGTCGGTCTGTTCGACCCGCTACTCACGAGCAACCCCAAGCACTATGTGTAAAATTCCGACGTATTGGAACGGCGCGGCTGGTGATACCGAGGAGGTACGTTCATTTGGACTCATCTGTGTGAATCGAATTGCCTTTCAAAAAAGCAGCCGGTTTCACCGATTAATTCACATCCATTTCGTTTTGATCCCGACTTGTTCAACGGGATTCGTTGATTTATCTTGTCAGGTTCCGTACTGTTTTACCTAGTGACTCACGGACTGTGACTATTTCCGCACATGAAATCCCCTTCTCTACCAAATAACAATCAACTATTACACGAAATCATGCATGATCCCAAACCACCACTACCACTCCCGTTTGGTGGAGATATCTCGTCTACACAACGCTTATAAACGGGTGGTTGTGCTACTCCCTTGCTGTTGATGCATGAATTCCTATACCACAGATTAACCCAGCAGCTGATAATACGTCGTCAAACAATACTTGAACTCCTCAACATCCGCAACCAAGTGACTGTTTTTCAATTTCGTTAGCTTTTCCTCGATAATTTCCTCCTTTGCAGTCACCCAACTGATTAGTGTTATAGGTATGCCCTTTCCACTGCATTGATGCGCAAACGTATAATAAAAAATGAATGAATTACCATGTTTCTGGGGATTTTTTAAGACCATAAGGACGTTCTATTCCAGCTTCAGTGAAAGACTTTTAGACTGCGTAGGCGAACATATGTTTTCGGTGATTTCATTCTCAAGCCAATTACAATCACATTTATATGAAACAAAATAAGGGAAGGAAAAGGACATATTTAATCAGTTAGTCAATCAGTCAGTCAGTCACTCGATTGGTTAGCCGACTAGTCGATAGATGAACAGGGGATATGGTAAAATCACGTGTCGTCGTCAAAGCCCTGGATAGGCATCACATTCGAGCATGACGTCATCGACCTTCGGCCACGGAAGTTCAAGTGCTTGGACCAGCTTCTTTTGTGAACAAAGCTTGGGCCGCAGTAGCCGGATGCTGATTGCCTCAGCCGTCGCTAGTGTCCTATATCTGACTGATTTTAACTCATTCGGTTGAACCCTGTATAGGACACTGAATGGTGTAGCCGGATCAACCTTGCGGCCTGTGTCTAACAGATGAGCGAGAATGGTGCCCGATACATTCCCTCTTCCTCCATGTTGAAGCCAACGTGGTTGATGCTCTTTAATGCGTTTAGATAAATGCTTTGCCGTTCGACCCACATAAGTGGCACCACAGGTGCACTTGAATTGATAAATAATCATTGAAGAGGTCAGCAAAGGCAACTTATCCTTGTTCTCGCATTTTATGATGGCCGATGTCGAGAATAAGCACCCGAGCTTGGAGGCGTTGAAAGTGGCTTTACATGTGGCAGATAAAACCCTACCTACTCTCTCGGCAGCCGCATCCCCCTTGTAAGGGAGTTTGAGGAGCAGGGTTTTCTTTTCCACCTGTGATATCCTTTCTGGCTCTGTTTGGTATTTTATATTACGTTCAATGAATCTGCCGGGGCAGCCGTTTTCCGACAGGATCCGACGAATCATTCTTAACTCAGCCTCTAGTGTATCATCCGAGCAAAATACGTGTAGCTCGGGATACTAAGCATCTTATTAAGTTTCGCTTCTGATTGTAATTGGCGTGAAAATGAAATCACCGAAAACATAAGTTCGCCTACACCTTGTTTTCTGATGTTAATCAAGGGCTTTTTCCGTTTACTTTTAGACTTTGATAGAGTAATCAGTAAACGGTTCGTTCGAGCCCAACCTAGCTGTTACGGGCGTCACCGAAACTGGACTCAACGTAGCGATCAGAAAGATTGCTCCGATTGGCTGATACGTGGATGATTTGTTCATGGTTGCAAATCGATCGCGCCGAGTTTGAACTATTGCGTAATCTGTCCGAGCGATAAGGTTAATCATGAGCTGAAAACAAAAGACGACTTTTCAAGACGAGGGAACCGGATCTATTTATTCAGCCATTCGTATACGCAAAGTACATTTACGGCCAATACCTCCACTTCGCTAACTTCCTGATTCCGTCGCTCAGGAACGCATCTGTCCTGTCTATTCTTCGGCATGAAATAATTCGTACTGTTGGTACCCTCTCTAACGAGAAGGAAAAGATCTTCGTCAACCTTTTTTAATGCATACTTTTGCATAAGTGCATTGAAACGGACATACTTTAAATAGAATAAGACCCTTTGTTCTATTGAAGCTGTCCCGCAACTTGTCTCCGAGAATTCGAGTGAAGAAAATATAGGGGTCAAATAGATCAAACGTAATCCGAACTGGACGACAGCGGTTTGTTGTGGACCAACAATATGGCCGACATTCGAACCTCTCACCTCTAAGCATATGAGTACTTACGCTACTCGACCATTGCATGCAAAAACGGATACCCGAACCTACTTTTTGTTTTTTTGTATTTTCGTTAACCACAGAGAATATTTTCATATTCCTGTCACAGCATTATAATAAGCCACTGAATGGACAAAAAATGCTCTGCGAAGAACGTTCACATTTGTGCATTTTCCAAACGCTTTTATCGCTTTTCAGCAGAGTAATTGACGTATTCTTGTGATGTAATCAGCCAACGTCTGTCGGAACAAAGGCCAAACTGGACAGCGTATGCATCCTGCATATCTCATGTTAATTTGATCCGCGAGCCTTTTTATTATTCACTTGCCTATTTGGAAGCACCACAGCAGTAAGGAACAAACCTCAACTGCTTCCACTTATAATTCTCGTTGAATCTACGCATTGTCTCTAGATTACGAGAAGCGGGACGGCTGAATTCTGTGAAATGCAATTGCGGAGAGCCCCACAGTATAAGCTTAACACAATGACTCCAAGCACGAACAAGAATCGATGGCGTCAAGTAATTCAATCTCAGCTGATGCACGTTACTTGACCCAGAACGGTCCCACTGAACCCGGAGAACCTGTTCCTCGTTATATTGCATCACGAAAACCCACACCGATTGACGATATACGAGATAGATTTTAATCACCCACCCACACCTAGTTTTGCGTGCCCAAACGCCCATGACCCTCGCGCTTAGCCTACCTTATCTTATCTGATCATTAGCAGGTGTATACACACATGAGCTAGATTCCAGGTAACACGAAATTCATTTCATTCTGTTGTCTGACGTCATGTGTTCCCGCTCTATAAGAGTGAACTGTGTGAATTCTTCTCGTAGAGTTTTCTAACTCATATGCTCGAGTGTAATAAACGACGCAGATGTTTCATATTGTCTGCATTCCTGCTGTTTGTGCCCAACTTTGTAAGTGTTGATGAGTTACCGGTTGAAATCGCTTATTTGATCTGGCTTTACTGCCCTCACAATTTACCACTTGTTTTGACTCAATATCTTTTTTGATTTCATATATATATATATATATATATATACTTTTGAACTTAATTTTAAATATGAAGCGCATTTAAGTTCATTGAAGCATGAAGAAAATGTACAATGTACTCAGATGACATAGATTCTTTAGTGTTTACCGTTTCGCGCCCGAGAAAAATCACAAATCGTGCTACATGCCATCATGTTACGACTATTTGGTGGTTGAGGGCAGTTTCCATTCGTTTCCTTTATACGATTTATCTACTGAATCGGCTTTGATAATAGCGTTATCCTTAACAACGTTTCTTTCATGTTATCATCAACACGGCATTTGCTCTCCACTGCGAGATATCTTCCCAGTAGCTTGTGGTTGTAGTTTGCTAAGACTAACATTACACGTATAGACGAAGGTGTTTAATTCTTGTGAACGGTTCCCCTTAACGATTAAAAATCTAATTTGCCTGCTAATTTCAGTTTCTGAAGTCGGAGGCTCAACGGATGGTCATCCGTGCAGTTCGACGTCAATTATGTCCTGCTCTGCGTGATTTAATCGAACACGGTTTGATTAAGACCGCATTAAGCACTATTCACGAAAATCCAAACGGTGCTGTACAACCCGGTAACTTTCTGTGGAATCCAATCTTAGGCTGCTTTAATTCCCGACGTCGCCGCTTTCGTGACGCGCTGGAAGATGGACTGGATCCACTGCCGCATCCCACAGATTGTGAGGACCCTTCTGGTAGCGTAAGATCCCACCGACTGGGCTCTCATGCTTGGCGCGTTATCCTCAAGTTCTATCACATGAAAGTTAGTCTTTCTGATTTTTTTCGGGTAACACTACGAAGCAAATCACATTCGTCACTGTATCACGGTAACGTGAATCTATCCAGTTGTAAAAAACGCTTACTTGCAGTTCATTTTCATAATCCTCAATGGACTCTATTGTTCGTGTTCCTCTTTTAAACTACATTTATACATTAGCTGAAAGGCTTACATGGCACGTTGTTGCACAGAGCCCTTATCGGGTTCCACAGATACTCCATGTGATTCAGAATACTGTTAGGGTATAACCAATGCACCACTGTGCCGAAAGAACCGATAAAACTATTTTTCCAGTTATAAAACGTACGACAGACAGGATATTTCAGTAGAATACGGGATTCGGTTCTCCTCCACATCGTGCAGGATAACGCGATCATTTATGTACTACGTGTCTGTGAGGTAAACTGATTTTGTTTTGTCGTCTAATAAACGGGATTATCAGGGTCGTAACATTGGGCTACCGAAACCAATTAAGTTTCAACTTCTGTACTGTCCAGTCCTCCATGAGTTACAATAGTCATGTGTTTGTCGTGGTCTTGCGGTACATGTTTCTGGTTATCATGTCTTCTACTTGAGATTCGATCCTGAAAATAACCCGTCAGTATTTGGAGTAGATAGAATTCCACTGCTGGCCAGATCGTTACTTTCTCCACCGTGTGGTGGCCTTATTTGAATCTCATTTCGCCGCAAGCCCCGGAGCCATGATTATTGGTTTTCGCGTGTAGTTCAGTGAACCCGTGTGGATAGCGGTTTATCCCTTCCACGGAATTCAAGCATTAATATGGAATGAAAAATACTTTTCTGAGGTTAATACGGTTCATGTGATCTAACAAACGTCTTGGGAACTTCGCGCCATCTTGTCTACACCAGATCGTTTGTTTGTATGTACCTCAAACCCTCAAGGACTTAACTCACTTAACTCACAACTAAATCTACGAGCAGCCAGCGTACTTAGACAAAGCACATTGACTAGAGTGCTTTGATAAACCCTGAAGTTGCCACTTGTGTCGAATTTCGTACTCAGTATGTGAGACGCAAGTCAATCGCGAATTTAAACCTTCCATACTTGTCAGCTAATGTTGGCCTTAGCTGTTGTTCTGTCTAGGCCCAATTTCTGTCTTTGTGGTCTTGAACCCACGCACAAGATCCACTAAATGGGGTGAAACGATACTGAACACATGTATACCTCAGTTCAGCGCTAGATGTACAACAAAACAGACAGGTATAACTGGAGTTATCAACTGATGAACTGATCGGAAAATACCCGGTGATTCCAATGATCATTTTGAATGAATGAACGAGCGGTTCGATCGACCTAATGTTTAACTTTGGAATATTCGTCATAATGCACAAAATCGTGGGTAAATGATCAGTTACTCTCTTATTCATCGTGTTGTGGCTTGTTGTCATTGAAATGATGAGTGTTTATACCGTAGAGCGGTAGATATTTTCGTTTCAATCTTGGATATTAGGGACTTGGTAAGACCCCATGAAGGTGGAACTGCATGATCTCCCTCTCTAATGATGATGTTCATGTTCGAGGATGATTTTCATTTATTCAGTCATCATGTACCGCTGGTAGACACTTCTGGAAGTCGAAGCTCCTTTTTTGTTGTTATATGTCCCCCAGCATATCATTAACTCAATCTCATGGTTTTCCTATATACCATCATATACGACTTGTTTGTTCCAATAGTATTTTTTTATGAACAAACACAATTAGAACGATTTAAATCACTTTAGATAAAAAAGCCTAGTTTCTTTCCTTCAGTTAACACATATTAGGACCGAAATTCTTGTAGATTGGTCATGATACCCTCTCCACACGGCCCGCGGTTTGTGCTTTGTTTTCCCGGGCCTGTTCAAATTCTCAGCGCGTCAAAACACGCGATATATCGATCAAATTATTTCTGTCCGTTTCATCCACCTTAGAACGGACAACTATACAACCAATCTCCAGCGCGCAAATTATCCGAGAGCTTCGATCTGGACTCGTATGGGGGCAAAGCCATCACTCTGCGCCAAGTGAGTTTAACCATCTAAATAAATGAATTATGAGTCACATTTTACCTCCTTTATTACTTATTACACAAAAGCGGTGGAATATTTCTGGAAGTGGGTCGCGGTCAATAAAAAGTCCACCGAACAGGGAAGTTGGGACCGCAAGTTCTAAACAGCACGGTAACGACCGTTTGACCACCACCAGTGAAAGTGCTCCTAGGTACGGCCATGGCATTCGTACGTCTCTCTGATTCACTAATTGTGATGAAGCCAGTCGCCATTTGACAGGAATCGTTTCTCATCCTGCCGATCCGTTGTTCTTTCGTTTGTGATTTCTTTCGCTCAAACATTGACCTGGGTTTCGGATCGGCTGTGACGGTCTGATTACTAACGAGACCGCACGACTACTGAAGAATTCCATACTGCATCGGTCGTCGCACAGGCTAATCAGCACCGCTCTGCCCATTGCATTGAGCGAAGTGGGTAGTGATAAGTGGGCTACTGCTCAGAGTTCCCTCTCTTTTAATCAGCTTTTGTCTTCTGTCCCTGACCGCCTCTCTATGCTTCCTCTATCCACTCATAACGCTCACTACTAACACGACCGATACTCGCAACGGTTCATTATCAGATAGTGTCGGGAATGATGCTCGGTCTCGTAACTCACATTTTCTCTAGCCTCGTCAGCCTCTAAATCTCAACTTCGTTAATGTTCGTACGCTCATGCAGGCCGGTCAGCAGGCGTGCCTAGCGCTCACAATATATTCTCTGGCGATTGATGTCTGCTGCATAAGTGAAACGCGTATCCAGGGTTCGAACGTTGTGATTGAACTAACTGTTCCTAGTGTCTCAGCGAAGTATTTCCCGTGCACTTCAGGAGACGAAGCAGTTAGAACCGCGGGTCAACGTGGTGTGGGGATAGTCTTAACTGACAAGGCTGAGGCTGCCCTTTTAGACTGGATACCGGTTAGTTGTCGTTTATGTACTGTAAGACTCCAGGGGTCAATTGGCGTTCAAAGTACAATTTGCTTAGTGATCTTGGCATACGCTCTAACAGACTACAGCCCTGGCATGCACAAGGATGAGTACCGTGATGAACTCACCACTTTCGTTCGCAGGAGCAAAGGTTCTGACATTGTAGTGCTAGCTGGTGACTTTAATGCACAAGTTGGTGAACTTATCGCGTCAGAAGCTTGTTTAGGCGGGCGTTGTTCTTTACCCGGTCAACGCACAGATAACGGGGATAAGCTTCTCTAGTTTTGTGCAGACAATCAGTTATCCTTGTCTAGTACAAATTTCCGACACAACTGACGTCGCGCTGCGACATGGCACTCTAACTCTACAGGTACTCTGAGCCAGAACAGTAAGCTACCGGTGGCACAGTTCTGTTCAGAACTGTAGGTCCTACTGGTACGTAGAGTCTGACCATGCATTAGTTTCAATGTGATTATCTCTCCAGTTTCATGATTGTCGATGCAAACCGCAAACCCGGTTAGCCGTACAACGTTTGTCTAATCCAGAAGTTCCCACCCGTTATAAACAGAAATTAGCGCATGAGCTAGTATCTACGACGAACAGTAGTTTAGATGAGCACTGGGCCCATATCAAACAGGCGATGCATGTGGCAGCAGGTTTTGCCTGTGGTCCTAGATCCGATGTTCATCAAAGACATTGGATTTCCCAGCAGTCGGTCAGTCTAATGGAGCAAAAGGGTCAGCCCTCGAACTGCAAAGAGATGAATAAGATACGAAGAAATCCACGAAAATAAGTTACGAAAAGCCTTAAGCATGATCGCGAAAATTGGTGGGTCAAGGTAGCCGAAGAAATGGAATTAGCAGCTGCTTCAGGTGACAGTCAAGGACTGTTCGAACTTATTCGTGACACCAGTGGACGGCGAAGCTTGGTCAGTGAAACGATGTGCTATAGAAATGGAGAGCCTATTCATGGCAAAGAGCAAAGGCTGGATCGTCAGGCCGGTGGTGGTCGAGTGGCTTAGAGCGTTTGACTACCGCCTCGGAGGTCCAAGGTTCGAATCCCTGCCATCACCGGTTACTTTAGTGGTAGAGAGTAATCCACTGTCGTCCGGATCGTTAACACACCCGACCCATTGGGACGTTGCGTGGTTCTCCACTCCAAGTCTCAAGGTCTGGTTGCCGGTTGTCCCTAATAGTGCAGTGGGCATTTGTGTCTGTGGAGTATACCCCTTCAACTACACTCATGCGCAAGCGTGTAATGGAAAAAGAATACTTCAAGTGGCAGTTTAGCAGGCCTCATGCTAATGTAGTTACTCTGATCTCAACGACTGCGGTTCCTTGGAGAGTATCATTTGAGCCCCTATCAGAAGTGGAAGTGGAGTCATGCAACCGATTAGTAAAGTGAGGGGAAGCGGCCGGTCCAGACGAGCTCCCTCCAGTTCTTTTCAGACTGGGTGGTGATGTTTTGATAAAATCACCTACCACCTTTCTCCGTTGCGCTTGGAAAGAAGAAAGTATTCCGTTAATACGGAGCGAGTCATTGATAGTACCTACCTTCAAGAAAGGAATACGCAATGACCGTAGTAACTACCGTGGGATTAGTTTAATCCCGATAATTACCAAGGTATTAGCCTCGACTTTTGCTGCGTCGTCTTACACTGGCTCGCAAGAGGAACGCCTGCAAACAGCAGGCCGGATTCTACCCAGGTCGAAGATGCATTGACAAGATTTTTACTCTTCTTCAATTACTTGAGACGCGTCACGCATACCGTGGACCGAAAGTAATGGTTTTCTTCGACTTGAAAGGCTCCTTCGATTTATTTGACCGAACAGCGCTATTCACTGCTCTTTACCGAAAAGGTATGCCGCCGAAGTTCGTGAATCTACTGAGATCATTGTACTCTCATACTCCTGGCCCCGTAAGAGTTTACGGTGAACTATCTGATCCATTCGAAACGACCGGCGGTGTTCGACAAGAGTGTCTCATTCCTCCATTGCTGTTCAACTTCGTCATGGACGAGATAATGGAGAATGCCTCACAAAATCTTCAGAATGTGGGCGTCGAACTAGGAAATCGTAAAAACTTATGTGGCCTAGATTATGCGGACGACGTTGTCTACTTGTTCGAATGTATGAAACACACGCAACGTGCACTGGATAGACTCAAAGAGCTGTATCTCCATTCGACTTGCGCTTTGCATCTTCAAAGTGTAAAGTAATTTTGCAAGACTGAACGTCAGCAATTCCGAGCTTGATGCTAGATGGAGAGCTGCTGGCAGCTGTCGACCGCTTCAGTTACCTTGGCATCACTGTGACCACCGATGGGAGCATAATAGTAGGGGTGAGCACTCGCATATCCAAAGCTCGAGTGGCGTACGCTGGACTGAAGCACTTGTGGCGCCGACCTTATATTTCGTTGAAGTTGAAAGGTCGTGTGTACTGTGCCGAGGTGCGTTCCGTTTTGTTGTATAGTAGTAAGACTTGAGGTCTGTGTGCAGAAGATATTCGTCATCTTGAGGTTTCCGACCACTGATGTTTGTGTGGTATCGCTAAGATTGGGTGGAATAATCGAGTGAGTAATGCTGAGGTCAGAAAGCGATTACTGGATACTAATTCAGAGAACGTTCTATCACAGCGTATCCAGCTTAGTAGACTTCGTTGGTTGGGACAAGTGTTACGTATGGCGAACACATGTCTGCCGTACCGCGCTCTGTTCTCCGTTCCTCTTAGGGATCGGAAGTCAACAGATGACGTGGCAGCGAGGAATGAGAAAATGTACAGCGAACTTAGGAAAAGTAGATGCTTCACGTCTTCGTGGTTGGGGTCGAAAAAAATCCGTCACCCAGTTGGCTGGAGACACTGAAGGATATGGCGATGAACCGTGAACAGTGGCGATCGTGTTCTCACTTTCCGTCGACTCCAAATGACTGATCAATGTGTATTTGCACAGTTAGACTGTATATTTCGTGTGTTGGCTACTAGGGCATCGTTTTCTTTCCCCACCCCTGTAGGTCTACTCCCTGTCCATCTATTATATTCGTTCTTTCTGTCGCTACGTGCAGCATGATCCGAAAGGCAGTGGTCAGTTGAGCTTGCCCTACTGTTTAACGCTGCACGATGATGATGATGAATCACAAAATGTAGCTATCTTGAAGACGGCTTTTTTTTCACGTGTGCCGAAGACGCTGATGTGCTCTTTTTATACCCACCCGTCACCATTGCTGAATGATCGGCAGCGTTGGAAATCTGCTGAACTTCCAAGTCAGCTTTTTGTACTCATTTGTTGAAGTAGAGCGGGATAACAACGACTTCAGAAGATTCACCTGTTGATCGGTCAGCTAGGTCGAACACAGCTTTGAAGTAAAGTGCTCCAATACACTGTTCTGCTTCCACTTTCTCTGAGGTTTCACTGCATACTTTTGAAGAAGCATCAGATGGTAATTGTGGAGGAAATTCAAAATTCCTTGTCGACTTGAACTGTCTGTAAGGTGCTCGGCCCATTGTTTGATCTTTTTCTCCCTACCCCCAACCGGCTATATTATTTTGACGCGTATTATTCCACTGTCCAAGGTCCGTCGGCCATCGATCCCTCGGTTCAGTCTAAGGAGGCGTCCGTTCAGTTAAGATAACCACTAACCGAGCATTAGGTATGGTGGCTTTGGTTGCTGTTTCCTGGCGACAGCCTCAGTCTCAAAAGTTGAGAATGGATAGGAATATTAAGGGAGCAGTAGAACTACAAATAATTGTATTATGTCGATGGAGTAAGTTTGTGGATACAAGAGCACCACTGATCGCGACACCTAACCGTATCCTCCAATGTATCTAACCACTGACTAGAAGGGTCTCTTTGACCTCACCCAGGAAGTCTAACACGCCTTTCATGGCCAAGTTCACAGGTTAGGTTTTTCACACCTTTCTCCCATGTCATGGACTGGCCACCTTCACTCATCTTCCAGTTGTTACTAGCCCCAGAAGACGTCGTGCGCCGAGAAATCCTGTCAGGGGACATGCGCAACACATATCCCAACCATCTTAGCCATGTCAGCACTTTTTGTGGTGAGCTCGAGTGAAAGGACACCGTAAGCCCGAACTCGGCTTCGACTATTCATGTAAAGGGACTTTATGATGGAAATCAATTTCTCTGGTACACCCTTCAATAAGAGGCAGCATCAGAGAACTGTGTGGTCGGCTGAGGCGAAGGCCGCTTTGAGATCAAGAAAAACGGAGATAGTGGGCCTGCGGAAGGTGTGCCTATATTCTAAAATTTGTCGGAGAATGAACTTGTGATCAGTGCAACCTCGACTAGATCTAAACCCAGCTCGATTCTCGCTCGAGCGAGTGGTTGATAAGCGGTGGAGAATAATATCAGTTAGCAGTTTAGATGCGATGCTAACCAAATTTATTTCCCTGTGGTTTTCACAGGAGGGCTTGTCATCTTTCTTATGAATCGGTATGGTCTTCAATTCCCACCAAGTCTTTGGAACTTGTTCCTTCTCCCATATCAAACCGAGGAGTTTTGTCGGCTCCATTAAAAGCGCGGAGCCACCGTCTTTGAAAATAGACGGAGGTAACGCATCCGGTTCTGTAGTCTTATGCCTTTTAGGGTAGCTTATTTCACGGAGATCCTCCGCTTCTGACGGACGACCGGTATCTACAACCGGGGTTGGACCTATGATGCCACTTGACAAGCATGTCATGGATAAAGGCCAGTTGAAATGCTCTGCCCAACGAACTAGACGACGTTCCTGAGTTTGAATCAGTGAGCCATTGACCTCTTTGGTCAGTTCACTAACGCCCGGCTTTCAGAGACCGGTATTTCTGATTATTGGATGGAAAAGGTTGCTGCTGTTTCCAATTTCCGCAGCTTTTCCGGCTCCCTACACTTCACAACCCACCACTATTCACGGTCGTTTCCCAAGCTCCGAATCAGTTGGCGTTTAAGACATCTCCGTGCTTCATCGTATCTGGAATACGGAGAAGTTAATCTGCGCGCATCTAACAGCGCAACTGAGGATGCAGATATCCGTCGTTTCTGTTTGTATCTGGTTGTTGGACCTTGGGCAGCATCAGCAGCCTCGAGTAGGATCTGCTTGATCTCTGTCTGTCACTCCTCTGGATCCTGGGCGCGTGACCGCATCGATGACCTGGTGAATAATTCTGCTTGGAAAGCAGATCGATAGTTATCGTCCAGTAGCAGCTGCCGGGGACAGTTGGTTTTGGTGTTATTTCGGCCACCGACGAGATAGATGCAGGCTGAACGTGATCAGTGTCTACAAACGTGTATCAAAATGATCGACGGTTTTAGATAGAACTGTGCCAGTGGTAACGGATAGCAATGTGGTCGATCTGGGTCTAACGCAATGAAGGCGCAGGAGGACACCAGGTTAGTCGGTGCCACTTTTTGTGCGAGAAATTTGTACTCGCTAGGAATAGTCCATAGTTGGAAAATAGTGGGATGAGTCGGTCACCGTTATGGGTTCTATCGTTTGTAACGCCAAATCAGCCTCCTATATTTCTCTCCGTCTCGTCTAGGATTCCAACTTGGGCATTGAAATCACCAGCAACAACCATGATGTCCGAAGAGCGCACGCTGCGGAGCAGTTGAGGTAAATGTTGGTAGATTTCGTCTTTAGCCTCAGGAGAGCTACAGCCAGCTTTTGTATACACAGAAACGACAAACTGACGTTGACGCTTCAATCTAGTGCTTTTGACATGCACAGAAACATTTAGTCGGATCGCACACAGATAACTGCAGACTTGGATTCAGTCGTGCAGTGCACTCTCATCTTTCCTTTTCAGAGGGATGCAAACACCAACTTGACTACGAGCAGTAGGCAACCGGATCACCTGACACGCGAAGAGTGAAGCGAGAAGCTGAGTTTGTAGCTGGGGAGTCAATTGTTAACACTGAAGTGGTATCTTGTATGCGTTTTTTGGAGATAGCACACGTTTTTATTTACGGTTTCAAGAGTTCTTCCTAAGGTGGTTTGGTATGTGTCGTTTGGTAAAGTGTGCGGACGTTGAAAGCAACAAAATGAAGAGAGTGCTTAGATCAGAGAATCAGTTTTCTTTTCTCATGTTGCTGAGTTGCTTCCCTTACTGAGCATAACAAGTTCACGGTCACAGCTCATTGTAGCCTATCGTATCCATTCAGAATTAGGATGCGAACGATGAAGAGCGGAGAGCCGAGAAATATTTCCTGAGGAACCGCTGGAGGTTTCTGGGCACATCATACTTGGCGGCTGCCGACCCGCAGAAAGGATTTCTCTTAGGGGACCCTAACCGGAGCCTTTAACTCAAAAGTCTGACCCACAGAGCAATGGGGCGTTAACCCAGCACGGGAACGTGACCGAAGCACCAGTGAAGGAACCTCTGCTGATCTGCCAAGTGAGCCATGATTGGTGCAAGCATTCTGTTTCGTCTTCGCTGATGCTTTCTTATCGACCCGCTTCTCGGAATCGGTCCTCAGCTCCATGCATTTTATGGAGTAAGCGGAACTTGGACGGGGCTGCATCGACCTGTCAGGCATGATTGCATCTGCGGTAACCCATCCTTCATAGCTCTCCGGATCATGGAGGCACGCAAGCCATCACAACACGGTGATGTCCAGTGTCGTCGTGATGGCGTAATCTGTTTCCATCATGTTTCATTATCAGTCTTAGAACTACCTGCGGTTTGATGTTGAAAACTATATCGACTCTCGTTTACTTGTTTTCTCATGGCAATGTGGCGCTCTCGCTCTAATGTGCACGCTGACTTTGGAAGATCCTGCGTCTCTGATGTACTATTGGGTCAGAACCATAACCGGATTTCGCTACTAGAAACATCATATGTTTGATACGGTTCCGACGTACATGGATACCATCATTTGATAAATGCATCAATTCATCTGACAACCTCTCCTCACAGCGACAGCAAGCGATTGTGTCGTGTGGACAAAAATACTTAGTACATCCTGATGAGGTCGAATTTCGAAACGTACTACTGGAAGGCGTGTTAGTAGGCAAAATAATGAAGATACCAAAAAGTGAATAATGAAGTCAGAAACTTTCGTGGAAATTAGATGATGGTGAAGCAAATTAGCAGATTTAATCGATATTTAACGTAGAATGATGGTTCTAGGCTCAATAGAAAGCTTAAGTGAATAACGATTTAGTGATATATCTTTCCTAAGTATATCGGGAGAAGAAATGCGACAAAACCAGTGGTCCAGACGGATTGCCGCCAAGGATGCTATCTGAGTTTTCTCTCGTTTCATCCTCGGCGTTAACACGTTTCTTTATTCAGTTCTTTTGTGGAAGTATCCTGAATTAGGCTAGAGTCGCAGTCATTACGTGAGTACACGTTAACCTCCGGGAAGGCCCTGAAAATGACCACCTTGGCCGTTGCACACAATAGTAAGGATGCAGCAAGATGCTCCGAAATATATCGTGCTATCTACTGCTCTTGACCTCTGTGTTCAAAGACTTATTAGATTGAGCGTCCTCAGAGTTAATAAATTATCGCCCGGTTGGCTTTAAAGTCTTCACTTAAGTGCCTCATTGGATGCCATCATATGTCATACCCTATTTTGTATTGCACCCTTTTGGAGAGGTAAAGCCCTTAGTATTTGTACGTGGGACTATAATGATGCATTCGATTTTGTCATGAAGAAGAAGTTGCCACCTATATTAGGTGCAGGTGGTAGCCCGCCATCTACAGGAGGTCATTCATCTGACACCTTTACCAATCACGAATCGTTAACACGTGGTCGTGGTCACAACTTCTTAACCACTCTCAACGACGAATGTTCTTCAGAGTAGTATTCTATCATTCCGTTTCCATCCCGCAAAAGCGCACAATTTATTTTTAAAAGAAGCATATTTTCATGCTTCATTGAAGAAATCATGGATCGGATTACTTTTTTTCATCACTTAGTTTTCATACACAATCTAAAACTGACATGGTCGAATCATTTACTCATTGTGTTAGCTTTTCACACCGTTCACCGCAAGGACTTTATCATCATGTCTACAAGGAACTTGACGAAATATATGATGTAGTCCATATCGTCCAAAAAAATCTGACCAATATTTTATGACAATATCATCATGGAACATGTTTTGTACTCCATCCTAAATAGAGGTTGCTGATGGGATGAGTCTAATTTTTTAGTTGGACAAAGCCACTTTCCACAGTGCAACCAATGTGAAAGATTACCTTCCGGGCGCTGTTTAAGTGAATAATCTAACTATAGAATGACTGGCAAATGCAAGAGGATCGTGAAACAAGGGTTATGGAAGATCCATCAAACAGGGACGTATTCTTGACTGATAAGTTAATCCGTCTCGGCTCTACGTGTATTTTATAGGTGGGTCAGAATAATCGCTGGTGCAAATAGAACATAATAAGTAGTAGAACTGGCTACCAGGTTGTGCAGGTCTTCAAGAATAACGACTAATCGTTCTTCAGTTCTGAAAAGAATCAGTATATCGTTTTCCGATCCAGATCTACAGTGTGTTTCCCGTTACACTAAATGTCCATCGCTGAACCCTCGTCCTGCACCATGCCCACGCAGGCACTCATGAAATCTCAACAGTGCTACGGGGACCATAGTTTTAGAAAGACATGGCAATGATTTTTACCTTATAATTCGATCGACGCACGGCGTAAATTACGATAGATCAAGCTTATCACCACCATATATGATCGAACATTCACCGCTTTACATCGAGGTGAGCATACACATAGTTGAATGGACGCACTCCATTAGGCTACCCAGAACCAATTTCAGACGTTTCTCGCTCTTCATTCGCCGAGTTCAGTAAGTGTTAGTAAAGTCAAACGGTGGGTATCGTAGTGCTGTGATATGACGGGAGATGAAAACACATTCTATTTACGTTTATCCTGGTATAATGCTGTCTTCATTCTGGTGCCCCAAGGGGATCAGTGTATGGTTTTCTAATCGTCATCTCCAGATCAGTGATAGTATCATTACTATATACCATGCAGCTAGTTGGATCTAAGATTTGCGTCTGTGTGCAATGAACGAAAACGCAAAGCGCAGCACGACCAGATCATAATCGAAATCAACTTACGCTGTCCAATGAGATCTACAATTCTGGACGAAAGTGATCGGTCTGGAACATTTGACCCGTAGAGATTGCCATATCGCTGTAAACCGTGAACTGTATCGAAAACTCATACTTGACAAGAGGAAACGGTGAGGGTGTGAACTTGAAAATGGTCAAGAATTGCTGCGGAAATGCCATTTTGGTCACCACGTGCCGCCAATGTATCAGTGATATGCAGTCGACGTGTGGTTGGTTCGTTTTATCTCTATTGATAAAGTTCATGGAAGTCCACGCACACTGTGCTGTCTGTCTTTTTTATTCTCGTTCTCTCTTTTTCGATTTTTAGCGCTTTTTCAATGCAGTTGGGACAGTTTTGGAGTCACATACAGCCTATCGACGTAGTGACGACTCCAAGTTCAAGGCTTTTGTAAGCATTGCACTCAAGTACGTTCTCGTTTTATGACAAACGGCCCAATTTCTGTTCATAGAACCACAAGACTGCTATGTTTTTGTTCATATAGCTTCACTGATCACATTCTGAAAAATGGCTGGAAAAATTACTGGAATACTGAATCTAGTCCCAGTTATGCAATCTCCTTGCTGTGTACCATTGCGGAGCACGGAATTTACGCAGGTGTCTGTTCATGCTGCACAGTGATCTGTCAAAACTGTCGCTGTCAAGTGAAACCTGGTGACACTAGACCATTTAGCTGCGGAGAATTCATCGAGGTTTGTCCGATAGTCATTCTCGAAGCCTGGTCACGGTTTTACCCAAGTTGCACCCAAGAAATCGAATAATATGCCCGTCAGCTGACATCCCGCTCGCCTGAAGTTGGACACCGTGTTAGGAATCAGCTGTCCGGAGACGTACTAATGAATTTGTCTTGGAGGCCCTCCGATCAATAAAGAATCACACGCAATCACCAGCTCCTTGGGTAGTCAACTAAACCTAGTTGCCTGTTATTCGTGCACCATGGGACTTTCGTGACTTTTAGAGTGAAGTGTCGTGTGATCTGTTCCAACCAAACCTTTATTTTTCTCGTTGGACTGAGCAGCGCTCATGCGTTCCGGACTTAATCCTACTTCTAGGACGACATTGAACTGTTTACCCGCATTCAAGTACAGTTGGTTTCGTAGGAAAAGATCAAACATTATTTCACCATCAGTGGTGGTTGAGTGGTTTAGAACGTTTGAGTACTACCTCAGCGGTCGAAGGTTCGAACCCCTGCCACCATCGGTTACTCTGGTGGTAGACAGTAATCCACTGTCGTCCGACTGGTTACCACTCGTGATCTACCGGGATCTTATGTGGTTCTCCACTCCAAGTATCAGGGTATGGTTGCCAGTTATCTGTAGTGGTGCAGTGGGCCTTTGTGTCTGTGGAGTATACCCCTTCCGTTTCACTCATGTGTAAGCATGTAAATAGTAAATGCGATCCTGCCTAGAGTACATCAGTGGCTGAAAAGCCTCCGTATTCGCATTCCCTTGGCGTATTTCAAGTAAAAACCCACTATAATTCAACTCCGTCACGTCTAGGATTCCAACTTGGGCATTGAAATCACCAGAAAAAACCATGATGTCCGAAGAACGCAAGCTGCGGAGCAGTTGAGGTAAATGTTGGTAGACTTCGTCTTTAGCCTCAGGAAAGCTACAGTCAGTCTGGACATACACGGGGCTTGGTCTGGTTTTTTCTCATTGACCTGTCGGGCACGATTAGATCTGCGGTTTAACGAACCCATCCTCTTTAGCTCTTTGGGTCAAGGAGGCACGGTAAGCATCCCATCTCGGATGGCATCCACTATAGTTGTAGTGTAAAAGTCCAACGGATTATCTGAGTAGCTATTTCGGTGGCCTGCCTTAAGTCTTCGATTACTGCAGTTACTGATGCCCAAATACCGAACGAAATTTTCAGTGTTTCTAGCAGTTGAATAATTCTTTGGTGAGCAGTGGGCCGAAGCACTGTAAAGTGTTTTCAGATTTTGCCGAGTTCCCATAAAGAGATTTGTTTCTGGACCCATCCGAGGAGACCTAGTTTTGGTATCGAACATCTGTCACAGAACTCAGCGCACACAACAACCGGTGGTGTTTCATTCGATCACCGAAAGTAGCCAGCTGAACAATCGAAACGTTTTGATGTCGTTTGTATGTCAGACATCAAACAAGACTCGATCTTCAGGTTTGTAAAGGCTGTGTGAAATGGTACGCACAGTTTGTTTGTCACTGAAAAGTTCGGTAGATGTAGATAGCCCTATGTTTAGCAGCCACGCACAGAGCGATTCTGTCACACACAAGTACGTCTGTATTGTTAGCATCATTATCATCCGCTTCTGACGGTTGGAGAACTTCATCGTTGCAAACCTGCAGATGGTTTGTGAAATACATACGGCCTTCGTGTAATGAGACACACAAATGGCATAAGATGAATTGGAACTATCACAAGTATACGCTGCCCTATTATGTGTGTTAGTCTCGAATTACCGGGACGTCAATACAAAGATTGCAAACTATCGCGGGCTGTGTACGCGCGCGAAATTATTATCACACGCCTGTGTTGGCTAAGAAAAGCCCTAATCGCACTATGGGGGACCCTGTCGCAGAGAATACGATCCGGTTGCAGAGGTGGCCAGATCACTGGCTCAGTTTATGTTCCGTTACACTTTGGCGAAGCCAGACGTCCACATTTCAGTCATAAAAGATTTTTACTTAGCGCCTTATAAACTGGAGGAAATAAAAAGAAATGATTGCACGTCCAAAATTGCTGATAATCGTGCCTGGTTTATGAGGATTCGGTTCATACGAGGAACAGTAGAATTTATGCAGGTATTAACACGGGGAAGGGGGGGGGGCATAAAGGAAAGCAGAACGTGTTGAAGCGTGAAAGTGACGCAGATAGATCACTTTGTACATAAACGGTGCAGTTCAAAAGGATTTTGTATGCAAACTTTTCACATGCATTCAGATCTAGTTCACAAAATTGAGCAAATAGTTCATTTACAGACATGGAAGATTTCCAACTGACAGACGACAGTCCTTGACGAAAAGTGCTGCAATTTTCCTCCGGAAAATCAAAGAAAAACGGGAAAAACGTTGATGGTTTTTTAATGGTAGGTAAATGAAAAGATATCCAGTACTCCGAACGTCGAATTGATGGTGAATCTTTAATATTCACTAGAACTCACCACAGTTAATTTGTGTGGCAAATAAAATGGATCCCGAAGATAAACGGATCGTGAAAGGATAAATGTGCATCCAAAGCATTTGGATGAATTTAAGGTTCAACCTGATCGAACAGAAAAGTCATAGTTAAAAGCCACCTCAAAAAAGTATTGAAATCCTGAGTGCCAGAAACAGCCTCGCGGAGAGCCAAATAATGGACATATTGATATAAATTTGCAGAGGAACCGTTTATCAGGCCACCAATGCAGATGATGAACAAATAGGAAAATGGCAGTTCCCTGAAGCACTCCTGGGTTATTCACCAAAAGTTGGAATCTTTTCAACCCCAGGCACGGACACAGCACGCAAGGATTTGTGTAATCACAAGCACCAAAATGAGGCCGACTGTTCACCATAGTCCACGGTTTATATCGTTTTCCTGCCAAACATGCAACATCGTTTCGATTAATATGCACTGTGGAAGACGAGTGAAAATGATTTAGTGTTGGTCAATCGGTGGGTGTGGGTCGACTATCCATAACAAGAAAAAGAGTTCAAGTGTGTAATTTATAGTGTTCGATAGTGATAGAATTTCGGGAGAAAAATTCCAGTCAGTCTATTCATGGGGAATTCAGACAATTTCCGTAGCACAAGTGAACAAATCAGCGATAATCAATGAAACCATAGTTGATATGGGTGAACTGCTCTGCTGAAGTAGCAAAACGCCGTGATACAACAACCTTTTGGAATGAGAGTTTACCATTCTGGTTCACTTTCAAATGAAGCCCTTTTATACGGCTTTGAAATTAGACAATTGAGAGTAGTTGTTGACTGAGTTTACTCCAAATCTTTTCCGATCAAATACGTACCTACCCGAAGTGTACCAACAGTTGTATTGAGCATCGGTGTATTTTTAACTAGATTCTATATTCTTTTGCATCACAATCATGAACGCATTCCATTTTCAGTGAGGGTAAGCTGGTTCCTTGGCTCCGTCTCATCTTGAAACACCAACCTTTGATTGAATCCATCTACCAGCCTTGGAGTTATGCACTATCAGCAGGTCAGTCTTACTATTCTCTGTGTTTTATGCCCATTTGTTGTTCTCACGAATTTCCTCATTTGGTTGTGTTTGTTGTTATAGCAGTCTCGTTTGTTAGAACCGAACAGATCATACCGGCCGTGATGTTTCTACGGTGCCATCAAAGCTGAGTCATGTGTGTGTGTGTGTTCGACTGACCAAATGGTGATCGATTCATCGTGTGACGATCACGTAGACATGCGTTCGATTTGGTTCCATTCAGTCTGTTTTTGACATTCACGTACACCTCTGAATGAAATGTAACATATTTCGGACGCGGCTGTTTTTATGACAGATATGAGATATCTGGGCGTTTTTTTTTCACACTGATGCAGACCGTTGAACAGATTGAGGCGTACACATCAGCGATAGAGTGCAATACATACTGTTTCCCGTGTACTAGCATGTCTCTCATCAGGCGAAGTGATCTCTATTTTTTTCTTATACATTGTCTGGCACCCCACCTCCAGAGTATTGTGCATTATTGAAACCAAAACGTTTTGTTATGAATAGAATAGTGTGGTCGTTCTCAAACGGTCACTCACTGGTATATGATTGAGCCACCTTTTATGATAACAATTTACCCGTCGATGCATGCTGGCTGCCAACCGTCCCATTCTTCCTTCAGGGTACTCCTTGACTCCCCTAGAGATTTGTATTGCCGCCTCTCATCCGCTTTTATCCCAAGGTGACTCCAAAAATTGTTCGATTGGATTGAGATCGGGTGATCGAAGTGGCCACGGGAGCATCGCTATACCGTGATGCACGTGAGATTCCTGTACGTGAAGGGAACGATACGCAGGCACTTTGTTGTCCTGAAAAATCGCTTTAGTAGCTGTGCTCAGCAGTGGCAAAGTGTGTTGGATTAGGACTTCTAGATAAACTTCATTGTTGACGGTGTCGCCCAGAAATACCAGCCCGCTCCAACCCTCCCACCAGATGGCTCCCAAAACGCGCACCGAACCCTCACTGGACTGCATTGTTGCTGTCGTTATACCACTTTTAATAATTTCAGTGGTTTTTTTCTCAACACGCCTTCGATGATCCTGTTTGATCAAACTGATGGATTTTCATTGTTGAACCGATCGATCCTTCTACTCACTGTCCGTCTTGGAGAACCAAAATAATTGGTTATCTCGTGATGTGACTTCTCTGACTCCCCTCTTCGGATTGCATGCCAGACGGCCTTCACGTGCTAAGTGTCACGTGAACTCAAAGGAGCAGGTGGATGCATGGGCTGTCAGACTGGAAGGTACATCTACGTGTGTCTGACCTTCATAACAAAACTCATGCCACGCTAGACTGCATGATTTGGAAGTACAACTGTGCTGGGCTTGTTTCAACTATTCCGAAGTTTTGGTGGACGCCTTGGTTTACTCAAAGGGGGAGGGGTTTATTGGCCAGCAGTGTATGCTCGAATACCATCCTTGTTCAAGGGCTATATTATGCCCTATTTTCTGAATTTAGTACACTTTTGTTCACCATTGAGAGAGAGAGGGATCCGGTTTCGAATAATTTTCTAATTACAATCCAATTGAAGGTGAAAGAAATCAAAGCTTACTGAAAGGACGGAGTACTGCTGATAATAGTATTGAATAAAGTATTCCAGACAAAGAAATAGTTCGAATGCAAATGCGTTTTTGATCGTGGCTTTTGATCCTGCCACCATTTTGTGTCTCCAACTATTCAGTTGGAGAGTTCTATTGTTTGATCACCAGTACTAAGCTTTGTAAGGATGTATAATTAGTTAGTTGGTTTTAGTAATACTTGTTTTTTAAATATTTGTTGTCGCTTATTGTGCTTGTTCGATGTATGCTTTCAACAACGGCTGTGATTAGGGATTGGTTGTGCGGCAACTCCTTACACATAGAGCTATAGGCTTTATGATCCGAATCCACTGGTGGTTGCCCAAGAACAATGACATTTTCCGTCATTCGTGTTTCACGGCATTATCTTTGATATGACAGCTTGTCTTTTCAAGTTCTACTGTTTGCAGAATATCAGTAACAAAGGACTGTAAGTTCCACATCGACCGAGGATGTTTGAAAAGTGTGGATGAATTTGCTGCAAACCCGTATCCAGAATGTTGTAACTCTTATGGTCACTTCGCAGTTTTATCCTCACGACTATTGTACACGTTCTCCGTCCACTTCGCAAATCATATCGTACCAGGCAGTGGTGTTAAACCAAAAGGCGTCAGCACAAAGCGTGGAGAAATTGTCGAATGACTGGCGAATAGAAAGGGACAGAAACTGTTGGGTTCCGTCTGTGTCGGAGTGATGTGATTGTTAAGGGTTGGTTTACATGGTTGGTTTGTAGGTTTCCGCGGATAACCCACTTATTGAAGACGTCCGATTGTTGAGCCCGAGCCAGCATTTGATGCGCGGGAAAATCGGTTGAGTGACCCGAAGTAGAACGTTCAAGCCGAACCAATGCATTTGTTTGAGGGAGGTTTTTGCGATCCCATTGAGGAGTGCACCTACCATAGTTAGCTCACTCCTTACTATATGAAGCAAACATAGGTCAAGTGTCAACACAACTAATAATAATGTCATTGGACGCGAAAGAGACATATTGGTTGCAGCTCGAAACACTACTATCATTATACTGAAAGCAGCCTATCAGATTGTTTGAATAGCACAGTACGCAAGCGAGGAGAATTTGTCGGACATTGTACGTGATGTGTTTTGTATTAGCAGTAACACAAATAACAGTAGTACTTCTTTCAGTCGTCGATAGTTGGGCACAAAACGAGCCTGTACACCGGTGAGTACGCGCGTAAGTAAATACGACAGCAAGTAAATAAGTTGGTGAGTCAGCGTCCCAATCCAGTTTAAGCTCAAACCAAGCGCACAATCAGATCAGACCACGCAAGGCCGTTCGACACGTGGCAAGATCTGATTGGTCAACGCAGCCCGGGAGGTAGTATGACTATCATCAACAGTGTATGTATGCGTAGGATTAGAGACGTGTGTCCATGCATTTGAAGGATATGAAGCAGTTAAACGCAGGTTGTGCAAATGGTCCGAATGATGCGTAGTCTGCCTACCGAACTCTCGCACCCCGCAATCACAAAAATGTCATTCCAACAAACAAGTCGACAAAAACATCACAAAGTGTGCGATGCAGAAGAAAAAAATCAGCAGCTCATCTCACCCACTAATCAATTTCTACAATTTTGTTCAACACGTGCGACAATAAGATCCGGAAATTCAAAGTAATAACTAGACCGACTGCACTCGATTGGTAATGGAATTCTGATCATGCAGGTGGACATGTTCTGTCTCAAAAATGTTGAACGATCTGCAACTGGTACGAGCGACAGTGGACTGCTGCCAATTATCTAATGCACAACATGGGTATTTTCGTTCATTTTAATTGTTATTCCAGTCAGTAACATAAATAAACTAGAGAACTCCGTGAGGTAGCACATATATCAGTGAGTGAGTTCACTTGGTGAGTAAATGAGTCTTTGCTTAAGCTGAATTTACCGTAGAAAAATTCATTGGGCACGCAAACGGTGAATTATTTTCACCGAGGGCTACGCAGTTTGTATATCAAAATACCTTTGTCCAAATTTGCATTTTAGACGCAAGTAATGCAGCTCAATTAAACTCTGCGAACCTTTAGACTCCACCGTTGGTTATTTTACCTTGGAGCTTCTCATTATTTTACCGTGTCTTGGGAACTCTAATCACTTTAGGAGATCAATAAAAACGCTTCACTGTGGTTTTACTTCCGTCACAATGTAGACCTTTCTTTGTCTGGTTTCTTGTATTGGAAGTCCCTACTTCCATCTGTGGAAAAATGAATCCCAGCAAACATTTTGTTGGTCACTGCGTGCGATGAATGTTTGCCCGCTTCTCGACGGGGCATAGTTTGCAAGTTTCGGTAACCCTCCTCTAGTTGGGCACGTCTAATCGGTATAGCAGCGGTGATAAACATTTCTCGAGAATACGGCTCATTTAACGCTTAGCTTCTTATGAACACCGATTCGTAACCAGTCTTTCGTTCTTCTGATCAAACGAGTGCCAGTTTGGACTGAATGATTGGAACATTTTCAGTTGACGCACCATCTCTGTTCTCGCTGATAGCCTGGTTCTGTTCTTTATTGGTATGGTTAGGTAGAAACATGTTTTCCTGATAATTTTCCGTCAGTAGTACTTACAACGGATTTTCTGTTGTTTGTAGTGTTTTCAAGACACAAAGTTGTTGAATTTCTAGAGAGTTAAACAAGCCAGAAGGGTTTTTCTATGCCCAGTAGCGAATTCGCTCTTTGAACCATTTTATTGACATAACTTGTTCTGAGATCGATTTTGATTCAGCATTCGTTTTTCCATGTTGTGTGGGAAGTTGCCCATTGCCTGAGTGGGGTATGTTACATCTCTCCTAGTGAACTGGTCAAGCAAGTTATCCGGATTCAATGTCGAACAGGTGGTCTTAGATGTGCTAATATGTCCGGTAAATATGCCTTTGCCGGGCTTTGTTCCCCTGTGTAGACTAATCTCATACCCTATGATGCGTATCTGACTATGGAAATTATTTGGACCATTCTTTGTCTCCCATAACGTCTTCATTTCACAACCCGATTAACCGGAAAAAGTGTATTTATGCCCTCGTGTTGCAACACCGACGATGATTTGTGGTGAATTATCGTTGTTCAGCCCAGAGGAAGATCGTGAAGTGCATGAGTTACCTCTGGTGAAGCAAATATTTGTCACATGGTAGCGACGTTTCGCTCACCATTTATTAACCTCGAGCTTTGAAATAATTTACCTTCTATTGAGCTTAATACGGTTCAAACTCGGGATGTGAGATCGGCAATCTCATCCGGAAACCATCCGTATAGCTGTCAGCAGTTTGCTTCACCGCAAACTAGTCGTTGTTGTTCGTTGAACAACCGAACATTTCTAAACAGGAAGCAAAAATACTCACCTCACGCTTAGTAAACTAGAATCCGTTTTGCACTACAGGGAGTCGTTTCTGTCTGCCTCTTTACATAGGATCAAATTCTTTCCATTAGGCTCATCCATATTAGTGATCCAGTTCTCATGCCTAATTATTCTCCGTGCGAATCAGTAAATTTTCGTGTATGCTGCTCCATGTTTTCCAACCGATAAACCGACTACCAAGCCCAGTGATCACACCACAATCGTCCAAAGATTGAAGCCAACCAACTGAATAATTTAGATCGTTAGATCCGTCTTTTTTCGTCACGATCATGTTACTCATGTGATACGTCACCTAACAAGCGACTTCGGCACTATTGTTGGCGGCTTATTGAACCACAGTGTTTGATTTTTATACCTTTGAGCCTCAGTACCATATTCACGCGTGCTTACTCCGTCGTTCAATGAAACTGAGAGCAATCGATGTCGAGGGTTACAAAAATGAAAATGTGGTCAAAATTTTTACTTTCCATCAATTCCTCTAGCTGTGTCCTAGAAATGGGACGTTTTTTTGTAGTCTTATTCGGCTATAACTTGGCATTCTGAGCATATTTACCATTTAAAGTACTGACCATATGTCGCGAATACGTACCTGAAAACTGACAAAAATTGGCTTCGTTTCAACTTACAGTTCTATGATTTACTCAAAATGACAGTCCATGCTCCTTCTCGCTGTATTTTATGATTCATGTTACTTGAGAAGCGACATCAAACACTCTTAAATGCTTTTTATCACCAGTGGATACTTTGGTTTCTCTCGCCAGACCTTGTTGGCATTATTTCACACCATACTCGCTAATTCATACATTAATCACTTTTTCTGTGGCACGCTGTGAATCATGCATATTTAGGCGATTCAAGCTTGCTAAAGGCGTAGGGACGTGTAGTAGTCAGCTAACTTCCGGTCACGTGACATCGTACGGCACAGAGCCAGCACCTGATCAGACAAAAATATCATATCCATCCGCGGGTGAACGTGACTGATTGTTGTATCTGCGATAGGTGATAACATGATATTCCCCGTTGATTTCATCGATTTCGCTATGATTACACTACCCAAATACCGATAGAACGTCTCGGCTTGATCAGTTTAGAACGCAGCTGTTTCAGTCTGTGTATTTCTCTCTCTGCTCGATCAGGTTTTGACGACGCGCTTCAGTCTCTGGATCGACTAACAGATTTGGGATTCAATCTACCGTACGATTACAGTGTTCGACATTTATTGGAAATTCGCGACGCATTTTGAACCGCTCTGTCTCCTGACTAGTATCTCACCCCATGGCTGTCTTATGACCAACCTGTTATTTGTCTATGCAACTGGTGACTCATAATGTCCACACATCATCCGATTTCCGTGTGGTACGGGTAGACCAAATTTCCTCTTCGTTGACGGCATTCTTGCCCTGTCTTCCCAAATCCAATCCTATCCCTCATATGTCTATTTTTGTGTTGTTCTCGTCCCGGTCACTCCTGTCCATTGAAAAAAGTATATCATCCTCATATTCATCTGTCTGTTCGCATCGTCCGTGGTCTCATTGTCTATCCTTGCTAGTCCATACCTTTTTTTCTCCCTCTTTGTCCTGTTCATCGTCCTCTCACAGCTTCTTCACCACGCATTCCTGGTAATTCACTTGCCAACGCCTCATCTCTGTCTGACTCGTAGTCCTCATGTGATATGTACAATTCAGTACTGACCAAAATGGTTTCCGTCGAATTGATTGGTTCAGGTGAAATTTTACTTATATTTCCTTTTTTGGATATTTTGCAGCTTGATTACGGTACATGATTTTTAGATCGAGTCGAAGTTCCATATGGCAAGTTAGTTTGTTGGCTCATTCTCTTTTCCTTCCGACTCACCCGGACATGGTTAAATTAGTTCCAATCGGTGTCAGAATGAATAAGGTTGAATTCTGCCGCACGGTCTCGCGGTTTCCCAATAATGCTCTGACTTTTCCCGACCAGTATCGTTCCATCCGATAGGTAAATTGTGACTAGACGTGGAAAGTATATTGCTTAACATTTTAGCTGTCTATCTTCCAGCATTCATGACGAGGCTTCCCTCTACAAGTACACTACCGACTGTGTCACCTGGTGTCTCTAAGTTTAACTTATGATCCTCAGTCGAGAAAACTCAACTCATTTTTCTCAGTCAGTTTCGCTGTTTGACCTATCCGTGCGTTTCCGTTATCCCAATATGGCCCGGCCCAACTCATTCCAGTGACTAACACGTTCCTATGACACGGGGAAACGTTTGCTAATGAGCAGCACTATTTTGGATTGTGCATTACTGTCCGCATCTACCTCGCTGCAGATTCACATTGTGCATCTGTTGGTGCTCAAATAACAACAGTTTTCGTGTAGCTGTTCTTACTATTTCTTGTTCCATTCCTCCGGGTGTTAACATAAAGTCCTATTGTGCCCAATCGGTAAATACACTCAGTTGATGAACGTTAGCTGGGTTAACTCTTCGTGGGTTCAAAAATTCAATACCGATCCATAGATGTTAGTTTCAACTGTCAAGCGCGAAGATTGTGAATCTGAAACAACCGTTTTCAGTTCTGTGATGAAATTTGCATTTTGATAAAATTTGTCCCGTGATGACACTGCACTTTTGAGGTACTAATTTCATGACGCGCTCGTGTTATTTTATTTGCATCATCTCGAAATGTTTGGAACTTGCGTAAGCCTCACTTTAGCAACGGAATACTATCTCCAGAAGTTTATTGTCAACATTATTGAAAATTCCCGAGTCTATAACTGCTTTAAGAGGAGCGAACTTGCCTGACTTTGCATCTTAAATCGTACCGTCATATTGTTTTAATTAATGTTGTTGGGCCGTGAGAGAGCTTAAATTTCGCCTCCGTCATGCGCTTGACGATACGACTTTACAGTCAGTTGAATTGAGCGAAGTATACAGACGGAACTATTAGCACAAATCTCCCAAAAAGAAAACAGCAATTTTCGGACGGCACGTAACTGAGACTGCGACCGCCAATCACTAGCCTCTCGGAATGCGAATGCGAGTTTGGCTCGCTAGTCATGTCACTTGCCGTACGAATTTCCCTCACCGGATCATGACTCAATCGCAATTTCGACTTCCATTATGATTGAGTCGAACTCTTGTTGATAAGTACAACGAGCTTTGCGGGGGAAGTTTGTGTCTGCTTCTTGGCTTCGAACTTAGTGGTGACTGATAGGTAGACCAAGTTCTACGGATGAACTTATTGGTCCTCGGGCACAACGAGACCGCTGGAATGACTCCGTGACTGTTTGAAAGTCGGCCTATCTGGCGACCGCCTAAAGTCACACGTGCAGGTACTTCTTCACCAGAACTTTAAATTAATTATAGAAACCGAGAGTCTTTTCACACACAAATTCCATTATTGTGTTTACCAAACAAAGCTAGTAGCTTTGCCATTGTGAACAACAATTTCACAGCATGTTTCGCTCTCAGTGGTTGTGCCGTGAAATGAATGTAAGGTAAAACCACCGTGTCCCCATTGGATCAAACTGCACTGTCAATCACTGCAATACCTGATCACGATGCGTCTGTGGGCATACCTCTGTGATACTTATTTTGCTCACCCTTGCGACATAGCTGAGACAAATTAGGAACAGTTCATTCAAAGGGTTTTTTTATCTGGCGGTAATGTCTTCAAGTGTACCAACAACCACAAGTGAATTAGGTTAGGTTTTTTCGCATTTTACATTGATCTGAACAAAGTGGCAAGCTGTCGACAAGCATCTCAAATATCCATTCTACGAAAGGTAATCTGACCATGTGAGGTCAGCGCGACGGAATCCACCGATTAAGTAACACGGTCACTAAGGGCAGAGTGTCACGTGAGGTTTTTAAACCATAGATTGAGTAATCTTCACGTGATGCCTTTGCCGGCCGTAAATGATCCCAGTACCTCAAAAGGAAAAACCAACTGGTCTGACTAATCTCATCTAAGTTTGATGCAAAAGGAAGTCAAGAGAGCCGACAGAAGATTCGTTTCACGTGGAAAACTTCAGGTGATAGTAAACTCTGGTTGGTGAACTTCGCAAACGATCAGAGTCCGTATTGCATTTGTTCTCAGTTTAAGGTATTTGTCTTTTTATTTAATCATATATGTATGTATTTATTATATATACATATACATACTGTATGCCCTATGACGTCTGTGTATCCATCAAGAGCAGAGTTTACGCTGCGGCACTCAGGCCAAAGATGGTCAGTATTACAACACCGGTGTCTTCCTAGCATTGCTTGGATCTGATGGGAGCGCCGCATCAGTAATGCTGAGTTTCGCCATAGAATCTTGGATACAATAACCAAATGATCAAATGGAACTTTTGAGGTCACCGGACTACGGCGGTCGGGACACGTGGTGCGCATGTCTCCGTGGAGGATTCAGCAGCGCGCAACGTTCGCTGATGCAGGTAATGGTATGGAGATGAGTAACAGTGGCCTTTCATGACGTTGTAGGAATATATGAAGAGCCTAACCACAGGACTTGGCCGCGTAGGGCATGTGTGGATTCCAGGGTGAGGAGTTAAGAGCCACACTCACTCATTGTTCAGGTAGATTGAAGGGGATGGCTCGGTTTCGCGATCAGTGAAACTCCCTATTTTTACATTTTTCATATTCTAGCTTCTCGTTATTTCTGCCTGAGATAGCAATTTAAAAGTCATCGCTTCCAGTTCACGAGTTATGGCCGGTTGAACTGAACCTGGTGGCTCTTTGCTTCAAGTTTCATGGTCACATTGCTGGTCATCCCACAAAGCACGGTAAACCTTTAGGGCTGCGCTCGTTTACAAGCTTTCAGTGTGATGGAGTTTGCAGACTACTCAGTGAATAAGTAGTTCGTTGCGCGAGAAAAATAATGAGCGCTAATAAGTCACATGGGTTGAACGCAGTGAGATGAAATAAGGCTTTCGAACCACGTGATTGCATCCTCCTACTGAACTGACTGTATTTGTTGTGAATGAGCAGTTTTGTTTTAGCTGAATAACTTCATTCTTGTTCAAATGCATTGGTCTCAGGAAGCGAACAGTAGTCCGGTGCGTCTGCTGGATTATAACGTGTAACTATAGAAAAGTAACTTGCTTGTTTTTTGGACAGAAAAAGAAAACAAGGGAAGCACTGAATAAGGCGTCAAATGACTGCGGTCGTTGTGAACTTTGTAAATCTTAGATGGAGGAAATGTTAATAAATAATAAAAAGTCAGTATGCTGTACCCATTTACAAGTTCGGTTTTTGTATATCTGAATGAACCAGCACATTTTGTGCGCAACGGTAAGTTAGTCAACCAGACTTCTGTCTGATTACACCTGGCTAACAATCGGCCGAAAAGGAGATCAGGTCGACGACACTCCAGTCTTTCTTCACTTTAATCCACGGCTGGATAATACCATATATGCAAGTGACTGCTTGGCGCATCGAGTCATTTTGCGTAGTGTGCAAGTTGTGCCTGTATGGCTTCCGTGGACTTCCTCATTGACCGAATTGTGTTTAGTTTCTGTCCTTGTTTCAGACGAGATAATTCTTCAAACTGCGTTAGCGCATCAATCAAGCCGCCCAAACCTCGTTTGTAAGTTCTGTTTGCTTGCTATAAAATGCATTGGAACTTCCGCGCCGTCTCACGAATCGACGACAAATGGGCAGTACTTCCCCGGTACTCAATCCAACTATCTACGATAGACTACTATGAACTGCTAATTAGTTACATCTGAACTTGCGCCTGCTAAATTTGGCGAACTCTGGAGTTGTATGCACACCGAAAAGGCAGAGTAAATCAAGCTGATCTCAAACACTAAAAGTAGATTAGTTACGGCATCAGCGCTGGTGTCTTCGAAACATGTTGAATTGAACCAGATTTAAAAAGTCGTCGACTCAGGCGGTATGCAATGTTGCGGTGTGTGAACAGCGTAATCCACCTGCGGAATGGATAAAGTCCCCCACATAGACCAATAGCTCAGCTTTTGAATCTTTTGCGGTGGATTTCATGATTAGGTTAGAATCCAGCAGGACGATTCTTAACATTCGGATCATTTCAACAAATGCATGAGATTGTGAACAGAGTTGCAGTTTTCCCCTAGCTACTGGTTTCATTTTCAGGAAAGACAGATTCCGTATCATCAAATCGTTCTTTCATCTTTGAATTTTGTTTTTCATCGAGTCTATTAGCGCCTGGGCAGCCTCACAGGGCATTCAACTGAGTGCACTGGTGCTTAAGATATACAAAAGGTAAGATTACCCAGGGTCACACATACGAATTGAATCGATGTTTCAGATGTGAATCCTTCTTTGAAGGCCTGCAGTAAGTTGATAAGTCTATTCCGAGTACAAATAATCCTAAAGAGTGTATCAGCAGGAACGAGGAAGTAGTTTCAACAGAGGCTTCTGCGTCACTGACACATCTGTTCTTAATGCTCCATACTTCGCAATCTGAACTATCTCAAACTACTTTGTCTTCCAAGAACTTTGCATAAAGAAGATAACGGAACGATTGGTGATCTTTTATTCGCGCTTACATGCGTTAAGTACATGAGAAGGAGCTTAGAGAATGAATCTGCCTGCATGTGACGCTGACTAGTAGACTCCGATCAGGACAAAACTGGACAAATGTGATGCTGAGTTTATCTTCCATCATTATAAAATGATTTTGGTGCCATCGGTATTCAGTTGTCTTGTTTATTTCAGGTTACATTCGACCGCATTCCAAAGTGACCAGCACAACGGCATTCACTGTTTACCTATGGCTTCTCGTGTGAAATGTGATTCTGAAGCACACCTTTACACTGACCCATTTTACCAATTATTGGCCCAGAAAACGTGTGGTATATCAAGTGTTCCCATCCACTCATTTTTCGTCTACTGAAGTCGGGGATAAATCAGCTCAGCTCAAGTAAGAAGTCTGGGTTTGGGGGGAGGATTAAGCTCGGAACCGAGATGTCTATCAGAAGTATGTATTATGCGAACTAAAGCTGGCCACTATACTGGCTGTTTTTCATTGTTCATTTATGACGTGGGCCAGATACATCAATTGGGTATACCCGTCTTATTTCCAGTGAGGACGGTTATTGCGTCAAAGTCCCATGACAGTTGGAGAAATGAAATTTCGGTTGGAGACCTCGGTAACCCTTCTGGCCGAACTATATAATCTCACTGCGGTCGATAGCCTAGCTATTTAGTAGAGGAAGGCCTTTCGGTCTTGTAACAAGCTTTGACATCCTTATTGGACGAAGCAATCAAAACAGGTGAAATCGCATTCAAACCTCCGAATGAGTTAAAAAAAAAAGGTTGTCAAACAGGAGGTACAGTGCATCCATGCCAGTACAGGTGTGGCTTGATTCCTGTGAGAATTTATCCCTTTAAATTGGATCTCAGAGACGAAGTCGATTTCGACAGTTCTGTCTAATTACGAATGCCCCCAGAGCACGTTTTTCGACTAAGTTTGTGCCGTCAGAATTTTACCGTTATATTTTTCCGAAAAGGATATTTTTAGCTCGCTAGCGAAGACGAAGGCCGTCATGTATGGCGTAAAAACCAATATACGCTTTACAGACTCATTACACAATGAGTATATTTGTGAAACGATTTTGAGTCACATACTGGTAAAGAGATTATTGGTTTTTCTCAGTGAAGTCTGATAAATCTGGGACGAACTCATACATTTTCCCTTCAGCTTGGAAAACGAAGTTCCATTTAGATAGCCGCTATCTTTTGCGCAAATGCACCACACTGGTTTTCATTCTCATGATTTGACAAGGACGCACTAGACATAGAAACAAAAACTGGATCACATCACAAATCTCGTTTTGGGCTCGAGTTGTGCCTTTTGCTGTCATTGGGTTACTAAATGGTGTCTCGGTTATCTGTGGGAACATGGCAAACTCGAAGGTGCTATTTGCAGGTTTAATTCACACGGTTAGGTTATTAAATTTCATTTGGTTAATTTTCAGCAGATCCTTATCTCACGGAATCTTTCAGACGGCCTATCACACAGAGATGAATAGACCATAATGAATAAGTATGTAATTAGTCTAGCCATGGAATGGGGCTTAGAATTAGTAAGATATACATTGTATTTTTTTATCCCTTGATTAATCGTCCACGTTCTATCAATATTGGCTAAACTGTCCATGTCAAGCGGCAGTCTGTGCATTTATCATGGTGCAGCATCTCACGCTTATACCAGTTCTGTGCTAATGTTTACACAGACGCAAGTGCATACCGCGACGTGAAAGAAAAGCCTCGGTTTGAGCCCTTTAAATTATATTTGCCGATATTTATTTTCAAGTGTAAGTTGATGCACTCAAGAAGGTTGTAATTTCCTGCTAACACGTCAGATTACCTCTAAAAGAACCTTTTGTGAACTCAACCTCGACAACTCAGCCATTTTCAGATCCTGATAGCAGAGCTTGGCTTTTAGGTTTCAAACATTTTAGAACAATGAGTAAATTGGAGCAGCTATTTGGAATCTGAATGATGCACAGAACTCAAAGCAGTCTGAATTATGAATCACAAACCTGTGTTCATACAATTCAAGGTCGCATGTATACAGTGTTAATAATGCACGATAATCAATGACTATTTAATGAACAGTCTCAATATTTTTCGAAAATTAGTGGTAACTGTTGCTCATTTTTGTGGTTTTCAACGGCTTCTTATCGCTAAAATTGATGTTTAGGTCGCAAACTCTTCATTGCCAATTGAGATGGCATCCTGTACACTGACGATTTCACATCGACTGGTGATGAAATGTTGGCAATCTAAACGCCAGGCTCAGCGAGTATGAACAATCATCACACCCACCACAGCCCAAATGAAACTGAGGGGTTTTGTGGTCTTTGGATGGTTGGGCGGCGAAGCATCCGGAACGTCTCAATACAGCTTTACTAGGAATTTTTCAAATCAGAATCAAAATATGTGGAACCTGGTAAGGTATCTGAATCTGCAGGAAATTGTTAGTGGATTTGTTCAACACGTCTGTGATGCACTGACTCACTATTCGTATCTTAGAATTGTACCATAAGATTCCCAGGTTTTCCAGGACAATTCCAAACGCTAGTCGTAAATCATTTCCACTTTGGTAGGATACATCAGCGGACTCAGTGCATCTTAAATTCGTACAGAGTGCTCGACAGTTCGACGTTGTTGATGGGCTGGAAGGTGTAGTGCCATGGATTAGAGTTCTGTATCGGAGTGTGAAATTTTCCTCACCTCGTTCAAGCTCCTGATACTTGACGGGATGATCATCTTTACAGCACTCTATTATGTTCGAAAAACTTTTTCGGCTACTCCATTTGACTGTGGATGTTTGGGTACAGTAAGTCAGTGGCGACATACTATTCCTTCAAGTAAGTTGGTAATCATTTCAACAGTGGAGTGGTTTCCATTATCAGCAATCAGTTATTGGAGCACTCTTTACTGGCTGACTGTCGCCATCACTTCATTCACCGCCAGTCGGGGTGACATCGTCTGTGCGCAAGTGCAAGTCCCCATGCTCATTTGTATCTTAAAAATTATTGCCCTAGCTTTCACCTTGACCTTCGACGGCATTAATTATATAAACTTAACCTTGTGACTTCGCGGTGTTTGCTGCTAAATTTATAAACTAAACTCCAGCCCTTGCAATATCTTCTAAATTCGGAAATGTGGCTTCCTGACCTCAAGGCCGTCGCCGCTATTTTTTCAAAGGCTTTGGATACTGAGTCTTCAGGGAGTTAGTTAAGTTAAAAAATTCACACGGAAAATCGAGTTTCTATAACTAGTAATCTTCTAAGATCAAGGTCATTCGAGCAGTCGTCAAAATCTAGGGCAAGATTCTTATCAATATAGGAATACGGGGACCTTAACATGCGCAATGACAATGTCTCCTCGAGTGATGCTCAGACGTTTGCTACTCAAACACCGAGCTCAGCGATCAGAAGCTGTTGAAAACCATCAACCTGAGCTATGATCAATACCGATTTTCAAAATAATTGGTAAATTACTTCATCAGAAAAAGTACGTGGTAACAGAGAAGCAAACGTGAGACGATAGCATGTCTCACCTTATGTTTTTGCTCATTGGCTGTCATAGAATTCCTCGGGGACTACTTGTTGAATGTTGAGTATCCCCTCTGAATTTCAGTTGGTTTGAATACTAGTGTTGTTTAAAGCCCAACTGAATGGTTTTCACAAGCTCCTGTTTGCTGAGCGTGGTGTTTAGGTTGAAAACAATTCATTGTCAACGGAGGTAACCTCTGCGCTACAACGGTGTACCCTAGGTCGGTAATGACACGTTTTCGAACTGTAAGTCACACTCAACGCTTAAGACCTGATGAGCTCCCATGAGTGCTTCCACGATGTCCAGAAATGGCTGCATATGCAAGCTGCTTGCAATAGCCAAAAGAAATCAAGTCAGAAACATTGATTATTTATTTTTTTCGTCGTGCTAAGTCATACATCGCGTTGAAAGATCTGATTGTGTTTGTAACATAGAAAATGGTTTACAAATTCCACTTATCATCACAGCTTTACCCTCAAAGTCATCAGCAAGATATCACAAAAGTCGCTGAAATTTATTTCGAACTTCCTAAAAATCGCGTGAAATGTATACGCGTTGACAATTGTACGCGATGCGTGGTGGTGTCTGCGTGCAGCAAATATCTGACTAAACCTTTCGGGATTTTTGGACACATGATTCACACGTTTCCAACGTAACACCTAGGGGCTTCAAAAATAACGACGATTCACAAACAGCCACAGAAGAGACATGGCGCATCAAACGCTTACGAGAATTTTTACTCAAGAGTTACATCGGTGTGAAGTGTCTGGCGATCAGCATCAATTATCCGGGTAAAAATGCATCATCAGTGGTCCACCCGTTTGCATACAGCTGAGTGACTTTTTGAAAGGCCTGAGTATCTGAGCCTTTTTACAAGCCTAACATAAATGACCAATTATAAGTGGTTTATAAAAATTATTATGAAATTTTTAATAGTTAAGGTACTTTACGCAACAGTTTTACAGCATTAAGCCGCAGTTTTGCTACGGCGTAAGGTTCCCAATCTGGGGAAAATATCGTAGTAAAGGGTACTGCTTACCGTATGGGAAGAAACTGCTTTCACACTAATAATGAGACACAGTGTTATGTCTGGTAGGTTTGTTAGATGGACACAGTCGTGAATTATCGGATCGATTAGCTCCTTCGATCAACCCTCCTTCATACTCCTGTGGGCGCGGTCTGATCGTTCGTTTACGAAAGAGGTATATCTCTGATCTGATGCATTCCTTACGAGAGGTTTCCTTTGCATGTGACAGACAGGATGGAGAAGTGGGCAGAAATTCCTGGAAAAGACGCGCATGTGCGCACGCTAGCGCACAAAAATGCGGAACCTTCTTATTGACCAGTTTCTTGTGATCAGACGATGGTTCCGGTCGATAACGTCTGGGATTCTGATGTACATCCACCTGCATGGGACACCCAAAATTTGATTCATCTTTTAAGTGCTGAGTTGTTAGTTAGAATCCGGTGTGCTTGAACCGGAAGAATGATCTCCAATTAATCCAAACCACGATAATCCTCACCGAGAACTCGAGTTATTGTTATATTTCCCGCGAAACTTGTGTGATTTTTGTTGGCCTTGATAGTTTGCACCTGGGAGAAAAAGAAGACACAAAGTAAAGCCCACGAGAAATCATATCACGTGGGATATAAACAACACAGTTCTTTGGGATCGAAGAGAAACTTAGAAAACAGTGAATGAAAACTCAAGAACACGTTTAGCCACCTGATTGCAGCTCGCGTACGCAAATGGTATATGAGAACAAATCTTTGTAAAGTGGTAAAACATATTCATCTTCAAAAAGAGGGTTTTTGATAGGCACCGAGAATAAAAACACTTAATGAATTGTTTAAACATAGCATGGACGCATAAATAAGTCCCTCGTTCACTCTGAACCTCTGTGGGTTCATGTTGGCAGAGCAAAAATGGGGAAACAAGGCTTGAAGAAAAATTCGTCGGAGGCAGATTAAAACGAATAGTACGATCTAAAACTGTGAAATTATCTTGGTATTGATAACACCAAAGCGAATAGTGATGGGATGCATAGCCTCGGTGATGAACAACGTTGTAAATACTGTTAGGCAGAGAGAATATTCTGCGGACTTATAAAACCAGGATGTTAGAAAAAACTCTGCTAATCCTGAGAACATAGCTGATGTCATTTTGTAGCCTCAAAATTGTTTTATATAAAGGGTCGATGAGATTCAAACTTACGAATGTACGGGGTTCAAACTCTGGTGGGTGTGCACTCTAGCAATTGATCTACGAGGCTAAATCCGGGGACCCCACATGTATCACACAATAATCATCCCGGTCAGTCGTCCGTCACCGAGGTCGACGGCCTCTTTTCATTTGGATGACTCCCAGATATGTCAGACTAAGTTGCCTATCCGTGGTCCTTCTATATTTAGCCGGTGGAGTCCATTTCACTCACTGAGCAATCCTGTTATAGGTGCATTTATTTAACAGTCTGCAACACAGCTTTATTGGTAGAGCTTGTAATTATCCGACTTTTCTACTATTACGGTTAAACTTTCTCAGGAATGTTTCACAATCCACTGTGACCACGACAGCCGAAGCATCGACCGGTGATAGACTCTACCGCCATGGTTGAGTTACTTAGTAACTGCCAAAAATCGGCGCATCACTTTTTCCAATGCATACGAAACTTGACCGGGTACAAATACACTACCGGTCAGGAATGGTAACATTTTAACGAGATCATTACTCGGAAGACAGACATAACTGTATGAATTGAGAAAAGCGATTCACAATGGCAAGGACTTTGTGGCCTTTTATATAGTCCATTTTCACACCCATATTGAAACATGGTTGCTCCTGACACCACGTGCTCAATTCGGCTCCATTTTTCATGTGCCTTGAGGCATGGTGCTTCTACTTTCGCACAGCATTCCTAATGTGTTGGCCCCATGGTTCCGCCTGACACTTCGTGGTGAATCTATCCCATCATTCTGCTATTCTGTGTTCTGCTGAAGGTTATTAGTTCATCGATAGGATTTGTTTTGTCTTTCACAGGAGGCTTTCGAAGAAGTAAGATCTTCTCTTGCCTGTAAACCTTCTGTTAGTACATCGGTCGCCGTTTAGAATAACATGCTGAATTGCGAACTTTAGTTGTCGCTGTATTTTGATTTGGTAATCAATGGTATCCACTTTCAAACTGTAGGAATGAAGTATGATGATGATTTTCTCTCATGAGTTTTTTCGTTGTGTTCGCGTGATGATTTGTATCACTTGTGGCTGTGACATGAAACCTATTGTTAACATGGTCAGACAAACCTCTACCCTTCTGACAGTTGCATGATAGACTCAATTGCCATTATTATTATTATTATTATTATTGTTTGATTTGGTCAATAAAATGTCACCGCCTGACAGATGGCACATAGCCATTCAAAGACCGGATGATCGCTGATGGCCATCTGTGTGCCGAGTTTCATCGACCTCTGATAGATAATACCCCATTTGTGGAACCATATTCTAGAGAGAAACGTAGTTTCTCTAAACTGGATCCTAGCTACCTCAAGCATGATTGATCGTCACACATCAGTCACCCCACAGAAAAACTGGAACATTTATTTCCACGAATTCTGTTTGGGACGATTTTGATGCATCTCAACTTGGCACCTACATCAGAATGAAAACTTCAAACTGAAACAATGCACGAAAAAAGAAATATAGACGGCGTCACCATGACATCCACAAGCCAACGGGCAATTCTTTCTGTTGACACAGTCAGGGTTTCTGTTGGTTTATAGCTACCGCTTTGCTGAATACCAAGTCTCATTGTAACGAGGAATGTTGTAGTAACAGAACAATGAGAGTATCAGACCGGCTGGACCAACTAATCGAAGGCCTCAAACCAAAAAACAGACAGTGAATAAGTCGGATGCATTCCGCAACAGACAAAAGAGGCGTAGGGCCTAGCAGATGAGACTCAGCGGGATCTCATTCAACCAGCAAGATGGCCCATGTAAGTGGCTACCATCAAGCCGTCAACCAGAACAGTCGAACCAACCGAGTTGAAACTCAGCAAAAAAAAATCAGCCTAATAGTCTCAAGAACCGGGCCAGAACGCGGCCGAAATACTCAGGCAGCCGGAAGATCAATGTTGCTGTAGCACGGTCTGGAAAAAGGACTATATAAGAAGGTTGTATATTTTATACCGACATGACTTGTCGGGCTGCTCAAATACAGGTGTTCCACACCCGCACTGGTTTTCGTATTACATATACGGCATGTTAGGCGTATGACTCGAAAAGTACTAGCTTAGGCGATTTGGTTGGGGCTAGCGCAAGCTTTGCATTTGTTGTGACGTGAACTATCTCGCTTATCATTGAATCCAGGTTGGAAAATATTCAGTTATCCGGTTACGTAACTGTCGCAATACACATACCGTATAGACTGATCTGTTCCGTATTAAGCACAACAGTGTATTGTGGGAAATTAGTTTTGGAGATAGATCGTAAAAAAATGCACTGCTCAGTTAGCTTTTCCAGGAATAAGCAGCTACTCAACCATTCATGGCCGATCAATTCGCACTTTCGTAGATCTGAACTTCGTTCTTTGGAGTAAGGAAGGATGGAGAGAGAACTATCACGTATAAACAAGTCAGAAATAACTGAAATGACTGATTATTATCTCTATACCATCGATGCGTCAACGGATACTTAGCTGCTGGGTCGCAATCAACGCTGAAGATTGATCAATACAAAAAGAAGTGAACCTCAGTACAAGACCTGAGTTGTACCGCTACTCTCAGAGTGTTATGATTTAGATGCAATGAATATGCACGTGATCGTTAGGATCTGTGGTCGTTGAAGAGTTGAAGGAAAATTTCAAATAAGTTTGAGTGTATTCCAAAGAAAGTACACGAAATTCAAGTGGTGACATGTGATCCGCATCAAATTGCATTTTCTCCACTTATTATTACCCCGTAAAATAAATTTGCTGGTAAACTCAAGATAAGCGGACGAACGCTCAGTATAGAGCGGCCAAAGTGTGAGAGATTACCGTCTATGGAAAAGCCTATCATCGTAAATGAGTGTCATCTATTTTCACTTAGATGATGAATGATCAGTAACTGAAGCAATATGTAACACTATCACCGACATGCGAAAGTTGGTGATCATTTCCAGGAGCGAGAGATGCGTGAGTTCACTACGCCAACGGATCGTCGTTCTTTTTGCTTCGCATCCGATCAGTAAGTCACAAATCTTTGACATGGTCGCAAGAGAGTAGTCAAATCCTGAGCAATGAATTCATCCCGTCAGATTCCATGTGAACCAGGGGCATTCCAATCTAACAGACGGAACCTTGTCGTAATGTTCCACTTCCATAAATCGGTTCAACTGTGTCTGTTACACTGAGACTTTCTTGATTTCATCACACTACATGAAAATCTTAGCCTCAGTTCGAATGAGTTCCATTTTCCCAACCATTCATTGGAATTCGCTAATGATAATCAGAATAACTTGTATGAGGATTATTTAGAGATGATGATAAAATCCTTGATGAAATCATCCCCCCCACCACTGATCTTCGTAAGAGCTTGAATTTGTTATCAGAAGCTTCAATTTCAGGTGAATTTATTATTATTGTTACTATTATTATTATTATTATTATTATTATTATTATTATTATTATTTCTATTATTATTTGTTATTATTATTATTGTCGAGATTTTAGTTGCCCCTTTCAAGTCAGGAATGACATTATTTTTTCAGTGTGCTAGTTGTGAAAATCTGGACAAGTAAAGTCAGTGTGCATTATGAAGTTTTTGAAGGAAACTTCTGAATGATATTGGGTATATCATGTACCCCGCAAAATGTCTCTAATGGGACTATACTAAAAAAGATATGTATGCAACGAATGTTTTCTTCCGTATTCAAAATGGGGCACGGCAAAAAGCAAAGCACATGCTTGAACCGTAAGTTTGCTTCACACACTTCCATTCACATGTTGCCACAGATTGTCCGTCATTACAAATCTTGGGCTATAAGCCTACGAAAATTCATTCATGCGACAAACAGCTTGATGGGGATAGTTAGGTTCGGCCTGAAACCAGTTGCTCCTTCAGCAATACACTCGGAATGAATTGTTGGAATAATGAAGTCGTGTTGGTTTGCTGCTAACCACCCAGTTCTTTGCCGTGCTGTGATGTTCTAGACGTTTTCCAACCAAAAACTATGCGTGATTCGACAACCTTTAAAGTACTATGAGCGAACACTTAGCAAATTGACTTGTCATTTGACCGGTTAAGTCATGACACGTGACTATTTGCTAAGTCAATTCAACTGAGTCTAAAGAACAGTAAAGAATCGGTTGATAAATTCGGTACTGATAGGATCTTTGGTTTGGTGTAGCTAACGAAACTGAGTTGTTCACAGAATGGGTAAAAGACTAAACAATATAGGTGATTGTGCCTTTGGATAATGACATACCGCCAGGCCTGAATCAGCTTCATATACAAAAATTACTATCAAAGCTTAGGAATTTTGAGATATACATCAGTTCATCGCAACCAACAATGCTATTGCAGTCCATCTTTTGAACTGATACCCATCTTTCGATGCTCCGTTCATTACCAAGGATAAGCAACCAGAGCTGTTGAACCTGGTACTTGCTTGTAAGTCTTTCCAGCTGTAATTACCCAAATCAAACTGTCAACTTCCCGGATTGTAGAAAATGCACTTTAGTTGTAACCGTCTATAAGCGGCTATCCTAGAATTCATTCAGAATCCAATTTCTCCATAGGCGGCAGGCTCAATACTCCTCTGGCCCAGTGTTGGTATGGAAAACACATCTCAATTTTACCGAGCACGTCTCCAGGTAACGAATAGGAGAATGGCCACGCCAGTGTTTAACCAGAAATAAATGAGCAATAGTTCACCGAACAAACCGTCGCGAAAGATCAGTGGTGTTGTTAGAGAACATGGCGGGTTTCTCACCTGTCAACGGACTATCTTCGTAAATCCACAGAAGTCCATAGACACCAATATGACAGGCTCGATTTTGACCTGACGTGATGACCAGTTCACAACACACGAACTTCCTGTTTGTCCCCCATGCAGCACTTGGTTTCGCACAGGCTGGAGGTGCCACCTTAAACAAAAAGCCGAATGACTCTTGGGAAACCACTTCGTACCTTTTCCCAAGACTCTTCATGAATAGTTTCTCCATATGCATCGCTCACTCTACGGTAAACTAGAGAAGCCACGCGCTTGAAGTTCTTCAAGGGACCGATGTGGCAAATATGCTTGCCGGGGTCCTTGTTGCACGAAACCACAACCAAATTTCCATTCTGAATGTGGTAACATTCCTGGGCAGCGAAAGCCAAGCTGTCACCGCACCCACGCCGCATGACTAAATGTGGTGATTCAGCAGCTGTCACGCCAGATACGGCCAGGTACAGCTTCGCAGCCACGTACGTGGATGAGCCTCAACCAACCACGATCGCCGCGGACAAGTCCGACAAGAGCTCCCTGTGACTGATCATCTTCGAGTCTACCAGTTATGTTCTCTGATTTAGCTTATTTATACAAATCAGTTCTGCAATACAACTAACGTACTATTTCTCAGCCATGATCTTCTTGCTAATTTCGTTCGCGTAGTTCTGGTTGAGGGCGATTTCAATACGTCCTGTCAGTTCAGTTCATTGTATTTTTCCAACCCAGAGACCACACTTCTCCCCGAAGTCCAGCTGCCGAATTCTGGCACCCCGTGCATAAAAGTTCCTGGAGCGTACAACAGTTACCACTTCTACCACAGCGGACCTACGGAAAAATCCAGTCTTCACGGCGTCGCCGTAGTGGCTAACAATTCCCAGCTTGCATTGAAACCCGCATCTCCTCCCATCGCTCTAATCTCTTCGCCTTTGAACACACTGGTTGCTACGGCGAACGTCTAGGCTTTGCAGACAGCAACAGACTAACCCTTATCAACACCCTCTTCCAATATCCCAGGAAGTATCTGCTAGCAAGGTACTCAAATGACAGCCACGCAGTGCACTGGATCAAATTTATCCTGAAGCGATCACGTCGAGCATCTTTGATTGAAGAATTCCGGTCCTGACGAGGCGCGGAGACAGGTGACAAGAAAGGCATCGGCTACATCGTATGAGTTTGCTTCAAGGCCCGCTAAGCCAGCCGGCACAAAAACTATGCCCCGAAACGGATTAACACAGCCGTGTTGGAATCACTGGGAAAGCGCCAGGTGGTCTCGGATGCTATCGCTTCCTATCTATCCATCACACCTTCAGGTGGAGAAGTACCAATGAAATATTAATGAACATCACCAAAGGCATTCATCTAAATACTATCCTTCGACGATTTGGGGGATATGCGACAACAATAAAAAGGATCAGATCTCTCTAGCTAGGCTAGAGAGGCTGGCCCTTAGCGGTGATCCAGAATTCCAGGACAACTGACGAAAGGCCACCATTTCGGCTGGAAGACACCATAACAACTGATTCAAAATCATACAAAACAGGGAGACTGTAGTGACTTATCGAAGCTGTTCCGCCTGATTCGGTAAGAGACAATCAATAGAAGAGCTCTCGCAGCGCTGTGGGGCTGCTCATTCCTGAACAGGATAAAACGCTGCAACGATGAACCGAACACTGATTGTTTACTGAGCCGTCTCATGGTAAGCTTTGTGAAACAAGTCCCAGGGACACAGGGCAAAAGCCACGACATAAGTAGCAACCTATCAAGCCAGGACGACATTAACGACGTATTATCAAAAACCGAAGAGACAAAAGTCCCATGTAGAAAGCGGCATCGCACCGAGATACATAAAGTATGCTTCTGGACTCTGTCCGAGCCACCCCGTATCCTGCTTTGCTCAGTCTGAGAGAAAGAACCACCCCGGTGGACTGCAGAACTTCAGCATTTCTCCCCCCAAGGGAGAGTGACAGGAGTTCGTGCGCAAACTACCGTTGCATCAGTCTAGTTGGCGTGGACTCCAAGATGCTTTCCGTGCTTTTGCCGGTCTGCTTCTTAGCGGTGCGGGAAGTGAGCACCGTCCTTAAACAGAGAGACTTTCGCCGTGGTGAGGGTTACGTGGATAAAATATTCACTCTTTATACAGCAACAAGATATCGTCATTTTTCAACAACGGACTGCTGCATGTTTTATTAATCTCCGTGTTGCCTTCGGCTCAGTCGACAGAGAACGGATTTGACTAAGATACAGGCGGATGGAATGTCCCAGAAGCTTGTCAGTCTCGAAATCGTACTACTCAAATACGTATGCGAAAATATGCATCTACAGAGAAGAAACAAATGATTTCTTTCCCGATTCCGGTGTTATGAAAATCCGCCACTTGTGAGTGGTGTTCAACTACACCAGTCACTCGATGGTGCATCAGGTGCTCAGTGATTAACCTGGTATCTAGCTGGGTTTCGATGCTTTTCTCGCCGATATGAAGTTCACGGATGAAATCATCATCCTTGCCGACGGCTCGACCGCCTTATAACCGGATCTGAATTGCTTAGAATCTTTTGCAAGCCATGAGAATAGAGATAAATACATTGGATATCAAGATCTTTTTGATTTGCGCTACGCAGTCCATCTCAACGATTAACGAATAAATCAAATACGTCCCAGAGTTCAAATATCTGGGCTGCAGGATTTACCCAAACAACCAAGCGAAAGACGTAATCAAACTGCGCACTGAAAACGACAAGCAAGCTTTACTTCCGCTTCGCAATGTACTCAAATGGTGCAACATTATCAAACCAAATTCGCTTCTTCCGGGCCACTATTCACTTAATACTGACCAACAGCTACGAAACGTGGCCACTATGCGTCCATGTCATCAAGAAGCAGTAAGTGATTGACTTTTGGTGTCGGCGATAGATCTTCAACGTGGTTTGGTGTGATTTGCTTTCAAACGACGCGATAAGACAACTCTACTTCGACAAATGCCGTTCCAGTAAGTAAGAGGGCCGCGCCATCAGCGTGGTGGTATCCACAAAGTCCATAGGACATATATAAGGCTTGGAGAGTAATTCATGATGGAATTCTAAAACACTGTCAAACCTTGCTCTATCGTCCAGAGAAAGATAGCATTCAAAATGTACTACTTGGTTTGAGTTGCAACTTACACGTCTTTGAGAGCGTCGAATCCGGGCATGACGACCATGCCACACAACCATAGATGGATACCGAAGCTATCACGCCATCCGAAATCAGTGCACTCCAATGAAGCTAGACAAGCGACACGTAATCGAGTAGACGCTAGTTGCAAACTCAGTTCGAGCACCAAAATGCTGTCCGCTTACCTGAGGTAGTGGACCAGAGCCAAAATCATCATTCCAACCCTGCAAGATTGCAACCACCTTGTGGCGACTGACAAGCACAAGGAGGAAGTATTGGTGGGGCCCTAATTGTCATACAGTGTTACTGAACTGTTGCATCCGACTCCCACGGATTGCAGTAGACCCCTCCCCCTCTGCATCAAACGAGGAGATATTTGAGGTAGAGTTGGCTGCCTCCCTGCGAACCAATAAAATCAACCAATCCCCTGGACAAGACGGTGTACATCTGCCAAAATCAATGGTGTTTACAGGCATACTTACTCCATTAGTCACGCATAGCTATCAGCGAGAATGCTGCCCCGGGGGTGGAAGGAATTTGTTGTTTTTCCACTATACAAAGGTGGGGGAAGGCCAAGGCTGCCAACTATCAATCTTTCAGTCCAGTATAAGTAATTAGAAAGGCTATGGAAAAATTATTGTCCACTGGGCTCCCAGAATATATCAGTAGAAACTACCTACTGTGCAAACAACAGCGCGGTTTCTGAGAAAGCAGATCGTGTCCAACAAATCTGCTAGTAGCATGGGAATACTGGACGAATGCCATGGCAACGAGACACTCTACGCACGTAATCTTTGTGGGCTTTGGTGAGGCTCTAAACAAAGTATCACACGACCGTCTAAAGTTAGAGCTCGAGGATCTTGGTGTTGTTCCTATCGAGCATTGCTGAAAAGTGTGTATATTTGTGCGTAGGTAAACGTCCGAAAATGTGAACTATTGTTTGTGATCCTGCCTTCTCCAGTCTGTTTGTTAAAAAGACCTTGGCTCCATTGTGACTTTGGAAGCGGTAAAACTGGAAAGAGTACAGAAAGGCAAGATCCATTTTGTTGCTAGAATATGAGGGGTCAGATGGTAGGGCTGTTTTCAAATTACCCGGTTGTTTCTAGTGACACATGGGAAAGTCCGAGATGATTCGATTCTCATCGGGCCTATTATCCACTGCGAATTTAAACTGGAAATACATTCAGAGCTCCCTCTCAACGACGTCAGCCGCATGCGGGGTCATCCGCTAACAACACATAAATAGCAGTAGGTGGGCCCACTTTTGGCGTACTGTCTATCTCGGGGGGGGGGGGGGGGGGTGTCCAGTCTATGGGACGCGCTTCCAGCTCAAGTGGTGGACAGGCCTAATGACCAAGTCCTCAGGCGACTGCTTGATGTCTTTCTGAAGAAATGGTGAATAGTGGTTCACGCCTGAGTACACGTCGTTGAACTTTGGCCGTAAGGCCTACACGTGAGTGATGCCCTCTGCCTATATGATAAAGAATGGATAATACAGAAAAGCTTTCAATGTTCCTTCAAAGCCGGGGACTGAAGTGGTTTAGATACGTTCTGCCGCGTCATATCGTAGAAATCTCAAATCACTCTACTTTTATACCTCCAGGATGGCGCTACTGTCTTGGCGGACAGCTGAAAACACGGGTCAGCACTTTCAGATCAAACACTGAGCGACCAGGACTTCAGTCTTTCTAAGGTGTTGACAACTGGAAGCAGAATCGGATTTCTCTGTGCTCAAATCTTATTTCTGTTTGCTTCTCGCTGGCAGGTGCCATTCACAACATTCATGAGGGAGGCTTATCTTCTCGCAGGATCTAGCCGCATAAAACCAAGTATGGACCACAGGGTATAGGCTTCTATGTAAGATCAGTTAACGTAATTGCTTTAAACTGATAACCTCCCACTTCGGTGCTCTGATTTTGGTCGTTATCTCACAGTAGGACCTAGTCAAGTCAAACGAAAGGAGCGAATGAATAAAAACAACAGAGAAAGAACTTGGGATGGAGAAATATCAAGTAGAAAGGGTTCAAATGCTAATACATTACTGACCGAGGCACCCAGACATTTCACCTTACGCCTCCGATTATCCGGTCGGCGGGTTTCGTGGACCCCAATCCGGAGGCCTTACACGCCCTACTCAGAGATGTCCACTGAATAAACCTCCATGTCTTTTATCCATATCATAGACGGAACACATCGACTTACCCTCAAACCTCCAGCTGTCTCGGAGAACAACAAACACCGGGGAATTTTTTCTGTAAACATGCGTAAAATTTTCCTCAGCTATCTTAACCTGTTTGAGTTCAGCGCTTGTTCCGGTGGCTAACCTCTGATTCCCGACACCCTAGGCCCAACCTGAATACCGCTGATATGGTGTTGCCATCACAATCCAGTGATACTGTCAAGAATCCGACCCCCGAACACCGATATTCTGTAAGTATCTTCCAACCGCACCGGCCAGGTTTCCGAGCCACACCAAAAAGAGCGGATCAAACTACTACAGCATACACCCGATCCCTGATGAACAGGCGGAAGTCAAGTAGGTGCCACAAATGACTCAAATTGGAAAACGTCAAGCGAACCTTTATTTTAAAGGACTCCGATTACTTATCAGCTTCATGGGGTCCACGAACACTACATTCGGTCAACTTTGTTGACGACCAGTCCGGCTGTAGCATACCTTGCGCCCACGCCCCACACGAGGAAATCACGTGGTTAACCACTCGCAGATGCGAAATCATAATTATCGACTCAGATTGGGAACGTGCTCTGCTATCGTGCGTCTTTTAATCCGTGCGGGCACGTAAGTGGACCGTAAAGGCCCACTTCATCCTCAGAAAACACCGGCAAACGGACACCCTGAGACTTAAGGCTCAAAATGCTTCATGGGTTTGATGGTGCGTGTGAAAATGAGTTGAGCAACAGCGGAGTGACGCTTAGACCAATTTACCATGCATTTGTGAAGTTAACTAAATATCTTGGGTTAAAATTTCCCCGACTTTATCACCATCGCCCTGTGGTGGACTGGGACACAACTAGATTATCGATTTGCTTCGTGTGATCATCCGCCCAGGAACTTCACTGACAGCTCCTGTTATTGATTGTATAAACTCAGCTTGTTGAGAATCGACGCAGATTTGGGCCGCAATTTCTTGATATTAATTGGCCTATGAAAGTCGTTGAGACCGAAGTGTAGGTTTGCCGATTAAAATATTTTTTTAATGTTCAACACCCTTGTGTATATTTTCAGTCTACGTGCAAAAATAGATCGTGTCAGTCGGATGTTTGGTAGCACACACTTAAAACCATCTTAAAAGACTCATGGACATATCTAAAAGAGTTCGTAAAGGGCAGTAACACCTAAGCATCGATGACTGACGTGTCCTGTCTGTTCAACTCCAACAAGATCTGTAGACTAAGCGGTCGAGTCAGACCAACGGTGCATTGATCTACAACTTTTCCCATCGAGCTTTAGTCAAAACCTGCAATTCTTTGTCCGCGACCCACAATCCCTGAGCCAAGACCCACAATGCTTTAGTGACGACCCACCATTCTTTGGCCTGGACGCACAACCTTCAGCCATTGTCCACTGCTGGGATGGTTAGAGGTATTCCATTAGGCACAAACAGTCGGATGGTTTCACCCAGCTATTCCTAAGATTATCTCACTACAGTCTGTGTTGCAGTGGACGCACATGCCTGCACCCACAATCCAACGCACATTCTCCGCAATAGTGTGGGCAGTTGCCATGCCTTTCGGATGTGGTTAACTCGTCACCCGCGGCAAGGAATATGTCTAAACACCACAGCAATGGACGATGGCTAAATGTTGTGTCCCAAGTCTAAAGAGTAATGGATCGTGAGTAAAGTTTGTGCTTCAAGGCTGAAACTGATGGTTCGTGATTAAGGAACGGTGGGTTGTGGCTAAAGAATGGCGGGTTTTGGCTAAAGCTTGGTGTGAAAAGGTGTAGTTATCATCTTTACCACTATCGGGCTCATCGGAAAACGAACTAACTGAATGGTCGCACGCATTCACATATTGGTACGCACCATCCGTGACTTTCGTAAACAGTTTAGGAAAACTGTTTACCAGCAATACCGTATCTTCCGCCTGGATCGCGAACGGTGTTAGAACAACGTACAAAGAGACAGTCGACACTTACGAAGTCGACGTTCAGTGTTCGCGACCCCAGCCTCCTGCGGATTTATTGAGAATTACGATACCCGCACCTTTATCTGGTTTTGACAACATTATTTCTCTATAAGCCTGCAATTATTTGAGGCTCTTCAGGTGTTCCGACGTTAATGATCCTTTTGCCAACGGCCTATTTTCGCGATATCGATAACATGAGTTCACGAAAGTGGACTACAGTTTCTCTAACTCCTGCGACGAGGACGGAACAAGACCTGATAGCTGATCAAACAGGCCCTCAAACTCAACTTCCATATCCAATTGTTTAGTCTTATTGGTTGGACAACAAAACTTTGGCCCTAGGGATAACACCTCAAGCGATGTCTTATTCAGGCTTATGGACGACAAATAATGGACGAATTTCTTCGAATCTGTAGGGAACTCACCAATCGGTTTGCTCGGGTTTATGCGTTTTCGAAGTTTAACAAATGTCCGTTCCACTTGTTTGTCAACAATTGACTGAATATAGACAACGAACATTTCCTTTTCTTCTGGAGTCAGCTCATCAAGTACTCGAGATGATTTCGCAAAATCAAGCTCCATTTCCGGCATTCGACTTGACACAGTATCTCTCTCATTGAGCGCTTGACGACGTAAAGCTACAGTAGTGATGTTAATCCAATTCCTCTCCAGAACGGTGTGATATTGTATGGGATATTCTGAATTGGATATGCACTCATCCAGAAACTGAACACCAGCCTTTGCCAGAGCCAATTTCGTACGGAACTTCACGTAACTGTTAAGTTCACGGAGTACGGCTGGGTCTTTGGCCTGTTTAAATTGTCTGAAAAATACCACAGAACACACTGAGAATAAATAACGTAGCGAACAAGCTCGTTTTCAGTTATTCGTACTCATACCAATACATAACATTATCAGGAGTAATCAACAGAACATTCTACGCCACACAGTTACAAATCCTAATCGTTTCCAAACCGATAGTGTGTTTTCGATTGAAGGACATAGTGCCGAATTCTGCAACCTCGTTTTGTGTGTATTCTTTCACCTGTTCCTGTGGAACTAGGTACATTGGTCGCACGACTCGGCGCTTATCCGAACGCGTTCGTGAACACCCGGCCTGACTGAACACGGGAGCAATTAAGACAATTACGAGTGCGGTGTGCTCACACCTTGTTGAATCAAACCACTCGGTGGAGGTGATAAACGCTTTTCGTACCATTTACAAAGTCCGAGGAAAGCAATCAAGACTTGTCAAGTGTCGCATCTTAGCCACAGCCGAAGCCGTGAGTATTCGTCTCTACAATCCTCCCCTGTGCGCTCAGAAACAATTTGTGCAAGCACTTAAGCTTCCGTGGCCCACGTCATGGTCCCGAACACGTGCAACCACATTTGAGCATTCCACACTGTGATCAATTTCCCATGCACACACGCACGTGTAGAGACAGATTTGGATTGTCATTCTCCGTTCTCATTTTGTGAGTCGCTCCTGTGGCGCTGAAGTTTAGGTTATTGGTTTTATACGGAGACCGTTCACAAACCTTTTGGGTGGGTCAAAACGGCGAAGGACCATTGAGATTAGCTGACGCGATAGATACTTTGTCTTCATGAATTTGATTTCATCATCGACCAGCCTATTTATAAAATAGGTCGTGATAAGGAAGAAATGTATGTGTATCGGAGGGACATAAGCTATTTGCCTGAAAACCCACACCAAACGCATCTTTGGAGAAGTCGTACGCTTGATGAGTATACCGCCTGAAACTAGCAGAGGGAATGACATGAAGCATAGAACGGAATAATAGGGGATAGAGGACGTCCCTAGATTGTACTGACTTAACTGTCAGAAAGAGCAGGGTGGTGGAATGCACCATATACTAACCGTGAGCAGATGAATGATCAGCAAAAATTATGAATTAGGAGGGAATCAAAATGTGACAAATTCACATGGTAAGAGCAAAGCCTAATGAAAGAGAAATACATGCGTGCAAAAAGTGCGATAACACTTCACGATAATGACTGTACATATTAGATGCAAAAGGGATGCTCACTTGCGGCATTTTGATGTTAGCCTTGTTTCAAGGCTAAACCTGGATAAAGCAAGTTGTTATCTGGCATGTCTCGCAGGTTGTGACATTTGTTCCCGTGACCCGGGTGAAAGATTCGAGGACGCGGTGAAGTTCAAGGGGATCTAGACGAACCGAGGTAAGTTGGAACCCCTTCGAGCGCTTTTTAAGGGCAAGAGTCGAGTGGTGCAGGATGTGGCACGAAGAGGCCTTCGCCAATGATGCCCTCGTTACAAGATTCTATAGACCGGAAGACCGTCAAGAAGGAATGTGTCGGTTCAGGACGCCAAAGCTCTCCGTTCGCCCCTAGCCAGCCGTTTCTCATGCTGGACGCGGCGTCATAAGCTGAGCTGTTGGTGGACCGATTCCAGAAGAGGAAGGGTGGTAGATTTCCCGTGTCGAGAGTTTCAGCTAGAGGATGTGGCTCATGAATTGGCCAGTATTGATGTGCCTCTGGTAACTACGACCTTAAAGAATACTCAAGAACTGACGGAACTATCACAGCTAAGAATTAAAACCACAGTTACTGGAGCCGTGGAAGCACGGAGACGAAAATAAACCCTCTGTGAGGACATGGAATATTTTTCCAGTGATTATCCTGCGCATCAACAGGATGATGTGGGAAACGATGACGTGCCACTGAAGCCACAGATGGTGAAAAAACAGGTTCATGAGAGCGGAAAGAAAATATAAGTCATGAGATACAAGCACTTCGTTTACTCTTGTCTACCGCGTACGTAAAACATTTCGGTTTAGATACCTCAAAGCAAGAAAGATAATACAGTGCGATGGGCTGGATTGAAAGGTATTACAGTGCGTTTTGTGGGGGGAGGGAGAGGTCTATTCGGTTAGTGCCAAGGCAAACAAATATTTTGTGTCAATCTTTTTTGTGCACAAAGCGCCGGCTGATGTGCCACGATAAGCATCACTTCACCGAATACAAGCAGCTTCTATTTGGGATTGTGCAATATCACTGTGGAGGATTTGGCCAGGTCAACCTTGTGACTTGATTCAACTAGGTGTTTTGCAATTGAAGAAGTTAGAGATTTGACGTCATTTTCTCCCGGCGCATTGCGTTGCGTCATTGATTTTGCCAACCATTCGAGTATATGCTCCGACACTCGTTGAGCAAAGCAGCGATCCGTCCTGCCAATGGATGCATCACCGCAGCTGCAAGTGAACTGATAAACAACATGTAAGACATTAGGATCGGCATCACGGTTTGAGTGATTTTTGAAACTCATCCTTTTATTAATCTGCAACAAACATAATTGTGTCCCGTGTATGAAAGCTTTATGGCTGAATTGAGATTTCTATTTACTTGATTAAACACGTGGTCACCTTTAAATGGTAAAATAATGAGAACTTGCTTCTTCTCGACCATAATTGGCTTTTCGTATGCTTACCTCGGCTTTCAATGATGCTCGATGAACTTCTCGGGATAACCATTGGCCAGCAAATTTCTTTTTACGAACTCATCTTCTTCTTGCACTTGATCTCTGGTACAGATTCTCTTTGCTCTGTTGAACAGAATTCGAACTAAGTCACGATTGTAGGCCATTGATGCAAACTAGAGAATTGTAAATAGCAGCCGCCCCAAATTGCTTTTCGATAAATTCTCCGTTGCAATTTTCCATCCGGACGTCTGGTTATTAGGATATCTAAAAGAACTGGACTTTTGGCCTATTTTCCTTCGTGAATGACAGAAAGATTAGGATAAATTGAGTTTATGGTGTTAATAAAAGGAATAAAACACTTGTCACTCGAAAAAACTAAAATGTCATCAACATATCTTCTGTAAAGGGAACATTGAGAAATATTATCACAGAGTTTTCTTTCGATCATTCTCAGAAATACATCTTCCAAGGTCGGACCCAGAGGGCTACTCATGGCCACATCATCAATCCGTTAATGGGGGGTTTCCTTCAAAATCAAAGCCGATAGTCTCTGTGCATAAAAGAACGAGATTCTTGATGTATTTAATAGGAATAGATAAATTTGATTTATGCGAGGAAATAAAATCACATAAATAATCAACCGTCTCACGAAGCGGTACTTCAGTGAAAAGGAACTCAACATCAACTGAGCACATTTTAACAGAACCCGCTAAAATCTTGCTTATTGTGTTTGCGAGTTCAAACTAGTCCTGTAGACAGAATGATGTTAGATGTCTCCGAATGGGGGCGAGGATGTCAACCAGTCAGCGTGCGAGTTTCTGAATTGCCGAGTTTCACATGCATTATGTAGGCCTTATAGGAACTCCAGACTTGTGGACTTTGGTGACCCTCTTGGGGTTCAGTTTGAGGTTCAGTATCAGAATGAACTTAGCCCAGAGATTGCGAATTCTGTTGTTCCTCCGCTCCACCAGTTTTCACACGAGGATGTCGAAATTGGTGCCATTTAGTTAAAGACTATCGATCGCTCTGTTCTGGATAATGGTGAAACGGCATAACCCGTGGTTCCAGTTGGAAATGAACCGATCCTGCATTATTTCATAGTAACCTCCCGCTCGGATTGAACAATCTAGATTGCAGTGAGTGTGGTATTCAATCGTGGGTGTAACCTTAATGCATAGTTTGGTTTGGTGCATATTGCTGAACGAACAAAGAAAGTCACTGGAGAAGTTGTGGGCTTGACAACCATACCGGAATTCGAGAAATTAACCCCGGAGCGGAAGAGGAAATGAAGACCGTTCAAAAAACACGGAGCATTTTTGTAGTTAGGCGAACCTTTCATTCGACTCACTGAACTAGTAGTTCACTGCTCAAAAAACATTATGGATCATGGAGCAACAATGAAGGTGAGTGCGTCACATGGAGTGAATTCACTGATATGAAGGAAGGCATAAAATTCACGTGATTCCATTCTCTGACCCAGTAGAGACTGGCCTAAAGTGGACTTAGTGTCTTTGATGCAAATGAGCAGTTTTGTAGTTATTGAAAAGTTTTGGTGTTATCAAATAACAAATTGCCGCATCTCTTCCGGATTATAAAAATATGAATAGTGGTTGTTGCCGTTGTCCAAGGTGGGTGACGGACGAGATCTGTTTCATTGGATGGTTGCTTCCAGGGATAAGTCGATAGTCTTGGCACCCCACTAACAATCAGTGAACTTGAATTGTTTTTTTTCTAGACAGCTAAGGGCTCTAAATTTTGACAGCAATGATTGCGCCGTTGGTGCTGAAGTCGATTCATAAAAACAGATCCTACCGACGCATGTAGCTCAAGGTCATGCCGGTACCGCACAAATCCGATATAAAAAAGCAAAATGGCTCGTCAAAGATAAATTATGAACTTGAGGGAATGATCGCAACGGTTACTTCAACGTGTCGTGAAAATGAGCTCAGAGCGAATCAGTGTTCCCTTTAAGTTCATAATAGTGAGCCTATAACGAGACTCAACCGAATAATTCATCAGCAGAAAAATGGCATATTAGTTCGAAGCAACAGAATGTGAAATATATATAGAATGTCACGTTCATGTTCTGCAGCACCAAGTTTACGGAGGAGCCGAACTCACCATGCATCATCCTGTATAGCCAGGTCCATTGAGGAGAGGACATTGTACCGCTTGTACCACGAATAAAAGGTGACTCAGATTTCCAGCTCGCAAATAACTCAGTGATCCTGCCGATGATTTTATCAGCCGACTGTGAACCAGCAGCCTCTAAAGGTCGGTTAATTGATGAACCGGACAATCTTTAGCGAGCGCCTTCATCAGCGTCAGCTGCTCTTTTTACATTTGCCTTGGACCAGCATATTCATCAGCCATCCTAATAGAACATTATAATGTTTCAAACCCCGTCGGCAATTCTTTACATCGTGTATCCTAAACAAAACCTGCTATCTCACGTCCCCATCATAATGCCCTAGTTTGGTGGACACAGAACACGATGTCAAACTTCGTCAAAAGTCCATTTCAATTTCAAGCGTAATTTATTTTTACCGCAACCAGATGAGGTGGAGATTTCGTTGAGCTCACAGAATGCCCAACGATGGTCCGGTTACCGAGGCACAACGATGTGGAAAGTAATTCTGTCGCCGGTTTGTTTCAGCTAGGTAATGAGCCTTCACGTTCTACCTACACATTTTTATTCCATGTCTGTTTTGAAATCGTTGATTCTATAATGGCCTTCGGGACGCTATATCATTTTGTCCATGGTTCCAATACGAAGTCCTTTTTCACATATTTTGTCTCCATTTCACGGTCGCATGTTTTACGCGCAGATATAGGTACGCACATTTATACACACATCATATCTATGTATACCCCATAGTGAACCTGTTAGTAAGTCGTCGGGTTGTCGACACTGAACTACTCATTTTTTTCAAAATTATTAGTTTTAGTTTTCCACACATTCATCATTGACTGACGTCAGACGTTGAAAAATATGCTGATTCTTTTCGAGATACTTTATATGTGTTATAATTTGCTTCATTTTACTTGTTACGCGAGGGCAAGTCAGAGTCCATATGTAGTTTTTCTTCACCCCGTTGGATTTCGAACATGAGCTGATAGGCACTTCGACCTGAACGAGTTTGTGCAAGGTACTGGTTCGCCCACGTTCATTGGACTATCCAGCGGAAAACAAACCACGGGAGCCGACCGTACCGATGAACTTGTTATTGACGATCAGCATGCTACGGACATCACACACACACACACACACACACACACACACACACACAGAGTTGGAGATTCACCGCCTGGTTTCTGCATCAAATAGACACACATGCATACTTCATCTGGTAGAGAGATCTGAACAATATCGAGGTCAGAAATATTTGTTGGTCTTAAAACCTCTTCGTGCATGTATTCGAAAGATCTCCGACCGATCAATAATGTACCCATCTGTAGATGTTTATCATACGCTCGTCTGTAAAATATCGATCGGGCTAACAGGTCAGTTGTTAGAAATATTTCGGATAATCCCGAGTTGGCAAATTTTTGATCGACACAAGCAAACCTTTGGTCAAGTGCGACATGCTGTCGCCCCCCCCCCCCCCCCCCCCATGCACCTACGTTGCATCCTGACTTAAGTTTAGTATAACGATGAACGCAGTTGACCGCATGTGACCTGAACAAGATTTAACAGCTATCATCGGCTTACCACACAGCATAGCATTGATCTCGCGCCAACCTAGATGGTGTCAGTCGACCAAATGAAAATGGTGGATATCTTTTTGTCTAAGCATTTTCAAAGTTTAAAAGCTGTAAGTCGTATTCAGCAGTAAACTGAAGTTTCATTGTGAATGACTCTGGATAATCTAAGCCCGACACTCATGAAAAAGGTCGTGAATACTTCGAATATCTCAGCCTTATCTGGCTGTCTAAGAATCATCAGCAAGGCGAATACAATAGGTATTTCTGGCGGGATGCAAGATCTGGGAGTTTGCTACTATACCGTTACTCAACATTTGCCTTCATTGGCTTGATCTTCTTAGTATTTCTAATTATGTACATTTCACAAGGGTGTTTTTGCGCTTCTTCGAAAGTAGTTGTTATGTGGTAGTTAGGAGTTGTTGACACTCTTGTGTTCACTTGACATTACCTAAATAAAAGTTCTTTAAAAAAATAACGCGGGGATCCGCAGCACTGCCTTATACAATTAGTCCTTCCACACAGACGGCCAACATGCAAATATTATTTTCATGAGGGGGGAGGGAGTGTCCCTCCAGTTATAAACACAAATAGCTGAAAGCACTCGTCAAAACCCCAGATGTATTTATTGATCAGTCACACGTGAAAGCGTGTTCGTGGTGTTGCTTAACCTAACGTGAAGTAGTCAGTAGAATGTGGACACACAAACGGCCATTCACTCGTTTGCCAAACAACGTGTAGATCACAGACCAGACGTCGCCGGATCATTGCACCGCAAAAAAGGTAGATAACAGGTATATTCAACAACTAAAAATGTCTCTCAGTTTACATCTTAAATGGTTTTTTGTTCGCAGTTTACGCTATTGGTGAACGGGCCAAGTTCTTGCAGTCATTTTTTTTGCTGGTGTGATAATTTTGTTTTTACCATACATATACTACATTACATGCTTAAGGTCTGTTAAGCTTTGCATCAGAAACACTTGTGAAATCGAATAATAACTAACAGAATGTACCTAAAGATCGACTGTGCAATCCGCTTCCCGGAAATCAACACAATTTCGGTTGCTTGTGTATTCCGATGCTTTCATAGTATTACCGATTTTCCTCCCACTATTTTAATCAATAAAAATAAAAATGATGAATGTGCTAGTAATGCCATGACGAGGATACTCATAAGTTTGCCAAAAAGCAATGCCTAGGTCAGCGTAATCGTTTGTCAAAGGAAACAAACTAACTAGATCTGGACAGACTTTAATCACAAATAGTGCTGACTCAAACTCGGCTGGATCTAACATAGTTTAACATTTCACGGCTTAGGTCCACAGAGTTATCGAGTCCCTTGGAATGAATGATAGATATTTTTGTTTTTGGTATCAAGCCCCTTCGACTGTGTACTTCACTGTATCTGTAATATGGCTGTTTAACTCATATACCCTTCTCGAGATGCCCTTAGTCAGGAACCTACAAATATCGGATTTAATGATGACCGAAAACGTTATCATACTCGAAAAGTAGATGTGAATCATCTATTCATTGTATCGGAAATCCGTATGGATTCTAGCCACACGGACCGGTCAAAATATAGCACTGCCAGTTCACATCAGCAGTCATCTCTGGTTTTCTTCAAATACCCAAATATTTTCAACGTTTGCTCCAGTAGGAATTCACCGCCCGGAGTTCATGAAGCATTTACTTGAGTTGACATGTGAATCACGTAAAAATACTCCCATCAAACTTTCCTCATTGAGGAGGTTAACCGTTGTAACGCCTACTACACAAGCTTGTCGTGTATGTGGACTGGTGCTAGCCTCCAGAGTTCATAAATCGATGAAGCTGTGCTAGCCTAGTCATGCTAACTTACGGAAATATCCGGATACCTAAGCCATTCGGTCGGTTGTGAACGACATATTTGGTTCGGTTGTAGATGACGACCGACTAAACAAATTCTTACTGTTTTCCAAAACAGTGGCCTAACCTCACTGGAAACCACGTGGCCCGAATTTCACGCGGGTTTTACCCAGCTTTCAGCCCCGAATTGAAATGGCCCTGCTGAGGTTATTCTAGTTCTCCATATGTGGAGTAGTAACCGTTTCTTTTAACTTATGATTTCTTTAGAACATTATTTTTAGGCGGGGAGTTATACTTATCGCGGCGTATAAGTGGTAAGACAGTTAACAAACACGCGACCCACGGATATTAAGAGTTACCACGAATTGTAAGAAAATTACCGTCAAGTGCATAGGTCGGCGTGAATAATGATGAACCCGTTCAGTTGGCAAGGAAGGTTGTGCTGATTATGGCTTGGATATTCGCAGTTTTTTTTTAATTACATGCTTGCGCATGGCTACAGTAGATGGGGTTCATCCCATACCTACAACGACTCACTAAACCGGCCAACAAGCCCTCAGACTTGGAGTGGAGAACCACATCAAGTCCTTTGTCGGGCTAATTCAATCGTTAGACGACTAGCGGTTTTCAGAACGCGCATCCGGGACTGACCGTCATTTGAACTGGGGTATATGTGCAGTGCCAATCGCTGCATTTGTAAAGTGAACCTAAATACGAATACAAAGTTCAGTCTCTGGTAAAACCCCAAATTTTTGTAAATGCCCGACGAAAGGTGGAGATTTATTATTCATGAATGCCTTCCGCAGCGTTGTTTACATCCTGCTAACCATAAGTTGGCTATAATGCTTAATCAGCGCAACCTAGAGGGAAATCTACACCACGGGCATTCGAAGAAACACGACCATCCTGGCTACCAGCAAGTGACTCTCGGAAAAAAGACCTTCGGTAGCTTTTCGTTTGCAAGCAGTACCTGAGGAGAGAAAAAGAATCATGTCGTCTCACTGATTAAACCAGTTCCACACATAAATATAACTGAATTCGGTGACGAGGTGTTGTCGCTATTGAGTGTAGTCTGCCACAAGCGCACTGTCTGTCTACGGGCTACTGGACAGCTTTACTGATAGAGGTACACGACAAGCTCCAACGGAAAAACAATCCCATGAAAGATCAACATCGTTTTCAATATGCGAGAACAAACAAAACTGTCCCTTTGAGGTGTAATGCACAATTATTTATTTCGAACTCAACAGGGACGCCTTTGAAAGCACTCCTATACAATAACATGTCGAAGGTAGTAACTACCGAGCGTTTCTGCTGGTCGTTCGAATAGATCAGCAAAACAAGATTTGCTGAGTACACATCATACTTCATTCTTACAGAGTTCATAATGCTTTCTGAGAGTGATCTCGGTTTGAGATCGCACAATTTTTCATTGGAAACCACCGCATACCAACCTAAGTTTAGAGTAACCCAACCAACATCCACAGTGAAAAAACATTACGTTACTATTTTATGTCCAAGCGGTTGATGGAGTGTAGTATGATGCTCAAATTCCGCTCCCTGGCTAGTTCACGACAATCTTTGGAACCCTGTGGTGTTTCGCATCCGTAATTATAATCATTTGTGAGAAATGGCACATTGTTACGGACGGAATCGAGCATATGCGAACAAGGTCGATGTGAATGTCTCCGGAAAGATCAATGTCCATTGTTCGTTGTCTGATCGACCATGTTGTCACAGCTAAAGTGATGCTACCGTTTTGTCCACTGAGACGAAAATATGCACATAGATGCAGAGCATTGTCGCCAAATACAAATTTTCCTCGGCGGGATCGGAGAGCCCTATGGTTATGCACGGAAAGATCAATTCGCAGACTGCGTACGTGTGACAGAAGGACACGTTGGCTGAACATACGGACGTTTTTTTTATAATTGACAATTCTATGCGAATCCGTGCGCCATCTCTGATACATTCCCGTTGTGGGTCAGACACATAAGCTAGCATACATGATCGACGATGGTCCACAGTCGGAGAATGCATTTTCTAGTGGAAATAACGCGTACCAAAAAGCCACAATCACCAAGACAGAACCAACTTATTGACAACTTCGTTCTCCTTTTTGGAAACTATGGCAATTACCATAAGCGACTGCTTTGCCCTGAAGCACGGTTCAGTAATCGACTCATCTTTTAATTATGTGCACAGTCGATTCTTCCAGATCGATTGCCCAAAAAATATCAGAGAAAGAGACAACTATCCATTGGAGAAGTGGCGAGGCGACTGTTAAAGATTATATATATATATATATATATATATATATATATATATATATATATATATATATATATATATATATATATATATATATATATATATTCAAGCATTGTCAGGTCTAAGATGAATCTGCACATGAGTACAAAACACATTTCATAAATGTGCGCCAGAAGCCCCATAAAGAAACGAGACAACAGAAATCATTTGACAGAACCCAGAAGTAAATAACACACATTAGGCTCATTCACTGCAGTGAGCCAGTGTGGAATAAAAGAAAACCAGAAGTCCGTGCGTGTGTGGCTGCGCACGATGAATAACTGCGCAAACATCACCGAGTTATGCGTATATTAGGCAGGGGCAAATCACAAGGCACAAGGGGAGGAGTGTTGTATTATGAAAACGAAGGGAAGGAAGCGTGGCATAGAACACAAACTCAGTCCAAAATATGCTATGCTCAAATGGAATAAAAGACTCAAAAATGACCTAAAGCTGTGTAGCATTTTACACTAGCTTGTTTAAGATTGAAAAAAAATCGAGGGCGAAGAGACAAATTACTCGAGGAGCTAGATGACGCCAAGCTGCCGAAATTGAACTGTTCGTCAGCGAGCAAGGCAGCAAAACCTGCATTAGACGGGGCCTGGAGGAGAGCGGGGAATTGGCGCATGACCATATCATTGATATATGCATATGTATACTTCTTCATTAGTGCTGTTGACAATACTATTTTTGTTATTACAAACTGCAAGTTCAGAATTTCCGGGAAATGTGCAAAGAAGCATTTGCAGTGGCAAGAATTTCCATGGGATCGATACATCCGCAGATTCTGATTGATTGTTAGGGTGCAGTGTAAAACGAAGAATAAGTTAGCGGGGTGACGGCGGCAGTGAGAGGGGGGAATCTGATAAGATGATAAACTGGAATCCGTTAGCCTTGGTGCGAATCCGGTCGCTCTTTTTGAGGAGATTAATCTTTTTTGTTGAGGCACGGACAGGCGGATGTGATTAGCGTCAGATGGTTGACTGATTATAAATTTGAATAAATTCAGTTAAATGGATCAATCCACAGTCTATCAAGCGAGTTTGGATGCGAGTGACGATCACGAATGGTTAACGCGAGCTCTCGAAGTTTCGCACAAGATCAAATACGCTGAGAGGTCGTACATTCGCAGTGGGATTCTGGAAATAGCAAAAACGAACGAGGTGAGTACAATGAGTTGAACGCAAATATCGTTTACGTCAAGAAAAAGCAATGATGACACAGCGCCCTTTAACATCGGCAAACTCTAGTTGATTAGGTATGAGCAGAACGTTCTGTTACCGAGTACTTAGCTTCACGGGAAAAGCACTCTCCATTTTTGTCACCATTATTCTCTATAACTTCCTATTTGTCTAATGGATCCAATCCCTTAGCAGCTAACAACGGCAGAAGCTGTACCGATCACATTAAATAACCCCCTTCTATGTTTTCAAAAACATTTCATTAAAGCACTCAAACTGCCCTGTCTGCAATCGGAGACCGACCCTTGAACTCAGCTTGACCCACACGCTGACCCTGTCGTTGAAACCAAAAAATGGATAGTCCTCGAAACCCATGTTCATTGTTTCACTGGTCCTTTTTTTCAGTCACGGAACAGCGAAAATTTCCCTCCTATCTGTCCTAACTGCGTTGGTAGTTTATTTCCTCAAATGAGACAGAACACAATTACCCACTCCGTTCCTCATCTTAATAGGACTAAATAAGATTTGTATTTGGCTAGATTGTTGAGTAGACAGTCGTCCGCATTTAGGTTTAAAAAGATTGCACCCAATGGAGTAGAGGAATTAAAAAAATGATTGCGCGTCAAAAACTGCTAAGACGTTAGATGAGATTCTAATCTCGTTCGTGAGGAATAAAGCTACGGTGGGATACAGTAGAATTTCTGTGGATGTCGAACGAAGGGAGCATGGATCAAAAAGGAGGACGTTTAGAGGTGTTAGGATGACATTTAGATGGATTACTGTGTAAATAATCGGTGTAATCCGAAACAATGTTGTGCGCAAACTTTTCGCAACCGTTCACGTGTAATTCACGCAATACAGGAAATAGTTCATTTCATGGTACGGAGAATATCCGATCAAAAATCGACAGTTCTTCGTTAAGAATGCTGAAATTATTCTTCGGCAGAAGAAGGGAAAGAGGAAAAACATTAGGAGACCCCAAGAGGAATAGTACTCCTTTTACCGATGGCACGTCTTGATTCCCGTGTTTAGAAAGATTACAAGTGAAGTTTCTCGACGTAGCTTAAACTATGAGATGACCACCTCAAATATTAATTGGTGATGAATCCTAAATACTTAACAGAACTTACCACTATTAGTGGTTCTGTGGAAATGGTATACGGGTAAATGAGTAACAGCAGTGTGTGGACTGATAAAGGATAAATGTTCATTCCAAGAACTCGGGTATATTTAGAGTTCGGTCGGATCGAAAAGAGAAACGATGAATAAAATACATATTGCTGAAAAATAATGTGATTTTGGATTTCAGAAATAGCCTCTAAGAGGGCCATACAATTGGTATATTAATTTAATTGCCCCGGAGAACTGATCACAGGTCACAAATGTGGATGAAAACAAGTAGGGGGAAATAACAGATCTATAAAGCATTCCTGGGGCGTTTTCAATTCCAGTCGAATGTGTTCAAACGTGTTTGTAAAACAATCGGTCAGCCATGTCAATAGGGACACAGGACAACCAAAGGCTTGCAGTTCACGAAGGTCAAGAGATCGAAGAATGGAGTCAAATTCGAATGAATAGTCTAGGAAGACACATTGTACGAATCTCACTGATTCACTCAAAGATTTGGTTACATAATGGACTAGAGAAGCGATAACATCCAAAATGGACCTATTTTGCTTATGGGTAAACTGAAGTGGATCGTCGAGAGCATTTGTAATGGGAGGCATTCTATGTCTGTTCAGTATCAGAAGAAGTTAGACCAATGAGATGAAGGCGTTTTGCTAGGATACCAGAGTTACCGGGTTTGTGTATCCGAACAATGGTAAATTGTCTCCAGTAGTAGGGAATAGAATAGAAGTGCACAGATTTGCTTAAGAGAGCTGTAAATACATTGGTCAGAGCAGCAGCATCGTTCCCCAGAAGTGTTAATGATAGGTGAACAGAACTAATGCCTGAAGTTATTTTATACGTACGAAGGAGCCTAAGCACTTCTTCTCCGAAAAACAGGGTCATATACATGCGATCCTCCAGGATGAGTAGAATTGGAGAGTAGTTCCATGGGTGGATGAATGATGGACTGTTCATACACTCAAGCCTGTCAAATGTCTCGCCCTAGAAATATCACAGTCTGAAAAATGTTCCCAATATCGCTCAAACCAACCTCAGTGAATCACTATAGAGATGGGTCTCCAAAAAGTACCACCCGATTGGTTAAGAATATTCTCATGTGAGTGGTCAGAACAAGTCATCTGTTTGACCGACCAACTCATTAGTACTGGACAGCCTGGTCTAGTAGCAAAGGTAAGCTGTGTGTTGGCAACGGATCATTTAATATCCTCCAGTCTACGGGCTGTCAGTCAGGACGTGAAAAGATTCCGAATTAATTTGCCGGGAAGTGAGTGCGAGTTCTGTGTGAGATCATGTACTCAAAATTACCAATAAGTGAAAAGACAAAGATTCTGGATACGGTTCCCGAACCAAAGACAATGCAAACCTCTATAGCGAAACGTTTTGGTGTGCCATGGACGCTATTTAAAATTCAAAATTCGTTATTATCGAGGAACTGCGTTTTAACAACGTACGTCAGTTGCTGCACATTGTTGTATTATAAATAAAAAACAAAGGCACTAGCACTGGTTCACTTTTCCCACAAGTAGGTTATTAGCTGGCTGTGGCCTCTTTTCAGCAAATCTACCGTCTATATATTGCATAATAAAAACAGGAGGAAAAAACAAACATGAAGATGAAGTCTTCATTTAAACTCGCGAATGACCATGAGCAATCTCAAAGAAACCGAAAATACTCAAAAAATAAAAATAAACAAGCAGGTAAAGGAATAAAGCATTCTCGGTTTCTAAACTTCGTTAACAGGGACCTCAGAAACTAGTAATGAAAACAGGCGATAAATATGAAATGTAACAACTTTTCAAAAAGTAGCACTTTTTTCCTTGTCTGAGGAGGACGACGATTCACAGACTTGAGTGTACCATCAACATGTGCAGCACAATTCACTTGTTTGGCTTTCTTTCCACGCAGAAACCGAATGCTTTGCCATAGGCAGTTGCTGCTGTAGCCGCACAGAAGCTGACTGGCAAACAACACGTCAATGCACTTGATTTCCTTCTTTAATAACGTGGAAACACGTTTTACTTTTGAGCTGTCGTGTGTGTTCTGGAAATGTACCCTTCGTCTTTTTGGTGGTTTTAACGTGGGAAAAGCAACACGACCGAAACAGGAAGAGGGATTCTCGGGGACAGTATGTCGAAAATTAAATCAATCAACGCTACAGGAAATTTACGATTGCTATTTCGTGACGATTCGAAAGAGAACCATGAGGTTCTATGGGAGAGGGAGTTTTGTAGGAGAAAGATGCTGTGATGTGAGAAAATGCAGAAGCGGGTTTTGAATTGGAAGGTTTGCCTGAAAGAGTGAAAACAGACCGAAAGTATATCTTGGGCATTAGGACAAAGAGAATGGTTACTCTTTGAGACAGATGCACGTAACCTGAATGCGAACACAAGCTGATTGGTGATGACTGCCTAATACAAAGTTTCCTCCGGTTGGAGAAGCACAAAAATCGGTGAGGTCAAATGCAATGAAGAATGACTGAAATTGCCTATGTTCATGTGCAGACTGCCGTCTAACAAACGAAATGGTCTTTGTGTACAGAATGGAACTACGTGATGGTGCCCCTATGGGAACAACACCTAGGCTTTATTCGATGAAAACCTTAGTGGTTCACAAAGGTATCAATAGGAACAATGAACAATATGGAAAAGGCATCGAGTTTTAGTGCTTTGCATAAACATGAACCTGAAATAACACTCTCATAGAGGTACATGAAACTACCAAGGCACGCGGTAAGGGTCCAGGCGAAAACGGACTGCCGTCTACAACAATTACGAGAGGTGGTGGCGGGTTTCGAACCGAATAGCTCAGGGGTGATAAAGATATTCACCATTTGACCATCACCAGTCCATGTAATTGATTGTTACAATTTCTATAAGCGGATGCCAAACGAAACAGAAAAAATCAGATCACTTTTGATTTACACATGAAAACTCGAAATTAGACTGAAGAGAAGCTCGTTTTTAACTTTTTCTGAGATTAAACTTGCATAACCAATAACAAGAGTGCAGATACCGATCGTGAAATAATTTCCCATTGGTAAGACGGAAAAATTATCACATGAAGACTGAATTACTCAACTGATTATACTGATCAGTTTATATAAATGCCTTAACTTTGTGTACTGATCAATCATATTTGCATGACGCAATGAGGCAAGACGAATATGAAACAAAGGAGGATGAAGTGAGGAGCGTAAAAACGAATGAATTAAACGTGTCAGTGATTGGATAGCCAAAACACAAACAAAAAATGGAGGCCAAAAGAGGATAAAAGCGCGTCATTGAGTTTTATGAATGATGAAACCTGATCGCGCTAGTTTCAGTGCTCGGAAGGGCGTGCGTAAAAAACAGATACCAGATTCCAGTGTTCAGCATCAAAGCGTCTGGCTATGCAGTTGTTAAAATCCACTATTAAGAGGTAGGGTGTCAGAGGACGGTGATTACTGAGTGGATGAAGACTATAATGTGGGACACGGTGGTGGGGGTCGTTACATGCAAAATAAAAAGTTTCAAGTTAATGAGGCTAGTTGTATATTCACTGATGTTGCTCTTAAACTAATATAAAACGATTGAGACGAGGATACAGCATTCCACTACTAACCATTCTCAACCGGCCTTGTCATTACATGGAGTTAAAGAGAAACAACTGAATAAACGGTAAATCCGCAGAATTGGGCAATCAACAGTGGTGTTTTGTTAAGACAATGGCAGTGACTAGTTACCTCTACGAAGCACTGAATCCACTGAAAAAGCAGTGCTATAGTGGTTCAAATGAGCGAAACAGAATGACTGAAGTCGCTTGGTATTCGATCGCCGTCAGCCCTTACCCTCACTCTCAATGCACACACACCACGCAAACTTGTTCATGCTTATCAACGAAATATGAACGGTACCAATAGGAGCGACAAATGTGTGCGGCTGCATCACCTCAGCTGAAGCGGTTATCCTGTCTAATCCCCTTCTCATGTGGCACCTCTCCTCATGCACTCCACCCCAAAATTTCATCGATCAACCTCAAGTACAACACTCTCATAGTGGGACAAAAGCGAAGTTTGCCTGGATTATGATAGAACGATTCGCAACAGTCTAATCTCGCGATCAATGCCACTGCATATTTTGCACTTTATAGTCACATATACAAACCTTTGCTGTTTAAATCCCATCTGAGGTAGATAACAAACTGGACCGGTCGCTAACGCTACAAACGCGGTGCGCAATTCCTTTCACAGAACCAGTGCGGTCTATATGTGGGTCGGATGCAGCTGGTTGGGGTGGTACAGCGAGATTAAGTCGGCCAGCTGCGTCCGAGACCCACACTGGAGACAAATTCTTGCAATATCCAAACTCGGAGCACTAACACCACCACCACCGTAACCAACAGCAGCACAATCACTCTACTGCATGACCTGATTACTGGAATCAAACAACTGTGTGTAATCCAGGTGTGTGTGATCCAATCTAGACCCAAGGACAGAGTACCCTCTCAAAACTCACCGAAAACTATTTGACATTCTGCATTTGGCGGTAGACGGAACTGCATTATCGCTCGGCTCGTTAGCACGTCTGACTTAACGGGGTCTCATGAGATTCTCAACACCAAGTGTCACAGTCATGGCTACCCGTTTTCTTTGATGTCGCAGTGATTCCTTGTGGTTAGGGGTATGCCTTTCGCAATTCAGTTAAGTAAATCCCATAACCATGCAGTTCATTTCATCGCTATTTCCGCCTACGCCATATAGTGTTGAACAAAGCTTTCTTGATTTTGATAGTACTCACCAACAGCCCATATGAGCTGGTGTCTACTGGAGTCCAGCTTTAACTTGGTGTAGCTTGATGAATAATTTCAAACACACAAATATCCAAACGAGGAAATATAGGACGTTAATAACGCGGCTTTTTCGGTGGAAAGATTTTGATTAGCCAACGTTTTGGTTACCACGGGTAATCTTTCTCAAGGCACTTTTACAATCAAATGGCTGAAAAATCACTTACAGGCCAACGGATGTGTGTCAGATAATCATGATTTTTCCACTGACAACGCCGTTTTATTCACATTATATTTTTTCGTTTAGCACACCAGATGGTGCGTCGTTTTTCGATACACTCCGAACCTCGTTTGGTCCTGACATATTGAAGACAAACATCCACCATATTGTGTAATGTTTCTTATCACGAAAACTGTTACATTTATGCCATAATACTTCGGAAAACCGCATGTCGTGCACATTAAGAACGTGAATATTAGTTTACAAATCTACATCATCTAACAGAATTTCAAAAACAGTAAACATAATGAAGACCAGTACCCCAGAAGGTGTGCGCTATAAGATTACGAGACGGCTAATAACTGTCTGTACAGATTTCGACTAGGAACCACTGTTAGTTGTTTTCTCTTCTAGTGAAGGCATTTCACTGATTATGCCACACCAGATCCGCCTCAAACCATGGATCGTACAAAGTTGCCTCATTAATTAGCTTTTGATCGCATCACTCACACGGTAAATTGCAAAATGTTTCATCACAAAAGATCTGTGGACTATACAGAAAAAAATCGACAGACTTGATAGATGAATCTCAAAACATTCCAAAGGGTTAGATATGGCATTCAGCTGAAAGACCATGAAGAATTCCACGCAAATAAACATACAAGCACACACGAACACACAAAGAGATTATCTTGAGAAGCTTCAATCTTTGTCTTTCCTACAAGAATATCCTACCCTGTTTTCTGACACAGTTGGACTGCCTGCTATCAAAGTCTATTATCGGCACCCCAAAAGAAACAAGTCATAATTAAGGAACACACTGAACAAACTATAACGTCTTCGTTTCGCTGCATTCTATCACTCGACCACCACTTTGAGGTTTTGGTACAAAATGGTATGAGACGACAGATGAATTGGTCAGGTGTCCCGGACAACAGCTTTCTTGCATTCTAACTCATATGCCCCCTAAATGATTTTCCGTTAGTACGTTTTGGGCTTTTCTGTTCTGATTTTACCTTTCGACTGGATGATATTTTAAAGTAACGAACAAAATCAGACCACTGAGGCATGACTGAAGACCTCACTAAAGTGAGTGCATGAACGGCTGTCGCACGGTGCATTATCAAGTTGCCTGGAATTACCCTTGTTCAAACACAGGATTGCCATCATTACTCTTTTAGAACCACCAGGGAGAGCACAATCGGTTACAATGTACAACATGCGCCAAGAAAATACCAAGCGCGACAGAGCAGTCATAAAATGAGAATAACTGGAGGTACTGAACTCTAGGCAAAGAAACCTTCGTACAGAGCACTCATCCGATGAGCGAAAAAATGAAGCGAGAATCCACAAAGGTTGGAAGCTTTATGGTGTAGTGCAAACCTTGATATAAAGAATAGCTCTGAAGGTAAAATAAACCAGGAAAGAATCAGAAATAGGGACAATAGTTTACCACCAGGATCCAGCGTTGAATTTCTACTTGAATGAGCAGAGAAAAAATTGGCCTTTGTCATATTCAATCCCATCGACTCAAAAACTATTCGCGTAGCTGTTCAGAAATTACCGTTGATAGTACGCAATTAGAAAAGACTTCTGAGGATGGGTTGTGTCCTTTCAATTAATGTGTTTCAGAGAACAATGCACACATGCACAACAAGTTCAAAGTAACTCCGCAAGATTGGGTGTTTCACCGAGCAGGTAAACTTTAGTACCTAACATTCAAAAACGAACATCAGTCTTGACTTTCTTATTGAACCATCACATTCGGAACATCAGCGACCAGATGCAAATGACCTTTGTTCATATTCAAAGCTGTCATGCCGACGTCTTTTACCCACACTGAACTGATTTAACACTTGTGGGTAAACTCAATCACTTCAAAAAAGAGATTAAGGAAGACACGACAGTCGGACTATCCAAATCGAATTGCTACACCGTTTCCCACCGAGCTTTAGTTACAACCTTCAGTTCCTTAGCCACAACCCACGGTCTTTTTAGCCTTGATGCACAACATCTAACCATGCCACCACACGCGAGTCGGATCAAAAGTATCGAAATATTATGGCGTCAAGAAATACCGAAACAATTTATTTTTTCACAAAGACTGGTGTTGTAAAGCTGGCTGAACAGATGATAAAGTGTGACGATCGCATATTGTGCAGTTGACCGCGGTAACGTTATCAAATTCTGCACCGCAAATAGCTTGCATATAGTATAAACGATGTGCCTGTATCGGTTAACTATTTGGTACAGCCCTCAGGACTACTGTATTCTCTTCTAACGGATTAACAAGGGGACTGCATGATTAGAGAGAACGAATTTCGTGATTGGCATATAATTGTGAGTTCACAGAGCTCCGACGAGCAAGCGTATTGTCAAACATAAAAACTACTGGAACACTTGGTTGCTCAGTCACAACAGATGATGGGCAGCATGGAAGTAATCCATCAAAAATATGCAATGTCATCTTTATGTGACATTCATACTTCAAAATACTGGCGACAGATGAACATGCTAATATGTTCATGTTTGGTCCTATGCTTAATGAAAGACCTCGGACGGATTTGTTACCTACTTTTGAGCATTAGTAGCTGCAACAACACCATATGTTGTAGCTGGTTTCATCGATACACAGCAACAGAGTTGCAGTACACCATCATCGCAGCTAATCGGTATATTCTACTCGTTTGGATCTAACCGTGTCCAAGTTTTCCTAGCTGATTAATCAGCTTCTTAAATGAAAAGTGATGCCCATCCAGGAATCGATCAATGGATGACTAGTTGACTGTTGTGCCTGAGGAGTCTTTCTATAAAGATTAAGATTCGATATAATAAAAAATGAATGATTAGTTTCTAATTCTTATCAAAACAAAACGCAGTCTGGATGAGTAAATACATTAACAGTCCGAGGATAATACACAGTTGGCAATTTATTTATGTTGCAACATTTTATAACGTTACCCCGGTCAACTGCACAATATACGATCGTCACACTTTATCATCTGTTCAGCCAGCTTTACAACACCAATCTTTGTATAAAAAAAAATTGTCTCGGCATTTCTTGACGCCATAATATTCCGATACTTTTGATCTGACTTGCATGTGGCGGCATGGTTAAATTTTTAGTGCGTCAAGGATAAAGGACTACGGATTGTGGATAAACAACTGCGGGCTTTGACTAACAGTTGGTGGGGAAAGTTGTGGTCCTTTCCGAGAGGTTAACAGATCCTGACCGGGTACTGAAGTGGCACCTATTCTTTGTTTGGCTTAATGTGTGTCGCGTGAAGCGGCAGCTCTCGCCTCTGGTCACCTTCTACGCGGCTTTGCTCCCTTGTTTACATCATTTTGCGTACATTTGTACCCCAACACAGACAGCTCTCTGTGCTGGTGATAATCATTCTAAAAGCAGTTTTTTGGGCTACGAAGTTGTAGGGTGCATGTATAGTGGAATCGTGATGGCTTTTCTGGGTCGAATGCATACACTGTGTATTCGGACAGCCAGGTATCGTAATCAACGTATGTGAGAGCAAAAGCCATCCTTACTTACCCACTGGACAGAAAAGTAGTGTAACTCCCACTCTTTCTCAAGGCACATTTCCATACTCTGCTTATACCAAACTGAGATGACACAACTATGCAGTATTTATCGCTAAACAAAACGGTGCGAGTGAAATTGGGCCTTGAAAATCCAATGATATTCGACCGAATGAGCGAAACAATAGTAAAAATGATTTGCGCTCAATCGTTTAATGGTGATTTGTGTAGCTGAGGTTTATGATTTTCATAAGCTTGCGATCATTGAGTTAGTCATTAAAGTTGAAAACGTTTTATCACCAGCCGAGGTAAAACCTGCACGACGATGATGTCACCTAGCAACTGGTGGTGAAACGTTTGCTACCTAAACCCCAAGCTCAGCAATCACAAGCTAGTAGGAATGATTTGCTTTACCAGCGAACACGTAAATAGGAGCAAAATACATGGTCTGACGAATACAATCGAAAACATACTACAAATGAATGTGAAAAGCACTGCCTATGAATCAGCTTGAAGAAGCACAGATCACTGTGCAACTTACCCGATCGTTGCCATCTTTTGGTCGTCCAACAGGAAGCGAAGAATCAGTAGAAAGTAACTGAGGTTTCGTTGTGTGTAGTTTCGCCCCGAATAAAGCTGCACGATCTGCCACCGACGTGCGTTCAGGTGCTTCTTCCGCCTCATGAGAATCATCGAATAAGGCCGCTGGTGATTTATTGCGAGATGCTTCGAGTGAGCCTCGTGAACCATGTGTGGATGATGAGTCGGAAAGTGCGGAATCTCGAGGTCGAGCCACTTCCGCAGCATAAGGCGCAAACATGGACACCGGACGGACGCAGGAAGATGATGGTTTAAGAACCGGTCTCTCAGGGGCACAATCACCAGATCCCTCGTTGGAAGACAGGGTCGGAATGACCTTGGATTTGGCGCTTGGTTTTGATCTGGGTCGAGCGATCGGAGTTCGTTCATTCATTGGTGAGTTCTCAGAAGGGAAATCTTTCGGACTGGTTGAAACAGAAAACAAGGGGTAGTAGACGTAAAATATGCATACTGGAGTGTAAAAATCGCGGTGCAAAAGACTAGCGTGTTGTACGTATTACGGATTATAAAGAAGTGGCATAGTAATGCTATGTAAAACTGAGGGTCATTTATGTGCAAGAGAAAAATGAACTAATCGGAGCATCAAAACACCAAATCGATTCGAATTCAACCGGATCCCATGACAAACATCAAACAACTCAACAAGCCAACCCCTTTGTGAGCATTTATCATCGTAGTAGTTGGACAATTAGTGTCCATTTACAGGTGTAACATGAAATTAGCTTCAGTTACCAGTGGAAGTCGAAGGTAATCGAATAAGCTCTACCTTTACAAAGTAAACAAATCTTTTCCTTAGCCGCTGAGCAGTACACAGTTGTGATTATGACTATGCTCGATATGTGGATTATTCAGACCCCGTCAGATAAATTCGCAGGAAAAATTAAAATCAAGGGCGGTGAAAGAGGAGCTGAGAACTAAAAACACCTATTCCGTTACCGAATACGAAATTTTCAATTGGAATTCCAACAGCATGTCCCAAGCAAGCTTGCACGGAATCCAAAAACGTCCTGGAGTTTTGCAGAAATTCGCAATGGTTTCTGATTTACTCGCGTGTTATTCAACAACTTTACAAGTACACAAGCACGCAAAAACGAGTGCAAAGTTACAGGAAAAAGAGCCGGAACTGAAATATCGATCACAGCGGGATTTTATTCGGTGGATGCAGGGACATGCCATTTTGTGATAAAGTAGGTGACTTGATCAATAAACAACGTATCGGCAAAGGTAACCGAAGGGTGCAATTGCCAAAACAGCAGGTCCAACTCTGGGAGGCTTCCCTGCGTGTCAAATTTTAGATAAAAGACAGAACAGAGTGTTTGTATTCCAAAATATATATTATCACTACTGAAGCCCAAATTGGTTAATTACCGGCGGCCAAAACCGACATCCGGATTTCGGGTAACATTGACACTGGATATCTGGCGAGAGACAGACCAATCATTACTGTGTACGCTGGTGCGGTCTACGTGGACGCGAAGAGCAACAAATGCGCAACGGTGTCAGAAAAACTGGTAACTGTACAAAAGTCTGCTTATGTTGACAAGGTTTGGTAATCAACTTTTAATGATTTCTAGAGAAGCATCAAGAAAATGTTGGTGCTAGAAAAGAAAAAAAGACAATACGAAAGAGTAAGGATCGGTAAGGTACGCAAACTGTACGACGTAGAGAAGTACGGTCCAAATGGGGATACGGAAAAACTAGATATTTGAACGAAAGTATGATCTAAAAGCATAACTGAGCATTTTATTTCAAGGCAAACCAAGGCATCCTAGATTCATAAGGGATTAAAAACCATTTAGAATAAAACCAACTTCCGCTTTTTGAAGTCCTCGCCCACTTGCCTGCCATTGTGAACACAAGTGAACGAGTATGTGAGTGGAACTGGTTGGTCAATGCAAAAACAAGTTTCAACAGCCGTTTTTGCCATCTACACAAACCATACATCATATTTGCATCTATGTCCCCAACGTGGGTATGAGCCGAGAAGTTTGTCAAAATCATCAGGAATATGTACACCAAAAACGCGAAGCAGGTTTAAAAATGTGGGTACGTTGCCCTCATCCTGTGGAGAAGACCTGATTTGGTGGGAGGCATTTGCTTGGAGTTAACTGGTCAGGTACCGTGTCTCCATTTGAAGCTGTCAGGCATTTCTGGTTGTCATAGAGGACGACATCTGAACAAGCTTAACTTGGTGATTCGGATCAGCTCGTACGGGAGCGGGGTGGCGCAGTGGTAACACACGCCTTCGAAATGGAAAGGCTCGGGTTCAAACCCTAGGTGCGGAGGATATGCACCATTGATGAGCTGTAACAAGAGCGAAACTTGAGTCTGGTGCTTCCGAGTGCAGGTTGGTCGGATGACCTCAGGTTTGCGCGTGAAACGTGGAGTCAACCAAACAAAGATTCATCAATCCCACACACTACTCGCAAGCAACTGCGTGATATAAATACTAGTTCTTTCGAACTTCGAAATCCATTTAGTCACAGACTGTCTGTATGAATAACGAGATTCAAAACCTGACACCGCCCGATCAAATTTGGAGGTGGATAGGATTGTATTATTGCCTAGTTTTATACTACGCCCGGGATCTTATGTGATTTTCCAGACAATGATACTGCAGTGGACCCTTGTGATATTGATTACACCTTATTCGATGCACTCCAGTATATGCATGCAGTGAAAAACAACAAAAGTTATTTATAAGTTGTACACTAATATCAAAAGACCGTGTGGCGAACCAGCCTTTTTTGGCAGCCTTGTCTTCGGCCTATATGGTTATGGTATAGCACTGTGCAAAGAAGAAAAAAGAATGGTACATATAACGCATTGGATAGACGAAGAAACTAATCGAATTCATAGGGCTGTAGTAAATGGATGCAAGCAGCTTGCGAAAAGTTCGATTGAAGCAATTAGACATGAAAAGTCAGAAAGCGCAAAATCAACGGGACATAACAAACTGCTTGTGCTCCCCCAGTTTAATCCGACAAGTTCGATTGGTCCGCCTGTTCCGCCCATGATATGCGGCATTTATTTTCATTTTGAAGACGAATTTACCGAAGGTATGTGTGTTTGTTGCTAGACCTTTTAACGACGCGTTAGTAGTTTTGAGACTTCAAAAAGTCAGGAGAAAATCCAATCTCTCCAACAACATCGAGAAAAAATCACATCATGATAGGACACTTCGAGCTGTTTTGATGTTTCAGTATTGAGGGTAAAAATGAACGAATCCTCTGACTGCCAGCTTAATTTTTAAACTGGACGTAATAAACGCAAGTAAGAAGAAGTAACACTCACTTATGTGATGTTATGAAATTATTAGTTTCGCGACACGTCAGCCTGAATGACCACAGATGAATGGCCGATAGGTAAGTCAACCGCTGATATGAAGCTCGTAAATTAGGCATTCCATGTGTCACAAATGTGTGTTCGTGTGTAAAAGATGGTAGTGGACCTGAACCGATAAGTTCACACAATCAAACAGAGGTCTACAGCTGAATAATTACCGAGTAACGCGATAGTATCTGCATCAGTATTGATTTGTAATCGACTGATTTATGGAAAACAGAGAAAACAATACCTACAGAACGTTGGTTCACCACACACGCGATAAGTGTGCTCCTTGACTTACCGCTTCGTGTTGAAAGGTATATCAGAGAAATTAGTTCTCATCATAAAGGCCCTTTACATGAATAGCTGAAGCCGAGTTTGGGCTTACGGTGATCTTTCACGCGAGTTCCCCACGAGAAGTGGTGCACTTCAGGGTTGCCTCCTTTCTCCTTTTCTGTTTAACTTCGTGATTGATATGACCCTCAAGACTCCACTTGTCAGTTGCTGGTAGTGGAATTGAACTTTTCCCGGGTGGTAAAGTGTTAGACCTTGAACATGCGGGTGGCATAATGAAGATACAGGTAAGTTGCAAGCTTTTCTAGAGAGCTTGACGCATTGCGCAGCAATGTTCGGTATGCGTTTTGCACCTTCAAAGTGCAAGATGTTATTGAAGGAGTGGGTCGGTACAACACCAACCCTTCAGTATCTGGGAAAACTATAGGCCAGATAGACAAATTCTGTTATCTGGGCAGCTGCATATCACCCACAGGTTGGATATCGGATGAAGTGGCATTGCGTATGCTGAAGGCTCGTTTGTCATTTGCCAACCTGTCATTTGTGGCCTCAGCACAACATTCGTTCATCTTTCAAGGGTCGAGTACACGCTGCAACAATCAGGCTCGTGCTTCTGTATGGTTCAGAGACATGGTCACTGCGGGTGAAGGACACACGAAGATTGTCGGTAGTTGAACACGGATGTCTTCGTAACATTGCTCGAATATGGTGGGAACGCCGTATAAGCAATACCGAGCTTCGGCGGAGAGTCGTGGGTTCATGAACCAAATCATTAGATGAAACACCTAAGTTCACCAGGTTAAGATGGTTGGGACATGTGTTGCGCATGTCCCCTGACAGGATTCCTTGGCACACAACATCTGCTGAGGCCAGTAACGACTGGAAGATGAGTAAAGGTGGCCAATGCATGACATAGAAGAAATGTATGAAAAACCTAACCTGCGGACTTGGCCATAAAAGGCGTGTTAGATTTCCTGGGTGGGGTCCAAAATACCCTTCCACTCAGTGGTTAGATACACTGGAGGATATGGCTAGGTGTCGCGGCCAGTGGCGCTCTTTCTCTATCGATTTGATTTAACACTTGTAGCTCTTTTGTTGTTCTTTTAGTATTCTTGTCATATCTCATTGTTCCCGAATGAGGCTGTCGCCAGGAAATAGTAACCAAAGCTAAGTCACACTGTACATGATTATTGGTTGTCTGAAGTGAACTGAACTTTGTCTTCGAGATTTCCGCTCATTACTTCGGTTTTTTGGGTCTTTTCACTTTGTGCTTCTATTCTTTTTTCCTTTTACTCGACTATGCTGGAATGTAGGAACGAAACCAGGGCCAAGAACTGCGAGGTCAGGGGTTAACTAAACTGAACTGAACTAACGTCTTTACCCCTTGCGTTTTCCTTAGTGAAAGCTGCTTAATGAACTGAACAAGGACAAGTACTGTGACCCATTGACGAGGGCATCGAAAATTGATATACGAGTACATCAACCACCCGACAAGCCCTATTTTTACGTATCTAGCCCCTGCGAGAGAATGAGCTGACCCAGAAAGCTGGAGAGCGATTGGTCTCATTCCAGTTCATAGAGTGCATGCGGATCCACAACAAACCTATCATGAGTTAATTACTAACCTAGAGATCAAATCAATAATCAAGCTGATTCGGACGGCATGGGCAAAGACTATTAACCGCAAGTTGTGAGGAGTACGTCAACAAGCACAAAATCACCCAGCATCTCTCGCACTTCATAGATATTTCGCCACTAATGGTGTCATAAGTTAATAACCACCCGTTACTGAATTCGGTCAAATGTTAATGTGTTTTCATTTAAACCGGACTACACTGGCTTGAGAATGAAATAACCAAGGACGTATGTTCGCTCACAAGTCATGTTCTACCAACTGCAATTATTTGTGCCAATCCAACTGGTTTACACTCGTATTTGCTCAGAGGATAGGCTCATAGATATGAGATGCTAAATCGCCTTCCCGGATACCAACCCGTGATACAAGAGACGTAGCCGGACTCCCACCATTCAAACGATGATTCTACGGGGCCTTCAAAATTCCGTGGATGTCAAGTACGGCGCAAAAAAAACATCGTTTTGAAGCTACTTCTGGTGTGTTTAAATAAGCAGATGTACATCGTTAGACGAGAAAAGTGGCTCATGAGAACGAGTGGTTTCAAACAAAGTCAGCTTGCCGGCATATGAAAATGCAGAGCAGTAATATTCTTTCATATTCCACATCCGATTCAAAAGCTTTGTCAGAAGATCAAGAAATGGTAAGCAACCATGATTCTCTCTAGTTCGGTGAAACGGGACTGCTGAGGGCATAATTTCTAAAGAGTATAGAACTGTCTAATACGATGCACTAGTTGTTCTGTGACGGGTCGACCAAATTAAGCCTGTTGTATCACGAAGAGAATCACACACTGTTCTTCATAATATTGTAAACAATCAGTAGCGCACACTGAAAGTGTCTGTCGTGCAGCGTGACGATGATTATCTTGGACGCGAAATTGCATACTAATCTCCGGGCATACACCGTAAAAGAGCAGTTATCTCACAAAACCGGGGATGTGGTCGGAACTGTGCAGTGTACAACTACTTCTCGTTGGTCTAAATCCATACCCCCAATCCATGCGTTCCGAGTTCGCTTCACCACGAAATACGGTACAGTTCGAGACAAGTGTGTGCATGGTAAATGTCACATTCATACCTGCAACGTTTGGATAGATATATAAGCTCATTTTCAATTTGGCTTTGTAATAACTAGAGGTTTCGATTACCATCTCCCTGAAATCCCGGTAGGGATACGACTGATTTATCATACAGAACTAGTGAAGGAAAGGTATAAACCGGAGCACCAGGCAAGTGGAAGCAGAACAGTGAAGGGCGGCTGGTGCAGACACTTAACAACGTCGCCTAATGGCTAAAACCAACCGACAAAGCGAGCACATAGATCCCAATAGGACTACCACGATCAAATCAAATGACCAAAAACGGCATGACCATAATGAACTGATCACTGTACTTCATTTTCTGGCCACGGGAACCAACTATCCGACTGAGCCAATATTAAACATTACAGAGTAGGTTTGTTGTCGGACAGGCACACTATATGGCGCAAACACGTTGAATGTTCATGCTTTAAAACACATCGCTACGCCACTGCCTGCTTCACATGAAGAATTAGCATCGTACTCCGGTTCCCACTCAGTAGTACAACATCGTGAGTCAGACGATGCCATGTGCGTACAAAGTTGCCCGTCACTATAATCAAGCGTGCATACGATCAAACACAGCGTCATTATCACCAAAAAACTTGAAAGGAACTGTGAAAAACTTCATGTTTCTGTGATGAACTTGGGTGAAAATTGTCAAGAGCATGAACTCAAGCTACACACGAACTTGGAACGAATATCGGGGATAAATCTCAAATAGACAGCATGTATTGGTAGCCAGAGCGAAAAACTGTGAGGTTCAGCGAAAGCCCTATGAAGACCAACAGACTGTGTTGTTCAACCAAGAGGTTCCCAAGTTTATCCAGTTTCGTTAAAAACAGTTTGGGAAGTTCTGTCTAAAAAGCACATTGTTAATCAGTGTCTTGAAGATGCAGTCGAAATGTCCATATACCAGTTTCATAGATATGGAACAGAAAAGATATCAATTTTGAGCTGGGGTATACTAACGATAATCGGTGGCGATTTGATGTCTGAGTTCAGTACTATGAATGAGTGAGAGAAGGCCAAGAAAACAGGTGTCGCTTTTCGTAGTCATGGGGTGCTCGAAGTTCAACGAGGCAATCACTATTCTTTGTCCAGTCAGCTTGTGGATCACTTGTGTCAGGCTGGCCGGGCTGTGCCAATCGCTACCTCATCGAATCAAAGAAAGTGGTTCGTTGTGACCGCTGCACGCCATTATACGCGGTCAGAAATGTTTCCACTGAAAAAGGCTACTAAATTTTCTGCTCAGTCAGATTTACCCATTCATATGCAATGCGGATTTCTTATTTGATCTAAAGACGCACTCGTGCTGGCTGGCAAGTTGCTCTTAATTGCACTCCTCCGGCGAAAATGCAAAATATTAGCCAAAAAAACGCCTCCCCCAAAACGTTGTACATTAGTGAAATCCTTTATTGAAGTCAAAACGTGTTGTCGTGAACAGAATGGTGTGGTCACTCTCAAAAGGTCACACATTAGTATATGACTGAGCCAGCTTTTATGATATGACAACACTTATCCGTCGACTCATGCTCGCTACCAACCGTCTTATAGTATCTTGTGGCATATGGTCAATTCCCCCCAGAAGGCAATCTTTAACTCCCCTAGAGATTTATATTGCCGCTTCTGATCCACTTTCACCCCCAGGCTGATCCCACAAAATTCGACTGTAGTGATATCAGGAGATCGAGTTGGCCGCGGAAGCGCCTTGTATCGTGGTGCGCATTGAACTCGAGTAGGACAAGGGAACGATACGCAGGCGCGTTGTTGTCCTGGAAAATCGCTTTAGTAGTTCTGGTGAACAGTGGCAAGATGAGTCGGATGAGGACCTCCAGATAAACTTTAGCATTCATCATGTCGTCCAGAAATACCAGCTCGCTTCGACCCTTCCCATCAGATGGCTCCCCAGACATGCACTGGACCTGCATTCTGCTGCATTGTTGTTGTCATAATACCACTTTCACTAGTTTGAGGTTTTTTCCAAACCTACATTCAACGATCACGTTTGAATAACACAAATACTAACTAATCGGACCAGATGATGGATCTCCACTGTTTACCGATCGATCCATCTGCTCACTGTCCGTCTTGAAAGACCAAAATACATGGTAATCTCGTGGCGTGACTTTCTGATTCACACCTTCCGATGGAACGCCAAATGATTACTTTGTGAGTATCATCAAAAGGACGAATGGACATGCGCGCTATCAGACCGGAAAGTACATAAGTGCGTCTGAACTCTACAACAATCTCATGCAGCCACAGACTGTATGATGTGAAAGTGCATCTGTGCTGGTCTCATTCCAAATATTCCGAAACTACGGAATTCAGCCTTAATATCAGTTTGTTTGTTTAGCTGACTGTTCTTGGGACTCCACCTTTCACACACAAACCTCAGGTCATCCGACCAGTTCAATTATTTATTTGTTTTTGGAGGCGATTTTTTTGGCTAATAGTTTGCGTTCCCTAACTGATCACCGTCAACAAATGCTTTCCGTTCACAAAAATGTCCGATCTAGCATTCACATTTCTGCATGTGTTTTGTTTACAAAAATCGTGGATGAACCTATATGTTGCGAACACATTAGTGCCGATAAATGGCTTTGAAATGCACCGGCAGGACAGAAATCCCCGCTACAAGAAAAGTGAAGTCAGAATAGCCACATAAGTCACCTATTCCTGGTGTGGCAAGTCTGAAGTCGTTAACATACTCAGCGAACCGTACTGATTGACAACACGATGAGAACGCACCTTAACGTGGTGTGATGGCTTGCATGCCTCCATGATCCAAAGAGCTATGCAGGACGGCTTCTCTAAGCCGGAGATGCAATCGTGCCTTACAGGTCAATGGGTAGAGGCCTGACGAAGTAGAGTCTCTCAACCAGTTAATGGGTGATATCTGGTTCTAACACGGAGAGAAACAGTTTACTGGTATAAAAAAATTCCACTAAATAAACGTAGGAGTGAAGTACATGGGGTTTCTCTCGACGGTAGAGGAAGTCATCGCACTTCGTTCGGCAGATATTGTCCGACTAAGCTGGGCAGTCCCCAGCCCAAAGGATGCTGCTCCATCCACGTTGCGCTTACTCCATAAAATGCATGGAGTTGAGGACTGATTCTGAAAAGCGGATCGAAAAGAAAGCGCCAATGAAGGCAAGACAAAATGCTTGTACCAATCAGATCTCACGTGACAGACCAACAGAGGTTCCTTCTCTGGTGCTTCGGTCAAGTTCCCGTGCTGGGTTAACGCCCCACTACCTCGAGGGCCAAACCTTTGAGTTAAAGGCTCCGACTGGGGTTTCCAAAGAAAAAATAACTCTTCTGCGGTGTGGGCAGCCACGAAGTACGATTTACCCAGAAACCTCCGGTATCCACTCCGTAAAGGACGTTATTAATTTTTCCTCCCTTAATTTAAAATCGATACAAAACGCCACGGATAACTGCAGCTCTGAAAGCAGTAGTTCAGGTATCGGGCGTAAATTGAACGCACTTATTAGGCCTACATGTTCACTTCACTTGGCTGCCTTCAACGTCCGCATGCTGTCAGACAGGGCAACAGGCTTTCCTAGCTAGAATTCTTGACACTTTCAAAAAAGATGTACACTGTCTCCAAATCGAGCATACAAGACCTCACTTCTCTGATCACGCTTCGCAACCCAGAAACAATCTCAGTTTCTTGCTTTATTATCCGCGTATCGGGTGATCCGGTATCTAAAGCTCGAAATAAGGCCGGCGTTGGGATTGTTTTGAGCATGAGCTGAGCGTGTACTGCTCGACTGGATTCCAGTCAGCAGTTGTGTGTGCAGTTCGGTTGAATGGTTCTGTGCCCGTCAACAGCAACAAGCTGAGACGTCGATGCTTGTTCGTCGAGTCTGTGTATGAGCCCACTGACTACAGTTTCTCTGAGACCAAGAACAAATTGTGTCACAATTTGGCGCAGCTGCTTCGAGGCGTGCATTCAATAGACGTGATGGTCATTGCTGGGGATTTCGCCACCCAAGTTAGCCGTCTGAGGGATTCCGAAAGGCTCACCGGAGGTCCGTTTGCTATCCCAATCGATAGCACTGATAACGACGATCGTCTCATCCAGCTGTGCTCTGACCACAAATTGTTTCTGGCGAGCACGAACCTCTGATATGAAAAGCGGCACAGACTTGCATGATGTCCATCTACGTCTTCACGACATTGGACTCAGGTTGATCACATTGTAACTGGTCATCGCTGGCGTAGATCAACTGAAGATTGTCGTTCATTTTGGTCTACGCCAGATCACGTCTTGGTACGCTCTCGCTTCCGTCTACGTTTCGACCGTGGTCACACCAACGTAAAAGCCCTCCGACCAGCACAGTTGCTTCTAGACGATAATCGACGATCTGCTTTTCAGGTAGCGCTGCCACACGGTTATCGATGCATCCGGGTCTCCCAGACGCAGATGAACGCTGACAACAGAACAAAGAAGCATTGTGTACCGCTTCCAATGCCACACAAGACTCTGGTTAAAGCAGGCCTCACAAACGATGACTACCTTCGAAATCAGTTCCTCTGTTTGATGCGCACAGATCCGTCCCTCCGGATGCCACATTCAATGAAGTAGGTAAATCCCTGAGGCACCAACTGACTAGCAGCCTGAGAAATCACCGCGAACAGTGGTGGATTACGAAATGTAGGAAAATGGAAAGGCTGTGTCTGTTGGCAATACTCGCAACCTTTACCGTTTAACTGGAGGTACCTTTACAAGGAAACCCGGTGCAAGTGAGCTAATCAGGGAATACGACGGCTCACTGATTCACTCTCAGGGAGGTTGTTTGGATCGTTGGGTGAAGCACTTTACGGAACAATTTAACTGGCCCATTTCGACGGTGAACCCTCGAAATATTACTGTTAGAGAAACGATGCAGGTGGATATCAACCCCACCATCAGAAATGGAGGTTATCAGGGAGATACATTACCTGAAAAGGTGCAAGGCGGATAGACCGGATGGGTTGTCTCCATCTTTCTGCAAGAATGGAGGCGAAACTTCAGTTTCGGAGTTACCGAAACGCTTCCGGGTTACTTAGGATAATGAGATTCCATAATGAATGGTTTGAATCGGTAATTGTTCCGATTTACAAGAAAGGTGACAGATCCTCTTTTGAAAACCACAGAGGAATTAGCTTAGTGAGTATCGCATCCAAACTGCTCACCGGATTTATTCTTCACTGACTATCAAGCATCCGCAAAATAGGTAAGCATGAGAATCAAGCCGATTTCAGACCCGGTCGTGATTGCATCAAGCACATCTTTACACTTCGACAAATCTTAGAGCACAGGTACACCTTCCGTAGGCTCACAAGCTGTCTTTCTGATCGGCCACACGGTACTTTGGCGTCGCCTCTCATTGAAGGATGTGTCAGAGAAGTTTATTTCTATTTTCCGTTGCTTCTACACAAACAACCGAAGGCGAGATCGTGCTTACGGCGATCTTTCACCCGAGTTCATCACAAAAAGTGCTGTTCGTCAGGGTTGCCCTCTTTCGCCCCTCCTTTTCCATTTTGTAATTGAATTGATTCTTGAGATAACCCTCTCCTTGTTTGAGAATAGAGGCACCGATCCTCGCTCACGAATTAAACTGTATGATTTGTTCGTCTGAGTGAAGATCCAGGTAAGTTCCAAACTTTCCTAGATAGTCTAAACAATAGTGTAGCAACGTTTGGGATGCGTTTTGCACCTTCAAAATACAGTGCTGCTGCAGGACTGGAGTGACGCTACGCCAAACCTTGTTTCGACACGGGAAGCTCTAGATGGAATAGATAAGTTTCGTTACCTGGGCAGTTACATGTCATCAGGTGGACAGATATCAGATGAAGTGTCATCACGTATACATAAGACGCGTTTGGCTTTCGCAAACCTCAGCCATTCGTGGTGTCGGCATGGCATCCGATTGTCCGTTAAGGATAGAGTGTACACTGCGACCGTTAAATTTGTTTTTTTATTCGGCTCAAAAACATGACCGATAAAAGTAGAAGGTAGGCGAAGACTGTCGGTGTTCGAGCATCGATATCTCCGTAGCACTTCCCGAATGCCGTGGGAACACCGCATCAGCATTTCTGAAGTTAGATGACGTGTGTTGCGAATCAGAGGTCGGTGCCTGGGTCAGGTGCTGAGTGTAAACAAAGTAGGTGACTAGGACATGTGTTATGCATGTACACCAATGGACTTCATCGGCGTACGCTGGTTTTCGGGGCAGGTAGTGATTGCAAGATGGTTCGACGTGATCTGTTCACGACATGGCAGAAAGATATGAAGACCTTGAGCAATAGACCTGGCCAAGTAGAACGTGCTAGACTTCCAGGTTGGGGTCCACGAGACCCGCCTACCAGATGGCTGGAGACATTAAGTCATAGGGCTAGATGTACCGAGCAGCGACACAGATGCATTCTAACTTTGTCTTTGTTTTCGTAATTTCCACTTCTCACTTTGCTTGCGACTCTATTTTTACTACATCCTTCTATTCTTTTTGTCCTTGTCTCGACGATGCTTGAAGGTAGTAACCGAAACCATAGTACAGAATTCGAAAGTTAATGGCTGAATGAACTGAAATGAACTGACTGTTAATTAACTCGATTTCATCCAAAATTCCCTCGCCATAGGAGCACTTTCATAACAAAACTGTGTGTAGATCCATTTGGAAACACAAAACAACATCTCGCCTTTTTACAACCCATTTTTACATTTGTTCGTTTTCTTATTAGATGACAATCCGAATATACCTCCAGTTGATTCCAATCACAACACAACTTTACCACTCCCAGCGTACGTTCCAATTGATCTTCGGGTTCCTCCTATCACACGGAGCTGTTTTAGGCATGATTATCACCAATCGACCTGAATTCTTCCCTCTTAACTGGCGTGCATCACTCTATCTCTCTTTCTCTCAAAGCAATCACTGTCTGCTTCTATAATGAAGTGAGATATACTCATGGTCTGCTTTCACACGTTCTCCAGAGAAGAAGTGCTTAGGCTCCTTCGTACGTATAAAATAACTTCAGGCATTAGTTCTGTTCACCTATCATTAACACTTCTGGGGAACGATGCTGCTGCTCTGACCAATGTATTTACAGCTCTCTTAAGCAAATCTGTGAAAACGCCCCAGGAATGCTTTATAGATCTGTTATTTCCCCCTACTTGTTTTCATCCACATTTGTGACCTGTGATCAGTTCTCCGGGGCAATTAAATTATTATACCAATTGTATGGCCCTCTTAGAGGCTATTTCTGAAATCCAAAATCACATTATTTTTCAGCAATATGTATTTTGTCTGAAAAATCCCACAGAACACATTGAGAATAAACAACGTGGCGAACAAGCTCGTTTTCAGTTATTCGTCGAGGTGATAAACGCTTTTCGCACCATTTACAAAGTCCGAGGAAAGCAATCAAGACTTGTCAAGTGTCGCATCTTAGCCACAGCCGAAGCCGTGAGTATTCGTCTCTACAATCCTCCCCTGTGCGCTCAGAAACAATTTGTGCAAGCACTTAAGCTTCCGTGGCCCACGTGATGGTCCCGAACACGTGCAACCACATTTGAGCATTCCACACAGTGATCAATTTCCCATGCACACATGCACGTGTAGAGACAGATTTGGATTGTTATTCTCCGTTCTTATTTTGTGAGTCATATATATTGTTATGTATTGGTATGAGTACGAATAACTGAAAACGAGCTCGTTCGCCACGTTGTTTATTCTCAATATGTATTTTATTCATCGTTTCTCTTTTCGATCCGACCGAACTCTAAATATACCCGAGTTCTTGGAATGAACATTTATCCTTTATCAGTCCACACACTGCTGTTACTCATTTACCCGTATACCATTTCCACAGAACCACTAATAGTGGTAAGTTCTGTTAAGTATTTAGGATTCATCACCAATTAATATTTGAGGTGGTCATCTCATAGTTTAAGCTACGTCGAGAAACTTCACTTGTAATCTTTCGAAATACGAGATGAGACAATTAAACGCTTAACATACTACTTCCTTTGTCAGTTATCAACGATTTCCCTGTTCTCATCTACGGTTCCCCTATTATTTTTCCTAGTGTGCAAAAGAAAAACCGCAGCATTTTATCATCGATGAGTGCCGATTATTGGTCGGATACCTTTCAAACCATTACATGAACTATCTGCTAAGTTGTGAGAAGAACACGTGAACGCATGCGAGAAGCTTGCTTTCTTATTACACGGTTGTGCATGAGTGCAGTGGAAGGGATATATCCCATAGCCTCAAAGGCCCGTTGCACCATTCGGCACAGCCAGAAATCAGACTCTAACACATGGAGTGGAGAAACCACATAAGGTGCAAATGGATCGGGCGTGGTAACGAGCCGGACGACAGTTGGTTACTATCTACCATCAAAGTGACCGGCGATGGTGGAATTCGGACGCCTGACCTCTGAGGTACTAAGTGAGTACTCAAAACTACTCGACCACCACCGGTCACAAAATCCTTTCAGACTCCACACCCAGCCTTTACACAATGATGTATCCCAATGCTTCCCTGTCGCCTTCGCAAGTTCCTGTTTTGAACTTATACCCTATCGCATTAAAATCCGCACAAACTTTATTTTTCGTTATGTGGCCCGAATTCTAACGAACCGGGCGTGAGTCTCAGCTGAACTTAGTAATTTTCGACGTGTAATCCTTTCCATGTGTCTCCAACTTGATGAGATGCTAGGTGTAATTTTTTTGACTGAAATGCAAACGTTTCACCAAATTCAATACAACCCAGTTTGAGTACCAAAATCATGAACCATAACCACAATATCCGTTGAACAGGTTTTGGAGTAGTCAAAACAAACTCCGGCTCTACAGAGGCACATACACAGAGATGAAAGATAAGTACTGATGCTCTAGGTTACTATTGTGGATAAACAAAAAACCTGGCCGAACTGTGAACAATTTACTGTTGACTGGGATCTAGCTTAACCGGGCAACCCCAACTAAAACAAACAGGCCTGGATCCTGTTACTGACGCTACACTGCTTCGACTACAACCTATAAAGGATAAGACAGGCAAGTTATGGAAAAACCATTACCGTTGCGAGACAGTAATCAACAATAAGCATTTCAAGAAAGTGTGCTTCTTTCAGTAAAAAAGCGAAACTTACGGAGCGCATGGTGTACAAGACATATCCTTATTCAGCGAGGCACAATGATCAGAAAACTGATCATTCGTAGACTTAATTTCTGTTGGTGTAGTTTGTTCAAAGTCAAAGCTGTGTGGTGAATCAGCCTCACGTGGGTGTTCCGAGGTCGATTGAGATTTGATTCGTGGCGGTTTCTTGGGTCCCTGACTCACATGCTGTTTTTCCGTGCTCAAAAGTGGTCCCGGAGCGGATCGCTGATGCTCGTGATGGTGATGTTGATCGGGCGGCTGATTAACAGTGGTTGCCGAAGGTGGAATAAACATAGAAACAGGACGGTTACCGGTGGTTTTAGACGATCCCACTACGGAGGCGTTCTGTTTAGGCGTCCATACAGACTTCAGCGATGTTCTTGGTGGAGCAATCGGTGACATCCTGTCATCCTGATCCGATGCCCTGTGGGCATGTTGAAATGAGAATATCGTATAAACAAGTTTGCAATTAACTGAAAACCTCATGCAAACTACTTCAGCTGTGCCTCGAAAAAAGCAAAATTAGTACAAATAACAAGTCAAGCATGAAGCCTGAATGGTGCACACAATTAAAAATCCACTTGCATTTCTTCCATCCAAAAGTTCACATCGTGAGCCGCAATCGAACCGGTGACCTCTCGCCTATCAGCCACTGCCTGCATTATTCAGGCTCCTCGTGATACCCATAAATTACAGATAAATCAAAATGTCATTTAGATCTTTATCAGTCGCGTAGTGTTCATCCTACTTGGAAGTGACTGGAGAGGCTAGTCTAGTGATTGAAAACAGAACAGTTGATGCGTATCATTAGAACAGCTGTTGCATATTGCTGGATATTCACTTGAGTTATTCGCGTCCAACTAGCCGTGGAGCGACGGCTCCGTTGGCAGATCAACTGAACACCTGACAAGTGAAGGGTAACCAGCGCCACCACGCGGTGTGCACCCTTTTGAGAGCGAAAAATACAAGTGGATTTTCCATAATCTACAAGCACAAAGCCTTGAGTACAACGACTCAGTAACTTACCTCACATGTGGTGTGACCTCATCGCCAAGCTGGAGTAGAGCGCACAAGGCACTGGTGCGTGGAGGGAAGAGTTGATTTCCGCCGAGAGCGATAACTGTTAACATTTACATTGACTCGACACAGGCGATCACCGTCCGTCAGCTTGTATTAATTACTTCTGCGTTACGCAATATTGTTTATTGTTGCTCATATCACCTTGACTATTTACAGTGTGATCGCACGAGTGAGATGGTCTTGGTTACACTGGACCAGACAGGACTCACTCCTGACCCGCAAAACGTACCAGCTGCACGCTCCAAACAACTCCGGTTGCTATCAGGATCTAATTACGCTGATGAGTTGGAGTCGTACGTACCCAAAGCCGCTGCATGCTAGCAACGATTTAGTTCCGCTGAACTCGTGGCTTAATCACGGCGTTAGTCCATAGCACATACGGGTGGTAAGTTTACGTGTGTCTAACACAAAGCCCTCGTAACTGATATCTATCATTCCATGTCCACGCATTAGTCTATCGTACAGAATCACTGAAGAGATACGGGAACCTTAAATCAAAAAATAATACCTGTGAACCCCGTGATATCCAGTTCGAGCGTGGTGAAGAGTCGAGCGGCAATGCAGCCATCTGCCATACGCTATATAAACTGCGTCAGAATGACCAAAGTTGATTTTGCCTCTTTTATATAACAGTAATCAAAGTCTCACTGCCGTTATTTAGTGTTGCAAAAAAGAGAAAATGATACCAGAATGACGGTACCAACGCAGTTTTGTCGATAAGGATCAAAATAATGAAAAAACAAAACAAACATGACGAAGGGACAGGAAAGATCGGAACAACAAAACGATCGCCGATTGAACGGTCAAATGCGCACGGAATGCATCTTTTTTTCTTGACTAAGCTGATCATTCTGACACAAAGAAGACTAAGACTTCCCGACTACAACCGACGTACTCAACAAACCAACTATTGAGTGGCAATCATCACACACACACACACACACACACACACACACACACACACACAGAGCTTTGTGGTGACCGTATACCACTCCCTATGCTGCATATGTGATGATAAAAATGAAGCGCACAGGTTCGTAATCAACTAAGTCGTAAAACGCGCCTTCTAAAAACGCACATACTTTTCTGCAAGAAAGCGCTGATTGCAAACATTTCTGTTACATAGTCCGACTAAAGAAAAGATAAACGATTTCGAGTTCTGCGAGATCTATAACAAGATATTCATTGCAGATATAAAAGCTCGGGATGTAGAATTTTTTCGAGCACTCTATGGAGTGGGACGAATCGCGGGATTGACACTGGGTATAGGGATAACTTACTTGCAGTTCTCCGCTGATGATAATTCCGCTGCTTTAACTGGTATGGCACGTATTCCCCTCGCATCCGTTTCACATCCTTCCTCCGAAATCAAATCCATCGGCAGGTGAGAGAACGGAGGTGAGATGGTGGAACTAACGGGACTGGCGAAAAATTGCGTACAACCCATATTTAATGGGGTCAACATGGCAGACTCAGACTGCTCGCCAGAATCTGCATCACCCCAGTCCGGGCGAGTTGGTGGACGACGTCGACGCTGTCGACTCACAGCCAATTTATGTTGCATTCCAACCAGGTTTGTACACACCGGACCGAAGGGGGAGGCACTGGTGGCCGCATGTGATTCGTGTGTGGACGGAGTTGCAGAATCACACGACAGCATTGGACTTGTGGTGTTTGTAGTGCATAGAAACGAATCGTTTGATGCCAGACTGGTACAACTGTCGGCCGACTTGGTCCCCGCCCGATCACGTAGATTGGATGTCTCATGGGAAGGTCTTAGTCGAAGTTTGGAATTTAATTCATCCTGTCACATAAAAGAGTGGATAAAAATTTAGAACAGGAGCAAATGAACGAAGAGATTTTTTGAGTGGGGGGTACGGGATAGGAAAGTCAGTGGGGTAAAAAGCCGTTAACAAAAGATAAAATCGGTGCAATTGGGGTTGGGAATACTTCGGACGCCATGATGACCAATTTTTCTGCAAATGAACTGGCTTTGAAGAAAAGTAGTCTATCACCACACCGATACACTCCAATCAGTGTTTTGCAGATGGTCGGGGGGGGGGTCTCAGGCTCCGAAATGGCTATTGACCCTGGACGTCTCTCAAAATGCTCCCAAATGAGCGCGCGTCTCGAATAGTATCTGCTGAGGAAGTCCTGAACACTGTTTTCTCGTGGCGGGTGTTTTCACAAAAGTGTGAAGACGAAAGCGAATGCCCGCTCTCCGCCGGGTTGACTGACTAATGTTCAGTCCAGGGGTGATGGCTCAACCCTGATTCCAAACCAACCATGGGTGGCATATGAAGCGTACAACATTATGCTCACTGGCATCCGTGGCGGAGGGTGAACTGGGCACCTAGGATACCTGGCCCCATCCGAAGGGCGTATGGACTGAGTAATCAGTCATCGGCTCCCAGTGGGCCCCGCGCATCGTCCCGTGGCCTTGCGAGTTAAGCTTTGGATAGCTAAAGGTTCCGGTTGTGGAGCCCTAACATATATATATATATATATATATATATATATATATATATATATATATTCGAGAATTTAACTGTAGCCTTTAAGCAAACAAGCGCGTCCTGTAAGACGGCAGCGCTGATCCAGATGAGCCGGTGACCAATGGCATGATTCATTAGCTTCTTCTGGAAACTTTGTCACGTAGGCAGATCACGATGAGGGGCTATAGTCTTATTGAGCGGCGGACCAGATTCGCCACATCATTGCTGTTAACAGATTTATGCGCTATTCTGGAGTGGTGAAGGCTAGCCAAGCGAAAATCCCACCATATCCTAGAGCACTGCCGCTGATCGTCCACGCCCGCATATTTCGTGAGTTCACCGTATTCACGGCCGACCGCGGAAGCTGCCATTTTCCTATCCGCGGCCTGATAACGCGCAACAATTTCAAAGAATACAGCGAATAAATTTGCGGTAGCATGTGATTACGTTAGCTATCATTTTTTGCATGAACTTAAGGGACAGTGATGGTAGGATCGAATGCATTCAAACTGACAAGACACGGAATTCATGATCTCTTATCAGTTACTCAGTTTAATCTGATTCCCTGGTTAAATCTCACTTTTAATGGCTCCGCTCAGTGAATGAGTTGGAAGTTGCGCACTAAAACAACACGCGAACAAAGGTCTAGTGTTGCATACCTAGGCGCGTCTAAAATAATCATGCATTGTACCACATACTTTTTGTCTCGCAGCACGAAAAGGGGATCACGCAAACAAATTATTTCACGAGCATCATCATCATAGGCATCAACGCTAGTAGCTAGTCGGTACTCATGTTCACATCTTTGCAGCTTCTAGCAAATCACAGTTTGACAAACGTAACCCTGCTTTAAGTCAACCAATCCAGGAAGGATAAGCAGAAAACGATGGTAGAAGAAACAGACAGCGTAAGTAGCACGAATGGGATGTCGTGTAGTCACTCCGTTTAAGAGAAGATGGCTAGTAGTCAAAATCGACTTCACAGTGCATTGCTACCGAATCGAATTGGTCACAACACGCACGTGAGTCTGTTACCGTTGGTAAAAAGGGGTACACTTTTCTATTTGCTATCTTACGCCTCATTGTGACTAAAGCCGACATATTTCAAAACCACAAAGGTAAACTGTATTGCCGGGTAAAACCGGCAAATACGGCGTGGAGACTAAGTGGAAAGCCTACATAAGACCCCACAATAGGTCAGATGTATTAACGAACTGCGAGACGGTGGAGCTATCAAGCAACAAAACTGATTGGTAGGACGTGGTGTTTTAACGCTTGGGTCTCAGGCTTGAACGGCTCAGACACGATCGAAATGGAATCCGAATGGTAATCCGAAAAGCTTTATCTTTATGCGAACAGAGGGGGGGGTGTTTAAGTTACAGTTTGTCGATATACTGGAACAATTTAATCATATTTAATCTACTGATTGCTTAGCTGCCTAATATGGCTGACTCACAAAACAGGCAAAATGCGCGATGTTTAAATTGGTGCTATAAGAGAACTACCATTTTGGTAGGCACTGAACGACTGACTTCCAAGTCGATTATACGATGCAAGTGAAGGCCAAAATATCTAATCCGTGCGAATGTAAATAAGGTGGTGATTTCAGTCAACCACATGACTAAAAGGCTCAGGAATAAGAGGTAATATGTCGCATTAAATGCTTGACGGACGTCTAAATAAGTGATCAATCAAAATAACGCATCTCACGTCTAGCCTATATAAACCAGAATGTGAAATTCACTTGAGTACCAGTTTGTAGCCATTGTATATTTTTCGCAGTTACACGTAATAATACTGAGCGCCGATATCATTGCACATTCCGCAATGAACCAGTCGACCGATCGACCAACCCCTTGCTCACACATGTCAGTCAGAGCATTGATAAGCTGTATACTGAAACTCGATCGATTTCATATGGCTCTGTTTGTGTAAATCAGGTCATTAATAACCCGCCAATCCTGCTCATTCTGTAATACCTAAAATAGTGCAACTCGATCAACAGTGCATGCAAAATGATTATCTGTCTCCATATTTGATCTCGAGGGAACTCACTCTGAATCCAGACGGTAAGAATGAGGGATTGGATCGTTCGGAACCAGACGACAGTGCACCGGATGCGCAAGCCCCGTGGATATGTCCAACTGAGTTGGCACGATCGTCAGCGCTGTGGTGAACAAAAGTAAGTACGGCTTATGTGCATGCATTACAAAAAGCTTCCAGTGCACAGAACAGAAACATGAAAGGCGTAGTGCCTTCAAATAAACCTCGACATTAGGTTACCGGACTTTCCAGACCCAAAATACTGAGTGAGCTGCTGGACTGTTGGATGGTTAAATAAAATCCTACGTCTAAATTCGCTTAGATGATCACCATTTTCCACCAATGAGCAACACCGATTATGAAGTACGGTTTGTCGGATTTGACAAACGTTGAATTGATTAAAACGGTAGGAGCTTTTGAGTTCGGCGCAGTTCAAACTCACACATGGGTGCTATCCGTACTTTAGTACCGCGTGTGTTCTATCAGCTGACAGAGATCAGATCATTTTAACACCAATTTGTTAGAGCACATACCAAATGTAGGAGGCAATGAGACACGTGGCGTTTATGCATAGCTGAAAGTGACCGAGGCATGTTGACAATCAGCCGTCTGTTTGTGTAACAAAAAATAAAGTAGTTAGTATTGCACTTATTCTGATACCCATTCAATAATCTGAACATTCGGCGAGTTTTTCTGACACCCGGTTTGCCACCAACCCCGACCCAACTGAATTTTACGTGCTTTAGCAGTTCAATTCTCGGGAGGAAAGGAGATTCATAATCATAAAATGAATTCTTCTGTTTAGGGTTTGCATCTTCGACTGAATTCCTTCCTCGGCACGAAGACGGAAAATGATGGCTTAAGAAATGGGGCTTTAGTGAAAAAGATGAAGAATTTGACATTCACAGTTTGGAATCCATAATTATATTTCTGGAGACGGGAGGAAAAAATCGCCTGTGGACAAAGCTAATTAGGAGTCATCTGATGAGTGCTAGCCATAGGGTAGTTATAAGCACAGCTGTGTGAAGACGTTTGTGTACAACTACTGGTATCAAACCTAATACTTCGATTCACAACTGGACAATTACAATTTACAGTGCACAATAACATCGTCATCTCCGCGATCTGTTACGCCGAAGATAACAGTGAACACCCGTTAATGAAGGTGCATGACACGTGGTACCGAGGACGTACATGCATACAATGGTATCGCATGCAGATTGCAACTGAAAGATGACAGTGAGTACACTTCATTACTATTCGTTGCAGTAGAATATAGATTTCCAGGGTTCATAAGTCTCGTCAACATCACACTGAACAACATGCGACTTCCGACGTAACAGAAGAGAAAATCTGAGTAGGAAAATTGAAAAACGAAGTCTTTAAAAATAGGGCTGGGAATGCAGTTCCAAGATCGTGAAAGAAGTTCAAAAAGAACAGTACACGACTGACCAGAGCGAACCCAATAATTCAAAAACAATATCAAATCAGGTTAGCTCGGACAACTGTGACGCTCAGGCATAGATCGTCATTCCCTTTTCTGATGCAAGTGTCGGGGCCTGTTTATATGCTTACTGAGCTTTGGCTCATTGAGTTTTCTTTCTGCATCCTTTCAGGTCGTACAAATGCAACTCATGTGAAGGAGCACTGTATCTGGCATACTACACAACTGATCACTACATCCCAGATGCGGCGGTTTTGGCTTCATTGTCTGGTCCAGACCAAAACGTGTTTTGGTTGGTCTAAACGATGCCATTGGCATCAAATGACAATGATGATTTTTAACAGGCTGAGTTAAAACATGTGAACGAGAAAAAAATCGAAATCAAACTGAAAATTACTAAACAAAGATCAAAGCCCGCATAGAACAACGGGTATTTTCCGCAAAATAATCTGATTAATCAAGGCTGGTGGGGTTTGCATACAATCCCAATGTCGATGGATTATTCCAGTGCTTCCCTCGTGTATCAAACGGCCAAAGTCCCAGATGCATCACAATAGCAAACCGAGTCAAATCATGTGATCAAATACAAACAAACAAGAAACAGAATATTAGTTGAACTGATCGAATAATACGGAACACCAGGAACACGACCGGGTTTAGCGTACAGTAGGAAACTGTTTCGGCTGTTGTACAGGCGAACTTACGTCTTCATTCCGTGTGTCATAGACCTTTTGAGTTTATGAGATGCACAAAACCACCAGTATGAGAAGAGAAACAGTGACACCACAGGTATGCATGTATACATTTATATATATATATGTACCTACATATTCATTCAGTGAGAATTCTGTGCACATAAGAAACCAAAGAATAGGCTTCTGGTCACGCCCACGTGACAGTCACAAATCACATGCACAAGAGGGTCAAGTGAGACTGTCTGAGAACCAAATACGAGCTGCATACAAACGGACTGACAAACCATGACAAGTTGTCTTTCACGACAATCGGGACCCTTGTGGATTTCGAGCATCTGGATCGCTACTTTGTATTCTCAGGTAAATATAGTTGGTAACTTACTAGATGATGTACCATAAAACTGACGGTTAACATTAAAACGTACTACCACAATGGAGCGTCAAAACGCAGAGCATGAAAAACAGTCAACCGCGTACGAGCCCAGATGCGGATGAATAGACATGACAAGTAACAAACGATCCGAGGACGTATATCAAATGTTTCATTAGCATGAACATAGGCAAATATGCGACGGGTTCGCATTAGTGACCGAGAAAACGCTAAAAAACTAAATTGTTTGAGAAATCAGAAGTTTATATCACAGATAAGACACGATTAGTTTGCTAGATAACAAACACCGGACGTTTTCCAAGCATACCTTTGTGCGATACGCCTAGTTTTGAGTGATTTTACCCAGAGAATAATTACCTACTGTATAAATCATATCTGTAAATGAGACCTGAAGATACATCCACGATTGGAGTAAACTTTCTACCGTCAGGGGTACTTTTAACCCAATGGTCTGTGGCCGTGGTCTGAAGCAGTTTTCAAATGGCCGTTTTTTTAGAGAAAACGACGGTGGAGGAGTAAAATCCTCTGGCAAAAGCAAACGATAGAACAAAATTCTATCAGTTCATGCGCGCAGGATCTTTTTGATAGCTTAGTGATTAAAATAATTCAGAAAAAAACCATTATTTCCATCGATGAGGGTGTCAGGAAACCAATTTGGTCTGATTATTAGTCTGCGCTGCTACTTTCGCCCTACAAATATCTTCACTGTGCTTTGATATACTTATGTACATCATGTGATGGCCATGAGCGAACCTACTTACTGATCTGTAAGCAGAATAGCTTACCAAATTCATACATATCCTAACCGAACGGGGTTGACTCGTGTGTTATTTGCCATGTGATAGGCAAATTACATGCAATTTCCGACAAAAGAAACAAACCAGATAGACAAAAATGAATTCCCCCAACAGCAGTTCTGGAACAAACGGTGTTGAAAATACACTTTTCTCCTACAATCCCATTAACCAAAAGCAACTTCCGATGTTTCGGTAGACGATGAAATGGTACAACTGTTCACGTTGAGTAGCGAGCCTCAATGGAAACGCAGCCGTAGGAATAACTTACGTAATACAAACGGTGGATTGAAGTTCTTCCGAAACTGCACAGAGGAGTGTCTTACTGATTAGTCTATTGAGTAAGCACCCCCGTACTCGCTACACTGATCTGAACTTTCTATCGTACAATTACGGACATCGTAAAATCAGGACAAGACAGTAAGAACACTAATACGATTTACGTGGCATTCAGCGTATGCTATCATGCAAAACCGCCACATAAAATCACGCGAGACATTCAGTTAAGCATAACAGCCGTAGACGGATCCACCAGTTGGCTGGAGACACTGAAGGATATGGCAGTGAACCGCGAACAGTGGCGATTGTGTTGTCACTTTCTAACGAGTCAGAATGACTGATTGATGTGCATTTGTACAATTAGATTGTGTATTCCGTGTGTTGGCTACTAGGGCATTCTTCTCTTTTCCCACCCCTGTAGGTCCACTGCTTATTCATCTTGTATATTCCTACTTTCTAATTCAACGTGCAACATGATGAGAAAGGCAGTGGTCAGTGGGGCTTGCCCTACTGTTTAACGCTGTACGATGATGATGATGATCACTTAACCAAGCTTTCAACAAGAAAACCCCGGTCAAATAGTTGTAAATAAGTACGAGATACTATTGGTAATTGTTGTTGAGTACCCGTTTGAATAACACATTTGAGAGAAGGGAGTAAAGGGAACTAAGTATTTTTATTGCGCAATCTCAAGACAAACTAAAGGCAAAACAGGATATCACAATTGTCGGTACAACCGTTGCCTAACTAGTTAAAGTTTAAAAAGCGATCGTGATACCCAGAACGTGCATAAAACTAACATGAAACTACAGACAAGAAAGTAACTATGATCTCATTGCAAATGATACTGCCTTCATTAGGCAATGGCAGACAATACAGTATGCTTTTAACCTTAAATGTCTTCAGGAAATGAAATTCTTCATTCAAGAACGTATTTACAGTCTACAATAATCTTGCAACACATCCAATATCGTTACAAAAACAAGAAGCAAACTTATTTATCAATTAACGTGATCTCAAGTTGACTGGAAACAAAACCAGAAAAGCCTCATTCACATCTTAAAAACCCCATCGCCTCAGATCACGAAGTGACTAGTCTGTGGAGTAAACGACGACGTGTCTGTTAGCAGGACAACGTAAGTAAATGAATAATTTGAATTTATCTTACCCTCATACCTTTAGGCCAACCTGGATCTCGTCTCAATTGAAAATGACTGCTTTCGCTACTACTCACTGACTTTACGTAGACTTGAAAACAACTTTCCCGACATAAATTTGAACACGGAGGTCAATAGCATTAGATTGCACGTTGTATTCCGGACCATTTCGCTGCATCTTCACTAGTGCATACTGCAGTCAAGGTGATCATTCATAAATGGTAAATTGAACGTCCTCATGAGACCAGCATGCACTAGTGAAGATGCAGCGAAATGGTCCGGAAAACATCGTGCAATCTAACGCTTTTGACTTCCGTGTTCAAATTTATGTAAACTGTCAGGTCGAAGAACTGAGTGACAACTTCGTCCATTCATGAAGGTAGGCAGAGGAAATCATATAGGGAACTATGATTTACGCGTGGATAACTTATTTATGAGCTACTTAAATGATCTTCTATAAACATCGACTCACATTATCATTCGTACTTATGGGGATTTTTTCCCCGAGTTCACCATAAGTGCAAATCATCAGGGTTATCTTACGTTCACTTTTTTTCTAGTTTGACAGTAGGAGGATTCTAGAAATGGTTCTACTCCAAGATGCGAACAGTGGCATCAACCTTTGACATTATTTTGAAAACATTCTCACTTAGAATATGCAAATGGAGTTATGCTCGTGGATGAGGATTCAAATAAGTGGCCAGTTATTTTTCATGAAGTCTGAACAACGATGTAGCAATGTTTCGGACGCATTATGCACTTTCTGCATGTAAAATGCTGCTACAAGACTGGACCAGTCGAGCACCACTCCTTACTCTAGTAAATGAAGTATTAACTAAAGTAAGTTCGTTAGCTTCCCACTTACATCTCACAGGGATATCAGATAAAAAATGGTCGTGCATAAAAAGACGCCACTGACCTTTCAAAACCTTAGTCACTTGTTCATCAATCCTCCTGTAAAGTTTAGAAACATATTCATTACAAGTACAAGACGCAGAGTCTATTAGTACTTCAGAACAGATGTCTTTGCAGCACTGTCAGAATACGACATAAACACCGTATCGCTAGTGCTGAAGTCAAAGTAGGGTGCCGGGGACCAGAGCTCAATCTCAGGATCAAACGCTCAATATGTAAACAGGTCACGGCGGTTGGGACACGTCCACAAATGCCCACAGACGGACTCCATCTCCATACACAGTTCACCACGGCACCTTGCTGATAGAGGGGATTGAAGCGGTCAGTTCATGACATGGCAAAAACGTATGGAAACCTAACTCAGTGAGTTTGGTCTTATATGATGTGCCAGGTTTTCACGTGTCTACCTATGAGTGACTGGGAGCATTAGGCAACGTAGTTCAATGCCGAGATTACTGGCAAACGTGAATCAAGTTTTTAATTCGTTAAAACAATTTTTGCATTTTTCTTTTTGTTCTCCGGTATGTTCCACTTGCGGCTGGCGGTATTGAGATAACAGCCGAAACTAAAGAAAGGATGTAAGAGCTTTTTGTATAAATGAAGTAGTTTAACTGTACCGTCACTCAGTTAGGTGAAGCAACTTCGTACTTCCGTCTAGTATTGCCAGGAAACTTACGATTTTTCAGTAACCTTTACTGGACGTGGTTAACGATATGGCATTTTTAGTCCTAAACAACGTCATTTTGAACGTTAAGACTAGTGCAACGAAGAACCAATTTAAAACCGAAATTATACCATTTTTGGGCCATTCCTTTTTCTGTTTATGAATCAAATCTCAGTTAATGTCGCGACCGTTGTTTCACCAGGTTGTTCAGTTTAGTTTAATTAAGTTTATTTAACTACTAACCTCGCACTTCTGTGTTCTGGTTTTGGTTGCTACCTGCCAGTATTGTCCAGTAAGGGACGACAAAAATAGAAGCATAGGGATAAAGGTCCAAAGAGTCAAAGTATCAAGCAGAGATCAGGAGGACAAGGAAAAAGTCCAAATACAAATACGCCACTGACCGCGACACCCAGCCATATCACATAATGTCTCTAAACATTTAGTAGGCAGACCACGTGGACCCCAACCTGGAAATCTAACAAGTCCTACTCGGCCAAGTCCACTGTTCAAGGTTTTCATACCCTTTTGCAATGCCACAGACTGATCACCTTGACCTACCTTTCAATCACCACCAGCCTCAGATAACCGTGTACGCCGAGAAAGTCCATCGGTGGGCATGCATAACACACGTCCCAACCACCTTAACCTGTTAAGATTCAGTAATTGATCCCGACTGACCTCTCGTTCCCAACACCTTAGGCCGAATTTCAGCACCGCTGATACCGCGGTCCCACCATACTCGCGCAATGCTACGGAAGCATCGGTGCTCGAACACCGACAGTCTTCGCCTACCTTATACCTTTATCGGTCATGTTTTTGAGCCGAATAAAAAAACAAATTTAACGGTCGCAGTGTACACTCTACCCTTCACGGACAATCGGATGCCATGCCGACACCACGAATGGCTGAGGTTTGCGAAAGCCAAACGCGTCTTATGTATACGTGATGACACTTCATCTGATATCTGTCCACCTGGTGACATGTAACTGCCCAGGTAACGAAACTTATCTATTCCATCTAGAGCTTCCCGTGTCGAAACAAGGTTTGGCGTAGCGTCACTCCAGTCCTGCAGCAGCACTGTATTTTGAAGGTGCAAAACGCATCCCAAACGTTGCTACACTATTGTTTAGACTATCTAGGAAAGTTTGGAACTTACCTGGATCTTCACTCAGACGAACAAATCATACAGTTTAATTCGTGAGCGAGGATCGGTGCCTCTATTCTCAAACAAGGAGAGGGTTATTTCAAGAATCAGTTCAATTACAAAATGGAAGAGGAGGGGCGAAAGAGGGCAACCCTGACGAACAGCACTTTTTGTGATGAACTCGGGTGAAAGATCGCCGTAAGCACGATCTCGCCTTCGGTTGTTTGCGTAGAAGCACTGGAAAATAGAAATAAACTTCTCTGACACATCCTTCAATGAGAGGCAGCACCAGAGATCTAATGCAATCACCAAGGTGTACTCGTGTGACTTTCTGACTTAAAATTTACTAGGGAATGTAACCTAAAAAGCCAGTTGTTAAATATGCTTGTTCGGCTTGCTGCAGGTCTTTGGGCACAAGGGCGAATCACCACAAGGTGATCGCATCTCGCCTTTTCACGTAGAAGAGAGCAAGATAGTGTGAGCTCTGTTGTTGCATCAGTTGCCTCCGGCACCGACAGCACTCATCCACTAGCGTTTTTTAACACACGTTCGTGCATGATTGCAATGAAAGGGCATACGCCATACCCACAAAGGCCCATTGCACTATTAGGGATAAACCGCTACCAGATTGAGATTTGAAGTGGAGAACCACATAAGGTCCTAACAGGTCAGGTATGGTAACGAGCCGGACGACAGTGGATTACTTCCTACCACCAAAGTAATAGGTGATGGCGGAGATCCGAACCTCTGACCTTCGAAGTGGCAAGCAAACGCTCTAAACCGCTCGACCACCACCGGTCACGTGAACGGACCGCTGCCACTGCGCCCCAATATCTACGATGCACAACAACTTACAGATGACCGGGAAAACATCGAGTGACTCTGAAAGAAAGCGGTCGTAGATTCTTCTCAATGGTGGCAACAAGATCTCGAATGCCAACCATTGCTCTGGGAGCCCCATCTTTCTTCTGCTGTTATTGAAAAACTCAGTCAAACAGTTACTTAATTATCCAGGACATCAGACCTGTCAGCTCCAGCAGTACGACTTTCTTGAGGCTTTATCCTGTCTGCCTAAAATTCGAACTCCAGGGCGTTGGACGGAAGCAGAAGCTGGTGAAAAAACCGCTGACGTTGTCATTTGGGATTGCATCAAAGCGTTTGGCAGGATTCCCATGATGAACCTTCCGTAAACTACGACAAATGTGCATACGGAAACCGCTGACTGGGTGGATTGAAGACCTTCGTAAACAAAGGCCTTAATCAGTTTTCCAAACTCTGGCAGCAAACTTTCAGTGATGTTCTTCAGGGGTCAATTTTTGGCTCTTTGCTTTGCCCAGCTTTCATCAAAGACCTACACACGTTTTTACTACCTTCTTTTCTGATCTGTGCGCCCATCTTGAAATTGTGCCGCTTTATTCATTCCATGGAGGACCGAGGAATATTGAACAATGATCTCAAAAACCTAGTGCATTTTCATTCCCGTGGGTCCACCCAAAGAAACCGTCAAAACACGGTCACGTGCACTGAAGTTGTTCAATACCCACTAGAGGTTACGACCTACATGGGACTTCACTGAGCACAACTGACTGCGGGCGAGATGTCGAGGTAATGCTGTCGTCATCGAAGACCATAGATCACACAGACAGAGTTCGTGCATCAGGTTGTGCCATCCTCGATGCAATTCGAAGAACACTCAGCAAAATCTCTTGTGACGTCTTCGAGTTGCGGAGCATCTTCCACGGGTGCCTTAAACTGGAAAACGGAGCGCTGCTGCATACCTGTGTAACGCTGCTAAACGGATCAAAATCGCAAAAGCGCAATGGGCGCCACTTGTCACATCTTTGGACTAAATGGGACCGGCTTTGAAATTCGTCTTCGGGCAACTAGTCTGCTTCTGTAGGGTCATAGAAGACCAAGTGGTAATTTGTTCTGTGCACAACTCATTTTGCGCTGATTTTGGTTCAGGGTCTTGCGTGGATTTTAACCTTCGGGTGGCGTAACCACTGGCGTGGACATCCGTTGGTCTTTCTATAGATGTAATCCACCGTAATCGTTTCGGTTCATTGCATGTCTCGGTTAGTCACAAACCCTTAAAATTCATTAAGGAATAAGCGGTGTAAGAAGTGATCAATAGCAACTCTGAAATGGAACTATACACTGTTTTGATAGATTAGTGACGTGGCACTGATAACTGAGTTCAGATTAAAGAGTTGTTCGTAATTAGGCGTACACCGGAGGACTATATCAGCCCATAATTATGAAGCCTGGAAGAACAGAACGGTATACTACGAGGTTGATCCATGGTTCGCGGATAGGATAAAGGCCACAATTACCGCGGTTAACCGTGAATAAGGTAGACTCACCAAATAAGCGGTCGCGGAAAATCAGCGGCCGTGCTCGAGGGTATGGTTAACGTTCTCCGCTCCAGAACGCAAAATAAACCTGTGGACAGCAATGGGACGTGGCGAATGTGACCTGACACTAAATATAGTCATAGTCCTTTGTGTTCCGCTCCCCGGACAAAGCTTTACAGAAGAGGCGAATGAATGGTACAAATAGCCACCGTCTTATCTAGACCAACGATGCCACCTTGCAGGACGAGCTTGCCTGCGCAAGGGTTAAAGGTATATACCTGAATAAAAAGGTTTATTCCAGACCGGGAGACCGAGTGGTAAGACAGCCCACAACGCACACAAGCATGGAAGAAATTGTTATATCAAGCACATGCATGACCGCTCTTATATACCATACACAACTTAGTTTCCCATCCCCTCGCTCATTTGCAACTCCTTTTGATAATTCTTTTTTTTATCATAACCAACGGGAACTTCGGTCAACCATACTAGTTGTAGTCCCACCGTTGGGAATCCTGGTCATGTACTCTCTTGTCCTTCCTCGACTAGCTTCCAAGTCTCACCGAATCCGCTAACACTGGCTGATGACCTCCTTCGTCCTCGATGTCCATTCAAATTAGCCATGTTAAATGTCCAAACCCTGATGCGCATAGGAAAACAGGCGGGTTCAGCTAGCACGATCGCGTGCCTTGCCATCGATATATGCTGCATTCAAGTTCCAACTGGTGCCCCCATGTAAGCCTTCTACGAAGTTTCATTTTCGCCCATCTGGGGACCCTCAGACTGCAGCTTCGGGTCTTGCCGTCGTTGGTGTGGGGCTGAAATGACGCCACTAGACTGGGTCCCAGTAGAAAGTCGAGTGTGCGCAGTGAGACTTAAGGGTTCTCACAAAGTGAGCAGTCGCCTTTTTGATAAACGCAACTCACTTGTCGTTTCGGCGTACCTACCCACTAACTGCAACCCAAATGTAATTAAAAGTGATTTCTACCAAACGCTACAAGATCCCCGATCCAAAGCAAGCTGGGCTGGTGATGTGACTTTGGCAGATATCACTACTAGAGTAGGTCGGCTGTCACCGACTAAGGTGGATCTGGGAGGTCCTCTTAGACTAGATTCCTGTCGTTTGGAAAACGCGGGACAATTCTTTGCTCTGTGGTGTGACCATCGCCTGTTCCTCGCCAGTACAGGCATCAGATGCTCTGATCACCAGAACCCCATAACAAGATTGCCGTTCGGACTAGAGCACTTCCTTGGTTCCGACCAAGAAGTAGTTTGTACTAAGCTGTCCATTTGCTTCGGTGGGTGCTCCAAAAGCACGCTGAAACGACGTTCACATTGTGATAAGCTTTCTGATCCATCTTCCAAAACGTGTTAGCTAAAAAGCTAGATGTAACCCCCGCCTGATAACACCAACCAGTATTGGCCGCTTATCAGAAATGTTTTGCATTTATCTGGCTTAGTGAGCTGTGGCCTGTCGCGTCGCGTAATAAGACCCTGAATTCCTGCCGAAGCTCTGCAACTTCTTGAAGTTCGCAAATCAATCCGGGTTAGGAGCAAGTATATCAAAACCCGAGTCGCAGCGAGACGTGAACACAACATATATCTTCGTAGGGATTGCGAAATTTGATGATCGCAAAGTGTATCAGAAATGGAGCCTGTCACCACCATGGGAAACTCCTGCAAGTTGTTCCATTTCATTCGAGTGACCATCAGGCGTGAGTAAAATAATCTGTTAGGCTGGAAGTTCGCTGATTCACAATCAGCAGCGGTGTCTCGAGCAGGAGCGGAGTACTTCAAGACACATTACAGTCAGCCACCATTTTCAGCTTCACACATAGCTATTCTGGCACTCATCCCATAGTATGTTTCGACGGATCAATTTACTAAGGAGGAGGTCTAAAAGGAAATCCAAACCATGGAACGTCATAAAGCGCTGGGTTCCGGTGGTCTTTTCCAGCTCTTTTGGAGAGGGTGGAGGATGTGGGTGAAGCTTTGGTACCGAAGTTGACAAAACTGTTCAGGGTAATCTGGGATAGTAAGCAGAGTACCAACGAACGGTGTGAACTGATGACTGTGTCGAACTACAAAAAGGACAACAGATCCTGTTGTGAAAACTTCAGGGGAATCAGCTCTGTAGGTGTCGCATCCGAGGCGCTCACCGGGATTATTCTCCATCAATTTTCCAGTGCCCGTTTAAGTTGGACGCGTGAGAATCAAACCAGTCTTAGACCCGGTAGGGATTGTGTCGACCACACACTTATCCTTCGACAAATTTCAGATCAGATACATCTTCCGTAGGCCAACAATCTCTGTCTTCCTTGATCTGAAAGTGGTATTCGGTGTAGTCGACCGCACGGTTTTATGACGCTGCCTTTCACTGAATAGCGTGCCATAGAAATTTATTTCTATTTTCCAATCCTTGTATGCTAACAGCCGAAGCTGAATTCGTGCTTACGGCGATCTTTCACTCGAGTTCACCAAAAGACGCGGTGTTCGTCAGGGTTGCTCTCTATCACTCTTCCTCTCCCACCTTATAACGGAAATAGTGAGCATTGGTGTTTTCGTGGTATTGCTCGTGTAGGGTCGGGACACCGTATCGGCAACGCTCAGGTTGGGCGAAGGGTGATGGGAACCAGAGATCAATCACTGGAACAAGTACCGAGTCTTAACAGGATAAGATGGCTGGGACGTGTTACGGATGCCCACAAACAGACTCCGATGCAGGTAGTAACTAGAAGGTAGGTCGAGGTGGTCGGTCCATGACATGGAGAAAAGGTATGAAACCACTGATCAGTAGGCCTGGTCACGTAGGACATGCTGGAATTCCGGAATGGGGTTCACGAGACCAGCCTACAAGATAGTTAGGTAATATTAAGAAATATGGCCAGTGGTGTAGTTGCATTCGGGCTCTTTCTTTGTCCTTGTGATTCCCGCTTACTACTTTGTTTTTGGTTCTTTTTCACTTCATGCTTCCGTTTATTTTGCTCTCAACTCGACGATGGTGCGAGGTAGCAAAGCAAACCAGGCATAGAAGTGCAAGGTTGACGGTTGAAAGAACTGAACCCATAGCAAACATCTGATAGTATGAAGCCAGCGACTCTAGGAGTAACAGCTGCTCACTGAGTACTAATGCGCAAGTATAATGGAACGGGCACATTCTATAAGACCAAAGACCCACTACAGTCACAGAGAGCCGGAAATCACTTGGAAACAACCTGAACGACAGCAGATTACTGTCTACCACTAATGCGATCGGTGGTGGTGAGATTTGAGCAATATACCCCAAAGATGATAGGAGCCTAAAGCAGCAGACCACAGTGCATCTTGATACTCACCACGAAGGACCGGATATCAATTTTCGCAACTTTCCGTGTCCGCTGCATTCTCGCGTTACCTGACAGCGGTTAAATCAGGCGGCAGTCGAGTAGATCAAAAACACCTCTAGGATAGCATATCGGAGAAACGAAGTTACGGACTGGAAAACAATCATGAAAATGGGGTCACTTGGAAAAATTTTCGGATATGTTCGGTGCCGCTTATTATCCAAAGATAGAGTATGTGGCGTGAAATTGAGCATTGAGATCTTTTACCCGACTTAACGTAAACAAATTCGGGTGGTAGCTTTGTCTCGAGCAATTACGTTCATCTTAGAATATCCCGTTTTCACGGCACTATTAAATTTGCTGGCAATCAGCCTTACTTTATGCAGTACGTATTTGTTCTTTCCTCATTAGGTGACTGATGTGCGAAGATTTACCATCAGCTTTTACCTTATATACTCAAATTTATCCTCCATATGCAGGCAACCCACGAGTATCGCTTCAGCACATCGGATCCTTGCTTTACGAAATTCAGTCTGGTACCCCATGAGGCAAAGGTTTGAGTATGATCAACATGATCGCACACGGAACCTCTTACGCCCAGTAAGAATCTTATTTCAGTCCCCAACAAACACATATAATTAAATATCAATGATACAGTAATTATCATTGTGAGGTTTATCGCGTGATTCATTGAGTATCAAGGCTGAACTCTTAAAGTGTATTCTCCCTTGTTTCAAGACTTACCCAATCGATATTCTTGGATCTGAATGATCTTGCAGCCGTTCATGAGTAGTAACAGGCTTGTGAGATTTCGACTGAACATCGTTGATCAGGTCGCCCGTAGAACGGCTGTGTTGACACTTGTTTATCCGTTTGGAAGTGCCCTCATGGTGTGTTCGATGGAAAGCACGCGATATACGGTGTCCCAGCCTGAAGAATAAGTTCTTCCGTTTATCTGAAAAATTGAAAAGTGAATATGTGATCTGGTCGACAAGTTGGCTTGAAATTACCATCGGTAACAAAATTCTGAAGTCTCCAAAAGCTTAAACTAATCGGAAATACGAAAACAAGATTATGGGGTTTACCCCTTATGCTGTAATTCACTTTACGTGTGATAAAAAAACTCACAATTCCAATGGGTATGGCAATTATTCCACCGTTTTTGAGAAATGGTAATCAAAACCGATAAGCCTGAACCAAACGTAGATAGCTGTTTGAACTGCAACTGGCTCCATGAAACAGAACAAAGCTTTGGATATTTTTCAAAGCTTCCGGTTGAGGTTCCCGCTGAAAGACAGCGACCAAAACTACTACACCCAATGTGTGATCAAATTGTTGAGATATATATCTGGTGGGAAACCCTAGACACGAAATCTCCCTATTGATGAAGGAAATTTAGCAACATAACTCAATTCCCGGTGGGGAGGGAAAGCACAGCTGAATAATACCGGGCACATTTCGAGGTCATAGATGGAAGAGTGGACAAGCTAGTGGTTGGCCGCGAATGAGTGAACAACAGTCCACCGAATAAACAATTACGGACGATCAGCGGTATTGTTAGAGGGTATGGCGGATTCTCGAGTCACAACTCTCTAAATAAAAGTCACAGAAGCACATAGATATTAAAGTGATGAGCGTAACCGACCACCAGAATAAAGCTGCCGCCTCTTATTTAGTCATCCGGCGGGAGGTAACACTTACTAGGACACCAGAACATTGGGCACCATCGATTGGCAGACTACTAATCAAAAGGTGTATGAACCGTTCGATCGGTCAGCGGCTCTCAACACATGAATATCTTGATGCGTGATGGGTAGCACTTGGTTTTGCACGAGCAGGAGGCGCTACCTCGAACAGAAAGCTCGGAGACGCTGCGGACGCCATTAAGTACTTCATTCCCGAAAGCCGATATGGATACATCCATTAAGCCGGCGTATATTTTCGCAGGAGCTAGCCGCAAAAAGTTAAGAAAGTGTAAACCAATGACTAAGCCGAACTATGAAACATTACAACCGGGGTTTCCTGTTTCTCTGTCCCAATCCTTTGCTCCGGGATTACTATTCAACCATTATTCAATACCTCTGAACGTAACGTCATAGACAGTTCTTGGTGGTACACAGTAATCCTCACTGTCGTCCGGATCGTTGTCACACGCGATCTTTGGGATCCTATTTGGTCTTCCATTCCAATTCTCAGGATCTGGTTGCCAGTTATCTCTAAAAAAGCAGTGGGCCTTTGTGTCTATAGAGTATACCCCTTCCATCTTACTCATGCACAAGCACGTTATGGAAAAAATCAGTCACAACTTGTGGCTCGAAGATAAGCACTTTGTCGACCTTTTTATTCGAGAATGGGCATCTAACCTTTGCGCAGGCAAGCGCGTCCCGTAAGGCAACAGCGCTGGTCTAGATAAGCCGGTGGCCAATTGTACCGTTCTTTCGTTTCTTTTAGAAAACCTATTCGGATAAGTGGAACAGGACAAGGAACCATGGCCTTACTTAGTGGCGGACTACGCTAGCCACATCATACTGCCGTCAGCAATGTGACATTTTACAATAGAGAATGTCTCTTACTTGATCAAGTCTACTGCCTGTTTTATCTCCATGTCAGGGAGTGACCACCTCGACTCACCCTCCAACCTTTAACTGCCCCGGAGAATATTGTACACCGATTAAGTCTAATTTTGGTTATGCGTAACACGTCCCAGCCATCTTAGCCTATTCAAGGTCAGCGCTTGTTCCTGTGACTAACCGCTGATTCTTAACATCCTACGCCTAACGCGAGCATTGCTGATACGGCGTTCCTGCCATATTCGATGAATACTACGAAGACATTCATACCAAAACATCGACAGTATATTGTGCCCGTAACGGATATGTTTCTAAGCCCTATAAAAGGATGAATCTAACTGCCGCAGATTACAGTCGGCCCATGGCAGACAGTCGGATGTCAAGCCGGGGCCACGGGTGGTATAACTTGGTAAAAACACAATAGACCTCATCTGTAAGCGGCAACATTTCATCCGATATGCGAGATGTAACTGTTGACATACCATCACGCCCTTTTCGCGGTGAGATCTGAATCACAGTTCTCTAGCAGAAGCAAAAGTACCCATAATAGAGCACCAACAGAAGGTCTTAGGCAGAACTTTCCCCTGAAAAAACCCCAACCTTAACTATGTACAGGCACACATTTTTGCAATGATAAAAAGGTACCAGAAGGTTGTCAAGTTCGAATGGAATAGTCAAATAACGTGTCATGACGTCATACCAAAAGCATTCAATAACAAAAAATGCAGATGAACAACACACTTTAGGTATATGTGCGGGTGTCCCAAGTACCCACACACTTTTTCATTACACGACTGAACATCAGATCAGTAGAAAGGGAATGGTACAGCCTTAACGGCCCACTGCATGATCAGAAATAAGTAGCGGCCGTGACCCTGAAACTTGGAGTAAAGAATCAAACAAGTTCCAATATGTCAGGTGTGGAGTCGAGCAACTGCGGACTGCTATCTATCACGTGCTTACAACGGCAGCGGAGTTCTAACATCTAATTTCTGAGGTGGCATAGGCTTATGCCACTAGACCACCATCGTTGGGATATTAGGGCGATGTAGAAACGATCCTGAAAAATACACTCATTGGGAAGTTTACTTTGCTGATTTATTCACTTCAGAAGTGAAAACCTCTCCCCAGTTGGCCTGGTGGCATCAAAGAAACAACGGGTAAGCGGAAGAGTTTATTTATTACACGCTTCCGCATGGGTGCAATAAAAGAAGTATACCCCATGGTTTCAAAGGCATACTGCACTACTATGGATAACCGGCAACCAGACCTTGAATTTGGAGTGGAGGACCACATAAGGTCCCAATTGGCTTTACCGGTCCCTACGTATAATGGTGGTAAAAGCCCGCAGCTGCTAACTATCGTCACACCAGCCTCGCCTGTGTGGTCGATAAGGCTGTAAAGCGATTGGTGTCAGAGAAACAACGTGAACATCCGCAGGCATATAAGCCATTTAGTCACTAAAAAGGTGTCTATACGGGTACTTCACATCTGTCCAACATGTACACAGATATTACCTTGGAACTTTCCATAATACGACTTTCTATTGAACGTCTAAAGAGATGGACGAATTAAAATTTATTACTGAAGGACCAAAAAAGCCAACATAGGTCGTCTCAGGGCTTGAATTCCCGCTAATCGAACAGTTTGGAATCCTGCGGCAGTGGACTTCAAGATGACTCCGTTTTTTTCTGCGAAGCCTAAGGGTGCTCACAGGTTTGCCGTCGGGAGAAAGTGGCAGTCTCAAGGGTATACCATCCACTATCTGTTTAGTCCTCTGAAAAAACAACACCGGCACACATGGATGGGGAGCAAGAAGCTAAAATTACATTGGTTCAAAGTAAGAGTCATTCATTCATTCTCCACACTAGAGGTAGAGGGTATCTCTCTCGTGTAAGCCTCATCAGATCTCAGCGGCGCAGACTCAAACATGAGTCACAAGCCACCAACTCTTCGAAGATACGTCCAATAGTCGCTTGAAAAATGTCTTTAGGCTATTACATCAGTTCAGCTAGCAGCGTGTTCCAGCGATTCGTCATTCTGAAAAATAGACGGTACATCAGTGGTAGGCCCACCGACTGTTGCTTCTTTAAAGGTAGCGGATGTCCCCACGTGCGGCCATGTTCGCGAAGAGGGAGCTCTGTATGTAGTCCTGGTCCCAATTCGCCTGAAATAAAACGCCTGCTGAACATCAAGTCCCCTCGGGCCCTACGATGCCACTGGAAACAAACCGGTAATCTTCGGCCGACCTTCGTAGTTGATCCCACATAGCCCTCTAACAAGGCGAGTGGCGCCTCTTTGCACTCGTTCCAACTTCGCTACTTCTGCCGTCACACATGGGAAAACTGGTGCTCTCCCGTGTTCCAGCCTAGGTCGTATATGAGATGCATAAAGTACCTGGAAAGCGTTGAGTGAGAGATGACCGAATGATCAACTAGTGGGACCAAGGATACTCCATAAGCAAACACTTTTTCGGTGGTATTCTGCGTTTTAATGACGAGGGCAAATTCACTCCCAGATCTTTTTCGCAGCCAGAACGGCGAAGGGGTGTCTCGTGTACATAGTACATCCCGTCACCAGACGGTATCCGTGAGCGCACATGTGCACACTTGTCGGTGTCGGTAAGTAGTAAACTGCTGGGTAGGGCTAAGATGTTCATGCCTGGAAGAGACCTGCAGGCACTTGTATATTTTCCACTTTTTCATGTGTAACATTCTTTGGTAAAGTACCTTTTTGTTGTACCGACTTTATGTGCACAGAATAAATACACACGCACACACGATATCGTGCAAAAACGTGTCAGTGATCTGTGCATGAATCATCCGCCCCGGCTCACTATTGCTGTTCAATCTGGAGTTTTCTCAGATGCATTACGTCCCACATATGACGGTTATCAATACATCGATTAAAGGCTTCCAAGGCCATCGCTCCCGAGCCGTTTTGACTAAGCTATTGCTTTAAACCTTTGGTATCAAGAAGGGTGCTGGAGGTGTGATTATTGATGTTTAATTTGTTTTGTCCCATTATCACTGTGTTTCCCAATACAAGGTGACTGTAAGGCATCACCTGGAGACTTCTGCACAAGCATAGGCACCGAGCCTAGTGAAGGACAAAAAGTACTAGAAGACGTTCAAAGGAGTTTCACTGGAATGATAAAGGGGATGAAAAGGAAGCCGTACCGGGAAAGATAAAAAGCTTTAAATCTATTCTTCTTTGATCGTTGCAGGTTAAGGAGAGATTCGATAGAGTGGTACAAGCTATATAAGGGAATTACTACGGCTGGCAGACCATTGCTGATTCGTTGTCACAACCTTGCACTCAGAGGACACGAGCATAAATCGGACAAACCAAGAGCAAACAAGAGCATAAGGGCATGCTTGTCTTTCCACCGTCTAATGAACAAGTAGGACAAGTTGCCTCTATTTGTAGTGACAGCAACCTCGGTCGTTGCTTTCAAGCACAAACTTGGTGCATGCTGGACAGAGTTATTCCCAGACTGTTACTAACCATCCCAAGTATCTTTCTTTTATTTTTATCTTCCGCCCTTACCACGCCTATCATGGATCATTTATATATTAAATGAAATGAACCCATATAAAGGTATAATTGTGTAACATGCTTTTATAGACAAACAAAGAGAACCAGCGAGACAGATGAGATAAATTTGCCCAATTCATATCAAGGCGAGCGTCGAACGCTTTGAACAACAGAACAGCCAAGAGACGACATGGAGAACCCAGAAGCAACTCACGCTTTGGAGTTTCGCTGTTTGATGAGTCGTATTTTTCGACCTAAATAACAAAACTATTGAGCAAACAATATGATAAAAAAACCTTCTTGAACCCAACCATATATACACGGGGGAACCATAAACGGCCAAGCCGACCTTGAGAGAACCAAGGCCAGGTCAGATCAGTTCAGTTCAGTTCAGTCTGCACAGGACAGGTAATGGCCACGGCCAATCGAGCGTCCAGAATTCCTTCGATGGTATGCACACCAGTTATGCACCCACCACCGCCGAGTGTATTTGATCGAATCCCCGCTAAACCTGAGAGGGAAACGGAAAACCTCATCGCACATCAACTGCGAGAGACATTATGCATCGTGAGCGTTCACAAAAGGAACGGCCGCAACACCCGATAGTCCCAGCCGGTCACCCATGCAAGTACTAACCGGGCCCGACGTTGCTTAACTTCGGTGATCAGACGAGAACCGGCTTTTCCAACGTGATATGGTCGCGGCCAGTTCAGTTCAGTTTAGAACTGAACTGAACTGAACTGATCTGACCCGGCCTTGGTTTTCAGTCAGTCAGTCAGTCAGTCTCCAGTCTCCAGGTAAAGATCAGTGGGAAGTCATCCCATATGAGCCCCATCACATCATACTCTATTGTTCAGTTTAGTTCAGTTCAGTCTGCACAGGACAGGTTGTGGCCACGGCCAATCGAGCGTCCCGAATTCCTTCGATGATATGTACACCAGTTATGCACCCATCACCGTCGAATCCCCGCTAAAAATGAGAGGGAAACGGAAAACCTCATCGCACATCAACTGACTCGGCTAGATGTCGGTGCTCCGCCAACAACCCTTCAGGGTCGGATCCAATTTCCTTCTAAATAGTGTATCGGCTTCCTCTTCTACCACTTCGGTCGGTAAAGCGTTGCGGAGATTGGTCATTCTCCTGGACAATCGATACACGGCCCGTAATCCGGTGGAATGCATCTTACGAAGCGTCATGGTGTGTCCTCTGGTACTATCGTTATTACTGAGCGGAATTCCTACTGTAGTCCCCGGACCAACTCACCACGGATTATTCGGCTGGCATAGATGATGTCACCTCGAAGAAGTCGATAGGCAATAGGAAACAACTCGGTGACTTCTAGGCGTTCCTCATAGATGAACCCACGCAGTCCGGCCACGAGGCATGTGGCAGCACGTTGCACTAGTTCCAGTTTGGCTACTTCCGCCGCCGTACACGAGTAGACAGCCGGACGGCCATATTCCAAGCGAGGACGTACATGTGAGACATACAGCAGTCGGAAAGTGTCCAGCGGTAGAGACCCAGATGAAAGGCGAAAGGAACCGAGTACCAAGTTTCGCGGAACCGATATTGGCTGGGGACCAATCGAGCCTCCAGAATTCTCTCAGTGGTATGCATAGAAATCGGCACCTTCTTCGTCCTTGATAGATAGTCCCCTACCTTGACACAATGGTGCCCTAAATACTGTGCTACTCACTCACTTGCTTTTTCGACAATCTCAAAAGTTTACAATTTATAGTCCAGCATCCGATGACTCACAGAGTCGAAAGCCATATTTAAATCCAAATGACAAACCTCCACTGAGGTAGCCTCATCCATTCGTCTTGTGTTCTCGTCTGAGAAAGTCATTTGGTTTTTTAAAAGCAGTCTTTTTTACCAAACCCATGTTGTGCAGGTGTCAGAGGGCCGTTTTTACCCAGATGCAGGCAAAATCACTTTACGACTATACTGTCCAAGTACCTGCACAACACTGATGTCAGGCTGACCAGTCTACCATGCTCTGATTTCTGACAGGATCCTGCTACGGCAATGGTCTTACTCCAATCCCTGGAACCTCGCCCCCCGTTGAAGACTCGTCGCACAGCTGAGTAATTGCCCTAGTTGAGGTATCGGAAGGGGCCTGAACAATTGCCAAGTATACTCTACCTAACATACACGGTGCAACTGCTGAACCCACATGTACTTCCGTAATAAACCCTTGTCAAGATAACAAGCAGACCAAAAACGCGTCACCAGGAGAAGAATGTTACTAGAGTAAACCAAAATCCCTGGGCAGTGATGAGGACGTTGTGAACAAACACAACTATCAAGCGCACAACAAATGGAGCGCTTTGTCAAAAAGACACACTTCACCAAAAATTATTCAGCTGTGGTTATATAATTCCCCGAATGAAAAGCGCACTTTAGTATATCCATCAGTAAGTGGATTTAGGAAACATCACCCCTTTCCTACCTCGAATTTTGCGTCCAACCATTCTTGTTCCGGTACACCTTACCTGAGTTGAGCAAATGGCACACAGGCCGATAACGCCGTTGCAATCGCTGAGGTTTTCCACTCGGTTTTCTCCTCTTCCACTACTATCGAATAAGCAAACTGCTCACACCACGCCAGCTTTCCTTACAGAATCCACCTTGAAGGGGTAAGAACTTACTCTCCATTCATTGCATGAAATATTCTGTGACGAGAAGCTGTCATCCAGCCCAGTTTGGAAAGAATCCCGCCAGCACAGCATTGATTGGAGGGCCTAAATGTTCCAGCCTTATTTTTGAATACCTTCAACTTATCTTTGAAATTCTGATTTTTGCTGTCCTAGTGTAAAACATTCATCGATATCCCTCGCCACAAAATGAGCTCCGTCTGTGAACTCCTAAATTATCGGTTCAAAAACCACACACACTACTTCTAGACTGATTGAAAGCTCGGAAAAAGAGCACTTTTCCCGGTAATTATTGTCCAGTAAACTAATACATAAACGCGAACAACGCCCTCCAAAAGCTCGGTTTTGTAACACTTGTCGACGTGAGTTTTTAAGCCTGATCACTAAAGCCGCAGACAATAGGGAATGTCTAGCTGTCATCTTCATGGACATGACTAAGGCAATTGACCGTATCCCCCATCGCGCTTCCCATTCGAACTCGAAGTTTTTGGCATAAGTTCCATGTTCTCCACTCCTTACATCAATTTCACACGAAGATAAACATGTATTGATCGATAAGCATGACTATACACACTAAGGTTCAATTACTCCTGATTTCCTTCCATTATTAATTCACAAAAAGGCGTAAACGGATAGATAGACAATCCGGCAAAATATTGTTATCAACCTAATCGGCCTCACGGGGTTTGAGTCAAACTGGACGCCCGAGTTCGGGAATATTCGATTTTCGCTTTATATGCACCACAGTGATTCCTGTTAATGACACATTTTTGGCGAGTCGAGGTTTGCCTTCAGATTTTTCGTAGCGGGCTGGAACGATCGGGAATCGCAAGCTGAGATTGCCTGCGCGGTTTTCACAGGAGACTGAAAAGTAATAAATTTACAACTACGGAATAGACATAGCATACCTATCCGAAACACGCCTGCGCAACTCCGGCAGCTGAAATATTCAAGTTGTAACAGCCGGTCGTGGAAAATCCCCCTTTTTCCCTCGCGATTCAGTGTTTTTCCCAACATCACTCATTTCCATACACTATTGACTTGTCTTTACGAACTGGTTGTTTTTCTGGACCAATTGTTGTTTGTTCGCGCCCAGAGCGCTATTTTGGCACATCCTTGTTCAGGACCTGCGTGACGCACGTGCTGTCTGCTCACACGCTGCTATTCGGTTTCTCGTTGTTGAGTCCTTGTGATCGTATTATTGAGGTTTGTATATTGTTTATGTCATTGTTTATTGTAATAATCTAGTATCGTAGAATATCACGGATAATCGTCTTCTGATTTCGGGATCCGTTGCGAATTTGGCTACGCATTGCTCAAACGTTCGTAACACAAGTCCCCCTAAAGGACGCATCATTTTGAAAGTATCACAGTAGGTCAGTAGACAATTCCTGAACGGCTAAGCTCACAATGCCCTAAACTCCTAGAAACCAGTTCCACCAGGAATGGCCGTGGTACGGTTCAGGAGCATTCCGCTTAACATGACTGTGACTGATGTCTACCCCCCAACGCTGCATGCTGAGCCAACCACTAGAGCTGTTGATCCAAATGTGTCTGTGCGCGTGTGTGTGGAACTAATCGCAGTGAAGAATGTTCGAGTGGTTCCACACGTGTTCGAGTGTCTAAGTGCTTTGACAAATTGTTTCTGATAGCAAAGGAGAAGATTGTAAAGACGAGTACTCATCGTTTCAGTTTCGAAACTTGACAAGTCTTGATTGATTTTCCCCTGTGTGCTATTCGATCTCGTTCCGTCCTCCTTACAGGAGTTAAAGAAGTTCAAATCCACAGTTGTGAAAATTATCGTCGCCGTACAGCGTTAAGCAGCAGGGCCAGCCCCACTAATCATTGCCTTTCTCACCATGTTGCACGTGGAATTAGAAAGTATGGATATACAAGGTGGTCAGGGAGTAAACCAGCACTGGAGGGAAGAAGAAAGAATGCCCTAGTGGCCAACACACGGAGTACAAAGTTTAACAGTACCACTGATCAATCATTCTGATTCGTTAGAAAGTGACAACAAAGTCGCCACTATACACGGTTCGCTGCCATATCCTTCAGTGTCTGCAGCCAACTGGTTGAGGGATCTTTTGGACTCCAACCACGAAAGCGTGAGACACATAATTTTCCTAAGCTTGCTGTACACATTCACATTCCTCGCTGCCACGTAATCTGTTGACCTCCACGTGGTTTCTTCCAATACCTAGAAGGAAAGCACAACAGAGCACCGTACGGCAGAAATGCGTTCGTCATAAGTAATACATGACTCAACCAACGAAGTCTGCAAAGCTGGATATGCTGCTATAGAAGGTTCTCTCAATTAGTACCCAATAATCGCTTTCTGACCTCAGCATTACTCACTCGATTATTCCACCCAATCCTAGCGATACTACACAAACATCGGTGGTCATAAACCTCGAGACGTCGAATATCTTCTGCACACAGACCTCAAGTCTTACTACTATACGATAAAACGGGACCTACCACGGCACAGTACACACGACCTTTCAACTTCAACGAAATATCAGAACAGCGTCATATGTGCTTCAGTCCAGCGTACGCCGCTCGAGCTTTGGATATGCGAGTGCTCACCTATACTATTATGCTTCCATCTGTGGTCACAGTGATGCCAAGGTAACTGAAGCGGTCGACAGCTGCCAGCAGCTCCCCATCTAGCATCGAGTTCGGAATTGTTGACGTCCAGTCTTGCAATACCACTTTACACTTTGAAGGTGGAAGACGCATGCCGAATGGAGCTATAGCTCTTTTGAGTTTATTTAGTGCACGTTGCGCATGTTCCATGCATTCGAACAAGTAGACAACGTCGTCCGCGTAATCTGGGTCACACAGCTCTTCATTTTTTCCTAGTTCGACGCCTACATCATGGAGACTTTGTAGGACATTCTTCATTATCTCGTCCATGACGAAGTTGAACAGGAATGGAGAAACGGGTCATCCGGTGTTCGACAAGGATGTCCCATTTTCCATTCCTGGTGTTATCAACCTCGTGAAAATAGACCTTTGACGAAAAAATTATTAACGTTAAAGCACCCGAAGCGTCCGAAAGAATGCGAACTAAAAGAGAAGTAGTATTGTCAAGACCAGATAAAAGCGCGAGTATTGTAATCCCTAATAAACCGATAACCTTCGAAGGGATACGACCAGCTAGGATGACGATTCCTAGGTTGTACCATCTACCGACGGTATACAGAGAAGGCGTCCCCTTGAAACCGATTTTGGATGTGTGCAACTCGCCGTATCAAGCAGTAACAAAGCGGTTAGCCACACTGTAGGAACCACTAGAAGTCAGGATTTCCAGACACAGCCTACGAGGCACATTGCATTTTGTAGAGATTGTGAGCAACCTAGATTCGGAAGGCAAGCAAATGATTTCGCTAAATGTTACCTCACTGCTCACCAATGTCCCGACCACCGAATCAATCAACTGTCTATGTGGATACTTGCAGGAGAACAATATCGATCCAGGCATCTCGTTAGATGAACTGGAACAGTTACTATTTGTCCGCACTCATAATATTGATTTCCAGTTCAGCAATGGAATATATCGTCAGAAGGACGGGGCGGGAATAGAGCCACCTTTGGGGCCCTTATTTACTGGCACTTTCATGGTAAAACTTGGAAACAATCAACCCAAGTAAACGATCGAAGACTGCACCTCAAATAAACGGTATGCGGACGATATCATATGTGTGGTAGATACCAAAGCTGATACGAACCTACTGTTTAACAGTTTTAAGAGCCCATCAAAATGTTCAGTTCACTTTGGAAAGAGGAAGATAAAACAAGCTATTGTTCTTAGATGTTTGCGTAAGCCGTCGAAGTGATGGTTCCGTTCAGTTATCAATACCGCTCAAAGTGAAGAGAAATCCAGTGCGTTGCTTGGTTAGTAGAGCAAGGAAAATCTGCACGGAAGACACAATAGAAAATGAACTTCGTTTTCTGAGGAGTGTTTCCTAAAACACGGCTATCCTGGAAGGTTTATTGACAAAATGATGCAGCGACATGAGGAGGAGCCAAAACAGACAGTAGTCGAGAGGAAATTTGTATATGTCCGTTTACCGTTCAAAGGACATACGGAAAGTAAAAGTACCCGACGAAGACTAACAGGAGCAGTCAGTGAACATTCTACGCGCCACAAATACAAATGATGTTCGAGTTTAAACCGGTCGTGTTCCTTCGACCGAGCGATAGAGTACCAGATTCGGCAGCATCTTTCTGTGTGTATTCATTCACCTGCTCCTGTGGAACTAGGTACGTTAGTCGCACGGCCAGGCGTTTATTCGAACGTGTTGGTAAAAATTGCCCGGCCTGGTCGAACCCATGAGCAATTAAGACAATTACGAGTGCAGTGTTCACACTTTGTGGAGTCAAACCATTCAGTATGGGCGATAAACGCATTTCGAACCATTTAAAAAACGCGCAACAAGCAATCAGGACTTGTCAAGTGTCGCCGCTGAAGCCGTGACTATTCGTCTCTACAGTCCTCTCCTGTGTGCTCAGAACCATCACGACAAGACTGCAGTTTGACGTGGTATGATGGCTTGCGTGCCTCCCTGACCCAAAGAGCTATACATGATGGCTTCCTTAAGTCGACGATGCAATCACGCATGACAGGTCAATGAGTAGAGCCATGTGAAGTTTAGTCTTTGAATCAGTTGACGGGCAAGATCTAAATCTAACCACCGTGCCCAAAGCGATGCTTGCAGGAACTCCGGTCTTTGTTGACGCCGACGTATCAACGTGTGGAGTTGGAACAGTGGCCTCAAACGTGTTCACAAGTGTGTCAGAAAATTGGTCTCCTATGCCTCTTTCACCCTAGGGCCGGAAGAAAAGAACCACGGTCACACTGAGAGACGAACCCCGGCCATGGCGTTCCCTATCAATATTTTTCTCAAATGTCTGCATGGTAGGCCTTTTGCTCTAATCACGGATCACAAGTCGCTCTTGCCGATCTTGCATACAAATGAAGGCTCACATTTTTAATCAGCCGCCTCCAGCGGTGGTCCACGATCCTGCTTGGATATTGTCCCAAAATCACGTATCGTAAAGCAACTTGATTCGGACAGGTATACGGGCCATCCCGCCTTGTCGGAAGTTAACCGTTTATTACCGAAATCTCAGTTGAACAAACTGCATCGTTCGAACTTACCGGCCATTTCCGAGCAACCCCGGCAGCGGGCGACGATATTCGAGATGTAACCAGGCACTTTCCAGCTCCAAAACGGGTCGATAAATTTACTCAGACGTCATGGCCCTACACTAAGCTGTCCTGTAGGCTACCACAACTGCACCGTCAGTGCGACTCCCACTCGACTCCCGCCTAGTGCCAGCGCAGATTCGTCTCACCGACGTCTTCACAAGAAGCAGTACTACACCATTTCCGCAACGGTCTTCCGGGGATCAACGAAATGAAGGCCTCCGTTCGGAGTTATACCTACTGGCCCGTTATAGATGACGACATCCATAATGTCGTACGACCAAGCCCTGAAAGTCAACAGCAACAAGGATGCCCTCACACCAACCACCTGTACCGTGGTCAGCACTGGACCCACCATGGGCGAGTCTCCACATCAAGGTTGCCGGCCCTATTGACAGAACCCATCACTTGGTCGGAGTTGATGCCCCATCAAACTGTTTGAGAACTACCTCAAGCAACCCAGCAACTTCTTATGGACAGTCTCGGCCCTGCGGGAGATTTCAGCACGAAAAGACCCGCCTGACCAGATAGCATATGACAACGGGTCATAGTTTACCTGTGCCATGTTCTACCAACACAGCGGACAAAACAAAGTTCGGCTTACTTTCCTGCCGCCACACTATCCAGAATCCAATGGCCAGGCTGAAAGGTTCGTGGACACATTTGAGACGGGACTGCCCAAATCGTGGGGAGACGGAACACCAGGTAAGGTCCTGAGGTAATTCCTGTTTGTGCACCGCACAAAGCCAATTGTGTCTACTCTTCAGGGCCTACCTCCGGCAGAGGGTTATGATGGATTGTAAGCTAAAGGAGGTCCACAAGGCCCTGTCACCAACAATGCCCAACAAATTACAGGGCTGAACAAAGGATTTGTCGTGGGTTCAGAAGTGCATCCAGGAGATTACCGACCGACAAAACCAACGTGGGCTACAGGAGTGATTGGGCATCGCAGTCGAAAGATGCTTCACGAAGCGTCCGCCGGTTACGACGTACAGATTAGATGTCAGAATCAACTCAGCAGCCCACTAGACAAACCCCGGAAACGACTGCAAAATTAGCGGATCCCAGTGGAAATCCTACTGGATAACTTCAAGCTCCCCTTTCTAGAGTCACCACCGACAAATCCGAGCACAAATTTGCCACAAAGACATTCGTTATAACCACTGAGAAGACAAAACCCTACATTTTCAGGTGGTGTCAGGAAGCAAAACGGAAAACGTATTCAAACAAATTATCGGACCACCCATGAGTTAACACTTTTCGCTGAACATCAGTCATCTACAGCCAGACGTTAATTGGGTCAACGGATTATTCATGAAATAGGCTATATAGTTTTGTCCAACTAGGTGGCTGGAATCTAACTGGAGGCTCGGGCTTGTGAAAGTTCGATTACTCCTTCACACAGAGCAGAGTGATTTCTGTGAAAACCACTATATTGGTTAGATCGGAGTGTGTCTACAGATCTTCCATAGCTGGAAGGAGCTGTCGAAGTCATGAGCTGAGAATGAGAGCGAAGGCTTCCCGAGAGTTATAACAGATTACAGCTCCCAATGAGACAGAAAGGTTGCGAGTATTTCCAATAGACACAGCCTTTCCATTTTCCTGTTTCGCACACCACCACCGCTCGCGGTTATTTATTGATAATAAGAACAATAATAATAATGGTTTATTTTGGGGACGCCCGAAGCATGCTTGATTGCATGATCATATGATAAAAGTGAGGTCACAGAAAGGTTCCTTGGATATTCATTTAGGCAAATGCAGCACATAAGTGTATAGGTTTTAGTGGTCGCACGGATGAATGCCCGGCAAAATTGAGTTTACAGGTCAGGTGGAGGCACCTCTGCGAAGTGGGGGAAATGGGCTCCGCGGTCGAGATCCGTGATGAAGTAAAAACGCGCAGCATTTCGGATAGTGTCGATGTAAAGTCGCAGGGGTGAGTAAACTTACGAAGAAAACCTTCGAAGAACACCGGGGAAAAATTAGAGAATTTTTGGTGATGAAGGACACGCACTTGAACCAGTGGCCCAGATGACCCGGAAAATAGCAGAAATATAGTACCGAAGGAATTGTGGTGTCTTCTGACAAGGGAAATTGCGTAAATGGAACTGTTCATTTTACCACTGCATTAGTGCCTACTATTCATCAAGAAGTTGCGCAGGAAGCCCTCATAAAGTGGTGGATGTAGATGCCCGAGCCCAGAAATTTTAATGCAGCAGAGTGACGAAAGTTGACAGGTGAATGAAACACGATTCCAATAGAGAGTTCGTTTCGGGTTAATTAGTGAACACAAGTTGACAACAGGGTGGACAGAGGAGTTGATATACGATGATCTAATGAAGTCGCATGGGGGTGGTGCATAAACGATACTGTCAAACATGCAAAGAAGCGCTTAACGGGATGCTCCGGTAAGAGTCTGACACGGGGCATTTGGGGAACAACCGGAAGGTCAGTAACTAAGCATACTTATAGTTCATTTCCAGCAAAGGTCTGGAGAAATTGCTGTAGCAGGGTTCATTTGCGTAGATGCCTAATCGTGGAATAGTGGTGAAAAAATGGCGGTAGGTAATAGGTGGGTGAAAAGGTGCTCAGCTATTGGTTTATCGGGGGTTACTCCAAGACTGACAAATGATGAATAAAAATTCACAACGAAGTGGGCATAATAGTGGTTTATATGTTTAATATCTGACGGAATAAACTGGGGGTAGTACATCACTGGAGCCTTCAGAATGCGCATATAATTGTGTGACTAGGTGCGCCGAGGAATGTCCAACCTGAGACTTTGGAGGGGAAGATAAACCAAATGACGGCAGCCTAAATTACAGGTAGTTGATTTTCAACTAAAGATGTAGAAAAAGCACTCTGTGGATTGTGGTGCAGGTGTTACGAACGTTTGAGCAATGCGTAGCCAAATTCGCAACGGATCCCGAAATCAAAAGACGATTATCCGTGATATTCTACGATACTAGATTATTACAATAAACAATGACATAAACAATATACAAACCTCAATAATACGATCACAAGGACTCAACAACGAGAAACCGAATAGCAGCGTGTGAGCAGACAGCACGTGCGTCACGCAGGTCCTGAGCAAGGATGTGCCAAAATAGCGCTCTGGGCGCGAACAAACAACAATTGGTCCAGAAAAACAACCAGTTCGTAAAGACAAGTCAATAGTGTATGGAAATGAGTGATGTTTGGAAAAAACACTGAATCGCGAGGGAAAAAGGGGGATTTTCCACGACCGGCTGTTACACCGCCCACCAAAATCCTCCTGGATCCTTAGCAGAGTCAAAGGTTCGGTATAAAGGTACTGATTCTTCCTACCTGCCTAGGCCCTGCTGTCAGTGCGCGCGTCTAATGCTCGTCGTCGACGTTCTACTACTGGTCGCACCTAACCCATTGGCTACATAGACGTGAGGCTAGTCTACATCTTCCACAAGATCAAATGACCGATGGCGGGCGTGAATGGTCACATAGACGTTGTCCTCGTAAGGGGCCGTCCGGTCCTGGATGTACGCGCTTGAGTGTGCGTGTGTGTGTGTGTGTGTGCGTGCGTGTGTGTGTGTGCCGGGGTTACAATGAAATCACAGTTATGACCACACATCAAAGGAGGACTTTCTGCAATGTCAACAAAAGACCGCGTGGCAAGAAAACGAGTAAATGTAGCATGCATGTCTGACCTGAGCTCCACTACTTCCACATGTGCAAGGGGCATTCGGTAGCGTCAACAAAAGGCGAACAAAGAACACTGTCACATGTATGATGGGTTTACGGGATGTAGAGTGCGTCGTGCATGCGCGTATGTATCGGGATGTATAATGGAATCGCACTCATCACCACATATCGGAAAGAACCTTCTGTAATGTCAACGAAGGGACCGCGAGCACCTTAACGTGTTTGACGGAGATTGTGTGGTATATATGGTGTTTCTTTATCCACCTCGATTACTGGTGTGAAAAAGGTTTACTAGGCCACAGGGTTATCAGCTCCTCCGTCTTCGCTCTCGAGTAGGTTAATACTGCGTATGTCACGAATGAGCACTCCGTTAGCTGTCTTCACCTTCACCGTTCTTATCATTTCGTCGGTGCTTTTGATGGTTTCATTAACTACTCCCAAAGACCAAGCGCTGAAATGTGCGCGTTCGTCGGCGATCATAACCACGTCCCCAACTTTGAATGGTCTTGTTTTGGCCATCCACTTCTGTCGAGTCTGCAAAGCCGGTAGGTACTCCCGTAGCCATCGCCTCCAGAAGACCTTGGCCAGATAGTTCGCTTGCTTCCACCCATGGAGGTAGCTCCCACGAAGGTTTACCGGCCCTTGGAAACCCTCGTTCGACCTTAGCGTCAATAAGTCGTTTGGGGTGAGCGCCAGGTGGGTGGGGTCGCCGTTCAATACTGGAACCAGGGGGCGGTTGTTCAGGATTCGCTCCACCTCAGTCATGACGGTGTTCAGGGTCTCGTCGTCGGGCGGCTGCTGCTCCATGATTGACAGCAATATCCGTCTGGCGGACCGGATCATGCGTTCCCATATGCCGCCTCGGTGACTGGCCTGTGGGGGGTTGAAATGCCAGCGTATGCCGTAGGCCACGGTTCGATTCTGCAGTTCGTCCCTGTTTATGTTCTTGTGCCAACGCTGCAATTCCCGTTGAGCGCCCACAAAGTTCGATCCATTGTCTGAGTATATGTCGGCCGGTACGCCTCTTCGGTTGATAAATCTTTGCAAGGCCCGTAGAAACGAATCGGTCGTCATCGAATGTGCGACTTCTAGGTGCACCGCACGTGATTTCATGCACGTCATGATACATCCGTATCGCTTTTCTAATCTTTTCCCGCACTTGATCCACAAGGGCCCGAAATAGTCCAACCCGGTGTCACTGAACGGCCACCAGCCCGTAGTCACCCTGCATTCTGGTAGCGGGGCTATGAGTTGTTTGCCTGCTGTGGCATTGCGTCTCCTGCATTGCACACACCGTCGGATCACGCGTTTTACAGTCTCTCGTCCTCTCAACAACCAAAGACGCTTTCGGATGACGCTCGTCACGTGACTTTCCCCGGCATGTCCCTCTACGGCGTGGACGTGTTGAATCATTAGCTCTACTACGGGTTGTCTCGCAGGCAGCAGTATAGGATACTTTGTGTCGAAGTTCAGGTGGGCGTTGGTCAGCCTACCATCCACCCGCAGCAGTCCGTTGATGATTTTGGGGTTTAAACGCTTCAGCTCGCCTCTTGGAGATGGCATGTCTTCATTGGTCAGCCCCATTTCTTCCGCCCTCTTGAGTTCTCGGGCGAAAGCCTCGCGTTGTATCATTCTGAAAATATCGTACTCTGCCGCTTGTAGCTCATCGGGACCTATCGGGCCGACCGGTATCCGACCTGAGGGCCGTAGCCCTTTCATGACTAGTAAACTTATCTTGAACCTGGTTAACCAAACTAGCGAACTAAGCGTCTTCATCCAGGAAGAAAACCTGACCAGTCGCGATAAAATGGGCGACGCTTCGACGACGTTGGTTGCTATCACTACGCCTTTGATCTCCAGTTCCAATTCCGTAGGGGGTTTTAATTCGAACACGGGCCAGTCCTGTTTGGGCAATTGCAGGAAGTTCGGCCCTCTCGTCCACGTGTCCAGTTGCCTGAAGTTGTTCGAACCTCGAGAGCACAGGTCGGCCGGATTATCGCCAGACCTGACATGATTCCACTGGTGCGTGGCCGATTCATCGTGGATAATCGTGAGCCGGTTAGCAACGAAAGTACTAAACCGGCTCCGTACGTTGTTAATGTAGTAAAGTACTATCGTTGAATCCGTCCAGAAGCTCACCGACCAAATGTAGAGATCGAAACATCTCTTCACAGCTTGCACCACCCTGACTGCCAGCACGGCTGCGCTGAGTTCAAGGCGTGGGATTGAGACCGACTTCAGTGGAGCAACGCGGGCTTTGGCGAACAGGATCCTCGTGGTATATTGTCCATCTCCTGCGCACCATCGTCCGTACACCACAGCTTCATAACGGACTTCGGATGCATCAGAAAAGGCATGTAGTTCTCCAGTCCGTGTCGTATGGCCAGGAGTCAAACATCGTGGATTTCTTATGTCCCCTAATTTCTTCAAGGTGTTCAAAAATTCTTCCCAGTCCAGCCGGTCCCCTCGGTCCAGTGACTGGTCCCAATCAGCTTTCTTACGGCACAGCCGCTGCAGCAAGATCTTTCCGGGTAGCAGCCATGGTGAGACGAAACCGAGCGGGTCAAACAAACTTGAGACGGCAGATAGTATGCCACGACGGGTTATTGGCAGCTCGGGAACGTTCAGTTCGAAAACAAAATCGTCCGTTTCCGCGTCCCATTGTATCCCTAAGTTGCGCTCCATAGAAAGTGGAGAGCCGTCCAAATCTCTTACCCTTTCGACCTTTTCGTGATACGGGATGACCTTCAGCACTTCTGAAGCGTTCGACATCCATTTAGTTAGATGGAAGCCGCCCTCTTCCAGCAATCTCGTCAGACCCCTGAACTGCTCTAGAGCTGATTCCACATCATCGAATGACCCAAGGTAGTCGTCGACGTAGAAGTTCCTGCTGACGCTTTCTACCACCGTCCGATGTACTAGATCGCCATGTTTGTTCGCTGATCCTCGGAGGGCGTAGTTGGCACAAAATGGTGACGATATGGCTCCGAAGGGGTGGACGGTCATCCTATAATTCACCACTGCGTTGTCCCGGTCGCTCCCTTCCCACCACAGGAAACGCAAAGCATCTCGTTCTCCTACCGGAATCTTCACCTGGTGGAACATTTCCCTAATGTCGGCAGACAAAGCCACTTTACCCACTCTGAAACGGCACAAAACATCGATCAGTGGTGTGGTCCAATCAGGCCCCTGTAGTAGGCGATCGTTTAACGACTTGCCCTGGAACTTGGCCGCACAGTCGAAAACCACGCGCAGTCTATTGGGTTTTTTGGGGTTGATAACCGGATGGTGAGGCAGATACCAGATACCCCTTTTGCTGTCGGTGTTAACAGGCACCTTTTCAACGTAACCGAGGGCCTCGTTTCGCTTCATCAAATCCGCGTATCGTTCCCACAGATTCTGGTCTCGAATGAATCGTTCTTTTAGTCGTAGTAATCGTTGGAGAACATAATTTCTGTTGTCAGTCCACGGGTCGTCCGGTGTGCGCCATGGGAGGGGAACCTCGAACTGTTTTTTGAGGCCTCTAGAGCCTTGCCGCACCGTTTGTAGAGCGAAGTGATCCTCTTGAGACAACGTCGGTCTTTCGTCTCCAATGTCATGAAACTCCTTTTCATAAAGCCGTTGCAGATGATACTCTATGCGGTCCGTTTCGGCGGATAAGTAATTCACGGAACCGCGTACCCCTACTGGACCGTATAACATCCATCCCAGAGCCGTGCGTACGGCATAAGGTGCCTGGCGGTCGCCCACTCTCTGGTCAAGCACCCAATGCGCCTCTGGCACGTCGCAGCCGATGAGGAGATCCACTTCATCATCTTCCCAGTCTACAACGGTTACATCCTGCAGGTGGGGCCACCGAGTCAAGATTGCGTTCACCGACCTTGGTGCTCGCATGGGGAGATCCGCTAACGTGAATGCCTCCGTTGGTTCAATTTCCTCGTTAGTGTCTAGAGAGATGAGTTGCAGCCTTAATCTACCGGCAGTCATTACCTGTGTTCCGCCCACCGTGCTCACTGCTAACGACGTCGCACCTTTAGCCAGTTGGTGTTTGTCGGCAAACCGCTCTTTCACTAAAGTGGTGTCGGATCCACTATCAACGAAAGCCAACGCCTTGACTATCCCAGTCGGAGTCACTACTCCCACGGCCACTACGCCTAAACGTACCGGTTTACTGGCAGATTGTGAAGTTGAACAAATCACGCTGGGCTTGGCACTCGCCTCGGATATGGTTACTCTCGCCTGATGCAGTAGCCGATGGTGTCTGCCCGTGCAGCCCTCGTAACCACATCGATTCCTTGTTCTACAGGCTGCTGCCCGGTGCGTGGTGTTGAGACAGATAAAACATGCTCCTGCCATCCTCGCCATTCCCCACCGTTCGTCTATTGTGGCGTTGCCGAACTTGGGGCATTCTGGTAGGCCATGGCTAGTACCACAGGATCTGCAATTTGGTTTCGCCGTAGCATCTCGTGAAATGACGTGTGTATTGGTCCAAGGCTGGTACTTTGGATGTTCCCGTACAGGGGTTTGGACTTGGCTAGTACTGGGCTTGTTTGCTCGGTTGCTGTCCCGGATGAGTCGGCCGAATCTGCTGTCAGCTATCTTCGTTTGCCTGTCTAAGTATTCAGTCAGGTCTTCGAAGTTGGCTTCTCTGTCGCTTCGGCTTATCCGTTCTGCTTCTTCCGCCCACCGACCCTGTAGTTCGGGAGAGAGGTGACGGACTATGCCTTCCAAAGTGTGCATGGCGTCTAGGTCAGCTCTGTAACCTAAATGGTCGAGGGCTATTGAGCAGTTCTGCATCTTAATCACCAGGTCGGCCATGGTGTAGACGTCGCCCCTGGTTCTCTTTGCCTCTGCCATCACGCCCTCTATTAGGTTACGGGCTACTTTGAAAGGTTGGCCAAACAAGTCCCTCAGAATCTTCCTTGCCCTTGTGTAGCCTTGTTCTGGATCGAGCATGGTGCATCCGTCGATAGCTTCTCGCGCTCGGCCTCGGCAGTAGTGAGTAAGGTAAAGAAGCCTTTGCCCAGGGTCGGTTACCTTATTTTCAACGAACGTCTCGAACTGCTTGACATACTTGCAATATTGCTCAGCTCGCCCGTCGAAAACCGTTAACTCCACTCTAGGCAGATCGATCGATGGTGGTTTGTAGTCGGCGACCGGCGTGCGGTTCCCTACTTTATTGCACCCTAATCTATCGGAAGTGTCGAAGTCACTGGTCTCATGCTCTCGCTGTTTCTGTGTACACTTCTCTGCTTCATGCGCCTGTAGTCTAGCCGAAAGTAACTGTTGCTCTAGTTCTATTATTCTCAGCTTATATAAATCAACGTCCTTACGATCAATATTGTTCTCAATAACACATGAACTAGCACTGACAGGATTAGGCGATCTAGCATTAACTAAAGAATCATATGTACCCAAAACCTCCCCAGAGACTTGCCGTATTACTTCCTCTCCGGATTCGACTGCTTTTGATCCTTTTCTTGGCATTTTGCGTGATTTTTCCTCGTTCCAAATAGATCTGTTGAGTATTGTTACGAACGTTTGAGCAATGCGTAGCCAAATTCGCAACGGATCCCGAAATCAGAAGGCGATTATCCGTGATATTCTACGATACTAGATTATTACAATAAACAATGACATAAACAATATACAAACCTCAATAATACGATCACAAGGACTCAACAACGAGAAACCGAATAGCAGCGTGTGAGCAGACAGCACGTGCGTCACGCAGGTCCTGAACAAGGATGTGCCAAAGTAGCGCTCTGGGCGCGAACAAACAACAATTGGTCCAGAAAAACAACCAGTTCGTAAAGACAAGTCAATAGTGTATGGAAATGAGTGATGTTGGGAAAACACTGAACCGCGAGGGAAAAAGGGGGATTTTCCACGACCGGCTGTTACAGCAGGTGGCTGGCCGTGATAGATGAGTGAAAGGTGATACAATTTTGGATTTGTCTGGGTTCGTTGATGAGTAGCTAGAGAGTACCTAAAGTTGGTAACAAAGTGGTTGCGGGAAGCGGACACATGGTGGACTGATAAAGTCGTACAAAAGTAGTACTTATGAACAGCTCTCAGGAAGTGCAGGTGATTGCATAGCTGGATATGCTAAAGTCTGACATGAAAAGCCAAGGAGGCAATCGAGCTTTTTATGTCCTGAGTTGTGGATACTTCAGTGCCAGTGCAAATTTCATGAAATGCGAATGGCTGAGTCAGAGAAAATGCAACGGAAGGATACAATGAACACAGAGCTGGTGTCAAGCAGATTAAGCGCTGGAAGGAGGACCATTTCGTTTTGCGTGCAATTATTAGCAGGTGAGGAACGAATCTTTAAAATATGGTTTTGTTTAGATAAATGTAGTGGTGACACACAAATTACCAGGTGGATGAATGGTCTCTTCAAGAGTATATCAGGAATTGTGATATTCATAGTAAAGATCTGAACAGTGAAACAGTTTCATGCTTCGGGGTACAGAATCCGATAACTGAACATAATAGGATGAGGGTAAACATGACTTCAGTCCAGACAAATGAAAGATAAGTCGATGGATATAAATGTCAGTAGTTGCAAATAGTAGGGTACATTTCTGAGCCGAGTGAGTATATGTGCGTATGTTGACCTGGAACTTGACCGGGGGTATGGTAAACCTTATTCAGGAAAGTAAGAGGAAATGGGTGGCAGCGGTAAGATGCAGGGGACTTTGTTTTTGAATCCGCAACTGGTGCTAGTGGGTGAGGCTGGCCGTGCGCTGAATACCTAACGTGAGAAACAGTCCTGGTGACGGGAGGTGCGATCCGCCGGCCTAGTTGCGCCTGCACACCGGAGCAGTAGGCCTGCACGCCTGATATGCTCCGGCCAAAGCGGAGGATCTGACTGTAACACAAGTTTGAGCAACGCGTAGCCAAATTCGCAACGGATCCCGAAATCAAAAGGCTATTATCCGTGATATTCTACGATACTAGATTATTGCATGAACAATGATACCAAAAAGATGCAAACCTCAATAATGAGATCACAAGGACTCAACAAACGAGAAGCCGAATTGCAGCGTGCGAGCAAGGAGCACGTGCGTCACACATGTCCAGAACAAGGATGTGACAAAGTGGTGCCCTGGGTGCGAACAAACAACAATTGGTCCATAGAAACAAACAGTTCGTAAAGACACGTCAATAGTATAAGCAAGTGAGTGATGTGAAGAAAAACACTGAATCGCAAGGGTTTAGGGGGATTTTCCACGACCGGTCGTTACTTGGACCAATAAGGCATTTTTCCTTCAGTGCACGCGCCGTCTAAGGGGCACAGCTCCGACGCGACTAGCTCTGATAGATAGTGCCGGTTCCCCAATCACTTCCCCCAGCAAAGTAGCCGAGGCATTCAGCTCCCACTTCCGTACAGTTTTTAGATCCATACCCATATCACCCCACCCTACCATGAACCCCATATCTCTGGCCACTACCCTTAACAGCGTCACTGCTCCCATTGGTGCAGTTGCACAAGGTTTCCGACAGCTCAACGAATATTCCTTCACGGGTCCTGACCTAATCCACCCCCCGTATTCTGAAGGAAACCGCGGGCACATTAGCTGCTCCTTATGCCTCGCTCTTTCAGCGTTGCATTGACAATGGAGTTTCCCCCAGTAGCTGGAAATAAACAGTTAGCGCACCCGTCTACAGAAATGGTGATAGACACCTTGCTTCTAGTTACAGAACCATAAGTCTCACCGGCATCACCAGCAAACTTTTCCAACGAAGTATTAAGAGTGCGGTTCTTTCCAGTCTGCATAGAAATAGGGTCCTCTCTCTGTCCCAGCATGGGTTTCTTCCAGGCCGATCAAGCACCACCAATATGCTTACTGTCATGGATAGTCTAACGAAAGCCTACGATGATGGCCAGCTCTTACATGCTAGATTCATCGATTTTGCTAGGGCTTTCGACAGGGCCTCCCATGCCCCTCTTCTTTATAAGCTGCAAACGCGGGGTTACAGGCTCCATGTTGGCCACCTTAAGCAGCTCCCTTACCGACCGCACCTTTGTGGTTAAATTCGGGAATGTTTTGTCTCAACCCTCCCCAGTAGCAACTGCGGCCCTCGAGGGTCGGTCTTAGGTCCTCTTCTTTTCTTGATCTATATAAGCGATCTTCCGACAGCCCTTCCTGCGAACATTGCCATGTACGCAGACGATGTAACCCTATGGAGTTCAAGCGTTGAAAACCTGCAAATTGCAGTTGATGAAACAAAACGCTGGTCCGAGGATGGGAACCTCCCAGGTAATGATGACAAATGCGTGAGCATGTCTTTCGGCAGAGAGACTGGTCACACTTTTTCCATTAATGGAGCAACCACACTGCCTAGGGTTGACCGACACACGATGCTCGGTTTCTGGTTAGATTGTAACTTGTCGTTCTCCCATCTTCACCAACTTTCGAGCGAGTCTGCCTTTCGAGGCCTATATGTGATTCGAAGGTCCCTCACGTGCATCTCTAGGGGCGATTTCCCCATAAATTTTGGCACGTATAGTCAACCTCGTCTGGAGTACGGTGGTCAGATAGTGCACTCTGATCTCACCCGAGACCTTGAGAACCTAGAAAGAGTTCAGAGGGTCTCCACCAAAGCAGTATGGGGTCGGTCTCATCTACATTATCCTGTCCGCCCCTCACTTATCAGTCTCTATCTCCTTGACTTTAAAAGTGTAAGAGGTGATCTGTTTCTGATGTTTCACCTTTTTGAATCAGGTCAAAGCGATTACTTCTTCTCCGTCTGTCCAGCCTCTTCTCTCCGTGGTCACGGCAGAAAGGTTTTTAAACCGAGGCCACACACTTCACTACAAATCACTTTTTTTAAGCTATAGGGTTATTACTCTGCGGAACGCACTTCCGGAAGATATTGTTCTCTTGCAGAACAAAATTATCTTCAAGAAAAATTTCGACCTTTACCTGGGTCTCTCCCAGTAATACGTCGTCCAGAAAACTGAAATAGATGTCTTTCATTGATTTTCCATTTCAATTTATATTCATGAATGTCGCACCCTCATTCAGCCTAAGGCACTGTCCACAGTGAGACACTGCATGATTCTATGTGTATTTTGTTTTTGCTGCCACCCCCGCCCCCCCGCTTCTTTTTACTCTCGTTTCAGCTCGGTGAATCCGACGGAAGATCAAAGATTTCCTCGATAACCGGGACAATTGGGCTCAAAGCCTCGAACCCGTGTAGTACTTCAAGACTTCAAGACCTCAAGACTTCCACCTTACTCTGCCCGGGCTGATACTGCACAAAATGTCTGCCTTTCAGAAAAAGAAAATGACACAGTGTTGGAACTACGGAAACGCGCCGACAACACAACTGTCTGGGAACACGATTGGCTCTAGCCACACCAAGTCCTGAGCAAACTGAACTGAACTGAACTGAACTGGCCCGCTGTCAAGGCCGAAGAACATTACACGGACTTCCTCTTTGAGGTCGCTCTTGAGACACTTGGAACGTACGCTTTGGGCAACTGCTGCGAAAACTCTAGATTCTTGGTATCCTTGGGTCCATGATTCACTGGAATAAGGACTTCCCAATCGAGATAACGTTCTTCGCCAGAGTTGCACGGTCTCTGTCCCAGCAGTTTCCTGTCATCTGTAGCGTACTACTCTGTCTGACCTCAGTATTACTCACTCGATTATTCCACCCAATCCTAGCGATACTACACAAACATCGGTGGTCATAAACCTCGAGACGTCGAATATCTTCTGCACACAGACCTCAAGTCTTACTACTATACGATAAAACGGGACCTACCACGGCACAGTACACACGACCTTTCAACTCCAACGAAATATCAGATCAGCGTCATATGTGCTTCAGTCCAGCGTACGCCGCTCAAGCTTTGGATATGCGAGTGCTCACCTATACTATTATGCTTCCATCTGTGGTCACAGTGATGCCAAGGTAACTGAAGCGGTCGACAGCTGCCAGCAGCTCCCCATCTAGCATCGAGTTCGGAATTGTTGACGTCCAGTCTTGCAATACCACTTTACACTTTGAAGGTGGAAGACGCATGCCGAATGGAGCTATAGCTCTTTTGAGTTTATTTAGTGCACGTTGCGCATGTTCCATGCATTCGAACAAGTAGACAACGTCGTCCGCGTAATCTGGGTCACACAGCTCTTCATTTTTTCCTAGTTCGACGCCTACATCATGGAGACTTTGTAGGACATTCTTCATTATCTCGTCCATGACGAAGTTGAACAGGAATGGAGAAACGGGTCATCCGGTGTTCGACAAGGATGTCCCATTTTCCATTCCTGGTGTTATCAACCTCGTGAAAATAGACCTTTGACGAAAAAATTATTAACGTTAAAGCACCCGAAGCGTCCGAAAGAATGCGAACTAAAAGAGAAGTAGTATTGTCAAGACCAGATAAAAGCGCGAGTATTGTAATCCCTAATAAACCGATAACCTTCGAAGGGATACGACCAGCTAGGATGACGATTCCTAGGTTGTACCATCTACCGACGGTATACAGAGAAGGCGTCCCCTTGAAACCGATTTTGGATGTGTGCAACTCGCCGTATCAAGCAGTAACAAAGCGGTTAGCCACACTGTAGGAACCACTAGAAGTCAGGATTTCCAGACACAGCCTACGAGGCACATTGCATTTTGTAGAGATTGTGAGCAACCTAGATTCGGAAGGCAAGCAAATGATTTCGCTAAATGTTACCTCACTGCTCACCAATGTCCCGACCACCGAATCAATCAACTGTCTATGTGGATACTTGCAGGAGAACAATATCGATCCAGGCATCTCGTTAGATGAACTGGAACAGTTACTATTTGTCCGCACTCATAATATTGATTTCCAGTTCAGCAATGGAATATATCGTCAGAAGGACGGGGCGGGAATAGAGCCACCTTTGGGGCCCTTATTTACTGGCACTTTCATGGTAAAACTTGGAAACAATCAACCCAAGTAAACGATCGAAGACTGCACCTCAAATAAACGGTATGCGGACGATATCATATGTGTGGTAGATACCAAAGCTGATACGAACCTACTGTTTAACAGTTTTAAGAGCCCATCAAAATGTTCAGTTCACTTTGGAAAGAGGAAGATAAAACAAGCTATTGTTCTTAGATGTTTGCGTAAGCCGTCGAAGTGATGGTTCCGTTCAGTTATCAATACCGCTCAAAGTGAAGAGAAATCCAGTGCGTTGCTTGGTTAGTAGAGCAAGGAAAATCTGCACGGAAGACACAATAGAAAATGAACTTCGTTTTCTGAGGAGTGTTTCCTAAAACACGGCTATCCTGGAAGGTTTATTGACAAAATGATGCAGCGACATGAGGAGGAGCCAAAACAGACAGCAGTCGAGAGGAAATTTGTATATGTCCGTTTACCGTTCAAAGGACATACGGAAAGTAAAAGTACCCGACGAAGACTAACAGGAGCAGTCAGTGAACATTCTACGCGCCACAAATACAAATGATGTTCGAGTTTAAACCGGTCGTGTTCCTTCGACCGAGCGATAGAGTACCAGATTCGGCAGCATCTTTCTGTGTGTATTCATTCACCTGCTCCTGTGGAACTAGGTACGTTAGTCGCACGGCCAGGCGTTTATTCGAACGTGTTGGTAAAAATTGCCCGGCCTGGTCGAACCCATGAGCAATTAAGACAATTACGAGTGCAGTGTTCACACTTTGTGGAGTCAAACCATTCAGTATGGGCGATAAACGCATTTCGAACCATTTAAAAAACGCGCAACAAGCAATCAGGACTTGTCAAGTGTCGCCGCTGAAGCCGTGACTATTCGTCTCTACAGTCCTCTCCTGTGTGCTCAGAACCATCACGACAAGACTGCAGTTTGACGTGGTATGATGGCTTGCGTGCCTCCCTGACCCAAAGAGCTATACAGGATGGCTTCCTTAAGTCGACGATGCAATCACGCATGACAGGTCAATGAGTAGAGCCATGTGAAGTTTAGTCTTTGAATCAGTTGACGGGCAAGATTTAGTTCTAACCACCATGCCCCTAGAGAGGACACGCCAGTGAATGAACACGGAGAGAAACAGTTTACCGGTCTAAAAACCTCCACTAGATGGACGTTGGAGTGGATTACCTGGGGTTTCTCTCGATAGTGGGAGAAGTCATCGCACTTCATTGAACAGCTGTTGTTCGCCCAAGTTGAGCAGTTCCCAGCCGAAAGGATGCTGCGTCATCCACGTTCCGCTCGCTCCGTTGGAAGCATTGGACTATGGACTGAATCCGAAAAGTGGATCGATAAAGAACACCAGCGAAGGTAAGATAAAACGCATGCGGTAATCAGGTCTCACGTGACAGACCAAAAGAAGTTCCTTCACGGGTTCTTCGGTCACGTTCCCGTGGTAGGTTAACTCCCCACTGCCTTGTGGGTCATACTTTTGGACCTAAGGCTCCGGTTCGGGTTCCAAAAGAAAAAGAACCCTTCTGCAGTGTAGGCAGCCACGAAGTGGGTGCCCGGAAATCTTCAGCGGTCAATGGGGAAACATTCCTTACCTCTGTGCGTTTCGTCCTTTGCGTTCCAGTTCTAAATGCGTACGGGTGGTCACAGTAAGTCGTGACTGTGAACTTTTAGCTTTCTGAAAGGGTAGCAAATTAGAGACAGGGGGAAAAAGTGGATCCATTCTCCGACCTGCTGCTTTCAACGTCCGCATACTTTACCAAACGGGGCAGCAGGCTGCCCTAGCTAGGACTCTTGAAACCTTTAAAACAGATGTGTGTTGTGTCTCCGAAACACGTATACAACACCCAACTTCAGTGTTAAGACTTCGCCCTCCCAGATACAAACTCAGCTTCTCATTGCACTCTTCGTGTATCGGGTGATTCGGTGTCTAGTGATCGTGGTCAGGCTGGCGTTGGCATCGCTCTGAGGGTGAAGGCTGAGCGTTCACTGCTCGACTGGATTCCAGTCAGCATTCGCTTGTGTGTAGTTCGGTTGAGTGGTTCTGTGCGTGTCGTTTCTGTGTATGCCCCAGCTGACTGTAGCTCTCCTGAGGCTAAAGATGAATTCTACCATGATTTGTCTCAACTGTTCCACGGCGTGCTTTCTATGGACATCACAGTTGTTTCTGGTGATTTCAGTGCTCAAGTCGGAAGCCTAGACGAGACGAAAAGGAATATGGAAGTTCAATATTGCGTCCCAGCCAATGGAACTGATAACGGTGATCGACTCATTCAACTATGTTCCGACCACGGACTATTCCTAGCGAGTGTAAATTTCTCGCACAAAAAGCGACACTGGCTAACCTGGTGTTCTCTTGCGCCTTCACAGCGTTGGACTCAGATCGAACATGTTGCCATCGGTTACCGCTGGCGCGGTTCATTTCAAGACTGTCGATCATTTTGGTCCACATTTGTAGACATTGATCACGCTCCTGCCCGCGCGCGTTTCACTTTGCGCCTCATCAGTGGCCAAAGCAACGCCAAAGCGAACCGTCCCACGCAGATGCTACTGGACGATGATCGACGATCGGCTTTCCGAACAAAATTATCCACCAGGTTATCGATGCACTTAAATGCCCAGTGTCCAGAACAGCGATGGACAGAAATCAAACAGGCCCTACGTGCAGCTGCTGATGCTACCCAAAGTCCAACAACTAGAAACACACAGAAATAATGGATATCCGCATCCTCAGTTGCACTGTAAGATGTGCGCAAAACGATTCCTCCGTATTCCATATACGAAGAGGCACGGAGATGCCCTAAACGCCAGCTGATTCGAAGCCTGAGAAATGACGGTGAACGCTGGTGGATTACGAAGTGTTGGGAGATGGGGAAAACTGCGACGATTGGCAACAGCCCCAACCTTTTCCATTTGATTAGGCAAACCGGTCTACGTAAACCAGGGGTTCGCGAATTGATCAAAGAGGCGATCGGCTCACTGATTCGAACTCAGGAGCGTCGTCTAATTCGCTGGGCGGAACACTTCGAGAAGCAGTTTAATTGGTCTTTATCCTCTTCAGGTTTGCTCACTGGCGCAATGGGTACAGCTCTTGTTATAGATACCGATCGTCCGTCAGAAGTGGAGGTTCTCCGCGAGATACGCCATCTTCAACGACATAAGGCCGGATGGGTTGCCTCTGTCTATTTCCAAAGACGGTGGCCCAGCACTTTTACTGGAGTTGATGAAACTCCTCGGTTTGATATGGGAAAAGGAACAAGTTCCAAAGACTTGGTGTGAATCGGTGATCTTACCGATTTATAAGAAAGGCGACAGATCCTCCTGTGAAAACCACAGGGGAGTAAGTTCTGTTAGCATCGTATCCAAACGGCTAGCTGGTATTATTCTCCGCTGCTTATCTAACGCTCGCGAACAGTGCTCGCGCAAGAATCAAGCTGAGTTTAGACCTGGTCGAGATTGTACTGATCACATCTTCACTCTTTGACAAATTTTAGAACATGGGCACACCAACTATCTCCGTTTTTCTTGATCTCAAAGCGGCCTTCGCCTCAGTTCACCACACAGTTCTCTGATGCTGCCTCTTGTTGAAGGGTGTACCAGAGAAATTCATTTCCACCTTGACTTCCCTTTACATGAATAGTCGAAGCCGAGTTCGGGCTTGCAGTGATCTTTCACTCGAGTTCACCACATAAAGTGCTGTACGTCAGGGTGGCCCCTCTCTCTTCTTTTCTGTTTAATTTTGTGACTGATATGATCCTAGAGAATCCACTTCTGCCTACATGAAATCTCCACATATATGATCCCTCGTTCTCGCGCTCGACTTCATTCACTCAATCAAGCTACACAAGTTATGACCGAGGTGCTGGCGGTCGGACAAAACTAACTACCTATTACCACACCACCCATTTTCACCCACTCTTTTACACAACAAAAATAATGCCATTCCGTGCGCTTCTCAAGTAGCGATCGATAAAGACGCTGGCTATGCAAATGAGATTCCTTCAGTTGTGTGCAGCTCATCAGAACCACTACTGAGATCACATGTGCCACTGAAGCTTGCAGCCTTCAGTGTACGCACTCTGATGCAAATAGGCCAACAAGCAGCTTTAGCGCGCACACTCGAGACACTAGCTGTTGACGTCTGCTGCTTATCCGAGACCCGCATTTAGGACCCCACCGTCGTAATTCGTCTGAATTCGCCCTCAGGACTTGCTTTTGCTCTACTCTTATCCGGAGACGCCGAGGCTTCTGCATCTGGCCATGCAGGAGTAGGAATCGCTTTGAGTGCTAAACCTGAGTCTGCGCTACGCGACTGGATCCCAGTCAACAGAAGGTTATGCGCGCTTCGCTTAGAGGGTTTGTTTAAAGCTAACAAAGGCGGCGACGGCAATCGTTGTCTTTTTGTTGTCGCTGTCTACACCTCTACTGACTACAGCCCGGATCCAGTCAAAGGTATATTCTACCAACAGCTTCACGAACTTCTTCAAAGGCGTCTCATAGAGATATAATAGTACTGGCTAGAGATCTAAGCGCCCAGATTGGCCACCTAGGTCCAGACGAGGGAATGCTGAGACGCCAAAGCGGCACCAACCATCGAAGCACGGATAACGGCAATCGACTACTCCATCTGTGCGCATGCCATCGCCTATTCTTAGTGAATACAAGCTTCTGGCGCAGCTTTCGTCGCACAGTCACATGGCGACCGCCATCTGCTAATCAGTCTTGGACGCAAATAGACCACATAGCCGTAAGCTACCACTGGCGTGGCTCAGTCAAACCTTGCAGGTCATACTGGAGTACACATCTAGATTCAGATCACGCCCTAGTGTGTGCCGAGTTCATAGTACGGTTTTTCACCAAGTCAAAAGTCCGCCGTCAACGGGTAGACGTAGACTAACTTTGCCGGACGTCGGTCCGAGAGAGATATCAGAATGAGCTTGCTGCCCAGCTAAGTAGCCACACATAAGATGACTTGTCAGACCTCTGGGAACGCATCCAAGATGCTATAAAAGTAGGGAGTACCGCATCTTGTGAATTAGTCACGGCATGCGGTCACGCACTGAATCTCATCAAGTTCTCTGAAATTGCTAGGCAGCTGCGGGGATATCCCTGCCGGAAGCAAAAACCACAATACCCGCGCCCAACTAGGACGAAATCTGATTAGAAGCTTGCCCAAATAGAGAGAGAGAGTTGGTGGTCGGAACGCGCGGCCGGAATGGAACTAGCTGCTGCCACCAGCAATGCTCGGAGACTTTTCCAACTCATCCGATCTACTCGGACCAAGAAGCCTGGATTGAGCGAAGTGATCTGCGAGACAAACGGCCAACCAATCCCTCAGCTTTCACGGCGCATGGACCGATGGGCAGAACACTTTTAAAGAGCAGTTTAACTGGCCTTCAGCGCCAGCGTCCCCACTAAGTAGCTCGTTTGAACCAGTTCATGCTCCATGGACTATCTGCACTACCCCACCCACAGAAGAAGTCGATCGTACGCTCCACCAACTGAAACGAAATAAACCTCTCGGCCCTCCTCAAAGATGGTGGTGTACACCTCTCTAAAGCGCTCACCAGCCTCTTCGAGATTCGGCTCCAAGATTGTCCCAGAAAGTTAGAACTGTGCATGCATCATCCCTGTATACAAGAAGGGGGCTAGAAACGTCTGTTTCAATCACAGAGGGATAAGCTTGATCTCGGTCGCATCAAAGTTGCTAACATCGGTAATCCTCCAGAGGTTGTCCCCGGTGCGCGAGCAACAAGTCCGTGAAGAACAGTCCGGTTTACGTCCCAATCTCGGGTGCATCGATCAGATTTTCACCATCCGTAAGATACTTGAGATCCACCACACATATCGTAGAGCGACGGTAGTCATATTCTTGGACATCCGAGCAGCTTTTGATTCCGTTGATGGGACAGCCCTCTGGGATTGTCTCATCAGACAGGGAGTGCCTGGTAAGTATTTGAAAATCATCCAAGCTCTATACCATCAGACTTCAGGCCGAGTACAAGCATATGGCTCATCGTCACTTTGTTTTCCACTTGGAAGTGGCGTGCCTCAAGGTTGCCCACTCTCACCCTTCCTGTTCAAGTTTGCAATCGACGACATCCTAAGAGGGGCACAAGGAAATCAAACGAACGAAGGCGTTGAGCTTCTACCTGGTAACAGACTTTTGGACTTAGACTATTCAGATGACATCGCATTGGTTTGCGACGATGCTACGGTAGCACAGTGCGTCCTGGATAACCGCGTCGTACGGTACGGGGTGTGCTTTTCACACTCCAAGTGTGAAATGCTTCTATAAGACTGGCAGGGCCCCATCCACGCACTTACCCTCGATAACGATCGGTTAGAAGTTGTTGAAAAGTTTGTCTACTTGGAAAGCTGTGTAACTGTCGATCGACGGATTAGAGACGATGTGGACAACCGAGTAGCGAAGGTTCAAGCGGCGTTCTGCTATTTACTTCACCTATGGAGACGTCGTAACATCTCTCTCCGACTAAACGATAGGGTGTACAACGCTGCTGTGCGCAGTATGTTCCTATACGCTTGTGAAACCCGGCCTGTTCAAACGGCCGATTTCGACCGGTTGTCCGTGTTCGATCATGGATGCCTGAGGAGTATCTCACGGGTTTGGTAGCAACAGCGAATAAACAACTGCACAGTTCGAAACGGAACCGGACGTGCCACGTACCCAATTAATGCTACCATCGGCTTCGTTGGCTAGGACATGTGCTACGCATGCCAACTCATCGACGTCCCCGTTGCATTCTATTCGCCGAGCCTAAGGTTGACTGGAAACGACAAAGTGGAGGCTAGGCCATGACATGGCACCGATCTGTCAAAGTGTTGACGTCAAGACTTGCTTCTGTCGGTTCCTCACGCTTGTATGATTGGGGACCTTGAGATCCACTACACAGCTGGCTGGGAACGTTGTCGGATATAGCTGAGGGTCGTGCTCAGTGGCGGTTATGTTGTGACAGCTTGTGTTCGAACTCCTGAGAAGCCTCCCTTTTGATTCTTCATTTCTGTTTCGCTGTTTCATGTTTTTGCATGGCACCACGCCTCTGTACATTGTACACGGTAGTCGGTGAATATATATATATATATATATATATATATATATATATATATATATATATTGTTGATGATAGTGGCATTGAACTTTTCCCGGGTGAAAAGGTATCAGAATCTAAGTATGCAGAAGACATAGTTCTTCTAAGTGAAGATCCACGTGAGTTGCAAGCTTTTCTAGACAGCTTGAGGGATTGCGTAACAATGTTCGGTATGCGTTTTGCACCTTCAAAGTACAAGATCCTATTGCAGGAGTTGGTTGGTCCAACGCCAAGCCTTTCAGTGTCCGGGGAGACTATAAACGTGGTAGACAAGTTCTGTTATCTTTGCAGCTGCAGTTCACCCTCGGGCCGGATATCGGACGAGGTGTCTTTGTGAATACAAAAGCTCGTTTAGTTTTTGCCAACCTGTCACCTGTAGTGTCGACACGACATCCGCTTATCTATCAAGAGTCGAGTGTACGCTGCAACAGTCAGGCCCGTGCTTCTGTTTGGTTCAGAGGTATGATCACTGCAGGTGGAGGACATACGAAGATTGTCGGTATTTGAACGCCGATGTCTTCGCAGCGTTGCTCGAATCTGGTAGGAACACCGTGTGAGCAATGCTGAGGTTCAGCGGAAAGTCTTATGTTCAAGGATCAAATAATTAGATGGAACACTTAAGGTCACCAGGCTAAGGTGGTTGGAACATGTATTGCGCATGTCCCGTGACAGAATTCCTCGGCGTGCTATGGTTGCCGGGGTAGGTACCGATTGGAAGATGAGTAAGGGTGGTCAGTCCATGACAGATAAAAGGTCTGAAAAATCTAACTAGCGGACTTGACCATGAAAGGCGTGTTAGACTTTTTGGGTGGGGTCCAAGAGACCCTTTCATTCAGTGGTTAGATACGTTTGAGGGATATGGCTATATGCCATGATCAGTGGCGCTCTTGTATCCACAAACTTACTTAATCGACTTAATTCCATTATGGAGTTCTCTTTTGTTCTCTTTTTCCCTTCATTATTTCCTTTTGAGCTTGCAGCTAGAAGATAACAACCAAAGCCACCGTTCCCAGTGCACGGTTAATGGTTGTCTAAACAACTGGTGAGAAGTTTGGATGCGATACTTACCAAGCTTGATACCTCTGTGGCTTTCGCAGGAGAACCTGTCACCTTTTTTGTAAATCAGCACAGTCACCGATTTACACCATTCCCTGGGAATCTGCTCACTATCCCTAATAACCTGGAAGAGTTTTGTTAACTACGAAACAAAGCTTCGCTCCTATCCTTGAAAAAAGATGGAGACAACCCATCCGGTCCATCCGCCTTGTAGTTTTTCAGATAACCTATCTCCCTGACGACCTCCATTTCTGATGGGGGGGAGGGGGGGGGGGTGATATCCACGTGCATCGTTTCTCGGACAGGTATACTTGGAAGGTTTACCGTCAAAGTGGGCCAATTTGATTTTTCCCTAAAGTGTTTCGCCCAACGGTCCAGACAACGTCCCTGAGAGTGAATCAGTGAGCTGTCGTAGTCTGATTAACTCACTTACACCGGCTTTCCTTGTAAACGTACCTCCAATTAAACGGTAAGGGTTGTGAGTATTGCCAATAGACACAGCCTTTCCATTTTCCTACATTTCGCAATCCACCAATGTTTGCGATTGTTTCTCAGGCTGCTAGTCAGTTGGCGTCTCAGGAATTTACGCACTTCATTGAATAAGGCATCTAGAGGGACGGATCTGCACGCATCCAGCAGAGGAACTGATGTCGAAGGTATCCATCGTTTGTGAGGCTCAATTGAACCAGAGTTCTCTGTGGTATTAGAAGAGGTATACAAGGCTTCCCTGATCTGTTATCAGCGATCATCTGAGTCGACCACATCTGGCTGCACGGATAACCGTGTTGACAGCTTCGCCTGAAAAGCAAGTCGTCGGTTATTATCTAGAAGCAACTGCACAGGACAGGTGGCATTTATGTTGGTGCGACTACGGACGAGAATTAAACAGGCGAGCACGTACCAACGCGTGATCTAAGTTCACAGGCGTAGAACAAAATGAACGACAATCTTCAGTTGATCCACACCAGCGATGACCAACCAGAATATGGTCAATCTGAGTCCAGCGTTGTGAAGACGTTGGAGGGATGCCATGTCAGTCCGTGCCACTTTTTATGGCAGAAGTTCGTATTCGCCAGAAGTAATCTGTAGTCAGAGCACAGCTGAGTAAAACAATCGCCGTTATCGGGACGATCGGCTAGAATAGCAAGTGGGCCTCCGATGTGCCTTTCGGAATCTCCCAAACGGCCAACTTGGGTGGTGAAATCCCCAGCAATGACCATCACGTCTATTGAATGCACGCCTCGAAGCAGCTGAGACAAATCGTGACAAAATTCGTCCTTGGTCTCAGAGGAACTGTAGTCAGTGAGCGCATACGCAGACACGACGAACAAGCATCGACGCTTCAGTTTGTTGCCGTTGACGTGCAAGGAACCGTCCGACCGAATTGCACACAAACGAATGCTGAGTGGAATCCAGTCGAGCAGTGAACGCTCAGCCTTCACTCTCAGAGCGATGCCAACACCAGCCTGACCATAAGCACTACTCTTCGAGTGTTTCTCCGCAAGTCATACTCCGTGGCTGCCTACACTGCAGAAGGGTTCTTTTTCTTTTGGAACCCGAACCGGAGCCTTAGGTCCAAAAGTATGACCCACAAGGCAGTGGGGAGTTAACCTACCACGGGAACGTGACCGAAGAACCCGTGAAGGAACTTCTTTTGGTCTGTCACGTGAGACCTGATTACCGCATGCGTTTTATCTTACCTTCGCTGGTGTTCTTTATCGATCCACTTTTCGGATTCAGTCCATAGTCCAATGCTTCCAACGGAGCGAGCGGAACGTGGATGACGCAGCATCCTTTCGGCTGGGAACTGCTCAACTTGGGCGAACAACAGCTGTTCAATGAAGTGCGATGACTTCTCCCACCATCGAGAGAAACCCCAGGTAATCCACTCCAACGTCCATCTAGTGGAGGTTTTTAGACCGGTAAACTGTTTCTCTCCGTGTTCATTCACTGGCGTGTCCTCTCTAGGGGCATGGTGGTTAGAACTAAATCTTGCCCGTCAACTGATTCAGAGACTAAACTTCACATGGCTCTACTCATTGACCTGTCATGCGTGATTGCATCGTCGACTTAAGGAAGCCATCCTGTATAGCTCTTTGGGTCAGGGAGGCACGCAAGCCTTCACACCATGTCAAATTGCAGTCTTATTGTGATGGATGGCTCACCGGGCTCATTCTGCACTTGCGAAATGTGTACGCATCGAAATCAAGCCGGTTTCAGACCCGGTCGGGGTTGTATTTTTCACATCTGAACTTTTCGGCAAAACTCAGAACACAGACACATTCCGTAGGCCCAAAATCTATCTTTTTTTGATCTGAAAGCGGCGTCCGATTAAGCCAAACACACAGTTCTCTGTTACTGTCTCGTTGGAGAATGTGCCAGAGAATTTTGTTCCTCTTTTCGAATGCTTGTGTGCAAATAGCCGAAGCTAATGTCGTGCTTACGGCGATCTTCCACCCAAGTTCATCGCGAAAAGTGCTGTTCATCAGGGGTGCCCTCCTTCACTTCTCCTTTTAGATTTGGTAGTTGAATTGATTCTCCAGATAGCCGAATCTTCGTGTGATAATAGTGGCATCGATGTTTGCTCAGTCAGTTTGACTTGGAATACGGGGACGATATTGTTCGTCTGAGTGAAGACCCAAGAAAGTTGCAAGCTTTATTAGATAGATTAAACAACAGCGTAGCGATGTTTTGGATGCGTTTTGCACTCTAAACGTGTAAAATGTCGCTGCAGAACTGAATTGGATCAACACCAAACCTTGTCTAGGTAGGGGAAGCTCTAGCTGAAGTGGCTAAATTTTGTTGCTCGGGTAGTTAAATTTCGAATAAGTAAGAATGGCACCTGCCCATAAACAGTATGTGCACAGGAAGTGCTCATTAGGAATCTTGGGAACTAGGTAATTAATAGCGTTCCCAGCGTCATTCGACTTTTCGTTCGAGGTAAAAACTGTGCAGAAACGAGTGCTACCTATCGGACAAAAGGATATTCGTGTGTTGGGCACTGGTGATTGATCGAGCCGTTCGTCCGCCTTTTGGATGGTGGTCTGCTAGTCAAATATGTCCACCGTGTCCTGCTGAATCTTACCCCTCTCAGGATAACTGATTGAGAGTCAAGGGGAAATAGCCTTATTTGATGGCGGGTCACGTTCACGCACGTCAGCTTGCTGTCTGTTGGATTTCGTGGATGTTGTGTAAAGAGTTCACCGCCAGGCGAAGAATTCTCCACGTCCTCTAACAACCTCGTGTTTTTTTCTCTGTCTGTTTGCCCTCGACCTGTCAGATATGGATGATCCTGAAGGAGTGCTTTGCGCTCTAATCGGCATAGCCCTCGAGATCATCGTAGCACGCAAACCCGATCACCACGGCAAGGTAGCAACATCGATCCGGGTTGGGGTCCACGCGACCCACCGATCAGATTATTGGTGACACTAAGTGACATGGCTAGGTGTTACGGCCACTAGCGTAGTTTTCGTGATTTCCACTTATTACTTAGTTCTCGGCTCTGTCACTTCATGCTTTTATTCATTCTGTCATCAAGTCGGCGATGCTGCTAGGTAGCAACTAAAACCACAACGTAGAAATGCGAGTTTGTTGATTAGATGAACTGAACTATACTGACCTTGGGCTCTCGGAATAATTATCTTCCCTGTTTCTTTCTCCGGACAGAGCAAAATTGTATACTACTAGGCGCGTCCCCAGGTCGCGGATAGGGTAGCGACCGCTTCCACAGTTAGCGGTGAATAAAGTGGACTCACTGAATAAGCAGTCGTGAACGATCGGTGGCAGTGCTCGTGGATGTGGTGGAACATTTGATTAGCTAGCGCCCTCCACTCCAAAACTCCACGAATCTGCTGATTGCACTGTGACAAGGCGATTGTAGTCCGCCAATAAATGAACCCACAGCTCATTGTTGTGTCCTATCTAGCTGACAATGTTTCCCGGAAGAGGTGGATGAATCATGCAATTGGCCATCGGCTCATCTGATCTAGTGCTGCTACCTTGTAGGGCTTGTTTAGTTGCGCAAAGGCTAGCAGTACATCATCGAGTAAAAAGGTTTACTCTGGACTGGGCCATCGAGAAGTGCAGTAGTTCACAACGCTACCAATCACGGAAGACGCTAATGATACATGGGTTGACTTTTATACTCTGCTATACCACTTGCCCCTCACTTTTGTAATTGTTGTTCTTGCGTTGGTATCACGCTTGATTTCAAGCCGTTGTGGAAATAATAATATGAATGGATCGATAATCACGAACTACCTTTGCAAATAACCGTGGAGTTCTTGTCACTATACCTGAGTAGCAACCGATATTCCCCTTTCTGGCGCTCCATAATCGTATTGAGTTGTAGTTTATGATTACCATTGCCCACCTTTATCATCGTACCAGCCCCCAATCAGGAAGTAAATTTAGAAGTCTTTTGCCATCTTATCTCACTGAGTTTTTTCGTACTTTCATTTGTGTTTTGCTCATTCAAAATAGCAGCCATTTTTGATCGCCTAGTTAAAAAACCATCCAATGATACGGAATGCAGACTAAATTTTATTCATTTTAGCAGTAAATGGATGATACATTGTACGTTCCGTCGAAAAATCCGTTGGGTCAATGTTGGGGATGTGGGGATCGGTTACTCGTGTATACGAGGCCACAGAGTAACAGAAGTGTTCCGAACTCCGAGGGTTGCATACACGAAGTACGCTGGGGTGCATCGATGACGTCTGATGAGTTTATGCGCCGTTTGGCGAAAACTTCCTATGGTAAGGATTCACTTTGCATTCCCTCCTCAGTTCTGCGACTAACCAAACTTCAGATGTTTTTTGTAGCGTTGAAAATAATACTGATCCAGACAAGTTCATCTCATACAGTGTACAGTATAGAGCATCTTTGGCTACCTGTTCGCAAGAGATCCTGCAATTCCTAAGTAAGTTGTCCGTGCTGTCCACAGTGTCCTCAGAGTTGAATGAGCAGTTAGACGAACCAAAAGCCATGCATTTGGCGGCTGAATGTGAATTAGTTCAAAGTTTGGAACTGATTTGGCATCTTGCAGAGCTGATTTTCGTCCAGGTAAGCACTATGTCCCTGTTGGAGGTTTTTGGCACTAGACGATAACAGTATATTTATATTAGCGGGTTTGAGAACCCGGGATAAACGGTGATTTCAGAGGTTCTTGCTTTTAGTTTCTTTATTACCTACTCATGAGTAGTGCAAGCATAAGCACACTCTCTCAGAGACAATCTCGGTTCATCACAGTGCGTAGGAAAATGGAAGCCACCACTCATTTGCTCCTGATGTGTCACAGCGCTAAATGTCGATCTGTAACTAACGAACGCTAATCAAGGGGATCACTCCTAATGGTACTTCCACAAAATGCACAAACTTGTAACAGACTAGCTGCTCAGTGCTGTGTGACGGAAATGGCCACAACATCAGTCGGAGGTGGCTGCGGTTGATGAAGCTGAAACGAGTGGTGATGAGTATGAAGTTCATTAATCTGACGTTTAAAAGAACCATCCTAATTATTCTGTTTTTAGGCTTTCCCATCCGGTCATCTTGCTTACAGTTTGTGCAGTTGGTTTTACATCCAGTCACAAGATGCGGCCGACAATGCCCGTATTCTTATCGAGGAATACGGTGGCAAACCCACGTCTTGTCCCGAGAATGACGAACGGTTCTGGCCGACTGTCCTCACATTAGTGTTACAGGCTAGACCACACGAAGCGGCTAGTGTGTTAGCCATTCATTCGCACGCAAACAGCCGCATTTTGCGCAGTCTACGACAAATTCTGGTTGCATTGCCGATTGCCTCGCAAGCTCGAACAAAGGGTAAGATGCTCATCCAGAAGCTAGTCTTCTGGATACTTATTTTTATCTGCACAGCTCGTTGTTTTGATTTGATTGTAATGTTCCTGACAATTTGTACCCATGCAATGAACTCTCCAACACTAGATTTCTTGTAGATGTGGTATTTGCGGTTAACACAGAACGTTAACCCGTGGTTGTCTGGCTCACTGGACAGTTTGATCAGAGCTTTTGCAACTTTTATTCTCTCCCTACCTTTAATTATTATTTCAACTTTTATTTTTATGCGGCTATCTCCTATAAAAGAATGAGAAGGCTTCATGGATGTTGCAGATTGCGCCTACCCACGAACCGCAGTCATAGCCGAGATCGGAACACAGAGATCCATTTCTGATTCCAGAGACGAGCACCATAAACGGACTGGAGACCCAATCACTTGACGTCCGACTTGACAGTGTTGATCCATATTTTCAGTTGTTTTCTAAGGCGGCAACGCCAACCTTGGCATGGATCTGGTGACAGACACTGTTGTGAGATCTCAGCGTTTTGGCGTCGCGGGATGTGTCTGGACCATTGCAGACATCGTCGTTGAAGGAATACCAACAACTTTTCAATGCTGAAACAGCATTTTTTTATCGTACCGTTTGATGTCTTATCGCAGACATCGGTGGTCAAACGCTTCCAGTTTTCTGACGTCCTCGACGAGTAATGGCCGCGCTTCACACCCGTAGATCAACATGGGGCGGATGGCGCCTCAGAAGATGCGGATTTTATGCGGAGACTGATCTTGTTTGGTGCCTAAAGTGACTTGCGTAATTGAAAAAAAAAACGCTCTCCTTGTTTTGTCAATTCGCACTCTCGCTTCATCCTTGGCGTGGCTATTTGAAAGGATCGTGGAGCCTGTTATGACCCACGCGTTCTTTTCCAAAGCCTGAGTGGAAACCTGTGCATACGATCTAAGCTTGAGACTCCAATCACTCCAGCCCGCTATGAATAATCCGAAGACGACAACTCAGCTCACCAAAGCGTCTGCTTTTACAGAAATTACTATGTGGTATTTAAAGCAAAAATCGAACATTCCCGACCTCAGGCGTCCTGTTAGGTTCAAGCCTTGTTCGGCCGATTAGGTTGATGGGAACATTTGCCCGCTTGACTATTGGTCCGTTGACCCGATTTGCGTCGGACTGTAGATGACTGCTCGATCGGCAAAAGGGGTTCCTTCTTGAGTAATCCGCTAAATTATTGATTATTGATTACTCACTCCGGCCTGGCACAGTCGAGTTGATTAAAGGCTTGCTTAATTAAAGTTTCTGTTTAAACTTCCTTAAAGAGCTTAAGTTTTTGAATGTCTGCGTATGCTCAGCTGGCTAGCCGTGGACGTACATCATTTGTGGGGACTGTGCGGCGCAAATCCTATATTTTTCGGGTAGAAAACTACGTGATTCAGAATTGGCCGTAAGGTGGTGGGACTGTCCCCTAAGATAAAATCGTCTGCGAACTCTGAATCAGCTGAGAATAGGCCCGGACTTAGCTGTGCACCATGGTAGTCGATGGGCGCCTGCCGCACTATCCAGTGGATGGCGTAGTTGAATAAGGCTGGCGACAACGGGTAACCCTGTCGAACACCGTAGTTGGAGAAGAATTCGTCAAATTCTTCTCCGTAAAAGCGTATTCTTGCATGCGTATTTGAGTAGTACGATTTCATGAGATTTCAAGTCTTCTGCCTGCAGAATAGTCCATAAAGCGTATCTGTCAGCTGAGTCGAATGCTGTGCAAAAATCAACGAAGCACGCTGGTGTCGGTTGTTGGAGTTTGTGGCGATGTTCTAATACTCGACGAAGAGTCAACATCTGGTCCACACCCCTGCTGCGGCCGAAACCTCCTTGCTCGGGACAAGTTCGTGCGTCCCTCACGGTTGAGAAGCGATTCAGTAGGAGCATGGAGAAAAATCCACGAAGAGTGTTGGAAATGGTGTACTAAGTAGCGCCATTCGGCTTTTGTTCAAGGTTGCACCTCTGGCCCGTACACAACCAAGTGCTACCTGCCGGGCAACAGGAAGTTCGTGTGTTGGGAGCCGGTGTCTGATCGAGCTTCTCGCAGGTCTTTTGGATGGTGGTCTACCAATCTGGGATGCGTAGTGCGTCCAAGTAATTTTGGTGCACGGTTGCCACTGGATCTCTTATAAATCGTTCGCCATTCGGTAGAGGTGACCATGATCCAGGGGTCCACTCCACCCTGTTGGTTGAACAGTTTTCATTCTTGGCCATTGTATCAAGCTGTACACGTCGTCCACCCATTCAGGAGAAGCTGTCTCCGTATGCTGAGCAATGATTCACCGAGAGTTTTAGGTCTCGGCTAACCTACTACCTGGTTTTGCCCGCCTGTTGAGCAGTTTACTGGGGTGTGGTTGCTGCTGCATGTTTCAGCCTCGCGGAGAGTTGGACAACCGATGGAGACCAGTGAGATAAGAGGTGTCCCGAGAAACGTGACAGTCTACCAACTCAGATGTGCTACTCCTCTCAGTCACCCTGTACACCCTCCATCTTGGCTATACAATGGTTACTGAAGTTTTGACTGAATGGCATTAATCACTTAGAGTTGTTTATGGAAAAGAACTCGGTTAGTGCATGTGTTGCTCATATCCCTTGACAGACTTCCTCGGTTGGCAATGTTCACTGAGGTCGGTGGTGGTTGGAAAATAAACAAGGGTGACCGGTACATCATATGGAAGGAAAGTATGGGAAACCTAACCATTGGACTGAGCCATGTAGAATGTGTTAGGCTTCCTGGATGCAGTCCAGAGGATCCACTCACTAGGCGTTAAAAAAATCGACAAATATCTGCAGGTGTCGCAACTCTTGAATACGCACCTCGTCGATCTTCTTGATAATATTATCATTCGTTTTCTCCTTGCTTTTTCACTCTTTTGTTTGCTCTGATTCCCACTTCAGATTCACGCTGAGCGACTGCAAATAGAGCCATCGCGCCTGATGATAGGTTACTGGTTCAAATTGAACCGAACTGAAGCGAATGTGGTGCCAAATGATGGTCGTTAGTGAAACGACCTTCTGTCACAGCGCTGCTTCTTATTCCCAAGGTTCTTACGTGATTCTCCATTTAAATTCCAAAAGCCGCGATCGCAAACTCTTCTTGGCTCGAAGTAGCTCTTCATGATAGCAATGTGTCAAGAAGGCAGAACGGCGAAGATACAACTGTATCCACTGAGCCAGACAATCCAGATTAAAAGCCCAAATGGGTCGCTTACGTAGTTCGTTTTCACATCCACACTCCACCAACATCGTTCCTCGTGCGACTTGTACATTCCGACTTATCTTCGTCCATGTGCTTGCGGAAGTTAGATTTGTTCTTTTGCGCGTAATTGGTGCTGCGTTTCTCTGATGGACATACTGTTCCGAGGCTCTCAACCTGGTCCACCTCCTTGCCTGTGTGTGGTTCTACTAAGATTTGCTTGTTTGTCGGTGATATCCATTTTGTCCGCCGTGGACTGCTTTCGTTGTGCTCTTTCTTTGTTCATCTACTTCAAATGACTCGGTTATTTGGCGTGCTGTTGATTGCATAGCCGGTTCTTTCCTATCCAGAAAAAGTCTCCGCTGCACTGAGATCTAACTCTTCAACTGGAACAAGGTCACCAATACCATGCTAGTGGAATTAATCATTTAGATAAAACTTCAACACTTCCTCACGTTGGTTTTCCCCTCCAAAATCAGGAATGTGGGGGAAATCTGGAGCCGTATTTTCACAGGCATGGAATTATTGGCAGTCGGAGTGCAGTCGTCGTCTGGCGGCCGGTGAATTTGCTCATGTTGGGGGTGATGCGGAGACAGCCGATCAGGTGCAGCTCATTGTTTCCATATTGTCTGGCTGTCCAACCGCTTGGGATGATCCTCGTCTGGTCGAGGCCACCGGTGGTCCAAGCGGATGGTATTTCCGCTTTGTTTCCTTCCTGTTCTACAATGACCAGATGGTGACTATTGATGGGATCGCGTTTCATCTGAACCAGTGGCTATCACGTCCGTCAAATGAATGTTTTTCTGATACGAAAACCGCACTTGATGAGGTAAGATTTGGTCTAGTCAGTTGTGCTGTTTTATTGTGGCCGAGCTACAAAACGTCAATGATCGTTGTTTAGAAAAGCAAACGGAGATCGGTTAAAGCAATAAAACCGGTGCCACTTGTTTTCTTACACATACTTGCAATTGAGTACAGCGTTAAAGGTGTGTCTGTTCCATAACCTTGAAGGCCTTACCGCGCTATCAGGATTTGACGGCAACCATGAGGCTTAGAGTGGAGATCCATGCAAGGTCCTAGTAAATCAGGCGTTTCCACAAGGTAGGCGACAGTTGATCTCTGTCTACCACCGATGTCACCACCGGCGGCGGTCTAAGGATTCGGACTTCACGTGCCTCCCAAGTGGTGTGAGCTTTTACCACGTCGAAGTTCGCACAATGACAGTACCGTGTCCGATAAAGTATATTTGGGGTGTGCTTTTCTGCAGTCGAAAAAAAACTGTCATGGGAGAAATTATTTTCTCGTTGGCTGCGAAATGCATAGCTGCACAGCGTACCACTTGCGATTCCTGCGCCATGGTGTACAAAACCGCGTGGTATTTACCGGATGTGAGATTGATACATGAAATAATGCACGGAGAGTCTAAGAGCAGGTATTTTTTTATCATCCTAGTTGATATTCAAAAGTCCCCACCATCGTTTGAGTGTGCGCTAAACTCTACAATAGTGAATCACCTATAGAAGCTACCCTTCCATCATTTTTCATCCAATCGAACTATTTTAAATTCCATTTACGCATGTAACTGTCCATTGTATATTCGCGTAGAAGTGTAGTAAGCAGTGTTATCCCCGCTCTCGATTGCTTTGCGGTTTCAGGTTGTCGACGAATTGATCATCAGTGTGTTTCGTCTGAATTTGCAACATTTCATTCGTACTTCCGGTGAAAAATTGAGCACTCGTTGGTTGGTTGCTCACTTCACTCACCTGCTTCACCGAGTCTATCCGGACGTGTTGTACACGTTCAAAAATCCTGAGGATACCCTTCCTGGTGCCAGTCGGAAACGAACGAAGATAGAAGAGACGGGTAAGCATATCACAAGCACACCACAGTCATTACGAAATTACTTTTGTTCAAATGTTCCCGACGAGCGTGGGTGGTTCATTTGGAATCTTCCTGATTCAGCGGGTAAGGTTGGACGATGCCTTGTTCACTTTCGAATCTGAAGCAGTAAGTTTTCGATTTGAGCCGGAGAAAGTGCCAATCTGTGCGCTGGGTACAATGGTTGACATAACCGTTTCATCGTGTAGCTTGTGAGACGATCAGATTATTAACAGCCCCAGGGAGCTAAATTCCGTCTGTCTACGCAAGTCTGACCAAATAAAATACAATACGGTACAATAAAATCTGAATAGCGAAATAATGGTGACACGATCGAGCTAATCGTAGGAAATACTCCGTGAACGACGAAAAACTGTGCTTTCGATTGAAACAAACGTTCCTCTTTTGTTTACTAATAAAACAACAACAAGTAGCCCTTTTTAAATTAAGACAAATCGAGCAATCGAGGGAGTGTTCGTGTGATCAAATAACACAGCAGTCTTATGTGGACTGTGAGGTAAAAATCGGGCAGTAAGATCAAAAAATAATCAGTTCGTGGATGGGAATAAAGTATCATCTGTTTGGCACTGTAGACGAAGATGGTGCCGAGGGCAGAAAGTATTCTCAGTCAAATTTCTATGCATCATGTCGGTGTAGAAACGGCCCGCAAAAACCTGTTTGCCTCCATCCCTATAAAGAATTCAACATAGAGGGGGTTATTTTTTATTCTACGTTTCTGTATGAGTTCGTTCCCACATCAGGTGGGGTTGGGGCTTATGGCCAGTTTTCGCCCTCTTTTGCCATTTGCAGTAGGGCACAACAGGGTTGCCTTATATTCCCATTTCTCTTCAACTTTGTCATAGAGGATGTTCTACGGAATACCTTGTCTGGTCTTCCAAACGGTGGAGTTGAACTCCTCCCGGGGAACAGTTTTCGACGCTGAATATGCCGATGATATTGCCTTGCTGTGTGACAATGCGCATGCAATGCAACACACTTTGAACGGCCTGACGATTGGGGTATCCAGATGTGGTTTGCATTTTGCACCTTTCAAGCGCAAAGTGCTTTCGCAAGATTGGCAGGGGCCTGTGCCTGCGCTCACCCTCAGTAGTGATCAGCTTGAGTTAGTCGGTAACTTTAAGTACCTTGGCAGCTTGTTTACACCTGAAAGTGGTGTTGGGGGAGGAGATCAGTTCACGCATGGCAAGAGCTAGAGCAGCTTTCGCAAATCCGCGACACCTGTGACGTCACCGTAGCATGCGGCTCTCTCTTAAGGGACGGGCGTACGCGGCCGCGGTTCGTAGTGTTTTACTCTACGGTTGCGGGACCTGACCACTTAGCGTTGAAGATCCTCGGCATCTTTCTGTGTTCGACAACCGATGTCCCCAAACCATTGCTCGCATATGGTGGGAACATTCAGTGAGTAATGACGAGGTATGCCGTTGTGTGTTAGGCATAAATAACCGTCCACTTAACGAAGTGATCGCTGTACACCGCCTCCGGTGGCTTGTTCATGTTTTGCGAACGCCTGCACATCGTTTAGCATTCCATGCCCTATTCGCACGTGCTGGATATATATATATATATATATATATATATATATATATATATATATATATCATAGTTATTCGTGTCCACACGTTTACATACTACTTACTGTCAATATGATCGCTTGCACATGCAGCCTCGTTGTTCGTTGGGTTAGCAGTGACCCAGACACGAATAACTATGAGAAGTCACAGTTGTGATTCATTTGTGGGCTCTTCAATGAAGAGTATCCATTCACACTCCAGACGATTCAAATTAGATTCGTGTATATATATATATATATATATATATATATATATATATATATATATATATATATATATATATATATATATATATATATATAATCGGTGGAAAGTGTGAGGGTATGGTCTGACACATCGTCCGATAGACGGCCTAGTCCCAATAGCAGCACATATCCTGAATCCAGGCCCCGAACGACAGGACGGCGGATCGATGAAACGGGGACGGAATCCCGTTAACTAATAGCTGGCGATACCACCAATCAGAAAAGAGGTTACCCAATGCACACTTGAATCAATTAATCTGTGTCGCAAATAATGATGTCTCACTTTTCCTGTGTAAACAATGTGTTCTGAGCCAACAAACAGATGATTCGAAGACGGAATAGTCTTCTCACTAGAGTTAATGGGACAGGTGAAACAGAACGAATATCCTAACCACAAAGATCCACCGTAATATCGAAGACCACTGGTAACTCAAAGACCCTGGGTCAGAGATTGAATGATCACAGTATCTCAGGTAATGATGTGTGGCAATAAGTCGGACAGCAGTTTAGTTTCTACAAGTTATTCCGTTAAAAAAACTTACGGGTCACCACAATCAGTTAGCGCGGTCATTGGAGCAACCCCTACAAATATATCGTGAAATATGAAGCCTACGTACTCAGTGTTCTGAGCAGTCTGAGAATATTGAAAATCACCGTAGCATGCTAATTCATGTTCTTACCTGGTATGAGAGTTGTTGGCTAAGAATGCATACACGGTTCACTGGTGCCTTATAGCTACTGCGACTCTTCTCAGTCCCATATTTTCTTTTGTGAATGAAAAAAAACAGCAAATTATCAGGTTTCTTATGCCCTTTAACTTCCTTAGGAACTATGTAAATACATTGAAGTGTGCCGTTTGAACTCCATTACCTGTTCTCACAAGCAAACGCACTCAGAAGACCCAACCCCATTCTGACTAGTACAAATGTTACTGAAAGCGATGCAAATACACACTTTCTCGATTACTAACTAGATTTTATTCTTCATCAAGTTCTTCCAAATAATATTCCTTGAACTATTTTTTATTACATGCTTACTCATGAGTGCATCAGAAGGGGCATACCTCATAGCCTCGAAAACCCACCGCACTATTAGGGATAGTCAGCAATTAAATCTTAAGACTTGGAGTGGAGAACCGCACAAGGTCCCAATTAGTCGGACGTGGTAACTAGTGGGACGGCAACAGATAACTCTCTACGACCAAAATAACCGGTGTCCGTGGCGGGATTCAGACCTCTGACCTCCGAGGTGGTAGTCAAAGGCTCTGAGCCATTTCTCCATTCCAGTTTTCTTTCTTGTACTCCGTTTTTTATGGGACCAATTGAGAGGATTGGATAAGCGATGGATTAACCAAGCGCATTCAGTTGGTTTTTGTTGCTGTGCATGAGTGATCTGAAAAAGTATATGATGAGCCGTCTTAAACTGATTGTTTCATTTCATCCGCGTACAAACACGCACGTACAGATATATCGATTCAATCCCACACAAATCCCTTGGTTGCGTCCAGTCAGGGCACGTTTTCGCTGGCTGATTTTTTCCTCATTGGCTACGCAGAGTCGTTGGCCTCTGACCCGAGCATGCTGTATCTAGCTCTAAGCTATCTGGACTATTGTGAGTCTGGACGAGCTCATCAATCCGCCATCCTATTAGCTCATGGGGTACCAACAAGTACTCGTGCAGTGAATTGGGTGAGTCCTAGGTATTATCATTGTCCCCTCCCAGTTTATCTCAATCTCTTCGTTCCCATTTCGCGTTGATTCAGGGCATCGTAACGATGCCCAAGGCAGTTGCAATGCTTATTCTTATTGTGTGCTGCTGGAAAGTTTACAGAAAGCAATATAAAAGTACTCTCTTTGGATTTGTTTTTGTTCTACTGATCACGGTTTGACGATGTGGAACATGAAAAATAACTGAATACATCGTTCCCATTTGATTTTTTTCAGAAAAAGCCGAAACAAAGTGGTTGACTCATTAGTTTATTTATGTATTTGGTTTTTTCATACTGCCAGATATAGTACATTCATGAAAAAGACTAAAATATGGAAATCAACACTAGCTCTTGAGTATATTTTTTTATAATAACAAAAATACTGAGGGAACAATTTGAGTAGTAGGAGGTTCGACTTATTTATGGTGAGATTCATTATCCAGTATCAAAACTCAGCTCACGACCAAGAATCCATGGAAGCAGCTGTTTCATCTGACTCTTGTTAGAGCTCTTCAACAGTATGTATGTCCACCGGGTCCCGTGTGGGATTTGAACATGATAGTACTACGCTTTGACCATTGTACTGTCCAGGTTTCCGCTCATGCTGTGGTGTTCTCCGCCTCGGTGGTAGTTTAGTGGTTTGTAGCGTTTACTTACCGCCTCGAAAATTAGGGGTTTGAATCCGGCCACCGACAGTGGTCACTTTGGTGACAGACAGCAATCCACTTTCGTCCGGCTCGTTACCACCCACGACCTATTCGGACCTTGCGCGGCTCTGTCCCACTGCAAGTCTCATGATCTGGTTACTGGATATCCCTAATAGTGTAGTGGACCTTTGAGGCTATGGGGAATATACTTCTTCCACTCCACTTATGCGAAAACATGTGATAAAAAAACAGAATTGTCAAATTTTTAGCCTTGGGATTGACCGCTTCATTGGAAAGACATTGATTATCTGTATTGTTGTTTATTATGTAACACTCATGGATGTATTTGTTGCATGGGTTGCAATACATTACTTATATGATCTCATTTCGAATGAAGTAAGTGTGTTGAATTCGAAAGGAAGCGGTTAATACAAATATTCCTGTTTTATTCTTTGCATTGTAACCATAATAAAAAGAACACCCTGTAGTCAAAGTAACCCACTACAAAGTTAGGGTAACCGGTACCGTTGGCCTTATATCTTGATGATTTCCAATAGATCTGAGATGATGGAAACCCGGAGAATAGGATCACTGTGGACGAATACCACAACTGCCACCACACGTCGCACCGTGAGCTAGAATTAAACTGATAGTTTTCCACTACCCGGAAAAGTTCTTGTATAGTTGGGTTGTTGTGGTATATGCGAACTCAAGTCGAATGTGTCTGATGGGACCCACTTTTGAACCAAGAAACTCGTAAAAACCAAAGGTACCATGGCGATTTCGCAAAGTTAGAGCCCCGAAGCCAGGCTGATGATGTTGGCGACGATCAGGTAAAAACAAAGCGAAACCATTCGAAGGAATTGAACTTGTCACAACGGAACTAAAGTTAACCAAATCAATAGTTGTTGAGTATTCAGCGCGAAGTAAACCAGTGGAAAAACCTCAGAAGTTTTTGCTCATAAACAAAACCCATTATGCGATCTGCAATGCGCTTCTATCGCGTAGCAAAAACAATCGTTTTTTTTCTCTCGTGTAGATCGAAAGGAGGAATTTCTATCTATAAAAATTGGTCAAATGTGAATATGGAAGCCATCCTAAACCGATGCTCGCACAGTCCAAACGAGCGCATTACTTACTTACTTTTACGCCACTATCCCCTACTAGGGAATAAGTCGGCTCCGTGAATATCGCGTATCAAAGCTGACCCTGCGCAACGGTTGGAAGCGAGTTCGGTGGAGATCGCAATCCAGTTCTTCTCCCGTTGGTGGACACCATAGACCAACCATAAGCCTAGGCGTTCGATATCCTTCTTGACAGTATTGATCCAAGTTTTGAGCTGATCACCAAGGCGACAGCGCTATCCAGGTCAAGGTTCGGGGCGGAATGTTGTTTGGTTAGTTCTGTCTTCGGTCGCCGTAGGAAATGGTCCAGCCACCAAAGTCGACGGCATTGTAGGAAGTTGGGGAATTCTTCAATGTCGAAGCACAGTCTCGTGACTTCATCGTTGAATACTCTGTCGCACTAATTCACATTCAAAATACGCCGCAGGCCCCTCTGGCCTTCTGATATCTTCGGCTCCCAGTGACAAAGTTTTGCAGTTGGGTGTATTGCGGCACAAATCCCCGCAGCCACCGGTTACTTTGGTAGTGGACAGTAATCCAGTGTCATCTGATTCTTTACCACACCTGACCTATTGAGACCTTACGTGGTTCACCACTCCAGGTCTCAGGGTCTGGCCGCCGGCTGTACTTTATAGTGCAACGGGCCTTTGAGGCTGTGCAGCATACCACTGCAATTGCACTCATGTGCAAGCATGTAGTAAAACAAGATATGCACATTAGTCCGAAGGCTGATATAATTGTGGGTCTGCAACACCCGTCGTAACTGGAGAAATGCTTTCCTGGCGTTGTCCATCCTCAGTATTACTTCGTCCTTCGCCTAAGCCCACATCCTTGAGTGGTGGAACGCATTCGATCAGTTGATCATTGATGGAAGGCTGTTGAGCTGATGGCCCTGGAAAAGTTGACATAACTTTAGTTTTTGTGATATTTGCTCCCAGCCCCGATGGACTTTGAGAAAAAATTGGCTCGATCAAGGCCTGGTTGAAGTGTTGTGAGAGAATCCGCTAGCACAACATTGTCATCCGCGAAATCTAGGTCCGAGATGTGCATCTCCTGACTCGGCTGGATACCATGGTGATCAGTCAGTGCCTGTCTCGTTGTCTAGTCGATGGCGCAGTTAAGTAGCATCGATGAAATAGGGCAGCCCTGTCGGATATCAGTAGTGAATACGAACTCCACGGATTTTTCCGCATACACACGGACTCGCACTCTGTTAGACCGATAATATCCTCTCAAAAGCTCTCCGAGTTTATCAGGCATCCCGTCGAATTCCATTATCGCCCAGACACACTCCCGGTTAACTGAATCGAAAGCGACCCGAAAGTCGACGAACCAGGCTACTGTTAGCTGCTGGAACTTGTAGTGGTGTTCTAGTGTCCGACACGATGTGAAAATTTAATTCACTCAATCTCTCTCAAGGCGGAAACTCTCTTGGTTCAGTCTGGTTCTGCGGTCTCTCGAGGCAGAGAAGCGGTCGAGTGGCAGCACGCAGAAAATTATTGCAGCCACGTCAATCAGGCTGATCTCTAATTCTGGCATACTGATTTGTCCTCTTTCTTGGAAGTCATTGACAACAGGTAGCACGGGTTAACTTTTGTTGGCCTGCCTTCTTCTCCAGCGACTTTTCGGTTCTTCAGCTGATTTATGACCCTGGCGATTTCTTTATACATATTGCTTTGTACATCGTTATTCACAGTTCTGATATTGACTTGAATAATGATTATATCGTACGTGCTGATAGTCGAAGGGAATAAAATGCATGGTTCAATAAACCTACTTACTATACGATAGATAAAAATGACAGCCACCGCAAGAAGGAAAGTTTTTCTGTTTCTTCGTTTAACACGAAGTTGAAGCTAATAGAGCGTTCTAGAGTCCTGTTTTTGGAAGGCGTTAAGCAGATTTAGAGGTATCTAATACCGGTAGCTATGTGTTTTCAAACAGGATCCTTCGGCTGACGAATTTGGAGAACAAATTCCGCGATAGAGGAGCATGAGAAGCAACTGTCTACTAGTGAGGAAAATAGCTGATAAACCAAGATTGGCAATGAATGTAAATGTATTTCTTTGTGAACAAGATCCAGAAAAGAAAGAAGACAGAAGCCCCTCGATGGTCACAGTTTTAGTCGAAGTCAAAAAGTGGTTTTGTTCATCCCAAGGGATGCATTTTCAGCACTATGCTCATCGCTACATTACCCGTTGATTAAACTCATTTTACATTCGAATAATTGAAAAGTAAACACTTAGTTCAGGCAGCGGTTACAAATAGTGATAGCCAGATGAGTTAAAACAAAGCGTTTTTGAGTTCACCGTACGCTAGTGATGGATTGTTGAGGTACCCCGCAAGGTACGGCAGGACAGATAAACAATGGGAGGTTGTCCGCGAGTAGAACAAGTTGTATTTACATCTGGTGGACAAGAAAGAAACACACCCAGTGAAATACATGTGAAATGAGTGCATCGAGTCCGATAAGATTTCAGTGCAAAATTTATCACACGAGGAAAAGTGCTTTTCTGGAAGGAAATTGGTTACAACAAGATGCGAAATACCACTGCATCGTGATATAACTTTGGTAGACCTGTGCAAAATGAGAAAATCTTTCGAGGACCAGCAAAGATAACAGGGGAACAATAAATGAAACGTAGCACCATGCGAGAAAATACAAACCGTCGAATAAGGTATTGCGGAACGTGTAGGGATCTCAAGCGTAGAATGTAAAACGATAATCGTCTAATCTTTGTGAATGCGTTAATTATGTGCTGGAACCAGGTGAGGTCTTGAGAAATGGTTACGCCAAGATGTTTTACTGACCGAACTTTGGATATTACCTCGTCGATAAGTAGAGGAGTACAACTACTTTCGGTTGAAGATAGACGTCCTTCCTAGGCAAGTGAATGCACGGTACCATTACATTCGGATACATTTAGAGATAAATGTGACTGTGTGGACCATTGGATAATAGAAGACAAGGAATCACCAAGTTCAGAAATTTAGAGGTTATCGTCAGATTTAAATCCAGTGGCAGTATCATAGGCATACCTAATCAGATCATCAGAAGCGTTGGACAATTTACAGATGTAAAATGAAAAAGGGGAGACAGAATGGTGCCCTGAAGTACTCCGATATGAACGGGCAGAGAATCAGAGATGTCGCTTTTCAGTGTTCTAAATTGAGTTCTGTTAGTGAAATAGTCTCGAATCAGTGACAACAGAGGTGGCGGTATACCTGTGTTTTGTAACTTCGATAAAAGTGGAGACGTATCAACACAATTGAATGCATTGCTGTAATCAAAAAATGCGTGCCAAAAGACTTTCCGGTACGATCGAAGGATGATAAAACGGAGTTGACTACATAGGCTAGGGCGTCTGTTATGGGATGTTTGTTTGGGTGAGCAGACCGGTAGTCATCCTCACTATCGATGCACCACTTAATATGCGTAAGAATAAGTTTTTCGAATATTTTTAGAAGAACAGAATTGCATACAATTGGGCGAAATGTCTCGATTTCCTTTTTCGGTATTGAGGTAATACGGACTGGTCTCCAATGGTCAGCGATGGTGCTTTCTTCGATGCATTTGTTAAAAAGTACCGCAAGAGATTCGGTTAAGTACGAAGCGCACTCCTTAAGGACGGTTGGTTGAAGTTCGTTAGATCCCGCAGCCTTCTTGATCTTGAGTTCTTTCAGCTCGGTTAGCACTTGGCTTGGGTTGACAAAAAACATATCTAGTTGTGAGCTAAGATGGATATTGGATTCCGGTAGCGTTATGTTGAGTGTTGATGGTGTATGGAACATTTGATTGAGCTCTGTAACCGTTTTTTGGGTACCCGTTGCATGGAGCTCGTGCCACTGCTTTTTCATCGTTTTGCAAATTTGGAGATAAATTTAGTTTTCAAGTCTAGTTTCTGTATACACCGTGCTCAATTTTTCCTATTTTAGGCTGAATTAAATATTTTGTTTGCTTCACTAATGCACGATTTCCAGGCATGTAAGTACGCTCTTCCTGTCGTCTTAATGTTTCCAAGTAAGGCGACAAAAATCTGGTGGGTCGGATGTAAATCTGTTCTAGCGGACAACAAATTTCGTAGCAAACGTTCAAGCAGCTTGTCAAGCGGTTGCAGTAAATTGAGACATCAGGGTTGTAGTACTGGTCAAAATCAGTGTCCCAAACCATTTCTCGCAGTAGTGTCAGTTTTTCTGGGTTGCATTGCCAACGGAAAATCCTGCGATCAGAAGAGTGGTAATGCATAACGTGGCATGCTTTGGAATAAATTTTGTGGTAAATCTTGATGATGCAGTGGTCAGAGGTGGATAAAGGGCTCCCTTCTGGACGGAGAAAACTTCGATGTCATTAACAAAGAAGAAATCAAGCCGCGCATTCTCTTTTGTGGAGAAATTTACAATATTCTTTATCGCCAGGCAGTTTAGAAAGCTGACATCTCCTTTGCGACGATGACGATTGATGTTCCAATATGTTCTGTTATTTCTGGTGTGTATTTGTCGGCGAATACAGAAATGTCACTTGATGAACAAGCTGGTAAAATATGGACATTCCTATTGGTAGCCGATCGATATTTTCCGAGGAATCGTCGTTTGCATTCCACCGATATGCAAATGGTCTGTTTGTCATCATACGCAAATAAGGTTTTTGAAGACTTACACCAGGATCTTTTGATGTACGTGACTGTGCCACCTCCGCGATTCCGATACTGACAGCTACGGCCAATCCGGTGAACCTTGTCCCCTTCGAGTTCGATCAATGAGTCATCAGTATCGGAATGAAGCGACGTCCCTTGCAGCATTATAATTCCAAATGCAGAAAACTCAGATCATTCTACAAAATTTGATACGTTGCTAATTTTTCCCAACAACGAACGCACGTTGTTTGGGCGGACAATGCGGATTGATAATTTTTCGGTTTGAATGGCGTAAAGCCACGTGCCTGCCAGCGCAGTGCCTTTCAGTAATGCCATATTGTTTCCTCTTCAGTCTTTTATATCTGTTAAACGCTTGTCGGGAGAAATTTTCAATAATTCTACAATCGCAGGGTAACGCTTGATGCTTGCGGTATTTTAAAATTTCCGGAGAGTATGCAAACATGAGGACCACACAGTGAGATAGATTTGAATGAAAGTTCCAACGGGATGAGTGTACATAATGATGAGAGCAACGATGTGTTTGTGCATTTTACAGCACGGAGAGTTGGTGGCTCGTCTAGTACAAAGGACGTACGACTCGACTTGGAGAATAAAAAATAGAGAAGGATCGTAAAGCTGGTGAAATTAAGTGAAATATTGTTTACAGTTCTTTTTTTAAAGTGTGAGGGGGGGGGATGGCGATTAAACGCCTTTACGTAAACCACGAGGTGAACATACTGAAATATACACGGTTGGAGTTTATGAAATTCGGTCTCGTGAACGTTTGAAAAATATTCAGCTGATTCAGATCTGATTTGTAAAGTAAACTAACAAAATTAGTCCCTTCATGAACTGTACGAAACGCGCGACTCCTTAGTCTCTTAGTCCTGTTGAAGCGTGGGTGGTATCAATGCGTGGGGTTCAAAAACCATTCAGTATTGCAAATTTTAGTATATTACATGAAATGCTGTTAAACCCACCTTGTTCTTCTTTGATTACTTGTGAACGAAACCGCTTAGGTGGACCCAATTCTAGCTGATGTGACAACCCACTACTATGCCAAATATGCTGACAGATTTTAAGCATGAAACAGATGCCTGAGAAGACACGAAATGTTAATAACCCTCCCGCCCCTGAACGAGGGGCAAAACAACTAGCTGGCTGCAAAACACAATGGTCTTGATTGTGAATGACTCATTTTCGATACTCAGGGATGTGTTATTGATTAGTGTTCACGTCACACTTGACTTGCAAGCGAAGCTTACTAGAGCTTGGCATTCTGATTAAAAGCAACGACTTCAGTTATCAAAATAGAGGGCTGGCGCGAAGTCCTAGGCTGTCTGAGCTGGAACAGAGAATATATTCGCGTACAAATACTCGGGGATGAGCATGCGCCAGATTTTCGAGAAACTTTTCAGACTGACAGAAGTGATTTGTCACATGCTGTAGGGTCCGAATAATTGCTTCGCTGATTGAAAACAAAATTCGAAGAAAAATCTCAGAGCGGGGTGCGAGAAGTAAATCAAAGCTTCAGAGGTCCTTGCAACTGAATATGCGCGTTCGGCGTGTGCAGCAACTCCCGCAGTGTGCATCAAATCTGCAGTACGGGCAGGCGGAGATACTCACCAGAAGATACAATCATGCCTGACAGGTTACTGGGTAGAGGTCAGACGAAGTCGAGTCTCTGAACCAGTTGCTGGTCAACATCTGGTTATGACCACTATGCTATTGGAGAGGACACTCCAGTGAACAAACACGGAGAGAAACAGTTTACCGGTCTAAAAACCTCCACTAGATGGACTTAGGAGTAGAGTACATGGGGTTTTTCTCGACAGTGGGAGAAGTCATTGCACTTCATTGAGCAGCTATTGTCCGCCTAAACTGAGCAGTCCCCATCCGAAAGGATGCTGCGTCATCCACGTTCCGCTCGCTCCGTTGGAAGCATTGGACTAAGGACTGAATCCGAAAAGTGGATCGATAAAGAACACCAGCGAAGGTAAGATAAAACGCATGCGGTAATCAGGTCTCACGTGACAGACCAAAAGAAGTTCCTTCACGGGTTCTTCGGTCACGTTCCCGTGGTGGGTTAACTCCCCACTGCCTTGTGGGTCATACTTTTGGACCTAAGGCTCCGGTTCGGGTTCCAAAAGAAAAAGAACCCTTCTGCAGTGTAGACAGCCTCGAAGTATGATTTGCCCAGAAACCTCCAGCACCTTTCCTGGAAAGGGCCTTACCAACTTTTCCTTCCTTATTTAAAGATCGATACAAAACGCCAAGGGTTATTGCGGATCTGCAGTAAACAGTAGTTCAGGAGTTGAGTGTAGATCGAATGCTCTTCCTAAGCCTACAGGTTCGTTTCATTTGGCTGCATTTATCATCCGCACACTATGTCAGATAGGGGCAACAGGCTGCTCTCGCTAGAACTCTACATTTTAGAAATAGATGTACTCTGTGTCCCCGAAACACGCACACACCCCTTTTCTGTGATCACCCTTCGGGCCCCAGGTACTACCTCAGTCTTTCGTTTTACTCTTCGTGTGTCGAGTCGTCCGGCGTGTATTGCTCGTGATCAGGCTGGCGCTGGCATCGCTCTGAGAGTGAAGGCTGAGCGTTCACTGCTCGACTGGATTCCACTCAGCATTCGTTTGTGTGCAATTCGGTCGGACGGTTCCTTGCACGTCAACGGCAACAAACTGAAGCGTCGATGCTTGTTCGTCGTGTCTGCGTATGCGCTCACTGACTACAGTTCCTCTGAGACCAAGGACGAATTTTGTCACGATTTGTCTCAGCTGCTTCGAGGCGTGCATTCAATAGACGTGATGGTCATTGCTGGGGATTTCACCACCCAAGTTGGCCGTTTGGGAGATTCCGAAAGGCACATCGGAGGCCCACTTGCTATTCTAGCCGATCGTCCCGATAACGGCGATTGTTTCACTCAGCTGTGCTCTGACTACAGATTACTTCTGGCGAATACGAACTTCTGCCATAAAAAGTGGCACGGACTGACATGGCATCCCTCCAACGTCTTCACAACGCTGGACTCAGATTGACCATATTCTGGTTGGTCATCGCTGGTGTGGATCAACTGAAGATTGTCGTTCATTTTGTTCTACGCCTGTGAACTTAGATCACGCGTTGGTACGTGCTCGCCTGTTTAATTCTCGTCCGCACCAACATAAATGCCACCTGTCCTGTGCAGTTGCTTCTAGATAATAACCGACGACTTGCTTTTCAGGCGAAGCTGCCCACGCTCTCAGTTTTTCCTAATCTGAAAGCGGCGTTCGATTCGGTCGACCGAACAGTTCTTTTGGGCTACTTCTCATTGAAGAATGTGCCGGAGAAACGTATTTCTCTTCCCCAATGCTTGTATGCAAATAGCCGAAGCCGAGATCGTGCTCATCGCGATCTTTCATCCGATCTCACCACAGAAAGCGGTGTTCATCAGAGTTGCCCTTTGTCGCCCTTCCTACTGAGTTTGGTAATTGCATTGATTCTTGAGATAGCCCAATCCTCATGTGAGCATAGTGGCATCGTTCTTTTCTCAGGCAGTAAGCTGACTGGCTTTGAATACGCGGACGATATTGTTCTCCTGAGTAGAAATCCAAGAAAGTTGCAAGCTGTATTAGATCGCCTAGTCGACAGCACAGCAGTGTTTGGGATGCGTTTGCACCGCCAAAGTGTTACCTGGGCAGTTACATTTCACCAGGCAGACAGATGTCGGATGAAGTGTCATCGCGTATACAGAATGCTTTTGCCAACCTCCGTCATTTGTGGCGCCGACGTGACATCCGATTGTCTGTTAATGGTAGAGTGTACAATACGGTGGTTAGGTCCGTTCTTTTATAGGGTTCAGAAACATTGCCGTTAAGGGTAGAAGATAGGTGAAGACTGTCGGTGTTCGAGCATCGATGTCTCCACAGCATTGCTCGAGTATGGTGGGAACACCGTATCAGCGATGTTGAGGTTAGATGGAAGATGTTGAGAACCAGAGGTCAGTCTGTGGAACAAGTACTGAGTCTAAACAGGTTAAGGGGGTTGGGACGCGTGTTATGCATGCCCACCGATAGACTTTCTCTGCGCACGCTGCCTACCGAGACAGGTAGTGGTTGGAAGGTAGGTCGAGGTGGTCAGTTCATGACATGGCAAAAAGGTATGAAAACCTTGAGCAATGGATTTGGCCAAGTAGGACGTGTTAGACTTCCAGGTTGTGATCCACTCGAACCACCCAGAAAATGGTTGTAGACATCAAATGATATAATTAGGCGTCATGGCTAGTGGCGACGTTGTAATCGGACTCTTTCGTTGTCCTCTTGATTTTCGCTTGGTACTTTGGTTTTTGGATCTTTTTCAGTTCATGATTCTATTCTTTTTGCCTTTTACTGGATGGTGCTGGAAGGTGGCAACGGAAATCAGAGCACAGAATGGCGAGGATAATGGTTGAGTAAACCTAACTGAACTGCAATACGGACAGATAGGATCAAGGCCTTTGATGAAGGCTCCTGATTTTCAAAATCGCGAGCAATAGGCCAGAACTCACACTACTTGGAACACTCAGTTGACTGATGTAATATTCAGAGATGAGAAAAACTTCAATTTCTAGGGCCCTGATGGAATCATATACTACTACTAGCACGACTTCAAGACCAACAAACCGGACGTCAATCGTCGGGCCTTTGGTAGTGGCTTTGTAATGGTCTGTGGTGCTACTTTTGAAGTCGGTGAATCTGAGCTAGCAGTTGTAGAAGAGAAGCAGATGGCTGACTGCTGCATCAAAACATTGAATGAATTTTGCTCCGGATGATTGTGGAAGATTGACTAAGTACCATGATACTTCAGCATAAAAACGGGATATACATAAGGCCAACTTCAGCAAAATGTAGCTATTGTACCGGAACGTCAAGACCATAAACTAGTCCGTTCACAGTCATGATTTGCATCTGATTGAAAATATCTGGGGTCTTCTAGAGAGAGGAGTCTATGTGAACGGAAGGGTCTTCAGTGCTGGTTGACGCCCGTCATCCTCGATGAATGGGACAGAATAGAAATTGAGATCATCCGGAGTATAATTGGCAGTGTGCCTGGACGTTGTGTTTCCGTCATAAGGAATCAAGGCCATTGCGATTCCTAACCAGCTGGTTGTTTTTACCACTCTCCAGGAGTGGGTTTGCTAACATTTACCTTCTCGGGCACTTTTTCCGGGATAAATCGGTGCAGCTGTTTCATGCCTGGAATCCGTCAGCATACTCTTATAGTAGTGAGTTATCACATTAGCATGCCAAATTTGGCCCATCAACGTGGTTTTGTTCAGAAGTAATCGCAAAAGATTGGGGTGAGTTTAAAAGCGTTTCGTGCACTATATATGACTTCAGTGCTCGATGATTAAGATAAATTGTTTCTCGCACCAGAATAGAATTCGGTGCCTGTTTTACTGTCACCCGCGCTAATAAAAAAATTTAGTAATGCATGTGTATTTACCGGTAAGTGGATAGTATTGGTGGTGATAAGCCGATGTCGATTCAAGTTCGGTCGCATGCGTTTTCATCGATCTAATTGACTCGTCTCCAGCGTCGCATCTAGATTGCGTTTACTTTAGTTCAGTTTTTGTTTTTAAACCCCGGTCGTTTTGGGATCGAAGAAGCTTAAGAATTGTCGTTGGTTTTTGTCAAGGAAAATGCTGTCATGTTCTAAGTATTCAGAGTAAGCTGCCGAGCTAGATGCTGAACTATGAAGAGTTGGGTTGTTCGGATCTTCCACGTCTCAAAATTGACTTCTGAATAGAACAAACAAGAAAGCTACAAGGAACACCCTAATATGGCGGATTGGATAATATTCGCCGATGAAATCGTTTATGTTGCATGAAGTTACTCGAGGGCCAACTGGATAACCGTGTGATGGATTTCATGCTTACTACACGGTACATTTAAAACTAATGTGTTTATATCACTGCAACATGACAAAGGCGGCTGAGAACGGAACAAAATCGCTGTTTATTGTCGAGTTCTTTTTGTTCGATGGGATTTTTCAGAGTTGTGTAGACTGTCCTTTCAGGTGCGTAAACTTCGATAATTCCGGGTTCCGCAGTCTATCATTTCTTCCCTCATACACCAATGTATATTTCCCATAATTCTGTATTGTTCTGTCGAAGAAAGACTGCATCACCCTTCGCAGAGATCTGCGAATCGCTAGCCTTGTTTCTGGTGTAGCCTTAGGAAACCTCATATCGGACTTATATGGTAAGCACATTATAGCGTCTGCTTGATTTGCTGAAAACAGCATTGCAGACTTTTCTCATCTACTGCATTGCTATCTTTCCGTGAGCCAGTCACACCCGTTGACCTGTTTAATGTTTCGACTGCTTTCTTCAAGGTTATCTTTGTACGGAACTTTTGTAGTTCCGTTCCTTGCACGGTTTTTAACTTAAAAGGATGAAGTTTTATCTGAACTGTCTACCCGTTTTGGCGTGTGGAAATTTTCATTAATTTTTCTCGACAGCTGAAATGCGCTGTAAAATACGTGTCCAAGCCAGTGTAATAATAATAATAATAATAATAATAATAATAATAATAATGATGATAATAATAATAATAATAATAGACGAGAACGCGTAGGTACGCTGACAATTCTGAATTCCGTTTCCGATGAATGCAACTTCCTAGTTTCATCCCACTGCCCCTTGGGCAGAAACTTTGGTCAAAGTCTCCATGTAGGACGTATTGAGATTGCTTACTTATCTCGGCTCGGGCGACTGGGCTGTACTCACTCCGCACGGTTAGCACATATTTCGCACACATTTAGTTATTCATTCTCACTCTCCCTTATCTTATCGGTTGGTGGCTTTCGAGCCCAGTTGAGTAGTCGACTTGTGAAGTGGCGTATTAGTTCCATATATTCATTTGTTAGTCCTCACCGGTGGTTGACTCACAACTTGAAATGAACTGTCCACTTCATACAGAACCTGTTGCATCATTCTTCAAGGGTTTCAGTATTTTCATTCAACATAGCTATCTGTAGAATATCGAGAAATGTTTGAAGGAGGTTCACACTTGTTGTGGGGATCTAATCGCAATCTCCTGTCTCAGAAGTTCCCAGAGAGATAGAGAGGGAAACGTTCGCATCCGAACGGCTGTTTGGCCACGTCTACGTGAGAACTTTTGATTTCGCAGGCTCAGTAGCTAGCGTTGGGCGCGTGTAATTGTCGGTTGTGCATTGTGAGACGCCATTTTGTCGAGATATTTTTAGAGAGGTCCCTCCGGCTCCCTGGGTGTTCTGTTGATGAATTATCAAAAAATGATCTGTTGTACAAATTCGTGCAGTCCACCAACAACATTGTCTTTACGGTAGTGGTTTTATGTAAATCTGCCTTTAACTTTCAAAGTACAAGGATCCCCTGATGATTATTAGTGAGCAATTATCTGTATCTAAATGTCAAATTATGAAATGATGGTAATACGATGTGAAAATGAATAAACTCATCCAAGAGCCGAAATAAAGCACGTGAATATCGCGAGAATAAAAGGTTTTGTAACATCTGCAGTCTGAATATGAAAGGCATTCACCCATTTCTGGGTGGATGTCGATACTCATGAGACAATGGATGAACTACTGAACTCGAGTGGTTAGTATAACTTGTAGGAAAAATTCAGTTTGTTTGGAGCGCCGATTGTGATGTGTTGCTAAAGATAAGTAGACATCTGTTGCACAAGCCGTTGTTGAGAGCGACTGCGAAAAACGACGTCAGGATGAATAATTGACGTTGATTTAAACGAACTAAATTATACGGAACAGAGCATGGTGCATGTTAGTCCTTTGAAAGATCTTGATGCTGGCTAGCTTGAAACACCAAATGATGTGATAGTAAACCATTATTGTCCGCGATCTTGTTACCACTTGTCAAACCACATTTCAAATGCGTATTTAATGTTTGATTGCGGAAGTGATTTTCATTTTTTGGGTACATATTCTTTCCGCTTTTTCAACCATTCTCTGTATACCTGGTGAGTAAGATAATAATCAGTCGGGCTTCCTTTGTTGACTCTCATTATCTAATCTAAACCCCAAAGTCGTCCGTGGGTCGCCGTAGATTTTGCAACCGAGTATATTGATTTCGTCATCAGTTTTTCTTTAAATTGTCGACATCTGCGATGCCACTGAACGTTAATAGTCGTTATTTTCTATCCCCTGCATCCATTAACCCCAGTTAATCAGTCAGGCCAAATCAAGAGGGCTACATTCTACAAGTAACCAGTTGGCTAAAATGGTCGCAAGGCGTTTCCTACCGCTTGCACTCAAGTCCCCAAATGACGTGAATGGAGTTGGTCGTACAGATAATACTGGTATTTCCTGTCTACCAGCGTGTAGTACATTGGGCTGGGCTCTGCTTGCGCGTAATGACCAGATTGTGCATCGACTGTCCGAACAGGTTCTGTCACGCGATACCGGTTTCATTCAGAACGATCAATCTAGTCCAGATCTATTTACCGTCCCCACGGAGGTAGCCGAAGTGGCCGCAATTGTACTGGGATTCTGTAAAGATCGTGCCATCTCAATTGAAGAGCGTGTCGACTCGGAAGGGATGCTACCTCTATCTCAATTTGATTCAGGTTCGCTTATCACATTGTCACCGGAATTGGCATTCCTAGTTCGTTACGCAGAGTTGCAGCAGTGCTTTATTGATGGCAATATCGAGGGCGCGGTAGATCGGCTGATCGATCTTCTGGTCACCGGCTCCGGTGGTCCCGGTTCGATTCCAGTAGCCAGTCCGAGTGAATCCGACCGCGGAGGTAGTTGTGCCAAAGTATCCACTCGTCTACGTGTGCGTCTTCTCTCAGAAGTGCATCATTTGATGGGAAAACAGTGTATTCGTCGGGATCAAGTCGAACTGCTGATTTCTGCTTTGATTGAGTTGCGCTTGGAATTGTCCATGGAGCAACAAAAACAAAAACAACAACAAACGAGTGTTGAACAGGGTGTTGACTTGTCCGCATTACTTGCCGAGTTCCATGTTACCTTGGCTCGGGAGCTGGCTTCCACTTTTTTACGACCCTCTAGAATGACTGAATTGACTCCGCAGCTGAATGCAAACAGTCTTTTCTAATATCATATGGACGTAACTCTTGCTCAGCATTACAACTCTATTTGTACACCCGCGAACGCATTTTTTGCTAAGGCCAATCTCTTTCGCGTGCAATCAATTTCAGTTGAATTTGTTATAGTTTTGTTGTTTTTCTGTGCGTGTGCTTTTTATATGGTTTATTGCCGTTGACTTGGCTGGTCGGGCAGTGTGATATTTTTCGCAGCCTAGCTTCAGAATGATGTATAAAGTTGGGTTAGACAGGTCGATGCAATATCTGATATGCGGTGCGTGGGATTTGATGGTTTACTAATTGCGTGGAATCAAATAACCGAATATTGCTGATAGTTTGAGGTTGTGCGGGTGTTCATGGTGGCTGAGTCCGCTTTGAACGCTGTTCGCAAAATATAGAGCAGTTAGTTAGTTGGTTCCCATACAGTCCAGTGAAACATTTACTGGGTGTTATTTTTGACCATTTTAGGTGAAAGGATAGGCCAACCTAACGGGTGTCTTGTAGTAGGGACAGTCCATGGAAAGTATCGAAAACGTGATATGGGGTGGCGTCCCCATAGTTACTCAGCTTTTTCTTCGAAGGTGCTTCACTAGCTCGCACATACTAAAACACCACTTGCTGGGAAACAAAAGGGTCTTCTTGTTTCGGGAGTATTGACCGCTGGATTTGTTCGGACATTATTTTATTCATGATGCCTCAGTCCTCTATGCTCAGCGCATCCCCGAGGAGTTTATGGACAGCCTGGTGATTGTCCCATTCATTTTTTCACTGTTTCCTCCTCATATCTTGCGCAGCCTGGGTCAGTGAGATGAGGGACCAGTCAAGTCAAGTAGCTGCTCTGTGCACCCCGATGAGTGACTATTCAGTCTTTACATAACCAAGGTCCCGTCATCAAAAGTGAAGAAGTAATGGGTAGTGTACACTTCCGTTCTTCCCAATGTGAGAGTTATGATACTACAAAAACTGCTGAGGAAATCATGGTTTGTTTGTACATTTGTCCGTAACCAGGGAAAATGGCAAGGTGAATGGGTGCGGCATAATAGAAGGCCGCTTTGGTGGGAGGTCGATTAAGTAAGCTGGTAATCTGTAGTACATTGGCCTAATTCTGCGTGAGAAGCATTTCGGCCTGGTCGACGACGAACAGCTCGGTGGAAGCAGTGATGTACTGTAGATCTGCTTCCTTATCTCTGGAATGTGTGAACACCGTAGGGGGCGAAGGCGAGGCAAACATACTAATAATCAGCATCAACATTTTTTGTACACCGCGATGGCAAAGATGAAGATAAAAACGCCGGCATGGATTCATTCAGGGCAACAGTAGAGCAGCGTTATGGCTTTTTCTAAACCGTCCACGCAATGGTCTGGACAGCGCTCGCTGTGAACAGTGACTAATTTCTTTTAAGTCAAAATCCACGTCTTCAATAGGCAAATAACAATACCAAAAATCCTGGGACAATGGGTAAGCACCTGCGCCATTCCAAATGTTGCGTGACTTTTGTATTACTAAAACTGGATTGTGCAAAACCTTGCTGGGTAGGAAAGAGTCGATCCACTGTACGCCCGGTTGCGTGCATTAAGATGTTTGTATTGAGAAAGTCTGGAGGAAGTGATTTAAGTTCCAAAAGATCTTTATTAAATAGGTGACCAGAGTTATAAGAATCTTTTGGGACAGCCTCCAAATGCCTGAGTATGGTCGAGGGTGGACGCTTCAGGCTGCGAGTAGGCTACTCGTCCTGAACACCTCTCGAAATGCTCTCAGATGACCGTGCGTTTTCTACATCCTCTGATGAGGAAGCCCTACTCACTGCCTACTCGTGGCGGAGGTGTTCCCACTAAAGTGAGAGGACGAAAGCGAATGCCTGGCGCTCTCCACCGGGTTGACTGACTAATAGTCAGTCTAGGGGAGATGGCTAAACCCTGATTCCAAGCCAACTACGGGTGGCGTGTGAGGCGTACAACGGTATGCTCACCGGCATCTGTGGCGGAGGGATGTACTGGGCTTCCGGGATGTTTGGCCTCATCCGAAGGGCGTATGAACTGAGCAATCAGTCACCGGTCCCCAGAGGGCTACGATACCCCCATATCGTCCTACTACCTTGTAGGTTAGATGTTCTGGTCAAAGGCTCTGGGTGGGGCCCCTTAAGTCAGTCCTCTACTTCGGTCTGGGCAACCGGGTAGTATCCAGCACACATGCTTACGTGAAATCCCTTCATATATGATTACTTATGTTTTTGCATGGCACAACGCCTCTGTACATTGTACCGGGTTATTGGTAAATAATATATATATATATATATATATATATATATATATATATATATATATACATACATATATATATATATATATATATATATATATATATATATATATATATATATATTGGAATAGCTTCTGTTAAGATTTACTGTGTTGGAGTGTGATAAAATGAGGGAAATGCCTCCAGGGTATGCCACTAGATGATAAGAGCTTAAGTGATATAGCAATAAGCGTGAAGTCTTTCAACAACAAACCAGGAGAGATGATAGGTGAGAAATACAGTCAGTGGGGAGATACACATGAAAAGACGAAGTGTATGATAATATGAGCGGGCGTGGAGTGGGATTGAACGCGTGAAACACAGAAGGACAAGCGTCTGATCTTCGCATTAGTGAAGTCAATATCTTTGGACTAAGTGCCGTTGCAGTTGAGTGATGCTGTAAGCTATCCAACCGAATCGAGTTGATTCAACTGTTCTCCATTCGTTGTAATGGTAGTGGAGTCGTTTGAAAAATTAGATTACTTACCACCGTTCAATAGAGAAAATGCGGTGTCACCGTATTTGAGTAAAAACGTTAGTCACGGGCATTAGACCATTCTTAGATTTGAGTGATGGTATTAGAATCGCAAGCATACGGCATACCAAGCAATCCTATGTTCGACCTGGCCGCTAGCATTGGTATTTTTGCTATGTCGTGGTGATTCATGGGTCGCGGATTTCATTATAAGTCGAAACATAACACTCTGAGGAAGTTTTGAGGAAAAGGCGTCGGAACCAAATTATCTGTCTTGTTTTTTGTAGTTAGGTTTAAGAGAACCGCATTAAAAGTCAGTTTCACGATTTGGATATGCGCGGAGAGAAGTTTGAAGCTTTCAGTTCCCTTTCCTCTTAAGTATAAGTTTGATATACGGTTGACTCATCACTCATGTTCATGATCAGTCCTGACTGATCACAGGAAGGCGAAAGGACGAGGTGAGGAATTATACTCTTAATGCATTTCTCTTTCCCAAGCTTCCTTTAGTGCATCAAACAAGGTTGTGAATATAAAATTCCGAGTAACCTACATTTTTATCGTTAATCCTTTGGTCATCTGACCTTGGTTCCTATTACGAATTGGTCTCGCGCTTGGACGTCCAAAATTAGTTCACTGTTGAATACGAATAATTATTGAAATTATGAATGTAAAATTCGCACAGGTGGTTCTCATTACTGAATCGATGCTACAGCTACTTTTGCTGAGGTGTCGACCATATACCTACCTTACTCGTGTAAGCAAAATCAATGCAAAAATATTAGGCGAATACGGTATTATCTCACGTTTCAGCAACGAATTTATGGTTAATGATAGGCCCACTGAAGAAGGCGTTTTTAGTGTAACAGTCAGCCAAGGGCGAAAAGACGAACTTCAGTAATGTAAGGATTTATCTGAAATATGTGGCACACTGTCATTAATGTAAAAATACAAATATAAACACATTACGAATCAGTCCTCTTGAATTGTTGCCCCGTCTTCCAGATTGGTGGTTTCTTCACCTTCTTCCAGTTTCCCCTTTGTTTGTACAAGATTGTTACGCCCAACTGAAACGGAAGAGAAAATTCATTACTTCAATTCGCCATACTCGTGCGACCTTCCCGAAGTTTCTATTACACAGCTCTCCCCTCCAGAAGGCTCCGTCCCCGGGGCCACAGCTCTTCCCCCTTCGATCGGCACCTCTAGCTCTAACTGTACTGGTGGCACTGCGCCTTGGTCTTCGGTCGGCGAAATCCCACTGGTTGGGTTGATTCCCTGAGCTACCTGTTCGAAGGGCTTCAGCTTATTGAAGTGAACAACGAATGATGGGTTACTACTATTCGGCGACGCGTTCCGAATGACACAGGTTGCATCTGACACAACCCTTTCAACCCGAAAGGGTCCCTTCCAGCCCCCGGCAAATTTAGTTGGGTTCCCCCCGGTGGTTACTGACGTATGAAGCCACACGAGATCGCCGGCTTGTAATGGGGCGCCAAACGTCTTTTTGTCATAATACTCTTTCTGCCGCCTCTGTGCTGTCTGAAGGTGGGCTCGAGCAAGGTCTTCACCGCTTCTTATTGTGTCCCGCAGTTTGTTGACGTATTCCACTACCGTAGTGTTTTGATTGCCAATTGTGGGTAATCGCAAATCTGATGGAAGTCGAATTTCTCTCCCTGTCCAAAGGAAGCTTGGGGTCTGGTTTGTTGACGCATGCACTGAACCGCGATACGCTAACAAACAGAAGTGTATTTTCGTGTCCCAATCAGTACCGTGCTCGACGAAGGCCTTGAGGAGGTTGATCAGTGTCCGATTAGTACGCTCAACTAATCCATTCCCTTGTGGGTGGTAGGAGGTAGTGCGCGTTTTGTCGATACCCAGAGATCTACACAGCTCCTGCATGAGACAGCTTTCGAAATTCGTACCCTTATCCGAGTGTAGTTGGCTCGGTGCACCCCACTGACAAATCCAGTGCTTAAGGATCGCATCTGCAACGGTTTTGGAATCTCCGAAGTTCAACGGTAATGCTTCGCACCATTTAGTAAAATAGTCGACGAGCACCAGTAAGTATTTATTTCCATGTTTCGTAAGTGGTAGGGGTCCGATTAAATCCATACCGACTATTTCATTGGGAAACCCCGCTGCTATGGGTTGTAACGGAGCACACGGTGCCGTTCTGGGATTTTTAAAGCGGCCACAACGTTCGCACGTCCTACAGAAATCCAATACATCTCTTCGTTGGTAAGGCCACCAAAACCGAGTCCTTGTCGCATGTTCTAGCTTGTTGACACCCGCATGGCCCAGCTCAGTGTGTAATGTCGTAAGGACCTTTTGTACCATTGACCGAGGGACGACGACTTTCGTAGGATAATTGGGACCAAACTGGAAAACTAAAACGTTATCCACAATGCTCAAGTGATCCCAGAGGCTCCAGAGATGTTTGGTCCACAAACCACTCCCCGCCATCTCACGTTGACTAGGCTTCTCACTTCCTGCCTTCAATTTTGCGTAGATGAGGCTTGTGTCGCTATCGCTGGACTGGATCGAGCCCCACTGTTCCGTCGTATCCTCCTGTAGACTGATCTGTGCCACATAACCGACGGGGCAGGACGGGCAGTCTCCGTGGTTTCGGATTGGCCTCCTCGATAATGCGTCCGCATTCGAATGTCGGCTACCTGCACGGTGTTCAATCACGAAATCAAACTCCTGCAACTGCTCCTGCCACCGGGCTGTCTGTCCCTGGGGGTCTTTAAAGTTTTGTAGCCACAGAAGGGCCTGATGGTCTGTACGAATTCGAAATCGTCGACCGATTAAATACTGTCTGAACTTTTTTACAAATGTGATCAGGGCTAGCATCTCTTTTCGTGTCGTACAGTAGTTTTTCTCTCGTTTACATAACGTTTTACTGCCATAGGCGATGACGTGTTCTAACCCATCTCGCCCGATCTGTGATAATACACCTCCAATGGCCCCGTCACTCGCATCTGTATCTAGGATAAATTCACTGGCTCCTTCCGTCAGATCGGGCAGTGCTAGCACGGGTGCCGCGCAAAGAGCCGAACGTAAGTCCTCGAAGGACTGCTCACATCGCTCGTCCCAACTAAAGCTGTCGTCTTTGCGCAGGAGAGCATTCAATGGTGCCGCCCGTTCTGCAAAACCTTTGATGAAGCGACGGTAATACGAAGCCAATCCCAGAAAACTCCTTAATTCCGTCACGTTGTTAGGCGTTGGCCAATTTAAGACTTGTTCGACTTTTTCTGGGTCAGTTCTTATTCCTTGGTCCGAAACAATGTGGCCCAAGAAATTCACTTCCTTGGACAGAAATTTGCACTTGGATGCCTTTAGCTTAAGTCCCGCGTCTCTAATTCTTCCCAGAACTAGTTCGATGTTTTCTAAGTGTTCCTCTTTCGTTCTCCCATGAATCAGTATATCATCGATGTATACAATGCATCTCGAAGGAATCAGCCCTTCCAAAATGTGATTCATCAAGCGCTGGAACGTAGCAGGTGCGTTGGTTAGCCCAAAAGGCATAGTCTGAAACTCATAAAGCCCGGATGGAATCGCGAACGCAGACTTCTCCCGGTCTTCTGCTGCAAGTTCAACCTGCCAATACCCAGACGCCAAGTCTAGGGTGCTGAAGTACCGGCTGCCTCCTAAGGCGTCGAACAAGTCTTCCATGACAGGTAGTGGGAATGAATCCCTTTTGGTGATGGCATTGAGTTTTCTGTAGTCTACGCACAGACGAAGTTTTCCATCTTTCTTTTTAACTAACACCACTGGAGACGACCAAGGGGAGTGGGATGGTTGAATAACGTCGTTCTTCAGCATTTCCTCGATTATATGCTGTACCTCCGCTTGATAATGAATTGGAATCCGTCTGGGGGCTATTTTCATGGGTTTTGCGTCTCCCGTGTCAATTCGGTGTTTAACTAAATCCGTCCGGCCTAATCTCTCGTCTCCCCATAAGAACGTATCGGAGAATTTCCCAAGAAGATTCAACAACGGTTTATTACTTTTGGCTGTGTCATTATCATCTAGGAGCGCGGCGAACCGTGTTGCGTGGTCTTTCGTTGCCGGTATCGTTGCACAACTGTGTGTGTTGATCCCGTTCCGGCCGAGGGCTTCACTGTTTCCGTTCCTCAGGTATAGCCTCTTCTGTGGAATGTCGATTACGCACCCGAAATTCACTAGAACATCTTTTCCAATGATCACGTCGTAGGGGATTCCCCCGACTACTATTAGGGGCTGCTTCTTAACGACGCCGCCCAGTTCCAACTTCGGCGTGATGATCCCTCTGACGTCTAACTTCTCCCCGTTCACCGCCGTTAAGGCTATACTGCACGAGGCTGGCTCAACGCCTCCGACTATTGCCATCAGTTGTGCCCTGATTAAACTACACGTGGCCCCCGTATCAACCAGCCCACACACAACGGTTCCGTTAACCTTCACTCGAACAGATAGAGATTCAGTGCAAGCGGAACATATTGAAACAGCAGGAACGATGGACCTACCTTGTTTCCGAGTTTGTGTCCTCGTTCCGAACAAGGGTAGACCGCTTTCGACTGGCTGTGAGTATGAAGTACCGGGAGAGCTGTTGTGGGGACCCGCACACCACCGGTTGACGCTGAAGCCTGGGGTCTTGTTATAAGACAGTCGACGTGTTCCAGCGTGCTTCCCTCGATACCAGCTTCGTCTCCAATTAGGGTGATTACGGCCTGGATGTTGAGACCTCGGTTGCCACTCACGTAGAACGCAGCACTCGTCTCCAGCTGGTACCCCCGCGACTGCCCGTTCTACGCGCTCCTCTGCTTCCCCTGCAGACAAAGCCTGTGCCAGATTATCGAACTTCCCTCGCAACAGAGTCCGCTTCACAGCTGGGTTCGAGACGCCGTCAATTAACTGTTCTAGCACCCGGCGTTCCCGCTCTTCCTTGGTCTCGTCGGGATAAGCCCGCTGACTCAGCCATTTCAGCACGCGACCGAAGGATCGTACGTCTTCATCCGATCGTTGCCCTCTCCCGTGGAACTCCTGCCGATATTGTGACGGGTGCCCGGGGGCGTCCAAAAGTCTCCGAATCTGTTTAAAAGCAGAATCCAAGTCACCACTGTTAAAAACGTCTGCTTCATTGACGATGTCATAAGCCTCTCCATCTAGCAGCCCCATGATAATATCTTCTTGTCTCTCTTCAGCGAACCATCGAAGGTATCGCCGCACTTGGCTCTCCCATCGATTATAGTTTCCATTCAGGTGAAATTTCTCAGGCGCTCCCGGGGTAGGAATCTGCTGAGTTCTGATTATTCTGCACTCAGTCAACGCACGGGAAAGTTCTTGGACAGATGGACTCCCAAGCTGGTCCTTGGGTGGCGAGCGAGCTGTCCCCTCTTCTCGATTATCCGATTCAGCTAGCTTTTTCGGCATCTTGTCCCGGGTCGCGGCACCAAATTTTGTAACAGTCAGCCAAGGGCGAAAAGACGAACTTCAGTAATGTAAGGATTTATCTGAAATATGTGGCACACTGTCATTAATGTAAAAATACAAATATAAACACATTACGAATCAGTCCTCTTGAATTGTTGCCCCGTCTTCCAGATTGGTGGTTTCTTCACCTTCTTCCAGTTTCCCCTTTGTTTGTACAAGATTGTTACGACCAACTGAAACGGAAGAGAAAATTCATTACTTCAATTCGCCATACTCGTGCGACCTTCCCGAAGTTTCTATTACATTAGTTATTTCGATTTCGTGGCCTTGACACCAAGGTCATTCGGGGGTGGTGTGAACAGGCTGTTGGTGGGCGTACTGGTGTTCGATTAGAGTAAGTGTAGGATCCTGTTGATGCACTTACTGAGCCTTGTGCTCATGGAGTTTTCTTTCTTTTGTGCTTTGAAGATCGAACACCAGCAACTCGCCGTGGAGGAACACTGGTCCTTGCATATTGCAGTGGTTCGTTAAGTATCCATTTTGTGTTCGCGGTGATGCAAATGAGTGCACTAAAAACCAGAAATATCCTATTCTAGTAAATAGGAGAGATAAAGTTCTGCGAACTCACCCGACATGTGTTTCCGTGACAAATGTTGCTCGGAATCTCTCCGTGAATGATAACACGTTTTTCCGCATTATTCATGTAAAACATGGTTTCACAACAAGAAGCGGTGGGTAAACAAAACCAACATATGCGACTTGGATAAAGATATTTTTTTAATTTTGATGGAAAAGATCGTCCAAAGAACCACAAATATATCTGGTAAGAGGCTTTCTCAATAAATTCCTGTATTCCGTCTGGAAGAATGACACTACAAAGTAAGCTTTCGATCGATCCGAAGCCGGCAAGATGTGCCCAATAAATGTGGTCACTAGTTGCGATCATGGATGAGTTCAAATGTCATCGCAGTTTGCTTCGATTTTCACTCTACTTCATATTCCATATGGTTAACTTCTGGAGGACCCGCTAAGACACGACCAATGTTAGAAGGTTCTCAAAGAAACCTATTCCCACTACCTAGGGGTCGCAGAACTTATCGCGCTGTTTGATACACAATGCATTAAATCCTTAGCAACCTTGTCGGGAGCGTGTTGTCTTCGATATTCTGAACGAAGTAGAATTTATTGGGGGCATAGAACAGTTCTAGGAAGAATATCTTGCTACAAGATAATGCGCCATGTCATGTGCCACACAACTTTAAATAACTGATATCCGTGAAAAAATCTATTCATTCATTATAAACGTCTCGAGTAGCGAAATAATGTCCACACCAATGGTCCAAGTTTCCCAATTACCTCCTAACAGTCCTGATTCAAGTGTGACTGAGAATTTATTATAGTTGCTGGGGAATGAAGGTAACGCACTTTCTCCGTATTGCATTCTGGAGGCAGAAACGATGCACGTATTGTCGTAAAAACTAATGATCTCATGGCTACATTGGTGGTCCCTATGCCTAGGGGACTTGAATGACTCGGTAGTAATTGGATCAGGCGAGAAAGTTCATCATCGAACGATAACATCGCACTTCTGTACTATGGTTTTGTTTACCACCTCACAGCGCCGTCGATTCGAAGGTAAAAGCAAAAGAAGTACAACAGAGGATACGAACAGAGAATAAAAATATAAATGGAACGCATGTAGACGATGAACGAGATCGAATGACCGTGGCACCTAACCATGCAGCTTCAGCCATCTGGTTGGTGGATCCCGTGGACTCTTATTCAAAAGCCTAATAAGTCCCGCAAAGCCAAGTCCACTTGCTAAAGTTTTCAAAATTAATTGCCATATCATGAACTGACCATCTCGACCGACGTTCCTACCACAACCTGCATCAGAGAACAGCCTACACCGTGGAAGTCTATGCGTGGGCATGCACAGTACATTTACCAACCCTTTTAGCCTGTTTCGAATAAGCACTTGATCCAGAGACTGATCCCTTGGTTTCCAACACCCTACGGCTAACCGGCTGATACGGTGTTTGCATCATATCCAAGAAACATGGTGAAGTAATCGCCGCTCAAACACCAATCGTCTTTGCGTATCTTCTACCCGTAACGACCGCGTTTCTGATTCTTACAAAATGGTGAACCTTAATGCCGCAGTATACACTTGATTCTTGATGGATGAACGAATGTGACGCCTGTCCATGTTGGCTTACGATAGACGCGGCGAACGAGCTTCCCATCTTCCCTTTTCGTAAGGTTTACATCCAGAAAATGAAAGTTGCTGTCTAATTCCACTTGGGATGTGAAACTGAGAGCACTGTGAGCCTGGTTAAACTTTTCCACTAGTTTATCTAAGTGAACATGTTTGTCAATCATAATGAAGATGTCGTCCACATACCGGCAGTCACTGTGTAGTCTTTCTATGATGTCTTTGAGTATCCCATTTTCCAGCTTGGCAACGAAAATGTCGGAAAGTACGGGTCCCAGAGGCGAGCCCATCGTAACTCCATCAGTTTGTCAGTAAAGTTTGTTGTTGAAGCCAAACTGAACATTGAGCGTACATCGTAATAGCAGTTCTTTCAAACTGGCTACCGGAATACCAAAGTTTATTTCCTTTTCGATTATATAATTGCCCAAATATTCGATAGTTTCTAGAAGCGGGACGCTCGTAAATAGTGATGTTACATCCAGAGATGCCATTTTAGGTCCTGTCGTATTTTGTTCTTTTATCAATTCTACGAACTGAAATTTGTCATTCAGGCTGTATTGAGCAATGCTTCTGCGTACTGGTTCCGGTATATCGACGAGCCAACGAGCAGCAGAGTGATAGGAAAAAGTGCTCATATCAGGTATCGGTCTTAGTGGTACTCCCGATTTATGTATATTCGGTAAGCCATGTAGACGAGGAATACTCGTGTCAGTAGGTCGTAACTGTTCCTAAGTGCCATTCGAAATATGATATGATCCTTCAGTAGTCTCAGGGCTGCAGTAAGTTGTTCTTCCACTGTCTTGGTTCTGTCCTTCTCCCCTTTGGATTCCTTAAATTTCGTCGAGTCACTTAGAATGGTATCCATTTTATCAATGCAGTATTTGCAATTCATTAGCACATCTCCGGAGCCTTTGTCAGGCCTGGCAATAACAATGTCATTATTTCCCCTTAGAACTCTTAACGATTTCCCGTGTCGGTTACTGATAATTCTTCTAAATTTGTTCTGGGTTCGATGGTATTGATCAGAACAGTCAAAAAGGGAGGATTTGAAACCTTCAATTGCCTCTTGTGATGTCGATGTTAGTGATAGTATGAATTTTCAAACTGCAATTCTACATCTAGTTGATCATTCCTCAGTGAGTGAGGAATTAGATCACATAAGACAAATATTAGTAATTAAGGGGTACCCGGAACGTTTCATTCAAAAGAACATTTTGGAAAAACCCAAGCGACCATTGATAATCATCACCAAGAAGAAAGAATTGCACATGCAACTTCCCTTCAAAGGAGATAGTAAATGTGAACTACTAGTTCGGCGCCTAGGGGATGCAATCACCTGTACATTTCCCGTCGCTAATCTACGCGCCCACTTCACAAGCCGGTCTATGATTTCTATGAATCTCGAAGACAAAATGCCTGTCCTTTCCTCCTCTGTGTTAACCTGTTCATGTGTTTGCTCATGTTCGGCAAGCTATGTAGGCAAAACGACACGGCAACTGTTCCAAAGAATCAAGGAACATAAACCAGCTTGGCTGAGGACAGGAACTAGAAGAACCGTAACTGGTGCAATCGTAGCGCACCACGCCGAGATAGGGCACCAGCTGGACAACGAAGCCTTCAAGATAATTTACAAAGTGCCTGTGAATTCTTCGAAGTTCGTTCGCCAAATCACCTTAGGAATAGCGAAGGCGATAGCGATTATGCTGTTAAATCCATTGCTTTGTTCACACAAGCGATTTGTCAAGTCACTTCAGCCACCCTAGCCACGATCGAAAAATGGGAGACAAAATCATGGTGACCTCTACCGCGACGTTTCAGTCGTGACAGGAAGCAGCCAACTATCCTCAGATATACTTTCCACACCGAGTTTTCCCAACCAAGAACAACCAACTTCCCACCCTCTTTCGAACCGCACAACACCTAAAATATTGACTGACCAATCTTAATTTGATACCGTAAACACCCTCTCTTTTCTTCCGAAAATATTAATTCTTATCATATATATATATATATATATATATATATATATATATATATATATATATATATATAAACTGTATTAGCCAGAGGACGAAGTTACCGAAAATGAACTTGTTCGCTATCTTGCCTTTTTCTGTAATGCAATGGGATTATTCAGTGTATTTGTAAATTGTACAGGACATTCCTGCGATGCAGACGAGGAAAGGTATGATCTAGTTTATGGATCTTTCGAAATGTCCCCTAAGAAACAAACAGAATTGCAGTTATCCATCGGATATTATTATCGGATCAACAGCGCGTTGACTCGTTGTTCCCAGATGTTATGCTCGGCGATCGTAAGTCAGCTAAACTTTTGTGACGAATGATGCGATTATTGGGGTCGCATAAAATGCATAACTCTTTTAGGAAATCTGTGACTGAAATACTTTCACCCATCGACCAAGGGAATTTTTGCGTTTTTCAACCAAGTTGTTTCGACAGGAATTAACCGTCATCGAGGCAACCCAAACAGTGGCTACTGACTGTGTCTCAGAACTGAGAGAACAAATTAACCAACTGACCTTCCAGGTGGATGCTGTTCTCCAAAATTTCAATCGACAATCTTCCGTGTCCCGTTCCTGATATATCACAAGCGTTCCTCACCTTCATTTCCTTATTGTTGGTACCACTAAAATTCTGGATGGAAACCCGTCGGTAACAGTCACCACGCACTTTCAGAGCAGTTGCTCTGAGTAACGCGAAAGCCATTCCGTAATGGTGGCTGTCGTCAATGACTCCGAACCTAGCAGCCCTTACTATATTTTGACTAGCCTACCGGGGTGCAGTTTCTGATTGGCCCAGGTGCTCAGATCAATATCATTCCCGTTCAACCCAGCAAACACAATCTACGATATATCACTCAATTTTCAAGCAACCAGCTGCTACGCAATAAAGACATTTGGTCAAGAATTACTGACATTTTACCTGGGCTTACGGTGACAGTTGCCTTGTCCTTTTACGGTTTTCGATTCTTGGAGTTGCTTTTATTTGTTTTTTCTTTTGTGGTTTATGTTAAATACCAGGATTTGTCACACGTCTATTAAAACGTGCAGCACTGATACCTCATCAGTTTCCTTGGAGTTCGTTCCACGATAATGCACTTGAAACGTTCTTCCATTTTTGGACGGCTTCCTCGTAATCACCCAACAACAGGCATCTCCATCAAAAGCGCCACACATAGTCTGACATCACATTATCGCCAATGTTCCTTCGATGACTGTACATCCCGAGCAACTATTTGTGACAAAATTATTATTTAAACATATGCTAAGCCCGTGGTTGATTCGCTTGCGAGCCTCCTCACTTCATAAAAGCAAAGGTGACGGGCACCAATGTGGCGATTACCGCGTTTAAACGTTTGAACGTACACTTTTCTGGTGAAAGCGTTCTCAGTCACACCCCAGTGATCTTTTCCCTACCACACGGCCGGTGTTCCGGATAACGCGGTTTCTTGGGAAGAGTTAAGATAGGCAGTAGTGTAATTTAGTCTCGTCGGCAAAAGTGGGAATGGGCTGGAACTCATGTATGAGGGATCGATGCTAAAAAAGTAGAACGAAGGTGGGTGAAGATGAAGAACCATATAAAGCTTCAGCGTTCACGTTGAACGTCCCAGGAAGAGAAACTTTGCTTATCGGTGCGAGTTCCAGGCGAAACAGAGTAAAAGCAGTTTATCAGATAATATGGGAGGGACAATGATGGTTGTTGGAGGATATAAACGCGGATGATTGGGTTAAGGTGGAATTCAAGAATAATCTTTGAGCAAAGCTTTGGATTGATCCTGTTGTTCACAAACCAAAGCGCCGGGATTTACTTGTAGGGAGCGATTGGAAAAGAAGAAATTCCGATACACGATTTAACAATGAAACTGAGTGTACTGATCATGGCGAAAGGACAGACCAGGCGTTTGGCTTTGTGGCGAGCATTTATTTTCCGTTGGGACGAGATTTCGGAGCGGTGGAGCATCATCAGCGACGGAATACTTAATTCTTCAAGCATACGACAGAGTAACACACGCGATTGACTCATTTTGGAGGTCAAGGTTTGCTCGTTTCAAAAATGTGGAATCAAAAGAAGCGTACTTTGAACGGTTTCGGTAAAGTTAGAATCGTGGGAGGAAACATCCGAAGTAAAGTAGCAGCAATTTCAGCTGCACTATTCCAGAAGGTCATGAGGAAAAATCCGACGTGCCTGAATCTTAACACCAAAAAAATACGTCTCAAGTCACACGCAGTAATGCTGTGAGTGAATTGAACATAGAAGATAAAACGGCTTTCGATAGAAGGTGTTGCTCATGTGTTCTTGGTCTAACTGTCAAGTTTTAAACACAAGATATGAACCCCACTATCACTTGTCGAACTTGATGGAATACTGCACACCATTTTCGCTGAAATCGTCAAGGACTATATGGGTCTTATGTGTTCCTCTACTTGAAGCCTTAGGATTATACTTCCGGGTATTCGTGACTATGGATATTTCCCCTTCAGTTCACTTATGCATATGCATGAACTAAAAAGGCAAGACAGACGTGAGGTCTAATTTAAGGGCATGAATAATGACTCGATCTGGAGTGTGCACGGTAACGTCAGGATTGTGAATTAGAAGGCGGCTTCGCACCCTGTTGCCCAGTTGAATGCAGAGTGCACAAATCAGTCCTTCTTATGGACACTAAATTCTCCAGTGGAAATGAAAGCAAATTATCGGTTCTTGAATATTAAAAGTGGAGAACTGATGAATTGCCGTTGTTGAGGCAGCGGTGAACGATTCAAAAATAATGGTAGAAAGAACAGAATCTGGGGGTTCAGCCATGTCAGCTGGAACTGGTGTCTGGAAAAATGGAGGTTGATGAATCAGGAAGTAGTCAAAAATTGTGGTCATACTCGCACACATCAGCCTGCGGTTTTCACGATGATTGAAAAAGTTGCTGGAAAACAAGGTGATTGGTGTTGGATGTGGGAGATGCTCCGTTTTAGGAGGGAAAGAGTCACGAAAGCAGCTTACTGAATCTACATTATGACTCAGACAACAAATGTCGATTAGAACGAACTGAGGTTGATACGATCTCTGAGGCAGCATGTGAATGGGCATGCGCGAAAGAGTTACCGTGTAAGTGAAAAAGGCCATGAATAAGACTTATTCATCGCAAGGCCTGTTATCGCGAGCCATTTAGGGCTCGACTGCTTAGGCGGTGGCACCGCCCTGGGTCGGTGATCGAACCATGCACCGCCTGAAAGACGTTGATGCGCCACTGACTGTCGATGACTGATTGGCCAACGAGTCATTAGTTATTCATTTACAGCTAACCATCGCTGGTCACTTTTATCTGCGAGTCGGGAGTGTACTCGGTAGCATTCACATCCCGCCCGTGGGTTTTGACCACGAAAAGAAACAGATTGATCATACGTTGTATTCCAGCTCTGCTGACGCTGACTTACCGTCACTTGTAATCTGTTAGGATTTTGTATGGTTCTTCTTTTCAGTTCTGGTGTTCAATGTTCTGAATGATCTTCATTTGTGTAATGACTAGCATTGCTCTTGTTGCTACGCTGACTTTAGCATTGTGATACATTGCTTTGAAACCATCAAATATGAGTGGCTAAAACGTTGGAAAGAATACGAAATAATAATCCACAATCCAAAATGAGTTGTCTCAGGCACAACAAAGTCCTTGGAAAGGAACTACTAGATCTCTGTTTTGGAGACCACCGTGTTCTGAAAGGCTAGCTTTTCCCTGATCTAAACCTGCTGGTGCCAGTAGGAATGCTATTATTGTACAAAATTGCTTGAGTGCCGAGTCGTTCGATTTTCCTAATTTCCACTAAAATGGATTGTTTTTTCGCGCCGTTTGCTTATTTCGCTTCATCGTACATTTCCGTTCCTGACTGATCCATTTCCATGTTTCAGGAAGGCCGTCCGAGCCAACCATGTGAGTTTTGGGACTGCTGGCTCATTTGTCTTGCATTGGTTGTTCGCTATTATGGGCGCTGTTTCACCGTGTCCGGCCTGTCGCTCCAGCTAGCAGTGGGCTGGTCTTACCGAAATCTGCCCGCTGTGTCCGAGGTGCTGCCAAGCCGAGGGCTATTCCGTTGTAACTACTGCTATAGGGGGTTCGACCGAAGTGTTTCTATACCGTGTGTACTGACCGCATGTGCCGTTGCCCTGCGAGGTTGTGTTATGTGTGATGTGCTAACGCTAAGTGCAGCCTGTGTTTCACAATCTCAACAGATTTAGGATTTCAGTGTGTGTGTGTGTATGGATTTAGGATACAACAGTATCCACATAGCGTTAGTCTAGTGGGGAAGACAAAACGGGATCGGGCAGTATCGTGATTGACAGTGAGAGAGATCAGAAAAAAGATACGATGGGTCAACAAGAATTCATTTGGCAAGATGCAGACGGTCAATTCCACACACTACTCGTAAGTAAGCACGAAACATATATAGTCTTAACGTCGATCTAAAGAAAAATGAAACACTATTGATGACGTTCAAATCCCTTCGGAGACTGTTATAGTTCTGTTCTAGTAGCAGACCAAAAAAATAACTAGGAATCAACGTTAGACTGTGGAGAATACTCACTGTGGAACTGAAAGCAACGAGAAAGATTTCAATTTCTTAGTTGAAAAGACAAACGCAGCTTTCCAACAGTGTTTTGCATATGATAGTTTGAGCGTAGTTTGTCTCGCAATGAAATATGAAGTACTTCAGTTTATTTAACGCCACAGAATGATATGAGCTGAGAGCGACAATGTTGTTCAGAAACTGAGAATGTGATGTGGGTAAAATGTATTCGTGACACTTAGCTTGATCGATCAGAAGTTAGGAGTGGTTTTACGTTATGCTGAAATGAGAAAGATTTATAAAAATTAAGCTAAACTGGATGAATGAAACAGAGTTAGATTTATGGTAAATTCATCTGATTAATGAAGACGAGTGACTAGATGGGGACAACTAAATGGCCGATGTAGATGGAGAATAGATAAGGAAGAATGACGGCATCTATTAGGAAGAATGGACCGATTTTCCGCGGTCTGGGCAACTTTTGCCAAGATTAGTGCGTTACGTTCTAACTATGCAGTGAATAATCACTTACGAGAATAAATGGGCGGAAATGTAAAAGGATTGCTTCTGTGGAGGGAAGCAAGATGCACTGTCAGAAGCTGGTGTGTAATCAGGAAAAATACCAAGCAGTTTTAGATGAGCGAGCAGTAGATTTTACTATGTATTAGGTAATCGGCCGAAGAGCATAGAGCCTTGAACATCGGTTCTTATGCTTAAAATCTAGAAACATTTACTAAAATTTGAAGGTAACGTGACATGATATTAGCGACCATCTCATATAAATGGGAAGAGCACTCCTAGATGGATTTTGTGTGGTACTATGCCATTTACGGGGATAGCGATAAGGTGTCTGCAGTTCACCTGAAGGTCTCATGTCGGATGAAGTGTTTTCGTATAAGAAAAGCTCGTTTGACTTTTCTCAACCTCAGTTAAATGTGACACCCAAGTGGCATCCATTTGTTCAATGGTACTGGAGTCTAAACTGTATCAGTCAGTCAAGTTCTGTGATTCAGAAACGAGGCCGTCGTAGATGGCTAATACACGAAGATTACTGGTGACTGAACATCGATGTTTCCGCAGCCTTGCTCGAAACAGAGTGGGAACACCGTATGAGTAATGCTAATGTTAGGCGCAGAGTGATAGACTCACTTGTCTAAGTTGGTTGGGTTACGTGTTGCGCATATAACCCGGCCGGGATTCCTTGGTGCGCTGTCCCTACGGCGGGTGGTATTTAGAAGGTGAACAAGAATGACAAGTATATGAACTGGACGAACAGATATACGGCTAGGTGTCGTGATCGATGGTGCTCTTCCATTTACGAGCCTGATATACCTGCTCGGTATCACTGTCTGTGGTTTGTATCCTTTTTCTTTTCACACTTCTGATTGGTTCTGACTTTCCGTTTGGATACTTGTCGTGGGACGGAAACCAGGATCAGGTCAGTTATTGCACGGTCAATGATTGCTCGAATTGGACTGAACTGGGATCATCTCATGAAGAGGATGTTCAAAGCCAGACGTTTTTAGAAGTTTGTTGAATCTCGGTCAGCTCATGTACTTGCAAACTCTGGTAGTTGTATTTCTGAACTTCAAAGATGAATTGTCTACTCTGACCTCATATATTATGACAGTTTACTTTTTTCTCGTTCGGTAAGCTACATTAGCAGAAATAAAGGAAGTTTTCCCCCACAAGTCAGGGAGCAAAACCGCCTCGGTTGGAGTACAAAACAAAGAGGAGAGCAAGCTGATTGTCAGTGAATCATAGCTATGCCAGTGAGTCACATTATCATATGGTTCTGGTACAATATGTAGTGGAGTGAGATGAATCAAAGAGCAATATTTTCCTCTAAACTGAATTTATTATTTGAGCTTGCCCCGTAGTTGGTGTTTGGTGCGCTTGAAGTTGAAGGATAGGCCAGGAGAAAATAAATGCTTGGTAAAACTACTTCTGAGACTAACAGAGGGAGGGTATTGCAAAGACAAAAGACAGCAGCTTCGGATGTGACTGCGACATGGAATTTAACCAGTCTCTATCGCTTGGTGCGAACCTAGTGGATCGAATGCAACGCCCCAACCGTATTCACAAAGTGGTCTGTCCCTCTCTCTCTCTCTCATAACCACTCCACTTTTTAACCAAGTCGAGTGATGCTCGCTTACTCTTTCGGATAAATCTTTCACAGTGCATTATATTGAAGTTTTTTTTAATTTCATGATTCCCGGTGAATTTGGTGAATGGACGGTTGTTTCGTGATCCATGATTCAATGGTCCACTTCATGATCATGAATAATTGTCCACCACGGGTTTGAGACTTTTATTGGGAAGCCGCATAAGGTCTCAACAGGCCGAGTGTAATGAAGAGCGAGGCAACAAAAAATGGTTGTCTACTACCAACGTGACCGCCAAGTTGAATCTCACACTCCAGAGGTGGTAGTTACAGCCAGTTATACGGCTATGGTCACAGAAAAAGAACCCGCTTTCACGTTCGTGTTTCTTTCCATGTGTTCTGTGCACCGTTTGGACGACTGAAGCAAACCAAGGATCCTTCTTTTCATTCTTGTGCCTTCTGACAGACGGAGAAAACAATCAAACACTCGTCATTTTTTTGACTTGATTATTCAATTGCAGTATCACTGCACAAAGTAAGATCGGACATCAGGGTGATAGTTTAGACAGTCAGACGAGGAAGGCGATGAGTAACAGACACCTAAAGAATACCAGAACTATTTCATACGGTTGAAATATGTGTTTTCTTTCCGAACGGAAAGGAAATTCCATTTTACTTGACTGGAGATCTCGAACAGACCCATTAGTTACTGCTTTGTTTATCCTGTTGTACGGAGTTCCAGCTACATACAATAACCCCCCAATCAAAGGCTTGGATAGCAATTAGTATCTTGTTGGGTAATAAAGCCTCAATGAATAGTGTTCCCCCCTAAGCGCATTCTCATGAGTTGTATTCATATGGGAATCTGACTAAAGTAAGTGAGTCACGGCATTAGCAACGAATATTATTCAACAGACCAGTGCTTAAGAAAGTACTGTCCATCAGCGTTCTTGGTTTGAATGGCTTACCGTTAATCGTTGCGAGTGTTTTTCTTCTCTGATATATCTTAAAACATTCTGGCAATTAAAAGCTTTGCTTCGAAACAGATCTGAACAAACAAGAGTGATATTGTCGGTAGTTCATTTTGGGTCCACTGACGCCTGTTTGATGAAGACAGATACTGTTGCCATTGGGAAATCGTCTTATAGCTATCTAGTTCGAACTGATGAACCAATAAAATGAAATCAACTACAATCACCAGCTCCATCACGATGAGAATACGGCTAGTACCATCGCGAACTGTTGGTGGAGTATCTGTACTACTCAGTGAATAAGTAGTTAATTGCTCGAAAATAATTAAGGGCTACAGAGCAATAACGGACGGAATGACATCATACAGACTGACTGCAATGAGATGAGGCAAATTATAAAAACCGGGAGATTATATCTTTCGACAGAATGAGAACGGCTCAAAGGCAACTGCACTTCTTCGGTGTTAATAGGCAGTTTTGTTACGGGTGAACAATATTGTTGTCGAAATGCATTCATTTCTACCTTTGAGCTAATGTGAGGCAATTGTCGATGTTGGCCCTAAAGCCAGTGTGAAAACCCAGAAGATGCGTTTTTCTGGGCACTTAGAATACACGAAGGTTAACATCAGTAGACAGGTTTCATTTTCCTCTGTGCTAGCCGCGTACCGTTTTCAAATAAAATCCCAATACTTGTTTCTTTTATGAGTGCGCTACCACACTTTTCGTATGTCTGTACTTCTTGTTTTAGCTCACTGTACGCTGTTCATGTGACTTCATCTGTGTCACTCCAATGCCCACTAATATTTTCGACCACATATAGTGCTTCCAAGTGGCACGTGGCATACTCCGTCACACTACCACTAATACCACTTCGGTGTCCGACTGATGCTCGTTGGCGATTGACTCAAACGATGTCTCAACCGGCCTCTGTCACCATTGTCATCTTGCCAATGAATCCTATCTCAATCCAGTCTCACCTTGCTGGATAAACTTGTAGTCAGTTCTCTATTTAATGCACGCACTTGCTCGGGGGAAACTGATTTATTCAGCACTGTTTCGAGTTAATGGCATTCATTTTTGTCCTCCATTTGACCGAATGCACAACATTTTGTTTTCAATCATGGTTGACCGCTTGGCGTTTTTTCCGCATGTGAGTTTTGATGAACGAAATAATTGACAGCAAGTACATGCTAGGATCCACTAACTGTCTTACCCCTATAAAATGAACAACCACATGGCTAGACAATCAAGCTTTTCATGCCTAGATGGAAATTACCATTGTTTCATGTCCGTTTTCAAGACCGGATATCTCATTTTATTTACGGTATTATATTTCTTCTTACCGGCTCCTCTGAAATTTGATGAGCACACTTACTAATATGAGGTCTAATACTAAAATCCTATCTGCACTTTGGTCCTGACTCCCTTCAACAGAAGTCCTATTTTAGACAGGACCCCCACTATGCGATCAGATATATTTCCGCCACTTGGCGTTTCTGCACAAGAGACTAATACAGACTTCTGGATGATGTTCTATCCTCTATCGACCATAAAACTCATTAGTCCAGTCCAGAGTGATAACATTTCAGCTTCACAAAAGAGCTGATTGATAATGTCGTTGTTTCGAAGTCGCTGACTTGTTATTTTCTCAACTTCCTGCCTGACCTGTAGTCATTTGATGGTCACACGCCCTAACTGTCGGAGCAAAGTAGTATGTGACTGAGCTAAAGCTGCTTGGTCTACTAAGAACAGAAAGAAATCACACACTATCTTCTGTAGACAGAGAAAATGGAATGAAAGGAAAACTCAGGACCTTGGAATGACAATATGAAATAATTCTATCAAAACAGCACATTACTTTAACAGGAACACTCATCAGTGGTGGTTAAAAGGTTACCTCCGTGGACTTCTACCCATAACGGCTCGGGTTGGATTCCCACAACCGCCGATCATTTCCCCATTTGGCAGTCCTTTTTTGGCCTCGGCACCTCTACCGACTTGTTGTACTTTGTTGTTTGTTAAATAAAGAACTTAGTTCACAAAATTACTCCGTGAATCTGTTCCATGACAAATGACCCGGAGCTTGTTAAATCCGATTGTGAAAGAGAACTGTTTTTCACCCACTGACTTTACATGCAGAAAGAAACTCTGATTATCCAAAAGAAAAAAATAGTAAACAACATCCTAAATCCAGTTTTAAGTGGATGATCTCTTCAAACACGAAAGCAGAACGCGCAAACAAGTAACCAAGGTAAGCCAAGCGCACACGGCTTACCGCCACGACAAGAACTAAGTGAATTTATGAGGCAAAATTGTCCACGCAAAATCATCCCGAACCTTAACCTGCAACGTGGTCGGTTGCCTTTCTTGAATCACAAAAATACTCCTAAACAGAGTTCATCGTAAAAGATTCCCCCCAAACAGTTGAATTACTGAGGAACATCAATATCAGTGGACAAAATTTCAATTCTGTTTTCGACGAGGCTACGTGGCTCGTGAAACCATACGGTAAATTTCTGACCGTACTGAAGAAAAATACTAGACTTGGGGTCAGTTCATTCATATCTCTTGAAAGTTCTCAATACTGGGGACAGCATATCTCTTTTTCGTTTCAAGGACGAGCGAATCAATAAGTTAATGATATTACAACGGTTAGTTTATTGGGATCTGAATTGACTAGTTTATTCTCAGCCTGCCTGCATTAACAAAATCCACAAAAATCCATGCCAAAGTCAGACTGCACCCCGGCATGAACCTAACCGTCACTGACATTCAGCAAAAACCACGGCATATCCAAAAGCCTAGAGTGGACCATATTACAGTTTGTTCAATCATGGGAATGGAGGTGATCAGAAGCTTACTTTCCCTTGGTAGATAACGATGATGGAGAACAGATAAAATAATCTCGTAATCTGTCAACCACAAAATAACGCGGACTACTCGGTACATAAACTTCGCAAGTCATGGGCCCTTTACAAATGCAGTCCATCACTTGCAATATTTAATCGGATATGCTTAGAAGAAGTAGTCCCTGAAGAATTAGGTTAGACTGGAGTGGTGCTGGAAAGTAAAGAATATTTTGACAAATGCATCTACTGAAATAGCAACCAGTAACACGTAGTGTTACCACTGTGATAGACATTTATACAGAGTAAAAAAATCGGTAATCCTTCAGACAGACAAACGAGTTCCATTTCAAGGTGATGACGTCATTCATACGGAGTTAAAAAATTGACATAAGACGGAGCTTGTTATGTTATGTACTGGAAGGCCGTTTACCAAACAGTGAATGAGCAGACCAATCTCCCTGACAAAATGCTTATCGATGAGCACGATCTCTAAATTTCTTTGTGGATGAGGAATCCGTCACTTAGTTTGTTGAACAGAAAGATATCTAAGTATGCCAGTTTCGAAACTTTCATTTAAAATTAGGTCCAAAAAGCAGCCTTACAACCTGTTTCAGCAGTAGCAGCAGTTATGAGCGATCGGCGAAAAGATAAAACATCATTGTTACCAACAGTTTACCGCTTACAGATGGCGCCACACTAGGTCAGCAAAGAGAAAGGTTTTGATGTTAGGATTAAATCAATTAACGCCAAACTGAGTAGACTGCTGGACTGGATAGTAAACCAAGGATAGGAGCCACCTGCTCAAAATTACAAAAACTTTATTGTATTGTATGCGGTTTACGGAGGTCTTCATACTCTCAGTGTTTTACCCCTTAGCTTACTCATACACGACTTATATTCCCTTTCTTCTCTTTCTTGTTTTTAGAAATGTTGCGAAATACCAGTTCTAGGCCAGATCTGTGAAGTACTGAAGGAAAATGGATTCTTTCTTTAAACCTCTAAGTCAATTATTCCTCAGAGACAACTGGGAAACTTTTCGCTACTCAGAGTCCACATTTCACTTTTTGTTGAAAAGCTTAGAAGCCATTGCGAAACCTGTTCATCGTGCTTATTCTGCCGGCTGTCCTTACGAATGCCAGAACCCTGTTAGGAATTCTCTTTTGATCACAGGAATAGCGCTGTGTTCTAATTTTTTCCAGAGTAGCTAACGACGTCAACCAGGATGGAATGGTGCCAGTTTGCTCTAAGTAACCTATATCATAAAATCTTACGGATCCAATTGATGAAAGCTTCATTTCTACAACACATTCCCGTTTTCTTTCTCAGCCAAACAAGTCGGCACAGAAAGGTACATTTACATACATTATTGTGTGAGGTGGGATGTAATCAATGTTACGTATTTTCACAAACTGTTGGAGACTCCTGTCGGACTAAACGAAAACGGAATAGAGCGTATAGTTGGGACAATCAGTTTACAGGAGTAGAATCAGCAGAACAAATCACACTTTTCGAGCTCAGCATCAATAAACAAGAATTTGATCAGCCTATTCTGCTGCTAGGCGGATCATGCACGAAGTAAGCAAGTGGACTGACATGGCAGTCTTTTGCTATACATTCTTCCAGGATCGGCGAATTAAGACCCTGCTGGCAGCGGTACACATCAAAAACTGTACTTTCCATTGTGATTCGCGAAACACTAGCTTTCTAGCTATAGATGTGCAATAAAGCTTCAGACCCAGATCCGTTCGGAGTGTATCGAAAACTTGACGCGCCATGTAATATGTTATAGGTAAGTGTTTATTGTTTGGTAACAACGTTATTGGAAAAGATGGTAGTCCTTTGACGTTTCGGTTACCGCGGCCCCTTTTGCAATCGAATGATCTTGGGATGATAATCTTAGCCATTGGGTGTCAGACATTAAGATGTCCTTTCGGATAATCAACACTTTGTAAATTCAACTCACAAAGATGAAGGACTCTCTGCAAAAACAAGACCAAGGTAATAGCATTTATAAGATCAACCTTAAGGATTTTCCCGATGCACACATTGGGCAAACAAGTAGGCAGTTAAAAGTGAGGCTTCTGGCACATAAAAGGAAAGAAATATCCAGGCCGACTGAGAGAATTACCGTGACGAAATATGAGCGTGACTAGGCTAATGCACTCTACGCTATGGCTCAGAACCACATTATCGATTACGATAACACTAGAATCTTCCAACGGGGTTTCCGTACAAATACTGAAAGTCTGCATGCCGAAGCTTTGGCAGTTACCGCCCACCCTAAACGCCTCAACCGAAAAGACGATTTAGAGATTCCAGGCATACGGATGGCACTAACAATGTTGATGTATAAACTCCCCAAAGGTCACAATAACTCGTTGACCCCAAATGACCACGCCCCCACTGAGAGAATAGAGACCCACCCCCCACATCCACAGTACACGCACACACACATACAGACACCAGCACAAAAAAAGTCTGACACGCAATTGCTAAGATTATTGTCCCAAGATCATTCGATTGTAAACTGGTCTTGAGAAGGGTTATCCGCAGTAGCCGAAGCGTCGACTGACTATCATCTTTTCCGATAATTTTTTTACCGAACAATAAACACTTGCCTATAGGTGTATATTGCTTATTTCAATGAAAAGCAGACTCATATCAATGTAATATCTGAAGAAAGAGGGTAGCCGAGCCGCATTCCACAATTTGTGTTCGGCATAAGTCACTCGCATCTTGTCAAGTGCGTTCTACCATCGACCTGTGAAGAGAAGTTGTTTTGCATTCGCCGTTACTGAACGGCTGGTACTGGGAAAATCCTAGTTCTATCTACACAAGGCAAGCAATCCTTCGTCGCCTTTGTTTCGAGTTGGAAAGAGTAGGAGACTTACATGGTAACCTCTCAACAACGACAAACGCATATCCATTACCTCTTTACACTTAGGTTTCAAAAGGCTCCTGATGAAAGAAAAAAAAGTATTCTGGATGTAAATCACGGAATAATATAGTGATGTGTTCTCTCTTTAGATTCATATCAAGAGTGCTATTTCAGAGCAAATTTGATGCTATTATTTGCAATGAAACTTAGCATCAAGGTCGGACCATTTTCGACGGAAGAATCTCTAACCCTTGAAATAGATTGACAAAGCGAAGAGCCACCTTGTGGTTTGTTTGCTACTCGAATTTTAAACCATGGTCACCGGATAAGCTACAATAGTCCTAACTGGCAAAGGGCATCTAACAGGAAGGAGAATATTGCAACTGAAACGAGTATAAAAGGGAATATGTCTACTCGAGAATCTGGAAACTCCCAAAAAGTGTCTGTATAGCCATTGATCTATAACAATTTCCGAGTCTCTAGTAGAAAGACTGTCCTGGCAGGAGAAGACGTCCTGATTCTCCTACACTGGACCGACGATTATTGCTGAAGTATTTACTCCAACAAACAGATCATTAAAGGAGTATTTCCAAACTCTCCTGCTGATGTTTTGACCACGTTTGCCCGTCAACGAATATTACTCAGGTACCACAGACCAATTCCTAACTAACCCGCTACGCATGTTTTCTCTCTTTTTACATTTATTTGGCTCCCCATCGAAGTATGAATGGTGACGGGATGGGTAAATTTTTCCTGCATTATAGTGTCTTGTTCAGTTTTACACAACTACCTGCCATTTGCTTATCTAAACTGTTTGACTCGCGCACTGCTCAACATTGGGCATTGATATCCTATAGAAGCTTGTTCCGATTCCACGTGAATAATAGAGTGGCATTGTTTTTTTTTTACTTTGCTCTCTCTCTCTCATACGCATTTTGTCTGTTTCCCGTGTTTATCAAGTGTATAAGAATAATGGTAATAATAGTAATGACCGTGAGTATACCGATACATCTACGTTGTCCGCTCGGAATTCCAAAACTAATTCTACTAAGAATTTCGGAGAACCTAACCAAATACAAGACTGATATGAGTGTACTGTTACCCTTCCGAGTTTCACGAATATCACAGGGAAACACTGCGAAGAGACCGGATTGGTCAGTTTGACCAGCTTGACCGCAGGTCGGATGGCGAATTCTCATACGGCTGATTCAGTGGGAAACAAAGTAGTTTTACATCACCTAGTTACAGATACGTTGATTTTTATGGCGATTCATCGAAAATGTCGGTACCTTTTTTTCTTTGCTTTGGCGAAGCAGAACATTACCTTCCACCTAATTAATGTGAAATAGAAATTAACTGATCTAAGGTTGATCTGATAGTCACCGGTGACGATTGACACAAATTCAGCAAGCTTTTATGCGCAACAGAATTGACCTGTAACTCTTTAGCTTCTGTCGAAATAACGAGCACAACATAGTTTCGTTTGTTCACATATTGATCGTACGAAATTTCTATCAGGATGTAATCGATGACGTACTCGTATACCGTGAAATCAAGCGGAAAGAAAACCATGAAACACGAAACCGAACGAATAGTGAACAAGATGATGACAGTCATTAAGTGACCGGTAGACTCAGTGAAATAAAAAAATTACAAACCCGCTTTCCGCAAGACTTATCTTTTAGTCCATTACAGCATAATACACACCTGATGAAATCAAAGTGATGAGGGGTTTCAAACAGCAACAATCATGAAGCAGTTTTCGTTCACGTTTTTGTGATATCAACCGAGAGAGTTTATTTGTGATAGCAAGCACAGTCGAGCTTGTAAAATTGGGGTTTCGTCGTCAAACATGCTGCTAGTAAACAGATTGTGCTTCGAATCCACATGCGTTGCATTTAAGCCTCCAAATAAATTTTTAAAGCTCATTACAATTGACCCTGAGATTGATATTTTCCAGTAGTTTCACGCGACTGATGGAACTGGACAGATAAATACCGTCATCTTAATAGCCATGGTAGAGAACCGGACGAGATTCGTTTCTAAAATTCTTTTTTCCTCTGACTGATTTTGAGTAGATTCTGAAAAAGGAAATTTGATGGTATGAATAATGTTATGTTATTCCGCAGTCACTGAAAGAAGTGAAGAACTGAGACCATCATTCTGACAGGATGAGTGGGATAGGAGGTGTCTGACTTATGACCTGCACTAGCCGTAGACAGCTAAAGACGTGAGGAAAGCGGGTCACAAAACTAAGTTACAGGGAACACAAAGCTCAGACATAGATTGCCACTGTCATCTCTGATGCAAGTGGTGGTTTGTGGTTTTACACTCACTGAGCTCAGACTCACTGACTTTTCTTTCTGTACCCTTTCAGATGGTACACGTGGAACCTCCAAGGAGAAGCACCTTGTCCAGCACACAACAATATTAATGGTAAACGAGAAGAAGTGATACAACTGACTGAAAATGGGTTGGAACCAGTAGGGTATAAGCCACTGTAAATCTTCTAAAAGCAGGTGGCTTTCTATTGGCCATGAACAGAGGCTGATGTTTCACCCGAAAGTTGTACTTGTTTGAGCCTCCTAAAAGTCAGTGTAAAAGAAAGCTCGTTTCGAATAAGTAGATAAACATTTTTCCGCAGCATAAGGAAGACCGATCAAATGTAGGCCCCTTTTAATTCAGATCTCATTGTCATTGTCATTCTGATGACATTATCCCGTCTGGTTTCCGTCTTCTTTCCACTAGATTATTGCTCTAAAAAGCCCTGTGATTACTTTTACAAGACCTGTTTTTTGTTTGAAACGATCAGTTGTTTTGAAATACAGATGGCATTTTCCCGATGTCGTTAGTGTCATGTCGAAGTTTAACCAAATAGTTTATGATGTGAAAATTTTGGGTCACCATGGCCACTGCAGTTTAGTAAAAAATTTGGAAATTATGAATAAACTATCCATGTATTGAAGGCCTTCACCCACCGAGCCATTTTAATCCATGTGTGGGGGGGGGGGGGGCAATCGATATTCCGGTACGTCGAGCCCTACAACCTCAACTACGACGGTAGACTATCGGGGGTAGGGGCGTTCGGATATTACACGAAGGGCCCATTTTGAAGCTTTACAGGTAGGTTCATGTCCTCCGGCTGGAGTTGTGACAAAGCTGGTAGATTTGACACTTTGTCTGAAAATAGATAGCATCAGGCAGCTGGCCGGAATCCCACAATTCTAAAGAGACCATAGGCCACTGATCTTATTTATTAGCTTCAGTGGCAAAAGTCTCAGTCCAAATACAATCCGAAGTCAGTCCCGGATAACGGAGTATGCTGACTGTTAATCTGTGCGTACTGAAAACAATGTACAACGGATAAACTTGTTATGGAATGTACGATAATCACATTTTCCGTGTGGTTTTATAGGCTTATCGACTGAATAAATGCTGAGCTGTAGTACGCTTTTTATCATTTGTTCAAAACAAATATCTTAATAGAAGTCTTAAGAATCAGTAGATTTTGACCAACGGTTTGAAACACTGGCTTGGAAGTTGAGAGCGATCTGACAGTTTTATTTACCGAAATAAAACTTTCTGTACATAGTCAATGAGATCTTCAGATTTCCGATATCGCGCTGAAAATTATTATGTAGACACTGTTCACTCGCTGTTCAAAAATTAATGCATTCAGAAAGCTTGAATTTATGAAGAAATTTTCATCGAAGTGAGTCGATAAACTAATCAGTGGAGCATACAGAACTTGTTGATGCAATTGCGATATAACTATTCTTTATGATCAGTCGTAATGATGTCCGTTGCAGGGCTTGTAAACATGTTCACAATCTTTTCAGAACAGCAGAATAGACTATTTGTTGCAAGTACATTGCGTTGATTTGGAATATCACTTATGATTTTTACCTCTCACGAGAGCACGAATTGGATCGTAGATCGTTATTCGTTGTTCCCTAGCTTCTGATCATACCTAACCTGCTGGAGCCTTGTGTGATGATCCACTCCAAGTCTTACAGTCATGTTCACAGGTCGTCGTCCAGATGAGACCGAAGGCTACAGCGTTCCTTATTTTGAATGCCCTCATGCATATTATTATATAATAATTAGGATAAACATGATATACGTAGTGCATAAATGTGACGATTAGTGGGCGGAGTTCCAAACACATACAATTGATGGGTGGCTATGATCACGATACTGGTCGCATGCTTAAGGGGAAATTTTTCCACCCATCTCGATACTACTTACCACCAAAATTATATGATATTCACTTGACCGAAGAAATGAAGCAAGCACACTGAATGCGATAAATCGGACCATATAAACTCCGTCCACCAGTAGACAATCATTTAGAAACGGCAGCAGTTTTCAATGCATAGTTAAGTCTCCTAAGGGTGAGTTTAAAATGCACTATCGGAGGTAAAACCACATAACATTTCTACTGCGATTTTGAGATCGGCATTATAATTAATGAATAATGAGGCATTTTGCACTGCTTTAAATTTGCTCACATTGGCGGTCGTGATAGGGAACAAGTAAGGACTCGGGGTTTTGACGGAAAACCGTATAGCCCATTAGATTACGTCAGAACCAGTGACAATTTCATATGCTGTATGTGACGGACTACTGAATGATGGCGTAGGTTTGTTCATTTGACGTTACAAATTTGAAGCTACGGGATATTGAAACCGTTTTTCCGAATAAAACTTCGGTCCAGAAGCTAACATCATTGAGTGACAAAATGTATTCAGGATCTTTTCGATGTATCCTTACAATATGTATACTATAATCATGTAATATTTAATCATGAAAAACAAAATATAAGCGAAATAATAGAGAAAAACTCCTAAAGTCAAGGAAGATTAGGAGGGAATAACGGGAATGCTTGTTATTAGCGCATGGATGAAAAGATGAACCATTCACGTTTTTATACGAATCGGGGTTTTGATTGCAAATGGTCTATATTTCTGCCTCATTCAGTGTTCCGTGGTTGATGGTGGAGTAAAAGACCTCAAGTACATCGTACTGAATGACACATCACCTATCCTCCCAAAGATGTTTATTTCCTTTTGTGAAGTCGCTGGTATGGAGTTATTATTCCTGGCTTCCAGCAACCAAACCGGGACGTGTTTGGCTGTTCTATTACTTAACTTCCTCCGAATTCTACCTATGTAGACATCTGGGCGCCCACATTTGAAGAGATAAACTTAGTTTTATTTGGTTCAGAGGGGGCGCAGGTGATGACCGTTTTTCCGAAGATATCCTTTTCCGGGTGGTTCTGTTTGACCACGTAGTAGGTGCGCGTGATGGCAGATTTTCGGTGTTTGTTAATTATTTGACTGGCATCATCACCTCTGTAAGATAGGTCTAGAAAGACACTCATTTTCGGTAAATCGAGCACTTTTTCCTTATACGTTTCAGGTTTTGAATATTTGGAAAATGATGGAAGTGGATAACCATTCGCTTGTAGTGCATTTTATGTGATTACTTCCTCGTCGACCATTTGTGCACCATCCGTGTCAACTTCACGAACTCTTTGGAATAAAGTCTGGATGAGGCTAACTTTGTGGTTCACAGGAACGAAACCTTTGAAATCCAGATAATACCCAGGCAACGTATTTCACCGAGAAACAGACCGCATGATTGGTTCACCTATTCAACGAATGATTTCAATCGAGAAAAATAATTTTTTTTGTCTTCTACATAACATCTCAATATAGTTGAACATATATTATTGATTCATTGGAGAGCATAAGGTAGCAGGCAAGCTAGTTTTTGATGCTTCACTATGGATTACGAACAAGCATTGAGTTTGGAGTGCTAGGACAGAGTTGAGATATGCAGTTAGAAAGGTTTTTACAATGAACGTTTCCTATCCACCGCGTCGGGACGGCACTTTATGCATCGGAACTTCAAAATTTCCAAAATAAAATCTAATATCGTATGAGTAAACTAGGACCAGACAAAGTTCAGAGTGCATCTCAGAATCGATACTGAGTGTGCTCTGATTAAAAAAAATATTTTGACACTAATATCGTATGGATTATATCGGAAATGACATAGCTTTACCCTAATAAGGTGTGTACCACGGAGTGATCTTATCTCTATACTAGAAAAACCATTTGATTCGGTAATCGATGGTGCCAGTAAACCCGTGCAATTGAAGGTAAACTTTGGGTGTGTAAAACGAATTTCACAGTCTCCACCGCATCTGCAGTACACAAAGATGAGATGATCGTCGTTTTGAAGTTCAAAAGGAATGAGTCAGAAATTGTATCTGAGAACGCTAAATGGAATGATGTGATATTTAGACATGAGAAAAATTTCAATTTCTACGGCATTAATGAAATCATGCGATGCTGCCAAAACATAAGGAAGAGCAAGACGGAATTTTGTCCTCAAGCCTTCACTGGTGACTCAGCCAAACTTGCCGGAATGTAGTTACCGTACCAGAACACCACAGCCATGGAAATGGCGAGCTCACAACCCAGACTTGTTTCCAATCGAAAATATCTGGGGTCTATTAGCACGATGAGTCTATGGGAATGATAAGGTCTGCGGCACCAGTTAATGTCCGCCATACAAAAAGGATGGACCAAAATAGGACTTAAACCTTTCAGAATATCAATGAAAGTATGCCCTGAAGTTGTGTTATGGCCATTCATATTAAAGGCCATAATGTTTCATAATCAGCTGTTTGTCTACGACATTCCCTCAGAGGTGGGATTTACTATCATTTCGCACCTTTGGAAGCAAATTATTCAGGACAAATCGATTCATCTGGGTCGTATTTAAAACCCGTATGCATGTTGACACACTAGCATACCAAATCTTTTCGTTCCAAGTCGTTCGGTTCAATGCGGAACCACAGGAAAAAGGCCTGGTTTGATAAAATTTCACGGTCTTCAATGTTCCCACTGACCTGGAACAAGTGGATCTCCGTGCCTGTTTATGGACATCTGCCTCTGCATTGAAAATTTAATTCAAAATATCAGATGTATTGTATGTGGGCGGTCATTTAGCTGGATCAAAAAGATTGTTTTCATCTAACCAGAGGATTGAAAATAATCTGGCTTGAACCTAATGGGGATGACGCAACCAGTATAGGAACCAAAGCATGATGGTAGCATCCAGAACCATTCAGCCCTCTAACTAGTCCTCCTCTTTCTTCTGGTGACGCAATAATAATCTGAACAAAACACAGAGTTCCAAGCCACCTATGCAGATATCCTGAAATAATTAGTGTGTTCACAAGTGACAATGACGTCCAGAAAGTAAACTGTAATTTCGTGGAAACGGCTTTTCTTGTGATAGGCATTACATAAAAGGTGTCTTTCAGTTGCTATGTTTGTATGAGTGGCTTTTGCATTACATAGCTCATTCCAGAAGTGTAGGGTATGTTCAGAAACCTTACGGATTGTCCCTATACTCATTGTAAAATACTGTAAAGGTTGTGATTAAGGTCCAGCCTTCAATCCATTATTCTTCCTTGGAAAGTTTCTTCAGTGCAGGGGGCATTGTCTTAGTTGGTGGATCGAATGTGTACAAACTGACGTTTTTTGCTCTTCACGAATTCCAAACTTAGCCATTTCAATGGGTGATTCGCAGTTGCACGGACCAACATGTTTCATTCCCCAGTCCCATTTGAATTGCTACACAGAATACGATACCAGATTCTAGGGCAGCTTGTGTCAGGTCTAAAAAAGATAAACTAATCATAAGATGAATAAAATATGAAGCTCCGAAGAAAAAATGTTTGCACTGTTGGGGGTTTTCACTCAGCTGGTTCGGGGTCGGTAGTCGTCACAATACGCCAAATAATTTAGGGCCTAGAGTACGAACCTCACCGACTTTCCACAAGTGCAACTTTTAATCATGAAATACTTTTTGGAAGATGCAAGAAAGTTTGAAATGATTCATATGATCAGAGCCGCTGAATCTGGTGGAATGTTGAGATCAGGGATACCTGTACAGGATTTTCGTCCCGTGATTGAGTGACTCGCAGATAGAAGAACCCCAAGTCCCAAGACAGAGAACACCTGCTCGCTTTACTACGTGTAATAGAGGACAGATTGTCAAACAATGACAATAACATACCTCATATTATGGGCAAACCGACCACGGAGTCAATACAGCCAAGAAAGGCTTCAAGGAACCCAAGCAAAAATAGACGCGAAACGTTCGAGACCGCAAATGAAGGGATTATTCAAGTAGTTTACAAAGTAGGTCCTTATCTACGGGGGCTTTCTGGCCAACCGACGGACAGAAGAGAATTAATGATTCAAGGGAACACACTCACACGAGCGGGGATGAAGAACTAGCGGAACAACGTAGTTATGAGAAAGGGCGAGATCATAGAGAGATGGTCAAGTCCAGTCGTTCACACGGATAAGGCATACTAGGAGGAATGGATAAATACGTTCAAAAGCTTGTGCCTTGTCGTGTAATCCAGACAATTATGACATGAATCATTCCAAAACCAGGGGGAAAAGGTTACGTAAGTGATAAACTCGAACAGATAAAAACAGCAATAAGAATCATGAGGATTGGCGTCAGTCGACATTTATAGTAGAACCAAGACCGAAAAGAACTGCGTGACCCAATGTGAGTGAACAACACGTGTTACGCGGGTGAAGAAGCCAAAGGTATGGTCAGCAAGGAATTTGTGGTGACAGTGCACGAAAAACAAGCAATAGTGTGATTAATACAAGACAAAATTAGGACAGAGAGCATGGGACCTGGACTAAACCAGCTTAAAGCAGTTCCTCGACATGGTAGGCTGAATTTCTCTGTCCAGATTTAATGAATCTCTACAATCCTTGTATATTCAAATAGTAAACATCATGGAAAAATCTTACTATGTACAGCGATAAAGCGTCCCTTAAAGGAGCATGGAATTTTCATGTAACCTGCTTGCAGTGCATTCGTAACAGCTGTCAGGGATTTTATCCCATGTATTCTCCCTCCCAATGCAATACCTCCTTCAAAATGGGTTTCCCAAAGTTTTCACGTTGATTTCTGTCCATTATATTCTCCGTTTAGTAGTGGACTTCTGTGCGTAAATGTTTCCTAATAGGTTTGTTTGTTGCGATATAAAGAGTCTGGAGATATAAAGTCATTCCTGTGGAAATCATTATTTGTTCCATCGTTCGTCTTGCAACAAAGTTTTCCATATTTCTCACGCGGTGGGTGCTGGCTGGATCCCAGACTAACGTACGTCGTCACTTCGTAAAATAAAAGGCAGCAATAAACCGACCCACTTTCTTATCACTGCTTGTGTACACCAAGCTTTTTCGTTGGAAGAAGGTAAATAACTGAGGCACGTTCAATTTTGTCTTCTTTGTCCTAAGTGATGATTAGAGGGGGGGGGGACTTTTCTGCTGTCCAGATAAACTGAAAAAACACTGATAACGTGCAGTTTCGTAACTCGTGGATGAAATGTCGATGGACGAGGCATTCTTCTGTTAACTTGTCTTTTGAGATCCCAAGTTCATAAACTGCGCAGTTTCACCCATGATAAACATGCCAGAGAGTTTGTGACAGCAAAAGTCTATTCCATCAAAAAGATACATGAATGCAAGGGCACGTTTAATAACTTCAGTAACTTGCAGCTTGAACGGAGCGCTCGATCTTCGTAGAGACACATTAAAACGCTGAATAAAGCCGTCCAGCCAGTGTAGTGATATGAATTCTCTTGAAGTTGTTCCAAAATTTGGTTCCATTACAAGAGCAAATGCTGGAATGTCAGTCTTGTGCACAACCAAATTCTTTGCTCTCTTGTCAACAATCAGTTCGCAGATGATATCGTCCAGCTCAGAAAATAATGCTTGCCAACATGATCTACACTTGCACTTCTTAGCATTTCATTCTTCTACTTGCTGACTGAGGTTATCGTACTTTGCTCCCCATTTTCGGACCATTTGGAGACCAAGTTTTTCACCTTGCAAAAAGCCTTGCGATTCTTTTCCCGAGAGTCCTCAACAATTCTTTTCTCGTAATCCACTGAATACTTATATTTTTGCACTCATCCTGACTTGATGGTAAAAGCAAAAGCGAAGAGAAATTCCAGGGGCTAGAATTTCACTTCTTCGTTTCACCTTAATGATTCACTGAATTGTGATCCACATCCGTTCTTTATAAAGTGCTCACTTGTGGTGGGAAATCAAGGACGCCAAGCCCGACTGTTTACTTTTCATATACAATTTACTGGTCTCAGTAGTGCCAAGATGGATCTGACAGCCGATGACAAAGCACATTTGGTCTGGTTGAAAGCTTCACAGCTCATTCTGTTAGGCCCATCTTTCAATTACTGACACCTTCGAGTTGTTTACTCCGAGCGAACATTCAGGCCCGACGTATTTGGTCAACAAAATGGCCAAAACAAGTTGAGCCCCACTGCTTTTGATGCACGAACAAACCGTAAAGCGAAAATGCTTGCCCTTTGCTATGATGTTTTGCCGTTTGATAAGTTATCGAACACTCAAACTGCCAATTCCCCGCCGTAGGGTTGTTTTGACCGCTATGACCTCACCATACTCGTAAGCATGCTTCCGTCTCATCGAATCACTCGACAGCAGCTCTTTGTGTTGAATGGTAGACTGACTTATGAATATACACAGACAGACACACACAAGTACAGACAGTTCTTTAGCAGTCCATTAGCTTCGCATTGGCTATTCCTGCTATATCTGACTTGTAAATGCGTGAAAGCAGTTACCAATGCGCACACGCCGCTGAGCATCACCCGATTTCCTTATTTTCTCGACTGAGTTCCTCCTGACTGAGTATTCACCTCATTGGTGTATAAAGCACTTACTAGACTTGACTTGTGATTTGGGCCTAGAACTGCTAATTACTGGATTTCGGGATTCGGAGCATTGATAGTTCGCGGTTCTGGCACAGTTAATGAACACTCGTTCAGCTACATTTATAGGTTGGAAATGCATAGTTTACGAACGACAATTGAGTGTCAGGACGCAATTGTTCGATTATGGAATTTGGTGTTTGCTTGGTAAGGAAAAATGGGAGGATGGGGTGGTAATTATTTTTCTCCGGGGTTGGGAAGGAACCAGCTAAATATCGGATATTGATTTTGGGGATTATCCACTTCCGGTTTCGGTCCAACAGCCAGCATCTGGATCACGGTGAGTTCAAAGGAGATTTTGAGTAAGTGAAAGCAAAGCGATCGAGTGAACAGTCCCATCACCTCAGACTCGGCCATCGCAAAATGTTATTTCCGAATACCTTTCGGTGTGTTCATTGGCTACTTTTTGAATTAGTCCTCATTCACTTGACTTCCGGTATCCGTAAGGTACACCGAAATTGCACTGGTAGTGGCTTTTCTTTTATCCCGTCCTCAGCCAGATCTATTTGCTCTCTCTGATCCCTTTTGTTAGTTGCCGTGTCGTTGTCTCAGAGTAGTTGCCAAACTCATATCCATTGTTTCGCCGGTTCCCTGTCAACCATGAAACAACGGCAACTGCCCTTTCGTTTTTTTCTCAAATAGTACACCAAATCGATGAATAGCCGACCACATCTTGACTAACAGATCCTGCCCGTAAATTATGAATTTACAATCTATAAATTATGATCGGCTCACCGTTAGGGCAACCGCGAAGAGATTAAGTCTCCGATAGTCTAGTGGTTCACGTGTACGGGACCCGAAATGATTTTCCGCACCCGGTTCCGGCCGTTTCCGTACTGGCACTACGCGGGTAAGTGCACTATTCGTACCGCTGGAACGGAGAGCTTACCGCAAATGCTCTAACAGAGAACTACGCAAAACAAACCAGGGAGTAGGCCAAGGCTGCAGAGCTGATGGTTAATTTTACTGCAGAATCGTTTTGGTAAAATGTGCTACATGAGAAGAAATAATTGGTAAATCCAAAGTCGATCAATCATAGTGGAATTTTGTTATACCTGTTCACGGTGAATCTGATTGGTTGAAACTTCTCAGCGTACGTAGGCACGAATTTGTTCGTACCGGACGGTGTCTCGTGTGATACTCGCTGAATCATCACGTTATGCCAGGATGATGATTTATTGTAACAAGTTGGATGAAACAGGTGTACTATCAATACAGTGACTTTTTATAGGTGCTGCCAGCGTTGATACTGATGATCGTAGTTCATAGTTCGGTGGACAAATAGTGTCGGAAGCGTACCACGGATTTCGCCGTGGTCACAGCTGTTCCAGCCTGCGTATTTGGTACTTCTCTGTTCATTCATATTCATAATTGTACATTACGCAGGAGTTTTTTTCATAGTAAGGTAATTTGTGCATCATTATCAGGTACACGTATCTGATGGGTGGCCTTCAAGAATCTTTTCCACCCATCTGTACACTGCCTACTTTCAATATTTCAACTAGCGACCGCAGTTTTGCTGCTCTTGGAATTAGCTACGACCAACCGACCAAGAACTATTGCAGAATCACAGTCAGGATTCCGGAGGGGACTCTTCGACGAGGAGCATCCAATCACCTTCCTGATGTGTAAAAGATCTGATTGAGAACAGAGAGTTGAGGCTGCAAGTGGAGTCCTTCCACAGACGATTTGAATATCCTGCCTCTTAATTTCCTGGTTTATTCCGGTTGAAAAGGATCCAGTGCAATCGAATTCTTGTCAGTTTTGGTATCTGTGCACGAATAAGTTTTGCTCCGGGCCAAATCTCAGTTCCATCCATAAATTCGAACAGAAGGCTTAACCTTTCAGGTCATTCCAATTGATCTGACAGGCTACACGTAAGAATTACCGTACGGGATCTGGTGATTGGCGGATACGATTTCGGATTTTACTGGTGACCATTTCGGAAAAGTTGACATGAGGCCGCATACGCACGAGTATTATTGAATTGTTTACCAGCAAGGTTGTGTCCTTGAACGTTTTCAAGCGGAATGTGATATCTTTCCATCATTTTGCTATGGTCAAACATATCCTGGCCCAAAAATCAATGATAATTTATGGGAATGCATAACTATTTTAATGACGAGAATCGTGTGTTTGTGCTTACAAGTGGAAGTAGTCCTCTCTTTGCTATGATCTGTTAAGTACTTCAGTCAACTTTCACGTGTTTAATGGTCTATTAATTTCACTTCCAGGTAATTCGTGAAATATCCTCATGGTTTCACAGAAAAGGTGAGGAACGTGAATAACTTTCTTTCCGACGTATGGCTGCAGACATTAACATTCATATAAGTTGATAAGCAGCCTGGCTGATAGCCTTAAATACACGATGTGCTTATGTGAAAAAAATCATCGAACATATTTAGGAAGCTAAGAAAAACTGTTGAGTAATCAATAACGTGTGAAGCGTGATACGGCGACGTGAAGTTGTACACTGAATTAAGGGTAGGTTCGCTATAGGGGATAGAAGTGGGGCGGGGGGGGGATTTGCTTGTTGTAGCAACAGTAATACCGATGATTGCACTAGATTGTGTTGCTCGTGTAAATCAGACTACTGAATCAGTATCATCATTGCTACACCTGTTATCGGGTGAACAATTAAGCCACAAGCATAACTATCGTATCATAAGCGCCAGTTTTTATCCTGAAAGTATGCGACTAAAACGGGGAAAGAAGAATGAAAACCATTGGAAAACAAGGTCAAAGGTGACACGGTCTAAATGAAACGTAAGAACCAAAGAGTTTCCCGATCACAAGGTGTGCGATGAGAGGGGGCCTGGTGGTGCACACGAAGAATAATAATCAACACTTCGAGAATTACCGGATTAAATGTCCAACAATCATAGCCTGAGATGCGGTAAGACATCGTCTCAGGTAGACAACCTTACAAGGGAGCCATCTTTTGGAACTGGGAGACTCATTAATCCATCGGAGTTGCACACTTTTGTTCTTCCTTGAATCCTCATTTACTGACTTTCCTTTTTCGCCACATTTATTCATTGATCCAAACGAATTAAAATGGCAACTTTCTGATCGATCCTCTGAAGCTTTTCGTTTCTCCTTAACCGGACCTATTCGGTTCCTAATAACATTTACAGACAGGTTTTCAGCGACTACTGAACACTGCTTTGCCACATATTCTTAAATCGTCTATTTCCTTTCTACCTCGCCCTGTAATCCGGATAAATTCCACATAGAATAGCTCTATTTCTCCACTTCTTCGTCTGCCTGTCGACCGTTGTCAGGTACTAGGTTATATGAGTAGTTTGTACACATTTTATTTACTTCCAGTATATTAAGACCAATACTATATCTACAACAGCTTATTCGATTTATCTGCTATCTGAATGCTCACCGTTTACCAGGCGTATAATCCACCCACCATAGATCGTGTAGTTCAAAAGTAACATGGAGTAAATCGTATCAGAACCTATAAATTTCGTAATGTGTGCGCAAAAGTCGTATTTTATAAACCTGGAATAATTGGTTTCAGCAAATCGTACCTCTGTGATGAGTGGCTTACCGAAGGTTTCAGTCGACGTGCTGCATTTCCATCAAAAAGTGAATCTCAAAATGCAATTGGATCTCAGAGGCTATTCTTTGGTTCTAAGTCTTTCAGCTAATTTCACACATCTTTGGCTAGGAGAGCTCTGATATCATTTAAAATGGAATTAATTTTATTGTGTTACTATGTTTTATCTAGTGAGACATCTCCAGAAACTTTCTATCTATATGGAATAACATACGCTCTTTTGAGTTGTTTTCAATGTTGGTGCTCAGATTGTTGTTGTCATTTCGGTTCTCACCGAAGACGTCACCATGGCAGTGGACGAAACGTCTACTGCCTAAAGACTAAGTTTGGCAACCAGGGTATCACGGAATTAATCATTTCTGGTTTGGGACTCATTTGTAGCAGTTTCGTGCGCTGCCTTGGAAGGGGTTTGTTTCGAGAGTGTTTTATTACATGCTTGCGCATGAGTGAAGCGGAAGGGATACATACACACAGCTTCAAAGACCCACTGCCATCATTAGGGATAGGCGGCCATCAGACTCTAACATTTGGAGTGATGCAAGACCACTTGAGATCCTAATATGTCAGGTGTGACAACGATCCAGATGACCATGCACCACCATCTACCACCAAAGTAACCGGTCAAGGATGGGATTTGAACCTACGACCTCCAAGATGTCAAGCAAATGCTCTAAACCATTCGACCACCGCCGATTTCTACGCTAGGCCGACCATTTTCGTCCTCAAACTACTACAGGCATTTCTAATAGCGGGATCAGTCTTGATCTCTGTTATTCAGTTAAAGTTTAGCTTTGCGATATGGTAATCTTTCAGTTGGGTTCGGAAAACAAAACTCCAAAAAAAGTCTTCCAGCTGCTTTTCGAGGAGAGATTCTTGACATTTCTGTGTAGTCTATCTTTTATGTCACTTATACGAACACAGCTCACGTGGAGTGGATATATGGAACTGGATAGTATGACAAGGTTTTATGCTGGCAACGTTCCTGCCTTGCCTTAAACCTCGTCTGATTTGTAAGTTGTCTTGCTCCTCTTGCCGTTTAGATGATTTGAATGTTGAAGACAGATGCGAGGATGACTGAAAATTCTTTGAATACACATCTATACTTTTCGCTGAAATTAAATGGATAGAGGGAGGGTGACAAGTCTGAAAGCGTTGCAACAGTCTGAAGAAGAAGAGTTTATCCGTTCGTGGCTACAGTTGTTGCGAGGCAGACTGTCAAACAGTTCATAGGTTTAAAGAAAGAGCCACAACAGGCGAGTGAAGAGTTTTGAGTATTGTTGCAAATGGGAGTAGAGAATGGGAAACCCACGGTTCTCGTAAAACATGCGAATCTCCTCCGGTAATTCACTGGTGACACTTTTTGAAAGACAAATGGCCAGAAAAACATGAAGCGGGAGAACCAGAGAGAAGAATGGAGATAAGTAGAAATCAAAGTTTATTTATATTACCTTTCTTCTTCTGATACGACCATTCAGAGAAAGAGTTGATAACCGAACTCCACTGAAAGCAATCTGACCGATGTCTCACAAGTGAAATGATAAGGTAGGCCTAAGCTTCGAGAAATATCCACTTCCCGAAAACCTAGAAACAAATAGTAAAAGTGTATGAAATTATTGGAGAGTCTCCTTGATCCCTCCACGTTCGCGATAGACAAGAGTGAACAAGATGCCTGTCTTATGCGATAGATTCATTGAGACCACTACCATACCTCAGGTTGCAACTGGAAACTTAAATTTGGCCCGGGAATATCGGGAAAAATCTACTGATAATGAAAAAGAGAGAGATGAACAAAGTCCAGAAATTTTAGAGGTTTATGAAGCTAACTGAGAATTCCACACAAACGAAGAGATACTCAGAAGAATTTAGAGCCACCCATGAAAACATCTAAGTTGTATTAAATGACGGTCTTTTAAAGGAGTTTGTCCTGACATAATTGTTCGGCATTTTCCAGAGATCGATAGTTAACGACCAGTTTAGGCCAGGAAGTCACTGGTAAACAGACAAGAATAATTTTTCGGTAGTTTTGCGTTCAGAATTACGTACCGTTTCTAATGGATAAATATTCACTGAGCTTCATGTCGTCGTAATACAGGACGACAATGACGCAGACTTCTTTCTGGATAATCGAGTCTAGCAACTCTAGCGCGGGTTTTGAAGGCTGACATGACTACGTAAGAGTAAATACGTGCATTTTAGTCGTGGACAATCAGGTAGATGCCAGTTTTCTATAAACGAATAGAAATTCGTATATAATATGATTCATCATGCAGCTTGAACGCTCAACTCACCATTGAAAACCATGGAAGCACTGATGATTCCCAACAAGGATGAAACAGCTCTACAGTGCTTCCATGGTTTTCAATGGTGAGTTGAGCGTTCAAGCTGCATGATGAATCATATTATATACAAATCGAGTCTCCTACTACTCAATTGCAAATAGTAACCAAGCTCTGTAGGTTGTTCATAACGGAATGCCTTCGTTGTACTTAGGCCCCTACAGAGAAGTGATCCATCATAAGAGTCGATCGCTGTGTGGGAAGCGGGTTGTTGCCGTTCAAAAGCCAGTGACGGAAGGGTGCTATATCATGTATTGTAGATGTTCAACAAACCGTTGAGAGCCAACCCGGATAGCCTTGTGGTTAAGGTGTTCGATTCACAATCGTTCACCCCGGGTTCGAGTCCCCGTGGGGGCTCGGTGGATGTGCACTGCTGATGATTCCCAACAAGGATGAAACAGCTGTACAGTGCTCCCATGGTTTTCACTGGTGAGTTGAGCGTTCAAGCTGCATGATGAATCATATTATATACAAATCTAATCTCCTACTACTCAATTGCGAATAGAAATTTATTCGAACGTCAGTGAAAGTCAGATGGCAAGTTCCTTTTAACTTGTCTGTTCTTAATGATACCAATTTTTGACAAGACAATTTTTGGATGGGGCCAGGTTTAATCACTGTTTCATAGGGGACTGGTGCGAGTCCACATCCGAGGAGGATATGAAGAATATGGGAAAGGAACTGACCGAAGTCAGTGTTTGTGCTAGGTCACAGGGTTTTTTGACTTGTGAACGAAAAGCCAGGTACCATCTCACTATCCGAGATGGTCCGATGAAGATGACCAGTGATGAACTGATCTGAGTAAATCATAAAAACTTGACATTTGAATAATTGTTTATTAGAAATAATGGCTGTTTCGTAGAAAAGACAGTGAGCTTTATTGGGAACAAAGATTAGGAAAAAGGAATATATTAAATAAGTTCATACAGGGTGTCTGTGAAAATCTCACTGTCAATCTGTTGATATGTATATAAAATATACCTAAAATACATGAAAACAATGATTATAAGAATCGTATGAGTTCACAATATGACCAGAGAAGCATCAAAAAGATTTCTCATAGACTACTTTTCATCTGTTGAACTGGGATGGCCAGTAGCCGAGATTCATTGAAATGAACTGAATTTTCATTTAGTCCTCTGCGTATACATTTTTTATCGTAACTCATTGCACATGACGTATGTGGTTAAAGCTAAGAAAAGCAAGTACAAAGGAGCTGGAGAACAGCACAAAAAATTCTTGTGATTGCAAAGTTTTTCGGAAACGTTTTATTCGCTTTCGATATAGTTTTCAAAAAGTCTTCCATTTCCTTGACTGTGACTTCCATGAATCTACAGATGCCTAAAATATAACAAAATGCACTATAGTACAGCAGAATACAATTAAGTATTAGGCAATACAAACTAGAGTATAACGCTCTCCCACTCTTACACTCTCCGGAATTCTAGTCGAAAAAAACAAGATATGGGTTGGCCAAACGTCAATAGATGCAAAATAAACCTCTACTAAAGAAGATCTGGTGTAATTGACCACAATGGGGTTCAAAGTTCTCATGAAGACCACTCTCGCTTTAGTATCACGTGTGCTTTGCCAACTTAGCTTCGTGGGGTTAAGCTGCGGAATTTCGGATATTTCACTCATGGGTCATTGTGTTCACGTACCCAAATGACAATAGCACATGGTATCCACCCCGGGGTTCGATGCCCGGTTGAGGCTCGGCTGATGTGCGCTGCTGATGATTTCCAACAACCCGGGTGAAGGAGCTACGCCACGCTTCCTTGATTTTCAATCTTCAGTTGAGCGTTGATTCTGCATGATGAATGTACTGACAGAAATGAACTTTTGAATGCTGCAGCCGTCATTAGTGTGAAATTCCAGCCTCCTCGGTGTTCTTTTCTTGATCAAAATCAACAGAAAGTCATCCGTCTCGTAGAAGACTTTAAGCTGAAGTATACTCTGCAGGTTCCAGCCCATTGTCAACCGGTTTTTTAGTTTCTCTCTCTGACAGTTAGTATATCGGATTGTGTTCCCCGCAACTTATTTTATGATTCGTATTCCTCACGTCTTTATCTGTCGATGACGAGCTCAGATGAAAAGGGGTGCAAAAGGTACCTCACTCATCCTGTCAGTCGGTGGGCATCCACTAGTCATCAATTCTAACGAACCGGATAAAACAGCTGTGTGGTGCTTCCGTGGTTTTTTATGGTGAGCTGAACGTTCATACCGTATGACGGATCATATTACAACTCATACGAGCCAAGAGTAAATAAAAATTACTTCCACGGATTTTCAGATCTGCATTGTTTTGTGTGCTTATTGGGGTTGACAACGGTGAAATCTCCACCGCGTTACATCTTTATTTTGGCTTCTCGGGCTCGAATCTTTTCGCTGTCAGTCAATTTCTGTTTTCTTTGACCTCTCATTGGTCATGTTTTTCCTCCATAAAAAAGGGAATAATTGTTGAGTAAAAGTATGCTGGGTAAAGTGACTACAGGGAGTGTTACTTTGATTAGAAATCCTGGATAGTACGTCAGTGATGGAACTGAAGAAATCATTTGCCATTGGTTTAGACCTCAGCCTAAAGCATTGCTAGTTGAACAGTGACTATTCTGCACCTTGATCGAGTGATTCGAAGCTTCCGATTACCACTTAGGAGATCGGAGGTTCGAATCCCCGCCGTGACCAGTTACTTAGGTAATCAGGATCGTTGCCACACCTTTCCTATTGAGACCTTATGTGGTCCGGTTGCCGGTTATCCCTAGTAGTGCAGTTGGCCTTGTGGCAACTAATATATGCTCCTTCCACCGCACCTAATAGTGACTTCTCAGAAAATAAGACAGGAAATCCGGAAAGGAATTCTCAGTGATATCTTCCAGAACTATAAAATTTTAAGCTAAGAAAAAAGACAGAACTGGCTTTTAAAATCAGATTCAGATTTATGCTCATTTTGTTCAAATTTGCTCTTTGCCAACACTAACTGAGAGGTAAAGCAATCACCATTGGGCTCTAAAATTAATTCACCTTTTTCAAGATCATTTTGGCGAATAATTCTACACCTTCTCTACCTGTTCCATGGATAGTACCAAGTAAGGCAGTTGGTCAACCTGACTGGAATAACTTCGTGCAAACGAATGGACCATACATGAGTGATAATCTGTTGACTAACTTACTTTCATGCGACTAGCTTCTGTGTGTGGATCAGTCGGATTTTGGATGTCTCTGACTGCTTCTTCCATACGTCACGATCGGTAGCAAGGTCGGTACACGGTGAAATCCAGTTCTTACGACTCATAGAAAGTCCGAAGACTGACAGAAGACCTCAATGTTCTATGTCCTTCTTGACCCTATTGACCCACTTCCTTGGCTGACTGCCAACCGGACACTTCCAGTTTGAACATGGTATCGGTACAGGTCTTCCGTTTTTAGCTCCACCTCTGGTCGACGGAGGACATGGCTCAGAGTAAAAGTTTTGCTTAGGCATACGAAGCGAAGATGAGCATTGGTCAGTGTCCACAGAACAGACAATGTGATTTACATGTATTAGAGGACAGCTGCCATATGTGGGCTCTCGAATAGTGAAATTTACTTGGAATCAACTAGTTAGTGATTAATATAGCTGATATGTACGCTTCGCAACAAACGGTGATAGCTTTATCAGAGGGAAGGAGATTCGGTGACAGGAATGTTACGCTCTACTTGACTAATAATGAAGGCAAATGATCTGAAATAGAAATTGGTACAAAGTAAAATACGTAAACAAAACAAGGTACACAAACTAGGAAAATTACACGACAACAGCTCAGTTTATCTCATAACATATGACTTTATTCAGAAGTCTTCTTTCTAATGTGCACTGTTAATAGCTAAGTTTGGTATCGGTTGCCTTTCAGAAAGCACAGCACCATCTTCTGACCACATGAATAACATGGAAGGAACGGTATTTTTCCACATAACTAAGTCCGATCGCCAGAAAATTTGAGTACTTTCATGGTCGGTTTACCCGTCACCAGCTTTCCAAGTAGGTATTACTGAAGTTCTGAACACTTTATGGACTGTGGTGCTTCTGCAGTACGTATTGAACAGAAATTCAATTTCACCCAGATGATTATATATATATATATATATATATATATATATATATATATATATATATATATATAGTTAGACGTTTATGTATCGCATGTGATGAATACTACAAAAGGTAATGGTCTTCATACTCGGGGACTACAGACACGTCCGCCATTTGCCTAAGCAAGATAAGTTCGATAGACTTGAGCCAAATCATATACCACTTTTGATTTCGCACTCACTCTTTTGTTGGTTAGAACAAACTTTTGTAACGACAAAAACGAGCTTGCCGAATAACTTTCGAAAGCAGCTCTCGAAATACTCTCCATAATTCGTACGACAATTAAATGAACTGGAAACTCCTTTATTCATTTCTCTGTTGCCAGGACGTGGTTTGTTATTTCACTGAAAGGTGACGGACAAAATGATGAACTAGGTTCTGATGACCTAAATGTTGTCCATATAGTTTCCCGCAAAAGTTAACCTACTTTGTTGTAAACAATTTTTACCGACATAAATTAGAATGGAGGGGCCGAAATCTTTGGCTAGCACAGTGGTTTCAAGAGCATTTTGCTGTTTTTTACATGTGTGTACTGCAGCCAGGGTAACTGCTTTTGTAGTCAGAATAGAACAGACTTTGGAAGGTTCAAAACCGAGGCCACTAGTCATGAATGAGAAAATGGAATGGGAAAATCACGGTTGTGATTATTTGGCCGGTTTTTATGCTGAGTGAGTACATAATTCCATTTTCACTCGGTAGGAAATGAGTGAAAATTTCGCCAGATAAATTGCATAAATTAGTCTGATGATCTTTCGTGAAATATGATACTCCCCCCAATGTCATATATTCGTTAAAAATAAGGGTATGCTATCCAAGACACAGTCGATCGTTAGTCGTTTGCATAATTGAAGGATATGAATCCAGTCAACTTTAAACCGTAATTGAAATAGGTCTCTGGCGTAATCACCGGATAGCAAATGGCTGTCAGATGAAGCATCCTAAAATTAGGACAAATATCTGGGCCTCAGCTTGATCTACGTAACTGCCGTATGGTGATTCCAGCTGTGCGTTGTATGGGGCTGAGGCGGTCAGCGGAGTTTTTGGGGCCAGCTGCACAACTCGAGAAGTTATGGATTTCTCCAAACCGTCGTTTTGTTCACCTAGTCGATGGATTAGTCAAAATACTCCATGTTGTTGAAATTTCAGAACAAAAGCAAGAAAGCTCAGGTGTTCTCAGTTTTTCCGGTAGGGTTATGATGGTTATTGACCTGAAAAGAATCAACACAACAGAATTTAACCTTTCGAGGTACAGAAACCAAAACTGGTCCCTCTTCCCGGGTCAACTCCTCACTATTGTAGTCTTTAACTAGCTATTCTTTTGTTCACGTTGTACAGAAAATTCAGAGTAGGCTAAAAAATCATCACTTCTTTTTTCCATTATCCTAGCACTACAGTGTTCTTGTTTTAGCTATTTCCTGGCACTGCAAACCTGTTGGAAATGACGAAAATGAGAGCTGAAGGAGCGAGATCTACAACTAAGAAATTCATGACTTAAAAACGTGAAATAACATTAGTGTCATTTTTCCGGTCGTTCAATTTCTCTAGACATGTAAGCTGGCAGATCACACAGACTCTTGTATTCGATAAACGTGAAATGACCTGAACTAAAAAACCAACTGGCTAATCTTTTCCCTTTTTTCAGGTCGAAAACAGATCAGTTTAGTTTATGCCAAAACGGATATTATTCATAATACGTATTACTATTCAAATATTTATACATATCTAGGCTTACGTAGTTGTAACGAGGGGTATATGGAGTGTATTTTGGAGAAGAGATATTCCTCACCAGATGGTCCAGTGCACGATCTATTCCGCAAATACCATAGAGTCATAATCCTAACTGATATTCAGTTTCACAAATTTAAAGCAGAATGCGAAGTGGGAAAGTCTACTCGTAAAATGGTTTCCTCCTCTAACTTGTATGTACGTGTGTGTGTGTGTGTGTGTGTGTGTGTGTGTGTCTAAGGGGGGGGGGGGGGGGGGGGCTTGGTATAGGTTTTAGGCAACGGAATGCATATAGAACAGGAAGACAATAAATTTTGAGCGTTCCACAAACTGAGTGTTTCCAGAATCACCAGACTTCCTCGACGGAATGAACGTTTAAGTGAAGATAGAATAAACCGCTAAATCAAACCCTCCCAGAAGACAGCTAGTTTATATGATTATCAGACACATTAGAGTCTACTGATGCTATCAAAGTAAGTTGACTTCTTCCCCATTGGCACTGAGATATGGGTGGAGCTTGAAATAACAGCGTGGTAAAAAGGTAATAACCAGTAGGTTCTTAGCGGCAAAATTCTTACCGTGAATGCTTGCACTCAGTCGCTTCACAGTGGCTGATTTCACAACCTCAGAAATGATGCGGGCTAGACTGAAGTTACTGGTATGAGGGCATCGTCGATGGACTGTCAAGTCACGTTAGCAGCCAGTATGTCCACGCCTGTCCGAAATCCAGATCAAGATTTTGACGTACGACAAGACAACGGATCGGTGAGACGAGAAAGGAATCCCGTCACGTGGTGGCTGGTCGTGTCACAAATCAACAATTCAGAAGGTACTTTACTCAACGCCTATACGAACCAATTAGTTGGTGGTGTGACTATAGGCGAACCTTGCACCTTACATAAACTATTGGTTTTTTTGTGATCAAAAGAAGATAGTTCGAATACAGAAGATTCTTCTCACTAGAGCCAGTGGAAAGGAACAAGACAGGTCAGATAAGATAACGTAGCTTTTAAAGAACCAAACCTAACCGATAATGGCATATATCACGTGAGAAAGACAGAAAAAATCCGGGATAGGACTTGATTTGATAGATATGCAAGTTGTTGCCCGTACGACAATTAGAATAACATCGTGATCGTTAATTTTAACTATGGCTGAGGAGAATGGTAATCAAATGTTCTAAACTGTCATGGGAAGAAATATAGATGGCCTGTATACTATAATCAAAATATATATTAAGTTCTCGATGCTGATAAATTGAAGTCATTTAAGACGGCATAGACATCAGCCTTCTAATGATTCTCCGGTAAATACGTATCCGAGTCTACCCAAATTTTGATCGAGAAAAGCGGAAAGAATCAAAGTTTAGAAAACATTTTTGCATTTGACGAAGACAAACAAATAACAGGCTAAGGTGACAAGTTTTTCTGTTTCACTTTAGACATAGGTAAAGCACATTTGAAAACAACAGATTATATTTCAGGGTCGCTGCGCTCGAGTTCTTTACCGGCAGTAAAAGGTTTGTAAAGTCCGAAGCTGAAGTACGGTCATTATCTGAAGACTATTGTCTTCTAAATTACAGAGAACAAATACAGCTGGAACTATCAATAACATCGTAAAATGGCGACTATGAGGAGAAGTCGACTAAAATGATGATTTCACCAGAGTTGTCCGGTTGTTAGGCGAGTTCGATGCGCGGAGCTAGTAAACCATAGGCCAGACATTTGACACTTTTGAATGAGTGGTTTTTACCTTTTTTGTATAATCAAGAAGTTAACACCGGAATCTCGATCGGGATAAGTGGAACCCAAAGCAAGCCAGGGTTAAATAATTTGGAAGGGCTGGTGGGGTGTTATACCTGAGAAGTTCTAAGTTGCAGGTCTAAGAGCGTGTATACTGGAGCAAGGTAATGGAGAATATTCGGAACCATTTTAAATTAACAAAACAGTGAAGACACATTACTTCGGACATTTGTTGTAAGATGAAGACAGTAAATGTTTGTAACTTTATGGCTTCATTTGTTTCATGCATTGATTTAAGTTTCAGATTCGCCGAATAAGTATATGCAGTTTCAAGATGAGTTTCAATACAACAGTTATCAAACCTGTATTCCAAGTCACGTTAGTTATTGGACTGGTCGATACTTGCGATAGATACACTCACGTGACAGCTTCGGTCCCGGTTGGCGTTGACCAAGTAAACCATGCGTAAAGTTCGAATAGACCAGGACACTACCACGCAACTGACACCCAGTCCATTCAATATCCGGAAATGTTCTGTCCAGTTTTACTGTCATCGCTGATCAGGTTGTGTGACGATGAAATTAGTGTTCAATGAAACTGCAATGAATATGGAGTCTTGAATTTGTGTATGTGTGTGTGTGTGTGTGTGTGTGCGTGTGCGTGTCTGCGCTTGTGGGAATTCTACTTCTATTACAACGAATATTGATGGACTTTATTCAGTGAAAATATTACTCCACTCACGTAATGGTGATGTATTAGACTCCCGGGTTTTTCTTATCACGTGACCCGAAAGTCAACACATGGACAGTTTGATGTGCAGATATGAGTTTCTACCCAAAATATTGATGTATGTGTGATTGCTTTGATGATTTCCGTCCCGCATATGGCTAACAGTGACTTTCTGCCATCATTTGATTGATATTGTTCGAGATTGATGTCACAGTCAAGCGTGTGTGTGTGTGTGTGTGTGTGTGTGTGTGTGTGTGTGTGTGATCGTCCCTGTCAGCGAAATTCGCCATATGTTGAATAGGCCAAGAATTAGATCGTATTTGTCTCTAGATTTCGTTTCGTCATTTTAATGATCACCGTTTAGACCACACTGTATGCAAATATGGAAAGACATTATCGTTCCCTGCATGCGGCGAAATTTGCGTTTTTCTCAATGCATGATATTATTTTTGCTTTCGAACAATGAGCTTTTAATGAAAAATTAAAACACATAAATCTGAGAAATTAAGTAGAGTTGCATTTTTGTTTATTTCGAAGGTCTTCATCGCCAACACGGGTCAAGACCGATGGTGATCAAACGGTTACTATCGTGAAAATTTACGACCAGGCTTCGTTTTCTGCCATCACCAATCACTTCGCCATTTAGCAGTTATTTATAGGCCAAGGCCGCCTTGCAGAAATGTTGTACTTTTAAGGTATGATAAGTAATAAGAAAGTAAAACAAATACTTACTTTAATCATTATCTACGATATTCATATCCGCCCAGAATTTTCTGTACCATGCTTGTTTGAATAAATGCCAACACTTCAATTGACACTGCTGACTGCTGATGAAATCTACAACCGTTTCATCATAGTTTCGGACTGAAACCCAATAGGCATGGATTTGATTCACACACATGAGCACCAGGCTACCTGAGCTGGATCTCCGTAGTCCACTTTGTGTTAGCAAGAAGTGATGTAGTACTCTTCAGTTGGTGTATTGTCATCTTTAGGTGCAGTAAACATGTGCGAGTTATGAGTACGAATACACAATATCGTTAAAAATCAGCCATGGTAAAAACACAGTTAAAATACTTGACTCTAGGCTGATATTTGAGCTCCGCGTTCCGTCCCACTACTGAAATAGAATAATACTAATCATTTTGACATATCCGTAAACATGTGTAGTTCCTTTCGTTTAAATGCCGTCTTTTCATAGAAAGAACAGGCCAGAACTAGCAGTAAATCTGTATCTGAAGGGAACGTTTATTGTTGGAATATATGTCTGCAATGGCGATCCTTTAGCTCTTTGTGATGTGTCTATAATATATCACGATGTGGGCTGCTGATTCATCTACTAAGTACTCTCGTGAAATTGATCCTACTGTTGAAGCTCGAAAATGCTTAGTTGAAGGTAGCACCGGGATCGGTTTACGAAGGGGGCGTAGAAGTGTTTTATTTAACTTTATAAAAACTATCCGTAATTAATACTCACCAAGACCCTACTGGCTTGCCTCATTGTTAGTCGGACACGTTAGCCAACCGGTTCCCTGTTGCCGGTTTCCAGTGGTTACGTTACTGATTGGGGTCTTGGATGAGAATCAATGTGTGCAAGACACCGTTGCTGATTCACACAGATTAAATGAAACAACGGCACATTGTTGTGATTCATTTTACAATGACGACTTCATCTTTATTGGTTGTGATTTACAGTGACCTTTGTTTATTGTTCCATTTGTGTTAATCAAAACATGTACCTTTATCCCCACGCAATTGACTAATGAACCTGCCCTGATAAAAGAGTATCAAGTGGTCCGTTCTACAGGTGTCACCGAAATTCTCTAGATGTAAGCTTTGTCGAATTATTCTATCTCTCACATACAAGGCCTCACCTTGGTAAGATATTTTATGTTATCTGAGGAAATTGTGATGTCTTTCTCTTTAAACACCAAAAATAAATTATCGGCCTCATTCAAATACGAGTTGTTAGCAGAAAATTGTAAAAGTTGCGTCATGCAAATCCGCACTCGTTTCACACTGTAAAAACCGTTATCACCTGGATAGGTGTGTAAGTCTATAAGATGTACCGCCTAATGTGATACATGACAAGGTGCATCAGCAAGAAGCGTTACAGATTGCATGGAACTTCTGATTTAGCAGATAGAGAATTTCTGTGCTTTTGCGTTCGACGTATTCCACCTTGTTCAGCCCATCTTTGATAACACTCTACCGACAAATTTGATTGTGACCACTGCATTACATATCAACGGTCATGGTGAGTTTTACAGCCTAAAAGTCGATAAAATGACTTTCTTTGAAAATTTCGTTTAAAGACTGACTTGTTTGTGAGCCTCGTTGGTCACACCACAGATTGTGAAAACTGAGTCGATGGCCCCAAATAATTTTCAACGCGATTCGAATATTGTCGAGGGTACAACGTGCAGTCACCGTTGTTGTTCGCATATTACTGACTTTCGGTCTGTCGAAGGCTAAAGTAACTTATTTCACAACAGCTGTCAGCAGTGGTGTGTGCGAAGCAGATATCAAATCTCCTTGGTTATTTGCCAATTGTTTTCTGGATGTTATTTTTTATCCCCGTGAAGCTAACATCATTATTCAAATCAGATATATTCGTTTTTATACACCACACCTTGTTATGACACAATTTTCTACAGGTATAGTGCGAAAAGCATTTGCAATTCACAAGAAGAATAGGAGAATGTTTACCAATAACAAATGATCGACTGGCTCGAGCAGAGTCATCCTTCTCTTCTTTAACAAAGCAGTGGAACTTTTCGGTGCTCGGTAGATATTTTTTCCAAATTGGCGAAATCAAAACGAACACTTAATGGACGGTGACCTTATAACCTAGAAGTCCCGGTTTCGCTTTCCAAATAAACCAAAATGTTTCCTTCGGAGAGACATCCACCCACCTTGAGCTGGCCATTAGGATGTTAGATAATATTGTATTCGACCAATATGTTCGCTTCGATTTTGCTTCTTTATGTTAGGTGGACACGTGGTATACATTTCAGATAAAGGAAATGTTTCTAGCAGGATCAGCGATCATTGCTCAATGAAAAAACCCACCTTTATTGGTTCTACTATAAGCCTTATTGAACACTTAACTGATTTCGAACTTCTAAACTTCAAACAAATTCATCACGGTGACCAAGGTCACACGATTTCAATCGCCAACGGATAGCGGAAGACTTAACGTAACGGATATCAAGTTCTATAAAATCCCTGCTTTTCAGCTTCGTGTTAAAATATACTGAAAATGTTCTGGAAAGAGGAATTAATTGCGAAGAAAAACTTTCAAATGGCAAATTTTGACAACCTCTTTGCTATGATCCGCATTGCTTGCCAGCCTGAATCAATCAGTCGCTGGAGCTCACGAAATTTCTACGCAAGAGAAGCCGATCACGGAAAAAGATTTCATTATTTAGTTTCCTCACGATATTCATAGTATGTCAGTGAGACTGTTTCTCTGGGAAAGATTTCCCTCACGGAAATTTATAATGGTTCGTAAATAACTTCCACTAGGTTCATAGAAGAAGCTTGTTGTGTATCCAATAAATGTAATTCAGGGTGAGGGGGAGGATGGAATTTTGCCAGCCATTTCAACAGGAACGGAACGAAATTACAAATGCATGAATCTGGGTCACAGATGATACGTTGAGGACATATTAGGAAAAAGGAAAAGAGAGGTACTTCAGAAGATTTTTAGACATTTTGCGGGGAAAGGTATCCATAGACTTTATTGAAATGCCCGTGCTGAGATTTGGAAAAGCTGAATGAGACCAGGAATGATTGATCAAAAAAGACGGAAGAAGTCGATACAGATAATATAGTGTTCAGTTGCGACAAAAAAGAGGAGATAGCTCTAAAATGAAGCATTTAATCAACATCAGTATTTGAGCTGATTATCTCACTAGTAAGGAAATCGGGGAACTGATCAAGAGGAGTATAGGTCCGGTGCAGTTATTCGCACGAGGGCACGAGTTAACAGTGGTGAAGTGAAGACACGATGAATCTGAATAGCCCCTTGTCAATACTAAGGCTATGAGACTAAAGAGAAAAGATTTGGCCGTGTGAGATCACGATGAATGTTCGGACTGACGTATTTAATGGGAAAAAGTTCTTCTCGCTATGTGGTCAACATTTTTGAGTGTTTGCATGTGGATTCTCCAAGAATAGAATGTGAAACAGAAAACGGGGATCGATGCACCAATGGTTTACCTCTCGACTGTCGATTGTACCCCTCAGTTGCACCTTGGTTAGATAAATTTTCATCATTGGTGTAAGTAGTGGGCAGACTTTCATTACAATCTGGTGGCTGTTAGTGCTTAAGCGGCATAGTTCACTGATCATTGAATCGTAGTCCAGAGGTTCGACCCACTTCACAACCGACCCATGTTATTGATTGTCAACTCCATCTGATCGCTCGAATAGCGACCACACCAGCAGACCGAGGCTTTATGCAACTGTTCCCACGAAATATCAGGATTAATGCTGTTTCTCCAAGATAACATCTTGTACAAGACCCTCTACTGAATACATACTGAAACCCGACGCATGGGAGTTGCTGAGTAGATATATACAGGAAACTCTCTGAAAGGCAACCTGCACAGAAGAAAACTATGATAATATTTGTCCATGATATCTGATAATCTGCTTTCGATTACAGAAATAACCAGACAATGACTGAATACCGGAAGTTTTTCCCTGTCAGTCAGTGAACCCCCGGAATGGTTTGGTACTCTTAGTATGACGGATTGAATGGAGAACAAAGTGCTACCAAACGAGTGTGTTTTCTGTACATATAATTGGTTGATACAGTCATACGTGCGTGTTGGTATACGTATTCGCATAATTTTCACAATTCGTTGTCTCACTATAATTAAAGGGACAGACTGGATTATGTTGATAGTATTTCCTGACACGACGATAGTTCTATGGACTCTGGGTTCGAAGGCCCTAATCTAAAAAAGATATTTAAGCCCACAAGCTAGCAGTATGGTTCTTCGGATGCTATATCCCATCAGGTTCGTTCGGGTCAGATACGTAATTGTCCTACATATCTCGTGAGTTCTGATTTTTCAAGATGATTCATTTAGGCTACCACGTTTACAAACTTATTTAAGAATACACACACCCACACAAGTACAGCTGACATATAACCACCCACGTGCGTAGGCGAATGCTGTTCACCGCTCGGCCTGTGTCGGCGGCAATTTGTTAGCATCTGTGTTTGTCCGGCTGCTTGTATTTATATCTTTCTGTATACATCTGTGCTGATGCGTCGCAGCTCGTGTGTATGGGAATTGTGTATCGTGTACAGATAATTCAGGCTTTCGAACATCGATCTAATCAATTTGGTTTAACCCATGACCATTTATGGTTAATGTGCGTTCGAGTACCTGTTTCTGTCTGTGAGTGTGTGTGTGTGTGTGTGTGTGTGTGTGTGTGTGTGTGGATGCGTGGTTGATTGTTCTTTAGGTTAAGCTTTCAACAACTCTGAAACAGAATCACAGGCAGTGATTGTGTCACAGAATCCGAGTTCGAGAAACGGTGGGTGGTTTCCAACGCAATAAAATATTGGCTATATCAGCATCAACACGTTCCGGCCTCCGAAAGAGCACCACGAAGGGTACACGTTTTATTCGCCGGAAGCGAATTTTTCTTTTTTAAAAGTAATGAAGTGTATGAGTGATTGATTCGAAATCTGGTACACTTGAGGACATAAAATACCGAGGTATTTTACAAAATTGATTACATGAAGTTCGTTTCCATTCATTTTACAAACACAAAATATGACTTTCAATTGAACTGATCCCATAGTTTATCACTAGCTCTTGACTGATGCAGGATAAGAACAAACTCAAGAACTATCGCAATGAAGTCATCGTCACCAGAAACAAAAGTAATGCGATGCTGGTAGAAACCGTAAGAGTAGATTGGTCACAGTTCATCTTCATCGTCATCACTGCTGTCAGTATGGACTAAGTCCCTTCAAAAACGTCCCTGTTCTATTCTAAGTTCAATGTCTGTTAATGAGCAAGACGCGACTTATCCTGCTTCACATTTGGTGAATGGGAAGTAGCAGGAACTGGGTTAGTTTGAGGTGAACCAAAAGTACTCCTTGATGTGTGTGTTTCCCAACCAAAATACCACTTGCTTCCCTTTTCCAACTCTAACTTAAACTAAAATCTTATCGGTCAAATCACATTACTGATGCCATTATCATTAGTTTGAAAAAACTCAAGTTCATATCGCAGAAATATCACCGTACAAGACTCAGTTTAAAACCTTCAAAAAACCTTTTCGTAAATGTTTCGTTCTCTGGGTCTTGCATGAGTTTTGACTAAATACGGTGATGGTGTTCTGACATGATGATAGTACGCACGGAAGGACAGGCTGCGTCATGGTACCTATCATTCCGGTCCGATTTTGTATTTGAAATCCATTTGAAGGTGAACTGGAGATCATGTCAACAGAACTCTCTCTATCTCTCTTGGAAGTCGAGAAGGACTTCCAAAACAAATTTACTCGTGTAGATCGTCACCCTTGATCGGTTCACTGTTCTAACAAGGGTCCAGGTCATCATAACAGCATGAAACTCCATGCGAGACCCATTTTTCTCAATCTTTCATAGTATGTATAAACACAAACAAACATCTTAGACAGACTATTCTCATGGTCCGGTCAGCTTTGATGATGGGAGCCGAATTTCAATCTGAAACTATCTTATAATTCTGGGGATAGATATTTCAGTGAACCAAAAATAAAGGCGACAGTTGATACCAAGTTAGACTGGAAGTAAGGAAAAGGAATGGAGAACGGGCTCCGTTTTTGTTGTTGTTGTCGTTTGTTTTTTGTTTGTTTGTTTGTTTGTTTGTTTGTTTGTTTGTTTGTTTGTTTGTCTGTATCTGACCAAGAGTATCAGATCAGATTTGACAGACTACCAAAAGTGACATCGAACGCAGATGAGGTGCATACAAGTCAAACTGAAGGACACGATCATTGGTCACTGCCAAGATTCTATTTTTGAACGCTCAAAAGCAGGTCAAATAAAGCATGTTCTAGTACGAATTCGGGTTGAAGTGAATGAAAGGAACACAAGAGAACCACTAAGCACAATGCCGACAACCGACAATTACCAGTCCACTCCCCTGGACTGTTTGTCACAAGAAGTGCTGGGAAACGGTTGCAAATTCTATGCAACTGACACGGCCATTATCATCATTATTACTATCTCGTGATAGCGACAGCGTCATAAATATGTAGACTTTATTAGTAATAGCTGTATCAACGACCACAGGTTTTCCCTTTTTTATCTATCACTTTCACTCCATTATCTATAAAACTTGTTGTAATTAGCCGGTTATGAAGCACTAAAAACGAACTTGTTTGCAAAGTTATTGGTGCTTTAAGAGGTAAATGATGGCATAGTACAAGCATTTCGTTCACTGTTCCGTATGGCTGAAAATAATTCACCTAAACTGGCAAGGCATAATCGAAGTTTTGGAATTCAAAGCATCAGCCAACTCTGATGGAAACAGATCACAAAAGCATGTAACCATTTAGTTATCCATTTAATTGAACTTTGCATGTTTTATTCGGTTGCTTAACAAAATCTCTCTGGATAAGATCGGACATTCCATTTATTACATCCCTGAGGGGACGGGACTAGATCTAAAATAGAGCTAGGTGAACAGGCTTGCGTATTCACATTTAAAGATGCAGAGGGTTTAATTTGCTTTTGGAATCCCAACATCAATTCGTTGATCGTGTGATATTGCCGGGAAAAAGTAGTTCGTAGTGGAAACTATTGTGGCAGAGATTCGTTGCGCTCGAGATTGGGAACCGAAAAGGACACTGTTATCTAGATGAAAGCCCTTTCACGTCAGAGTGGCTCACAGAACATCTTTCGAAAATCTACACGAAGTTTGGCTGTTATCTGGATTCCGATATCGAATATGATTGATCATGCAGTATTAACTCTCAGGTCACCACTGAAAATCATCGAAGCACAGCACATCTGTTTCATCCTTGTTGTGCACATCCACCAAGCATCCACTGGGACTCGAAGGCGGGCTGAACGGTTGCAAGTCAAACGTCTAGTCTCCAGGCTATTCGCGCTCGGCCACTGTGCGCTGCTGATGGTTCTTAACAATGATGAAACAGCTCTACAGCGTTCCCGTAGTCTTTAGTGATGAGTTGAGCGTTTTTAGGGCATGATGAATCATATTCTACAAATCTAATCTCTTAAAACTCATAGACATAAGGTCTGATATATATATATATATATATATATATATATATATATATATATATATATATATTCAAACATTTTCGACGAACTGCTTTTATTGTATCAGGTAGTGTTGAAACGGTGCAAATGAATCTGATATGGGTAAACATTGGTGATTTGTTAAATACTATAATTTATCGATCTGTTTGCTACAGTTTCCAATCAAAATTGTCATTTTCTGACTAGGATCCCTCCCTAATGATAGTAGCCAGAACAACCTCAACCATGGGATGAAAGTAGCCGAAACTGAAACAGCCTACACAGATAAGTCTCGCCCAGAAGCTAAAACTATCGTTTTTATGTTTTCTCGACCTACTCAACCCAAATGGAGTACGGTGGTTCGCTGACTGCGTAGACGTAAATATAAATCCATTGAGCGACCTGACCTTAGATTTAATTACTACAAAATACGGCCATAATGCTTCAGCGAGTATTTTTTCGGTGATGTTATTTGAGATATTAGCATTTTGTATTCATTGAAAAACCTATATCTGTTTTCCAAAAACAGCTACACTGAGCTGCGTCTGACATATACTGCTCCGTGAAATATAAGGAGTTGAGCAGAAAGTTATTTTCGGTAACTTCAATTCATTTTACGGATTGAGAAGTCAAGGAGTTGTAAAACGTTTATTGTGACGTTTCAATCCAAACAAGGACTTGTTGTTAAACGTGAATGAATAAGTGTGTGGATGGGACGGGTGTTTCCACTTGCTTTTGGACACATGGTACTCAAAAAAGGAAAAGAACTTTCGAAGATCTAGAGCTTACCCAAGGAAATATCGCGCGGGCTGGAAAGTAGCTCTTCGCAAAAAACCTATTCACGCCATATGCCTACCCGTTGTAATCAGCAATAACGTTCGATCTCTACCGAGCTATTTTTCAATGCTGTCAGATCTTGCTGGAACAAGATAGTACTCTCAGCTCGAAGCAATTCTTTCGCAAGAAGTTCGGAAGAGGCAGTTTTATCCTAAAAAAGTTTTAAAGCCACTGGGAATGGTTGCTCAGACAGAATTCTCATCATTCTCAGCCTCGGATCATTCGGCCTCCTGGGACCATCTCACCGGCTATTTAGATTTTTGCTTCAATCTTTGCTGCCAGGCCGAAACTTTGCACTCGTGCCCTGATCGTCTGTCAGATCCCCACCTCAAGCAGCTTCGTCGTAACAGGGAATACGCTTACAGACATCAATCTTTCAGCCGTCAAGGTTCTAACAAAACCCATCAAGACTGATAGATACCGATTCAATGCCATCTACAAGCGTCACCTTCTGGACAATGAAAGTCATCTCGATACATGGAAGCTCTTGAAATATCTAACTAGGGGCTCATCCGCATGCAAATATCCAACCGGTAAAGTAGAAGAGCTTGAAAAGTCATTCAATACTGCAGTAAGACCTTTCTTTCTTATACTTCTTGAAGGAATTCAATCTCGGGAACCTCCATTTCACATCTCCATCGTGGAGGTCCACAAGGAACTGCTTCCGTTGACCCCGGAGAATCATCCGGACCGGAAGGACTGAAAGCTACAGAGCTCAAGGAGTGTGCGGCTATCATCAGCTTTATTATCCCTGATCTTCTCAACCAGTGTCTTTTGGAATGATTCCAGACTGTTGAGGGACAGCTGCTATGATTCCAATTACCAAAAAAAGATTCGTCGAAATTCTGTCCCACTGTGCTCACCTCTGCCTCAGCTAAAGTCCTTGGAAGATTAGCTCTGCAAAGATCGACTGGAAATTTCGATGTTTCCGATCCCTACCAGTTTACTTAGCGGCAGTCGTGCTTGACCCTCGATGACCTCGACATCTTGACATTTTATTCCGTCCGATTTTGACGGGAAGAGTAAATTGGTAAGAATATGCCTCCTAGACCAAAGTGGTGTATTCAGGTGAGTCGACAGGATCAAGTTTCTTTTTCTTCTCTCTCTCTGGTGTCCAACCTTTACATGTTTTCTTGCTGACAGATCACTTTCAGAACCGTCAGCTGTTCACTTGCTATAACACTAAAGCCGCCTCTCTCGTTTCCTCTACTCGTGGTCTCCCTCAAGGGGCCATATTGTCCGTACTTTCATTTCTACTGTTCCTGTACACGAAAATACTCTTTTCATCAAATATGCAGGTGATGTCATATTTGGTGTACCGCATACCTACAAAAAAGTGTCACTCAAATTTCAGATTGGTCTCATTCTCACAACTTTAGCCTCAACCCAATCAATTGAGATGACATTGTACTTTCGCTTTGGAACGGTAGCAAGCAATCCAGTTTTCAAGACTACTGGATTTCCATTACCACGAATGGGGAACAGCTGAATCATCTTGATTCAGTGAAGGGTCCTGGTGTGCTGCTCAACCGTAACCTCACCTGGTCCCGAAGTGTTGGTTCCACTTTTGTGAAAACTAGAAGCTTGTCTATGTTGATCGATTTAAATTCCACTCCGTGCCTATTTATCTTATCAAACAACTTATCTTTTCGTGTGTTTTACCTCACTGGCTATATGCTTTGCCCGTCATCCTTCCCGACCCGTTGTTGCACGACTTTAAGTTCAGTGCTAGGTCACTTAAGGTTTTGTCTTCTGCCAGTGGTATACCCCAACGGCATTTTACTCATTTCGTCACATCACCAAGATTCTCACTGGCTCTGCTTATCCCCCTCATAAATATCTAGTGAAATGTTTATCCACTTTTTTCACGTGTACGCCATATAAATATTGATGCACGCACTAGGATCTACAGCTTTTCTACCACCCCCCCCCATTTGACAAAGTGTTTGCACAATACGGCCTCAGTAATATCAGAACTGACACAATATTTGGAATAACACTGAGGCTTGCTTCCGATTACTTCAATGTTCCATTTTATTTTGCTTTGAATAATTTTCATTTTCCGAGGTCGTGTAGATGGTAATGTGAAGGTTGAATATTCACCCCTCGGGGTGAACAAAGCAATTACTCGACTTGACTTCTCGATCATTCGGCATCGATCTTGCCAGGGTGATGTAACTCTTATCGACCTCGATGTGTCAACTGAACGAGTTAGTCGAATGAAAGGCTTCGAGGATCAGGCGCTCCCCCTTCTTCTTTGCTCAGGCAACCACTCTTGCGCTATCGATTTTAACCTCATGACGTGTCCGTGTGCCATGGGTCCAAATTTGTGAGTGTGGATTGGCGTGTCGTGAAGTGAGTTTGTGTCCTTGAAGGCGAATTCCTGTTTGTTTGCCTATCTCACCTGTTTCTTGATCACACCGCAGGCGTGGGACAGCGCAGACCACTCGTGACCGGTCGCGCCGGTTCACGCGGTCCTCTTTGTTGAATATGGCGGTCGGCAGGGTCGTGACCGGTTGGAAGACAACTTAGATGTCCAACGGTCACAGAACACGATCTACGGCCTCTGGGGCTCCTTGTACGTATGACTACAGGACTATGCTTTCTAGGATGTTCTACCCCGGGTTTTTTTTAATACCTCGAATTCAGGAGTTAATGAACTTCTTTGGGTAACCTTTTGTTATGATAACTTGAAAAGTCTGACTAGTTCTTCTTTCAGGAGTTCAGGCCTGCTGCATTGTGTCGACCTGGTGGAATGGGGTGCGCACACAGCCCTTGAAATTTAGTTTGCGGTAGGTAGTCATCGATTTCCATTATTCTGATTCCTTATAAATTGTATATATTTTATTTAACGGCAAACTAAATCGTGAGAGGGATCAAAATACCTCCTTTTTGCGATTCAGATGGACCTTACAAATGATGAAATGTTGGTTTTCACTTTTCTTTAGTTCCTGAGTACTCTCGTTAAGATCGAAATAATTTGTTTCGGGGTGCTGGAAATTAACTTTGGTCAATCGGTACTACTCCACCCTAGATTTGTTTGAAGAAAATCCACAAAACTTGGTGTGGAGCTGTAGATGAGCTGTCAAAATGCACGTGGTACCAAAGCATGCCTGGGGCCCAGTCAAGGATTTGAACCCAACCGAAGTCAGTGACCTTTAACATCTTAATTAGTACGAAATTTATCAAATTCTTCGGAACCGCAATTTATGACCAAAGGAAAACAGTTAGAACTTGTTGGATATAAACAGCTGAGGTTTCCCGAGAAAGATGAGAGAGTAGTATGGTTTTCAGTGGTGGGCTTAGCGTTGGTAGTGCATGATGTTTCATTCCTCGTACAACTGAAATCCCCTAATACTGAAACTAAGAAAAAAGCATCACTACCCACAGATGCATATTTTGGTTATTATATGGAAGCCTACTTGGGGAAACATGACGTTTCAGTTAGTACTGCGTCACTAACACGTAATTGATATCTTTTAACGGTTGTTATTGAGCATTGCCTGTTTCAGATTGTAGGATCAAACTGAAACTACTAGGCGGCCCTTTAGAAACAAAAATCATGTTTTAGAAGAAAAAACTGTCAGTGTTCTTTCTGACATACGGATGCTGTCTTGAGGAAAGTAGCTCTCCTAAATTTAACATGACATCATAACAGGGGGATGGAATATGGAATTCAAAATGAACCAATATTCCTACTCTCAGTTCTGGGAAGTCTATGGGCCGTTGAAATTGTGCGGTCTTGATTACCATGATAAATAAGTTCAAAGAGATGAATTAAAATGTCTAATGAGACTAAGTTTCAAAACCAAGAAGATAAAACCCAGCAAGGCCAGTGTCATCGATGGTGCGTTGACTCTGATCCTACTTTGAGCAGTTATGTTTGCCGGTGTTGACGATATGCGTGCTTCACAAAATAGAATTTCATAAATAAACAAAGAAAACATTGAGAGAAAGAGATATTACTATATGACTCGAGCACAAACTGACAGTTTACAGTAACTCCGTTTTATTCCGAGTGAGCATCAAGGACATAATAGCGTGGTCCATCATATATCCATTTTCTTCACAACGACGGTGCACTTAAAACAACGAATTCTATCACTATACCAGAAGAAGAACCCATCTTGCATGCACTTCTGTAACAGATGATCGTTGAAGTCTTTCATCGAACGAAAGCACATTTTTCAGTAATCATTTTATGTTAAAATGATCAGCTTAATTAGTGATGGGCAAAATTTAGGGCCTTGGGCATAAGTATTCACGAGTGATAAGCCAGTACAAAGTGAAAACCACGAACATATCCGAAATTAAACTTACGTAATACGTCTACAACAGCCCGAATCTTAATTTGATAGTTAAAGGTTAACTTGTATGCTCATTTCTCTCGTTACGTAGTTGCGATTCACATTCTCTCGTGTTTGTGGGGGGGGGGGGGATGACGACCCCCAAAATAAAGGATTTTATAGTATGTTCACGTCATGTTCGACTACAAAAGACTAGAAAACCCTAAGTGTCCTGGCACTTTATGATCACGCAGTGAGTACTCGGAATGTTGAAAATGCCAATATATGTATTTTACTTTTGATATTTTGATACATTCATTATGCACTTTGCACCTAGAAAGTACAAGACGCTTTTGCTGGACTGAGTTGGTTCAACTCCGAACCCTTCGGTATTTGGAGAGACTATGAACCAAGCGGATAAGTTATGTTTTCAAGGAAGCTGTATTTCTCCTGAACATCGGATATGGAACAAAGTGCCCCTGTGTACACACAGAACTCATTTGGGATTTGCATGCTCGAGTCGTCTGTGGCCTCCATGCAAATACCACTTATCTATCAAGGGTCGAGCGTGCAACTCAGCATTCGGGCCAGTTATTCTGTATGGCTTAGAAGTAGGGCTACTTTGGATGGAGAATATACGAAGATATTCTGTATCTGAACACGGACTTCTTCGTACCATTACTCAAATATGGTTGTCACCCCGTATCAGCAATGTTGAGTTTGGGCACACGAACTGAATCATCCGACGAAATGCTTAAGCATGCCAGGCTATGGTGGGGATCTGCATTACGCAACTCCCCGGATAGGATATGTCGGGGAACCATTTTCGCAGAGGGGGCAGTGCTTGGAAAATGTGTGACGACATCAGTCTATGACGAGTAAAAATATACAAAAACAGTTAGGATCGATAACTCGCCAGTCAGAAAGACAATGTTGCGAAACAACGGTTTATCGGGAAAACTGAAAAGAACGTATCGACTAACACACATGACCTCAGCACAATACATGAACGACCGTATTTGTAAAATTGAGGACCAATAGAAATGCAACAAACTGGTCTATATCGATCTGTCAATCAAACGTTAGTGGAACAAGAGAATCATAGCAAACAGAGTAACACGAAATCACTTTTTTGTTAACTGGCTAAGTGAATGCCTCCCCCGAAAGTAAGGAGTCATGCATTTGTCTTTTTCTGTGACTGAATGTTCAACCTTAGAATCAGCGCACGTTTCGGTGTCCAAAGCAGACACCGTAAGGCTTTGCTCGGTATAGGTTTCAGAATTTGGAATGAACTGTTGTTGAAGCACAAGTGTGTCTAGTAGTACACCAAGTATAAATTCTTGACAATCAGGGTGAAGGATAGTTTCAGGTATTTATCAGTGCCGTAGATGATTTGCATGCCTTGCCTGGGTTTGCCCGTTACATCTGATTGCACAGGACATTTCCAGTCGGATGCTTTGATAGAACGGAAATCCAATTCCTTCGGAGCCTGCTGAACACAAGCAGATAGACTGAGTCACGTTTTGAAAAACCATTTCTTCGCCCCATGGCTCCATTTGTTAAATTTTTGGGACCCACTTAAGCAGCTGGAAAAATCTAGTCAAAGTTCTCAGATGTAGTCCCCAGAGCCGTTCCGCCGGCGATTTCGCGTTCGGTGCCGATGGGTTGGGTGTCGAACGATAGGTCCGTAAGAAAGTATTCGAAATGAATGGGAGGCTCCACTCCGCCTGTAATTTCCGGAGAGCTTTCTTGAAGATGTCCATGAATTGTTCAGGCCGTGATCGAACTGGTGATGACGCACGGTAATCCATGCATGATAAGTACCCATACTGCTGCAAAACTGTTTAAACTCTGCTGAAGTGAACTGCACGCCTTTATCCGTGACAAAAGTTTCACGAAAGTCGAACTGGGTGAAAAGATGGCTGAGTGCGGTTTCTATTGCAAATGTAAATGCTTATATCACTGGGAATATTTCGGGCCATTTAGAATATGCGTCAACCACGATTAGAAAACACTGATTTTTCACAGGTCCGGCTTAGTCTGCTTGGATTCTTACCAAAAGTCAAGAAGGAACAGGCCACATGTGAAGCTCACATTTCACAGATGCTTTAGTCGCTGGTGCGCACTGTTCGCATCTGTGGACGAGTTCAACATTGTCTGAGTTTATATTAGTCTATTAAGCGTAGGAGTGTGAGATGGCTTTCATTTTAGTCATCCTTGGATGGTACGTGTGTGGTGCTAAGGCATCGCGGGACTAACACAAAGTGGGGCAACGTCAGGCAGTCACCTTATATCGTGAGTGCACCTTTCCGTCGGTAGAACTGCCGAACTTAGAGGCCCGTAATGTTGGCTGGCCAACTTTCTCGCAAGTAAGACATAACGCGCCACATAGTGGGGTCAATATGAGTCGACCTGCGGCTAGAACTGAACATCACCTATAGAGTGCGTGTGGAATCGTGAAACACGTCCACATTTATCGTTAACACATTAACGCAATCGTCTGGTTGATTCTGTATATTGCACGCTATCGGACTTGACAAGGCATCAGAGTGTCTGAAGCTATCGGTTGGTAAGTACGATATGATAAAGTCATAACCAATTAGCATAGTAGCATAGCGCTGTAATCTGGTCACCGCGGGAAGAGGTATGCCTTTCTTGGAGGAGAAAATGGTGAGTAACGACTTGTGGTCCGTACACAATGTAAATGGCATTCACACATTAATTTGTGAAGTTTTTAACGGTAAAAATCAAAGCCGATCCTACTTTCAAATCTGGCTGTACCTTTTTACGTGGTGGTTGATGCGCGAAACAGGTGACACTGCTCTCTGACTACAATCAGGAAATTTGTGTAACAAAACTGCACCTGTTCAGTAGTCACTATCAACAGCGACAAAAAAGGTAGGTAATTTTGGATTGTAATGGGTGAACACAAGATCGGATGTAAGAAATTCTTAGCTCTTCATAGACACTTCTTGGCAGCTTGTTGCCCACAACCATTAGGTATCTTTATTCAAAAGATCATTTAAAGGTTCAAGTAGAGACTGAAAATTCGGTACTAAATTGTTGTAATAACACCCCATGCCCAAGAAAGACTGAAGATTTATCTTGTTAATGGAAGCAGACAAATTTGAGTTGTGACTATCTTCGTTGGATCCGGACATCTACCTTTCTAATCTATTACGGCCTAAAGGTAACTGATAAGGGTACCAGAAACACATTTTTGAGTTTGGAGACTAAACCATATGACTGAACGCGCCTGAAAACCTTGTCCAAAGGTGCTCGACATTCATTTACATTAACTACGTCACGAGGCAGGACAGACCGTTCAGCATTGTCCATAATTTGCTGGAAAATCACTAGCGCGTACATAAAGCGGAGGGAAGCCGATTACACTGGTACAGCTATCTGTGGGTGTTGATTACCAATAGTTCTTTTCACGATTCTTCAGCCTCTACTTGAAAGCAGGCCTCTGATAAGTCTAGCTTAGAAAACACGCACCATCCACCCAGTTTGGCAAAATGGTCCTTGGGGATCAGTAGTGGACACAGATACTTTGGGAGCGCATCATCGATGCCAGTTAGGAAGTCCACGCAGCTGCGTGCAACGACTTCGACCATTTTAACGGCTACTATTAGAGTGGCCCAGGGAGAATACTTGGCTTTTCTTATTACGCCTAACTCTTCCAAACTATCTTACTTGGCGTCGATTTTTAGAGTGGTTGCTTAGGGTTTTTTGGGACGAAAATTAAGCGTGCTTCCCAGGACTATGTAAAAATTTGCCTTTACTTTTGTGCGCAAGCCTATACAGGGTTGGAAATTATCGGCATATTTTGCTTCTAATAGTGAAGCAAAGTCTTTTTGTGATTTCAAATTGACTAATAAGACGTCACTATTGGGAGGAAAGTGTGATGGAGAATAGGGTGGATGAATTACAGACTGGACTAATAGGAGCATACCCTAAGGTGTAACTGTTCTATCTAGTCGATTCCTAATATATTAAGGTCATTTGAGGACGTAACGTAACAAACTCCGGTGCCATGAAAATCACGAAGGGAAAACTTACGCGGCCATTTACTAAGAAATGAAACTGGTTGTCCCGAGGATTTAAGAAATACACTACTCGTGGGTTCAGGAATAGGGCTGTTAGTACTTCGCCAGACAGACTGAAAACTGTTGGTAACGTCCAAGGCGGTGTCCATTGCAAGGATACTGAGGATTCATTAGTCCAAAGGGTGGTGTATTTCCTGGAGTGAACTGTTTTCTCGTCGAAGGCGGTGAAAATAAGGTAAGATCACCTTCCATACTTAAATGATGGCCCTCGATTGTGACCTGTTCACGTTATTAAAGCTGCGCGATAAACTTCTCTGTGGATTATCTTTCATCAGAATTCGTACTTGTGCACCGGAACTGACAAAGCAGCATGTACTTGTGATGACTCTGTGATCAAGTCAGCTTTCGACTTTCAGTCCAAGACAAAGTTCAGTCAGTCCCAAATGTGACCGATAACACAAAGTTAATTTTCAAACAACGAATATTATGGGAACATGGTTCATTCCACTTCAGACTTTGAATACATAATATGCTCATCGGTGTTGAAAGTCCACACCTTTGATCGAACTCCTTCGCCATACAGCATTCGATTAATTAAGAATGACTACTCATACTCTTGCTATCCGAAAGCTGCTTGCTTATGCGTTTGGCTATATTTGCATTGCCTATAAAAACGCCTTATTTTTAAACTCGTTGAACAATGCATTTCCGTACCAGATGGTGTGCTTTCTAATTCATTTCAGGCAATTCGATTACCACAAATTCGTCACTCACAAGCACGCTAGTAGCAGGTGAAAATGTGAAACGTTTGATTTTTTAAATTTTATCCACATTCAAAATGTCTACGTTAATCACTGACTCATGAAGCATTTTGGAGTCTTTCTTGAGGTTTACCAGTCTTAGATATTTGGTGGTGGTCTTTATTATTATTGTGATTGTCATCATTCTTATTGTTATTATCATTATTAATAATACCGCACTGACTTAAACACGTTTTTACCTTGTTTTCGGGAGAATAAGAAAAGTTTTACTCCCGAAAATAGGTTAACATTTCAGATAAAACTTCATCCTTGTTTGTTAAAAAACGTATACGGAACGGAACTACGAAATTTCCGCACATCGATAACTTTTAAGGAAGCAGTCGGAACATAGAAAGGGTTAGCTGGTGTGATTGAATCAAAGAAGAATCGCAATGGGTGGGTGGGCAGTCCGCATTGATCTTCTCTGCAAATGAAACAGACGCTGTAACGTGCTTATCACATACGTCCGATATGAGGTTTCTTAAGGCTATATCGGAAACAAGACTAGCGTTTCGCAGACCTCTACGAAGTGTGATGTATTCCTTTTTCAACAGACCAGGAAGAACTACGAGAGAACAGTATAGAATAATGGGACATAAATATTGATGTACAAAGGAGGAGAAAAGCAGGTCGCGGGGCACGGAACTGTCGAAGTTTACAAATTTGAAAGGATATTCTACAAAATTTTCCAAAATTTTTTTATATTTAAGGACCAAAATTAGTTCTCTTGTAAGCATTTTACATGGTTCACACGTACAATGAAAGCAGAATTATAAGTGGTTCATTCTTCTATGAAGTACGATCGAGAAGTGGAAAAATGCACCCTTGGCATTTAGCATTGTTTAACAGATGACCAGACTGCTCAGAAAAGTTGTAGTTGTGTGTAACACTTTCTTGAAACTCGTCTTAACTGATCATCCGTGTTTCAAGAGAAATTTCTGGCTCTCACAATTTACTCTGTCAGCGTAAGTAACAGCATCCTCCTTCGCTTGTCTGGTAATCTTCAAACGGTTGTAACGAATGCTGAATATTGATGTTCTCTCACCAAAGATGACAGTAAGATATGAAGCGGTCTCGTTTAGAGTGAGAAATCGGGGGTGTTTTGATAAAATGTAGTTACAATACAGGATGTACTCTGGCGAGTCTTCTTTTTGCACCAGAAAGCGGACTGTTGTTGCTTCAACCAGATTTGCACCATCTACACAAAAAGAGTCTTTATGTCTTTCTTACTAGTTCTCAAATGTTATTCCTTTGTTCACTTCATAACTGAGTTCTCGGAATAAGGTGGCCAGTGATTCTTTCAAACTCTGCTCTGGCTTCTATTTTTTCCTTAAATCACCGAGTCACACTGCCTTGATTTTTTTCACTCATAAACCGAAACAGTTTTGTCTGTCCTTCTTCTTGTTCGGATAATGTCTGCTGTTGTACACGAAGCTGCTCCCGTTGTTGCTGAATTAACTGGATCAGACTGTTCTGTTCCACTATTCTGATTGCCACTATGTTAAAGCCGATAACTCGCAAATGAGAACAACAATGGTGCGAAACAACGGTTTATCGGGAAAACTGAAAAGAACGTATCGACTAACACACATGACCTCAGCACAATACATGAACGACCGTAATTGTAAAATTGAGGACCAATAGAAATGCAACAAACTGGTCTATATCGATCTGTCAATCAAACGTTAGTGGAACAAGAGAATCATAGCAAACAGAGTAATAAGAAATCAATGTTTTTAATTGGTTATGTGAGCACTTACGTAACATAATGTAGCGGGGAATACTGGGGCACCAGAAAGCTGCCGATATCAAACCGATCGAGCCAACCAATCGAGGGCCACAGAACAAAGTACAGACGGTGAATATTTTGGAGGCATCCCACTGCCGACGAAAAGAGGCATTCGAACTAACAGAGAAGACCCAGCGGAATCTGTGGCAACCAACAAAATAGCCCAGGTGAGGGGTTACCGATCAAGCCGTAAGTCGGAGCAAATGGACTAACCAAAAGGAAATAATGCACCAAGGAACCAACCTAATGACCACAGGCAACTGGTCAGAAAGCAAGCAAAATGCTGGGGCCGCTAGAGGGTCAACGCTGCTGTAGCGCGGTTTGGAAAACTGACTGTATAAACTATTGTACATATTTCAAGGACTTGACTTTTTGGTCGTCCAAATACAGACGCCCTCACCCGTTTTGCTTTCGGTCACAAAAAGCCCATCCAGTCGTCTTAATTATGTAGGGTGTGTTAGGCTTCCAGGATCGAGTCCAAGGAACCTGTCCCACTCAGGGGCTAGATCGATTGAGGAATAAGTCTTGGGGTGGAGCTCAGTGACACAGTTGTATCCAAAAATTATGTTAGTCGATTTGTGACTTGTATCTATAGTTTTCTTCATACCCTTTGCATACCCCTGTTTATTTGTCTGTTTCATCTGAGTTTTCCGCTGAGAAATTGCAACTAAAGCCACGGCATGTGTTGCACAGTTTATTGTTGTTTGAATAAGGCTGAACATTTTCCTGTCATTGCAATTCTGAAAATGGCTCTAGCATACTTTCTTTTGAAGCTGCATTGGGCAGATATTGTTAAATCTTCAAAGGACTGAAATATCCAAATTTTTAGACCTTTGTGGAATACAACCGTTTGCCCAAAAGGCACTTGTGCTTTCGTACCGCCTGCGCTCTAACAGTCAAATTGAGACTAAACGGACGAATATCGACATATCTTGTAAGTCACAGTGAACGATTCCAACCTACAGAAAGCTGGTAATTTGATTGCTTGCAGTAGTATTCCTTTAGTGGATCGACTGAATTTTATAAACTGAATACCCAAGCTTTACAAAGATACTTGAATTTTGTCTTAAAATCAACGGTGAACTCACCAGCTTGAATCTAGTATTGATCATAGTTTTTGTTTTAGGAAATCGAGCAAGAATTTTACAACTTCACTGGCAATATCAACTTTATCAAACAGAAAAGAAGTTTGATTTCCAGTTCTACCCTGCATAAAGCAGTATGTGGTTGAAATTGTCAAGCAAATGTTTGTTTCAGTAAATGGGGTTATCATGGAATCATTGTACGGTCAACAGCCTTAGTTGTCACGATGTATCCCGGAGCCCCTCGCTGCATATTTGCTGGTACTCTGTTTGGCCATCATTTTAAGGGGTAAATCGGGAAGTTCTTTTAAGACAGAAGGCAACCAAACATGACGAGAGTCATTCAGCAAGTGTTACATAACAAGGGAAGTTAGGAATTAGAAACACTTCTTTGAGGTATAGGTCAGACGACAAGGTAGATTTTGCAACGGACCAAGGATCACACACCGTCTTTGTTGGGCAGTGGGTCACAAGAAAGCCAACTCCAATGCTCTTGTTTCTCCAGTGGGAGGTGTGGTACACGATACAAAAGAGGGGGAGTTGTTCCGTGTAATTACCAAGGTCCTATTGAAAGCGTCATAAGCAATTTGGTTAATCATTCAAATTGCCCTGGCCCGGCACGAAAGCCCTCTTGAAAACAGTATGTCAAGCCCATTGTGGCCGGCTTTTGTGACCGAAAACCATCAGGTTTGGTTATTTCGACCACACTGCCCTTAATAATGGCTTTATTTTCTTTCGAATGGACGGCAATATTCTTGTCTTCTCCCAAAAGCTGGTTGTTCTCAGGTCCCCCAATTATTATGTTGCCGTGGTTGTTAAGGTCATTTTGGAAACGTACATGAACTAACCAAAATTTGAAGCTAGCGAAATAGGCTTGTTTGCGGCTGTCTGGTTCTAAGTGTAGAAGGAACCTTCTTATTGGATCGAAACAATACCTAGGGTTACAGAGGATACTTAATTTTAAAAAGTTCAATAGTAACGACAAGGTGTAACCGACAGAATAAGGTGTTGTCGGAATTCACTAGTATATCGCAAAACAGGCCTGGAAAATAAAGCAAAACAAAGCTTGATGTTACTCATGTTATTTTTGCTTCGATTCGATGATGATTGAAATTGTGCTACTTTGTTCACCACGATCAACTAGTCTACAGTTTAGAAGTCCGAAATTATTTAAATGTTAATATGACTCCTTGTTAAATTAACCAAGGTGAGACTGATCACGGATGCTTTTGTCACTAAGAAACAAATGGTGATCCTACCAGAAAGGTTCCTTTTCCCTGAGTTTTCTGCCATGTTCCCGCCTGTCCGGAAGGAACAACAAGGGAAGCAAATATACGTAGAAAATACTGTGTTGCCTGGCAGTTTGTCAGCCTGCGCACTACGAATGGTGGCCTAGTCGGAGAAAAACCTGTGATTTGTTTCAAATGCATGACCTGGACTTCATGGTTGCATGGGCGCGGCCTGATAAATATCCATTTTGTTTCGGCTACTTTGGAGAAGTATTTGCTGGAAACCAGAAAATTCCTCTACTTTATCAAACAGAAGAGGGATGACACTGTGGAAGCTCGCGGAACACTTTTCCTATGATGAAATTAGTACATGATATTTTCATGAAAGACAGGTTTTTTCTTATCATTCATGTGAAATGTGACATCAAAACAAGAGGTGATGAGCGACAACGAATATATCCGTCTTGGATAATTATGTTGTCTAAATTGGGCTAAACGTGCGACACAGAGGTCACTATGCATTTGATCTGGGAAAAAATTTGATAGACGATTTCCATGAGTCTTTGTAAACAAGGGTGGACAGAAGTAAGTTATTTTAGTTTTAAACCGATAAAAAGTCAGTATTATGCAAACAAGAAAGCTGACTAAATTTTGCAGTCAAAAACATATAGGAATCGCAAGGTGAACCGTTTTTACGACTGATATACCTTGAGAAAATGGGGTGAGAATCAGGGGGCTCGTAAATACGTCTACCATAAAAAGAAATTTCCAAAAACTCTTGTAAATCTGTTTGAGATGGCATGATTCGCCAATCTAATTAAAATAGGCTGCAAAAATTCACGATAACCTTCGTTGATGGTGTGCTATTAAAGATTCCCTGAACAACACACAATTCACCGTACTCAAACGATGAAAGTTCCCCACCTGTCTGATCAGAATTTATTCTAGGAAAACTGTAAAAAGGCAGAATGATGTACCGGGTCGTATCGCACACCAAGCTGTACATCTTAAAGAAGTTGACAAACCATCTAATTGTTAAACAATTTTACAGTAACCAAACCACTGAAAAACAAATGACTTGATTTCGACAATTCCCTGTAGAATGTCATCATTTGAATGAGGTTAGGAATTCGCTCCTTGTGTATGAGGAAAAAGTTATCCCAAGTTTCCCATTTTACTTAGAAGATTTTACGAGGACGCGACCTTGCATGCTGTAGATGGATTATTTTGGAAAACCAATTTGTCTGCGACATTTTGAATATAACTTTACCAGTGACTACTACTAGCGCTACCACTACTTCTAGCACCATCAGTACTACTATCATTACTGTATATTATTGAACAGTTGCCAGAAGGCCCAAGCCTTGTGCTGATTTGGCGGCTGACAGTAAAGAGCCTCCGAATCACTTGTGGTTGTATTGATCACCTAATACATGATTTCGGACGCGCAAGGCGATTGAGCACTAGAGGAAGGTCACTCTGCTAGCATTGTACTAGATATTCTGAGCATATTTATTTATTTTTGAGCATGACTTCGGTGACCGTAATAATTTGGTCGATGAAGGCGGAATATTGCTGTGAGATACGCAGTGGAAAAGATAAACGCTTCTTCTACGGGTGGGCAAAAAGCCCGAGAACTCATGGCGCTATTATACTATCAAATAAATTGTCGGCACCATGGTGCACGGTCTACGTCATGTATTAGGTGAGTTCGGGATGATAGGCTCCTTTTTGAAGCTTCCACATTGATTCTGTAGTAGGGAATCAACACATACCGAATCGACGAAGTTGAGAAACAAGAAGGAACTTCACAGAAAGCAGAGTTTTACAAAAAGATCTCATTTGCAATATAAAAGACGAAGAATATTGGTCTTCCATTTTTGCGTACGATGCACCTCATCAAATGGGATAATTGATCCGACTGACGGAAGACGTGCCAGTATCACAAGAAGACCAATCAGCTTTTTGTCCAAATGTTGTTTTAAAGAAGACAAAGCTTGAGAAACGAAATGCCCCAGCTGTGGTTTACTGAAAAAGAGTACAGCTGATTTTAATGTGAGCCATTATCAACAATAAAGTGTATTTTAACTATACTCAGGTGAGCTGGTGAATAACGTACCCAGTAAATTAATGCTTAGCAAAGAGTCGAGAGCGTACCTGGAAGAATTTTTTCGTCTTAAGCTGGACTATTCTATGCCCCTTGGGAATCTATATGTATATTCCTCCAAATAATTTGCCATTTGCGAAACCTTGTCTATTTTTTGTGTTCTATTTATGGCTTCCAAAGGCTGAACTATGGATATACTGCTTTCACAATTCTACTTCGTAAGTACAAATAAAAATACTGATACCTGAGTTATGCACTCCTGAGGACTGTTTGTAGTTTGTCAAAACCGTATCCGAGACTGCACCTGATCTTCTTGCAATCCTTGAATTGTAGTTCCTGAAACGAGTTGAATTTAGTTTTTTGCTATGACTATGCCTATGATTACGGGGAAGCGCGTGTCCTCCGATCAGCTGCGCTCCTGTTTTGTCGTGCTCCTGACAAAGTGAATTTATTATTGTACTACTTGGTTTTAGTAGTTACTCGCGGCTCGTATTCTCAACCGAAATGTTTGGATATCGAAAACAGTGTTGTGGTCGATAGGTGAAATTCCTTTCCCAATGGAAAAATTGGACGAGAAATAAAAATGTGCTGGTTGGCAGGCCACTTTTAGCTTTGTGACTCCATCTAGAATGACGGTGCCGTCTATGATCAAAGTAATAGAATTTACCGAACATATTACGGACTCGGATTCGTGTTCATGCGTGCGCATTGTGTTCACGAATCTTGGTTAGATGAGAATGCTGATGACTCTGTGCTTTGCACAGACTGATTCCAGCGCTGTCATCAAGACCGGGTGCTAGGGGACAGAAAATATGGAGGTGAAAAGCTGACATAAGTCAGCGCATCATGGAGTGGCTAGTCTTCTGCTGTTATCAGATACTCTGCAAACGATATTGAATGTCTTTCTACACGGTGTTTCCACAGATTTACTCGCCTTGCAGGCACTATTATCACTGACTTTTTATAGAGCCTTTATGTGTACAATCCAATATATCCATCTTTTATGATGCTTTTACATCGTTTCTAGCTCCCCTCTTAAACGAACATTTACATATGACCTTTGGTCATTTGAATCATGCTAACACTCATCCTGTTTTAGTGTTCGGATAAACTGATATCAATGCCTCTCTCGCAAGAGGAAACTCTGTGTTAGTCGAAGTCATCACCAATCACCTTTGCTCATTTTCTCTCAGATTGAAAGCCCTTCTATTTTCATGTGACAATAGCTATCTCCTTCTGAGACCAAAAATCTATTCGCACACCGCCCGTAGATTACTCTCGCTTTCAAATCAGGCAAGGTTTCGCCTTCCTAATCTTTCCCCTCACAACCTGTCCTTTCCCAATGTAGACATTGGTGTTGCCTTTTCTTGGCTTTCCTCTACAGTCTCCATCTTCCAGGCTACTGATCTGTCTGTTTAAATCTCGTGTGACATCTTCAACTTGTTTGCCCCTTTGAGAAACTGTCCACGTCTGGTGGTAGGATTGCCTCGCCAACACTTAAAGCACTCAGGAGACAAAAGGAAATCTCATATAAGTCTCGACAAAGTTCAGAATCTAGGAGACTCCTTGATGACCAAAGCAGGGATAGAGAATTTGAATGCTTCCTTAGCCAAAGAGATTTTGAAGACTGAGGAACCTAAGCTTCTTCGGCATGGCATGATACCTTTATGGAGTTCGACGATCAGACACACGAAAGATAAAATAGATGTGAACCACCTCGACGCCACTCTCATACACCCTTAAAATGACAGCCCCCCTTTCACATTACCCCTATGTTACAGTAAGATCTTGAACCTTGTTCTCCGCAAATCCAAAAAGCCGTCGGATTCTGATCCTGTTGGACTTTCTCCGGCGGTTCTCTTGTTGGTGCTGTTCAACTTGCCACATCGATCAATACTTTGATAATCAGGTCTCTATCTGGATTTTCGGTCCCTGAACTGTGGCTGAAGGCTCATACACCCCTGGTGGTGATAAACGGTTTCATCCTATTTCAATCACATCTGCCGCCCCCAAATTCACTGAGAAGATTGTTTTCACTGGTCTTCAGACGCATCTCAATAGGCCACCTAATTATCCGGATTTTGGGAAATTCGATGAAAACCTGTCTCGAACAGACGGCTCCTGCACATAGCATGAAAAGATGAAAATGTATGAAACAAATGATCAGTGACTTTGGTCCAGTAAGGCGACTGGGCTCCCGGGTTGGGGAGCGTAAAATCCACGAATCTGATGAGTAGAGACATCGGGTAACAATATTGTTAGTAGAGTACTTATATTCCAATTTTTTCCTTGTCTGTGTGATTTTCACTTCTAAACTTCCTCTTTGTTTTTGCTCTTTATGTCTCGATTCCGTTTACCTAGAATTGAGCTATGCGACAGGGTTGTAACCGAAACCAGAGCACAGAAGTAAAATACAAGTGTTTAAGAACAATAAACATAGCTGAGCCCCCGCCATCCGGGATATAACGATTCACCTTTTTCAATCTGTTTGACTGAAATTCATGCTGGATGAGCTTCTTCTACTTCAAAGATCTTTTCCTGCTTAAGTATCATTGGATGACATCTTTGGTTTGTGGAAACAGAAATGCGTATGAATTAAAAGATCTACTTATGATTCTCTACTAGCCTTTGGAGTTCACCGATGGTACACTGAGTTGTATGACTCTCATTTAATAGAATCATTAATCACTGATAACAACTACGGATAATTCGCTACGCTGATATTATCCCCAAAACATACGGGTGATGTCGTACCAACTTGTGTGGAGACGTTTGCGACCTGCAAAGCAAACTTAACGAGCAGTGATCTGTGGAGTAAAAGTTTTCAGGCCGATGAAAAATTGAACGTTTTATTTTCTTACTCCGTATCGTACTGAAATTTCTACATCAAAGTCAATTTTCCAGCACTAGTTTCAGTTTGTCCTGTTTGGCATTTGTGATTCTTGTCCCGCTAGTAGTTCTACTGCGTCTTCCCAGTCTGTCAATGGGAATAATAGTCCCAAAGAAGTTCCACCCAAACAGCTGTATTCCAGTAGATGGATGAACTTTGTACCGGGTCTTGTTAGTATTTTGGGGTTGTACTTGAAACGCCTGCTCAACGGTTAACGAGCTTATGTGAATGATGATTTGTATCGTGGTTATAGTGTTGACTTTCCACCATCTAGCGTGCACATATTTTGTACTATCCACTTGCTCTAAGTGCTCTCCTGATTTATTTGTTTTATTTTTGTTGTTCTTATTGTTGCTTGATACCATTATAATACATTTTATCGGTGTGAAGTTTACGCTAGATTAAATTCAGACAAACCGTCACTTCACGCTGCCAATTCCTTGTTAGTTTCCTCTGAACTATGGTAACAGCAAAGTTGTTCCCTTGTTAATTAAAAATACTACACTGCAGTTTTGTCAAGTGCAACTATTTACCTCTATTGCGAGTTTGCAACTCTGATCGCCATTTTTAACAAAGAATATGTTCACTAGGTTTCTGAGCATGCAGCATATATACTGGCATTCTAAATTTTCAATTCTTGCTTCTGCATAAGGGCAGTTCAAGGTTCATAACACATGATTGCGAGAGATCACCGCAAAATCTAACAAAAAGAAATAATATCATCACTGTTTGTCCTCTGATGACGGTTGACTTGCTGTATTTGGTGGAAATTAATCTCGTGTGAACTGGGTTTCCAAAGACTCAGGGATTTCTCTCGGTTTATATCCGGTCACCAATACTGAACTTCAGACTGTTTTTGAATTGTCCTCCATTAGTCGCCTGAGTGCAGTCAGAATTCATTCACATCGTACTGGTCTGCTACTTTTACGAAATGATCTTCAGACGTCATCTGACGCATCATATATGGATATTTTTCATGCTTGTTCTCATGTGAGTTGATTTAACCACTACATTAATTGATCACCTTATCGGAATGGATCAGCTGTTCTTTATCGAAGTACTTGATTATCGCTGCTCGTCTCGCTTTCATTAGATATCCTCTACTTCTTTGTAATGAGGCTTTATGGGAAGAAAAACCAATCGGGCATACAAAATCGCCTGATGTAGTTGAACTACCAGGTGTTTAGTGATGACTGAATGCAAGTAACCTAAATTCCGAACAAACCCAACGCTCGGAGAAACACGGTACCTATGATCAATCCCGCGAGAAACATTTCTTTTGCGCTGCCTCACCAATCTTGCATAAATAAAGTTAGATAACAGAAAACAAAACGATTTAAGCAACTGTAACAAGTTATATCAAACATGACGTCAAGCTCGCGAACTTGTTTGCATATGCGAGTGACTGAGTAAAGCCACGATAGGCTTAGGGTAAAAGTCTTGTGCTTTCAACCATGGGTCGTAGATCGACTCAGCTATAGCTAAGCAACTGTGGATTGGGGCCACAAGGTGTACTCGGCAAACGCGTTATCAGTTTTGTTACATTGTATTTAATAGCATGGATTAAAGGTAACATATTATCGGCCGCCTAAGCCACACTCAACTCATTCGTCCAAAAAAGTTTAACACTTACCTTCAACTTAAAGTGCGTTTAACTAACCACACACATTGACACAGACATACACACACGTTATCGACCCTGAATACTATGTATTCTGTTTTAACGACTTATTCTAGTTTTTCCCGTATGTATACCTTAGTAAAGGATGGGGCCTGTGCAAACATCCGATTTATTTGTGCATCAAAACGTGTCTGCTTCTGACTGAGAAACACTCTCAGTCTGCCTAGTATTATTTTGTTTTTTCACCAGCCCAACAGGTCCAGAATAACAATCTGTCCGGCATGGAGAAAATAGTAGGTTGTGTGAAATGCCTCCTATATTCTTTGGTCTACATTTTTGTTTTGTATTTCTTTTTTGTTGTTTCATCGTCAAAGGAAAAGCATAGAATCATACCACATTTATTTAAATGAGGACGACCATTGACCGCTACCTAGATGTGCTCAAAGTCAGAAGAAGGCACTGAAGGCTCTATAAATTATATGAGTAGTAGGAGACATGATTTCACATAATATAGAACTTGCCATGCAGTGTGCAAGTTCAAACCATTGAAAATCATAAAAGCTTTGTACAGCTGTTTCATCCTTGTTAGGAATCATCAGCCGTGCCTCTTCTTAGCGTTCATCTTATCAGGCATGTGGTTCAAAGATGATCGGACATTCGATGGGCCTACATTGTCTGTTTCATTCTTTGGAGCATTTGTAGTACGCCTAGGATGATTCTCTTCCGGTGAAGAACAAGAGTGATAATTGACACACATCCCTGTCTACCATGGACCTCTTTCTAGATTGCAACTAACATCCAAACAATTCACATTGACCACCTGAAAAACAAACTGTGGAGGAAAACGTCTACCGTGGATTCACATTTGATGAACAGGTAAGCTTCTATGACGCGGACGGTTTGCACAGGAATCCGAAAAATTACCTTCGTTCTTGGGTTGGTTTCAAGTTGTCCTTTTAAATGACTCGATCCAAATTTAGGAATAATTAGAAATTATGCAGTCATGAAATCGTGGATTGACACAGCTCAGCTCAGACACTCACCATGTTCCTCATAGATACGTGTGCGCGTATCTGTTTGTGCTCATCAATGGATTGAACGGAACGCATTTCTCTTTTTCACCTGGGTCGTTGTGAATTCCCATTTTGAGTAAGAAACATATGTCTCGTTTTCTCCTATTCCGCCTGTTTTCACGAGTGACCTTCACTACCAGATGTGAAATTACACTTTGAGTAAGACACAAATGAGAACTTCGTAAACTTGTAAAGTTTATCAACAACTACCGTAATACGGAATTGCATTGGGCTACTCAGACATTGGTAACTTGGACAGGAAATGCGGACTTTGATTGTGATGAATATAAACTGAGCTTCTTGTTCGTTCTCAGAAAGTGGTGATTATTTGCATACCCATGCCACTGCCGGCCTGACGTAAATTACTGAAGAACCTCTCTCTCTCTCTCTCTCTCTCTCTCTCTCTCTATATATATATATATATATATATATATATATATATATATATATATATATATATATATATATATATATATATATATATAGAATAAAAGGCCTACCTCCATCTGTGTAAAAGTCTAACCATATGCAAATACGATACAGTATGAGACATCATCACGCAACGGGGTTTTTACTTCACGCTTTTTCTGCAAAAACTATGCAAATGACGTATAGTTTGGCGACTTGGTCGTGATAAATTTAAGTTCAATTGAACTGGCAGCTTGAATCGTGTTGCGAATTTTCCATGAAGTAATGGCTTGAAGTAAAATATACTCAGACGCCTAGAGTTCGCCGTGATAAGTACACGGATAGTGGTATGAACGTGCTTGGGACTTTCATGGGGAATGAATGTAAAATAAATGAAAATGGCTAGATTTGTAATATTAAACTGGATAGCATTTATAGTCCAGTGAAATGCAATCGCACACAATCCAAACGGGTAATCTGCGAAGGTCAAACTTAAAATGTAAGGAGCATATTAGGTTTAAATGCGATAACTACAATTAATACAAGGTTGACCTAACTGAGAGAAAGATGGCAGTAAAACAGATGCTGACATATCAGGCACAGGCATGAGAGACATGCATTAATGACTGTCATTCAACTAGGGATGGAGAAAGATAATTTCAATCCCGTTAAAAAGCATATTGTGCATCAAAGAATTGATGAGATTACCAAGATAGGCTCTTTCAAACTTGTTTTACCTCAGTATACTTCATTACTAGAGAGATATACTGAAAGGCGCAGATATTGCTTTTTGCAGCCCAGAATTAGGGAGGAGGAAAGATCACTAGTGAGGATCTAGATACAATTGACCCGTGGTCGAACCGACGGCCACCCTACGGTTACCGCACAAAGGTAATGATATCAATATCCCACTCAGTAGAAGCCTCAACTCTACCGTTACTTGTACTTATTACGCAGCAGGGATCATCATTCCGTCTGCGGTAACCCGGATGAAAATACCATAGGTGAAGCACCAACCGCCTTTCCGCGTCAATTTTAACTGAATTCAGCAATTCAAGTGTGGGCAAGCAGTCTCCTATCTTGGTAGAACAAAGTGACAAACGAGCAGCCAAAAGGTTGAACTACTCTTTAGCTCTAAGGAGCGATGAGAGAACAGTTAAAATCAATGACTTCATTGAGCAGAAGTAGAACACTCAACTCATCCAGTTTGCCACACGTTTGTGAGACGAAGCATTGCGTCAACCAGAGCATGGCGTTCACTGTCGCAAGCAATGAAAAGCTGCTGAGATACGCGGACTCACTAATAGCTAGCTGTCACCGATCAAAACAGTGGAAAAAACGAAATACGTTAGCCTTGTCTTGGTTATATGTTTCTGATTGATCGCAATTGTTGTATGATCCATACTGTGTGTCTGTCATGTGGTTACCTTTAGTCTAATGAGAACGTCAGTTCACCATTTAAAATCGACCACCTTGACTGTGGTGTGCATTGGGAAAGATGCAATAAAATGATCCGGAACGAATCGTGAAACCTAATTCTATTGTGTTCTATGGTTGAAAGTGGATACATCCATGGGGAAGATGACCGCAGCGAACAGGCTTGCTTTCGGTAATTCCGTCTTTTGGATGACGCAGATGATAAACAGGGTAAAGGCCAATGTTGAACAGCAGTGTCAAAACACGATAGGTCGGGGAGAGATTAGTACCAGCGAGTGGTCGGGAAATGGTAAAAAATGTCTTGTTGCGGTTTGGAGGAAAACAAAGCAATTGGCACAATCAGATTTGGTCTCTTTCAGTCATACTACCCTGTCATGTGAAGATTGACACCATGTTTGCGAGCTCGGCAATTACAAGACGAGAGTTCACGATTTCGAAGTTACACGGCTTTGTGCAGAGGTTGAGCTGTCAGGCTTTCAAGCTTATAAACGGTCATGAAAGGTTAAACGTTCAGCTTTGAATTATCCGCTGATGTAAGTTATCTGCATCACTGTTGTAACAGCGACTTGATAATCTCCCTGAACCACAGATCACACTTCGGGCTGAAATTGCTATGCAGGGCTGCCAAGCCAGGCTGCCTGCGCATGAGGTTTTTGCTTGGGTCCAACGCACGGTTGGTCATGCCTGGTCAGTACACAAAGACCGAGGAAACGGGTAAACCAAGTAAACTGGTGCTTTATGAATAAAATCACTCCTGGTGGGACGCATCCGGGCTCGCGTGTAGGTATTTCATTTCGACTTTAAAGATCTTGCTTTAACATATAGTATATTTACACGTTATCGTGCTTTATGTGCGTGCTCTAGTTTACGGTAGAGGCTGGTGAGATAGGAGCTGTAAAGCGGAGATGGTACAACAAAGCCGCCTTTGGGAAACAGTAGATAAAACATGGGAGTTCAAACAAAGGTAACTCGGGAGTCCTGGATTTCATTCTTTTCATTCTTCTTTACGGGGACTGACAGCATCTCTCCCGTAGTAGTAATAGTTGAGCCAAGGCAGAAAGTAAACCTCGATGTCTTAGTTGTGATTGTATAATTCCGCATTTTCTCTCGCCCTTGTTTCAGACAATAGAGCCGTCACCATTGATGCTCTAAGATGGTCGATATCCCAATATCCGTCTCTTCCTCTTGATTAATGGCTGTTCGTTCCTGAGAATCCTTTCGCCCAGAATGACTGTGAACTTTTGCCTGATACCCACTTTCTGTCGATATCTCTCTCTTCTTGATGTACCTGTGCAAACTGCTTGTTCGACGTCCTGCCGGTACCCATTTACGGGGCATTAATCGAGCTTATCTTGGACCTATTTCAGATCGACTGCAACTTCATCTGGCCGCTCAGATCGGTCTTATCCACCACACTGCCGAGTAGGCCTCATCACCATAACTAAGCGATATGGGCTGAGGCTTGAGTCCCCGGCCATCACCTCTCCAGGAGGACTTCAAGTAGTCGCTTGAACAGTTGGTCATTAGGCTATTCCTCAACTTTGGTTGGCATCGGGTTCCATAGACTGACCACTCTCCGAGATAGGCTATACGCTAAAGGTAGACTGGCCGACTGTTGCTTCTTTTAAGTGAGCTGGTGACCAGGCATGCGGTCTTGAGTACGGAGGGAGAATTCTGCACATAGTTCTGGTCCAAATTGGCCTCAAATGATACTTTTGATAAAGATCAGGTCACTTGGACTTTTCAATGTGCCATTGGGAACAACCTAGTAATCAGCAGACGACATTCGTAGACGAATACATATAGTTCTTCATAAGATTAGTTGCATCGTTCTGCACTCTTTACGACTTTGCGACTTCTGCCGCTGTATACGGGAACATAGTGGGTCCCTCTTATTCCCCTCTAGGTCGTACGTGAGTGGCACAGAGCACTGTGAAAGAGTTCAGCGAGAGTTGACAATTTGACCTGTTTATAGGTTTCGGAGTACTCCGCGCGTAAGCAAACATTTTGTCGGTGTTGTTTCTGGTTTTTTTAGTGTCGAAGCCACAGTCATCCCAAGATATTCTTCATAAACAAACTGGTGAAGAGGTGAATCACATAAAGTCGATTATGTACACACTTGTCGGTGTTGTCTGGTAAGGACGGTAGATCATAACATCTTCCAAAGAACTTGACGTCCTTCAGAAGAATCTGCTCGTCTTCACTTGATTTAGTCACATAACTGATCTTAAGGTTGTTCGCATAAATGAGACACGGTGATTGGAAAGTTGCCCGTAGATCATTTATGCAAGCCCGAGAAGCACTGGACCTAGGACCGATCCGTGTGTCACATCACTGGTAACCACCTGCCTTGCCGAGACTGACTGTGGTACTCCTACTGAGAATATCATCCCTTTGGGAAAGTTTTCTATCCAAAGGATCAAGGTAAAGTATGCGAGGATCAGTGTTCTGTAGCGCGGAATTTTTTGTTCGATCTGCAAAATACAGCAAAGAAAACCCCATAAACACAAAGGCTCAGTACGTGCATCAACAGGATCCCACACTTACAATAATCGAAAACCATCATGACCGCTAACAGCCTGCTCACTACACAAAGGATCCATAACACCGATGGCCTTGAGCCTACCTATTAGAAGGTCTTGTGGAACTTCATTACAATTTTGATAAAGTCCACAAAGATTACATACGTAGCCTGTCCGTCGGCCTTGGACTTCCTCCAGTGTTCCGGTGCTATTAGGATGTCTTTTGGGGCGCATCTGCTTTCCCAGAAACTATGTTGTTGTTGGCATGGTCCGTTGTTTCCACCAGTATGTTCCCGTAGTCCAGTGGCCGGTAGGCATCATATAACCTTTCCGGTCACAGATGCTAGATTGACATGCCAATAATTGACACCCTCGGATTCACATCACAACTCCTACAGGTATTGTCGAGTACAACAGTTTTCGCGGGCTTACTGACGATCTTACCACGATAAATCGTTGAAACTTTTGTGATCTAAATGTAAAAGTCAGCAATCGTCTGCTTATAGAAGTATGGGACGTTTTTCATCCAGGTAGAGAGATTATACCCGATTTCCTCATGTATGCGAGGAGATATACTTCGCTCTGTTGCTTGGCCAGTCCTTAGAAGTTTGTTAGAACTGCACCAAAATCACGAATCTTCCAAGGTGGCCCCACAGGAAAGGATGACGAAACTATGAAAAACATGAAAAGCTTCGCAATGAGTGCTGAAATTAGGTTGAGAAAGCAAGTACCAACATTTTTAATCGACTGAATGAAAACAAACCTAAATGGCTCTTTTATCGGAAAATGGAACTAACTCTGATTCCCACACTTAAGATCATGCTCATGTACACGTGGTGTAACACGAGTAGTTTGATTTGAATTAGTGAACTAAAGGGGCCGTCAGTGATCAGGGATCTTGTATTTACTCTGCGCCTTTTTCTTTCGTGTAACTTTTTTACTCTGATTATCCCTGTTGACATCTTTCGCAACCAGTACGTAAAATCGATTTTAGTGCCTAGAGTAGGGTCTACTTATTCACGACCAGATTCAAAAGGTCCACTTCTCTTTAATGAAACAAATTTTCAAAATGGCAAGCAAAAATACTGTATGACGCAGGAGTTAATCGGTAGACTAACCTATCATAACCACAGCTTACAATCCGGAAACCCTAAATTATTTTCATAATTTTCCTACTCATCCTACAAAAGATTCGGCAACTAGAGCATCTAATATTTCTAGTAAGCAGCAATTAGAATCCGATATCATCAGTTGAACTGAAAGTATTTACGAAATTCCGGCTCGGTGGGAATGAAGTGAGAAGCTTCTCCTTGTATTTAAATTTGAGTTTTCCTTTGAACCAATCAAATCCGTGTTTCCATGTTAAGAGACTCTGTATCAACTTGGAGAAGAATTTCGCCACAAAGTACAATGAATTCAAACCCAATTTTAGTGCATCACCATACTGCTTATATCACATTTTAGTATACTCGTCATTCTTCTGTCCAGGTTTTGAGACAGCGTGGCCGATGCAGTTCAAACAACTTGTTTTGGGAAGTGAAAAGCATGCTTACAGAGAACAGAACCTGCGAAGGTCACAAGCATCATTTGAACAACCTTCAAAATCCCATTTCAGTTTGCTGGCTTGTACGGCCTGACACTTTTCAAAATTCATCGTCACTTTAAAGATAATATACACTTGAAAGATTGTATTTGGCCTCAGTGAAATGATTCCGGTAAAGTAAAAAGGACGGTGTAGCAATAAAGGATCAATTTGGCAAAAAACAGATATGAAGTTCGAATTAGGAAATTTGAGCTTAACTAATATTATATAACTTCACTTCACAAAAGGTGAAAAAGTTGTGAAACGCTCTGCCAACCAGTTTTTTGGAAGAGGAAAACGGCTACATATTCGGGCGAGAATGAAGCTCCTTTATTAAGAGGTTTTGACAGGGCATGTTTATCTGGATTCATGACACCTGAGCTGGGGTGATGAAACCCACAGGGGAGGCTGTCCCTCCCCTCCCCAAAGCTCAGGTTTTCTGCTTTGCATCTCTCTAAAACGTATATATATATATATATATATATATATATATATATATATATATATATATATATATATATATATATATATATATATATAGGCTTGAGATCATGCGTACCATACAAGCGAGAACAACAATTACAAAAATAGAGGGGGCGTAGAACACCAAAAATCAAACAGTAAAGTAAAAACTAACATGCTATGATTATTTTCACTTTTTCACAGTACACGTTTTGATTTTCTTGAAATTTTATATATCCGAATGATATACTACGGTTACTAGGCACGAGAGTCCGACAGGCAAACAGCACAGCACTTGTGCCACTAGCTTCCACTCTCAGCCATATCTCTCAATGTCTCTAGCCAACTACAACCCTCATCCCTTTGGCAACAACCAAGAAGACGATAAAAACCAACCAAAGCCACTGCTGATGCTAACCTCTTCATACATTTATGCCAACCCATGGCCTGACCTCCGCGTCGCTTCTTCCAGCCTTGCCCAGTACGTACGAATGCAGCATGGAAAGGTAGACAATGGGCAGGCATGCGTAGGGTATGTACGAGCAGCCAGAGGTATTGTATGGTGATCGCTTCAGTCAGAAGGCAAATATCTACACCCAACATACGAATAAGTACCTCGTCAATGACCATGTGATATTCCGACCAGACACGAGCAAAGCTTCAGAGACTGTGGTGGCCATAAACGAGGAGCTGCTTAGGGTCCTCAGAACGGAATCGTCAGGTCTCGCAACAGTGAAGCGAAATACTAAGAATCGCGGAGTTATACACCTGACCCTTAAGAGAGTGCTGCTCTAGGTCTCGCTATTCTTGACGCGATCTTCTCTCCAACAGCTCCTCCAGCTGTAATCAAGGTTCCGAAGTGTTTTACTTAATTGACTACTTTTAGCTGATCACCTCCAAGGGTATGTGCACGAACAAGCTGCTGCCATTCTCGAAGAAGTACCTTGCATTTTGAAAGTGCGAAGTACATCCCGTATCTGGATACCTCAAGACCAAATGATTCACTAGTTGTTGAGTTGTCTGTGCACTTTCATTTACCTAGGCGATATCATCGACGTACTCTAAGTCGGAAGCTACATTCTCAGGGGAATTCAACTCCATCGTTTAGTAAACCACGTGAGGCATTCCATATAACAACCCTTAAATATCGAACTTGAATAGAAATGAGGATACACGGCAACCTTATCACACTCCACTGAGGACGGCGAGGGGTGACGATAGTTGACCTCAGGCCCAAACCAGACCTGAGGTGTGACGATACATTTCGTTGTGAAGACATACACTTCTTAGGTAGTCCATTTCTCAACAAACGGTACCGGAGTGCAATCCTGTCGAACAAAACAAAAGCGGTACGGGTGTCTATTAACACGATGATCGGTGGTCTTTGAAAATTATGACAGCTTCCGACACAATACCCCGATTCCTCTTTCAAAAGCTTGATGCTTTTAAGTAACTCGCACGAATTATTGCCCGACTTCTTAAATATTTCCACAACAGAATGGAGAAAACGAAGGTAGGAGAAAAGTTCCACCACCCACTCTGTTGTGCTACATTTTCCTCTTTTCTGTTTTCCAGTTATATTATTAATCTACTTGTGTCCTCCATCGTGCTCGGTATTCAAATACACGATATTGTTCGTTGTCAGGCTATTCCTAATGCCTAAGTGTCAAGTAAATTCAGAGAAAAAGTACTCTAAATCCGGTTTAAAGTTGAATTCATTCGAATGCCTTAAGTGGATTTTCAGTATTATCCGCTTACGCATACCAACAAATTTCGTTTCCTCAATTGCAAACTGCCTCTCTAGAGTCAAGAAATCGGGAGTTAGTTTCGATGAAAATGTATTCAAGATACCTCATATTCAACACTGCGTTAGGAAACGAACACGTTTTTTCTAATACGGAATATTAGTTGCTTTCGGACACTGTAGTTAGTCATTTCCAAGTTCGTCTGCCTGTTCTGTTTTGTGTTTCATCCGTAACATTTCCCGGTCTTCGGAAACAGGACTTTAAAGCATCGTGGAGTGGTAATTATTGGTCATATTCTATCGATCCCCTTAGGTGTTCTCAGAAGATACTCCTGGACCCTGACCATTCGTTAAACAAAAACGTATTCTTTCATCGTTCTCATTTATTCTCCCAATCTGAATTCTGGCAACTTTCTACTGGAGTCGATTTTTCTGCATATACGACCCCGTACCCTATTTGGCTGGAGTCTTCACCAGCGTGGAGAGAATAAGAGCTGGATCCCTATCAAAAGTATGCAATTAGTTTAGTTGTCTATTACCTTTTCACTTATTCCCAGAAGGTATTTCCATTTATCGCCTATTTGGTTGCACCCAAATTTGGGTCTCTTGTGACAGTTTAGTTGTAAACTCATTTATGTATTTGTGTTTTGACTGAACAAAAGGGATACTACTTAAATAAGTCCATATAAACAAAAATATGAACAATCTCTAACCTTTGTGCAATGCATTATTTACACGAGCTGTCTGGGACTTGGGTAATGGAAAATCTACTTGCTTTTTTGCATAGATAAGTCCAATAAAACATTCTGCGAATACTTGTAAATGTCCGTTGGATTCCTTTTTGCCGTGTATTATTCGTCGTATTGGGAGATGATCGACGAGGTTGGTGATGTGATTAAAAACGGAGTGGTTGCAGTGGGTCATTAGAATAGTGGTTTTCGCGACATTGAATATTCACTTGCGTTATTGACACCCGATTAGCTGTACCGCGACAGCTCAACTGGTAGAGTATTTACACCGTGGGCGGAGGGTCGTCGGTCTGATTACATTTCGCGGTGCTGGACTTTTAGATAGAGAAAGTGCAAGTGGATTTTCTAGTATCTATGACGTCCTTGGTCACAATTAGCAACCGATGAATACGTTCTCCGATTGTATTTATGATCTTATATTCACTTCAGCACAACCTTTCCTGAAGGAATTGTTTGCCATTTACTCTGAAATACTGTAACCAAGCGTACGTGACACGTGTAATTTGAGATTAGAACCTTAATCTTCGTTAATTACCAGTTGGGGTCATGTGCCATAGACTAGTTCGAAGACTCACAGAATGCATCACACATGTCAGCGTGTCCGGTTGCGAAACGGTAAGCCGACGCTGATCAGAAAAGCTATCAGCGTGTGCCAAATGACTACGTGACCTTAAGACTGGGTACAATCCGGAAAGAAAACCCTAGATGCACTCAAGATTTGTCGCAGAAACTGTAAATGCTTTTGTATGATGACGAATCAGAAATCTGCCGAAGTCAGATAAAAACCATTTGTCCGCTTTTCCGTGAGTTAGACCTATCTTTTTCAAGCTTTCTGTTTCCGAAGTACTTGTTACTGACAAACGTGACAACCACCAGATAATAATCAATACAATGATGCCTATATAGGAAATTTACTTCTCAGACCATATACAAGAAATTCTTATCTCTGAATTAAATATCAACCTGGTTCTGGTTAGGAATTTCTGTCCTGGGGCCTGGTTACTCCCCAAGGAATAGTCGAGAACAAATTGTGGAAGGAATATTGTCTATATTGGTGCCTTCCTGGAACATTGATACCCTACGAAATGTTTTTATTGAATGTATGGGGCTATTCGGTTCCAGTTATTTCGGCTTAATCATATCAGTTTCTTCGATCTATTGCTAAACAAATTAGTGAATTTTCCGTCCAAATCAGTTCTTTCAACCAATATCCACGTAACTCAGTGCTCTTTTTGGTTCCTACTGCGCAACTTCATACAATCAAGAGTGAAAAAATCGGGATGTAGGGAGAAAAAACACACAGAAAGTCGGGATGTGAAGTTAAGAAGACTAAGAAAGGTTGGCCGTGGCACCAAAATATGTTATTCAATTCATCTTGGACCCCAACCCACGTCCTAAACGTGTATTTCAATCAAGTTCATTGGTCCGGTTTTCCATAACTTTTTGACCATATCATGTACTGACCGCCTCAACCCATTCTTCAAACTATTCCGCATCTCGGAGAACAGTGTACCTCTAGGGAGTCTTCCTGTGGGCTAGCATAACGCATGCCCCTCTCGCGTTAACCAGTTCAGAATAAATGCTGCCTGTTTTGAAGTTAACACTGTAACCACAGGTTGACAAATACTCAATGTAGTCTAGTAGCTCGAAGAAAATCTGTAAACAAGTTGGATCACCGACCTTGAAACCTTTTTTCACTAGACTTCTGATAATTGCTGCAAAAAACAACCTGGTGTCCAAAGCGAATTTTGGTCCAGCAACACCACCCTTGGGAAGAAAACGAATTCAGATATAACAAGCGAAATGCTGTGACATTTCACGTAAACGAACTCCATTTTCTGAGGGTTTGTTGAGTTGATTTGCTGTCTATAATACGTTTTTCTTCCAGTCATTAACAACGCACATTAGAAAAATTATTTGCCGTCGTCAGCACCCATTTCAGTCATGGATTTCTGTAAAAACTAAAGTTTTCATTACTAGAATCAAGTACATAGAAGCGATTTACTTGGAAAACATTTCATCCCCATCGTCATCATCATTATCACCGTTCAGCGTTAAACAATAGGGCAAACCCCACTGATCACTGCCTTTCTCACCATGTTGCACGTTGAATTAGAAAGTATGAATATACAAGATGGATAGGGAGTGGACCTATATGGGTGGAAAAAGGGAAGAATGCCCTAGTAGCCAACACACGGAATACATAGTCTAACTGTACAAACGCACATCGATCAATCATTCTGATCCAACAGAAAGTGAAAACACGATCGACACTGCTCGCAATTCGCTGCCATATCCCTCAGTGTCTCCATCCAGCTGGTTGTGGGATCTTTTGGACCCCAACCATGAAGATACGAGGCACCTAATCATCCTAAGTTCGTTATAGATTTCCTCATTCCCCGCTGCCACGTCATCTGTTGACTTCCATATGGCTTCTTCCGCTCCTGAGGAACGGAAAACAGGGCACGGTACGGCAGACGTGTTGGGCGTACGCAACACGTACTCCAACTAACGAAGTCTACTAATCTGGATATGCTGTGATAGAATATTCACTCTCGATTTCTGACCTCAGCATTGCTCACCCGGTTATTCTATTCAACCTTAGAAATGCTTCGCAAACACCGATGGTAGAAAATCTCAAGGCAACGAACATCTTCCGCACGTAGACCCCAAGTCTCGCAACTATATAACGAAACTGAACGCCCCACGGCACAGTACACAGGACTTTTCAACTTCAACGAAATATCAGGTCGACGCCACAAGTGCTTCAGTCCAGCGTACGCCGCTCAAGCTTTCGATTTACGCGTGCTCACCTCTTCTACTGTGCTCCCATCCGTCGTCACGCTGACGCCGAAGTGAGTGAAGCGGTCCTATCAAGCATCAAACTCGGAAACGTTGACGTTCAGTCTTTGCAAACAAGTGTGAGTAGCTCTGACAAAATCGCAATTCTCGGAATAACCGAAAACAAATGGTCGATCCGCGGTGATTGGCGATTAAAGCGCATTAACCATTCGCTTATGTCCAAACTGTTAACTAGTCCTCATGTAGACGAGGAAAAAAATGAAGAATAACAAACGATCGACCAATTTTGGTTGAGATCAATGATCATATTGGAATTCAGCAAACGAAATCGAAGCTACACACACATAGTCAGTGGATTTTTCTGCTGTTTCAGGTTTGTACATTTCACACGCCAACGGCATTTTCGCGTATTTTTCAAACAGCTGAATGTAGATAGCTAGTTTTCTTTAGCCGTCCAAGAAAAGGAAAACACTATTTAACAATATCGAATTTAATCACCGCTTTCGGACAACGAAACTCGTATTTTAGCTGAATGAAACAATTTACAAATTGGCCCATAGAATACATGAAGAAAAGAACCTAGTTAGTTGAGACGAAGACGTGTTCATTGCCCAGCTCGGGTGTGTAACTCAGATGTGCACGTTGCATTTTACTAAGGCGAGGATCAGATGCGGAATTCAAGGGTGTCTGAAAAGCGATTCCTTACCGGTAAATTTAAGCCACAAAATGCCCAGGCTGCTATGGCTGACACTGCGACACATCACTCTCCCTGGGATTTTGTGCAACATACGTAGCGCGCTCAGACAGATCGCCACGTCCATCTTTATCGATGGTGTAAGCGTTGATGCTTGTTTATGCACTTACCGAGTTTTCTTTCTGTCTTTGCAGATTGTGCACGTGCAACCCCCATGGAAGACACTTTATCCAGCATACTGCACACATTCTGGTGTCCCCGCTAGTGGGATACTTGCTTCATTTTCTGATACCTTAAGCTATACGCACTTTACTACCTGTGATCTAATACAGATTAATTTGCGTCCACATAAGTTTGGCCAAGTGTGACCAAAAACGCCTCTGACTGGATGCACTTCTTCTTGAGGGGAAATTGGATGCCATGGAGAAGCCACAGATGGCATAGATCCGAGAATCTGGATCTGTCGAAGCAGACCACGGGACGTCTGCCGGAACAGCTGTGAGAAGTTCTGACGATGAAGGCCAGCTAAGCTGTGCTTTAAAGTGCTCTACCCATTGTACAAGACGTCACTGTAGGCTGTAGAGGCGAACCGTCAGCTTCACAGACCGCTTCGCTCACATTCAATGTCTTCCTACTGGTGAATCGGATGAAATGAAGCAAGTCTCGGGAATTTCCCATGGCAGCAGCATTTCCCACCTCCAGTGCCTCTTGGGACCACCAGATTTCGCGATCTCCATAAACACTTGCTTTGAATTCACGTCTCGTTTTTAGCCGTGCTGTTTTATGCTCACCACCAACCGGGATAGACTGCTATATATCAAAAAGGCGCAGACTCGGCAGAAATCTAGGGTGTCACGACACGACGGGTCAGTCCACAACTCACTATGCCAACCGAATACGAAGCATTCTTAAGAAGTGACCAACGCTGGTTGATGTTGTTTGGTGGTGTTGATCCTAGCTCTTCAGCTGCGGCGTTTTGGAAAGTTGAGAGGCAAGACGAATCAGACAACATATCGCAGTCTAGCCGCTGCTGCATCGTACGTTTGGCACGCCTACCAAAGCACATGGAGAGCTTAGTGCAGACTAACGCGGCCGGAGTCGAAGGGAATGCTCCAGTGCAACCGGCAGTTTTGCAAGCAGCCCCGCGGTTTACCTAGATCCATCGCCGACTCGAAGAGAGCGGACGCCAGTGGCGTACCGGTGAATAGAAAATCTGAAGTTCGTATTGGCGCGAAATGGGCGATGATCTTAACAAGGTGCTAACAACCGTCGCCCGTTTTCTGAACGACAAGAATTGAGACCCTTAGGGCCTCCCAAATGCGCCTCGTTCGAGGACAGCACTCAAGTCTCCAGCTAAAATCACATCACACCGTTTTGGCTTATGTAGGAGGTCGTGTAACTTTTAGTAGGGGATATCATTAATTGCATTTGAGCTGCATTCTGCTGGGAGATAGGCCGAGACGACTAACGAGTCACATCTATCGGGACAGCGTTCGCTTACTCTACACAAACCTCTAAGTCCCACTGCATACAACCGACTGTCGACTGGGATCAAGTCAGCAGCTCAGTCTCAGTCCTCTCACTGAGAGTTACGTCTACGCCAGTAAGGCCAGAAGCCGCAGCCTCTGAGTCCCCAAACAAACGCAAGTGAAACTTTGCAGGAGGATTAGATGAAGGCGTCAATCGAACAACGGAGCTGGAGTCTTGGATGCGAGTCTGTTGAACACAACACACGTCGATATCAAGGATCTCCAGGGTACAAGCTAAACACGCCTGTTGTCCTGTACGCATGAGCGTTCGCATAATAAACGTGCAGGTTAAAAGGACACTGAGGGCGGAGAGGAGCATAAGCTGGCGGGAGCGGATTCGGCGAGACTTGGATACTAGACGAAGGGGGACGCCAAAGTACAGGAACAGGGCTTCCTTCAGGGACACCATCACAAGTGCGGCTGACTGCAGTTCCCAAATAATGTGAAAGTGTGGAGTTTGAATAACCAGCGCACCCAAGCGCGTCCTGCAAGGCGGCAGTGTTGGTCCATATGCGCCGATGGACAATTACATGATTCATTCGTCTCTTCTGGAAACCTCTGGGGGCCGCTGACTGATTGCTCAGTCCATATGCCTTTCGGATGGAGCTAGACATTCTGGGTGCCCTGCACACCCCTCCGCCACAGATGCCGGTGAGGATAGTGTTGTACACTTCATACGCCGCCCGTGATTGGTTTGGAATCAGAGTTTAACGAACTCCCTTAAACTGACAATTACCCAGCCAACTCGGTGGAGAGCGCCAAGTGTTCGCATTTTCCCTCACACTTTGATGGAAACACCTCCGCCACAAGAAAGCACTGTGTAGGACATCCTTAGTAGAAGCCACTTGGTACGCCATGACCAAATAAGTTCGACCAACTCTAACTAATGATGATCAGTGAGGCATTCAGAATTGCACTGCATTTTCAGGGATGACGTTAATCTCGAAAAATTGAGTGTTGTCTCAAATTAAAACGGGACATTAGTCCGCACGCCGGTAAAGCAGTTGATATTCGACTCACGTGTTGTTGAATCCAAAAATCTGTCAGGGGGTTGCATAGCTTGTTGGCAGGCGGGAATCTCTGTTGAAAATTTGCAAATCCAAATGGTTTAGAAATCATATGCGGAGATCGATATCCAAGCCGAAATCATGGTTCGGGACGAATCAAACGCTATTATCCAATTCTCACGAATTTCCAAGCGATATTGCCGAAATTATTATTACCATATGATTAAATCACTGCAACGATACGGGCAGTGAGTAACCTCTCTTCATTAACCAAAGCACTGCTGACTGAATCCGCCCTTCAGCTTACTGATGTATCTCATTTACGGGTCAAATACCGCAAAACCAACGTGAAGGATTCCAAAGATCGACACTCTAAATTCGAGCATACCCAGCCTGAAGACACATTTGATAAACGTTCCCTGCTGGTTTATCTGTACGATGATGCGATAACTAGACAGTGCCTCAAAAACAACAACAGCTCCCGATAAACCCTTCCTATGTAACATGCGAACGCGTGAAACTCTTCTTAGAAGATACAGAAAAAATCATGTAGAAAACCAAATAGACGAGGGTGTGTATAATGAAACTGTGTGTATGCATGTGAGGGGGTAGAGAAGAGAAGTGAGACGATACGGAGATGACGCCCGTAAACGTGTTGATGAAAGGGCCCTGAAGAATGGATTCCGTGCGTATGTTCGTGTGCAAGTTTGAGACAGAAGGTGCACGGACTTGTTGTTAGAATGTGTGGAAGAAGAGCAGATAAAGTCAACTGAGAACAAAACCCAAGCTGACAATCGACAAGATGAACCACTTCAAGCCAGCGCGCTAAAATTGCGCGGACAGGTAAAACGAGGAGAGTAATAAAAAAACTGGTCCAACAGATGGACGGATTTTTGAGTTCATATGTGTTGAGTATAGTTTCGGAGATTTTGAACCGCATAGATATCACCATTAGTCTGATACAACCATCGAAAACGGAACTGAGTCAAATCACGAGGATACAAATGAGCTACAGAGACAGCGCAGAAAATGGTACAGATAGACCGACCCGTTGGGGGCAGTGAACTCAGGGAGACCGAACATAAAACGACAGTTGGATGTACTCAAAAGAACAGAAGGGCATGTGCAACAATCAATGGCGAATAAGCTGTGCTTTGTTGCGCGCCCAGGACGTGCTTACAAGACGTGGGAATCAGCGTGAAATACTGGCATGTTCGGATAGTTTTACTCGCCCTCAACCGGATGAGCTTACCAACGTGCGAGCACACAGGAAAACCGGTTAGCCCGGCTAGAAAGAAAGTACCTGGTAACAGTCATAAAAAAGAAGAAATTCTGGTTCTGATAAGAGTCAAACAGTGCACAGTCGTACAAAAAGAGAAGGCGTAACCCAAAGTTTGATCTGAATTGAGCGCGATTGTGTCCAAGTGCGTAAGTGTTCTCGACTAATTAAGCACTGCATCACTGCTTCGGAGTATAAAAAACAACTGGGCAGTCGGATGATCTATAAAGACATGAGTGAAGTGTTATTCACCCACAAATCTCACGAGATCGAGTCTGCGCAGAAACGAGAAAAAGAAGATAGATCAATGATTGCTATCAGACGGATGATGTTTGCGATGAAGATCTATCTGTAGTTCCATCCGCAATGCACACTGGAATTCGTACTTCTGAGCAGTCTATCGTTCGAAGTCGGTTCGTTGATGTCAGCCCGTTTCTCGTGTTCAGTTGGTTCAATGTGTCCGGGGGGAACGTGGGCTGACTACCGCTCACCGGCAGCGAGTTGGATGCGGATTGTGCATTCGGCGGAGCCGGACAGCAAGTATCGGACTGACAATTTTTGTTTGGACCACAATCCAACACACACGCTTGATAATCAATATCGGCGGAAACTTGTTCTTCAGAATACTACAATTATGGGAGAGGTACGGGGTGGGGTAGAATTAAAATGAAACAATTACAATCAGTAGCGAATTAGGGCAAGTGATATGGCACACATCCCGCTAGGGGAAACTATTGATTATGCCGTAAATGTGAGCGGGAGAAAACGTAGCATACAAAAGTAGCAGAAAGAACGTTAGTCATCCATACAGTCCAAATCAGATCATACAAAAGTGAAAAAAGATTTTCAAAAACTTCAAAATCTGAAGAAGACATTTCAACTGAACGACTACCAGTCAAAAAGACATGCTACAGTACAGGGTTCCTTCACGCCTTTCTACAAACGAAAACATGACCACGATGGTGAAGTTTATAAAACACAGTTCGAAGAATCGGCGGTGGGTTGATCTTCATAGGTTTTACAAGACTATACATAACTCAAGTGAAAATAACAGACCTAAGAGAAACCAGGGTCCATCGCAAAATCAAAAGGAACGGGCAATCCTTCTCTTCATAACTGGGAGTGGAGGTGATTGCTTAATATGTATATATATTTTGAAAGTGAACGATCAAAACAAACGCGGAGATAAGAGCACGTAAGTCATTACCTAAATAAACCAGTTCTCTAGTACAACAGAACAATATAGAGAACGCGTAACACCTTATACGGAAGTCTTCATTTTAGAAATATTAAGCATTCGGTCCCCTTCATCCAATTCACCACAAGAGAAGGAAAACATGTCGCGAAATGCAAGCATTTCATTCACTCTTGTCGGGTCATGAATGTAACACATGCTGAAAACATTTAGGATTATTCTGTCTACAGGACTCATTTTTACTCTCAGACATGCTAAACAGACGTTTGAGCGAGTTCTGACAAAAAGGTACTCAGCTGATATTGACTCACTTGTCACAAAAGTGCCTCTTCGGAAGAAAGTAAATTATTTACGTGATTTTGTTTGGTCACATAACTTTCGATTACCTATTCCTGCTGAATACATCAAAAATCTCAATCTTTTATACATAGAGAATATTTGTTTTCCTTTTTAATGAAAAGCCTATAAACAGATTGGTAGTGTAATCATTGGAATTCCTCCGGGTCCGACCCTGCCAGAAGTATCCTTGGGACTGATCGAAAGGCAACTGTGATGATATTTCCTAGATTTCTTCTTACAAATGATTTTATGATACATTATATATTTCACTGAGGAACACTATATTCTCTTGGTTACCATCCTGAACTCTCAGCTATCTGTTTCTTAACAGGATATGGCAAAACTCGATCGCTATGGATATTTTAAAAGGTTGACGTCCAGTGCAAAACAATGTACAAGACACCACCAAAATTAACCACGTATATCAACAATGCTTGTTTGCATACCAATCGTTCAGTTCACTTAAAGACGGTCCTTACCCAGCGTCGGGATACAATTATGTGGTTTGCATGCCGCCTGGAGCAGTAACATTCATTGTTGCTTCATTACTGTCCAAAACTGTGTTTTTAGTAAACAAGCACTTACTTATTCAGCAAGTAGTATGCACACACCACCACAACGTCAACGTAAACATTAGCAGAACGGATCGCTGCTTGACTCAGTATGCCTAATCACAACAAAACGGCTGCTAAAGTCAATGATGCACTTCGCTAAGGCCACATGTATGACATGAAATCTCCGGCTCCTGTGAAACACAAATGCATCAGTTCAACTTTGTGACCTGATCAAATCTTCCCCGGTGATGTAGCGCAATCTAATGCCGATGCGATTGGCTTTCAGCTATTATGATGTATCAGCAGGCGCTTTACGCACAAACACGTTTGACACGAAGTGTTTGTTTACCTTGGCAGTAACCGAACAGACCACCTCTGCCATCAACCCCCTCCGCTAAACGTATTATAAGAGCTTTCAAACCAGCCTACTTTATTGTATTATTTTTCCTATCGTGCCATACACAACCTGATATATTTTAAGCTGGAGATGGGCAAGAGTAAACGACACGCTTACATCTAGCGATACGTCTTCTTTCTATTCCAATTGATTACATAAATTGCTTCGAAACGAAAGTACCAAAAAAGGAAACTCAAAGAACACAGATTTGAACAACCTAAAAAATGGATTACAGACTGCAAGTACAATACACTAGTGAACAGATAATGCCAGTGAGTCAAACCACATTGAAGGATGATTGCTGACGGAATTTCAGAGGACAGGGAAACTCACCTCTTCAAATTCCGGTTGAATCGTCGTGCAATGGATATCGAACTCGTGAAAAAGCTCTTTAACTTGACGTGCAATGTTAAGGTAGTCAGCTAGAGGGAAAAGAATAGAGCGAGATAAAAATTAAACTTTAGGATGAAGCATGACAGAATACCTACGGATCATGACTAGGGCAATGTGCCCGAACTGAAGTTTACGCGAAAACGACGAAAAAGCGTCGAACAGGGGTTGCGTGAGGGCGAAGTAAGGAGAGGATGGGGTAAGAAAACCAACGAATGAACTACGTGATAGCAAGTGAGTTCAATCGCTCAACACTCAAGAATCAAGTTAAATTTGATAGACGTCTGCCATTGACACTTTTATCACGCCATATCAATTGAAAACGCGCAGACTGTCTAAAAGAACTAGATACGAACAATAATGGTAGATGAACTGGTTGATTCGCAAGACATACACGCACATACGTTCATACACAAGCACAAACACCGGGTTTGGATTTAAACGACTGACTGTGGTTTTTCGGATTCAATCTGAGTTGAAATTATCTCAACGGGGTAATCATCTCAGGATTGTTCATAGGACATTGCATGTTCACATTTACGATTCAGTCAGTATTTAATTCCTACAAATAACGGAAATGCTGTGATCATGTCGTCCGGAAACCGTATCTAAGCCAGGCTGATGAAATCTAGTTGCATCTCAATATCTCTCTTATTTTAGGGATGGATAAGATTTGATTCCCATCAACAGAGTAGTAATTGTCTCTGCGGTGGAATGGCAAACCTCAGTTGAGCCGCCAGACACATGAAGAATCGGGGCAGAAAAATGAACTAGACTCATTCGCAATCACGAAGAAAAAAAGAGTCTTCACGAAAACATCTTACCTAAGGCTATTATCAGATTGGTCTGTATTGTCTTGATGTGAGATGATCCCAATAAACGTAGTTCACTGTCAAGTGCACTGCAACGTCAATATCTTACTCGTGAGAGAACAACGGCTGATAAAGGATCCTACCTGTAAACATTCATGGTTTCAAAACCCGAAAACGTAAGTGAGGAATACTACTGCTAACATCAGGGTTACGCCAGGACTGCCATCCTCTCAGTTTGCGTACAAACCCAACAGATGCACTTTGGATGCAGTTGACTCAGTTTGCCATTTCACTTCAAACAGCTTAAATAGTTCCATGAAATCCGTCCGGTGTATTTTCCGCGACTATTCCCCCACATTCGATTCGGTTCCCCGTTCTCTACTTCGTCGAAAGCTAGTTCTTTGGCTGTCCCACTTCTTTACTCTCGTGGTTGAAAGACTACTTTCCCAAATGAACCCAACATATTAAAGTTGGTGCAAGTTTACTGAGTCCTCTGACTAACAAATCAGGTGTTCTTTGAAGTGCTGTTCTCTCCCTCCTTTCTCTTCATCACATACATCAGCGACTTAACTATTGCACCACTTGCGCAAGATTTACATACGCCATTGACGTCGTGCTCTGTCAATCTATCTCTAACCAACAAGACTTTAACTCTTTCTCCGAGGATTCACACAATATTCAGAATTCTTCATCCCATTCTGGACTACGTCTCACCACCTCCAAATGTTTTGGGTGCACTTTCTGCCTTTCTCTTTTCTCTTACCTCAATACGCAATCAGTAATCAAGTGTCCTCATTTCCGGAGTTGACTCTGTCAAATTATAAGGTGTTACAATCACCACCAATTTACACTGCTGTTATCATATTCTTGGTTGTGTTAAAAAACTGCGTAGGCCATCTCTTTCAATTCATGGGCTAAGGCAGTTTGGTGCCACACAACCTGTCATTTTTTCTTTTGTCCACCAATGTGCTCTCCCAGTCTTCCTCTACTGCTCTTCCGTAAACATTCCCAGTTTAATTAAGAAATGTTTTATCACACTAATTCGCGGCATAGCCATCATCAGTCAAGTTTCTTTGATTTGCATAAGCTCTCATCTCCAAAGTTGGCGATTTTCTCATTACAGCCTGTAAAAAATTCGCCAAGTAGATTTTTGCGGACCCCACTCATCCTCTGTACCGTGACTTATCTGCATGCCTTTCGTATCCCTTAGCACATTCCGCATTTAGACTTATCCCCTCCCACAAAAATGTACCTCGCAACTCCGTAGTGCCTTGCTTAGCACGTGTTCTGGTTGACAAGATGAAATTTGCGGAAGCACGTCACACGGACTTCGGTGGCTGAACCAGTTTCATTTCTACAGTATTTACTGTTTATTTCAAAGTGACAACGATCAGTTTCCCTTCATCTGGCTGAAATGTGAGCTTGTTAACTTGCTTAAGTCTTCGATATAATAAAATGCAATCATTGCATGTTCACTACACAGAAACCATTAGGTGAATTTCGCGCACATTGATTCAAGACTGGTGTAGGAAGACATGCTATAGTGACTCCGTTACTCAGAATTTCATGGAACAGAGTCAGCACTGATACGAGTGAGTAGCCGCAGATCTTTATTACAATGGTAATAATAATAGTAGCAATAATAACAATAGTAATAACCGCTACGTGATAATTAACAAAGCGATCAGCAACCACGATAATTATTTCCAAGTGTAGTTTAATAGGTGAATGGCGCAAACAAAAGCCACATCTTTGACACTGGATTGATAGTAGATATACGTATTAACTTTACCGTGCAGTCAGAGGTACTTCCTTTTTGTTGCACTCATTGTTCTGAACACCGCGACAAATTAAGATTCAACGGAATTACTTTAGTGAACAACGTCGGAGTGGTTTAGTTGGGAAGTGGGAAGGACTAGGACACAGCAAAATCAGGCTATGCATCCAGATAATGGTTAGATAAATGAAACAGTAAAAAAAAACACTCAGAAAGAGTAGAACTATTAGTTTTGGTTCGTCGGGAATCATGTTTGAGCATATGATTGCACAATAGGTGAAAGGAGAAAATCTACTGGAGAATTGAACCCAACATTGACGCATGCCATTTATGTGAAAGCATGCACTGATAGACACAGAATGCGTATTTAAAGCAGAATGGTAGAGCTTTAATCAGTCAAATATGTGAAACGGTGTTTAGTTCATTTTTCGAGAAATTAAATAAAACAATTGGGTTGGGTCGTCAATCACATAGAGATATGTGAAATAAGGCGTACATACGTATTCAGACAGATATATGGACAGACAGACATAACAAAACTACTCCATGGCCGAAGACAAGGAACGAATGAATACCGTGTCAGTGAAACTACCTTCTGGTTACACGAAAAGCATACCTGAACAGAACCAAATCTAAGATGAATGTGAACAGCTAGAAAGTACTCGAAATGACACGTTGAAAGATCTACGCGAATTTGAATTTCTCAATGCACAAAATGTGAAAGGTGTGAGAATTCATTTCAGCGGTATGCATGCCAGGCAGTCGTTGTCATTTCGATTAACCTGAGTCAATTAGCGGAAGCATATCTGAACACGAAGTCAGTAAGACCTCTAAATATCAGGACAGAGAACAATATACGGCAAAACATCATTGACCGGGACAAATCAAGTGGGTTATTCAAAACAGTCAGAGGACTAGAATTATTCACCACTGATATCGTACAGCAACAAAAAGACGTACTGCACCGAGCACTGCGTTACCCTATACAACAAACAGAACATGTATTTTATAAAAAGCGGAATATGTAACAGAAATATCGCGCCGGCCACTGCATGGGGTGGACTACCGAACAGTGTGTGTGTGTGTATTCACTCTCGAACAGTGTGACTTGGTAAAAAATAACAAGACATCCGCTGCCATAACCCCTAGACTTTTGAACCAGCCAGTGAAAAGATTTTTTGCATCCAAAACTAATCTTTCTATGCTCTTCTGTATCTTTCTTATCCAGGAAATCCCCCCATCTACAAGTCTTTTCCTCCAGCCTGACACCCAAATCGCGAACAGCGTTATGCGGCGTACAGTTCTTAGCCGCATAAAGCATATGAGGCAACCAGCGAAATCAACTGTGTTCGATTTGATGGGATAACAAATTAGCCGAAGACGAGTCCAATACGAGCGCATCGCTTCGCCGTTACCAATCCTGCCGGTTTATTCTGCTCTTGCTAGATATCCCAGAAACCACTGATTAAGAACCGGAAGTCAACAAAAATATTCCATATGTAGAGTAAAAACCATACGGTCGTGCAGCACAACTGATCAAAATACAGCACAGCACATACACGATCTGTCGGCTTCAGTTAAAAAGCGAAACTGCAAGTGATCCAGTTCAGTGTACGCCACTGAACCTCTAAATATGCGTGCATTTGTTACATAGGGTACGAAGTGCTATTAAACCCACCCTGTTTTCCTGCGATCTATTTTGAACCAAACCACTTGGGGTGGCTAGATTTGGCATGCTGACATATCAACTCATCAATGTACCAAATATACATAGATTCCAAGTATGGGACAAATAAAGTGATATAACCCGGAAAATATGTCTCAGAGGGTGTGAAATGCTATCAAACTCAACTCTCAAGAAATGATAAAAACACTGAACTGGTATGCAAAAGCAACCATCTTCGTCGTTAATGACTCATTTTTGGAGTTCAGAGATGTGATATTGGTCAGTGTTTAAGTCACACGTGATTTGTGAACTGATTTCCCTCAAGCCATACATTCTGCTTAGAAGTAGAGACCTTTCGTTTATCAAAACGGGGATGGTGCGAGGTCCAAGGCTCTCTGAACAGAAACAAGGAACGGTACTCACACACACAGAATCTGGGATGAGCATACGCCAGATTTCCAAGAAAACTTTCAGGTCGACTTTCCGAAGGATTTCGATTGCTATGGCTGAGAGGAAACGTAAAATTCGAAGAAAAATTCCCGAGCAGGGAACGGGAAGTCTTTTACATGTTGCTTCGAACGAACCTACGAGGTCGCCGAAGCTGCAGAGTTTCTTGTCGCCGAATCTAGGCGTTGGTGTGTACAACAACTCCTACAGTTTGCACGACACCTGCAGTGCAGAAAGATGAGATCGCAGATTTGACTGACTGATGGTCTTTTTTAAAGTCGATAGGAATGGTGAAGAAATCGCATCCCTTGGAATGCAAAGTTGAATGATGTGATATTTAGGAATGCGACATTTAATTTCGACGGCCCTGATATACTACTAGCACGACTTAAGGATAAGCAAGCTGAAATTCAGTTGTCGAGCCTTTGGTGGTGGCTCTGTGATGGTCTGTGATGCAGTTTAAAGAACGAAGATCTCAGAAGAGAATCAGACGGCCGGATTATACATCAGAATGTAAACATAATTTTTGCTCCAAAAGATTACGGAAAATCGACAAGGATCACGACATTTCAGCATTAAAACGCGGTCATAATTATGGGCAACCTCACTACAATGTGGCTATTGCACCCGAACATCAAAGACCATGGACCGGTCTGCTAATATTCAAGACTTAAACCCAACTGAAAATATCTGCGATCTGTTAGTGAGGCGAGTCTGTGCGGATGGAAGAGTCTTCGGTTTGGCGCCCACCACCCTCGATGAGTGGACAACACAGAGCATGACATCATCCGGAACATCATCAAAAGCATGCATGGACGTTGTGTTTCAGTTATTGTCAATAAAGGTCACAATGTTTCGTAACCAGATGGCAGCTTTTGACATTCTTCCAGGGATGGGTGTGATGGCATCTCGCACCTTCGGGGGCACATTCTCCGGGATATATCGATTTATCTATTTCATCCTTCAAATCTATGTGTATATTTGGTATAGCAGTGGTATGATACATCAGCATGCCGAATTTGGCCACCCTAAGTGGTTCGGTCCAAAAGTGGACGCAGAAAAATAGGGTGGGTTTGATAGCATTTCGTGCACTATACTCCTACCCAGAACGTGAAGCGATTGATTAAAGTAAGGTCCTCGTCGACAATTGTCCAACTAGGAACAACCGAAGATCACTCACGAGGCAACACTCTGCGTTCTGAAAACCCGAAGCGATTGTCAAATGAAGCCATATCACTCGAGTTTGTCAAGTAAGAATTATGTAAGATACGCAGATCTGAACATACAAGTAGTATTGCCGGCAAACCCCAATTTGCAGTTTGCTATCCCTTGACCATCCCACACCCGCATCTTGATGCCGAGTAACTCATCAGTCATGAATTTAAAGTGGAAAGATGGCATCTCTAACGAACATCACCGGCTTCGAATGAACTGGATAGTTCAACGAATATCCATACTCGATGAGTAGTGTGCGAATACAACGGATTAAATTACTTTTGACGCATATTTCTTTGAAGGCAGGAACCGAACAGCGCTGACAGATAAACCGACTAAAATGCTCCCTTTGGGAAAATTAAGATTACAATCGTGGGACAACAATATGCATGACAGGGTTCAAGTACTTATTATTATTTATTTATTTATTCATTTTTAACTTACTACCATTTCGCACATGAGTGTAGTGGAAGGCATTCATAACCCGTAGCTACGAAGGCCCACTGCACTATTAGGGATAACCGGAAACCAGACCCTGAGACTTGGAGTGGAGAACCACAAAAGTCCCAATAGGTCGGGTAGTACCGAGCCGGAAGACAGTGGATTACTGTCTACCACCAACTGAGGAGAGCTAACAATTTATTGATGAGCACTGCGGCGCGTTGACTTCATGTATTGACAAAATAATGTGGAAACAACAAGTCCGGTAATTTTGAGGTCACAGACGGACCCACGGGACAGAAAGACCAATCGCAACACCCAGACCGTCAGCCATGAGTTGACCATTTGACTACCGCTGATCTCAGATCAGTTTGTGGAAGTAGCATACAATCAGTCGAAGAGTAAAAGCAAAAAGAAAACAAATGGAAAAATGACAAATTGTTAGTCATAATTTTAGATGAGGTTGCGCCTACGGTGTTCACAATTTCTGGGCCACGGTAACTATTAGATCCCTCGCACTCATCAGATGTCTCAATATGGTCGGGGGTGAGTATTTCAGGCTCCAAAATGGCAAATCGTCCTGAGCGCCTGTCGAAATACTCCTAAATTATCATGTCTGCTACAGCCTATGCTGAGGAAGCCCTATTCACTGCCTACTCGTGGCGAAGGTGTCCCCACTACACTGAGAGGATGAAAGGGAACGCCTGGCGCTCTCCACCGAGTTGACTGACTAATAGTCAGTCTAGGGGAGATGGCTAAACCCTGATTCCAAACCAACTACGGGTGGCGTGTGAGGCGTACAACGGTATGCTCATCGGCATCTATGGCGGAGGGATGTACTGGGCTTCCAGGATGTTTGACCTCATCCGAAGGGCGTGTTAACTGAGCAATCAGTCACCGGTGGGGTCCCTTAAGTCGACCCTCAACTTCGGTCTAGGCAACCGGGTAGTATTCAGCCCACATGCATACTCGGAACGGAAACAACGTGGGGGCCAAGACATAACACAGCACTGTGTCTAACAGAGTGTTAGCACGAAGCTGTGCTCTGTGGAGGTTTTACTGTGACAAACTGTTAAACTTCAGAGATTTCCCCTGTCAATCAACGTTTATTTTCCTGCTTCATGTCTTCTGCACGGCGCCACGCCTTTGTAATTTGCACCGGGTTATCGGTGGATATATATATATATATATATATATATATATATATATATATATATATATATATATATATATATATATATATATATATATATATATATATATATATATATATATATATATATATATATATATATATCGATATATCACTAAAATCAGCACAGTCATGACGGAAACAAGGAGCAATGTTTTGCTCACCATTGTATAAATTGGAGAAAACCCTTTTCAGATGTGCATTGTTAACCTGTGTATGAGAAAGTCATAACGAAATGCCATTCTGATCAATACACGTAATATGCAGTTTACGTTCTCGAACAACCTGACTTAAAAAAACCGACAAAATCGTCCATATTCCAAGTGTGTGATCCAATTTTCGGGATAACCAACAGAAACGTAATAGATACACACTCCCCACAAATCTTTCTGTGCGCCACTTTACTCGTTCATACATCATTTACTGAATTTCATGTGGTTTTACTCTGAAGCAAAAAATGCGAACAAGAATACGATGCGGCAAAAGGTTTATAGCGTTGCATGACACACGCTCCAGCTATGACAGTTCACTCGGTTCGATTCGATTAAATACCAGATCAACTGAAAACCTACGAAACACTAAGTGCGTCGTCTTCATGTTAACTCTAGAAATAAAAAAATACAGCCATGTTAGGTTTTGGTGATAGAAGTGGGCGAAAACCCCTAGTCAAAATCTTCCGAAGAGAGGCGAACTGATCTACGGTGCAACAGACCTAACTACTCAGATTCAGTAGGACGTCAAGCTGATAGCATAAATGCTTCAGTCAAGGTCCGTACTGTTTCAGCCTTGGATAAATGCAAAAAGCGACACTGCTACTGAGCGCCCAGCTGTCTGGGTGTTCGAAAATGAAAATTCCCGTTTCATTTAGTATCACTCCAGAAATGGCAGACGCGTGATGCTGGAGTACTCTTGTAAGCCACAGCGATCGTCGTGGATACTCCACCTTACTTACAAGTTCTTAACTTTACATTATTCGCTCAACATGTTGGTGTTCTTCTCGAGTGCTTTCCGACGATGTAACACGAGTGTAATTGTAAAAACTGACCTAAAAAACGTCAGACGGACACCACCATTGGATTCGGATGAACTAAGTAGTTCATCTTTTATCTTTGACCGACTCGAAGTAAGGGCGCGCGGCAACCATGGTGGGCCTACATACCATGGAGGAATATCCAACATAGAAGGTGTAAAAAACGCTGACGGGTCAACCAGGGTTTATGCAGTCAAGCAAGACAGCGTCTGTAAGACAAGCATGCGTGAAGCAGATCCTAGAATGGACGCAAAGAAACGGTCGGTGCAACTGTGACCTGAATGGAAGCTGGATATATAATTCCAAACCCTTAATCGACATAGGTATGCAGCTAAGGCTACAGAGACTGGCCCAACCTTCATATGATTCTTCATGAGGATGAGGACATACAACAATTCACCTTGTGACGATAGGATATAATTTAATGTAGCATAAAACCATGAATACTAATGCAATGAAAAAAGCAGAAAAATGTGTCAAGACTGGATGCTATTCCATGCTCGAATGCATGACTTTGCCGAATATTCCATCGATTTCCCCTCCCAAAAGGTACGAAGCGGTGATGATGAGAGGAATTCGTTGGCACACAGCCAGCTAAATCGAGTCGTAAAATAATCGACTTAGATCATTCGGTATGTCTTCTTTGTGTGGGTCAAAGAAAAAGTTCACAACTAGCACGGTTTGATTTATGTATCAGCAAACAGTGAATGCGTGTCTCCCAGCATGGATGAGCAATGGCAGGGCTCGAAGATGTGATGGGCTTCCCGCCAGGCAAGCATTACATTAAACACGCCACGTATATCTGAGGACAGCACTGATATGTGACGAATGTGGCTCACCACTAGATAAAGCCATTGCTTCTTGTCGAGTTACAACACCCGCCGCACGAACCATTACCGACTACCGGCTCGTCGATAAGACTCCTGCTGCGCTGCAGGTCATACTCAGTTGTGCAAAGGCTGGAGGTGCACCTCCGAACAAAAAAGCCTAATCTGGACCGGGTGATGGAGTAGTAGAACAGTCTACAACACCTCAAGTGACCTACATGGACACTACTTGATGCCCTCTAATACCTGCTTCAGAAACACCTGCAAACACTCACACAGCACACAATGTACCACTCCTCTTTCATGTAATCCCTCAAAGGGAATCCTGAGCGTTTGCACCAGTAACAGTGCCTCGGGCAAAAAACCAGATCTAACCACTGTTCCGTCTGCAACGACTGAAATCCAAAGAGCCTCAACCAGCAAAAGCCGGCCGATGCTCTGCTTCGTCATCGTTGTTCACTTAAATTAGTCAAACTAAACGTGTGAACATTGATGCATATAGGGCAACAGACGTATTCAGTGAGTAAGCTCGAGATCCCAGCCACTGAAGTGCGTTGTATCCAGGACACTTGCAATCAGATCACTAACTTTATCATCCGACTGACACTCCCTTCCAATCTCTTTTTGAAAGGTTTTGCCTCCGTCTTTCTGGAGACCTTGAGGCTGTAGCATCTGATCAGGCGGGTGTTGGTGTATTCCTGAGTGCTATGTCCGATGCCGCGCTGCTAGACTGGATCCCGGTTGACAGTCGGTTGTGCTTAGTAAAAATTAAAAACTCACACAAGGTGAGCAGTCGCCTCCCGAGCAAACGCAATTTGTTTGATCTGTCGACTTAAGCGCCTACCGACTGGGGTCCATAAGCAGTCAGACAATTTCTATCACAAACTACGTGACTTGTTGCGTAAAGCAAACCAGGCTGATAGTGTGAATCTAAGAGATATGATTGCTAGAGTAGGTCGGCTATCATTGAATGAAAAGCACCTAGGTCTTCTTGGGCTGTATTTCTGTTGTCCGGACAAGGGGGCTCCCAACGCTGCGCTTTTACCACCATCTATCCCTCACCAATAGGAACTTCAGAAGCTCCAATCGCCGGTACCTTACCTAGCGCCCCCTCTTCGTCTCAACCACGGATTCAAACTGACTACATCGCAATAAGCTACGAATGGCGGAGCTGCATCCAAGATTGCCGATCGTACTGGACCACCTGCATGGGCTCCGACCACTCTTCGGTGTGCACCAAGCTATCCATGTGTTTCGGTGGGCGTCAAAAACGCATGATGCAATGCCTATTAAACTATTGCAAGGTAAACTAATCAGTTGGTCTATCGGAATGTCAAACGCGCTATCTGAAAAGTTGACAGAGGTCACGTTCAACAACTTTGATTAGCACTGGTCGCTTACTAAAAAGGCTCTGTACTCTTCTTGCGTAAGTGAAACAATATGTGAAGCTGACGGTTTGCCAACTCACAATCAACAGCGCATCTTAAACGTTGGGCGCAGCACTTTACACCCAAAGTTCGGATATCGGATGAAGTGTCTGCTTGTATACAGAAGGCTCGTTTGACATTTGCCAATCTGGGTCATCTGTGGCGTCAAAATGACATCCGCTTATTTATCAAGGGTCGAGTGTACGCTGCAATAGTCGACCAGTTCTTCTATATGGTTCACAAATATGGCTACTGTGCATGGAGGATATACGCAAATTATCGGTATTCGAACACCGATGTCTTCGTCGCATTGCTGGAATATGGTAGGAACACTATATCCGCAATACTGAGGCTAGGCGGACAGCATTAGTCACACGAACCAAGTCATTAGATGAAACACTAAAGGTCACCAGGCTAAGATGGTTAGGACGTGCTGAGCAGGATCCCACATATGATTCCCTGGGGCGCAATGTCCGTTGAGGCGTGTAGTGGTTGGAAGATAAATAAGGGCAGTCGATCCACGATGTGGAAGAAAGGCATGAAAAGCCTAACCAGTGAACCTGTTTATGTAGGGCGTGTTGGACGTCCCCATTGGAGTTCAAGAGATCCTTCTACTCCGCGGTTAGATATGCTACAAGATATGGCTACATGTAGCGATCAGTGATGCCCTCAAATCCACAAAATTTCTTTGTCGACTTAACACTGTCTACAGTTTTCTTCTTACTCTTCTCGTACTTTTTCATCATTTTCGATTGAGGTTACTGCTGAGAGGTAGTAACCAGAGCCACCAAACCCAATGAATCGTCAATAGTTGTTTGAACTGAACTTAACCGCTGGATTATGTCATGAACTTTTTCTCTGTAGGTGCCCGTGGTCTGTTCCAACAGAGCCACAAACAGAGGCTGAGATCCGCAAAGTGATCCATGCCTTGGGACATCATAAGGGGCCTGGTTCTGATAGCCTTTCCCAGCCCTGTTTAAAGACCGTGGAGTGCAGCTTGTCAGCGATCTTCACATTTTGTTCTGCAATGTTTGGGGGATATCGATTGTTGTCGTCATCTTTAAGAAGGGTTCGCGTACTGAATGCGCCAACCACAGGGATGTAGGCCTTATCATAATAGCGTCGAAGCTGATAGCGTTTGTCATACTTCAATGGTTGTGCCATACGCGAAACGAGCGGGCTAGGTTTCGCCCCGGTTGTGGAAATATCGATCATATCTTCACCCAGCAACAACTACTTCCTCCACAGACGATAGTCGTGATCCTCGACATTAGCGTGGCCTCCGACTCTGTCGACAGGACTGCAGTATAGAAGGATTTGTTGAGAAGCAGAACACCTGAGTAGCGTGTCGCTCCTGGAAGAGTTGTGCCGTCCTACTTCAGGCCGGGTTAGGGTCTACGGTCAGCTTTCATTCACTTTCGTCGCCTCCAGCGGCGTTCCACAAGGTAGCCCTGTATCCCCATTTCTCTTCAACTTTGTCATTGAGGATGTTCTGGAAAATGCATTATATGGTCTTCTGGATGGTGGAATCGAAGTCCTTCCAGGGAAGAGTTTTTGAATTGGAATACACCGATGATATCATGATGCTGAATAACAATGCACAGACAATGCAATGCGTTTTGAACTGATTAGCGATTGCGGTGTCTAGAAAGGGTATGTGCTTTGACCCACATAAGTGTAAAACACTCTTAATACTGACAGAAGCCTGTGCCTCCAGTCATCCTCTGTGGCGAGCAGTTGGAAGTAGTCAGTAGCTTTGAGTACCTCGGGAGCTATATTGCAGGTGGAGGTAGTGTTGAGGAGGAGATCAATTTTCGGATAGCGATAGCCAGAACAGCTTTCGATAACGATGGATATCTGCAGCGGCACTGTGACATCCGTCTTGCACTGGAGGGATATCGTCGCGGTTTTTAGTGTTTTGCTCAACGGTTGCGAGATCTGACTACTCCGCGTTGAGGATAATCGACGTTTTTCTGTATTCGACAACCGATGTCTTCGATGCATTTCTCGCGTCGAGTGGAAACATCAAGTAAGTAATAACGAGGCTCGTCGTCAGGTATTGGTTGCGGATAGTCACTCCTGATAGAAGTAATCACCCTACACTGCCTCCGGTAGCTTGTAAAAGCTTCACCTTTGCCTACCCATCGCCTGTCATTGCGCACGCTATTTGCACTTCTTGGATAGAGCCGGAAGAAGCGACGTGGCAGTCAGGCCATAACGAAGCGTATGGGAATGAAGAAGTTAACGTCAGCGCTAGTCTCAGCTGGTGCGTCCCGACTCACTGGTTGGGACCTAAGGGACGAAGAGTGTCGTTAGTTAAAGACGCTGAGAATTAACTCAGAACCGAAGCTAGTGGCGCGAATACTGCGAGGTGTACTTAGAAAACCCTCGTGCTCGATAAACGTCGGAGAAAACTTCGAAAAACCCTAAACATGTGCGCAGCGAAGTAGTCAAAAAAAAATTGTTTTAATTCACCTTTCCCATTTATCACCGGTTTCTGCAGTTGTGGTGCTGGTACCACGTCTGACTCCATGTTTGATGCATGATAACAATGATAATGCTAGTAATCACAACAATAACCATAACTAATATTTTAATATTGGTATTAAAATTACACGTACGTTGAATTGCGGTCGAAATGCGTAACTTTTAGAATATATTAATTATTTCTACCGTTTGCTCAAGTTATTGAAAATCACGAATACGACAAAACAAAGGTTGGATTTGATTGCTTCTTTTGTCCGTCTGCTCACATGATTTTCCGACTGATTTCGAAATAGATCAGTCGGGTTATGGTCAGCTGATTCAGATTTATTTTTACTACAGACTGCAAGCAAATCCTAAAACATTGTACTACAGTCAATAATTTCCACAGGGACTGGCTGACAAGAATTTCAAAAAAAAAACACTAATTAATGACTGGGTTAGAAAAAAACCCAACTGTTACGACAAACTAAAAAAATATCACCTGACTCGGAATTACATGCGACATTTCAGAGCAACATATTCGTGAAAGTTTGTTAAGTGCATTGTTTGCCAAACGAAAGAGCCAAAGATGCCACTTACATCATGATCACGTCTCGCTCCACGGCGATGATGGTGATTGCGAACATGACAAATTGCTGATTTATTGTGAAAGTTATAATGTTAATAACACATTTGTTGGTAGATGTAATACGCCAACGTTTCAAACACCGTGGGTAACCTTGTAAAATTGCTGATTTACTTCAAAAATTACCACGGTCTAAGTGCTGGTGCTGACCTTCAGTTACAGATCAGTGGCTGTGAGAAAAAGTAGAACGCAAAAAGCACCGAAAGTAAATGATGAACACCTCAGAGGAAGCACGAACGGAAATCCGGATTGAGAGTGTGAAGGCTAGTTTCCTTGAGTTCTGAGCACGGATTCAAAAACCCTGATTTTACTGTAATGAACAGATGTAAAGTAATGCCACGAATTCCAACAGTTAAACAGAGCACAGAAAACAGCAGATAAAGGGCTTGTAGTAGGGCTGTGAATGGACAGTATCACATTCGAACGAACAGATCACCCAAGTCAGTCGGATAAAAAACGGTCGAATGTGTGCACTAGGATGCAACTGTGCTCAGAGGGTGCACCGTGTTTGTTTTTTTTACCACATTCTAGAGCTAATGGTCAGGCAGAAAAACAGGATTCGCGGCACAAACATTCAGGAAACACCCTAAAAGAGAGTTTATTAACAAATAAAACGGAACAAACTTGGCTCGGTTAAAGCGATTCACCAACCTTCACTGATTGGCTTATTGTCGCCTAAAACGAAACACACACAAAAATTACCGGCTAGAACTGTGAGTGGAGTTAGTGTTGAATAGTGGTGGTGGGATGGAAATACAATAGGTAATATATCTGGACTGATCTAGAAGATAAAGCGCAGAGGGAACGTCGTAAGCTTTGATGAGCGATGAGACTAGTTTCTTATTCACAGTTTTCTGGGCATCAATACAACACGGACTGTCGAACAAGCACGCTTTCAGTGATTCACAATCATGCCATTATATCCCAATACGTGATAAGTTTGAGAATTCGATCAATCAGACAAGTAAGCACAGGTGATGGACATTAATAGTGACAAAAATTTAGTATAGGCTAAAAATATGACCGGACGTGAATTGTTTCACATGTTCTACGTCAGTCTACGTCTGGTCTATTGTAACGTGGGCCAGGGGAGCTCATGAGCACGCACAAACTGTTCTTGAGCACACAAGGGGGGACTGTGGAGGCGGATTCCGACAGCTTCAGCTGTAATTACAACAGACTGCCGACCAGACGAAAACTGACGTGACACGTGTGGAACAATCCATATCCGGTCTTGAAGTAAGCCTAGACTACATTTTTGTCACCAATAGTCTCTATCATTTCACCTATTTGTCTAATTGGTTCAATCCCTTAACTTGTCGTAATGCACATCGCGCGACAAAATTATGGGACCCCCCTCATTTTCCTGCATATTTTCCCTTTCATTCTTCAACAAAACCATATTTAGTCAGAACGACGGAGTGCACGGCATGCCAAATTTCAGAACGAAACTATAATCTATGTGAACACAGATGTCAATAGCATGAGGTTACACGATATATTCCGGAGCGTTTCACTTCATCTTCACTGGTGCATACCACGAAAAAAAAGTCTATTGACAAAAGACCACCACGAGGCAATCAACCAACTGGGGAGGAACCCAGGCGTAAAATTTATTCACCAAGGGCTCACGAGTAGTTGTTCTGAACAAATCGGGTTATAGAGACAAAATGGCGACCATCGTAGAAGACGAAACGAAATTCCAACCAAACCTTAAGACTGACAATTTTAAAGAACTACAAAATAAAATAAAAGCAGAGCTAGACAACCTTGTAACTTGATCCCAGAATCCATGGTAAAGAGTCTTAGGTGCAGAGCAAGTCAAACAGCACAGATGTACGGCTTAACAACAGCATACAAACAAGGCATAGCACTATGACAAACTCCCCGCAACACAAACTGGCAATAGATGTTAGGTCACTCCTTAAAAACGTCCCACTTCACGAGACCGTAGGTATAATTCGTCAAATTATCAGTGATAACAACTTGAATATGGGATTGCCAAATGGCAAGCTGTCTATGTGCTAATTAGAGCAGAAAACGAACGACGAGAGCGACAGAAGTGTAGGACCCAGTCAGCTTGGCTTCTATAATTACTACTCAAAATCGTGTGCAATCGCAATTCTGCTTGAGGACCTCCACACATCTTCTCGGTATACTTCATACAAGACCCGTGATTGTCCCTTGGTCAATATTCGCCGATTCTCGTTTAAGGGTGATTATTAATTCACTCTTTGACTGGTAAGCCATTGAACCCTTCTACATCCAGCGAGGAAGAATGCCCACAAAGGTTCCCAAGCGGGTTTAGATGTGGTCTGCAGACTGGCTATTGCATTGCCTTGATCCCACAAAACAACAGTCAACATTTTGTAATATATGAATGGTGGACAGAAGCAATACTGTGCTGGAATATGGCGTCTCGTAATTTGCAGGTCAGTAGCGGGAGCAAAAACTGTTCCAACGAACGAATACACACAACGGAATGTTGCATGCCTTCAAGTATAAGTAGCTCACTGTGACCGCTGGTTGAGAAGGCCATCAATGAGCGCCCGTCGTCGGTTCTCTGGTTGAAAACTCTTTCTTCTTTTCTAGTGTCATGCCAGTAATAATTTCAAGCACTGGATTCATCCAAATTAAATTTTCTTCGTCAGTATGAAGACATAAGGGTGATAGAGGATGGATGAGTCAACCTCAACCAAGAAACATGTGCAGATGACGATTTCGTAACGGGCCATAGTCAGCTTGCGTCACCGCACTGCTCATATATGACGCAGTTGACTGTTAGCCATGGGATTGGAGTGATTGAACTAATTTTCACTGCACGCAAAGCTCAGGTGGAAATAAAGATAAGCTGTCCTTGTTGACCTCATTCATGATGGCTTACCAACTCAAGTACACCTGCGTTGTTGTCAAAACGCGTTAAAAACATCACCCAGGATGGCACGGGCATGGGGACAAGGGTGTGGCATCAGGCTCAGTCCTTGAGCCCTTCGGAGAAACTGGGCTTTTGATCGACATCAAATCTTCCTTCAAAGTTGTCTACCGGATCCTACAAAACACGTCAAGAGCAATAAGGCTTCGGATACTAGCCCCTGCCGAGGCAATTATCATCCGCCTTCGGGGGCTTGAACTTTGCGTGCAGTGAAAATCACTTCAAGCACACCAGCTTCCATGGCTAACAGTCAACTGCGTCAAATATGAGCAATGCGGTGACGTAAGCTGACTAGCGCCCCTTACAAAATCGTCATCTGCACATGTTTCTTGGTTGAGGTTGACTCATCCATCCTCTACCACCCTTATGTCTTCATACTGACGTAGCGAGGCCCTTTTCACTCTTCTAATAATTCACTTTCACATAAATGTGGTTATAATGGCGTGGGAATAAAATCACCGAAAACGTGTGTTCACCTACAGCTTGTGTTTGGAATACATCTTTTCATTTTTGGTATTTTACCCACGGCAGAGATTTCAGCGTTCTTTGTAACGTTACGGAACACCGACTCTGATTGAAGCTTTCAACATCGACACGGACCATGTGTTATGGGAGGCTAGACGAATGAATCTAATTTCGTCCAATTTCGTTGGTTTTTGGAACGACACATTCGCTTTGTAGGCATACACTACTCGTTACAACGCAGATACCGCCGTACGACACCACGCAACCACTTACGTCGCCTGGCAATTTCATACAAACTGAGTCCCATTTGGTATAACGCAGACAATTTGCTCTTTTCGAAATATCAGTTCCTTTCCGTGAGGCATTGCGGGGACAAAATCCCCTGAGTTCTGTAAGGTGTATAAGTGCAATCAACGTGAATGAAGGTCAGCCGGAATGGCTAGAAAGCATCAGGTGCTCCAGTGCATATGACTTAAGCGATTCTTGTTCCTCTGTATTTGTCAGTTGCCAAATCCAAACCGAAGTAATCTGCTTGTTGCTATGCTTAATGATCCGTCTGGTTTTGCGAAATTTTCCACGCGAAAGCGCACCGGAATAGAGGGTCTTGTAATTCTGTTCCCCTTATTTTTCACGTTTTCTGATCCGATTAGCACATAGGACACAGCGTCGTTCTGAAATTTGGTACGCCGTGTCGTATCTTGCATTCGGTTGCCCTGACTAGATATGGTTTCGTTATAAAATACAGGAACAAAAATGGGCGCAAAATAAGGAGGTCCCATACTTTTGTCGAGCACTGCATTGTGATGCGATGGCATGATTATACATCACCGTAAACGAACTTTTTCGCTCAGTGTATTCTGAATGTGCCTAATGGGAATAGCCGGATTACCTCATGGAGCGGGACAATGTCTGTAACACTTTGATAACATTCATGAGTGAAACTCGGGTGTGCTTTGATTACCTTTCTGCTATATGCTGGCGCATGAGTGCAGTGAAAGGAGTACACCCCATAGGCTCGAAGGCTTACTGCACTACTAAGGATAGCCAGCAATCGGGCCCTGAAACTTGGAGTGGAGAACTACATAAGGACCCAGTAGGTCAGATCTGGTGACGAGCCGGACGATAGCGGATAACTCTATACCATCAAAGGGACCGGTGCCCGTGGCGGGATTCGGACCTCTGACCTCCGCCGCGGTAGAATAAACGCAGAAAACCGCTTGACTACCACCGGCTACATTTGAAATGAAAAACTATGCCTTCTATGGATCTCCCTTAATCCTTAAGACGAGGTGAGGATGAGTGAAAATTGCGTCGATTACATGGTAAAGAGAAGATTTTGGAAGTGATGCTCAAAATCGGGATATTGATTAATTTGCACATAATCCCACTGAATGCCTTTTTTCTTTGGTTAACCGACCTCAAATACTTAGCGGAAGCAAATCTGCAGGAACCGAGGAACTCTACATAACCATGACGACTTCTGACTGCTTTTTCACACTGTCAGAAGATCACTTGCTGTTCTACTTGCACGTCTGCTGGCGACAACCACTGAAGGGACCGTTAACTAATGTCAACTAGGCTAATGTTTTCGCCTTAGCGTCCTACAATTGAAATAAGCAAACCTAAGTATTTACTTGGGATATTCGTTGATCATCATGTAGTCCTAGTTTGTGTCCTAGCAGTATTTGGTTGACTATTCGTATCAATATTGGTTTCGCTCTGTTCCCCGGCCATCAAGCACAAATGGATCCTGTAATCCCTTGGATCGATCTATTTCTGTGGATTTTCGAAACCCACAAAAACAGAATCCGAAAAATCAAGGCGTGGGGACGAAACAAACGTTGAAACTCAGTTTCTCAATAAGAAAAGGCTGCAATATGTGCTTCATAATAGCACTGCTCTACTATCGCTGAATGTTTGCTGCTTTTGTATTGCGCCAGTCGACCGTTTTGTTTCATTCTTTTTAGTTTCCAGCGTCAATCTGTAAAAACGTAATGAGTGACTGAATCACAACACGCTGAGTGCGACTGTAACCTGAATGACTGTTCAGACTGTCTATTATTCAGAAATGCGAGATCCGATCGAAAAATTCGCCCCAATCGAAGAAAGGTGATTCGTAAACAGTACAAAAAAACCGAAACCAAATACCGTATCCCCGATGTCTTTGAGTTTTACAGGAACCCTGATGGCTGGTTCTCAGCAAAAAATACCGAGTCAAGATGGGGAAAGCTGAATGAGACCAGAGCAAGACGTTTAGATGGGATAATTTTCTTCAAAATTTAGCTATAAACTAGCCAAATATCAGTCGAATGAAGGGTGAAAGTCAACTGTAACGATTATCGAAGTTGCCCATTACAAAGCAAGCATGACGTGAGCAGATGGGAACACAGCGCACATTATGTGCACCGATATAACAAAGAGAATCAACAAAGGGGCAGAAAAGTGTTTAATACAGTATAACTGAAGATCAGGTGCATAATATTTCACGAAACTTGGCCATGTAGAAAGCTGAAATGATGTGCTGCAGGGGTAGCACAGATGAACGGAGTTTAAACACTCATTTCCAACCAGTTCCAATAAATATCGACAAGTTTTGGGGACGAGAAAAATTCAAGACTGATTCATGCTCTTATAGTATTACAAATGCTCAACGAATATGTAAGCTGCAGCGCTAACTAGGGGGCACGATATAGCAAGGTTCAGACGCGTATGTTAGTAGGTTGGGAGAATGGTGGTTCGGCATTGATCAAAGAAGGCATGCACAAAGATAGAAATCAATCACTGAATACCTTATTCTAGAAGCAGTGATGTAAACTGGCGATCAAAATACGACCCCACGGAAGAACCAAATGATTATGAACACAATAATACATAGCGTTCCGATTACATATGATAGCGTTATCTACAGCCCTTCATTAAATGGACATCTGAATCTTACCAAATCGTGGAAGAACTAGGATGCACCATGGGTATGACAAAAAATCACGCACTAGCGCCTAAGGTACGAATCAACTGCGCTGCATGCACACATTTAGATTAGACAAATAGATCACAAAGGAGATGAAGTGATCCACGGTAAGATTTGGTATTCTTCGATATGGACCGCACCCTCACTTACTCATCGTTTCTATCTAACCAAATGGACGAGAGGCACGAAGACGAAGTTAAACAGGAATAGAATTACCTATTTTAAGCCATTTTTGAAGTACTGATTGGCATTGGTAACGTAATCAAATGTGTGTCAGCAAGGCATCTGCACAGCAGACAATGTATTCTGAAAACAATGTGGCCATCGAACTCACAGATCTTTCATTTAACTTGGCTTCATACCACGCAGAATAACGAGTACCCTGAAAGGAATGGGACTTACTATACCACTATGGGAAAAATGCTAAACGTAAGTGCGAGCATTGGGTTCAGCAGATTGGGCATGACATCATAAACAGGGAACAATGCGATTCTGACCGGGTAGTGGAACTCATAAACTTCAGCGCTTTGGTCAGTGGTGACGGTCGATAAGTCAGAGCACTGGGGGGAAGAAAGAGCTTAACGTGCAATGCACCTGAATTGTGTGAATTTATGTTTATTCTGTCCCGTCGAATATTTCTCTTGCCCCACGTTTTTAACCAAGAGCATCGTAGATTATCTCTAAGTGGACTCAGCACGTTACAGCATTCCTTACCAAGTGAGTCATCATCAGTTCTAACATTTGAATAAATATTTTCATTGTCTATTATCCCCAAAATCGTTTGTACTTGCTAAATTACCATTTCACCTGGGCTAGGTTCATCCTAAGGAGTGCTTATTTTGGAAAGTTATCCTCCGGCAGAAATGTTTGTATCTCTGCATCACAACAAACACACTTCCGTAAGCATATGACACAGTATTTATTTCGGATGCCAAACTCCACCAATGACTTCACTGCAACTACCCTATCTGTACGGATACCGTCAACCCAGCAGATTATGAACCCCAGGTGACTAGGAAGGAATAAGAAACCGACTTACAAAAAATTGGCCCCGCTATTCCACTTAGAAGAAGCACGAAAAGGTGAACGAAGCCGCGGGTGAAAACTGGACTATCATGTATCGACACTGTTAGGATTTATTTCATTAATAATTTTGCTTCCGGTCTTTCATCACCTGGTTTACAATAAAGAATAAGAGGCTGAAATCTATGGAAACAGTCTAGTGTTCAGATTTCACTGCCCCTAATCAAAAGCGTTACCAATACTGCGGTTTCTTTTTTTCACAAATGATAATACAGACAACCGGAGAAGCTATGACGTGCTCAACGTAAGCTGAGAGACGGAACCCATTTCATATCAACGCATGGAACTATATTCTTGAAAAACTATTTCTGCTTGCGAGTTAGATAGTTTTACGACTTCATAAAGCAATACCTAGCGAAGAGAAAAGGATTACACTTTTCCTCCAATATGGAAACGAACTTAAAACTTCACATTTATACAATAAAAATAGCAACGGTGCAGTTCACATAGAAATCATTCGGTGGTTTGTGGTAACTAGCTAACCAAAACGAACGTACAGAGTAGAAGGATAACTGCGTAATAGATTACGACGGTTCATGTTTGTCACGTGCTTTCAACGCTGTTTACGAGGATGCTAGGACCTCTGCGGGAAATCATTCATGATTAGAGCGTTTTCGCTTGACCCCCGGACGCGAGTTCTCTCTGCTGTGGATAGACTAGGTAGAGCTAGACGTGTTATCTATTCCACTGACTTTAGAACAGCGTAAATCCGTGACTTAAAGAACCGGTTTACCTGTTCTGACATGCCGATTCAATCAGTTTGAAGTTGATCAAAGCTGTCAAATTTAACCTGCTGAAGCCACATTAAACCAGTTCCGTCTGACTGATGATCATGAGCCTTAGGATGGAAAAACATGACGAACTGCAACACTCTGTTGTATTCCCCACCCCATTTTTACCTGTTTTTGTTGAGCTGGCACCACACTTGATTTCAAGCCCCAACAGCATTTTGCACTTGAAGGGGCAAAACGCATACCGAACATTCCTACGTAGCTTGTCAAGCTGTCTAGAAAAGCGTGCAGCTTACTTGGATCTTCACTTAGAAGAACTGTTTCGTTTGCATATTCAAGGTCTAACACTTTCCCACCGTGGAAAAGTTCAATGCCACTACCATCACCTGACAAAAGTGTAGTCTTTAGGATCATATCAATCACGAAGTTAGAAAGAAAAAAACAGAAAGGGGGCAACTCTGACGTACACCACTTCCCGTGGGGAACTCGGGCGAAAGAGCATCGTAAACCCGAACTCGGTTTCGGCCGTTCATGTAAAGGGACTTTGTGATGAAAATGAATTTCTTTGGTACGCGCTTCAACAACAGGCAGTGCCAGGGAGCTGTGTGGTCAACTGAGTCGAAGGCCCTTTTAAGATCAAGAAAAACGAGAATAGTGGGCCTACGGAAGGTGTGCCTATGTTCTAAAATTTGTTGAAGAGTAAAGATGTGATCAACACAACCTCGACCAGGTCTAAACCCAGTCTGACTCTCGCGCGAACACTAGGAGCATCAGAAAAGCGATGGAGAATAATACCAGCAACCGGTTTAGATGTGCTGCATATCAAACTTATTCCCCTGTGGCTTTCACAGAAGGACCTGTCACTCTTCTTGTAAATCGGTACGATCAGCGATTTACACTGACTCTTTCGAACTTGTTCCCTGTCCCATACCGAACCAAGGAGTTTTGTCAACTCCAATTACAATACTGAACCACCGTCTTTGAAAATAGACGGACGCAACTCATCCGGTCCAGCAGCTTCATGTCGTATGGGGTAGCCTATCTCAAGGAGAACATTCGCTTCTGACGGAGGACCGGTATTTACACCCAGAGCTGGAGCTATGGTGCTATTAGGCAAGCCTGTCGCGGATAAAGCCCAACTAAACTGCTCCTCAAAATGCTCCTTCCAACGAATTAGACGACGCTCCTGAGTTTGAATTAGTGATCCGTTCGCCTCTTCGATCGGTTTATATACGCCTGGCTTTTCGGGCACCGCTATTTATGATTACATGGAAAAGGCTGCGGCTGTTGCCAATCGCCGCAGCTTTTTCCATCTCCCTACACTTCACAACCCACCATTGCTCACGGTTGTTTCTCGGGCTACGAATCAGTTGACGTTTAAGACATCTCTGTGCCTCATCATATCTGGAATCCGGAGGAACCGATTTGCAAGCATCTGACAGCGCAACTGAGGATGCAGATATCCGTCCTTTCAGTGTGTCTGGTTGTTGGACATTGGGCAGCATTAGTAGCCTCAAATAGATCCCGATGGATCTCTGTCCATAGCTCTTCTGGATCCTGGGCATTTGACCGCATCGATAACCTGGTGAATAATTCTGCTTGGAAAGCAGATCGATGATCATCCTCCAGTAGCAGCTGCGAGGGACGGTTGGTGTTATTTCGGCCACCGACGAGACGTAAACTATAACGCGTGCGGACAAGAGCGTGATCAGTGTCTACAAACGTGGACCAACAATTTTGAATTAAGCCGCGCCAGTAGTAACCAATAGCAATGTGGTCGATTTGGGTCCAACGCTGTGAAGGCGCAGGACGCCAGGTTAGTCGATGCCGCATTTTGCGCGAGAAATTCGTACTCGCTAAGAATAGCCCATGGTTGGAACGTAGTTGGATGAGTCGATCACCGTTATCGGTTTGATCGGCTGGAACGCAATATCGGCCTCCTATTTTTCTCCCCGTCTCGTCTACGATTCCAAATCGAGCATTGCGATCACCAGCAACAAACATGATGTCTGTAGAGAGCACACTGCGGAGCAGTGGAGACAAATCTTGGTAGAATTCGTCTTTAGCCTCAGGAGAGCAACAGTCAGCTGGGGCATACACAGAAACGACAAACATGCATCGACGCCTCAGTCTAGTGCTGTTGACATGCACGGAACCATTCAACCGAACCGCACACAGGCGACTGCTGACTGAGATCCAGTCGAGCAGTGCACGTTCAGCTTTCACCCTCAGAGCGATGCCAACGCCAACCTGACCGCGAGCACTTGGTACCGGATCACCTGATACGCGAAGAGAAAAATGAGAAGCCCAGTTTGTAGCTGGGGAGTGAAGTGTTACCACGGAAGTTGGGTCTTGTATGCGTGTTTCGGAGACACAAAACACGTCTATTTTAAAGGTTTCAAGAGTTTTATCTAGGACAGCCTGCTGCCCCGTTTCGTAAAGTGTGCGGATGTTGAAAGCAGTCCAGTGAAGGGAATACTTAGGTCGGAGAATCGGTTCTCCTTTCTCCCCGTCTCTAAGTTGCTACCCTTACCGAGAGTTAAAAGCTTACGGTCACGACTGATGGTGGCCTCTAGTATCTATTCAGAATTAGGATGCAAAGAATGAAGAGCAGAGAGATAAGAAATGTTTCCGGAGGGAGCGCTGGAGATTTTCGGGCATATCTTCGCAGCTGCCCACACCTCAGAAGGGTTCTTTTTTCTTTGGGAACCCTAACCGGAGCCTTTGACTCAAAAGTCTGACCTACAGGGCAGTGCGGCGTTAACCCAGCACGGGAACGTGACCAAAGCACCCGTAAAGGAACTTCTGGTCTGTCATCTGAGACCTGATTGTTGCAAGCACGCTGTCTTGTCTTCGCCGGTTTTGTTATCGATCCGCTTTTCGGATTTAGTCCTCAGCCCCATGCACTGAATGGAGCAAGCGGAATGTGGGTGGGGCAGCATCCTTTGGGTTGGGGGCCTCCCAGTTTAGTTAGTTAGGCGATAGCTGCCCAATGAAGTGCGATGACATCTCCCACCGTCGACAGAAACCCCAGGTACTCCACTCCAACGTTCATCTGGTGAAGGTTTTTAGACCGGTAAACTGTTTCTCCCCGTGTGTGTTCGCTGGAGTGTCCTCTCCAGTAGCATAGTGGTCAGAATCAGATGTTGACCAGCAACTCGTTCAGAGACTGGACTTCGTCTGGCTTCCACCCGTTGACCTGTCAGGCATGATTGCATTTTTGGTTTAGGGAAGCTCTCTGGCATGGCTCTTTGGATCATGAAGGCCTGTAAGCGATCAAACCACGCCAAGGTGCAGTCTCCTCGTGATTGTATATATATATATATATATATATATATATATATATATATATATATATATATATATATATATATATATATATATATATATATATATATATATATATATATATATATATATATATATATATATATATATATATATATATATATATATATATATATATATATATATATATATATATATATATATATATATATATACGTATACTTTCGTGTCGGTCTGACTTAAACTATCAGCACTTTCCAGTGCAACAGGAAAACATGTGCATTATGGCGCATAACAAATACATAGAAAAAATAGTATACATAGCATTGCACTCGGCGGTTTACCAAAACCGTTCACCGGAAAACATCATACTGACCACATAAGTAAGCAAGTCAATGGACGAAGAAGCCGATAATGGATACGTCTGGCATAAATCAACTTACGTAAGCTCACGCAACGGATATGCACAGTCCCAATGATACAGTTGCTCTGAAGTCGCCACACATGGAGATCGTGTACTTTGTGTATACCATCGATCTGTGTACATAAAACCAGAGACGACAATCACTGTTTATGAGAATGTTAGGTAACTGTTTGTAGTTGTCTTTTGTAGGTTAATACAAAGTTACCGATTGCTCATAAACTAATTTTCCTGGATAACCCGACATGTTAGTGTCCGGTGATGAAATACGTGCAGGGAGAAAAATCTGAGTACTAAGCGGTCAACCACTGTAGTTCTGGGAAATGCTCCTCCGTGGTACATTCACCAGATGGCTCAAAATATGATGGCACTAAGCCGGAGGCAAATAGATGAAACGGCACACTTTTTATTACACGCTTGCACAAGTACAACGGAAGGGGTATACTCCTTAACCGTAAAGGCCCATTGAACTATCAGAGGTAACCGGCAATCAGACCCTTGGACTTGGAGTGGAGAATCACATAAGGTCCCAGTCAAGCGAACAGCCAATCACAATCTAATTCCTCGTGTTCTAAATTCCGAGTTGGCTCAATTCCCTGTTTTCAAACGGCAGCGTCTGTGCACTACTTTTTCAGTTTTGCTTACTTGGTCATTTAGGGTCAGAAAACTAAAACAAAACACAACTAGCATCAATGCGTTGTGAGACAAACGGCGATTTAACAATTACACAATCGGTTGTTAAAATACGTACAAAAGCACGGTTGTGTGAGTTAGGTGAATGAAAACTATGACGTAATATGTGTTAAGCGAATGAATTATTAATGCATTTATTGACTCACGTTGTACAACAGCATGAAGGTCAAAATTAGGAAATAAATCACGGTATGAGGGTCGACGTCGAGCATGGGTGGAAATCAAAGTAATCGATAATATCATTTTATGGGGACATTCGACTAAATATAAGGACCGAGGAAGCAAGATGAACCACTAAAAACGAAACAAACACAGAGGGCAATAGGACACAGTTCAGTAAGTATTTAAACTATGAGCAAGTCTTCGTAACACTAAACCGTTTTGTGATAAGCTAGGGCTCTAGTATACTGCCACATTCGTTGTTTCACACACGACTGTAAAACGGATAAACACATTTGAAAATCGATCACAAATTGATTATAGTCAATAACTGGTCAGGAGCGGAATTAGCCGCTGTCTACGGATGCAGCGTAAGTTATTCGACCAACCCATATGCGGTAAAATAAACACATGGCATGTAGAGGACAAAGGTTATATATATATATATATATATATATATATATATATATATATATATATATATATATATATATATATATATATATATATATATATGGTGCACCTAACAAATTAAGACATCACGAGTAGGAAACTAGAACAAATGGGTGCTACCATTCATCTCTTGGAGTGCGAAAATCAGATTTTGGAACTTCCCGTTGTGAGACGACGTGGAAAACACCGGTTTGATTAGTGGTGGTCCTTTCATGCAGTACAAGAATCAAAGCAATACAACTTCTCAGAGACATACATGAAATCAGGCGTCATATTAACAAGAATTAAATCAGTTAGAAAACTTCATTTTGGCTACAATGCGATCCGTACTATTGCCACGTCCTGTAATACCTAGTTGGGCACGAACGTTGCTGGGGGTGGATGCCCAGGCAGACATAAAGAACAATCCTCCTCCACAGGCAAAATTTCAAGCTCAATAGACAACGTGAGATAGTCCCGCTTGTTGTGTGCATCATAAAGCTGACTGGCCTCATCACAGTAAGTGATGAGTGTGAACCACCTATTTCCTTCAGAATAAATGAAACTGAACAATTCTGTACCTAATTGTGGTAGCTGAAATTGGTAATAGGGAAACCTAGCACCAATGAGCGTGTCGTTCGCTACAAGTAAACCAAATGAATTCACCGTGAAAGACTCATAGTTGTTTGTTGAAGCGTGAGACAATCATTTTGACCACTTAATCCTGTTTAGCGGGATAGTCAGTGTGAGATCAGCATACGATGTCAAGCCTTCATAACCAAAAGCTTGAATCAAACACTCTTGCCTCCGTAACAGGATTCACGAGAACGGCACACGTAAACATACCGAACTCAGTGATATGTTCCCCCAGCGATGAGGCAGACGTTCGGAAACGCGACATTTTAATCTTACAAATCCACCATAAAATTCCGACGGTTTTCCGAATTAAGCGGAAAACCGATTATTATTCTAAATGAGAAACCGTAGAAGAATTTCAGCCATGATAAGACGACCGGGTGTCAAAAATCACTTTCATTAGGAACTGCATTCTGGCTCTCGACAAACTATTCAATTGATCAACTTGGGCAGGAACCATCAATACATCTAACAAGAGTTCTGAAGACGAAAACCTTAATTTAAATAAGCTAGAAACAAATCTTTAACTCTTCGTATGGCCGCTGGCAATTCCTGATTACACAGATGACCTGGACTGCATTTGAATCATCCATTTCACTTTCCTGCCTTTACTGCGATTCAATCGTTTCATTAAAGTAGTAAGCAGCACGAACACATTGTTAGATATTTACAAATCAATTGTCGTTGAACAGCTAGACAACATCAGCGCCCTCCGCCTCCCAAAACTGTGTGCTCCTTTGGAATAGGTTTTTACATCGGATCTAATTATGCCCTGGTTTCGGTTAGTTCTGTGCCCGGTCTCACTGGTTGTTGGTGCAAAGACTAGAACAAATTTATCGGAGTGAACGGTATTGGATGTTTGCATTCACTACGGACATGAGTGTATAAATAAAGGGCTAGGCATGTCCAGTTAAACGCGTGGCACAGTTCCTATCGTGATGCGTTTACAATTTCAAGTATGTGACGCTCAGAAGATTTCCGTAATTATGTACATTACTCTATTGATGTATGTGCATACTGATCACTTTACAAGTGACAGCAGTGTCACACTAACACGAATTCCACTTTGCAGGGATGTAAGGAGCAGGCACCATAATAATCGCAGTCATATGCATACTATTTTTCTAATTAAAGGCTTCCGCATGCGTGCAGTGGAACGAGCATACCCCATAGTCACAAGGGCCCATTGCACTCTTACGAATAACCCGCCACCAGATCTTCAGACTTGGAGTGGATAACCGCATGAGGTGAAAATAGGTCAGGTGTGGTAACCAGCTGGACGACGCAGTGGATAACTGTCTGCTACCAAAGCAACCGGTGGCGGCGGGGATTCGAACCTCGAACCTCCGAGATGGTAATCTAACATTCTAAACCGCTCGACCACCACCAGCAATGACAAATGCGCTATAATGTTAAGTAACATCTGTATGAGGCATGCGTTCTATGCCCTGAACGCGTTAAAAAAAACCTAAAAACAGACCCGGTGTGATGACATTTATTAAAAAGTCCCCATTCCTCAACTTGATAAAAGGGGGACAGAAACCTAAGGGATGGGCTAACACACGAGCATTAAAACGAATGAGCAAGAGGTTGAATTTGGCTGTGACCATCAAATGATGGACATCTGATCTACGGGTGAGACGAAGCTGTGTACATAACGGAGTTTACCAGCTTGGTTCATCCTCTCCCCGGAACTCGTAGGGTTTGGTGTTGCACTAACCCAATCCGAAAGCAGTACTCCACAATTCGAACGGGAAACACGCGACGCTATCCATGAAAGCCTGTGGCTTACATCTGGATTTTTATCTTAATGAACCATAAGGTTCATGCACCAAAGCTTTACATTTTCTACCGAAGTTTAATACCACTATACTTAAATGGCAATAGAGTTAACTTAGGACTTTCTTTTTTTTGTTCTTTTTATTACATAACAATAGTACAATGTTTCAGGAAGGAGGTCACAGCCAGTTTAGGGCTGCCAACCGCGGAAAGTGACCGGCGGCAGCGCGCGGACTCGAATACCAGGCAAAAGGGTCTAATGTCCACTATGATGATTGTTTGATCACCAGCGCCAGTCAACAAACAAGTTATAAGAATGTACGCAAGGGCAACCCAGACGTACATCATATTTCCTTGTATACGCGTCAGACGGAATTCAGCTTGAGTAAAAAAATGCACGGACTTTCTTATTACTCGCCTGCGCATCACTGCAGTGGAAGCGGCAGTTACCCCATAGCCACGAAGGCCCATTGCACTATTAGGGATAACCGGCAACCAGACCCTGAGACTTGGAGTAGAGAACCACATTAGGTCCCAATAGGTCAGGTGTGGCAACAATCCGGACGACAGCGGATTACTGTCTACTGGTATAAGTGAATTTCGCCGGTGTATCGTTCAACAAGGGCCAGTTCCAGAGAAGGCTGAAGTTGATTAAGCCAAGAGTCATTTTCAGATCAATGGAAGATAAATAAAGGACTTATGAAAGGATTCTTGTGCTGTAAAACTTCCAAAGGATAGACCCGATCAACGCAAATTCCGGCTTAGCTGTCACGCGAGCACTGTTCGCGCGCGTTAGATAAGCATCGCAGGATAATATCAATGAGCAAGTGGGGTGCCTCGCACTACCGCGGATTTTGCTCTCGATTTTCTTGGTCGCTAAATCTAAAATAGCTGTGAGGGCAGAAATTTAACAATCACCGAATGAGATGGAATAGTGGGAAACAACTTACATTCTCAAGGCGGGATTTCAAATTCTTCAGAGAAATTTCATTCGGTACAGACTGAAGCAAAATGAGGGTAGCTTTGTACACTGGAAGTAGAAGAAATATGCAGGTACATTTAAATTACGTTGTCAAGAGTGATTCTTGTACGATTACTTGGTGTGTCAAAGAAAACTTGAGTCAGAAAGAAAAGAAATATTCTACTAAGAGAAAATACGTGAAATTACTGAAACAAATTATCCATATGTTAAACTCGACTAACTGGGATTGAAAACCGATCGCATCGGACCAGAGGAAAACAGAAAACCCTGATCAGTTCCCTGAAAAACATAAGCCGGGGACCGCCAGCAACGGGACGACGGGTGATGCAATCATGACAAAATACGCTAGTCAGTTGAACAATGATCATGTGCATTTTCACTGGCCTTAGTGACCACTTCATACATAATATTAATAGTTTTAGTTCCTACGTTATTTATCAAAATGGTAAAACATTTCAGAAAGGCAGTCGCGGCCAACTAAAGGTTGCGGAAGAAGGAAGTGATGACCGTCACACAACCGCCGATTACCTAAACACCATCGAATAAAAAGTACATGAAAAATCTAGGAGGCGGTTTTATCGAATGCGCAAACTTAGGCGTATTCGAAGGGGCTGAGCTTAGGCCTACAGTGAAACAGAAAATCAGAAACCAGCCTACTTAAAATGAGAACGAAACGAAACAAAACGAAATCACTGTTCCGCACAATTAGTGATTGATTACGGGATTCTGTAGTGCACGAACATTCGCCTGTCCGCCATTATGGTATATTGGTCCGTAAATTAACCTGTGCTGAGTTTCTACGACTAGCCGAAACACACCAATCACGCCTCAACTAGAAACCGTGTCCTGAGGCTACCTTCACTGTGATCCCAAGAAAGCTGACTGGGTTCGCGCAGGACAAACACGGTCAAATTGCATATGTATCAAATATTCATGATACTGATACTCCGCAGAAATCAGTCTGGAACGATATCAAATCGATTCACTCTATCCTGACGAACATCAAGAGGTAAGTGGCAAATACGAGCTGAACAGAGTACACAAAAGCAGATCGAATATCCTATTCACACAGGACACTATATGGTAAGTAACACGACCAGAATAACAGTTATCAGGGGCGTTATTAACGATCATAGGTAGCCCATTCTATCTCATCGATAAAACTAATACTCTATGTAGAGAACTAATCGATAAAGCTATCGCGACACGTGATTCCGGTATACCAGAATTTACAGGTTGCATGCTGACTTCAGACACCTCGTGAGATCAGTGTCCTAACAGGACGACTGATTTTCTTTAATCAGAAGCGATACGAACAGATGATTGAATCAGTTCGAATTCCGAGATGGGAAAAACCGACTCAAAATGTATTCAGTCCTCAGTATTATTCTATAAACATTATAGGAACAGTTAATCATAAACCAACACAGCAGCACAACAAACAGCACGAGGAAGTGACAATTTCACTGCACGTGAGCGTGATATGCGGCACGACTGAGATTTAGAGATGTGTCAAAGTATACAAGAACCGTCGGTGAGACTGAGTAGTATGCTTCCTGTGCGTTTTTGGAATTTCGATTTCTCGAGGCATATTAAAATTAAAATAAAATACACGTGACCGAAAAAAGAGAATTTGAACGAGAGGAACGCAGTCATCTTGATATGATTTCAGCTAAGAAGCCAAGAGTGCCACATGATTTGCCAGCCACAACCTAAATGGGCTAACTCTGCAATGTCAGTGTGTCGCGCCATTGACAAAATGAAAAATCACATGAACTACAGTCAACCAGACAGGTTTTGCAGATAGATTCTATGGAGTTGCAACGGTTGCAGAACATCTGACAGATTATCTAGGGTTCAGTAACATGTAACCCTTAGACAATGAGTTGAGAATTAATTAATTTTTTCAGAATATAAAAAATGCGGATTTTCAAAATAAACAAGATAAACTGATAATCATTTTATTCTCGCAATACGCGGACAAGAAGCTATCTCTTCTTCTGCAACGAATTTATAACCGATCTCAAAATAATAAACTGAGGTTTTAGCTACCACGGCCAAACACGATTATCGCCATCGGTTCTGAATGTGACAGTCAACCCAAATAAAACAGAATTTCAGCCTGAACAAGCATTGATCGCATACAAGATGTGCTCCGTGGCCAGTGCGAGGGAAAAATAAATAGTAGTGTCATCCATGTGTTTCTAACCTAATTATTTCGATGCACTACATAAATATTCCCCAAGCAGAGAAAGCTGCAAGCCATGGGACGGGAAATTCAGCGAGCGATCTATGAGAACGGGGGAGCTGTTGCAACAAAACACCAAAAGTTCCTTGATCCTTCGTCCTAGCATCTAACGTGGACATTTACTGTGCATTGTGCTGTATTTTCTTCCCTGTGAAGATCTGTGTTTCGGTTGGTATTTTGTATCAAAGAACTGGGGTTGTATTTGAGCGTCTGTATTGATTATTTGATACCATAACACATCAAGTACATTTTTCACGGACATTTAGCCCGTGAACATTTCAAATGAAGTTTTTGTAAACTTCGCATGCATTAATTCAGGAATAGCATGGAAGTACAACATTTAAGGCATATAAGCAGCGTATGCATCAACATATAGCTTACTCAAGGGAACGGCTGAGGTTAGGATAATGACCACCATGAGGACGCTGAAAATAAAAACAGGTCGATGACGATGAACAAATGGCAGATAGACAACAAATAAAGAAATAAACGAGACGGGCACTCAATAGGGAAAGAAGATACTACCATGTTCCTCACTTTTAGCCTTTTTCGGTGATTTTTTTTTGTAGTTTGATAACGATTTCCAGTGACGGCAAACATTTCTTGGACACGTTGCAAAGTGACTACATCACCAAATTCCACTTAACCTACAACCCACAATAGCTGTAACCAGTGGCCACTGTGGAATTTTGAACACAAAGAGGGGATCAGGAAACGAGGAAGAGACCAGTGGCAATGCAAGCTTTTCATATTAAGCATGGTCTGCTCATCGAGTTCCAGCTTCCAACTGCACCCAGCCGGTGCAAAAGCGTAGGAAACTGTAGACAACTGAAGACGGGAGCATAACTTTCTCCGCCATTACAAACAGCAAACGAACCCTGGTAAAGTTGTCATGGATCACAGCTGCAGATTGATGAAAATACGTCAGAAGTACCGCTGAGAATATGTACTTATGCATTCAACACATCTCACGGTCACGGTTGACAACCAAAGGGACATCACACTACTGGAACGGGACAAAATATTGCACATAAAAAATATGTGACAGCGAAACTGTCGCCAGGCACACGACACACAAAAGGAATCACAATCTGAACAGACCAGCCACATGGACTTAGGCAATCTGGTTTGCCCTTGAAGTACTGAGTGGTGGACGACTTTCATAACATTAGCAGCACATTCATGAACTCCAGACAAAGGTCAATGCATGAATTCCGAACTTCAATAAACAAGTAATATCCAGTCACACGACCATAGGTGCATGTAAAAAGAGAAGTCCACACAGGCACACATACAGGCATATGCGGGCATCAACGAGCACGCAACTGCGGGCCAATGTGAAGTTGTTCGTCTGGACTGAAACCACGCCACATCGAGAAGGAATCGATACTCAGAGCTTGACACAACCTCACATTACAAATGTAAAACCATCAAACCCAACTAGCTGATTTGTGAAGCCATCTGATTTCCCTGGTAACAAGTTCGTAAGGAGATCGTGTTACTAGCTCACAATCAGCGGGATCAGATGCACTTCAGCAAAGGAGATAAATCAGAAACGAGGGGGCTTGAGGTCAATAAGAATGTTGCGAATCACTCAGAACAAAGATTGCATAATTGAGATGAAGTCGGCAGGACGTGAGCCTGTATTCAACGACCAAAAGAGTACAGTGATGTGATTTTATGAATAACAAATAGGCGGCGGCAAGCAATGTGATGAAACTTCGTTATTTAACCTTGGCTGGACTAAAGCCAACGTGGACAACCATAGAAGCTCCATCTGAAGTCGGATTTGAACGTCAGTTGCGAAGCGCCTAAGTTGAAGAAAAGCGTGACGTTTAAGACTTCCACTGTTGTTATCAGCAACATGGAAGCCAAATCGACCCCTGCTAAACAATGCATTGGTTGTTAAGATAGTAACCGGTGGTGGTCGAGTGGTTTAGAGCGTTTGCTTACTACCTCGGAGGTCCGAGGTTCGAATCCCCGCCATCACCGGTAACTTTGGTGGTAGACAGTGATCCACTGTCGTCCGGATCGTTACCATACCTGATCTACTGGGAACTTACGTGGTTTCTCGCCACATAGTGCAGTGGGTCTTCGTGGCTATGGGGTAAATTCCCCTTCCACTGCACTCATGCGCAAGCATGTAATTAAAAAAATCAATCAATCTGTATAGTCTAGTGCACAAATGGAACCGGACAGATTCTGTTCGGTTTCATGTTTCCTGTAAACGTAAGACTAGCTCCCTCAATGTACACCACTCGCGTTGATTCATTAGGTGACTGGATAAGGTCATAATACACGTATGGAGTCCATATGATCAGTGTACAATGATGGTGTCACTTCGATTGGTGATAGAATGTGTGCAGCGGCGAGGCTAATCAAGGCTCCCAACAGCGTATGTGATCTTATGTATGGAAACCACTAGTGTTCTAAGTCATTGAAAAGCGTACGAATATGCAGTTCCTGGTAGCTATATACGAACGGCTGTTCACGTGTGTGTGTCTGGTATGTGAAAGGTGTGACGGACCAAACTGTCAGGAAAAGGACAGCAAGGAAATATTGGTGACTGACAGGATTCCTCAAAGGCGCTAAATGAGAACGATGGACACAAGCAGTGTAAACTAAGGCTTCACCCTGGTCTGGCTTATGCACTCGTTAAACGGGACCTAGAAGCCAGTAGATCCTTCGCTTCAACTTCGGTTAGCATAGTCGCGTCATCCGAGGACTCAAAGGGCGCTTGTTAGAATGACAACGGTATCGTTCCGTGATCAAAAAGAGATGAATAAAATAGCCATCAAATAGTAAGAGGCGTCAGATGGCGCAAGGTTAAAGCGGGCTTACGTTCCTAGCATGAGCAAGATAAAAGTTAGTTAAGCTTCCATTCACAAAAACAACAGATGTGCTGTCTGTCTCGCATTCGATGATTGTTACGGGAAATCCATTTTGAGGAATAATTCGCTGGTTTCAGTTCAGATCAGTTCGAACAACCACTGGTCATGTATTTGGTGCGATGGCTTTGGTTATTATCTCTGTTTTGCAAGCAGAATTATCCATCCGGTTGTCGGCGCAATCACATGTTCAGGATCCAGATGAACGATAGACAAAGATCAAGGAAACTCTATTCGAGACTAATGATGATGCCCATAAACCAAGAACTAGATACATACCGAAATGATGGATATTTGCATCCTCAGTTGGATGCGCGCAGACTGACTCCTCCGGATTTCAAATAAGGCGCGGGGATGCCTAAAAAACCAACGGATTCGGAGCCTAGAAAATGACCGTAAGCAGTGGTGGATTCATAAGTGTAAGGAAATGGAAAAGGCTGTGGCGAACGGCAACAGCCACAAACTTTTCCGTTTGATTAGAAATACCGGTCCACGAAAGCCAGGCCTCAGCAAAGTGATCAAATAGGTGGACACCTCACTGATTCGAATTAAGGAGTGTCATCAAGATCGCTTAGCGGAGCAACTCGAGAAATAGTTTAACTCGCATTTGCCAACAACAGGTGTGCTGAGTAGCACGATGGTTACGGTTCTGGATGTAGATAACAATCCTCCGTCAGAAGTTAATGTTCTCCGTCAAACAAGCTACAATAGACGACACAAGACTGCTGGGTCGGAAGCGCTGTCCCTTTTATTTCCCAAGATGGTGGCTCAGTATCATCATCGGAGATGACAACTCTTTGGTTTGATTTGGGTGAAGGAACAAGTTCCCAAAGGTTGGTGGAAATCGTTGGTCGTACCGATTTATGAGATGACAAGTCCCTTTGTGAAAAACCACCGCTGATATAATCCTACACCACTTATCTAACGTTCGCGAAAGGTGCTCGCGCGAAAGTCAGACTGGGTTTAGACCTGGTCGAGGTTGTGTTGATCACATCTTTACTCTTCAACAAATTTTAGAACATAGGCACACCTTCCGTAGGCCCACTATTCTCGTTTTTCTTGATCTTAAAAGGGCCTTCGACTCAGTTGACCACACAGCTCCCTGGCGCTGCCTCTTGTTGAAGCGCGTACCAAAGAAATTCATTTTCATCACAAAGTCCCTTTACATGAACAGCCGAAACCGAGTTCGGGTTTACGATGCTCTTTCGCCCGAGTTCCCCACGGGAAGTGGTGTATGTCAGAGTTGCCCCCTTTCTGTTTTTTCTTTCTAACTTCGTGATTGATATGATCCTAAAGACTACACTTTTGTCAGGTGATGGTAGTGGCATTGAACTTTTCCACGGTGGGAAAGTGTTAGACCTTGAATATGCAAACGAAACAGTTCTTCTAAGTGAAGATCCAAGTAAGCTGCACGCTTTTCTAGACAGCTTGACAAGCTACGTAGGAATGTTCGGTATGCGTTTTGCCCCTTCAAGTGCAAAATGCTGTTGGAGGATTGGGTTGGTCCAAAATCATACCTTTCAGTATCTGAGGTGATTACAGACAAAGCAGATAAGTTCTGTGATCTAAGTAGCTGCATTTCATCCGGGAGTCGGACATCAGATGAAGTGTGTTTGCATACACACAAGGCCGTTTGGCGTTTGCCGACCTGGGTTATCTGTGGTATCGTTTGTCTATCAACAGTCGAGTGTACGCTGCAGTAGAAGCGTCAGTGCTTCTTTGTGGTGCAGAAATATGGTCACTGCGGATAGTGTATCAAGATTATCGATATCCGAACACAGATATTTTTGTAGCACCACTGGAATATGGTTGGAACACCGCATCAGCAATAGTGAGATTAAGCGCCGAGTATTGGGCATAGGAACCAAATCATCAGATGAGATTCAATCCTACCAGGCTATGTTGGTTGGGACATGTGTTGCGCATGTCCCCGGACAGGACTCCTTGCTGGCACTGTTCGCCAAGGGCGGTAATGGTTGGAAGATGTGTGACGCTGGAGAGTTCACGACGTGGCAAAAAGGTATAAAAAAACCTAACTAGTGGACTGGGCCACGTAGGGCGTGTTATGTTTCCTGGGTGGAGTTCAAGAGGTACCCTCCACTCAGAGGTTAAATAGACTGGAGGATATAGCCCGGTGTTGTGACCAGTCTGGGTTTCGTACTCACAAACTGTCTTCATCGACTTGATACTGTTATTTGTAGTTCTCATTTTTTTCATACTATTTTCCCCATTATTTCCGAGTGAGGTTGTGCTGAGAAAAAAGCCGAAGGCACTGGTCTCAAGTGGACCCAAGAGTTGTCTTTATTGTGAAAGAATAACCATTTCAATCTTCAAAGGTGCTATTACTCACCGACAGCTGTTAGAGCACCATTTTGACCTTTGAAGAACGATCTTTGTGTTTCTAGACATTCACGCAGCCTTGGATTTGGTCGATAGGACTGCACCATGGAACTGCTTGTAAGAAATGGAGTACCTGAGTGGTATGTATCGGTCCTCAAAGAGTTTAATCATTACACCCCAGATTGGTCAGATTTCGCCTAATTTTGTTGTCTCCAGCAGAGTTTGATAAGGTTGGCCTGTATCCCTATTTCAGTTCAACTTTACCATGCAGGTTGTTCTACAGAATACCTCGTCTGGTCTTCCAAACGGAGTCGAACTCCTCCCAAGGAACAGAGTTTTTGACTCAGAATATGCCGATGACATCGCCTTGCTGAGTGACACCGCACAGGCAGTCCAACAAGTCGGGAACCGCTAGGCGATTGAGTTATCCAAATACGAAAAACACTTTGCGCCTTCCAAGTGCAAAACACTCTCCCAAGGCTGGCAGGAGCTTGTGCATACAGCCGCCGTGTGTGGTGATCAGCTAGAAGTAGTCGATAGGTTTAGATACTTTGGGAGCTTGGGTACAGCTAAAGGTAGTGCTGGGGCGGAGATTACATCACGAACAGCGTGCGCTACAACAGCAACATATGTGGCACCACTGGTTTCTAACGTTCTCTTGATACGCTGGCGGACAACGCCGTGGTTCCTAGTGTTTTGCTTCATAGTTGTGACCGATTTTCTTTGTTCGACAACGGATGTGTCCGAAGGGTTGCTCGTGTTTAGTGGGCACATGAAATGAGTAATGATGAGGTTCGTCGTCGTGTGCTGAATGCGGATAACCGTCCTCTGACCGAAGTAATCGCTCCACACCACAACCGGTGTTTCGGACACGTTTTGTATATGCCCATCACCACCTACCTTTCTGTGCTTTAATCGAACGTACTGGGAAAGGTTGGAAGAGGCGAAACGGCGGTCAAGCTATAACTTGTTACAGGTGTATGAAGAAGCTATCATCAACACCGGCTTCGGTTGGAGTTCCGCGGCCTCTTGGTTGGGGCCCATGGGATAAGTATTGTCGCTGGTTAGAGGCATTGAGGGGCTTGGCCAAGAGTAGAAGTCAGTGGTGTGAATGCCGCGCAGCTCGTCTGTTGAACTATCCTACCCTATTAATGTACAACTGTCAGGCAGACTAGCAAAACGACGAGAACCACGAAAAGTATAAAATAGCAAAACGATTCGCATCATACCATTTACTTAAATTAACTGTTTATCCTGCTGTTGAGGTAAACCTGCCATTTTTGCAACCGATGTTGTTACGTTGGCACTATACTTGATCTTAAGTAGGCTTATATATATATATATATATATATATATATATATATATATATATATATATATATATTACATTAGCTTTCCTAACTTGTCCGGAAATGAACTGCTAACCGGTAGTTCGTATCTCCAGCAGTCATTATGAATGAAAGTTTGAAGTCTGTCGATAAAATAAATTGTCTTTCTCAAACCGTATGTTCATTAAATACCATACGACTCCGCTTCAAGAGAAATATTCCGCTTATTGTAGTTACGTGAAAAACACGCAAAATGCATGGCAATATATCATATATTTCATTTACAAGAAACCACTACTGAGATTTACTCTCACCTCATGGCAGGGTCTATGTAAAGCTTCCAAGCGCCTTCGGCTGCCGGATCTCCTGGGACTAGCCAGAGAAACAATGCACTGATGACGACAATGATGGAACCAAAAAAATCTGCCAACACATGTAAAAATACTGCACGCATATTCATTGAAGTCGGTCGCCGAACTGAACAATCAATGGAAGAGGATGGCAAATGTAAATAATAAACGACTAAATATTAGTATTTTCAGATGTAATAATCCGGCAATAGTGGTAAAAGTGAATAAACTGACTGTTATGGCACACAATTGAGCCGTAGTGTCCGAGGAAGGAAGTGAGAAAATAGGAGACCGAGATTAGACTTTATTCAAAAAACGCGACGTGGGAGCAGAACTTCATAGAGAACATGTGGTGAAATTACGGGACAGAAAAGGGCTATTAAATGCACAATTGACGACACAAGGAGCAATATGCCGTAATATTCACGCAACTTACTAAAGAACTGACATTTTGACGGTTCGGACAATCTATATTGGCTGATTCTTTCAACAAGGGTATCTTTCGCACGATCACTTCAGAAAAAACGCGTTTTTGTCATTATCAGTGCTATAATCCGATTTATGACGTAAGTCACTAATAAGTGCTCTGAAATAAATGCAGTTCCATGGTTTCTTTGGTGTCAACTTACCGCCAATGAAATTCAAAAGCAAGGCTAAATTTCATTCATAAGTGTAAACTAAACTAGTTTTGAGCCTGAACATCCTGTATTCACCACACGGGGAATTTCAGCACATTTTGAACGATTGTCAAGTTTTGGTGATCACGACAAACCTCCCTGATGATTTCCAACAAGAAAAAAAGTGGAATTCGAAGATTAAAATACAGTGAACCTAACAAAGGAAGATGTGAGTGTGAAATGAGTTAGGCAGATGAGGAACTTAAATTCGCAGAACTAAGCGCGATATTTCCTTATATATATATATATATATATATATATATATATATATATATATATATATATATATATATATATATATATATATATATATATATATATATATATATATATAGAATGGTGCAAACATAATAACAGTTACAAAAATGGGGAATAAGTACCAAAAAATGCACAAAGCAGTCACTGAATAACTTGTTTTTCTCTTAGCTGAATGCGTTCTGGGCTACTCGCTCGCCCAGTCTACAGCTTAACTTTTTTATTAGAAAACGAGCCTCTGACCTTTGCGCATCCAAGCGCTTTCAGCAAGGCAGTAATTTTGGTCCAGATGAGCAAATAACCAATTACATGGTTCATTCGCCTCTTTTGGTAACCTTTTCGAGCAAGCAGAACACTCAGAGCCTTCAACTGTTCAACCTAAGGGATTTCGTGAAGTCTAAGCGGGGGGAATCATCCCGTACGATCTAGTTTAAAGCCCTTTGTCGTATCGTTTATTGACTACCTCTCATCATCAACAGCATTATCGCGCAGCAAGAGATGGCTAAGTGTGTCCCAATAAATACTCCGTTTTTCGCCGTTAGTGAAAAGGAAGAACGGTTATGATGGGAATGGTTAATTTGTAATTCCGTGAGGGACAATAGCGCCGCGCTGTTTACTACGTGTATCTGTGAGTGTATACATGCAGTTGTTTAAGTGTGGCTTGACAAAAACTGACAAGATAGCCACCGTGCACAGTCTACCGTAGTTTCTCATAAATGTAAAATATATTGATAGAACGACATCCCATTGGACGCAACCACCCAGCTTCAGTGAAACATTAGTCCGACGTCATTTAAATTTCAGTCTGGCGTAAGCCGCGAAAACCTTGGATATGCACATACTCACCAGTCGCATGGTGCTACCATCGTCCACCACACAATGGCATCGTCAACATCGGGCATCATGAAGCTCCGTAGATTTGAACATAAAAACTATACTTTCGATAAACTATTGCAGTTTTCTAAGGTTTGTCTACTGCCAGCGATATTTCTGTTGGCATCTTTCAATACTAACAACGAAGAAGGCGGAAGCGGATAGCAAAATTGTAGATCGTTCATAAACACCATCACTAGCTCGCAGCAAGCTGAAAAACTAACTGCTAATGTTCGACTGAAACATTATGAAGGAATGGTATATAGTATTGGAGGAGGAAACCGAATGAGTCTTAGTTGTCATATGATTCGAAAGATCTGTTGAGGTCCATGAAGACCACATGTCGGAAACGATGATTATCAGTAAGCTTATCGTAGTGACTCACTATTGCCGTGAATTGAAACTATGCACAGATCCAAATAACGATTAAGTTTAAATCTACTGCTTTCCTGCTTTTCATCGACTACGCCCCACCGCATTGTTTACAAGAACCAAGTCTATCAAGGCAGACTAAGCTATCTTCATCAACAGAGTTATCGGAAAGCGGTGAATTACAAATTGAGTATTCTCATCGACGTACATCAAACGCCTCAAGATTGTCCTACTAGATTTCGAATTTTCCACTCTACCCACATCTATCCACGCTCTAATTTCAAAACAATGTCAATCACCTGTGATGGTACTGGTACTCGACAGAGGAGCTTGTTGACCAGCTTGTACGAGTAATGGAATAGAAGTTGAGCATTTTGGCTTATCCCACTAGCATTAGTAAGAAGACCCTCCTACCTTCGAACCATGCCGTTTTATTAGTGCCAAGCAGACAGTTCATATAAAATGCCTGGTGATCATAAGCGAAGTCTTGCCGAACTTATTGATTCAACTGTTATTTATAACCGGTTCTTCTGACTGGTTAGTCTGGTTACAAAACCGATTGGTTTATTGTGTTCCAGTCGGTTCAGACAACTGTGGGCAACCGATTTTTCCATCAATCAGCTTCGCCAACTTCAATCTTTTTTCGACTCCGTACAGATGATGATGTGCTGTCTCCCAACGAGAATGGGCCACACATCGACGATTTGTCAACCAATACCTTCACACTGAGGTCCAATGGTTGACGCGGCCTCAGAAAATGCCAGATTATTGGAGAATACATATTGGGAAGTCTGAACAGTACCGCCATATATTACTAGCGAACCCGTTCGATCCGACGGATACTGTGGTCCCGCGCGTCAATCGACAGAGCAAATAATTTTCTATTCACGCAGACAAACAGCTGAAAACTGCCAAGAAGCCTATAAAATACACAGGAAGACAGTTGTGGTTTTTACCCATTGTCTTTGGTTCCAACCAGATATTAAACACAGAGCAGAATTTAGGAGTCAACGGAGGCTTACCCAGGTGACTCAGTTAAACTTCCTCAGACTTCTCTGTCCAGTCATCATCATCATCATCATCATCATCACCGTTCAGCGTTAAACAATAGGGCAAACCCCACTGATCACTGCCTTTCTCACCATGTTGCACGTTGAATTAGAAAGTATGAATGTACAAGATGGATAGGGAGTGGACCTATAGGGGTGGAAAAAGGGAAGAATGCCCTAGTAGCCAACACACGGAATACATAGTCTAACTGTACAAACGCACATCGATCAATCATTCTGATCCAACAGAAAGTGAAAACACGATCGACACTGCTCGCAATTCGCTGCCATATCCCTCGGTGTCTCCATCCAGCTGGTTGTGGGATCTTTTGGACCCCAACCATGAAGATACGATGCACCTAATCATCCTAAGTTCGTTATAGATTTCCTCATTCCCCGCTGCCACGTCATCTGTTGACCTCCATATGGCTTCTTCCGCTCCTGAGGAACGGAAAACAGGGCACGGTACGGCAGACGTGTTGGGCGTACGCAACACGTACTCCAACTAACGAAGTCTACTAATCTGGGTATGCTGTGATAGAATATTTACTCTCGATTTCTGACCTCAGCATTGCTCACCCGGTTATTCTATTCAACCTTAGCGATGCTTCGCAAACACCGATGGTAGAAAATCTCAAGGCAACGAACATCTTCCGCACGTAGACCCCAAGTCTCACAACTATATAACGAAACTGAACGCCCCACGGCACAGTACACAGGACTTTTCAACTTCAACGAAATATCAGGTCGGCGCCACAAGTGCTTCAGTCCAGCGTACGCCGCTCGAGCCTTCGATATACGCGTGCTCACCTCTACTACTGTGCTCCCATCCGTCGTCACGCTGATGCCCAGGTAACTGAAACGGTCGACAACTGTTAGTACCTTCCCATCGAGCATTCAGCTCGGAACTGTTGACGTCCAGTCTTGCAACATCACTTTACACTCTAAGGGTGCGAAGCGCAAGCCGAATGAAGCTACAGCTCTTGTGAGTCTATCTGGTGCAGGTTGCGTATGTACCGTACATTTTAACGAGCAGAAAAGGTCGTCGGCTTAATCTAGGCCACATAGCCTTTCACCATTTGTCAGTCCGATTCCTACATCCTGAAGATTTCGCAAGGCGTTCTCCATTATCTCATCGACGACGAAGTCAAACAGGAATGGCGAAATTGGATACCCTTGTCGAACACTGCTGGTCGTTTCGAATAAACTGCATAGTTCGCCGTAAATCCTTACGCGCCCAGAAGTATGAGTACAACGACCTTAGTAGATTCACGAAATTCTGTAGCATATTTTATCGGTGGAGAGCACTGAATAGTGCTGTTTAGTCAACTGAATCCAAGGTGCCTTGGAAGTCGGGGAAAACCATTATTATTGGTCAACGGTGTGTGTGATGCGTTTTGAGTAATTGGTAGAGAACAAATCTGGTCGATGGGTTCTCGACCTGAGTAGAATCCGGTCCATCGTCCGCGGGCGTTCCTTTCGCGAGCCGGCGCAGCAAAATCGAGACTAACACCTTGGTGATTATGGGAATTAAAGTCATCCCACGATAACTACTACAATCATTGCGTATTCCCGTTTCGAAGATGGATACAACCAAAGACTCGCCCCATAATAACGGAATATGCTCGTCGTTCCAAATGTCATGGAGAAAGGTGGTAAGTGATTTTACCAACGCACCATTGAGAAGAACTGGAGGGAGTCCGTCGGAACCGGCCGCTTTCCCGCACATCAGTAATCGCATGCATGACTCCACTAATATTTCTGATGGGGGCTCAAGTGATACTCCCCAAAAGAATCGCAGTTGTCGACGTCGGAATAACTATACTAGCATGCGGCCAGCTAAACTGCTCCTTGAGGTATTTGGCCCAACGGTCTTGTGCTATTTGCCATGAATAGGCTCTCCATTTCTATCTCACATCGCTTCACTGACCGGGGTTCGCCGTCCACCGGTGTCGTAAACAAGTTTGGATAGCCACTGACTGTTACCTGTAGCAGCCGCTACTTTCATTTCTTCGGCTCCCTCGACCCACCAATTTTCCCAATCCTTCTTAGGGCTTTTTGTGACTTGCCTTTGTAAATGTCTTCGTATCTTATGCATCTTAAAGTTAGAGAGTTGACGTTTTTGTTCCATTAGACTTAGTGACCCTTGAGGAATCCAGTGTCTTTGATAGACATCGGATCTAGGACCACAAGCGAAACCCGCTGCTACATGTACTGTCCGTTTGATGTGGGCCCATTTCTAACCTAGAATACTGCTCGTCGTAGTTCCTAGATCGTGGTAACTTCTGTTCATAACTGATGTGAACTTCCGGACCACACAAACGTTGCATGGTTAACCAGGTTTGAGGTTTGCGTCGATGACCATGAAGCTGGAGCGGCAATTGCATTAAAACTCATGCACAGTCCGACTCTTCGTACGTGGACCAGTAGGATCTACAGTTCTGGACAGAACCACGCCGCCGGTAGTGTAGTGCGATATGATCAATCTGACTGAGTGCATGCAGAGTTAGAGCGTCATGTCGTTGTGCGACGCCAGCTGTGTCTGAAATTTGTATTGGACGGGAAAGACCGATTATCTGGGCAAAACTGGAGAAGCCTATTCCCGTTACCTGTGTGCTGAGCAGGTAGGGCAAAAGGTCCATCTAAACAAACTTCTGACGCACTAAGCTCGCCAACTCGTGTATTAAAATCGCCAGCTAGTACTATAATTTTAGTGTTTTATCCTGCGAACAAGTGGTGAGTTCGTCATAGAACTTATCCTCCTGCGCGTTAGAACTGTCGGAGCGTATGCCGAAATCGCCAACAAACTGCCCTTAACACAGCTACCCTTTCAAACGCCAAATGACCCCTGGTTTCTTACAGCACATAAACAACTGTTAACCGGGATCCAGCCTTAAAAAACAGCTTTAGCCTTGTCAGTGAAGACTATTCCTACACCATTTAGTCACACAGCCGCAGCTGCTCCGACTCCTAAAATGCGCAGGGAAAAAGTTGACGAGATTTCAGGAGCAGTTAGTTGAACTACATTGCTCGAATTCTGGATGTGCGTCTCATTGACGCAGCAGAAATCAATCGCCACGGTCCATTCTGAACGCTCGGTACGCCTGCTGACCAGCCTGCGCCAGTGTAGGCACGTTAAAGAAGTCGATACTCAGAGACTGACGAGGCTTGAGAAAATTCAAGATACACTGTTGGATTATTTACGACACTTTGACGATGAACCGCTGCGAGTATCGGGCGTATCATCAGTAGGAGCATTATGGGTAGGCAGAGGAAGTGAAGAGAGGTGGTTGGGGACAGAAGACAAAGGCTGGATCATCAGTTGACATCAAATCTTGATTCGAAAGAACCATCCATTCATCCAACTTCGCATTTGTCATTGGATTCACGGCTCTTAATGAGCCGTTTGTGTGATCCGTGGAATCAGATTGGTGGGGAAAACATATCACTTTAAGATGCAGCCTCTTCATCAGGAATGGTTGCCCCGCTGGACAGATGATCTTTGGTTGACTGTGACCAGTCGGATTACCCGAAAAGTAAAGATTATATCTGAGATGTCTACACCGTAGCCTTGTGCATCGATCATTTGACCAAGGCGGGTCACATACACCAAACAAGTCCTTCCATAATACTGTGTTTCTACGTTAATAAGCTGATTCCGAATATCAGCGCCGTTGAAACGAGAAATATGATTAGAAAACAGGCAAGAGGTTAGGAAAATAACAATTCACTGCCGTTCGACTCGTTACCAAACCTGACTTATTGGGACCTTATGCGGTCTTCCACTCCAAGCGTAATGGCGTGGTTGTCGGTTATCTCTGATAGTGCTTTGCGTTCGTGGCCATGGGGTATACCCCTTCCACTGCACTTATGAATAAAAATGTAATAAAACAGTACGTGTTGTTCCTTTCAAGGGATGATTTTCCGCCGACGTCGAAGGAACACCTCGGGTCTCACAGAAAGTGAATATTTTGCTTTTTTGACATCTGATTCACTAGAAGTGATCTATAAGCCTAAATGATAGCCTGAAGCAAAAGCCCTTCATTTTAACCGTTTCGCAGTTTGTCAGCAAACTGAAACCGATGACTTCTCTTTAGTGACACGTTATTTCTCTTCGTTTGGGTTAAACAGTTCTCTACTCCATTGTGTAGTTCTGGTCGCTCATTCGGTCTGGCCGTGATTCCGAATTCCCGGGTTACTACCTATATTGTGCCAGTGTTTCGCAGTTGTTCGGATCTATGAGATCAAGTGGATAGTAAAAGAAAGGCAGAACTAATGAAACTAGTTCATCCGGCAACATCGAATGAGCGACAAACAGTGGTTGAGAACGAATGCTCCTAGATGGTGCATTCGCACTTTCACGTATTAGTGTGCATGCACACGCTCATTTATGCACGCGAACCCTATACGCGCAGAGTGACATCCGTAAAGAATGACAGGTCATGATTCGCTTATCGGTCAATAACGCAGCCAACCACGCAGCCTAACACGATAGTGACTGGTGAATTTGAAATTCAACCCTTTGTCCTTTTTGAGGTGATAGACGTCTAATCCAATTAACTACTTGAGTGTGTGAACAAAATGACTGACCTTACCGATAACATGTAGTAGGAAAAACAGGATGCATTAATGACCTTGGCTCAACCTTTGACTACCTTCAATGAACCTTTCGGCGTCCTAAACTGTAAGTTTGCAGCTGGATAAATTCCGGTGTGACGCTTGTAGACACCCTTCCGTCAGATACTGATTACAGACATTGGCAAGCTAGCAATCGTTCATTTCGCCCAAGTGGTTTATGGGATGAGTTATCAACCGAACGAATCATGGTCAGTTACACGCCGGAAGTCCCGTTGACCTGTCATTTTTTACAGATATCACTCTGCGCGGATAAATCACGCGTTCATAAACGCGCGTGTGCGTGCACACCAATGTGTGAATGTGTGGATGCACCAAGAGCATCCATTTTCGACCACTCTGTGGATACGAATTCCATTTTGGTTTCTAACTCACATCCCAAAAGAGACAGTCTGCTAGTAAAACTTTCGTTTACATCTAGATTCAGCTATATATATATATATATATATATATATATATATATATATATATATATATATATATATATATATCGCTCAGATAGTCGGTTAGCAGAGGAACATGAAATGATTTCTTTGCTTTTTCACCGCTCACTTCTTGATATTTTTGTCGTTCTTTGTCCGCTTGAGAGCTTTCTTTATTTGTGGAGTACGGGAATTCGACAGGCGATTCGTACAGCACCTGTGCTACTGACATCCATTCTGAGCCATGTCCCCCAAAGCCTCTGTCCAATATGGCATGATGCCACGGACTATCGATGTTATCGTCCATGGCATACACATAAACGCAGAAAGTGACTGTTATGTTCCGCATTATTCGATCGTTCTGAAACACGAAGGCATACGATTGCTTGTACACGTACACACGCACAGAGTTGATGTTGGTTATACCTCGAGTCGGACAGCGTTGACTAACCGATGTCGCTGGGCACCGATTGACCTTGCTTGGCCTGTGTTGAATGTACGCTTCGATTACGCCTGGGCACGCAGGTAACTATGTTCACCTACCTACTCACTTACCTATATGCTTGCATTTACGAGACTACTAATAAAGTACACCACTTGTTTTACCGATAACTGCGCGAAGAACAATGACAACGTTAACTTAGCTGTTATTTATTCAACACGTTGAATGTTACTGTTTAAGTTAAGAAAACACTGAGATGTAACAAAGGAAGTTTCGTATAATGCCAAAATTCTTGTTTTTATATGATGAGCGGAGAAAGACATGAAAAAACAGTTTAGAACTAAATGGCTAAAACCACACAAGGCAAACTGACCAAACCTACCTTTTGTCGGTTTAATTTGTTGACTGTAAGAATTTGGAACAGCATTGATTGTGTCACTGGTCTTACTCAATGCAAACTGGCTGCCATCTATGTAAGCTTGTAGTTTCTTCCCTCCCATAACCGCCTCGTTTTCATCTGTGGTTCGGTTATGCACCGCAGATGAATGGACGTAGTTTGTGGTACTACGCTCTCCGTCAGATTCTGATGTTAGAGGGGCTGCAGTCATACCCTGAAAAAAGAAGCCAACAGAGAGTCCGTTTCAAATCACACCATGAGAAAAACGTCCGGAAAAAGTTGTCTTTTAGGAAACGGAATAAGATCAGGTATACAATATTTAAAGCAAATTTTAGTATCATATGAAACTTCGATAGCCTAACTCCTCCACATTAAAATGGAATGCCTGATAAACTAGAAGATCCCAATTTATAGGAGCGAGTTTACCGTTTTAGATCAGAATGAATGAATAAACGTTGACATAATACGATGGAGACTATCGTAGTTGTATACTTAAATTATTTTGTTTACATCGCAAGCGTTTCATAACCAGTCAAACTGAAACCATCTATGCAAAACGACGATGTCCCATTGACTAACAATGCAACGTTTGTAACCTAAACACTAATGTAAGTGACCGAGAACCCCTTGCAATAATAAACCAGGAGATAAATTCTCATTGTAGGCAACGAAAATACCCGCCTTCAGTTTCATCCGATTTACATAAGACATGAAACGGAAGATGACTAAAAAGATGGAAATGTATCCGCTAGATATAAACGCTGAATCAAGACATCCTTGTAGCTTCAAATCATGAGAATCACAGACCCTGGTGATTAAAGTTAAGACTGGAATCAACTGTTGTCGGAATCGATCTCTGAGCCATGTAAATTTTTCTGCAGCACTAATACAACTATTAGGCACCACGTGGAACCACTTCGAATCAGCCCTGGCGCCTCGTACTACTAAGCATCTTTCATAGTAATCCTACCTGGTCGTCTCACCGCATTGGCATCGAGGTTGTGATAGAAGCTACGGAAGCAAGAAAGATACAACCTGTTCAAACAACGGATAGAGATAAAAACCGAGCGCTTTCGGTCGTACGTCACGGAATTGGTCGTTCTCAAGTTATACCAATATAAGAGATATATTGTTTATTATAGAAAAAGGCACGATAGCGAACAAGCTCGTTTTCGGTAACTTCATCCTCTGGCTAATACAGTTACATATATATACGATAAGAATGCATATTTTCGGAACAAAATACAGGGTATTTTCAGTATCAAATTCAGATTGGTCAATCAATATTGTAGGTGTTTTGCGGTTCGGAAAACGGGTGGGAAGTTGATTGTTCGTGGTTGGGAAAACTCGGTGTAGAAAGTACATCTGGGGTGGGTTGGCTGCTTCCTGTCACGACTGAAAGGTAGCGGTCGAGGTCACCATGATTTTGTCCCCCACTTGTCGATCGCGGCCAGGGTAGCTGCAGTGATTTGACAAATCACTTGTGTGAACAAAGCGATGGATTTAACAGCCTAATCGCTACTGCCTCCGCTGCTCCCAAAGTGATTTGGCGAACGATCTTCGAAGAATTCACAGGCACTTTGTAAATTATCTTGAAGGCTTCGCTTTACCGACAAACCGATGGAGTTGCGATGGGCTCGCCTCTGGGATCCCTACTTGCCGACATTTTCGTTGCCAAGCTGGAGAATGGAGTACTCAAAGACACCATAGAAAGACTACCAATGTACTGCCGGTATGTGGACGACATCTTCATTATGATTGCAAAACATGTTCACCTAGATGAACTAATGGAAAAGTTTAACCAGACTCACAGTGCGCTCAGTTTCACATCCGAAATGGAATTAGACGGCAACTTTCATTTTCTGGATGTAAACCTTACGAAAAGGGAACATGGGAAGCTCGTCCGCCGCGTCTATCGTAAACCAACATGGACAGGCCAATACACACATTTTGCCAGTTTCATGCCTCTAAAACGCAAACAGAACTTAGTCCGATCCCTAGCGTCTCGCATACGAAAGATCTGTTCCGAGGAAACAGTGAGTGAGGAATTACATCACATAAGACAAACATTACTGAACAACGGGTATCCGGAACGTTTCATTCAAAAGAACATTTCCGAAGTACCCAAGTGACCATTGATAATCACCGCCAAGAGGAAAGAATTGCACATGCAACTTCCCTTCCAAGGGAGATGTTAAATGCGGACTACTAGTTCGGCCCCTTAGGGATGCAATCGCCCGTACATTTCCCGCCGCTGATCTACGCGCCCACTTCACAAGCCGGTCTATGATTTCTATGAATATCAAAGACAAAATGCCTGTCCTTTCCTCCTCTATGTTAACCTATTCATTTGTTTGCTCATGTTCGGCAAGCTATGTAGGCAAAACGACACGGCAACTGTCCCAAAGAATCAAGGAACACAAACCAGCTTGGCTGAGGACAGGAACTAGAAGAACCATAACTAGTGCAATCGTAGCGCACCTTGCCGAGACAGGGCATCAGGTAGACAACGAAGCCTTCAAGATAATTTACAAAGTGCCTGTGAATTCTTCGAAGATCGTTCGCCAAATCACTTTGGGAGCAGCGGAGGCAGTAGCGATTAGGCTGTTAAATCCATCGCTTTGTTCACACAAGTGATTTGTTAAATCACTGCAGCTACCCTGGCCGCGATCGACAAGTGGGGGACAAAATCATGGTGACCTCGACCGCGACCTTTCAGTCGTGACAGGAAGCAGCCAACCCACCCCAGATGTACTTTCTACACCGAGTTTTCCCAACCACGAACAATCAACTTCCCACCCGTTTTCCGAACCGCAAAACACCTACAATATTGATTGACCAATCTGAATTTGATACTGAAAATACCCTGTATTTTGTTCCGAAAATATGCATTCTTATCGTATATATATGTAACTGTATTAGCCAGAGGATGAAGTTACCGAAAACGAGCTTGTTCGCTATCGTGCCTTTTTCTATAATGCAATGGGATTATTCAGTGAAATATTGTTTATTGTTTGTTGTAACAACGGCTGTTCCCGAAAAAAATCTTATTGAATATGAAGTTGGCAGCACGCCATCAAACCAAGTCTGAGACAAATCTGATTGTCGCGCAAAGCAATGAAATGTCAGTTTAGCTGATTTGGTCTACATAATGCCTTTTACATCTTAAGGACGCAGTTTCAAATCATCTGTTAAGGGTATCCTTAAGAGGCAGCAATCAAAACCCACTGCGCCCGGGTGAAAAGCTTGCAAGAATAAACAAAAATACCTAGCTTTATACAACCTCGTCATAATAAAAACAATCAGAGACCCATGTAAACGGGTCAGCCTATTTATAGTGATTGTTACTTTGTTTTACATGTGACGTTACTAACTATGTTATCGGCTCCAAAGCGAGTCTGCTGTTTGAATAACCATCAGCCACGCAGAAGGTGCGGCAGTTTCGATGGCTACCTCTCAAAAATAGCTAACTAAGGAAGTTATGGTGGGGACGGAAAAAAGCCATGAATGACAACATCGAGTAGATAAGCAGTGTAAATATGACAGCCCTACCGGTCGCAACACAACGATATATTCCAAAGCGCTTAACCACGGCGTGGGCGGATCTATAAGACTAATCCAGAATATAACGCCCTTGATTATCTAAATCAACTGGTCAGGCTTACTATAGTTGTCTCCCTTGCCATGGAAAGGTCGACCATGTACATGTAACCACTAGTCGTTGCTGAAAATGCTGCATTTTGACGAGGGTTATCCAAGAACATTCAGAATACATGCCCCATCCACCTGTGTTACACCTCCCAGGAACATAGAACAGACGCAAAATGAAAGTTGTTCCTAAATACTCACACCAGCAAGCTTGCCACATGTCCGTTTATTTCAGCTTGTCAGCCTAATTTCAAGGCCTTGTTCCATGGCAAATCATGCTGACATCGTGAAACTTTTTAGCAGCCTAGGAAAGAAGTCAGAGCTCGTCTCCAATTCAGGGGTCTGCGGTCGCAAAACTCCCCAAAAAAATCTGCTTTGCATTTAATGCGTATTAGGTCCATCCACATAATCTAGGCAAAACTATCAAAACCCGATTCACAATCACGTTTTTTATCGAATTACCATCACTGTCAATAAAATCTTAAATTACCTTGGCGTCTGTAAATATGGCGGGGTACAACATTATTGTCAATATCTTTATTGATAGTGCTTACATATGTTAACATGAGCCAGAAGATCGGTATGGTGTCAAGAAGACAACGGAGGGAGTGGGGAAAAATGACGAAGTGTGCGGATATACAAAATTAAAGTTTATTGCTACATACTTCTCGATGCTTTCTGACGATTAGTCTTTTTAGTAATCAAGGGGCGCGAGTTTATCAACAAGCCGCATAACATGTACGCCATGTGGTTTGATTACAGTCCCATTTCCAATATGTCCTCGTATTTTATTTGCACGATGGTTAGATTTTTGTGGTCATAGGGCAAAACACTGCACACACGGCGGAGTACATTTAATCCCTAAGAGTTTTATTTCGTTTGAATGTCAAGTATTTTACACTAATAAAATCTAAGCTACATCTCCTCTGCTCTTATGATTTTGTATTCATTTTCCGACACTTCTAACCACAGTGGTGAAATTCCCCAGACATTGAAGTAAACCGTAAATCTTAAGTTAATCACGACAAAGCACGACAGCAAACTCAGACCTCAGGCAGTCTTTCGAGTGCTTAGCAGTTGCGAGGAGTGGTTGTATACTCCGAAACCACAATCACCAAGACCATCGAGGCGAGTGCATCGGCAAAATCTGAATCTTAAGTTATACGGTTTGCAAGTAGTCAAACTCCACTGGCTGACACATCGGACATAGGTGAAGTGATCCGTGGGTACTGGACGAGCTAGACAAATTCTACTAAAGATCAGCAAGCAGCAGTGAAAGATAGTCGTGGACTTTGGTCAAATCAGTTCCGCTAAAAAACAAAACGCATTTCTTGGTTACCGTAGTTCCAAACAGATAGTTGCAAAGTTCAGTTCTACAGAGGTAATCAAAAGCCGAGTAGATCTCTAGAGGCAAGAAAACTGAGACTTAGTACGGACCGACAGTGCTCAAGCATCTTTTGAAAGATAGAGTTTTGATTGAGGCGTTCACTTCCGATGCAAATTCAGCCTACATTTTGTATGCCCTCCTGAAGCTTGTGGCAGAACCTGGAGAACGTGAAGCACACCAATAGCTTAGTCTCTATTCGAGTATGCCTTATATCAACGTGGTTGGAGCAGTCTGCACGGCATCCACTTAACGACGGGAGCAACAACCGGCGTTTCTTCCACCAACTGTGTTTGGTGAGATTTTTATCTGATTTTCTGCACAGACTTGCCCAACTTGATACATTCTGCGGGGTACTGCGGAAAAGGTATTTTTCAAATCATACGTCCGTTGCAGACCAATTGAGCATGGGAGATAAAGACTGGTTTTCGTTTAAGAGGGGGCACAACCTTTGGTAGAAGATTATTAGTAGAGCCACAACTATTTTGAATTCCCCTAGATCTTTTATCTAAATGATTACTGTCATCAACTAGGAAGACTGTATAGTGGGTAGATTTTTCAACGTAACACCGACTAGCAGTTTATTATTCCATTCCTTTTTAGTGGGATATAAATAGGAAGTTAAATCTCATAGCTAACTTACCTCATCTTCCACCTCAATGGTTGTATTGGAATTATCGTGTGAATGAGCGCCCAAGACAATTAAACCAAGAACATTGACCGCAAGTCCGCCTGCTCCAACGTAAACCATAAGTTTTGGATTTACAATAGGCTCTGGCTCGATGAATCGTTGAATAGCGTTCATAAGAATAGTTGAACACAATGTAATGAGAACAACTGTGTTGATGAGTCCGCCCATGACCTCAGCCCTCTGCCAGCCGAAAGTGTTCTTAGAAGAACTCGGCCATTTGGCGATTCGAGCAGCGATCACCCCAACAACCAGGGCGAGAAAGTCCGAAAGCATATGGAACGCATCCGCCACTAAAGCTATTGAGTGTATTACATACCCAACGATGAGTTCAACCAGAAAATAGGCGGCGACCAGAACCATCATACTGACCAAGCGCGACGTATTGCCACAATGGAAGCACATTCTGAATGGATTGTCAAGAGCAAAAGAGTGTTTTATTATCACAAATGGCAAAGTTTATATAAGTTCCAACGCGGTTCTGAGTATCTCCGCCAGCAGGGCCGCCCTATAAATAGCGGATGCGCGAAGAGGCGGAAAGATCGGAGGCAGCGCCATAACGAGATATGTACTCCTGTTCCGATTCAGCGTGTTAAAAGTATTGAAGTTTTGAAGTCCTACCGTAATACATGGGTAGCATACTGAACCTCATATACTCATGAACCTTGTAATCGTCTTGTTATCTGAATTTTCTCAGTGGTCCAGAGGCAGTTCATTGGACAGGGGACGCCAGTTCAATTTCAATTTTGTATCCAGGACCTAATACACCTGACTGCCCAATTTCCTGCACCAGGTAGCTCCGGCGATCTGATGATGAACTCTTCTTTCTCTTGACCTCTAGAGGCAGAGAAAAAAGGTGAAACACAGTAGCCTGCACAAAACCTCTACCTCAGTACCATACTGTAAGGTCTTGAAGTCTTAAAGTCTTGAAGAGACACCCGGGTACCGGGACGAATCCCACAAGTTCCCAAATCTTGTGATTATCTTGTTATCTGAATGTCAACAGTGCCTGGAAGGTAGCTCACTGGATAATAGGGCAATGGGAAAGTGGGAAAGGCTTCAAAGCACAAATCTCGAGAGTGTCTTGCATCTGGTGTTGCCGTCCCTCCTGAAGATAGACCACTGGACAAGGCGAAATAGCTCAGGACGCTAGTCTCTACCGCATTCTGCGTGCTGCATTGCCGGTGATCTGGAAGATAAACCTCTGGACAGGGAGGGAAAATTTATCCTTGCGGAGGCCCGCTCATCTTGAGCAGCACGAAAGTTTCCGTCACGAAAAATCTGTCGAACATAAAACAGCGAGATTTTTGAACCTGGCTCGCGACTGGGGGCACAGTCACGAATCCCCATCTCGCAACTCCTTTACTAAAAGTGTTCTTCGGTTCTTCGTACTACGTGGGCCACCTGCAAGTCAATCTAATGCTCAGCGTTACATGTTTATTTTGACCAGGTAGGTGTTGTTCATGACCCGTGACAGTGTGAGATAACGATTGGCTTGTATTTGACAGCTTGCGTGAAAGCATGCGCAAGGGCAACCGTCAGACAAGAACGGCGCTTGGCGGTCGGCATTCAGTTAAAAGAAAACCTGGTAAAGGCTAGAAAGAACTGACTGTCCTAACACCACCCCCTCCAGATAACAACCTTCTGACAGGAGAAAAAGCGGAATCGGAGTAGACTTCATACAGTGCCACGCAGGGATTGTTCCCGCCGTTCCTTAAGCACCTCATTCTCTACTGCATCCAGGCTTCGTCTAAATGCGGTCGAAGACTTGGCCTCATCAACCTAAATTGGCGGTGGGAAGCCAGAGGCTAATGGGATACTTCGTGCACGTCCGTATGCATGGTGTCCTCCGCTGCTGACCCAACCAGTTTTATGTCATATGCAAATACATGGCACGGACATTCTAGCCCTTTTACCTGGTCATTCACAAACGCCAAGTAGCCGAGAACCGAACCTTGAAGCACACCACTGAAAGGCTTTCCCCCTCTCGAGGTACCACCTCACCTTATGACATAAAAATTTGTGCCGTTTGTACACCGCACTGTCCACCTTTCCATTTTTCGGTGCTACTCTGAGAGCCCTAAGTTTATGAACGATCCCCCTATGGTCTGCTGAACCAACGGCTTCCTGGAAGTCTTGACAGCACTCTTCCTCTCTTTGTCCACTGTAACGACCAGTCGTGGAAAATCCCCCTAAAACCCTAGGGATTCAGTGTTTTTCTTAACATCACTCACTTACTTACACTATTGACGTGTCTTTACGAACTGTTTGTTTTTATGGACCAATTGTTGTTTGTTCGCACCCAGAGCGTTACTTTTTCATATCCTTGTTCTGGACCTGCATGACACACGTGCTCCATGCTCGCACGCTGCAATTCGGTTTCTCGTTTGTTGAGTCCTTGTGATCTCATTATTGAGGTTTGTATCTTTTTGGTATCATTGTTCATGCAATAATCTGGTATCGTAGAATATCACGAATAATCGCCTTTTGATTTATGGATCTGTTGTCAATTTGGCTACGCATTGCTCAAACATGTGTTACAATACTCAATAGATCAATTTGGAACGAGGAAAAACACGCAAAATGCCAAGAAAAGGATCAAAAACGTTGGAATCTGGACAGGAAGTAATACGGCAAGTCCTTGGGGAGGTTTTGAGTACATTTGATTCTTTAGTCAATGTTAGATCGCCTAGTCCTGTCAGTGCTAGTTCATGTCTTTTTGAGAGCAATATGGATTGCAGGGGTGTGGATCTATATAGGCTGAGAATACTAGACCTGGAACAGCAGTTGTCATCGGCTAGACAACAAGCCCAGGAAGCAGAAAAGAAGAGCGTGAGCATGTAACCAGCAACTACGACACTTCCGATAGATCGGGGTGCAATATGATAGGGAACTCCACGCCGGCCGCCGACTATAAAACACCATCGATCGATTTGCCAAGAGAGGAACTAACGGTTTTCGACGGGCGATCTGAACACTACTGCAAGTTTGTCAAACAGTTCGAGGCGTTCGTCGAAAATAAGGTAACCGACCCCGGGCAAAGGCTTCTCCACCTGACTCACTACTGTCGAGGCCGAGCAAGAGAAACTATCGACGGGTGTACTATGCTTGACCCGGAACAAGGCTACACCCGAGCAAGGAAGATTCTAAGTAGCCCGTAACCTAGTGGAGGGCGTGATGTTAGAGGCAAAGAGAACCAAGGGCGATGTACACACAGTGGCCGACCTGGTGATCAAGATGCAGAACTGCTCGATAGCCCTAGACCATTTACGTTACTGGGCTGACCTAGATGCCATGCACACCTTGGAAAGCATAGTCCATCACCTCTCTCTCAAACTACAGGGTCGGTGGGCGGAAGAAGCGGAACGGATAAGCCGAAGCGACAGGGAGGCTAACTTCGAAGACCAGACCGAATACTTGGACAGGCAAACCAAGATAGCCGACAGCAGGTTTGGCCGACTTATCCTGTGATGCTAGCCATGGGCTACTAGAATGCCCCAAGTTCGGCAACGCCACAATAGACGAACGGTGGGGAATGGCGAGGATGGCATGAGCGTGCTTCATTTGTCTCAACACCAAGCACCAGGCGGCAGCTTGTAGAACAATGAACAGATGTGGTTGCGAGAGCTGTACGGGCAGACATAATCGATTGCTGCACCAGGCGAGAGTAACTTTACCTGAGGCGAGTACCAAGCCCAGCGTTATTTGTTCAACGTCGCGGTCTGCCAGTAAACCGGTACGTTTAGGCGTAGTTGCCGTGGGAGTAGTGACCCCAACTGGGGTGGTCAAAGCGTTGGCCTTCATAAATAGTGGCTCGGATACCAAGCTAGTAAGGAAGGAGTTCGCAGAGAGATAAGGGATCAGAGGGAATCAATCTTCACTAGCATTGAGCACGGTGAGCGGCACCGAAGTCATCCAGTCGACCAAAGTGCACCTACAGCTCGTTTCCTTGGTCAGCAAAGAATAGAAGCTCTAGATGCATTCACCATGAAGGATCTGCCGATAAGAGCACCTCGGTCAGTGCAGTCGATCCTGACTCAGTGGCCGAATCTCGACGGGATTACGATCGAGGAGTGGCAGAATAGCAAAATTGATCTGCTGATCGGCTGTGATGTACCGGAAGCTCATTGGGTCCTAGAGCAAAAAATAGGAAGCCGCAAAGCACCCTATGCAGTACGCACTATATTCGGTTGGACTTTATATGGCAGCACAGTGGAAGGTGCAGCAAACTAATCCAAATCAACTGCACTTCGGTGGAAACGGCGAACATTGAACAGGCATTCCAACAGCTGCATAACTACGAATTTGCCGACCTGGCCATTGATAGAGATGCTCCATCACGAGAAGATAGGTCGGCTTTGAAAATGGTAGCCGAATACGCCAATTATGTAGTAGATCTTTCCGAGATTCCTGTCCCGTGGAGGCCCAACATGAAACCTATGCCAAACAACCGAGAAATGGCTCTGAAAAGACTACTCTTCCTCAAAACCGGGCTACTTCAAGGACCACAATTAAGGATAGAATATACGCGAGCCATGCAACATAACATCGACTTGGGTTATGTAGAAAGAGTGGATACAGCGGTAATCAGTGCAAACTTGAGGTGGTACCCACCTCATCACCCGGTCGTGAACCCAAAGAAACTGGGGAAGGTCAGAGTGGTTTTTCACTGTGCCGCGAAATGTCAGGATGTGTCACTCAACGACCATATACTACAGGGCCCAGACTGGACAACACCACTAGTCTAGGTTTTATGTCGTTTCCGGCTAGGAAAAGTAACCGTCTCTGCGGATATACGTGAAATGTTTCTACATGTGAAGATGCCCGTTAAAGATAGGGACGCCTTTCGTCTTCTCTGGTGGCCTGCAAACGATGCAAGTCGTGCACCTGACTACCGTTCATCCCTTTGGGACAGTATCATCTCCCTTCTGTGCTAATTTTGCCCTCCAGGAAACCCTCAAGCGTTTCGGCGGCACCAGCAATTTGCCAGGAGGGGCAATGGGCCAATTCTACGTGGGCGATTTTCCATGTTCCTTTGACGACCCAAAACTGCTATTCTCCACGTGACCGAACTGATAGCCACCCTAAATGCCGGAGGATTCAATCTCACTAAATAGACTTCAAACGGCCAAGAGGTGCTCAATGTTAAACCGAAATCCGAAAAAACGGAGTGCACGAGAGAGCTTTTGGGATCTTCTTCACGAAGGTAGCGCACGCTTGGTCTTCAGTGGAAACCCAGAGGTGACGAATTCATTTTCACTCTGGACCTACCCAAACGACCAGTCACACGGGGAGGAATCCTATCATCAGTCTCAAGCCTCTATAACCCCCTAGTTTTTGTTTCGCCATGGTCGTTACCGGGAAAGTGCTTGCTGCAATCGCTGTGCCAGCGAGAGACAGGTTGGGACGAACCTCTCCAGGATGACGACGATAAGCGATGGCGCGACTGGCTGCACAGCCTGGAGCAACTTATGGAGATCAAAATACAAAGATGCCTAACGGGAATCAAGTGCACAAACGACGCCCAACTCCACTTATTCTCCGATGCAACAGAAATAGGCTACGGGATAGTCGCTTACGGCTGCTGGGTGGACGCAAATGGTGGGCCGCACAGCCAGATACTATTCGCAGAGTCGAGAATGGCTCCACTGAAAACAGTGTCCTTTCCTAGGCTGGAACTGACTGCAGCAGTATCGGCCGTAAAAGCCACTACGCTGATAAGAAGATGCTCCGATCGGATAGACTGGAAACCGAACTTTTGGACGGACTCAGCCAAGGTACTACATTACATAAACAGCATTACTACTCACTTTAACACCATTGTGGCCAACAGACGCACTATAATCCGTGAGTCGACTGAGACCGATCAATGGCTCTATGTACAATCCGCCAGTAACCCGGCCGACTTCTGCTCAAGGGGCCTGAAAACACTAGAGAGGTTGCGGATGTGGACAATGGGACCGGACTTCTTAACGGCAGCTTAAGAGATGTGGCCAAGGCTATTAATACCTAAGACTGATGATGGCGATATCGGGACTGAAAGACTGATAATGGCTACAAACTTCACGGGAATGGTAAGCCTAATGGAAAAAATGTGCCAGTTTCCCAACTGGACAAAATTGTTAAGAGCCGTGGTCTGGTGGACACAATACAAAGTACTACTATTGATTACGAAAGGCGCAAGACCACGGAACACATTGAATGTGGAGACGATACCGCCGGGCGAGCTGGCTGGCTGGACCTGGTGGATTTGAGCCATAAGCATCCGTGATAGCACCGATCACTGTAGGGCACTTGGAGGCCGTCGTATCGGGCGAAGGCCCAGATATTTTGTAAGGGTCCGCGCCAGGTGGTTGATAGCCGACACATATTAGCTACATTGGCTACACACCTGCATTCACATCGAAAAGTAGATTTTCCATTACCTGTGATTCAGGCTCTCCGTGCCAACAACAAAATTCTCTGAATGTATTTCAAAGTCCGGTGGATCACTTTCATCCGTGTGCTGTTCGTCCCATTGGGAAGTGACCAACGAAGCTAGCTCAATGGTTAAAACCACTATGGTTACTGTGTCGATCATTGGAATATTAGTTCGCGCGTGACCAATTATTCACTATGGTTATTCAGAGCCGACTGTGCGGACGGCGATAGCTCAGCTGGTAGAGCATGTGCCTGGTACGCGGAGGATCGTCGGTTCGACTCTGGCTCGAGGGGTCCTAATTTTCTATGTGAATGAAAGTGGATTGTCCATTACTTGTACGTATGTGTGGATACGAATATATACCTACATATATATAAACACAAAGATGTACACACACTTGTACCTGTATGAGCATGTATATATACGCATATATATATGCTTGTACAAGCAAGCATTTATAAATTCTTACACGTAGGTGCATACAAGCATGTATAACTGTACCGATGTACGGAACACTTTTCAGGATTTAGTCCATCCCCTCCAGCATGGACCGATTTCTGCTTCCGTGACCGCAAAAATGTGAGATCGTTCGCACCTAAGGGAACCTTCAGTTACGAGAAGTGAAGGCTAGGCTTATAAGGATGCATGAAGCCCATTAGACACACAAGTCTACACATTACCCACCCAAACCTCCGATGTGAGGGAAGACTCACCCCAGTGCACACTCCTACGTTCGTCATGCGATTTATGTAATATGTCGCATCTAACGGATGGACCCTTTCGGTAACCAATGCAAAACAGAGAACAAAATGAATAGAAAGAAGTATATTCATAGGGGGTGGTCCATTTGTACAAAGTGATCCTTTGATACACACTTCCGTGCAGGACTGAAGGTGCCCGGACGCCACTCTTGAAAACCGGCTAATTTCTTTGTACTCGAGAGGTGCGACCCGACGCACTGCTCTGGTGAATCAGTTCAAATCAAGCCGAAGTTCTACTGCCGTAAAGGTGAACCTAACGGCGTTTAGCATCCGGGATGTCGCAGAGCTTCTTCCGCTCTCTCCCCGGGGAGTAGAAATAGAAACAACTATCATCTGTGTTTCCCAGGTACAAAGCAAAATGAAAATCGTAGTTTTAATTAACCTATCTTTCATTGTGGGTGGCAGGGAGAACTAGGAAGTACTCATGTTTCTCTTCGTTTTCCAAGTTTTCACATAGGTAATGCGTCCAACGCGAGCAACGGATGCACTGCTGCCACTGGGCCTCCCGGTGCAACTTCTTTTCGGGATCGTGAGGAAGGCAAAAGCTGCAATCGCTCTCCATGATCGGTGGAAGCGGCCTTTCCAGAAGAAGCCTTTTCTCCCGAATCCGGTGTTGTGCGGAGGTGGTAATATGCTAACCTCGGAACCGTACCAGCCGCCATGGATGTCCCATCAGCTGAATGCCTTTTTCATCCGTGTTTCTAAGCTCTATTGTGGCTTTACTTTTTGAAGAAGTAGGAACAACGGGGACCTGTGACGTTCCCGGTATTCGTCCCATAGAGTGCTTAACCGTGAGCATACTTCTTGTGCTATTTTGTCTCTTCACGTGCCTAATAAAAGTATGAGCATCTCCCAAGCCTACCGTTGTATTAGTAGCTTTGTCAACGCGGCTTATGTCAACACCTCGTCCAGAAACAATGATCGTGGTTAAGTTCCGGAATATATTGGAGACGTAAGCCAAATCGCCCATCCACTGGTAGATGCTTTGTTTGTCCCTTAATGACAAACTTGGAAGCATTAAGAATGACGCTTCATATCCCCAATAAAGTGGAGGCAACGTAAAACGATTTGTGCTCCCGGATAGGAAACCGCAAATCCGTCGTACTGGGCTCAGCTTTGATCCAATATAGTTGTCTTCACGTTGGTTGTACCCGGTAATCTAGCTGACATTTCTTTGACTGCAAGCGGATAGCCTGCTCTACTCTCGTTAGGGAGCAGGGCGTAGAATGTTGAACGACCTAGGCCACTGTCATCTATCATCATGCAAATCCAGAGAAGGTAGTCACCAAAGTTCAGCTGGCGGGGGGAGGTCCGCTAGCAGTACCTTTTTAAATTTATCCGCCAAAGCCCTCAAGGCCTGTTAAGTGCGAAGTGCGAACATGGCTACGCCTTCCCGCGATATGATCTGCAGATAACAGTGGTCAGTCATTAGTTGTTGAACTTTCAGTACATGACTGCGGTCATCTACGGCAGTAGCCCTGGCCCCCATGTAGTAAATATCCCTTACCGTGAACAACCGGCTGAAAGTTTTATGAGCATATTCACATACCTCACTGGATCTACGAAAAGTTTCCATCAGTTCTAAAATGTGATACTCTTGGTCGGGAGTAAAACTCTTATTACGATGGCAGAACCTGTCGCTGATTAGAAGAAAATCGTGGTTATGCTGCAGAAGTTGACTGACGACTATTTTTGCAGTCCCACGGCATGGATCCTCATGGAGACAGGGCAATGAGTGTCCTGTTTTCTGAAGGGCTAATATAGACTTATCGTGCGGTGCTTACTTGACGACTGTCCTGTCTCGGCGTCGATCGTGGAAGCGGCAAAATTAAACTTGGTAGTATGGGAATTGTTTTGGCGATGAACTCGGGTGCGTTCAAAGCCAATTCTCAGCAATGGAACCCACACGAAAGCAAACGAGGCACAAAGCCGCTGAAAAAATAACCAGAAGTCTTCCTCCAACCGTGCAAACTATTTTATGTATCTTTTACTTGTCTTGAAAAACTTTCAGAGTCATCACCGAGAACGCGTGCGGCAGTCGTGACAGTCAACAGGTCTGAGCAGTCAAAGCCTTGCATATCCTTTATATACTAAATAGTGGATAATTCAGACATAAGTCTCCACAAAAGTAGGAAAACCATTCTTATTTTCCGTGAAAATTATTTCTTTAACTCAAACCATTTTCTTCAATATACACTAATAACTCCAATTCGGCCGTCGTTGAGATTGGACCACAAAGCTTTATCTGTTCGAGTTGGGCGGTGGTGCTGTGTGAGAGTACCGATACATTCGGTAATAAATAGTGCTAAAGGTGCATTATAAACCATAATGATGCAAGTCACGGATAACGGACGCTTACTGGAGTTCTGTGAACAGAGTAGGTTCTGGACAGTAAGAAATGTAAGAAAAAACGTTTGTATGGAAATACTCTGGAAAGTCGACGAATCCGAGGAGATTAGCAATTCCTGAAGATTATGCTAACCCTGAATGAGGGATCTACCGGGGTTTCAGTAAACAGAGTGATTCATGAAACAGAAAGATGTGGCACAAATTTTATGAAAGTGCACTTGAGGACATTGGTGAGTGTGGAAGGAACAGCAGTCCACAAAGAGGTGAGTTTAATTTCGGGATCAGTAACCTGTGCCATTCAGAAGTAAGAAAATTGCAACTGGAGAGTTCTGGCTTATCGAAGAATCAATTTCCAGCCAGCCACGGTTCTATGTAAAAATAAGCTCTTGCAACGGATACCAAAGCTGAAAATTTTCGCGGCTACTGGAGCTTTATTATGCTGTTTCGCTGGCAAGCACATATCGAATAGCCGAGCCTCGGTGCCATTCGGCGTCATTACTGGTAACTTACAGCATCCTGTTAGTGTGGTTCGTTTAGCGGGGTTAAGGATGTGTCGATCAATCGGCCGGGTGCGGAGATGTATGGCGGATTGAGCTGATGGCTGGAATTGACCGGCATAGTAGCAGGTTGCGCATGAACTGTTATTTGTATGGGATCCAATAGCGCTATCGGCAGGATAAGAGTTGTGTTAGAAAACGCTAACGGATCTACTGACAGGCAATCGGGGTGTTTTCTGTTGGTTGATTGCAGTCCAAGATACTTGAAAGGTCCCACTCAAGTCTCTATCGGTATGAGCCAAAGTATCATCCTTGGTTATCTAGTCTGGCGGCTGAGATGGAGGGAGACGACCAACCTGAAATAACTGGTGATTGCAACCTTGACGAGGTTCCAACTGTGGGTTATGGTAATAGATGACGACAACAATATTGAGCTGTCAATTCTACTTGAATGAGGCGAAGACAACGCCTTAATAAAGCAGTCAGCGGCACCTGATCCACTTCTGGGCGAAGTAGACCAGAAGGGGATTAGGCTATGCTGTCACAGGCAAGCTAAGTAGCTTACGCCAGTTAGATAAATGTGTGCGCATTCCAAAGGATTAATGGTGTGCAAGTTGGCGCGGCTGGGCTCGGATACTAATAAAAAGTAATGCTTTACGGCTAGGAGGTGACCCCCAACACCCTTTGCTTACGCAAAATGCGGTTCAGCACCGTTTGAAAGAACAGTATACGAGCGGAGGGGATTGGCCCCTCTGCCAACAAAGTACTATATCTGTTACTGTTCTTCGTGGTAGAATGGTTATTCTATACTGAATAGGCTCTAAAGAACAATAAAGTAGAAGAAATTTTCAGTGTCGGAGGTGAAGCTTTAGAGAAGATCGGTCTCGTGCAGGAGAACTCAGGGGTAATTTCGTCTTTGCTCCTACTCGATGATGCTGGTGTACTGAGGTTATACTTGAATGTGAGCAACGAAATCTGATGTAGCACTGATGGCTTGGTTACCGTGATATCTCTGTCGTCTTTAGAATATTGCAAAGCAGGAAAACACCCATTTGAGGATTGATTCGGGAAACCGTGATAGATGAGAACGGGATGGTGCTGAATATTCGTCATGGAAGCAAACTCTAACGGTTTACATCCGGTGCTCATAGTAGGCGGTACTAAGGCCTACTTTAGGTAGGGCGGTAGCACGATACGCATTCACTGGCTTCCAGCACTTGGTTCTCCAGGAGTGGTCCACACTTTTTTGATGTTTTTATTATTTTTTGTAGTTTGATCATAGGCGGAGCTGCTTTTGATGGGTGACCGCAGCTCCAAAGCCTCAGCCGAAAAAAAGATCGCATGTAACAAGCCGTGTTGAGAACAGGTGACCTTGTCTAGTCAATTCGTAGCAACACTGCTGCTTGGAGACGTGGGTCACATGTGACAAGACTGGTATACCTGGAATACAGAAGAGTAGTGTGGTTTTTATCTCTTTTTTATACAAATTTCTCACTCCTGGATGGTAATTTCGTCTCACTGGTGGTCACATCCCTGCAGGGAGACAGCCACAGCCAGGAATGTACACAGCAGTGCCGCCGTATCCGTGAAGTCAGAACACCGAGGCGGTTTACACGGGAAGAGAAATCCGGGGCAGGTAGAGACAAACACAGCTTGAGATTATTTGGTGGGGCTCATGTTCGCCGAAACACCAGTTTTCACGAAGAGACACTACTTGCAGAACAAATACTGTGAATAGAAAACGGCTGGACATGGTGGCTTAGGTGAAGGCATTAAGATAATTAGGTCGGATATCTATGTTTATGGACTCGTGTCTGAGGCCTTAAAACTGAACATGAGATAAGCCGCCATGCTGGCTTGCCCCAAAACAGATATTTCATGTTGGGGATTTAAGACTGTTTTGCAGTCCCAGATCGTGGGGTTGAACCGCTGGGTTCCATTGTTGCTGTCGGTGGGAGGCCATCCATATGTGAGCTTAACTGAGACTAGGATGTTTGAATCGGTTATCCGCTTTCTTAGTGTTCTCCCCCTATCTCAGACGCCCGAGCCATGGAAATTCAGGGGTTGCGCATCCAGGTCAGCGTGTTCCCCGGTAGGGCTAAGCATATTTGTTGTTAGAAAACCACCGATGTCGGTGACAATGCCTGAGTGCTTTGTGGTAGTTTGCTCCAAACAGGAGTGTACTAGCTGGTGGAGGAGTTTGATCTAAGCGCAAGCCACGGCCAGGGAACGGAAACCACGAACCCGATGGCGCGTAAGAAATAGTAAAAACGGGTTCTCACCTGGGATGCTGAACTACATGATCTGTTTTTCAGGATATTATGAAACAATAGGACGTGATGCTTAGGTGGTGCAGCCATAGGGGATCGATTTTCAGCAGGTTGGAAAGTTCCATGTTTTTAAAGGGCGAAGAAAACCCAGGGGCTGTTTTGTGAATCTCCGTTTTACGTTCTAGAAAGCCTTTTGGTTTCTCTGTAGTATTCCAGAAGAGGTCTCACGTGAGACTCAAGAATTATTGGCTGTCTCTCCTACAACATGAAGTTTGGATGAATGAGCCCCATCGTGCGGTGTGCTTTAGCCAGTTGGATGGCTGCATGTTCCGAAAGTTCAGACGTACACGAAAAGTGTAAAGCCAAGTGGCATACCTGAAAGTTATCGCACAGAAACTGGTGCCCTATGTCAGACGTCTCACAAGAGGTGGGACACGTACGTAGGAATATTAATATTTCGGTGGAATATCCCATTTTCCAGTCAATATTCCAGGAACTGAGAGAAAGCGATCCTCTTGTATTGCCATTTACGGTAGGAAATAACGCCACGGGCCAAAACAATACCAGATTTTGATATGGTCTGTGAACTAAGAGAAAATTTCCTACTGGAATATGTTTGATATATCGCTTATGTGCATTGGGAAAGGTAGTGAGCCGAGTATGTTATCTTGTATCACACCACTAGTTACGGGACTGGGTTTGGACGAATTTTCGCCTGTATTTACTACCCGATCTCGGGCTGATAAATAAGATGAAAACAGAGCAAGCACCGGGCCCACCATTCCGAATGTTTTGATCTTCTGTAGTGACCGGATGTGGGATACTCGGTCGAACGCTTTGACTATGTCCAGAAGGATCGCTATCGCCGATTTGCCAATATTGACAGCCTCCGTGACCAGGTTGGAAAATCCGTCATGCATGTCGCACATGATCTGTTTTTAAAAAGCCGTGCTGACCAGCGTTGATTAGCTTATGGTAAAGAAGGTGACGTGTCAGCCTTTCTTTAATCACCCTGTCAACGATTCTGGCCACGACTGGGGTGTGGTTCACCGGCTGGTAGTTGACTGGATCAAGTCAAGATCCTTTTTTAAGCAAAGGTGTAGTGGTGGAAGTTTTCCATTGGGAAGGCAAAACACTGCGACTTAGTGACAAATTGAATGTTCGTCAGGAAAATTGGAACATCTTCGCCACCTCGGCTGAAAATTACTAGCGATATTGCGTCCGGACCTGGTCTGTAGGACGGTCATGTTTTTGCTATCGGGGCTGGAACCTCATCGGAGTGAAACACTACCGTTGAGAAGGTTGCCGATGTCACCGGATTAAGAAAAGCGATGGACGTGGTGCCATCCGTCGGTAATCAGGGCGAAATGTAGGTGCTGAAAAGCCTCTGCAATCAATAGAGGGCTATCCAAGTAAGCAATGTTATAGTTCAAATCTGAGATGGCTTGCCTAGATTGATTCGTTCTAGCCTTCATCATACTGGTCAGTGTTTCCCATCTTGTTTGAGTGGCTCAAGGCAGCTAGCTGCTGTTTCTTCTTGGAAGAATCCAAACGTGATTCTATCGTGTGGAATACACGTATCATTTAGAGATGCAAAGGGAAGTCCCTCGTTTTAGCAAAGTCTCGTTGGAGTCTGACGAAGCTACAATTATGATGATCCAGAGAGTTCGGCTGATTATTTATTACGGGTCCTGAGGCTAGAGTGATTTTGTCGAGGCAGCAATGAAGATTAGAATGCAGTTGGGCAGCCGCTACCTCTGGGTCCTTAGATAAAAGAACTCGCCCCAGTTTTGGGAACAGATAAAATAGGGTAGACTATCCCAGTAAGCTCTATGGTATTGCTTATTGGTGATCGGAGGGTGTGTTTCTGCCGATTTATTAGTGCGAAACCAGGGTTCCGTGAAACCATAGGATACTATCTTATGGTCACTACAAGTGAAGCGACCTAAGATTTGGGTACCTAAGTTCTTGATACCGATAGTGAAGATAAGGTCTAGTGCACTACTTCGAGTGGGGGACAAAACATGTTGTACCTGATTATTAACCCGGATACACGAAAGGAAATCATGGAGTTTTGAGGAGGTGTCAAGGACTGGCAGCGGATTCCAGGCACATTGAAATCACCAGCTAAGATTAAGGTGGCTACGGGGAGGTGAGAGACATATTTGAATGCCTCTGTTATTGCTGTCAACTCGTACATATCCCGGATCCGTGGAAGGTAAAGGAATTCTAAAAGGAGCGGCTGTTGATCTACTCTGACAGTGAGCAAGGCCGATTCCCACATGTTGTCGAGAATAGGACGATGAAACCTATTCACTGTGAATATATCTGGTATAAATGATGCAGCCGCTCCCGCCTTGGTCGGATCTACCAACCTATACTCCATGACTGTCAACAGCACACTCCACGTGTTTGTCTAGCCACTTCCTATTTTCAACGCTTCTGACCACGACCCCCTACTGGCCACCGTTACTCCAGTGATTCTTTTTTCATGCTGTCAGATTTTGCCCTAGTCGGTTAGGTTCTTCTTTTTTTATCAGCTGCCGCCAGGTATAAGAGCATTTATAATGCTAGAAAATACATAGCAGCATATATAATATGGTCCTCAAGGTACCAGTCTCATCCACGCTTCAACTACTTACTCATTGAGACCCTATTTCAACACAAGATTCCAGGCCTCGTTCTGATGAACGAATCGCCACAATCGATGTGGTCTTCCATAAACCATTCGTCGAACTACACATAAGTATTTGCCCCCAGTGTCGCCTATTCTCGCTTCCTTGCTTTTTTGGTAACTCTCACTAAGCCTCACAAGAATTAGTCGCTAGTACCGGTCTTCTCCGCTTTCCGTATGTTGTTTAATCCAAAAAACAAGACCTCAACGTCGCGACCACCCATTTCTGTTACTGGCATGATATTGGTGTTCTGTCTTTCTCCCCTAACCCACAGCTGGTAGAATTGCCAGACTGCAGCCCTCTCCGTTTTGTTTTCAGAACCTGTACCCTAAGGACGATTGTCGCCGTCCACTTCCCAGGAATAACGTGGACCCTCTCTTGCTGGACAGGACAAACGAGATTTACACACAACTTCATTTTCGCCCGTCTCACGATCGCTTTCCCCAAGATTCCCGCCATCGGACTTCTTGAACCTGGACTACTCGATCTCACTGCATTCATACAACTCATTTTAATCCCATATGTCATTATGCCCGTCCCGTGTTAGAACTCGCTAATACTGTTCACACACTGGCACCTTTATTGTCACTGTTCATTGCTTCATCGGTCACCAAAAAAAAAACGTCTGGCGCTGACATATCTTTCAGTAGTCCTCCAGTGGGCAGCGAAGTAATTAGTAACTACCTGCACTCTTCATCGGTCCATCCGATCGCATCCGCAATGCTGTTGCATCGAGTGTTCGGGCTCTGTAGATCACTGCGTTCCCTCCACGATTGAACGTCTTCGATACACTTCCCATGCTGCATCGCCGCTCCGTTCCCATCATTTGTTACACCTGTCAAATTGGTCATTAGAAATGTGACACTCACCGTCTACTTGCTATACCATCACCGTTATCGAGACCTTTGATTTTCCAGATGTTGCATTCGTGTTATATTACCGAAACTGACCCCGTATGCAGCCTCTAAATCACACCACTATCTGCACCGGCCGATACATTTTATTTCTATATTCGTTGATCCACGGCCGCTTCCCGCGATATACCTGTGCAGTTTTATTGATCTGTCATTTTTGCATGGTACATACCACACAGCATTCATCTATTGACGTAAACTTATCTGTGGATTACTTTACCTTTCCTCTCGCAGAACTGAACACCTGTATAATGGATGTAACCACACGGTCAATATTGATTAGTCTTCCACTTCCGCTTTGACATTTCATACCAACCCTACATAAAGTTTATAACTTGCCGCACGCTCACCTGTTTTACTCCGGCCGTTCCCTGCCACCATCACTCTGGTAGTATCCCTCCCAAGAAATACGCAATTGTTTGCAACATATATGATTCCTCCAGTATACAGCCACCACTTTATATACTACCATCTTTTCAGACTGAAATATTTCCATGTTAATACTTCTTGACATGCCTGTAGTAAAGTGAATAATTCACCGAACGCTTCGACGAGATTTTTATCCATATGCCTCTCATATTCTGTAGTGCACCAAAAACATTTCCTTTCAATATGTTCGAATTTCCACTAGTGTAATTATTTCATATACCACGTATGCATGTACTCCAGACCAACTGACATCATTCGACCTTGACCTTCAAATTTGCCGGGCATTACTACAGTTTTAGTTCACTGTAACACTCTCTCTGATACTCTGCATGCACTTGTTGTACCCTTTTGTGAATTGTCATTCCGGCATCACTATAATCATCTGATCATGCATTCTAGCATGCTTCGGGCGCATCCGAAATATACAATTATTATACTGTTGGCCGTGGCTTAGTAACCCAGTAGGGAAAAGTAGTGTGATAGGGTGTGATCAGTCAGTCACTTTTCGGTGGCTAACAAGATATCTGGGTGTAGGGCTCATGCTAGCTTGCGAAATAAGGTCACGTTCGAGGCTGGGAGCGGACCTTAATTATTGAGAGAAAGAAGGTGTTTTTGGCCATATCTTTAGTAGATAGATCAGTGGTTTCATTGTGATTGGTGATGACGGGTCGTTGGATGGAGGGTTGCTCACTATGGCAGTAGACACTCTGCCCAGCCTTTCGGTGCTTCTGATGAAGAATTTGTGCCCGTGGTCAGAATCGCTGCTAGGCTTTCAAGCTGGGCGTAATCTTAGGAACAGTTAGGGGGTTCTACTTGAAACGCCCAAGTCCTGGAGGCGGTAGGTGACGCTCGGATGGAACTGGGGGAAGAAAGTGTTGATAAGTACGTGGAGATGGTTGGTCGATTTTCTAGGAGCTTGTTGAGATGTAGGGATTGTTGCCGATTGAGGGATAAGGACGAAAACACGGAATCAGTCCAAGAGTGAAGTGGGAGACTTCTTTACGATAAATTCTTTTGCTTTTTGATCGGAATGAAAATGGAAGTGGATAAGACACGTGTGGCGTGGTAAACGATTGTGTAACCCTGTGCACTCGCATGATTGGTGCTCCATGCTAGCTGCCATGAGCAAGGTGGATTTCACCGGCGATACTTGGGCCTTGTCTGGGAGACTGAAGACTGTAGCCTTTTTGCCATTTGAGATGTGCTTGAAGATCTCGGTAGGAACGGATTCAAGAAAGTCAGTAGTTGATCTAAGCTGCTGTTGCGTATAGCTTGCCGCGGGGTCTATCAAATGCAGTTACGGAGTTAACACGGTGATATTGTCATCCGGGATCATCAGGCTTGCTTTATATCCCTAGCGTCCCTATAAATACGAGCGTCAAATCTAGTATCTCTCACGATGTCCACCAATGGTATGGGGCACTGTTTCGGTTGCATCAGCGGTTTTCTTACTCCAATCTTGGGTCGGTGTTTTTGAGTAACACACATGAAAATAGCATTTAAACATCCATGGAATTTGTTAAACGTTTTGGGATGAGTTCCGGAGAAATAGCTAATCAGTTCCTAGGAACCTTCGGAAATGGCCATCGAAAGCAAAGAATATCCCCTGTTGGAGTAGCGGAAGCTGTTCGAACTTCGCAATTACTTCGGGACCAAAGAAGGTTTGCTGCTGATGAACTTCTGTATAGTTACAGTATGGTCGTAGCCTGCTGCTATCGTGGATGGCTCCAGCGGTCTCACCAGCGGCGGTAGAAGTCGAGGTACGCCTCAAAATCTCCAGTTTGCAATTCAAGAAAACTCACGCCTTGAAGGAGGCTGACAAACGTGGTGTCTGCATGTTTTATCCGGTCACTTCTTTCACCATAAATTTGACACCCACAGTTCAGTGTGTTTTCCGCTTAGTTTACACCTGGCTCGACCGATATACGGTCTGTGAACCTCAATTTGATGATCCTCGACCTGTTTTCTTGTTCTTTATGTGTTATGCCACAATTTTTTATCGTCTTATTTTACATCGTAACCCCTCTCATACATCGCAAAGCTCTTTTGATTGAATACGTCTCCTTCAGGAATGTTTCTTTTTCACGATATCCACGTATCCGTAAATCTGGTTTGGTTCTCCAATAGGACAGACTTCCTTCTGTAGGAATCGTGTAATTCTGTGCCATTCCCCACCCACCCCACACTTTGTCAGGATAACTACACCTACCTTCGGCCGGACCGACCAATGGACCTTGAGTTTGAATTCACCGGGCGGAAACACAACGATCGACTTGAATACTTCCTCTTATATTCAATCGCGTTCATATAAGTGTACAAACCTTCTGTAACTTTCATTCAGCTTTCAACTGTACTGTTTGATCGGGCATTGCAGCACGCTTCGGGGTCATCCGAAGTAAACTACTTTCGTCATCCCGTGTGTTCCTTATTGAGAGTGATCATGAAGTAGTAACTGGGAGAATTACGGCTGAAAGCGGGAAATCCCACTCCCAAGTCTGTTTTGGTTTAGCTCCGCACTATAATGGAAGAATCGACCAGCTTTGCTGGGTATCTGAATTAAGGCACAGGTAGTCCATCATTTAAATACTCACTGTCGGTGAGAAGAAAATTGTTCTTTAGATAGGGAAAACGATAAGCATAGGGTCAAGAATATGACCAGGTTAAAAAAATTGAAGGTGCGCACAAGGACCGGTTTGTCACTGGTGGCCGTAAAAATACAACCGTTACCTAGAGTAGGGAGCATTGAGGGCGGAATGGAGAGCCTGGGCATTTGGGAGCCCATATATACAAGAAAATAAGGAAATCAAGATGGCGGAAATATACGAAGAATAAAATTAGCAGACATGTCACTGTTCAACAGTCAATTGGACAGGGCACAAAGCAGGATAAGATAACTAACTAAATTGAGCGTAAGTGCTGACAACTGAGGATCCGTTAAACATTTTGAGTACTACAGGGTGTTTCTGGGAGCTTTGCCTATGTTTTGCATGCAGTTGTTGGGCATTTTTTCTGCGGAGATGGAAAAAACGCCCGTTATATATACAATTGAGAACCTGCCTACTGGAGCGGTATCCAGCTAGATATTTACCAAGTCTACATTGGAAAGGGTGATAACAATACACTTGGACTGGTCTAAGGCTAAAATTACTGAATAGTCCACAGACAAAAATTGGCCAAAACGGGCAGTTATCTCGCCGTAGGTTGGCTCAGGGGAATTTTCAATTAAAGATCTGCTTGCCCGGTAATTTAATTCCATAGGGCTTACAGGTGTCGAATGACGAAGTTTTATGAGAAGGAAGGCTGTAGCGGTCAAGGCCATCCTTTTTTGCACGAGGTGAATAAAGTTCCCATTTTCACCTCATGATCCGACCTTTTTCGATTGGCCTGGTGTTTTGTTTTGGAACTGTGCGGGCTACCGTTGAACAGCCCAGTGGACGGCTACTCATCAGTGCTCATCTAGAAGCCGGGGTTGATACTTCTGTCATTCTTCACAATTTGGCCGAACTTTAGAGTCAAGTTAGAGGGACGAATTAAATCAAAGTGAGCGCTTGGGGAACAATGCGGTTTCGCGCTGGTCGAAGGCAGTTTCAGCCTAAAGTCTTCCTATTTAATAGGAGCTTACAGTTTGGACAGAGTCTGAACTGTTCTGTTGGTGCTATAAGTGCTCTCCAATGCTGGTAGTGTAGAAACCGTATGTAGGTGGAACCGCTCAAAGAGTACAGGGTTTGCGGGTAATTAAACCTACCAACGGAGTTTGGATTATTCTAGATGCTCCTTCAGTGCACTGTATTTTTGGACACCAAAAATTATCTGAAGAAGACCCTCACTTTGCTCACACTCCGTTGCCGTGGAATGCAAGAATCATTTTGCACTATTTTCGCCGGGGTATAAATGAGGCTTGACGTACACTGATTGAAAGGTGTTAAGAGTAGACCACGGGAGGTATGCTATGGAGCTCCAAACGGCATTGATCGTTTGTATCATTCTCCATCGCCTGACGGAAAATGAACTCATAAGGTTCAGTAAGAGACGTGAAAGTTGAAGACAAAACTTCGTTGATCTTTTGTATTTGAAACAATATTTTTATGAATTTTGTCGATTGATTGGTCGTCCTTGTTCGTTTGCTGAGAAAAAATATTTATACAATACAGAAGTTAGGAAAAATATACGTCTTTGATTGTGGGCCATGTAGAAAGAAGATATGCGGCTCAGGTGTCGAAGGAAGGTACTCCAAATTAGCTTATAGAACGATGTCTGCGGAACCATGGGGCGCCAAATCTGATAAAGCTAGAAAACAGTCTGCTTTTCTTGCCCTTGGTGCCATAGCTTGGTTTTAGCCGCTGACTGGCCGTTTATTACATGTTATTTTGATCAGGACACAGAATTCCCTTTTCTGGTTGTTCTGGAGAGCCCATCGAGCTTCAAACTGAAGTGTAGCTTAAAACCACACTCAAACCAAGCCATAGCGATTACTCCGACCTTTTGCGCTAAGGCCTCGCGTGCGGTTCAAGCTCTGCCAGCGCAGGGAATGGGAGTATATCGCTTTTTTCATGTCCTGCAGCATAAGTGTTTATGCCCATTTATACTCTTGCTGGGCCTCGGTCTACTGGGGTCCACCGCTAACTCTTTGCAGATGGGACTAGTGGGACCGCCACTGAAGAGCGCTGCACCAAGCATTCATCTGGCCTGGCCGCGTTTCAAACCAACACCGTTGTGGTAGTCGCTCTCGGGGAGTGGCAATCATCACCTCTGATCAGTACTCGAAATTGGCAATACCAAGTTCCTACAACCAGAACATCCAAACCGAATGTTGATGTAGCAGGCGCTCAAGAACTCTACCAGCGCCTATGTCTTGATAGGCGTGCACCTATAGTTGTTTCGGAAACTTGGAGTCAGCAACCCCAGAAATGGGCCTAAAAACAACTGTTTGGACGCGCATTTGGATTAAACCGCATCAATTCTCGAGCAAGTCGATTTGAAAGGAAGAAAGCTTTCTGGGAGAGTCACTTAGTCACTATCACGTCCTTCAGTGCCTCTAGTAGAGTACCTCAGAGATCCGTTTTTGGGCCACTGCTTTGCTTGTTGTATGTTGTAGATCCGCTATCCGTTTTCCTACCACCTCTCGCCTTTTATGCGAAAGGGCTTGAAATCTAAAGGATTATGAAGTCAGATGTTTGTCAAAATCTTTTTCTGGGTAACTGGACGCACTGGATCGCTAGTCCAAGGCCTAGCAGCTCCTGATCAATGCAAAAAAAAATCGTGCGTATATGGGTATAGGGTGGACGGAGAACGGCTCACCCTACGACTAACACGGGAAGCTTGTCCAAATGTGGATTATGGAGGAGCTCTTGGGATGGCAGCTACAATAAATCTAAGGAGAAAATCGACACAGACCAGGTATTTGCCCCAGGCTGGGGCACGTACGGAGTGAAATCATTGGTCTCTTGTACAAATATTTGTGCTTTTTTCAAAGGAGCATGTAATTTCCACGTATGCCTACAAATGAAATATGGTTGACCGCGCACCAGCTGTGCCTACGCCGAAGTTTGAAATCTAGAACGAGTACTGCAGGCTGCCTCTCGCCTTGTCATCCGATTAGATGGGGTCGGTTATGTGGGTCATCGCCAATCCACCGGGCCGTTGCAAAAAGCTCACTATGCGATTCTCGGCGACGTCATTTACTCCAGGCAAATACGCCGTGGGAATCTAGGGCTATCGTTGACGAAGTACTTTACTTATTGCGAGCACAGTCTTATTCGAGGTCAGTTATTGACTTGTGTGAAACGGCAATCAGTTGGCTTGTAGCTAGCTCGCTGCCCCTCGGGGAGAGTGACAGCTACGCGATGTACCGTGTAAGCGCCATAACCTCCTGCTGCCCCGGCAGCATTTAGGGATTTTTTGAGTGGTCTTCAAGAACCGAATAAGGGCAGCTGGAAACCGATCATACGCATCCGTTCACTGAAGCTTCCAGTCGGGTGGACCAGTTACTATCGGGAGATCTAAGCCATGCCTAATTGACTTGGCGAAGAAAAGCTTTTGCCGAGGGAGTTTGCGACGATCCGCGACCAGTGAACCGAAGGCGAGTCTCCTACATCCCTTGTTGATAACCCCTAAATTATGGTTGTCATATTAGCAGTGCTCTTCTTGGACTTTCCTCAGTTTTATTTCCTGGTTTCATCACTTTTATCGAGTCTCACTACTAGCTGCTCAAATGAGCCAACGACTTAAATGCCCAAACTGCAGTGCCGACAAAACCGTAGATGACAGCTTTCAGTGCTGGAATCTGAAAAGCTCTTAAGCAGTAGACGAAGGTGTCCAATGTAATATCTGCCTTAACTGGAAGCCTCGGGAATGAAGCCGAATCCCGATGAAAGCCCCTGACCTCTAAAATAAAAGCAAGTGTCTGAAATGGGTGTGTTAAAAGAGCATTATTCCGTGCAACTCTAAGCGACCAGAATGCAAGAGTTCAAACAAAGTGAGGATGAGTAACTGCTTTGGCCCTCAAGAGATGGGGGCTATATTTCAGAGAACCCCAAAAAGGGGTCCAACTCAAGGAAGCCACAGCAGTGGTACCCGTAAAAAAGTAGAACTCGAGCTTGCGGAGATACACCGAATGGTCGTAAGACAAGAAGTGGACTTGGAGGCCGTTTGAACTAAGCTGGAAGTAGTAATTGCCAAATTGAGCACACTAGTAAAGAGCGCAAGAGTGGAAATGGGTCGAAGTCTCAGACTTGTGGTAAGAGGAATGCTTGAACCCGTCTGTCAAGCCACTAAACAGCAGCAAAATAGTGTCAGTCACCACAAAGCAACCCTCTCAAGAAAGGCAGAGTTTCAGGGGCAAACCTTTCTCAGGAAAGTTTCAGACTAGGGCTGCCGAAACTTAAACAGAGTGAGCATCAGCCTTCCAGTCCAATGCTCTTGGACTTCTCTGACCCCAGGGATATGGGCACATTCTCAGCCTCAGCGGAGCTCGTGGAGATTGAAACCAAGGGAAGGTTCACAGTACAGCTGGACGATTTGGCCATTTGGCGCACACGCTATACAAGAGGGACTGTAGAACCTATAAAACCCCGAAAACGGTAGCCGGGCCACATGACATTCACATAGCCGTTCTACGCCCCCAAGCCCACAAGATAGCGACACCGTTATTCTGAATATACACTAGGTCGCGGTGTGGAACACAGCCACCACGGAACTAGACAACAACCAAAGTATTTCCAATGTACGAAGTTGGTCAGCCGTAAGGAGGGCAGAATTACCGGCAGATGAGTTTCCTAACTGTGCCCTGAAAAATACCAGATGGACTTACCAGGGACCGGGTGACAAGTAACCTAGCTGGAAGTAACTTCATCCTCCAAGCGACAGCAGGGGTTTGTCGGCGAAGACCCTGTTTATCTAATATGCTTCCATTCCTAGGCGAAGCACCGGCCACAATGGATGGAGGCAAAGGGGTTGGGTTCTGCCACTTAGGCCCGTAAAAACCCTTCGACTCAGTGAACCGCCGACTGGAGCTGAGCAAAATGAAGGCCTCAGTGATCAAGACACAGGTTTTAGGATAAACTCGCCATACCCCAGATACATCAACTACAACATTTTAGCGGGAGACGAAAGATCCACGGGAGTAACAGCCGCCAGTGGAAATCTACGGGGATCAGTGTTGGCCCACCCCTAATCAAAGCAAGCTGGGGCAGCTTAATGGAAAGCTTAGAAGACCTAGGTTACCTCGTGGCAAAAGACCCGAAACTGAATGGCGAAAAAGGAAACTCACACCTCCAGAAAGACCTTAATGGAGTTCACACTTGAACCACTCGGCGGCAGCTGCCACTGAATAGGGGGATGTATAGACATCTGACCTGAGACATCCGTGGGGATTCAAAACTTCTAGATCCGAGCGACCCACAGGTGGTAATACGGGCCACAGGTATAACTGATCGTGGAGCTCGAATAACCAACTGCGCCCAACTGCGCGAGCAGTGCTCAACAGCTGCGGCCAGAACCAAATGATCACTCCGCCAACTGATGCCCACATTCACATCAAGAGAGACTCGTGTTCTACCGCCATATCACGAAACAGTGGTCAGGCCACACCTCGAGTAGTGTGTCTAAGCACGGGCTTCGGTCTGGCGAGAGGGTCGCTGGAGTACTGGAGAAAGTCCAGAGTCATTTCACTGGATGAAAGTTAGAATAAAATAAACAAGCGATGTACAGAGGGACTCACGGGGCTGAACCTGTCCCCCTGAAGCGTCGAAGACTTAAATGTGGACGCGTGGAAGTTTTCAAAGAGACCGGGGAGCGTTCCGTCCCAACGAAGTCGATCGTAGTGTTGGCTATGGAATCCCGAAGCAGTGGCCATGAGCACAAAGTGGCAAAACTGAGAGCACCGAGGACGGTCAGGACTCAGTATTTTGCGCGCCGGGTCATCAGTGCGAGGAACAACCTACAGGCCGAAGGGGGGGGGGGCTGTGGACTCAGCGGAACTGCTTAGGGCCTGTTTGAACCTTTGCTGGTCAGAAGTATTCCCTAAGGATGACTAACCCAGCATCCAAAAAAAACAGCTGGAGGCGTCGGCATTCTCATCTCTTCACTTACCGTTGTCTCTGCGCCTTCCACTCCCTTCTTTACATTCTACTCTCTTCTAAGGCTCTTTGCATTCCTCATCACACCTCACGAAGCCCTACCGGCACTTACGCCAAAAGCCGCTGTGTGAACTCCCCCCTCGGTTGGGGAATGGACCTGGGCATGCCTCGAATTCTTAACGGTGAGTCTGCTGCCCTCCTAACTCCGAGCCGAGGCATAGCCCTGATCCTTTATAAAGCCAAGGGAGGGAAAAAAGACGAAGCAAAATGGAAACACGCAGGTCGTAGCCCGGTGAGAATCGACTGATGCTCTCTAGTGAGGGAATCCTGACCCATCTTTGGCTCGAGCATCAAGCCCTAGGTACTGATCTGAACTGACCAAACATTCAAGCAATGCCTGAAAGTCTTTCTGAAGAGGTGGTGGCGGGGCAGTCACATTTATGTTCGTGCCCAGGATTATGAAACGACAGGTCTAATACGGGATAATGCACCGACCTGCTCCACACCAGCGGCTCGGCGCTGTGTGGGTAACTAGAACCAGGTTTGCTGTCGTACTCATCGTCGGAGAAGTACATGCCAATACATCAAGCTTGAGGCAGTCTCCTGGGACGGAGACTCTGTCTTGAAAAGTCGGAAGGCCGCGAGCGCGGCAGTGGGTAAGACCTTTCGAGTGAGTTGCACAAGTTGCAACCTACTGGTCAACCAGCATCCATAGGGGTGCATGGCGGCCTTGAATTCCGCCGATATGACCACAACCTGCGCCGTATCTGATTAGTTTAGCACATTCAGACCCATCGGATAAGAAGTTCCGTTATTTTTATCCTTCCTTACCTTTTCAACCTCTCGGTCAGCCTAGCCAGCAACAAGTTATCATACTATGGCCACAGCAAGTCTAAATCAAGTAATAATAATAATAATAATATTGGTTTATTCCAGAGAAGCCCAAAGCATGCCGCGTGCATAACCTTGTTAATACAGGTGATGGAATGGGCAGGTATAATTCATAAAAATGTGGAAATTTGCATGATAAAGTAGGATAAGGAGGCCGTGAAGAGGGAATAAAGTGGGCTAAAAATAGGATAAATGTATGCACACCATAGAGTTTTTAGGGATTTTAAATGAACTCAAGGGCGGATTTAAATGGACTCACGGTGAGTTTGAAAGTCAAGGTCAGACGGGGAGTATGACCAGTCCTGGTAGAGACATCTGGAGGTCGACTGATATACATGGGAAAGGCTCAAAATCGGTATAAGAAACCGCGGTAGCGAGGAACGATGGAGAAAAAAGTGAAATGCACTGCAATGGATTAGATGTCAATGGGGCATTGGTACTCTAAAGTGGCTGGTCGGCGGACAGGGCACAAAACCCATCTTAAAGCAGGGAGCGAGCAACACAAGACGTGGAGGTCGGATCGGATGCCAAAAACGATTTGGAAGGATCGGATACTGTAGATGTGAGTTACAAACGTAGGGTTGATGGGTGCATATCATGGCTGTCAGCGGGATGATAGCGAGAGGAATGGCCGGTGAGGAACTGCAGGATGCAGAAAGCGTGCACATATACATATATAAGCAAGTATATATATATATATAATACACACATATGTATAGATATAAAAGGAGCAGGAGCAATAACAGTGGGGCCCCAGAAAGAAATTATCGGCCATTGGGAGGGGCATGTGAGGTTAGATCAAATGGTTGTAGAATTAACTTTGGAATATCGTGGTGAATTATCTTCATGACAGGCGCACATGGCAGCCAAACAGAGAGAGAAAAAGAAATGCGGAAGCACAGAAAAGCTAACGAATGTGAGGAACAGTTCATGGAAGAGTGAGGATGAAGGATAGGGTCAAAGCGAACAGGTGAGAGAGGGCCCAATTACTTGATAAATGTAGGTGCGACATGTGGTGATGGACCAGCGGAGTCGGGTAGTGACAGATCAAACGATTTGGAACTGTAAAAGAACATCATGACGGTACTTTGTCTTCACAATCGGTAGAACATGGAAAAGCAGACTACACAGAAAGACACACAGGAAATGCCTGTGGCCCAATTGGGGATATCTGAAAACTGTCAGGCATGCACAAAAGGGGATAGAAATTGGTGTGGGAAAGGGTGGTAGCGGGAGACGGTGAAGAAAAAAGAGGGATCCATTGCTAGGGATTATATAGTAGTTAGGCTGCGCAACACTGCAGCAGATGGTCAGCGGACAGGGTACAAAACTCATCGTAGAACAGGTAGCGAACATTGGAAAATGTAAAGGGTGGTACCGATGGCAGGGATGATCTGTAGGGATTTGGTGTGGTAAATATGGGGTGCAGATGTCAAAAGAGTGGACGCATATCATGAGGGTCAGCTGGATGGTCGCACGAGAAATAGCCGGCAAAAATTGCAGGATGCAGTGCAAATATATATATATATATATATATATATATATATATATATATATATATATATAAGTACGTAACTACATATGCAAGGAGCAGGAGCAAAGAGCAACGGGTTACTAAGAGAAAAAAGTATCCGTGATCGAAAGAGGAAGATAGGGTAGGATCAGAGTTTGCTGGATTGACTTAGAAGAATTCAGACGAAGTTTTTCATGACGGGATGACACAGTGGACCAGCAGATAGAGAAAACTGAATAAGCGCAAAGTGATGCCGGCCTTGAAGAGCAGACCATAAACTAAGGAAGATGAAGGATAGGATCAAAGAGAACAGACAAGAATATGCGTAATTCTTGATCAATGTAGGTGCGACATGTGGTGATGGGCCGGAGGAGTCGGGTAGTGACAGATCAAACGATTTGGAACTGTAAAAGAACATCTTGACGTAACTTTGTCTTTACAATCGGTGGAACATGGGAAAGCAGGCCACACAAAAAGGCACACCGAAGAATGCCTGTAGCAAGCTATAAGCGGATAAAGGTATGGAAACAATGACCAACGAGAAACAGGTAAGACATGACCAAGCAGATCATTTTACTGTGGATGAAACACGAAGGAGGCGGAGAAGGAAGCGGGAAGCCTCAAGATAAGTGAATCAGTAATAGAACAAAGGGCCCAAGAAATGAGTGCGCGACAGAGCTGGGGCAATTGAGCTGGAGAGCTGCGTGCCAGCAGACAATTGAACAGGTGAATTCAGCAGGTGGATGCTAATCGGGACACTGCCTGATGGAAATAACCACAGAGGAATCGTGGAGCCAAGGAAAAAGACATGGCCGTGGTGATTAGGTTATAAATTCTACTGTAAAAGAAGCAAAGTTTGGAGCGGCAAGTTCTAATATGCCGATTGGTCATGGGCGCGGGTGTGACTGGTGCCTAATGACATTAGGCTCGATGGGAGAGAACAAGGAAAGATTTATTAAGACCACAGGAAGTGGGGTATTAGAATGCTATCAACGGGCATTCTGAGCAGAGGGTAATACCAAGTGCACATAGAATAGAAACCAGAAATGACGGCAGGTGGAGAAAGAGATATTGGCGAGCTTCGGCAGAGAAGAGTGGTAAGGGCGCCGGTGACTCGATGCAATGAAAGGTGATGAAGAGAGAGGCGATAGGAGGAAGGACAGTACGGGTAGGTGTGCATACCATGGTAGAGCGACAAAAATGGAAAGTGAAAACAGATGACAAGGATTATAGGTGAACAACCTGTGGCGGAAAAAGGATGGGGAGCATGCAATTTTCAACCGACAGTACTGGATTCGGTAGTCCGAAAAAAGTTAGAGCTTGCGATCCACAACCGGTGCTAGTGGGTTTGACTGAAAAACTCTTCATGAAATGAACACAAGAGGTGAGATCCACCAATCTAATTGCGCTCGCACATCGTCGCAGGCAGCCTGTACGCACGATGGGCGCTGGCCATAGCGGCGGATCTGACCGCGCCCCGCACCGCTGGGAGTGGCACGAGTGTTCATTGATAATTGTACAGGGGACAAAGCGACCGCGATAAGGGTGCGTGATCCAAGACCAACTGGCCAAGACGTGAGGCTGTGGACAGGAAAGCCAACGGGAACAGCGAGTAGTAGACGACAGCGTGGCAATATCATCCAGGTGCACCTGCCAGGGAGATGGTAAATACAGTGCCTGAAGTGGTTGGCCGTCATCGAGGATCACTGGAAAAAGTAAGGGGATAGCGGAGCGCAGTCTGGGTGTGCCCCAGCTGAAAAGCAACGGATACTGAGGATAAAAAATGAAAATGATGGATAACAGATGGATACGAGTGAGCAAAAGGGTTATCTTATGAAGGCGGGAGGTAAGTTTGCCATGGATCAGGGATGGCAATGGCCTTAGTAGCGGCACTAGAGAGAGGGGAAGTGTCGGACATGGAGTGCACCTAGTGGCCTGTGGAGAAAAGGTAGTAGCTTTACGGTGTGAGGCCTCTTTCAAGGACCAGGTTGATGGAAACGCGATCATTGGTGAGAGGTATAGCATTGGGAACTGTTAAGTATAATACAAGTGCGGGCCTAAAAGCGAACAGTGGGGGGGGGGCACTGCTTAGGCTTAGGAGGAGATTATTCCAGATTTTGGATTAGGCTGACATAACAAATCGGGACTTCATACTGAGATCAGAATGACGGACAAGGAGAGGGAAGGCACGATGTCGGACGGGGTAGGAGCAGGGGGCAGCGAATAAGATAAGATAAGAGGCGTAGACCTGGTTGGGGATTAGCTTTAAGAGGAAAACCAGGTTGAGCCTCCTGCGACGAATCCACAGACGCTCAATCTGTAGGAGCTCACAGCGCTGGCGGTATGTTAGGGCTATGGATAGGCCCAACAGTGTCTTGGTTGGAGTAGGCTGTACTTTCTCAAGAGATACAATAGAGGAACGTGATTAGAGGCTCAAGGTAATGGGACAATAATTTAGGAGCGGCCTCACGTGTGAGAGACACATGGAGAGGCAACTGGCCGTTATTAAGCCAAACCGCTGGATCAGGCCTAGGGTTCGCTCGGCTTTAGCGATTTGGAACGACCCCTGTTTCGAGAAGTTGAAAGAACAAGATTAGCGTGCTCCAAGATCGGTAACCATGGGGTGTATGGGGATAGGCAGGCCGTCCAGACAAATTTGGCCGGGTGGTACGGTGCACTTGTATGGTTGGCGAAAGCTTTTCTCCGCGGAGAATTTCATGAACCACGAGAGGTACCAAGTTTGGAGAACAAGTAAGTCACGCGATATGTTGCACATAGTCACGGATAGGTCATTAGAGAGGAAGGAGTACACTATTTTTATTTCGCCGGCAAAGAGGAAAGTGGTGCCGTGTCGAATAGAAGAGAAAATGTCATTGATATAAATAAGGAATAGTGATGGGCCTGGGACACTGCCTTGGATGACGCCGCTAGTAATTGGTTTGGCGGAGGATAGGTGGCCGTCGACGAGCACGGCTTGTGATCTGTGAGAGAGATAGGAGGATAGCTAGGAGAGGAGAGGGTCAGTAATACCGAGAGATCGGATTTTGGCCAACAGATGAATATGGGGAACACGGTCAAAAGCCTTATACATGTCGAGGTACAGGACAATTACAGAGTTGCCGGCGTCGGCAGCAGACGATAGGACATTGAAAAAGTCAAGCTGGCAGGAACAGCAGGAATGGGAGTTCAAGAAACCATGCTGACCGGGGTTTAGCAGGTTGTTGGATAGGAGGTACTGAGCAAAATGTTCTTTGATAATTCTCTCCATGACTTTGCAGACTACTAGGGTGTGGGTATTGGGCCGGTAGTCATCTGGATCGTGTATTGCACCCTTTTTGAAGCGCGGAATTATAACAGAGGCTTTTCATTGAGGTGGGACGAAACTGTGAAGCATGGAGGTGGTATACATACTAAGCAACAATAAAGGGAGGTCGGGACCACCGAAACGGAGGGGGCCGCTGGGAGATCATCAGGGCCCGGTATCGTGGATGGTCTGTTAGAGGAAACCAATTTTTCAAATACTAGGTGAGTAAAGAAAATTGATGAAAGAGAGGCAGATGTGCAGGGATGGATTGTAGGAGGGGGAGTACCAGGACAGTTTGTAAGGGAGGTAGAGAAATGCTCATTGAAGGCCTCAGAAATAGATGCTGGAGTATTAGCGGTAGATGAGCCACAGATGAAGAGTTTGGGCGAGGTATGGTTGGAGCGATTGGAACTTTTACTAAGCAGGTCGGACAGGTAGCCAGTTTACTTTTGGGTGTGCTAGGGCGATGGCCTGCTGCCTTCTCAGATACTAATCGGCCATGCTTTGCAGCTTCAGCTGTAGCTGGTTTATGCGCAGAGGAATTCTAAAGTCGCGTGATCTAGCAAAGGTAAGTTGCAGCTTAGCCAGCTTACGCTCTAAAAGTGACAGGCTTGAGCTGCTGGATTTGGGGCGTGGATCGGCACATGGATTGGCTGTACTTAAGCAGTTTATGAGGTTGGAGTAGAGAGAGTTCACAACCGTGAGGGGATCAGAAGAGAGAATAAACTTGTCCCAATTAAGGGAACAGATCATCACTGGCACTAGGGACCAGTTACAGGGACTGTAGGAAGTCGGAACAGGGGGAGAGGATTGCATCGGATGTGAACAGCTGTAGCAGCTGAACTTGCACCTGACAATACGGTGGTCACTACCCAGGAAGTGGTCAGTAATATGGGTGGTCACATCAGGAACATCAATGGAGAATACTAGGTCCAAGACGATGTTTGCCCTTGCAAGCCAGGAGACACGTTGGGTCCATCTACCAAGACGGACACAGGAAAGGAAGGTAGAGCGGGCGGGAGGGCTAGTGTAAGAGGACCAGCAAATTGAAGGAGGGTTAAAGTCACCCGCAATAATTTTTGCACTGGCAGGATAGTCAAGCGCAGAAATAAAGATATCCACGGCGGAGTCAAGCTTTGCGGCCTTCAGGCCCGGGGGGAAGTAGAAGCAGTCAAGGAGGTTCTGGCCGGAGGCGTGAATAGATAACCACAAAGAATGCTCACTAAGGAGAAGAGGGGGTGTTCAATAACACTAGCGTGGATAGTGCATTTGACAAACGCTAAACAGCCCCCCCACGCATGGACTGGTGGGTGTTCGTGAAACATTGATACCCAGCTGTACGAACAAGGTCAAGCGAGGCATCATCTGACAGCAAGGATTCAGGTACTAGTATAATGTCAGCCTTTGAGGTAAATGACAGAGATCACAGATGCGATATTTTTCTAATTATTGATCAAGCCTTAATAAGAACTAGTTGAAAGGATTTCAGTGTCGGTGTGCGCAAAGCGCTGATGCTAGATGCAAGACTATTGGGATCGATCTGTTGATTGGAGTAGGGTCTCGGTGGGGATAGGGCGTCAGCAGAAGAGGGAGGGTGGGCAATGTATGAAGGGGGACAAGAAGTGGGCAAAGCGTTAAAATGAGGCACCGCTGATCGCTGTGGGTGGTCAATACGGTGAGTGCGCAAAACTCCGCTGATGTGGGCCGTAGGAGTGTCACGTGGTGCAGGGTGATGGGGCACGATATGTCAGAGTGAGAGATGAAGAATATCTGTCGAAGCGGGTTGTACGGGAGGGAGTGCCGGGTGTAAGGTACCAAAGGACATGACATCGGGGGGGGAGCGATCAGTGACATATGTTTGTGAAGGTCTATCGATTTGGTCCATAGGGCGACTAGCAATATAGCCACTGGTCGGGAAAAAACGAGCTGTTGACAGCAGGTAATCTACCCGTTAGGCAGAGTCGGTATAAGGCCGGTAGGTCCTCGTGGGGGTGGAGGTATGTAGGAGAGTGACTGAAAAGTAGTGTGGGGTGGGGGCTGGAAGGGAGTGGCGAAATTTGGAAAGGTTTGGAGACTCATGAGGGGCAAGGGAGCCCGTAAGTAGGTAGGTGGGGGGAGAAGGTGGGATACAGGTACGAAACTGGAGTATCTGCCGGGGTACGTACGTGGTAATCCAGGGTTTGATGAGGGTTGGTGGAGGGGAGCAGAGGGGAACAGCGGAGACAAGCTGGGGCTACATTACGGGAGGTTGTTGACTGCGGGGCAGGAAGGGATATGGGGTTGCAACGGAGATGGAGGATTGGTGTGACCCATTCGACCAGGGAGAGGGAAAGACAGTGGAAGGGTGTGTGAGGCAATGGAGGGGTGAATAGAACTAGCAAGGCTCTGAAGGTTACTCCCACTTAAAGCGACGATGGCGTTAGGCAAATCTGGGTGGTTGCACAACTGGTTTCCACCTGGGGGGTCCGAGAGTACGCTATAAGCAGATGCCGATTAAGAGTGGGGGCTGATGGGCGGGGTGATTAGTTGAACAAGTGCGGACCTGGTAGGAGCACCAGGTAGACACATGGGAGGATTAAGGCGGCTTTTATGGGGATAACAACAAGGTGTTGCGGCTGAGCTAGCGGCTGGTGGGTAGTTGGTGGAGCCGTTAAAGCGAGAGGTGTGGTTGTCAACACTTGCCAGTGGCTCGGAGGACGGATTGGAAGTAGTACGGCTAGGGCTGATGGTTGTACCATGGTCTTGTCTTGGCTCTGAGGCTATGATGGGGGAGCGCGGTTTTAATGCTGAAGTTGAGTGCCGCTTGGGGCCTGTGGCCGGGCAGCCAGAGCTACTGTAGTTAGAGGCCCCTGGGGGAGATGGCAGAAATGGGCGTTTGTGTGGAAGCGGAACCAAGAATGGGGAGTTAGACATTTCTAGGTCGACAGGTTGCAGATAGACAGGGTGGCTCACTGGGCTCGCCTTTGACTTCTTGCCACTGGGGCATTGGGAACCTTCATGTCGGTTCCAGTGGGGTCAGCCTGCATGGGAAAAGCAGAGTTGCTTCTCACCGAGCGAAGTATTTCCCGTTGGGGGGGGTGTTATCAAGGAATGTCTTAATGTCCTTATGCAGCGAAAAGGCAGCAATTGTCGACTTGTTGCTAATGAACTTCCTAGCCGTTAGGTAGTCCATGAATTGGAATAGCAGGGGGCAACTATGTCGCTGGGACTTTTTACGTAGCTTCCTGCAATAGCATCTACAGTGAACCATATTGCACGAACTGGGTATGTTGTGTTTCGCTAATGAAAGCGGTAGGCGGCCTGGAACATTAAAAGTCACTACCTTCTTGGAGTGGGTAATACGGTGGTATATTTCAGTAGACACAGGGTCGAGGAGGTGTCCCACCGAAGCCAGGTTCTCGGACGATGTGGTGGCTACAGTATCAAGGAGAGTAGCCAGGGGTGAAATCTTTGGAAGGATTTCATCAGTCTGCTCGACCTTGTTTCTAAGTGCGACGAAACTCTGCTTAAGGCCATTAGGACTATTGGAAGCTTCACCGTCGACAGTAACGAGAGCGACAGAGCACGGCCTGGTTTTCGGGAGTGGTTGGGTGTGTTTGGATTAGCCAGCTTTAGCGATACGGATTTTCCGAGTATTTGTTGGGGACCGGGATGGCACGAAAAATAAAAATATATGACGGAGGTAAAGAGGTAGCAGGAATTTGGTCAACTATACAGAGACAAGCTAAAGGTCTGAGCAGACTAGTAGTGTAACTGAGTGCTGTATGCGCGAGGGTCTAGGTGAGACCCACGCAACAATATGGTACGGGAAGTGAGCTATATGACCCACTATATATTCAGTTGAGATTAGGAGACATGGGACGATGAGGACAAATGAGATAGTAGAAAGTTTGCTGCTTGGTATACACAGGTGTGACCCACACAGCATACGGCAGGTACCTAACTGTTCTTTGGATCAAAACAGCAGGTTGTGCTGGAAGGTATATTGTAGATATGGGGTCGATGGACCGGGTGGAACGACAGTGAGCTCTTATGCGTAAAAAGCAAATAAGTGGAGGCACAGTGAGACAGAAACTTCAGAAGGTGCACATGTGGAGGCGTACCGAGAATAAGGTAGGAGTTGGGTTACAGGGAGTGGGATATAAAAATGCTAGGTGGATCTTATTGTGGCGAGAATCAGGGGAGATTTGCTGAGTAAGCCGTGTAGAATGCTATTAAATGGAAGTGGAGCAATAGCTAACCAATACAATCTAAAAATCTAACTCGCGATAAGTACCAGAAGCTGCACTTTGGTGTGCCGCAGTTGTTTACAAAACTAGGTCACTATTTCAGTTAATTAGGTGATATATACTAGATTGGACACAATTATAAGTCTAAACTGTGATATAATCAGAAATGAAAACGAGACTACCTGAATTTCACTTCTGGGTGACCTTGACCTTGACCTATGGTCCGTTGAAAAAATATCCATGGAATGCCTGTGGGAAAGGTATGCTCGAACAGTGCGGTATATGAGGGTATCCAATGGTACATTTGTGAGGTTTGGTTCCTTGTTCGTCGTGAGAAACTGTCCAGGGTGCATTATTCACTTCGGTACTTTGGACCCAAAGATTTGACTTGGATTTGCCCCAACGGCTTGGGGTTCTCTTTTTCCCTGCTCCAAAGCGATGCTGTAGATACGTCTCATAAGAGTTGGTCAGACCTCGCATCCCCAGCGTGGACTAGGTATGCTGACAAAGGTAGTGCAAATAGCGAAGCAAACTCCTGTGTTGGCCGTGCAAGAAACTCGGAAGAGAGCTCCGCTCTGTCCGATTTTCAAAGATGAACATGTAAGCAGTCGACGGGAAGGGGCAACTGGAGTCACAATCGACCAACCAGCAGCAGGAATTGACTAATGAGGATCTGCCTTGCAAGGGGTTTCCACGGGAGGGCAACTTCAGCACTCATGGCCGAAATGTAAAATCCCGTGCTAAGCGTGGACGGGGGCAATGACGCAAGGGAGAAATGAAAACACTGGAACGGGCGATAAAAATGGGCGTCACAAGCCTCTGGTGCTATCTTAAGTTCGACTAGATGAGTCAACATTTAGAAAAACGAGAAACATCAGTTTACTTCGAGCAAAACTTGTCGGAAAGAACAATCTGAAACAGCCTTAAAGGGACAGAAACGTAGTAGCAGAAGGAACACCTGAACCCACCATGAACGAAGGTGGGTTGGGGAAAGAGACGATGAGGTTTTACATAGCAAAACTCCTACGGACTATCGGCACGCCGGGTCACGCTTACTCTTACGAGTCGTACGGATAAGTAAATGGGTCGTGTTTGAAAATGGGGAAAACGAAAGTGCCCAGGCCAGTAGTGGCACAGTTTTTTAATCCCAGGCATAGAGAGCTAGTTCTGGCGGTGGTTGATTATACCGGAACAGCCACAAATGGTTCAGTTATGGTCGAGCCCGAGGTTTTGGAGCAGAGCTCTCCTAGCGCGGTGGCCAACGGCCTGAGCCTTCGAAGGTCAGAACTTCCAACACAGCCAGTTCAGAGCCACCGATGACGGAAGTGCCTTGCCTTTTCAACCCAAGTCACGGGGGTGAGGAAAGATGAACACCGTCAAGCTTGGAGTCCCCATGAGAAGCAGGAAGTCTTTAAAGCTAGTGCTTGCGGGTACAGGCCTTCCGGTCGGGGTACCTTAAGTGAGGCCGCGAGTAAACGCAACCGGGGCCCCCACAGAGGGTGGCCTACGCTCAAACCCGGTGTACACTCAAGAAAGCTGGAGAGTGGCTTGGAACTGAATTCTGGGCTTGCTTGGTCCTCTCCCCTAAAGTGCAAGTTCCCCAAGGGCCGTGGCATTTTATTGTTCTGTACACCAACTCGGCCAGCTTGGGAAACAGGTGGACGAAACTGAGGGCTCGCGCTCGTTAAATATATCCTTTTGATTAAGAGATGTTTGGGATCCCACGGAGACATACGGAGACTTTACCCACCAAACTAGCTTCTGAGCAGGGCGGAGGTGCAGGCAGCACTGAGTGGGGGCGCGGTACTGCTGTTGGCAGGAAAATACTCTGAGCATGAGCTTACCCAAATCAGCCTAGGTGGCAGGCGGGCCATAGCAATCCAGAGTAGTCCCAGCCTCGTGGACTTGGCAATAGATTGAACCTAAGCCCTTTTGCCGAACTTCTGCTTTGAATACAAGGTGTTCCAATCAGATGTAAGCAGTGTTACGAAAGTATCGGTGTTTAGACGCGGACACCTTTCCTACCTCATCCACCTGCAGTGGACATGACTTCGAATCACGGGTCTAACTTCTTCAGCGTTAGCTCGGCCTGTGATTGGTGAGCGGACGCCATGGAGACGCCATAGACGGCTCACTTTGGTAGGTGCCAAACGAGCCTTCTACATACAGTGAGACACCTCGTCCGATATCCAGCCTGTGGGTGAAATACTGCTCCCCTGACTACAGAACTTGTCTGACAATTTTATAATCTCCCCAGACAATGGAGGGTTTGGCTTTGGACCAGCCCATTCCTCAACAGCTAATTGTGCTTTGGAGGTGCAGAACGTCTATCTAACATAGCTGTGCTTTTCGCTTAGGTGCCAAGAAAGGCTTGCAAATGACAGGTTTCTTCAATTAGAATAACTATGTCGTCCGCATACACAAGGTCTGATAACTTTCCACCTGGGGAAAGTTTAGGGCCGCTGTCCTCACATGACAAAAATGCGGTCCCAAGGGCTATTTTGATTACAAATCTAAAGAGGAGGAGAGAGGGGTCACCTTGACGTTCACCATTTCTACTGGTGAACTCAGGTGAAAAAACACCATAGGCTCGAACTCGGCTTCGGCTAGTAATACGAAGGGGTTTTACGGAAGAGATGCCGTTTTCTGGCACACCCTTCGAAAAGTCAGTTCCAACGAAATGTGTGGTCGACGGAGTCGAAGGCCTCTTTAAGGTAAAAACGGCGTTAGTTGGCCTAAGTAAGGTGTACACACGTTCCAAAACTTGTCAATGATTGAAAATGTGATCAAAACAACATTGACAAGGTCTACACCCCAGATGATTCCAGCGCGAGCGCAAATCGCGAAAGCTGGGTAAGCGGTGAAGAACAATACCGGCTGGCAGTTTGGATACTATACTAATAATATTATTAATATTACCGGTATACCTCTTGACCGAGGTCAAGACACATGTACAACGCAAGTTCAGCGTGAACAGTTTAAGTTACGAAATGAGATATTCACAATTTTGAAATTTAAGAACCACACAGTAGCAGAAATAAAACAGTGAAGCTGAGTAGCATTTGAGTGGAGTGGATTGGAGATGGTTAACTCGGGAATGGTAAGCCAGTTCCGAAATCGAAGAAAACGTTGTGGATGGCCGGACGAACGTGGAAATGGTGGAGTGATCGCGAGGACCAGTAATGCAACAGGCGTCGAACAGCACAACACGGGCAGCGAGATAATGCAGAAATAATGCACAATGTGCCTTATGGGTGCAGTAAACTGGCCGCGATGGGCCAGGGCATCCAGAAAAGGATGCGAGGTTGTACCAACTGGATGTTTGAAGGATCATCAACGGTGAACCGGGTGAGGGAGTTGCCAAAAGACAAGCTTAAAAATAAAGTCCGCATGGGATTATCAAAGTGCGGTCAGAGATGCCAGCGGAATGTAGAAGATTGACCCAATGTTGGGTAACTAATTTTGGGGGAGCCTGTGATACAGATGCAAGTGAATCAAATGTGATAATAAAATAGACATTTTGTATAGGTGATGTCAGAGTCATCAAGGTTCACATGAAGGCGAAAAGCTTCACAAGGAATGCAGTGAACTTTTAAAGAGCATGAATGGTGTATGGACACAGAACGGACTTGCAAAACGGAGCTGTCGAAGGAACAGACTACTGAAGACAAACGCTAATAATGCGGCCAGGCAAAGGTCGGAAGAGAGTAAAGATACAACTTTCTGTATACACGATAAAAGAATTATTAAGCAAGTTCTGGTTGGCTACAGATGGCTGGTATTTTGTTTCATGAAGGCCTTTGTTGCAGGTGATGGCAAGTAGAATGGTGAGAGCAGCAGACAAAGGGGGGCTAGGTTGACGGGGTAGGCAGATTAGGTTAGGAAAGCAGCGGCGAGGGCTGGGTTCCAGCCATTGGTTTCGTACTGCAACGTAGAATGAATTGTACTGTTTGTATGGAGTAAGGAGAATAGATTTTGAGCGGGTGTGGGGTGATGATTGGTGTCACGAATCCACTTTGGGATCCGGAGGGACTCTCATGAGGGATTGTTACTCCAGTAAAGGATTGTTATCACTGGTCAGCCAAGTAATGTGTCCCGTATGACGTTAGCAAGCGTGAGCGTGGGTTTGAACCGTTGTCAATCCGACTGATCGAATCGTTTAGTCCGTACGGTAATCCGAGAGAGAGGCCGAAGTGGCCGACGGCTACCCAAGTAACCAGTATGATCTGAAAGAGATTGAGTGTGCGGCTGTCCGGAGTGTATTTCAGCCGTGTTTTATGGTTACTTCTTTAACGGAAACCAGAAAATGAACATTTTGGTACTGAACATATTTCCCTGTGGTTTTCGCAGGATGACCTGTCGCCTTTCTCGGCAATTTCACCAAGCCTTTGGAATTTGTTCCTTCACGCTCGTCAAACACAAAGGTTTCTTCAAATCCAGTAAATTTTTCGGGCCACCTTATTTAAAATTAAACGGAGGCTTCACGTCCGGCACGGCAGCCTTTTGTCTTTTCAGGCAGCTTATTTTAAGGAAAACCTTCGCTTCTGATAGGGCACTGGTGTGTAGAACAATAACTATACCCGCTGCACTAGTGAGCCAACTTGAAGAGGATGAAGGCCGAACAACCTGCATCTCGAAGAGCTTCGCCCATAATATTAGACAAAGCGCATGAATTTGAAAAAGCGGTCCATTTTATTCTTTGATCGGTTCATCAGAGCCTGGTTTATGTAGACCAGTTTGTCTAAGCAAACTGAAACGTTTGCTGCTAGTGCCGATAGCCGCAACTTTTCCCACCTCCCTTCACTTAGCAAGCTTCAACTGCTCATGGTCAATTCTCAGACTACGGATAAAATGGCACTTGGGGCGTCTCCGCGTCGCGTTTGAAATCAGAAGGAATCGGTCTGAGAAATTCTTACGGGGCAGCTGAGGATGCAAATGTACATTTCTTCTGTGTGCTTCCGGATTATGGGCACTGGTTGGCATCAGAAGGCGCATGTGGAGCCTTCCTGAAATCTGTCCATGGCTCCCCTGGAGCCTGAGCTTTTGGCCTTTTCGATAACCTGATGGATAATTCTACTTGGAAAGCAGATCGATGATCATCCTCCAGTTGCATCAGCCGGGGGCTGTTGGCTTAGAGTTTGCTCTAGCCCCCGATGAGGCGCAAGTTGAAAAGCACGTGGACAAGAGCGTGACTAGTTTCTGCAGACGTGGACCAAAATGATCGACAGTCTCGAATTGATCTTAACCAGAGGTAACCGACAACTACCTTGTCGATCTGAGTCAAAAGCTGTGAAGGGGCAGGACGCCATGTTAGCCGGTGTCGCTTTTTGCGTGGAGATTTCTCAACCGCCAAGAATAGTCCATGGTTAAAACGTAGTTGAACAAGTCGGTCATCACCATCAGTTCAATTTGCTGGAACGCAATATCGACCTCCCATATTCTTCTCCGTCTCAATAAGACTTCCAAATTGAGCATTGAAATTGCCGGCAACAGTCATAGGGAATGCATTTTCTTCACCCGTCTCCCTCTCATTTGCTACCCTTTCCGAGAGCTGCAGGTTCACAATCACCACTGATTGTGGCTAATCGTACGCATTTAGAAAAGGAACGTAAAGTGAGGGGCGGGGAGATAGAAGATGTTGCCCAATTGCCGGCTGGAAATTTCGAGTCACAATACACCTCGCAGCTGACAACATCGTGGAAGGAGGTTTTCTTCGGGAACCAGAACCAGAACCAGAACCTTTAATTCAAAAGTCTCACCTAGAACTCGGTGAGGCGTTAACCCAGCATGGGAACTTGACCGAAGCACCCACGAGGAAACTTCTTCTGGTTTGTCACATGTGATCTGGTTGCTGCATGCTTTTGCCTTGTCCTCGCCGGTGCTTTATTATTGACCCGCTTTTCGGATTCACTTCTCAGACTCATACGATCAATGGATCAAGCGGAACGTAAGTTGGGGGAGGCTTCGTGGGTTGGGAGCTGCCCAGCTTGGGTGGACTATAATAGCTTAATGAAATGCGGTGACATCTCTCGCGGCCGAGAAAAATCGCACGTACTTCGCCTCTACGTGTATCTAAGGGATGATTTTAGACCGGTAAAATACCCCCTCCGTGATCATTTGCTGGAGTGTCCTCTACAGTGGTACAGTGGTTAGAACCAGATGTCGGCCTTACGTTTATCCGGAGCAAAGTAAAGGACTACCAAGGAAGACAAGCCGCACCCTGCTCTTATAAGGCCGATGAGCTCAAATTTCTCTTCCAGCTTGTTTACGGACTGTACTGCCGTATGCCGCGTCAGCCCTTGGGCGGAGATTGTTTTCAGCCCCCAGTAAACTGATAAGGAACGTTCTTTTTCGTCACTGGAATTTTTAAAGGTTTCTATGGGCTTTTGCAGACATTTGGCTGCATACGCTCCCCGCAAATAACAAAAATATCACGGGTTTTCTTCCATTGATCGTTGTATGTCTGCCACGCAGAAGTATCGAACGAGGACTACACTTGGAAACTTTTGATGAAACTTAAAGGGTGCTACTCATCATTGGTGGATATTGTGAAGGACGCTGGCTATGGTGCTCACATTTATTTGGACTTAATGGACATCGCAACAAGAATCATGATCCTGGATAATGATATCGTTAAGCTCACTTTTTCTTGTGTTTGATAGACATTACCGGAGAAAAACAGGCAGATAAAGCGTAATTTATTGTTTGTTGTACGTGGAGCTTGAGCGGCTGTCTCAAGTAGTGAACATCAATCAGGTCCTTGGCATTTATTATCTCCAACGGATTCACAAGTACCAACATCACATATGGTCGCTAGTATCGATGATTGCAATGTCTGCGATTTCATAAAATATCTTCTGCAGATTTCCAAGTTGAATATGGAAATAGTGCATCGGTGTAGATCAGTGTGAAGGCAATGATGACTTAGCTTGTTGGTAAGTTTATCAACCGCAAGTTGACTATCTGTTACTCCATGGTTTCGCAAGAGAAGCTGTCAAGCAAAGTTTTAGTAAACTAAGATAGTGGATAGCGCGGCTACCGACTGGTTAAAACACAAAACGATAAGTCAATTAAGTGAATGTCTCGTCGGGTATCAGACTACTTCAGGTTCAGCCCTCTTTTTGACAGGGAACGAAAAAATAACGTTGGCGAGCACATCAGAACTTGGCTAAACTGTGCTGCTGACTGTGGGAAGGGTAGCAGGTAAAATAGATGAATTAAGTGAAAATGACTAGTTCTACTTCACATTTACTTTTGAGAACAGCATGTTTGTTATGGGAATAACGTCTGAAGAACTAGTAAGGGTTATTCAAGTGCGCTGACTTTCAGCCCCCTTAGCGTGCGCCTTTTTCGTTATCCTTCCCATATACGTGTGACGTGTTAGCAGTTAAACTCAATTTGTTTCTCAGTAACATTGACTGGTTGCCCTGATAACAAACACCAATGTAGATTCATCACTTTCGTTCATCCTGTAGGTATCATTAAAGAGTTCCATGCTGTTGCGGGGAAATTTCATTGCTCAGTAGCAGCTTTGTCGAAGGTGTTGGTAGGTAGTCGACCTTTCGGTCATCACGGGCAAACTTGAAGTGTTGCTTATTAAAATTGTTCACTCCGGCTGCCTTTGCCATTTAATGCCCAACGGTAAAATGCCTTTCTGACCGTTCTTCAATGACAGTTTGCTCTTCATTTTCTTTTCTACAGATACCACGGGCCCAGACAATCTTGTTCGAGGTTATATTAAAACGTGCTTTGAAAGGATCTTGTGAAGTTGCACAGGTCACAAATTCAGTGAAAGTAAAACTTTTCGCCTCACAAAAATCTCCGCCAGTCTCCCATTTGATGTTCGGCAGAAACTTGTTTGATGCCTACATGAGAGGCGACATTAGAACTGAACGTTTTGGTAGCATTTTATAGGGTGGCTATTAGAGCTGGTTTCATATACCGCACTAAATGGTTGAGGATAGAACAAACTAGCCCCGGTAGCCTAGAATGGGGCTTGGGCCAGTGCCAAGTTTGTTTCATGGGCTCCCTGAGTTTGGGGTTAACCCCGAGTTTGTCCCAAGGAGCAACCTTAGGGCACCAGTGGCAATGCCCCAAGTTTTTGAGCAGTAAGCTTGGGGTGTCCCACACGGACCGTTCGTGACAAAATTATGGGTTTCGTCTGACCCACCCTCAAAAAGGTCAACAACTACTTCTCGTGGGATACATTTAGTACCACCTGAGCCAGGATGTTATCAAACTGGTAGCAGTAATAGATTCTTTCGACCAAGTTTATTAACACCTTTCGCCGCATATGTTGCTTGTGATTTCGGTTTGCCTGAAATATGCTGTCAGTCCTTGGATTTTCTTCCAAAGTCAACGATTTGCTTTGTGCACGCACTAGTAAAACTGGGCGAGACAGGTTTCATCCGAAGATCAAGAAAAAGGTGCCCTCGGTTTCGTCTTTATGATGGGTGTCAAAAATGTATCCACTCAAACATTATTTCGCTCCAATGGTAGTTACATTAGGATACTACTCCGTGTCTTTAAGCCCCCTGGATACACATCTACTAGCCAGCAGAAAAACATCCCCGATAACCAACGGGAGATGCCACGGAGTATGCCGGAATCATTGACATTTTTTATCCATTCCGGAAATTGAGACAAATTAAAGCTATATAAAGATCCAGAGGTGGCCGTCGATCATCATTATCCTCAACTTATTCTTTGCCCTGACGAAAGCACTGCTGCCTGGCCTCCTGAACAGACAAAAACAAAACTCCCCAGATCGTCTCAAAAGTAGGTGTTATGACGATTGACTTTCAGAAGATCTCAGACTTATAAAACTTCAACGGTCTTGTGGCAATTGTCCTTGAATGGTGTCCTTTTCTCTGACTCTTGTCCCAGTTTTGTTTATCTGTACCAACTAACTGTCACCTCTTTTGGCGTACTTCCGTATCACGTTGGATAAGACTGGCTGAGCGTTTAAGGTCCCCGTGGTTGTTCTGCGTAAGGCCCGCTTAGAAAGGACTACAGTCAAGTTTGACCATATGACCTGTTGCTTTGTTATATCATGGCAAAGTTCAAGCACGGTATAGAACGTGAGTCCGGCTCATCTGTTGTGTCTTTCGCTCCTGTTGTGGGCCGCTGTTCGTAAATAACAGGTTAAAGTTCAGCCAGAAATCGCCTAATTTTTGGATCGCAAAGTTGTTTAGTTGAATTATATGCGTGAAGGCAGTCTCGTCTAGGTAGCCGTAACAGTATTTACCTCACTTTGCTTTTTCTCGGCGACTTTTGGCGTCAAGCACAGTTTTCGATGCTCGCGCTGCCTTCAATTTGACCACATTCGTAGGAGAAATTTATTTTACTGACTCTGGAATGTTGTTTCCTCCCACGTTTTATGATACGTGCCCTTCAGTCTATATCGTGCACCAGTTCCGTCAGTCATAATGCATTCCACAACCCACGGACAACTGTATTGAACGGAAGCCTGTTGGTGCAGCTAGCAGCAATGCAACTGTGACTCTAGTTTTAGTATCTTTACACCTGATAACTTGTTTTACACCGCTAATGACCATCAGTTGAGCGAGATCGGACAGCGGTTGAATATGACCGGATCAAAAACGGAAGTCTAGGGCCTACAAGAGGATCTCTGATGCTAAAGGGCAAGCGGCCGAAGCCACGCTTCAGGTAATAGAAAGAGATGCTTGTGCAAAGCCTGAGTCTTATTCGGAGAAACATAAGGGTTAAAAAGATGCCTCATGAAGGTTTGATGGTCACAAGTAAAAAGTTAAGGATTGCATTGCTCCCATCAAATCAAACAAGTGAGTTTCTATCCTTCTGAAATCCGGTTGAAGTCTCTCGCGGCTAGTGATCCCGTTCGTCTTTCTGGAATCAAATTGAGACCGTGGACTCCCACTCTTCTATTGAAAAGGCCGTTGGTGGGAAGCAAGGCTGTCATACAAGGCATGCAGACAACATGAAGATCATTCAACGTGATGATGTACTAAACCGCAGTCTTTCCACGGTGAATCACTCAAAGAGTACTAGAAAGGTACGTTTTAGTGAACGTGAAGCGTAGGGGAATCCTCCTCCGAAAACTACCCAAGTCTTATTTACATGAATCTTGAATATCGTACTTCTCCACTGTTTGGAGACAACCTTGCCGGGGAAGCAAAGGATATCTGTGGATATTTGATTACGTCTGACAGTGGTCCGTGTAGAAGCTGCTGAGTGTCTGTTCCACTTTTTCGGTGGTATCTCTGAAAAAGTTATTTTCGACGAGATCGGACTTTGAAGGAACGGAAAAGGTTTTGCTTAGTTTACGGCCGGCCCTTCGCTCACGAATAAATACTTTTCAAAAAATGGCATTATGTCATCCTTGTACTCTCCATGCACCGAGAACTAAGGGCCAGACAATGTTTGGAATAACTGTGTGAGATTTATGAGCCAGGTGTAGATCTCGAGAAGAGAATAGTTGGCTGAATTTACAAAAATCAATCTCGTTTTCGGTAACATCATCCTCGTGGCTAATACAGTTACATTTATGGGTTAGAAATGCATAAATTATGAACAAGGTCTGTGTGCTAATGTTTCATTGGATGGTCATCAAAGTTGGTGTTGCGTAGTTAGGAAGGATAGGAGGGGAAATGTTGTTGTTTCTTGGCTGGGAAAGGGGCCCGTGAAACAGTGAGCAAGAGTTTCCGGGATTATCCATTTCCGGTTTGAACCCTTGTTCATTGTTTCACGGGCCCCTTTCCCAGCCAAGAAACAACAACATTTCCCCTCCTATCCTTCCTAACTACGCAACACCAACTTTGATGACCATCCAATGAAACTTTAGCACACAGACCTTGTTCATAATTTATGCATTTCTAACCCATAAATGTAACTGTATTAGCCACGAGGATGATGTTACCGAAAACGAGCTTGTTCACGATTCGTGTTTTCTATATATAATCAAAATGGAATTATTCAGTGAGTAATCAGTCTACGGTTTGCGCTGCCCGGGTTGAGTTTCTGTTTGCCGTAAAAATCTCCCATTTTTATGGGCCGGTATTAGACTGCAGCTTTGTAGGTGGGTCCTTGATAAAGAGAGAGGGATACCGATGCTCAGGGTTTACGCTCAAGTAGTCACTGAAATAAAGTGTGAGGTGGATTTTCGCCTGTTCCACGCTGTATCCGGAATCTGGTACGCTGAGCCAGCGCATTCGCGATTCGTTTTCACTGTGCTCCTCTATTAGTGCTGGTTGGTTCAGGCTAAATCACAAAAAGCCTCTTTCAAATCGAATATAGATAAACCTTCGGATTCGAATTCAAGGCTTTAGCCTGCGGACTAGTACCGTTGATAGCAATAAAAATGAAAATTTTGGTGGCCAGCTGAGTATTCTGGGTCCGCTCATTGATAGTTTCGTAGCATATTGAAAGCGGAAAAGGTCGGTGGTTGAACTGCTTCGGTGGAAGTGCCAGAGCTTAAGAGGGGCACCATATGGGACACGGCGACATGCAAATTGCGACTCATGTGGTATGCGAATTGGTGGTCACCATATGCGGTTTCTACTTAACAGCTCTAATTGTCCCTGATAAGCTGGAATGATCTTGCGCGATAACAGCGACGTGTTGCAGGTTCTAGCGAACATTACCGAGCTGGAGTCAAGAACAACACTAAGTGTACCTAACCGTTCTTTTCCCGTGTAGAGTCTGGAAAAGTTATCTGCTTCTATTGAGGTAGTGATGTGCCTCGCATCTTGCAGCGCAGAAGTAATTTATTGAAATTTGGGGAAGCGTGGTCTGATGTGCTCATGTATCTCGAATTTTCAGCCATTCAAGGGTTGCACAATATTTGCGGGGAACTGGTGGACATCGTTGAAGCGCATATTGTTGTTAGGTAGCCGAAGTTGTCGGACAACGAAATCAAATTATGAGATGCCTTAAGACGCAGATGAGTTCTTTGAGGAGCTATCAGCTCGAACATATTTCAGCTCTCTCAGGCAAAATGCGTATGGGTTGTGTTTGCCGGAGTGTGCAGAAAGTAAGAGGAAGTTTTGTTCCGCTTTCCTTCCGGTCAGTAACTTGATAGTTTCATTTATTGCTGAAGTAAAATGATTTCATGTAGATACTCTGTAAAATCCTGTTCAGTAGACGAACTTGAACTTGAGCCGCATAGTTTGTTTGGTAAGTTTGAGCATATAAATGATGATGTTGCTACCTTCCGGCGTTGGCCATTCTGTCGTTGCTTTCAGTTAAGATGGTTCCAACCACAACTTTGTTCTGTTTGCCTTGGCGTTTTTGCTCACGTCAGCGACGGCTCGCTCCATAGAGCTGGTGCCTCAACAAAGCGAGCAAATGGCGTTGGCTCGGCTACTGATGGCCTAAGTAGCTGCCAGTGATGCCACCGCCGTGGGTTTGAGCCCACCTGCACTGTCACACGTGGACCATATCTCAGGCAGCTATGGAGCCGTTCCACTACGGTTGTCACTGGTCGTCGTCGGCGCTACCGCCACATATGGTCCATGTTTTGGTCGTACTCTGCTAGTTTGTGACTGCTTAATTGTCGGCAGAGCTCTGCCTTAGGCTTCCACAAACAGGTTCCAGATCGCTGAATAGAAATAAATGAGGTAAACCCAAGTTTTCACTTTCTTCTGTATGACAAAATGTCTAAAGCAGCAGAATGCAAATTCTACCCTGTTTGTTCACATAAGTATCATATTTCTATCATCAAGTCTACGCTCGAGCACTGGCTTCAGGACTCAGTGCCTTTACAACACGGAATATATAGGTACCTCCGAGGAGCTCAGACCGAACCTATACCCTCCAACTTTGCGCGGCAAAAGTTGTTTTCTTTATTGATAGGTTTTGTTCATAATTTCTTTCCGGTGCTCATATTTATTTAATAATAATAATAATAATGATACTGATAACAGTGGTATATTTCTTGATCGTGGCCAAGACTTATGCCCAAGGAATGATCAGAGAATACAGAAATTCACAGCAACGTGGGGTATTCACAATTTTGAAGCTCAAGGTTCACACATTTGCAGTAATAGAACAATAAGCTTGGACGGTGTCTAGGTAAACCAAAGAGGAGAAGATCGGCGCGGTTGTTGTGAATTGGTTTCGATTTCGGGACGGGGACGATATGGTTAGCAGGAAGGACGTAGGAAAGCAGATAAAAGCGACATTTAAGAAGGGTAAAGATGCGTTGTCTGCAAGAACCCATAAAGCAACTGGTGTTGGACGCCACAGCATGAACACAGAGTTGAGGCAAGAATAATACACAACTTGCCTTATGGATGCCGATAACAGTCTACGACGGATCCGGTTGTCCGGAATGGATCACGGAGATCTGCGGAACTTGGTGTGCAGTCTTTGAAGCTAGAGAGAGAGCGGTGGAGTGAAAGAGATTCAACGGAGGATCGGGAAGTGTAGAGGGAGACGCTGTGTGGCACCAACTGGATATTTGAGGAATCAATATCGAGAAGCTGGTTGAGTGTTACCAAAAGAAAATTTAAAAAAGAGTTACCGTGATGTTATCAAAGTGCAGTCGGGGATGCCTGCAGGATACAGAGAAGATTGGTCTTCCGTTAGATAACTCATCAAGGAGGGAGCCTGTGGGACAAATGCAAGTGAGTCGAATGGGATAATCAGATTGGCTCTTCTGTATAGGTCATTCCGATACTATATGGAAAATCACATGGACGCAGAAACCTTCCCCAGGGAAGCAGTGTACCTTTAAAGAGCGTAAATGGTGAATGGACACAGAACGGGGAATTTCAACGAGAAGCCGTCGACGAAACATTCTGTTGGAGACAATAGCTGCCGATGAAACCAAGCAGGTATTCACAGGTGATGAAGTGGAAGAAAGACAGTGGTGACTGGGAGAGGCCAGATCCGAAGGAAAACGGGAAGTTGAAAGAGGGTAAGGGTGAGATTTTCTGCATACATGATAAAAGAACTAATAACCATGTGGTTGGTATTCTGTTGTATTAGGATACTGGTTGCTGTTGGTGGCAGGTATTGCATGATAAGGGAAGCAGACAAAAAGGGCTAGGCTGACGAAGTGAGTAGGTACGGAAGGCACTGATGAGGGCCAGATTCCGGTCATTGTTCTCAGTGCTGCAAGGCAAAATGTTTGAAATGCTTGTGTGGAGTACGGGAAACGGATGCTGATGGAGTGTAAGGTGATGGGTGATATCAGGACTCCGCCCGGCGGTCCGGTGAGACTATTGTGATTGATTGTAATCCCATTTATGGGATTGTGATCACTGGTCAGCCATGTAAGGTGATCCGTATGAGGCTTCATCGGGTGTGAGTATGGGCCTAGCCATGGTCAATCGGATCGATCGAATCGTTTGGTCCGTTAGGTAATCCAGGGGTAACGTCGACTAGGTTGACGGGGTACCCAGGTGACCGGTGTGCTCTGAAAGAGAGGTGAAATGCGGCAGTCCGTAGAATGTTCCAGCTGGGGGTTATGCTTAATGGCTTAGCGAAAATTAGAGTGATAATGGGGCGATCTACGAGGGATTAACGGGTGGAGGCTGGTGGTATTTTAGGGCATTTGGTTGATGATGGAGATATTAGGCTCACGCTTAGTCAGAGTGCAAAATGGTTAGACTGATAGGGGGCAGAAGAGTAAAGGGGCTTCGTTGAGCATCAAAAATAAAACAATAAAAGAGGGTGGGGTCAGGAATAAGAATAGGAAAAAGGGAAGACTGCATTCAGGACGTTGACCCTGCTGTAAATGAGGGCGGAAACATTATAAAAAGAAAAGGAAATGCTCAGAGCTAGGGTTAGGCCTTTTTATGTGGATGCGGATGAGCTGGTTTTCCGTGGGGTCATGAGTAATCAAATGCTTACGCTTGCTGGGTGGAATAGGATCCTAACATACCATGAGCGAGTACGCTGATCGGCGAATATCGGTTATTAAAGGATGGCAATCTGCATAGTAAGACTTGAGTTAACCGATCAATGCAAGAAAAAGGACGACGAGACCACTGAGTTATAACCTGGGACAAGGGAATTAAGTGAAGGTGGGCACCTAACATTAACGGAATAACATTTTTCTAGGGAATTAGTGTCAGTAAGATTTTTGGTTCTGTAACTGAGTCAGTATGGTAGCAGACAAATCATCGCTGATTTGGACAACATTATTAGTGGTTGAGCTCGAGGGGAAAACAGAAAAAGTGTAGTTTTAGATGGTAAGTTATAAAAGTGCAATGATTATGTTCCTCGTTCCGACAACCAATATAGGCGAAGCTTTGCCCATAGCTGTTAGGCGTAGGCGTATCAATGCCGGGGTGTCGTCAGAGCAGAGGTCGCATGATGTAACTATTCAGACCGTGTATCGACTACTGCATTGAACATCAGCAAGCTGGTCAAGGATTTTGCAGGGAACCCAAAAGGATTGAAGCTGAGTAAGGCGGGGTCGGCAAGCATATGTGGGGAGCTCGAACGGCACGCTGTCACCCCGCACTGATCTAGACCTAAAGAACTTCAGGTTAACTCGAAATCGTGGGGTTTCCCATATGAAGGGTCGGGTCTAGGCTGTTATCAGAAATCCATCTGCAATGAAGAAAGCAGAAAGCAACAGATCAAGACCTTCCCAGCCAGAAGTGAATATTTTCGTCTTTTTATGGAGGAGAGGGAGAGTGAATTCACGCCGTAGGGTAAATTTTCCGTTTCTCCTTGACCCGCCTTTCATTTACGTGGCCCATTGTGTCCGAGACTGATAGGGATGGCTGTTCCTCCTTATTGTGAGACCATCACAGACCAGATGCCACAACCTTCGGGGGTTTTGCTGCTACAAACGGTGAAAGAAGAAGACAGGCCGGAACAATCGCTCAGACAATGGCAGCATTCCTGGGGCTATCACTTAACAGCTTGCTCTTGCTAGTAACAAGGTTGGACAGGCTCCAGTATATATGAGAGCCATCTGGTGAAAGCAAAGCCGATTTTTATATGCGGGGTTACTTCACGACTAAGACGAAGGTAGTGGAAAGGTGGCACCACTGACTTTGAAGAGGTTGAGCGCTAGCTGGTGCCGTAGCAACGGGTGAATAGGGCAGATAGGTCAACGATTTTCAGCCGAAGGTTGCACACTGAATGTGAGAACTGATGAACTGTAAATATCATAGTTTTCAGTGTACCGAAAACTGATAGATAAGGGGAAGAACGGTTTCGGTAGAAAATTGGTTGTAGATCCGGATGAAACAACTTCTCGATCAGTCACGGGTGAGTGTTGCATTGAAAAATAAGGCTTTGCATGGGGAGCAGATTGACGATGAAAAAATGTTTCAAACCCTGGGCCTCAGGCAAAAGGTGAGTCAAAGTCAGGTGACTTCTAGCGGGTAAATATTTTCTTGACTGAGCTTTGAACTGGATTTATGGTTGCGGGCTAGATATACGTAAGCAAATTAAGTGTAATGTGGTTAGATCTAATGAGAGGGGGGGGGAAAGAAGAGTGAGCAGATGAATGTCGAGAAGCAAGCTAATAATTGCCATGTCGTGGCTATGGGAAAAGTGATGAGAGGATAGGAAGAACTGGAAAATTATTTGTTGCCAGATTCAGCAAAAAGATGAAGGTGAAACAGAATTACCGGACTGAAGATACAACCGTTCTGTAAGAAATCATAAAACAAAGGAGGCTGAAAATTACAGAACGGAGAAAGAAGAGAAAAAAGAAAGAAAAGGCAGCCATAACTGGGGCTTGAGTCCAGTTAGTGCGACACTCCATAGAAAGTTCAACGACTGTGCCTGTCGGGCTTTGTCGAGGGCGAATTAAAAAAGCAGATGGCAGGATCAGATGGGGAACAGGCAAAACGAATGGGTGAGTAAAGCGAGTGGAGGAAACAAGTACAGCCAAGGCCCAAAAGACAATGGGGTCCATAAAAAAGGGAATTCGAAAACCATTAGAAACCTAATCCAGCTTCAAATCCCTTTATTAACCTATGTACGGATCTATAAGTTGGATTATAGTTTATACTGTGAAATATTTGCTTTTGTGGGCTTTAAACGTCTTAGATGGCCTTATAGAACGTATATCATGGGGTAATTTGCTCCATAAAGCAGCACACTTCACCAGGAAACATTTGGATCTAGGAGCTGTTCTAGAAGTGGGAACGGTAACTGTGTTGTCTCTCAGTCCTAAAGAATATTGTGATTCTGTTAGGCCTATGAACTTTGGTGCCGATTCGATGAGTCGATTTACAACAACATCATGAAAGACTATGGGGTTCAGCTTCATGCGTCTTACCCACGGCGGATCTAATTTCAAATGTTCACAGCTTTGGCTTAATTAAGTTGAGTGGAAAAGCCAATTAACTCTTTTGTCTTCAACCGTTGAACGTTTTCAATAGCCGCTTTGTCCCACTGGCGCACGTTACAGTAGAGAGTGGAACAGTATTCTAGAAGGGGTCTAACGTGGATCTTATATGTGCTGAATTTGCTCTCTGGATGGCGGAAGGTCCTATGAAGCTGGCCTGTAAGTCTTCTAGCCTTAGCAATTTGAGCGGTAGTATGTTCAGAGAAAATGAAGGTGGCTGAATACTGCAAACATAAATCTCGTACTAACGGGCTGATGGAAATCGGGTGACCGTCAATAATGAGCATACCTGAGGGGACATTGCATTTGAAGGTAAGAATGTTACTTTTCCCCGCAGAAAATGTCATTAATGAAGTGGTGCACCAAGAACTAAGAGCTGTTACACCTTGCCGTATATCACTGATAACTGTACTAAGCAAACTAGAATCAGAACTATAAAAGATATTGATGTCGCCCGCAAAACGGTGGAGACTGCTATGGCGGACGAAACTGGAAACCTCATTTATGTATGCGAGGAAGAAAAGTGGGCCCAAAAAGCTGCCTTGTATGACACCACTGGTGACATCAGCTTTTGTGAGTTAATTAGTGAGACTGTGGAATAATAGCCTTCAGTTCGTTGATGAAAAGTTCAGACGTTTATGATGCGCTCGGTCTTTTTGTTCAATCACTGTCTATCAGTCTGTGCAGCCGGCTTGCCGTTGATGTTGATATGTTCGTCCACGGGCGGCGAGCTGAGACAGACTAATATTTATAGAGGATGCCAGTGGGTTCGGTTGCGAAGTACTGTTCGAATGGAGGTCTGGTTGATACCCTGAGGAGAGTGTTCCGGCGGCTGGCCCACAGTGAATCTCTGACTTATAAATTTTAAGCTGTTTGGCAGCAAGTGTTCATGAGGGGTACCTTTCTCCTCTGACTGTTGCTCCAATTTGTTTATCTGTACCAGCTAATTGTTACCGCTTTCAACGCAATTCCATCTCCTGTTGGACGACGTAAACCCCAGTGAAAACATTGGGGCTCTTATTACACGCTCGGTACCCTCGGCTAACGTGCCCTTATTATTGCTCTCACAGTACACCCAATTTGGTTTATCTACATCCATATCTCACCCCCTCACATACACATTTTCATATTCTTCAGGAACTGCAACCCGCCGTACTTGCCGTGATATCCTCGAGGTAAGTACTTTACCTGATCTCTCGGGCCCTACTTCATCTAATATGCGGGTCTCGCCGAATCCGCCTCCAACAGCTTATGCTCCTCTTCTTCCCTGGCGTTCTTTTGAATCGGCCACAATCATGTGCGAAGGCTGATGCGAGTAGGACAGCAGGCCTGTTTAGCTTGTACGCTGGAGACTAAGAATTTCATGCAAAGTAAAAAATTGCCGTTTCGAAGGAAGCAATTTGTTTTTCACCTCGGCTCTTGCCCCCACGGATAGCAGCCCAGATGGAATCAGAAGAGCCTTCCACCAAAAGCTGCAAAACCTTCTACATTAGGCAGAACTGGTTGATGTGATTCTAGCTGCAGACGTAAATGCTAGATTCGGTCGGCTATATTCAAAACGGACGCATTTGGGAGGCCCGTTTGGACTTGAATCCTGCTGCTTGGAAAACCGGTAACAGTTGTTGGCCTCTTGTTCAGAACGTCGCCTGTTTCTGGCCAGTACGAGCTTCAGGCTTTCTAATCGCCTTTGTGCAAAGTTGCTTTCGCCCTCTCCGAATTAGTAATGAACCCAGATAAACCATTTAGCCAGTAAATACAAATAGCGGGGTCACTTACAAGACCACCTGTTGCACTGAAGCACTCCCCTTGACTCCGTACACTACATACTCTGCACCGAGCTGTCCGTGCACTTTAGTGGGCACTCCAAGCGTACGATACAGCAGCGGTTAGGCTGCGATATGCAGCCTGGACTGTTTTGCCCCTCAGTTTTTCAAAACGCCCCAGCTGGGAGGCTAGGGCCAACGCCACCAGATAATGTCAATCAGCAGTGGCCACTTTTTAAAAAATGCCTTGTATTCTGTTGGCATATTGAAATGTGCCCTGACCCGTCATGCCGCTGCACTCTGGATTTCTGCTTAGTCTATGCTCCTTCTCACTGTACTCCAGTCCAGCGTGGCTGGCTCTGAGCCTAATGCAGCAAAGATTAAAAGGACAATTGAAATCTAAGCAAGTAATCGTAGAGATCGCGAGGTCTGGTGGTCTCGGAAGGCTTCAGAGATGGAACGTGCTGCCGATGTGGGGAATTCCCCAGAGCCTTTTCATCTTATCCGGGTCACCGGCAGGAAGCTATTGGGTGCGAGAAAAACGATCTGCAAGGCTGATGGTTTACCTATGCCAAATTTGCAGCGAAGTAAGACAGAGGACGTTTGGTGTTGCAAGGAGGGTCTGAAAAAGCCAGCAAAGATAAAATTGGCCGATGAGTCTCTCACAACCAGCGTTGATTATAACAGCCACTGGGGTCGTATTGATAGTAGTACTCCCTTTGCCTGACCCCGTTTGCAGTCCAAATCTTTCGTTGTTCACTGTCTCTGACCTTTGTTTGCCGCTAAAATGAACCAAGGACTGAAAAGTACGAACATCAGTGATTTTAGGCTGATAAACCCCAAGTCCTTCTGCGGAAATATCAGATGCTTCCACGCGGTAGACGAAGGTGTAAGGTGCGATATCAGCCATGTGCGGTGGCACCGGAATAGTGGCCGATTGTTTCTGAAGGCGTCTAACTGAGATAATAAACACGAGAGCCTCAAACTGGCCTGCTGGAATTATCCTGGCCTTTGCAAAAGTAGAAGTGAAGGTATCAGAACTTCCAGTGTGTGGGAGGTTGCGAAATGCCCCGGTTCTTTAGGGATGGGCAAGCCCACTGAAGGGACTTCAGAATTCGGCCCCATACCAACTAGTTATGGTAGCAACAAGCCGCTTGAAGGCCTCGGGAGGACCATATCTCAAATGCGCCAACAAGTTGACAAGGAAAAGGCTGTTAGGACAAGGTAAACAAAGTGACGCTCACCGTTGACAAGTTTTTCAAGAACACGGAAATAGCCTTGTGTAGGAACCTCCAAGAGATGGTAATTGGCATCTCAGTGCCTGTCCCTCAGGCGCCCATACAGAAGGATAGATATGTTCGACGCCTCGCACCAAACCCACTGAGGATAGCCAACTTTCCAGAACAATCCGCAATAAGAAGAATCTTCAGGCTGGGCGAGTGGAACTACTTGGGTGGTGGCCAACGGCCCCTAGGCCGGAGCTTATCGAGTTTGAAGAACTTAGGCGGATGGATGCTTCCTTGGCGTCGGTGGACCTGGTTAAGGCCACCTCCCAATGAGAGTGCCGTATGGAGCCAGATAGCTCGGCTAGTTAACGGGCGTCTGCCAGAAGGAACAAAATTGACCCTGGGAAAGTGTTGTTGACCGCACTGGTAAATGCAAAAGCCCAAGGCCGCCAGGGTACTCCCAAAAGAAACCTCAAACTCCGAAGGGCTCCTCACCACTAGCCCGGAGGGTCTTAGTTCTGGGAGCCATCCCTATCAGCTAGCAATAGGTGCTCGAGGAAAGCTGGTAAGCCGAACCGAGTTTAACAATAGAGTATGCCGTGTTGGAAACGGGTGGAACAAACTGGAAGCAGAGACTGCCAGAGCCCGTGAAACAGGCATCACCGGGACCTAGATAAAGGCAAAGAATGAAACTTGAGTCTTATTGTCTTCTTTATGCCGCATTCACTGAGCTGGTAGGTTTGATGGTGTGGCTGAAATGATGAAAGTCTCGGCCGCAGCAATACAGATTATGGGGGAAATTAAAAAAAACACCAAATATACGGGTGGTTTTCTGTGAGTTGCCATCACATCAAGCTGAAATAGGTTTACCATATATGTGCCGAAGACCCCCTGCCATCCTATCAGAAGGTCTAGCCTTACTGAGCTACCTTCACTTATCCGGAGCTGAACCAGATGAACCTATATCCATTGAGGACTTCAAAGTTTACTTTTACTCTTTTACTTCTGTGTCACTATCTTCTGCGAGAGGACAAGTCGGCCTTTTGGAAGTCTCTGACGGTAGCTGTTCACTCGCTGAGATTGATGGCAGGGTTTGCTCACCAAAAAACCACTTAGCTGCGCCGGCCGGGTAATCCGAAGACCCACTTGGGGGTCAAGGCGAGCTATGTCTGCCTTAATAGTTCTAACCCGTGCCTTCCCTTGGCCACCAAATCCATACCCTCGATCTGAGCAGGGTGGTAGTAGTAGGCTACCCTTTGTAACTTCGGTCCCGGCTCTTGAAGTCTTTAATCAGTGCACGGGTAGAAGGATGTTACCCAAATGGTCCCGAAACGTTTGATCATCTTTTTACATGAATGCCAACTTTGAGCTGGAAGGCAGTTCGCCGGATAATGGGGCGGTGGGAAATAAAGAGGGTTCAAAATACAAATCTTGACGGTAATTTGCATTTGACGTTGCCGGTGAACTAGAAGATAAACCCCTGGACGTCTTTGAAAGGGTTCAGGAAACTGTTCTCGGTCGTAGGACATGACCAAGCCACTGTGGGTGACCTCGTCGGGAGAAGCAAGAAAGTCGTTGTGTATCCGAAAGGTGCTAAGGCTCAACTAAGTGTGTGAAGCAACCATGCAGCTTAGTTCTGGCCTTGTATTGGAGGTTTCAGTGGTCAAAGCTTTCTAGCCTTCTCGTGTCGTCTATTCTCAACGGCCAAGTGCCCCGGGAATAGAACGAGTGGATCTGTGGGGAGCGGGTGATGAGAGCTCCATCATTCCGGTGGACTTTCTTCTGGAGGGGTTGCCTACCCAGCCCGTTTTGCGATCAACCAGGTGGAGGAATATACTCCCTGGCTACTTGACCTCGGAATCACCTAAGGCGCTCGTGAGGTTGGGGGCGCACAGTTGTCAACACCCGTGGGGAGAAGCCGCCGCTGGAAGATGTACTGCAAACTACCTGGCCGTAAAGGATGAGGTACCTCACAAACATAGAGGATGCCTAAAAATCTTGAAGTACGAGGCCTGGTCATTGCAATCCAAGAGTTGAAATGCAATCCTCATCACAGAGGTGTAAAGAAGAATGGGCGGAATTCAGTACCAACCTTGTGTTGCTTGCTGGGGTTTTTTCTCCAGCTGGCAGAATCTACAGGAACGGAAGGGAGCCGTGGTGGATCAACAGAGCAACTAGAGCGCAAAGCCGGAAACACAATGTGTGATGTCAGTAGCAACAAAGAGGAAGCCACAAGGGATACTCACGGTTTAAAATGGCCTGAGAAGTAGCCACGGGGGTCAAAAATCAGTGCAGGCTATCCCAGGGGATCACCTTAGTTAGAAAGGCCAAGAGGTGCAAAATGCCTACTACAATTATGTACAATCAAACCGATCGTGTACATGGCTGTGGATTCCGGTAAAGACAGGAATGTCCTCCAAGCGCTCGAGAACGGTATCAAGGCTGGGATAATGCCAGAACACTTGGAGGCAGGGCACCAGTTAGGCAGTGGTCTAAACCCGGCATATCGGGCCACCACTAGGCCACAGATAATGCCTTCAGTCCTTATTTATGCTGAAGGAGCAGAAAATGTCCACAAGGATCTTAAGATGGAGGAGGTCACTGGTCCGTACGCCACCAATACTTTGACTTCACGAACCCCCCCCCCCTTGCCCAAGGGCAAAGAGACCTTCTTGCTCGGTTGAGTACTAGGTCGCCGGACAGTGAGCAATTACCTGAGGACAGGGTCACTACCGGAACTGTAGCAGCACACAAGAGGGTTAAAGCTAAAGGTGAAAAACTACCGACCGATACTCCCGTCACCTATGCCTCTAAGAATAATGGGGGTTGGGCTGATTGGGGACCGCACGGACAATCTGCTGGCTTGAAACAGGATAATTTCCAACAGACAGCACGCGTTTGTCAAAAATAGATTGTGCTCGTCTGAAGTCTTCTATATCTTGAACCAGGTAAGAGGCAATATAGCTAGGGTGGATGGGCCAATGTCTGCTATTTGGAACACCAAAAGGCTTTTGAATCCGTAATCCAAAGGCCACTATTAGATAAAATGGAAGCTCTGGGAATATGGCCTCAGGCGGAATGGCCCCGGGTACACCTCACAAACCGAAAGTTATACGAAGGGGTGGATTCTAGCGAGTCCCAAACGGCTACCGCCAAAAAAGTGGCCCCATGGTGGCCGGTCTTGGGTCCCCCTCGGTTCTGACTTGTCAATGATTTGCCGGAGGGTGCACAACACCCAGATACCTGTTCTAAGAGGACCCAAGCCGGTGTTTTTTTGGAACCACTCAAATTCGAGAGGACTTGAATGGAGTTCAAAACTGGTCCAATTGGTGGCAACGGCTGCTCCACATAGGGCAGTGTAGACATCTCATCTATGATATCGGCGGAGAATCAATATACCTAGACCTACAAAACCCACAAGCAGTAGGGAGTGTTACAGTCACCACTGACCTTGGAGTCCCGATGAACGATTTCTACCTCTCATCTCAGCAGTGTCTGGCCATGGCTCCTAAAGCTCAACAGGCGACCCACCAGCAGTTGTGCACCACAGCTTCCAGGAAAGTTTCTGTGCTATTGTCTTTCTACACAATGCTAGCTGGGCCACACCTACTATATTGTGCCAACCTGGTGCCCCGGCTTTTTTTGCACAACACTGCTCTCCATGAAAAAGTTCGGTGACACTTCGCTCGAATACCACTGAAACTGAGACAAAATAGTACTCAGCAAGGCTACTGACGCCAGAACCCCTCTCTCTGAAATGTAGGAGTCCCAGTGGGGGCCAGTTAAGTGAGTTTTACTAGGGTAAAGGGCCATCCATCCCTAAAGCGCCGTGGTTAGTATTGACATGGGATCTCATGTTTGGGGGAAAGGCTAAGGTAGCTGAACTGACAGCGATAGCGAAAAACGAGAAGTTCCCCCGCGTGCCGCGCTGTCATTACATGGTATCTGTCTCAGGCCATTGTGGCATCCGCCCTGTCGATGGTAGGCTTTAGGATAAGGCTGGAATTTGCTGACCTGAGGCTTGCCTTTAGTACACCTAAACCTACCTCACTGATATACTGGTATATATCTAGGCCATGGTCGAGACACGCACAAGAGCATGATCATGGTGTACAGCATTACTCAGTAAGATGAAGTATTCTCAAATTGTAGGTGTAAAAGTCAAGAGTGTCTGCGATGGAAAATGATGGCCAGTGGTAATTTATATGGATCACACTATTATTGGTTTTTGCGGCAATTTTCGAGTTCGAGCCGGGCGGTGACGCACCTTGAGCACACAAAATGGTCATCATTACATAATGCTAAAGATGCAATATAAACGAGAATGATGTAATTCATGTAAAACGGAGGCTTACCGGGGGTCTGCAAACAGGGTAGTTCTAAATAGGATGAAGAATAAGTTATATGGAGGTACACTCGGGAAAACCGATGCATGCGAAGAAGATAGCAAACCATGAAGATGATGCAACCCCTGAATGATAGACCTACTGCGGTTCAATAACAAGAATGAGGGAGACAGGAGACTGATTTTATGAATGTGCATTTGGGAACTTTGGTGGGTGTGGGAGGAACAGCAGCCCATAAGAAGGCAAAGGGTGTATCGGTCAACCAGCCGGGTGTGGCGAGATATGATGGATTCAACTGATGACTGGTATATCAGCAGGTTGCGAGGGAACTGATATTTATGTTAGCCGCAATGGTAATATCGACAGGAAAGGCTTTGTGTTGGAAAAAGCCTATCGATCTGATAAGCAGTTGGGGGTATTTTCAGCCGCACGGCTCGATGGCGGTACCGGATGATATGAAAGGTCCCACGTGTGTTCTTGCCGGTACCGGTCCATGTGGCATCTTCGGTTATCCAGTGTGGCGACTGAGACAGTGGGAGACAATGAACTTGGTATAAATGAGGATTGCAGTCTGGACGTGGTTACAGCTGTGGATTATGGTAATATATGACGACAGTAAAAATGAAATGGTTAGGTTTATGTAAATGGGGCAAGAATGAAGTTTCTTTTAGGCGGTCAGTGGCACCTACCCCACTTTTTGGGCAAAGTGGGCTCGCAGTGGGTTGAACGATAAAGCTAGAGGCTAGTAGAGTTACTTACACCGGTTGGGCCATGGTGTATGCATTCTAAATGATCATAGATTTTCACGTTGACGTAGCAGTGTTGGACTACTAACAAAACCTGAGGCTTTACGGTTAAGAAAAATTAGAAATGGTAATCCTCAATACCGTTTGCTTACGGAGACTGCAGCTCAGCACCAAGGTGGTACGGTTGGTTTGAAAAAACAGCACGCGAGTGAATTGGACTGGTACCCCGCTTGCATGGCATATATTTGTTCCTGTCCCTTCTTGTATAGTGGTTATTCTATTTTGAATGATTCCTGAGAAGCATCAAAGTAGAAGAAACGATTAGGTGTCGGTGGTGATGCTTTCGAGGAAATTGGTCAAGTGCCAAGAAAAGCGGAAGAAAGTTCGTCAATGCTCCTACTATACGGTGCTAATGTACTGAGGTTATACTTGAATGTGTGCAACGAAATCTGTTGTAGCACTGGTTACTGTGATATCTCTGTTGTCGTTAGCAAATTGCGACACAGAAAAACACCCACGTGGGGATTAGTTCGGAAAAATGTGAAAGGTGGGAACGGAATGCGGCTAAATTTTGGTCAGGGAAGAGAACTCCAAAGATCTAAATTCAGTGCTCATGGTAGGTGGCACTAGGGCCTGATTCAGGTAGGAAGGTAGCTCGACGAGCATCCATTGGCATCCAGCTGGTGGTGCTTCACGAGTGACCTACACCTTTCTAGACGTTAGTATTATTTTTACAGTTCTATCAAAGTCAGATATCCGGCTGTCAGAAAGGCGGGGCTGCTTCTTAAGGGTGACCTCAGTTCCAATGTCCCGGCTGAAACATGGACCGCATGTAACAAGCCACGATGGGCATAGGTCAACTACACCAGTCAATCCGTAGAAAAGCTGCGGCCCAGAGACATGGGGCACTAGTGACAAGACTGGTATATCTGGAAGACAAAACTGTGGGGTATTTTTCCTCTCCTTTTTACGCCAATCTCTTACTTTTTGGTGATCGTTTCGTCTCACTGGTGGTCAAATATGTGCGGGGAGGCAATCATAGCCAGGAATGTTCACAGGTGTGCCGCGGCAACACTCACCATATCCGTGAAGTCAGAACCCCAAGGCGGTTTACATGGGAAAGAAAATGCAAGGGGGGTAGGGTCAAAGGCAGCTTGCAACTATTCAATGGGGTTCATACTCACCAAAGCACCAGTTTGCACAAGGGTGGGGCAGTAATTTCAGCCCCAACAAAGTGATGCCCGTACATATGAATATGCCACGGGCCTTTATGTTGGCTTGCCCCAAAAAAGATATTTGATGGTAAAATCAGAGATTGTTTTGCCGTCCCGAATCATGGGGATGAACCGCTTAGTTCCTTAATTGCTGTGGGAGGCAACCCTGTGCGGGTCTTATTAGGACTAGGATGTTTGAATCCGTTATCCGATTTATTGGTAACCTATTCCTATCACAAAGCCTGGGTCCTTTAAATATGAGGACTGTACACCATGGTCAACGCGTTCACCGTTAGGGATGTACATATTTCTTGTTTGAAAGCCACCGACGTCAGCTATAATGCCTGAATTCGTTATGGTAACTTGTTCCACATTGAAGCTTACTTGTTGCGGAAGTTTGACATAAGCGCAAGCTTAGGCGAAGGGGCAGAAACCAAGGACTCATTGGTACGTAGGGAATAATTAGAAAGGGTTCTCATCTGTGATGCTGAAATAAAAGTTCTGGTCTTAAAGTTATGGTGAAGGAACAGAAGATTATTTCTTAGGCGGCTTCGCCTGAAGGGATCGATTTTCAGCAGGTCACAAAGTTTGGTGTAAGTTGAGGGCAAAGAAAAACTTAGGAGCCGTTTTGTGAATGCTCGTTGTACATTCACAAAAGTCATTTGGTCTCTCTGTGGCATGTTGGAAAAAACGACTGAGCCGTATTCCAAAATAGGTCTGACATGGGACTTAAAAATGACTAGTTTACTTTCTGACAAAATAAAGGTTTAATACATGAGCCCCCCTTGTTGCGTGCTTTAGCTACCTGGATGGCTACGCGTTCCAAAAAGTCAAACGAACAATATAATGGTAGAACCAAGTCACTTACCTGAGAGTCATTGGGTGTCAGTTGACAATTTATACTAAATGCTTCAGTAGAGAAATGACATTAATATGTAAAAATATTCCTTTTTTCGGAGGAAAACCTGAAATTCCAAACCTCACCCCCGGAGCTGGGGGCGAGCAGTTCCCTTGAAATGTCATCCACGCTGGAGGCTAACAACGCGGGCTCAAAAGTGTACACGATTTTGATATGGTCTGTGAATTAAGAGAGAATTTCCTGTTGGAATATGTTTAATAAATCGTTTACTTGCATTGGGAAACGTAGTGGGCCGAGTACGTTATCTTGTATCACACCACTAGTTACGGGACTGGGTTTGGACGAATTTTCGCCGGCGGTCTTCCAGGAGGTAGCCTCTACAGTAATCAGCCGATCGCACCATCTAGCACTTGCCCGACTGTACGTTTCGCGCACGCGGAAACCGCAAGCGCTACTTCTGACACTTTCCTCGACACACTCTAGTGTGCGGTCTCCGCACTCAGGCCCTGTGAGGATACACGCGGTTGGCACCCCACGGTCTACTCTCGTTGACCTCTTCGACGAAAGCGATCGTAGAAGCCGGAGTAGTCTTCTCCCAGTAACAAATAAGGTAGAAGCAAGTCCGAGCTTTGGAGTTGTTAGGTAAGATAGTCCTTCCTTCCTAATGCTTCAGTGGGGCATGAGCATAACACATTAGATTACTACTATTTTCGATGGAGAATCCCATTTCTAGTCAGTATTCCGGGAACAGAGAGAAAGCGATTCTCTTGTATTGCCATTTACGGTAGGAAATAACGCAACGGGCCAAAACAATACAAGACTTTGATATGGTCTGTGAACTAAGAGAGAATTTCCTGTTGGAATATGTTTAATAAATCGTTTACTTGCATTGGGAAACGTAGTGGGCCGAGTACGTTATCTTGTATCACACCACTAGTTACGGGACTGGGTTTGGACGAATTTTCGCCTATATTTACTACCTGATCTCGGGCTGATAAGTAAGATGAGAACAAAGCAAGCACCGGGCCCACCATTCCGAATGTTTTGATCTGCTGTAGTGACCGGATGTGGGATACTCGGTCGAACGCTTTGACTATGTCCAGAAGGATTGCGGTCGCCGATTTGCCAATATTGACAGCTTCCGTGACCAGGTTGGAAAATCCGTCATGCATGTCGCACATGATCTGTTTTTAGAAAGCCGTGCTGACCAGTGTTGATTAGCTTATGGTAAAGAAGGTGACGTGTCAGCCTTTCTTTAATCACCCTGTCAACGATTCTGGCCACGACTGGGGTGTGGTTCACCGGCTGGTAGTTGACTGGATCAAGTCAAGATCCTTTTTTAAGCAAAGGTGTAGTGGTGGAAGTTTTCCATTGGGAAGGCAAAACACTGCAACTTAGTGACAAATTGAATGTTCGTCAGGAAAATTGGAACATCTTCGCCATCTCGGCTGAAAATCACTGGCGATATTGCGTCCGGACCTGGTCTGTAGGACGGTCATGTTTTTGCTATCGGGGCTGGAACCTCATCGGAGTGAAACACTACCGTTGAGAAGGTTGCCGATGTCACCGGATTAAGAAAAGTGATGGACGTGGTGCCATCCGTCGGTAATCAGGGCGAAATGTAGGTGCTGAAAAGCCTCTGCAATCAATAGAGGGCTATCCAAGTAAGTAATGTTATAGTTCAAATCTGAGATGGCTTGCCTAGATTGATTCTTTCTAGCCTTCATCATACTGGTCAGTGTTTCCCATCTTGTTTGAGTGGCTCAAGGCAGCTAGCTGCTGTTTCTTCTTGGAAGAATCCAAACGTGATTCTATCGTGTGGAATACACGTATCATTTAGAGATGCAAAGGGAAGTCCCTCGTTTTAGCAAAGTCTCGTTGGAGTCTGACGAAGCTACAATTATGATGATCCAGAGAGTTCGGCTGATTATTTATTACGGGTCCTGAGGCTAGAGTGATTTTGTCGAGGCAGCAATGAAGATTAGAATGCAGTTGGGCAGCCGCTACCTCTGGGTCCTTAGATAAAAGAACTCGCCCCAGTTTTGGGAACAGATAAAATAGGGTAGACTATACCAGTAAGCTCTATGGTATTGCTTATTGGTGATCGGAGGGTGTGTTTCTGCCGATTTATTAGTGCGAAACCAGGGTTCCGTGAAACCATAGGATACTATATTATGGTCACTACAAGTGAAGCGACCTAAGATTTGGGTACCTAAGTTCTTGATACCGATAGTGAAGATAAGGTCTAGTGCACTACTTCGAGTGGGGGATAAAACATGTTGTACCCGATTATCAACCCGGATACACGAAAGGAAAGCATGGAGTTTTGAGGAGGTGTCAAGGACTGGCAGCGGATTCCAGGCACATTGAAATCACCAGCTAAGATTAAGGTGGTTACGGGGAGGTGATAGACATGGTTGAATGCGCCCATTATTGCTGTCAAATCGTGCGTGTCATGGCTCGGAGGACGGTAGAGACATCCCACTAGATGTAGTTGTTGATCTTTGATAGTGTGCCAGACTGAGTCCCAAATGTTTTCAGATAGGGTAGTGGAGCCCACTCACCGTGAACGTGTCTGGTACAAATGATGCAGCCGCCTCCACGTTGGTCAGATCTACTGTTGGCGATGGCATGGTAACCGGGTATGCATTTGTGATTTGTTGGGGCGCTACCTGCCAGCCACGTCTCGGTAACTGGTAAGATGTCAGGGTGTGGGTACAGTGCCAGCGCTCTAATTAAGGGAAATTTTGTGAAGAGAGAGCGGGCGTTAAGTACCAAGAGCAACAAGGTGATTTTGGTTAGGTTCCCAGTGGGTAGAGCCGTGGCTTCATTGTGATTAGGTGATGAAGGATCGTCGGATGAGGCGTGGCTTACGATGGGCAATCGATGCTCAGCCCACTTTAAAGGCGTTTCTGATTAAGAACTTGTGCCCTTGACCAGATGCGCTGTTGGGCTTTCAAGATGAGTGCAACCTAAGGAACGGCTGTGGGGTTCTTCTTGAAATAGCTGAATCCTGAAGGGGGTAGGTGAGGAGCGGAAAAAGCTGGGGGAAGATAGTGGTGGTAAGGACTTGAGGACATTTGGTGCATTTTTTAAGGAGCCTGCTGCGATGTGAGGATCGTGGTTGGGTAAGAGATGATGAGAAAAATACGGGAGCGGCTCGGAGGCGGAGTGGAAGTTGAAGCTTGTGCCAATGTTGTGGACTGCACTGAGGTAGTTCACAGAGGGAGGAAATGGGAGACCAGGAATATTAGGTGGGAAAGGATGAATCTGGCGGTGATATTGGCCCTGAAAGACCATGGGAGGGGTAAAATCGAACACCCCGTTTAGAGAGGTATAGGACACGGGAGCGAAGGCATGTTTGGCCAGAGGTGGAAGAGAAGGTCTGCCCGGCACAATATTTGGTCTCGCGGCAACCTTTATTATCCTTGGACGCAGACGTGGTAGTGCTGAACGACGGTCAAGAGCCGGCCACTGGGTCTCTAGGGAGGCTTGATATTGAGTGGGGTTGAGTGTGGGTCGGGCCTCATTGTGAGTTTGCTGACGATTCGAGCGCCGCTCGAGTAGGCTGGATGCTTGTGTCTGTAGGCTAGTGCCTTCTGTAGGCCTGGAGTCTGCGCGGTTAGGTTCATGTTTGTAGGTGGATCGGTGCGGTTGCCGCCGGGAACCCGCAGGTGTTCGACTATGGCTTTCCGGTTTTGCTTCGGATTGCATGGTAGGGGGGCCCCTGCAGTGAGGCCCCACTCTATCTGTTTGTACTTGGCGACCGACCGGAGTGGGTTTCGCGTTTGCACGCTTTTTTGGCTCGGCTAGGTTCGTGGAAGAATTGGGAGATCTAGCAATGGCAGGGGGTACAGGCAGATGGGTCCAACCGGATGAGGCAGTGGGAATAGAGGTAGCCTGCATCCTACAAACCCACTTACTTGGTAGATGTGTAGTCGGTGACCAAGCAGTCCCTAATGCCCGATCTACAGCACGGTTGTTATGAGCAGACAGAGCAGATAGGCTACGGATGGGGGTCGAAGCTATATCTAGGGGTACCAGTCGTCCGCTGAATGTTGCCTGTGGGACCGCCAGTGATGAGCTGTCGAGGTCAACAGGCACCCGAATTGGTGTGCAGCGTGCCGGGTTGAGGGATCGTGATTGCGTGGCTGAAGCTTGCCTCTGCCAGGGACCGGTTTGTGTGGTACCAGAGAGAGGTACTGTTTGGATAGCCGCCCTTGATGCCTCCCTATGAAGGGGGTCTTGTAGGCCGTAATCCTGACGGATTTGTATGCTGTGTTGAGGGAAAGTGAGGATTGATTTTGATAAATTCCCTTGCTTTTGGTTATAATGGGACTGGAAAAGGACAAGATATGTGTGGTGTGGTGAACGCTTGTGCAGCCTCATGCACGTGCATGAGCGGTGCCGCATGCCAGCTGCCATGAGCAAGGTGGATTTCAGTCGTGACACTGGGGCCTTGTCCTGGAGACTGAAGACTGTAGCCTGTTTGTCATTTGAGATGTGCTTGAAGATCTCGGTAGGAACGGATTCAAGAAAGTCAGTTGTTGATCTAAGCTGCTGTTGCGTATAGTTTGCCGCGGGGTCCACCAGGCACAGTAGAGAGGCAAGCTTCTCTATATTGACATCGAGGATCGTGAGTCTTGTTGAGATGTCCTCAACGTCTTGATGAATACGAGCAATAAAGATAGCATTCTTCGAGAGGTCCACTGATGGTATAGAGTATTTTTTAGCGGTTTCTTAACTCTAATCTTGGGTCGAGGTTTTTGAGTAACAGACATCAAGAGCTTTGGGAAAATCCATGGAATTTGCGTAAGATTTTGGGATGATTTCCCACCAAATAACTAGTTAAGTTCCTAGAAATCTATAAAAATAGTCAATGATGACGGAGAACGTTCTGTGACGGTGTAGCCCAGGTAGGACAACGATTTGTAGACGTGGCGATAACGGATGCAGAAGGATTCCGTTCTTAGTCCCCACTGTCCACCAATATTATACCTGTCCCCCCGGCTTTTGTCTGTACTCCTCCAGCACCGTCATTTGTTTTTTCGTCGGCATTCCCCAATTCAACACTACTCACACTTTGCCTAAGCACTGCCTTTATATGCGACACCCTTGTTGAAAGGCAAACTTGCAAATCCACCCAGTTCTTAACCTTGGGACTGCTGTACTGTCCCGACGGCGGACAAAAGCCAGATCCTGTTACATTTACGGGGTCAACGAATGGAGCACGAAGCGAACACAGAGGTCGCGGTCGGGCGGGGTTCATCCCGACACTCACTGATGAAAGATTCCGGATTTCTTCCCTGGCTGGAGCCCAGGTCCTCTGGCTTGGTCAGGGGCACTGTAGAGCTGAAGGCACTCAAACGGTGAACAGAGAAACCAGCAGGCTGGCTGAAAATGAGATTTATCAAAGAAGGCCTAGTTGTAGAAAGTAAGCCACTTCCTCCGCATAACTTTGGGGAACAAGTGGTTAAACAGGAGCTGATCAAAAGGAGAGCCATTCAGAAGCCCTTTACCGATGTTTCGGGAATGGCGGAGCTACTCAATAACCCTAAGGGCCTAATGTGCCACATATTGGGACGTGGAAAGAAACCAATGAACCAAAGCCGAAGCTTCCCCCTGGGTGCTGCTAGCAGGTTCAGCAGGGACCTGTTACTGGGCCGGGCATCATTATTCAGCACATCACGGGCGGGTACTAAAGGATCATACCAGACATCCCCTTCAGCTTCAAGATTGTAACGAAACCAAACCCGCAGCATCTATTGAACCTGGAACTGAAGTAGCAGTCTCCAACAATAGTGAGAGCAGACGACACACCTGTTGGAAAATGTAAGCCGAGGGCCGCAGGCATTAGCAGTGGTCAGGCTGGACAATGCTTGCTTAGGTTAACACATGAGAAAAGCGAGGCAGACGGGGCCGTAGCTAAAAACGTTACCCTTGAGGGTATAAGGCGAGTAGTGGTTCTTCGACTGCGCACCTTGGAGCTTGGTGATGTGACTGAAGTGGAAAAGAGGACGACCATGGTGCCAATCCAGTTCGGAAAAGGCGACAGTAAAACGAAATAAGGCTAGGCCAAAATCATCACACAAGCACCAAGCATACAGTTGAACAGAAGTAGGTCCCTAATACACTAGGGTGACAATAGAAGACCGAGTGACGAGGCAACAAAAGCCTCAGAAGCTTCCTATGAGGACTTTACCATCACTATGCGCCATGCCGCCTTCAAGGTTCGACGAAGTACATGCCAAGTAGCTTTTTGTGCAAAAAACGGCTTTTGCCCTCAGGAGTAGCTTCCAAGTGTAGAGCGGCACTGGAGGGCAAGTCAAATGCGATGAACTAACGGATGATGCTCCGCGAGGCACACAAGTGCCTGTAGCTAAGGAAGCAAGTGTGGGTGATTATTGGCTGCAAAGAACGGAAGAGTGATCATCACTATCACGGAGATTTGTCTGAATAAGAAGCAATGAGCCACGTAGATTCGTGGTCATGCCGCTACAGACAGGATAGGTTAGGCGGTAGGTTGAATGGAGGGTCATCTCTGACCGTGGCGGCCGACTGTAGTAGGCGAGGCTTCCAGTTTATACTCGTAGCACAAAGTACAAGCCATTGCATGTTGCTTCTGCCGGGGTTTGTGGACAGTAGGGATAGTTTGTGACTAAAGAGTACTGAGAGTAGATGGGCAAGAAGGTTCTGAACTATAAGGGCTTCTGCTGACGGCTTTGAGCAGGTCACAACACCTCGGGTATTGAGAGACAGGAATATTCCAGAGGTGAACTAGGACAATCATTATGCTCCGAAAGGAAACACTGGAAAAGCTCTTGTAGTAGCGTCACAACCATAACTCACGCAGAACTTAGTAGAGGCAACGGCTTCCTCGACAGGCAGCTTCAACCTGCTCTAGACCTGCTGGTAATTAGTTCCCGGTTTGACATCACTTTATTAGTGATAAAGGAACCACTGGAGAAAAGCCATCACGGGATCCTGCGGACGACGTTCTCTGTGAATCAGAACAAATCAGGATCAGGCTGGTTCAGAACTAAACTAGAGTGAGCAGAAATTGACTTAGAGCTAGGACGCTGAGTGTACTTTGGTAGACGGAAAAGCCGTGGCGATCTGTAGAGGAAAGATAGAAGGCAGTAAGAACCGGGCTAATAAGCTTGACAAACTCTTCTGTCCAGCTGACACACCAGAAAAACAAGGGCCTGGAGTCTTGGTTAAAGCCAAGGACCGCAAAAGGGTTGATTGTCCGCGGGCGGCTACTGGCCCAGTGCAAACTTCACAGAAAGCACCAAGTTCGGGAAGCCTACGAGTTATCCAGAGACAGGGCCCAACTCCTGAAGCTAGAAAGCAGGCACGAATACAGAAAGCTCCTAAGAAAGTTGAGATGGACACCCGTAAGTTCTTTGATTATGCTTGTGCTACGTGAGAGCGAGCTGGCCTTGGACTTGCCAGAAGGAGAAGTTGCTCTTATTAATAAAGACCGGGAGGAAACCTTGCTTGCATTTGAAGGTCAGTTATCATCAAGACCACAAGCTCACATTATTGAACCCAGAGTGTGGGTACGCTAGTACTTCAAAAGCTTACTTTGAGCACGGGGTGCCCCAGGAACTCAACTGTTTATGCCAGCACCAAGCGGCAGGACCAGGCACAATTCACTCTGCCATTTGCCAGCCTCTTTCAGATATCCTGTCGGTACGACGCGCTGTTGAAGGAGGGGGGGGGTGTGCCCGGAGACTGGAGTGAAGCCACCGATGTAGCAATGCGCAAGACGGGCTCCAGGCAGTAAGTAGAGTCACTGGCCGATCAGTTCAACACCAGCGTTGTGTAAGTGCCTGGAAAAAGTAATGGGAAGGTAGCTTTGTTTGCGTGTGGTTCATAACGGACTAAAGCCACCGATATAACTTGAGGTTGGTAAAAATATCGTTCCTGATAAAACTACTGAGGTTTTCGGAAGAGACAGCAAGTGGAAAGGATGCAGGCACGGTGGTGGTGGCCTACTATTTGGACTTCAGTAGGGCCTTCACCTCTGTAGGCTAAGGTCAGGTGGACCATTAAGCACTGACCTTTAGAATTAAGGGGAGGCAGGCAAGCGGTTGGCACACCTCCCTAGTATTCTCTGTTTCTGTGTCGAAGTGGGTGGTTATCTGTTGGGTTGAGAGCTGTTTACCAGTGACGTGCCCAAGGTCCAGTACTAGGGCCACCAATCTTCCTCTACATAAAGACCCAGCCAGAGAACTGGGAAATCCTTGTTCTAGCTCCGCAAATGATGCCATAAAGGAGAAGAGAATCAGTACAGGATAAAGATATTGTTCTCAAATGGGTTGTTAGTGGAGTTTACTCCTTATTTTCGCCAGATACTGTCTACCAAGGTAGACGAAACGAACTGTGTTTCGTTTTTAAAGAGTGCCAGAAAGGATGACCTAATCGTGGTGGTCACACAGGACTTGAAGCCTTCAAGATAGTGCCAAGGAGCTGCGTGCCCAGTCAAAGGGGTAGTAACTGGGGCGTGTAGCGTTGATTCTTGCAGAAAATCAGAAGTCCTCTTTCCGTCCTACAAGGTTTCTGCGCGACTCCTTCTACAGCATCGTGTTAAGGCATGGGATCCACATCACCGTCAGGACAATGAATGCTTAAAAGGAATGCAGCTGCCTGCAGCCTAAAGGATGGCTGGTCTTGGGGTAAATCTTATGCCCAGCATCTAGATCTTATTATGTTCTCTTTAGCAAGTCGCCGAGGCCATGATGACTGAACGGAAGCCTTCAGGATTACCGAAGGTCTGTCGGATATAGGTGTGAGTGAGTCGTTCGTTTCTGCTTTCCAATGCGGCACCAGTGAGCATAGACCTAGGGAGTAAAGGTACATCCAAGACTGGACTAAAAGTTGTTTTTCACAGAAAGGGTTATATCTCTAAGGAAAAGACTGGCGGAGAATGCATTTAGAAGCAGCAATGTACCAACTTCGGGGCAAGCCCTTGATTCACTCTGAAATACGGTGTTCAAAATGTGGTTGATGAACGAATGGGGATGAAGTAAGGAGCCTCCGGTAGTTTTCAAAGGACTCATGACTGTTAAAGTTCCATTGCCTTACTAGTTCTGCCTTTGAGACCAAACATTCAGCGCGCGACGTTGGCCGCCAGGGAAATTGGCCGACAACACAGTGATTTGGAAGTACGGCGGACTCGTCCGCATGTCCTCTACAAACAAAAGTGAACCTAGCTGACATGGGAGCTCATCAGCGCCGTGATGTGATTATATATAACAAGAGAGGATGGAAAGAAAATCGCGAATTCTCCGAAGGAGTTGAGCAGGAAATCAGTGCTAAGCCTGTGAATTTTTTGAAGAACCTAACAGTGAATTCGGAGCAGGACAAATTCCAGTCCAGAAGACGAGAGATGCCCGAATTCCGGAGTTTGGTCCTCCGTGAAGCAAACTTGGAATCAGGGAGATCTGAAGATCTGTGCACCGTGATGTCAATGAGAAACTCTAGGCGAGCTAAACTTCCCGTGACACACCGGTGAATCATCAATCCCCCAGGACAGAGTTGCAGGTAGTCTTTTACCTACTTCTCGATATTAAGCACCATTTAGACCCACGTTTCCCTGTCTTGCTTACGTGCACATACGGTGGCCAGAGGTAGCGGATCTAACGGCAAGCATACAGGTGGTCCCTCGAATAGAGACTAGTGAGGTAATCTCATCTGGGAGAAGAGTGAGTGAGAAGTAGGGATCCATTGCGAGTCCCGAAGCAGTTAGTTCCACGTAAATGTGCAGGCTCAAAGATAACCTCACGGCAACTACCGCTGGATTACGGGAAGTAGATTGGATCTACCCAAAATGTTGGAAGCTCCTGCATATTAAGCTCAGTATGCAAGTTCAATCAGTGAATCGGACTGGACTTGCACTCCACTCCGGGAGCCCTCCTCAATTCGGGAAAGGTTCTTATCAGAGCAGCCTCACGCAAAAAGACCCCCATTATTCTCGCAAAATTAGACTGTTCACCCCCAACTGTCCGGTGAGTGAAGCATGAGAGCGAGAACCTACGTAAAAAGTATCATTCAATGGTCTTACCGCGGAGGCTCAGAGTGGAGCAGACAAAGATGGTGACCCACTTCAACTTGCCTCGAAGCGCAGTAGCAAACACAAGGTAGTCTCTAGAATTAAGAAACGCAAAAATGTGTAAAGAGAAGCAAAACCACATAACCACATCTCGGTATCCCTGTGGACACAGTTCAAAGAGAAAATTATTAGCTTAGGCAACAGAGTCTCGAACCTTTAGAGGGAGAAGAAAATATCCACCCATTCGTTGGCAAAACTCCAATTCGAGGGCAAGGTCGAGCTCGGAAAAGGATGGAATGTGGCGGTTTGGGGCATCCTTGAACCAGTTGTGAGGGATGAAAAGCAGAGGGAACGGACAAGGAGGTTCCACGCAGTTTACCCCCTGATGAAGATCGGCGTGCCTGACCATGTGGCTATAAAAGGCATCTTCCGACCGGGCGAATGGAAGGAGTCAAGATAGGTCAAGATAACGGGTTCACGCCGGTTGTTGAGAGGTTCGATAATCCCAGAAACCGGGATACTTTTTATCTGCTGGGCACGAGATCAGAAGTGCCACAAAGAAAGCCATCGTAGTTCAACTGAGTATTTCGTCTCCTCGAGGTAAGGGAAGCCCGATGACTACACACTGCTCTCCCAAGGGGTTGAACACAGCCATACCCCCTTAGCCCAGAGTCCGAATAGCCCGACTGCTGCTGTTTCCAAACACCGGTTCGGGTGAAGGGCCAGAGGAACTTGAAACCCGAAGAGGAAGCCAAGGAGAACGCGGATGGTCCAGCCCTGTCGAGTGCTCGACCCCCGTAAGCAGCAGTGTCCACTACTCTCGCAAACAGAAACCTAGGGGTTACTGAAAAATCCATTCAAAGAGAAATGGGACAGCCACTCGGACCTGGGTTCCGAATGTCTGGCGGCCCCTGAGAATCTGAGTAGTGGACGGGGGACCGAGAGACTACTTGTGGCACACACAAGCGTGGCAGTTGTAGGTCAAAAGCGAACGAAGCTTGGAGCTCGAGTACTGGGTCTGGGTGTGATGGGAGTCACCGAGACCTGGTGTAAACCCCAGAAGGGCATCACACACCAAGCACTTCCCAGCTTTGTATCCAACCAAGGGGACAGACCAAACGGACTGCGAGGCTGACGGGTGCTGCTCCTCACGTGAGGGCACTACCACTGACCAGAGGAATCCAAGCTGCATCTACCCCATATACAAGCCACTTCTGATGCCCTCTTGACTCATTGTGCAGAACTGGGAGTTCTGTGTGTACTGCAGTCCGCTGTCTGCAACAAAAGGTGAGCAACCAATGCCGTACTCAAGGCTTCTCAGGAGCTGGGAGGGAAGTCCTAGGAATGGGGGATGTCAGCACGCCAGAGGTAGATTGGGTAAACGAAGTCACTCCTAGGAAATCATTCGGCCACAGTCTGGTGGGCCCCATACGTAGTATGGGCCTGACCCATCATGCTATAACCGAGACTGGATGGGGACAAGGACAACGTTCATCTAACCGGAACTCGTGATCCAAAATACTCGCCGGAAGTTTCAGACTCCTAGGTTGAGGTTCCGCTAAAAACCAGCGAACACAAAGTGTTCCGCTTAACAATGAATCTGGGCGAAATAGAACTCCCTACAAAAAAGAGTGGCTGACACTAGACAGGCCAGATAGTGCTCAAGGAACCGGGGGCCGAAATTGAATAAAAATTTAAACAGGGTGCGGACTTTGTGAAGCGGCTTTGGAAACTCACTGCTTTCAACTCTCTGCCACTGACTGACAGGGGAGCCTCCCTCAAGAAGGATAGCCGGAGCGGTGCCTAGCCATGGTGGACTAGTCAATTCCGGAAGGCCACCCAGGGGAGGAAGTCCGATTGGGCTGGATGTCTGGACAACGGTGGGAATAGACGTTGCCTGCAGTATTCAGCAGAAGGAGCTAGGTCTGATGAGGCTCATAAGGATGCAGGTGATACAAGAAGCACCTAGCTGAAACCGAAAAAAAGAACCCAAAGAGGTTTTACGTTGTTACGGAACGTTCTTCGTTTTCATTGGCTACTTTTGAAGGCTCCTGGGAACCTAAATAGCTGTTTTGCCGGAAACCATCCCAAACCGCTAAACAAATTCCATGGATGTTTAAATGCTATTTTCATTTGTGTCACTCGAAAACACCGACCCAAGACTGAAGTAAGAAAACCGCTGATGCAACCGGAACAGTGCCCCATACCATTGGTGGACATCGTGAGAGATACTAGATTTGACGCTCGTATTTATAGGGACGCTAGGGATATAAAGCAAGCCTGATAATCCCGGATGACAATATCACCGTGTTAACTCCGTAACTGCATTTGATAGACCCCACGGAAAAATATACGCAACAGCAGCTTAGATCAACAACTGACTTTCTTGAATCCGTTCCTACCGAGATCTTCAAGCACATCTCAAATGACAAACAGGCTACAGTCTTCAGTCTCCAGGACAAGGCCCCAGTGTCACGACTGAAATCCACCTTGCTCATGGCAGCTGGCATGCGGCACCGCTCATGCACGTGCATGAGGCTGCACAAGCGTTCACCACACCACACATATCTTGTCCTTTTCCAGTCCCATTATAACCAAAAGCAAGGGAATTTATCAAAATCAATCCTCACTTTCCCTCAACACAGCATACAAATCCGTCAGGATTACGGCCTACAAGACCCCCTTCATAGGGAGGCATCAAGGGCGGCTATCCAAACAGTACCTCTCTCTGGTACCACACAAACCGGTCCCTGGCAGAGGCAAGCTTCAGCCACGCAATCACGATCCCTCAACCCGGCACGCCGCACACCAATTCGGGTGCCTGTTGACCTCGACAGCTCATCACTGGCGGTCCCACAGGCAACATTCAGCGGACGACTGGTACCCCTAGATATAGCTTCGACCCCCATCCGTAGCCCATCTGCTCTGTCTGCTCATAACAACCGTGCTGTAGATCGGGCATTAGGGACTGCTTGGTCACCGACTACACATCTACCAAGTAAGTGGGTTTGTAGGATGCAGGCTACCTCTATTCCCACTGCCTCATCCGGTTGGACCCATCTGCCTGTACCCCCTGCCATTGCTAGATCTCCCAATTCTTCCACGAACCTAGCCGAGCCAAAAAAGCGTGCAAACGCGAAACCCACTCCGGTCGGTCGCCAAGTACAAACAGATAGAGTGGGGCCTCACTGCAGGGGCCCCCCTACCATGCAATCCGAAGCAAAACCGGAAAGCCATAGTCGAACACCTGCGGGTTCCCGGCGGCAACCGCACCGATCCACCTACAAACATGAACCTAACCGCGCAGACTCCAGGCCTACAGAAGGCACTAGCCTACAGACACAAGCATCCAGCCTACTCGAGCGGCGCTCGAATCGTCAGCAAACTCACAATGAGGCCCGACCCACACTCAACCCCACTCAATATCAAGCCTCCCTAGAGACCCAGTGGCCGGCTCTTGACCGTCGTTCAGCACTACCACGTCTGCGTCCAAGGATAATAAAGGTTGCCGCGAGACCAAATATTGTGCCGGGCAGACCTTCTCTTCCACCTCTGGCCAAACATGCCTTCGCTCCCGTGTCCTATACCTCTCTAAACGGGGTGTTCGATTTTACCCCTCCCATGGTCTTTCAGGGCCAATATCACCGCCAGATTCATCCTTTCCCACCTAATATTCCTGGTCTCCCATTTCCTCCCTCTGTGAACTACCTCAGTGCAGTCCACAACATTGGCACAAGCTTCAACTTCCACTCCGCCTCCGAGCCGCTCCCGTATTTTTCTCATCATCTCTTACCCAACCACGATCCTCACATCGCAGCAGGCTCCTTAAAAAATGCACCAAATGTCCTCAAGTCCTTACCACCACTATCTTCCCCCAGCTTTTTCCGCTCCTCACCTACCCCCTTCAGGATTCAGCTATTTCAAGAAGAACCCCACAGCCGTTCCTTAGGTTGCACTCATCTTGAAAGCCCAACAGCGCATCTGGTCAAGGGCACAAGTTCTTAATCAGAAACGCCTTTAAAGTGGGCTGAGCATCGATTGCCCATCGTAAGCCACGCCTCATCCGACGATCCTTCATCACCTAATCACAATGAAGCCACGGCTCTACCCACTGGGAACCTAACCAAAATCACCTTGTTGCTCTTGGTACTTAACGCCCGCTCTCTCTTCACAAAATTTCCCTTAATTAGAGCGCTGGCACTGTACCCACACCCTGACATCTTACCAGTTACCGAGACGTGGCTGGCAGGTAGCGCCCCAACAAATCACAAATGCATACCCGGTTACCATGCCATCGCCAACAGTAGATCTGACCAACGTGGAGGCGGCTGCATCATTTGTACCAGACACGTTCACGGTGAGTGGGCTCCACTACCCTATCTGAAAACATTTGGGACTCAGTCTGGCACACTATCAAAGATCAACAACTACATCTAGTGGGATGTCTCTACCGTCCTCCGAGCCATGACACGCACGATTTGACAGCAATAATGGGCGCATTCAACCATGTCTATCACCTCCCCGTAACCACCTTAATCTTAGCTGGTGATTTCAATGTGCCTGGAATCCGCTGCCAGTCCTTGACACCTCCTCAAAACTCCATGCTTTCCTTTCGTGTATCCGGGTTGATAATCGGGTACAACATGTTTTATCCCCCACTCGAAGTAGTGCACTAGACCTTATCTTCACTATCGGTATCAAGAACTTAGGTACCCAAATCTTAGGTCGCTTCACTTGTAGTGACCATAATATAGTATCCTATGGTTTCACGGAACCCTGGTTTCGCACTAATAAATCGGCAGAAACACACCCTCCGATCACCAATAAGCAATACCATAGAGCTTACTGGTATAGTCTACCCTATTTTATCTGTTCCCAAAACTGGGGCGAGTTCTTTTATCTAAGGACCCAGAGGTAGCGGCTGCCCAACTGCATTCTAATCTTCATTGCTGCCTCGACAAAATCGCTCTAGCCTCAGGACCCGTTATAAGTAATCAGCCGAACTCTCTGGATCATCATAATTGTAGCTTCGTCAGACTCCAACGAGACTTTGCTAAAACGAGGGACTTCCCTTTGCATCTCTAAATGATACGTGTATTCCACACGATAGAATCACGTTTGGATTCTTCCAAGAAGAAACAGCAGCTAGCTGCCTTGAGCCACTCAAACAAGATGGGAAACACTGACCAGTATGATGAAGGCTAGAAAGAATCAATCTAGGCAAGCCATCTCAGATTTGAACTATAACATTACTTACTTGGATAGCCCTCTATTGATTGCAGAGGCTTTTCAGCACCTACATTTCGCCCTGATTACCGACGGATGGCACCACGTCCATCACTTTTCTTAATCCGGTGACATCGGCAACCTTCTCAACGGTAGTGTTTCACTCCGATGAGGTTCCAGCCCCGATAGCAAAAACATGACCGTCCTACAGACCAGGTCCGGACGCAATATCGCCAGTGATTTTCAGCCGAGATGGCGAAGATGTTCCAATTTTCCTGACGAACATTCAATTTGTCACTAAGTTGCAGTGTTTTGCCTTCCCAATGGAAAACTTCCACCACTACACCTTTGCTTAAAAAAGGATCTTGACTTGATCCAGTCAACTACCAGCCGGTGAACCACACCCCAGTCGTGGCCAGAATCGTTGACAGGGTGATTAAAGAAAGGCTGACACGTCACCTTCTTTACCATAAGCTAATCAACACTGGTCAGCACGGCTTTCTAAAAACAGATCATGTGCGACATGCATGACGGATTTTCCAACCTGGTCACGGAAGCTGTCAATATTGGCAAATCGGCGACCGCAATCCTTCTGGACATAGTCAAAGCGTTCGACCGAGTATCCCACATCCGGTCACTACAGCAGATCAAAACATTCGGAATGGTGGGCCCGGTGCTTGCTTTGTTCTCATCTTACTTATCAGCCCGAGATCAGGTAGTAAATATAGGCGAAAATTCGTCCAAACCCAGTCCCGTAACTAGTGGTGTGATACAAGATAACGTACTCGGCCCACTACGTTTCCCAGTGCAAGTAAACGATTTTTTAAACATATTCCAACAGGAAATTCTCTCTTAGTTCACAGACCATATCAAAGTCTTGTATTGTTTTGGCCCGTTGCGTTATTTCCTACCGTAAATGGCAATACAAGAGAATCGCTTTCTCTCTGTTCCCGGAATACTGACTAGAAATGGGATTCTCCATCGAAAATAGTAGTAATCTAATGTGTTATGCTCATGCCCCACTGAAGCATTAGGAAGGAAGGACTATCTTACCTAACAACTCCAAAGCTCGGACTTGCTTCTACCTTATTTGTTACTGGGAGAAGACTACTCCGGCTTCTACGATCGCTTTCGTCGAAGAGGTCAACGAGAGTAGACCGTGGGGTGCCAACCGCGTGTATCCTCACAGGGCCTGAGTGCGGAGACCGCACACTAGAGTGTGTCGAGGAAAGTGTCAGAAGTAGCGCTTGCGGTTTCCGCGTGCGCGAAACGTACAGTCGGGCAAGTGCTAGATGGTGCGATCGGCTGATTACTGTAGAGGCTACCTCCTGGAAGACCGCCGGCGAGAAGCAAGCTAGTATGCCGCACGTGATAAGGCTAGTGAACCAAATAAAAGCTTTATTTCCTTGTGACTTCGAAACCATTCGTGGGTTCGGACGGCAGCCCCAAAACCCTCGGGTCCACTAGGATTGCTTGCAGATGACATCCCGTCACCTGATGGGCAGAACAAACACGACAATGAAAGAAACATAAAGTCACTCCAAAATGAATGAGTCATTTTGAAAATTGAAATAAACAACTGACTGGAACCATTTTATTTGAGTTAAACATGGATTGACAACATGGGTTCCCCAAGGAGAGAAGCATGGAAAGGCAAAAGAGAGAATGAAATTTATATGCGGTAGAATGTAGCTATTGGAGCTCGAAACAAATCACTGAAGAGAGCCTCTGCTGCTGTCTACTCAACCCGAAAAACCTTATCGGTTCAACAAGGGAGGTAGAATTTTGCAGTGCTTAAGGCAAAGGTGTCACTTTAGTGTTCTCTCAGCCCACCACAGTGACTGACCTGGTACTGGTTCGGCTTGGTAAAGGGGTGTTGTGGTTGGTCTATCAAGTAGCGCTCTTATCGTTCGTATGGGTACCTGGTGCGAGCGCCGTGACCGATGGATGCGAAAACCTGCCAGGGGGCAGTCGGATTCCTGTCTTTCGCGAACAGTCATCTTGGAGGCCGTGTGAGTTCACTCCAAAAACTGCGGGCGCTTAGCGATGGTGTTCATGAGTGATGGATGAGCAGAACATCTAAAAAGTTGTTGAGCAGCGAAAAAAGGGAGTGGTAAACAGCCTCAGCGCGGACGGAAATCCTCCAATGAACAGCCGCAACAGTGGGTAAAGTAGGTTTTATTTTTTCTCCAGTAATCATTTTTTACTCATGCGGTTAAGTATGCTGTACCTGCGAAAAGAACGGGTTTTTGGACCAACCTTCCACGGTTAGAAGCCAATGGGGGAGGATCTGGGTTGAGGGCCGCTTCAGGGCGGCCAGGCAATTGGGTCATCGGCATTCGTGCGGTTGGCAATGGGAAGCCTGGGGCATGGGTGCTGGTCCTGGAAAATTCGACGAGGTGAAATCGGACGAAATGCATTTAGCCAGAGAAGCTGGTGTCAGTCAGTCTATGGTAACCGTATCCTTCCTGTCGTTATGGCCGATGGTGAAAGTTTCCTCTTGGCAGTGCAGGGCCCTGTGGGGGCCGAAGATGGCAAGTTGTGGGGGAGAGTGCGCTTCTGTCCTAAGGAAAACGTTGGTTCAGCCTCGAAGGCATGGAAGTACGTAAAATGTCCGCTTTGTCCGCGAGCCGAGGGAAGATAATAATAATAATAATAATAATAATAATAATAATAATAATAATGGTATATTTCTTGATCGTGGTCAAGACACATGCACAAGGCATGATCAGAGAACACAGCAATTCACATTTATGTAGGGTAATCACAATTTAGAAGAATATGGTTCACACAATTGCAGTAATAGAACGATCAGCTTGGGCGGTGTTTAAGTGAGCTAAAGAGAGGACGGTTAGCGCGGCTGTTGCGAATCGGTTTCGAATTCGGGACGGGGACGGTGCGGAAGTACGGCTCTAGTCCAGCATACCCGGTGTACAGCACACGTCCGTTGATGGGAAACGAAAGCTTAGATGGTATTGACGGCTAAATTGTTATGGTAATTGGCATGAAAATTCCCATATGGTTATTACTCGGTTTGAGGGTGTTTTGTTTAATGAAGGTATTTATGTTTGTATCCTGAAAGGTGATTGGTTCATCGGTGATATATAAGCCTGAGCGCACTGGAATTCGCTGTTATTTCGTTGCGTGTTGTGCTGTCGCGTTGCAAATGGAGCGCGTACCAATGGACGATTCAGTTGTGTTTCGGCGTTTGGTCCGTAGTGTATACCCCGATATCGACGCATTCCAAGCCGATTTTCGGGAGTTTCAAAAAGAAACTTGCACGTCTTTCTTCGTGTACAGTTCCGAGACGTACGCAATGGCCAAAAAAGAGGCATCCATCTGCTAGATGGTGTGCCTTATTATTTCAAAAAGTACTGCCGCGTTCACCGCAAAAGGAAATGTGATAAGTCGTCCAGGTATGTTATCATTTATCGGTAAATAAATCCCTTTCAGGTATCCTAATTTGGAATGCGGGGCGTTCGTCACGCTTCGATTTGCGGGTTCCTGTTACTGTGTCGTCAGTTGGTCGATGAAGCATTCGCATAGTTTTCAAGTAGGGAATGAGGGATTTTATGTACGAAATCGTAGACTGACACCTGAGCAGGATGCTCATGTGTTGCAACTGATGGACACTTTCAGAAAGAAGTCTGAGCTAAGGGAGTATACGTTTAAGAAATTCAACCGGCGTCTTAATAATGACGATTTCAGGTCGATAAGAAGAAGAATGAACAAAAGAGACTTAGTAAGTGAAGTGGAGGAGGTTCAAAAATTGCTGCAGGCCCATGGTTATTCGGAGATAATTTCCGATAACCGTGAGATAAAGTTTATATTCTTCGTCCCTTCTGTAAGCAAAGAGTTATGTCCTAGGTTCAGCGACGTTATTTTGGCAGATGCTACTCACCAACTCAACCGTGGTGGGTACATTCTATGGCACACAATGGTAGTTGATGGGACGGGGTTAGGTCGCAGTGTGTTCTATGCCATTCTCCAAAATGAGAGTGGTGACTGCTATCGTAAGGCTGTTCATTTTATGAGAAAGATGCTCCCTGAAACCGGTACTTGTAAGACAATCGTAGTTGATAGGAGCTTGGCGCAGTTTAATGCGTTCACGGATATCTACCCAGAATCTCGTGTGTTATTTTGCCGTTTCCATGTCATGCAAGACATGAAACGTAGATGCAGCCGCCTACATGGAATACAATCCTGTGAAAAGCTACGCATCTTTCAGTGGATGCGTAATCTAGTGTTAGCTCAAACTAGGCTTCGTTTTGAGAGGTTTAGGGCAGCAATAGAATGTAGGAGCAATGAGGCGGCTGCATACCTGAGTAACACCTGGATACCACTTAGGCAGTTTTGGGCTGGATATGTGACACGTGATGCATTAGTGTTAGGCAATTTTACCACTAACAGGGTAGAAACGGAAAACAGGCATTTGAAAGATGGCCTGTCCAACCGTTCAAACATCCTGGACGTATTCAAAAACGTAGTCAAGCGTGTTCAGTCGTTGACTGAAAAAAGCCGTCATAGGGTTGCTAAGGATCAGATGGCTTGTTATAGGGCACCAGATGGGATGCAATGGTTTCAACCCTTGCTTAAGAGATTGACGAGTTACGCACGTCATTTGTTGCTAGAGCACTTGCGTCGAGAATTTGTACAATCCATGGTGTGTAGTAAATCGCAGGGGTGTCACGCACCACGTTAGTCTAAACGGGGATGTGAAGTGTGATTGTTCGTTCAGTCACCAGTGGGCACTCCCCTGCAGGCATTTGTTAGCAGTTTGCAAGGAAGCAAACTACCCAGTTGGGGAAGTCTCGTTGGGCCGATGGTCACTCAGCGGAAACATTTCCAGCAGCTTAGTACACCTTCATTCCGTTGAGGTTGATCAACAAAGATCACCGATAACGGCTAAAAGTGATCGCTTATCAGAGTCCGAATTTCTGGCCAAAGATACAGTTGTAGCTTTAAGTATGCTAGGGGAGAAAGATTACAGGTATTATTTGAAACAGTTGGGCTTCCTAAACAAGATTCTGGCTTCATGTCCTGGAACGAAAATTCTGTTCCAAGCTCCAAATAGCGAGACGCCGGTTGCAGTTGAGTGTGATGCGGACATATCCAAGATGGCCGCAGCCGCAAAGAGGAAAACAGCAGTTCTAAATGTTGCAGTTGCCAGCACTAGTCACGACCCTAGTGACCAATCTCAAGCTGTCACGTATGAGGAAGGTAAGTCCGTGCGTCTGTCATCAAAACGGAAATCCGTTTTGACAACAAGGAACATAGCCAATGAAGATCTAGAAATTTCAGGCGACCAACTGCACTCAGTGGCCTTCCGAAGGTTCAAAGTTACAACGTCCACTGTATACAAGACAAATTGTAAAAGACGACGTCTGCAAGTGGATTACTCGCCAATTCGTCAGGACGTCTGCAGCGTCTGCAAAAACAGTGAACCAAACGTGGATTTAGACGAGGACATTCAGTGGGTCCAATGTGGAACCTGCGGACGATGGACACATTTCCGGTGTGCGGCATTTCATAACGAAGAGAACTACCGTTGCGTACACTGCATGGCCCATTGACACCGACGCCGCAACACGTGAACGAACCCAAGGCCCTTTTCAGGGCCACGCCATTCTGATTACCATTTTCGTTGCTTTTTTCTTAGTATGTCAACTTAAGTAGTTGGCACATGAGTCTTCCTTTATGTGCGCAACTCCGGGATGTGACTCGATATTGAATGTAGATAAATATGGATTTACAGTATACAATTATTACCCTTTCGATTTCCAATATTTAAGACTGGAAATACAGCATTCTTTATCAGCCAATGGCGTCAACTGTTCACTGTTGATTCTTGTGAACCGCTATATAAACCACTACAACTGTCGCTTGTAGACTCAGGGATTAGCACGGGAGATAATGTCACACAGCGAGCCGTATTACATGTACTGATAGATACACCTTATTGATGGGCAAAGTAAACGTACGAAGCAGTTTCCGTAACCCTTTACAGCACCGGAGGCCTTGTAGTAAGCCACTTTAAAAAAGGAAATCATGTGAGATAATATTCCCACATGATTTCATTTGGAACTGCCTTCCAGTCCGCCGCCGTTGCTACAAACAGTTATGGAAGCTGCTTCGTAAGTTTATGTTTCCATTCAATAACCTTTTCCTATCAGTGCATCAAATACGGCTCAATGCGAGACATCATCGCCCGTGCTATTCCGTGAGTCGATCATAGGTTGATCGCGGCTGTAGTGGGTACGTCGATACAATTATTAACACGAAACAACAGACGCAATGCGTGGGACAGAACGATTTGCAGATGAACCCACGTCTGTCATACAGAGGCACATTAAGCGTTGGTTTATCAACGCTGGGGATCGAGGCTACGCCGGTACGTCGTTCTTTGATTTTTTGTTGTTGTGTTCATTCATTCAGGGTTTCTGCGTAACCATTGCTTCATTTTAAACTGATGGTGCAGAATGTCATCCACCAATATGCGTATGGAACTATGAAGTGGTGACACGGTTTATCTATTACAAGTAGACGCTGCCTCGTATAATGGTAAATAACAGAACACGCATAATTTTGTGTGCAGTATATACGTTTCTGAGTTAAACTTACAAAATCAGGTTGTTCCATATTTTTCGAACGGTTATTACGTCACTTTCCACACTTTCATTTTACAGATCCCGTGAACAGCAAGAAGACCCAACAACATTCCGTGAAATACAAGAATGACCAACAACGAATGTCGGAATTTTATGTACACTTTTACCGCCTTTTTATACAATAAATCTATCCTTATTCTTCTACAATTGGCAGTTTCCCTTGTTCATACATATAAAGGCAACTTAGTGGTTGAACTGAAAACGTGGGGGAATATTGTTTAGCCGATTCTGCAGTGAAACGAAATCCGCGATTTTCCTAGAACGTTGGGCATGCCCAACCCTTGCCCAATTGGGCAGTGCTTCTTGGGATGTCATGTAAAACAATTAACCTGTGCATATAGCACTGACGCTGTTCTGCTGACTTTTCATAGCGTCACCCGATGGAAAGGAAAACAGCGTTCTCGATTCCAACAGTGAGCCACCGTAAGTCAGGTATATCATTGACACATGATTCAAAAGCATCCTTTTAATATTGCGATCTACAGAATATCCCTAAATGGACCCCACAAAGCACAATAAAGAATCAGCATAATGACGGCATTACCTCCTTCTTTTATAGCCATATATATATAGTTTTAACTAGTAAAATACCGCCCTAGGTTAGCCATATCCCTCCGACATAAGTTCAAAACACTCTAAATGAAAGTGCAAAGAAATTCAGCATAACAGATGTCATAGAATACATAACAAACATATAACAGTGCACAGGAAATATATGACATGCATAAAATATTAACATAATGCCTATTGTAATTATAATTACCTGGTATATATATATATATATATATATATATATATATATATATCAACAGGATGCTCCATTTGAACTCATTTTAGATAACATCAATGGCTAGGAATTTGCCCTTATAAACCAAAAACATGCACCTGTTCACCTACACAGAACTGGACAAATTATGAAAAACAAATCGCCCGCTTGTGACGGACAATAGAAACCACCATAGAAACGGCGGTACTTCAAATTCCAGTGCTGGACTAGTGCCGCCTTACCGGGACGGTGCGGTTAGCGGGATGGACGTGGGAATGAAGGAAAAGCGATACTGAAGGAGGGTAAAAGTGCAGTGTTTGCAAGAACCTATAAGGCAACTGGTGTCGGACAGCACTACATGAACAGGGAGTTGATGCAAGAATAATACACAACTTGCCTTATGGATGCCGATAACTATCTGCGACGGGTCCGGTAGTCCAGAATGGATCACGGCGATCTATGGAATTTGGTGTGCAGTCGATGAAGATAGGGAGAGAGCGGTGGAGTGAAAGAGATTCAAAGAAAAGTCGGGAAGTGTAAAAGGAGTCGCAGTGTGGCACCAACTGGATATTTGAGGAATCAATACTGGGAAATTGGTTGTTACCAAAAGAAGATTAAAAATAGAGTTAACATGGTGTTATCAAAATGCAGTTGGAGATGCCTACAGGAAATAGAGAAGATTGACCCTCCATTGGATAACTCATTGTGGGGGTTGCCTGTGATACAAATGCAAGTGAGTCGAATGGGATATCCAGATTGGTCTTTCTGTATAGGTAATTCCGATATTATATAGAAAGCCACATGGAGGCAGAAGCTCTCACCAGGAATGCAGTGTGCTTTTAAGGAGCGTGAATGGTGGGTGGACACAACTGGGAGTTTCAACAAGCCTTCGAGGGAACACTTGGTGACACGCTGCTGATGCAACTAAGCAAGTATGCACAGGTGGCGAAGAGAAAGGAAGAATGCGGTGACTGGGAAGGGCCAGACCCGATGGAACAGAGGAAAGTGAGTGTAAAAGTGAGATTTTCTGCATACGTGATAAAAGAATAAATAACCAAGTGTTTAGTATTTTGTTTCATAAAGACGTTGGTAGCCGTTGATGGCAGGTAGTGCAAGATGAGGGCAGCAGTCAAAAAGGGCTAGGCTGACGAACTAGGGCGAGTGGGTACGGAACGCAACCGCGAGGGCTAGACTCCAGTTCCGCACGCAGAATGAATTGAACTATTCGTGTAGAGAACAGGAAATGAATGCTGATGGGTGATGTCAGGAATCCGTCCGGCGGTCTAGTGAGACTATTATGAGTAATTGTAATCCTGGTTATGGGATTGTGATCACCGGTTAACCATGTAAGGTGCTCCATATAAACCGTCGTCAGGTGTGAGTGTAGGTTTAACCACGGCCAGTCCGATCGATCAAACCGTTTAGTCCGTTAGGTAATCAAGGGATAACGTCGATCTGGTTGACGGGCTACCCTGGTAACCACTGAGTTCTGGAATAGAGGATAAATGCGGCAGTCTGGAGAATGCTCCAGCTGGGGGTTATGATTAACAGCTTAGCGGAAATTAGAGTGTTAATGCTACTTGATGGCCAGTGGGCCGATCTACTAGGGACTAACGGGCGGAGGCTGGTATTTTTTTTTAGGGTGTTTAGTTGATAATGGGAATATTAAGCGCATGCTTAGCCAGAGTGCAAAATGGTTAGGCTGATGGGTGGTAGAATAGTAAAGGGGCTCAGTTGAGGGTCAAAAATAAAACAGTGGAGGAGGGTGGGGTCAGAAATGGGAAAAGAGAGGGCAGCAGTCGGGTTGTTGACCCGGCTGTAAGTGGGGGCGGAGAAATTATAAAAAGAAAAAGGAACGCACAGGGCTAAGGCGAGGCCTTCTTATGTGGATGCGAATGTGCTGGTTTTCCATGGGGTAATACGTAATCAGATACATAAGCTAGCTAGGTGGGATGGTGTGCTAACAAACCATGAGCAAATACGGTGATCGGTGAGTATTGGTTATTAAAGGGTGGTAATCAGCATGGTAGGACTCGAGTAACGGAGGAGTGCCAGAAAAAGGCGATGAGACCACTGGGTTATAGCCCGAGACGAGAACTAAGTGGAGGTGGGCACCTATCATTAAAAGAACTACAGTTTACTAGTGGAATTAGTGTCAGTAAGAATTTTGGTTTTGTAACTGAGTCTACATGGTAGCAGACAAATCATCGCTGACTTTGGACAACATTATTAGTGCTTGGGCTCGAGGGGGATAGAAAAAGTAAACTTGTGGATAATAAATTATAAATGTGTAATGATTGCATTCCGACAACCAATACAAGCGAGGCTTTGTCCATAGCTGTTAGGCGTAGGCGTATCAATGCCGGGGTGTCGTCAGAGCAGAGGTTGCATGATGTAACTATTCAGATCGCGTATCGACTACTGTATTAAACATCAGCAAGCTGGTTAAGGATTTTGCAGGGAACCCAAAAGGGTTGAAGCTGAGTAAGGCGGGGTCGGCAAGTATACGTGGAGAGCTCGAACGGCGTGCTGTCACCCCACACTGGTCTAGACAAAAGGAACTGCAGGTTAACTCGAAAGCGTGGGGTTTCCCATATGCAGGGTCGGGTCTAGGCCGTTATCAGAAATCCATCTGTAATGAAGGGGGCAGAGAGCATTAGCCCAAGACCTTCCCAGCCTGAAGTGGATTTCTTCTTTTTTATTGAGGAGAGGGAGAACAAATTTACGCCGTAGGGTAAACTCCCCTTTTCTCCTTGACCCGCCTTTCTTTACACGTGGCCCAATGGGTCCGAGACTGATAGGGATGGCTGTTTCCCCTTATTGTGAGACCGCTACAGACCAGATGTCATAACCTTCAGGGGTGTTGCTGCCACAGGCAGTGAAAGAAAAAAGATAGGATGGAGCAATCACTCAGATAATGGCAGCGTTCTTGGGGCTATCACTTAACAGCTTGCTCTTGCCAATAACAGAGTCGGACGGGTTCCAATACGTATGCGAGCCATCTGGTGAACGCACCACCGATTTTCATATGCAGGGCAACTTCACTGGCACGACGAAGTTGGTGGAAATGTATCACCACTGGCCGTGCGGAGGTTGACCGCTAGCTAGTGCAGTGGGAACGGCTGATTAGGACAGACAAACCAACGATTTTCGGTCGAAAGGCGCAAGCTGAAGGTGAGAACTGATGAACTGTAAAGATCATAGCATTCAGTATACCAGAAACTGGTAAATAAGGGAGGGAATGGCTTCGGTAGAAAATTGGTTGTAGGTCCGGATGACACAACTTCCTGATTAGTCGCGGGTGAGTGTAGCTTAGAAAAATAAGGCATTGTATGAGGAGCAGATTGATGGTGGAGAGCTATCACAAAACCCTGAGCCCCAGGCGTAATAGTGTGTCCAAGTCAGGTGACGTCAAGCGGGTAAGTATTATCTTGATGGAGTTTAGAACTGGATTTATAATTGCGGGCTAGGTATCCGTATGCAAATTAAAGTGTAGTATAGCAAGGTCTGATAAGGGGGAGAAGAGTGAGTAGAGGAATGTCAAGAAGCCGGTTATTAATAGCCACGCCGTGGCTATGGGAAAAAGATGAGAGGATGGGAGGAACTGGAAAATTATTTGATGCCAGATTTAGCAAAACGGATGAAGGTGGAATAGAATTACCGGACTGAGGATAAAACCATTCTGTAGGAAATCGTAGAACAAAAGAAAGTGAAAGTTACAGAATGGAGAGAGAGGAGAAGAGAAACAAAATGATGCCATAACTGGGGCTTGAGTCCAGTTTGTGCGGCACTCCAGAGAAAGTTCAACGACTGTGCCTGTCGGACATTGTCGAGGGAGAATTAAAAACGCAAATGGCAGGATCAGATGTGAAACAAGTAGAACGAATGGGTGAGTAACACGAGTGGGAATCAAGCGCGGCTACGGCCTAAAAGATAATGGGGTCCACAAAAAGGGAGTTTGAAAACGATTTGAAACCTAATCCAACTTCAAAAGCCCTTTCTTCACTCATGTACGGATCTAAAAGTTGGATTACAGTATGTACTGTGAGGTATTTGCTTATGTGGGCCTTAAACGTCTTAGATGGCTTTATAGAACGTATATCATGGGGTAATTTGTTCCATAAAGCTGCATACTTAACCAGGAAAAAGTTAGATCTAAGAGCAGTTCTACAGATGGGAACAGTAACTGTGTTGTCTCTCAGTCTTAAAGAATACTGTGAGTCCGTTAGGTTTCTGAACTGCGGTGCTGATTCGATGATTCGTTTTACAACAACACCATGAAAAAATACGAGGTTCAGCCTCATGCGTCTAAGCCATAGCGGATCTAGTTTCAAATGTTCACAGCGTTGGCTGTAATTGAGTTGAGTGGTAAAGCCGAATAACTCTTTTGTCACTAGCCGTTGAACTTTTTCAATAGCCACTCTGTCCCACTGGCGCATGTTAGAGTAGATTATGGAACAGTATTCCAGAAGGGGCCTAACGTGGGTCTTATATGTGCTGAATTTGCTTTCTGGGAGGCGGAATGTCCTATGAAGCAGGCCTATCAGTCTTCTAGCCTTGGCAATTTGAGTGGTAGTATGTTCAGAGAAAGTGAAGGTGGCTGAATATTGCAAACCTAACTCTCGTACTAACGGACTGATGGAAATCGGGTGACCGTCAATACTGAACATACCTGGGGGGACATTGCATTTGAACGTAAGAATGTTGCTTTTCTCAGCAGAAAATTTCATTAATGAAGTGGTGCACCAAGAACTAAGAGCTGTTAAATCTTGCCGTATGTCATTGATAACTGTACTAAGTTGACTAGAATCAAAACTATACAAGATTTTCATGTCGTCCGCGAAAAGGTGGAGACTGCCATGGCGAACGAAACTGAAGACATCATTTATGTAAATGAGGTAAAGAAGTGGACCCAAAACGCTGCCTTGTATGACACCACTGGTGACAGGTTTGGGTTTGGAGACAGAACCATTAATCTGAACCAACTGATAACGGGTCGGAGAAATAAGAATCCAACCAACCGAGTAACGGGTCCATGATGCCATAAGATTCGGCCTACGATAAGAGCCGAGTGTGTGAGACTCGGTCGAAAGCCTTCTTCATATCAAGCAGGATAATAATCATGGACATGCCTTTGTCAGCAGCCTCCGTGACTGAGTTCAAGAAATTAACTTGATGTAACTTACCCATCTGGTGTGGTGACCTGGCGACCTAACCAGAGAAGTTCAAAAGTGACGGTGGACTTTGGAGATACCACGCCCCCAGAAAGTCGAAGAAAGCAACCGAATTTGAGTTCGGCTGATGTGGTCTGTAGATGGGCCTTGAGAACGTTGCAGCAACCTGAAAGTACTAGCTTTGGTGATTCAAGCAGGCTTGGATCTATGTGAGTTGCTAAAGCTGCCTTGAGTAGCCTACGAAAGCTCTCTACCTTTCCGTTTGCTGACTGGTGGCCGGTGATGATATGTATGCGAAGGCTGCCCAAGCTTTGTAGGAGACTACTGAAGGCCCCCCCCCGAAATGCGAGCAGTGGTCGGTGGTAACCACGACTGGACTACCAAAAGCTGCTATCCAGCGCTTTCAGAAAGCTTGGGCTACCGATTCGCCGGATGCAGTATGCAAAGTTACAGCTAACGGCCATCTGGGAAGACGTAATACACGAGCAAGAAGATTTATGCTGCCCGAAAAATCCCACAGAACATATTGAGAATAAACAACGTGGTGAACAAGTTTCTTTCCAAATATTTGCACTCATACCAATGCATGGCAGTTTATATGATTCGCAAAATAAGAACAAAGAATGACACTCCAAATCTGTCCGTGCTCATGCGTGTGAGCATGTAAAATTGATCACAGAATGGAATGTTCAAGTGGTTGCACATGTGTTCGGGACCATGACGTGGGCCACGGAAGCTTCGGTGCTTGCACAAATTGTTTTTGAGCCCAAAGGGGAGGATTGTAGAGAAGAATATTCACGGCTTCGGCTGCGGCCAAGATGAGACATTTGACAAGTCTTGATTGCTTTCCTCGGACTTTTTAAATGGTGCAAAAGGCGTTCATCACCTCTTCTGAGTGGTTTGACTCAACGAGGCGTGAGCACGCAGCGCTCGTAATTGTCCTAATTGCTCCCTTGTTCAGCCGGACCGGGTGGTTTTCGTAAACGCGTTCGGAAAATCTGCGAGTCGTGTGACCAATGTGCCTAGTTCCACAGGAACAGGTGAAAGAATACACACAAAAGGAGGTTGCAGAGTTTGACACTATGTCCTTCAATCGAAAACACACTATCGGTTTGGAAACGAACAGGATTTGTAACTGTGTAGAGTAGAATGTTCTGTTGATTACTCCTGATTGTCTTTGTTGGATAATTTCGGTTTCCATATCGCTTTTGAACGCAAACGCAAATATGATACTTTCTTAAAGGCTCCTTTCTCCTTTGATTACTCTTCATTTTCTTGCATCGTCTTGTCAATAAACCGTTCAGAATGACAGTCATTTAAGAAGACAATCCGCAGAGGAAGGAGTTTAGTTTTTATTATGTCTTCGGAGCGCAGTTTCACTGCCCTGTTAACTGGGCAAAGTATAAGATTCCTCTCATTCTTGAGAGGCAAAAAGCTGTGAAAATGGATGTACTGTCCGTCTAAATACGATAGACTATTGTCCTTTTCTTCTTCCAAAGTAAATTGAACATTTGGATGGGCAGCTTTATAATTATTAAGAGGCAGATTGGTGTCTAGTACATATATGATGTCGTCCACGTATCGTTTGTACAAGGTAAAATCCCGGATTATGGGTCCAAGTTGATTATTTTCAGGCTTTGCCAATAAAATATCAGCAAAAAGGGTCCCAAAGATGATCCCATTGCAACTCCGTCCTTCTGACGATAGATTTCGCCATTGAACTGAGACTGGATATTATGTGTGTGGACATATAGCAACTGTAACACTGTGAACAATTTCGCATGCACATGCACGTCCTGGGACATATTTGGATTATCACTCTTCGTTCTTGTTTTGTGAGTCCTATATATATATATTGTTTTGTATTGGCATGAGTACGAACAACTAAAAACAAGTTTTTTTGCCACCTTGTGTTTCCTCAATATATACCACCTTTTGACAAAGGCAACGGCCCTATTGCGTCAAAATGCACGTGCTGGAAGAGTGAGTTGATGGAGACGTGCTTTTTGATGGTCTTTTGTGCACCCATGTACGTTCGACTGTTTTCATAGGATGCAGATACGGGTCCATGCGGTGACATCGCAGTTCATGTTGATCCAAACATTATCGTCACCAACGAGTTCAGTGGAAGTCTTTATACCCGGGTGGGACAAACCGTGTAAGGTTTCAAATACCCATCGCCTAAAAGCCGGCCGCACTACTGGCTTTGGGTGGCCCTGGGACATGTCACAGTATGTGACCTTCGGCTGAAGGAATGGGAACCGACTGGAGCCGCAGCGATGAGATGCTACGGAGATGCCTTACGTGAGGATTGTCTGCTTGAGCGGATGCGATGCATCCGAGATTGGATGCGAGATAAAGCGTCTGCGACGGGATTATCGGCATCTGAGATATGAAGTACATCACCCGTGTACTGAGTGATGCCATCCAGACGTCTGGACCCTCTGAGAGAGTACCTGCCCGTGGTGGCAAGTAATGCGTAGATTATCGGTTCAAGATGAGTGCAGGCCGTTAATTCGCGGCCCTAAAAGATATCTCTACGGTGACGGATGCCTGGGTAATTAGCAAGGATTTCGGAGCGAGAGGTGCTATACATGGATCCAGCAGGTCAAAGTTTTACGGAGAACAATGCCATGGATTGCCAAGTGCCGGCTACGTATTGTTGCGGCACTGTGCCCAAGGCTTTGTCTGACGCGTCGGTGACTAAATTAATTGGTTTACTGATTGACCGCTACATGTATATATCTTGGCCGTGGTCAAGACACATGCAAAAGGCAAGATCAGAGTATACAAGAGTATATCACGATGTGAGATTTTTACAATTTTGAAGTTTAAGACTCACACGGTAGCTGAGATGAAACAGTAAAGCCGTGTAGCATCTAAATGAGCTAAAGTGAAGATAGTTACTGCGGAAATTATAAAACGATTTTGAATTCGGGGGGGGGGGCACTGTGATTAGCTGGACGGAAGTGGGAATGCTGATGTAAGCCAAACTGGATAATGATTAAAAGTGTAGTCATCACAAGGACCAGTAATGCAACAGGCATCGGACAGCACAATATGGACAGCAAGTTGAGGCAGGAATAAAGCACGATATGCATTATGGGTGCCGGAAACTGGCTGCAATGGGCCAGAAAGTAGGCAAGGTTGTATCAACTGGATATTAAGATGGTCACTAATGGGTAACCGGGTGAGAAAGTTGCCAAGAGCCAGGGTTTGAAGTAAAGTCGGCAAGGGGTTACCATATTGCAGTCAGAGATACCAGCGGAATGTAGAAGGGGAAAAAGGAAGATAACAGTCTGATCGGTGCACCAGTTGTGGTCTAGGACGGCAAACATAGTGAAAATGAAAGAAAATACTCGGTGTTATGGTGAGGCTTTTTCATGTGAAGGCAATCGTGCCGGTATTCCATGGGGTCATGAGAAATCAGAAGCTCATGGATTCTGGGTGGAATGTGGTCTTAACTTACCATGAGCATATGCGCCGATCAGCGGGGTCTCCGTTGATGAAGAATAGTAACATGTGTGGTAAGACTGGAGTATACGAGAAAATTGCAAGAGAAGCACGATGAGGCCGCCGAGTTCTAGCCCTTGGCAAGATAACTACGTGAAAGCGAGCAACCGTCGCTGAAGGACAAAACGGTTTATTCAAGGGAGCTAGTGTAAGTGGACGTTTTGGTTGGATGATTGAGTCGACAACGTAGCAGACAAGCCACCTCCGAATTTTGTCATCACTATTAGAGCGTGGGCCCGAGGAAAAAATAGAAAAGGCGAAGTTGTGGATGGTAAGCAATAAAACTGCGATGATTACATTTCTCATTCCGTCAACCAATGCAGGTGAGGTTTAGCTGATAGCTGTGAACCGTAGGCATATAAATACCGCGGTGTAATCAGAGCAGAGGCCACGTAGTATAACTATTTCAACCGCGTATTAACTACTGCATCAGAAATCAGCAAGCTGGTTAAGGGCTTTGCAGGGAACCCCAAAAGGTAGAAACTGAGAGAGGTGGGGTTGGCAAGCATATGTGGAGAGCTCGGGCGGCGTGCTAACACCCTGCACTGGTACGGACAAAAGGAGCTAAAGGCTATCCCAGAATTTGGTACCAGTTATCATCGCGAGGTTATATAACTGATATCACGCTTTGGCTTGGCAAACGCATCTCGTGCGTCTTCTATGAAAATCAGCGGCTTCGCTTTGACCTTTACCAGATCTACGAAAATTAGTATTCCTCTGCGACCCTTCATGAAATTCTTCCTTGCCTCCGTTGTCTCAACACCAATCGCCTTTCAAGTGAACATGAGCGTGCATTTCTCACCTTTTCCTGGCATCATTCCTGTGAATACTGTATCTCCGGCGTCCTAAATCAACGTCGGCCTGACCTTTCCTACATCCGGCCGATTCGTTACTACTACCGCAGTCGACTCGAAATAGATCCGTACTCACCGTGTATTCTCTTGTCGCTTTGCTTCATTTGAATTCTCCTCAGCCTTAGTCCATTGTTGCTGTGATGCGCGAATCCCTGTTTGTAATTTGTAAATTTCCCATCTGATTCAGTTGTATTGTAAACTCTGATCATGCCTGCATGCCTGCCTGTCGACCACGATCCAGAAATATACCATTATTATTATCATCATTATCTGTGAGCGGCCGGGTTAGCTGGGAGCATTTAGTAATAAAACGCCGGTGGAAGGTAACCGACCAGTCGAAAAGCCGCATGTGCTTGAATGACGTAGGTTCTGGGTAGTTCAGGACTGCCTAAACCTTATCCTCCAATGGTATGACCCCCGTGGAAATAACCCCGTGGCCTAGAAATTCGATGGCGTTGACATCTATCACACAAACTTTATCGCGTTGACCGCGACACCATGTTGAGACAGGCAGTCACAAAGTGTGTGAAGATGTGATAGATGTCCGATCTTGGATGAGCTGCCAATCAGGATGTCGTCAAGACAAGCAAACGCGAAATCCAACCCATTGCGGGCCCAGTCGACGAAAAGCTGGAAAGTTTGAGCCGCGTTCCGAAGCCCAAGTGGCATTCGTGGAGACTGGAAAAGACCGGAAGGACTCGTCACGGCTGTTTTGGGGATATCAGCCGCAACAACAGGTACTTGGTTGTACGCCCGCAGTGAGATCCATGATGTGCCGAATAGGATATCCGTCAGTCCTAGTCACTCGGTTAGGTGAGCAATGATTCTCGCACGGTTCCCAGTGGTCTGGTGCCTTCTTCGGCTTTGTGAGTACGGGGGTTTCCCACGGACTTCTTGTAGGCCAAATGAGTCCCAAGCTGAGCATGTTTCGGGACCGGAAGCGGGTTACGCGGAGCTTGTCTGCAGCCAATCCGCGGGTTCGACAGTAGACCGGGGGCCGTTGCGTGAAGATTTGTAGGGCCATATCGGTGGCGATTGGTGGTGGGTTTGTATCTGGGCCGACAAGTGTGCAGTAATCGATGAAAAGGCTACCGAATTCTAGGTCGGAAGGAGGAATTGGCTTGAGGATCACTAGTAATTGAGCTTGGGCTAAGGGACCAACAACTAAATTAGATTTGAATCGACCTACGAGCCGCCGTTTACGGCGATGGACTGCTAAACGATGTCTTTTTGGAAAATCTAGGTCTACCGCGGCCAGGTTCACATGGGCGACGAATAAAACCCACCGGAAGTTACGACGCGGGCCAAGGCCTAAGGTGAGAAGTTGACGGCCGTACGTTGGAATTGAGGTACCTTTGGCGGCTTGCGGTGCCAGGGTTGTGGGAGAGACGGTGGACACTTTCGAAGCCGGTATTATACTGACAAGCTCACCCGTGTCCATCAAGAAAAGCATGTCAGTAGTATTGTCTCTCGCATAAGTGAGGCAACTAGGAATTTGGGAGACGGTAGGGCCTGTAACCATCACCTGGTTAGAGTGCAAACTACAAGGCTTCTCTAATTTGTTATCCTGAGGTCCGAAACGGCGGCGGAAGTAATGCTTGTCGGATAGGTAATTTGGCTCAAAGGCACAAGTCGTGGGCTTTGTTTGTGGAGGCTGTTGAACGTGCGCTCTTGTTGTTCAGCCACGTGCACCAAAACGCGAACCCATTGACATAAAGTTTGAACGTTAGAATTGTTGCTAGATGCGTTGAGGTGAGTGGTTTCCGACGTGTGGTTTACGACCGCCGTAAGTGGAGCGGAGATGGCGGGGCTAAAAGCGTGAGACTGTGGGGCAAAGACATTTTCTTTCTCGAGGACTTTGTCCGCAGTCCTTGCGCATTCGTCCAAACTGTCGGTTTCATTAAAACGACTACTGTGCTTTAGGAACACGGTGGTAGTCGGCGCATCCATAGACGAAGCAGGAAAGCATCATCTATGGACATCTTTCAATAGTGAAGGCTTTTTCCGTGGGAACTGCACTTCGGAGAAAATGAACTAGATAGGTTTATTTCCCGAAGCTGCCGAAAGCTTGATCAGAGCTTCCCCGGAATGTATCGTACGGGTTGTGATCCGGGAAAATCATGAAGATATCCCAGATTTTTGGGACCGATCTAGTTGGGATTGCTTGTTTATTATATATGAAGGAGTAGGAGATTTGCATGAAAAAGAGAAAAATACCCTAATCATTTGTCTTCTATGCGTACCAGCTTTGTTACATGTGACCCATGTCTCCGGGCTGCAGTTTTGCCGCGGAATGCTAATGCTTTTGGATTTCTCTGCGTGGGTTCGAATTCCAACCCCGTCGCCCAATTTTTAGCGGACAAGGTGGGTCTGGGTGAATAACCGCGGTGAGGGTCAACTGGAACGGGTGTGAGACAGGCTCGACTGATACCCGACGAACAAATATTGGCCCGACGTCCAGCGTGCCTTTCTCTGCAGCTGATACCCAGTGAAAACAAGGAGACCGGTGGAGCACATGTATTAGGTAAAAGCGTATTCTACAGCCGTAAACAGGAGTGTCGACATTTCAGGGAAGGGGGTGACGTATCTGGAGGCCTTTCCTTTGGAGCTCCATGACAAGTCCAGGGGTATTCAATTGTATCACGTTGGCATCTGAAAGTACTAGAGGAAAAGCGAAAGTGCATTATTTGGGCAGGGGGGAATTTACAAGATATCTGGGTGAAATACTCCTATTGGCACTACACTATCCCCTCTTCAGGCAGCAGGTGTCTTCAACGACGCCGTATCATCCTAGGTCATCAATTCCACTTTAACTGCGCTATCAGGTACTTGATGCCTGAAGGGTTCCATTTTCCAGAGGACTCAGACCTAGTAGCAGGTTTTAGGCGGTTGAAAAAGGTGGTCACGGGCTGCGTATTGGGGTTGTCCGACGGGACGACGCTACACTTCGAATTTGCAAGCATCTCCAACACTGCTAACGGTCCGCTCCATGCCTCATGGAGCTTGGCCGGCATTCAAGTCGGGGGCACCAGTGAGTGCAAGTAGACCAGTTCACCAGGATGAACCGGGCTGCTTGCCACTCTTTGGTTGCATTACTTCTTCTGTCATCGATGAAAGCTCGACAGTTATCGTCGCTCTAACTCACGAGCCCTTTGAGTGCCATTTTTTGTCTGCTGTGTGAAATCGATCGAAAAGTGATCCGAAGCCGGGGTTGGAAGGCAGAATCAATAAGTAACAGGAACCTGCGACCTGTAACCAGTGCTTGTGGAGTTTGGTAAGCCAACGCGTGTGCAGTTACTTGATACCTGAGTGAAACCTAGCCTATTGCCAGGTCCCACTCCCGAGTCGTCACCTCGTCCGTGAAAGCTTTTATGAGGGTTTCTAGGAAAGGGCAGGTCCTATAAAAGACTTTCTAGCGCGGATAGTGAACGTGTCTTCTACTCGGTCTGACTGCGAAATACCCACATAATCCTCTCTATCGGAATAATAGAGAAGGAGTAGGTCGCTCGACAGATGCAAAGGTGTATTCTATATATCGTGGCACGAAAACAGTAGCGATAGAAGAAGTACACCGAACGAAAATTGGTGCAACGGCTTAGCGGAAAGCGAACTGCGAGCGCGTACAATAGGCAAAGGGCAAAAAACGAAAGTGATTCAAAACGAGGTTGACGGGAACCTCAGAAAATTCAGTGCGTTAAAACGTACACAAAGAAGAAAAACAGTGAAGTAGATGCCAAACGTCAGAAGAGATGGTGGAGAAAACAGATCCAAGGTGATGTTTAGAAAACGGTCATTTTCCTAGAACCATCGAGGTCTACATATCAGCCCCTCACTAGAAATAGTGGAAGGCCGTCGGAGCGTCGTACTCAGGTAGTGCAGGGTTACCATCTAACCTCACGTCAGTGGGCAAGAAGCTATCATCAAAGTACGCGGCTTCGAGACACATTATGATAAAGGTATCGATGCGACCGTGTTGATCAACCTCGAAATCCATTTTGTGACGAAAAGCCACGAGAAATGGACCTTCCTGAGGCTGTTGTAATGGTTTGCGTGCCGAATCGACACGAATGGATATGTGCAAGCATGTCCGGACGAAAACCCACCGTCGTTGCATTCCACTCTGCGCTGGAGCGAGATTTTTCATGCTCGTAGACAAATGGTGAACATGAGTCCGTGCGGGAATTGAATCTGTACTCCATGGCGCAAAGAGTTCCCCAGGCACTCGTACTGTCGTGCCGTAGACAAGTTCTGCGGCGGAACACTGGACACCTGCCTCCAAGCATGTCCTGATACCAAGCAGAACTAGCGGTACCGTTTTGTAACAGTCGGGGCTGTCGTCTGCTTTGAGAGCCGCTTTTGAATTGACGTAGAAATGTTCAAGTAAACCATTTGATGCCGGATGGTGCGCGGTCGTGAGAATGCGTCCGTACCAAGCGTGTGATTCTTGAGGAGAATTAATCGGACTCAACTTGTTGCCCACTGTCGATAGTGATTGTAGAACAACAACCGTATAGAGCTATCCATCTTTTTATTAGATGTGGATCCACTTATTCTGTCGTGACGATAGAGATGGGAATATCCTCGGACCACCTCGTAAGCCTACCAGTTCACCTTAATAAATAGGTATAACCGTGTGATGGGGTCAGTGGACCCACAAAGTCTACGTCGATGTGATCGAAGTGAACATCAGGCGTAGCACAAGTACCGAAAGGCAAAGCCACTTGCCCATGCACTTTAGATCGCTGACACTGTAGACACAGTTTTGACCACATACGAACACCTTTATTCATGGACGGATAGACTTATCGAGCAGCCAAAAGTTGGAGACCGGCTGCGGTTCCTGGATGTGTAAGTTCATATGGGGGATCGAAAACGAGGTGCCAACATGTGGAGCGTACGACTGGTCGAGACAGGCGAGTATACATGTCGCAGAGTATAGTCCCTGCTCTGGGGGCCAGAAGTAAGGACTAAAGACAGCGATAGAATGAGCAGCTCCCATGCATTAGGTATCCTGTGCCCGTGCTGCAGCCTTTGCAAGGATGTCTAGAACCAAAGATTTATTAGAACTAAGTGGTATACGCAACTACTCGTCGGCAACACTGTTCGACTCACTTTCAACGTGTTTTAGGTCAGTGGTGAACTGGGATAGTGGTCTAACTGTCTGACTTCTCGTGGGAATTACCAGTGAGACTTAGTACGCAATGCATACGCAAAAAGGCATACAGTCGGTACAAAGAACGGAATGTCGGCCATCGACTGCACGGCGGATGTGTTTGAAGGCGTTACAAGCGCATAGCAATTCGCCACCAAAAGTACCATATTTCGTTTGCGTGGGACTGAGGCGTCAAGAGGAAAACTCTAGTGGTTACCAAATTCCAGGAACGGACTGATGCAGGACAGCTCTCACGGCAAAGTCGGATGTATCCGCCGCTAGGCTTAGTGTGGCGGACGGAAATGGGTGCGTTGGGAGCGTGCTCTCGGCTAAGTTGCTTTATTCCCCAAGAAAGCCACTCATGCGGCTTCCGTGGGCGACAACTTGGGTGGATTGGTAGGTCAGTTAATGGAAGCTTACGTTCAGCAACATGGGATGTGAAAAGGCGATAGGATTTGACTAGCCCCCAAAAAGACTTAAGCTCCTTGATTGAGGAAGGCACAGAGTGATCCAGAATAGTGGGCACTTTATCCCCGCAAGGCTTAATACCCCCACGAGTGATCTTGTGACCGAGGAATACATATTCCGATATGCCAGGTCCGCGTTTATCGGGGTCGACTACTATTCGGTTTTCGGACCAACGTTGAAATAGTGGAGTCATATGTCGGAAACTTTCATCTACTATCGACGATGCGATTAGCAAGTCACCATTGCAGACGTGAGCAGGTTCCGAATCTCGTGTGATGCTATCGATAAACCTCCGGAACATCTGAGCAGCATTTCGCGAACCAAAAAATGTACGTTGTAACCCGAACAAACCAAGAGGAGTCGTGACGGAGGTTTTCTAAATATCTTCAGCGGCGAATGGAATCTGGTAATAGGCGCTTACCAAATCGATATTAGAAAATGCAGTCGTGCCGTGATGAGATGCCTTGAAATCGTGCACGTGGGGTGTAGGATAGCTATGTTAACGGGAAACCAAGTTAGGAATGCTAAAGTAGCCACCTGGTCGCCAGCTAATGCCATCTTTCTTGAGGACCACGTATACAGGTGAGGCCCATGGACTGTGAGAAGGACGGAGGGTGCCTTTGGAAAGTTAAGTGTAAAGCTCACATCCGACAAAACCCAGTTTGTTGGGTGCCAGTTGGTAAGGCCGTGCCGTGACTGGTGGTCCATTGGTGACAATACGGTGTGCCATACAATCGGTCGCTGTATCTATCCCTTCAGATGGTTTGGTCGAAACGAGGAATTTGATAAATGCAGACTGAAATTCGTGGAGGTAGTTAGAAACAAACTTGTGGTTCGGTCTGCATCTGTTCGAGCTTCGAGACTCGTTAATTTAGTGTCTGACGATGGATCGATAAGCTGCAGTCCATGTGAATCAAGTAATTCATAATTCTGCGGAAAATTGATAACCGGTATGCCTGTGGGAAAGTCCGCAGGGATGAACGTCCACAGATACCGTCATCCTGGCCCCAGGTTGATTTCAAGCCGTCTCGTGCCGTAGGTATGAATGGAAAAACAATACGCCGCGAACAACCGAAGCGAAGGAGCTCATGGCTTGTCTTTACCAACCGCCAAGACAGCAACTTGGGCCCCGGTGTCAACAAGATACATAGCTTTGGTGCACAAATCATGCGCGTTAAACAAACTGACTGCCTGAGGCTGACCCCCGGCGAGTACAGCTGCTTTCATTCACCGGCTGGGGAGTTCCCCTCTGCTTGTGAACACGAATGTCTGCACCTACCGGCTGCTGGTCCGGAAAGGCGTGGGACCAAAGCTAACCGCTGGTGGGATGGTCTGCTTTGGAAGAGGCAGGCGAGAAGGATCCACGGCGGACGTTGGCAATAGAGGGTATCCGTCCGTGCCATTGCTTACGTGGGCAACGTCGAGGAGTGGGTGCCTTACCTTTCTTCAAAAGACAGTCCAAGCTAGAGGGCTTGAAAGTGCAGAGACCTCTGCAATTCAGTTCTCGCAAATCGAGCAACGCGCAGCTAAATCAAAAGGATACCAAAACCAGAAAAAGATTGGTTCGTAGTTTCTACGGTACTAAGTTGAAATTTAGAAAAGGTACAAATATATATATATAAACCTCGAGTGTGCGGCCAAATAGACCGAACATTGAACCCGAAGGTTCAAGTTCCCGTGGCTCAATCGCCGCAGTCAGAAACGGTCCAAGGCCAAATTCAATTGTCTCACATGGAAAACAAACGTGAAAAAGTGTCATATATGGACGAACTTTTCAGAATAAAGTCAAACATAGTCAAATTCACAAAGCACGTAGAAGGTTTGGAATGATATTTGGAGTTTGGTTCTCAATTTACCGACCAAAATCCTTCGGAGAAAACTGTTGTCTTGGTTCCAGAATGTGGTCATGATTCTCACCCATCCTACCTATAACTTAATGTCAATGCTTGTGGTACTAAGTTCCCGTATTAGCTGCGCGTAAAGGAGGTTTCCGTCATGGTCATCATTTGAACAATCCAAAAGGATTCCATTCCAAATCCCGCCGGACAAATGGAGATCTGCATACCCGTCAGAAGAAGCACAATCAGAATAAAGGCATTCGAGATTAAAATGTTCCATTGCTCGAGCTGAGTCTACGTACCTGAGGCAGTAAACTTGTGCAACGACTGGCTAGACTAAGTTTGTTTACAATCATGAGCGCAGACGTTAACCGTAGATGCAGCAGTCAACGAGGTATCTAGTAAAATTGAAAGGTTACGAAACGGTGGAATGACATGAAACTAACACACCAAATTTTCTGAAGGAAGCAAAAATCGGCTTTTGATTATAAATCAGCTTCGAATACAAGTGTACGACGGACAGTAATAAGGCACACAGGACCACGAAAATCGGTTGAATACCGACAACTGCCAGATTATTTCAACTTTTTCCCGTGTACATAGTATGTGTAAAGTCCAGCCAACGGAAGGCTCGAGCGACGCGTAGCAACCAATTTCGACACAATTCAAAACAAAGTCGATTCCAAATAGCTATGGTACTATATAAAACAAATTATTAATTTTACAATAATCAAACCTCAATAGTGTTCCTTCTGGGCTCTTTTGCTCCAAATTGGACAACAAATCAACAACTGCAGCTGGGTTACAGCAAAGGTTAGCTACAGAAGATGAGATTACCAAATACAGTCACAACGAAATTCAAGCTGAGCGACTCTCGCTCGAGGCAACGGTAGGAGTCCGGTTTGTGACAAAGATTTAAAGAAATAAAACAAACAATCGGAATTCCAGCAAAGATAGTTCATACGAATGATAAATTTCGTTTGTAATATGGATGCTAATGCATGGAATGGGGTTTCCTGAACTCCTTTACACCGGCCCCCAAAATCCGACCCGGATTCTTCCCGTGCACCGTTAGGTGTGGTCGGCCTCATGCATCGGCTCGCCCTACGGTTCTCCAATACCTAAAACTTATCACCGTCGAGAGCAGCTCCCAGTCGGACAAGTGGATTAACTCTCAGTGGTCCCTCCCGATTCTGCAGATCCGAAGACTCGCCTCCCTCCTGAGAAGAGTTGGCCTCTGAACTTACACCACCAGTGTCCGGTTCGCCCTCAATAAGACAAATCTTTCTAATGTCACGGAGCACTAATCCTTCATTAGTTCGCACTGTTGCCGTTCGCACCAACCCATCGTCCGAAACTGAGATGCTTTCGATGACTCCTATCGGCCACCGGCCACGCGGCAAGGCCTCCGAAACTAGTAGCACTACATCACCCGATCTAAAGTTGGGTTCTCGAGTTATCCACTTCTGCCGCTGTTGTAATAGTGGAAGATATTCCCCGATCCATCTCTTCCAAAACACAGATGTTAGGTAGTTTGCCTGCCTCCACTGACGAACCAGTCTATCGCGCAACGAATCCGTTTGAATATCTCGTGGGTTCGCCCTCAGGATAAGTAGGTCATTGAGCGTGAGTACTGGCAGATCACGACAGTCCCAGGTCAAAGGCACTAGCGGTCGTCCGTTTACTATCCGCTCACTTTCCGTAAGGAATGTCAACAATATTTCGTCAGTCATCGGCTGCTCGTCACAAATTGAAAGAAGTACTCTTCTAACCGAGTGCACCATGATCTCCCATATACCACCACGGTGACTAGCATGTGGGGGATTGAATGCCACTGCACGCCCCGTTGCAACAATCTATCAACAATCTTATCACTAGACCAGTTTCCCATTAAGTTCTTCAATTCCCTTTGAGCCCCAACAAAGTTTGTACCGTTATCACTAAAAATCTCGGACGGTGCCCCTCTCCTCGACATGAAACGCAGCAATGTCATAATGAATGAATCCGTGCTTAGAGAATAAGAAACTTCAATATGTACTGCACGCATCTGTAGGCAGGTGAAGATGAATCCATATCGTTTCTCCATGCTGCGCCCATGTTTAACCGCCAATGGGCCGAAATAATCTATTCCGACGTATTTGAACGGAAACCAACCTTGTTGGACTCTAATGGCTGGTAGTGGAACCATCATCTGCTTGCCTACGACCGCCAAATGCTTCCGGCATTTCCAACATCCTCCAAGTACTCGCTTGACTGCAGCTCCTCCCTGTACAATCCAAAATGTTTTGAGAAGTTCCGCAAGTAACTGAGAAGGTCCTGCGTGTCCTTCCATCGCGTGATACCATCGGATTATCGAGTCTGTAATCGGGTGAGTCTTGAGAAGTATCACCGGATGTTTCACACCCTGAAGCTGACTGGAGTAGTTCAGTCGTCCTCCAACACGAATAATTCCATTTAATAAAATTGGATCGAGTTTTAACAGGGTTCTGTTCATCGGAGAGTTGTTAGTGCATAGGTTATTGCTCCTGTCTCGTAGCCATTTTAGCTCTTCGCCATAGACCTTAGCTTGTACAATCAAATAACACTTTCCTCCGCTTTAGCAATGTCGTTTAACTTCAAGGGCCCAGTTGTCAATCCTAAATCCGCGCGCCCGCCTCGCATGACTGCAACGTACATTTTAAAACGGATTAACCATGCTACCGACTTCAGCAAGTGAAACCGACTGCAGTGCCTAGCTAGAAATGCGTCCGTCCATGCTTCCTGCAACACTGTGAGAACTGTACTCGAAGGCTGCTCCAACTCAACGTTTGGTGGTGCTGCAGCTACCGCAGGACTGGTCGGCCATGAAGTTTCAACGCTCATCAAGAATTTAGGACTTTCGGACCAGCAGCTGATATCACTCGGTGATTGTAACGAAAGAATACTGAAAATCCTTCTAAATGTTCAACGTGCTTTGTGAATTTGACTATATTTAACATTATCTTGGAAAGCTCGCTCATACACCACACATTTTCACGTTTGTTTATCCATGTGAGACATTTGAATTTGGCCTTGAACCGTTTCTGACTGTCGTGCTTGAGCCACGGGGCTTTGGACCTTTGGGTTTTACTGTGAAGTCTATTTGGCCGCATACTTGAGATTCGTATATATTTGTATCCTTTGTGCATTTCAACTTAGTACCGTAAAAGCTACGAATCAATCTTGTTCTGGTTCTGGGATTCGTTTGAATTGGCTACGCGTTGCTCGATTTGCGAGACTTGACTTACAGTACTCAAGTGGAACCTGGACAAGAAAACCCATTGGAAATGCCCAGACGAGGAAGCAAGGACCTTTTGAGACAACAGGAAATAACTCGGCAAGTCTCTGGGGATGGTTCGGGTGTTATTGATTCTCTAGATAATGCTAAGTTTACTAGCTCTGTCAGTGCCAGGTCATATATCTCTAACCGCGATGCGTTTGACGATATTAGTACTTATAGAATGAGAGTAATAGAATTAGAAAACGAGCTGCGGTTAGCCAGAAAGGAAGTAGAGCCCCTTACACAAGGAACTGGTCTTAGAGAGCCAACAAAGAGTCCATGTAGTTCACAATGTCAACATCGAAAAGGCACTGTGATCGACGAATATAAACCCTTGAGACAGCCTGAAACTACCGAGGTTTTGGCTCTTGACCTGCCGAGAGTGGAGCTGTCCCACTTCGACGGGAACCCCGAGCAATACTGTATATTCATGAAACAATTCGAAAATTTTGTTGAGTGCAAAGTTGCAGATCCTGGTCAAAGGTTTTTTTATTTATTACATTACTGTCGTGGGAGAGCCAAAAGTGCTAGCGAAGGCTGCGCGATGCTTGATCCACCGATGGGGTACATTAGGGCGCGCAGAATCCTGAAAGATTTGTTTGGACAACCATTCAAGGTGGCTAGAAGCCTAATTGATAGTGTTTTATTGGAGGCGAAAAGGACTGAGGGCAAGGCTGAATCACTGTCGAGTTTGGTGATAAAAATGCAGAATTGCAGTATAGCACTGAAGCACTTAGGATACCAGTCTGATCTGAATGCATTACACACACAGGAATGCATTGTCCGATGTCTGTCTATTGATTTACAGAGCCGATGGGCAGAGGGAGCTGAAAAAATAAATATGCTTGAGCGGGAATCTACGTTCAACGATTTGACGGAGTTCATAGGTTGTCAATCCCGTATCGCCAACAGCCGTTTTGGACAAATCGTGCACGAAGGTTGCAGGCCGGCTCGAACGGAACCAACATCTGCTCAAATTGTAGGGAAGGACTTTAACCGAATCCAGTCTTTGGCTAACATGCACATGATAAGTCAAGAACCCAAGAGGTCAGCTGAATGCAAGCTATGCAACTCCCTGCATCGGCTACTAGATTGTCCGACCTTTCATGGGATGAGTGTACCCGATCGGTGGTGCGCAGTAAAAAGGATTGGCTCATGCTTTATGTGTTTGAACAACTCTCATCGAGCCTCTGAATGCAGCTTAAGAGTGAAATGCAACCAAGACGGATGCTTGGGTAATCATCACTCGTTACTGCATGGCCTTCTCAACAATAGACCTATTCATCCAGATGAACCCAAAATTGTCTGTTCAACGGGACATGATGATTTCAAACCGGCAAGATTAGGCATCGTACCTGTCGGTATCGTGACACCTAAAGGACTGAGGAGGGTCAATGCACTTTTGGACACGGGGTCGGATACCTCGCTGATTACTCGCGAGCTTGTAGAAAGCTGTGAACTAGTAGGCGGGCCTACCTCGCTCACTATCAGCACGATTGCAGGGGGTCATGTTAGCAATTCTAAAAGGCTGACCCTGCAGTTAACGTCTTTATCTGATGAGGGGACCGTAGAAATTCCGGAAGCTTTTGCAATAGACAGCTTGCCAATGAGACCAGTCGACTCTGTTAGATCGATCGCCAAGAGATGGTCTCATCTCAGGGACATAGAGTTCGAAGAAGTTTCTAGCCCCCACGTCGACATACTAATTGGATGCAATGTACCAGAGGCTCACTGGGTGCTTGAACAGAGCATAAGCAATCGAAGAGAACCATTCGCTACGCGAACGATACTAGGCTGGACACTTCTCGGACCCCTGACGAGCGAACTTCAACAATCGGCATCAATAAATTGCTCAAATGTTGCTGAGAGAAGTGCCTCTGTAGAACACGATCAGCATTTCGATATTGAATCCAACGGTCCATCTCAGGAAAGCGAAGTTCACTCGAAGGATCAGTCGGCGCTTTCGATGGCGAATTCAAGGACGGGACTTCACAGTGGGCATCATGAAGTTGCTATACCCGAGAGACCACCGTCAAGTCACCCATCGAGAAAAGGAGAAGTTGCCCGGAGGCTTTTGAAATATCTCAAAAAAGGACACCAGCAGGTCACCCAAAGCAGCTTGAAATTTGCCGACCCAGTGACAGTGTACAGTACCTGGGTGGAACTGTATGGCCGGCGGCGAAACAAAGTACCCTTTGCCAAAACAAAAATTGCTGAGCTGAAGTCAGTATCCCTAAACGAGCTCAAAACGACTGCACTGGTATTGGGTTTTAAGGTAGCACGAATGCTAAAAGAGAACTGCACCACCGCCGAACTGAGCCTTGCCTATTGGACAGATCCTACAGTTGTGTTACATTACAGGAAACGGAAGAAACGAAGAACGTGTTCGAGACATCAGAGAGTTAATCCACTCGTAGCAGGAAACAGCGAGGAAAATGTTGATGATTCGAGTTCGAAACCACATACAAAAGACAAAGTAGCTCGCAGATCGCCTCGCTCGGAGTTACTCAGCACTTTATTGCATTTCATGCCCTACAACAAATCAACTGGACCCAGTTTTTCTAAAAGGTTGCAAATGTACTTAGTTCCAGTTTCTATCTGGCGTGCACATAGGCGAAGAGGAGAAATTCACCAGTATTTCACTTGAACAGTTCGGGTGAGGCATACTAGCTGCGAGCACATTGTGAAACTATTATTATCTTTAAAGAAGAAAATTTATTTACATTTTATACAATATTGATTGTCACATATTTTGTGCACAGAAAAACTTTGAAATACTCTGATAGATGCCAGTGTTCGATCAATCTCCGTGTTCATGTGTATTTCGATACTGTCCGCCGTACACTTGTTTTCGAAATTTATTCATAATCAGAAACCGGTTTTCATTTCTTTCGGAAGATTTGGTGCGTTAATTTTATGTAATTCCACTGGTTCATGACCTGTCAATTTTACGCGATATCTCATTAGGCGTTGCACCTGCGTTCAACTTCTGCGCTCATGCTTGTAAACAAAATTAGTCTAACCAGTTGCTGCAATGGGTTACTGCTTGTGATGCTTAGACTTATTTCGTGCGGCGAAACACTTCACTCTGCGAAGCCTTCATCCTCATCGTGCGTCTGACTATATGCGCCGGTCTCCTGATGAATATGTCAATCTCAAGTTGTGCAGCGGGATTTGGAATTGATTCCTTATGGATTGTGCGATGATGACTACGGCAAAAACCTGTTTCACGTTCAGGTAACACAGGAAGTTAGTATCCACAGGCACTGACAATAAGTTAAAGGTAGATAGGGTGAGAATCATGACCCCTTCCTGAACCTTAGACAACCATTTTCGCGGAAGGATTTTGGCCGGCGGTGTAACGAACGAATACTGAAAATCCTTCTAAATGTTCAACGTGCTTTGTGAATTTGACTATATTTAACATTATCTTGGAAAGCTCGCTCATACACCACACATTTTCACGTTTGTTTATCCATATGAGACATTTGAATTTGGCCTTGAACCGTTTCTGACTGTCGTGCTTGAGCCACGGGGCTTTGGACCTTTGGGTTTTACTGTGAAGTCTATTTGGCCGCATACTTGAGATTCGTATATATTTGTATCCTTTGTGCATTTCAACTTAGTACCGTAGAAGCTACGAATCAATCTTGTTCTGGTTCTGGGATTCGTTTGAATTGGCTACGCGTTGCTCGATTTGCGAGACTTGACTTACAGTGATATTGTGCCTCTTGATGCCAAGTCTGAAGGGTCAGCTTCCGATCTGACATGACGCCACTGCCAGGGTTCCGACCACTGATGGATTCCAGCCAAACGGTTGGCACCGTGCGCACTGAATCTCGTTTTAGTGTTGTTTATGTAGTGCAAAACTATAGCAGAGTCCGTCCAGTAGTAGATCTTACCAAACTTGATTCCAGTTTCTTCCATAAGAATCCGAGAAACTCTAACGGCCAGTCTTGCTGCGGCTAACTCCAATCGAGGGATCGTTACGGTCTTCAGAGGAGCTACCCTCGACTTAGAGAACAGTAGGGCAGAGTAGGGGGCTACGTCCCTTGAAACTATTCTGGAATACGCCACCACCCCATAGCCAACTTCAGAAGCGTCACAAAATACATGAAGCTGTACACCTTCGTTCAGTGAGTCACCTCTAATAATAGAACGCTGAATTTTGAATGCGCATAGTTGTTCCATACTTCTTAACCACTGATCCCAGCATCGTAGGGGTTCTTCTCCAATTTGGTCGTCCCAACCAAGCTTCAAGCGGCACAGTGATTGCAATAACACCTTGCCTGGCAGAATGAAAGGTGAAACCAACCCTAGTGGGTCGAACACGGATGATACTATAGACAACAAGCCATGCCTTGTTTGAGGTTTTTCGCGTGTTGCGAATGAAAACTGGAACGTGTCTTCTATTGCATTCCATTCTAACCCCAACGTCCTCTCCGGCACAGGCGCGCAATCATCTATTTCCAAAGTGGGATGGGCCAGCTCAGATTTTGGTAAAATATCCAGCACCTCCTTACTATTACACACCCACTTATGAAGCCGGAATCCACCTCGTGATAGTAACTCACTCATCTGGATAGCAAAAACTCTTGCATTCTCCGGTGTGGGCAAAGAAACAAGACAGTCGTCTACATAGAAGTTGTTATACACGGCCCTGGAGACGTTATTCTCATACTGTCCTCCCCAATCGTCTGCCGTGCGACGTAACGCAAAATTTGCACATAATGGGGAGGAAGTGGCACCAAAGGGGTGGGCATTCATCTGATATTCAACAGGATTACCACCTAGTCGACCATTTCCCACCAGAGGAACCTCAGTGCTCTTCTGTCTCTCGTCGGCACTCGAACCTGCATGAACATTTCTTCAATATCCGCAGCCGATGCGACAGATTCCTTTCGAAAACGAAGCAACACTCCAACTAAGCTTGCTGTCGCATCCGGGCCCTGTAGCAAGTAATCATTCAAGGAACGTCCCTGGAATGCAGCCTCACAATGAAACACCACCCTCAACTTGCTAGGCTTTTTAGGGTTTGCAACTGCGTGATGTGGTACGTACCACTTTGGCTCAAACCATATTTTTAGCTGTGCATGGGGCCCTCACTGGGCGTGGCCCTTGCGCACATAACCCTCTATTACTGTGGAGTATTTGTCAAAGAATTCCGGGTCACGCGCAAACCTTTTCCTCAAACCGTTCAATCTCTCTTTGGCCACAATATAGTTATTTGGAAGTCTCACTTCAGGATTCCTCCACGGAAGTGCAACTTCATAGTGTCCGTCCAATCAGGTTGTGGCATTGGAAACCATATCAACGGCCTGTTTGTCTTCTAATGAAGGAGAGTTTTTCGATGCACACCCATCGCAGAAATCGGCATTGTACAGTCGATCGATCTGTTCTGCTAAGGGGTCGATTCCCCTCTCAATGTGGTTTACTGTCCTCACAAAGCGTGGTTCCTGGTTTATCGGACCGACAACAATCCATCCTCAAATCGTCCGCACAGCATAGGGTTGTTTTCTTTTGCCGCATCTTTGCTCTAATGCTCAATGTGCTTCTGGGACGTCGGCACCTATCAGGATCCGCACTCTCGAATCTTCCAGATTTTGTCTTTGGATGCAATGTGGGTGAGGCCAGGATAAAATGTTCGCATCTGTGCAGTACTGGACTGCTTGGATTGGTAGTCTATCAACACAGAAAGCTCTCTCTACATTCACGAAATTACTCTCTGACAAGGAGTTCAGTCGCAGCTCCGTTATTCCCGAATTCTAAGTGGTAGTCCCATTTACGGTCGAAATCGAAAGTGAGGTCGGGGATGCCTTCAGGCCCACCAGTTCCATAATGTCTTTTTGTATTAGAGTCACATCAGACCCGCTGTCCAGCCCCCCGGTCCGTCTACTCGCACTGGTAGTTCACCTAAACTGACCCGACATTCTGGCCTAAGAGTAGCCGCACAAATATTGGTCCGCTGCCCAGGCTTTCTTGCCTCATCCGTACCCAGCTTATCCAGCTGCAGCCCTTGTGTTGTATCTTGCGTGACTCGATCGGTACATTGCTTCTGTGCAACATGCAGTAGAGGGTGGTGCCGTTTCGGACAACCTGATGTTGAACATGGTTTGGAAACAGAACAGTTGCTAGACAGATGTCCACACTTGAGACACGAAAGACAAGCCTTGATTTCTTTGATCAATGCCCAACGACCGGGTATATCAGGAGAAAGGAATCGCTGACATTCCTCAAGTGCGTGTATTCCATTACATACCGAACACCTATTAGCTGCGACCAACAAAGTACTACCCTGATTTGGCATGAACCGTGTCGCTTCTGGATGCTGGTTTTGTGCATAATTCCTCCAACTGGATGACCGCGAATACCCCTGAGCCTTGCTACTGGCAGCCAGTTTGCCAAACCTACTTCGAGCAATCCGTGCCTCACGGGACACTAGGTGCTGCAGATCTTGGAACCTCGGTTCGTCTCTTCTACCCAAATTATCATCAACGGTCCTAGTCCACAAATCCTGGAGACGCGTTGGTAGCACTCGAGTGATACGTTCCATAGTCTGCAATGGGTTGAGGTCTGACATGCAATTCATCTGCATGAGGGCAACTTCACAGTTCAGCATTTTTAACGACAATTTGGTCAGGGCATCCGAATCTTCCACCAGAGGCTTCAGACCTTGCAGTAAGCCGTCAATCACTGAACGAGCCACTACATGATCTTTTCCATACAGATCCTTTAGGATTTCCCTAGCCCTATTGTATGCCATTGTTGGAGGCAACATAACACATTCGGCAATCGCATCCCTTGCTTGTCCCTTGCAGTAATGCATCAAATAAAGAAGGCGCGGGCCATCGTCTCGAACTCTACCTTCGACGTAATATTCGAACTGTTTCACAAACCTCCAGTACGTTGACGAGCAGCCCGCAAATGACTCCAGTTCCACCCTGGGTAAGTCCAAACGATAATTCACTGCAGGTTCCGCCACTGGAACCAAGCTTGTTGTTCGTGGTGCATCGTTCTGCACGTGGCAATCACCTAGGTAACGAGAAAGATGTTCACTGATCTTTACTCCACCCTTGACTTCATCTCTGTTTACTAGATGGTCTTCTTCCTCAGCGAGTGCCAAATGCAGTTTCGCCATTTCCGTCTCATTCCTCACCTGGAGCAGAATACGTTGCTTATCTAACTCTAATTGTTCTGCAACCTGCTTCTCCTTCAACTCCGCTAACAACAGATCAGCTCTAGCCCTATGGGAAACCGAGCTAACCCTAGAACAACCTGATATACTAGAGCCTGAGCAAGAAACATGACCAACACCTACGGGCAGACGGTTTTGGTTCACCTGCAGGGTATTGTCCTTTGATTCGGAACGGTTTGCGGATTCGCTGCGTATTTTCATGCCCCAGCAATTGCCAAGGATATTGAGTACTGTAAAGTCCAGCCAGCGGAACGCTCGAGCGACGCGTAGCAACCATTTTCGACACAATTCAAAACAAAGTCGATTCCAAATAGCTATGATACTATATAAAACAAATTATTAATTTTACAATAATCAAACCTCAATAGTGTTCCTTCTGGGCTCTTTTGCTCCAAATTGGACAACAAATCAACAACTGCAGCTGGGTTACAGCAAAGGTTAGCTACAGAAGATGAGATTACCAAATACAGTCACAACGAAATTCAAGCTGAGCGACTCTCGCTCGAGGCAACGGTAGGAGTCCGGTTTGTGACAAAGATTTAAAGAAATAAAACAAACAATCGGAATTCCAGCAAAGATAGTTCATACGAATGATAAATTTCGTTTGTAATATGGATGCTAATACATGGAACGGGGTTTCCTGAACTCCTTTACAGTATGTGACAAACAATATTCTATGGAATTTGGATAATTGCTCTTCTCCAAGGGCCGGAACGTTTCACAATTTGATATCAGCTAATAAGCCCAATATGAACTGTCCAAGTAAAGTCCCGGTCAACTTTTTCTGTTCCTTTTTTCACAAGTTGTATAAAAACTGGAACTCAGTACTCTTTGCAGTTGCTCAGGAAGAATGGGTCGAGTTCAAGAGTCGTAAGGCATGTAACGGAAGTAGACGCTCAATAATTCGGTGAGAGGCGGTCTGGAAACTATTTTGTACCTCGTATGTAATTTTAAGCTCGAATTAACAGCATTTTCATTGCCTTTTCTCGCCGCAGGAGACTCCACTTTCTGATGTTTCGAACACGATCTTCGTTTCCTCCGTTTCCTGTGACGTAGCACAAATACTGTGTCTGCCCAATGTGCAAAGCTGAGGCCAAAAGTTGTATAGTTCTCTTTCAGCATTGTTTTTACCTTACAAACCAATAACAATGCAGTCATTTGGAGTTCATTTATTGATGCCGACTTGAGCCCAGTGATTTTTGCTCCAGCAAATGGTACATTGTTTGGCAGCCGGCCATGCGGTTCCACTCAGGTACTGTGTAGTGCTACTGATACGACACACAATTACAAAGACTAACAAATTTGTTTATTTGAACAATGATCAATTTTGGTAGCGCCACTTGCTCCGCCTTCGTGCGTCGTTTGCACACCGTTGCGCTCCCCCAATACACACGTTGTCCCGCCCCAGCGTTTTGAGTTCTGCTTTGCACGCCGCCGAGTATATTCGCTATCGTGTCACAGACCGAGGACCAGGGGCTATAGACTCTATACGGGAGCAGGTCCCGACTTAACTGAGGAGAATCCTAAACTGGTGAGCCCGAACAACAAATTTAATCCTCGAATGGCACTCTTAAGTCCATCAATCACATTTATTCGTTTACATATACACTTTTTCCGACACATAAACGGTAAATTCCTAATTTCTGTTACCATGTCTCTTTTATATTTTTTCTATTATCGGTATTATGAGTGTTTCACGGTTGCTGAATTGACCTTTATATATCGCTTTACATTTGATATACCATTCCAATTATGACTAGCAACGACCGCAAACCTGATCCGAAAAGGTCCGTTTCGACAGCCTCCCTGGCCGTCCCTGAGTATTTTATTGATGACTCTCAACTCCGGCTTCATATGTTGGAGGCAGAGTTTGAAGCACAGAATCACAAGCGAGCAAACCCGTTACTTGTGGACTATCGGCGGCCTTCCACGTGACGTTGCTACCCAGATAAGCTAGGGAATATTCTATAACTATTCTTACACAGCCGTGGAAGAAAGGGTAATCTCCTGTCGTTTGCCGTCAGAATAGTCCAGACTGAAACGGCTGATCCAAGCGACAGAGTTAGGTGGCAAGAAGCCCCCTGCCTTACTGAGAGATGCAGTAGCTGGCGGGGCATCTTTTAGAGGAAAAAGTCCTCAAAGAGTTGTGGGTACAGCGACTACCACCCAATATTCAAGCACTGCTCCAGGTTTCTAGCCAACTTAAGCTCACAGAAGCGGCTAACCTAGCGGAAGGTGTTAAGGAACGGTACCGTCCAAAAGTAACGGCCGTAACAAACTCGAGCAGCCCCCAGACCACCGCCATCATCGTAGGAACACACTCCGAGGACACTCCGATGGCTGCTTTCGAGCGGGCTTTCAGAAGTTTTAACACCCGGGGTTATCCTCACTTTAGAGACCATAAATCTTACCACAACTCTAACCGACGTTAACGTCTCAGAATCTTTCCCCCTGACCGACCCGTTAGCCCATCTCGAACAACGTGTTGCTGATGTCACAAACGGTTTGGGGGAAGGCTTGTCATTGCGAGGCCGGATGCACCTTCCCATGTGGCTAACAGGGTACCTAACATCCCGACGCGTCCCAACAACTAACGCGGTCGGCAGCCAGAATGGCGGTCTTCAATTGCATGTTCGACCTTTAGTTTCCAATACCCCGTTCCTAACTGACAACGGTGCAGCAGATAGTGTCATTCCGAAGGAAGCCGGCAATCCAGCGATCCCATCAATCCAAGAACTTTGTGCTGCCAACGGCACCCCTATTGCTACTTACGGACTCAAGTCATTCACGCTCAATTTAGGCGTACGTCACACCTACCGATAGGTGTTCATAGTAGCAGACCGCCTATCCCATAATAGGTATCGATTTCCTTGACCATTTCGACATCCTGGTCGATGCAAGATGCCGGAGAGTTGTCAACCGACATACTTCTATTTCCGCAACCGGTTCTTATTCCTCCGGGAATTATATCACGCTCCCATACATCGAACCTCAAGCCAAACACCCCTAAGCAGGCCTCCTTTCAGCTTAGCCGGCAATGCTATGACAACCTGAACCCCTTCCGGCGGTGACCACCAGCTTCACCCACCATATCATCACTACAAGACCCCAGCATTTAGCCGACCACGTAGCTTGCAACTGGACAAGCTCCACGTAGCACAGGCTGAATTCGAACATATGCTAGAATTAGGCATAATATGCACCTACAGTAGCCCTTTGGCCTAGCACCTCCACATGGTTCCTGAACCTAGTGACGACTGGCGACCCTGCGGCGACTATGGGGCTCTTAACCAACTTACTATCCCAGACAGGTACCCCATTCCATATATTCAAGATCTAACTTCTTCCCTATCTGGCTGTTCTATTTTCAATCGCATCGACCTCGTTGGAGCCTACCACCAAATCCTGGTAGCTGAGGCTGACATCCTTAAAACCTCTGTCACAAGTCTATTCGGACTATTCGAGTTTTTTCGCATGCCGTTTGGGCTCAGCAATGCAGCTCAAACCTGTCAAAGTTTCACGCACGAAGCAATACACGGTTTGAAGAACGTCTACTTGTGCTTGGGCAATATTTTGGTGGCGCGTTCTTCAGAAAAGGGCATAGGGCACACCGGCGCGCTCCTTTCGAGCGCCACAGCCAACACGGCGTAACCACTAATCCTACCAATTGCGAATTAGGTAGGACAACCATCACATTCCCAGGTCACGAAATCTCAGCCTCGGGCGTACAGCCCCTGCCTGACAAGGTGGCGGTTATTCACGGCTATCCTGAGTCTCACTCTTTTCGGCAGTTGCGCCAATTTTCTGGCTCGGTGAAATTTTATCGCAGGTTTATCCCAAAGTGCGCCGAAATAATGCAGCTTCTGACGAACGTTTCATTTGGAGATAAGCTTAAATTCAATTTTTCCGACACGGCGCAGGCAGAGTTTACATCCATCAAAAACGCTATCGCCTACACGTTGCTGCTTTCACATCCCGATCCTTCTGTTCCCCCGGCATTAAAAACAGATGCTTCGGACATGGCCATTGAAGAAGTGTTGCAACAATCCGTCAACAATTAATGACAACCAATAGTGTTTGTCTCTAAGCATCTTCAGCCTGCAAAATCCCGACAAAGCATGTTCAGCAGAGAACTACTGGCGATTAGTTTGGGTATCCGACACTTGCGGCTCACAATCGGCGGCCAAAAGTTCACAATGTTCACAGACAGTAAACCACCAGTGCAAACTTGCCAGTCAGCATCTGATCGATATTCGCCAGGCGAGATTCGCCACTTAGACTAAGTTTCGCGTAGATGTGAAATACCCAATGAGAATAGCAGGCAAACATGTTGAATATGCCCTTTTGGAATCTGATGATTGTCGGTGGTGTTCGGGGCAACTTTCGTATTCTCTCTGGATCAGGTTTGATTATATCCCCTAGAAACCTCAAAACCCAGTAGAGTATGGCACTGTCGTGTAATAAATGAAGGAAAAGAAGCCATATTATCACAGGTAGTGGCAGAATTCAAGAGAAATAGTACTTTCCTCGATATGAATTTCTCAGTTCAATTTTTTTGTATATTATACCTAAGAAGGATTCGGAATCTATAATCCCGTGTTATGCGTAGGTTGGCTCCGTATTATTTTCTGAGAAGCTGAAGTAGCACAACTCAGTTTACCTTGAGGAGTTCGCATGAGGTTTGAGAGATCGAATGAAATAAAAGGGCAAATATGAATAATTCTAAAAAATAATTTAAAACTCACTATATGTGTTTTCGGTCACTTATAAATAAATTCCGATTCTGTTTGAGGCAGTTCTTTCAGCTGAAGCACTGGTTAGTTTTATGTTTAAAAAAAACAACACAGACACATTTCCAGAATACAGTACCATATCACAATTCACTAGTGAATTTGCTTTTGATGGTAAGGGCGCGAGATGGAAACCTGTTGGTTTATTAAAATGCAGGACTCTCGAATCACGATTGTATGAGTTTCATTCATTAGAAGTTCATTTGTTTTAGCAGTTATAAAGAAATAAATCTTCAGGAGTGGAAAATTCTATTTTTGCTCAGTGAATATGAAAGAGACAAGGTTACGAAGGCGCATTCTCAAAGTTTCACTAAGATAGATATTGCTCAGACCGGCAAAGTACCGCATGCTAGCCACAGCTGAGGTCGTCAGCATCCGCCTCCACAACCGTCCTCAAAGTGCTCAAAAACAATTTGTATGCGCTCTTGGGCTTCTCTGGCTCTCCCTCTGCCCTCAAACAGGCCATATACTAGATGAAAACTGAAAACACACGAGGAGAACAATACTCATCCAGTTATGATTTAAGCCTGGATTACCATTGTTTTCCTCCCCCCCCCTCAACTCCCTTTTCTCATTATTAATTCTTATCACTTCCCACTTATCTACTTGGTTCAACCCTTTGACTTATAGTAATCTTAGAAAATGGCACGATAGCGAACAAGCTCGTTTTCGGTAACTTCATCCTCTGGCTAATACAGTTACATATATATACGATAGGAATGCATATTTTCGGAACAAAATACAGGGTATTTACAGTATCAGGCCAATGCACACATTTTGCCAGTTTCGTGCCTCTAAAACGCAAACAGAACTTAGTCCGATCCCTAGCGTCTCGCATACGAAAGATCTGTTCCGAGGAAACAGTGAGTGAGGAATTGCATCACATAAGACAAACATTACTAAACAACGGGTATCCGGAACGTTTTATTCAAAAGAACATTTCGGAAGTACCCAAGCGACCATTGATAATCACCGCCAAGAGGAAAGAATTGCACATGCAACTTCCCTTCCAAGCGAGATGTTAAATGCGAACTACTAGTTCAGCGCCTTAGGGATGCAATCGCCCGTACATTTCCCGCCGCTGATCTACGCGCCCACTTCACAAGCCGGTCTATGATTTCTATGAATATCAAAGACAAAATGCCTGTCCTTTCCTCCTCTATGTTAACCTATTCATTTGTTTGCTCATGTTCGGCAAGCTACGTAGGCAAAACGACACGGCAACTGTCCCAAAGAATCAAGGAACACAAACCAGCTTGGCTGAGAACAGGAACTAGAAGAACCATAACTAGTGCAATCGTAGCGCACCTTGCCGAGACAGGGCACCAGGTAGACAACGAAGCCTTCAAGATAATTTACAAAGTGCCTGTGAATTCTTCGAAGATCGTTCGCCAAATCACTTTGGGAGCAGCGGAGGTAGTAGCGATTAGGCTGTTAAATCCATCGCTTTGTTCACACAAGCGATTTGTCAAATCACTGCAGCTACGCTGGCCGCGATCGGAAAGTGGGGGACAAAATCATGGTGGCCTCGACCGCGACCTTTCAGTCGTGACAGGAAGCAGCCAACCCACCCCAGATGTACTTTCTACACCGAGTTTTCCCAACCACGAACAACCAACTTCCCACCCCTTTTCCGAACCGCAAAACACCTACAATATTGATTAACCAATCTTAATTTGATACTGTAAATACCCTGTATTTTGTTCCGAAAATATGCATTCCTATCGTATATATATGTAACTGTATTAGCCAGAGGATGAAGTTACCGAAAACGAGCTTGTTCGCTATCGTGTCTTTTTTATCGTAATTTATTGTGATATAATGGCATGGTTATGAATCACTGAAAACGCGCTTGTTTGTCAAACTGTGGTCTTCAAACTGCTCAGAACATTTGCAGAAATATAAAGTCGTTTCCTCACAATTTTAGAACAAAAATCAGAGGTTCAACCACAGAATTCTGGTCTAAATTTGAATATATTACCTTCTTCGGGCTCACACTGCATCTCCGGTACATCAGTTTACCATTACACGCTACGACCAGGATGTGAAATCTGCCGTGCCTATTAGCCAAAGTCCCTTGTTCTGCGTTATTCCAGGCGGCTGTTCACTACTTACGTAACAATCCAAACTGGGAACCGTGAGCCCTCCCTCTGAATGTTAGCCCTGTTAACGGACGAATTACCTCGGGAAGAATCACCTTACAGTTCTAAACATAGACTGATCATTCATTCAGGCGCCGTGATATCCAAATGAAATTAAGATGATGAATCCGTTGTGGAGTGCGCAAGCCTAAGGATGATTGGGCAGAAAAGTACCGGGTGCACACACCACTTGAGTGGCAACAACCGGGAAACCGGTTGAGTAGTAGTGGGGAGATTTCTTCGTCAGCGAGATAGAATACCTTGCTACTTACATCAAAAGTTCAAGGAGCTTACTTAGTGTACGGTCGATTTTCTCTGTGACTCATTATTAGTTTATCCGATCATACCTTTCACACAAAAACAAGTATATGCAAGCAAACAACCTAATCGAATTAAGGGAATTATCTCGCTTTGGCCACTGCACACGGTTACAGACAGTCAGGAAAACTACTCAAACAGACTATTGGGTTTTCCGGTCAATGAGATTTAACCAGTCGTAGACATCGAAGAATTCCCTTTCGACCGAAAAGCGCATCCGTGCAGGTTGGTAGGCCGCCAATAACTTCACCCTTCCAGCGAAGATATCGGTCCCGTCACCATTCAGTACCAGCGTACCTCTCTGTTGGCGAAAATGTCGAATCTAACCCCAGTTCTTCATTTTCGCATTCTTGTTCATACTTGAGTAGTCTGCACACAAGTGTACTGGCTAAACTCACATGCCGCTGACTCACTCTTGTCAATAGAAGTCTTCAAACTGTTCCGACAGGACAAGTAGTCCAACAACAAGAAGACAGGAGGTGGGGTGGTCAAATATGGTAACCCCAGTTGAAGTGGCAAGTTTGAAGTCATTTACATATACTCGGCGAATGGTGTTTATTGTTTAGTCATGCAATGCCATCCTAAATTTTTTCACTGTATCCGCATCATCACTGCAAACTTACGCATAACTCTGTTTTGCACAAAGAACGCCATACCATCCTTCAATGAATTTTTTAGCCTTTTCTTGTTTCTTTGTTAGACGACAATTTGAGCATCATAGAAGGCGGTTCTAATCATGCTCCAGCCCAACCCCACACTGCTTTTGATTTTACAGATCTTTCTCTTTCTCCATCCAGGGGCAACTTCGTTGCTGACAGGGTTATCATCAATCATCCTGAATTATTCTCCGTAAAACTGTGTGCACCTGTCTCAACCGGTCTGCTTTCCACTCTTCCAGGCAAACCAGCCAGTTAAAATCCGTCTCTAAAATGTTCCACGTGAAAATATTCTTCTCCCTTTCTCAAGCTTCTTCCAGATTTTCCATCGAATCGCCGTTAAGTCACAATGCTAAGGTTCTGATAGAGATGGTTGATTTAATTTCTGACATAAACTGCCCCTTAGAAACCCTCTTTTTCGTACCGGTGGTGCCCCTTCTCCGACGTTGAAATCCTTATGAGGATGAGAGAAATATTTCTACAAAGCTCGGGATCATTCTAAAGTAAGTTACCTTTCTATTGTAATGAGGAAAAAAATCAAAACCACTGACTCTCTGTATGCTGGTCTACTCTTACGTAGCCACAACAGTAACCGACTATGACAACGCATTCTGCTCCTTTGAGGAAAGAAAACGACGCAAGTGAAATTTGCTGTGGACATTACCTGTATCAACAGTACACTAATCCACCCATCAAATGTCTCTCCAGTTGTACTCATTCCAGAATATGGTAAACACATAACCCCGTTGTGTACAGAAGTATTTACGCTTCTTCATACTTCCAACATAGCCTCAGGTATTTGTCTTGATGAACTGTCGTCATCACTTTTGAGACATGGTGCTATTGCTCTGACCGATATATTTACTCTTTTCCCAAACAAATCTTTCTGCTCGTTTTCTCTTCCCCACTGTAGGAGACTAGTAGCTGTTGTTCCCATAAACAAACCTTGTAATTCTGGTTTCGCCGCTAAAAGCCTTCCTCCCATGGCTCTTACTTCATTCGGCCTTTAACTTACAGAGCGCGCCGTTCTAAAATGCTTGAATACTTCTATAAGCTCTCCCGATGATCCCCTACACTTTGCCTATACGTCAAACAGGTCCACTGTGGATCCCATCGCCTCCCTAGTCCACCACGTAACCAAATCCTTAGACGGATCAGCGAAGTCTATGACATATACTTTTCTAGACTACTCATCCAATTTCGATTCTATTCCGCGGTCTCTACTCCTAGTAGACTTGAAACTTTCGGCTATCCCATACCTTGATTGACGTGGTTGTCTGGTTATTTTAAAAACAGAACTCAGTGCACACGACTAGGTTTTAAAACACCCAAACCCTTGGTGAATAATTCAGGAGTGTTTTAGGGAGCTGTCCTTTCTCCCTATTTATTTTCTGGCAACTTTAGTGACATTTTATCTCTTTCTCTGGCATATATATTTAAATACGCCGATAGTGTGTCTTTCTGCCAAGCTGTTTTTGTAATCCAGGACTTCAACAACTTTTCCCAGTAATTCGTCTCACATTTATGGTTTCTCTGCTCGATCCGGTTCAGCTTGGAATTTTTCCTTATGCTTTGAGTGCAAGAGTTACCCCTTCTTGACCGGTTTACCCCTGTGATCCATCTGTCATTTCCACGGAATTACTAGCTGGAGTGGGTTCTGTCAAGTGCCCAGGAATCACCACGGACTCACATTTGAAGTCGTCGTCTCACACTTCAAACTATGTGAAGAAACTACACCGGCTATCTTAGCAAATCCAAAAGCTTAGATATTTTAACGTTAAACAGATTGCTATATACTTTTATGTTTGTCAGTGTTTTTTCTGTTCCACTTTACTGTTCCCCTGTTACTTTTGATGGCCTACTGAAGGAATATCTTAAAATTCCTCATCGAGGTCTATCTATTATCAGTCCAGTATCTGTCATACCCTTATCTGAACTATCTGCTAAGCTGTGCGAACTACACTTGGTGGCAAGTGAAAAGTGCTTCCACAAAATACTTGCAGACAGCTCTCACCTTACACACAGTGGTCTATCCAAATGTAGCTCTCTCGCGGTTCTACACGTGCCTCCATTTGATCTATACCTTCTCGTGTTAAAGTCTACAGAAATTCTACCGTCCCATATCTGGCCCGAATCCTCACTAACTTTGAAAGAGTATCGGCAAAATTTCTTAACAATTTTGATGTGGTCGTTTTTCTTCCCATTCATTTGGTGAGGTGACAAATGCAAATCTTTTCGGACTGAAGGGAAGACGTCTGTCTACGGGAACATCTGAATAAATACAAATACAATGTAAATAAGCGCATATAAACACACGCAAGCATTCACAGGTTGTTTCTTGCACACCCTGCAGTATACATCAGTTCCTTCGTTATTGAATGCAAACCTAAACATTTGAGTAACTTTCTTTCTACTGTTTGTGGATGTTTACCTTTCACCTAAGTGTTCTAGCAATGACTACCAGGAATTTGTTTATTCAGTTTCACAAGTTCTAGTGGACTACGCAGACATTTCTTTGAGCCTTACTTCTTCCTATCCTTTTGGTTTTGTAAATACTGTCAATTTTCCTGCTAGAAGGGAAGCTTTCCTAGATATTTTCCTAGTCGGTAGTCTAAATATTTTTTTCCATTTCATGTCTTTCCCCTCTCGGCTCTTTCGACTACGCTGCAACCAAAGTTTAGCCTAAGATTTATAGCCACACCAACCACCGAAACTTCACGCAATGCCACAACCACAAAGTTTGCAGAAGGCAGGCTTTTTCTCAGAACAAGCTGATGATGAACGAAATGATTAGTCAAGTGGACCCTTCCGTATTCTCAGATGCTGATATCTCTGTATCTAGGTATCATCTTACCAGTTATTCTAATTTCTGCTCTAACCTCTGCTGTCCTATCGAGACTCTTTAAATTTGTCCCGACGGTGTCTCATTCCCTCACCTCAAACTATGTCGTAGCCGAAAGGACTGCTTTTAAAAAAGTGGATCACATGGAAGGTCAAGAGGTTGAAGCAATCAATCAAGATCCAGCTATCCAGACTGAATTACGTAAGTACAGGCAGCCTCTTGGAACAAAAATTCATAAAGAAACATGTTGGCTACTAAAATATTTATTTGGAGGTTCCTCCGTAAGTAAGTCTGCTGTTGTGGATATCGAAGCCCTGTATCTGTCATTCAATAGGGAAGCTGGACCCCCCGTGGCCGTATTTTCCCCGTATAGCACTTCAACCTTGCCTCCTTTTGTATTTTCATCCCCGATGTTTATAAAAAAACTAATTCTTCCAAATTCTAGTAAATCCTCTGGACCAGATGGCTCCAGCCCTATAGTCCTCAAGGAGTGTGCGCCCATGCTTTGGCTTATTTTCTTCGAACTGTTCAATTCGTGCCTGAAAAACAGAAGAGTTCCCAGCTGCTGGAGGTTGGCGGCCATCATCCCTGGTCCTAAGACGGATTCATCCATGTTGAGTCCCTCAGTATCTTTGAAAGATTTTAAAGTTTAGTTCAATGTTTCAGACACCCACCAGTTTGATTTTCGATCTTCACAGTCCACCCTTGATGCCCTTGTCGCCCTGGTGCAATACATTCTGTTGTCAGTTAATAAGAAGAGTAAAGCACTTGGGATTTGTTTCGTGGACTACAGCGAAGACTTCAGCTGCGTCGACAGGTAAGAGCTTCTGTCATTCCTCTCCAATTCACGTGTCGAGCCTCCTCATATTTCTCTGTTGATTGAGTATTTTCGTAACCGTAACCAATTCCCCATTTACGACTGCACCCGTTGTTCTTTTGTTATTTCTACCGCTGGTGTTACTCAAGGTGCCATATTATCAATTTTTCTAATTTCAGCCCGCGTACATTTCATCCCCGCCCATGCCAAAATCCTCCTCATGAAGTACGCTGAAGACGTCACTCTTGGGTCGCCATATTTCTGCCACTCTCCTTCTCCGATCATTCGAATTGGCATGGCAGGGCTTTCTGAATGGTCCGCTGTAGGCATTGTGGCTAATAATCACCTCAAGAGAAGGTACGTTTTATTCTCCCTTATGAGAGGAGATAAGTACTCCGATTTTACTGACATTTTCACTCCAGTATCGGTTATTAGGAAACAGCTAAATCACCAAGATTCAGTAAAGTACGTTGGCTTTTTTATTGAACCGAAACTTTACCCGGTCAGAGTCCGTAAGTCACGTTTTCACAACGATCAGACTTGTGTCTTTTTATGCATCGCGCCTCAAATTCCACTCTGTACCGAAAAACCCCATCAAACGCTTCGTTTTTTCAATTGTTCTATCCCACTGGCTCTGTGCCTCTCCTGTCATTTTTCCAGGTCTGTTGTTGAAAGATTTCAGAGTAATCTTTATAGCTCTTTAGTTCTTATCCCCTTGTGGTAGCATACCCAGACAACAGTTCACTCACTTCATTATTTCTCAAAACACTATAACTTTCCATAAGCTTTCCACAAAGATATTGACTGATTCAACTCACCCTGTTCACGTTTTCTTTTCCTTCACAAGTTTCAATTATATACACTTTCCTGCACGCACACGAGCTTACAGCAGTTCCATAATTCCGTATCTGGCAACGATTTTAAACAACCCCGGAATGGAAATATCGCATCTTAAAGATCGATTGAACTAATAACTCATCGGAACCCAATACTTACGCATTTATTTTATTTTCCTCCCGCTTTGAGAAAGTTATTTGGCTATGTGAAAGCTGAATATCCACCCCCAGGGGTACAGAAAGCATCTTGCCATGCGTGTCGTTGTCACGTGACCCTTAGGTCAGATATGACCCACATTAGCCCTGTTCGACCATGCTGGCTCCAATTGTTTTCCTACCCCCACCTCTGATTGGACAGTGAATGACAGACTAAAGTTCCGGTTCTGTCAATCCAGTTGGCTTTGTCAGGCAGTTGAAACTGCCGTCTTCTGAACGGGCCTGCTGGCCCTAGATTGTCGTTGCTTATTTGCGCACCGTGTCTAGGATACTGAGGGCCAGGTTAACATCATGGATTAACTCACAGATTGATATTGGCAGAACTCCTTATCTCGTAGTAACCATTTTCATAAAGCACCGCATATAAATTACAAGTTGGGTTGGACTTTGTCTTGTAAAGCTGCGCATAACTCTTATAATGGTCTAGACACCGAACAGACCCTATAATATTATTAATTGGCTCGTGGCTCTACCACCGGACATGCATCTGATGTACAGAAAACTGTTAGGCACTCACCGGATTCATCCCACCAAGCACCAGCTCACATGCCTGTTTAAAATGGCCACCAAAACAGTGTTTTCGAGGCCAGTTGCTAAGGTTTACGCCGATGTTCTGTTAGTAACAAAATCCAGATGATTTCGCTCATGATTCTTCCTTCTAAAAGTTCATACGTTTCGGTATCTGAAGTCTTGCATAGTTGTCACTCAAAGACCTAACTAAATTTCAGTCTACCACCCTTATGGCCTGAAGATATGTTATCTCCAAGCAGCAAATATGAGAGCTGATTGAAATTCTGGCGCTATTCAATCTTTGTGACCATATTTCAACTTTCGCTCCTCATGGTCACCACCCAGGTCAGGCTGCGACTACAATTTGATTTTTTCTGCTCTGTCCAATTCACCCACTTGGAACTTGAGAGGCGACTGTTAGGCCTGCTTCCAACTGGCAAGCAGGATTTCAGTTAAATCAGAAAGACAGCTCAGACAATCAGTCGGATAGCACTTCTGAATTCTTCCGAAATAATTCCGAAATAAATTGGTAAAGAGTATGGACCACAACTGGCCACGTTTTAGCCGGTCATTTGACAACTGTGATGCTTGGATAGAAAATAATTGGAGTTACCATACTCATTAACCTGTCAGCAGGCCAGGGAAAAACAAAAAAAAAAGCACGAAATGGCGACAAATGGGAGATCAGGTGAATTCGAATACGTTAGGATTTGGTGCAGATCAAGTTGGCAGGGAATATGATGTGTTTTGCGCTTTTGGAATTTGTTAGCACCATTGTTATGGAAGTTGAGACAAGCCCAATTCTCTCAATACTCAAAGGGTTTGTCATCTTTATTCGTGGTTAATTTGATTTGATGCAATAAATTAATTTGTGTTTTCACATCCCTAAATCAGAAAAGGTTTTCGTAAACTTTTAGCTACTAACTGGGTGGTTTGCAGCATCTCAGTTTATCTTCTTTTCCTTTTTCACATGACTTTCTCCTGCAAGAGGATAAGCGGGCTGTATGAATATCTCAAAGATTATTCACGGTGATTCTCGGGAATATTGTATGAAGCGGTGTCCCAAGCACCGTTCAGGACCCTTGTACTACTTGGTACCGAGCAGGAACTAAGTTGTCAGCACCTCATCCGGCCTTTTGTTCGAGGATGCACATCCGACCTTTGCACAACCAACTTCAGCTTTGCAGGCCGCAGGATTGTTTCAGACGAGCCCCGTGGTCTGTTGTGCTGCTCATTCACCCCCTCCGGAATGCCGAATCAGGTAGGATGGATAGTATTCCTCTGTAGCCTTTGGATAAATAGGTCTCATTCACCCATTCAGAAGCACGTCTTCGCATCACCGACTGTGGTGGCTCCCAACCTGGTTCAGGTATATTCGCCAAAATTACAAATTTTCCAACCTCACTGAACATGTCCAAATATCTCAGAAAACAGACAGTTGACCTGCCAAGCTCAGAACGTCATGTGTGGTCATACGTGGACAAGGTTCACCCAAAATATTTGGTAAATGTGACAGTTTTAGTCTGATCAAAGAATATTCAATTGTGTCAGGAAAAGAGCTCACAGAGCAGATCTCATCCTCAAGTGAACTAATAACTGAGTAACTCGAATTAGCCAATACAAAAATATCACGAGTCATATGTTACACAGGTTTTCGACTAAGCGTTGACTTTTAGTCAACAATCGTGGACATCTTCACCTCAGAAGGCCATATTTCCTAGAGAAATGTACTAATGGGAATCAGAGAAACCCCGTGTCTGAGTTCACTGGTATCATGATAAAAAGAAACAAAATTTCATATTTTGAATGCAGTCACTCATTTGTAAAGTGAAGTCCCAAGAAACAGTGCACTCAAATCGTGATTCCATATCTCCCACAACAAGGTTCACAGATGAATTAAACCGACTAGTAAAGCATTCTAATCTCTATGATTTTTGATTTCATGGGGAGTTCTAGGATGCTATGAGAGATTGCAGTCACGAAGAGCGATGTAAAAAAGTGTTGTTGAGTGCAAAAGAACAACACATTCTGTTCTTGCAAATGCACCACATTATTATTTGTTCATCAAAATATGTGCATAGTAGTGGTTCTGTACCTCGACTTTGTGGAAAAGGGCTACAATGAACAGCACAGTGTGCCAAAGTGGCCCAAGTCACTGATGTTAAACTATCAATGTTGGCTGACTGCCGCAGTCTGAAAGTACAGGCTATTTTCTGGTAGGACGTCCATATGATCAGACAAGCGAGGACATTTCTGCGCGAAAGTATTTCTTTTCTTCATGGAAGTGTTCTAATCCAGCTTGCATGAGCACACTGATTCTGGTTATCGGATACTATAATCGTGTTAGCACACCTTCAGTTGCAAATCAGATCTTCCATTAAAGTATATTCGGTTTGCAGAATGATGCCCATTGTCAAGGCATCAGTCCAGTTGCCCTCAACTGAATGAAATAAAAATTTCTTTTGTGCTGCGGAGACGGTGTTTACCCTTCCTACGCTTCTGACCGCACAAAGCTGTCAGTCAAACTTATCAGTTTTCAGCCCCAGATTTCGTATACCTGCAGTATTAATATTTCTTTGGACTGGAATAATTTGAATTATCTCTTTCAATATTGCCAACCATATGCAATTTTCGAGAAGTGTGGGGATCGCAGGCGAGGAGGGATGCTGGTCAGCCAACGTGTGGTCGGACAGTCAGTAGTTGGGACTGGATGGGTGTAAGTGTGGACAACCTATAGAAGACGTTCGAGAGCGGCTGGCGAACTTGTCTCCTATCGGGTCTAGCAGCGAATACCAACGATATCCCCTCTATCGGACGAATAGAGAAGACGTAAGTCGGTTTACAGATGCGAAGTGTATTCTATATATCGTGGCACCGAAACAGTACCGATACGAGAGATACACCGAACGGAAAACGGAACGAAACGCGACGGCTGTGCAGAGAGCGAACCGCGAGCGAACGACCGAAAGTGAAAGTGATTTAAAACGAGGACGACGGAAACCTCGTTAAAGTCAGTCCAGTAAAACGTAGGCAACCGGAGAACACTGAGGTCAATGTCAAACGTCAGAAAAGATCGTGGAGAAAATAGATCCAAAATGGTGTCCAGAAAATAGTCATTTTTTCAAAATGATCGAGGCCACTACAAACCAGAAGAGGGCAGAAAATGGGAAAGCCTTGAACCTCAGGTTTGACGGTTACTTTCACTGGAAACCACTTTCTGCCTGGAATGAACAGCATGCACTCAGGAAGTAAAATACTATCAGAACTGAGGGAGTGGACGGCAAAATGATGGCCAAAGCGTTGCGACAAACATTTACTAATACCATCAATACAGCAGTAAATATTTTGGGATGAACGAAATACTTGAGAACAGTAGGGAGTTCAGAAATACGTATTTACAGAATGAGTGGTCTGCCGTTGTATCTGGATGACAGGACGAAATTCCCCCGGAAGCGCACTACCTTTTCGCGGCTAATGCCGCTCGTCAGGTATGCCTACCCGGTGCGCTTCTGCCTAATCATCCTTGTACTTGAGCACTCCACGGTTGATTTAAAGATGTATCTCATTTAAATCTAATGGATCTTGTATGGACGATGCAATGATTTACTGGAATTCGATATAGACACTCACCTTGTTACATCAAGAAATTCCTCAACAGTTGTTCAGTCCAGATCCTATTCAACCGTCACATTTTTTTTCTTGCATTTACCATACATTTCGTTTGTTTTCCTTTCCCTTAGGCCACTATTTTCCAAGCAGAGAACCACCCCGTCGGGCAACCCGCCTGCGTGATAACTGTTTGTCCACTCCCATTACATCACAAAATTTCTCTATGACAAGTGTTGTTTGGATTTAACCAGTATCTGTCTGGGGTCTGTTTGTTGGCAATATATGTTCGTATTGAACTCTGATTCCTAACAGGTATTATTTGTGTCTCATTTTCTCATAGGCTTGGCTAATCCGTTTATTCTTCCCTACTCTTTGTGCATGATTTCTCGGGCGATTGATTCCCTTCTGGCAGTAGGCTGGTCAGATACTTTCCGTGAATAACAACTGTTTTGTAAATCAATTAACTTGCTCCTGTATAGCAGTTACTAGAGTTTCCTGTCTATTATTGCCTGGAGTTTTTGAAGCCTTTTCTTACCATCTTGATTTTACAGTTGATTTGCCTACAACTCGAGGTACGTCACTGTTACTGTTTGATAATTCGTCCTACAGCATAGCTTTTGAAACGAGCTAATGTTCTCTGCGACGGAGCTTAATGTTCTTTTATCTACTAAGTAAAGGCACTACACTGCCTTACAGACAAACAGTTCATCTTTAGAATCAGTTGATGGTTTTTCCAACGTCATATCCGATTTATTTCAGCCGAGCCTCTACTACCTTTTAACATTCCCAAACGGTCAATAAATACGTACTTCCCGGATTGAATAAGTTGGCCGCTGGAGAACAAAAAACTGAAACACTACCCTCACGTCTGTTTCCCGCTAGCGATTTAGTCATATTCTAATAACAACGCAGGTGATCATTTTATCAGCTTTCTCTGAACTTCATCTCGGCCCCAAATGGTATTCATATCCGTCTCGATTCATTCACTTCTCTGGATCACCTAACTCGATTTACAACATTCTCGTGACTATTCATTGAAAGGAGTTTATCACTAGATTTAAACATACGAAATTGAATGCTTGTCAATTGGGACGAATCTCCTTATAATGACTTGAACGTTTCTCGTCCGGGTAATAATATTTGTGAGACACGGTACTTTACCACCAATGCTAATCACAAGATGCTATAACCCAACAGTTAGGAGAGAACAACCGGTCACTGAGTGGGTCTTTTTGTGTATGCCCATGGATTAAACCCACAGGCATGTCTAACGAAATATGTCGATAGAGGGAGGCGGCAGGAAAACGAGCGATTGCAAATTGCGACATAACCGGACAGTACAAATACTGTTCGTGTGTGCATGCGCCGGCTAGTGTATGTGTGCGCGGTGTGTTCAACTGACGTGTATCCACCCCTGAATGGTTGAATGTCTACACATGCTACTGATAACGACAAAAGTAGCTAGGTTTTGACATCCGACAAAAAGACCTTCTGGATTGTCCGCTTTAGATGATGATGACCAATACCGAGATTTGCTAACTAAAATGCCAAAAATAGTTCATTTTATCGCGGAATGATCGTAAAAAGCTACCGAAGTACTTCTACCACGCTTCTGGCGATATATTAACTAACGTGGACGTGCCTATTGTTAATAAATTGGCAGTGTTGTTCAATTTTGAAGCGTTCGAATGGAAAATCCGAGTAAAATAACAATTTGAGTAATATTCGTCCGACGGTATTTCCTCCATTAACACGGTATTTATCGTAACCTGTTTTTAGTTCAGTCGTGCATATTCACATTGGTCTGCTGAATTGGTGAACAATTAGGGGTTCATCGATTCCTACATCTCAGCAACAGCGTAACTTGAATATCGAAACGATCATCGGGATCGAAAATCTGGGGGAAAGCTATAGATAAGGGTATCATTTTGGCTGGTAAGTTGTGCAAATACAAGTGCCATTTCTCACGTCACATGGTCATATCTTCCTGCATATGATCATTGACTGGATGGATCTTATAGTCGTGTAACCTCCACCATGGAAACCCGATGGGCTCTAAATGGCCAAGTGCACTAGTTCGACTTTTAATACTTTCCTTCCATGATACGAACTGATTGTTTATTGGCATTTATTAGTCTCTGACTAGTAGTGTACTATTGTTTTGCCAAACCAACCACCAACCCGACTACGAGTTAAATCTTTATAGTGTTGGATCTCGTGATTGGAATAATTTCATTCGAAAGACTTTATAGAGCTGTCCGATAAAGACGGGTGGAAGTCCTGGAAGAATACACATTAACTGCAATTATTATGTGGATCATCATTTGCAGGGTATAGTGTAACTTTGGTCATAGTTCGTTTGACCTCATAATGGAGCAGTAATCCAATGGTTTTGGTAAAGCTTGTTCGGTGACTCTGGAAAATCTTGGACAAGCCGGAAAATCTTACTTGGCTTCACTGCTCCTATATTATTTCCGAAGGCTTTCTAGTGAAAACATTTTTCATTTCGTGAAGGTTCACTAAAGTTATATCCGGCTCCAGTGGTATTGCCCGCCCTAAATTATTCAGTTTCCCAGCAGAGAAGCACTTTACTTTGGGCGACCAATCTGGGAATAACACCACAGCTGTTATTTGAGGAAATTGAAAGGTGGAAGTTTGTTGCTGTTAGAAGCAGATTGTTCTAGCGAACCAAGTAGTCCCCTACATTTCTCAATGACACTGTCATTTTATTCTTCAGTTCAGCCATATCGGTAACAGTACGGGATTTAGAAATGCATGGAATACGTTTGGTAATAAGGACACTGGTCAGGAGTTGAAAGACAATGTCGAACATGCCACCATACATACTCGTTTATCTCAATGTATTGCTATTTCTGCCTACAAACTGCTAGGTCTGCAAGAGACAAAGCTGCTTTAACAATGAAATGACTGGAAAGCGCGGCCGCAGATAAGGGATGAGATATTCGGTCCACTGTTTGTTATCATTGCTGATCTTCTACGGTATTTCCTTTATCTCTTTATCTTCTTTTATTTACTAGGTTTAATTTTGTAATATAGGTGCAATATTTCAAGAAGAGGTTTGCGACCAATTCTAGGCTGCCAAATGGGGAAAATGACCGGTGGCTATTTCATCAGCATCTATTCACAAGCTTGGGGCTGCACAAAAGGTCAATAAAAGGTGTACCTATATGAGTGTACCCATCAGCAGCAATGGACATCTTTGCTATCTTAATCTCTTCCACCGGAGCTATCATTTTCTCATGCCAATCCGAATCGTAATTCTGGAAACTGATGAATTCCCCACAGGCTACCACTGTTCTTGTGTTTCAACCTTCAGCCACGGAGTTCATTAAGTGTTAGTCACAACCATCGGTGGTTATCATGGAGTTTACAAGTGACACGACCTGGAACTACTAATTCTAGTTACGTTTGTACTGTCGTGACACCATGCATTCATTCCGCTGCTCCAATGGTGACACTGTGTCTTTGTCTAACTGTTGCACTCAAACCAGTATCGGTGGATTTTCTGAGACCCTTCCAATATTAGCGAACAGCACACCACAACACTTCTAGTATTCACCGTTCATCTGACGATTCCGTCCACGTTGGCAATGCAATCGCGTTATTCAGTGTAAGGCTATCGTACCCATTCGCTTTTAGGCATCAAATTAGTTTCTTGGTCGTATATAATCGCGCTATGTGTGTGTGTAGTTCGTGCACACCAGCACACGAGCATACATTGTTATTTTACTCGGGTTTTCCATCCGAAAGCTTCAAAATTGAACAACACTGCCAATTTATTAACAATAGGCACGTCCACGTTAGTTAATATATCGCCAGAAGCGTGGTAGAAGTACTTCGGTAGCTTTTTACAATCATTCCGCGATAAAATGAACTATTTTTTGGCATTTTAATTAGCAAATCTCGGTATTGGTCATCATCATCTAAAGCGGACAATCCAGAAGGTCTTTTTGTCGGATGTCAAAACCTAGCTACTTTTGTCGTTATCAGTAGCATGTGTAGACATTCAACCATTCAGGGGTGGATACACTTCCAGTGAACACAGTACAGTGTCAGCTGACGGTACGTTCACATGGTAATCACAAATCCATAGGCCAACGAAAATAACAGGAAACTCACTTCCAGTGGGACGGAAAATTATTGATAGTAGAACAAACCGAGAGGTTATCAAGGAAGGTTAATTTAATTTTTTCTGTCTAATCGATGTATTTGTTCGATGTTACTGATTCCATCCGTTTTCTTCATAGTATTGGAATAAATCAGGAATCTGTAGTCACTTTATGTGTCAATCACTTAACCCATGATCAGTGTGCCAGTACTATGGTCTCTTAAATTTTCCTTTTTCAGTGATTATGTATTCGTTGCCATGAGACTGGCTGGCAATACAACAGGAAATAACTAAATCGGAAATCAAGATGATTGGTATGTGTAGCTAGTGAAGAGGGAACTACAAACCTATATAATGGAAATATGAAGAACGGCCGTGAAAATATGGCGTCATTTTTTGTAACTACGTCACCCAGTAGTTCTTTTCGATAAAAAAGTGGATCGTTTGAATCCGGTAATGGGAAATTCACATTTTCTTGTTCAGTGCCAGTCACAGGATTCGAACAGGGCAGCATGACTCACAGTTTGCGAGTACAAGATGAAGCAGACAAATTTCGTCTCCCTGTATTCCAGGTCAGCAGTTATCGGGAGCAGTATGGTACCAGAAAGAGTGTGGAAGAAAATATTCATGAAGGGTTCGATTTGATTCAGTTCTATTCGGTTCCATTCAAATTCATCTGCAGTTTCGACGAGAAAGATCAAACAAGTAGAAATAAAATAGTTGTCCCGTTCATCTACACAAAGTATATGACGAAGAAAATATCCTCATTCTCCTAATAGTTAAAGAAGGAACAATAATTTAGCATAATACATAAGGTATCCTAACTGGGATTACACCATGGAATTATTGGGATTGACATGAATGATTGCCCTCAAGACGGACTTATTAGCGCTTTGCTCTCAGAATGCGTGTTGTACATTCTAGGCAGAAATAGGTCTACATTAAAAGTCACCGTGCACCCTGGGATTCCGGGCAGTTCCATTTTATGCCCCTCTACTAATAGTCCACATCTACACTAAATCAGTCATTACTATGGATTGCCCGAACACATAGTGGCCTTTTTCGATCATTGGAATATATCTGAACTCTGTACTCAGCCCTCTGTATACTACGTCAAGATTCTTATTGTACATGTACATTCTCAGATACTCACACACAAATTGCTCCGACGTCCATTTATCATCAAAGTTGACTTGTATCATGACTCATCAAACGATCTATTATCAATGTTCCATTTATGCAGATTTCTATTAACAACTTCAAATGTACATACTAAAAAATAAAATTTCAACATACTCGATAACCAAATACTTACGTGTTGCATTGAAAAAGATCGAAAGATGAGTGTGGATTAAACTGAACGATCAGGTTATATAACCAACGCGATGGAGCAAAGTAGACTACATTACTCGACTGCATCCCGTGGATTGTCCCAGGTCATCACTGGCTACTTGATCAAAAATATTCGCAAGCTTATGACGATCACCCTTGGTATTATGTTATTTTGGTCAATCACCGGTAGTCAAATGATCACTGGCCATCAAGATCCTTAGAGGTCGCTTTCAATACTGAACACGTTTATCAGTTTGTAATTACTTAGTCCGATTTAATGCACACACCACTGATTGTAATAATCGGATAAAATGCGGAATACACAACTGCATTTTCTGGGGCAGACAATGCAATATGGCAAAACATGTACGACCGTTTCGGTAGTAGGTTTTCACACCCACTACCTAGTAGAATTGATCCCACTGCTACCTACTCAATCCGACTCCCTTCTGGTCATGTGCTTGTGGCCATCGAAGGTATTCATATATACACCCTCACTGCTGTATTCGTTCAACTCTCAATTCATATGTTTCTGGGATCCAGTTGAGACGCACGTGTTTGTCTGTCCGACTAACTTCGATTGTTACGACCTGCCTTCGAAACAGTGAGTTCTTGTTCTCTTGTATGTCATTCTCGGCTAACTTACAGTCTCTTGACAAACGTAAAAGAAAATATTGCTCTCTCACTATTTGTATTATGGATTGGCGATGGGACGATTAATTCACTGAGATCAAACACTTAACAGAGTAGCTGGAAAATATGGTTGAGGTGAACTGGACATCGAAGACGAAGATTCAAGTTGAATATTGTTTTGAAATGTCTCGTCGTATTAATTGTTCCAAGTAATCTGCCAGGGTAGGTCCGAGAAGGCTTCCCAAAACCACCCCATCTATTTGTCGATGGTGAAAATTGATTCACCGAATGAATGAGGATTTTCCCTGTGGCTTCAAATTACGATGACTAGTCATATCGCAATGATCACATCATCAACCAAAAATTATTCAGATAATCAAGTACGAAACATTTGATTTAGGATAAATTAAGTTTAAATCTGAACAACTTGATCAAGGTCATATGTGACACTAACAATACGAGATTGCTCGGATATAATGAGGCCCAAGCACTTCTCAATTATAATCCGGGAGATTGCACGCTGCGAGAATGTTCCACAAGCATGACCCTACTCTGGTGGCCCAACATTCATCCATCCTCCCCTATCTGTTCGTTCCCAAAGCCCTTCATCCACTTCAATCTTGTCCCAGTTTCATTGGTTATTTTACTAACTATACGAAATCCCATTGACTGCAGTATTCTTGTGTACATATGCATCAAAATGGTCTGTGATACATTGTGCAAACCTATGTTTGCGACTTCTCAAACTCCAGAAGCAGGATTATGATTAGGTCCATCTTCCCGAAATTGAGATGGTTATCGTGGATACGTTATCCCAATGACGAAAACTGAGAATTATTCTTTATCGATAACGGGCTGATATTCAAAGGATACTGATTACTTACGCCTGGACAACACATAGGCGATTCAATGAAAGGACAACAGTTTCCTCAGAACCGCATAAACAGCTCCATCGCTGGGCAAAGGAAGTTTCATACTAGTCTCATATGAGCACTCAGATCAAAGACTGCGTACCACGATATGAATCATGCAGAAACCATGAGAACAGGTAAAAGAAAGGAGCAATGTTGAGTTGAGTTGAGTACTACGTACTCGCCCTTGACAGAGTATGGCCATAGATATTTTGGGGCAAGTGAAGAAACACTTGCTTGTTCTGATTGATTTTGACAGTGATTTCTTCGAAAACGACCTGCTGAGTACCACGAGTACATCCAACGGAATCATTTTGCCTGGCATAGAATACCAAGGACCCTAGATTTTGGACAACGGGCCTCAGTTCACAAGTTCACGAGTTCAACGGTGGGTGGAGCTTCGAAACACAGTCCAAACCACAGTCAATCCAATATTTTGCTAATATGTCCCGTGGCATATTTTCGACTTGGCCCATAACTGTCGCGGTCATCGTATTTGGTCTCGAGTTTGCTGAACTCTGGTTATTGCTCGTGAATCGTTGTGGCCATACAGTTGATGTCTTTATACATTTCGCACGTTTATAATTTGCTACTTCATTACCACGGAATTTACGAAGCAATCTTGTTTTGAATATCGAGGTTCAATTCTTTGGCTATGATTTACTCAAAATCGTTACCATTTTTTCGGATCATTGAGACAAGTTCATGCTCTTCCAGGCAGACAGTGCTTCATTGCTCGTTCAGGATGGAGAAAAGGTTTGGGGTCAGTGAAACTGACTGATGATTCAATCAGTGGCCAACAGTTTTCTGAACCAATCGGAACCAAACCATCTATTCCAAGTGCAACAGGACCAGCCAGTCACGAGAGTCGCTTATCGATATCCATTGAGCCAAAATGTTTGCAGGCATGGGATTTTGTGATCACTGCACACCTCATGTGAATGACCTGTTTTGTACCAGTTTACCGATTTGATTCGAAGGAAGAAATGTTTTCTTACGAGAGCTGGGGTCACGGACCAGAACAGTCCACCTTTAATCAATCTTCAGGGTTCTGCAGAGCTCGGATAGATTCACTTTTTCAGAGTTAGTATATTAATCTGAGGGCTGTTGATAGGGACCTCCACAGCGGCAACTCCAATGTTTGACCACTGCACCAACTACTGTAGCGCCATTGATCTGTACGACAGTAACTTCTGCTCACCAGGTTTCACCTATTTGCCATGGAAGTAACTGGAAATGGATCAATAATATCTGTGCATCCCATCCCGTTCAGTCATGTCAAAAATGTCTAACATAAGCTACTTGCTAAAGTCTTTGATATACACGAACTGTGGTGTTATTTATTATTAACCTACGTACTTCATTTTTGGTGTGGTTCATTCTCATGCATATTTACACGTGACACACAAAATATTGGGTGTCAAACCATTAAATGCTAGACACGCTTTATCCTCAGATGCTCTTGTGTGTTTATATCTATTCCGTACATAACTCCAGACTGTAGTTCCACGGAACTATCCAACATTCTGGATTCATTCAGTTTGTCACTATTGAGTGGATTGACAGCTCACCTCTTATTGTATCTAGAGACTTTAACAGCTCCGACAAGACATTCCACATTTCAGTGTCCCTCCATGTCATTGGCAATTCCCCCACCAAAGATAATGCTTGTCTGAACTGCTTCTCTGTGAGCGGGCCATCCATCTTTTATGCTGTGATTCGTGCCCCGGTGAGAAACTTCGACCATTGTCAACTCTTGCCAAAGCTCCTCCTAAAATGTTTATGAAATGCAATCGCCAAAGCCCTTCGAAGAACCCAGTTCGGAAGATTCATTTACGGAATCATGATGCGTTCAACACTCATTTACTTCAGAATATGGTGGCTTCTTCCAAATAGGATTTATTTTACGACCCTGAGGTGTTGATATTATGAGCTATTTGAACTTCTGTTACGAGACACACTGTCCACGAACAAGTATTTTGATGCTTAAAAATCGATTTGATTCGGAGAACCTGGATAAATTGCGGGGGCTGAAAGAAAAAGCATATTGTTCGTACAATAAGTCTGCAGTAAATCTGGTTAACCTGTACATCAAAGAAGAAATTGTTTATCTTGATTGACTATACGTAAGTACCCTAGGCAAAGACAAGTCTTCCCACCAGCTATAGAATGGACTGAAAACTCTTCTTGGTCGCGTGTCTCAAACGAACTACATACCGCATGATGTCGAAAACTTAATAGGTGACTGTATCAGAAAAACGTTTAATCGATCCATACCACATATTACCTTGGATCTTGGGTGAATTTGAAAATAATTGTTTCCTTCATCTGGAAGGTGTTTATGAGGAGTTTAAGTCAATTCATCGCAATGAAGCTTCCAGACCTATAGAAGAAGTCTGAACACTGCTAATGAACGTCTCTTTTATTTGCTGTCACAGCGAAATACTAATGTAATCCCCCTATCGGACGAATAGAGAAGACGCAATTCGGTTGACAGATACGGAAGTGTATTCCATATATACAGGGCACTGATACGAGAAATATACCGAATGGAAATGAAAGCAAAGGGTGAGCAGAAAGCTAACCGGAAGCGCGTACAATCAGCGAAGAACAGAAAGTGGATGTGATTCAAAACTAGGTCAACGGAAACCCCGGAAAATTCGGTCCAGATGAAAGTACGCAGCCGAACAAAACAGGGAGGTTGATATCAAACGTCAGAAAAGGTCATAGAGAAAATAGATCCAAAATGGCGTCCAGGAAACGGTCGTTTTCCAGGATGATCGAGGTCACTACAGCAGCCCCCACGCTAGAAAGCGTGAAAAGTTCTCAAAAAATGTCAGGGAGGTGAAGGCGTACAAACGAAAATTCGTACGATTGATTGCGTGCTAAATACATGAATGTTGCTCTGCTGTGTGATGTTGACTGCTGGAATCCTTATTATGCATGAACCGTAGAATGATGATCTTGTGTAAACCAGATTCATTGTCAATGACCCCGATTGTGTGAATCGTCCTCCAGGTATGCCATACCAATAACGTCGTCGAATTATCACTTATTCCATATCACTGAGCAGAAGTACTGTTTTCAGTTGATCGCAAATCCCCGTCAAATTATCCAGCCTTCATGACAGAAGGTTCAAGAGTGGAAGGAGTTCAATGCCATAGTTACTCTGATATGTTTAGTTTGACAGATTTTAAGTGGACTCATCATGTACAAGTTATCTTCTCAAGGTAATAAAAAGTTTGACATTTTAAATCTTTCGTCAGAGGTCTCTAAATGTACCGACCTACATCATGTCTTAGTTTATTCAGGCTTGTGTGCTTTGTCACTGGTTTTGCCGCTGCCCTCTCATTTTCCCTGGTTTGTTTGTCAAAACGTTTTATTGATCAAGAGCAGTTCTAAGTGCAATAACACAATCCAATTTGAGTTATTGAATTTCGTGGAAAAAGATCCGTTCTTCTGCATGTGAATTGCTGTTCAGCTTTAGACTTTCTGGCGATACATTTCCACTACACTCAGCTCTAACTCACAGCAATTCCACTTTTCTAGATGTTTGAATTCCAAATTGGTATGTGCCTGAACTACAAGGCTTCATAACCCGGTTATTCCGTATCTAGCAGGGTTTCTGGTTTCAAAAGAAAAACTTGTGAACGACTTGCGAGTAAAGCCCATCTAATCACGATTGTCCTTTTCCATTAAATTCTTTGTGAACGAACAGAGTGTACTGGTCAGCATGATTCAAACACAATCGTTCTTTTTCACTTTCACTTATCTCCTGCCATTGTAAAAGCACGTAGCTGATCCCTTTTCGCTGAGATTTTACCCCTTCCGGACAAATGAAGTACTTGCTTGGCTTGACTCGAAATTATTGCCGTTTTGAGGTCCGTAGCATAAATATGCTCATACAAGCTAGGTCCTGCGTTTCCAAATCTCACTAGCGTTACGTGTTCTGCTCTACAATGCAGGCGGGCCTGCGATAGAGGGCTGTTCTTTGGGACAGCATCAGCGTTAGAACCTCATTTGCCGAGATGACGTTAACAGACAAATTCGGATTCTCGTAAGGACTGCTGCCGCCTCTGTCTGATATTCACGGTTCTCTTAATTATCAAGCCATTGATGCGTTTGATGATCAGTGAAAACTAGGAAGTTTGACCTAAGTAAATGGCATCAGTGGTATTTTGTGAAATATAACAGGAGAGCATCTCTCCCCTGGTGACATAAAAATTAATTTAGGAGTTAATAGGCACCGACGGCCACAGGTTATCATGTGTTCAGGGCCATCCTCGCCTATTTGCTATAAAACATCGTTTCAATACTCACAATGCTGGAGTTAATGTCTAGAGATTTTACTCCGCTGTCGATGATACGTTGGTGAGTGCCAACAATCTAATGGAATATAGTTTCAGCCACAAGTTATAAGAAGCTCGGTCACACTATCCGGACCATGCAAAATTTGAACTCCCCCAGTAACAAGTGCAGTGGGGTGGCGGCATTACCGAAGTTAGCAACGAATCTCCTGTAGTGTGACGCCAATCTCAGGAAATTGCGTACCTCGTCAACATCATGGGGTACTGGCCACGAATTCACTTGTTCGAAATTCGAGGAGTCAGATTGGGTTCCATCTTCGGAGATCACGTTCCTTAGGCAGTTTGCTTCTTTGCGAATGAAGCGACATTTGGATCATTTCAATTTTAATCCATTATGGTTTATTGCAACCATCAGTTCTTCCTCACCTTAGTCGCATTCATCCATCAACATTGTCAAAATGTCTTCAGTGTACCTCTCTTCGTTGTTTCCTATGGGTTCTATTGGGAACGTATTTTCACTCGCCCTTTTACATTAGCTGATCTCAACAGTGGTGTCGAGTGCGTTGTTGTTATTAGAAAACTAATTACTAGATCCAGTCGGTGATCTAGCTTGATCAGCAAGTCTATTTCAATGAGTGGACTAAACGTGGTTGCGATGGCGATGATGAAGGGATAAGGAGGGGTTTGTCTGTTCGCTCGGATCTCTGATATAACCATTCCCTTACTGACTATTTCTGTCCCACTTGGGCAGGCACGCCTCTCATTATTGATTATGCTGTGGTCCTAATTAGTGTACAGAATGTGGCCGTATTTATCCATCTCAACTGTACTATGCCTCCATCAATAAATTCTAATAAAACAGCTTTAGTCATCGAGGCATCACAAAGCTCAGCATAATAATGCCAGTCAATTACACTATTGAATGCTTGATCTATGGGGACATTGGTGTGCATGGTATCCTCTATATAACCACAGACTGTAGCAATCGGTGGCCCTTCTCCTCGAAGGTACCGGCTATCTCCTCCTAAAATGCTTTGTCGAGGTAGGGCGGTGGTTTCTCCAACAATCTTTTACGTACACCTGGTACTCGCACGCCTTCGATTACATGCTCGAGAATGCGGTTGGTAATAATATTCCGAGATCCATGCTCGGGTAGCCAAGTGCCTCAATCCACGAGTGAATTGTCCAATGTTTTCATCATCTTGCTGATGACGGTTGTTGAATTACCATCGCTGTGCTGAAGGGAGACGAAGACTATTCAGGAAAAGTCGTAATTGTACGAATGCCCCACCATCGACAATATCTATTATTATCGCATTTTCAATAACGCGGGCAATTGCCTCGCAACTCAACGAAGACAGTAGTTTTGAGGAGCGGCTCACGACAGGAAATCTTGTTAAGTAAAACTGCACATGTGGTTTTCCATCGAGAAACATTCCAGGCTTTTGCAGACTTCTGCAGTGGAAGGACATGGGCCAGCACAACATTCTGGGAGAGCTTCGCGAATAGTGACGTCTGGCCGCCCATCACCTGCGTTAGTCAACATTCAGTCGATAGCGACCTAACTTTCGAAACAATCTCATCTTTCTGAACCTCCAACATAATCCTGGGCTTTTTATTTGATCTTGGTAGAGTCATCACTTGTAACGCGCAAAGCGAGCAGAAGACGAAGTCCGATAATTATGTGTACTAACACGTATTGATACTGTTTGAAAGCATATCGTGGCAGTGCATTACGTGAGCTTACGATCTACCCGCATTTGTATTCTCGTTATAACACTAACCCCCCTTCTGTTACCACTACCCAAGGCCTTCTCCAAGGGACAACATTGTGTCTGATTTCACTTTCTGCTTACTTTCCTGCAGTTTTTGAAAATGAAAATACTATTCTCATCAAATATACCGATGATGTCCTGCCTGGTATGCCATGTGCTTGCGATTCTAATTTTCCTACCCTCCAAAATGATTTCGCTCAGATTTCAGGTTGGTCTTGTGCGCACAAATTAAGCTTCAACGCAATCTAGTGCGGTGGCATTATATTTTTCCTTTTTAACGGTAAAAAGCAATCCAATTTCAAAACGACTGCTTTCCCATTACAAAAATGAGGGACGAATGAGTCATATTGATTCAGTAAAGCACCTTCGGTGGTAAACGGAACACAACCTTACTTGCTGTGAAAATGTTGGTTCCATTTTTGTAAATCTAGAAACTTGTCTTTCTCTGTTTCACACCTTAAATTCCATTCCATACTCACTCATCCTGTCAAGTGCTTTGTCCTTGCAGGTGTCCTAACTCACTGACTGTGTGCTTCATCTGTAACCTTTCCTGGCCTGCTGTTGAAAGACGTCAAGATCATTGCTAGATCCCTTATCGAAAACCAGGTTATATCAACGGATAAGATTGAACGAGACATTATCGTAGTGGAAGAAATTCCAATTGTGTCTACTGCATTTCATAGTGTTTGCTAGATAATTTTACAAATACACAAATCAAATAGGGGAAGCACATTAGGATGTTAGCTTTTGACAGCATAAACAAGTTATGGTTTGGTGGAAAGAAATTTCCATCTCGCATGGTTCGCTAAACTACACTTTTACTTTACTAAGGACACTGTCATCTAAACAACCCAACTAATAGCTCTCCCACCCCACGCACCTTTTCCAGTCACTGCTGTTATATCTGTATTCGTTGTGTAGACCACCGCAGTAAAATGAAACTGAACATTGATTCGAAAGGTGGTGTTGTAAAAGGAGACATATGAGGGATCTGAGGCTTATTTTATTGGAGGCTTTTACCAAATATAATTTTCCACAAAATATAGTTTTTAGTTACACTGCGGACTGGAAGATTTAAATGAAATTGGAAACACAGTCCATTTGAAACCAAGGAAAATGTGTGGAATGAGTGAAGACTGCAAAATCTCTTATCGAAATCAGAGGACACTTGAAAGACGTGAGTATAAATAACTCCCTACGGCTTCACAGAAAAAATTCCATTTGATTTTACTAACTGCCAGGATGATATGTCGGATGAACAAAAAGCAAGTCGTAGACTTAGTAACAACCGTTGAAGTAGTCGTCGAAATCCCCTCGATGAAGTTTGACGAGCTAGCATTCAACGAAGAAGATAACAGTTGAATTCGAAACACCTGTTTCAAGTATGAACATATATCGAACACGATTTGTCTTCTTCAGTAGTCCCCAATACATGAATCACTTTTCCGATCCTCTCCACCGACTTCTGGTCCCATTCCTTCAGTCACGTGGTTTTCGATCTCAGATATTTCAACTGTAGAGCCCACAATGGCCTCCGAGATATTCCAATCCTGTCAGTTCCACTGTCGTCCCATCAGAATCACTGCAACTGATATTCAAGTCCTATGATAGCTCGTGCCTTATCGATTTCTGACATCTTGATCAGCATTGTCATTCTGAATTGGAAAAAGAGCAAATAAGCCGCTTTTGTCTAATGCAGTTTCCCGTCAGTTGGGGAATCATGGAGCTCAATATTCACACAGTCACACTAAAATGGGAGGTGCGATAACACTATTTGGTAAGTGAATGATAATGAATTAATAATTGTGTATTAGTTGCTACCAATACTCGATCCACGTAGTTACACTTGTGAAATCCACATGCCGAGAGCAATCACTGATTGTCTGCATCACAGAAAATCTACTCTATCAAGAAACGCGATCGTCAATGATGCCGACGTATAGTATCACATATTTCACCCACGGGTTAGCACAACTTGATTTCATAGTGTATGATTGTTTTGAGGGACACGAACCTTATTCGATGGATGATCTACCTAAATTTCTCATATCCAAATACTCAAAACTGCGTTGTTCGTACCCCACTGAGCATCCCGTGATAGCTCATCTAGTTGTGGTTCTGGTGATGCATCTACCTACTTGACAAGTGGGAGGTCGCCGGATTTTTTCCAGTTCGCCGCGTTGTATCTTGGATCCGATTAATACAAAATCATTTCTCGTTCTCGTGGTATATCTCGGTCTTATTGTGACGAACATGGTTTGTGTTTGCACAAAACACAGCGACATCGTTCCAGCCATGTAAATAACTATCAATCGATTCATTGGCAATTATAAAATGGGCATAATTGTTATAGTTTCATCCTCTACAACTCACAAAACAGGAACCACAGAAGTCGGAGTTACGCAGTTAGCGAAGCCGTTGTGGCAATTCATCATATCGCTCACAGTTGAATGTTCCATAGGAGCTGTTGGAGCAAACTGTCACAGGCTGACGCTCTTCGCATTTTCACGAGATCTTCATTATCTGTTGCATGAACTTCAATCAGCAAAATAGATCAAACACCAATGTTGCACTATTGTCAGTCGAGGCACACGGTCGGAGTAATATGTACGTGATAACTATGTGTGTTCCGGGATGATAAAGCATCTCACATATGTACTTCCAATATTATATTATCTTTTTTTTATAAATTGATTACCATCACACTGAAGAATCAAAGGAAGCTCTCGTAAGTAGTGGGCCAATACGGGTGCTGCGCTCTCGTCCAAAGCACATGGCGGTTCGGTACCCAAATGCCACGGTATCCCTTGTATCTTCGAATTTCGTGGGAGACGCAAACTTGATCAAATGTGTGCAAGAAGTCTGTGCTATTCTAGCATCAGTACAATGCAGACGAATACCGAAGAGATGCTTCAACATAATCCGAACAGAAAACGGAGAAATGGTGCATTGACTATCCCGAGTAAAATGACAAACCCACTGTGGATTTTGAATTGTGGATCAGGTAGTCTAGTTCCAAACCAGCTGTGAGTGGCGTATGAGGCGTACAACAGTATTCTCACCGGCATATGTAGCACAAAGGTTCTCTGGACACCCAGGATGTTTAGCCTAATCCGGAGAGCGTATGAACTGAGCATTCAGCCACCCGTTCATAGTGGGTTACGGAACCCACGTTCCGTCCCGATGTTTTGCGGTTTATTGTTCGGATAACTAAGCACTCCGATTAGACTACCGATTTTTGGTTTGCCAATCTGGCCAGCGAAATGCTGCAGAAATAACGATGGCCTCTTTGAATGTGAAATTTTTGTTTACCAACATGCCGTTACTGGAAACGATCAATTACTTGTGCGATTTCACCGTAGAAAACCAAACCAATATCAGTATCCCAGTAGCCAATGTGAAGGAACAACTGTATTGATGCACTTTCAATGTCCAGTTTACCTTCAATGGAGAATAACATCGTCAGACCGATGGAATAGCCATATGGTCACAACTAGGCCGCGTATTTGCTTATATATTCATCGTTAGGCTGGGAAACGGGAAACTTAGTGGTACGATAGAAACTATGCACACCTACGGTCGATACGGAGATAATATTTTTGTCCTAAATGACTTTCACACACAACTGGAGTCATCGTTGGAGTATTTCAGTCAGCCGAAGGAAACTGCTCCGTCGCGTATATCGCAAGCCAACGTGGGCAGGCCAGTACACCAATGTCGCCAGCTTTGCACCAACCTGGCGAAAATGTAACCAGCGTCCGATGTGTGGTCCATTGTGCAAGCAGGTGTGGCGCATAACGGCAGACGGAAAACAAAAATGGGTACGCTGAGGGAAATAGGTTGAATCAGTCATGAGCTGCAGCCTAGAACGCAATAGTTTTGTCAATGTCATTATACACCAAATCTACCAAGGATTACACCAGTCGATATGATCAAACCAAATCCAATTCGTAATTCCTCGTCATTATATGAACATACGTAGAGTGAGAAATTTGAATAATTCAAAGAAAATCTAAACCCTAATTAGAGCACAGATTACAACTTTGAAGAACCGATAGAATCATCACGAAAACACCAAACTACATGAACCATTCCGGACATGAAATAAATCTACACTGACATCTTGTTATACCATTCAGTGTGCCTGATGGATCAAGTATGAATGGAAAGAAATGCGGTGTACAACTTCACACACTGAGTGAACCGCTTTGAAATGGTAGACTCCACCGTGACGTTGACTAGGGGAAATCCGTGACGACTAACTGATATTACCGAAAACGAACAACCAATGGCAGCGCAATTGCCTAATAGCAACACTGCAAATCGTGCGAATGGAATTGAAATGCTATCTGTACCAATCAAAATGGCAATACAAATTCCCTAGCTCGGGCGAATTGTGACTCGAAATAATGGAATAAGTGAAGATTTCATGGTACACAACAAAGTACATATTTATTTGAATGAATCAAAAGGGATCAGTCGGAAGAATCAAAATACATCGAGAACGTGAACAGGCTCACTAGCCCCAACAACGACGCCAACATATTACTTTAACACAAACACGCACACACTATCTGCCATACATATCTTCCCTGGTAATTATTGGCACAAGATCCATCTTGTCCACCTCATACTCGTTCTCATCAGGTAATTGGACAACTTTCGATGCACGATCGAATTGATCCAATTTGTTGTTTACATTTGTTTTACCAGTTGAGAGGCCGCTGAGTTGGAATGTGCACATTACAAGTAGAAGAACAATGAGAAAACATGGGTTTGTCATTATTCAGATTGAATCCTTCAATGCTGACCAATGATTTGGGCTCCCCTATTCGGTCGACTCGTTGTGCTCTCTACCAGTCCTCCATTTATATATCCACATGAGTTGTCTGACTATCTGCCGATTTCCACCGTGTTTTCCAGTGATGACCACCAATGTTCGTGTGTTGACTTGATATGATTGGTTGGGCAATAGACGGAAGTTCGATTTGTAGTTGGACTGTGTGATGAACTTCAGACGACAATGTACGCAATTGACCTGAATCAACACATCTAAAAAAATGCTCTGAATCGTTTCTCTGCTTCTATTTTTGTTTGTCAGTGATTGTAATTTGATCTCTGATCGTTGATCTCGGATTGAATGGAAGAATAGTCAAATTATATCACACTTTGATCAGCATGCAATCACACTCAATCACATGGATTCAAGGATAGTATAAGCTCACACTATGAGTACACGTGAGAATCTGAACTATAGAAGAATGGCTGTGTGAGTAATTATTGTGAATAGTTATTTTCCGAAAAGTGCGCGATTAGCAGCAGCAGTTATTTTTGTGTCATTTTCGAACACATCTCTTCCGCAAACGAATAAATATTAGGAACAAACTGCTCTTCCAATTCATGGGCATCGTCAAGAATGTCCAACACACACGGATTCTCCTCCTTGTCTTTTCCCCTAATCCAAGATAGCGAGGGAAGTAGCACACAGTGAATCAACAACTAACTATCGAATATGAACCACTCTTGATACTTCGGTACTCTGTAACCTAATGCAGGGACACCAAGATAGACGGTTGTGTCGTTCAAAATACGAACAGATCCGATTGAAGATGTGCATTGAGGAAGCAGCATAGGAGGTAGACATAATAGAATTGAACACACGGAACACAATTTCTATATGCAGTAGCAAATTTGTCAACAATTCGGTTAAACATGCAGGTGTACAGAACAACGGGCAAACCCAATGTAGACTTCAAGCTGATATTCCATCATCTCGTAGTGAACAACAATGCTTTCAGAGGCATTAAAGATAGAAATCTTGAAACTGGGATGAACCGAGGCTCCTCAGGAAGAGTTTTGGGATGATGTGCTTGTGACATACCATTGTGGATGAGAATACTTCAAGGGCCATTGGTCAGATGAAAGCAATTTTGGGGGTCTCAAAGGTTTGAGTTGACCCTCAGCGTGCTCTTCGGAGTCAGTCGTCGAACTACTTACTATTTTGGCAATGTTCATCTTCAAAATGCCTCTATAAATCGACGGATATCACAAGCTTGTCTGGCCAGTGACCATACCCTCTTCTCTATTCATCTTTAGTCCCCTATTCCTCTCTTTCAATAAAAGCTCCATCCCAATTTCCCCATTAGTCCATTACTGTCCCACCATTGTGAATATTACAAACGGTTTGGGAATATTCTCCACAATGAGAAGCCGATCGCATCTTACTATGTGTCAAGCAGTGAAACTAACAGCCCAACACATCCTAACGACTAAGACAGACGGCAGCTACAACAATAAGCGTCATCTGTTGTATATAGAAGAATTAGTTTCCAATAACCTAGTTCATCAAACCAATATCTACACACTGCCAATGGCACTCGCATACCAAATTACGGCCACGAGTCCCCCACGTGCAACTTGCAATTGCGTCACGATTTCCGCTGACTGTTTTTGATAGTACCTGTCACGCATCCCATACTAGGTATCGATCTTCACCAGCATTGTGCTCTGTTAGTTAGCACACGACACCAGGGAGTCGTCGACAGACAGAATTCTCTCTCCGTTTCAGGTTTGTATTCCTCGGTGAATCATATCATGAATCCCAAACACCAAACCGCAGATAGAACATCCCTATGGAGAACTCATTTCCGTCCACCTGGTCATGCTCATACAGTCCGATTCCTTCCCCCCCCTCTACCGTAACTACGAATTTCACCCACCACATCTGAAATGAAAACTCAGAATCACAATATTGCACGATTACCACACAGGACGATTTTACTGTATCTCCAGACAATACATACAACAGACAACGGTCAGTGCCACAGTTTATATTCGAGCAAAGCCATGACAACAAAATTACGAACGTGATTCTCATCATGGTAAAATTAATGTCACATACAACTATTTCTGTATGCACAATGGTGGTTTCCATCGTGTAATTGCTATCGCTTAGACAAATCTAAGTAGTTTCGTATTTTCTGTTCCGTATTTACTCAGAACGCTCTTTCTTTGTGAAATTGGTATTGCGTCACTAGTATGTGTTGAGCTATTGAGGACGACAATGTCCTGTCAGTTCGTCAATCGTCAGTGCTTGAAGTCTCAGGGTCGATTGCTTGTTCAACTCAGTTGGGAATATGTTCCAAAGTTTTGCCACATAACTGCCATTCTATTTGACCGATGTGGGTGACTCAACACTCCCATTGGAATTGGTAAATCCTATTTGAAGTGGTGTACAGAGTTGGGCTTTCTTCAACGGAGCAATCGGTATGCTTTTCGTGCCGTGACTTCCATTCGTGTTTAGTTTTATTAAGTTTGTGATGATATGTTTATCGATTACTGCATCTAGATATCCGTTGTTTTGGAGCACTGTTCGGATCAGACTGAGTTCGTAAACGAAAGTGATATCCGTACATATCCATCTAATTCGGTTGAGAAGGAGGGAGCTACACTGCGTGTGTGGGATATAGGCACATAGCTTGCAAAGCGTCAACTTTGGCCGATCCTCATTTTTCGTGAAATGGACCAATCTTGAGATTGATCCATCAGATCTTCGAGATCGTTGGACATCAAGGGAGTTTAACAATCCCCGGATTTCAACTAGTCTCTTTCTCTTGGGACCCAACAAGCTCCGCGAAGCACATGCTGGGTTCGGACAGATACATGAATTAGGCGTAAATAGGAATATATTCGAAATGAACTTCCAGTAGTGTTTGGGCCTCCGCCTCTCAAATAATGCCTAAACAAAACTACAGCTGACGTTATCACAATAACTATAAGGTTCTCAAACAAAATACCATCTCAGACAAGTTCACAATTCCACAAATTCATGATTTTACTTACGCCGTGCTCGGTTCTTTTGTTTCCAGATGCATCGACCTAGTAGGAACTTAACAATAAACCTAGTAGCTGAGGCCGACATTCAAAATTCCATTGTCACAATTATATTCGAACTGACTCGATGTTTGCACATGACACTCAGACTCAGTAATGTGGACTAAAACGTTCGAATCTTTATGAGTCGAGCAACATGTAATTTCGAACACTGTCTACGTGTACTCAGACGACATTCTGGTGGCAAGTTCTTCAGAGAAAGATAAGATGACACGTGTACGCCCTTTCCGAGAAGCCTAGTCAACACAGTGTAATCCAAAAGCATGGAAAATGCAAATTGGGTAAGTTCACTAGCAATTTCCTATGACTATACATTTCAGCCTCCGGAATACGCTCTCTCCCACACAAGCCAGCGACAATTCAAGACTATACTCAAGTTCAGTATTTTGGGTAATTACCCAAATTCTTCTTCCTGGTTAACTTATTTCACCGGTTGATCCCTACTGCACCGAAATAACGCAGACTCTTACTGACCTTCTATGTGGAAGCAAGTGAGACTTTACATTCCTTGACGCGACACAAGCAGCATCAGCTTCAATCGGGCAAGCTGTCGTCAACACAACACTCCTCTCCACCTATTGGCATCAAGCACAAACACTTAAGACATGGTTGTCGGATCAGTGTTGTAGCAATTCATAAACGACTCATTGCAACCAATAACCATCTTCTCTAAGCATCTAGAACCTACAGCATCACATTTTTCTACGAATAGCTGCAAACTACTTGCAAAAGAGCATTATTTGGAAAGATTCATCAAACATGGGAAACATTTCTCGAAGTTGATTGACACATCAACATTCAACAACCGTTTTGGCAGAAGAACATTCCTGTCTAATCCTAAGTGGCATTCTGAGCTTTGCATATCCGAGTGTATTTATCTAATTGGCAACACGTTTTTCTGGTCAGATTAATTCAGAGATTTGTTATAACTTCGATTCTATATCCAATGCGACAGACTTTGGACAATTCCGAAACTCACTTAAAGTTATTAAAGAAAGGCGTGTATATAGGAATGCACAATGATGAAATATTTTATTTGATAAAATTATGCAAACTGATTAGGATTAAAAATTCAAAACAATTCCAGTTACACAAAATGAATGGGTCAGCATCAATGGCCCCAACAACGACGGTAACAAATTCCGTGCACACAAACACGCACACACCATCTTCCGTGCCAACGTCGTCTAGTAATAGTTGGCACCACATTCGACGTGTCCCTCTCCAACTCCGTCTCCGTCTCTGTCTCCGTCTCCTCAATCGCATTCTCATCTTCACCAGGCAACTCAACTACCTCATTGACTTCAGGTTTATCCGATTTCTCCTTCCTTTCCATTTTCACTGCTCCTCCGCCATCGGTTTCTTTGACCGTGTTCGTTACTTCCTCAACAGATTTCACACGATCATGTGATCGACCGAACACGAAGGCATCTATTCGTGAGGTGCATATTGCGAGTAGTAGAACGATGGGCAAACACGAACGAATCATGATTCAGATTGATTTATCGATTGTCGATTGTTGTTCTTACGGTTTATTCGTGTGGTAAAGCTAAGGACCCTTAATCTTCCACTCGAAATGTTCTATGTGTAATTCATTTCTCCATTTATATACGCTCATATGGTTTTGGGTAACACACAGATTTCAGATTTTTTTCATGCTGACAAAATCACAAGTAGCGAATTACAATTTGATTGAGTAACCATTGGACCTAATTTGTTCGGTGTATGACGGAAGTGTGATTTCATTAGAACTGAGTGCACAGTTTCCGGGTACACTTAGTAGATACCATGTCACCTCCGAATTTAGAATTCATCTGACTGGGTTCAGTTGAACTGCAAGGGACTGTTCCAAAAAAAGATTCTCATTTGTATGTTTATATTCGATGCACAGAATTTGAGATTTGGGCTTCAATTTGCAAGATCTTTAACAATCAAATAATTTGGAAAATATTCTCATCGTCAAATGTTATTTAGCAAACCATGTGTGGCAAACACAGAATTATCTAATCGGTATTCAGCATCAGATCAACACAATACACGCACGGAGTTTTGTGAAAAATTGTGAACTTAGTGAACTGGCAACGGTATTCAAAAGAATTCACAATTGCAATTGTCAGATTGATGAAATTAGATTCATGTCCGAGAACAGCAACGAGTCCAGTTGAATTTCTCTAGTTGGCTAACAAAAGAAATCCACAAAACCGTGATTGGTGCAATCTTGGACTATGCATTCCATACGGGACAAAGGAAAGCACAAGATGGGAGTTTCAGTTTTAAATACTAAATGAAATTCGATACAACCTCCATTCCATCGAGGTGGAAACGTCCACCAGCATCCTGAGCCATGTCTTCCGTATTGATATCACCTCTTGCATTAGACTCTTCGAGCTAAGGTAAAATGTGGAACGACGAGAGCGAAAACTCCTTTTACTGGTATCAATCCATACAAACTCTGATAAATATCAGTCAGGTATTATCTTCTATGATGATGGAAGTAATTTCGAAATGGTGTGGACCAAAATTCCGAATGGTCTGCAAATGTTAGCTGAAAACAGAATAATTTCGCTTTCGTCTAAACTCGACATGTTGGCAATATGATCCGTGTACAGGTGGTCACTGTGTTGAAGTGTGAGAGCGAATGACATTTACCGTACATTGTGTAATAAATTCAAGACTGGTCTCTAGACAGTTGAATGATGAAATCTTAAGGAAATTTCCCGTAGATATATGGAGGGTTATCAAATAACAACCTCAAGTTTGATGGACAGGGGATCTCAACCACATTGGGCTAATGACCGTTGTATTATGTTGTTCATTTGCAACAATCAACTGATACTCAAGTGCTGAGATTACTTGCACACTTGATTTCGACCGTGGAGACAACAACGGCTTTTAGCAGACACACTCGGGACACACTAAAAGTTTGTGTATGTGACTCGTTTGAAGGAAGTGATGGAAGTATTTTAAAGAACTGTATATACCCAGACATTTTTTAGTGGAAGTATTTGCTGTCGAAAACAGTTGAGAAAGTCGAAGAAGCTGATGTCGGTTCGGTCGGTAAGGTATAAACTTGTACGATATGTGGTTGGGATTGCATTCAAGATTGGTAAATCCCGTTCGTGTGGTGTAATCTCTCACTAGTACTGAGGTAGCTAGGCTCATTTATTCGATGTGTTTTGCACTCAATTCAATCCTCATGGATTTCAGTGTGTTCTCATTTTATCAAATTCACAGTTGTTAGCGAGGAACTTACCGAGTTGATTTGTTCATTTCCAGATGAGAAAGTATGATTTGGTAGGACAGTGTGCATGATTTTCGACAAACCGAAATGAGTTCTTTTTTCTCCAAATTTGATAAATAATTGTTGTTACATTCCTTCTCACCATGTATGAGCCGTGAAACTAACTAGGCGATTCGAAGCTAGTTAACTTCCCGTGCTGCACTAGGAAAAGGAATACCTGAATATCTTCTTTTATTCACTTCCAAAGGTGTTCCCATTCTTATCTTCTATCCTTCATTGTATTGTGTGTGGAATAAAGATGGGAGACAAAAATGAAGTGTGTTACCAAATGCTACTGTACAGAAACATGACATAATAAGAACAGTAAAAGGTGTTTCACAGCTTGTCCACAATGTTCACACAAATCGAAATCAAACCGGCAACACAATTGCTGTTCAAATTTGGTTCAATGTGGCTTTCGGTCAGGCGATCAAAGTTCATTCTAATGAAGTGGTAGAGTTATGTTCCAACTTCAATTTGAAGGGTGATGATTTGAGGTTGCTTTTCCTAAGAAGAGGTGAAATAATGCTGGCCTCGGCACCAGTATCGACAAGCAACCTGTGGTTGAATGATTTGCCATATACGAGGACAAGACAACTTCCCAATTTTCCAGATACACTTGTCGCCATTTTTGGTTGCATCGGCCGTTTCTCGGCATAAAGATCAAACTAATTATCCACGCAAATACAGAAGCACATGGCTTCAACCATATTGAGCTAGCATGTAATTTGACTGGCAACACCAGATTTTACCTTTTGTACTGGCCCATCTCCGCAATTATGTAATGCATATGCGAAACATCGGAATCCATTCGGCGCAGTCTTGTGGATCAACCCATAGAGCGCGCATGTTGTTAGTGCGTTGATGACAACGGTGTGGTGTGTGCATGTGCTCGAATAACTTCCGGTTTATCAATTATTTCACTTAAATACTAGCTGATAATAAAAACAACATCAATAGTAATAACAATAATAATAATAATGATAATATTTTTGTTCAGATATCCTACTGATAAGCCGTGGTTATATCGTTGAAGTTCGAGGATTGTTGTTGTATTATTACGCAATTACGGATATGATTGTCTTGGTTTGTACACATAAACTAGGACCAGCGAAATTCATGAGGGCAAACAAAACTGATTGGAGTACCTTTCGGAATACACACATCGGAAGGAGATGGAACAAAACAACTGGTTGTCAGACTCGAAGACAGCGAGAAATTGCCCAAGCTTATAGAATACAGATATGGAACATGCATTGGAATGAAGCGAAGTCAATCGTTGTTTGATTCCACAGATGTTGACAGCTATCATGAGTGAGGTCACAGAGGTGAACACTGCTTGGTGAATGTAGATCACGGTGGTCGTACCACAGGGAAAATATGGGGAGGTGATGATGTAGAGATGGTTTTATCATCAAATGTACTGATGAGATCTTGAGTGTTAGCAGTAGGGAAGAAGCCGGATGAACCCAAAATGCTGTTTACTACTTGTGGTAACTGCCACTGACAGCCTCAGAACAATTGGAAAATATTTCATCAAAATATATGCAACCACTGTGTACAAATTCCATTGTCAATGAAAATATATGGATGTGGTGAGTCCCTTGAGGAATACGACGACTGGCCTCCACGTCATTGTCATCTCACTAACGTTTCACTTTGGTGTTTTTAATACGTAAAATGAAGTTGGGTACAGTAAAAACTATCTCTCATCAGGTTATACTCAATCATACTGTTGTATCCAGTTTGAGTTGGACAAATGTCAAACGAACAAATCAAACTGAGGATTGTGTGATAGAGGAGATCTGGAAATGGGTGTAGGAAGACAAAAATATCTTTAAAAGAGAATGATCCAATCCATATGTTTCATTGACAATGGAATTTGTACACAGAGGTTGCATATATTTTGATGAAATATTTTCCAATTGTTCTAAGGCTGTCAGTGGCAGTCACCACAAGTAATAAACAGCATTTTGGGCAAAAAATATCTGTTGGCATCCATGACAAGTCATCAGATGAAACCTGTTGGTATTCAATGTGTTTAGTCACTAAGTTCCATGTTGAAGGCAGACGGTTGACGGTTTCCGTGAATACCCTCGTAATAGAGGTGCAGAACCCACGAACCATCCAGCTCTCTACGTAATTGTCATCATGCGCTCCCTCTCCAATTACAATCACACATCTGAGTTGCCGTAGTAGGAATAACGATTGTATGAAGCATTTCAGTGAGTAATCCGACCAGGTTCTTCTGAATGTTCCGGAAAGGCAGTTTTTAATTTTTCCAAAAACGTGCGGGTTTCACACTGGGCATCAATTGGTACGCATTAGACGAACGAAACCCACTCATAAAATTCGGAATTCAACATAGAATTAGACAGCTACTCATCGGTGCTTTCCATTCCAGAATATAGCCAAAGTAACACGCACTAATCATTCAAATCGTATGTTGATGTATTTCGTTAGATAGAACGAAAATTAGATGGCCATTTCAAAAGGACCTACTACAAACAATCCAATGTCAGTCCCAGCTGAGGATTCCGAATTTTCCAAACACACACATCTTTGTATTGGACTAGAATAGATTAGGAAGGATGGATTAGTATTCTAAATCAACATAACCACGTAATTTACCATTGCACTGAATTCTACAACAGACTGGCGAGATCATTAAAATTCCCTTGCGCTGTTCATTCCATTCCATCATTGAACGTCTTTACCACATATTCAATACCACAGATATTGTGGTTTCCTGCCGTTATCATAAGCTGTCACCCATCCTGATATGAAAATCTCACTGCAACATTCCCTTCAGATTGGACGGTTAATTTTTCTCGTTTACCGACTAAACTTCCCTCATGAGTCAACTGCACGTGATCCAACGACTAGAATAACCTTGCGTTTTCCCTCACTGAGTATGGAATAATGCTTGAAAACAAACCGATGCGATAGACATTGAACCATTCAGAAACTGAGTGAAAGTTAAAGAAGACGATTTAGATTAGGAATGCAAAACAGTGGAATATTTTATTTCATAAAATCATGGCAACTGAACAAGGTGAGGAAATCAAAATAACGTCAGTTACACAAGATAACTGGGTCAGCATCAACGGCCCCTACAATGACGGTAACAAATTCCACGAATACAAACACGTACACACCAACTTCTACGCAAACGTTGTCTAGCAATATTTGGCATAACAATCGAAGTGCCTCCCTCCATCTCCGTCTCTTCAATGGCATTCTCATCTTCATCGAGCAATTCGTCCGTCTCACCATTTTCGGGTTCATCCGGCTTCTTCCCTACTGCTTCTGCTGCTGATGCTGCTGATGCTGCTTCAACTGATTTCTCCTTTTCCGTTCTCGTTCTTCTTTCTAGTCCAATTTCGTACACTGTTCTTGTTCGTTCTTCCAATGGTTTCACGTCATCTTGTAATCGACCGAACAAAGTGGCATAGATCTGAGAGGTGCATATTGCGAGTAGTAGAACAATGAGCAAACGTGAATGAATCATGATTCTGATTGGTTTCTGGATTGCCAACTGTTGCTTTTGTGGTTAATCCGTGTGGTAAAACTAAGGACTCTGAATCTTTCACTTGAATTTTTCTGTGCTCATCTCATTCCTCCATTTATATACGAACATGTCGTGTTCAGATTCTCAGAGATTTCAGTACATAGTAATTTCTGTCAATATCACGAATCGTGAGTAACAATTTCGATGAGCAATCATTTGACTTTATTTGTTCAGTGTGAGACTGAAGAGTAATTTCATGAGCATTGTGTGCATGATTTTGGGGTAAACGTACCACTCATGTTTTCTCCTGATTGTAGTATGCAGTCGACTGAGTTCGAGAGGAATTTTATGGTCTGTCCCAATACTGTTTCTACTGGGAGCACAGAATATTTTTTACACTACAATATTTTCAACAGTGAAATAATCCGTAAAATATTCTCGTGGTTTGATTTTTATTCGAAAGCTGTGTATAGCAAACGCAGAATTGTCTACTCGTTATTCCTCATTAGACCAGTGCAATACACAGATACGGCATCTTGTAAACATGGTGAAGTTAGTAAATTGACCCCAGTGTTTACAGGAATTCACAGTTGCAATTGCCAGTGTGACAGTAGTAGATTCGTGTGGAAGAACAACCAGGTGTCTCTCTCAGTGAGTCCAAGAGCATTTCCTTAGCTGTCTCACAAAAGGAACGCTCAAAACTGTAAACAGTGCTATCTTTGAACATGCGCTCGATGTGGGACACAAGCTGACGCGAGATGAAGTTTTCAAAGTCATCCATTGAGTGTCACAAACCCGCTCCATTGGAGTCGGCCAACGAATCCTATCCACAACTGAGGTGATTACCAACACGTTACTACGAGAAAGTGTTTGTCAAGGTACTGCTTCTTACCTGGTCAATGTTTATCGAGATCGAGAGACAGACACACGCAATCGGCAGAACAAGTGGTGGAGTTGTCCACTCGAATCCGCTATCACCAACCTGACTGGTTTTACAAATCCTTGTTCGCGTGTTGTATTTGTCTGATTTGTAGTACCAAAGAAAACAAATCTGTTTGTCACTAATCGTTTCCTTATAAATAGTTTGTCATAGTGGGAAAATTTGGATGTAAAATGGAAATTTCTCTTTCTTACTCCTCTTTGAGTCAACACGTATATATTTGCTCATCAAACATGCTATGGCTTTATTTATTTCGTTTGGAGTTATTCTTCTTTTGGTAAAGATTGTCCAGATTCTGTATCTAATACCAACATGGTCTGCACATTGTATGGATGTCATCGTGGCCCTATGCAATGATGACATAATGCAGAATCTATCTGTCCACGGTAGTACACAATTCTAACATTGGTGTACAGATTTGGCGTGCGCAATGAAACGGTCTCAGGAAGAGTCGGTCATCTAATTCACACAAGTTTATTTAACGTACAACTGAGTGTGCAGACTGGAAACTTTTATCAGATGAGACAGGCACACCGAGGTTTGTGAACATTCGATTAGGCATGATCTAAACTCTTATGGATTTATTTGAATACAAACTGAATCTTCATTAGTAGGAAAATATTCAATTTGAATCTTCGTCTTCCATATCCAGTTCACCTCAATCATATTTTCCAGCTACTCTGTTAAGTGTTTGATCTGAGCGAATTAATCGTCCCATCGCCAATCCATAATACAAATAGTGAGAGAGCAATATTTTCTTTTACGTTTGTCGAGAGACTGTAAGTTGGCCGAGAATGACATACAAGAGAACAAGAACTCACTGTTTCGAAGGCAGGTCGTAACAATCGAAGTTAGTCGAACAGACAAACACGTGCGTCTCAACTGGATCCCAGACACATATGAATTGAGAGTTGAACGAATACAGCAGTGAGGGTGTATATATGAATACCCTCGATGGCCACTAGCACACGACCAGAAGGGAGTCGGATTGAGTAGGTAGCAGTGGAATCAATTCTACTAGGTAGTGGGTGTGAAAACCTACTACCGAAACGGCCGTGCATATTTTGCCATATTGCATTGTCTGTCCCAGAAAATGCAGTTGTGTATTCCGCATTTTATCCGATTATTACAATCAGTGGTGTGTGCAATAAATCGGACTAAATAATTACAAACTGATAAACGTGTTCAGTATTGGAAGCGACCTCTAAGGATCTTGATGGCCAGTGATCATTTGACTACCGGTGATTGACCAAAATGACATAATACCGAGGGTGATGGTCATAAGCTTGTGACTATTTTTGATCAAGTAGCCAGCAATGACCTGGGACAATCCACGGGATGCAGTCGAGTAATGTAGACTACTTTGCTCCATCGCGTTGGTTATATAACCTGATCGTTCAGTTTAATCCACATTCATCTTCCGATCTTTTTCAATGCAACACGTAAGTATTTGGTTATCGAGTATGTTGAAATTTTATTTTTTGAGTATGTACATTTGAAGTTGTTATTAGAAATCTGCATAAATGGAACATTGATAATAGATCGTTTGATGAGTCATGATACAAGTCAACTTTGATGATAAATGGACGTCGGAGCAATTTGTGTGTGAGTATCTGAGAATGTACACGTACAATGAGAATCTTGACATAGTATACAGAGGGTTGCCTACAGACTACATAATTCCATCCAATTCTCATCTGCATCGCCCGTTCCCAGTTATTTACTATTGTATTGGAAGCCTCAGACAATTCTTGTCGCACACCACTGACTAATATTTTCGGTGGTGTTTTACTGTCTGTATGTGTAATGTTCTTCCTAGACGGAATTCAATTTCCATTGGATGAAGCCGTTCCACTCCGGACTCGAAGCTTTCCCATATTCTGCTATACTCTGGCCGTTCACATTTACACTGACCCACTCACAACTACCGGCTGCCCAACCAAATACGATTACACTCCCATCCTCTCATTTCTATATTTCCTAAGCAATTTAAAGATTGTTTATTCTCGGGAATATTGGAAGAAATATTATTTCACCTATTCGCACTTCATAGAGAAAACGTTACTGTAGCTGGACGGAATCTGAGACGCGAAGCTCATATGGTGACCGTAAGCCTGTTTACGAGAATAACGAACAAATCTTGGAGGAGGGGAAGGGCCATTGCAAAATTGAGAGAGCATTGAAATGAGAGAGGGGTGCATATTGCGAGCAGTAGAAGGACGAGCAAATACGGACGAAATATGATTAAGTTTGAATTCATGATTGTTGATTCCCATTATTGTAATGCTTGTATCTGGTAGAACTGTGGTCTCTAGGCTCACTTATTCGACTTGTTGTGTTGTCACCTCAACCTTCTACTTGAACGCGTGCCTTTAGGATGCTTTTGCTACCCAAGGATTCCATTCGTTTCTCATTCTATCAAAATCACCAGTTCTGAATAGCAATGCGAGTTAGAAACTTATCGAGTTTGTTCATGCTCAGATGAAAGTATGATTTGAGTAGGGCAGTGTGTGTGATTTCCAGTAAATCGAAATGAGTGCGGTTTTTCTCTCAATTTCATATTTGTTGTAGTTGCATTTCTTTTCATCAAATGTAAGTCGTAAAATTCAATAATTGATTTGAAACTGGTTAACTTCATGTGTCGTACCGAGAACTGGAACTTCTGAATTTCGTGTGAGCATGATTTGTGCATCTGAAAAATCATGCAATCTAATGCGTTTGCTCAAACCACTTTCTAGAGTGACTTTACAAACTACGGCAGTGGTACACTCAGACTATCCAAACGAACAAGCAACTCGGATCGGATATGGTGCTAACACATTAAAAGATTTCATTGAATTTTATTCTCGTTTTCTACTCTCGAATGTGCAGCGGCTAGACAGAGAAAGGAGACAAAATGAGGTACGTTAGCAAATACTAGTTTACAGAAAAAGGGTGTTATAGGAATAGACAAGGGTGATTCAAATCTTGTCCACAATATTCACACCCATCGATCTCAAAGTGGCTGAACACATTCGTTCCTGAAAACTGATTCAATGTAGCTTCTGGTTAGGCGTTCGAAGGTCGTTCAAATAGATTCTAATAACTTCAGTTCTCGCGGCCAAGTCGCTGTAGATGCACTAGAATGTCGCTTTAGGTTGTATGACTTTGGTATTTATTGCCACGGACTTCAGAATGCCCACCAGCAAAATCCGCTTGGTCATGGGTTGGAAATGTGCCTTCATTCAATTTCTGAAATGGTAAAACGTTATGTACAATGCTCTGAGAATGAAATGGTAGAATACGGGAAATGCACAAAGTACCACAAATGAATCGGTTAACCACTCTTCATAATCATCGCGAAGTCCATAAATCTGGAATCATTTATAAGTAAAACCTTTTTTCATCTGAGATGCATTATTCCAATCAAAAGCCTCCGTCTTTATCCCCACGTTCGCCCCTAATATTTGGATAGCAAATATTTCTAAGAAATCAAACTCATGAATGCCTTGCAGTTATCTCTGTTCATAATGTAATTCACTAAGTGCGGTGTAGAACTGTTCATATATATTGAACTATCCCGGACTGTTAGCGAAACTTCCTAGCTTTCAATTGGCTAGTGGGTTCATCCGAGTTATCCAGAGCATCCTCAAAGACACCCGTGGTTCTTCAAAGTTTCGTGCTTTCCACAAACCTGAACCCACAGTGCCCAACAACCATTTTGCTAACACTCAAAATCTCATCAGTACATCTGATGATGAAACCATCTCTACATCATCACCTCCACATATTTTCCTAGTGATACGACCACCGTGATCTACATTCACAAAATAGTGTTTACATCTGTGACCTCATTCTTGATAGCTGTCAACATCTGTGGAATCTAACAACGATTGACTTCGCTTCATTCCAATGCATGTTCCACATCTGTATTCTATAAGCTTGGGCAATTTCTCGCTGTCCTCGAGTCTGACAACCAATTGTTTCGTTCCATCTCCTTCCGATGTGTGTATTCCGAAAGGTACTCCAATCAGTTTTGTTTGCCCTCATGAATTTCGCTGGTCCTAGTTTATGTGTATAAACCAAGACAATCATATCCGTAATTGCCTAATAATACAAATACAATCGTCGAACTTCAATGATATAACCACGGCTTATCAGTGGAATATAGAGTTGTCTGAGAAGATTACGATGCAGAATTCTAATTTATATGAAAAGTAGACTGATTTGACGGAGATGGAGGAGAATATGTCGGATATTTTTTGACGTTTACTATGAGTTTTATTGATTTTGTCCTCCTTCATTTTGAACAAATGAAATATTCCGTCGTTGTGCTTTTCTACTTTCTCAATGTTCATTCTCAATATTCAATCTGACAAACTGATTGTATAAACGACGTTTTGGAAATCTCCTGACTAGAACCATTTTTCAATGCACTCGAACATGCCATTATCGAGATGTCACGTGAGGTAGGACTCGGACCTAATCCAGCTAAAAATGAATGAATCATAACGGCCAAAAGTAGCATCAGTGGATATGCTTACATGTCCTCTTGCAAGAAACATCAAAACCATTACAATTATATACCTTCCCGACAGAACCAACACCTGCTTCTTCGACTTTCTCAACTGTTTCCGACAGCAAATACTTCCACTGAAAAATTCCCATGATTATAAACATAAAATAACCCATACTGGATATATCCCGTTCTTTAAAATACTTCCATCACTTCCTTCAAACGAGTCACATACACAAACTTTTAGTGTGTCCCGAGTGTGTCTGCTAAAAGCCGTTGTTGTCTCCACGGTCGAAATCAAGTGTGCAAGTAATCTCAGCACTTGAGTGTCAGTTGATTGTTGCAAATGAACAACATAATACAACGGTCATTAGCCCAATGTGGTTGAGATCCCCTGTCCATCAAACGTGAGGTTGTTATTTGATAACCCTCCATATATCTTCGGGAAATTTCCTCAAGATTTCATCATTCAACTGTCTAGAGACCAGTCTTGAATTTATTACACAATGTACGGTAAATGTCAATCGCTCTCACACTTCAACACAGTGACCACCTGTACACGGATCATATTGCCAATATGTCGAGTTTAGACGAAAATGAAATTATTCTGTTTTCAGCTAACATTTGCAGACCATTCGGAATTTTGGTCCACACCATTTCGAAATTACTTCCATCATCATAGAAGATAATACCTGACTGATATTTATCAGAGCTTGTATGGATTGATACCAGTAAAAGGAGTTTCTGTTCGAGATACAGCTTTCAAGCTGAGGGATGGTAAAAGGGTATTGCCGTGTTCGATGAGACATCGCATTCTGTGAAAATGAGAAAGCAGGAAAGCAATATTACTTCTTTAGGAAAGATATATGTATATATCATAGGTTGTGTAACTCGACTATGTGGAACAGTTCTACAATGATAAACAGCGTGGGTCATTGTGGCCCTATTCAGTGATGATTAACTACCAATTGTAGCTGAGTGCGGCATTATGAAACTACTACCTATTTCCAGGTATGATGTCCATACGATCAGAAAGGCGGGGATGTTTCTAAGCAAAATTATTACTTTCTTCATGGTGGTATTGTAGACAAATTTACATGAGCACACTGATGCTGATTGTCGTTGAGAATCAGACATTGTAATCATTTTCGTCCACTTCCAGTAGTGAAACACAGCCTCCGTGCCCATGCAACCATCCTGCAAAGTGAGAGTGGTTTGTGTGGACGTTAATCCAGTTGGCATCAATCGAATGAACTGGAAATTCACTCGTGCAGCGGCCATGGTGTTTCCCTTCCTATACCGTTTGACCACCATTCCCGTGCACAGGCAACCAGTCATGCTTATCAGATTTTCGTCCCACCTTTCGTCCACCTACATAAGTAAAATTTCACGGACTTCGAAAATGTGAAACAATACTTCCTTCAGTATTCTCATGTGCACACAATCTTCGAAACGTTTGGGGATTGCAGCTGAGTGAGAATGTCGATCAGTCATTATGTGGTCGACGTGAATAAATGAGAAACACAAGAATGAGAACACTAATCAATAATCAGGTACTCCAATTGACTTGTGACTCATCCGTACTTGCTCATCGTTCTGCTACTCTGAATATGCACCTTGAGGCTCAACACCGTCGAAATCGGTCCATCAAATCCCAATGAGAACCATTTGAAAGGAACAATAGAAGCAGACGAAATGAAATTGAGCATCCCAGGATTTTAGTGTTGCTAATGTGAATGACGAGTTGGGAACGAAAAAGAACTCATCATATATTGTTTCATATATTAGTTCCCGATTTATATGGTAAAAACAGACAGGTGTACGAAGTTTCTCAGAAGCACTCATTTGGAGATTTTACGTATAAAGTAGTGACAACTCCCGACCGCACTGTTGTCGTTCCTCAGCTTGGCTGTGCCTGACCCACATCTCACTATCAGCGAACCACCGTGATCGGTTTTCAGTAAACTATCCGAATAGGAACTTCCAGTCGCATTCCTGATAAACAAGTCAAGTAGGCTTGAAGAAATCACTAAGCGACATTGGCACGGAAAATGATGTGTGCGTATTTGTATTGACGGAATTTGTAACCGGTGTTGTTGGAGCCGTTCATATCGACCCAGTTATCTTTCGTAACTAAAACGGCATTGATTAAATACTGTTGTTCACATCATATTATTTGACCAAACAAAATATCCCATCGTTGTGAGTTCACTCAGTTTTTGGAGTTATTTGATGTCTGTCAGATCGGAAGTAGGACCAACGTTATTGCAAACCGTCTGACGGATCTGAACAGAAATTTCTACCTACTCAAGTTAGATACACACTGACACATGGCCTAGATATGATTGGTGTATGTGCATTTAGGCAACAATGCTTTCAGAGGCTTTGAAAACAGATATCTTGAAACTGGGATGAACCGAGGCTCCTCAGGAAGAGTTTTGGATGATGTGCTTGTGAGATACCATTGTGGATGAGAATACCTCAAGGGCCATTGTTCAGGTGAAAGCAACTTCGGGGGTCTAAACATTTTCGGTTGACCCTCAGCGTGCTCTTCTGAGACAGTTGTCGAATTACTTACTATTTTGGCAATGTTCATCTTCAAAATGCCCTTATAAATCGACGGATAACACAAACTCGTCTGGCCAGTGACCATCCTCTCTTCTCTATTCATCTTTAGTCCCCTATTCCTCTCTTTCAATAAAAGCTCCATCCCAATTTCCCCATTAGTCCATTACTGTCCCACCATTGTGAATATTACAAACGGTTTGGGAAAATTCCGATTGCATCTTACTATGTGTCAAGTAGTGAAACTAACAGCCCAACACATCCTAACGACTAAGACGGACGGCAGCTACAACAATAAGCGTCATTTGTTTTATATAGAAGAATTAGTTTCCAATAGCCTAGTTCATCAAACCAATATCTACACACTGCCAATGACACTCGCATACCAAATTACGGCCGCGATTCACCCACGTGCAACTGGCAATTGCGTCACGATTTCCGCTGATTGTTTTTGATGGTACCTGTTCCGCATCCCTATGGATGAGAATATTTTCGGGAACAGTCCCTCGCAGCTCAACTGAACCCAGTCAGATGAATTCTAAATTCGGAGGTGACATGGTATCTACTAAGTGTACCCGGAAATTGTGCACTCAGTTCGAATGAAATCGCACTTCCGTCATACACCGAACAAATAAGGTCCAATGGTTACTCACTCGAATTGCAATTCACAGCTCGTGATTTTGTCAGCATGAAAAAAATCTGAAATCTGTGTGTTACCCAAAACCATATGAGCGTATATAAATGGAGAAAGGAGTTAAACATAGAACATTTCGAGTGGAAGATTAAGGGTCCTTAGCTTTACCACACGAATAAACCGTAAGAACAACAATCGACAATCGATAAATCAATCTGAATCATGATTCGTTCGTGTTTACTCATCGTTCTACTACTCGCAATATGCACCTCACGAATAGATGCCTTCGTGTTCGGTCGATCACATGATCGTGTGAAATCTGTTGAGGAAGTAACGAACACGGTCAAAGAAACCGATGGCGGAGGAGCAGTGAAAATGGAAAGGAAGGAGAAATCGGATAAACCTGAAGTCAATGAGGTAGTTGAGTTGCCTGGTGAAGAGGAGAATGCGATTGAGGAGACGGAGACAGAGACGGAGACGGAGTTGGAGAGGGACACGTCGAATGTGGTGCCAACTATTACTAGACGACGTTGGCACGGAAGATGGTGTGTGCGTGTTTGTGTGCACGGAATTTGTTACCGTCGTTGTTGGGGCCATTGATGCTGACCCATTCATTTTGTGTAACTGGAATTGTTTTGAATTTTTAATCCTAATCAGTTTGCATAATTTTATCAAATAAAATATTTCATCGTTGTGCATTCCTACATACACGTTTTTCTCTAATAACTTTAAGTGAGTTTCGGAATTGTCCAAAGTCTGTCGCATTGGATATAGATTCGAAGTTATAACAAATCTCTGAATTAATCTGACCAGAAAAACGTGTTGCCAATTAGATAAATACACTCGGATACGCAACATTCAGAATGCCACTTAGGATTAGACAGGAATAGTGAACTTGTCTGAGATGGTATTTTGATTGAGAACCTGATAGTTATTGTGATAACGGGCAGAGGCCCATGAACTACTCGAAGGTCATTTCAAATATATTCCACTACTGGAAGTTCATTTCGAACATATTCCTATTTACGCCTAATTCATGTATCTGTCCGAACCCAGCATGTGCTTCGCGGAGCTTGTTGGGTCCCAAGAGATAGGGACTGGTTGAAATTCGGGGATTGTTAAACTCCCTTGATGTCCAACGATCTCGAAGATCTGATGGATCAATCTCAAGATTGGTCCATTTCACGAAAAATGAGGATCGGCCAAAGTTGACGCTTTGCAAGCTATGTGCCTATATCCCACACACGCAGTGTAGCTCCCACCTTCTCAACCGAATAAGACGGATATGTACGGATGTTACGTTCGCTGATGAACTCAGTCTGATCCGAACAGTGCTTCAAAACAACGGATATCTGGATGCAGTAATCGATAAACATACCATCACAAACTTAATAAAACTGAACACGAATGGAAGTCACGGCACGAAAAGCATACCGATTGCGCCGATTGAAGAAAGCCCAACTCTGTACACCACTTCAAATAGGATTTACCACTTCCAGTGGGAGTGTTGAGTCACCCACATCGGTCAAATAGAATGGCAGTTATGTGGCAAAACTTTGGAACATATTCCCAACTGAGTTGAACAAGCAATCGACCCTGAGACTTCAAGCACTGACGATTGATGAACTGACAGGACATTGTCGTCCTCAATAGCTCAACACATACTAGTGACGCAATACCAATTTCACAAAGAAAGAGCGTTCTGAGTAAATACGGAACAGAAAATACGAAACTACTTAGATTTGTCTAAGCGATAGCAATTAAACGATGGAAACCACCATTGTGCATACAGAAATAGTTGTATGTGACATTAATTATATCATGATGAGAGACACGTTCGTAATTTTGTTGTTATGGCTTTGCTCGAATATAAACTGTGGCACTGACCGTTGTCTGTTGTATGTATTGTCTGGAGATAGAGTAAAATCGTCCTGTGTGGTAATCGTGCAATATGGTTATTCTGACTTTTCATTTCAGATGTGGTGGGTGACTGTCGTAGTTACGGTAGAGGGGGGGGGGAAGGAATCGGACTGTATGAGCATGACCAGGTGGACGGAAATGAGTTCTCCATAGGGATGTTCTATCTGTGGTTTGGTGTGCGGGATTATTGATATGATTCACGGAGGAATACAAACCTGAAATGGAGAGAGAATTCTGTCTGTCGACGACTCCCTGGTGTCGTGTGCTAACTAACAGAGCACAATGCTGGTGAAGATCGATACCTAGAATGGGATGCGTGACAGGTACTATCAAAAACAGTCAGCGGAAATCGTGACGCAATTGCAAGTTGCACGTGGGGGACTCGTGGCCGTAATTTGGTATGCGAGTGCCATTGGCAGTGCGTAGATATTGGTTTGATGAACTAGGTTATTGGAAACTAATTCTTCTATATACAACAGATGACGCTTATTGTTGTAGCTGCCGTCCGTCTTAGTCGTTAGGATGTGTTGGGTTGTTAGTTTCACTACTTGATACATAGTAAGATGCGATCGGCTTCTCATTGTGGAGAATATTCCCAAACCGTTTGTAATATTAACAATGGTGGGACAGTAATGGACTAATGGGAAAATTGGGATGGAGCTTTTAATGAAAGAGAGGAATAGGGGACTAAAGAGGAATAGAGAAGAGGGTATGGTCACTGGCCAGACAAGCTTGTGATATCCGTCGATTTATAAGGGCATTTTGAATATGCACATTGCCGAAATAGTAAGTAGTTCGACGCCCGACTTGGAAGAGCACGCTGAGGGTCAACCCAAACCTTCTAGACCCCCGAAGTTGCCTTCACCTGACCAATGGCCCTTGAGGTATTCTCATCCACAATGGTATCTCACAAGCACATCATCCAAAACTCTTCCTGAGGAGCCTCGGTTCTTTCCAGTTTCAAGATTTCTATTTTCAATGCCTCTGAAAGCACTGTTGTTCACTACAAGATGACGGGATATTAGCTTGAAATCTACATTGGGTTTGCCCGTTGTTCTGTACACCTGCATGTATAACCGAATTGTTGACAGATTCTCTACTGCATATTGAAATTTTGTTCCGTGAGTTCAAATCCATTATGTCTACCTCCTATGCCGCTTCCTCAGTGCACATCTTCAATCGGATCTGTTCGTATTTTGAACGACAATATCGCCTATCTTGGTGTCCCTGCATTAGGTTACAGAGTACCGAAGTATCAAGAGTGGTTCATATTCGATAGTTAGTTGTTGAGTCACCGTGTGCCACTTCCCTCGCTATCTTGGATTAGGGGAAAAGACAAGGAGGAGAATCCGTGTGTGTTGGACATTCTTGACGATGCCCATGAATTGGAAGAGCAGTTTGTTCCTAATATTTATTCGCTTGCGGAAGAGATGAGTTCCAAAATGACACAATATTAATTGAAGTTCGAGTAACTGGATGCCTCAATGCACAAACACCAATCATATCTAGGCCATGTGTCAGTGTGTATCTAACTTGAGTAGGTAGAAATTTCTGTTCAGATCCGTCAGACGGTTTGCAATAACGTTGGTCCTACTTCCGATCTGACAGACATCAAATAACTCCAAAAACTGAGTGAACTCACAACGATGGGATATTTTGTTTGGTCAAATAATATGATGTGAACAACAGTATTTAATCAATGCCGTTTTAGTTACGAAAGATAACTGGGTCGATATGAACGGCTCCAACAACACCGGTTACAAATTCCGTCAATACAAATACGCACACATCATTTTCCGTGCCAATGTCGCTTAGTGATTTCTTCAAGCCTACTTGACTTGTTTATCAGGAATGCGACTGGAAGTTCCTATTCGGATAGTTTACTGAAAACCGATCACGGTGGTTCGCTGATAGTGAGATGTGGGTCAGGCACAGCCAAGCTGAGGAACGACAACAGTGTGGTCGGGAGTTGTCACTACTTTATACGTAAAATCTCCAAATGAGTGCTTCTGAGAAACTTCGTACACCTGTCTGTTTTTACCATATAAATCGGGAACTAATATATGAAACAATATATGATGAGTTCTTTTTCGTTCCCAACTCGTCATTCACATTAGCAACACTAAAATCCTGGGATGCTCAATTTCATTTCGTCTGCTTCTATTGTTCCTTTCAAATGGTTCTCATTGGGATTTGATGGACCGATTTCGACGGTGTTGAGCCTCAAGGTGCATATTCAGAGTAGCAGAACGATGAGCAAGTACGGATGAGTCACAAGTCAATTGGAGTACCTGATTATTGATTAGTGTTCTCATTCTTGTGTTTCTCATTTATTCACGTCGACCACATAATGACTGATCGACATTCTCACTCAGCTGCATCCCCCAAATAGATCTATACACAACCCATTCCTTCAGTCATATAAAACCATGTTAATTTTGGTTACTCGTGAGTTTCAGCAACGTGGTTTTGTCAAAATCACGATTTGATAATAAGAATTCGATTGGGGAACTTACAATCTGTCTTCTTTTGTTTGATGTGGAAGGGAAGTTAGCTTTGAGCACGACTGCGTGCGCAATTTCTGTTATAAATAAATGGGTTTGATTTATTCCAAATTTAGTGTCTGTTCAACTGGGATTGTTGATTTGTGTTTGGCGTTTATTGGAGCATTTTATTTGGAAATAAATTTCGACGCACTCCCGTATCATGCTTTATTCTATCAGTCCACTCCTAAACCAATGCAGTCACAACTACCGACTGGTCGACCACATAATGACTGATCGACAATCTCACTCAGCTGCAATCCCCAAACGTTTCGAAGATTGTGTGCACATGAGAATACTGAAGGAAGTATTGTTTCACATTTTCGAAGTCCGTGAAATTTTACTTATGTAGGTGGACGAAAGGTGGGACGAAAATCTGATAAGCATGACTGGTTGCCTGTGCACGGGAATGGTGGTCAAACGGTATAGGAAGGGAAACACCATGGCCGCTGCACGAGTGAATTTCCAGTTCATTCGATTGATGCCAACTGGATTAACGTCCACACAAACCACTCTCACTTTGCAGGATGGTTGCATGGGCACGGAGGCTGTGTTTCACTACTGGAAGTGGACGAAAATGATTACAATGTCTGATTCTCAACGACAATCAGCATCAGTGTGCTCATGTAAATTTGTCTACAATACCACCATGAAGAAAGTAATAATTTTGCTTAGAAACATCCCCGCCTTTCTGATCGTATGGACATCATACCTGGAAATAGGTAGTAGTTTCATAATGCCGCACTCAGCTACAATTGGTAGTTAATCATCACTGAATAGGGCCACAATGACCCACGCTGTTTATCATTGTAGAACTGTTCCACATAGTCGAGTTACACAACCTATGATATATACATATATCTTTCCTAAAGAAGTAATATTGCTTTCCTGCTTTCTCATTTTCACAGAATGCGATGTCTTTTCGAACGCGGCGATACCCTTTTACCATCCCTCAGCTTGAAGGCTGTCTCTCGAGCAAAAACTCTTTCCACTGGTATCACTCCATACAAGCCCTGATAAATATCAGTCAAGTATTATCTTCTATGATGATGGAAGTAATTTCGAAATGGTGTGGACCAAAATTCCGAATGGTCTGCAAATGTTAGCTGAAAACAGAATAATTTCATTTTCGTCTAAACTCGACATATTGGCAATATGATCCGTGTACAGGTGGTCACTGTGTTGAAGTGTGAGAGCGATTGACATTTACCGTACATTGTGTAATAAATTCAAGACTGGTCTCTAGACAGTTGAATGATGAAATCTTGAGGAAATTTCCCGAAGATATATGGAGGGTTATCAAATAACAACCTCACGTTTGATGGACAGGGGATCTCAACCACATTGGGCTAATGACCGTTGTATTATGTTGTTCATTTGCAACAATCAACTGACACTCAAGTGCTGAGATTACTTGCACACTTGATTTCGACCGTGGAGACAACAACGGCTTTTAGCAGACACACTCGGGACACACTAAAAGTTTGTGTATGTGACTCGTTTGAAGGAAGTGATGGAAGTATTTTAAAGAACGGGATATATCCAGTATGGGTTATTTTATGTTTATAATCATGGGAATTTTTCAGTGGAAGTATTTGCTGTCGGAAACAGTTGAGAAAGTCGAAGAAGCAGGTGTTGGTTCTGTCGGGAAGGTATATAATTGTAATGGTTTTGATGTTTCTTGCAAGAGGACATGTAAGCATATCCACTGATGCTACTTTTGGCCGTTATGATTCATTCATTTTTAGCTGGATTAGGTCCGAGTCCTACCTCACGTGACATCTCGATAATGGCATGTTCGAGTGCATTGAAAAATGGTTCTAGTCAGGAGATTTCCAAAACGTCGTTTATACAATCAGTTTGTCAGATTGAATATTGAGAATGAACATTGAGAAAGTAGAAAAGCACAACGACGGAATATTTCATTTGTTCAAAATGAAGGAGGACAAAATCAATAAAACTCATAGTAAACGTCAAAAAATATCCGACATATTCTCCTCCGTCTCCGTCAAATCAGTCTACTTTTCATATAAATTAGAATTCTGCATCGTAATCTTCTCAGACAACTCTATATTCCACTGATAAGCCGTGGTTATATCATTGAAGTTCGACGATTGTATTTGTATTATTAGGCAATTACGGATATGATTGTCTTGGTTTATACACATAAACTAGGACCAGCGAAATTCATGAGGGCAAACAAAACTGATTGGAGTACCTTTCGGAATACACACATCGGAAGGAGATGGAACGAAACAATTGGTTGTCAGACTCGAGGACAGCGAGAAATTGCCCAAGCTTATAGAATACAGATGTGGAACATGCATTGGAATGAAGCGAAGTCAATCGTTGTTAGATTCCACAGATGTTGACAGCTATCAAGAATGAGGTCACAGATGTAAACACTATTTTGTGAATGTAGATCACGGTGGTCGTATCACTAGGAAAATATGTGGAGGTGATGATGTAGAGATGGTTTCATCATCAGATGTACTGATGAGATTTTGAGTGTTAGCAAAATGGTTGTTGGGCACTGTGGGTTCAGGTTTGTGGAAAGCACGAAACTTTGAAGAACCACGGGTGTCTTTGAGGATGCTCTGGATAACTCGGATGAACCCACTAGCCAATTGAAAGCTAGGAAGTTTCGCTAACAGTCCGGGATAGTTCAATATATATGAACAGTTCTACACCGCACTTAGTGAATTACATTATGAACAGAGATAACTGCAAGGCATTCATGAGTTTGATTTCTTAGAAATATTTGCTATCCAAATATTAGGGGCGAACGTGGGGATAAAGACGGAGGCTTTTGATTGGAATAATGCATCTCAGATGAAAAAAAGTTTTACTTATAAATGATTTCAGATTTATGGACTTCGCGATGATTATGAAGAGTGGTTAACCGATTCATTTGTGGTACTTTGTGCAATTCACATATTCTACCATTTCATTCTCAGAGCATTGCACATAACGTTTTACCAATTTAGAAAGTTCAATGAAGGCACAATTTCAACGCACGCCCACTCTTTCATTCAATCCGAGATCAAAGATCAGAGATCAAATTACAACCAATAACGAACAAAAACAAAAGCAGAGAAACGATTCAAAGCATTTTTCTAAATGCGCTGATTCAGATATATTGAGTACATTATGGTCTGAAGTTCATCACACAGTCCAACTACAAATCGAACTTCCGTCTATTGCCCAACCAATCATATCAAGTCAACACACGAACATTGGTAGTCATCACTGAAAAAGATGGTGGAAATCGGCAGATAGTCAGACAACTCATGTGGATATATAAATGGAGGACTGGTAAAGAGCACAACGAGTCGACCGAATAGTGGAGCCGAAATCATTGGTCAGCATTGAAGGATTCAATCTGAATAATGACAAACCCATGTTTTCTCATTGTTCTTCTACTTGCAGTATGCACATTCCAGCTCAATGGCCTCTCAACTGGTAAAACAAATGCAAACAACAAATTGAATAAATTCGATCGTGCAACCAAAGTTGTCCAATTACCTGATGAGAACGAGTATGAGGTGGACAAGATGGATCTGGTGCCAATAATTACCAGGGAAGATATGTATGGCAGATGGTGTGTGCGTGTTTGTGTTAAAGTAATATGTTGGCGTCGTTGTTGGGGCTAGTGAGCCTGTTCACGTTATTGCACGATTTGCAGTGTTGCCATTAGGCATTTGCGCTGCCAATGGATGTTCATTTTCGGTAATATCAGTTAGTCGTCACGACTTTCCTGAATCCATGCCACCCTATAACGTTACCGTATCAAACCAGTTCACTCAGTGTGTGCAGCTTCGCGTCCCAGATTTCGTCCAGCTGCAGTAACGTTTTCTCTATGAAGTGCGAATATGTGAAATAATATTTCTTCCAATATTCCCGAGAATAAACAATCTTTAAATTGCTTAGGAAATATAGGAAGGATAGGATGGGAGTGTAATCATATTTGAATGGGCAGTCGGTAGTTGTGAGTGGGTCAGTGCAAATGTGAACGGCTAGAGTAGGGCAGAATATGGACAGCTTCGAGTCCGGAGTGGGACGGCTTCATCCAATGGAAATTGAATTCCGTCTAGGAAGAACATTACACATACAGACAGTAAAACACCACCGAAAATATTAGTCAGTGGTGTGCGATAAGAATTGACTGAGGCTTCCAATACAATAGTAAATAACTGGGAACGGGCGATGCAGATGAGAATTGGATGGAATTGTGTAGTCTGTAGGCAACCCTCTGTATACTATGTCAAGATTCTCATTGTACGTGTACATTCTCAGATACTCACACACAAATTGCTCCAACGTCCATTTATCATCAAAGTTGACTTGTATCATGACTCATCAAACGATCTATTATCAATGTTCCATTTATGCAGATTTCTAATAACAACTTCAAATGTACATACTCAAAAAATAAAATTTCAACATACTCGATAACCAAATACTTACGTGTTGCATTGAAAAAGATCGGAAGATGAATGTGGATTAAACTGAACGATCAGGTTATATAACCAACGCGATGGAGCAAAGTAGTCTACATTACTCGACTGTATCCCGTGGATTATCCCAGGTCATTGCTGGCTACTTGATCAAAAATAGTCACAAGCTTATGACCATCACCCTCGGTATTATTTCCTTTTGGTCAATCACCGGTAGTCAAATGATCACTGGCCATCAAGATCCTTAGAGGTCGCTTCCAATACTGAACACGTTTATCAGTTTGTAATTATTTAGTCCGATTTATTGCACACACCACTGATTGTAGGAATTGGATAAAATGCGGAATACACAACTGCATTTTCTGGGGCAGACAATGCAATATGGCAAAATATGCACGGCCGTTTCGGTAGTAGGTTTTCACATCCACTACCTAGTAGAATTGATCCCACTGCTACCTACTCAATCCGACTCCCTTCTGGTCGTGTGCTAGTGGCCATCGAGGGTATTCGTACATACACCACACTCCTGAGACCGTTTCATTGCGCACGCCAAATCTGTACACCAATGTTAGAATTGTGTACTACCGTGGACAGATAGATTCTGCATTATGTCATCATTGCATAGAGCCACGATGACATCCATACAATGTGCAGACCATGTTGTTATTGGATACAGAATCTGGACAACCTTTACCAAAAGAAGAATAACTCCAAACGAAATAAATAAAGTCATAGCATGTTTGATGAGCAAATATATAGGTGTTGACTCAAAGAGGAGTAAGAAAGAGAAATTTCCATTTTACATCCAAATTTTCCCACTATGACAAACTATTTATAAGGAAACGATTAGTGACAAACAGATTTGTTTTCTTTGGTACTTCAAATCAGACAAATACAACACGCGAACAAGGGTTTGTAAAATCAGTCAGGTTGGTGAATGGACCAATGTGTTCACAGGAATTCACAATAACAACTGTCAGGTTGGTGATAGCGGATTCGAGTGGACAACTCCACCACTTGTTCTGCCAATTGCGTGTGTCTGTCTCTCGATCTCGATAAACATTGACCAGGTAAGAAACAGTACCTTGACAAACACTTTCTCGTAGTAACGTGTTCGTAATCACCTCAGTTGTGGATAGGATTCGTTGGCCGACTCCAATGGAGCGGGTTTGTGACACTCAATGGATGACTTTGAAAACTCCATCTCGCGTCAGCTTGTGTCCCATATCGAGCGCACGTTCAAAGATAGCACTGTTTACAGTTTTGAGCGTTCCTTTTGTGAGACAGATAAGGAAATGCTCTTGGACTCGCTGAGAGAGACACCTGGTTGTTTTTCCACACGAATCTACTACTGTCACACTGGCAACTGCAACTGTGAATTCCTGTAACCACTGGGGTCAATTTACTAACTTCACCATGTTTACAAGATGCCGTATCTGTGTACTGCATTGGTCTAATGAGGAATAACGAGTAGAAAAATCTGCGTTTGCTACACACAGCTTTCGAATCAAAATCAAACCACGAGAATATTCTACGGATTATTTCACTGTTGAAAATATTGTAGTGTAAAAAATATTCTGTGCGCCCAGTAGAAACAGTATTGGGGCAGATCATTAAATTCCTCTCGAACTCAGTCGACTGCATACTACAATCAGGGGAAAACATGAGTGGTACGTTTACCCCAAAATCATGCACACAATGCTCATGAAATTACTCTTCAGTCTCACACTGAACAAATAAAGTCAAATGATTGCTCATCGAAATTGTTACTCACGATTCGTGATATTGACAGAAATTACTATGTACTGAAATCTCTGAGAATCTGAACACGACATGTTCATATATAAATGGAGGAATGAGATGAGCACAGAAGAATTCAAGTGAAAGATTCAGAGTCCTTAGTTTTACCACACGGATTAACCACAAAAGCAACAGTTGGCAATCCAGAAACCAATCAGAATCATGATTCGTTCACGTTTGCTCATTGTTCTACTACTCGCAATATGCACCTCTCAAATCGATGCGCTGGTGTTCGGTCGATCACAAGATGACGTGAAACCATTGGAAGAAGGAACAAGAACAGTGTACGTAATTGGACTAGAAAGAAGGACGAGAACTGAAAAGGAGAAATCAGTTGAAGCAGTATCAGCAGCAGCAGCAGCAGAAGCAGTAGGGAAGAAGCCGGATGAACCCGAAAATGATGAGACAGACGAATTGCTCGATGAAGATGAGAATGCCATTGAAGAGACGGAGATGGAGGGAGACACTTCGATTGTTATGCCAAATATTGCTAGACTACGTTTGCGTAGAAGTTGGTGTGTACGTGTTTGTATTCGTGGAATTTGTTACCGTCGTTGTAGGGGCCATTGATGCTGACCCAGTTATCCTGTGTAACTGACGTTATTTTGATTTCCTCACCTTGTTCAGTTGCCATGATTTTATGAAATAAAATATTCCACTGTTTTGCATTCCTAATCTACATCGTCTTTTTCAACTTTCATGCAGTTTCTGAATGGTTCAATGTCTATCGCATCGGTTTGTTTTCAAGCATTATTACATACTCAGTGAGGGAAAACGCAAGGTTATTCTAGTCGTTGGATCACGTGCAGTTGACTCATGAGGGAAGTTTAGTCGGCAAACGAGAAAAATTAACCGTCCAATCTGAAGGGAATGTTGCAGTGAGATTTTCATATCAGGATGGGTGACAGCTTATGATAACGGCAGGAAACCACAATATCTGTGGTATTGAATATGTGGTAAAGACGTTCAATGATGGAACGGAATGAACAGCGCAAGGGAAATTTAATGATCCTGCCAATCAGTTGTAGAATTCATTGCAATGGTAAATTACGTGGTTACTTGGATTTAGAATACTAATCCATCCTTCCTAATCTATTCTAGTCCAAAACGAAGATGTGTGTGTTTCGAAAATTCGGAATCCTCAGCTGGGACTGACATTGGGTTGTTTGTAGTAGGTCCTTTTGAAAAGCCCATCTAATTTTCGTTCTATCTAACGAAATACATCAACATACGATTTGAATGATTAGAGCGCGTTACTTTGGCTATATTCTGGAATGGAAAGCACCGATTAGTAGCTGTCTAATTCTATGTTGAATTCCGAATTTTATGTGTGGGTCTCGTTCGTCTAATGTGTACCAATTGATGCCCAGTGAGAAACCCGCACATTTTTGGAAGAACTAGAAACTGCCTTTTCCGAAAATTGAGAAGAACCTGTTCAGATTACTCACTGGAATGCTTCATATAATCGTTATTCCTACTACGGCAACTCAGATATGTGACTGTAATCGGAGAGGGAGCGCATGATGACAATTACATAGAGAGCTGGATGGTTCGTGAGTTCTGCACCTCTATTACGAGGGTATTCACGGAAACCGTCAACCGTCTGCCTTCAACATGGAACTTAGTGACTAAACACATTGAATACCAACAGGTTCCATCAACAGGCAGTGGTAACTGCCACTGACAGCCTAAGAACAATTGGAAAATATTTCATCAAAATATATGCAACCACTGTGTACAAATTCCATTGTCAATGAAAATATATGGATGTGGTGAGTTCCTTGAGGAATACGACGACTGGCCTCCACGTCATTGTCATCTCACTAACGTTTCACTTTGGTGTTTTTAATACGTAAAATGAAGTTGGGTACAGTAAAAACTATCTCTCATCAGGTTATACTCAATCATACTGTTGTATCCAGTTTGAGTTGGACAAATGTCAAACGAACAAATCAAACTGAGGATTGTGTGATAGAGGAGATCTGGAAATGGGTGTAGGAAGACAAAAATATCTTTAAAAGAGAATGATCCAATCCATATGTTTCATTGACAATGGAATTTGTACACAGAGGTTGCATATATTTTGATGAAATATTTTCCAATTGTTCTAAGGCTGTCAGTGGCAGTTACCACTGCCTGTTGATGGAACCTGTTGGTATTCAATGTGTTTAGTCACTAAGTTCCATGTTGAAGGCAGACGGTTGACGGTTTCCGTGAATACCCTCGTAATAGAGGTGCAGAACTCACGAACCATCCAGCTCTCTATGTAATTGTCATCATGCGCTCCCTCTCCGATTACAAGCACACATCTGAGTTGCCGTAGTAGGAATAACGATTGTATGAAGCATTTCAGTGAGTAATCTGATCAGGTTCTTCTCAATTTTCGGAAAAGGCAGTTTCTAGTTCTTCCAAAAATGTGCGGGTTTCTCACTGGGCATCAATTGGTACACATTAGACGAACGAGACCCACACATAAAATTCGGAATTCAACATAGAATTAGACAGCTACTAATCGGTGCTTTCCATTCCAGAATATAGCCAAAGTAACGCGCTCTAATCATTCAAATCGTATGTTGATGTATTTCGTTAGATAGAACGAAAATTAGATGGGCTTTTCAAAAGGACCTACTACAAACAACCCAATGTCAGTCCCAGCTGAGGATTCCGAATTTTCGAAACACACACATCTTCGTTTTGGACTAGAATAGATTAGGAAGGATGGATTAGTATTCTAAATCCAAGTAACCACGTAATTTACCATTGCAATGAATTCTACAACTGATTGGCAGGATCATTAAATTTCCCTTGCGCTGTTCATTCCGTTCCATCATTGAACGTCTTTACCACATATTCAATACCACAGATATTGTGGTTTCCTGCCGTTATCATAAGCTGTCACCCATCCTGATATGAAAATCTCACTGCAACATTCCCTTCAGATTGGACGGTTAATTTTTCTCGTTTGCCGACTAAACTTCCCTCATGAGTCAACTGCACGTGATCCAACGACTAGAATAACCTTGCGTTTTCCCTCACTGAGTATGTAATAATGCTTGAAAACAAACCGATGCGATAGACATTGAACCATTCAGAAACTGCATGAAAGTTGAAAAAGACGATGTAGATTAGGAATGCAAAACAGTGGAATATTTTATTTCATAAAATCATGGCAACTGAACAAGGTGAGGAAATCAAAATAACGTCAGTTACACAGGATAACTGGGTCAGCATCAATGGCCCCTACAACGACGGTAACAAATTCCACGAATACAAACACGTACACACCAACTTCTACGCAAACGTAGTCTAGCAATATTTGGCATAACAATCGAAGTGTCTCCCTCCATCTCCGTCTCTTCAATGGCATTCTCATCTTCATCGAGCAATTCGTCTGTCTCATCATTTTCGGGTTCATCCGGCTTCTTCCCTACTGCTTCTGCTGCTGCTGCTGCTGATACTGCTTCAACTGATTTCTCCTTTTCAGTTCTCGTCCTTCTTTCTAGTCCAATTACGTACACTGTTCTTGTTCCTTCTTCCAATGGTTTCACGTCATCTTGTGATCGACCGAACACCAGCGCATCGATTTGAGAGGTGCATATTGCGAGTAGTAGAACAATGAGCAAACGTGAACGAATCATGATTCTGATTGGTTTCTGGATTGCCAACTGTTGCTTTTGTGGTTAATCCGTGTGGTAAAACTAAGGACTCTGAATCTTTCACTTGAATTCTTCTGTGCTCATCTCATTCCTCCATTTATATATGAACATGTCGTGTTCAGATTCTCAGAGATTTCAGTACATAGTAATTTCTGTCAATATCACGAATCGTGAGTAACAATTTCGATGAGCAATCATTTGACTTTATTTGTTCAGTGTGAGACTGAAGAGTAATTTCATGAGCATTGTGTGCATGATTTTGGGGTAAACGTACCACTCATGTTTTCCCCTGATTGTAGTATGCAGTCGACTGAGTTCGAGAGGAATTTAATGATCTGCCCCAATACTGTTTCTACTGGGCGCACAGAATATTTTTTACACTACAATATTTTCAACAGTGAAATAATCCGTAGAATATTCTCGTGGTTTGATTTTGATTCGAAAGCTGTGTGTAGCAAACGCAGATTTTTCTACTCGTTATTCCTCATTAGACCAATGCAGTACACAGATACGGCATCTTGTAAACATGGTGAAGTTAGTAAATTGACCCCAGTGGTTACAGGAATTCACAGTTGCAGTTGCCAGTGTGACAGTAGTAGATTCGTGTGGAAAAACAACCAGGTGTCTCTCTCAGCGAGTCCAAGAGCATTTCCTTATCTGTCTCACAAAAGGAACGCTCAAAACTGTAAACAGTGCTATCTTTGAACGTGCGCTCGATATGGGACACAAGCTGACGCGAGATGGAGTTTTCAAAGTCATCCATTGAGTGTCACAAACCCGCTCCATTGGAGTCGGCCAACGAATCCTATCCACAACTGAGGTGATTACGAACACGTTACTACGAGAAAGTGTTTGTCAAGGTACTGTTTCTTACCTGGTCAATGTTTATCGAGATCGAGAGACAGACACACGCAATTGGCAGAACAAGTGGTGGAGTTGTCCACTCGAATCCGCTATCACCAACCTGACAGTTGTTATTGTGAATTCCTGTGAACACATTGGTCCATTCACCAACCTGACTGATTTTACAAATCCTTGTTCGCGTGTTGTATTTGTCTGATTTGAAGTACCAAAGAAAACAAATCTGTTTGTCACTAATCGTTTCCTTATAAATAGTTTGTCATAGTGGGAAAATTTGGATGTAAAATGGAAATTTCTCTTTCTTACTCCTCTTTGAGTCAACACCTATATATTTGCTCATCAAACATGCTATGACTTTATTTATTTCGTTTGGAGTTATTCTTCTTTTGGTAAAGGTTGTCCAGATTCTGTATCCAATAACAACATGGTCTGCACATTGTATGGATGTCATCGTGGCTCTATGCAATGATGACATAATGCAGAATCTATCTGTCCACGGTAGTACACAATTCTAACATTGGTGTACAGATTTGGCGTGCGCAATGAAACGGTCTCAGGAGTGTGGTGTATGTACGAATACCCTCGATGGCCACTAGCACACGACCAGAAGGGAGTCGGATTGAGTAGGTAGCAGTGGGATCAATTCTACTAGGTAGTGGATGTGAAAACCTACTACCGAAACGGCCGTGCATATTTTGCCATATTGCATTGTCTGCCCCAGAAAATGCAGTTGTGTATTCCGCATTTTATCCAATTCCTACAATCAGTGGTGTGTGCAATAAATCGGACTAAATAATTACAAACTGATAAACGTGTTCAGTATTGGAAGCGACCTCTAAGGATCTTGATGGCCAGTGATCATTTGACTACCGGTGATTGACCAAAAGGAAATAATACCGAGGGTGATGGTCATAAGCTTGTGACTATTTTTGATCAAGTAGCCAGCAATGACCTGGGATAATCCACGGGATACAGTCGAGTAATGTAGACTACTTTGCTCCATCGCGTTGGTTATATAACCTGATCGTTCAGTTTAATCCACATTCATCTTCCGATCTTTTTCAATGCAACACGTAAGTATTTGGTTATCGAGTATGTTGAAATTTTATTTTTTGAGTATGTACATTTGAAGTTGTTATTAGAAATCTGCATAAATGGAACATTGATAATAGATCGTTTGATGAGTCATGATACAAGTCAACTTTGATGATAAATGGACGTTGGAGCAATTTGTGTGTGAGTATCTGAGAATGTACACGTACAATGAGAATCTTGACATAGTATACAGAGGGTTGCCTACAGACTACACAATTCCATCCAATTCTCATCTGCATCGCCCGTTCCCAGTTATTTACTATTGTATTGGAAGCCTCAGTCAATTCTTATCGCACACCACTGACTAATATTTTCGGTGGTGTTTTACTGTCTGTATGTGTAATGTTCTTCCTAGACGGAATTCAATTTCCATTGGATGAAGCCGTCCCACTCCGGACTCGAAGCTGTCCATATTCTGCCCTACTCTAGCCGTTCACATTTGCACTGACCCACTCACAACTACCGACTGCCCATTCAAATATGATTACACTCCCATCCTATCCTTCCTATATTTCCTAAGCAATTTAAAGATTGTTTATTCTCGGGAATATTGGAAGAAATATTATTTCACATATTCGCACTTCATAGAGAAAACGTTACTGCAGCTGGACGAAATCTGGGACGCGAAGCTGCACACACTGAGTGAACTGGTTTGATACGGTAACGTTATAGGGTGGCATGGATTCAGGAAAGTCGTGACGACTAACTGATATTACCGAAAATGAACATCCATTGGCAGCGCAAATGCCTAATGGCAACACTGCAAATCGTGCAATAACGTGAACAGGCTCACTAGCCCCAACAACGACGCCAACATATTACTTTAACACGAACACGCACACACCATCTGCCATACATATCTTCCCTGGTAATTATTGGCACCAGATCCATCTTGTCCACCTCATACTCGTTCTCATCAGGTAATTGGACAACTTTGGTTGCACGATCGAATTTATTCAATTTGTTGTTTGCATTTGTTTTACCAGTTGAGAGGCCATTGAGCTGGAATGTGCATACTGCAAGTAGAAGAACAATGAGAAAACATGGGTTTGTCATTATTCAGATTGAATCCTTCAATGCTGACCAATGATTTGGGCTCCCCTATTCGGTCGACTCGTTGTGCTCTTTACCAGTCCTCCATTCATATATCCACATGAGTTGTCTGACTATCTGCCGATTTCCACCATCTTTTTCAGTGATGACCACCAATGTTCGTGTGTTGACTTGATATGATTGGTTGGGCAATAGACGGAAGTTCGATTTGTAGTTGGACTGTGTGATGAACTTCAGACCATAATGTACTCAATATATCTGAATCAGCGCATTTAGAAAAATGCTTTGAATCGTTTCTCTGCTTTTGTTTTTGTTCGTTATTGGTTGTAATTTGATCTCTGATCTTTGATCTCGGATTGAATGAAAGAGTGGGCGTGCGTTGAAATTGTGCCTTCATTGAACTTTCTAAAGTGGTAAAACGTTATGTGCAATGCTCTGAGAATGAAATGGTAGAATATGTGAATTGCACAAAGTACCACAAATGAATCGGTTAACCACTCTTCATAATCATCGCGAAGTCCATAAATCTGAAATCATTTATAAGTAAAACTTTTTTTCATCTGAGATGCATTATTCCAATCAAAAGCCTCCGTCTTTATCCCCACGTTCGCCCCTAATATTTGGATAGCAAATATTTCTAAGAAATCAAACTCATGAATGCCTTGCAGTTATCTCTGTTCATAATGTAATTCACTAAGTGCGGTGTAGAACTGTTCATATATATTGAACTATCCCGGACTGTTAGCGAAACTTCCTAGCTTTCAATTGGCTAGTGGGTTCATCCGAGTTATCCAGAGCATCCTCAAAGACACCCGTGGTTCTTCAAAGTTTCGTGCTTTCCACAAACCTGAACCCACAGTGCCCAACAACCATTTTGCTAACACTCAAAATCTCATCAGTACATCTGATGATGAAACCATCTCTACATCATCACCTCCACATATTTTCCTAGTGATACGACCACCGTGATCTACATTCACAAAATAGTGTTTACATCTGTGACCTCATTCTTGATAGCTGTCAACATCTGTGGAATCAAACAACGATTGACTTCGCTTCATTCCAATGCATGTTCCATATCTGTATTCTATAAGCTTGGGCAATTTCTCGCTGTCCTCGAGTCTGACAACCAATTGTTTCGTTCCATCTCCTTCCGATGTGTGTATTCCGAAAGGTACTCCAATCAGTTTTGTTTGCCCTCATGAATTTCGCTGGTCCTAGTTTATGTGTATAAACCAAGACAATCATATCCGTAATTGCCTAATAATACAAATACAATCGTCGAACTTCAATGATATAACCACGGCTTATCAGTGGAATATAGAGTTGTCTGAGAAGATTACGATGCAGAATTCTAATTTATATGAAAAGTAGACTGATTTGACGGAGATGGAGGAGAATATGTCGGATATTTTTTGACGTTTACTATGAGTTTTATTGATTTTGTCCTCCTTCATTTTGAACAAATGAAATATTCCGTCGTTGTGCTTTTCTACTTTCTCAATGTTCATTCTCAATATTCAATCTGACAAACTGATTGTATAAACGACGTTTTGGAAATCTCCTGACTAGAACCATTTTTCAATGCACTCGAACATGCCATTATCGAGATGTCACGTGAGGTAGGACTCGGACCTAATCCAGCTAAAAATGAATGAATCATAACGGCCAAAAGTAGCATCAGTGGATATGCTTACATGTCCTCTTGCAAGAAACATCAAAACCATTACAATTATATACCTTCCCGACAGAACCAACACCTGCTTCTTCGACTTTCTCAACTGTTTCCGACAGCAAATACTTCCACTGAAAAATTCCCATGATTATAAACATAAAATAACCCATACTGGATATATCCCGTTCTTTAAAATACTTCCATCACTTCCTTCAAACGAGTCACATACACAAACTTTTAGTGTGTCCCGAGTGTGTCTGCTAAAAGCCGTTGTTGTCTCCACGGTCGAAATCAAGTGTGCAAGTAATCTCAGCACTTGAGTGTCAGTTGATTGTTGCAAATGAACAACATAATACAACGGTCATTAGCCCAATGTGGTTGAGATCCCCTGTCCATCAAACTTGAGGTTGTTATTTGATAACCCTCCATATATCTTCGGGAAATTTCCTCAAGATTTCATCATTCAACTGTCTAGAGACCAGTCTTGAATTTATTACACAATGTACGGTAAATGTCATTCGCTCTCACACTTCAACACAGTGACCACCTGTACACGGATCATATTGCCAATATGTCGAGTTTAGACGAAAATGAAATTATTCTGTTTTCAGCTAACATTTGCAGACCATTCGGAATTTTGGTCCACACCATTTCGAAATTACTTCCATCATCATAGAAGATAATACTTGACTGATATTTATCAGGGCTTGTATGGAGTGATACCAGTGGAAAGAGTTTTTGCTCGAGAGACAGCCTTCAAGCTGAGGGATGGTAAAAGGGTATCGCCGCGTTCGAAAAGACATCGCATTCTGTGAAAATGAGAAAGCAGGAAAGCAATATTACTTCTTTAGGAAAGATATATGTATATATCATAGGTTGTGTAACTCGACTATGTGGAACAGTTCTACAATGATAAACAGCGTGGGTCATTGTGGCCCTATTCAGTGATGATTAACTACCAATTGTAGCTGAGTGCGGCATTCTGAAACTACTACCTATTTCCAGGTATGATGTCCATACGATCAGATAAGCGGGGATGTTTCTAAGCAAAATTATTACTTTCTTCATGGTAGTATTGTAGCCAAATTTGCATGAGCACACTGATGCTGATTGTCGTTGAGAATCAGACATTGTAATCATTTTCGTCCACTTCCAGTAGTGAAACACAGCCTCCGTGCCCATGCAACCATCCTGCAAAGTGAGAGTGGTTTGTGTGGACGTTAATCCAGTTGGCATCAATCGAATGAACTGGAAATTCACTCGTGCAGCGGCCATGGTGTTTCCCTTCCTATACCGTTTGACCACCATTCCCGTGCACAGGCAACCAGTCATGCTTATCAGATTTTCGTCCCACCTTTCGTCCACCTACATAAGTAAAATTTCACGGACTTCGAAAATGTGAAACAATACTTCCTTCAGTATTCTCATGTGCACACAATCTTCGAAACGTTTGGGGATTGCAGCTGAGTGAGATTGTCGATCAGTCATTATGTGGTCGACCAGTCGGTAGTTGTGACTGCATTGGTTTAGGAGTGGACTGATAGAATAAAGCATGATACGGGAGTGCGTCGAAATTTATTTCCAAATAAAATGCTCCAATAAACGCCAAACACAAATCAACAATCCCAGTTGAACAGACACTAAATTTGGAATAAATCAAACCCATTTATTTATAACAGAAATTGCGCACGCAGTCGTGCTCAAAGCTAACTTCCCTTCCACATCAAACAAAAGAAGACAGATTGTAAGTTCCCCAATCGAATTCTTATTATCAAATCGTGATTTTGACAAAACCACGTTGCTGAAACTCACGAGTAACCAAAATTAACATGGTTTTATATGACTGAAGGAATGGGTTGTGTATAGATCTATTTGGGGGATGCAGCTGAGTGAGAATGTCGATCAGTCATTATGTGGTCGACGTGAATAAATGAGAAACACAAGAATGAGAACACTAATCAATAATCAGGTACTCCAATTGACTTGTGACTCGTCCGTACTTGCTCATCGTTCTGCTACTCTGAATATGCACCTTGAGGCTCAACACCGTCGAAATCGGTCCATCAAATCCCAATGAGAACCATTTGAAAGGAACAATAGAAGCAGACGAAATGAAATTGAGCATCCCAGGATTTTAGTGTTGCTAATGTGAATGACGAGTTGGGAACGAAAAAGAACTCATCATATATTGTTTCATATATTAGTTCCCGATTTATATGGTAAAAACAGACAGGTGTACGAAGTTTCTCAGAAGCACTCATTTGGAGATTTTACGTATAAAGTAGTGACAACTCCCGACCACACTGTTGTCGTTCCTCAGCTTGGCTGTGCCTGACCCACATCTCACTATCAGCGAACCACCGTGATCGGTTTTCAGTAAACTATCCGAATAGGAACTTCCAATCGCATTCCTGATAAACAAGTCAAGTAGGCTTGAAGAAATCACTGAGCGACATTGGCACGGAAAATGATGTGTGCGTATTTGTATTGACGGAATTTGTAACCGGTGTTGTTGGAGCCGTTCATATCGACCCAGTTATCGTTCGTAACTAAAACGGCATTGATTAAAAACTGTTGTTCACATCATATTATTTGACCAAACAAAATATCCATCGTTGTGCGTTCACTCAGTTTTTGGAGTTATTTGACGTCTGTCAGATCGGGAGTAGGACAGACGTCATTGCAAACCGTCTGACGTATCTACCTACTCCAGTTAGATACACACTGACACATGGCCCAAATATTATCGCTAAATGTGCAGTTATGCATCCTGTTACTTGAACTTCAATTATTATTGTGTCATTTTGGAACTCATCTCTTCCGCAAGCGAATAAATATTAGGAGCATATTGCTCTTCCAATTCAAACGCATCGTCAAGAATGTCCAACACACACGGATTCTCTTCCTTGTCTTTTCCCCTAATCCAAGATAGCGAGGGAAGTAGCACACAGTGAATCAACAACTAAGTATCGAATATGAACCACTCTTGATACTTCGGTACTCTGTAACCTAATGCAGGGACACCAAGATAGACGGTTGTGTCGTTCAAAATACGAACAGATCCGATTGAAGATGTGCATTGAGGAAGCAGCATAGGAGGTAGACATAATAGAATTGAACACACGGAACACAATTTCTATATGCAGTAGAAAATTTGTCAACAATTCGGTTAAACATGCAGGTGTACAGAACAACGGGCAAACCCAATGTAGACTTCAAGCTTGTATTCCATCATCTCGCAGTGAACAACAAAGCTTTCAGAGGCATTGGAAATAGAAATCTCGAAACTGGGATGAACCGAGGCTCCTCAGGAAGAGTTTTGGATGATGTGCTTGTGAGATACCATTGTGGATGAGAATACCTCAAGGGCCATTGTTCAGGTGAAAGCAACTTCGGGGGTCTAACTGTTTTGGGTTGACCCTCAGCTTGCTCTTCTGAGTAAAGCGTCGAATTACTTACTATTTTGGCAATGTTCATCTTCAAAATGCCCTTATAAATCGACGCATAACACAAGCTCGTCTGGCCAGTGACCATCCCCTCTTCTCTATTCATCTTTAGTCCCCTATTCCTCTCTTTCAATAAAAGCTCCATCCCAATTTCCCCATTAGTCCATTACTGTCCCACCATTGTGAATATTACAAACGGTTTGGGAAAACTACGATTGCATCTTACTATGTGTCAAGTAGTGGAACTAACAGCCCAACACATCCTAACGACTAAGACAGACGGCAGCTACAACAATAAACGTCATCTGTTGTATATTGAAGAATTAGTTTCGAATAGCCTAGTTCATCAAACCAATATCTACGCACTGCCAATGGCACTCCCATACCAAATTACGGCCGCGAGTCCCCTACGTGCAACTTGCAATTGCGTCACGATTTCCGCTGACTGTTTTTGATAGTACCCGTCACGCATCCCATTCTAGGTATCGATCTTCACCAGCATTGTGCTCTGTTAGTTAGCACACGACACCAGGGAGTCGTCGACACACAGAATTCTCTCTCCATTTCAGGTTTGTATTCCTCCGTGAATCATATCAATAATCCCGCACACCAAACCACAGATAGAACATCCCTATGGAGAACTCATTTCCGTCCACCTGGTCATGCTCATACAGTCCGATTCCTTCCCCCCCCCTCTACCGTAACTACGACGGTCACCCACCACATCTGAAATGAAAAGTCAGAATAACCATATTGCACGATTACCACACAGGACGATTTTACTCTATCTCCAGACAATACATACAACAGACAACGGTTAGTTCCACAGTTTATGTTCGAGCAAAGCCATGACAACAAAATTACTAACGTGATTCTCATCATGGTAAAATTAATGTCACATACAGCTACTTCTGTATGCACAATGGTGGTTTTCATCGTTTAATTGCTATCGCTTAGACAAATCTAAGTAGTTTCGTATTTTCTGTTCCGTATTTACTCAGAACGCTCTTTCTTCGTCAAATTGGTGTTGCGTCACTAGTATGTGTTGAGCTATTGAGGACGACAGTGTCCTATCAGTTCATCAATCGTCAGTGCTTGAAATCTTAGGGTCAATTGCTTGTTCAACTCACTTGGGAATATGTTCCAAAGATTTGCTACATAACTGCCATTCTATTTGACCGATGTGGGTGACTCAACACCCCCCACTGGAATTGGTAAATCACATTTGAAGTGGTGTACAGAGTTGGGCTTTCCTCAATCGGCGGAATCGGTATGCTCTTCGTGCTGTGACTTCCATTTGTGTTCAATTTTATTAAGTTTGTGATGGTATGTTTATCGATTACTGGATCAAAATATCCGTTCTTTTGAAGCATTGTTCGGATCAGACCGAGTTCGTCAGCGAACGTAACATCCGTACATATCCATCTAATTCTGTTGAGAAGGTGGGAGCTACAGTGCGTGTGTGGGATATAGGCACATAGCTTGCAAAGCGTCAACTTTGGCCGATCCTCATTTTTCGTGAAATGGACCAATCTTGAGATTGATCCATCAAATCTTCGAGATCGTTGAACATCGAGGGAGTTTAACAATCCCCGGATTTCAACCAGTCCCTTTCTCTTGGGACCCAACAAGCTCCGCGAAGCACATGCTGGTTTCGAACAGATACATGCATTAGGCGTAAATAGGAATACATTCGAAATGAACTTCCAGTAGTGTTTGGGCCTCCGCCTTTCAAATAATGCCTAAACAAAACTACAACTGACGTTATCACAATAACTATAAGGTCCTCAATCAAAATACCATCTCAGACAAGTTCACAATTCCATAAGTTCATGATTTTACTTACGCCGTGCTCGGTTCTTGTGTTTCCAGATGCATCGACCTAGTAAGAACTTACCAATAAACCTAGTAGCTGAGGCCGACATTCACAATTTCATTGTCACAATTCTATTCGAACTGACTCGATGTTTGCACATGACACTCAGACTCAGTAATGTGGACTAAAACGTTCGAATCTTTGTGAACCGAACAACACGTAATTTCGAACACTGTCTACATGTACTCAGACGACATTCTGGTGGCAAGTTCTCCAGAAAAAGATAAGATGACACGTGTACGCCCTTTCCGAGAAGCTTAGTCAACACAGTGTAATCCGAAAGCATGGAAAATGCGAATTGGGTAAGTCCACTACCAATTTCTTAGGACTACACATTTCAGCCTCCGGAATACGCTCTCTCCCACACAAGCCAGCGACAATTCAAGACTATCCTCAAGTTCAGTATTTTGGGTAATTATCCAAATTCTTCTTCCTGGTTAACTTATTTCACCGGTTGATCCCTACTGCACCGAAATAACGCAGACTCTCACTGACCTTCTATGTGGAAGCAAGTGAGACTTTACATTCCTTGACGCGACACAATCAGCATCAGCCTCGATCAAGCAAGCTGTCATCAACACAGCACTCCTTTCGACCTATTGGCATCAAGCACAAACACTTAAGACATGGTTGTCGGATCAGTGTTGTAGCAATTCGTAAACGACTCATTGCAACCAATAACCATCTTCTCAAAGCATATAAAACCTACCGCATCACATTTTTCTACGAATAGCTGCAAACTACTTGCAAAAGAGTATTATTTGGAAGGATTCATCGAACATGGGAAACATTTCTCGAAGTTGATTGACACATCAACATTCAACAACCGTTTTGGCAGAAGAACATTCCTGTCTAATCCTAAGTGGCATTCTGAGTGTTGCATATCCGAAAGTATTTATCTAATTGGCAACACGTTTTTCTGGTCAGATTAATTCAGAGATTTGTTATAACTTCGAATCTTTATCCAATGCGACAGACTTTGGACAATTTCGAAACTCACTTAAAGTTATTAGAGAAAAACGTGTATGTAGGAATGCACAACGATGAAATATTTTATTTGATAAAATTATGCAAACTGATTAGGATTAAAAATTCAAAACAATTCCAGTTACACAAAATGAATGGGTCAGCATCAATGGCCCCAACAACGACGGTAACAAATTCCGTGCACACAAACACGCACACACCATCTTCCGTGCCAACGTCGTCTAGTAATAGTTGGCACCACATTCGACGTGTCCCTCTCCAACTCCGTCTCCGTCTCTGTCTCCGTCTCCTCAATCGCATTCTCATCTTCATCAGGCAACTCAACTACCTCATTGACTTCAGGTTTATCCGATTTCTCCTTCCTTTCCATTTTCACTGCTCCTCCGCCATCGGTTTCTTTGGCCGTGTTCGTTACTTCCTCAACAGATTTCACACGATCATGTGATCGACCGAACACGAAGGCATCTATTCGTGAGGTGCATATTGCGAGTAGTAGAACGATGAGTAAACACGAACGAATCATGATTCAGATTGATTTATCGATTGTCGATTGTTGTTCTTACGGTTTATTCGTGTGGTAAAGCTAAGGACCCTTAATCTTCCACTCGAAATGTTCTATGTTTAACTCCTTTCTCCCTTTATATACGCTCATATGGTTTTGGGTAACACGCAGATTTCAGATTTTTTTCATGCTGACAAAATCACGAGCTGTGAATTGCAATTCGAGTGAGTAACCATTGGACCTTATTTGTTCGGTGTATGACGGAAGTGCGATTTCATTCGAACTGAGTGCACAATTTCCGGGTACACTTAGTAGATACCATGTCACCTCCGAATTTAGAATTCATCTGACTGGGTTCAGTTGAGCTGCAAGGGATTGTTCCAGAAACGATTCTCATTTGTATGTTTATATTCGATGCACAGAATTTGAGATTTAGGCTTCAATTTGCAAGATCTTTAACAATCAAATAATTTGTAAAATATTCTCATCGTCAAATGTTATTTAGCAAACCGTATGTGGCAAACACAGAACTATCTAATCGGTATTCGGCATCAGATCAGCACAATACACGCACGGAGTTTTGTGAAAAATTGTGAACTTAGTGAACTGGCAACGGTATTCAAAAGAATTCACAATTGCAGTTTTCAGATTGATAAAATTAAATTCATGTCGGAGAACAGCGAGACGTTTGTCGAAACGAGTCCAGTTGAATTTCTCTAGTTGGCTAACAAAAGAAATCCACAAAACCGTGATTGGTGCTATCTTGGACCATGCATTCTATACGGGACAAAGGAAAGCACAAGATGGAAGTTTCAGTTTCAAATACTCAATGAAATTCGATACAACCTCCATTCCATCGAGGTGGAAACGTCCACCAGCATCCTTAGCCATGTCTTCCGTATTGATATCACCTCTTGCATTAGACTCTTCGAGCTATGTGGAACGACGAGAGATACCACATACTCTTTTTGTTGAATCTCCATATGTATCTGCCAGTTAACCCAAGAACACCGTTTCTTCATTCTCGATATGAACGAAAGCGTGTTCCGTAGATTTATATACTGTGTTTTACTTCCATATCATTCACCACAAGTCACTTCCCATCATATATGGTAGCAGTGTAATGAGGCATTCCAATTAGTTCATATTGTTTACTCAATAAACATGTTCTACTTGGTTCTCTATTCATCCCATCTTGTTGCTCAGATTACGCATACTAAGGATAATCGGTACCCAGCATATATGCTGCCTACAAATTATCTACTCGCAACGTGAAACAAGTAAACAATTAGACCGCATCAAACATTCCACCTTACAAGAAAATAGTTAAACGTTATTTTCGTTCGTTCTACCTTGGATTCAGTCAGAATCCAACAGTTCACTTCTAATCCCTTTCGAACCTAGAGTATATGAAATTTAATATAAAGACGCATATGTGATGAGCGGCAATAATCGCAAAGACGGTCGTGTGCTTTTCGGGAAAGTTCGTCTAATCCTCCATATATAATAATACTTTTAACGAGAAAATTCACTGCGATTAACTATTCTATTATTTGAAATGCTATGATTGTACAAGCTCAATAATCTATGAAACTTTGGAAGGAGTACGACGGTTTTCGTAGATAGGTCACAATATACGTAATCTGAGCAACAAGATGGGATGAATAGAGAACCAAGTAGAACATGTTTATTGAGTAAACAATATGAACTAATTGGAATGCCTCATTACACTGCTACCATATATGATGGGAAGTGACTTGTGGTGAATGATATGGAAGTAAAACACAGTATATAAATCTACGGAACACGCTTTCGTTCATATCGAGAATGAAGAAACGGTGTTCTTGGGTTAACTGGCAGATACATATGGAGATTCAACAAAAAGAGTATGTGGTATCTCTCGTCGTTCCACATAGCTCGAAGAGTCTAATGCAAGAGGTGATATCAATACGGAAGACATGGCTAAGGATGCTGGTGGACGTTTCCACCTCGATGGAATGGAGGTTGTATCGAATTTCATTGAGTATTTGAAACTGAAACTTCCATCTTGTGCTTTCCTTTGTCCCGTATAGAATGCATGGTCCAAGATAGCACCAATCACGGTTTTGTGGATTTCTTTTGTTAGCCAACTAGAGAAATTCAACTGGACTCGTTGCTGTTCTCGGACATGAATCTAATTTCATCAATCTGACAATTGCAATTGTGAATTCTTTTGAATACCGTTGCCAGTTCACTAAGTTCACAATTTTTCACAAAACTCCGTGCGTGTATTGTGCTGATCTGATGCCGAATACCGATTAGATAGTTCTGTGTTTGCCACATACGGTTTGCTAAATAACATTTGACGATGAGAATATTTTACAAATTATTTGATTGTTAAAGATCTTGCAAATTGAAGCCCAAATCTTAAATTCTGTGCATCGAATATAAACATACAAATGAGAATCTTTTCTGGAACAATCCCTTGCAGCTCAACTGAACCCAGTCAGATGAATTCTAAATTCGGAGGTGACATGGTATCTTCTAAGTGTACCCGGAAATTGTGCACTCAGTTCTAATGAAATCGCACTTCCGTCATACACCGAACAAATAAGGTCCAATGGTTACTCACTCGAATTGCAATTCACAGCTCGTGATTTTGTCAGCATGAAAAAAATCTGAAATCTGTGTGTTACCCAAAACCATATGAGCGCATATAAATGGAAAAAGGAGTTGAACATAGAACATTTCGAGTGGAAGATTAAGGGTCCTTAGCTTTACCACACGAATAAACCGTAAGAACAACAATCGACAATCGATAAATCAATCTGAATCATGATTCGTTCGTGTTTACTCATCGTTCTACTACTCGCAATATGCACCTCACGAATAGATGCCTTCGTGTTCAGTCGATCACATGATCGTGTGAAATCTGTTGAGGAAGTAACGAACACGGCCAAAGAAACCGATGGCGGAGGAGCAGTGAAAATGGAAAGGAAGGAGAAATCGGATAAACCTGAAGTCAATGAGGTAGTTGAGTTGCCTGATGAAGATGAGAAGGCGATTGAGGAGACGGAGGCAGAGACGGAGATGGAGAGGGACACGTCGAATGTGGTGCCAACTATTACTAGACGACGTTGGCACGGAAGATGGTGTGTGCGTGTTTGTGTGCACGGAATTTGTTACCGTCGTTGTTGGGGCCATTGATGCTGACCCATTCATTTTGTGTAACTGGAATTGTTTTGAATTTTTAATCCTAATCAGTTTGCATGATTTTATCAAACAAAATATTTCATCGTTGTGCATTCCTACATACACGCTTTTCTCTAATAATTTTAAGTGAGTTTCGGAATTGTCCAAAGTCTGTCGCATTGGATAAAGATTCGAAGTTATAACAAATCTCTGAATTAATCTGACCAGAAAAACGTGTTGCGAATTAGATAAATACTTTCGGATATGCAAAGCTCAGAATGCCACTTAGGATTAGACAGGAATGTTCTTCTGCCAAAACGGTTAGTGAATGTTGATGTGTCAATCAACTTCGAGAAATGTTTCCCATGTTCGATGAATCCTTCCAAATAATACTCTTTTGCAAGTAGTTTGCAGCTATTCGTAGAAAAATGTGATGCGGTAGGTTTTATATGCTTTGAGAAGATGGTTATTGGTTGCAATGAGTCGTTTACGAATTGCTACAACACTGATCCGACAACCATGTCTTAAGTGTTTGTGCTTGATGCCAATAGGTCGAAAGGAGTGCTGTGTTGATGACAGCTTGCTTGATCGAGGCTGATGCCGATTGTGTCGCGTCAAGGAATGTAAAGTCTCACTTGCTTCCACATAGAAGGTCAGTGAGAGTCTGCGTTATTTCGGTGCAGTAGGGATCAACCGGTGAAATAAGTTAACCAGGAAGAAGAATTTGGGTAGTTACCCAAAATACTGAACTTGAGGATAGTCTTGAATTGTCGCTGGCTTGTGTGGGAGAGAGCGTATTCCGGAGGCTGAAATGTGTAGTCCTAAGAAATTGGTAGTGGACTTACCCAATTCGCATTTTCCATGCTTTCGGATTACACTGTGTTGACTAAGCTTCTCGGAAAGGGCGTACACGTGTCATCTTATCTTTCTCTGAAGAACTTGCCACCAGAATGTCGTCTGAGTACATGTAGACAGTGTTCGAAATTACGTGTTGTTCGGTTCACAAAGATTCGAACGTTTTAGTCCACATTACTGAGTCTGAGTGTCATGTGCAAACATCGAGTCAGTTCGAATATAATTGTGACAATGGAATTTTGAATGTCGGCCTCAGCTACTAGGTTTATTGTTAAGTTCCTACTAGGTCGATGCATCTGGAAACAAAAGAACCGAGCACGGCGTAAGTAAAATCATGAATTTGTGGAATTGTGAACTTGTCTGAGATGGTATTTTGTTTGAGAACCTTATAGTTATTGTGATAACGTCAGCTGTAGTTTTGTTTAGGCATTATTTGAGAGGCGGAGGCCCAAACACTACTGGAAGTTCATTTCGAATGTATTCCTATTTACGCCTAATGCATGTGTCTGTTCGAACCCAGCATGTGCTTCGCGGAGCTTGTTGGGTCCCAAGAGAAAGGGACTGGTTGAAATCCGGGGATTGTTAAACTCCCTCGATGTTCAACGATCTCGAAGATCTGATGGATCAATCTCAAGATTGGTCCATTTCACGAAAAATGAGGATCGGCCAAAGTTGACGCTTTGCAAGCTATGTGCCTATATCCCACACACGCAGTGTAGCTCCCACCTTCTCAACAGAATTAGATGGATATGTACGGATGTTACGTTCGCTGACGAACTCAGTCTGATCCGAACAATGCTTCAAAAGAACGGATATTTTGATCCAGTAATCGATAAACATACCATCACAAACTTAATAAAATTGAACACAAATGGAGGTCACGGCACGAAGAGCATACCGATTCCGCCGATTGAGGAAAGCCCAACTCTGTACACCACTTCAAATGTGATTTACCAATTCCAGTGGGGGGTGTTGAGTCACCTACATCGGTCAAATAGAATGGCAGTTATGTAGCAAATCTTTGGAACATATTCCCAAGTGAGTTGAACAAGCAATTGACCCTAAGATTTCAAGCACTGACGATTGATGAACTGATAGGACACTGTCGTCCTCAATAGCTCAACACATACTAGTGACGCAACACCAATTTGACGAAGAAAGAGCGTTCTGAGTAAATACGGAACAGAAAATACGAAACTACTTAGATTTGTCTAAGCGATAGCAATTAAACGATGAAAACCACCATTGTGCATACAGAAGTAGCTGTATGTGACATTAATTTTACCATGATGAGAATCACGTTAGTAATTTTGTTGTCATGGCTTTGCTCGAACATAAACTGTGGAACTAACCGTTGTCTGTTGTATGTATTGTCTGGAGATAGAGTAAAATCGTCCTGTGTGGTAATCGTGCAATATGGTTATTCTGACTTTTCATTTCAGATGTGGTGGGTGACCGTCGTAGTTACGGTAGAGGGGGGAAGGAATCGGACTGTATGAGCATGACCAGGTGGACGGAAATGAGTTCTCCATAGGGATGTTCTATCTGTGGTTTGGTGTGCGGGATTATTGATATGATTCACGGAGGAATACAAACCTGAAATGGAGAGAGAATTCTGTGTGTCGACGACTCCCTGGTGTCGTGTGCTAACTAACAGAGCACAATGCTGGTGAAGATCGATACCTAGAATGGGATGCGTGACGGGTACTATCAAAAACAGTCAGCGGAAATCGTGACGCAATTGCAAGTTGCACGTGGGGGACTCGCGGCCGTAATTGTGTCTACCTCCGATGCCGCTTCCTCAATGCACATCTTCAATCGGATCTGTTCGTATTTTGAACGACAAAATCACCTATCTTGGTGTCCCTGCATTAGGTTACAGAGTAGCGAAGTCACAAGAGTGGTTCATATTCGATAGTTAGTTGTTGAGTCACTGTGTGCTACTTCCCTCGCTATCTTGGATTTGGGGAAAAGACAAGGAAGATAATCCGTGTGTGTTGGACATTCTTGACGATGCGTTTGAATTAGACGAGCAGTATGTTCCTAATATTTATTCGTTTGCGGAAGAGAGGTGTTCCAAAATGACACAATAATAACTGCTGCTGCTCATCGCGCACTTTTCGGAAAATAACTATTCACAATAATTACTCACACAGCCTTTTTATTGTGTTGTTTAAATTCTCACATGTACCAAAACAATAAATTGATCTGATACTATCCTTGAATCTATGTGACTGAGAGTGATTGCATGCTGATCAAATTGAGATATAACTTGACTATTCTGTCAGTCATTCCGAGATCAACGATCAGAGATCAAATTACAACCAATAACGAACAAAAATAGGAGCAGAGAAATGAATCAAAGCGTACATTTTCGTATGAAGTTCATCACATAGTCCAACTACAAATCGAACTTCCGTCTATTGCCCAACCAATCATATCAAGTCAACACACGAACATTGGTGGTCATCACTGAAAAAGATGGTGGAAATCGGCAGACAGTCGGACAACTCATGTGGATATATAAATGGAGGACTGGTAGAGAGCACAACGAGTCGACCGAATAGGGGAGCCCAAATCATTGGTCAGCATTGAAGGATTCAATCTGAATAATGACAAACCCATGTTTTCTCATTGTTCTTCTACTTGCAGTATGCACATTCCAGCTCAATGGCCTATCAACTGGTAAAACAAATGCAAACAACAAATTGAATAAATTCGATCGTGCAACCAAAGTTGTCCAATTACCTGATGAGAACGAGTATGAGGTGGACAAGATGGATCTGGTGCCAATAATTACCAGGGAAGATATGTATGGCAGATGGTGTGTGCGTGTTTGTGTTAAAGTAATATGTTGGCGTCGTTGTTGGGGCTAGTGAGCCTGCTGACGTTCTCGATGTATTTTCATTCTTCCGATCGGTTCTTCAAAGTTGTAATCTGTGCTACAAATGAGGATTTGCATTTTCTTTGAATTATTCAAATTTCTCACTCTACGTATGCTTATATAAAGATGAGGAATTACGAATTGGATTTGGTTTGATCGTATCGACTTTTGTAATCCTTGGTAGATTTGGTGTATAATGACATTGACAAAACTATTGCGTTCCAGGCTGCAGCTCATGACTGATTCAACCTATTTCCCTCAGCATACCCATTTTTGTTTTCCGTCTGCCGTTATGCGCCACACCTGCTTGCACAATGGACCACACATCGGACGCTGGTTACATTTTCGCCCAGTTGGTACAAAGCTGGCGACATTCGTGTACTGGTCTGTCCAAGTTGGCTTGCGATATACGCGACGAAGCAGTTTCCTTCGGCAGATTAAAATACTGTAACAATGACTCCAGTCGTTTATGAAAGTCACTTAGGACAAAAATATCATCTCCGTATCGACCGTAGGTGTGCATTTTTTTTATCGTACCACTAAGTTTCCCGTTTCCCAGCCTAACGATGAATATATGAGCAAATACGCAGCCTAGTTGTGACCGTATAACTACTCCATCGGTCTGATGGTGTTATTCTCCGTTGAAGGTAAACTGGACATTGAAAGTGCATCAATACAGTTATTCCTTCACATTGGCTACTGGGATACTGATATTGGTTTGGTTTTCTACGGTGAAATCGCACAAGTAATTGATCGTTTCCAGTAACGGCATGTTGGTAAACAAAAATTTCACATTCAAAGAGGTCATCGTTATTTCTGCAGCATTTCGCTGGCCAGATTGGCAAACCAAAAATCGGTAGTCCAATCGGAGTGCTTAGTTATCCAAACAATAAACCGCAAAACACCGGGACGGAACGTGGGTTCCGTAACCCACTATGAACGGGTGGCTGAATGCTCAGTTCATACGCTCTCCGGATTAGGCTAAACATCCTGGGTGTTCAGAGAACCACTGCGCTAAATATGCCGGTGAGAATACTGTTGTACGCCCCATACGCCACTCACGGCTGGTTTGGAACTAGACTACCTGATCCACAATTCAAAATCCACAGTGGGTTTGTCATTTTACTCGGGATAGTCGATGCACCATTTCTCCGTTTTCTGTTCGGGTTATATTGAAACATCTCTTCGGTATTCGTCTGCATTGTACTGATGCTAGAATAGCATGGACTTCTTGCACACATCTGATCGAGTTTGCGTTTCCCACGAAATCTGGACATACAAGGGAAACCGTAGCATCTGGGTACCGAACCGCCATGTGCTTTGGACGAGAGCGCAGCACCCGTATTGGCCCACTACTTACGAGAGTTTCCTTTGATTCTTCAGTGTGATGGTAATCAATTTACAAAAAATGATAATCTGATATTAGAAGTGCTTATATTAGATGTTTTATTAACTCGGAACACACATAGTTATCACGTACATATTACCTCGACCGTGTGCCTCAACTGACAATAGGGCAACAATGGTGTTTGATCTATTCTGCTGATTGAAGTTCATGCAACAGATAATGAAGATCTCGTGAAAATGCGAAGAGCGTCAGCCTGTGACAGTTTGCTCCAACTGCTCCTTTGGAATATTTAACTGTGAGCGATATGATGAATTGCCACAATGGCTTCGATAACTGCATAACTCCGACTTCTGTGGTTCCTGTTTTGTGAGTTGTAGAGGAGGAAACTATAACAATTATGCCCATTTTAGAATTGCCAATGAGTCGATTGATAATTATTAACATGGTTGGAACGATGTCGCTGTGTTTTGTGCAAACACAAACCATGTTCGTCACAATAAGACCGAGATAAACCACGAGAACGAGAAATGATTTTGTATTAATCGTATCCAAGATACAACGCGGCGAACTGGAAAAAATCCGGCGACCTCCCACTTGTCGAGTAGGTCGATGCAGCACCAGAACCACAACTCAGTGGGGTACGAACTACGCAGCGTTGAGTGGATTTTTCGTGATGCAGGCAATCAGGAATTGCTCTCGGCATGTGGATTTCACAAGTGGAACTACGTGGATCGCTTACTGGTAGCAAACAATACACAGTTATTAATTAAGTATCATTCACTTACCAAATAGTGTTATCGCACCTCCCATTTTAGTGTCACTCTGTGAATATTGAGCTCCACGATTCCCAAACCGATGGGAAACTGCATTAGACAAAAGCGGCTTATTTGCTCTTTCTCGAATATAGATTGACAATGCTGATCACGATATCAGATATCGATAAGGCACGAGCTATTATAGGACTTGAATATCAGTTGAAGTGATTCAGGTGGGAGGACAGTCGAACTGACCAGAATGGAATATCACGTAGGTCATTGTGGCGACTATAGTTGAAATGTCTTAGATCGAATGGGACCAGAAGTCGGTGGAGAGGATTGGGAAAGTGATTCATGTATTGGGGACTACTGGAGAAGACAAATCGTGTTCGATATATGTGCATACTTGAAACAGGTGTTTCGAGTTCGATGGTTACCTTCCTCGTTGAAATCTAGTCCGTCAAACATCGGTTAAATGTTCCACTTGGTAGTAATTTAATTGACATATCATCCTGGCAGTGAGTAAAATCACATGGAATTTTCTCCTTGACGCATTTAGGAGTTAATGATAGCAATGTATTCCTTTTTTCTTGCAGTTTCTATAACAGATTTTGCAGTCTCTCTCATTCAATTCACACTCTTCTCCAATGAAATAAGCCTCAGATCCCTCATATGTCTCTATTTACATCACTACCTGTCGAATCAATGTTCAGTTTGATTTTACTGCGGTGGTCTTCACAACAAATACAGATATTCCAGCAGTGACTGGAAATGGTTGCGTGGGGGGAGTTATTAGTTGGGTTGTTTAGATGACAGTGTCTTCAATAAGGTAGTAGTGTAGTTAAGGGAATCAGGCGAGATGGAAATTTGTTTCCACCAAACCATAACTTGTTTATGCTGTCAAAAGCTAACATCCTAATGTGCTTCCCCTATTTGATTTGTGTATTTGTAAAATTATCTAGCAAACACTATGAAATGCAGTGGACACAATTGGAATTTCTTCCACTACGATAATGCCTCGTTCCATGTTATCCCTTTATAGAACCAGGTTTTCGATAAGGGATCTAGCAATGAACTTGACATCTTTCAACAGCAGGTCAAGAAAGGTTACAGATGAAGCACACAGTCAGTGAGTTAGGACACCTGCAAGGACAAAGCACTTGACAGGATGAGTGGGTATGGAATGGAATTTAAGGTGTGAAACAGAGAAAGGCAAGTTTTTATATTTACAAAAATGGAACCAACATTTTCACAGGAAGTAAGGTTGTGTTCCGTTTACCACCGAAGTTACTTTACTGAATCAATATGACTCATTCGTCCCTCATTTTTGTAATGGGTGAGCAGTCGTTTTGAAATTGGATTGCTTTCAACCGTTAAAAAGGAAAAATATAATGTCACTACACTAGATTGCTTTGAAGTCTAATTTGTGCGCACAAGACCAACCTGAAATCTGAGCGAAACCATTTTGGAGGGTAGGAAAATTAGAATCGCAAGCACATGGCATACCAAACAGGACATCATCGGTATATTTGATGAGAATAGTATTTTCATTTTCAAAAACTGCAGGAAAGTAAACAGAAAGTGAAATCAGAGACAATGTTGTCCCTTGGAGAATGCCTCGGGTAGTGGTAACAGAAGGGGGTTAGTGTTATAACGAGAATACAAATGCGGGTAGATCGTAAGCTCACGTAATGCATTACCACAATATGCTTTCAAACAGAATCAATACGCGTTAGTACACATAATTATCGGACTCCGTCTTGTGCTCGCTTTGCACGTTACAAGTGATGACTCTACCAAGATCAAATAAAAAGCCCAGGATTATGTTTGAGGTTCAGAAAGATGAGATTGTTTTGGAAGTTAGGTCGCTATCGACTGAATGTTGACTGACGCAAGTGATGGGCGGCCAGACGTCACTATTCGCGAAGCTCTCCCAGAATGTTGTGCTGGTCCATGTCCTTCCACTGCAGAAGTCTGCAAAAGCCTGGAATGTTTCTCGATGGAAAAACACATGTGCAGTTTTATTTAACATGATTTCCTGTCGTGAGCAGCTCCCCAAAACTACTGTCTTCGTTAAGTTGCGAGGCAATTGCCCGCGTTATTGAAAATGCGATAATAATAGATATTGTCGATGGTGGGGCATTCGTACAATTACGACTTTTCCTGAATAGTCTTCGTCTCCCTTCAGCACAGCGATGGTAATTTACCAACCGTCATCAGCAAGATGATGAAAACATTGGACAATTCACTCGTGGATTGAGGCACTTGGCTACCCGAGCATGGATCTCGGAATATTATTACCAACCGCATTCTCGAGCATGTAATCGAAGGCGTGCGAGTACCAGGTGTACGTAAAAGATTGTTGGAGAAACCACCGTTCTACCTCGACAAAGCATTTTAGGAGGAGGTAGTCGGTACCTTCGAGGAGAAGGGCCACCGAGTGCTACAGACTGTGGTTATATAGAGGATACCATGCACACCAAGGTCCCCATCGATCAAGCATTCAGTAGTGTAATTGACTGGCATTATTATGTTGAGCTTTGTGATGCCACGATGACTAAAGCTGTTTTATTAGAATTTATTGATGGAGGCATAGTACAGTTGAGATGGATAAATACGGCCACATTCTGTACACTAATTAGGACCACAGCATAATCAATAATGAGAGGCGTGCCTTCCCAAGTGGGACAGAAATAGTCAGTAAGGGAATGGTTATATCAGAGATCCGAGCGAACAGACAAACCCCTCCTTATCCCTTCATCATCGCCATCGCAACCACGTTTAGTCCACTCATTGAAATAGACTTGCTGATCAAGCTAGATAACCGACTGGATCTAATAATTAGTTTCCTAATAACAACAACGCACTCGACACCACTGTTGAGATCAGCCAATGTAAAAGGGCGAATGAAAATACGTTCCCAATAGAACCTATAGGAAACAACGAAGAGAGGTACACTGAAGACATTTTGACAATGTTGGTGGATGAAGGCGACTAAGGTGTGAAAGAACTGATGGTTGCAATAAACCATAATGGATTAAATTTGAAATGATCCAAATGTCGCTTCATTCGCAACGAAGCAAACTGCCTAAGGAATGTGATCTCCGAAGATGGAACCCAATCTGACTCCTCGAATTTCGGACAAGTGAATTCGTGGCCAGTACCCCATGATGTTGACGAGGTACATGATTTCCTGAGATTGGCGTCACAATACAGGAGATTCGTTGCTCACTTCAGTAATTCTGCCACCTTACTGCACTTGTTACTGGAGGGAGTTCACATTTTGCATGGTCCGGATAGTGTGACCGAGCTTCTTATAACTTGTGGCTGAAACTATATTCCATTAGATTGTTGACACTCACCAACGTATCATCGACAGCGGAGTAAAATCTCTAGACATTAACTCCAGCATTGTGAGTATTGAAACGGTGTTTTATAGCAAATAGGCGAGGATGGCCCTGAACACACGATAACCTGTGGCCGTCGGTGCCTATTAAGTCCTAAGTTAATTTCTATGCCACTAAGGGAGAGATGCTGTCCTGGCAACTGTTACATTAGATAAGTCGAATCGCACTGCCTTACAGCTGACTCATAGTGTTAGTTTTGGGGTGGATTGCGCTCCACACCAAAAAGAGCTGCATATACACGATGCATTCTATCACCAGCAAATTGCAGATCTGAAACATCAATAATTTCGGTAAATTGATTTTGTTTCTATTGTCGAGTTGACTCTTGCGCTTGAATTCATACTTCACTTGTGGGCAGAATTAGACCATATACATGTATGAATGCTGACATCGGGAATCAAAGAGGATTCTCTGAGTGACTTACAAACTGTAGCCCAATAGCTACGCAAACATTTTACCCTTACAACCAATGCAGTATACGTAATCTGACAGCAATGGCAACAGGAGCTTGACAACATAACTCAAATAGACACATTGAACGATGTATTCAACATCATCGCAAAGTGAATGCTGCTCTCGAAGAGATTACTTTCATTGCGAAACGGATGACCCGAATGTTTTGGACCAAGAGAAAGCAGAACGCACACACATTTGCATAACGATCAGATGAACACACAAAATTCATCTCACCTCGGCAATACAGTAGCGGAAATACGCGAAACCCATCCGCATTTGATGGAACTTGACTTGTGCAGACTGCTGCAGAATCCTAACGTTGAGACAGTTAGCACGATCTGCTGCGTCAGACATTCAGTTGTTAAACAATAAAAATTCATCAACATTATTAGTCACTTAGTATTTACAAAGTTCTAACCATGCTTCGTCGGTAATTTATAAAGAAACCAGATTTCCACACTGTCTATCTCATGTTATTTGTCAGCAGTTAACATTCCCGTGTTCAAACACTCGCACGAATGTGGAGATAAATCGGACAATGGACTGGTCATACCATTGCTTGGGGGGGGGGATGAGCATGAGTTGAAATGGTCCCATCTTGTCTTGCTTTACCTTATTCTACACGTTGCTGATGCGTTGCACGATGCAAACCACGGTCACACGAGGGTGTGAATTATCTAGTGTTCAAATGTTTCATGTTCCGTTACCGTATGCACTTTTGTTGAATCCGTTGAATTTTATTTGCCCGAATGCTCTCCGCGTTCAGTGTTTTTCGGAGACACGTTTTTCCAGTTAATTACTCACAGTGCGATTCTGTTGTACCGTTTACAATTTTCCCATGCACTCAAATGTTCAGTGTGAGCTTATGGTTTTGTTTAATCCGTGTAACTGAGTGTGATTGTATACCGATCAAAGTGTAACATAATTTGACAAATCTTCCAGTCAGTTCGGTATCAAAGATCAAATTACAACCACTGGCAAACAAAAAACAAGAAACAATTCCAAGCATTCTGTGGGATGCGTTGATACAGGTCAGTTGCATACACTTTTGTCTGAAGTTCAGTACATAGTCCAATTACAAATCGAATTTCTGTCTATTACCCAACCAATCATATCAAGTCAATGCACGAAAATCTGTGAATATCACTGAACAACACTGTGGAAATCGACGGGTAGTCAGATAACACATGTGGATATATAAATGGAGGATTGATAGAGAGCACAACGAGTCAACTGAATACGGAAACCCAAATAATTGATCAGCATTGAAGGAGTCAATCTGAATGATGACACATCCATGTTCTCTCATTGTTTTTCTACTTGCAATATGCACATTCCAGCTCAACGGCCTCTCAACTGGTAAAACAAATGTAAACAACAAATTGAATAGATTCGATCGGGCATCGAAAGTTGTCCAATTACCTGATGAGAACGAGTATGAGACGGACAAGATGAACGTGGTGCCAATAATTACTAGAGAATATATGTATGGTAGATGGTGTGTGCGTGTTTGTGTTCATGGTATATGTTGGCGTCGTTGTTGGGGCTAGTCAGACTGTTCGCGTTCTCGATGTATTTCGATTCTTTTGATTAATCCCTTCTGAATTATTGTCATGAATAAATACTTCGTTTCGCACCGTGAAAAGTTCCCTTTTCCTCTTGTTTCGAGCTACAAATCGCCCAAGAGAGGGACAGATAGCTTTTCAATTCCACTCGCCCAATTTAGAGTGCCGCTACTAGGCATTTGCACTGTCCACGGTTGTTCGTTTTCCGTAATATCAGTTAGTCATCATAACGTCCCAGAATCACCTTCATCATTTCAAACTGTCACACTTCAACTGAAGAATTTGACTTTCTTCGCATGTATAAAATGGACCTTTTAATATGTGTTCTAACTGACCTGAAATCTATTTCATATACCAGGGATAAACGGGATACGTTGGCATTGGGGTACAAAACAGCGATAGTGCTTTGGACGAGAGCACAGCACCAGTAATAACCTATTACCTTGGAGAGCCTCCTCTGGTTGTTCGGTGTGATGATAATCAATCTAGAAAGTAAGACATACTGATATCCGAAGAACCCATATGAGTTTGTCCATTATTTCGGGAAACAGGTGGTTGCTCTGCTGAAATCTATTTGACATCTTCAAATGTCTCTGGAGTGTGACACTGTTCTCGTTGCATTCCACCGGTCGCATTCAACCCAAATCATCATCTCCACCGAGAATGTGCTTATTGTATTTTTCCTCATTACAAATGCATTTTGTATCCAACGATATGGGTTGAAGGACCACATAGAATAATGAGAGTGTATGGCTGCATGTAGGTCTCGTTTGTTAACACCAGAGACAAAATGAACAACCAAGTTGGTGTTGCTCATTTTTGCAAGTGCAATAAATGGTTATCGAAAGCATGCATACGGTCAATAAGCCGCTGTCGATTGAGAGATCTATCAAACATGTTTGACCCATTCCGTATCTCGGGATTCAATTATTTCGGAAAAGCACTTTTACGGTGAGGACGCAATTCAGATAAGCAATGTGTTTATGTGTCCCTTTGATTGAGTTCGTAAGCAGATGATTTGCTAGGAGCACAATCGCACTGTATAGAATCCACTTTGTGCTTCCTCTGGTCGTCGTCGTTGTCCATCAGTTCATTACTCCGTTGGACTGGGACTGCATGCTGACCGCGCACAGGATAGGTAGTATCTGCTTTCTTTTTAGCCTCACTCCATTTTTCACCACTAAGTGCTCAATATAACCAAATGGGAACCATGTTATCAATAAGTTCTTTGGGAATGAGCAACTGTGTTTCAAAATTGGGAGGTGTTGCGGAAACTGTGAAAGTTGCACGAATCTCAGCAAAGAGTGCAGATGAGTCGTGATACTGCGAATTACTCGTATTTAAAACCAGAAGTTGGGTGCTCCTGACTCATTCACTCTAGAAAGGGGTTCAGTTACTGGGTAATTCTGTTACAAAATTTTGTATTCATTTGCACTATAAAACGTTCACGAAAGATCATCGCCCGATGTGTTATGCATTGGTTAGGCAGTTGTGGTGCATGCCATTATGCGGCCAATCTAAACTTTGTATAATGAGAGAAGGAAGTTGGATCAGTCATGTGCTGGTGCCTACAACAAAATAGTTGTATCCATTCCACTCTCCACCAAATCTACCACGGATTCTACCAGTCGACTTAATCAGATCACATGCAACTCCTCATTCCCCTTCCTTATAATTGGTTCGAGCTTACACTGAAAGCGGGAGACAACCAGTTGTATGTCTGAATTCTACGATAACACCGAAGTGTATAAATGAATCTACACTGATGCTGGAAGCAATTGCTTCATGTGATGCTATTGTTTAGATACCGAAGAGAACATACATTTATAACGTTTTGCTTTAGTCCTCAAATTTCAGTTAGGGAATAGACTGAAGTAGTGAACGCTTATCTCATGGAACGGACATCATGCACGATCAACTTCCATCGTTGTAAAAGATGCCATCTGTTGAGTGGAAAAGGTACAAGTTCTTACTCAGAAGCTCACACGGGAACCGACAAACCCTCAAGGCGCAACGATACCCTAGACCATACAATACACTTGTCGGATGATGACAAGAACTCGTCAAGCACAACAGTGTCTCTCCGTCACGAGTTATTGTCAAATAATCATTCCCATCAACAAGTGTTGATTGGTGACTATATCAGAAAGCTCAAACTTTTTATCGTAATGAGAAGTTGTAAGTCAAGGGTGACGCATGGGGTAGCTTCAATTAGAGTTGCATATGCGATCGATATGTAGTTTGACCCTTTGTCTTCGGAACTTGGACTGCTTAGTTTTGTTTTTCATAAAAACCATTGGTACTTCAGCAAATTTGTTTCATCACAGTTCACAAACAAAATCATGCTCAGCTTCTTTGAATTCGGCTAGACTTAATGTTCGAGTGACTATGTTGTGCACAAATATATATATCTCCCAGACTCACAGGGAAGGTAACATATAAAAAGAATGAACCATGCAACGAAATCAAGCAATTGCAACTGGTTCAAAAGAGAGATGAGCACGGGATTGGGAAACCATTCTGAAGTGATGCTGTGTCATGTATCGCGCAAAAAAATACTCGATGAAATTTCGTAATATACAAGCTGTAATTTCGAAATATGTGTGAGGCTCAATTTTTGGTGGAGTGAGTGGTACGTCCAAACAACTGGTTTCGTGAAGTCTCCAGTTTCAGGGACTGTCTTTTCTCTGGCTATATTTGAATGCTCTTGATAGCACTGCGGGTGAGAATATGGACATTGTTTATCTGGTGTGATGCAATGTGCCCGAAGCCCACTAGGTCGATGATCGAAGTTTGAGTTTCACAGTAACAAGATATTTTTGTTTCCGAACTACTTCGTTTCAATGGTAGACAGAAACAGTTTATAGATTGTCTGAAAAATACCCATTGCATCATATAGAAGTCCAAATCGGCGAAACAATTGTTTTTCAGTAATTCATTCTCAAGCCATTTACAGATTACATAGTAGACATTAGACAAAAGATCATGAACATAGACATGGAATAAACACCAATCATGGGCAGGGGTTTGTCAGTCAAGTTATCCTTATCATGTGATTGGTTTATCTAGCTGAGGAAAATTTGTTCCGTAGAGACTTTAGATGACGAATTAATGCTTATAAGAAACACCCTACGTGAGAACAGTTACCCGGATCGGTTTATCGAAAGAAATCTTACCGAAAGTGTGCCAAAAATCACCGTGGAAACCGTAAGGAAGAAAGATCTTTATATTAGTTTGCCATTTAAAGGTGATATTGTTAGTGAAATCTTAAACCGTCGACTGGGGAGAGAAATTCGAAATACTTTCAATGCCGCCACTCTACGGTGTGTGTTCCGAGGTGCTCCTCTAATCCAGATTCAGAACAAGGATAGACTGCCGATGCTGACCTCATCAATGGTCGTATACTCTTTCAGATGTGTTTGTGACGCATCTTATGTAGGTCGAACGGCACGACAGCTATCAACTCGGATTAAAGAGCATCATCCACGCTGGTTGAGTCAAGGACAAACTGGATCGATAAATAGCGCAATCTTAGCGCATTTGGTCGATACTGGACATCAGGTGAATCCGGAAGCCGCTTTCAAAGTTCTTTATCGTGTCCCCCCAAACAAATGCAAAGGTTTTCAGTTGCGCACTCTAGCGATAGCCGAGGCAATCGGAATAAGGAAGTTGACCCCTGACCTGTGCGCCCAAAAGCGTTTGGTCCGGGCACTCCAACTCCCCTGGCCCAAGATTGAACAAGACCGCATGAATCTACCGTCCGAGTTTATAGATTGTTTGTGGAGATCGAAGACAATACTCTTGCCTAAGGTCGTTTTGGTCCAACCGGTAAATCTAACTGGCTTTTCTAACTGATTCATGTGGTTGCACCCGAATAAATGATTCGATTCCGGTCAGCTCGGATAACCATCGGCCATCTGATGAACACACTGATTCGTTTCACTGGATCCCACTTTTTGTCCGATTCTGGATGTCCCATGACTTGCTGTGTGCCAAACGAAATAGACTGTCTATAGATGACATTTCAGCCACTGCCCTCACTTCCTCCTGTCTCTGACAAACACGGTTGGTTTTCGTATCCCGCGCTCTAGTGAACATTCCTCATCTTCCGGAAAGCTCGCACTTCAAAAACATTCCCACTCCAACTTCTCCCTTTATTAGATTCTCCCACATGACCATTGTAAGAAAGACAATACAACTGTCCTTGAAACTCTCCACTGACGAGAACAAATTGAAAAATTCTGAACTCATCATTCCTCCTCAACATCCCACCTCTGATAGGTCCCGTGCTCCACAGAAGTGATACAAGATGTGTGTGTGTATCTTTCCCCATGCAATTTGCATCCCTTACACTTCAATATTCCACTTTTGTGCTTCAAAGCATCACGCAACCTTGTAAGTAATGTATGAGTTCTTCGTTCCAATCGTCATCCCCACATCGGACTGTAATATGGAATGATATTTGAAATGTTGCTTTCATTGAGAAGCCTGAAATGGCGCTCACTTGAGGATCATATTGCTAAACTCAACATTATTATTGCTACCGGTACTGCCAGCTTGTTCCCATACTGAGCTACGGACTACCGATTTGATAATCACACTCCCAATCTTGAGTGAAATGCCGGAATGCTGCTCTCGTGAATCGTCGTCTGATGTGAGAAAACAATGTCTCCGTTATTCCGTATTGACCCACGAGCTCTTATGTGTTCCAGGTATTCGTTGTAACAGAAGAGGTTTTACTGTTATAACCAGAATACAATTTCCGGAAGATTGAAAGCTCACATAATGCATCGCCACGACGTGCTCCCAAACCGTTATTCCCCCAGTATCGTTAAGTGTTAGTACAAATAATTAACGATTTTTATATTCTGCTCGCATTGCACGTTACAAGTGATGACTGTATCCGGATCAAAGAAGAATCCCAGGAGTTAGTCGGAGGTCCACAAAAAGACGAGACGATTGCGGAAGTAAGGTTGTTTTGGGTGGAAGGTCGACACAATGACGTGTAATCTGTTACTCGGGATAGACTTGTTGACCAAATTGATTTGTTAATGACAACGACTCACTCCGTACCACTGATGAGATCAGATAGTGTAACGGGGCGAGGAATGTAGTGTTTCTAGTAGAATTTAAGAGAGAAAACGTAGAAAGATACACTGAGGACATTCTGACAAGTTTGGTGGATGTGTGTGACCAAGATGAGAAAGAACAGCTGGTTACACTATTCAGGACTCGTGCTGATGTGTCCGCGTGGGCCGACACAGACTGAAGTCCAAATGATTTATTAGGACATCAATTAGACACCGGTGAGTCGGATCCTATGAGAAAGTCTCCCTGCCGGATTCCCACGGCTTTGGAATAAGAAGTGAATGAAATGATCCTGCAGATGTTAGAATATAGTGTGATCCAGCCATCATAGTCACCATGGTCGTCACCTGTTGTGTTATTAGGAAAGGATGGTGATTTCCAATTATACTCTGATTACTACTAGTTGAATTCGATCAAGAACAGGGAAGCTTCACCCTACAACAAATAGACGACCCGTTTGATGTCCATGGAGGAGATACGTACAATACATCACTGAACTTGGCCAGTGGTTTCTGGTACGCAGAAGCTAAAGAATTTGGCAGATAGGAATCAGCATTCCTGATACCAACGGGGGTGCATGGGTTTCAGAAGACACACCATTTTCTGTCTAATGAACTGACGACTTTCAAATGGCCAATACAAGAAGTGCTGCAAGATCAAAACGCTTGCTAATGTTCAGTCTAGTTGGACGACCTCATCGTCCACGGAAAATCTGCCACTGAACAATTGACTCAACTGAAAATGTTACTGGACGGACTGAACCAGAATGGAATAAAAGCGAAACGATCCAAATGTTGCTCTATTCACAAAGAAGCATTATGCCTTGTGAGTGGGAGCGTCGAAGATGGAGTCCACTCTGACTCCTCAAATATCGGGCAAGAGAAATCGTGGCCACTACCCTATGACGTTGACGAAATCCGTAGTTTCCTGAGATTGGCGTCACAATACAGTAGATTCGTTGGTAACCGCGGTTATGTTGCCACGTATTACGTCTGTTACTGGAGGAAGTTCAAATTTTACATTTTCCGAATATATGTCCGAAGTTTTTATAACTTCTGGGCTAAACCATATTCCCTCTGAGCGTTGATACTCACCAATGTATCATTGATGGTGTTTTATAACAAATAGGCGGGGATGGCTCTGAACACGAGATAGCCCGTGGCAGTCGGTGCCCAATAAGTCCTTAATGAACTTCTATGTCACCAGGACAGAGATGCTTTCATGGTATACTTCAGAAAATACTACTGATGCCATTTACTCAGGGTAAACTTCTTAAATACACTGATTGCTTATCGCTTCAGTGGCTTGAAAATTAAGAGCCCGGTATTTTAAACAGAGAGGCGGCATCAGTCGTTACAAGAATAAGAATTTGTCTGTGAAAATCACCCCTGCAAACGAGGTCCTAACTCTGATGCTGCCCCAGAGATCAGTCTTCTTTTTGCCTGTTCTGTAAGGCAAAACAAGTAAAGCTAGTGAGCTTTGGAAGCGCAGGGCACAGCCAGTGTGGGCATATTCGAGCTACGTATATCAAAACGACATTAATTTCAAGTCAAACCAAGCAAGCACTTTATTTGTCCGGAAGAGGTAAACTATCAGTGGAAGACAATCGGTTACATGCTTTGGAAGTGGCAAGAAGTGCATGAAAGTGAAAAAGAACGATGATGATTGAATCATGCTGACCAGTACGTTATGTTTGTCTAAGAAGAACTCCATGGAAAAGGACAATCGTGATTAGGTAGGCTTTTCTCGCAAGTCGTTCACAAGTGGTTATTTTGGAACTATAGATCCTGCTAGATATGGAATAATCGAGTTATAAGGCCTTGTAGTTCAGGCACATGCCAATTTGATCTCTCACTTTCAGCAGAGTGGGTATTACTGCGGGTTATGGCTGAATGAATGTGGGAGTATATAGTCAGAAATTCTATTGTTGCACAACCGTTCACATATAGATAAATGGATCTTTTTCCACAAAATCCAATAACTCAGAGTGGTATGTGTTACTGCACTTAGACCTGCATAGACCGGGGTGCTTGATCAACACGAAGCTCTGCTAAGAAAATCAGGGAAGATGACAGGGAGCGGTGTAACCAGTGACATAGCAGACAAGCCTGAATAAACTTAGAGTTGATGTGGGTAGGTACTTGTCGTGACCTCTGACGAGAGATGTAAAATGTCAAACCTATTTTCTTGAGAAGGTATCTTGTGCATAATTTTTCCACCTGAAATCTGTTGAAGTAAGCATATCCGGATATTTATAGCAGTGAGCTCTTTCCACGTTTGAACCTTCTATCATGAAGGCTCTACGGTTTGATGGGAATTCGCGATCAGCTGAAAAGTGTACTTCTGCACACTGATTTTGATTAAGTGCTGATTTGACGATGCTGGACCATCTTATCATCGAACAAATAGACGTTTGATGTGGACTGATATTATTACTGCCCTAGAAGTCACACAACTGGCCATAATATGGTCAGCGTATTCAAAAGTAATGGGTCACGATTTAGAAGGGAGGTCATGCACATAGCAAGCGAACAAAATGTTTAAAGGATATCCCCTTACAATACTCCTGTTATTAGGGATTGAGATGATCTGTGAGCATTAAGATATGTGCACTGAGACTAGATCGTGAAATAGTTTCAACCAATTGGAAAGCAGTGGGGACATTCCTTGCTGGTCTAAAGGAGACAGTAAAAGTTCATTGCTGAGCGAATTGAAAACATTTGTGTAGTTCAGAAAACAGACGTACACAGGTATGCCTTTCTGGTCAAACAAAGACTCTATTGAATGGATACGACGGCTGACGGCATCCTAATAAGAACGTTATTTTCGGTAGACGAATTGGTTTAAATCAAAAACGTTGACAACAGACTTAAGATCGTCATTTACTATCCATTCGAAGGTATTCAGAAAGGTCGACTTGGGTGCCTTGAGAAGACATTTGTCATTTTCTTTCTTTGGCATTCGATGGATACAAACTTATCACCACAGGACAACGAGTTTGCCTTCAGAGTGACTTCGAACAAACATAGGGGAGAGCACTGGAGCCACATCGACAGCCCAAGAGTTCAGAAAAACAGAAATGATGCCACGGGATCCGAAGGCTCTACTGATGTGAATCTATTTAAGCTCCTTGTAAACACTTTTCAGGTGAAGGTACAAGGGATTTCCAACTTCCCCCACGGTACCAGGTGATTTGTGTAATAAATCGGTTAAATTAATTTCTGAAACGAAACACTTGTTAAGTCTTCGACATCATGCAGTATGTTATTTGCTTAAGGAACGCGACCACGAAACATTTTCAATCCATTCCATAAGTGGCTGGAAGATTTGTCTTTGCGTAGTCAGTCAAGATAAACAATTTCTTCTTTGATACAAAAGTTTACCAGTTTTTATCTATTCAGCTTCTCCATATGGAAAAGATCTGTACGCATCAAAATCTTTGTTCGTGGACAGAGAGTCTCGTAACAGAGGTTTGAAAAGCTAGCAATAAGTTTAAAACGTATAGACACTTCAGAGTTGTGAAATAAATCCAACTTGGAATAGGCCATCATGTTTTGAAGTAAATGAGTATTGAGTACTTCACGCTACCGTAAAGGAACCCTCCGGACGGGATCTGCAATTACGCCTTGGTGATTGCTTCTATTAAATATATTAGAAAGAACTTTGGCAATATATTGGTCGAAATTTCTCACCGACGCACTGATCACAGCATGAAGGATAGATGACTCGCTCACATAGAAGCAGTCCAGACAAGCATTATATCTGGTGGGGGAATGACCAATGTCACGGAGGGACACGGGAATGTGTAATGTCTTGTCGGAGCTGTTAAAGTCTCTAAATACAATAAAAGGTGAGCTGTCAATCCACTCTATAAGCGACAAATTGAATGAATCCAGAATGTTGGGTAGTTCTGTGGAGCTACAGTCTGGGGTTATGTACGGAATAGATATAAACACACAAGAGCATCTGAGGATAAAGCGTGTCTAGCATTCAATGGTTTGACAGCAAATATTTTCTGTGTCGCGTGTAATTATGCATGAGAATGAACGACACCAAACATGATATACTTAGGTAATAACACCTCCCCCACTGGATTTCATGCCTGGGTGTCTCTCCGGCCTGTCGCTGGTGAATCCATCGAGCTTCAGTAACTCATCACCTATCGCTGAATGAAGCTACACATCTTGAAGTAGAAGAATACCACAGTTCTCATATCCCAAAGACTTCAGCGAGTAGCTTATATTAGACATTTTTGACATGACTGAACGGGCTTTGAGTGTGTAGATATTACTTATCCTTTTCCAATGAATTTACGTGATAAAAAAGACGTCCGTGTTGTGCAGATCAATGTCGCTACAGTAGTTGGTGCAGTGGTCAACCACTGGAATTGCCTCTGGGGATATCCCTACCAACTGCCTTCAGATTATTATGCTAACTCTGAAAAAGCAATTCTCCCGGAGCTCTGCAGAACCTTGAAGATTGATAAAAGGTGGACTGTTCTAGCTCGAGTAAGAAAACATTTAGGCCTTGGAATCAAATCGGTAAACTGATACAAAACAGACCATTCATATAATATATGTCAAAAGGAACGCGTAATTGATTGTTTCCGTTGGATGTACTCGTGGTACTCAGTAGGTTGTTTTTGAAAATGTCATTGTCATAACCAATCGGAACTAGCAAGTGTTTCTTCACATGCCCCAAAATATCTATGGCCAAACTCTGCTCAGGGCGAGTAAGTAGTACTCGGAGCGAAATTTTGCCTTTCCTTTGCTTGTTCCCATGGGTTCAGCACGGTTCATATCGTGGCACGTAGTCCTTGATCTGATTGCTCATACGAGGCTAGTACAAAACTTCCTTTGCCTAGAGAAATTTCTGCTTGTGCGGTTGTGATGAAACTGTTGTCCATTCATTAATTCATCTGTGTTGATCCGCCGTAAGTAATCAGTCTCCTTCAAATATCAGCCCGTTTTACAATAGAGAACAATTCTCACTCTTTGTGGGATAAGACAAACAGCGCTGGCAAATCTTCCTCTTCCCAGGGCCTTTTGTTGGAAAGGAAATCCATGAGTTGTTGGAAGACAGTCCCACCGGCAGTCGGTTTTCGTAATTTGATGAGATTTTCGTTATCTATTATGCTACAATCATTTATCTGGACTTGTTCAAACTGCAGTGGCTCACTGACGTCATTCGTGACGCACGCCCGGGATAACCTATCCGCGTAAACCATCTCAATTTCGGGAAGATGGACCAAATCATAATCCTACTTCTGGAGTTTGATAAGTCACAAACATAGGTTTGCACAATGTATCACACACCATTTTGCTGCATATGTACACAAGAATACTGCAGTCAATGGGATTTCGTATAGCTACTAAAGTACCCAATGAAACTGAGACAAGATTAAAGTGGATGAAAGGTCATGGAAGAGAATAAGAATGGGAGAGTGAATAAATAATGGGCCACCAGAGTAGGGTCAAGCTTATGGACCATTCTTGCTGCTTGAAATTTCCCAGTTTATAAGTAAGAAGGGTTAGAGCCCCGTAGTATGCAGGTAATTTCGTATTTTTTAGTATCGTGTATGAACTGGATCAAGCTGTTTGGATGTTCTCTTCATTTTTCCCTAATAACTTATTCCGTACTTGAGGATCTGACTAGTTTTGGTTTCGTTGATGATGTGCTCACTGCGATATGACTGGTCATCGCAGTTTGGAGTCCCAGGGGAAATCCTCATTCATTCGGTGAATCAATTTTTACCATCGACCAATATATAGGGTGGTTTTGAGAAGTCTCCTCGGACCTAAACTGGCAGATAACCTTCCTCATTTACTGGAACAATTATTGCGACGAGACATTTCAATACTTGATCTTCACAGAAGCTACGCTTACATTATATACATCAATAATGACAACAACAGTGATATGAATGCATTACTAGATCACTTCAATAATGTCCACCTAAACATCAAACTGACTTGTTGTGAAGTGGAAAGCAGCAGCACCTCATTTCTGAACACTAAGATTTCTAACCGACCAGACATGTCAGAACAGTCTACAGGAAGAACAAGTGGACTGGCATATATCCATAATTCACGAGCTTCGTGTTCATGTAATATATAGTCGAACTATTTCGAACACTGTTTCAAAGGGCACTGGAAATAAGCACAGAATACACATAAGCTGATGAGTACAAAAAGCTAACCATAATGCTACGTCAATTTGTATTCCGTCTGCCTTTGTCTTTTCAAATACACACTGTTGCTCTTCACCCCATTGCCATTCTCTCCTTTTTGTGTGAGTTTTCATCCGAATTGCCTAATATAGGGCTGGGTGGTATAAATCTAGGCAAGTGTTTATTCAATAGAATTTGGCATTGAACTCCTTTCGAGCCTTTGGAAGTCTATATCTTCGAACGGAATCATGATCATGCTAACCAAGGTTGGTGGCTGGTCAGCTTCAGTGGATACCTCGAGGCGCACGAAACACTGCAGAGTCCATGAGTAAATAGCACAGCTACACTATGGAAATCAGCAATCCATGGGATTCAACACAAAACAATTTATTTTTTAAGTCTATTGAGAAAAATTATGACGGTCGGTATGATCTCTATCATTATTACCGCTGATTAACTCACCCCATCAAAAACCGAGCTGAGCCGATACCATTGAACAGGGTATGTTCTACATCACTTATTCCATAGAATTTTGGAGGGATATTGTCAACGGCTTCAGATCTTTTGGGTTGAGAGCTGACAACGTGGAAAAAAGACCTTAACTGAACTGGTTCTGGGAATTCGATGGGTATCCTGGACCAAGGGTAATCGGAATGGGTCATGGAAAAATAGTCTGGTGATGGGGAAATTTTGACCTGCTGGTAGCGTGAACATATGTATACGTTGTCATCAATGCCACGGGCCACATAATGCTTCTCGGGGTGATTTCATCCGGGTATTTACTTGCTGATGTGAATGGAATTGATGCAGAATGGTACACCAAAAAGACTTTGGCGCTACCTCTGTGGAGCAACATGAGACGGGCACCCATAATGGGCCGAAAACCTGGAGAGTTATAAACAGTGTGCTTAATTGGGTAGCTTTCTTTCAATAGCTCTCCAGCGATGGCGGTTAAACTCGAATAATGAAAACGGTCTTACTTCGGCCGCCCACTAGGTGCGCCTACTAAGTGACCCAAATTGCTATTGCCTTCAATACTATCCTGACTGGCACAACTCGTAAAAAACAACTGCCACTCTATGGCACTTCTGAAATAGTGCGCTGAGTTTCTTATGGATGCACATCTGTAACCCAAAGGGAAAACTGCAATATGGGAATACTGAATAAAATTCCTAAAACCGTTACAAGGCCTTTGGGAGATCAACAAGTTATTATGTCGGCTTCACCAACGTCTCCTAGATCGATCACGCTGAGACCAATTCTAGAGAGCTAAAGGGCGACGATTCACAATATTAGGTTCGAGCTTTCCTCTAAACTGGAAAAAACATACCTTTCCCTCGTCCAAAAAAGTGATTTTCGTAGTTAGCTTCCTTCGAGTCACTACTTTTATTAGGATTTTATGAACAACTACTGAAAACTAAGTATACACCTGCAAATATTGAACAAAATATTGCTTGGTACGATTTTCAAATCAGTGGTTTGGGCTTACCTATTTCATGTAAAGTAATAACTGAAGCAAATTAATTTCGTTGCATGAGAATTTTCACTTCGCATGGTGTTTCGACTGTTGCTGAAATGTCCCACATGGAAAGCTCGTTTGAACTTCACCGGTATTAGTTCCGTGTACCTTTGAGATAACAGTCATTTACCGCTATGTGATAGTTTATGAACAAATTGACGTTAGATAAGTGCACGACTACACTCTACTCGTGAAAGTGACTTGTTTGAGATTGACGGAAACTGCATAACAGCTTTGCTGATATTAGGTGGGTGGTGGGAATGATCAAAGATTATTCTGGATACCGGATACCCAACTTGAAATTCCTCGATTTTGTCGCATGTGTTCTCCATGCCTCAAATCAAACAGTGCCTGATGGACTTCGAAGCCATCAGACCGTGACGCTCAGAATAATGCTTCTAGATCCTAATCAGCGATCTGTGATGAGTGGGCCTTCACTCCTGGTTTGTGGTCCACGATCTATTACCGGAGACAATAAATGCCAGGGCGAAGTACTGCGGTTGGCTTCGTGTTACCACTCGCGGTATTTCTACCTAATTTTATCATTATAATTAACTCCACTGTTTTTCATATCACCTCTGCTTAGAATGAAATCATTTCTTCTTATTTCATCCACTGAAAACGAGAGAAACATAAACGTAACAGGACCGTCCATGGTGGACTGAACAGAAGGCAAGCATACCATTTCAGATGAAGTAAATTATCGTGTTTTTGAAGGATCTCCAAAGACCTCAGGATTATACTTTGGGTGCTTTGTTTTCCTGTCTGTTAGCGTGCGCCTTATGGAACAGTTTGAACTTACAAACCATGCGGAGCTCTGATCTGTATCCTTGTTGGTGGGAATCAATTCCTAATTGCAACGGAAATTTTAGGGTATTACAAAAGTGTATTCAATCACCACAACGAACTTGTTATCCTGCAAATCTAGAGGCAAGTTTCCCACAGTTTTGTCTGTAACGTGCTATTAGTCAACGTACAATGTATCTTCATGCTGATAACGACTGAATGGTCGTACACAAAGGTTAAATAGATAAGAATTTTCGGGTATGTTATGAATTTGAGGTGAAATGTTCACATCTATACATGCCGGTTTTCAAATTCGACGATTTTATGCTTATCCTCTGTATATAATTAAACCAATTTTAGGAGAGCTGAATTATCACAACTTAACTACTTCAGGTAAATAGCTGCCATCGATAGGTTTTTTAATATATACGCATAATATTAACGACATTTCGGTAACTGCCGAGAATTGTGCGCAATATGGAGCCACTTAGCCACTCACAAAATGGTGAGTTTTTCAGTGATTACGAAAATGCAGAAGACCAGATCGGCGAAACAGTTGTTTTTCAGTAATTCATTCTCATGCCATTTACAGGTTAAATGGTAGACATTAGACAAAAGATCATGGAATAAACACCAATCATGGGCGGGGGTTGTCAGTCAAATTATCCCTAACATGTGATTGGTTTATCTAGCTGACGCCATATAGGCAACTGGACGGTAGATTCATGCGGCTTTGGTCAATCTTGGGCCAGGGGAGTTGGAGTGCCCCGACCAAACGCTTTTGGGCGCGGAGATCAGGGGTCAACTTCCTTATTCCGATTGCCTCGGCTATCGCTAGAGTGCGCAACTGAAAACCTTTGCATTTGTTTGGGGGGAAAAGATGAAGAACTTGGAAGCAGCGTCCGGATTCACCTGATGTCCAGTGTAGACCAAATGCGCTAAGATTGCGTCATTCATCGATCCAGTTTGTCCTTGACTCAGCCAGCGTGGATGATGCTCTTTAATCCGAGTTGAAAGCTGTCGTGCCGTTCCACCTATATAAGATGCGTCACAGACACATCTGAAAGAGTATACGACCATCGATTAGGTCAGCATCAGCAGTCTATCCTTGTTCTGAATCTGGATTAGAGGAGCACCTCGAAACACACAACGTAGTTGGCTACCTTGAAATGTACTTTTTATTTCAGCAGAGTCTAGGCTAATTTGGAGAGAATACTAGCTGTGTATTTCGAGGACACGAGAAATATTTAGACATTCAGCTTCACGCTCTCGTCTATTCCTGTAAGCAACGAAGTTGAAATTTAGAAACTCAGTCAAATCACGTGAGAGACAAATTAGCCAGTTACGTAACGAGATGCACCGTTCTTCTCTGTAACCCAGATCGGCGTCAACCACAACATACAACGAGGCCAGCAGACGGACTGACTCTACTCAGGGTGATCGTGTGGAACCTGGTAGACTCGTGGACTGATTTTCGAGCAACACCGGTGAGTTACGCTTTCAAAAATGAACGAACTCCGTTAGCTTGATAAGGTGATTCTGGGAAAACTCAAAGGAAGTTATTTCCTCCTCAAGACATGCATACCTCGGAGGAAACATATTTTAAAAATGTTAACAGTCAGATAAAGTACGAGATTTTTCAAATGATAAAAGGCAGACGAAACGGCCCAAAATCGTTGGAAAACATAGGTTCCATTTTTCAATTCATAGGGATAGTATGAATGCGCTGTTGGAGCTGGCTTAGATATTATTTCATTAATCTCGGTCGCAAACTTTATGCAGGCCTATTGGCACTATGTTTTCAATGTCTGCACGAGAAGTGCAATATTTCGGCCCCGACTTTCAGGCAATGTGGTAGTTGATAGATGCGCTTTCCCGTCACATCTATGTCTAAATACATACATAATACTTCGTGGAAAACAATTTCAATCGACCAGCGTTGAAACGATCATCACGACAAACTCGGGAATCGGTGGTCATGAAGTCATATCTGGCCATCGTCACTCGATTCCTCAATAGGCAGCCTCTAATCTTCATTCTGCATACTGCCATGTTTTTAGAGTGATTAGAATGTGCTGAAAATGTTTGTTATCCATAACTGCACGTAGTGATCATTTTCTTACAGGCTACTAACAAATTGTTAGTAGTCAAACCACATACGGTAAATTAACCCGCAATTTACGTCCGCTTGTTCGGTTTTGATTTACCCGTTTCGCTTGATTCATCGTCTGTTTGTGACTGGCCATCCGATGACTAGATGCAACTTCATCTTTGTTTATATCCTCCCTTGGTCATGCTGACACGTATTTGTATAGTTTTTGAGGGTTTTCGCAGTTTTATATTTATCGAACTGACCAGGGTTTATCGCACGGTATCACGCCGGTGTAGGAAAAGATGTTAGTCAGCCGAAGTTTCAAGACGAAAGAAAAGCCACTTGTAAGATCAACTGCAAAAATAGTCCTCCCGTATACTTCGGACAGGCAGGCAGAATGTTGAAATTGAAACATATGGAAAACAGAAGGAAGGAAAATCCAAACTGACAGATAGAATCACCCTAACCAAATTGGAGCTTAACTCGGGAATCGCATTGCACGCTATAGCCAAGAATCACATCATTGATTACGGTAACATCAGGGTCCTCCAACGTGATTTCCGCACGTGCATTGAGACCGTTCAGGCCAAACCTCCGTCAGTAACCAAGCATCCTTTACCCCTCAATGGAGACGATGTGGCATATGGACGACAATAATATCACTGATGTATGAACTACCCACAGACCACAACTGAAATGACCCTGTCTCCACTAATGAAACAAAAACCCATCTTCCACAAACGCAATCACAGTACACTTTTACACACATGCTTTTGCATAAATACGCTCCGCATATTGCCCAACTACTTGAGATTATTTCCCCATAAACTTTCGGTGCTTAACTGGTCTTAGAAAGGTTGAGCGCGCTAACCGAAACATCGACTGACGACCATCTTTTCTGCCAAAGCTATGTTACCGAACAATAAACACTCAAATACAACATTTGGCATGGCACATCGATCTGCCGATTCACTCCAAACTGATCTCGGCCGGATAAACTGATTACCATATTTCACATAACACACGGAGCTGCATATTGAGCGCCTCACGATTAGTTGCGCTACATTCTGAAGTGAACTTGCACATTGTCATCTTTGAATTAGTCTCATTATAAATGCATCTCACCGAGATTCCGCCACTCGAAAGATATTTTCACTCGGAAAACAAACACAATATACTTCGTTTAAACAAACAGAACTTTTTTCTGTGCAATTTCGACTAGTGAACCTAACCGCGCCGGTTGACAGACTGCCCATATTTGCACAACTTCATGGAAGGTGGTAGTCCCTTCATTGATCAATACAGACATTCGGTTTCTTTTCGGGCAGATGTCGTTTCTAACCACTGTTTTGAAATGTCGGGTTACCGCGAATAATTGTGTGCCCTGGGTCCAGTAGTCTTAGCTAAGTGAATTTGCTGAAGACGGAATGGTTCTCCCCGAGAACCCTGAGTAATTCCGTTAGAACTGAAAAAGGTATAAGAAGAAGACAAGTGGTGGCATGGTTACTAACAAAGATTCCGAGTTGTCGGAGAAGTGTGAAATTATTTTTACTTCCTCTGGTAATGGAGTCGACTGGATAGTCACCAAGTATCATCCTAAATTCTCCCAGTTTTAGGGCATTGTGAAGTTTTCTGGGAACAGTGACCAATATTCTGTGCATGGCTCACTCCTGCCCCCAGAGAGATATCAACATGTTCTTTGAAGCTTTTATGCCAGTTGTTATTTCAGTTTTATTTGACTGTTGATGCATTATTGTGGTTGATTTTATTCATGCGCTCATAAACCACTTATTTATTTTTGGTTATGTTACCTCCGTCTTATACCAACCAGCTGAAATGCCGTTTTAGACGGAGTTGTGACTAGAAATGTCCACCTCCAAATGAAAGCTCCTGTTTGAACCAGCAACCAAGTTTTTATTGTCATCTAACCTCTAAAACCTTCTCACCCACGAAAACTACCTTTCTTCAAAGATCCGATTCCGTTGGTTCTTATTAGTTATATTTCGATTGCTGTTCTGGCTCGGTGGACTTATTTATATCGGAACTTTGTGTGGCATTTGATTTGTGTATTGTTATGGTGACTGTAGATTGAACAACAGCAGAATAACTTCTTTATTGCTGATGTCTCACAGGAGGCAAAAGGAACAGGGTTACAAACTACACGACCAGGCTTCTACATGACAATACTTCATACTGACAAAACCAGATGTAAAACAGCTGAATACATATACCATATGCTCTCTTTTAGCTCCAATAGTAAATTTATTGGGTACGAAATTCGGCTTCCGTGTAAACAACGAGACCGTTCGAGCAGCTGCCATGTAGATGTCGACAACCTGTACACCTCTCCTGCTATCGGTCCAGGCGGCTTATTCTCCATTATGTTGAGGTATGACTACGTTCGTCCACAAATCTGTTGATACTCATGTTAATTATGTCTACTGGAAACTGAGGACAGTGGGAAGTATCCGAAATAGTGTACTTCCAAATTTTGTTTAGTCATTTGTTTCTTATCATCATGACCTCTTCTGCTCTCAGTTTGAAAGACAGCCTTATCTTTGGCATATTGCCTTTCTCCATTTTGTTGCGAATGACCCCCATCAGTTTGCTTATGAACCCAACAGATGCATTCTTAATGCAATTGCTTCAGCATGCCTATTCATTTAAAAGGATCCTCAACGGTTTCATGAAATCCTTTTGATGAATCCTCATCGGCTATTCCTCACCATCTGACTAGGTTTCACGTTTTATACTGCTTCAAAACCCGGACTCTTTTGGCTGTCCCACGTCATTACTCTGATGGTTGAAACACTACTTTTGCAATAGGACCCGACGTGCTAAAGATGGTAGAATCTTATAGAATCCCTCAAATTAAAACTCTGATGTTGTTCAGGGTGCCCTACTGACCCTCTCTGTCAAAACATATATCGGGGAATTAACCACTACACACCAGTAGGGTTTTTTCATTTGCCGATAACGTGGTGTTCTGTCAATCTGTCTCTTACCAACCAGAGAGTAGCCTTTTTCGGGAACTTATAAATTAAACAAAATAGCTCGTCCCATTCTCAACTAATTCTCACTATCTCCGAATTTCTTAGTGTAATTTTTCACTTTCTCGTTCCTCTTAGTTCAATCAGCAATCGGCCATCAATGATGTCCCCGTTCCCACCACTGAGTTGGTCAAATGCTAAGGCCCTACAGTCTGAAAAATGGGAAGTTCAAACTGCTGAACTTACTTACACATTGGATTAAAACTAATTTCCAATATATCTTAGTTGCCGTAAGAGTTATGAAGCGTGAATTCAACAGTGCTGATGCCCATCAGCTTGCTGTTGGTTATCTGTATTTTATTCAAAACCTCGGTTACCGATCTTACTGTCACCCACTCTTCTCGTCCAGTTTATTATGATGCTGACATTAATTTGGTTCTGTCTATCCTAACGGTCCAATTTATTAGTTTACCGAATATTTTGCACAAACTGGGGACGTGTCTGTGTGATCTGACCTTCCGCTATTCGGTGCCAAATATCAAGAGTGGATTTTCTCCACTCTGCGATCTTGTTTCATACCACCAGTTATTATATTCCATTTGCACGTGTAAATCATCCGAAGTATCTTGGGGTAGCTTAGGAAGAGAAATTACACTGGTATTTACATATTTGAATTACTGTTGGAAAACTAGGTGGATCCTGCTTTCAACTTTCTACCCTTCGACAATCCAGGATTCGGCAATCCATGACGTCATCCAAAGTACGCACATTTCCTGAAACCCTAAGTTATGCTCTCTTAATTTTGCTGAGTTGTGTAAACAAGGGAATATCAAACTTCCTTGGGGTTTGCGCATCTCCAGTCTTGTTTCTGGCATAGACTTATGAGACCTCATACTAGACTTGGTAGATTAACTCGTAATAGCATCTATGACATTTGCAGATAAGATCGTCGCCTACTGTTCTCACCCAGTGCATCGTAATGTCTTTCATAGTCATCTAGTAATTCGTTCCATATTTGGATTGTTTCATTCAAAATGTTTGGTACAAAGGTAATCTGCAGTTCCGCTTCTGCTTCAAAAAGGGACCAGTCTCAGTATATCATCTGACTTTGAATGTATCCACATCCAACATACCCTTCAACCGTCATTATGAAACCGATAAAGCTCACCTCTAAAACGTTCTTACCAACTAACATCACCCTTCTTCGAAAATTCGTTTCCGTTGTTTCTTAGTGATTTCATTTCCATTGCTGTTCTGCTTCGGTAAACTTATTTATATTAGAACTTCGTGTGGCATTTGATTTGTGTAGTTTTATGGAAACTGTAGCTTTAACAACAATGGAATATATTCTCTATTGGTAATATCTCTGACAATGCTCCCAAATAACAATGCTCAATCCTGATCAAACAAATGGTACACTAGCTGAATACATTTGCGCATCTGTTCTTCTGTACATCGAATAGTAAATTGATCTGGTACGAAATTCAGCTTCCGTGTAAACTACGGGACCGTTCAAGAAACTGTAATACAGATGCCGAAAACCTTAACACCACGTTTACTAATTCTGCATCGTTTACAGTACAATCTGATTCTGCATTAGTTCTCTCAGATATGAGGTCATTTTTCTCAAACGAAATATACAAGTTACTTTCAACCTCAAAATCACCTCCTGCTATGGGTCCAGGCTACTCATTTTCCATGTTTCTCAAGTTTGGAGAGATTCCATAATCCTGAATTATGGCTTTCCTCGTCAACAAACCTGTGAAGGCTGATGCTTTTCGTGTCTCCTTATAACCCACGACAGTATTGTCTATTCCCAACTTTCTACTATCAATCTTTGGTTAAAATGTTTCCGCCTCATCGCCACCAACTGTTCTGCACTTAGTTTGACCGATAGACTTGTGCTTACCAAATTGCCTTCCTCCATTTTGTTGCAAATGACCCCTATCAGTTTGCATATAAACCCAACAGATGCATTCCGAATTCAATTGCTTCAGCTTGCCAATTCATTTAAAAGATCCTCAGCGGTTTGAATGAAATCCGTCCGGCGGATCCTCCTCGGCTATTGCTCATCATCTGATTAGGTTTCACATTCTCTACTGCTTTAAGAGTCGGAGTCCTTTTTGGCTGTCTCACTTCTTTACTCTCATATTTCAAAGAATACTTTTCCAAATGAACCTACTTACTCAAGTTGGTATAATCTTATTGAATCCTTCAAGTGAAAACCCTGGTGTTCTTCAAGGTCCCGTTCACTTCTCCTTTAGTCGTTACTACTTAGATCAACGAATAGACCACTGAACCACCTGTACGGATTTCAACTATGCCGATAACGTGGTGTTCTGTCGACTTGTCTTTTACCAACAAGACACAAGCCTTTTTCGAGAACCTGTAAATGAATCAAAATAGTTCGTCCCATCCTCAGCCACATCTCACTATCTCTAAATTTCTTAGTGTACTCTCTTACTTTCTCGTTCCTCTCAGCTCAATGAGCAATCGGCCATCAACGATGTCCTAGTTTACACAACTGAGTTGGTCAAATATTTATGCGTCACAGTCAGCACCAATTTACGGAAGTCTTCTCATTTTGTCGATTGTGTTAAAAGCTGCGTAGAGTATATTTACAAATTCGTTAGCTAAGACAGTTTGGTTCCACAAAAGGTGTCAATTTGTCTTTTGTCCATCAACGTATCCTCCCAATCCTAATGCACTGCTTTCCTGTAGTCTTTTCTGGTCAACTCAGGAAATGTTGTATCGCACTACTTCCCTGCCCGGCCATTATTATTCTGGCCACTTTGTTTTTCATGGTCTCTCTTATCTCCAAAGTTTGTGATTAAAACATTAGATCCTGTGAAACTTTGCCAGGAACACTCTTGCGGATCCCACCCATTCCTATATCAAGCGGTTTACATCCATCCACAAGTTCCGCAGTTAGACTCATCCCATCCCGTGTTGCTATCTTTCGCACCTATATGGTGCTCTATTTAGCACGTGTAACTCACAGAGTGACTCCACATGCACCATGAGGGCTGAACCAATGTTGTATGGAGTATTTATATTTTAAACCTGTTCTTAATAGGCAATGATCAGTTTCCCTCTTTTTGGCTGGAATCTGACTCACCCACTTGCGTCATCGGCAATAAGGCCCGTGGAACTTGCTGTGCTTCAAAGCCTTCAAAACAATGTCATACTTCGCCTTGACGAATACTAATTCACTTACACACACGGGCGTTCAATGTCTGATACAGCAACTTGTGCAGCCGATTGCATTGCAAATCTCTCAATGATTCGCGTACATCAGTTAGATATACTATTGTCGATTACACCACAGCTTTTGAGAGTGCGACACGTTTGCCTGATTCTGAAAAGTAGAACGCTTAAACTGCTGCACTTACTTGTTTACCGGAATGAAAACTGATTTCCAATATATCTAAGTTGCAATAAAAGTTGTGAAGCATGACTTCAGCAGTGCTGGTGTCCATCAATGGGCTGCCCGTTATCCGTATTTTATTGTCAACTTCGGTTACTGATTTGACTGTCACCCGCTCTGCTTGTCTAGTTAGTTAAGCTGATAACATTAATTTGGTTCTGTCCTTCCCAACAGCCCAATTTATTAGTTTACCGAATATTTTGCACAGACTGGTGACGTCCCTATGTCGTTTGATCTTTTGGTTATCGACACCAAATATCAAAAGTGAATTTTCTTCACTCGGCTATCTAATTTCGTCCGAATATTTATTCTATTCCATTAGCGCGTGTAAACCATAGGAAATATCTCGGGGTAGCTTAGGAAGGTAACTTGCACTGATGTTCACATATTGGAGGTACTGTTGAAAAAATAGGTCGGTCATCCTTTCAACTTTGTACCCTTCGACAATCTAGGGTTCCGCAATCCATGACGTCATCCAAAGCACACCTATGCATATTTCTTGTAACTCTAAATTATTTTCCCGTTATTGCCCTCAAATTTTTGAACACTGGAATGTCAAAATTTGTTGGGATTGGAGCGTCATCATCTTGTTTCCGGTATAGACACAAGAGGCCTGATACGATACCTGAATGATTACCGTATAACAGCATCCATGGGATTTGCAGATACGATCGTGGTTGCCTGTTCTCACTCAGTGCATTTGGGTTTCATTCCTAGCCAGTTCCATCTGGTGATTCATTCTCTATTTGGATCACTTCGTTTAAAATTATCATTATATAAATACTCTGTAGTTCCTTTCCTTTATTGGACAAGGATGACCTTTCGACTGAATCACTAATTCACTTTGGATTGTAATAAGTTTTATTCCTTTTTCCCCTTGGCGACTGGAAAGTCTTGTAAACAACATGCGGAAGCCTATTTACTGGTGATGATAGTTGTTATTTTTATCATTACATTTTTTCACCTGATCAACTTTAATACTGAACCCATCTAACAGCCCTAATGTATTTCCAGCTATTCACGCCCCTTTTCCGAACAGATTCCAATCTCGCCTGTTTCAAATCCTTGTCCAAACGAATCTCTGTGAAACACTTAGGTTTAACTTTGTATGAAGCGGTGCTTATGAATTCCACCGTGTTATTTTGTACTTTTGCTACGATTTCCCAACCATTTTATCAAAGTAACCCACTGTTTTCACTTCCAACTCAGCCTTGTGTCCTCGATGAACAACCATATCGAACCTGTTCAAATTTTTGTAAAAGCTACCACTGCATCAAATAAGAACGAAAAATATAGCGTTTTCTCCAGTTTCTTGAAGAATGAAGTAAAATGGCGGTTGGGAAGTTTCGTAGGCCAGAAACTGGATGAAGAGTCACTTTTCATAAGAGTATGTTGAACCAGTTTGCGTTTCGCTGATCACACCTACTAATGTCCATTCCACTGTGTCAATTGTCTCCGATGTCAACTACTTACTTAGTTAATTGCAATTCACAAGCTTTACTGTTTTGTTTTTATAATGTGGATTTCACTCGGCGATAGATGATGAATTATTCATGCTTGGTGGATTAAAGAGGTATCGGCTGTGCAGAGTGCCAGACAGGAAATCTACACGACAGAGATGAGTATGCAAACCACCTAAACCGAGTTCGTGCTCACGGCGATTTTTGTTACCAGAGTTCAGATAGGGAAATGGTATTCGCCACGGCTGCCCCCAGCCCATCGCCATCCGTCTTGTGTTTTGTACTTGAACAGATTTTTGAGTTAACCCTTTCAGCATCTTAGATCTTTGCTCAGGCAGTAAACTGCCTTACTTGGGGTACGTGGAAAATTTCCATGTACAAGGTGAAGATTGAGATAAGTTCCTCTCTTTTCCACATCGCTTAAACAACTGTGTAGCAAAATTTGTGGTGTGTTTTGCACCTTCAAAGTGTTAAATGCTGCTGCAGGATTGGGTTTTCTCTACACCAAACCTTCTCCTAGTGGAGGAAGCTCTAGTTTAGGGAGACTTGTTTTACCATCCGGGTAGGTACATCTCTTCAGGTGCTCAAATATCGGATAAGTCCTCGCGTACCCTGAAGGTGCATTTTACTTTTACCAATCTCAGACATACCAAGCTCCGGCTTTTCGTCCATTAGTCTATCAAAGGGTGAGTGTACACTGCACCAGTTAGATCCGGTATTTTATACTTCTCAAAACATGACAGTTAGGGTAGGAAATACGTAAAGACTGTCAGTGTTCGAGTATCGACATCTGAGAATTGCCCGAAGGGTCCACGAGGCCTGTCTACGAGATGTTGAGGGCATCAAGTGATATGGGTAAGTGTCACCATTATTGACGTAATTGCATTCGGGCACTCCTTTGACTTCATGATTTCTGCTTGTTACTTCGTTTGCAGCTCTTTTTTCATGTCACACTTACATTCATTTCGCTTTGAACTGGACGACACTGCGAAGCAGCACCCAAAAACAGAGCACTAGTGTGGAAGGTTATTAAATAAATAAACTGACCGAATTGCTGTTATTGCTTAAGCACGTCATCTTCGGGTTTCGGTAATCCTGACGCAATTTACCGTGTAATGCAAACTTTCGAAGTCCGTTTTGGTGAGGTCATTCTTTTTTCTAGTAAAACTTTCTCAAGCAAATAGTATGTTGTATCGTTGGCGTTAGAAACTGTATTATACGGACTGAAGTGAAGTAAACGGTAATCACGTGCAGAGGTTTGCCCTAGTGAATTATCCTTCCCGTGCAACTCCTTTATCTACCCTCCTACCTCTAGATGACAGGACGATCTTGACCAATTCTGAACAGCAGAACTTTGAAACTCGAACCAAACGGTTCCAGCTTCTGCCCCGGTCTCAATTCACATCTTTATGCCTAAAGATCCCATGCAGTGATTGTTGTCACTGGGGTTTTAAAATATTCTATCTCATCACTTACTTTTGCCAACTGACTATACGTGTGACATTCTTTCAAGTACATCATCTTCACTTTCGGCTATCGCAACGAAGTTTTGGTCTGTTGTGGACCTTGAAATAAAGTTATCTTCAATCCACTACCTAAGTCCAATAATAACCTTGACTGAATGGTCGGACGCCATCAAGTCAGCACCTAATACGAAGAGGTCTGTAGGATTATAAATCCCAAATCCACATCAAAATTAAACTACGCAGTACTCACAATGGTTTGCTTAACATGTACAAAAAGCCCAATTCTACAAAAATCTGCATGCAATTTGGTTGCCCGGTGATAACGAAAATCTATGATTTCCAACACTTTTCCCCGATGTAAGAAGACACAGTTCATTTCGCCAACTTGAAATTTCCAAGCCTTCCTACCTACATAACTTATAAACTCATTCATTTATGCGTGTTATATCACAAATAATCCCACTTCCCTGTCATTTTTCCTGGTTTTTTGGATGAATGCCCCCATTGATGCATTTCTGAGTGCAGTACCACATCCCACACTGAATTATTGAACCTTGTGGATAAAATTCTCTTTTCCAAATCTGAATACGTGTTCAATACCAAGCTGTTTGAAGTCACTTGAAAATGCTTCTGGGTTGATCTACGTAGCAAATCCAACTTGATGTATTACGAACCATAGTATTTTCTAACTTGCTTATTCCATATCTACTTAGGCTGTTTGTTTTCCTTGTCTGTGAATTAAGGGACAACTTAACTGATCTTGATTGTTCATTTCTAACCTGGTTCTTTAATAACAAAAGCGGCTTACCTAATCAGTCAATAGGATTACCAGTGCTTATGAGAGACAACTGTTCACAGGGAAAGTGCCCTTTCTGGAAAAACAAATTGCACACCCCACTCAACTCGACTTGATAAGAGCCAAATGTTGGTGATTCACATTCAATATTGCACTGAAAACTGCACAGTTTTTCTTCTCAAGTACGGAAACATAGAACATTTCGGACATCGCTGTCAGCTGTTTTCAATTTCGTCTTCCAGTCTGTTCTCTTTCTTATATACTGTACCCCTTCAGGTTCCAACTATCACTTTCGTATTTGTGATCATGTTGGTTGTGTGCATCTCCTGCAAAAATACTTTGACCACTGACGAGGCGATAAAAGGTAGATCACTCCTGCATAGTTGAAAGTGTTGTCGTTCGTGAGGGACCGTCTGCCTTGTTGAGCCCCTTCCATTTCTAGGTCATGTGTGGGAGTTTCGGTTGCTTACAAAACGGGTTTTCCTAATTGATTAAAAGTTATCCGTGGAGATGAATTTCATCTCCGAAATGGTGAAACACCAAGGGAACGTCATATATCTCATGAAAATGTTTATCTAAATTCGACCCCGCTATTTGGTATTACGCTCCTTGTGTCACACAGGCGAGCGATGAGTGAACGTGACGAAAGACTACAATCACTTATCCGATTACACATAGTCTAGAATCAGAAGACCAGGGTCAAGATCAGTTGAGACCTATTTTAAAACTTGTAGAATAAAGAGTACAGAACAAGAAACCGTTAAGGAGGACTCATACGAGTGTGTGTCACGTAAGTGCTACGATCAGAAATAACTCGTTTCAGAGTGATAAAAAATATACCATGGATGACTAATATAAAGTAATAACGTGATAAAATAATCTGACACGCTAAGTGAAGAATACAAACAGGATAGAGAACAGTCAGGTAGCAAAAATGTTTTTGAAATTCTCAAAGGAAATGTAACACTTCACAGAGCTCCTGCTCTCGACACGTTTTCCGAAGATTTGCGTACGCCAGTTCTTATCCCAGAGAAATCTTTTCGAGGAATTGAAATGATAACTCGAACTGAATCAACTTCAGTTTCTCATACTATATCAGTCATTTGAACCACAAGTACTTCAGGTACGCGGGGATGCTTTGTGAATAATAGGTAACCAGAAACTAATGGTTAAGATTGATGGTGTTCGAGTGGCACATGAGATATTACTGGTTGAAACGTTGCCTGTACGATTGTCGGGATCAATTTGGTGGGACGCATGGGTGTCAGAATTGATTTAAAAACTAATCGTTAGCGTGTTTCAGAAAGATACTTTGATACAGTCCCGGTGGAACAGGTTGGGCCGCGTTTTTGGTGTAAGAATTTAGTCGATGTCAGGTAGTCCGTTTCCCTACGTTGGACAGTTCACTGAGAAGCGTAGCGAATCATTCTCAGCACCAGATAACGAATACGGTTTGTGCGACTGGCTAAAACACAGGATGGACTCGGGGTCTGGAGCAGTGTGCAAACCGATACACCGGAGGATGCCATGTAAAACTGTACTGGAGATAGAGCAGCAGGTCTGCGGCTTCCTATCGAAGGGTAGCACAATACCATATTCCTCACCAGTTTTATTAACAAACAAATCGGGAGCCACGTACTGATTTTATGTTGACTTCAGGGAACTCAACCATGTCACAATTAAGGACGCGTTCCGAGTGCCGGCGAATAAAGAGATATTTGAGCAACTTCTTGTGGCTGGACTGTTACCGTTAGTTGGCTTATGATCGTGCTAAAAGAAATTACGGGTGCTTGTGAATACCCTGGAGAAAAGAGTTTTTTTGCCTCAGCGGAAAGCAGTACAAGCCCCTACGAATGTTTTTTGGATTGGATAAAGCACCAACTACCTTCGGACTTTTGCTAGTGCAGGTACTGGAAAATCTGGAATGTTTTGTGGAATGTAGAGAAGATATGGTAACAATTTCCAAAACAATTGGTGAGCCTAGTTACAGATTAGGTGCAGTCCTCTAGAGAACCCAATTACCGGGGAAAGACAAGAAGTCAGACTGGATGCCAGATATGTAGGGGCCGCTCACGGAACTCAAGGCAAATGCAACAGCCTCAAAGCTGTTTGTCAGAGTCTAAACCACAGAATAAGTTCACTGCGACTGTGGACTCGGCTGACTTTGGAATTTGCGCGGGGGTATCTTACCCGTACTGGTTATACGAGCACAACCGCCAATCGCTTACAACTGCCGAAGGCAATTGATCCAACACGGAAAGGAATGTTTAGAAATCGTGTGGACACTGAAGAAAAGGGGAGGATTTCTGATTACCACTCGCTTTTGCATCAATCTATTGACTTGGTTATTGACAGCACGAGATCCGAGATAGAGATTGCCGCATAGGGCATACAAGAACTCACTCAGAAACTCACTTTCACATTCGAGCATGTCAAGTGCTTCAAAAAGGAGTTGCCAGACGGGTTATCCCGCCCGATTCCAGACGATCACGTATCAGCTGATGCAATCTCCGTAAATCGGCTGGTGGCGAGTGATACATTTTCCAGTCCCCAAAAGGACGATATCCTATTGAGCACTGTTTGTTCACATGTATGGGCCAGAGCGGACTAGCGCTCACCCGCCCTGCAGAACTTACTGAGAATATTGAATCTCTATCACGCAGAGGATGGGAGACCGTCCGTCGACGTCGATGAGGAAGATGGTCTGGGACACACCGGGTGCCGTATATCCCAATGGCCTGGCGTGGGCGCGTGATACAGCTAGCTCAAGACGGTGCTCAGATAGAACAACAATGAGTCCAGATTTTTGCCGCCAAAATGTTGCTGACTACATTAGAATTTGCACTCACCGTCAACAGAACTGAAAGCGGCACCACCGATGGGGCCCTCAGAAGCGCGACAAACCTCTCAAAGTTGGGGTTTGGATATTTTTGTCCCTCACCGTAAGTTAGACTTGAAACCAATACATCATGACTATGGTTGACCTTGCGTCCTGCTGTGTGGAAAAATCCTAATACAGGAGTAAATGGATTATATGATCTCTTGAGTACTTCTTGATAATGCAGTTTCTAATTAAATTTGAACCATTCGTCACTCAGAGTTATCAATCCCAACTGACGATGAATTCTCGGTATGACATAACCACCGGAGTGATTCATTTTCAGAAATCCCAATGTTTTTATTACTTAGTTAAGGTGACTTTCGGAACATTTCTGTGCCTACTATTCACACTAATAAGAAATTCAATTATTCATCGTCATTATTACGACTGATGAAAAAGTGGGACTTGTGGATAAGCAGTGGTCATTTGAACAATGTTTTTGACTATGAAATGGTTGACGAAACGATAATCTTCTCGGAGTAATATGTATAATCAATAGTGCTACTGAGACGTTTAGTAAATGAGTTGTTGATATTAACACCGCTCGGTGGTTTTCTCTACCTAAATTCCCTGTCGTGATCAAATGCAACAAGGAAATCCCAGATTTCGAGTCCTCTGAAGTCAAACTAAGGTGAACATTCCACACCCCAACCGGGTTTCTCTCGATCCCAATAACAACAAGCTGTTTGGTCCAACAAAGATGAGCTTATTTTTCTGTCTGTAGTCATCTCAATGGAAAGCCGATTTTCGCCGCGTATCAAATTATATCGGATAAAATGCACAAAAGACTTGTAAAATGGCACCGGATGATACACAGTACAACAATAATTGTGTTATCCCGTACTTTTTCATCAACTGTCTACCTCAACCAAGTCCTATACCTCTGGAATCGGATACACACTTCTACATCCATTATGCCTTGCCATTAGAAATAACGAACAGGCACGTCCTAGAAGTTAGATTCAGTATTATTCAAGCCATTCAAATCATCAAACGAAAGCTCGTGTGCTGCGCCATATGGTTCTCAAAAATCCCTAATCATAACCAGAAAACCGTAAACTGTGAGAAACGATAACCACGTCAATTAGTTGAACATGGTATATCTGTGGCGAACGGCTATCATTTCTCTCTCCGTGCATCTACACACGAAACAGGACATTTCATTGGAGAAAACAAGAAGTAATATAAAAGGCAAACAGTTTGGGAACAATCAGAGAGAATTTACTGTAGTCCGAATTCCGATTACCAAATTTTGGTCTAGAGCAGGCGCACGAGGACACACACACACACACACACACATACACGCACACAGGGACTAGACCAACACAAGTGGCACAAGCACCGACGTAGCAAACACCTTCGTCATGGTGACCGCCACTTCGTTTTCGTGTTCGTGGTTTACACTAACTTGAAAGATTTCAATGTACAAAGTCGTCACTTGGATTATCCGGGGGAAAAAACTGCTATAAGAAAAAGTATTCAGCCGTTGGACCATCGAATTATATACACTACTTCGGACGGAGTGATTCGGTCGGAAAAATACGTGATAGTGTGTCAGTTGGGTGAATAAAACTGGCCGCATACCGACTGATAACACCCATCTGAATAATATAAAAAAACACCATTTCAACTATTCATACACCATAACTTTTCCGCAGTAAATTGAATCAGAACACGAATTCTCTCACCTAAATTATATCAACCAATCTGAATCACATCTGATTCGAACACATTTGTATAAATTGAATCACAAAACGAACCAGATCAGACAGTTTCAAATGTGGGTGAATTCGAGAGCACAAACGAGGCAAAGTAAAATGCTCACCAACACAGTTCTCACCATCTCTCTCCTATTCACAATCCTGATTGGAAACGATGGCTTCACGATTGTCGAACAACCCATCTCCGAATTATCAACCCATTCAAACTCTCAATCTGAGAATCAAACGAAGAGAAGACTGGTGAGCGAGACCAATGTGGCTGACTCAGACAAGATTGTGCAAGTTCCAGTTGGACGTTTTGATGATTTGATCGAGTTGGATTCGCGTGATATTTCGGATGAGAATTCGAAAGTGATTGAGAATGTGACCGTTCCGGGGCAATCGGATATGTTGGAGAATGAGTCAATGACTAGTTCTGCTGGAAGGTATGGTCGTGGTCGTGGTCGTGGTCGCGTATGTTTCCGAGTGTGTGTGCAAGGTCGAATTGTGAGTGACGAGTGAATAAACTACTTGATATGTAGTTGGTTGCTGAAAACTGAATTATGGACTGTTGTTGATTATCAACGCTCATTCACCCAATGGAATTACCGCAGTTTGGCGAACGATAATAGTCAAACCAGACAGCTGCTCTTCCGTTGAATAATGACTGCTTTCAAGTGAACAGGACAGCGAATTTGCAAATCAGCTTGTTCGTATAATTTGGTTTGTTTTGTCGATGGCGGAACAAGCTGATCGACCTACTAAGCAGAGGCGTTCTGTAAATTTTAGCAGGGGTGCATGTCATTGGCTGAAGATGGGAACGTTTGTCCACATCTTTCACAGCTGGATGATTTCATCCTGATACATCTGATTGTGCTTGTTAAAAATCGTATCATTTCCAGTCAAAGTTAACTGTTGAAGGAGGGCTCTTTTCCTTTCATTCTAGATAGTAGTTTTAGTTGTGGTTTGTTCCACATCCACGAAGTTGTTGGCAGCTTGAAAAGCAATAAATCGGGCAGTGACTAGTTGTTTCAATTTGTAACGGTTTTTGAGTCATCCTTGCTGAGCCAATATTTTGCCTTCACAAACTCTATCAAAGAAAACCATGCTGGTTGGTGAGATTCTGCAAGTCCAGTGTGGAAACAACATACGGTAGGAGAAAAACTGTGAAAAACCTTCCGCTAGTGTGAATGACCCTGATACTCCTTTGGTTTTTGATTATGATTCTTATCCCCGTTTTTCCATATGGTCAGTAGAATTCAGATAGTTTCATCTTCCGGAAACCTAAAATTCAAATAATGCGGAATTATTCACGACCGGGGTTCTAACTGACAGGTCTAGAAGATCTTAGATGAGAAACCTTCTTCAGCCAAGAGATTTTCTGTTTTTCCTAATATGCATGGCGGACGCTAATTCTGGTTGTTCGGGTGGATCTTCGTTGATTTCGTTTTGCGAAGCCAACTGCGACTAAATATTGGTAATAGAGATTTCCCTTGCAGTAAATGACTGCAATCGAAAAGCTTTTTGACTCACGCGATACTGGTGTCCGAAGTACAAGTAATTTGGAAACTAAAATATACTACAACACAGTTATCTTCGTGATGAAGTTCAGGTGCTCCTAAGTCGCAAAACAGGGAATAATTTCCCATTCACCTTCAACGTGTGTTATGTTGTAACGATCATTTGGGAATTTCGCAACCACAGATCAATCCATTGCTCGACGACCTACTTTTTGGTAATTTGACACCGAATTTGCAATTATGGGCTTTGATCAATACAGTTGTTTCCGCGAACCTTTGCATCAGATGTTGAAATCTGCGGGGTGTTTTTCCTTCGTGGATCTGAAAATAAGCACATCATCTTGCAATGCCCTTACCCCATCGATATTCATCGCCTCATCCACTGCAGCCTGCAATATCCCGGTTGATCCGTACACAACGAACCGAAACATTTTATTTGGGAAAAGCTCCATGGAGCGGTAATGGTTGGTATTGGTTTGGACTCCGTTTGAGGAGCAATTTGTACTTAAGCATCAGCTAGATCAATTTTTAATAAATGTCTGCTACCGAAGATGCGCTTTATGAAGTTCTATGGTCTCACTGTAGTTGCCGCGTATTCAAGGTAAATTGATGTTCACCCCGATTTCGGGGTATCTCTCCGTCGTTATTCATCTGCACCCAAATCGGAGTCGTCCAAGTGGAGGAACTCACACGCACGACGACACCGTTTTGCTCCATTTTGGTGAGTACCTTCAATCCACCCTCACTCTGGCCATAAAGCAACACTCGGCGTTTCAGTAATACCGGATCACCATCCATCTCCAACTTCGCGGGCTCAGTCTCGTCATCTAATGAAGAAAATAACGCCGCATACCTCTCGAGGCACTGCCTGACACACGGGATTGGACAACCTGGAACAGAGAAAGTTTTTACACCACCATCGCGGTTCAGCCAGTCCCGGGGGGATTGCAGCTCGATATCCTTCCCTCGAACTCGCAATCGATGAGCTACAAAATCGATTTTAGCTCCTACACGGTCCAACAAATCAACTTCAACAATTATCTCAGCAAACCCTCCAACCAGTTATTTCATGTGTCCCACGAAAATCGGCGATCTGAACCGTGAACTGCTGCTTTTCCGCTACTCTCAGAGCCTTCCATCCGACCACACGCACTTGTACTTCGCATGGTCGAACGAAAACTCCCTCCACACAAGGTGTCACAGATACCCGAACCCACGGATTTACAACTGCAATTTTACGTTTGCCCCCAATTATGATCTCAACCATGGGTACCCCCCTTCGGCTTGAATGTGGATGGAGAAAAGCAAGACGAGACGCGTGTTTCGGGACAATATCGAGCAAAATGCCCCACCTCGCCACATACAAAACACCTCCTTCGTGCTTCATGCATCAATGCTTCATTCTTGCGTTGTGTTTGTCCGTTGAGTTCCAGTTTTACCGGTGCGATTTCCTTCCTCATCTTCCGCAACGTGGATTACAGTTCCGGTTGCTCTAATCAGGAAATTGAAATTGGGCTGCACGAACAATCATGAACAGGCAATCTGTATCACTCACGCCGCGCGCAAATGCCATTCTCAACCTGTATTGAACAAAACGATCACGAACAAGCGTGTCCTAGTTATGCCATTTGCCTCAGGCAGCCCGTTCGATAGTTGGCGCAACAGGTACTGATAGTGAACGACCGGGTCTTAGGTGCTGTCATACCGAGCTGTCTTGAATCGGTCCATCGCTTTCTATCGACCACTTTCCTGTGTGAACTCCGTCACCAGCCCTTCACGCGCCTCCCGATAAGTAGGGCTTGTTTTCAACCCATCTTCAGATTATACACCGCCTTGGCACTCCAAGACAGCAATGCACCAAGCGCCGCCAACAAAGGTGTGTCTTCTTTACTCATTCGCATGCCCCTATCCTTTCGAAACCTGTGATCCATTCCTCCTCATCCCAGTCCGCAAACGGGACAGACCAAGGAAACTCCACTGCGTAAGTGTGGTCACGGCACCAATGTAACAAGGACGACAACACACGACAGGAAATTTGTACTTACTGGTCAAACAAGTCAAGAGATGAAACAATCGTTTATATAGGCCCTTTTGCAGACTGCGAGGCACCAAGATCGCTATTGTCGCTGCTTGAGCGCTTCGGCTGCGTACTTGCCAGTTGCCCGTGGCAAATGGCTTGCTTCTCTTGGGCGTCATTTCCCTTCGGTTGTTCTGATTGTCTCAGTTGACGGCTCTATTGGCGGCCCCTCACCTGAGCTGTCTTGATAACTGTCGGAGATTCCGCTGTTCCGTCTCTGGCAGTCCGTATGCCTCCTTTTGCCTGCCTCGGGACGCCTCCGACATATTCAATGCCTGTTCTTCAGTCAGTGGCCCTCGTTTGGTTCTTCCGTTTGCCTTGATATTCGCGCCATTCCCTCGTCCTAGCAGTCCCCGTTACAATAGGACGTATTGAAATCTTCCCACCCAGAACTACGCCAACCAAAGTAGCTAGAACACGAAAACTGTGTATATTCTCGTTATTCGTATGGCAGAACCAGTATGTATAAATATGGTAAATCACAGGAAATAATTGGTAGAATAGGGGTTGACTAATAACAGGGAGCTTTTACCGCCACTGTCCTCGACGATAGTGATTAGCTGAGGCCCATTCGCGTGCATGCCCACGAAGCTATACCTGTCCGTGTCATGTGTGACGGCGGTTGAATCACCACAACCTACCCTCCTCAGGAGCTCCTCGTCAATTTGACTCACGTGTCGCGTGCTAATAGTTATCAGCGGATATATGGATAGCAGATGGTTTGTGCGTGTTTGTGTTCATGGTTGTGTAGGCGTCGTAGTTAAGGCTAGTGAACCTGTTCATGTTCTCGATGGTTTTCGATTCTTTTGGTTTATCCTTCACGATTCATTCAGATAAATGAATAAAATCCTGTGCATCCCGTAAACTTCAGTTCCCTTCCTATTCCGAGCTACGATTCACCCAACAGAAGGCAAATTCCGTTGGTTTTTAGAATGGGACAGATAACTTCTTGATTACATTTGCATGGTTTGCGCTGAACACGATTTCTTATTTTCAGAAGTGTCAGTTAGTTGTCCCGACCTCACTCACTCAAGGCCACCGTACAACGGTAACTTGTCGAGCAGGATGACTCAGTAAGTACGAATCTACACTGCATTTATTCCCAGATATCTCCGATCCATGAGACACAGTGAATGAGTTAGTAAGAAATCAGAGAAGATACTCTTAATATCGGAAAAAATTCACGTAGCATAGTGCTTTTGGATTAGCTTATTGTGTTCGTGAAAGGAATTGGATAGTCTTTGCATTGTTCGAAATGCCTATTTATCCTACCTGATACATGATTGAGAATGCTCAGCGATCCTTACATTTTACTCGGGGTAGTTGTTACACTATCTGTTCTTTTATTGTTCTTAATATGTTGAAACATCACACTGTGACGGTCATCTTAAGAGTTCATACAGTGTTGTCCAATTCAGTTCACGATATGTACGTGTCGGGCGTGTGGATAGTGAACAATCAGATGGGGGCTTAACTACACATTCAATGAATAAAACCATCCACTGCATTTCTGTTCCACGGTGAAATCTCCATCTTGGTGAACTTGAACGAACAAATCGAACCATTTTTCGAAGGATCATCTGATCATCAGTCGGTTGGAACATATCATAAGCTTAATGAGAAAGTAGTACCGATTCAGCAAAGCTTATAATAGTTTAGAGGGCGTTGGATTTCCTTGTAACAAAATCAGGTGGTAGAATAATATGCATGCCTAAACTGACGATAGAATGGAAAGGCAACTGAGCAACATCTAGTAGGAAGAATGCACACTAAGGGCAAGTCGATTGGTAAGAGTAATTTATTACAGCATATAAACAAACTTATGAACTCGAATCAAATATTTCCACATAAACCAGTTTGGATATGATAACAGATGTAAATAAGGACTTGTTGAAAGGTTCGCTTGCACCAGCGAAGAGCCACAGTGATATCCTATATACGAAATAACAGTCCCGCGATATTCGTTCACTGGTTGCCTACCGACAAAAATACATGATTGAGAATTATCACTGAAGTAAATCGAAAGCAACGATTGATAAAGACAAAATGGAAGAAAAACGAAGTGAGCGTTTATTGGAAATATATCATTGGTACATGGAAAAGTAAACGATTGAAAAAAGAATGGAACGATTCATGTACACAAATTGTTCTACCAAGATGGCCTCAATCGATCGTTCACAGATATGTAAAAGAACATGTCCAAATCACCCAATCAAAATTACCACGATCGACAACGAACCGTACATCGACCTCGCACACACACACGGAAACATACGCGACCACGACCACGACCATAATGTCGAGCCGGACTGATCACTGATTCATTCTCCATCATACCCACATCCACATCCGAATGCCTCAGATTTGTCACATTCTCAATCACTTTCGAATTCTCATCCGAAATATCACGCGAATCCAACCCGATCAAATCATCAAAACGTCCAACTGGAACTTGCACAATCTGGTCTGAGTCAGCCACATTGGTCTCGCTCACCAGTCTTCTCTTCGTTTGATTCTCAGATTGAGAGTTTGAATGAATTGATAATTCGGAGATGGGTTGTTCGACAATCGTGAAGCCATCGTTTCCAATCAGGATTGTGAATAGGAGAGAGATGGTGAGCATTGTGTTGGTGAGCATTTTACTTTGCCTCGTTTGTGCTCTCGAATTCACCCACATTTGAAACTGTCTGATCTGGTTCGTTTTGTGATTCAATTTATACAAATCTGTTCGAATCAGATGTGCTTCAGATTGGTCGACATAATTTAGGTGAGAGAATTCGTGTTTTGATTTTGATATAATTATAGACGAGTGTTTGTGTGTGATTTGTTATGATAGTGTTTGAATTGTATTAGTCGGAATAGTGTTTGCATGAACAATGTGTTATCGGTCGGTCTGTATGTAGTGTGTATGTTTGTTTGTCCGGAATTATTCATCCGGCCCACATAGCATCACGTGCTTGTCCGAATGAAACATACTAGAATTGGTAATGGGGTAGATGTGGTTTGATTTTTCCTCGACTGGTTGCATTTTCACACGGTAGTTCCCGGTTCCGCAAATGGTATCGCTCGTGTTGCATGTTGATGTGTGAGGATTGTAAATAACCCTAACCAAATCATTTCTATTTCAGATCATCTTTTTAGGACGAAACGCCTCGCTGTTCTTGGAATGCACGGTCGAGGGCAATCCAGTTTTCGCTAGATATCCACTGCCTCCCGGGGAAGGCCACATTCTAATGAAAAACGTAAATATCAACTAATTTATCCCTAGATGCGATGGAAACCAAGTCTGCTGGTCTGGATTTCGAGAAGTTATGTCTGCTGAATTATACTGCTTTAGGAAAGATGCACACCTGAACTGCGTAGCTATGGAACACTTCCGACCCTCTTATACAGGTGAAGAAACAAACATTGTTCACATCATCAAACACTTCAGTAAAAGTGAAAAACGAGCACATGTCAAATGAGTGCAGCTTCTCGTTCGATATCTTCAACATCGCTGTGTGTTGATCGCTATCTAGAATTATTACAGCCTTATTCATCACTTTGACAACCTCATTCTGCTCTTTAAACGGAAGCACGTCGATTGGAATTATCTACAAATTCGACAGGAGGCATTAGCTCCATTCATATATCGCGAACATTTTTCATGGGAGCCTTAAGGGGGCATTTGTTCGACTGGGATTTTGCGACCGTTTCTCAAGAGGCGGGATGACTACCTCAGAACCCACTCAAGCTAGAGATTCTATGTAAAAGATGGATGGATCACAACAAAATGCTGATTGAGAAATGACGAATATGCGTTCAAAGCATTTGTCCAAAATAAAGGTTACAACGGATCGCACTGCGTATTCATACAAAAATAAATGTTCTCCAGCTGTCCGGCATAGAAAATGAGCACACAGATTTGTTTCGGAAAAAGGTCAATTAAATCGGTCAAAGCAACAGTACCATGTCTCAAAAGTTTTGGTGATAGGTCAGAAGTCAGAAATTCTGATTCGAGGATCCTGACTTCACTGAGAGCATCTTCGTCGTGAATTATAGGCCAAACAGTCTGCAGCCAAATCCCAACCGAATCGAAGGCAAGACCAAAGCAATCTACATGGAGTTATTTACCTCACGACTAGTATGGAATGTTCATGCCCCATAGCCTTCCAGTACTGCACAATGGTAAATAGCATATTCGTTGTGCCTCAACGGTATATAACTAAATACACAAGACGGGTAGCACTGTTCTACATTTTCCTTTTTAACATGAAGGAAAATCTTTTGACCAGTGTAGAACAGTTTGGGATTTCCATCTAGTCACAGTGTTTTCACATTTGGTCTCATTATCTCATCATCTTTGCAATACAATTTTTTCCCAGTTCGATAAGCTTCCAAGTTTCAATATCCGTGGCTTTGCCCATTGTGCATGTCTACAGTTTCGAATAAATTTCATTTGAATGATTCATACTTGTAATACATCACGTTGATATTTTGGTAATTCTGGAGGACATTGCTCCTGGGTCAACACAACCACAACATCAATAGAATAAGAGGTCAATCATCAAAAGACAACCACAATGGTACTCGGAACTGAGATAAATCACTTGAGTATTACAAAAAGCTGAGTTCGAATGGCACTCAAATGGTAGAAGACGTGTTCGGGTTTATTGGAAACTGTGCACATACTCTCACCCGAATTGGATTTACGTCGCCTGATTTACTAATCCCAGGGGAACCTGCGAACACCCACAACGACCATAGTTGTATTCACCATTGAACAGAATACGGACGGCGTTGTGTGGTCAAACAACTAGCCGAATGTGCATTTCAATGGACAACACAGATGGCTAGAAGCCAGGGACAATTCCAGTGGTTGACCGATAATCGATCAGCGTAGTGAACGAGTCAACAATCACATTCAACAATCAAGAATTGAATTTGAATTCCCATTTGCATCTTTCATCCTGTTGCTTTGGGCTGATGGAGTTGGCAATATTGTAATGTTTTGTGTAACCTCGTTTCGATTATGCTAGTAAATTATCATTCGATTCGAAATAAATTATTGCACCGTTGAACTGTCTGACAACATCACATTCCACTTGATTGTGAGGTACAATGTATCGCTGGATAGATTGCATTAGTAATGCTTGAATTGTCTGGCGAATTTATTACAATTTCCTCAAGCAGTGTGTTTGATTATTACCAGATATCCGCGTTTTGGATAAATAAATATTACGACTTGATAATTCGCGTTGCGCGATGAATTTCATTTTGTCTGGTATTGTGTGATATATTAGGGGTAACGTTGTCAATTCCAAAGATTGAGAATAAACGACGTGGCGAACACGCTCGTTTTCAGTTATTCGTACTCATACCAATACATAAGAATATATATGACTCACAAAATAAGAACGGAGAATAACAATCCAAATCTGTCTCTACACGTGCATGTGTGCATGGGAAATTGATCACAGTGTGGAATGCTCAAATGTGGTTGCACGTGTTCGGGACCATGACGTGGGCCACGGAAGCTTAAATGCTTGGACAAATTGTTTCTGAGCACACAGGGGAGGATTGTAGAGACGAATACTCGCGGCTTCGGCTGTGGCTAAGATGCGACACTTGACAAGTCTTGATTGCTTTACTCGGACTTTGTAAATGGTACGAAAAGCGTTTATCACCTCCACTGAGTGGTTTGACTCAACAAGGTGTGAGCACATCGCACTCGTAATCGTCTTAATTGCTCCCGTGTTCAGCCAGGCCGGGTGGTGTTCGCGAACGCGTTCGGATAAGCGCCGAGTCGTGCGACCAATGTACCTAGTTCCACAGGAACGGGTGAAAGAATACACTCAAAACGAGGTTGCAGAATTCGGCACTATGTCCTTCCATCGAAAAAACACTATCGGTTTGGAAACGAACAGGATTTGCAACTGTGCAGCGTAGAATGTTTTGTTGATTACTCCCGATAATCTACGTTGAATAATTTCGGCTTCCGTGTCGCCTTTGAACGGTAAACGCACATATAGTATCCCCTTGGCGGCTCCTATCTCCTTTGATTTCCCTTCATTTTCTTGCATTGTCTTGTCGATAAACCGTTCAGGATAGCCGCTATTTAAGAAAACACTCCGCAGAAAAACGAGTTCATTTCTTATTGTGTCTTCAGAGCAGATTTTTCTTGCTCTGTTAACTAAGCAATGTATTAGATTCCTCTTCATTTTGAGGGGCACAATGCTGTGAAAATGGATGTATTGTCCGTTCCATGTAGCTTTTCTGTGCACTGATAACTGGACGGAAAAATCATTCCGACGGCTCAAGCAAACGTCTAAATACGATAGACTATTGTCCTTTTCTTCTTCCAAAGTAAATTGCACATTAGGATGGGCAGCATTAAAATTATTAAGAAGCAGGTTTGTGTCCAGATTGGTGTCTAGCACATATATGACGTCGTTTACGTATCGTTTGTACAAGGTAAAATCTCGGATTATGGGTTCAAGTTGATTATTTTCAAGTTTTGCCATGTAAATATCGGCAAATAGGGGTCCCAAAGGTGATCCCATTGCAACTCCGTCCTTCTGACGATAGATTTCATCACTGAAGTGAAACTGGATATTATGTGTGCAGACATAGAGTAACTGTCTCAGTTCATCCACCGGGATACCCAAATCGATTCCGTTGCTCTGAATGTAATCACACAGATAGTTGATTGTTTCACTGATCGGGATATTTGTGAACAGTGAAGTAACATCCAGTATTATCATTCGCTTTCCTTCTATATCCAGGTTCTTTACAGTTTTTACAAAATGGAAGGTGTCTTCTAGACTGTGTCTAGAAATTGCGGCTCTCACTGGTTCCAATAAGCCCGTCAACCACTTTGCTGCTGCGTGATATGGAGAGTTACACATATCCAGAATCGGTCTCAATGGGACGCCTTCTTTGTGTACCTTCGGTAGACCGTACAATCTGAGAATTACCGTTCGAGTCGGTCGTATCCTTTCGAAGGTCATCGCATCGATTATTCCTTTCTGCTTCAAGGATCTCATTCCCGTTGAAATTGATTTTTCTATCTGCGACGTCTTATCCTTCTCAGACGGGGTTTTTGTGAACTTGGAGCCATCAATCACTATCTTCTTCATCTTCTCTATATAATCCGATTTATTGAGAATTACGATACCCCAACCTTTATCTAGTTTTGACAACACTATTTCTCTTTTGGCCTGCAATTCTTTGAGGCTCTTCAGGTGTTTCGACGTTAATATTCCTTTTGCCAACGGTCTATTTTCGCGATATTGATAACATGAGTTCACGAACGTGGACTTCAGTTTCTCTAACTCCTGCGACGAGGACGGAACAAGACCTGATAGCTGATCAAACAGGCTCTCAAACTCAACTTCCATATCCAATTGTTTAGTCTTATTGGTTGGACAACAAAACTTTGGCCCTAGGGATAACACCTCAAGCGATGTCTTATTCAGGCTTATGGATGACAAATTATGGATGAATTTCTTCGGATCCGTAGGGAACTCACCAATCGGTTTGCTCGGGTTTATGCGTTTTCGAAGTGTAACAAATGTCCGTTCCACTTGTTTGTCAACAATTGATTGAATATAGACAACGAACATTTCCTTTTCTTCTAGAGTCAACTCATCAAGTACTCAAGATGATTTCACAAAATCAAGCTCCATTTCCGGCATTCGACTTGACACAGTATCTCTCTCATTGAGCGCTTGACGACGTAAAGCTACAGTAGTAATGTTAATTCGATTCCTCTTCAGAACGGTTTGATATTGTTTGGGATATTCCAATCGTCTCCCAGTCATGCTCTCTGTTGAGTATAAGAGTCAGATTTGTCTACCGGACTTCTGTCCTCATGGATAAAATATCTGTTTGATACTTTGTATTCCGTTTCAGCTTTCGTCACAACCAATGTGATTGGTGATTGTTTATGTCAGGGGTTTTCATTTCATGAGAAGGTATTGCATGCCAAATAGCACATCTTGGTCGATTTTATTTCCCAAAAGTGTTTTCCTTCCAATCGCATTATTCTAGTAACTGGTTTAGCTCCGGCAGACATTGTAGTATGCATTAAGCTATGTGGTCAAAAATGTTTTTAGCTTCTACGATAGGTCCTAAATATATGTGGTAGTTAAAGTGCATGGAGCGTGTGGTGTCCTGGGAGGTCCTGAAGATCTGAATACTTTGCATCCAATCGCATTCTGTGATCTCCGGCAACTCGGATGATGGATTATTCCATCTTTCTACTCCAGTGAAGATTGGACATGTGGTATCCAAACTGGAACAGCGCTTTGTCTACATATTTCTCATTAGTTGTATTGACGTCCAAACCCATCATCGGAGTGGCCAGTGTGAAACGTGTATGCAGGATTCCGGTGAATACCGACGACGACTAGGAAAGCCACATTTACACCGATGTTGATATCTCCACTGGTGATGGGACATTTCCGACCCAAAAGTTCAAGCTCAGCCACGAACTTCCATACTAGTCGTGAGGTAAATAACTCCATGTAGATTGCTTTGGTCTTGCCTTCGATTCGGTTGGGATTTGACTGCAGACTGTTTGGCCTATAATCCACGACGAAAATGCCATCAGTAAATTTAGGATCCTCAATTCAGAATTTCTGACTCCCGACCTATCATCATCACTTTTGAGACATGGTACTGTTGTTTTGACCGATTTAATTGACCTTTTTCCGAAACAAATCTGTGTGCTCATTTTCTATGCCCGACTGCTGGATACTAGCCACCATTGGTCGTATACACGAACCTTGTAATTCAGTTGTCATATCTAACTGCTTTCGTTCTATCGCTCTAACTTCATCTGGTCTTTACCTTACAGATCGTGTCATTCTTGAACATTTCGAATCCCCCTGTAGTCTTTCTCGATGACTCCTTACAGTTTGCCTTCAAAACCATTAGGTCCACTGTGGATGCAACTGATTTCTAATGCCAGCGTACAAGGAAGTCTTTGGATGAATCCGCGAAGTCTGTGAGATGCGCTTGTCTAGATTACTTATCAGCCTTAGATTGTATTCCGCGGTCTATCCTCCCCCGTAGGTTGAAAGCTTTATGAGCATGGCTTTCTGATTTATTACCAAAAGAACTCAGTACACACGTCAGGGTTTTGTAACATCCAAACCATTCGTGAATGAATCAGTAGCACTTCAGGGATATGTCTTTTCTCCTTATTTGTTTTCAACCTCCATTAGTGATCTTCCATCCTGTTCTCCAACACATTTATTGAAATATGTCGATGATGTGACCCTTTTTCTAGCTGTTTCCGTTGCTCAATATTCCAATTACTCTTCCAGTAATCTGTCACATGTTTATAAATTCTAATGTAGATCACTGCAACTTTAAATGTTTTAAATGGTTTGAACGCATATTTGCCATTTCTCGATCAGCCTATTATTGTGATCCACCGATCCTTTCCACATAACCACGAGCTCGAGTGGGTTGTGTCAAATAATTAGGAATCACTATCGATGAAAATCTGAGGTGGTCATCCTACATTTCAAACTGTTTCAAGAAACTACTCCAGCTATCTTAGCAGATCCGAAAGCTTAGACATTTCATTGGTAATGAGAGTGCGACTTCCCTTTTTCTCTACCAATGTGTTTTTCCTATTTCAGATTACTTTCTCCTGGTATTTTGCTAGTCTACTGAAGAAAGATTTTGGAATTCTTCCACCATTCCTTTCTATAACCAGTCGAGTGTCTTTCCTACCTTTAACTGAACTGCCTGCTAAATTATGCGAACTACAACAGGACGTATGTGAAAAATCACTACGAAAATCCGCACAGACAGTTCTCAGCATTCAGTCAAACATCTATCCAAATACTCCTCTCTCGATTCCACCCGTTCTTTTTTCCGATCCATACCATCTCGTAATACTATCTACATAGCTTCAACCGTTCCATATTTGGTCCAAATCTTCACCAATCGGGCACCAGTATCGTTAGGATTTCTTGGCAATTTCGAGACGAAATCGTTCTTTCTAACATACTGCTGATTCGTTGAGTTGCCAAGTGTGAATCTCCTTTAAATGTAACGCGAGCATCTGTTTACACGAAAGTCCGACCCCGTTGATGAAGCGCCAAATATATCAAACACGGTAGATAAATCGAGCATTGATCAGTCTTCATCATTGAACAATATTAGCACTCGGAATATTGCAACTAACGTGTACGGGTAAAAATAATTCCAATTGACTCGATTGATCAGGAGTGATAGATGGACAATGCACATCATCACCTTGAACATTCACACTGGGAAAGTCGAATGATCACAGAAGGAAGACGATCTGAAATAGAAATGCACTGAATAGGGTTATTTACAATCCTCACACATCAACATGCAACACGAGCGATACCATTTGCGGAACCGGGAACTACCGTGTGAAAATGCAACCAGTCGAGGAACAATCAAACCACATCTACTTCAGTCAAAATCCTCATTACCAATTCTAGTATGTTTCAGTCGGACAAGCACGTGATGCTATGTGGGCCGGATGAATAATTCCGGACAAACATACACATACACACCACATACACACTGACTGATAACACATTGTTCATGTAAACTTTATTCCGACTAATACGATTAAAACACTAGCATAACAAATCACACACAAACAATCGTCCATATTTATATCAAAATCAAAACACAAATTCTCTCACCTAAATTATATCAACCAATCTGAAGCACATCTGATTCGAACAGATTTGTATAAATTGAATCACAAAACGAACCAGATCAGACAGTTTCAAATGTGGGTGAATTCGAGAGCACAAACGAGGCAAACTAAAATGCTCACCAACACAATGCTCACCATCTCGGTATTAACACCTCCACTGGATTTCATTTCTGGGTGTCTCTCCAGCCTATTGCTGGTGAATCTGTCGGGCTTCAAGAACTCATCACCTATGGCTGAATGAAGCTAAAAATATTGAAGTAAAAGAATAATACAGTTCTCATATCTCAAAGACTTCAGCAAGTAGCTTATATCAGACATTTCAGACATGACTGAACGGGCTTTGAGTGTGTAGATATTATTGATCCTTTTCCAATAAATATAACCTTGTGAGAAGATGTTTTCTTAGTGCAGATCAAAGTCGCTACAGCAGTTGGTGCAGTGGTCAACCACTGGAATTGCCTCTTTGGAGATCCTTACCAACTGCCCTCAGATTATTATACTAACTCTGAAAAAGCAATTCTCCCCGAGCTCTGCAGAACCTTGAAGATTGATAAAAGGTGGACTGTTCTAGCTCGAGTAAGAAAACATTTAGGCCTTGGAATCAAATCGGTAAACTGATACAAAACAGACCATTCATATAAGATATGCAGTTGCCATAAACGAATCCATGCCTGCAAACATTTTGACTGAATTCCTATTGGTGAGGGACCTTCCTGATTGGCTGGTCTTATCGCACCTCGATTAGATGATTTGGCTCAGATCGGTTCAGAAAACTATTGGCCACTGGTTGGCCCATCACTCGGTTTCACTGACCTAAAACTTAGTCTCCATCCTGGACGAGCAATGCAGCACTGTCTGCCTGAAAAATCACACATCTTTTCACTTAGTGAAACTTTTCGTCTTGATTTTGAATAAAGCATAGCCAAAATAACGAAACTTGATATTCAAAACAGGATTGATTCATAAATTCCATGGAAATGGACTAGCAAAGTGTAAATATGCGAAAAATGGACAGACATCAACTGTATGGCTACAACGATTCACGAGCAATAACCAGAGACTGTGGTTTGGACTGTGTTTCGAAACTCCACCCACCGTTGAACTCGTGAACTTGTGAACTGAGTCCCATTGTCAAGAATCTAAAGTCCTCGGTATTCTATGCCGGGCAACATGAACGTGTTATTGGTTGATTCCGTTGGATGTACTCGTGGTACTCAGTAGGTCGTTTTCGAAGAAATCTTTGGCATGATCAATCAGAACTAGCAAGTGTTTCTTCACATGCCCGAAACTATCTATGGCCAAACTCTGTCAAGTGCGAATACGTAGTACTCGAAGCAACATTGTTCCTATCATTTGCCTGTTCTTATGGGTTCGGCATGGTTCATTTCGTGGTACGTAGTCTTTGATCTTATTGCTCATATGAGTTTAGTACAAAACTTCCTTTGCCTAACGATGGTTCTGTTTGTGCGGTTGTGAGAAAACCGTTATTCCTTCAATAAATAACCAGTGTGTTGCTCCGGGGTGAATAATTGGTTTCCTTAAAATATCAGCCTGTTTTATAATAGAGAACTATTCTCAGTCTTTGTGGGATAAGACAAAATGCGTTGACAAATCTTTTTCTGCTCAGGGCCATTCGGTGGAAACGAACTCCGTTGGTTGTGGAAAGACAGTGTCACCGGTAGTCGTTTTTTGGTAATTTGATGAGATTTTCGTTATCTATTACGCTACAATCGATCATCTGGACGTGCTCAAACGACAGTAGCTCACTGACGTCATTCGTGACGCACGCTCGGGATAACCTGTCCGCGTAAACCATCTCAACTTCAGGAAGATGCACCAAATCATAATCCTACTTCTGGAGTTGATAAGTAACAAACATAGGTCGGCACAATATATCACAGACCATTTTGCTGCATATGTACACAATAACACTGCAGCCAATGGGATTTCGTATGGTAGGTGAATTAACCAATGAAACTTAGACAAGATTGAAGGGGATGAAAAGTCACGGGAGCGAACAAGAATGAGAGAGCAAATACCAGAGTAGGGGCAGACTTATGGATCATTCTCGTTGCATGCATTTTTCCCAGTTTACAACTCAGAAGCGTAAGAGCCTCGTTATAAGCAGGCAATTTCGTATTTTTAGTGTCGCGTTTGACCTAGATCGAGCTGTTCGGATATAAACTTCATTTTTCTTCAATCAAATATTCCGTACTTGATGGTCTTATTGGTTTTGCTTTCGTTGATGATGTGATCATTACTAAATGACTGGTCATCGCAGTTTGGAACCACAGGGAAGATCTTAATTCATCCGGTGAATCAGTAGCCACAATCGACAAATAGATGGGGTGGTTCTGAGAAGCCTCCTTGGATCTAACCTGGCAGATTATTTTCCTGATTTATTGGAACAATTATTACGACGAGACATTTCAATATTTGATCTTCACAGAAGCTACGTTTATATTATATTCATCAATAATGAAAACATCGGTGATGCGAATACATTACTAGATCACTTCAATAATGACCATTCAAATATCAAACTGACTCTTTGTGAAGCAGAATGCAACAGAATCTCCCTTCTGAACATTGAGATTTCTAGCCGACCAGACATTTCAGAGCAGTCTACAGAAATAACAAGTGGATTGGCCGATATCCATAATTCACGAGCTTCGTGTTCATGGATTATATGATCGAACTATTGCGAACACTGTTTCAAAGGGCACTTGAAATAAGCACAGAATACACATTAGCTGATGAGTACGAAAGGATAACCGCAACGTTACAGTCCAAGGATCATCTGGTACAGTTTATTTCTAAAGCTTTCTGTAGAAAGGCTACTTGCTGCAAAATCACAAACAGCTCAGAATTTGAGAGTTCCCTACAACTATAATTCAAAAGTGATGACACCAACCAACTAACTTCCAAGCTTTTGAGTTCATTCGTCAGACGTACTTACTACGCATTCAATCCCGTTATTGTTACCACAAACACATGAATACCAGCACTGTCGGTGAAGTGCTGCCGCTCTCCGCGTCATTTTATATTCCGTCTGCCTTTGTCTTTTCAAATACACACTGTTGCTCTTCACCCCATTGCCATTCTCTCCTTTTTGTGTGAGTTTTCTTCCGAATTGCCTAATATAGGGCTGGGTGGTATAAATCTAGGCAAGTGGTTATTCAATAAAATTTGGCAATAAACTCCTTTCGGGCCTTTGGAAGTCTATATCTTCGAACGGAATCATGATCATGCTAACCAAGGTTGGTGGCTGGTCAGCTTCAGTGAATACCTCGAGGCGCACGAAACACTGCAGAGTCCGTGACAAAACAGCACAGCTGAACTGGTTCTGGGAATTCGATGGGTATCTTGGACCAAGGGTAATCGAAATGGGTCAAGGGAAAAAAGTCTGGTGATGTGGTATATTTTGACCGGCTGGTAGCGTGAACATGGTTATCCCTTGCCATCATTGTCATTGGCCACACAATGCTTCTCGTGGTGATTTCATTCGGGTATTTACTTGCTGGTGTGAATGGAATTGATGCGGAATGGTACACCTAAGGGACCTTGGCATTATCTGTGTGGCGTGATATGTGACGGGATCCCATATTTGACAAGAAGCTGAGACAGCCACAAAGAACGTGCTCAACTTAGTAGCTCTTTTCGAACAGCTATCCAAAGGTAGCGGTTTAATTCGACTAATGAAAACTGTCTGACTTCGGCCACTAATTGAGGCTACTAAGTAATCCCAATTGCCACTGCCTTCATTACTATCCGGACATTGACACAACTGGTAGAAGAACAACTGCCACTCTATGGCACTTCTAAAAGAGTGCGCAGAGTTTCTTATGGATGCTAGGTTGTAACCTATTGGGGAAACTGCAATATAGGAAGACGAACAAGATTTGTAAAATGAATACAAGGCATCCGGGAGAATATAAAGTTAATATGTCAGCTGTACGAACGCCTCCTAGATCGATCAAACTGAGACCAATACTAGACAACTAAACTGCAGCTAAACGGCAGCTATTCACAATAATAGGTTGGGGCTTGACTCTCAACTGGAGAAAACATACCCAACCCTAGTCCCACAAAGTAGTTTTCCTTGTTAGCTTCCTTCAAAGTTTTTATTCGGATTTAATAAACAACCACTGTGAACTCAGTACACATTTGAAAATATTGGGGAAAATATTTTGCTTGTTACGCTTTTCAAATCAATGATTTTGGCCTCACTATTGTATGTGAAGTATTAACTGAAGAAATTTAATTTCGTTGCGTGAGAATTTCGACTTCGCCTGGAGAATCAATAGTGGCTGAAATGTCCCACATGGAAAGCTCGTTTGAACTTCACCGGTATGAGCTCCGTGTAGCTTCGATACGACAATCATTGAGCCCTATATAACAGTTTATGAACAAATCGACGTTAGATCAATGCACGACTACACTCTACTCGTGAAAGTGACTTGTTTGAGATTGAAGGAAACTGCATAACAGCTATGCTGATATAAGGTTATTGATGGGAATGATCAAAGATTATTCTGGATACCGGACGCCAAGCTTGAAATTTCGCATTTTTTTCGCATGTGTTCTCCATGCCTCAAATCAAACAGTGCCTGAGGGATTTCGGAGCCATCAGACCGTGACGCTGATGATATTACTTCTAAATCCTAATCCGCAATCTGTGATGAGTAGGCTTCCACTTCTGGTTTGTGGTCCACGATACATTGCCAGAGGTATCGAATGCCAGGACGAAGTACTACAGCTGGCTTCGTGTTATCGTCCAAAGCATTTTTACATAATTTGATCATTATAATTTACTCCACTGTTTTTCATATCACCTCTGCTTAGAATGAAATCGTCCATGGTGGAGCGAACAGAACGGAAGCATACCATTTCAAATGAAGTAAATTATCATGTTTTGGAAAGATCTCTAAAGACCTCAAGATTATACTTCGGCTGATTGGTTTCCAGTCTGCCAGTCTGTATTTCGTGGAGTAGCTTGAACTTACAAATCATGGGGAGCTGTACCCTGTCTCATTGTTGGCGAAAATTAGTTGGAAATTTAGCTTCGTGCTCTCGTCTATTCATGTGAGCAACGAAGTTGAAATTTAGAAACTCAGTCAAATCAAGTGAAAGACAAGTTTCCCAGTCTTATGGATACCTCTTCCATTATTTGATGTCGCCTTTGCCAAACATCGGAACCAACCTCACAGCTGTGTATTCGCATGGCCATTCAGGACACGTGGTCTTCTGGTAGTCCTTCATGAACCCGAATCAAAAGAACGAAGTTCGTGAGGTTAACGTACGCCTACACAGAACATTTCACAAAAAAGATGTGCATCAGTGAAATAAACTTATCATCTCTCCTAATTTGTCAAACAAAACAACCTATGAGTAACTGTTGTGCATCCGAGTCGTTGTTTTGCGCACGCTGGTAAGTTGTGCTAAATTAACTTAACGGAATATTAGAACCGACAACGCCCGAATAAATCATCAAAACAATGTTAGCAATATAACTGTAAAACAAGTGACGAGATACACCGTTCTTCTCCGTATTCCAGATCGGCGTCAACCACGATATACAACGTTGCCAGCCGACGGACTAACTCCACTCAGATCGATACTTGTTATGTGCCAGCCTCACATTCAAGTGGAGGACAAGGGGATCATTTACGACCCGGTAGACTCGCGGACTGATTTTCGAGCACCACTGGTGAGATGCTCTCCATACAATGAACAAACTCCGTCAGCTTGATTTGGTGGTTCTGGGAAACACGAGGGAAATTATTTCCTCCTCAAAATATCCATATCTGTGAGAAAGTTTCCATTTTTCATATCAGAGGGATAATATGAATGCGTGGTTTGAGCTGGCTTAGGTATTATTCCGTTATTCTCGATCGTAAACTTTAAACATGTCTATTCGTTCAATGTTGTGAGTTTGATGTTAATCTTGTCAACTGATAACCCACGACAGTATTGTCTATCCTCAACGTTCTACTATCAATCTTTGGTTAAAATGTTTCCGCCTCATCGTCACCAACTGTTCTGCACTTAGTTTGACCGATAGCCTTGTGCTTACCAAAATGCCTCTCTCGATTTTGTTGCAAATGACCCCCATCAATTTGCATATAAACCCAACAGATGCATTTCGATTGCAATTGCTTCAGCTTGCCAATTCGTTTAAAAAATCTTCAGATTCACCTCAACCAAATTGGAGCTTGATTCGGGAATCGTATTGAACGCTATAGCAAAGAATCACACCATCGATTACGGTAATATCAAAGTCCTCGAACGACAGTAACCACCCATTGTACACCCCTCAACAGAAACGAGGCACCGGAGAACAAGCGACCACAAGACCACAAAACCTTGTTGAACTAAAATGAACCTGTCTCCATTGATAAAACGGAAAACGATCTCCCATGCACTCACATGCACTTGCATAAATACGCACCGTTTATTGCCAATTTACTTATTTACTTACTTAACTGCTTTCGGTTAAGTTACCAGCAGAAATGCTGTTTTAGACAGAATTAAGACTAAAACTTTTCACTTAAAATGAAATCTCCTGCTTCAAGAAAGGACCAGTGTCTGAATATCATCTGACCCTGAATGTATCCACATCCAACATACCATTCAATCGTCATTACGAAACAGATAAACGTTACCTATAAAACTTCACACTTTCAACATTACCCTTATTCGGAGATTCATTTCCGTTGTTTCTTAGTGATTTTATTTCCATTGCTGTTCTGCTTCGGTAGACTTATTTATATAAGAACTTCGTGTGGCATTTGATTTGTGTAGTTTTATGGAGACTGTAGCTTTAACAACAATGGAATATATTCTCTATTGGTAATATCTCTGACAATGCTCCCAAATAACAATGCTCTATCCTGATCAAACAAATGGTACACTAGCTGAATACATTTGCGCATCTGTTCTTCGGTATATCCGATAGTAAATTTATCTGGTACGAAATTCGGCTTCCGTGTAAACAACAGGACCGTTCAAGAAACTGTAATGCAGATACTGAAAACCTTAACACCACGTCTACTCATTCCGCATCGTGTACAGTACAATCTTATTCTGCATTAGTTCTCTCAGATATGAGGTCATTTTTCTCAAAAGAAGTCTACAAGTTACTTTCAACGTCGAAATCACCTCCTGCTATGGGTCCAGGCTACTCATTTTCCATGTTTCTCAAGTTTGGAGAGATTCCATAATCCTGAATTATGGCTTTCCTCGTCAAAACATCCGTTGAGGCTGATGTTAATCCTGTCTCCTGATAACCCGCGACAGTAGTATCCATTCCCAACGTTTAACAGTCAACTTTGGTTAAAATGTTTCCATCTCATCACCGTCAATACTTCTGCGCTCGGTTTGATTGATAGCCTTAAGCTCAGCTTGCCAATTCATTTAAAAGATCTTCAGTTTCTTCATGAAATCCGTCCGACGGATCCTCCTCGGCTATTGCTCATCCTTTGATTAGGTTTCACGTTCTCTACTGCTTTAAGAGTCGGAGTCTATTTGGGCTGTCTCACTTCTTTACTCTAATATTTCAAAGTTTACTTTTCCAAAAGAACCTACGTACTCAAGTTGGTACAATCTTATTGAATCATTCAAATGAAAACCCTGGTGTTCTTCAAGGTCCCGTTCACTTCTCCTTTAGTCGTTACTACTTATATCAACGAATCGACCACTGCACCACCTGTACGAATTTCAACAATGCCGATAACGTGGTGTTCTGTCAATCTATCTCTTACCAACCAGACAAAAGCCCTTTTCAGTAACTTATAAATGATCAAAATGGTTCGTCCCCTTCTCAACTACCTCTCACTATCTCCAAATTTCTTAGTGTATTCTTTCACTTTCTCCTTCCCCTTAGATCAAAGGGCAATCGGCCATCAACAATGTCCTAGTTTCCACAACTGAGTTGGTCAAAAGCTAAGGCATTACAGTCAGCACAAATTTACGGTAGTCTTCTCACTTTGTCGATTGTGTTAAAAAGCTGCTCAGAATATATTTACAAATTCGTTAGCTAAGACAGTTTGGTTCCACAAAAGGTGTCAATTTGTCTTCTGTCCATCAATGTATCCTCCCAAACCTAATGCACTGCTTTCCTGTAGACTTTTCTGGTCAACTCAGGAAATGTTGTATCGCACGTATATCATTCGAACAATATTGAACTGAAACGAAGCAATACTAATATGAATAGTTGTTGAATTGACGGAGAAATTGAAAATCCATGTCAAGTGTCGTCAGATAGGATGAAAGTGGCTCAACTAAGGAAGACACATCGGCGTTGTTCGAAATCAAATAATACGCCTCAATGTTTCGTATATCTTTGCAGTTGTTCACTGCAATGATAACTCTGACCATATACTACATCGCTGGTTTGAGAAAATAATATGACAGATTCATCTGGAATCTGAAGTTATCCAGTAACATAAACAGCGAGAAGATGGGCCTGAGTGTGGCCTCTGCATTTGTTTCATTTACATCCCCAATAAGTAATCAGTGAGAAAACAATACAGTACGATTTTCATCAATCGCTCCTTCACATTTGATCGAACATGCTGATTGACATTATAATTTTGCTGGTATGCATACCCACATGTGATGTCTGAATCTTCAAAATTTTCCAATGTGTTGTCCAGTGATAATCACCATTGTTTGAGCATTGACGTCACATGAATGACTGTGCAGGATAGGGAGACCAGATTCAAAGTAGCGTACACAAAACTGAAGCCCAATTACTTCTTAATTAAACCTGTCAGTTCATTTCTACCAATTTGGCCCCACACTAATAACATGATAGTCAGCTTCGTTGAGACGATCAATGGAAATCCATCTTGAAATAGACCGTTCAACTTTCTATCAAGGAGCATTCCAAGATTTGTTATCTACAGTATCCATCATTTCACGAGTCACTTCTCTGGTCGGTTTGGTCGATTTCCAGTGCATTCTTTCAGTCAAGCCATTCACTTCATGTTGAAGATCGATTGACTAATCAATTAGTTCGTCGATGCATAATAACGCTCCACTTTCATGGGTACTGCATCGAGCTATGCGAACATTTGATTAGAATACCACTACAGACGTTCACTCAATTTGCGATCTTATCCATGAGATCTTCGGTAAACCGTAATTGTACCACTGAGCAAAAGCAACACGCCCCAGTGTAAACAAACTTCATTATACTTTTCATGCTCACATCAACATCGGTTTATTCGGTGCGGTTTATTCATGGTCGTGGTAATGTCAGTTCTACCCATCTTGCTAAGCATTCAGTTAGGCCTATCAATTGCACCAGTAAAGGCATGAGCTCAGTTGTCAGTCAACCATTGTTTCTGTTACATCCCACGCGATATGCCAATCACGATAATTCGATTTTCGTTATACCAGGCTCGCTTCAACCGATGTCCAAGTCCCACGATAACTCGTGCCTCAGGAATTTCAAATATTCTGATCAGCTGAGTGAGGCTACGGTAGAAGGAGATTTGAGTAGTCGCACTTGTCCTGGGATGTGCGACGGCACTGGGTGGGAAGTGAACGACACCCGCAAAATCACTATGTATTGAGTGCTACCAACATCTGATTTACGTGATGGTATTTATGAATTCCAGGAAACGTGAACGATTATTTGTTGCCTGTCTCACGAGTAATTTACTCATTCAAGCGACACAGTCACCAATGATACAAACACTTAGCATCGCGTAATGGACATGTGGGCTAGCGAAACTTGATTTTATCGATTAGTATATTGTAATGAGGGGCTTGAATATTAGTCAATGGATCATTCACTTGTATTTCCCGCATCAAAATACCCCGCCTTATTTTATTGACATTCGAATGACCATCCCGCAATAGCTCATCTGGTTGTAGTTCCGGTATTACATCAATCTACTCGATAGTTGGAAGGCCGATGAATCGATTCCAGTTCACCGCGTTGTATGTTCGGATGTGAAAAATGCAATATAATCTCCAGTTTTCGGGCTTTATCTCCATCTTATAGTAACGTATGTGGTTAGGATTTGCACTGAGCACAAGGATATAGCTCGAATCGTGTGATTATTCACCGATCAGTCCATTAGCTGTTCCCAATGTGATTCGTCAGCATAATTGCACTTTCCACGACCCACATCATTCCAAATCTTCCTACCACCAAAGATTCTACATGAGCTGATTTGTGTGTTTGTTTTTCTGGTATCTGATGAGCCAAAGTGGTCGACATTCAATCGTCTGTCACAAAATCCATTTGTTCATCAGCCGGACTCAACCATGGTGATTGACGCGAAACCGTCATTTCGAGAAAGGAATGGCTAGTGCACTCCGGTTCATTGTTACATTAGACACGATTCTTGATACAGCGCAATTATTCCAAAAATGATTTGTACAAACTCAAAATGCTATATTTCCCGTTCACAATTCAGTAGTCATCACAAACTCAGGAACACGTAACGAACAATTCTCCATTATTTTTCTATTGATCGACTGGTTCAATTCGAGTGGGTATATCCGTGAAATAGCCTCTTGAACTCAATGTGGAAATACTATACGTCCGTGCTGGGCTAACAGTGGTGAATAATCAGACCGAATTAAACACACATTGCGTAAATGAAACAATCGCATTATTTCTGTTCCGAAGTGGAACGCCCTTTCAGCCAGATTAGGAAAACATAAGCGGTATACATCACCAACATAGAATAAGACTTAAATAAATTAAGGGACGCAATATCGTTTCGACAGCAATGTAGAACTCTCAATCGGAATGCACGCCGAACTAAAGCAATATTCGTTCACTGGTTGCATACCAACAAAAATACATGATTGAGAATTCTCACTGAAATAAGTCCAAGGCAATGATTGATAAAGACAGAGTGGAGGAAAACGAAGTGAGCGTTTATTGGAAATATATCATTGGTATATGGAAAAGAAAACGATTGAAAAAAGAATGGAACGATTCATGTACACAAAGTGTTCTATCAAGATGGCATCAATCGATCGTTCACAGATATGTAAAAGAACATGTCCAAATCACCCAATCAAAATTACCACGATCGACAACGAACCATACATCGACCTCGCACACACACACGGAAACATACGCGACCACGACCACGACCACGACCATAATGTCGAGCCGGACTGATCACTGACTCATTCCCCATCACACCAACATCCACATCCGAATGCCTCAGATCTGTCACATTCTCAATCACTTTCGAATTCTCATCCGAAATATCACGCGAATCCAACTCGATCAAATCATCAAAACGTCCAACTGGAACTTGCACAATCTTGTCTGAATCAGCCACGTTGGTCTCGCTCACCAGTCTTCTCTCCGTTTGATTCTCGGATTGGGAGTTTGAATGGGTTGATAATTCGGAGATGGGTTGTTCGACAATCGTGAAGCCATCGTTTCCAATCAGGATTGTGAATAGGAGAGAAATGGTGAGAACTGTGTTGGTGAGCATTTTAGTTTGCCTCCTATGTGCTCTCGAATTCACCCACATTTGAAACTGTCTGATCTGGTTCGTTTTGTGATTCAATTTATACAAATGTGTTCGAATCAGATGTGCTTCAGATTGGTTGATATAATATAAGTGAGAGGATCCGTGTTTTGATTTTGATATAGTTATTGACGATTGTTTGTGTGTGATTTGTTATGATGGTGTTTTAATCGTATTAGTCGGAATAGTGTTTGCATGATATGTGTGCTATCAGTCGGTCTGTATGTGGTGTGTATGTGTATGTTTGTCCGGAATTATTCATCCGGCCCACGTAGCATCACGTGCTTGTCCGAATGAAACATACTAGAATTGGTAATGAGGATTTTGACTGAAGTGGATGTGGTTTGATTTTTCCTCGACTGGTTGCATTTTCACACGGTAGTTCCCGGTTCCGCAAGTGGTATCGCTCGTGTTGCATGTTGATGTCTGAGGATTGTAAATAACCCTAACCAAAGCATTTCTATTTCAGATCGTCTTCCTTCTGTGATCATTCGACTTTCACAATGTGAATGTTTAGGTTGATGATATGCATTGTCCATCTATCAATTCTCATCAATCGAGTCATTTGGAATTATTTTTGACCGCATAATTCTTTTGGAGTTTTTGGAAGAAACGCGTGGCTGTTCTTGAAATGCACGGTCGACGGCAATCCAGTGCTCGCCTGAATTCCACTGCCTCCTGCGGAAGGCCACATACTCTTTAAAAATGAACGTAAGTATGAACTAATTTTTCATTAGATGCGATGGAAACCAAGTCTGCTGATCTGGTAATCGAGAAGTTATTTCAACTCAAATATACTGCTTCAGAAAAGATGCATACCTGAGCTGCTTTGCTATGGAACAATTCCGACCATCTCACACAGGGTAATAAACAAGGAATTTTAAATCATCCAAACAATCCTCAGTAAAAATGATAAACGAGGACATGTCCACTGAGTGCAGCTTCTCATTTGATATCTTCAATATCGCTGTGTGTTGATCCCTGTCTGGAATAATTCAGCCTTATTTATCACTTTTCTCAACCTCATTCTGCTTTCTAAACTGAAGCACGTCGATGGGAGCCATTCGCATGCTTTACAGAGGCATGATCTCTAATAGGTTTTTGCGAACATTTCTCAAGAGGCGGGCAAACCACCTCAGAACCCACTCAAGCTAGTGGTTACGTGTAAAAGATTGATGGATCCCAATGATATGCTCATCGGGAAATGGCAGTAATGTGTTCAAAGCATTTGGACAACTAAACGGTTACAACGAATCGACAAGCGGAATCATACAATAGTGACTGGGCATAGAAAATGAGCACAAAGATTTCTTTCGGAGAGAAGTCAATATATCTGTCAAAGCAACAGTACCATGTCTCAAAAGTGATGGCGATGGGTCAGGAGTCAGAAGTTCTGAATTGAGGATCCTAAATTTACTGATGGCATTTTCGTCGTAGATTATAGGCCAAACAGTTTGCAGCCAAGTTCTTACCGTATCGAATGTAAGGCGAAAGCAATCTACATGGAGTTATTCACCTCACGACTGGTATGGAATGTACATGGCTGAGCTTGAACTTTTGGGTCGGAAATGTCCCATCACCAGTGGAGATGCCAACATCAATGCACAGTTGGCTTTCCTAGTCCTTGTCGGTATTCACCGGAATCCTGCATGTAAATTTCACACTGGCCACTCCGATGATGGGTTTGGCCGTAAAGACAATTAATGAGAACCTTGTAGACGCGTTTCAATATTCGTGGTTTGCACATTGTGCTTGTCTGCAGTTTCGATTAAATTTCATTTCATTTCATTAAGACATCCAAACAATTCGTGAATGATTCAGTAGCAATTCAGGAAGATGTCCTTCCCCCTATTTGTCTTCAACCTCCTTTAGTGATCTTTCATCCTGTTCTCCAACGCATTTATTGAAATATGTCGATGATGTGACCCTTTTTCGAGTCATTTCTTTTACTCAATGTTCCAATTAACTTTTCCAGTAATCTGTCCCATGTTTATAAATTCTAATGTAGATCACTGCAACTCTAAATTTGTTCAAATGCTTTGAACGCATATTTGCCATTTCTTGATCAGCCTATTATAGTGATCCATCCATCTTCTCCACATAACCACGAGCTCGAGTGGGTTGTGTCAAATAATTAGGAATCACGATCGATGAAAATCTGAGGTGGTCATCCTACATTGCAAACTGTTTGTAGAAATTATGCCAGCTATCCTACCAAATCCAAAAGCTCAGACATTTTATTGTTAAACAGAGTGCGGTTTCTCTTTTCGTTTACCAACGTGTTTTCCTACTTCAGATTACTTTCTCCTGGTATTTTGCTAGTCTACTGAAGAAAGATTTTGGAATTCTTCCACCATTTCTATCTATAACCAGTCTAGTATCTTTCATACCCTCAACTGAACTACCTGCTATGTTGTGCGAACTACACCAAGCCGCATGTAAAAATTCACTACGAAAATCCGCACACACAGTTCTCATCATTCAGTCAATCATCTATCCAAGTATTACTCTCTCGATTCCATACTTTCTTGTTTACGATCCATACCATCTCGTAATACTATCTACATAACTTCTACCGTTCCATATCTGGCTCGAATCCTCACCAATCCGGCACGAGTATCGTGAGGATTTCTTGGCGATTTCGAGACGAAATCGTCCCTTCTTACATACTGCTGATTCGTTGAGCTGCCAAGAAAGAATCTCCTTTAAATGAAACGCAAGCTTCTATCTACACAAAAGTCCGACCAAATCCAAATACATATATGAATAGAAAATAATAGTGTAAGATACATAGTCTAAACTAGCTGGTAGCCGAGAAGGGACTGTTCATATCCATATGGCTCGATGGAAAACGAATTCCAGCGCGATATGTGGAAAACCACCGGCACAAGCGTAATCAACTGTCTTGTTTAGCGTTCGGCCAATTCGTTAGATTTTCATATTCTAGAATAAATCTCTCTTACCGGAACAGTAAGCGACTCGAGAATAAACGAGTTTCGAGAGCAGAATGAGGTTGAGAAAAGTGATAAATAAGGTTGAATTATTCCAGACAGGGATCAACACACAGCGATGTTGGAGATATCAAATGAGAAGCTGCACTCAGTGGACATGTCCTCGTTTATCATTTTTACTGAGGATTGTTTGGATGATTTAAAATTCCTTGTTTATTACCCTGTGTGAGATGGTCGGAATTGTTCCATAGCAAAGCAGCTCAGGTATGCATCTTTTCTGAAGCAGTATATTTGAGTTGAAATAACTTCTCGATTACCAGATCAGCAGACTTGGTTTCCATCGCATCTAATGAAAAATTAGTTCATACTTACGTTCATTTTTAAAGAGTATGTGGCCTTCCGCAGGAGGCAGTGGAATTCAGGCGAGCACTGGATTGCCGTCGACCGTGCATTTCAAGAACAGCCACGCGTTTCTTCCAAAAACTCCAAAAGAATTATGCGGTCAAAAATAATTCCAAATGACTCGATTGATGAGAATTGATAGATGGACAATGCATATCATCAACCTAAACATTCACATTGTGAAAGTCGAATGATCACAGAAGGAAGACGATCTGAAATAGAAATGCTTTGGTTAGGGTTATTTACAATCCTCAGACATCAACATGCAACACGAGCGATACCACTTGCGGAACCGGGAACTACCGTGTGAAAATGCAACCAGTCGAGGAAAAATCAAACCACATCCACTTCAGTCAAAATCCTCATTACCAATTCTAGTATGTTTCATTCGGACAAGCACGTGATGCTACGTGGGCCGGATGAATAATTCCGGACAAACATACACATACACACCACATACAGACCGACTGATAACACACATATCATGCAAACACTATTCCGACTAATACGATTAAAACACCATCATAACAAATCACACACAAACAATCGTCAATAACTATATCAAAATCAAAACACGGATCCTCTCACTTATATTATATCAACCAATCTGAAGCACATCTGATTCGAACACATTTGTATAAATTGAATCACAAAACGAACCAGATCAGACAGTTTCAAATGTGGGTGAATTCGAGAGCACAAACGAGGCAAACTAAAATGCTCACCAACACAGTTCTCACCATTTCTCTCCTATTCACAATCCTGATTGGAAACGACGGCTTCACGATTGTCGAACAACCCATCTCCGAATTATCAACCCATTCAAACTCTCAATCTGAGAATCAAACGGAGAGAAGACTGGTGAGCGAGACCAATGTGGCTAACTCAGACAAGATTATGCAAGTTCCAGTTGGACGTTTTGATGATTTGATCGAGTTGGATTCGCGTGATATTTCGGATGAGAATTCGAAAGTGATTGAGAATGTGACAGATCTGAGGCATTCGGATGTGGATGTTGGTGTGATGGGGAATGAATCAGTGATCAGTCCGGCTCGACATTATGGTCGTGGTCGTGGTCGTGGTCGCGTATGTTTCCGTGTGTGTGTGCGAGGTCGATGTATGGTTCGTTGTCGATCGTGGTAATTTTGATTGGGTGATTTGGACATATTCTTTTACATATCTGTTGACGATCGATTGAGGCCATCTTGGTAGAACAATTTGTGTACATGAATCGTTCCATTCTTTTTTCAATCGTTTACTTTTCCATGTACCAATGATATATTTCCAATAAACGCTCACTTCGTTTTCCTCCACTCTGTCTTTATCAATCATTGCCTTGGACTTATTTCAGTGAGAATTCTCAATCATGTATTTTTGTTGGTATGCAACCAGTGAACGAATATTGCTTTAGTTCGGCGTGCATTCCGATTGAGAGTTCTACATTGCTGTCGAAACGATATTGCGTCCCTTAATTTATTTAAGTCTTATTCTATGTTGGTGATGTATACCGCTTATGTTTTCCTAATCTGGCTGAAAGGGCGTTCCACTTCGGAACAGAAATAATGCGATTGTTTCATTTACGCAATGTGTGTTTAATTCGGTCTGATTATTCACCACTGTTAGCCCAGCACGGACGTATAGTATTTCCACATTGAGTTCAAGAGGCTATTTCACGGATATACCCACTCGAATTGAACCAGTCGATCAATAGAAAAATAATGGAGAATTGTTCGTTACGTGTTCCTGAGTTTGTGATGACTACTGAATTGTGAACGGGAAATATAGCATTTTGAGTTTGTACAAATCATTTTTGGAATAATTGCGCTGTATCAAGAATCGTGTCTAATGTAACAATGAACCGGAGTGCACTAGCCATTCCTTTCTCGAAATGACGGTTTCGCGTCAATCACCATGGTTGAGTCCGGCTGATGAACAAATGGATTTTGTGACAGACGATTGAATGTCGACCACTTTGGCTCATCAGATACCAGAAAAACAAACACACAAATCAGCTCATGTAGAATCTTTGGTGGTAGGAAGATTTGGAATGATGTGGGTCGTGGAAAGTGCAATTATGCTGACGAATCACATTGGGAACAGCTAATGGACTGATCGGTGAATAATCACACGATTCGAGCTATATCCTTGTGCTCAGTGCAAATCCTAACCACATACGTTACTATAAGATGGAGATAAAGCCCGAAAACTGGAGATTATATTGCATTTTTCACATCCGAACATACAACGCGGTGAACTGGAATCGATTCATCGGCCTTCCAACTATCGAGTAGATTGATGTAATACCGGAACTACAACCAAATGAGCTATTGCGGGATGGTCATTCGAATGTCAATAAAATAGGGCGGGGTATTTTGATGCGAGAAATACAAGTGAATGATCCATTGACTAATATTCAAGCCCCTCATTACAATATACTAATCGATAAAATCAAGTTTCGCTAGCCCACGTGTCCATTACGCGATGCTAAGTGTTTGTATCATTGGTGACTGTGTCGCTTGAATGAGTGAATTACTCGTGAGACAGGCAACAAATAATCGTTCACGTTTCCTGGAATTCATAAATACCATCACGTAAATCAGATGTTGGTAGCGCTCAATACATAGTGATTTTGCGGGTGTCGTTCACTTCCCACCCAGTGCCGTCGCACATCCCAGGACAAGTGCGACTACTCAAATCTCCTTCTACCGTAGCCTCACTCAGCTGATCAGAATATTTGAAATTCCTGAGGCACGAGTTATCGTGGGACTTGGACATCGGTTGAAGCGAGCCTGGTATAACGAAAATCGAATTATCGTGATTGGCATATCGCGTGGGATGTAACAGAAACAATGGTTGACTGACAACTGAGCTCATGCCTTTACTGGTGCAATTGATAGGCCTAACTGAATGCTTAGCAAGATGGGTAGAACTGACATTACCACGACCATGAATAAACTGCACTGAATAAACCGATGTTGATGTGAGCATGAAAAGTATAATGAAGTTTGTTTACACTGGGGCGTGTTGCTTTTGCTCAGTGGTACAATTACGGTTTACCGAAGATCTCATGGATAAGATCGCAAATTGAGTGAACGTCTGTAGTGGTATTCTAATCAAATGTTCGCATAGCTCGATGCAGTACCCATGAAAGTGGAGCGTTATTATGCATCGACGAACTAATTGATTAGTCAATCGATCTTCAACATGAAGTGAATGGCTTGACTGAAAGAATGCACTGGAAATCGACCAAACCGACCAGAGAAGTGACTCGTGAAATGATGGATACTGTAGATAACAAATCTTGGAATGCTCCTTGATAGAAAGTTGAACGGTCTATTTCAAGATGGATTTCCATTGATCGTCTCAACGAAGCTGACTATCATGTTATTAGTGTGGGGCCAAATTGGTAGAAATGAACTGACAGGTTTAATTAAGAAGTAATTGGGCTTCAGTTTTGTGTACGCTACTTTACATCTGGTCTCCCTATCCTGCACAGTCATTCATGTGACGTCAATGCTCAAACAATGGTGATTATCACTGGACAACACATTGGAAAATTTTGAAGATTCAGACATCACATGTGGGTATGCATACCAGCAAAATTATAATGTCAATCAGCATGTTCGATCAAATGTGAAGGAGCGATTGATGAAAATCGTACTGTATTGTTTTCTCACTGATTACTTATTGGGGATGTAAATGAAACAAATGCAGAGGCCACACTCAGGTCCATCTTCTCGCTGTTTATGTTACTGGATAACTTCAGATTCCAGATGAATCTGTCATATTATTTTCTCAAACCAGCGATGTAGTATATGGTCAGAGTTATCATTGCAGTGAACAACTGCAAAGATATACGAAACATTGAGGCGTATTATTTGATTTCGAACAACGCCGATGTGTCTTCCTTAGTTGAGCCACTTTCATCCTATCTGACGACACTTGACATGGATTTTCAATTTCTCCGTCAATTCAACAACTATTCATATTAGTATTGCTTCGTTTCAGTTCAATATTGTTCGAATGATATACGTACCGGTGACGAGCAGGTGGATTTCTTCGACTCAATCTGGTGTTCAGACTTCGGTGGTTACCGTCCTCGCTGGAAGCTGGTTTGTGGAACGTAGTCCAGGCGATTCCAGCTCTCTCTACAATAGATTCAACTGGAAATGTGATCTGTTCTTTCTTGATCCAAAATATCATATGGACTGCGAGTTCAGCGATTATTTTTATCCACTCTGCCCTGGAATCCTACCTACAATAGCATCCCATATGTTGCCTAATTAAAGGTCAGTCGTGTTCTCAGTCAGTTTAATGCTATGTTGAATACTCGAAACATCTGGTGTAGATGAATGGGTGCCTCACATTTGTCCTTCTCTCGGTTTTGTTCATTATTCAACGAGTGAACGAAAGTCCGTGTTATCACATAAATCTCACGGAATACCTTTCACACAATATCTCTGACCGCGTGTGTTGGATGCCGTCGATGGAAATTGTGATTTCAAATATGCACAATAAATCCCATTAGAAGAACGACGAACGAACACGGGCAAACCATGATCCAGGTTCACATCCCAATTGTTGAATGCAATTTTTGTTTCGTCTACAACGGTGATCGACCACCAGAATCATTTCTGACTACTCGCTTACTCATTATTCTATTCACACCTGCAATTGTTTGGTTGGTAATCCCCTGAGCAATTTCCGTACTTTCTCCGTTGATGACACCACTTGTGTGTATTTGAAACGAACTTCAATTAAAACTGGTTGGTTTGTTCGAATAGGGAAGACCGGTTTGAATAGAAATGTTAACACCAATTCTGACAATTAAGTAACAAGTAATATTCCACTTTATAATCATCAATCTTCGATTATCACAATAGCTCGGTGATTCTCGTGAATTATATTTGCAGTTGTGACTGTGTTCTTCGATTGTTCTTTGACGTGTTACTTACTAAATCATGTTTTTGCACTATGATCGGAATGTAACAACACTCACAAACCTGTACTCACTGGTCCTATGCAATATTATATACCGAATGAGAAAATTGTGATCGGTATACAATTTCTGTGCGCAAATGTGATTCGGGTGATTCATCCTAATTACCGTTGCGTATATATCGGTGATGTGATCCGGAGCAAGGTTAGTACGTACTAGAAATCAACGGTACTAAAACAAAAACACCTCACTCTATGCTGGGTGAGTATTTATTACGAATTTGCGTGAACGCAAGTTGGAAGACGACAAAAGGTTTACCAAATACAGTGTTGATTTTAATTTCTAAATCCCTTAGGCATTCGCCAGGCGTAAGTTTTGCCGTGTTCTCCAATGTGGTTCTTATCAAGACGAATCCCAGTGTGATGTTTCAACATATTAGGAACAATAAAAGAACAGATAGTGTAACAACTACCCCGAGTAAAATGGAAGGATCACTGAGCATTCTCATTTATGAATCAGGTAGGATAAATAGGTATTTCGAATAATGCAAAAGCCATCCAATTCCTTTCACGAACACAAAAAGCAGATCCAAAAGCACTATGCTACGTGATTCATTTATGATATGAAAAGTATCTTCACTGATTTCTTACTAACTCACTCACTGTGTCTCGTTGATCGGAGATATCTGGGAATAAATGCAGTGTAGATTCGTACTTCCTCAAAGGCTCACATTTCTACTGTTGGACAATCTTGTTCAGTGTTTCACTTAAACTGCCTAGAAGAGGCTCGAACTGTAAACTCTAGCATTTCTACCACTGCACTCCACCTTCGGCCATCACATGTCAAAGCTTTTAACAGATCGAGAGCCGAGTTTGTCCGTTCATGTTGGCACGTGCTCTTATTTGGTTCACTGGTTCAGATTATTTGTTCCAATTTGGTAATAACTCACTTTCATACTGTAACCACAGTCTAATTTACACCTTTGTAACCGATTTGTTGATTCGTTGCAGCATATGCTTCCTGGTTTGCTGATTGTATCACAATTGAAACAAATCGTCACACGGGACTTTAACGATTCAACCTCTTTTTCACTGCTTACAATAAAAGAAGTGTGTCGAAATATGACAAAATGGCATTGCAAAACATGACTAACTATCTCAGTTTCGTGAAAAGAAGCTTTTACAATGAAAGATGAGGCCTTCAATCTTCATATGGAATTGCACTACAAAACGTTGGTTGAACGTTCCAAACTATGTCTTCTCAAAAATTGTATACGATCAGACAAATGTCCGATCGACTGCTTCTGGCTGCTGATGAAGTATAGTAGCAAGCCAACAAATGCCAATTTTTGTCGTATGACACCATCAGGAAGACACTCAGAGCAATCTAAGCTGGATCAACATGTGTCCACATACCAACGCCACTCAAACACACCAAACCACCATTCCATTGTTTGTGGCATGAAAATTTCCAACTTCACGTAGACTACTACTCACAGAACTGTCTCGTTGATGAAATCGTTGTGGGAAAAGTCTTCACATAATTCCCTCATCGATGACGATTTCCCCACCGAACGGGACTAAGTTGTTCACAATCCTCACCAAATCTATGACGAAGCCACAACTGAAGGCTCCATACCTGGGTTTCAACTTGAATGTCCGAAGCGAAAAGCACGTTAGGTACAAACTAGTATTATACTATTTTATCAGTGAAATGCAGTTAAAATGGTCGGCGTTAGTAAAATACCATACGCCAGTTCTATATGTTTTACTAGAAATCCACAAACACAATTTCCCATTTCGCCTCAAATTTTCTGTGTATGATTCACTGTACCACAAAATAGCCCAGTGACTGCCTAAAGTGTTTCAACTAGTGCTTAGATTTCTAAGTATTCATATTTCGAGCGATTCACTTCCATTCTGTGGACTTGTGAATAATTCTAACATATCAAACACAACAATGTGCTCGTTCGACGTTACATCACTGTTTACAAATGTCTTTTGAGTTAATTGCAAAAGAGAACATCCGGTTCGATTTACCACCGGACATTCTCATGCACCTCATTCTTCTATGAGCAGACAAAAGTGGCTTCCATTTTGTAGGAAATGCTTACATATAATATGACGGGTCAGTCATGGGTAGTACCGTCTGCTCAATCCATGCTGACATTTTTATGGGTATGACCGAAACGAAGTTGAATGCGGTATTCTACAAAAGGCATGCACATGAATAAGCCTGATGACATTCAAACGATACTGGCGAACTTTATTGCAGCTGATTTGGACTTCAGATTGATTTGTGAAATTGGAACCTACAACTCGTTAGTCTTCTTGATTGTGAGGGTGACTGGATGATTCTATTCAACGATCGATGTTTCGAGAAGAAACATGGTCCGTACAATACGTTCACTTCAATAGGTTCGCCCTTATTGTACAGAGACACGCACTACTATAAACCTCATTCTTCTGGTTAAGCGAAATACGTACCGAGGATACCCTCAAAACGGCGATCGAAAATATTTTCGCCACGTCGCGCTATAATGGGTACCTGGCCTCCTTCATTGGTTTCCACAGCAGATAAAAGAGTATAGCATCTACATCATTCGACACTGGGAACAAAGTGCATTTTTATCTGTGCTTTAAAAAAGGAAGGGATTGATGCAAATTACTGCACAGCATATAAGAAGCACGCTACGGAGAACCTACCGTGCCGCAACATTACGGCTAATGTAGGCCACTCGTAGTCTTCACACACCTCCTTTCAGGGACCGCATCGCTGTTGATGCAACATTTGATTGCATTTACACCTTATCTTGCGAAGCAACGATTCGTGTATTGACAGAAACGAGACAATGCTAACCTCTAGAATGGTCTAACGCATACCCAAATATCTACAGGATGCGATGAATCACCCCGATTCCCGAGTGCTGATGGCGACACGTAGACCCATTTCGTCTATTGCCCACCACCTGATCGATGGTGGACACAAGGTTATGCCAATCAATGCGTTCTCCGTTATCTTATGTCACCGTGATCCATAAAGCCTGCGAATACTAGAGGCGTTATCAATCAGTCAGATTAGCCCGACATTCCGAGTTCAAAGCTTTTGAACTTAACGCTTAAATTCCACTACTCTAACCAGTCACGTAGCCGTTCTTGTCCTCTTTTGACAACCAGCTGTTTCATTCACCGACCAAGTGTTCCACTGTCAAATTCCTTTTTCACACTGGATGAATATTCTGAAATACAAGCTAGCTTAAACAGCGTCATACCTTCAAGGGGTCAATGATTGGATTTAGTATTTTAATGGGCAACTGAAGGCTTTGATAGATAATACAAATGTGATGTAGCTAGAAATTCGTTCTCTTTAAGTATAAAACATTCAGGTAAAGGAAAACCGACTTGCCTTCAAAGCCAGTAGAGTTGTTTTTTCGTGTACCCACCAGTAAATGAGGAAAAGAAAAACAGATTAAGGGACGAACTTGAAAACAAAATGACAGCGATGTCCAAAATCTTCCAAGTTTCCATATTTGAATCGGTAATTGTAATGACTGATTAAGTATGTCGTATTTGTTCCTAAAGTACCAGGTGACAAATGGACAGTCAAGACTGGGTGAGCTTTCTCCTCATTTTTTGACAAAGAAAACCGTTAGCTTAGCTAGATATGGAATAAACGAATTATGAAAGGTTATGGTTCGGAATACATCACGTTGGATTAGCTTGATAGATCGGCATTAGAAATACTGCAGTCAAGCGAGGAACAAATTAGTGGAGCTGGAGTGACTTCAGAAAGTGTGGTATTGAACAATTATTCACATTTGGAAAAGCGGAGTCTGTCCAATTGGTTCAATAATTCAGTGTGGGATTTGTTAATACACTTATGGGAGCATTCAATCACCAAACCGTATGTGACATACCAACAAGGAAAATGATAGGGCAGTGGGGGAGTATTTGTATTATAACGTGCACAAACGAACGATCCTATAAGTGATGTTAGCAGGAAGGCGAGATGAATGTATGTCTTCTGACACCGAGAAAACGTGTTGCACATCACATATTCACATATCATCCGCCAACTTAACTACACGTAGACAGGTGATACAAGTAGGAAGGCTTGCGGATTTCAAGTTGGTGAGATGAATGTACGTCTTTTATATCGATAAAAGTGTTGCACGCCCCATATTCACATATCACACTGGGCTCCTTGTACATGTTAAGCGAACCATTGTGAGTGCTGCGTAGTTTAATTGTGATATGGATTTGCGATCTTTAGTCCTACAGACTTCCTCTTTGGATTAAATGCTAACTTGGTGACTTTCGACCATTCATTCGTGAATAGTATTAGACTGCTGTAGTGGACTGAAGCTAACGTTATTTCAAGATACAAAATCGACCAAAATTTCTCTGGGATAGCCGAAAGTGAAGATGACGTAATTGAGAGAATGTCATACGTATAGCAAGCGGGCAAAAATTGTGAAAAGATAGTATCCTTTGGGACCTCGTTGACAACAATTATTGCATGGGATCTATGAACAAACAATTACATCACTGGTGGTGACACTTAACCATATCACTCGATGTCCCCAACACGGAAAATATTGCAACACTGTTGTTGGAGTGATATGGAGAAGCATGGAGCTTACCTCGATCTTCACCTGGCTAATGGAAATCTTCAGTGTACCTTAAGTAAGACAGTTTACCGCCTGAGCAAAGGTCATTGCTGCTGAAATGGCTAACTCAATAATCAGTTCAAATACAAAACTGAAAACTGACGGCGATGTGGTAGGGGGCAACCCTGACGAATACAACTTCTCGTGCTGATTTTTGGTGCAACAAGATCGCCGTGAGCACGAACTCGGTTTCGGCTGTTTGCGTGCCCATCTCTATCGTGTAGATTTCCTGTCTGGCTCTCTGCACAGGCGATACCTCTTGAATCCTACAAGCACCAAAATTCAGCATCTATCAATGAATGAAATCCATACTGCTAAAATAAAACAAGAACAGCGCGCAAACGGCAAGAAATCAGTAAACGGTTGATATCGGACATGACTGACACAACTTAATGAACAAAAAAAGAATTGATCGACGAGGTTCAGGTTGATTAAATTTGATCTCTCTCATGAACTCGGTCCGATGATGAAATATATTATCGATAATATTAAAAAGATAATAATAATATTATTAGTAATAATCCCAATAATAATATTAGCTACCCTCATGAGTACTTGGGCTTCCGCTTTTTGTTTATGAAGCTTTCCATTCAGCAAAAGTAAAAAAGAAAATAAAACTATCTACAACCCGAAATGAATTAGTGATTCAGATGTAAAATCATCGTTGTCTGATAAAACAGCGGAACTGCAAAGTACCTTTTACCAACAAGATACTTCGGATGATTTACACGTGCAAATGGAATAGAATAACTGGTGGTATGAAACAAGAACGCAGAGTGGAGAAAATCCACTCTTGATATTTGGCACCGTATAGCAGAAGATCAGATGACACAGACACGTCCTCAGTTTGTGCAAAATATTCTGTAAACTGATGAACTGGACTGTTAGGATAGACAGAACCAGATTATTGTCAGCAGCGTAACAAACTTGACGAGAAGAGTGGATGACAGTAAGATCGGTAACCGAGGTTTTGAATAAAATACGGATGACCAGCACCAAACTGATGGGCACCAGCACTGTTGAATTCACGCTTCATAACTCTCATGCCAACTAAGATATATTGGAAATTAGTTTTAATAGAATGTGTGAGTAATTGCAGCAGTTTGAACTTTCCATTTTTCAGAATCAAACAAACATTGTTTTGAAGGGTTTGAGGGAGAGCAATTTCCACTGGCCTTATTGCCGATGACGCAAGTGATCAGTTGTAATGCATTGTATCACACTGAGGACTTCATCAAGTCAATCGACTCACATTTCAACCAAAAAGAGGAAAACTGATCATTGCATCTTCAGATAAGGCTAAAACTATAAATACTCCATACAACATTGGTTCAGCCGCCATGGTGCATACGGGGTTTCTATGTGAGTTACAAGTGCTAAATAGAGCGCCACGGAGTTACGAAAGATAGCAGTATGAGAGGGGATGATTCTAAATGCGGAACGTGTGGATGAATGTGAACCGCATGCGGACAGCTCATAATATGGGGATGGGTGTGGTCCACCAGAATCTTCCTGGCAAATATTTCACAGGCTGTAATGTTTAAATCGCAAACGTTGGAGATGAGAGATTCCATGAAAATCAAAGAGGCAAAACTGATAATGGCCGGGCAGGGAAGTAGTGCGACACAACATTTCCTGAATTGTCCAGAAAAGACTACAGGAAAGCAGTACATTAGGATTGGGAGGATACATTGATGGACAGAAGACAAATTGACACCTTTTGTGGAACCAAACTGTCTTAGCTAACGAATTTGCAAATATATTCTGCGCAGCTTTTTAACACAATCGACAAAGTGAGAAGACTTCCGTAAATTTGTGCTGACTGTAATGCCTTAGCATTTGACCAACTCAGTTGTGGAAACTAGGACATTGTTGATGGCCGATTGCCCTTTGATCTAAGGGGAAGGAGAAAGTGAAAGAATACACTAAGAAATTTGGAGATAGTGAGAGGTAGTTGAGAATGGGACGAACTATTTTGATCATTTATAAATTCCTGAAAAGGGCTTTTGTCTGGTTGGTAAGAGACAGATTGACAGAACACCACGTTATCGGCATAGTCGAAATCCGTACAGGTGGTGCAGTGGTCGATTCGTTGATATAAGTAGTAACGACTGAAGGAGAAGTGAACGGGACCTTCAAGAACACCAGTAGAGAATGTGAAAACTAATCAAAGGATGAGCAATAGCCGAGGAGGATCCGTCGGACGGATTTCATGAAGAAACTGAAGATCTTTTAAATGAATTGGCAAGCTGAAGCAATTGCATTCGGAATGCATCTGTTGGGTTTATATGCAAATTGATGGGGGTCATTTGCAACAAAATCGAGAGAGGCAATTTGGTGAGCATAAGGCTTTCGGTCAAACTGAGCGCAGAATAATTGATGGTGATGAAATGGAATCGTTTTAACCAAAGTTGATTGTTAAACGTTGGGAATGGATACTGCTGTCGCGGGTTATCAGGAGACAGGATTAACATCAGCCTCAACGGATGTTTTGACGAGGAAAGCCATAATTCAGGATTATGGAATCTCTCCAAACTTGAGAAACATGGAAAATGAGTAGCCTGGACCCATAGCAGGAGGTGATTTCGACGTTGAAAGTAACTTGTAGATTTCTTTTGAGAAAAATGACCTCATATCTGAGAGAACTAATGCAGAATAAGATTGTACTGTACACGATGCGGAATGAGTAAACGTGGTGTTCAGGTTTTAGGCATCTGTATTGCAGTTTCTTGAACCGTCCTGTTGTTTACACGGAAGACGAATTTCGTACCAGACAAATTTACTATCGGATATACAGAATAACAGATGCGCAAATGTATTCAGCTAGTGTACCATTTGTTTGATCAGGATTGAGCATTGTTATTTGGGAGCATTGTCAGAGATATTACCAATACAGAATATATTCCATTGTTGTTAAAGCTACAGTTTCCATAAAACTACACAAGTCAAATGTCACACGAAGTTCTTATATAAATAAGTCTACCGAAGCAGAACAGCAATGGAAATAAAATCACTAAGAAACAACGGAAATGAATCTCCGAATAAGGGTAATGTTGAAAGTGTGAAGTTTTATAGGTAACGTTTATCTGTTTCGTAATGACGATTGAATGGTATGTTGGATGTGGATACATTCAGGGTCAGATGATATTCAGGCACTGATCCTTTTTTGAAGCAGGAGATTTCATTTCAAGTGAAAAGTTTTAGTCCTAATTCTGTCTAAAACGGCATTTCTGCTGGTAACTTAACCGAAAGCAGTTAAGTAAGTAAATAAGTAAATTGGCAATAAACGGTGCATATTTATGCAAGTGCATGTGAGTGCATGGGAGATCGTTCACCGTTTCATCAATGGAGACAGGTTCATTTTAGTTCAACAAGGTTTTGTGGTCTTGTGGTCGCTTGTTCTCTGGTGCCTCGTTTCTGTTGAGGGGTGTACAATGGGTGGTTACTGTCGTTCGAGGACTCTGATATTACCGTAATCGATGGTGTGATTCTTTGCTATAGCGTGCAATACGATTCCCGAATCAAGCTCCAATTTGGTTGAGGTGAATCTGTCTGTGGACTTAAAATATCCCTTCCTTCAGTGTTCCATATGCCTCAATTCCAACATTCCGCATATTCGTCCGAATTACGCTAGGGGAATATTTATGCAGCTGATGTAACCAGTGGCTTTGCTTTCGTCTTGAAACGATGACTGACTACCAACTTTTCCGACACCGTTGTGGTACCGTACAATGAACACTGGTCAGATTGAGAAATAGAAAACGACGAAAATCCTCAAAAACTATACAAATACGTGTCTTGTTAAGAGACAGATTGATAGAACACCACGTTATCGGCATTGTTGAAATCCGTACAGGTGGTGCAGTGGTCGATTCGTTGATATAAGTAGTAACGACTGAAGGAGAAGTGAACGGGACCTTGAAGGACACCAGGGTTTTCACTTGAAGGATTCAATAAGATTGTACCAACTAGAGTACGTGGGTTCATTTGGAAAAGTATTCTTTGAAATATGAGAGTAAAGAAGTGAGACAGCCCAGATAGACTCCGACTCTTAAAGCAGTAGAGAACGTGAAACCTAATCAAAGGATGAGCAATTTCCGAGGAGGATCCGTCGGACGGATTTCATGAAAAAGCTGAAGATTTTTTAAACGAATTGGCAAGCTGAAGCAATTGCAATCGAAATGCATCTGTTGGGTTTATATGCAAATTGATGGGGGTCATTTGCAACAAAATCGAGAGAGGCATTTTGGTAAGCACAAGGCTATCGGTCAAACTAAGTGCAGAACAGTTGGTGACGATGAGGCGGAAACATTTCAACCAAAGATTGATAGTAGAACGTTGAGGATAGACAATACTGTCGTGGGTTATCAGTTGACAAGATTAACATCAAACTCACAACATTGAACGAATAGACATGTTTAAAGTTTACGATCGAGAATAACGGAATAATACCTAAGCCAGCTCAAACCACGTTTTCATGTTATCCCTCTGAATTGAAAAATGGAAACTTTCTCACAGATATGGATATTTTGAGGAGGAAATAATTTCCCTCGTGTTTCCCAGAACCACCAAATCAAGCTGACGGAGTTCGTTCATTGTATGGAGAGCATCTCACCAGTGGTGCTTGAAAATCAGTCCACGAGTCTACCGGGTCGTAAATGATCCCCTTGTCCTCAACTTGAATGTGAGGCTGGCACATAACAAGTATCGATCTGAGTGGAGTTAGTCCGTCTGCTGGCAACTTGTATATAGTGGTTGACGCCGATCTGGAATACGGAGAAAAACGGTGTATCTCGTCACTTGTTTTACAGTTATATTACTAACCTTGTTTTGATGATTTATTCGGGCGTTGTCGGTTCTAATATTCCGTTAAGTTAATTTAGCACAACTTACCAGCGTGCGCAAAACAACGACTCAGATGCACAACAGTTACTCATAGGTTGTTTTGTTTGACAAATTAGGAGAGATGATAAGTTTATTTCACTGATGCACATCTTTTTTGTGAAATGTTCTGTGTAGGCGTACGTTAACTACACGAACTTCTCTTGTTGATCCCGGGTTCATGAAGAACCACCAAAAGACTACGTGTCCTGAATGGCCATGCGAATGCACAGCTGTGAGGTTGGTTCCGATGTTTGGCAAAAGCGACATCAAATAATGGAAGAGGTATCCATAAGACTGGGAGACTTGTCTTTCACTTGATTTGACTGATTTTCTAAATTCCAACTTCGTTGCTCACATGAATAGACGAGAGCACGAAGCTAAATGTCCAACTAATTTTCGCCAACAATGAGACAGGGTACAGCTCCCCATGATTTGTAAGTTCAAGCTATTCCACGAAGTACAGACTGGCAGAGTGGAAACCAATCAGCCGAAGTATAATCTTGAGGTCTTTAGAGATCTTTCCAAAACATGATAATTTACTTCATCTGAAATGGTATCTTTGCGTTCTGTTCGGTCCACCATGGACGATTTCATTCTAAGCAGAGGTGATATGAAAAACAGTGGAGTATATTATACTGATCAAATTATGTAAAAATGCTTTGGACGATAACACGAAGCCAGCTGTAGTACTTCGTCCTGGCATTCGATACCTCTGGCAATGTATCGTGGACCACAAACCAGAAGTGGAAGCCTTCTCATCACAGATCGCGGATTAGGACTTAGAAGTAATATCATCAGCGTCACGGTCTGATGGCTCCGAAATCCCTCAGGCACTGTTTGATTTGAGGCATGGAGAACACATGCGACAAAATTGCGAAATTTCAAGCCTGGCGTCCGGTATCCAGAATAATCTTTGATCATTCCCATCATTAACCTAATATCAGCATAGCTGTTATGCAGTTTCCGTCAATCTCAAACAAGTCACTTTCACGAGTAGAGTGTAGTCGTGCATTGATCTAACGTCGATTTGTTCATAAACTGTTTTATAGGGCTCAATGATTGTCGTATCGAAGCTACACGGAGCTCATACCGGTGAAGTTCAAACGAGCTTTCCATGTGGGACATTTCAGCCACTATTGATTCTCCAGGCGAAGTAGAAATTCTCATGCAACGAAATTAATTTTCTTCAGTTAATACTTCACATACAATAGTGAGGCCAAAATCATTGATTTGCAAAGCGTAACAAGCAAAATATTTTCCTCAATATTTTCAAATGTGTACTGAGTTCACAGTGGTTGTTTATTAAATCCGAATAAAAACTTTGAAGGAAGCTAACAAGGAAAACTACTTTGTGGGACTAGGGTTGGGTATGTTTTCTCCAGTTGAGAGTCAAGCCCCAACCTATTATTGTGAATAGCTGCCGTTTAGCTGCAGTTTAGTTGTCTAGTATTGGTCTCAGTGTGATCGATCTAAGAGGCGTTCGTACAGCTGACATATTAACTTTATATTCTCCCGGATGCATTGTAATCATTTTAACAATCTTGTTCGTCTCCCTATGTTGCAGTTTCCCCAATAGGTTACAACGTAGCATCCATAAGAAACTCTGCGCACTCTTTTAGAAGTGCCATAGAGTGGCAGTTGTTCTTCTACCAGTTGTGTCAATGCCTGGATAGTAGGTAAGGGAAACACATTCTGGGTTACTTAGTAGGCGCATGTAGCGATCGGAGTCAGACAGTTTTAATAGTCGACTTAAACCATTACCGTTGGAAAGCTACACAAAGGAAGCTACCAAATTGAGCACGTTCTTTGTGGCTGTCTTAGCTTCTTGTCAATTATGGGATCCCGTCACATGTCACGCCACACAGATAATGCCAAGGTCCCTTTGGTGTACCATTCCGCATCGATTCCATTCACACCAGCAAGTAAATACCCGAATGAAATCACCACGAGAAGCATTGTGTGGCCAATGACAATGATGGCAAGGGATAACCATGTTCACGCTACCAGCAGGTCAAAATATACCACATCACCAGACTTTTTTCCCTCGACCCATTTCGATTACCCTTGGTCCAAGATAACCATCGAATTCCCAGAACCAGTTCAGCTGTGCTGTTTAGTCACGGAATTTGCAGCTTTTCGTGTCCCTCGAGGTATTCACTGAAGCTGACCAGCCACCAACCTTGGTTAGCATGATCATGATTCGGTTCGAAGATATAGACTTCCAAAGGCTCGAAAGCAGTTTATTGCCAAATTTTATTGAATAACCACTTGCCTGGTGTGTTTGAAAAGACAAAAGCAGATGGAATGACGCGGAGAGCAGCAGCACTTCACCGATGGTGCTGGTATCCGTGTGGTTGGGAAAACAATAACGGGATTGACTACGTAGCAAGTGCATGTGACGAATGAATTTGAACGCTTACAAGTTAGTTGGTTGGTGTCGTCACTTTTGAATTATAATTGTAGGGAACTCTCAAATTCTGAACTGTTTGTGGTTTCGCAGCAGGTAGCCTCTCTACAGAAAGCTTCAGAAATGATCAGTACCAGATAACCCTTGGACTGTAGCATTATGATGAGCTTTTTGTACCCATCAGCCAATGGGTATTCCGTGCTTATTTCACGTACCCGTTGAAACAGTGTTCGAAATAGATCGATCATATATTCCATGAACACGAAGCTCGTGAATTATGGATATCGGCCAATCCACTTGTTATTTCTGTAGACTGCTCTGATATGTCTGGTCGGCTAGAAATCTCAATGTTCAGAAGGGAGATTCTGTTGCATTCTGCTTCACAAAGAGTTATTTGGATATTTGGGTGGACATTATTGACGTGATCCAGTAATATATTCGCATCACCGATGTTTTCATTATTGATGAATATAATATAAACGTAGCTTCTGTGAAGATCAAGTATTGAAATGTCTCGTCGTAATAATTGTTCCAATAAATCAGGAAAATAATCTGCCAGGTTAGATCCGAGGAGGCTTCTCAAAACCACCCCATCTATTTGTCGATTGTGGCTACTGATTCACCGAATGAATGAGTATCTTCCCTGTGGTTCCAAACTGCGATGACCAGTCATATCGCAATGCTCACATTATCAACGAAACCAAAACAAATGAGACCATCAAGTACGGAACATTTGATTGAAGAAAAATGAAGTTTATATCCAAACAGCTCGATCTAGGTCATACGCGACACTAAAAAAACGAAATTGCCTGCTTATAACGAGGCTCTTAAGCTTCTGAGTTGTAAACTGGGAAAAATGCATTCAACGAGAATGGTCCATAAGTCTGCCCCTACTCTGGTATTCGAAAACGACCTGCTGAGTACCACGAGTACATCCAACGGAATCAACCAATAACACGTTAATGTTGCCCGGCATAGAATACCGAGGACTCTAGATTCTTGACAATGAGACTCAGTTCACAAGTTCACGAGTTCAACGGTGGGTGGAGTTTCGAAACACAGTCCAAACCACAGTCTCTGGTTATTGCTCGTGAATCGTTGTAGCCATACAGTTGAGGTCTGTCCATTTTTCGCATATTTACACTTTGCTAGTCCATTTCCATGGAGTTTATGAATCAATCTTGTTTTGAATATCAAGTTTCGTTATTTTGGCTATGCTTTGTTCAAAATCAAGACGAAAAGTTTTACTAAGTGAAAAAGATGTGTGATTTTTCAGGCAGACAGTGCTGCATTGCTCGTCCAGGATGGAGACTAAGTTTTAGGTCAGTGAAAACGAGTGATGGGCCAACCAGTGGCCAATAGTTTTCTGAACCGATCTGAGCCAAATCATCTAATCGAGGTGCGATAAGACCAGCCAATCAGGAAGGTCGCTCACCAATAGGAATTCAGTCAAAATGTTTGCAGGCATGGATTCGTTTATGGCAACTGCATATCTTATATGAATGGTCTGTTTTGTATCAGTTTACCGATTTGATTCCAAGGCCTAAATGTTTTCTTATTCGAGCTAGAACAGTCCACCTTTTATCAATCTTCAAGGTTCTGCAGAGCTCAGGGAGAATTGCTTTTCAGAGTTAGTATAATAATCTGAGGGCAGTTGGTTAGGATCTCCAAAGAGGCAATTCCAGTGGTTGACCACTGCACCAACTGCTGTAGCGACTTTGATCTGCACTAAACAAACATCTTCTCACAGGGTTATATTTATTGGAAAAGGATCAATAATATCTACACACTCAAAGCCCGTTCAGTCATGTCTGAAATGTCTGATATAAGCTATTTGCTGAAGTCTTTGAGATATGAGAACTGTATTATTCTTTTACTTCAATATTTTTAGCTTCATTCAGCGATAGGTAATGAGTTATTGAAGCCCGATAGATTCACCAGCAACAGGCTGGAGAGACACCCAGAAATGAAATCCAGTGGAGGAGGTGGTAATACCGAAGTATATCATGTTTGGTGTCGTTCATTCTCATGCTTAATTACAAGCAACACATAAAATATTCGCTGTAAAACCAATGAAAACTAGACACGCTTTATCCTCAGAACCCTTTTTGTTGTAATATCTGTTCTGTACAGAACCCCACACTGTAGTTCCACGGAACTATCCAAAATTCCTAATTCATTCAATTTGTCGCGAAATCGTCACCCGTTACTTTTGAATATGCCAACCATATTGTGGCCACTTGTGTGATTCCTAGGACAGTGTTAATATCAGTCCACTTCAAAAGTCTACTTGTCAGCACTTAATCCAAATCAGTGTGCAGAAGTACACTTTTCAGCTGATTGCGAATCCCCATCAAATTATCCAGCCTTCATGGTAGGAAGTTCCAACATGCAAAAGATTCAGTGCTATAAATATCTTGTTATGCTTACTTCAACGGATTTTACGCGGACAAGATACCTACTCAAGGTAATAAGTTTGACATTGTACATTACTCGTCAGAAGTTTCTACATGTACCAATGCATATCAGCTCTTAGTTTATTCAACCTTGAACGCTTTGTTACTGGTTATTCCGCTTCTTGTCATCTTTCCTGGTTTGCTTGGGAAAACTTTGTACTGATCAAGCATCTCGGTAAACGCAGTTCTAAGTACAGTAACAAATTCCACCCTGAGGTAATAATTTTCGTGGAAAAGGATCCATTTTTCTGCATTCGATCGGTTGAGCAACACTAGGCTTTCTGACGACATACTCCCATATTCATTCAAATCTGATTCGCAGTAATTCCCACTCTGCTACATGTGAGGAATTCAAGTTGGCATGTGCCTGAACTACAAGGCCTTATAACTCGGTCAATCCATATCTAGTAAAATTTCTGGTTTCAACAGAACAACTTGTGAACGACTTGTGAGAAAACCCCACCCAATCACGATTGTCCTTTTCCATCAAGTTCTGTATGGACGAACACGGCATGCTGGTCAGCATAATTCAATCACCATCGACTTTACACTTTTAATGCACTCCTTGCCACTTCCGAAGCATGTGACTCATTACATTTCACTGAAAGTTTACCCCTTCCGGACAAATAAGATGTATCCTTGGTTTGACTTGAAATTAATTTCGTTTTGAGATCTTTAGCTCGAATATGCTCACACTGCCTGCGGCTTGTGCATCCCAAGCTCACTAGCGTTACTTGTTTTGTCTTACAAAACAGACAAGCCTGTGATAGAGGGCTGATCTTCTGGACAGCATCTGAGTTAGAACCTCGTTTGCCGGAATGATGTTAACAGATAAATTCTTATTCTGGTAACGACTACTGCCGCCTCTCTGTTTGATATTCCGGGTTCTCTTACTTTTCAAGTCATTGAATCGATTATTAATCACTACAAACTAGGAAGTTTGCCCTGAGTAAATGGCATCAGTAGTATTTTCCGAAGTTAACCAAGAGTCTTTCTCTCTCCTTGTGTCATAGAAATTCATTTAGAACTTACTAGGCATGGACTGCCACGGGCTATCACGTGTTCAGGGCCATCCTCGCCTGTTTGCTATAAAACACGGTTTCAATGGTAGTCATGCTGAAGCTATTGTCAAGAAATAGTAAAATTACTGGGGGAATAACGGGTTGAGAGCACGTCGTGGCGATGCATTAGGTGAGCTCTCAATCTTCATGCAAATTGTACTCAGGTTATAACAGTACAACCTCTTCTGTTACCACAACTACCTGGAACGCATAAGAGCTCGCTGTGTCGATACGGAATGACAGAGACATTGTTTTCTCACATCAGACAACGATTCACGAGAGCAGAATTGCGGCATTTCACTGAGAGTTGGGAGTGTGAACATCAAACCAGTAGTCCATAGCTCAGTATGGGAACGAGCTAGCAGTAACCGTAGCGAAAATAATGTTGGGTTCAACAATATGATCCGCAAATGAGCGCCATTTCAGGCGTTTCTATGAAAGGAACATTCCAATTATCATTCCATATTACAGTCTGATGTACGGACGACGATTGGAAAGAAGAACTCATACATTACTTACAAGGTTGCGTGATGCACAAAATTGGAATATTGAAGTGTAAGGGATGCAGTTTGTATGGGGAAAGATAAGCACACGTATCTTGTAGCATTTCTGTGGAATACGGGACCTATTAGAGGTGGGATGTTGGGGAGGAATGATGGGTTCAGAATATATCAGAATGTCCTCATCAGTGGAGAGTTCGAATGACAGTTGGGCTATCGATCTTCTAATGTTGTTGTGGATGAATCCATTGAACGAAGAAGTTGGAGTGGAAGTGTGTTTGTATAGCGAGCTTTCCGAAATATGAGGAATGTTCACAAGAACGTGGGATACGAGAAGCAACCATGTTTGTTGTAGAAAAGAGGAAGTGATGGAAGTGGATGAAACGTCATCTATAGAGAGTCTATTTCGTTTGACACACAGCACGTCATGGGACATCCAGAATGGGACACAAAGTGGGAACCAGTGAAATGAATCAGTAGGTTCATCAGATAGTCGACGGTTATCTGAGCTGACCGTAATCGAATCACTTAATAGGGTGCAGCCAGATGACTCAGTTAGAAAAGCCAGTTAGTTTTACCGGTTCGAACAAAACGACCTCGTGTGAGAGAATTGCCTTTGGTAACCACAAATATTCTATGAACCGTTTCTGACTACCATCGAAACAAAGTAGTTCGGCAACAGAAATATCTTGTTAGTGTAAAACTCAAAATTCGACCATCGATCTAGTGAGCTTCGGCTAAATCGCATCACACCAGATAACCAATGTCCATACTCTCACCTGAAGTGCTATGAAGAGCATTCAAATGTAGCCAGCGAGTAGCTAGCCACTGGAACTGGAGACTTCACGAAATCCAGTTCGTTGGACATTCAACTCACTTCATCAAAAATGTGAGCCTCACACATGTTTTAAAATTACAGCTTATATGCTACGGAATCTCATCGAGTTGCTTTTTCACGAAAAAAGACCTCAGTATCATTTCAGAATGGCTTATTAATACCTTACTCATCTTCCTTTTGAATCAGTTGTAATTGCTTGATTTGGTTGCATGGTTAATCCTTTTCATATGTTACCTTCCCTGTGAGTCTGGGAGATATATATTCGCGTCAACATAGTCACTCGGCCCTTCGGACTAACCGAATTCAAAGACCCTGAGCATCTTTTTGTTTGTGAATTGTGATGGAATAAATTTGCTGACGTACGGATTGTCCTGAGGAGAACAAAATTGAGCAGTCCGAATTCCGAAGGCAAAAGGTCAAACTACATATCGACCGCATATGCAACTCTAATCAAAGCTGCTAAATGCGTCCTCGAGCGATTTGCATATTCTAAGTATAAAACGAAGTTCGAGCATTCTGATATAGTCTCCAATCAACACTTGTTGATGGGAATGATTATTTGGCAATAACTCGTGACGGAGAGACACTGTGATGTTTGACGGATTCTTGTCACCATCCGACAATTGTATTGGATGGTCTACGGTATCATTGGGCCTTGAGGGTTTGTCGGTTCCCGCGTGAGCTTCTGAGGAAGAACCTGTATCTTTCTCACTCAACAGGTGACCTCGTTTACAACGATGAAAGTTGATCCTGCATGATGTGCGTTCCACGAGATAAACGTTCACTACTTTGGTGTATTCCCAGATTGACGTTTGAGAACTACAGCGGAACGGTCTGAATGTATGTTCTCTTCGGTATCCAAACAATGGCATCACATACGGAAACGCTCCCAGCATCGGTATGGATTCTTTTTTACATTTAGGTGTTATCGTTCAATTCAGACATTCAATTGCTTGTGTCCCACGATCAGTGTATGCTTGAACCAATTATGAGAGAGAGGAATGAGGAGTTGAATGTGATCTGATTCAGTCGACTAATGGAATCCGTGGTAGATTTGGTGGCCAGTGGAATCGACAAAACTATTTGTTGTTGGTTCAGGCCCATACCCGATCCAACCACCTTCACTCATAACACCAGATTGGTGTTTTCCGTCTGAAGGTATGAACCACGAATGCCTGAACAATGAGTCACACATCGGATGATGAACTTACGTGAGCTTTATAAGGTTTGAACGAAAAAAACAATCTTGAAATTGTCATTATTCCACGTAGTCCTCAAACACATACCGTTGAATACTAATTGCATTTGTAATGAGGAAAAATACAATAAGCACATTCTCGGTGGAGATGATGATTTGGGTTGAATGCGACCGATGGAATGCAACGAGAACAGTGTCACACTCCACAGATATTTGAAGATGTCAAATAGATTTCAGCAGAGCAACAATCTGTTTCTCGGAATAATGAACAAATTCATATGGGTACTTCTGTTATCAGATTATCTTCCTTTGTAGATTGGTTATCATCACACCGAACAACCAGAGGAGGCTCTCCAAGGTAATAGGTTATTACTGGTGCTGTGCTCTCGTCCAAAGCAATATCGCTGTTTTGTACCCCAATGCCAACGTATCCCGTTTATCCTTGGTATATGAAATAGATTTCAGGTCAGTTAGAACACATATTAAAAGGCCCATTTTATACATGCGAAGAAAGTCAAATTCTTCATTTGATGTGTGAAACAGTTCGAAATGGTGAAGGTACACGGTTGCGTTGATTCTGGGAAGTCGCGACGACTAACTGATACTCTCGAAAACGAACACAACCGTGGAAAGCGCAAACGCCTAGTAGCGGCACTCTCAATTGGGCGAGTGGGATTGAAAAGCTATCGGTCCCTCTCTCGGGCGATTCGATGCTCGATACAAGAAGAAAAGTGAACGTTTCACGATGCGCAACAAATTATTTATTCATGTAAATAAATCAGAAGGGATCAATCTTAAAAATCAAAATACATCGAGAACGTGAACAGTCTGATTAGCCCCAACAATGAAGCCAACATATACCATTAAGACAAACACGCACACACCATCTACCATACATATATTCTCTAGTAATTATTGGCACCACGTCCATCTTGTCCGTCTCATACTCGTTCTCATCAGGTAATTGGACAACTTTTGTTGCACGATCGAATTTATTCAATTTGTTGTTTGCATTCGTTTGACCAGTTGAGAGGCCGTTGAGCTGGAATGTGCATATTGCAAGTAGAAGAACAATGAGAGAACATGGATGTGTCATCATTCAGATTGACTCCTTCAATGCTGATCAATTGTTTGGGTTTCCGTATTCAGTTGACTCGTTGTGCTCTCTACCAGTTCTTCATTTATATATCCACATGTGTTGTCTGACTACCCGTCGATTTCCACAGTGTTGTTCAGTGATATTCACAGTTTTTCGTGCATTGACTTGATGTGATTGGTTGAGCAATAGACATAAATTCGATTTGTAATTGGACTATGTACTGAACTTCAGACAAAAGTGTATGCAACTGACCTGTATCAACGCATCCCACAGAATGTTTTGAACCGTTTTCCTGTTGTCGTTTTTTTGTTTGCCAGTGGTTGTAATTTGATCTTCGATCTCGGATCGACTGGAAGATCAGTTGAAATTTGTTACACTCCGATCAGTGTACAATCATACTCAGTCACATGGATTCAAGAAAACAATAAGCTCACACTGAAACTTTGTGTGCATGGGAAAATTGTAAACGGTACAGCACAATCGCACGGTGAGTAATTATCTGGAAAACTTGTTTCCGAAAAGCACTCAACGCGGATAACATTCGGGTAAATAAAATTCAACGAATTCAACAAAAGTGCATACGGTAACTGAACATGAAACATTTGAACACTAGATAATTTGCACCCACATTTGACCATGGTTTGCCTCGTGCAACGTATCAGCACCGTGTGGAGTAAGATACAGTAGGACAAGATGAAACAATTTCAACGCATGCTCACTCCCTAACACGCGATGGTGTGGCCAGTCCATTGTCCCATTTATCTCTACATTCGTGCGAGTGTTTGAACACGGGAATGTTATCTGCTGACAAACAGCCTGAGATAGACAGTGTGGAAATCTGGTTTCTTTATAAATGTGCTTATGATATTTTCCCCCATGATAAATGCACGTCGCATCCAACTGTGCGGGTTGAAAAACGACATAGAATGATGTTTCTCGGTGAAGATGATAATTTGAGTTAAGTTCGGCCGGCTTACTATACCATCATTAGGATTCTGCGGCAATGTGCACAAGTCGAGTTCCGTAAATTGCGGATGGGTTTTGGGTGTTTCCGTTACTGTGTAAACGAGGTGTGATACTTTTTGTGTGTTCCTCTGATCGTTATACAAATATGTGTACGTCCTACATTCCCCTGTTACAAAACATTCGAATCATCCGTTTCGCAACGAAAGTAATCTCCTCGAGTGCAGTGTTAACTTTGCAATGATGTTGAATAAATCCTTCAAAGTGTCCTTTTGAGCTGTGTTGTCAAGATCCTGTTGCCATTGCTGTGAGATTACGTATACTGCATTGGTTGTAGGGGTGAAATGTTTGAGTAGCTATGAGGCTACATTTCGTAAGTCGCCCAGAGAATCCTGTATTATTCCCGATGTCAGCAATCGTACATGTATATGGTTTGATTCTGTCCACAAGTGAAGTATGAATTCGAGCACAATGGTCAACTCGACAATTGAAGCAGAATCATTCGACTGAAAACATTGATGCTGCAGACCTGCAAATTGCTGGTGATAGAAAGCATCGTGCATATGCAAATCTTGTTGGTGTGGAGCGCGATCCACCCTTAAAATAACACAATGTGTCCGCTGTAAGCCAGTGCGTATTTGCGTATTTGATGTAACAGTTGCCAGCATCCGAAAATTCTGTCTTCTTGCGTATGCGAAACTATCAGCTTCTTTGCATATTTTACCCTGAACATCGACCATTTGAATATTGATGCACATCGTCGTATGTGGATAGTGGTGGAGAAATGTCAATAGCAGCATATCCAGTGTAGATATGTGGAAGATAGGAGAGGTAAATATAAAAATGATAACTTCAGATTAACTCAGATTAGTTAGTGGTCATGTGACGAAACTTCTGGAAGCTTTCTGTGGCAATCAGGAGGCAATGCAATCCGAAGTAAGCGGCCAATCAAGAACCGCTTGGTAGTCAAAGACGGGTAACACACAGGTCACTCTTGACTAAAATGCCAAACATTTGGCCCCGAATGGCAGCTTCTCCAATAAAGACTACGAGTGAATGAAAATAAATCCAAAAACCCCATTAACACAATGATTCGACGGATATCTATAAGAGCGCTCTGTTGCATCCACAAAATACTTGACAAATATCCAGGATTTTGCCAAATTGTCAAAATCATTTCATTTAGGCTAAACGGAAGTCATCTTGTGCACATTACCGCAGAATCCTAATGGTGGGATAGTTAGCACGAGGTGCTGCATCAGACATCCAGTTATTAAACAATACCAATTCAGCAACATTATTTGTCACTTAGTATTACCAAAGTACTAACAATGCTTTGTTGGAAATTTATAAGAAAGACAGATTTCCACAATGTCTATCTCAGGCGTTGAAATTGTTCCATCTTGTCCTACTGTATCTTACTCCACACGGTGCTGATACGTTGCACGAGGCAAACCATGGTCAAATGTGGGTGCAAATTATCTAGTGTTCAAATGTTTCATGTTCAGTTACCGTATGCACTTTTGTTGAATTCGTTGAATTTTATTTACCCGAATGTTATCCGCGTTGAGTGCTTTTCGGAAACAAGTTTTCCAGATAATTACTCACCGTGCGATTGTGCTGTACCGTTTACAATTTTCCCATGCACACAAAGTTTCAGTGTGAGCTTATTGTTTTCTTGAATCCATGTGACTGAGTATGATTGTACACTGATCGGAGTGTAACAAATTTCAACTGATCTTCCAGTCGATCCGAGATCGAAGATCAAATTACAACCACTGGCAAACAAAAAAACGACAACAGGAAAACGGTTCAAAACATTCTGTGGGATGCGTTGATACAGGTCAGTTGCATACACTTTTGTCTGAAGTTCAGTACATAGTCCAATTACAAATCGAATTTATGTCTATTGCTCAACCAATCACATCAAGTCAATGCACGAAAAACTGTGAATATCACTGAACAACACTGTGGAAATCGACGGGTAGTCAGACAACACATGTGGATATATAAATGAAGAACTGGTAGAGAGCACAACGAGTCAACTGAATACGGAAACCCAAACAATTGATCAGCATTGAAGGAGTCAATCTGAATGATGACACATCCATGTTCTCTCATTGTTCTTCTACTTGCAATATGCACATTCCAGCTCAACGGCCTCTCAACTGGTCAAACGAATGCAAACAACAAATTGAATAAATTCGATCGTGCAACCAAAGTTGTCCAATTACCTGATGAGAACGAGTATGAGACGGACAAGATGGACGTGGTGCCAATAATTACCAGGGAATATATGTATGGCAGATGGTGTGTGCGTGCTTGTGTTAATGGTATATGTTGGCTTCATTGTTGGGGCTAATCAGACTGTTCATGTTCTCGATGTCTTTCGATTCTGTCGATTGATCTCTTCTGATTTATTTACCAGAATAATTAATTTGTTGCGCACTGTGAGAATTTCACTTTTTTTCTAGTTTCGAGCTAGAATTCTCCCGAGAGAGAGAATTTGTGTTGCCATTTTGATTGGGACAGAAAGCATCTCAATTCCATATGTACGAGTTGGAGTGTTGTTATTAGGCATTCGCACTGTCCACGGTTGTGTTCGTTTTCGGTAATATCAGTTAGTCGTCACGACTTCTCAGAATCAACGCAACCGTGTAGCTTTACTATTTCAAACTGTTTCACACTTCAAATAGAGAATTGGATTTTCTTCGCATGTATAAAATGGACCTTTTGATATGTGTTCAAACTCTCCTGAATTCTATTTCATATACCAGGAATAAAGGAGATACGCTGGCATTAGGGTACAGAACAGTGATATGCTTTGGATGATATCGCAGCACCAGTATTGGCCTATTACCTAAGAGAGCTTCCTTCAGTTGTTCAGTGTGATGATAACCAATCTACAAAGGAAGATAATCTGATAACAGAAGTACCCATATGAATTTGTTCATTATTCCGAGAAACAGATTGTTGCTCTGCTGAAATCTATTTGACATCTTCAAATATCTGTGGAGTGTGACACTGTTCTCGTTGCATTCCACCGGTAGCATTCAACCAAAATTATCATCTTCAACGAGAATGTGCTTATTGTATTTTTCCTCATTACAAATGCAATTAGTATCCAACGATATGGGTTGAAGGAGGACATAGAATAATGAAACGTCATGGCTGCATACAGTTCTCGTTTGTTAGCACCAGAGGCAAAATGAACAACCGAGTTAGTGTTGCTCAGTTTTGCAAGTGCAATGAATGGTTATCGAAAGCATGCATGCGGTCAATAAGCCGCTGCCGATTGAGAGATTACTTATTGGTCCCCATTCGAACATATTCATCCATTGACCAATGTGTCCTTGTAACCACACGCCCCCTCACCCTTTTGCCAAACTTCTACGGCAGAGTATCTCTGACGGTCGTCAGTGCCTCGTCGCCTTCCAGTACTGAACATTGTTAAACAGCATATTCGTCGTGCCTCAACGGTATAGAACTAAATATACAAGACGGGTAGCATTGTTCGACATTTTCCTTTTCGACATGAAGGAAAATCCGGTGACCAGTGCAGTACAGTTTGGGATTTCCATCTAGTCACAGGTTTTTCATCTTGTACGGTGGCTTTGAGTCAGCGAGGTGGAGACAACTAACTGACACTTCTCAAAATAAGCAATCGCGTACGGCGCCAATGTCTGATAGCAACACTCCAAACCATTTAAATGTAATTGACAGGTTGTCTGTCCCAGTCAAAAAGCCAACCGAAATTTCTTCTTCGCGAAGTTCTGGGTGGGAGTTGTTTCCATACGGTATGTCATTTCGGGCATTGTGAATATTACAATTGAAGTCGCTTCATGGAGCTACCTAGTATTGAACAACTGAACCTGTACGCACGTACAACTGGAATTGAAGACTGGATTGAACGGTTTCAAATTTTGTGCAGCATAAGAAAGGATGTGAAGAAGCAGAACCAGACTGCATTCTTCTTGACGGCTCGCGACCGTTTATTGTACTGGTTGATGAAAAACCTTGCATATCCGAAAGTCCGTGCTGCCATTCCGTTCGACGAGATGAACGACTTGCTGCTAAGCCACGTGGTTCCGGTCAATTTCCAGGCAACCAACCGTACCAAGTTTCATCCACTGGTTCGTAGTCCCAACATGATGTTTCGTGAATTCATCCTGACACTTCAGACACAGACTGCATTCATTTGGGCCGTGACTTAAGTTCCGCTCCGGGCCGAACACATCTGGTTGTATTCTTTGTGACAAACACTTTTTCTCATTTTTCCACTGTGTATCACACGTGCCCTACCAAATTTAAATTGATACGTTTCCAGTACTCGACCGACAAGAGTGAACGAAATGCTTGCATTTCGCAATATATGTCTTCTCTCCAATCTTATTACCTGCGATGGTTCAGTTAGAGAGTGATTACATCCCGGTACGAATCCTGGATTCCGTAAAAAGCCCAACGATTATGGGCAAGAGGGCCCTGAGTGCCTTGGAGTTATCGATAACTCTCAAGACGACGTCCGACAATCCGGTGGATCAGGCACTTTTGTAGTCGGCATACTGCCCATAAGAAGGCCAAAGCTTTCTTGTGTCTAGGAATAACCCTTCTTTGCAACATTGAGAAAACGCGAGATGCAGGTGATTGGACATCCATCTTGTTCCAGAACTGCTCCCATCCCGAATTTAGACACGTCGGTGATCAGCATGGTCGGTTAAGATCGCGCGAATAGGGCTAGTATTGATCGGTCAACGATATTCGCAATAAGACCACGTGGACTGTAAATTGCCTTTCCACAATGTGCGTTCCAATTGCACACACCAGACGATTGAGCCCGAAACAATGGTTGGGCTCCTGCCGCAATGAATCCAAGAATTCATCGTAAGTGCACGTGATTTTTCCCGGAATCGATGCCACTCGGCGGTTTGAAACGATCTGGATCAGGTCAGTGTCCCTTTGCATTGACAGTAAAATCGAGCAAGACGAAATCGGTGACGCCGAATTTACACTTAGGGGCTTTGATCAATACATTTGTTTCCACGAACCTCCGTCTCAGATGTCGCAATCTGCGGAGTGTTCTTCCTTCGTGGATCTGAAAATAAGCACATCATCATGAATTGCCGTCACCCCGTTGATCGCCTCATCGATTTAAGCCTGAAATATCGCGGATGATACGTGCCAAACGAACCGCATGAAATTGTATTGAAAAAGACCCGTGGAGTGTCATGGTTTGGTATTGTTTGGAATCCGTGTGAAGCGGAATTTGTACGTGAGCATCACCTAGTCAATTTTTTAAATGTCTGCTACCGAGCACGCATTCTATAAAGTGCTATGGTTCCACCGTAGTTGCAGCATATTTGCGTCAACAAGGACACAAGATCAGTTTCCGTGGACATCTGATTGGAACAGATTTGTATAAATTGAATCACAAAACGAACCAGATCAGTTAGTTTCAAACGCGAGTGCATTCGAAAGCACAAACGAGGCAAACTAAAATGCTCACCAACACAGTTCTCACCATCTCTCTCCTATTCACAATCCTGATTGGAAACGATGGCTTCACGATTGTCGAACAACCCATCTCCGAATTATCAACCCATTCAAACTCCCAATCTGAGAATCAAACGGAGAGAAGACTGCTGAGCGAGACCAACGTGGCTGACTCAGACAAGATTGTGCGAGTTCAAGTTGGACGTTTCGATGATTTGATCGAGTTGGATTCGCGTGACATTTCGAATGAGAATTCGAAAGTGATTGAGAATGTGACAGATCTGGGACTGTGACATTTTGAGATTCACCTTTTGAATAAGGACCTGCTATCGTATAGAGCCTATGGCCCTTGGTCTTCGGTTCGTACCACGGCAAAAATTATACTTAGCAGCGCGCAAAGAAGAAGAACTCGAAAGCTGGAGCATGATAATATGTGCACTGGAGGAACTTAATGGCATACCGACGGTGTACGCAAGCAAAGCAAGTGGAGCTACCAAATTCAGTAATCGCTCAGATAAGCAAATTTGCTATTGTGTCTGTAATATCGGTAACACTACAGGAAATTCCCCCTTGAAGGCCGATTCAGTTGGGTTTCGATGGGTGATTGTTAAGTCGTATTAGGTGTCCAGAAACGTTTTTCATACCTCCCGCTACAATGACGCACAAGAACGAAGCCAACACAGACCGCTCACCGTGACTCACACTGGTCACTGTGAGTCGATCGCAAAACAGTATCCTTCCGAAAAAATAATCCCATTCGGGTAAATCCCGCTTGCGATTTTGCAGAGTGACGATAATGTTGTTGGATCCGTCGTTGTCGGCATACCCCATAGTTCCGTTTGCCTATGGCGGTTATTGTCTTGTTGAAAGAGCCAGCATCCGGCGTCAAATGAGATCAACCGGGATCCAAAGATTGTTGTTTTCGGACCAAATGATATCCTAGAAGTTCTCGCGGTTACTTCCGACGTGGAGAGCTGAAATGCGAAAAAAACCAGGAAAGTATCCTTTGGGACGCGGACGGATATTTCACTGAGACAGACATACCGGAGCAAAGCAGGTTACCACTACTGCTTCCTCGATAAACCACGTGGATCCAGAAACTTGACATCATGAGATATTATTCGCATACCTCGGGAGTATATTCATGCTTCGTTATTATTATTTCGTAAATTATACAATCTCTCATGTACTTGTCTCATACTCAAAATGACCGGAAGATTTCCTAAACACTAAGAAATTCATTGTTTTTTGTATGCAACAAAATGGGAAATATTTCAGCCGAACGGGCATTCCTCAAATACTTGCCGCAGAATAGGGGACCAGTTTCTTTCCGGGGACTATCTCATCAGCCACTTGAACTTTGCTCCGATCTTTACTGCACAACCGAAACTTTTTATTCTCATCCTGACCTTCTGTCACCTTCTCACCTCTAGCAGCTTCATCTCAAAGACGAAATACGCCTTCAAACATCATGGTCTTCCAGCTAGCAATATTCTGATAAAATCAATCATAGCTGAGTTAGACAGTCTCAATTCCATTCGCAAGTGTAAATTTCTAGGCGATTGGAGATATGGCGACACAAGAAACCTTGTGAAAGATCTAACTGATTACTCATCCGCACGCATATCGAATTGTATTGACGTAGACAAGCTCAATAGCTCATGGAGCAGAGCAGTGGAACCTTTAGTTGGGGGACAAGAGCTATTCCCAATAAATGTTTTTCGAAATTCCGACCTCAAAGCTGTTGATAGGTTGCTTCGCTGATGATTGTCCAATAATCAAAGTTATTCATATGCTGATTAGTTTTGCTTACCCACAGTCACGCTTCACTCTCAATGTCCTAGCCATCTGAACACATTACAATCTGTCCGAAGTTGACAGGAAGAGTTAAACGCTAAGAATGTGCTTCCGTGAACACAGTGATGCATTTAACTGCATCAACAGGAGCGAGCTGATTTCGTTTCTTCTTCTCTTCGGTGTTGAGCCTTCACTTACTTTCCTATTGAGCGATTAATTTCGCAATCACCATCAGTTAACTCGTTATAACAACAAAACCTCTTGTTACTACTACTTGTGATATTCCACACGGAGCTCTAAATGTCCCTTCTTTATTTTCTGTTTATGTTTATACCATTCCTCTACATGAAAATACTCCTCTCATCAAATACGCGAGAAATGTCATATTTGGCATGCCACATGCTTGTGATTCTGCATTTTCTACTCTTCTAAATTGCATCACTAAAATTTCAGATTGGTCTCATGCTCACAACTAAAACCCTAACCGGATCAAATGTGATGACATCGTATTTCCCCATTGAGACGGTGGCAAACAATTTCATTTTCAAAAGGATCGCACAACCATTACAATCAACGGGTAACGGCCGGGTCATCTTGACCCAGTGAAGAACCATGGAGTGCTGCTAGACCGTCACTATCCTTGATCCAAACATGTTGGTTCCATTTTTGTGGGAACCAGACTCATGTCTTTCTATGTTTCACACCTAGAATTCAAGTCCACACCCAGTTGTCTTATCAAAAGCGTTGTCTTTTTCTGCCGTGCCTCACTGGCTTTACGGTTCACCCATCATCTTTCCTGGTCTGTTGCTCAATGACTTCAAGTTCATTGCTAGATCCCGTAGGATTCTATCATTTGCCAGTGGTATACCCTGATGGTATTTTACTCACTTCGTCACATCGCAGCATAACAAAGCATACCAAAATCTGTCTACAAGGGTTCTCACTGACTCTGCTCATCCCCTTCACAAAGCCCTAGTGAAAAGTACATTCATACCTCTCACACTTCTTTAACACAAAAATATTCATGCACGCGCTAAAGCATATAACAGTTCTACTATTCCCCACCTGGCTAGGTATTTGGGCAATCCATGCCCTGTACTATCAGAACTAACACAACATTTGAAATAAGGCCGATGCATATGAACCATTATTCTATTATTTCATTTGATCTTGTCTTGTATAATTTCCATTTGTTTTTAGGGACATACATATGGTTATATGGAGGCTAAATATTCATCCCTCGGGGTGCATAAAGCAATTAATTTACTTAGAAATACATCCAGCTGTTCGGCCAAAACTCTTTCGAAGACAGATAGGCGAGATAGATGGGAAAGCTTAGCGCAATCACACTGTTGTTACAGCATGCCTTTGCAGAGCCCACCGATTCACATGGATAGCTTATTGCATGGGCGGAGTCAGGTGGGGTGCTTCAGTACAAACAGTAACCTACTATGCAGTCCAGCCATTTTTGACTTGTTGCAGTGTGATCGATCGAGATTCAGTGCTGACTCCAAGAGAGTGGACATCATGTAGCTTACAAGGGGTTTGAGCTTTTAAATTTCACACAGGCATCGACTAGTTGATAGTTAGAGCATGAAATCGGAAAAGGTATCCGTTTTCAGAGTGCGAGAAATCTAGCAGAGGGGATTTTTAAAAGGCTTCTTCGATGACAGCCAAACTTACCAAACGTTCATATCGCCTGCCAAAATCATAATATCAGGTCGGATGGCTGTACAATAGAGGTCATATTTTTTGGCCAACCTCATCTATGATTGTTTATGGACTGTGATCGGTGAGTGCATACACCGAGACTACAAACATATTATATCTACCGAGACAACGACTGCTCACTTTTGAGAGAATCGCTCACGGCACATAATCTACTGTCGACTGAACTCCAGTCTACCAATGTTGCTCCGGCTCTTCCACTGAGAGCTAAGCCAAAGTCAGCAAAACCAGAAGTCGTAGCCTCACAGTCTCCAGGAGTACTTACGTGCAAATTCCCGAAAGGATATGACAGAAGCATCAGTCGGACAATAGACTGGGGGTTAGAATAGGAGTCTCTTGGAGGCAACGCACATCGATGACAATGATTTCAAGTACACGAGCTTAGCCCGATTTACACAAACAGGTTTGCGCGTAGAAAGTGGCGAGTGTTTATTTGCATCGAGGACCAAGAAGGGGGCTGATCTGGTGAGACCTGGATCCTAGAAAAAGGAGGATGGCGGATTCAATGGCAGCGTGGATCCAGATGAGCCGATGGGCAATAGTATGATTCATTCGCTTCTTCTGGTAATCGTGTTAGGCAAATGGCGCACACGTTATCAATGATTACGGTTTGACCACCGACGGTCAACTATTTCCAAACACGTGACCGAAAATTCGCTGGTAAATTCATCAGCTGCAATGTTGAAACTCGGGAGTCTAGTTTAATTTTACACCGAGGAAAGCTGCAGAATCAGAACAAAGTGATTAACATTCTAATCGAGCCAAGCAGTCGAGATCCACAGACTACAGAGCGGATAGTGTAAATGATGGGTGTAACCTGCAAAAGACTAGAAGAAATTTGTGAATGAGCTCACTGAATACGATAGCCCATGTGGACAGCTATTGATCGTGTCGTCAAAGGGAGCGATCGGACATGCGAGACGTGGGCACTTTACAACAGAACCAGCCCATTGGTTGCAGATGCATAGCTAAATTGGAGCCAAAATGCCGAGGCAGCAGGAGAATCGACGTTGCTACATTGTGGCGGGGAAAGAACTGTTCTAACTGATGTAGATGTAGTGTTGATTTGAATTATCTGGCTGGATCTTTGTTACAACCTGACTGAGAAATAGTTAATGGAAGTTCTAGGCACCATCGGCATGCATACTTCTTATTACGATACGCTCCCGAACCTAAGACCTTGCATACATAAGATTGGCTACTGATAAAACCACTTCCTGTGCAGAGAGGAAGATCATTACAATATATTTGGAAATCATAAAAGGGATGTGACCAGCGTTGTTTAAAGCAACGACGCGGATTGTGCACAACATACCCTCGACTTTTACCTGATTCTTTCAATAAGCAAATGCATGCAATTAGATGGAAATCTGAAACTTGTCTATTATTTACTCAAATTACTTTGCCCTGCGATTGGGTCAAACCAGTGGACAGTGCTCACCGTCTCATATATTCAGTTTTGTATCGCGAATTCTCAGCAAAGATAACACTCAATGTTGTTTATTGGCGGAGTGCAGTCATGTCCTGAAGACGGCAGAAGACTTTCCGTAAATTTTGTTTGTGAAATATTTTGCGGTAGTGCCGGTTTTCATTGACATGTTGGTTAACGGATGAACCTTTGAGAACAACGACTAAGAGGCAATCAAACAACAATGTCAGAAGTTGTCACCAAGCATCTCAACATAAACAGCTCACGTACTCGCTGGAACTCGAAAGCACCAATACCGAGCAAACTACAATGGGGAACTAATCAATACAGAGGAGATCCAATTTTGGCTGAGTTCGCAGCCCACATGATATTTTGAATCAGGGGAGAACAGATCACAGATTCAGTTGAGTCTGTTGTAGAGAGAGCTGAAATCGCTTGGACCACGTTCCACAAACTAGCTTCCAGCGAGGACGGTAACCACCGAAGTCTGAACAGCAGATTGAGTTGAAGAAATCCACCTGCTCGTCACCGGTACGTATATCATTCGGACAATATTGAACTGAAACGACGCAATACTAATATGAATAGTTGTTGAATTGACAGATAAATTGAAAATCCATGTCAAGTGCGGTCAAAAAGGGTGAAAGTGGCTCAACTAAGGAAGACACATCGGCGTTGTTCGAAATCAAATAATACGCTTCAATGTTTCGTATATCTTTGCAGTTGTTCACTGCATTGATAACTCTGGCTATATACTACATCGCTGATTTGAGGAAATAATGTGACCAATTCATCAGGAATCTGAAGATATCCGGTAACATAATTAGCGAGAAGATGGACTTGAGTGCGGCTTTTGGATTTGTTTCATTTACTTCTCCAGTTACTAGTCAGTAAGAAAACAATACATCAAGATTCCCCCCAATCGCTTCCACCCTATTAACTGAACAACTAGATTGACATTATATTTTTGCTGGTGTATTTACCCACGTGTTTTGTTGTTCAGTTATAATCACCATTGTTTGAGCATTGACGTCACATGAATGACTGTGAAAGACAGGGAGACCAGATTCAAAGTAGCGTACACAAAACTGAAGCCCAATTATTTCTCAATTAAACCTGTCAGTTCATTTCTACCAATTTGGTCCCACGCTAATAACATGATAGTCAGCTTAGTTGAGACGATCAATGGAAATCCATCTACAAATAAATCATTCAGCTTTCTATCAAGGAGCTTTCCAAGATTTGTTATCCACATTATTCATCATTTCACGAGTCGCTTTTCTGGTCGGTCTGATCGATTTCCAGTGCATTCTTTCAGTCAAGCCATCCACTTCATGTTGAAGATCGATTGACTGATCAATTAGTCCGTCGATGCATGATAATGCTCCACTTTCATGGGTACTGCATCGAGCTATGCGAACATTTGACTAGAATACCACTACAGACGTTCAATCAACTTGCGATCTTATCCATGAGATCGCCGGTAAACCGTAGTTGTACCACTGAGCAAAAGTAACACGCCCCAGTGTAACCAAACTTCATTATACTATTCCTGCTCACACCAACATCGGTTTATTCAGTGCAGTTTATTCATGGTCGTGGTAATGTCAATTCTACCCATCTTGCTAAGCATTCAGTTAGGCCTATCAATTGCACCAGTAAAGGCATGAGCTCAGTTGTCAGTCAACCATGGTTTCTGTTACAGCCCACGAGATATTCAAATCACGATAATTCGATTTTCGTTATACCAGGCTCGCTTCAACCGATTTCCAAGTTCCACGATAACTCGTGCCTCAGGAATTTCAAATATTCTGATCAGCTGAGTGAGGCTACGATAGAAAGCGACTGGAGTAGTGGCACTTGTCCTTGGCTTAAACTTGTCTGTTAGGAAATCATGGAAGTCGATATCTGTCGACAGAGATTGAAATGGGATGTGCGACGGCACTGGGTGGGATTTGAACGACACCCGCAAAATCACTATGTATTGAGTGCTACCAACATCTTGTTTATGTTATGGCATTCCTGAATTCCAGGAAACGAGAACGATTATTTGTTGCCTGTCTCACGAGAATATTACTCATTCAAGCGACACAGTCACCGATGATACAAATACTTAGCATCGCGTAATGGACACATGGGCTAGCGAAACTTGATTTCATCGAATAATATATTGTAATGAGGGGCTTGAATCTTAGTCAATGGATAATTCACTTGTATTTCTCGCATCCAAATATTCCACCCTATTTTCTTGACATTCGAATAACCATCCCGCGATAGCTCATCTGGTTGTAGTTCTGGTATTCCATCAATCTACTCGATAGTTGAAAGGCCGGCGGATCGATGCCAGTTCGCTGCGTTGTCTGTTCGGATGAGAAGAATGCAATATAATCTCCAGTTTTCGACTTTTTATGCATCTTATAGTGACGTTTTTGGCTAAGATTTGCACCGACCGCAAGGATATAGCTCGAATCGTGTGATTATTTACCGACCAGTCCATTAACTATTCCCAATGCGATTCATCAGCATAATTGCATTTTGCACGACCCACACACACATTGTGTAAATGAAACGATCACATTGTTTCCGTTCCGAAGTGGGAAACCCTTTCAGCCACATTAGGAAAACAAAAGCGGTATACATCACCAACATTGAATGACCATTAAAGAAAAACCGGAAACGCAATATCGTTTCAACAGGAATGTAGAACTCTCAATCGGAATGCATGCCGAACTAAGCAATAATCGTTCACTGATTGCCTACCGACAAAAATACATGATTGAGAATTCTCACTGAAGTAAATCGGAAGCAACGATTGATAAAGACAAAATGGAGGAAAAACGAAGTGAGCGTTTATTGGAAAAATATCATTGGTACATGGAAAAGAAAACGATTGACAAAAGAATGGAACGATTCATGTAAACAAATTGTCCTACCAAGATGGCGTCAATCGATCGTCAACAGATATGTAAAAGAACATGTCAAATCACCCAATCAAAATTACCACGATCGACAACGAACCATACATCGACCTCGCACACACACACGGAAACATACGCGACCACGACCACGACCACGACCATAATGTCGAGCCGGACTGATCACTGACTCATTCCCCATCACACCAACATCCACATCCGAATGCCTCAAATCTGTCACATTCTCAATCACTTTCGAATTCTCATTCGAAATGTCACGCGGATCCAACTCGATCAAATCATCGAAACGTCCAACTTGAACTCGCACAATCTTGTCTGAGTCAGCCACGTTGGTCTCGCTCAGCAGTCTTCTCTTCGTTTGATTCTCAGATTGGGAGTTTGAATGGGTTGATAATTCGGAGATGGGTTGTTCGACAATCGTGAAGCCATCGTTTCCAATCAGGATTGTGAATAGGAGAGAAATGGTGAGAACTGTGTTGGTGAGCATTTTAGTTTGCCTCGTTTGTGCTCTCGAATTCACCCACATTTGAAACTGTCTGATCTGGTTCGTTTTGTGATTCAATTTATACAAATCTGTTCGAATCAGATGTGCTTCAGATTGGTCGACATAATTTAGGTGAGAGAGTTCGTGTTTTGATTTTGATATAATTATGGACGAGTGTTTGTGTGTGATTTGTTATGATAGTGTTTTAATCGTATTAGTCGGAATAGTGTTTGCATGATATGTGTGTTATCAGTCGGTCTGTATGTGGTGTGTATGTGTATGTTTGTCCGGGATTATTCATCCGGCCCACATAGCATCACGTGCTTGTCCAAATGAAACTTACTAGAATTGGTAATGGAGTAGATGTGGTTTGATTTTTCCTCGACTAGTTGCATTTTCACACGGTAGGTCCCGGTTCCGCAAATGGTATCGCTCGTGTTGCATGTTGATGTCTGAGGATTGTAAATAACCCTAATCAAAGCATTTCTATTTCAGATCATCTCCCTCTGGTGATCATTCGACTTTCCCAGTGTGAATGTTTAGGTTGATGATGTGCATTGTCCATCTATCACTTCTCATCAATCGAGTCATTTGGAATTATTTTTACCCGTACACGTTAGTTGCAATATCCCGAGTGCTAATATTGTTCAATGATGAAGACTGATCAATGCTCGATTTATTTACCGTGTTTGATGTATTTGGCGCTCCGTCAGCTTCTGTGTGACATATGGCACAACTGAAGTTTGCTTGTTGCATCTGCATTTGGGGGTGGAAAACGTGGAATGTGAGGGCACTAGACCTCCATACAAACGGTTGCAGACGATTTGTGTCTGTTGCTTAAGCACGTGGCGATGGAAACCATATCCACTGTGGCAGACTTCGAGGAACTGTTTTTACTTGAATTCACGGCTCCTGGAAACACGCTTATCCCAGATGCCTGGCTACGGGACCATTGTGGCCATCTCATTTCTAATAACAGTATCATTCCAACGCTCCAGTCATCTCGACCGCACTTCCACATTTCTAAATCAAGATGCGTAATGTTGCCAGCCAACCTCGCACAACACGAAATCAACCACGTCTCAGCCGACCAACCAACCACCAAGTGATGGCTTCCACCATTGATATAACGAAAAACAAAAGAACAGTCCGGTTAGGATTGCTCCTTATCCTAGATCTTCAAGATCTCTGCGTGAGAACCTCCATCTTGAATATTTTTACATGTTTACCACTTTCCCACGAGATTGTACTACCCAAATTCTGCTTTCTGTGCCGAAGCACGTCGATTCGAACCGTTACCGAAACACACAGGGGCATCAGTTTTATTCACATATCAAGGAGATTTTAGACTAATATTTTCCCACAGTGAATTGTGTCCACATGGGACGTGAAAACACGCCCCAAACAATGTGGTTTTCTCGACGAATAGATTGGAATGACCTAACCCATGTGCAGCGATGATTGCTCAAAGGCCAACAGCCATTTACCGCGTAATTCAAAACTCTAACCCACCGTCCATTGCATTATCACAAAGATTATCTGGATCATACTCGGAACTGCCAAATTCATCGGATACTAAACAATGCAGCTGAGGTCGTATTACCTGAATACACAAGCTCATCGACTATAAGATAGTCTGGGTAACTGATTTCATCCTTTCAAGCACAGATATTCTGAATCGAGGATTTTAAATTAACTGATGGCCATCTCTCTATGGGATAAAGGCTAAATAGTATGAGGATGATTCATAACCACATCGAGTACGAGGTCAAAGCATACAGTTCTCGTTTGTTAGCACCAGAGGCAAAATGAACAACCGAGTTAGTGTTGCTCAGTTTTGCAAGTGCAATGAATGGTTATCGAAAGCATGCATGCGGTCAATAAGCCGCTGCCGATTGAGAGATTACTTATTGGTCCCCATTCGAACATATTCATCCATTGACCAATGTGTCCTTGTAACCACACGCCCCCTCACCCTTTTGCCAAACTTCTACGGCAGAGTATCTCTGACGGTCGTCAGTGCCTCGTCGCCTTCCAGTACTGAACATTGTTAAACAGCATATTCGTCGTGCCTCAACGGTATAGAACTAAATATACAAGACGGGTAGCATTGTTCGACATTTTCCTTTTCGACATGAAGGAAAATCCGGTGACCAGTGCAGTACAGTTTGGGATTTCCATCTAGTCACAGGTTTTTCATCTTGTACGGTGGCTTTGAGTCAGCGAGGTGGAGACAACTAACTGACACTTCTCAAAATAAGCAATCGCGTACGGCGCCAATGTCTGATAGCAACACTCCAAACCATTTAAATGTAATTGACAGGTTGTCTGTCCCAGTCAAAAAGCCAACCGAAATTTCTTCTTCGCGAAGTTCTGGGTGGGAGTTGTTTCCATACGGTATGTCATTTCGGGCATTGTGAATATTACAATTGAAGTCGCTTCATGGAGCTACCTAGTATTGAACAACTGAACCTGTACGCACGTACAACTGGAATTGAAGACTGGATTGAACGGTTTCAAATTTTGTGCAGCATAAGAAAGGATGTGAAGAAGCAGAACCAGACTGCATTCTTCTTGACGGCTCGCGACCGTTTATTGTACTGGTTGATGAAAAACCTTGCATATCCGAAAGTCCGTGCTGCCATTCCGTTCGACGAGATGAACGACTTGCTGCTAAGCCACGTGGTTCCGGTCAATTTCCAGGCAACCAACCGTACCAAGTTTCATCCACTGGTTCGTAGTCCCAACATGATGTTTCGTGAATTCATCCTGACACTTCAGACACAGACTGCATTCATTTGGGCCGTGACTTAAGTTCCGCTCCGGGCCGAACACATCTGGTTGTATTCTTTGTGACAAACACTTTTTCTCATTTTTCCACTGTGTATCACACGTGCCCTACCAAATTTAAATTGATACGTTTCCAGTACTCGACCGACAAGAGTGAACGAAATGCTTGCATTTCGCAATATATGTCTTCTCTCCAATCTTATTACCTGCGATGGTTCAGTTAGAGAGTGATTACATCCCGGTACGAATCCTGGATTCCGTAAAAAGCCCAACGATTATGGGCAAGAGGGCCCTGAGTGCCTTGGAGTTATCGATAACTCTCAAGACGACGTCCGACAATCCGGTGGATCAGGCACTTTTGTAGTCGGCATACTGCCCATAAGAAGGCCAAAGCTTTCTTGTGTCTAGGAATAACCCTTCTTTGCAACATTGAGAAAACGCGAGATGCAGGTGATTGGACATCCATCTTGTTCCAGAACTGCTCCCATCCCGAATTTAGACACGTCGGTGATCAGCATGGTCGGTTAAGATCGCGCGAATAGGGCTAGTATTGATCGGTCAACGATATTCGCAATAAGACCACGTGGACTGTAAATTGCCTTTCCACAATGTGCGTTCCAATTGCACACACCAGACGATTGAGCCCGAAACAATGGTTGGGCTCCTGCCGCAATGAATCCAAGAATTCATCGTAAGTGCACGTGATTTTTCCCGGAATCGATGCCACTCGGCGGTTTGAAACGATCTGGATCAGGTCAGTGTCCCTTTGCATTGACAGTAAAATCGAGCAAGACGAAATCGGTGACGCCGAATTTACACTTAGGGGCTTTGATCAATACATTTGTTTCCACGAACATCCGTCTTAGATGTCGCAATCTGCGGAGTGTTCTTCCTTCGTGGATCTGAAAATAAGCACATCATCATGAATTGCCGTCACCCCGTTGATCGCCTCATCGATTTAGGCCTGAAATATCGCGGATGATACGTGCAAAACGAACCGCATGAAATTGTATTGAAAAAGACCCGTGAATGTCATGGTTCGGTATTGTTTGGAATCCGTGTGAAGCGGAATTTGTAAGTAAGCATCACCTAGTCAATTTTTTTAAATGTTTGCTACCGAGCACGCATTCTATAAAGTGCTATGGTTCCACCGTAGTTGCAGCATATTTGCGTCAACAAGGACACAAGATCAGTTTCCGTGGACATCTGATTGGAACAGATTTGTATAAATTGAATCACAAAACGAACCAGATCAGACAGTTTCAAATGTGAGTGAATTCGAAAGCACAAACGAGGCAAACTAAAATGCTCACCAACACAGTTCTCACCATTTCTCTCCTATTCACAATCCTGATTGGAAACGATGGCTTCACGATTGTCGAACAACCCATCTCCGAATTATCAACCCATTCAAACTCCCAATCTGAGAATCAAACGAAGAGAAGACTGGTGAGCGAGACCAATGTGGCTGACTCAGACAAGATTGTGCGAGTTCAAGTTGGACGTTTCGATGATTTGATCGAGTTGGATTCGCGTGACATTTCAAATGAGAATTCGAAAGTGATTGAGAATGTGACAGATCTGAGGCATTCGGATGTGGATGTTGGTGTGATGGGGAATGAGTCAGTGATCAGTCCGGCTCGACATTATGGTCGTGGTCGTGGTCGTGGTCGCGTATGTTTCCGTGTGTGTGTGCGAGGTCGATGTATGGTTCGTTGTCGATCGTGGTAATTTTGATTGGGTGATTTGACATGTTCTTTTACATATCTGTTGACGATCGATTGACGCCATCTTGGTAGGACAATTTGTTTACATGAATCGTTCCATTCTTTTGTCAATCGTTTTCTTTTCCATGTACCAATGATATTTTTCCAATAAACGCTCACTTCGTTTTTCCTCCATTTTGTCTTTATCAATCGTTGCTTTCGATTTACTTCAGTGAGAATTCTCAATCATGTATTTTTGTCGGTAGGCAATCAGTGAACGATTATTGCTTAGTTCGGCATGCATTCCGATTGAGAGTTCTACATTCCTGTTGAAACGATATTGCGTTTCCGGTTTTTCTTTAATGGTCATTCAATGTTGGTGATGTATACCGCTTTTGTTTTCCTAATGTGGCTGAAAGGGTTTCCCACTTCGGAACGGAAACAATGTGATCGTTTCATTTACACAATGTGTGTGTGGGTCGTGCAAAATGCAATTATGCTGATGAATCGCATTGGGAATAGTTAATGGACTGGTCGGTAAATAATCACACGATTCGAGCTATATCCTTGCGGTCGGTGCAAATCTTAGCCAAAAACGTCACTATAAGATGCATAAAAAGTCGAAAACTGGAGATTATATTGCATTCTTCTCATCCGAACAGACAACGCAGCGAACTGGCATCGATCCGCCGGCCTTTCAACTATCGAGTAGATTGATGGAATACCAGAACTACAACCAGATGAGCTATCGCGGGATGGTTATTCGAATGTCAAGAAAATAGGGTGGAATATTTGGATGCGAGAAATACAAGTGAATTATCCATTGACTAAGATTCAAGCCCCTCATTACAATATATTATTCGATGAAATCAAGTTTCGCTAGCCCATGTGTCCATTACGCGATGCTAAGTATTTGTATCATCGGTGACTGTGTCGCTTGAATGAGTAATATTCTCGTGAGACAGGCAACAAATAATCGTTCTCGTTTCCTGGAATTCAGGAATGCCATAACATAAACAAGATGTTGGTAGCACTCAATACATAGTGATTTTGCGGGTGTCGTTCAAATCCCACCCAGTGCCGTCGCACATCCCATTTCAATCTCTGTCGACAGATATCGACTTCCATGATTTCCTAACAGACAAGTTTAAGCCAAGGACAAGTGCCACTACTCCAGTCGCTTTCTATCGTAGCCTCACTCAGCTGATCAGAATATTTGAAATTCCTGAGGCACGAGTTATCGTGGAACTTGGAAATCGGTTGAAGCGAGCCTGGTATAACGAAAATCGAATTATCGTGATTTGAATATCTCGTGGGCTGTAACAGAAACCATGGTTGACTGACAACTGAGCTCATGCCTTTACTGGTGCAATTGATAGGCCTAACTGAATGCTTAGCAAGATGGGTAGAATTGACATTACCACGACCATGAATAAACTGCACTGAATAAACCGATGTTGGTGTGAGCAGGAATAGTATAATGAAGTTTGGTTACACTGGGGCGTGTTACTTTTGCTCAGTGGTACAACTACGGTTTACCGGCGATCTCATGGATAAGATCGCAAGTTGATTGAACGTCTGTAGTGGTATTCTAGTCAAATGTTCGCATAGCTCGATGCAGTACCCATGAAAGTGGAGCATTATCATGCATCGACGGACTAATTGATCAGTCAATCGATCTTCAACATGAAGTGGATGGCTTGACTGAAAGAATGCACTGGAAATCGATCAGACCGACCAGAAAAGCGACTCGTGAAATGATGAATAATGTGGATAACAAATCTTGGAAAGCTCCTTGATAGAAAGCTGAATGATTTATTTGTAGATGGATTTCCATTGATCGTCTCAACTAAGCTGACTATCATGTTATTAGCGTGGGACCAAATTGGTAGAAATGAACTGACAGGTTTAATTGAGAAATAATTGGGCTTCAGTTTTGTGTACGCTACTTTGAATCTGGTCTCCCTGTCTTTCACAGTCATTCATGTGACGTCAATGCTCAAACAATGGTGATTATAACTGAACAACAAAACACGTGGGTAAATACACCAGCAAAAATATAATGTCAATCTAGTTGTTCAGTTAATAGGGTGGAAGCGATTGGGGGGAATCTTGATGTATTGTTTTCTTACTGACTAGTAACTGGAGAAGTAAATGAAACAAATCCAAAAGCCGCACTCAAGTCCATCTTCTCGCTAATTATGTTACCGGATATCTTCAGATTCCTGATGAATTGGTCACATTATTTCCTCAAATCAGCGATGTAGTATATAGCCAGAGTTATCAATGCAGTGAACAACTGCAAAGATATACGAAACATTGAAGCGTATTATTTGATTTCGAACAACGCCGATGTGTCTTCCTTAGTTGAGCCACTTTCACCCTTTTTGACCGCACTTGACATGGATTTTCAATTTATCTGTCAATTCAACAACTATTCATATTAGTATTGCGTCGTTTCAGTTCAATATTGTCCGAATGATATACGTACCGGTGACGAGCAGGTGGATTTCTTCAACTCAATCTGCTGTTCAGACTTCGGTGGTTACCGTCCTCGCTGGAAGCTAGTTTGTGGAACGTGGTCCAAGCGATTTCAGCTCTCTCTACAACAGACTCAACTGAATCTGTGATCTGTTCTCCCCTGATTCAAAATATCATGTGGGCTGCGAACTCAGCCAAAATTGGATCTCCTCTGTATTGATTAGTTCCCCATTGTAGTTTGCTCGGTATTGGTGCTTTCGAGTTCCAGCGAGTACGTGAGCTGTTTATGTTGAGATGCTTGGTGACAACTTCTGACATTGTTGTTTGATTGCCTCTTAGTCGTTGTTCTCAAAGGTTCATCCGTTAACCAACATGTCAATGAAAACTGGCACTACCGCAAAATATTTCACAAACAAAATTTACGGAAAGTCTTCTACCGTCTTCAGGACATGACTGCACTCCGCCAATAAACAACATTGAGTGTTATCTTTGCTGAGAATTCGCGATACAAAACTGAATATATGAGACGGTGAGCACTGTCCACTGGTTTGACCCAATCGCAGGGCAAAGTAATTTGAGTAAATAATAGACAAGTTTCAGATTTCCATCTAATTGCATGCATTTGCTTATTGAAAGAATCAGGTAAAAGTCGAGGGTATGTTGTGCACAATCCGCGTCGTTGCTTTAAACAACGCTGGTCACATCCCTTTTATGATTTCCAAATATATTGTAATGATCTTCCTCTCTGCACAGGAAGTGGTTTTATCAGTAGCCAATCTTATGTATGCAAGGTCTTAGGTTCGGGAGCGTATCGTAATAAGAAGTATGCATGCCGATGGTGCCTAGAACTTCCATTAACTATTTCTCAGTCAGGTTGTAACAAAGATCCAGCCAGATAATTCAAATCAACACTACATCTACATCAGTTAGAACAGTTCTTTCCCCGCCACAATGTAGCAACGTCGATTCTCCTGCTGCCTCGGCATTTTGGCTCCAATTTAGCTATGCATCTGCAACCAATGGGCTGGTTCTGTTGTAAAGTGCCCACGTCTCGCATGTCCGATCGCTCCCTTTGACGACACGATCAACAGCTGTCCACATGGGCTATCGTATTCAGTGAGCTCATTCACAAATTTCTTCTAGTCTTTTGCAGGTTACACCCATCATTTACACTATCCGCTCTGTAGTCTGTGGATCTCGACTGCTTGGCTCGATTAGAATGTTAATCACTTTGTTCTGATTCTGCAGCTTTCCTCGGTGTAAAATTAAACTAGACTCCCGAGTTTCAACATTGCAGCTGATGAATTTACCAGCGAATTTTCGGTCACGTGTTTGGAAATAGTTGACCGTCGGTGGTCAAACCGTAATCATTGATAACGTGTGCGCCATTTGCCTAACACGATTACCAGAAGAAGCGAATGAATCATACTATTGCCCATCGGCTCATCTGGATCCACGCTGCCATTGAATCCGCCATCCTCCTTTTTCTAGGATCCAGGTCTCACCAGATCAGCCCCCTTCTTGGTCCTCGATGCAAATAAACACCCGCCACTTTCTACGCGCAAACCTGTTTGTGTAAATCGGGCTAAGCTCGTGTACTTGAAATCATTGTCAACCGATGTGCGTTGCCTCCAAGAGACTCCTGTTCTAACCCCCAGTCTATTGTCCGACTGATGCTTCTGTCATATCCTTTCGGGAATTTGCACGTAAGTACTCCTGGAGACTGTGAGGCTACGACTTCTGGTTTTGCTGACTTTGGCTTAGCTCTCAGTGGAAGAGCCGAAGCAACATTGGTAGACTGGAGTTCAGTCGACAGTAGATTATGTGCCGTGAGCGATTCTCTCAAAAGTGAGCAGTCGTTGTCTCGGTAGATATAATATGTTTGTAGTCTCGGTGTATGCACTCACCGATCACAGTCCAGAACCAATCATAGATGAGGTTGGCCAAAAAAATATGACCTCTATTGTACAGCCATCCGACCTGATATTATGATTTTGGCAGGCGATATGAACGTTTGGTAAGTTTGGCTGTCATCGAAGAAGCCTTTTAAAAATCCCCTCTGCTAGATTTCTCGCACTCTGAAAACGGGTACCTTTTCCGATTTCATGCTCTAACTATCAACTAGTCGATGCCTGTGTGAAATTTAAAAGCTCAAACCCCTTGTAAGCTACATGATGTCCACTCTCTTGGAGTCAGCACTGAATCTCGATTGATCACACTGCAACAAGTCAAAAATGGCTGGACTGCATAGTAGGTTACTGTTTGTACTGAAGCACCAATCTGAAATTAGAGTGATGCAATTTAGAAGAGTAGAAAATGCAGAATCACAAGCATGTGGCATGCCAAATATGACATTTCTCGCGTATTTGATGAGAGGAGTATTTTCATGTAGAGGAATGGTATAAACATAAACAGAAAATAAAGAAGGGACATTTAGAGCTCCGTGTGGAATATCACAAGTAGTAGTAACAAGAGGTTTTGTTGTTATAACGAGTTAACTGATGGTGATTGCGAAATTAATCGCTCAATAGGAAAGTAAGTGAAGGCTCAACACCGAAGAGAAGAAGAAACGAAATCAGCTCGCTCCTGTTGATGCAGTTAAATGCATCACTGTGTTCACGGAAGCACATTCTTAGCGTTTAACTCTTCCTGTCAACTTCGGACAGATTGTAATGTGTTCAGATGGCTAGGACATTGAGAGTGAAGCGTGACTGTGGGTAAGCAAAACTAATCAGCATATGAATAACTTTGATTATTGGACAATCATCAGCGAAGCAACCTATCAACAGCTTTGAGGTCGGAATTTCGAAAAACATTTATTGGGAATAGCTCTTGTCCCCCAACTAAAGGTTCCACTGCTCTGCTCCATGAGCTATTGAGCTTGTCTACGTCAATACAATTCGATATGCGTGCGGATGAGTAATCAGTTAGATCTTTCACAAGGTTTCTTGTGTCGCCATATCTCCAATCGCCTAGAAATTTACACTTGCGAATGGAATTGAGACTGTCTAACTCAGCTATGATTGATTTTATCAGAATATTGCTAGCTGGAAGACCATGATGTTTGAAGGCGTATTTCGTCTTTGAGATGAAGCTGCTAGAGGTGAGAAGGTGACAGAAGGTCAGGATGAGAATAAAAAGTTTCGGTTGTGCAGTAAAGATCGGAGCAAAGTTCAAGTGGCTGATGAGATAGTCCCCGGAAAGAAACTGGTCCCCTATTCTGCGGCAAGTATTTGAGGAATGCCCGTTCGGCTGAAATATTTCCCATTTTGTTGCATACAAAAAACAATGAATTTCTTAGTGTTTAGGAAATCTTCCGGTCATTTTGAGTATGAGACAAGTACATGAGAGATTGTATAATTTACGAAATAATAATAACGAAGCATGAATATACTCCCGAGGTATGCGAATAATATCTCATGATGTCAAGTTTCTGGATCCACGTGGTTTATCGAGGAAGCAGTAGTGGTAACCTGCTTTGCTCCGGTATGTCTGTCTCAGTGAAATATCCGTCCGCGTCCCAAAGGATACTTTCCTGGTTTTTTTCGCATTTCAGCTCTCCACGTCGGAAGTAACCGCGAGAACTTCTAGGATATCATTTGGTCCGAAAACAACAATCTTTGGATCCCGGTTGATCTCATTTGACGCCGGATGCTGGCTCTTTCAACAAGACAATAACCGCCATAGGCAAACGGAACTATGGGGTATGCCGACAACGACGGATCCAACAACATTATCGTCACTCTGCAAAATCGCAAGCGGGATTTACCCGAATGGGATTATTTTTTCGGAAGGATACTGTTTTGCGATCGACTCACAGTGACCAGTGTGAGTCACGGTGAGCGGTCTGTGTTGGCTTCGTTCTTGTGCGTCATTGTAGCGGGAGGTATGAAAAACGTTTCTGGACACCTAATACGACTTAACAATCACCCATCGAAACCCAACTGAATCGGCCTTCAAGGGGGAATTTCCTGTAGTGTTACCGATATTACAGACACAATAGCAAATTTGCTTATCTGAGCGATTACTGGATTTGATAGCTCCACTTGCTTTGCTTGCGTTCACCGTCGGTATGCCATTAGGTTCCTCCAGTGCACATAATATCCTGCTCCAGCTTTCGAGTTCTTCTTCTTTGCGCGCTGCTAAGTATAATTTTTGCCGTGGTAGGAACCGAAGACCAAGGGCCATAGGCTCTATTCGATAGCAGGTCTTTATTCAAAAGGAGAATCTCAAAACGTCACGTTCCTCTGAAGAGACGCTATTTGTGCAAACAGATTTTGCAGTTCATCGCTGATTCATTTCGAGCCACCAACAGATAAAATGAGTAAGTGACTTCATTTCTTCAACACAAGTTCGTGCGGTCGGATGGAAGGCTCTGAGAGTAGCGGGAAAGCAGCAGTTCACGGTTAAGATCGCCGATTTTCGTGGGACACATGAAATAACTGGTTGGAGGGTTTGCTGAGATAATTGTTGAAGTTGATTTGTTGGACCGTGTAAGAGCTAAAATCGATTTTGTAGCTCATCGATTGCGAGTTGGAGGGAAGGATATCGAGCTGCAACCCCCCCCCCCCCCGGGACTGGCTGAACCGCGATGGTGGTGTAAAAACCTCCTCTGTTCCAGGTTGTCCAATCCCGTGTGTCAGGCAGTGCCTCGAGAGGTATGCGGCGTTATTTTCGACATTAAATGACGAGACTGAGCCCGCGAAGTTGGAGGTGGATGGTGATCCGGTATTACTGAAACGCCGAGTGTTGCTTTATGGCCAGAGTGAGGGTGGATTGAAGGTACTCACCAAAATGGAGCAAGACGGTGTCGTCGTGCGTGTGACTTCATCCACTTGGACGACTCCGATTTGGGTGCAGATGAATAACGACGTAGAGATACCCCGAAATCGGGGTGAACATCAATTTACCTTGAATACGCGGCAACTACAGTGAGACCATAGAACTTCATAAAGCGTATCTTCGGTAGCAGACATTTATTAAAAATTGATCTAGCTGATGCTTACTTACGAATTGCGCCTCAAACGGAGTCCAAACCAATACCAACCATTACCGCTCCATGGAGCTTTTCCCAAATAAAATGTTTCGGTTCGTTGTGTACGGATCAACCGGGATATTGCAGGCTGCAGTGGATGAGGCGATGAATATCGATGGGGTAAGGGCATTGCAAGATGACGTGCTTATTTTCAGATCCACGAAGGAAAAACACTCCGCAAATTTCAACATCTGATGCAAAGATTCGCGGAAACAACTGTATTGATCAAAGACCCTAATTGCAAATTCGGTGTCAAATTACGAAAATGTAGGTCGTCGAGCAATGTATTGATCTGAGGTTGCGAAATTCCCAAATGATCGTTACAACATAACACACGTTGAAGGTGAATGGGAAATTATTCCCTGTTTTGCGACTTAGGAGCACCTGAACTTCCTTGCGAAGATAACTGTGTTGTAGTATATTTTAGTTTCCAAATTACTTGTACTTCGGACACCAGTATCGCGTGAGTCAAAAAGCTTTTCGATTGCAGTCATTTACTGCAAGGGAAATCCCTATTACTAATATTTAGTCCCAGTTGGCTTTGCAAAACGAAATCAACGAAGATCCACCCGAACAACCAAAATTAGCGTCCGCCATGCATATTAGGAAAAACGGAAAATCTCTTGACTGAAGAAGCATTCTCATCTAAGATCTTCTAGACCTGTCAGTTAGAACCCCGGTCGTGAATAATTCCGCATTATTTGAATTTTAGGTTTCCGGAAGATGAAACTATCTGAATTCTACTGACCATATGGAAAAACGGGGATAAGAATCATAATCAAAAACCAAAGGAGTATCAGGGTCATTCACACAAGCGGAAGGTTTTTCACAGTTTTTCTCCTACCGTATGTTGTTTCCACACTGGACTTGCAGAATCTCACCAACCAGCATGGTTTTCTTTGATAGAGTTTGTGAAGGCAAAATATTGGCTCAGCAAGGATGACTCAAAAACCGTTACAAATTGAAACAGCTAGTCACTGCCCGATTTATTGCCTTTCAAGCTGCCAACAACTTCGTGGATGTGGAACAAACCACGACTAAAACTACAATCTAGAATGAAAGGAAAAAGAGCCCTCCTTCAACAGTTAACTTCGACTGGAAATGATACGATTATTAACAAGCACAATCAGATGTATCAGGATGAAATCGTCCAGCTGTGAAAGATGTGGACAAACGTTCCCATCTTCAGCCAATGACATGCACCCGTGCTAAAATTTACAGAACGCCTCTGCTTAGTAGGTCGATCAGCTTGTTCCGCCATCGACAAAACAAACCAAATTATACGAACAAGCTGATTTGCAAATTCGCTGTCCTGTTCACTTGAAGGCAGTCACTATTCAACGGAAGAGCAGCTGTCTGGTTTGACTATTATCGTTCGCCAAACTGCGGTAATTCCATTGGGTGAATGGGCGTTGATAATCAACAACAGTCCATAATTCAGTTTTTAGCAACCAACTACAAATCAAGTAGTTTATTCACTCGTCACTCACAATTCGACCTTGCACACACACTCGGAAACATACGCGACCACGACCACGATCACGACCATAATGTCGAGCCGGACTGATCACTGACTCATTCCCCATCACTCCAGCATCCACATCCGAATGCCCCAGATCTGTCACATTCTCAATCACTTTTGAATTCTCATCCGAAATATCACGCGAATCCAACTCGATCTAATCATCGAAACGTCCAACTTGAACTCGCACAATCTTGTCTGAGTCAGCCACATTGGTCTCGCTCACCAGTCTTCTCTCCGTTTGATTCTCAGATTGAGTTTGAATGGGTTGATAATTCGGAGATGGGTTGTTCGACAATCGTGAAGCCATCGTTTCCAATCAGGATTGTGAATAGGAGAGAAATGGTGAGAACTGTGTTGGTGAGCATTTTAGTTTGCCTCCTATGTGCTCTCGAATTCACCCACATTTGAAACTGTCTGATCTGGTTCGTTTTGTGATTCAATTTATACAAATGTGTTCCAATCAGATGTCCACGGAAACTGATCTTGTGTCCTTGTTGACGCAAATATGCTGCAACTACGGTGGAACCATAGCACTTTATAGAATGCGTGCTCGGTAGCAGACATTTAAAAAATTGACTAGGTGATGCTTACTTACAAATTCCGCTTCACACGGATTCCAAACAATACCGAACCATGACATTCACGGGTCTTTTTCAATACAATTTCATGCGGTTCGTTTTGCACGTATCATCCGCGATATTTCAGGCTAAAATCGATGAGGCGATCAACGGGGTGACGGCAACTCATGATGATGTGCTTATTTTCAGATCCACGAAGGAAGAACACTCCGCAGATTGCGACATCTGAGACGGAGGTTCGTGGAAACAAATATATTGATCAAAGCCCCTAAGTGTAAATTCGGCGTCACCGATTTCGTCTTGCTCGATTTTACTGTCAATGCAAAGGGACACTGACCTGATCCAGATCGTTTCAAACCGCCGAGTGGCATCGATTCCGGGAAAAATCACGTGCACTTACGATGAATTCTTGGATTCATTGCGGCAGGAGCCCAACCATTGTTTCGGGCTCAATCGTCTGGTGTGTGCAATTGGAACGCACATTGTGGAAAAGCAATTTACAGTCCACGTGGTCTTATTGCGAATATCGTTGACCGATCAATACTAGCCCTATTCGCGCGATCTTAACCGACCATGCTGATCACCGACGTGTCTGAAGTCGTGCTAGGAGCAGTTCTGAAACAAGATGGATGTCCAATCACCTGCATCTCGCGTTTTCTCAATATTGTAGAGAAGGGTTATTCCTAGACACAGAAGAAAGCTTTGGCCTTCTTACGGGCAGTATGCCGACTACAAAATTGTTTGATCCACCGGATTGCCGGAGGTCGTTTTGAGAATTCCATCTTGTCAGTCTCATACACGTTCTCATCGGACAATTCAAAAGCAAGATAAATTCACCCAATTATTTGTTTGCAACCGTTCCAACACATGATAGTCGTTTACCGGCAGAGTGTGTATTGCAGGTGGAAGGACAGTGGGGAAACACAAATGCATCAATAATGCAGAATATTACTTCAAAATTGAGCAATGATTTGGGATCACGTATTTAATCGAATTGTATAGATTTCCGTCATTCATCCAGTCAGCACAATGTGCAGAAAAATATAGTGAGGCCAAAAAGAATGCAAAATCGACCTTACCTTTGCAAGACCAGCATGCAGTCTCAGTCCAACGATGTGATGAACTGATGAACAACGACGACGACCAGAGGAAGCACAATATGGATTCAGTACAGTGCGATTGTGCTCCTGGCAAATGATCTGATAACGAACTCAAACAAAGGGATACATAGTCACATTGCTTATCTGAATTGCGTCCTCACGGTAAACGTGCTTTCCCAAAATAATTGAATCCCGAGATACGGAATTGGTCAAACATGTTTGATAGATCTCTCAATCGGCAGCGGCTGATTGACCGTATGCATGCTTTCTATAACCATTTATTGCACTTGCAAAAATGAGCAACACCAACTTGGTTGTTCATTTTGCCTCTGGTGTTAACAAAGGAGACCTACATGCAGCCATGCATTCTCATTATTCTATGTGGCCCTTCAACCCATATCGTTGGATACAAAATTCCTTTATCATTAGGAAAAATACAATAAGCACATTCTCGATGAAGATGATAATTTGGGTTGAATGCGACCGGTGGAATGCAACGAGAACAGTGTCACACTCCAGAGACATTTGAAGATGTCAAATAGATTTCAGCAGAGCAACAATCTGTTTCTCGGAATAATGAACAAATTCATATGGGTACTTCTGTTATCAGATTATCTTCCTTTGTAGATTGGTTATCATCACACTGAACAACTGAAGGAAGCTCTCTTAGGTAATAGGCCAATACTGGTGCTGCGATATCATCCAAAGCATATCACTGTTCTGTACCCTAATGCCAGCGTATCTCCTTTATTCCTGGTATATGAAATAGAATTCAGGAGAGTTTGAACACATATCAAAAGGTCCATTTTATACATGCGAAGAAAATCCAATTCTCTATTTGAAGTGTGAAACAGTTTGAAATAGTAAAGCTACACGGTTGCGTTGATTCTGGGAAGTCGTGACGACTAACTGATATTACCGAAAACGAACACAACCGTGGACAGTGCGAATGCCTAATAACAACACTCCAACTCGTACATATGGAATTGAGATGCTTTCTGTCCCAATCAAAATGGCAACACAAATTCTCTCTCTCGGGAGAATTCTAGCTCGAAACTAGAAGAAAAGTGAAATTCTCACAGTGCGCAACAAATTAATTATTCTGGTAAATAAATCAGAAGAGATCAATCGAAAGAATCGAAATACATCGAGAACGTGAACAGTCTGATTAGCCCCAACAATGAAGCCAACATATACCATTAACACAAACACGCACACACCATCTACCATACATATATTCTCTAGTAATTATTGGCACCACGTCCATCTTGTCCGTCTCATACTCGTTCTCATCAGGTAATTGGACAACTTTCGATGCACTATCGAATTTATTCAATTTGTTGTTTGCATTCGTTTGACCAGTTGAGAGGCCGTTGAGCTGGAATGTGCATATTGCAAGTAGAAGAACAATGAGAGAACATGGATGTGTCATCATTCAGATTGACTCCTTCAATGCTGATCAATTGTTTGGGTTTCCGTATTCAGTTGACTCGTTGTGCTCTCTACCAGTTCTTCATTTATATATCCACATGTGTTGTCTGACTACCCGTCGATTTCCACAGTGTTGTTCAGTGATATTCACAGATTTTCGTGCATTGACTTGATATGATTGGTTGGGCAATAGACAGAAATTCGATTTGTAATTGGACTATGTAATGAACTTCAGACAAAAGTGTATGCGACTGACCTGTATCAACGCATCCCACAGAATGTTTTGAACCGTTTTCCTGTTGTTGTTTTTTTGTTTGCCAGTGGTTGTAATTTGATCTTCGATCTCGGATGAACTGTAAGATTTGTCAAATTATGTTACACTTTGATCAGTATACAGTCTTAGTCATATGGATTCAAGAAAACAATAAGCTCACACTGAAAATTTTGGTGCATGGGAAATTTGTAAATGATACAGCGGGATCACTCGGTGAGTAATTATTTGGGAAATTTTGTTTCCGAAAAATCCTCAATGAGGAGGACATTTAGGCCGAAAAATTCACCAGAATCAACAAAAAAATGGTGGGATAGTTAGCACGAGGTGCTGCATCAGACATCCAGTTATTAAACAATACCAATTCAGCAACATTATTTGTCACTTAGTATTAACAAAGTACTAACAATGCTTTGTTGGTAATTTATAAGAAAGCCAGATTTCCACACTGTCTATCTCAGGCTGTTTGTCAGCAGTTAACATTCCCGTGTTCAAACACTCGCACGAATGTGGAGATAAATCGGACAATGGACTGGCCACACCATCGCGTGTTAGGGAGTGAGCATGCGTTGAAATTGTTTCATCTTGTCCTACTGTATCTTACTCCACACGGTGCTGATACGTTGCACGAGGCAAACCATGGTCAAATGTGGGTGCAAATTATCTAGTGTTCAAATGTTTCATGTTCAGTTACCGTATGCACTTTTGTTGAATTCGTTGAATTTTATTTACCCGAATGTTATCCGCGTTGAGTGCTTTTCGGAAACAAGTTTTCCAGATAATTACTCACCGTGCGATTGTGCTGTACCGTTTACAATTTTCCCATGCACACAAAGTTTCAGTGTGAGCTTATTGTTTTCTTGAATCCATGTGACTGAGTATGATTGTACACTGATCGGAGTGTAACAAATTTCAACTGATCTTCCAGTCGATCCGAGATCGAAGATCAAATTACAACCACTGGCAAACAAAAAAACGACAACAGGAAAACGGTTCAAAACATTCTGTGGGATGCGTTGATACAGGTCAGTTGCATACACTTTTGTCTGAAGTTCATTACATAGTCCAATTACAAATCGAATTTCTGTCTATTGCCCAACCAATCATATCAAGTCAATGCACGAAAATCTGTGAATATCACTGAACAACACTGTGGAAATCGACGGGTAGTCAGACAACACATGTGGATATATAAATGGAGAATTGATAGAGAGCACAACGAGTCAACTGAATACGGAAACCCAAACAATTGATCAGCATTGAAGGAGTCAATTTGAATGATGACACATCCATGTTCTCTCATTGTTCTTCTACTTGCAATATGCACATTCCAGCTCAACGGCCTCTCAACTGGTCAAACGAATGCAAACAACAAATTGAATAAATTCGATAGTGCATCGAAAGTTGTCCAATTACCTGATGAGAACGAGTATGAGACGGACAAGATGGACGTGGTGCCAATAATTACTAGAGAATATATGTATGGTAGATGGTGTGTGCGTGTTTGTGTTAATGGTATATGTTGGCTTCATTGTTGGGGCTAATCAGACTGTTCACGTTCTCGATGTATTTCGATTCTTTCGATTGATCTCTTCTGATTTATTTACCAGAATAATTAATTTGTTGCGCACTGTGAGAATTTCACTTTTCTTCTAGTTTCGAGCTAGAATTCTCCCGAGAGAGAGAATTTGTGTTGCCATTTTGATTGGGACAGAAAGCATCTCAATTCCATATGTACGAGTTGGAGTGTTGTTATTAGGCATTCGCACTGTCCACGGTTGTGTTCGTTTTCGGTAATATCAGTTAGTCGTCACGACTTCCCAGAATCAACGCAACCGTGTAGCTTTACTATTTCAAACTGTTTCACACTTCAAATAGAGAATTGGATTTTCTTCGCATGTATAAAATGGACCTTTTGATATGTGTTCAAACTCTCCTGAATTCTATTTCATATACCAGGAATAAAGGAGATACGCTGGCATTAGGGTACAGAACAGTGATATGCTTTGGATGATATCGCAGCACCAGTATTGGCCTATTACCTAAGAGAGCTTCCTTCAGTTGTTCAGTGTGATGATAACCAATCTACAAAGGAAGATAATCTGATAACAGAAGTACCCATATGAATTTGTTCATTATTCCGAGAAACAGATTGTTGCTCTGCTGAAATCTATTTGACATCTTCAAATGTCTCTGGAGTGTGACACTGTTCTCGTTGCATTCCATCGGTCGCATTCAACCAAAATTATCATCTTCATCGAGAATGTGCTTATTGTATTTTTCCTCATTACAAATGCAATTAGTATCCAACGATATGGGTTGTAGGACCACATAGAATAATGAGAATGCATGGCTGCATGTAGGTCTCCTTTGTTAACACCAGAGGCAAAATGAACAACCAAGTTGGTGTTGCTCATTTTTGCAAGTGCAATAAATGGTTATAGAAAGCATGCATACGGTCAATCAGCCGCTGCCGATTGAGAGATCTATCAAACATGTTTGACCAATTCCGTATCTCGGGATTCAATTATTTTGGGAAAGCACGTTTACCGTGAGGACGCAATTCAGATAAGCAATGTGACTATGTATCCCTTTGTTTGAGTTCGTTATCAGATCATTTGCCAGGAGCACAATCGCACTGTACTGAATCCATATTGTGCTTCCTCTGGTCGTCGTCGTTGTTCATCAGTTCATCACATCGTTGGACTGAGACTGCATGCTAGTCTTGCAAAGGTAAGGTCGATTTTGCATTCTTTTTGGCCTCACTCTATTTTTCTGCACCAAGTGTTTAACATAACCAATTGGGAGCCATATTATCAATAAGGTCTTTGGGAATGAGCAATTGTGTTTCGCTGTTCGGAGTTGTCGCGAAACCGTGAATGTTGCACGAATATCAGTTATTATTCGAGATGAGTCGTGATACTGCGAAATGGAGTACTCCTTTCTCATTCACTCCAGATAGTGTTCAGAGCCTGGGTAATTGTGTCCCAAAATTTTGCATTCATTTGAACAATACAACGCTTACGTAAGGTCACCGTTCGATGTTTGATTCATTGGTAAGTCGGCTGCGGTGCATACCGTCTGACGGAAAACTTTAATTTGGAATGCCTGAATTCTACGACAACACCAAAGTGTATAAATGAGTCTAGACCGATGCTGAGAGCAATTCCTTTATGTGATGCTATTGTTTGGATACCGAGAAGAACATACATTCAGACCGTTCCGCTATAGATTTCGAACCTCAGTTTCTGGATCAGACTGAATTAGTGGACGCGTACCTCGTGGAACGGACATCACGCAGGGTCAACTTCCATCGTTGTAAACGAGGCCACCCGTTGAGTGCAAAAGGTACAGGTTCTTCCTCAAAAGCTCACACGGCAACCGACAAACCCTCAAGGCGCAATGATACCGTAGGCTATCCAATATACTTGTCGGATGATAACAAGAACTCGTCAAACACCAAAGTATCTCTCCGTCACAAGTTATCGTCAAGTAATCATTCACATCAACAGGTGTTGGTTAGGACTTTATCAGAATGCTCAAACTTCGTATCGTATTCAGAATATGTAGGACACGGTCGACGCATGTAGTAGCTTCGATTAGAGAGAGAAATTGGACTGGTCAATTTTGTTTTCCTCAGGACCATCGGAACATCAGCAAATTTATTCCCTCACATTCCATAAACAAAATGATGCTCAGCTTCTTTGAATTCGGTTAGTCCTAAGGGCCGAGTAACTATGTTCACGCGAATTTATATCTGCAAGAGTCAGCAGGAAGGTAACAAATGAAAACGACGAACGAAAAAACGACAAAATCAAACATTTGCAACTGGTTCAAAAGAAAGCTGCGTACGGGATTAGGATGTCATTCTGAAATAATGCTGTACTCATTCTCCGTGCAATAAGACCCTCGATGAGATTCCGTAGTATATAAGCTGTAATTTTGAAACATGTGTAAGGTTCATATTTTTGATGGAGTGAGTTGAATGTCCAATGAACTGGTTTTCGTGAAGTCCCCAGTTCCAGTGGCTAGCTACTCTCTGGCTACATTTGAATGCCCTTTATAGCACTTCGGGTGAGAATATGGACATTGGTTCACAAAATGACGAGATGATTGCTAGAGTGAGGTTGTTATGGGCGGAAAGTCGACACAATGACTTGTAATCTACTACTCGGGATAGACTTGTTTACCAAATTTACTTGCTAATGACATCACCACACTCAGTATCACTGATGAGATCAGATAGTGTAACGGGGCAAATAAAATCAAGCTCCTTATAGAACTTAGGGGAGAAAACGTAGAGAGATACACTGTGGACATTCTGACAAGTTTGGTAGATGGGTTTGACCAAGGTGAGAAATAATAGCTGGCTACACTATTCAGGACTCGTGCTGATGTGTTCGCGTGGACCGACACAGACTGAGGCCGAACTGATTTATTAAGACATCAATTAGACACCGGTGAGTCGGATCCTATGAGAACGTCTTCCTGCCGGATTCCCACAGCGTGAGAAGAAGAAGTGAATGCAATGATCCAACAGATGTTAGAAAACAGCATAATTCAGCCATCATATTCATCATGGCCGTCACCTGTTGTGGTATTAAAATGGATAGTAATTTCTAATTATGCAATGATTACTACTGGTTGAATTTGATCACTTGCAGAGATGCTTCAACCTACAACAAATAGATGACCCGTTTGATGTTCACGGAGGAGATACGTACCATAGATCGCTGAACTTGGCCACTGGTCACTGGAAGGCGGAAGTTGCAGAATTTGGCAGACAGTAATAAGCACTTATGATAGCAACTGGGATGCATGGGTTTCAGAGCACATCATTTTCTGTCTAATGAACTGGCGACTTTCCAGTGGTCAATTGATAAGGTGCTAGGAGATCAAAACGCTCGTTAATGTTCAGTCTAGTTGAACGACCTCATCGTCCACGGAAAATCGGCCATTGAACAATTGACTAAACTGAAAATGTGACTGGACGGACTAAACCAGAATGGACCAAAAGTGAAACGATCCAAATGTTGCTCTATTCACAACGTAGCATTATGCCTTCGGAATGGGATCGTCGAAGATGGAATCCACTCTGACTCCTCGAATATCGGACAAGCAAAATCGTGACCAGTATCCTTTGGCGTTGACGACAACCATAGTTTCCTGAGATTGGCGTCACAATACAGGAGATTCGTTGCCAACTTCGGGAATGTTGCCACCCCACAACGTCTGTTACAAAAGATAGTTCAAAATTTGCATGGTTAACATATTTTGGGCGAGGTTTCTATAACTCATAGGCGAAACTATATTCCATCTGAGCGTTGATACTCACCAACGTATCATCGTCGACGGAGTAACCTATTCTTGACATTAACTCCAACATTGTGTTTATTGAAACGGTGTTTCATAGCGAATAGGCGATGATGGCCCTAAACATGCGATAGCCTGTGGCAGTCCGTGCCTAATAAGTCCTAAATGAACTTCTTTGCCATCAGGAGAGAGAAGCACTCTGGGTTTACTTCAGAAAATACTACTGATGCTATTTACTCAGTGGAAACATTCTAGTTTGCACTGATTAATAATCGCTCCAATGGCTTAAAAATAAGGAGATCTATGAATATCAGACAGAGAGGTGGCATCAGTCGTTGCGAGAATAAGAATTTGTCTGTTAACATCATTCCGGCAAACGAGGTTCTAACTCAGATGCTGTCCAGAAGATCAGCCCTCTATCACAGGCTTGCCTGTTTTGTAAGACAAAACAAGTAACGCTAGTGAGCTTGGGATGCACAAGCCGCAGGCAGTGTGAGCATATTCGAGCTAAAGATCTCAAAACGAAATTAATTTCAAGTCAAACCAAGGATACATCTTATTTGTCCGGAAGGGGTAAACTTTCAGTGAAATGTAATGAGTCACATGCTTCGGAAGTGGCAAGGAGTGCATTAAAAGTGTAAAGTCGATGGTGATTGAATTATGCTGATCAGCAAGCCGTGTTCGTCCATACAGAACTTGATGGAAAAGGACAATCGTGATTGGGTGGGCTTTTCTCACAAGTCGTTCACAAGTTGTTCTGTTGAAATCAGAAATTTTACTAGATATGGATTGACCGAGTTATAAGGCTTTGCAGTTCAGACACATGCCAACTTGAATTCCTAACATGTAGCACAGTGGGAATTACTGCGAATTAGATTTGAATCAATGTGGGAGTATGTCGTCAGAAATTCTAGTGTTGCTCAACCGATCGAATGCAGAAAAATGGATCATTTTCCGCGAAATTTATCACTTCAGGGTGGAATTTGGTACTGTACTTAGAACTGCGTTTACCGAGATGCTTGATCAGTACAAAGGTTTCCCAAGAAACTAGGGAAGAGGACAGGGAGCAGTATAACCAGCAACATAACACCCGAGACTGAATAAACTTGGAGGTGATATGGGTAGGTACATGTAGAGAATTCTGACGAAAGATATACAACGTCAAACTTATTACCTTGAGTAGGTATCTTGCCCACTTAAAATCTCTTGAAGTGAGCATATCAGGATATTTATATCACTGAATCTTTTGCATGTTGGAACTTCCTACCATGAAGGCTGGATAATTTGATGGGGATTCGCGATCAGTTGAAAAGTGTACTTCTGCACACTGATTTGGATTAAGTGCTTACAAGTAGACTTTTGAAGTGGACTGATATTATTACTGTCCTAGGAATCACACAACGGGCGCCAATATGGTCGGCGCATTCAAAAGTAATGCGTGACAATTTAGAGGAGAGGTCATGCACATAGCGACAAATTGAATGAATTTGGAATTTTGGATAGTTCCGCGGAACTACAGTCTGGGGTTCTGTACAGAACAGATATAACAACAAAAAGGGTTCTGAGGATAAAGCGTGTCTAGTTTTCATTGGTTTTACGGCAAATATTTTTTTTCTTGTTGCGTGTACTTAGGCATAAGAATGAACGACACCAAACATGATATACTTCGGTATTACCACCTCCTCCACTGCACTTCATGCCTGGATATCTCTCCAGCCTGTTGCTGGTGAATCTGTCGGGCTTCAATAACTCATCACCTGTCGCTAAATGAAGCATAAACTCTTGAAGTAAACGAATTCCACAGTTCTCATATCTCAAAGACTTCAGCAAGTAGCTTATATTATACATTTTCGACATGACTAAACGTCATGAAATGTGTAGATATTATTGATCCTTTTCCAATAAATATAACCTTGTGAGAAGATGTTTGTTTAGTGCAGATCAATGTCGTTACAGTAGTTGGTGCAGTGGTCAACCACTGGAGATGCCTCTGGGGATATCCCTACCAACTGCCCTCAGATTATTATACTAACTCTCAAAAAATGAATCTACCCGAGCTCTGCAGAACCTTGAAGATTGATAAAAGGTGGACTGTTCTAGCTCGAGTAAGAAAACATTTAGGCCTTGGAATCAAATCGGTAAACTGATACAAAACAGACCATTTATATAAGATATGCAGTTGCCACAAACGAATCTATGCCTGTAAACATTTTGACTGAATTCCTGGTGGTGAGCGACCTTCCTGATTGGCTGGTCCTATCGCACCTCGATTAGATGATTTGGCTCAGATCGGTTCAGAAAACTATTGGCCACTGGTTGGCCCATCACTCGTTTTCACTGACCTAAAACTTAGTCTCCATCCTGGACGAGCAATGCAGCACTGTCTGCCTGAAAAATCACACATCTTTTCACTTAGTGAAACTTTTCGTCTTGATTTTGAATAAAGCATAGCCAAAATAACGAAACTTGATATTCAAAACAAGATTGATCCATAAATTCCATGGAAATGGACTAGCAAAGTGTAAACATGCGAAAAATAGACAGACATCAACTGTATGGCTACAACGATTCACGAGCCATCACCAGAGTTCAGCAAACTCGAGATCAAATTTTGTGTCCGCGACAGTTACGGACCATTGCAAAAATGTGCCACAGGACACATTAGCAAAAATATTGGATTGACTGTGGTTTGGACTGTGTTTCGAAATTCCACCCACTGTTGAACTCGTGAACTTGTGAACTGAAACCCGTAGTCCAAAATCTAGGGTCCTCGGTATTCTATGCCGGGCAAAATGAACGCGTTATTTGAAACATTGGGTCCCCTTGATCCAGTTCATCAAAACAGATAGAGGACATAAATTGCGAGATGCAAGCATTTCTCTTAATCTTCTCCGTCGCGTACGTAAAATATGCGATTTCGTGTTCAAAGGGAGCACAGAGCAAAACAATGGAATGGATAGTGTCAAGCGAAATTAGGAAACCATCCGTAAACCTGATTGGTTACAGAAAACATACGTTTTGATTTTGAAGGACGGTCGTACAAACAGATTGACGGTGTGGCAATGGGTAGCCCTCTTGGGCCCACATTGGCAGATATCTTTTTGGGAATGATTAAGAAAAATGTACATCAGAATATCATCCAGTTTACCCTGTACAAGCGTTATGTCGATGATATTTTGATTTTTACTGAGGAAGAACGGTTTACTAAGTTCTTCAACCTAATGAACACCATACATCCCAATCTATCAGTCACATGTGAAACAGAGAGTGGTAGCAGCCTCCCTTTTTTGGATATCATTATTAAAAAAAACGTGCAGATGGGACAATTCAGAAGACTATCCATCGTAAAGCAACATGGAGTGGACAATACATTCAGTTCTCCAGTTTCGCTCCAGTTGCCTACAAAAGGGGCTTGGTCAAAACCCTGTTCCACAGAGCGCGAAAAATCTGCAGTGTAGACCAACTGAAAAAGGAAGAAGAATTCTTATCCCAAACTCTTTGTGCCAATGGATACCCGGATAAGTTCATCGAGATCCACAAAAGAGAAAGGCCTGAGACCGTACGAGTCGACACGGTAGAGAAGAAATGAGTTACTCTAGTGTTGCCATTTAAAGGGGATCATCTGTTCAATCGGATTAGCCAAAATCTAAGGTGTGCGCTAAAGCGCACCTACTTGGCGGCTGAATTGCAGATTTCACAAACCACCAAACGACTAAACCTCCAAGCACATTCAAACAGTGTAGAGAACCCGAATGCCTCTCACATCATTTATCAGTTCACCTGCAGCTGCGGTGACACCTACATAGGCAGAACGGATCGTTGCCTCAGTCAAAGAATGGGGGAGCATGTACCGAAGTGGTTAGTGCAGTGGATGAGTCATCCTCCACCCGGACAACAGACGACGACTAGAAACCCGGCTTCATCGATCGCGAAACACCTGGTGACCTTTCGTCATCGGATTGATCCGGGTCAAGCGTTCCGAGTGATTGCATGGAATCGGAACCCAAAGCTTCTAGCTTTTTGTGAGGCTGTGTTGATAAGTGCACTTAAGCCCCGATTGTGTGCACAGAAACTTCTGACCCACAATGTGTGCTTGCCGTGGCGGTAACCAATCAGGTTTACCGAATGGTTTCCTAATTTCGCTTGACACTATCCATTCCATTGTTTTGCTCTGTGCTCCATTTGAACACGAAATCGCATGTTTTACGTACGCGACTGAGAAGATTAAAAGAAATGCTTGCATCTCGCAATTTATGTCTTCGATCTGTTTTGATGAACTCGTTATTGGTTGATTCCGTTGGATGTACTCGTGGTACTCAGCAGGTCGTTTTCGAAGAAATCTTTGGCATGATCAATCAGAACTAGCAAGTGTTTCTTCACATGCCCCAATTTATCTATGGCCAAACTCTGTCAAGGGCGAATACGTTGTACCTAATGCAAAATTGTTCCTATCCTTTGCCTGTTCTCATGAGTTCGGCGTGGTTCACATAGTGGTACGTAGTCCTTGATCTGATTGCTCATATGAGGCTAGTATAAAACTTCCTTTGTCTAGCAATCGTCATGTTTATGCGGTTGTAAGGAAACTGTTGTCCCTTCAGTAATAAATCTGTGTGTTGTTCTGTTCTGGGGTGAATTATGGGTATACGTTGCAAATCAACCCGTTGTACGATAGAGAATTGTACTCAGTCTTTGTGGGATAGGACAAAATGCGTTGACATATCTTCCTCTGCTCAAGGCCATTCGATGAAAACGAACTCCATTAGTAGATGGAAGACAGTGTCACCGGCAGTTGCTTTTCGTAATTTGATGAAATTTTCGTTATCTATTACGCTGCAATCGATCATCTGGACGTGCTCAAACTACAGTAGCTCAATGACGTCATTCATGACGCACGCTCGGGATTACCTTTCCGCGTAAACCATCTCAATTTCAGGAAGATGGACCAAATCATGATCCTACTTCTGGAGTTTGCTAAGTCACAAACATAAGTTTGCACAATGTATCACTGAACTGGTTCTGGGAATTCGATGGGTATCTTGGACCAAGGGTAATCGAAATGGGTCGAGGGAAAAAAGTCTGGTGATGTGGTATATTTTGACCTGCTGGTAGCGTGAACATGGTTATCCCTTGCCATCATTGTCATTGGCCACACAATGCTTCTCGCGGTGACTTCATTCGGGTATTTACTTGCTGGTATGAATGGAATCGATGCGGAACGGTACACCACATGGACCTTGGCATTATCTGTGTGGCGTGACATGTGACGAGATCCCATAATTGACAAGAAGCTAAGACAGCCACAAAGAACGTGCTCAATTTGGTAGCTTCCTTTGTGTAGCTTTCCAACGGTAATGGTTTAAGTCGACTATTAAAACTGTCTGACTCCGATCGCTACATGCGCCTACTAAGTAACCCAGAATGTGTTTCCCTTACCTACTATCCAGGCATTGACACAACTGGTAGAAGAACAACTGCCACTCTATGGCACTTCTAAAAGAGTGCGCAGAGTTTCTTATGGATGCTACGTTGTAACCTATTGGGGAAACTGCAACATAGGGAGACGAACAAGATTGTTAAAATGAATACAAGGCATCCGGGAGAATATAAAGTTAATATGTCAGCTCTACGAACGCCTCCTAGATCGATCAAACTGAGACCAATACTAGACAACTAAACTGCAGCTAAACGGCAGCTATTCACAATAATAGGTTGGGGCTTGACTCTCAACTGGAGAAAACATACCCAACCCTAGTCCCACAAGGTAGTTTTCCTTGTTAGCTTCCTTCAAAGTTTTTATTCGGATTTAATAAACAACCACTGTGAACTCAGTACACATTTGAAAATATTGAGGAAAATATTTTGCTTGTTACGCTTTTCAAATCAATGATTTTGGCCTCACTATTGTATGTGAAGTATTAACTGAAGAAATTTAATTTCGTTGCATGAGCATTTTCACTTCGCCTAGAGAATCAATAGTGGCTGAAATGTCCCACATGCGGAGCTCGTTTGAACTTCACCAGTATGAGCTCCGTGTAGCTTCGATACAACAATCATTGAGCCCTATATAACAGTTTATGAACAAATCGACGTTAGATCAATGCACGACTACACTCTACTCGTGAAAGTGACTTGTTTGAGATTGACGGAAACTGCATAACAGCTATGCTGATATTAGGTTAATGATGGGAATGATCAAAGATTATTCTGGATACCGGACGCCAAGCTTGAAATTTCGCAATTTTTTCGCATGTGTTCTCCATGCCTCAAATCAAACAGTGCCTGAGGGATTTCGGAGCCATCAGACCGTGACGCTGATGATATTACTTCTAAATTCTAATCCGCAATCTGTGATGAGTAGGCTTCCACTTCTGGTTTGTGGTCCACGATACATTGCCAGAGGTATCGAATGCCAGGACGAAGTACTACAGCTGGCTTCGTGTTATCGTCCAAAGCATTTTTACATAATTTGATCATTATAATTTACTCCACCGTTTTTCATACCACCTCTGCTTAGAATGAAATCGTTTCTTTGTTATTTCATCCACTGAAAACGAGAGCAACATACAAGCAACAGAACCGTCCATGGTGGACCGAACAGAACGGAAGCATACCATTTCAAATGAAGTAAATTATCATGTTTTGGAAAAATCTCTAAAGACCTCAAGATTATACTTCGGCTGATTGGTTTCCAGTCTGCCAGTCTGTACTTCGTGGAATAGCTTGAACTTACAAATCATGGGGAGCTGTACCCTGTCTCATTGTTGGCGAAAATTAGTTGGACACTTAGCTTCCTGCTCTGGTCTATTCATGTCAGCAACGAAGTTGAAATTTAGAAAATCAGTCAAATCAAGTGAAAGACAAGTTTCCCAGTGTTATGGATACCTCTTCCATTATTTGTTGTTACCTTTGCCAAACATCGGAATCAACCTCACAGCTGTGCATTCGCATGGCCATTCAGGACACGTGGTCTTCTGGTAGTCCTTCATGAAACCGAATCAAAAAAACGAAGTTCGTGTAGTTAACGTACGCCTACACAGAACATTTCACAAAAACGATGTGCATCAGTGAAATAAACTTATCATCTCTCCTAATTTGTCAAACAAAACAACCTATGAGTAACTGTTGTGCATCTGAGTCGTTGTTTTGCGCACGCTGGTAAGTTGTGCTAAATTAACTTAACGGAATATTAGAACCGACAACGCCCGAATAAATCATCAAAACAAGGTTAGTAATATAACTGTAAAACAAGTGACGAGATACACCGTTCTTCTCCGTATTCCAGATCGGCGTCAACCACGATATACAACGTTGCCAGCCGACGGACTAACTCCACTCAGATCGATACTTGTTATGTGCCAGCCTCACATTCAAGTGGAGGACAAGGGGATCATTTACGACCCGGTAGACTCGCGGACTGATTTTCGAGCACCACAGATAGGCTGCTCTTTGAACAATGCATGAATTCCGTCAGCTCGACTAGGTGAGACCGAGAAAACCCAAAGGAAGTTATTTCCTCCTCAAAATATCCGTATCTGTGAGAAAGTTTCCATTTTTAAATTCAGAGGGAAAATATGAATGCGTGCATTGAGCTGGCTTAGGTATTAATTCGTTATTCTCGATCGCAAACCTTATGCATGTCCATTCGCTCAATGTTTTGAATATTCGACAAGGAAGTTTAAGGGTTCGGCTTCGAAATTCGCGCAATGTGGTAGTTCTGAGCTGCCAATTCCCGTCAGATTGCTGCCTAATTACATGCATAACACTTCGTTTAAAACAATTTCAATCGACCAGCGTTGTTGAAAAGATCATCAAGACAAACTCGGGACTCGGTGGTCATGAATTCGAATCTGGCCATCGTCACTCGATTCCTCATTTGGCATTCTATAACCAACGTTCTGCCTATTGCATTATTTGTGGATTGAATAGAATGTGATAACAATTTCATTGTCGCTAACTTTTACGTAGTGAACGTTTTCTAACCGGCTACTAACAAATGGTTAGTGATTAAACCACACACGGTAAATTGCCCACAATTTTCGCTTGTGTCGTTCGGTTTTGATTTACCGGTTTCGCTCGATTCATCATCTGTTTTGTGTCTGGCCATTATGCACAATCCACTGAATAGATGCAAATTCATCCTCATTTATGTCCTCTCTTCGTCGAGTTGACACGTATTTGTATAGTTTTTGAGGGTTTTCGCCAATTTCGATTTCTCAAACTGACCAGTGTTCATTATACGATACCACAACGGTGTCGGAAAAGTTGGTAGTCAGTCATCGTTTCAAGACGAAAGCAAAGCCTCTGATAAGATCAGCTGCATAAATATTCCCCTAGTGAAATTCGGACGAATATGCGGAATGTTGGAACTGAGGCATATGGAACACTGAAGGAAGGGATATTTTAAGTCCACAGACAGATTCACCTCAACCAAATTGGAGCTTGATTCGGGAATCGTATTGCACGCTATAGCAAAGAATCAAACTATCGATTACGGTAATATCAGAGTCCTCGAACGACAGTAACCACCCATTGTACACCCCTCAACAGAAACGAGGCATCGAAAAATAAACGACCACAAGACCACAAAACCTTGTTGAACTAAAATGAACCTGTCTCCATTGATAAAACGGAAAACGATCTCCCATGCACTCACATGCACTTGCATAAATATGCACCGTTTATTGCCAATTTACTTATTTACTTACTTAACTGCTTTCGGTTAAGTTACCAGCAGAAATGCTGTTTGAGACAGAACTGAGACTAAAACGTTTCACTTAAAATGAATTCTTTTGCTTCAAAAAAGGACCAGTGTCTGAATATCATCTGACCCTGAATGTATCCACATCCAACATACCCTTCAATCGTCATTACGAAACAGATAAACGTTACCTATAAAACTTCACACTTTCAACATTACCCTTATTCGAAGATTCGTTTCCGTTGTTTCTTAGTGATTTTATTTCCATTGCTGTTTTGCTTCCGTAAACTTATTTATATAAGAACTTCGTGTGGCATTTGATTTGTGTAGTTTTATGGAGACTGTAGCTTTAACAACAATGGAATATATTCTCTATTGGTAATATCTCTGACAATGCTCCCAAATAACAATGCTCTATCCTGATCAAACAAATGGTACACTGGCTGAATACATTTGCGCATCTGTTATTCTGTAAATCCAATAGTAAAATTATCTGGTACGAAATTCGGCTTCCGTGTAAACAACAGGACCGTTCAAGAAACTGTATTGCAGATACTGAAAACCTGAACACCACGTTTACTCATTCCGCATCGTGTACAGTACAATCTTATTCTGCATTAGTTCTCTCAGACATGAGGTCATTTTTCTCAAAAGAAGTCTACAAGTTACTTTCAACGTCGAAATCACCTCCTGCTATGGGTCCAGGCTACTCATTTTCCATGTTTCTCAAGTTTGGAGAGATTCCATAATCCTGAATTATGGCTTTCCTCGTCAAAACATCCGTCAGGCTGATGTTAATCCTGTCTCCTGATAACCCGCGACAGTAGTATCCATTCCCAACGTTTAACTATCAACTTTGGTTAAAACGATTCCATTTCATCACCATCAATTATTCTGCGCTCAGTTTGACCGAAAGCTTTATGCTCACCAAATTGCCTCTCTCGATTTTGTTGCAAATGACCCCCATCAGTTTGCATACAAACCCAGCATTTCGAATGCAATTGCTTCAGCTTGCCAATTCATTTAAAAGATCTTCAGCGGTTTGAATGAAGTCCGTCCGGCGGATCCTCCTCGGCTATTGCTCATCCTTTGATTAGTTTTCACGTTCTCTACTGCTTTAAGAGTCGGAGTCTATTTGGGCTGTCTCACTTCTTTACTCTCATATTTCAAAGAATACTTTTCCAAATGAACCTACGTACTCAAGTTGGTACAATCTTATTGAATCTTTCAAATGAAAACCCTGGTGTTCTTCAAGGTCCCGTTCACTTCTCCTTTAGTCGTTACTACTTATATCAACGAATAGACCACTGAACCACCTGTACGGATTTTGACTATGCCGATAACGTGGTGTTCTGTCAATCTGTCTCTTACCAACCAGACACAAACCCTTTTCGAGAACCTGTAAATGAATCAAAATGGTTCGTCTCATTCTCAACTACATCTCACTATCTCCAAATTTCTTAGTGTATTCTTTCACTTTCTCCTTCCCCTTAGATCAGAGGGCAATCGGCCATCAACAATGTCCTAGTTTCCACAACTGAGTTGGTCAAATGCTAAGGCATTACAGTCAGCACAAATTTACGGTAGTCTTCTCACTTTGTAGATTGTGTTAAAAAGCTGCGCAGAATATATTTGCAAATTCGTTAGCTAAGACAGTTTGGTTCCACAAAAGGTGTCAATTTGTCTTCTGTCCATCAATGTATCCTCCCAATCCTAATGCACTGCTTTCCTGTAGTCTTTTCTGGACAATTCAGGAAATGTTGTACCGCACTACTTCCCTGCCCGGCCATTATTAGTTTTGCCTCTTTGATTTTCATGGAATCTCTCATCTCCAACGTTTGCGATTTAAACATTACAGCCTGTGAAATATTTGCCAGGAAGATTCTGGTGGACCACACCCATCCTCATATTATGAGCTGTCCGCATGTGGTTCACATTCATCCACACGTTCCGCAATTAGAATCATCCCCTCTCATACTGCTATCTTTCGTAACTCTGTGGCGCTCTATTTAGCACTTGTAACTCACAGAGCAATCCCGTATGCACCATGGCGGCTGAACCAATGTTGTATGGAGTATTTATATTTTTAGCCTTATCTGAAGATGCAATGATCAGTTTTCCTCTTTTTGGTTGAAATGTGAGTCGATTGACTTGATGAAGTCCTCAGTGTGATACAATGCATTACAACTGATCACTTGCATCATCGGCAATAAGGCCAGTGGAAATTGCTCTCCCTCAAACCCTCCAAAACAATGTCAGACTTCCCCTAGAAGAATACCAATTCAGTTATATACACGGGCGTATAATCGATGATGCAGCAGCTTGCGTAGCCGATTGCATCGCAAAACTCTCAATGATTCGCGTACATCAGTTAAGTATACTATTGTCGATTACACCACTGCTCATAATGCTGCACTTACTTACACATTGGATTAAAACTAATTTCCATTATATCTTAGTTGCCGTAAGAGTTATGACGCGTGAATTCAACAGTGCTGGTGACCATCAGTTGGCTGTTGGTTATCCATATTTTATTCAAAACCTCGGTTACCGATCTTACTGTCACCCACTCTTCTCCTCACGTTTGTTACCCTGCTGACATTAATCTGGTTCTGTCTATCCTAACAGTCCAGTTTATCAGTTTACCAAATATTTTGCACAAACTGAGGACGTGTCTGTGTCATCTGATCTTCTGCTATACAGTGCCAAATATCAAGAGTGGATTTTCTCCACTCTGCGTTCTTGTTTCATACCACCAGTTATTCTATTCCATTTGCACGTGTAAATCATCCGAAGTATCTTGGGGTAGCATAGGAAGAGAAATTACACTGGTATTTACATTTTGGAATTACTGTTGGAAAACTAGGTCGATCCTGCTTTCAACTTTGTACCCTTCGACAATCAAGGATTCGGCAATCCATGACGTCATCCAAAGTACACCTGTGCACATTTCCTGAAACCCTAAGTTTTGCTCTCTTCATTTTGCTAAGTTGTGTAAACAAGGGAATATCAAACTTTCCTCGGGATTTGCGCATCTCCATTCTTGTTTCCGGCAAAGACTTTTGAGACTAACAAAGTTGAGTCTGATTTTGTGTAGACCATATCAGCCGGCGTTTTGAGTTTTGCAAATCCAAAGTTACTAAAATGAAATTGTTTGTGAGATTCGTTTATCGACTGATCTACAGCGTGGATAAAAAGTGAGTACTTTCTGTGGAGGTCCAATTTCGAATGTTACTACTTGCAATGTTGTTAGTAGGCAAATTGAAACAAATAATACAATGTCCATAATAAAGTCAATGTATCGTGCAAACTACTGCTCTGGATTTGTGTCTTCCGAGATGAGGAAAATTGGTCCGCTTGGCTTGAATATTGTCAAATGAGTATCCCGTATATTGTCGGTACGCCATACACTATTTTTTCAGTTTTACAGGATGTGCAAAGCCTCCAGCATTCGTAGTCGTGACTGTACCGATGTTTTCAAAAGAGTAAAGAGAAAAATATTCAAAATGAATTGCGTGTAGATAATAACCCACCGTCTACTGGTGGTCATTTATCTCACCCCGTGACCAGTCTCTAATAGTTTCCTCATGGTCGTGGCCACAACGTCTTAACTACTCCCAACCACAGAAGTTCCTTAAGGTATCGTTCTATCACTCTGTTTCTATCTCACAATTACTAATCTTTTCAACGTATTCTTACATTCCAATGAATAACTTTCATGTGAATCACCGCAAGGCCATTCTCGTCATGCTTAAAGGGAACGTAAGGAAATATACTTGATCCACAACGTCCAACAAGTCTGATTGATAGTTTACACCAGTATCACCATAGAACTTGTACTGCACTCCTTCATCTAAACGTAGATTTTCGATGAGGTCAGTCTTATATGCCATTTGACACAAAATAATTTCTGTAGTGGAACAGAGGTGACAAGTTGCCGTCCGAATACTGGTACCGAGAGACTAGCACTACTAAGGAGTGACTAATAAATGAAAGACGGAGGTAAAGACATGATTGTGAGATCGATGAAAAGGGACACATAATTGAATAAGAAGATAGTGTTTGACAATATTTTTATTTCATAAGTGGATGATGAACATATCCTCAGTCTCATTACTAAGAGTTAATGATCCAGATCTACACCGTGTTTTGCTAGATTAGGTGGCCACTGAAGAATCTCCATCCTGCACCCTGCACACACAGACGCTAAGGAAATCGATCTAGCGATGCATGGAAACAGCATTTGGACGAATATGGCGATAAGTTATTTTATTATGTGACGACATAAAATACGATAGAGTCAATGGGCCAGGAGCACCCCACTTCTGGTATTAGATACGAGTATTTTGCAGTTTCACGACTCATCTGGACTCTTAGCTGAGATTCGTGCAAATTTCACATTTTCCGTGACACATCCCAAATAACTTAATGATAATATCGTTCCCATTCGGCTATGTTGAGCACTTGGTGCAGAACAAAGGAGTGAGGCTAAAAGGAATGCTGAAGCTACCTCACCTGTGCACGGTCAGCATGCAGTCCCAGTCCAACGATGTGATGAACTGATGAACAACGACGACGACCAGAGGAAGCACAATATGGATTCAGTACAGTGCGATTGTGCTCCTAGCAAATGATCTGATAACAAACTCCAACAAAGGGATACATAGTCAAAATGCTTATCTGAATTGCGTCCTCACGGTAAACGTGCTTTCCCAAAATAATTGAATCCCGAGATGCGGAATTGGTCAAACATGTTTGATAGATCTCTCAATCGGCAGCGGCTGATTGACCGTATGCATGCTTTCTATAACCATTTATTGCACTTGCAAAAATGAGCAACACCAACTTGGTTGTTCATTTTGCCTCTGGTGTTAACAAAGGAGACCTACATGCAGCCATGCATTCTCATTATTCTATGTGGCCCTTCAACCCATATAGTTGGATACAAAATTCCTTTATCATTAGGAAAAATACAATAAGCACATTCTCGATGAAGATGATAATTTGGGTTGAATGCGATCGGTGGAATGCAACGAGAACAGTGTCACACTCCAGAGACACTTGAAGACGTCAATTGGATTTCAGCAGAGCAACAATCTGTTCCCCGAAATGATGAAAAAAATCATATAGGTACTTCTGACATCAGATTATCTTCTTTGTAGATTGATTATCGTCACACTGCACAACCAGAGGAGGCTCCCCTAGGTGAAAGTTTAATACTGGTGCCGTGCTCTCGTCCAAAGCACTATCGCTATTTTGTACCCCAATGCCAGCGTATCCCATTTATCCGTGGTGTACGAAGTAGAATTCAGGTCAGTTAGAACACATATGAAAGGCCCATTTTATACATGCGAAGAAAGTCAAATTCTTCATTTGAAGTGTGACACAGTTCGAAATGGTGAAGGTACACGGTGGCGTTGATTCTGGGAAGTCGTGACGACTATCTGATACTCTCGAAAACGAACAACCGTGGAAAGTGCAAACGAGTAGTAGCGGCACTCCACATTGGGTGAGTGGAATTGGAAAGCTATCTGTCCCTCTCTCGAGCGATTCGATGCTCGAAACAAGAAGAAAAGTGAACTTTTCACGGTGGGCAACAAATTCTTTATTCATGTAAATAAATCAGTAGGGATCAATCGAAAGAATCGAAATACATCGAGAAAGTGACCAGTCTGACTAGCCCCAACAATGAAGCCAACATATACCATTAACACAAACACGCACACACCATCTACCATACATATATTCTCTAGTAATTATTGGCACCACGTTCATCTTGTCCGTCTCATACTCATTCTCATCAGGTAATTGGACAACGCTGGTTGCACGATCGAATTTATTCAATTTGTTGTTTGCATTCGTTTGACCAGTTGAGAGGCCGTTGAGCTGGAATGTGCATATTGCAAGTAGAAAAACAATGAGAGAACATGGATGTGTCATCATTCAGATTGACTCCTTCAATGCTGATCAATTATTTGGGTTTCCGTATTCAGTTGACTCGTTGTGCTCTCTATCAATCCTCCATTTATATATCCACATGTGTTGTCTGACTACCCGTCGATTTCCACAGTGATGTTCAGTGATATTCACAGATTTTCGTGTATTGACTTGATATGATTGGTTGGGTAATAGACAGAAGTTCGATTTGTAGTTGTACTTTGTACTGAACTTCAGACAAAAGTGTATGCAACTGACTTGTATCAACGTATCCCACAGAATGCTTTGAACCGTTTTCCTGTGTTTTTTGTTCGCCAGTGGTTGTAATTTGACCTTCGATCTCGGATCGACTTTGTTCAGTGTACAATCACACTCAGTTACACGGATTCAAGGAAACAATAAGCTCACACTGAAAATTTTAGTGCATGGGAAATTTGTAAATGATACAGCGGGATCACTCGGTGAGTAATTATTTGGGAAATTTTGTTTCCGAAAAATCCTCAATGAGGAGGACATTTAGGCCGAAAAATTCACTAGAATCAACAAAAAAATGGTGGGATAGTTAGCACGAGGTGCTGCATCAGACATCCAGTTATTAAACAATACCAATTCAGCAACATTATTTGTCACTTAGTATTAACAAAGTACTAATAATGCTTTGTTGGTAATTTATAAGAAAGCCAGATTTCCACACTGTCTATCTCAGGCTGTTTGTCAGCAGTTAACATTCCCGTGTTCAAACACTCGCACGAATGTGGAGATAAATCGGACAATGGACTGGCCACACCATCGCGTGTTAGGGAGTGAGCATGCGTTGAAATTGTTTCATCTTGTCCTACTGTATCTTACTCCACACGGTGCTGATACGTTGCACGAGGCAAACCATGGTCAAATGTGGGTGCAAATTATCTAGTGTTCAAATGTTTCATGTTCAGTTACCGTATGCACTTTTGTTGAATTCGTTGAATTTTATTTACCCGAATGTTATCCGCGTTGAGTGCTTTTCGGAAACAAGTTTTCCAGATAATTACTCACCGTGCGATTGTGCTGTACCGTTTACAATTTTCCCATGCACACAAAGTTTCAGTGTGAGCTTATTGTTTTCTTGAATCCATGTGACTGAGTATGATTGTACACTGATCGGAGTGTAACAAATTTCAACTGATCTTCCAGTCGATCCGAGATCGAAGATCAAATTACAACCACTGGCAAACAAAAAAACGACAACAGGAAAACGGTTCAAAACATTCTGTGGGATGCGTTGATACAGGTCAGTTGCATACACTTTTGTCTGAAGTTCATTACATAGTCCAATTACAAATCGAATTTCTGTCTATTGCCCAACCAATCATATCAAGTCAATGCACGAAAATCTGTGAATATCACTGAACAACACTGTGGAAATCGACGGGTAGTCAGACAACACATGTGGATATATAAATGGAGGATTGATAGAGAGCACAACGAGTCAACTGAATACGGAAACCCAAACAATTGATCAGCATTGAAGGAGTCAATCTGAATGATGACACATCCATGTTCTCTCATTGTTCTTCTACTTGCAATATGCACATTCCAGCTCAACGGCCTCTCAACTGGTCAAACGAATGCAAACAACAAATTGAATAAATTCGATCGTGCAACCAACGTTGTCCAATTACCTGATGAGAATGAGTATGAGACGGACAAGATGAACGTGGTGCCAATAATTACTAGAGAATATATGTATGGTAGATGGTGTGTGCGTGTTTGTGTTAATGGTATATGTTGGCTTCATTGTTGGGGCTAGTCAGACTGGTCATTTTCTCGATGTATTTCGATTCTTTCGATTGATCCCTCCTGATTTATTTACATGAATAAATAATTTGTTGCGCACCGTGAAAAGTTCACTTTTCTTCTTGTTTCGAGCTACATTTCTTCCGAGAGAGGGAATTTGTGTTGCCATTTTGATTGGGACAGATAGCTATTCATTTCCATCTGCACGAGTTGGAGTGTTTTTATTAGGCATTCGAGTTGTCCACGGTTGTGTTCGTTTTCGGTAATATCAGTTAGTCGTCACGACTTCCCAGAATCAAAGCCACCGTGTAGCTTTACTATTTCAAACTGTTTCACACTTCAAATGAAGAATTTGATTTTCTTCGCATGTATAAAATGGGCCTTTTAATATGTGTTCTAACTGACCTGAAATCTATTTCATATACCAAGGATAAACGGGATACGTTGGCATTGGGGTACAAAACAGCAATATGCTTTGGACGAGAGCACAGCACCAGTAATAACCTTTTACCTTGGAGAGCCTCCTCTGGTTGTTCGGTGTGATGATAACGAATCTACAAAGGAAGATAATCTGATAACAGAAGTACCCATATGAATTTGTTCATTATTCCGAGAAACAGATTGTTGCTCTGCTGAAATCTATTTGACATCTTCAAATATCTGTGGAGTGTGACACTGTTCTCGTTGCATTCCATCGGTCGCATTCAACCCAAATCATCATCTCCACCGAGAATTTGCTTATTGTATTTTTCCTCATTACAAATGCAATTAGTATCCAACGATATGTGTTTGAGGACTACGTGGAATAATGACAATTTCAAGATTGTTTTTTTCGTTCAAACCTTACAAAGCTCACGTAAGTTCATCATCCGATGTGTGACTCATTGTTCAGGCATTCGTGGTTCATACCTTCAAACGGAAAACACCAATCTGGTGTTATGAGTGAAGGTGGTTGGATCGGGTATGGGCCTGAACCAACAACAAATAGTTTTGTCGGTTCCACTGGCCACCAAATCTACCACGGATTCCATTAGTCGACTGAATCAGATCACATTCAACTCCTCATTCCTCTCTCTCATAATTGGTTCAAGCATACACTGATCGTGGGACACAAGCAATTGAATGTCTGAATTGAACGATAACACCTAAATGTAAAAAAGAATCCATACCGATGCTGGGAGCGTTTCCTTATGTGATGCCATTGTTTGGATACCGAAGAGAACATACATTCAGACCGTTCCGCTGTAGTTCTCAAACGTCAATCTGGGAATACACCAAAGTAGTGAACGTTTATCTCGTGGAACGCACATCATGCAGGATCAACTTTCATCGTTGTAAACGAGGTCACCTGTTGAGTGAGAAAGATACAGGTTCTTCCTCAGAAGCTCACGCGGGAACCGACAAACCCTCAAGGCCCAATGATACCGTAGACCATCCAATACAATTGTCGGATGGTGACAAGAATCCGTCAAACATCACAGTGTCTCTCCGTCACGAGTTATTGCCAAATAATCATTCCCATCAACAAGTGTTGATTGGAGACTATATCAGAATGCTCGAACTTCGTTTTATAATTAGAATATGCAAATCGCTCGAGGACGCATGTAGCAGCTTTGATTAGAGTTGCATATGCGGTCGATATGTAGTTTGACCTTTTGCCTTCGGAATTCGGACTGCTCAATTTTGTTCTCCTCAGGACAATCCGTACGTCAGCAAATTTATTCCATCACAATTCACAAACAAAAAGATGCTCAGCCTATTTGGATTCTGTTAGACCTAAGGATCGAGTAACTATGTTGACGCGAATATACATCTCCCAGACTCACAGGGAAGGTCACATAGGAAATGGATGAACCGTGCAATCAAATCAAACAATGACAACTGATTTTAAAAGAAGATGAGTAAGGTATTATTAAGCCATTCTGAAATGATACTGAGGTCTTTTTTCGTGAAAAAGCAACTCGATGAGATTCCGTAGCATATAAGCTGTAATTTTAAAACATGTGTGAGGCTCACATTTTTGATGAAGTGAGTTGAATGTCCAACGAACTGGTTTTCGTGAAGTCTCCAGTTCCAGTGGCTAGCTACTCTCTGGCTACATTTGAATGCTCTTCATAGCATTTCAGGTGAGAATATGGACATTGGTTATCTGGTGTGATGCGATGTACCCGAAGCTCACTAGGTCGATGATCGAATTTTGAGTATCACACTAACAAGATATTTCTGTTGCCGAACTACTTTGTTTCGATGGTAGTCAGAAACGGTTCATAGAATATTTGTGGTTACCAAAGGCAATTCTCTCACACGAGGTCGTTTTGTTCGAACCGGTAAAACTAACTGGCTTTTCTAACTGATTCATCTCACTGCACCCTATTAGGTGATTCGATTACGGTCAGCTCAGATAACCGTCGACTATCTGATGAACCTACTGATTCATTTCACTGGTTCCCACTTTGTGTCCCATTCTGGATGTCCCATGACGTGCTGTGTGTCAAACGAAATAGACTCTCTATAGATGACGTTTCATCCACTTCCATCACTTCCTCTTTTCTACAACAAACATGGTTGCTTCTCGTATCCCACGTTCTTGTGAACATTCCTCATATTTCGGAAAGCTCGCTATACGAACACACTTCCACTCCAACTTCTTCGTTCAATGGATTCATCCACAACAACATTAGAAGATCGATAGCCCAACTGTCATTCGAACTCTCCACTGATGAGGACATTCTGATATATTCTGAACCCATCATTCCTCCCCAACATCCCACCTCTAATAGGTCCCGTATTCCACAGAAATGCTACAAGATACGTGTGCTTATCTTTCCCCATACAAACTGCATCCCTTACACTTCAATATTCCAATTTTGTGCATCACGCAACCTTGTAAGTAATGTATGAGTTCTTCTTTCCAATCGTCGTCCGTACATCAGACTGTAATATGGAATGATAATTGGAATGTTCCTTTCATAGAAACGCCTGAAATGGCGCTCATTTGCGGATCATATTGTTGAACCCAACATTATTTTCGCTACGGTTACTGCTAGCTCGTTCCCATACTGAGCTATGGACTACTGGTTTGATGTTCACACTCCCAACTCTCAGTGAAATGCCGCAATTCTGCTCTCGTGAATCGTTGTCTGATGTGAGCAAATAATGTCTCAGTCATTCCGTATCGACACAGCGAGCTCTTATGCGTTCCAGGTAGTTGTGGTAACAGAAGAGGTTTAACTGTTATAACCAGAATACAATTTGCATGAAGATTGAGCTCACTTAATGCATCGCCACGACGTGCTCTCAACCCGTTATTCCCCCAGTAATTTTACTATTTCTTGACAATAGCTTCAGCATGACTACCATTGAAACCGTGTTTTATAGCAAACAGGCGAGGATGGCCCTGAACACGTGATAGCCCGTGGCAGTCCATGCCTAGTAAGTTCTAAATGAATTTCTATGACACAAGGAGAGAGAAACACTCTTGGTTAACTTCGGAAAATACTACTGATGCCATTTACTCAGGGCAAACTTCCTAGTTTGTAGTGATTAATAATCGATTCAATGACTTGAAAAGTAAGAGAACCCGGAATATCAAACAGAGAGGCGGCAGTAGTCGTTACCAGAATAAGAATTTAACTGTTAACATCATTCCGGCAAACGAGGTTCTAACTCAGATGCTGTCCAGAAGATCAGCCCTCTATCACAGGCTTGCCTGTTTTGTAAGACAAAACAAGTAACGATAGTGAGCTTGGGATGCACAAGCCACAGGCAGTGTGAGCATATTCGAGCTAAAGATCTCAAAACGAAATTAATTTCAAGTCAAACCAAGGATACATCTCATTTGTCCGGAAGGGGTAAACTTTCAGCGAAAGGTAATGAGTCACATGCTTCGGAAGTGGCAAGGAGTGCATTAAAAGTGTAAAGTCGATGGTGATTGAATTATGCTGATCAGCAAGCCGTGTTCGTCCATACAGAACTTGATGGAAAAGGACAATCGTGATTGGGTGGGCTTTTCTCACAAGTCGTTCGCAAGTTGTTCTGTTGAAACCAGAAATTTTGCTGGATATGGATTGACCGAGTTATAAGACCTTGTAGTTCAGGCACATGCCAACTTGAATTCCTCACATGTAGCAGAGTGGGAATTACTGCGAATCAGATTTGAATGAATGTGGGAGTATGTCGTCAGAAATTCCAGTGTTGCTCAACCGATCGAATGCAGAAAAATGGATCCTTTTCTACGAAATTTATCACTTCAGGGTAGAATTTGTTACTGTACTTAGAACTGCGTTTACCGAGATGCTTGATCAGTACAAAGTTTTCCCAAGCAAACCAGGAAAGATGACAAGAATCGGAATAACCAGTAACAAAGCGTTGAAGGCAGAATAAACGAAGAGCTGATATGGATGGGTACATGTAGAAACTTCTGACGAGTAATGTACAATGTCAAACTTATTACCTTGAGTAGGTATCTCGTCCACGTAAAATCCGTTGAAGTAAGCATATCAGGATATTTATATCACTGAATCTTTTGCATGTTGGAACTTCCTACCATGAAGGCTGGATAATTTGATGGGGATTCGCGATCAGCTGAAAAGTGTACTTCTGCACACTGATTTGGATTAAGTGCTGACAAGTAGACTTTTGAAGTGGACTGATATTATTACTGTCCTAGGAATCACACAACGGGCCCCAATATGGTTGGCATATTCAAAAGTAACAGGTGACGATTTCGCGACAAATTGAATGAATCTAGAATTTTGGATAGTTCCGTGGAACTACAGTGTGGGGTTCTGTACAGAACAGATATAACAACAAAAAGGGTTCTGAGGATAAAGCGTGTCTAGCTTTCATTGGTTTTACGGCAAATATTTTTTCTTGTTGCGTGTACTTAGGCATAAGAATGAACGCAACCAAGTATGATATACTTCGGTATTAACACCTCCACTGGATTTCATTTCTGGGTGTCTCTCCAGCCTATTGCTGGTGAATCTGTCGGGCTTCAAGAACTCATCACCTATGGCTGAATGAAGCTAAAAATATTGTAGTGAAAGAATAATACAGTTCTCATATCTCAAAGACTTCAGCAAGTAGCTTATATCAGACATTTCAGACATGACTGAACGGGCTTTGAGTGTGTAGATATTATTGATCCTTTTCCAATAAATATAACCTTGTGAGAAGATGTTTTCTTAGTGCAGATCAAAGTCGCTACAGCAGTTGGTGCAGTGGTCAACCACTGGAATTGCCTCTTTGGAGATCCTTACCAACTGCCCTCAGATTATTATACTAACTCTGAAAAAGCAATTCTCCCCGAGCTCTGCAGAACCTTGAAGATTGATAAAAGGTGGACTGTTCTAGCTCGAGTAAGAAAACATTTAGGCCTTGGAATCAAATCGGTAAACTGATACAAAACAGACCATTCATATAAGATATGCAGTTGCCATAAACGAATCCATGCCTGCAAACATTTTGACTGAATTCCTATTGGTGAGCGACCTTCCTGATTGGCTGGTCTTATCGCACCTCGATTAGATGATTTGGCTCAGATCGGTTCAGAAAACTATTGGCCACTGGTTGGCCCATCACTCGTTTTCACTGACCTAAAACTTAGTCTCCATCCTGGACGAGCAATGCAGCACTGTCTGCCTGAAAAATCACACATCTTTTCACCAAGTGAAACTTTTCGTCTTGATTTTGAATAAAGCATAGCCAAAATAACGAAACTTGATATTCAAAACAAGATTGATTCAGAAATTCCATGGAAATGGACTAGCAAAGTGTAAATATGCGAAAAATGGACAGACATCAACTGTATGGCTACAACGATTCACGAGCAATAACCAGAGACTGTGGTTTGGACTGTGTTTCGAAACTCCACCCACCGTTGAACTCGTGAACTTGTGAACTGAGTCCCATTGTCAAGAACCTAGAGTCCTCGGTATTCTATGCCGGGAAACATGAACGTGTTATTGGTTGATTCCGTTGGATGTACTCGTGGTACTCAGTAGGTCGTTTTCGAAGAAATCTTTGGCATGATCAATCAGAACTAGCAAGTGTTTCTTCACATGCCCCAAACTATCTATGGCCAAACTCTGTCAAGTGCGAATACGTAGTACTCGAAGCAACATTGTTCCTATCATTTGCCTGTTCTTATGGGTTCGGCATGGTTCATTTCGTGGTACGTAGTCTTTGATCTTATTGCTCATATGAGTTTAGTACAAAACTTCCTTTGCCTAACGATGGTTCTGTTTGTGCGGTTGTGAGAAAACCGTTATTCCTTCAATAAATAACCAGTGTGTTGCTCCGGGGTGAATAATTGGTTTCCTTAAAATATCAGCCTGTTTTATAATAGAGAACTATTCTCAGTCTTTGTGGGATAAGACAAAATGCGTTGACAAATCTTTTTCTGCTCAGGGCCATTCGGTGGAAACGAACTCCGTTGGTTGTGGAAAGACAGTGTCACCGGTAGTCGTTTTTTGGTAATTTGATGAGATTTTCGTTATCTATTACGCTACAATCGATCATCTGGACGTGCTCAAACGACAGTAGCTCACTGACTTCATTCGTGACGCACGCTCGGGATAACCTGTCCGCGTAAACCATCTCAACTTCAGGAAGATGCACCAAATCATAATCCTACTTCTGGAGTTGATAAGTAACAAACATAGGTCGGCACAATATATCACAGACCATTTTGCTGCATATGTACACAATAACACTGCAGCCAATGGGATTTCGTATGGTAAGTGAATTAACCAATGAAACTTAGACAAGATTGAAGTGGATGAAAAGTCACGGGAGCGAACAAGAATGAGAGAGCAAATACCAGAGTAGGGGCAGACTTATGGATCATTCTCGTTGCATGCATTTTTCCCAGTTTACAACTCAGAAGCGTAAGAGCCTCGTTATAAGCAGGCAATTTCGTATTTTAGTGTCGCGTTTGACCTAGATCGAGCTGTTCGGATTTGAACTTCATTTTTCTTCAATTAAATATTCCGTACTTGATGGTCTTATTGGTTTTGCTTTCGTTGATGATGTGATCATTACTAAATGACTGGTCATCGCAGTTTGGAACCACAGGGAAGATCCTAATTCATCCGGTGAATCAGTAGCCACAATCGACAAATAGATGGGGTGGTTCTGAGAAGCCTCCTTGGATCTAACCTGGCAGATTATTTTCCTGATTTATTGGAACAATTATTACGACGAGACATTTCAATATTTGATCTTCACAGAAGCTACGTTTATATTATATTCATCAATAATGAAAACATCGGTGATGCGAATACATTACTGGATCACTTCAATAATGACCATTCAAATATCAAACTGACTCTTTGTGAAGCAGAATGCAACAGAATCTCCCTTCTGAACATTGAGATTTCTAGCCGACCAGACATTTCAGAGCAGTCTACAGAAATAACAAGTGGATTGGCCGATATCCATAATTCACGAGCTTCGTGTTCATGTAATATATAGTCGAACTATTGCGAACACTGTTTCAAAGGGCACTTGAAATAAGCACAGAATACACATTAGCTGATGAGTACGAAAGGATAACCGCAACGTTACAGTCCAAGGATCATCTGGTACAGTTTATTTCTAAAGCTTTCTGTAGAAAGGCTACTTGCTGCAAAATCACAAACAGCTCAGAATTTGAGAGTTCCCTACAACTATAATTCAAAAGTGATGACACCAACCAACTAACTTCCAAGCTTTTGAGTTCATTCGTCAGACGTACTTACTACGCATTCAATCCCGTTATTGTTACCACAAACACATGAATACCAGCACTGTCGGTGAAGTGCTGCCGCTCTCCGCGTCATTTTATATTCCGTCTGCCTTTGTCTTTTCAAATACACACTGTTGCTCTTCACCCCATTGCCATTCTCTCCTTTTTGTGTGAGTTTCTATCGAAACTGCCTAATGTAGGGCTGGGTGGTATAAATCTAGGCAAGTGGTTATTCAATAAAATTTGGCAATAAACTCCTTTCGGGCCTTCGGAAGTCTATATCTTCGAACCGAATCATGATCATGCTAACCAAGGTTGGTGGCTGGTCAGCTTCAGTGAATACCTCGAGGCGCACGAAACACTGCAGAGTCCGTGACAAAACAGCACAGCTGAACTGGTTCTGGGAATTCGATGGGTATCTTGGACCAAGGGTAATCGAAATGGGTCAAGGGAAAAAGTCTGGTGATGTGGTATATTTTGACCGGCTGGTAGCGTGAACATGGTTATCCCTTGCCATCATTGTCATTGGCCACACAATGCTTCTCGTGGTGATTTCATTCGGGTATTTACTTGCTGGTGTGAATGGAATTGATGCGGAATGGTACACCAAAGGGACCTTGGCATTATCTGTGTGGCGTGATATGTGACGGGATCCCATATTTGACAAGAAGCTGAGACAGCCACAAAGAACGTGCTCAACTTAGTAGCTCTTTTCGAACAGCTATCCAAAGGTAGCGGTTTAATTCGACTAATGAAAACTGTCTGACTTCGGCCACTAATTGAGGCTACTAAGTAATCCCAATTGACACTGCCTTCATTACTATCCGGACATTGACACAACTGGTAGAAGAACAACTGCCACTCTATGGCACTTCTAAAAGAGTGCGCAGAGTTTCTTATGGATGCTAGGTTGTAACCTATTGGGGAAACTGCAATATAGGAAGACGAACAAGATTTGTAAAATGAATACAAGGCATCCGGGAGAATATAAAGTTAATATGTCAGCTCTACGAACGCCTCCTAGATCGATCAAACTGAGACCAATACTAGACAACTAAACTGCAGCTAAACGGCAGCTATTCACAATAATAGGTTGGGGCTTGACTCACAACTAGAGAAAACATACCCAACCCTAGTCCCACAAAGTAGTTTTCCTTGTTAGCTTCCTTCAAAGTTTTTATTCGGATTTAATAAACAACCACTGTGAACTCAGTACACATTTGAAAATATTGAGGAAAATATTTTGCTTGTTACGCTTTTCAAATCAATGATTTTGGCCTCACTATTGTATGTGAAGTATTAACTGAAGAAATTTAATTTCGTTGCATGAGCATTTTCACTTCGCCTGGAGAATCAATAGTGGCTGAAATGTCCCACATGCGGAGCTCGTTTGAACTTCACCGGTATGAGCTCCGTGTAGCTTCGATACGACAATCATTGAGCCCTATATAACAGTTTATGAACAAATCGACGTTAGATCAATGCACGACTACACTCTACTCGTGAAAGTGACTTGTTTGAGATTGAAGGAAACTGCATAACAGCTATGCTGATATAAGGTTATTGATGGGAATGATCAAAGATTATTCTGGATACCGGACGCCAAGCTTGAAATTTCGCATTTTTTTCGCATGTGTTCTCCATGCCTCAAATCAAACAGTGCCTGAGGGATTTCGGAGCCATCAGACCGTGACGCTGATGATATTACTTCTAAATTCTAATCCGCAATCTGTGATGAGTAGGCTTCCACTTCTGGTTTGTGGTCCACGATACATTGCCAGAGGTATCGAATGCCAGGACGAAGTACTACAGCTGGCTTCGTGTTATCGTCCAAAGCATTTTTACATAATTTGATCATTATAATTTACTCCACTGTTTTTCATATCACCTCTGCTTAGAATGAAATCGTCCATGGTGGAGCGAACAGAACGGAAGCATACCATTTCAGATGAAGTAAATTATCATGTTTTGGAAAAATCTCTAAAGCCCTCAAGATTATACTTCGGCTGATTGGTTTCCAGTCTGCCAGTCTGTATTTCGTGGAATAGCTTGAACTTACAAATCATGGGGAGCTGTACCCTGTCTCATTGTTGGCGAAAATTAGTTGGAAATTTAGCTTCGTGCTCTCGTCTATTCATGTGAGCAACGAAGTTGAAATTTAGAAACTCAGTCAAATCAAGTGAAAGACAAGTTTCCCAGTGTTATGGATACCTCTTCCATTATTTGATGTCGCCTTTGCCAAACATCGGAACCAACCTCACAGCTGTGTATTCGCATGGCCATTCAGGACACGTGGTCTTCTGGTGGTCCTTCATGAACCCGAATCAAAAGAACGAAGTTCGTGTAGTTAACGTACGCCTACACAGAAAATTTCACAAAAGAGATATGCATCAGTGAAATAAACTTATCATCTCTCCTAATTTGTCAAGCAGAACAACCTATGAGTAACTGTTGTGCATCAGAGTCGTTGTTTTGCGCACGCTGGTAAGTTGTGCTAAATTAACTTAACGGAATATTAGAACCGACAACGCCCGAATAAATCATCAAAACTATGTTAGTAATATAACTGTAAAACAAGTGACGAGATACACCGTTCTTCTCCGTATTCCAGATCGGCGTCAACCACAATATACAACGTTGCAAGCCGACGGACTAACTCCACTCAGATCGATACTTGTTATGTGCCAGCCTCACATTCAAGTGGAGGACAAGGGGATCATTTACGACCCGGTAGACTCGCGGACTGATTTTCGAGCACCACAGATAGGCTGCTCTTTGAACAATGCATGAATTCCGTCAGCTCGACTAGGTGAGACCGAGAAAACCCAAAGGAAGTTATTTCCTCCTCAAAATATCCGTATCTGTGAGAAAGTTTCCATTTTTAAATTCAGAGGGAAAATATGAATGCGTGCATTGAGCTGGCTTAGGTATTAATTCGTTATTCTCGATCGCAAACCTTATGCATGTCCATTCGCTCAATGTTTTGAATATTCGACAAGGAAGTTTAAGGGTTCGGCTTCGAAATTCGCGCAATGTGGTAGTTCTGAGCTGCCAATTCCCGTCAGATTGCTGCCTAATTACATGCATAACACTTCGTTTAAAACAATTTCAATCGACCAGCGTTGTTGAAAAGATCATCAAGACAAACTCGGGACTCGGTGGTCATGAATTCGAATCTGGCCATCGTCACTCGATTCCTCATTTGGCATTCTATAACCAACGTTCTGCCTATTGCATTATTTGTGGATTGAATAGAATGTGATAACAATTTCATTGTCGCTAACTTTTACGTAGTGAACGTTTTCTAACCGGCTACTAACAAATGGTTAGTGATTAAACCACACACGGTAAATTGCCCACAATTTTCGCTTGTGTCGTTCGGTTTTGATTTACCGGTTTCGCTCGATTCATCATCTGTTTTGTGTCTGGCCATTATGCACAATCCACTGAATAGATGCAAATTCATCCTCATTTATGTCCTCTCTTCGTCGAGTTGACACGTATTTGTATAGTTTTTGAGGGTTTTCGCCAATTTCGATTTCTCAAACTGACCAGTGTTCATTATACGATACCACAACGGTGTCGGAAAAGTTGGTAGTCAGTCATCGTTTCAAGACGAAAGCAAAGCCTCTGATAAGATCAGCTGCATAAATATTCCCCTAGTGAAATTCGGACGAATATGCGGAATGCTGGAATTGAGGCATATGGAACACTGAAGGAAGGGATATTTTAAGTCCACAGACAGATTCACCTCAACCAAATTGGAGCTTGATTCGGGAATCGTATTGCACGCTATAGCAAAGAATCAAACTATCGATTACGGTAATATCAGAGTCCTCGAACGACAGTAACCACCCATTGTACACCCCTCAACAGAAACGAGGCATCGAAAAATAAACGACCACAAGACCACAAAACCTTGTTGAACTAAAATGAACCTGTCTCCATTGATAAAACGGAAAACGATCTCCCATGCACTCACATGCACTTGCATAAATATGCACCGTTTATTGCCAATTTACTTATTTACTTACTTAACTGCTTTCGGTTAAGTTACCAGCAGAAATGCTGTTTGAGACAGAACTGAGACTAAAACCTTTCACTTAAAATGAATTCTTTTGCTTCAAAAAAGGACCAGTGTCTGAATATCATCTGACCCTGAATGTATCCACATCCAACATACCCTTCAATCGTCATTACGAAACAGATAAACGTTACCTATAAAACTTCACACTTTCAACATTACCCTTATTCGAAGATTCGTTTCCGTTGTTTCTTAGTGATTTTATTTCCATTGCTGTTTTGCTTCCGTAAACTTATTTATATAAGAACTTCGTGTGGCATTTGATTTGTGTAGTTTTATGGAGACTGTAGCTTTAACAACAATGGAATATATTCTCTATTGGTAATATCTCTGACAATGCTCCCAAATAACAATGCTCTATCCTGATCAAACAAATGGTACACTGGCTGAATACATTTGCGCATCTGTTATTCTGTAAATCCAATAGTAAAATTATCTGGTACGAAATTCGGCTTCCGTGTAAACAACAGGACCGTTCAAGAAACTGTATTGCAGATACTGAAAACCTGAACACCACGTTTACTCATTCCGCATCGTGTACAGTACAATCTTATTCTGCATTAGTTCTCTCAGACATGAGGTCATTTTTCTCAAAAGAAGTCTACAAGTTACTTTCAACGTCGAAATCACCTCCTGCTATGGGTCCAGGCTACTCATTTTCCATGTTTCTCAAGTTTGGAGAGATTCCACAATCATGAATTATGGCTTTCCTCGTCAACAAATCTGTTGAGGCTGATGCTTTTCGTGTCTCCCGATAACCCGCGACAGTAGTATCTATTCCCAACTTTCTACTATCAACCTTTGGTTAAAATGTTTCCATCTCATCACCATCAATTGTTCTGCGCTCAGTTTGATTGATAGCCTTAAGCTCAGCTTGCCAATTCATATAAAAGATCTTCAGCGGTTTGAATGAAATCCGTCCGGCGGATCCTCCTCGGCTATTGCTCATCCTTTGATTAGGTTTCACGTTCTCTACTGCTTTAAGAGTCGGAGTCTATTTGGGCTGTCTCACTTCTTTACTCTCATATTTCAAAGAATAATTTTCCAAATGAACCTACGTACTCAAGTTGGTACAATCTTATTGAATCCTTCAGATGAAAACCCTGGTGTTCTTCAAGGTCCCGTTCACTTCTCCTTTAGTCGTTAATACTTATATCAACGAATCGACCACTGGACCACCTGTACGGATTTCAACTATGCCGATAACGTGGCGTTTTGTCGACTTTTCTCCCACCAACCAGACAGAAGCCCTTTTCAGGAACTTGTAAATGATCAAAATGGTTCGTCCCATTCTCAACTACCTCTCACTATCTCCAAATTTCTTAGTGTATTCTTTCACTTTCTCCTTCCCCTTAGATCAGAGGGCAATCGGCCATCAACGATGTCCTAGTTTCCACAACTGAGTTGGTCAAATGCTAAGGCATTACAGTCAGCACAAATTTACGGAAGTCTTCTCACTTTGTCGATTGTCTTAAAAAGCTGCGCAGAATATATTTACAAATTCGTTAGCTAAGACAGTTTGGTTCCACAAAAGGTGTCAATTTGTCTTCTGTCCATCAATGTATCCTCCCAATCCTAATGCACTGCTTTCCTGTAGTCTTTTCTGGTCAATTCAGGCAATTCGGCAATCCATGACGTCATCCAAAGTACACCTGTGCACATTTCCTGAAACCCTAAGTTATGCTCTCTTAGTTTTGCTGAGTTGTGTAAACAAGGGAATATCAAACTTCCTCGGGATTTGCGCATCTCCATTCTTGTTTCCGGCAAAGACTTATGGGGCCTCATACGAGACTTGATAGAATAACTCGTAACAGCATCTATGGCATTTTCAGATCAGATCGTCGCTTACTGTTCTCACCCAGTGCATTGTGATGGCTTTCATAGTCATCTAGTAATTCGTTCCATATATGGATTATTTCATTCAAAATTGTTGGTACAAAGGTACTCTGCAGTTCCGATGTTTTATCAAAGAACGATGATTTTACATCTGAATCACTAATTCATTTTGGGTTGTAGATATTTTTATTTTCTTTTTTTCTTCACTTTCGGCTATCCCAGAGAAATTTTGGTGGATTTTCTATCTTGAAATAACGTTAGCTTCAATCCACTACAGCAGTCTAATATTAATCACGAATGAATGGTCGAAAGTCACCAAGTTAGCACTTAATCCAAAGAGGAAGTCTGTAGGACTAGTGATCCCAAATCCATATCACAATTAAACTACGCAGCACTCACAATGGTTCGCTTAACATGTACAAGGAGCCCGGTGTGATATGTGAATATGGGGTGTGCAACACTTTTTATCGATGTAAAAAGACGTACATTCATCTCACCGACTTGAAATCCGCATGCCTTCCTACTTGTATCACCTGTCTACGTGTAGTTAGGTTGGCGGATGATATGTGAATATGTGATGTGCAACACGTTTTCTCGGTGTCAGAAGACATACATTCATCTCGCCTTCCTACTTACATCACTTATAGGATCATTCGTTTGTGCACGTTATAATACAAATACTCCCCCACTGCCCTATCATTGTCCTGATTGGTCTGTCAAATACGGTTTGATGATTGAATGCTCCCATAAGTGTATTAACAAATCCCACACTGAATTATTGAACCAATTGGACAGACTCCACTTTTCCAAATGTGAATAATTGTTCAATACCACACTTTCTGAAGTCACTCCAGCTCCACTAACTTGTTCCTCGCTTGACTGCAGTATTTCCAATGCCGATCTATCAAGCTAATCCAACGTGATGTATTCCGAACCATAACATTTCATAACTCGTTTATTCCATATCTAGCTAAGTTAACGGTTTTCTTTGTCAAATAATGAGGAGAAAGCTCACCTAGTCTTGACTGTCCATTTGTCACCTGGTACTTTAGGAACAAATACGACATACCTAATCAGTCATTACAATTACCGATTCAAATATGGAAACTTGGAAGATTTTGGACATCGCTGTCTTTTTGTTTTCAAATTCGTCCCTTATGCTGTTCTTCTTTTCCTCATTTACTGGTGGGTACACGAAAATCAACTCTACTGGCTTTGAAGGCAAGTCGGTTTTCATTTACCTGAATGTTTTATACTTAAAGAGAACGAATTTCTAGCTACATCACATTTGTATTATCTATCAAAGCCTTGAGTTGCTCATTAAAATACTAAATCCAATCATTGACCCCTTGAAGGTATGACGCTGTTCAAGCCAGTTTGTATTTCGGAATATTCATCCAGTGTGAAAATGGAATTTCACAGTGGAACACTTGGTCGGTGAATGAAACAGCTGGCTGTCAAAATAGGACAGGAACGGTTACATGACTGGTTAGAGTGGTGGAATTTAAGCGTTAAGTTCAAAAGCTTTGAACGCGGAATGTCGGGCTAATCTGACTGATTGATAACGCCTCTAGTATTCGCAGGCTTTATGGATCACGGTGACATAAGATAACGGAGAACGCATTGATTTTCATAACCTTGTGTCCACCATCGATCAAGTGGTGGGCAACAGACGAAGTGGGTCTACGTGTCGCAATTAGCACTCGCGAATCGGGGTGATTCATCGCATCCTGTAGATATTTGGGTATGCGTTAGACCATTCTAGAGATTAGCATTCTCTCGTTTCTGCCAATTCACGAATCGTTGCTTCGCAAGATAAGGTGTAAATGCAATCAAATGTTGTATCAACAGTGATGCGGTCCTTGAAAGGAGGTGTGTGAAGGCTACGAGTGGCCTACATTAGCCGTAATGTTGCGGCACGGTAGGTTCTCCGTAGCGTGCTTCTTATTTTCTGTGCAGTAATTTGCATCAATCCCTCCCTTTTTTAAAGCACAGATAAAAATGCACTTTGTTCCCAGTGTCGAATGATATAGATGCTATACTCTTTTATCTGCTGTGGAAACCAATGAAGGAGGCCAGGTACCCATTAGAGCGCGACGTGGCGAAAATATTTTTGATCACCGTTTTGAGGGTATCCTCGGTACATATTTCGCTAAACCAGAAGAATGAGGTTCTTAGTAGTGCGTGTCTCTGTACAATAAGGGCGAACCTATTGAAGTGAACGTATTGTCCTCATCATGGTTCTTCTCGAAACATCGATCGTTGAATAGAATTATCCAGTCACCCTCACAATCAAGAAGACTAACGAGTTGTAGGTTCCAATTTCACAAATCAATTTGAAGTCCAAATCAGCTGCAATAACTTTCGCCAGTATCGTTTGAATGTCATCAGGCTTATTCATGTGCATGCCTTTTGTAGAATACCGCATTCAACTTCGTTTCGGTCATACCCATAAAAATGTCAGCATGGATTGAGCAGACGGTACTACCCATGACTGACCCGTCATATTATATGTAAGCATTTCCTACAAAATGGAAGCCACTTTTGTCTGCTCATAGAAGAATGAGGTGTATGAGAATGTCCGGTGGTAAATCGAACCGGACGTTCTCTTTTGCAATAAACTCAAAAGACATTTGTAAACAGTGATGTAACTTCGAACGAGCACATTGTTGTGTTTGATATGTTAGAATTATTCACAAGTCCACAGAATGGAAGTGAATCGCTCGAAATATGAATACTTAGAAATCTAAGCACTAGTTGAAACACTTTAGGCAGTCACTGGGCTATTTTGTGGTACAGTGAATCATACACAGACAATTTGGGGCGAAATGGGAAATTGTGTTTGTGGGTTTCTAGTAAAACATATAGAACTGGCGTATGGTATTTTACTAACACCGGCCATTTTGACTGCATTTCACTGATAAAATGGTACAATACTACTTTGTACCTAACGTGCTTTTTGCTTCGGACATTCAAGTTGAAACCCAGGTATGGAGCCTTCAGTTGTGGCTTCGTTATAGATTTGGTGAGGATTGTGAACAACTTCGTCCCGTTCGGTGGGAAAATCGTCATCGATGAGGGAATTATGTGAAGACTTTTCCCACAACGATTTCATCAACGAGACAGTTCTGCGAGAAGTAGTCTACGTGAAGTTGGAAATTTTCATGCCGCAAACAATGGAATGGTGGTTTGGTGTGTTTGAGTGGCGTTGGTATGTGGACACATATTGATCCAGCTTAGATTGCTCTGAGTCTCATCCTGATGGTGTCATACGACAAAAATTGGCATTCGTTGGCTTGCTACTATTTTTCACTAGCAGCCAGAAGCAGTCGATCGGACATTTATCTTATCGTATACACTTTTTGAGAAGACATAGTTTGGAACGTTCAACCAACGTTTTGTAGTGCAATTCCATATGAAAATTGAAGGCTTTATCTATCATTGTAGAAGCTTCTTTTCACGAAACTGAGATAGTTAGACCCCGTAATGAATTTGAACTTACGAGACAAAATAAAAGTGCTGCGAGAGAAGTTCCTTTCGTATGCCCCCATCAAACGCGAACTTGCAACATTCCGCAGGAAATATTAAATGAGCCACTGAAAAGTGTGGTCACATTCCATTGGATACACCACCGCCTAACTTGATCTTGTGCCCCGTGAATCTTATGGGGCCAGAGCTTTTCTCCTCAGCCTCGGACACAATCTCAGCTTATCTGCTGTCATGTCATCGTTGACCGTGGCGGTGTAGTTTGCTTTGAAGTCACGATCAATTTCGAATTGCTTCTGGAGAACAGCAGCCTCTTCAGTCCAAGACCTTTTTATCCGGCAAGTAGGGCTCATGGATTTCCATAGGAAGGCCATTCCATAATGGTCGCTGACCGAGCGCAGTGAGGTAGTCATGTGTTGCAATGCCATTTTGTCATATTTCGACACACTTCCTTTATTGTAAGCAGTGGGAAAGAGGTTGAATCGTGAAAGTCCCGTGTGACAAAGTGTTTCAATTGTGATACAATCAGCAAACCAGGAAGCATATGCTGCAACGAATCAACAAATCGGTTACAAAGGTGTGAATTAGACTGCGGTTACAGTATGAAAGAGAGTTATTACCAAATGGAAACAAATAAGCTGAACCAGTGAACCAAATAAGAGCACGTGCCAACATGAACGGACAAACTCGGCTCTCGATCTGTTAAAAGCTTTGATGTGTGATGGCCGAAGGTGGAGTGCAGTGGTAGAAACGCTAGAGTTTACACTTCGAGCCTCTTCTAGGCAGTTTAAGTGAAACACTGAACAAGATTGTCCAACAGTTGAAATGTGAGCCTTTGAGGAAGTACGAATCTACACTGCATTTATTCCCAGATATCTCCGATCAACGAGACACAGTGAGTGAGTTAGTAAGAAATCAGTGAAGGTACTTTTCATATCGAAAATGATTCACGTAGCATAGTGCTTTTGAATTAGCTTTTTGTGTTCGTGAAAGGAATTGTATGATCTTTGCATTATTCGAAATGTCTATTTAACCTACCTGAGTGATGAATGAGAATGCTCAGTGATCCTTCCATTTTACTCGGGGTAGTTGTTACACTATCTGTTCTTTTAATGTTCCTAATATGTTGAAACATCACATTGAAATTCGTCTTGATAAGAACCACGTTAGAGAACACGGCAAAACTTACGCCTGGCGAATGCGTAAGGGATTTAGAAATTAAAATCAACACTGTATTTGGTAAACCTTTTGTCGTCTTCCAAATTGCGTTCACGCAAATTAGTAATAAACACTCACGCAAGTAATGCAAATGAATTTTCTTCTTGCTAAAATCAGCATAGGGTGAGGTGTTTTTGTTTTAGTACCGTCGATTTCTAGTACGTACGAACCCTGCTCCGGATCGCATCATCGATATATGCGCACTGGTATTTAGGATCAATCACCCGAATCAGATTCGCGCACAGAAATGGTATACCGATCACAATTTTCTCATTCGGTATATAATATTGCATAGGACCAGTGAGTACAGGTTTGTGAGTGTTGTTACATTCCGATCATAGTGCAAAAACATGATTTAGTAAGTAACACGTCAAAGACCAATCGACGAACACGGTCACAACTGCAAATATAATTCACGAGAATCACCGAGCTATTGTGATAATCGAATATTGATGATTATAAAGTGGAATATTACTTGTTACTTAATTGTCAGAATTGGTGTTAACATTTCTATTCAAACCGGTCTTCCCTTTTCGAACAAACCAACCAGTTTTAATTGAAGTTCGTTTCAAATACACACAAGTGGTGTCATCAACGGAGAAAGTACGGGAATTGTTCAGGGGACTAACAATCAAACAATTGCGGGTGTGAATAGAATAATGAGTAAGCGAGTAGTCAGAAATGATTCTGGTGGTCGATCACCGTTGTAGACGAAGCAACAATTGCATTCACCAATTGGGATGTGAACCTGGACCATGGTTTGCCCGTGTTCGTTCGTCGTTCTTCTAATGGGATTTATTGTGCGTGTTTGAAATCACAATTTCCATCGACGGCATCCAACACACGCGGTCAGAGATATTGTGTGAAAGGTATTCCGTGAGATTTATGTGATAACACGGACTTTCGATCACTCGTTAAATAATGAACAAACCGAGAGAAGGACAAATGTGAGGCACCCATTCACCTACGCCAGATGTTTCGAGTATACAACTCAGCATTAAACAGACTGAGAACACGACTGACCTTTAATTAGGCAACATATGGGATGCTATTGTAGGTAGGATTCCAGGGCAGAGTGGATAAAAATATTCGCTGAACTCGCAGTCCATATGATATTTTGGATCAAGGAAAAACAGATCACAAATCCAGTTGAATCTATTGTAGAGAGAGCTGGAATCGCCTGGACTACGTTCCACAAACCAGCTTCCAGCGAGGACGGTAACCACCGAAGTCTGAACACCAGTTTGAGTTAAAGAAATCCACCTGCTCGTCACCGGTACGTATACCATTCGAACAATATTGAACTGAAACGAAGCAATACTAATATGAGTAGTCGTTGAATTGACGGAGAAATTGAAAATCCATGTCAAGTGTCGTCAGATAGGATGAAAGTGGCTCAACTAAGGAAGACACATCGGCGTTGTTCGAAATCAAATAATACGCCTCAATGTTTCGTATATGTTTGCAGTTGTTCACTGCAATGATAACTCTGACCATATGCTACATCGCTGGTTTGAGAAAATAATATGACAGATTCATCTGGAGTCTGAAGTTATCCAGCAACATAAACATCGAGAAGATGGACCTGAGTGTGGCCTCTGCATTTGTTTCATATACATCCCCAATAAGTAATCAGTGAGAAAACAATACAGTAAGATTTTCATTAATCGCTCCTTCACATTTGATCGAACATTCTGATTGACATTATAATTTTGCTGGTATGCATACCCACATGTGATGTCTGAATCTTCAAAATTTTCCAATGTGTTGTCCAGTGATAATCACCATCGTTTGAGCATTGACGTCACATGAATGACTGTGCAAGATAGGGAGACCAGATGTAAAGTAGCGTACACAAAACTGAAGCGAAAATCATTTCTCAATAAAACCTGTCAGTTCATTTCTACCAATTTGGTCCCACGCTAATAACATGATAGTCAGCTTCGTTGAGACGATCAATGGAAATCCATCTTCAAATAGACCGTTCAACTTTCTATGAAGGAGCATTCCAAGATTTGTTATCTACAGTATCCATCATTTCACGAGTCACTTCTCTGGTCGGTCTGATCGATTTCCAGTGCATTCTTTCAGTCAAGCTATCCACTTCATGTTGAAGATAAATTGACTAATCAATTAGTTTGTCGATGCATAATAACGCTCCACTTTCATGGGTACTGCATCGAGCTATGCGAAAATTTGGCTAGAATACCACTACAGACGTTCAATCAATTTGCGATCTTATCAATGAAATCGCCGGTAAACCGTAATTGTACCACTGAGCAAAAGCAACACGCCCCAGTGTAACCAAACTTCATTATACCTTTCATGCTCACATCAACATCGGTTTATTCAGTGCAGTTTATTCATGGTCGTGGTAATGTCAGTTCTACCCATCTTGCTAAGCATTCAGTTAGGCCTATCAATTGCACCAGTAAAGGTATGGGCTCCGTTGTCAGTCAACCATTGTTTCTGTTACATCCCACGCGATATGCCAATCACGATAATTCGATTTTCGTTATACCAGGCTCGCTTCAACCGATGTCCAAGTCCCACGATAACTCGTGCCTCAGGAATCTCAAATATTCTGATCAGCTGAGTGAGGCTACGGTAGAAGGAGATTTGAGTAGTAGCACTTGTCCTGGGATGTGCGACGGCACTGGGTGGGATTTGAACGACACCCGCAAAATCACCATGCATTGAGTGCTACCAACATGTGATTTACGTGATGGTATTTATGAATTCCAGGAAACGTGAACGATTATTTGTTGCCTGTCTCACGAGTAATTCACTCATTCAAGCGACACAGTCACCAATGATACAAACACTTAGCATCGCGTAATGGACACGTGGGCTAGCGAAACTTGATTTTATCGAATAATATATTGTAATGAGGGGTATGAATATTAGTCAATAGATGATTCACTTGTATTTCTCCCATCAAAATATCCCACTCTATTTTATTGACATTCTAATGACCATCCCGCAATAGCTCATTTGGTTGTGGTTCCGGTATTACATCAATTTACTCCATGGTTGGAAGGCCGATGAATCGATTCCAGTTCACGGCGTTGTATGATCGGATGTGGAAAATGCAATATAATCTCCAGTTTTCGGAATTTATCTCCGGCTAGTGCACTCCGGTTCATTGTTACATCAGACACGATTCTAGATGCAGCGCAATTATTCCAAAAATGATTTGTACAAACTCAAAATGCTATATTTCCTGTTCACAATTCAGTAGTCATCACAAACTCAGGAACACGTAACGAACAATTCTCCATTATTTTTCTATTGATCGACTGGTTCAATTCGAGTGGGTATATCCGTGAAACGGCCTCTTGAATTCAAGTTGGAAATACTATACATCCGTGCTGGGCTAACACTGGTGAATAATCAGACCGAATTAAACACACATTGCGTAAATGAAACAATCGCATTATTTCTGTTCCGAAGTGGAACACCCATTCAGCCACATTAGGAAAACATAAGCGGTGTACATCACCAACATAGAATAAGACTTAAATTAATTAAGGGACGCAATATCGTTTCGAAAACAATGTAGAACTCTCAGTCGGAATGCGTGCCGAACTAAAGCAATATTCGTTCACTGGTTGCATACCAACAAACATACACGATTGAGAATTCTCACTGAATTAGGTCCAAGGCAATGATTGATAAAGACAGAATGGAGGAAAACGAAGTGAGCGTTTATTGGAAATATATCATTGGTACATGGAAAAGGAAACGATTGACAAAAGAATGGAACGATTCATGTACACGAAGTGCTCCATCAAGATGGCATCAATCGATCGTTCACAGATATGTAAAAGAACATGTCCAAATCACCCAATCAAAATTACCACGATCGACAACGAACCATACATCGACCTCGCACACACACACGGAAACATACGCGACCACGACCACGACCATAATGTCGAGCCGGACTGATCACTGACTCATTCCCCATCACACCAACATCCACATCCGAATGCCTCAAATCTGTCACATTCTCAATCACTTTCGAATTCTCATCCGAAATATCACGCGAATCCAACTCGATCAAATCATCGAAACGTCCAACTTGAACTCGCACAATCTTGTCTGAGTCAGCCACATTGGTCTCGCTCAACAGTCTTCTCTCCGTTTGATTCTCAGATTGAGAGTTTGAATGGGTTGATAATTCGGAGATGGGTTGTTCGACAATCGTGAAGCCATCGTTTCCAATCAGGATTGTGAATAGGAGAGAAATGGTGAGAATTGTGTTGGTGAGCATTTTACTTTGCCTCGTTTGTGCTCTCGAATTCACCCACATTTGAAACTGTCTGATCTGGTTCGTTTTGTGATTCAATTTATACAAATCTGTTCGAATCAGATGTGCTTCAGATTGGTCGACATAATTTAGGTGAGAGAGTTCGTGTTTTGATTTTGATATAATTATGGACGATTGTTTGTGTGTGATTTGTTATGCTAGTGTTTTAATCGTATTAGTCGGAATAAAGTTTACATGAACAATGTGTTATCAGTCAGTGTGTATGTGGTGTGTATGTGTATGTTTGTCCGGAATTATTCATCCGGACCACATAGCATCACGTGCTTGTCCGACTGAAACATACTAGAATTGGTAATGAGGATTTTGACTGAAGTGGATGTGGTTTGATTGTTCCTCGACTGGTTGCATTTTCACACGGTAGTTCCCGGTTCCGCAAATGGTATCGCTCGTGTCGCATGTTGATGTGTGAGGATTGTAAATAACCCTAATCAAAGCATTTCTATTTCAGATCGTCTTCCTTCTGTGATCATTGGACTTTCACAATGTGAATGTTTAGGTTGATGATATGCATTGTCCATCTATCAATTCTCATCAATCGAGTCATTTGGAATTATTTTTGACCGCATAATTCTTTTGGAGTTTTTGGAAGAAACGCATGGCTGTTCTTGAAATGCACGGTCGACGGCAATCCAGTATTCGCCTGAATTCCACTGCCTTCTGCGGAAGGCCACATACTCTTGGAAAATGAACGTAAATATGAACTAATTTATCCTTAGATGCGATGGAAACCAAGTCTGCTGATCTGGTTTTCGAGAAGTTATTTCAACTCAAATATACTGCTTCAGAAAAGATGCATACGTGAGCTGCGTTGTTATGGAACAATTCTGACCATCTCACACTGGATAATAAACAAGGAATTTTACATCATTCAAACATCCCTCAGTAAAAATGATAAACGAGGACATGTCCACTGAGTGCAGCTTCTCAGTTGATATCTTCAATATCGCTGTGTTGATCCCTGTCTGGAATAATTCAGCCTTATTTATCACTTTTCTCAACCTCATTCTGCTCTCGAATTTCATTTATTCTCGAGTCGCTTTCTGTTCCGGTAAGAGTGAATTACTTCAGAATATGAAAATCTAACGAATTGGCCAAACGCTAAACAAGACAGTTGATGAAGCTTCTGCCGAAGATTTTCCGCATATCGCGCTGGAATTCGTTTTTCTTCGAGCCAGATGGATATGAACAGTCACTTCTCGGCTACCAGCTAGTTGAGACTATGTATCTTACACTATTATTTTCTATTCATTTATGTATTTGGATTTTGTCGGACTTTTGTGTAGATAGAAGCTTGCGTTTCATTTAAAGGAGGTTCTTTCTTGGCAGCTCAACGAATCAGCAGTATGTAAGAAGGAACGATTTCGTCTCGAAATCGCCAAGAAATCCTCACGATACTCGTGCCGGATTGGTGAGGATTCGAGCCAGATATGGAACGGTAGAAGTTATGTAGATAGTATTACGAGATGGTATGGATCGTAAACAAGAAAGTATGGAATCGAGAGAGTAATACTTGGATAGATATTTGACTGAATGATGAGAACTGTCTGTGAGGATTTTCGTAGTGAATTTTTACATGCGGCTTGGTGTAGTTCACACAACATAGCAGGTAGTTCAGTTGAGGGTATGAAAGATACTCGACTGATCATAGATAGAAATGGTGGAAGCATTCCAAAATCTTTCTTCAGAAGACTAGCAAAATACCAGGAGAAAGTAATCTGAAATAGGAAAACACATTGGTAAACGAAAAGGGAAACCGCACTCTGTTTACCAATAACATGTCTGAGCTTTTGGATTTGGTAGGATAGCTGGCATAGTTTCTACAAACAGTTTGCAATGTAGGATGACCACCTCAGATTTTCATCGATCGTGATTCCGAATTATTTGACACAACCCACTCGAGCTCGTGGTTATGTGGGAAGGATCGGTGGATCACAATAATAAGCTGATCGAGAAAGGGCAAATATGCGTTCAAACCATTTAAAACATTTAAAGTTGCAGTGATCTACATTAGAATTTATAAACATGGGACAGATTACTGGAAGAGTAATTGGAATATTGAATAACAGAAGCAACTTGAAAAAGGGTCACATCATCGACATATTTCAATAAATGTGTTAGAGAACGGGATGAAAGATCACTAAAGGAGGTTGAAAACAAATAAAGAAACAGGACATCTCCTTGAAGTGCTATTGAATCTTTCACGAATGGTTTGGATGTCTTAATGAAATGAAATGAAATTTAATCGAAACTGCAGACAAGCACAATGTGCAAACCACGAATATTGAAATGTGTCTACATGGTTCTCATTAATTGTCTTCATGGCCAAACCCATCATCGGAGTGGCCAGTGTGAAATTTATATGCAGGATTCCGGTGAATACCGACAAGGACTAGGAAAGCCACCTGTGCACTGATGTTGGCATCTCCACTGGTGATGGGACATTTCCGAACCAAAAAATCAAGCTCAGCCATGAACATTCCATACCAGTCGTGAGGTGAATAACTCCATGTAGATTGCTTTCGCCTTACATCCGATACGGTAAGAATTTGGCTGCAAACTGTTTGGCCTGTAATCTACGACGAAAATGCCATCAGTGAATTTAGGATTCTCAATTCAGAACTTCTGACTCCTGACCCATCGCCATCACTTTTGAGACATGGTACTGTTGCTTTGACCGATATATTGACTTCTCTCCGAAACAAATCTTTGTGCTCATTTTCTATGCCCAGACACTATTGTATGATTCCGCATGACGATCCGTGGTAACCTTTTATTTCTCCAAATGCTTTGAACACATTACTGCCATTTCGCGATTAGCATATCATTGGGATCCATCCATCGTTTAAACGTAACCACTAGCTTGAGTGGGTTCTGAGGTGGTCAGCCCGCCTCTTGAGAAATGTTCGCAAAAACCTATTAGAGCTCATGCCTATGTAAGGCATGCGAATGGCTCCCATCGACGTGCTTCAGTTTCGAGAGCAGAATGAGGTTGAGAAAAGTGATAAATAAGGCTGAATTATTCCAGACAGGGATCAACACAGCGATATTGAAGATATCAAATGAGAAGCTGCACTCAGTGGACATGTCCTCGTTTATCATTTTTACTGAAGGATGTTTGAATGATGTAAAATTCCTTGTTTATTATCCAGTGTGAGATGGTCAGAATTGTTCCATAACAACGCAGCTCACGTATGCATCTTTTCTGAAGCAGTATATTTGAGTTGAAATAACTTCTCGAAAACCAGATCAGCAGACTTGGTTTCCATCGCATCTAAGGATAAATTAGTTCATATTTACGTTCATTTTCCAAGAGTATGTGGCCTTCCGCAGAAGGCAGTGGAATTCAGGCGAATACTGGATTGCCGTCGACCGTGCATTTCAAGAACAGCCATGCGTTTCTTCCAAAAACTCCAAAAGAATTATGCGGTCAAAAATAATTCCAAATGACTCGATTGATGAGAATTGATAGATGGACAATGCATATCATCAACCTAAACATTCACATTGTGAAAGTCCAATGATCACAGAAGGAAGATGATCTGAAATAGAAATGCTTTGATTAGGGTTATTTACAATCCTCACACATCAACATGCGACACGAGCGATACCATTTGCGGAACCGGGAACTACCGTGTGAAAATGCAACCAGTCGAGGAACAATCAAACCACATCCACTTCAGTCAAAATCCTCATTACCAATTCTAGTATGTTTCAGTCGGACAAGCACGTGATGCTATGTGGTCCGGATGAATAATTCCGGACAAACATACACATACACACCACATACACACTGACTGATAACACATTGTTCATGTAAACTTTATTCCGACTAATACGATTAAAACACTAGCATAACAAATCACACACAAACAATCGTCCATAATTATATCAAAATCAAAACACGAACTCTCTCACCTAAATTATGTCGACCAATCTGAAGCACATCTGATTCGAACAGATTTGTATAAATTGAATCACAAAACGAACCAGATCAGACAGTTTCAAATGTGGGTGAATTCGAGAGCACAAACGAGGCAAAGTAAAATGCTCACCAACACAATTCTCACCATTTCTCTCCTATTCACAATCCTGATTGGAAACGATGGCTTCACGATTGTCGAACAACCCATCTCCGAATTATCAACCCATTCAAACTCTCAATCTGAGAATCAAACGGAGAGAAGACTGTTGAGCGAGACCAATGTGGCTGACTCAGACAAGATTGTGCGAGTTCAAGTTGGACGTTTCGATGATTTGATCGAGTTGGATTCGCGTGATATTTCGGATGAGAATTCGAAAGTGATTGAGAATGTGACAGATTTGAGGCATTCGGATGTGGATGTTGGTGTGATGGGGAATGAGTCAGTGATCAGTCCGGCTCGACATTATGGTCGTGGTCGTGGTCGCGTATGTTTCCGTGTGTGTGTGCGAGGTCGATGTATGGTTCGTTGTCGATCGTGGTAATTTTGATTGGGTGATTTGGACATGTTCTTTTACATATCTGTGAACGATCGATTGATGCCATCTTGATGGAGCACTTCGTGTACATGAATCGTTCCATTCTTTTGTCAATCGTTTCCTTTTCCATGTACCAATGATATATTTCCAATAAACGCTCACTTCGTTTTCCTCCATTCTGTCTTTATCAATCATTGCCTTGGACTTAATTCAGTGAGAATTCTCAATCGTGTATGTTTGTTGGTATGCAACCAGTGAACGAATATTGCTTTAGTTCGGCACGCATTCCGACTGAGAGTTCTACATTGTTTTCGAAACGATATTGCGTCCCTTAATTAATTTAAGTCTTATTCTATGTTGGTGATGTACACCGCTTATGTTTTCCTAATGTGGCTGAATGGGTGTTCCACTTCGGAACAGAAATAATGCGATTGTTTCATTTACGCAATGTGTGTTTAATTCGGTCTGATTATTCACCAGTGTTAGCCCAGCACGGATGTATAGTATTTCCAACTTGAATTCAAGAGGCCGTTTCACGGATATACCCACTCGAATTGAACCAGTCGATCAATAGAAAAATAATGGAGAATTGTTCGTTACGTGTTCCTGAGTTTGTGATGACTACTGAATTGTGAACAGGAAATATAGCATTTTGAGTTTGTACAAATCATTTTTGGAATAATTGCGCTGCATCTAGAATCGTGTCTGATGTAACAATGAACCGGAGTGCACTAGCCGGAGATAAATTCCGAAAACTGGAGATTATATTGCATTTTCCACATCCGATCATACAACGCCGTGAACTGGAATCGATTCATCGGCCTTCCAACCATGGAGTAAATTGATGCTATCGCGTGATGGTCATTCGAATGTCAATAAAATAGAGTGGGATATTTTGATGGGAGAAATACAAGTGAATCATCTATTGACTAATATTCATACCCCTCATTACAATATATTATTCGATAAAATCAAGTTTCGCTAGCCCACGTGTCCATTACGCGATGCTAAGTGTTTGTATCATTGGTGACTGTGTCGCTTGAATGAGTGAATTACTCGTGAGACAGGCAACAAATAATCGTTCACGTTTCCTGGAATTCATAAATACCATCACGTAAATCACATGTTGGTAGCACTCAATGCATGGTGATTTTGCGGGTGTCGTTCAAATCCCACCCAGTGCCGTCGCACATCCCAGGACAAGTGCTACTACTCAAATCTCCTTCTACCGTAGCCTCACTCAGCTGATCAGAATATTTGAGATTCCTGAGGCACGAGTTATCGTGGGACTTGGACATCGGTTGAAGCGAGCCTGGTATAACGAAAATCGAATTATCGTGATTGGCATATCGCGTGGGATGTAACAGAAACAATGGTTGACTGACAACGGAGCCCATACCTTTACTGGTGCAATTGATAGGCCTAACTGAATGCTTAGCAAGATGGGTAGAACTGACATTACCACGACCATGAATAAACTGCACTGAATAAACCGATGTTGATGTGAGCATGAAAGGTATAATGAAGTTTGGTTACACTGGGGCGTGTTGCTTTTGCTCAGTGGTACAATTACGGTTTACCGGCGATTTCATTGATAAGATCGCAAATTGATTGAACGTCTGTAGTGGTATTCTAGCCAAATTTTCGCATAGCTCGATGCAGTACCCATGAAAGTGGAGCGTTATTATGTATCGACAAACTAATTGATTAGTCAATCGATCTTCAACATGAAGTGGATAGCTTGACTGAAAGAATGCACTGGAAATCGATCAGACCGACCAGAGAAGTGACTCGTGAAATGATGGATACTGTAGATAACAAATCTTGGAATGCTCCTTCATAGAAAGTTGAACGGTCTATTTGAAGATGGATTTCCATTGATCGTCTCAACGAAGCTGACTATCATGTTATTAGCGTGGGACCAAATTGGTAGAAATGAACTGACAGGTTTTATTGAGAAATGATTTTCGCTTCAGTTTTGTGTACGCTACTTTAAATCTGGTCTCCCTATCTTGCACAGTCATTCATGTGACGTCAATGCTCAAACGATGGTGATTATCACTGGACAACACATTGGAAAACTTTGAAGATTCATACATCACATGTGGGTATGCAAACCAGCAAAATTATAATGTCAATCAGAATGTTCGATCAAATGTGAAGGAGCGATTAATGAAAATCTTACTGTATTGTTTTCTCACTGATTACTTATTGGGGATGTATATGAAACAAATGCAGAGGCCACACTCAGGTCCATCTTCTCGATGTTTATGTTACTGGATAACTTCAGATTCCAGATGAATCTGTCATATTATTTTCTCAAACCAGCGATGTAGCATATGGTCAGAGTTATCATTGCAGTGAACAACTGCAAACATATACGAAACATTGAGGCGTATTATTTGATTTCGAACAACGCCGATGTGTCTTCCTTAGTTGAGCCACTTTCATCCTATCTGACGACACTTGACATGGATCAATAGTGTGAGGGTGATTGATGAAAATCTTACTGTATTGTTTTCTCACTGATTACTTATTGGGGATGTAAATGTGTTCAGACTTCGATGGTTACCGTCCTCGCTGGAAGCTGGTTTGTGGAACGTAGTCCAGGCGATTCCAGCTCTCTCTACAATAGATTCAACTGGATTTGTGATCTGTTTTTCCTTGATCCAAAATATCATATGGACTGCGAGTTCAGCGAATATTTTTATCCATTCTGCCCTGGAATCCTACCTACAATAGCATCCCATATGTTGCCTAATTAAAGGTCAGTCGTGGTCTCAGACTGTTTAATGCTGACTTGTATACTCGAAACATCTGGCGTAGATGAATGGGTGCCTCACATTTGTCCTTCTCTCGGTTTGTTCATTATTTAACGAGTGATCGAAAGTCCGTGTTATCACATAAATCTCACGGAATACCTTTCACACAATATCTCTGACCGCGTGTGTTGGATGCCGTCGATGGAAATTGTGATTTCAAATACGCACAATAAATCCCATTAGAAGAACGACGAACGAACACGGGCAAACCATGATCCAGGTTCACATCCCAATTGGTGAATGCAATTGTTGCTTCGTCTACAACGGTGATCGACCACCAGAATCATTTCTGACTACTCGCTTACTCATTATTCTATTCACACCCGCAATTGTTTGATTGTTAGTCCCCTGAACAATTCCCGTACTTTCTCCGTTGATGACACCACTTGTGTGTATTTGAAACGAACTTCAATTAAAACTGGTTGGTTTGTTCGAAAAGGGAAGACCGGTTTGAATAGAAATGTTAACACCAATTCTGACAATTAAGTAACAAGTAATATTCCACTTTATAATCATCAATATTCGATTATCACAATAGCTCGGTGATTCTCGTGAATTATATTTGCAGTTGTGACCGTGTTCGTCGATTGGTCTTTGACGTGTTACTTACTAAATCATGTTTTTGCACTATGATCGGAATGTAACAACACTCACAAACCTGTACTCACTGGTCCTATGCAATATTATATACCGAATGAGAAAATTGTGATCGGTATACCATTTCTGTGCGCGAATCTGATTCGGGTGATTGATCCTAAATACCAGTGCGCATATATCGATGATGCGATCCGGAGCAGGGTTCGTACGTACTAGAAATCGACGGTACTAAAACAAAAACACCTCACCCTATGCTGATTTTAGCAAGAAGAAAATTCATTTGCATTACTTGCGTGAGTGTTTATTACTAATTTGCGTGAACGCAATTTGGAAGACGACAAAAGGTTTACCAAATACAGTGTTGATTTTAATTTCTAAATCCCTTACGCATTCGCCAGGCGTAAGTTTTGCCGTGTTCTCCAATGTGGTTCTTATCAAGACGAATTTCAATGTGATGTTTCAACATATTAGGAACATTAAAAGAACAGATAGTGTAACAACTACCCCGAGTAAAATGGAAGGATCGCTGAGAATTCTGATTCATGAATCAGGTAGGATAAATAGGCATTCACTGTGTCTCAAGGATCAGAAATATCTGGGAATAAAAGCGGTGCAGATTCGTGCTTCCTCAAAAGTTCACATTTCTACTGTTGGACAATCCTGTTGAGTGTTTCACTTGAACTGCCCAGGGGAGGTTCGAACTGTAAACTCTAGCGTTTCTACCACTGCACTCCACCTTCGGTCATCACACGTCAAAGCTTTCAACAGATCGAGTGCCGAGTTTGTCCGTTCATGTTGGCACGTGCTCTTATTTGGTTCGCTGGTTCAGATTATTTATTCCAATTTAGTATTACCTCACTTTCATACTGTAACCGCAGTCTAATTTACACCTTTGTAACCGATTTGTTGATTCGTTGCAGCACAGGCTTCCTGGTTTGCTGATTGTACCACAATTGAAACAGTTTGTCACACGGGACTTTCACGATTCAACATCTTTCACACTGCTTACAATAAATGAAGTGTGTCGAAATATGACAAAATGGCATAGCATTTTTATCACTTGGAAAGAGGTTGTTGCTCATTAGGGCTCCAATGTGACACGCACTCATATGAGTCCATTGTGATGGTTTGTTATTCCTTACTATTCAGTCTACATGTCTTTGAATAGGTCTCATCTGGTCGTCCCTGTTGTCTACTGATTCTAGATGATGTATAGTATGATACGTAACCGTAGTCGTTCGTCACGTTCATTCATCGTTCGCTTGTGTGAAACAACTGCTGACTTCTAATCAGTTTGGAAAATCGTTGGATAAGCAACCGATACTCGCATACATTATCTAGAAATGGACATCACGGAACCAGAGAGTCGGGCCTCAATGAACGATGCTTTTTATTATGCAACAGTGATTTACGTTTTGTCGTCTCATCATTAGTCAAACTATTTCTCCGGCAGATGCACAAACTCAATGTGATCACAAATACGAAACCGATAGTTGGAACTTGAAGGGGTATAGTAAATGAGAAAAAGAAGAACAGATTAAGGGACGAACTTGAAAACAAAATGACAGCGATGTCCAAAATCTTCCAAGTTTCCATATTTGATTAAGTGATCGTGATGACTGATTAGGTATGTCGTATTTGTTCCTAAAGTACCAGGTGACAACTGGACAGTCAAGACTAGGTGAGTTTTCTCCTCATTCCTTGAAAGGGAAAACCGCTAGCTTAGCTAGATATGGAATAAACGAATAATGGAATGTTATGGTTTGGAATACATCAAGTTGAATTAGCTTGATAGATCGGCATTGGAAATACTGCAAGCAAGCTAGGAACAAATATGTGGAGATGTTGTGACTTCGGAAAGTGTAGTATTGAACAATTATTCACATTTGGAAAAGTGGAGTCTGTCCAAATGGTTCAATAATTCAGTGTGGGATTTGTTATTACACTTATGGGAGCATTCAATCATCAAACCGTATTTGACACACCAACCAGGAAAATGATAGGGCAGTAGGGTAGTATTTGTAGCATAACTTGCGCAAACGAATGATCATACAAGGGATGTTAGTAGGAAGGCGAGATGAATATATGTCTTCTTACACCGAGAAAACGTGTTGCACACCACATATTCACATATCACACTGGGCTTCTTGTATATGGTAAACGAACTATTGTGAGTACTGCGTAGTTTAATTGTGATATGGATTTATGATCATTAGTCCCACAGACGTCCTCTTTGGATTAAGTGCTAACTTGGTGGCCACTGACCATTCAGTCAAGGTTATTATTGGACTGCTGTAGTTGATCGAGGCTAAAGTTATTTCAAGATAGAAAATCGACCAAAAGTTCGCTGGGATAGCCGAATCTAAAAATGATGTAATTGACAGAATGTCATACGTATGGCAAGCGGGCAAAGATTGTGAAAACATAGTATCCTTCGGGATCTCGTTGACAACAATTATTGCATGGAATCTATGAACGAACAATTACATCACAAGTGGTGACACTTAACCATATCACTCGATGTCCCCAACACCGGGAATATTGCAACACTGTTGTTTAAAAGATATGGGGGAGCTTGGAGCTTACCTCGATCTTCACCTGGCACTTGGAAATCTTCAGTGTGCCTTAAGTAAGACAGTTTACCGCCTGAGCTAAGAGGAACGAGAAAGTGAGAGAGTACACTAAGAAATTTGGAGATAGTGAGAGGTAGTTGATTGTTTATAAGTTCTTGAAAAAAGCTGGTAAAGGACAGATTGACAGAACACCACGTTATCGGCATATTTGGAATCCGTGCGGGTAGTGCAGTGGTCAGTTCGTTGATATAAGTGGTAACGACTAAAGGAGGAGAGAACGGGACCCTGAAGAACACCAGGGTTTTCATTTGAAGGATTGAATAAGATTGCACCAACTTGAGTACGTAAGTTCATTCGGAAAAGTAATCTTTGAAATATGATAGTAAAGAAGTGAGACAGTGAAAAAGACTCCGACTCCTAATGCAGTAGAGAACGTGAAACCTAATCAAAGGATGAGCAATAGCCGAGGGGAATCCGTCGGACGGATCTCATGAAACCACTGAAGATCTTTTCAATGAATTGGCAAGCTGAAGCAATTGCATTCGAAATGCTGGGTTTGTATGCAAACTGATGGCGGTCATTTGCAACAAAATGGAGAAAGGCAATTTGGTGAGCATAAGGCTATCGGTCAAACTGAGCGCAGAAAAATTGATGAAGATGGGACGGAAACATTTTTAACCAGAGGTTGAGAGTAGAACGCTGGGAATAAACCATGCGGTCATGGGTTATCAGAAGACACGATTAACATCAACCTCAACAGTTTTGTTGATGAAGAAAGCCATGGTTCAGAATTATGGAATCTCTCCAAACTTGAGAAACATGGAAACTGAGTAGCCTTGAGCCATAGCAGTAGGTAATTTTGAGGTTGAAAGTAACTTGTAGATTTCTTTTGAGAAAAATGACCTCATATCTGAGAGAACTAATGCAGAATAAGATTGTACGGTACACGATGCGGAATGAGTAGACGTGGTGTTCAGGTTTTAGGCATCTGTATTGCAGTTTCTGGAACGGTCCCGTTTTTTACATGGAAGCCGAATTTCGTACCAGATCAATTTACTGTTGGATTTACAGAAGAACAGATGCGCAAATGTATTCAGCTGATGTACCGTTTGTTTGATCAGGATGGAGTGTTGTTATGTAGAAGTATTGTCAAAGATATCACCAACAGAGAACGTATTCCATTGTTGTTAAAGCTACAGTCTCCATAAAACTACACAAATCAAATGCCACATGAAGTTCTTATATAAATAAGTCTACTGAAGCAGAACAGCAATGGAAATAAAATCACTAAGAAACAACGGAAACGAATCTCTGAAGGAGGGTTTTGTTAGTTGGTGAGACGTTTTAGAGGTAACCTTTATCGGTTTCGTAATGACGATTAAATGGTATGTTGGATGTGGATACATTCAGGGTGAGATGATATTCAGGGATTGGTCCCTGTTCGAAACAGGAGCTTTCATTTGCAAGTGAAAATTCCTAGTTATAATTCCGTCTAAAACAGCATTTCTGCTGGTTACTTGACCAAAAGCAGTTAAGTGGTGCGTGAGCGCATGAATGGAACCCTCTACAAGAATGCGTCAACAATCAAGTAAAAACTGGAATAAGAACTGGCACAAAAGCTTCAAAGAACAGGATGATGTCTCTCTGGGAGCAAGTTGGAGCTTTGTACGAAATACTGGTCACAGTGCCTCGAAAACGCAAGAATTCAAGATGACATTTTGCAAAAACCTAGTCAACTTCATTATTCGGGGAAGTAAACATAATTGCAGACTTTCACGACTACTCGGAATTGTTGTTAGTACCCATACCACCACTTGTTTTCATCTTAAAATGTTTTGCTGTCTTAACGGAAAAACTCAGGTTTCTCGCGAACATCCATTTCGTCTTTATTAAATTCGTTTAGGTGAAACTATTGGATCCGGACCACAAAGTTATTTACATTATCCCGACAGTACAAAACAGTGATTAGAAACGACATCTTTCCGAAAAGAAACCATATTTCAGTATTGATCAATGAGGGGACTACCACCTTCCATGAGGTTGTGCAAATAAGGGCAGTCTGTCAACCGGCGCGGTTGGGTTCACTAGTCAAAATTGCAAAGAAAAGAGTTGTGTTTGTCTACACGAAGTATATTGTTTATATTGTATATTCTTTTCCGAGTGAAAATATCTTTCGAGTGATGGAATCTCGGTGACATGCATTGATAAGCAGAATAATTCCAAGAGCAAGTTCACATTACGATGTAGCGTAACTAATCTTGGGGCTACCAATCTGCAACTCCATGTGTTACGTGAAATACGGTAATCAGTGTTTCAGGCCGAACTAAGTATGAAAAAGAGTACTCCGCCCCGTCATTTGATATCTCCGACAATGTATCGTGCGCCACAAACCAGAAGTGAAAGCCTTCTTATCACGGTTCGCTGATTAGGATCTCGAAGCATTATTCTGAGCGTCACGGTCTGATGGCTTCGAAATGCATCAGGCACTGTTTGATTTGGGGCATGGAAAACACACGTGACAAAATTGCAGAATTCAAGTTGGATGTCCGCTATCCAGAATAATCTTTGATCATTCCCATCATTAACCTTATATCAGCATAGCTGTTATGCAGTTTCCGTCAATCTCAAACAAGTCACGTTCACGAGTACAGCGTAGTCGTCCACGTATCTAACGTCGATTTGTTCATAAACTATTATATAGGGCTCAATGATTGTTGTATCGAAGCTACAGGGAGCTTATACCGGTGAAGTTCAAACGAGCTTTCCATGTGGGAAATCTCAGCCACTATTGATTCTTATATAATATGACTCATCATGCAGCTTGAACGCTCAACTCACCATTGGAAACCATGGAAGCACTGTACAGCTGTTCCATCCTTGTTGGGAATCATCAGCAGTGCACATCCACCGAGCCCCCACGGGGACTCGAACCCGGGGTGAACGATTGTGAATCGAACACCTTAACCACAAGGCTATCCGGGTTGGCTCTCAACGGTTTGTTGAACATCTACACTACATGATATAGAACCCTTCCGTCACTGGCTTTGAACGGTAACAACCCGCTTCCCACACAGCGATCGACTACATGCGAAGTGAAAATGCTCATGCAACGAAATTAATTTGCTTCAGTTATTACTTCACAAAAAATAGTGAGGCCAAAACCACTGAATTGAAGAAGCATACCAAGCAATATTTTGTTCAATATTTGCAGGTGTATACTTAGTTTACGCTAGTTGTTCCTAAAATCCGAACAAAAATATGATGGAAGCTAACAAGGAAAATCACTTTGTGGAGCGAGTGGTAGGTAAGTGATCTGCATTTGAGACCTCCCATGTTGCAGTTTTCCCTTTAGGCTACAACCTAGCATCCATAAGAAACTCTGCGCACTCTTTTAGAAGTGCCATAGACTGGCAGTTGTTCTTCTACCAGTTGTGCCGGTGTCTGGATAGTAATGAAGGCAGTGGCAATTTGGGTCACTTAGTAAGCGCACTTAGTAGGCGACCGAAGTCAGACCGTTTTCATTAGCCGATATAACCCGTCGCCTTTGGAGAGCTGTTCGAAGAATGTTTCCAAATTGAGTACGTTCTTTCACTATCACGACTGTTTGTCCAATACGGGATCCCGTCCCATGTCCAGTCAGTAATAATATTGGAAGAAAATTATTCAGACCGTCATAATTTTACTCGAGGAACTCAAAAGTGTAAAAATGTTCATGTTACTGCATTTTACGAGCCAACAGTCTGGGTTAGCCAGATCGCGATCACAGTACAGAAGTCAGGAGTTATCTGCCTCTGCGTAGAATCCAAAACCAAATTGCCTTGCTCAGAAAGGAGCAATACAGATTACTGATAACTGGTGATATTTTTATGGATGTAGGTGAAGTATGTTGCATTGCTGGTAACTTGAATTGAATAGTGAGTTAAACTTTTCTCCCTTTTGTGGTAAACAGTTTATCAAAACAGATAGAAGACATAAATTGCGAGATGCTACCATTTCTTTTAATCTTCTCAGTCGCGTACGTAAAACATGCGATTTCGTGTTCAAATGGAGCACAGAGCAAAACAATGGAGTAGATAGTGTCAAGCGAAACTCGGAAACCATTCGGTAAACCTGATTGGTTACCGCCACGGCAGGCACACATTGTGGGTCAACAGTTTCTGTGCACACAGTGGGGGCCTAAGTCTACTTATCAACACTGCCTCACAGAAAGCTAGGAGCTTTGGGTTCCGATTCCATGCAATCACTCGGAACGCTTGACCCGGATCAATCCGATGACGAGAGGTCATGCTAGCATCTCGCAATTTATGTCTTCTATCTGTTTTGATGAACTGGATCAATGGGACCCAATGTTTCAAGTAAACAGTTTAGTCGTTTTTCCTTGAATTGGATTACCTTTCGGACTGAATACATCCAGCCACATATTTTTCCGAAAAGCATGGATAGAACTGTACGTAAAGTGAAAGAGCTAGGTTGCGTAGCAGATAAAATGCAGATCTAAGGTAGAATATCACGTGCATGATTCGAATTAGGATAGTTTCCTGAGGCACCGCATTCAACAGAGCAACCTACTGAATGAAGATAAATCTGAACACTGGGTATCGCTGGTTGCTTTCCACGGCTGTCGGTTGATAACTGGATTGAAAAATGTAGATTTCCGAAGACCCGAAGCAATTCAAATGAAAACTCACACAACAAGAGAGAATGACAATGGGGTGAGGAGCAACAGTGTGTGTTTGAAACTATACAAGTTGTGTCAGTGTTTGGATAGTAATGAAGGCAAGGGCAATTTGGGTTACTTAGTAAGCGCACTTAGCGGCCTGAATCAGACCGTTTACATTAGTCGACTTAAACCGTTACCGGTTGAGAGCTACACAAATGAAGCTACCAAGTTGAGCACGTTCTTTGTGGTTGCCTTAGCTTCTTGTCAAACATGGGATCCCATCACATGTCACGCCATAGAGATGATGCCAAGGTCCATTTGATGTACCATTCCGCATCAATTCCATTCACCCTATCTAGTAAATACCCGAATGAAGTCACCACGAGAAGCATTGTGTGGTCAATGACAATGATGACAACGAGTAAACATATTCAGGCTACCAGCAAGTCAAAATACACCACATCACCAGACTTTTTACCCCGGACTCATTCTCATTACCCTTGGTCCAAGATACCCATCGAATTCCCAGAACCAGTTCAGTGATACATTGTGCCCACCTATGTTTGTGACTAATCAAACTCCAGAACTAGGATCATGACTTGGTCCATCTTCCCGAATCATACAGACCGTCATAATTTTCCCCAATGAACCTAAAATAAAACGTTTTGTGTTGATTTCCATGGATTGCTTGTTTCCATAGTGTAGCTGTGCTGTTTAGTTGCAGGGAACTCTCAAATTCTGAGCTGTTTGTGATTTTGCAGCAAGTAGCCTTTCTACAGAAAGCTTTAGAAATAAACTGTACCAGATGATCCTTGGACTGTAACATTGTGGTTATCCTTTCGTACTCATCAGCTAATGTGTATTCTGTGCTTATTTCAAGTGCCCTTTGAAACAGTGTTCGAAATAGTTTGAATATATATTACATGAACACGAAGCTCGTGAATTATTGACATCGGCCAATCCACTTGTTATGTCTGTAGACTGCTCTGAAATGTCTGGTTGGCTAGAAATCTCAACGTTCAGAAAGGAGATGCTGTTTCATTCCGCTTCACAAAGAGTCAGTTTGATATTTAGGTGGACATTATTGAAGTGATCCAGTAATATATTCGCATCACCGATGTTTTCATTATTGATGAATATAATATAAACGTAGCTTCTGTGAAGATCAAGTATTGAAATGTCTCGTCGTAATAACTGTTTCAATAAATCAGGAAAATAATCTGCCAGGTTAGATCCAAGGAGACTTCTCAAAACCACCCTGTATATTGGTCGATGGTAAAAATTGATTCACCGGATGAATGAGGATCTTCCCTGTGGCTCCAAACTGCGATGACCAGTCATATCGCAGTGATCACATCATCAACGAAACCAAAACCAATAAGATGATCAAGTATGGAATATTTAATTGAAGAAAAAAGAAGTTCAAATCCGAACAGCTCGATCTAGATCATATGCGACACCAAAAGTACGAAATTGCCTGCACATAACGAGGCCCCAACCCTTCTCAGTTATAAACCGGGAAACTGCATGCCGCGAGAATGGTCCATAAGCTTGAACCTACTCTGGTGGCCCAACATTTATTCACTCTCCTATTCTTGTTCGCTTCCATAATCTTTCATCCATTTCAATATTGTCTCAATTCCATTGGGTACTTTATTACCCATACAAGATCTCATTGACTGCAGCATTCTTGTGTACGGAGGGTCTGTGATTAATTGTGCCAACCTATGTTTGAAACTTCTCAAACTCCAGAATTAGGATTATGATTTGGTTCATCTCCCCGAAATTGAGATGGTCATGGCGGATATATTATCTCGGGCGTGCGTCGCGAATGACGTCAGTGAGCCGTTATAGTTTGAACAAGACCAGATGATCGATTGAAGCGTAATAGATAACGGAAATTTCATCAAATAACAAACAGCAACTGCTGGTGACACTGTACTCCTACAACCAGTAAAGTTCGTTTCCAACAGGAGGCTCCAGGCAAAGGAAGATTTTCCGACGCAGTGTGTCCTATTGCACAAAGAATGAGAATTATCCTCAATTAAAAAACAGGTTGGTATTCGAGGGATACTAATTATTCACCCCGGAACAACACAGATGAATTAATGAAGAGATAGCGGTTGTCACACAAAGTCATAAAGGGAACCACCGCTAGGCAAAGGAAGTTTTGTACTAGCCTCATATGAGCAATCAGATCAAAGACTACGTACCACGACGTTAACCACGCCGAACCCATGAGAACAGGCAAAAGAAAGGATTAGTTTTGTTTCGTGTACTAATTACTCACCCTGGACAGAGTTTGGCCACAGATAGTTTGGGGCATGTGAAGAACCATATGCTAGTTCCTATTGATTATGAGAGTGATTTCTTCGGAAACGACCTGCTGAGTACCACGAGTAAATCCAACGGAATCAACCAATTACGTGCTCATTTTACCGGCCTCAGTTCTCGAGTTCACGAGTTCAACGGTGGGTGGAATTTGGGGACAGTCCAAACCACAGTCAATCCAATATTTTGCTAATATATTTTGTGGCACATTTTTTGTACTTGGCCCGTAACTGTCGTGGTCATCAAATTTGATCTCGAGTTTGCTGAACTTTGGTTATGGCTTGTGAATCGTTGTGGCCATAAAGTTGAGGTCAGTGTATATTTCGCATGTTTACAATTTGCTAGTCCATTACCATGGAATTTACTAATCAATCTTGTTTTTAATATCAAGTTTCGTTATTCTGGCTATGCTTTACTCAAAATCAGGTTCATGATTTCCCAGGCAGACAGTGCTTCGTTGCTCGGTCAGGATGGAGACTAAATTTTGGGGTCAGTGAAATGAGTGATGGACCAACCAGTGGCTAACAATTTTCTGAACCGATTGAACCAAGTCAACTACTCGGGGTACAATTGGACCAGCCAGTCACGATAGTCGTTTACCAATAATAATTGAGCCAAAGTGTTTGCGGGCACGGATTTGTTTATGGCCACCTCATGTCTCTTATGAATGATCTGTTTTGTACCAGTTTACCGAGATTGTTCGAAGGCAGAAATGTTTTCCTACTAGAGCTAGGGTCACGGATCAGAACAGTCCACCTTCTATCAATACCCAGGGTTCTGCAGAACTCGGGTAGATTCGCTTTTTCAGTGTTAGTATACTAATCGGAGGGTAGTTTGCAAGGACATCCCCAGATGCAATTCCAGTGGTTGACCACTGCACCAACTATCGTCGCGACATTGATTGATTGTTACGTGGTCGCGTTTCTCAAACAAATTACATACCGCATGATGTCAAAAACTTAACAAGTGTTTGTTTCAGAAATTAATTTAACCGATTTATTACACAAATCACCGGGTCCCGTGGGAGAATTTCAAAATCCTTAGTACCTTCATCCGAATGTTGTTTATGAGGAGCTAAAATATATTTACATCAATAGAGCCTTCGGACCCGATGGCATCAGTTCGGTTGTTCTGAACTCTTGTACTGTCCACTTGGCTCCTACATGTTTGCTCGAAGTCATACTGAAGGCAAACTCGTTGAGTTACAGTGATAAGTTCGTATCTATCAAATACCAAGGAAAGAAATTGACAAATTTCGTCTCACCGCACCCACGTCGATCTCTCTGAAGACTTTCGAGCGGATAGTAATTGACGATCTTAAGCCTACCGTCAACGTCTTTCATTTAAACCTATTTGTCTACCGAAAATGACGTACTTATTTGGATGTCGTCAGCAGTCTTATCCATTAAGTAGAGTCTTTGTTTGACCAGAAAAGCACACTTGTGTGCGTCTGTTTTCTGAACTACACAAAATGTTTTTAATTCGCTCAGCAGGAAACCTTTGCTGTCTCCTTTAGACCAGCAAGGATAACCCCCTTTGCTTTCCAATTAGTTGAGACTATTTCACGAACTGGTCTCAGTGCACATATCCTAATGCTCATCGATCATCCCAATCCCCAATAAAAATGGAGTGTTATAAGGCGATATTCTTTCGCCATTTTGATCGCTTGCTATATGCATGACCTCCTCTCTGAATCGTGACTCATTACTTTTGAATACGCCGACCATATTGTGGCCCGTTATGTGATTCTTAGGACAGTAATAATATCAGTCTACTTCAAAAGTCTATTTGTTCGATGATAAGATGGTCCAGCATTGTCAAATCAGCACTGAATCCAAATCAGTGTGCAGAAGTACTCTTTTCAGCTGATTGCGAATCCCCATCAAATTATCCAGCCTTCATGGTAGGAAGTTCCAACATGCAAAATATTCAGTGATATAAATATCTTGTTATGCTTACTTCAACAGATTTTAAGTGGACAAGATACCTACTCAAGGTAATAAGTTTGACATTGTACATCTTTCGTCAAAATTCTCTACATGTACCTACTCATATCAGCTTTAAGTTTATTCAGTATTGAGTGCTATGTCGCTAGTTATACCGCTCCCTGTCATCTTCCCTAGTTTGCTTGGGAAAACTTTGTGTTGATCAAGCATCCCGGTAAACGCAGTTCTAAGTACAGTAACAAATTCCACCCTGAGGTAATAAATTTCGTGGAAAATGATCCATTTTTCTGCATTCGATCGGCTGCGCAACACTAGAATTTCTGACGACATACTCCCACATTCATTCAAATCTAATTCACAGTAATTCCCACTGTGCTACATGTTGGAAATTCAAGTTGGCATGTGCCTGGACTGCAAGGCCCTATAACTCCTTGCCACTTCCGAAGCATGTGACTCATTATCTTTCGCTGAAAGTTTACCCCTTCTGGACAAATAAGATGGGTCCTTGGCTTGACTTGCAATTAATTTCGTTTTGAGATCTTTAGCTCGAATATGCTCACAGTGACTGTGGCTTGCGCATCCCGAGTTCACTAGCGTTACTTGTTTTGGGGAAAGTTTGCTTGGGGAAAGATACGCACACATATCTTGTATCACTTCCGGCAGGAAGACTTTCTCATAGGATCCGACTCACCGGCGTCTAATTGATGTCTTAATAAATCAGTTCGGCCTCAGTCTGTGTCGGTCCACGCGAGCATATCAGCACGAGTCCTGAATAGTGCAGCCGGCTGTTATTTCCCACCTTGGTTAAACACATCCACCAAAACCTGTCAGAATGTCCACAGTGTATCTCTCTACGTTTTCTCCCTTAAATTCTATAAGGAGCTTGATTTTATTCGCCCCGTTACACTATCTGATCTCATCAGTGGTACTGAGTGTGTCGATGTCGTTAGCAAAATAATTTGGTGAACAAGTCTATCCCGAGTAGTAGATTACACGTCATTGTGTCGAATTTCCGCCCATAACAACCTCACTCCCGAAACAACTTCATCTTTGTGAACCTCCGACATAATTCTGGGATTCTACTTTGATCTTGGTACCGTCATTACTTCTTACGTGCAATGCGAGCAGAAGACAAGATTCAATAATTATATGTACTAACACATAACGATACTGGGGGAATAACGATTTGAGAGCACGTCGTGGCGATGCATTATTTGAGCTTTCAATCTTCATGCAAATTGTATTCTGGTTATAACAGTAAAACCTCTTCTGTTACCACTACTACCAGGAACACATAAGAGCTCGCTGTGCCGATACGGAATGACAGAGACATTATTTGCTCACATCAGACAACGATTCACTTGAGCACAATTCCGGCATTTCACTGAGAGTTGGGAGTGTGAACATCAAACCAGTAGTCCATTGCTCAGTATGGGAACGAGCTAGCAGTAACCGTAGCGAAAATAATGTTGAGTTTAGCGATATGATCCCTAAATGAGCGCCACTTCAGGCTCATTCCTAATTGCAGTTTGATGTAGGATTGACGATTGTAAAGGTGAATTCATACATTGCTTCCGAATGTGTGCGATGTTTTTGGGCACAAAAGTGGAATATTGAAGTGTAAGGGATGCAGTTTGTATGGGGAAAGATACGCACACATATCTTGTATCACTTCTGTGGAACACGGGACCTATCAGAGCTGGGATGTTTGAGGGGAATGATGGGTTCAGAATATATCAGAATATCCTCATCAACGGAGAGTTTGAATGACAGTTGGGTTATGAATCTCACGATGTTGGTGTGGATGAATCCATTGAACGAAGCAGTTGGAGTGGAAATGTATTTAAATTGTGAGCTTTCCGGAAGATGAGGAATGTTCACAAGAACGCGGGATACGAGAAGCAACCATGTTTGTCGTAGAAAAGCGGAAGTGAGGGAAGTGGATGAAACGTCATCTATGGAGAGTCTATTTCGTTCGGCACACAGCACATCATGGGACATCCAGAATCGGGCAAAAATTGGGATTCAGTGAAAGGAATCAGTTTATTCATCAGATAGTCGACGGTTATCTGAGCTGACCATAATCGAATCATTTATTAGGGTGCAACCAGACGAATCAGTGAGAAAAGCCAGTTAGTTTTACCGGTTGGAACAAAACGACCTTAGGCAAGAGAATTGCGTTTGATCACCACAATCAATCTATGAGCCGTTTCCGTCTACCATTGAAACGAAGTATTTCGGAAACAAAATTATCTTGTTACTGTGATACTCAAACTTCGATCATCGACCTAGTGAGCTTCGGGCACATCGCATCACACCAGATAACCAATGCCCATATCCTCACCCGAAGTACCATCAAGAGCATTCAAATGTAGCCAGAGAGTAGCAAGCCACTGGAACTGGGGACTTCACGAAAACCAGTTCATTGGACATTCAACTCACTCCATCCAAACTTTGAGCCTCACACATGTTTCAAAATTACAGCTTATATACTACGGAATTTGATCGAGTTGCTTATTGTACGATAGATGACCACAGTATCATTTCAGAATAGCTTATTAATCCCGTACTCATCTTTCTTTTGAACCAGTTGCAAATGTTTGATTTCGTTGCATGGTTCGTCGTTTTCATATGTTACCTTCCTGGTGACTCGTGCAGATATATATTCGCGTCAACACAGTTACTCGGCCCTTAGGGCTAACCGAATTCAAAGAAGCTGAGCAACATTTTGTTTGTAAACTTTGATGGAATAAATTTGCTGATGTACCGATGGTCCTGAGGAAAACAAAATTAAGCAGTCCAATTTCCGAAGGCAAAAGGCCAAACTACATATCGACCACATATGCAACTCTGATCGAAGCTACTACATGCGTCGACCGTGTCCTACATATTCTGAATACGATACGAAGTTTGAGCATTCTGATAAAGTCCTAATCAACACTTGTTGATGGGAATGATTATTTGAAGATAACTTGTGACGGAGAGACACTTTGGTTATTGACGAGTTATTGTCATCATCCGACAAGTATATAGGATGGTCTATGGTATCATTGCGCCTTGAGGGTTTGTCGGCTGCCGTGTGAGCTTCTGAGGAAGAACCTCTACCTTTTGCACTCATCTTGCGGCCTCGTTTACAACGATGGAAGTTGATCCTGCATGATGTGCGTTCCACGAGATAGGCGTTCACTACTTCAGTCTGTTCCCTAATTGACGTTTGAGAACTACAGAGGAACGGTCTGAGTGTATGTTCTCTTCGGTATCCAAACAATGGCACTACATTCCGTTTGAATAAGGACCTGCTATTTTATAGAGCCTATGGCCCTTAGTCCTCGGTTCGTACCACGACAAGAATTATACTTGGCAGAGCGCAAAGAAGAAGAACTCGAAAGCTGGAGCAGGATAATATGTGCACTGGAGGAACTTAATGGCATACCGACGGTGTACGCAAGCAAAGCAAGTGGAGCTACCAAATTCAGTAATCGCTCAGATAAGCAAATTTTCTAGTGTGTCTGTAATATCGGTAGCACTACAGGGGACTCCACTTAGTAGGCCGATGCAGTTGGGTTTCGACGGTTGATTGTTAAGTCGGAATAGGTGTCCAGAAACGTTTTTCATGCCTCCCGCTATAATGACGCACAACAATTTAGCCAGCACAAGCTGCTCACCGTGACTCACACTGGTCACTGTGAGTCGATCGCAAAACAGTGTCCTTCTGAGCAAGGAAACCGATGTGGGTACATCCTGTTTGCGATTTTGCAGAGTGACGATAGTGTTGTTGGATCCGTCGTTGTCGGCATACCCCAAAGTTCCGTTTGCCTATTGCGGTTATTGTCTTGCTGAAAGAGCCAGCGTCCGGCGTCAAATGAGATCAACCGGGGTCCAAAGATTGTTGTTTTCGGACCAAATGATATCCTAGATATTCTCGCGGTTACGTCCGACGGGGAGAGCTGAAAGATATAAAAACAAGAAAAGTGTCCCTTGGGACGCGGACGGAAATTCTTCTGAGACTGACATACCGGAGCAAAGCAAGTTACTACTACTGCTTCCTCGATCAACCACGTGGATCCAGAAACTTGACATAATGAGAGATTAGTCGCATACCTCGGGAGTATATTCATGCTTCTGAATATGGACCATTATTTCGATAACTATACAATCTCTCGTGTGCTTTTCTCATGCCCAAAATGACCGGAAGTTTTCTTAAACACAAAGAAATTCATTGCTTTTTGTATGCAACAAAATGGGAAATATTTCAGCCGAACGGGCATTCCTCAAATACTTGCCGCAGAATAGGGGACCAGTTTCTTTCCGGGGACTATCTCATCGGCCACTTGAACTTTGCTCTGATCTTCAATGCCCAACCGAAACTTTTCATTCTCATCCTGACCTTCTGTCACCTTCTCACCTCTAGCAGCTTCATCTCAAAGACGGAATACGCCTACAATCATCATAGTCTTTCAGCCAGCAACATTCTGATACAATCAATCATAGCTGAGTTAGACAGTCTCAATTCCATCCGCAAGTGTAAATTTCTAGGCGATTGGAGATATGGCGACACAAGAAACCTCGTGAAAGACCTAACTGATTACTCATCCGCATGCATATCGAATGGTATTGACATAGACAAGCTCAATAGCTCATGGAGCAGAGCAGTAGAACCTTTAGTTGGGGGACAAGAGCTATTCCCAATAAATGTTTTTCGAAATTCCGACCTCAAAGCTGTTGAGATGTTGCTTCGTTGATGATTGTCCAATAATCAAAGTTATTCAGATGCTGATTAGTTTTGCTTACCCACAGTCACACTTCACTCTCAATGTCCTTGCCATCTGAACACATTACAATCTGTCCGAAGTGGACAGGAAGAGTAAAACGCTAAGAATATGCTTCCGTGAACACAGTGATGCATTCAACTGCATCAACCGGAGCAAGCTGATTTCGTTTCTTCTCCTCTCGGGTGTTGAGCCTTCACTTATTTCTTTATTGACGCATTAATTTCACAATCATCATCAGTTGACTCGTTATAACAGCAAAACCTCTTGTTACCACTACTTGTGATATTCCACACGGAGCTCTAGAAGTCCCGTCTTTATTTTCTGCTTAAGTTTATACCATTCCTCTACATGAAAATACTCCTCTAATCAAATACGCGAGAAATGTCATATTTGGCATGCTACATGCTTGCTATTCTGCATTTCCTACTCTTTTGAATCGCATCAATAAATTTCAGATTGACATCATGCTCACAACTAAAATCTTAACCGGAACAAATGTGACGACATTGTATTTGCCCATTAAAACGGTAGCGAATAAGTTCTCTTCCAAAAGGATTGCACAACCATTACAATAAACTGGTAAAGGCTGTGTCATCTTGACCCAGTGAAGAACCATGGAGTGCTGCTAGACCGTCACTTTCCTTGATCCAAACATGTTGGTTCCATTTTTGTGGGAACCAGATTCACGTCTTTCTATGTTTCACACCTAGAATTTGCCACTCGAAAGCACAACCATAAACTGGCCACGAAGTGACATGATCCATTCCCTCTCATATCCATCCCCGAGGACCAAGAAGAACACAAGTTCAATCTGGACTACGTTAAAATTCTGGATCAAGCAACCACGAGGCACGCGGGGGAGGTTTTGGAGGCCTGGTACTCCCGAAACAACTCAATCTATAGATACTGAACTGGATCACGTGTACAGTCGGATGAGGAACAGACAGTTGAACTAATCAAGAATGTCAGAAAGGGAATTAGTGCACCAAAATCATTCAACCCGTATTATTGAATCTGAGTTTTTCCACTCATACATCTTCAAAACTGACTCGCCAAAAAAATAAAAAATCATAAATGGAAAAAACGGCCTAAAGGGAAAAGAATACAAGCTCACCGAACGGGACGTCAACCGTCAAAGGTCAAATGTCAAGTTCATAGAGGCGATGTCGTAAAACAAACGTCGAGCCTTGGGCAAAACGTCGTCTACGAAGCTCAAGCTCAGGACTAATGACAAACCTATACATATAAGAAACAACAATATTCAAGACGATACTACCAGTTGATAGGTCGTTCACCAGCAGTGTGTATATTGCAGGTTGAAGAACAATGAGGAAACACACATGCATCATTATTCAGATTGATTAATTCAATATTGACCAATGATTTGGGATCTCCTTTTCAATCGACTTGTTTTGTTCTCCACCATCCCTCCATTCATATAGCCACATATGTTGTATGAATCCTCGCAGATTTCTATTGTGTTGTCCAGTGATATTCACCGTTGATTGTGCATTGACGTTACATGATTGGTTGTGCAAGAGAGAGAAACTGGATTGAAAATTGAGTACACAAAACTGAAGCCCAATCCGTAATTTCGTTTCCACCAATTTGGACCCTCACTAATAAGACGGTGGTCAGCTTAGTTGAGACAATCAATGAAAATCCATCTTCAAATAAATCATTCGACTTTCTATCAAGGAGCTTTCCAAGATTTGTTATCTACAGTATTCATAATTTCACGAGTCACTACAGTGGTCGGTTTGATCGATTTCCAATGCATTCTTTCAGTCAAGCTATCCACCTCGTATTGAAGATCGATTGACTAATCAATTAGTTCGTCGATGCTTAATAACGCTCCACTTTCATGGGTACTGCATCGAGCTATGCGAAAATTTGGCTAGAATACCACTACAGACGTTCACTCAATTTGCGATCTTATCAATGAAATCGCCGGTGACCCGTAATTGTACCACTGAGCAAAAGCAACACGCGCCAGTGTAACCAAACTTCATTATACTATTCATGCTCACTGCAACATCGGTTTATTCGGTGCGGTTTATTCATGGTCGTGGTAATGTCAGTTCTACCCATCTTGCTAAGCATTCGGTTCGGCCTATAAATTGCACCGGTAAAGGCATGGGCTCCGTTGTCAGTCAATCATTGTTTCTGTTACAGCCCACGCGATATGCCAATCACGATAATTTGATCTTCGTTATACCAGGCTCTCTTCAATCGATGTCAAAGTCCCACGATAACTCGTGCCTCAGGAATTTCAAATATTCTGATCAGCTCAGTTGGCCTACGGTAGAAGGAGATTTGAGTAGTCGCACTTGTCCTGGGATGTGCGACGGCACTGGGTGGGATTTGAACGACACCCGAAAAATCACCATGCATTGAGTGCTACCAACATCTGATTTACGTGATGGTATTTATGAATTCCAGGAAACGTGAACGATTATTTGTTGCTTGTCTCACGAGTAATTCACTCATTCAAGCGGCACAGTCACCAATGATACAAACACTTAGCATCGCGTAATGGACACTTGGGCTAGCGAAACTTGATTTCATCGATTAATATATTGTAGTGAGGGGCTTGAATCTTAGTCAATGGTTAATTCACTTGTATTTCTCGCATCCAAATAACCCACCCCATTTTAATGGCATCCGAATGACCATCCCGCGATAGCTCATCTGGTTGTAGTTCTGGTATGACATCAATCTACTCGACAGTTGGAAGGCCGATGAATCGATTCCAGTTCGCCGCGTCGTATGTTCGGATGTGAAAAATGCAATATAATCTCCAGTTTTCGGGCTTTATCTCCATCTTATAGTAACGTATGTGGTTAGGATTTGCACTGACCACGAGGATATAGCTCGAATCGTGTGATTATTTACCGATCAGTCCATTAGCTGTTCCCAATGTGATTCATCAGCATAATTGCACTTCCCACGACCCACATCATTCCAAATCTTCCTACCACCAACGGTTCTACACGAGCTGATTTGTGTAGTTGTATTTTTGGTATTTGATGAGCCAAAGTGGTCGGCATTCAATCGTGTGTCACAAAATCTATTTGTTCATCAACCGGACTCAACCATAGTGATTGACGCGCAACCGTCATTTCGAGAAAGGAATGGCTAGTGCACCCCGATTTCTTGTTACATCAGACACGATTCTAGATGCAGCACAATTATCCCAAAGATGATTCGTACAAACTCAAAATGCTATATTTCTTGTTCACAATTCGGTAGTCATCACAAACTCAGGAACACGTAACGAACAATTCTCTATTATTTTTCTATTGATCGACTGGTTCAATTCGAGTGGGTATATCCGTGAAACGGCCTCTTGAATTCAAGGTGGAAATACTATACATCCGTGCTGGGCTAACACTGGTGAATATTTTGGTCGAATAAAACACACATTGCGTAAATGAAACAATCACATCATTTCTGTTTCGAAGTGGAACACACTTTCAGCCACACTGGGAAAAATAGGCGGTATACATCACAAACGGAGAATTAGACTTAAATGTAATGGGGGACGCAATATCGTTTCAACAGCAATGTAGAACTCTCAATCGCAATGCATGCCGAACTAAAGCAATATTCGTTCACTGGTTGCATACCAACGAAAATACATGATTGAGAATTCTCACTGAAGTAAGTCCAAGGCAACGAGTGATAAAGACAAAATGGAGGAAAACGAAGTGAGCGTTTATTGGAAATATATCATTGGTACATGGAAAAGTAAACGACTGACAAAAGAATGGAATGATTCATGTACACAAAGTGTTCTATCAAGAAGGCATCAATCGATCGTTCACAGATATGTAAAAGAACATGTCCAAATCACCCAATCAAAATTACCACGATCGACAACGAACCATACATCGACCTCGCACACACACACGGAAACATACGCGACCACGACCACGACCACGACCATAATGTCGAGCCGGACTGATCACTGACTTATTCCCCATCACACCAACATCCACATTCGAATGCCTCAAATCTGTCACATTCTCAATCACTTTCGAATTCTCATTCGAAATGTCACGCGAATCCAAATCGATCAAATCATCGAAACGTCCAACTTGAACTCGCACAATCTTGTCTGAGTCAGCCACATTGGTCTCGCTCACCAGTCTTCTCTTCGTTTGATTCTCAGATTGGGAGTTTGAATGGGTTGATAATTCGGGGATGGGTTGTTCGACAATCGTGAAGCCATCGTTTCCAATCAGGATTGTGAATAGGAGAGAGATGGTGAGAACTGTGTTGGTGAGCATTTTAGTTTGCCTCGTTTGTGCTTTCGAATTCACCCACATTTGAAACTGTCTGATCTGGTTCGTTTTGTGATTCAATTTATACAAATCTGTTCGAATCAGATGTGCTTCAGATTGGTTGATATAATTTAGGTGAGAGAATTTGTGTTTTGATTTTGATATAATTATGGACGAGTGTTTGTGTGTGATTTGTTATGATAGCGTTTTAATCGTATTAGTCGGAATAGTGTTTGCATGAACAATGTGTTATCAGTCGGTCTGTAGGTGGTGTGTATGTGTATGTTTGTCCGGAATTATTCATCCGGACCACATAGCATCACGTGCTTGTCCGACTGAAACATACTAGAAGTGGTAATGAGGATTTTGACTGAAGTAGATGTGGTTTGATTGTTCCTCGACTGGTTGCATTTTCACACGGTACTTCCCGGTTCCGCAAATGGTATCGCTCGTGTTGCATGTTGATGATTGAGGATTGTAAATAACCTTAATCAAAGCATTTCTGTTTCAGATTTTTTCTGCACACATTTTTCTTCTGGCTAGCCACGGTTGTTACAGAACACGCTTGTGACGAAACGGTTTGCCATCAACAATAGACCATAAACAAATATCATAAAGATGCGAAATTGCAATCGCTCTGGGCCGATGCTAGTCACTGATCTCTGCAACAGCCTGATATAATAGAGGAGTGTGGAAGAAGTATATATGAATTTATTGGGGTAAGAGGTTGGTACGGGAACGTTTGTACACATTGTAAATCCCGTCGAATAACGTGTATCTTCTTCCCAAAACGAGAAAGTGATCAAACCTAGTTCGCAATACAGAGCAACTCACCGAGGACACTCGGGAAACTAGCGGTCGGAAATGCGTCCGAAATATATCATCTATGGCACCATCAAGAGAGCGACAGGATATCCGTGAACTAACATTTTACCTGACCCTGAGAAACACAACCACATAAGAACACCAAGTCGAACTCGATCAAGATGCGATATTTGGCATGCAATATCTTCTCATGAAATGGAAACCCCTGACATAAACAATCAACAATCACCTTGGTTATGACGAAAGCTGAAACGGAATACAAAGTATCAAACAGTATTTTATCTATGAGGACTGAAGTCCGGTAGACAAATCTGACCCTTATACTCAACAGAGAGCACGGCTTTGAGACGATTGGATTAGGATGTGCATTATTGGAATTGACAACGTTATCCTCAAAATATCAAACAATACCAGACAAAATGAAATTCATCGCGCAACGTGAACTATCAAGCCGTAATATTTATTTAGCCAAAACGCAGATATCTGGTAGTGATCAAACAAACTGCTTGAGAAAATTTTGATAAATTCGCCAGACATTTCAAGCATTACTAAGGCAATCTATCCAGCGATACATTGTACCTCACAATCAAGTGGAATGTGATGTTGTCAGAAAGTTCAACGGTGCAATAATTTATTTCGAATCAAATGGTAATTTACTAGCATAATCGAAACGAAGGTACAGAAAACATTACAATATTGCCAACTCCATCAGCTCAAAGCTATATGATGAAAGATGCAGATGGGAATTCAAGTTCACTTCTCGATTGTTGAATGTGATTGTTGACTCGTTCACTACGCTGATCAACTATCGGTCAACCACTGGAATTGTCCCTGGCTTCTAGCCATCTGTGTTGTCCATTGAAATGCACATTCGGCTAGTTGTTTGACCACTCAACGACGTCCGTATTCTGTTCAATGATGAATACAACTATGGTCATTGTGGGTGTTCGCAGGTTCCCCTGGGATTAGTAAATCAGGAGACGTAAATCCAATTCGGGTGAGAGTATGTGCACAGTTTCCAATAAACCCGAACACGTCTTCTACCATTTGAGTGCCATTCGAACTCTGCTTTTTGTAATACTCAAGTGATTTATCTCAGTTCCGAGTACCATTGTTGTTGTCTTTTGATGATTGACCTCTTATTCTATTGATGTTGCGCTTGTGTTGACAGAAGAGCAATGTCCTCCAGAATTACTAAAATATCAACGTGATGTATTGCAAGTTTGAATCATTCGAATGAAATTTATTCGAAACTGTAGACATGCACAATGTGCAAAGCCACGGATATTGAAATTTGGAAGCTTATCGAACTGGGAAAATTGTATTGCAAAGATGATGAGATACTGAGACCAAATGTGAAAACCCTGTGACTAGATGGAAATCCCAAACTGTACTGCACTCGTCACAAGATTTTCCTTCATGTCGAAAAGGAAAATGTGGAACAGTGCTACCCGTCTTGTGTGTTTAGTTCTATACCGTTGAGGCACAACGAATATGCTATTTACCAATACTTATCTGCCTTAGATTGTATTCCGCGGTCTACCTTCCTCCGTAGGCTGGAAGTTTCGGCTTCATGAGAAGATATTGCACGCCAAATAGCACATCTTGGTCGATTTTATTTCCCAAAATGTGTTTTCCTTCCAATCGCATTAATCTAGTAACTGATTTAACTCCGGCAGACATTGTAGAATGCTGTGGTCAAAAATGCTTTTAGCTTCTACAATAGGTCCTAAATATATGTAGTGGCTGAAATGCATGGAGCGTGTGGTGTCTTGGGAGCTCCTGAAGCTTTGAATAATTTGCATCCAATCACATTCTGTGATCTCCGGCAACTCGGATGATGGATTATTCCATCTTTCTACTCCAGTGAAGATTGTACATGTGTTATCCAAACTGGAATAGTGCTTTGTCTACATAGTTCTTATTAGTTGTCTTGACGTCCAAACCCATCATCGGAGTAGCCAGTGTGAAACGTGTATGCAGGATTCCGGTGAATACAAACGACGACTAGGGAAGCCAACTGTGCACTGATGTTGGCATCTCCACTGGTGATGGGACATTTCCGACCCAAAAGTTCAAGCTCAGCCACGAACATTCCATACTAGTCGTGAGGTGAATAACTCCATGTAGATTGCTTTCGCCTTACATTCGATACGGTTGGGATTTGGCTGCAGACTGTTTGGCCTATAATCCATGACGAAAATGCCATCAGTAAATGTGGGATCTTCAATTCAGAACTTCTGACTCCCGACCTGTCACCATTACTTTTGAGACATGGTACTGTTGCTTTGACCGATTTAATTGATCTTTTTCCGAAACAAATCTGTGTGCGCATTTTCCATGCCCAACTGCTGGAGACCAGCCACCATTTGTCCCATACACGAACCTTGTAATTCCGTTGTCATATCTAAATGCTTTCGTTCCATTGCTCTAACTTCATCTGGTCTTTACCTTACGGAGCTTCTCATTCCTAAACATTTCGAATTCTCCAGTAGTCTCTCTCGATGACTCCTTACAGTTTGCCTTCAAAACAAATAGGTCCACCATGTGGATGCAACTGGATTCTAATGCCAGCGTACAAAGAAGTCTTTGAATGGATCCACGAATTCTGTGAGATGCGCTTGTCCAGATTACTTATCAGCCTTATATTGTATTCCGTGGTCTATCTTCCTCAGTAGGTTCAAAGTTTCGGCTTTCCCTATTTTTTCCTACCTTAATGAGCATAATTTTCTCATTTATTACCAAAAGAACTCAATACACACGTCAGGGTTTTATAACATCCAAACCATTCGTGAATGATTCAGTAGCACTTCAAGGAGATGTCCTTCCCCCCTATTTGTCTTCAACCTCCATTAGTGATTTCCATCCTGTTCTCCAACACATTTATTGAAATATGTCGATGATGTGACCCTTTTTCAAGTCATTTCTTTTACTCAATGTTCCAATTACTCTTCTAGTAATCTGTCACATGTTCATAAATTCTAATGTAGATCACTGCATCTTTAAATGTTTTAAATGGTTTGAACGCATAATTGCCATTTCTCGATCAGCTTATTATTGTGATCCACCGATCCTTTCCACATAACCACGAGCTCGAGTGGGTTGTGTCAAATAATTCGGAATCACGATCGATGAAAATCTGAGGTGGTCATCCTACATTTCAAACTGTTTGTAGAAACTATACCAGCTATCCTACCAAATCCAAAAGCTCAGACATTTTATTGTTAAGCAGAGTGCGGTTTCCCTTTTCGTTTACCAATGTGTTTTCCTATTTCAGATCATTTTCTCCTGGTATTATGCTAGTTCTACTGAAGAAAGATTTTGGAATTCTTCCACCATTTCTATCTAGGATCAGTCGAGTATCTTTCATACCCCCAAAACTGAACTACTTGCAAAATTTTGCGAAATACACCAGGCCGCATGTGAAAGTTCACTACGAAAATCCTCACAGACAGTGCTCATCATTCAGTCAAAGATCTATCAAAGTTATACCTTTTTTTCTGATCCATACCATCTCGTAATACTATTTACATAACATTGACCGTTCCATATCTGGTTCGAATCCTTTCCAATCGGGCACCGGTATCGTGATTGAGAAATGCGATAAATAAGGTTGAATTATTCCAGACACCGATCAACACACAGCGATATTGCAGATATCAAGTGAGAAGCTGCACTCAGTGGACATGTCCCGTTTATCATTTTACTGAAGATTGTTTGGATGATTTAAAATTCCTTATTTATTATCCAGTGTGAGATGGTCAGAATTGTTCCATAACAACGCAGCTCAGGTATGCATCCTTTCTGAAGCAGTATATTTGAGTTGAAATAAGTTCTCGAAATCCAGATCAGCAGACTTGGTTTCCATAGCATCTAAGGATAAATTAGTTCATATTTACGTTCCTATTTTCGTGAGTATGTGGCCTTCCGCAAGAAGCAGTGGAATTCGGGCAAATACTGGATTGCCGTCGTCCGTGCATTTCAAGAACAGCCATGCGTTTCTTCCAAAAACTCCAAAAGAATTATGCGGTTAAAAATAATTCCAAATGACTCGATTGATGAGAATTGATAGATGGACAATGCACATCATCAACCTAAACATTCACATTGGGGAAAGTCGAATGATCACCGGAGGGAGATGATCTGAAATAAAAATGCATTGGTTAGGGTTATTTACAATCCTCAATCATCAACATGCAACACGAGCGATACCATTTGCGGAACCGGGAAGTACCGTGTGAAAATGCAACCAGTCGAGGAACAATCAAACCACATCTACTTCAGTCAAAATCCTCATTACCAATTCTAGTATGTTTCAGTCGGACAAGCACGTGATGCTATGTGGTCTGGATGAATAATTCCGGACAAACAAACATACACACCACATACAGACCGACTGATAACACATTGTTCATGCAAACACTATTCCGACTAATACGATTAAAACGCTATCATAACAAATCACACACAAACACTCGTCCATAATTATATCAAAATCAAAACACAAATTCTCTCACCTAAATTATATCAACCAATCTGAAGCACATCTGATTCGAACAGATTTGTATAAATTGAATCACAAAACGAACCAGATCAGACAGTTTCAAATGTGGGTGAATTCGAAAGCACAAACGAGGCAAACTAAAATGCTCACCAACACAGTTCTCACCATCTCTCTCCTATTCACAATCCTGATTGGAAACGATGGCTTCACGATTGTCGAACAACCCATCCCCGAAATATCAACCCATTCAAACTCCCAATCTGAGAATCAAACGAAGAGAAGACTGGTGAGCGAGACCAATGTGGCTGACTCAGACAAGATTGTGCGAGTTCAAGTTGGACGTTTCGATGATTTGATCGATTTGGATTCGCGTGACATTTCGAATGAGAATTCGAAAGTGATTGAGAATGTGACAGATTTGAGGCATTCGGATGTGGATGTTGGTGTGATGGGGAATGAATCAGTGATCAGTCCGGCTCGAGCTTATGGTCGTGGTCGTGGTCGTGGTCGCGTATGTTTCCGTGTGTGTGTGCGAGGTCGATGTATGGTTCGTTGTCGATCGTGGTAATTTTGATTGGGTGATTTGGACATGTTCTTTTACATATCTGTGAACGATCGATTGATGCCATCTTGATAGAACACTTTGTGTACATGAATCATTCCATTCTTTTGTCAGTCGTTTACTTTTCCATGTACCAATGATATATTTCCAATAAACGCTCACTTCGTTTTCCTCCATTTTGTCTTTATCACTCGTTGCCTTGGACTTACTTCAGTGAGAATTCTCAATCATGTATTTTCGTTGGTATGCAACCAGTGAACGAATATTGCTTTAGTTCGGCATGCATTGCGATTGAGAGTTCTACATTGCTGTTGAAACGATATTGCGTCCCCCATTACATTTAAGTCTAATTCTCCGTTTGTGATGTATACCGCCTATTTTTCCCAGTGTGGCTGAAAGTGTGTTCCACTTCGAAACAGAAATGATGTGATTGTTTCATTTACGCAATGTGTGTTTTATTCGACCAAAATATTCACCAGTGTTAGCCCAGCACGGATGTATAGTATTTCCACCTTGAATTCAAGAGGCCGTTTCACGGATATACCCACTCGAATTGAACCAGTCGATCAATAGAAAAATAATAGAGAATTGTTCGTTACGTGTTCCTGAGTTTGTGATGACTACCGAATTGTGAACAAGAAATATAGCATTTTGAGTTTGTACGAATCATCTTTGGGATAATTGTGCTGCATCTAGAATCGTGTCTGATGTAACAAGAAATCGGGGTGCACTAGCCATTCCTTTCTCGAAATGACGGTTGCGCGTCAATCACTATGGTTGAGTCCGGTTGATGAACAAATAGATTTTGTGACACACGATTGAATGCCGACCACTTTGGCTCATCAAATACCAAAAATACAACTACACAAATCAGCTCGTGTAGAACCGTTGGTGGTAGGAAGATTTGGAATGATGTGGGTCGTGGGAAGTGCAATTATGCTGATGAATCACATTGGGAACAGCTAATGGACTGATCGGTAAATAATCACACGATTCGAGCTATATCCTCGTGGTCAGTGCAAATCCTAACCACATACGTTACTATAAGATGGAGATAAAGCCCGAAAACTGGAGATTATATTGCATTTTTCACATCCGAACATACGACGCGGCGAACTGGAATCGATTCATCGGCCTTCCAACTGTCGAGTAGATTGATGTCATACCAGAACTACAACCAGATGAGCTATCGCGGGATGGTCATTCGGATGCCATTAAAATGGGGTGGGTTATTTGGATGCGAGAAATACAAGTGAATTAACCATTGACTAAGATTCAAGCCCCTCACTACAATATATTAATCGATGAAATCAAGTTTCGCTAGCCCAAGTGTCCATTACGCGATGCTAAGTGTTTGTATCATTGGTGACTGTGTCGCTTGAATGAGTGAATTACTCGTGAGACAAGCAACAAATAATCGTTCACGTTTCCTGGAATTCATAAATACCATCACGTAAATCAGATGTTGGTAGCACTCAATGCATGGTGATTTTTCGGGTGTCGTTCAAATCCCACCCAGTGCCGTCGCACATCCCAGGACAAGTGCGACTACTCAAATCTCCTTCTACCGTAGGCCAACTGAGCTGATCAGAATATTTGAAATTCCTGAGGCACGAGTTATCGTGGGACTTTGACATCGATTGAAGAGAGCCTGGTATAACGAAGATCAAATTATCGTGATTGGCATATCGCGTGGGCTGTAACAGAAACAATGATTGACTGACAACGGAGCCCATGCCTTTACCGGTGCAATTTATAGGCCGAACCGAATGCTTAGCAAGATGGGTAGAACTGACATTACCACGACCATGAATAAACCGCACCGAATAAACCGATGTTGCAGTGAGCATGAATAGTATAATGAAGTTTGGTTACACTGGCGCGTGTTGCTTTTGCTCAGTGGTACAATTACGGGTCACCGGCGATTTCATTGATAAGATCGCAAATTGAGTGAACGTCTGTAGTGGTATTCTAGCCAAATTTTCGCATAGCTCGATGCAGTACCCATGAAAGTGGAGCGTTATTAAGCATCGACGAACTAATTGATTAGTCAATCGATCTTCAATACGAGGTGGATAGCTTGACTGAAAGAATGCATTGGAAATCGATCAAACCGACCACTGTAGTGACTCGTGAAATTATGAATACTGTAGATAACAAATCTTGGAAAGCTCCTTGATAGAAAGTCGAATGATTTATTTGAAGATGGATTTTCATTGATTGTCTCAACTAAGCTGACCACCGTCTTATTAGTGAGGGTCCAAATTGGTGGAAACGAAATTACGGATTGGGCTTCAGTTTTGTGTACTCAATTTTCAATCCAGTTTCTCTCTCTTGCACAACCAATCATGTAACGTCAATGCACAATCAACGGTGAATATCACTGGACAACACAATAGAAATCTGCGAGGATTCATACAACATATGTGGCTATATGAATGGAGGGATGGTGGAGAACAAAACAAGTCGATTGAAAAGGAGATCCCAAATCATTGGTCAATATTGAATTAATCAATCTGAATAATGATGCATGTGTGTTTCCTCATTGTTCTTCAACCTGCAATATACACACTGCTGGTGAACGACCTATCAACTGGTGTAACAAATGCAAACAACAAATTGGATCAACTTGATCTTGCTTTTGAATTGCTCGATGAGAACTAGTGTGACACTGACAAAATGGAACTGTTGCCATTCTATACTCACAATGCCTGAAACGATAGGACATGCTGAATGATCCCTAGTGGCCTTCGTGCAGTTCGTCCGAAACCAATTTGCGCAATGGAGGAAGATGACAAGCCGGTCACCTCGACAAAATGACCGTCAGGCTGGACACTGAATTCATCTCGCAGTAAGAATCGACGAGGATTCTCCCGCTTTCTATTGGGCTGTTATATCTTCCTGATCGCCGAAATCAAGTATGAGTATCATCGTTTTTGTCTGCTTCAGCAAGTCTTCCTATCGGTAAAGGCGCGGCAAGTGAAATAAATTTGCTTTGGTGCTGCTCGGCGAGTCCTGAGTATCTTGACAGGAATTTCAATGGCGCGATTGTCTTGCCCCGTCGATGATAGATGTGATAGTTATTGGCTAATAAAACAATGCTCCATCGCTGAGTCAATTTCAGTCGTGGATTTGACGACAGATTTATTTGGGTTATATAGAAACCGAAGGGCTTCGTGGTCGGTGACAATCATAAGCTCCAGTTCAAATAGGTACTTGTGTAGTCGGCGTACTGCCCATAAGACGGCCAAAGTTTTCTTCTGCGTCTGAGAATAACCCTTCTCTGCAACATTGAGAAAATGTGAGATGCAGTTGATTGGACATCCATCTTGTTCCAGAACTGCTCCCATCTCGAATTTAGACACGTCGGTGATCAGCATGGTCGGTTAAGATCGTGCGAATAGTATTGGTTGTATTGATCGGTCAACGATATTCTGAATAAGACCACGTGGACTGTAAATTGCCTTTCCACAATGTTCGTTCCAATTGCACACATCAGACAATTGAGCCCGAAACAATGGTTGAGCTCATGCCGCAATGAATCCAAGAATTCATCGTAGGTGCACGTGATTTTTGGTGACCGGATGCCACTCGGCGGTTTGAGACGATCTGGATCAGCTTGGTGTCCGTTTGCATTGACAGTGAAATCGAGGAAGTCGAAATCGGTTAAACCGAAATTGCACTTAGGGGCTTTCATCAATATATTTGTTTCCACGAACCTTTGCATCAGATGTTGAAATCTGCAGAGTGTTCTTCCTTCGTGGATCCGAAAATAAGCACATCATCTTGCAATACTCTTACCCCATCGATATACATCAGTTCGTCTATTGCAGCCTGCAATATCCCGGTTGATACGTGCACAAGGAACCGGAAAAATTGTTTTGGAAAAAGCCCCATGGAATGTTAATGGTTGGTATTGGTTTGGACCCCGTTTGAGGCACGATTTGTAAATAAGCATCAAATAGATCAATTTTTATTAAATGTCTGCTACCGAAGATGCGTTTTATGAAGTCCTATTGTCCCACCGTAGTTGCCGCTTATTCAAGGTCAATCGATGTTCACTCCGATTTCGGGGTGTCTCTCCGTCGTTATTCATCTGCACCCAAATCGGAGTCGTCCAAGTGAAGGAAGTCACACGCACGACTACACCATCTTGCTCCGTTTCGGTGAGTACCTTCAATCCACCCTCTCTTTGGCCATAAAGCAACACTCGGCGTTTCAGGAATACCGGATCACCATCCACCTCCAACTTCGCGGGCTCAGTCTCGTCATTTAATGTCGAAAATAACGCCGCATACCTCTCGAGGCACTGCCTGACACACGGGATTGGACAACCTGGAACAGAGAAAGATTTTACACCACTAACACGGTTAAGCCGGTCCCGGCGGATTACAACTCGATATCCTTCCCTCCAACTCGCAATTGATGAGATTTAAAATTGATTTTGGCTCCTACACGTTCCAACAAACCAACCCCAACAATTATCTCAGCAAAACCCTCCAACCAGTTATTTCGTGTCCGAGAAAAAATCGGCGATCTGAACTGCTAAGCGCTGCTTTCCTGCTATTCTCGGAGCCTCCTCTCCGCTCGCACGCACTTGTACTTTGCACAGTCTAACGAAAACTCCCTACATACGAGGCGTCACAGATGCCCCAACCCCCGTATTTACAACTGCAATTTTTCGTTCGCCCCCAATTATGATCTAAACCATAGGTACCCCCTTTCGACTTGAATAATGGATGGAGAAAAGCAAGACGAGACGCGTGTTTCGGGACAATATCGAGAAAAATGCCCCACCTCGCCACATACAAAACACCTCCTTCGTGATTCATGCATCAATGCCTCATTCTTGCGTCGTGTTTGTCGGTTGAGTTCCAGTTTTACCGGTGCGACTTTCTTCCTCATCTTCTGCAACGTGGATTCCAGTTCCGATTGCTCTAATCAAAAAAGTGTCACTCCTTCTTGGGCTACACGAACAATCATGAACAGGCAATCTGTATCACTCACGCCGCGTGCAAATGCCATTCTCAACCTGTATTGAACAAAACGATCACGAAAGCGTGCCCTAGATATGCCACATGCCTCGGGCAGCTCGTTCGATAGCTGGCGCAACAGGTGCTGATAGTGAACGACCCGGTCTTAGGTGTTGTCATACCGAGCTTTCTTGAATCGGTCCATCGCTTTCTGTCGACCTTTTTCCTGTGTGAACTCCATCACCAGCCCTTCACGCACCTCCCGATAAGTAGGTCTTGTTTTCGCTTCATCTTCAGACTATAAAGCGCCTTTGCTCGCCCGGACGGCAATGCCCCAAGTGCCGTCAACAAAGGTGTGTCTCCTTTTACTTCATTGCATGCCCCTATCCTTTCGAAATCTCTGATCCATTCATCCACATCCCCGTCCGCGAACGGGACAGGCCAAGGAAACTTCACTGCGTGAGTGCGGTCACGGCACCAATTTATCAAGGACAACAACACACGGCAAGAAAATTAGTACCTTCCCGGTCAAACAATTCAAGTCATGAAACACATAATCGCTTATATAGGCCCCTTTTGCAGACTGCTTGATCACTTCGGCTACGTTCTTGCCAGTTGCCCGTGGCCGATGACAGATGTTTTGTGCGTGTTTGTGTTCATGGTTATGAAGGCATTGTTGTTGGGCTGGTGTAACTGTTCATGTTCTCGATGGTTTTCGATTCTTTTGGTTGATCCTTCATGATTCATTCAGAAGAATAAATAAACTTCCGTGCATCCCGGAAACTTCAGTTTCCTTCCTACTCCGAGCTACGATTCACCCAACAGAAGGCAAATTCCGTTGGTTTTTAGAATGGGACAGATAACTTCTTGATTCCATTTGCATGGTTTGCGCTGTACACGATTTCTTATTTTGAGAAGTGTCAGTTAGTTGTCCCGACCTCACTCACTCAACGCCACCGTACAATGGTAACATGTCGAGCAGGATGACTCAGTAAGTACGAATCTACACTGCATTTATTCCCAGATATCTCCGATCCATGAGACACAGTGAGTGAGTTAGTAAGAAATCAGTGAAGATACTTTTCATATCGAAAATGATTCACGTAGCATAGTGCTTTTGGATTAGCTTTTTGTGTTCGTGAAAGGAATTGTATGATCTTTGCATTATTCGAAATGTCTATTTATCCTACCTGAGTGATGAATGAGAATGCTCAGTGATCCTTCCATTTTACTCGGGGTAGTTGTTACACTATCTGTACTTTTAATGTTCCTAATATGTTGAAACATCACATTTGTGATGGTCATCTTAAGAGTTCATACAGTGCTGTCCAATTCAATTCACGATATATACGTGTCAGGCGTGTGGATAGTGAACAATCAGATGGGGGCTGCATTACACATCCAGTGAATAAAACCATCCACTGCATTGCTGTTCCACAGGGAAATCTCCACCTTGGTGAACTTGAACGAACAAATCGAACCATTTTTCGAAGGATCATCTGATCATCAGTCGGTTGGAACATATCATAAGCTTGGTGAGAAAATAGCAGCGATTTAGCAAAACTTAGAATAGATGAGAGGGCGTTGGATGTCCTTGTAACAAAATCAGGTGGTAGAATAATATGCATGACTAAACTGATGATAGAATGGAACGGAGACTGAGCAAGGTCCAGTGAGGAGAATGTACAATATGGGCAAATCGATTAGTAAGAGTCATATATTACACCATATAGACAAATTTACGAACTCCAATCAAATATTTCCACAAAAATCAGCCTGGATATGATAACGGATGAAAATAAGGATTTGTAGAATGGTTCACTTGCAGCAGCGAAGAGCCGCAGTGATTTCCTATATACGAAATCACAGTCCAGCAATATTCGTTAACTGGTTGCATACCAACGAAAATACATGATTGAGAATTCTCACTGAAGTAAGTCCAAGGCAACGAGTGATAAAGACAAAATGGAGGAAAACGAAGTGAGCATTTATTGGAAATATATCATTGGTACATGGAAAAGTAAACGATTGAAAAAAGAATGGAACGATTCATGTACACAAAGTGTTCTATCAAGATGGCATCAATCGATCGTTCACAGATATGTAAAAGAACATGTCCAAATCACCCAATCAAAATTACCACGATCGACAACGAACCATACATCGACCTCGCACACACACACGGAAACATACGCGACCACGACCACGACCACGACCATAAGCTCGAGCCGGACTGATCACTGATTCATTCCCCATCACACCAACATCCACATCCGAATGCCTCAAATCTGTCACATTCTCAATCACTTTCGAATTCTCATTCGAAATGTCACGCGAATCCAAATCGATCAAATCATCGAAACGTCCAACTTGAACTCGCACAATCTTGTCTGAGTGAGCCACATTGGTCTCGCTCAACAGTCTTCTCTTCGTTTGATTCTCAGATTGAGAGTTTGAATGGGTTGATAATTCGGGGATGGGTTGTTCGACAATCGTGAAGCCATCGTTTCCAATCAGGATTGTGAATAGGAGATAGATGGTGAGCATTGTGTTGGTGAGCATTATAGTTTGCCTCGTTTGTGCTTTCGAATTCACCCACATTTGAAACTGTCTGATCTGGTTCGTTTTGTGATTCAATTTATACAAATCTGTTCGAATCAGATGTGCTTCAGATTGGTTGATATAATTTAGGTGAGAGAATTTGTGTTTTGATTTTGATATAATTATGGACGAGTGTTTGTGTGTGATTTGTTATGATAGCGTTTTAATCGTATTAGTCGGAATAATGTTTGCATGAACAATGTGTTATCAGTCGGTCTGTAGGTGGTGTGTATGTGTATGTTCGTCCGGAATTATTCATCCGGACCACATAGCATCACGTGCTTGTCCGACTGAAACATACTAGAATTGGTAATGAGGATTTTGACTGAAGTAGATGTGGTTTGATTGTTCCTCGACTGGTTGCATTTTCACACGGTACTTCCCGGTTCCGCAAATGGTATCGCTCGTGTTGCATGTTGATGATTGAGGATTGTAAATAACCCTAACCAATGCATTTTTATTTCAGATCATCTTCCTTCTGTGATCATTGGACTTTCACAATGTGAATGTTTAGGTTGATGATGTGCATTGTCCATCTATCAACTCTCATCAATCGAGTCATTTGGAATTATTTTTAACCGCATAATTCTTTTGGAGTTTTTGGAAGAAACGCATGGCTGTTCTTGAAATGCACGGACGACGGCAATCCAGTATTTGCCCGAATTCCACTGCCTCCTGCGGAAGGCCACATACTCACGAAAATAGGAACGTAAATATCAACTAATTTATCCTTAGATGTGATGGAAACCAAGTCTGCTGATCTGGATTTCGAGAACTTATTTCAATGTGAACAAAACAGCGTGGTGAACAAGCTCGTTTTCAGTTATTCGTGCTCACACCAATACATAACAAACAATATCAAACTATTCTGAGGAGAAATCGTATTAACATCATCACTGTGTCTTTGCGTTGCCAAGCGTCTAACGAGAGAGATACCATATCAAGTCGCGTGCCAGAAATGGAGCGTCATTTTGTGAAGTCGTGTCAAGTGCTGGACGCGCTGACCCCAGAAGAAAGGAATAAGTTCGTTGCTTATGTTCAGTCGATGGTTGACAGGCAAGTCTAGCAGGTGTGTGCCAAACTACGGAAACGCGTCAACCCGAGAAAACCGGCTGGTTCCCTTCAGATCCGAAAAGATTGGTCCATAACTTGTCGTCTGTAAGTCTGGATAAGACATTACTTGAGGTTTTGTCGCTAGGACCAAAATTTTGCTGTCCAACCAGTAAAACCAAACAATTGGATATGGAGGTTGAATTTGAGAACCTATTTGATCAACTATCCGGCCTCGTTCCGTCCTCCTCACAGGAGTCAGAGAAACTCAAATCCACACTTGTGAAAGCGTGTTATCAATATCGTGAAAATAGACCATCGGCGAAAGGATTAGTAACGTTAGAGCACCTGAACCGTCTTAAAAAATTGCAGGCTAACAGAGAAATAATATTGTCAAGACCAGATAAAGGAGCAGGTATTGTAATCCTTAATAAATCGGATTATATAGAGAAGATGAAGACGATATTGAATGACGTCTCCAAGTTTACAAAGACCCCAACTGAAAAGGACAGGACGATTCCCATAGAAAAGTCAATTTCTGCGAGAGTGAAATAAATGAAACAGAAAGGCATGATCGATGCGGTAACCTTCGAAAGGATACGACCAACTGGGACGACGATTCCTAGGTTGTACGGCTTACCGAAGGTACACAAAGAAGGTGTCCCCTTGAGACCAATTTTGGATATGTGCAACTCGCGAAATGGTTGGCCACATTGTTAGAACCAGTAAGAATCACGATTTCCAGACACAGCCTACGAGACACATTTCATTTTGTAGAGACTGTGGGAAATCTAAACTTGGAAGGCAAGTAAATGATCTCGCTAGACGTTACCTCACTGTTCACCAATGTCCCGATCGCTGAAACAATCAACTATCTATGTGATTACATGCACGAGAACAGTATCGATCCGGGCATCTCGTTGGATGAACTGAAACAGCTACTATTTGTCTGCACTCATAATATCCAGTTTCAGTTTAACGGTGAAATATATCGTCAGAATGACGGGGTTGCAATGGGGTCACCTTTGGGACCCTTATTTGCAGATATTTTCATGGCAAAACTTGAAAATAACCAACTCATGTCAACAATTGAAGGGTGCACCTTATACAAACGGTACGTAGACGATATCGTATGTGTAGTAGATACCAAAGTTGATCCAAATGCACTACCTAATAGATTTAATACAGCTCATCCAAATGTTCAATTCACTTTGGGACAAGAAAAGGACAACAGTCTACTTTACTTAGATGTTTGCGTAAGCCGTCGAAGTGATGGTTCCGTTCAGTTATCAGTGCACAGGAAAGCAACTTGGAACGGTCAATACATTCATTTTCACAGTTTCGTACCACTCAAAGTGAAGAGAAATCTAGTGCGTTGCCTAGTTAATGGAGCAAGGAAAATCTGCAAAGAAGACACAATGGAAACGGAACTTCGTTTTCTGAGGAGTGTTTTCCTAGAAAACGGCTATCCTGAACGGTTCATTGACAAGACGATGCAACGAAATGAAGATAGGCCAAGACAGACAGTAGTCAAAAAGAAGCCCGTATTTGTCCGTTTACCATTCAAAGGAGATACGGAAACTGAAATTATTCAACGAAGACTAACAGGAGCTGTCAGTAGAACATTCTACGCTGCACAATTACAAATTATGTTCGAGTCTAAACCGATCGTGTGTTTTCGACTGAAGGATAAAGTGCCAGATTCTGCAGCATCTTTTTGTGTGTATTCATTCACCTGTTCCTGTGGAACCAGGTACGTTGGCCGCACGACCAGACGCTTATCCGAACGTGTTCGTGACCACCATCCGACTTGGTTGAACACTGGAGCAATTAAAGCAATTACGAGTGCTGTGTGTTCACATCTTGTTGAGTCAGACCATTCCGTAGAGGTGATAAACGCTTTTCGCACCATTTACAAAGTCCAAGGCAAGCAATCAAGACTTTTCAAGTGTCACATCTTAGCCACAGCCGAAGCCGTAAGCATTCGACTCTACAATCCTCCCCTGTGTGCTCAGAAACAATTTGTGCAAGTACTTAAACTTCCATGGCCCACTTCTTGTTCCCGAACACGTGTGCAACCACTCGAACATTCTTCGCTGTGATCCATTTCACATGCATACACACACACGGGCACAGACAGATTTGGATGACAATCCCGTTTGTTGGTTTGAGTCATACCTAATGTTATGTATTGGTATGAGTACGAATAATTGAAAACGAGCTTGTTCACCACGCTGTTTTGTTCTCAATGTGTTCTAAGGGATTCTTCGTACATTTGAAACATATTTCAACTCAAATATACTGCTTCAGAAAAGATGCATACCTGAGCTGCGTTGCTATGGAACAATTCTGACCATCTCACACAGAATAATAAACAACGAAATTTTACATCATCCAAACAATCCTCAGTAAAAAGGATAAACGAGGACATGCCCACTGAGTGCAGCATCTCACTTGATATCTGCAATATCGCTGTGTGTTGATCGCTGTCTGGAATAATGTAACCTTATTTATCACTTTTCTCAATCACCATTCGGCTCTATAAAATCTTTTATCATCGAGTCGCTTTCTATTCAGCTAGGACAGAATTACTCTAGAGCACACAAAATCTGACGAATTGGCCGAAAGCTAAACAAGGCAGTTGATTACGCTTGTGCCGGTGGTTTTCCACATATCGGGCAGGAATTCATTTTTCTTCGAGCCAGGAGGATATGAACAGTCCCTCTCGATTACCCGTTAGTTTAGACTGCATCCTACCCTATAATTTTCTATTCGTATATGTATTTGCACTTAATCGGACTCTTGTGTAGATAGACGCTTGCGTTTAATTTAAGGGAGATTCATACTAGGCAGCTCAACGAATCAGCAGTATGTAAGAAAGAACGATTTTGCCTCGAAATCACCAAGAAATCCTCACGATGCTGGTGCCCAATTGGAGAGGATTCGGGCCAGATATGGAACGGTCGAAGTTATGTACATAGTATTACGAGATGGTATGGATCGCAAGGAAGAACGTATAACTTTGATAAAACTTTGACTAAATGATGAGCACTGTCTGTGAGGATTTTCGTAGCGAACTTTCACATTCGGCCTGGTGTAGTTCACGAAATTTTGCAAGTAGTTCAGTTGAGGGTATGAAAGATACTCGACTGTTCATTGATAGAAATGGTGGAAGAATTCCAAAATCTTTCTTCAGTAGACTAGCAAAATACCAGGAGAAAATAATCTGAAATAGGAAAACACATTGGTAAACGAAAAGGGAAACCGCACTCTGTTTACCAATAAAATGTCTAAGCTTTCGGATCTGGTAAGATAGCTGGCATAGTTTCTACAAACAGTTTGAAATGTAGGATGACCACCTCAGATTTTCATCGATCGTGATTCCGAATTATTTGACACAACCCACTCGAGCTCGTGGTTATGCGGAAAAGATGGATGGATCACAATAATAAGCTGATTGAGAAATGGCGAATATGCGTTCAAAACATTTAAAACATTTAAAGTTGGAAACAGCTATAAAAAGGGTCACATCATCGACATATTTCAATAAATGTGTTGGAGAACAGGATGGAAATCACTAATGGAGGTTGAAGACAAATAGGGGGAAGGACATCTCCTTGAAGTGCTACTGAATCATTCACGAATGGTTTGGATGTCTTAATGAAATGAAATGAAATTTAATCGAAACTGCAGACAAGCACAATGTGCAAACCACGAATATTGAAATGTGTCTACATGGTTCTCATTAATTGTCTTCACGGCCAAACCCATCATCGGAGTGGCCAGTGTGAAATTTATATGCAGGATTCCGGTGAATACCGACAAGGACTAGGAAAGCCACCTGTGCACGGAGTGCAGCTTCTCATTTGATATCTGCAATATCGCTGTGTTTTGATCGCTGTCTGGAATAATTCAACCTTATTTATCACTTTTCTGAATCACAACCGTGCTCGCCTGGAGAGGATTCGGGCCAGATATGGAACGGTCGAAGTTATGAAGATAGTATTACGAGATGGTATGGATCGGAAAGAAGAACGGGTGGAATCGAGATAGGAGTATTTGGATTGATCTTTGACTGAATGATGAGCACTGTCTGTGAGGATTTTCGTAGTGAACTTTCACATGCGGCCTTGTGTAGTTCATAAAATTTTGCAAGTAGTTCAGTTGAAGGTATGAAAGATACTCGACTGTTCATTGATAGAAATGGTGGAAGAATTCCAAAATCTTTCTTCAGTAGACTAGCAAAATACCAGGAGAAAATAATCTGAAATAGGAAAACACATTGGTAAACGAAAAGGGAAACCGCACTCTGTTTACCAATAAAATGTCTAAGCTTTCGGATCTGGTAAGATAGCTGGAGTAGTTTCTTGAAACAGTTTGAAATGTAGGATGACCACCTCAGATTTTCATCGATCGTGATTCCGAATTATTTGACACAACCCACTCGAGCTCGTGGTTATGTGGGAAGGATCGGTGGATCACAATAATAAGCTGATCGAGAAATGGCAATTATGCGTTCAAACCATTTAAAACATTTAAAGATGCAGTGATCTACATTAGAATTTATAAACATGTGACAGATTACTAGAAGAGTAATTGGAACATTGAGTAAAAGAAATGACTTGAAAAAGGGTCACATCATCGACATATTTCAATAAATGTGTTGAAGAACAGGATGGAAATCACTAATGGAGGTTGAAGACAAATAGGGGGGAAGGACATCTCCTTGAAGTGCTACTGAATCATTCACGAATGGTTTGGATGTTATAAAACCCTGACGTGTGTATTGAGTTCTTTTGGTAATAAATGAGAAAATTATGCTCATTAAGGTAGGAAAAAATAGGGAAAGCCGAAACTTTGAACCTACTGAGGAAGATAGACCACGGAATACAATATAAGGCTGATAAGTAATCTGGACAAGCGCATCTCACAGAATTCGTGGATCCATTCAAAGACTTCTTTGTACGCTGGCATTAGAATCCAGTTGCATCCACATGGTGGACCTATTTGTTTTGAAGGCAAACTGTAAGGAGTCATCGAGAGAGACTACTGGAGAATTCGAAATGTTTAGGAATGAGAAGCTCCGTAAGGTAAAGACCAGATGAAGTTAGAGCAATGGAACGAAAGCATTTAGATATGACAACGGAATCACAAGGTTCGTGTATGGGACAAATGGTGGCTGGTCTCCAGCAGTTGGGCATGGAAAATGCGCACACAGATTTGTTTCGGAAAAAGATCAATTAAATCGGTCAAAGCAACAGTACCATGTCTCAAAAGTAATGGTGACAGGTCGGGAGTCAGAAGTTCTGAATTGAAGATCCCACATTTACTGATGGCATTTTCGTCATGGATTATAGGCCAAACAGTCTGCAGCCAAATCCCAACCGTATCGAATGTAAGGCGAAAGCAATCTACATGGAGTTATTCACCTCACGACTAGTATGGAATGTTCGTGGCTGAGCTTGAACTTTTGGGTCGGAAATGTCCCATCACCAGTGGAGATGCCAACATCAGTGCACAGTTGGCTTCCCTAGTCGTCGTTTGTATTCACCGGAATCCTGCATACACGTTTCACACTGGCTACTCCGATGATGGGTTTGGACGTCAAGACAACTAATAAGAACTATGTAGACAAAGCACTATTCCAGTTTGGATAACACATGTACAATCTTCACTGGAGTAGAAAGATGGAATAATCCATCATCCGAGTTGCCGGAGATCACAGAATGTGATTGGATGCAAATTAATCAAAGCTTCAGGAGCTCCCAAGACACCACACGCTCCATGCATTTCAGCCACTACATATATTTAGGACCTATTGTAGAAGCTAAAAGCATTTTTGACCACAGCATTCTACAATGTCTGCCGGAGTTAAATCAGTTACTAGATTAATGCGATTGGAAGGAAAACACATTTTGGGAAATAAAATCGACCAAGATGTGCTATTTGGCGTGCAATGTCTTCTCATGAAATGGAAACCCCTGACATAAACAATCAACAATCACCTTGGTTATGACGAAAGCTGAAACGGAATACAAAGTATCAAACAGTATTTTATCTATGAGGACAGAAGTCCGGTAGACAAATCTGACCCTTATACTCAACAGAGAGCATGACTGGGAGGCGATTGGATTAGGATGTGCATTATTGGAATTGACAACGTTATCCTCAAAATATCAAACAATACCAGACAAAATGAAATTCATCGCGCAACGTGAACTATCAAGCCGTAATATTTATTTAGCCAAAACGCAGATATCTGGTAGTGATCAAACAAACTGCTTGAGAAAATTTTGATAAATTCGCCAGACATTTCAAGCATTACTAAGGCAATCTATCCAGCGATACATTGTACCTCACAATCAAGTGGAATGTGATGTTGTCAGAAAGTTCAACGGTGCAATAATTTATTTCGAATCAAATGGTAATTTACTAGCATAATCGAAACGAAGGTACAGAAAACATTACAATATTGCCAACTCCATCAGCTCAAAGCTATATGATGAAAGATGCAGATGGGAATTCAAGTTCACTTCTCGATTGTTGAATGTGATTGTTGACTCGTTCACTACGCTGATCAACTATCGGTCAACCACTGGAATTGTCCCTGGCTTCTAGCCATCTGTGTTGTCCATTGAAATGCACATTCGGCTAGTTGTTTGACCACTCAACGACGTCCGTATTCTGTTCAATGATGAATACAACTATGGTCATTGTGGGTGTTCGCAGGTTCCCCTGGGATTAGTAAATCAGGAGACGTAAATCCAATTCGGGTGAGAGTATGTGCACAGTTTCCAATAAACCCGAACACGTCTTCTACCATTTGAGTGCCATTCGAACTCTGCTTTTTGTAATACTCAAGTGATTTATCTCAGTTCCGAGTACCATTGTTGTTGTCTTTTGATGATTGACCTCTTATTCTATTGATGTTGCGCTTGTGTTGACAGAAGAGCAATGTCCTCCAGAATTACTAAAACATCAACGTGATATATTGCAAGTTTGAATCATTCGAATGAAATTTAATCGAAACTGCAGACACGCACAATGTGCAAAGCCACGGATATTGAAACTTGGCAGCTTATCGAACTGAGAAAAATTGTATTGCAAAGATGATGAGATACTGAGACCAAATGTGAAAACCCTGTGACTAGATGGAAATCCCAAACTGTACTGCACTCGTCACAAGATTTTCCTTCATGTCGAAAAGGAAAATGTGGAACAGTGCTACCCGTCTTGTGTATTTAGTTCTATACCATTAGGGCACGACGAATATACTGTTTCACCTTGTGCATTACTGGTAGGCGATGAGGCATGAACATTCCATACTAGTCGTGAGGTAAATAACTCCATGTAGATTGCTTTGGTCTTACATTCGATTCGGTTGGGATTTAGCTGCGGACTGTTTGGCCTATATTCCACGACGAAAATGCCATCAGTAAATTTAGGATCCTCAATTCAGAACTTCTGACTCCCGACCTGTCATCATTACTTTTGAGACATGGTACTGTTGCTTTGACCGATTTAATTGATCTTTTTCCGAAACAAATCTGTGTGCTCATTTTCTATGCCCGACTACCGGAGAACATTCATTGTTTTATGATTCCCCAGTGCGATCCGTTGTAACCTTTAATTCGGAGAAATGCTTTGAACGCATATTCGTCATTTCTCAATCAGCATTTGTTTGTGATCCATCCATCTTTTACATAGAATCTCTAGCTTGAGTGGGTTCTGAGGTAGTCATCCCGCCTCTTGAGAAACGGTCGCAAAATCCCAGTCGAACAAATGCCCCCTTAAGGCTCCCATGAAAAATGTTCGCGATATATGAATGGAGCTAATGCCTCCTGTCGAATTTGTAGATAATTCCAATCGACGTGCTTCAGTTTAGAGAGCAGAATGAGGTTGACAAAAGTGATGAATAACGCTGAGTTATTCCAGACAGGGATCAACACTCAGCGATGTTGAAGATATCACATGAGAAACTGCACTCAGTTGACATGTCCTCGGAAATGTTCCATAAAAACGTTGATCAGGTGTGCATTTTTCCTAAAACAGTATAATTAAGTTGAAATAACTTCTCGAAAACCAGACCAGAAGACTTGGTTTCCATCGCATCTAAGGATAAATTAGTTGATATTTACGTTTTTCATTAGAATGTGGCCTTCACCGGGAGGCAGTGGAATTCGGGCAAATACTGGATTGCCGTCGTCCGTGCATTTCAAGAACAGCGAGGCGTTTCGTCCTAAGAAGATGATCTGAAATAGAAATGCTTTGGTTAGGGTTATTCACAATCCTCAATCATCAACATGCAACACGAGCGATACCATTTGCGGAACCGGGAAGTACCGTGTGAAAATGCAACCAGTCGAGGAACAATCAAACCACATCTACTTCAGTCAAAATCCTCATTATCAATTCTAGTATGTTTTAGTCGGACAAGCACGTGATGCTATGTGGTCCGGATGAATAATTCCGGACGAACATACACATACACACCACCTACAGACCGACTGATAACACATTGTTCATGCAAACATTATTCCGACTAATACGATTAAAACACTATCATAACAAATCACACACAAACACTCGTCCATAATTATATCAAAATCAAAACACAAATTCTCTCACCTAAATTATATCAACCAATCTGAAGCACATCTGATTTGAACAGATTTGTATAAATTGAATCACAAAACGAACCAGATCAGACAATTTCAAATGTGGGTGAATTCGAAAGCACAAACGAGGCAAAGTAAAATGCTCACCAACACAGTTCTCACCATCTCTCTCCTATTCACAATCCTGATTGGAAACGATGGCTTCACGATTGTCGAACAACCCATCTCCGAATCATCAACCCATTCAAACTCTCAATCTGAGAATCAAACGAAGAGAAGACTGTCGAGCGAGACCAATGTGGCTGACTCAGACAAGATTGTGCGAGTTCAAGTTGGACGTTTCGATGATTTGATCGATTTGGATTCGCGTGACATTTCGAATGAGAATTCGAAAGTGATTGAGAATGTGACAGATTTGAGGCATTCGAATGTGGATGTTGGTGTGATGGGGAATAAGTCAGTGATCAGTCCGGCTCGAGCTTATGGTCGTGGTCGTGGTCGTGGTCGCGTATGTTTCCGTGTGTGTGTGCGAGGTCGATGTATGGTTCGTTGTCGATCGTGGTAATTTTGATTGGGTGATTTGGACATGTTCTTTTACATATCTGTGAACGATCGATTGATGCCATCTTGATAGAACACTTTGTGTACATGAATCGTTCCATTCTTTTTTCAATCGTTTACTTTTCCATGTACCAATGATATATTTCCAATAAATGCTCACTTCGTTTTCCTCCATTTTGTCTTTATCACTCGTTGCCTTGGACTTACTTCAGTGAGAATTCTCAATCATGTATTTTCGTTGGTATGCAACCAGTGAACGAATATTGCTTTAGTTCGGCATGCATTGCGATTGAGAGTTCTACATTGCTGTTGAAACGATATTGCGTCTCCGGGTCATTCAATGTTCGTGACGTATACCGCTTATGTTTTCCTTATGTGGCTGAAAGTGTGTTCCACTTCGAAACAGAAATAATGTGATTGTTTCATTTATGCAATGTGTGTTTTATTCGACCAAAATATTCACCAGTGTTAGCCCAGCACGGATGTATAGTATTCTCACCTTGAATTCAAGAGGCCGTTTCACTGATATACCCACTCGAATTGAACCAGTCGATCAATAGAAAAATAATAGAGAATTGTTCGTTACGTGTTCCTGAGTTTGTGATGACTACCGAATTGTGAACAAGAAATATAGCATTTTGAGTTTGTACGAATCATCTTTGGGATAATTGTGCTGCATCTAGAATCGTGTCTGATGTAACAAGAAATCGGGGTGCACTAGCCATTCCTTTCTCGAAATGAGGGTTGCGCGTCAATCACTATGGTTGAGTCCGGCTGATGAACAAGTAGAATTTGTGACACACGATTGAATGCCGACCACTTTGGCTCATCAAATACCAAAAATACAACTACACAAATCAGCTCGTGTAGAATCTTTGGTGGTAGGAAGATTCGGAATGATGTGGGTCGTGAAAAATGCAACTATGCTGACGAATCGCATTTGGAACAGCTAATGGACTGATCGGTAAATAATCACACGATTCGAGCTATATCCTCGTGGTCAGTGCAAATCCTAACCACATACGTTACTATAAGATGGAGATAAAGCCCGAAAACTGGAGATTATATTGCATTTTTCACATCCGAACATACGACGCGGCGAACTGGAATCGATTCATCGGCCTTCCAACTGTCGAGTAGATTGATGTCATACCAGAACTACAACCAGATGAGCTATCGCGGGATGGTCATTCGGATGCCATTAAAATGGGGTGGGTTATTTGGATGCGAGAAATACAAGTGAATTAACCATTGACTAAGATTCAAGCCCCTCACTACAATATATTAATCGATGAAATCAAGTTTCGCTAGCCCAAGTGTCCATTACGCGATGTTAAGTGTTTGTATCATTGGTGACTGTGTCGCTTGAATGAGTGAATTACTCGTGAGACAAGCAACAAATAATCGTTCACGTTTCCTGGAATTCATAAATACCATCACGTAAATCAGATGTTGGTAGCACTCAATGCATGGTGATTTTTCGGGTGTCGTTCAAATCCCACCCAGTGCCGTCGCACATCCCATTTCAATCTTTGTCGACAGATATCGACCTCCATGATTTCCTAACAGACAAGTTTAAGCCTAGGACAAGTGCGACTACTCAAATCTCCTTCTACCGTAGCCCAACTGAGCTGGTCAGAATATTTGAAATTCCTGAGGCACGAGTTATCGTGGAACTTGGAAATCGGTTGAAGCGAGCCTGGTATAACGAAAATTGAATTATCGTGATTGGCATATCGCGTGGGCTGTAACAGAAAACATGGTTGACTGACAACTGAACTCATGATAGGCCTAACTGAATGTTTTGCAAGATGGGTAGAACTGCAAATGCCGCACTCAGGTCCATCTTCTCGCTAATTATGTTACCGGATATCTTCAGATTCCTGATGAATTGGTCACATTATTTTCTCAAATCATCGGTGTGGTCGATATTCAGCGTTATCATTGCCTTGAACAACTGCAAAGATATACGAAACATTGAGGCGTATTATTTGATTTCGAACAACGCCGATGTGTCTTCCTTAGTTGAACCACTTTCACCCTATCTGACGGCACTTGACATGGATTTTCAATTTCTCTGTCAATTCAACAACTATTCATATTAGTATTGCGTCGTTTCAGTTCAATATTGTTCGAATGATATACGTATCGGTGACGAGCAGGTGGATTTCTTCAACTCAATCTGGTGTTCAGACTTCGGTGGTTACCGTCCTCGCTGGAAGCTAGTTTGTGGAACGTAGTCCAAGCGATTCCAGCTCTCTCGATAACAGATTTAACTGGATTGGTGATCTGTTTCTTCTTGATTCAAAATATCATATGAGCTGCGAGTTCAGCCAAAATTGGATTTCCTCTGTATTGATTAGTTCCCCATGGCAGTTTACACGGTATTGGTGCTTTCGAGTTCTAGCGTGTACGTGAGCTGTTTATGTTGAGATGCTTGGTGACAACTTCTGACATTGTTGTTTGATTGCCTCTTAGTCGTTTTTCTCAAAGGTTCATCCGTTGACCAACATGTCAATGAAAACCAGCACTACCGCAAAATATTTTACAAACAAAATTTACGGAAAGTCTTCTACCGCCTTCAAGACATGACTGCGCTCTACCAATAAACAACATTGAATGTTATCTTTCTTGAGAATTCGCGATACAAAACTGAATATATGAGACGGTGAGCACTGTCCACTGGTTTGACCCAATCGCAGGGCAAAGTAATCTGAGTAAATAATAGACAAGTTTCAGATTTCCATCTAATTGCATGCATTTGCTTATTGAAAGAATCAGGTAAAAATCGAGGGTATATTGTGCAAAATCCGCGTCGTTGCTTTAAACAACGCTGGTCTCATCCTTTTTATGATTTCCAAATATCTTGTAATAACCATCCTCTCTGAACAGAAAGTGGTTTCATCAGTAGCCAATCTTATGTATGCAAGGTCTTAGGTTCGGGAGCGTATCGTAATAAGAAGTATGCATGCCGATGGTGCCTAGAACTTCCATTAACTATTTCTCAGTCAGGTTGTAACAAAGATCCAGCCAGATAATTCAAATCAACACTACATCTACATCAGTTAGAACAGTTCTTTCCCCGCCACAATGTAGCAACGTCGATTCTCCTGCTGCCTCGGCATTTTGGCTCCAATTTAGCTATGTACCTGCAACCAATGGGCTGGTTCTGTTGTAAAGTGCCCACGTCGCGCGTGTCCAATCGCTCCCTTTGACGACACGATCGACAGCTGTCCACGTGGGCTATCTTATTCAGTGAGCTTATTTACAGGTTTCTTTTAACCTTTTGCAGGATGCCCCCATCATTTACACTATCCGCTCTGTAGTCTGAGGATCTCGACTGCTTGGCTCGATTAGAATGTTAATCACTTTGTTCCGATTCTGCAGCTTTCCTCGGTGTAAAATTAAACTCGACTCTCGAGTTTCAACATTGCAGCTGATGGATTTACCAGCGAATTTTCGGTCACGCGTTTAGAAACAGTTGACCGTCGGTGGTCAAACCGTAATAATTGATAACGTGTGCGCTATTTGCCTAACACGATTACCAGAAGAAGCGAACGAATCATACTATTTCCCATCGGCTCATCTGGATCAGCGCTGCCATTGAATCCCTCGTCCTCCTTTGTCTAGATTCCAGGTCTCACCGAACGCGCTACCACAGATCAGCCCTTTACTTAGTCCTCAATGCACATATACACTCGCAACTTTCTACGCGCAAACCTGTTTGTGTAAATCGGCTTAAGCTCGTGTACTTGAAATCATTGTCATCGATGTGCGTTCCCTCCAAGAGACTCCTATTCTAACCCTCAGTTTATTGTCCGACTGATGCTTCTGTCATATCCTTTCGGGAATTTCCACGTAAGTATTCCTGGAGACTGTGAAGCTACGACTTCTGGATTTGCTGACTTTGGTTTAGCTCTCAGTGGAAGAGCCGAAGCAACATTGTTAGAGACTGGAGTTCAGTCGACAGTAGATTATGTGCCGTGAGCGATTCTCTCAAAAGTGAGCAGTCGTTGTCTCGGTAGATATAATATGTTTGTAGTCTCGGTGTATGCACTCACCGATCACAGTCCATAAACAATCATAGATGAGGTTGGCCAAAAACATGACGTCTATTGTACAGACACCAGACCTGATATTATGATTTTGGCAGGCGATATGAATGTTAGGTTAGGTTGTGTGTCATCGAATAAGCCTTTTAAAAAATCCCTTCTGCTAGATTCCTTGCACTCTGAATACGGATATCTTTTCCGATTTCATGCTCTAACTATCAACTAGTCGATGCCTGTGTGAAATTTAAAAGCTCCAACCCCTTGTAAGCTACATGATGTCCACTCTCTTGGAGTCAGCACTGAATCTCGATTGATCAGACTGCAACAAGTCAAAAATGGCTGGACTGCATAGTAGGTTACTGTTTGTACTGAAGCACCCCACCTGACTCCGACCATGCAATAAGCTATCCATGTGAATCGGTGGGCTCTGCAAAAGCATGCTGTAACAACAGTGTGATTGCGCCAATCTTTCCCATCCATCTCGCCTATCTGTCTTCGAAAGAGTCCTGGCCGGACAGCTAGACGTATTTCCAAGTGAATTAATTGCTTTATGCACCCCGAGGGATGAATATTTAGCCTCCACGTAACCATGTGTATATCCCTAAAAACAAATGGAAATTATACAAGACAAGATAAAATGAAATAATAGAATAATGGTTCATATTCTTCGGCCTTATTTCAAATGTTGTATTAGTTCTGATAGTACAGGGCATGGATCGCCCAAATGCCTAGTCAGTTAGGGGATAGTAGAACTGCTATATGCTCTAGCGCGTGCATGAATATTTTTGTATTAAAGAAGTGTGAAAGATGTGAATGTACTTTTCACTAGGGCTTGTGAAGAGGATAAGCAGAGTCAATGAGAACCCTTGGTGACAGCTTTTGGTATGCTTTGTTATGCTGCGACGTGACGAAGTGAGTAAAATACCATCAGGGAATACCACTGGCAAATGATAAAGTCCTAAGCGATCTAGCAATGAACTTGAAGTCATTGAGCATTGAACCGTAAAGCCAGTGAGGCACGGCAAATAAGACAACGCTTGTGATAAGACAACTGGGTGTGGAGTTGAATTCCAGGTGTGAAACATAGAAAGACATGAATCTGGTTCTCACAAAAATGGAACCAACATGTTTGGATCAAGGATAGTGACGGTCTAGCAGCACTCCATGGTTCTTCACTGGGTCAAGATGACACAGCCTTTACCAGTTTATTGTAATGGTTGTGCAATCCTTTTGGAAGAGAACTTATTCGCTACCGTTTTAATGGGCAAATACAATGTCATCACATTTGTTCCGGTTAAGATTTTAGTTGTGAGCATGAGGTCAATCTGAAATTTATTGATGCGATTCAAAAGAGTAGGAAATGCAGAATAGCAAGCATGTAGCATGCCAAATATGACATTTCTCGCGTATTTGATTAGAGGAGTATTTTCATGTAGAGGAATGGTATAAACTTAAGCAGAAAATAAAGACGGGACTTCTAGAGCTCCGTGTGGAATATCACAAGTAGTGGTAACAAGAGGTTTTGCTGTTATAACGAGTCAACTGATGATTATTGTGAAATTAATGCGTCAATAAAATAATAAGTGAAGGCTCAACACCCGAGAGGAGAAGAAACGAAATCAGCTTGCTCCGGTTGATGCAGTTGAATGCATCACTGTGTTCACGGAAGCATATTCTTAGCGCTTTACTATTCCTTTCAACTTCGGACAGATTGTAATGTGTTCAGATGGCAAGGACATTGAGAGTGAAGTGTGACTGTGGGTAAGCAAAACTAATCAGCATCTGAATAACTTTGATTATTGGACAATCATCAGCGAAGCAACATCTCAACAGCTTTGAGGTCGGAATTTCGAAAAACATTTATTGGGAATAGCTCTTGTCCCCCAACTAAAGGTTCTACTGCTCTGCTCCATGAGCTATTGAGCTTGTCTATGTCAATACTATTCGATATGCGTGCGGATGAGTAATCAGTCAGGTCTTTCACGAGGTTTCTTGTGTCGCCATATCTCCGATCGTCTAGAAATCTACACTTGCGGATGGAATTGAGACTGTCTAACTCAGCCATGATTGATTTTATCAGAATATTGCTGGCTGAGAGACCGTTAGGTTTTGTAAACGTATTCCGTCTTTAAGATGAAGCTGCTAGAGGTGGGAAGGTGACAGAAGATCAGGGTGAGAACAAAAGGTTTAAACTGGGAAGTAATGATCGGAGCAAAGTTCAAATAGCCAATAAGATAGTCCCCGGAAAGAAACTGGTCCCCTATTCTGCTGCAAGTATTTGAGGAATGCCCGTTCGACAGAAATATTTCCCATTTTGTTGCACACAAAACGCAATGAATTTCCTAGTGTTTGGGAAATCTTCCGGTCATTTTGAGTATGAGACAATTACATGAGAGATTGTATAGTTAACGAAATAGTGGTCTACATAAAGAAGCATGAATATACTCCCGAGATATGCGACTAATCTCTCATGATGTCAAGTTTCTGGATCCACGTGATGTATCGAGGAAGCGTCCCAAGGGACACTTTTCTTGTTTTTTACCTTTCAGCTCTCCCCGTCGGACGTAACCGCGAGAATATCTAGGATATCATTTGGTCCGAAAACAACAATCTTTGGACCCCGGTTGATCTCATTTGACGCCGGACGCTGGCTCTTTCAGCAAGACAATAACGTCAATAGGCAAACGGAACTTGGGGGTATGCCGACAACGACGGATCCAACAACACTATCGTCACTCTGCAAAATCACAAGCAGGATGTACCCACATCGGTTTCCTTGCTCAGAAGGACACTGTTTTGCGATCGACTCACAGTGACCAGTGTGAGTCACGGTGAGCGGCTTGCGCTGGCTTCGTTCTTGTGCGTCATTGTAGCGGGAGGTATGGAAAACGTTTCTGGATACCTAATCTGACTTACCAATCAACCATCGAAACCCAACTGAATCGGCCTACTAAGTGGAGTCCCCTGTAGTGCTACCGATATTACAGACACATTAGCAAATTTGCTTATCCGAGCGATTACTGAATTTGGTAGCTCCACTTGCTTTGCTTGCGTACACCGTCGGTATGCCATTAAGTTCCTCCAGTGCACATATTATCCTGCTCCAGCTTTCGAGTTCTTCTTCTTTGCGCGCTGCTAAGTATACTTTTTGTCGTGATACGAACCGAAGACCAAGGGCTATAGTCTCTATACGATAGCAGGTCCTTATTCAAAAGGAGAATCTCAAAATGTCATGTTCCTCTGAAGAGACGCTATTTGTGTAAACAGTTTTTGCAGTTCATCGCTGATTCATTTCGAGCCACCAACAGATAAAATGAATAAGTGACTTCATTTTTTCAACATCCAAGTTATCAAAATGTAGGTCGTCGAGCAATGTATCGATCTGTGGTTGCGAAATTCCCAAATGATCGTTACAACATAACACACGTTGGAGGTGAATGGGAAATTATTCCCGGTTCGGAATGATAATTGGTGATTTCTATTTTGCTACTTGACTCCAGCCGATTTTCATCACGAAGATAACAGCGTTATAATATATTTCAGTTTCCAAATTACTTGTACTTCGGACACCAGTATCGCGTGAGTCAAAAAGCTTTTCGATTGCAGTCATTTACTGCAAGGGAAATCTCTATTACTAATGTTTAGTCCCACTTGCTTTGCAAAACGAAATCAACGAAGATCCACCCGAACAACCAGAATTAGCGTCCGCCATGCATATTAGGAAAAACGGAAAATCTCTTGGCTGAAGAACGCTTCTCATCTAAGATCTTCTAGACCTGTAAGTTAGAACCCCGGTCGTGAATAATTCCGCATTATTTGAATTTTAGGTTTCCGGAAGATCAAACTATCTGAATTCTACTGACCATATGGAAAAACGGGGATAAGAATCATAATCAAAAACCAAAGGATTATCAATGTCATTCACACAAGCGGAAGGATTTTCACAAATTTTCTCCTACCGTATGTTGTTTCCACACTGGACTTGCAGAATCTCACCAACCAGCATGGTTTTCTTTGATAGAGTTTGTGAAGGCAAAATATTGGCTCAGCAAGGATGACTCAAAAACCGTTACAAATTGAAACAGCTAGTCACTGCCCGATTTATTGCTTTTCAAGCTGCCAACAACTTCGTGGATGTGGAACAAACCACGACTAAAACTACAATCTAGAATGAAAGGAAAAAGAGCCCTCCTTCAACAGTTAATTTCGACTGGAAATGATACGATTATTACCAAGCACAATCAGATGTATCAGGATGAAATCATCCAGCTGTGAAAGATCTGGACAAACGTTCCCATCTTCAGCCAATGACATGCACCCGTGCTAAAATTTACAGAACGCCTCTGCTTAGTAGGTCGATCAGCTTGTTCCGCCATCGACAAAACAAACCAAATTATACGAACAAGCTGATTTGCAAATTCGCTGTCCTGTTCACTTGCAGGCAGTCACTATTCAACGGAAGAGCAGCTGTCTGGTTTGACTATTATCGTTCACCGCATTGCGATCATTCCCTTTGGCAAATGGGCGTTGATAACATACAACAGTCCATAGATCGGTTTTCAGCAACCAACTACATATCAAGTAGTTTATTCACTCGTCACTCACAATTCGACCTTGCACACACACTCGGGAACAGACGTGACCACGACCACGACCACGACCATAATGTCGAGCCGGACTGGTCACTGACTCATTCTCCAACATATCCGATTGCCCCGGAACGGTCACATTATCAATCACTTTCGAATTCTCATCCGAAATATCACGCGAATCCAACTCGATCAAATCATCAAAACGTCCAACTTGAACTCGCACAATCTTGTCTGAGTCGGCCACGTTGGTCTCGCTCACCAGTCTTCTCTTCGTTTGATTCTCAGATTGGGAGTTTGAATGGGTTGATAATTTGGGGATGGGTTGTTCGACAATCGTGAAGCCATCGTTTCCAATCAGGATTGTGAATAGGAGAGAGATGGTGAGAACTGTGTTGGTGAGCATTTTAGTTTGCCTCCTATGTGCTCTCGAATTCACTCACGTTTGAAACTGTCTGATCTGGTTCGTTTTGTGATTCAATTTATACAAATCTGTTCCAATCAGATGTGCACGGAAACAGATTTTGAGTACCCGTTGACGCAATTGTGTTGCAACTACGGTGGAACCATAGCACTTTATAGAATGCGTGCTCGGTAGCAGACATGAAAAATTGACTAGTTGATGCTTACTTACAAATTCCGCTTCACACGAATTCCAAACAATACGGAACCATAACACTCCACGGGTCTTTTTCAATACAATTTCATGCGGTTCATTTTGCACGTATCATGCGGGATATTTCAGGCTAAAATCGATGGGGCGATCAACGGGGTGACGGCAATTCAAGATGATGTGCTTCTTCTCAAATCCACGAAGGAAGAACACTCTACAGATTGCGACACATGAAGCAGAGGTTCGTGGAAACAAATGTATTGATCAAAGTTTCTAAGTATAAATTCGGTGTCACCGATTTCGTCTTGCTCGATTTCACTGTCAATGCAAACGGACACCGACCTGATCCAGATCGTTTCAAACCGCCGAGTGGCACCGAGTCACCGAAAAATCACGTGCACCTACGATGAATTCTTGGATTCATTGCGGCATGAGCCCAACCATTGTTTCGTGCTCAATCTTCCGGTGGTTGCGATTGTAACGAACATTGTGGAAAGGCAATTTACTGTCCACGTGGTCTTATTCAGAATATCGTTGACCGATCAAAACTAGCCCTATTCGCGCGATCTTAACCGACCATGCTGATCACCGACGTGTTTAAAGTCGGGATAGGAGCAGTTCTGGAACAAGCTGGATGTCCGATGACCTGCATCTCGCGTTTTCTCAATGTTGCAGGGAAGGGTTATTCCCGGACGCAGAAGAAAGCTTTGGCCTTCTTATGGGCAGTACGCCGACTACAAAAGTGCCTGATCCAGTGGATTGTCGGACGTCGTCTTGAGAGTTCCATCCAATCCTTCTATTACTCGTTCTCATCAGTCAGTTTGAAAGCAAGTTCAAATTTACCCGATTGTTTGTTTGCATCTGTTCTACCAGTTGATAGTATTTCACCGGCAGAGTGTATGCTGCAGGTCGAAGAACAGTGAGGAAACACACATGCATTAACATTCAGATTGATAACTTCAATAATGAGAAGACAGATTGGCGAACAAGCTCGTTTTCAGTGATTCATACTCATGACATTTCATCATAATATATTACGACAAGTTGAGGAATTGGACCAAACTGTGTTGGTGACAAAAAAGGAAGGAAAATAATTATAATCCAAGCTTAATTAGGACCGGATGTGGATTGTTCCTCGCATGTTATGTCAGTTCTCATCTGATCTGTGGCTTGTTGTAGAGTGGAGGGAGGGTCAGGGTAGCTGAAGTGCACACACAAATTGTTTCTGAGCGCACAAAGGGGGTTTGTGTAGGCGCGTGCCGACAGCCTCAGCAGTGGCCAGGATGCGACATTTCGCTTGTCTTGATTGTCGACCCCGGATCTTATACAGAGCACGGAAAGCCTCGGACACGTTTACCGTGTGATTGGATTCAGCTAGGTGTGAAACGACTGCGCTAGTGAGCGATAAAATTGCTCAAGTGTTCAACCATGCAGGGTGGTGGTCGCGGATACGTTCAGACAAACGCCTGGTCGTGGGGCCGATGTGTGCTCTTAAGCTGCCCTGGCCCTCCCTCCACTCTACTACAAGTCACAGATCAGATGAGAACTGACATAACATGCGAGGAACAATCCACATCCGGTCTTAATTAAGCTTGGATTATAATTATTTTCCTTCCTTTTTTGTCACCAAGAATCTCTATGAATTCCTCTTTTGGACAACAGAGTTTGGTCCAACTCCTCAACTTGTCGTAATATATTGAGATGAAATGGCATGAGTATGAATCACTAAAAACGAGCTTGTTCGCCAATCTGTCTTCTCATAAAGTACTTCAATAATGACCAAAGATTTGGGATCTCCCATTCATACCAGATGTATATTTTCCGCCATTTATCCAGTCAGCACATTGTGCAGAACAAAGGAGTGAGGCTAAAAGGAATGCAGGAGCTACCTCACCTGTGCACGGTCAGCATGCAGTCCCAGTCCAACGATGTGATGAACTGATGAACAACGACGACGACCAGAGGAAGCACAAAGTGGTTACTTTACAGGGCGATTGTGCTCCTAGCAAATGATCTGATAACGAACTCAAACAAAGGGACACATAGTCACATTGCTTATCTGAATTGCGTCCTCACGGTGAACGTGCTTTCCCGAAATAACTGAATCCCGAGGTGCGGAATTGGTCAAACATGTTTGATAGATCTCTCAATCGGCAGCGGTTGATTGACCGCATGCATGCTTTCTATAACCATTTATTGCACTTGCAAAATTGAGCAACACCAACTTGGTTGTTCATTTTGTCTCTGGTGTTAACAAACGAGACCTACATGCAGCCATACATTCTCATTATTCTATGTGGTCCTTCAACCCATATCGTTGGATACAAAATTCCTTTATCATTAGGAAAAATACAATAAGCACATTCTCGATGAAGGTGATAATTTGGGTTGAATGCAATCGATGGGATGCAACGAGAACAGTGTCACACTCCAGAGACATTTGAAGACGTCAAGTGGATTTCAGAAGAGCAACCATCTGTTTCTCGGAATAATGAACAAACTCGTATGGTTTCTTCTGTTATCAGATTATCTTCCTTTGTAGATTCGTTATCATCACACTAAACAACTGAAAGAAGCTCTTTTAGATAGTAGGCCAATACTGGTGCTGCGATCTCATCCGAAGCATATCACTGTTCTGTACCCTAATGCCAGCGTATCCCCTTTATCCCAGGTATATGAAATAGAATTCAGGTCAGTTAGAACACATATGAAAGGCCCATTTTATACATGCGAAGAAAGTCAAATTCTTCATTTGAAGTGTGACACAGTTTGAAATAGTGAAGGTACACGGTGGCGTTGATTCTGGGAAGTCGTGACGACTAACTGATATTACCGAAAATGAACAACCATTGGCAGCGCAATTGCCCAATAGCAACACGCCAACTCGTGCAAGTGGGATTGAAATGCTTTCTGTCCCAATCAAAATGGCAACACAAATTCCCTCTTTCGGGAGAATTGTAGCTCAAAACAAGAAGAAAAGTGAACTTTTCACGGTGGGCAACAAATTCTTTATTCATGTAAATAAATCAGGAGGGATCAATCGAAAGAATCGAAATACATCGAGAAAGTGACCAGTCTGACTAGCCCCAACAATGAAGCCAACATATACCATTAACACAAACACGCACACACCATCTATCATACATATATTCTCTAGTAATTATTGGCACCACGTTCATCTTGTCCGTCTCATACTCGTTCTCATCAGGTAATTGGACAACTTTCGATGCACGATCGAATTTATTCAATTTGTTGTTTGCATTCGTTTGACCAGTTGAGAGGCCGTTGAGCTGGAATGTGCATATTGCAAGTAGAAGAACAATGAGAGAACATGGATGTGTCATCATTCAGATTGACTCCTTCAATGCTGATCAATTATTTGGGTTTCCGTATTCAGTTGACTCGTTGTGCTCTCTATCAATCCTCCATTTATATATCCACATGTGTTGTCTGACTACCCGTCGATTTCCACAGTGATGTTCAGTGATATTCACAGATTTTCGTGTATTGACTTGATATGATTGGTTGGGTAATAGACAGAAATTCGATTTGTAATTGGACTATGTGCTGAACTTCAGACAAAAGTGAATCAACGCATCCCACAGAATGCTTTGACCCGTTTTCCTATTGTTTTTTGTTGTTGTCGGTCAGGGTTTGTAATTTGATCTTCGATCTCGGATCGACTGGAAGATCAGTTGAAATTTGTTACAATTCGATCAGCATACAATCACACTCGGTTACATGGATTCAAGAAAACAATAAGCTCACACTGAACATTTGAGTACATGGGAAAATTGTGAATAATACAGCACTATCGCACGGTGAGTAATTATCTGAGAAAAGGTTTTTCCAAAAAGTCCTCAACTTGGAGAACATTCAGGCGGATCACTTCCAACGGTGTCAACAAAAGTCCATAAGGGAACTGAACGTGAAAAATTTGAACTCCAGATAATTTACACCTACATTTGACCGTGGTTTGCCTCGTGCAACGCATCAGCACCGTGTGGAGTGGGATACAGTAGGACGAGATGAAACAATTTCAACTCATGCTCCCAACCTCATACGCGATGGTGTGGCCAGTCCATTGCCCGATTAATCTCCACAGTCGTGCGAGTGTTTGAACACGGGAATGTTAACTGCTGACAAACAGCCTGAAATAGACAGTGTGGAAATCTGTTTTTTTTTATAAATTACTAACAAAGCATTGTTAGTACTTTGCAAATACTAAGTGACTAATAATGTTGGTGAATTGGTATTGTTTAATAACTGGATGTCTGATGCAGCACCTCGTGCTAACTATCCCACCATTAGGATTCAGCGTTAATGTGCACAAGATGACTTCCATTTGGCCTAAATGAATTGATTTTGACAATTTGGCAAAATCCTGGATATTTGTCAAGTATTTTGTGGATGCGACAGAGCGCTCTTATAGATATCCGTCGAATCATTGTGTACATGGGGTTTCTCGATTTATTTTCATCCACTCATAGTCTTTATTGGAAAAGCTGCCATTCGAGGCCAAATGTTTGGCATTTTAGTCAAGAGTGACCTGTGTGTTACCCGTCTTTGACTACCACGCGGTTCTTGATTGGCCGCTGACTTCGGATTGCATTGCCTCCTGATAGCCAAAGAAAGCTTCTAGAAATTTAAACACATGACCACTAACTAATCTTTGTTAATTGGAAGTTATCATTTTTATATTTATTTATTGAAATTTCTTTACCACTATCCACATATGACAATGTGCATCCATATTCATATGGTCGATGTTCAGGGTAAAATATGCAAAGAAGCTGATAGTTTTGCATTCGAAAGATGACAGAATTTTCGAATGCTGGCAACTGTTACATTAAATACGCAAATACGCACTGGCTTACAGCTGACACATTGTGTATTTTTAAGGGTGGATCGCGCTCCACACCAACAAGAGTTGCATTTACACGATGCTTTCTACCACCAGCAATTTGCAGATCTGCAGCATCAATGATTTCAGTCAACTGATTCTGCTTCTATTGTCGAGTTGACCGTTGTGCTCGAATTCATACTTCACTTGTGGACAGAATTAGACCATATACATGTACGATTTCTGACATTGGTAATAATACAGGATTCTCTGAACGACTTACAAAATGTAGCCTCATAGCTACTCAAACATTTCACTCCTACAACGAATGCAGTATACGTAATCTCACAGCAGTGGCAACAGGATCTTGACAACACAGCTCAAAAGGACACATTGGACGATGTATTCAACATCAATGTAAAGTTAACGCTGCACTCGAAGAGATTACTTTCATTGGGAAACGGATGATTCGAACGTTTTGTAACAGGGGAATGTAGGACGTACACACATTTGTATAACGATCAGCGGAACACACAGAAAGTATCACACCTCGTTCACACAGTAACGGAAACACCCAAAACCCATCCGCAATTTACGGAACTCGACTTGTGCACATTGCCGCAGAATCCTAATGGTGGTATAGTAAGCCGGCCGCATTTAACTCAAATTATCATCTTCACCGAGAAACATCATTCTATGTCGTTTTTCAACCCACACAGTTGGATGCAACGTGCATTTGTCATGGGGAAATATATAATTAGCACATTTAAAAAGAAACCAGAATTCCACACTGTCTATCTCAGGCTGTTTGTAAGCAGTTAACATTTCCGTGTTCAAACACTCGCACGAATGTGGAGATAAATCGGACAATGGACTGGTCACACCATCGCGTGTGAGGTTGTGAGCATGAGTTGAAATTGTTTCATTTTGTCCTACTGTATCCTACTCCACACGGTGCTGATACGTCGCACGAGGCAAACCATGGTCAAATGTGGGTGCAAATTATCTAGTGTTCAAATGTTTCACGTTCAGTTACCGTATGCAGTTTTGTGTAATCCGTTGAATTTTGTTTGCCTAACTGTTCTTCGCGCTGAGTATTTTTCGGAAACACGTTTTCCAGATAATTAATCACCGTGCGATTGTGCTGTACCGTTTACAATTTTCCCATGCACTCAAATTTTCAGTGTGAGCTTATTGTTTCCTTGAATCCGTGTAACTGAGTGTGATTGTACACTGAACAAAGTCGATCCGAGATCGAAGGTCAAATTACAACCACTGGCGAACAAAAAACACAGGAAAACGGTTCAAAGCATTCTGTGGGATACGTTGATACAGGTCAGTTGCATACACTTTTGTCTGAAGTTCAGTACAAAGTACAACTACAAATCGAACTTCTGTCTATTACCCAACCAATCATATCAAGTCAATACACGAAAATCTGTGAATATCACTGAACATCACTGTGGAAATCGACGGGTAGTCAGACAACACATGTGGATATATAAATGGAGGATTGATAGAGAGCACAACGAGTCAACTGAATACGGAAACCCAAATAATTGATCAGCATTGAAGGAGTCAATCTGAATGATGACACATCCATGTTCTCTCATTGTTTTTCTACTTGCAATATGCACATTCCAGCTCAACGGCCTCTCAACTGGTCAAACGAATGCAAACAACAAATTGAATAAATTCGATCGTGCATCGAAAGTTGTCCAATTACCTGATGAGAACGAGTATGAGACGGACAAGATGAACGTGGTGCCAATAATTACTAGAGAATATATGTATGATAGATGGTGTGTGCGTGTTTGTGTTAATGGTATATGTTGGCTTCATTGTTGGGGCTAGTCAGACTGGTCACTTTCTCGATGTATTTCGATTCTTTCGATTGATCCCTACTGATTTATTTACATGAATAAAGAATTTGTTGCCCACCGTGAAAAGTTCACTTTTCTTCTTGTTTCGAGCTTCGAATCGCCCGAGAGAGGGACAGATAGCTTTCCAATTCCACTCACCCAATGTGGAGTGCCGCTACTACTCGTTTGCACTTTCCACGGTTGTTCGTTGTCGAGAGTATCAGATAGTCGTCACGACTTCCCAGAATCAACGCCACCGTGTACCTTCACCATTTCAAACTGTGTCACACTTCAAATGAAGAATTTGACTTTCTTCGCATGTATAAAATGGGCCTTTCATATGTGTCCTAACTGACCTGAATTCTACTTCGTATACCACGGATAAATGGGATACGCTGGCATTGGGGTACAAAATAGCGATAGTGCTTTGGACGAGAGCACGGCACCAGTATTAAACTTTCACCTAGGGTAGCCTCCTCTGGTTGTTCAGTGTGACGATAATCAATCTACAAAGAAGATAATCTGATGTCAGAAGTACCTATATGATTTTTTTCATTATTTCGGGGAACAGATTGTTGCTCTGCTGAAATCCAATTGACGTCTTCAAGTGTCTCTGGAGTGTGACACTGTTCTCGTTGCATTCCACCGATCGCATTCAACCCAAATTATCATCTTCATCGAGAATGTGCTTATTGTATTTTTCCTAATGATAAAGGAATTTTGTATCCAACGATATGGGTTGAAGGACCACATAGAATAATGAGAATGTATGGCTGCATGTAGGTCTCGTTTGTTAACACCAGAGACAAAATGAACAACCAAGTTGGTGTTGCTCAATTTTGCAAGTGCAATAAATGGTTATAGAAAGCATGCATGCGGTCAATCAACCGCTGCCGATCGAGAGATCTATCAAACATGTTTGACCAATTCCGCACCTCGGGATTCAGTTATTTCGGAAAAGCTCTTTTACCGTGATGATGCAATTCAGATAAGCAATGTGACTATGTATCCCTTTGTTTGAGTTCGTTATCAGATCATTTGCTAGTAGCACAATCGCACTGTACCGAATCCATATTGTGCTTCCTCTGGTCGTCGTCGTTGTTCATCAGTTCATCACATCGTTGGACTAGGACTGCATGCTGACCGTGCACAGGTGAGGTGGCTTCTGCATTCCTTTTAGCCTCACTCCATTGTTCTGCACCAAGTGCTCAACATAACCAAATGGAAACGAAATTATCATTAAGTTCTTTGGGATGTGTCACGGAAACTGTGAAATTTGCACGAATCTCAGCTAAGAGTCCAGATGAGTCGTGAAACTGCAAAATACTCGTATCTAATACCAGAAGTGAGGTGCTCCTGGCCCATTGACTCCATCGTATTTTATGTCGTCACATAATAAAATAACTTGTCGCCATATTCGTCCAAATGCTGTTTCCATGCATCGCTAGATCGATTTCCTTAGCGTCTGTGTGGGCACGGTAAGGATGGAGATTCTTCAGTGGCCACCTAATCTAGCATGACACGATGTGGATCTGGACCATTAACTCTTTCTAGTGAGACTGAGGATATGTTCATCATCCACTACTGAAATAAAGATAGTGTCAAACACTATCTTCTTATTCAATTATGTTTCCGTTTTCATCGATCTCTCACAATCATGTCTTCACGTCCGTCTTTCATTTATTAGTCACTCCTACCATTGAAAGGAAGTAGTTCGAAGACAAAGATATATTGTTCCTGTGAAACCCAAACTTCGATCATCGACCTGGTGGGCTTCATGCACATTGTATTTCACCAGTTAGTCAATGTCCATATTCTCACCTCAATTGTCTAGCTAAACTTTCGGTTTTCCTTGTCAATGAATTAGGAGAAAGCTCACCTAGTCTTGATTGTCCAGTCTTTACCTGGTACTTTAATAACAAATACGGCATACCTAATCGGTCATTACGATTACCAAAGCATGCGGTTGACAAATATCCACGAAAAATGTGCCACTTGAGGACAAATAAACACACACCCTTCACGAAACAAAGATTGATGATTCGCATTCAATATTGCAATGAGAACTGCACAGACTTTCTGCTCAGATACGGGAACTCGGAGGGTTTTGGATATCGCTGTCAGTTGTTTTCAAGTTCGTTTCTAATCTGTTGTGCTTTTTCTCATTTACTGTACCCCTTCACGGTCCAACTATCAGTTTCGTATTTGTGGTCACATTGAGTGTGTGAATCTGCCGGAGAAATAGTTTGACCTATGATGTTTTCCCAAGTGTGTGCTTCAAAATATGAAGCAAGCTCACACAGGGTCTTAATAAATGGCAATGTGCTCACTGTTCAGATAATCATTCCCAGGCCTCTATCATCTAAACACGGATCTACCACCCGAATGACCAAGCTGGAATAGGAAACCACTGAAGAAGTCGAACGTTCTGTAAGTTCACAAACTATGGCATTAAGATTTATCCTGCATTGCCAGAACAACAATGCATATCCTGACCAAATCAAGTAGATGAATAAACAAAATTAGTATCAAGCACTTTAACTATAGTCATAAACTTTGTAGTGAAACGTGAAGTAAACGAATAGGTCGTGAATTTTGATTTACGAGACTCAAGCCATTAGCAAATCGCTTCCACCAACCATCATAGTTTCACGAGATATTCAGGAAAAATCACTCGTCAAGGCATGGACCACCGGACCACCCTGCATTGAGTCAACCCACTCTCATTACGTGGATTCGTTGCCACAGAATATTCAATAATAATAATAGTGAGCTAGACTATTTGTCAGGGTGACAGAACTGAAACTTGTTCTGTTTCTATTCTGTACTTCCCTGTTCCCCACTCCTGCAGAAGAACGACATGGGAACGGTCAATCGTCCCAGTGTGTTGTGGGCATGGTGCGGCAAACTGCTGATGTCTATCTATTTCCACGCAAGTCGAAATGGAGTTAATCTGGTTGAGTCGAATTATATATCCTTTTTTACTAAGCATCTAACACAAACTGAATCGCTGGACTTAGGATTGATCGATCTAGGTTGAATATATTCACTACAGAGCATATCAAGTAAACTCGTGTCAAAATCCATCATAGAATATGTATATTTTAAGAAAACAGATTGGCGAACAAGCTCGTTTTCAGTGATCCATACTCATGCCAATAGCTCAAAATATATCAATCACTTATATAACTACGTCGAAAGCAAAGCACTTCGCCAATCGGCTTTTCACTTGGACCACTGTTCGATGACGCTCTGATGGCAAAGTTGGAAAATGGTTCACTTGAATCAACAACCCACAGCTGTTGGTTATATAAAGGCTATGTAGATGACATCTTTTGTGGAATCAATTCCTCAGACCAGAAAGGCCAACTGTTAAAACTCCAAGATAGCCTGTGGTGGAAAGAAAGCCAGTATACATAAATTTGCCATTCAAATGCAACGCGTACTAACTCTACTCCAACAGTTTATGCCCAGACGTTAATTTAGGTACATATCAGATTTTCGCAAGTTACTACATACGTGAGGTTGTTATCACATTTGGATCTCACGGAGCGTACATGGAATAGGAGTTCATCTTTAGAATAACAAGGTGATTTTTCCAGTTATTAGCTCGGCTAACACGGCTCACCTTCAGAACGGGGATTTTCAGTATCACCAGTATGGTTTCATATCTGATACAAAAAGGGATTCCTGTAGTTAGCCTAATGTGGAGAGCTTAAGTATGGAGATTATTGGGCAGAAGTGTACATGGTACGCATATTTGACGAGTAACAACAACCGCAAAACCAGTCGTGTGCTTGTCATTGGGATACAATGCTTTACTATTTATAGTGGGATCAATTCCCTTGTCCCAGATGGAAGCTAGAATTTGAGACCATGTCACGTGCCCACCAATAACATGGTAAATCAATTTGATTTGATTCGAGTATAAAGCCTTCGTTGGTACTTGGACTTCCTATCGAGTACTCGATCGTTATCAGGTTCAATCACTTTGTGATAGACGGTTAGATACCCCTGAAACCTTCGACACAGAAGGAAGCCATTTTATGTGATTTCAAACAAACCATTGAGAACTAACCTGGCTAAGTCGGTCGTCACGTCCTACACACATATTTGTTCAACCCATGTTCCAGTTCCATTGTGGGCATGTGAGATTTGCTGTGTTGAGGATTTCTAACATGTATGAACCAGCCGTACAATCGCTGATACTATTTATAACTCCCTGCGACAACCTCGAGATATTCAAACCTAAATAGAAGCAAATCAGTGTAAAAGTGTTGTGGCGATTCCCCAGACATTGTCGTTTTTCGGACTAATATATCTTCCCCATCCGAGTTTGGAAACTGAGTCATTGGAAACTTCGTTGACTTCACCACAATAAGCTATTTTGCAACTGGATGGATTTGTGTGTTCAAAGACTTCTGTTGCATCGAACGTCCTCCGAGATGAGAAAAATTGGTCCGCTTGGCTTGAATATCGTCAAACGAGTATCCCGTATATTGTCAGTACGCCATACACTATTTTCAGTTCTACAGGATGTGCAAAGCCTCCAGCATTCGTAGTCGTGACTGTACCGATGTTTTCAAAAGAGTAAAGAGAAAAATATTCAAAATAAATTGCGTGTAGATAATAACCCATCGTCTGCTGGTGGTCATTTCTCTCACCCCGTTACCAGTCTCTAATAGTTACCTCATGGTCATGGCCACAACATCTTAACTACTCCCAACCACAGAAGTTCCTTAAGGTATCGTTCTATCACTCTGTTCATATCTCACATTTACTAATCTTTTCAACGTATTCTTACATTCCAATGAATAACTTTCATGTGAATCACCGCAAGGCGATTCTCGTCATGCTTAAAAGGAACGTGACGAAATATATTTGATCCACAACGTCCAACAAATCTGATTGATAGTTTACACCAGTATCATCATACAACTTGTACTACACTCCGTCAGCTTAAATGTAGACTTACGATGGGGTTAGTTTAGTCTGGAATTGGACACAAAATAGTTTCCGCAGTGCAACAGAGGTGAAGAATTGCCGTCCGGGTACCGGTACCGAGAGACTAGCACTACTAAGGAGTGACTAATAAATGAAAGACGGACGTGAAGACATGATTGTGAGAGATCGATGAAAACGGAAACATAATTGAATAAGAAGATAGTGTTTGACACTATCTTTATTTCAGTAGTGGATGATGAACATATCCTCAGTCTCACTAGTAAGAGTTAATGGTCCAGATCCACATCGTGTCATGCTAGATTAGGTGGCCACTGAAGAATCTCCATCCTTACCGTGCCCACACAGACGCTAAGGAAATCGATCTAGCGATGCATGGAAACAGCATTTGGACGAATATGGCGACAAGTTATTTTATTATGTGACGACATAAAATACGATGGAGTCAATGGGCCAGGAGCACCTCACTTCTGGTATTAGATACGAGTATTTTGCAGTTTCACGACTCATCTGGACTCTTAGCTGAGATTCGTGCAAATTTCACAGTTTCCGTGACACATCCCAAAGAACTTAATGATAATTTCGTTTCCATTTGGTTATGTTGAGCACTTGGTGCAGAACAATGGAGTGAGGCTAAAAGGAATGCAGAAGCCACCTCACCTGTGCACGGTCAGCATGCAGTCCTAGTCCAACGATGTGATGAACTGATGAACAACGACGACGACCAGAGGAAGCACAATATGGATTCGGTACAGTGCGATTGTGCTACTAGCAAATGATCTGATAACGAACTCAAACAAAGGGATACATAGTCACATTGCTTATCTGAATTGCATCATCACGGTAAAAGTGCTTTTCCGAAATAACTGAATCCCGAGGTGCGGAATTGGTCAAACATGTTTGATAGATCTCTCAATCGGCAGCGGTTGATTGACCGCATGCATGCTTTCTATAACCATTTATTGCACTTGCAAAATTGAGCAACACCAACTTGGTTGTTCATTTTGTCTCTGGTGTTAACAAACGAGACCTACATGCAGCCATACATTCTCATTATTCTATGTGGTCCTTCAACCCATATCGTTGGATACAAAATTCCTTTATCATTAGGAAAAATACAATAAGCACATTCTCGATGAAGATGATAATTTGGGTTGAATGCGATCGGTGGAATGCAACGAGAACAGTGTCACACTCCAGAGACACTTGAAGACGTCAATTGGATTTCAGCAGAGCAACAATCTGTTCCCCGAAATAATGAAAAAAATCATATAGGTACTTCTGACATCAGATTATCTTCTTTGTAGATTGATTATCGTCACACTGAACAACCAGAGGAGGCTACCCTAGGTGAAAGTTTAATACTGGTGCCGTGCTCTCGTCCAAAGCACTATCGCTATTTTGTACCCCAATGCCAGCGTATCCCATTTATCCGTGGTATACGAAGTAGAATTCAGGTCAGTTAGGACACATATGAAAGGCCCATTTTATACATGCGAAGAAAGTCAAATTCTTCATTTGAAGTGTGACACAGTTTGAAATGGTGAAGGTACACGGTGGCGTTGATTCTGGGAAGTCGTGACGACTATCTGATACTCTCGACAACGAACAACCGTGGAAAGTGCAAACGAGTAGTAGCGGCACTCCACATTGGGTGAGTGGAATTGGAAAGCTATCTGTCCCTCTCTCGGGCGATTCGAAGCTCGAAACAAGAAGAAAAGTGAACTTTTCACGGTGGGCAACAAATTCTTTATTCATGTAAATAAATCAGTAGGGATCAATCGAAAGAATCGAAATACATCGAGAAAGTGACCAGTCTGACTAGCCCCAACAATGAAGCCAACATATACCATTAACACAAACACGCACACACCATCTATCATACATATATTCTCTAGTAATTATTGGCACCACGTTCATCTTGTCCGTCTCATACTCGTTCTCATCAGGTAATTGGACAACTTTCGATGCACGATCGAATTTATTCAATTTGTTGTTTGCATTCATTTGACCAGTTGAGAGGCCGTTGAGCTGGAATGTGCATATTGCAAGTAGAAAAACAATGAGAGAACATGGATGTGTCATCATTCAGATTGACTCCTTCAATGCTGATCAATTATTTGGGTTTCCGTATTCAGTTGACTCGTTGTGCTCTCTATCAATCCTCCATTTATATATCCACATGTGTTGTCTGACTACCCGTCGATTTCCACAGTGATGTTCAGTGATATTCACAGATTTTCGTGTATTGACTTGATATGATTGGTTGGGTAATAGACAGAAGTTCGATTTGTAGTTGTACTTTGTACTGAACTTCAGACAAAAGTGTATGCAACTGACCTGTATCAACGTATCCCACAGAATGCTTTGAACCGTTTTCCTGTGTTTTTTGTTCGCCAGTGGTTGTAATTTGACCTTCGATCTCGGATCGACTTTGTTCAGTGTACAATCACACTCAGTTACACGGATTCAAGGAAACAATAAGCTCACACTGAAAATTTGAGTGCATGGGAAAATTGTAAACGGTACAGCACAATCGCACGGTGATTAATTATCTGGAAAACGTGTTTCCGAAAAATACTCAGCGCGAAGAACAGTTAGGCAAACAAAATTCAACGGATTACACAAAACTGCATACGGTAACTGAACGTGAAACATTTGAACACTAGATAATTTGCACCCACATTTGACCATGGTTTGCCTCGTGCGACGTATCAGCACCGTGTGGAGTAGGATACAGTAGGACAAAATGAAACAATTTCAACTCATGCTCACAACCTCACACGCGATGGTGTGACCAGTCCATTGTCCGATTTATCTCCACATTCGTGCGAGTGTTTGAACACGGAAATGTTAACTGCTTACAAACAGCCTGAGATAGACAGTGTGGAATTCTGGTTTCTTTTTAAATGTGCTAATTATATATTTCCCCATGACAAATGCACGTTGCATCCAACTGTGTGGGTTGAAAAACGACATAGAATGATGTTTCTCGGTGAAGATGATAATTTGAGTTAAATGCGGCCGGCTTACTATACCACCATTAGGATTCTGCGGCAATGTGCACAAGTCGAGTTCCGTAAATTGCGGATGGGTTTTGGGTGTTTCCGTTACTGTGTGAACGAGGTGTGATACTTTCTGTGTGTTCCGCTGATCGTTATACAAATGTGTGTACGTCCTACATTCCCCTGTTACAAAACGTTCGAATCATCCGTTTCCCAATGAAAGTAATCTCTTCGAGTGCAGCGTTAACTTTACATTGATGTTGAATACATCGTCCAATGTGTCCTTTTGAGCTGTGTTGTCAAGATCCTGTTGCCACTGCTGTGAGATTACGTATACTGCATTCGTTGTAGGAGTGAAATGTTTGAGTAGCTATGAGGCTACATTTTGTAAGTCGTTCAGAGAATCCTGTATTATTACCAATGTCAGAAATCGTACATGTATATGGTCTAATTCTGTCCACAAGTGAAGTATGAATTCGAGCACAACGGTCAACTCGACAATAGAAGCAGAATCAGTTGACTGAAATCATTGATGCTGCAGATCTGCAAATTGCTGGTGGTAGAAAGCATCGTGTAAATGCAACTCTTGTTGGTGTGGAGCGCGATCCACCCTTAAAAATACACAATGTGTCAGCTGTAAGCCAGTGCGTATTTGCGTATTTAATGTAACAGTTGCCAGCATTCGAAAATTCTGTCATCTTTCGAATGCAAAACTATCAGCTTCTTTGCATATTTTACCCTGAACATCGACCATATGAATATGGATGCACATTGTCATATGTGGATAGTGGTAAAGAAATTTCAATAAATAAATATAAAAATGATAACTTCCAATTAACAAAGATTAGTTAGTGGTCATGTGTTTAAATTTCTAGAAGCTTTCTTTGGCTATCAGGAGGCAATGCAATCCGAAGTCAGCGGCCAATCAAGAACCGCGTGGTAGTCAAAGACGGGTAACACACAGGTCACTCTTGACTAAAATGCCAAACATTTGGCCTCGAATGGCAGCTTTTCCAATAAAGACTATGAGTGGATGAAAATAAATCGAGAAACCCCATGTACACAATGATTCGACGGATATCTATAAGAGCGCTCTGTCGCATCCACAAAATACTTGACAAATATCCAGGATTTTGCCAAATTGTCAAAATCAATTCATTTAGGCCAAATGGAAGTCATCTTGTGCACATTAACGCTGAATCCTAATGGTGGGATAGTTAGCACGAGGTGCTGCATCAGACATCCAGTTATTAAACAATACCAATTCACCAACATTATTAGTCACTTAGTATTTGCAAAGTACTAACAATGCTTTGTTAGTAATTTATAAAAAAAAACAGATTTCCACACTGTCTATTTCAGGCTGTTTGTCAGCAGTTAACATTCCCGTGTTCAAACACTCGCACGACTGTGGAGATTAATCGGGCAATGGACTGGCCACACCATCGCGTATGAGGTTGGGAGCATGAGTTGAAATTGTTTCATCTCGTCCTACTGTATCCCACTCCACACGGTGCTGATGCGTTGCACGAGGCAAACCACGGTCAAATGTAGGTGTAAATTATCTGGAGTTCAAATTTTTCACGTTCAGTTCCCTTATGGACTTTTGTTGACACCGTTGGAAGTGATCCGCCTGAATGTTCTCCAAGTTGAGGACTTTTTGGAAAAACCTTTTCTCAGATAATTACTCACCGTGCGATAGTGCTGTATTATTCACAATTTTCCCATGTACTCAAATGTTCAGTGTGAGCTTATTGTTTTCTTGAATCCATGTAACCGAGTGTGATTGTATGCTGATCGAATTGTAACAAATTTCAACTGATCTTCCAGTCGATCCGAGATCGAAGATCAAATTACAAACCCTGACCGACAACAACAAAAAACAATAGGAAAACGGGTCAAAGCATTCTGTGGGATGCGTTGATTCACTTTTGTCTGAAGTTCAGCACATAGTCCAATTACAAATCGAATTTCTGTCTATTACCCAACCAATCATATCAAGTCAATACACGAAAATCTGTGAATATCACTGAACATCACTGTGGAAATCGACGGGTAGTCAGACAACACATGTGGATATATAAATGGAGGATTGATAGAGAGCACAACGAGTCAACTGAATACGGAAACCCAAATAATTGATCAGCATTGAAGGAGTCAATCTGAATGATGACACATCCATGTTCTCTCATTGTTCTTCTACTTGCAATATGCACATTCCAGCTCAACGGCCTCTCAACTGGTCAAACGAATGCAAACAACAAATTGAATAAATTCGATCGTGCATCGAAAGTTGTCCAATTACCTGATGAGAACGAGTATGAGACGGACAAGATGAACGTGGTGCCAATAATTACTAGAGAATATATGTATGATAGATGGTGTGTGCGTGTTTGTGTTAATGGTATATGTTGGCTTCATTGTTGGGGCTAGTCAGACTGGTCATTTTCTCGATGTATTTCGATTCTTTCGATTGATCCCTCCTGATTTATTTACATGAATAAATAATTTGTTGCGCACCGTGAAAAGTTCACTTTTCTTCTTGTTTTGAGCTACAATTCTCCCGAAAGAGGGAATTTGTGTTGCCATTTTGATTGGGACAGAAAGCATTTCAATCCCACTTGCACGAGTTGGCGTGTTGCTATTGGGCAATTGCGCTGCCAATGGTTGTTCATTTTCGGTAATATCAGTTAGTCGTCACGACTTCCCAGAATCAACGCCACCGTGTACCTTCACTATTTCAAACTGTGTCACACTTCAAATGAAGAATTTGACTTTCTTCGCATGTATAAAATGGGCCTTTCATATGTGTTCTAACTGACCTGAATTCTATTTCATATACCTGGGATAAAGGGGATACGCTGGCATTAGGGTACAGAACAGTGATATGCTTCGGATGAGATCGCAGCACCAGTATTGGCCTACTATCTAAAAGAGCTTCTTTCAGTTGTTCAGTGTGATGATAACGAATCTACAAAGGAAGATAATCTGATAACAGAAGAAACCATACGAGTTTGTTCATTATTCCGAGAAACAGATGGTTGCTCTTCTGAAATCAACTTGACGTCTTCAAATGTCTCTGGAGTGTGACACTGTTCTCGTTGCATTCCACCGATCGCATTCAACCCAAATTATCATCTCCATCGAGAATTCGCCTATTGTATTTCCCCTCATGATAAATGCAATTTGTATCCAAAGATATGGGTTGGAAGACTACTTAGAATAATGGAAATTTCCAAATTGTATATTCATTTGAACCATACAAGCTCACGTAATGTCATCGTCCTATGTTTGATTGATTGTTTAGGCAGTTGTGTTGCATACCATCAGACGGAAAACACCAATCTGGTGTTATGAGAGAAGAAGGTTGGATCAGGTATGGGCTGGAGCCTACAACAAGTAGTTTTGTCGGTTCCACTGGCCACCTGATCTACCACGGATTCCATTAGTCGACAGAATCAGATCGGATTCAAATCCTGATTCCTCTCTCTCATAATTGGTTCAAGCTTACACTGAACACGGGAGACAACCAACTGAATGTCTGAATTGTACGATAACACCGAAATGTATAAATTAATCTAATATGATGCTGGGAGCAATTCCTTATGTGATGCCATTGTTTGGATACCGAAAAGAACATACATGCAGACCGTTTCGCTGTAGTTCTCAAACGTCAATCTGGGAACACACTAAAGTAGTGAACGTTCATCTCGTGGGACGGACATCATGCAGGATCAACTTTCATCGTTGTAAACGAGGTCACCTGTTGAGTGAGAAAGATACAGGTTCTTCCTCAGAAGCTCACACGGCAACCGACAAACCCTCAAGGCCCAATGATACCGTAGACCATCCAATACAATTGTCGGATGATGACAAGAACTCGTCAACTACCACAGTATCTCTCCGTCACGCTTTACTGTCAAATAATCATTCCCATCAACAAGTGTTGATTGGAGACTATATCAGAATGCTCGAACTTCGTTTTATAATTAGAATATGCAAATCGCTCGAGGACGCATGTAGCAGCTTTGATCAGAGTTGCATATGCGGTCGATATGTAGTTTGACCTTTTGCCTTCGGAACTTGGACTGCTCAATTTTGTTCTCCCCAGGACAATCCGTACGTCAGCAAATTTATTCCATCACAGTTCACAAACAAAAAGATGCTCAGCTTCTTTGGATTCTGTTAGACCTAAGGATCGAGTGACTATGTTGACGCGAATATATATCTCCCAGACTCACAGGGAAGGTCACATATGAAAAGATAGAACCATGCAATCAAATCAAGCAATGACAACTGATTTAAAAAGAAGATGAGTACGAGATTAATAAGCCATTCTGAAATGATACCGAGGTCTTTTTTCGTGCAATAAAAAAAACTTGATGATATTCCTTAGTATATAAGCTGTAATTTTGAAAGATGTGTGAGGCTCAAATTTTTGATGGAGTGAGTTGAATGTCCAACGAACTGGTTTTCGTGAAGTCTCCAGTTCCAGTGACTAGCCACTCTCTGGCTACATTTGGAAGCTCTTGATAGCACTTCGGGTGAGAATATGGGCATTGGTTATCTGGTGTGATGCGATGTACCCGAAACTCACTAGATCGATGATCGAATTTTGAGTATCACACTAACAAGATATTTCTGTTTCCGAACTACTTTGTTTCGATGGTAGACAGAAACGGTTTATAGAATATTTGTGGTTACCAAAGGTAATTCTCTTACACGAGGTCGTTTTGTTCGAACCGGTAAAACTAATTGGCTTTTCTAACTGATTCATCTGGCTGCACCCTTTTAAGTGATTCTATTCCGGTCAGCTCAGATAACCGTCGACTATCTGATGAACACAATGATTCGTTTCACTGGTTCCCAATTTTTGCCCGATTCTGGATGTCCCATGACGTGCTGTGTGCCGAACGAAATAGACTCTCTATAGATGACGTTTCATCCACTTCCATCACTTCCGCTTTTCTACGACAAACATGGTTGCTTCTCGTATCCCGCGTTCTTGCGAACATTCCTCATCTTCCGGAAAGCTCACAATTTAAATACATTCCCACTCCAACTGTCTCGTTCAATGGATCCATCCACACCAACATCGTGAGATTTATAACCCAACTGTCATTCCAACTCTCCATTGATGAGGACATTCTGATATATTCTGAACCCATCATTCCTCTCCAACATCCCAGCTCTGTTAGGACCCGTGTTCCACAGAAGTGATAAAAGATATGTGTGTGTATCTTTCCCCATGCAAACGGCATCCCTTACACTTCAATATTCCACTTTGGCGCTCTAAAACATCACACACCTTTGAAAGTAATGTATGATTTCTTTCCAACTATCATTCCTACATCAAACTGCAATTAGGAATAATATTTGGATTGTTTCTCCCATAGAGAAGCCTGAAGTGGCGCTCATTTGCGGATTGTATTGCTAAACTCAACATTATTTTCGCTACGGTTTCTGCTAGCTCTTTCCCATACTGAGCTATGGACTACTGGTTTGATGTTCACACTCCCAACTCTCAGTGAAATGCCGGAATTGTGCTCAAGTGAATTGCCGTCTGCTGTGAGAAAACAGTGTCTCTATCATTCCGTATCGACACAGAAGGCTCTTATGTGTTCCAGGTATTAGTGGTAACAGAAGAGGTGTTACTGTTATAACCAGAATACAATTTGCACGAAGATTGAAAACTCACATAGTGCATCACCACGACGTGCTCTCAAACCGTTATTCCCCCAGTATCGTTACTTGTTAGTACATATATTTATCGAATTTTGCCTTCTGCTAGCATTGCACGTTACAAGTGATGACTGTACCAAGATCAAAGAAGAATCCCAGGATTATGTCGAAGGTTCACAAAAGGACGAGATGATTGCTGGAGTGAGGTTGTTATGGGCGGAAAGTCGACACAATGACGTGTAATCTACTACTCGGGATAGACTTGTTCACCAAATTATTTTGCTAACGACATCGACACACTCAGTACCACTGATGAGATCAGATAGTGTAACGGGGCGAATAAAATCAAGCTCCTCATAGAATTTAAGGGAGAAAACGTAGAGAGATACACTGTGGACATTCTGACAAGTTTTGGTGGATGTGTTTGACCAAGGTGGGAAATAACAGCTGGCTACACTATTCAGGACTCGTGCTGATATGCTCCCGTGGACCGACACAGACTGAGGCCGAACTGGTTTGTTAAGACATCAATTAGACGCCGGTGAGTCGGATCCTATGAGAAAGTCTTCCTGCCGGATTCCCACAGCATTGGAATAAGAAGTGAATGCAATGATCCAACAGATGTTAGAAAATAACATAATCCTGCCATCATAGTCACCATGGCCGTCACCTGTTGTGTTATGGAGGATGGTACTTTCAAACTATGCAATGATTACTACTGGTTGAATTCGATCACTCACAGAGATGCTTCGCTCTACAACAAATAGACGACCCGTTTGATGTTCACGTAGGAGATACGTACCATAGATCGCTGAACTTGGCCAGTGGTCACTGGAAGGCGGAAGTTGCAGAATTTGGCAGACAGAAATAAGCACTCATGATACCAACTGGGATGCATGGGTTTCAGAACACATTATTTTCCGTCTAATGATTTGGCGACTTTCCAATGGTCAATAGAGGTGCTACGAGATCAAAACGCTCGCTAATGTTCAGTCTACCTGGTCGACCTCATCGTCCACGGAAAGTCTGCCACTGAACAATTGACTAAATTCAAAATGTTACTGGACAGACTAAACCAGAATGGAATGAAAGTGAAACGATCCAAATGTTGATATGTTCACAAAGAAGAGAATTGCCTTAGGAGTGGGATCGCCGAAGATGGAATCCACTCTGACTCCTCGAATATCGGACAAGAGAAATCGTGGCCCCTACCCTGTGACATTGACGACAGCCATAGTTTCCTGAGATTGACGTCACAATACAGAAGATTCGTTGCAAACCGCGGTTATTTCACCACCCCACCTCACCTGTTACGGGAGGTAGTTCAAATTTTGCATGGTTTGAATATTTTGGCCGAGATTCTTATAACTTATGGACAAAACTAGCTCCAGCATTGTGACTTTTGAAACCGTGTTTTATAGCAAATAGGCGAGGATGGCCCTGAACATGCGATAGCCTGTGGCAGTCCGTGCTTAATAAGTCCTAAATGAACTTCTTTGCCATCAGGAGAGAGAAGCACCCTGGGTATACTTCAGAAAATACTACTGATGCCATTTACTCAGTGGAAACATTCTAGTTTGCACTGATTAATAATCGCTCCAATGGCTTAACAATAAGGAGATCTATGAATATCAGACAGAGAGGTGGCATCAGTCGTTGCGAGAATACGAATTTGTCTGTTGACATAATCCCAGCAAACGAGGTTCTAACTCAGATGCTGTCCAGGAGATCAGCCCTCTATCACAGGCTTGCTGTTTTGTAAGACAAAACAAGTAACGCTAGTGAGCTTGGGATACGCAAGCCACAGGCAGTGTGAGCATATTCGAGCTAAAGATCTCAAAACGAAATTAATTTCAAGTCAAGCCAAGGACACATCTTATTTGTCCAGAAGGGGTAAACTTTCAGCGAAAGGTAATGAGTCACATGCTTCGGAAGTGGCAAGGAGTGCATGAATGTAGAAAAACGATGGTGAATAAATTAAGCTGACCAGCACGCCGTGTTCGTCCATACAGAACTTGGTGGAAAATGACAATCGTGATTGGATGGGCTTTTTTCACAAGTCGTTCACAAGTTGTTCTTTTGAAACCAGAAATTTTGCCAGATATGGATTGACCGAGTTATAGGGCCTTGCAGTCCCGGCACATGCCAACTTGAATTTCTAACATGTAGCAGAGTGGGAATTACTGCGAATCAGATTTGAATGAATGTGGGAGTATGTCGTCAGAAATTCTAGTGTTGCTCAACCGATCGAATGCAGAAAAATGGATCCTCTTCCACGAAATTTATTACTTCAGGGTGGAATTTGGTACTGTAATTAGGACTGCCTTTACCGGGATGCATGATCAACACAACGTTTTCCCAAGCATACCAGGGAAGATGGCAAGAAGCGGGATAATTAGTGACAAAGCGTTCAAGACTGAACGAACTAAGAGCTGATATGGATGGGTGCATGTAGAGACTTCTGACGGAAGATGTAAAATGTCAAACTTATCACCTTGAGTAGATTTCTTGTCCACTTAAAATCTGTTGAAGTAGGCATATCAGGATAATTATATCGCTGAATCTTTTGCATGTTGGAACTTCCTACCATGAAGGCTGGATAATTTGATGGGGATTCGCGATCAGCTGAAAAGTGTTGTTCTGCATACTGATTTGGATTAAATGCTGATTTGACGATGCTGAACAATTTTATCATTCAACAAGTACACGTTTGAAGTGGACTGATATTATTACGGTCCTAGGAATCACACTACTGGCCACAATATGGTTGGCATATTCAAAAGTAACAGGTGACGATTTAGCGACAAATTGAATGAATTAGGAATTTTGGATAGTCCCGTGGAACTACAGTCTGGGGTTCTGTACAGAACAGATATAACAACAAAAGAGCTCCTGAGGATAAAGCGTGTCTAGCTTTCATTGGTTTTACAGCGAATATTTTGTGTTGCTTGTAATTATGCATGAGAGTGAACGACACCAAACATGATATACTTAGGTAATAACACCTCCTCCACTGGATTTCACGCCTGGATATCTCTCCAGCCTGTTGCTGGTGAATCCATCGGGCTTCAATAACTCATAACCTATGGCTGAATGAAGCATAAACTCTTGAAGTAAACGAATTCCACAGTTCTCAAATCTCAAAGGCTTCAGCAAGTAGCTTACACTAGACATTTTCAACATGACTGAACGTCATGAAAAGTGTAGATATTATTGACCCTTTCCGATGAATGAATCCTTGTGAGAATACTTGTCTGTCGTGCAGATCAAAGTCGCTACAGTAGTTGGTGCAGTGGTCAACCAATGGAGATGCCTCTGGAGAAATCCATATCAACCGCCCTCAGATTAATAAACTAACTCTGAAAAAGCAATTCTGACCGAGCTCTGCAGAACCCGTCTATTCATGTAAGTATTGAAGTTGAAATTTAGAAACTCAGTCAAATCAAGTGAAAGACAAGTTTCCCAGTCTTATGGATACCTCTTCCATTATTTAATGCCACCTTTGCCAAACATCGGAATCAACCTCACAGTTGTATATTCGCAAGGCCATTCAGGACACGTGGTCTTCTGGTGGTCCTTCATGAGTCGGTGATCAACAAAGTAAGTTCGTGTGGTTAACGTACGCCTACACAGAACATTTCACAAAAGAGTTGTGCATCAGTGAAATAAACTTGTCATCTCTCCTAATTTGTCAAACAGAACAACCTATGAGTAACTGTTGTGCATCTCAGTCATTGTTTTGCGCACGCTGGTAAGTTGTTCTAAATTAACTTAACGGAATATTAGAACCGACAACGCCCGAATTCATTATCAAAACAATGTTAGTAATATAACTGTAAAACAAGTGACGAGATACACCGTTCTTCTCCGTATTCCAGATCGGCGTCAACCACAATATACAACGTTGCCAGCAGACGGACTAACTTCACTCAGATCGATACTTGTTATGTGCCAGCCTCACATTCAAGTGGAGGACAATGGGATCATTTACGACCCGGTAGACTCGCGGACTGATTTTCGAGCACCACAGATAGGCTGCTCTTTGAACAATGCATGAATTCCGTCAGCTCGACTAGGTGAGACTGGGAAAACTCAAAGGAAGTTATTTCCTCCTCACAATATCCATATCTGTAAGAAAGTTTCCATTTTTCAATTCCGAGGGATAATATGAATGCGTGGTTTGAGCTGGCTTAGATATTAATTCGTTATTCTCGATCGCAAACTTTATATACATCTATTCGTTCAACGTTTTGAATGTTCGACAGGGTAGTTCAACGGTTCGGCTTCGAAATTCGTGCAATGTGGTAGTTCAGAGCTGCCTACTTCCGTCAGATTACTGTCTAATTACATAAATAACACTTCGTTAAAAACAATTTCAATCGACCAGCGTTGTTGAAAAGATCATCAAGACAAAGTCGGGACTCGGTTGTCATGGCCATCGTCATTCGATTCCTCATTTGACAGTCTCTAATCAACGTTCTGCATATTGTGATGTTTGTAGATTGAATAGAATGTGATAACAATTTCATTATCACTAAAGTTCACGTATTGAACGTTTTCTAACCGGCTACTAACAAATGGTTAGTGATTAAACCACACACGGTAAATTGCCCACAATTTTCGTTTGTGTCGTTCGGTTTTGATTTACCGGTTTCGCTCCATTCATCACCTGCTTTGTGACTGGCCATTATGCACAATCCACTGAATAGGTGCAAATTCATCCTCATTTATATCCTGTCTTCGTCAAGTTGACACGTATTTGTATAGTTTTTGAAGGTTTTCGCCAATTTCGATTTCTCAAACTGACCAGTGTTCATTATACGATACCACAACGGTGTCGGAAACGTTGGTAGTCAGCCATCGTTTCAAGACGAAAGCAAAGCCCCTGATAAGATCAGCTGCATAAATATTCCCCTAGTGTAATTCGGACGAATACGCGGAATGTTGATATTTAGACATACGGAACACTTGACGAAGGGATATTCCAAGTCCACAGACAGATTCACCTCAACCAAATTGGAGCTTGACTCGGGAATCGCACTACACGCTATAGCCAAGAATCACACCATCGATTACGGTAATTTCAGAGTCCTCAAACGACAGTAACCACCCATTGTACACCCCTCAACAGAAACGAGGCACCGGAGAATAAACGACCACAAGACCACAAAACCTTGTTGAACTAAAATGACCCTGTCTTCATTGATGAGATGGAGACCGATCTCCCATGCACTCACATGCACTTGCATAAATACGTACTGTTTATTGCCAAATTACTTACTTACCTACTTAACTGCTTTCGGTTAAGTTATCAGCAGAAATGCTTTTTAAGAAAGAATTATGACTAGAACTTTTCACCTAAAATGAAATCTCCTGCTTCAAAAAGGGACCAGTCTCAGTATATCATCTGACCCTGAATGTATCCACATCCAACATACCATTCAATCGTCATTACGAAACAGATAAACGTTACCTATAAAACTTCACACTTTCAACATTACCCTTATTCGGAGATTCATTTCCGTTGTTTCTTAGTGATTTTATTTCCATTGCTGTTCTGCTTCGATAGACTTATTTATATAAGAACTTCGTGTGACATTTGACTTGTGTAGTTTTATGGAGACTGTAGCTTTAACAATAATGGAATATATTCTCTGTTGGTGATATCTCTGAGAATGATTCTACATAACAAAACTCCATCCTGATCAAACAAATGGTACATTATCTGAATACATTTGCGCATCTGTTCTTCTGTAAATCCAATAGTAAATTTGTCTGGTACGAAATTCGGCTTCCGTGTAAACAACGGGACCGTTCAAGAAACTGTAATACAGATGCCTAAAACCTCATCCCGCATCGTGTACCACACAATTTTATTCTGCGTTAGTTCTTTCAGATATGAGGTCATTTTTCTCAAAAGAAATCTCCAAGTTACTTTCAACCTCAAAATCACCTCCTGCTATGGGTCCAGGCTACTCATTTTCCATGTTTCTCAAGTTTGGAGAGATTCCATAATCCTGAATTATTGCTTTCCTCGTCAACAAATCTGTTGAGGCTGATGCTTATCGTGTCTCCTGATAACCCGTAACAGTATTGTCGTTTCTCAACGTTCTTCTATCAACCTTTGGTTAAAACGTTTCAGTCTCATCACCATCAATTCTTCTGTGCTCAGTGTGACCGATAGCCTTATGCTCACCAAATTGCTTTTCTCCATTTTGTTGCAAATGACCCCATCAGTTTGCATATGAACCCAACAGTTGCATTCCGAATGCAATTGCTTCAGTTTGCCAATTTATTTAAAAGATCATCAGCGGTTTCATGAAATCCGTCTGACGGATCCTTCACGGCTATTGCTCATCCTTTGATTAGGTTTCACATTCTCTACTGCTTTAAGAGTCGGAGTCTATTTGGGCTGTCTCACTTCTTTACTCTCATATTTCAAAGAATAATTTTCCAAATGAACCTACGTACTCAAGTTGGTGCAATCTTATTTAATCCTTCAAATGAAAACCCTGGTGTTCTTCAGGGTCCCGTTCTCTCCTCCTTTAGTCGTTACCACTTATATCAGCGAACTGACCACTGCACCACCTGTACGGACTTCAACTATGCCGAAAACGTGGTGTTCTGTCAATCCGCCTCTTACCAACCAGACACAAGCCTTTTTCGAGAACCAGTAAATTAATCAAAAAGGTTCGTCCCATCCTCAACCACATCTCACTATCTCCAAATGTTTTAGTGTACTTTCTCACTTCCTCGTTCCTCTTGGCTCAATGAGCAATCGGCCATCAACGATGTCCCAGTTTCCACAACTGAGTTGGTCGAATGCTACGGCATTTCAGTCAGCACCAATTTACGGAAGTCTTCTGAAAAAAGGAAAATTCAAACTGCTGCACTTACTTACACATTGGACTAAAACTAATTTCCAATATATCTTAGTTGCCGTAAGAGTTATGAAGCGTGAATTCAACAGTGCTGGTGACCATCAGTTTGCTGTTGGTTATCAGTATTTTATTCAAAACCTCGGTTACCGATCTTACTGTCACCCACTCTTCTCGTCCAGTTTATTATGCTGCTGACATTAATTTGGTTCTGCCTATCCTAACAGTCCAATTTATCAGTTTACCGAATATTTTGCACAAACTGGAAAAGTGTCTGTGTCATCTGATCTGCTATTCGGTGCCAAATATCAAAAGTGGATTTTCTCCACTCTGCGATCTTGTTTCATACCACCAGTTATTATATTCCATTTGCACGTGTTAATCATCCGAAGTATCTTGGGGTAGCATAGGAAGAGAAATTACACTGGTATTTACATATTGGAATTACTGTTGGAAAACTAGGTGGATCCTGCTTCCAACTTTGTACCCTTCGACAATCTAGGATTCGGCAATCCATGACGTCAACCAAAGTACACCTGTGCACATTTCCTGAAACCCTAAGTTATGATCTCTTCATTTTTCCGAGTTGTGTAAACAAGGGAATATCAAACTTCCTCGGGATTTGCGCATCTCCATTCTTGTTTCTGGCATAGACTTATGAGACCTCATACGAGACTTGATAGATTAATTCGTAACACCATCTATGGCATTTACAGATAAGATCGTCGCTTACTGTTCTCACCCAGTGCATTGTGATGGCTTTCATAGTCATCTGGTAATTCAGTCCATATTTGGATTATTTCATTCAAAATTGTTGGTACAAAGGTACTTTGCAGTTCCGTTGTTTTATCAGACAACGATGATCTTCCATCTGAATCACTACTTCATTTTGGGTTGTAGATAATGTTATTCTCTTTTTTTCTTTTGCCGAATGAAAAGCTTCATAAACAAAAGGCGGAAGCCTACGTACTCATGAGGGTAGCTAGTATTATTATTGGGATTATTATTAATATTATTATTGTTGTCTTTTTAATAGTATCGATATATTTTATCCTCGGACCAAGTTTATGAGAGAGATCAAATTTAATCAACCTAAACCCCGTCGATTATTTCTCATATTGTCCATTTGATTGTGTTAGTTATGTCTGATATCAACTGCTTACTGAATTACTTGCAGTTTGCACGCTGTTCTTGTTTTATTTTAGCAGTATGGATTTCATTCATTGATAGATGCTGAATTACTGGTGCTTGCAGGATTCGAGAGGTATCGCCTGTGCATAGAGCCAGACAGGAAATCTACACGATAGAGCTGGGCACGCAAACAGCCGAAACCGAGTTCGTGCTCACGGCGATCTTGTTTTACCAGAATTCGGCACGAGAAGTTGTATTCGTCAGGGTTACCCCCCACCACATCGCCGTCAGTTTTCAGTTTTGTATTTGAACTGATTATTGAGTTAGCCATTCCAGCAGCAATGACCTATGCTCAGGCGGTAAACTGTCTTACTTAAGGCACACTGAAAATTCCCATGTGCCAGGTGAAGATCGAGGTAAGCTCCATGCTTCTCCATATCACTCCAACAACAGTGTTGCAATATTTTCCGTGTTGGGGACATCGAGTGATATGGTTAAGTGTCACCACCAGTGATGTAATTGTTTTTTCATAGATCCCATGCACTAATTGTTGTCAACGAGGTCCCAAAGGATACTATCTTTTCACAATTTTTGCCCGCTTGCTATACGTATGACATTCTCTTAATTACATCATCTTCACTTTCGGCTATCCCAGAGAAATTTTGGTCGATTTTCTATCTTGAAATAACGTTAGCTTCAATCCACTACAGCAGTCTAATACTAATCACGAATGAATGGTCGAAAGTCACCAAGTTAGCACTTAATCCAAAGAGGAAGTCTGTAGGACTAGTGATCCCAAATCCATATCACAATTAAACTACGCAGTACTCACAATGGTTCGTTTAACATGTACAGAGAGCCTTGTTCTGTGTGTAGTTAAGTTAGAGAATGATATGTGAACATGTGATGTGCAACACGGTTTCTCGGTGTAAGAAGACATTAATTCATCTCGTCTTCCTACTTACATCACTTATAGGATCATTCGTTTGTGCATGTTATACTACAAACACTACCCACTGACCTATCATTTTCCTTGTTGGTCTGTCAAATACGATTTGGTGATTGAATGCTCCCATAAGTGTAGTAACACATCCCACACTGAATTATTGAACCATTTGGACAGACTCCACTTTTCCAAATGTGAATAATTGTTCAATACCACACTTTCTGAAGTCACACCAACTCCACTCACTTGTTCCTAGCTTGATTGCAGTATTTCCAATGCCGATCTATCAAGCTGATTCAACTTCATGTATTCCGAACCATAATATTTCATTATTCGTTTATTCCATATCTAGCTAAGCTAACGGTTTTCCCTGTCAAGGAATGAGGAGAAAACTCACCTTGTCTTGACTGTCCATTTGTCACCTGGTACTTTTGGGAACAAATACGGCATACTTAATCAATCATTACGATTACCGATTCAAATACGGAAACTTGGAAGATTTTAGACATCGCTGTCAGTTGTTTTCAAGTTCGTTCCTTAATCTGTTCTTCTTTTCCTCATTTACTGTACCCCTTCAAGTTCCAACTATCGGTTTCGTATTTGTGATCACATTGAGTTTGTGCATCTGCCGGAGAAATAGTTTGACCAATGATGAGACGATAAAACGTAAATCAGTGTTGCATAATAAAAAGCATCGTTCATTGAGGCCCGACTCTCTTGATCCGTGACGTCCATTTCTAGATCATGTATGCGAGTATCGGTTGCTTATCTAACGGTTTTTCCAAGCTGATCAAAAGTCACCAGTTGAGATGAATTTCATCTCCAAAATAGTGAAGCGCCCAAGAAGCGTCATATATCTCATAAAAATGTTCATCTGAATTCGACCCCGTAACTTGGTTTTACGCTAGTTGTTTCACACAGGCGAACGATGAATGAACGTGACGAACGACTACAGTTACGTATCATACTATACATCATCTAGAATCAGATGAGACCTATTCAAAGACATGTTGACTAAATAGTAAAGAACAAGAAACCATCACGAAGGACTCATACGAGTGCGTGTCACATTGGAGGTCTAATGAGAAACAACCTCTTTCCAAGTGATAAAAATTGGGCACAGGGAGTGGCATTAGAAATGCAGATAGCCAGAAATGAATGTAGTGTCATAACCCAACATCCAACCTAGAAAACTGAGGGAGATGTAACTTCGGAATTTAGAGTGTTATGATAACGTCGGTTGCTTTTGAACGAAAGGGTTTTCCATGAGGGAAAATGAGGTTAGCAATAACCTAGTACAATAACAACATACATTGAGATTTGGGAAACCACCAGGTTGTCGTTTGCAGTGAGAATGGAGAACTGGAATGCTGCATGTATCTCTGCAAGATTGTTCTATGATTCGTCACTTGCTGCAGTTTTATGGCAAGAATCAGTTTTCTGTCATGTGTTTGGTGTGTTGTGTGTCGAATTGTGTTTCTTGTCATCGAGATACGCTGAGGAAGGTTGCCAGAAGAAAGGCTGGGAACACCGAGGCCGTCACAGTGCGTAAAGGCCGCGATATAAGAGTAGCTTTGCACTCCACGCCCCTGTAAAGATCAGGTGTCCACAAAACCTACGAGTTCGAGCACGACCGTAAATTTACCACATCTATGTAAATCGCCCCCAATTAGGAGCCTGCGGTGGAGTACCGCTAGTTTTATATATGCAAGAAACCGTGTGTGCACGTAGATAGCTCTTCAGTTACGTAATGTGGTATGGTTTGTTCCCCAGTAGACACTGCATGTTGGTCACTCAGATGCTGAGTTATAGTTTGACTGTAGTGGGAATAATTAGAGGGGAATGGGCTTTGATGTGCAACTGGTGGGTACACGAATAAACAACCGTACTTTCGTTGAAGGCAAGTCGGTTTTCATTTACCTGAATGTTTTATACGTAAAGAGAACGGGTTTCTAGTTATATCATATTTGTATGATCTGACAAAGACTTGAGTTGTCCAACGAAGAACGCATTCATTGGCATGACCTTGTGTCCACCATCGATCAAGTGGTGAGCAATAGACGAAATGGGTCTACGTGTCGCAATCAGCACTCGGGATTCGGGTGATTCATCGCATCCTGTAGATATTTGGGTATGTGTTGACCATTCTAGAGATTAGCTTTCTGTCGGTTCTGCCAATATACGCTTTGTTGCTTCGCAAGATATGGTGTAAATGCAATCAAATGTTGTATCAACAGTGATGCGGTCCTTGAAAGGAGGTGTGTGAAGGCGACGAATGTCCTACATTAGCCGTAATGTTGCGGCACGGTAGGTTCTCCGTAGCGTGCATCTTTTATGCTGTGCAGTAATTAGAATCCATTCTTCACTTTTATAAAGCACAGATAAAAATGCGCTTTGTTCCCAGTGTCGAATAATATAGATGCTATACTCTTTTATCTGCTGTGGAAACCAATGAAGGAGGCCAGGTACCCATTAGAGCGCGACGTGGCGAAAATATTTTCGAGAGCCGTTTTGGGGGTATCTTCGGTACATATTTCGCTTAACCAGAAGAATGAGGTTCTTAGTAGTGCGTGTCTCTGTACAATAAGGGCGAACCTATTGAAGTGAAGGTATTGTACTGATCATGGTTCTTCTCGAAACATCGATCGTTGAATAGGATCATCCAACCACCCTCACACTCAAGAAGACTAACGAGTTGTAGGTTTCAATTTCACAAATCAATTTGAAGTCCAAATCAGCTGCAATAAATTTCGCCAGTATCGTTTGAATATCATCAGGCTTACTCCTGTGCATGCCTTTTGTAGAATGCCGCATTCAACTTCGTTTCGGTCATACCCATAAAAATGTCAGCATGGATTGAGCAGACGGTACTATCCATGACTGACCCGTCATATTATATGTAAGCACTTCCTACAAAATGGAAGCTACTTTTGTCTGCTCATAGAAGAATGAGGTGCATGAGAATGTCCGGTGGTAAATCGAACCGGATGTTCTCTTTTGCAATAAACTCAAAAGACATTTGTAAACAGTGATGTAACGTCGAACGAGCACATTGTTGTGTTTGATATGTTAGAATTATTCACAAGTCCACAGAATGGAAGTGAATCGCTCGAAATATGAATACTTAGAAATCTAAGCACTAGTTGAAACACTTTAGGCAGTCACTGGGCTATTTTGTGGTACAGTGAATCATACACAGAAAATTTGAGGCGAAATGGGAAATTGTGTTTGTGGGTTTCTAGCAAAACATATAGAACTGGCGTATGGTATTTTACTAACACCGACCATTTTGACTGCATTTCACTGATAAAATAGTATAATACTAGTTTGTACCTAACGTGCTTTTTGCTTCGGACATTCAAATACAAACCCAGGTATGGAGGCTTCACATGTGGCTTCGTTATAGATTTGGTGAGGATTGTGAACAACTTCGGTGAGAAAATCGTCATCGATGAAGGAATTATGGGAAGATTCTTCCCACAGACAGTTCTGCGAGTAGTAGTCTACGTGAAGTTGGAAATTTTCATGCAGCAAACAACTGAATGGTGATTTAGCGTGTTTGAGTGGCGTTGGTATGTGGATACATATTGATCCACCACAGATTGCTCTGAGTCTCATCCTGATGGTGTCATACGACAAAAATTGGCATTTGTTGGCTTGCTATTATTCTTCATTAGCAGCCAGAAGTAGTCGATAGGGTATTTATGTTATCGTATACAATTTTTGAGAAGACATAGTTTGGAACATTCAACCAACGTTTTGTAGTGCAATTCCATACCTGAATGTTTTATACGTAAAGAGAACGGGTTTCTAGTTATATCATATTTGTATGATCTGACAAAGACTTGAGTTGTCCATTAAAAAACTAAATCCAATCATTGACCCCTTGAAGGTATGACGCTGTCCAAGCCAGTTTGTATTTCAGAATATTCATCCAGTGTGGAAATGGAATTTCACAGTGGAACACTTGGTCGGTGAATGAAACAGCTGGTTGTCAAAAGAGGACAAGAACGGCCACATGACTGGTTGGAGTGGTGGAATTTAGGCGTTAAGTTCAAAAGCTTTGAACTCGGAATGTCGGGCTAATCTGACTGATTGATAACGCCTCTAGTATTTGCAGGCGTTGTGGATCATGGTGACATAAGATAACGGAGAACGCATTGATTGGCATAACCTTGTGTCCACCATCGATCAAGTGGCGAGCAATAGACGAGGTGGGTGCACGTGTCGCAATTAGCACTCGTGAATCGGGGTGATTCATCGCATCCTGTAGATATTGAGGTATGTGTTAAACCCCTTCACAAAGCCCTAGTGAAAAGTACATTCATACCTCTCACACTTCTTTAACACAAAAATATTCATGCACGCGCTAAAGCATATAACAGTTCTACTATTCCCCACCTGGCTAGGTATTTGGGCAATCCATGCCCTGTACTATCAGAACTAACACAACATTTGAAATAAGGCCGATGCATATGAACCATTATTCTATTATTTCATTTGATCTTGTCTTGTATAATTTCCATTTGTTTTTAGGGACATACATATGGTTATATGGAGGCTAAATATTCATCCCTCGGGGTGCATAAAGCAATTAATTTACTTGGAAATACATCCAGCTGTTCGGCCAAAACTCTTTCGAAGACAGATAGGCGAGATAGATGGGAAAGCTTAGCGCAATCACACTGTTGTTACAGCATGCCTTTGCAGAGCCCACCGATTCACATGGATAGCTTATTGCATGGGCGGAGTCAGGTGGGGTGCTTCAGTACAAACAGTAACCTACTATGCAGTCCAGCCATTTTTGACTTGTTGCAGTGTGATCGATCGAGATTCAGTGCTGACTCCAAGAGAGTGGACATCATGTAGCTTACAAGGGGTTTGAGCTTTTAAATTTCACACAGGCATCGACTAGTTGATAGTTAGAGCATGAAATCGGAAAAGGTACCCGTTTTCAGAGTGCGAGAAATCTAGCAGAGGGGATTTTTAAAAGGCTTCTTCGATGACAGCCAAACTTACCAAACGTTCATATCGCCTGCCAAAATCATAATATCAGGTCGGATGGCTGTACAATAGAGGTCATATTTTTTTGGCCAACCTCATCTATGATTGGTTCTGGACTGTGATCGGTGAGTGCATACACCGAGACTACAAACATATTATATCTACCGAGACAACGACTGCTCACTTTTGAGAGAATCGCTCACGGCACATAATCTACTGTCGACTGAACTCCAGTCTACCAATGTTGCTTCGGCTCTTCCACTGAGAGCTAAGCCAAAGTCAGCAAAACCAGAAGTCGTAGCCTCACAGTCTCCAGGAATACTTACGTGCAAATTCCCGAAAGGATATGACAGAAGCATCAGTCGGACAATAAACTGGGGGTTAGAACAGGAGTCTCTTGGAGGCAACGCACATCGATGACAATGATTTCAAGCGCACGAGCTTAGCCCGATTTACACAAACAGGTTTGCGCGTAGAAAGTGGCGAGTGTATATGTGCATTGAGGACTAAGTAAAGGGCTGATCTGTGGTAGCGCGTTCGGTGAGACCTGGAATCTAGACAAAGGAGGACGAGGGATTCAATGGCAGCGTTGATCCAGATGAGCCGATGGGCAATAGTATGATTCATTCGCTTCTTCTGGTAATCGTGTTAGGCAAATAGCGCACACGTTATCAATGATTACGGTTTGACCACCGACGGTCAACTGATTCTAAACGCGTGACCGAAAATTCGCTGGTAAATTCATCAGCTGCAATGTTGAAACTCGGGAGTCTAGTTTAATTTTACACCGAGGAAAGCTGCAGAATCAGAACAAAGTGATTAACATTCTAATCGAGCCAAGCAGTCGAGATCCACAGACTACAGAGCGGATAGTGTAAATGATGGGTGTAACCTGCAAAAGACTAGAAGAAATTTGTGAATGAGCTCACTGAATACGATAGCCCATGTGGACAGCTGTTGATCGTGTCGTCAAAGGGAGCGATCGGACATGCGAGACGTGGGCACTTTACAACAGAACCAGCCCATTGGTTGCAGGTACATAGCTAAATTGGAGCCAAAATGCCGAGGCAGCAGGAGAATCGACGTTGCTACATTGTGGCGGGGAAAGAACTGTTCTAACTGATGTATATGTAGTGTTGATTTGAATTATCTGGCTGGATCTTTGTTACAACCTGACTGAGAAATAGTTATTGGAAGTTCTAGGCACCATCGGCATGCATACTTCTTATTACGATACGCTCCCGAACCTAAGACCTTGCATACATAAGATTGGCTACTGATAAAACCACTTCCTGTGCAGAGAGGAAGATCATTACAATATATTTGGAAATCATAAAAGGGATGTGACCAGCGTTGTTTAAAGCAAGGACGCGGATTGTGCACAACATACCCTCGACTTTTACCTGATTCTTTCAATAAGCAAATGCATGCAATTAGATGGAAATCTGAAACTTGTCTATTATTTACTCAGATTACTTTGCCCTGCGATTGGGTCAAACCAGTGGACAGTGCTCACCGTCTCATATATTCAGTTTTGTATCGCGAATTCTCAGCAAAGATAACACTCAATGTTGTTTATTGGCGGAGTGCAGTCATGTCCTGAAGACGGTTGAAGACTTTCCGTAAATTTTGTTTCTAAAATATTTTGCGGTAGTGCCGGTTTTCATTGACATGTTGGTTAACGGATGAACCTTTAAGAACAACGACTAAGAGGCAATCAAACAACAATGTCAGAAGTTGTCACCAAGCATCTCAACATAAACAGCTCACGTACACGCTAGAACTCGAAAGCACCAATACCGTGTAAACTGCCATGGGGAACTAATCAATACAGAGGAAATCCAATTTTGGCTGAACTCGCAGCCCACATGATATTTTGAATCAGGGGAGAACAGATCACAGATTCAGTTGAGTCTGTTGTAGAGAGAGCTGAAATCGCTTGGACCACGTTCCACAAACTAGCTTCCAGCGAGGACGGTAACCACCGAAGTCTGAACACCAGATTGAGTTGAAGAAATCCACCTGCTCGTCACCGGTACGTATATCATTCGAACAATGTTGAACTGAAACGAAGCAATACTAATATGAATAGTTGTTGAATTGACGGAGAAATTGAAAATCCATGTCAAGTGTCGTCAGATAGGATGAAAGTGGCTCAATTAAGGAAGACACATCGGCGTAGTTCGAAAACAAATAATACGCCTCAATGTTTCGTATATCTTTGCAGTTGTTCAACGCAATTATAACGCTGAATATCGACCACACCGCTGGTTTGTGTAGTTGTATTTTTGGTATTTGATGAGCCAAGGTGGTCGGCATTCAATCGTGTGTCACAAAATCTATTTGTTCAGCAGCCGTCTCAACCATAGTGATTGACGCGCAACCCTCATTTCGAGAAAGGAATGGCTAGTGCACTCCGGTTCATTGTTAAATCAGACACGATTCTAGATGCAGCGCAATTATTCCATAGATGATTCGTACAAACTCAAAATGCTATATTTCTTGTTCACAATTCGGTAGTCATCACAAACTCAGGAACACGTAACGAACAATTCTCCATTACTTTTCCATTGATCGACTGGTTCAATTCGAGTGGGTATATCCGTGAAACGGCCTCTTGAATTCATGGTGGAAATACTATACATCCGTGCTGAGCTAACACTGGTGAATATTTTGGTTGAATAAAACACACATTGCGTGAATGAAACGATCACATTATTTCTGTTTCGAAGTGGAACACCCTTTCAGCCACATAAGGAAAACAAAGGCGGTATAAATCACAAACGGAGAATTAGTCTTAAATATAGTGGGGGACGCAATATCGTTTCAACAGCAATGTAGAACTCTCAATCGCAATGCATGCCGAACTAAAGCAATATTCGTTCACTGGTTGCACATCAACGAAAATACATGATTGTGAATTCTCACTGAAGTAAGTCCAAGGCAACGAGTGATAAAGACAAAATGGAGGAAAACGAAGTGAGCGGTTATTGGAAATATATCATTGGTACATGGAAAAGTAAACGATTGACAAAAGAATGGAACGATTCATGTACACAAAGTGTTCTATCAAGATGGCATCAATCGATCGTGCACAGATATGTACAAGAACATGTCCAAATCACCCAATCAAAATTACCACGATCGACAATGAACCATACATCGACCTCGCACACACACACGGAAACATACGCGACCACGACCACGACCACGACCATAATGTCGAGCCGGACTGATCACTGACTCATTCTCCATCACACCAACATCCACATCCGAATGCCTCAAATTTGTCATATTCTCAATCACTTTCGAATTCTCATTCGAAATGTCACGCGAATCCAACTCGATCAAATCATCAAAACGTCCAACTTGAACTCGCACAATCTTGTCTGATTGAGCCACATTGGTCTCGCTCAACAGTCTTCTCTCCGTTTGATTCTCAGATTGAGAGTTTGAATGGGTTGATAATTCGGAGATGGGTTGTTCGACAATCGTGAAGCCATCGTTTCCAATCAGGATTGTGAATAGGAGAGAAATGGTGAGAACTGTGTTGGTGAGCATTTTAGTTTGCCTCCTATGTGCTCTCGAATTCACCCACATGTGAAACTGTCTGATCTGGTTCGTTTTGTGATTCAATTTATACAAATGTGTTCGAATCAGATGTGCTTCAGATTGGTTGATATAATTTAGGTGAGAGAATTTGTGTTTTGATTTTGATATAATTTTGGACGAGTGTTTGTGTGTGATTTGTTATGATAGTGTTTTAATCGTATTAGTCGGAATAGTGTTTGCATGAACAATGTGTTATCAGTCGGTCTGTATGTGGTGTGTATGTGTATGTTTGTCCGGAATTATTCATCCGGCCCACATAGCATCACGTGCTTGTCCGACTGAAACATACTAGAATTGGTAATGAGGATTTTGACTGAAGTAGATGTGGTTTGATTGTTCCTCGACTGGTTGCATTTTCACACGGTAGTTCCCGGTTCCGCAAATGGTATCGCTCGTGTTGCATGTTGATGTGTGAGGATTGTAAATAACCCTATTTCAGATCATCTTTTAGGGGCGAAACGCCTCGCTGTTCTTGAAATGCACGGTCGACGGTATTCGCCCGAAATCCACTGCTTCTTTCGAGAGGCCACATACTCACAAAAAGAGGAACGTAAATTTCAACTAACTTATCCTTAGATGCGAAGGAAACCAAGTCTGCTGGTCTAGATTTCGAGAAGATTTTTCAACTCAAATATACTGCTTCAGAAAAGGTGCATACCTGAGCTGCGTTGCTATGGAACACTTCCGACCGTCCTACACACTGTATTAAACAAAAATTGTTTACATCATCCAAACACTTAAGCAAAAATGATAAACGAGGACATGTCAACTGAGTGCAGTTTCTCGTTTGATATCTTCAATATCGCTGTGTGTTGATCGCTATCTGGAAACATTACAGCCTTATTTATCACTTTTCTCAACCACAATTCTGCTCTCTAAACTGAAGCACGTCGATTGGAACCATTTTCAAATTATACATGAGGCATTAGCTCCATTCATATATCGCGAACATTTTTCATGGGAGCCTTAAGGGGGCATTTGCTCCACTGGGAGTTTGCGAACGTTTCTCAAGAGGCGGGATGACTACCTCAGAACCCACTCAAGCTAGAGGTTCTATGTAGAAGATGGATGGATCACAACAAAATGCTGATTGAGAAATGACGAATATACTTTCAAACCATTTGTCCAAATTAAAGGTTACAACGGATCGCACTGCGGAATCATACAAAAATAAATGTTCTCCAGCTGTCGGGCATAGAAAATGAGCACACAGATTTGTTTCGGAAAAAGGTCAATTAAATCGGTCAAAGCAACAGTACCATGTCTCAAAAGTGTTGGTGATAGGTCGGGAGTCAGAAGTTCTGAATTGAGGATCCTAAATTTACTGATGGCATTTTCGTCGTGGATTATAGGCCAAACAGTCTGCAGCCAAATCCCAACCGAATCGAATGTAAGACCAAAGCAATCTACATGGAGTTATTTACCTCACGACTAGTATGGAATGTTCATGCCCCATAGCCTTCCAGTACTGCACAATGGTAAATAGCATATTCGTTGTGCCTCAACGGTATAGAACTAAATACACAAGACGGGTAGCACTGTTCCACATTTTCCTTTTTAACATGAAGGAAAATCTTTTGACCAGTGTAGAACAGTTTGGGATTTCCATCTAGTCACAGTGTTTTCACATTTGGTCTCATTATCTCATCATCTTTTCAGTACACTCTTTCCCAGTTCGATAAGCTTCCAAGTTTCAATATCGGTGGCTTTGCCCATTGTGCATGTCTACAGTTTCGAATAAATTTCATTTGAATGATTCATACTTGTAATACATCACGTTGATATTTTGGTAATTCTGGAGGACATTGCTCTTCTGTCAACACAAGCGCAACATCAATAGAATAAGAGGTCAATCATCAAAAGACAACAACAATGGTACTCGGAACTGAGATAAATCACTTGAGTATTACAAAAAGCTGAGTTCGAATGGCACTCAAATGGTAGAAGACGTGTTCGGGTTTATTGGAAACTGTGCACATACTCTCACCCGAATTGGATTTACGTCTCCTGATCTACTAATCCTAGGGGAACCTGCAAACACCCACAACGACCATAGTTGTATTCACCATTGAACAGAATACGGACGTCGTTGAGTGGTCAGACAACTAGCCGAATGTGCACATCAATGGACAACACAGATGGCTAGAAGCCAGGGACAATTCCAGTGGTTGACCGATAATTGATCAGCGTAGTGAACGAGTCAACAATCATATTCAACAATCGAGGAGTGAACTTGAATTCCCATCTGCATCTTTCATCATATTACTTTGAGCAGATGGAGTTGGCAATATTGTAATGTTTTCTGTAACCTCGTTTCGATTATGCTAGTAGATTACCATTTGATTCGAAATAAATTATTGCCCCGTTGAACTGTCTGACAACATCACATTCCACTTGATTGTGAGGTACAATGTATCGCTGGATAGATTGCCTTAGTAATGCTTGAAATGTCTGGCGAATTTATCAAAATTTTCTCAAGCAGTTTGTTTGATCACTACCAGATATCTGCGTTTTGGATAAATAAATATTACGGCTGGATAGTTCACGTTGCGCGATGGATTTCATTTTGTCTGGTATTGTGTGATATTTTGGGGATAACGTAGTCAATTCCAATAATGCACATCTTTATCCAATCGTCTCAAAGCCGTGCTCTCTGTTGAGTATAAGGGTCAGATTTGTCTACCGGACTTCAGTCCTCATAGATAAAATATCTGTTTGATACTTTGTATTCCGTTTCAGCTTTCGTCACAACCAATGTGATTGGTGGTTGTTTATGTCAGGGGTTTTCATTTCATGAGGAGACATTGCACGCCAAATAGCACATCTTGGTCGGTTTTATTTCCCAGTATGTGTTTTCCTCCCAATCGCATTAATCTAGTAACTGATTTAGCTCCGGCAGACATTGTAGTATGCATTATGCTATGTGGTCAAAAATGCTGTTGGTTTCTACGATAGGTTTCAAATACTTGCGGCGTCTAAAATGCATGGAGCGTGTGGTGTCTTGGGAGGTTCGAAGATCTGAATAATTTGAGTCCAATCGCATTCTGTGTCTTCTCCCGCAACTCGGATGATGGGTTATTCCATCTTTCTACTCCAGTGAAGATTGGACATGTGGTATCCAAACTGGAACAGTGCTTTGTCTACATAGTTCTTATTAGTTGTCTTGACGTCCAAACCCATCATCGGAGTGGCTAATGTGAAATATATATGAAGGATTCCGATGAATACCGACGACAACTAGAGAAGCCAACTGTGCACTGATGTTGGCATCTCCACTGGTGATGGGGCACTTCCGACCCAAAAGTTCAAGCTCAGCCACGAACATTCCATACCAGTCGTGATGTGAATAACTCCATGTAGATTGCTTTGGCCTTACATTCGCTACGGTAAGAATTTGGCTGCAGACTATTTGGCCTATAATCCACGACGAAAATGCCATCAGTAAATGTGGGATCTTCAATTCAGAACTTCTGACTCCCGACTTGTCACCATTACTTTTGAGACATGGTACTGTTGCTTTGACCGATTTAATTGATCCTTTTCCGAAACAAATCTGTGTGCTCATTTTCCATGCCCGACAGCTGGAGAACATTCACTAATGAATGATCCGTTGTGACATTTATTTGTCCAAATGCTTGGAACACATATCTGCCATTACGCGATTAGCATATCATTGGGATCCATCCATCTTTCGGAAATAACCACTAGCTTGAGTGGGTTCTGAGGTGGTCATTCCGCCTCTTGAGAAATGTTCCACTATGTGGGTGAAATTGATTTTCATGCCACCGTACAACGAAATCCTTGGATAGATCCGCGAATTCTGTGAGATGTGCTTGTCTAGATTACTTATCAGCTTTGTATTGTATTCCGCGGTCTATCTTCCTCAGTAGGCTAGGAGTTTCAGCTTTTCCATACCTTAATGAGCATGGCTTTCCAATTTATTACCAAAAGAATTCAATACACACGTCAGGGTTTTAAAACATCCAAACCATTCGTGAATGATTCAGTAGCACTTCAAGGAGATGTCATTCCCCCCTATTTGTCTTCAACCTCCATTAGTGATCTTCCATCCCGTTCTCCAACACATTTATTCAAATATGTCGATGATGTGACACTTTTTCTAGCTGTTTCCGTTACTCAATATTCCAATTACTCTTCTAGTAATCTGTCACATGTTTAAAAATTCTAATGTAGATCACTGCAACTCTAAATTTGTTCAAATGCTTTGAACGCATATTTGCCATTTCTCGATCAGCCTATTTTCTGTGATTCCATCCATCTTTTCCACATAACCACAAGCTCGAGTGGGTTGCGTCAAATAATTAGGAATCACGATCGATGAAAATCTGAGGTGGTCATTCTACATTTCAAACTGTTTGTAGAAACTATGCCAGCTATCCTACCAAATCCGAAAGCTCAGACATTTTATTGGTAAACAGAGTGCGGTTTCCCTTTTCGTTTACCAATGTGTTTTCCTATTTCAGATTATTTTCTCCTGGTATTTTGCTAGTCTACTGAAGAAAGATTTTGGGATTCTTCCACCATTTCTATCTATGATCAGTCGAGTATCTTTCATACCCTCAACTGAACTACTTGCAAAATTTCGTGAACTACACCAGGCCGAATGTGAAAGTTCACTACGAAAATCCTCACAGACAGTGCTTATCATTCAGTCAAAGATCTATCCAAATACTCCTATCTCGATTCCACCCGTTCTTCTTTCCGATCCATACCATCTCGTAATACTATCTACATAACATTGACCAATCCATATCTGGCCCGAATCCTCTCCAATCGGGCACCGGTATCGTGATTGAAAAAAGTGATAAATAAGGTTGAATTATTCCAGACAGCGATTAACACACAGCGATATTGCAGATATCAAGTGAGAAGCTGCACTCAGTGAACATGTCCTCGTTTATCCTTTTTACTGAGGATTGTTTGGATGAAGTAAAATTTCGTTGTTTATTATTCTGTGTGAGATGGTCAGAATTGTTCCATAGCAACGCAGCTCAGGTATGAATCTTTTCTCAAGCAGTATATTTGAGTTGAAATAAGTTCCCAAAATCCAGATCAGCAGACGTGGTTTCCATCGCATCGAAGGAAAAATTAGTTCATATTTACGTTCATTTTTCAAGAGTATGTGGCCTTCCGCAGAAGGCAGTGGAATTCAGGCGAATACTGGATTGCCGTCGACCGTACATTTCAAGAACAGCCATGCGTTTCTTCCGAAAACTCCAAAAGAACTATGCGGTTGAAAATAATTCCAAATGACTCAATTGATGAGAATTGATAGATGGTCAATGCACATCATCAACCTAAGCATTCATATTGGGAAATTCAAACGATCACCGAAGGAAGATGATCTGAAATAGAAATGCTTTGGTTAGGGTTATTTACAATCCTCACACACCAACATGCAACACGAGCGATATCATTTGCGGAACCGGGAACTACCGTGTGAAAATGCAACCAGTCGACGAACAATCAAACCACATCTACTTCAGTCAAAATCCTCATTACCAATTCTAGTATGTTTCAGTCGGACAAGCACGTGATGCTATGTGGGCCGGATGAATAATTCCGGACAAACATACACATACACACCACATACAGACCGACTGATAACACATTGTTCATGCAAACACTATTCCGACTAATACGATTAAAACACTATCATAACAAATCACACACAAACGACCGTCCATAATTGTATTAAAATCAAAACACAAATTCTCTCACCTAAATTATATCAACCAATCTGAAGCACATCTGATTCGAACACATTTGTATAAATTGAATCACAAAACGAACCAGATCAGACAGTTTCACATGTGGGTGAATTCGCGAGCACAAACGAGGCAAACTATAATGCTCACCAACACAGTTCTCACCATCTCTCTCCTATTCACAATCCTGATTGGAAACGATGGTTTCACGATTGTCGAACAACCCATCTCCGAATTATCAACCCATTCAAACTCTCAATCTGAGAATCAAACGGAGAGAAGACTGTTGAGCGAGACCAATGTGGCTCAATCAGACAAGATTGTGCGAGTTCAAGTTGGACGTTTCGATGACTTGATCGAGTTGGATTCGCGTGATATTTCGAATGAGAATTCGAAAGTGATTGAGAATGTGACAAATTTGAGGCATTCGGATGTGGATGTTGGTGTGATGGGGAATGAGTCAGTGATCAGTCCGGCTCGAGCTTATGGTCGTGGTCGTGGTCGTGGTCGCGTATGTTTCCGTGTGTGTGTGCGAGGTCGATGTATGGTTCGTTGTCGATCGTGGTAATTTTGATTGGGTGATTGGGACATGTTCTTGTACATATCTGTGCACGATCGATTGATGCCATCTTGATAGAACACTTTGTGTACATGAATCGTTCCATTCTTTTGTCAATCGTTTACTTTTCCATGTACCAATGATATATTTCCAATAACCGCTCACTTCGTTTTCCTCCATTTTGTCTTTATCACTCGTTGCCTTGGACTTACTTCAGTGAGAAATCACAATCATGTATTTTTGTTGGTATGCAACCCGTGAACGAATATTGCTTTAGTTCGGCATGCATTGCGATTGAGAGTTCTACATTGCTGTTGAAACGATATTGCGTCTCCGGAATTTCTTTGACGGTCATTCTAAGTTCGTGATGTATACCGCCTTTGTTTTCCTTATGTGGCTGAAAGGGTGTTCCACTTCGAAACAGAAATAATGTGATCGTTTCATTTACGCAATGTGTGTTTTATTCAACCAAAATATTCACCAGTGTTAGCTCAGCACGGATGTATAGTATTTCCACCATGAATTCAAGAGGCCGTTTCACGGATATACCCACTCGAATTGAACCAGTCGATCAATGGAAAAGTAATGGAGAATTGTTCGTTACGTGTTCCTGAGTTTGTGATGACTACCGAATTGTGAACAAGAAATATAGCATTTTGAGTTTGTACGAATCATCTATGGAATAATTGCGCTGCATCTAGAATCGTGTCTGATTTAACAATGAACCGGAGTGCACTAGCCATTCCTTTCTCGAAATGAGGGTTGCGCGTCAATCACTATGGTTGAGACGGCTGCTGAACAAATAGATTTTGTGACACACGATTGAATGCCGACCACCTTGGCTCATCAGATACCGGACAACAAACACACAAATCAGCTTGTGTAGAATCGTTTGTGGTAGGAAGATTCGGAATGATGTGGGTCGTGGAAAGTGCAATTATGCTGATGAATCACATTGGGAACAGCTAATGGACTGACCGGTAAATAATCACACTATTCGAGCCATATCCTTGCGGTCGATGCAAATCCCAACCACATACATTACTATAAGATGGAGATAAAGCCCGAAAACTGGAGATTATATTGCATTTTTCACATCCGAACATACAACGCGGTGAACTGGAATCGATTCATCGGCCTTCCAACCATGGAGAAGATTGATGTAATACCAGAACTACAACCAGATTAGCTATCGCGGGATGGTCATTCGAATGTCATTAAAATAGGGTGGGGTATTTTGATGCGAGAAATACAAGTAAACTATCCATTGACTAAGATTCAAGCCCTTCATAACAATATATTAATCGATGAAATCAAGTTTCGCAAGCCCAAGTGTCCATTACGCGATGTTAAGTGTTTGTATCATTGGTGACTGTGTCGCTTGAATGAGTGAATTACTCGTGAGACAAGCAACAAATAATCGTTCACGTTTGCTGGAATTCAGAATTGCCATAACATATCCAGATGTTGGTAGCACCCAAAACATAGTGATTTTGCTGGTGTCGTTCACTTCCCACCCAGTGCCGTCGCACATCCCAGGACAAGTGCCACTACTCAAATCTCCTTCTACCGTAGCCCAACTGAGCTGATCAGAATATTTGAAATTCCTGAGGCACGAGTTATCGTGAAACTTTGACATCGGTTGAAGCGAGCCTGGTATAACGAAAATCGAATTATCGTGATTGGCATATCTCGTGGGCTGTAACAGAAACAATGATTGACTGACAACGGAGCCCATGCCTTTACCGGTGCAATTGATAGGCCTAACTGAATGCTTAGCAAGATAGGTAGAACTGACATTACCACGACCATGAATAAACCGCACTGAATAAACTGATGTTGAAGTGAGCATGAAAAGTATAATGAAGCTTGGTTAGACTGGGGCGTGTTGCTTTTGCTCAGTGGTACAATTACGGTTTACCGGCGATTTCATTGATAAGATCGCAAATTGAGTGAACGTCTGTAGTGGTTTTCTAATCAAATGTTCGCATAGCTCGATGCAGTACCCATGAAAGTGGAGCATTGCCATGCATCGACGAAATAATTGATTGGTCAATCGATCTTCAACATGAAGTGAATGGCTTGACTGAAAGAATGCACTGGAAATCGATCAAACCGACCACTGTAGTGACTCGTGAAATGACGAATACTGTAGATAAAAAATCTTGGAATGCTGCTTGATAGAAAGTTGAAGGTTCTATTTGAAGATGAATTTTCATTGATCATCTCAACGACGCTGACTATTATGTTATTAGCGTGGGACCAAATTGGTAGAAATGAACTGACAGATTTCATTGAGGAATGATTTGGCTTCAGTTTTGTGTACGCCACTTGGAATCTGGTCTCCCTATCTTGCACAGTCATTCATGTAACGTCAGCGCACAAAAAATGGTGATTATCACTGAACAACAAAACACGTGGGTAAATACACCAGCAAAAATGTCCATCTAATTGTTCGATCAGTAGTGTGAAGGAGCGATTGATGAAAATCTTACTGTATTGTTTTCTCACTGATTACTTATTGGGGATGTAAATGAAACAAATGCAGAGGCCGCACTCAGGTCCATGTTCTCGCTGTTTATGTTACTGGATAACTTCAGATTCCAGATGAATTGGTCACATTATTTTCTTAAATCAGCGGTGTAGTATATAATCAGCGTTATCATTGCCTTGAAAAACTGCAAGGATATACGAAACATTGCAGCGTATTATTTGATTTCGAACAACGCCGATGTGTCTTCCTTAGTTGAACCACTTTCATCCTATCTGACGGCACTTGACATGGATTTTCAATTTCTCCGTCAATTCAACAACTATTCATATTAGTATTGCTTCGTTTCAGTTCAACATTGTTCGAATGATATACGTACCGGTGACGAGCAGGTGGATTTCTTCAACTCAATGTGGTGTTCAGACTTCGGTGGTTACCGTCCTCGCTGGAAGCTACTTTGTGAAACGTAGTCCAAGCGATTTCAGCTCTCTCTACAATCGATTCAACTGGATTTGTGATCTGTTTTTCATTGATCCAAAATACCATATGGACTGCGAGTTCAGCGAATATTTTTATCCATTCTGCCCTAGAATCCTACCTACAATATCATCCCATATGTTGCCTAATTAAAGGTCAGTCGTGTTCTCAGTTTGTTTAATGCTGATTTGTATACTCGAAACATCTGGCGTAGGTGAATGGGTGCCTCAAATTTGTCCTTCTATTTGTTTTGTTCAATATTCAACGAGTGAACGAAAGTCCGTGTTATCACATCAATTTTACGAACCCTTTTTTACACAATATCTCTGATCGTGTGTGTTGGATGCCGTCGATGGAAATTGTGACTACAGATATGCACAATAATTCCCAGTAGAAGAACGACGAACGAATACGAGCAAACCATGATCCAGGTTCACATCCCAATTGGTGAATGCAATTGTTGCTTCGTTTACAACGGTGATCGACCACCAGAATCATTTCTGACTACTCGCTTACTCATTATTCTATTCACACCCGCAATTGTTTGATTGTTAGTCCCCTGAACAATTTCCGTACTTTCTCCGTTGATGACACCACTTGTGTGTATTTAAAACGAACTTCAATTCAAACTGGTTGGTTTGTTCGAAAAGGGAAGACCGGTTAGAATAGAAATGTTAACACCAATTCTGACAATTAAGTAGCAAGTAATATTCCACTTTATAATCATCAATATTCGATTATCCCAATGGCTCGGTGATTCTCGTGAATTATATTTGCAGTTGTGACCGTGTTCGTCGATTGGTCTTTGACGTGTTACTTACTAAATCATGCTTTGATCGGAATGTAACAACACTCACAAACCTGTACTCACTTGTCTCATGCAATATTATATACCGTATGAGAAAATTGTGATCGGTATACCATTTCTGTGCGCAAATGTGATTTGGGTGATTGATCCTAAATACCAGTGCGCATATGTCGATGATGTGATCCGGAGCAGGGTTCGTACGTACTAGAATCCGACGGTACTAAAACAAACACCTCACCCCATGCTGATTTTAGCAAGAAGAAAATTCGTTTGCATTACTTGCGTCAGTACTTATTACGAATTTGGAAGACGACAAAAAGTTTACCAAATGGAGTGTTGATTTCAGTTTATGAGTCCTTTACGCATTCATCAGGCCTAAGTTTTGCCCTGTTCTCCAATGTGGTTCTTATCAAGACGAATTTCAATGTGATGTTTCAACATATTAGGAACATTAAAATAACAGATAGTGTAACAACTACCCCGAGTAAAATGGAAGGATCACTGAGCATTCTCATTTATGAATCAGGTAGGATAAATAGACATTTCGAATAATGCAAAAGCCATCCAATTCCTTTCACGAAGAACTGTAAACTCTAGCGTTTCTACCACTGCACTCCACCTTCGGCCATCACACGTCAAAGCTTTTAACAGATCGAGAGCCGAGTTTGTCCGTTCATGTTGGCACGTGCTCTTATTTGGTTCGCTGGTTCAGATTATTTGTTCCAATTTGGTAATAACTCTCTTTCATACTGTAACCACAGTCTAATTCACATCTTTGTAACCGATTTGTTGATTCGTTGCAGCATATGCTTCCTGGTTTGCTGATTGTACCACAATTGAAACAATTTGTCACACGGGACTTTCACGATTCAACCTCTTTTTCACTGCTTACAATAAAGGAAGTGTGTCGAAATGTGACAAAATGGCATTGCAACACATGACTTCCTCACTGAGCTTGATTAGCGGCCATTATGGAATGGCCTTCCTATGGAAATCCGTGAGCCATACTTGCCGGATTAAAGGGTCTTGGACTGAAGAGGCTGCTGTTCTCCAGAAGCTATTCGAAATTGATCGTGACTTCAAAGCAAACTACACCGCCACGGTCAACGATGACATGACAGCAGATAAGCTGAGATTGTGTCCGAGGCTGAGGAGAAAAGCTCTAGCCCCATAAGATTCACGGGGCGCAAGATCAAGTTAGGCGGTGGTGTATCCAATGGAATGTGACCACACTTTTCAGTGGCTCATTTCATATTTCCTGCGGAATGTTGCAAGTTCGCGTTTGATGGGGGCATACGAAAGGAACTTCTCTCGTAGCACTTTTCTTTTGTCTCGTATGTTCACATTCATTACGGGGTCTAACTATCTCAGTTTCGTTAAAAGAAGCTTCTACAATGAAAGATAAAGCCTTCAATTTTCATATGGAATTGCACTACAAAACGTTGGTTGAATGTTCCAAACTATGTCTTCTCAAAAATTGTATACGATAACATAAATACCCTATCGACTACTTCTGGCTGCTAATGAAGAATAGTAGCAAGCCAACAAATGCCAATTTTTGTCGTATGACACCATCAGGATGAGACTCAGAGCAATCTGTGGTGTATCAATATGTATCCACATACCAACGCCACTCAAACACGCTAAATCACCATTCAGTTAGTTGCCGCATGAAAATTTCCAACTTCACGTAGACTACTACTCGCAGAACTGTCTGTGACTGCCTAAAGTGTTTCAACTAGTGCTTGGATTTCTAAGTATTCATATTTCGAGCGATTCACTTCCAATCTGTGGATTTGTGAATAATTCTAACATATCAAACACAACAATGTGCTCGTTCGACGTTACACCACTGTTTACAAATGTCTTTTAAGTTTATTGCAAAAGAAAACACCCGGTTCGATTTACCACCGGACATTCTCAAGCACCTCATTCTTCTATGAGCAGACAAAAGTGGCTTTCATTTCGTGGGAAATGCTTACATATAATATGACGGGTCAATCATGGGTAGTACCGTCTGCTCAATCCATGCTGACATTTTTATGGGTATGACCGAAACAAAACTGAATGCTGTTTTGCAAAAGCATGCACACGAATAAGCCTGATGATGTTCAAACAATACTGACGAAATTAATTGCAGCTGATTGAGACCTGAAATTGATTTGTGAAATTGGAACCTACAACTCGTTAGTCTTTTTGATTGTGAGGGTGACTGGATGATTCTATTCAACGATCGATGTTTCGTGAAGAAACATGGTCCGTACAATACGTTCACTTCAATAGGTTCTTCCCTTATTGTACAGAGACACGCACTACTAAGAACTTCATTCTTATGGTTTAGCGAAATAAGTACCGAGGATACCCTCAAAAAGGCGATCGAAAATATTTTCGCCACATCGCGCTCTAATGTGTACCTGACCTCCTTCATTAGTTACCACAGCAGATAAAAGAGTATAGCATCTATATCATTCGACACTGAGGACGAAGTGCATTTTTATCTGTGCTTTATAGAAGGGAAGGATTGATGCGAATTACTGCACAGCATATAAGAAGCCCGCTACGGAGAACCTACCGTGCCGCAACATTACGGCTAATGTAGGCCACTGATCGCCTTCACACACCTTTTTTCAAGGACCGCATCACTGTTGATTCAACTTTTGATTGCATTTACACCTTATCTTGAGAACCAACGAATCGTGTATTGACAGAAACGAGAGAATGCTAATCTCTAGAATGGTCTAACACATACCCAAATATCTACAGGATGCGATGAATCACCCCGATTCGCGAGTGCTGATTGCGATACATAGACCCACTTCGTCTATTGCTCACCACTTGATCGATGGTGGACACAAGGTCATGCCAATGAATGCGTTCTTCGTTGGACAACTCAAGGCTTTGTCAGATCATACAAATATGATGAAGCTAGAAACCCGTTCTCTTTACGTATAAAACATTCAGGTAAATGAAAACCGACTTGCCTTCAACGAAAGTACGGTTGTTTATTCGTGTACCCACCAGTTGCACATCAAAGCCCATTCCCCTCTAATTATTCCCACTACAGTCAAACTATAACTCAGCATCTGAGTGACCAACATGCAGTGTCTACTGGGGAACAAACCATACCACATTACGTAACTGAAGAGCTATCTACGTGCACACACGGTTTCTTGCATATATAAAACTAGCGGTACTCCACTGCAGGCTCCTAATTGGGGGCGATTTCAATAGATGTGGTAAATTTACGGTCGTGCTCAAACTCGTAGGTTTTGTAGACACCTGATCTTTACTGCGGTGCGGAGTGCAAAGCTACTCTTTTATCGCGGTCTATACGCACTGTGACGGCCTCGGTGTTCGCAGCCTTCTTCCGGCAACCTTTCTCAGTTTATTTCGATGACAGGAAACACAATTTGACACACAACACACCAAACCTGAGAGAAACATGCAGCATTCCAGTTCTCTATTCACACTGCAATCGATAACCTGGTGGTTTCCCGAATATCTATGTATGTTGTTATTGTACTTGGTTATTGCTAACCTCATTTTCTCCATGGCAAAACCTTTCGTTCAAAAGCAACCGACGTTAACATAACACTCTGGGTTCTGAAGTTACATTCACTTCTGGCTATGTGCATTTCTAATGCCGCTCCCTGTGCCCAATTTTTATCACTTGGAAAGAGGTTGTTTCTCATTAGACCTCCAATGTGACACGCACTCGTATGAGTCCTTCGTGAAGGTCTCTTTTTCTTTACTATTTAGTCAACATGTCTTTGAATAGGTCTTATCTGATTCTAGATGATGTATAGTATGATACGTAACTGTAGTCGTTCGTCACGTTCATTCATCGTTCGCCTGTGTGAAACAACTGGTGACTTCTAATCAGTTTGGAAAACCGTTGGATAAGCAACCGAAACTCGCATACATGATCTAGAAATGGACATCACGGAACAAGAGAGTCGGGCCTCAATGAACGATGCTTTTTTATTGTGCAACAGTGATTTACGTTTTATCGTCTCATCATTGGTCAAACTATTTCTCCGGCAGATGCACAAACTCAATGTGATCACAAATACGAAACCGACAGTTGGAACTTGAAGGGGTATAGTAAATGAGAAAAAGAAGAACAGAATAAGGAACGAACTTGAAAACAACTGACAGCGATGTCTAAAATCTTCCAAGTTTCCATATTTGAATCGGTAATCGTAATGACTATTAGGTATGTCGTATTTTTTCCTAAAGTACCAGGTGACAAATGGACAGACGAGACAAGGTGAGTTTTCTCCTCATTCCTTGACAGGGAAAACCGCTAGCTTAGCTAGATATGGAATAAACGAATAATGGAATGTTATGGTTTGGAATACATCAAGTTGGATTAGCTTGATAGATCGGCATTGCAAATACTGCAAGCAAGCTAGGAACTAGTGAGTGGAGATGTTGTAACTTCGGAATGTGTGGTATTGAACAATTATTCACATTTGGAAAAGTGGAGTCTGTCCAAATGGTTCAATAATTCAGTGTGGGATGTGTTACTACACTTATGGGAGCATTCAATCACCAAACCGTATGTAACAGACCAACAAGGAAAATGATAGGGCAGTAGGGTAGTAGTATTTGTAGGATAACTTGCGCAAACGAATGATCATACAAGGGATGTTAGTAGGAAGGCGAGATGAATATATGTGTTCTTCTTACACCGAGAAAACGTGTTGCACACCACATATTCACATATCGCACTGGGCTCCTTGTACATGTTAAACGAACTATTGTGAGTACTGCGTAGTTAAATTGTGATATTGATTTATGATCATTAGTCCCACAGACTTCCTTATTGGATTAAGTGCTAACTTGGTGGCCACTGACCATTCAGTCAAGGTTATTATTGGACTGCTGTAGTTGATTGAGGCTAACGTTATTTCAAGATAGAAAATCGACCAAAAGTTCGCTGGGATAGCCGAATCTAAAAATGATGTAATTGACAGAATGTCATACGTATAGCAAGTGGGCAGAGATTGTGAAAACATAGTATCCTTCGGGATCTCGTTGACAACAATTATTGCATGGAATCTATGAACGAACAATTACATCACAAGTGGTGACACTTAACCATATCACTCGATGTCCCCAACACCGGAAATATTGCAACACTGTTGTTTAAAGGATATGGGGGAGCTTGGAGCTTACCTCGATCTTCACCTGGCACTTGGAAATCTTCAGTGTGCCTTAAGTAAAACAGTTTACCGCCTGAGCTAAGAGGAACGAGAAAGTGAGATAGTACACTAAGAAATTTGGAGATAGTGAGATGTAGTTGAGGATGGGACGAACCATTTTGATTAGTTTACAGGTTCTCGAAAAAGCCTTGTGTCTCGTTGGTGAGAGACAGATTGACAGAACATCACGTTATCGGCATATTTGAAATCCGTACAGGTGGTTCAGTGGTCGAAGAAGTTTGATATTCCCTTGTTTACACAGTGGGAAGAATAAAGAGAGCATAACTTAGAGTTTCAGGAAATGTGCACAGGTGTACTTTGGATTGCCGAATCCTAGATTGTCGAAGGGTACAAAGTTGAAAGCAGGATCGACCTAGTTTTCCAACAGTAATTCCAATATGTGAATACCAGTGTAATTTCTCTTCCTAAGCTACCCCAAGATACTTCGGATGATTTACACGTGCAAATGGAATATAATAACTGGTGGTATGAAACAAGAACGCAGAGTGGAGAAAATCCACTCTTTGATATTTGGCACCGTATAGCAGAAGATCAGATGACACAGACACTTTTCCAGTTTGTGCAAAATATTCGGTAAACTGATAAATTGGACTGTTAGGATAGGCAGAACCAAATTAATGTCAGCAGCATAATAAACTGGACGAGAAGAGTGGGTGACAGTAAGATCGGTAACCGAGGTTTTGAATAAAATACTGATAACCAACAGCAAACTGATGGTCACCAGCACTGTTGAATTCACGCTTCATAAATCTTATGGCAACTAAGATATATTGGAAATTAGTTTTAATCCAATGTGTAAGTAAGTGCAGCAGTTTGAACTTTCCATTTTTCAGAATCAAACAAACATTGTTTTGAAGGGTTTGAGGGAGAGCAATTTCCACTGGCCTCATTGCCGATGATGCAAGTGATCAGTTGTAATGCATTGTATCACACTGAGGACTTCATCAAGTCAATCGACTCACATTTCAACCAAAAAGAGGAAAACTGATCATTGCATCTTCAGATAAGGCTAAAATATAAATACTCCATACAACGTTGGTTCAGCCGCCATGGTGCATACGGGGTTGCTCTGTGAGTTACAAGTGCTAAATAGAGCGCCACAGAGTTACGAAAGATAGCAGTATGAGAGGGGATGATTCTAAATGCGGAACGTGTGGATGAATGTGAACCGCATGCGGACAGCTCATAATATGGGGATGGGTGTGATCCACCAGAATCTTCCTGGCAAATATTTCACAGGCTGTGATGTTTAAATCGCAAACGTTGGAGATGAGAGATTCCATGAAAATCAAAGAGGCAAAACTAATAATGGCCGGGCAGGGAAGTAGTGCGATACAACATTTCCTGAATTGTCCAGAAAAGACTAAAGGAAAGCAGTGCATTAGGTTTGGGAGGATACATTGATGGACAGAAGACAAATTGACACCTTTTGTGGAACCAAACTGTCTTAGCTAACGAATTTGCAAATATATTCGACAAAGTGAGAAGACTACCGTAAATTCGGGCTAGATGAAATACCTTGGCATTTGACCAACTCAGTTGTGGAAATTAGGACATCGTTGATGGCCGATTGCCCTCTGTTCTAAGGGGAAGGAGAAAGTGAAAGAATACACTAAGAAATTTGGAGATAGTGAGAGGTAGTTGAGAATGGGACGAACCATTTTGATTAGTTTACAGGTTCTCGAAAAGGGTTTGTGTCTGGTTGGTAAGAGACAGATTGACAGAACACCACGTTATCGGCATAGTTGAAATCCGTACAGGTGGTTCAGTGGTCGGTTAGATAGAGGTAGGATAAAGGTTGTTTCTCATTAGGGCTCCAATGTGACACGCACTCGTATGAGTCCTACGTGATGGTTTCTTTTTCTTTACTATTTAGTCAACATGTCTTTGAATAGGTCTTATCTGATTCTAGATGATGTATAGTATGATACGTAACTGTAGTCGTTCGTCACGTTCATTCATCATTCGGTTGAGTGAAACAACTAGCGTAAAACCAAGTTACGGGGTCGAATTCAGATGAACATTTTTATGAGATATATGACGCTTTTTGGGCGCTTCACTATTTTGGACATGAAATTCATCTCAACTGGTGACTTTTGATCAGCTTGGAAAAACCGTTAGATAAGCAACCGAAACTCGCATACATGATCTAGAAATGGACGTCACGGTTCAAGAGAGTCGGGCCTCAATGAACGATGCTTTTTTTATTGTGCAACAGTGATTTACGTTTTATCGTCTCATCATTGGTCAAACTATTTCTCCGGCAGATGCACAAACTCAATGTGATCACAAATACGAAACCGATAGTTGGAACTTGAAGGGGTATAGTAAATGAGAAAAAGAAGAACAGAATAAGGAACGAACTTGAAAACAACTGACAGCGATGTCTAAAATCTTCCAAGTTTCCATATTTGAATCGGTAATCGTAATGACTATTAGGTATGTCGTATTTGTTCCTAAAGTACCAGGTGACAAATGGACAGACGAGACAAGGTGAGTTTTCTCCTCATTCCTTGACAGGGAAAACCGCTAGCTTAGCTAGATATGGAATAAACGAATAATGGAATGTTATGGTTTGGAATACATCAAGTTGGATTAGCTTGATAGATCGGCATTGCAAATACTGCAAGCAAGCTAGGAACTAGTGAGTGGAGATGTTGTAACTTCGGAATGTGTGGTATTGAACAATTATTCACATTTGGAAAAGTGGAGTCTGTCCAAATGGTTCAATAATTCAGTGTGGGATGTGTTACTACACTTATGGGAGCATTCAATCACCAAACCGTATGTAACAGACCAACAAGGAAAATGATAGGGCAGTAGGGTAGTAGTATTTGTAGGATAACTTGCGCAAACGAATGATCATACAAGGGATGTTAGTAGGAAGGCGAGATGAATATATGTGTTCTTCTTACACCGAGAAAACGTGTTGCACACCACATATTCACATATCGCACTGGGCTCCTTGTACATGTTAAACGAACTATTGTGAGTACTGCGTAGTTAAATTGTGATATTGATTTATGATCATTAGTCCCACAGACTTCCTTATTGGATTAAGTGCTAACTTGGTGGCCACTGACCATTCAGTCAAGGTTATTATTGGACTGCTGTAGTTGATTGAGGCTAACGTTATTTCAAGATAGAAAATCGACCAAAAGTTCGCTGGGATAGCCGAATCTAAAAATGATGTAATTGACAGAATGTCATACGTATAGCAAGTGGGCAGAGATTGTGAAAACATAGTATCCTTCGGGATCTCGTTGACAACAATTATTGCATGGAATCTATGAACGAACAATTACATCACAAGTGGTGACACTTAACCATATCACTCGATGTCCCCAACACCGGAAATATTGCAACACTGTTGTTTAAAGGATATGGGGGAGCTTGGAGCTTACCTCGATCTTCACCTGGCACTTGGAAATCTTCAGTGTGCCTTAAGTAAAACAGTTTACCGCCTGAGCTAAGAGGAACGAGAAAGTGAGATAGTACACTAAGAAATTTGGAGATAGTGAGAGGTAGTTGATTGTTTATAAGTTCTTGAAAAAGGCTGGTAAGGGACAGATTGACAGAACACCACTTTGTCGGCATATTTGGAATCCGTGCGGGTAGTGCAGTGGTCAGTTCGCTGATACAAGTGGTAACGACTAAAGGAGGAGAGAACGGGACCCTGAAGAACATCAGGGTTTTCATTTGATGGATTAAATATGATTCCACAAACTTGAGTACGTAGGTTCATTCGAAAAAGTAATCTTTGAAATATGATAGTAAAGAAGTGAGACAGTCAAAAACGTTTCCAACTCCTAACGCAGTTTAGAGCTTGAAACCTAATCAGATGATGAGCAATAGCCAAGGAGAATCCGCCGGACGGATTTCATGAAACCACTGAAGATCTTTTGAATGAATTGGCAAGCTGAAGCAATTGCATTCGAAATGCTGGGTTTGTATGCAAACCGATGGCGGTCATTTGCAACAAAATGGAGGAAGGCATTTTGGTAAGCACAGCGCTATCGGTCAAACTAACTGCAGAACAATTGGTGGTGATGAGGCGGAAACATTGTAACCAAAGGTTGATAGTAGAAAGTTGGGAATAGATACTACTGTCGCGGGTTATCAGGAGACACGAAAAGCATCAGCCTCAACAGATTTGTTGACGAGGAAAGCCATGGTTCAGAATTATGGAATCTCTCCAAACTTGAGAAACATGGAAAATGAGTAGCCTGGACCCATAGTAGGAGGTGATTTCGACGTTGAAAGTAACTTGTAGACTTCTTTTGAGAAAAATGACCTCATATCTGAGAGAACTAATGCAGAATAAGATTGTACTGTACACGATGCGGAATGAGTAAACGTGGTGTTCAGGTTTTACGCATCTCTATTGCAGTTTCTTGAACGGTCTCGTTGTTTACAAGAAAGCGAATTTCGTACCAGATCAATTTACTATTGGATTTACAGAAGAACAGATGCGCAAATGTATTCAGCTGATGTACCGTTTGTTGGATCAGGATGGGGCGTTGTTATGTGGAAGCATTGTCAAATATATCACCAATAGAGAACGTATTCCATTGTTGTTAAAGCTACAGTCTCCATTAAACTACACAAATCAAATGCCACACGAAGTTCTTATATAAATACGTCTACCGAAGCAGAACAGCAATGGAAATAAAATCACTAAGAAACAACGGAAACGAATCTTTGAAGGAGGGTAATGTTGAGGGTGTGAAGTTTTAGAGGTAACCTTTATCGGTTTCGTAATGACGACTGAAGGGTATGTTGGATGTGGATACATTCAGAGTCAGATGATACTCCGATCTTAGTCCCTGTTCGAAACAGGAGCTTTCATTTGCAAGTGAAAATTTCTAGTTATAACTCTGTCTAAAACAGCATTTCTGCTGGTAACTTGACCAAAAGCAGTTAAGTTGTGCGTGAGCGCATGAATGGAACCCTCTACAAGAATGCGTCAACAATCAAGTAAAAACTGGAATAGAACTGGCACAAAAGCTTCAAAGAACAGGTTGATGTCTCTCTGGGAGTAAGATGGAGCTTTGTACGAAACACTGGTCACAGTGCCTCGAAAACGCGAGAATTCAGGATGACATTTTGCAAACACCTAGTCAATTTCATCATTCGTCAAAGTAAACATAATTGCAGACCTTCCCGACTACTCGGAATTGTTGTTAGTACCCATACCACCACTTGTATTCATCTTAAAATGTTTTGCTGTCCTAGCGAGAAAAATCAGGTTTCTCGCGAACATCCATTTCGTCTTTATTAAATTCGTTCAGGTAAAACTATTGGATCCGGACCACAAAGTTATTTGCATTATCTTGACAGTACAAAACAGTGATTAGAAACGACATCTTTCCGAAAAGAAACCGAATTTCAGTATTGATCAATGAGGGGACTACCACCTTCCATGAGGTTGTGCAAATAAGGGCAGTCTGTCAACCGGCGTGGTTGGGTTCACCAGTCGAAATTGCAAGGAAAAGAGTTGTGTTTGTCTACACGAAGTATATTGTTTATATTGTATATTCTTTTCCGAGTGAAAATATCTTTCGAGTGATGGAACCTCGGTGACATGCATTGATAAGGAGAATAATTCCAAGAGCAAGTTCACATTACGATGTAGCGTAACTAATCGTGGGGCTACCAATCTGCAACTCCATGTGTTACGTGGAATACGGTAATCAGTGTATCAGGCCGAGGTCAGTTTGAAGTGAATCGGGAAGTCGATGTGCCATAGTCAATGTTGTATTTGGGTGTTTGTTGTTCGGTAACATATGTCTCAATTTCAACATTCCGCTTATTAGTCCGAATTACACTGGGGGGACAGTTGTGCAGCTGATCTATCCAGTAGCTTCGCCTCCGTATTGAAACGTCGGCCGACTACCTAATTTTCCCACACCCTTGTGGTACCGTACAATCAACACTGGTCAGTTTGAGAAATAGAAAACTGCGGAAACCCTCAAATTCCAAACAAATAAGTGTTAACATGACAAAGAGAGGATATAAATACAGATGAATTTGCATCTATTCAGTGGATTGTGCATAATGGCCAGTCACAAAGCAGGTGATGAATCGAGCGAAACCGGTAAATCAAAACCGAACGACACGAGCGAAATTTGTGTTCGATAATTTGCTGTATGTGGTTTAGTTACTAACAATTTGTCAGTAGCCGGTAATAAAAAGTACACAACGTAATGTTATTGATCACGATAAAATTGTAATCACATTCTATTCAATCTACAAACATCACAATATGCAGAACGTTGATTAGAGACTGCCAAATGAGGAATCGAGTGACGCTGGCCAGATTCGACTCCATGACCACCGAGTCCCGAGTTTGTCGTGATGATCTTTTCAACAACGTTGGTCGATTGAAATTGTTCGTTTTTATGTATGTAACTAAACAGTAATCTGACGGAAATAAGCAGCTCTGAACTACCACATTGCGCGAATTTCGAAGCCGAACCGTTGAACTACCCTGTCGAACATCCAAAACACTGAACGAATAGACACGTATAAAGTTTGTGATCGAGAATAACGAATAACGATCAAACCACGCATTCATATTATCCCTCTGAATTGAAAAATGGAAACATTCTCAAAGATATGGATATTTTGAGGAGGAAAAAAATCCTTTGAGTTTTCCCAGTCTCACCTAGTCGAGCTGACGGAATTCATGCATTGTTCAAAGAGCAGCCTATCTGTGGTGCTCGAAAATCAGTTCACGAGTCTACCGAGTTGTAAATGATCCCCTTGTCCTCAACTTGAATGTGAGGCTGGCACATAACAAGTATCGGTCTGAGTGAAGTTAGTCCGTCTGCTGGCAACGTTGTATATCGTGGTTGACGCCAATCTGGAATACGGAGAAGAACTGTCAATCTAACCCATTGTTTTATAGTTATACTGCTAACATTGTTTTGATGACGAATTCGGGCGTTGTCGGTTCGAATATTCTATTACGTTATTTTCGAACAACTTAACAGCCTGCACCGAAGAATGACTCGGATGCATAACAGTTACTCATAGGTTGTTCTGTTTGACAAATTGGGCGAGATGATAAGTTTATTTTACTGATGCACATCTCTTTTGTGAAATTTTCTGTGTAGGCGTACGGTAACTACACGAACTTCTTTTGCCGATCACCGGTTCCTGAAGGACCACCAGAAGACCACGTGTCCTGATTGGTCATTCGAATACTCAACTGTGAGGTTGATTCCGATGTTTGGTACAGGTGAGCTCAAAAAATAGAAGAGATGGCCATAAGACTGGATAACGTCTCTTTAACGTGATCTGACTGAGTTTCTAACCTTCAACTTCGACGAGAGCACGAAGCTAAATATCCCTCTAATTTACGCCAACAATGAGATAGGGTACAGCTCCTCATGATTTGTAAGTTCAAACTATTCCACAAAGTACAAACCAGCAGACAGGAAAACAAAGCGCCCGAAGTATAATCTTGAGGTCTTTAGAGATCCTTCAAAGACACGATAATTTACTTCATCTGAAATGGTATGCTTTCGTTCTGTTCAGTCCACCATGGACGGTCCCGTTACGTTTACGTTGCTCCCGTTTTCAGTGGATGAAATGAAACGGAAAGTATTTAGTTCTAAGCGAAATAAGTATGAAAAAGATTACTCCGCCCCGTCATTTGATATTCCCGACAATGTATCGTGCGCCACAAACCAGAAGTGAAAGCTTTCTTATCACGGTTCGCTGATTAGGATCTCGAAGCATTATTCTGAGCGTCACGGTCTGATGGCTTCGAAATCCATCAGGCACTGTTTGATTTGGGGCATGGAGAACACACGTGACAAAATTGCAGAATTTAAGTTGGATGTCCGCTATCCAGAATAATCTTTGATCATTCTTATCATTAACCTTATATCAGCATAGCTGTTATGCAGTTTCCGTCAATCTCAAACAAGTCACGTTCACGAGTACACCGTAGTCGTCCACGTATCTAACGTCGATTTGTTCATAAACTATTATATAGGGCTCAATGATTGTTGTATCGAAGCTACACGGAGCTTATACCGGTGAAGTTCAAACGAGCTTTCCATGTGGGAAATCTCAGCCACTATTGATTCTTATATAATATGACTCATCATGCAGCTTGAACGCTCAACTCACCATTGGAAACCATGGAAGCACTGTACAGCTGTTTCATCCTTGTTGGGATTCATCAGCAGTGCACATCCACCGAGCCCCCACGGGGACTCGAACCCGGGGTGAACGGTTGTGAGTCGAACACCTTAAACACAAGGTTATCCGGGCTGGCTCTCAACGGTTTGTTGAACATCTACACTACATGATATAGCACCCTTCCGTCACTGGCTTTGAACGGTAACAACCCGCTTCCCACACAGCGATCGACTACATGCGAAGTGAAAATGCTCATGCAACGAAATTAATTTGCTTCAGTTATTACTTCACAAAAAAAGTGAGGCCAAAACCACTGAATTGAAGAAGCATACCAAGCAATATTTTGTTCAATGTTTGCAGGTGTATACTTAGTTTAGGCTAGTTGTTCCTAATATCCGAACAAAAATATGATGGAAGCTAACAAGGAAAATCACTTTGTGGAGCGAGTGGTAGGTAAGTGTTCTGCAGTTGAGAACCAAGCCCGAACGTATTATTGTGAATAGCCACCGTTTAGATGTAGCTTAGTTGTCTAGCATTGGTCTCAGCGTGATCGATTTAGAAGGCGTTGGTGCAGCTGATATAATAATTTGTTGTACTCCCAAATGCCTTGTAATCGTTTTATGATTATTTGAGTCTTCCCATGTTGCAGTTTTCCCAATAGGTTACAACCTAGCATCCATAAAGAAACTCTGCGCACTCTTTTAGAAGTGCCATAGAGTGGCAGTTGTTCCTCTACCAGTTGTGCCCGTGTCTGGATAGTAATGAAGGCAGTGGCAATTTGGGTCACTTAGTAGGCGCAATTAGTAGGCGACCGAAGTCAGACCGTTTTCATTAGCCGACATAACCCATCGCCTTTGGAGAGCTTTTCGAAGAATGTTACCAAATTGAGTCCGTTCTTTTCACTATCACGACTGTTTGTCTAATACGGGATCCCGTCCCATGTCCAGTCAGTAATAATATTGGAAGAAAATTATACAGACCGTCATAATTTTACTCGAGGAACTCAAAAGTGTAAAATTGTTCATGTTACTGCATTTTACGAGCCAACAGTCTGGGTTAGCCAGATCGCGATCACAGTACAGAAGTCAGGAGTTATCTGCCTCTGCGTAGAATCCAAAACCAAATTGCCTTGCTCAGAATGGAGCAATACCGATTACTGATAACTGGCGATATTTTTATGGATGTAGGTGAAGTATGTTGCATTGCTGGTAACTTGAATTGAATAGTGAGTTGAATTTTTCTCCCCTTTTGTGGTAAACAGTTTAGTCGTTTTTCCTTGAATTGGATTACCTTTCGGACTGAAAACATCCAGCCACATCTTTCCGAAAGGCATGGATAGAACTGTACGTAAAGTGAAAGAGCTAGATTGCGTAGCAGATAAAATGCAGATCTAAGGTAGAATATCACGTGCACGATTCGATTCAGGATAGTTTCCTGAGGCACCGCCTTCAACAGAGCAACCTACTGAATGAAGATAAATCCGAACACTAGATATCGCTGGTTGTTTTACACGGCTGTCGGTTGATAACTGGATTGAAAAATGTAGATTTCCGAAGACCCGAAGGGAGTTTATTGCCTAAATGGAATGGTCAACTACTTGCGCAGATTCATTTCACGTATTCCGATCTGAAGCAATTCAAATGAAAACTCACACAACAAGAGAGAATGACAATGGGGTGAGGAGCGACAGTGTGTGTTTGAAACCATACAATTTGTGTCAGTGTTTGGATGGTAATGAAGGCAAGGGCAATTCGGGTTACTTAGTAAGCGCACTTAGCGGCCTGAATCAGACCGTTTACATTAGTCGACTTAAACCGTTACCGGTTGAGAGCTACACAAATGAAGCTACCAAGTTGAGCACGTTCTTTGTGGTTGCCTAAGCTTCTTGTCAATCATGGGATCCCATCACATGTCACGCCACAGAGATGATGCCAAGGTCCATTTGATGTACCATTCCGCATCAATTCCATTCACCCTATCTAGTAAATACCCGAATGAAGTCACCACGAGAAGCATTGTGTGGTCAATGACAATGATGACAACGAGTAAACATATTCAGGCTACCAGCAAGTCAAAATACACCACATCACCAGACTTTTTACCCTTGACTCATTCTCATTACCCTTGGTCCAAGATACCCATCGAATTCCCAGAACCAGTTCAGTGATACATTGTGCCAACCTATGTTTGTGACTAATCAAACTCCAGAATTAGGATTATGACTTGGTCCATCTTCCCGAATCATACAGACCGTCATAAGTTTCCCCAATGAACCTAAAATAAAACGTTTTGTGTTGATTTCCATGGATTGCTTGTTTCCATAGTGTAGCTGTGCTGTTTACTCATGGACTCTGCAGTGTTTCGTGCGCCTCGAGGTATCCACTGAAGCTGACCAGCCACCAACCTTGGTTAGCATGATCATGATTCCGTTCGAAGAGATATACTTCCGAAGGCCCGAAATGAGTTCAATGCCAAATTTTATTGAATAACCACTTGCCTAGATTTATACCACCCAGCCCTACATTAGGCAGATCGGATGGAAACTCACACAAAAAGGAGAGAATGACAGTGGGGTGAAGAGCAACAGTGTGCATTTGAAAAGACAAAGGCAGACGGAATATAAAATGATGTGTAGAGCAGCAGCACTTCATCGACAGTGCTGGTGTTCATGTGTTTGTGGTATCAATAGCGGGATTGAATGCGTAGTAAGTACGTCTGACGAATGAACTCAAAAGCTTGGAAGGTAGTTGGTTGGTGTCATCACCTTTGAATTATAGTTGTAGGGAACTCTCAAATTCTGAGCTGTTTGTGATTTTGCAGCAAGTAGCCTTTCTACAGAAAGCTTTAGAAATAAACTGTACCAGATGATCCTTGGACTGTAACATTGTGGTTATCCTTTCGTACTCATCAGCTAATGTGTATTCTGTGCTTATTTCAAGTGCCCTTTGAAACAGTGTTCGAAATAGTTCGACTATATATCACATGAACACGAAGCTCTTGAATTATGGATATCGGCCAATCCACTTGTTATGTCTGTAGACTGCTCTGAAATGTCTGGTTGGCTAGAAAGCTCAACGTTCAGAAAGGAGATGCTGTTGCATTCTGCTTCACAAAGAGTCAGTTTGATATTTAGGTGGACATTATTGAAGTGATCCAGCAATATATTCGCATCACCGATTTTTTCATTATTGATGAATATAATATAAACGTAGCTTCTGTGAAGATCAAGTATTGAAATGTCTCGTCGTAATAACTGTTTCAATAAATCAGGAAAATAATCTGCCAGGTTAGATCCAAGGAGACTTCTCAAAACCACTTTATATATTGGTCGATTGTAAAAATTGATTCACCGAATGAATGAGGATCTTCCCTGTGGCTCCAAACTGCGATGACCAGTCATATCGCAGTGATCACATCATCAACGAAACCAAAACCAATAAGATGATCAAGTATGGAATATTTAATTGAAGAAAAATGAAGTTCAAATCCGAACAGTTCGATCTAGATCATATGCGACACTGAAAATACGAAATTGCCTGCACATAACGAGGCCCCAACCCTTCTCAGTTATAAACCGGGAAACTGCATGCCGCGAGAATGGTCCATAAGCTTGACCCTACTCTGGTGGCCCAACATTTATTCACTCTCCTATTCTTGTTCGCTCCCATAACATTTCATCCATTTCAATATTGTCTCAATTTCATTAGGTACTTTATTGCCCATACAGAATCCCCTTGACTGTAACATTCTTGTGTATATATGCTGCAAAAGAGTCTGTGATTCACTGTGCCAACCTATGTTTGAAACTTCTCAAACTCCAGAATTAGGATTATGATTTGGTTCATCTTCCCGAAATTGAGATGGTTATGGCGGATATATTATCTCCGGCGTGCGTCGCGAATGACGTCAGTGAGCCGTTATAGTATGAACAAGACCAGATGATCGATTGAAGCGTAATAGATAACGGAAATTTCATCAAATAACAAAAAGCAACTGCCGGTGACACTGTACTCCTACAACCAGTAAAGTTCGTTTCCAACAGGAGGCTCCAGGCAAAGGAAGATTTTCCGACGCAGTGTGTCCTATTGCACAAAGAATGAGAATTATCCTCAATTAAAAAACAGGCTGGTATTCAAAGGATACTAATTATTCACCCCGGAACAACACAGATGAATTAATGAAGAGATAGCGGTTGTCACACAAAGTCATAAACAGAACCATCGCTAGGCAAAGGAAGTTGTATAATAGCCTCATATGAGCAATGAGATCAAAGACTACGTACCACGACGTTAACCATGCCGAACCCATGAGAACAGGCAAAAGAAAGGATTAGTTTTCTTTCGTGTACTACTTACTCACCCTGGACAGCGTTTGGCCATAGATATGTTGGGTCATGTGAAGAACCATGTGCTAGTTCTGATTGATTATGAGAGTGATTTCTTCGAAAACGACCTGCTGAGTACCACGAGTAAATCCAACGGAATCAACCAATTACGCGTTCATTTTACCCGGCCTCAGTTCTCGAGTTCACGAGTTCAACGGTGGGTGGAATTTGGAGACAGTCCAAACCACAGTCAATCCAATATTTTGCTAATATATCTTGTGGCACATTTTTTGTACTTGGCCCGTAACAGTCGTGGTTATGAAATTTGATCTCGTTATTCTGGCTATGCTTTACTCAAAATCAGGTTCATGATTTCCCAGGCAGACAGTGCTTCGTTGCTCGGTCAGGATGGAGACTACATTTTGGGGTCAGTGAAATGAGTGATGGACCAACCAGTGGCTAACAATTTTCTGAACCGATTGAACCAAGTCAACTACTCGGGGTACAATAGGACCAGCCAGTCACGATAGTCGCTTACCAATAATAATTGAGCCAAAGTGTTTGCGGGCACGGATTTGTTTATGGCCACCTCATGTCTCCTATGAATGATCTGTTTTGTACCAGTTTACCGAGATTGTTCGAAGGCAGAAATGTTTTCCTACTAGAGCTATGGTCACGGATCAGAACAGTCCACCTTCTATCAATACCCAGGGTTCTGCAGAACTCGGGTAGATTCGCTTTTTCAGTGTTAGTATACTAATCGGAGGGTAGTTTGCAAGGATATCCCCAGATGCAATTCCAGTGGTTGACCACTGCATCAACTATCGCAGCGACAATGATTGATTGTTACGTGGTCGCGTTTCTCAAACAAATTACATACCGCATGATGTCAAAAACTTAACAAGTGTTTGTTTCAGAAATTAATTTAACCGATTTATTACACAAATCACCAGGTACCGTGAGAGATTCTCAAAATCATTAGTACCTTCATCCGAAAGGCGTTTATGAGGATCTTAAATAGATTTACATCAATAAAGCCTTCGGACCCGATGGCATCAGTTCGATTGTTCTGAACTCTTGTACTGTCGACTTGGCTCCTACATGTTCGCTCGAAGTCATACTGAAGGCAAACTCGTTGAGTTACAGTGAAAAGTTCGTATCTATCAAATACCAAGGAAAGAAAGTGACAAATTTCGTCTCACCGCACCCACGTCGATCTCTCTGAAGACTTTCGAGCGGATAGTAATTGACGATCTTAAGCCTACCGTCAACGTTTTTCATTTAAACCTATTTGTCTACCGAAAATGACGTTCTTATTTGGATGTCGCCAGCAGTCTTATCCATTAAGTAGAGTCTTTGTTTGACCAGAAAAGCACACCTGTGTGCGTCTGTTATCTGAACTTTACAAAATGTTTTTAATCCGCTCAGCAGGGAACCTTTGCTGTCTCCTTTAGACCAGCAAGGATAACCCCCTTTGCTTTCCAATTAGTTGAGACTATTTCACGAACTGGTCTCAGTGCACATATCCTAATGCTCATCGATCATCCCAATCCCCAATAAAAATGGAGTGTTATAAGGCGATATTCTTTCGCCATTTTGATCGCTTGCTATATGCATGACCTCCTCTCTGAATCGTGACTCATTACTTTTGAATACGCCGACCATATTGTGGCCCGTTATGTGATTCTTAGGACAGTAATAATATCAGTCTACTTCAAAAGTCTATTTGTTCGATGATAAGATGGTCCAGCATTGTCAAATCAGCACTGAATCCAAATCAGTGTGCAGAAGTACACTTTTCAGCTGATTGCAAATCCCCATCAAATTATCCAGCCTTCATGGTAGGAAGTTCCAACATGCAAAAGATTCAGTGATATAAATATCCTGATATGCTTACTTCAACAGATTTTAAGTGGACAAGATACCTACTCAAGGTAATAAGTTTGACATTGTACATCTTTCGTCAAAATTCTCTACATGAACCTACCCATATCAGCTCTAATTTTATTCAGTATTGAGTGCTATGTCGCTAGTTATACCGCTCCCTGTCATCTTCCCTAGTTTGCTTGGGAAAACTTTGTACTGATCAAGCATCCCGGTAAACGCAGTTCTGAGTACAGTAACAAATTCCACCCAGAGGTAATAAATTTCGTGGAAAAGGATCCATTTTTCTGCATTCGATCGGCTGCGCAACACTAGAATTTCTGACGACATATTCCCACATTCATTCAAATCTAATTCACAGTAATTCCCACTGTGCTACATGTTAGAAATTCAAGTTGGCATGTGCCTGGACCGCAAGGCCTTATAACTCGGTCAATCCATATCTAGCAAAATTTCTGGTTTCAAAAGAACAACTTGTGAAACGACTTGTGAGAAAAGCCTACCCAATCACGATTGTCCTTTTCCATCAAGTTCTGTATGGACGAACACGGCATGCTGGTCAGCTTAATTTAGTCACCATCGTTTTTCTACATTCATGCACTCCTTGCCACTTCCGAAGCATGTGACTCATTACCTTTCGCTGAAAGTTTACCCCTTCTGGACAAATAAGATGTGTCCTTGGCTTGACTTGAAATTAATTTCGTTTTGAGATCTTTAGCTCGAATATGCTCACACTGCCTGTGGCTTGCGCATCCCACAGTTCACTAGCTTTACTTGTTTTGTCTTACAAAACAGGCAAGCCTGTGATAGAGGGCTGATCTTCTGGACAGCATCTGAGTTAGAACCTCGTTTGCTGGGATGATGTCAACAGACAAATTCGTATTCTCGTAACGACTGATGCCACCTCTCTGTCTGATATTCATAGATCTCCTTATTGTTAAGCCATTGGAGCGATTATTAATCAGTGCAAACTAGAATGTTTCCACTGAGTAAATGGCATCAGTAGTATTTTCTGAAGTATACCCAGGGTGCTTCTCTCTCCTGATGGCAAAGAAGTTCATTTAGGACTTATTAAGCACGGACTGCCACAGGCTATCGCATGTTCAGGGCCATCCTCGCCTATTTGCTATAAAACACGGTTTCAAAAGTCACAATGCTGGAGCTAGTTTTGTCCATAAGTTATAAGAATCTCGGCCAAAATATTCAAACCATGCAAAATTTGAACTACCTCCCGTAACAGGTGAGGTGGGGTGGTGAAATAACCGCGGTTAGCAACGAATCTTCTGTATTGTGACGCCAATCTCAGGATACTATGGTTGTCGTCAACGTCACAGGGTAGTGGCCACGATTTTGCTTGTCTGATATTCGAGGAGTCAGAGTGTATTCCATCTTCGGCGATCTCACTCCCAAAGCACTTTGCTTCTTTGTGAATAGAGCAACATTTGGATCGTTTCACTTTCATTCCATTCTGGTTTAGTCTGTCCAGTAACATTTTCAGTTTAGTCAATTGTTCAGTGGCGGACTTTCCGTGGACGATGAGGTCGTCCAGGTAGACCGAACATTAGCGAGCGTTTTGATCTCGTAGCACCTTATCTATTGACCACTGGAAAGTCGCCAAATCATTAGACAGAAAATAATGTGTTCTGAAACCCATGCATCCCAGTTGGTATCATAAGTGCTTATTTCTGTCTGCCAAATTCTTCAACTTCCGCCTGCCAGTAACCACCAGGCAAGTTCAGTGATGTATTATACGTATCTCCCCCATGAATATCTAACGGGTCATCTATTTGTTGTAGGTTAAAGCATCCCTGTACGTGATCAAATTCAACTAGTATTAATCAGTGCATAATTAGAAATTACTATCCATTTTAATACCCCAACAGGTGACGGCCATGGTGACTATGATGGCTGGATTATGCAATTTTCTTACATCTGCTGGATCATTGCATTCACTTCTTCTTCTCACGCTGTGGGAATCCGGCAGGAAGACTTTCTCATAGGATCCGACTCACCGGCGTCTAATTGATGTCTCAATAAATCAGTTCGGCCTCAGTCTGTGTCGGGCCACGCGAGCATATCAGCACGAGTCCTGAATAGTGTAGCCAGCTATTATTTCTCACCTTGGTCAAACACATCCACCAAAACTTGTCAGAATGTCCACAGTGTATCTCTCTACGTTTTCTCCCTTAAATTCTATAAGGAGCTTGATTTTATTCGCCCCGTTACACTATCTGATCTCATCAGTGGTACTGAGTGAGTCGATGTCGTTAGCAAAATAATTTGGTGAACAAGTCTATCCCGAGTAGTAGATTACACGTCATTGTGTCGACTTTCCGCCCATATCAACCTCACTCCCGAAACAACCTCATCTTTGTAAACCTCCGACATAATTCTGGGATTCTACTTTGATCTTGGTACCGTCATTACTTGTAACGTGCAATGCGAGCAGAAGACAAGATTCAATAATTATATGTGGTAACACATAACGATACTGGGGGAATAACGGTTTGAGAGCACGTCGTGGTGATGCACTATGAGAGTTTTCAATCTTCGTGCAAGCTGTATTCTGGTTATAACAGTAAAACCTCTTCTGTGACCACTACTACCTGGAACACATAAGAGCTCGCTGTGCCGATACGGAATGACAGAGACAGTATTTTCTCACATCAGACAACGATTCACTTGAGCACAATTCCGGCATTTCACTGAGAGTTGGGAGTGTGAACATCAAACCAGTAGTCCATAGCTCAGTATGGTAAAGAGCTAACAGTAACCGTAGCGAAAATAATGTTGAGTTCAGCGATATGATCCCTGAATGAGCGCCACTTCAGGCTCATTCCTAATTGCAGTTTGATATAGGATTGACGATTGGAAAGGAGAATTCATACATTGCTTCCAAATGTGTGCGATGTTTTTGGGCACAAAAGTGGAATATTGAAGTGTAAGGGATGCAGTTTGCATGGGGAAAGATACGCACACATATCTTGTATCACTTCTGTGGAACACGGGACCTATCAGAGCTGGGATGTTGGAGGGGAATGATGGGTTCAGAATATATCAGAATATCCTCATCAACGGAGAGTTTGAATGACAGTTGGGTTATGAATCTCACGATGTTGGTGTGGATGAATCCATTGAACGAAGCAGTTGGAGTGGAAATGTATTTAAATTGTGAGCTTCCCTGAAGATGAGGAATGTTCACAAGAACGCGGGATACGAGAAGCAACCATGTTTGTCGTAGAAAAGAGGAAGTGAGGGAAGTGGATGAAACGTCATCTATGGAGAGTCTATTTCGCTCGGCACACAGCACGTTATGGGACATCCAGAATCGGGCACAAAGTGGGAACCAGTGAAACGAATCATTGTGTTCATCAGATAGTCGACGGTTATCTGAGCTGACCATAATCGAATCATTTATTAGGGTGCAACCAGACGAATCAGTTAGAAAAGCCAGTTAGTTTTACCGGTTGGAACAAAACGACCTTAGGCAAGAGAATTCCGTTTGATCACCACAATCAATCTATGAGCCGTTTCCGTCTACCACTGAAACGAAGTATTTCGGAAACAAAATTATCTTGTTACTGTGAAACTCAAACTTCGATCATCGACCTAGTGGGCTTCGGGCACATCGCATCACACCAGATAACCAATGCCCATATCCTCACTCGAAGTACCATCAAGAGCATTCAAATGTAGCCAGAGAGTAGCTAGCCACTGGAACTGGGGACTTCACGAAAACCAGTTCGTTGGACATTCAACTCACTCCATCCAAAATTTGAGCCTCACACATGTTTCAAAATTACAGCTTATATCGAGTTGCTTATTGTACGATAGATGACCACAGTATCATTTCAGAATAGCTTCTTAATCCCGTACTCATCTTTCTTTTGAACCAGTTGCAAATGTTTGATTTCGTTGCATGGTTCGTCGTTTTCATATGTTACCTTCCTGGTGACTCGTGCAGATATATCTTCGCGTCAACATGGTTACTCGGCCCTTAGGGCTAACCGAATTCAAAGAAGCTGAGCAACATTCTGTTTGTAAACTTTGATGGAATAAATTTGCTGATGTACCGATGGTCCTGAGGAAAACAAAATTAGGCAGTCCAATTTCCGAAGGCAAAAGGCCAAACTACATATCGACCACATATGTTGTCATCACAAACTCAGGAACACGTAATGAACAATTCTCTATTACTTTTCTATTGATCGACTGGTTCAATTCGAGTGGGTATATCTGTGAAACGGCCTCTTGAATTCAAGGTGGAAATACTATACATCCGTGCTGGGCTAACACTGGTGAATATTTCGGTCGAATTAAACACAAATTGCGTAAATGAAACGATCACATTATTTCTGTTTCGAAGTGGAACACACTTTCAGCCACACTGGGAAAAATAGGCGGTATACATCACAAACGGCGAATTAGACTTAAATATAATCGGGGACGCAATATCGTTTCAACAGCAACGTAGAACTCTCAATCGCAATGCACACCGAACTAAGCAATATTCGTTCACCGGTTGCACATCAACGAAAATACATGATTGAGAATTCTCACTGATTTGTATATAATATGATTCATCATGCAGCTTGAACGCTCAACTCACCATTGAAAACCATGGAAGCACTGTACAGCTGTTTCATCCTTGTTGGGAATCATCAGCAGTGCACATCCACCGAGCCCCCACGGGGACTCGAACCCGGGGTGAACGATTGTGAATCGAACACCTTAACCACAAGGCTATCCGGGCTGGCTCTCAACGGTTTGTTGAACATCTACACTACATGATATAGCACCCTTCCGTCACTGGCTTTTGAACGGTAACAACCCGCTTCCCACACAGCGATCGACTCCCATGATGGATGACTTCTCTGTAGGGGCCTAAGTACAACGAAGGCATTCCGTTATGAACAACCTACAGAGCTTGGTTACTATTTGCAAGTGAGTAGTACGAGATTAGATTTGTATATAATATGATTCATCATGCAGTTTGAACGCTCAACTCACCATTGAAAACCATGGAAGCACTGTACAGCTGTTTCATCCTTGTTGGGAATCATCAGCATCAATTGCAAATAGTAACCAAGCTCTGTAGGTTGTTCATAACGGAATGTCTTCGTTGTACTTAGGCCCCTACAGAGAAGTCATCCATCATAGGAGTCGATCGCTGTGTAGGAGGCGGGTTGTTACCGTTCAAAGCCAGTGACGGAAGGGTGCTATATCATGTAGTGTAGATGTTCAACAAACCGTTGAGAGCCAGCCCGGATAGCCTTGTGGTTAAGGTGTTCGATTCACAATCGTTCACCCCGGGTTCGAGTCCCCGTGGGGGCTCGGTGGATGTGCACTGCTGATGATTCCCAACAAGGATGAAACAGCTGTACAGTGCTTCCATGGTTTTCAATGGTGAGTTGGGCGTTCAAACTGCATGATGAATCATATTATATACAAATCTAATCTCCTACTACTCACTTGCAAATAGTAACCAAGCTCTGTAGGTTGTTCATAACGGAATGCCTTCGTTGTACTTAGGCCCCTACAGAGAAGTCATCCATCATAGGAGTCGATCGCTGTGTGGGAAGCGGGTTGTTACCGTTCAAAAGCCAGTGACGGAAGGGTGCTATATCATGTAGTTTAGATGTTCAACAAACCGTTGAGAGCCAGCCCGGATAGCCTTGTGGTTAAGGTGTTCGATTCACAATCGTTCACCCCGGGTTCGAGTCCCCGTGGGGGCTCGGTGGATGTGCACTGCTGATGATTCCCAACAAGGATGAAACAGCTGTACAGTGCTTCCATGGTTTTCAATGGTGAGTTGAGCGTTCAAGCTGCATGACGAATCATATTATATACAAATCTAATCTCCTAATACTCAATTGCAAATAGTAACCAAGCTCTGTAGGTTGTTCATAACGGAATGCCTTCGTTGTACTTAGGCCCCTACAGAGAAGTCATCCATCATAGGAGTCGATCGCTGTGTGGGAAGCGGGTTGTTACCGTTCAAAAGCCAGTGACCGAAGGGTGCTATATCATGTAGTGTAGATGTTCAACAAACCGTTGAGAGCCAGCCCGGATAGCCTTGTGGTTAAGGTGTTCGATTCACAATCGTTCACCCCGGGTTCGAGTCCCCGTGGGGGCTCGGTGGATGTGCACTGCTGATGATTCCCAACAAGGATGAAACAGCTGTACAGTGCTTCCATGGTTTTCAATGGTGAGTTGAGCGTTCAAGCTGCATGATGAATCATATTATATATAATTCTCACTGAAGTAAGTCCAAGGCAACGAGTGATAAAGACAAAATGGAGGAAAACGAAGTGAGCGGTTATTGGAAATATATCATTGGTAAATGGAAAAGTAAACGATTGACAAAAGAATGGAACGATTCATGTATACGAAGTGCTCCATCAAGATGGCATCAATCGATCGTTCACAGATATGTAAAAGAACATGTCAAATCACCCAATCAAAATTACCACGATCGACAACGAACCATACATCGACCTCGCACACACACACGGAAACATACGCGACCACGACCACGACCACGACCATAATGTCGAGCCGGACTGATCACTGACTCATTCCCCATCACACCAACATCCACATCCGAATGCCTCAAATCTGTCACATTCTCAATCACTTTCGAATTCTCATTCGGAATGTCACGCGAATCCAACTCGATCAAATCATCAAAACGTCCAACTTGAACTCGCACAATCTTGTCTGAGTGTGCCACATTGGTCTCGCTCACCAGTCTTCTCTCCGTTTGATTCCCAGATTGAGAGTTTGAATGGGTTGATAATTCGGAGATGGGTTGTTCGACAATCGTGAAGCCATCGTTTCCAATCAGGATTGTGAATAGGAGAGAAATGGTGAGAACTGTGTTGGTGAGCATTTTAGTTTGCCTCGTTTGTGCTCGCGAATTCACCCACATTTGAAACTGTCTGATCTGGTTCGTTTTGTGATTCAATTTATACAAATCTGTTCCAATCAGATGTGCTTCAGATTGGTTGATATAATTTACGTGAGAGAATTTGTGTTTTGATTTTGATATAATTTTGGACGAGTGTTTGTGTGTGATTTGTTATGATAGTGTTTTATCGTATTAGTCGGAATAGTGTTTGCATGAAATGTGTGTTATCAGTCGGTCTGTATGTGGTGTGTATGTGTATGTTTGTCCGGAATTATTCATCCGGACCACATAGCATCACGTGCTTGTCCGACTGAAACATACTAGAATTGGTAATGAGGATTTTGACTGAAGTAGATGTGGTTTGATTGTTCCTCGTCTGGTTGCATTTTCACACGGTAGTTCCCGGTTCCGCGAATGGTATCGCTCGTGTTGCATGTTGATGTGTGAGCATTGTGAATAACCCTAATCAAAGCATTTCTATTCCAGATCATCTTCCTTCGGTGATCATTCGACTTTCCCAATGTGAATGTTTAGGTTGATGATGTGCATTGTCCATCTATCAATTCTCATCAGTCGGGTCATTTGGAATTATTTTCAACCGCGTAATTTTTTTGGAGTTTTCGGAAGAAACGCATGGCTGTTCTTGAAATGCACGGACGACGGCAATCCAGTATTCGCCTGAATTCCACTGCTACTTGCGGAAGGCCACAACTACACTGTCTGTAATAATTCAGCTTTATTCATCACTTTTCTCAATCACTATTCTGCTCTCTCAAGTCATTTATTCTCGAGTCGCTTTCTATTCCGTTAGGAGTGAATTACTCTAGAGCATAAATATCTATCGAATTTGCCGAAAGCTAAACAAGACAGGTAAATAGGCTTCTGTCAGAGGTTTTCCAATTGTCGCGCTAGAATCTGTATTTTTTCGAGCAAGATGGTTATGAACAGTCCCTTCTCGACTGCCAGCTAGTTTAGACATAGTATCATACACCCTTTATTTTCTATTCGTATATGATTTCTTACTTGATCGGACTTTTGTGTAGACAGATGCTTGAGTTTCATTTAAAGGAGATTCATACTTGGGAGCTCAACGAATCAGCAGTATGTAGGAAAGAACGATTTTGCCTCGAAATCACCAAGAAATCCTCACTATGCTGGTGCCCGATTGGATACGATTCGGGCCAGATATGGAACGGTCGAAGTTATGTAGATAGTATTATGAGATGGTATAAATCGGAAAGAAGAACGTAGTACTTGGATTGATCTTTGATTAAATGATGAGCACTGTCTGTGAGGATTTTCGTAGTGAACTTTCACATGCGGCCTGGTGTAGTTCACAACATTTTGCAAGTAGTTCAGTTGAAGGTAATAAAGATACTCGACTGATCATAGATAGAAATGGTGGAAGAATCCCAAAATCTTTCTTCAGTAGACTAGCAAAATACCAGGAGAAAATAATCTGAAATAGGAAAACACACTGGTAAACGAAATGGGAAACCGCACTCTGTTTACCAATAAAATGTCTGAGCTTTTGGATTTGGAAGGATAGCTGGCATAGTTTCTACAAACAGTTTGAAATGTAGGATGACCACCTCAGATTTTCATCGATCGTGATTCCTTTTTATTTGACACAACCCACTCGAGCTCGTGGTTATGTGGGAAGGATCGGTGGATCACAATAATAGGCTGATCGAGAAATGGCAAATATGCGTTCAAACCATTTAAAACATTTAAAGTTGCAGTGATCTACATTATAATTTATAAACATGTGACAGATTACTAGAAGAGTAATTGGAATATTGAGTAAAAGAAACGACTTGAAAAAGGGTCACATCATCGACATATTTGAATAAATGTGTTGGAGAACGGGATGGAAGATAACTAATGGAGGTTGAAGACAAATAGGGGGGAATGACATCTCCCTGAAGTGCTACTGAATCATTCATGAATGGTTTGGATGTTTTAAAACCCTGACGTGTGTATTGAGTTCTTTTGGTAATAAATGAGGAAGCCATGCTCATTAAGGTATGGGAAAGCCGAAACTTCCAGACTACGGAGGAAGATAGACCACGGAATACAATATAAGGCTGATAAGTAATCTGGATAAGCGCATCTCACAGAATTCGTGGATCTATCCAAAGATATTGCAGGCTGCACACGTATTATCCAAATTGGAACAGTGCTTTGTCTACATAGTTCTCATTAGTTGTCTTGACGTCCAAACCCACCATCTCGTAATACTATCTACATAACATTGACCAATCCATATCTGGCCCGAATCCTCTCCAATCGGGCGCCGGTATCGTCATTGAGAAAAGTGATAAATAAGGTTGAATTATTCCAGACAGCGATCAAAACACAGCGATATTGCAGATATCAAATGAGAAGCTGCACTCAGTGGACATGTCCCCGTTTATCATTTTTACTGAGGGATGTTTGAATGATGTAAAATTCCTTGTTTATTATCCAGTGTGAGATGGTCAGAATTGTTCCATAACAACGCAGCTCAGGTATGCATCTTTTCTCAAGCAGTATATTTGAGTTGAAATAAGTTCTCAAAATCCAGATCAGCAGACTTGGTTTCCATCGCATCTAAGGATAAATTAGTTCATATTTACGTTCATTTTTTCGTGAGTATTTGGCTTTCCGCAAGAAGCAAGGGAATTCGGGCAAATACTGGATTGCCGTCGTCCGTGTATTTCAAGAACAGCCATGCGTTTCTTCCAAAAACTCCAAAAGAAATATGCGGTTGAAAATAATTCCAAATGACCCGACTGATGAGAATTGATAGATGGACAATGCACATCATCAACCTAAACATTCACATTGGGAAAGTCGAATGATCACCGAAGGAAGATGATCTGGAATAGAAATGCTTTGATTAGGGTTATTCACAATGCTCACACATTAACATGCAACACGAGCGATACCATTCGCGGAACCGGGAACTACCGTGTGAAAATGCAACCAGACGAGGAACAATCAAACCACATCTACTTCAGTCAAAATCCTCATTACCAATTCTAGTATGTTTCAGTCGGACAAGCACGTGATGCTATGTGGTCCGGATGAATAATTCCGGACAAACATACACATGCACACTACCTACAGACCGACTGATAACACATTGTTCATGCAAACACTATTCCGACTAATACGATTAAAACACTATCATAACAAATCACACACAAACACTCGTCCATAATTATATCAAAATCAAAACACAAATTCTCTCACGTAAATTATATCAACCAATCTGAAGCACATCTGATTGGAACAGATTTGTATAAATTGAATCACAAAACGAACCAGATCAGACAGTTTCAAATGTGGGTGAATTCGCGAGCACAAACGAGGCAAACTAAAATGCTCACCAACACAGTTCTCACCATTTCTCTCCTATTCACAATCCTGATTGGAAACGATGGCTTCACGATTGTCGAACAACCCATCTCCGAATTATCAACCCATTCAAACTCTCAATCTGGGAATCAAACGGAGAGAAGACTGGTGAGCGAGACCAATGTGGCTCACTCAGATAAGATTGTGCGAGTTCAAGTTGGACGTTTTGATGATTTGATCGAGTTGGATTCGCGTGACATTCCGAATGAGAATTCGAAAGTGATTGAGAATGTGACAGATTTGAGGCATTCGGATGTGGATGTTGGTGTGATGGGGAATGAGTCAGTGATCAGTCCGGCTCGACATTATGGTCGTGGTCGTGGTCGTGGTCGCGTATGTTTCCGTGTGTGTGTGCGAGGTCGATGTATGGTTCGTTGTCGATCGTGGTAATTTTGATTGGGTGATTTGGACATGTTCTTTTACATATCTGTGAACGATCGATTGATGCCATCTTGATGGAGCACTTCGTATACATGAATCGTTCCATTCTTTTGTCAATCGTTTACTTTTCCATGTACCAATGATATATTTCCAATAACCGCTCACTTCGTTTTCCTCCATTCTGTCTTTATCACTCGTTGCCTTGGACTTACTTCAGTGAGAATTCTCAATCATGTATTTTTGTTGGTATGCAACCCGTGAACGATTATTGCTTTAGTTCGGCATGCATTGCGATTGAGAGTTCTACATTGCTGTTGAAACGATATTGCGTCCCCGATTATATTTAAGTCTAATTCTCCGTTTGTGATGTATACCGCCTATTTTTCCCAGTGTGGCTGAAAGTGTGTTCCACTTCGAAACAGAAATAATGTGATCGTTTCATTTACGCAATGTGTGTTTATTTCGACCAAAATATTCACCAGTGTTAGCCCAGCACGGATGTATAGTATTTCCACCTTGAATTCAAGAGGCCGTTTCACAGATATACCCACTCGAATTGAACCAGTCGATCAATAGAAAAGTAATAAAGAATTGTTCATTACGTGTTCCTGAGTTTGTGATGACTACCGAATTGTGAACAAGAAATATAGCATTTTGAGTTTGTACGAATCATCTTTGGGTTAATTGTGCTGCATCTAAAATCGTGTCTGATGTAACAATGAACCGGAGTGCACTAGCCATTCCTTTCTCGAAATGAGGGTTGCGCGTCAATCACTATGGTTGAGTCCGGTTGATGAACAAATAGATTTTGTGACACACGATTGAATGCCGACCACTTTGGCTCATCAAATACCGAAAACACAAACATACAAATCAGCTCGTGTAGAACCGTTGATGGTAGGAAGATTTGGAATGATGTGGGTCGTGGAAAGTGCAATTATGCTGATGAATCACATTGGGAACAGCTAATGGACTGATCGGTAAATAATCACACGATTCGAGCTATATCCTTGTGGTCAGTGCATGCACTTACCACACACGTTACTATAAGATGGAGATAAAGCCCGAAAACTGGAGATTATATTGCATTTTTCACATCCGAACATACAACGCGGTGAACTGGAGTCGATTCACTGGCCTTCCAACTGTCGAGTAGATTGATGTAATACCAGAACTACAACCAGATGAGCTATCGCGGGATGGTCATTCGAATGTCAATAAAATAGGGCGGGGTATTTGGATGCGAGAAATACAAGTGAAATATCCATTGACTAATATTCAAGCCCCTCACTACAATATATTATTCGATGAAATCAAGTTTCGCTAGCCCAAGTGTCCATTACGCGATGCTAAGTGTTTGTATCATTGGTGACTGTGTCGCTTGAATGAGTGAATTACTCGTGAGACAAGCAACAAATAATCGTTCACGTTTCCTGGAATTCATAAATACCATCACGTAAATCAGATGTTGGTAGCACTCAATGCATGGTGATTTTGTGGGTGTCGTTCAAATCCCACCCAGTGCCGTCACACATCCCAGGACAAGTGCGACTACTCAAATCTCCTTCTACCGTAGCCCAACTGAGCTGATCAGAATATTTAAAATTCCTGAGGCACGAGTTATCGTGGTACTTGGACATCGGTTGAAGCGAGCCTGGTATAACGAAAAATGAATTATCGTGATTGGCATATCGCGTGGGCTGTAACAGAAACAATGATTGACTGACAACGGAGCCCATGCCTTTACCGGTGCAATTGATAGGCCTAACTGAATGCTTAGCAAGATAGGTAGAACTGACATTACCACTACAATGAATAAACTGCACCGAATAAACCGATGTTGAAGTGAGCATGAATAGTATAATGAAGTTTGGTTAGACTGGGGCGTGTTGCTTTTGCTCAGTGGTACAGTTACGGTTTACCGGCGATTTCATTGATAAGATCGCAAATTGAGTGAACGTCTGTAGTGGTATTCTTGCCAAATTTTCGCATAGCTCGATGCAGTACCCATGAAAGTGGAGCGTTATTATGCATCGACGAACTAATTGATTAGTCAATCGATCTTCAATACGAGGTGGATAGCTTGACTGAAAGAATGCATGGGAAATCGATCAAACCGACCACTGTAGTGACTCGTGAAATGACGGTTCCTGCAAATAGCAAATTTTGGAAAGCTCTCTGAAAGAAAGTTGAATGATTTATTTGAAGATGGATTTCCATTGATCGTCTCAACGAAGCTGACTATCATGTTATTAGTGTGGGGCCAAATTGGTAGAAATGTACTGACAGATTTTATTGAGAAATGATTGGGCTTCAGTTTTGTGTACGCTACTTTGAATCCGGTCTACCTGTTTTGTACAATCAATCATGTAACCGTCAATGCACAAACAATGGTGATTACCACTGAACAACACATCACGTGGGTATATACACCAACAAAAACATAATGTCCATCTAATTGTTCGATCAATAGTGTGAGGGCGATTGATGAAAATCTTACTGTATTGTTTTCTCACTGATTACTTATTGGGGATGTAAATGAAACAAATGCAGAGGCCGCATTCAGGCCCATCTTCTCGCTGTTTATGTTACTGGATAACTTCAGATTCCAGATGAATCTGTCATATTATTTTCTCAAACCAGCGATATAATATATGGTCAGAGTTATCATTGTGTTCAACAACTGCAAAGATATACGAAACATTGAGGCGTATTATTTGATTTCGAACAACGCCGATGTGTCTTCCTTAGTTGAACCACTTTCACCATATCTGACGACACTTGACATGGATTTTCAATTTCTCCGTCAATTCAACAACTATTCAGATTAGTTTTGCGTCGTTTCAGTTCAATGTTGTCCGAATGATATACGTACCGGTGACGGGCAGGTGGATTTCTTCAACTCAAACTGGTGTTCAGACCTCGGTGGTTACCGTCCTCGCTAGAAGCCAGTTTGTGGAACGTAGTCCAAGCGATTCCAGCTCTCTCTACAACAGATTCGATTGGATCTATGATCTGTTTTTCATTGATCCAAAATATCATATGGGCTGCGAGTTCAGCAAAAATTGAATCCACTCTGCCCTGGAATCCTACCTACAATAGCATCCCATATGTTGCCTAATTAAAGGCCAATCGTGTTCTCAGTCTGTTTAATGCTGAGTTGTATACTCGAAACATCTGGCGTAGATGAATGGGTGCCTCAGATTTGTCCTTCTATCGGTTTTGTTCAATATTCAACGAGTGAACGAAAGTCCGTGTTATCACATCAATTTTACGAAACCCTTTTTACACAAAATCTCTGATCGTGTGTGTTGGATGCCGTCGATGGAAATTGTGACTTCAGATATGCACAATAATTCCCAGTAGAAGAACGACGAACGAATACGAGCAAACCATGATCCAGGTTCACATCCCAATTGTTGAATGCAGTTGTTGCTTCGTCTACAACGGTGATCGACCACCAGAATCATTTCTGACTACTCGCTTACTCATTATTCTATTCACACCCGCAATTGTTTGGTTGTTAGTCCCCTGAACAATTTCCGTACTTTCTCCGTTGATGACACCACTTGTGTGTATTTAAAACGAACTTCAATTCAAACTGGTTGGTTTGTTCGAAAAGGGAAGACCGGTTTGAATAGAAATGTTAACACCAATTCTGACAATTAAGTAACAAGTAATATTCCACTTTATAATCATCAATCTTCGATTATCCCAATGGCTCGGTGATTCTCGTGAATTATATTTGCAGTTGTGACCGTGTTCGTCGATTGGTTTTTGACGTGTTACTTACTAAATCATGTTTTTGCACTATGATCGGAATGTAACAACACTCACAAACCTGTACTCACTGGTCCTATGCAATATTATATACCGAATGAGAAAATTGTGATCGGTATACCATTTCTGTGCGCGAATCTGATTCGGGTGATTGATCCTAAATACCAGTGCGCATATATCGATGATGCGATCCGGAGCAGGGTTCGTACGTACTAAAAATCGACGGTACTAAAACAAACACCTCACCCCATGCTGATTTTAGCAAGAAGAAAATTCATTTGCATTACTTGAGTCAGTATTTATTACGAATTTGCGTGAACACAGGATGGAAGACGACAAAACGTTTAACAAATGGAGTGTGCTTACAATAAATGAAGTGTGTCGAAATATGACAAAATGGCATAGCATTTTTATCACTTGGAAAGAGGTTGTTTCTCATTAGGGCTCCAATGTGACACGCACTCATTTGAGTCCATTGTGATGGTTTCTTATTCCTAACTATTCAGTCTACATGTCTTTGAATGGGTCTCATCTGGTCGTCCCTGTTGTCTACTGATTCTGGATGATGTATAGTATGATACGTAACTGTAGTCGTTCGTCACCTTCATTCATCGTTCGCCTGTGTGAAACAACTGGTGACTTCTAATTAGTTTGGAAAACCGTTGGATAAGCAACCGATACTCGCATACATGATCTAGAAATGGACATCACGGAACAAGAGAGTCGGGCCTCAATGAACGATGCTTTTTTATTGTGCAACAGTGATTTACGTTTTATCGTCTCATCATTGGTCAAACTATTTCTCCGGCAGATGCACAAACTCAGTGTGATCACAAATAAGAAACCGATAGTTGGAACTTGAAGGGGTATAGTAAATGAGAAACAGAAGAACAGATTAAGGGACGAACTTAAAAACAAAATGACAGCGATGTCCAAAATCTTCCAAGTTTCCATATTTGAATCGGTAATCGTATTGACTGATTAGGTATGTCGTATTTGTTCCTAAAGTACCAGGTGACAACTGGACAGTCAAGACTAGGTGAGTTTTCTCCTCATTCCTTGACAGGGAAAACCGCTAGCTTAGCTAGATATGGAATAAACGAATAATGGAATGTTATGGTTTGGAATACATCAAGTTAAATTAGCTCAATAGATTGGTATTGGAAATACTGCAAGCAAGCTAGGAACAAATATGTGGAGATGTTGTAACTTCGGAATGTGTGGTATTGAACAATTATTCACATTTGGAAAAGTGGAGTCTGTCCAAATGGTTGAATCATTCAGCGTGGGATGTGTTACTACACTTATGGGAGCATTCAATCACCAAACCGTATGTAACAGACCAACAAGGAAAATGATAGGGCAGTAGGGTAGTAATATTTGTAGGATAACTTGCGCAAACGAATGATCATACAAGGGATGTTAGTAGGAAGGCGAGATGAATATATGTGTTCTTCCTACACCGAGAAAACGTGTTGCACACCACATATTCACATATCATACTGGGCTTCTTGTACATGGTAAACGAACTATTGTGAGTACTGCGTAGTTAAATTGTGATATGGATTTATGATCATTTGTCCCACAGACGTCCTCTTTGGATTAAGTGCTAACTTGGTGGCTATTGACCATTCAGTCAAGGTTATTATTGGACTGCTGTAGTTGATTGAGGCTAACGTTATTTCAAGATAGAAAATCGACCAAAAGTTCGCTGGAATAGCCAAATCCAAAAATGATGTAATTGACAGAATGTCATACGTATAGCAAGTGGGCAAAGATTGTGAAAACATAGTATCCTTCGGGATCTCGTTGACAACAATTATTGCATGGAATCTATGAACGAACAATTACATCACAAGTGGTGACACTTAACCATATCACTCGATGTCCCCAACACCGGAAATATTGCAACACTGTTGTTTAAAGGATATGGGGGAGCTTGGAGCTTACCTCGATCTTCACCTGGCACTTGGAAATCTTCAGTGTGCCTTAAGTAAAACAGTTTACCGCCTGAGCTAAGAGGAACGAGAAAGTGAGAGAGTATACTAAGAAATTTGGAGATAGTGAGAGGTAGTTGATTGTTTATAAGTTCTTGAAAAAGGCTGGTAAGGGACAGATTGACAGAACACCACTTTATCGGCATATTTGGAATCCGTGCGGGTAGTGCAGTGGTCAGTTCGCTGATACAAGTGGTAACGACTAAAGGAGGAGAGAACGGGACCCTGAAGAACATCAGGGTTTTCATTTGAAGGATTAAATAAGATTCCACAAACTTGAGTACGTAAGTTCATTCGGAAAAGTAATCTTTGAATTATGATAGTAAAGAAGTGAGACAGTCAAAAAAAACTCCGACTCCCAATGCAGTATAGAACGTAAAACCTTATCAAAGGATGAGCAATAGCCGAGGGGAATCCGTCGGACGGATCTCATGAAACCACTGAAGATCTTTTCAATGAATTGGCAAGCTGAAGCAATTGCATTCGAAATGCTGGGTTTGTATGCAAACTGATGGCGGTCATTTGCAACAAAATGGAGAAAGGCAATTTGGTGAGCATAAGGCTATCGGTCAAACTGAGCGCAGAAAAATTGATGAAGATGGGACGGAAACATTTTTAACCAGAGGTTGAGAGTAGAACGCTGGGAATAAGCCATACGGTCATGGGTTATCAGAAGACACGATTGACATCAACCTCAACAGTTTTGTTGATGAAGAAAGCCATGGTTCAGAATTATGGAATCTCTCCAAACTTGAGAAACATGGAAAGTGAGTAGCCTTGAGCCATAGCAGTAGGTAATTTTGAGGTTGAAAGTAACTTGTAGATTTCTTTTGAGAAAAATGACCTCATATCTGATAGAACTAATGCAGAATAAGATTGTACGGTACACGATGCGGAATGAGTAGACGTGGTGTTCAGGTTTTAGGCATCTGTATTGCAGTTTCTTGAACGGTTCCGTTGTTTACATGGAAGCCGAATTTCGTACCAGATCAATTTACTGTTGGATTTACAGAAGAACAGATGCGCAAATGTATTCAGCTGATGTACCGTTTGTTTGATCAGGATGGAGTGTTGTTATGTAGAAGCATTGTCAAAGATATCACCAACAGAGAACGTATTCCATTGTTGTTAAAGCTACAGTCTCCATAAAACTACACAAATCAAATGCCACACGAAGTTCTTATATAAATAAGTCTATCAAAGCAGAACAGCAATGGAAATAAAATCACTAAGAAACAACGGAAACGAATCTTTGAAGGAAGGTAATGTTAGTTGGTGAGATGTTTTAGAGGTAACCTTTATCGGTTTCATAATGACGATTAAATGGTATGTTTGATGTGGATACATTCAGGGTGAGATGATATTCAGGGATTGGTCCCTGTTCGAAACAGGAGCTTTCATTTGCAAGTGAAAATTTCTAGTTATAATTCTGTCTAAAACAGCATTTCTGCTGGTAACTTGACCAAAAGCAGTTAAGTGGTGCGTGAGCGCATGAATGGAACTCTCTACAAGAATGCGTCAACAATCAAGTAAAGCTGGAATAAGAACTGGCACAAAAGCTTCAAAGAACAGGTTGGTGTCTCTCTGGGAGTAAGATGGAGCTTTGTACGAAACACTGGTCACAGTGCCTCGAAAACTTGAGAATTCAGGATGACATTTGGCAGACACCTAGTCAACTTCATTATTCGGGGAATTAACTATAATTCCAGACTTCCCCGACTACTCGGAATTGTTGTTAGTACCCATACCACCACTTGTCTTCATCTTAAAATGTTTTGCTGTCCTAGCGAGAAAAATCAGGTTTCTCGCGAACATCCATTTCGTCTTTATTAAATTCGTTCAGGTAAAACTATTGGATCCGGACCACAAAGTTATTTGCATTATCTTGACAGTACAAAACAGTGATTAGAAACGACATCTTTCCGAAAAGAAACCGAATTTCAGTATTGATCAATGAGGGGACTACCACCTTCCATGAGGTTGTGCAAATAAGGGCAGTCTGTCAACCGGCGTGGTTGGGTTCACCAGTCGAAATTGCAAGGAAAAGAGTTGTGTTTGTCTACACGAAGTATATTGTTTATATTGTATATTCTTTTCCGAGTGAAAATATCTTTCGAGTGATGGAACCTCGGTGACATGCATTGATAAGGAGAATAATTCCAAGAGCAAGTTCACATTACGATGTAGCGTAACTAATCGTGGGGCTACCAATCTGCAACTCCATGTATTACGTGGAATACGGTAATCAGTGTATCAGGCCGAGGTCAGTTTGAAGTGAATCGGGAAGTCGATGTGCCATAGTAAATGTTGTATTTGGGTGTTTGTTGTTCGGTAACATATGTCTCAATTTCAACATTCCGCTTATTAGTCCGAATTACACTAGGGGGACAGTTGTGCAGCTGATCTAACCAGAGGCTTCGCTTTCGTCTTGAAACGTCGGCCGACTACCTAATTTTCCCACACCCTTGTGGTACCGTACAATCAACACTGGTCAGTTTGAGAAATAGAAAACTGCGGAAACCCTCAAAATCTAAACAAATAAGTGTTAACATGACAAAGAGAGGATATAAATACAGATGAATTTGCATCTATTCAGTGGATTGTGCATAATGGCCAGTCACAAAGCAGGTGATGAATCGAGCGAAACCGGTAAATCAAAACCGAACGACACGAGCGAAAATGGTCGGGTAATTTACCGTATGCAGTTTAACTACCAACAATTTGTTATTAGCCGGTAAGGAAAAGTACACAACGTAATGTTATTGATCACGATTAGAGACTGCCAAATGAGGAATCGAGTGACGATGGCCAGATTCGACTTCATGACCACCAAGTCCCGAGTTTGTCGTGATGATCTTTTCAACAACGTTGATCAATTGAAATTGTTTGTTGTTATGTATGTAACTAGACAGTAATCTGACGGAAATAAGCAGCTCTGAACTACCACATTGCGCGAATTTCGAAGCCGAACCGTTGAATTACCTTGTCGAACATTCAAAACACTGAACGAATAGACATGTATAAAGTTTGTGATCGAGAATAACGAATAACGATCAAACCACGCATTCATATTATCCATCTGAATTGAAAAATGGAAACTTTCTCACAGATATGGATATTTTGAGGGGGAAAAGATTCCTTTGAGTTTTCCCAGTCTCACCTAGTCGAGCTGACGGAATTCATGCATTGTTCAAAGAGCAGCCTATCTGTGGTGCTCGAAAATCAGTCCGCGAGTCTACCGGGTCGTAAATGATCCCCTTGTCCTCCACTTGAATGTGAGGCTGGCACATAACAAGTATCGATCTGAGTGAGGTTAGTCCGTCTGCTGGCAACGTTGTATATTGTGGTTGACGCCGATCTGGAATACGGAGAAGAACGGTGTATCTCGTCACTATCATGCACTGAGTGCTACCAACATCTGATTTACGTGATGGTATTTATGAATTCCAGGAAACGTGAACGATTATTTGTTGCTTGTCTCACGAGTAATTCACTCATTCTAGCGACACAGTCACCAATGATACAAACACTTAGCATCGCGTAATGGACACTTGGGCTAGCGAAACTTGATTTCATCGAATAATATATTGTAATGAGGGGCTTGAATCTTAGTCAATGGATAATTCACTTGTATTTCTCGCATCCAAATACCCCACCCCATTTTAATGACATTCGAATGCCCATCCCGCGATAGCTCATCTGGTTGTAGTTCTGGTATTACATCAATCTACTCGACAGTTAGAAGGCCAGTGAATCGACTCCAGTTCACCGCGTTGTATGTTCGGATGTGAAAAATGCAATATAATCTCCAGTTTTCGGGCTTTATCTCCATCTTATGGTAACGTGTGTGGTAAGTGCATGCACTGACCACAAGGATATAGCTCGAATCGTGTGATTATTTACCGATCAGTCCATTAGCTGTTCCCAATGTGATTCATCAGCATAATTGCACTTTCCACGACCCACATCATTCCAAATCTTCCTACCATCAACGGTTCTACACGAGCTGATTTGTATGTTTGTGTTTTCGGTATTTGATGAGCCAAAGTGGTCGGCATTCGATCGTGTGTCACAAAATCTATTTGTTCATCTCGGAGCCTCCTCACCGACCGCACGCACCTGTACTTTGCACAGTCTAACGAAAACTCCCTACATACGAGGCGTCACAGATGCCCCAACCCCCGTATTTACAACTGCAATTTTTCGTTCGCCCCCAATTATGATCTAAACCATAGGTACCCCCTTTCGACTTGAATGTGGATGGAGAAAAGCAAGACGAGACGCGTGTTTCGGGACAATATCGAGCAAAATGCCCCACCTCGCCACATACAAAACACCTCCTTCGTGATTCCTGCATCAATGCCTCATTCTTGCGTCGTGTTTGTCGGTTGAGTTCCAGTTTTACCGGTGCGACTTTCTTTCTCATCTTCTGCAACGTGGATTCCAGTTCCGATTGCTCTAATCAAAAATGTGTCACTCCTTCTTTGGCTGCACGAACAATCATGAACAGGCGTTCTGTATCATTCACGCCACGCGCAAATGCCATTCTCAACCTGTTTTGAACAAAACGATCACGAACAAGTGTGCCCTAGTTATGCCACATGTCTCGGGCAGCTCCTTCGATAGCTGGCGCAACAGGTGCTGATAGTGACCGACCAGGTCTTAGGTGTTGTCATACCGAGCTTTCTTGAATCGGTCCATCGCTTTCTGTCGACCACTTTCCTGTGTGAACTCCATCACCAGCCCTTCACGCACCTCCCGATAAGTAGGTCTTGTTTTCGCCCCATCTTCAGACTATAAAGCGCCTTTGCTCGCCCGGACGGCAATGCCCCAAGTGCCGTCAACAAAGGTGTGTCTCCTTTTACTTCATTGTATGCCCCTATCCTTTCGAAATCTCTGATCCATTCATCCACATCCCCGTCCGCGAACGGGACAGGCCAAGGAAACTTCACTGCGTGAGTGCGGTCACGGCACCAATTTATCAAGGACAACAACACACGGCAAGAAAATTAGTACCTTCCCGGTCAAACAATTCAAGTCATGAAACACATACTCGCTTATATAGGCCCCTTTTGCAGACTGCTTGATCACTTCGGCTACGTTCTTGCCAGTTGCCCGTGGCCGATGACAGATGTTTTGTGCGTGTTTGTGTTCATGGTTATGAAGGCATTGTTGTTGGGCTGGTGTAACTGTTCATGTTCTCGATGGTTCTCGATTCTTTTGGTTGATCCTTCACGATTCATTCAGATAAATGAATAAAATCCTGTGCATCCCGGAAACTTCAGTTTCCTTCCTACTCCGTGCTTCGATTAACTCAAAACAGGGCAAATTCCGTTGGTTTTAAGAATGACACAGATAACTTCTCAATTACATTTGCATGGTTTGCGCTGTACACGATTTCTTATTTTGAGAAGTGTCAGTTAGTTGTCCCTACCTCGCTGACTCAACGCCACCGTACAATGGTAACATGTCGAGCAGGATGACTCAGTAAGTACGAATCTACACTGCATTTATTCCCAGATATCTCCGATCCATGAGACACAGTGAGTGAGTTAGTAAGAAATCAGTGAAGGTACTTTTCATATCGAAAATGATTCACGTAGCATAGTGCTTTTGAATTAGCTTTTTGTGTTCGTGAAAGGAATTGTATGATCTTTGCATTATTCGAAATGTCTATTTATCCTACCTGAGTGATGAATGAGAATGCTCAGTGATCCTTCCATTTTACTGGGGGTAGTTGTTACACTATCTGTTCTTTTAATCTTCCTAATATGTTGAAACATCACATTTGTGATGGTCATCTTAAGAGTTCATACAGTGCTGTCCAATTCAATTCACGATATATACGTGTGAGGCGTGTGGATAGTGAACAATCAGATGGGGGCTGCATTACACATCCAGTGAATAAAACCATCCACTGCATTTCTGTTCCACAGGGAAATCTCCACCTTGGTGAACTAGAACGAACAAGTCAACCAACTTTCAAACGATCATCTGATCATCAGTCGGTTGGAACATATCATAAGCTTGGTGAGAAAATAGCAGCGATTTAGCAGAACTTAGAATAGATGAGAGGGCGTTGGATTTCCTTGTAACAAAATCAGATGGTAGAATAATATGCATGACTAAACTGATGATAGAATGGAACGAAGACTAAGCAAGGTCCAGTAGGGAGAATGTACAATATGGGCAAGTCGATTAGTAAGAGTCATATATTACACCATATAGACAAATTTACGAACTCCAATCAAATATTTCCACAAAAGTCAGCCTGGATATGATAACAGATGAAAATAAGGATTTGTAGAATGGTTCACTTGCAGCAGCGAAGAGCCGCAGTGATTTCCTATATACGAAATCACAGTCCAGCAATATTCGTTCACTGGTTGCATACCAACAAAAATACATGATTGAGAATTCTCACTGAAGTAAGTCCAAGGCAACGATTGATAAAGACAGAATGGAGGAAAACGAAGTGAGCGGTTATTGGAAATATATCATTGGTACATGGAAAAGTAAACGATTGACAAAAGAATGGAACGATTCATGTACACGAAGTGCTCCATCAAGATGGCATCAATCGATCGTTCACAGATATGTAAAAGAACATGTCCAAATCACCCAATCAAAATTACCACGATCGACAACGAACCATACATCGACCTCGCACACACACACGGAAACATACGCGACCACGACCACGACCACGACCATAATGTCGAGCCGGACTGATCACTGACTCATTCCCCATCACACCAACATCCACATCCGAATGACTCAAATCTGTCACATTCTCAATCACTTTCGAATTCTCATTCGAAATGTCACGCGAATCCAACTCGATCAAGTCATCGAAACGTCCAACTTGAACTCGCACAATCTTATCTGATTGAGCCACATTGGTCTCGCTCACCAGTCTTCTCTCCGTTTGATTCTCAGATTGAGAGTGTGAATGGGTTGATAATTCGGAGATGGGTTGTTCGACAATCGTGAAGCCATCGTTTCCAATCAGGATTGTGAATACGAGAGAGATGGTGAGAACTGTGTTGGTGAGCATTATAGTTTGCCTCCTATGTGCTCTCGAATTCACCCACATTTGAAACTGTCTGATCTGATTCGTTTTGTGATTCAATTTATACAAATCTGTTCGAATCAGATGTGCTTCAGATTGGTTGATATAATTTACGTGAGAGAATTTGTGTTTTGATTTTAATGTAATTTTGGACGAGTGTTTGTGTGTGATTTGTTATGCTAGTGTTTTAATCGTATTAGTCGGAATAGTGTTTGCATGAAATGTGTGTTATCAGTCGGTCTGTAGGTAGTGTGCATGTGTATGTTTGTCCGGAATTATTCATCCGGACCACATAGCATCACGTGCTTGTCCGACTGAAACATACTAGAATTGGTAATGAGGATTTTGACTGAAGTAGATGTGGTTTGATTGTTCGTCGACTGGTTGCATTTTCACACGGTAGTTCCCGGTTCCGCGAATGGTATCGCTCGTGTTGCATGTTGATGTGTGAGGATTGTAAATAACCCTAATCAAAGCATTTCTATTTCAGATCATCTTCCTTCGGTGATCATTCGACTTTCCCCAATGTGAATGTTTAGGTTGATGATGTGCATTGTCCATCTATCAATTCTCATCAATCGAGTCATTTGGAATTATTTTTAACCGCGTAATTTTTTTGGAGTTTTCGGAAGAAACGCGTGGCTGTTCTTGAAATGCACGGACGATGGCAATCCAGTATTTGCCCGAATTCCACTGCCTTCTGCGGAAGGCCACATACTCACGAAAAAATGAACGTTAATATCAACCAATTTATCCTTAGAACCGATGGAAACCAAGTCTGCTTATCTGGATTTCGAGAACTTATTTCAATGTGAACAAAACAGCGTGGTGAACAAGCTCGTTTTCAGTTATTCGTACTCATACCAAAACATAACAAACAATATCAAACTATTCTAAGGAGAAATCGTATTAACATCACCACTGTGTCTTTGCGTTGCCAAGCGTCTAACGAGAGAGATACCATATCAAGTCGCGTGCCAGAAATGGAGCGTCATTTTGTGAAGTCGTGTCAAGTGCTGGACGAGCTGACCCCAGAAGAAAGGAATAAGTTCGTTGCTTATGTTCAGTCGATGGTTGACAGACAAGTCGAGCAGGTGTGTGTCAAACTACGGAAACGCGTCAACCCGAGAAAACCGGCTGGTGAGTTCCCTTCAGATCCGAAAAGATTGGTTCGTAACTTGTCGTCTGTAAGTCTGGATAAGACATTACTTGAGGTTTTGTCGCTAGGACCAAAATTTTGCTGTCCAACCAGTAAAACCAAACAATTGGATATGGAGGTTGAATTTGAGAACCTATTTGATCAACTATCCGGCCTCGTTCCGTCCTCCTCACAGGAGTTAGAGAAACTCAAATCCACACTTGTGAAAGCGTGTTATCAATATCGTGAAAATAGACCATCGGCGAAAGGATTAGTAACGTTAGAGCACCTGAACCGTCTTAAAAAATTGCAGGCTAACAGAGAAATAATGTTGTCAAGACCAGATAAAGGAGCAGGTATTGTAATCCTTAATAAATCGGATTATATAGAGAAGATGAAGACGATATTGAATGACGTCTCCAAGTTTACAAAGACCCAAACTGAAAAGGACAGGACGATTCCCATAGAAAAGTCAATTTCTGCGAGAGTGAAATCAATGAAACAGAAAGGCATGATCAATGCGGTAACCTTCGAAAGGATACGACCAACTGGGACCAATTTTGGATATGTGCAACTCGCGAAATGGTTGGCCACATTGTTAGAACCAGTAAGAATCATGATTTCCAGACACAGCCAACGAGACACATTTCATTTTGTAGAGACTGTGGGAAATCTAGACTTGGAAGGCAAGTAAATGATCTCGCTAGACGTTACCTCACTGTTCACCAATGTCCCGATCGCCGAAACAATCAACTTTCTATGTGATTACATGCACGAGAACAGTATCGATCCGGGCATCTCGTTGGATGAACTGAAACAGCTACTATTTGTCTGCACTCATAATATCCAGTTTCAGTTTAACGGTGAAATATATCGTCAGAAGGACGGGGTTGCAATATGGTCACCTTTGGGACCCTTATTTGCAGATATTTTCATGGCAAAACTTGAAAATAACCAACTCATGTCAACAATTGAAGGGTGCACCTTAGACAAACGGTACGTAGACGATATCGTATGTGTAGTAGATACCAAAGTTGATCCAAATGCACTACCTAATAGATTTAATACAGCTCATCAAAATGTTCAATTCACTTTGGAACAAGAAAAGGACAACAGTCTACTTTACTTAGATGTTTGCGTAAGCCGTCGAAGTGATGGTTCCGTTCAGTTATCAGTGCACAGGAAAGCAACTTGGAACGGTCAATACATTCATTTTCACAGTTTTGTACCACTCAAAGTGAAGAGAAATCTAGTGCGTTGCCTAGTTAATGGAGCAAGGAAAATCTGCAAAGAAGACACAATAGAAAAGGAACTTCGTTTTCTGAGGAGTGTTTTCCTAGAAAACGGCTATCCTGAACGGTTCATTGACAAGACGATGCAACGAAATGAAGATAGGCCAAGACAGACAGTAGTCGAAAAGAAGCCCGTATTTGTCCGTTTACCATTCAAAGGAGATACGGAAACTGAAATTATTTAACGAAAACTAACAGGAGCTGTCAGTAGAACATTCTACGCTGCACAATTACAAATTATGTTCGAGTCTAAACCGATCGTGTGTTTTCGACTGAAGGATAAAGTGCCAGATTCTGCAGCATCTTTTTGTGTGTATTCATTCACCTGTTCCTGTGGAACCAGGTATGTTGGCCGCACGACCAGGCGCTTATCCGAACGTGTTCGTGAACACCACCCGGTTTGGTTGATCACTGGAGCAATTAAGATAATTACGAGTGCTGTGTGTTCACACCTTGTTGAGTCAAACCATTCCGTAGAGCTGATAAACGCTTTTCGCACCATTTACAAAGTCCAAGGCAAGCAATCAAGACTTTTCAAGTGTCACAGCCACAGCCGAAGCCGTGAGCATTCGACTCTACAATCCTCCCCTGTGCGCTCAGAAACAATTTGTGCAAGTACTTAAACTTCCATGGCCCACTTCTTGTTCCCGAACACGTGTGCAACCACTCGAACATTCTTCGCTGTGATCAATTTCACATGCATACACACACACACGTGCACAGACAGATTTGGATGACAATCCCGTTTGTTGGTTTGAGTCATACCTAATGTTATGTATTGGTATGAGTACGAATAATTGAAAACGAGCTTGTTCGCCACGCTGTTTTGTTCTCAATGTGTGTGGGATTCTTCGTACATTTGAAACATATTTCAACTCAAATATACTGCTTCAGAAAAGATGCATACCTGAGCTGCGTTGCTATGGAACAATTCTGACCATCTCACACAGAATAATAAACAACGAAATATTACTTCATCCAAACAATCCTCAGTAAAAAGGATAAACGAGGACATGTTCACTGAGTGCAGCTTCTCACTTGATATCTGCAATATCGCTGTGTGTTGATCGCTGTCTGGAATAATTCAACCTTATTTATCACTTTTTTCAATCACGATACCGGTGCCCGATTGGAGAGGATTCGGGCCAGATATGGATTGGTCAATGTTATGTAGATAGTATTACGAGATGGTATGGATCGGAAAGAAGAACGGGTGGAATCGAGATAGGAGTATTTGGATAGATCTTTGACTGAATGATAAGCACTGTCTGTGAGGATTTTCGTAGTGAACTTTCACATGCGGCCTGGTGTAGTTCACAACATTTTGCAAGTAGTTCAGTTGAAGGTAATAAAGATACTCGACTGATCATAGATAGAAATGGTGGAAGAATTCCAAAATCCTCTTCAGTAGACTAGCAAAATACCAGGAGAAAATAATCTGAAATAGGAAAACACATTGGTAAACGAAAAGGGAAACCGCACTCTGTTTAACAATAAAATGTCTGAGCTTTCGGATTTGGTAGGATAGCTGGCATAGTTTCTACAAACAGTTTGAAATGTAGAATGACCACCTCAGATTTTCATCGATCGTGATTCCTAATTATTTGACACAAAATACTCGAACTTGTGGTTATGCGGAAAAGATGGATGCATCACAATAACAGGCTGATCGAGAAATGGCGAATATGCGTTCAAAGCATTTAAAACATTTAAAGTTGCAGTGATCTACATTAGAATTTAAAAACATGGGGCAGATTACTAGAAGAGTAATTGGAATATTGAGTAAAAGAAACGACTTGAAAAAGGGTCACATCATCGACATATTTCAATAAATGTGTTGGAGAACAGGATGGAAATCACTAATGGCGGTTGAAGACAAATAGGGGGGAATGACATCTCCCTGAAGTGCTACTGAATCATTCACGAATGGTTTGGATGTTATAAAACCCTGACGTGTGTATTGAGTTCTTTTGGTAATAAATGAGAAAGTTATGCTCATTAAGGTAGGAAAAAATAGGGAAAGCCGAATTTTTGAACCTACTGAGGAAGATAGACCGCGGAATACAATATAAGGCTGATAAGTAATCTGGACAAGCGCATCTCACAGAATTCGTGGATCCATTCAAATACTTCTTTGTACGCTGGCATTAGAATTCAGTTGCATCCACAGTGGACCTAATTGTTTTGAAGGCAAACTGTAAGGAGTCATCGAGAAAGACTACAGGGGGATTCGAAATGTTCAAGAATGACACGATCTGTAAGGTAAAGACCAGATGAATTTAGAGCAATGGAACGAAAGCATTTAGATATGACAACGGAATTACAAGGTTCGTGTATGGGACAAATGGTGGCTGGTCTCCAGCAGTTGGGCATGGAAAATGAGCACACAGATTTGTTTCGGAAAAAGGTCAATTAAATCGGTCAAAGCAACAGTACCATGTCTCAAAAGTAATGGTGACAGGTCGAGAGTCAGAAGTTCTGAATTGAGGATCCTAAATTTACTGATGGCATTTTCGTCGTGGATTATAGGCCAAACAGTCTGCAGCCAAATTCTTACCGTATCGAATGTAAGGCGAAAGCAATCTACATGGAGTTTTTCACCTCACGACTAGTATGGAATGTTCGTGGCTGAGCTTGAACTTTTGGGTCGGAAATGTCCCATCACCAGTGGAGATGCCAACATCAGTGCACAGTTGGCTTCCCTAGTCGTCGTCGGTATTCACCGGAATCCTGCATACAAGTTTCACACTGGCCACTCCGATGATGGGTTTGGACGTCAAGACAACTAATAAGAACTATGTAGACAAAGCACTGTTCCAGTTTGGATACCACATGTCCAATCTTCACTGGAGTAGAAAGATGGAATTATCCATCATCCGAGTTGCCGGAGAACACAGAATGCGATTGGCCACAAACTATTCAGATCTTCGAACCTCCCAAGATACCACACGCTCCATGCACTTTAGACGCCGCAAGTATTTGAGACCTATCATAGAAGCTAAAAGCATTTTTGACCACATAGCTTAATGCATACTACAACGTCTGCCGGAGCTAAATCAGTTACTAGAATAATGCGATTAGAAGGAAAACACATTTCGGGAAATAAAATCGACCAAGATGTGGTATTTGGCATGCAATATCTTCTCATGAAATGAAAACCCCTGACATAAACAATCACCAATCACATTGGTTGTGACGAAAGCTGAAACGGAATACAAAGTATCAAACAGATATTTTATCTATGAGGACAGAAGTCCGGTAGACAAATCTGACTCTTATACTCAACAGAGAGCATGACGGGGAGACGATTGGAATATCCCAAACAATATCAAACCGTTCTGAAGAGGAATCGAATTAACATCACTACTGTAGCTTTACGTCGTCAAGCGCTCAATGAGAGAGATACTGTGTCAAGTCGAATGCCGGAAATGGAGCTTGATTTTGTGAAATCATCTCGAGTACTTGATGAGTTGACTCTAGAAGAAAAGGAAATGTTCGTTGTCTATATTCAATCAATTGTTGACAAACAAGTGGAACGGACATTTGTTAAACTTCGAAAACGCATAAACCCGAGCAAACCGATTGGTGAGTTCCCTACGGATCCGAAGAAATTCATCCGTAATTTGTGATCCATAAGCCTGAATAAGACATCACTTGAGGTGTTATCCCTAGGGCCAAAGTTTTGTTGTCCAACCAATAAGACTAAACAATTGGATATGGAAGTTGAGTTTGAGAGCCTGTTTGATCAGCTATCAGGTCTTTTTCCGTCCTCGTCGCAGGAGTTAGAGAAACTGAAGTCCACGTTCGTGAACTCATGTTATCAATATCGCGAACATAGACCGTTGGCAAAAGGAATAATAACGTCGAAACACCTGAAGAGCCTCAAAGAATTGCAGGCCAAAAAAGAAATAGTGTTGTCAAAACAAGATAAAGGTTGGGGTATCGTAATTCTCAATAAATCGGATTATATAGAGAAGATGAAGAAGATAGTGATTGATGGCTCCAAGTTCACAAAAACCCCGTCTGAGAAGGATATGACGTCGCAGATAGAAAAATCAATTTCAACGAGAATGAGACCCTTGAAGCAGAAAGGAATAATCGATGCGATGACCTTCGAAAGGATACGACCGACTGGAACGGTATTTCCCAGATTGTACGGTCTACCGAAGGTACACAAAGAAGGCGTCCCATTGAGACCGATTCTGGATATGTGTAACTCTCCATATCACGCAGCAGCAAAGTGGTTGACGGGCTTATTGGAACCAGTGAGAGCCGCAATTTCTAGACACAGTCTAGAAGACACCTTCCATTTTGTAAAAACTGTAAAGAACCTGGATATAGAAGGAAAGCGAATGATAATACTGGATGTTACTTCACTGTTCACAAATATCCCGATCAGTGAAACAATCAACTATCTGTGTGATTACATTCAGAGCAACGGAATCGATTTGGGTATCCCGGTGGATGAACTGAGACAGTTACTCTATGTCTGCACACATAATATCCAGTTTCACTTCAGTGATGAAATCTATCGTCAGAAGGACGGAGTTGCAATGGGATCACCTTTGGGACCCCTATTTGCCGATATTTACATGGCAAAACTTGAAAATAATCAACTTGAACCCATAATCCGAGATTTTACCTTGTACAAACGATACGTAAACGACGTCATATATGTGCTAGACACCAATCTGGACACAAACCTGCTTCTTAACAATTTTAATGCTGCCCATCCTAATGTGCAATTTACTTTGGAAGAAGAAAAGGACAATAGTCTATCGTATTTAGACGTTTGCTTGAGCCGTCGGAATGATTTTTCCGTCCAGTTATCAGTGCACAGAAAAGCTACATGGAACGGACAATACATCCATTTTCACAGCATTGTGCCCCTCAAAATGAAGAGGAATCTAATACGTTGCTTAGTTAACAGAGCAAGAAAAATCTGCTCCGAAGACACAATAAGAAATGAACTCGTTTTTCTGCGGAGTGTTTTCTTAAATAGCGGCTATCCTGAACGGTTTATCGACAAGACAATGCAAGAAAATGAAGGGAAATCAAAGGAGATAGGAGCCGCCAAGGGGATACTATATGTGCGTTTACCGTTCAAAGGCGACACGGAAGCCGAAATTATTCAACGTAGATTATCGGGAGTAATCAACAAAACATTCTATGCTGCACAGTTGCAAATCCTGTTCGTTTCCAAACCGATAGTGTTTTTCGATTGAAGGACATAGTGCCGAATTCTGCAACCTCGTTTTGTGTGTATTCTCTCACCCGTTCCTGTGGAACTAGGTACATTGGTCGCACGACTCGGCGCTTATCCGAACGCGTTCGCGAACACCACCCGGCCTGGCTGAACACGGGAGCAATTAAGACGATTACGAGTGCGATGTGCTCACACCTTGTTGAGTCAAACCACTCAGTGGAGGTGATAAACACTTTTCGTACCATTTACAAAGTCCGAGTAAAGCAATCAAGACTTGTCAAGTGTCGCATCTTAGCCACAGCCGAAGCCGCGAGTATTTGTCTCTACAATCCTCCCCTGTGTGCTCAGAAACAAGTTGTCCAAGCATTTAAGCTTCCGTGGCCCACGTCATGGTCCCGAACACGTGCAACCACATTTGAGCATTCCACACTGTGATCAATTTCCCATGCACACATGCACGTGGAGAGACAGATTTGGATTGTTATTCTCCGTTCTTATTTTGTGAGTCATATATATTGTTAAGTATTGGTATGAGTACGAATAACTGAAAACGAGCGTGTTCGCCACGTCGTTTATTCTCAATCTTTGGAATTGACAACGTTACCCCTAATATATCACACAATACCAGACAAAATGAAATTCATCGCGCAACGCGAATTATCAGGTCGTAATATTTATTTATCCAAAACGCGGATATCTGGTAATAATCCAACACACTGCTTGAGGAAATTGTAATAAATTCGCCAGACAATTCAAGCATTACTAATGCAATCTATCCAGCGATACATTGTACCTCACAATCAAGTGGAATGTGATGTTGTCAGACAGTTCAACGGTGCAATAATTTATTTCGAATCGAATGATAATTTACTAGCATAATCGAAACGAGGTTACACAAAACATTACAATATTGCCAACTCCATCAGCCCAAAGCAACAGGATGAAAGATGCAAATGGGAATTCAAATTCAATTCCTGATTGTTGAATGTGATTGTTGACTCGTTCACTACGCTGATCAATTATCGGTCAACCACTGGAATTGTCCCTGACTTCCAGCCATCTGTGTTGTCCATTGATGTGCACATTCGGCTAGTTGTTTGACCACTCAACGACGTCTGTATTCTGTTCAATGGTGAATACAACTATGGTCGTTGTGGGTATTCGCAGGTTCCCCTAGGATTAGTAAATAAGGAGACGTAAATCCAATTCGGGTGAGAGTATGTGCACAGTTTCCAATAAACCCGAACACGTCTTCTACCATTTGAGTGCCATTCGAACTCAGCTTTTTGTAATACTCAAGTGATTTATCTCAGTTCCGAGTACCATTGTTGTTGTCTTTTGATGATTGACCTCTTATTCTATTGATGTTGTGGTTGTGTTGACACAAGGGCAATGTCCTCCAGAATTACCAAAATATCAACGTGATGTATTACAAGTATGAATCATTCAAATGAAATTTATTCGAAACTGTAGACATGCACAATGGGCAAAGCCACCGATATTGAAACTTGGAAGCTTATCGAACTGGGAAAGAGTGTACTGAAAAGATGATGAGATAATGAGACCAAATGTGAAAACACTGTGACTAGATGGAAATCCCAAACTGTTCTACACTGGTCAAAAGATTTTCCTTCATGTTAAAAAGGAAAATGTGGAACAGTGCTACCCGTCTTGTGTATTTAGTTCTATACCGTTGAGGCACAACGAATATGCTATTTACCATTGTGCAGTACTGGAAGGCTATGGGGCATGAACATTCCATACTAGTCGTGAGGTAAATAACTCCATGTAGATTGCTTTGGTCTTACATTCGATTCGGTTGGGATTTGGCTGCAGACTGTTTGGCCCATAATCCACGACGAAAATGCCATCAGTAAATTTAGGATCCTCAATTCAGAACTTCTGACTCCCGACCTATCACCAACACTTTTGAGACATGGTACTGTTGCTTTGACCGATTTAATTGACCTTTTTCCGAAACAAATCTGTGTGCTCATTTTCTATGCCCGACAGCTGGAGAACATTTATTTTTGTATGATTACGCAGTGCGATCCGTTGTAACCTTTAATTCGGAGAAATGCTTTGAAAGCATATTCGTCATTTCTCAATCAGCATTTGTTTGTGATCCATCCATCTTCTACATAGAACCTCTAGCCTGAGTGGGTTCTGAGGTAGTCATCACGCCTCTTGAGAAACGTTCACAAAATCCCAGTGGAGCAACTGCCCCCTTAAGGCTCCCATGAAAAATGTTCGCGATATATGAATGGAGCTAATGCCTCCTGTCGAATTTGTAGATGGTTCCAATCGACGTGCTTCAGTTTAGAGAGCAGCATGAAGTTGACAAAAGTGATGAATAAGGCTGTAATAATTCTAGATAGCGATCAACACACAACGATGTTGAAGATATCAAATGAGAAACTGAACTCGGTTGACATGTCCTCGTTTATCATTTTACTGAAGTGGTGGGATTATGTAAACAAATTTTTGTTTATTACCCTGTGTAAGATGGTCGGAAATGTTCCATAACAACGCTGATCAGGTGTACATCTTTCCTAAAAACAGTATAATTCAAATGAAATAACTTCTCGAAATCCAGATCAGCAGACTTGGTTTCCATCGCATCTAAGTAGGCAGTGGATATCTAGCGAATACTAGATTGCCGTCGACCGTGAATTTCAAGAACAGCCAGGCGTTTCGTCCTAAAAAGATGATCTGAAATAGAAATGCATTGATTAGGGTTATTTACAATCCTCACACATCAACATGCAACACGAGCGATGCCATTCGCGGAACCGGGAACTACCGTGTGAAAATGCAACCAGTCGACGAACAATCAAACCACATCTACTTCAGTCAAAATCCTCATTACCAATTCTAGTATGTTTCAGTCGGACAAGCACGTGATGCTATGTGGTCCGGATGAATAATTCCGGACAAACATACACATGCACACTACCTACAGACCGACTGATAACACACATTTCATGCAAACACTATTCCGACTAATACGATTAAAACACTAGCATAACAAATCACACACAAACACTCGTCCAAAATTACATTAAAATCAAAACACAAATTCTCTCACGTAAATTATATCAACCAATCTGAAGCACATCTGAATCGAACAGATTTGTTTAAATTGAATCACAAAACGAATCAGATCAGACAGTTTCAAATGTGGGTGAATTCGAGAGCACATAGGAGGCAAACTATAATGCTCACCAACACAGTTCTCACCATCTCTCTCGTATTCACAATCCTGATTGGAAACGATGGCTTCACGATTGTCGAACAACCCATCTCCAAATTATCAACCCATTCAAACTCTCAATCTGAGAATCAAACGGAGAGAAGACTGGTGAGCGAGACCAATGTGGCTCAATCAGATAAGATTGTGCGAGTTCAAGTTGGACGTTTCGATGACTTGATCGAGTTGGATTCGCGTGACATTTCGAATGAGAATTCGAAAGTGATTGAGAATGTGACAGATTTGAGTCATTCGGATGTGGATGTTGGTGTGATGGGGAATGAGTCAGTGATCAGTCCGGCTCGACATTATGGTCGTGGTCGTGGTCGTGGTCGCGTATGTTTCCGTGTGTGTGTGCGAGGTCGATGTATGGTTCGTTGTCGATCGTGGTAATTTTGATTGGGTGATTTGGACATGTTCTTTTACATATCTGTGAACGATCGATTGATGCCATCTTGATGGAGCACTTCGTGTACATGAATCGTTCCATTCTTTTGTCAATCGTTTACTTTTCCATGTACCAATGATATATTTCCAATAACCGCTCACTTCGTTTTCCTCCATTCTGTCTTTATCAATCGTTGCCTTGGACTTACTTCAGTGAGAATTCTCAATCATGTATTTTTGTTGGTTTGCAACCCGTGAACGAATATTGCTTTAGTTCGGCATGCATTGCGATTGAGAGTTCTACATTGCTGTTGAAACGATATTGCGTCTCCGGAATTTCTTTGAGGGTCATTCTAAGTTCGTGATGTATACCGCTTATGTTTTCCTTATATGGCTGAAAGGGTGTTCCACTTCGAAACAGAAATAATGTGATTGTTTCATTTACGCAATGTGTGTTTATTTCGACCAAAATATTCACCAGTGTTAGCCCAGCACGGATGTATAGTATTTCCACCTTGAATTCAAGAGGCCGTTTCAAGGATATACCCACTCAAATTGAACCAGTCGATCAATAGAAAAGTATTAGAGAATTGTTCGTTACGTGTTCCTGAGTTTGTGATGACTACCGAATTGTGAACAAGAAATATAGCATTTTGAGTTTGTACGAATCATCTTTGGAATAATTGTGCTGCATCTAGAATCGTGTCTGATGTAACAATGAACCGGGGTGCACTAGCCATTCCTTTCCCGAAATGAGGGTTGCGCGTCAGTCACCGTGGTTGAGTCCGGTTGATGAACAAATAGATTTTGTGACACACGATCGAATGCCGACCACTTTGGCTCATCAGATACCGGAAAACAAACACACAACTCAGCTCGTGTAGAATCGTTGGTGGTAGGAAGATTCGGAATGATGTGGGTCGTGGAAAGTGCAATTATGCTGATGAATCACATTGGGAACAGCTAATGGACTGATCGGTAAATAATCACACGATTCGAGCTATATCCTTGTGGTCAATGCAAATCCTAACCACATACGTTACTATAAGATGGAGATAAAGGCCGAGAACTAGAGATTATATTGCATATTTCACATCCGAACATACAACGCGGTGAACTGGAATCGATTCACTGGCCTTCCAACTGTCGAGTAGATTGATGTAATACAAAAACTACAACCAGATGAGCTATCGCGGGATGGGCGTTCGAATGTCAATAAAATATGGTGGGGTATTTTGATGCGAGAAATACAAGTGAATTATCCGTTGACTAAGATTCAAGCCCCTCACTACAATATATTAATCGATGAAATCAAGTTTCGCTAGCCCAAGTGTCCATTACGCGATGCTAAGTGTTTGTATCATTGGTGACTGTGTCGCTTGAATGAGTGAATTACTCGTGAGACAAGCAACAAATAATCGTTCACGTTTCCTGGAATTCATAAATACCATCACGTAAATCAGATGTTGGTAGCACTCAATGCATGGTGATTTTGTGGGTGTCGGTCAAATCCCACCCAGTGCCGTCGCACATCCCATTTCAATCTCTTTCGACAGATATCGACCTCCATGATTTCCTAACAGACAAGTATAAGCCTAGGACAAGTACGACTACTCAAATCTCCTTCTTCCGTAGCCTCACTCAGCTGATCAGAATATTTGAGATTCCTGAGGCACGAGTAATCGTGGAACTTGGAAATCGGTTGAAGCGAGCCTGGTATAACGAAAATTGAATTATCGTGATTGGAATATCTCGTGGGCTGTAACAGAAACCATGGTTGACTGACAACTGAGCTCATGATAGGCCTAACTGAATGTTTTGCAAGATGGGTAGAACTGCAAATGCCGCACTCAGGTCCATCTTCTCGCTAATTATGTTACCGGATATCTTCAGATTCCTGATGAATTGGTCACATTATTTTCTCAAATCAGCGGTGTAGTATATAATCAGCGTTATCATTGCAGTGAACAACTGCAAAGATATACGAAACATTGAGGCGTATTATTTGATTTCGAACAGCGCCGATGTGTCTTCCTTAGTTGAACCACTTTCACCCTTTCTGACGGCACTTGACATGGATTTTCAATTTCTCCGTGAATTCAACAACTATTCATATTAGTATTCCGTCGTTTCAGTTCAACATTGTTCGAATGATATACGTACCGGTGACGAGCAGGTGGATTTCTTCAACTCAATCTGGTGTTCAGACTTCGGTGGTTACCGTCCTCGCTGGAAGCTAGTTTGTGGAACGTAGTCCAAGCGATTTCAGCTCTCTCTACAACAGACTCAACTGAATCTGTGATCTGTTCTCCCCTGATTCAAAATATCATGTGGGCTGCGAGCTCAGCCAAAATTGGATTTCCTCTGTATTGATTAGTTCCCCATGGTAGTTTACTCGGTATTGGTGCTTTCAAGTTCTAGCGTGTACGTGAGCTGTTTATGTTGAGATGCTTGATGACAACTTCTGACATTGTTGTTTGATTGCCTCTTAGTCGTTTTTCTCAAAGGTTCATCCGTTGACCAACATGTCAATGAAAACCAGCACTACCGCAAAATATTTTAGAAACAAAATTTACGGAAAGTCTTCTACCGTCTTCAGGACATGATTGCACTCCGCCAATAAACAACTTTGAGTGATATCTTTGTTGAGAATTTGCGATACAAAACTGAATATATGAGACGGTGAGCACTGTCCACTGGTTTGACCCAATCGCAGGGCAAAGTAATTTGAGTAAATAATAGACAAGTTTCAGATTTCCATCTAATTGCATGCATTTGCTTATTGAAAGAACCAGGTGAAAATCGAGGGTATATTGTGCACAATCCGCGTCGTTGCTTTAAACAACGCTGGTATCATCCTTTTTATGATTTCCAAATATCTTGTAATAACCTTCCTCTCTGAACAGGAAGTGGTTTTATCAGTAACCAATCTTATGTATGCAAAGTCTCAGGTTCGGGAGCGTATCGTAATAAGAAGTATGCATGCCGATGGTGCTTAGAACTTCGATTTCCTATTTCTCAGTCAGGTTGTAACGAAGATCCAGCCAGATAATTCAAATCAACACTACATCTACATCAGTTAGAACAGTTCTTTCCCCGCCACAATGTAGCAACGACAATTCTCCTGCTGCCTCGGCATTTTGGCTCCAATTTAGCTATGTACCTGCAACCAATGGGCTGGTTCTGTTGTAGAGTGCCCACGTCGCGCGTGTCCAATCGCTCCCTTTGATGACACGATCGACAGCTGTCCACGTGGGCTATCTTATTCAGTGAGCTTATTTACAGGTTTCTTTTAATCTTTTGCAGGATGCCCCCATCATTTACACTATCCGCTCTGTAGTCTGTGGATCTCGACTGCTTGGCTCGATTTGATTGTTAATCACTTTGTTCTGATTCTGCAGCTTTCCTCGGTGTAAAATTAAACTCGACTCTCGAGTTTCAACATTGCAGCTGATGGATTTACCAGCGAATTTTCGGTCACGCGTTTGGAAATAGTTGACCGTCGGTGGCCAAACCGTAATAATTGATAACGTGTGCGCTATTTGCCTAACACGATTACCAGAAGAAGCGAACGAATCACACTATTTCCCATCGGCTCATCTGGATCAGCGCTGCCATTGAATCCCTCATCCTCCTTTGTCTAGATTCCAGGTCTCACCGAACGCGCTACCACAGATCAGCCCTTTACTTAGTCCTCAATGCACATATACACTCGCAACTTTCTATGTTCAAACCTCTTTGTGTAAATCTGGCTAAGCTCGTGAACTTGAAATCATTGTCATCGATGTGCGTTGCCTCCAAGAGACTCCTGTTCTAACCCCCAGTTTATTGTCCGACTGATGCTTCTGTCATATCCTTTCGGGAATTTGCACGTAAGTACTCCTGGAGACTGTGAGGCTACGACTTCTGGTTTTGCTGACTTTGGCTTAGCTCTCAGTGGAAGATCCGAAGCAACATTGGTAGACTGGAGTTCAGTCGACAGTAGATTATGTGCCGTGAGCGATTCTCTCAAAAGTGAGCAGTCGTTGTCTCGGTAGATATAATATGCTTGTAGTCTCGGTGTATGCACTCACCGATCACAGTCCATAAACAATCATAGATGAGGTTGGCCAAAAAATATGACCTCTATTGTACAGCCATCCGACCTGATATTATGACTTTGGCAGGCGATATGAATGTTAGGTTAGGTTGTGTGTCATCGAATAAGCCTTTTAAAAAATCCCTTCTGCTAGATTCCTTGCACTCTGAATACGGGTATCTTTTCCGATTTCATGCTCTAACTATCAACTAGTCGATGCCTGTGTGAAATTTAAAAGCTCAAACCCCTTGTAAGCTACTTGATGTCCACACTGTTGGAGTCAGCACTGAATCTCGATTGATCACACTGCAACAAGTCAAAAATGGCCGGACTGCATAAAAGATTACCGTTTGTACTGAAGCACCCCACCTGACTCCGACCATACATAAAGCTACCCATGTGAATCAGTAGGCCCTGCAAAAGCATGCTGTAACAACAGTGTGATTGCGCCAAGCTTTCCCATCCACCTCGCCTATCTGTCTTCGAAAGAGTCCTGGCCGAACAGCTAGAGGTATTTCCAAGTGAATTAATTGCTTTATGCACCCCGAGGGGTGAATATTTAACCTCCACGTAACCATGTGTATGTCCTTAAAAACAAATGGAAATTATACAAGACAGGATAAAATGAAATAATAGAATAATGGTTCATATGCATCGGTCTTATTTCAAATGTTGTGTTAGTTCTGATAGTACAGGGCATGGATCGCCCAAATGCCTAGTCAGTTAGGGGATAGTAGAACTGCTATATGCTCTAGCGCGTGCATGAATATTTATGTATCAAAGAAGTGTGAAAGATATGAATGTGCTTTTCACTAGGGCTTTGTGAAGAGGATAAGCAGAGTCAATGAGAACCCTTGTAGACAGCTTTTGGTATGCTTTACTATGCTGCGATGTGACGAAGTGAGTAAAATACCATCAGGGTATACCACTGGCAAATGATAGAATCCTACAGGATCTAGCAATGAACTTGAAGTCATTGGGCAACAGACCAGGAAAGATGACGGGTGAACCGTAAAGCCAGTGAGGCACGGCAGAAAAAGACAACGCTTTTGATAAGACAACTGGGTGTGCACTTGAATTTTAGGTGTGAAACATAGAAAGACATGAGTCTGGTTCCCACAAAAATGGAACCAACATGGTTGGATCAAGGAAAGTGACGGTCTAGCAGCACTCTGTGTTTCTTCACTGGGTCAAGATGACACAGCCGTTACCCGTTTATTGTAATTGTTGTGCAATCCTTTTGAAAATGAAACTGTTTGCTACCGTCTCAATGGGAAAATGCAATGTCATCACATTCGATCCGGTTAAGTTTTTAGTTGTGAGCATGAGGCCAATCTGAAATTTTAGTGATACAATTTAGAAGAGTAGGAAATGCAGAATAGCAAGCATGTGGCATGCCAAATATGACATTTCTCGCGTACTTGATGAGAGAAGTATTTTCATGTAGAGGTATAAATATAAGCAGAAAATTGGGACTTCTAGAGCTCCGTGTGGAATATCACAAGTAGTGGTGACAAGAGGTTTTGCTGTTATAACGAGTAACCTGATGATGATTGTGAAATTAATCCCTCAATAAAGAAATAAGTGAAGGCTCAACACCCGAGAGGAGAAGAAACGAAATCAACTTGCTCCTGTTGACGCAGTTGAATGCATCACTGTGTTCACGGAAGCATATTCTTAGCGCTTTACTATTCCTTTCAACTTTGGACAGATTGTAATGTGTTCAGATGGCAAGGACATTGAGAGTGAAGTGTGACTGTGGGTAAGCAAAACTAATCAGCATCTGAATAACTTCGATTACTGGACACTCATCAACGAAGCAACCTCTCAACAGCTTTGAGGTCGGAATTTCGAAAAACATTTATTGGGAATAGCTCTTTTCCCCCAACTAAAGGTTCTACTGCTCTGCTCCATGAGCTGTTGAGCTTGTCTATGTCAATACTATTCGATATGCATGCGGATGAGTAATCAGTTAAATCTTTCACGAGCTGTCGTATGTCGCCATATCTCCAATCGCCTAGAAATTTACACTTGCGGATGGAATTGAGACTGTCTAACTCAGCCATGATTAATTTTATCAGAATATTGCTGGCTGAAAGACCATGACGTTTTGTAAACGTATTCCGTCTTTGAGATGAAGCTGCTTGAGGTGGGAAGGTGACAGTAGATCAGGATGAGAATAAAAGGTTTCGATTGGGCAGTAAAGATCGGAGCAAATTTCAAATAGCCAATGAGATAGTCCCCGGAAAGAAACTGGTCCCCTATACTGCGGCAAGTATTTGAGGAATACCCGTTCGGCTGAAATATTTCCCATTTTGTTGCATACAAAAAACAATGAATTTCTTAGTGTTTAGGAAATCTTCCGGTCATTTTGAGTATGAGAAAAGCACATGAGAGATTGTATAGTTAACGAAATAATGGTCCAAATTAAGAAGCATGAATATACTCCCGAGGTATGCGACTAATCCCTCACGATATCAAGTTTCTGGATCCACGTGATTTATCGAGGAAGCAGTAGTGGTAACCTGCTTTGCTCCGGTATGTCTGTCCCAGTAGAATGTCCGTCCGCGTCCCAAGGGACACTTTTCTTGTTTTTTACCTTTCAGCTCTCCCCGTCGGACGTAACCGCGAGAACTTCTAGGATATCATTTGGTCCGAAAGCTACAACCCTTGGACCCCGGTTGATCTCATTTGACGCCGGACGCTAGCTCTTTCAACAAGACAATAACCTCAATAGGCAAACGGAACTTTGGGGTATGCCGACAACGACGGATCCAACAACATGACACACGTTGGAGGTGAATGGGAAATTATTCCCGGTTCGGAATGATAATAGGTGATTTCTATTTTGCTACTTGACTCCAGCCGATTTTCATCACGAAGATAACTGCGTTGTAGTATATTTTAGTTTCCAAATTACTTATACTTCGGACACCAGTATCGCGTGAGTCAAAAAGCTTTTCCATTGCAGTCATTTACTGCAATGGAAATCACTATTACTAATGTTTAGTCCCAGTTGGCTTTGCAAAACAAAATCAACGAAGATCCACCCGAACAACCAGAATTAGCGTCCGCCATGCATATTAGGAAAAACAGAAAATCTCTTGGCTGAAGAAGGCTTCTCATCTAAGATCTTCTAGACCTGTCAGTTAGATCCCCGGTCGTGAATAATTCCGCATTATTTGAAAGTTAGGTTTCCGGAAGATCAAACTGTCTGAATTCTACTGACCATATGGAAAAACGGGGATAAGAATCATAATCAAAAACCAAAGGAGTATCAGGGTCATTCACACAAGCGGAAGGTTTTTCACAGTTTTTCTCCTACCGTATGTTGTTTCCACACTGGACTTGCAGAATCTCACCAACCAGCATGGTTTTCTTTGATAGAGTTTGTGAAGGCAAAATATTGGCTCAGCAAGGATGACTCAAAAACCGTTACAAATTGAAACAGCTAGTCACTGCCCGATTTATTGCCTTTCAAGCTGCCAACAACTCCATAGATGTGGAGCAAACCACGACCAAATCTATTATCTAGAATGAAAGGAAAAAAGAGTCTTCTCTCAACACTTGACGACGAATAAAAAATGATACGATTAATAACAAGCCCAATCAGATGTTTCAGGATGAAATTGTCCAGCTGTGAAAGATATTGACAAACGTTCCTATCTTCAGCCAATGACAAGCACTTCTGCTACAATTTACAAAACGCCTCTGCTTAGTGGGTCGATCAGCTTGTTCCGTCATCGACAAAACAAACCAAATTATACGAACAAGCTGATTTGCAAATTCACTGGCCTGTTCACTTGGAGGCAGTCACTATTCAAATGAAGAGCAGCTGTCTGGTTTGACTATTATCGTTCACCGCATTGCGATCATTCCCTTTAGCAAATGGGCGTTGATAATATACAACAGTCCATAGATCGGTTTTCAGCAACCACATACATACTAAGTACTTTATTCACTTGTCACTCACAATTCGACCTTGCACACACACTCGGAAACATACGCGACCACGACCACGACCACGACCATAATGTCGAGCCGGACTGATCACTGACTCATTCCCCATCACACCAACATCCACATCCGAATGCCTCAAATCTGTCACATTCTCAATCACTTCCGAATTCTCATTCGAAATATCACGCGAATCCAACTCGATCAAATCCTCGAAACGTCCAACTTGAACTCGCACAATCTTGTCTGAGTGAGCCACGTTGGTCTCGCTCACCAGTCTTCTCTTCGTTTGATTCTCAGATTGAGAGTTTGAATGGGTTGATAATTTGGAGATGGGTTGTTCGACAATCGTGAAGCCATCGTTTCCAATCAGGATTGTGAATACGAGAGAGATGGTGAGAACTGTGTTGGTGAGCATTATAGTTTGCCTCCTATGTGCTCTCGAATTCACCCACATTTGAAACTGTCTGATCTGGTTCGTTTTGTGATTCAATTTATACAAATCTGTTCCAATCAGATGTGCACGGAAACAGATCTCGAGTCCCCGTTGACGCAAATGTGTTGCAACTACGGTGGAACCATAGCACTTTATAGAATGCGTGCTCGGTAGCAGACATGAAACATTGACTAGTTGATGCTTACTTACAAATTCCGCTTCACACAAATTCCAAACAATACCGAACCATAACACTCCACGGGTCTTTTTCAATACAATTTCATGCGGTTCATTTTGCACGTATCAACCGCGATATTTCAGGCTAAAATCGATGAGGCGATCAACGGGGTGACGGCAATTCAAGATGATGTGCTTATTCTCAAATCCACGAAGGAAGAACACTCTACAGAGTGCGACACATGAAGCATAGGTTCGTGGAAACAAATGTATTGATCAAAACCCCTAAGTGCAAATTCGGTTTACCGATTTCGACTTCCTCGATTTCACTATCAATGCAAAGGGACACCAACCTGATCCAGATCGTTTCAAAAAGCCGAGTGGCATCGAGTCACCGAAAAATCACGTGCACCTACGATGAATTCTTGGATTCATTGCGGCAAGAGCTCAACCATTGTTTCGGGCTCAATCTTCCGGTGTGTGCGATTGTAACGAACATTGTGGAAAGGCAATTTACTGTCCACGTGGTCTTATTCAGAATATCGTTGACCGATCAAAACTAGCCCTATTCGCGCGATCTTAACCGACCATGCTGATCACCGACGTGTTAAAAATCGGGATAGGAGCAGTTCTGGAACAAGCTGGATGTCCGATGACCTGCATCTCGCGTTTTCTCAATGTTGCAGAGAAGGGTTATTCCCAGACGCAGAAGAAAGCTTTGGCCTTCTTATGGGCAGTACGCCGACTACAAAAGTGCCTGATCCAGTGGATTGTCGGACGTCGTCTTGAGAGTTCCATCCTGTCCTTCTATTACTCGTTCTCATCAGTCAGTTCAAAGCAAGTTCAAATCCACCCGATTGTTTGTTTGCATCTGTTCTACCAGTTGATAGTATTTCACCGGCAGAGTGTATACTGCAGGTTGGAAAACAGTGAGGAAACACATGCATTAACATTCAGATTGATTACTTCAATAATGAGAAGACAGATTGGCGAACAAGCTCGTTTTCAGTGATTCATACTCATGCCATTGCATCACAATATATTACGCCAATTTGAGGAATTGGACCAAACTGTGTTGTCCAAAAGAGGAATTCATAGAGATTATTAGTGACAAAAAAGGAAGGAAAATAATTATAATCCAGGCTTAATTAAGACCGGATGTGGATTGTTCCTCGAATGTTATGTCAGTTCTCATCTGATCTGTGGCTTGTTGTAAAGTGGAGGGAGGGTCAGGGTAGCTGAAGTGCACACACAAATTGTTTTTGAGCACACAAATGGGGGGGGGTTTGTGTAGGCGCATGCCGACAGCCTCAGCAGGGGCCAGGATGCGATATTTCGCTTGTCTTGAATGTCGACCCCGGATCTTATACAAAGCACGGAAAGCCTCGGACACGTTTACCGTGTGATTGGATTCAGCTAGGTGTGAAACGACTGCGCTAGTGAGCGATATAATTGCTCCAGTGTTCAACGATGCAGGGTGGTGGTCGCGGATACTTTCAGACAAACGCCTGGTCGTGCGGCCGATGTGTGTTCTTAAGCTGCCCTGGCCCTCCCTCCACTCTACAACAAGCCACAGATCAGATGAGAACTGACATAACATTCGAGGAACAATCGACATCCGGTCTTAATTAAGCTTGGATTATAATTATTTTCCTTCCTTTTTTGTCACCAAGAATCTCTATGAATTCCTCTTTTGGACAACAGAGTTTGGTCCAATTCCTCAAATTGTCGTAATATATTGTGATGCAATGGCATGAGTATGAATCACTGAAAACGAGCTTGTTCGCCAATCTGTCTTCTCATAATGTACTTCAATAATGACCAAAGATTTGGGATCTCTCATTCATACCACTTGTATATTTTCCGCCATTTATCCAGTCAGCACATTGTGCAGAACAATGGTGTGAGGCTAAAGGGAATGCTGAAGTTTCCTCACCTGTGCACCGTCAGCATGCAGTCCTAGTCCAACGATGTCATGAACCGATGAACAACGACGACGACCAGAGGAAGCACAAAGTCATTACTGTACAGTGCGATTGTGCTCCTAGCAAATGATCTGATAACAAACTCAAACAAAGGGATACATAGTCACATTGCTTATCTGAATTGCGTCCTCGCGGTAAACGTGCTTTTCCGAAATAATTGAATCCCGAGGTGCGGAATGGGTCAAACATGTTTGATAGATCTCTCAATCGGCAGCAGTTGATTGATCGCATGCATGCTTTCTATAACCATTTATTGCACTTGCAAAAATGAGCAACACCAACTTGGTTGTTTATTTTGTCTCTGGTGTTAACAAACGAGACCCACATGCAGCCAGCCATTCTCATTATTCTATGTGGTCCTTCAACCCATATCGTTGGATACTAATTGCATTTGTCATGAGGGAAAATACAATAAGCATATTCCCGATGAAGATGATAATTTGGGTTGAATGCGATCGGTGGGATGCAATGAGAACAGTGTCACACTCCAGAGACACTTGAAGATGTCAAATAGATTTCAGAAGAGCAACCATCTGTTTCACTGAATAATGAACAAATTCATATGGGTACTTCTGATATCAGTATATCTTCCTTTGTAGATTTGTTGTCATCACACTGAACAACTGAAAGAAGCTCTCTTAGGTAATAGGCCAATACTGGTGCTGCGATCTCATCCAAAGCATATCACTGTTCTGCACCCTAATGCCAGCGTATCCCCTTTAGTCAGGTATATGAAATAGAATTCAGGTCAGTTAGAACACATATGAAAGGCCCATTTTATACATGCGAAGAAAGTCAAATTCTTCATTTGAAGTGTGACACAGTTTGAAGTGGTGAAGGTACACGGTGGCGTTGATTCTGAGAAGTCGTGACGACTAACTGATATTACCGAAAATGAACAACCATTGGCAGCGCAATTGCCCAATAGCAACACGCCAACTCGTGCAAGTGGGATTGAAATGCTATCTGTCCCAATCAAAATGGCAACACAAATTCCCTCTCTCGGGAGAATTGTAGCTCGAAACAAGAAGAAAAGTGAACGTTTCACGGTGGGCAACAAATTATTTATTCATGTAAATAAATCAGTAGGGATCAACCGAAAGAATCGAAATACATCGAGAAAGTGACCAGTCTGACTAGCCCCAACAATGAAGCCAACATATACCATTAACACAAACACGCACACACCATCTACCATACATATATTCTCTAGTAATTATTGGCACCACGTTCACCTTGTCCGTCTCATACTCGTTCTCATCAGGTAATTGGACAACGTTGGTTGCACGATCGAATTTATTCAATTTGTTGTTTGCATTCGTCTGACCAGTTGAGAGGCCGTTGAGCTGGAATGTGCATATTGCAAGTAGAAGAACAATGAGAGAACATGGATGTGTCATCATTCAGATTGACTCCTTCAATGCTGATCAATTATTTGGGTTTCCGTATTCAGTTGACTCGTTGTGCTCTCTATCAATCCTGCATTTATATATCCACATGTGTTGTCTGACTACCCGTCGATTTACACAGTGATGTTCAGTGATATTCACAGATTTTTGTGTATTGACTTGATATGATTGGTTGGGGAATAGACAGAAGTTCGATTTGTAATTGGACTATGTACTGAACTTCAAACACAAGTGTATCAACGCATCCCACAGAATGCCTTGAACCGTTTTCCTGTGTTTTTTTTTGTTTTTGTTTGCCAGTGGTTGTAATTTGATCTTCGATCTCGGATCGACTGGAAGATCAATTGAAATTTGTTACAATTCGATCAGCATACAATCACACTCAGTTACATGGATTCAAGAAAACCATAAGCTCACACTGAACATTTGAGTACATGGGAAAATTGTGAATGATAGAGCACTATCGCACGGTGAGTAATTATCTGAGAAAACGTTTTTCCAAAAAGTCCTCAACTTGGAGAACATTCAGGCGGATCACTTTCAACGGTGTCAACAAAAGTCCATAAGGGAACTGAACGTGAAAAATTTGAACTCCAGATAATATACACCCACATTTGACCATGGTTTGCCTCGTGCAACGTATCAGCACCGTGTGGAGTAGGATACAGTAGGACAAGATGAAACAATTTCGACTCATGCTCACTTTGTCACACGCGATGGTGTGGCCAGTCCATTGTCCGATTTATCTCCACATTCGTGCGAGTGTTTGAACACGGGAATGTTAACTGCTGACAAACAGCCTGAGATTGACAGTGTGTAAATCTGTTTTTTTTTATAAATTACCAACAAAGCATTGTTAGTACTTTGCAAATACTCAGTGACTAATAATGTTGGTGAATTGGTATTGTTTAATAACTGGATGTCTGTTGCAGCACCTCGTGCTAACTATCCCACCATTAGGATTCAAGATGACTTCCATTTGGCCTAAATGAAATGATTTTGACAATTTGGCAAAACCCTGGATATTTGTCAAGTATTTTGTGGATGCGACAGAGCGCTCTTATAGATATCCGTCGAATCATTGTGTAAATGGGGTTTCTGGATTTATTTTCATTCACTCATAGTCTTTATTGGAGAAGCTGCCATTCGAGGCCAAATGTTTGGCATTTTAGTCAAGAGTGACCTGTGTGTTACCCGTCTTTGACTACCACGCGGTTCTTTATTGGCCGCTGACTTCGGATTTCATTGCCTCCTGATTGCAAAAGAAAGCTTCTAGAAATCTCATCACATGACCACTAACTAATCTTTGTAAATTGGACGTTATCATTTTATATTTATTTATTGAAATTTCTTTACCACTATCCACCTATGACAATGTGCATCCATATTCATATGGTCGATGTTCAGGGTAAAATATGCAAAGAAGCTGATAGTTTTGCATTCGAAAGTTGACAGAATTTTCGAATGCTGGCAACTGTTACATTAAATACGCAAATACGCACTGGCTTACAGCTGACACATTGTGTTATTTTAAGGGTGGATCGCGCTCCACACCTACAAGAGTTGCATGTACACGATGCTTTCTATCACCAGCAATTTGCAGATCTGCAGCACCAATGTTTTCAGTCAACTGATTCTGCTTCTACTGTCAAGTGACCTTTGTGCTCGAATTCATACTTCACTTGTGGACAGAATTAGACCATATACATGCACAATTGCTGACATCGGTAATAATACAGGATTCTCTGAACGACTTACAAAATGTAGCCTCATAGCTACTCAAACATTTCACTCCTACAACGAATGCAGTATACGTAATCTCACAGCAGTGGCAACAGGATCTTGACAGCACAGCTCAAAAGGACACATTGGACGATGTATTCAACATCAATGTAAAGTTAACGCTGCACTCGAAGAGATTACTTTCATAACAGGGGAATGTAGGACGTACACATTTGTATAACGATCAGAGGAACACACAGAAAGTATCACACCTCGTTCACACAGTAATGGAAACACCCGAAACCCATCCCCAATTTACGGAACTCAACTTGTGCACATTGCCGCAGAATCCTAATGATGGTATAGTAAGCCGGCCGCATTTAACTCAAATTATCATCTTCACCGAGAAACAGAATTCTATGTCGTTTTTCAACCCACACAGTTGGATGCAACGTGCATTAGTCATGCGGAAATATACAATTAGCACATTTAAAAAGAAACCAGAATTCCACACTGTCTATCTCAGGATGTTTGTCAGCAGTTAACATTCCCGTGTTCAAACACTCGCACGAATGTGGAGATAAATCGGACAATGGACTGGCCACACCATCGCGTGTGACAAAGTGAGCATGAGTCGAAATTGTTTCATCTTGTCCTACTGTATCCTACTCCACACGGTGCTGATACGTTGCACGAGGCAAACCATGGTCAAATGTAGGTGAAAATTATTTAGTGTTCAAATGTTTCACGTTCAGTTACCGTATGCAGTTTTGTGTAATCCGTTGAATTTTATTTGCCTAAATGTTCTTCGCGCTGAGTATTTTTCGGAAACACGTTTTCCAGATAATTAATCACTGTGCAATTGTGCTGTACCGTTTACAATTTTCCCATGCACTCAAATTTTCAGTGTGAGCTTACTGTTTCCTTGAATCCGTGTAACTGAGTGTGATTGTACACTGAACAAAGTCGATCCGAGATAGAAGGTCAAATTACAACCACTGGCGAACAAAAAACACAGGAAAACAGTTCAAAGCATTCTGTGGGATACGTTGATCCAGGTCAATTGCATATACATTTGTCTGAAGTTCAGTACATAGTCCAATTACAAATCGAACTTCTGTCTATTGCCCAACCAATCATATCAAGTCAATACACAAAAATCTGTGAATATCACTGAACATCACTGTGTAAATCGACGGGTAGTCAGACAACACATGTGGATATATAAATGCAGGATTGATAGAGAGCACAACGAGTCAACTGAATACGGAAACCCAAATAATTGATCAGCATTGAAGGAGTCAATCTGAATGATGACACATCCATGTTCTCTCATTGTTCTTCTACTTGCAATATGCACATTCCAGCTCAACGGCCTCTCAACTGGTCAGACGAATGCAAACAACAAATTGAATAAATTCGATCGTGCAACCAACGTTGTCCAATTACCTGATGAGAACGAGTATGAGACGGACAAGGTGAACGTGGTGCCAATAATTACTAGAGAATATATGTATGGTAGATGGTGTGTGCGTGTTTGTGTTAATGGTATATGTTGGCTTCATTGTTGGGGCTAGTCAGACTGGTCACTTTCTCGATGTATTTCGATTCTTTCGATTGATCCCTACTGATTTATTTACATGAATAAATAATTTGTTGCGCACCGTGAAAAGTTCACTTTTCTTCTTGTTTCGAGCTTCAAATCGCCCGAGAGAGGGACAGATAGCTTTTCAATTCCACTCACCCAATGTGGAGTGCCGCTATTAGGCGTTTGCGCTTTCCACGGTTGTTTGTTGTCGAGAGTATCAGATAGTCGTCGCGACTTCCCAGAATCAACGCCACCGTGTACGTTCACCATTTCGAACTGTTTCACACTTCAAATGAAGAATTTGATTTTCTTCGCATATATAAAATGGGCCTTTCATATGTGTTCTAACTGACCTGAATTCTACTTCGTATACCACGGATAAAGGGGATACGCTGGCATTGGGGTACAAAACAGCGATAGTGCTTTGGACGAGAGCACGGCACCAGTATTAAACTTTCACCTAGGGGAGCCTCCTCTGGTTGTTCAGTGTGACGATAATCAATCTACAAAGAAGATAATCTGATGTCAGAAGTACCTATATTAGTTTTTCATTATTTCGGGGAACAGATTGCTGCTCTGCTGAAATCTATTTGACATCTTCAAGTGTCTCTGGAGTGTGACACTGTTCTCGTTGCATCCCACCGATCGCATTCAACCCAAATTATCATCTTCATCGGGAATATGCTTATTGTATTTTCCCTCATGACAAATGCAATTAGTATCCAACGGTATGGGTTGAAGGACCACATAGAATAATGAGAATGCATGGCTGCATGTGGGTCTCGTTTGTTAACACCGGAGACAAAATGAACAACCAAGTTGGTGTTGCTCATTTTTGCAAGTGCAATAAATGGTTATAGAAAGCATGCATGCGATCAATCAACTGCTGCCGATTGAGAGATCTATCAAACATGTTTGACCCATTCCGCACCTCGGGATTCAATTATTTCGGAAAAGCACTTTACGGTAAGGATGCAATTCAGATAAGCAATGTGACTATGTATCCCTTTGTTTGAGTTCGTTATCAGATCATTTGCTAGGAGCACAATCGCACTGTACTGAATCCATATTGTCCTTCTTCTGGTCGTCGTCGTTGTTCATCGGTTCATCACATCGTTGGACTAGGACTGCATGCTGACGGTGCACAGGTGAGGTAGCTTCAGCATTCCTTTTCGCCTCACTCCATTGTTCTGCACAAAGTGCTCAACATAACCAAATGGAAACGAAATCATCATTAAGTCCTTTGGGATGTGTCACGGAAACTGTGAAATTTGCACGAATCTCAGCTAAGAGTCCAGATGAGTCGTGAAACTGCAAAATACTCGTATCGAATACCAGAAGTGGGGTGCTCCTGGCCCATTGACTCCATCGTATTTTATGTCGTCACATAATAAAATAACTTATCGCCATATTCGTCCAAATGCTGTTTCCATGCATCGCTAGATCGATTTCCTTAGCGTCTGTGTGGGCACGGTAAGGATGGAGATTCTTCAGTGGCCACTTAATCTAGCAAAACACGATGTAGATCTGGACCATTAACTCTTACTAGTGAGACTGAGGATATGTTCATCATCCACTACTGAAATAAAGATAGTGTCAAACACTATCTTCTTATTCAATTATGTGTCCGTTTTCATCGATCTCTCACAATTATGTCTTCACGTCCGTTTATCATTTATTAGTCGCTCCTTAGTAGTGCTAGTCTCTCGGTACCAGTACCCGGACGGCAACTTCTCACCTCTGTTTCACTACGGAAATTATTTTGCGTCAAATGGCAGACAAGACTGACCTCATCGAAAATTTACATTGAGATGAAGGAGTGCAGTACTAGTTGTATGGTGATACTGGTGTAAACTATCAATCAGATTTGTTGGACGTTGTGGATCAAGTATATTTCCTTACGTTCCTTTTAAGCATGACGAGAATCGCCTTGCGGTGATTCACATGAAAGTTATTCATTGGAATGTAAGAATACGTTGAAAAGATTAGTAAATGTGAGATATGAACAGAGTGATAGAACGATACCCTAAGGAACTTCTGTGGTTGGGAGTAGTTAAGACGTTGTGGCCACGACCATGTGGTAACTATTAGAGACTGGTAACGGGGTGAGATAAATGACCACCAGCAGACGATGGGTTATTATCTACACGCAATTTATTTCGAATATTTTGCTCGGTAGGCTTCCAAAAACATCGGTACAGTCACGACTACGAATGCTGGAGGCTTTGCACATCCTGTAGAACTGAAAAAATAGTGTATGGCGTACTGACAATATACGGGATACTCGTTTGACGATATTCAAGCCAAGCGGACCAATTTTTCTCATCTCGGAGGACGTTCGATGCAACAGAAGTCTTTGAACACACAAATCCAGAGCAGTAGATTGCACGATCTATTGACTTTATTATGGACATTGTATTATCTGTTTCAATTTGCCTAATAACAACATTGCGATTATTAAAATTCGAAATCGGACCTCCATCAAACCATAACTTGTTTGTGCCGTCAGACGCTAACATCCTGATGTGCTACCTCTATTTGATTTGTGTATTTGTAAAATTACATGGCAAACACTATGAAATGCAGTAGACACAATTAGAAATTGAACCACAACGATAATGCTTCTTTCAATCATATCCGTTGATAGAACCAGGTTTTCGATAAGGGATTTAGCAATGAACCTGACGTCCTCCATTAGAAGCAAATTACATATTAAATCCGTGACATTAGAAAAAGGATTGTGCGCACGGACGTGAAATGGACAGCAATCATGTGCAGAGGTTTGCCACAGTAATATTGTCATTTCAATACAACTGATTTATCTAGAGTACTCCACATAAATGACAGGACGACCTTGGTCAGTCCTGGGCCGCGGAATTTAGACTGCCGAACCAAACGCTTTCAGATCCTCCTCCGGTCCCAGTGAACAAAATTTTGTCCATAGATCCAATGCAATAATTGTTGTCAACGAGGTCCAGAAGGATACTATATTATCACACTCTTTGCCCGCTTGCTATATGTATGACATTCTCTCAATTACATCATCTTCACTTTCGGCTCTCTTTGAGAAATTTTGGTCGATTTTCTATCTTGAAATAACGTTAGCTTCAATCCACTACAGCAGTCCAATAGTAATCTTGAGTGAATGGTCGAAAGCCACCAAGGTAGAACTTAATCCAACGGGGAAGTCTGTAGGACTATTGATCATAAATCCATATAACAATTAAACTACGCAGTACTCACAATAGTTCGTTTAACATGTACAAAGAGCCTTGTTCTTAAAATATCTGTGTGTAGTTAAGTTATCAGATGATATGTGAATATGTGATGTGCAACACGTATTCTCAGTGTGAGAACACGCACATTCATCTCGCCTTCCTACTTACATCACTTATAGGATCATTCATTTGTGCAAGTTATACTACAAATACTCCCCCACTGACCTATCATTTTCCCGGTTGGTGTGTCAAATACGGTTTGATGATTGAATGCTCCCATATGTGTAGTAACACAGCCCACACTGAATTATTGAACCATTTGGACAGACTCCACTTTTCCAAATGTGAATAATTGTTCAATACCACACTTTCCGAAGTCACACCAACTCCACTCACTTGTTCCTATCTTGATTGCAGTATTTCCAACGCCGATCCATCGAGCTGATTCAACTTGATGTATTCCGAACCATAACATTTTATAACCCGTTTATTATATATCTAGCTAGACTTCCGGTTCTCCATGTCAAAGGATCTCGAGCATGAGCATTGCCTTTTATCACAACAAATATTCTATAAACCGTTTCTCTCTACCATTGAAACGAAGTAGTTCGAAGACAAAGATATATTGTTCCTGTGAAACCCAAACTTCGATCATCGGCCTGGTGGGCTTCATGCACATTGTATTTCACCAGTTAGTCAATGTCCATATTCTCACCTCAATTGTCTAGCTAAACTTCCGGTTTTCCTTGTCAATGAATTAGGAGAAAGCTCACCTAGTCTTGATTGTCCAGTCTTTACCTGGTACTTTAATAACAAATACGGCATACCTAATCGGTCATTACGATTACCAAAGCATGCGGTTGACAAATATCCACGAAAAATGTGCCACTTGAGGACAAATAAATCACACACCCTTCACGAAACAAAGATTGATGATTCGCATTCAATATTGCAATGAGAACTGCACAGACTTTCTGCTCAGATACGGGAACTCGGAAGGTTTTGGACATCGCTGTCAGTTGCTTTCAAGTTCGTTTCTAATCTGTTGTTCTTTTTCTCATTTACTGTACCCATTCACGGTCCAACTATCAGTTTCGTATTTGTGGTCACATTGAGTGTGTGAATCTGCCGGAGAAATAGTTTGACCTATGATGTTTTCCCAAGTGTGTGCTTCAAAATATGAACCAAGCTCACATAGAGCCTTAATAAATGGCAATGTTCTCACTGTTCAGATAATCATCCCCAGGCCTCTATCATCTAAACACGGATCTACCATCCGAATGCCCAAGCTGGAATAGGAAACCACTGAAGAAGTCGAACGTTCTGTAAGTTCACAAACTAGGGCATTAGGATTTATCCTGCATTGCCAGAACAACAATGCATATCCTGGCCAAATCAAGTAGATGAATAAACAAAATTAGTATAAAGCACTTTAACTATAATCATGAACTTTGTAGTAAAACGTGAAGTAAACGAATAGGTCGTGAATTTTGATTTACGAGACTCAAGCCATTAGCAAATCGCTTCCACCAACCATCATAGTTTCACGAGATATTCAGGAAAAATCACTCGTCAAGGCATGGACCACCGGACCACCCTGCATTGAGTCAACCCACTCTCATTACGTGGATTCGTTGCCACAGAATATTCAATAATAATAATAGTAAGCTAGACTATTTGTCAGGGTGACAGAACTGAAACTTATTGTGTTTCTATTCTGTACTTCCCTGTTCCCCACTCCTGCAGAAGAACGACATGGGAACGGTCAATCGTCCCAGTATGTTGTGGGCATGGTGCGGCAAACTGCTGATGTCTATCTATTTCCACGCAAGTCGAAATGGAGTTAATCTGGTTGAGTCGAATTATATATCCTTTTTTACTAAGCATCTAACACAAACTGAATCGCTGGACTTAGGATTGATCGATCTAGGTTGAATATATTCACTACAGAGCATATCAAGTAAACTCGTGTCAAAATCCATCATAGAATATGTATATTTTAAGAACACAGATTGGCGAACAAGCTCGTTTTCAGTGATTCATACTCATACCAATAGCTCAAAATATATCAATCACTTTTATGACTATGTCGAAAGCAACGCAATCGAGATAAGCATTCTCTTAAAATCTTTGAAGCAATTACTGTTTTTCTGCACACACAACATTCACTTCAAATTCAATGGTCACATTTACCATCAAAAGGACGGGGTAGCAATGGGCTCCTCACTTGGACCATTGTTCGATGACGCTCTGATGGCAAAGTTGGGAAACGGTTCACTTGAATCAACGACCCACAGCTATTGTTTATACAAAGGCTATGTAGATGACATCTTTTGTGGAAACAATTCCTCAGACCAGATAGGCCAACTGTAAAAACTCCAAGAGAGCCTGTGGTGGAAAGAAAGCCAGTATACATAAATTTGCCATTCAAATGCAACGCGTTGGCAAAGATTGTGCACAGAACATTGCTAGGCGTCCTCAAAATGTGCTCAGTGGAAGTATTTGGACAGCCTTATATATATATATATATATATATATATATATATAGAAATATTCTCATGCTAGTATGAGGTTCACCTATATATTCTGATCAAACGGAGTCGATACTCTGATATATCGTGGCGATTTGTACAACGTTTCACTAGATAATATAGGTAAAATAGAGTCAACTTTCCCATCCGGATTGCAAGTGCTTTTAGAATCACTACCATTTTAACTTACATCGCTCACACGTATGGGCTCTGACCTCGACCTGATCGAATGTGTGCATACTTCGTGACTTTGCAGTGAGAATAAGAGGCTGGAAGGTGAGCGATTGTTTTCATTCATTTCTATATGTGCTCTTATAAATCAAATTAAAATTTGGGTTCATTTATTCTGAGGGATGAATGTTCAGCACATATATACTGATATGATCTACGGGTCGACTTTAGGCTATTTGGTGAGTGGTGATCACACGATCGATCCAAATAATGTATTCAGATCCATACAAAGTGTCCCATCCAATCCGCCAGAGCCGGTCTGATTTCGGGGCCTAGTCACGGTAGAAGCAGTCGTCTTTCACCTACTAACTCTTGAAATGTGTGTACTTTGCCAAGCTGTTCATCATTCCTGCCCAAGATCGGGGGGCACGAATCGCCGAATAAACCCTAAAAAACAGTATCGATTATCGTTCTTGACGGTACGAGTTTTGCTCTCTCACTACCAAACCCATACAGTAGGGGCACTTCTTCACTATGCCCCCACCCCTTCCCACAGTTTACTAAGCTATAGCAATGACCTTTATCCCAGTCAATGGCAAATGTATTCTACGGTGCCACAACCCAAGAGAATTGTAAGAGTGCGTGTAGGATTCATTGAAGAAAAATTTCCACTCACTAGTATCTTGGTTCTAATGTGACCAAGACCACGATGGGACTATCCAGACTGAGTGGAATTTACGGCAGGTTGTAGTGCAGTAAACGTATAACCGTCAAACCAGAAAATTATCGCCTGTCAAAAGCATCCCACCTAAAGCACGTTGTTTATTTACGTTGTCGTAGATTTCTTATGAGTACTAACTCTACTCCAACAGTTTATGCCCAGACGTTAATTTAGGTACATATCAGATTTTCGCAAGTTACTACACACGTGAGGTTGTTATCACATTTGAATCGCAAAGAGCTGGCATGGAATAAGAGTTCATCTTTAGAATAACAAGGTGATTTTTCCAGTTATTAGCTCGGCTAACACGGCTCACCTTCAGAAAGGGGATTTTCAGTATCACCAGTATGGTTTCATATCTGATACAAAAAGGGATTCATGTAGTTAGCCTAATGTGGAGAGCTCAAGTATGGAGATTATTGGGCAGAAGTGTACATGGTACGCAAATTTGACCAGTACCAACAACCGCAAAACCAGTCGTGTGCTTGTCATCGGTATACAATGCTTTACTATTTATAGTGGTATCAATTCACTTGTCCCAGACGGAAGCTAGAATTTAAGACCATGTCACGTGAACACCAATAACATGGTAAATCAATTTCGTTTGATTCTAGTTTAAAGCCTTCGTTGGTACTTTGACTTCCTATCGAGTACTCGATCGTTATCAGGTTCAATCACTTTGTGGTAGCCGGTTAGATACCCCTGAAACCTTCGACACAGAAGGAAGCCATTTTATGTGATTTCATACAAACCATTGAGAACTAACCTGGCTAAGTCGGTCGTCATGTCTTACACACATATTTGTTCAACCCATGTTCCAGTTCCATTGTGGGCATGTGAGAGTTGCTGTACTGACGATTTCTAACATGTATGAACCAGCCGTACAATGACTGATACTATTTACAACTCTTTGGGACAACCTCGAGACATTCAAACCTAAATAGAAGCAAATCAGTGAAAGGTGTTGTGGCGATTCTCCTGACATTGTCGTTTTTCGGACTAATCTATCTTCCCTATCCGAGTTTGGAAACTGAGTCATTGGAATCTTCATTGACTTCACCATCATAGGCTATTTTGCAACTGGAGGGATATGTCCACAGTTGTATTCTCCAGGGCCTCACGTGAGAAATAGCCTGGTGTATTATTCCCCAGTAAGACCGTTTTCTGTAATGGCAAAAAGGGGAACCTTTAATTTTCGAACCAACTGAATTTTATCTTGTTCTCGGCATTTTTGATAAGGAAACACTAACAAAGTTGAGTGCGATTTTGTGTAGACCATATCAGCCGGCGTTTTGAGTTTTTCAAATCCAAAGTCACTAAAATGAAATTGATTGTGAGATTCTTTTATCGACTGACCTACAACGTGGATAAAAAGTGAGTACTTTCTGTGGAGGTCCAATTTCGAATGTTACTACTTGCAATGTTGTTAGTAGGCAAATTGAAACAAATAATACAATGTCCATAATAAAGTCAATGTATCGTGCAACCTACTGCTCTGGATTTGTGTCTTCCGAGATGAGGAAAATTGGTCCGCTTGGCTTGAATATTGTCAAATGAGTATCCCGTATATTGTCGGTACGCCATACACTATTTTTTCAGTTTTACAGGATGTGCAAAGCCTCCAGCATTCGTAGTCGTGACTGTACCGATGTTTTCAAAAGAGTAAAGAGAAAAATATTCAAAATAAATTGCGTGTAGATAATAACCCATCGTCTGCTGGTGGTCATTTATCTCACCCCGTGACCAGTCTCCAATAGTTACCACATGGTTGTGGCCACGACGTCTTAACTACTCCCAACCACAGAAGTTCCTTAGGGTGTCGTTCTATCACTCTGTTTCTATCTCACATTTACTAATCATTTCAACGTATTCTTACATTCCAATGAATAAGGTTTACGTGAATTACCGCAAGGCGATTCTCGTCATGCCTAAAAGGAACGTGACGAAATATACGTGATCCACAACGTCCAACAAATCTGATTGATAGTTCATACCATTATCACCATAGAATTTGTGGTGCACTCCTTCAGCTTAAATATAGCCTTTCGATGAGGTCAATCTAACCCGCCGTTGAACACAGAATAGTTTCTGTAGTGGAACAGAGGTGACAAGTTGCCGTCCGGGTACTGGTACCGAGAGACTAGCACTACTAAGGAGCGACTAATAAATGAAAAACGGACGTGAAGACATAATTGTGAGAGATCGATGAAAACGGACACATAATTGAATAAGAAAATAGTGTTTGACAATATTTTTAATTCATAAGTGGATGATGAACATATCCTCAGTCTCACTAGTAAGAGTTAATGGTCCAGATCTACATCGTGTTTTGCTAGATTAAGTGGCCACTGAAGAATCTCCATCCTTACCGTGCCCACACAGACGCTACGGAAATCGATCTAGCGATGCATGGAAACAGCATTTGGACGAATATGGCGATAAGTTATTTTATTATGTGACGACATAAAATACGATGGAGTCAATGGGCCAGGAGCACCCCACTTCTGGTATTCGATACGAGTATTTTGCAGTTTCACGACTCATCTGGACTCTTAGCTGAGATTCGTGCAACTTTCACAGTTTCCGTGACACATCCCAAAGAACTTAATGACAATATGGTTTCCATTTGGTTATGGTGAGCACTTTGTGCAGAACAATGGAGTGAGGCGAAAAGGAATGCTGAAGCTACCTCACCTGTGCACCGTCAGCATGCAGTCCTAGTCCAACGATGTGATGAACCGATGAACAACGACGACGACCAGAAGAAGGACAATATGGATTCAGTACAGTGCGATTGTGCTCCTAGCAAATGATCTGATAACGAACTCAAACAAAGGGATACATAGTCACATTGCTTATCTGAATTGCATCCTTACCGTAAAGTGCTTTTCCGAAATAATTGAATCCCGAGGTGCGGAATGGGTCAAACATGTTTGATAGATCTCTCAATCGGCAGCAGTTGATTGATCGCATGCATGCTTTCTATAACCATTTATTGCACTTGCAAAAATGAGCAACACCAACTTGGTTGTTTATTTTGTCTCTGGTGTTAACAAACGAGACCCACATGCAGCCATGCATTCTCATTATTCTATGTGGTCCTTCAACCCATACCGTTGGATACTAATTGCATTTGTCATGAGGGAAAATACAATAAGCATATTCCCGATGAAGATGATAATTTGGGTTGAATGCGATCGGTGGGATGCAACGAGAACAGTGTCACACTCCAGAGACACTTGAAGATGTCAAATAGATTTCAGCAGAGCAGCAATCTGTTCCCCGAAATAATGAAAAACTAATATAGGTACTTCTGACATCAGATTATCTTCTTTGTAGATTGATTATCGTCACACTGAACAACCAGAGGAGGCTCCCCTAGGTGAAAGTTTAATACTGGTGCCGTGCTCTCGTCCAAAGCACTATCGCTGTTTTGTACCCCAATGCCAGCGTATCCCCTTTATCCGTGGTATACGAAGTAGAATTCAGGTCAGTTAGAACACATATGAAAGGCCCATTTTATATATGCGAAGAAAATCAAATTCTTCATTTGAAGTGTGAAACAGTTCGAAATGGTGAACGTACACGGTGGCGTTGATTCTGGGAAGTCGCGACGACTATCTGATACTCTCGACAACAAACAACCGTGGAAAGCGCAAACGCCTAATAGCGGCACTCCACATTGGGTGAGTGGAATTGAAAAGCTATCTGTCCCTCTCTCGGGCGATTTGAAGCTCGAAACAAGAAGAAAAGTGAACTTTTCACGGTGCGCAACAAATTATTTATTCATGTAAATAAATCAGTAGGGATCAATCGAAAGAATCGAAATACATCGAGAAAATGACCAGTCTGACTAGCCCCAACAATGAAGCCAACATATACCATTAACACAAACACGCACACACCATCTGCCATACATATATTCTCTAGTAATTATTGACACCACGTTCATCTTCTCCGTCTCATACTCGTTCTCATCAGGTAATTGGACAACGTTGGTTGCACGATCGAATTTATTCAATTTGTTGTTTGCATTCGTTCGACCAGTTGAGAGGCCGTTGAGCTGGAATGTGCATATTGCAAGTAGAAGAACAATGAGAGAACATGGATGTGTCATCATTCAGATTGACTCCTTCAATGCTGATCAATTATTTGGGTTTCCGTATCCAGTTGACACGTTGTGCTCTCTATCAATCCTGCATTTATATATCCATATGTGTTGTCTGACTACCCGTCGATTTCCACAGTGATGTTCAGTGATATTCACAGATTTTCGTGTATTGACTTGATATGATTGGTTGGGTAATAGACATAAGTTCGATTTGTAGTTGGACTATGTACTGAACTTCAGACAAAGGTATATGCAAATGACATGTATCAACGCATCCCACATATTTTTTTGAACTGTTTTCCTGTGTTTTTGTTTTTGTTTGCCAGTGGTTGTAATTTGATCTTTGATACCGAATTGACTGGAAGATTTGTCGACTTATGTTACACTTTGATCAGCATACAATCATACTCAGTTACATGGATTCAAAAAACAATAAGCTCACACTGAAAATTTGAGTGCATGGGAAAACTGTGTGCGAACCAAAAATGGCACCTTGAGTAAAGAATCAGGCAACATAATGGCAGATAAAATTCAACGGATTCAACAGCATTGCATACGGTAAATGAACGTGAAGCATTTGAACACTGGATAATTCACACCCTCGTGTGACCGTCTTTTGCCTCGTACAACGCATCAGCAACGTGTGGAATAAGACAAAGTAAGACAAGATGTAACAATTTTAACTCATGATCACTCTCCCACAGGCATTGGTGTGGCCAGTCCATTGTCCGATTTATCTCCACATTCGTGCGAGTGTTTGAACACGGGAATGTTAACTGCTGACAAACAGCCTGAGATAGACAGTGTGGAAATCTGTTTCTTATAAATTACCAACAAAGCATTGTTAGTACTTTGCAAATACTAAGTGACTAATAATGTTGGTGAATTGGTATTGTTTAATATCTGGATGTCTGATGCCGCACCTCGTGCTAACTATCCCACCATTAGGATTCTGCGTTAATGTGCACAAGATGATTTCCATTTGGCCTAAATGAAATGATTTTGACAATTTGGCAAAACCCTGGATATTTGTCAAGTATTTTGTGGATGCGACAGAGCGCTCTTATAGATATCCGTCGAATCATTGTGTAAATGGGGTTTCTGGATTTATTTTCATTCACTCATAGTCTTTATTGGAGAAGCTGCCATTCGAGGCCAAATGTTTGGCATTTTAGTCAAGAGTGACCTGTGTGTTACCCGTCTTTGACTACCACGCGGTTCTTTATTGGCCGCTGACTTCGGATTTCATTGCCTCCTGATTGCAAAAGAAAGCTTCTAGAAATCTCATCACATGACCACTAACTAATCTTAGTTAACTGGAAGATATCATTTTTGTATTTACCTCTCCCATCTTCCACATATCTACACTGGATATGTTGCTATTCAAATTTCTCTACCACTATCCTTATACTACAATTTGCATCAATGTTCAAATGGTCGATGTTCAGGGTAAAATATGCAAAGAAGCTAATAGTTTTACATACGCAAGATGTCAGAATTTTCGAATGCTGGCAACTGTTACATTAGATACGTCGAATCGCACTGCCTTACAGCTGACACATTGTGTTATTTTAAGGGTGGATCGCGCTCCACACCTACAAGAGTTGCATATACACGATGCTTTCTATCACCAGCAATTTGCAGGACTGCAGCACCAATGTTTTCAGTCAACTGATTCTGCTTCTACTGTCAAGTTGACCTTTGTGCTCGAATTCACACTTCACTTGTGGATAGAATTAGACCATATACATGTACAATTGCTGACATCGGTAATAATACAGGATTCTCTGAACGACTTACAAAATGTAGCCCCATAGCTACTCAAACATTTCACTCCTACAACGAATGCAGTATACGTAATCTCACAGCAATGGCAACAGGATCTTGACAACACAGCTCAAAAGGACACATTGGACGATGCATTCAACATCAATGTAAAGTTAACGCTGCACTCGAAGAGATTACTTTCATTGGGAAACGGATGATTCGAATGTTTTGTAACAGGGGAAAGTAGGACGTATACATATTTGCATACCAATCAGAGGAACACACAGAAAGTATCACACCTCGTTCACACAGTAACGGAAATACCCTAAACCCATCCGCAATTTACGGAACTCGACTTGTGCACATTGCCGCAGAATCCTAATGGTGGTAAAGTTAGCCGGCCGTATTTAACTCAAATTATAATCTTCACCTGGAAACAGAATTCTATGTCGTCCTTCAACCCATACAGTTGGATGCAACTTGCATTTGTCATGGAGACAAATATAATAAGCACATTTAAAAAGAAACCAGAATTCCACACTGTCTATCTCAGGATGTTTGTCAGCAGTTAACATTCCCGTGTTCAAACACTCGCACGAATGTGGAGATAAATCGGACAATGGACTGGCCACACCATCGCGTGTGACAAAGTGAGCATGAGTCGAAATTGTTTCATCTTGTCCTACTGTATCCTACTCCACACGGTGCTGATACGTTGCACGAGGCAAACCATGGTCAAATGTAGGTGAAAATTATTTAGTGTTCAAATGTTTCACGTTCAGTTACCGTATGCAGTTTTGTGTAATCCGTTGAATTTTATTTGCCTAAATGTTCTTCGCGCTGAGTATTTTTCGGAAACACGTTTTCCAGATAATTAATCACTGTGCAATTGTGCTGTACCGTTTACAATTTTCCCATGCACTCAAATTTTCAGTGTGAGCTTACTGTTTCCTTGAATCCGGGTAACTGAGTGTGATTGTATGCTGATCCAAGTTTAACAAATTTTACCTGGTCTTCCAGTCCATCCAAGATCGAAGATCAAATTACAACCACTGGCAAACAAAAACAAAAAAAACACAGGAAAACGGTTCAAGGCATTCTGTGGGATACGTTGATCCAGGTCAATTGCATACACTTTTGTCTGAAGTTCAGTACATAGTCCAATTACAAATCGAACTTCTGTCCATTACCCAACCAATCATATCAAGTCAATACACGAAAATCTGTGAATATCACTGAACATCACTGTGGAAATCGACGGGTAGTCAGACAACACATATGGATATATAAATGCAGGATTGATAGAGAGCACAACGTGTCAACTGAATACGGAAACCCAAATAATTGATCAGCATTGAAGGAGTCAATCTGAATGATGACACATCCATGTTCTCTCATTGTTCTTCTACTTGCAATATGCACATTCCAGCTCAACGGCCTCTCAACTGGTCGAACGAATGCAAACAACAAATTGAATAAATTCGATCGTGCAACCAACGTTGTCCAATTACCTGATGAGAACGAGTATGAGACGGAGAAGATGAACGTGGTGTCAATAATTACTAGAGAATATATGTATGGCAGATGGTGTGTGCGTGTTTGTGTTAATGGTATATGTTGGCTTCATTGTTGGGGCTAGTCAGACTGGTCATTTTCTCGATGTATTTCGATTCTTTCGATTGATCCCTACTGATTTATTTACATGAATAAATAATTTGTTGCGCACCGTGAAAAGTTCACTTTTCTTCTTGTTTCGAGCTTTAATTCTCCCGAGAGAGGGAATTTGTGTTGCCATTTTGATTGGGACAGATAGCATTTCAATTCCATCTGCACGAGTTGAAGTGTTTTTATTAGGCATTCGAGTTGTCCACGGTTGTGTTCGTTTTCGGTAATATCAATTAATCGTCCTGACTTCCCAGAATCAAAGCCACCGTGTAGCTTTACCGTATCAAACCGGATCACTCAGCAAGTGCAAATCTACACCGTATTTCTTTCCTTCCATCCTTGATCCATCCAGCACACTAAATGGAATAGCAAGATTTTAATGCAGACATATATCATATCTAAAACGGTTCATGTAGGATGGTGTTTTTGTGATATTTCTATCGGTTCTTTGAAATTGTATTCTGTGTTATAAATAAGAAATTGAATTTTCTTTGAATTATTCAAATTATTCACACTTTGTGTGTTTATGTGTTGATGAGGAATCATAAATTGAATTTGGTTTGATTGCATCAACTGGAGTGATCCTAAGGGAATCCGGTGAATGGTGAAATCGACAAATCTATTACATTGAAGGCTCCGGCTCAGGACTGATCCAACCTCCTTCTCTCATCACATCAAACATGTGTTTTCCGTCTGACTTCATGTGCTACACCTGTTTACACAATGAATGTGCTTAGTTCTTGCCAGGTTATCTTCGATCGTATTTTATCTTCAGGTATTTTTACCTGGAGCAATTCCAAAAATGATCGGATATATATATATATATATATATATATATATATATCATTGTACATATATATTCTTGTTTGTCTGTCCTTTAGATTACAATTCCGAAGCAAAATCCTCTGGTCATCTGGGAAATCCTGCACTCGGAAACACCGGACATAAATTTCGTTCAGGTTAGTAGAAATCAGTGGAGCTTATCCTCCTCTGAATTCAGAGCCTTTCCACGTCGAAAGTATGTGTATTACCAATGCGCCACCACACTACTGTCCGAATTGATCCGAAGCACCGAGATAATTTTCTTCAGATTTCGTCCCCTGTGGCAGCCAAATGCGAAGCACGTTCAACGTGGGTATCCTGAGGCATCCTATGGAGAAGACCCAATTTTTCGAGGAGCATTTGCTTCGAATTACCAGGACGATCTTGGAGTCTCAGTCCAAAGCTTCCAGACATATCTGAGTGTCATTCCGTACAGGTGTTGCTCAATTACGTGCCTCAGAGGATGTTGAGTTAAATATTTAGAGCATTCGATGATTAAATTTTGTCTCCAGCTATGCGTTTGCAATTGTGGATGGTAGAAACGCATTCGAGACCGGGAATCGCAACAGCAAAGCAAGGTTTTGAAGTACCATTTCTCCGTTTTGTCGCCATAATATGTTCGAACATCTCTTTGGTATTCGTCTGCAGTGTACTGCTGCTAGAAAAGCACAAACGTCGGCAATACTTGTGATTAAATTTGCGTTTCACTTGAAATCCGGGGATACAAGTGATACAATGGCATTGCGATAGAGAACAACAATGTGCTTTGGACGACAGCTCAAAACCCATTCTGGCCTACTACCTACAGGAGCTTATTTCGGTTGTTCAGTGTAATGACAACCGATGTAGAAAGGGAGATAATCTGATATGATATGTACTTATATAAGTTAAATTATCATCCCGAAACTCAGATGGTTATCGCGTACATATTACTACAGGCGTGTTCTGCGACTGAAAATTTCGTACCACTGGGGTTTGATGTATTTTGATTATCGACTTGAATGCAATAGATGATGAAGATCTAGAAAAAAAATGCAGAGTGTCGGCCTGCGACAATGTGAAGCAACTACTCATGTGTATTATTTAAATCGATGGCTCCGATCAGAATAAGATTTGCCAACAAGGCTATCCCCAATTTTCAATTAGCTAGAATTAGTCTCCGTCGATGACGGGCTCGTTATCAAGGAAAACTGACTGCTTTTCTAGTAACCACTTCGAGGTGAATTGTTGCACAACACTATAGATGATGCCATCCGCAGAGCAAAGAAAGTATTATACTGGTCTGTTACGAACATTTGGATTAAGTACTGCTTTTCGCGATATGGACAATGTCAAACTCATTGCAACAGATGGAGAACAACGTACACGCTCCTGGCAGACAACGAGGGATGATATTTTCGAGCATGAAAGTAAATGTTTTTGGATTCTAGTGGGTTAGTACCGTGAATGTACAGACATTTACTCACTACTTAACACGAGCGCGTTAAACGTGATCAACCGATGACGAGCTCGTTGCGCCCGGTACGAAATAAAGGGCACATTGTTCTCGCACGAAACCGACCATGATTCACGTGCGTAGAATCCCAGCATTTTACTCAGAGTTGGGAATGTTAACAACAAACCAGTAGTCGATAGCTCATGGCGGGGTTGAGTCAGCAGTAACTGTAGCGAAAATAATATCAAGTTTAGCAATGTAATCGGCAAATGAGCTCCATTTCAGGCTTTTATGTAAAATAAACATTCCTAATATCATTTCTAATTAAAGTCCGATGTAGGGATGACGATTGGAGAACTCATACATTGCTTTCGAGTGTGCGTGATGTTTTGGAGTACAGAAGAGGAGAATTGATATGAATAAATGAAGTTGGCATGGTGAAGATACACACAATTCTCGTGATTATTCTCTGGAGCACAGAACCATTCATGGCTGGGATATTGAGTAGAAGTGATGGGTTTGGAATTTTTTCCAGAAAGCCCTCATCAATGAATGAATTAGTTCAACTGAGAAGTCGAAGTGAAAGCGCATTTGAAGAGCGAGCTTTCTGTAAGGTGAAGAATGTTGATAAGAAACAGAGAAAAGAGTAGCAACTGGGTTCATCAGAGATTGGAGGAAGTGAGAGCAGTGGCTGAAACGTCGTCTATGGGCAGCTTTGTTCTTTTGGCACACAGCACACAATCGGATTTCAGGAATCGAACACGAAGGGAGAGACAACAATTATCTGAGTTGACCGGAATAGGGTGCATCCAAAAGGATCAGTTAAAAAAGCCGGTTGGGATTCACGGTTGGACCAAAACCATCTCGTGCATGAGCATTGCCTTTTATCACAACAAATATTCTATAAACCGTTTCTCTCTACCATTGAAACGAAGTAGTTCGAAGACAAAGATATATTGTTCCTGTGAAACCCAAACTTCGATCATCGGCCTGGTGGGATTCATGCACATTGTATTTCACCAATTAGTCAATGTCCATATTCTCACCTCAATTGCCATCAAGAGCATTCAAATGTAACTAGAGCGTACCCCTTAAAGTCCCAACTATCAGTTTCGTATTTGTGGTCACATTGAGTGTGTGAATCTGCCGGAGAAATAGTTTGACCTATGATGTTTTCCCAAGTGTGTGCTTCAAAATATGAACCAAGCTCACATAGAGCCTTAATAAATGGCAATGTTCTCACTGTTCAGATAATCATCCCCAGGCCTCTATCATCTAAACACGGATCTACCACACGAATGACCAAGCTGGAATAGGAAACCACTGAAGAAGTCGAACGTTCTGTAAGTTCACAAACTAGGGCATTAGGATTTATCCTGCATTGCCAGAACAACAATGCATATCCTGGCCAAATCAAGTAGATGAATAAACAAAATTAGTATAAAGCACTTTAACTATAATCATGAACTTTGTAGTAAAACGTGAAGTAAACGAATAGGTCGTGAATTTTGATTTACGAGACTCAAGCCATTAGCAAATCGCTTCCACCAACCATCATAGTTTCACGAGATATTCAGGAAAAATCACTCGTCAAGGCATGGACCACCGGACCACCCTGCATTGAGTCAACCCACTCTCATTACGTGGATTCGTTGCCACAGAATATTCAATAATAATAATAGTAAGCTAGACTATTTGTCAGGGTGACAGAACTGAAACTTATTGTGTTTCTATTCTGTACTTCCCTGTTCCCCACTCCTGCAGAAGAACGACATGGGAACGGTCAATCGTCCCAGTATGTTGTGGGCATGGTGCGGCAAACTGCTGATGTCTATCTATTTCCACGCAAGTCGAAATGGAGTTAATCTGGTTGAGTCGAATTATATATCCTTTTTTACTAAGCATCTAACACAAACTGAATCGCTGGACTTAGGATTGATCGATCTAGGTTGAATATATTCACTACAGAGCATATCAAGTAAACTCGTGTCAAAATCCATCATAGAATATGTATATTTTAAGAACACAGATTGGCGAACAAGCTCGTTTTCAGTGATTCATACTCATACCAATAGCTCAAAATATATCAATCACTTTTATGACTATGTCGAAAGCAACGCAATCGAGATAAGCATTCTCTTAAAATCTTTGAAGCAATTACTGTTTTTCTGCACACACAACATTCACTTCAAATTCAATGGTCACATTTACCATCAAAAGGACGGGGTAGCAATGGGCTCCTCACTTGGACCATTGTTCGATGACGCTCTGATGGCAAAGTTGGGAAACGGTTCACTTGAATCAACGACCCACAGCTATTGTTTATACAAAGGCTATGTAGATGACATCTTTTGTGGAAACAATTCCTCAGACCAGATAGGCCAACTGTAAAAACTCCAAGAGAGCCTGTGGTGGAAAGAAAGCCAGTATACATAAATTTGCCATTCAAATGCAACGCGTTGGCAAAGATTGTGCACAGAACATTGCTAGGCGTCCTCAAAATGTGCTCAGTGGAAGTATTTGGACAGCCTTATATATATATATATATATATATATATATATAGAAATATTCTCATGCTAGTATGAGGTTCACCTATATATTCTGATCAAACGGAGTCGATACTCTGATATATCGTGGCGATTTGTACAACGTTTCACTAGATAATATAGGTAAAATAGAGTCAACTTTCCCATCCGGATTGCAAGTGCTTTTAGAATCACTACCATTTTAACTTACATCGCTCACACGTATGGGCTCTGACCTCGACCTGATCGAATGTGTGCATACTTCGTGACTTTGCAGTGAGAATAAGAGGCTGGAAGGTGAGCGATTGTTTTCATTCATTTCTATATGTGCTCTTATAAATCAAATTAAAATTTGGGTTCATTTATTCTGAGGGATGAATGTTCAGCACATATATACTGATATGATCTACGGGTCGACTTTAGGCTATTTGGTGAGTGGTGATCACACGATCGATCCAAATAATGTATTCAGATTCATACAATGTGCCCCACCCAATCCGCCGCAACCGGTCCGATTTCGGGCCCTAGTCACGGTAGAAGCAGTCGTCTTTCACCTACTAACTCTTGAAATGTGTGTACTTTGCCAAGCTGTTCATCATTCCTGCCCAAGATCGGGGGGCACGAATCGCCGAATATACCCTAAAAAACAGTATCGATTATCGTTCTTGACGGTACGAATTTTGCTCTCTCACTACCAAACCCATACAGTAGGGGCACTTCTTCACTATGCCCCCACCCCTTCCCACAGTTTACTAAGCTATAGCAATGACCTTTATCCCAGTCAATGGCAAATGTATTCTACGGTGCCACAACCCAAGAGAATTGTAAGAGTGCGTGTAGGATTCGTTGAAGAAAAATTTCCACTCACTAGTATCTTGGTTCTAATGCGACCAAGACCACGATGGGACTATCCAGACTGAGTGGAATTTACGGCAGGTTGTAGTGCAGTAAACGTATAACCGTCAAACCAGAAAATTATCGCCTGTCAAAAGCATCCCACCTAAAGCACGTTGTTTATTTACGTTGTCGTAGATTTCTTATGAGTACTAACTCTACTCCAACAGTTTATGCCCAGACGTTAATTTAGGTACATATCAGATTTTCGCAAGTTACTACACACGTGAGGTTGTTATCACATTTGAATCGCAAAGAGCTGGCATGGAATAAGAGTTCATCTTTAGAATAACAAGGTGATTTTTCCAGTTATTAGCTCGGCTAACACGGCTCACCTTCAGAAAGGGGATTTTCAGTATCACCAGTATGGTTTCATATCTGATACAAAAAGGGATTCATGTAGTTAGCCTAATGTGGAGAGCTCAAGTATGGAGATTATTGGGCAGAAGTGTACATGGTACGCAAATTTGACCAGTACCAACAACCGCAAAACCAGTCGTGTGCTTGTCATCGGTATACAATGCTTTACTATTTATAGTGGTATCAATTCACTTGTCCCAGACGGAAGCTAGAATTTAAGGCCATGTCACGTGAACACCAATAACATGGTGAATCAATTTGATTTGATTCGAGTATAAAGTCTTCGTTGGTACTTGGACTTCCTATCGAGTACTCGATCGTTATCAGATTCAATCACTTTGTGGTAGCCGGTTAGATACCCCTGAAAACGTCAACACAGAAGGAAGCCATTTTATGTGATTTCATACAAACCATTGAGAACTAACCTGGCTAAGTCGGTCGTCATGTCTTACACACATATTTGTTCAACCCATGTTCCAGTTCCATTGTGGGCATGTGAGAGTTGCTGTACTGACGATTTCTAACATGTATGAACCAGCCGTACAATGACTGATACTATTTACAACTCTTTGGGACAACCTCGAGACATTCAAACCTAAATAGAAGCAAATCAGTGAAAGGTGTTGTGGCGATTCTCCTGACATTGTCGTTTTTCGGACTAATCTATCTTCCCTATCCGAGTTTGGAAACTGAGTCATTGGAATCTTCATTGACTTCACCATCATAGGCTATTTTGCAACTGGAGGGATATGTCCACAGTTGTATTCTCCAGGGCCTCACGTGAGAAATAGCCTGGTGTATTATTCCCCAGTAAGACCGTTTTCTGTAATGGCAAAAAGGGGAACCTTTAATTTTCGAACCAACTGAATTTTATCTTGTTCTCGGCATTTTTGATAAGGAAACACTAACAAAGTTGAGTGCGATTTTGTGTAGACCATATCAGCCGGCGTTTTGAGTTTTTCAAATCCAAAGTCACTAAAATGAAATTGATTGTGAGATTCTTTTATCGACTGACCTACAACGTGGATAAAAAGTGAGTACTTTCTGTGGAGGTCCAATTTCGAATGTTACTACTTGCAATGTTGTTAGTAGGCAAATTGAAACAAATAATACAATGTCCATAATAAAGTCAATGTATCGTGCAACCTACTGCTCTGGATTTGTGTCTTCCGAGATGAGGAAAATTGGTCCGCTTGGCTTGAATATTGTCAAATGAGTATCCCGTATATTGTCGGTACGCCATACACTATTTTTTCAGTTTTACAGGATGTGCAAAGCCTCCAGCATTCGTAGTCGTGACTGTACCGATGTTTTCAAAAGAGTAAAGAGAAAAATATTCAAAATAAATTGCGTGTAGATAATAACCCATCGTCTGCTGGTGGTCATTTATCTCACCCCGTGACCAGTCTCCAATAGTTACCACATGGTTGTGGCCACGACGTCTTAACTACTCCCAACCACAGAAGTTCCTTAGGGTGTCGTTCTATCACTCTGTTTCTATCTCACATTTACTAATCATTTCAACGTATTCTTACATTCCAATGAATAAGGTTTACGTGAATTACCGCAAGGCGATTCTCGTCATGCCTAAAAGGAACGTGACGAAATATACGTGATCCACAACGTCCAACAAATCTGATTGATAGTTCATACCATTATCACCATAGAATTTGTGGTGCACTCCTTCAGCTTAAATATAGCCTTTCGATGAGGTCAATCTAACCCGCCGTTGAACACAGAATAGTTTCTGTAGTGGAACAGAGGTGACAAGTTGCCGTCCGGGTACTGGTACCGAGAGACTAGCACTACTAAGGAGCGACTAATAAATGAAAAACGGACGTGAAGACATAATTGTGAGAGATCGATGAAAAGGGACACATAATTGAATAAGAAAATAGTGTTTGACAATATTTTTAATTCATAAGTGGATGATGAACATATCCTCAGTCTCACTAGTAAGAGTTAATGGTCCAGATCTACACCGTGTTTTGCTATATTAGGTGGCCACTGAAGAATCTCCGTCCTGCACCCTGCACACACAGACGCTACGGAAATCGATCTAGCGATGCATGGAAACAGCATTTGGACGAATATGGCAATAATTTTACCTTATTATGTAACGACATAGAATACGAAGAAGTTAATGGGCCAGAAGAACCCCACTTCTGGAATTAGATACGAGTATTTCGCAATATCACGACACATCTGGACACTTAGCTGAGATTCGTGCAACTTTCACAGTTTCCGTGACACATCCCAAAGAACTTAATGACAATATGGTTTCCATTTGGTTATGTTGAGCACTTTGTGCAGAACAATGGAGTGAGGCTAAAAGGAATGCTGAAGCTACCTCACCTGTGCACCGTCAGCATGCAGTCTTAGTCCAACGATGTGATGAACTGATGAACAACGAAGACGACCAGAGGAAGCACAATATGGATTCAGTACAGTGCGATTGTGCTCCTAGCAAATGATCTGATAACGAACTCAAACAAAGGGATACATAGTCACATTGCTTATCTGAATTGCATCCTTACCGTAAAGTGCTTTTCCGAAATAACTGAATCCCGAGGTGCGGAATTGGTCAAACATGTTTGATAGATCTCTCAATCGGCAGCGGTTGATTGACCTCATGCATGCTTTCTATAACCATTTATTGCACTTGCAAAAATGAGCAACACCAACTTGGTTGTTCATTTTGTCTCCGGTGTTAACAAACGAGACCCACATGCAGCCATGAATTTTCATTATTCTATGTGGTCGTTCAACTCATATCGTTGGATACTAATGGCATTTGTCATGAGGGAAAATACAATAAGCACATTCTCGATGGAGATGATAATTTGGGTTGAATGCGACCGATGGAATGCAATGAGAATAGTGTCACACTCCAGAGACGTTTGAAGATGCCAAATGGATTTCAGCAGAGCAACCATCTGTTTCTCTGAACAAAATTATATGGGTACTTCTGATATCAGTATATCTTCCTTTGTAGATTTGTTGTCATCACACTGAACAACTGAAAGAAGCTCTCTCAGGTAATAGGCCAATACTGGTGCTGTGCTCTCGTCCAAAGCATATTGTTGTTTTATCCGTGGTATACAAAATAGATTTCAGGTCATTTAGAACACATATGAAAGGCCTATTTTATACATGCGAAGAAAGTCGAATTCTTCATTTGAAGTGTGAAACAGTTCGAAATGGTGAAGGTACACGGTTGCGTTGATTCTGGGAAGTCGCGACGACTATCTGATACTCTCGACAACGAACAACCGTGGAAAGTGCAAACGCCTAGTAGCGGCACTCCACATTGGGCGAGTGGAATTGAAAAGCTATCTGTCCCTTTCTCGGGCGATTTGAAGCTCGAAACAAGAAGAAAAGTGAACTTTTCACGGTGCGCAACAAATTATTTATTCATGTAAATAAATCAGGAGGGATCAATCGAAAGAATCGAAATACATCGATAAAGTGACCAGTTTTACTAGCCCCAACAATGAAGCCAACATATACCATTAACACAAACACGCACACACCATCTACCATACATATATTCTCTAGTAATTATTGGCACCACGTCCATGTTCTCCGTCTCATACTCGTTCTCATCAGGTAATTGGACAACTTTGGTTGCACGATCGAATTTATTCAATTTGTTGTTTGCATTCGTTTGACCAGTTGAGAGGCCGTTGAGCTGGAATGTGCATATTGCAAGTAGAAGAACAATGAGAGAACATAGATGTGTCATCATTCAGATTGACTCCTTCAATGCTGATCAATTATTTGGGTTTCCGTATTCAGTTGACACGTTGTGCTCTCTATCAATCCTGCATTTATATATCCATATGTGTTGTCTGACTACCCGTCGATTTCCACAGTGATGTTCAGTGATATTCACAGATTTTCGTGTATTGACTTGATATGATTGGTTGGGTAATGGACAGAAGTTCGATTTGTAATTGGACTATGTACTGAACTTCAGACAAAGGTATATGCAAATGACATGTATCAACGCATCCCACATATTGTTTTGAACTGTTTTCCTGTGTTTTTGTTTTTGTTTGCCATTGGTTGTAATTTGATCTTTGATACCGAATTGACTGGAAGATTTGTCGACTTATGTTACACTTTGATCAGCATACAATCATACTCAGTTACATGGATTCAAAAAACAATAAGCTCACACTGAAAATTTGAGTGCATGGGAAAACTGTGTGCGAACCAAAAATGGCACCTTGAGTAAAGAATCAGGCAACATAATGGCAGATAAAATTCAACGGATTCAACAGAATTGCATACGGTAAATGAACGTGAAGCATTTGAACACTGGATAATTCACACCCTCGTGTGACCGTCTTTTGCCTCGTACAACGCATCAGAAACGTGTGGAATAAGATAAAGTAAGACAAGATGTAACAATTTTAACTCATGATCACTCTCCCACAAGCATTGGTGTGGCCAGTCCATTGTCCGATTTATCTCCACATTCGTGCGAGTGTTTGAACACGGGAATGTTAACTGCTGACAGACAATCTGAGATAGACAGTGTGGAAATCTGTTTTTTTATTTATAAATTACCAACAAAGCATTGTTAGTACTTTGCAAATACTAAGTGACTAATAATGTTGGTGAATTGGTATTGTTTAATAACTGGATGTCTGATGCCGCACCTCGTGCTAACTATCCCACCATTAGGATTCTGCGTTAATGTGCACAAGATGACTTCCATTTGGCCTAAATGAAATGATTTTGACAATTTGGCAAAACCCTGGATATTTGTCAAGTATTTTGTGGATGCGACAGAGCGCTCTTATAGATATCCGTCGAATCATTGTGTAAATGGGGTTTCTGGATTTATTTTCATTCACTCATAGTCTTTATTGGAGAAGCTGCCATTCGAGGCCAAATGTTTGGCATTTTAGTCAAGAGTGACCTGTGTGTTACCCGTCTTTGACTACCACGCGGTTCTTTATTGGCCGCTGACTTCGGATTTCATTGCCTCCTGATTGCAAAAGAAAGCTTCTAGAAATCTCATCACATGACCACTAACTAATCTTAGTTAACTGGAAGATATCATTTTTGTATTTACCTCTCCCATCTTCCACATATCTACACTGGATATGTTGCTATTCAAATTTCTCTACCACTATCCTTATACTACAATTTGCATCAATGTTCAAATGGTCGATGTTCAGGGTAAAATATGCAAAGAAGCTAATAGTTTTACATACGCAAGATGTCAGAATTTTCGAATGCTGGCAACTGTTACATTAGATACGTCGAATCGCACTGCCTTACAGCTGACACATTGTGTTATTTTAAGGGTGGATCGCGCTCCACACCTACAAGAGTTGCATGTACACGATGATTTCTATCACCAGCAATTTGCAGGACTGCAGCACCAATGTTTTCAGTCAACTGATTCTGCTTCTACTGTCAAGTGACCTTTGTGCTCGAATTCACACTTCACTTGTGGATAGAATTAGACCATATACATGTACAATTGCTGACATCGGTAATAATACAGGATTCTCTGAACGACTTACAAAATGTAGCCCCATAGCTACTCAAACATTTCACTCCTACAACGAATGCAGTATACGTAATCTCACAGCAATGGCAACAGGATCTTGACAACACAGCTCAAAAGGACACATTGGACGATGCATTCAACACCAATGCAAAGTTAACACTGCACTCGAAGAGATTACTTTCGTTGCGAAACGGATGATTCGAATGTTTTGTAACTGGGGAAAGTAGGACGTATACATATTTGCATACCAATCAGAGGAACACACAGAAAGTATCACACCTCGTTCACACAGTAACGGAAATACCCTAAACCCATCCGCAATTTACGGAACTCGACTTGTGCACATTGCCGCAGAATCCTAATGGTGGTAAAGTTAGCCGGCCGTATTTAACTCAAATTATAATCTTCACCTGGAAACAGAATTCTATGTCGTCCTTCAACCCATACAGTTGGATGCAACTTGCATTTGTCATGGAGACAAATATAATAAGCACATTTAAAAAGAAACCAGAATTCCACACTGTCTATCTCAGGATGTTTGTCAGCAGTTAACATTCCCGTGTTCAAACACTCGCACGAATGTGGAGATAAATCGGACAATGGACTGGCCACACCATCGCGTGTGACAAAGTGAGCATGAGTCGAAATTGTTTCATCTTGTCCTACTGTATCCTACTCCACACGGTGCTGATACGTTGCACGAGGCAAACCATGGTCAAATGTAGGTGCAAATTATCTAGTGTCCAATTGTTTCACGTTCAGTGATCGTAAGCACTTTTGTTGAATTTGTTGGATTTTATTTACCTAAATGTTTTCCGCGTTGAGTACTTTTCGGGAACAAGTTTTCCAGATAATTAATCACTGTGCAATTGTGCTGTACCGTTTACAATTTTCCCATGCACTCAAATTTTTCAGTGTGAGCTTTGAATCTATGTAACTGAGTGTGATTGTATGCTGATCCAAGTTTAACAAATTTTACCTGGTCTTCCAGTCCATCCAAGATCGAAGATCAAATTACAACCAATGGCAAACAAAAACAAAAAAAACACAGGAAAACGGTTCAAGGCGTTCTGTGGGATACGTTGATCCAGGTCAATTGCATACACTTTTGTCTGAAGTTCAGTACATAGTCCAATTACAAATCGAACTTCTGTCCATTACCCAACCAATCATATCAAGTCAATACACAAAAATCTGTGAATATCACTGAACAACACTGTGGAAATCGACGGGTAGTCAGACAACACATATGGATATATAAATGCAGGATTGATAGAGAGCACAACGAGTCAACTGAATACGGAAACCCAAATAATTGATCAGCATTGAAGGAGTCAATCTGAATGATGACACATCCATGTTCTCTCATTGTTCTTCTACTTGCAATATGCACATTCCAGCTCAACGGCCTCTCAACTGGTCGAACGAATGCAAACAACAAATTGAATAAATTCGATCATGCAACCAAAGTTGTCCAATTACCTGATGAGAACGAGTATGAGACGGAGAACATGGACGTGGTGCCAATAATTACTAGAGAATATATGTATGGTAGATGGTGTGTGCGTGTTTGTGTTAATGGTATATGTTGGCTTCATTGTTGGGGCTAGTAAAACTGGTCACTTTATCGATGTATTTCGATTCTTTCGATTGATCCCTCCTGATTTATTTACATGAATAAATAATTTGTTGCGCACCGTGAAAAGTTCACTTTTCTTCTTGTTTCGAGCTTCAAATCGCCCGAGAAAGGGACAGATAGCTTTTCAATTCCACTCGCCCAATGTGGAGTGCCGCTACTAGGCGTTTGCACTTTCCACGGTTGTTCGTTGTCGAGAGTATCAGATAGTCGTCGCGACTTCCCAGAATCAACGCAACCGTGTACCTTCACCATTTCGAACTGTTTCACACTTCAAATGAAGAATTCGACTTTCTTCGCATGTATAAAATAGGCCTTTCATATGTGTTCTAAATGACCTGAAATCTATTTCGTATACCACGGATAAATGGGATACGCTGGCATTAGGGTACAAAACAGCGATAGTGCTTTGGACGAGAGCACGGCACCAGTATTAAACTTTCACCTAGGGCAGCCTCCTCTGGTTGTTCAGTGTGATGATAATCAATCTACAAAGGAAGATAATCTGATGTCAGAAGTACCTATATGAGTTTTTTCATTATTTCGGGGAACAGATTGTTGCTCTGCTGAAATCTGATTGACATCTTTAAGTGTCTATGGAGTGTGACACTGTTCTCGTTGCATCCCACCGGTCGCATTCAACCAAAATTATCATCTCCATCGAGAATGTGCCTATTGTATTTTCCCTCATGACAAATGCAATTTGTATCCAAAGATATGGGTTGGAAGACTACATAGAATAACGGAAATTTCAAAATTGTATATTCATTTGAACCATACAAGCTCACGTAATGTCATCGTCCTATGTTTGATTGATTGTTTAGGCAGTTGTGTTGCATACCATCAGACGGAAAACACCAATCTGGTGTTATGAGAGAAGAAGGTTGGATCAGGTATGGGCTGGAGCCTACAACAAGTAGTTTTGTCGGTTCCACTGGCCACCTGATCTACCACGGATTCCATTAGTCGACAGAATCAGATCGGATTCAAATCCTGATTCCTCTCTCTCATAATTGGTTCAAGCTTACACTGAACACGGGAGACAACCAACTGAATGTCTGAATTGTACGATAACACCGAAATGTATAAATTAATCTAATCTGATGCTGGGAGCAATTCCTTATGTGATGCCATTGTTTGGATACCGAAGAGAACATACATGCAGACCGTTCCGCTGTAGTTCTCAAACGTCAATCTGGGAACACACTAAAGTAGTGAACGTTCATCTCGTGGGACGGACATCATGCAGGATCAACTTTCATCGCTGTAAACGAGGCCACCTGTTGAGTGAGAAAGATACAGGTTCTTCCTCAGAAGCTCACGCGACAACCGACAAACCCTCAAGGCCCAATGATACCGTAGACCATCCAATACAATTGTCGGATGATGACAAGAACTCGTCAAGCACCACAGTATCTCTCCGTCACGATTTATTGTCAAATAATCATTCCCATCAACCAGTGTTGATTGGAGACTATATCAGAATGCTCGAACTTCGTTTTATAATTAGAATATGCATATCGCTCGAGGACGCATGTAGCAGCTTTGATCAGAGTTGCATATGCGGTCGATATGTAGTTTGACCTTTTGCCTTCGGAACTTGGACTGCTCAATTTTGTTCTCCTTAGGACAATCCGTACGTCAGCAAATTTATTCCATCACAATTCACAAACAAAAAGATGCTCAGGGTCTTTGAATTCGGTTAGTCCTAAGGGTCGAGTGACTATGTTGACGCGATTATACATCTCCCAGACTCACAGGGAAGGTCACATAGGAAATGGATGAACCGTGCAATCAAATCAAGCAATTACAACCGATTTAAAAGGAAGATGAGTACGAGATTAATATGCCATTCTGAAATGATACTGAGGTCTTTTTTCGTGCAATAAAAAACTCGATGGGATTCCTTAGTATATAAGCTGTAATTTTTAAACATGTGTGAGGCTCAAATTTTTGATGGAGTGAGTTGAATGTCCAACGAACTGGTTTTCGTGAAGTCTCCAGTTCCAGTGACTAGCCACTCTCTGGCTACATTTGAAAGCTCTTGATAGCACTTCGAGTGAGAATATGGACATTAGTTATCTGGTGTGATGCGATGTACCCGAAGCTCACTAGATCGATGATCGAATTTTGAGTATCACACTAACAAGATATTTCTGTTTCCGAACTACTTTGTTTCGATGGTAGACAGAAACGGTTTATAGAATATTTGTGGTTACCAAAGGCAATTCTCTTACACGAGGTCGTTTTGTTCGAACCGGTAAAACTAATTGGCTTTTCTAACTGATTCATCTGGCTGCACCCTTTTAAGTGATTCTATTCCGGTCAGCTCAGATAACCGTCGCCTATCTGATGAACACAATGATTCGTTTCACTGGTTTCCACTTTGTGTCCGATTCTGGATGTCCCATGACGTGCTGTGTGCCGAACGAAATAGACTCTCTATAGATGACGTTTCATCCACTTCCATCACTTCTTCTTTTCTACGACAAACATGGTTGCTTCTCGTATCCCGCGTTCTTGTGAACATTCCTCATCTTCAGGGAAGCTCACAATTTAAATACATTCCCACTCCAACTGTCTCGTTCAATGGATCCATCCACACCAACATCGTGAGATTTATAACCCAACTGTCATTCCAACTCTCCGTTGATGAGGACATTCTGATATATTCTGAACCCATCATTCCTCTCCAACATCCCAGCTCTGATAGGACCCGTGTTCCACAGAAGTGATAAAAGATATGTGTGTGTATCTTTCCCCATGCAAACGGCATCCCTTACACTTCAATATTCCACTTTGGCGCTCTAAAACGTCACACACCTTTGAAAGTAATGTATGATTTCTTTCCAACCATCATTCCTACATCAAACTGCAATTAGGAATAATATTTGGATTGTTTCTCCCATAGAGAAGCCTGAAGTGGCGCTCATTTGCGGATTGTGTTGCTAAACTCAACATTATTTTCGCTACGGTTTCTGCTAGCTCTTTCCCATACTGAGCTATGGACTACTGGTTTGATGTTCACACTCCCAACTCTCAGTGAAATGCCGGAATTGTGCTCAAGTGAATTGCCGTCTGCTGTGAGAAAACAGTGTCTCTGTCATTCCGTATCGACACAGCGAGCTCTTATGTGTTCCAGGTAGTAGTGGTAACAGAAGAGGTTTTACTGTTATAACCAGAATATAATTTGCATGAAGATTGAAAACTCACATAATGCATCACCACGACGTGCTCTCAAACCGTTATTCCCCCAGTATCGTTACTTGTTAGTACATATATTTATCGAATTTTGCCTTCTGCTAGCATTGCACGTTACAAGTGATGACTGTACCAAGATCAAAGAAGAATCCCAGGATTATGTCGAAGGTTCACAAAAGGACGAGATGATTGCTGGAGTGAGGTTGTTATGGGCGGAAAGTCGACACAATGACGTGTAATCTACTACTCGGGATAGACTTGTTCACCAAATTTATTTGCTAACGACATCGACACACTCAGTACCACTGATGAGATCAGATAGTGTAACGGGGCGAATAAAATCAAGCTCCTCATAGAATTTAAGGGAGAAAACGTAGAGAGATACACTGTGGACATTCTGACAAGTTTTGGTGGATGTGTTTGACCAAGGTGAGAAATAACAGCTGGCTACACTATTCAAGACTCGTGCTGATATGCTCGCGTGGACCGACACAGACTGAGGCCGAACTGATTTATTAAGACATCTATTAGACGCCGGTGAGTCGTATCCTATGAGAAAGTCGCCCGGCCGGAGAAAGTGAATGCAGTGATACAACAGATGTTAGAAAACAGCATAACCCAGCCATCATAGTCACCATGGCCGTTACCTGTTGTGTTATTAAAAAGGATGGTAATTTCGAATTATGCACTGATTAATCCTAGTTGAATTCGATCAAGAACAGGGATGCTTCAACCTACAACAAATAGACGACCCGTTTGATGTCCATGGAGAAATACGTACAATGCATCACTAAACTTGCCTGGTGGTTAATGGTAGGCGGAAGTTGAAGAGTTTGACAGACAAGAATCAGCATTCATGATACCAACGAGGGTGCAAGAGTTTCAGAACACACCCTTTTCTGTCTAATTAACTCGCGAGATCAATGCTCTTGCCAATTTTCAGTCTACCTGGACGACCTCATCGTTCACGGAAAATCGGCCACTGAACAATTGACTAAACTGAAAATGTTACTGGACAGTCTAGACCAGAATGGATTAAACGTGAAACGATCCAAATGTTGCCCTATTCAGAAAGAAACAAACTGCCTTGGGAGTGGGATCGCCGAAGATGGAGTCCACTTTGAATCCCCGAATATCAGACAAGCAAAATCGTGGCCACTACCCTGTGACGTTGACGACAGCCATAGTTTCCTGAGATTGGCGTCACATTACAGAAGATTCGTTGCTAACCGCGGTTATTTCACCACCCCACCTCACCTGTTACGGGAGGTAGTTCAAATTTTGCATGGTTTGAATATTTTGGCCGAGATTCTTATAACTTATGGACAAAACTAGCTCCAGCATTGTGACTTTTGAAACCGTGTTTTATAGCAAATAGGCGAGGATGGCCCTGAACATGCGATAGCCTGTGGCAGTCCGAGCTTAATAAGTCCTAAATGAACTTCTTTGCCATCAGGAGAGAGAAGCACCCTGGGTATACTTCAGCAAATACTACTGATGCCATTTACTCAGTGGAAACATTCTAGTTTGCACTGATTAATAATCGCTCCAATGGCTTAACAATAAGGAGATCTATGAATATCAGACAGAGAGGTGGCATCAGTCGTTACGAGAATACGAATTTGTCTGTTGACATCATCCCAGCAAACGAGGTTCTAACTCAGATGCTGTCCAGAAGATCAGCCCTCTATCACAGGCTTGCCTGTTTTGTAAGACAAAACAAGTAAAGCTAGTGAACTGTGGGATGCGCAAGCCACAGGCAGTGTGAGCATATTCGAGCTAAAGATCTCAAAACGAAATTAATTTCAAGTCAAGCCAAGGACACATCTTATTTGTCCAGAAGGGGTAAACTTTCAGCGAAAGGTAATGAGTCACATGCTTCGGAAGTGGCAAGGAGTGCATGAATGTAGAAAAACGATGGTGACTAAATTAAGCTGACCAGCATGCCGTGTTCGTCCATACAGAACTTGTTGGAAAAGGACAATCGTGATTGGGTAGGCTTTTCTCACAAGTCGTTCACAAGTTGTTCTTTTGAAACCAGAAATTTTGCTAGATATGGATTGACCGAGTTATAAAGCCTTGCGGTCCAGGCACATGCCAACTTGAATTTCTAACATGTAGCACAGTGGGAATTACTGTGAATTAGATTTGAATGAATGTGGGAATATGTCGTCAGAAATTCTAGTGTTGCGCAGCCGATCGAATGCAGAAAAATGGATCCTTTTCCACGAAATTTATTACCTCAGGGTGGAATTTGTTACTGTACTCAGAACTGCGTTTACCGGGATGCTTGATCAGTACAAAGTTTTCCCAAGCAAACTAGGGAAAATGACAGGGAGCGGTATAACTAGCGACATAGCACTCAATACTGAATAAACGTAAAGCTGATATGGGTAGGTACATGAAGAGAATTTTGACGAAAGATGTACAATGTCAAACTTATTACCTTGAGTAGGTATCTTGTCCACTTAAAATCTGTTGAAGTAAGCATATCGGGATATTTATATCACTGAATATTTTGCATGTTGGAACTTCCTACCATGAAGGCTGGATAATTTGATGGGGATTCGCAATCAGCTGAAAAGAGTACTTCTGCACACTGATTTGGATTAAGTGCTGATTTGACAATGCTGGACCATCTTATCATCGAACAAATAGACTTTTGAAGTAGACTGATATTATTACTGTCCTAAGAATCACATAACGGGCCACAATATGGTCGGCGTATTCAAAGGTAATGGGTGACGATTTAGCGACAAATTGAATGAATTAGGAATTCTGGATAGTCCCGTGGAACTACAGTCTGGGGTTCTGTACAGAACATATATAACAACAAAAGAGCTCCTGAGGATAAAGCGTGTCTAGCTTTCATTGGTTTTACAGCGAATATTTTATGTGTCGCGTGTAATTAGGCATGAGAATGAACGACACCAAACATGATATATTTAGGTAATAACACCTCCCCCACTGGATTTCACGCCTGGATATCTCTCCAGCCTGTTGCTGGTGAATCCATCGGGCTTCAATAACTCACCACCTATCGCTGAATGGAGCTAAAAATATTCAAGTAAAAGAATACTACAGCTCTCATATCCCAAAGACTTCAGCAAGTAGCTTATATTAGACATTTTCGACATGACTGAACGTCATGAAAAGTGTAGATATTATTGACCCTTTCCGATGAATATATCCTTGTGAGAATACTTGTCTGTCGTGCAGATCAAAGGCACTACAGTAGTTCGTGCAGAGGTCAACCAATGGAGATGCCTCTGGAGAAATCCATATCAACCGCCCTCAGAGTATTATACTAACTCTGAAAAAGCAATTCTGACCGAGCTCTGCAGAACCCGTCTATTCATGCAGGTATTGAAGTTGAAATTTAGGAACTCAGTCAAATCAAGTGAAAGACAAGTTATCCAGTCTTATGGATACCTATTCCATTATTTGATGTCAACTTTGCCAAACATCGGAATCAACCTCACAGCTGTATATTCGCAAGGCCATTCAGGACACGTGGTCTTCTGGTGGTCCTTCATGAGTCGGTGATCAACAAAGTAAGTTCGTGTGGTTAACGTACACCTACACAGAACATTTCACAAAAGAGTTGTGCATCAGTGAAATAAACTTGTCATCTCTCCTAATTTGTCAAACAGAACAACCTATGAGTAACTGTTGTGCATCTGAGTCATTGTTTTGCGCACGCTGGTAAGTTGTTCTAAATTAACTTAACGGAATATTAGAACCGACAACTCCCGAATTCATTATCAAAACAATGTTAGTAATATAACTGTAAAACAAGTGACGAGATACACCGTTCTTCTCCGTATTCCAGATCGGCGTCAACCACAAAATACAACGTTGTCAGCCGACGGACTAACTTCACTCAGATCGATACTTGTTATGTGCCAGCCTCACATTCAAGTGGAGGACAATGGGATCATTTACGACCCGGTAGACTCATGGACTGATTTTCGAGCACCACAGATAGGCTGCTCTTTGAACAATGCATGAATTCCGTCAGCTCGACTAGGTGAGACTGAGAAAACTCAAAGGAAGTTATTTCCTCTTCAAAATATCCATATCTGTGAGAAAGTTTCCATTTTTCAATTCCGAGGGATAATATGAATACGTGGTTTGAGCTGGCTTAGATATTAATTCGTTATTCTCGATCGCAAACTTTATATACGTCTATTCGTTCAACGTTTTGAATGTTCGACAGGGTAGTTCAACGGTTCGGCTTCGAAGTTTGCGCAATGTGGTAGTTCAGAGCTGCCTATTTCCGTCAGATTACTGCCTACTTACATACATAATATTTCGTTGAAAACAATTTCAATCGACCAACGTTGTTGAAAAGATCATCAAGACAAACTCGGGACTTGGTGGTCATGAATTCGAACCTGGCCATCGTCACTCGATTCCTCATTTGACAGTCTCTAATCAACGTTCTGCATATTGTAACGTTTGTAGATTAAATAGAATGTTATCACACTTTTATTATGGTCACTAACTTTTCGTGGTGGACGTTTTCTGACCGGCTACTAACAAATTGTTAATAGTTAAACCACGTACGGTAAATTACCCGACAATTTTCGCTCGTGTCGTTCGGTTTTGATTTACCGATTTCGCTCGATTCATCACCTGCTTTGTGACTGGCCATTATGCACAATCCACTGAATAGATGCAAATTCATCTTCATTTATATCCTCTCTTCGTCAAGTTTCCACGTATTTGTATGGTTTTTGAGGGTTTTTGCCGTTTTCGATTTCTCAAACTGACCAGTGTTCATTGTACGGTGCCACAACGGTGTCGGAACAGTTGGTAGTCAGCCAACATATCAAGACGAAAGCAAAGCCACTGTTTTTCGGACGAATATGCGGAATGTTGGAATTGAGGCATATGGAACACTGAAGGAAGGGATATTCCAAGTCCACAGACAGATTCACCTCAACCAAATTGGAGCTTGACTTGGGAATCGCATTGCACGCTATAGCCAAGAATCACACCATCGATTACGGTAATATCAGAGTCCTCGAACGACAGTCCACCCATTGTACACCCCTCAACAGAAACGAGGCACCGAAGAATAAACGACCACAAGACCACAAAACCTTGTTGAACTAAAATGACCCTGTCTCCTTTGATGAAACGGACACCGATCTCCCATGCACTCACATGCACTTACATAAATGCGTACTGTTTATTGCCAAATTACTTGAGATTATTCCCTCAAGAACATTCGGTGCCTAAGTGGACTTTAGAAAGGTTGAGCGCGCTAACCGAAACGTCGATTAACGACCATCTTTTCTGTCAAAGCGATGTTACCGAACAACGAACACTCAAATACAACATTTACTATGGCACATCGACTTGCTCATTGTCATCCTGGAACTATTCTCATTATCAATGCATGTCGCCGAGATTCCACCACTCGAAAGATATTTTTACTCGGAAAAGAAGCACAATATATTTTGTGTAAACAAACACAACTCTTTTCCTTGCAATTTCGACTAGTGAACCCAACCGCGCCGGTTGACGGACTGCCCTTATTTGCACAACCTCATGGAAGGTGGTAGTTTCTTCATTGATCGATAATGAAATTCGGTTTCTCTTCGGGAAGATGTCGTTTCTAACCACTGTTTTTGAACTCTCGGGATAATGCAAATAACTGTGGTCCAGATAAAATAATTTCAACAACACGAATTTACTAAAGACGAAATGGATGTCCGCGAGAAACCTGAGTCTTTCCGTTAAGACAGCAAAACATTTTAAGATGAAGACAAGTGGTGGTATGGGTACTAACAACAATTCCAAGTAGTCGAGGAAGTTTGGAATTACGTTGACTTCCCTGAATAATGAAGTTGACTAGGTGTTTGCCAAATGTCATCCTGAATTCTCGAGTTTTCGAGGCACTGTGACCAGTATTTCGTACAAAACTCCATCTTGCTCCCAGAGAGACATTAACCTGCTCTTTGAAGCTTTTGTGCCAGTTCTTATTCCAGTTTTTACTTGATTGTTGATGCATTCTTGTAGGTGGTTCCATACATGCGCTCACGCACCACTTAACTGCTTTCGGCCAAGTTACCGGCAGAAATGCTGCTTTAGACAGAATTATAACTAGAAATATTCACTTGCAAATGAAAGCTTCTGTTTCGAACAGGGACTAATATCTGAATATCATCTGACCCGGAATGCATCCACATCCAACATTCCATTCAATCGTCGTTACGAAACCGATAAACGTTACCTCTAAAACTTCAAACCCTCTAACATCACCCATCTTCAAAAATGTTTGCCCGCTTGCTATACGTATGACATTCTCCCAATTACATCATCTTCACTTTCGGCTATCCCAGCGGAATTTTGGTCGATTTTCTATCTTGAAATAACGTTAGCTTCAATCCACTACAGCAGTCCAATATTAATCATGAATGAATGGTCGGAAGCCACCAAGTTAGCACTTAATCCAAAGAGGAAATCTGTAGGACTACTGACCATATGCGAATTTCTGTTGCTTATCTAACGGTTTTTCCAAGCTGATTGTAAGTCACCAGTTGAGATGAATTTCATCTCCGAAATAGTGAAGCACCCAAAGAGCGTCATATATCTCATAAAAATGTTCATCTGAATTCGACCCCGTAACTTGGTTTTACGCTAGTTGTTTCACACAGGCGAACGATGAATGAACGTGACGAACGACTACAGTTACGTATCATACTATACATCATCTAGAATCAGTAGATAACAAGGACGATCAGAGGAGACCTATTTAAAGACATGTAGACTGAATAGTAAAGAACAAGAAACCATCACGAAGGACTCATACGAGTGCGTGTCACATTGGAGCTCTAACGAGAAACAACCTCTTCCCAAGCGATAAAAAACGGGCACAGGGAGTGGCATTAGAAATGCAGATAGCCAGAAATGAATGTGGTGTCATAACCCAACATCCAACCTAGAAAACTGAGGGAGATGTAACTTTGGAATTTAGAGTGTTATGATAATTTCCGTTGCTTTTGAACGAAATGTTTTACCATCAGAGAAAATGAGGTTAGCAGTAACCTAGTACAATCACAACATACACAGAGATTTGGGAAACCACCAGGTTATCGATTGCAGTGCTGCCGCTTTGGCTGGGGTAGCTGTGGGGAGGCGGGGGAAGATTCTTCTAGATCAACTAACCCTGTGGATCTTCTAGGGGTTGAAGAGTGAGGGGTTTTGTTGATCCTTGGTAAAGTGCTTGGGGAAGAGGGTGACTTCCGGATCTTAATGCCAATGTGATTGGAATTTATAGCTGCATATCTTATCACTTCTTTTTGCAGCGGCGTTATGTCAGCTTGTATCTTGATTGATTTAAACTGTAAAGCAGTTGTGACTATACGCTGTTTAGTGATGAATTCTCTAGCGATTTTTTCGTCCGGAAATTGGAACTGAAGGGGACAAGAGCGCTTCTGTGACCTTTTTGTTAGTCTTCTGCGGTGACATGGAAAGTGGGCCATGCCCGCGGCTTGAAGGATAGTGGACTCAACTACTTTGATGTCTAGCCGATCAGGGATGTTGAAGACAACTGCATTTTTTGCATTCTGCAGTCGTCGCAGGATTTCTGATGCCACTGAGTCAAGAAACTGACTGGCTGCCATTAGGTTCTGGGGACCAGAGAGTGCCGAGTGCTCAAGGAGGTAGGTTAGTGGTGTTAGTTTTGATAATATATCATCAACCGACGCGATCTGGGTAGACATACTTGCCAAGTTATTTTCAATGGCACTGGCTCTTCTACTGGCTTCCCCAAATATTTATATCATATTGGGGGTATCTTTATGTTCAGGTCGTTTGGGTTTCTGATTTGCTGTAGAGCGAGAGGCCATTGGTTGAGACCGCTTGCTCCTTGACCTTGCCATTTCTTTTTACAGAATATTGGTGGAAGGGTATATGATCTATGATGATGACTAAAGGATAGACAACCCAAGGGCGGGTGAGCATAGCTACTACTGTTTATTTTGTAGCAAACTCTGGGTCGCTCACACGGGTTACGAGGGACTAGTAGTTTGGATAAGGGGTGGATTTCTTAAATATGGCAATGGTGAAAAGTTTAATATAGGTTTCTGGTAAAATATTCTTAGAATAACTAATATGAAAAATTAGCGAAACCTACAAAACCTCGCTCACCCTAAGCCAACCTTCGTCGATGTGGAACCCACCCCGGACAACACGCCCAATGATCCAACCGGCCCACTATCTTCGGTTAGTCGTCCCGAGTCGGCACCTGTTACTTCCACTAACGTTTCTTAATAACTGGTTTGCAGCATCAAACTCCATGGAATTTAAACTGCGCCCGTCCACAGTAGAAGTCGACGTGACCGCGAGCTGCGACCACCATGGTGCTTTTCGCTGAATTGTGTAGCCTCTAAATATATAAGTCTAACCTACACATTCCGTTTTCTCATAGTTTAGCAGTTTTTGACTGAGGGACCATACAGTTTATCACGACAGGAGTGGTGGAAACTCACGTCGCTCCGGCAGAGCAAATTCAGTCAAACATCCGTCTGAGCCCCGAAGCGCACCTTCCCTGAATTTTCCCTTCAGCTCGTCCCTTCAGACAGAATCATATGGACTCTCTCGCGTAGCTTAAACACAGGACCCATTGGACCGTGGCCAAACGTACCGGAGAGAAAAAGGGAGACAGGCGAACGGAACTTGAATTGCGCCGACAATGGCAATTCCAACAACACAAGCATCACTTTGAAGTTGCAGGCATGATTTACCTACGTCAAATTCGGTGCCGAGGAGGATGCCATCTTGCGAACAACACAGAGCTGCCACTGTGAATCATAGAGAACGGCTCGTGCTGGCTTTGTTGTTGCGGTCGACCACGGCGGGAGGCATGGAAAACATATCCGGCTGCCAAAGCCGTCATACTCATTACAGATGCAAGCCCGACTGCGTCTGCTTTCCAAAGGGAGACCCCTGTAGCTCTACCGATGGGATATGCAAATGCAAACTAACAAGTTTTGTATCTGAAAGATTTCCAAAGTTGATGGCCCCACTTCTTGCGCCTGTGTACACCGTCTGCACGCCATTGCTTTCCTCCAGTACACACATTATCTTGCTCTAGGTTTTCCAGTTGTGCTCCTTTGCTGCCGAGTATAATCGTTATCGCGTCGCGAACCGCGGACCGGGGTTTGCAGATTCTGTATGGGAGTAGGTCCTGACGTCACTTGGAAGCCTCCTGAAACTTCCCAAACACTTGCCAGAGTGCGGATTTACCCTAAGGCCCGGTGGTAATACACTTGACCGGCACCCAAAAACGACCACCAAAGATTACCGTGGCCAGGCCGATAGGGCAGAATTCAATGGAATCTGTAAGGAGATCGGGCTAATCAGTTTTAGTAGAGAACACATCTCCGCTTCCGCAATCGCGTTCGCCGAAGGAATCAACGAGAAGAGACTATGAAGAACCTACCACGTGCATTCACCCTGGGCCTGAGTACAAAGGCCACACTCTGGCTCGTGCCGAGGAGGTGCGTCGGAAGTACCGCTAGCTTTTGCCTCATGTGCGAAACGTAAAGTCAAAGTGATAAGTGAGGGGTGGTCAGCTTAACATTGTTTGCTTCTCCGCACCATGGCGCGCCGCTAAGAGGGATCTGCTAGCAATGATGAATGAGTCTACAGTATTGGGAGATATAGGTTAACCAAGGAGCCGATCGGGGCTACTGGGTAATCATAAGCCACGAATAAAATTTACAGAGACCACATGAAGTTGACAAAATAGGGGGCTCGGTAACAAGTATATGAATTTTTGGGGACCATGCTGAGAGTCTTCAAAACCATGAAGTCCACAAAATGCCTACGCAAAAACTTGGCACAGACGGTCAAAATCTCGCTGTTTTATTGCGGCTTTTACCGTGTCTGTATACACACATTACTCAGCCTCGATATCAAGCGTAGTTGCACGATAGCGGTAAAAATTACAGAAATAGGAGAAGGGTAGTGAAGCGTATTGGAAAACTGTCCCACCGCAGAGGAGCTTTTTATCATTAGGTCACTTTCACACTCCCATATTCGTGATGTTTCTTTTAAATTTCGTGGCACTTTCTCATTGAAATGCTGCGAGCCTTTTAAATGACTACTTAGAACTTGGTGAGAAAATCGTACATTATTGGCGGAGTAGCTAGTCTCCAAGCCAACGATTCATGTGGAGTTGGGCGGTCATGCTGATGGTAAACTGTCCAAACTTTGCGTGTTCGGCGGTAAAATCCCGGTAGAATGAGAGACCGTGGACCCCCCCCCCCTTTCTAGGAGGAGGTTTGTGGCAGCAGATGCTTCACAAAGGAGTGCATCGGAAGATAAGTCCACAGAGTCTACCCAAGTAGCATGTTGTCCCAACCTTTGGGGCTGAAGTGTAGCGGTTGCCATCTTCGTTCATACTTTTACCACGTTTATTGTTTAACTGAACGCTGACTGCCAAGCGCGGTGGCCATTTGACCGTTGCTCTTGCGCACGCTCTCACGCACGCTCCCAAATACACGCTAACCACTATCTCTCCCAATTGCCTTCTCATTCTCACGGGTCGTGGAGAATACTGTTCTGGTTAACATATTTGTGCAGTGCCGCACATTAGAGTAACGTGCAGGTGGTCCACGCAGTACAAAGGACCGAAGCACGCGTTTACTAAGGAAACCGCGAAGTAAGGTCTAATCAACCTTACAATTGGTGAGCCCGACGTGATCCTCAGGTCACGTGAGTTTCCTTGTTTTCTACCGTTCAAGGTCCCGTCTGCGTACGTTTTTGTGTGTTTTATTGTTTCCCTATCTTGATTTTTTTTTTCGGTTGGTTTACCAAATAATTTTTTTTTTCGTCCAAACATATTTTGTGTCTAATTTGTCGTGATTTTTTTTTTCGCGAAGACTATAGTGCCCCATTGGTCGTTGATTTCTTTTCCCGTCGGTATTCCATAAAGTAATCGCTATGTCTGCCGAACGGAAATCCTGCTCAGACCCCACCGTTGGGGCGATCACGCTGCACATACCGGCATTCACACCTGCTGATCCAGAACTCTGGTTCACGCTGGTCGAGTTAGAATTCGAAAACTGCCGTATAACCAGCGACGCCAGCCGTTTCAGGTGGGTAGCAGGCCGCCTCCCGTCAGAAGTCACAATGCAAGTAAGGGACGTAATAATCTCTTCCCGAAGCTATGAGGCTTTAAAGGAGGCTGTCATTGCCCGCACGACCCCAACGCAAGACCAACGTATGCAACAACTTCAAAACGTTGAGCTTGGAAGTAGGAAGCCCTCCGAACTGCTGCGTGAGATGCAGCGCTTGAGAGGACCGACAATAGGTGAGGACCCGCTCTTGAGGGAACTTTGGCTGCAGCGTTTGCCGCATAACATTCCAGTTTTACTAAGTGCCACACGCAAATGCTCGCTAGAGGAAACTGCAGCGATAGCTGATGACATTATGTCACGATACAACCCCGCTGTAGCTGGAGTAACCAAGCCGTCCGTCGCAACGGTGCCTGCCTTGCCCACATCTAACGATCTCGCGTCAGTTTTGTCTAGAATTGACGCGAGCCTGCAACACCTAGCAGTAAGAAGAAGTGGGTCACAGGAGCGGCACCGCGCACGCTCACCTAGGCTCCATAGTCCGTCATTGCGACGCCGTTTCGTCGGTTCTTCAAAAGAAGGATATTGTAAATACCACAGTCGCTTCGGTGAGGGAGCCAAACGATGCGAACGAGAGTGTACGTTTCCCGGTGCTCATCAGGGAAACTAAACCCCCGGCCCGTGGTGGCGACCCACGAAGCCGGGTATCACACCAATAGTCGTCTTTTGAACGTAAGGGACATTATTTCAAATAACCTATTTCTTGTAGATACCGGTGCCGAAGTGAGCGTCCTCCCCCGAGCGAAAGACGACAATAGCACACCGCAGGCCCAAACACTACGCGCTGCCAATGGCACGGCCATCCCAACGTTTGGCCAGCGGTCGCTCACCTTAAACTTGGGTTTAAAGCGTAATTTTCGTTGGGTATTCATCATCGCCGACGTCCCGTACCCAATTCTAGGCATTGACTTCCTGCAGCACTTTGACTTGTTAGTTGATGCACGGCGCCGCAGAGTGGTGGATCGTCAGACCACTTTCGCTGTTGCGGGTCATAATTCGCGAGTGAATCACGTCACGCCCTTTGACGTTCAACCACCGGCACACCAACCTTATAGCGAACTCATCGCCGCCTACCCGGCCATGTTTCGGCAGGCCGGGCCTCTCCCAGCAGTGACGACCAGTGTCACTCACCATATCGACACTAAGGGACCCCCAGTGTTCAGTAGGCCGCGTCGGTTAGCACCAGACAAGCTTCGTGTTGCACAGGCTGAATTCGAACATATGCTAGAACTGGGTATAATACGCCCTTCTAGTAGCCCTTGGGCTTCCCCCCTTCATATGGTTCCTAAGGCTAGTGGCGACCTGGCGACCTTGTGGTGATTACAGAGCACTTAACAAAGTCACCGTCCCGGACCGATACCCGATTCCCCATATACAGGATCTTACTTCGTCTTTATCAGGTTGCTCCATCTTCAGCCGTATCGATTTAGTTCGTGCGTACAACCAGCTCCCGGTAGCAGAGGCCGATATCCCTAAAACTGCCGTCACTACACCTTTCGGGCTGTTCGAGTTTCTGCGAATGCCGTTTGGACTCAGCAATGCAGCCCAGACCTTTCAACGGTTCATGCACGAGGCAACTCGGGGTTTGAAAAATGTCCACGTATACCTGGATGATATTTTGGTGGCGAGTTCTTCAGAGCAAGAGCACGCTACACACTTACGAGCACTTTTCGAACTCCTTAGCCAGCACGGCGTTACGATCAATATCGCGAAAGGCGAATTAGGCCGGTCTGATATCACTTTCATAGGACATTCTATTTCATCCTCGGGTATCCGCCCTCTGTCAGATAAAGTTTCCGCTATCCGCGACTACCCTGAACCCCAATCTTTTCGCCAGTTGCGTCAGTTTGCCGGCCTGGTGAATTTCTACCGCCGATTTATTCCTCACTGTGCGGAAATGATGCAACCCCTCACCGACCTGTTGCGCGGAGGTAAGCGGAAGTTCGTGTTTCCCGACACGGCACAGGCCGCATTCGCCTTGGTCAAAGATGCTGTCGCCAACACAGCACTCCTGACACACCCCGACCCTTTGGCTCCTATTTCGGTAGTGACGGATGCCTCGGACACAGCGGTTGGAGCAGTACTGCAACAGTTCGTAGATGACTCTTGGCAACCTTTAGCATTCTTCTCCAAGCGCCTACAACCCGCGGAATCAAGGTACAGCACGTTCGGTAGAGAGTTATTAGCCATCTACTTGGGAATCCGTCATTTTCGACATGCACTCGAAGGCCGTTCGTTCACGGTGTTTACAGACCACAAGCCTTTGGTTTACGCACTGAAGTCAGCTTCGGATCGATACTCACCACGCGAGATTCGCCACTTAGACTTTGTCTCACAGTTTACTGTGGACATACGACACGTCTCTGGGGTACTTAATCCCGTCGCAGACGCCTTATCGCGCGTATATCAACTAAGTCTGTCACAAACGCCTAATATCAATTTGGACGCAATGGCACAGGCTCAAACTATGGACCCTGACATCGAACGACTTCGGCAAAACGGTTCTTTGAGTTTAACCACAGTGCCTATCCCAGCTTCCCAGAATACCATCGTGTGCGATGTATCGCAAGGTCGCCCTAGGCCAGTAGTTCCTGCTGCCCACCGTTATCCTACGTTCCTGACACTCCATAATCTGGCTCATCCGGGTGTGACTGCCTCGGTGAAACTGATAACTGAGCGTTTTGTTTGGCACAATGTCAAACGAGATGTCCGTCAATGGGCTCGTGCTTGTCTGCAGTGTCAACGTGTTAAGACCCATAGGCACACTAAGGCGGCGTTAGCCAGGTTCCCAGAACCTGAAACACGTTTTCATCATGTGCACGTCGACCTCGTAGGACCACTCCCACCTTCGCTTGGGTACGTTTACATACTCACATGCGTGGATCGTTTTACTCGCTGGCCGCAGGCCATCCCTATCCCTCGTCCCACCTCGGAAGAGGCCGCGAAAGCTTTTCTGACCGGTTGGGTTAGTCATTTCGGTTGCCCGGCAATAGTGACCACCGATCGCGGTCCACACTTTGACGGCGCTTTCGGCAGCCTACTCGCTACGCTCGGTTGCCAACACGTTAAGACGACAGCTTACCACCCTCAGGCCAATGGTATGGTCGAGCGTTTCCACCGGCAATTAAAAGCCGCCCTTTGAGCAAACGGTAACCCCCTTTGGAGTGAAACACTACCATTAGCACTCTTAAGCCTGCGTAGTACCGTTAAGGAGGAGTTACACACAACACCGGCCGTACTGGTATATGGCTGTACACTTCGTCTGCCTGGGGAGTTGGTAGCCCGTTCACCAACCGTGACTTTCGACTACGGTAACTATGCTCAGCGCCTTACACAGCACATGCGAGTGCTCAAGGCCAGTCCGCAGCGTGAACAACAGTCTACAAGTTATGTCCCAACTGCGTTAGGAACCGCTACCCATGTATTCCTTCGCGTCGATGGCGTTCGATCACCACTACAAGCGCCATACACTGGCCCGTTTCGGGTGATAAAACGTAGGGCAAAAACATTTGTCATAGATATCAACGGACGACACGACACCGTATCTATCGATCGTCTCAAACCTGCCGTCATTGAGTGCAAGCCGCTCGGCCAATTTACGCCCACTCAAGTCGCTCAGTCACCTGCATCGAGCGAGTTACCACTCGAATCACCCCCAATTACGCCTAGTGAGGACTCGGCAGCTAGTCCATCAGATTCTCCAACCGTACCCGCAACGCGAAGTAGCCGTCGCGGTCGCCAACTACGAAATCCCGTCCGCTTCGCCGATTTCGTGACGATTTTTACAACCGACTGTTAGCAATAAGTTGGGAAGTTCGCCATGGATTTACCAAACAACAGACCCGTGAAATTACAATCGGTAGTTATGATTTCGTTTTCTTCTGGTCTCCTAGCGACTACAACAACACCGAACATCGTTTGTGTGTTGTTATTACGGTCCAACATCCGCCGGCGCCCTCAGGCGCTATTTTGTTCCAGTTTAACTTGCCCTCTCTCAGACGGATCTAACAAGTCACATTGGCTTCATCCGTAGCCTGGCTGACTCCCGTGCACGTTCAAGGAGCCAACCGCTCACTGGACAACGGGACGATTGTTCAGCCTGGCACTGGAGACGGCAACTGGACGCCTTTTTGGATGGACCTGACGAGGCATTTTCCGGCTTGCATTCGTATGAGACCCGCGGGCGCCAAAACACAGTTGGACCCACGCACATCGGATCTCGAGAGTGCAGGCACCGGTAAACTCATCAGCAGTCGTTCGACGTCAACAACAATATAACGGAGAAGCTATGAGGAGTTCCTGGACAACCAATAATTCCGGCTTACCATCACGATCGAAGCCCAACTCCGTCGGACTTCTAGGAGGAGGCCCCTGTAGCGGTTGCCATCTTCGTTCATACTTTTACCACGTTTATTGTTTAACTGAACGCTGACTGCCAAGCGCGGTGGCCATTTGACCGTTGCTCTTGCGCACGCTCTCACGCACGCTCCCAAATACACGCTAACCACTATCTCTCCCAATCGCCTTCTCGTTCTCACGGGTCGTGGAGAATACTGTTCTGGTTAACATATTTGTGCAGTGCCGCACATTAGAGTAACGTGCAGGTGGTCCACGCAGTACAAAGGACCGAAGCACGCGTTTACTAAGGAAACCGCGAAGTAAGGTCTAATCAACCTTACAGAAGGGGAAGAAGGTGAACATGGACCATCAAATTACTAAGAACATGTCTATGTACATTTGGTTCGTCGTCCAGACTCACTCTTCTTATGGCTCACTCTGTTCTATCACATCTTTATAAATTGTAGCCCTGACGTAATTTTTACGGTCGTGATTTCGCCGGCCAAGTGACTGGTGGTGCAGTTTCTCTGGCAGGTGTGTTTCACACATTTAAAATTAGATTCGTGCAAACCGTGATCAAAGCATCAGCTACGTGTGTTTGTAATTGCTTTAAGTAGCGCGCCTTAGGTTGGCCTGAAGCTTCAGCAGCCCGAATGAGTAAACCTGGGGCAAACTTGGGACTATCTCCAAGCCTCGCGCCCCTGGAGCATCTTCCATATGCCATACTCACGCCCACTGAATAATCAGTTTCCATTCAGTGGCAAAAAATATATTCATCACAAGTTATTAAATATTGATGGAAGGGTATATGATCTTTGATCTATATATATATATATATATATATATATATATATATATATATATATATATATATATATATATATACATATATATATATATATAAATGTACGTATATATACATGTACTTACTTGTGCATAGACCCGTATACACAAATAAATATATATATATATATATATATATATATATTCCTATATAAATCAATATATACACGTCCATAGATAAATATACAAATACGTACCTACGTGTGCATATATGCTTATAAACATATATATATATGTATAAATATGTGTTGACATGTGCATACATACAAATATATATACACATATTTACATTCGTATATATATATATATATGGGGAATCCACAAGACCTACCTACATTATTTAGGTATACAAATACAATAGGAGCTTATGCCTTCATATGATCAGTTTAGCTGTATAGTTCCCCGTTTTGCTGTATAATTCCCATTTCTTGGTATCGGTTACCGTGGACTGTATCTTTGTTCAAATTTCTGTACTTTGGCCGAAAATGGCAACTAAGTTATCGCGCACCCATTCAAATCGACGCCAAATTTTTAAATAACGCGCTGTTGGACCACAGAACGTTACCGGCCGCCCGACCTTGATTTCCAACTTGCCGGGCGCCGCCCTAAAGGGTAACTTAAATACTTTCTCCTGCGCATACCTGAATCATCCTCGTGGAATTCGAACTCTTCGTCCAATTGTACCTTTTGACCTTGCTTACAGCATGCCTCGGGGTTATCCGAAATGAACCATTATCATTACCATTATCCTTAACAGTCTATTTCCTACCTTTGACGTCTACATCGCATTTCTCCTTTTCGCTGGAAAGCTCGGAAAGGGACCGGAATGAGACGGTTTTGGTTTTGATCGCACTACCTCTAACTGAATGAACAAATGACTGGAGGTCGCTAGATTGGCAGGCATGTGGGAGCTGTGTGTTTGTCCCCGTGGCGGTGTGCTTGAGCACCTCCTTGTGTGATGACCGCCTTGTGTGATCCCCGTTAATAAAGCCCACACATGGTAATGGAGGAACCAACTCACCTGGAAGTCGTGATGAGCAACCATAAACCGGTTAACTCAGAATAACACCCATGTCGGCCCTAAAGGTATCACGCCGTCCTGATGGAACCACCGCTAAAACTCCACTCAACAAAGGATTATCAAGAGAAAGAAGGGCAGCCTCCGGTAGGCGATGGAATCGCTGCACCACGTCACTAGCTCGAGAATGGTAGACCGTCATCTTGCTGAGTCTGTAACCGAATGTTTTTGACATATCTTGGGGGGCAGTGTGAACATCAGAATCGCGACCAGGAGTCACGATAGCAGAGATACGAACTGACGCACCCGAGCAGTTAGAAAAGCTTTAGCAACTTCCTTGGAGAAGGGACGGGGAGCTGTAGGGGCTTGGTGGCCAGCAATCGAAACGACCTATGCACGTGAGAATGTAGAAGTAACCGTTAGAAGGCTGAGGAGGCTTCAGGAGGTTTACATGCACTGGCTGAGGAAAGCTACCCGATACAGATCTAGTGTGGCGAAGGGTTTTGCCTTGTTGTCATTAGAGAGGGAGTTCGGGCCAAATGGCGTACGTCGTGATCGAAGCAATTCCAAAAGAATCGCTGGGTGATTGGTTTCACTGGGGCGGTTACACCTGGGTGTGTTAAGTTTTAAGGACTGATGAAACCTGTCCTGGAAAGCTGGCAGGAATTAGTGGTCAAGGTCGGCCCTGGCACACCAAAATGATAGGTACACCGGAAGTTGGGGAGGCTACTGGCACTATATGCTGAGGGCCGTTTTTTATGAGCTGCAGGAACCTGGGACCTGTTGCTTGGGGTACGGCGATTGCTTCCGGCTCTCGGCGTATTTGTAGTGGGCCGTCGATATTGCGGAAGAGTGAGAATGCGTCTGCTACGGAATTGCGCACCCTGGAGTCGTGTCAAATGTCCGAAGTAAACTCTGAAACACAGTCCAGGTGATGAATCTCGCGTGGCGAATATTGATCAGAAGCTGACTGGGGAGCGTATTTTTGTGGTTTGTGGCATGTAAACACTGTGGGCGTTTGGCCCTCCAATGTGTGCCAGAAGTGTCGGTTAACCAGCTTAATTGCCAGTAGTCCTCCGTTGTAAGTACTATACCAGGAATCCGCAGGTTGGGGAAACCTGGAGGAAAAGCTTTTGGTCGCCATCAGTCGCCGATGGATTGTTGCAGCTTTGCTCTATCAGCAGTGTCCGAAGCGTCTGTTCCTAAGGCAAGGGGGGCGGAAGAGTTGGGATGTGCCAGGAGCGCAATGCTGGTCGAAGCTTTCTTGGTCGAGGTAAATGCTGCCTTGCGGTGTCGTGAAATGTGGATTTTCGCTTACCTCCACGAAAAGGGTCTGTAACAAACTGCATTGTTTCCCCATCGCTGATAATAAACCGGCGATAGATTTAATTAGGTTAGAAAAAGAGCTTGGCTGCCGGTAAAAAGGAGGTTCAGGACAGCACCGCGTTGCCGCCACCCTGTCTGCAGAGGTTTCACCCCCGAGGCTGAAAAGTTGCGACCTGAGGGTGGGATGGTGGACCTACCTATATCACTTTTGGAAGGGTCATGGGCTATACCGTTTTGGTCGAGAGATTCAAAAAGAGCGCGCAGGTGTGCCATATCTTCTTCTCCTAAAGAACTTGTAACAAAAATATCGTTCAAACGTGCGCAGACGTTTTTAGAACTGTTTGAGGCTCAATGCACAGACCTCGGAAAGGCTTAGACTACATAGCTGAGCCCAAGCTGCATGTGCAAAAAAAACCGAGTAGTCCGGATGGAGTTGTGACTGCGGTTCTAAGGATGTCAGTGCCAGCCATCGGGATTTTGTGTTAGGCTCCGTCTAGATTCATGCGGCTGAATTGAGAGAAAACAACAAGAGGAACAAGTCAGGTTTTGAATATGTGGAAAGGGGTACCTATCTGGGATAGTATCTTGGTTGAGGGTCCTATAGTAACGGCATGGAAGCTACTTGTCATTAGGTTCAGGAACCATGTGGAGCGGCGAGGCCCAGGGGCTACCGGAGGGAGGAATTATGCCGAATTTGAGCATGTGTTCAAGTTCAGCCAGTGATACTGGGAGCTTGTCCAGTGCCTAGCGACGGGACTGGCCGAATGTACGGGGTTGTTAAGCGCCAGTACGGTGGGTGGCGTTCGCAGTCACCGAGGAAAGGGGTCCAGACAGCATTAGCATCTCCAAGCAAGCCACAGCGTCTGCTAATGGGTGTTCGGCCCTAAGATTCGGTGTGCAGGGGCTTCATTTGATTCACAGAGGAAAACGAACCGGGTACTTAATGAGAGGTCTGGCGGTGGACAAACATCCAGCATTGTGCTTTAACCAGTAGGACGAATTGGTCGAGAAAATCGGTACCCAGTATGGGACAGGGGACATCTGCAATTATAAACACCCAGCAGAAGGTGCGACGTGGGCCTTAATTGAGTTTAAGGGAATCACGGCCGTAAGTAGAAATAGGAGTGTCGTTTGCGGCACGGAGCTGTTGGGCCGATGGAATGGTTGCTTCGTTCACTTCTTTTGGAATGACACTAAAACTGTTGCACCGGTGGCAACTGGGATCAGGTTATTGAAAACTAGATCTCCAAAGTACAACAGGTGACTGTTTCAACGGCTACAGACAGCGTTAGTCATCGGAACGCGTCGGGGTGTTAGTTTACCTGTTCGGCACCTGGGAAGGTGCAACTGGCTTCGCGGTGCAGGGCCTCCTCTCCGCCTGAGTAATTGTAAACTGGAGGCATATAGATCTCATTCGCCCAGCCCTTGAATACTGTTTGCTGGTTGAACACTGGCCACGGGGCGATACTCACCCAGATACATGAAAAGAGCAGCCTCCACTGATCTTGCGAAGAAATGGTTATATCTGTGATGAGAAAGCTGACATCAATCAGGAGGGGGTCAATGCGTGCAAAAATTCTCACAAAACGGCGGAGTAGGAGTTGTGTGATCCAAAAATTTAAAATTTCTAAAACGGCGAGACTTGTCAAGGGAAGAGCAGCTGCACCGCCGGTGCAATGCCGTTCGCAAAAGTGATTCCCTCTTGATAAGGCTCACACTAGGTGTACATTCCCACACTTCGAGTACCGACGAAACAGCTCACGCGCCCCTCACACTGTTCTATTTAGAACTCGCGGCTTTCAATGCAAGAGACAGTTTCAAGCAGAGCCTTACAGAATTACCTACCAAACTATCCATTCTGAACTTGTTTCTCACCCATTGAACCTAATCGATTCAGGCAAATCTTGACCAGTGAGAGAGGTGTCAGCTCCGGTGTCAGGAAGTGAACTGGTGCGTGAAAATCCCTTTACTCCCTCAATAACTGCTGGGACAATTTCCGCACAAACACGGAAGCCCATCGGCAATAACTGACATGATGCACGGAAAACGTATACTTACTCGCCTTATACAACACAGAAAAGTACCAATGGTTACAGTTTATTATTAGCAATAATAATGGTTTTTTCGTGGTCACACAACCCTGCCCCCCGTGAATTATCAATGACCACTGCTGCCGGTCCAAATGGCGTATATCGGGCATGCAGGCCGTCCGTAACGATGTGAGAGCCCAATTAGGCTGGTGGACCACTCCCTCTGTGTTCACTTCAAGAAGTGTTTTTCACGGTGGTTGCCCAGCGCACGGCTAGTCCCACGCGCCAGCACCGGCTGCGGATCGCAAGCTCTAACTATTCTCGGAATACCGCATCCAATACCGTCAGTTGAAAATTGCATGTTCCCCATTCTTGCTCCGCCAAGGTACTCTCATTTTTAGTTCTTATCAACTGTTACTTTTTTCCACTTTTTTCGTTCAACCACGCTGTGCACACCTATCAGTTCTGTCCCTGCTCCTGTCGCCCCTCACCCTGTCACGCTACTGCATGACGTCACCATCGTCCTACCAAAGCCTCTCCGCCGACGCTCGCCAATACTTCAATTTTGCACCTGCCGTCACTGCCGGCTTATAATCTCCATTCAGTTGGTACCACCCTATGCTCATGATGCACTTTGGTAGCACTCTCATATCTCACTGCCCGTCGTTTTGGTAGATCCCTCCTTGTTCTTCCTCCCCATGCCCAAAGCCATTATGCACCAGTAAGGCCTGTACCCATGACCAATCCTCATATTAGAACTCGCCGCTCCAAACTTTGCATCATTTACAGTAGCATTTATTATCTAATCGCCACCACAATGTTGTCCTTTCTTGACTCCACGATTCCTCTATGGTTCTCTTCATCATGCAGTGTCCCGATTAGCACCATCCTGCTCAATCCACCCGTTCAATTGACTGTTGGCACCAAGCTCTTCGGTTCCATTACCCTAACTCCGTCAAGCATACATTTTTGATGGGCTTTTTGTCTCATCACTGGTTAACCCATCCTGGTGCTTCTTGCTTCTTTCTTCTCTGCCTCTTTCGTGTTTTACCTATAGTAAGACGATCTGATTGGTCATGCCTCACCTGTGTCCCTTGGGTCATTGATCTCATCCCCTGTTCCATATATCGCTCGCCACAGGCATTTTCTGCGCGCCTTTCAGTTTGGTCTGCTTTTTCATATTCCACCGATTGTGAAGACAACCTTAAGTCATGATGTTCTTTTACGATTCCAAATCGTTTGATCTGCCACCACCCGAAACCTCTGGTCCGTCACCACTTGTCGCACCTGCATTGGTCAAATAACTGGACTCACTCCCACCTGTTCTGTTCGATCTTATCATTCGTCTTCCCCGTTTATGATCAGCTCTTCACAGCCGGCATTACTTCTGCTCTCCTTCAGTCTCCTACTCTCTGTTGATCCACCATGTTAACCCTTCATGAAGAACAATCGCCTGAGTTTTCCCAAGTCAATCCTACACATTTCGATCTAACCATACCCACCTCTTCCAATCACTGTTACTTTTTTCTCCTGGAACCCCACTGCTCTTTGCTCTCTCTCCTAGCATATCTATTTATATACATATACATACTTATTTGTACATAAATTTGCCCTGCTTCCTGCACAATTTGCCGGTCATTTCTCATGCTATCATCCCGCTGACCCTCATGATATGCGCCAATTCTTTTCACTTTTGTGCCTCACAGCAACCATACCCAATCCTCCCAACTCATTTTTGCCATTTGGACCACCCTTTTCTTCTTCTAATGCTAGCAACCTGTTCTACGATGTGTTTTGTGCCCTGTCCGCTGTCCATCTACGGCAGCGTAGCAAGGCTTCAGTACTGTTTAAACTCTACTAACGGATACCCCTTTTTTCTCGGCTGTCTCCCACCAACACAGTTTCTTACGTTCGTTTCTAGCCCTTTTCGTGTACATCTGTCAGATTTCAGATATCAACACTTGGACCAATCGGACTCTCCACCTGACTTTGGGCCTCAAATCCACCGGGCATCTATCTGAATCCGCCCCCAGGCTCTTTTAAACTCTCCTAATTTTTCTTTGGTGCGCATACATTCATCATACATTTATCTCCCTCCTGAGCCGATCCATCCCACTTTTGTCATGCATGTCTCTACTTTCTCACGAATTTTTTGTCCATTTCATCGCTTGTAAAAGCTTGGTCGTGCGTCTAGCACTCCTCAGGCATCTTCGAAATTAACCACAGTTATTATTGTTGTATGTTTTGGTTCCCCCCAACACAACTTCATCACCCGAACGTCAGAGGTCCTGAGTAAAGGCAAACGAAAGAAACCTCTTAGCAGGTCACTAATTCCCAACTGTCTCTCGGCGGAAAAGACTGAAGCATTTTGCTATTCTTTAAACCATACCTGCGGTGACACTTCACGCCTCCGGAGTCAATTATAGATACCAAATATTTTACGAATCTTAGCGTCCCCTTTATATGCATCCAGTAAGTTTCCTGGTTCATAAAACGGATAACCGTCATCACTGCCCAGCAAAAATTCCGGAGCACAGGCGAGTTGGCGCTATTCTCGGAACCCCGCTTCCTTATCTCGTTTTTGGGCCCCAGTGGAATTTATGACTCAGTAGAATACTATATGCTGAAAAACGTACTCAAAGCAGCCCAACTGGCACCAACCGATTAGGGGTCCGTCAACCCATCTCAGCCACTGAAGCGCGCCTGCTCAACTGGCCAACTTGTTAGCACAGGATGAGGAGTCCGGATCACGAGTAATCAATCCCTGTTCAATTAAGTCATCTAGCAAAAGCCGTACTTTGAAGAGCTGTCCAAATCAATTTTTAAAGTATAACCCACGTCCGCTGATAATCTTTACCAGAAGAATAAAACAAACCATTTCGACCGGTTCTTTGGTTTTCCCTCCGCAACATCCAAACCACTTTTACGAAAGCTCACCCCCATCATCAACTAGAATCTCAAATGGCCTTTGGATTAGTTAAAATAAAGTGACATACCATTGTAACAACCGGTCGTGGAAAATCCCCCTTTAACCCTCGCGATTCAGTGTTTTTCCCAACATCACTCATTTCCATACACTATTGACTTGTCTTTACGAATTGGTTGTTTTTCTGGACCAATTGTTGTTTGTTCGCGCCCAGAGCGCTACTTTGGCACATCCTTGTTCAGGACCTGCGTGACGCACGTGCTGTCTGCTCACACGCTGCTATTCGGTTTCTCGTTGTTGAGTCCTTGTGATCGTATTATTGAGGTTTGTATATTGTTTATGTCATTGTTTATTGTAATAATCTAGTATCGTAGAATATCACGGATAATCGTCTTTTGATTTCGGGATCCGTTGCGAATTTGGCTACGCATTGCTCAAACGTTCGTCACAGTCCGAGCTAATGTCCCTTTAACCTCCGAGGACGCTACTCGTGTAGCATCCATAAGCGACAACTTTTGAGAGCTGCCACGATACAGGTCAGTTAATGGGTGCAAACGTTCTGTAGCATGGGGTATGAATCGACGATGAAAGTTAACTAACCCCCAAAAGGCCTTAAGCTCCTTGATTGAGGACGGTACGGCGTAATCTAGAACAGCGCGCACTTTATCCTCGCAAGGCTTAATACCCTTTCTAGTGACCTTGTGGCCGAGGAACACATGTTCCGGTTTGCCAAGTTCACATGTATCAGGATTGGCTACTATTCGACGTTCAGACAAACGTTGAAGTGGTAGTGTCAAATGTTTGAAATGTTCATCTGCGCTCGACGATGCGATTAACAAGTCATCGATATAGACGTGAACAAATTCCAAGTCCCGCGTAATGCTATCGATAAACCTCTGGAATGTCTGAGCGGCATTTCACAAACCAAAAGGCATATGTAGGAACTCAAACAAACCAAGGAGTCTTGACGGTGGTTTTCTCGACCGGATAGACTGGGAAAAAAACGTTTGGACGGATTCAGCCGCGGTACTTCATTACATAAACAACACTACTACTCGTTTTAACGCTTTCGTGGTCAACAGACTCACTATAATCCACGAGTCGACCAAAACCGATCAACGGCACTATGTAAAGTCCGCCAGTAACCCGGCCGGCTTCTGCTCAGGGGGCCTGAAAACACTAGAGAGGTTGCCGACGTGGACAATGGGACCGGACTTCCTAACGGCAACTAAAGAGATGTGGCCAACGCTATTAACATCCTAGGCTGATGATGGTGATATCGAGACTAAAAGACTAATAATGGCTACAAACTTCACGGGAAGCGTAAGCCTGATAGAGAAACTGTGCCAATTCCCCAACTGGACAAAAATGCTGAAGGCCGCGGTCTGGTGGACATGGTACAAAGCACTCTTATTAATTATGAAGGGCGCAAGACCACAAAACACACTGGATGTGGGGACGAAACTACCGGGCGAGCTGAATCAAGCCGAACTCGACGTCCTAAGCCTACTGCAGCTAGACGCTTTCCCGTCCGAGGCACGCGAGCTAGCCAGGACAGATAATAACACTAAAGGAAGCAGGCTGTTTTTTTTGCAGTAGTATCCGAGTACTAAACCCCATGCGAATCAACGGACTACTGAGGGTTGGAGGGCGGCTGACGAATTCAGGCCTAGAGTACGAAACGAAACACCCCATAATAATCCCCGGTGACCACCATATAACGAGATGCCCGATAGATCATGTACACCGGGAAGAGGGACACGCAGGCCTGAATCAATTATTGAACGATATACGCCGACGATTTTGGGTGACAAAGGGATCAATGACGGCCAAGCGAGTCATAGGCAACTGCATTACTTGTCGTCGCCGGAGAGCGGTAGCAGGCCAACAAATGATGGCCCCACTTCCAGCCGTAAGAGTCCAACCGGGATGGTCCCCCTTTCGTGGAAATCGGTTTCGACTGCTTTGGCCCGTTACTCGAACGACTTCAGAGGAGCACCCAAAAGAGGTACGGCTGCCTGATAACATGCCTACAATCCAGAGTAGTCCACCTCGAAGTAGTGCATAATATGACAACCGATTCATTCCTAATGGCCCTTCAAAGGTTCATCGCGAGGCGGGGCGTCCCCAAGAATATATACTCCGACAACGGCTCGAACTTCGTTGGGGCTCATAAGGAGTTAAAGAAATAGTGCAGTCGCTTGGACACCGCCAAAATACAAAACGAGACCGTAGCAAAGGGGATAGAATGGCACTTCAATCCACCTCATGCCGGTCATCGTGGTGGCGTTTGGGAAAGGCTGATATGATCAACTAGGAAAATACTCACAGCCCTGGCCGCACAACAAACCCTCGATGACGAGACTCTGACTACTTTACTAACAGAAGTATAACGCATATTGAACAACAGACCGCTGGTGCCGATCGTCCCAGACCCGGAAGGCGAACCGGCTCTCACCCCCAACGACCTACTATTACTCTAGTCAAACGCAGAAGTAACCACCCCGAAAACCCTGCGTGGAACGTACATTGTTGGATGGAAACAAGTGAACCACCTAGCACAGGCCTTCTGGAAACGATGAACGAGGGAGTATTTACCGACACTACAGCTTTGTCAAAAGTGGATCTCCAAACAGGGGTCGTTCAGACGTGGCGACGTGGTCATCCTCGTGGAGAGCCACTTACATAAAGACGACTGGCCGGTTGGAGTGATCAAAGGTTGTCGTACGGAAATCGATGGTCTCGCGCGCTCGGTGGTGGTGGAGACGAACAAAGGAGACGTATTGCGAGATATACGTAAAATATGTCTACTTGAAGGTGACAGCGACGCGGGCGAGGCCGACGCTATCGACCAAGCTATACCCATGTCTGCTGATACCAGATGAAGCCGAATTCATCTGTTTATCCCTCATGTATTCCCCTGTAGGACCCAGCCCCCCATAACATCTTTGAAGTATATTGTGTTTGATTTCATACAGCATTTGCTATGTACTATTGAGCTAACTGTCCAAACCTTAGCTCACCACACGACACGACATTGCTCGAAGAAGTAACCGGGCTTAGGTCACGCACACACGCCTACATTTTACTCTTTTTTGCCACACAGCCTTTTGTTGACATTGAAAAAGGTCCTTCTTTGATGCGCAGTCATACATGTGATTCCATTGTACACCCCGGCACGTATGTTATGAGCGTTTGGGCAATGCGTAGCCAAATTCGCAACGGATCCCGAAATCAAAAGACGATTATCCGTGATATTCTACGATACTAGATTATTACAATAAACAATGACATAAACAATATACAAACCTCAATAATACGATCACAAGGACTCAACAACGAGAAACCGAATAGCAGCGTGTGAGCAGACAGCACGTGCGTCACGCAGGTCCTGAACAAGGATGTGCCAAAGTAGCGCTCTGGGCGCGAACAAACAACAATTGGTCCAGAAAAACAACCAATTCGTAAAGACAAGTCAATAGTGTATGGAAATGAGTGATGTTGGGAAAACCATTGAATCGCGAGGGTTAAAGGGGGATTTTCCACGACCGGTTGTTACACTGCCCACCAAAATCCTCCTGGATCCTGAGCAGAGTCAAAGGTTCGGTATAAAGGTACTGATTCTTTCTACCTACCTAGGCCCTGCTGTCAGTGTGCGCGTCTAATGCTCGTCGTCAACGTTCTACTACTGGTCGCACCTAACCCATTGGCTACATAGACGTGAGGCTAGTCTACATCTTCCACAAGACCAAATGACCGATGGCGGGCGTGAATGGTCACATAGACGTTGTCCTCCTAAAGGGCCGTCCGGTCCTGGATGTACGTGCTTGAGTGTGTGTGTGTGTACGTGTGTGTGTGTGCCGGGGTTACAATGAAATCACAGGTCTGACTGCACATCAAAGGAGGACTTTCATCAATGTCAACAAAGGACCGCGTGGCAAGAAAACGAGTAAATGTAGCATGTGTGTGTGAGATGAGCTCCGCTACCTCCACATATGCAAGGGGCATTCGGTAGCGTCAACAAAAGGCGAACAAAGAACACTGTCACATGTATGATTGGTTTACGGGATGTAGAGTGCGTCGTGCATGCGTGTATGTATCGGGATGTATAATAGAATTGCACTGATCACCACATATCGGAGAGAACCTTCTGTAATGTCAACGAAAGGACCGCGAGCACCTTAACGTGTTTGACGGAGATTGTGTGGTATATATGGTGTTTCTTTATCCACCTCGATTACTGGTGTGAAAAAGGTTTACTAGGCCTCAGGGTTATCAGCTCCTCCGTCTTCGCTCTCGAGTAGGTTAATACTGCGTATGTCACGAATGAGCACTCCGTTAGCTGTCTTCACCTTCACCGTTCTTATCATTCCGTCAGTGCTTTTGATTGTTTCCGTAACTACTCCCAAAAACCAAGCGCTGAAATGTGCGCGTTCGTCGGCGATCATAACCACGTCCCCAACTTTGAATGGTCTTGTTTTGGCCAGCCACTTCTGTCGAGTCTGCAAAGCCGGTGGGTACTCCCGTAGCCATCGCCTCTAGAAGACTTTGGCCAGATAATTCGCTTACTTTCACCCGTGGAGGTAGCTCCCACGAAGGTTTAACGGCCCTTGGAAACCCTCGTTCGACCTTAGCGTCAATAAGTCGTTTGGGGTGAGCGCCAGGTGAGTGGGGTCGCCGTTCAATACTGGAACCAGGGAGCGGTTGTTCAGGATTCGCTCCACCTCAATCATGACGGTGTTCAGCGTCTCGTCGTCGGGCGGCTGCTGCTCCATGATTGACAGCAATATCCGTCTGGCGGACCGGATCATGCGTTCCCATATGCCGCCTCGGTGACTGGCCTGTGGGGGGTTGAAATGCCATCGTATATCGTTCGATTCTGCAGTTCGTCCCTGTTTATGTTCTTGTGCCAACGCCGCAATTCCCGTTGAGCGCCCACAAAGTTCGATCCATTATCTGAGTATATATCGGCTGGTACGCTTCTTCGGTTGATAAATCTTTGCAAGGCCCGTAGAAACGAATCGGTCGTCATCGAATGTGTGACTTCTAGGTGTACCGCACGTGATTTCATGCACGTCATGATACATCCATATCGCTTTTCTAATCTTTTCCCGCACTTGATCCACAAGGGCCCGAAATAGTCCAACCCGGTGTCACTGAACGGCCACCAGCCCGTAGTCACCCTGCATTCTGGTAGTGGGGCCATGAGTTGTTTGCCTGCTGTGGCATTGCGTCTCCTGCATTGCACACATCGTCGAATTCCGCGTTTTACAGTCTCTCGACCTCTCAACAACCAAAGGCGCTTTCGGATGACGCTCGTCACGTGGCTTTCCCCGGCATGTCCCTCCATGGCGTGGACGTGTTGAATCATTAGCTCTACTACAGTTTGTCTCGCAGGCAGCAGTATAGGATACTTTGTGTCGAAGTTCAGGTGGGCGTTGTTCAGCCTACCATCCACCCGCAGCAGTCCGTTGATGAGTTTGGGGTTTAAACGCTTCGGCTCGCCTCTTGGTCTTCATTGGTAGGCCCCCCTTCTTCCGCCCTCTTGAGTTCTCGGGCAAAAGCCTCGCGTTGTATCATTCTGAAAATATCGTACTCTGCTGCTTGTAGCTCATCGGGACCTATCGGGCCGACCGGTATCCGACCTGAGGGCCGTAGCCCTTTCATGACTAGTAAATGTCTCTTGAACCTGGTTAACCAAACTAGCGAACGAAGCGTCTTCATCCAGGAAGAAAACCTAACCAGTCGCGATAGAATGGACGACGCTTCGACGACGTTGGTTGCTATCACTACGCCTTTGGTCTCCAGTTCCAATTCCGTAGGGGGTTTTAATTCGAACACGGGCCAGTCCTGTTTGGGCAATTGCAGGAAGTTTGGCCCTCTCGTCCACGTGTCCAGTTGCCTGAAGTTGTTCGCACCTCGGGAGCACAGGTCGGCCGGATTATCGCCAGACCTGACATGACTCCACTGGTGCGTGGCTGATTCATCGTGGATAATCGTGAGCCCGTTAGCAACGAAAGTACTAAACCGGCTCCGTACGTTGTTAATGTAGTAAAGTACTATCGTTGAATCCGTCCAGAAGCTCACCGACCAAATGTAGAGATCGAAACATCTCTTCACAGCTTGCACCACCCTGACTGCCAACACGGCTGCGCTGAGTTCAAGGCGTGGGATTGAGACCGACTTCAGTGGAGCAACGCGGGCTTTGGCGAACAGGATCCTCGTGGTATATTGTCCATCTCCTGCGCACCATCGTCCGTACACCACAGCTCCATAACCGACTTCGAATGCATCGGAAAAAGCATGTAGTTCTCCAGTCCGTGTCGTATGGCCAGGAGTCAAACATCGTGGGATTCTTATGTCCCCTAATTTCTTCAAGGTGTTCAAAAATTCTTCCCAGTCCAGCCGGTCCCCTCGGTCCAGTGACTGGTCCCAATCAACTTTCTTACGGCACAGCCGCTGCGGCAGGATCTTTCCGGGTAGCAGCCATGGTGAGACGAAACCGAGCGGGTCGAACAAACTTGAGACGGCAGATAGTATGCCACGACGGGTTATTGGCAGCTCGGGAACGTTCAGTTCGAAAACAAAATCGTCCGTTTCCGCGTCCCATTGTATCCCTAAAGTGCGCTAGATAGGAAGTGGAGAGCCGTCCAAATCTCTTACCCTTTCGGCCTTTTCGTGAAACGGGATGACCTTCAGCACTTCTGAAGCGTTCGACATCCATTTAGTTAGATGGAAGCCGCCCTCTTCCAGCAATCTCGTCAGACCCCTGAACTGCTCTAGAGCTGATTCCACATCATCGAATGACCCAAGGTAGTCGTCGACGTAGAAGTTCCTTCTGACGCTTTCTACCACCGTCCGATGTACTAGATCGCCATGTTTGTTCGCTGATTCTCGGAGGGCGTAGTTCGCACAAAATGGTGACGATATGGCTCCGAAGGGGTGGACGGTCATCCTATAATTCACCACTGCGTTGTCCCGGTCTCTCCCTTCCCACCACAGGAAACGCAAAGCATCTCGTTCTCCTACCGGAATCTTCACCTGATGAAACATTTCCCTAATGTCAGCAGACAAAGCCACTTTACCCACTCTGAAACGGACTCAAAACATCGATCAGTGGTGTGGTCCAGTCAGGCCCCTGTAGTAGGCGATCGTTTAACGACTTGCCCTGAAACTTGGCCGCGCAGCCGAAAACCACCCGCAGTTTATTGGGTTTCTTGGGGTTGATAACCGGATGGTGAGGTAGATACCAGATACCCCTTTTGCTGTCGGTGTTACCAGGCACCTTTTCAACGTAACCGAGGGCCTCGTTTCGCTTCATCAAATCCGCGTATCGTTCCCACAGATTCTGGTCTCGAATGAAGCGTTCTTTTAGTCGTAGTAATCGTTGGAGAACATAATTTCTGTTGTCAGTCCACGGGTCGACCGGTGTGCACCATGGGAGGGGAACCTCGAACTGTTTTTTGAGGCCTCTAGTGCCTTGCAGCACCGTTTGTAGAGCGAAGTGATCTTCTTGAGACAACGTCGGTCTTTCGTCTCCAATGTCATGAAACTCCTTTTCATACAGCCGTTGCAGATGATACTCTATGCGGTCCGTTTCAGCGGATAAGTAATTCACGGAACCGCGTACCCCTACTGGACCGTATAACATCCATTCCAGGGCTGTGCGTACGGCATAAGGTGCCTGGCGGTCGCCCACTCTTTGGTCAAGCACCCAATGCGCCTCCGGCACGTCGCATCCGATGAGGAGATCCACCTCATCTTCCCAGTCTACAACGGTTACACCCTGCAGGTGGGGCCACCGAGTCAGGATTGCGTTCACCGACCTTGGTGCTCGCATGGGGAGATCCGCTAACGTGAATGCCTCCGTCGGTTCAAATTTCCTCGTTAGTGTCTAGAGAGATGAGTTGCAGCCTTAATCTACCGGCAGTCATTACCTGTGTTCCGCCCACCGTGCTCACTGCTAACGACGTCGCACATTTAGCCAGTTGGTGTTTGTCGGCAAACCGCTCTTTCACTAAAGTGGTGTCGGATCCCCTATCAACGAAAGCCAACGCCTTGACTATCCCAGTCGGAGTCACTACTCCCACGGCCACTATGCCTAAACGTACCGGTTTACTGGCAGATTGTGAAGTTGAACAAATCACGCTGGGCTTGGCACTCACCTCGGATATGGTTACTCTCGCCTGATGCAGCAGCCGATGGTGTCTTCCCGTGCAGCCCTCGTAACCACATCGATTCCTTGTTCTACAGGCTGCTGCCAGGTGCGTGGTGTTGAGACAGATGAAACATGCTCCACCGTTCGTCTATTGTGGCGTTGCCGAACTTGAGGCATTCTGGTAGGCCATGGCTAGCACCACAGGATCTGCAATTTGGTTTCGCCGTAGCATCTCGTGAAATGACGTGTGTGTTGGTCCAAGGCTGGTACTTTGGATGTTCCCGTACAGGGGTTTGGACTTGGCTAGTACCGGGCTTGTTTGCTCGGTTGCTGTCCCGGATGAGTCGGCCGAATCTGCTGTCAGCTATCTTCGTTTGCCTGTCTAAGTATTCAGTCATGTCTTCGAAGTTGGCTTCTCTGTCGCTTCGGCTTATCCGTTCAGCTTCTTCCGCCCACCGACCCTGTAGTTCGGGAGAGAGGTGACGGACTATGCCTTCCAAAGTGAGCATGGCGTCTAGGTCAGCCCTGTAACCTAAATGGTCGAGGGCTATTGAGCAGTTCTGCATCTTAATCACCAGGTCGGCCATGGTGTAGACGTCGCCCTTGGTTCTCTTTGCCTCTGCCATCACGCCCTCTATTAGGTTACGGGCTACTTTGAAAGGTTGGCCAAACAAGTCCCTTAGAATCTTTCTTGCCCTTGTGTAGCCTTGTTCTGGGTCGAGCACGGTGCACCCGTCGATAGCTTCTCGCGCTCGGCCTCGGCAGTAGTGAGTAAGGTAAAGAAGCCTTTGCTCAGGGTCGTTTACCTTGTTTTCAACGAACGTCTCGAACTGTTTGACAAACTTGCAGTATTGCTCAGCTCGCCCGTCGAAAACCGTTAACTCCACTCTAGGCAGATCAATCGATGGTGGTTTATAGTCGGCGACCGGCGTGGGGCTCCCTACCTTATTGCACTCTAACCTATCGGAAGCGTCGAAGTCACTGGTCTCATGCTCTCGCTGTTTCTGTGTACACTTCTCTGCTTCATGCGCCTGTAGTCTAGCCGAAAGTAACTGTTGCTCTAGTTCTATTATTCTCAGCTTATATAAATCGACATCCTTACGATCAATATTGTTTTCAATAACACATGAACTAGCACTGACAGGACTAGGCGTTCTAGCATTAACTAAAGAATCATATGTACCCAGAACCTACCCAGAGACTTGCAATATTACTTCCTGTCCGGAATCGACTGCCTTTGATCCTTTTCTTGGCATTTTGCGTGATTTTTCCTCGTTCCAAAAATGATTTATTGAGTATTGTTACGAGCGTTTGAGCAATGCGTAGACAAACTCGCAACGGATCCCGAAATCAAAAGTCGATTATCCGTGATATTCTACGACACTAGAATATTACAATAAACAATGACATAAACATTATACAAACCTCAATAATACGATCACAAGGACTCAACAACGAGAAACCGAATAGCAGCGTGTGAGCAAACAGCACGTGCGTCACGCAGGTCCTGAACAAGGATGTGCCAAAGTAGCGCTCTGGGCGCGAACAAACAACAATTGGTCCATAGAAACAACCAGTTCGTAAAGACAAGTCAATGGTGTATGGAAATGAGTGATGTTGGGAAAAACACTGAATCGCGAGGGTTAAAGGGGGATTTTCCACGAACGGCTGTTAAAACGTACACACATACACACACACACACTCAAGCACGTACATCCAGGATAGGACGGCCTTTTACAAGGACAGCATCTATGTGCCCCTTTCACGCCCGCCATCGGTCATTTGGTCTTGTGGAAGATGTAGACTAGCCTCACGTCTATGTAGCCAATGGGTTAGGTGCGACCAGTAGTAGAACGTTGACGACGAGCATTAGACGCGCACACTGACAGCAGGGCCTAGGTAGGTAGAAAGAATCAGTACCTTTATACCGAACCTTTGACTCTGCTCAGGATCCAGGAGGATTTTGGTGGGCGGTGTAACAACCGGTCGTGGAAAATCCCCCTTTAACCCTCGCGATTCAATGTTTTTCCTAACATCACTCATTTGCCTACACTATTGACCCGTCTTTACGAGCTGGTTGTTTCTATGGACCAATCGTTGTTTGTTCGCGCCCAGAGCGCTACTTTGGCACATCCTTGTTCAGGACCTGCGTGACGCACTTGCTGTTTGCTCACACGCTGCTATTCGGTTTCTCGTTGTTGAGTCCTTGTGATCGTATTATTGAGGTTTGTATTCTTTTTGATGTCATTGTTCATGTAAAAATCCAGTATCGTGGAATATGGCGGATAATTGTCATTTGATTTCGGGATCCGTTGCGAATTTGGCTACGCATTGCTCAAACTTTCGTTACAACCATAAAGAAGGAAATCAAACTTAGAAGGTTTAGCGAACTACATGCTGTTCCTGCTGGCTCGCTTAGGTCATTTACTCGTACAAGAAGCTCCGTTTCCTTTCTGGCTAACCGTAGATGAATCTCTAATTCCATTACTCCTATTCTATAAATGCTGACATCTTAATACTCATCGCGATTAGAGCTACTTGACCCGGCACAGGCAGAACTAGTGGCCTCAGCATTATTCACAGAATCAACAAAACCAAAGCCATCTTCAGAGATTTGCCGAGATGATTCCCGTCGCCTCGTGAGGTCCATTTTTCGTCGCCTGGGCTTCTCAATGAGTTTTCTTGTCAAGCTTTAACCTGAGTACTGTAAGTCTCAATGATAGCAAGTCGAGCAAAGCGTAGCCCATTCGGGAGAATTTCATAACCAGAACAAGGATGATTAATAGTTCTTACGGTACTAAACTGAAATTCACAAAATTTACAAATATAACGGACCTTAGCTATGCAGCCAAATGAAGTCCACAGTAAAACCTAAAGGTTCGAACCTCCATAGCTCAAGCGAGACAGTCAGAAAACGTTTAGAATCAAGTTCAGTTGTCTCACTTAAATAAACAAAAGTACATAAGTGTGGTGTATAGACGATCTTATCGAGGTAACGGCAAATATAGTCACATTTGCGGCGCAAGTAGAGCATTTGAAGGATTTTGATATTCGACACATCTCGGGGGCACGAAATTCCATGGCAGACACACTGTCACTCGTCCACGATACAGATTACCCAGTACCGGTGGGGGCAGATCTAGAAGCAATTGCAGCTGCTCAAACAGCAGATCCTGAGGCCGAGCAGCTCAAAATCAGCAGCTCCCTGCATCTGGCGCCAGTGACCCTTCCAACTTCGGATGCAACTATTATTTGCAAAGTGCCACCGGGTCCACCCCAGCTACTAGTTCCTGCCAGTTTTCGCCGGCAAGTTTTTATCAGCCTCCAAAACTTGTGGCACCCCAGCGTGACCGCCTGAGTGAAACTGGTCACGGAGCGACTCTTTTGGACTTGCGTCAAACGTGACTTACTTCTTTCAGCCCGTGCTTGCCTACAACGCAAACGCGGTAAAATACGCCGTCACATTTGACCCTCATGAGGCACATTCCATGGGCCGGAAGCACGTCTTCCTCGCATGCACGTGGGGCCCCTTCAACCATCCAACGGATAGGTCTACATCCTCACATGTGCAGATCGCTGCAATCGCTGGCCACAAGAGTACCTATTCCCCGTTCTTTCTCATAGGAAGCTGCAACATCATACCTGCCAGGTCGGATAAGTTGATTCGGTTGTCCGCTGTCTTGACCATTGACTAAGGTTTTAGTATAGTATAGTATAGTATAGTATAGTATAGTATAGTATAGTATAGTATAGTATAGTATAGTATAGTATATTTCTTGACCGTGGTAATACACATGCACAAGGCAACTTATCCGACCTGGCAGGTATGATTTTGCAGCTTCCTATGAGAAAGAACGGGGAATAGGTACTCTTGTGGCCAGCGATTGCAGCGATCTGCACATGTGAGGATGTAGACCTATCCGTTGGATGGTTGAAGGGGCCCCACGTGCATGCGAGGAAGACGTGCTTCCGGCCCATGGAATGTGCCTCATGAGGGTCAAATGTGACGGCGTATTTTACCGCGTTTGCGTTGTAGGCAAGCACGGGCTGAAAGAAGTAAGTCACGTTTGACGCAAGTCCAAAAGAGTCGCTCCGTGACCAGTTTCACTCAGGCGGTCACGCTGGGGTGCCACAAGTTTTGGAGGCTGATAAAAACTTGCCGGCGAAAACTGGCAGGAACTAGTAGCTGGGGTGGACCCGGTGGCACTTTGCAAATAATAGTTGCATCCGAAGTTGGAAGGGTCACTGGCGCCAGATGCAGGGAGCTGCTGATTTTGAGCTGCTCGGCCTCAGGATCTGCTGTTTGAGCAGCTGCAATTGCTTCTAGATCTGCCCCCACCGGTACTGGGTAATCTGTATCGTGGACGAGTGACAGTGTGTCTGCCATGGAATTTCGTGCCCCCGAGATGTGTCGAATATCAAAATCCTTCAAATGCTCTACTTGCGCCGCAAATGTGACTATATTTGCCGTTACCTCGATAAGATCGTCTATACACCACACTTATGTACTTTTGTTTATTTAAGTGAGACAACTGAACTTGATTCTAAACGTTTTCTGACTGTCTCGCTTGAGCTATGGAGGTTCGAACCTTTAGGTTTTACTGTGGACTTCATTTGGCTGCATAGCTAAGGTCCGTTATATTTGTAAATTTTGTGAATTTCAGTTTAGTACCGTAAGAACTATTAATCATCCTTGTTCTGGTTATGAAATTCTCCCGAATGGGCTACGCTTTGCTCGACTTGCTATCATTGAGACTTACAGTACTCAGGTTAAAGCTTGACAAGAAAACTCATTGAGAAGCCCAGGCGACGAAAAATGGACCTCACGAGGCGACGGGAATCATCTCGGCAAATCTCTGAAGATGGCTTTGGTTTTGTTGATTCTGTGAATAATGCTGAGGCCACTAGTTCTGCCTGTGCCGGGTCAAGTAGCTCTAATCGCGATGAGTATTAAGATGTCAGCATTTATAGAATAGGAGTAATGGAATTAGAGATTCATCTACGGTTAGCCAGAAAGGAAACGGAGCTTCTTGTACGAGTAAATGACCTAAGCGAGCCAGCAGGAACAGCATGTAGTTCGCTAAACCTTCTAAGTTTGATTTCCTTCTTTATGGTTGTAACGAAAGTTTGAGCAATGCGTAGCCAAATTCGCAACGGATCCCGAAATCAAATGACAATTATCCGCCATATTCCACGATACTGGATTTTTACATGAACAATGACATCAAAAAGAATACAAACCTCAATAATACGATCACAAGGACTCAACAACGAGAAACCGAATAGCAGCGTGTGAGCAAACAGCAAGTGCGTCACGCAGGTCCTGAACAAGGATGTGCCAAAGTAGCGCTCTGGGCGCGAACAAACAACGATTGGTCCATAGAAACAACCAGCTCGTAAAGACGGGTCAATAGTGTAGGCAAATGAGTGATGTTAGGAAAAACATTGAATCGCGAGGGTTAAAGGGGGATTTTCCACGACCGGTTGTTACACCGCCCACCAAAATCCTCCTGGATCCTGAGCAGAGTCAAAGGTTCGGTATAAAGGTACTGATTCTTTCTACCTACCTAGGCCCTGCTGTCAGTGTGCGCGTCTAATGCTCGTCGTCAACGTTCTACTACTGGTCGCACCTAACCCATTGGCTACATAGACGTGAGGCTAGTCTACATCTTCCACAAGACCAAATGACCGATGGCGGGCGTGAAAGGGGCACATAGATGCTGTCCTTGTAAAAGGCCGTCTTATCCTGGATGTACGTGCTTGATTGTGTGTGTGTGTGTCTGTGTGTACGTGCCGGGGTGTACAATGGAATCACATGTATGACTGCACATCAAAGTAGGACCTTTTTCAATGTCAACAAAAGGCTGTGTGGCAAAAAAGAGTAAAATGTAGGCGTGTGTGCGTGACCTAAGCCCGGTTACTTCTTCGAGCAATGTCGTGTCGTGTGGTGAGCTAAGGTTTGGACAGTTAGCTCAATAGTACATAGCAAATGCTGTATGAAATCAAACACAATATACTTCAAAGATGTTATGGGGGGCTGGGTCCTACAGGGGAATACATGAGGGATAAACAGATGAATTCGGCTTCATCTGGTATCAGCAGACATGGGTATAGCTTGGTCGATAGCGTCGGCCTCGCCCGCGTCGCTGTCACCTTCAAGTAGACATATTTTACGTATATCTCGCAATACGTCTCCTTTGTTCGTCTCCACCACCACCGAGCGCGCGAGACCATCGATTTCCGTACGACAACCTTTGATCACTCCAACCGGCCAGTCGTCTTTATGTAAGTGGCTCTCCACGAGGATGACCACGTCGCCACGTCTGAACGACCCCTGTTTGGAGATCCACTTTTGACAAAGCTGTAGTGTCGGTAAATACTCCCTCGTTCATCGTTTCCAGAAGGCCTGTGCTAGGTGGTTCACTTGTTTCCATCCAACAATGTACGTTCCACGCAGGGTTTTCGGGGTGGTTACTTCTGCGTTTGACTAGAGTAATAGTAGGTCGTTGGGGGTGAGAGCCGGTTCGCCTTCCGGGTCTGGGACGATCGGCACCAGCGGTCTGTTGTTCAATATGCGTTATACTTCTGTTAGTAAAGTAGTCAGAGTCTCGTCATCGAGGGTTTGTTGTGCGGCCAGGGCTGTGAGTATTTTCCTAGTTGATCATATCAGCCTTTCCCAAACGCCACCACGATGACCGGCATGAGGTGGATTGAAGTGCCATTCTATCCCCTTTGCTACGGTCTCGTTTTGTATTTTGGCGGTGTCCAAGCGACTGCACTATTTCTTTAACTCCTTATGAGCCCCAACGAAGTTCGAGCCGTTGTCGGAGTATATATTCTTGGGGACGCCCCGCCTCGCGATGAACCTTTGAAGGGCCATTAGGAATGAATCGGTTGTCATATTATGCACTACTTCGAGGTGGACTACTCTGGATTGTAGGCATGTTATCAGGCAGCCGTACCTCTTTTGGGTGCTCCTCTGAAGTCGTTCGAGTAACGGGCCAAAGCAGTCGAAACCGATTTCCACGAAAGGGGGACCATCCCGGTTGGACTCTTACGGCTGGAAGTGGGGCCATCATTTGTTGGCCTGCTACCGCTCTCCGGCGACGACAAGTAATGCAGTTGCCTATGACTCGCTTGGCCGTCATTGATCCCTTTGTCACCCAAAATCGTCGGCGTATATCGTTCAATAATTGATTCAGGCCTGCGTGTCCCTCTTCCCGGTGTACATGATCTATCGGGCATCTCGTTATATGGTGGTCACCGGGGATTATTATGGGGTGTTTCGTTTCGTACTCTAGGCCTGAATTCGTCAGCCGCCCTCCAACCCTCAGTAGTCCGTCGATTCGCATGGGGTTTAGTACTCGGATACTACTGCAAAAAAAACAGCCTGCTTCCTTTAGTGTTATTATCTGTCCTGGCTAGCTCGCGTGCCTCGGACGGGAAAGCGTCTAGCTGCAGTAGGCTTAGGACGTCGAGTTCGGCTTGATTCAGCTCGCCCGGTAGTTTCGTCCCCACATCCAGTGTGTTTTGTGGTCTTGCGCCCTTCATAATTAATAAGAGTGCTTTGTACCATGTCCACCAGACCGCGGCCTTCAGCATTTTTGTCCAGTTGGGGAATTGGCACAGTTTCTCTATCAGGCTTACGCTTCCCGTGAAGTTTGTAGCCATTATTAGTCTTTTAGTCTCGATATCACCATCATCAGCCTAGGATGTTATTAGCGTTGGCCACATCTCTTTAGTTGCCGTTAGGAAGTCCGGTCCCATTGTCCACGTCAGCAACCTCTCTAGTGTTTTCAGGCCCCCTGAGCAGAAGCCGGCCGGGTTACTGGCGAACTTTACATAGTGCCGTTGATCGTTTTTGGTCGACTCGTGGATTATAGTGAGTCTGTTGACCACGAAAGCGTTAAAACGAGTAGTAGTGTTGTTTATGTAATGAAGTACCGCGGCTGAATCCGTCCAAAAGTTTTTTTCCCAGTCTATCCGGTCGAGGCATCTCCCAATCAGCCCCGCGGCTTTCATGGCCAGTGCTGCTGCCGTCAGTTCCAGCCTTGGAATCGACACCGTTTTCAGTGGAGTCACTCTCGCCTCTGCGAATAGTATCTGGCTGTGCCGCCCACCATTTGCGTCAACCCAGCAGCCGTAAGCAACTATCCCGTAGCCTATTTCTGATGCATCGGAGAATAAGTGGAGTCGGGCATCGTTTGTGCACTTGATAACTGTTAAGTGTCATTGTATTTTTATCTCCCCAAGTTGCTCCAGGCTGTGCAGTCAGTCGCGCCATCGCTTTCCGTCGTCATCCTGGAGAGGTTTGTCCCAACCTGGCCCTCTTTGGCAGAGCGATTGCAGCAATCACATTCCCGGTAACAACCATGGCGAAACAAAACCTAGAGGGTGGTAGAGGCTTGACTCTGCTGATAGGATTCCTCTCCATTTGACCGATCGTTTGGGTAGGTCTAGAGTGAAAACGAATTCGTCCCCTCTGGGTTTCCACTGAAGAACCAGAGTGCCCTAAGGACACCGTCGTCGTGGTCTCCGGTTGACCACAAGCTGTCTAGTGCCTTAGGTAGGAATGGAGGAACCATTCGCAGCAGACAACCGAAGCAGACAAGCTCGTGGCTTGTCTTTATCAACCGGCAAGACAAGAATTTGGGCCCCAGTATCAACTAGGAACCCAGTGTTATTGCACGAATCATGCACGTAAAATAAACGGCTGACCTGAGACTGATTGCCGGCGTGTACGGTCGCTTCTACTCGCCGGCAGGGTCGTTTCCCGCCGCGTATGAACACGGCTGTCTGCACTTACGGGCGGCTGGTCGGAGCACGCGTTGTAGCCAACAAAATCGCTGGTAGGGCGGTCTGGTTTGGAGGGGGCAGATGAGGTTGATTCACGGCGGACGTGGGCATTGGGGGGCACCCGTCCGTGCCGTTGCTCACGTGGGCCACTGCGGGAGGTAGGTATAATAACTATGTGTTTGAAGGAAAGGCAACGCTGGATGGATTGAAAATATCGAAACCTCTCCGGCAATTCACCCGGATCAACACCCCGAGGATTGCGTGATGTCATGACGGTGAATGGATTAGCTCCACTGCTGACACGTGCGATGATCTTGTCAGCCATGGCGGCTGCTCATTCCTCGGGGAAAGCAGTTACGGTGGTCTGAACATGAAAGAGTAATCAGTCCATTCACAATTTCCTTGCTATCTCAAAGTCCTCATCGGCGGGCCCTGCCAAGGGCCGGAGGTGAGCCAGGTGGCGGCTGGGTTTTGTATTCCTTATGGGGTTCCGGGCAAGTAACTGACGTAAGCGTTCCTCCTGAGAGGGAAGGATGTGCTGCAGTATAGCCTCCTTAAGCCGATCGTACGACTCCCCTTGAGGAGGACCTAATGCCTAATGCCTCACCGAGGCGATAACATCTCCCGGGACTGCCTCTAAGGCGCAGGAAGGTCGTTGGCGCTGGCCGATAATCCCACGTGACTCAAAATGCAGCTCTTAGACTGCAAACTAAGCCTCGGGATCATGTTAGATAAACGCCACAAGCTTGAAAGCAACCGCAGACAAATTGAGGTCTGTGTCGAGCTGAATATTATCCTCTGATATGTCTACTTTGACATAATACATCGCACAAACTATATATCGTGCAAACAAAAGAGGACGTGAAGCAGCGAGCGGGCGAATAATCCAGGAAGATTCTGAAAGTTTCGGGCCCACCAATATAGAAGACGTTCAAGGGCGGCTGGTGAACTTGTCTCCTATCCTGTCTGTTAGCGAAATACCAACATTATACCCTCTGTTGGACGAATGGAGGAGACGCAAGTCGGTTTACAGATGCAAACGTGTATTCTTCTCGTCGTGACATCGAAACAGTAGCGACACGATAGGTATACCGAAAGGAAAACGAACGCAACGGCCGTGCAGAAAGCAAACCTCGAGCGCGTACAATGGCGACAGACCGAAAGTGGAAGTGATTCAAAACGAGTTCGACGGAAACCTGGGAAAAGGTAGTCCAGTAAAACGTACGCAACCGAACAACACAATGAGGTCAGTGTCAAACGTCAGAAAAGTTCGTAGAGAAAATAGCGTCCGGATAACAGTGTATTTCTCAGAAAGATGGTCACTGCATGCTGTTTTTCAAGTGGAAATTAACAGAAGTTCAATAGCTAATGCCTTAAGAAGGAATAACGCAGCAAATAGCACCTAAAGTTAAAAGTGAAACACAAACCAGGGCATCATGGATGTGTTTAAAATGGTCCCAAAAATGTCCCCAGTTTGTTTCAAACGGGACCATATGGGGACGGTAACGATGAATGAAACTACCACAATGGGATTTGAACGGGCGCCGGTGAGCAAGGTCACCGAACACATCACCCCGCTAAATTTGAATGAGGTTATGGCGGTTTTAGTCTGCCGCCAATTCCGCTCATATCTGCCTAAATGTTGCGTCTTGTTCCAAAATGTACACCCCCTTGGAACCGCAAAAATAGCAATTTACGGTTAATGCCGTAAGGCATAATATGTCGTAAAAAAAATTATGAAATTGGTCTACCGACTGTTTCTTATGTATCTGCCATAATGTCCATTTGTATTGCAAAATGGATACCTTTTTGGAACGACATAAATTGGGGAATGTAAAGAAATGTCAAACGATCCTTCGTAGATGTGGTTTGCCAGGAACAATACAAGTCTGGTACCTTAAATATTATGCAGTAGGACTTGGGCTACTAGGCTGCACCGTCATACATACATACACATATATATATCTATATATATATATATATGTTCATATATATATATGTATACTTAAATGGTAACTTTTCCGGCCATCGCTGGACGAACGTCCTTATATGTACATATCTATATGTATTTCTATATACATACATACACATGTATAAAGATAGATATATATACGTATGTATATGTGTATATGTACATATGTATAAACATATATATATATACATATGTATATATGTACTTAAATGGCAACGTTTCCGGCCATCGCTCGACGTACGTCCTATGGGAATGGGCTGTATATGTACATAGATATATATACATATGTGTATGTATATATGTACATATGTATAAATCTATACATATATATATATATAATCTACCATCCAGTATTCACTAGCGCGAAAGAAGACTCACGAAGTGAACACGTGCCATAACGACCTAGTTGTGCTGGACAAATAAAAAATCAATAAGGAAGACAAATGCCAATATGGCCGGAATCATAATGCGGCGGCCCTGGATAGGGCTTTTGTCAATCTCTTTGGACCACTTTCACCTCGCAAGACAATGCACACAAGTGTAGTCGTCCTCATTGGTGAAACCTGCGCACTGATAATGTGCCCATCGGCCACACGTTTGGCATTGAACCCATTGAACGTCCTCGTCCAGGTCGACCGTCGGATCCTCTCGCCGGCAAACGCTGCAAACGTCCTTGTTGATTGAAGACGCCGGCCTGTCCAGTTTTCGTTTCTTGTTTGCTATCCGGAATTGGTTGGCCGTAGTTGTCCGATGTTGGCGGAGCTGGATACGCTGCAAAGGGTTGCCTATAACCTGAATATCGCTCTTGTCGGTAAACCGAACTTCCATTAACGGTTTACTTCTAGACATTGTTCCCTGTTTTACGGTTAAATCTCTTATCGGCGGTTCCGACCGTAGGACATACTCGTCAGCCGTACTGGAAGTTGTGGGACATTCTAATATTTCTCGGGTCTCTTTCTCTCGGCCAAACATAGTAGCAATATCCGACCGGTGTGTTATTTGTTCTACGCCTTCTTTTTCTGGATGCTCGTAGCACAGTCTAACGTTTGGCCACAATCCTATTACGTCTGGTAACAACCTTAGCTGGGCTTTAGCCGTTTTGTAGTTTTCCTCCCCAAGATTTGCCAATGCTGCGGCAATATCTCTACCGATATCTTCGCTCTCCCGCAGCTTCTGCGCCTTGGTGGTTATTGTAGGCGTCGACGCTTGCGAGATGATGGTGTCTCCACCGGCTAGGGTGATCACCTCCATACAATCTACTGACCAGCGATTATTGGCTAGCGTAGAAAGGTCGACATGAGTGGCACGAGCAACATGCAACACGTGAACGCAAGGCAGCATCCACTGGCGACTGAACGGACAGTCGCAGTGTGGCACACTGCCGCCGGTAACCCTAACGGAGGAGCCTCTACTGTTTGTTACAATCCACTTGCGTTTTACAAAAGATATGCCAGTGATCGTCACTGTATGCAGGTGGCGAAGGAAAACGCCACGGGCGAATACGGTTAGCTTGCCGAACACGGGTTTCAACCAATGTGGCACATTACGGAACTTGCATATGGACATTTGATCCTTACCAAGTCTACCTTGCGAGACTTCTCTTAAAGATGCTACCCGCTTCAGAATTCTGTCACAGACCTGGAACAGGATTGACCTAGGTGACAGTCCCGTCTTAAGATGCCTATTTTCGGTTTCCACTCTATTGGTTGTTAAATTACCCAAAGGTAATACCTGCCTTACCTTGTAACCCGCCCAGAAATCCTTAAACGGCATCCACGTTCTTACTCAGTAACCCATTGCCTCAGAGCTGCGGGCCTGAATAGCAGCCCGAAATCGTTCGAATGCGGACTCGCTGCTTGCGAACACCATGTTACGCATCCACTGGAAAACACGGTCCTTTTCTAGAGTCGTTGCTGCAACTAGATGGTTGCACCGTTTCCGCGTATCTTGCAACACGTGAAACCGGCAGAACACTATCTGGGCTTCAGGATAGTGAGTCTTGAACCCGTTTAACTGAGCGAGACTACGATCTACCACTATCGTTTTACATTCCCTAGTTGCGGGCAGGTATTCACGTAGAAAACCCACGGCTTGTCTGTAGCTTGCAGTGCTTTCATTGGGCAGCAAAGCATACAGAATGCTACGGCCTAAGCCTATTTCATCCACTATCATTACTTGCCACGACACGTAGCCGCCGCAGTTCATTTGGTGAGTAGCGTCAGCTAGAATCACCTGGCTGCATCTGCGAGCAACCGGAATCACCTCCATGGGTATGAAGAACAGGAACCTAACTATATTCTCCTCGTGTATTACCTGGCTAATGCCTTTACCTTCCAGCAATTCTTTAACCCTAATTACGTTACCACGAGCATCGTGACTGTGACGGACACGTATAGACCGAAAGTCCATGCTATTCAGACGCCTATTGAACATCCGACTAGTATATTCCCTTAATTCAGCAGTATTATGGAACGTATCCATCCAGTTAAACACCACTGACTCTTGAAAAGCTGTCAGCCTTCGGTTAGCTACATATAAACTTGGATTCCCTACTTGGAACCTATGACTATGGACCATGCACCACTTTGCGACACGATATCCAGTTTCTTGGGCGACCAAATTGACGAACGATCCGCAATCCAGGTTTTTGTATCTACGATGAAGTCAAACATTAACAAACAATTATTCTAACCTTGAACCACCTCCACCTTTTCGACGCCGATGGACACAACAATATTTCACGAAATAATACTTCATTCCGTCGCTAATTGTTAGCCGACGCTTTTTGGCCTGTTTCCATGTTCGGGCATTGTAATTGTAAAAGCTGGTACTTGTGCATCGCTGGAACTCTCGAAAATCGGTCGCGAATTCATCCAGACCTTCGTAAAAGTCTTTTATCAATCGGGAAAAAGTATCGGAATTGTCAACAGTCATAATCGTTCACGTGGCTGGCGAGCGAGATGGGTGCTGACATTTTGTAGCGCTAGGCCTTATATACCAGCGTAAATTTGATGATATAAACAATATTTTGTAATATACTTTGCCTCTGGTTACACCCAACAGAATTTATTTCACGTTCTTTTAAACGTAATTTATCTCATCACAAAATGTCTATTTCAGCTGATATTACCGTTTCATTTGTGGTAGTTCGATCCTTGACTTTCTATGGGGACTAATTTGAGACATTTTAGGAACACTTCTGGGACCAGTGTGAGAATCAACGGGTACTGTTTCGCTCACTGAGAGAACCTGAGAGTTTAATAACCCATCTAAAAACATATTGTTTTCTGTGCAGAACTATGGGAGGGCGTAGGTTGTTTTGTCGTACCGGATCGCATTAATACAAGGCTGTTCACCGTGGTAAACTGAGCTGCATTATATTGTAGTGAACCTCATATGTTTAAAGTACCCGCCTCAATCATCGTGCCTTATTTTCCTTCTACCTTTCAGAAGTGAACACACTGAACGAACCAAGAGCACTGGATGACTGTAAAGACCAAGATCCCCATGGGCATGAATGAAGGCCTACATGGTTAAAATGAACCCTGGACGTTTGTGACTTGTTGCTTTGCCTCCTGCCCCCTTGGATCCCACACACTGTACATTTTGCTCCCTGGCTTGTGGAACGGACTAACTCACCAATATACGTTATCTGTAGACTGTGCTTCTACTGTGTGTTCCTTGACGTGCAGGTTCATCAGTATTGTGTGTGTGGTGTCGCCTGGCGACGAGCGAATAACTAGATTGCTGAGTGACTCACCGACACTGTTGTCCATTTCAGACGATTAACATCCGGACTGTCGTGTCACTTGGATCCTCATCCCGTTGGACTTACTGGTAACGTGAGTGTCACTTTTGTGTTCCGTACGCATCAGGATACTACATTTTTGGCGACCCTGCCAGGATGCCGAAGAAGTCTTCATCATCTGAAGAAGAATCGGAACAAAGTTTCTCCGTTGTGGGATCCCTCGGCCAAGTCATCACCAAAATTCTGACTCTGCTATCGTCTGTAGTAACCGGGGGTTCCGTCAAGACCCGCATGACACCGAGCATACCTCCACCAGAAACGTTTTGCCTGGGAGACTACTTTCGACGTTGGGCTGCTTACGCCGAGGACTATATTGAAGCTTTTCCTCCTAACGAGCGCCGTAGGGCGCTCCTATCGTTGTTAGACGGTGAAGCAAAGGATATTGTACGGGACTCCAGGATTCTCGATGAAGAGATTACGACTGCTACATTCGCACGTCTGCGTCATTATCCAACAGAGGAACCGGACATAATGACAGTGCGTCTTCAGTTCCAGTCCCGTGTCCAGTTGCCAGGAGAACGTTTCAGCGAATTCGTACGACAACTCCGAAATTTGGCTCGAGATGCTTACCCAGACTTGGATTTGGCGGCCCAGGAGGATAAAGTGCGGGAGCAAATCACCGTCGGGGTGCGTCACCAAACCTTAGTGGAGAAGTTCCGTAAACGACCCCAGATCACAGTCCAAGAGGCTCTCGACACTGCACGAGAAGTAGAAAAGTTAGAAAGACTCCTCCGTGATCAACAAATTGGTCTACCACAGTCTATCAGTATAGTTCAGCCACCTCCCCAACGTAGACCCAACTGGAACCGCCCACCGCCAAGAGATTGGATACGGCCCTATCGCCCAAATCCCGACTTCCGACCATCGCCAAGGAGGATGGACCACGTTGACTGCACCTACTGCCGACGTTTTGGAACCAAAGCCCGAGCCTGTGGGCATAATCGAGTCGGTGAGTCGCATAGTTTTCCATCTGTTGTTTTCTTATGCCCATTCAGTTATAACTGCCCAAATTCTCGAGTAATACTGATACGCGCAACGATAGGCGGAAGAGGGGTGCAGGCATTAGTGGACACAGGGGCGGTGTGCTCAGTAATAAGGGAAAATATCCTGCCACTCCGCGTGACCATCGATCACACCACCAATACTCGATTAGTAGCTGCTAACGGAGAGCCAATCCAAACCACCGGGTCCGTAGTCGTAACTATCGTTCTCGGGAACCAGAAGTTGACTCAACAAGTAACTGTGGCACAGCGCCTGCCGTGGGATGTAATCTTGGGAGTAGACTTTCTCTCATCACATGGGGCCGTAATCGACTTGCCACATGCATGCATTTCTATAGACGGCAACCACATACCCTTCTCTAGCCACACACCAACTAAACCGGAAATACTAAGCGTGGCACCTATGGATAAGTTAGAACGACTTTGGCCTCATCCAGATTCGGTGGAAACCGAAGCAAGACAAAGGCTGAAGCTAACGCTTGTGGATTTTACGGATATCTTCGCGTGGGATGAAAAAGAAACCGATCAAACCGGGGCGGTGCAACACTATATAGACACCGGTGATAGCCATCCCGTCCGCTCAGCACCTCGCCGAATCCCAATTCACTATCAGCAGCAGTTAGAAGACATGATCGGCGATATGCTAGAGAGAAAAATCATCCAACCATCACAATCACCCTGGGCATCCCCTATCGTACTCGCAAAGAAGAAAGACGGTTCGCTTCGCCTCTGTGTCGACTACCGTCGCTTGAATGCCATTACTAAGCGAGACTCGTTTCCGCTCCCTAGGATCCACCAGACCCTCGATGCATTGGGTGGCGCAAAATTCTTCAGTACCCTAGACCTAGCATCAGGCTACTGGCAAGTTGAAGTCATTCCCGAGGATCGCTGCAAAACGGCGTTCGTCATCCCATCCGGTTTATATGAATTCCAGACAATGCCCTTTGGACTAGCCAACGCCCCTGCAACTTTTCAACGGTTGATGAATATTGCCCTTCGTGGGTTGGTCCCCGGCAAATGCCTTGTTTATCTCGATGATATCATAGTCCACAGCCGCAGCTTAGATGAACACCAAGCCAACTTACAAGAAGTATTTAGTCGCTTCAGAAATTTGGGCCTGAAGTTGAAACCATCTAAATGCCATTTACTGCAGCGGGAAGTTAGCTTCCTAGGTCATATAATCTCCGAAGATGGTGTCCGATGCGATCCAAGCAAAACTGAACAAGTTCGTTCATGGCCGGTGCCCACCTCGGCTGACGAAGTCCGAAGCTTCCTAGGCTTAGCATCATATTACCGCCGATTCGTGGCCGACTTCGCCAAAATAGGGGAACCCCTAACTACGCTTCTACGAAAACAGACTCAATTCATCTGGTCGGAAAAAGAAAATCGTGCTTTCGAAGACCTTCGGAGTAAGTTATGCACGGTGCCTATTTTGGCGTACCCAGACTGTTCCCCGAGGGCCGGATTATTCATCTTGGACACCGACGCAAGCGATAACTCAATCGGGGCGGTACTATCTCAGCAGCAACCCGACTCAACGGAACGTGTTATCGCCTATGCAAGCCGAACCCTGTCAGCTCGTGGGCGGAACTACTGCACAACCCGAAAAGAGATGTTGGCCCTGGTACATTCCATAAAACAATTTCGCCCATACCTCTTGGGAAGGCGATTCCTTGTACGTACCGACCATAAGTCCCTGCTGTGGTTGCAGAATTTTCGTGATCCGGAAGGGCAGCTGGCACGCTGGCAGGAAATACTACAAGAATATGACTTTGATTGTGAACACCGCACCGGCCGACGACATGGTAACGCAGATACACTCTCCCGTCGCCCCATACGGAACCATGGCGATTGTCCGTCCTGCGTCACACCGATCTCCGCCGCTATTTCATTCCAGGCACTCGAACATCACGAATGGGCGACTCTGCAGTCCCGTGATCCCGATCTAAAGTTGGTGTACGACCGGTTAGCCCACAACGGCCTTCGACCATCCTCCTCTGAGATGGCTACCTCAAGCTACTCCGCTCGTTGTGTCTGGGCACTATGGCCACACTTGAAGATAGTAGATGGAGTGATGTTTTTTCAAAATGGCCCCGACTATATGCGCCGGATCATTGTCCCCACGGGAGCCGTCGACACCGTACTATCACGGCTGCACGAAGAGTTAGGCCACCTGGGACAAAACAAGTTCGAGGATGCAGCTCGTCGCAGGTTCTGGTGGACACACATGAGGCGAGATATGGCAACTTTTTGTAATGACTGTGCTGAATGTGGGCGTATCAAAAACCCCCGACCTACCATAAGGGCACCACTGCAGACAATGGCGGCCGGATTCCCGAATGAGATGGTTGGACTGGACCTAATCGGGCCGTTACCCCGGACACGTGCTGGCAACCGGTATGTCCTTGTTATGGTAGACTACTTTACCAAATGGTGTGAAGCCATTCCACTACCCGGTCCGGATGCCTGGACCGTTGCAGAAACAATTTTCACGGATTGGATCGCTCGGTGTGGCGTTCCATACCAACTGCATTCAGACCAAGGCTCCGCATTTGAAAGTGTTCTCTTCCGCGAAATGTGCCACATTCTCAACATAAAAAACGCGTACCTCGCCATACCATCCCCAACGCAACGGCCTTGTTGAGCGTACGAACCGAACGCTGAAAGGACTGATCAAAGCATTCATACACCGTGAAACGGTGGATCAATGGGACACGACACTCCCTCGCTGTTTACTGGCCTACAGGGCAACAGTACAAAAATCGACCGGACAAACCCCTCATGGTATGGTCACTGGACGTGAGCTCCGACTGCCATCTGATCCGCGTTTACCAACGGCTGCCCCTGAGACACTATATGCGTCCTCATTTATTCGGCGAATGCATGCTAGCCTCTTCCGTGCCCACGAGCTCGCCCGCCAACATTTACAGTCTGCACAGCGTCGCCAAAAAGATTACTTCGATCGCCGTCAAACCACACACACATTTCAACCCGGAGACCGTGTCTGGCTGTTAGATCCTGTACCACCACAAGGAGTCCCCATGAAGTTCCACCGCCCCTGGACAGGACCTTACAACGTCGAACAAGCAGTTACCGACGTGACATACCACCTCTCATCCCCAAACAACCCCTCATGGTCCACTGTAGTGCATTCCAACCGTCTCAAACCAGCCCCCCACATCAATCTCAGCGCTGAGGACAGCGCCTTTCTACAGGGGTGACATGTGTAGTGAACCTCATATGTTTAAAGTACCCGCCTCAATCATCGTGCCTTATTTTCCTTCTACCTTTCAGAAGTGAACACACTGAACGAACCAAGAGCACTGGATGACTGTAAAGACCAAGATCCCCATGGGCATGAATGAAGGCCTACATGGTTAAAATGAACCCTGGACGTTTGTGACTTGTTGCTTTGCCTCCTGCCCCCTTGGATCCCACACACTGTACATTTTGCTCCCTGGCTTGTGGAACGGACTAACTCACCAATATACGTTATCTGTAGACTGTGCTTCTACTGTGTGTTCCTTGACGTGCAGGTTCATCAGTATTGTGTGTGTGGTGTCGCCTGGCGACGAGCGAATAACTAGATTGCTGAGTGACTCACCGACACTGTTGTCCATTTCAGACGATTAACATCCGGACTGTCGTGTCACTTGGATCCTCATCCCGTTGGACTTACTGGTAACGTGAGTGTCACTTTTGTGTTCCGTACGCATCAGGATACTACAATATGTTTGGGTAAGACGGCACTAGTCCAGCACTAGAATTTGAAGTACCGCCGTTTCTATGGTGGTTTCTATTGTCCGTCACAGCGGGCGATTTGGTCTTCATAATTAGTAGGAGCATCATTCTTATTTTTCGCAAAAATGACTTCATCAGCTCCAACCATTTTTTCAGTATTCTCCAATAACGCCAGTTTGGCCATCATTAAGGTTGGACCACAAGACACTATATATAGTGCCTTGTGGTCCTTTATTCGTAGACGCAGTAACGAGACACAATTTTCCCGGAGTTACAACACTTTTTATACACGAAATGATCCAACGTTGGATTCAAAGGTGCAGACCGACTGAGGTTACTAGCACCGAATCGCCATTTCAGGACGTGGCCGTCCAAACCGACAGTGTTGAGGTCAGTTTTGGCTGGGTCATCGTTTACATGTTATGTATTGCTGAATCCTCTCATAAGCCGATTTCTAACGTTGACAATTAAAACGACATTTATTACTGCACCGATTCAACAAGTATCTCTTTTTCTTTGTTCCAGGTACTGGAAAGTTCACAAAAATGAACCATGGATGGATGATGATTGTTCGCTGACAAGCCTAGTGTACACAGATTTACAAATAGCGAAATATATAATTATCACCTTTGAAACCTGTATCCTATTTGAACTCCCGGGGATTGATTCCGCTAAATGTTGTATGCTGAATTATGGTTAAGCTTACTGTAAGATGGTCGTGCTTATGCGCTTGCGCTGACCTTCGGCTGTTCCGTAGATTACCAGTATATTATTTAGTATGTACGTATTTCGGTGTTGTAGTTAGTGTTACAAATTTAATGGTGTCAGGGGTGTAAGGTTGGTTAGACCTTACTTTGCGGTTTCCTTAGTAAACGCGTGCTTCGGTCCTTTGTGCTGCGTGGACCACCTGCACGTTACTCTAATGCTCGGCACTGTACGAATATGTTAACCAGAACAGTATTCTCCGCGCCCCGTGAGAACGAGAAGGAGATTGGGAGAGATAGTGGTTAGCGTATATTTCAGGAGCGTGCGCGAGAGCGTGCGCAAGAGCAACGGTCAAATGGCAACCGCGCTTGGCAGTCAGCGTTCAGTTAAACAATAAACGTGGTAAAAGTATGAACGAAGATGGCAACCGCTACAGGGGCCTCCTCCTAGAAGTCCGACGGAGTTGGGCTTCGATCGTGATGGTAAGCCGGAATTATTGGTTGTCCAGGAACTCCTCATAGCTTCTCCGTTATATTGTTGTTGACGTCGAACGACTGCTGATGAGTTTACCGGTGCCTGCACTCTCGAGGTCCGATGTGCGTGGGTCCAACTGTGTTTTGGCGCCCGCGGGTCTCATACGAATGCAAGCCGGAAAATGCCTCGTCAGGTCCATCCAAAAAGGCGTCCAGTTGCCGTCTCCAGTGCCAGGCTGACCAATCGTCCCGTTGTCCAGTGAGCGGTTGGCTCCTTGAACGTGCACGGGAGTCAGCCAGGCTACGGATGAAGCCAATGTGACTGTGTAGACCTGTCTGAGAGAGGGCAAGTTAAACTGGAACAAAATAGCGCCTGAGGGCGCCGGCGGATTTTGGACCGTAATAACAACACACAAACGATGTTCGGTGTTGTTGTAGTCGCTAGGAGACCAGAAGAAAATGAAATCATAACTACCGATTGTAATTTCACGGGTCTGTTGTTTGGTAAATCCATGGCGAACTTCCCAACTTATTGCTAAAAATCGGTTGTAAAAATCGTCACGAAATCGGCGAAGCGGACGGGATTTCGTAGTTGGCGACCGCGACGGCTACTTCGCGTTGCGGGTACGGTTGGAGAATCTGATGGACTAGCTGCCGAGTCCTCACTAGGCGTAATTGGGGGTGGTTCGAGTGGTAACTCGCTCGATTCAGGTGACTGAGCGACTTGAGTGGGTGTAAATTGGCCGAGCGGCTCGCACTCCATGACGGCAGGCTTGAGACGGTCGATAGATACGGTGTCGTGTCGTCCGCTGATATCTATGACAAATGTCTTTGCCCTACGTTTTATCACCCGAAACGGGCCAGTGTATGGCGCTTGTAGTGGTGATCGAACGCCATCAACGCGAAGGAATACGTGAGTAGCGGTTCCTAACGCAGTTGGGACATAACTTGTAGACTGTTGTTCACGCTGCGGACTGGCCTTGAGCACTCGCATGTGCTGTGTAAGGCGCTGAGCATAGTTACCGTAGTCGAAAGTCACGGTTGGTGAACGGGCTACCAACTCCCCAGGCAGACGAAGTGTACAGCCATATACCAGTACGGCCGGTGTTGTGTGTAACTCCTCCTTAACGGTACTACGCAGGCTTAAGAGTGCTAATGGTAGTGTTTCACTCCAAAGGGGGTTACCGTTTGCTCAAAGGGCGGCTTTTAATTGCCGGTGGAAACGCTCGACCATACCATTGGCCTGAGGGTGGTAAGCTGTCGTCTTAACGTGTTGGCAACCGAGCGTAGCGAGTAGGCTGCCGAAAGCGCCGTCAAAGTGTGGACCGCGATCGGTGGTCACTATTGCCGGGCAACCGAAATGACTAACCCAACCGGTCAGAAAAGCTTTCGCGGCCTCTTCCAACGTGGGACGAGGGATAGGGATGGCCTGCGGCCAGCGAGTAAAACGATCCACGCATGTGAGTATGTAAACGTACCCAAGCGAAGGTGGGAGTGGTCCTACGAGGTCGACGTGCACATGATGAAAACGTGTTTCAGGTTCTGGGAACCTGGCTAACGCCGCCTTAGTGTGCCTATGGGTCTTAACACGTTGACACTGCAGACAAGCACGAGCCCATTGACGGACATCTCGTTTGACATTGTGCCAAACAAAACGCTCAGTTATCAGTTTCACCGAGGCAGTCACACCCGGATGAGCCAGATTATGGAGTGTCAGGAACGTAGGATAACGGTGGGCAGCAGGAACTACTGGCCTAGGGCGACCTTGCGACACATCGCACACGATGGTATTCTGGGAAGCTGGGATAGGCACTGTGGTTAAACTCAAAGAACCGTTTTGTCGAAGTCGTTCGATGTCAGGGTCCATAGTTTGAGCCTGTGCCATTGCGTCCAAATTGATATTAGGCGTTTGTGACAGACTTAGTTGATATACGCGCGATAAGGCCTCTGCGACGGGAGTAAGTACCCCAGAGACGTGTCGTATGTCCATAGTAAACTGTGAGACAAAGTCTAAGTGGCGAATCTCGCGTGGTGAGTATCGATCCGAAGCTGACTTTAGTGCGTAAACCAAAGGCTTGTGGTCTGTAAACACCGTGAACGAACGGCCTTCGAGTGCGTGTCGAAAATGACGAATTCCCAAGTAGATGGCTAATAACTCTCTACCGAACGTGCTGTACCTTGATTCCGCGGGTTGTAGGCGCTTGGAGAAGAATGCTAAAGGTTGCCAAGAATCGCCCACGAACTGTTGCAGTACTGCTCCAACCGCTGTGTCCGAGGCATCCGTCACTACCGAAATAGGAGCCAAAGGGTCGGGGTGTGTAAGGAGTGCTGTGTTGGCGACAGCATCTTTGACCAAGGCAAATGCGGCTTGTGCCGTGTCGGGAAACACGAACTTCCGCTTACCTCCGCGCAACAGGTCGGTGAGGGGTTGCATCATTTCCGCACAGTGAGGAATAAATCGGCGGTAGAAATTCACCAGGCCGGCAAACTGACGCAACTGGCAAAAAGATTGGGGTTCAGGGTAGTCGCGGATAGCGGAAACTTTATCTGACAGAGGGCGGATACCCGAGGATGAAATAGAATGTCCTATGAAAGTGATATCAGACCGGCCTAATTCGCCTTTCGCGATATTGATCGTAACGCCGTGCTGGCTAAGGAGTTCGAAAAGTGCTCGTAAGTGTGTAGCGTGCTCTTGCTCTGAAGAACTCGCCACCAAAATATCATCCAGGTATACGTGGACATTTTTCAAACCCCGAGTTGCCTCGTGCATGAACCGTTGAAAGGTCTGGGCTGCATTGCTGAGTCCAAACGGCATTCGCAGAAACTCGAACAGCCCGAAAGGTGTAGTGACGGCAGTTTTAGGGATATCGGCCTCTGCTACCGGGATCTGGTTGTACGCACGAACTAAATCGATACGGCTGAAGACGGAGCAACCTGATAAAGACGAAGTAAGGTCCTGTATATGGGGAATCGGGTATCGGTCAGGGACGGTGACTTTGTTAAGCCCTCTGTAATCACCACAGGGTCGCCAGTCGCCACTAGACTTAGGAACCATATGAAGAGGGGAAGCCCAAGGGCTACTAGAAGGGCGTATTATACTCAGTTATAGCATATGTTCGAATTCAGCCTGTGCAATACGAAGCTTGTCTGGTGCTAACCGACGCGGTCTACTGAACACTGGGGGTCCCTTAGTATCGATATGGTGAGTGACACTGGTCGTCACCGCTGGGAGAGGCCCGGCCTGCCGAAACATGGCTGGGTAGGCGGCGATGAGTTCGCTATAAGGTTCGTGTTCCGGTGGTTGGACGTAAAAAGGCGTGACGTGGTTCACTCGCGAATTACAACCCGCAACAGCGAGAGTGGTCTGACGATCCACCACTCTGCGGCGCCGTGCATCAACTAACAAGTCAAAATGCTGCAGGAAGTCAATGCCTAGAATTGGGTACGGGACATCGGCGATGATGAATACCCAACGAAAATTACGCTTCAAACCTAAGTTTAAGGTGAGCGACCGCTGGCCAAACGTTGGGATGGCCGTGCCATTGGCAGCGCGTAGTGTTTGGGCCTGCGGCGTGCTATTGTCGTCTTTCGCTCGGGGAAGGACGCTCACTTCGGCACCGGTATCTACAAGAAATAGGTTATTTGAAATGATGTCCCTTACGTTCAAAAGACGACTGTTGGTCTGATACCCGGCTTCGTGGGTCGCCACCACGGGCCGGGGGTTGTTTCCCTGATGAGCCCCGGGAAACGTACACCCTCGTTCGCATCGTTTAACTCCCTCACCAAAACGACTGTGGTATTTACAATAACCCTCTTTTAAAGAGCCGAAAGGTCGTCGCAATGACGGACTATGGCGCCTAGGTGAGCGTGCGCGGTGCTGCTCCTGTGACCCACTTCTAACTGCTAGGCGTTGCAGGCTCGCGTCAATTCTAGACAAAACTGACGCGAGGTCGTTAGATGTTGGCAGGGCAGGCACCGTTGCGACGGACGGCTTGGTTACTCTAGCTACAGCGGGGTTGTATCGTGACATAATGTCATCAGCTATTGCTGCAGTTTCCTCCAGTGAACACTTGCGCGTGGGACTTAGTAAAACTGGGAAGTTGTGCGGCAAACGCTGCAGCCAAAGTTCCCTTAAGAGCGGGTCCTCGCCTACCGTCGGTCCTCTCAAGCGCTGCATCTCACGCAGCAGTTCGGAGGGCTTCCTACTTCCAAGCTCAACGTTTTGAAGTTGTTGCATACGTTGGCCCTGTGTTGGGGTCGTGCGGGCAATGACGGCCTCCTTTAAGGCCTCATAGCTTCGGGAAGAGATTATTACGTCCCTTACTTGCAGCGTGACCTCCGGCGGGAGGCGGCCTGCTACCCACCTGAAACGGCTGGCGTCACTGGTTATACGGCAGTTTTCGAATTCTAACTCAACCAGCGTGAACCAGAGTTCTGGATCAGCAGGCGTGAATGCCGGTATGTGCAGCGTGATCGCCCCAACGGTGGGGTCTGAGCAGGATTTCCGTTCGGCAGACATAGCGAGTACTTTATGGAATACAGACGGGAAAAGAAATCAACGAAAAATGGGGCACTTTAGTCTTCGCGAAAAAAAAATCGCGACGAATTAGACACACAAAATATGTATGGACGAAAAAAAAATTATTTGGTAAACCAACCAAAAAAAATCAAGATAGGGAAACAAAAAAACACAAAAACGTACGCAGACGGGACCTTGAACGGTAGAAAACAAGGAAACTCACGTGACCTGCGGATCACGTCGGGCTCACCAATTTGTAAGGTTGGTTAGACCTTACTTTGCGGTTTCCTTAGTAAACGCGTGCTTCGGTCCTTTGTGCTGCGTGGACCACCTGCACGTTACTCTAATGCTCGGCACTGTACGAATATGTTAACCAGAACAGTATTCTCCGCGCCCCGTGAGAACGAGAAGGAGATTGGGAGAGATAGTGGTTAGCGTATATTTCAGGAGCGTGCGCGAGAGCGTGCGCAAGAGCAACGGTCAAATGGCAACCGCGCTTGGCAGTCAGCGTTCAGTTAAACAATAAACGTGGTAAAAGTATGAACGAAGATGGCAACCGCTACAGGGGAGTCCGTTTCGATAAGCTTCCGAGGCCGTCACCTGGGTGTCCCCTGACCGTCACCTGAGTGTCCCTGAGTGTCCCCTGACCGTCACCTGAGTGTCCCTTTTTTTGTTTCAAAGGGTACACTCAGGTGACGGTCGGAGGACACTCAGGGGACACTCAGGCGACGTTCAGGTGACACTCAGGTGACGGTCGTGCTGCTTGGGTATCTTAGTTCAGTGCTGTAGAGGTAGTCAGGCGCAGTGCACGTTCGTGGTTTATAAGGGTGAACTCCCAGCCATTGATGTAATCTAAAATGAGTTTAAATGGAACATCCTTTTGGTATATATATATATATATATATATATATATATATATATATATATATATATATATATATATACGTGGTAATTATAATAGACATTGTGTTAATACTTCATTCATTTCATGTGCACTGTTATATTTTTGTTATGTACCATATGACAACTGTTATGCTCAATTTCTTTGCAATTTCAGTTAGAATGTTTTCAACTTATGTTGGAGAGGTTTGGCTAACCTAGGGCGGTATTTTACAAGTTAAAACTGAATATATATGGCTATAAAAGGAGGACCTAATGCCGTCATTATGCTGATTCTTTCTCGTGCTTTGTAGGGCCCATTTATGGATATTCCTTAGATCTTAATATTAAAAGGATGCTTTTGAATCATGTGTCAATGATATACCTGACTTACGGTGGGTCACTGTTGGAATCGAGAACGCTGTTTTCCTTTCCATCGGATGACGCTATGAAAAGTCAGCAGAACAGCGTCAGTACCTATAAGCACAGGTAAATTGTTTTACATGACATTCTCTCAGACGATTTTGGAGACGCTTTCATTTTTTAAAGTCGGTTACTACAAGAAACTTCCACCTGTAGCACAGACGACACCGCGCCACAAACGCATTCTGGCCAACGGTATTCGGTCTGGAGGAGGTACGAAAGTTTATCAGTTAACTTTATGTAAGGATATGGACGCAGGTAACCTCCGACGAAAGTTTTCAAGAGGAACACACGACACTATCGCGTGCACCGCAATAGCATTTTGAACTGCTTTCCAGTCCGCCTTCGGTGCTGTAGAGGGTTATGGAAACTGCTTCGTACGTTTACTTTTCCCATCAATAAGGTTTTCCCATCAGTACATGAAATACGGCTCGCTGCGTGACATTATCGCCCGTGCTAATCCGTGAGTCTACAAGTGGCAGTTTTACTGGTTTATATAGCCGTTTACAAAAATCAACAGTGAATTGATACTAAGGAAATCGTCGACCGGCCAAAAGCCGTTCTTGTGTACAACACGGAAGGGTAATCCGCGGCAGTGCTGCCCAATTTTACTACGGTTGGTTTACGTCATTGGCAGATAAAGAATGCTCTATTTCCAGTCCTAAATATTGGAAATCGAAGGGGTAATAATTGTATACTAGAAATCCATATTTATCTTTATTCAAATATATCAACAGTTACCACACGCACAAGTGCCATCTTATTCCACGTGACTATTGCGTGTTAACCGGAGAAAATCGAGTCCCATCCCGGAGTTGCGCACATAAAGGAAGACTCATGTGCCAACCACTTAAGTTTACACGCTAAGAAAGCAGCAACGAAAATGGTAATCAGAATGGCGTGGCCCTGAAAAGGGCCTTGGGTTCACATCCCCGTTTTGAAACCATTGCATCCCATCTGGTGCCCTATAACAAGCCATCTGATCCTTAGCAACCCTATGACGGCTTTTTTCAGTCAATGACTGAACACGCTTGACTACGTTTTTGAATACGTCCAGGATGTTTGAACGGTTGGACAGGCCATCTTTTAAATGCCTGTTTTCTGTTTCTACTCTGTTTGTGGTAAAATTGCCTAACACTAATGCACCACGTGTCATATATCCAGCCCAAAACTGCTTAAGTGGTATCCTGGTGTTATTCAGGTATGCAGCCGCCTCATTGCTCCTACATTCTATTGCTGCCCTAAACCTCTCAAAACGAAGCTTAGTTTGAGCTTACACTAGATTACGCATCCACTGAAAGATGCGTAGCTTTTCACTGGGTTGTATTCCATGTAGGCGGCTGCATCTACGTTTCATGTCTTGCATAACATGAAAACGGCAAAATAACACACGAGATTATGGGTAAATATCCGTGAACGCATTAAACTGCGCCAAATTCATATCAACTACGATTGTCTTACAATTATCGGTTTGAGGGAGCATTTTTCTCATAAAATAAACAGCCCTACGATAGCAGTCACCACTCTCATTTGGGAGAATGGCATAGAACAGACTGCGACCTAACCCCGTCCGATCAACTACCATTGTGTGCCATAGAATGTACCCACCACGGTTGAGTTGGTGAGTAGCATCTGCCAAAAGAACGTCACTAAACCTAGGACATAACTGTTTGCTTACAGAAGGGGCGAAGAAGATAAACTTTATCTCACGGTTATCGGAAATTATCTCCGAATAACCATGGGCCTGCAGCAATTTTTGAACCTCCTCTACTTCACTTACCAACTCTCCCTTGTTCATTCTTCTTCTTATCGATCTGAAATCGTCATTATTAAGACGCCGGTTGAATTTCTTAAACGTACACTCCCTTAGCTCAGACTTCTTTATGAAAGTGTCCATCAGTTGCAACACATGAGCATCCTGCTCAAGTGTCAGTCTACGATTTCGTACATAAAATCCCTCATTCCCTACTTGGAGACTATGCAAATGCTTCATCGACCAACTGACGACACAGTAACAGGAACCCGCAAATCGAAGCGTGACGAACGCCCCGCATTCCAAATTAAGATACCTGAAAAGGATTTATTTACCGATAAGTGATAACATACCTGGACGACTTATCACATTTCCTTTTGCGGTGAACGCAGCAGTACTTTTTGAATTAATAAGGCGCACCATCTGGAAGATGGATGCCTCGTTTTTTTGGCCATTGCGTACGTCTCGGAACTATACACGAAGAAAGACGTGCAAGTTTATTTTTGAAACTCCCGAAAATCGGCTTGGAATGAGTCGATATCGGGGTATACACTACGGACCGAACGCCGAAACACAACTGAATCGTCCACTAGTACGCGCTCCATTTGCAACGCGACAGCACAACACGCAACGAAGTAACAGCGAATTCCCGTGCGCTCAAGTTTATATATGTCCGATGAACCAATCACCTGTCAGGATACAAACATAAATACCTTCATTAAACAAAACACTCTCAAACCAAGTAATAACCATATGCGATTTTCCATGCCAAATACCATAACAATTTAGCCGTATTTACCATCTAAGCTTTCATTTCCCATCAACGGATGGGTGCTGTACAGCGGGTATACTGGACTAGAGCCGTACTTCCTATATGTTTGCGATGCGCAGGCACCGGAATGAACAGGCAGACAAAGACCCAATACTAGAAAAGTATTATATCTCGTTTGCCAAGCATTATTGATAATTTCCGATTCGTTTTTAGAGATAGATCACAAGATCTTCCAGTTTCGTTCATTGGTCTAGTAAGCTAGTTCGGAAATTATCAGCGTGAAAACACTGTATTTCAGTTCCGCTATGCAGACGTCAATGATGTCGCATGCACCGTGGTTGGTGTCATATTGTTTGCTGCGGTTGGTGCGTCATCTCCTTTGAACACATACTTTTTCAGGGACGAAATCAACAAATTCTTATTACCAAATTTTACGGCGAAGGACGCTCATCCAGTCATAATTCAGTTCTGTTTTCTTGGAGTTGCAGTCTTTTCTTTCGCGTTTGTGGCCTCTGTTCTACTCGACCTGTCCTCAAAACGCCAACTACGCCGCATTCGAATGAAATATTTCAAGGTAATCATGCACGATTACGCCTTTGTAACAAAACCGCTCCGAAACCGGTCGGTTTTTTGACCCGTTTTTGGCCGCTTTTTGCTCGGTTTTTTACTATTACGCCGATTGGTCTTCGGTTAGTATGCCTAGTAACAATTTTACACCCCCTGTAACACCCAGCACGTTCGTAACATAGCTTTTCGATCAGTTTTCGGTCAGTTTGTTTAGTAACCATTTTACACGGATCAACATTGAATTTATACGAAGGAAATTAGTGACCGGAGTAATGTGCAATGCTTGCTTGGCGTTTTATTTTATTGTATTGCTTTGATTCATCGGACTGTCCTGAAAATCTCGGTATAGATTACTCTATATTATTCCATCGAAATGGGTAGACTAAGGAAACTTATTGGAAAATCATACATTTAAGGATGGGAATTAGCACCGTGATACGAAATTTGGGTTGTTGAAAGAAATTACGGGAGCTTATCGCGTATTTCAAACGATTAGCACAAATTGCTCCGAAACCGGTCGGTGTTTGGTCGGTTTTTGGCCGGTTTTTGAGCGGTTTCTTCTATTACTCCGACCGGTTCTTGACCAGTTTCTGATTGGTTTATGACTGGTTTCCTGGACGGTTTCCAAACGATTTCCGAGCGGCTTGTGCCAACCATTTGAACTACGTGATATGCTTCGTTAATTTCTGTCACTCTTCCCAAATTACGATTCACGATGCTCATTTCTATCTGCCAATTTAGGATTTTTCGAATAATTATCCTTACTTCGCCCATTTTGAGGGAATGAAATAGAACGATGTATATCGAAGTAGTTGAGTGCATTTTGATGAATTGAGCCAATACATTTAAATAACAAGCCAACTAAGCATTGCAGGTTTTAAGTGCTGCTCTGGTAAGCATTTTTCCATTTTACTTCCTAAGTTTCATCAGCGTGATATTTAACTTGAATCTTCAGCATATTATTGGGTCGTTGCTTTGAAGTTACATCGGAGATTATAAATAATTACTAACTAAACTGTCTTTCTTAGTCAAAGAACTAATAGTTACATACACTGAACCCAGCTTCAGATTTTACACTGGTTTGAGATATAGCCAAAAAGTCAGTGAATTTATCTTGGCTTTCTTTTGGACTGCAATTCTGACGAGGACAGAATACTGTGTAAATCTAAAGTCAAAACCTTCAAAGAATATGCGGAAATACTAAATATTTTATCGAAACACGTGTGCAAAATACTAATTAACAGAAAATTTTATTCGTTCGTGAGGATTTATTATTTCACACCTGTCATATTCAAATAGTATTCTTTAATGGGACAGATAACGTGTTTTGAACAAGTTTTCCGCTTAAGTTTTTCTCAGAATTGAATTTTCGGTCTGATGTTTCAGTGTTTTGTTGATTTATCTCAATATATCCGGTAATTCAGAAGAGAGACATAGTGCGCGGTAGATTTGAATCATATATTTCATTTTCTCTACGCAAAATATTTACCAAAATTATTCCTCGATAGTAGATGACTGACGAGGGTACGAGACAATACTAAGTTCATTCAATTTTATTTTTTATAGGCCATTCTAAGACAGGATATACCTTGGTTCGATCGAAGGTCCTCGGGAGAACTCATCGGTAACTTATCGGAATGTGTAGACATTATCGAGTTGGGAATCGGGAAGAAAGTTGGAGAGTTCGTTCAGAATATAAGTGGTTTCTTGACCGGTATAGCCATTGCATTTTACGTTGGCTGGAAATTGACACTTTTGGCCTGTTTTACGCTACCGCTCGTTGCTGCAGTCTTTGTCGCATTTGCTTCTGTCATGCAAGTATTTACAAGAAAGGAGATATTGGCATATGCGAAAGCAGGTTCCATTTCGGCGGAGGTGCTTACTGCAATTCACACAGTTGTGGCGTTTGGTGGAGAGAAGAAGGAGTTTAATCGGTATACACAACAACTACGTAAGACGGAAAAAGTAGGAATTCAAAAGTCAATGGCGGCTGGTGGTGGTAAGTACGCTGCTTGTGTACTCCCATCGAATTTATTTCACATTTTAAGGGCCACAGTTAAATTTGAGTGCTTTGCATCAATTATTAGAGATTTTACCTAAAATAACAAGCTAACAACAAGTAATAAAGACCTTGCAGAAGGAACACCAACAATTATAGCCCATGAAGTTCAGCTTGGTCTTCTGTCTTTGAAATTAACTTCCTCTGTTATTGTATAGTTCGAAGTCCTTTTGTCTGGCTGTTCTCTTTTGCAGTCAATGGCTGTATTGGTCTTTCAATTTATTCGTCCGCTGCCTTGGTATTTTGGTATGGTTTCAAACTTATGGAAACCGAAGAATATAATGCGGGAACTGTGGTTTCGGTGAGCAAAGAGAAAATATTTGATCGTTTCAGAAATAACACATTCCAGGCAAAATGTATCCACTGTGTAGAATATAACAGATCAAAAGCTTATCGAAAGCAATCCTTTGATGTATCCATGTAATACCTTATCATTTTGTTTTTTGAGGATGCTCGCGGTTCACAAGAAATAAGTGAGCAAGTAACATAGGTTCTGCGCCGGAAGCGTTTTTACTGAACTGCATCCTCGACACTTGGTTAAAAACTATTTCTATCTTTTAATAAAATCCTCCCCATTATATATTAGTGATGAATTATTTTAGGAAGTTGGTTGGGGACAATTTGAAGCCTCAAGCAGTCAAGAAGAATCAAACTTGGCTGATCTTAACGCGAGTCTTTATTACGTGTGAATCGAGTGGTGGTTTGATTCCGCAATACACTTTGTATTTTCCCTTGAATGGAAGGTGCTCCTTTTGAGAAAACATTAAAGTAAGATGTACTATTTACCACAGGCTTTCTAACGTGGATGTCAGAGCTACCAAAGTTATGCACACTAAGATCAGGAATACAAGATGCACTATGGGGTAAGTTTTCCTGAAAGGTTACCGGATTCGGCGACCGTAAAATAAATCATTAAATGCTATGGTAGTGTACAATCTGCCATTTGATAAATGCTAGTTACCATGACAGCTTCGCAAATGTCTTTTTCTGGCAGTAGTCACTGAACTCTGCTCTTTCAGCAAAAGTTTATCAGTAACATCGTAGTTTACTGCAACGGATATACTCTAATATTTGTCGATATCGGTTAAATAAAATGGACCAACCTGGTCACTGAGAAAAAGTGAATAAAACACAAACCCTAAAAGAGCTCTCTGAAGATTATTTACATCTAAGCAGATTCCGTATTCGTCGTACCGACTTCGTAATACAAAATACATTGCAACACGTTTGCGTAATCAACGCAACCCGCGTTACCAACTCTCAGTTTGGAAATTTATACTTCAAAAGCTTTCAGATAGAATGAGCTTTTCATTGGTTTACACCACTAAAAAAGTTAAGGCGAAAAAGCTAAAGGAAGTAAGCTTTGGATTTCGACTTTGTCTCAACATGGTGTATAACAAGACTACTCTTCAGAGATCTGAAGTGTTCTTTAAATATGCGGTTCTTAACATGAAAATCATGGAACAGTTCTGTCCACGTAAACACTTACCATGTTTTTTTTTCTGTGAATCAAGATTTTGTTTCCTTGATGATTTTTTAACTTGCATAAATAACGTTTCCTACTAACGAAGTGATTTGCTTTCTTGTGTTCAGTACCGGACAAGATTAACCTGTGAGCATCTGGATCGCAACAGAAACCATCGGAACGCCAGTGTTACGTGCTAGACTGCAATAACAATTTCATTATAATAAACAAAGTGAACCGTGAGATAGATAAGTGAACGATATTGAATGCTGGATTGTTTACGGATGATAGATATGTTTCACGACGATAAACTGGTGAGAATAGATTCAAGAAACAGAGTTTATGGATAGATAGTATCGAAGCCGAAATCGGTCAGTAGGGTATTGACACAACTGTGCGCTACGTGTTTCTATATGTGAGCGTTTGATGGTAAACCCGTCTTGAAAAGATTAGACCACATTAACCGAAACGTCGATTAGCTACCATAATTTCCGAAAACGCTATGTTACCAAATATAGCACGCCTATGTATCGCTCACAGTTGTCGATAAATAGTGATTCTCTAGTCTTCCCGCTAGTACGTTTTAGAAAAAACACAGATAATGACATTTCGATTACCACTGATTTTGATGCATTCCCTTAGGGAATGTGTAAAAACACATCGATACTGGAATAAGGCTGGGGTCCATTCCGACCATTTTAACGTCGGCAGTCTCCAACTCAACTCTTTTAACCGTGGTCAGTCCGACTTAAAAACCACATGCAGTTGGAGAGTCCGTATCTTGCGCTGACAGAAGAATAACAACTTTCATTACAAGGCAGAGTGTCATGTTATTATAATCAGTTTATTTTCAGATTCCAACGACGTGACTAACGGAATGATCTGGTCAGGCTATTCAGACAAACCCAAAAGATTATTGAATACAAGCTCTTCAGGAAAGAGTCTTCTGCATAGCAATAAGATGCCCTCTCAGTGTTGGATCTGATTCAAGTAAAAAACACAGGAAATTCTCAAATCGTTAGTCTTAAGGCACGAAAATATAAGCTCATACGATTTATTTACTAAAACAGATAGCGAATAATAAATTAGAAGTTTCAATTGGAAATTCGAAGCTCGGGAAATACCTAATAAATTGCTGTTATCATTCACTATTTTATAATTGAAATTGTCTCTATCCTTCTCCTCTTCCTCGCCCTCCTCATTATCGTCTTCATCACGATCGTATCCTTTGGACTTTTAGAAACCCTTCTACTGTTATGCGGAAGTTTTGATATTTTCATGCTGTGGATGCTAGACAGGGATTTCGTGTATTTATCTGACACTGTTGGCCTATCGGCGTTTGATTATTACTGGAAGGCTCACCTTCCTTGATCCTAATTTTGAACGGGGTTAACTTTTATGTGATTTCGGACGGCGTATTCCCCGGAATACAGTTTTTGCTGCAGTGGCTCTTGGGTGTGGTGTATCTCAGGCAAAGCTGAAGTTATTTCATCTACTGCACTTTTGAGTTGATTGCACGAGTGAGGTTTCAAGGCGAACCGTTCAATAGGATATTCGCTCGAAGATGTTACACACAGCCGTTCTTCCTCAACTTCATCGAAGCATAAATATTGGATATTTTTGGAATTTTCAGAATTTTGCCATGTACACTGCAATATAAGTATTTCTGTCTTTTAGCTTCGGGACTGGGAACAAATATTTAGTGGTTGCCTTACGATTAGCTGTTTTAAACCAACAACGTCTGAGGAATCTAGTGTGACCGAGATGGGTAAACGGAGCTAGTAGTAGCGAGGTATATTCCGCCCTGTCGTAATTTTTTCGTCGCCTAACCAACTGAAGTTGAGTTCGATGACTGAGTCACGAGTAAGGCGGAAAAAATCTGCCACACAACGTTTTGTTTCCACTTTTTGTTTAGGGGTGATAAAACTCACGTAGATGTCAAGATTTAGTTTGGAGATAAAATAAGATGTTCACGGAGCGGTCAGAGCAGATTAATATACCTTGCTCACGGGGTTTATAAAATCTCGCCATTGGTTGATTAACTCAAAATTCATAGAGGCAAAACTTTTGTTGTTTTTATGGTTATTGTTGTCTTTTTTCTATCGTTGTCGTTATTTTCCTGCTATTTTAATGTGTATGTCCATTTTCCGTTATCGTTTGTCTTCCCAAAAAGTGAATTAGTTAGCTTTCAGAAAAACATCTTTTAATGTCTGTTGTCCTACGAACACAAGTTTCATGATTACCAACAACATGGACGGGACATATCAATGTGCCTACTTTACGGATTTTGCTCGAGAGCGGCTTACCGTAGCCTTCACACTTTCTAATAACTTACCAATGCCGGTCATTGCGAGTTTTATTCAGCTTAGACATACAGATATACTTACTTATTTTTATTTGCAGATTTTTTTGAACATCATTCTTGATAGCATTTTCCTGGGTAATGCCATCCTATCAGTGCAATATTTCGCGAGTGCCAAGGCAGCTGCTCGGAATATTTACCGTACGATCGAACGAGTGAGTCTGTCGGTTCAAACTTGAGGAATAAGTATCTCACACTTACGATGCTGCAATTCCTTCAGCCTGCTACCTCTTTTATTCACACTTTTTTCTTGTTTATAGTGACTAATTCAGCTTAGCAACACCTCGTTGGGCTAACCAGGTGCGGGCCTCAGCGGTTTATCTAATGTAAACGCCTGTCCGCCACTGACTTTGGAAGTGATCTGTTGATAGTTTAAATGAACGATAAAGGTTTTCTCATTAGAGGTGGTGGCATTTACCAATTCCATGTGATAAGAAGTTTGTTGAAGGTCAGAAATTTCAAACAGAAAAAGCTGAACAGTCCGTCATGGTGTGTAGTGGCAACGTAAGCCACACGTCTGGTAACAAGTCTTGGTACCATTCCCACAAATCAAATTTGGGCCTCAGTTGGGCATAACACGTGAAAACTACCAACATTTAAGACATGCCAGGTAAAGCGACTGTACAACACTTTTTGATAGCTTTGGCGTTACTTTTCACAGGCTTTTTCAAGGCTACAGAAAAAATGTGCAGTTCACAAGATTTGGTTTCAGCTTAGAAGTTGGTTGGGCGTGTATGGTGACCATAAACCACCAAAATTTCCAAGTATCGAATAATTTACCTATCCGTGTGGGCTGGCCTCTCTTTACTGCTTTTTGTTTTAGCTTCAAAAGATCCTAGAGACCTAATCCTTATTTAAAACAGCGATACCAAACGGTCTTTAGATGAAAAATATTACGCCGTGAGTGTGCAGACAATAATGTGCTTTTAAGTGAAGGTGCGTATACGTTTTAGGCTTTTTCAGGCAATGTGAACGACATTTGGAATGCGTTTTGCACCTTCAAAGTGCAAAATCATGCTGCAGAATGCGTCACTTTAGCACTGAAACTGAATTATGAGGGGAGGAATAACTTGGTTATCCACAGTTTATCAACAGAACGGGTATCGGAGGAGTGCCACTGCTCACACAGCCGCCACGTTTGGTTTTTTCTGACTTCAGTCTTCTAACGTCAGTGTGACATAAGTTTGTGCCTTAGGATCGAGTGTAATCTGCATAAATTAGGTCAGTTTCCAATGGCTTAAAATATGTCAGCCGCTAACATAGCAGACCTTGTACCAGGAAATCAACACATCTAAAACACTTCTGGAACATAATATGAACCTCATAAGTAGTGACAGATTCGGGCTATCGTAAAATGGCTGAGCCACTGGGGTTACACGTCAAATTGCTCCTGGTACGATGGTTGGACATAAGTTGCACTTTTTCCTCAGAAAGCCTCCTTAAGATTCGATATTTGCTGAAGTATTTATTGAAGTGAAAGAATAGCTTGTAAACCATCACCCATTAATTTCGTTACGTAGGGCGTGTTACACTTTCCGAGTGTCCGGAAAAAGCAGCTATCAATGTTTTGAGAAGCCAGTTAGTAAGATTGCAACTCGTGAACAATGAGACATCTGTCTCCGCATTATTTATCCATTTCTCTGCACATTTATTCGTGATCTGTCCAGTACTGTTTCTATGCTTGTCATCATTGTCTGTGATTTTGACTTTTTAAGGACGTGGTTAGTCTTTTTCAAACTCAACTGACTGGGATCGTAGTTATTTGATAAAATGATGTCTGGTTCCATATGAGTATTTTGTTATATAGCGTTTCATGCATCATTTCTTTAAAAATATGTGCCAGACAGTGGGACTGATTTTCCGTTTAGTTTGGTTTGAACATTTATAAAGAAATTCAGACAAACAATAAAACCCGTGGTTGGAGGAAAAACCGACTTCTGCTGCTTTAGATGGGAATATTGTTGATTGTTAAATTGGTTGTATTAGGAACTATTTTAGAGTGGAACCAGATTGTTATGACAGATAAAATGATATCACGAAAGATTTATACCTGACGACAAATTTTCAGATGCCCCCAATTGACAAAGATGGCGAAGGTGTCATTCTGAATAGCTTCCACGGGAACATTCAATTTGAAAATGTATCATTTGTTTATCCTTCTCGTCCGGAAGTGAAGGTGAGATTCCCGATTAGCTACATTGCTCATAAATTGAATGTATATAGCCATATTTTCCATGCTCCAATACTCTACTTTTTGCCAAATAAAGGTCCACAGAGTAAAGTCGTATCATTTTAATTAATTAATAGACCAATTCCTGAACTGGCCTATTTTTCTGGTAGGATTTGAATAGTCTTGGTTCTATAGCAAAAAATTATTGACTTCATCTGTCGTGTTTCCGGAACGCACCCAATGCAAGAAGTATCAAATACGTGCCGAACACCTGTGCGTAGGATATCAGAAAAGCATTTGTTCACTGCTGTCCTGAAAATTTAAATCATACACCAACAAACCACTTGAATATCACTCGAAAACACTCTTTACCCCAATATTCCTAACCACTTACGCACCGATTTTCTCCTAACTATCGCACATACAGAACAAAAAATGCACTATTTTTATGCACCCTCCTTTCTTTGTTACCCTTTTCTGTATTTGCGGTGTTGGCACTATGCCCGAATCCAAACTCGGTGTGTATTATATTTATGGTAGTATAACACTGAATTGTTACCTGTGTACAATTTAGAGAAAATTAGATTGAAACTGTAACGTTTTGGTGAATAAACTGCCACTACCTGTAGCACTCTAGGCAGACTCAGTCCTTGTAGTTTTTACTATTCCGTGAACGTTTGCTTACATTTGCTTAACTACTGAGTAGTCGAGGACAATTCTGGCAACTACTCAGCGTCAACTGAAGTATATTTGACTAACAATAATGAATAGCTTTATGTCTGAATTCAGATTTTAGAAAACTTCAATTTGACAATAAAAAGTGGACAAACAGTTGCACTGGTCGGACCTAATGGTTCCGGTAAAAGTACCGTTTTGCACATGCTCCAGCGTTATCACGATGCAGCTGCGGGAAACGTACGTTTACATGATTTTAATTTCACTTTAACGTCATATTGACCTGGATCAGGCACAGAGAGCAATTATTATTCATTGAGGTTTTTTATTTTTCTACTGCAGGTACATGGGCCTAATTGTACGGAGGAAACTCCGAAGTCCTTCGAATTTTTCTGTAACGTGAAGTGACCACGAACAACACGAAATGGGCTCACTGTTTAATATTATTTTGATGAATGTGGGGAAGAAGTGCAAGCAACCATACATCAGTATCATTTTCGATGATGAGGTCTAAGGAATAATAAAAAAATAATCTTTACAATTGGAAACCCGCATGTGCATTGCTGTTAAGTCTAATTACCCTCCATGTTACTCATACCTTTTTTATTTGGTAATTTTTTGAGATGTGATTGCTGTGTATATTTCAAGCCAAAACATGAAATTTGTATCCTGTGAAACTCCCTTGAGATTGCGTGCAATTGTTTCTTAAAATCAGTAATCGAGTCAGATTTTATGCTATGACTTTTTACAGTAAACAAATAAAAGTTTATTTAAATTCATCGAATCCCCTTTTGAGATCTTGATCGAGGGCAGAAATATTCGTGAACTGGATCTGAAAGCCTATCGAGCACAGATTGGGTGTGTGCAACAGGAACCAATACTTTTCGAGGGAACTATTGCTGAGAACATTCGAATGGGCAAACCGGATGCAACTGAAGAAGAAATAGAAGAAGCGGCAAAAGAAGCCAATGCACACGAATTCATTTCAAAACTGCCGGAGGTAAGTTTCGGCGTTGACTGTTTTATTCAACATCATTATCCTAATAGGTCATTAGACGAAATAGGAAGCCAGATTCTTTCTTGAGTCTTTGGTTAAAGACAAAAACAGAACTATGTACTATAGAAGATGAAAAAATACACTCCATAACTTTTTCGATTCCTAAAATTTCAATTATTTTATAATTATTTCATCTCTTCATTATAAATGTTGACGGTGTGTGTGGGTTGAACACCATGTGCAAATAGAGGGGATTCAAGTAAATTTAAAACCTCGTTTCATGGCAAGAAAACGGGCTCATACCATTTGTGCACAATAACTCGCCCATTTGTTATGGAACCGTTTCTTTGCTGATTTGAGATACACGCGCAGCGTAAGAAATTCAGACGATAACAGGATTTTGGTTTGCCATTACGAGTCCTCGAAGAAACCGACAAATTTCAAATCAATGAATATTCCGAATGCCGAGGAAAACTGTTCATGTACGTGAATTCAACTTGTCGAAGGGCACTAATTTCTTTACTGATAAATTCAATACAGCTGATTCAATCTGTCTTTTTATTCATTCTTCTATTGAAATGTGCTGAAAGTGTTTTCACCACCGATAATTGACGTTTTTGAAGTGTACAATGAACATCCAATAATTTATGAAAGACTTCTTTTTGCTTACTCCTCATTTTAGGGCTACAATACTTTGGTCGCTGAACGCGGCGGTGGCATGTCCGGAGGTCAAAAACAGCGTATTGCAATAGCAAGAGCACTGGTTAGGAAACCAAAATTGTTGCTCTTGGATGAAGCTACTTCTGCGTTGGATACAGAGTCTGAACGTTTAGTCCAAGAGGCATTAGAAAGGGCTTCTGAGGGGCGAACTGTGGTGGTTGTAGCTCATCGACTCACGACGGTACGCAATGCGGATTTAATCATAGTTTTGGAGAAAGGACATATTCGAGAGTCTGGAACTCATGATCAGTTGGTGGCCTTGGATGGTCTATATGCAGCCATGCTGAAAAATCAGGTAACTGAATTTATCACTTTATTGTTTTTTTGGATTGTCATAACTGTACCTTTAAAACAACTTAAATAATGCAAATTACTGGCAGATTGGTTTTATATATATATATATATATATATATATATATATATATATATATATATATATGATTCACTTGTTTATCAATCTTTGATAAGTAAGTTAAACGCTTCGATTTCAAATCAGTTCTATTCAGAATGAACATTTGTGACATGATATTCGTGGTTTCGACTGATGTTCACTGGTGAAATGAATGTGAAATATTATAATTAATCTGCTTTTGTACACTGAAGAATAGCAAAAACGCACAATTGATGACAACAGTTATTCACGTTTTATTTCTAGTATTCCCACTGCGAATGCTTTGCTTCCTTACCTTGTTTTTAATCAGTACACGTTTGTCTGAAAAATGTTCTCATTCCTGATAATCTGTCCATCATTAGAGTTTGTCCACACCCTTTGTTCAGAAACATTCAGAAACAGAAGACAAGGACGATGAAGATCATTATGAGGAATTATCAAAAGCTACAACATATCGCAAAAGGAAGAGTTCAACGCGGGACGACCAAACAATAGGACCAGGTGGCATCTGGAGCATTGGAAGTGAAGAAGATGTACGGGCTTCACTTTAGATTTTGTTTGTTGACTTCATTTTAACATTAGTTCCAGTTGGGTAAATTATTTTGATTTTAGTAGCAAATGCAGTTAAAATTTCAATTGGGGTACTTTAGTAGAGGCGTTTTGACAAAATTATTTCTACCGGTCTAGTAGTTCCAGTGGAAGCTTCGGCTTGAATTTAGAATGCTATGATGGTTACTGACGAAGTAGTGACGTGAAAGCTCAAATCACTTTGACTTGTATGCAAACTCAAGTGACTAGCATTTACGTGTGAATGACGAATGATCTCCTAACAAGAATGAAATATCTTCACTTTGGAGATGATTAACTGAGGACAGTACAAATGTTCTTTGCAAGGGTCTTAAAATCATCCGTCAGAAGAAGGCAACAATCTGAATGTATCATATTTTAAAATAATGTTGGTTTTTCTGTGTAGTTTCATGAAGAATTCGAAGTGATATTCAGCAAATATGTTAAGTACTTTGTGTTTAGGTCAGACGACCGTTAGACCAAATGTAACTTTCGCTCGAGCCATAAACCTCTGTGCCGTTTTCCCGGATCTGTTCTTTACGCTTACTGAAATATACTCTTCACTTACATTCAGCATTTATACTAATGTAATTTCTTCTTTGACTTACTCCAGCTTCTCTCTGAAACGACCGCTTCTGAACTGTCAGTTGGTCAGCGACTTAGTATTGTTTCACAGCGGGTTAGGGATCGGGTAAGTCATTACTTAATCGCTGAGTTTATCACCTTGAGAATATGAAAATCCTAACAATTACAAATATTTGTTTTCATAGTGTACGCAGCTGCGAAGTAACCCGATATTCAGAGTGCTAAAACTCAATCGACCTGAAACAGGCTTCATTGTCGGTGGTTGGATCGCGTGTCTGATAGCTGGAGCTGCAACTCTGTCATTTTCAATCCTGTATTCCGAGGTGTACTATGTAAGTAACAGCTCATGATGCTTTCTGGTTTTGACCAAACTTTATATATATATTATATATATATATATATATACAAATGTATTCATCCTTATCATCTCCACTGTGTTGTTGGAAGGAAGTATTCCTAGTTGTTAACTTCGGGCTTACAAAATTTGTAAATAACCATGGATCAAATTCAAGCAACGGTTTCATCGGAGCAAATGTGACAAAAGACATTCTCCTTGTTCAAAGTCTGCATCCTTCTTTTTTCATATTGTTAAAATACCAGTGAAGGACATTAAATCGATTTTATTTATTATTCGTTTAACTCAGGCCTATTTTAGTCTGTTATTGGTGTATAATACATTGACTTAGTTTTCAGAGCAAAAGCTTGCAAGTAAAAAAAACCTCTGTTTTGTCAAAGGCATTCATGTGTACACGACAAATAATCCTATACTAAATACTATTTTATTGCCACCGGCCGGCTTTTGATGTAAGGAAGAATTGGCAAAAACAGACGTTTCCATTGGCATCGTAATTCCTCTTATATGAGAACGCAATGACTGCCGTGGTTTTGAGCGTTACCCTCTTTCGCTTTTATGAATTTGGGATCAGATAAACCGAGTGATAGAGCAAGTGCCTTGTCTCCCGCGAATGTACCTCATGTTTTACAACTAATTCAACTGAAACATTGCTACAACAATAATGTCACACGGAAAATGCTCCCATAGGATCTAAAACACTACAATCGTTCAAGAAGATATCTTGCTATACTGAACTTCATTTGTATGATCAGTCATGCTTCTAAGATTTCCGGACATGTAACCATAACGATTTGTGAGTCACGTTAGTTGTTTTCATATGCAGTTTGACGGGCTAAACCTACTTGTTCAATACACTTTTTGGCGTCACTCGTCATTTATGTTTTGTCTTGCAAGCGTTTTTGTTACTAGGACTACGTCTGTTATTCCGAAAGATGAAGCACGTAAATGTTGTGGCACCTATAAACAGGATGGATAATGAAGTCCCCTATGCAGTACCGAAAACCGCTTGTGTTTATAGCGTAGTTAGTTGATCCTTAATTATAACTATTTACTTCCGTGAAATAAATTTTCAGTCTAATAATTGGATCCACATTCTGAAGTTTGAAAGTTAAGATAACAACTAAACTTGTCTCTACTTTCAGCATAGTTCTCGTTTTGTTCGTTTATCTTGTCAATCTCTCTGAATCAGATATTCGTCTTGACTGGGTCTGAAAAACAAAACAGAATAAATCTCGTATGTGGAATGATGGCACTGGTTGGTTTGATAAGATTTGTTTCAGTTTTCTTACAAGTGAGTGCACCTTTTACCGAAACCACTCAGATTTTACAGACTTTTCGCTCCACATCAGGCCAACTGTTTGATCGAACACGTTTCATATTGCTGTATATTTTGTCTACCATGAAATATGTCTCGAGTGTAAGATAGATGTAACCAGTAAATCTACATTGGTTTTGGTTGGTGTGTCATGTGTAAATTGAGTCAAGTGAATGCAGCAGGCCTTTATCAGTTAAATGCTTATGCTCAACGGCTGACCTAATTTAACTAATGGGTCTACTAGAATAATTTAGATAGTTTTATAGGATTTAACTCATTTCTACTTATTTTTAATTCTGGCAGATAGTTGTGGCGCCAAGTTTTATTTTGTCGTTCTGCAAATGTCATTACGTAACCTTTCGATTCTTTCCAAGGAATATTTTGTCAGTTATGCTAATAGATGATGAAAAATATCAAAAATATGCTCCATTTTTTCTACACCTTATGTTAGGGTTACTTTTTCGGAGTTTCCGGTGAAAGATTGACGAGAAGGGTACGCTCCCAGTATTTTGAAGCAATACTCAGACAGGTCGGTTGGTCAACACGTTTTCTCTTCCTAACAGTTGATAAAATGGGGTAATTTTATTTGACTTTTCCAAAGAATTTGATAAAACCACTACGAAAATGCATCGTTGAACAGTTTATACATATAATAGACCTTGAACTGAAAAAAACGTCAGATATGTACATATTTTAAAAGTCTGAGATAACATCCACTTCGTCAAACCGTATTTGCTTATGTAAACGTTTTGTACTGTACAGGAAATCGAATGGTTTGATCGACCGGAAAATCAGCCAGGATTACTCACAACCACTTTGGCCAGCGGTGCTTCCAAAGTGCGACTTGTTTCTGGATCACGAATTGGGAACATATTGGAGGCCATCGTGACAATAGTTGTTTCGTTTGTGATCGCATTTTATTATAGCTGGCAACTAACTCTAATTATCATACTTTTTTATCCATTCGTCGTGCTGGCTGGAATGGCGCAAGTAAGTGTTGCAAATCCCTTTAAAACCCGGATTTCACTAGGTGTCAGTAATGGCTCTTTTTAGAAATTGTACTTCTCTGGTTTTTTAAACCTGACTGACTGATCAAAATGGTATGAATTTTTTTGCTTTTCATACATGTCAGCATGTGTGGTAGTATTGGTGAAACAAAAACAATGTTCCTACTGTACGATAATTGCCTTTACAAACAATAATCTTTCTATCTTGGAGATTGTTTTTTGGTGATACCAAACAGGATTTAACTTGATTATCGTCAAAAGGAGCCCAGTAACTGAAAAATCCTCTCCACCACATCCTGAAGCATCATTACAAAGCTTCCGTACAATGCACATAATGGACTGTTTTCTGGACATTGATAAAATGCTTTAAGTGCAATCCATAACCAAAGAAAACAATATTTTGATAAATTATCATTAATTTTAAGAGGAAGGTTTTGCTAGTCCCATAGATAGAAGATCAAATCGCTCTTATTTGAATAATAGTATTCTCGCGCAAAAGTGCAACTGCTTCGACAGAGATTCTCTCCAAACATGTATTGTGTGTCCGCCTTCTGGTTAGGTTTATGCTGTCATAAATTGGTCGTTTCTCCGAGGAGCTTTATCTTTGCAAATCATTTACAGGAGTAAGTGGAGTTTGCGAACAAAAGTACGGAGTACATTCGCGCAACCCAATCATCTCGAAAATCCTCAATCCTATTTTACGGTCACTTCCTGTACACTTTAGGCATTTATTCATCTGTCGTAGTATTTGGTCTGCTTTAAAGGTCATTGTAGGATGATTACGAAAAACAAAACATCGCGAATATTTGCCGGCTGCAAGATTTACCTGTTGTATTTTTTTATTTCCAGGTTCAACAGCTGACAGGAAAAAAAAGTGGAAACGAAAACACAAAGCATATGCGTATTGCACAGGAGGCTGTTTCTAACTCAAGTACCGTCACTACTCTGGGCCTAGAAGGCCACTTCTATGAAAAATTCAGCTCCTCTTTGTCCAGCAATTTCAAGTGCGTTGTTTTCTATTCTTCATAAAAATGATCAGTTTATTTGATGTGCGCTTTCTGTCGTTACCCGGATTTTCTGCTGCATTACTACTTTAACGTTCTATATTCTCACAGAATAAACATTTGAAAGTGGCCCTTCACACAAGATTGAATGGACATCACCATAGTTGACGGCATTGCTAGCTGTTATTTCATTTTGATTCCAATAAATCGTTGGTGATTTCCTATTTTGAGCTGAAGGCTCTGTATCAAATTAGTGAATCTATGAGAATTTTTCAATGATATCTACATGACTTGGGGTGTCATGCCCCATGTACCTTTGCCTTACAATAATAACACGCGAAAATGGAGTCAATTATTACCGAGATTATACCGCTTTTTCTCTGACTCTTAATTTAACCTCCAGTTAATTTGCACATCAGTTGGATTGCGGGTTGTAGTTCAGCACAAAACTAGAAGCTTTTTCTACAGTTAGCGGCAAGTAATTTTGTTCAACAACAAAAAGCCAAAGTGCTGTTTGAGGTATTTGGACGAATCAGGCACGAAAAGACACTGGTGTTTGTTCTCTACGTAAACCATTCAACTTTGAGTAATCACCTGACTAAGAACCTACGAATTGCTCGCCCATAATCAACTCAAATTAATCCTTCTGAATTACCGTCATTTGCAGTAAAATTATTTGTGGTTGATTGATACATTATTTGGATTGTAGTACGTGATGAAAATACGTTTGGGAGGACACACTAAAAATAGCTATTTGCTCAATCAGTGAAGATCTTCCCGAAGAATCTCAGTGTAGCTCGGTATTCTGTATGTGAACTCTACAGAGCAATCAGATTTAGGGATTCCTATTTGTTACCTTAAATTTTTTCTGTTACGGAGTGGTTTTGACAGTGGCAGACTGTGGCTATCTCCGCTAACAAAACTTTCAATATCTCTAACAAATATCTCTTTCGAACGCTTTTCTCGCTTCCCAGGAGAGCAATCAAGACTTGTCTGCTGAATGCACTCATGTTTGCTGTAACCCAGTCTGTGGTCACACTTGCCTTTGCGGCTGTGTTTGCACTGGGAGCTCATCTGGTTGTGCAAAGGACTCTGGATGCACCAGCGGTGTTCAGGTAATTTACATCATGAGCTACAGACCACATTCAATGATAAGTAAACGGTTCGGTCAAGGGCATGAACGATGTTCACAATCAGTTTAAAAGCCGCTTGTCAGGCTGAAATAACAACAGCACCCTAGCATGATAATTTCTGTTAAATTGATTTTGAGTTTCATGACATTTTGCAATGTGTTTCTTTACTGTGTTGGACGAGAGGTATTCACTGTACTACCTATTTACAATAAAAACTAGATCTGCATATAATATGCGGTCATCGAGACAGGAATTTTAAAACATCATAGATTTTTATCCCTCTGCTTAACTCAACACAAAGGAATGTGTTGTACCATTGTGTTGAGTTTAGATAGACCTTGACTGACCGACGTCGTTAGACTTATACCACGGCTCGCATAATGGAAAAGCTAACTGGCTTTCGTTTATGCTTCCAAACTTCCAAGTCCTCACCAGAGAATAATTACTACTGCCCGTTAGAGGCGTTGATAGAGGAATATGGGTAAGAATTAAATTCAGATAAACATATGTTTTGCGATTATTTTGGGAAAGTTTCAAAACTCCGTACTGGATCATAAACGAGAGGCTCAAAATTTGAAAATCAAACAGTTAGATCGAAGGGGAGAACACGGTATGCAGAAGGCTTTTATTTGCATATATCTCAAAAGAACCCGTCTGAACACAAAATGACAAAATTAATCTCTGCTTTTGAGGTTTGACTCAAACGGCTTTCTTATTATTTTGAAAGCGGACGAAAAAGCTAAAAACCCAACAACTGAAAGGCGTTGGGTACGCAATAAATGTCCATGACCAGAAAAAGGAACTAAAGAGTATCCAACCTAAAATTATGAAATTATCAACAGCTGCGATAATTCGGAAATTCGAATGCCACCCACTCTGTGACTGTGAAACCATTAACGGGAATTTTTGACGATGCCCAAAATGGTCCCAGTGATATTTGCGAAAATTGAAGCAATCGAAAGCTGCAAAAAACGCGCTCAGTATAAAACAATAAACAAGGAGGCAATCACAATATTCTTTCTTTTCAGTAATTTTACCCGGTTTCCTCAATCTACCGTGTTGAAATCATGCCGCTTTATATAGATATACAAATCTATTCACCTATCTACTTCGTCTATCTGTTCCGTTCGTTGCCATTTTGTTAACAATGCCATTCTGAATTTTCATGTTGAAACGAATCATTGATTTGCGTGATAATAAGTCAACACAGAGAAGGCCGGTCTAAAAATTTGGACATCGTTTTATCAATGGTGTTTCAGAGTCTTTACCGTGATGAACATGAGTGCAAAGTCACTTGGGAGGCTTGCGTCAGTCGCACCAGATACGAAAAAGGCTAAACAATCTTGTCAGGTGATTTTCGCTACAATCGATCGGATTCCCCTTATTCGAACAAATGAAGGACTGATACCGAATACTGAATTCACGGGAAAAGTTACATTCAAAAATGTATACTTCCGTTACCCCACACGTCGCGAAGCCCGTATTCTCAAGGTTTGTCATGACGATGGTCAATTTTGATGAGACAACGATTTTGGGTTCATATTAACCTCAAGTTTGAAGTTATCAAAGCCTCTTTCGTTCTAGTTTCAATGTTGTACTGGATAATTTGTCTTTTCCAGAACTTCAGTCATACAGTGGAACCTAATCAGACAGTGGCTTTAGTTGGTCAGTCGGGATGTGGTAAATCAACTCTCTTGAAGCTTGTGCAACGCTTCTATGACCCATCAAATCATGGTAAAGAGAGTGGAGTCTTTTTTGACGAGTGGAATTTGCGTGACTTAGCTCCCAGTTGGATTCGAAAACAAATTGGTATTGTATCCCAGGAACCAAATCTGCTTGACATGACGCTACGGGAAAATATCGCCTACGGTGATAACACGCGAGAGGTATCAATGGATGAGATAATTGAGGCGGCTCGAACAGCCAATGCGCATGATTTCATCAGTGCCCTTCCAGATGTGAGTTTATTTTAGAAATGAATTTCAGTTGGAAACCTTTTATTAGTGAAAATAGCTCAACCCTGTTACTATGAGTAGCGTTTTTCTGAAATCGCTGTTAGCCTCACAGTACTCAAATAGTGAAATCACTAGTAAGGGTCGTATTATTATGTAATAATGCTGAATATCAGAACTGGAGTTAGCTATCATGCCAGTCATGAATGCTAACAGAATTAACTTGGAGAGAAATGCGAATGATGTCCGGAAAAGAATTGGAATCCGAGTGAATGGTCTGAGTATTTTAAGGGCTGTCGTACTATTGGGTCGCCCAGTGCCGAATAGGAGGATGGTTTACCTCGTTAGGCCTTTTACGTTAAGGTTATACCTTTAGTCATTGCAAAAGCGAACCCAACCCGCAAGACAGCAGAGATGTTTTGGACGAGAGGGTAACCAGTAATGGTTAATAAACTTCCTCTGAATTACATAGTTAGATGCACTGATCGACAGAGTGCAGAGACTGCTTTTAGTGACGAACCGCTTTCGCCACGTCAATGAGCTGACGTCAGATGTTTTCGGAGTTTTAATACGTTGCGTTCTGGTCACCAAAGGAGTTCCTACACTTAACGATTTGTTTTAACTAAATGGCCGACAAAACGAAAATGAAACGCAACCATCTGGAAAGATATCCTTTTTTCTCATCGTAATAATCCATATCGCTTGATTCAATCTTCTCACGTTCATTATAAAACTCCCTAGACCTTCAGGTAGTTGTGACCGTCAGAGACAACTATAGTAAACGAACTGACGAAAACTAAGTGTTTTATCGCAAAGCACACCTTATCCTACTCATATGCTCAAATACGGTCGGAATTCGCCAATAATTGATGAACTCACGGGATAAACTACTTTTGATGTCCAATCCGCTTAGCGCGACATCCTCATCAACAAACTCAACTCGTTTTCTGTAGATACATTCTTTCCACTTATAGGGATATGAAACGGTGGCCGGTCAAAGTGGCTTGCAATTATCTGCTGGTCAGAGGCAGCGCATCGCCATTGCCCGCGCCTTGATTCGAAAGCCCAAGTTGCTCTTGCTGGATGAAGCTACTTCGGCTCTGGACAACGAAAGTGAGAGAATAGTACAAGAAGCTTTGGATGCAGCCACAGGGTCACGGACATCGCTCGCGGTTGCTGACCGTCTAAACACAGTTGAAAATTCCGATTTAATTGTTGTTTTAGACAATGGGCGCAAGATTGAATACGGACCACCCGCTGTTCTTCTGAAAGCTAAAGGTGCTTTTTATGCACTGTACAACACTGGCCAGTATGGTTAATTGAATGATTTACACAGATGTTCTGAGGCTTTACTTTTAATTCTTCTTTTATGGCACAGCTAGGGGAATGTGTTTGTTTTCACTGGTTTTACACTCACTTCTCAAAGTTTTATGTATTTTCACTATGACGCACTCAATGAATTCTATTTTGTAGTATATAATAATTACTAATTTTCATTAAAGAATTCCGCAAACAGCTTTCCGTCATGTGCAGCTCTGGTTTATGGTCGTTGCCACGAACAATGTAGAGTAGGATCACTTTCTCAACATATTGTATCCATCTTCAGTTTAAGAAATTTTTTGCTGATGAAAATAAACTATATTTACAATGAATTTGAAATAATCCACTGTTGTCTAGTGAGGAAAACGCCTGCCACAGGGTCTTTTCGTGGGCGCTTTTTGAATTCAGATCTGTGCTCATAATTATCGCTCATCAAGAAGATCAACTATGTGACACGAAATGGATGAATACAATTTTAGTGAGGGTAGCAATGTCTTCTGTTTATAAACAACTGCAACCTCGGAGAAGTCCATACAACCCCTATCAAAGGCTGCTGGAAATTCATCGTGCAGAAATTTCAGTTTAGACAAATTGTAAAGAAAGCTTGAACTACTAATATCCGCTTGCATATGATTTGGGTGTCGGCTGAAATGGTTATTTGGTGAGGTTCTGGAGCGTTCTGAAAAAAACATTAAAACCCTGAAGCGTAGAGCAAATGCCACTCAGTTAACATGAAGGTGTCCGAGTTTTTTGTACCAAATGCATACCGATAAAACCAAATTTTCTTTGGACACATTCTGCTATATATATATAGATATATATATATATATATCTATATATATGATTGGTGTGATAGTTTGTTTACCTCTACAACCCGAAAGATGTGCATGGTAGTTCATTTTGATCCAAAGATCCGGCTAAACTCGAAAGATCAGCGGATATAGGCAAGACGAATCTGAGTGGCTGTGACTATTGCAGCATCTCTGTATGGGAAGAAAACAATAAAACTTTATACTATACAGCTTGTAGCCAAGAATAGTGATTTTAACTTTATTGAGATACTCTTCGGACTTTCGGATATTTCATTGGTTCTTAAGCTTCTACCATCAGACATCTCAGTTTGTACACACTTCCGGTCGCCCCTAGCAACCCTCCGCTGTACAATATCCAAAAAGGATCTAATCGGCATGTCATTAAAATCTCATTTTCCTAACCGCAATAACCCAGTCTAAGATATCTCAATGAATTTGGTCAAAATATATCCTTCACTCAAACAGCGGATTTTCTGGTTGCTGGCGATTACTGCACAAAATAAACGGCAATCCAGAATACTTGTCACCTTACTCTTATCACTTATCTTGAATATCCTTTATTCTTTTACCCAACATGATGAAAGATGAACCCTCTCGTGCTGCAGATTTGTTAAGTGGAAAATTTGTTCTTACCAGCATAGACAAGTGATTTGTGATGAATCAAGGTCAGATGAGTATTTGGGTGTGTAGTACAGCCACGAAGCTTCTGCGTTTTTCTAGATGAAATTTGTTTCTGGAGTTTTTCATCCGTTTTACCGCAAAACGCACCAAATTAGCGCATTGCCCGTTTGAAAGTGGTCCTATATTAAGACTAGCCGACGAAAACGAAAAATATCTCAAAACAAGTGAGGATGAAAACCCCATGAGTTTTCCAAGATAATATTGAAAACGTGTTTGCTAATAAACAACATCCACCAGATGCAGCATTAATCTGCGTCCTTTGTCCAAAGGGGGGGGGGCTAGTTTGCGGTGCGGGGGAGATAGGTAAACTCTAGAAAATATTGCCGAGATCTGGTCTTTGTAAACCGGAATTGTGCAAGAGCTTAAAAAATCCGAAAAATGAATAATTCTCAGTCTTTCTATCTCCCTAATTTCCGACTTTTTACAGGGCGGGGGGGGGGGAGTAAGAAATCAAAACCGCAAAATACACGAGGTGAGAGTCTATAGAAAATAATAGTTAAAATAAACAACGCCTTCAAAATAAACTAGTCCCATTCGACCTCACTGAACCAAACGTGCCCAGATGGGGTCTGTTGTATAGCGATAATTATGTTCAGTTTCATCAGTTAGAAACTCTGCATGTTAGGAGAACAAAATGAAAACTGATCTCACGCACGTCATCCCTTCTCAAATGAGCTGTCGACAGGAAAGCGTCACCTTATATGATATCATGTAATAAGGGAAGGTAACGTGCACGATCAGAATCATATTCGAAGGAGTCTAGATAACATTCTGTGCTAAGTACGAGTTTGTTTTTTCCATTGGTTTCGCATGATCTGTGCGGAGGGAAGTGTCATTATTACAGTCCCATAAGAAACCATATTTATTAACTATAGTATACCTACTTGGAAGAGTGAACTCCATGGTAAATGACTGGCATAACGAGACTGCACAACCTAGAATGAAGTAACGATTTTTGCACCAAGACCAATCATACTACAGAAACCGATTGTTTGAGATCGTCAAAGAGATTATTATTCAGCATGAGCTTTAAATGGATTCTGAAATGGGTACTAAATTATCCTTGATCTCGGTCACAGAAGTGATGTTATTGCACCTCAAGTCTATTACAAGAGTAGGTAAGAAAGAAACAACGGCATTGGGACTTCCGAGACCCATAGCTTCCAGAGATTTGCACGAAATATCGATTATTTCTACGCATTCATTTCCGAAATAGGTTATAATAACTTATTTTATGTCAAAAGAATGTTTCTACCATTTTCTGAGAAACGAAATAACAGTAGAGAGTAGTTCCAGGTGAATGGCGAGAAACAATGAACTAAGCATGGGTTGTGGACAACTTTAAACAACGTATTACCGATAATTAATGATTGTAAGAAATACAAGTAAAGACTCTATCCGTGAGCAGAAGTGGTTCACCATGTTCATTCCGTGTCCTCTATTTGGTTTTACTAGTTCATCTCAAAATCGGTCTCGAAGGTGTTCACAGTATTACGAAACTTTTGATTGCACATGGATGACAGAAGCCCCAGGTGCTCATTCATAAGCTAGCCCTTGATATTACTGGCTGGTGAGATTACCTAGATGATTCCCTGAAGTATGATTGTCAACATGCTTTCCGTTATAGATTAGACACTCAGAGGCCCTTAGAGTTGCATTGGTACTTTGTTTAACGCAGCTCATCAACGTGGTTCCGAGTTCTGTCCGGTGAGGGCATTGAAGTGTGAGTACAAATATGAAACACTCGACCTAGTCCTCTATCACAATGAGTGAATTGAACATTTTAGAAGATCTAAATGTGAGTTTCAACTCGCTTAGCAACCTACGGTGGATGTTGATTGCTGATGAAAACAGTGGCATTCTCAAGAACAGTAGACACGTAAACTGTCTGGAGCAGTGACCAACCGTCGACGAGAAGCTAATAAATTGAGCGGCGAATTCTTAAATCTGGTTCCTTGGGCAATGGGATATCAGACAATTGGTGAAACTGAACATCGCAGTTGGTAAAAAAAACTCTTCAAAATCTCTACGCAGTATCTCTGTAAGCAATATTTGAGTGAAATATACCTTCATATGGTACAAATACAGCAAATGCCTTTTAGAAGAGATGCAATTAGTGGAAATGTCATCATACAAGGATGTATGGCCAAATGCTTGAACCCGGGGAGGAAACGAGCTGATAAATGGCAGTTATCTTCCCAGTGTGAGAAATCAGATAGCTGAAATGTCCTAATCTGAAACAAACGCTCAAGAGGTGGTTTAAAGAGTGGGTTTGCATTAGTGTTAGTCGATTTCCTCATGATGTATGATAACCCAAGAGCTTCTACGATGTCATCACATTAACTGGTTAGATAAGAGACTCACATACTGCATCATGATATCACAGGTTGTCTTTTACAGAATCTCTCGCTTACTCTTGCCACAGAAACAGAAAAAGGCTCCACCCCCATCCCTCGGCGATCTAGTTTGTAAAGGAAATGCGAGTGTCGCAATGTCGCACGACTTATGTCCGCAAAAATTTCGCCGTATCTCGATGTAGTGCATCCTGCACAACAATACACGCTTCAAGTAGATTCTCGGAAGAAAAAAATGCTGAAAATCACGAAGAACTAAAGAGAAAAAGTAAAATTATTACCCTGGTGTTGATAAATGGACAAAAATTTCTTTATTTCGAAGCATTGATGGGTTTTGTCGAAGAGTCAGTTGATTCGGCAAATATTAACAGTATTGCGTTTCCTACAGCCTCAATGGTTCAAAATGCAATGTTTCGGCAAACCTGATATCATATTACGAGCCTAAAAGCGACTTCAGGAACTTGAACTTACAATGTTGGACGTCGTTACTGTGATTACTTTGGATCCATGGTTTTTAGAAGTGCATAATCCTATGAGAAATATATGTACTCACCCACTATTGTAGCTGTTTCTTCGTTCGAAAAGCATAGGTAAACTCGCAAGTTAGTTGGATGTTGTAAATAAAATTTCAGTTGTAGAACAGTATCAGTATGATTTGGGTGTCGTATTTACTTGACTAACAGCTTTGAGGTCAGCTGAATAATTAGTCCGCTCTTCAATCTCCCTTGAATGAAGAGAGATAAGTCTGGTGTGCGTAGTAGAAGTGGTTGTGTAAGAACTTGGTGTGGTAGTTCCATTTGATGCGTTATCGCTTTACATTATCACAAGATAAGAATGACCTCTTATTCGTGAATGCCTATGCATAGAATATAAATGTCAGGTACAGAAACATGTTCCTTCTATGAAATTTTTCTGCTCCAAAAATCTAACAACCTCAAAGTTGCTCTTTATGTTTGCGAAACTATTTACATGCAGATTACGAGTCACTGAAGTTTTCTCTTCTTTATCGAATTGAGGGATTTTTTGAAGAATTCCAGTGACGAATCAGTCCTAGTTGGATATATCAGTATTCTCTACCCTCAAAGCACACTCATCAGTGAGACGATGCACCCCTCCCTGGATTTTAGCATTTTTCCCCTGAAGTGGGAATAGTGTCATAGTCTACGTTGATCCTTGGCTGCTATTTTCAAAAATATCTTCAAATCAGTACATTCTCACAAGGTAACTGTTCTAAATATAATAATTTTGTGTACTATTCATTGCTTACTTAAGTGCTACCAGTTAGTATGCTGGTGTAGGCCTTCTTCGCGAAAATTCCATATAAACATCCATATCATGTTGCACTTGTATATTAGCCCGGGGGTATGAAATCACAAACACCGGGTATATTCCTACTTTTATTTGTTTAACGTTTTTTCTAGACAGAAGTTCGCATTTATCCCGAAAAAGATTTATACTGAGCACCACAACGCGCCGAGGAAATAAAAAAATGATTGCACTTCAAAAATGCCAAGAAATTCAACTAAGACTCTCACCCGTGTTGTGTGGATTCAGGTCAGATAGGGAACAATAGAGTTTCTGTAGACCTTACCGCTAGAGGACTTGGAAAGAAAATCAAAACTCGTTTTTGTTTATCAGGGTGACAGTTTGATGGATCACCGTGTAAGGGCCAACTGTGGTCCGCAACGATTAGTGTGCGAATGTTTTACATGTGGTCCGGAATAGTTCATATAACTTAACCGACATTTCATTTAACGTTATGAAAAATGCCCGGCTGATGAGAGAGTACTGGTTGCATCTGCACACCAACAACATTAACATGGAATTAGTAGAAAAGAACAATACATTGATGAACGAAAAGGTGAAATGTCTCAGCTTTAGTATTTGTAAAGAAAACATGCGAAGTTTCTTACCAAAGTAGGAAAGGTATGAAGAAATTTCTTTTCGACATATCACCTCAGGCATTTACACAGATAATACTGGGTAGATGAGAGTATATGTGCAGCTAGATATAGAAGTGAGTGAGTAAGTAAGCATCAAATCCGGTAAGCTGAGAAAGTGCTGGAACTTAACGATCCTCTAACGGGATGTGAACGAATACGTGTTTGAAATGTGTGATCACATGGTATGAAGATACAAGTGCAAAAAATTAGGAGAGACTGGGGAGAGTTTATACACGGGAAATAAAGAAGGATCACTTGATACGGCCACGGCAGCAACCACTGATGCACGGGGGTTCATTGCTTGTCCAGTTCTGGCTGCAAAAATCAATTTGCTATTACTTCCGCCGTCTTGAGCAATCGCGTGCCCAGTCCTCTGGCTCAAAAATTGTGAGCTACCAGGACTGGTATTTAAACCGTCACTGGATGAATTTGATGTCCATCACCAGCCTGATATTCTAGGGTTACGCTTTTGATAATCCACACTGTTCATTGGAGTAAAGAAGCCCGAAGGTGTTATGATCTCCTAGACAGTCATCACTTCGTGTGCTTTATATACGGGGCACCACATGACCACGTAAACTGATATAGAATAAACGAACGGGACGGATTGAGCAACCTGCCCCTAGATATCCCCTTAATCATTTCACTCCTTCCTTGGACACACCTGTGTTTCCATGCCATGTGATAGCACATTTCGAACACACTGTTGTTCACAACCCGTACGAGGGTCGTAAAGCTCCAGAACTTTCCAAGTTACCGGATTTCATGCGTATGTAGTGACCTGGAGATGAGTGAGTTTGAATGTGTAAATTCATGACCAAAAATTACCATAGACAAACATTACGAAGTAGCACTTAGCTTTAAGCAGTTTGCATGTTGTTCGATGCCACAGGGCTGTGCGTTGTTTGTCTGCTTGCAGTAAGGACAATTGGTTTCCGCCAGTTGAAAAACACATTTTTGACTGCTCTGCTTGCGGACGGCTGAACGTTCAGCTCTCTTAGCAAGTATCACGTCTGGTTTGGCTCTAAGAAGTAAACGTGAAATACATTGTTTCAATACAAAACGTCTTTCACCTATTGCATCGACTTTCACCGTCTTTTGGCACGCGTGGGAACTTTTGACTTGTTGCCCGTTCCATAGTCCATTCTCTGGATCTAGTTGGTACCTGGTATCCGGAGTACTAAACGTACTTACTCACTTATTTCTATATTCAGCAACGCACGCCCTTATTTACACCATACAATATATGTAAATCCCTGACGTGATCTATCAAAAGGTTGTTCATGTTGTAAGCTTTTTTACTGAATAGACGAGTACATTCAACGATTTGTCCGTCGGCGCCCCACGGTTGGCTGCGCTACTTTTTCTTGTAAACCCGACGCGTTTCACTTCGGAATTATACTCAGCATCGACAAATGTCTCCCAGAATCGGCTACTCGGAAGAATCATTGACTCGGATTAGAGAATCAACATGTTCGGCTTCACTATCCACAACTCGTTTTCATGTAAGCTGACCAGGACTAAGATGGACTAGGAAAAGCGAGCTTGCCGGTGGGCAGTCAACTCTTAGTCACACAATGCCAAGGAAGATGACAGTTCCCACACTGGTCGGTACTAAAATTCGCTCTCTTTTTGAATAGATGTCTTCCCTAAACTTGGATCAACGCGAATAGCTGTGTGACCTGTATTCAACAATCTTGGTCAAATCAAAGTACTGGGGACAAACTCGTTCTCCTTGAGAACTTCAAATGCTTTCGTCAAGGCAGAAAACAGTGCAAGCAGAAGACTGATGGGTCTCGCAAGTGAAGCTGTTTTCAGTTTGTCTTGTAAGGGTATTCATTGCGCATTTGTTAAATTTCATTCTAGTTCTTGCCTGTTCAAGGCCTCTTCACGTTCAGTACACTGTTCACTCGTCAGGACAAAACAAGTAAAGGTCACCTCTACAAACCTGTCACCTACCAACATCACCCTACTTCAAAGATCCCTTTCCGTTGTTTCTTTGCGATTTTCTCTCGAATTCTCTCCTCGCCCGTCAGATTTATTTACTAAGACACTGAATGTGGTGTCCGATTTGTGTTGTCCTGTACTGTACTTTTTAACAACTTCAGAATAGCTTCTCGATTGCTGAAATCTCTGAGAAGGCAAAAGTGCACGCCTATAAACTATACGACCAAGTCCCTGTGAAAAGACACTCCATTCTGATCAAACTAGAGATACGACGGATGAATAAGACATTTGCCCACCAGTTATTCCGTACAATCAACGGCCACCTTCTCTGGCAAGGAATCCGGCTTCTACGTGAAAAAAGGGGCCCAGTCAAAAACCCACGATCTAGATGCCTACAGCCTGAAGGCCGCGTTTATCCATCCTTCATCGGATACCTTATCATCACATTTACATTCTGTTCCCTCATATATAGAATATTTTTCCACAGAAGAAATTTCCAAGTTTCCTCGAACCTGAAAACCAACTTCTGCTGTGGGTCCAGCTGGTCTAACCTCCACTGTTCTCAAAATTGGAGCAAGTCAGCCATCCTGAATTATGACCTCCGTCATCGATAGATCTGTTGGCGCTGGTGCTATTCTTATCTCCCAGATACCCGTGACAATAGTAGCTATTTCCAAACACTACTTCAAACACCATGTCAAAACGTTTCCGTCTCGTCGGCATCAATTCTGCACTCAAGATGACCGAGTGCGCTATCCCGGGGCGATTTCGTTCCTCTTTTGTTGTTCCAGATCACCTCCATCAGTTTGCGTGCAAACCCAACAAATGCCCTCTGGATGCAGTTGCTTCAGTTTGCCGTTTTATTTCAAACCACTTAAGTAATCCCATGAAATCCGTTGGATGTGTTTTCCTCTGCTATTCCTCCACATTCGATTTGGTTCCCCGTTCCCTACTTTATCGAAAGCTGATGCCTTTGGCTTTCCCACTTCTTAACTCTCGTAGTTAAAAGGCTGTTTTTTCAACAGAACTCAACGTACTAAATTTAATACAAGTTTATCGAGTCCTTTGACTAACAACTCGGGTGTTCCTCAGAGTGCCGTTCTCTCTCCCTTGCTCTTCGCCGCACATATCAATGGCTTCAGTATCGCACTACCTGAAAAAATTCCAGTACGCTGATGACGTCTTGCTCTGTCAGTCTAGCTCTAAAGAACGAGACTTCAACTCATTTTCCGAGAACTTATACCATACTCGGAACTTTTCGTCCCATTCCGGACTACTTCTCAACGCTTTCAAACTTTTTGAGAGTACAGTCTCCCTTTCTCTTTCATTTCATTCCAATGAGCAATCAGTCGTCAACAGTATCCCGTGCCAAAACCTGACCCGGTCAAATACATGGGCGTTACAGTCAGCAGCAATTTACAGTGGCCTTCTCATGCTGTTGGTTGTTTAAAAAACCACGCAGACGGTCGTTTCAAGTTTGTAGGTTAAGGAAGTTTGGAGCCACACAGGTTGTCGTTTTTTCTTTTGTCCAACAGTGTATTCTCCCAATCTTACTCTGTTGCTCTCCCGTAATCTTTCCTGGTCTACTTAAGAAAGATTTCGTCACGATACAAAGCAGCCCGGCAGTTATCAGTTGTGTTTCTTTGAGTTCCACGGGCACTCATCTCCAAAGTTTGCGATTTGCAAATTACAGCCTGTGCTAAATTCGTCAAAATCCTTGTGGACTGCGAGCATCTCCAGTACCGTGACTAATCTGACTGCCTTTCACATCCATCCACAAGTTTCGAATTAAGACTAAGCGCTTCCAGCTAAATGTCTATCACAACTCCACAGAGCCTTGCTTGGCACGTGTTCTGGCTGACAGGATGAGAGTCACAGAGGAACTTCGAATGAACTTCGGCGGCCAAACCAGTTGTATTTCTACACTATTACTTTTCATGCTTATTTTGAAGAGACAATGAACATTTTCCCTCCATTTGGCTGAAATATGAATTTCTTAGCTTGGTGAAGTCTTCAGTACAATACAATACAATACAATACAATACAATACAATACAATACAATACAATACAATACAATAAAATACAAATCTGAAAAGTATCAAGAACATTCTGCGCCACTTCTAATGCATGGGTGGTAGACTGCTCCGCTATCACCCGGATCACTACAACGCCCAAACTACTGAGGTCTTTTGTGGTTCTCCACTCCAAGTCTTACGGTTGGATTGCCGGTTCTGTCATCAGTTATGAGTTTCACATATCACATGGATAACAGTTTTTACTCAATTGTGCACACTCATTCACCGAACTTGCATCAAGCTGTTACCACTCTCACTAACATTCATGGTTTGATTTGAAATGATGACCCTGTGCAAAACTTTCCTCAATCTTTCTTCTCCATTGTCTTATTTCTGACTGAAACACAATTCTGTCCCTCGTCGGATAAAAGTCATCTCCGATTTACCAACTATTTACTTCTTTCCTGCTTTGCCCCAAAGCCGGTGTCTGCCCCTGTATCCGCAAATTGCAGCTTCCTCACGACTTTTGCATCCTGACTTCTGCAGCCAGGGCTTTTCAGTTCATGTGGTTGGAAATCTGGTTTCCTTCTTTAATCACTATTTTTTGTGCTGTTTACCGCCCCTCCCTAACAACAATAACCTAATTTTTGAATTATTATCTTGAAACACTGAGACACTGACTTCAACAGACCCTGGCTGCCAAATTAACATTCTTGGAGATTTTAGTGTCTACGACAAGGAGTTGTTATTGCACTCATTGGACTCTTCAACTATTGAACTTGAAGCCCGGGCTTCTGCTGTAGTCATTAGCCTTTGCTAACTGGTGTAATTCCTTACGAGCTTTTCCGATCTTATCGGCTACCGTGAATGCTCTCCTAATCTCATACTTACACCCATTCTTTCTTAGCACACTAAGTTGACTTCCCCTCCTGGGCTCTCCCGATCATTGTCTCAGCTCTTTTTCCACTCACGTTTCTCATGTCGTCCCAACATCAAAAGTTGGATGCCCCTTTCGGTGTCATGATTCTGCTGACTGGGACGATTTTCGCAACTTTCTGACCCGTTACCTTTTGAACGACTACTGGTTTGTGTTTGCTGCTTCCGTGTCTGTTTCTAATTTCACTGAGAATGTTCTTCAAGGTATGCATTTTTACATTCCTCCAATTTCTAATCCCGGCAACCCATGATCCCCTGAGCGATTTAACCACGCTTGCAACAGTGTAGTCGGTTTGAAAAATTCAGTATACCACTGATGGCGCTGCTCATTCAACCAAGCATCTTGACACCACTTTGAGCAAGCTAGGGATAAGTGTTCGCTCACCATACAGAGAGCTAAAAAGCACTTAGAATGTTATGAACCTGAATCACTCGTCTCATGCGCTGCGGACATCCGTTCATTCCTGTTCCTCTCAAAGGAGGTTTCAAGTAATTTGTGCCCCTCCAAATTTTCTCTCATTTGCAGTTCCCCTGGCTCTCTGGTTGGTGACCATCTCGATAAGGCCGAAAACTATACCTCCAATTTGGCCTTAAACTCCACTCTATCCTTCAGCCTTGCCGCTTCTTTGCCTCACCCTCATATTCCCAACCACGTTTCTCTTCCTGTTATAACTATCCGAAAGGTTCGTCAAGTTCTACGTAGTCTATATGTTTCCAAACCATCCGGTCCGAACGCTATGGGGTTTACCCCTTTTACTGTATATTACCTTATGTGTAAAATATGAACTGGGCGGGGGTTGGTTGAGGGATTCATTTCATGCATGAGTAGTTTACAATCGAACGGCAGCTGCAACATATCCGTTTAACGATCCCGTAAAACAAATCTGGAGGATAGATATTCAGCTGTAATCCTAATTTCGTTGACGTATTGACGTAGCTGTTAGGATGTCGATGACTTCTACTAGAAAGAAGGCTCTTGAGAGACATCCCAGATAGTCCAGCAGTTAACACCTACGACTCACGTACATGTTCCTGCAAGTATGTGAGAAAGAATGAGGATGCATTTTGGAGAAGAAGTACGTATATTAAGTTTAAATTGAATGGGTTTTCACGAGATCAATCGTCGAGCAGTATAAACTTCAAGTTTTGCTCACTTCTACATGCTGAACCACGAACAAATTAGCCAGAATGGAACTCAGTGGGTTTCTCATCAGAACACAGTCAGTACTCTTCTACTTTCTCCTCTGGACGGAAAAGGATATGTTTCCGGTTCATATTACAATTGAATGATCAGCAACCGACTATGGTATTGCTGTTTAGGGTTTTATAGCCCTAAATGACTTTATATGAACTTTTACGTTTTTAAATAGAGATCTTACATGAAATACAGAAAAATGCTTCCTCTCAAATATCTACTCACCCTCAAAATCAAACCATCTCATCACTGTCTATTGCAGCTGAGAAAAATATTTTGATACAAAGCAGCAATGGTGACCAAAATATTTCCCTTTTTCATTGAACTGATGCATTCTTATGACGAATTCTTGCAACTGGTCTGTTCTAATCGGTTTTATCAGTTTCCTTCACCCTCAGAACACCTAACGGTGAAGTGATGCTGCATCCTCCGGCTTAAGTATTCATGCAATACTTTTTGCCTCATAATCTAGATACACCTGTCTGTTATTATCAAAAACGTGTTTAAGTTGGTGAGCTTCTGCAAAGTAACTGTTTAGGTGTCAAAATTGTTTATTATACCTACCGGTAACGAGAAGGATACAAGTTATCAAACTGATGTATGCCCTCTCTTCGATAACAGTTACATATAAGTAAGTTCGAACCATGTTGTATTTACAGATTAGCCCTGGGGCAGAGAGTCGCAGTCGCTGGAAGTATTTCCGTTTGCATTTGGTTGCAATTTTTCGTAGACAGAAGTCCTCGTTTCAGTCCAAAAAGATTTACATTCAGCACCTCACCAGACCGAAGAAATGAAAAAGAAATAAACCTGAAAAACGCGAAGAAAATCAGCTAAAACTCGAGCCAGGTTTACGTGGTTATAGACCAGATAAGTACCGTTAGTTTCGCTGCCGATGTTGCCACGGAAGGCTTTACCCCGTACACTGGAACACGCTGAGATATAATAGTGACACCGGAATAGATCAACACACAAAGAGTAACTGGGATCTGAACAAAAATTGAATGCAAATTTTCACCCGTAGTCAGGGCTAGTTCAAACGATTTAGCCGAAATTTCAGTTAATAATAGGTAAGATGCCCAGATGATAATCGACAGTCATTTTCGGACTAGTACGTGAGATGGGTAGCGAACTATATAAAAACCAGAATATTAGGCGGGAATACAAATCATAATCCATCTGACTTTGAAATATCTCAGCGTATGAGTTTTAAAACCGAACCTGCTCTGCTTCTATGAAATATGTGAAAAGTAAAATGTACCAAGAGCATTCTGTGGCACTTATTATTACTAAATGGGTGGGAGTGGCGCTGAGGGATTCAATTCATGCCTAAATAGTTTACAACTGAACCACTACTGCAGCATCTCCATTCAGCAGTCTCATGAAATAAACCTGGTTGGTGGAAGTCCCGGAACAGCTTCAAATTCACTGATCAATAGAAGGGATATTACGGTATTATGAACTGAGTCAACAAATTATAATACAAAATTTACACGGATACTAAGATAAATAATCTGCTGGATATATATATATATATATATATAAGCACGCAAAAGTCCCCGAACAGCGTCTGAAAGGAAGGCGTAGGGGAACGTATGTTTTCTGAGATTTCTTTCTCATACCAATTAAATCACTTTCATATGAAGCAGAATCGGGGAAGAAAAGATCACTTTTAGTCAGTTAGTGAATAGGTCAGTCAGTCACTCGATTGGTTAGTCGACCAGTCAATAGATAAACACAGGACATGGTAAAACTGTGTCGTCATCAGAGGCCTGGATCGGCGTCACATTCGGGAAAGAACTCATCGACCTTCGGCCACGGAAGTTCAAGTGCTTGGACCGGCATCTTTTGTGAACAAAGCTTTGGCCGTAGAAGCCGGATGCTGATTGCTTCGGCCGTCGCTAATGTCCTATATCTTGTTGATTTTGACTCATTCGGTTGGACCCCGTATAGGACACTGAATAATGTAACCGGCTCAACTTTGTGGCTTGTATCTAACACATGAGCGAGGATAGAGCTTGATACAGCCCCTTCTACTCCATGGTAAAGCCAACGTGGTTGGTGCTCTCTAATGAGTTTGAACAAATCCCTTGTCGTTCGACCCACATAAGTGGCACCACAGGTGCACTTGATTTGATAAACGATCATTGAAGAGATAAAAAATGCAATTTATTGGTGTCAGAACCCAGATCTGTTCGCAGTGTATCGAAAAATCAATGCGCTATGTGAAATGTTATGGCAAAATTTTACTGCCTAATAACAGCCTAGTCGAAGTCGTTGGTGGGTTGTCGACATGTCTATCACCATGGGTAACCTTTTTCAAAACTGGTTTTACAATCGAATGAAACTAAAATGACAGCTTAGAGCAATAGGGTGCCAGTTGTGTGTGTCCGTTTGTTGGTCTGTGTGCTTGTGGTGTTGCTTGAGACAAGGGTGGGTGTTGAACCTCCGTCCACACTGTGTTCGTGATTTTGGGATCATTTGAGGTTAACAAGGTGTTATGACTCTTTGGGTGCTTATCCTTCCTTGTGCCATCCATATGCATGAAATCTCTGCCCCATCGTTGCGGTTGAGACACGATTGGTGGGCGTTAACCACCAGAGCCTCCGCATAGAGGCTCTCGATGTACGTACGAAATTTATACTGGAGGATTCTGGTGTTTTCATAGTCGATGGTGTGGTTTTCGGATATAGCGTGAAGTGCGATTTCAGAGTCTCTTTCTAACCTTCCTAAAGCCATGTGGCTACTCGGTCTGCATTTTTCCTTTCTTTTGTATTATGCGATTCTGAATTTTACCTGTCTGCATGTGTGCCTAATGTACTGAGCGGGCAGTCTTAGCTGTTGATCATGTGAACACATCTGTTTTGGTCGTGTATGTGCTGAGAGTATTTGGTCCGTGTGAGATAAAGTCACAACGTGTTATCTGTTCGGAAAAGAACACGGACACCACACACACGAAGTACTTTCCTGATTCCCTCCGATGTGCCCAATTTGTACGGGATACCAATGAAGGTTAGCCAACCAACATCTTTCTAGTCGTGTCTCACTGACTTGTTTCTTAGCACATCGGTTACTAATTCTGGTGGGTAGTTGTTGTTTTAAAGGACCATGTGTAAGCGTTGTATTCCTTGTTTATGAGTGACACCTATGTTGCACAATTTATCGACTCTGTTCGTTAGTGACGATACGAGACCCCGTTTTATGCATCGTGGATGGACTGAGCTGAAGTCCATATGTCTACCGGAAAGAGTAGGTTTCTTATGTACGCTCACTGTAAACTTACGAGAGCTGTTAATTTTAGTCGGCAGTCAAGGAAACTGTTGACTCTGTCAGTGCTCTCAGTCTCCATTGTGAATTGAATTGAATTGGACTGATTATTGAGACATTGTAGAAAGTCATGCCTATGTTACGATTTCAGAATTGCAAAGCTATCGTCTACATATCTGACATAGATTCGTGGTGGATTGTGAAATGCGGCCAATGCTTTAGATTCGATTGAATGTAAGAACAGATTAGCTACAATGGGTGATACAGGAGAACCCAGGGCTACGCTGTCAGTCTGTCTGTACAATGGTTGGTCGAATGTGAAGAACGAGGAAGTGAGGCATAGTTCAACGCTAGTGATAATATTAGTTGGGTTTAATGGACATCTGTGTTCTGAGGTAGTGTCACTGATCAAAATGGAGTATGAGAACTCCAGACTGTCTTCTATGGGCACGCTCGTGTAAAAAGATGTCACATCAAAACTCAATGCAGTTTCATCTCTTCCTAATACAACAGTTTGCAGAAAGCGGGAAAAATCAAAGGCACCATTTACGTGAATTACCACCGTATTTTGGAGTGGTTTTAGTAGTGTGCACATGTATTTGGCTAATATACAGGTATCACAAGGTGTATGATCCAACAATGGTCGGATGTGTATGCCGGATTTGTGGATTTTTGATAATCCGTAAGATCTTCCAGGTGTGTTTGTTCCTGAATTCAAGGCAAACCGCAAACCCAAAACCACGAATCCAAAATCGACCAGTCCTGAAATATTCTATGGATTATTTATTTGTATATATATATATATATATATATATATATATATATATATGTTTATACACAAGTTTTTTGATTGATACTTAGATTTACTCTTTCATTAAATTGAGCTTCGTAAATTAATTATGCTATGTGAAGCCATTCGTTAAAGACCCCAATGAATAGGTTGTTTCCTTTTATTTACCCAACATTTTTGGAGCGTCATTAGAGTCAAAATTGCGACATGTTGTTGCACAAGACAGTGAATTATTTCATCACCAACATGGTGGACTCTATGCAGATGAGACGGGGAAAAATCTTGGCAAATAAATGCGGACCAAATAGTAATCCCGTGTATCAACATTTGTTCTCAATTATGCTTGGGGTAATTCAATGTAATAATTGTTCCATTTTCTCTCAGAGGCTCATATTCCGTTATTGATGCGGCCTACGTGTGACGGCGAAAATACGGCTTCGCCTGCTTTTTGATTGCAGATATTCACTGCATTTAAGCAGACCACCAGAGTTATTGTCTTAAAATCTCGCCACTAATTGCTGGTAATGACACGTAAAAATATTCAGTTCAGCATTATTGCTGTCGTGTATAAGTACGAAATGTGCTTTTATCAGTCCTCGGGTTCGAGGCTTGAGCTCAAACGCTCTCGCCAATTTCGATGTATCCTCACTGCCATAACGATCTGAAGATGAAATAAATTTTTTGAAAGACAAGAGAGTGACTTGTGCTCCCCTCACAGAGACTCAAATTATACTTTGTCTATGTGTCACGTGCATCACAATAGTCATGAAAAGATAGGTTAAGCGCACGAGATGAGTTCTAAGATAATTGAAATACATCCACTATTTTATGAAAATAGACTGACACTGTAACCAGGACCACGTGAATGGAATTCTATTCTACTGTTCGCATGTCGATCTGTTGCAAATTATTGAATAGTTTCGTGCAAATCACTGATAACCACAGTGATTGAACTATCAATAGACATGATTGTGTGTTCGTAAATTGCCTGCTAGAGCATGAATAATGAGCAGCAGATGAATCGGAATGAAATGAGCTAGACACGGAATGAGTGGTTTGTGGCAGTTTTCAAACACGGTAAAGTTGTACTTGCAACAGCTACTTAAATCTGTTGAAACAGACTGGAAAAGAGGATCAGCGACTAAGCCTTATTTTGAAGAAGAAACATTACCCGAGTATTTGACAAAACCCGTCAAACCATATTTCAGAAGGAATATGTGCCACATTATTCGTTTGTTGGACCCTTTAAGAGACGAAGCTAAAAGCCCTGGCATAGATAATCCCTTGTTCTCCCATTACTGGGCTCCCATGACTAGCTGGTTTTTCGTATGTGATTTGGGATATAATAAAAGAAAGTATGGATAAAAAACGGTAAAAATTCAACTCCAGTTGACAGAAATCAACTGTTTATAGCAGTGCGAAGAGAGTAGAATGGCAGGTTTTCTGAGAACATTTATTACCAATACATATGACCTCTTTCTATTGGATCGACTACGAGTGGCGACTAGTTATTTTGAGAATGAGTATCTCGATGGTCTTCGAATGGTTTATCTACACATATTTTTCGTGAAAGCAAGTGCATACATCAAAATAACGTTGATACCCATCCCAAACGCATAAGTTTTATGATAAATGGCTGGATGAAACAGCGACTCGATCAGGCACGATATAAGTTTGAACGGAAGCTCTAGGATAAACAGGCTGCCAAAAATGTTCTTAACCCTTGTCGGGAGTTTTGGTGTTTTACTGCAGTTGTGTCTACTGAACGCGTGCGAACATATGCATATATAATGATGAATTGATGTTAGTGGTGTGGATATTTTTGAGTGTGCAGAATTCTAATGAGAAAATGAAGCTTGGGAAACATGGGCATTACAAAACAAACTAAGCAGTTCAATAAAACGAGACATGTGCATCTACCTGGATTACCTGTTTTCACACCCGCACTCCATCATCAACGTGATCATTCCCACTACTTTATGATCAACCGCACGTGGGGAATGAGTTCATTCCTGCAAACAATATTGATGTTTCCTTTGTTTGATCGTCTATATTGGAGTCTCTGTCAAAAAGCTCTTACCCCCAGCCATTTCCCACCTTGGTTCTTTTGCGAACTCCTTCTTTTGTTGTGCGATTCGTTTACTCTGTCACCTAGTGCTCGGAAATACCTGCCTTTTTCTTCTGTAGGTGGTCTTGGTGCGGTCATCTCCATCAAATATCTACTCGCCATGTGTCTAAATGAAAGGTTTGAGAAGCAACGTACTAAACACGACGGTGACGTAAAGATGATCACTGAGTACGTAGGAGTAACTGATTCTCCGACTGCTATGAAGCATCATGTTTCCCCCCCCTTCTCGGGAATTCGTGAGCTTGTGAGGAAAGTGCCAGTCACTGCGGTTTATAAACGTGTACTGCTACCGATATGCGCCCCACTTCGGGTACAGCTTTGCACTAAGTTTAGTTGGAAGAACTCAGTGTACAAGGACCGAAAAATCAGAAACCCTAAGAATTGTGCAGTTTAGTGTTTTTTTTCATGCGCACGTAGAATTTCTGAGTGCACAAAAACGAATGCAAAGTGCTGTGCAAAGTGAGTTAACCTCGAATATCACACTGTATTATATCCATAACCAACAATTTGAAACGCGTGAAAAAACTCCCGGAAGTGAGACAATTTTCATTTACATTAAGCAAGTTGCTGGGACCATCTGGCTGATCGCCCCTGAGGTCTCAGTAACATTCACTGTTAGCTGTACCGTTTGAAATATTTTTCGAAACTTGACCTAAACGATACATTGCTACCCATCTCATTTGATTAGCATTTCCTCAAACTAACGAAAACTAATGTAAACTTTGGTTTTTATCTGTGCGACTTCTTGTCCGTCGTCTTTTACGATACCAGTGTCTTTTATATCAGACCTTAGACGTTCACGCGCCTATCTAGATGACATTATTTCCCATATTCGGCACCCTTCCAAAAGGATTCTACCGTCAAATCCCTTGAGTGCGTTTCATTTACTTTCGGATGTGAGTGTGTCGCCCACGGCAATCGGATCCCCGCTGGAACAGGAGAATAGTCCAGTTTTGTGTAACTCATGTCACTTTAGAACCACAGAAAATTATTATTTGAAAACCAGACATGACTTGCTTACTGCTTACAGAGCGGATAACAGTATGCACACTCATTTTCATGTCTCACTTTGTCATTAGGACAGACCGTAAACAATAAATTACATCAACAACCATAGTCAGCCTTCAGGCTAACTAACAGCATGTCTAAACACAATCCATCCTTTAGAGTTTGTGAATCCAAAGACTGGGTTGCTTTAGCTGCATCCCACATTAGTGTCCCTCCACGTGAGGATCGTGGCTGATTCGCGGCCAACAGTCAGGCCGCCCTTCCTAGCAGACCAAGGCCATCTTCGTGATCCGAGGGCTACACAAGCGGGACCTGCCCAGTTTTGAAGTCAAGGCTTGAGACAATGGAATCACAAGCGACAGGACAACAGATCGATGACCTGGATAGAGAAAATGATAGGTGAATCCTGTCAAGTGGTGTTAAGTCTCCACACTAGCCAATTAGAAGGCTCGGCCGCCTACACCGATCAAGAGAATACGTTTTCTGCAATGACTGGTTACAAGGATGAAAGCTATACAATCAGCATTTTATGCTGATGAAACAAAACGGTTCGGTAGCAAATAAGTATTCTTACTGCAACTACTGGGACGGAGCGGAAGACTCTGTAAGCGGCAACTTTTATCGTCCAATCACAAGTTTCCTAATATTTCACTCCAATACATCGCCTCAGACGCACCTGTGGGTCCTCAATTTCCGGCGTCTCCAAACTCGGCTTGTTTAATTCAAGAACAACCTTGGGCCTGTTCCACGTGTGATGTCTTTGCAAACCCGGGTATTTCGAGAAGAATTTGCAATATTCAAGGTTACCTCATTGTGAGGGTAGGGACAAACACATCGCCTTTAAAACACAGTGTCCCCTTTATCCAGGTAATAAAAACGGGAAGAAGACATATTGCGAGATACAAGCATTTCGTTCACTTTGGTCGGTCGCGTACTTGAAACATATCAGTTTATATATGATAGGGTACATAGGATACACAGTGGAAAAAGGAGAAAAAATGTTCAACACAAAGAATACTGCAATTCGTTTTGTGTTTGTGGCCAATGCCAGGGAAGACAGATTGTTCGCACTGATTGTTTCTGTGCACAGAGAGGGTTTTTCTTCTTGATCAACATAGCTTCGCTCAACTCCAGCAGTTTTGCATTTCGGTTGCATAATCGTACTTTGAATGACCGGATCAGATCAACTCGATGACCTGTAGAAAGAGGCCTGGCAATAGCTGACACCGGGTTTCGTGACCGGAATTCGTTTTGTGCAGTCCAAATGAGTCAACGAGTGCAAAAGCCATTTTGGAAAGTGCTAAGTCTCTCTTTGAGTCAAGTAGTGTTCTGTTCTTCCAATATACGTGTCACCGCAACTGTAAGTGAACTAGTAAACAATATGTGAGGCATTAAGAACCACATGACTGTCAGAGTGATGTAATTTTAATCCCCTAGTGGTCTGCACATCGCCTTTAGACAACCTGGTTCGTTTAGCAAACAGCACGCCCTCAGTTACCAAGAATAGCAGCAAGGTTTGACTTAGCGACGCGGATCGATGTGTAGGCAAGTGGACAGCATTTCATCACTGATTCAAAACCAAGGACAGGATTGGAGTCAGCGAGTGGAGAGGTAGACCAATCATTGATTAGATGTTACCTTATCCAACGGGAGCCAAATAAAATAATTGGGTCACAACCAGACCAGGTAGCCAGAATAGCCGTTTATGAATACCAGCTGGACCAATAGGTTTTTTTAATTTTATGAAAACCACTTGCATTATATGAACAGTCTGTTTTGTATTGATAAAACGATCAGGATCAAAGGCGGACGAATCTTCTTACTGGAGTTTGCACGTAAAAATAGAATACTCATCCAGGATGCCATCATTGTATTCATATCGTTAGACCTCGTGTATGAAATAATACGCTACTTTGTACACCGATTCGTATTTCTAGGGAGTTCTGAATAAGGGTCATTTAATTCAGTACATTCATGAATACTCTCGGAGTCACGAAGAAATGCAAGCTTAAGTGTTCAGAAAACTGTACCTCTGGGCAATACTTCAACATTCGGAGAAGTACCTCAGCGAAGTAGGTCAGGGAATTTGAATTATCACTAGAAATCATCTAGATGATGCACAGAAGACGGCCCTTTTCCTACTTTTCACTGTCAACTATTCATGCGGTCCAACGAACAGACTGTCTTTTCCTTGACTCTCACCGGTCTTTTGGTGAGATGAACTAGAATTCCCTATTTTGCGAACTTAAAGACAGGCAACCAAAATATTTGCCTCTGAGAGAGATAAGTTCAACCCCTCTGTGGGTTCCGAAAGACAATCAATAAATGCATTCATTCTTGAGTTTCAGACAAACGCTGTAAGCTATGAATACGGTACTGTGCCTGGTTGATGGGGTTGACCAGCTGGGTATACACCAGATACTGTAGCTTCAAACCGACTAATTTTACTACCACATCGGGGTTACTTTGTGAATGGCATCAAGATGTGAAAGTTATAATCCCTCTATCGGAGTCAGTCTAGTTGATTTCGTAGAGTTACCTAGTTAACCAACACAAACGGATACTCGACTGCGGCAGTCAGCGGTGGAAAGTTGGATAGTGCCTACTTGAGCGCAGGAGACTACTGTGAATGACGTTCAGGATGCTTTGTCGATTTTGAAAAGTGAGCGACTGCTTGTAATAGTCACAAGAAGTCTTGAAGGACACCAGTTCGACCGAGCTGGTTTTATGATGGCATGCGGAGTCTACTAATATTTATACAGAGTGCTTAAAACGCAAAGCAGATAACGAACTTGTCAGGAAGGACTCACAAGGACATGCGTCATACTGGCAGCTTGTTTCGGGGTGATAAAACAAAGCACGGGCATGGCCAGCGAAGAAAGCAGTATCACTTAAGATATCTGAAATAGTGGTAATAATTATGTACTAAAAATGAACTGATCAAGGTGGAAATGAACTTGTCGAATGTGATGGTCAAAGATAACCCGAAGGAGGACTAACCCCCTGGACCACAGGCTGATGATCGAAAAGAGTTAAGAAATCAGGGGAATCACAAACATATGAGATTCTAGTTCACGAAAAGAACACAAAAAGAAACCTTTTCCAGGGCATGTTGTCTTCCGGTGCTCATTTCATTCTGTGAATAAGAAGAGGAGCAAAATTATTTACATAAGACCCAACCAACAGAATATTAAACTGAATCATGATGTGCGTAGCGCATGCCTCAGAGGGCAGTGACAGAAAATCCGGAGATGGGACAGTAGACGGCTGTTGAAATCCTTCCACCAGGTGACATGGGATAAAGCAGTCCAGAGTGACCAGAATGGGAGAGGTTTACTGACAGCACTGGAAAGTGAAAATAGCACCCACACTGCCTTTTTCGGGTTCTTTCAAGGAAAGACTTTTGTGGGAAATGCACCTTACAAAGGGCAAGATCTTCCTGGAAATTAACATCTATTTTTAGCTGTGATAAAATAATAAGCCTCGCCCGGTCATGCATATTCACAAAGTCTTTAGATTTGCAAGAATATGATCTCATTGCATATCCACCACAAATTGCCACGGTATTAGTTCTAGCAGTGAGACTGACGTAAGCTTTTGTTACATACAGACCCTCTTTTTTCTTTTCGGATAGTCGTGGCCGTGTTTCAGGGGTTTGTAGATATGCATCTGCCGTTCGTTTTCTCATTCATTACCGCGGGTTTATAACGACATCCATGATTTGACTTCAGCTGATTCTTCTCACCTACCCGATTGAGGTCAAAGGGTCCAGGATTGTCGTTGGCTAGGGACGTCCAAGGATATGTCTCGGAATAGAAACCAGGGACCCGAATGCAGTGCGGTCTGTATGTTGAACCGTTGGGTCTCATAATTACAAAAGATGTTTTTCAGACAAATGTAATAACACAGAACATCAATAAGTGCAAGATGAAAAATTCAAAAAAATGCATCATGTTATTCCTTCATTAACTATTTGGTTTATCACCTTCTACTCCCCCCTCGACTGTTTTTGTGACAGCTGGTGCTGTTTCGGCACCAGGCTTGAGTTCATGTCGGTGTTTATATATATATATATATATATATATATATATATATATATATATACTCTTACATATATAAACAGGGTATAAAATATAACCTCTTTCTAACAGTCCAATCCATTGTAAAGATCAGGCTGTAGGCCTACCTCTTGAAGTTCGTTCAACGTGAGCGTAGGATCTTTTGGATGTGCTTGCTGAACTTCTGCTCGTGGAGCGTTTTTTGCGGTGCTGGTGCAGAATGAACACTTGTGCTCACCACGGAAGATAACTCGTCTCGTATATTTCACCGTATCGGCTCGACTTGACTTTTGGTAAACTCGCAGCTTATATTTCCGACTTTTGATCTTGCCCCCAACAAATGAAGTACCTATTGACATTATGTAATATTTTCAATTGAGTTTACTTCCCTGGATTGAATCGAATCCTATAAATATATCCATTTCCAAATCAATGGGATATCGTCTAGGAGGTAATGACTGTGATTCATGGTAATGGATGAAATATCTGAAACGTACTTCGATAATGACCGTAAACTTTGAGCTGTGGGTAGAGTTGATAACATAAAAAGATTAATTTTCTCATTAGATCAGGGTTTCGAATAACCTATTTAGACATTTTGTAACAAGAGGACATAGTGGGTAGGTTACTCTTGTGTGCAAATTAAAAGTGTCTTCGAAATTCGAATGGAAAAACATTTACTTCGTCTTGGGCTTTATGTTCGTAATTTTTTCATGTAGTAACGAATGAAGGTTAGAAATGTAAAATTATTTAAAAATAAGTATTTCTCACTTTATTTCTATAGTATTTTGGATGAAGTTGAAATCGCTCGACTTTGGTTATTGGCGTTAATTTAAATGATGCCTAAGGGACGAAATTTATTGAAAGCTCGAATACGGACTGTTCCAAAAGTCACGAAAATATAATTCTTTGCATGTGATTTTCACTACGAAGGCATAAGTACTGAACCTATCAAGGACAGTTCATTTCGTAGAAGTGACTTTGATATTCCTGCATGGCTGAAAGGAACCAAACCATTACAAAGGCACTGGGAATGGAGTGATTTAATCTAGTTGTTTGATAACAACTTCACGGTTAGTGGTAGACTGGCGAGAAGAAAACTTTTGGGCGACACAACATTGAAACCAAGGTCACTTGGGCGTGGTCCGTTAAACATTCACATTGTTTTCGTGATGACGGAGGAATGCACACTCATGACAAGATTTTTTTAACCTAGCTGGTAAATAAGAGAGTGATAAAGCCATGATTGCGCATTTTGTGAGCTTATATTTGAAATATCCTGGTAACGAATCAGCTTTTTGCATTATTCACGCACGAAATGGTGTTACAGAACACAGTGGCAAAAAAGTTATCATAATTTACTTGACTAAATGTGTTTTATGAAATTTGATAAGAAAGTGAATGGTCAATTACCACGAAGTAAATCCAGAGAGAGTATTTCTGTGTAAATTCTTACAAGTCATGACAAATGAGGATGAAGCTGAGTTAGCTGTTTAGAAATCAGTCCGACTAAAGCCAGCATTATACGCCCAACAAAGATAGGTCACTGGTTTCAGTGGCAAGGGAATTCATATTTCATCGTGATTTGTTTCAACTGGCGTGATACTTTCAGTGTCCTATAATGAGGCTCTGGTGCTCACAAGAGTGGTGCCCACTATGGCAAATTCAAAAAGGAACTCATTCTAATGAATTTTAGGTTGTGCAACTCATTACATGGTTAACATGAGGTATAATAAATCATATGCATTTAAGTTGGGTTGTGTCATCTAATAGATTATGAACAATATTGAATTCATTTGGCTAAAACATTAGACTTTTCCGTTACCTCAGTTTTAAAATCTTCTAGAAGGACTGCTTTGCTGCCAAATAATGCAGCAGAATACGCCTCCCATGGGAAAGTTATTCCTATTGCAGTGGAGACGTACATTCATATGTCATTGATAGTGCCATTTGTGATGTATAGGGAAATTTACACAGTGTATAATTTGAGCTTCGTGACTTATTGAAGTACATCAGGCTATTGAGTAGAGACACTAATTCAAACAAAATTACCTCCTATTTGTGCCAATTATTTGCTGCGCTATCGGTATTTGAACTTGCGTGACCTCGGTTGGCCGAGTAAAAGGCTGTTAGCAAAGTAAACTATAATGTGACAAGATATGAAAATATGAATAAACTGACGGACAGGAACACACAAATTATTCTAGGTTATATTTGTATCGGTTCAATACATAAACATCTTAGTTGAAGCAGTTTTTTCGGGTAATATAGTTTCCATGATAGAGCATTTATAAGCAGGTCCAGGGACATTCTTTCATATGTTGAAAACTTCACATTATACTTGCTTCAAAGTTCCTCTTTATTGATGACTGCCAAAAGTTCCGAAAAATGGGAAAGCCAGTTCGCATTGTGGTGAGCTTTGGTATCAAATTCATTTAAAAGTGCCCCATTAGTCGCTTATATGTTCATCAAGATAGCAAAGAAACGATTCACTAGAACTGAGTTTTCTTGTGAATTGGAAAGACCTATCAGTTTGAATCTTCTGTGAAGTATGTTGCTCAGTGTTTTAATGCAAATAGAAGCACAAATTATCAGATAAATCACAGAGAATCAAACACAACTACACATTCCGGAGGTAGAATACTTATCAGATCGGATGAATAGGACGATGTTGCGGGGCGTCACTCTAAAAAGGTGCCGAAAATCCTTGTCCTTAATTCACTGAGAGAGCATTCCTACGCAGCCTCACTCCCCTTTTCACATAAGGCACCGGCAGTTTTCAATGTGGCTAGTCTTACGGGATATAAGGGCTGCATTGCAAACTTAACAAATGACGGCTCGTACCGGTTCCATCAGGGAATCAAAACCACGAGGTCTACAACTTTGGCGATGGGTTAATTTCTCATTTGAGTGTTTGATGTATGGTGATCCGTGGAAGACTCAAAAGAAAGTCATTTAGAATAGGGATTTTCAATAAAAATTATCCCGTCGGATGCTCATATATATCACACAAACCAACACTGTTGATTAGGATCCGAATAAAATGTGTTTAGATCTTACTGGTTCACTTTAATAGGAGGCGCCTCGAAGAGTGGAGGATTGTTCACCGTTATGACTAAAACATTCGCCAAATTCGACGAAAAGAAATTACTTGGTCAGATAGCTTTTTTCACGACAAAGCGTCATGCTTTATTTCTCCAAAGATTTTGTAAATAAAGCTTCAGGAAACGATTGATCTTTTTATTATTCACAGTAAGACTCTCAAAAACATGGACAATTTCAAGGTCCAGGTCCTGCAATTGTCCTGTTACATCGCAGACTTAAACTTAATGGAGAAAACCTCTGTTCCGAAGAGATTAGTCAAACAGCCACCTACACACTGGTCACTGGAGTCAAAAGTGTAACACATGATGGAGCATAAGACAAAAAAGTACTTTATCGCCAACATGGTGGACTGTAAGCCGACGAGAAGGTGAAAAATCCTGGCGAATAAATGCGGACCGAATGGGTGACCCCATGTATCAACATTGTGTTCTGAATTACGCAAAACGTGTTTCATTTTCCCTCAGAGGCTCATATTCCGTCATTGCTGCGGCTGATTGGTATGGCCAAAAATACGGCTTTATCTGCATTTTGATGATATCTGTTCATTACAGGCAAACAGACCAAAAGAGTTATTGTCTAAAACCTCGCCGCTACTTGTTGGTTATGGTGCATAAGAAATTTTGAAGTTCCACTTTTGTGTTGTCGTGTACGAGCAAAAACGTGCTTATCGGACACAGTTTCGACAATACCTATTTCTGCTCTCATAATAGCAGAACCAAGAAAATTGTAAAGGCCCAGATGTAACAGTTGCAACAATAAAGCCCTAATTTGATTAAGAGGTTGACGAGTTTCTTATGCTGGCTTAGTACGTTGATGCACGTTCTCCAAAATCACAGAAATTCCGTATCAGGTTATAAAGTTTTGTGTCGAGGACATATAAATACTGGAAACCGACATTTCAACAATATCTGTGGACTAGACCAAACTATTTTAAGGTGGACAGGACACTGGATTCTTTTTGTTATAGAGACACCCTGTTTAAAGAGGGTCTGGTTCGGTTAGGTTCTGAATGAATCTAGGGTTATTCAAAGAAATAAATACGAGTACTAGCACAGAAAAAAAATATTCTGTCAACTTCTATTTGAGTCCAGCAGGTTCGAGCAAATCAGCATAAAATTTTCTTCAAAAAGTTGGATTCGTTACACGCTTGCCGTGAAACACATGGTTATGGCCTTGTGTTCATGCTCCCTAAGCATCAGTTCTATACATGGTCGACGAGATGATAACCAATATTAGATGATTTTCCTATCTGAAATTGAAAAGAACTATGGGATTTGCCTTTTGTGCTAATAATCAGTAAGATTTTAAACCTGTTTCGCTTCATCAGAGTAATTTTATTTTTATATCCAGGGACGATTTTACAATTGCTTCTTTCAAGAAAGGCAACTGAGCAGAGAACAAAGAAATCCGCAGTCTCTCTTATCTCATAACTCGATTCATTTGTAGCAAATATTCACCTACAGACAACTTTTTTACTTGACTGAAGAGAGTTTGATGATTTATCATGCCGTTTACATAAATATTACATAAAGACCAATGCTATCGAACGGAATTTCGTGTTTTTTCACTGTTTCTCATGGCTGTGTGCATGCTTCCATAAATAACGTTTCAGGCCTGGAAAAATCTGATTGTAAGCGCCTCCTGTGGATGCCACTACTCCGGTGATAGTCACCATAGACACAGCTGAGTTAAGCAGTAGCTATTTAGAAGACGCGAATAAGAACTCCTTGACAAGTAGAAATACATTCCCATCTTGACGTACAAGTGTCATTGACTACTGTGAAGTAGAATTGATTAGATAGTATAAGCTGACATTCCAAACCGGATTTTCCAGTTATTTGGGCCCAGCACTTTTTCGTGTATCAGCTTGACTCCTTAGAAATATCTCTTAATTGATGTGGAATATTTTTAAGGTCAAGTCCATTTTAAATTTAAGCGGACAAAATTTTATTTGATTCATAGAGGTTAGGTGGAATAAACAATAAAAATAAAATCCTAATTGTTATCTATCGATGGCAATTTACAGGATAAAGCTACATGTTGTAACTTGGAACATGATTTTATCCCGATAAACTTGAAAGAGAAACCAATAGGTTGCCAAGTTGTATAATTCATTCACAGGAAACTCAGCTCTGTTTCTAATGGTGCACACTGTAGAGCGATACACTGGTCGCATAAAAGGTGCGAAACAAGCAAATGGAATAAAGGAATACAGCAGTGGAACTATATTCTGAGGCACATCATGCAAACGGAACCGTGGCTCGTGCACCTTCCAGAGTGTGAATACAAACGCTATCGCAAATCTAAGCACTCGCATGTTGTCTACCTTGCGGATAACTCAAAAAGTTTCTTCAGGATAGTGTTTCATTCCTTCGTGATCACGTGCTTAAAAATTGTATCCGATATGTCAGAAAATGTCGTGGATTTTGCAACAACTTCTTCGTCCAGCTGCACTCCGTCATATAGTTTTATCGTATTTTCTCCCCCTCGAGTTGTGCATTCACCTGAAACAAAGTAACCTCTAGACCAAGATGGATTTCAGCATCCCGTTAAAAAATTAGGTACCGGAATTTGTGCCTATTCTCTGTCATTTATTCAATCAACCGGTAAAATTAGTGTTTCCCTGATGTTGGAAGGCCCTACATGTTGTCTGTAACCCACAGTTTTGTGATCCACACCAACCTACTAACTGCCGAAACATTCACCTCACAGTAGTCTTATCCAAAGTTACGGCAACTGTGATTTCACATCAGCCTGTGTAATATCTGGAAAGCCGTGCATTCAAGGAAGACCAGCAGTATGGGTTTTTCCCCCACGGATCCACCATTATTTTCCTAGCATACAATTTGCGTATTTGGCCCCCGCGATAAACAGTCATGACGGATCGCATTCGGTATTGCTTGGTGGTTTCAACTCATTTAATCAAGGTTTTTTATAAAAGTCTGTCGTGAAAACCACCTGAAGTTATATTTTCATCAGAACTCATTTTCTGGACAACCTTTTCTTTAGTGGACTTACCACTGCAACCCAAGTCTCCCGGGCACTATAAGACGTATTCAAGGTAAATGTTGGCGCCACGCGAGATCCCCTACTATCTTCCGAGCTTTAATTGTTTTACGGTAATGAAGTACTTTTGGCCCCTTTTCCACCCTGCTCAAGATTTGTCAATGACACCACCAAGCACTGCTCTGTTTCCTATCTGTCTTCTCATGTCTATCAACTAAGATTTCCCACGACCATTCCATCGCTGGTGTTCTGATGAATTTTGATCTTGGTTGGTTTGCTGCTTGGAGCTCTGACAATCGTGTTACTTTAAATGTCCCAAATTCCACTGGCTTATTCATTTTTTTGAATCAAGTCTTGTAATATCCGCCCGCAATTTAGATTTCACCGCGCTGAATCTTTCACTTTCCTCGGCCATTCTTAGCTTATCATTCTGTTTTTTGGCCCCTACAAGTAAAGCTGTTCTTATCTCTGGAACATCCAAAAGACTGGTTTACTTCTTCGTGTTAGAAGCTCTTTTACACTCATTCAACTTTGTTTCTCTTTACAGGACCTGAATCGCTCCTACTCTTGAAAACTGCAATCATGTTTGGGACAGGATTTTGTCTTCATCATCTTTCCTTGACCCTGTCCAACGCAAAGCCGTCAGCCTCATCGGTGACCCCATTATAATCTGAACTTTGCAGTCATTAGCCCATCGAAGGGAGGTTGGTCCGCTCTCCCTTGTTTCAACCTGTATTACAAAGATTCCTAATCCCAGGAACTAGCTCCTGTGATCCTTGTTCCCTTTGTATTTAATCGCCTCTTTATTCTGCAAGCAACAAGCTATTCATATAAAAAATGACTGCATACCTAATTTTAACTCTTCGTTTTTCTCAGGTTCGTATTTCCTTTTTCTTATATTCTTTACTTCCAAACTCAGAATCGACAAACCTATTTCCACATAACTATTTCCAAACTTACTCTGCATTGCACAGTAGGTCTTTAGGTCATGGAATTTATCCCTTCTACTTTAGTTTCCGTTTATCATGCAATAAAAGTTATGATGCCTGTGTTAAACGTGAATGAGTACTGTCCCAAATTGGCCTTGTGAATTCTGATTTGTATGCTTCACGTAGAATCCCATTTGCAATGTATTCCAATGGCAGATTGCACAACTACCATTCTGTTCTTCCAAAGTCACTGATTCGGTACCCTAACCATAACTGGTAGATTACGTTGGAATTCTTGCACAAGAGCAGGCACTGTTCAGTGAAAACCTTATGTGCCACGCTGAGTAGTACTTGCGGGAAACATCCGACTTTAATCGTCTTCCTGAAAAACTACTTGCATCATTACCTCTGAAGCAAATCAAAATCTCCACTCTGGATAGTGACGTAACGATAGGCTTCTGAAGTTTAGGTTTGCTAAGCTTACGAATAAATCGAGCGGGGTAACCACTGTCTTACCATGTATTGGTGAAGAGGATGAACAATGGGCTTGATCAGTAGTGTGACTGAATCAGTATTTTGACAAAATCAGTTGGTTTTATTTAAATTCCAATCGGAAAGGCGTTTAAGCAGGCATCCATGGTGTCATCACGTGATCACTTTGTAAGTCAGGAATCTATCAGTCTGCTATTAGTGACCCAAAGAATATCTGCCCAATTGGTAAATAAATAACATGGACAAAGCAATAATAAAGAGCAAATGACCATCGTCACCCAGGCTTTTCATTCATGCAAACCATAACCGCCGTTTGTGTGATCAACAATTCCTTATAACGATATCGCTGTCCTGAAAAATGATTATCAATCGGGCTGGTCCAAAAACTGTCACATGTTTAGTACAAGTTCTTAACTTTATTATTAGTATTACTAACATTACCAATAATGTTCATGCTGTTTTGATGATAAAGTTTCTCTTCTATCTCCTTGTGTTTCTTTCTGTGGAAGAAATAAGCGGTGACATGTCACACGTGTGACCATGATTGCATCACTTCCTACTTGGTTCACATTTGATTTAGTTATGTAAAGTCCGAACTACAAGTTGTGCTTTCAGTTGTTCAAAAAAGCATTTGACCACATCTGTCAATTTGGCTTGAAATTAATTTTGTAACTTCTGATTTATTCTGTGCTGTAAGCGATATTATTCAATCCCTTTGCACCTAGGAAGCATTTATATATCAGAGAAATGATGTAGGAAATTGCACTGATGAAATTACTTCTAACTTACTCGAGCTTACCAATGAATAAAATAGATTCTGGTCGGAGTCAGTATATCTGGTAAATCAATGACAATGTATTATGGGGTGAAATCATTTTGATATTGCACAACATATTCACCCTTTGTCACAATGCGCTTTATATCACCGTGAATTAATTCACATCTTGAAAGAGGGACAAAAACGTTTTTTCTAATCAACCGATCTTCTTGAACTCAGCTTATCCATTATTGTTCTCACCGGGAAATTTGGCAAACAGGGACATACAACTATGCGCTTCCAGTGGGAAAGTCAACATGAATAGCTATTATGGTTGCACCCGTATGGCTATCCGTTTGTACGCCGATCTTTGAGTTTGAAGAATACCAACACGTTCAGCAAAGAAGATCAGCGGTCGGCAATTGAGGTACAACCACTTTATGACCGCCTAAGTGAAACAGTTTTACCGCGTGCAGTTCACCCGAAAGGCTTCATGATCCCAAACTCCGCCATTGCTCAGTATCGTTCAGTCAACTATTCCAGAACATTAATCCACAACAGCAACCAGTGTAGATAATGTGAGTTGGGGATCATGTTTTATGTGGTTTGTGAAAATTTTCAATAATGCAACAAATTTTGTAGTCGCTCTTGGCCGGGGTTCTTCTTGGTCAAGCCGTGAGCGGAACAACCATGAAGAAAGTAAGAGCTCAATCGAGCTTAATCGAAAGAGAAATAAAACTCGTTTAAAATAGGTAACAATCAATAAGCACATAAAAACAAAAAAGGAAGAAGATGGAGGGAGAGAAAGACAGACGGACAGATATAGAAAATGAACACCACTCATATACACATTATAAAATAGTCGGAACTACGGTCAGTAAAGACCTACGGCGGGTCAGCATCTGGAACAAGCCCTTTGAATACTCTGCAATTGAACTTGGCGATTCTAACACGACTTTTATTTCGTAGAGGAAGCTTTTTATGAAGGGGTTGTAGAATGGGTGATTCATGATAAATGTATGGTGGTTTTGTGAGCTGCTGAATTACTGGGTGGCTGTTTGACTCCTGAACATTTTTATGAAAGGTTTGGTAAAAATGGCCCAACAAATTTGAGAATTTGTATGTACATAGTATTTTCAAGTCAGGTCACGTAAAGTCAGTAGTAACTTTATGCATCCGACTGGCTGGATTTTCAGCATTTGCTCCATGTACGTGAATATAAAAATACGGAGTCGGGAAATATGTACAAATTACGGTAAGATCCATCCAGTTATACGGTTCCGTAGGCCTTTGGTGATTTTCACTGGATCATGAAACAGGCGAGAGTGATACGGCAAAACAGCATCGCGAAATGCAGGAGTGCGAGCTAATAGAAATGTGAACTGTGAGCTCAGACATGTTGAAGACACAGCTTTTGAAAGTTCTTTGTGTAGAGGATGGTGAAGGCCCGCAAATATTTTCGAAGTAAACTGGCCACAAGCACTGAACTGTTTATCGATTATAGTATCAATAAGTGTATCTCTGGGTATGCCACTGCATTTCGAGATGTGTTTTGTAGATCTTGTTATCAACTTGAAATTCTTCCTTCAGTAGGCCCGAGGAAAAGTAACTGGAGGGCAGTACAACGAGCGTAGAAGAGGACGCGTAGTCACTAATTTAAAAATTAGCTGATTCTGCACGCAAATCTATCTTAGGCGGGAGAGAAAAATGACAATTTCATAACTCTACAACATTCTGTTGAGCTAAAGTGAACTACGAAAGATTACGAGATAGTGTAAGGTCAAGATATTTAGTCGTTGGTGATATTGGTTTATATTCATTGTTCGCAGATAGGGAGGGAAACCTGCTAATGAGAGCTACGTGTGATTTACCACAAAGTCAAGATAATATTAGATCCTAGCATTCACATGCATTCAGTACAAGGGGGAGGGATGAGGATCAGTTAACAACTCCATTTAGTTTGATCTGAATTTGTAAAGTTACTTCTGCTGTCGACAATTCACATCTTAAAATTACATCGTCTGTGTATTTGCAGCCAATAAATGTCGACGGGACTGGAAGTTGTTTAAAGCACAAAAAAAACAGAAAAGGGGGAAAATTACACCTTATAATACACCCGAGTCAACTGGAAGAGAAGAGGACTTCTGGCCGCAGAAACAAGTGAAATGTCTTCGATAAATGAAGCAGCTTGAAATCAGCCTGCAGACGTTTGAGTCAATACCACTCACTGAGAACATACCGAGCAATACTGATCGATCAAGGCAACCAAATACTGTTTGTAACCTAAATTACCATTTGGATGGTTTTACATTTCCTGTCTAGAGCAAAACTATTGAGTAGCCTATGCTGGCTACGACGTCAAGGGTGGAGCGCGAAGGCCGATTAGCAAACTGGTGTGTGTCTTCTCCACCATACTCCAGGTTAACCGACAGTAATGAAAGCCTCAGCCAAATTGAGTATCACAGAAGAGCAGGCGATAGGGCGGTATTTCCCGGGTTCTTTCTTGGGGACAGGAGTTATCTTGGCTAGCCTCCAAATGTCAGGGATTTTTTCGCTTTCTAGACGGTTTTTGGAGATACTGACTATTGAAACCAAAAGGGCTTCAGCACACTCTTTGAGTAAAACAGGTGGTAGCTTATTTGGAGGAGCTTTGTTTATCTTCCCTTTGCACTGCTGTTGGGAGACCATAGCGGGTTCGATAGTTGGTGGCTGAGATGAGTTGTTGAAGACTGGAACGGAAGTAGACTGCGATAGAGAGTTGAAATCGGAATTGGGTTTTTCAATATCGATGTTTTCTTTTTTAACTCTTGAGTTACCGCCAAATAGATGCTTTATGACTTTCCACATGCCATGACAACCGACTTCTCCTGGGGTGGTATCTACGTGCAAATTACTCAGGATTTTAACGGCTGAGTTGATCAAGTTGGTTAGCTTTTTACTTGTGTTCTCTGTCCGCGTTTGTGAATCTGTTCTTTCCTCCTAAGTTGTTTAAGTACCGGTGAAGAAAATCGATCAGCTTGGATTTAGACAGTTTCAAACGGGCAACAAAGATTCAAGCAAAAATTAAGGTAATCGGTGACGAGTGCACAGAAGAGAGAACGGTTAGTGTTTGAAAACGCGGAAAAATCGGTTGAGGTCACTAGGGCCCTTAACTTTACCAGGTTGTCCGTTGAACAATTCCTCTTCATTTTTCTGGATGGTCTTCTTAACGTAGTGTACAGGTTGGTCTTACTTCACACTGTCGGACATATTTTCAAGATACAATGGTCAGAGCTGCTCTGGAGTGCACTTTTTCGAACACTGAACTGTTGCGGTTTGTTTTCAAAAATCGAATCTAGTTGTGCGTGAAGTTTGGTGGGAAAACGTACCAAATTTATCAACCAAAGCGTAGTGGTGAAAGTAAAGTCATGCTTGTTAAAGTCATTGACGAATATGCAGAAGGATTCGCTCAACTGAGCAATGGTTGATGTAGACAGAAGATCAGAAAAAATGTTTACCTCAGTAATGAAGTGAAATGATGTTTCCGATGAGTATCGCGTGGAATCCATTCAGAAAATACGGCTCACAGTATATGATGTGACAGATGATCTTCTCGGCTGAGTAGGTAAAGACCGGATTTGTTGACTTGCTCGAGGTGTTGTTAACGCAAGTGATGACACCTCTACGATTGTGAACACAGGTGGGACAATCGACTCGGTACAAACAGAAATCATCCCGTTACATAATTCCATTGGGGTATATCCTTATAACATCGTGATTCTTGCGACATAATACTTTCTGCCTTTTTTATACTCCTGGTTCTGTATGATTGCTGACATCTCTTCGAATTTTCCCAATAAAGATCAGATGTTGCTTGCTAAGAACACGAGAATCTGAGTTCTTCCAGCTCTGCGTTGTCGGAGACCAACTCACCAACCCGCACGGTGTCTCCTTACGCTCCCATTTGGTTTTTTGATAAACCTTTTGAACGTAATCCGAACTTTATCACCATCATTCGAAAAATAGGCCGCAAGCGCGAAATCGTGTAAACATTTCATAAAAGCACACGTATACCACAGCACTGGTGATCTTCAAATTATTGCAATAACGAGTATTTATATAAAAATCCACAGAAAATGGTGTAATTTGATTTTCCAACTACACAGTACGGCCGATTTCAAAGGCCCCACAACCTTTCCAGCCATTGCAGGCTGATACAAGCTGAGCAATAGCATATCTTATTAACTGAGATCTATATTTCCCTCTCGAAGTGAAAATCGCTGCTGCGGACAACACTCTTGGCAATAAAATCCTCACATTGACATAACACATCTGATTTTATCACACTATCTTTCTCGACGCTGTGCAGCTGGGGCTTGGCGGATATACACCGATGGGGATTACTAAAACAGAATAAGATACAAGTACAGTACTTATGAGGTTTGCATTGGTGAGTTGAGAGCTTAAGCAGCGTGATAAATCACAGTATATCAGTGATTTATATATTCTGCTATTCACAGTACACACCTAAAATTGACATCTATGATATTTCGGAGGACCTAGTGTGGTAGTGTGATGGAAAGTAGGCGCAAGTCTAGGCTAGTCAAGTAGGTGTACTTTGTAGCTCACTATGTCCATGATTGTCGTCCCTTTATTGAAAGGCTCACAGATTAACGAACCTCGAGTCCTACGGAAGAGGACACAAACTAACTTTACTGAGTGTACTGCACGATACGTTATCAAAACCACAGCAGTAACGTACCTCAACCTGTGGACAAACCAATCACAGAACAATGACAATCAAAGAGCTTCAAAGACCTAAGGAACAAGAGACAGAAAACGCATGAAAAGGCGATACAGGAACTAGTCATGTACTCCTTTACCGGAAGGGTTAATTATGGGAAGCCTTTGATGAATCAAAGGTCATGAGAGAAGTAACTGACTGACGAGAGACAAGAGTTATGGAGGACAATATCGACGTCATGTCCACCAGAACATGGCATTATCAAAACGGGGAATCTGAAGTTCAGTTAGTAATACAGGCGAAGCAGAGACAGAGAGATAATAACGCCCAAGTGGTGAAGCCCAGTTTAGCTGCCCAGCCTGCCATGACGTAATAACAGAATGCGTCGGGAAAGAACCAACACGTGAGAAGGGAAGGCCGGCGCGGAGACAACAGAGTCAATATAGTCGTCATAGTAATCAGTGGGTCAGTGCCGATCGGAACATAGCGGGGGGGGGGGGTTACGTAAGCGACAAAATCTGTTGGGAATCACTGTTCCATTCGAACAGATAAGGCCAACAAATTGACCCAAGACATATACAGGCTAAAGACAGTGCAGGTTGGTCGGATGACCTGAGGTTTGCGCGTGAAACGTGGAGTCCAAAAGGGCAGTCAATCCAACGAAAGATAACATTATTGAACATGTCACATGAAACAAGGCTAAAAATAGGGTGAAGCCTTGTGAGTTGACAAACGGTTATCAGGCAGACATAGGGGCGAAGGGATCTTGGTTGGCACGTTTTAGTGGTCTGAGGGTATGTGTGTTTCTTGACGAGGAGAGCTGAATTTTCGTGTCCAACCTCAATAAATCTTCACACTAGTGGTAAATCTTCTCTAGCCTGTTATAGCGGCTCTTGTTGTTTAGCTTGGAAATGTTTCATCATCAGTCAAGGTGACATCGTCGGTGAGCACGTGAAACCTGAGTGAATTGAATACCAGGTTCAGCGATCACACACCATTGAAAACCACCAATCTGAGTTACAAGCAACTTTCCCATTTGGCAGCCTTCCACTGAAGACGCCCCCCCCCTCCTGAATTAGTGTAACTTGTATGGTAAGTATAAAATGGGAGAAAAAACAGCACTTATATTTATTTAAACCACCCAATAAGCTGACTGGGTACAAAGTGAAACTTGAGATGTGAAACATAGAAAGACAAATGTCCACTTTTTACAGAAATGTAACTATCATATCTGGACTGCTTTAGGTTGCAATCCAGTACAAAACCAAAATACTTGAGAGAATTCAAGTGGCTTAACTGGTTCTCATTCATTCCTTTAGAATTATCTAATCATATTGTTTACCCCGCCGAATGGCCCTGGGACCGGACGTTCGTCATATTGATTTTATAATACGATTTCGGCCCACAACAGGACTTCCATCTTTATCAACCAAAGTCCACCTACCACATACAAAGGACACATATGGTACTGAGAACAAGCTAAGCGGGACTGGTTCTTACGTTAAACTGAGTCGTTGTTGGTGGAATACGGCTGACTGAGAAAAGCCTACAACGGGTCAGTGTTGTAGTTTATTTCGATTCGTTACATAATATTCTAGCTACGGTGATCAAGTTACATTTGAACGAATAGTTCAAATTTTTAACAAAGTGTTCGCGAAGGGTTCCTAATGAACATTCACTTTTGTGCAGCTGTAATAGAATGGAATCGGCTCGGTAACCGCCTCCTTCCATTGCCACAGCAACCCGAGTCACTCTGAGATAGAAGCACGTAAGTTCATGTGGCGGTAGATTTAGCCTCAATTTCAACAATTTTTATGATACCATGAAACCAGAAACTGGTTGGTTGTAGGTTCCCACGAAACTAAGATTTCGTTCCATATACGTGGACTGCAGTGGTATGCAGCTTGTTAATTACGCGTGTACAAAAGACATTTTATTGAACTAGTGGATTAGTTGAATGTCAAAACGTCATCATTTCGGTGTAATCAATATTTAGTTGCCCGAAAGAATCAGCCAAGTGTTTCATTCAACAGAATCCGATTTATTAACAAAAATAGTGTGTAAATCGCTCATGGACAGGCACGAGAAAAAAGAAGAGGTTTTTCATTTACTACAGCAGTCTTTGTCAGTTTAGGCGGCTTTATATATCTTTTTTGATTGAAGTCGTAAATGCTAGGTTTGTATATTCCTTTAGGGTAATATATTTTGAAAACAATCTAGTTTTTAACTAGTTCATATCCTAGTATTCTTTGTTTGTGGTTTCTATGATGAATCATAGTCAGGAAGATTATTTACGTCTTTGTGTTTCCGTGGTTACGCTTTCGCAAATCTTGAACATTCACACCTGAATGATGATCAGCATTTTACCGTCAGCTTTCAAAAGCAACTCTCTTTTATTTGGGTAGATCGAGTGAGTGACACGTTGTGTCTTCAAATTCGGCCTTTTTTTGTCATAGTCTTCGTGGGAGCAATAATTTTCTCGTCGTTGGAGAGAGAATGATTCCAGTTGAATTATTGTCTTCTGTTTGGTTTTATTGGGTAATACTTGCCTGGCGGTTTCAAGAATTTGCTGGAAATCACATGGTCCCGTTTTGCAGAAGACAGATCAGTGATCAAGTGGTGACCTCGTATCGATAAAACAGCTCCGACAAGGAATCGAGACATGAGGGATCATTGGTACGTCTCACGTGTGTCACGGTGCTATTCTGTACTATCAATATTGTGTTTCTGCAGACGATATGGTCGGGTTAGGAATTACGATAGGGGTTAGAAATCTCTTCTCGTTATTGGCAATCCGTATGATGAAGTCTTTCGAGAGATGACCTCCAGCTGGCCTTTCAGTTTTCTTCATACTCCGTGCGGCTCAACCGAAACCCAGCGATAATGTTACTACTAAGTCCAATTGGTTGGCTGGTGACCGCTGAAATGATTCGCCTATAAGCTGCAAACTGGTTATCATTCAAAGCACGATTGGCTGGTCATTCGTGGGTGCCTACAAAGACGATCGAATTGCAACAGACGACGTGATCAGCTGATTCATCAACCCTGTGAAGAAGCTACTCGCTCGACGCACATTTGAGTTTTTCTCCTCCGCTATGCTTCTGTATCAGGAGAGAAGTAATCCTCATCAATAAAAACTTCTGACAATTTGATCGTACTCCACATAATTTTGATGCGGCCGTGACTTTTGATTTATCATTTTTTCGGTAAAAAGTGACGTTATTAGAGTCGAATGTGCCCATGTTTTGCCAATGCGGTTGTTGGATAGGTACTGTTTGATAGGTGTCGGATAGGTACCCAATTATCATTGGATGCCTTGCAACCCTCTTGCAGGGACTCTGAAACATCTCTGACAAAGTTTGTTCAACCATCATTACTATACTTTGAAGCTTGGTGAACGAGGCTAAATGTTGTCTTGTTCTAGTCGGGATTGCTAGTAAGAAACAGAAAAAAATGCATAGTGCAGCAACCGAACGAGTAAAATGTTTCTAATTTGTTTCGTTTTTCAATAACCTCATCGAACTAAAGTGGAAGTTCTGCCCATGAACTACCGTAAACAACTCAGTAAAACTATCCTGAGGTTATTGGAATCCGGGAGTCGTGCGTACAAGGAGCCGGACGTTGACACTGTGACGACTGGCATTATTTGTAGTTTTGTCGTTTCAAGACTCACCCCCACCGGAAATTTCACAGGCAAGCTCGAAAATGTATATTTTGGAATTTCAACAACAATGCCCGTTTCACAGTACTGCTTCATCACTGTGAAACTGAGATTCGGGGCACAACCATTATACTATTGTGAATACTACTGCAGTACTTCCCTGGGAGATAATTATTCGGATATAACCGTCATATCAAATAACATCTGGAGCACGATTAATAGTTCTGTTTGTAGAGGGTCAGATGGAAGACAGTGAACAATGCAGAAGGATCAGCTCTGCTCAGCGTTACACTTCAACCTCTAAAGTCCACTGCCTCCTCCAGCCAAACCAAAGAGACTTCTGACTCGTTCAAACATATTCGATTCCCGAATGGCTTTAAAAAGCAGATCTTTGAAAGTTCGAGCAACAAATGTCCCTTTAAACTGTTGATCTCGATTTGAATATATCCGTTCTCTAACAATATCGATTTCAACGGGAATGTAACTACCCTGAAGACATAGTTTCACCACAATCACATCTTGTTTGAGCTAGATTGTCATTGCCTCTCAAAGCTTACAGATGAATCATTTAAACAAAATTCCGTACTTGGAGGAACTTCACAACCCCTATCCACATTGGATTACCTGATCAACCAGTTCGTGCAATGCGTAGCCGCCTGCATGGGATGACCTTCGGAAATTCTAGATAGAACTACGTTGAATTATTGCAAACTGATCCATCAAGCAATGTCACCTTGTGCCCTGTTCCCTCTCAGTAGCTTTAGTAATAAAACTGCTCTGAACCATCTCCCTCTCTTACCACAAAAAAGAGAGATTTTTTATACGATACCAAGTGGTCAGCTTCACTGGCTCCAGCTTCGTCATCGATCTCGGACAAATAATAACGTGTGGTCCGTTAAAGGAGCCAGCCAGACTATCGATATGTCAGCCAATACCCTCTCTCGGCAGAACTCTTTCACCTTTGTTAGGAATTAATACAGCCCAAATAGCACATTTCCCAAAAACGTTTGACAAATGTTAGGCTGACGCTGGCCCAAAAGCACAGGTAACATCTCCAAGGAAAGATTGTGAATTTGGTCGTTATAGTTTTTCAAGTAACATTATAATTAACCACAATTAGTGACGTAAATTTGAGCTTCATTTATTCTACTGAGTGCCCTAGTGATTACGCTCCTGCAAGTTGATTTGCATTGTTCGCTGTTGTAAGGTTGCTACATCGGGTTTATCCTACAGTAAGGTTTGCATTATACTTTTAGATGCAACTGAGACGCAGTTATCCAACTTTTATTTTCGGTAACTATCTTTGGTCATCCACTACTGCTTTAAGCTGTATGTAAAAGTGTGCGCCATATTTACGGTAAAAACCGATTTGTTTATGGTAGTACCTTAGAATAGGGGCTAAGTCATTTGGTAGCGTTGCTTCCTGTGATATACGCACGCTACCAACTATGATTCTTTATTTTACGTTTACTATTTGACTTCGTATTCCGGGAGTCGGAACGTGTCACCTGTTGCGCAAAAAGAGAGGTAATGAAGAAGGAAAAGCATAATCAGCACAAAGAAGTGCACCGTTTGTGGTGAAGCCATATTGCGGGGGCACCGGCATTCGTGATTCAAATAACAATCCATAGTTATGTTAAAAAACGGACGTATCTGAGTAACTATCTTACTGACGTACATAATAGGTATGGTTGCTTTTGGCGATATAACAGATGAAGCTGTACTAGAAGATTTGCGGTTTGCAGAAAAGGGATGGTCTACTGATGGTCCTGTTGGGGCAATAGAATGAAAACATGGCATCATGCTAGGATAACCGTATTCATAATGTGGTTTCAGCTCCTGGGCTGTGCAAGTACTATGACAGAAACCGTCTGCTGTGCCAGACACTCAGTGAACTCACGTGACTGAAGGTTGGAGAACATCTGTGGGTAGTTTTGGGACGCATAATTGAGTTTGCCTATTGAGCCAGGTGCACTCCCACCTCGAGGTAAGGTGGTAATTAATTATGGTAATTGACCTTATACTATGGTGATAACCTTGCCTTATCGCAATTTACTTAGTGCGTAGACCACAAGATAATACAAGGTTCTCACATCTTTGTAAGCTGTGGTGTCCGTGTATCTCAAGGAAAGATTCATGAGAGTCTGTGTGAGTACGACGGTTGAGCAATGACCACCTACTGCAACAGGAAATACAGTGTAGATCTGCGTCGGAGAACGATAACCTGGTCCTCTTCAGAACCGGAGAACCAATACTCGGTATTCTTGAGGACCTTCACAGTTTGGTCGCCATTTCACTGTTTACTACGGTTTATCTTAACTAGTGATCGTTCTCTCCTACCAGTGAGACCGTTGATTTAATCACATCCTACTCATGAAAAGTAAGTAGAGCAAAAAGGGATTAACTTCTCACCCAAGAAAATGCCCCTGCTAGACAGATCCCGCACAACTGTGGTTAAATGGTTCTCTTTCATATACTAGTCGTCCTATATTTGTATTGGTCTATTTACCAGCACCCCGGATAAAATCATTTACCTCTGTTGTACTGTGGAGACTATTTTTGTGTGCAATGACAGAATACACTCATCTCATCACAAGTCTCTACTGATGCTGAAAGAGTGAACAGCAAGTCCTGTAATGATACTGACATCAACCATTAATCATATCTGCTAAACGATTTGGAGCACTATGTATATCTCGTCACATTTTTTTTAATGCATGATGAGAAATGCCTCGCCATGAAAGATGTGAATGGTTACCACGGTGTGCAAATGATTCGACTATGCTCGTATGAGATTGATAATTAAGCTTTAATTCATGAAAGAAAGTAAATCAGTTCAGTGAAGTTTAAAAATAAAATATTCAGAAAAGTAGCTTATATTTGCCTACGTGGAATAGAAACAGACAGATTGGATGATAAATTAGAGAAAGTCATCGAAAGCCGTTAAGAAGCTATGGTCAGGACCACGTGTTAACTTTTCGCAGTTGGTAAAGGAGCCTGATAAATGGTCTCTGCAAAATGATAATATCCGCAGAAAAGGAGGAATTTTTTACTCTTCTCAATGGCCTCGGTGAAACAACCTGAAATTTTAAATCGATTGTGGTGTCCTGGAATAGTGCGAGGATAAAACGTGGAACAGATAAACGTCGCAGTTTTGCAACACATGATTGGATGTGATCAAATCATCGGAGTTTGCTACTTGCAGTTATCCCTAGGCAGTTGATCGAGTCGGCTCTGGAAAAGGAATCGTTACAATTTGCCCCATTGTCTACGAGAAAAATTGAACGTATTAACCAGATGTAAAGCGAAAATTTCGAAGGTTCCCGTATGGAAAGAGTGTCAAATGTTTGATAAATCTTTCTTTAAACTTAAGATTACATGAACTGCTTGTGATATGGTAGAGTATAAAATCCCGTGTGTCCTCAAAAACATTACTAAGAGATCTGGGATAAACATCACTGGGGTGAGTGGAAAATGTGTATGGTGGAAGAAAAGCTGCCATTTTACACTAAGAAATTGTTGCTCAAGGGTTTGTAAAAACGTTTTATGAAATTGGTGCGCAGCATCTCTTGAATGAAATAACTAGATGGTCACACAGACCAATGTTATGGGCATCCAAAACATTCTAGTTTGGCGACAATTCGTGACGGAGGAATAGAGTCAACCACGAAAGAAAAACCAAGGAAAAAGAACCCGATTGACTTTGCTTTGTCGTTCATAAATCTACTTATAAGATGAGCGAGGGGAGCTTCATCGTCCACAGCGCATCTACTCTCAAGTCCAGGAAATGTCGAAACTATCGAATAACGGTAAATGAGCTACTTTTTAAAGAGCTGCTACATTTCAAAGGTTAGGAGTTATGTCACTACTGTCGTACTACAGGCAACAAATTACTGACGGTCCTAACAGCGAATTTGCTAAATTGTAACCGCTTCTTCCTTTCATCAGTTTCTAAATTTAGATTTTTTGTAGTTTTCGGTGCTTCGCAACTGGCTCATTTGAGTACATTTTAACAATATCGAAACTGATACTCGTAGTAACAAAAAATAACAATTGTCGTGTCAGCTGCGTGAGGTTTATGATTTTTTCAAGTGATCATTCATTGATGATCGGAGTAAGAGATCTCGTGTGTTATTTCTAAATGCATAGCTGGGTATTACTGAAGCTGATAACAATAGCCTCAGCATCAGCCAAGATCTGGCCTCTGGTACTCCTTGTTGGTTTCCCCCTTAACAGTGTACACTGGACGTAACGCGCCCTTGACATTGACTGAATGGTCAGAATCTATCAAATGGATGATTATTGCTGTTCATCCGTTCTTTACTAATCATTCGTGCGGACAACTCGGATAACGCTCCGTTATGCCCTCAGGCAGTTCACGTTTTTCGACCTACACAAGTGCAAATGAACGAGTACACGTAGAAAGAGGTGAAATCTATGTGGAGCCTATGTTCCTTCTGTAAAAATAGAAATGGCCTAGAGGGAGACAACTTTTTTCTCTATCGGGTAACCTGAATGGTCATCCAAGTATCTTCAATTATTTTTATTTTGCCTGATATAATTTATGGTTATTCCTAAACTTAGAAGAAAATTTTGTTCTCGTATTCATGTTTCTTCCCTCCATTTTTCTATTATTCGGAGATAAGCAAGCTTGTGCAAATCAAAGAGACACGACTGGTAAGAGCCAGGTAGTGGTGATGTAAGAAAAAGTCTCTCTCAAATGGACCAAGAGACCTTACGAGAGAAAAGAAGGGTAAGGTGGGTATAATACACTGACGGAAAGAAGAAAACATGACTGCTTACCTGAGGCTGAGATGTCTTAGACCACGAAACTGGAAAATACAGTTTACTTAGTTTCTTTACATAATCCATGAACGGCGAAGACCATTGTAAATTTCGTACTGATTATAACGCCTAAGTATTTGACCGAGTCAGCCCTGTAAGCGTGGACAGCGTTAACAACTGACTGCATTTTGGAGTAAGAGGAATGAGAAAGACAGAAAGTAAACTCAAATCATTTGGAAGTCTTGACATGTAAGTGAAAATCGGGCAGAAAGTTCTGAATATTGAAAGGGTTCTCGGAAGGAGAGGTAAAATCTGGTGGATTCTCGCAGTTCGTCGGTTAAGTGGTTTCGGTTATCATGTTTGCTTTTGCCATTTGGGAAGCAGAAAAACTGCGGGACAAGAAACGCATTCAATTGCTGCATCTCTTATTTGATCTGGATACACTGACGTGCCATAAGAGTCGTGTTTTGTAGTTTGTAGGCATACTTTCTTTGACTTCTCAAAAATTTCAGCTATTCTGCCGTCGCTAAGAAACAGTCTTCATGGAAAAAAGCATATCAAATGCAGCACACAGTGTCCTAGTTAGGAAGTTTTGCGGGCAACGACAGCTATCAAAAGAAAGTCTTGAAGCAATAATGGAAAGGGAACTCTGAAGAGGGACATTGTTGACAGGTAACTACTTTCTAGAAACGATCTTTATTTGTTTTGTCCCGACATTCAGCGGGATGAACGTGAATAAATGTTGCATCTGACGGTAGTGAGAGTATGATCACTTGCTGAAACAGGAACTCTTAGCTGTAAGTGGAAAAAATCAGGATGGTCGGTGATCATTCTGTATAAAACAGCTCTCCCTCTTGATGAATACCCACTCTGAAATGTATCTATCTATTGTTTATTGTTCTTCTTTTCTGTCGATGATCATCTTATGGATTAGAGAATAAACTCGCTTAGTCCACTGAGTAACCAAGAACATTTGAAACTGCTTCCTGGTTTACTGCCAGCATATGTATAGTTACTGAAATATGTGACCCGTAATAATGGTGCCCTTTCTAGAGTAGGTGCATGAACACCAATTCCTTCGATCTGATTTCACGTATAATGTGAATCGGATAGTTTTCTCAGCGAATGATTTTGAGTGAAATATAAGCTCACGAGCTTACAAAAGTCACACAATACAGTACTGCATCTTCCAGTGTAATTGAGAGTTCAAACGAACTTGACGAACTAGACTTTGAATCGTTTGTATAAAGTTATTGTTTACGTCCATTTACGATAACGGAAAACAGTTTTTCTCTGAGAAGGACATTTTATTTTTCAAAAGGGAGCATTTTATCTTGAAAGACCTTGTGTGATAACTACGTGCTCACTTCTGCGCGTCTGTCAATAAGCTTGAAAACCATTTTTAAATGAATATTAAGGAAACACGACTGATTGCGTTACCAAGGTGTAAAATAAATTTGAATTTTTGTTTCAGGAGTATAGCAGATATTACCGGAGAACAATATAAATTAAATTAAAAGAGAGCTCTGATTGATGCTAGTAGCCCGGATGATTTGCCGGGCGTCGAATAAGTTCTTTGATATTCGCGTGATGGAAGGCTGGTGTCCTTGCCGTTTTCCTTACACTTAAGAACTGTCAACGAATCTTATAGAAAGCATATTTTCTGGTAATCAACATATCCAGAGCTCATTAACCTACATTAATTTGGGAGAACTATCTTCCATGGCAAATTGCTTAGGTTCTGTAGTACCAACGTAGAACAAAAGCAACGTGAATGAAAGCAGTCTAGTCAAATCATGGGTAGATGAACATTTCACCCTAGGTGAATGAGCTAGGAATTCGTCGCGATCAACCATAAGGGTGAAAAGCTGTTAACCAAATAAAAATGCCACCCGAAAATTTCTAACGAATGAGGGCGGAATAGGTTTGCTTTTTCTGACGCAATGCAGCTGTGGGTGAATCACCGAGTCTGTCGTGCTGCTGAACGACAGAGGAAAGTGTGACTCATCTAATAATCCATGCTATAAACTAGATAATTATCGTATATGTTCGTGGCACTTACGTTTTATTATATTGGTATTCCATACACCACAAGACTACAGTTTTCATATGAATATGAAGAACAACACAATTTTTTATTTTCTATAGAGCGTATTCCTTGTAACTTGTTCTTAAATGTAGGTTATCAGTTTAGACACTGATTTTCTGTTTGTGACGTAAGACAAACTTAAAACACTCAAACTAATTGAATAACAATTTGAAACTACGTCTTGGAAAATAAAAGGCGGGCTGATTGATTAGAATAATCGATTAGTGACGCATCTCGTTTTGTTGGTACACATAATAGCTGTCTTCTAATGTGCGTATTTTGTGCACGGGATCAGTCTGATCAAGTCTAACCCATTCCAAACCCTGTACTACGTGCATGTTTTACAGTTGTAAGTCAACACTTGGTTCCACTTCAGATGTCAGGTCTAATCAGTCCGAAAATTCTAAACCATTTCACCATTTGGGACCAGAATAGAGTTCTTTTTATAGGTCGACGTTGTTGTAGTACTGATGGTGTTTTTACTCTGTTCACTGTGACTCTGCTGTTTTACTGTCGCGTTCAGAGAACCAAACGAATAGCTCGTTCCTTATTCGAAAATTTTGTTCAGGTCAGGATTTCAGTGACAAGGCTGAGAATGCTTACTCGTTCGGTGGCATGAAGTAATTCACTGGATAGAAAATGCTCCTAACTGACGTGATAGCGAGCCCACTTACGGATGACCGTTCACAAGTACAGACTGGTACCCCCCCCCCCCCCCCCACACACACACACCGTAATTTACGAATAATCAGCCTCTAAAAGAAAACACCAGAGAGCAATTGTTAACAGTTAGCATCCGGATAGATTTTGCTGTATCTCTTAAGGTGCACATTATAAATAATACAACAGCAATCATTTTAACTGCAAAGATAATACTGCCGGGGATAGGTCGCAAAGTCATGTTTTTACCACGACAACGCCAGGGAAACGAATGACTCCTTGTGCTTGTTAGCCTTTGGTATGTAGCCCTGAAAACAGTTATGTACAGTTGTGTACCTATTGAACTCGCCGTGATATGGGCTTTCATTAGGCGTAGATTTTTGAAGAAGAACCAGCAGTTCGCAACGCACACTGAGAAACGCATGGCAGATGCAGTGCTCACCTGCTACAGCGTACTTTCGAAGAGCGGGGTCACCCCCTCTGCTCGAATACACCGTACCCTTTTCTAGTAAATTTATCACGAGCAAAAATTATCTTCGAAATGCCCACGACGATCTGGTCGCATACATAAATACTGATAGAAAATACCACATGATCCTGTGCCAAAGAAAACTCTTAGGCCCTTTTGTTGTGAAGTTTCAGAAGTTGTATATAGATATGTTTACCCAGACATGGTAGGCCCATCTAACAGTTCATGAAAGGTAGAGACATTTGAAAAAGAGTCACAGTAGGTATCCGTGAACTCCAGGTATTCTGTGTGCGCTGCTGTGCGCGTTGAGTTGTTTGTAATAGCCAATGGCACTTGTGGTGGTGGCTATTGCAAGTGTAACGTTAGCGTTTCTTCTCACAGCTGGTGAACCTGCTGGATTCACTTATTTTGATCACCATAATATTCACACCACGGTAGCGGAACACCATAAAGCCCATAAGTCTTGGTGGGTCGACCAACGAACGAGAAAGATGATCTTGAGCCTTGGAGATAATTTGCATCTTAAGGGCGTTTCGGTCATGAGAAATGGATCCAAGTTTGTTGTGGTAAGAATACAAGTTCACATGATTATAAGAAATGAAACCAGCATCAAAACTGGTTAGCCTCGAGAAACTTCAGGTCGGCTAAAAGCGTCGCTTTTATGGCTCGATTTCTTCAATGATATAGACAGCTTTGTGTATAAAAAGTCTTCTACTGCTCGTCGGAATCATATGTGGGTGACAGTAATGATTCTGCAAGGGGAAGCAATAGAAGTGGATCTTAGTACGGAGCACAATGATTTTCGCGAGAGTAATGGCTAGTTGTAAAAATTCCAACAGGAACATATTACAAGCTTGAACTATAAGGCTTCGTAAGCTTCCAGTAAGGAGATATCAAGTTAGCTGGAGCATGTTTCTACAACTAGCAAAACTATTAATCGGAAAACACTTAATTCTGACGAGACTGCTCCTTATTTCAGAGATGTTCCAACGCTTAGCTTGGTTGTAAAAAGTGATCCACAGAGCCATTTATGATTATTCCGTCAGACAAAAACACCACGGATATCGAAGATGGAGAGGCCTTGGTCTCAGAAAATGACGACGAATAACAACAGGTGACTGGGCGCCCAAATGTTCCGGTGAGGAGTAGAATTCAAGTTGCACCACTGCTGCGAAGGTGTGCAAGAGAATCGTGCGTGGAATACAAGCCCAAAGTAGAGAACATAGATAAGAAGCTACGAGTATATACGGGAGGCGCCGAAACACGAAACTGTTAGCAATGAATTCTTTTGAGAACGAAGTAAACTGCCACCGTGACCTTGTTTGAATTTCATTTCAAACTAGATAGGCACTAATATTCTCACTAGAAACGTTCGGAAGTTCGGTAACTGATGACTATTGGGTTTTGTACTTCAATCATCCTTTATGTCATTATCTGAACGTCCCTCCCAAGAGCGGACTTTCGAGGAGCAAATAAATCTGGTCGGTCCGGATGATATTACCTCTAGCGGAAGGGAGCACTGAAGAGAACATTATTCCCCTGCAACGAATAACGTCTGATTGAAAATCTAATGGAATCTAATATAATAAAACTTTTGAACAAAAAATAGTGAATTATATGTTTTGGCCAATCTGGTATAGTAAGCCTATTTATTAACTGCCAACAACTTGAAGGTTAAAACATGCTGTCTCTGATATCTGGTAACCATCTCAGTGAAAGGCTGCCACATGATTGGCATTTTTCTCCAATGCTTAGCGAGCTGAATGAGTGATGATTCAATAATTTGATGGCTGGCTACCAAGAAAAGTGATTAAAAGAAAACTAGAAGAAGAGCATATCTTCTAGACATTGGAATCGGTGACTAGAATGGTGTACATAGCTGAATTGGGTTAAGGAACCTGGAAGTGAATAATATAATGCTGTGATAGTTAGCGCGTGCCAATAACCCATGAAAAAGACGGTTCAACCCATAATCATAATACTTTTATACAGTAGAAACTAGTAGTTCTCACTAATTTTCACACGGTTAAGAACAAAGGTGACAAATTCAAATTGTGCCGTCGGGAAAAAATGGATCGTTTTCAGTATGGTGACTGTAATTTAGATGTCTTCGGTTGTTGACAAATCACGTACTATTCGCCACGTATTCTGATAAAAGAGCTTACATTGGGTGAGAAATACTAGTGAAAGGAGACAGTATTTAACCCAATGAAGAGAAAAAGACCCCACTGTAATTATATAATGACCAGCTACACTCAACAACGTTTTCTGTGTACCATTTTGCAATGGGGAATTGCACTTTTAGTGCCAAGTATAATATTCGTAACAAAAACCAAACCAATTTCTACTATTGAATTGGGCGATTAGTTATAGAAGCTTAGTGACAACTTACATGAAAACTTTCAGTGGTTATTAGCATGAAAACAATGTCAAAATTGTTGCATTCCTCCCTTTTCCCAGAATCTTCGTGTCTTTTTTTGAATGATACAATAATAGTGTCTACTAGGTATATGCTATTCGCATAATAAGAAGCAGTCCATGAACCTTTTCGAGAGGTGCAACGATTTGTCATTTTCACGTCACTATTCGTTTCCAGTATACTGATGTATTTGACGGGGCAAGTCACAGAAGTGGTTCGACAGTCTCATTCAAATTCACTTATTTAGTTCGGTGATCTCGCAGAAAATCGACCCCTAAATTCTTAGAGTTAGGTGCTTCCGAGTGCATGTTGGTCGGATGACCTGAGGTTTGTGCGTGAAAGGTGGAGTCCGAAGGACAGTCAGCAAAACAAATAATCTTAGAGAAAACTCCGTCTAGTCGGCAGAAATCTACGCGGACTTCGCCCAAAGAAGCGTAAACTTGGGCACGTTGCCAAACTTGCATATTTCGTCGAAGAAACACTTGATATCACTTGTACTAAATATGGTGAATATATAAGCAAACTAACCTTCACATTGAAAGGCAACCAAGGGAGGTAGATGGGATTGACGCAACGAGAACCGCCTTTTCTTCGTCGGAACTTGCGTGCTTCAAGCACAGTGGAACTGAACTAATGCTTGACTGTTCAACATCTATTTCTAACTTGCAGAGACAGCCACAGGCCAAAACAGTTCCCAAAGTTCTTCGTCATTGAACCCAAAAAAAGACGAGAAACAGTTTAAGTAAAGAAGCATTTTGCCGTTGTTTGAAAGCAAACCATATTGTCAGGAGCTGCAGGTTTCATGGATGGTGTACAATCGAAGGATGAAGTGGACGGCATCACAAGTTGCTGCACATATACAACGAGGTGGTCAATCAAGCGACGAGTTCTAATCATCATGTAACTGAGAACAAAGGAAAAGTGAAGCCACAGGTCGCCTTGGCGGCTTTTCCAGGCACCATTCGATATGGTGGGAATGAAGCACAAACATTCGTGTCCTTAGATAACGACTTCGATTCGGTCCCCGTTTGCGAAAGTCTGATATCTTTTACTGGAATGGGAAGCAAGAGTAGGAATATTGTCATATCGACACTGATAGGGGAAGCTATGTTCCCAGTTACCGAAATGGAGTTTAGCGTTGATTCCAATGGTGCAAAACACGCAATCCACATCACGAGGGCACTAATGTGAAGTCTCTGCCACAGGTGGACAGTATTGTACCAAGCTATCGGCTAGCAACTTCCTTGCCGCATCTGAGTAACTTCGGTTTCGCGTCACCCAAGAATATGAAGATTGGTCTACCTTTGGGAAGCTATGTGCCTGAGTCTCACTGGGTATATCATCAATGTTTGGGAGACACGAATAAACCGTGTACTGCAAAAAGGCCCTCAGATGGATAATGACGGGATCGGTTTCAGTAGGCTTAGTGGAAATCCGGAATGTTAGTTATTCTAGTGATAATGAGCTCGAAGAGTAACTGGAGCGATGATATCAAGAAGACTCGACAAACGAGGGTCCAAAGAAAGAAAAGGATGTGTCCGTTGGAGATCATGAATCCTTAACAACCACGAAAAAGATAGTGTTTTTGAGGCGCACATTACGAGTTAGCTCAGCCGTGGCAAGCAGATTCAAGGACCCAATCGAGTAATCGAACGTATGTCTTACAAAGTTTAGCGCAGCTTGTTGAAGGCATCCTCGTTCCGGAAGACCTTCGGCAAAAATATGTAAAACGATGAGCAAATATGCATGACAAGGGTATGCTAAGGAAGCGCCGACCAAAGGACCGAATCAGACTTATTGCTTCCCATATCACCCGGTCGCTCATACAGGTAAGTCACAGAAAGTACGAGTAGTATTTGGCTGAGCAGCCATACTAGGTGGGCACTCAGTGAACAAAATCTTCCGCTAGGACCGGACTTCATACCCACTTTGTAGGAGTACTCTTGTGATTCCGACTGGAGAAGACTTTCGGTAAAGCTGATACTGAGCTGATGTTTCACCAAATTAAAGTGCCGGAGGAAGATCGAGAAGTTTTACGGTTTTCGTGGTAGGCGAATGTGGGCCTCACACTCCTCTTTAAAGAATGGTGAACTTCAGTAAATCTGTTCGGAGTGAAATCCTCTCCAAGCTTTACTAATTTCGCACTCAACCGTGCTATTGACGACAATGCTTACAATTACCACCCAGATACTGTTCAAGAGGTGAGGTGATGTTTCTACGTGGGTGACTGTTTCATCAGTGCTGCGGATGAAACTACTGGCATTCTGTTCGCAGTACAAGTAAAATCTACGTCATGCAAAGGAGATCTTAATATGACCAAGTGTACCAATGAAAGCTTTGATTTCGTGCGATGAATATCGGGTTCGGACAGGTCACCGGCGAAGAGAAACGCCGATCCAAATGATTATAAGCCAACTGTGAGAAAATTGCTCTTGTTGAGAAGTCACTCCTCGGAGTCAGTCATAGATGCAATAATGCCCAATTAGTTCATCTGGAGATGGCGACAAGCCCTATTATTTACTCGCACCTTATGCAAGAATTGTATCCGATTATAATTTCCAGCTTTGGTGGAGAGTCAGAAAAGGTACTTTGACCAACCGAGTCCCGAAATCGGTCAGTCAATTCCGTCACTGGGCGTCGACAAATAACCTGGCCAATGAGCAAAGCTTTTTTTGAGGGCGTGCCCTCAAGATCGGATGGTTTACTCATAACATTCACTGTCCGAAAAACGAAGAACTGTAGTCGAAGAGAAAGATGTCATATCTGTTCACTGGAAGGGGCCTGAAAGACAGTGAGAACGGCTGACCGCGCCTGAGGAGCCACCCCCAGAGGTCAGTATAATGCCAGAAGACAGTCAAATTCCCTTTAAAGTAGTGGTCATGTAATAATAAAGCAATTATATCAGTGAAACATATCGTGATAAACAAAAGGATAACAGAAGCCAAACCTACTTTCGAGGCAAATTACTTGCTGTCTCCACCTCCTGATGGTCCGTGTTAAAAAGTGACCAAATTCAACTGGGCCGAGTAGTCAGAACGAAGATCCGAAATGACCAAGAAGATTCAAGAACGCAAATGGTTCAAACATCAAATATGACTACTTAAGTATTAGTTCGTAGCAAAACAGAAAACGGAATCACAAGGATGGTTTGACAGATATACCTGCCAAGAGAACCAGTTTACCGGTCAAAAACTTCGGCTAGATGAACCTAGTGGTGGAGTACCTGGAGTTGCTCTTGACGATGCGAGTAGTCATCCAACCTAATTAGGCAATTATTTCCCGTCAAAGCTGGACAGCACCCCGACCAAGTAAAGAGGCTCCGTCCGCTTTCCGCTTGATCCGGTGGTTGAAACGGGCTAATGACAGAATCCGAAAAGCGAGTTCGTGATAAGGCAACACCAAAGGTAAGATATGATAAGATAAACAATGTGACTTCACGTGAAAGAGCAAGAGGAGTTTTTTAATTGGTGTTTTGGTCAATCTTCTTTCTTTGGTTAACACCTCACTGCCTTGTGTGTCAGACGACTGAGTCAAAGCTTTCAGTGTAGGTTCCCAAAGAAAAATCACTTCTGTCTAGTGTTATCCACTCACAAACTCCAGCATCTTTCTATAAAGGTCCTAATCGATTTCCTCCCCTTTAATTTAAGATGGATGCGGTATGCCGCGAATTAACGTGGCTCCTTAAAAACAGTATTTGAGGAGTAGGATATAACTGAAGCACGCTCATCAGGCCAGCTTTTTCATGTCAGATGGCTGCCTTCAGGATTCTCACATTATGCCAAAGAGAGCAACAAGTATCCGGACTAACACTAAAACTTTAGAACAGATTTATGCTGTCCTCTAAAAGTACATGCACGATCTCACTTCTGTGACTGGACATCGAATCCGGGGTACAATCTCATTTCTCGATCCAATCTACGTAAGTCTGTTGGTACATTGTCTAATGTTCGTGGTCAGACTGACGTAGGGGTCGCTCTAAGCTTAGGTTTTTACATTATTGAGGAATTATGTCAAAGTATTCGGAATCGTCAAACTTCTTCGGAAATGCTAGTCGATCATCTGTGTGAGATGTCCTCGTGAAGGGTTTGAAGACCGGCGCGTCAATTACCCTACTTAATTCGCGTAGTTGACCACATCGCAGGCTTACCATCTGTGTATTGCCTCATGTGCAGTCACAATTAAGCACGTGCACCTGACCTTGTTGTGACCGGAACTGAGAGCCTCACTAACTTTCCCGTGACGTCACTGAATGGTCGAATGGTCACGGACAACGAAACTGCTGAGCAGAAATGGGCCTCTCAGCGGGCTTTCGCGTTCCAATGGAGTGAATTGGACAAAACAAATGAAATCACGTTGAGATCACGGACTGACTTCGAGGGTAACAATGGGAAAAGGGGAGTGCAGTGCAATCCCAATGGTGCGAGCGCATCAGAATTTAAATCGGCCGTTTGCTGTTGCAGTGTGGCGATAACAAACTACTCAGTCATACGAATACTAGGCTTTATTGGTCTTGGTCTCCAAGTGGCAGCCAGACAATACCTTGGAAGTCTAAATGTTTGGACTTTCAGGTGCAAGAATTAGGGACGTGGTGTTCGTATTTTGTACTACAAACACTGTACATGCACAAAAAACCTTAGATACTGGCCTTGTAACATTGGCTGAATCTTGTAGAAAACGTGAGTAGCATTCTGAAGTTGAAAATCAAGAGTAATATACGACTCGGATGCGCGGCAACGTCTTCAGGTCCTCCAGATACCACAGCCACTAAGGCTGAGTGACAGATGTCCTGTCTGGAGAAACTTGCAATAGACACCGTAAACGATTTATCATCCCCCGTGATCATGATTCATCAGTCACAAAGCGATAATACATGTGTGCCAATAAATAAATCGATTTATTCTAAATATGTGTTTTACCATAAATTATTACTAGCGTGCTTCGGAATCCGTCTTCAGGTTTTCAGAATCAAACTACAATAGGAAGTTATCGGAATTGTTAGCGGAAGTGTTTCGTGCTAAAAGGGAGCATATTCTGCTCCGATTTCACGAGTTTTATATGCTTGTGAGGAAAAAAAATTGAAAATTTCCTCGTGAAAACTGTTGCAACCACAATATGGCTCTAACCTTCAGCGTCGTTAGAGCAAGGAAAGTAATGGGCCGAAATAACTCCAAGATAAAAAACGGGAGATTCCAGTCGATTGAATTATTTATAATCACTTGAAAAAATTAAGTTAAGCCAAGCAATTTTTTGGAAAGTTCAAGGTCACACTGATAGATTTTCTATGCCGTTACAATCCAGGGAATAGAGAAATAACTAACAACATATTCAACTGGCATGTCTGTGCTTGTCGGTCGAAATTAGGCTTGGGGGTTGGGGGTAAACCAGTCGATCACCCCCGGAAGGGAGCATTATGAAGGGCTGCTGGTAATGAGAGGTGCACTAAAAGGCAGTCTGCGGACAGATCATGAAATCTAGAGGTCGCAACGTTCACCAGGGATGGAGAGTGCTGCAGCTATTTGAAATTCCCGCAAGCTATTCTATCTCGTTTGAGTTCTGCTAGATCCATGGTCGCTCTGTGCACGAGGGCTGAGAAGGCTTTACTATCTTAATGCTTGTTGGACTGGATTCTAGCTAGAAGTCGTTTTTGTGCCGTTCTTTTGGACAGTTCTGAGAGTATCAATAACCTGAGTGCGCCACCCTTGAATGCAGTTCCTCAAAAGTAAAAATGAACTTTGTCGGGATTTGTCTCAGCCGCTTCGAAGCTTGTTTTCAAAAGACATGATGATGATTTCTGGTAATTTCAATGCTGAAGCTGGATGTTTCGGGGGTTCCGAAGGGCGCGTTGGAAGCCCGTTTGCTATTCCGGCAGGTTTGCAGTGACAACAGCGACTGTCTTGTCAAACTTTGATCACATATATGTTGTTTCTGGCGAGTACGAACTTTTATCACAAAAAGTGGCAAAGACTCAAGCAGCTTCCTCCTGAGCCTTCACAACGTTGGACTCAGATTGATCATACTGTTATTGGTCACCACTGGCATGCATCAATCGAAGATTCTCATTCATTTTGGTTCACTACGGCGGACTTAGAACACGCCTTGGTACGTGATCACCTCTGATAACGTCTCTTCTTTGGTTGCGCCCATACTAAGACCATCTGTCCAGCACAGTCGTGTTTAGACGGTAAATGACAATCTGCTTCATAGACAGAGCTTTCCCCACGGTTATCAATGTCACTGGATGTCCAGGACCAAAAATGAACACCAAAAACAGACAAAGAAAGCTACGTAAGCTGCTTTTATTATCACACAAGACTCGGGTTCAGGAAATCTTCGTAGAAGATAAACATATTCGACACTAGAGTCTCTGTTAGATACTCGTAGATCTGATCATCCTGATGATACATTCACTTCGAAGCACAAATCCTTGAGGCTTCCACTGATTAGGAGTTTGGGAACTGACCGCAAGCGGTGATGGATTCAGAAATGTGAGGAGATAAAAATGCTGCCTCTACTGGTACTAGTCATCTTTTTTACCGTTTGATTGAAAGTAACGGTCCCCGGAAGTTGGGTGTTAGGGAGATAATCAGTACATCCGACGGCTCACTGGTTCTTTCTCGGAAAGGTGGTTTGGATCGTTGGACTACATCGACTGTGCTCATTCTGATAAATTTCGCGACAGACAAGATGCAGGTAAATATCTCTCTTCCACCAAAAACGAGGTTTATCCGGGGAATGCTTCATCTGTAGAGATAAAAAGCTACTCGATCGTAGTGGTTGCCTCCCTCGTTCTCAAGAGTGGAGGCTGAGCTTTGGCATCAGAGTAAACGGGTAATCTAGGGTTGTAAGCAGATTCCCAGGAAATGGCGTAAATTTGATATCCAATCGATTTACAGAAAGGATAAAAGGTCCTACTTTGAAAACCATAAGAGGGATAAGGGGGTAAAAGTAGCACGAAAAATGCTCGTTGGAACTATTCTCCGCTGATTATTCAAAGCTCTCGAAGGGCGTACGCGTTAGAACCAAACAGGTTTCAGACCTGATCGGGTTTGCTTTACAGGCCCAAAATATACGGTTTCCTTGGTCAGAATATGGCATTTTGATCAGTCTCCTGTACAGTTCTCTGGTGCTGTCTGCCATTGAGAAATTTTTGGATAAATCCATTTATATTTCGACATTTTTTTACGAACAGCTGACGCCTGTTCCTTTTTTATGGCGGTCATTCATCATGAGAATTGGTGTTTCTCAAGACAGCCACCTATCGCATTTCTTCACAACATTGTAACTGAAGTGGTTCTTGAATTGGTCCCATCCTCTTGTGATAAAAAGACATCGATCTGCGCTAGGAGGGTTAACCTACTGACTTAAAACAAACAAACAATGTTGTGATTCTAAACAAAAATCCAGCTATAACGTAAGTTTCTCCATTTAGTTTCAACAACAGTGTGACGACTTTTGGGACGCTTTCCAAAGTTCAGTGTGGTAAATGCTTCTGCATTTCCGAATTGTCCCTGCATCAGATATTGTCCTACCATGGGAAGTCTTCGCTGGAATAAATAGGTTTCGTTACCTTGGCAGTCACATCTGACCAAATGGTTGGATATCGGATGAAGAGCTGTCGCACATACAGAAAGTGCGTTTGACACCCAACCTCAGCCACCTGAGCCACCTGTGTTACATCCGATTGTCTGTCCAGGGTTTAGTGTAGATTGTGAAGGTTAGATTCTTCCTTTCATACGGCTCAGAAAATGACAGTTACAAGTAGAATATACGCTACAACACTGACTTCTTTGTCATATCGCTCAAATACGGTGGGAACACAGCAGCTGCAATACTGACGTTAGATTTAGGTTGCCTGGACCCAAAAGTCAGCCACTGGAACATGGAATAAATATGGACAGGTTATTATGGCTGGAACGTGTATTACTCATGCCCGTACATAGACTTTTCCGGTGTACGCGATTTTACAAGACAGGTCAAAGTGGTCGGTCCATGACCTGACAAACAGGTAGGAGAATCTTGACCAATGTACATGGCCAAGTAGAATGTGTCGGACTACCGGGGTGAGTCCATGAGACCCGCTTATCAGATGACTGAAGACAGTAAGTGATACGACTGGTCTGGCAGCCAGTGACGAAGTTACTTCCGGGCTCTTACATCCTATATGTGATTTTTTTTGTTGTTTTCGGGTCTTTTTCACTTTGTGCACCTACTTTCCTGCCCGTGGCTCAACGAAGCTGTGATGCAGCAATCAAAACCAGAGCACATAAGTGCAAGGTGTGCAGTTGAAACTACTGATTTAACTGCTGTAAGTGCCGTTTTGGCATTATATTTTATTTACTAACCTTTTTTTACTGTATCCATTTCGCTTTTTCCATGAAAATAACACCACAAGCCCAGTACCTGTCGCATGAATGGACGGATCTAAGGCTGACGAGTTCATTACCTTCCACCACCGTGGGAAACCTTGCCGTACAATATTGTTCACGGAGTTAATTATGCATTTCTTTTCAACTTTATTTCATGAAGCTTAGTTGGAAACAAGATGACAGCTTTTTAAGGGCATATTTGTGACTGCTTTTTGCGTTTGTACCAAGAAAGTAAGTAAATATAAACGGTTTTCAGAAGTTCTACTATAATATTTCACATGGCGCATCGATTTTTCGATACACGTCGAACCGATCTCAGTTCTGGCACGTTAATTCTTATCACCAATCGGATTACTCTGGGATAAAAGCATGCAAATTGGATTGATAACCGTGTGCTCAATCAGCGATGTCTTCGCAACAACATCATTCCAGCCTCACTTCGTGTGAAACCACCTGACAATTCTGTGCGCTCCGTAAAGGCTGCTTTGGTCGCTTCTCGTACGTTTCTACGACAACTGATTCACGATTGCACAATCAAAATCAGTTCCATATGCTACAGAATAAGAAACTTGGATGACAGCTTGAATTTTTTGCTACCGCCAAACATACTCAATGAGATCAATGTCATCACCGAACGCCGACGTTTACACGCATTCGAAACCTGTCAATCGCGTCAGATAAGAAAATACGACAGGCTACTCCACAAGAACACCTCCGTAAAAGACCAAAACCCGGAATTAGGAATATTTCAACTGATTGACCCTAAAAACGCAGTCAAAAACTTATCAGACAGAATGTTGACCTCTGAGGAACTACAGTTGCTACAGAAAGGTCTAAATTTCAATTTACACAAGGAACCTCGAACGCCTCAAGAAATGGTCCCTCCACTAGAAGGTGCGTTGGAAAAACTACCTCTCGAAAGAGCCAATCAAATCAGACTCAGAATATGTAATATTCTCAGAAATCAGAAACCATTTTTGTCAAATCTATCAAAAGACGAACAGAAGGCACTAACCACACTGCAAAGTGACAAATTGGTTCACATCACCAAAGCTGACAAACGCAACATCACAGTCGTTCTAAATAAGTCAGACTATGAATCAAAAGTTCGACAACACTTGGAAGATGGATCATATGAAAGAATTGAAGAAAAGAAAGCCAACGCCGCACTGAACAAAACAAAGGCACAGATAAGCAAATACCTTTCAGGGATGAAAGAAAAGCTGGGGAAGTCTCTACGGTTTGCTTTGAATCCAAAAACAAACATACCTGGAAGATTTTACGGACTACCAAAAATCCACAAATTCGGCACACCTATCCGACCAATAGTGGATTATACGCCTTGTGCTACCTATATGTTAGCCAAATACATCAGTACACTACTAAAGCCATACTAGAAATGGTGGTAATTCACGTAAATGGTGCCTTTGATTTTTCCCGCGTTCTGCAGACTGTTGTATTAGGAAGAGATGAAACTGCATTGAGTTTTGATGTGACGTCTTTTTACACAAGCGTGCCCATGGAAGACAGTCTGGAGTTCTTATACTCCATTTTGATCAGTGACACTACCTCAGAACACAGATGTCCATTAAACCCAACTAATATTATCACTAGCGTTGAACTATGCCTCACTTCCTCGTTCTTCACATTCGACCAACCATTCTACAGACAGACTGACAGCGTAGCCCTGGGTTCTCCTGTATCACCCATTGTAGCTAATCTGTTCTTACATTCAATCGAATCTAAAGCATTGGCCGCATTTCACAATCCACCACGAATCTATGTCAGATATGTAGACGATAGCTTTGCAATTCTGAAATCATAACATAGGCATGACTTTCTACAATGTCTCAATAATCAGTCCAATTCAATTCAATTCACAATGGAGACTGAGAGCACTGACAGAGTCAACAGTTTCCTTGACTGCCGACTAAAATTAACAGCTCTCGTAAGTTTACAGTGAACGTACATAAGAAACCTACACGTTCCGGTAGACATCTGGACTTTAACTCACTCCATCCACAATGCATAAAACGGGCTCTCGTATCGTCACTAACGAACAGAGTCGACAAATTGTGCAACAACGGTGTCACTCATAAACAGGAAATAAAACGCTTACACACGGTCCTTCAAAACAACAACTACCCACCAGAACTAGTAACCGATGTGCTAAGAAACAAGTCAGCAACACACGACAAGAAGGACGTAGACTGGCTAACCTCCGTTGGTATCCCGTACAAATTTGGCACATCAGAGGGAATCAGGAAAGTACTTGGTGCTTATGGTGTTCGCGTTTTCTTCCGAATAGATAACACGTTGCGACGCCATCTCACAAGAACCATTAACTCTCAACACGTACACGAACAGAACAACTGTGTTTACATGATCAACTGCAAAGAATGCCCGCTCAATACATTGGACAAACATGCAGACAGGTCAAAACCAGAATGGCAGAACACAAAAGTAAAGAAAAATGCAGACCGAGGGACCAGATGGCTATGAGAAAGTTGGAACGCGACTCTGCAATCGTATTTCACGCCGTATCCGAAAACCACAGCATCGACTATGAAAATACCAGAATCCTCCAATGTGGGTTCCGTACGTACACCGAACGTCTCTACGCGGAGGCTCTGACAATTACCGCCCATCAATCGTGTCTCAACCGCAACGATGGGGCAGAGATTTCAAGCATATAGATGGCACTTACGACGCGGATGGATTAACACCAAAACGGGTCATAACACTTTGTTGACCTCAAATGACCCCACTATCACGGACACATAGTGTGGACGGAGATTAAACTACCACCCTTACATTAAAACAGCATTACGAACAGGCAGATCAATACACGAACACACTGTGACTAACACCCAATTGCCCCAAGCTATCATTCTAGTTTCATTCGGTTGTAAAATTAGTCTTGAAAAAGGTTGCCCGTGGTAAGCGAAACGTCGACAACCTACCAACGATTTCGACTACGCTGTGTTATTGAGCAATAAAATTCTACCAGTTTTCAGAACAATTAAAAAATTACAGGTTGTTCACAATTCTCAGGTAATTATTGAATGCAGACCTGTATAAGTTTGGAGACGACAATGCCTATAACAACCTGAAAAAGTATTAGGGTTGCACTGTGGATAGCCACATTTACCACTTCCACCAAGGACACTCTACTCGCATTTTTCAATTCTTTGTTCGGGATTTGCGGAATGACACTCCTTTAGGGCATATTCCGACAGGTAATCGTTATGCCTAAACACTAACCAATAAAAAATGCAAAGTGCAGTGTATTCAGTCCCTCAGAAAAATTCTTAAACCGAGGACCGAGGTGAACTTGAAGATGCTTTTGAAATCATTTTAAACGTGAATCGCAGAATGAATATAAGGAGAAAATAACTGGAAGGCATCAGGTGCATTAGAGATCAAAAGGATGTAGGAGCATATTTTTGCTTTGGAAACACCTGGTTCCCAGATATTCTGGTTCATATATTTATCATTAAACTGGTCGGAGGCGAGCAGAGTACTACTACGTTTGTATGAAATACCACCAAATTTTCAAATCAAAAACACCGAACATATAAACGGTATTCCGTAGAAAAAAATCCTGCGATCAAAATTAAAATGAAACCTCCGGTTGCAATTCATATTGATGTGATTACTAATAACAGGACAATTGACAAAAGGCCACAATTAACTCAACTTTCGGCACTTACGGATAAATTTTGATGAACTCTGACAAACGAGGAATTAGTGAACGGTTTGGTTTTTGCATAATAACATTCATCACTCAGCATCGCTCTCAAACTGACAGTTTGAGTGCTGCACAGCTGTCCCATATTTTTTCAACTTTGCTCAACTCCCGGGGTTCGAGTCCGTGTGTGGGATCAGTGGTTTTGAACTGCTGATTATCCCTAGCTAGCATGACACAGCTGTGTAGTGTGTTCAACGGGAGTGGATACACGCTTGCAGGTTCAACTTTTGAATATTGCTAATGAAATATGAAGCAGTAGTTAGCTTTTAATTTTTCTTATGAAAAATTACATTATATTTGCAATTTATACCTTCAAAAGTAGCATTTTCAACCACCGGGGTGATGGCATGAAGCTACTAAGGTAGGTCGATGAGACCGTTCCTTTAATAGCAATCGACATGGACTCACGTACACTGAGTAAACTGGCCTTATTGGTCGATTCGCCAGCGGCAAGCATGGAGCTCCCGAGTCGAATCGCGTTCTATGTAGCATATGTTCTGCGGTATGCCCTCAGTTAGCACAGGGGTTATCGCTAACCTGTTTGGCGGTTTAATTTCGTATATTAACTTCGGTTTTCGGAATGCGGGAGACTTCGATGAATCTGGTTCAGTTGGGACAGACATTGACGGTTCACGGATTTTGGTAGTTCTCTGACTGCTACTTTTCAGAAGCAACCTGACTGGGAATTCAAATTAATAATCTCTATAACTAAGTAGGCAGAGAACTAAAAACAATAAAACAATACAGAAATTAGTTTATGTGAAAGCAAAAGAATGGTGATTGACTGAAATGCAACCAACATAACGAACTGAATCCAAGGAGAAGTTCATTTTATTCTACATGTGGTCAATATTGCAACAGTGATTTTCAAGCAAAAAAAATCAACATGCAAATGTGGTTCATTCCACCTCAGACATGGACTGCATTGTGTACCCATTGATTTTAACAGCCATGAATCCGATCGAACTCTGTCATCCAACAGCATTCGACCCATTTATGATGACTACTCAATGTGCTCGTAGTTCGACTGTTGATCACCCACGTGTTTCTCTACCTTCGCCGCCTACAAAACAAGGAATACATTCCATGTCTAGTTCGTTTATATTCTGCTTCCATTTCATACACTTAGGCCAATACAAAAAGCCAAAATTTTCATGATGAGTAGGGTATCTATTTGCCTATATTTGCCGGTGGGACGGATCCCCTGGAAGCCAGAAACACCATAATTGGTCCTATGCACCGGTCTAGTTTTAAAAACGTTCTCATACTAGGTACTGTTCGCCTAAAGTCGCTTACCCCATCAAGGTGGATGTAGTTTTTGATAAGTGCTGTGTGATTAATTAGTAAAGTCAGTATCGCGAATCCGACTACGAGTTGAACCTGGTTTTTTGCAATTTGTCTAGTAAATGGCTTACTGTGATGAAACCAATGTTCGCATAGTAGTGATAACTGTCAGCCTCCTTGCTATAACTTCATTTAAGGTATCTAATAGGCAAGATAATCGTTTCACTTAGTTACGTCAAAATGCACCGTAACTGTGATGACTGTGTGAACGGTTATTGACGTTTAGCTCAACCTTGGACATAATTCATGTGACCCGGTGACTGAGGCAGTGTCCGATAGGTACGATTAGGTGTCGGTTCAAGTACTGAGTGGACCGTCAGCTGATGCTATGTGCATGCACACACCTACGCGCCCACACATAAGCCCGCGTACGCGTACGCTCACACGAAACAGTATTCGTACTGTCCGGTTATTCGCGAAACCGCAATCGCTCATTTTGTATCGATTTCCTTTTATCGATCGATTTTGTTAGATATGCCTGTATGTCACGCTCATGTTCATTCATACAAAAGACCTACTCAGTGATCGGGTGTTCTGTGCCTCGTAACAGTTGAGTCATAACAGTACCATAGGAGAGTTTTGGAAATATTGGTAAGTTTTATTTGACTTCAAATCATAAGCTTGAAATGAATTGTAATAAACCTATGGTAAAAACACAGTTATGGCGAATGTCGCAGTCTTGGAGACAGCTGGTGGATAACATCAGTCCGTAATCTTTGAATTTTGACCATGCCGGCAAAGTCATGGAATATACGTTTGATAATAACTCCATAGAAGTGAGCTTAAAAACATTGTCACACAAATTATTGTTCACACCCATTCACCTACATATAAGTGACATCCAGATCGACCTAAACCACCCGACCATGCAGATGTTCACCCTGACAATGGTGAGTCTGTAGAGAAGTGCTGTATGGAAATATACGGCTACAATGACGAATAAACTGAGCGATAGTTCGTTCCCTGCTCTGAGGCAAACAAAGTGCACTGAGTTGAATACGTAACTGAGTGAAGAATAACTGGGTCATGGTGTTTGACGTAGTTATAAATCCGCTGACTCTTAATTCATTTTCCTTGAGGAGAAAAGACTTCTCTTGGTTTTCTGTTGGTCATCATGGCTGGGCCATGATGACGGGCATCATTTACGCAAGAAGGAAGTATGTGCATGTTGCTGACCATATCTGGAAACTCAAGAGATCCTACTTTGACGAAAAAGGGTTGATTGGTGATTGAGCAGTAAAGTTTCATACCTCCGGATAACGATAAATGTTGGGACGAAATGATAAACAACAAGTACACTAAACCAAGTATTTCGTTCACACTATTCAATTGGATACAGAATATTAAATAATTAGTTTCGATGAATTGCCCGTTGAGGGGCAAAGTTTTGAATATTAAATTAGTGTCGAGTGGAACATTCCATTTTCGCTATCTCATAAATTGGTCGTTTCGACCAATTATCAAAATCCATTGTCGCTGGAGAACAGTGCACGCCATATGTGGCTGGGGTGAAACATATCAAAGGAACTTAGTCGATCAATAATCGCCGCTGATCTGGAGGTTGACCTTTGATTCCCAACAGCACGTGGCTGTCTAATCTACTACACCTGGAGATTTTACTAATCATGGTAATTTAAAATTATCCTCAAAGGTATTTGTTGGTTATTGTCAAGGACTATAAACGTCTCACGTTAAAAAGGAGGACAAGTTGAACGTCAGTGATCAACTACCAAATACGTTGAAGTATAAATTGTTTTTCACTGTTTGCTCCCAAGCTTATCAAGTTTTCTACTACATTTCGTTTTTAAAATTAGATATATCCGCTTTCCAATGAGATCTCTGCTCAGAAGACAATGAGTGCACCCCCATTTTGTTGAATGCAGTCTAAAAAGAACTTATCACGAAATCGGAGCCCGAAAGCATCGGCAATGGTTTCCTTTGATACCAATGCAATACACAAGTGTCTGTGATGCGAAATTCACCAAACCTATTTCTAGAATAGGCCACAAGTTTCAAAATTACAGTCGTATACTCTCGTTGTTCTGTCCGTGTTCGACATGAGGAATTATCTTCAGTCTCAACATACTGCCACTGTATTGCCTTCCAGATGTCTTAATCCAAAGACAATAACATTTTTGCGAAAATAATGCATCAAATGAATGCGCCTGTAAAAACGAACTTTCTGAAAAAAGAGAGGTTCTACAAGTGTTAACGTAGCATCCGAAAAGCACCAATTTAGACCAATCAGATGGTCATATCAACTTTCGTTTGAATTGCTTATTTTCATGTTTGTCCCAAAGGAAAAGACCTTTGGGTCTCATCCCAAATTTAGGAAAGTTGTTATTCAGAAACAATGCTCACCACGATATGGACTCAGGCCTCAGGCTGATCTGGTTCTTTAAAAGATCAACAAATGAAAAGGTGGCGAGCTTTCAGATCCACTTATCTTGCACAGGAACACTGTTAGATGTGCCAAGAACTCGACATAAAACATTCGTTCGGCTGATAAAGTGGTTACTTCGACAATAATACGGACCAAACTGACGGCAAATCGAAGTATTGCTTGCAACACTTTGTTCCACAACTCCTACATGTCTTATAATTGCTACTGTGGACGGAAATTAGGCTTCGATACCCTGAGGAATAGCAATAATGCTGACTTGACTGTGTCCATGTAATGAGATTGAGTGGTTGTAATGACAAAAAGCTGCGCACTCTTGACTAAAAAGCAGTTTTTCATAAAATTACTCAGCAAAATTTATGGTCGAATGGTTTAGAGCGTTTAACTACCATCCTAGATGTAGGATGCTCAAATCCATCCACTGCCGATTGTTTTATCGTCAGACTGCAATCAGTTGACGGTTATCTCGTGACCCTCCGGACCTATAGGAACCTTGTATCGTTTTCCGCTTTAAGTCTCGGGGTCCAGCTATCGGCTCTCCCTAATAGTTCAGTGGAATATTTCTCTACAGTTGTACTCATGCGCAAATAAGTATTGATAACGGGTCATAAGGTAGAGACATTATATGATCTGCAGGGGTTATATCCAAAAATGAATAACCCCAGTCAGTCTGACAATGCAACAAAGAAATTAATAAACGGACAATGAGCAGGTGTAAGTCATCGCATATGCGAAACTGTGTATTAAGAAAATAGGAGGTCGTAATGCGCGAAAGTTGTGGGGCCGGTTGTGTAGTTATGTCGGTAAAGTTACGTCGATGACACTGTCTATCTGTACTAAATTTCCCGTACTGTTTAGTGAGTTACCCACAGAACACTTTAAATATGCTTTTCGATGCCGGTCGGTCGTTGACATAAAAACAGACCTTCCCGTTTTCAAATCCCGTGCCAACGAAATTGTTTTTGTTTCTTTGGCAGCTTGAATAAAATGGTTGCATGAGGGATTCTAGACTAACAGAACACTTTGTCAACAACTGATCTATTCCATGGGAGTATTTTAGCTTTGGAATATCTCATACAACGTATTTCTCACCTGTCTTCTTTCTCTTCCCTATATGTTCATTCCAGAGACCACGTGACTAGTCCACTCAGTGTGATCGATCTGCCAATGCGTGTGACGGCAAGATAAATCATCTTCAGATAATCATACACCAGGTCATATTCAGCGGATCTGGAAAGACGAGAACAGACTTGAAAAAGTCAAATATGGGTTGTGCTTCTGGAGATCTGTGCCTCTTACACACAAATTTGATTGACTGGGATCAGTCATCGAGAATGATTGAGCATCGTTTGCAAGCAATCTATGGTAAACTCGGTCGATGCCGGATCAGCTGGCCAAGTCACAAAAAACAACGGGAACATAGACAACCCAGGTTACAACGTCTGATTCGAGCTGTATCGGAACATCTGGGCGATGAACAGCCTCAAAGTAAACTGGACGAGAGGCCAGGATCTCAACGAATAAGTGCACTCAAACGGATGCTAGTTACCATGGTACCGGGTTCAAACGTGCAGGAGGAATCGTTTCTTCCAAGCGATCAAAAATTTCGACCGAAAGAGGTAAGTGTACCGTCCATCAGTTTATTGCGATCTCGTTCTATAGACATTTCAAGCTGATATTCTGGAGGTTATTTAACCTGAAATCACAGGTTTCATCCTTGTTCATTCCCGACTTTCGAAAGTATTAGTGCTAGTTCAAATTCGCAAACCTTATATTCAGATATATCAAGCAATATGACATAGCTTACACTCTCTCCGTTGTTCGCAAGCTGCTCAGTCAAGTATGAGTTGGTTGTTTAGTTACATCATCTAAATTTACACTCAACTGCGAACGGGCTACCCAAAACTGAACCACTGGAGCAAAAGTTGATTGGCCAAAGAATAAAAAGAAATTAACTTATAACGAGATGAAACATTCAAATTTAATGGAAACGTTAATTGTGCGCATCTCTGGATGTGCTTGTTTGACGCGTGTTGCTCTCTTGGTACTGGATGAAGATGAGATGAACATGGATTATTATACATTACCATACAATACAAATTAGTAAACCAGTGAGCCCTGCAAATGAAAATTTCCAGTCAGTTCTGCTTCTGGTCCAGATTATTTATCTATACACTACTGAAAATCACTGATAAGTAAAGAAGTAATCGCACCTGTTTATTGATTCCGACAATGTTTTGATGACTACCCACTGGCTAACCTTGTCAAAAAAACTATGCAATCTATTTTTTGGTGTGGATTCGAGGCCTTACATACGATTACGGTTTCTGTAGTACCGCAGTGATCAAAAGATCCACTTCAACTCAACAGCTAACTTTCTTCATTTCGAAACTTAAGTTTTTCAATTTCAACAGTAACCATTCTTTTTGGTCCCTTAAAAACTGTTGGCTTGAACCACTGAGTATCCTAACCATACGGCTCAGTTTATTTTAGATCCTTCTGCCATTTTCCCCCCATTTCTGTTTTCTTCCCTAATTTGCTACTTCTTAGCATCATCCGGTAGAGAGCACAACGAATACAGATCAATTCAGTTTAGTTCCGTCAAACAATAACTTTGAAATTTTGTGCTCCACTTCGAAGTCTCGTCCAGTCAGTGGCAAAATAAAAAGAGAGCACAAAGGTAAATAGCCGTACAAAAGTAAGAAGAGGAAAAAAAGTGTAAAACACAGAACCTTTTAAGCGACTAAGAACTCGAATGTAGATACGCCACCGACCGTTTTACTAAATGTATCCAACTATCCAGTTGATAGATCTTGTGAACCTCAATCCAAAAGTCTTATAAGTCCCGCTCGGCCATGTCCATCAGTTAAAGGTTTTCATACCTTTTCACCATTTAATGGGAAGACCACCTCTATTCCCGCTACATTTTCTCATTGAACAATGCAAACCTTGAAAATACATCTATGGTCGTGCTTAACATATAACCCAAACACTTCAACATGTCAAAGGGACACCGTGGATCCATAGATTGATTCCTGATTCCCAAAGCCCTAAGCCTAACATCAGTACTGTTGATGCATAACCCCCATCGTATTCGAACAATAAAACGAAGACGGTAATGCTCAAGCACCAACAGTCTTAGCGTATCTTCTACCAGCGAAGGCCTTGTTTTCGGCCCATACGGGGATTTGCACCGGGCTCTTGATGACCAGTCGTAAGTCACGCCGAAACCACAGTTGGTTCGTACATGCAAAAGTCAGATGAGCATTTTGTACAGTGTTCTTAAAGCCGTGGAAAAAATTTTGGAAATGTGTCCCAGTCCATCTGAACTGCTTTCTGCATCGGACTACTTTGATCCTTTTCAGTAGGTAAATCATCGAAAAATCCTCCTGGGCTCAGAGAGGCCAGCCTGATTACTTACACCGTATATTTTGCATACTGAGAAAAATTCTCGCCAATAAAAGCCTCCGTGAAGTCAAGATTATTGAGGGGCAAATCTCCAAATGTAGTCGATTTTTCGGAGCTCTGCAAGGAGTTAGTTTAGTTGGTTCAGATTGCTTTCCCACAGTCGCATTGTATGCGGTGACAAGTTAATGTTATCGATACTAATTCCGTCTGAATATATCAAACAATTAAAAAATTGAGTCCCAATGGTTTTAAATATTTTTATTGGCTATAGCTCGGGTTTTTGGTTGCCATGATCTTCTGATCGCGGAGTTTGGCATTTAGTTCTCAAACTTTTCATAACCAGTCGAGGTAACATCGTCAGTGCACGTGCGCTATGGGTGGTGATCTCTCATATATATAGGTTTGTCATCAGTCCCGACCTTGAGTCTCGTAGACGACGCTGTGCCCAAAGCTCGACGTCGTCTGCGAGACTCAAGGGCAGGACTAATGACAAACCTATATATATGAGAGATCACTACCAACAGTTCTCATGCACTGAGGATGTCATCTCAACGGGTTACGAAACTTTTGCGAACTAAACGCCAAGCTCAGCAATCAGATTATCATGGCAAACTTGCATCTGTAGGGTTTGTAAAAGAATGGAAAGGGCGATCCACATGGTACGTATAAAATTCCTTGAAGGCAAGTAAATCTCATTTCAAAAGATCCCTGACATAAACCGTTAGCATTGTGGCCACTCACACAGCGAATCAGATGTTGTAGCCTCTCTAAAGCCATACTTTTTTGCTGTCGCTCATCGGGAAGCTTAAATATACCTTGACGTACTAAGTACTAAACAAACGAATTCAGTCATGTCAGCAAGAAGACTTGCTACATACTTCAGCGACAAGCGGTATCTCTCTCCCAACCAGAGGTCAGTTAATCAACTACAATACAACACATCGGTGCAGTCCAAGCCACGGCTTATCGTACGGCGTACTTGAATACACGTTCCTTCTTACATACATGCTTTTGTTCGACTACTGATTGCTGGACACAAATAGTGTTCCGCTTAGATTGGTCCTTTATTAACCTGCCAAACAAACACCACCAATCCGACTACTGGTTAAATGTGTATATTGTGTTTGACTGCAATAATTTAATTCAAAAGACCTCATGAAGTTGTTACATAGGGAAGGATGATAATCACTGCACACACGGTGGTTCTTCCTTCTAACTTCCCAAGGGTGACTGTTCTTGGAAACAACGAAGTTTGTTCTGGTTGGATGCGCAAGAACAGCATCTGTTGTGTTGATGATCATTTGTGCCCATTGTGTAATTTTTGACATACTTCGTGTTGCTTCGTAATCAGCACTAGAAATCCAAAAGTGTCAAGGGGGACACTGGCCTGTTGTTAAAATTGAATAATTTGGTTTCCGTAGCAGTTCGTTGAAATCTCGTGACTTTTCCTGATGATAAATTTTGTGCTCCTCCTCAAAATTTCGCTGAATTCTGGTAATCGGTTCATACTCTAGGAAGACCCTTATTCGCTTTCCAGGACACAAAAGCAAGGTTTTCAGAGCCACGCCATTTCGTAAACGACCTCTCGCATAGCTACTCAGAAACTGAAACGTAGCATGCTAAAGTCTCAAGTATTTGCCATGCTGTATCAACCAAAGAGGAATAAATAACTGATAATCTTCAAAACATTGTGAGTTATTATGAAAAAAGTGATCTTTCACGCAGCCCTTCGTAATGCTCTGCGTGTATCTCCACTCCGTCTCACTCAGCCTCCCCGAACGACGAGTATACTCCACGCACCACTCAATTACACTATTCAGTCTTTTAAGTACCTTGGAGTGACGTCAAGTACCGACATTCCCATGTTGTCAATTATGTGCGCGAATCGTGCTGACTTGCCTTTCGAATTTGATAGCTCAGACGGTTCTGCATTACAATTATCAACACAGTATCTTTCGTGACATCAGTGGTGTTGTGACTATGTGGACTCGAATATGTCATCTATTGTCACCATGATTACCAAGTTTGTTGTTCTCTCTTGTATGATCTGAATTTAAATGCTCGTAAAACGCGCTATTATAAGCCAGTTGGGAGGCACGAAAAACAATCTCGTTTTCCACCGACCGTTCTGATCCTTCAGCCAGGTATTTTCAATCCGTTCTGCGTTAAATCTACGTTCACATTTTCTCGTCTCTCAACGCATTTTACAAAGCCTACTCTGTATCGTCCTGGTAGTTGTACGCCACACACACGTCGCAAACATGTCATGTAAGACGCATAAGAGCGTGAGCGACTAAGACAAACCACGGACATGGGGCTCAACACTATCCGGTATCGAAATGTAATCCACCTGTTGTTGAAAGAAATACGGTTAAAGGAATACGGAGCAAACAAGCCTTGGTTGAAAGCTGGGTAGCTGTGTAAACGTCCCTGTGTGCGTGCACACATGTGCACAATCTAGGAACAGCAGCGAAATTGTTTGCATGTTTCACATAGACTGAAACTTCCTATCCTGAACGTGGCACAAATATTTCGTGTCTGAACGTGCGTGGTGCGCGCTTTGGCAATGGTCTGTTCATCAACGAGAATACGGCTCAACCTGGGTATATACATCACTGCGTGGTTGACGTGTGCGTCAGCCACGACCCCTAACCAGCCCCAGCTTGTGCCCACGTGCGCATGCACAGAGATGCGCTAACTCAGTCACTCAGTTTTTACTCAAGGCATGTCTCCTTTGGGATCTTTTTGAATGCCAGATACTGGACAGCATGTGTTTCGATCACTTCCACTAACTCCGGCGGAAAGACCTCTCTGCCTTCGAATCATCTCAATTTATTGGTAAAGCACAATGAATACACAGGCTGCTGGGCCGTTTGTTCGAACAAAGTGACAACCTGCATTGCATTCGAAGACCAAATAAAGTGCACCTTTTATCTGAGGGGACAGGTTCCGCTGCCCAATGCGTGGCCAAAGCATGTCTAATACACCCCCTCGTCTATGCATGGTGTTGGTGGACGCACACGCACACACCGACTGTTTGGGCGAGTCCTAATGCATAAGTGTGATCAGTCTAATCCAGACAGAGCGATAAGTAAGAGGCTCACTAAGTGGTGGGGGACGCTACGATCAGTCTAAACAATGAGTCTGCCATTCAAACCGAATCGGCCTTGATAACCACTGGCTTCATGACCTTTTGCACGAAATCGGTTTTATCTCGTGGTCACGTACATCCACGCCACCGCAAAAACACTGACCTACAACTGCAGTGGTCGGGATCGCACATGACTCATGTGGACCTGTATCACGGCTGAGCTGAGTACGGCTGCTATGACGGATAAACTTAGCGATTGTTCGTTTGCTTCTCTAAGGCACAACATGTGAGCTGAATTGACTGTGCAATTGAGGGACGGGAAACTAGAGCCGTATCGGGACGGTCAGTCGAGTGAAAAACTTACTTGGGCACGCTAAGGTACCCGTTGTAGAATTATGACTAACACTCAATAAACTCCATGACTGAAAGTTGAGGAGGATAAAACTACTGGGTTTGTCGGGAATTCGTCATTTTTGAAAACTACCGACACGTGTGTGCATGTGTTCGCCAACTACAACACAGACAGTGGTGAGATAATCCTGAGGGGGGTAGGATGAAACGGGTCACTGAGGAACTTTAACGCACCGGACTGCGCGAGTGTGCTAGACAAGAAAAACAATTCACCGCTTAAGTGTGAAAGGGTACAGTAACCCAACATAGACTGACTTGGTCGTTGACAGGAAAAGTGCTTTGGGGGCGCGCGAATCGCCAATATTGGAGGAGTCTCAGACTATCTGCCATTATTGGTTTGAGTGACAGTTACAGAACGAAATACTGGTCCCATTAGTGCAGTGGAATGAACACATGGTATCCTGCCAGCAAAAACAGAAGTTTGAGAAGTGTAAAATAAAGGTAGTCTGTTGGAGACTCATCATTTTTGAGAAATATCAATACCAGTTGGCGTGCGAAAGTGATAGTCTTGGCGGGATTGATTGAAATAGCAGTGATGTGCATTGGCGCCAATCGTGTGATTAGATCATATCTGGCTGAGAGTGGTTGTTTACTCAATACATCTTTGTCTAATTAGGGCGGTTTCGAGTACTGGGTGTTTCGGACGACTAACTGAGGGTGCTATGGCAAACATACAGATGCGCCTTTTGTAGCTCCATGTTTGTGAAGGTTTCAAATGCCTTCAAGGGATCTTATATGCACCGTACGGATCATAATTTTCATCCTGTCACTAGTGCGACAGATCCAACTTCTCAATTGTCCTATATTTATTCAAAAATGAACTGGTGTTATTATTATTAACTTTTTACCGCATGCAATAAGTCTGTCGGGCAGAAATCGGGACCACCGGCTTCATAACTTTGTGAAATTCACAGGAGTTGATTACCTAATGGTCTCTATCCATCGATAATCCTAGTTTCATCGCAGAGTTTACTGGCGAGGATTTTGTCAGTATGCAAATATACGGCCTATGCAATCAAGCCAACGCTCACATCCCAAGTGGGTCTTTCCGTAATTTGCCTACTGACAAGCATGGAACTAATCCGGTGCAGAATGTGGTTTAAATGGGGTTAGGCAAATCTCTAAAAACTTTTTCACAGCTTAACACTGTACACACAACAAGACTCCATCGAGCACCTGTTGAAAGGTAACTGCCAAGGTTAACATATTCTACTTCAGCTAACACTTCCACTGTCAGTAGGACATTGGGTGGGCCAGCTGAGTCATTCAGTAGTGTTTTACACTTTGAAGTAGCAAAACCAACAGTAAACATGAAAACACTGGTGTTCAGACTGTACAGATAAAAACTTTCACGATATCCGGATCCTAAATTATGAGCAAAACACTGTCCGCTTGTTCTGAGTCTAACAGTTTACAATCAAAGCACAGGCCGATGTAGTTATTCTCATAAGAGGACAGAGCTATTTTGACAAGCATTCCAACTACAATGTGAAAAAGAAAGGGCAATAGAGGTCAACGTTGACGAACACCCCTAATCAGGTGAACTCGAGTGAATAATCGTCGAAAACGTGGACTAGGCCCCGGTTGTTCGCCAAAAATGAATTGAAAAGTGAAACGAGTTTCTGTTGCAAATGCTTCAGCGAGAGACAGTACCAAAGAACTGTACAGCTCACTGGATCGAATCCCATTTCAGACTGACGGTGAGATGGATCATGGGTCACCTGAAGATGAGTCTGTGCTCCAAAGATTCTTGAGGGGTGCGGATAAGATCCAGGCAACCCCGACTGGACCCAAAACTGGCTTGACACTGAAGCGTACACTTTCCACGAGCGCTAGGTGATCAGTGGAGAACAAAGCCGGTGAACATTTCGGATGCGATACCGACCAGGTTAATCCCTCTGCGATTTTCGCAAGAGGCCCTGTCACCTTTCCTGTAAATCCGTACCAGCACCAATTCCGATCATTTGTTTGAAATCTATGAACTGTTTCAGATCACTCTGAGGAATTTCCTTACCTCCAGTAACAAGGTTCTGCCCTCATTCTTGAAGAATGATTGAGAAAACTCCTCCGGTTGGTTAGCTTTTTACCTTTAAGGTAACCTATTACTAAATAACCTCAACTGCAGACGGAGGCGTTATATCTACTAGCATCGTTCCTCATGCAGATATAATCAAAAGATCTATAGTGGGACTGAGCCCAATGAATTGCTCCCAAATCAGCTCCACCGAAAGTTCCAAACGACGTTGCTGAAAGTGAGCCACGGGATTCTTTGATCACCTCACTTAAATATGGCTTCCGTGGACCAGAACTTTCCGTACAATTGTAAAGATTACAACGATGGTCGCAGCTAGCTCCATTTTCCTACCTTTTACAACCCATTACGCTTTTGTCTCACAAAAAGTGACCACCATCATTTGACTGTAATCACTCTGAAAGGTTTATTCAATATCGCATCAGACTGAAGGATTTGTGACTTAACTCTATGTTATCGTTCGTACCAGAAAGCTCTGACAACGAAGTTGAGCGGTTTACCGCAAATTTCAGTTTTTTCTAAATATTTCAATGTTTTGCTCTGAACCATTCCGTATTCTTAGCTAAGTTGCAGTAACAGAAAGATTATTGCAAGCTTCAGATCATTTTCCAGCTACCATTTACGTCATAAAGTACATTATTCACTTCCGTTTGCGCATCAAACGAAGCCCAGGTATCGAGTTTTTCACTGTCTCTAGATGACCCTCTTTTCAGTGAGCGTGAGATGACGGAAGTCTTCTGAGAAGTCATCGGCGTTGGCTGTCCCACGGAGAGGATGAGTGTGCATAGTTAAATATTTTACTCCATGCAGTAGAGCTGCCAAAATGATGACTAGCTTCATACCATTACCTTAGGCATTTTACGCATAACCCGTTTGTTTGAAGCAAACATCTAGTACTAAGGTAGTTAGTTCAATTTCTGTGCTCTTTTTTGTCTTTCGTTTTCCATCTAGCTGTTGCCAAGTTATCTAGCGGACCTCACTCCAATCTGTCTTGGCTGTGTATCCGACTCAAAACTAATTCGTCTGGTGGATCATCTTGTGCGAACTCGATGCATCAGTCGATTACAACGTTTCGGTCATCAAGGTGCCCGAGCCTACTTCAACATGGGTTCAGCCCTGTTACCAAACTGGCAACATATGCACCTGTTACAACAGTCACGTGTGACAAACTTGGTTTGTCCAGTAGTACTTCCGACTTCTTCCAGTACAAATCGCATGCAGTTACGTTCTAGTGTTGTGGTTCGTGGTCACGGTGTAAAGCTCATCGTTCCGAGCGTCCCGATTCAATCACAGCCTTATCGAAAACAGTCGACTGACAGTATTGACACAAGCAGTATGCCTCGTATGGTACGACGACCACCAGGTACCCGATCAAAAGGGAAGCTGATTGCTACACATGCAAGCCGCAAGCTGACTCCAGCTCGTCAACATGTTCACCGATCAGCTTCGTTAGCTTTCGATGAGTCGAGCGTGGATGGTGCCGCTGCCGATTCACAATTTACCGGTGCGCGATCGTTACGTCGGTCACTAGTGGGACACGTACACGGAGGACTAGTCTCTCCTCCATTGGGTAAATCAACAACAGCCATTTATCCGGTCCGCGTGTCAGTTAAACCACATAGCCCATTCAATGCGAAAATTCATTATCTTCAAGGAAGTCATGTTAAACCTCTTTGTTTCATCAATGTCCCTGGGACACTGAAGAAGAAGTGGAAATTGCGAGCGTGCTTCAGTCACGTTCAAATAAAGGAACAATATCATCCACAAGTATTCCTTTCGCCTGGGACCTCAAATACTAGAGAAAGGATTCAGGATGAGAACGGATCATCAAAACCAACGAACCAGTCCAATTCATCAAAATCAAAACCTACGAAAGACAAAACGGAGCGAGGCACTAAACGGGTATCAGGTAGTTTGCAATCCCGGAAGCTCCTGGGGAAGACGCTTGGGAATCAGTGTATGAAGACTACTAATGGTCTGTCTGCTCCTGTGAACCAAGTTAAAAGTTCAAATTCTCATAACAGTGTAACCAGTAAGAGCAGTGGGAATTTAGACAACGAGATGAAAGTGCACTGCGCGGCCTCAAACTCATCAAATTTAATTCAAAGTTGTCCGGATCTTGAACGACTTTCCCCAACGATCACAAAAACGTTGGACACAACTCAATTACAAGCCGAACCAGTTAGTTCATTGGCTCACACAAAGAGACCATCCACACCACCGTACACTCCGGTTTGGGCCGCTGGAGTGGACAACGCGGATGAGATCGGAACAGATACGGTGGGAAGTGTGCTATCCATATTTCTTTCTGAGACCACAATGGATCCATCCGTTGTTTTACCTCATCCTACACCGGAAATGATACAGTTCGATGTTGCGGCCCCTGTATCGAATCTCGAACTGATTGACGCACTTGCTCTAGAATGGAATCCTCCACATCGGATCTTTACCCGAAATTCCCAAAGGCTTGAACTAGTCTTACCATCGAGATTAAATACACGGCACCCTAAAGCACGTGAAATGGAGTTACATCACATAGAAAGTCCGTTCGTTTGAGGAAAAGTGTGAATAATCTACCTTTACAATGAAAAAATTAAGGTTATTGTGCTCAAGCCAAAAAGACTGTATTTCACAAAAATGATAATATACCAATACTGCGTTTCTCCAAAAATAAGTCTCATTCTTACGTTGATTTCATATTTAAATAACTCACCAGAGCTTATTTCTGGAAGATATCCCAAGTTTCCACGGGAAAGGCCAGACGAAAAAGCGACGTCTCACGTTCCCATATAGAGGGATCAATTATAGATGTAGAGCTTATTTTACGAATCAAAATTTCATACTTTACTAATTTAATTTCGTCAAAGGCAATCATTTCGTCCACTTCTGGGACGTCACCATACATCATCAAACTCCGAGATTTAGGATGCATTTCTTGTAATCGTTGAAGCTTATCTCTTATGTTTAGCCGTATTACTGAAATTACCACTTATTTCAGGGTGACCTGATCGTGATGCTCATATAACCTAATACGGAAAATCGCGTTTGGACTGCAGCCATTCAGTGTGGTTCAGTCCGAGCGGCGGTTACTGTACCAAAAGCATATGGTTGTTGCTAAGAAATGGAACTTTAGGAAAGCAGAATCTGAAAAAATTGCTTTCGTTAGTTCGCGAAGTATAGGAAATTGAGTACTGAAAAGTTAGCAGTTTGTAAAAGTGGGTCATCTCAGGACAAAAAGTGTCCTCCTTGAACACTTTCCGTCGATGCATTTTTGACTAAGTCTCAAATTCCAGGGAAGGCTAATATTTGAAAGTAATCCTGAAAAGCCATGGTACGGCTTACCCTCGGATTAGGCTTTGTCTTGGGATATACACAGTAATACGTATTTTATGATATATGACAATTTTGAGTAAACGTTTGCCTATTATTCTGTTTAGAGTTATCTTCACAATTCTTTCCTCTGTTCAGTTCAGTTCTTTCAACCATTACCTTCGTACTTCTGTGCTCTGGTTTTGAATGCTATGTCAGAGCATCATTGAGCCAAGGGGAAAAAGAAAAGAAGCATGAAGTGGGATCGAATCACGAAGGAAATGGGAAACAGAAATCATACAGAGAAAGAAGGAGACTGAATGCAACTACGCTGCTTGCCGAGACACCTAGCCATATCATTTATTATTTTCAATCATGTGAAGTCGGGTCTCGTGGACCCCAACCTGAAAGTCCCGCGTTCCCGACTTGATCAAGTCCACTGGTCAAGGTTTTCATAACTTTCTGCTTTGGTACGGACTAATAACCTCGACCAACCTTCCAGCAAATACCTGTCTTGAAAAACAAAGCACCTGAAAGCTGTCTGTAGTTGGACATGCGTCACTCATGTCCAAGCCCCCTGGTTGCATTGTCTGACCACTGGTTCCCAAAAACCTGCGCCTAAATTTCAGAATTGCTTATATGATGACCCTCAACATATTCGAACAGTGTTACAGAGACAACGGTGTTCAAACACCGAGAGTCTTAGCTTATCTTCTAACCATACTGGGCAACAAGATGAGATTGCACCCTTGACGTAGTTTGATGGTCTGCGTGCCTCCATGACCAAAATGGCCACGCAGGACGGCTTTCTTAAACCGCTTATTCAATCATGCCTGACTGGTCATTGAGTATAGGCCAGACAAAGTTCAGTCGTTGAACTAATTGACGGGCAACATCTGCTTCTAAGCTCTATGCCCTTGGAAAGGACACTCTAGCGAATAAACACGGAGCGAAGCATTTTACCGGTCAAAAAACCTCCACCAGATAGACGTAGGAGTGGAGTACCTGGGGTTTCTCTCGACGGTGGGAGAAGTCACTGCACTTTGGTGGCAGCCAAACTTGGGGAGCTACGGACCAAAGGATGCTATCCTATCCACGTCCCACTTGCCCCACTGGATGCATAGGACTGAAGACCGATTTCCAAAACAAAGGATCAGTGAAGACAAGATAAAAAGCGTGCAACCGTCAGGTCTCACGAGACAGACCAGAACTGAATTCCTTCATGGGTGCTTCGGGCACTTCCCAGTGCTGAGTTAACGCTCCACTGCCTTGTGGGTTAGAGTTTTCGGCCATGACAGCCATGAAGTACGATTCGCCCTGAAACCCCCAGCATCATTCCTATAAAGGGCCTTATAAGACCATTCTCTTTCTCTCCTTTCATTTAAAATTGATATGACCCGCCACGGATTAATGCGGTTATGAAGAAAGCGGTAGTTCACACTGAGGACATGAATCAAGTACGTTTCTTAAGCCTTCATGTTCAGTTCACTTAGCTGCACTCATAGTCCACACACTATGTGAGATAGGGCAGAAGGTTGCTTTCACCAGAACCCTTGAAACTCTTGAAACAAATGTATGTTGTGTCTTCAATACATTCATACAAGACCCCACTTCTGGGATGACTCTTCGCATCCAGATGCAACCTCAGTCTCTCGCTTCACATTTATTTCAATATTGTTGATTATTTTTGTTTTCCGATCGAAATTTCCGCGGAGAGGTGGAAATCTGATTCGCCGCACCCGGTGCATGATTACTGCGTGTTTGCAATGGAGTTAACTAAACCCGTACGGAAGAATTACCGGTTGTGTCTAACCATATGGTTAACATAAAATTTGTGAAATAAGTTAACTTGATAGCCCACTTACTCGTTCTTATCCAATATATCATATTTCAGTGTGTACAACGAGTACGATGCAGCTATAGCATCGCAAATTGATGTTATTTGGTTGTCAGCGTACGACAGCATCACAGGCATCTCTGACTAAGTAAGCGTTCTGATAAACTGACTGTAGAAGGTAATCAAAATAGTTGTCGACATGGAGGAATCTGAAAAATCCGATGGTTATCCTATCTTCATCATTTATCCCTTCGTTGTGCTAGGCTAACGAGGAGAAAAATATATGGATGTGGCCGATGACTACAATCACGAATCAAATGCTACCTCGCTAATAATCAGAGGACCAGAGTCACGGGTCAGAGAAACTTTATTGAAAACCTACAGACCGAACTGCGGAGCACAAAGTAGTTCGGAGGGAATCACTCGAGGACTTGTCGCATTTGTGGCCGAACCAGGTTCGGAGTGATAAAGCCAAGTTCACAGGGTGACAATAGTCCAAATAGAGTCAGTACTTTTAGCAAATGTAATCGGCAAATTTTCATATTAATTCCACCGCATTTGAGTTCTTGGGATATGGTAGAACGTGACAAGCAACGCCAGGTTTATTAGAACTCTTTTTGGCTCTCCATTTTAACTTTCAGGGTCCTGTTTCCAATTGTTCCCAACTGTTCAATAGGTCTTTGAGGCCTCAGGACTTTCCCCTTCAGATGCACTCACGTGCAAGCCTATAATAAAAATGGGAGAATAATGAAGAAATACTTACGTAAATCTGACGGTACCAAACATTTTTAGTCAAGTAATCCTGAGTACAATGGAGATAGACGAAATTCAACAGCATTCAAGGACCAGTTTTCGTCCCCTCCACAGCGCATGTACCGGAATTTGTTGGGCAACTCAGATCACAAACTGTATACGTTATCGTGAATGTGGTGATTTCCTTTTTTTGTAGTCTGGATTAAGCACAGAATAGAGTTACACAAGTCAATTTTTGTACAATTAGCCTACCGGGTCTGTGGTCGGTGCGTAGTCAGTAAGGGCCCAGAGGGTCGAATGCCGAAGGTCACACTGACCGTGACATAGTTACCTAGACAGATAGATACGACCTTAACGGTAAAATAATCCAAGTGGATAAGCGGAACATTTGTTTGGTAAATCAACAGTAATAACAAAGATACGACTTTCACGGTCTACGACTCAAATGAAAACAGAATTACATGTTCGGCCAGCCAACAACCAAGACATTTCCTTGCCACGTGGTCTTGTAGTACGCGCTTGATAATATATACCTTATTTCCGATCTCCTGTTGACTGGTTTCCTGCTGGAGGTATTACTATTAGGGCTGCTTTGAAAGCAATACTTGGATTCATGATTTCCGACGATTCCTTGAAGTCCTGCTGTCTCGACTGATTATAGAAGATAGCTGTATCATATGTGCCCCGTAATTGAACATAATCTGCACGACAGTCGTCCTCCAGCGTTGAAGCAACCTCCTGACCAGTCTATCCGACAGCGTTCCTCTTCGATCAGTCACGGCTTTCCGGGCGAGGGCGCACATAAACCGAGTCACTTTGGAGAATAATCATGATGTAATATTTTCATCGTACAGTTCTCTCATGCATGTATGCTTGTTACAGACAGGTTGTCCTATAGTTTAACGAAGTAGAATTAATTGGGTATGCAGCTTCCTTCCCATAAGTAGGTCTTCTGGTGATAGACCGACGGCCGAATGAGTTGTGCAGTAGCCGAAAAGAAACTGGTTTATTCTCGTGTACTTATCTCCAGCTAGCTTCCCTGTTCATGATCTAATGGTCTGCGTCGCTTTTTTGACTACCTCGTTTTTTTACGGAAACTGCTTCAATCCCAGTGGAGTAAATATCAACTATAAATTACAGCATGTAGCCCTCGACCGGGCCTGTTTAGTCGATATGCGGATGACTCCAGGGCCTCAGTGGCATGAACGTTTTGAGCGGTCGTGCGGTTTCTGTATCTGAAAACTTTAGCTTAGCATTTTCCAGTATTGTACCTTCAGAATTATTAAGCACGGAACTGCACTTCCTTGGCATCTCCAGTGGTGAACCGGCCGTTATTCAATACGCCTTTACGACAGGTGCACTGTTTAACCAATCACGACCAAAACACTAACTCCATCAACGGTGGTGATGTGTGTGTGTGCCGCTTACCCGTTCGTTAGTGTGATTTGGTCGTAAAGCGGCAGTCTCAGTTGTTCACCTTTGTATGTCCTGACTCTATAATTCAGGTGTGTTAGTGTGCTCAGTGAATCTGGTCTGAAGGCGGATATTCAAGTGTGCTCACTACACAGAGTGACCGCACATCCAGCATCGATTTCAAACTGTAGTTCCTTACCGTTAACCATCAAACCAATACGTGTTGGAGGAACAGGTCCGCGAAAAAGTTGTTTCGGGATCTGGGTAGGAACTAAATCCTGTCGCCAGTTGAAGTAATCAAAACACAGAGTACAAGCAACCCACCGGGACTGCAATCGACGAGTGGTCAGTAAACATACCGACGGAAGTATGTCGAGGGTGGAGCTGACCGTGATCTAGTTAGATAGACAGACAGATACGACCTCACATTGTTCGGTCAACTAACAATCATAACGAAGTCAAGCAACGCTAGCCAGTCGCGAATCCTTCTAGTGAAATACTAAGTTAAGCATCACGGTGTGTTCAACAGGTTTGCAAACTACCAGTAGAAGTCGAAATTCACAACCTAACACAAATGCGTGTTGTTAAGCCAACTAGTTCACAAACCAAAATAATCCAAACAGTCCCATGGTCATGGTTGCATTAGGAAAAAGAAACGGAAGAGCGAATAATTGTTTTCAGTGGAATCTTCAAGCGATTTTACAACTCATAACGGTGAGGTGACAGTGAAATTCGTTGGCTATTGGCCGGGGTAAAGGCCTTTGTCGTAATGCAAACTGGGGAGGGGAGGGGGGGGGGTGCACGTGGAGGAAAAGTCTCTATTGTGTGCTTCGCGGTTAGAGTTAAACCCCTACTAGCAGGAGTGATAAACATCGGTCCATTTGCCGATCCGCGGCTTCCGGTCTTGGTAAAGGCAGTTGAAGGCCCTGAACCACAATCACTTTTGCTCCTTGTGACATTGTAAGAGCACATATAAGGTTCACTGCAGTATCTTCTTCTTATAACAAACTAAACTTTAGTTAGGCATGATTCTGCTTGTGCTGGCTTACCGCTCACCAGAAATGTTCCCGCAAGAATTAAAACATAGATAAGCCATTTGCTGGATCTCCCTATACTTAACTGTGTTTAGGGCCCTTCCACACGGCGCCAGTATTAAACGAGGGCAACTTCGCCATTTATTCCTTTGAGGTCCGTTAGGAGCTAACTAAGGTTCATTGTTATAAAACCAGTTAATGCTATGCGGTAAGGTAATCAGCATTACACAGTTTCCTCTAACCCTAACCCTGTAACATATATGAAATGATTTACGCACGTACAACAGCCTAACTGTCCCCTGTTGTTCCCTACCTAGCTCCCTTCTTATGTAGGCCTGCAAACATGAACTCTGAACTTAAACAACGGTAACTGTGTACAAACACTTAATGGACTTATTAGTTTCTTTCGTTGTTACTAAACTGTCTCCTTATCATTGTGAAAGCCACTTTCTATTTAATTGCTATTAGTGTTGTTATGTTCTTCTGAATATTCGCCGTCGTAATGAATGAAGCAAATAGTTAGCTTGACTCACAAAACCAGACAATTCAGTGACACGTAAAGTCCTCGACTCCAAAAAAATGGAAAATGAAATCGTCTTGTCATACAGTGCTATTGATGAAAACAAATAAATAGTTTAACAGATCATAGAAACCTCCAGTTGTGGGGTATCTAGTTTGCGTGACCTTACACACAGGCACTCCAAAGATGTTGCACCCTCCAGAGGCAAACAGGAAATAGAAGTTCAAAACATGCCAGGGGATTAAAAAAACTGCACCCACCTCCATTCAGCGGGGAGTAGTCAGGCGGGATATGACTACTAGCAGTCACGCCGTTCACCAACACCAAAGCGCTAGCTCGTTCGCGTGGCGTAACACGCCGTAACGGGGAAATCCGTAAGCACACGAAAGAAATGCTTCTCGGGGGTGATTCTATCGCTCGACAGACGAAGACTGGTGTGTGTCCGTCATTGCGTTTGTGCCGTCGAATGTACGACAAGCCAAAAGAGAGTCAATGGCCTTGTGAGTCAGACTGAAACAATGATTAACCGGTCACCCTCAAGTCTATCACTGTTGTGTTCACAATTCGGTAAAAGAAGGAAGGCGCACGTGTATGGATAAACGTATATTCCCGCAGCAACGTACAGTAAGCGCCAGTACAAGCAAGCACGTGAAAACGCAAACGAGTCCGCAAGTGCGTCAGTCAGTCCTGTATGTAATCGGAAATGTCAGACAACGATACAATCGGACCACGTCGTGCAAGGTCGCGCAACACGTGATACAATCTGGTTGGTCAATGCCGTCCGGGACGAATCATGGCAAACGTCAGCTATGTACGTGCGTGTGTGTATGTGCAAGATCGTCTGTCTGAGCACATCCCTGTTCAGGCCGAACACAACACCACCTCTCCCTTCTCCAAGATGAAACGCCATGGTCAGTACGGCAATCGTGGTAGTTCCAGCAAGGGTAGTAGTAGCAACAACAACAGTGACAGTAATCGTAGAACAGACACAGTAACCATAGTAGTAGCAGTAGCAGTAACGGTAGTTGTACAATCAGAACCAGTAACCAGAATGGCAGCATCAATAGTAGTAACGGTAGTCGTAGCAGTAATTGTAGTAGCAGTTTCAGGACACAATACTCGGCAGTAGTAACGGGCAGAGTAGTCGCAGTAGTAGTAACAGGAACACTAACTGCAGCGGTACTCATGTTCGCAGTGGTAGCAGTCACGGCAGTATCAGTAGCAATAGTAATGGTACGCACGGAACGATACAATGTACGGTAATTATCCAGGTGCGATTGTAACGAAAGATGCATACAGGACGCATGAGAGCGAAAAAGATAAAACACTTGTTAAGCAATCAACAACAAAAACGAAAAAACGTCAATAATGCAAAAAACTCGCCGGGAGCGAAAATGTAGTAAATTGTTCGAAATAGTTCACATCTGTAAGTGTCAACAAATGTTCCGGTCACTTGAATTTTACCATTCAAATCAGTAATTCGATACTATACGTCTGATTCCGGATCAATTAAATCGTTCTCGAGCACTTCCCGAAGCGCTGTAGTAACCACCTCCCTTCTAGCAAGTGGTATTGGTCGAGGTTGATGGATGCTGAATGGAGTTGCATTGGAAAGCAGTCGTATTCTGTGTTGTCCAGTTGGAGTTCGCCCAACATCGTTCTTAAACAAATTGGAATATTTCGCCTGGTAACCATAAGCTTCTATGTTTGCGACAAGCATTCTGTCAACGCATGGAGCAACTCGTAGCGATACCATGGCGTTTCGGCCCAAGAGCGGTTTACTGTTATTGCTGGACACGTACACAGAAATCCGGCACTTACAATTTTCGTTCAAAAATAACGTTACATGTACAAAACCAAGAATGGGCACTGTATTGTTTGAATAACTGCCAAACGTGTACGATGATGGGTGTATCGGTAAAGTGGTAAAATGATTTCGGTAAAAATCGTAAGGTATTACAGTTATAGGTGAAGCTGAGTCTAGTTCCATTTTTAGAGAATGCACATTATTATCATGTTCGAAATAGACCGTACGAAGTTCAGGTAAAGGCAATTTAGATTCAAAATTATGCAATGCTGTACGAGGTGAACGAGTATTTAAGGCGTAAATGTTATCAGAAGGCTGATTTGTGGAGCATAGATCACTAGAATTCATGTCATTTACGCGAGAAACAGTACGTTTGCAACAAACACGAGCGAAATGACCATACTTACCGCAAATGCGGCACTGGACATTTACTGCGGGGCAGAGTTTATAGTCAGCTTTGTGTTGGGTACTTCCGCATCTAAAACAATAAACACGTTGTTTGGAGACACTATCCGTATTCGGTGCGACAGCTCTGATGCGAGTAATATCCGTACTAACTGCATCGGAGTGGAATAGTTTCACCTGCTCATTAACATCACTTTTCGTACGTGCAATGTCACATGCACTATCCCAATTGGGTTTGAGAGAATTTTCTGCAAGTATAGCTTCATGAATTCTTTGATCACAAACGCCCGAAACAAGTTGCTGAATAAGAAGCACTTCTTCAAATTTCTTTGCTGGCACGGAGTTGTAGTCGCAGCGGCGTACCGCACACAGAAGCCGAGATATGAAATCATCAATTTTCTCTCCGGGCTGCTGCTTCATGAGTGAAAATTTGTAACGTGCCACATAGGCATTTATACGGGGTCCCCAATGTTTGCCTAGTGTTTCTAGTGCATCCTTCAACGACGTTTTCATACACAAACTCAATGCGTCAAAAAGCCTTCGACCTTCATCTCCCAGATGTAGTCGAATAAGTTTCAGCTTATGTTCTTCTGAAAGCTTGATGCCAGTATTAAAGACGGACAAAATCTCCACATAATCAATGAAAGTAGTCTTCCACGAATCTGAGGATGGTTTACCAGCAACATCGATCCAAAATTGTAGCTGTCATTCCGCAGGTTTGAAGCCGCGACGCCAAATGTTGTGTTCACAATTCGGTAAAAGAAGGAAGGCGCACGTGTATGGATAAACGTATATTCCCGCAGCAACGTACAGTAAGCGCCAGTACAAGCAAGCACGTGAAAACGCAAACGAGTCCGCAAGTGCGTCAGTCAGTCCTGTATGTAATCGGAAATGTCAGACAACGATACAATCGGACCACGTCGTGCAAGGTCGCGCAACAGGTGATACAATCTGGTTGGTCAATGCCGTCCGGGACGAATCATGGCAAACGTCAGCTATGTACGTGCGTGTGTGTATGTGCAAGATCGTCTGTCTGAGCACATCCCTGTTCAGGCCGAACACAACACCACCTCTCCCTTCTCCAAGATGAAACGCCATGGTCAGTACGGCAATCGTGGTAGTTCCAGCAAGGGTAGTAGTAGCAACAACAACAGTGACAGTAATCGTAGAACAGACACAGTAACCATAGTAGTAGCAGTAGCAGTAACGGTAGTTGTACAATCAGAACCAGTAACCAGAATGGCAGCATCAATAGTAGTAACGGTAGTCGTAGCAGTAATTGTAGTAGCAGTTTCAGGACACAATACTCGGCAGTAGTAACGGGCAGAGTAGTCGCAGTAGTAGTAACAGGAACACTAACTGCAGCGGTACTCATGTTCGCAGTGGTAGCAGTCACGGCAGTATCAGTAGCAATAGTAATGGTACGCACGGAACGATACAATGTACGGTAATTATCCAGGTGCGATTGTAACGAAAGATGCATACAGGACGCATGAGAGCGAAAAAGATAAAACACTTGTTAAGCAATCAACAACAAAAACGAAAAAACGTCAATAATGCAAAAAACTCGCCGGGAGCGAAAATGTAGTAAATTGTTCGAAATAGTTCACATCTGTAAGTGTCAACAAATGTTCCGGTCACTTGAATTTTACCATTCAAATCAGTAATTCGATACTATACGTCTGATTCCGGATCAATTAAATCGTTCTCGAGCACTTCCCGAAGCGCTGTAGTAACCACCTCCCTTCTAGCAAGTGGTATTGGTCGAGGTTGATGGATGCTGAATGGAGTTGCATTGGAAAGCAGTCGTATTCTGTGTTGTCCAGTTGGAGTTCGCCCAACATCGTTCTTAAACAAATTGGAATATTTCGCCTGGTAACCATAAGCTTCTATGTTTGCGACAAGCATTCTGTCAACGCATGGAGCAACTCGTAGCGATACCATGGCGTTTCGGCCCAAGAGCGGTTTACTGTTATTGCTGGACACGTACACAGAAATCCGGCACTTACAATTTTCGTTCAAAAATAACGTTACATGTACAAAACCAAGAATGGGCACTGTATTGTTTGAATAACTGCCAAACGTGTACGATGATGGGTGTATCGGTAAAGTGGTAAAATGATTTCGGTAAAAATCGTAAGGTATTACAGTTATAGGTGAAGCTGAGTCTAGTTCCATTTTTAGAGAATGCACATTATTATCATGTTCGAAATAGACCGTACGAAGTTCAGGTAAAGGCAATTTAGATTCAAAATTATGCAATGCTGTACGAGGTGAACGAGTATTTAAGGCGTAAATGTTATCAGAAGGCTGATTTGTGGAGCATAGATCACTAGAATTCATGTCATTTACGCGAGAAACAGTACGTTTGCAACAAACACGAGCGAAATGACCATACTTACCGCAAATGCGGCACTGGACATTTACTGCGGGGCAGAGTTTATAGTCAGCTTTGTGTTGGGTACTTCCGCATCTAAAACAATAAACACGTTGTTTGGAGACACTATCCGTATTCGGTGCGACAGCTCTGATGCGAGTAATATCCGTACTAACTGCATCGGAGTGGAATAGTTTCACCTGCTCATTAACATCACTTTTCGTACGTGCAATGTCACATGCACTATCCCAATTGGGTTTGAGAGAATTTTCTGCAAGTATAGCTTCATGAATTCTTTGATCACAAACGCCCGAAACAAGTTGCTGAATAAGAAGCACTTCTTCAAATTTCTTTGCTGGCACGGAGTTGTAGTCGCAGCGGCGTACCGCACACAGAAGCCGAGATATGAAATCATCAATTTTCTCTCCGGGCTGCTGCTTCATGAGTGAAAATTTGTAACGTGCCACATAGGCATTTATACGGGGTCCCCAATGTTTGCCTAGTGTTTCTAGTGCATCCTTCAACGACGTTTTCATACACAAACTCAATGCGTCAAAAAGCCTTCGACCTTCATCTCCCAGATGTAGTCGAATAAGTTTCAGCTTATGTTCTTCTGAAAGCTTGATGCCAGTATTAAAGACGGACAAAATCTCCACATAATCAATGAAAGTAGTCTTCCACGAATCTGAGGATGGTTTACCAGCAACATCGATCCAAAATTGTAGCTGTCATTCCGCAGGTTTGAAGCCGCGACGCCAAATGTTGTGTTCACAATTCGGTAAAAGAAGGAAGGCGCACGTGTATGGATAAACGTATATTCCCGCAGCAACGTACAGTAAGCGCCAGTACAAGCAAGCACGTGAAAACGCAAACGAGTCCGCAAGTGCGTCAGTCAGTCCTGTATGTAATCGGAAATGTCAGACAACGATACAATCGGACCACGTCGTGCAAGGTCGCGCAACAGGTGATACAATCTGGTTGGTCAATGCCGTCCGGGACGAATCATGGCAAACGTCAGCTATGTACGTGCGTGTGTGTATGTGCAAGATCGTCTGTCTGAGCACATCCCTGTTCAGGCCGAACACAACACCACCTCTCCCTTCTCCAAGATGAAACGCCATGGTCAGTACGGCAATCGTGGTAGTTCCAGCAAGGGTAGTAGTAGCAACAACAACAGTGACAGTAATCGTAGAACAGACACAGTAACCATAGTAGTAGCAGTAGCAGTAACGGTAGTTGTACAATCAGAACCAGTAACCAGAATGGCAGCATCAATAGTAGTAACGGTAGTCGTAGCAGTAATTGTAGTAGCAGTTTCAGGACACAATACTCGGCAGTAGTAACGGGCAGAGTAGTCGCAGTAGTAGTAACAGGAACACTAACTGCAGCGGTACTCATGTTCGCAGTGGTAGCAGTCACGGCAGTATCAGTAGCAATAGTAATGGTACGCACGGAACGATACAATGTACGGTAATTATCCAGGTGCGATTGTAACGAAAGATGCATACAGGACGCATGAGAGCGAAAAAGATAAAACACTTGTTAAGCAATCAACAACAAAAACGAAAAAACGTCAATAATGCAAAAAACTCGCCGGGAGCGAAAATGTAGTAAATTGTTCGAAATAGTTCACATCTGTAAGTGTCAACAAATGTTCCGGTCACTTGAATTTTACCATTCAAATCAGTAATTCGATACTATACGTCTGATTCCGGATCAATTAAATCGTTCTCGAGCACTTCCCGAAGCGCTGTAGTAACCACCTCCCTTCTAGCAAGTGGTATTGGTCGAGGTTGATGGATGCTGAATGGAGTTGCATTGGAAAGCAGTCGTATTCTGTGTTGTCCAGTTGGAGTTCGCCCAACATCGTTCTTAAACAAATTGGAATATTTCGCCTGGTAACCATAAGCTTCTATGTTTGCGACAAGCATTCTGTCAACGCATGGAGCAACTCGTAGCGATACCATGGCGTTTCGGCCCAAGAGCGGTTTACTGTTATTGCTGGACACGTACACAGAAATCCGGCACTTACAATTTTCGTTCAAAAATAACGTTACATGTACAAAACCAAGAATGGGCACTGTATTGTTTGAATAACTGCCAAACGTGTACGATGATGGGTGTATCGGTAAAGTGGTAAAATGATTTCGGTAAAAATCGTAAGGTATTACAGTTATAGGTGAAGCTGAGTCTAGTTCCATTTTTAGAGAATGCACATTATTATCATGTTCGAAATAGACCGTACGAAGTTCAGGTAAAGGCAATTTAGATTCAAAATTATGCAATGCTGTACGAGGTGAACGAGTATTTAAGGCGTAAATGTTATCAGAAGGCTGATTTGTGGAGCATAGATCACTAGAATTCATGTCATTTACGCGAGAAACAGTACGTTTGCAACAAACACGAGCGAAATGACCATACTTACCGCAAATGCGGCACTGGACATTTACTGCGGGGCAGAGTTTATAGTCAGCTTTGTGTTGGGTACTTCCGCATCTAAAACAATAAACACGTTGTTTGGAGACACTATCCGTATTCGGTGCGACAGCTCTGATGCGAGTAATATCCGTACTAACTGCATCGGAGTGGAATAGTTTCACCTGCTCATTAACATCACTTTTCGTACGTGCAATGTCACATGCACTATCCCAATTGGGTTTGAGAGAATTTTCTGCAAGTATAGCTTCATGAATTCTTTGATCACAAACGCCCGAAACAAGTTGCTGAATAAGAAGCACTTCTTCAAATTTCTTTGCTGGCACGGAGTTGTAGTCGCAGCGGCGTACCGCACACAGAAGCCGAGATATGAAATCATCAATTTTCTCTCCGGGCTGCTGCTTCATGAGTGAAAATTTGTAACGTGCCACATAGGCATTTATACGGGGTCCCCAATGTTTGCCTAGTGTTTCTAGTGCATCCTTCAACGACGTTTTCATACACAAACTCAATGCGTCAAAAAGCCTTCGACCTTCATCTCCCAGATGTAGTCGAATAAGTTTCAGCTTATGTTCTTCTGAAAGCTTGATGCCAGTATTAAAGACGGACAAAATCTCCACATAATCAATGAAAGTAGTCTTCCACGAATCTGAGGATGGTTTACCAGCAACATCGATCCAAAATTGTAGCTGTCATTCCGCAGGTTTGAAGCCGCGACGCCAAATGTTGTGTTCACAATTCGGTAAAAGAAGGAAGGCGCACGTGTATGGATAAACGTATATTCCCGCAGCAACGTACAGTAAGCGCCAGTACAAGCAAGCACGTGAAAACGCAAACGAGTCCGCAAGTGCGTCAGTCAGTCCTGTATGTAATCGGAAATGTCAGACAACGATACAATCGGACCACGTCGTGCAAGGTCGCGCAACAGGTGATACAATCTGGTTGGTCAATGCCGTCCGGGACGAATCATGGCAAACGTCAGCTATGTACGTGCGTGTGTGTATGTGCAAGATCGTCTGTCTGAGCACATCCCTGTTCAGGCCGAACACAACACCACCTCTCCCTTCTCCAAGATGAAACGCCATGGTCAGTACGGCAATCGTGGTAGTTCCAGCAAGGGTAGTAGTAGCAACAACAACAGTGACAGTAATCGTAGAACAGACACAGTAACCATAGTAGTAGCAGTAGCAGTAACGGTAGTTGTACAATCAGAACCAGTAACCAGAATGGCAGCATCAATAGTAGTAACGGTAGTCGTAGCAGTAATTGTAGTAGCAGTTTCAGGACACAATACTCGGCAGTAGTAACGGGCAGAGTAGTCGCAGTAGTAGTAACAGGAACACTAACTGCAGCGGTACTCATGTTCGCAGTGGTAGCAGTCACGGCAGTATCAGTAGCAATAGTAATGGTACGCACGGAACGATACAATGTACGGTAATTATCCAGGTGCGATTGTAACGAAAGATGCATACAGGACGCATGAGAGCGAAAAAGATAAAACACTTGTTAAGCAATCAACAACAAAAACGAAAAAACGTCAATAATGCAAAAAACTCGCCGGGAGCGAAAATGTAGTAAATTGTTCGAAATAGTTCACATCTGTAAGTGTCAACAAATGTTCCGGTCACTTGAATTTTACCATTCAAATCAGTAATTCGATACTATACGTCTGATTCCGGATCAATTAAATCGTTCTCGAGCACTTCCCGAAGCGCTGTAGTAACCACCTCCCTTCTAGCAAGTGGTATTGGTCGAGGTTGATGGATGCTGAATGGAGTTGCATTGGAAAGCAGTCGTATTCTGTGTTGTCCAGTTGGAGTTCGCCCAACATCGTTCTTAAACAAATTGGAATATTTCGCCTGGAAACCATAAGCTTCTATGTTTGCGACAAGCATTCTGTCAACGCATGGAGCAACTCGTAGCGATACCATGGCGTTTCGGCCCAAGAGCGGTTTACTGTTATTGCTGGACACGTACACAGAAATCCGGCACTTACAATTTTCGTTCAAAAATAACGTTACATGTACAAAACCAAGAATGGGCACTGTATTGTTTGAATAACTGCCAAACGTGTACGATGATGGGTGTATCGGTAAAGTGGTAAAATGATTTCGGTAAAAATCGTAAGGTATTACAGTTATAGGTGAAGCTGAGTCTAGTTCCATTTTTAGAGAATGCACATTATTATCATGTTCGAAATAGACCGTACGAAGATCAGGTAAAGGCAATTTAGATTCAAAATTATGCAATGCTGTACGAGGTGAACGAGTATTTAAGGCGTAAATGTTATCAGAAGGCTGATTTGTGGAGCATAGATCACTAGAATTCATGTCATATACGCGAGAAACAGTACGTTTGCAACAAACACGAGCGAAATGACCATACTTACCGCAAATGCGGCACTGGACATTTACTGCGGGGCAGAGTTTATAGTCAGCTTTGTGTTGGGTACTTCCGCATCTAAAACAATAAACACGTTGTTTGGAGACACTATCCGTATTCGGTGCGACAGCTCTGATGCGAGTAATATCCGTACTAACTGCATCGGAGTGGAATAGTTTCACCTGCTCATTAACATCACTTTTCGTACGTGCAATGTCACATGCACTATCCCAATTGGGTTTGAGAGAATTTTCTGCAAGTATAGCTTCATGAATTCTTTGATCACAAACGCCCGAAACAAGTTGCTGAATAAGAAGCACTTCTTCAAATTTCTTTGCTGGCACGGAGTTGTAGTCGCAGCGGCGTACCGCACACAGAAGCCGAGATATGAAATCATCAATTTTCTCTCCGGGCTGCTGCTTCATGAGTGAAAATTTGTAACGTGCCACATAGGCATTTATACGGGGTCCCCAATGTTTGCCTAGTGTTTCTAGTGCATCCTTCAACGACGTTTTCATACACAAACTCAATGCGTCAAAAAGCCTTCGACCTTCATCTCCCAGATGTAGTCGAAGAAGTTTCAGCTTATGTTCTTCTGAAAGCTTGATGCCAGTATTAAAGACGGACAAAATCTCCACATAATCAATGAAAGTAGTCTTCCACGAATCTGAGGATGGTTTACCAGCAACATCGATCCAAAATTGTAGCTGTCATTCCGCAGGTTTGAAGCCGCGACGCCAAATGTTGTGTTCACAATTCGGTAAAAGAAGGAAGGCGCACGTGTATGGATAAACGTATATTCCCGCAGCAACGTACAGTAAGCGCCAGTACAAGCAAGCACGTGAAAACGCAAACGAGTCCGCAAGTGCGTCAGTCAGTCCTGTATGTAATCGGAAATGTCAGACAACGATACAATCGGACCACGTCGTGCAAGGTCGCGCAACACGTGATACAATCTGGTTGGTCAATGCCGTCCGGGACGAATCATGGCAAACGTCAGCTATGTACGTGCGTGTGTGTATGTGCAAGATCGTCTGTCTGAGCACATCCCTGTTCAGGCCGAACACAACACCACCTCTCCCTTCTCCAAGATGAAACGCCATGGTCAGTACGGCAATCGTGGTAGTTCCAGCAAGGGTAGTAGTAGCAACAACAACAGTGACAGTAATCGTAGAACAGACACAGTAACCATAGTAGTAGCAGTAGCAGTAACGGTAGTTGTACAATCAGAACCAGTAACCAGAATGGCAGCATCAATAGTAGTAACGGTAGTCGTAGCAGTAATTGTAGTAGCAGTTTCAGGACACAATACTCGGCAGTAGTAACGGGCAGAGTAGTCGCAGTAGTAGTAACAGGAACACTAACTGCAGCGGTACTCATGTTCGCAGTGGTAGCAGTCACGGCAGTATCAGTAGCAATAGTAATGGTACGCACGGAACGATACAATGTACGGTAATTATCCAGGTGCGATTGTAACGAAAGATGCATACAGGACGCATGAGAGCGAAAAAGATAAAACACTTGTTAAGCAATCAACAACAAAAACGAAAAAACGTCAATAATGCAAAAAACTCGCCGGGAGCGAAAATGTAGTAAATTGTTCGAAATAGTTCACATCTGTAAGTGTCAACAAATGTTCCGGTCACTTGAATTTTACCATTCAAATCAGTAATTCGATACTATACGTCTGATTCCGGATCAATTAAATCGTTCTCGAGCACTTCCCGAAGCGCTGTAGTAACCACCTCCCTTCTAGCAAGTGGTATTGGTCGAGGTTGATGGATGCTGAATGGAGTTGCATTGGAAAGCAGTCGTATTCTGTGTTGTCCAGTTGGAGTTCGCCCAACATCGTTCTTAAACAAATTGGAATATTTCGCCTGGAAACCATAAGCTTCTATGTTTGCGACAAGCATTCTGTCAACGCATGGAGCAACTCGTAGCGATACCATGGCGTTTCGGCCCAAGAGCGGTTTACTGTTATTGCTGGACACGTACACAGAAATCCGGCACTTACAATTTTCGTTCAAAAATAACGTTGCATGTACAAAACCAAGAATGGGCACTGTATTGTTTGAATAACTGCCAAACGTGTACGATGATGGGTGTATCGGTAAAGTGGTAAAATGATTTCGGTAAAAATCGTAAGGTATTACAGTTATAGGTGAAGCTGAGTCTAGTTCCATTTTTAGAGAATGCACATTATTATCATGTTCGAAATAGACCGTACGAAGATCAGGTAAAGGCAATTTAGATTCAAAATTATGCAATGCTGTACGAGGTGAACGAGTATTTAAGGCGTAAATGTTATCAGAAGGCTGATTTGTGGAGCATAGATCACTAGAATTCATGTCATATACGCGAGAAACAGTACGTTTGCAACAAACACGAGCGAAATGACCATACTTACCGCAAATGCGGCACTGGACATTTACTGCGGGGCAGAGTTTATAGTCAGCTTTGTGTTGGGTACTTCCGCATCTAAAACAATAAACACGTTGTTTGGAGACACTATCCGTATTCGGTGCGACAGCTCTGATGCGAGTAATATCCGTACTAACTGCATCGGAGTGGAATAGTTTCACCTGCTCATTAACATCACTTTTCGTACGTGCAATGTCACATGCACTATCCCAATTGGGTTTGAGAGAATTTTCTGCAAGTATAGCTTCATGAATTCTTTGATCACAAACGCCCGAAACAAGTTGCTGAATAAGAAGCACTTCTTCAAATTTCTTTGCTGGCACGGAGTTGTAGTCGCAGCGGCGTACCGCACACAGAAGCCGAGATATGAAATCATCAATTTTCTCTCCGGGCTGCTGCTTCATGAGTGAAAATTTGTAACGTGCCACATAGGCATTTATACGGGGTCCCCAATGTTTGCCTAGTGTTTCTAGTGCATCCTTCAACGACGTTTTCATACACAAACTCAATGCGTCAAAAAGCCTTCGACCTTCATCTCCCAGATGTAGTCGAATAAGTTTCAGCTTATGTTCTTCTGAAAGCTTGATGCCAGTATTAAAGACGGACAAAATCTCCACATAATCAATGAAAGTAGTCTTCCACGAATCTGAGGATGGTTTACCAGCAACATCGATCCAAAATTGTAGCTGTCATTCCGCAGGTTTGAAGCCGCGACGCCAAATGTTGTGTTCACAATTCGGTAAAAGAAGGAAGGCGCACGTGTATGGATAAACGTATATTCCCGCAGCAACGTACAGTAAGCGCCAGTACAAGCAAGCACGTGAAAACGCAAACGAGTCCGCAAGTGCGTCAGTCAGTCCTGTATGTAATCGGAAATGTCAGACAACGATACAATCGGACCACGTCGTGCAAGGTCGCGCAACACGTGATACAATCTGGTTGGTCAATGCCATCCGGGACGAATCATGGCAAACGTCAGCTATGTACGTGCGTGTGTGTATGTGCAAGATCGTCTGTCTGAGCACATCCCTGTTCAGGCCGAACACAACACCACCTCTCCCTTCTCCAAGATGAAACGCCATGGTCAGTACGGCAATCGTGGTAGTTCCAGCAAGGGTAGTAGTAGCAACAACAACAGTGACAGTAATCGTAGAACAGACACAGTAACCATAGTAGTAGCAGTAGCAGTAACGGTAGTTGTACAATCAGAACCAGTAACCAGAATGGCAGCATCAATAGTAGTAACGGTAGTCGTAGCAGTAATTGTAGTAGCAGTTTCAGGACACAATACTCGGCAGTAGTAACGGGCAGAGTAGTCGCAGTAGTAGTAACAGGAACACTAACTGCAGCGGTACTCATGTTCGCAGTGGTAGCAGTCACGGCAGTATCAGTAGCAATAGTAATGGTACGCACGGAACGATACAATGTACGGTAATTATCCAGGTGCGATTGTAACGAAAGATGCATACAGGACGCATGAGAGCGAAAAAGATAAAACACTTGTTAAGCAATCAACAACAAAAACGAAAAAACGTCAATAATGCAAAAAACTCGCCGGGAGCGAAAATGTAGTAAATTGTTCGAAATAGTTCACATCTGTAAGTGTCAACAAATGTTCCGGTCACTTGAATTTTACCATTCAAATCAGTAATTCGATACTATACGTCTGATTCCGGATCAATTAAATCGTTCTCGAGCACTTCCCGAAGCGCTGTAGTAACCACCTCCCTTCTAGCAAGTGGTATTGGTCGAGGTTGATGGATGCTGAATGGAGTTGCATTGGAAAGCAGTCGTATTCTGTGTTGTCCAGTTGGAGTTCGCCCAACATCGTTCTTAAACAAATTGGAATATTTCGCCTGGAAACCATAAGCTTCTATGTTTGCGACAAGCATTCTGTCAACGCATGGAGCAACTCGTAGCGATACCATGGCGTTTCGGCCCAAGAGCGGTTTACTGTTATTGCTGGACACGTACACAGAAATCCGGCACTTACAATTTTCGTTCAAAAATAACGTTGCATGTACAAAACCAAGAATGGGCACTGTATTGTTTGAATAACTGCCAAACGTGTACGATGATGGGTGTATCGGTAAAGTGGTAAAATGATTTCGGTAAAAATCGTAAGGTATTACAGTTATAGGTGAAGCTGAGTCTAGTTCCATTTTTAGAGAATGCACATTATTATCATGTTCGAAATAGACCGTACGAAGATCAGGTAAAGGCAATTTAGATTCAAAATTATGCAATGCTGTACGAGGTGAACGAGTATTTAAGGCGTAAATGTTATCAGAAGGCTGATTTGTGGAGCATAGATCACTAGAATTCATGTCATATACGCGAGAAACAGTACGTTTGCAACAAACACGAGCGAAATGACCATACTTACCGCAAATGCGGCACTGGACATTTACTGCGGGGCAGAGTTTATAGTCAGCTTTGTGTTGGGTACTTCCGCATCTAAAACAATAAACACGTTGTTTGGAGACACTATCCGTATTCGGTGCGACAGCTCTGATGCGAGTAATATCCGTACTAACTGCATCGGAGTGGAATAGTTTCACCTGCTCATTAACATCACTTTTCGTACGTGCAATGTCACATGCACTATCCCAATTGGGTTTGAGAGAATTTTCTGCAAGTATAGCTTCATGAATTCTTTGATCACAAACGCCCGAAACAAGTTGCTGAATAAGAAGCACTTCTTCAAATTTCTTTGCTGGCACGGAGTTGTAGTCGCAGCGGCGTACCGCACACAGAAGCCGAGGTATGAAATCATCAATTTTCTCTCCGGGCTGCTGCTTCATGAGTGAAAATTTGTAACGTGCCACATAGGCATTTATACGGGGTCCCCAATGTTTGCCTAGTGTTTCTAGTGCATCCTTCAACGACGTTTTCATACACAAACTCAATGCGTCAAAAAGCCTTCGACCTTCATCTCCCAGATGTAGTCGAATAAGTTTCAGCTTATGTTCTTCTGAAAGCTTGATGCCAGTATTAAAGACGGACAAAATCTCCACATAATCAATGAAAGTAGTCTTCCACGAATCTGAGGATGGTTTACCAGCAACATCGATCCAAAATTGTAGCTGTCATTCCGCAGGTTTGAAGCCGCGACGCCAAATGTTGTGTTCACAATTCGGTAAAAGAAGGAAGGCGCACGTGTATGGATAAACGTATATTCCCGCAGCAACGTACAGTAAGCGCCAGTACAAGCAAGCACGTGAAAACGCAAACGAGTCCGCAAGTGCGTCAGTCAGTCCTGTATGTAATCGGAAATGTCAGACAACGATACAATCGGACCACGTCGTGCAAGGTCGCGCAACACGTGATACAATCTGGTTGGTCAATGCCATCCGGGACGAATCATGGCAAACGTCAGCTATGTACGTGCGTGTGTGTATGTGCAAGATCGTCTGTCTGAGCACATCCCTGTTCAGGCCGAACACAACAATCACTTTCGTGAATCGAAGTTTCACTCACACGGCAACTGCCGGCGCTATTTCCGACGCACTTCCTAAGCGTGAGCCAGCTTGTTGTCTTTGTACTTGGGCCCTGGGAGAGTACATGCGGTTGGTACTCCAAGGTCTTTCTGGTTGATCCTCTTGAAGAAACGTTGGTCGTAGAAACTGAGCAAGTGAGCCGTCCAATATCTGATGATCCCGCTCCATTCATTGCATTTTAATTTCGCCTACGTGACCTAACCAGTAAACCATTTATTTATCGGTCACTTATCTGACAACAGGGTGTTCCGCTCACTGTGGCACCTGTTGATCCTGATTTTAAGATATGCCATTCTCAGCAAAAGCTGATGGAGCTGTTGATTTCAAGAAATAAAAGGCATCCGTTTAGTTCTTGTGCAGACAGAACCGACCACAGAACCACTTCTCCGGGACGTGGAAAATTTCGCACATGATCTAATATCAGACATCAATGTTGATTCTTGGTCCAAACGATCTAGGGATGTTTTTAGTGTGGTAGAGGCCTGCGAGGACGATGAAACTAAGTTTCGACTTCTGCTGCTTAAACTGGGACCAGCAGAATGTGACCGCTATACGAACTTCATCCTTGCCGCTCAACTTCAAACCGCCCTTCTATCCAGACAGCCCACACCCTGAGAAGATTTCGTAGCCATCACAATCGATAATCAGCGCTATTATATTTCTCCGTGGTGAACAAGTGCGCGCAGATGTACTTTAGTCACCCACTTTACAGTGAAAACCCGTTTCTTCGTGGTACTTGTGACGTAGAAAAACAGTTCACTAAGACTACCCATGGCACTTGTACAGGGCTCTGGTCCAGTGATCGAATGACCCTCAAATTCAGTAAACTACGTGTACTCGAATGGAATAACAGTCAATCGCTGGGGAATGCATACCCCGGTGAGTGGACGATCCGGCCACAGTGTGCGAACCAGTCAGTGAGGATAAAATCACCCGTCAAAAGAGGTAGCAAGTGCACGTAGATGGGTTCGAAATTAAAGTCGAACAATAAACAAAAGGACAAACAATCATATGAAACAGTTGGAAAAGGGTAACCAGCCACAATCGGTGGGCAGTGACTGTATGAAACGGCAGTTCATGGAACGGGACACAAGGTGGAGGAAGAGAAAAGGAGAGTGAACATGGTCTTGATAAAAGAACTAGACAAAAGTTCATTGAACAGAGGGCACTGCGGGTTTGAATGATGGTTATGAATGCAGGAACAACATATGACAATGAATACTAGATGAAAAACAGAGGAAGTGGCAAGTAACATGGTTAGATAAGGCTTATAAACGGATCAAACACGAATACGAGTCAGACTATCATGGCAACAGATGAATCAGTGAGTTTGATTAGGCAAACGCGAACACGGGGAACTACGTGACCGGTGAACGGGCGAGCATAGTAGAACCAAAAGATGCGCAAACAGCAGCTGGTTAGAATTCATAGGTTACGAGGAAGCATCGCGAGAAGATAAGACCAACAACAGGCTCAGCACATGTACAGGTTGAAGACACCGATGACATGGAAATATGGGGTAGTAATCATAAGACCGGAGAGTAGAATAGGAAATAAGTACACGATATTGGAGATGGGTAGGAAGCAAATGCTGCCCAATTGATCCGACTTACTGAGTCAGACAAACACAAGTGGTGGTTTCAACATTAGAAATGACTTCTAAGAGTAGGTGGACGAGCACACGAGGAAAACCCAAGCAGGGCGACCAAACTTAGTTCGTTGTGGGAAGTTCAATCGATAAATTGGAATCAGATGCGGTACCTATCCCATCTACCCAGAAAACCATTGTCTGACCAGCAACAGTGACAACCGATCGCGGTTCACTTTTCTGTAACCTACTAGCCACACTCGGTTGAGAACAAAATACAACAACAGCCAATCAACCCTAGGTCAGTTGTGTGGTAGAAATTATCCACAGGAATTTAAAAGCTACTCTTCGAGGAAACGGTAACCCACTTTGGAATAAAACACCACTATTAGCACTACTTAGTGTCATTAGGAAAAGCACGTAACATCGGCTGTGCTGGTATACGGCTGCTCACGTCGTCTACAGGGGAGCAGGTAGATCCCTGTGATGATTCAGTGGATACTTATCCAGGTACAGCTTCGTGGCTACGTACGCTGGGGAGCTTCAACCAGTCGGGATTGCTGAGGACAGGTACATCAGCAGCTCGCTGTGATTGGTAAACTCGTAATCTGTCGATTATTTCCTTCAATCTGATAAATTTATCCAAACCATTTCTGGAATGCAATTCACGTGCTTTTTTGACAGCCTTAGTCCCTTTGCTACTTTGGCTTGCTTAGTTCCTCGTGGTAGTGATTTCAGTACGTCCTATCAGTTCCAATATTGCGAATGCTACACTCCCCCGCCAACTGTGACTTTCAACTAAGGCTACCACACTCACCTCTTTACGCAACACATGTGAGCGCTCAAGGCGAGCTCGCCATGCAAACAGCAGTTCAAGAGCGACGTTCCAGCTGCGTCAGAGGCAGCTACTCATGTGTTCCTCTTCGTTTATCGTGTCTGATAACCACTACAACAGAAAAATACGTGTCGGTTTCGCGTGATGAAATGCAGAGCGAAAAGGTACGTCGTGCAAATCGTGAGGAAACACGACGCTGTTTTTGTTAACAGCCTCAAACCTATCGTCATAGAATGCAAAGCTCCCGGCCAACTTAGCGGGCTCACGTGGAGCAGCCCCCGGCACCGAGTGATCTGCCACTCGCAGCACCAACGACTACATCTAGACACCCTGCGAGCATTGGTCCACCAGGATCGCCAATCTTACTGGCAACACAAATTGGCCTTGTTGGAGGCCATCTACGACACCTCGTCCGTCTTGCTGATTTCGTAAACATTTTTACAGCCGGTTGTTAGTACTAACTTTTAGAGGTTATCGTAGAATCACCAGTCAGCGGGCATATCTACCCTTTTTCTTCCGGGATTCTGCTGGCTACGGTAGCATAGAATGCCGTTTGCCTGTCACCGAAAAATACTTTTCAGTTTAGGTGTCCAGCATATGGTCGTCTCACCTACATTGAATCTCGAGGCTTCGAAAGTTTCTGTCACTGCAACTAGGCCTGTCGCTGGCACAAGGTTAAAGTTCTTGCTCCTCATGGAAATGTGCAGAATAACTGTCATTCCGAATGAGCGAAAGGCATACTATTTAAGTCACGAAAAGTATATTGTTTTCAACTGAGGAATCGTTTGAGACTGAATTCAGCTAGCTTCATCCCAATCATGAAGTCGACGTGTTGTTTGACCCAAAAAGTGCCTACACAGCTTACACATTTTAGAACGGAAAATGGAAGATGTGAACCGGAATCCCGTCTTGACTGTCTTCATAAATGAACGGATAGAAGACATTTTTTATACTACAATGTGTATGTGGTTGACATAGTGAATATTGTTCAGTTTCTTTCGCATGGACGGTAGAGTGGATCACAGCAGAACTCGAGAACAATAAATCGTAACTGACTATGCGTACTAAACGGACATATTCACCAAAAACAAGGAAACAAATGAGACGGCCAAATTTCCCAAAATGAAAGGAGAAGTCACCCCAACGGGCACTGAAATGTTTTGTTCGTTAAGCATACAAGTTATGGCATTTTTATAGGCAATATAGATACGGAGAAAAGCATAGTCAAGCAGCATTCGGATGGCAGGTGCACGCGTAGTCATTATCAGTTACTTGAATGTTGTTTGTCTACAGAGTTCGATGGAATGTGTGGACTCACAATCGATGAGCGTATTATGTAATCAAAATCTGGAATGAACTATATTTACGTGATGTTGGTTGTGTGAAAAATAACTTGGTGTTATCGATCGCATGTCGGATTAGACGAAATTTGTTTTGGGACCTAATTTACAATGCTGAATTAATCACAGCATCACCAAAAAAACTAATATTGTTAGCACGGATGGACCAGATAAATCTGGCATCAAATTGTGCTCGCATGTGGACACAAAACAGAGTATGTTTGCACTATGTAACCAAATTCGAGAGCCTTTGATAAGGAGTTGAAACCTAGTCAAATTCTGACTGAAGGTATCGTTTTCAGGTTTACGGATGACTTGAGGAACAGAGGCCTCAATTTCACAACGGATAACTTTCACACTATTCCTAAGCTGACCCGTACGTGCATCAGAAGTACGTGCAGCCTTAAATGCACTGTACGTTGTCATTTCATCAGGTTCTTCTGTTATTCTAGGCCGTGAAATATACAATTTTCGAGTTCTTCTGTTGCCAGAATTTTGGTGGACAACAAATATTTACGCAAGGCACCAAAGTATATCGTTTTAAGCAGTAGTGCCACGGTTTTAAAGTGCCTTTCCACGATTGCATTCTATTCCTCCCTAATAACTTAGGAACCTTTGAAAAGATCTTGAAAATGGCTTTCGAATGCTATCAGATTGATTATTTCGGGATGTTTATCTCCGGATTTATAAGGGAAAGTGTAAGTTTGACTGATGCATCAGTCTTCAAACTAATCAAAAGGACGTCTCAAAGAGTCAGTGGATGGAAGTTCTGAGTAAGTTTGAAATAGTTCCGAATATTTTCAACATTACTCTGAGCAATTTTGACATGACTCCAAAATAATTTGAAAAATTGTAGTAAAGAACGTAATGTTTAGTCGTTCAGTAATTGGTTAGTTTTGGATTTGAGGATGGAAAGGAATATATAGCGTGGAAGTGGGAACTAAACTTTCTGCCACTTGGAAATAGGTTTTACCTGAAATACCTTCTCCAAGGCATATCGCAGGAGGGGTGGGGCGTAATTGTCTCGTTCTGCACGTAGGTGTAAAGATAACGAACCAGTTTAAGTCAGCTCAAGCCATGGTAATTCTTTGTTGACTAACGAAGAACTTTATTCTAGCCCTGCATACGCTGCTGATACGTTTAGCCTCTGCCACTTCCCTTTCTGATCCCGGGGGTTTTTGGTCTCAAAAACCTCCTTCTTCTGCGTTAGTCCAACAGGTATCCGATGGGGCTTGGTTGTGGAGATTTGCCCTTAGTCGTGACTCATTTCCCGGATACAAAAAGGTCCACCAGCCGCTCTATGTTTCCTGCGACGAAGTAGCCAGAGAAAGTGTTGAGACCATGGTCCGATGCACTAAGGGGAAAGAATGAAGACAGGCTGGAAACCTTGGCACTACCAGAGGCTCGCAACAGATTGCGTACGTGTGTGATTATTTCCACGATCGGGGATTGGGAAGGAGGATGTGGTCAGTTGCGAAACTTTGTTAATTATTGCAAAAGCTTTTAATTCACTACTGAAGTCCGTTGTACTTGAAGAACGCTTGAATCAAAAGCTCTCGTGAAACTTCTAGGGACGAATCAGATTGCTAATCTTCTAATTCTTAAGATAAACATTTCAAATGGTACAGACTGTCTGTGCTATTGGGTAGGCAAATGGAGATCCAGTTCTAAGGTGGACAAGAAAGTTAAAAGTTTGTGCTTACTTTTATAAAAATTACCGCATGATTAAAAAGGTGGTCTAACTAAGACGTAGATGATGGCCTTGTGCAAATGAAGAAAAGCAAGGGGCACAATATGTGGCTTCAGAGAGGAGAGAAATGTCTTTTCAGAACGAACAGGAATGTGAATGAACGAATGGACCTAGATCAATATCGTAGCCAATATCACGAATGTATCCTCATTTAAATCGAATGGAGAGTGAATGCACAAAGAGTCGTGTTGTATAGATTTTCATACGCTTGCTGGTTTCGTTTTACATAGCATTTCATGAACAGTCCTCCTTTTACATTTTAGCTGATATACTCCATTTATTAGACGAGTAAAGCGTTCTCATTCTAACCCCGTCTTCTCAATCATACTGATTTTGCCGATTCCGTTGCTAGTCTACGTTTCAGTTTACTCGTCTGTTAAATCATGGATTGCTACCTTCGTCTTGACAAATTCGACACAGAACTGAACTCGCCGGATGTTTCCAAGCAGTGGACCTACGGGCTTCGAACATTCAACGCCTTTTCAAAACGCGTGCAATCAGATGACTCCGATAATATGGACGTGCTTATTAACTTTCTTACACATTCTGTTTATGAGCATATATCTGACCATAAAACCTTTGAAAGTGCCATTTCGCTCATTCATTTTTTTAATGTGTGCCCCAAAAGTGTGGTTTTTGCCCAATACTTTCTCGCTACTTGTAAACAGGATAGTGCACGAAATATGGACCAATTCGTGCAGAAAATTAGGACATTAGCAAAGGATTGCGATTTTCATCCAGTGACTGCTGAAGGGTATCGTGATGACGCTATGCACAATGCCCTGATAACTGGATTGCAGTCAAATAACATAAGAACGAGGCTTCTAAAACAACCGAATCTGAATTTTCAGGCTGCTTATGATATGGCTAGATCTTTGGAAGCCGCTCAGAAGCAGTCACAGTCCTACGGAGCTGACAGTATTACGTGTGCTGTGGCACCCACCATGATTCCACATGTAACTTTTCAACTAGCCCCAAAATCTGAATCTGCAACGATTACGTCTGCCATGCCCAAAGAAACGTTATTTCTGTAGTTATTCCAAACTCTCCCCGCTAGAGAAGCTATTTGTAAAGCTTGCCGGGAAATTGGACATTTCAAACGTGCGAGCAAGTCTAAACCGTTTGGTTCTTCAGTCTCTTCGGTTCTCAGTCCTATAGTATCGTCAGTTGTTACCGCTGCTGCTCCTGTCTGTTTGTCTCAGGAGACTACCCAGATTCTTGTAAATGGAGTAGAACTACAAGCACTGATAGAGACTGGGAGTTCCGAAAGTTAAGTGTCCCAGTGAGCCGTCTATACTTATCATTGGCAAGTTCATTCGTGCGGTTCTAAAATTGCTACAGCCACAACATCGTTGACCTGCGATATTGCTGGTCACTGCAGTGTATCAATTCGCTATCGGGACATTTCCTTTAATGAAGTAAATCTGTCGCTGATGGAAAATTTGTGCGCAGATGCACTTTTGGGGCATGACTTACTCGGACTTCATAACAAAGTGGAAATACCATTTGGTGGCACACGTAACACGTTCCCGTTATGTAGCCACAAGATTTGCAGCCAGCAGAAGGTTTACGGTCTGTGGAACATTTCAGCGGCGGTCTACTCACTATCGGTGCGTCAAAGTCGACCATCCATGCAAGTTAGTATATTCGTATTTTAGTTTTCCCCAACCGGTTTAGAAATAGGGTTGATTGTTACTGAGACTATTTCATGTTGTTTTATTGCGTCTGTATGCTTATGTACATTACGCAGAACACGAGTTCCAGTGTGTTTTGCTCCGTCCCACTAACTCTAGTGAGAAGTCCATTCCGCCCACAAATCCTCTCATTTTAGTAGCAAGAAACATACCGTTTATATAGGAAGAAACAATCACTGACGTCAATCGTTGCAACGCAGACTACCTGGTTCATACTGGAATCAAGTAGCCTGTCTTCTGATTGGTTGGTTGGTCACATGACCAGTTACCCCTTGACGGGACTGCATTCACGTCTCATCGATCCGCTGCTTTGTCACTTGCGCATCCGCTGGCACGAGCACTGACCTGGATTCCGGACAGGTGCTGATATGCCGATTGCTGACGCGATATGGCGTGTTATCGACCATGAGTCAGCACACCGTCACATAGCATGTGCCCATGCAGCCATTGTTTTCGCTCTTAAATTGCGCGCAGTTCGGGCAGGAGCTACATTGCTTTCATTGCGAATCGCATGCGTGCTTTATTCCAATTCCTATTAATCGCATTTGGCGTCGCGGTCATGAAACCTGCCACAGATTCCTGTGTCTTAGAACCTCTGAATAATCATGGGACTTCCCGTGAAATGGAAGATTACCTGGAACGTTACGAAATCTGGGTTTTCACTAGAAAGTATGTGTAGTCTGAGAAAAAATTTCTCTTCTATCTGTCATCTAAAAGGATGGTTATTCTCTTGTGGAAATTGTGGCTTTTCCTAATTCACCCGTTTCTCAGCCGCATGAAGTCCTCAGAGATTCGCTTCTTCGACATTTTCAGCAAGGTAATTTTGGAGTTTTGGAACGAGCAAAATTTCATTCACTGATTCGTGGGGATCAGCAGCCCCTCCGTGATTTCATTTCTCAACTGCAAACTCAGGCTTCCCGGTGCAATTTTGGCAACCAGTTACTAATTCAGTTACGTGATCGACTGATTTCCGCAATCACCTGTTTTTACTTACGAAGCCAGCTACTACTGGATTGCACTTTCAGTCTGATAAACTCTTGTGTGAACGATTTCAAGATGTGAACGTAGTTGTTCATGAGGAACCATCCATGTTGTTTATTGCTGTCAATGCCCAGAAGCCAACAGCCCAGAAGCCGCACCGGTTCAAACGTCTTTATGAATCAAATAGTAGGAGAAATTCGTCCCCACCTCAACAGAGAAATCAACAGCGATGGAATAATTGGCAGTCTTGTGGTGTGAAACCTTCACCTTTGACTCGTCGCTTACGTAAGGTTACTTGTCATAAATGCGGTAAAATTGGCCCTATTCAATCCGTTTGTCAATGTGCTAGGGTTTGTGTAACTGACAGTTCCAGTACTCATTCTCGTTTTTTTCCTGATTTTCAGTCTCCATCCTTAGCCGTTACCAAATCTTATTCATCTTGTCATGTTACTCGCACCTATGTTGGTAACCATTCCATTAAATATTCATTCATATTGGATACCGGCAGTGTAATTCAGCGTTTCCAGCCCCTTGTAAATATTAAACCTGTTACCATTTCCGTGAAAGGTATTACTGGTCATGATTTGAATGTATTAGGGACGTGTGAACCATCGCCCACCAACGCCAAATCCAACACTAATCAGTGCTCATTCCTTTCATTGACTCACAAATCTCAATTGTTGGTCTTAATTGCATGAAGAGACTTCATATTTCTTTATCCTTCTTCTCTGATTGCTATGATTCCCGTTTTTAGAATTTTCCAGGGCTTCAGGTGGCGTCAATATGACGCCGTTTTTCTCGAGGTACTGAGGCCACCAGAACTTCTTAAACGTCGGATATTGCCTTTGCGTGAACCAGTGAAGAAAGCCATCGACCAGTTGGTCGCGAAAGGCGTCCTAACACAAGTGAGTGCGTCATCGTGGGCTACACCAATCGTGACCGCATTGAAGAGGGGTGGGGAAACTCCGAGGATCTGTGGGGATTATCGCATTACTGTGAATAAATTCCTGAAGCAGACCAGCTGTTCTTCGGTGGAACCGGAAGACATTCTGCATCAGTTTCATGGTTCAAAATTCTATTCCAACTTGGATATTGAAGATGCACTTCTACAAACACCGTTTGACGAAAAATCCCGTGAGTTCACAACAATCACTACACCTTTTGGACTACTTCAGTACAACTTTTTACCTTTTGGTCTTAGTGTGTTACCTGGAATTTTATAAAATGCCATTAATTCTCTTATTGCTGGTTTGCAAGGTGTCGTCGCTTATCAAAACAATATCATTTTTCACGCACCAACCAGCGAATTACATGGTGAACGTTTGTGTTTGTTGCTTGAACGGCTCCGTGTACATAATGTTGCTATTAATCCCGACAAATGTTTTTTCAACCACTCATTTCACGTGTTTAGGATATCTGGTAAACGAGCATGGTTTTCGACCCGATCCTGACCATTTTTCTTCTATATCGCATGCACGTTCAACTACGTCTTTCGAAGAACTTCGTTTGTTATTGGGTTTACTGCAGTATTGTTCCAGATTCATCCCAGACTTTTCTTCTAAAGCAGAAACCTTGTTTGACCTTTGTTCACAGAACTCATTCAAGTGGCCCCGTGCACATGAGTGTGCGCTTCGACAGTTGTTCAATTTCCTTTCTACCAATGCCGTTTTGCATTCATTTTCACCCAAGTTACCATCTATTATCATCACGGATGCTTCTCCCACTGGCATCGGAACTGTGCTCGAACAGGATGGTCATCCAGTGCTGTGCATTTCGCATCGACTTAGTCCTGCAGAACATGGATATTCACAAACAAAACGCGAGGCTCTAGCTGTATTCTGGGTAATCACTTGATTACACAAGTACGTGTTTGGGTCACACTTCACGTTAGTGCCTCATCATGAAGCGTTGAAGTTTATTTACAATCCCCACAACTCGTTATCGAAGTCATCCGCAGCCATGTTTCAACGGTGGTAGGTTGCTCTTAGTGCATATTCTTATGATATTCAGCATGGTAAAGCAGAAACTATTCCTCATGCGGACTATTTGTCTCGTTACGCCACTTCGGGGGAAACCTCCTCTGACTGTTGGTTAACCCAGCCACTTCCTTCAAATTGATCCGATTTATTTCGTGAAACTTGGAAGTATTATCATGCCATTTTGTCTTGCGTTCGACATAGTTGGAAATTGGATATCAAACGTCGATTCCCGGAGTCATACAAGCCTCACGAAGGCATTTCTGTGACTTGTGATGGCGTTTTGTGTTTCAATGATCGTATTAATATACCACCTATATTGCGGCCAGCCGTTCTGGCTGATTTGCATTCCGGACATCTTGGTATTGAAAAAATGAAATCCTTGACCCGACTTATATTTTGGTGGTCCGAACTGAACAATGATTTAGGCCAGTTTGCCAAACATTGTATCGACTGTGTGCATAAAATTCATTCCCAACCTTCCAAGTGGACTCCGTGGCCCATATCGTGCCAGACCTGGCAGCGGGTTCATGCTGATTATCGTAGACCATTCCTGAACAAGTACTACGCCTTCATTTTCATCGGTTCTTATTCCAAGTCGCCAGAGGTTTATTTCACTACTTTAACGAGCTCCGATTTTACTATAACTGCACTTCGCAAGACATTTCGCCGAGAATCGGTACCATATGCATTGGTTCCCGATAACGGGAGTCAATTCGCTGCTCAGAAGGTGGCAGACTGGTTGAATTCCATGGGTTGCCATCATGTGTTAACTCGTCCGAGTCATCCGCTGTCAAATGACATTGTTGAAAATTTTGTACGAACAATAAAGAGTGCTGTCGAATCCACAAATGCAGTGAACTCGAGCGAACCGTGGACAGTTTCCCAGTGGATTATCGCAATTCTGTCCATTCAACCACGGGTAGTAGTCCGGCGAGGCTGTTCAAGAGCCGTACACTACGTACCAATTTACTCCAGCTCGAGTCCTCGGAATTTGCTTACCACCGAGGGAATGATTTGAGACCCTCAATAGGCGTTATAATTGGGCAACTTGGGAAAAGACTTCGTCTGGTTTTGGATCTCAGTGATGGTTCCATTCATCAAAGACATGTAGATCAGATTGTCTTTATTGCTGTTTCCGATTGTGATCCCGTTGATAATAATTCTGATCTTTCTGAGTCTTTTCCAGATGTCAATGATCCCAGTTCAACAGAAACTATCCGAAGATCGGAACGTTACAGATTAAAGAACGCCGTCATTACAAAAACCCTGAACTTCTTTCAAGCTGCGGCGAATGTGGTGATTGTTATTGAGAGTACTTCATGTTGTTTTATTGCGTCTGTATGTTTATGTGCATTACGGTTGCGCAGAATGCGAGTTCGAGTGTATGCCAATCCAGTCGGTGTTTTCGATCTTTAATTGCGCGTAGTTAGGGCAGGATCTATATTGCGTCCATTGCGAATCATACGAGTGCTCTCCCAAGCAGCAGAGTACGCAACACGGTTGGGCTTAAGTCGGGCTAAAATGACTCCTGACATGTGCCTTGAAAAGTTGCACATTAGTTCATGAATTTTTCTGAGGATTATAATAATGAGAGGACTACAGTATTGATGAGCATGTATCTGCGTTACAAAAACAGCACATTTTGTTTGACTGAATGCCCATGTGGTCAGAAGGTGATGTACTGGTTTTCTTCATTCCCCGCTTTTAGGAAATGCAGTTCGGTTTTTATATGGAGAAAAGTGATTCGCCATCCATAGAGATAACTAATGCGCATTTTTACAGTTTTTTTAAACCCTGGTATATTGTTATCCCTCCATATATATAATTCCATCGATATATATATATATATATATATATATATATATATATATATATATGCGCGTGTAAGTGTATGCACGCATGTATTTCCTTGGACATCAAAGAAGTCGTTTTGTAGTGTTTTTTCCTTTGGAATTCATGCAGTATTGAGTAATGATCACAATGTACCGTCGGTCATTCATATCCAGATTATGCGAATCAGAATGCATTTTTATACCTTAAGAGACGACATGGAAGAGTTGTTGAAGGCTAAACAAGGTCCTCAGCGCAAAGTGGTTTATTTGTGGCAAGGCCACATTATGAGAGCTCCGGCGTTCATGGCCTGAATCACAGTCAGTGGGTGTGCTAAGAAAAACCGAATGTTGCCAAACATTTCTTCAATCTTTATTCACAGTAGATAGTTACTTCTGGTATCCATGTTGTTGAAGTAGAGTCACGAGAGTTTGGCCAACTGCAGATCTGGGGTCTATGGATAGTTCAAGCAGCAGTCTACTCACGACCCATGTATCAGGGTCGATCATCCATGCAGGTTAGTATATTCGTAATATTTTAATTTTTTCAGCTGGTCGCAAAATACAGCTTGAAAGAACCGTGTGTGCCGCTGGTTTGGGAGTGCGCAGTAAAATGCCGTTCAAAACAGGCCGTCAAGGGTGGATGGACGAAGTTTGTTGTCTTTGACCAAACTCCAGGCGCTGTTTGTTCCCTCCCAAGAATCGCAGGAGAACCGGTGTCTTTCACTGAGAGACATCACGCGTCCGTTTATCAATGGTGGAAATCAAGGCGATGCAAAATGATAATGCACGTACATGATTTATCATTTTATTCGAAAGGAATCTCAGACTAATTTTTCTGCCGAGATTTATTTTATTCGTTCGGTGTAATGCACACCTCTTCATGCACTCCGGATGTTCCTCTGATTTAGTTCATAGTTTATTTGATATCTTCGTATTTCATTGATCATTGTTGTTTTGATACATAGATTACCAGATGTTAATCCATTTTGATGAAAACAGTTTTCAATCAAACTATTTTTGAACCCTGCTTGTGAAATTCTTCTGTTGTCCAACGTTTCTTTAAGTGCCATTGTCCCACCTTAGTGCATGATATTTCAGATCCGGTAACCACGTAACACAAGAATGATGAAAGTCTTCCGAACATTCTGAATGAAGCAATTGCAAGTTTGTACAAGCTTTCAGAATACCGTTTTTATAATAAACGTAGTGATTTTCACAAGCTGTTTTTCTAGTCAGTAATTATTAAGTGGTTTCCATCGAAAAGATGGATATTGGTAAATAAACAATGAAGCGGGCTGTTAGGATGAACTGGGAAAAGAAGAGGTACCCATTTCCATCAACATCTTTGAACGTTGTGCTTAGCCCGACGCGCTCCTGATTGGGCGCAGTTAGCGCTGCTCAACGTCAGCCCGAAGTTAGTCCAATGCTAGCTCAACGCTAGCCCGAAGTCAGCCCAACGTGGCCCATTGCGCGCCCAAATGGGGCGCGTGTTGAGCGTGCTGCTTGAGTTAGTCCAATCCATAATTATCACAGAAATACAGATTGAAAGAACCACGTTTGCAAACATGAACGTGAATGGTCATTTACAGATCTTGTCCGATGATTTTATAACCACTGTAATAACCACGAGGCCATGTTGTGGCTTGCTGCACGCTCTGAGCTATCTTTTGCCGGGTATTTCGCGTTACTAAAGGGCAATATCGCGTACACCACGGTTGTGAGGTGCGGCTATCGGTTTCCTTTACCAATCGTATTTGGAAAAACTCAAGTCGTTCATCAAGAGACCAGAAAGACTAGCAGAATAACTATTCCGAAGAATTCACGAAGTCAGCAACATGCGCTCCGAAGGGAAGGTAATGTTTTCGCGTATGACATTTTAATTCCCATTTGTGCCTTACGCATTTTCCCTGTGTTCTGTCTTCAATACTCCACTACGCAACCAGATAAAATTACCATCATCAACAAACACCCTGAAAAATGCTCAGTTGGTCGATAAAGTACCTTTCTAATGTTTTATTGTATCGGGCAGTTTTTTCACACGGTTTCTCAATAAATCGTCTGTTTTTGGATGAGGTACTATTGGACACACTCACTGCACCCATTCACGCAATCACTTGTAAAGGTTTATCGCTTTCAAACAACCCCTATGACGCCATTGTTCCAATTTTGCATACAGTCACCTAAGTTTGTATTTTTCAACTGTAACTTTCTGGATTACGTATTTAAGTGTGACTACAGACGACGTCTATTCGGTATGGAGTGGCACTGACCGGCTGCTAGTTTGGAAATGCGCCACGAAAAGTTGTTCAAAAACACGTTCATTGTTTCCGTCGAGGGTAGGTCAATGGAATTCGTTATATTTGACTAAACCCCAGACACTGTTCGTTCAATTCTGAGGTTCGCAGAAGAACCGGTGTCTGTCATTGAGAGACGAAGCGTTGGTTCATCAGCCCTAGAGATCAAGACAATGCAAGATGGGGAATAAATCTCAATCTGCTTTTCCTTTTGGAATTATTTTGTTCATTTGGTGTTATCAACACTTATTCAAGCATTCTGAAGTTGATAACAATTCATCGTACATCACAACTCTATATATATCTCAGATTTAGTTCATAGTTCATTTGATATCTTCGTACTTCATTGATTCTAGTTGTTTCCACACAAATTATCAGATGTTAATCCGTTTTGTTGAAAACAGTTTCCAATCAAACTATTTTTGAAGCCTGCTTACGAAAATGTTTTGTTGTCCCACGTTTTCTTGAGTGTAATTTTCTCACCTTCCTGTATCTTGATATTTCAGATCCGGTGACCACATAACACAAGGATGATGAACATCTTCCGAAAATTCTGAATGAAGCAGTTCTCGAATTGCAAACTATTGTACAAGCTTTCAGTATACCATTTTCATCATAAACTTAGTGATTTTCATATACAGTTTCTTAATCAGCGGTAAAATACCGGTTTCGATGAAAAGGAAAGATAATGATCAAATAGACCAAGGATTAGACAGCTAAGATGGATTAGGAAAGCAAGAAGTACCCGTTTCAAGCGATATTTTCCAGCGTTGGGCTTAGTCCAACGCCCTACCAATCGGGCCGAATAGCATTGCCCAACGCTTTAAATGGTGCAGTCCAACGTTTGCCCAACGCGTGCCCAGTTGGAAACCCGTTGGGTGTGCTGCTCGAGCTTTTGCATGATATTAAGCAACATATACCAAGCGAAAAGTAAATACTTCAAAGATTGAGTAAAGCCGTCTTGTTCACAAGTTGCGCGGAGAAATTAAATGTGCATTTAACCTTCTTGTTGTTTGTGGGTGTTTTAGCAACCTGGAGGTGACTGAGTTTGAATGCGTAATTTCATGACCAGAAATTTTTTACCAAAATTGTTACGCAACTGTGAGCAGTTTGTGTTGTTCGATGACACAGAGCTGTGCGTTGTTAGTCTGCCTGCTGTAAGGACATTTGGCCTTCGTCAATTGAAAAATCACATTTTTCGACTGCTCTACTTGCGGACGGTAGAACTTCTAACTGTCCTAGATAGTATTGCGTCCGATGTCGCTCTTAAACGTTAAAGTGAACGACATCTCAATACAAATGGTTCTTGACCTATCCCACTGATTTTTACCGTTTTTTGGCACGCGTCGAACCTTTTGGCTTGTTGCTTGTTCCATAGATCTTTCTTGGGTTCTAGTTAGTACTTGGTATGCGGAGTACTAAATTGATGAGCACTTTGTCTTTTCTAATTATTTTTGTAGATCCTCGAGTGCCGATATATCATTTTGTCAATTTTAGTCAGTGTTAACTCAATATATATATCCAGTTTTTTGCATTTTTCTCACTGCATCGGTTCTTTATTTACTTTCTGGCTAATTTAAATTTGTTATACCATTTGCAATATGAGCGACCTTAAATTTTTCGATGCCGAGGTAAATGCACTTGTCGTTCCGCTCGCACCGTCCAGGTAAAGTAACCCTAAGGCTTGGTTCGCTCATTTAGAGTCAACTTCTGCTCTGCGCAGTGTGACTACGGAAAGCTGTAAATTTCATGTAATATCGAATGAGCTGAATGGGCTCAACCCCGCACAGAACTATCAAGAATCAAGAACACCAACACCGAAAAGTATGTAGCGTAATATTTTGTACGCGTGGTATCACGTACGGTACAAGTATGTATTATAACGGAGAGGATACAGTTAAGTGAAACAGAACGAGTCCTTCTTGAGTATCACATCCGCCGCACGCTGAATTGAAGGGGGTGTGTTCGTAATCTCTTCGTGGTAATGAACAGATTCTTTCAGATCTTCGGATACTTGTTTGTTCTGCGGGATTCTCGGATTCAAATGCATCTAGATCGAAGTCATAAGTTGGTGCAGCACCAGGTGACATGACATCTAACTGACTTCCTTCACTGAACTGTACCTGATCAACATGACGTCTGTGACTGGTTAGAATTTCCAGATCCAGTATGGTGACCATCCGGTTCCCGTTGCGTGAAATGACTATTCCGTTCGCCGGTCGTAAACCAGTCCCTCTGAAATAACTGACATAAGCTTTCAACATACACTCAAAACTGGTTCTCAAACCACGGCACATAAACAACTGGGAAGGACTTTTACCTGTTGCAGTGTGTGTAGCGTTACAACATTGCATAAGAAAATTGTCAACGGCATGATCAAGTTCAAAAAGTCTATGGAGATTCACAGAATGAATTGCACTCTTAAACGTGCGTACAAAGCTCTCTGCAAAGCCACTAGACTGACGTGGAGCCGTGTATACATGTTTGCAATCAAGACCTTTTACCCACACATCCAAGAATTCAGCAGTGAAATGTGTGCCATTGTCAGTAACTAGCACAAAAGGAACTTCTTCTCTGCTGAATGTTTTCCTGAGAGCAGTTTGTGTGAAGTCATCCGTAGGTGACGTTGTTAAATATACATCTGGCCAGCGTGAGAAAGCAACAATGACCACTAGAACGTAGTTTTTACCCAAGAAGGGTCCACAATAATCTGCATGTACCCGTTGCCACACCTCACATGGCATTGGCCAAGGAGGCCATTTTGAGGGTTTTGAATGTATCCTACGTAAACACTACTTGCAGTTTTTAGCTGTACGTACTATGTCGACATCCAGTTCCGGCCGCCAGCAAGCAAGCCGTGTCAATGACCTAACTTTGTTGACACACAAATGCCCTGAATGAAGACCTGCCAATATAACGGAACGGAATGGTGGAGGAATCACCACACGGTCTTTAGGCACAGTAATCCATCTGGAGTGATCGACAAATAATCGCGCCGAGATTAGACGTCAGGGAATTGCCGCTTTCGTTCGACATCCAACCCTGACGTAGAGCTGAAATGATTGGGGCAAAAAACGATTTTGTATCCTTCACAAGATCTTTACGCCGCACTGGTAGTGGTTGTACCAACAAACAATCACGAGTGACCAATGGTTGAGATGAATATGGCATTCGGGATAGAAGATCAACGTGTGGTACGTAGTTAGCACTACGATACAGAATATCATATTCATATAAGCTTAGGGAAGTACTCTATCGTTGAACCACTGCAGCTGATGATTTAGACAACGAATGACGCGGATGATGGACGAACTTCAATGCCCCATGGTCAGTAACTATGGTGAACGTCTTACCAAACAAATATTTGTTCGAACATTTGACGGCCGAGTAAGCTGCCAGGGATTTTCCTTTTGTTCGTGAATATCCTTGCTCGGACTGAGTGAGCCTCGTTGAAATGCAGATGATTGGTAGCTCGCATTGTTTAAGAGCAGCACCTATGTCCATAGTAGATGCATCCGTAATAACAACTGAATGATCTTTCGCACGCAGCGGCTTCAGAACAACGCCGGAATGTTGATACGATAGCAACTTAGGAAGGGTTATTTTCATAAGTTTGATTCCAAAGAAAGGAATTGGTTGACATAATACTGAACAAACAACTGGCTTGCTGAGAAAAACTTTGAATAAAATGAGCATAATACTGAAAAACACCAAGAATAGAACGTAATTAGTCAATGTTTGTGGGTGAAGATGTAGTGCCCATAATCCTTCTCAGAAAATGGCTGTTTTCTGGACATCATTTGGGGTCTAATTTCTCTATTATCTCTTCTGACGTTCGACATCGACAACATTGTGTTGTTCGGTTGCTTACGTTTAACTGGACTGACCTTTCCAAGGTTCCCGCCTACCTCGTTTCGAACCACTGTCAATTTCGATCTTTCGCCGATTGCACGCGCTCGCGGTTGGGTTTCTGCTAAGCCGTTGCGGTCATTTCCGTTCGGTGTATCTCTCGTATCGGCACTATTCCGGTGCCACGATACATAGAATACACCATTGCATCCCCCAATCAACTCACGTCTTCTCTAATCGTCCGATAGAGGGGATAACGTTGGTATTCCGCTGTCAGACCGAATAGAAGACACGTTCACTAGCCGCCCTCGAGCGCGTTCTACACTGTTGAGCCCGAAGCCTTCGGAAAACTCCCGGATTATTTGTCCGCTCGGTGATTCTGTGACTTTTCGCTGATTCACGTCCTCGTTCAGTTGCACGATATATATATATATATATATATATATATATATATATATATATATATATATATATATATATATTCGCTATATGATATCCCAACATATTCAAGTCTGAGGATAAGATGCAGCCGGACACAGTCCTCAATTTGTCTGCGGTTGCTTACAAGCCAGTGGCGTTTATCCCGCACGGCCCCGAGTTTTGGTGTGCAGCGTCGGAGCTGCATTTTGAGGCCTGTTGAATCAACGGCATTCGCAAACGGTTTTCCTGTGTATTACAGACAGTCTTTTAGAAGACGTTCGAGAGCGGCTGGTGAACGTATCTCCTATTGGGTCTAGCAACGAAATACCAACGATATCCTCTCTATCGGACGAATAGAGAAGACGCAAGTCGGTTTGCAGATGCAAGGTGTATTCTATATATTGTGGCACCGAAACAGTACCGATACGAGAGACACACCGAACGGAAAACGAAACGAAACGCAACGGCTATGCAGAAAGCAAACCGCGAGCGTGTACAATCGGCGAGCGGCCGAAAGTGAAAGTGATTCAAAACGTGGTCGATGGAAACCTCGGAAAAGTCAGTCCAGTAAAACGTACGCAACCGAAGAACACTATGAGGTCGATGTCATACGTCAGAAAAGACCGTAGAGAAAAAAGATCCCAAATGATGTCCAGAAAATAGTCTTTTTCTCAAGACGATCGAGGTCACTACAGCAGCCCCCCGCTAGAAAGCACGGAAAGCTTTCGAAAAATGTCAAGGAGGAGAAGGCATACAAACGATATTCGTGCGCATGCATCCGTGCAAAATACGTGAATGTAGCTGTGCCGTAGGATGCTGACGGGCAAAATCCGTTGTATGCAGGAACCTGTAGCGGTTGCCATCTTCGTTCATACTTTTACCACGTTTATTGTTTAACTGAACGCTGACTTCCAAGCGCGGTTGCCATTTGACCGTTGCTCTTGCGCACGCTCTAACGCACGCTCCCAAATACACGCTAACCACTATCTCTCCCAATCGCCTTCTCGTTCTCACGGGTCGTGGAGAATACCGTTCTGGTTAACATATTTGTGCAGTGCCGCACATTAGAGTAACGTGCAAGTGGTCCACGCAGTACAAAGGACCGAAGCACGCGTTTACTAAGGAAACCGCGAAGTAAGGTCTAATCAACCTTACAAACCGTAGAATGATGGTCGAGCGTAAACCAGATTCGTTGTCAATGACATTGGTTGCGTGAATCGCCATCCGGGTGTGCCACACCAATAACGTCCAACGTCGAGTAACCGTTAACCAATATGATATCCGGAAGCCAAGTCGGTAGGTTCGTCAATGACAAGGACCGAGAGCGACAGGGCCGATCCAGAATGCAAACGTTGGTGCCAAAATTCTCCAGATTTCGTGGGACCAGCGAAGCGTACCATAAGGCGAGGTTTCATGAAACGAAAAGAAACGGAGAACTGGTGTAGCAGCCGCAATGGACTTGACTAGAATACAGTAATAACTAATGAGGTATGTTAAATCGTGTCGAAAAAATAAACACGATGGTTATCACTGTGAAGTGCAATGGTTAAGATCGTGTTTGACCTAGTCCCGAAAACGTGCTTGCAAACGATCTTCCAACCGGAACGTGAGACGGGAGCCTCATTTACGGACGGGTGTGTAGGCGTGCTCTGCTGACTTGAACGTTGGACAGTATTCTCGTTCGAGGACGTAGCAGGGCCAACGGACTGCTTACTTCAACGTGAGACGACAATCTCATTCGAAGCCGTAGCAGTACCAGCTGGGTGCTGTCCTGTACGTAAGACGGCAGCCTCATTCGAAGTCGGAGCAGACAACGCTAACTGTAGACCTTGACGTGACACGGAATTGTCGTCAACAGGTAGTGCAGGGTTAACATCGAATCTCATGTCAGCGGGCGATAAGCTATCATCAGCGTATGCAGATTTGAAACGATCGATGCCAACTGTAACGACGCGACCGTGTCAATCAACCTTGAAGGTCTTATCGTGACGAGAAATCACGCGAAATGGACCTTCGTAAGGCTGTTGTAATGGTTTCCGTACCGAATCAACACGAATGAATACATGCGAACAAGTTTCGAGTTCGGTTGGAACGAAAACCTGTCGTCGCTGCATTCGAGTCTGAGCCGGGGAGAGATTTTGCATGTACGTAGACAAACGGTGAACGTAAGTCTGTACAGCAAGTGAGTCTGTACTCCGTGGCGTAAAGAATTCCCCAGGCAGTCCTAGTGTCGTGCCTTAGACAAGTTCTGAGGCGGGACATTGGATATATGCCTTTATGCAAGTCCTGATACCAAGCAGAACTAGCGGTAACGTTTCGTACCAGACGGGGCTCTCGTGTGCTCTAAGAGCCACTTTGAGTCGGCGATTAAAACGTTCGACTAAACCATTCGATGACGGATGGTACGCGGTCGTGCGAATGCGTTCGGTACCCAGTATGTGAGTTATTTAAGAGAATAGATCGGACTCAAATTGTTGCCCTCGATCGGTAGTGATTGTGGAAGGACAACCATATGAAGCCATCCATCGTTCTATCAGATGTCGAGCTACTGATTCGGCCGTGACGACAGAGATGGGAATAGCCTCGGGCCACCTTGTAAATCTATCGACGCACGTTAATAAGTAGGTATACCCGTGTGATGGGGTCAATGGACCCACAATGTCTACGTGGATGTGATCGAAGCGAGCATCAGGCGTAGCAAAAGTACCGATAGGCGAAGCTACGTGTCTATGCACTTTAGATCGTTGACATTATAGACACTGTTTTGCCCACATACGAACATCTTTATTCATGGACGGCCAGACGTATCGTGCAGCTACTAATTGGAGACTGGCTGCGATGACTGGATGTGAAAGTCCATGTAGGGAATCGAACACGAGACGTCGATCTGTAGAGGGTACTAGTGGTAAGGGTTGGCCAGTAGATATGTCGCAGAGTATAGTCCCAGCACTGGTTGCCAGAGGTACGGAGTGGCACTGCGGCGACGATGACTGAGCGGTTTCCATACGTGACGTTCAGTTCAGTTCAGTTCAGTCTGCACAGGACAGGTAATGGCCACGGCCAATCGAGCGTCCAGAATTCCTTCGATGGTATGCACACCAGTTATGCACCCACTACTGCCGAGTGTATTTCGTCGGATCCCCGCTTAAAATGAGAGGGAAACGAAAAACCTCATCGCACATCAACTGCGTGAGACATTATGCATCGTGAGCGTTCACTGAGAAAGTATGCAATGAGGGAAAATGTCTGCTAAAACATACTCCAGAAGGACCACAGTGCTACCCGTCATCCATCTAGTTGATATACTCAAGGCTCACTACAAGGAAAGATCTCGTTCCACCTGCGATCTAGGGCACCTTTGAAGGATTGGACTGTCTGCAGATCTACCATTTCACCAGGCAGACCGTTCCAACTGTTCACAACCCTATTGCTGAAGAAGTGCGATCTAGCCATCAACCTAGATCGGGCCTTTATCAACTTCTTTTCGTGTCCCCTTGTTCTGGAGTCTACGGCGACTTGGAATAGACTATCTGGTCTAAGGCCAGAAAAGCCCTTCATTACCTTGAACGTTTCTATGAGATCCCCTCGACGTCTCCTCCTTTCCAACGAGAAAAGATTCAGGTCACAGAGTCTCTGCTCGTAAGTCTTACCCTTCTGCCCTTCAACCATTCGCGTGGCGAGACGTTGGACTTTCTCGAGGCAGGCGGCGTTCTTTTTGTAGAAGGGTGACCAAGCCTGCACGCTACCTTTTAAGTGAGGTCGTACTATAGCCATGTAAATAGGTAAGAATACCTCCGGCTTCCGGCAAGACAAAGCTGATCGCAGTCTAAAGAGCTCCCCACGAGCCTTATGCGCAGCAGCATTGCATTGCTCCGACCATTTGAAGTCACTGTTTATGATGACCCCCAGGTCTTTAACCCTACTGGCTGCCTCTACGGTGAACAGCCCTTGATCATGAGCGACAGTTAGGCTCTCTGTTGCCCTTGACAACAAATGGCCTTTTTGAGCGTTTAGAGGTAAGTCCCATTTGTATGCCCAGTTCAGGACGGTACCTATTTCCCTGCCAGAGTCCGCCCTACCCTTAGATCCAACAATCTTCACATCATCCGCAAAAATAAAGCTGGGCGATTGAAGAGTGGATGCTAGGTCATTAATAAATAACAAGAATAGGACCGGGCCCAGGACGGATCCCTGAGGTACACCACTGGTGACATTCACCAAACTGGAGCACCTGTTCCCCACTTTGACGTAAAGCGTCCTGTGGGAGAGAAAGTCCTCCAGCCACCTATATACTGGCCCATCTATACCGAAAGTCTCCATCTCGCGTAGCAAAAGACGATTATTAACGGAGTCGAACGCCTTGCTAAAGTCGAGGTAGCATACCTCAACTTGCTTACCTTCGTCTAGTCGTTGAGCTACTTCATCTAAGAAGCGCAGGAGATTGGTGAGGCAAGACCTATTTTTCAGGAATCCATGCTGCGCCGGGCTTAGCATGGAGTGCTGCAGTAAGTGCTGGCAGATATGGGCACGGATGATCTTCTCGAGGACTTTACGGAGAATGCTAGTTAGGCTTACCGGCCTGTAGTTCTGCACATCCGACTTGGGCCCACTCTTATGTATTGCCACGACTGCCGCGACTTTCCAGTCCTGAGGCAGCTTACCCTGGTCCAACGTGGATCTGTACAGTCTGCATACCGATGGAGCTATGATATCCGCCAACGGCTTGATGACAGCTGGATGAATGCCATCTGGGCCCGCTGACTTGTGGCTGTTTAACTCCTGTAGGTACCTACGCACGCACTCCTCTGAGAGATCTAGCTCGTTTAGCTGAGGAGGATGCACCAGGGACAGATCTACTCGTACCCCACTATCTATCCTATGTACACTACCAAAGTATTCCCCCAGGGCGTCTGCTTTGCCCTGGTCATCAGTGACAATACCATAGTCTCTAGTGGATAGCGGACCTACGGCATTTCTTGTTGAGCCTTTAGATTGTACATAGCTGTAGAACTTCTTCGGCTGTTGTCTTACAGACTGGGCCAATTTGAGCTCAAATTCCCTCTTAGAAGTTCTCAAAAGGCTTACAGTCTCGTTTCTCAGCTTCGTGTAGCGGTTCCAGGCTAGCTGACTGCCGGAAGCTTTGTACTGGTTCCAAGAGCGGTTTCTACGTCTGATGGCCTTGGCTATTGCAGCCTTCCACCACATGGGTTTGCCCTCCCCACTCCTTCGTTTGAAGGGTGCGAACTCTCCCTGTAGGGCAGTCAGGGATCCCTTTATGGCCTGCCAGCGCTCCTCCACAGTAGCCTCCTCTGGCGCGTCCCAGGTCAAACCCATCGCCCTATTACGAAGCCTATCTATGTCCATACTACCGAAATTCCTAATCAGCCTTGAGGGTACCTTCGGTTGCCGCATGCATAGAACTATTTTGACACATACGTGGTCACTATTTCCCAGCGGTGCACAATAATGCAGTCCAGCCACATCGTTGGGGAAGTTCGTTATAGCTAGATCCAGCAAGGATGGAACGCATCCAGTCCTATACCTGGTATTCTCCCTAATATGCTGATGCAACGCATTATCATGCAGCCATTCTAAGTAGGTTTGCTCCTCCGATCTCGGCACGCAGACCTCAGGCACCCAGTCAATGTGCGGAAGATTGAAGTCACCCACTATTAGGGTCTTTTGTGCGTCCTTAACTAGTTCAGTCAAAGTCCACAGCAAACAAACGTCCTCTTCGTGGTTTGTGCTTGGTGCCCTGTAGACACAGACGACGTTAACCCTTCTGCCTGGAAGGATGATCGTAACGGCGCATAGCTGGATATTGCGGGTGCACATCTTGGTCTGGGACTCAAGGTGGTTTGCACCTGACCTAACGAGGATGGCTTCTCCACGTGTCCTATGCCTGTGCTGCAGCCATGGCAGGGATGTCTGAAACCGGAGATTTCATAGCATTAAGCGAAATACGCGACAAAGCATCTGCAACGAACTTCGACTCACCTTTAACGTGTCGTGGGCCGATCGTGAACTGAGAAATATAGTATAATGTCTGACTTCTCGTGGGGAGTAACGGTCAGAATTAGTATGAAATGCATAAGTCAAAGGCTTGTGGTCTGTAAAGAGGATGAAATATCGACCCTCGACCGCAATCGGAAGTGCTTAACGGCATTATATGCAGCCAGCAGTTCCCGACCAAAAGCATTATATTTGGTTTCCGTGGGACTGAGGCGTCGAGAGAAAAACTCTAATGGCTGCCAAATCCCAGAAACAGACTGTTGCAGGACCGCTCCGATGACAAATTCAGATGCATCCACCGCTAAGCTTAGCGTGGCATACGGGACTGGGCGCATTTGGAGCGTGGTCTGAGCTAATGTCGCTTTAATCCCCGAAAAAGCTATGTGTGCGGCATCCGTAAGCGAAAACTTACGTGGATTGCAACGACGTTGGTCAGTTAATGGAACCAAACTTTCAAGGGCATGGGGTAGGGAACGACGATAAAAGTTAACTAACCCATAAAATGCCCCGAGCTCTTTGATTACCGACGGTACGGCGTAATCCAGAATAGCGCACACTTTATCCTCGCAAGGCTCAATACCCCCTCGAGTGATCTTGTGGCCGAGGAACACATGTTACGGTTTGCCAAGTTCACATTTATCAGGATTGACTACTATTCGACGTTCGGACAAACGTTGAAATAGTAGCGTCAAACTTTGGAAATGTTCATCTACACTCGACGTTGCGATTAGCAAGTCATCCATATGGATGTGACCGAATTCCAAGTCTCGTGTAGTGCCATCAATAAAACTGTGGAATGTCTGAGCAGCATTTCGCAAACCGAAAAGCATAAGTGGCAACTCAAAAAACCAAAAGAAGTCCTGACAGCGGTTTTCTCGACATCTTCAGCGGCGACTGGAATCTGGTGATAGGCTCGTACCCCGTCGATCCCGGAAAATACAGTCGTGCCGTGAAGTGATGCCGTAATATCGTGTGTGTGGGGTATCGGATAGCTATCGTGACGGGTAACCCAGTTTGGTGCGTGATAATCGCCACATGGTCGCCAGCTAATGCCATCTTTCTTAAGAACCATGTTTAGAGTTGGGGTCCATGGACAGTGAGAAAAAAGGAACGATACCTTTAGAAGGTAAGGTGTCGAACTCACGTCTGGCGAAAGCCAATTTGTCCGGTGATAGTCAGCGTTTCATGGAACCTCGCCTTATGGTACGCTTCGCTGGTCCCACGAAATCTGGAGAATTTTGGCACCAACGTTTGCATTCTGGATCGGCCCTGTCGCTCTCGGTCCTTGTCATTGACGAACCTACCGACTTGGCTTCCGGATATCATATTGGTTAACGGTTACTCGACGTTGGACGTTATTGGTGTGGCACACCCGGATGGCGATTCACGCAACCAATGTCATTGACAACGAATCTGGTTTACGCTCGACCATCGTTCTACGGTTCCTGCATACAACGGATTTTGCCCGTCAGCATCCTACGGCACAGCTACATTCACGTATTTTGCACGGATGCATGCACACGAATATCGTTTGTATGCCTTCTCCTCCTTGACATTTTTCGAAAGCTTTCCGTGCTTTCTAGCGGGGGGCTGCTGTATTGACCTCGATCGTCTTGAGAAAATGACTATTTTCTGGACATCATTTGGGATCTTTTTTCTCTACGATCTTTTCTGACGTATGACATCGACCTCATAGTATTCTTCGGTTGCGTACGTTTTACTGGACTGACTTTTCCGAGGTTTCCATCGACCTCGTTTTGAATCACTTTCACTTTCGGCCGCTCGCCGATTGTACACGCTCGCGGTTTGCTTTCTGCATAGCCGTTGCGTTTCGTTTCGTTTTCCGTTCGGTGTGTCTCTCGTATCGGTACTGTTTCGGTGCCACAATATATAGAATACACCTTGCATCTGCAAACCGACTTGCGTCTTCTCTATTCGTCCGATAGAGAGGATATCGTTGGTATTTCGTTGCTAGACCCAATAGGAGATACGTTCACCAGCCGCTCTCGAACGTCTTCTATATTGCTGAGCCCGAAACTTTCATAACCTCCTGGATTATTCGCCCCCTGTGGAGTCTTTGACTTTTCGCTGTTTCACGTACTCTTTTTGTTGAACGATATATATCTCACGATATATTATCACAACGTGACCATGTCAGAGGATAAGATGCAGCTCGACACAGTTCTCACTTTGTCTGTGGTTGCTTTCAAACCTTCGGCGTTTATCCCACATGATCCTGAAGTTTGGTTTGCAGCCCTAGAGCTGCAACTTGAGGCACGCAGGATTACCGGCCAACGCCTTTGATTTATGCATTTCATACTAATTCTGACCGTTACTCCCCACGAGAAGTCAGACATTATACTATATTTCTCAGTTCACGATCGGCCCACGACACGTTAAAGGTGAGTCGAAGTTCGTTGCAAATGCTTTGTCGCGTATTTCGCTTAATGCTATGAAATCTCCGGTTTCAGACATCCCTGCCATGGCTGCAGCACAGGCATAGGACACGTGGAGAAGCCATCCTCGTTAGGTCAGGTGCAAACCACCTTGAGTCCCAGACCAAGATGTGCACCCGCAACATCCAGCTATGCGCCGTTACGATCATCCTTCCAGGCAGAAGGGTTAACGTCGTCTGTGTCTACAGGGCACCAAGCACAAACCACGAAGAGGACGTTTGTTTGCTGTGGACTTTGACTGAACTAGTTAAGGACGCACAAAAGACCCTAATAGTGGGTGACTTCAATCTTCCGCACATTGACTGGGTGCCTGAGGTCTGCGTGCCGAGATCGGAGGAGCAAACCTACTTAGAATGGCTGCATGATAATGCGTTGCATCAGCATATTAGGGAGAATACCAGGTATAGGACTGGATGCGTTCCATCCTTGCTGGATCTAGCTATAACGAACTTCCCCAACGATGTGGCTGGACTGCATTATTGTGCACCGCTGGGAAATAGTGACCACGTATGTGTCAAAATAGTTCTATGCATGCGGCAACCGAAGGTACCCTCAAGGCTGATTAGGAATTTCGGTAGTATGGACATAGATAGGCTTCGTAATAGGGCGATGGGTTTGACCTGGGACGCGCCAGAGGAGGCTACTGTGGAGGAGCGCTGGCAGGCCATAAAGGGATCCCTGACTGCCCTACAGGGAGAGTTCGCACCCTTCAAACGAAGGAGTGGGGAGGGCAAACCCATGTGGTGGAAGGCTGCAATAGCCAAGGCCATCAGACGTAGAAACCGCTCTTGGAACCAGTACAAAGCTTCCGGCAGTCAGCTAGCCTGGAACCGCTACACGAAGCTGAGAAACGAGACTGTAAGCCTTTTGAGAACTTCTAAGAGGGAATTTGAGCTCAAATTGGCCCAGTCTGTAAGACAACAGCCGAAGAAGTTCTACAGCTATGTACAATCTAAAGGCTCAACAAGAAATGCCGTAGGTCCGCTATCCACTAGAGACTATGGTATTGTCACTGATGACCAGGGCAAAGCAGACGCCCTGGGGGAATACTTTGGTAGTGTACATAGGATAGATAGTGGGGTACGAGTAGATCTGTCCCTGGTGCATCCTCCTCAGCTAAACGAGCTAGATCTCTCAGAGGAGTGCGTGCGTAGGTACCTACAGGAGTTAAACAGCCACAAGTCAGCGGGCCCAGATGGCATTCATCCAGCTGTCATCAAGCCGTTGGCGGATATCATAGCTCCATCGGTATGCAGATTGTACAGATCCACGTTGGACCAGGGTAAGCTGCCTCAGGACTGGAAAGTCGCGGCAGTCGTGGCAATACATAAGAGTGGGCCCAAGTCGGATGTGCAGAACTACAGGCCGGTAAGCCTAACTAGCATTCTCCGTAAAGTCCTCGAGAAGATCATCCGTGCCCATATCTGCCAGCACTTACTGCAGCACTCCATGCTAAGCCCGGCGCAGCATGGATTCCTGAAAAATAGGTCTTGCCTCACCAATCTCCTGCGCTTCTTAGATGAAGTAGCTCAACGACTAGACGAAGGTAAGCAAGTTGAGGTATGCTACCTCGACTTTAGCAAGGCGTTCGACTCCGTTAATAATCGTCTTTTGCTACGCGAGATGGAGACTTTCGGTATAGATGGGCCAGTATATAGGTGGCTGGAGGACTTTCTCTCCCACAGGACGCTTTACGTCAAAGTGGGGAACAGGTGCTCCAGTTTGGTGAATGTCACCAGTGGTGTACCTCAGGGATCCGTCCTGGGCCCGGTCCTATTCTTGTTATTTATTAATGACCTAGCATCCACTCTTCAATCGCCCAGCTTTATTTTTGCGGATGATGTGAAGATTGTTGGATCTAAGGGTAGGGCGGACTCTGGCAGGGAAATAGGTACCGTCCTGAACTGGGCATACAAATGGGACTTACCTCTAAACGCTCAAAAAGGCCATTTGTTGTCAAGGGCAACAGAGAGCCTAACTGTCGCTCATGATCAAGGGCTGTTCACCGTAGAGGCAGCCAGTAGGGTTAAAGACCTGGGGGTCATCATAAACAGTGACTTCAAATGGTCGGAGCAATGCAATGCTGCTGCGCATAAGGCTCGTGGGGAGCTCTTTAGACTGCGATCAGCTTTGTCTTGCCGGAAGCCGGAGGTATTCTTACCTATTTACATGGCTATAGTACGACCTCACTTAAAAGGTAGCGTGCAGGCTTGGTCACCCTTCTACAAAAAGAACGCCGCCTGCCTCGAGAAAGTCCAACGTCTCGCCACGCGAATGGTTGAAGGGCAGAGGGGTAAGACTTACGAGCAGAGACTCTGTGACCTGAATCTTTTCTCGTTGGAAAGGAGGAGACGTCGAGGGGATCTCATAGAAACGTTCAAGGTAATGAAGGGCTTTTCTGGCCTTAGACCAGATAGTCTATTCCAAGTCGCCGTAGACTCCAGAACAAGGGGACACGAAAAGAAGTTGATAAAGGCCCGATCTAGGTTGATGGCTAGATCGCACTTCTTCAGCAATAGGGTTGTGAACAGTTGGAACGGTCTGCCTGGTGAAATGGTAGATCTGCAGACAGTCCAATCCTTCAAAGGTGCCCTAGATCGCAGGTGGAACGAGATCTTTCCTTGTAGTGAGCCTTGAGTATATCAACTAGATGGATGACGGGTAGCACTGTGGTCCTTCTGGAGTATGTTTTAGCAGACATTTTCCCTCATTGCATACTTTCTCAGTGAACGCTCACGATGCATAATGTCTCACGCAGTTGATGTGCGATGAGGTTTTTCGTTTCCCTCTCATTTTAAGCGGGGATCCGACGAAATACACTCGGCAGTAGTGGGTGCATAACTGGTGTGCATACCATCGAAGGAATTCTGGACGCTCGATTGGCCGTGGCCATTACCTGTCCTGTGCAGACTGAACTGAACTGAACTGAACGTCACGTATGGAAACCGCTCAGTCATCGTCGCCGCAGTGCCACTCCGTACCTCTGGCAACCAGTGCTGGGACTATACTCTGCGACATATCTACTGGCCAACCCTTACCACTAGTACCCTCTACAGATCGACGTCTCGTGTTCGATTCCCTACATGGACTTTCACATCCAGTCATCGCAGCCAGTCTCCAATTAGTAGCTGCACGATACGTCTGGCCGTCCATGAATAAAGATGTTCGTATGTGGGCAAAACAGTGTCTATAATGTCAACGATCTAAAGTGCATAGACACGTAGCTTCGCCTATCGGTACTTTTGCTACGCCTGATGCTCGCTTCGATCACATCCACGTAGACATTGTGGGTCCATTGACCCCATCACACGGGTATACCTACTTATTAACGTGCGTCGATAGATTTACAAGGTGGCCCGAGGCTATTCCCATCTCTGTCGTCACGGCCGAATCAGTAGCTCGACATCTGATAGAACGATGGATGGCTTCATATGGTTGTCCTTCCACAATCACTACCGATCGAGGGCAACAATTTGAGTCCGATCTATTCTCTTAAATAACTCACATACTGGGTACCGAACGCATTCGCACGACCGCGTACCATCCGTCATCGAATGGTTTAGTCGAACGTTTTAATCGCCGACTCAAAGTGGCTCTTAGAGCACACGAGAGCCCCGTCTGGTACGAAACGTTACCGCTAGTTCTGCTTGGTATCAGGACTTGCATAAAGGCATATATCCAATGTCCCGCCTCAGAACTTGTCTAAGGCACGACACTAGGACTGCCTGGGGAATTCTTTACGCCACGGAGTACAGACTCACTTGCTGTACAGACTTACGTTCACCGTTTGTCTACGTACATGCAAAATCTCTCCCCGGCTCAGACTCGAATGCAGCGACGACAGGTTTTCGTTCCAACCGAACTCGAAACTTGTTCGCATGTATTCATTCGTGTTGATTCGGTACGGAAACCATTACAACAGCCTTACGAAGGTCCATTTCGCGTGATTTCTCGTCACGATAAGACCTTCAAGGTTGATTGACACGGTCGCGTCGTTACAGTTGGCATCGATCGTTTCAAATCTGCATACGCTGATGATAGCTTATCGCCCGCTGACATGAGATTCGATGTTAACCCTGCACTACCTGTTGACGACAATTCCGTGTCACGTCAAGGTCTACAGTTAGCGTTGTCTGCTCCGACTTCGAATGAGGCTGCCGTCTTACGTACAGGACAGCACCCAGCTGGTACTGCTACGGCTTCGAATGAGATTGTCGTCTCACGTTGAAGTAAGCAGTCCGTTGGCCCTGCTACGTCCTCGAACGAGAATACTGTCCAACGTTCAAGTCAGCAGAGCACGCCTACACACCCGTCCGTAAATGAGGCTCCCGTCTCACGTTCCGGTTGGAAGATCGTTTGCAAGCACGTTTTCGGGACTAGGTCAAACACGATCTTAACCATTGCACTTCACAGTGATAACCATCGTGTTTATTTTTTCGACACGATTTAACATACCTCATTAGTTATTACTGTATTCTAGTCAAGTCCATTGCGGCTGCTACACCAGTTCTCCGTTTCTTTTCGTTTCATGAAACCTCGCCTTATGGTACGCTTCGCTGGTCCCACGAAATCTGGAGAATTTTGGCACCAACGTTTGCATTCTGGATCGGCCCTGTCGCTCTCGGTCCTTGTCATTGACGAACCTACCGACTTGGCTTCCGGATATCATATTGGTTAACGGTTACTCGACGTTGGACGTTATTGGTGTGGCACACCCGGATGGCGATTCACGCAACCAATGTCATTGACAACGAATCTGGTTTACGCTCGACCATCGTTCTACGGTTCCTGCATACAACGGATTTTGCCCGTCAGCATCCTACGGCACAGCTACATTCACGTATTTTGCACGGATGCATGCGCACGAATATCGTTTGTATGCCTTCTCCTCCTTGACATTTTTCGAAAGCTTTCCGTGCTTTCTAGCGGGGGGCTGCTGTATTGACCTCGATCGTCTTGAGAAAATGACTATTTTCTGGACATCATTTGGGATCTTTTTTCTCTACGATCTTTTCTGACGTATGACATCGACCTCATAGTGTTCTTCGGTTGCGTACGTTTTACTGGACTGACTTTTCCGAGGTTTCCATCGACCTCGTTTTGAATCACTTTCACTTTCGGCCGCTCGCCGATTGTACACGCTCGCGGTTTGCTTTCTGCATAGCCGTTGCGTTTCGTTTCGTTTTCCGTTCGGTGTGTCTCTCGTATCGGTACTGTTTCGGTGCCACAATATATAGAATACACCTTGCATCTGCAAACCGACTTGCGTCTTCTCTATTCGTCCGATAGAGAGGATATCGTTGGTATTTCGTTGCTAGACCCAATAGGAGATACGTTCACCAGCCGCTCTCGAACGTCTTCTATATTGCTGAGCCCGAAACTTTCATAACCTCCTGGATTATTCGCCCCCTGTGGAGTCTTTGACTTTTCGCTGTTTCACGTACTCTTTTTGTTGAACGATATATATCTCACGATATATTATCACAACGTGACCATGTCAGAGGATAAGATGCAGCTCGACACAGTTCTCACTTTGTCTGTGGTTGCTTTCAAACCTTCGGCGTTTATCCCACATGATCCTGAAGTTTGGTTTGCAGCCCTAGAGCTGCAACTTGAGGCACGCAGGATTACCGGCCAACGCCAACGAACTTCCTATGCTTTAGAGGCAATCATGGGCAATTTTATCGCCTCAGTGAAGGATTTGGTTGCATATCCCCTCCAAGAGCAGCCTTACGATCGCCTTAAGGAGGCTATACTGCGGCACTTCCTTCCTCTCCGGGAGGAGCACTCACGTCAGCGACCTGCCAGGCACCCCATAGGAGATACGAAACCCAGCCGCCAGCCAGCTCACCTCCGGTCCTTGGCAGGGCCCGCTGATAAGTGTTCAAAGATAGTCAAAGAAATGTGGTTGGGTTCTTTACCCTTCAATGTTCAGACCACCGTAACTGCTCTTCTCGAGGACTCGTCCTTGGAACGTGCAACCGCCGTGGCTGGCAAGATTGTCGCACATGTCGGCAGTGGGGCTAATCCCCTCATCGCCACGACATCGCGCAATCCTTGGGGTGTTGACCTGGATGAATTGCCGGAGAGGCCTCGGCACTGTCGATCCATCCAGAGCCGCCTGTCTTTCAGGGACAGAGTTAAAATACCGACTCCTTTCAGTAGCCCACGTAAACAACGTCACGGACAGGCGCCCTTCACAGCCCACGTCCGCCGTGTTTCCCCTCACCTGCCCCGTCCGAACCGAATCATACTACCAGTGGTTTTTGTTGGTTCCACCACGTTTTCGGACCAGCCGACCGTAGGTGCAGACAGCCGTGTTCATACGCGGCGTGAAACTTCCCTACTGGCGAGTAGAAGCGGCCGTACTCGCCGGCAATCAGTCTCAGGTCAGCCGTTTATTTTACGTGCGTGATTCGTGCACTAACACTGGGTTCCCAGTTGATACTGGGGCCCAAGTTCCTGTCTTGCCGGTTGGTAAAGACAAGTCACGAGCTTCTTTGCTTCGGCTGTCTGCTGCGAATGGTTCCTCCATTCCTACCTACGGCATTAGACAGCTCGCGGTCAACCTGAGACTTCGACGACGGTGTCTGTGGATGTTCATTTCTGCGGATGTTCCCACAGACATACTGGGAATCGATTTCCTGCGGCACTATGAATTACTTGTTGATTCACGTAGGCTGCAGCTTACCGATCCTTCGCCGGACACTTAATTTACTCACCTCGCAGCTCGAACAGGTGCACATAAATCACAGGTTTGTCTTCTAACATTCCTCACGATTTTCAGTTTTCACTTATTAAGTTCCCCATTTTTACTCTACCATTTGCGGAGACAGATACAGTGACCGATCGTGTAGAGTACCACACTGTCACTGAAGGAACACCAGTCACGGCACGACCTCGCTGACTATCACCGGACAAATTGGCTTTCGCCAGACGTGAGTTCGACACCTTACCTTCTAAAGGTATCGTTCCTTTTTTCTCACTGTCCATGGACCCCAACTCTAAACATGGTTCTTAAGAAAGATGGCATTAGCTGGCGACCATGTGGCGATTATCACGCACCAAACTGGGTTACCCGTCACGATAGCTATCCGATACCCCACACACACGATATTACGGCATCACTTCACGGCACGACTGTATTTTCCGGGATCGACGGGGTACGAGCCTATCACCAGATTCCAGTCGCCGCTGAAGATGTCGAGAAAACCGCTGTCAGGACTTCTTTTGGTTTTTTGAGTTGCCACTTACGCTTTTCGGTTTGCGAAATGCTGCTCAGACATTCCACAGTTTTATTGATGGCACTACACGAGACTTGGAATTCGGTCACATCCATATGGATGACTTGCTAATCGCAACGTCGAGTGTAGATGAACATTTCCAAAGTTTGACGCTACTATTTCAACGTTTGTCCGAACGTCGAATAGTAGTCAATCCTGATAAATGTGAACTTGGCAAACCGTAACATGTGTTCCTCGGCCACAAGATCACTCGAGTGGATATTTAAGGCGCAATCAGTATTTGCGAACTCATTTCTCTTCCAGAGAATCGAGACGCAGTCTAGACCTATTGGGACGTGCCGATGACATCAAAAATATACAAACCTCAATAATACGATCACGAGGACTCAACGACGAGAAACCGAATAGCAGCGTGTGAGCAAACAGCACGTGCGTCACGCAGGTCCTGAACAAGGATGTGCCAAAGTAGCGCTCTGGGCGCGAACAAACAACAATTGGTCCATAGAAACAAACAGTTCGTAAAGACAAGCCAACAGTGCAGGCAAATGAGTGATGTTAGGAAAAACACTGAATCGCGAGGGAAAAAGGGGGGTTTTCCACGACCGGTTGTTACACCGCCCACCAAAATCCTCCTGAATCCTCAGCAGAGTCAAAGTTTGGGTATAAAGGTACTGATTCTTTCTACCTACCTAGGCCCTGCTGTCAGTGCGCGCGCCTAATGCTCGTCGTCAACGTTCTACTACTGGTCGCACCTAACCGATTGGCTACATAGCCGTGAGGCCAGTCCACATCTCCCACAAGACCAAATGACCGATGGCGGGCGTTAATGGGCCACATAGATGCTGTCCTTGTGAAGGGCCGTCCTGTCTTGGATGTATGTGCTTGAGTGCGTTCGTGTGTGTGTGCGTATCGGGGTATACAATGGAATCACAGGTATGACTGCACTTCAAAAGAGGACTTTCTGCAATGTCAACAAAAGGCTGTGTGGCAAAAACGAGTAAATGTAGGCATGTGTGCGTGACCTAAGCCCGGTTACTTCTACGCGCAATGTCGTGTCGTGTGGCATTTAGCTCCATAGTACATCGTAAACGCTGTATGAAATTAAACACAAATATACTTCAAAGATAGTGTGGGGGGTTGGGTCCTGCAGGAGAATACATGTGGGATAGATAAGTGAATTCGGATTCATCCGGTATCAGCAGACATGGGTATAGCTTGGTCGGTAGCGTCGGCCCCGCCGGCGTCGCTGTCACCTTCAAGTAGACATATTTTACGTATATCTCGCAATATGTCTCCTTTGTTCGTCCTCACCACCACCGTGCGCACGAGACCGTCGAGTTCTGTACGACAACCCTTGATCACTCCCACCGGCCAATCGTCTTTATGTAAGTGGCTCTCCACGAGGATGACTACATCGCCACGTCTGAACGACCCCTGGTTGGAGATCCACTTTTGCCGAAGCTGTGGTGTCGGTAAATACTCCCTCGTCCATCGTTTCCAGAAGGCCTGTGCTAGGTGGTTCACTTGTTTCCATCCAACAACGTACGTTCTGCACAGGGTTTTCGGGGTGGTTACTTCTGCGTTTGACCGGAGTAATGATAGGTCGTTGGGGGTGAGTGCCAGTTCGCCTTCCGGGTCTGGGACGATCGGCACCAGGGGTCCGTTGTTCAATATATACGTTATACTTCTGTTAGTAAAGTAGCCAGCGTCTCGTCATCGAGGGTTTGTTGTGAGGCCAGGGCTGTGAGTATTTTCCTAGTCGATCGCATCAGCCTTTCCCAAACGCCCCCACGATGACTGGCATGGGGTGGATTGAAGTGCCATTCTATCCCCTTTGCTACGGTCTCGTTTTGTATTTTGGCGGTGTCCAAGCGACTGCACTATTTCTTTAACTCCTTATGAGCCCCAACGAAGTTCGAGCCGTTGTCGGAGTATATATTCTTGGGGACGCCCCGCCTCGCGATGAACCTTTGAAGGGCCATTAGGAATGAACCGGTTGTCATGTTATGAACTACTTCGAGGTGGACTGCTCTGGATTGTAGGCATGTTATCAGGCAGCCGTACCTCTTTTGGGTGCTCCTCCGACGTCGTTCGAGTAACGGGCCAAAGCAGTCGACGCCGATTTCCACGAACGGGCACCATCCCGGTTGGACTCTTACGGTTGGAAGGAGGGCCATCATTTGTTGGCCTGCTACCGCTCTCCGGCGACGACAAGTAATGCAGTTGCCTATGACTCGTTTGGCCGTCACTGGTCCCGTTGTCACCCAAAATCTTCGGCGTATATTGTTCAATAGGTGATTCAGGCCTGCGTGTCCCTCTTCCCGATGTACATGATCTATCAGGCGTCTCGTTATATGGTGGTCACCGGGGATTATTATGGGGTGTTTTGTTTCGTACTCTAGGCTTGAATTCGTCAGCCGCCCTCCAACCCTCAGTAGTCCGTTGATTCGCATGGGGTTTAGTACTCGGATACTACTGCAAAACAGCCTGCTTCCTTTGGTGTTATCATCTGTCCTGGATAGCTCGCGGGCCTCGGACGGGAAAGCGTCTAGTTGCAGTAGGCTTAGAACGTCGAGTTCGGCCTGATTCAGCTCGCCCGGTAGTATCGTCCCCACATTCAATGTGTTCTGTGGTCTTGCGCCCTTCATAACTAATAAGAGTGCTTTGTACCGTGTCCACCAGACCGCGGCCCTCAACATTTTTGTCTAGTTGGGGAATTGGCACAGTTTCTCTATCAGACTTACGCTTCCCGTGAAGATTATAGCCAGTATCAGTCTTTTAGTCTCGATATCACCATCATCAGCCTTGGGTGTTAATAGCGTTGGCCACATCTCTTTGGTTGCCGTTAGGAAGTCCGGTCCCATCGTCCAAGTCGGCGACCTCTCTAGTGTTTTCAGGCCCCCTGAGCAGAAGCCGGCCGGGTTACTGGCGGATTTTACATAGTGCCGTTGATCGGTTTTGGTCGACTCGTGGATTATAGTGAGTCTGTTGGCCACGAAATTGGTAAAACGAGTGGTAGTGTTGTTTATGTAATGAAGTACCGTGGCTGAATCCGTCCAAAAGTTTTTTTCCCAATCTATCCGGCCGAGGCCTCTCCTAATCAGCCCCGCGGCTCTCACGGCCAGTGCTGCTGCCGTCAGTTCCAGCCTTGGAATCGACACCGTTTTCAGTGGAGCCACTCTCGCCTTTGCGAATAGTATCTGGCTGTGCCGCCCACCATTTGCGTCAACCCAGCAGCCGTAATCAACTATCCCGTAGCCTATTTCTGATGCATCGGAGAATAAGTGGAGTCGGGCATCGTTTGTGCACTTGATATCTGTTAAGCTTCTTTGTATTTTTATCTCCCCAAGTTGCTCCAGGCTGTGCAGCCAGTCGCGCCATCGCTTGCCGTCGTCATCCTGGAGAGGTTCGTCCCAACCCGTCCCTCTTTGGCACAGCGATTGCATCAGGCACCTTCCCGGTTACAACCATGGCGAAACAAAACCTAGGGGGTCATGGAGGCTTGAGACCGACGATAGGATTCCTCGCCGTGTGACTGGTCGTTTGGGTAGGTCTAGAGTGAAAATGAATTCGTCCCCTCTGGGTTTCCACTGAAGACCAGGCGTGCGCTCCGTTTAAGAAGAGGATCCCAAAGGCTCTTTCTTACACTCCATTTTCTCGGACTTCGGTATAACATTGAGCACCTCTTGGTTGTTCGAAGTCCATTTAGTGAGGTTGAATCTTTCGGCATTTAGAATGGCGATCAGTTCGGTCATATAAAGAATAGCAGCATTTGGATCGTCGAAGGAGCACAGGAAAACGTCAACGTAGAAGTGGTCAATTGCTTTTCCTAGCAAGCTGCTGGTGCCGTCGAAACGCCTGAGGGTCTCACGAAGGGCAAAGTTAGCACAAAAGGGGGATTAAACCGTCCCAAAGGGGTGCACGATCAGCCTGTACTCGTCAGGTGCGCGATTTGTGTCGTTCTCAGGCCACCAGAAGAGACAGAAGGCGTCCCTATCTTTAACGAGCATCTTCACTTGTAGAAACATTTCGCGCATGTCCGCAGAGACGGCTACTTTTCCTAGCTGAAAACGACATAAGACCTCGACCAGTGGTGTTATCCAGTCTGGGCCTTGTAGTATATGGTCGTTCAGTGACACACCCTGACTTTTCGTGGCACAGTCGAAAACCACTCTGACCTTCCCCGGTTTCTTTGGGTTCACGACCGGTTGATGGGGTAGGTACCACCTCAAATTTGCGCTGGTAACCGCTGTATCTACTCTTTCCATGTAACCCAAGTCGATGTTATGTTGCATGGCTCGCGTGTATTCTATCTTGAATTGTGGTTCCCGGAGCAGCCTGGTTTTGAAGAAGCCTAATCTTTTCAGAGCCATTTCTCGGCTGTTTGGCGTAGGTTTCATGTTGGATCTCCACAGGATAGGAACCTCGAAACGACGCTCTGCGTACTTGACGTTCTCGGCTACCATTTCCAAAGCCAACCTATCCTCTCGCGATGGGGCATCTCTGTCCATGGCCAGGTCGGCAAAGTCGGTGTTATACAATTGTTGAAATGCTTGTTTAGTATTCGTCATTTCCGCCGAAGAGCAGTTGATTTGTTTGCCGCCTCTGCCGTCTGTACTGCCATATAAAGTCCAACCGAATATGTTGCGTACTGCATAGGGTGCTTTGCGGCCTCCTATCCTTTGATCCAGGACCCAATGCGCTCCCGGTATATCACAGCCGATCAGCAGATCAATTTCGGTACTCTGCCACTCCTCGATCGTAATCCCGTCGAGATGCGGCCACTGAGTCAGAATCGATTGCACTGACTGGGGTGCTCTCATCGGCAGGTCCTTTATAGCGAATGCTTCCAGGACTTCTGCTCCATTGGTGCCGACGAAGGAAGCGAGTTGTAAGTGCAGTTTGGTCGACTGGATGACTTCGGTGCCACTCACTGTGCTTACTGCTAATAAGGATTGATTCTCTCTAATCTCATATCTCTCTGCAAACTCCTTCCTTACTAGCGTGGTATCCATGCCACTATCTATGAAGGCCAACGCTTTGGCTATTCCTGCTGGGGTCACTACTCCCACGGCCATTACGCCTAAACGTACCAGTTTACTGGCAGATCATGATGTTGAACAAATAGCGCTGGGTTTGGTACTCGCCCCGGGTAAGGTTACTCTCGACTGATGCAGCAGCCGATGGTGTCTGCCCGTGCAGCCCTCGTAACCACATCGGTTCCTTGTCCTACAGGCTGCTGTCCGGTGCGTGGTGTTGAGACAGACAAAACATGCTCCTGCAATCCTCGCCATTCCCCACCGTTCGTCTATTGTGGCGTTGCCGGACTTGGGGCATTCCGGTAGGCCATGGGTAGTACCACAGGATCTGCAGTTGGGTTGCGTCGCAGCATCGCGTTAAATGGCGTGTGTATTGGTCCAAGGTTGGTATTTTGGATGTTCTCGTGCAGAGGTTTGAGCTTGGCTAGTACTGGGCTTGTTTGCTCGGTTGCTGTCCCGGATGAGTCGGCCGAACCTGCTATCAGCTATCTTGGTTTGCCCGTCCAAATATTCCGTCAGGTCTTCGAAGTTAGCTTCTCTGTCGCTTCGGCCTATCCTTCCGCTTCTTCCGCCCACCGACTCTGTAGTTCGGGAGAAAGGTGACGGACTATGTTTTCCAAAGTGTGCGTTGCATCTAGGTCAGCCTTGTTACCTAGATGGTCGAGGGCTATTGAGCAGTTTTGCATCTTGATCACCAGGTTCGTCATTGAGTAGACGTCGCCCTTGGTTCTCTTTGCTTCTACCACCACGCCTTCTATTAGGTTACGGGCTACTTTGAACGGTTGGCCAAACAAGTCCCTTAGAATCTTCCTTGCTCTTGTGTAGCCTTGTTCCGAGTCGAGCATGGTACACCTGTCGATGGCTTCTCTTGCTCGGCCTCGACAGTAGTGAGTAAGGTAGAGAGGCCCTTGCCCAGGGTCGGTCACCTTATTTTCAACAAACGTCTCGAACTGCTTGACAAACTTGCAGTATTGCTCAGCTCGCCCGTCGAAAACCGTTAGTTCCACTCTAGGCAGATCGATCGATGGTGGTTTGTAGTCGGCGACCGGCGCGGGGTTCCCTCTCTTATTGCACCCTGATCTATCGGAAGTGTCGAAGTCGCTGGTCTCATGATGTCGCTCTTTTTGTGTACACATCTTTTCTGCTTCCTGTGCTTGTAGTCTAGCCGATAGTAACTGTTGTTCTAGGTCTATTATTCTCAGCCTATATAAATCAACATCCTTACAACCCATATTGCTCTCATTAACACATGAACTAGCACTGACAGGACTAGGCGATCTAACATTAACTAAAGAATCAAACGTACCCAAAACCTCCTTAGTGACTTGCCGTGTTACCTCCTGTCCGGATTCCAATGTTTCGATCCTTTTCTTGGCATTTCGCGTGTTTTTTCCTCGTTCCAAATTGATCTATTGTGTATTGTTACAAGCGTTTGAGCAATGCGTAGCTAAATTCGCAACGGATCTCGAAATCAAAAGACGATTATCCGCGATATTCTACGATACTGGATTATTGCATGAACAATGATACCAAAAAGATACAAACCTCAATAATACGATCACAAGGACTCAACAACGAGAAACCGAATAGCAGCGTGTGAGCAGGTCCTGAACAAGGATTTGTCAAAGTAGCGCTCTGGGCGCGAACAAACAACAATTGGTCCATAGAAACAACCAGCTCGTATAGACGGGTCAATAGTGTAGGCAAATGAGTGATGTTAGGAAAACACTGAATCGCGAGGGTTAAAGGGGGATTTTCCACGACCGGCTGTTACAATCCACCTGTGACTCGCGCGTTTTGGAGCTAGACATTGTTTGAGTCGGGCAAACGTCCGTGCTTTGGTCATCGGCGGGCATAGCCGTAGGCTGGGTTTCCTGGTCCACGACCGCTGTCTTAAGGCGGTCGATGCTGACGGTTTCTTGACGACCATTGAGATCGACGACTAATGTTTTCTGTAAACTCCGAATGACTTCGTGCGGGCTGGAATAAGCTGGAGTCAGCGGACCGTGGCTCGGTGTGCGCAGAAAAACATGCATGATATTATGTAGGTGATGGTAATCTCCAGAATTTGGGACAGGTGCGCTAATCGTGGGTGCTACAACAGAGCCGTTAAAAAGTTTGAGCTGTTTGAAGGACTGCGGTAGTGACGATTCATCACTATCACTGACCTTGGTTTCCGCCAGACGGATGCCGTTGGCGTCGATGATATGACCGAAAAAGAGCAATGACGGCTTTCCTAATTCGGTCTCAGTGGCATTGACGGTGACACCGTGCTCTGTTAACAGCTGGAAGAGCTGTCGAAGATGGACCTGATGTTCGGCAACGCTGGGGCTAGCGACAAGAATATCATCGATGCTCGGGTGAACGAGAGGTAGCCCGTGAGCAACACCGTCAACAAACGGCGGGAACTTTTGGGACGCGTTGCGAAGGTCAAATGGCATTCGGAGAAGCTCGAAGAGACCAAAGGGAGTGGTTACGGAGGTTTTTGCAACGTCCTCATCAGCCACCGGAATTTGATGATAGGCCCGGTCAAGGTCGATTCTGATGATGTTGGATCCAGCCAGATCACAGGTGATATCATGAATGTTAGGCACAGGATAACGATCTGGCTTTGTGACCTGATCGAGGCGACAATAGTCACCACACGGACTTCAGTCTCCTGAAGTATTCTTCGGCACCATAGGCGACGGAGAGGCCCACCGGCTGTTCGAAGGACGCATGTCGCCTAGGTTCGTCATTTTCTGGAACTCATGACGAGCGATGGCCAATTTGTCTGGGGCTAGGCGACGAGGACTGGTAAAAACAGAAGGTCCCGCGGTAATGATGTGTTGTACGTCTGCCCAGCGCACCATGGGTAATTTGTTTGCCGGCCCAGTGAAAGATGGAGACTCTGGTAAGATTTCGGCCAAGGTGTCGTTGGCGTCAGGAGCTACGGACGGTCGAACAGCGTTGGCCAAGAAGACGGATCCAACGGCAGCACGATGAGTCACCGGGTCGGTTCACTTACGAGAAGCCGGAAATAACGAAAGGTTGAAATAGTGCAGAAAATCAACACCTAAGATGGGCTGGGAAACGTCAGCAATTACAAAAGTTTGCTGAAACAAACGACGCAAACCCAGATCTATTTTGAGACGCTTGGTACCAAAAGTGGACATACGAGACACATGAGCCGCCTGAAACTCTAAAGTTCTTCGATGCTGAAGGTCAGAAGGGTTGGGGGGGAATAACACTGACCTTAGCGCCAGAGTCGATCAGAAATTGACGGTGTGGTATGGGGTCCTTGATAAAGAGAAGAAAGCTAGACGAAAAGAAGCCAAAGGGCACTGCAGTACCTACTCGCTGGCCGACGAGTTTCCCTGGTTGTCGTCGAACGCGCACAGGCTTCCGATCACCGAGGAAGATGCCACTAAGCAGCTGACGAAGACGGTTTGAGTCGGAGACCCCGGTACGTTCTAGGATAGTCTGGCAAAGCACATCATAAGGCTAGTCCGTGGGTGGGTTGGAGATGATATCATCGACAGCTTCAAGATTACTTAAAGGGAGTTCGGCAGCTAGATGGACATACTACTGTTGCTGTGAGGTGATTCTGGAAGCAGCTAACCAAGCTTCCAGATGACTCAGTCAAAGGGAGGGATTACCCGGAATAAACGGCAACGCATTCACTGGGCTTGCAATGGAGAGCGTTTCAGGCACCGGAGGCTCGGACACAGTTAACTCAAAGTCATCCACGTCAAAAAGACAATAAGGTGGAAGACCAAAATCAACACCAGTAAAACCTCAATACGTATAAGCAAAATACAAGCAAAAGGAAAGCCGCAAAGCAAACACGAAAAGAGAGAGAAAAAAGTTTAATAATAACTTGGAATGGGCTCACCAATTAAAACGCAAGCACGATTTGTGGATTTGACTCCCGTCCAGTGAATGGGGACGCAGAACGATAGCAATTGATGGGTTTCAGTAACTATGTTGGTTATCCTGTATAAATGAGAGGGGATGGGAGGTTGAACGAGCTAATGGCCAGAGCTGGCGAGCTGGAACGCGCCTTGCCACGTGCGTAGTGTGACGTAAGTTGGCGATGCTGTCGACTCTGCTGGTACCAGGCGGACTTAAACAAAACGCTCTTCAAACAACCAGTCGATTGAAGGAACCGAGGGTAAACCGAATCCCTGGCTTATCAAAAAGCCTGGTCAACGTTTGCTTGGCCAGCTGAGTACCTCAATGTGTGATTGATGAGGATCGCCCAAATGTCCCACAGGACTTCCAAAATAGGCTCATGTGTCCGATCGAAGAAAATTATAATGCCGCACTGGCTGAATCGGGCCTGGATGAATGAAAGTGCTTCGAAGTACTTTTGTCCTGACTATAACCCACTTTATGTGGCTGAGAAGAAAGATTCGAAAAGGAAGATTACCTTTAGCTAGAGGAGGACCTGACACCGGAATTGGCTGCTCCTGGGGAGTGGTTGTCATTCCCAAGTACATCTAAGTGAAATTACTTATTGGTAAAAAAGGCGCACTTAAGCCAAAAGCTCGCAACTGCATTTTAATGAGTTTTTTCTGCCAAACTGCCACAGTAATAGTTCTTACGTGGACATAGTGCGTGTTATTCTACGTAGCGCCGTGCCGTCGTCAATCAAGGTGTATGAGGCACTTTTGTGGTTAGTCAATATTCATCGTCGTTTCAAACCCCATGCAGCTAAAAGTTTGCTTCTATTACCTGACCTACTTCGTGGCGATCCACTTAAGTTGTCGTTTGTGGATGCGACATTAGCTCAGACCAAGCTTCTTATTCACCTCGTTCTTTTCGCCACGCCAGGCATAGCGGTGGGTCACTCCGAATTCGCCATCGGCGCGGGCTTGTGTGGAGGGGAAACATTGTAGACATGGCTGCTTACCTCCCTAAAATATACAACCGTTGACTCTACTGAACGTTAGTCTCGCCTTTATTTCTTCCTTCCTGTTTCGGGAACAACTGTAAATATGGTGGACGAAAGTTCCGATAACCCCCTGAAGACTCAGTTGACTAGTAAATACTTGAATATCCTTATATCTGACGTATCACTGTACTAGGTGCCACATTATATAGACTGAATTGCCTTAAACCAGACTTCTACATTTATTACAAATGGTGACCCCGCTATCGAACCACGGAGAAATTGTTTGCTATACTGACATGTGGTCATCTGAGCAGGAAGATACACCTCCACCCACAGAATCTCCCAACGAGAAACCGGCAGACAGCCGTGAAGAAGCACTATTAGTACCGGTCTCTGTATCAGAGCCCTCACTGATTCCAATAAATCCATGAGCTTTAATTGACAACGGAGTCCTCATCGCCACCCACCTATCATCATACCTACTAAATTTAACCCGGGCGACACCTATCGCCAATGAGAAGTCCAAACTCGTAGATATCTCAAACATTTTCCACCAGATCGGCAATCAGATCTGCTGCTTAATTTGTTGGACGGTCAAGCATACGACCACATTAGTGACGCCCGAGTGGTCACCTCCCTCATTTCCGACAGAACCTTTGGAGGCGTCAAACGTGCGTTGGACCCACTTGAGCTATTGGCAGCGCGTCAGTGCGAGTTCGACGATAGAGCAGAAAGACCGGAAGACTCGATTTTGGAATTTACCACTGCTCTACTTGGTCTCTGGCAGAAAGCATTCCTGACACGCTCAGTTGATGAGTTGGAGAATTTGGTGTATCAACAACTGAAGGGACGCACGACAGTACCAAGGATCCACGAAGAGTTTGTCCTGAAGCCACGGCCATTTTTCAAGGCAGTGCTGGAGATCGCGTGTATATCGGAAGCCTTGTACCAGGAGTCTGGTCCCGTATGGTGCCCCATGAGCAGACCGTCCCGTCTTGGGTACGCGACGCGAAGCTTTTGACTGGCGCGTCGACGAAGTCACTCCCGATGGGAACAAAATGACCTCTGGCGGCGACAGTCAAAGCAACGGTACCATCAACGCTATGGTGAAGGACACCGAGAGGACAGAGCATCCTGGCCGCCACGGCTATGGACACATGGCGAGCCAGTGCCTACGTCTCTCGATGTCTCTCATGCTCAACCCTTTCCGATGATCCCAATCAGGTTGGCGAAATACTACGTAGACGAGTTAGTAGACACAAGGGCGGCCCGCAGCCTTGTGAACCAGCAGTGGCTGAAGCTCCGGGGCATAAAAGGCCTTATGTCCCGTGACGAGAAGGAGTCTTTAAGCGGGGTCACGGGAGAACCTTTGGCGATCGCCGGCAAAGTAGACCTCGACAATAGGTTAGGAGTGACACGCCAGTCTCACACTTTTGCCGTAGTTTGCCATATGGCTTGTGGTGTCATTATTGGAGTAGACTTAATAACCTTGCTACACTGCACTAATAATCTGAATCGGCAATCGGTACAGACCCCGGGAGGGAATATCAGATTTTTACCAACATCAACCACCGCACACGATCCCACGTCATATGTGTCAATCGAAGGCGGCCATAGCGAAGACAGTACCAGCTTGATACAATCGGTGGGCACCCTATCAAAGGTGATAAAACAACTGACAAATCTCATTACCAGACACGCCGATGTTTTTGCCTGGGACGGCACAAAATTAGCTCGGATTGATGTGGTGCCCCGCGCTATTAACACTGGTCAAGCCCAACCCATCAAAGCGCACGCCAGGAAGATCTCACTCTGTCATGTAGCCCTAGTAAGAAATATGCTCCAGGAAATGCTGGATAATAACGTGATGGAACCTTCCAAGTCCCCGGAGGAGCATTTACACCACCCAGCTCTTGTATTTGATAGAATGCGCAACGTCGACCTTAAATTGGAGCTGTCCAAATGCCACATGTTGCAGCGACAGGTAACGCACCTGGGGCATGTTGTGTCCGGCATAGGCATTCAGACAGACCCTGCGAAAGCAGAGTTAGTCAAGAGCTTGCCGACCCCAAAGACTACCAAAGAAATTCAGAGTTTCTTGGGACTTGCGTCGTATCACCGAAAGATCATCCATTACTACGCCACAAGAGCTGCTCCGCTAAAGGCTTTACTGAGAGTCAGCAAAGATCTTCGCTGGGGTGAGGTACTGCAGGGAGCATTTGAAGACATCGATGCGCGGTTATGTCAAGCACCGGTATTAGCATTCCCAGGCACCACAGAGAATACTGAGGAATTCATACTGAACACAGAAGCATCGAGAAGGGGCAATTGGGGCGGCACTTTCACAAATCGATCCGGACGGTATTGAACATGTGATATCACATAGAAGCAGAAAGCTAAGCAAACGCAAAAAAATATAGTGCTACAAGAAAAGAAATGCTGGCCCCGGTATACTTCATTAAATACTGTCGACACTATCTCCTGGAACGTCAGTTCCTGGTCCGCACAGATAATCGACCATTTTTGTGGCTCACCAACTTTAAGGACCCGGAAGGCCAAGTGGCACGATGGCATGATCAGTTACAAGAATACTCATACACTTGAACGCACCGACCGGGGAAACGACCTGGGAACGCAGACGTCATGTCACGGGGATCCAATCGAGACCATGGTGATTGTCCCCTGTGTAACTCTCAACATGTGGCACCAATCAACCTCGACACAAGTTTGGATGACTGGAGAAAGATACATGCTGAGGATCCCGAGTTGGCCATCTTGTATCGATGCATGAAGGTAGGAAGAAGACAACCAACAGGAAGAGAACTGCCTGGAAAAAGCTATGAAACCTGTTGCCTATGGTCGCTCTGGGACAAAATTAAAATATGCGATGACCTACTTTTCCTCTAACAAGGGCCTAACTACCTCAAGCGATTAGTAGTCCCGCAATCGCAAAAGAAGGCTCTAATGGAACGACTTAGTCACGACTTGGGACATCCAGGTCAGAACAAAATTTATGAAGCAGTCCTTGCAGGGCTCCGGTGGCCCCATCAAGGATGTGACACCACCAGCTTCTGTTAGCAACGCCAACCATGCGCTGTCTGGAAAGATCCTAATCACAGACACCGAGCTCCACTCAAACCCACACAGGCTGGATATCCGAACGAAATGGCTGGAGTCGGTATTATTGGTCCGCTACGGGAAACTCAAAGGGGAAAGAAATATATCATGGTGATGGTCGATTACTTCACAAAGTGGGTGGAGGTCGTCGCAGTTCCTGTTATCGATGCCGCAAACCTCGCGAGAACAATTTTGAGAATTAGGTCTGCAATCGAGGGGCACCCGGGCAAATTCATTCAGACAGAGAGAGCAGCTTTGAAAACAGTGCTGTCTATGAATTGTACAGACTACTACAGGTTGATAAAACCAGGATAACCGCATATCACCCTGAGGAGAACGGATTGGTTTAACGGACGAACAGCACCGTAAAAGGACCACTCGAGGACTTCTTCGAAGAAAAGAAACACTGGGACCAAGCTTTGGAGCAATGCTTGATGGCATGCAAAAACACTGTACATCGGTCGAAGGGACAGACACCGCATCTCCTTTGGACGGGGAGGGAAGTGTGCGTCCCACGTGATCTAAGGACACCCTAAGACGGGCGACCGCCTCAACCAGTAACGGATTGCAAAGTAGAACTCAAAGGAACGTTAATGGAAACGGTTTATTTCCGATAACCCCGAGGCATGCTGCAATGCGAGATCAAAGGGTACAATTCGAGTTAGAGTCCGAATCCCAAGAGAATAATTCAGGTATTTACTCTTAATATAGTGCAGCAGAAATTATTTACGTTGCTCTTTAAGGCGGCGCCCGGCAAATTTGAACCCAGGGTCGGGTGGCCTAGCCGGCCGAGTCGAGGTGGAGCTGGTCGGAAGTAGTAGGCTGTTACTCAAATAATACAAAAAGAAGGACTGTGCAACGAGAGAATCAAACAGAATTGACGGAAATTTTGTTCATTCTGAGGAAAGATGATGTAAGAAATGAGTTTGAGGACGAAGAACAAGAAAAATCTTTCAAGGATTACCCTTGAGGAGGACTCATTTGTAGAGACAGATTGCCTAGGTGATAGTGAAAGCAGTGGCCGGATGTAAACATGTAATCATTGCGCACAATGTTTACTTTCAGGAAGGTGGAATGTGATAGACGGAAATGGAAATAGGAACTAGGCGACAAAACAATTTGTGATGCGTAGCCATGATAGTCGAAGATACACGGAGTGAAAGGGAGATGAGTATTTAAATGACATGTAAGTATTTGGATAATGATTATCGTTATCTAGGGGCTGAACATGATGACCAGAGAGAAGATTTAACAAATATAATAACGAAAGTGAAAAAGCAACAAAAAACCGATGAACGGAGTCGCGAAGTTGGGCGGCTGGATGTGGATGGAGTCAGTGATAAACCAAAAGACCAAGACGCATGAACTAGCCCGACGGAACTCACGAGAGAGTCACCGACAACAAAAAGAGTACAACGACGAGAAAGCCGACGGATTTCCGCCAAGAGTAAGTAATACTGTTTTCCTGCATTCTCACGCATTACCGATGGACGTTCCAGCGAAACTGGATAGAAAATGGACACGACCGTTCGCCGTAGGAAGTATTATTTCTGAAAATCTTTGTTGTATTCGCGACAAGATCGGGTCACTTCAAAAGCTCACTGTTCATTTCAATCCGTTGAAATCAGTGATGGAAACAGAGAGCGTCAATCACCCAACAGATGGCAATGCAATCCCAAAGCTGGGCGCAGAATTAAAAGTACCCGGTCAAAGAGGTGCTGCGAGGCACCGGACCGGTTCCTAATAACGATGGGCACGGTGTGGCGCGGAAACCTTGTAGATACGGCTGCTTACCTCCCTAAAATGTACAACCGTTGACTCTACTGAACGTTAGTCTCGCCTTTATTTCTTCCTTCCTGTTTCGGGAACAACTGTAAATATGGTGGACGAAAGTTCCGATAACCCCCTGAAGACTCAGTTGACTAGTAAATACTTGAATATCCTTATATCTGACGTATCACTGTACTAGGTGCCACATTATATAGACTGAATTGCCTTAAACCAGACTTCTGCGTTGAATACACTTGCAACAGTCGGTTTCTGGGATTTGGTACCACTCACATTTTTCTGAATGTCTCAGTCCCACAGAAAAGAAATACAGTGCTTTCGATCGCGAGTAGCTGGCTGCTAATAATGCCGTTAAGCACTTCCGATTGCAGTCGAGGGTCGATATTTCATCCTCTTTACAGACCACAAGCCGTTGACTTATGCATTTTATACTAATTCTGACCGTTACTCCCCACGAGAAGTCAGACATTATACTATATTTCTTAGTTCACGACCGGCCCACGACACGTTAAAGCTGAGTCGAAGTTCGTTGCAGATGCTTTGTCGCGTATTTCGCTTAATGCTATGAAATCTCCGGTTTCAGACATCCCTGCCATGGCTGCAGCACAGGCATAGTACACGTCTCGTATGGAAACCGCTCAGTCATCGTCGCCGCAGTGCCACTCCGTGCCTCTGGCAACCAGTGCTGGGACTATACTCTGCGACATATCTACTGGCCAACCCTTACCACTAGTACCCTCTACAGATCGACGTCTCGTGTTCGATTCCCTACATGGACTATCACATCCAGTCATCGCAGCCAGTCTCCAATTAGTAGCTGCACGATACGTCTGGCCGTCCATGAATAAAGATGTTCATATGTGGGCAAAACAGTGTCTATAATGTCAACGATCTAAAGTGCATAGACACGTAGCTTCGCCTATCGGTACTTTTGCTACGCCTGATGCTCGCTTCGATCACATCCACGTAGACATTGTGGGTCCATTGACCCCATCACACGGGTATACCTACTTATTAACGTGCGTCGATAGATTTACAAGATGGCCCGAGGCTATTCCCATCTCTATCGTCACGGCCGAATCAGTAGCTCGACATCTGATAGAACGATGGATGGCTTCATATGGTTGTCCTTCCACAATCACTACCGATCGAGGGCAACAATTTGAGTCCGATCTATTCTCTTGAATAACTCACATACTGGGTACCGAACGCATTCGCACGACCGCGTACCATCCGTCATCGAATGGTTTAGTCGAACGTTTTAATCGCCGACTCAAAGTGGCTCTTAGAGCATACGAGAGCCCCGTCTGGTACGAAACGTTACCGCTAGTTCTGCTTGGTATCAGGACTTGCATAAAGGCATATATCCAATGTTCCGCCTCAGAACTTGTCTAAGGCACGACACTAGAACTGCCTGGGGAATTCTTTACGCCATGGAGTACAGACTCACTTGCTGTACAGACTTACGTTCACCGTTTGTCTACGTACATGCAAAATCTCTCCCCGGCTCAGACTCGAATGCAGCGACGACAGGTTTTCGTTCCAACCGAACTCGAAACTTGTTCGCATGTATTCATTCGTGTTGATTCGGTACGGAAACCATTACAACAGCCTTACGAAGGTCCATTTCGCGTGATTTCTCGTCACGATAAGACCTTCAAGGTTGATTGACACGGTCGCGTCGTTACAGTTGGCATCGATCGTTTCAAATCTGCATACGCTGATGATAGCTTATCGCCCGCTGACATGAGATTCGATGTTAACCCTGCACTACCTGTTGACGACAATTCCGTGTCACGTCAAGGTCTACAGTTAGCGTTGTCTGCTCCGACTTCGAATGAGGCTGCCGTCTTACGTACAGGACAGAACCCAGCTGGTACTGCTACGGCTTCGAATGAGATTGTCGTCTCACGTTGAAGTAAGCAGTCCGTTGGCCCTGCTACGTCCTCGAACGAGAATACTGTCTCACCCTAAAGTCGGCAGCGCACATTTATAAGCCCGTCCGTAAATGGGGCTCCCGATCCAAGTTCCGGTCGTCACTTTTTCGCGACTAGGTCAAAAAAGGTTGTAATCTATGCGCTTTCACGTTTATAATAATAATAATAATAATGGTTTATTTCGGAGACACCCGAAGCATGCTCGATTGCATGATCATTTCGACGCGTTTCAACATACCTCAATGGTTATTGCTGTATTCTAATTAAGTCCGCTGCTGGTGCTACACCAGATTTCCGTTGCTTTTGTTTCATGGAACCTCGCCTTATGGTACGCTTTGCTGGTCCCACGAAATCTGGAGAATTTTGGCACAATGTTTGCATTTTATTTCGGCCCTATCGTTGTCGTTCCTTGTCATTGACGAACCTACCGATCTGGCTCCCGTATGTCATACTGGTTGCCGGTTACCTGAGGCTGGACGCTATTGGGGGTGTATACCTAGAAGACGATTCACGCAACCGATGTCATTGACAGCGAATCTGGTTTACGCTCGTCCATCATTCTACGGTTCCTGAATACCACGGATACTACGCGTCAGCATAACACGGCACCGCTACGTTCACGTATTTTGCCTGCCTCCAAGCTCACGAATATCTTTTGTGAGCCCTCACCTCCTTGACATTTTCCTCAACTTTCCAAGCTTTCTAGCAGGGGCTGCTATGGTGACCTCAATCCTTCTCGAAAAATGACCGTTTCCTGGACATCATTTGGGTCTAGTTTCTCTATTATCTCTTCTGACGTTCGACATCGACAACATTGTGTTGTTCGGTTGCTAACGTTTAACTGGACTGACCTTTCCGAGGTTCCCGCCTACCTCGTTTCGAACCACTGTCACTTTCGATCGTTCGCCGATTGCCCGCGCTCGCGATTGGGTTTCTGCTAAGCCGTTGCGGTCATTTTCGTTCGGTGTATCTCTCGTATCGGCACTGTTCCGGTGCCACGATACATAGAATACACCATTGCATCCCCCAATCAACACACGTCTATTCTTATTCTCCGTCGATTTCGTTGCTGTGGAGTGTGCCACGTTTGACTGCCTCATTGGACTTGAAATCCAGCCAGTACGCGAATTCATTCTCCAGCTGCAGACACAAGCAATGAAGTGCAACCACGGTCCTCGATTGGAGGATCACCTGTGCGAGTGCTTGGTTGCAGGAATCAACCTTCCAGGATTGCAACAGAAGCTGTTACTTCCAGCTGATCAGACCTTTCCCCACATTGGTCATAAGTGTGAAAGGTACCAGGAGTTAAAGGCCGTTACTGCTGTTTCAGAGTCCGTTTATTTCAGTTCCACTGAGTAATAAGGCAGAGGAAGCCCCCAAAAATTGCCAAATCTGAACAGGCCAATGAATTGTCGTGGCAACCGGCTCGCACTATGGTGGTCTACTCATTCGAAGTCTAATCATGCAAGCTGGAACTTGGACAAATGTTTTTTACGTGGGCAGTATCGTTCTTGTTTCAAAAATCTCTATCGACGGGCTATGTGCTTTGGCGCTACGCCAGCGACCTGTCCTTGAGCTCTGGGAATGTCACTCATTTGTGGAGAATTATCTCTCTCGTTGGATTATCATTACATGATGAACGAAGTTGACCGTGGTAAAGTGAGTGATTGCTTATCCCGCAATAAAACTGCGCTACCTGGAGCAGAAGCTCCGCTTTGTGATGGGTATGTTAGGTGAACACAAATTTATTGTGCTAAAATTCTTGCAGATGAATAAGGGTGGTTAAAACTATGTGAAAACACGACCATTAAAATCGCTTGTTGGAGTTGTGTTGCAACCGAGCTTCATCCCCCACCAGACCCTCAACCGACCCAAGTGCACCCTAACACCAGTGGAGACATGCGCACCGAATGTTAACCCCTCGTTGTCCTAAGCCTTGGCCGCTGCCACAAATAATGGGGCTACTCGCCAAACGAACAAAGGGAAGAAAAGCACGGAGGACGACCCCCGTCTGTGATGGCAGGAAACGTTTTGTGCCACGCCTCGGCTGCTGAACCACCAATGACACTGAACCCACCAGCTGACGCTCAGGGTGACAAACTGGTGGAAGGAGGTCCCAGCAATTCCAAAAGGGGTGCCACCATCTCTTGAACAATGACTTCTGGCTCTGAACATCCCGAAGGCTGACGCAACGTCCACAAAGGGCATATTGGATCATGATCAGCAGCAACTCAGGCCGGTTCTCATTAGGCTGTTTATTAAAGATGAAGCAGGACTGAAAGCAACAATTCACATCAAAGCGGTATTTAGACTTGGGAAGCTTCAAAAGCCCGAAAGGCCCTTCAATCTGAAAATTGCTCCTAGTTGGCAGATGGGTTTATAAGACGGTCTTACCGCCTTAAGGAATAGCCCATTTGTCTACACAAAGATCTTTTTCTTGAAGCTTGTCAAGAGATGAGTCAAGCCCGTGCAGAGACGAGCGGAAGAAGTGAAAACGGTGAAAAGGATTTTTAAATCCCGGATTTTTGGGTTGTTCGTTAGAGGTTGCAGATACGCCGGCCATCACTACTACTGGTGAGCTTTCTCAGCTCGCAGCAGTAGACGATGTTCTGGCGGGAAACCACAGAGCAGCATCTTTTAGAATGCTGCTGACCAATGTTTGTGGATTGTTGAACAAAAGAGACGAATTGGGGGCACTTATGCCGAATTGAACCCCGGCTATCATTGAACTCACCGAGGCGTGCATGATATTTGGGACTCAGCGGCCTTCCTACCAGGGTATGCGCTGTTTCGAGTTGATCGAAATCGTGCCAGAGGTGGGGGGGAGATGTTGCCATGTGTGTGAAAAATGGGACGAAGTTACACACACTTCACAACTTTGTGGACGAACGTGGGCACGGGGAGGCGCTGTGGTGCAGAGTGAAACCTTCCAACAGTGGCTATGTATTGCTTGGGAATATCTTTCTTACTCCGGCGGCCGATGCAAAAGGTAATCTGGACTCTATGCATAGACGGGCAACGGATTGCCATTGTCTGTTTCTTGGCAACTTTAATGCTCCTCGTTATGACTGAGTGTCCAGATGTAACATGATTGCGGGCAGGTTCTTCCGTTCTCTAAAAGAGACGGTGCAAAACCTCGCCTTGCATTAGCATGCGCAGGAACCGACTATGAATCAGGCGGATCAGGCATCCATCCTCGACCTAGCTTTCTCCTCACGAACTTATGACGTGGATAAAATCGATCTTCTGCCACAGTTGGGATCCAGCGGCCACGCGATGCTAGTCGTTTACTGGAGACGCAGCTCGTTCGTCCACCGGAATCCGCAGTGCGGCCGAAAGCGTAACGCGTGCCCTTTGCTGAAACGGAAAAAGCTGCTGCTTACCTGCTATTGAACTCAACCGTCCGTGGTGAAGTGGATGAAACATGAGGTTCCTTCAGATTAGAAATGACTGTGCTTGTGTGCAAGTACGCTTCCCTGCACAGGCGAAAAAGTTATCTCAAGGGACTGCCGTGGTCCGACAAGTAACCACGTAGTGAGTTGCGAAATAGAAACCGAGCTTGGCAGCATTTTCGACCTTTCCGCAAAAGACACGAATGTTACGAACGACTCTGATGACCACGACGAGACGCGAAAATGAAGAGAGACTTGCGGCCGATTCCGTCCTAGTACCAAAGAGGATGTTTGCATAACTGAGAAGGAGCACTAAGGCTCGCCCAGGCATCCAAACACTGCCTCGTAATGGACTCATTGCGAAATCCGATCGGCAGAAAGCAGAACTACTAACTGGCCGCCATGCCGACGTTTACGACACAGAGGGGACATCATCGCCCCAGCCTCCATAGAGAGTAATTACCGCGGGATGGCGATCGTTGGTATTAGAAGAGGTTTCCAAGGCTATGCAGGGTCTACGGCCATATACGTGGCCTGATCCGGAAGGGATCCATCAGCTGGTTTCCCAGGAACTAGGTGAAATTATGGCGCCTCTATTCACGGGACTGCTTGCCATCTCGATGAAACGAGGTAAACTATCATCCAAATAATAATAGTTTATTTCGGAGACGCCCAAAGCATGCTTCATGCACGATTGCAATTTTTACTGGCGACTAAACTGACAGAGAAAATTCATGAAAAATCGGGAAATACGCAAGACCACAGAAAGGTTTGAAGAAATAGAGGGGAGATGAGAGGAAGATAAGGGTAGGCACTCCAAGGAGTAAGGGAGGGAGGTAAAGCGAGCCCAGGGATGGATTCACATGTGGCCGACAAACTTGAAAGTCAATGTCGGATGGAGCAGCTGGCTGAGCCTAGAGGAGGAGGTCGGAACCTGGGAGGTTTGCATGGAAAAAAGCCGTTGGCATTTCGCTGTTTAGGGGCGACAAAAAGGCAGAAACCGCGAATCATCGCCCAGTAGGTCTTACATGTGTGATAAGAGAGATATTGGAAAGCCTGGTTTCGGAGCAACTGTAACAGCATCTCGAGAGTCATGAGCTCCTCAGCCACCAGCAGCATGGCTTCCGGAAAGGTCGATCCAGTCTGTCCAATCTGCTGCTAGCACGTGAATATTGGGCACAAGCTGGAGGGGAAAGCCCCCATACGGACGTTATCTATTTTGATTCCCACAAACCATAAGAAAAAGGGCTTCATAATGACTTGCTGTGTAAACTGAGATCGCTTAGCTTGGCAGGAATTTAAACATATGGTGCAAAGAACACCTGAAAGGGAAGTCCTCCTCTAAGAAGGTGGCTGCATCATGGTCCGAGTGGCGTGAGGCCTCCAGTGGAGTGCCACAAGGCTCGGTCATAGGCCCACTGGTGCTCGCGACGTTCATTACCAACTTCCCAAAACAACTGATGTTCCCTGTCTGGTCTATGATGATGATCTCAAAAACGGGCCGGATATCAAAACTACGGCGGATTAAGAGGCACTACAAGTGAATCTGGACACTCTAACACAGTCGTCCAGGCCGTGGGCTCTCCCAATCACTCTGTAAAAGAAAGCGAGGCTATCAGGTACGCACCCGGCGAATACTTCGGAGTGAATTGGGCGCCGAGTTACGGCCACTATTCCACCTTCGTGGCCACTCGGGCAGAACAGAGCCCTCAGTAACGCTCATGAAGCAGCAGTCGAGTTGGCTCCCGTTGATCTACGGGTTTAGACGCACGCACGATTTGTGGATTTGACTCCCGTCCAGTGAATGGGGACGCAGAACGATAGCAATTGATGGGTTTCAGTAACTATGTTGGTTATCCTGTATAAATGAGAGGGGATGGGAGGTTGAACGAGCTAATGGCCAGAGCTGGCGAGCTGGAACGCGCCTTGCCACGTGCGTGGTGTGACGTAAGTTGGCGATGCTGTCGACTCTGCTGGTACCAGGCGGACTTAAACAAAACGCTCTTCAAACAACCAGTCGATTGAAGGAACCGAGGGTAAACCGAATCCCTGGCTTATCAAAAAGCCTGGTCAACGTTTGCTTGGCCAGCTGAGTACCTCAATGTGTGATTGATGAGGATCGCCCAAATGTCCCACAGGACTTCCAAAATAGGCTCATGTGTCCGATCGAAGAAAATTATAATGCCGCACTGGCTGAATCGGGCCTGGATGAATGAAAGTGCTTCGAAGTACTTTTGTCCTGACTATAACCCACTTTATGTGGCTGAGAAGAAAGATTCGAAAAGGAAGATTACCTTTAGCTAGAGGAGGACCGAACACCGGAATTGGCTGCTCCTGGGGAGTGGTTGTCATTCCCAAGTACATCTAAGTGAAATTACTTATTGGTAAAAAAGGCGCACTTAAGCCAAAAGCTCGCAACTGCATTTTAATGAGTTTTTTTCTGCAAAGCCGCTTCACCGTCTTTCCTGGAATGCAAGCAAATTGTGGAAATCATTGCTAGCTGATGTTGTGGACAAGGGCAACTGCAATCTTTTCAGGAGAAAAATGGATGCAATTCTGATGGTGCTTTGGCGTGAATAACTGTCGTTGGGCTACAGTCCAGAAGAAATACTGATGAGGCTCATACTGGGGGTGTCCCACAGCCTCTAACCCCGGAAACTTGAAACTTGAAACAAGGGTTGGCCACATTGACAGTGTTTGCAGAAGTCGCCCGGCATGTCGGTCGACGGCCCCCCCCCCCAGCAATATCTGACGCTTAATAGCTGGATGCCAGTTTCCCGACACTTATGCTAGCCGTTCTTTTAGAGACAGCTTCGCATGTTACCCAGACATTGCATACTCCAGACGGTAGCAAACGTACTTTTTTGTTGACACTGGGAATGTGGAGTTCATAATTCCACTTCAGACTATGAATTGTTTTTATCCCGTTACTTAGATTATCCCCATCAGTGTGACTATTCTAGATACTACAGTACACAAGCCCCCACTTGTCGACAGTTGTATCCCAGTAAGCACAGGGGTGCGCACTTTAACCCCAAAGTAGTCCCGCGAGGGGCTATTTATAGTAACAAATTTGAGAAGAATGTTTGTCCTACCATTAAATTTGAAGAGGCCTGAAACATGGAAAGTGGTTTTATTTCGTTGAAAACTTTATGATTTACCAGCCAAGTCAGCACAAAGAGAGAGCTTTTGGTCCCAAAAATGTCCCTCGAGGAACTACTTTGGGATTATTTCAATTATATGGTATACGTTGAAGAATTTCGCCTGTTGCTTCAAGTACGGTTCACAACATTGAGGTAAAACTCGATTCCTTTGCAAGGTGCTGCCTTTTGTAGGGGATGTTGGGCACCGGAAAGTATTCGGTTGATGCCAATTAATTTTCGAGTTTGTTCACAGACCATAATATTTTCTAAAATGGAAATTGATGAAATTTCAGCAACTAGTACCTCAAGACGAAGAAATGTTGTAGAATTTATCGAAATTTCAAAGTAAAGCATGCAGACCACTGCATTCTCAATGTGCTCAAAAATAGATGCGCAAATGCCCCCGAGGAGTTTCAAACGGGACTAAATCGGGACTAATTTAGGACTACTTTTGGACCAATATAGGACTATTTTGCTGACTTGGATGGTTCAGATTCAGCTACGTGAAAATGATCCTATGGAATGTGGGTTTTGTTTTCTGCTTCAGAACATTCAGTCCTTGTTTTGAAAATCCTTCGCAAATTGCACTTTGATGTGATTACCTTGACGTCTTCACCTGACCGAGTGGTCGAACATCAGCTCGTTTTATAATGTTCTAAGGCTTCTGGTTGAACGCACACTCCTGAACTAAGAATAGAGATATCCGGCAATCCCATTTCTCTAGAGAGCAGAATAATTCCCTTTGACATGAGATAGTTTATCCGCCAAACACTACAGTCCACTCCTGAGCGCAGAATTTTTAGCCCTGTGGAGTCCTCTAACTGGGCCACACGGATTGTCACTCCGGTAGTGACTGGTCAATAGACACCACGGATTTGCATTGACTGCCCAGTGGCTTCAAATAAATGCTTATTTCAGTGTACGGGCAGTACGGAAGAGCCCGAAGACGTGTCCTACGGACTCGAGTGGTTTAGTGTATTCCCAAAAATTGACTTGAGAGATGCACACCTGCAAATACTCCTGGATAAGGAATCCGATACTTTACCTCCTTTTTCGGTTTATTTCCATAAAACTTCTTGCCTTTTTGGTCCTAATATCTCCCTTGATATTTTCCAACAGCATCTTTAACATTTTTTCAGGGTCTTAAGGGTGTTGACTCACACCAAGATGATATTGTCGTCCAAGGTTCCACTCGAGCTATACACGACTATTGTCTTTGTAGTTTTTTGAAGCCATTCACTAAGTTCAACTTTCCTACTAACCCAGACAAGTGATTTTCGGTGTCTCCGGGTTTTCATGTCTTGGTTACAATATTATTGCTCAAGGTTTCTCTCCGGACCCAGCCCGTTTAACCGCGCTCATTACCGAATCCTTATAAAGGACGTTCAAGGAAGGCTAAAGAACGTGTATTCTATTCGATCTGACAGCGGAATGCCAACGTTATCCCCTATATCAAACGATCAGAGAAGACGTGTGTTGATTGGGGGATGCAATGGTGTATTCTATGTATCGTGGCACCGGAACAGTGCCGATACGAGAGATACACCGAACGAAAATGACCGCAACGGCTTAGCAGAAACCCAATCGCGAGCGCGGGCAATCGGCGAACGATCGAAAGTGACAGTGGTTCGAAACGAGGTAGGCGGGAACCTCGGAAAGGTCAGTCCAGTTAAACGTTAGCAACCGAACAACACAATGTTGTCGATGTCGAACGTCAGAAGAGATAATAGAGAAACTAGACCCAAATGATGTCCAGGAAACGGTCATTTTCTGAGAAGAATTGAGGTGACTACAGGGTGTTGTGGTCGGTATTTTCGGAAAAGCTTTTAGCCTGCTTTTGGGTCTCCGAGTAATACTCGGTATCCTGTCGTTAGATAAGAGGTATTTTTGAAAACTGTGCAAGTCCCTTTAAAACTGCGGGCTTTTATTTATGGTGGCCGGGGGTGATGGATGAACAGCACATCCAAAAAGTTGATTAACGACAAAAGACGAAATGGTAAATGGCGTCAAAGCGGAAAACAAGCCTTGGATGGGCGGCAAAACAGTGTGAAAGAAAAATCTTTTTTTTATTTTCGTAATTTTTAATACTTTCATTGTTTGTTTGTTTGGTCTCATGAGATCCCACCAACGTATCTGAGAAAAGAGCGCCAGTGATTGAAATTCAGTTGAGGTGGCTGTGTTTTGAGAGCTGTGTCAGGATAGTCGTGCAACTGGGTCATCGCCGTTGGCACTGTCAGCATATGGGGAGACATGGGTGCTGGTCCTGAAGAATATTATAGGGGTGACCTCGGGCAGAATGGATTCAGCCAAAATAGCTGATTTAAGTCAGTCATTGGACACCGTGTCCTTCCTGCCGTTCAGGTAGGTGACGAACGTTTTCTCCCGGCAGCGTAGGACTCTGTGGGGACCAGAGTAGGCAGGCTGTAGGGAAGCTCGTGCCTCCCTCCTAAGGAAAACGTGCTTAGGGCCTTGGAGATTTAGGTGTACGTAGATCTTAATGCCTCGTTCGCAAGCCGCGGCTAGATGTAACTTACGCATCTGATGCTTTGGCCTGGCTGCTTATTCGGAGAAGTCAAAACTGACGATGGACTTTTGGGCTACCGCATCGCTAAGATGTCGAAGCGCGCAAAAGGACTTGAGTTTGGATGATATGGCTTGTGGATCGGCCTTAAGAGCTTTGCGGTAGTGAATCGCGCCAGTCTGGATTTTTGTGAGATTCTGAGGCTGCCATGATTTGCCGATGGAATCTTTCTGCCATTCCGTTAGCCGGCTGGTGGTGGGCGGTGGCAATAATGCGACGGGTGGCTTAAAGTTTTGGCAAATTGCTGGATAAGCCCTCGAAATGCGAGCCGCGGTCTGTGGTGACCACGGCTGGCCAACCAAATGCTACCACGGAGTGTTCCTAGAAAGCTCGGGCAACTGTGTCGCTGGCTGCATTGTGCAAAGCTACAGCAAAGAGCCACCTTATGAAACGATCTACACCGATAGGCAGATCTATGCTACCCTTTGACGGAGGCAACGACCGTACTAGGTTGGCATGCACGTGTTGGAAGTGTGGGCCGGCAGCTGGAACTTTTGATAATGGGCTTTTTGTTTGCCTGTGCACTTTGGGCTGTTGTCATTGGATGCAGATACTGGCCCATGCAGTGACATCACATAACGGCCACCGACGAGTTCAGTAGAGGCTTTTATGCCCGGGTAGGGCAAACCTTGTTGGGACTCACAAAGCTGTCACCCAAACCCGACGACATGACTGGCCTCGGTGACCTTTGGACATGTCACACAGTATATAACCTTCGGCTGAATGAATGGAAGCCGACTGGAGCCCCAGCTACGATGCGCTATGAAGCTGTTCTACCTCAGGATCGTCCTATTGGGTGGATGCCATAGGTTTTAGGTTTATCGGGCAGCCAGTGCTGAGGTCCAGATTGTGAATGCGAGATAGCGCGTCTGCGCCAGGATCATCGGCACCTGAGATATGACGTACATCACTCGCGTGCTGAGAGAGGCAATTTAGATTTCTAGACTCTCTGAATGAGTATCTGTCCCTAATGGCAAGCAGTGCTGGAGGATTGGTTTATGGTCAGTGTAGGCCGTAAATTCGCGTCTCCTAAGACGTGTCTAGAGTGTTAAATGTCCAGGTAGATAGAAGAATTCCGCGGCCGAAGATGCTTTCCTTGGATTCAGCCGGTTGCAGTTTTTGGAGCAGAATAATACGGGTTGCCATGTTTCAGCGAAATATTACTGCAAAGCCGCGCTGACTTTGTCTGATGCACCAATGAGTAACGCAGTTGTGAAGTTGGTTTCAGTTGCGATAGTCAGGCTATGTTGTTGATAGCCTGCTTCAGCGTAGCAAAACATCTCGTGCAATTCCCGTGAAAACCAGCTGCTTCTCCTTGCCATTAAACAGTCTATTAGCGGATGTATTAAATCAGGGCATCGTGGGATGAAACGACAACGAAAATTGATCGGCCCGTCGAATCGCCGCCGTTGCGCAAATGACGTAGGTTCTGCTTAGTTCAGGATCGCCTGCACCTTGTCCTGCCATTGAATGATCCATGTGGAAGTAACCTCGTGGCCTAGGAACTGGACGGCGTCGACTCCTATTACACACTTGCTGGCGTTGACCGTGACCCCGTGTTTAGATAGGCGGTCCCAAAGCTTGCGTGAATGCGCTAGATGTTCTGTCTTAGACGAGCTGGCAATCAAGATATCGTCCGGACAAGTGAACGCAAAATCCGAATCACTGCCTACCGTATAGACGAAACCCTGGAAAGTTTGCTCGGCTCGGCTAAGTCCACACGGCATTCGTAGAAACTCGAAAAGACCGATGGGAGTCGTTGCGGCTGTTTTGGGGATATCGGCCTCAGCCACTGGTATTTTGTTATATGCTTGCACTAAGCCTATTCGACTGAAAATTATTTTACCCGCCAAGCCAGCTGTGAGGTTCGTGATGTGCGGAAAAGTATATCGGCCGGGCTTAGTCACCCGGTTGAGTGAGCGATAGTCTCCGCACTGTCTCCAGTCTTTGGGCGCCTTCTTCGGGACCAAGTGTAGGGGTGATGCCCACTGGCTGTTGGAAGCTCGGATAATTCCCAAGTTAAGCATATGTTGGGACTGGGAGCGGGCTACATGGAGCTTGTCTGAGGCCAACCTGCAGGGTCGAGCATAGACCGGGGACCCTTGTGTGAAGATGTGATGGGCCAAATTAGTTACGACTGGAGGCAGGTTGTTGCTGGGGGGAACAAAATTAGGATGCTCGCTAAATAAACTACTAAATTCGGGTTCAGAAGTGAGAATTGGTGCGAGGATCTTTAGTGGCTGAGCTTCGGTTAAGGAACCAACAAAGAAATTTGATGTGACTCGAACTACTAGCTGTCGCTTACGGGATCGACTACTAGGCCGTGACTTTCTATAAAATCTAAGCCTAGAATAAAAATAATAATAACAATAATAGTATCAGTAATAACAACAGTAAAAATGTTGATCGTTTATTTTCGGATGAGCCCGAAGAAAGCTAGAGTGCATGATCAGATGGTTCAAGTGATGTTAAAATCGGAATTTAAGCGAGGGTAAAGCACGTGTGCACAGCGTATCGAAGAGAGTGTTATAGTGACAGGTAAACTTGAAGGCCAGTGTTAACTGGTCGGACCGGCTAGCTGTGTTTGGAGTGGGCTATAAAAAATGAAGTATATGCGTAAATATTACCGGAAATAATCACAACAATAAAAATTCCAGCTGTATCAACAATGTGTCAAAAAACACAAATAGAAGGGAAGAGAAGAATTTCAACTGGAAACAAAGGTGGGTGCCGCGCGGTGTGAATTCGTGGTGCTTCTGCCTATAAATCGGGTTTTTGCATGCCTTTATGGATTAACGCAGTTCAGTTCACAATACTGGGCGAACAAGAACTGCATTTAAGGTGCGGTTTATTCGGAGGATAATTTTGTTCTCCTTGTAGTATTGCTGCGTAGTGCTTCGTTGTTTTTGTGAAGCGATTTTTTCTCGCTTGGAGTGTATCTTTTTTCCCTTGTGGGAAAGGGCTGTACCTGCACGTGTCAGAGTGTTTAACTTGCGTCTGGTTAAGGAGTTCTTGAGCTCCTCCACTTTGTGGCTTTCCGTATGACACGCTTTTCTGCCCCCTGTCTCTCGCCTAGTTGCGGAAAAAGTGCAGTAAAGGGTGTAGAGTGCAAGGAATGTAGGCGTGAGCTCGCCCAAAGAGTTCAGGAATGCCAAAGGATATCTGTTTTCTTTATTATTAGAACCCATTTGTGCTCCTCGCAAGTAGGCGGCCAGTCTGGCCTTCAAACCGCCGGCCCAGGGGCGGGACCAACTCCCATTAAGTAGTACCTTAGATATTAGCCCCAAAACACAGCGGTCAGGTTGCAGTAATTCGTTTGCGGAAGTAGTAGCCGCACCTGAATGGAAAGTCATTAGAACGGGTGGGCCAGTTCCGAGAGCTTGTCATGCGGTCGTTGCCTCAACTCCCTTGAAGCAGACCGAGGAAGGCCAGTGGACTGAGCAGAAGCCTAGGAGAGCAAGACAGCCCAAAAAGTGGAGCGACTGTAATATAGACAAGCATGGTCCATCTAGGGCGGAAGACCCTGCGCTTCTGGTGTTGGAAAACAAGGTGAAGGATCTGCAAGGGCAAATCTTGTCGATGGGCACGGCCTCAAGCAGCAGGCTCTGACCCTTAACAAGGAAGAACCTTTCATAAGGGAATCGAAAGCCAGGTGGGGCTTTGAAAGGAGGAGGGTTTACGATACTCTGCAAATTGGAGGTGTTTCGTACCACACTGCTCTGAGTAGGGTGCACAGAAAGGGGACATGGAAGTCACCACTTGCGAAAAAAGAGCGAACATTGTGCGAGGAAAATACTGGTAGAGTTCACTGATGAGGCCACCCAGGATAAATTGCTGGTGACGGCAGACGTAGTGGCTCACACCACCAAGAGTAGATACCATATTGTGCCAGGAGAGCCTGGAGTAGGGTCTGGTGGTTTGGGACCGGAGATAACCCGGCTCGACCAGCCAGGGCACTGGTGAAAAACCAACAAGTTTAGCAAAATGTCGTACTCGGCTCTCAGGCTCCGACCCCGACAGTAGTAAGGAAGCTGCGTGCGGGGTTTGGAATAGTTGTAATTGAAGACGAGCTGGAGAACGAAACTGGCAGTTATGTCCGAAGCTGGAGGACAGCACGGCACTTGTCTGCCTGGATGTTATGGTAACTCCTGTAGAGATGGATTGGGAGTCATCGGAAGTTCTGGATCGTCAGCAGGCGCCATGCATATCAGGGAGGACGACCGATGGAAAATCTTGTCATCGTCCCAGGAGTTGCGCCTGAGAACCTGACGGGAGTAAATAATTAGTAGCACCTAAGCGACAGAGAAAACGCGGTGGTTATATATACTAACGCGTGGGGTGGTAGAAAAAAATGGATGGAACCCGCCTAAACCGCTTAGGGGCAAGAGCTTCAACGGCTGCCGTTACGGAAGCGTGGCTTTCTGATGAAGACCACGTGCCAGGACTAATAAGCAACAGTTTTGCAGCCTAAAGGCAGGGAGGAAAAAACAATTGCCTTGGCGGAGGAGTAGCCATTCCAATTAGGTCAGGTACAAACCACCTTGAGTCCCAGACCAAGGTGCGCACTCGCAGTGTCCAGTTGTATGCCGTTACAATCATCCTTTCAGGAGGAAGGTAAGCCGTTGTCCGCGTCTACAGAAAACCAAGTACGAACAGCAAAGGGAACGTTCGTTTGCTGCGGACTTTGAATGAACTAGTTAGGGAGACACAAAAGACCCTCATAGTTGGTGATTTAAATCTTCCTCACATCGACAGGAAGGCTGAGGTCTGCTTGCCGGGATAGGAGGAGGAAACCTACTTAGAATGGCTGCATTCCAATGCGTTGGGCCGGCATATAAAGGAAAATACCAGATATAGGACCCGATGCGCTCCATCCTTGCTGGATCTAGAAATAACGAATCGCCCCAACGATGTGCCTGGACTGCGTTACTGTGCACCGCCGGGCAAAAGTGACCACGTGTGTGTCAAAACCGCCCTATGCATGCGGCAGCCTAGGGTATCCCCAGGGCTGGCCAGGCATTTCAGTAGTATGGACACAAATAGGCTTCGTATTAGGACGATGGGTTTGACCTGGGACACGACAGGAGGGCTACTGTCGAGGAGCTTTGACAGGCCATAAAGAAATCACTGATTGCCCCACAGAAAGAGTTTGCACCCTCGAACTGAAGGAGTGTGGGGGGCAAACCCATGTAGTGGAGGGCCCTCAAACGAAGAAACCGCAGCTGGAACCAGCACAAAGCTTCCGGCAGTCGGCTAGCCTGGAACCGTTATGCAAAGCTGAGAAACAAGGCTTTGAACCCTCCGAGGGCCCCAAAGCGGGAATCGGAGCTAAAATTGGCCCAGTGTTTAGGACAACAGCAGAAGAAATTCTACAGCTAAATGCAGTGGAAAGGATCAACAATGAATACCGTAGGTCTACTATCCGCCGGAGACCACGGTGCTGTCACTGATGAGCAGGGCAAAGTAAACGCCCTGGTGGAATACTTTTGTTATGTACCTAGAATAGATAGTGGGGTATGAGCAGATCTGGCTTTGGTGTATCCTGCTCCCTAAATGAACGAGCCAAATCTCCCAGAGGGGAGCGTGCTTAAGTACCTACATGGAATAAACTGCCACAGTTCAGCTGGCCCAGGTGGCATTCACTCAAATGTCCTCAAGCCTTTGACGGATATCATAGCTCCGTCGCTGTGCAGGCTGTACAGGTCCACGCTGGATCAAAGTAAGCTGCCTCAGGACTGAAAAGTAGTGGCCGTCGCGACAATACATAAGAGTGGACCTGAGTCGGCTGTGCAGGACTACAAGCCGCTAAGCCTAACTAGCAACCCATGTTAAGTCCTTGAGAAGCTCATCCGTGCTCCTATCTGCCAGCACTTACTGCAGCGCTCCACGCTAATTCCGGCCAATCGTGGATTCCTGAAAAATAAATCTTGTCTGACCAATCCCTTGTGCTTCTTAGATGGAGTTACTGGACGACTGGACGAAGGTAAGCAAGTTGGGGTACGCCACCTCGACTTTAGAAAGGCTTTCGACCCCGTTAACCGTTGTCTCTCGCTATGCAAGATGAAGAAGCTTGGGCCAGTATATAGGTGGTTGGCGGACTTTCTCTCCCACAGAACGTTTTGGGTCAAAGTGGGGGACAGGTGCCCAGTTTGGTGAATGTCGCCAGTGGTGTTCCTCAGGGACCTGCGTAGGCTCGGTCCTATTCTTGTTGTTTATTACGGACTTGACTTCCGCTCTTCAGTCGCCTAGCTTTTTTGCCGATGATGTGGGGAATGTTCGATTTGGGGACAGAGTGTTCTTGGACAGGGATATGGGTACCCTCCTGGGCTGGGACAACAAACGGGACTAAACTCTGAAAGCCGGAAAAAGCCATTAGTTGTCAAGGTCAGCAGGAGGTCCTAATGTCTCTTTTGATCAAGGAATGTTCACCATAGAAGCAGTCAGCAGGGTTAAGACCCTGAGGTCATCATGAACAGTGACTTCAAGCGGTCGGAGCAGTGCAGCGCTGCTGTACAAAAGGCTCGCGGTGAGCTCTTCAAACTGCGATCAGCTTTATCTTGCCGGTAGCCCGAGATATTCGTACCTATTTACATGGCTAAGTACAACCTCACTTAGAAGATAGTGTGCAGGCTTGGTCATTCTCCTACAAAAAAGGCGCCGCCTGCCTAGAGAAAGTCCAACGACTCGCAACGCGAACGGTTGAAGGCCTCAGGGGTAAGACGTACGAGCAGGGACTCTGTGATCTGAATCTTTTTTCGTTTGAAAGGAAGAGATGTCATGAGGATCTCATAGAAAAGTTCGAGGTAATGAAGGACTTTTCTGGCCTTAGACCGGATAGTCTATTCCAAGTGGTTTCAGATTCCAGAACAAGAGGACACGAAAAGAAGCTGATGAAAGCCCGAGCTAGATTGATGGCTAGATCGCACTTCTTCAGCAACAGTACAGTGAACAATTGGAACGGACTGCCTGGTGGAATGATAAATCTGTGGACCGTCCAGTCCTTCAAAGTTGCCCTAGATCGCAAGTGGTACGAGATATTTCCTCGTGGTGAGCCTTGAGTAGGTCAACTAGATGGATGACGGGTAGCACTGTGGCCCTTCTGGAGTATGGTTTATTCCAGGTGCATAGGCCAGGTTAGTGGCAGGTGTGGTTTCCAAAGTATTAAGAGTCAATGAAAGAAAGATACACACGAATGAAAGTCTAGAAATAAAGAAAACGTAGAGGAGAGCATTCTGGGATGCTCCCACCTGAGGATAAATGGGAACCGATACAAAGGGGCAACAATAATGGACATTGACTCTCTGGAACTAGCTCTTCGATTGCGGAAGGCAGAAAAACTAAGAATGTTTATTTGATTCCATCTGTCATAGACCGTCAGCGTTTGCCCGATTCAAAAGTCTAGACCCTTCTCATAGACTTGGTCTTCGGGTGTGTCTACTTAAAGGAGCTGTAAGGTTTGGGTAATCGTGAGGAATTTATCCAACGCAATTCTCAACCGATGGCTGGAAGTAGAACTGCCTATTTCTAATGGTAATTTAGTCCATAAGTTAGAGCACACTGTGATGAAGAAATGTGAACTTAAGCTAGTGTTGGTAATAGGGGTTGAAAGGGTAAGAACTCTAGAGAGTAGTGAGTAGCTAGAAACAGGCGCAAATTAGCTTTATCGGCAAAATCAGCCATCTCAACTCGCGGACCCGGACCTCGCTCTCCGAACCCAATCAGTCTTTTGCCTCCAGGTGGAGTGAACCATAAAAACACTTCTTCCAATGACGCGAAAGGAAGTCTCGGCAAGACCGTTCAGACCGTTATGCCAGTACCTTATCCAAATGCGGTTCCGGTTGACTACTTACGGGCTACCCAACCACATGCATCCTGCTCTTCAATTCCAGATAGTCGCGAGCTTTCGGACTTAATGCCACCCCATCTAAATTTGACGGTTTTTCCGTTTCCTCTGAATGTCCCGCCTCCTCCCATACCATATCTCTCCCCACACCATCCCACGGTTGACAGTGACTACAATTTATCCAAACCTGGCAGCCACCTTAAGGGGTCATACATTCCATGTACGTCATGGCCACGATAATGATAGTTTCACAATTGCACTTTTCAATGCTCGCTCCCTTGTAAGTAAACTTACATCCGTCCGCTCCCTTGCACTGCAATCTCACCCGGATGTAATCCTCGTAACTGAAACCTGGCTTACCGATAAAACTCCCCTCCGACACATTTCCATACCCGGTCATAATATATTTGCTACGAACAGATCTGAGAGACGTGGTGGTGGATGCCTTGCTTATAGTAAGAGCAGTCTTGGAAACACACTTACTCCAACTTCCTGTCCTTGATAAGGTCCAAGACTCTGCTTGGATCTCTGTACCCCTGCTTCAGGGGCAGCTCGTCACTGGTTGTGTTTACTGTCCGCCGGGCTACAACATGCAATCACCGATGCTTTCTGTCACGTAGCTGAAATCCTGCATGCTGCTAAAATCGTAGCGGGGGACTTCAACCTCCCTGTCACTTGTTGGACAACCCTGAATTCCTCTCCGAAGTTATGCAATTTTATCTCATGTATCCGTGCTGGCGGATGGGCACAACAAGTAAAATCACCAACCAGAGGGAACAATATTCTTGACCTTATCTTTACTTTAGGCCTCCGAAATATAAAGGCAAATGTCCTTAGCCACCTTCCTGGTTGTGATCATAGGGTCATAACGTGTGAATTCTCCGTTCAGCCGCATTACCAGGAAAGTCCTCAAAATCGAAAATCTTTTCGAAATGCAAATTGGGATACTTTACCCACCATCCTGCGTACCCAGACATGGGATGAATTTTTTCAAACAACTGATCCTCAACTGGCATCGGGTGTGATGTACTCTAACCTATTTTGTTCTCTTACCATCATATCTTCCGAGATAACTGAATGCAGTGGGAGAAAGCCCGATGGACAACAAAAGTTGCAACGTAAGTTTTAAAAGTTGCAGCTTGCCTACGAAAGGACCAACGACCTTTCTATCTTCCTCCGCCTCAGCCACCTCTCACGCCAGCTACTAAGCGAAAGTGAGAACAAACTGGAGAAGCAAGAACTGTACGCTCTTAACCAGCCGAATAAAATAGCCCATATCCCTGGCCTTAATAAAACTCCAAACCCCCGCTGTACAACCAAAATACCGTATTTGCTCCTATCAGAGAACATTTATATTAGCTCGCCTCAGTTAATCGCTGAGGCATTCAATAATTTCTTCGTTTCTACCTTCATAACAGACCACAACAGTCCAACCCTGGATCTCACCTCCTTGACTGCTGACACCTTGTCAACCGTAGTTTTCTCAGCCAACGAAGTCAGAAAGCTGTTAAATTCCACCCGGCCTCTGGCTCGCCCTGGACCCGATGGTATCCCACCAGCTCTGTTTTGTCTTGCCGGCCCGGACATTGTGATGCTTTTGATGAACTTATTTAATCTCTCCATTTCACAAAGCATTTTCCCATCCCAGTGGAAAACTTCCGTTATCATTCCCCTCCATAAGAAGGGTGCTTTACATGACCCTGCTAATTACCGCCCCATAAACCACACTCCCATTATATCTAGGATAATGGAACGAGTAGTTAAAGATGAGATTGCCAATTTTATCCCCACCCGTGGGTTAATAAATGAAAGCCAACACGGCTTCTTAAAGTCTAGATCGTGTCCGACCTGCCAACTTGATTTCCTTAATCTGATCAAAACGTCAGCTGACTCTGGAATGGCATTTATCGTTATCTTCCTTGATATGACGAAAGCATTTGACCGCGTGCCTCAAGCCCAGCTGCTAACCAAGGTTAAATCTTACGGCATAATAGACCCGCTCTTTTCTTGGTTGTCATCCTATCTTAGCATGAGATCGCAAGCAGTAAGCATTGAGGGTTACCTCTCATCACCCCGGCCAGTCACAAGTGGTGTTATACAGGTCAGTGTGTTAGGCCCACTTTTATTTCTTCTCTACATAAACGACGTATTCAAAGTAATACGCCATGGCACCGCGTTCCTATTGGCCGATGGTATTAAGATTGTATATTCATTTGAACCTCATACCTCGACCTATACCCTCACCAAAATAGCTGACGACCTGAACGCTCTTGACATATGGTGCAACACTTGGAAAATGAGTTTCTCTGCTGCTAAGAGTGCCATTCTTACATTTAAAAAACAAATTCCTCCTGAGTCCCTCGCCTTAAACGGCTCGTTCATCCCTATTACTCCGCTAGTACGAGATCTCGGTCTACAATTTTCTTGCACGTTCACCTTTCAAGAACAAGCTACCTACCAGGTGGCTAAGACTAATAGAATGATAGCCCTCATCTGCAGAACTTTGAGAATGCGCGACAGCCAGCTTCTGATCTTTAAATCCCACCCCTAGACCACAGCACGATTACTGCCCTCTGGTATACACTCACATGCGCAAATCTGACAGACTTGCGATCGAAAGTGTTCAGCGATCCTTCACCAAGCACTTATTCGGCTCATCATCCCTCTTGAATTATAGAGATGTGAGCTACTAAGGCTTGAACCCCTATGGCTACGACGTATGAAACTCAATCTTTATCTTCTATTCAACTTCCTACATTCTAGAGCGCATACGTCCATCACTGATCTATGTTTCTCTGAAAACGCACCCTACCCTCTTCGTAACCGAAATCATACTACTAAAGTCCCATACACCAGGACAAAACTAACAGAAAGGTTCTTCATCACCGTTTATTCCCGCATTTGGAACAGACTGCCCGAAGACATTCGGGCCTGCCAGACACTAGACCGTTTCAAAATTGTCCTTACAAAATATTTAGATGTCGCCAAAGTACTACAATTAACCCATATGTGCACCACGTTGGAACAAGCTTATGAGGGTGACCTAGATTTTTGAATAGAGAAAGAAAGCACGACTCGCTTAACATCCTTTGCAAAGTCGACATCACCTACCCCATGTGCCTTCTCCATTGCCAGCATATTAGTACCCCTTAGAATGACTCACATCACTGACACTGCTCTTGTTAGATTCTCCCCAATTCACGCACTCAAACGTCTCCTATCTATTATCTCTTTCATACTTAATTCGCTTTACTCGGTCCAAACTGACCCCATTCCCCTCCTTCACTTTGCCTTAGCGTCCCAACAAAATCCAGTTTCAGTGACCACCACTTACCTTCTAAATCATCATTCTTATTCCTAGTTTTGGTCATTATTTTCGTATTTTCATTCATTCCCAATGGCTCACAGTCCTCATTCTTCCAAAGTAGTCTGTGTCTACATTACTAGATTTCTCTTTTCATCATTGACCGTTGATCCTCAGCTGGGAGCATCCCAGACTGCGTCTTTCTACTCTTATGCTTCCAGACACCAACCGGCGCGCATCTCCCATTTGATGTCTTGGAATGATCCGGAGATAACACCAGCGAAATATCTGGCCCAAACGTACGGCTTTAAATCTGGATCCCCCGCAATCTCCTAGACTACTCCATCTCTAGGTCTGTATGATCTCGACCAAAATCACCTGTGCAAATCCCACCGGTGCGGGACGCGGACAGACCCCCCGCTTTGGCCGGTGCACATCGGGCGTGCAGAACGTCTGCAACGATGTGCGGGCGCAACAACGTGGATCGTGCCTCCTGCCTCCAGAAATGATTTTCAGGTTGGGTGTCCAGCGCACGGTCAGCCCCACCCACTAGCACCGGTTGCGGATTGGAAAAAAACAAGAAAACACTCAAAATGTTGCTGTCTCCTCCAGCCAACATTGACTCTTCATCGTGCCCACTTCAAATTTGCCTTCATAACCTAACGCTTTTTTCGTCCGGCAAAAGTTGCTTCCTTTGGTGCACTATTATCGCATACTTAAAAACCCATCAACCTTTCTGGCTCATTATTCCGGGTCCACTTCCCGCGGTTTCATGCCAAACTATTCACCAGTCTTATTTGCAAACTTAACCACTCTCTAAGATAAAGCCCACCCCTTTTTGTTACTTTTACCGATATACTCGAGAACTGACGCATTTATTGCTGTCACAAACTTCCGTACCACAATCTCCAGACAGTATATGACACTGCGAAATTAATCTCTTGAGATTCCCAATAACCGACGGCTTTGTGTTTGCTTGCTTTCTCTGCCAGCTCCGCTGTTTGCCCACTTAGGGCTGTTGCATTGCAATGTCCTCATCTTGCAAGGTATCGTGTCCCACTTTTGCACATCTGATAAACTTTTGTGCAGCAGAGTCCTGTTCTGTCTCCACAAAGTGGTCCACCTTTTGTATCAAGCAAACTGATAGTCTTCTGCCCATCATTTCATCGTTTTTTCCAGCTGTATCCATCCTATTGTTGTAGTCGAGCACCACTCAACGATTTTTTCGATGATTCCTAGTTCATGCTGATGCATTACATTCCTTTTTTCTGAAAGCAAAACAATCAACTCAAAGTCCGTATGTTTTATCTGGTCACTTCCTTCACCATCACTCTGGCAACCACGGTCCAGATGTGTAGTCCATTTGGTTTATCACACACACCGCCCATATCCGGCTGCCGAACTTTGCAAACCTATTCATCGGTTGTTCTGTGTATTTCCTTTCCCATGCTCCATTCCGACAGATCGTCTCAGACACTTCCGGTACTTGATACATTTTTTCACCACGTGAAGTCTTTGGTGAGAATTATCAGTATGTAAATACTTACCTGTCATTCAACCGGTCATCCCCCTTGCAAGCCACGTTTCTGCCACTATCGTAGCTACGCACCACACGTCGATTTTTTTGTCAGTCTCCAGTTTCTAGCTGACGCATTACATTCCTCTTTTCTGAAGGCAAAACAATCCACTCAAAGTCCATATGCTCCATCCGGTCATTTCATTTACCATCAATTTGACACCCACAGTCCAGTGGGTTGTCCGTTTCGTTTTACAACTGGCTCAACCGATATACGGTCACTGTACCCCAAAATTGCTATCCTCGACCGACTTTCTTCGTCTTTATGCATTATGCCACAATTTTTTATCGTCTGATTTTTCATCGCAACTCCTCTCATACATTGTACAGCTCTATTGCTTGAATACGTCTCCTTCAGGAATGTTTCTTCTTCACGATATCCACGTATCCGTCAATCTAGTTTAGTTCTCCGACAGGACAGTCTTTCTTCTGTAGGATTTGTGTGATTTTGTACCATTCTCCACCCACCCCACTCTTTGGAAGAATAACTACGCCCACCTCCAGCCGGACCGATCACTTGACCTTGAGTTTAAATTCAGCGGGCGGTATCGCAGCAATTGACTTGAATGCCTTCTCTTATATTCAATCGCATTCGCATAATTGTACAGTCCTACTGTAACTTTCATTCACCTTTCAACTGTACTGTTTGATCTTGCATTGCAGCATGCTTCGGGGTTATCCGAAATAAACTATTATTATTATTAATATTAAGTGCAATGGATTAGAAGTATATGTCCGGCTGTGAAGGATGTTATACAAAAAGATAAGGTTCAGTTTCATACGGCGAAGCCATAAAGGGTCTAGTTTAAAAAATGAGCAGCGTTCTTTATAAGTGAGGGGCGAGCTCTATCAAATCAGTCTCTTAGTAAAACTACGTTGGACTGGCGCGGTGCCAATGCCGTCTGATTTGCGCATACTAGAGAGGATCAATTGGCAGTATTCTAATAAACGCCTGTCATGAGCTTTATAAAAGAAAGAATGCAGTCTCGAAGTCGGAGGGAGCGAAATTTTAGCCTAAGGCACTTTCCAGCCTTAGCGACTTAGAGGGACGAAAATTCCGAGAAATTAAAAGTGAAGGAATAGTTTAAGCCAAGGTTCCGAACGATTTGCTTTTTAGCAATGGTTGAACCACAAACGGCCAAGGATCCTGGAGGTAGCTTGCATTTATATGTAAGAACCTCGCATTTGTCAGCGGAAGAATTCGTCTGTCAAGTTGAGCACCATCTATGGAGTGCATCTATGTGTTTAGATATGTTTGAGATAGCCGAGGCGATGCATTCAGGCTTAAATGAGTAGACAGTTTTAATGTCATCAGCAAAAAGAAGTGGGGTGCCATGGCTCAGTGGGAGGAATATGTCTTTTATATACATGAGGAACAACAGAGGGCCAAGGACGCTACCCTGTATAACACTGCTTGTAACTGGTTCAGGCTTGGAACAGTGTCCGTTTATTTAGACAACCTGAGAGCGATTAGACAGGTAAGAATTGATTCAAGATAGTAAAGGGTCAGTAACGCCAAAGGATCGGATTTTGGCTAGAGGATGTGGGTGTGGCACGCGGTCAAATTCTTTTGACATATCCAAGTAAGGTACTATGAGGGCCATTGCATTGTCTGCTATTTCAGTGATGAGATTTAAAAAACCGAGTTGGCAGGTTGCGCAAGATCTTGGTTGAAGGAAGCCGTGTTGTCGAGGATTAATACCGTCTAACTGGAAGAGGTGCTTGACGATGTGTTCTTTTACGATTTTTTCCATTAGCCGAGAAAGGACAGGTGTATGGTTAGTGGGACATGTAACAGCCGGTCGTGGAAAATCCCCCTTTTTCCCTCGCGATTCAGTGTTTTTCCCAACATCACTCATTTCCATACACTATTGACTTGTCTTCACGAACTGGTTGTTTTTCTGGACCAATTGTTGTTTGTTCGCGCCCAGAGCGCTACTTTGGCACATCCTTGTTCAGGACCTGCGTGACGCACGTGCTGTTTGCTCACACGCTGCTATTCGGTTTCTCGTTGTTGAGTCCTTGTGATTGTATTATTGAGGTTTGTATATTGTTTATGTCATTGTTTATTGTAATAATCTAGTATCGTAGAATATCACGGATAATCGTCTTTTGATTTCGGGATCCGTTGCGAATTTGGCTACGCATTGCTCAAACGTTCGTAACAATACTCAATAGATAAATTTGGAACGAGGAAAAACACGCAAAATGCCAAGAAAAGGATCAAAAGCAGTCGAATCCGGACAGGAAGTAATACGGCAAGTCTCTGGGGAGGTTTTGGGTACATATGATTCTTTATTTAATGCTAGATCGCCTAGTCCTGTCAGTGCTAGTTCATGTGTTATTGAGAACAATATTGATCGTAAGGATGTCGATTTATTTAAGCTGAGAATACTAGAACTAGAGCAACAGTTACTATCGGCTAGACTACAGGCGCAGGAAGCAGAGAAGTGTACACAGAAACAGCGAGAGCATGAGACCAGTGACTTCGAAACCTCCGATAGGTTAGGGTGCAATAAGGTAGGGAACCCCACGCCGGCCGCCGACTACAAACCACCATCGATCGATCTGCCTAGAGTGGAGTTAACGGTTTTCGACGGGCGAGCTGAGCAATAATGCAAGTTTGTCAAGTGGTTCGAGACGTTCGTTGAGAATAAGGTGACCGACCCTGGGCAAAGGCCTCTTTACCTTACTCACTACTGTCGAGGCCGAGCAAGAGAAGCTATCGACGGGTGCACCATGCTTGACCCAGAACAAGGCTACACAAGGGCAAGGAAGATTCTAAGGGACTTGTTTGGCCAACCTTTCAAAGTAGCCCGTAACCTAATAGAGGGCGTGATGGCAGAAGCAAAGAGAACCAAGGGCGACGTCTACACCATGGCCGACCTGGTGATTAAGATGCAGAACTGCTCAATAGCCCTCGACCATTTAGGTTACAGGGCTTACCTAGACGCTATGCACACTTTGGAAGGCATAGTCCGTCACCTTTCTCCCGAACTACAGGGTGTGTGGGCGGAAGAAGCAGAACGGATAAGCCGAAGCGACAGAGAAGCCAACTTCGAAGACCTGACTGAATACTTAGACAGGCAAACGAAGATAGCTGACAGCAGTTTCGGCCGACTCATTCGGGACAGCAACCGAGCAAACAAGCCCAGTACTAGCCAAGTCCAAACCCCTGTACGGGAACATCCAAAGTACCAGCCTTGGACCAATACACACGTCACTTCACGAGATGCTACGGCGAAACCAAATTGCAGATCCTGTGGTACTAGCCATGGCCTACCAGAATGCCCCAAGTTTGGCAACGCCACAATAGACGAACGGTGGGGAATGGCGAGGATTGCAGGAGCATGTTTTATCTGTCTCAACACCACGCACCGGGCAGCAGCCTGAAGAACAAGGAACCGATGTGGTTACGAAGGCTGCGCGGGCAGACACCATCGGCTGCTGCATCAGGCGAGAGTAACCATATCCGAGGCGAGTGCCAAGCCCAGCGTGATTTGTTCTACTTCACAATCTGCCAGTAAACCGGTACGTTTAGGCGTAGTGGCCGTGGGAGTAGTGACTCCGACTGGGATAGTCAAGGCGTTGGCTTTCGTTGATAGTGGATCCGACACCACTTTAGTGAAAGAGCGGTTTGCCGACAAACACCAACTGGCTAAATGTGCGACGTCGTTAGCGGTGAGCACGGTGGGCGGAACACAGGTAATGACTGCCGGTAGATTAAGGCTGCAACTCATCTCTCTGGACACTAACGAGGAAATTGAACCAACGGAGGCATTCACGTTAGCGGATCTCCCCATGCGAGCACCAAGGTTGGTGAACGCAATCTTGACTCAGTGGCCCCACCTGCAGGATGTAACCGTAGTAGACTAGGAAGATGATGAAGTGGATCTCCTCATCGGCTGCGACGTGCCAGAGGCGCATTGGGTGCTTGACCAGAGTGTGGGCGACCGCCAGGCACCTTATGCCGTACGCACGGCCCTGGGATGGATGTTATACGGTCCAGTAGGGGTACGCGGTTCCGTGAATTACTCATCCGCCGAAACGGACCGCATAGAGTATCATCTGCAACGGCTGTATGAAAAGGAGTTTCGTGACGTTGGAGACGAAAGACCGATGTTGTCTCAAGAGGATCACTTCGCTCTACAAACGGTGCGGCAAGGCACTAGAGGCCTCAAAAAACAGTTCGAGGTTCCCCTCCCATGGCGCACACCGGACGACCCGTGGACTGACAACAGAAATTATGTTCTCCAACGATTACTACGACTAAAAGAACGCTTCATTCGAGACCAGAATCTGTGGGAACGATACGCGGATTTAATGAAGCGAAACGAGGCCCTCGGTTACGTTGAAAAGGTGCCTGTCAACACCGACAGCAAAAGGGGTATCTGGTATCTGCCTCACCATCCGGTTATCAACCCCAAGAAACCCAATAAACTGCGGGTGGTTTTCGACTGTGCGGCCAAGTTCCAGGGCAAGTCGTTAAACGATCGCCTACTACAGGGGCCTGACTGGAACACTCCACTGATCGATGTTTTGAGTCCGTTTCAGAGTGGGTAAAGTGGCTTTGTCTGCTGACATTAGGGAAATATTCCATCAGGTGAAGATTCCGGTAGGAGAACGAGATGCTTTGCGTTTCCTGTGGTGGGAAGGGAGCGACCGGGACAACGCGGTGGTGAATTATAGGATGACCGTCCACCCCTTCGGAGCCATATCGTCACCATTTTGTACCAACTACGCCCTCCGAGAATCAGCGAACAAACATGGCGATCTAGTACATCGGACGGTGGTAGAAAGCGTCAGCAGGAACTTCTACGTCGACGACTACCTTGGGTCATTCGATGATGTGGAATCAGCTCTAGAGCAGTTCAGGGGTCTGACGAGATTGCTGGAACAGGGCGGCTTCCATCTAACTAAATGGATGTCGAACGCTTCAGAAATGCTGAAGGTCATCCCGTATCACGGAAAGGCCGAAAGGGTAAGAGATTTGGACGGCTCTCCACTTCCTATCGAGCGCACCTTAGGGATACAATGGGACGCAGAAACGGACGATTTTGTTTTTGAACTAAACGTTCCCGAGCTGCCAATAACCCGTCGTGGCATACTATCTGCCGTCTCAAGTTTGTTCGACCCGCTCGGTTTCGTCTCACCATGGCTGCTACCCGGAAAGATCTTGCTGCAGCGGCTGTGCCGTAAGAAAGTTGATTGGGACCAGTCACTGGACCGAGGGGACCGGCTGGACTAGGAAGAATTTCTGAACACCTTGAAGAAATTAGGGGACATAAGAATCCCACGATGTTTGACTCCTGGCCATACGACACGGACTGGAGAACTACATGCCTTTTCCGATGCATCCGAAGTCGGTTATGGAGCTGTGGTGTACGGACGATGGTGCGCAGGAGATGGACAATATACCACGAGGATCCTGTTCGCCAAAGCCCGCGTTGCTCCACTGAAGTCGGTCTCAATCCCACGCCTTGAACTCAGCGCAGCCGTGTTGGCAGTCAGGGTGGTGCAAGCTGTGAAGAGATGTTTCGATCTCTACCTTTGGTCGGTGAGCTTCTGGACGGATTCAACGATAGTACTTTACTATATCAACAACGTCCGGAGCCGGTTTAGTACTTTCGTTGCTAACGGGCTCACGATTATCCACGATGAATCAGCCACGCACCAGTGGAATCATGTCAGGTCTGGCGATAATCCGGCCGACCTGTGCTCCCGAGGTGCGAACAACTTTAGGCAACTGGACACGTGGACGAGAGGGACACACTTCCTGCAATTGCCCAAACAGGACTGGCCCGTGTTCGAATTAAAAACCCCTACGGAAGTGGAACTGGGGATCAAAGGCGTAGTGATAGCAACCAACGTCGTCGAAGCGTCGTCCATTCTATCGCGACTGGTCAGGTTTTCTTCTTGGATGAAGACGCTTCGTTCGCTAGTTTGGTTAACCAGGTTCAAGATAAATTTACTAGTCATGAAAGGGCTACGGCCCTCAGGTCAGATACCGGTCGGCCCGATAGGTCCCGATGAGCTACAAGCGGCCGAGTACGATATTTTCAGAATGATACAACGCGAGGCTTTTGCCCGAAAACTCAAGAGGGCGGAAGAAGTGGGGCCGACCAATAAAGACATGCCATCTCCAAGAGGCGAGCTGAAGCGTGTAAACCCCAAACTCATCAACGGACTGCTGCGGGTGGATGGTAGGCTGACCAACGCCCACCTGAACTTCGACACAAAGTATCCTATACTGCTGCCTGCAAGACAAACTGTAGTAGAGCTAATGATTCAACACGTCCACGCTGTGGAGGGACATGCCGGGGAAAGTCACGTGACGAGCGTCATCCGAAAGCGTCTTTGGTTGTTGAGAGGACGAGAGACTGTAAAACGCGTAATCCGACGGTGTGTGCAATGCAGGAGACGCAATGCCACAGCAGGCAAACAACTCATGGCCCCACTACCAGAATGCAGGGTGACTACGGGCTGGTTGCCGTTCAGTGACACTGGGTTAGACTATTTCGGGCCCTTGTGGATCAAGTGCGGGAAAAGATTAGAAAAGCGATACGGATGTATCATGACGTGCATGGAATCACGTGCGGTACACCTAGAAGTCACACATTCGATGACGACCGATTCGTTTCTACGGGCCTTGCAAAGATTTATCAACCGAAGAGGCGTACCGGCCGATATATACTCAGATAATGGATCGAACTTTGTGGGCGCTCACCGGGAATTGCAGCGTTGGCACAAGAACATAAACAGGGACGAACTGCAGAATCGAACCGTGGCCTACGGCATACGATGGCATTTCAACCCCCCACAGGCCAGCCACCGAGGCGGCATATGGGAACGCATGATCCGGTCCGCCAGACGGATATTGCTGTCAATCATGGAGCAGCAGCCGCCCGACGACGAGACGCTGAACACCGTCATGATTGAGGTGGAGCGAATCCTGAACAACCGCCCCCTGGTTCCAGTATTGAACGGTGACCCCACCCACCTGGCGCTCACCCCAAACGACTTATTGACGCTAAGGTCGAACGAGGGTTTCCAAGGGCCGGTAAACCTTCGTGGGAGCTACCTCCACGGGTGAAAGCAAGCGAACTATCTGGCCAAGGTCTTCTGGAGGCGATGGCTACGGGAGTACCTACCGGCTTTGCAGACTCGACAGAAGTGGCTGGCCAAAACAAGACCATTCAAAGTTGGGGACGTGGTTGTGATCGCCGACGAACGCGCACATTTCAGCGCTTGGTCTTTGGGAGTAGTTGCGGAAACCATCAAAAGCACTGACGGAATGATACGCATAAAATTACGATCGGGCGGAGGGGCTATGGAAAGTTCCTATATGGGCTCAACCACCTCTCTGTTAGGAAACAAACAAAAATAATAATAATAATAAAACTGAAAAAAGAGAACAGTGGAAACGAAAAAGACCTCGTGGGATCGATTCGATCTCCAAATACCACTGACATCGGGCTGTGAAGGAATTGGGCAACCTTCATCTATGGGAAAGTATCCCATCAGCTCAGACCTGATCCTGCGAAAGGGGAAACCCTACATCGCCCTTGTTCGCTCGACAAGCTTTGGTCTTCACGCTCGAGACTGACTGGGGTGACAGCCCACTGGACTCTCCACATACGCTTTCCCATCCCCCGCTCTAAGTTTCAACCACCCCATACCCACCATAAGCGCACCTAGCATGCACGTCGACGTCAAATACAATCGCTACCACAGCCCTGACCTTCAACCCATTGACCTGGACAGAGTATCGACGTACCTGACGAATAACGGCAACCTCGATGAAGCCCGGAAAAGGAAAAAAAGAGATAAGAACATAGTGGAAACCGGTCACCTTTTCCATCTTTACCCCTCTATCGTCCGTCATCTTTTTTAGAAAGCGGTCTTCTCGATGTCCTAGCATCCAAGCCACGCTTAGGTTTACAACCCTACCTAACAGTAACCACTGCCTCCTGCCAACTACAATCACTACCGCAGCCTGCTCACAATTAAGTTAAATCTCTGAAAAGCAGACGCAGCAGCCAACCGGGTTTACGCTATCTTGCTAGCCGGTGGTAGTACTTATCAACCCCCTGCAACCCTATGTTACTTAAGCTCTCTAATTAGAACCCAGATCAAAGTACGAAATGTAACACTGACAGTCCACATGGACCCAGTCAGTTCATTATTAATTGTCGCTATTTATTATCATAACTAACAGCTGGAACCACGTCCAGACTGCTAACACCATTTATTTCAGGTTTGTCGTCGCCCACTCTCTCGGGCACCACTTTCGGGACCAATGTCCACACTTTGACCTGTACCGACAGAGACCTTAATGGCATCTTTTATACCAAACGGGATTGCAATCGGGCCACACGACCTAAAACACCCCCTAATGCTTACAAGCAGATTGATAGACGTCTCCTAACGCAACACCTCTACTACTGATGTCACTGTTGGAGGCTTCAGAAATAACAGTTCGCAAGCAACCTTCTATTGATTGATTGGCACGTTCCTTACCCCGCCTGATGAACCATACCCACGGGCTGCTGCACATCACCTTGGTCTCAAGTGAAACAATCCAATAACAGAGCCAGAATACGCAACACAGGAATTTTTTCTCATTAAAATTCGATACGTTATCCGAACGCGAGTCCACTTGTCCCTCACATCCTTGGTTCCCAACAATGATGCCGAAGATCACTGAGAATCAATAAGTCAATATATTTGTCAGCATAACAGAACAATAAGGCGCGAGCCTACAAGGAGATTTTTCGCTCCGTTTTCTCTTCCAAGATTTCATTTTTCTTTCGATCGGTATCCAGCTTGAAATTGACTCTTCACCAGTTAAAGGCCTTCAAGTTGCGCTGCCTTTTTCTGAATGATAAGGGTTATTGATCCCGAACCTAAACTCACCTTATATTTGGATTGCTGTTTCCTCCACATTCATCAACGTTGCCTGTCCATTTCCACAAAGTTTCCTCATGTCCCCTCGTTTCATGATGAACTCCCTCTATTAGAATCAGGAATATCCATCATTCCGGGCCAACTTCATCTCCATAGAGAGCCGCTCTCTTCATATTCACCAAAGTTCACGGTTGTACTCCCATTCATTTCTTTAACCTCTCCATGTCCATTACTTATTCCGTGCATAGAACCCGCAATAGGCCTCAGTTACCCACATCTTGCATTATTATGACTTATAACGCATCCATAGCGCTATATTTTCACGATATATTTTGTATTTTCACGGACCACTACCAACCAGTCGAATCCGAAACCAAACCGTATTTGCCGCGCAAACCTTTATAATTTCAGTCGACTCAAACTATCTCTAGCTATATTGTTTTGCTTCTGACGACTCCACTCGCTTTCTTGAAATTCGTGTATAGTTCATTGTTTTGAGTAACGTTGTACACCATGATCATGCGCTTGCGCATGCGTCTCGACCATGGTCGAGAAATATACCATTATTATTATTATTATTATTATAAGAACGGTGAAGGTGAAGACAGCTAACGGAGTGCTCATTCGTGACATACGCAGTATTAACCTACTCGAGAGCGAAGACGGAGGAGCTGATAACCCTGTGGCCTAGTAAACCTTTTTCACACCAGTAATCGAGGTGGATAAAGAAACACCATATATACCACACGGTCTCCGTCAAACACGTTAAGGTGCTCGCGGTCTTTTCGTTGACATTACAGAAGGTTCTTTCCGGTACGTGGTGATGGATGCGATTCCATTGTACATCCCGATACATACACGCATGCACGACGCACTCTACATCCCGTAAACCCATCAAACATGTGACAGTGTTCGTTGTTTTGCTTTTTGTTGACGCTACCGAATGCCCCTTGCATATGTGGAAGTAGCGGAGCTCAGGTCACACATACATGCTACATTTTACTCGTTTTCTTGCCACGCGGTCTTTTGTTGACAGTGCAGAAAGTCCTCCTTTGATGTGTAGTCATACCTGTGATTTTATTGTAATCTCGGCACACACACACACGCACTCACACACACACTCAAGCACGTACATCCAGGACCGGACGGCCCCTTACGGGGACAACGTCTATGTGACCATTCACGCCCGCCATCGGTCATTTGGTCTTGTGGAAGATGTAGACTAGCCTCACGTCTATGTTTCCAATGGATTAGGTGCGACCAGTAGTAGAGCGTTGACGACGAGCAATAGACGCGCGCACTGACAGCAGGGCCTAGGCAGGTAGGAAGAATCAGTACCTTTATACCGAACCTCTGACTCTGCTAAGGATCCAGGAGGATTTTGGTGGGCGGTGTAACAGCCGGGCGTGGAAAATCCCCCTTTTTCCCTCGCGATTCAGTGTTTTTCCCAACATCACTCATTTCCATACACTATTGACTTGTCTTCACGAACTGGTTGTTTTTCTGGACCAATTGTTGTTTGTTCGCGCCCAGAGCGCTACTTTGGCACATCCTTGTTCAGGACCTGCGTGACGCACGTGCTGTTTGCTCACACGCTGCTATTCGGTTTCTCGTTGTTGAGTCCTTGTGATTGTATTATTGAGGTTTGTATATTGTTTATGTCATTGTTTATTGTAATAATCTGGTATCGTAGAATATCACGGATAATCGTCTTTTGATTTCGGGATCCGTTGCGAATTTGGCTACGCATTGCTCAAACGTTCGTAACAGGACAGTAGTTTGTCACCTCATGCAGTGGACCTTTCTTGTGGTGGGGGATTATGACTGAGCATTTCCAGTTTGCGGGCACCAGACCGGAGTTCATCGGTAGGGTAAATACATTCAGTAGTAGTTAAGGTAAGTCAGGTCCGCTTTTAACTATGGCGGTGGGCGGTAACCCTTCAGGTCCGAGTGCTAGTGGAGGACCAAGGCAGCGCGATGATGCCAGGGGTGTGGCAAGGGTAGCAAGTTGGTGTGCTGATGTAAGTTGGCTGAACATTATTGATCGAGGTGAATTATACAGACAAGATTAAAAAATGACGTGAGGTGTTCGCACAGGTTGTGGTGTGCAGTAGCCCGTGTCAGGGGATAATCAAAGAGTAATATATCCACGGCCTTGGTACCACGGGAATCAAAGGGGGATGTGGCAATAAAGGATATGGGATCAAAAGAAACGGAGGCTACGTCGCAGCATGTGCGGACTGTGATGGGAACAGTACTGCTACATGGATCTCACAGACAAGTGGAACAAGGAATACAGAGATCCTTATGTGGAGTTAAGTGTGAGAAGGAAAATTTGAGCCAAGGTAAAGAGAAATGATGGTGAGTATAATATACGTTCATAAACAGGTTGTAGATTAAGCAGTGCAGGTAGAGGGACCACAACGACGGGTGGTGTGGAGGTATACTGAAGCTCTTGTAAGGGTATATTCTGGATGAGGTAAACAGGAATAAAGATAATCGACGGGCTGGGATTGTTCGGAAGAGGGCAAGTAATTGCATAGGGACAGGAAAGAGTCTTCAGATGGTGCAATCAAATGCACAAGTTAAGCTGGAAATGATTAGTGAGGTACGGAACGTGTGAGAATAGATGATCACTAATTAGCAGTGACCCGGATGAGGAACAGAAAAGGTTAGGCGGGATTAGCGGTTGGAGATACTTTCTGATGTATGAGAACCCGGAGATGGCAAAATAGAGTGGGATAACAATTCATGGTAATACATGACGGTCTCGCCGGGACAGACAGCGGCCGTTTGCTCCAGTTGGTCGTTATATCGAGATAACGATTATTATTTACTCCGGTTGGCACAATGCATCTTACAGATGATGAGAATAGACCAAAACCGGGACCATCTGATTTGATATGGTGCTGACTTTGACCTCGTGATTAGTATCGAACAATACATTAGTCTTGATAGGGTAGGTTCTACTATGTGCACAGCCCATGGGATGATTGAGTCACAAGGAGCCAGACAATTGCGTTCAATTACTATGGTCTAGTTATCCTTCCCCCAGATTCATTGAACAGGAAGTTGCGGCTGCTTATTGAAGCAAGCAAGGCGTTTTTCATCCACACAATTCATTCATCGTACTGTCGTCATCATTTTACTTGCCTTGCCAATTTTTCAAGCTACTGACGACTTCAAATTCTTATTAGGGTTGCTGCTGAGAAGTAGTAATCTGAGAACCGCGGCAATCTACGGACCATTGGTGGTTGTTGCGAATGGACTAGATTAATTGCAGTTCCTCACATCCTTGGGCTAAACTGAATATATGAGACTAAACAGCAAGCAAACTAACAATGGAAGCTGTGCCAATGGATGGTATATCGGTGACCAAATTACCCCAAAAGTTGTTTTTCTACTCGGATTTTTGTACGTGAAGCGCTGATAAACTGGAAAACAACCAGTTTAATACCAGTGGAGAAGCTCACGCATGAAGTTATTACGATCACTCTGTGTCCAAAAATGGAGCGTTTATGCACGTAATTTGTAAATTTTGGTGCTATTCAGCATTTGCTGGAGCGGACGGTGCTGTGCCATTCTTCTGTTGAGAATTCAGAAGGTGTGAATCTTAATGCTGCCACGGCTGCAGTGGCAACACTGAAAATATGAGGGTCCAGAGGTGCGCACACTACTACCACTTGTAGCCGAATCGATGTGGCCATCGGATGCTTGTATTGGTTAGAGTACCTTGTGATTACATAGGCATATTTGAAATGAGTCAACTGAATCACGTGTAGTTACGTTGAATGTTATGCCCGGGCATCTATTTTAGCTAAACCTTGGAGGAACCGTCAATCTGTTAGAAGCGGAACACCTGTTTTGGTGAGCATCTGTTTAAGCCGCTGTCTCTGCAGTAATGTATAAGACAGGATGACGGTAATTTTGTAGTTTACCACTGCCTTGTCTATCCTTACCAACATCCTAATCTAGTTCCTGTTTTTCTACCTTTCGGAGTATCCAACACAACTAGTGCTCAAAACGGTTGAAACAATTCGCCGGAGATACTGGCTGGTATGTGAGGCGGTTCCATATTTCTCTGAGGTACAGCTGCTGCCTCTTAGACGGCACAGCGGCCTGTAACCTCCAGTTTCATCTACCTGACCGAATTTTCGATGCTTGACTAGCTGTATCCCTACTTGTAATGATCAAAACGGTACTGAAATGCCATCATTTTCATAGTCTCTGCTTCCGCTCTCTCCCGTAGTCTCTGCCACCCTTATGCTTCGTCCTTTGTTGGTATCTATATGCCTCTAATAACCGCTATTACACAGCAGAAGCACACTCTGACTACCTTCGTTCATCTGACTTCATTTTTCATTTCTCCCTTTGTGTGCAGTCCACCTCAAAGTTGGTACCCGCGCCTCGAAAACGCTGCTGTATGGTCGAATACTAACCACTAGCTCCGTCCTCTGGGGCCCCTCGCAACCTGACCATCTGATCGCGGATCTTATACTTTCATAGTTGAACTAAGACCAACACGCATAACCACCGGTGAACATCTGTGCCATTCACAAGGGTGAGGGCTGACCAGATCCACCGCTTTGGCCGGCGCACATCGGGTGTTCAGGCCGTCTGCAACAATAGGCTAGCATAATTAGGCTGGTGGTTCAAACCTCTTGTGTGCAGCTCGCGGCCAGCCCCGCCCACAATCACCGGTTGAGGATTGCACGCTCCGATATTGTCAGTTGCGGACCACGTGCTCCAATCGTCCTTGCTCGCTACAGTACGCCCACCTATTACTCTTTTCATCACTCTCAGCCCTTTATTTTGCCGTTCTTCCGTGGAATGCATACCTACCCATTACGTCCTTGCTCCCAACAGCTCACTGTGCCACCTATCATTGTACGTCACTATCGTCCCACCTACTTTGCTCTGCCGACGACCGCCAATATGTCTTTCTCCACCCATGTCATCATTGCCGGCTCGTAGTATCCATTCACTAGATATCATCCTATGCTCATAAAGCTCACTGATCTCATTATTAAGCCACACTGCCTACCATTCTGTAGAAACCTCCCTCGTTCTCCCTCCTCATGCTCAATACCATTACGCATCAGTCCCTCCCGCACCCATGACCAGTTCCCATACTAGAACTCACTGTTCCAAACTTTGCTCCCCTTACAGCCACATTTACCATCCAACCATCACCACTATATTTTCCTTGCCTGACTCCACGATTCTTCTATGGGTCTTTCCGTTTGACAGTGCCCCAGTTAGCATCATCTAGTTGCATCCACTTGTACAACTGCCGGCAGGCGCGCAGCTCCTCGATTCCACGTCCTCATCTGCGACTCGCACTCATTTCTCGTGCATTGTGTTCGTCTACTGGTTCTCCCGTCCTGGTGCTTCTTCCTTCTCAGCCTTGTTTCGTGTTTCACCTGTAGTAAGTCGATCTTACTGGCTATGTCTCACCTTTTTTTCGGTCCGTGCTCCTATCTCCTGTTTCGTACAGTTACCGCCAGAGCCATTTTCTGTGTGCCTTTCAGACGGTTCTGCTTCTTTGCTTTCCACCTAATGTAAAATCATTGGTACGTCATAGTTTTAACCTACAGTTTCAGCCCGTTTGATCCGCCATTACCCGATTCCTCTGGTACTACTTTTCTCATTTCTCTCTCACCCGGATCACCACTCACGGCTGCTGTACCGTTGCGCTAAAGACAGCCACACCTCCCAGGTACCTTCCTCCACTTTTTGTGCAAATTTGCTCCGCACTGCTTAGCCATCTCCATCGCCATCATCTTTTCAGCAAAAAATGTAAGTTCCTTTAACAAGGCTTTTCCCCTTTACGATTACCACCACATGTCTCATCTACATCAATCAGATTATAAGATCAATGCTCACCTGTTCTCTCCGATACTTTCCTTCATTTTCCCTTTTTTGTGAACCATTCCTCACAGCCATCATCATTTCTTGCCTCCGCATTCTTCTTTCCTCGCTCTGTTGATCCGCCGTGTTCACCTATCACGTCACGATATTTCAAGGCTAATTCTACAAGCATTCGATCTAACTCTACCTGCCCCTCCCAATAACTGATAATTTCTTTCTAGGACTCCATTGGTATTGCTCCTGCATATATATGTACATATATATACGTGCACATATATATGTAGATGCATCCGCTCTGCATCCTATGGTTCCGCGCTGGCCACTTCTTTTGCTAACATCCCGCTGACCGTCATGACATGCTTCCATTCCTTCTATATCTGTGACCCACATCTACCGTATCTAATCGCTTCAAATTATTTTTGTCATCGGATCCGCCCTTTACGTATTGCTCTGCTCGCCCCCTAATTTACAATGAATTTTGTGCCCTGCCCGCCGACCGTCTGTTACAAGTACCGATGCTTCTTTGCAACCTAATCCATTTCAGTGCATCTCACGTTTTTCTCCGTCGTCTCCCGCTACTGCAGTTACGTTTGCCTATTCTAGCCTTTCTCATTTATATCAGTCGGCCGCCAGTTGTCCTCAACCGAAACAATCAGAGCTCCATTTTGACCTTGGCTTTCAAACTCGCTTGTCGTCCATTTGAATCCGCTCTCGGGTTCATTTAAACTCCACACATTCTTTCTGGTGTACGTGCAATTATCATACTTCCAACCCAACTTATCACCACTTCTGAACTTTTTTATCCTTCTTTTCCATGCATATTCCTGCGTCTTCGTGAACTTTGCCCGCCCATTCTATGGCTTGTAAAATTTTGATCATGCACCCGGCATGCCTCAGGCATCTCCGAATTAAACCATAAATACTAAAATTCTTATCATTAAAGTATTCCCAGAAGGAGTCACAAACCAGCTTGACGAAGGCAAGTAGGCCGAAGCTTGTCATTTAGACTACAGCAAGGCTTGTGACTCAGTCAATCACCTCCTATTGACGGGGAAACTGAAGACGTTCGGGATGGAAACTCAACCACACAAGTGGGTAGCAACGTTCTTTACAAACAGGACGTTTGATGTTAAAGTGGGAACCTGCAGGTCAAAGGCGGTAGAGGTGGCTGGCGGAGTACTTCAATGGCTGGTATTAGGTCCACTAATTTTCTGTATCTAAATACACTATTCATTGAAAGGGTTATCACTACCGTGTTTCGTTTTTGCAGACGATTCAAAATTTGTGCGATCAGGAGATCGTGAGAAACTAGAAAGAAATCTGACAAAGGTGGTTAGATGGGCAAAAAAATGAGGCATGCCCTTAAAGTAAATCGAGGGTCACCTTCCAACCAGAGCTTCGGTTTGAAATAATGGTCATGGGTGAAAACGGACCACGCACAGTTTATGCAACACAGTTCACAAGGGACTTGGGGTTCAAAATTACGGCGGGCCTCAAGTGTGCAGAACAGTGCGAGCTTGCTATTCACGAGACAAGAGATGAGCTCTTTCGGCTGCTCTCAGCACTTTCTCGCAGATCGACGGAAATGCACATACTCATGTAACAGGCAGTATTAAGGCCACTTTTAGAACATTGTGTACAGGCTTGGGTATCTTTTTAGAGAAGGGATGCAGCCTGCCCAGAAAAGGCCCGGAGACTGGCCACTGGAAAGATTGGAGGACAATGGGGGAAATCGTATGAACAAAGCCTGAACGATATGGGACCCTTCTCACTTGGGAAAAGAAGACCCAGAGCGGGTCATATAGAAGCTTTTAAAATCCTGAAGGGCATAAGTGCAATGGACTTATTTGCACAGGTCACTGATCCCAGAAGGAGAGGAAGTAGTGTAAAAATTTTAAAACCAAGCTCCAGGTTAAATTTGCAAGCGAACTTCTTTAGTAATCGAATAGTGGGAAAGTGAAATAGACTAACAGGAGAAGTACTTAGCAAGCAATGGGAAGGGCGTTTTTAAGGGATGATGGATGTGAAGTGGGACGAGTAATTCACGGAGATAGAGTACTGAGGAGTGGTGAAAAATTATGGTTTACCCCAGGCTTTTCAGTACCCTATGTTTGTGCCTACGACCTGGAGCACTAAGTGCGATGAAACTCTTGTGTCGCCTTTTCTCTCACTTGGATGGTGAGAGAGTGTTTCTACTTTATTCTGAGGCCAAACTGGAGGGACGAACCCATTCGTGTGACAAAAAGTGGAAGGAATTGACAAGGTCACAGTGATAGGGGCTGATTTGTGCGTACAACAATGAAAAGATTCTGTTCAGTTAAGTTCAGTTCAGTTTGCACAAGACAGATAATGGCCACGGCCAATCGAGCGTCCACAATCCCTTCGATGGTATGCACACCAGTTGTGCACCTACCACAGCTGAGCATATTTCGCCGAATCCCCTCTACAAATGTGGGGGAAACGGAAAACCTCATCGAACATCAACTGCGAGAGACAATATGCATCGCGAGCGTTCACTGAGGCAGTACGCAACGAGAGAAAAAGTGGAATAAACCATACTTCGGAAGGGCCACAGTGCTACCCGTCATCCATCTAGTTGACCTACTCAAGGCTCACCACGGGGAAATATCTCGTACCACTTGCGATCTAGGTCAACTGTGAAGGACTGGACGGTCCACAGATTTATCATTCCACCAGGCAGTCCGTTCCAATTGTTCACTGTACTGTTGCTGAAGAAGTGCGATCTAGCCATCAATCTAGCTCGGGCTTTCATCAGCTTCTTTTCGTGTCCTCTTGTCCTGGAATCTGAAACCACTTGGAATAGACTATCCGGTCTAAGGCCAGAAAAGTCCTTCATTACCTCGAACTTTTCTATGAGATCCTCATGACATCTCTTCCTTTCAAACGAAAAAAGATTCAGATCACAGAGTCCCTGCTCGTACGTCTTACCCCTGAGGCCTTCAACCGTTCGCGTTGCGAGTCGTTGGACTTTCTCTAGGCAAACGGCGCCTTTTTTGTAGGAGAATGACCAAGCCTGCACACTATCTTCTAAGTGAGGTTGTACTTAGCCATGTAAATAGGTACGAATATCTCGGGCTACCGGCAAGATAAAGCTGATCGCAGTTTGAAGAGCTCACCGCGAGCCTTTTGTACAGCAGCGCTGCACTGCTCCGACCGCTTGAAGTCACTGTTCATGATGACCTCAGGGTCTTAACCCTGCTGACTGCTTCTATGGTGAACAGCCATTGGTTATTAGCGGCAGTTAGGCTCTCCTTTGCCGTTGACAACAAGGGGCTTTCTGAAGCTTTCAGAGGCACGTCCGATTTGTATGCCAAGGAGGCTAGACTGGCTTCGGTCACTGTCAGTCTTGCGCAGTCTGACATGAGACAAGCTGATCTGATTACAAGTTGCTTAAAGTACGCGCAATAAGCAGCAGTTTTCATAGTGCGCGCAGAACAGTTTATTAGACGGTGGACAGCATTTTCGGTGGCACCCTTTCTTACAGAAGACATACGTAATTCACCCATTTATCGCCAGAGATCTTCGTTCTTTCCGACAAACGCAGCCTCTTTTTGTTTGCCATCCAACCCTCGTGTTCATGATTTATTCCACTGCCAGATTTAGCGGGAGGCCAAAGATTTTAGACGGTGAGGTACGAACAATTTGAGAAACTTAGTACACTCAATAGGCCAAGAAGGGACTTTGCCGCTGGCATTTGAAGCAAAGTGGGGAGGAGTTTTGGAGCGGGATGAAAGAAAATCGCCAGTGGATTCTCCGTCACTAAATGCTATGAACCCTCCTAATAGGGCAAAAGAGTTTTTCCGTATACTTCCAGGGCCTGATTGCAGTTAAGCTCGAAATGGATTGGATCTCCCGTTTCCTTTCGATCTACACATTATCCCAAATTCTTGCGGGTGCCAGTAATATTTTTTCCTCGCAACCAGTCACTAGCTGTCAGGTCGGTGGCCATGCGGGATCGCGTCTGTAGCGTACTACTCTGTCTGTATGGTACACTAAATGAATGTCAACAATGTCTAAGACGACACTAGCAAACTAAGATGGACGGAGGAGCGTGCGTTGATAAAATGGCCAAAAGGGTATGTACATTAGAAATTAAAACAAAACAAAAGGCGTGACACAAACTCACAGTTGTTCAGTGTTCTTGTGATCAGGAAATGAGCCCTGAAGAGCCAATATCCGCCAATGTCTTCAGTTCAGTTCGGTCTGACAGCCATCCGTTGAACAGAACAGGATGGTATTGAGCGAAGTGCCAAGAGACGCCGTGGAAGCTTCTAAAATGTTTTGTTTCTCACAGTTGGTTCCGACCGATATAATTCCAAGACACTCCAAACCAGAAGAAGAGACCTTGCCAGAATGAAAGGTTTATTTACGGCCTTTTTGTGTTGCGCGGTGATGACGACCAAAAGGTGTGTGTTTTACATCAAAACGTCGGTACAACAAAGGAGTGTCGCACCAAGGGACGTTGAAAATCATGGAAAAAGTCGGAAATGTACAGGTACCTACACGTCACGGTGAGGCGTAAATCAGTTGTATGAAGATCAAGAAAACGGGTACAACGCGGCTTCATAGGATCGATATCAGCTTTTTGGCTGGTCACTGAGTAGCTCTCAAGAGATGCTAGGGCACAGGGTTGACCTGAGCTATCGAGGGTCACTGGTTTTCTCCTGTCTCCACAGAACAAGACGCTTATTCTCACACTTCCGAACACGAGAAACCCACAGGCGCGCAAAAGCGGACAGTCAGGCATATCGTCGCGAAGTTCTATGAGGATAATTTGTTAAAACTTATCTCGTTCGTTGGTTTCGACTAGTCAAGGTTGTTTATCGCGGAAAACCGAGAAGCATCATCTCGACGGCACTAGCAACGTTCAGGTCTAGCTGAAACTTTTATATCTCATTTTCAACTTTCCACTTCTCTGTGTTTTTCTTCGTGTGGTTTGGATCTGAACTCAGTTGGAACTGACTTCCAAGGACCAATAAAGACTGGAGATATGTCCAGTTCCAAACCTCATCATTGACCGTACGTGATCAAACGTAAGGAATCGATCTGTAATTACTTGTCCCAGGGATCCCCACACACGCGGTGGCTATTCCTTACGTAGTAGTCTGTAATGAAGTCTTCATCTTCCATCTGGTGTGTTAACACACCAGAATTATGAGTCAGTGATCACTGACTCGAGCTTGCAAACTCACATGCGACAAATGGTCCTGTATTTTTAAAAGTAGTTATTTCAAGTTCTCCCTTGTAGCAAAACCGGTGCGAAACCGCTCCAAAACCGATCGGTTTTCGGCCGATTTTTGATCGGTTCCAACTATTGCGCCCATCGGTTTTTGATCAGTCTTCGCGGTCGGTTTGTTTAGTAGCCATTTTACACATATCAGTATTGAATTCATACGTAGGAAAGTGACGACCAAAGCAATGTGCACCCCTGGGTTGTCGTTTTACTTAAATGTTTTGGTTTTTTTCCATCGAACTGTCCTGAAAGCTCCAGTAGAGATTGCTCCATTTTATTCCCTCGGAAAGGGGGATATAAGGACAATTATTGGAAATATCATGAATTAGGAGATAGAAAAGAGCGTCTTAGTACATAATTTGGGTTAGTGAAATAAATCAACGAAGTATGTCACGTGTTTCAAATGATTGGTGCCAACCGCTCGGAAACGGTTCAGAAACTGACCAGGAAACCGGTCTGAAACCACTCAGAAACAGCTGGAAATCCGATCGGCGTAGTAGTAAAAACCGCTTGAAAACCGGTCAAAAACCGATTGGTTTCGAAGTGGTTTTTGGCCGGTTTCTGAGCGGTTTTCGCCAGTCGTTTGAAGTACGTGATGTGCTTCATCAATTTCTTTCAATAACCCGAACCACGTATTACGACGCTCGTTTCTATCTCCTAATTTATGACTTTCCAAATAATTGTCCTTATTTCGCCAAGTTCGAGCAAATAAAATAGAACAATCTATAACGAGGTTTTCAGGACATTTCGATGAGTTAAACCAAAACATTTAAGTAAAACTCCAACCAAGCATTGCACATTACTTCAGTCGTCATGGAATTGCAGTTTCCTTCGTATAAATTCATTGTTCATCCATGTAAAACGGCTAGTAAACAAACCGACCAAAAATCGATGGAAAACCGATGTTGCGACCTTGCTGGATGCTACAAGAACTAATATCGACTCTAATGTTTCGATTTCAGACCGACCGTCATCTCGCTAATTCTCCTAGATCTACCTTTTCCACTACACTGCCTGTGCACAATGCGTAGCTATCGTAATCAACCGTCGGACAATGACCCGATACTCAAAACGAAGTACATCTTGTTTTCTGAGCATTTTCAATAATGTTCGATTTGCTATTCAGATCTGGAGTTTCGCCAGAGGATCCTCCGGTGTCGTTTACTGGTCTAGTAAGCTGGAAAAATTTGGTATCCAATCTATTTTACACTAGTTCCGCTATGCAGATGGCAAAGACACCACCTGCGTCGTGTTTGGGATAATATTGTTTGCAGCAGTTGGCCTATCACTTCCTTTGAATACATACTTTTTCAGGGACGAAATAAACAAATTCTTATTGCCAACGTTTACGGAAAATGCTGCACAGACAATTGTAATCCAGTTCTCTTGTCTTGGAGCGGCCGTCTTCGTGGTCGCTTTTGCGGCATCTGCTCTACTAGACATATCCTCCAAACGTCAGTTGCATCGCATTCGGTTGAAATATTTCAAGGTAATCACCCAAGTGGCAACCCCGTGGTTTAATTGGATTTCATATGGGCATGCCTACTGTTTGGAGAAATATGCTCGTGATATCAACACCGCTTTTAATTACAATTGTTCTGTTTGAATAACAGGTATAACTGTAAGTTCAAATGCTTACCTCTTTCCTGACGTTTTAAGCCAGTATTTTACATCTTTTTCAGAATCAAACCACAAGTTATGTAAAAATGTAGACAAACATGATACACATTTGCACATTTCTTTTACTGAAGTAGACGTTATGGCAGCATTCAATTTTGCTCATCTAAATAACATGCATTGTTTTGTATCTGAACTCTTGCTGTCAAGTACGGTACCCACTTGTCCGTAGCCCGTGCAAGCTACACACACGCTAATGTAGTGTACGCTGACCACTCTTTTCCCACCGACTGTTCCCCTTCTCAGTGGTAGTGTAAAACTTATCAGGCTGTTTTCTTCTTACGCTCATTCCTTGGTTTTTCCTACGACGCGTGGACCACCTGTCCATTTCAGTGGTACTCCGCACTGCTCCACCACGATTACCAAAGCAATGTTTGCCACAACCCATGAGGGAGAGAACACTAGCGGTGGGGAGAAAGTGGCCAGCGAATATTACAAGAGCTTGCTAGTAGCTTGCATGGGAAGCGGTCAATTGGCTATCGTGCTTGGCAGCAAGGGTTCTGGTTAACGATAGTGTCTGTTTACCAAATGAACAGAGATGAGTGCTGCTACAACGTCGTTCAACCTTATCAAAAATTGTAACGAAATTTGTAATTACATTTATACTCGAATCTAGTGATCTTCAGTGCTATTGCTTTTGGATTGTACAATTCGCATATGCTTATCTTAATTTTCTCACACCGCTACAGTACTATGAGAAATGTCCCGCTTGCATATGATTACTGCAGTAAATACCGCAGCAAAGATAACCATCATTGCTGGTCAGCATGATAGTCCCAAAATATTCCCAAACTAGCCCCGTATAAAACGCCCCGGGGACCTTCCGGGGACTGTTTTTGGACGAACTGCCAACGCAGCTTCTTGCATTCTCTACATTCCAGTTTTGGTAAATTATGCTACGTTATCTCAGTATGTTAGTTTATCTACTTTTACCAATTTTCGTTTGAAAAAAAGATATGATTTGTTGAAATACCGAAAAATTACGTGGCACTGTGCGCATAGTTTCCGGTGTTCAGTAGCCTGGTAGACAATAGTATTTTATAACAAAGTATAAGGTGACTTTCGTTTTTTAAACCATACTTACAGGAACTGGCAAACTTTTTTTAAACTTATACTGTTTTATTTAAGCAGGGATTATTTTGAGCTGGATGCTGTTTTTTGTGTTGATCGGGCTGATGAATCATTGTTTTTAAATACAGTTTGTTTGACCTTCCCGGATCTAACGGTATGATAAAATTCCATGAAAAAGCGAGCAATGGAAAAATAGTCAATCAGGGGGACATCTCAGGACCAAACAGTGCACTTCTGTGCTGACTGGGTTCATGTGTGGATGGTTAACTATCATGGTACTTATTGGCTTCACCATTTGCGTTCATGCTCCCCGCGGTTTTTTCACTACCCTGAGAAAAATAATTCAAAGGACACGACAAATATATAATTACAAAACGTCTGATTACTTTAATGAAGGCAATACTTTGCGCCAATAATAAGTTCGTCTATCGATGCATATATGTATGCACCCATTGAACGATGTGCAATACTGCACGTTTAGGAATAGTAAATATTAGTCAGTGTATGTGTAACTAGCCGTGAAACGCTATATAATTTGCAGGTTTTTGGTGTGCTGTACCTTTGACTTTTGTGATTGTATCCGAAAGGTTTTGCAAACATACTCAGTCAACATATACCAGCTCGTGCCTGAGAAAACTTGTCCATTACATGATCAACGAGTTTTCAACACCAAACACATTTTTGCCAATCAATGGTCAACTGATGCAACTGGCTGCAGCCAGTTGTACTCGTAAGTTCATTCTTTTGTGTATCGTGATGGCATCAACTCAAGGGGTCCAGCTAAAGAGAACATAAAAAAACCCATTTTAAACGCCCAGTATCGGCCACATGTCCAGTGGTTGGTCATGTAGATTCAAAAAGTAACATTTTACCATCTGAGGACACCGATTACCATTTTCATCACTCAGCCAATCGTTTTACTACTTAGGCGATCTCAAACACAACCAGACAAGGGCCCTATGGAAATAATTCCTCAGTGTTCTGCAGCATAATAAAAAACAATGTTCCTAAGTATTTCAGAGCAAGAAAATAAATTACCACTGAACGTTTTATGTAATGCTTGGGAAAACGTGTTTTGCCTTCCACCTAATAAGTTTCATCAGCGTCATATCTCACTTAACTCAGCGGCACACTATTAAGCCGCTGCTTTAAAGTTGCACCGTAGATTGTAAATCATCAGTAGTCATGCTGCCTTTGTTCACTGAAAAACTGATAAATAAACCGTGCTAAACCCGAGTCCGGCTTATACAATGGACTGACGTGTGATCGATGGGGTCTGTAAATTAATCTTAGTTCAAAATGGGACTGCATTTCCGACAACAAAACGCTGCATAAAGCACGGTAAATCATTTATCAAAGATTTTATCTATAAACGAGTGTATCAAGCACTATTTTACAGGGTACTTTATTTAGTCATTTTGTCTCTACACCTGTTTTACTTCAATCAGAATCTTTTATGCGGCAGATTGCTAAATTCAAACTAATTTTCCGTTCAACTGTTCAACATCGGTGGAACTCCGGCCTGATATGACCGTGTTTTTACGGTTTTGCAGGTTCATTTCAGACAACCACTAATCACGCACTGTGTGCCGTGGCTTGTATCGCCATCTCACTCTGTCTCGATTTTGTCTCACTTTTATTCAGGAACGAAAAATGATGTTCGTCAAACCTGGGTCTCACATTTCATTTAAAATAAAGAAATTGCAAAAATATTTTCTGAACAATAGAAATCTGATGGAGTTATGAAATAATAATAACTTAATTCCCCTTTTTTATTTTCAGGCTGTCCTTAGACAGGATATACCTTGGTTCGATGAGAGGTCCTCGGGAGAACTCATCGGTAAATTGTCGGATTGTATAGACACAATAGAGTTGGGAATCGGGAAGAAAATTGGGGAGTTCTTCCAAAATATAACTGGCTTTTTGGCCGGTATAATTATCGCATTTTACGTCGGCTGGAAACTGACACTTGTGGCTTGTTGTACGCTACCAGTCGTTGCCGCTGTCTTCATTGCATTTGCTTTTGTAATGAAGATCTTTACGAGAAAAGAAATATTAGCATATGCCAGAGCAGGTTCCATTTCCGGAGAGGTTTTCACTGCAGTTCGCACAATCGTGGCCTTTGGTGGAGAGAAAAAGGAACTTGATCGGTATACGCAAGAACTAAGCAAAGCAGAAAAAGTAGGAATTCAAAAATCGTTGGCGGTTGGTGGTGGTGAGTGTACTTTATTCTCAACTTGATTGTTTGTGTGCTCCTAATAAATGTTTTCCATATTTTAAAGGGCGAAGTTAACTTTTGGCGTTTTTTTATTAAGTGGAAATAATTATTCATGGTGATGTTTTTTAAAAAAGTAACCGCAACCCTCTAAAAGTATTTTCAATCATTTTTCACTAGGATTCAACGTGATTTTCTATTTTTGAAGCAACACTTATCCATTGTTTTACACTTCATTGATGAGTTCACTGAAAAAAATCTTTATTTATCGAACCATATAATTAAATATTCTTCCCTCGTTTGCCTCTTCTTTTTCGCAGTTGATGGCTGTATCGGTCTCTCAGTTTATTCTGCCGCTGCCCTGATATTTTGGTATGGTTTCAGACTCATAGACACAGAAGGATATGATGCAGGATCTGTGGTTTTGGTGAGCAAAAAAGGAAATATGGAATCGTTTCAGATATAATAAATTTCAATCAAAATTACGGTCTATTATAACTCCCAGGAAGTGGAAAGCCAGCTTGTGAAATATCTGGAAAACCTATCATAAGTTCTCGATACAAACAATTTAGGTGATATAGCAAACTTTACTTTTATATTTGTATTACACTGAAATGCACGATAAAGTATCACTAATTGGACCAATAAACTGTAAAATATAAGGTATATCTAAAACGCAATCTCTTTCTGACCCATAGAACGCTTTTTATACTTCACGTTCTTAGAATATCCGCAGCTGATAAAAACTAAGTTAAAAAGCCTCATAGCTTATGCGCCAGCACAGTTGTTATTGAATGTATACCCAGTATCTGGAAGCAAGTTTATTTTTCGCTCCTCCGCTTAACTACGCAATAGAAAAAAATCAGCTCTGGTTTACCTTAATACGAAAGTCTTTATAAATCAGAACCACGTCATGGTTTTACTCTGCAATATTTCTTGTATTTTGTCGTGGACGGGAAGTGCCTTTTATAAAACAATCTGAAGGCGGTACGTCCGATCCCTCATGGGTATTCTAGCGTAAGTATCAGCTACCCAGCCAGTGCATGCAAACTTCATGAAGACAAGATCAACTTTGCGATAAGAGAGACGTTTTACCCGCGGGAATCAAAATGTCGACTGAATATCATCATTTAATACACAAAACGCCTACATCTAGTTTACAGGTGTAGACAAATAATGGGTTTGTAGCCTTTCCGTTAGTTTGTTCTGTGGAGAACATGGATAATGTTAATGAGGTTATCACTATTTTTGACACATTCATTTCAGGAGTGCATCCAAACATTATCGACATTAGAAAGTAGATGGAGTCGTTTTTGAGTCCTTTATGGTCGGCTGCCTCTGTTAAACGTGTTCAATCTGGGTTCAATAGTGTGTCAGACGACGGCATGCATTTGGAAAGCCTGAATTCTGTGTTTTTAGAAGTATAAGAAGTATAAGAAAACTGCCGTAATATGATATCATGTGTATCTTTAGGATGTAAAGATCTAATTCAAGAGTTGACTCGAGCAGACCAATCAGACAAGCCCGGGAGGTAAGTGGATGAAAACCAGAAGGGGAAGCATAAAAAAGTAACATCTTGGTGCAATATCTGATTGAAACACAAGACGAAATATTTTCCATTCACCAGCCATTAGGCACGAAAAAAGAAACTATTTTCATACCGTGCTTGTTGATGTAGATAGCGTTTAACACAATCAAAAACATTTTATCGTTAGATTTGGCATCAAATATTCTTACGGCGCATCATTTAACTGGAATTATATTTCTGGTGATAACTGTCGTTGTCATCCTCCTCCTCCTCATCATTATCGTCCTTGTTTCTTACTGAAACAAATACAAAATGTTTCAATTATTATGCACAGTGGTTGGTATTATCATGCCGTGAGCGCGGAGCAGTGACTGAGATCGTTATACTCTCACATTTCTGGCCGCGTCAGGGTTTTCGGCGAACTATACGGTCTTTTCGAAACGACGAATGGTGCTCGACAAAGGATGTCCCATGTTTCCATTCCTTTTCAACTTCGTCATGGACGAAAAAATGGAGGGTACGTTGCAAAGTCTTCAGGATATGGGCTTTGAACTAGGAAATCGTGAAAAGCTGTGCGACTTAAATTACACGAACGCCGTCGTGTGCTTGTTCGAATGCACAGAAAATGTTCAACGTGCCCTAGACAGACTCGCAAGAGCTGTAGCTCCATTCGGCATACGATTTGCACCTTCAAAGTGTAAAGTGATGTTGCAAGACTGGATATCAACGATTCCGAGCTTGATGCTCGGTGGAGAGGTGCTGACAATTGTTGATCGCTTCAGTTACTTCAGCAGCAGCGTGATGACGGATAGGAGCACAGTAGTAGAGGTGAGCATGCACATATCCGAGGCTCGATCGGCGTGCGCCGGACTGAAGCACTTGTGGCGGCGACCTGAGATTTTATTGAAGTTGAAAGGTCTTGTGTATTGTGCCGCGGTGCGTTCAGTTTTGTTGTATGGTTGCGAGACTTGAGGTCTGGATGGAATAGCCAAAAGAGCAATGCTGAGGCGAGAAAGCGAGTATTGGGTATTAATTCAGAGAACATTCTGTCAGCGTATCCAGATTAGTAGACTTCGTTGGTTGGGACACGTGTTACGTATGACAAACACACGTCTACCATACCGTGTCCTATTCTCCGTTCCTCCTAGGGATTGGAAAAACCATGTGGAGGTCAACAGATAACTTGACAACGAGGAATGAGGAAGTGTAAAGCGAACTTAGGAAACGTAGGTGCCTCACGCCTTTGAGGTTGGGGTCCAAAAGATCTGTCAATCAGTTAGCTGGAGACACTGAAGGATGTGGGAGCGAACCGTGAACAGTGGCGATAGTGTTGTCACTTTTTGGTTAATCCGAATGCTTGGTGAATGTGCGTTTGTACAGTTAGACTGTGTATTCCGTGTGTTGGCCACTAGGGTGTTGTTTCCTTTTCCCACTGTGTAGGTCTACTCCCTGTCCATCTTGTATGTTCATGCTTTCTAATTTGACGTGCAACATGGTGAGAAAGGCAGTGGTCGGTTGGGCTTGCCCTACTGCTTTAGCTATACGATGATGATGATTATGATGATGAATATCTCCTGACGTCTTTATCCTATTGAGATCTAATAATACATAAACGTTAGCCTTCCTCAACCGACAAAGGTCATCGTGCGAGGTTAAGTTTCGTGTGCTTTTATTTATAATGTTTCGCGATTTTCTACCTTTGTCTTAACATCTTTGGGGTGTGGCATAGCTCTGGCATGGCTTAGGCTGGTACGCTTACTGTACTCATGCGGCCATGGCACTAGAAAGATTTCCAGGCGAACTGTTGATTATCACTATTCGCCGATTATATCTCATACAGCCGTTCTTTTTCATCTTCATCATTATATGACTATTATACGTTTGGGAATACTCAATGTTACTGTAAGTAGTGAAATCTAAAAATTTCTGATTTGTAATTTTGAAACCGAGAGCATGCACTGAGTAATTTTTTTGCAGATGGGTATCTGAAATCAACACCATTTACGGAATCCGACACAATGAGAAACGATCGGTAGAGTTGTTCTGCACTGTCCCACTAACTCTAGTGAGAAGAATATTCTGCCTTCGAATCATCTCGATTTTTTAATACAAAAGCGACAGTTTATATAAGATGAATGGCAGCCATAACCGAATTCTGACTCGCGCACTTGTTAGTTCATCTGTCATTCTCAGCCAGCTATTCTTAGTAGTTAGTCTGAGAACAAGCCCAGTTGGTTTATTCACTTAAGATCACAGTTGGTATTTGATTAGTCCTTCGGCTCGCTTCGTTCGCTCCAATCTTGTCTTTGATTCAAGAAAGGCGAAGACGTGCTGGTTGTTCGCCAAATCATCATGCTGTGTACTAAACGAACCAGGCCGTCTGTTGACAATGTGCCAGCGTATTCCCTCACACGAATCAGTAGCAGCGAGATGTATTTTGCCCTTTTGCAATATTTTTATCAACTAATCAAACAAAGTTGATTCTGATGACTATGCCACGTGTAAGACAAAGGTGGAAAAGCATCCACCGCGAAGCATTTTGTCCATACTTCCTGTTCAGGAATGAAAAATCTCACATGGATGTCAAGCGATATCATGGCGGTGAAACAAACAATGTGCGAACTGGTCGGAGAAGATTATTATTGTATCTTGTTTACACGGCCCGCAGTTCTCAGCATTGGTTGATTAGATCAAAATTCATAAGAATAAAGCTTCTGTTGTATTGTTTTTGTTGTCGTTATCGTCCTGTATTTTCCCTATAAGTGAGCAAGTTAGCTTTTAGAGAGGCATCTCACTATGTTTTGCCTTACAAACACGGCTACGGAGGTCTTGAATGTCATGAATGTAAATCAACAAAGAGCCTATTTTATGGATTTTACTTGAGATCGGCTTTTTATGTTTGCTTTTTTATCCACAGGTTTTCATAAACATTCTTCTGGGCAGTATTTTTCTGGGCAATGCCCTTCCATCAATGCAATATTTCTTGAGTGCCAAAACAGCTGCGCAAAACATTTACGGAACGATTGAACGAGTGAGTCTGTTGTTTCAGATATAAGGGATAAATATCTTATAATGACGATGCTAAAAGCAACTCAGCATTCTACTTTTCTCTTTACCTATTTGTTTTCTCATTCTTGATGGCTTGACCAACTTTACAAAACATTATTGGTCTACGTGGACATGGCCGTTAACGACTTGCCTCTTATAAGTACTTGTCTGTCACTAGCTTTGAAAATTATCCTTTGACTCCGACGACAGAATTTTTATCATTAGAGGCCCAAGTTTGCGGTTATGAATATCATTCAGTATTGAATTTCTCGGAGATTAGAAATGCTTGGCAGTACAGTCTGAACAGTCCGTCATAGCGCTTGGTGGTGACATGCGTCACGCTTTTGGAAGCAAACCCTGGTAGCATTCAAACGAATGGGATTCGGACCGCGGTTGGGACAACATGTATTGAAAGTGCCGACATTCTCTACATGCCAGATAGATTGATTGTAATGCATTCTTGATAGAGTGTTGATGATACATTCTTCCGCATTTTTCAGTACTCAAAAGAAACTACGCAGTTCATAATATTTGTCCACAGTTTAGGAGTTTTGTGCTGCAATTGAAGATTCATGTTTTCACTTAAACACCCATAACTTCCCATGTTAATTTGACACCCACGTATCAACCGAATACGTTAAGCGTCACAGCCCAGTGATCATATCCTGATGCAAAATCTGTTGAGCGATTTGTCGCTTGTCACTTCCGCCTATCTGGTGACCATACACCGGCACAGTGGTCTCAATTACTTTTGCTTGTCTGTGTGCCGGCTTTTCTCTTATGCTTTTCTTTTTAGCTTCAGATGATCCTAGGTAGCTCATCTTCACGTGAGAATAGTGTTATCAAAATCTTGCCGGATGGTCAAGCGGTTATCCTCGTGGGTTTTGGACAATAACGACTCGGGTTCGATTCCTGTCACCGCCGGTCACTTTCCCATTTGGCAGCCTTCCATTGGCCGCGCCCCCCCTTCCTGAATCGTTGTACAATGTTGTATCGTAAATAAAAAAGAAAGTGAAAAAAGTACTTATCTATTTATTTAAATATCAGATACTAGGTGCAACGCAGTGTTTTAGAGTGAAGAAACAGATAATTTTCAAGGTTTTCGGAACAGCGTAAATGAAATGTGGAATGCGTTTTTCACGTCCAAAGTGTAAATCCCCGCTACGGAATGCGTTAATTTGACTCGAAAAGCTAAATTATTGGGAGACGAATGCGGATATTTACCAAGAGAACAGCTACTAGTGAAGCACCACTGCTCACACAGCAGCCACGTTTAGGTTTTTTAAGTCTCAGTCATCTTGCACCTCTCTGGGTAGAGTGTAAATTGCAGAAGTTAAGTTAGGTACTAACGGCTTGGAAATTTGTCAGTCGACGACTGGAGATACTCTGTAACAGAAAATTGGTGAATCCAAAGCACTGCTCAAACGCTGCCGGAACCTCATATACAATGGAAACGTTAGGTCTATCGCAAACCGATTAAGCCGCTAGCATTAAACACTGATGCACACTTAGGATGATGGTTAGAAGATGCGTTGTATCTCCTCCTGAGAAGGCCTCTTTACAGTATTATATTTACTGAAGTGCTTATTGGAGAATAGTCATTTACTGACGTGAACAAAGGGTGTGCAAACTCCCACTAGTGGATTTTGTCACGTAGGCTGTGCTACACTTCCCGAACCTGTAAGCCGCAGTTCTTAATGGTTGGAGATGCTAGTTAATGTAATAGTACCTCGCGATTAATGGCATTTTTGTGGTCACGCTACATCCATTTCTCTATACCTTTATGATTCATCCCGTGCTGTTGCTATGCTTTTCGTGTTTTTTTCGACTTTGCCGACTTAAGTGCATGGCTAATTGTTTTTCAATCTAAATCGAATTTTTGCTTAAGAAAAATTGTCAGTTTTCATACAACTGTTCTGTTATACAGCGTTTTACGCACCATATTTTGACAAGATATATCAAATAGTAGACCTAATTTTCCGTTTATTCCAATTTAAATGACCATATAGACATCCAACCAAACATCTAAATCTGTGGTTAGGAGGAAAACCGATTTCTGCTGCTTCAGATGGGAATATTATTCAGCGTTAAAATGATATATTACACATTGAGAGTGGAACGAGGCTATTATATTTGGCATGCATTTTTCGTGAAAGACGTATACCTGATGACTAATTTTCAGGTGCCCCCGATCGACAAAGATGGCGAAGGAGTCATTCTGAATAACTTTCATGGCAACATTCAATTCCAAAATGTATCATTTGTTTATCCCACTCGTCCGGAAGTGAAGGTGAGGTTCCCCATTAGCTAGTGCTCATAAATTGGGTATATACAGCCATGTTTTCCATGCTCCAATACTCTACTTTTTGCCAGACAGGTCCACAGAGTATAGTCATATTATTCCAATGAACTAATAGACCACTGCCTAAACTTTGGCCTATATTCTTCGTAGGATTTAAATAATCTTGGTTCTATAGCAAAACTTTATCGACTTCATTTTTCGTGTTTTCGGAACTCACCCAATGAAAGAAGTATCAAATACGTGCCGAACACCTGTGCGTAGGATATCAGAAAGGCATTTGTTCACTGCTGTCCTTAAAATTTAAATTATACACCAGTGAATCACTTAAATATCGCTCAAAAACACTCTTTACCCCAATATTCCCAACCACTTACGCACCGATTTCCTCCTAACTATTGCACATACAGAACAACAAGACCAATTTTTATTCACCTTCGATTCTTTGTTATCCTCCTTTGTATTCGCGGTGTTGACACTGTGCCTGAGTCCATACTCTGTGTATTTATTATATTTACAATAATATGATACTGAATTGTTACCTGTGTACAATAAGGAGAAAATTAGATTGGACCTGTAACGTTTTGGTGAATAAACTGCCACTACCTGTAGCACCCTAGGCACACTCAGTCCTTGTAGTTTTTACTATTCCGTGAACGTTTGCTTACATTTCCTCAACTACTGGGTAATTTAGGACAATTCCGGTAACTATCTAGTATTAATTGCAGTATATTTAACCGACGATGATGATTATCCTTATGTCTGAATTCAGATTTTAGAGAACTTCAATTTGACATTAAAAAGTGGACAAACAGTCGCATTGGTCGGACCAAGTGGTTCCGGAAAAAGCACCATTGTGCACATGCTCCAGCGTTATTACGACGCAGCTGCGGGAAATGTACGTTTACCTTGAATTCAATAATATGCTCGCGTCACATTGACCTAGGTCAGGACCAAACAGCAATTCACGTTCATTCTGTTTTTATCTTTTTTTACTCAAGGCACCTAGGTCTGATCTCGCGAAGTAGACTCCGAAGTCCTGTGGTTCTTTACAGAGCATGAAGCGAAGGCACATCAGGGAATGCGCTTACTCAGCGTCGAATGTGTGCGATGTCTGGTTTCATTTTCGCTTGGTGAATGTGTGAGAGAAATGCAAGCAATAAGACATCGGTATCATTTTTTATGGATATTCAGATAAAACTGGGCTTCACCCTTTGGACACGACACAGGTGTGTATTATCAGGTGATAGGGATACTTGCTGTTTGATCTGATTATTTTCATTGAAATTATCCTATTTTGTTGGTAATTATTTGGACTTTGTTGTTAAATATGCTTCGAATTCACACATGTGCGTTTTCTGAAGCCTCTTTGAGATTGTGCGCGAAAACTCCTCAAAATCAGTAACACTTTCTGACTTGATACTACTACTACTACGGTTAAGAAGTGAGAGTTCATTCCCGGTTCTTTAAATTCATTTTTAGATCTTGATTGAGGGCACAGACATTTGTGAACTGGATCTGAAAGCCTATCGAGCACAGATTGGCTGTGTGCAACAGGAACCAATACTTTTCGAGGGAACCATTGCTGATAACATTCGAATGGGCAAACTGGATGCAACTGAGGAAGAAATAGAAGAAGCGGCAAAAAAAGCGAATGCACACGAATTCATTTCAAACTTGCCGGAGGTAGTCCTTGTTATTGCTTGATAATTGTACGCTATTATCACAGTGCATCATAAGCAAAACGACGCTGAATGCACCTCCTACTAACAACATTATCGTCGTCAGTGTACTAGACTGTGGTTCAGTGGTTGAGCGATTCGTCAAAGACGGACTCCGAATCCTTAGCTAGAGAGTGCAAAGTCTGCAGTCTACGTGTACTATAAAAGAATTACGATTAAGCATCAACGAGTGCGTACCTCGGTTTGTTGACAACCCGGCCGAACTGTACAGACCAATCAACAAAGATTAAATCACCCATCAAATGAGATAATAAACACACGCACGCAAAGTCAAGGGCGAAGTCATGCAATACACGAAAGTTCGGCAGTTTTACGCGAAAGGTGGAGTAGGACGCCCAACCGTGATCAGTGGGCAGCGACAATGTGAATTGGGGGCTCTAGCCACGGAAAGAATAGGGATAGTAGAGAAGGAGAGCTAGGATCCTTCAGCCAAGCGAACAACACAAAGGGTCATCGGCGGGGTTGAAGCATGATAGTGAGTACGCAAATAATGATACCAATGGAGTTAGTGTGAAAACCGGTGGAATAATGAACTGGGGAATACCGCGGGACGAAGGGTTGTTTGAGAAACGACAATTTGGAGACCCAGGTTCTTTGAAAGGCAACACGGTCCAATAAGGCCGATAGATGGACCGAGCATAAACATGGGTTATGGACATATATATATATATATATATATATATATATATATATATATATCATTGGTTAACACTGTCATAGAAAAAAAGCTGGACGGTGCATGATACAGAGTCGTTGAGTATAATAGAGCAAAAGCGTCAGTTCTCGAACAATAAGGAGATCAATAAGATACGAAGGCATCTACAAAAGCAAGTTACGAAAAGCCTTAGTAAGGGTCGTGAAAATTGATGGATCAAGGTAGCTGAAGAAGTAAAAATAGCAGCTGCTTCAGCTAACAGTCAAAGACTGTTGCAACCTATTCGTGACACCGGTGAACGGTGAATCCCTGTCAGCGAAAGGATTTGCGATAGGAATGGAGAACCCATCCATGGAAAAGAGCAAAGGCTCGACCATTGGACCGAATACTTCAAGGAGCAGTTTAACTGGCCGCACGCTAGTGTAGTTACTCCCGTGTTACCAACTGCGATTCCTTGGGGAGTGTCACTTGAACCCCCATCGGAAGTGGAAGTGGATTCATGTATTCGATTAATAAAGCAAGGGAAAGTGGCCGGTCCCGACGAACCTCCTCCGGTTCTTTTCGAAGTGGGTGGAAATGGTTTGATAAAATCACTGACGACCTTGCTGCGTGACATTTGGAACGAGAAGCATATTTCATTATTGTAAAGCGAGTCATTGATCATACCCATCTTCAAGAAGGGAATACGAAATAATTGTAGTAACCTTCGTAGGATTTGCTTCCTTCCGATAGTCACCAAAATATTAGCCTGGATCTTGCTGTCCTGCATTACACACGCTTGCGAGAGGAATACCCGTGAATAGCCAGCTGGATTCCGTCCAGTTCGAGGATGCATCGACCAGATTTTTATTCATCGGCAACTTCTTCAAACGCGTCACCCCCTCGTCGACCGACAGTAAGAGTTCTGTTGAACTTCAAAGGAGCCTTCGATTCAGTTGGTCGCACAGCGCTTTTCAGTGCTCGTCATCGAAAAGGTATGCTCCAGAAGTTTGTGAACTTACTAAGACCACTGTATTCTCATACTTTTGGCCTCATAAGGGTTTGCAGTGAACTATACGGTCGTTTCGAAACGACGAGTGGTGTTCGAAAAGGATGTCCCATGTTTCCATTCCTTTTCAACTTCGTCATGGACGAAAAAATGGAGGGTACGTTGCAAAGTCTTCAGGATATGGGCTTTGAACTAGGAAATCGTGAAAAGCTGTGCGACTTAAATTACACGAACGCCGTCGTGTGCTTGTTCGAATGCACAGAAAATGTTCAACGTGCCCTAGACAGACTCGCAAGAGCTGTAGCTCCATTCGGCATGCGATTTGCACCTTCAAAGTGTAAAGTGATGTTGCAAGACTGGATATCAACGATTCCGAGCTTGATGCTCGGTGGAGAGGTGCTGACAGTTGTTGATCGCTTCAGTTACTTCGGCAGCAGCGTGATGACGGATAGGAGCACAGTAGTAGAGGTGAGCATGCACATATCCGAGGCTCGATCGGCGTGCGCCGGACTGAAGCACTTGTGGCGGCGACCTGAGATTTTATTGAAGTTGAAAGGTCTTGTGTATTGTGCCGCGGTGCGTTCAGTTTTGTTGTATGGTTGCGAGACTTGAGGTCTGGATGGAATAGCCAAAAGAGCAATGCTGAGGCGAGAAAGCGAGTATTGGGTATTAATTCAGAGAACATTCTGTCAGCGTATCCAGATTAGTAGACTTCGTTGGTTGGGACACGTGTTACGTATGACAAACACACGTCTACCATACCGTGTCCTATTCTCCGTTCCTCCTAGGGATTGGAAAAACCATGTGGAGGTCAACAGATAACTTGACAACGAGGAATGAGGAAGTGTAAAGCGAACTTAGGAAACGTAGGTGCCTCACGCCTTTGAGGTTGGGGTCCAAAAGATCTGTCAATCAGTTAGCTGGAGACACTGAAGGATGTGGGAGCGAACCGTGAACAGTGGCGATAGTGTTGTCACTTTTTGGTTAATCCGAATGCTTGGTGAATGTGCGTTTGTACAGTTAGACTGTGTATTCCGTGTGTTGGCCACTAGGGTGTTGTTTCCTTTTCCCACTGTGTAGGTCTACTCCCTGTCCATCTTGTATGTTCATGCTTTCTAATTTGACGTGCAACATGGTGAGAAAGGCAGTGGTCGGTTGGGCTTGCCCTACTGCTTTAGCTGTACGACGATTGTGATGATAACGAGGAGGAGACAAACAAGTTAGCGTACGTTAGTGAAGGCGAGTCAGATACAAGTACAGCCCATTTGGTCAAGACAACTGGGTTGAAAGCGAAGATTAGACGGATGTTGGTATCATTGAAAATGGCTTCTAGGTGTGGGTAGATAGCACATGTGGGAGCACAAGTACTTGGATCGGATTTTGATTCAGCGTGGGAATATCGATATGTTAATTGGAATCGAATACACCGGCCGCCAGATTTCCACCCAGGACCGTCACGTCACACTGTTTGACCCTGGTTTCTCCAATTACTCGCCCACTCCTGGGCCATTGTTTTGAGCATTTGGGAGTCACGTAATGTGAAATCACGTGAAACACGGTCCATTCTCAGCGGCTTAACTTCTGTGTTTTCCACTTCTTTCCCCTCTTTCAATACCACAGGTTCACAAGCAACTTCATACCTGCTGTTATCTAGTCACTTGAAAAACTATTTTCTTTATAAATTGAACAAATGACATTTCATTGACGTTTCTGTGCGTAGCAAATTATTCCGCCTTTGTCGGCGATCTGGCATCGAATGGAGGCTTGCAATTTTTCTCCGGGATGCGATAGGCTCACACAAATCACGTGTCCTTTTTACCTCGTCGAAAGTGGTAACTTTGGCCTAGTCGGCGCATGTATGTTGTGGCGATTTTGATAAGAAGTACCCCATTCTGTCGATATTTTGTCAAAGGATTATCTACAAATTTGTGTTTTATCAAGGATAGTGATATAGATCGGGTTTCTTTTAGTATAGACACATCAGGAAATGCCACTAATTGATTGACAGATTTAAGGCTAACTAGCAGTCTATTGGCTACGCTGTGTGAACGAACGAGCAAGTCGCACAGGATCCCTTTGACCCAGACGTATCCCTCCTCCGGACACACCATTATGCCCTCTCGTAAAGATTGCTTGGCCCGCATCAACAATATTGTACTACATACAAAAGCCATTTTTCTTTTTTCCTGCCTTAGTTCTGCATGCTTCTATGGTTTATTGGGATTCTTGTCATCCCTGATCGATTCGACTGCTGGAAAGTTGTGACCGTCGGTCACAGGTTGGTCTTGTAATGCTGTCACTCATCAGCCCCGGAGATGTGAAAAAAGGTTCCGTGGATGAACGTGTGGAAGTGGCATGGCTTTGCGCCTTTTATCTGGAAGAACTTTTCTGTCAGCTCCCTTTTCTTTTTCTGCCTTACGAACAACGGCAGTTCTGTCAATTTACTTTCGTGACGAGTTTTTAGTAACCTCTGTTCTCTACGGATTTTCAAATTCTCCTGCCTGTACTTGTAGCTCCTCCCAAAACTGCATTTCTTTGACCTGTGACCTTACCAACAGTCAGCAAGCATTACTCACATTGGACCTGGCGCTATACTAACAACGACATCACCCCTAAAATCGCTTTATTCATGCATTCCCCGACAAGCAGGTATCTGCAGTGAACTGATCAATATGAATGTTTTTGGAAAATATCCTGTATAACCGTTCTTCTTCAACTTCGTCATCGGCGATGATACTCTCCAGAATCTCCAAGATTTCAATGTAGAGTTAGCAACTGTTGAGGATTTAAGACCTAACGGACGTTAACCTTATCACACACATTTCTGTGTCTGAACTTACGAAGGATGCACTGTGCGCATTCGGCAGCTTCACTATTACTATGACTCCCTTTGACGTGCTCTGTTTAACTTCAAACTGAAAACAATAACGTTCTCACTAAGCCTAGTCTGTTACCAAATTATTGATGCACATAAAGGGTGCAATCGCAGTCGTTGGCTTTACGGAGCTAGGCAGATGACTAGAATGACAATGGTATTTGCAAAGAGACGAATATGCGAATATTCAGTGTTTGATGAATATAAGCCCGACTGAAGTATGTGTGATGTGCGCCTATACCTTCAATAAGGCTGAATAGTTTTATAGTTTTTGCATTACTGTTGGAAGATATGTAGTCTGCCAATGGAGCGTTTACTGACTGCGAGTTTTTGGTCACCGCCTGCAGAATCTCATTGGTAGGCGACGGAGCGATACCGTTATTAGCAGCGAGGTAATGCATTAAGTGGTTTTCTAATTGGGGTGGTTTTTTCTCATCTTATGCAACGAAGTGGACTTCGGTGACTCGATCAAATGAAGAAAAATACGGGACATCATTTGTCCCACCACACCTCATTCTTTTAAAGCCAAAGGACAACAGAGAAAGAGTCATGAAGCACGCTGCAAGAGTAAAGAAGGTGACGTGGTTTTGTTGTTTGTGTCCGATTGAGTGGGTTCTACAAACTCCCACGACCAGCTACTTGGCAAGGCCAAAAGTTGTCGTCAAAACGAATAACAATAGCAATTTCGTTGACAAGTTTTTTCAAGGTAGATATTTTGTATAACTAACGGAGGGAAGTCACTAAATTACGTGGTCAAAGCGTTTTATATACAACTAATTACCGCTGCTCTCGTTACCGAAATGCACAGTATTACCGATGGCACCGTCTCCACAAATTCTCTATTCATCACTTCAGGGCTACAACACTTTGGTCGCCGAACGCGGCGGTGGCATGTCTGGAGGTCAAAAACAGCGTATTGCAATCGCAAGGGCGTTGATTAGGAAACCGAAATTGTTGCTCTTGGATGAAGCTACTTCTGCGCTGGATACACGGTCCGAGCACGTAGTCCAAGAGGCATTAGAGAGGGCCTCTGAAGGACGAACTGTGGTGGTTGTAGCTCATCGACTCACAACGGTACGCAATGCAGATTTAATCATGGTGTTGGAAAAGGGACATATTCGAGAGTCTGGAACTCATGATCAGTTGGTGGCCTTGAATGGTCTTTATGCAGCCATGCTGGAAAACCAGGTAATTAAGTAAATAAATCACTGTTCCCTTCTTTTAATCTGTGATAACTGTGCCTTCATGAACAATTTCAAGAATATATATATATATATATATATATATATATATATATATATATATAATAGGAACGATGAGTAGCATTAAGGTTTTAGTTACTAAATTCAACAATCTAATCAAGACAAACAAAACCGGCCTGAAGACTGGAATACTACTAACAGCGAGCGACGGAGAAGATGATAGAATAACTATTCATGTGATACTATTTTTTTCAGTTTTTCACCTGAAGGGATTTCATGTTTTTCCTCCAACTGAGAATTCGCAAACGGTTAACTAAGGCGAGCTGTAGTTGGTATTACTACTTTAAACCATGAGGCCAAGGTATATTCTAACCGCCAGGTTGGTTCATCCTTCTGGGACGCGAATGCGGAAATAGCGCACTGCACGGCAGACGACAGGCAAGCATAATGAAGAAATATACTTTTTTTACTTTCTTTGTTTTTTTATGCGGCGGAGTGCAACATCTAGGGAAGGAGATCACTACCAATGAGAGGCTGTCAAGTGATAAAGGGACTGGTGGTGGCAGGAATCAAACCCCGGTCAAGTTTATTTTGTTTTATTTTTTTCACCACATGCTTGCGTATGTGTGTAGTGGAAGGGGTATATGCCCCAAACCACAAAGGCCCATCACGCTATTACGGATAACCGGCAAGCAGACCCTGAGACTTGGAGGGAAAAACCACGTAAGGTCCCAATAGGTCAGGTGTGGTAACGAGCGGGACAACAGTGGATCACTGTCTACCACCAAAGTAACCAGTGATGGCGGGGATTCAAACCTCTGGTCTCCAAGGTGGTAATCAAACGCTCTAAACCACTCCACCACCACCGGGGAAAGCACGTCTGTGCCATGGGAGACGGTGCAGAGAACGGCTATTTTCAACCGACACACAACCGTGAATCTTATCGCTTTTCACACTTGCTGTCATCAGGCATAATAGATGTTTGGGAAAATTGATGGTCAGAAACTACGAGCCACTGATCATCCTCAGTTAGAAGCAACCAGATTTCACAACTGTGGAAAAATTATTGCTTTCCGTGGCATCGTATGACGTGCTCTCAGGTAGAGTCGAATATCCCTGCTGCGCCAAAAATGTCATAGATAAACTAAAACCAGTCTGAGCAAGGCCTTTTTTGATGCAATCTCTTCTTTACATTTATCAGCTGAAGTCTACTTCCTGAGTTATCTAAAACCATCGGTTATTTCTAGTTGATCACCTCTGTGGGTGCTTGAAGGTCGAGGCTTCTGTTTGTCTTGCAGGGTGCATATCATAACTTGATAACAAATCCACAAAGCGATTCGAAGCTTATTTGGTGACCTGAGCATCATCACACATCAATATCGTGTCATCGGAGTATTTCAAGTTGAAAACTGTTTCCTGGGAGAAGCTAAGCAGTGCCTCAGTCAGGTCAAACTTTATCTTTGGTAAAGGTAGGAATAAACGATGAGACATGGCAGCCTGCGGCATTTTACGGGGACGTCAAGGGTAGAGGCATCCAATCTCAGCATTAGAACATCTGTTAGCAAACGAAATCCTATGGTGCGTTGATAAGCAATTGCAAACCTTTATGAGTATATTAGGCAGGGAGTGGATGGTCTACAGTGATTTGATTCATTTATCCAACAAAATTTAATTCGTAGGTTGAACGCTTTTATATCAAATCAGTTGCATTTAGAATGCTTATCTGTGACATGATTTTCACGGTTTCGATTGATGTTTACTAGCGAATCAATTGTGAAATAGTAGGGTTAATCTACTTTTGTATATAAAAAATTGAAAGGAAGAAAAGCTGCACAGTTGGTGGCAACAATTATTCACGTTTTAGTTCTAGAATTTCCACTGCGAATGCTTTGCTTCAGCATACATTTAACTGACAATTGTTCTAATTCCGGATAATCTATTCAGAGAATCCTCATTAGAATTTGGCCACACCCTTTGTTCAGAAAAAGTCAAAAACAGAAGACAAGGACGATGAAGAAGATGACTACGGGGACGTTTTAAAAACTACAGCATATCAGAAAAAGAAGAGTCTGACGCGAGACGACGATACAGTGGGATCAGATGGCGTCTGGCGCATTGGAGATGAAGAAGATGTATGGACTCCATTTTAGATAAGCCTTTGTTTACTTCCCATTGTAAATATTGGGAGCGGAGAGATGTTGTTCGTTGACATCATTCTGACATGATTTTTAATTTTTGTTAAGTATTTTGGTTTTGGGAATAAATGCCATAAACACTTCAAGTGAGAGATTTTGAAATAACAATTTGTGGAAACGTTTTTACCGGAAAAAATGTCAAAATAGAAGCTGCCGACAGAATCCAGATTGCTATGATTAATAAAAAGAAGGCAGTGACCTGAAAACCTAAATTACTTTGACTCGTGTACAAATCCAGTTGATCAGCACTTACATGCGAATAACGAATGACCTCTTAACACGTATGAAACATTTTCATCTTGAGGATTATTATTTGACTACTATATAGATTTTCATTGCAGTGGTCTTGAACTCATTTATCAGAAGGAGACAACGATGTGAAAGCATCGTATTTTAACATAATTTTCGTTTCTTTGTGCGGAGCATCATGGAATATTTGAAGTGATATTCAGCAAACATGTGAAGTACTTTATGTGTGGGTTGGGTGACCGTTAGGCCAAATGTTACTTTCGTTCAAGTTATAGAAACTCTGTGTTGTTTTTTCCAAAATGCATTCAACTCCCCGGCTCTATTCTTTATGCTTATTAAAATATAATTTTCACTCACATTCACATACTTAAATTAATGTGATTTCTTCTTTGACCTATTCTAGCTTCTGTCCGAAACGATTGCCTCTGAACTGTCAGTTGGTCAGCGACTTAGTGTTATTTCACAGCGAATGAAGGATCGGGTAAGCCGATACTTAATTGCTGAGTTTATCATCTTGAGAACATGAAAACCTCAACATTCCTATTCCTTTTGCCCACAGTGTACGAAAATGCGAAGTAGCCCGGTATTCAGAGTATTGCAACTCAATCGACCTGAAACAGGCTTCATTGTCGGTGGTTGTATCGCGTGTCTTATGGCTGGAGCTGCGACCCCGTCATTTTCGGTTCTGTATTCCGAAGTTTACAATGTAAGTATCATCTAGTGATAAGTTCCGGTGTCAATCAAACTTGCATCTGCATTTAACCATGTTTTCTACTGTGCTGTTAGGATGGAATATTACTAGTTGGCAAATAACTTATTGATTTAGTTTCCAAGATAGAAATATGCAAATATAAGAAATGACAGTTTGTCAGTAACATATATATGTAATGTTACATGATGCACCAATTCCGTGCTAGATATTTTATCGCAACCGGCCAGCCTGTGATGTAAGGAAGATTCGGAAAAAACAAGCATATTCATTGGCATTGTAATTCTTTTTATATGAGAACCAAATGACGGCAGTGGTTTTGAGCGTTACCCTCTTTCGCTTTTATGAATTTGGGATCAAATAAACCGAGTGATAGAGCAAAAGCCCTGTATTTTGCGAATGTGCCCCATGTTTTACAATCAACTCGACACAAACATTGCTTCAAAAGTAATGTGACACGGAAAGTGCTCCCATAGGAGCTAAAACACTACAATCGTTCAAAACGTCAAGCTTGCTAAACTAAACCTCATTTTTATGATCCATCATATTTCATAGGTTTCCGGACACGTAATCATAACGATTTATGAGTCACGTTAGTTGTTTTCATATGCAGTTTGACGGGCTAAACCTACTTGTTCAATACACTTCTTGGTGTCACTCGTTATTTATGTTTTTTCGTGCAGGATTTTTGTTCTAGGAATGTGTCTGTTGTTCATATATATGTAGCGCGTAAATGCTGTGACATATGTAAACAGGGTGGATAATTAACAGTCTCCTATAGAGTACCGAAAAATCATAAAATGTGATACCATGTACTCCCTCTTCCCCCCTGTACTGTTTTGTTCGGCACACTGCCTGGAATCACGCAAGTGTGACATGTGATATAATAAATAACAGCGAAGTATCAAAAACCACTTGTATTTGTAGCTAAGCTAACTAGCCCCCAATTATAACCCTGTACATCCTTGAGATACATTTTTAGTCTAGTCATGTGGAGCCGCATTTCATTATTTTTGGGATTAGCTGGCAAATAAACATATTTTGGTTCATTTGTCTTATCAACCTCTCTGAATCAGATATTCGTCTTGACTGGGTCTGAAAAACAAAACAGAATAAACCTCGTGTGTGGAATGATGGCACTGGTTGGTTTGATAAGATTTGTTTCAGTTTTCCTACAAGTAAGTGCACTGTTTTACCGAAACCGCTCAGATTTTACAGACTTTTCGTTCCACATCAGGCCAACTGTTTGATCGAACACGTTTCATATTGCTGTATATTTTGTCTGCCATGAAATATGTCTCGAGTGTAAGATAGATGTAACCAGTAAATCTACTTTGGTTTTAGTTGGTGTGCCATGTGTAAATTGAGTCAAGTGAATGCAGCAGGCCTTTATCAGTTAAGTGCTCATGTTTAACGGCTGACCTAACTTAACTGATAGGCTGCTTTGATTATGAACCAGGGTCTACCAGAATAATTTAGATAGTTTTATATGATTCGATTAATTTCTACTTATTTTTACTTCTAACAGATAGTTGTAGCGCCAAGTTTTATTTTGTCGTTCTGCAAATTTCATGATGTAACCCTTCGATTTTGTCAGTTATGCTAATAGATGGTGAAAAATTTCAAAATTGTGCTTTTTTCTATACCTTATGTTAGGGTTACTTTTTCGGAGTTTCCGGTGAAAGATTGACGAGGAGGGTACGCTCCAAATATTTTGAAGCGATACTCAGGCAGGTTAGTTCATCAGCAGTTTTTCACTGCTTTAAATTTGATCCCGGACGCTCCGACGAATGCGATGATAGTGACAATGTATAATGCATCACTAAACGGTCATTCATTTACATCCACGTGTAGTTGTTGTCGAAATTTGCTGGACAAACGTTTTTCTTCTCAATTACTTCTTCTTTCCTGAACATTTTGTAGTTTGTTATGACAGGAAACTGAAACACAAAATCCTGTAGGTTTTTATGTCAGCAGCATTGGTTCCGCGGCGATCCGTGGGCAATTTTAAGTGTGCGACCTTGGTCACCATGATAACTTAGCCTGAAGTTTAGATGTCCGAAATCAGTTAAATGTTTATTATTATTTATTATTAGACCGATGAAGATAAAACTCACCAAAGATAGTTTTTCGTCATTCTTAACTAAATGGTAATTATACCAGAAGTATTTTTCCTAAACGAAGTGGATATATGCGGAGAATAGTATGTTGGCTAACAGGTGACTCGTCGACCCTCACGAAGAATGATAACCTCTTCAGAGGAAAACGTTTGACTTATTTCGAGTACGAGACTTGGAATTCGAGGTCGTGTGAGTGCGGCCCGCCAAATATTAACTTTGTGTTCACTGCGTTTTAGAAAGATATACTGAAAACGGAAAAATACCACTACTTTGATAAATGAGAGAGTGTGAACATTGTGAGGACGCACCGAATAATTGTTCCTGTGATATACATATTTCCTATTCTTAATTTTAACTTTTTTTTCGCACTATTCATATAAAAAATGGCTTCACAGCAAGATGTTTTATGCAAAATCGAGCATATCCGACTTGGATAATGGTTTTAGTTGTACTGGAAAATAAAATGCCATCCTGAGAACAGTAAGCATATGATCAACGTTACGATTTGATAATAAATTCCCATGTACCATTTCGGACAAGGGTAGATAAAAATAAGTTGCTTGAGTCTTTGGTCGATCGAAGATCAGTATTTTATGAACAGCAACTGTGGCTGCCTATTCTAACCGCAAAAATGTTGGAACTACATCGCAACTCATTTTGACCATTAACTTACCTTGCACAGTTTGTGCTGAGAATTGAAGGACCTATAAAAACGGCAGTTGTAAACTAAAATTTCAGAAGAAATTTATTTTAACTACTTTACAGTTGCAAAATTCGCCACACCGGTTGATATGGACCGCATTCATGGTCAGTGTTGTTAGTGGAGGGTTATCAAAGATACCCTGAGCCCACAAATGTAGAACTGGACGAGCTCAGAAAATGAAAGTTCCTTCCATGAAAACTGTCGTGGCGTAGAATAATGCGCCAGGTCATGTCCCATATGAGACCGCACATCTTATAGTTATGGACACATCCATGCATTTGCTGTCAGTTTCGACAGTAATGAAACCGCTGGAAATTTTCGTGACTCAGTTCTTAGAAATTCCCGCTTACAGATACGATTTAATTAAAATAGGGAATGTATTCCCCGTATTAGAAGATGTTATCACAATCTTCCCAAGTAACAGAAAAGTTTACCAGGGTGCAACCGTTTGTATGGGCAATGGATTAATTCAAAAAATCAAGATGTCTGAAGAATTTCGACAACACCTGAATGCAAGACCGAAAAACGGGAAGGATTTTGGTTTTTACATATTACAGCAAATTAGGTTAACGTTGTGTTTGTCAAACCGTAGTTGTTCACGGTAACCGTTTTGAAATTCTACAGGAAATCGGTTGGTTCGATCGACCGGAAAATCAGCCAGGTTCACTGACAGCTAGTTTGGCCGGTGAAGCTTCCAAATTGCGACTTATTTCTGGATCGCAGATTGGAATTATCTTGGAGGCCATCGTGACGATAGTTGCTTCGTGGGTAATCGCATTTGTTTATAGCTGGCAATTGACTCTACTTTTTCTGGCTTTCTACCCATTTGTTGTGCTGACTGGAATGGCGCAAGTAAGTACTAAACATTTTGGTCAAAATCCAGGCTTTTATTGGAGATACAATGCTACATTTGGAAATTTTCATTCGTCTGGTTTTTAAAATACGATACATAGATCAAAATAGCATGATTTTTGGTTTTTCATACGCAATAGCACATGCAATTGTATCCTTGAAAAGAAATAATATCTTAACTTGCAGGTAATGGTTTTACGTACAGACCTTTTATCCAAAAGAGTTTTTCTGGTAATACCAAACAGGATTTAACTTGATTACCATTGTAAGTATCCTAGTTACTGAAAGTATTCTCCACCATATTCTGAGGCACCAAAACAAAACTTACGTGTTCTGAATAAGATAAGCTGTTTTATGGACATCGAATAAATGCTTAAAGTGCAATCTGTAGTCAAAGGAAACGATGTTCTGATTTAATGAGTATTGACTTCAGACAAAATCTGTGCTAGTTCTACAGGTAGGGAATCTGTAAATATTGGTTTTCTCGCTCAAAATAGCAGTTTTTTGAACTGTACCGTTTGTACCCGCCTCATGATTTTACCTAAGCTAGCATAACCCGGTCATTACTACGGGTAGTTCGTTCTTTGACTGTATTTTACTTCAAAAGATTGTTAGCGTTTGTACACTAAAGTACGATGCGCATGTGCGCAAGCGAATATAAAAAAATCCTCTGATATTTATTAGTCACTTACTACTGGAAAAATGCACATTTTAAAAACAACTTTAATATCGGTATATTTGGCGTACTTAAACGACCAACGTGGAACAATTAGTTATATCCTGGATGGCACAAAGGCAGTCAGATTAGTCGGAAAATTTCAGAGTTTTATCGAAAAACAGGCGAGAAGCAGGTTACATCCATGACCAAAATGAGTACATGAAAAATAAAATATTACGCACATTTACCTGCTTCCGAAGTTTGTCTGTTGTATTTTTTATTTCCAGGCTCGACAAATGTCACAAAAAAGTGGGCAAGAAAATACTGAAACTATGCGCATTGCACAAGAGGCCTTTGCTAACTCAAGGACGGTTACTACTCTGGGTCTAGAAGACTTTTTCTATGAAAAATTCACCTCATCTTTGACTAGCAATTTTAAGTATGTTCCTTTTTAATCTCCTATAAAATTGGTCACTTACTGTAGTTAACGGCGTTGCTAGCTGTTTTTCTAAGTTTCAGTTCTCATGAACCACCGGAGATTTCTTTTTTTGACCTCAGAGCTATGTAACAGCCAAGTGAATTCATGAAAAATGTTCAATAAATTCTCTATTGTCTACAGTGTCACACCCCACGTCAAATCATTCCCGAGATTATGCCGTTTTTTCTCCAATTTATAATTCCACTTCCAGTTGATTTGCACATAAGCTCCATTGCTGTTCGTAATCTCGTGCAAAACCTAAGGCATTTTCTACAGTAAGCCACAAGTGCTGTTATTCAACAACAAAAGGAGACGAATTGCTGTTGGGGGTATTTTGACGGATCAGGCACGAACCAACAGTGATGTACATCTTGTACATAAACCATTCAGCTTTGAGTGATCACCTAACTAAGAGCTTACAAAATTCGCACACAGTCAACACAGATTGATTCTTTTAGACAACCGTTATTTGCAGTGAAATTATACGAGAGCAATATGTCTGAATGTGAATTCTACAGGACAGTCGAGATTTGGAGTTTCCATATTCGCTGACTTTAATTTTTCCTGTAAACAAGAGGTTGATGGTACTAAACCGTGGCTATCTCCGCTAACAAAACTTTCAATATCTCTAATAAATATCTCTTTCGAACGCTTTTCTCGCCTCCCAGGAGAGCAATCAAGACTTGTCTGCTGAATGCACTCATGTTTGCTGTAACCCAGTCTGTGGTCACATTTGCATTTGCGGCTGTGTTTGCACTGGGAGCTCATCTGGTTGTGCAAAGGACTCTGGATGCACCAGCAGTGTTCAGGTAATTTACATCATGAGCAACAGACCACATTCAATGATAAGTAAACGATTCGGTCAAGGGCATGAACGATGTTTGCAATCAAATAAAGACTGTCCGTGAAACTAAAATAATAACAGCTCCTTTTATTTTTAGTTGATGTTGAATGAATGTTGTGCTTCTTGATGTTTTTCAGGTGTGGTTCTTTGTGGTATTGGATCAGAGCTGTTTCAAGTGTCATCTGTACTCCAATGTAGGGTAAATATCTAACCATATTGGCATCATAAGAGTAATGAAAAGAAAACGCATTGGTCTTTATCCCCCGTTACATTCAACCCAAGAACATGCGTTGCAGTCTTGTGTTAAGTTTGGACAGATTTTGGATGACCTTGGTGGTTGAGCAACTGGCATGGCTTGTACAGTGGGACAGCTAACTGGCTTTGGTCTATGCTTCCAAACTTTCAGGTAGGCCCCAAGGAATGATCGCTACTGTTGTTTACGGGCGTTTGTGGATACGTTTGATTCAGAAATAAGTCGTGGCTGAGCACACGTTTTGCGACTGGTTTGGAAAAATTCCGCATTTAAACATAGACTTGGGATTGGAAATCTGCAGACCCAGGAGTTAGAGTGAAACAAAGAACACCGTATATAGAAGAGGCGTATTTGCACAAACATCTCAAAAGAAGTCGTGTGTACACAAAATTACAGATTGGATCACCGTTTTCCAGAAAGCATCCAAACGATCTTTTTGATCAATATGAAGTTGGAAAAATAGGCCAAAAGTAATGAACGAAAAGTGTGAGGTGCGCATTAAGCATCCATGTCAGAAAGAATAAATAAGGCTTATTCAACACAAAACTACGAAGATGACCAACAAGGATGATAAACCGGAAAAGAAATACAACCCGTTTTAAAATTGCGAAACCAGTCTCGAGGAATTTAGGAGATGTCCGAAACAGTCTCAGGGATAGTTGTGAATATTGAAACGATCAGGAGCTGCAAAACGCGCACTGTGAAAGAACAATAAACACAAAAGTGATCATAAATTCCTTTGTTTTCCGTCGTTTACCCCGTTTTCCTCCATTTGGGGTGTTGGTAGTCTTCAGTCTTCAGGACACTTCTCATAAGAGCCCGTTCACCGACATCTCCTGACTGCGGACTTAGGAAAGAGATCCTAACCACTTCTCGTTCAGATAAGCATCCACCTTCGTCTTGAAACGCCTTTGGTGTTGCTCTTTAGCCTTATCGGCTGGCAATAAGTTGCACAAGTTAGTCGCCCTTCTAGACAGTTGGTGGGCCAAAGATAGTCTCTTCGCTTGCAGCTTTTTGAGTGTCAAGAAATACCCTCGTACGTTCATGATCCCAAAAGGAGTGTTCTACATGTGTTCCAGACCCGTTCTTGCCCCGGATTATCTGCTAGATGTACACCAGGTCTCCTCTTATCCTTCGATACGCTTTCGGAGACAATTTTGCTACCTGCAATCGCACATCAGAGCTTTTCCCTTCAATCAAATAACTAGCCGGATGGCTGCCAGCTGAACTCTCTCCAGCTTTTCAACTCAGTGACCAGGCACGGGAGAGCAGCAGCTCCAACAGCCCCAGTTTTGGATGTACGTGGGAAGTGTGCAACAACCTGAGGGCATCGTCAAATAGCCTCCCGAACAAACACTAAATGGCACCAAGAATGCTGCAAACTGAGTTACGTCGTATCAGTTTGGCCCCAGGTTTCTAGTTAAGAGACTGTCACACCTAAGTCACGACCACCGGCGGTTATTCAAATAGCCGATCCCTGGTAACTATAGACAGCACTCAACCTCGGTCCGCCTATCTGCATTGCGCACACTGTTGGGCATTTATGAGAAGTGCCGAAGATGCGGACCAGTACAAAAGGGAATTCAGATCCGCTTATGGTTCACGATGGTCTACATCGCCAAGGTTTTTGGTCACTGGCGTAGATCGGACAAGAAGGTGTAATCCGTAGTGGTAGATCGTTAATAAACACAAAAAGTAGCAGTGGGCCCGAGACCGCGCCTCGTGGAACCCCACTGCATGCCGTTCGTCATGCAGAGCAAGACTGCTCGGCCATCAAAGCGAAGGACCTCCTCGCAAGAAGTACCTTTCCAAGTGGTCAGCGATTCTGTCATTCCTGTAGACTTCAGTTTTAGCAGCATAAGATTACGTATGATCTTAGAAAACGCCTTGCTGAAATCTGTAAAATGGATGTCCATATCGTCGCTTTTAGCTTTAGCTTGTGCCCAGTGTTTCCAAGCCAGGAGAAGGTTGGACAGATAAAGACGACCCTGACGGAAACCGTGCTGTCGATGGTTAGGATACGCATGGCTTTGGCAGTATTCCTGTAGTTGTATCAATACTAGTGACGCAAGTTTATATGAATATACAAATTCGTTGCCTTATTTACTTCAAATATCTGCTTTTTCACAATGGTTATGTTAAAAAAATCGTGAAAGTTCATACTAAAGCGAACCACTGATTTGCCAGACAGTAGTTCAATACAGAGAAGTCTATTCACAAAACCTGGAAGTTTTTTTATCATTGGTGTTTCAGGGTCTTCGCTGTAATGAACATGAGTGCCCAGTCACTTGGAAGGCTGGCTTCCGTCGCACCAGATGCAAAGAAGGCCAAGCATTCTTGCCAGGTGATTTTCGCCGTACTCGATCGGATTCCCCTTATTAGAACAAATGAAGGACTGGTACCGAATGTTGAATTCACGGGAAAAGTTACATTCAAAAATGTATACTTTCGTTACCCCACTCGTCGTGAAGCCCGTATTCTCAAGGTTTGTCATGACGATAGTCAATTTTGATGGGAAGACATTTTGGATTTTGCTGTATCAGTTTCAGTATTCTATGAAAATGATTTGTCCTTTTCAGAACTTTAGTCATACAGTGGAACCCAACCAAACGGTGGCATTGGTTGGTCAGTCGGGATGTGGTAAATCAACTCTCTTGCAGCTTGTGCAACGCCTCTATGACCCATCAGATCACGGAGAAGATAGTGGTGTCTATTTTGACGAGTGGAATTTGCGCGACCTGGCTCCTAGTTGGATTCGAAAACAAATTGGTATTGTATCCCAGGAACCAAATCTGCTTGATATGACGCTACGGGAAAATATCGCCTACGGTGATAACACGAGAGAGGTATCAATGGATGAGATAATTGAGGCGGCTCGACAGTCCAATGCGCATGATTTCATCAGTGCCCTTCCAGATGTGAGTTTATTTTGGGAATCAATTTCAGTTTTGCGTATCGATTAGTGAGAGTAGCTCAACCCTGTTACCATGAGTAGTGTTTTTCTGACATCACTTTTAGATTCACATTTTTCAATTAGAACGGTTACCGGGACAGGATTGAAGACCAATATCGAGTTCCGTAAGCACCAGCCAGAGTAAACTATAGCCACTATATCATTAATAAAATAACGTATAACTCACTTGGCGACCGAGGTCAAAAAAGAGGCAATACAACACAAGAATATCGAGGATATCAAATCACTTTTGACTTCCCGTTACCCAGTGCCCAACTAGACATTACAGCTACTATCATGAACATTACTTTTCACAGGAACAAGAATTTGAAGTCAAAGCAGATAACTGTCCTGATCGAACTGATCAAAACTAAGTATTTTTTAGTGAATAGCATGTTCTTTTTCTACTCGTACGATTAATTACAGGTGGGATTCGCCAAGAACTAGTAGATTCTTTTTTGGGGGCAAAGTATTTTTGATCTCTGACTTGATTAGCACGATATCGACTTTAGTAAACTCAAGCCACGTTCAATATGCCGATTCCTTCTAATTTTAGAGTTATGAAACGATGGCCGGTCAAACTGGTTCTCAACTGTCTGGTGGTCAGAAGCAGCGCATCGCCATTGCCCGTGCGCTAGTTCGAAAACCCAAATTACTTTTATTGGATGAGGCCACCTCGGCTCTGGATAACGAAAGTGAGAGAATAGTGCAAGAAGCTTTGGATGCAGCCACAGGCTCGCGCACATCGCTTGTTGTTGCTCACCGTCTGACCACAGTTGAGAAGTCTCACCAAATTGTTGTTCTAGACAGTGGGCGCAAGATTGAATACGGACCACCTGATGCTCTCATGAAAGCCAAAGGCGCTTTCTATGCACTGCACAATACTAACCAGTCAGGTTAATTGGAAGGTCTATATGGATGTACTGCAGCTGTGGATGCAATTCCTCTATTTTAATGATACGGGCGGATTGTGCTTATTTTGATCCACATTACATTTACTTCCCGAAATTTTATATTTTTCCATATCACGCACTCAGTGAATTTTACTTATGATATATAAAAATTACTTCTATTTACCGAAGACTTCTCTAAACGGCTTTCTGTCGTGTCCCCGTTATTTGTGTTTATTATCACAAACCATATTAATTAGGATCATTTTCATAATATAACATGAACATTTTCCGTCTAACAAGTTTTTTTGATGGAAATAAAGAATAGTCCAGTAGTCCACTATTGTCTAGTGAGCATAATGTCTGTCACAAGGCACAACGTACATGTCTGGAGCTCTACGTCTTTGGAAAAAAATATCAAATGCTTTGGACACTCTCAAATAAGGTGTGGAGTTTCGTGTACAAGATAAAACCGACTACAAACGACAGCAGCTAATCGAATCTTTGACCACGAGTGCTTATCCTGAGGTGCTTTATGACAGGTTTAACAAACCGAAATTCACATGATTGACGATTGCGTCAACATGAAAACTACCAGCCACATTTTGTCCTTCGTTCAAAGATGAAGACGCAAATTATCTACTAACAGGATGAATTAAACCAGCGATCGTTTGCGCTTATTGTGTAGTTGACTTCAAAATCATTGACCGAACAACCATGATATCCACGTTCCCGGTGAGACAAGATCCGATACTATTCATTGGTTCCAGCTTTATTTACAAAGTTCGATGTACTTGTAACAATGTCTGTTTGTTTTGAACAGAACAATGGATACTCAACTGGGTCACTGTACATATTATGGATAGCTTCAACAATTCTAGATACAAATGGTATTAAATCATTATGGTGACGACATTCAACGCCGTAATACCTCGTTGTGAGTCGTAGATTTCGGACTCTTGATGCAACATAATAGTGGACAAAGCACTGCGTTTGAAGTAATTTGCGCTACAAGAAAAGCCTAATCAGTAATATTTACCAAACAAATGGCACAAGTTGATGAAATACAACACCAGAACCTTTCGTCTATTTGTGTACCTCTTGGTAGTCGTTTTACGTTTCTCTTTTGTGTCTTGATCTTCGAGGCTTTCTGTCATACAAGAGCCCACTTAAAGTGTGCATTTTTCTTCAGTACGCATCGAATGCTAGCGCGGCAACATTGTCCTGCACATAAATGGTTCAGTATTGCCACACGCAATAGCATTTTACAAATTGGGTAGGGGAACGTCGTTTTTCATTTGCAAAACCACACTATCCGAATGATTCCGTGGGAGAAAATCTGTGATTTTGTGGGGATGTATTCAAGACAGCGGAGTATTCCATGATTTCGCTTTTTATCTGACGAAGTAACATGGAGATATTATGGAAGTACTTGCATTATCATACGTCATGGGAAGACTAAACACATTAATGTGAATCCAAACTGTCAGTCGAGCATTTATTCACGGATGAACACATTTACCTCATTTGATTATTCGTATAAGGAATATTACTGCCGCTTATTGGCAGTTGCCTTCTCACAGTTGCACAGCTTATGTTCAGCTCGTGTGAATTTTACTTCAAAACACGCCGATAATGTCTGGTCGGGTGTTTTCGACTGTGATTCAACAAGGAGTTAAGCAATGGAGGCTGACACAGCCGTAGCAGTTTTTGTACGCTGCGTGTGAATATGGTTTAAGTGTGGTGCATGTTAGTAAGCCTTTCCCAGTAATTCCGTCGACATCGAAATATGTGATACTCGGGAATATTCAACGATGACTACCACAGAACGTCTTCCAAAATTGGCACGTCTCTGCTTCAGGAATAAACAATACAACACGGGTTACTATAAATGGCTGTAAACCTTACGAATAAAAAACCTCTTGCTCGATATAATGCTTTCCCAATTCGTTCGAATCAATGAGCTCACTATCTGATCGTCTTCAACAGCAGGCTGATTTTTGTTTATTGAAGCATTACTTAAGGTCTTTTAAAACTTCTTGAACTTTGTGTATTTTGATGAACATCAGAAAAGCTGTTAACCACGACCGGCGAGAGTTTAGATTTACATTGACGTACTTACGTCTCTAACCAAAAATGTTTGTACCACAACATATTCATTAAATATATCTCTGCTAATCTAAATGTACGTCAGTTACGCCGCATACTGGAAAATGTATTTCACTTGAATGATGCGTCAAGTGGTGATCAATTTTACGGCCATTGTCAAACACCTCATAGCATAAAGGACTGCACAGTTGAGAATTCAAGGTTCCAATATTCACGTTCTCGTCACTGCTCAAAATCACAGTTTTAGAGTGTGTTGTTTAGTGGAATGTCGTGGTTTTAATCGGCAGCCAACATCCACGGTAGGTTTCTAAGCCAGATGAAACTCCCATTTGGATTTTCTAAAGCGCTTAGTTCGCTCATAGTGATGGAGGACCAATTGAAGCGTCTTGTACTTGTGCAGGTATCCTGACCAAACGATTTAAGGAGTCAATCGAAAATTGGATGCGCCTTGTTGTTTTTGTTGTGAAAGTAATAATTGCCTTGGGAAAAGCCACCCACGGTAACCAAAGCGTTGGCGAATAACATCTCGTATATGTCTTTGTGCTTCAATGTATTTACAAAACAAAACTCAGAATCATACAGAAGAGTTACCTCAAGCAGAATACCAATGCAATTCTTAGGGTATTAGCTACCGAGTTCTCAAACTACCACGAAATGCATGTTCATTTTCTTACTCTAAGGAATCATTCGAATACTCGTACCTACGTGATGTAACAACAAAAAGCTTATAACTAAGCATCTGGAACTTCTGTTATCCAAGTACAGCCCACAAATCACAACGATATACGTACATTCAAGACCGATTTCGAGGTAGACTAGGCAGGCGAAAGCACAGGACACAGAACAAACATGTTTATTCCCCCCAACAATCTAATTTGTTTATCAGGAATGTGATTAGAAGCTCCTATTTGGACATTCCACTGATTGCTGTGACACGTATGAAGTGTAAAGGTACTAGGAAACGTGGATGGACACAGAAGTGCCGGATACGCGGATTTGATGACCGAAAATAAGCGCGAAACCGGCCGCGTGCTTCTGACAAACTTTGTCCCCCCCCATCTGCAGATACTACTAAGATCAGAAATGGTGAATCTCTTCTGCTCAAACATGAAGTCTAGGCTTATAGACTTGCCTCGAGAGGAGTGGAAAACCTTGATAACAGCCTTGATGTTGGCACAGGAGATAGTTCAAAAGGGAATTAGGGCTTGAATTGCAAACTGAATTGAGACTTGTATAGAGAGATTTTAAATGTAGATTGTAAAGTGAATCTGAATGTGACCTTGGTGTGGCATAGGAGAGGACTTGTGATATGACCTCTCTGAAGTCCGGTCCCGGAGAAGTGAGTAGTCCTGAGTAAGATAAAACAGTACGTAACACTGTATCCGGTGTTCTTTTGTGGGAAAGGGGTCGCACTGTAGTGAGCAATCTGAAATCAGCCATTTTGTTATTCAAATGACATAGGTGTGAGATCCTGTGATGCAATTACTGAGCTTCGGCTCATGGAGGTTTCCTTCTTGTTTTGTTCTGCAAATTGTATACTTGCAACTGCACGGAAGATCGGTCTCGCATATTACATTATATTACACTACCTCCATCTTTATCTTTTGATTTACCTCCTTTTATCATATACTGTAGTGAGCGGGCTGTTAGCAGTCATACTGATGTTTGAATAATGTATGTGTAGGATTCTGTTGATGCACTTGGTGGGCCTTTGTGCTCATGGAACTTAGTTTCGTTTGCATTTTGCAGATGGAACACGAGCAACCCTCACGGAAGACACTGGTTCTTGCATACTACCATACTTATGGTACGATATTTCGGGAAGGGGTAACGGTCAACGGGAGACTCCTAACTGGGGAGTGATGGGCGGTGGAAACAGGTTTAGCGGGCTTTCTTAACCACGAAGTCATCGCTGAACGTGATGGCCATTTCGGTACTTTCCAAATCGCTTTCTAATAATCGACAAATAAGTGACTTTACTTGGAGTCATTAACGGTCAATTCCATTCCAGATTGAAGACAGTGTTCTAAGTGACGTCAAAAGAGTGGTTGGTGAGTGGTAATTAGAAAAAATATGGTAACTATAGTCGATTCGTTTAACGAAACAATCAAGGTAATATTTTGACATAGTCACAGTGGTACACAAACACGGAGATAAGACGAACTGTTGCAACATTTGGCATTTACTTACATTTATTTGAAGAAAAATGTACATTGAGATACTCATCACGTCAATCAACTGAGTTGTGTAACCGAAAAGGAAGAACGAGTCATGTGACTTTGGTCTGATTCCTCGCAATTCCATGCTTGCCGGGGAAGAAGGAGACCGTGTATCTACAAACTCGGGAGTGCCTCATTATTACGGCAATGATTTACCAGCAGCATCCAATAAACTACACGAAAAAACACTTTCGAAAATAGGGACGGGAAGAATAAATATATTACACACAGTGCAGACCATCGGAAGATAAGGATTTCAAGATCACGACATTCATATTGCTCTCAATGCCTCACATGTCGTCTACCAGTTCACTTGCAGTTGTGGTGGCACGTACACTGGCAGAACAGAAAGTGACTTGGCCCAGTGACTGAACACATTCCAAAAGGGCTTTTGCACTCAATGGCTCATTTGGGCTGCATACAGCAAATTCCGGCAAGAAACACAGCTTCGGCTATCTCCAGGAATTTACTTGTTACAAGTCATCGAGTTGATCTGACCCGGGCCTTCAAAGTATGATTACGAAACTTAAATGCCGAACTGCTGGAGTTGAGCAAAGTTGGGTTGATCAAGACAGAAAACTCCCCTCTTTGGGCACAGAAGCAGTCATTGCAAACAATGTGTCTTCCCTGGCATTAGCCACAAACCTCAAACAAATTGCTGCATTCTTTTTGATAAACACTTTTCTCTTTTTTCCGCTGCACCGTATCATAAATAAACTGGTAATTCTCATGTATTCGATTGACCAGAGTAAACGAAATGCTTTTATCTCGCATTGTACGCCGTTCTTTCTGTTATTATTGACTGGATAAAGGGAAAGCAGGGTTTCAACTTTCAAAAATGTTTACTCTAATACGACTGAGATCATCCAACCACTCAAAGGTGTCGTCAGATTCCGTTCAAGTCGTGCACGAGAATATGCGAATTCGACGCAAGCAAAATGCTTCCATTCTCGGTAGCAATGTGAGCGTGGTAAAAAACCAACAACAGAGCAGATATCCTCCAGGTGAAGTCAGTGTTACTGGTCTGTGGATGTATTCCACATGATAACGTGAGTTTGGAGGAACACTGGTTTCACTCACGATTCATTTTCTAGCTTATAAAGTCACGTGGAGCATCAAGCTCGGAATCGTTGATATCCAGTCTTGCAACATCACTTTACACTTTGAAGGTGCAAATCGTATGCCGAATGGAGCTACAGCTCTTGTGAGTCTGTCTAGGGCACGTTGAACATGTTCTGTGCATTCGAACAAGCACACGACGGCGTTCGTGTAATTTAAGTCGCACAGCTTTTCACGATTTCCTAGTTCAAAGCCCATATCCTGAAGACTTTGCAACGTACCCTCCATTTTTTCGTCCATGACGAAGTTGAAGAAGGAATGGAAACATGGGACATCCTTTTCGAACACCACTCGTCGTTTCGAAACGACCGTATAGTTCACTGCAAACCCTTATGAGGCCAAAAGTATGAGAATACAGTGGTCTTAGTAAGTTCACAAACTTCTGGAGCATACCTTTTCGATGACGAGCACTGAAAAGCGCTGTGCGACCAACTGAATCGAAGGCTCCTTTGAAGTTCAACAGAACTCTTACTGTCGGTCGACGAGGGGGTGACGCGTTTGAAGAAGTTGCCGATGAATAAAAATCTGGTCGATGCATCCTCGAACTGGACGGAATCCAGCTGGCTATTCGCGGGTATTCCTCTCGCAAGCGTGTGTAATGCAGGACAGCAAGATCCAGGCTAATACTTTGGTGACTATCAGAAGGAAGCTAATTCCACGAAGGTTACTACAATTATTTCGTATTCCCTTCTTGAAGATGGGTACGATCAATGACTCGCTTTACAATAATGGAATACGCTTCTCGTTCCAAATGTCACGCAGCAAGGTCGTCAGTGATTTTACCAAAGCATTTCCACCCACTTCGACAAGAACTGCAGGAGGTTCGTCGGGATCGGCCACTTTCCCTTGCTTTATTAATCGAATACATGAATCCACTTCCACTTCCGATGGGGGTTCAAGTGACACTCCCCAAGGAATCGCAGTTGGTAACACGGGAGTAACTACACTAGCGTGCGGCCAGTTAAACTGCTCCTTGAAGTATTCGGTCCAATGGTCGAGCCTTTGCTCTTTTCCATGGATGGGTTCTCCATTCCTATCGCAAATCCTTTCGCTGACAGGGATTCACCATTCACCGGTGTCGCGAATAAGTTTGAACAGTCTTTGACTGTTACCTGAAGCACCTGCTATTTCCATTTCTTCAGCTACCTTGACCCACCAATTTGCGCGATCATTCCTAAGACGTTTCGAAACTTGCTTCAATAGCTCTCTATGTATCTTATTCACCTCCTGTCAGATCAGGAGCTGACGATTTTGCTCTGTTAGCCTGATCGACCCTTGAGAAATCCAGTGTCTTTGATGGGTGTCGGATCTAGGACCACAGGCAAAGCCAGCTGCCACGTGCATTGCCTGCTGGATATGGGTCCAGTGCTCATCTACATTACTGTTCGTCGTAGATCCTAGTTTATTTGCTAATTTCTGTTCAAAACTGGTGCGAACTTCTGGATCACACAAACGTTGTACGGCTAAACGGGTTTGCGGTTTGCTTCGATGGCCATGGAGCTGGAGAGCTAATCACATTAAAACTAATGCATGATCCGACTCTACGTACGTGGACCAGTAAGATCTACAGTTCTGAAGAGAACTGCGCCGCCGGTAGCTTACCGCGATATGCTCAGTCTGACTCAAAGTACATGTACAGTTAGAGCGCCATTTCGCCGTGCGACGCGAGCTGTGTCGGAAATTTATACTAGGTAGGAATAACCGACCGTCTGCACAAAACTGGAGAAGCCTATTCCCGTTATCTGTACGATCGGCTGGTAAATCACAATACCCACCTAAACATGTTTCTGATGCATTTAGTTTGCTAACTTGTACGCTGAAATTACCAGCTAGCACTATACTGCCAGAGCCTTTGCTCCTGCGAACGACAGTGGTGATTTCATCATAGAACTCATCCTTCTGCGTGTTAAAGCCGTAGGCTTTTGGAGCGTATGACGAGATTACAAACAAAATGCGCTTAACACAGCCAGGTTTTGGGCGCACACTGACTCCTGGAGTCTAACTGCACATAAACGGCCATTAACCGGGATCCAGTCTGAAGGGGAAGCTTCAGTCAACCGCCACTTTTCCTGCAGCTCTACTTGCTTCTTCTCATGAAGAGCGCAAGATATACTTTGTTGAGATACCAGGAGCAGTTCTGTTGAATCACGCTGTCTGAATCCTGAATACGCGTTTCACTTACGCAGGCTTGAGAAAATGAGTTACCAGACAGAGGATTATTCCCGACATGATTTAACAATGGATCGTTGCGAGTATCGACCGTGTTATCAGTGGGAGCATTGTGGTAGACGGAGGGAGTAAAGAAAGGGGGTCGGGGACAGAAGTCAAAGGTTGAATAAAAGAGAGGAAACTCCGAGCAGTAGTCTATTTATCACTACCTACCCCGCTCGATGCAATAGGTAGCGCGGTCCTGATTATCTTGCTCGACGACTGATGCAGTATGGAATTCTTTGTAGCCGTGCAGTTCATGGCATCCAATAAACTATACGATAAGCACTGGAAAATGTTTTCACTTCAATGGTTTCAATCATTGCACCACTGAAGTGTGGTTATAAGTAATCATCCGTTACTTTGTTCATGCCGGGACGGACCTGATTGTCACAATACAATGCCCACATTTAAGGTATGGGGAAAGAATAGCCAGACCAAAGTACAGAACATAGAACAAATATTGTTGATATCTTCTGCTCACAGGAAAGTCCTGACGGGCATGTCTTACGATGACGTAGTATAATCAAGAATACGTTATCTGATCTATATTTCTATTTTCATACAGCTTGAACTCGATATCACGGAACCAATTGATAATAAATAACGTGCAAAAATCAACCGTTGCCGCAGTAGAGTTCATTGGTTTTACACCAGCTGGTTGCGATGCTGTGGTATTTTAAACAAAAGAAGTTCTCATCCACCTGTAGTGACAGTCTCAGAAGCTGCCGATAGATGCTAGTCAGTCTCAGTCTTCGTTTCAAAGCCAAAGTTGCCTTCTGAAAGAAAGAAAACTGATCGACCGTTTCATTGGTAGTGATTGGTGGACCGCCATCAAAAAATACCCTTTTTCCGAAAATGATTACACATCGAGAGACAGGGACTGTAAACATAGTAAAGAGGAAATGGGTTGGTGAGGTCAGTTTACACAGAGTAATGGATATTCTTGAGATAAGGACAGATAATGAGAAGGAGCACGATCAAACGAATTGGCTGGTGTATAGTGGCGTTGGAACGGCCCTAACGCCTAAAGAGGACGGAGGATGAGCCCACTAGAAAGAGTTGAAGGTGAATCAATTATTCTCATATTTTAAAGGACTATCACGGGATGTCTTAATATTGCAATCTGCTGAAAGAGATGACTTGTGGTTGGCAAAAATGGAGACGATACGGTGCTCCTTGATATTAGGATGATGCAACGAAATACCTCATAAAGGACGATCGGCTGAACTGTTGAAGGGGGGAAATATTCATTAATCATGTCTTCAACAGCTGGAAGACTACGGAGATGGTTTTCAAAAGTGACATTTCCCTAGGTTTATTTTGCAGCAATGCACGGCGACAGTAAGATATGGTAATGGATAGTGTAATAAAGTGGTAACGAGTTCTGATTTTGGGAGTGGAAAAGGAAACGCATCCGGAAGAAAACGGTGACTGATGAGGCTCTGAAGGTTAAAAGAGCGCCATAAAAGGGGTAATAGCGCGGAATGAAATCAAGGAATATGTAATAAAACGAATACAGTCCATCATGGAGAAAGATATACGGAAGCGATAGCCGTGAGAAGAAGGATAAACAATAACTAAACAAAGCATTTATCCGGGCACAGAAGGAGTAAGTAGCTACGGCAATATTGACATGTATCGAATACAAGCACAGCAATCAACCAGGGCAAGGTAAGTCATACCGAGTGGTGCGTGTGAGAAACAGGGTATTAGGAAAATCGGAACTTAGCAATCCCCAACAGTTGCCAGTGCTTGGGGCCGACCATGCGCTGGACACCCAACCTGAAAAACACTTTAAGGAGTGAAAGTAGGAGGTGCGATCCACCATCTTAGTAGTGCCCGCACATCGTTGCAGACGTCCTGCACCTCCAATGTGCGCCGCCAAAGAAGTGGATTTGACCTTGCCCAGCATAGTTGGGACTAGAACGAGTGTAAGTTGTTCGATTCATCCGCCCAAGGCTTTGGCCGAGCTAGGAGGAGACAGCCCCGGGGTCCTTAAATCGTCATCGAGTCTAAGTGGAGCAACTCGGGAGTCTGGAAACAAAGTAATAGAGAGAGGCAGTCTGGGCTTGTCTTGGCTGAAGATCGGAAAAATCGTAATCTTGAGACGGACGCAGGTAAACACTTGGGCAAGGTAAAACGCATACAGAACCACAATATCTCGTAAAAGAAATGACTTGCTACGTGAACTGGCGACTGCCGAAAATGCTTTTAGGTCAAGGTCAGTATGTGGCCGGCATGACAACTTGAAAAGTCAAACTGGGGAATATTGGTAATAAAAAAGACAGCCGTCATGACTGGAGGGTAAGTTCAGTCATTGAGGCGAATCAAGTAAAGGTATTAGTGCAAAAGTGACTGCAGACTTGCAGCCAGGGTTAAAAGCCACTATGGTAAGACATAATATGGAGGACGGGTAGAGTGGATGGATGAGATAAAAAAGACATAGAATATTGGCCACTCTGAAGCTAAGAGACAAGGGACAACGAAGGTGGTGAGACTTTAAACAGTAAAACATGCGAGATTCAGTAACTAGATGAGGCTTAAAGCGGAAAAACCAGATTGGGGAGAAAAATTACCACAGGAAACTTTGGAATAGATCAACCTAAATGACAGCCAAAAAGTAAGCGGACTACGATCATGCTGCGGCTATAGCAGATAGGATGGAAAAAGGGAACGGTGAGCTTAGGAAAAGTAAGAGCTACAAGATTCAGTGATGAGGTTGAGGCTGGACTTAATGTAACCAGTCTGTGGAGAAGAAATTCTAAGTGAAATTGTGGAACGAAATTAGCTGTAGGATAGTGAGTGGAAACAGCATGAGTGACTTCATAACTAGAGATTGAACTCTGTTAAGGAGTCACTCCAAGTAAAAGAAGTAAGACTGAGAGATCCCGGTAAACGGAAGGGGCAGGGAGGAAGTTCTGTGACTATGAGAATAGTTGTCATTTTGAGTAAACGTTATCCGGTGGAAGATTGGACTTGGCGGCACAAAGGGTTGCACAAGAAAGATAAGTTTACCATGAGAAAAAAAAGTGACTGAAAGATCCACAGCAAATAGAGTGGTAAATATGAAAGTCTCCTTGCCCGAGACTCAGAACCGCGAATCGGTAGCCTAGTCCGATTTCCTACGCTCTCTCTTTCGAAGTGTACAGATCATTGTTCGATACGAGAGTCAGTACATCAAGGAATAATTTCAACTCCTTTTTAAATCTCGGGCTTCCAATTACATCTTTGGCGAAATATTCCGGGTACTTTCGAGTAACAGGTAAGTGTCTAGAATAAATTGCCTGAACTTTTTTTTATGAACGGAACCAGAGCTTGCGCAGAGCCATTGTCAGCAATCTGCTGGTGTTGTTTATCGCTGAAAACCCTCAGTCGATTCCCACTTAATAGTGACGTTCAGCTGGGTGCACTATCGAGAATAAAAAAATCACTCACGAATAACAGTGCGATTCTCAGTACCTGTCCAGAGGAAGGAAAGCGCCTAAGTCTAATGGCCAAATAAATTCCAAATTAACTGGTTGATTCCGTTATGCTTAGTATCCCAAGTGTGGTAAAATTGGACAAATCCAGTCTGTATGCACGAGCTATAAGCCTGTCCAGAACAACGTTCACTTGAAGATGCATGCGTATCCTCACATTTTCAGCCTCACCTTAGTCATTTCTTGCTGTGATAAAATCTGTGCCATACACGCTTTACACCTGATTTTGATGGCTTGGTCTGATTGGCCGGCATAATGTGAGTGAAAGGCTGAATTTCGTCCCATTTTGCCGCACGGAAACCGGATCCGCAGTCGTGCGAGCGAGAGGAAAATGCTGAGCTGTGGACATCAAATACGACCAACCACGATGTCCCGTGGAATTAATTCATGACACCAAGCACTTTTACCACACCCCGATGGGTTACGCGTTGGGAACCGAACACTTTACGTATTGTAATACTCAGGTTGTTTTATTCCGTTTTCCGGGTTTTCTTACCGGCTTCTATTTCAGTAGTCAGACTCCATGACCGGAACACTCGTTTTCTTTGATCTTATTGGTCGATTTTTCCCATATTTGTTCTGACTGACCAGCTATCTTGAATCTAGCCTTTTTATGCTTGGACCATTAACAGAGGGTGTTTTCTGCTCGAGACCGTTGATAATTCATCTCGGATGAAGGTTTCTCTCCTGTTATCAATTTTTTCTTGTTTATTGCGTCAGGCATCATTGATGTAATTATTTTTATCATTACAGAACTACACACACACACACGCACACGCACACGCACACGCACACATACACACACAGAGGCACACATAATTCACCAAGAATTTGACTGTCTTCCGACAAGACATCAACCTCTGGTGTCTCTGTTCGGGTGACAAGCCAGATTAGATCGCAAACAAGTGATTTGTCGTCTACACGCGTTGATAGTGTGGGTGTCAAAGCACCAGGGAATTGATGTAGGTGTAATTTTGCAGGTAATTTCATGAACATGCATGTTCTTGTAATTGCGGATGTGCTACTAAAGTAGTATCAGAATAGGCAGTAAAAGACGAATATGCGTGAAACCAATTTTCGCCGTTTACCGAGCATTAAAATTGAATTTTTCCAATAGTGGAATAATAAAATACAGTGTTACCAATTGCTGATATACCTAATTTGACGGCTGTTTTCCACGTATACGTCCAGTGCTGACGAAGAATCACGCAGCGCTGTAAAAAATGAAATACTCAACGCTATTGGCATAACGAAGTAATTGCTGGTAATGGTTCGTCATGAGGGCACATTTATCTCCCTTCAATGTTTAAAAAATAAAAGGCTTTCACGCTAATTCATATTCGGTTTCATTCCTCACTTCAAACAGTGTACGATGAGGCGTACAAAAGCTTGCCAATGAGAACATCTTAGGAGAAAAGCTGATTAGTGCATTGTGAAAACGGACAATACACTTGCATCTACTTATCAGTGAATTGTTCGTTTTATACTGTTTTATTTGGAGAACTTCAGCAAGTAAAAACGAACATTTCGACAACCAAGAAGAAGGTACACGGATTACTTCCCCTTTGATATAAGTTCAAAATGTATTAAATGATAAGGTTCACTCTCAATTCTTCTGTGAATTTCACTTCCCCAACCTTGATAAGTGCTAAATAAGTTACCATAGAGTAATAATAATCATTTATATGGAAGGGTATGAGTTTAGATCCGAAAAGTGTCCGCTGATGTGAAAGACAAGAAAGGTAAGTTTTCGGTTTCAAGTGATCAAGTATACCTTTAGTAAACCAGGAGGGATTACGGGACAGCGGTGGAATAGGATTGGTAAAGCGTTGGTGAACAAAAGAAGAGAACAGCAAGTTTTGCCTCCAAGCTTCTTTGGCGTAGGAATTGAAGGAGTCAAACAAAATTCACGTTTCTACGCAGTTCACAATGTGCAGAGACTGACGCAAATATGAGCTGATCGTAAAGTTTGAGCATTTAATCCAGTTTGTTCCTCGAGCCAGTAAATTTGATGAACTAATGCCCATTGGGTCAAACAAAACGCACAAAAAAGAAAGCATACTGAAAATATTTGAATTTTCGCTGGAATAAATCAGAATGAAAATAGAAGTTGTTAATAATGCACATCTCAGAAAAATAGGTCAAATGTTGCGGGTTGTAGATGCTCCGACAGAGCTCCGCTTAATCAGCAAACCTGGAAAATGGTGCGGACGATGAAGTAGATAAGTCGCCAATAAACTCACTGACAAACGCGCTCCATAACAGACAATACAAAGAACAAGGATTGCGAAATAAAAAACTGTACTTCCTAACTAGTTAGTTATTCTATTGGTCCATTAGATAGATTATTCTAATAAATAGGACAATTTTAGTCGAAGGATTGTGATGATGCACGTATTGTTTTCCTCGTTGTATGATTGAACATAACATCATGGGAAAAATGAAGGTGACCTTATGATCTTATAGCTAATATTATTTGGCGAAGTATTAATAGTAATAGGTGTGCTATATTGATTTTAAGCTCCGAGGTTGTACGTGCCACAGATTCAGCTAAATAATCATGAATTTGATCTCGCAGTATTGGGCCACCGAGGCTACATTTTTAGGAATCTAATATTTACCATTTCGTAGCTTATAGTGCTTGTGGAACTATGGGGCCAAGATGTGACCCGAATTATCGGAAAAAGTACCATCCCATTTGTTCTAACGACAAAATAACAGGAAAGCTGCCCACTGAGATTCGTCTAGTTTGCTGAAGTTTGCGTTTATTCATTGAGCTAAATGTCACATTCGAATTTCATGAAGTATATGAAAAGATTTAAATTAGGCTGAACTGGATTCACCAATACTAGTGAGCAACTGAGTTACAACTTCTCAATCTGTCAACATGCACACCGATCATACAACAGGATAATTGGCCAAACTGGTAACGTGAGAGGGGTATATCAAATTATCTTCCAAGGAAAACTCCGTGAATGATTCAGCGCATCTGTCAACGAATTTAAGAATCAGTTTCTCAATCGATATTAGGGAAACCAGGCTAATAAATATCTGTCTTTGCAACACAAATTTAAATTCCTGTTTCAGAAGTGCAGCGAATACTGCCAGAGAACAATGGGGTTAGTTTGGAGAAAGCGTTGATGAGTGTTATTGGTCAGTATGTATTATGGAGTGCGGAGTGAATTATTGGATAGCCGAATAATGTAATTACTCAGTCAATCACTTGATAGTTGTGCAATCGAGTGGCTTTCCTGTGGTTTCCCTCATATTTGTTCGTGTAATCAACAATATACAAATTTGTTATTCTGCACACCAAATGGGTGTGGTCAAATAACTAATGGTGTATATTAAATATTTTCAAACCATATGAACTTGTTCTTTATTGACCGTTACTGGGAATTGTCTATTGTAGTAACACTACGTACTTATGAGCCCGTCTTCTATTGCCACGCGTTGTATAAAGACGCCCTTGTGAGTTCCGCCTGATTGTTTCTTGCCCCATATTTCAAACTCGACAGATTCTCAGAAAAGTCTGTGTCTCTATACTCTGGTCTTCTAAGTACTAGTGAATAATAACCCATTTATGAAACCTGGATTTCAAGTGCAACCGGGCACCAATTCCGCTTAAAAATTGTATGCGGGATAGTAGTTATAGTAATGGACTAAATTACATTAGAAAACTGCTGTGTTAAAGAGTTATCACGTGTGACCAATATAATCTTACCGTGGTCATAAATTACATGGGTGTCGCGTCAGTTGAGGTTATATTACCCACACCATATATTCCTCGACGTGACCTGTACGAACATTTATTGCGAGACAACCTATTGAATCCGCGTCGATTCTGTACTTGGTATCGATTTCCAAAAATACGGCATTTGACGTTTTTCGATGACCACAGGTTCACTGTTCCTCACAGTCCTTGTCCTTTTGGACAATGAGAACGAAAATGTCTGTGTCATCAGTCAGTCATGGCTGACGCCGGACCAGAATAAGAATACTTGCCTACGTGGACAGAACACGTTTTCAGCGTTCAGTGACAACTCATGCAACGCTCTCGGCCGACATACCAGTGAGACTACTACTGAAGCTCAGTCACAAAAGTAAGTCCAATTTCAGAAAACTACAGCATTTCCTAGCCAGTTACGTGGAGGCTTCGAGAATTTCAGAGCCAGCCGATGACAACTAATTTCCCTCTAGTGAAGGTGCGGTATACATGAGGTTACCACTCTGACGGACACCGTAATAATTGCTACAATTAATTCCTACCTCACTTATTCAGGAAAAGTAAGCGAAACAAGCCGTCCGATGAGAAAACCTCCCAAAAACTCTACCACCGAATCCTGAAGAACAGTCTAGCTCGAAATTGATTTTTATTTAACTAATTTCGCATGACAACCTTCATCGTCAATACAGGACGAGAGAATAGCCGTTTACTCCACAGAAGAATCGTATGTATTCTTAGATGCCTGTAGCTGCACCCAAAACGTGCCACCAAAGACGTCACGGACACCTGCGGCCTATTGGGGGTCACCGTGCCTTACGTCAGCCACGGGCACTACTGGTAAGTCGGATTTCCAATATGCACTGTTCAGTCCGTCAAACGGGTTTCTGAAGGATGGAGAAACTGTTCAGCAAAGTAATTTTAGAATTTCGACTTTTGGGGAGAATGGATCCAACGAATGGAAGGTCGCTACGAACACGATTCATTTCCAACAAATTACCTGTTGGCAAGTGCAAAGGCACTTGAAGAATATGGTGCAAATATATATATATATATATATATATATATATATATATATATATATATATTGAGGAAGCAAACAGATGTAAATTAGTAATTGCTCCTATTACCAATACTTTAAAAACAGGATAGATTTTTCTTGTCAAAGTGCGATAAAACCCCCGCATATTATGTCCATTACCTGAAGCTAATGACAGTACAGATCACACTTGAGGTGAGCTAATCCAGGGCACACAGAAAAAGGTCTTTCTGCAAAAAATATCACTGGGAGCTTATTGTAACTGGGTTCATTTATCGACAAGTACAACTTTCGCTTTTATCCCAGGACCCTTACTTAATACTATTAGTGAATTCAATATTTGTGTTCTAAGAGATAGGAACCGAAACTACGAAAAGGAATGAATACACGAGTGCTGAATAACTGAAATGAAACCAATCGATCAACATAATGATTCTGTTGAATAGAACATCCTTATCCCTGTTTAGATCACAGTGAATAATTGGCACCAAGAAACGTCCAGATCCCCGTATGAGTCGGAAAAAATTATCTGACTCTACTTCACAGTATTAAAGTATCTGATGTACAAATTTATTTCGTGCCCGAGCTGGTAACATGACGTGATGAATTTCCATCACGGTAGGGTATAAAATCGGTGAAAAGCAAGACAGTAATAACAACAACTGAAACAAGAAAATCAATAATCAAAAGAATCCAGATACAATTCGTCTAATAAGCGTCTTTTGGTTGCCGTACGTAAATCGGCCGTTTTCGATTTTTTGTAACATTCACACCGATACTGTCGCTTAAGTATGGTGATGGAGATCATTGTCCCGTAAACAAGTTTATACAATAACAAAAAGCAATCGTCGAAATGTTTTAGCAACCTAAGATCAATACAGGTGATGGATTACGCAGAAAGCGAGTTGTCTTCTGGTTATCGTTTTCATCCATGGCGACCAAGTATCACAGGTTGATCAATGAAGTGTGTACTGAATACGGCAGCCGATGGGTCTTTTCATAGGTACGGATCAGAAACGTGGTTACTGGAGGTGACAAGGTTACTAGTACCCAAGCTGCACAATACCCAAAGCTATTGGCCGAAAGTTGGCCTAACTTTGGGATAAAATGACACGTATCATGTGCTTTGAAAATGTGCAATGATGGTCAAAAATGTTTTACAAAGAATGTAATTATAAGAGTATCTCAGTATTTGTTAACATATATCTCCGGCACAAAAATAGCATATGCTGTTTTACTGAATGCCCTTTTGACCGTAACGCCCGACAAAGTGCATAACGGTATCTAGGGGAACTGTTGGACTTCGACATCACAACACTGATCTTGTAGCAGCCTTCTGAGTCCTGCGATTATGAACACAACAAAACTTTGCACGTTAATAGGCAAACGAATTCGGTGAGGTAATGGGGTGCATGCGCAGCCACTTGGAACCCATTTCACTCTCATGAAAGTTAAAAGACTTTAAGGTTCCACTCTGAAAAACATGAAATTTTTTTCGAAATATGTAATGCATTAAAAGTATCATCAACTACTCGAGCAAATATTCCACAATCATCTACCATAATGGCAGCCATGGCAGTGGCCCCGGTAGCTGTGGCAGCCGTCGCGGTCAATGGCATTAGAACGTTGATCACGAAGCTTATATACTCTTGCTGAATAGACTCAAACAAAGGCTTCACTATACCATTTTACGTCAATCTCATATTCCGCGACCACCAATTCATCACTTCAAAACAGTTCCCCAAAATAAGCTACCATAAGTCAGTCGGGCTGTATCTACACCTGTATGCTCTGACAATGTCGCTTGATTCTGTGTTGGTGAGATTAGCTGACTGCTTTTGGTATGATTAAAAATGGTTCGTGATTCATAGGGATAAACAATGCGCATTTTATACCTCATTTCTCTAGTATATTGTCACTGTCTATATATATATATATATATATATATATATATATATGTATATATATATATATATATATATATATATATATATATATATATTATAGAAGACCAGAGTATAGAGACACAGACTTTTCTGAGAATCTGTCGAGTTTGAAATATGGGGCAAGAAACAATCAGGCGGAACTCACAAGGGCGTCTTTATACAACGCGTGGCAATAGAAGACGGGCTCATAAGTACGTAGTGTTACTACAATAGACAATTCCCAGTAACGGTCAATAAAGAACAAGTTCATATGGTTTGAAAATATTTAATATACACCATTAGTTATTTGACCACACCCATTTGGTGTGCAGAATAACAAATTTGTATATTGTTGATTACACGAACAAATATGAGGGAAACCACAGGAAAGCCACTCGATTGCACAACTATCAAGTGATTGACTGAGTAATTACATTATTCGGCTATCCAATAATTCACTCCGCACTCCATAATACATACTGACCAATAACACTCATCAACGCTTTCTCCAAACTAACCCCATTGTTCTCTGGCAGTATTCGCTGCACTTCTGAAACAGGAATTTAAATTTGTGTTGCAAAGACAGATATTTATTAGCCTGGTTTCCCTAATATCGATTGAGAAACTGATTCTTAAATTCGTTGACAGATGCGCTGAATCATTCACGGAGTTTTCCTTGGAAGATAATTTGATATACCCCTCTCACGTTACCAGTTTGGCCAATTATCCTGTTGTATGATCGGTGTGCATGTTGACAGATTGAGAAGTTGTAACTCAGTTGCTCACTAGTATTGGTGAATCCAGTTCAGCCTAATTTAAATCTTTTCATATACTTCATGAAATTCGAATGTGACATTTAGCTCAATGAATAAACGCAAACTTCAGCAAACTAGACGAATCTCAGTGGGCAGCTTTCCTGTTATTTTGTCGTTAGAACAAATGGGATGGTACTTTTTCCGATAATTCGGGTCACATCTTGGCCCCATAGTTCCACAAGCACTATAAGCTACGAAATGGTAAATATTAGATTCCTAAAAATGTAGCCTCGGTGGCCCAATACTGCGAGATCAAATTCATGATTATTTAGCTGAATCTGTGGCACGTACAACCTCGGAGCTTAAAATCAATATAGCACACCTATTACTATTAATACTTCGCCAAATAATATTAGCTATAAGATCATAAGGTCACCTTCATTTTTCCCATGATGTTATGTTCAATCATACAACGAGGAAAACAATACGTGCATCATCACAATCCTTCGACTAAAATTGTCCTATTTATTAGAATAATCTATCTAATGGACCAATAGAATAACTAACTAGTTAGGAAGTACAGTTTTTTATTTCGCAATCCTTGTTCTTTGTATTGTCTGTTATGGAGCGCGTTTGTCAGTGAGTTTATTGGCGACTTATCTACTTCATCGTCCGCACCATTTTCCAGGTTTGCTGATTAAGCGGAGCTCTGTCGGAGCATCTACAACCCGCAACATTTGACCTATTTTTCTGAGATGTGCATTATTAACAACTTCTATTTTCATTCTGATTTATTCCAGCGAAAATTCAAATATTTTCAGTATGCTTTCTTTTTTGTGCGTTTTGTTTGACCCAATGGGCATTAGTTCATCAAATTTACTGGCTCGAGGAACAAACTGGATTAAATGCTCAAACTTTACGATCAGCTCATATTTGCGTCAGTCTCTGCACATTGTGAACTGCGTAGAAACGTGAATTTTGTTTGACTCCTTCAATTCCTACGCCAAAGAAGCTTGGAGGCAAAACTTGCTGTTCTCTTCTTTTGTTCACCAACGCTTTACCAATCCTATTCCACCGCTGTCCCGTAATCCCTCCTGGTTTACTAAAGGTATACTTGATCACTTGAAACCGAAAACTTACCTTTCTTGTCTTTCACATCAGCGGACACTTTTCGGATCTAAACTCATACCCTTCCATATAAATGATTATTATTACTCTATGGTAACTTATTTAGCACTTATCAAGGTTGGGGAAGTGAAATTCACAGAAGAATTGAGAGTGAACCTTATCATTTAATACATTTTGAACTTATATCAAAGGGGAAGTAATCCGTGTACCTTCTTCTTGGTTGTCGAAATGTTCGTTTTTACTTGCTGAAGTTCTCCAAATAAAACAGTATAAAACGAACAATTCACTGATAAGTAGATGCAAGTGTATTGTCCGTTTTCACAATGCACTAATCAGCTTTTCTCCTAAGATGTTCTCATTGGCAAGCTTTTGTACGCCTCATCGTACACTGTTTGAAGTGAGGAATGAAACCGAATATGAATTAGCGTGAAAGCCTTTTATTTTTTAAACATTGAAGGGAGATAAATGTGCCCTCATGACGAACCATTACCAGCAATTACTTCGTTATGCCAATAGCGTTGAGTATTTCATTTTTTACAGCGCTGCGTGATTCTTCGTCAGCACTGGACGTATACGTGGAAAACAGCCGTCAAATTAGGTATATCAGCAATTGGTAACACTGTATTTTATTATTCCACTATTGGAAAAATTCAATTTTAATGCTCGGTAAACGGCGAAAATTGGTTTCACGCATATTCGTCTTTTACTGCCTATTCTGATACTACTTTAGTAGCACATCCGCAATTACAAGAACATGCATGTTCATGAAATTACCTGCAAAATTACACCTACATCAATTCCCTGGTGCTTTGACACCCACACTATCAACGCGTGTAGACGACAAATCACTTGTTTGCGATCTAATCTGGCTTGTCACCCGAACAGAGACACCAGAGGTTGATGTCTTGTCGGAAGACAGTCAAATTCTTGGTGAATTATGTGTGCCTCTGTGTGTGTATGTGTGCGTGTGCGTGTGCGTGTGCGTGTGTGTGTGTGTAGTTCTGTAATGATAAAAATAATTACATCAATGATGCCTGACGCAATAAACAAGAAAAAATTGATAACAGGAGAGAAACCTTCATCCGAGATGAATTATCAACGGTCTCGAGCAGAAAACACCCTCTGTTAATGGTCCAAGCATAAAAAGGCTAGATTCAAGATAGCTGGTCAGTCAGAACAAATATGGGAAAAATCGACCAATAAGATCAAAGAAAACGAGTGTTCCGGTCATGGAGTCTGACTACTGAAATAGAAGCCGGTAAGAAAACCCGGAAAACGGAATAAAACAACCTGAGTATTACAATACGTAAAGTGTTCGGTTCCCAACGCGTAACCCATCGGGGTGTGGTAAAAGTGCTTGGTGTCATGAATTAATTCCACGGGACATCGTGGTTGGTCGTATTTGATGTCCACAGCTCAGCATTTTCCTCTCGCTCGCACGACTGCGGATCCGGTTTCCGTGCGGCAAAATGGGACGAAATTCAGCCTTTCACTCACATTATGCCGGCCAATCAGACCAAGCCATCAAAATCAGGTGTAAAGCGTGTATGGCACAGATTTTATCACAGCAAGAAATGACTAAGGTGAGGCTGAAAATGTGAGGATACGCATGCATCTTCAAGTGAACGTTGTTCTGGACAGGCTTATAGCTCGTGCATACAGACTGGATTTGTCCAATTTTACCACACTTGGGATACTAAGCATAACGGAATCAACCAGTTAATTTGGAATTTATTTGGCCATTAGACTTAGGCGCTTTCCTTCCTCTGGACAGGTACTGAGAATCGCACTGTTATTCGTGAGTGATTTTTTTATTCTCGATAGTGCACCCAGCTGAACGTCACTATTAAGTGGGAATCGACTGAGGGTTTTCAGCGATAAACAACACCAGCAGATTGCTGACAATGGCTCTGCGCAAGCTCTGGTTCCGTTCATAAGAAACAATTCAAACAGAACTTCCTCCCTGCCCCTTCCGTTTACCGGGATCTCTCAGTCTTACTTCTTTTACTTGGAGTGACTCCTTAACAGAGTTCAATCTCTAGTTATGAAGTCACTCATGCTGTTTCCACTCACTATCCTACAGCTAATTTCGTTCCACAATTTCACTTAGAATTTCTTCTCCACAGACTGGTTACATTAAGTCCAGCCTCAACCTCATCACTGAATCTTGTAGCTCTTACTTTTCCTAAGCTCACCGTTCCCTTTTTCCATCCTATCTGCTATAGCCGCAGCATGATCGTAGTCCGCTTACTTTTTGGCTGTCATTTAGGTTGATCTATTCCAAAGTTTCCTGTGGTAATTTTTCTCCCCAATCTGGTTTTTCCGCTTTAATCCTCATCTAGTTACTGAATCTCGCATGTTTTACTGTTTAAAGTCTCGCCACCTTCGTTGTCCCTTGTCTCTTAGCTTCAGAGTGGCCAATATTCTATGTCTTTTTTATCTCATCCATCCACTCTACCCGTCCTCCATATTATGTCTTACCATAGTGGCTTTTAACCCTGGCTGCAAGTCTGCAGTCACTTTTGCACTAATACCTTTACTTGATTCGCCTCAATGACTGAACTTACCCTCCAGTCATGACGGCTGTCTTTTTTATTACCAATATTCCCCAGTTTGACTTTTCAAGTTGTCATGCCGGCCACATACTGACCTTGACCTAAAAGCATTTTCGGCAGTCGCCAGTTCACGTAGCAAGTCATTTCTTTTACGAGATATTGTGGTTCTGTATGCGTTTTACCTTGCCCAAGTGTTTACCTGCGTCCGTCTCAAGATTACGATTTTTCCGATCTTCAGCCAAGACAAGCCCAGACTGCCTCTCTCTATTACTTTGTTTCCAGACTCCCGAGTTGCTCCGCTTAGACTCGATGACGATTTAAGGACCCCGGGGCTGTCTCCTCCTAGCTCGGCCAAAGCCTTGGGCGGATGAATCGAACAACTTACACTCGTTCTAGTCCCAACTATGCTGGGCAAGGTCAAATCCACTTCTTTGGCGGCGCACATTGGAGGTGCAGGACGTCTGCAACGATGTGCGGGCACTACTAAGATGGTGGATCGCACCTCCTACTTTCACTCCTTAAAGTGTTTTTCAGGTTGGGTGTCCAGCGCATGGTCGGCCCCAAGCACTGGCAACTGTTGGGGATTGCTAAGTTCCGATTTTCCTAATACCCTGTTTCTCACACGCATCACTCGGTATGACTTACCTTGCCCTGGTTGATTGCTGTGCTTGTATTCGATACATGTCAATATTGCCGTAGCTACTTACTCCTTCTGTGCCCGGATAAATGCTTTGTTTAGTTATTGTTTATCCTTCTTCTCACGGCTATCGCTTCCGTATATCTTTCTCCATGATGGACTGTATTCGTTTTATTACATATTCCTTGATTTCATTCCGCGCTATTACCCCTTTTATGGCGCTCTTTTAACCTTCAGAGCCTCATCAGTCACCGTTTTCTTCCGGATGCGTTTCCTTTTCCACTCCCAAAATCAGAACTCGTTACCACTTTATTACACTATCCATTACCATATCTTACTGTCGCCGTGCATTGCTGCAAAATAAACCTAGGGAAATGTCACTTTTGAAAACCATCTCCGTAGTCTTCCAGCTGTTGAAGACATGATTAATGAATATTTCCCCCCTTCAACAGTTCAGCCGATCGTCCTTTATGAGGTATTTCGTTGCATCATCCTAATATCAAGGAGCACCGTATCGTCTCCATTTTTGCCAACCACAAGTCATCTCTTTCAGCAGATTGCAATATTAAGACATCCCGTGATAGTCCTTTAAAATATGAGAATAATTGATTCACCTTCAACTCTTTCTAGTGGGCTCATCCTCCGTCCTCTTTAGGCGTTAGGGCCGTTCCAACGCCACTATACACCAGCCAATTCGTTTGATCGTGCTCCTTCTCAATATCTGTCCTTATCTCAAGAATATCCATTACTCTGTGTAAACTGACCTCACCAACCCATTTCCTCTTTACTATGTTTACAGTCCCTGTCTCTCGATGTGTAATCATTTTCGGAAAAAGGGTATTTTTTGATGGCGGTCCACCAATCACTACCAATGAAACGGTCGATCAGTTTTCTTTCTTTCATAGCTGATCTTTTGTCCCTCTTTCTTGGCAGACCTCTAGCCATATCCGTTCCGTCCATTGCAGCATCTTATTATTGTTTTATAATAATGGTAATAATAGTAGTTTATTTCGATGACGCCTCAAGTATGTTTTACTCATGATCATAATTTTACAAACGACAAAACTGACACAAAATTCTTGAAAAATTTAGAAATACGTGACACAAAGAGGGGTAGGAAGAAATAGGGGAGATATGCGAGGGAGATAAATGTAGGCACGTCAAGGAGTAATGTAGGGAGCTTAAGTGAACACGGCGATGGATTCAAGGATGGCCCCGGTGAATTTGAGGGTCAGGGTCAGATGGAGCAGCTGGCTGAGCCAAATGAGGGAGAACAAAGCCTGGGAATTTTACAGGAGGATGACTGAAAACCGGCATGAGAAACTATACTTACGAGAAACGATGAAGAAAAAAGGAAGAAGGAAGAGAAGAAAAGAACGAATAATTGAGTTGTATGGCTGGGGGCTAGGTAGCCACGAACTATGCGTTGTTGCAATAAGCGGACAGCGTCAATTTGAAAGCAGGGAGCTGGCAGTGCAAGACGTAAAGCGTGAGTCAGATGGCATCAGTGCCGCGGAAGGATCGAGATACGGTAAGCGTGAGGCACAGTTATGGAAAAAATGGGGCGGTGGCGTGGTGGCAAAAGAACTGAAGGAGGTAGAGCAAATATGTGAATACAAAAATATATATAGGTATATATACATATATATGCATATATATCAGAGCAGGAGCAAATAGCAGTGGAGACGAGACTCGGAGGTAGCAGTGGTTGGACGAGACAGGTAGGGTTGGGCCAAATTGTGCAGGGATAACTTGGATAAACCTGAATGAATTTGTTTATGACGGGTGAGCATGGGAGATCAACAGCAAAAAGGAACCAACTTTGGAAGCCCAGAAGAGATGGCTGTGAGGAGAAATTGATAAACGGGGGAATATGAAGAAAATGATCAACGAACACAGGTTAGAGTGAATCTAACAGTCTGATTATTGCAGGTGTGGCATGTGGTGCCGGTTGAAAATGGGCGAGGTGGTAAAAAGTGGACGTTCATTGCGCGAGAAGATGGCTGTGAAAATACCTGGAGAAAACAGAGCGAATGAAAATACGGGGTGGTTGGAGAGGTGTAAAAGATCACTGGGGAAGGGTAACTCGGGGGTTAGAAGAACTGTGGTGCGAAGATGGATCAGTTGTAACAACGAATAACGTAGAAGATATATATGGAAGTGGAGGATCAGGAAGACTAGGTAATGGCAGGTCGCATGACCTGAAAGTGTAGGTGAGAATGACGACGTTACGATGACATTACACTAGGGGGGGAACGCGGAAAAGCAGCGCAAGCTGAAAGGCACAACGAAAAAGCCTGTGGCGAGCATTGTACGAAGCAGACGACAGTGTTGACCAACGAAACCCAGGTAAGAGATGATGAACCAGATCTTTTCACTGCAGATGACACAAGATGAAGTCCGAGAAGAGGGAAAGCATTCGGACCGGAAGGCCTGTGAGGGAACGAAAATGCACGAAAAATGGTTGTGCTTCGGAGTTGGGAGACTGGAACTGGGGAGTCGCGTGCTTGCATCAATGGATTGGTCCAGAAATTGCTGATCGGTTCACTGCTTAAGAAGGAAATCCCCTGAATAATTATGAATTCAGAAGTGAAAAATATGGAGGTGGTAAAAAGATAATAAATTTGGTTGTGAAAAAAAGCAAAGGTTAGAACGGAGGGTTCTTATATAGTGATTGGCCGTGGTTACGGATGTGTCTGGTGCCTAATGGTGGGGGTATATTATGGGCAAAAAAGGATATCACAAAATGGTGGTTAGTGAAGTACGCGATCAGTGGGCTTTATAAGTATATGGAGGTACCAAGTGAATACTGACTAGTAGCCGACAGGGGCGAAATGGGTGGAAAAGGACATATTTCGGGCTTGGGCAGAGTAAAATGCATAGGGCTAGGGTGATATCATGCAGTGAGGGTTGTCATTGTGAAATACGGCAGGACCAAAAACAGAGGGTTGGGTGTACACGCTGGGGTAGAACGACACGGAAAGGAAGTGATAAGAGTGCTGAAGAGAGTGATAGATGAGCGAATAGTGGCGGAAGAATGGTGAAAGCATGCGGTCTGCACTGGACAGTGATAAATGCGGTGGGGCAAAGAGAGTTGGAGCTAGCATTCTGCAACGGGTGCTGGTGGGTGAGGTTGACCGTGCGCTGGACAACCAACCTGAAAAACACTTCGTGAAGTGAACGCAGGAGGTGTAACTCATCAGCCTAATTGTGCTTGCACATCGTTGCAGGCGGCCTGCACGCCCGATTTGCGCCGGCCAAAGCGGGGGATCTGACCGCGCCCCGCACCGTTGGGATTAGCGTGTGCGTTCATTGATGGTTGTACAGAGGGCTGAGCAACCACGATAAGGGTGTATGGCCCAGGACCAGTAGGACAAGTTGTGGGAACTTGGACAGCAGGGCCAACGGGAACAGCGACCGACAGACGGCCATACAGCGTTATCATCCAGGTGCACCAGCCAGAAAGCTGGTCGGTGTAGTGCCCGAGTTGGTTGACCGGCTTTGACAATCACTCAAAAGCAAAACGAGATAGAGAAAAACAGTCTGGTTATAGCCCAGCTGGGGGTTGGTGGTTAGAAGAAAGAAGAACAAAAGTGAGGCATGGGCTCATAAATGCAGCGGATCCCTAAGACAAATTGAGGCCATGGAACGTGAGACTAAAAAGGGAAACGCATAAGTAGAGGCTAAAAAGTCCAATGGGGAGGTTAAAATTTCACCTAGAATAGTCATTCAGCAGAAGAAAAGACCAAGTTCTGCACGAAATTACGGAAGAAACGTAGCTGGGGTATAGGGTGGGGGCAGAATTGGTGACGTCATATCTGTGTGTTGAGTTCAGTTAGTGAGCGCCGCTAAGTGAGAGAAACGAGACTGGATTTCCCAGTTCAAAATCGCGGAGGTGGTGATGGAATTATATGTGGTGGGACCTGAAGTGGAAAAGAGGCAGCTTAAGCAAAGGGGTATCAAGGAGTGTCAAGCTAATGCCCATTATATTGCTATACAGTGAGAGACAGAAAAGAAGGTGAGACGTTGAAGGAGCAAGACATACATGGATCAGTAAATAGATGAAGATTCGTTCAAAAAATCAGAATGACAAAAAAGAGTACGATGGAGAATGGCGGAGTAGATGGGCTTCAGTATTGGTCCATTAGTAGATGGACTAAGGCAAAGCTCGGTCTATGACGCGTGAGACTAAAAAAGGAAACGGTGAACGATGGATAACTGAGAGCCGTAAGATTCAGCAACCAGGTTGGGATTTGATCTAAAGTAGCTAGTCAGCAGAAGAGAACAAGTAAATTCTGCATGAAGTTACGGAACAAGCTTAGCTGGGGGAAAGGGTGGGGGCAGAATTGGTTTAACGTTTCCATAACAAATACTGCCTCTCTGAAGATTTCCTTTTTTTTGCATTTGACTACAAACTGGTACCATTTGACCATTCTATCAAGCATGCCTGGGGCTTCTCCTGGAGTAAATTTTTACTATTAATACTGTTACTATTATTATTATTTCTAAAGTCCGAAAGTCCAACAAAGCATGATCTTTATCCGGGACGATTCCGCTGCATCTCAGTTCGGAGCATAGGGAAGAAAAATAGTGTTCATGTAAGTTCATGCAAAACGATAATGTCCGAGAGCTATAAAGGAGAAAAACAGTAGTAAAGTTATGTAACCATAATGAAGGCACTTTCACAAACAGCTTTATCTGCTGACATAAAACGGGTTTCCATTGATGTTTGGCTACAGCTTCGGGTCATAAACATAGGAACATTCGCCGGGACCTGGAAGATGATAAAAAGGGGCGTACATTAGGGAGTGCCAATTCAAACCTTGTGTTGGTTTCTGCCATATTACATAGCCCCCTACGGATGAAAGCTTTGTCCTCAGTGCCCCTTGCAAACTTCGAAACTCCGACGCCAACTTCGAAATCGGAACGCTTCTTGATGGCACTGGTAGTAGAATGTGATTCACTAGGTTAGATTCGTTGGCCAGTTTGACTTGGTTCTATTGAGCCGTGGGTATCTCGGATCCGGGTTTTTAGTAGTTGTATCACGTACCACTGTAATGACATGGGACGCAATGCGACATTCTGCCCTTTCCAGGGGTTGTGAAATGGCGGTGCCCGTCCTGATAAGGATCCAGGCCGGTGCAACCATACATGGTCTCCCAATTGGCATGCCGGGCCAGGGGTAGTTGTATCGTAGCTGCTGTTCTGTTGTTTTGGGCAAATTCAAGTAGCTGCTGTACAAGACGGCTGAACCTCCAGAGATCCAATGCTCCTCTGGGAGCTAAAGGTGTCGCAACTTTGTAGTTAGTCCTTGTTCTCACCCGAATATAAAATGAGCTGGGGTAAGTACAGCAAACATATGACGCAGTCCTCCATGTGCTAGTGAATAATGCGGGAGCATTTTCTCCCATTTATAGGCTTTCTACTGTTCGACAAATGACCGTAGGATACCTTTGAGTTTTTGAAGTGTCCTTCCAACCATCCCGATAACTTGTGGGTCGTACAGTTTGGTCTTCGTCTTCTGATTTCTTAAGGGTTGGCAAGGTTTTCTCAGCAACAGGCCCTCGAAAGCCGGACATTGGTCAGAGTGAACTATAGAGAAGGTACTGTGTCGCAAAATTCATTCAGTAATGATGAATTTAGCTATCCGGTCGTGTCTAGCCTACCAGCTGCGCTACACCACGGCGAGGTTTCTGTAGGTTTCTCTAATTTTTCATATTAGGTATTCTAGGAATATTTCACCATCAACCTATAATAAACGTTTTACAATTGCCATATTTAAGAAAAACAGCAGTAGCTGTACTTATCCGCCCTTGCGTTGTCTATCCGTTAGTCAGCATCATAGATCCTATAGCCTACCACCAATATTCTGTAAAAAGAAATGGCAAGGTCAACAAAAAAACGGTCACAACCAATGGTTTCTCGCCCTATGATAGAAATATTTGGGGAGGCCAGTAGAAGGGCCAGAGCCGTTGAAAGTGTAAGGTTGATTAGACCTCACTTCGCGGTTTCCTTTTGTAAACGCGTGCTTCGGTCCTTTGTACTGAGTGGACCACCCGCACGTTACTCTAATGTGCGGCACTGCACGAATATGTTAACCAGAACAGTATTCTCCACGACCCGTGAGGACGAGAATGTGAATGGGAGAGATAGTGATTAGCGTGTATTTGAGAGTGTGCGTGAAAGCGCGCGCAAGAGCAACGGTCAAATGGCAACCGCGCTTGGCAGTCAGCGTTCAGTTAAACAATAAACGTGGTAAAAGTGTGAATGAAGATGGCAACCGCTACAGGAGCCTCCTTCTAGAGGTCCGACATAGTTGGGCTTCGATCGTGATGGCAGGCCGGAATTATTGGTTGTCCAGGAACTCCTCACGGCTTGCCCGTTATATTGTTGGTGACGTCGAACAAATGCTGATGAGTTTAACGGTGCCTGCACTCTCGAGGTCCGATGTGCGTAGGTCCGACCGTGTTTTAGCACCCATGGGTCTCATACGCATGCGAGCCGGAAGTTGCCGCATAAGGTCCAAAGGGGCGTCCAGTTGTCGTTTCCAGTACCAGACTGACCAGTCGTCCCGTTATCCAGTGAGTGGTTGGCTCTCTGAACGTGCGCGGGAGTCAGCGAGGCTACGGATGAAGTTAATGTGACTGTGTAGATCCGTCTGAGAGAGGGCAAGGTAAACTGGAGCAAAATAGCGCTTGAGGGTGCCGGCAGATGTTGGACCGTAATAACAACACACGAAGGATGTTCGGTATTGTTGTAGGCGCTAGGAAACCAGAAAAAAGTGAAATCATAACTACCGATTGTAATTTCATGGGGCCTGTTGGTTGGTAAATCCATGGTGGACTTCCCAACTTATTGCTAACAGTCGGTTGTAAAAATCGTGACGGAACCGGCAAAGCGGACGGGATTTCGTAGTTGGCGACCGCGACGGCTACTTCGCGTTGCGGGTACTGCGTTACACCGCGTAGCTTTCTTGCTGTTATCGGTATAGTTTTTATAAGCTATCTAGGATAATACCTAAAACTATAGCTCTAAGGCCTGTTGTCCGACCCAGAAAAAATCAAGAAATTTTTTCTGAACACTTCCCTGGGACCACCCGGTGGTATAATATACATACAAAAGTGAGCATAGTGTAGGAGCTTAGCGAAATATCGGTCTCAGTCAAACAACACTAGCAGACTCCAAGATACCACTCAGAGAATCACTTTCGTAAAGAGACTATAGCAGTCTTGACTTTCGTAATACATCCGGAAACTTTCAAACAGCAACATCCGCAGAAACGGCTTACAATTTTCAGCTGAACAACTGATCCATAATTATTTCCGCCGATATTGACCTCCTGTGGCGAGCACTCTCCCCTAAGGCCTAAATACTTTGATAATACTCTGCACTTATACCCTTGCTTCCGTACAGCTCTCTAACCCCTGCTTATTGCCACATCTTGTCCGACTGGCCATCCACCTCTTTACCACCATAGGTATTGAAAACATAGCTTTCCCGACATAAATTTGAACATAGAAGTCAATAGCATTAAATTGCACGATGTATTCCGGACCATAGGTATGCCTACATCTCCTCCCAGCCGACCCAAAATCACGGTCAGCACTCGCCGTCGCAAGACCACTAAATTCCAAAACTCACCGGACAACTGCTCAGTCTCTCTGGTAGATATACTTGGAAATGCCAATAGACAATCTACCGAAATGACCAAAACTCTGAGCTGTCTTTCCTCCCGACTTGACTCCGCTGATCTGATTATCGGTCAACTGATGCCTATAGCGTTCTTGCTTGATCCAGCCGCACACCATACCCCAACCAATCTACTACCGGCCACGAAATTTGTGGACACAATTGCCTCGGAGATCTTCAGAAGGATAAAAAAAATGCAAACAATGCGATTGTGTTTAAAATTCCAGACCGAATACCTCTCTCAGCTGCTAAAAATATCCCAAGCAGCACTGCCCAACGTTTGCCCAATTGGGCTAGGGTTGGGCAAACGTTGGGCTTGCCCATCGCAAGGTTGGGCAACTCCATTGAAATGCGTTGGGCAGAGCTACCAGCGCCCAATTGGGCTAGGGTTGGGCATGCCCAACGCATCGAAAAAATCGCGAAAAACGGCATTTCACTTTTCGCCAATTATTCCAATTTCGCCCAATCGCCTAATATCATTAAAGTATTCTCCTCCCTTTCGAGCTTAACCACTAAATTAACCCTATATATATGAGCAAAATGACCATTTTATTAAAAAGTAGATAAATTTATCGAAAACAAGGTCGGATTTATTTGACAAAAAAGCCGATTTTCCATCAATCCATTCTCCGCGAGGATGTTCCTGACTCTTTTTCTTGATGCTCACGGGATCTGGAAAATCAATTCACGGAAATGCGGATGTTAGTTACATTATTGGCAAATGAAGAAAAAAGCTGTATCGCAAGTTTTAAACGTTAGGCATTTAAAGAACAATAGTTCCGCACTAGATTATATATATATATATATATATATATATATATATATATATATATATATATATATATATATATATATATATATATATATATATATATATATATATATATATATTCAACTATATTACTAGACACTGGACAAAATTTCCACTTAGGAAACTGCTAAGTTACAACGGAGAAACCGGTAATAAATCCCATGTCCAAGTAAGCATATAAACCAATGTAAACCGTAATGGCAAAACATTTTAACGAAGCAATTCGCAGGAAATAAAATTGTTATGCGACACAACATATAGGAGAATAGCGTACCGTCTTAGCCGTCTTCCTTCGCCTCGATCCCGAGCGTTGATGAACCAGCGCTTTATATGTCTGTCAATGACAGACGTTGGCTTGTTGGAGAATCGCTCCATTCCTTTTATAGCATCTGACGTTTTGTATGATAATAAATGTGAACAACCTACCCTTAACGGCGGCGATCAACTTATGGTCGTTTACGGCCTTCCTTTGAGGGCTCCCTAGCCAACAACAGTGAAGGGCAACTTCGTCGCCGATGGATGCGAAAAGCATGCTACGCACGGGATCAGCCAAATCGCAATCCGCAAACCGTTTGAGCGTTGCCACCTGAAAAGGTTCAGTTAAAGTGGATATACTTACCATGCTCGCATACACTTCGAGCGAGCTCAGAGTCTCGTGGATCATATGATCTTAAGCGTTTGCAACCTTGGCTCACAACCGTGCCACTGTGTTAGACTCCGCAAAAGTTCCCTGCGCACCACCTGTCCACTGCTTTTCCAGTTTACAAATGAAGTTGTCGCCAAGACCTTTATCAGCCCGCAATCGTTAGTCGTAGCCAAAACCGGCTTCAAGTGCGCCAAGATACTCCCGGACAAGACCCCACTCCAAAGGGAGGTGCACAAGAGTCACGCCCAGAACAGTAACCCCGGTGTTGGTGAAACTAACAATCCACCCCGAAACTCTGGTGCACCTATCACTGGCCATCACCCGATGTTGCCATCTATTGCAGACCACAATGCAACCGTAGATTTAGACAGTACGCCAAATTTCTCACCCAATGAGCCACCTGGCAAACGCCCCAATGTTCAGAATAGCCCAAGCAAATCTATAGACTGGAACAAGCGCCCCAGCATTCACAAAACTGATGAAGGTTCTTCCGACTCATCCACCCGCGAGCTCATGTTCTCCACAAGTCTAGATGACCCCATTCCTTCTACTAGCTCCATGTCGGGTTATTTAACCGTACCTAAAAATCACCGCACCATCAACCCACCTCCGTCTACACCCATGCATCCCGTTACGTCTGGCATTTTTGATAACCCAACCAGGCCCCTAAGCCCACCCGCTGCACTCACCCATTCGCCACCAGAATATATCTGGTTACCACCTAGGCCACCACCGCTGGTTAGCCCGTCAGTGCAGACTGACCCTCAGAAGTTAACACTTCGTCGCCAAAAGAACAAGACCCATCAACATAATGCACATGCAAACCATAAGAAAAAAGCTCAGTCGAGCGACATCTTACCAGCCTCTTGTGTGGCTGTGAATCCTACTCTTCCATCTCGGCTAACTGCCTTATCATTTCCACTCTACTTTTACCCACCTTATCCCCCCCAAATCACCGCTCCATTACATTACTATCCGCCACACCAACTGCTCTATACCTCTACTGCCACCCAGTCACTCCCTGGGAACCATGTCCGTGTCTCGCCTAGCTTCCCACTCCCACAGGACCCATCCACGTCTCCTAGCCTAGCACTGCCATTCATCCGTGGCTGTTTTTTTCCTGCCGGCCCCCTCCGAGAATATTCCCCACATTCAAACTACTCTCCTAAACAGCACCTCCCTTCCTTACACTACCCCAACCAGTTTATAACTCATCAAATCCGTGGAACAGCGGAGGTCCTCCCCCTATTCTTGCCCTATTCTCCACTGAAATTACCACCTTCATCACCACTACCGAACCCCCCACCATATCCACCACCATCGAGGCTTGCATCGTCTCTTTCCGTCATAATCGTAAATGCCCGTTCATTACTGAACAAAGCTGAAGCCATCCGCAGCATTGCTCAGCCCTCCAACTTTGATATTATCATTGTAACTGAAACTTGGCTAACGGATTCCGTCCCGTCAGATCGAGTCTTTCTAGTAGGCTAACAGATGTTCCGAAGGAACAGGCCTCGTCGTGGAGGAGGCTGTCTAATTTATGTCAAAAACACTCTTCAGGCCATTCCACTCTCACATACAACTGTCGACGCCGTTCAGGATTCTCTGTGGGTAACGCTTCCCTTACCTAACTCCTATCTTCATATTGGTTGCATCTATCGTCCACCTGGTTCTAACGCTATGGACCTTACCAAGATTATTGACGCGTTCAACTACCTTTCATTGCTGCCCTGTTCCTCCAAACTCATCGCGGGGGACTTCAATGCACCGAGCATCTGTTGGAATACTCTATCTGCCCCAGACAACTTATTAGATTTCATGTCATGCATCCGCGTAGGGCGCTGGATTCAACATGTAACAGTCTCAACTAGAGGTAACAACATCCTTGATTTGTTGTTCACGATTGGTTTATCTGATGTTTCAGCTAGTACGCTCGACCTCTTTCCAGGAAGTGACCACAGAATGGTGTCCTGCGTCTTCGCGGTTCTGCAAGCTTTCGATAAATCCCACCCACCCAATCGTTTCTCTTCAGCAGTCAACTGGGACAATCTTGTCTGCACGCTTCGTTCGTTAGACTGGGACGACTTCTTACTGCAAAGCGACCCCCAGCTGGCTGCTGATTTACTATATTCTAACCTATCATACTTGCTGTCCAAAATCACTACAACTCGTATCATGTCAAACCGAGTCCGAAGTCCAGTCCTGAGCCGAATGCAAAACAAATATCTGAGGCTTCAGAAGGTGTATCACAACAGTAGTGACTTATGGTCATTTTTGCAGCTCCAACGTCTCTCATTAGCAATCAGAATTAAGTCTGACGATATGCTGAAAAAACAAGTAGTATCGGCAATGCAATGCCATGGCACTTCCTCAAAGTTGGCAAGCCTAATGAAGAACAGAAATCAGAGCAAACCGGCAGGTATCCCCTCTCTCATTTTGGAAAATAACGATCACATTACCTCACCTGTAGCGATAGCCCAGGCTCTTAATTCCTACTCTGCTGCATCCATGACTACGGACCCCCTTGCTTTACCCCCATGCATAGACCCTGTCACCGAGCACTTACTGTCTGATTTAGAATTTACTCTAAAAGAGGTGACCAACCAGCTTATTCGTGTCCGGAAGTCCTCACACCTTGGCCATGATGGTGTTCCACCGACACTTCTACGCCTTGGAGGAACTGATATCGCAGCCTGACTATTGAAGGTCTACAATCTATCCATCAAGTATGGCATATTTCCTTCACAATGGAAGACTGCGGTCATCATCCCAACCCATAAGAAAGGACCACTACATGACCCCTCAAGTTACCGCCCTATCAACCACACTCCAATTGCTTCTTGGTTGATGGAACGCCTCATCAAGCAGAGGATGTCCGACTTCCTATTGTCCCATAACATCATCCACAGTGGGCAGCATGGCTTCTTAAAGTCACATTCATGCATCACTTGCCAATACGACTTTTTTAACCTCGTAACGGCGGCCGCCGACAACAGTCAATCCATCATCATTATATACCTTGATATGACAAAGCGTTCGACCGCGTCCCTCACGCTTTATTACTAACCAAACTCAAAGCTCACGGCATTTCCGGTGCGCTTTTAACGTGGTTATTATCATACCTGTCGAATCGCTCACAAGTGGTTTCCATTGATGAGCGTTTCTCACAGCCAGCTCCAGTCACTAGTGGAGTTACACAAGGCAGTGTACTCGGTCCTTTACTTTTTCTCATCTACATAAGTGATATATTTCCCATCTTGCGCCATGGCACCCCATTTCTTTTCGCTGATGACGTTAAGATTGTCTATGAGTTTCATCGTCAGAACCTCAACATTAGGCTAGATGAAATTTCTAGTGACCTAAAGCGACTCGGGGATTGGTGCAATTCATGGAGTATGGACTTCTCGGCCTCGAAGAGCTGCTACACAACATTCAGATGTCAAGTGGCCTCCGGAACCCTGCTTATCCACGACCTACCCATCTCGTACAGCCCTTTAGTTCGAGACCTTAGTCTTCATTATTCTTGCAGTTTTAGGTTTTCTGAGTTTGTTCCACTCCAGATTGCAAAGACGAGAAGAACCACTGCTCTCATCTCCAGAACCTTTCGGCTAAATGATTGCAAACTGCTCACTTACAAGTCTCACGCCAGGCCTCTGCTTGAATACTGTCCTATTATCTTCACCAACATGACGAAATCCGACCGCATTTCTCTGGAGTCCGTGCAACGTCAGTTCACCAAACAATTAGTGGGATTTTCCTCCAAGGATCGATGCATCCTACTCAGTCTTGACCCTCTATGGCTGCGTCGCATGAAGCTCAATTTATGCTTTCTGTTTAAGCTGTACCACCGTACGGCCTTTTCGTGTACTGAACCTATTCGTCTCACTCCCTCCACGAATTATGTTCAACGCCATCGGTCATTGCAGTTCTCTATTCCCAGATCAAAATTAGCGTTAAGATCTGACTTTTTCTTTATAAAATACTCAAAGTTATAGAATAAACTCCTGCTAAACATCCGCGAGTGTCTCTCAATTTCCCAGTTCAGAGGCTCGCTGAATCACTTCTTGACTGTTCCCAATGTGATCCTTCTTACCGGCCAGACCGTCACCAAGGAGGTGGCCTACGAAAACGGGGTTTGATTACTAAGATTATTGCACCAGAACTTTCATTTCTTGCCCGATGACAAACGCCAGTGCAACATACGTCCACGTTCCTGTGCATGATAACAATTTTATATAGTGCATCAACACTGATGCCCTAGCGATTCTTTCTGCATTCTTCCTTAATTGCTCTTCAGAACTTCTAACTGCGTGCAAACAATTAATCCTTTAAAATGCAGACGCAGCAGCCCACCCGGTTTACGCTATATTGTAAGCCCGAGGTAGTACTTATCAACCCCACGCTATTTAAACTCTCGAATTTAAACCCAGACCAAAATATGAAATGTGCCACTGACCGTTCATATAAACCCAACCAGTGTGCCAGTCGCATTCGCTCACAGTCTGTTATTTCAAACCTATCTTATCGCATTGTTGCCAAACTGCCTTCTGCGTAAGCAAACGGTACTGAGGGTTATCATTCCTAACTGCTCTAAACCGTGAGACCCTAGGTCTTTCATTAGCATCCGAGCGATGCCATGCCAAAGTGAAAAATCAAAAATCATTTGGGATGCAAACACCGTTACCAAATTAGTGTACGCAACTCCGTTAGCCTGCAGCAGTATAGCACAAATCCACCGCGAGCCTATTTTTACTTAGAATGTGGAGTAGGTGCCATTGACTGCTCAAATGAAACTTCATCCATGCTTCACCCACACATACGTAACCAGTCCATTATCTATTGTCTTCATATATCATCATAACCCACATCATCATCATCATCATCATCGTACAGCGTTAAACAGTAGGGCAAGCCCCACTGACCACTGCCTTTCTCACCATGTTGCACGTTGAAATAAAAAGTATGAATATACAAGATGGAGAGGGAGTGGACCTACATGAGTGGGAAAAGAAAAGAATGCCCTAGTAGCCAACACACGGAATACACAGTCTAACTGTACAAACGTACACCGATCAAACATTCTGATTCGATAGAAAGTGACAACACGATCTCCACTGTTCGCGGTTTGCAGCCATATCCTTTAGTATCTCCAGCCAACTGGTAGACGGATCTTTTGGACCCCAAACACGAAGACGCGAAGCACCTACTTTTCCTAAGTCTGCCGTACATTTTCTCATTCCTCGCTGCCACGTCATCTGTTGACCTCCACGTGGTTTCTTCCACTCCCTAGGAGGGGCGGAGAATAGGACACGGTACGGTAGACGTGTGCTTGCCATACGTAACACGTGTCCCAACCAACAAAGTCTACTAAGTTGGATACGCTGTGACAAAACGTTCTCTGAACTAGTACCTAATACTCGCTTTCTTACCTCATCGTTGCTTACTCGGCTATTCCAACCAATCCTAGCGATACTACGTAAACATCGATGGTCGAAAACCACAAGACGACAAATATCTTCAGCACGCAGACTCCAAGTTTCGCAACCGTACAACAAAACTGAACGCACAGTGGCACAGTATACACGACCTTTCAACTTCAGTGAAATATCGGATCGGCGCCACAAGTGCTTCAGTCCAGCGTACGCCGCTCGAGGTTTGGATATCCGCGTACTCACCTCTACTACTGTGCTCCCATCCGTCGTCACGCAGCTACCGAGGTAGGTGAAGTGGTCGACAACTGACAGCACCCCCCATCGAGCATCAAGCTCGTAACTGTTGACGTCCAGTCTTGTAATAACACCTTGCACTTTGAAGGTGCAAAGCGCATGCCGAATGGAGCTACAGCTCTTGCGAGATTATCCAGTGCACGCTGAGCATGTTCCGTGCATTCGAACAACCAGACATCGTCGTCTGATTAATCTAAGTCACATAGCTTTTCACTATCTCCTAGTTCGACCCCTACATCCTGAAGATTTTGCAACGCACTCTCCATTATTTCGTCCATTACGAAGTTGAACAGGAATGGAGACATGGAACATCCCTGTCGAACACCACTGGTCGTTTCAAACCGACCGGATAGTTCACCGTAAACTCTAACGCGGCCAGAAGTATGAGAATAAAATGATCTAATTAGGTTCACGAACTTCTGGAGCATACCTTTTCGATGAAAACACTGAAAAGTGCTGTTCAATCAACTGAATGGAAGACACCTTTCAGGCCTAAGAAAAGCATTATTGTTGGTCGGCGGTGCGTATGACGCGTTTCAAGAAGTCGGCGAAGAGTAAAAATCTGGTCGATGCATCCTCGACCTGGGCGGAATCCAGCCTGCTGTTCGCGGACATTCTTCTCGCGAGCCGGTGTAAGACGGTGCAGCAAAATCGAAGCTAATACTTTGGTGACTATCGGGATTAAGCTAGTCTCACGATGATTACTGCAGTCATTGCGTATTCCCTTCTTGAAGATGGAAATAATCAATGACTCGCCCCATATTAACGGAATACGCTCCTCCTTCCAAATGTCACGGAGCAAGGCGGTTAGTGATTTTATAAACGCCCCACCACCCAGTTTGAAAAGAACTGGAGGAAATTCGTCGGGACCTGCCGCTTTCCCCCGCCTTAGTAATCGAAAACATGACTCTGCTTCTACTTCTGATGGGGGCTCAAGTGATACCACCCAAGGAGTGACAGTTGTTGACACGGGAGTAACTACACTAGCGTGCGGCCAGCTAAACTGTTCCTTGAAGTACTCGGCCCATCGGTCAAGCCTTTGCTGTTTGTTATGGATGGGTTCTCCATTCCTATTGCAAATCGCTTCACTGACCTGAGTTCGCCGTCCACTGGTGTCACGAATAAGTTTGAACAGTCTTTGACTGTTACCTGAAGCAGCTGCCACTTCCATTTCTCCGGCTACTTTGACTCACCAATTTTCGCGATCCTTCTTAAGGCTTCGCGTAACTTGTCTTTGCAGCTTTCTCCGCATCTTATTCATCTCCTTACGGTTCGAAAGCTGACGCTTTTGCTCCATTATACTCAGCGACTCTTGCGAGATCCAGTGTCTTTGATGGACAACGGATCCAGGACCACAGGCAAAACCTGCTGCAACGTGCATCGCCTGTTTGATATGAGACCAATGCTCATCTACATTACTGTTCTCCGTGGATCCTAGCTCATGTGCTAACTTCTGCTCATACCGGGTGCGGACTTCTGGATCACACAAACGTTGCACGGCTAATCCGGTTTGCGGTTTGCGACGATGGCCATGGAGCTGGAGAGATAATCGCATTAAAACTAAGGCATGGTCCGACTCTACGTACGTGGACCAGTAAGATCTACAGTTCTGAACAGAACTGCGCCATCGGTAGCTTACGGCGATATGATCGATTTGACTAAAAGTACCTGTAGAGTTAGAGCGCCATGTCGCTGTGCGACGCGAGCTGTGTCGGAAATTTGTGCTAGACAAGAACAATTGATTGTCTGCACAAAACTGGAGAAGCCTATCCCCGTTATCTGTGCGCTCATCGGGTAAAGCACAACGCCTACCTAAACAGGCTTATGACACACTGAGTTTGCCAACTTGTGCATTGAAGTCACCAGCTAGCACTACAATGTCGGAACCTTTACTGCTGCGAACGAGAGTGGCGAGGGCATCATAGAACTCATCTTTCTGCAAGTCTGAGCTGCAGTCCGTTGGGGCGTACGCCAAGATCACAAACAAATTGCGTTTAACACAACTATCCTTTTGAACGCCGACTGACCCTTGGAGTCTCACAGCACATAAACGACTGTTAACAAGAATCCAGTCTAAAAGGGCAGCCTCAGCCTTGTCAGTTAAGACAATTCCTACACCACGTTGACCCACAGCTCTAGCTGCTTCGTCTCCTGAAGTGCGCAGGAAATGACTCGATGAGGTACCAGGAGCGGTTAGTCGAATCAATGCTGCAATCCTGGATATGCGTTTGACTTACGCAGCAGACAATAATCTTCAGAGAATCTGTTGTGAGCGCTAGGCACGCCTGATGACCGGCCTGCATGAGAGTACGCACGTTGAAGGAGCCGAGATTGAGAGGCTGACGAGGCTTGAGAAAATGTGAGTTACCAGGCAGGGGATTATTCCCGATACTATTTGACAGTGAATCGTTGCGAGTATCGACCGTGTTATCAATGGGAGCATTATAGGTGGGTAGATGAGGCAAAGAGGGATGGTTAGGGACAGAAGACAAAGGTTGAATAACAGAGAGGGAACTCTGAGCAGTAGCGCACTTATCACTACCCACCCCGCTCGATGCAATGGGCAGCGCGGTCCTGATTAGCCTGCGCGACGACCGATGCAGTATAGAATTCTTTGTAGTCGTGCAGTTCATGGGGGATGTTGGACGAGTACTGCTAGGGTGTCCGGCCACAAAGCAGGAGAACGATTAGGGTCCTCATCCAAAGCCTTTAGTTCTGACAAGAACCTATCCGCAAGGCAGCGGGATGGCTTAGTGGAAGCCTATTTTCTTGGATCAATTATTCTTTTACTGGTTTTTCCGACTGAGCTGCCAGCTAAAATCAACCACCAACCTGGAGGACCAGGAGACTGGACTTCGTCTGACCTCTACCCATTGACTTGTCAGGTATGATTGCATCTCCGGCCTAAGGAAGCCATCCTGTATAGCTCTTTGGGTCATAGAGGCGCGCAAGCCATCACACCACGTCAAGGTGCAGTCTCGTCGCAATGAACTTACCAACACCAACTAAACCACAGATGTTTCCACACGGCACGTTCTCGACAGCCTCGGTATAACGACCCATCATCAAGACCGTATGCTGAATGGTTTTTTCATACAGATCGTCTTTCTTGCCCGGTACGTAGTTTGGGCCCATGATTCGAACTTTTTGCCCGGTAGCGACACAACCTTAAAAGACCCTACCGAAGGCGTAGAAGCGACCCTTGTCGGAGGTAGGTACCATCTTGCTAGAACCACGTCCAGACTGCAACCTACCTTTATTTCAGGTCTGTTGTCTCCCAATATCACAGTCACCAAACCGGATAACCAAGGACGCCACTTTGACTCGAACGGACAGAGACTCAATAGAACCTACCATAGCAACTGGGACCGAAATCAAGCCACCCGACAGGAAATACTCCCGATTGCTTATCAGATCATTCAGCTTTTTCTAAAACAACCAACACACATTCTAGTTCATGCGCATCTTGCTAATATACCACCACACTCAGACGATTGACCGACACATACTTTGCCCTGCTAGACGAAACATACCCATATGATGTCGTACGTTACCAGAAACGACGCTAATTATCACTGAAGGCAAATGCGTCAAAATATGTATATATATATTTGTTAGTGAAACAGCATATTACCGCTCAAGTCCATGCGGAGATTTCACACCGGGCGTCTACCGTTGTGCCTCGTGGATATATATTGTCCTGTGATATTTGTGGCTTCTCAGCGGATTTATAAACATTATGAGTTCAGTTACCTCTGAGGATCAATGTGCGTGTTTGGTGTGCAAGAAAAATATTGGCCCTCGGGTCAAAGCCCTGATGTGTGATTTTTGCGAGGGGTGGATTCACCTAAAGTGTACTAAAATCGACAAGGATAAATATGAGTGGCTGAGTTCCTGCAGCTCCCCATTCCTGAAAATTCTATGCACAGATTGTACCACCGCAAATAAAAGAAAAAGAGATGAAGCTGATTCAGCGGCGAATCAGGCACCCGCGGTACCGTGTTCAACGAGCCCCAGGTCCCACGCAGAAGTAGCTTCAGGCGCTACGAACAACCCATTAAGAGAAGTGAAGAAGCAACGCCGAAAGAAATCCGTGGTCACAGACAAAGCCGAAGTAGCTGTACACTCGGAAGACAAAACTTATGTTCCGCAAGTATCGAATGCAGCCGGCGGAGGCACAGACCCCGATCCAGGGCAGACGGAAACCTTGAGTCAATGGAAAACAGTAAAGCCACGTCAACGGATGGCGCCGCCACCTAGGACCCAATGCTTCCTAGTCGTGAATCTTTCGGAATCAACCGAGTCGGAGCCTCAAAGTAGATTAGAGCACGACGTTTCTCTACTTCGGGACATATTTGCCAAAATATTCTCCACAAATGAGGAAAACCTGGCAAATAACGTAAAGGTCAAAGCCGTTTTTCGATTAGGGAAAATAAATGACAATGGTAACCCCCGTCCGCTCAAGGTGGTCTTGGGTTCCGATGAGGAATGCCGCTGGGTGCTACAGCGGTCCTACAGATTAAAAGGAGAAAAACAACGACTCCTTCGAGATCTTGACCCCGAGGAAAGGGAGAGGCACCGGTTAGCCTTGAGAGAGCTCCGTGAACGCCAGGCCAATGGTGAATCAGGTCTTTTCATCCGGGATTTTCGTGTTCAGCGGAGGCGTCTTCAACTGAGATGGGATCCGTTCAATCTCACCGGCATCATCAACCAGGCGGCCCCGGCGGTGGAGGTGCAATGAGGGTCGGTAAGAAGAGGGAAGACAGAAGAGGGCATGCACTCATCATGTCGTCTAATGTCAGGAGTCTGTTGAACAAGCGAGATGAGCTCGAGGCATGGGTGGTTCAGCACTCGCCATCATTGGTCACCTTGACGGAGACGTGGCTCACCAGTGGAGTGCAGGACTCGGAAGTAGCTATCCCAGGATACACACTTTACCGTGCTGATAGGAGCCAAGCTAGGCGAGGAGGCGGCGTGGCGATGTACATTCGAGCTGACGTCCCTTCGCTACAGTTGGATCGCCTGATAGACCCGGAGGGCTTTGAAGAATCGCTTTGGTGTCGCGTGAAGTTGACACCCAGTGGATTTGAGTCTGTCGGAGTCATTTATCGGTCACCAGAAGCAGACCCACGGGAAGCACTGACTGGAGTAACAAGTTGGGCGGGCGATGGTCACTGTCTAATTTTGGGTGACTTCAACTCGCCGAATGTGGACTGGGAGAACTTGCAGTGCACTGTAGGAGCGGATTCATTTTCCCGCGAGCTTCTTTCAACGGTGCTGGAACTTTCCTTGTACCAACACGTCAGAAGGCCGACCCGAACCCAGGATCACCACACGTCTACCCTAGATCTGGTGATATCTCCAAGGCGGTCCGATGTTGATCAGATAGAGTACCTACCGCCACTAGGGTGCAGTGACCATGCAGTATTGACCATCAGCTGGAAGAGAGGAGCGACGTTTGTCCCCAGACCACAGGGCGGACTCAACGTCTGGCGAATGTCGTTCCAACAAGTCAGGGAGGCTGCATCCTCAGTGATGTGGTATCCGCCAGAACCGTATGACATAGACCAGGCTTGGGAGGTAATCCGAGATGAAATCCTTCGGTTATGCCAGACTTTTGCTCCACCATCCAGACAGCGGCCGCATGCGAAAGGCCCACCTTGGTTCGACTCGCAACTTAGGCGGCTTCTGAAGCATCGAAACCGAGCATGGAAACAATGTCAAGCGACTGGAGAAGGATATGATCGATACCGCAACATCCGGAACCAGTGTACCCAAATGAAACGAGAAAAGCGACGTATCTTCGAGGAGACGTTAGCAATGGACTCGGTACAAGCACCCAAACGACTGTTCGCATATCTGCGACGGAGGACGCAAACCACGACTGCAATCCCAGCCCTACAGGACGGACATTCGCTGGGAGTGACAGATGAACACAAGGCAGAGATACTGGCGAGAAACTACTTGTCAGTCTATGCTCCTGAACAGAGGCACAATCGTCCCTCACACATTGCCGGGGGAGCCCCCCAAATGTCTTGTCAAGAACTCACCGAGGAAGAAGTGGCGGCAACCATGCGCACCATTAGAGTCAACCAATCCCCAGGACCTGATGGTGTTCATCCGTTGGTGGTAAAGGAACTGGCCGATGTGTTAACTCAACCAGTCACACGACTGTTCAACGCGTCTTTAGCAGCGGGAAAGCTCCCCCAAGAATGGAAGAAAGCGGTCGTCGTGCCATTGTACAAAGGTGGGGCAAAAGCTGAGGCTGTCAACTACCGACCTGTCAGTCTAACACCGGTGATAGGAAAGGTTATGGAGCGCCTGCTGGCAACGCGAATCCGGAACCATATTGGGGTATACGACCTACTTAGCCGACAACAACATGGTTTTTGGAAAAACAGGTCGTGCCTAACAAACTTGGTAATCGCACGAGAACGCTGGACGATGGCCAAGGCCGAAGGACACCCTACGGACGTAATCTTCGTGGATTTTAGCAAAGCTTTTGACAAAGTTCCGCATGACCGTCTATTAGGTAAGCTTAAGGCTCTTGGTGTAGTAGATCCATTGATTCTGTGGATAGAGGACTTTCTAAAAGGCCGAACCTTTGCAGTACGAGTAGCACAGTCACTGTCAACCTGGCAAGTGGCAGCTAGTGGTGTTACACAAGGATCGGTTCTGGGTCCGCTCCTCTTCCTGGCCTATATCAATGACCTACCACCAGTTTTTCAATCGCCGTGCCTCATTTACGCAGACGACCTAAAGATCTGGCGCACAATTACGTCATACGCTGACGAGCTCGTTCTTCAGGAGGACATCAGAGCCCTTGAGAGATGGTCAGATCTGTGGTCACTACCAGTCAACACGGACAAGTGTGCGCATATGCGAGTAGGAGCACCGTCCAGCAGTGGGATGTACAATATACACGGGGCACCCCTCCGACGCTCTGTCTGCGAAAAAGATCTGGGAGTGATGGTGGCCTCGTCACTAAAAACGAAACACAATACTGATAGAGTCTGTTCTTCAGCGTGGAGTATCCTGGGGCCGATTACTCGTTCATTCGGCCATCTCTCACTCAACGCCTTCAAGGTGCTGTATGCAACCCACGTGCGTCCCAGGTTGGAATACGGGGGGCCAGCAGTTTTCCCTTGTACGTTGGCAGAGGTGGCAAAGTTGGAAAGAGTACAGAGAGGCGCAACCCGCCATATCGGAGGGCTACGTGGGGTCAGTTACGAAGAGCGGCTGAAGATCACAGGGCTGTTTCCAGTGGCCTACCGAAGAGTCCGGGGAGACCTGATCTTCACCAGGCGTGTCATCAGAGGCGACTTCGGTCCAGAACTACGTGCAGAGCTCCCTCTCCGCGGACATGGCCGTACGAGGGGACACCCGCTAACTCTAAAGAAACTGCACTCGGTGGGCCTCCCTCTGGTGTACCGTCTATCTCGGAGGGTGACCAATCTATGGAACTCGCTGCCAGCCGAAGTGGTGGAAGAGCCCAGCGACACATTGTTCAAGCGACTTCTGGACGTATTTCTAAAGAGGTGGTGGGAGACACACATGAGTCTACATCACTGAGCTGTGGTGAGGAGGCTTACACGGGAGAGATACCCTATGCCTCTATTATGAAGAATGAAGAATGAATGAATGAATTATCCGTTACCACAGTCCACCTTTCCTCCGAACCGTAGCTGGTTGGAAATTGACTCTCCACTCCTCGAGGACCTTCGAGTTGCGTTTTCTCATTTTTGAATGTTACATGTTACTGATCCTGAATCTAAACTCACTTTTTTATGGACTGCTGTTTCTTTCACATCCACCTGTGTTCACTTTCACGAAATTGGTCTCGGCACCGTTTCGAAACTCATTCCATTTATTGAACTCCGGTAAATCCGACATTCAGGGTCTGCATAATCTTCATGGATCGCTATCCTCTCCGCATGCACCGATTTTCTCGAGAACACTTCTTTAAAATTTTTGTTTTCTTCCTTTTCTTCTTGTTCAAAATTTACTGCACCTGTAGAACCTTAGCAGGCCTCCGTTTCGCAGCTTGCATCATTCTCATTCATAATGCGTCCTTGACACTGCGCCAACGGTTTTTCGATATCTCCACCGCCCAGCCCGGAATCGAAACCGGTTTGAAACTGCCACGCAAACCATTAGTAAAGTGATCCATTCAAACTGTTTCTGGCTATGTCTATCTATCGCTGATACTCTCGACTTCCATACTTTGAATTCGTGAATATTCCATCTTATCGAGTAAGGTGTCACACCATGATCATGCGCTAGCGCGTGCGTCTCGACCATGGCTGAGAAATATACCATTATCATCAACAGTTCAAGGTAGGCTCATTAGCTGAATTCATTTTGTGAAGTAATTCTGGGCTTTGAAGAAGAATGTTTATTCAAATTCTATAGGGTATTGTTTTTCACCCATTTTGTGCACAAAAACTCTGAAATAATCTGAAAAGTGTCGGTATTCGGCCATTTTCCGTGTTCCTGTGTGTTTAAATAAACTTCGTTGTACTCCTTGTTTCGAATCTGGTTATTAATCCAACACTGATTTTCAGTTCTTTTAGAAACTTTGGCGTGGTAATTAAGTATCTTGACAATTTTTTTGATCTTTCAGTGTTATTCCGTGTCCCATTGTCACTTGAACGTTCCTTTGTAACGTGGGAACGGAATTAGACAGAACACCGTTAGTTATTTACGCAGACGCGATCGATCCAAACAACACACTGCGAACTCACCGTTCAGGCAAACGACGACTACGAATGTATAACCACCAGCCACAGGGAGAACACAGTAAGATCAAACAACGGCAATTGTACCAATAACTCCCACATACACAACGTTTAGTTTTTAGTCTGGTCTTCAGGCCCCTCCTTCAGCATCTTATTCGTGCACCACCTCCAACATATCTCCTGTCTCTACCACATCTAATGCGTTGAGAAGTCTTCTTCCTGGAGCGAATGGGAAGAGCAGATTTTATTAGTAACCGTTCGGTGGGTTCGACCAATAACGTTTCGGTATCATCGCCGCGTCTACATTCGTTTTCTGCAAGCAAGCATGTAAATAAACTTAAATTATCCAAATGATGCGACAGTTTCCTGCTTGGAATATGCAATCTCATCTTGCGTAGCTAAATATAATATTTACATTTAGAGCTTGCCTCAATGTGCTTCGTCCTTCTGATGAATATGCCAATCTCAATATGTGCAGCGGGATTTAAAACTGATCCCTTGCGGATGGTGCAAATGTTGACCACGATGGAATGCTGTTTTCCAAGAAGCCAACGCGGAAATTTAGAAACCACGGGCTCTGAAAGGGCGCAACAGGTGGGCATGGTGACAACCATGACCTCATCCCGCACCAAAGGTGGTCACTTCAGCCGAGGGAATTTGCCCGGCGATGTGAAGTCTGAGCGAAAATCCTTCCGAGTGTTCAACACGCTTTGTGAATGTGACTACATTTGACGTTACTTTGCGAGGCTCGTCCACACACACCATTTTTGCACGCTTGTTTGTTTGTGTAAGACAACTGAATTTGGCCGTCATGCTTAGACCACAGGGCTATAAGCTTTTGGTTTTCACTGTTGAGTCTATTTGGTGACGTACTTGAGGTTTGTATATATGTAAACATTTCGTAATTTTCAAGTTGGTACCGTATGAACTACGGATAACTGGTTTTCTGGTTTTGGGATTCTTTTGAATTGGCTGCGCGTTGAGCGATTGGCGATAATTATTGCCTCCAACGTTTGCTCTAGCGCACGCTCTCAAGCACGATACAGATACACACTGATCATTGTCTCTACCGGTTGCTTTACCGTTTATACGTGTCGTGGAGAACACTGTGCTTTTTACCGTATTCTCACAGTGCTTAGAACTGGATTAAAGTGTAGGCGGTCTATATAGTACAAAGAACCAGATAATGCATTCACTGAGGAGACTGCAGAGTAAGGCTCAGCTACCCAAGGGACACGGAAGAGAAGACGGGGTTGCTGTATTTTTGGCAGACGAACGGGGTTCGTTCATCTGGTGGTTGAGCTAGGCAGATGAACCCATGGTAAATACTAACGACTGCCTAATGGCTTGCGCGGGTTTCGTAAGGTTTAAGTCAAAACGTAGTTAAAAATGGCACCAGTGCCCTTGTGACAACACGAGAAATAATCCTGAGACGGGCTCTGAGGGTTTGCACAAATGTCCATTTGGGGAAACACTGATTTTTACGCCAGGCTTATTTCTGATTCATTAAAGGTCAGATTGGGGTGTGCCTTGCCCTCCGCGAATAGCAGCGGCAAAACTGAAATTATGCTAAATCCTAACACAGACCAGAAAAGAACGAAAGATGTTTGTAATGGCGAGCCCGAAAGAAGAAAAACTGAGGAAAAAATCGGAGACCAGAGTATCTGCTAAGTGAGAGCAGTGGTGCCAACGACAAGACATACAGGTACAAAGACTAACGGATCTGTCTGTCTGAACAGTTACCGAAATTGGTGGCACCACTTGTCCCGCCTGTGTTCACCATCTGCATGCCGTTGCTTTCCTCTACTGAACGCGTTATCCCGCCCCAGTGATTTCAGTTCTCTTTTGCCTGCTGAAAAATATAATCTTTGCCTTGTCACCAACCGAGGACCAGGGCTGTAGACTCTTTACGGGAGCAGTTCCTTAAAAATCTTACAAGAATCCCAGGCAGCGGTTCGTCCGGGCCTTCCGACAGAATAACTGGAAGCAACCGATTTGCCATACCTGGAACACCGTATTTTGGCGCCCTGTACATTAAACTCATTCTTTCCAAACTTGATTGCAACGATAATAAAATAATTTGACTTATCCAATCAACAAGGACACGTTCGCGACGAAATTGCAAGAGGTGACCGCAGATCGCTATGTCTGCGTCGACAGTGGGGACTCTGGGGTCTGTGGTCTTAATATTCAAACCCGTGCAAATCGGCTGCCAATTTTAGCGCAACCACTATAACATGGCAGCCCGCAGCAAAGTATTTGGGACCCCTTTGGAAAGGTACACCATAGCCCGACCAAAAGTTGCAATAAGCTAATGCTGAGAAGCAACTACATGTGCCCTGTCGGATTCAGTTTACTGGACGCTGTCGGCAAATAGTGGATTACTCAGTGCCCTTTCCAATACTACGTATTTTCGTCTTCCGGCTTTTGTTGGCTTAACTTATGTTCTCCTTCTGTCTACATCATGCCTCTAAGTATTCAATGAGTTCGACGTGAGAGCCCAGAACTCTCGCACTTTCCCTTAAATTTGTAATGGCTGTAAGCAATATATTTTGTGCTTTTTGGGAAGATCCCACGGCAAAATCCGGAGACAGTGCAGACTTTGAAAAAAAACACCGATCGCGGTGCAATCAAGCCCTTTGTTCTGGTTCATCAAATCCATCTGTGTGACTTATACGGGTAGGGGTCTATTTCCATTTTGTCAAGTAAACCTTCCAGGCCACCACGTTCTCCTATGTTATCACTAAACTTCCGACGAAACTAGCCTCCGAAATTATCCACCTAAAAAATCTGACGCCGGTCAAATAATCAAGGCAAGCATAAGGCCACTGGGCTGGAACAAACAACCCTATCAAGTAAAGCCCATCCAAAATAGCTGCTGGCTGGCGCGGAGTTCGGCGAACGCACCCTGTTACTTCTTGGCAGCTGAAGGTGTTCTTATGAAGAAATATACCTATGGGAGTGCGCACTACCCTACCGATGATCGCGTTCTTCAGGAAGATCGAAGGGGAAACGACGGCGGCTTGCTAGACGCAAGCCTGGATGAGGGGTCTACACTCTGGCTAGGAACTAGGGTGGGTGTGGGAAGTTTCGTTAGAGGTCTCCGCGACCGCAAGACGCAGTCAAACAGGGCAGTGGAGAGCCTGTGGGGAGAATGAAAACGTGGAGCACTATAAAGCAAGCATACTATATGAGTGCCTGCTCTTCCTTAGAACTGTGAGGCCTACCGGCGATCTCGGACGGCAGCTTCGAAGGTTCCCGGAATACGGAAGTACTTTTTGTCGCCACCTCTTGTCGAATTGCTGCCGAGAAGGAAGCAAGAAGTCAGAAGATGCACAAGAGGTTACTATGAAATAGAGAAGTAGTTCGAAAGCTAGATGGCTTTTCAAAAACACTTCGTTCGCAACAAAAACAACTCCAGGTCGTTTGGTGTGCTTTTATCGATATAGTTTTCAATCACATATCTTAAGCAATAATAACAATTACAGCTTTCTAGGGCATCCCAGTAACTCAGATAAACTCATGGAATTTTCAACAAGTAAACTCCTACCTGGCTTTGGTTTGCTTTAACAGTTCCCTTTAAATCACAGTGTCTTCTCAGTACTCCAAAATGTCTTCTTTAATGCGAAAGGCCTCCAGTGACACCCTACCCTCTGATAAACCGGTTACTAGGAAAAATGGGCTCATTCAGACTTCTGCAGACTCAGAACAACGCAAGGTTGTCCTTTTGATTTTTTCAGGCTTGACAATGGAAGAAACAGCACCCTTCGGCCGAGGCATTTAAGATATGAATTCCCAGCTTCTAAAGTTGAAGAATATTGTATCCCAACAGTCCCCACTACAGTGCGCCACTGAAAGCATGAAACATGCTACCCCACAAAGCTTGATGGCGGCTGGCCACTTTTTTGCTCCTGTTACGTCTGAATTTCTTGTAAGAATTAGAAACTTCCATAATGCGGTCGTTTCCAATGTCCCAGATAGAATACCCCGGGAGCCTGTCGAGCACGTCGTTGGAAGCTTGTGGAAAGGCCCACCTTCTTTGTCAGATATCAGGACTCGTTAAGCGCGCTCGGCGCTTTGACTGTCCAGTCCCTATTTAGTTTTTGGGCGATCTTTCCGGAGAAGACTAAAGCAAGAATCGTACCACTGAAGCCTCTAATTCCCTCCTCCACAAAAACGTAAAAAAGCCGAAGATATAACTCCCTTTCAAAGAGAAATCACTAGATGTTTCTCCACTTCCCTCACTGGGATGGCGCCTGATAATCCTGAACCGTCGACACAGACTGTTGACCACTCCATCTCTTCTTCCTACCTCCTCACTGCTTTACCTTCGATCGCGCCTCCAGCTTTTTCATAAATACCCGCCGCCCTCCATCTCCTCCCGTCCTGGATCCTATGGAGTCGGATCGCATTACTGTTTATCTAGACACGTCATTTTCTCCACCCCACTGCCACCCAGTAAAGGACGGCAGCTATTACCTCTCTCTCCCACTTCTCCACCTGTTCTGCGCTTCCCAGACTCTAACCAGCTCTCTGTTCCCTCCGATGAAAACCTACCCGCCGTTCAGAGGCATAGGTCCACCAGTCTTCTGCACTTCTCACGAACCCTCCTCCATCCGCCTGTCTCCTCCTAAGTCAGCTTTATCTTGGAGAATATCTCTTGTTCCTATACATCGGTGGTTCCTACCAATTTACCACACCTGGTTCCTGCCAATAGTGGAATACGGCTTTCACAAGCCGTGCTACTTTGCCTCTCGTTTTGACAACCATCTCTACCGCTCCCTATTCATAATGCCACGTATACGATGTTCCCCCCAACTTGCCTTACGCCTCCCATAACGTGCAGCTTATTCTCCCCCCTAACCTCCATTACTCAAATATTTCCAGCCCTGTCCCCTGCTTTCTCCTGAAGTCAACACCCGATTCCGGCCGGCCAGTATTTTTCAACTGCTCATAACCACCCTCACCTACTAGCCACCTGCAAAGCCCCCAGGTTTTCCCCTCTGTTCCTATGATTCCCCCTCCTTCGGTTCCCATTCGTTCTGCCTCTCAGCAGTCCGTTTCACCGCACCACTTACTCCAGGTCAGGCTGAAAGCCACCTCATCCGAATCACTGTTAGCCTCAAAATCAATATATTCCCGTTTGACTGTGGTCTCCGCTCCTTCCAAACGTGTTAGTTTGTCTTTTTCCAAGTTACACCGCTCCCCTAATGGGCCTGTTCCAACTCCCACAAGTGGCATATCTTTATCCTTGTTCAGCTCTTTCTTTTTCCGGTACATTGCTGCACCTAAAAATCATGTTTCCGCTCATCTATCTTGGCATCACCTTCATAAAGGAATCCTAGCTGTCTGGGAGCACTTCCAATGATCAAACATCTTTGACGGGGTACAATCTTCTGAGGACCAATAGGCTAAACCAGAGCATTGTTGGGTGTCAAGCCCATGTCAAGGAAATCTACATCACAACGTCTCTTCTACGTACTACCCTAGATTCTGTTCCCGATTTTCTCTGGTTCGGTATCAGCCTCCAACTTACTGCTATTTACATTAGCTTCCGGCATCTCAGACCAAACTCCTCAAGTTCCTCGCTTCCACATCTTACAAGACCTTTTAAATGGATCTGTTTCCTCTCCTCCGGAGCCAAGCTTATCGCGGGTGACTGTGATCTTTCTCACATTCGTTGGTCTACCCTCTCGGCTCTTCCCAGTCTTATGGACTTAGTTACCAGCGTTCACATTGGTGGCTGGACAAGTTGTCGAACCTATCAGAGATGGGAAGGTGCTAGATCCCATGTTTACTCACAACATGCCTCCATTGACTTATCAGCGACACAAAATTTCACCTGCGGTGACCATGATAAGGTTTCCTGCCTCTTACCCCTCGGTGGCCCACCTAACCCGCACACCCCCCTGAGAATACATTGCCACGCGAGAGTTGGACGTTGCCAGTCACACATTTGCCAAAAAGACTGGGACGATTATTTTCTCACTCATGACCATCGGATTGTTGTAGATGTTTTCCACTCCTCCTTTTCCGACTGTTTGAATAAGTTGTCTTATACTTCCTAGTCTGTACCTTGAAAAAGATCCCCCGCCCCGCCATTTCACAAGAAATATCACAAACCTTCCAACCAATTATATGATTTTAATGACCTTTTCAATTTGCATTCGTTTAAACCGCCACTGTGCGTTTATTCAATGACGAGGTGATACGCGACTTTGTGACCAAGAAAGTGGGGCTTTGAATCATCCAAATGAGTTGCAGCTCCTTTGTACGTTGCATTGCTCTGGGAAAGCTGATAACAAGGCCGACTCTTAACTCCTGATTCCGGATAACAACTCATCCATCACCTATCCACCTTGCGTATCCGATGCCCTGAATGCATTCGTTTCCTCAGCCATGGTTCCGGCCACCTTCATCGCCCTTCCCTGATCTTTAGCCAATACTGACCCTGTCCTTTCTACCACGCTTTTGATGCCAGGAGCATTGCTTAGCTGTTGCTTAATAGCAAGCCCTTTCCTTTATTATGCTTTCATGGCCCACCGCCAACGGATTTTGTCAATGGCGGACCGGATCTTCCCTTTTGCTGCTTGATATTTCCACTCTTTACTCAACGGTAGCACCGTACCTGCTAAGTAGAGGAGCTCGGTAACCGCTCCCATCCATGACAAAGGACCTACACATGAAGTATTCAATTATCGCTTCTTTAACCATACGGTCATTCTATCCACAATAATGGGAAAATAGAAAAAGATCAAATTATCAACTACTTATTAGGCATCATTAATATTAATGACAACGAACATGGATTCCTTCTTTCACGATCCCGCAAGACTTGTCAGAGTGATCTTTTGAATCTCCTCAGTGACTCTGCTGAAAGTTTGAAACATTTGTTGCTCTTTATCCAGACTTATCTAAGGCATTTGATCGTGTGACTCACCCGCACATTTTAAAAAAGCTACGATCATTCGGCATTATCAACCCCTTTTTTCCTGGTTTTCATCTTACTTACCTCATCGTTCTGAAGTTGTTTCGCTTGACGGGCACACCTCTAGCCCTGAGCCCGTTATTAGCGGTGTTATTTAGAGCGGCGTTTTAGGCCCCCTTCCTTTCCCCTGTACGTGATTGTCATGTTTCCAACAATGCTCAAATGCACGCCCTTCTTTTTTACGATAGTTCAAACGTTTTCGCCTGGCAACCCTAGTACTACGATCCCTAAGATCTCCACTGACTTAGCCGCTATCGATGAATGCTGCTTAACCCAATCGATGAAATTCTCCGTCGATAAGTGCATTCTTACTTACAAGTGTCAGGTTCCCCCAGGTTCCTTGCACATATGCAGCTCACCCATCGACGGCCATATCTTAGTAGGAGACCTTGGCCTATGACATTCTTGCTCTTGACTTCTCCGGAAATGTCGTCTTCCAAACGTTAGGGGCTAAAACGTTTCTCGATCTTCAATTCAGACCCCTCCAGCTTAAGGAGAGCCTTCCCTACAAGTACAAATTACACTCCAGGCTCCTTTCTCGAATATCCCTCCTTAACGTTTGCGAACATTCAGCAGGATTATTGTTGAATATATTCACAGAAGATCCATAAAGCGGCTTATTGGGTGGTCTTTATGGTTAAACTATGGAGAATGTAGTTTATTTCCCGAAATCGAACCATTTTGGCTTTGTTCCTTCAAGCTGAACCCGGTATTTCCGTATAATCTATTGACTGAGCAATCTCATCCCTCCAGCCATTTCTTCCGCCCATGGTACTGGATATTTTACTGCGTAATAGACTGTGTGGAATGACCATACCCGTGCGAGGAATGTTCCGCGCTCAAAGTTCTTTCTCTTCACAGACCTTAGAGTCTGGAATAAACTCCCTTTCCATGTCAGATACTCTTGGTCAAAGCTTGCATTTGTGCAAGCTGTGGACGAATTCATTTCCATGCCAAACTGTTTTGGGCTTATTCAAAGTCCACATAGCGTAAGGTGAAGCTTACTACCAAGGCATCGATCCTGAGGCCAATACTCTGTTTTTTCTCAGTCTTGCCTTCGGAGATGGTTTAACTTTTTCCCTTTTCAGTGCTGACCGTTCAGGAATCATAAATGCTGTGCTTGATCGTTCTTTAGACTTCAACCCTGACCTACTTAAAACATAACTCCCTCCACTCATTGTTTCTTCCTACCGGCGTATCAAATTCTGCCAATCCCATCTTGCAATAAGTTCTTCCAGATGCGCTCAAATTTTCAGAAAGGCCGCAGTAGTAGCTCTTGCATACTGTCACTAAGCCTCACCTACTCCATGGTTCATTACCGTTATTTATTTATATCAGGTTTGCAGCCCTGAAACCAACCTCAACGAAACTGAGGGGACAGCGTCAATAACTACTTGTTGGTCTACTATGTATATCCTTATATTTATACACACATATTACTGCCTCTTAATTAATAGCACAACCATGGCAAGCAACCCAAAGCCCCTGGATATCCCTTTGCTTGCCGAGACTCTTCTCCACATCAGGTCGCACCACATGCCTTCATCACTCTCTCAGCAGCTTTGGACTGAAAAGTCTGGTCTCTTCCTTCTCGCTTGGCGTGGCTAATTGGCTGGACTCGTCGTCCAATTATGACTGCACCCATTCCGCCCCCGCCCCACCTCCAGATTATTTTCTATAATTTTGTGCAGAAAGTCTTTTTCCCTTCTACTGGTTCATGATTCCAGGTCAAATTCTAACCTAGCTACAGAACTTTATAGCTCCTAGTTATTCGTTTCCTCTTTTAGCCTTATTTTCCGTGGCCTCGGTTTTTCTTGGCTAAACTCTGCTTTGAGGGGCCCGTTGTTCACTTTTATTCTCCTTATCATTAACCTGTGGCCCTCAGCTGGGATATAAACAAGCTGCTTTTCTCTATCTCGTCTCCCTTTTAATCTGTCTTTATTGCCAGTCAACAACCTTGGGCACTAAGATGATTGTCCCTTTGGCTGGTGCATCTGCGTAATAAGGCTATACGGCCTTCTGTCAGTCGCTGTTTCCGTTGGCTTTGATGTCCAATTTCTCGCTATCTGACTAATTATTCTTTGATCCTGTAACCTCACAACGGTTTCTCTGCCCCCTGTACCATTATCAGCGATCACTCGCGCCAATCCCGATGATGCGGGCCGCGGTCAAGACCCCGCTTTGGCGGGCGCACATAGGGCTTGAAGGCTGTCTGCAACGACGTGCGAAAGCAAATAGGCCGGTAAATCACAAATCCTGTGTTCACACCATGAAGTGTCCCTCAGGTTGGATGTTCAGCGCACGGTTAGCCCGGTCTACAAACACTAGTTGCGGATCGCACGCTCTGACTCCGCTCACCCTAACGCAATCACTCCTGTTGGCCGCAGATCGTATGATTCTACCATTCTTGTTTTGCAACGGTTCGCTCATCCATTGCTCTTGTCTGCACTTTTATCACTTCCCTTTCAAGTCGTTCTACCTCTGTAAGTACACCTACTCACTCTTTTCCTGTTCCCATCGTTTCTTACCACAAAGGCCCTCACTACATGATGTCTTTCCCACCCCACCTATTTTTTCCTGACCAAACCCGCAGTACTTCCTTTTCCGCCCATGTCGCCCTTGCCCGTTCCAAAACTCAATTATCCTGGTACCTTCCTACGCCCGTAAAACTCACTGGGTTCATATTTATACCTCGCTAGCTACCATTTTAAAACATCATTTTTTGTCCTCCTATCTTTGACCTCCGGCCACTTCTCACCAGACCCACCCGCGCCCATGACCGTTCCCCATATGAGACCTCGCCCTTCCGACCTTTACCTCTTTTACAGCCCTTTTTATTATCTTTTCACCAACGCCGTATTTTTTTTAACCTAACTTCGCAATACCTCTCCGGATCTTCTTTTTAGGCAACGCATTGGCTAGCAACTTCCTGCTCAATCCATTTGTGCGACGATCTTCCTCTCAGCTCTCTCCTACGTAAGTCGCTGTTGCAACTGATGCGTCTTAGCACCAACGTCCGTCTTACCTCTATGTAACCCTTCTCCGTTGATATGATGCTCTTCACCAAAAGTTCGGTATTTTTGTTCTCTCTGCGTTTTCTAGCCTTTTTCTCGGCCATCACCATTTTGCTGCTTATTGTAGGTCGAATGGAAAACTCTTCGCTCATCTTTGACCGTCGTCACATGTTACTCCTTGTTATTCAGACTGTGAGGCTTACCCTAACCTGTTTTGTTTGTTCCTCTCCTTCGTATTTCAACATTTACCGACCTCTGCTCACAGCCTTCTCTTCTGTGCTTTCTAAGTCGTTCCTTTCTTTCTGATGGTTCCTCATGTTTACTTGTCTTCAACAAATTCGTCAGGATTTATCCAAGTTGATTCTGAACCATTTGATCCAATTCTACATGTCTCGTCCAAGCACGGCTAATTCCATGTTCAATCACCTCATCGCCTTCTGTTCCCGGTCTTATATATATATATATATATATATATATATATATATATATATAAACGTATATGTAATTGTTCAGTTATTAGCACAGTTTCATAGAATTTACACAAAAATTGCGCTTTGTTTTTCGGATTCGCTCAAACTCTGCTCCGTATTGCCCGAACGAGTGTCACATATTTCATAGCCATCTAATGCTCTGCCATATAACTAAATTTTTTGCTTTTTCCTCCTTCGTCACAATAGTTTCCCATGCCGATGTTTCAGGTTCCAGTTTCGTTCTCTTGGTTGAGACAGATCCCCTATTCGACCCTGACTTACACATCCATCGGATCCATCCTCGCTTTCACCCAAAATTATCGAAGAACTTTCTTGCATGCATACACTTATCTCCCTCTGACTTCCCTCCTGGGTCTACCTATCTTGAGTTTATCATGCGCATTTCTAAATTTTTCACAATATTTGTCCGTCCGTCCTGTCGCTTGAAATAATTTGATCATGCGTACGGTATGCTTCTAGCCTCTCAAAAATAAACCGTTATCATAACCAAATTTGATAGTACAACCCCCTTCAAAGGATGAACCTGTAAATTCGGTTGTTGGAAAAACGGATACAGTATAGCAAGTGTCCGTCATTGTGGTCACACAAAACCAAGGCAGAAGAGAAAATAGACGGTCGCATGAGGTAAGGTGTTTTGGTGGCAGTTTCCACTGTTAGTTCGAAGCATGATTCCGTTATTTTCAGTACCATTTTCCCAATCACATCTTTTCTCTCCTTATTTATCTTCCAGCCCTCAACGCCGCAGCATCAGATTTTCAAGAACCAACGCAGAATTAACCGCCTGGGACCATTCTTTCCGCTTAGGTCTGGCCCTGGTACTAATGGCGCCCGAGAACATAACTGGTGTTTGCCTAATGCACGCATCCTGCCGGTGTCCGAGTTCCCTCAGAGTAAAAGCCGTCATCCAACTGTGTACTGGGTGTGGGCTCAGTACCTGCTCATCAGTAACTAAGGCTCAGTCCACCTGGAGTTCACTTTAGAGCGACTGTCACCTTGACGACCGCCTAGAGCCCACATGTCCTGCCTAAATTTGGTGCTGAGGATGTGATCCCTAGCATCAGTCAAAGCGAAGACGGACATTTTGATGAAAGAGCCTCCGGCGAATAAAGAGCGACTGCTGTACGCAGTATTTAGGGCCGAGAGGGCCGCAGCCGCTCTTTGAAATGCTTTCTTAACTCTTCTTATGCAGATCGAAATGGGCTCGATATTATGCACAGATACCGGCTTGTGAACACGGAGTACATATTTTGAATCGACTTGGTGACGACTCCAAAAGGCTGATCACAATAAAGGGTCTACTCGGTGGCACTACCTTCGGTCATCTGTAAAACTCCGGTAGAGTTACCACGGCTCACCGCGAGGTCTGGAAGCGGAAGCAGCTATTCAGTGCCTGTCTGACTAGGTACGGTGCTCAATCTCGTTCTTCTGTCCGTTCTTCATTTCTACACCAGAGCTCAATGGGTTGCCGGCTCTGGAACGTTTCATCTAAAGAATTCAGAGTGACAAAGCTATATTGACTGGAGTGTGTAGTAGTGCTAGATCACAAGGCTGACAGCATGGTGAAAAAATGGAAGGAGCTTGCATCTGAAGTGGATGACCTCAGTTTCTTAGCCATTACTGAAGCTTGGCTAGGGCATCTGGGTGGGGTAGTCTTCGTGACTCTTCGCAGTCCCCGTATCCATCAGGTAAACAGGGCGGGTGGGCGAAAGAGGAGAAGAGTAATGCTCCTTTTTGTACAGGAGCACAAGTAGCTGGTGGAGGTGATCCGTTCTACACGGATCGTTTAGGCAGCCTCCCGTAAAAACTGACCTGAGCTTGATTGTCTGAGACTCTTCTGCTTTTCAGGAGCCCGCCAGAGGAAAACTGTGAGGCATCCGTGCTCCTAGAATGTTTGGACGAGCGAACCTCGAAAGCTAAAACGGTAGGGGCGGCTGAAAACCTTTGGGGATTCGAAGCCAACCTGTTGAGCTTCGTGTCAAACCAAACTCTTATACATCATTTACAGAGGCCGACTAGGAGTAGGTTAGGGCAAAATTTCAGTTTACCCGAAAATATCCTAACCTAATTCCCAAGTGGCAAGTAACTTGAAAATGACTACTCCTTTAGATAAGAGAGATGGTCGTACCCTAAGGATCATAGTGCGGGCCAAATCAATTGCGGTTCTCATAAAAGGCAAAACACTACCAAAATTCATGTCAGAGCCCTAGTCAGTGGGCCCTGAAAACAACGGGGACACTAGTACAGTACGGACTAAAAAGGATGGACTTTTTGTGCAATGTTGTAACTCTGACTGAGGCGTTTGCTCCGTTGCGCACTGTTAGAACACAGGTTAAGCCACTTTGGCGGGAGTACCGGGCATAATGAGTACATAAGCGAAAAAGGTAGTATGGAGCTGGTTTAAGTGAGCTGGTGGCCACCAGAAACTGCAGCCCTTTAAGAAAGCCCGAACCATGGCCAGAAAGAAAAAAAGACAAATGTCCAGTCAAAGTATGAACTGGCACCAACTACTAGGGCCAAGTCCGGATCAAGGGCGCACCGCAGATACGTGCAATCCAAGCCAGCCTTGGGAGTGGAAGTAGAGTGCTTATTTGGAGGTGATAGGCAGCACAAAACAAGTGAGTGCGAGGCGGAAGTACCAAAGTTTTACTCCTATCGGGTACGTATGGTGAACTCAGAGGACAACATCAGTGGTAACTCAATCCAGGCAGCGACACCAGGTGGTAAATTCTTGTCTTGCCAAGGTCAAGTTTCTGAGGCCAGCAAAATATTGAGTGTCAATAAGATAGCTGAATGAGACGGCCTACAGCATTCCAGCTAATGGAGCAAATTGCAGAGGACTTTTTGCCCGGTTATTCAGCAGTCACACATCCTTTGGTTTGGGACATTGCCGGGGTTGTTTACATTCATAAGAAAGGGTCCAAGGAAGATTTCGGAGGTCCAAAACCCGCAAGCCCCTAAAGGCTGAACCTTAGGTCATTGAAAGGCCTTTGAGAAACAAGATTACTGACTGTCAAGTGCAAGGTGGATTTTTGGTAAACAGACGGCATGGGTTCATGAAAAACCGATCTTGCTTGTCCAGCCTGTGTCCTTTATTAAGGCAGGTGCACCACTCCTGAACAAAAGCTAGCTGGTCAAAGCTTGCTATGTGGATTTGCAAGAGGAGTTCCGCTATGTAGAACTCTGACTTTTGCAGTGAGAGTCAGAGGACATGGGCACAGTCCCCGGAGCGGCGGCTTGAAAAGGGGCCTGCCTGGGTGATAGGCCGTCCTACATTCGGGTGGACGATGGTGAACCAAACATTCCCAAGGGCTATAGAGGGTTTTATCTCAAGGGAGGGTTCTGTGACTGTTGCTATTTTTTCTGCGTAAAATTGACCCGGGGAAATCACGAACCTCAGTTTCGTGTTTTCCGATGGTTTTAAACTTGTTGGGGGCCTTTTAATCATCCACGAGGGGACGAATGATTGGTATCTGCCTTTGAATGAAGGGAAGTGCAAATGCCTTGTACCAGCTGCCACACCGGGAAGGAAAAATTTGCGATAAGTCCTGACCACCATACGACTAAGTGGGTACAGCTGATAATAGACCGTGGAGTAAAAGTACGCCCATCCCTAAATCAAGCCCAAAAAGTACTTCCGCCGCTGCAAGAGCGTCTTGAGCACTATAAGTTGGCCAGGACCTTTCGTTCTGGGGAACTTGCGGTGCTGCTACCTATATATGAGGCGACGGTTTAACCACACCCGGAAGACTGCGTCCAAGTTTGGTCATTCCTGTGTGACAAGAAGGTACTAGAAAAAGCACAGCAGCTTCCAAAGGGTGCAATAAGGGTTTCGGGAGGCCGCCGTATATGGCCAGACTGAGACGAATGAACCTGCTCTCGCCGTAACCGAGGCGACAGGGAGGAAATATTACACACGCATTAGAGCACGTAAAGGGTCCATCGCAACTAAAACTTCCTCTTTGGACGCTCCGCCGCAACATCCTTTCCGTGGGGCGCGAGATGGAGCGGGCCAAGCAGTGGGCACGCCGTAGTTTCATAGCGCGGTCCTCCGCATGCCATGTGGCGAACCTCTGGAGGAGGCTTTCCTGGGATATGGTGGCGGCCAGGACTGCAGCATTTTTCAGGCTTTCCCGGACCGTTGTTGGTCAAGGTCCTTCCTGACTGCTCCTAAAGTCTTCCCCAATAAAAACCTTCCTTTAGTTAACTTCCACTGGAAGTTCTCATCTGCTTTCAACCCTACATGCCTGTTTTCGACCATTTTTTGATCCCTGGCAGGGAGATCTTTCTGCTTTCCTTTTTTGTTATCCTTCCTCTCTTTCCTAAACCTTCTTTGTCAGGCTACACCCCTACGCTTTCAGCAAGCTGACTTTGGAACTGTCGTCCGCTGGGAGAGGCACATGGTGTTTTGTCCAGGTAAGCTAGTCGTGAAACCCAGTTCTGCTGACGAAAAGCCCAATTTTTCGCTCCGGTGCCACAAATGAACCAACAGCCAGACAACGCAATCACTGCCGTTGTACTCATTGTCGCAGTGCTGCGGGATTCTTCTGATGCTGGCTGATGCAAGAACCTGGGCCAACCAATTTGAATAAACCCACAGGTCACTTGACATGGCCTGGCCCAAACAGAAGCCCTGCCAAGATTACAGCAAAAGCTAGGCGATCCCTTGGCCAAAGCCTTGCGAGTGGAGGCTCAATTCGACTCCAAGCCAGGAGGCGAAACAGTTTACTGCCAACCTCTCAACAATCTACCTCCGGTGGGGGAAATTCGGACAGATAGGACTAAAGGGGGCCACGTTACTATTCTCATGGTTTGTCCTTTTCATGCAACGCATTTACATTTAACTTTATTTAAGGTCGCAATAGAACCTCTCTATGCTGGACACCGTTCAACATAGGGCGACATGCAGCATCGTCCATCCAGGGGTAGATTGTCTAAGCGGAGGAGGTAGACACTTCTTCGGGCGTTTTCGTGGTAAACGGATTTCCGACGTAAGCACACGGTTCCAACCAAATTACTTCAAAAGTGAGCAGGTTCTCTGGCCCAGAAGATAAGGGATTCATGCTTTGCACCCCTCGAACAGTGGGGGGAATTTCCTGTGACATCCCAGACACGGCCGAGCTTACGGTGGGTCCCGAGCAAAAGAGGGTATCAGCTAAGCCCTCAATACTTCTGCATGACCCTGTACTGGGGTGACGGCATGCCGGTCGAGTTCACCATAAATGAACTGACTCTAACTCTCTTAGTTCAAGCCCTGTTGGATTTCTCGTCCCACTCCCGAACTGCTTGCTGATTTCAAGTCCAACTCTTCATACACTCTCTCCAAAGTGTATACATGTGAAGAGCTCCATGCTTGCAGGTCTTTCGATACATGGAACGATTATCACCAGCTCTTGCCTAGGCTGAAGAGGCACATAAAGACGGTTGCTCTGCAAATCCTTACCATAACCGAACCTTCCCTTGGTCGGTACTGGATAAGCGACCAAAAATAGTCGGCCGCCGAAGAGCAGTTTTATTCTAACTAGGTCTCCATGCACTTATAGTATTATAATATTATTGGTATATTTCTCGGCCATGGTCGAGACGCACGCGTTAAAGCATGATCATGGTGTACACGTTACTCAATAAGATGAAATGTTCACATATTCTAAGTATGAAAGTCGAGAGTATTAGAGATGAAAAAACAATGACAGGAAAAGTTTGAATGGACCATTCTGATAATGGTTTGCGCGGCAGTTTTAAACCGGTTTCGAATCCGGATCAGGCAGTGGTGCGCGGTGGAGATATTGAGAAAATCGTTAGCGCAGTGCTAAGGAGGCATTATTAACAAGAATGATGCAAGCCCAGGAAACCAGAGGCCAACTGAGGTTCTGCAGATGGAATAAATTTTGAACAAGAAAAAAAGGGTGGAAAATCGACGCATGCGAAGAGGATAGCGATCCATGAAGACAATGCAGACCCTGAATGACGGATTTACCGGAGTTCTGTAAACGGAATGAGATTTGAAGCAGGGGGACCTGAGGCCAGTTTCGTGAAAGTGAACACCGGTGGATGTGGGAGAAACAGCAATCCATAAAAAGGTGAGTTTAGATTCAGGGCCAGTAACATGTACTATTCAGAAATGAGAAGGCACAACTGGAGGGTCTTCGAGAAATAGAGAGTCAAATTCCAGCCGGCTACGGTTCGGAGAAAAGATAACCTGTGTTAACGGATAATAAAGTGGGAAAATCTTCGCATGGACTTCAGCGTTATGCTGCTTCAATGACAAATATATATGTATGTGATGACGCATTTGCCTTCAGTGTTATTCTGGTAACGTACTACATCGAATGCGTAAGTTTCATCTGGCAGGGCAAAGTATGTGTCAGTCAATCAGCCGAGTGTGGCTGTATGATAGCGGCATGCGCGTGAGCTGGAATTCGTGTTGGTTGCGTTAGAAAATGCTGAACGATCTGATAAGCAATTGAGGGTATCTCCTGTTGTGTGGTTGGATTTCTGTCCCAGTTGCCATGGTAGGTTCCACTTGAGTCTCTGTCCGTACGAGTCAAAGCGGCCTCCTTGGTTAGCCAATTTGGCGACTGAGATAGTGGGAGACAACGACCTGAAATAAAGGGAGATTGCAGTCTGGACGTGGTTCCAGCTGTGGGTTATGATAATATGTGAAGACAATAAACAATGGATTGGTTAGGTCTATGTGAGTGGGGCATGGGTAAAATAGGCTCGCAGTGGATTTGAGCTATACTGCTGCAGGCTGATGAAGTTGCGTACACAGGCTTGGTAGCTGTATGCATTTCAAAGGATTTATGATTTGCCCGTGGTTAGTAATGATAACCTTCAATACCGTTTGCTTACGCAGAACGCAGTTTGGCACGAGGCTATAAGATAGGTTTGAAATAACAGACAGAGCGAGTAGGACTATCATACTGTTTGCGTGGCGCTACGCTGTTACTGTCTCTTTCGGTATAGTGGTTGTTCTATACTGAGGAGTCCAAGTAGAAGGAACTATTGGGGTGACAGTGGTTATAGATTAGAGGTAATTATTCTGTTGAGGCATTGTAAACTGTTAGGTTTACGCTTAGGTGATGGCAACTGCGGCGTATGGTGTGGCACATCCTAGATTCTCAAGGGTTCAGGTTAGTATCCAGCGTTTTCCTCATAAGCTCTATCAAAAGACATATAAGGATTCGTAAGAGCGATCAGTTTTTGGATGTCCAGAGCTACGTGTAGTCCAGGCTTAAACATAATCAGGGAATCTACGGAACGGACTTCAGCTGGGAGTTTATTCCACAGGGTTGCATATTTCAGGAGGAAGAAGTTGATGGTAAAAAGTTGGGACTTTTTTGCTGTCCTAGATCGTATGGACGAACCGCTGAGTTTCGTAATTGCTGCAGCGGTGGGGCCAACCCTATGCGGGTCTAATTGAGCCTAGGTTGCTCAGAGCGGTTATTCGACTTATTAGTACCCTATACCTACCTCAAAGGCCCGAGCCCTTGAAATATACGGATTGTATAACATAGTCAGCGTGTCCACCGTTAGGGCTATGCTTATTTCCTGTTTGAAAGCCACCGATGTCGGTGATAACGCCCGAATTCGTTGTGGTAGCTTATTCCACAATGAAGCGTACTTGTTAATGAAGAAGTTTGAACGAAGAGCAAGCTTCGGCAAAGGGACAGACACCAAGAACTCATTGTTACGTAAGGGATACGTAGAAAGGGTTCTTACCTGCGGTGCTGAACTACATGATCTATTCTTCAAGATATTGTGAAAGGATAGCAGGTTATTTCTTACGCGGCGTAGCCATAAGGGATCGATTTTCAGCCGCTCACAACGTTCCATGTAATTAGAGGGCGTAGACAAACCTATGAGCTGTTTCGTGAATGCCCGTTGTACATTCTCAAACGCTATGCGGTCCCTTTGTCGCATGTTGGAACAAATGATTGAGCCGTATTCCAGAAGAGGTCTAACATGGGACTTAAAAATGTTGAGTTTACTTTCTGGCAAAATAAATGTTTGCTGTATTAGCCCGATCGTACGGCGTGCTTTAGCCACCTGGATGGCTGCGTGTTCCGAAAAGTCAAACGTACATGAGTAGTGTAGACCCAAGTCTACTATCCAAAAGCATCGGTGAAGTGCCAAAACGAGTGTGCTGCCGGTTAACCCTAGTCTTTATCTCAAAACGCCTTCAACACGCGCAAGGTGTTAAATATCTGTGCTCTTTACTCCAACAATATAAGCCACTATACCCTTGGACCCACCGGCCGGCCAAGGGAGCAAAACCCAACGATTATCCAGCACCCAGCCACAAAGAATGCAGAAGCTCAGATGGCAACCGTATCCGCCACCGTCCTCTCAAAGCTCTATGGTATCATACATTAACTTGTCATTAGTCTCAGCTAACAGTCACTCACCTACTCCTTTAAGCGCGCAGGTGTTTGGTGTGTCACTGACCCACTGACGTTTTTTGAATTAAAAATCTTGCGAAGCCTACAACCCATGCAGTCTATCATGTCCCCTGCCTAGCGGATGCCTCTGGGCAATTATCCGTCCCATTTGCTCCTACCTTCTAAAGGAAAGCTTTTCCAGGCCTTCACGGCCCCTAATTTATGCCTCGGCAATTCCTTCTTCCTTCCAATCTTACACCTTACCGTAGCTAACCCAGCCAGACATAAAACTTTGTCACGCAGCATACTCAGCTCCATTGCAGTCCACTTACAAACCAAAAACCAATTTGGAAGCATGCTAATGATGCCCACCGGATGACCCCGCATTTGCTGGCTTGTAGCTGTACATGCACGTCATGAACTATACCTTGCCCTGACGAAAGTTTTTTCTCATGCCCCTGTTGTTGAAATTGGCAGATTCAAAACCCTGGTTGGTGTATAATGCGTGCCCCATCGACCCCTTAGGTGAGGTCTTGCAGTCGCCGCATTTGTTTAAATACACCGGGTTCGCCAAACCCCGTAAGTCGCAAGAATCGCAACCCGGGTGAATCGCACCCGACTTACAGCAATTCCAGAACCCGAGCAAGTGTTATCCGTAGTTTCTGCGGTGCTGAATTGGAAATCACAAAAAGTACAAGCGCGTAAAACTTCAAGTGTGCTGACCAAACTGATCCAACACTTAGGGTTTGAAGGCTCGTGGATCAAGCACCACAGTCAGGAACAGGTGAAGGCGAGATTAAAATGTCTCACCCAAACACTGAAAACATCAACAGCTCTGTATACGCACGAGCTCGGCGAGGTGAAGTCAGTGAACCCTTGTTGAAGTTCTCTGTTCTGCACCCATTTGCGGTTCATACTTCTCAACAGCGCACTGCATTCCTGGTGTAGTTTTTGACTTGTAGGGACCTAGAGATAACTGAGCTTGAATATTTAAATTCATGACCAAAATTCACTTCGGGTAAACGCAAACAATCAGCAAGTAGCTTCAAGCAGTTTTTATCTTTTTCGATGCCACGGTGCTGCTTGCTGTTTGCTTGCGGTGAGAACAGATAGAATGAGCCAACTGAAAAACACACTTTCGACGGCTTCACTTGCGGAAGGTTAAACATTTAGCTCTCTTGGCTAATATCGCGTCCGGTATCGCTCCGAAACAAAAACATGAACGACAGTGCCCCAGTACAAACAGCTCTTCACCTATTCTACTGGCTTTTACTGTCTTTCGGCGCCCGTCGGAACTTCTAGTTAGTTGCCCTTTTCATAGGCCGTTTTAGGGATCTAGCTAGTAGCTGGTATCCGAAGTACCAAATTGTTGAGTCCTTTGTCTTTTTCAATTATTTTTGTATATCCTTGAGTTACGGTATATCTTTTTGTCCATTGTAGTTGGTGGTTACTCGTTTTTGCAAATATTTTTGAGATTTTCCTCTCCGCGTCGGTTCTTTTCACAACCTTTGAATGGTTCCAGTTTGTTGCACCATTTGCATTATAATCAACCCCAAATTTTTTACGCTGAGATAAATGCAATGGCCTTTCTATTGTCACCATTCAAGAGGTTAGAATCAACTTCTGCTCTGCACAATAAGACCAGAGAAAGCTGTAGACTTTTGTACATGCTCGCTGTTCTTCATCCACACATCGTCGACGGAGTGCAAGCTTTGTTGGAACCAGAAGAACCCAACCCCTATGAAAGCTTGAAAGCAGTGGTAGTTGGCCAGATTGGCACATCCGACAAACAATGTGTTGTCCGCTTGTTTGCAGACACCAAGCTGGGCGATCTTGAACCCTTGCAGTTGCCACGGCGCATGCGAACTCCTCTATGAACTGACGGGAGCGGTAATAGTTACCTGAAAACATTTGGTTCCAAAGTTTTCACAGCAACGTGGGTGGGGTTCTCTGCATGTTCACAGAGAAAGGCCTCGAAAGTTTTGCCGAGACGGCCGAAAAAGTTAGAGAAGCCCACAACCCGAACGTCATTTAGGCGATTTCCCTATAAACTGCATCAGCTGTTGCCTATTCACCAACCATGGTACACGAACCTGTAAAGGCTCTTGGTGTATCTTAATTTGGACACCCATCCCAGGTATCTTCTGGCAGACGGCTTCTTTACGGCACCAAAGTAACCTAAAGGTTTAATCCTAATATAACATCAGACTAGCTTGCATCAGTGTCACAGATTTTTCCAACAATTAGTTATTCAATTTTGGATCAGCCTTCCCCACTTCCCTTCTGGCGTCTGTGACTGCACTTTGATAACCCCATGTAGGCTTCATTTTTATTCGTCTTCCGTGATAGCACCCGGTTCTTGATATTGATCCTTCACATATCAGTTTGGTTCTACCTTGCTTCCCTTCCTGCAAGCTCCGACCCCTCCATTCTCCCTCTTTTTTCGTACTACTCCGAGGAACCTCAAATTCCGTAGCCCGGCATGATCCACTTTTACCCACCAGATCCGTCACAGCCAATGTTCGGCACCGCACAAGGCACACCATGTTCCATTCCTGCCTCGCCTTTCCGTCCACTTTGTGGCTTTGGCCGCCTGTTGCTTCACTGCTTTCTGCATACATTGCACTGTTAGCGCTTTTCAGTACTATTATCATCTACGTTCCCACGTTTGTCCAGCTATTCACAAAGTCCCTTTTCTTGAATCCAAAAATGATTTTTACCTGAAAACATAACAAAACCTAAACTGCAGCATGCACTAGTGAAAATGCAGCAAAATGGTGTGAAATACGTCGTGGATAGCGCACAAGTTAGCCAGATTGAAGCAAACTGGATTCCAGTGCAACCACAGTCAATCAATGAAACACATTTTAAGCCATAATTTGTATTTCACCATGCAGAGAGAACCCGCGGTATGCCGACGCCTCAGGTGCGGATTGTCTTCCAGACAATGCCAAGTTGTCAGTTCCCATGTTCGTTCCCGAAGTCGAACTGTTTACTCGGTCGGTCACTGGTCACCATCGTTGCCAACCTTGAAAGGCAGGGAATGGACTACAAGTAACTTGCCTTCTCTATAAACGTTGTAAAATTCGATCACGTGCACACGCGTGGATCTCGACCACGATCGAGAAACATACATATGTCATTGCCTATCTAGAGGACGTATTACCACGGGGCCTGATTCCAAGGTATGGCTTTCTGTAGAAAAATGACCATGTCTGAACTTCAGTTAGTGGCATGTCGATACTTAAAGGTCAGAAAATTTCATTCAGCAAGTTGGAGGGGAACGAGCCGGCATCGTTTCTCAGGTTACATCAGGCAACTCAGCAAGGGCAGCAAAAGCGGTTAGTGCTGTGAACGGGACACTTTGGTTCTTATCGGAAGTTCTGGATAGAGAAAACACACTACAACGGAGACCAGGTTCGTGAAGTTTACCCCATAGAACTAACAAAGTTATTGCGAAGACCGACGAATTAGGTAAGTAGTTCTTTCAACACCGAAGACCTTGCTCTGATTGAAGAGATAAAACCCATGAGGAAGCTTTCACCTGAGATGATGTTCCGCTGGGGCTAACTGAAGCCGTTTTTCACAGCACCGACATACCCGCAGCTGCCCAAAAGCGGGATCACGCACGTAGAATACCTGCTCTCTACAAAAAAGAACTTGAAGAAGGTTCTTTCGGAACTTTCAGTAAGTGGGTGTTCAGGTGCTCCGAAAATGTCTTGTCGAGGCTCCGATTCTCATATTTTCAGACCCATCAAAACAGTAAACAACTTTATTTCGGACGCAGGTACCAGCGAGACGCAAATTGGGCCAAACCTTCTTCAACTGTGTCCTGAAAAAAAGGACAGTGTGACTGTCTGCGCTAGCCACTGCCTTAGCCAATCTAAGATAAATTATTGTGCATTGAGAAAAGTGATGCTTCCCTGGCAACGTACGAACGCCATTCTAATCTCTTTTTGCAAAGCAAAGGGGTTCATGGCTAGAACTGACTATCGGCACTGGAGTGGTCACAAAATGCTTAAAGAACCAAAAGGCAGGAAGCAAGTAGGCAAGGGAATGCAAAGAAATACTTCTATTGCCAACTCCAACCTGGTTGACAACACATGAGTGCTGAGGCCTTGCCCTGGGGTATTAATCAGCGCCGCGGTGGTTTGTTCTGCCAGGTAACAACCACTTTATTGTAAGCTCAGAAATCACAATCAACAGGGATTCAGCAGAACGATCTGGGGGCGACACGGGTCTGTAACAAGATAAAGGTGGCCATCATAGCTCTACGTTTAAGAAGAAACCGAACAAGTTCCCCGAGTGACAAATAACCTAGAACCCCAACCTTCTCCGGCTACCCCTCACTTTTTGCTCTTCCGGAAAGCCGAAGTTCAACAGACCTACTGCATTCCATCTACTTCAACTTCCTTTCCCTTGGTGTATACGAGGATCAGCAGCTGTACGCCTGTCTGCCCACTTGCTTGAGAACCCAGGTACTATTTGGCATCTCCAAACAAAGGCACACTTTTCGCACACCTCCGTATATCAACAGACTCTGGGGGTTAAAATGCCGTTTTAATCGCTTCGCCAACAACCGGTTGTAAATCTTATATTGGTTCAAACGAGCTTTACTCCCTCTCAACTCCGAGAGAGGGCCAACAAATCTTTGCCCCTTTCCACAATATTTATTTCTTTAGGCTTGCCTGGCCCGCCATAAAAAGCGTGAGTGCCATGACGAATGAGCCTATGCCCAGCCTACAGGCAACTTCAACAAGTGCTGCCAGATTTTGAAGACAGGTAAACAGAAAACCGTATCTTTTCTCCGAACTCCTCATTTGGCACGCTGAAGTGGAGGTGAAGTATCTAGTACCCATAAGAGAGAAGCTCTACAAACCTTTCGTCGGTGTTCAGTTCAGTTTGCACAGAACTTTGTGTGGACAGAGTCAATCGTGTGTCCAGATGGTTGTGTTGTCGGCGCGTTTCCGTAGCTCCCAGAACTGCTTGGTTTTCTTTTTCTGAAAAGCGGAAACTTTGTGCAGTGTCAGCCCTGGTAGAGAAAGGCGGAAACAGTGAGTAAATTGCGTCTGACTCGAAAACTGCCTAACATAACTCGGGGTATACTGCCGCCCAACATAGATCTCCTGCTTTCTTAAAAGCTTTTACTGTTTTGGTATTTCTCGCCTCCTCTGGGAGCTTGTTCCAATGGAGTAACACATTATTCGAGAAGTAATTCGCCCCAATCGGGAGCTTCAAATGCTTCCTTTGTAATCCAAGGCTGTGCCCCTTGTGCTTCTCTCCAGGATAGGAAAGACAAGGTCTTCTTGATTTATACATGACAGCTCTCTCATTACCTTGAAGGTTTCTATCAAATCCCCGAGAATGCGCCGTCTTTCCGTCGAGGAACTATCTGAGGCACGGTGACGCTCTATGTAGCTTAACCCCATTTTCCCACTCACCATTTTAGTGGCTAGCCTTTGCACTTTCTCCAGACAGTCTATATCTTTCTTGTGGCACAGTACACAGGCTTGCACGCAGTACTCCTTGTGCGGCCTATCTATGGCTTGGTATATCGGAACGACAATCTCCGGCTCTCTACACAGCATAATGAATCTTACTCGAAATAATTCTCTCCTGGCCATATTGGCTGCAGCGGTGCACGGCTTGGAGGGCTTCAAGCTGTTGTCCATTATAATGCTCAAGTCTTTAACCTAAGAGACCACTTGCAACGGACAAACACCATTCCCACGAGCTCCTGTATTTGTGGTCAAGCATTGGCGCTTAGTAAGGTTTAGTGGGGGGTCCCATTTGAGTGGCCAGTTTTGCACTGCTAACAGGTCAAGTTTTATCTACCCCAGCTTTCTTGATGGCATCGGCAAAAATAAAGGTGAAATTTGTAAGCCCACGTGTTAGGTCGTTGATGAAGATGAGGAACAGCAGAGGGCCGAGCACCGGGCCTCGTGGCACCCCACTTGTTACACCTCCCGGTTTTGAGATATGACCGCCCAGCTTGACACTGAAATTTTGCCCTTCTAAAAAACTATTTATTCATTGTCTTGTCTTTCCTGCATTTCCCATAGACTGCAGTTCGATGTCCAGAAATCTATGGTTCACGGGATCAAACGCCTTGATGGAGTCCAAGTAGCAGACCGCAATCGACTGCTCTTCGTCCAATCGCTTATTTGCCTCGCCGAGCAACAGCAGAAGATTCGTCCGACAGGATCGTCATGCCACAAACGCATGCTGAGCATCTGATATGAGGTTGTGCTGAATCAAGTGCCTAGAGATCTGTTTCCTGACTATTCAATCCAGGCCCCTACACAGCACCGAAGTTAAACTGACTGCAAAGGACAAATACTGAAAATCCCTCCAGATGTTCTACCTGCCTTACGAAGCTGACTACACTTGATATTACCTTGAAAAGCTCTGCAATATACCACATTTTTTCACTTTCGTTTATCCATGTCAGACATTTGAATTTGGCTTTGAACCGTTTCTGACTATCGTGCTTGAGCCGCTGGGCTTTGAAACTTTGGGCATCACTGTGAAGCCTGTTTGGCCACATACTTCAGGTTTGTGTATGTGTGTAAATGCCAATGTAGTACCGTAAAAACTACTAATCAATTTGGTCTGGCTTTCGGATTCTTTCGAATTGGCTATGCGTTGCTCGATTTGCGAGAATTGACTTACACTCACCATCCGGTTATTTTGGGCCTTTTGACGGGGTCCGCTGTTGCAAATTTCTACCACTGTTGCCCCTTCAGTCTCCCGGCACAATTTTTTTTTAAAGTAGCTTTTCATACAGGTTCGTCATCGGAGCCTTCAGGACCTCGGCCGGAGGTTGAACGATTGCCGGATGAATGCCAACTGGTCCTGCTGATTTATTTCTATTCATGGTTTGCAACGGCCAGTACACCTCTTCTACTTCTATAGTGAGTTTGGGTATTGGAGGCTCCTGTGGGACCTCCATTCTTTCCTCTGAAACACTTTTCGGTCGATGTATGCTCTTGAGGAACCCTAAACGTATGTCAGCCTTGTCTTTGTCGCTTAGAACTAGTGGCTTCTGTGCTCTTCCCAAAGTTTCTAAGCTTTCTGTCATACATTTTTGGGATTGTACGCGATGGTAGAGCCGCTTTGGGTTTGTGCGGACCGACTCAACTAACCGACGCTCGAAGGCATACTTCTCTATTTCTTGGATCGCCTGAGCTTTGTTCTTACCATCTTATAACTGTTCCATGCCCCCTGAGTTTTTACAGCTTGTACACTGCCCATCGTTGCTAGCGAATGACCATAGCCTTGCGGACTTTTGACTTCCACAATGGGGGTTGATTTCTACTGCTAGCCACCTTCAGAGGTGCAGACTCCTCTGTAAGTTCAAGTAGCCCCATCTTGATGGCCTCCCAACGTTCCTTCGCGGAGGCGTTTGTGTGTCTCGGTGTCCACTGAACTTCCTCCGCTGCCCTCTTCAGTTCACCTGTATTGATTTTCCTACGGCGCCGGAGTTACACGATTTCCTCCAGTGCCTTTCCAAGTCTTAGTGCGACTCCAAGGACTAAATGATCACCTTTGCCCGGTAGCTCCTCCCACTTGATTTCTTGAACGTCTTGATGGTGCCGCGCTATGAATAAATCAAGGAGAGACGGGTGCTGTCCACCTATATGTCTAGTAGCCTGCGTCACTTGCTGTGTAAGTGCATGCAACTGGACCCACTGCAGAAACTTGCGCCCGTTGATCCTCTTGGTGTGATCCCGCCTCCCTAGCTAATTTCCGATAGGCTGAAATCTCCTAACAAGAAGAACTCCTTTGTTTGCGCCAGCACTGCCTACGGCATTTGCAAAGGCTCATCTTCCTCCTCAACTGTGGATAGCGGTGCCCAGTAGATACAAATAATGCATACTGTTCGCACCTTAATTCTGATGAAGCAGCATCCGGCCCGTACATCACCAGAGACCAAGTTGAATGGAGTCTTCTTATGGCCTATTCCGGTCAGTATTAGCAGTAGTACTCCGCCTCCTGTCTTCCGTTAATTCTATCCTGTCTTTAGGCAGCGTAACCCTGAAACAACATGTCAGTGCCTGGCTTTATCCAAGTTCCCGTTAGAGCATCGAAGTCAAACTTTGCGATCCCGGCCGTCAAATTCCCTTTATTTCCCAGGAGACTGCAGGCGTTTGTGTACCCTACTGACGGTTCCTTGGTCCTCGATACTGACTCTTTTGCTGATTTTACTGCCGGGGGAACCCTCGGGAGCAATCTCCTAGATGATGCTTCTGTAGGTATCTGCGGTGATGCATTATGAATATTGAATGACGCTCTGGGTTTCGTGGCATTTTCTCCTCCACCCGCTGACCCGGTGTCGGACTCAATGTGCACAGCGAACGTTTCTTCCTTTTGAGTCTCCATACCGGTGGCCCGGCACGGTCTTGCTGCCACCTCAGTCCAACTGGTTTCCTTGGCTTTTCCCTCTGGTACCTCCAACTTCTCTGGTTGCACAAGAGAAGAATTTTTCCGCGTCTCATTTACAACGGGCAGGCTAGCTCTACTTTCTAAATACCAACCAGACTGAAAGCCCCGTGAGTCCCTTTCCTTTTGGTTATTTGAACTACCCGAAATCATGCTTGTTGTTTACCGGCTCCCAACTCCACCATTAGGACCCGAATTACTCCTTAGGCTTTAGGTGTGGACTCTCCAAGAAGGGTCATCTCTAGTTTCACTATATGGGGAATCGGTGACTTCGGATCAGGTGTGCCCGTCCTCAGAGTGACTATGGCATTACCGGGTCTGACAAATGCTAGGATGTAAGGTGTTTCCCTTACTATTCCCTGCGTGCTGCGCTCAACGGCTCCAGGCCTGGACAGCGGCATATTACTCCAGTAGGCACTGTTGAACAAAACTACCAGGGGTCGTGGCGGCTCCGGCTGTGTTCCACGCCATGGTCCTATTCGATGGCACCTGACTATTGGTGTCGTAGGAGGTAAGCCAGCAATCCTAAGAACCTCGGTCACATGCCGGTTCTTTTTGTCCTTCCTTAATCTACCGTCTTTTACGATGATATCCTAAGGTTATGACGTGGCAGTTTTCTACTTATGTCTGCCATGACTTCCCTGTCCAGCTTTGTACGTTGCACTTCAGCATCTAGTCGTTTAACCTGCTTCTTGAGGGGTTCAACTTCCGTCAGGAATCTTTTTCTTTCACTAGTGCAAACTGCTGCCTTTATGCTATTTTTTCATTTTGGCTTGGGTTGCCTTTTTTAGTTATCTGATCTGGCACACAGTTTTTCCTTCCCGCTAAGCTATGGATCGAGTGCGCTCTTTCTAGTCTTGGTTCCAGCTTCGTGTTCTTGTCCCCTCGTCGTAGTTTGCCTCGAACTATGCTCGAGCACTGGCTTACAAACGCTAAGCAGTGGGCGCGTATCCACTTGAGTGATGCATTCTTGATGTGCAGCTCGCAGGTTTTCTCTTCCAGCTTGGAGCCATTTTTATGATACCAAAGGAGACGCTGGTCGCATTGAATTCCCGCATATCGCACTTTGTTCGTGCTCTCCTTGTTCTCACAGCTCACTGCCTGATCGATATGATCAACCTCCGTTACGTTCATTTCGGAAGTGGTGATCGGATTCGTTTTAAAATACGGTATCGAACAGCAGTAGGATAATAACACAACCTTTTAAGCCAACACAAATGGTACATTACGGCGAGTTTTGCAAAATCTGTACACCACAAAAAACACTAGAAAGGCACACTAAAAAGAGTACCACAAAACGATGTTAGCCGGTGCCATTTGCACTGACACCAACATAAACATCAAAAAAGGAAACCAAAACGCACAGCCAGTTGTTGAATAGAAAAAAACTTTTTTAAAGAGAATGAAGTCTTCGAAAAGTACGCTCATTGTATTATTACTATTTTAAGGGTACCACAACGCTGTCCCATGCAATAGCCAGGGTTTATTGTTAGGTCAGTGACGTGCAGCCGGTTGCAAAGGATTTTCGGGAGTTTCAACCTTGTGGAAAAGTTGGTACAGATCTGTTGCTTACCCACACAAGCTAAAACTCCTCGCATCACGGAGCAAACTTTTTATTGGACCTCTTGCTTTACAGATGCACGCCCACGTCGGGTTGCCGAATGCCGCTCTCCAAACCATTTTCGATGCTCATAATCTATCTTTGTTTATTTCGTCCGAGGTAACTCCGCCCGCCTTTACCACCCCTTGGGTCCCTGGAAGACGGGTGAGCGTAAAAGGAATACGAACCCAGTAACCAATCAAATAGCCGGCGGAAGCCCCTATCAGTTCAAATGACGACAGAAAAATTGTCCCGGTTTATCTGGTAATATTTCCCGAGTAAAGGTAGACAGGGTCTTTCTCATCTGCATTCCCTGGGGTGGACCAGAGATAAGAAAGTCAGTTTTGGATTAGCAGCAAAAAATAGTAGGTCCCGTCAGTCATACCTCCAGGAAATTCTTCGACAAATTTTGCGAGGTGAAACCAGCCAAGATTTTTCTGAGTTTGCAAGTCGCCAGCGAGTTACTTTGCGGGTTGTCTTATGAGCGCCAGTCGGTTCGCTACAAAGGTTCTGAGGAGAGTAAACGTACTTTTCTACCATGGAATCTGTTCAGTACCGGGTGCATTCAAACAACTCTGATAAGGCATTTTTAACTATTCCGCTTCATGGTATCCGTCACCGCAGCAGGCAGCTCTGAGGCAGTTACGCGAGACGTAAAATACAGCTATATATAGTGAGGCGGTTTGACAACTGGAACTCTACAGGCGTAGACGACCGCTTTCTTACCGATTTCGGATAAGTTACAAAATACATGAGATTTAGACAAGCCAGCCTTACAGTCGTTTCAACTGTATACGCCTTTGAGGATCGTAACAGAATTTGGACTCCGGACGGAAAGCACTCAATCCTGCCGTTGGTCTCAATCTGCAATACTCAGGAGCTGAACACAGCCCACCCTCCACCTACAGAAACTTTTGCAAAATCAGTTCACCAAGTAGACTGAGTGGTGCAACCAGGCCAAAAGGATCGTACAGAGAGATCAAAAGTGACGATATGCTTATCTATTCGTTGGTTTATCAAGTGACCGGAGGTGTTGGGAAAACCATTGGACTTTATATCCCACTTTACTTCTGATGCTCGTTGACAAATAGTGCCCAGCTGGAGCACAAGATCGGGGTAACTGTGCACCTTCTGCGCCACGAACAATGTCCCTAACCCAGAAGAACAAGATGCCTGCTTCCTCGGCCCAAACCCAGCTTTCAACCACTGTTCCGTTATACCCTCCGCGAATGTGTTCTTTTCATCGGGGACAGCAAACGATGAGAATCAGTGGTCTATGCAGAAGTTGCCGCCTGTAGCCCCCACAGTAGAGTTCCTATGGCCTTCTTAGTGCTCATGGACTGCCCACCGTGGAGCGAAATTAGCTCAAAAAGGTGATAGAGCCATTTCAAAAGTATAGGCCTCCAGTTGGTAGTTTTCGGTTACCTCCACTTGCATGAAAATTCACTCCATATATAAGCCGCTACGAGAATTCAATCTTCTCGCCATCGCAGTAGTATTCCCCTTTCCCCGATAGCCGTGTAAGGACCTTGCTATGGCATATCGCTTAAAAACCTACTCTGGTTTCCCTCTGAGCCCAAGGCCGCACGCAGTTTATCGGGCTATTAGTATACAGATGATCGGGAGCTTCCGAGGGGATGGCTTTTGATCGAACTGCGAAATACAGGCAAAAAAACTCCATGGGCCTTATACTTATCAGGCAGCCTACTTAATATGCTACTTCCCCGGCGAAAGAACATTGCCCGCACCGTTGCATACTACGTTATCAAACACAAACCAGGATTATTCGGTTCATCGGACAGGTTATCGACAGGCTGCATCTTTGGTCACTGAGCCCCAAAATCAATCAACTAACAGCGCCCCTCATTTTACACGGTCGCGCTGGCAGGACCGCAAAACTGTGGTATGCAAAGGAACAGGGTTATTCCGAGGGGATCATCAGTGATCGAACTGGAAAACACAAGGGCGAAGACTCCATGAGCCTAAGACTCAGTGAGTGCAGCAACAAGATCCTTTACTAATATAAATCAAACAACAATACGTCTGTCAAAAGCCTGCTTATTAGGAGATTTCTTGGAGTGAAAATCCTGCGGTGCGGCAGGTGCAATCGTGGTTGGTATCTAAGCTCCTGCCCGGGAAGGCCTCTGCTTACCTTTTTGTCATAGGCATTTCCATCGACCGCGTATATCCACCCAACAACTGTTCCTTATGAGAGAGATGAAGCCCTAAATACCGCAATCCTGCAGGGAAGGATGCGTGAATACCAGGCTCAGTGCTTGCATATTTCCTCCAAGTTAAGTTAACCAAAATGTTACCACCTGCTGACTTCGTGCCTAATTCCACCAAAGCTACAGCAGCACCTCCCGAAAGGCTTCCGTTCAAAAATTGCGCAACTGCAAAACCAACATCCTTTATCCTCATCAGTTGTTCTCTTAACACAGAGAAACTCGCTGACGTGCAACCGACGGAACCTGACTTATAGGCCGGTTAGCTCCAATGTCCGAATGTCATCTAGTCCAGCGAGGCCCGCAAAGAGCGTACCTCACGTTTGAGCAACGCGCAGTAAAATTCACAACGGATCTCGAAATCAAAAGGCGATTACCCCAGAGATTCTGCTATACTACATTATTGAATGAACAATGACACCAAACAGATGCAAACCTCACTTATGAGATCACAAGGACTCAACAAACGAAAAACCGAGTTGCGACGTGCGAGCGAGGAGCATGTGCGTCATGCAGGTCCAGATCGAGGATATGACAAATTAGCGCTCTGGGCGCGAACGAACAAAAATTGGTCCAATAAACAATTTGTGGGTAGAGACACGCCGACGGTGTAGGCGAATGAGTGATATTAGGAAAACATGGAACTGCAGTGGTTTCAGGGGGATTTTCTACTACCGGTCGTTAGAGTGCCCACCAAAATCCTCACGAATCCATAGCAGAGTGAAAGGTTTGGTATGAAGGTACTGATTCTTCCTACCTACCTAGGTCCTGCTGTTAGTGCGCGTGCCTAATGCTCGTCGTCCCCGTTCTACTCGTGGTCGCACCTAATCAGGTGGCCGAATCAACGCGAGGTTATTCTACATCTTCTGAAAGAACAACTGACCGTTGGCGGGCGCGAACGGGAAACATAGACGCTGTCCCTTGAAGGGCCGTCATGCGGTCTGCATGTGCTTATGTGAGTGTGTGCGTGTATGATGTAATCGCCGCTACTGACACACACGCGAAAGACCTTCAGCAGCCTCAACGAAAAAACGGCAAACACTGCCACATGTTTAATGGGGGTTATGAGGTGTAGAGTGCACCCGGTAAGTGCATATGTGCCTGGATGAAAAATGGAATAGCACGTACCACCACATATGAAAAAATCTTCTGTAACTTCAAAGAAAGACTCTGAGCACCGTAAAGTGTTTGACGGAGATCATGCGGAATAAACGTTTATATTGTAGGTGTGTGTGTCGAGGTGTATGGCGGATCGATACTTCACTGTGTTGTGAGTGCTCCCATACATGGCGGTTTCTTTACCCACCTCAAAGACGACCGCACAATAGTCTACTTGGCCTCCGCGTTATCGGCTTCTCCGCCTTTACTCTAGAGGAGGCTTATACTGCGTACGTCGCCAATAAGCGCTCCGTTGGCTGCCTTCACCTTCACGGTTCTTATCATTCTTTCAGAGCTTCGGATTGCTCCTACAACCACTCCCAAAGGCCAGGTGCTGAATCGTGCAAGTCCGTCTGTGATCACCGCCACATCCCCAATGTTGAATGGTCTTGCTTTGACCAGGTGCTTCTGTCCAGCCTGCAGAGCCGCTAGGTACTCCCGCAGCCGGCGCCTCCAGAAAACCGTGGCAAGATAATTCGACTGCTTCCACTGGTGGAGGTAGCTCTCACGAAGGTTTACCGGCCCTTGGAAACCCTCGTTCAACCTTCAACTCAGTGAGTCGTTTGGGGTGAGCGCCGGGTGGGTTGGGTCAGCTTTGTTTACTGGAACCAGTGGGCGATTGTTCAGAATTATCTCTACCTCAGTCATGGCGATGTTCAGTGCCTCGTCGTCGAGTGGCTGTTGCTCCATGATCGACGGCAATATCCGCCTGAAGGACCGGATCATGCTTTCCTATACGCCGCCGCGGTGGCTGGCCTGCTGAGGGTTGAAATGCCGTCGCATGCCGTAGGCCACTGTTCGATCCTGCAGTTCGTCTCTGTTTGTTTTTTGCCATAGCAGCAATTCCCGGCGAGAGCCCACAAAGTTCGATCCATTGTCAGAGTATATATCGGATGGCACGCCTCTCCGGTTGATAAATCTCTGCAAAGCCCGCAGGAGAGAATAGGTCGTCATCGAATGGGCAACTTCTAGGCGTGCCGCGCGTGACTTCATGCACGTCGTGATACACCCATATCGTTTTTCCAATCTCTTTCCGCACTTGATCCACAAGGGCCCGAAATAGTCCGACCCGGTGCCGCTGAACGGCCATCAGCCCGCAGTCACTCTGCATTCTGGTAGCGGGTCCATGTGTTGTTTGCCCGTTGCGGCATTGCGTCTCCCACAATGTACACATCGTCGGATTACACGTTTTACAGTCGCTCTTCCTCTCGGCAACCAAAAGCGCTTTCGGATAACTCTCGTCACGTGACTTTCCCCGGCATGTCCCTGCAGGGCGTGGACCTGTTAGATCATTAGCTCTACCACAGGTTGTCAAGCCGGCGGCAGTATGGGGTACATTGTGTCGAAGCTCAAGTATGAGTTGGTCAGCATACTATCCACCCGCAGCAGCCCATCAGTGAGTTTGGGGTTTAAATGCTTCAAGCCGCCTCTTTGAGATGATATTTCTTTGTTGATTGGTCCTACTTCTTCCGCCCTCCCGAGTTCTCGGGCGAAAGCTCCTCGTTGATTTATCCCGAAAACATCTTATTCTGCGGCCCGTAGTTCATCGGGGCTTATCGGACCCACTCTTATCCTGCCTGAGGCGGGAGTCCCCTTCATGACTAGTAAGTTTCTCTTGAACTTGGCTAACCAAATTACCGCACGAAGTGCCTCCATCCAGGAAGAAAACCTGACGAATCGCGATAGAATGGATGTCGCTTCGACGACGTTGGCCGTTGCCATACGCCTTTGATCTCCAGTTCTACTTCCGTGAGGGGTTTCAATTCGTACACGGGCCGGTCCTGCTCAGGCATTTGCAAGAAGTTTGGCCCTCTAGTCCGTGTGTCTAGTCGCCTGAAGTTGGTCGCACCCCGAGAGCATAGATCGACTGGATTATCGCCAGACCTGACGTGCTTCCACTGTTTCACGGCCGATTCATCGTGGATAGTCGTGAGTCGGTTAGCAACGAAAGTAATAAACTGGCTCCGGACGTTGTTAATGTGGCACAGTACTATCGTTGAGTTCGTCCAAAAGCTGGCCGACCAAATGTAGAAGTCGAAATATCTCTTCACCGCTTGTACCGCCCTGACTGCCAACATGGCTGCATTGAGTTCAGGGTGTGGGATCGAGACCGACTTCAGTGGAGTAACGCGGGCTTTAGCAAACGGGATCCTCGTAGTATATTGTTCATCTCCTGTGCATCATCCTCTGTACACCACGGCCCCGTATCCGACTTCGGATGCATCAGAAAAAGCATGTAGTTCTCCCGTCCGCGTTGAATGACTAGGAGTCAAACATCGTGGAGTCCGTATGTCCAATATTTTCTTTAAAGTGTTCAGAAATTCTTCCCAGTTCAGCCGGCCGTCTCGGTCCGGTGACTGGTCCCAGTTGACCTTCTTGCGGCAGGGCCTCTGCAGCAGGAACTTTCCGGGTACCAGCCAGGAAGAGACGAAACCGTGCGGATTGAACAAACTAGAGGCAGCAGATAGTATACCACGATGGGTTACTGGCAGCTCGGGAACGTTTAGCTTGAAAACAAAGTCGTCCGTTTCCGCGTCATTGTATCCCTAAAGTGCATTTGGAAGGGAGTGGAGAGCCGTCCAAATCTCTAACCCTTTCGGCCCTCTCCTGGTACGGAATGACCTCGAGCACTGCTGAAGAGTTCGACATCCACTTTGTTAGATGGAAGCCGCCTTCTTCTTGCAATCTAGTTAGGCCTTTGAACTGCGCTAGGGCCGAGTCTGCATCGTCGAACGACCCAAGATAGTCGTCGACGCATAAATTTCTGCTGACGCCATCTACCACCGACCGGTAGACCAAATCTCCATGCTTGTTCGCTGATTCCCAAAGGGCGTGTTTCGCACAGAACGGTGACGATATGGCTCCGAAGGGGTGGACGGTCGTCTTATAATTTATCACTGCCTTGTCCCAGTCGTTCTCTTCCCACCATGGGAAACGCAGCGCATCTCGTCCTCCTACAGGTATTTTCACCTGGTGAAGCATTTCCCTGATGTCGGCGGACAAGGCCACTCTACCCATTCTGAAACGGCACAAAACTTCGGTGAGTGGCGTGGTCCAGTCAGGTCCTTGCAGTAGGCGATCGTTTAACGACTTGCCCTGAAACATGGCTGCACAGTCGAAAAGCACCCGCAGTTTTCGGGTTTCTTGGGATTGATAGCCTGGTGGCGAGGTAGATACTAGATACCCTTTCGGCCGTCGGTGTCGGCAGGCACTTTTTCAACGTAGCCGAGGGCTTTGTTTCGCTTCATGAATTCTGCGTGTTGTTCCCACAGATCTTGGTCTCGAACGAAGCGTTCCTTCAGTCGTAGCAGTCGTCGAATAACATTGTTTCTGTTATCAGTCCACGGGTCAGCAGATGTACGTCATGGGAGGAGAACCTCAAACCGTTTTTTAAGGCCCCTCCTGCCTTGCTGCACTGTTTGCAAAGCGAAGTGATTCTCTCGCGACAACGATGGTTTTTTGTCTCTGATGTCATGAAACTCCGTTTCATATAGTCGCTGCAGGTGATACGCTGTGCTGTCCGTTTTGGCGGATAAGTAATTCACAGAACCACGTCCCCCTACTGGACCATATACTATCCATCCCAGAGCCATTCGTACGGCACAAGGTACCTGGCGGCCGCCCACTCCCTGGTAAAATACCTAATGTGCCCCTGGCACGTCGCCGCCGATGAGGAGATCCACTTCGTCGTCTTCCCAGTCTGCAACGGTTACGTCCTGCTGGTGGGGCCACCTAGTCAAGATTGCGTTCACCAACCTTGGTGCCCGCACGGGGAGATCAGCTGCTGTGAATGCTTCCGTTGATAGATTTGCTCGTCATTGTCTAAAGGGATGAGCTGCAACCTCAACCGGCCGGCAGTCCTCACTGGCGTTCCTCCCACCGTGCTTTCCGCTAACGACGTCGCACTTTTAGCGAGCTGGTTTTTGTCGACAAACCGCTCTTTGATTAAAATGGCTTCACTGGAAGCTAATAGCTTCTGTGTTGGATTGACCAACAACGCTTTAAAACACTAGGTCCGGTCAATTTTGTGACCCGAGGCAATCAAGTCCTATATTATGCATACAAAACTCGGCTTATCACAAACTCGCCCGGTGGCTCCTCGAAATCCTTACCCCCTTTCGGAAACACATAACACCATTTTGTCTACAAGACTCATTTGAACCCGCGAATTTGCTAAACTGTAGTGCAGTGAGTTCGGATTAAATGTATTTCGTCGATGTTCAGTCATTTTTTTTTACAGAGGTACCTCTTCGTGAAACTGTAGATTATCTATAAGATTTTATTTCTTCGCACAACTTTCATTTGCCTATTCCCGTTAAATACTTAAAAGAGCTCATTTTTTGTATGCGCAGAAAACATCCGGTTCAATTTTGAAGGTAAAGCTTTCAAACAAACTGATGGTGTGGCCATGGGAAGCCCTCTGAGCCCAACCTTGGCAGACGTATTTTTAGGTATGATTGAAAAACAGCTCTGTGATAATATTTCCCAATTTCTATTTTACAGACGATACTTTGATGATATTTTAATTTTTACCTTTGAAGAACGATTTATCCCTTTCTTTAACATTCTTAACTCTATTCACCCAAACCTCGGTGTATCTCGCGAAGAAGAACGCGATAACTGTTTGCCATTTCTAGACATTTTCTCAACCAGGCGTCAGAATGGGACTCTACGGCGCAGAATCCACCGAAAATCACTGTGAGGTGGACGCTATTCACAATTCTCAAACTTCACTCTAGTGGCTTAAAAAAGTGGATTGGTCAGAACTCTCTTCAACAGAACCCATATAACCTGCACAGACTGCCCAATACATAACGGAGAAGAGCTCATAGAAAGAACGCTGCTGGCCAAAGGTTATCCGAAAAACTTTTTCAGACAACATCAGAAATCGAGACTTATGCGCGAGAAAACGTTGAACGTAGAGAAGAAGCAAGTTTTATCACTTTGCCTTTTTAAGGAGATTATTTATTTAATCAAATAAATAGCAATCTTAAGTCAGCTTTTAGGCACACATTCACAGCGTTGCAGTTGCATTCGCTGCAGACGACAAAAAGGTTATGTATTCAAAATCACTCAAACAGTCTTGCTGATCCCAAAGTCTCACTTTGTCTCTCAGTTCACTTGCAGTTGCGGTGACGTGTACATTGACAGGACGCATCTTTGCTTGACTCAACGAGTGTCAGAACACATACCCAAATAGCTGTCAAACTTGATGACGCAACTAGCTGGGGCAATACACATTGACGCGAAACCGTCAGCTTCTTCGATTGCATGACACTTGGTTGCATCAGGTCACAAAGTTTACCTGACCCAGAGCTTCAAAGCATTGTTGCTCCATCAAACACCGAAACTATTGGCGTTCAGTGAAGCTATTCTAATCATGATGAATCAGCCAGCACTCTGTGCACAAAAACGATAAACCGCTCTTTCACTAGGGCAGTGCAAGATCCACTGTCGACGAAAGCCAGCACTTTGACTACCCTAGTTGGTGTCAACATCCCACGTAAACTACTCCTAAACGTACTGGTTAACTGGCAGACCGCGATGTTGAACATATCACACTGGGCTTGGCGCTCGCCTCGAGTGTAGTTTCTCTCGCCTGGTGTAACAATCGGTGGTGTCTGCCCGCGCAGCCCTCTCGACCAAATCTGTTCCTTGTTCTACAGGCTGCCGCCTGGTGCTTGATGTTGAGGAATATGAAGCACGCTCCTGTTGTCCTCGCCATTCCCCAACGTTCGTGTGTTGTGGCGATGATAAACTTAAGACATTCTAGTAGCCCATGGCCAGCGTCACAGTACTGGCAACTTGGATGCTCTATGGTCTCGCGTGAAATGGCGTGTGCACTGGTCCAAGGCTGATATGTCGGCCTTTCCCGAGCAGTGGTGTGGGCCTGGCTAGTACTAGACTTGTTTAGTCGGCTACTACCCCAGATGAGTAGGCCAAATCTTCTGTCGGCTATTTTGGTTTACCAGTCCAAGTATTCGGCCAAGTCTTCGAAGTAAGCCTCACGGTCGCCTCGGCCTATCGTTCCGCCTCTTCCGCCCACCTACCCTGTAGTTCGAGAGAGAGGTGACGGACTACGCTCCCCATGGTGTGCGTAGCATCTAGGTCAGCCCCGTAACCTAAATAGTCGAGGACTATTGGGCAGTTCTGCATTTTGATCACCAGGTCTGCCATTGTGTAGACATCGCCCTTGGTTCTTTTTGCCTCTACGATCACGCCCTCTAATAGGTTACGGGCTACTTTGAAAAGCTGGCCAAACAGGTCACTCAAAATTGTTCTTGCTCCGGTGCAGCCTTTTTTCGAGTCGAGCATGGTACACCCATCGATAGCTCCCTTTGCTCGGCCTCGGCAGTAGTGAGTCAGATGGAGAAGCCTTTGCCCGGGGTCGGTTATCTTGTTTTCGACGATGGTTTTGAAACGCTTGACAAACTTGCAGTAGTGTTCGGGTTGCCCGTCGAAAGCTGTCAGTTCTACTCTAGGCAGATCGAGCGTTGGTGGCTTTGATGCTTTATATTCGACGACCGGCGTGGAGTTTCACCTTTTATTTTGTCCTTTTCTATCGGAAGTGTCGTGGTCGCTGGCCTCATGCTCGTGCTTTTTCTGTCTACACTTCTCTTCTGCTTCCTGGGCTTGTTGCTTAGCTGACAACGGTTGTTGTTCTAAGTCTAATGTCCGTAGCTCAAATAAATCGACATTCTTTGCAATCCATATTGGCCTCAGTAATACATGTGCTGACACCGACAGGACTAGGTGATCTAGCATTAACTAAAGTGTCAGGTACCTAAAACTTCCCCAGTGAATTGCCGTATTACTTTCTGTCCAGATTCCAATTGAATTGATCCTTTTCTTGGCATTTTGCGCCTTCTCTCGCTCTAGCTTGATCAATTGAGTATTTTAATACACGTTTGAGCAATGCGCAGTCAAATTCACAACGGATCTCGAAATCAAAAGGCGATTACCCCAGAGATTCTGCTATACTACATTATTGAATGAACAATGACACCAAACAGATGCAAACCTCACTTATGAGATCACAAGGACTCAACAAACGAAAAACCGAGTTGCGACGTGCGAGCGAGGAGCATGTGCGTCATGCAGGTCCAGATCGAGGATATGACAAATTAGCGCTCTGGGCGCGAACGAACAAAAATTGGTCCAATAAACAATTTGTGGGTAGAGACACGCCGACGGTGTAGGCGAATGAGTGATATTAGGAAAACATGGAACTGTTGCGATTTCAGAGGGATTTTCCACGACCGATAGTTACAGAGACTGCGGGTGCTTCCGAAAGCCGAGCATCCGGTCCGGAACCCAATGGGCTTTCGGGAAGTGGAACTCGACCTACACCAGTATTTCTGTGTTGCCTTCACCTACTGTCAAAAACAAGGTGCGACCATGAGTTTTTTCTCTCGAACCCATTCTGATCGGCCTAGACCAGGGTTTTCCTGTAAATAATCCGGCTTTCTTCACCCTCGTGGACTCATTTTGGTCCACAAAAACATTCAGTAGGAGTCACCAGTTGAGCTTGCTACTGCGGTTCATCTAGCAGTTTTCGTTATTGAGCCACTTCGCAGTTCGAGACCCAAATCGTGTACAACGTCCGCTCTGAAAAAGACCTTTTCAGATCCACTGTCCGGCAGAGTGCTCCCACTCACAACCTAACCTTTAGCTTTCAGTTGCTCTGGAGCTAGGTCCGAAGAAACACGACCACCTCCAGACTTAGCTGACCTTCGGAAACCACGGCTGGCTCCGAACGGTGGAGATTCGACACCTGGCACGGCCACGTGCAGAAACCTACGGTGCTAGCCCGAGAAGCTCTTCTTGTTGCACCTGGATTAGAAATACAGTCACACGCCGGATGACCTCCTTCAAGGAGCATAAAAAGCAGACGGTGTTTCTGTGCCTTCACTCACTTCGTCACCGCCCCCGTCTCAGGAAGCGTGGAAAGCATCAATACATTGTGTCGTTTCGTGCATACAACACACTTCATTGTCAGAATCTCTTTTTTTGTGTCGGTAGGTTACTGTTGCCATTCTGTCCAAGATAAAGCACGCTCGTATGTGAAACTTGGTCCGAGTATCCTCCCACTTCACTCTGCCAACGGCTCAAAGCACTCGCCCGGGTAGATTCGCGCTGCGGGAGACTTTCAGAAAGGTTTACTTTTCCCTCTCCTTATAGCCTTCACCCTCATCAGGCTCGACCTTCCTAGGTGGGTTACGACACCCAGCCGATTTCACATTCCAATCTTTCCGGTTGTCACAAAGCCGGTGGGCTCAACTCTCATGTTCCGCCTGGTTTGAAGAACTCACTGATTAGCTAACCTGCAATTGTTCTGTTTTCTCTGTAGCTTCTCACTCTTGACAACCAGCTAAAAGTTGGCTCACTTGCTTTTCCTGCAACCGTTTACCTCCACGTTCCATCCTGCATCTAAATGCGCGCACATTTAACTCGATCATTGAGTTGGTAAGCTGACTAGATCCGGTAGACCTGGAGCCATGAAATGAGAAAACCGCTCATGAGAGCTTGCCACCCGTCCCCAGCGTCCTGTCCCTCCCCACTTCCAGTTCCATCCAAGCCATATTGCTTTTCCCTGCTCCCTGCAATCTGCATGTCAGAGAAAGTTTTGGTCAAAATTTGCAATTCCTGGTCTCAGTGAAGTATGTTTGAAAAATCGTGGCCCATTTGCATCAGAGCCTGTTCGGTGTAAGTGGCTCAAACGGGTTTTAGAAAATTTTCGTTATTCAGCCACATCTTCGTAGAAAATTACACAGATTGACATATTATTCTGCAGAGCTTGACAATACAAATATTTTCTGCCTCAGCTTTCGTAGAATGAATTACAGTATCAATGAAGCTTGTAACTATCGGCGATAAGATCTCATTGTGTGGTGTGCCTTTCGTTGCGTGCTACACAACGGTCTGTATATTGCAAAGATATCCAAGTGGTTGTTTGCGGCGAGCAGGTAAGTCTGTGACTTTATGATGTTATTTTGGCGCATCTGAGGCCATTATTCGAGGTTTTGCGCCCTTAGTTTACCAGATGGGACTGAGCTGGGTTCAAAAGAGGTTCGGATGGGCAAGTATTAGGTTTAGAGCTGGCCACGGCTGGGCTAGGGCCAAGTTTGCTGCGAAAACCGATCGGATTCCTAGCGGGCGAACCGGTATGCAAACCATACGGGCCTCGGCCGGGTTCCCCTTTCGGGTTCAAAAGGCCTACTTCTTAAGCCCGTTTCATTGACGAGAAATATAAACGGGTTTACAATTCAATGAAAACGGAGTCGGTATCCACTTTGTTCCTTCTCATGTCCTATTTTCTTCACACATAGAGCCGATAACAAAGAAAAATTATGAACTCCTGTACGGAGTAATTCAAAGAAAACTTACTTGCAAATAAATACCCGTTCATATACATATATATATATATATGCCTTCGTAAATGCATATAAATCACCCACTTTTCTCGGGTAGCATCCTCATTGTTTTGTGACTTAGGCTTCGTATTACAGGTGTATAAAAGCTGAAAGGCAAAATAGTGAACATAATTTGCCCGTTTACAGTTAGCTCTTTTATATGACTGAGATGTAAATATCAAAGTAAGCTTGAAAGGTTTAATCTGCGGTGAAGAACGTCTACTGCAGCCTGTGGGCATCGGAAACACCGATAATAGCGGTATGAATGTATTTTAAACGACAACCCATTGTTTTGCTTTTGTATGGCTCTGATATTCTGTGATCTGATTCTAAACCCTGAAGTCCAGTGACCTTTGTTTCCCAGCTATGATGAATTTCAGCTAACAGGGGTGCATCCAAAAATAATTTGATTTTTACCATTGCAGATGCAGTTGCTCCATCCGAAAAAACATATGGACCAGAAGTGCAGGGCAAACTGCTACACTATGTGCCGGTTTTCAAAGAAAAAGATTTCTGGGAAGCGAGGAAGCACTGGATGTGAGTTTTGAGCACCACTTTTACATCTATCAGAAGACTGTTGCACATACACATTCTTGATTGCTTGCTTTATGGGTTTCAGACTGTAGTACAACAGCTAGGTCAGTGCACAAATGAACTGGTGCATCTGCTTCAATGCTTCGCTTTCAAAATACTTTGAAAAGTGACAGTGTAAACAGTACCAACCGGCAGTGCCTTATCAAAGTTATGAATTTTGTTGTCTCCACTATTCTTAGATCTAAGGGGACTAAAGACGCCAATTTGGTTTGGTTGCCAGACTCCACCGCTCTATTTATCACCACTTAGATAGGCTGATTGATGTTTTTGGTTTTTCGATCATCCTCAGACCCAATGAAAACCACCCGCTCCGTGCAGGCATTAGTATAACATCTCCTTGGTAACCTCAGTCCCATTGAGTTACATTGCACAGGGTTTTTCCACTGCCTCTCTCCGGTCGGAAGTTGGATAAATATCCACCTCACCTGAGAAGCTTGTCTCCCTACCCGTGTCCGATGAAATTCTGCCATCCGCCCCCATGGGAATAATCAAGCAGTGCTACTGTTCAACTCTACCTGATAAAGTTCCATCTTATGTCCTCGAACACCGCTCACAAACATATTCGTGGTACCATACACCTAATGCTCCCCCACCACATCCAATTCCCTCCCCACCTAACTGTGGGCTGCACCGTATTATTTACTCGGCTCCTTTGCCATCCATTATGCCTCCTATTCTGTCAATAGCCCCCAACTTGACTGCTCCAGTATGCCAGCGCCCCCTTCTCTTGTACAAGTAAATTCAAACCCTCTCACTCATGGGACATCTCTGATACTCACTGACAATATCACTAGGGCCGGCTTTGAGCCGCTCCCCTGAATTCTCCATATCCCTCATTTTTGACTTCAGGCCCCTCAATCCTTCATGAATCCTCAGATGCTACGCACGTTCCAGCCCTTATCCCGCCCCACCATTTCCAAACCCCACAGTAACTCCCCACCCATTCTCGTAGAGCACCATCCACGATGGCGCTATTGAACTCTACGCTTTCGTCCCGATTAAGGGCTAATTTTGGCCATTCAGTCCTTTCAGTGTTCAGAACTTTCACCTCGGCTGCGTCTGCAGCTCTTCAAGTCTGGAACACTCAGAAGCAGACTCTTTTGTGAACTCATATTGATACTGTGGTATTCTTTTGGAAGCTTTACTCTGGACCACTTGTGGCATTCTTCCCGTGCTCACTTATTCATGGAAGTGCATCCTTCCCCTTCCATTTCTTTCTTGCTGTTTTGAGTTTTCGATTTGCTAGTCTCTGGTATTCTGGTGGAATTAGACGATGAAGATAATTCTGACTGTGAGTGAGCAGCTGAGGTGATTGTCACTCCATCCGTTGACAGGTCTCCTGCTTCTGTTGTTCTTATTGATTTGTCAGACGTCCAAGAAGAGGTAAGACTGCGATTGGAAAGCGATCAGACACAACTGAAACCGCTGAGTCTATGCGAACAGTGGCTGAGGCGCTTGGAAGATATGGTGGTAGAATTTTTATGGGTCACCCAACGGTTGGGAAAAAGATTAACGGCAACGTTGATACTCACTGTTTCACCCAGAATGCCAACATAATGTGGTTTAATCCAAAAAACCAGACCTCAATGTCGAGACCACCCATTTCTGTTACTGGCATGATTTTGGTGTTCTGTCTTTCCCCTTTACCCCAAAGCTGGTAGAATTGCCATAATGCATTCTTCTCCGTTTTGTTCTCAGAACCTACCTTCTAAGGACGATTGACGCCTTCTTCATCCCAGGAATAACTTGGAACCTCTCTCGCTGGACAAAACAAATGAGATTTACACACGACTCCATTTTCGCCCGTCTCACGATCGCTTTCCCCAAGATTCCCACCGTCAGACTACTTGGACCTGGACTACTCGATCTCACTGCATTCATACAACTCATTTTAATCCCATATGTCATTATGCCCGTTCCGTGTTAGAACCCACTAGTACTGTCCAATCATTGGCACATTTATTGTCAATGTTCACTGTGTCAACGTCCACCAAAAAAAGCGTCCGGCGCTGACATATCTTCCGGTAGTCCTCCAGTGGGCAGCTAAGTGATTAGTAACTACCTGCAATCTTCACCGGTCATCCGATCGCCTCCGCAATGCTATTGCATCGAATTATTCGGGTTTTGTAGATCATCACGTTTCCTTCGTGATTGAACGTTTCAGATACACTTCCCATGCAGCATCGCCGCGCCGTTACCACCATTTGCTACACCTGTCAAATCGGTCGTTAGAAATGTTACACTCACCATCTACTCACTATACCATCACCGTTATTGCAACCTCATTCTGGCTGTTCCTTTGATCTTTCAGATGTTGCATTCGTGTTATTTACCGAAACTAACCCTGTATCCAGCCTCTAACTCCCACCACTATCTACACCGACTGATACATTTTATTTTTATATTCGTTGATCCACTGCGGCCTTCCGCGATATACTTGGGCAGCTTTATTGATCTGTCATTTCTGCATGGTACACACCACACAGCGGTCATCTGTTGACGTATACTTACCTGTCAACTACTCCACCATCCCTCTTGCAGAAGTGAACACCTGTATATTGCCTGTAACCACACAGTCAATATTGATTTGTCTTCCAATTTCGCTCTGACATTTCATACCAACCCTATATAAAGTTAACAATTTGCCGCAAGCTCACCTGTTTTCCTCCGGCCGTCCCCTACTACCAGCACTATGGTAGTCTTCCTCCCAAGAAATACGGAATTGTTTGCCACATATCTGATTCCTCCCATATACAGCCACCACTTTATAAACCACCATCTTTGCAGACTGATACATTTCCATGGTAATACTTCTTGACATACCTGTCGTAAAACGAATAATTCGCCAAACGCTTCGACGAGAATTCTATCCATGTGCCTCTCATATTCTGCAGCCCACCAACAACATATCCTTTGAATACGTTCGAATTTCTACCAGTGGTAGTTATTTCCTGTACCACTTGCGCATGTACTCCAGACCTCCAGCCGACATCACTCGACCCTGACCTTCAAATTCGCCGGGCATTACTACCGTTTTAGTCCACTGTAACACTCTCTTTGATACTCTGCGTACACGTGTCGTACCCTTTTGTAAATTCTCATTCCAGTATCACTATAATCATCTCATCATGCATTCTAGCATGCTTGGGGCTTATCCGAAATTTGCAATTATTATTATTAAGGCTAGTGGGGGCCGCCGTGTCGAAGTTTAGTATTTTGATGAACCCAACTTATTCAGTGGGACAGGCGGACTGATGCCGTTGCTAGTAAGATTGAATTGGCTTAAATGTGAACTGAGGCTCGATGGTTTGCTTTTACCGTCTGTTTTAATCGTTCGAGAACTTGGGATTTAGATCAAAAATAAAGTGGTGGATGACGGTTAGCGTTTGAACTATTTGTTTCAACATTGTGAGGAGAAAGCAAAGGAAGCTATTCGAGGCTTCTCATTCTTAACTGCTATCAAAGAATTTTGGCAAGCTAGAGGCACACTGGGGAAGCAGTTGGCCAAAGGCGTATTGTCTTACGTTGCAAGCTAGATGGAATAATCCTACCAGCACTGATGGCCGAAGATCCGGGCGGCCTGTTGAGGCCTAATTACAGGTTTACCATTATCGGAGGTGCTCTGGAGTGACTAAGATATTCGGGTGATTTTAAGAAGGTTTGCACCGTAGGGCGCGATATTGGTGTAGATAATTCTTTCATACCTAAAGATTTACCCGAATGTTCAGGTCTGGCAGGAGACACAGGTAAATTAACTTGAACGCTCCCGCTGGGGATACTGCATGGCTTTCTGAAGGTGTGTCTCTCAATCTGAAGCCGTTGAATGGTACTGGATGATGAAAGTGAATGGCATTTATGCCTTTCCATCAGGCCTCAAAGCACAGGTCGCGGCATCTAGCCAGGAAACCTTGTCTAGGTGGGGTCATTTGAAGGAGCAAAGAAAGAGAATCTGTTACAGACCCAGTAATCGTGGTGGTAATTAGTTTAGATGTTCCTTTGGCCCGCATATTTTGCAACAGCAAAGCGGTTTTTAAGATGTTAGGCCCATCACACCACTTCGCACTAGGTCATACGAGGTCATATGGATAATGAATTTTCGGGAGATTTTAGAGCTTGCGCCGAAAACGGTTCGCAAGTTATTCTGAATAACCGTTCCAAAAAGATGAACCGTTAGCCGGTACCCCCTGGAGTGCGAACCACGTAGCTTTCAGACCAACAGAAAGGAGGAAAGGCGGCCCTATCTTCATCGGGCATTTTCACTCGTGGAAAAATTTCCCGTATTTACGCGGAGATGGCCACTTTTCCTATTCGAAAACCCCGACTAGAACTGTTGTTCATTCTGATCCCTGTAGTGTATGGTCGTTGAGTGAAGCATCCTGAAACTTCGCGGCTCAGTCGAGGACAACCCTGAACTTTATCGGTTCCCTTGGGTTCACGGCCGGGTGATGGGGCGAGTACAAACTTAAATTCCCCTTTGATAATGTTGTAGCTCCTCTTTTTATATAACTCAAGTCTATGTTATTTACCGTGGCTTTCAGTTACCTTATCCTTAATTTTATTTTTCGAATTGGCCTGTTTTCGAGGTAGCATGATTTTTTTATTGCCGTTTATCGGCCTTTTGGCATTGGTTTTATGTTGGGTCTCCGCGAGGCAGGAACGCCGAAGCTATTCGATACGTATTTAGCACTCTTGGCTACCACTTTCAGAGCCAACCTATCTTTGCGCGATTCGGCATCTCCATCAACGACCAAATCGGCAAATTCGACATTATAGAGCTGTGGGAGTACATGTCCAATGTTCGCCGTTTCCACCGAAGTGCAGCTTGTTTGTATCTGCTTGCCGTATCTTCCGTCTGTACTACCATACGTTGTCCGACCGAACATTGTGCGTACCGCATGCGGTGCTCTGCAGCTTTTCCTTCTTTCATCCGGGACCCTGTGCTTCAGGTACGTCACAACCGACCAGCAGAGCTTTTCGTTATGCCACCACTCCGCAACTGTAGCCCCTGAGAGAGGCCGCCAATGAATCAGGATACATTTTGGTGACTAAGGCACTCTCATCGACTGATCTTTTATCGTTGATGCTCCTGGGCTTTCTCTTTCATTGTTGGTGACCAAGGAATCGAGTTGTAGGCGCACTCTGGTCAACTGGATGATCTGAATGCCACTGACTGTGCTAACCAGAAATGAAGAATGATACTTCCTGATCCAATACCTCAGCAAACTCCTCCCTCACCGGAGTGAAATCCGAGCCACTATCTACGAAGGCCAGCGCTCTTATCAACCCAAATAGGGTCTCTAAGCCGATTGCTATTGCTCCCAGGTGGATGAACTCATTTTGAGAGCGAGACGCTTTACACACCACACTGGCGTCTGGGTTTCTTGAGCACTCGTTTTCTTGGGTTTATATAGTGGGAGAAGTGTTTCCCGTGGCGTTTACGCTGATTGCAACTTGTGTCCATTCGGCACACCGCTGCGGGATGTGAATGGCTAAGACTAACAGGGCACACAAGGCACAAGCCATTTCCCATCGTTCTTCAGCGTCTACTTTGCGGGAGCGAGGAGACTCCACTAGGTGATGAAGCGCCCCAAAAACCTTACATACCGGCAAATTTTTACCCTTGCGGGATAGTGCGCGCGTGTTCCTCCATGGTTGGCCTGTAGTTGGTTTCCTAGTCCAGCTCTGTGTAGTGATAGCCCTAGGTAGTTTGATCGTCTCACGCACAAAATCACCGAAGCCACTGTTCACTATTCGGGAACGGCGATGCACAAACTACGTCAGGTCCTCAAACGTAGTTTCTCGCCCAAATCTACTGATCCCCTCGGGTTCCTCGGCCCATCTATTCTGTGATTCCGTGGTTAAACGGCGCACCGTGATCCCCGACGTGTGAAGTGCATTCAGGGCTGATCGATAATCTAGATGATCCAAAGCGGTGCCGCAGTTTTACATTTATATCACCAGACTCGCCTTTGAAAGGTATTCCCTCTGATTTTAAACCGTCGATAAGGTTCCGAGCGACCCTAAATGGTTGTGCAAACAAGTCTTTCAAGAGTTTACGTGCTCGGGTGTAACTCTTTTCGGAATCCAGCATTTAGCACCCGTCGATCGCCCCCTGGCTCTTCCGCGACATTACCGTAGGAGACACCGGAATCTCGGTCCTGGACTGGATACTCTGCTTTCTACAAAATTCTCGTACCGTTTATTGAACTTGCAGTACTGTTCTGCGCTCCCGTCAAAGGGGGACAATTCCTCCTTTGGTAAGTCAGTAGCGCGTGTTCCGCTGCCGCAAGTCGGTTTCAGTTGTTCCACGGAATTGCGAGGCTGAATGGTCGCATGCTGCTTGGTTTTCAAGATAACATTTTGCTCTAGTCTTCAGTGTTGTGCTTTTCTGGCTGACTCAGCTTCAGCCCTAGTCTGTTTAGGCTGGTTTTTTGATTCTACTATTCTTAGTCTATAGATATCATCACATTTGTGTTTCATATCGTCGACTGAAACACATGAAGTTACAATGACAGGACCAGCAGACCTAACAATGTCTGTGGAATCGGTATCACTCAAAAATGCCCAAGGGACCTGCCGGGTTATTTTCTGTCCAACTTTGGTTTGCTTCCGTACTCTTCTTGACATTTAAGATTGATTTCCTGGTGAAGTTTTCAAGTTGAGTACCGTAACGTTTATTCCGATCTTGAGTAGAGCGTAGCCCAATTGACGAATCCCAAAGTCAGAACAAGATTGATTCGCCGATTCTACGGTACCGAATTACCAAATTATGCGCCTATAAATTACGTACACTCCTGAACTCTACGGCTACGAAGACCAGAGCTTTGCAAGGGTCACCATCAGGTTCCACCGCCACAGCAGTCCGAGTTCAAATCAAAAATATGCCAGAGCACAAGAGCAAAATATGAACAAATATTCCAGCGTAGTGGTCGATGTGTGCTGTACCTGCTGGAGAGTCAATAAGGCAAAACGTACAGTCTCAATAGTACAGAATTGTGACAACAGGAGAGGAAGATTTTCACACATACAAGGTACAGTGAGCGAGGTTGTTTCAGTCCCCCACACTTTGCTGAATCCTAAGAAGCCTGTGATGCAGAATTCCAGGAGGACCCACCGACTGCGCACGGTCTTAACCTACTTTCAAGTTTTATGAGTGCTCTTTTGCAGTTTTGTTGGGAGCTCGCACCCTCGAGAGCCGATAATAAAGGTATGCTCCTAAAATAAAGGAGCCCAAGAAGGACCAACATGCCTCTTAGTTCCTCTGGTGGTTTGATGGTGGTGCTGTTGAGCTGAAGGAACTTGGAATGACAGAGCTCCTCCTAGGAACAGCTTTGGTAGCCTTCTCGTGCGAGTTTTCTCCTGCGAAAAGAACCAAATTATTTAGGCACCAGTTCTCGTCGAGGGTATCGCCAGTAACGTCGAAGGCTGTTCAACATCCATTGATGGCGCTGAGGGAGCTCGATGTGATTTGAGGGAGGGGGGTTACATGGCCTATCAGGTCTTGGTGAGTTCAGGTTAACCAAGGAATTAGGATAAAAGCGTGAAAATTAAAAGCCGTTTCAGTCGCTGAAAGAAATGACTCTTTAAAACCCATTGATGCGGACTGATTTCCAACCATGAGAAAGTTAGGTCTGGCTTTGAGTGTTCAGCTGGACTCCTTTGAATACTGTATTTACATTAAAGATAGATCAACAGCAAGAAGATCATTGTTGGCACAAATGACCTTAGTCTGTGGTCCTTCATGGCGGGCTGGTCCGTCCATTTTACCCATGGAAGAATTGTCTAGAGATTTGTGCCGGGAGAAATTGGTTGAGTTGAACCACGAGGTTTGGCTAATGAAGCGAAATATGGGGAAATGAATAGGATTTTGGATAGGGGTCCGATTTGTAAGAGGGCCACGATGGTTTGCACTTGACTTTTTGAAAGTCGAATCTGGCGTTGAATTGCACTTATTTTGCGATGCATCTGAGTTGAGCTACGGAGCAGAGTCATACTTCAAATCTTCATCAGACTCATTGAAGTCATAACAAGTGGCCGTTTATGCTAACTAGCACGCGGCAACCCTGAAAACCGTCTCAATATATGGGCTGGAGTAACGGCGTCGGTTGCTACTGTGCAAATAGAAGAAACGGTTAGGAATGAAATGAATCTTAAGTTGTGTGACATTTATTATGTTGCCAATTCTATCATAGTTCTTTATCACTTGAATACCGATAAAGGATGCTTCCCTGCGTTTGCTAGCAACAGTGTCCAAGATATCTGCCTGCTGGCTTTTCACGCTGTCGGAACAAGTGTCAGGAAAGGAGAATCCGGAAGACCTGGCCTCTTGAAGGATGCGAATGGAGGACAAGTTCCATCAGTTGTGGTTTTATGGACCAAGTACTTTTTGGCACTCGGGTGTTACTCAATCTTAAGATGAATCGCTCATCAGAGAGTGAAGCGTGCAACAGTCAGTGCAACAAAATAAAGCTCATATCAATCATACTTCGAGCTCTGTCTGTCCTGGATTGCTTCATTAAGGAGCATTGCGTGGATTTATGCTGCAAGCTTAATTGTTCCGTTATGTTCCGCGGGCGGAGTGACATGCCATTGCAAGCAAGGTTTTTTAAGGCTCAGGAGATGAGAAACTGTTGCAGGGCGTTAATGAGTTCCGTTTAATTCGAATGTTCTCGTACGGACATCGACTCAGTGGAGCGATTTATTGATCAAAGAGAGTACCTCATGCACGGCGCCATAGAAGGTGGAGCTCCATTTAAATTGACGGGTTCTTATGCTTAAGAGGGCACTTAGTTTAGACCAATATATCGGAGAGAGCTAAGCACCCCATTATTCTGCCAAACGTTGGCAATACGACACCATCGTGAGACCAAATTTCATTTCAGCTGTTTTCATTTCCTATTGAATACTCGTAGGCGATTACGCACTGTAGAGAGGCGGGCGGCTGTTCAGCTTTTTCCCAAAAATGGCTTGCACTGTCACCGAATGGTAAGGCTTTCGTGTACGCAACAAATGGCGCCTCTACCGGTCGAACATACGACATCATGGCGTATGAGGGAGTAAGCTATTTTGAGCAGTTTCTTTTAGGCTTGGCAGGACTGAAGAGAAGCAATATGGCTGTTTATTCACACTCTCGAATGTGAGGGCTGTGTACACTGAACTTGCGCAGGCATTGTCCATGGATTCCTTCCTACAGACTCCAATGGGCCTCACGGTCAGAAGAAATCAACCACGTGTTTTAGTAATAATGAATGCAAACCTATAGGGGCTGGATCTTAAATTTGATTGTTCGTTAAAGACCTATCACACTACGAGATTGATCGATTTCCATCAAACCTTGGTGACGGGTGGAGATTTAAGCCGCCAGAACCTAGTCGTTGGAAGAAAAGTTTGGGAACTTACAAAACCCTCGGCGCGCTCTTTATCATATTCGTTTGCACGTGGTCATCGTAGGATGGGGGAACTTCAAGTGACATTTTTGGTAGAAGCGAAAAGGAACTTGCTTGCGGCGGATGGATGCAGAACTCTTGAAGTTTTGGCTCCAATTAGGTTTTTCTCATACCTTGCAAGAGTAAAATTTCGCATAATAGTCAGGACTTCCCTCGTATCTGAGTCAGACATCAGAAGAGAAGACGGTTGTTAGCGGATTCATCTTGAAAATATCGGAGGACTGGATATGAGAGTTTGTGGCAAATGAAGCTAAAGTCGTTGATGAAGAAGGAAGGCCCAAAGACGGGGGATTCGGATTTATGGTCGGCTATAGTTTCTGTAAGAACCAATGGCTCCCACGGCTTCTTATCGAAGTGCCGTCCGGAATGGACGGGCTTTCCTGAGGCCCTGATTCATTTGCCCGGATGCTGCTTTGGGGCCACGTACGCGAGCTGTGTTCGTTGAGGTGCACGTGGACAGTTGAATTGTGTTTCATTGTCTTGATGCCTTTCTCAGGTACGAGGCTGAAACCTAAATGTTCCCGGACCTTGTGAGTATCTTGTAGTCTGAATGTCACCGGTGAGCTGGAAGAGAGTTTACCATAAAATAGGGGGATGGGCAAAAGAGTGAGGGTTCAAATTACAAATTTTGACATAAACTTGCATTTTATATTGCGGGTGATCTGGGAGAAAGGTCACTGCAAAGCGGAATAGGGTTCAGTTTTCTGGCTTCCCGTTCAGCTTGAGTAGAGTAAACCGTTCCGCCTTGGAAAGTCAGCCTAACATCTAGTCTGTTTGTGAAAGTTTGTCGTGGTTAGTGTTTCAACGGATATTTTCATTACTGTTGATGGAGCACGTTTATACTCCTTTTATCTGATGAGATTTTGGTCGTGCAAGGTAGTTGATCTGGTTAGAATTATAACGTGGGTGATTGTTGCGGTTTTATAGCGTTTAATATCCTTCCAGGGCACTTAGTAAACAGCTTTGTGTTGTATTTTTGGTCTCCGAACGTGAAGTGGTTTACGTCGGGTTACGATGACTTGCGTTCATCGCGGTAACGCTCCAACAACGCGTGCAAACAGTGTTGGATTAGTAGCCGAAGAAAAAATAAATCGACGGCGCCTTTGTTGTTCATTTGGATTCAGCTGCACCGTTGCGTGCAGACCGTGTCTCAGGAGAGTTGTTGAAATGCATATTTTTTGGTGTGGTCAGTCTTCCTGAGCGCTCTCTTCACATATAGTCCGTGCCTCTGTAGCTTTTTGGAAGGCATGGCCATCCCCCCTTTAGCTACGCCCGAAATCGAGCCAACAAACAAGGTTTGAATGGCTGGTGTGAAAACAAACACCCGGTAGCGTCCCACCTGTGAAAGTCGTTGTTCGGGAAAACAAAAGCCAAAGAAGAAAGGGGGGTATCTGCAATCTTTACACCGTTTGGCTGCTGCATGTGCTCGCTTTTCGATCACGGATCATACTCTAAGGAAGTGACCGTGAGAATCTATTACATTATTACTTTCAGTGTGTGGGTATTACTTAGTTTCTACGACTCAAACGTACCTTTCCCATGTCATGCAAAAAAGAAGTTGTTTGCTGTTAAGTAGTTTACATTCGAACCTCACTTTGCCGCCATGTCATTTTGACCCAGCATCACTTTGTCGTTGAAATTAGGTGGGCCTTGTGATTGAATGTTTAGTTCAGCGAGAAAACGGAAAAAAACATGGTGCACTCGGACCTTAATCCAATCAATATTGCTCGTTTGTGTGCTGGTTTACCGCTGCTTTGAATGTACACTTGTGTGCACAGCAAAGTGAAACTTACCTGTGTGTCAGGTGGTAAACATTGGGTAGAATGAGGGTCCAAGGAAATTCCGGGGAGGAGTCTTATGGCCGCTGGCGAGCAGTAGTGGATTGCACATGGGGAAAACGTTCTCTACATTCAGTTGGCTCATCGCGGGTAACAACTTCGTTCTCATCTTCCCTGTTTTCAACAGCTTCACCATATAGTTTCTTAAGGGACTGTTCGGACTTTTGGTTTTTGGTCATCTGGCGACACTGATTTCGGTCCCTTTCCACGATCAGCTAGGGACCATGCAAGGACAAATAAGATTTGCTAAATCTCCATTTGTCATCGTTCAATATATAGATACTGCGCAAATCATTCTAAACTTTCTTTTTTCTGTGGATAGGAATTATTAAATTTCGTTACTTCATTATTTCGAAGTGGTGAAAATTCGTTGTTAAATATGCCCAAAGGCTAACCTCCCCGGGCGGTCGTACTGTAACCTTATGCTTTTCTTCCGTTGTGTTCTCTTGTTTCTCAGGTGAGTGGATATCCTCAATGGTCGATACCGCCAGAGACCGGGAAACTTTGGAGTTTCAACCCAAATCCACCAATGGTTCGAAGTATCCCAAATCTTTTTTATTTTACAGCTTTGTCAAGTGTGACACACTAACTTCCTAGTCAAGCCCTTAAATCGGAACCCTTTCCCGTGAACAGGTTTTTGGTAGGTGGCTTCGGTAGCGCCAAAACAATCATTCCGCAACGGGCACTAACCTGATGGTACTTTTGGCGCAAGCGAAAGCCACTAGCGCTACTTCCAACACACTTACTCGGCAAGAGCCAGTTTGTGGTTTCTGTTTTCAGTCCCAGTTAAAATGAACGCAAGTGACACTTTACGGCCTTTTCCATCAATTTTTTCGATGAAAGCTACTGTAAAAGGTGAGGAAGTGGCACCCCTCATGAAGACTATGTCAGTCTAGGTTGATCTTCATCTGTCCTACTTTTAATCCAGTACAGCAGTAGCTGTTTAAAATGGTGTGGCTTTCGATCTTCTCTGAAATTCACAAAAGCTCAAGGGTATCTATCATGTTAGCGCAAGATAAAAAGACAGATACGTTGGACTCAAAAAGTAACACGCCAATTTTCCTCTTTTCAGTGATCAGTGCAAGTATTGTTCAAAACGACAGGCTGGTGTCTAATATCGAGCAGAAGGTTACCACAGAACGAAGGACTCTTGATAACAAGGGCAATGAGGGATTTGGTTGCCTTCAATTTGTTTTGGTGCGCCACCATTTTGGCCCTTGCCAGCCAGACCATCCTTTGACGACAGCTGACAAACATGAGTCTTTACATACTTAAAAGTCTTGGGTTTCCTATTGGGTGTCTATGTGTGGTATTTTTTTCTCTCTTTCTTGTTCCAATTTTTTCCCCTTACCAAGCGACCTCCTTTTCAAATCACTGTCATTTCTTTTTCAGTGACGCCCGCCTCAGCTTTTTCGCTCTTCGAGGATGCCCCGCAAGGTCTGCTTCAGAAGCACTGCGATCAGTTTCAACGGTCTGCTTTTAACTGTATCCCTGGGCTCCCCCACATAACATAAACTGCATGATTTCGACTAAACTGATGTTCCATTTTATCCCGTTTTGGATGGATATTTTTATACCATCGGTTGAAGAGTAACCAATATCGCCTAACTCGGTCTGACAAGGCTGTTTGGCTGAGACACACTCGCGAAGGCAGTCTCTTTTAGGCGGCTGAAACAGCCTGATGACCGTTCAGGTATGATTTGTGCTAGTTTCCCCTCTGGAATTCACCAAAAGCTGCACAGCTTCTAAAATGGTAGAAAAATGCAGGGTGTCAAACCCTGCATGAGGAGCAAGGCAATTGGAAAAAATTACCGAAACTTGAAAACGTTTCTGGTAAGCGTAGGAGTTCTCTTTGTTGTGGGAAGGAGGGTAGAGTATCTGCAAAAAGGACGGGCTTTTGGTCAGCCGAAGGCGACTGCAATTATGGAAATGCGATTTTGGAATGAGGGTTGTAGCCAAGCGGTTTGATGCTGTATTTGCCGGTCCCGAGGTGGTCGGCTTATAAATTGTTAGAATAGTGGGTGCTAGACCCGAAAACATTTGAGCGGAATTATTACGAAAATAACATTTCTGTACAGTAGAATCGCATAAAGTCGACTCATGGTCCATTTTTTGCCGTCATGGTCAGTTGCAGTCGTTTTTTCGTACCGGGGTAACACCTTGTGGTCGAGGACGACAGATTGTAAACGACTGCTTTCTTCCGTAATGAGAAAAACTTGAGTGCACTGTGGAGATTGGGATAACAAAAGGTCGTCATGTTTTGCTTGCTCGACTCACAGGCCTGCCACTTGCTCATGTGATACGTGAACCTGGTAGCTTACTAAACTAAGCTATAGTGGCCATCAAATTCGAGGCGACTCTGTGGGCAGACCGACAAGGCGTTCCACCTAGTGCGAGTTTTACTGGCTCAGCCTGCAGATAGGTCTTAAAAGCGTCGGGGCAACTGAGGAGCTCCATGGCTGAAGAAAACTATCAGTCTAGATTATTGTGAGCTTTTCAGGATGTCTTCAGTTACCGATGTAAACTTTTATTGCACTATTGACCGATAATCGGTAGATAGTAGTATGAATAGGACGGGTGCCCGAAAGTGGCAGCAGACTGTTTAATGCTTTCTTGAGTCGCAAGTAGTGTTTCGTGGCTACCAAGTGTTGACAATCAAATTATGCTGCCAGTCGTTCCGAAACTTAAGTCGCTGCTCCACTAGGTGCATTTTGCAAGGGTTTAGCTAACAGCCATCCTGCGAGGCGCTGAAAGACATCAAGGAAGCAAGCTAGCATTTATTAGAGGCAACGACCTCACCATTTCAGTATGCTCTTGCTGGAGACTTGGGTATTGGAGGGAAACCTAGAGAGTAGGCTTTATATATGTGCCTCTGCACTTTTGACTGATGGATCTGTACTCGGGAGTGGGTCCTCTCAGGTTTTGCCAAACATGACTGTCCGCTAGCATAGTGAAGGTGTTTGCAATTGGGTGGGGCAAACCGTAGGAGGATTTGCTAATCTGCAGCCCGATGACTGGTGGCTTAAGTAGTCCTGAGATGCCCTTGAGCATGTCGCACGTCATGTGGACTTCGGCTGAGGGAATAGAAACAGACTAGAGTCGCGACGATGCATCGCTGCGGGCTTGTTCTACCTTGGGATCGTATGAGTAGACGAGTGTGAGGACTCTGGGGCCGATTGGGCTGGAGGCTTTGAAGTTCGGGTTGCAAAAACGACGCAGCTTGCCTGCAACAAGACTGTGGATACCCGAGATAAAAGGCCTTCTGCTCAGGCACTGAGTGACGTAATCCAGAAAAGTAAGCAATTGGAGGGGCTTTCATTCCTGAGGGGCACAACGTGAGAGTGGGAATAATTTTTATCGGGGCGAGTATGAGTCGTGCTGCACAGCAGGATCAATTGATAAACATTAGGCCAGTACGGCTTACATTGAAAAAAGAGATAAATATTCGCAAACGAGAGTACAAAGGATAGACTGGGTTCATTGAATGGAACTGAAAGGGGCGCATCGCGGGCATAAACGTCAGGGTTGAACAGTCTAGTCGCTTCGAGTGAAATGGAGCCGGCCGAGATGTTGGAAAATGAACATGGGGCGGAGACAAATGAAGAAACCAGTGAAGAACCAAATGGAGATAAAAGAAATTTCCAGAGGAATAGCTTACGGCTGGGAATAAGGTGGATAGCAATATCGTGCTGCAGTGGACAAGGTGGATGCGGATAGAAATCAGTCAACGAATCGCTAATGATCCATTGGAGAAAACATACGTCGGCCAACAGAAAATATTTTTTTGATTGGTGGATAACAACCGAAAAATACACTTTGTTCGAAAATTATCACACACCGGGAGAAGGAATGTGAAAATGCCAACGAGGAGGTGGGTCGGAGTCAAGGCTGAACTTGGAGCAACGGAGTCTCCCGAGGTGACTACAGAGAACGAGAGCCCACAACGTCAGACGACTTGGCGGGTAAATAGAAACAACTGTAGCAGCTTATCTTTTTTAAAAGAGTTGAATACAACGCCCATGAAAGGAAGCAAAATTGGATAAAGTAGTCCTTCTTTCCACAAGTCAATCATGGGGTATCGATAAAAAACAAAATCTAACGAACGGGTTAACGCTTTTTGGCAGAATTGAAGAAGGCCTGGTGCTTCAAAAAATCAGCACAAAGCAATGAAAGATCCCGGTACGAAAATTCAGTTGAAATTTTGAAGGCAGTACATATTCACGTCAGATCTGTGACCATTAGCGATGGATGGAGGTGGTTTCAAATAAGTCATGTCTTCCAGGGTTTGTATAGATGCACTGGATGGCTTTAGCGTGAGAGATTATGGTTCCCGCCTCAACCATTACCACTTTTGTTTACTCGAACACTACATGACTTTACTGGTGTATTTCGGTTGCTGTGATTTATAAATTTAGAATTTGTGAATACCTCACATTGACATGTACTGCTGTATACTCTGATCTTGCCTTGTGCATGTGTATTGACCACGGTCGACAAATATACTACACTATACTATACTATACTGGTACGATGGTGGTTCCGAGCTCGATTTCTGAAGATAGAAATGCGTACGGAAGGGACTGATGAATAACATGGCTAAGAAGGTTTGTAGAGCACTCTAAATGAATGGTACTGAGGAGCAAAACCAAATATTTTTCAGATCGCCAATATTATGCGTCGTTCAAAGAGGTACTTCATAATAATAATAGTAATGTTTTATTTCGGAAAAGCCTGAGGAGTGCTTTACGCATGATCAAAAATTTTCACAAGCGACTAAGGCGACAGAAGAAATCCATAAAAATTAGAAGCACGCAAGACCAGGGAGGACTAGGAAGATACAGGGGCAAGGTGCGAGAGGGATACATGTATCCACACCGATAGGTTATGGTGGGAGTTTAAGTGAATCCGGAGGTAGATTCAGGTATGGTTCTGGTGAATTTGAGAGTCAGATTCAGGTGGAGCGGCTGGATGAGCCAAGTGGAGGAGAACATAACGTGGGGTTTTACATGAGGAGGACTGAAAATCGGCATGAGAAACTATCTTTACGATAAACGATGAAGGGACAAGAAGAAAAAAGAGAAGAAACGAAGAAAGAGAAGTCGAGTTATATGGCTGGGGACTAGGTAGCCATGAGCTATGCGTTATTGCAATAAACGGACGGCGTCAATTTGAAAACAGGAAGCTACCAATGCAAGACCTAAAGAGTGGGTCAGATGGTAGCAATGGCGCGGAAGGATTGAGATACGGTAAATATAGGGCAAAGAAATAGAAGAGTGGACGCGTATCATGAGGGATGGCGGCCTGGTGGCAAGAGAACTGCCCGCGACGAACTGAAGGAGGCGGAGAAAATGTATGAATATATATATATATATATATATATATATATATATATATATATATATATATATATATATAAAAGAGCAGGAGCAAATACCAGTGAAGGGACAGAAAACGGATGTAGCAGTGCTTGGAGGAGACACTTAGGAATGGGTCAAATGGTACGGAAATAACTTGGGTAGACCCTGATGAATTTTTTTACTAAAAGTGGACATAAAGGATCAAATGAAAGAGAGAAAGAAACAACTTTGCATGCACGGAAGTGGTGGCTCTGAGCACAAGTTGATAAACGAGTGAATGCGAAGGGAAGGATCGACAAAAAAAGGTGAAAATGAATCTAACAATCTGATTAGTGCAGGTGTGACATGTGGTGACGGTCAAAAATGGGTGAAGCTTTAACAAATGGACGTATTTCATGCAGACAGAAGATGGCAGTGGGAATGGCCGGAGAATGCAGAGCGAAAGGAAATACAGGGTGGTTGGAGAAGTGTAAAAGGTCCCTAGAGAAGCGTAACTTGGAGGTTAGGAGAACTGTGGTGCAAAGATGCAGCAGTTGTGATAGCGAACAACGTAAAAGAGACATAAGGAGATGGAGGATCCGGAAGATCAGGTAATGGCAGATCAAATGGTTTGGAACCGTAGGTGAGCATGATGATGTTACGATGACTTTACACAAGGTGGAACGCGGAAGAGCAGCGCAGCCTGAAGAGCAAAATGATGATGCCTGTGGCGAGCAAAGTACAAAGCAGATGAGAGTGCTGAATGAAGAAAGCCAGGTAAAAGATGACCAATCAGATCGTTTTACTGAAGACGACACTGGATGAAGACGGAGAAAAAGAAAAGTACCCGGACGTGAAAACCTGTCACGGAGCAAAAGGTACGAGAAATAGTTGTGCTTCGGGGTTGGGAGAATGGAGATGCTTGCAAGGACCCCACTAATAAATTGGGCCACAAGTTGCTAATCGGAACAAGGCCTAAAAGGAAGATCCGTGGAAGACTTGCGGATTCATGCATGGAAAATTGGTGGCGGCGAGAAGAAAATAATTTTGGTCGCCAAAAAATTGCGAAGGTTGGAACGGCGAGTTCTTTTACAGTGGTTGGTCATGGTCATTGGCGTCTGGTGCGTACTGATGGTAGGTATAAGATGGACAAAAAAAGATGACGCGTAATGATAGCTAGTGAGGCATACGATCAATGAGCTTTACGAGTATATGGAAGTACCAAGTGAATACAGATAAGAGCCGACAGGGACAAAATGAGTGAAAAGGGGAATATTCCGTGTTTGGTCGAGAGTGGTATCGTGCTGTGAGGGCTGCCGTGGTGAAAAACGATATAAACAAAAAAATGAATGGGTGTGCATACAGAGGTAGAACTACACGGAAAGGAAGTGATAAGAGTGCTGAAGAGAGTGATAGATGAGCGAATAGTGGCGGAAGAATGGTGAAAGCATGCGGTCTGCACTGGACAGTGATAAATGCGGTGGAACGAGAAGAGTTGGAGCGTGCAATCCGCAACCGGTGCTAGTGGGTGGGGCTGACCATGCGCTGGACAAGCAACCCCAAATACAGTTCGTGAAGTGAACACAGGAGGTGTGATGCACCAGCCTAATTGCGCTCGCATATCGTTGCAGGCTGCCTGCATGCCTGATCTACGCCGACCAAAGCGGGGGATCTGACCGCGCACCGCACCGTTGGGATTAGCGTGAGCGTTCATTGATGGTTGTACAGAGGGCTGGGCAGCCACGATAAGGGTGTACAGTCCAGGACCAATAAGACAAGTTGTGAGAACTTGAACAACAGAGCCAACGGGAGCAGAGATCGACAGACGGCCATACGGCATTATCATCCAGGTGCACCAGCCAGAAAGCTGGCCAGTGTACTGCCCCAGGTAGTTGGCCGGCATTGAGGATCACTGGAAAGGAAAAGGCGACACAGAAACGCGGTCTGGGTATAGCTCAGCTCAGGATCCACGGAAGACGGAAAGAAAAATTAGGATAAAATATGGGCTCATCGATGCAGGGGATTCTTAAGACAAATTGAGGCCATGGAACATGAGACTAAAAGATGAAACGCGTAAGTAGGAGATAAAACATTCAATGGAACAGTCATTGATCAGAAGAAATGAGTAGGCTCTGCACGGAATTATGGAAAACACTTAGCTGGGGGAAAGGGCGGCGTCAGAGTTTTCGACGCTATAACTGTGTGTTGAGTTCAGTTAGTGAGCCACACTAAGTGAGAAAAGTGAAACTAGATTTTCCAGTTCAAAATCGCAGAGGTGGTGATAGAAGTATGTGTGGTGGGACCTGATGTGGAAAAGGGGCGACGTCAGCAAGGAAATTTCAAGGGGCTTTGGCTTACTCACCAAGCTTGTGTAATAACTACAGGACAGCAACACGTATATATATTTATACATTTATTTATATATTCAATATAGCGGGCCAGGTCGTAGTTACTGGTGCAGTTCCTATATCGTTGTTGAAGTTCATTTCAGGGCTGCAGACGTGATATAACTAAATAAAGATAGCAAATCGTGGATCGAATGAGAAACCATGACAGTCTGTGGGGGATATTACGGTGTCCACTTTAAAAATGCGAATGCATCTGAAAAAACTCACTTCAAAGTGAAATTGGCTTGATTCTATAAGTCGGTATGAAAAAACAATTGGTGGGCGCAGAAGTGCTTTAAAAAAATCGATGGCGAATTCTAAGGAGAAGCGGTCAAACAAAACATTGAGAATTCGAAAGCTGTGAAAAGATTTAGGAAAGTAAGGTAAAGCAAGAAAGCAGGGTGGTGGCTTGAAAGTCGAGGCGTTTCTCGTAAGCTTGACTTTAGGTCATGTGAACTTTGAATAAGCGCAGAACAATTGGGAAAGAGGAGTTTATCACTAGCATGCACGAATGCATACTTCGACTGAGATGATCGGAAGTACTTTCTGGATTCTTTAGTATGCGAAGAGGAAGAACTTAGAGAGTAGAACGAACCCCGCATAGAGTGTGGTAACAGTACACTGTCTATCGCGGAGTGGCTATCCGGTATTTGAGGCGAAGCGTAAATAGTCAGTAGCTTATACAGAAACACCAGGTTCAGTCTGACGCGGTGAAGCCATAATGATTCGATTTTGAGGGATAAACATCATTCAATTTGGTTCACGTTTGACGACCAACCGATGAGCTGCTTCGTCAATTTTCTCTGAATGCATTCAATAATAACGCTGTCGGACTTTTGCAAACTAGGGAAGATTAAGAATAGCATTTGCGAAGGGGCCTGGCATGTGCTTTGGACATGTGAACAATGCCTTTTTTAAGCTGAAGGGATCTGAATAGAAGACCAAGACACTTTTTAGCCCTCGCCTTTTGGAAGACAGCATGTCCGGAGTAGTTGAAAGAACAAGAGCAACTTGAACCAAGGTCTCTTATTACGGGCTGGCTGTTGATGGTTGAACCGCCGAAGCATAAGGAACCAGGAAGGAAAACTCACTTATCGGCGGAGCGTTTCATCATCCAGGCTGAGCACCATTCATCAAGAGCGGCTAGGTCAGCGGAGGTTTTGGGGTTTGTAGTACTGAGGTAGTTTGGCAAAGAAGTGTAGGCTATCTTAACGTCGTCCGCAAACAAGAAAGGCGTACCAATAAATATTGTCGGAAACATCATTTATATATAGGAAGAAAAAAGGGGCTTAAAATGCTGCTCTGAATAACACCACTAGTAACTGGCCCAGGGCTAGAGGTGTGCCTGTTAATCAAGGCGGCCTGTGAACGGTGAGATGAGTACTATGAGAACAAAGAAAGTAGCGGATCAATAACGCCAAATGATTGTAGCTTCGTTAGAACGAGGAGGTTGGTTACATGATCAAATGCTCGAGATTAATCAAGATAAAGAAGAACAGAAGATTTCCCACTTTCGGCAGAGTCGGTGATGGGATTCGGAAAATCATATTGACATGTCATGCAGGACGGTGAACGAAGGAATTCATGTTGGTTGTCATTATTAGGGCTGAGGCCTAATGAGTAGTTAGAAATGTGATCTTTGACTATTTTTTCCATTATTCCGGACAAAATGGGGTTCTGGCTCATAGGACGATAATTGGGTACCTCATGTAAAGGTCCCTTTGCACGAATGGTAACGATTACCGAGCGCTTCCAATTAGCAGGTACAATGCTACCAATAAGTGTAAGAGTGAAAAGGTTAAGCAGCAACAGGGGGAGGTCCAGTCCGCCACTGACAAGAGCAACTGGTGGCAGGCCATCTGGGCCTAATTGAAAGTAGGTTTTTCTGTCGGATAGCAACTTAGAAATAATCCTGGCATCGGAGGGTGTCGTAGAAAAGACATAATCAATGAGTGGTTACGGTGGAGGAGGGGCAATGGCCGCAGCTGGAGCCATGGCTGAAGCCAAGAATGTATTAAAGGCATCGGCTTCACACGGTGGGGAGGTGATAGACGAGTCATTAGCCAGAATCAGAAGTTGAAAGTCAGCCTTATTATCGGCGTTTCTAGACTTATTAAATACAGGAAGAAGTTGCTACTTATTTAGATGACTCAATGCCTTCACTTCTTGGTCACTAAGTTGCTTATTCTTTTGTCGTTGAATAAGTGCGCAGAGGCGGTTTAAACGAATATGGATTGAAAATTCGCCGGCAATATTTGGTTGCTTGAGAAGTGCATGGTAATTCTTAGGGAGCGGCGAGACTAGGGACCTTTTTTAATTACTGTCTGGGAATAATAAGATGATTTGTTCAGACAGACGGAAGGGACGGAGTGGAAATTATCTGCCGCAATCTGACGGTTGCGGGTGGGAAAATTATCATTTCAGCCTCTTTGGCGAATAAGCTTGACTAGCAGGGCCCAATTTTTGCATTGGAATGTATTGTTGGAGGGGTGCGCGGGATTAAACGGGCCGCTAAGTGGCAGGTGGCAGATAACCACTGTATCGTCACTGCCGGGGAAGTCGTGTGTCACTGACATGCCGATGAGAGGTATATTATGAATAAATACCATATCCAGTACGTTCTCGCTTCTGGTAGGTTCGGACACATTTTGTCTAACCACCGAGATGAATACCAGTGATCAGGTCCATAAGATTGAAAGGAGCCGAAAGGGTCAGCCAACAAACCTCAGAATGAATAAAGCCACCCGCAATACGTTTGGTTCCAGAAGGAAGCAAAGAGAGGTATTCGAAAGATCTAATGAGAAGTGGTGACAAGAAACTGGGGGAATAAAGCGAGCGACACACGCGGCCAATATAAAGAACAGTGCTCAGGAGACTGAACCAGGGAGAATCGGGAATAGAATCGAGCGCCGTATGTGAAAGAGGGGTCGTAGTGTAGATTTCCCTGACACCACACCAATTCGGTCTGTTGGTCTTTAGAAGACTGTACCCCACCAAATTATTTGATCATAAAGGTGCTTTCAAACAGCCAGGGTTCCGTTTATAAGGTAGTGTCGCAAATATTTGTGAAGACAAGTTTCTGGGTGCGGGAGTTTTCCAAGAATAGGACGAGGGTTTAAAGAGGCCAAAGATAGACCATTTGTGGGAGATGGCACGTGTATATGGGGGGGGGGCAATATAAGTTGGAACAAGGCAAGCTATCGTGATTGGAAGTAGCGGAGATCAGGGTCAAAATGGAATATGTTGATGATGAGGCTAGTGGATACGTAGATGGGGGAAGGCTTCCAGTCCAGCTGGAGTATTTGTTGCAGTGAGAAGGACTGCTGAGGGGTAGAACAACTTGGCATCAGTGGAGGGGGAGATGTCGGAGCAAAGGGAAAAACCTGTGGGATTTGGTTGGTCTATATCAGACAGAGAGGATTAGTTGCAGTTGAGAAATACCGGCCAGTAGCGATTGAGTATTGACTGGAGGGGGTCCAGATGGCAGGGTTAAAACTGTTTGAGGAATAAGGGCGTAGGGTTTTAGATTAAGCTGCACGTTATGGGGAGGGGTAAGGCTAGTTGGGTGGCACACCAAATATGGAGCAGTTGGTGTCGAGAGAACAAGAGATAGTTGTCATGTGAGGAGCAAGACTTGAGGCAGAGCTGACGGCGTGTGTAGGCCGTATTTTGGTATTGGCAGGCATTAAAGTCGGTGCATCTGTAGAGGCCACTGATGCACAGGAGCGAGGGATACCTTTTGAGGTCGAAACCGGATTTGGGGAGTCAAGCCGAGTTGATTTAAGAGGAGGCAGTGGAATGAAAGAGAGGTTAGTGCGAAAGGTGGGAAATCTAGTAGACCTTTTCCTCCGGACGGCGAGCATTTTATCACCGGAGGAAACAGACAGAAAATTAGAGCTGTGGATGTACCCAACGGGCGATGAAGTGAGAGAACGAGGCAATAGTTGGTGTCCCTTACTGGGCGGCAGCAATAGGGGAGAAGCGGAAATGTCTAGATCAACGGTATTTGGATCAGGTTTCAAAAATTCCAGTGCGAGAGCAGATAAGAAGGCAGCTGATGGTTGTGAAGGAGCTGAAGGCGCGTGTGAAGGTAAATCGGTGGGGATTTAAGAAGAAGCGGTGGAGCGATCAGCTGTCCGCGTCGAAGGCTCAGGACTATCAGGCGTCTCCCTCGTGGGAAAAGTCGAGAGAGATCTGGAGATTTCTTTTTGGAGAGGGGTTTTGTGTTCGGCTATTTGAAGGTTTTTATAAGGGGAATTGGAACCTATAGTGTCATGAATTTTATTGCACCTAATGTCAGAGAGATCATCCACAAATCGCATAAGGATTGAACAGTTGGAGAGCTGAACGCTCTTACGCAGCCTCGATATTTGACAAGGAAGGTGAGCCATACCGCAAGCACTTAACAATGTCTGCTTGGGATGCTCGAGGGGTATTCTTTCCGAGACAATAAACAAGCTTGCATTACGGGAGTTTCTCACTCATGAGAACTTCGAACGCAATAGAGTTGATAAGGCGGCCAGCAGCTGTCACGCATCTAGCACTGACCTCAACGTTAACGTTGGATTCCAATGGGGATTTGGTGGAGGATGTTTTATGAATATTTTTGCGAGGCGAGACCTATAAGTTTGTGAATGAAATTCTTGAAAATGGCACATAGATGAAAAAATCTGAAATTATACTGGTACCGAAATGTGTTACATTTTTGTTTTAAATCATGGTTTTTCGCCCTCTTGAACTGACTTTGTCCGCTGGTGATTGGTCGTGTTCCGGAGTTGATGCAATATTTTCACTTTCACCTGCCTCCATTTTCGCATTGTCTTGCACTGTATGCTACATTCCATACAATAAACAAGGCTAACGCCCTTAACCAGACTAGTGGGGCCAGTGAGCTTGATTTATGAACTATAATTCCTCCTCGATGTTATTGGTCAGAAATCTACCCATTTCAGCACCTCGGTAGATGTATTCGCCATCAGAGATACATGAAGATACAAAATAACTGATTTAAAGTTCGTTTGTCCAAATGCTGAATCAGTAACCTTCTCTAGGCTTCATTTCACTGTGATTGGGATTTAGCCGGATTGTAGTGAGGATATGGTTGGGCCACGGTTGGTATCTGGTTGCGCTACTGTTAGGATCCTGTCTGGCAAACCAATAACCAATAATGATTGGAAATTGGATGGGATTTTTTATCTATTTCTGGTTTCTTTTCTTGATAGGTAATGTAGTGTAACCTAAGTGACATTTCTGTCTAAATTATCGTTTCCGGATAAAACGCCATCATGTGCGGACTATCACAATTGCAAAGATTTCGCCTTTGGCGAAACGTGTTGATGCTGGCCCTGTGCCCGTGTTGCCTGAAAATCTCCTCGTGGGAACATCGGCGACGATGTTCCATATTTATTACTGGGGGTGCGATTGCAGTGTTAACAACCCTTGCAGAATACAGAAACCGTGCTGATCCCATCAACCTTAACAATACCCAGTGGGTGCCATCAACTTCGTCGACATCATTTCAAGAGGTTCAAGGAGCGCCGTCTACGTGTTTGACTGTAGCAGACTTTGGAGATGATTATGGTATATTGATGTATACAAATAATATGAACTCCTGCTATCAGATAATAAAGAGGCTGATAAGGCCCTTAAAATGCTAAACGGATTACCCCAAGATTATGATAAATTTCGCTTTGACATGTCACAACGCGCTGCAGTGCTACGCATACTTGGGAAAAGTCTCGCGAACATTCTGGTGGACCTCAGGACTGTGTGCTGGACACCAAAGCAGTGCAAATTCCGGAGTTTACAAAAACGGAGGCTATTTTCACGTGAGACTTGTTAAAGACTGTCTGGTTTGAAAAAATTACTGAAGCTGCCGGAACGCATCTTGGATATACAAATACACCGTGAAGGAATGGTCATTTATCGTTCCTCCGACTTTCAGTTTTGGCCGATATTAGCAAGAACAATCAAACCACAAATGGGTGAAATATTTACTGTGGGATTTTACTGCGGTAGAGGTAAACCGAAACCCGTTGAACAGTTCCTGCGGGATTGTATTGATGGACTGAAGATGGTGTTAGAACACGGGGTTGTACGTCACGGTGTGTCCTACGAAAGTGCTCGCTGTGCAATTATCTGTGACACCCCCGTGCTGGAGTTTGTTTGTCAAGTTAGGAAACACAACTGTCATTTCCGGTGTGATAGTTGCATTCAGCCAGGATACTGCACCTTTGGTAAAATAGTCTTCCCATCTATGACAGCCATATCAAGGATAGACAAAAGCTTCCACGCTGAAAGACGCAAAATGCACTACTTACCGGAGTCCAGCCGTCCATTTTTGGCTCTGAACACAGACATGGTTCGCACGTTCTGCCGTATCTATATGCATGTGGTATGCTTGGGTGTAATGGAGAAGTTGTTCCAGTCCCGGCTCGATGGTCCCCGGTATAAGTTTGCAGGTATTAGCGCATCTGTTGCCCAGGGACTAGAAAATCGTATTTACCATCACGTGTTGGTATTACGTGTGATTTTCCGCGAAAATTTTGACATATCAGCGACATGGAACGCTGAAAAGCCAGCAAATACCGGCAATCCCTAATTAACCTGGGACTCATATGTTCGCCACGTTTACAACGAGATAATGCGTACCACTATTTTTTGGCACTATCAGTGGCGGAGTACACTCTTTGTCATCCCCGTTTTTATGTTCGTTACCACCAGTTCGAAGCCGATCTTCTCTCCATGTTTGTTCAACAATCTGAACTTTTTCACAGTTCGGAATAACTCGTTTATCATGTTCACAACTTGATTCATTTGAATGTTGTGTACCTCTACACTTAACGTTGGACTACATGTCCGCCTTTCCTTTTGAGTCCTATCTGGGTTATTTGAAATGTCTTACCAAAGGACCCAGGAGCTCTGTCCAACAATTGTACAAGCGATTGTTTGAGGGCCGATCTCTTCCTCTTCCATTAAAACGCAATTCCTATGTGGATGACACTGGCTGGCCAGTAATCTGAACACCAATATGTGATAACTGTTTCCTTCTTAAGAATGCTTTTTTCTCTGATCGATCTCCAGACAATGTAGTCGTTGTGCACCGGTTTCCTGGCGTCACTGTCAACATTTTGGATAATATTATTCGTTTCAGGCGATTTGTTATTCCGCAACCACTTTTTACAGAGTATTTGCCATCCACTTGTTTTACTTCTTCTCCTTCGATAAGTCAGGTGTTGATGTTTCCTGCACTACAACCGCCGACATTGAGTGTAAATGTTTTTTATTGCCATTCTTAACGTACTCCGTAGTCATGCTTGTCTTGCATACTTTTTCAAGAACTAAATACTTTTATCACCAAGGAGTTTTGTTTCAGATTTTATGGCTCGTACGTATCCCGAACAGCTGTTGAGTTTGAGTTATATATCACAACTGGCTGGTGGATTCTAGGAACACAAGATGGCCACGATTGAAGCGAGCCTCCGAATATCGAGGCCGGTAATTTTAGGTAAACATTTGCCCGACGACATTCCCGTTTATGAACGCCGTGAACTGTTCAGTTCAGGTACGAGTACTTTTTAAAACTTAAACTAGTGCACCAGAAAGCCTCCATGAGATTCAGGAGTGTCAGTCACAATATTTGCGGGATGCCACTTCAGAGGCTCCTGCCGCTACAGTATCAACGACACTGTTTGCAACGAGGTATACAACAGGCAAAGTGTATTCAGTTGGCATTTTCCTACTCCTGCAGACGACTCGTCCCCTTTTTTGGAACGGACTCAGAAGATACCGATTGCGAACCAAACGGGAAGGAACAATCGCTAGAGCCGATAGTTTTTTCAAGCATACCGGTACAGTGTCTTACTGTCAGTCAGACAGCGAGGTATCTCAAGCAACCTAACTAAATATGTCCTGTCATCCGGACTGTCCTTCACGCCACAACTATCCTGTGTATTGGAAACCGGCAGTCAAATTCCGATATTTTCCCTATATCGTAAGCCAACCAGTTTTGACCATACTCAGTTATTCCATCATGAAGCCTTAGAAATGCTAGTTCTACTAGTTTAAAAGAGAGGTCCGTCGAAACAACACACACCGACGTGGAAAAATTAGAAAAACCTGGACAAATTGCGTGCTTCAGTGTCCGCCACGGTGGGAGATATGAACATAAAATTCTCCACCATCGTTGCACCGCTGAACTCTGGGTTTGAGGCATTACGGAGCTGAATAAACGATCTATCCAGCTCAAGACCAACACCAGGCGTGCAATTAATCTACGAACCGACAACAACCACCACACTGGCAGACTTTAAAACCTTGGACGGTGATTTGGATGTTCCGTCGAAGTGCGAACACCTGGTAAAATCACAACATTGCTCATTACTTGTCCGGGTTTCCATGCTTTTCAGGACTATAACAAACAACCTCCGAAATCTGTCCAAAAAATGTTGTCCTTGATGATATGTGATGAACTTGCAGAGTAGTGCTGCTGGTCAGGCAGAGTTACGAAGATCGCCGTTTCACAGCTGCTGCTAGTGAGAGTAATTGAAGGCGGGATTCTTCTTATCACACTATTCATACGACTTTAGATGCCATTAACAACAGTGAGCGGCTGAAGGATATCTCCGACTGGGATATCGAGAAGCATATACAACACTGGTTTGACAACGCCAGGGACCGCGGATCGTCGGTGGGAAACCCAGGTAAAATATGTCATTCGCATGCGTTTTGAAATTCAGTGGACCACTGCTTCACGCGTAATTCTACGCGAAACATTCCGGAGTACATTTATGGAGTATATAATTTTGACGCTTTCTTTTACGAATTTCTAATAAAAACCCAATTTTTATCAATATCACTACCCATGGGCGCACGTAACTGGTGCTTTTTCGTCACTTTCCTTTACCATTCCTGGAAGAAAACGAAAAAGGGAGAATCCCCTGGATTGACCAGCATATTGTTTGACTACTTGGCTATAGCACAATTTCAAGCAGGCATTTTGCTACTGGGTTTTATTATTTTAGTGGTATACGAGGGAAAGTACACGAAATCGGAACTGTAGGTCGTTTACCGATATTCAATTAACTGGGTTAGGAATACTGATAAATTCAGAAAAGCATTTCAAGGCCACCGGGAGGTTGGACTACCCCCATCAGGAACCCATTGAGGCTCAATCTGGATGAGTTTCCCATCCCAATCAAAGCCCTACCTGTGGACTAGACTGCCCCAACCAAAACTCAATGCATTCCTTTGGAATCCTAATCAAATCCCAAGGAGGACTCATCGGGATTTGGTTGGGATTGCTACACGGGCAAGTTTTTCAAGATGAAATGTTCGATGCGTTGAGTGATGCCAAGCCTACAAAGTCACAGAGGTCAACCGAGCATTGTTTTAGGGCCACGGGAGCCTGAATAGGCTAATTTTTCCTGGCAACCGGAGTATGAGGGGACGGGGTATTATTGGAAGATCCCTTTACAACATGTGGAATTTTGAAGTACCAAACAACGCTGTGAGTGGGGCGGAACAGTAACGGCAAACTAAGGCCATTTCAGAGTTTAACGCTGAGGAAAAATTCCCTGAACTTCTCTGGATTACTTGAATGTCCTAAAAAGCTGTATTTTTTAATGTTTCCTGATATAACTGAGTGAAAACTATCTCGATATAAGCACTCGATACGACCAGGTGTAGGGCAGCTGTCACCTGTCAGCAGGTAAGAGACTTGAAACGTGGAACAAGCTAAAATTGGATAACGCATCCTGTCGGGCATAGAAGTAATTATGACGGTACTGGCATGTACCGAATAAGAGCACCACAGAAGCCGATGATAACAGAACAAGGCATAAAAGGAGGCCCTTTTTGGAAAGAGATATCGAGTGAATCTCTCGTGAGCGACCACCGACCGGAGCTAGCGGATGGATCTGGTTGTGCTCCGAACTTTCAAACCAAAAGGCACCTGGCGAAGTTAACACGAAAGGTGCGATCTGCCATCCCAGTTGGTTCTGCACGTAGTTGCAGAACGTCCAGCACGCCTGGTGTACACCGGCTAAAACAGTGGATCTGACAGAGCCCCGCACCGTTGGGGTCAGGGCAAAGGTGCACTGTTGGGGTTAAACTGGGGAGGAAACAGTGTATGTCCGGTAGGTCGTGACCCGGACGGTTCGAGAGTTAAAGTTTCTCAAAGAGCAGCTAATTATTACTTGGCAAAGAAAGATCCACTAAATCTGAGCTTTGGCCGAGTTTATAGCTCACGGTCTTAAAATCCTCAAAATGCCATCAGGTTTAGTTACGGCTGTTTGGGGATGCTAACTGGAGGCCATCGGGGTTTAGTCTTACTTCGTCCCAATTGAGTACCAAGAATTAGCTGTAAAAAGGTTCGGTTAAGTTTATTTCAGTTTGCGAAGGACGGAGGGGGCCGAGATTAACTGCGCATCAGGTCGTTTCGTGGTCGGCTTGTGTTCTTGGGCCCCATCCCCGCACTTCGATGGTTTTGTCTAAAAAGCAGAGTTCGCGGGGCAGTATCACCTCTGCAGACGTTAGTTCATTGACAAACACACCTTTATCCGGCCTCTGTTTCAAGCAACTCGCTTTGGGAGCTGTTCGGCCCAGAGATAACCCAGGGCCGTCTTGAAAGATGGCACACAGCTGAATCTAACAGCATCCTCTTACAGTCTCATCCACATGGAAAAAAGCCATTTGTAAAACATTTAGCTCGACTGTTCGGCCTCGGATGTGCCCCTTGTAGCCAAGGACCATTCCCCCTGGTGTCGCACTGAGGGACAGAGTCAAACAAATCACACACGTGTATTCCCGACAGACGCTTTCAAATATTGAGCTCCGCTATTCGGCCACCCCAGACAGTACATAACACCAAAGCGCAGAGATCAGGATCTTCTAGACACCTAGCGTAAAACTTCCCCCTCCTACGGGTGATCATTTTAGTTGCAAGCCGCTGTACCCCCTCCAAGCTCTCCTTATCCTTGCTATAATAGAAGCACGAGCCTGCCTATAATACGCCAGGAGTGGTTACACCAAAATCCTGTAAAACTGGATGAGAACTTTCGGTTTTTGCCCGTGACAATATTGCACACCCTGGTCAATAAAAGCCCGGCCATATTTGCAGCTCCCTGGCACTATCTTGAAGGCCTAAAGTCCTGAGTCACCACCACATCTAGGCGTTTTACCTCAGACACTCATCCAAAATGGAAAGTTTCCTTTTCCTCAATGTTAGCGGCTAGAATTTGGCACATGGTGAGATGCAGCAGTGAAACCTATGGTTCCGCCCATCTGGAAACAGTACTGGTGTTCTGTGGTAAATCACTCCCTGCTGTCTTTACATCCTCTGCTAACGAAAAAACACGTGTAGCTCAGTTCTTTTGCCAGGTCGCTTTCGTGGAGGATGAAGAGCAAAGATCCCAGAACTGAACCCTGCGGCACATCCTTGGTAGCCTTCTCCGGCCTGAAGAAACAGTCACCCAACTAGACACGGAAACATCGATTCCCGAGGAAGTTTGCTACTCAACGGCTTGCTTCCCCCATTGTCTCACAGGTTCGCAAATCAAAGTTCAACAGGCGACGACCGACGCAGTCAGAAAACCCCACTCAAATCCAAATCGTCTTTGTGACTTTACCCATTCGTCTTGTCTCTTCTAAGAACATCAGTAAGTTTGTCAAACACGATCTTTTCGGCAAACCTATGTTGTGCAGGCTTCGTTACCGGGACTCAGGCACCATCGCTTTCCGATTACACGTTTCAAGCACGTACACGATGCTGACCTCAGGCTGACAGGTCCATAATCCGCAGCAAACTCTATCTGGATCCCGTCTTATGCACTGCACCAGTCCTTTGGTGTTTCGCCCTGAGAAGAAATCGGAAAGCGGCTGAAAAGTGTCCGGAAAGATCGTATCCAGCCCGGATGATTGTGCTTGCACAAAGGTTTAAACTCAGGGGGCACCTTGTCCCCTCTTGCAGCAAGCCCCGGGAATGCCTGAAAACTCCCTATATCTGACCCCAGCGAACAAAGCATCGGGTCCTGAAGACACACGCCCTTCAGAAAAGCTGGCAATACTTCCGTCGGGCCCTTCCAAGGTACTCACGCTCATACTTGTAGTTTTCAGGAACAGTGCACAAGAGGAAAACTTCTCAGGGTCAGCCGTACCATTGGTAGAGAGTTTCTTCACAAGCTGGTGCATGGCTTCTCGTAGGAAGGCTTGGGCCCGGTTCGGTGCTGTGTTTTAAGCGGCCAACTAGTGGTGCGTGCTGTGAAGTTTGTAATTAGCCAATAGCCTTCTGCGAACAGTAACCGCTCTCGCAACCTTTGGTTTCCACCAAGGCGGTTTGCTCCCACTTCTTCGTTGTTGCAACGGGGCAAACTCTTCCGTCCAGCCTATTAGCCAGGTTTTATTGCCTCAACCTACCTTCCAGCGATGGCTCCGGCACTTTCTGGTACCAAGGTATGCTTAGTGCTCTTACCCGCGGTTGCTTTTCATCCACTTTAGCTTAGTCCTGAATCAACCTGGATCTTCATTAGTTATACCTCACAGCGAACATCGCGCCTAGGACCCAATGATCGCTCTTCCTCAACAGCTCTCCTGTCATCTAAGGGATAACTTCAAGTCAATAAGTGGCCACCTGCAGATTTAGTGCAGACGAAAGTTGCCAGTAGCGGAAGCGTGTTCCTTCCCTTATTGTGTGAGGGAGTGGTTGTGAAGCCACATCACGAGAGCATTTCCTGTGACCCTCTTGGGGGCACATTCGTCCTCCCAGTTTATTCCTGGCAGGTTTAAGTCTCCCAATACGACGAAGCACTGTCGCCCACTCACCGACACCAGTAGAAGCTGAAATAGTTTACAGTCTTCTCCCGCATCTGCTTGCAGTTCTCAGCAGACAAATACTGTCCCTATCGGCTGCTGGCCTAAGCAAAGGCAACATGCAGTGGCTTGTATGCTGAGTTTTACGAGCGTGACCGGGACCTCCCACTGATCATATTCAGCTCTCATGGATAGAGGTAACCCTCCACCCGAGCTACTTTTTATCCCACTCCGTCTCCAAGCGTTGAAGCCACGAACTTGCATGGCTCTCTGATCCTTTCTCAGACATGTCCCCATGATAGCTGTGTTCACTGGTCCATTCGTTTGAGCCAGAAGTTCCTCGCACTCACCCTCCAAGCCACAAGCCTTTGTGGGCCGTGGGGCGACATCTATCAAGTTTTCTGCTTTGCTTATACCACCAAAGTCGGCTGTACCTTCAGACTTAGGTCCCGAGGCGGCATTCCCTTTTATGCACAAGCCGCCACTTGGCCCATTTCCCCTTAAACCTTTAAGGCCACAACGTGCATAGTAATTGTAATACTGACAGTGGAAACACCGGAGGCCCCTTCTGTCTCATTGCTTGGCATCCTATTGCTATTCGAGGGCATCAGGAACTTACTCTTGTTCAACTGTGTGGGTGTTCTTGCAACGACTGTTGTCCGGAGATCGTCCTCATCACCGGAACCGTCCTAACTGAGTTGGCTTCGCGGCCACCTGTTTCCATTTCAGTCCCACCTCCTCTCCTGGTGGTAAGCAGTCGCCGGGAGTCCACCCGCTTTTTGTCCTCTGTGTCCACTTTCTTACCAAATGCTTCATCCGCCTAGCTTTTCTCAGCTGTTACTCTCGGCTTTTCCTGCCTGACTTGGCTATTGCTACGGAGTGCGGCCTCGGGCGTAGATTTTCCAGCAGGCCTGTCGTTGGCCCTAGCTACTTGCAGAACCAGCTTCTTGATTTGCGGTTTTCTTGAATGCGGTGCTTTTGTGCCGGTGTACCCTGTGAACCAAATGCGGTATCTGGTGTGATCCTTACACACCCTCCTGTGGCTTGCTCAACTCTTGATGCCAGGTAGAGCAATAGGTCCCTGCAGTATGCGCTGGCAAAGACTGTGGGCAGGGACCTTGGCTTTAGTGTGATTTATGCCTTTCCAAGCCCTGCTCTATGTCTCTGTGCCTACTTACAGTTAGATGATGGACTCTACATTCTCAAAATATTCACGTCGTGCTCATTTTTTGCATTCCTTTTGACCTGCGCCTCTATGATCACCTGGTCAGCACAGTCATACGGGGGGAGAGGCTGGTTCTTCCCAAAAGCTCCCTTGGTGAAGACTTCCAATTTTTGGGCTCATCTTTGAGCCCCCCTATATTCTGTTTGAGCTTCTCCAGTTTTGTCGCTTCATTGGGTTTATTTTGTGCCCTAAAACTACACAGCTTGCCTTCCTGTGCCAGCCGCTTGTTTGTCCTAGCTACTGTGCGCGTGGTTAGTATCGGGCTCTCTGGAAATGCTTTCATTAGTCTTTCTGCGGTTGCCTCGTTTTTCCTATCTAGAGGTTCCGAAAGTATGCGGGAGCATTCATCTGCTGGGGCAACACAGCGAACGCACGTCTACTGCAAAGTTCTGTGTTCCCTGATCAGCTCATAGATTTTCAAGTTCAGGTCTGTGCGACGCTGGTGGTACTACCCGTTGCACCAACCATACTGTAAACCTGTTTCAACATGTTCTTTGCAACTGCTGACCCCATATGAACTTTCGTTGCAAATAATTACCATGCTATCAGAAGGACCAAAAAACGAGCGCCGGGAAAGGATTTTAAAGGCATCAACCAGAAATTCTGGGCGCTTGTAGTATCTGTGTGATTAAACACAACAATCAGGTGCACAAACAAAGAACGCGTTGTCAAAAAACAGTGCTTCCATAAAATTTAACCAGCCGGATCAAAAGATCTCCCTGGTGAAAAGCTCACTCAAGTCAAACCGCAGTACGGAGTTTTGTGAAATGACCACCATTACTTTGCCATCAGGGCAAGCAAATGAGGCCAGATCGGGGAGCTTGAAAATTCAAACTTTGAGGCAATTCATAGGGTGTACCTAAGAGACTGATCCGAGAAATAAGTCGGACAAGGTAAACCATACAAACGCCCACGATATTTTGAGGGAAAAACCTATCAAGTGAATGTATGGCTACCGAAAGAGTCTCTTGTAATAAGCTGGCAAGCGGCAGCGTGACAACCTCTAAGACGACCGTGAAACTGTTGTTTCAACAAGTACAAAAACATAACGAGACGAAGGTTGAAAGTAGGATTATCAAGCTGAAGGGGTAGGATTCGGCGAGAAAACTGGAAAGGAGGAGGCCCGAGGATATTAGCGATGAGAAGAGGATGGCCGTCACGATTGAAGGTCAAATTCAGGTAGTGAGACTCGTCAAGTGAAGGCATTATGGCAGAAATGACTGCCAATACGTTGAGCGAAAAGGCGGCATTTCTGGTAGCCCGGTGTGTTGAAGAAAAGCAAAGCAAAAGGGTGAATACAAAAAAGCTCACCTTTATTGACCACGCAGTGACTACGGCAAAAAAGCGGAAAAGTAAAAGCTACAACATTCCTTAGCCAGATGGGGCTCAATCCAGAGTTACCAAACCAACATTTTGAACCAGAACCTTATGCTTAATGACCTACTGCGACAGCGAGGCAAAGGAAATAGGTAAAAATCCAAAATGCTTGGGGTAAATGGCCCAGCTGCAGCGTGTGAAAGGATACAAAGGCAACCGTAACAAGATGGACAGATGAAAACAAAAGATTTAGCGAGAAGAGTTCGGAGGTTTCGAGCTACCAGTAGAGCCTGGTCTGCTGAATTTGTAAGCAATGCGCAGCCACGAGCTTCAAAAAGATCCAGAACAAATTGGAATCCAAATAGATATACTTCCCTTCGATGGGTTAGGGTTTAAAGTGCTCAGTGGTGTTCCTTCTGTGCTCATACGCTCTGAAGTTATTCGAAGAATAGAAGATTCCAGCAAATATAGCAACAACGAGGTTGAGCAGCAGCAACCAAAGCTGGAAGAAAAGATGAGGGTCCGATATGTCACTAAGATTTGATTAAAATTATTCGAAATTTCGAGAAGGATATCTCGTGCAATTGAAGTAGCTTTGTTTGTAATACAAAACCCTGAATAATGGACCAAGGTTTCTTAAAATCGTTCACTTTGTTCGTCTAAAACTTCGAATTTTGTAAGAAACTCTGGAATGGAAAATGATTTCGAGTGGTAATGAGGTGAAAAGTAAGAGCTTGTTGGTTGGGTAATAAGATAATAATTCAGTAGAAAACTATAAACTTGGAACCAAAATATACCGCATGGAATCATAGAGAAGAAGCCAGAAGGACTTGGTTCGTGAAAGAACTATTGACGTCATGAGTGGGGTTTCGGAACAATTCATGAGGCATATCAAGTGAAAAAACTGGGAGCAAGTTTCTCGTCAGAAGTTGTTCAGGGAGTAGGGAGTTAACATGGTATGACCTTATGTGAAGCAAAGGCAAACATAATAGACAAACATCGAAAAAGCTTACAAGCCACGGCAATACTGTGGCTACGGTATATATGTATGTATAATTGGCGAAGATGAAACTAATGTCGTGAAATTAAAGTCAATGGCTTTTTAGTTTCGTTTGGGCAACAGTTTATTTTACGAATTTAGCAATAATTTTGGTACTGGTAGACCATTCGCGACTACTTGTCCAATCCAGCTACACCCGGCTGAAATGAACTCCATCTGACAAAGTTTTACATAAGGGCTCCCTTCTCGGGCCGCTTCCGTAATACTACCGTGGCATATTTGAACAGTGCGGTAAAAGAACCCTTGAATTCCACGAGCTCCACACGAATGTTGTTCCTTCCTGGACACAATTTATCCAGTACCACCCCTCCTTCGAAGGTGGAGACATTGCGCAGTGGAAGCATACCAACGATTCATTGGCTGTTGTTAAGCTGAATTTTGGGACCATCTAAGTGTCTACGTGATTCTAGTGCATTTGGTCACCACTGGGAGACGGCGCAATAATGGCACACTAGCTCAAGTGTTTCCGCGAAATGCTAACTAACCAGATGAGGGACCATTCGACTCGGGGAGAAAAAACGTGGACGCGTGGGGAGCTCGATAATTTTTACGCCACTTGAGCTCACAGGGCATTAACTCCGGATGGCGTTTTTCGTGATTTTATATTGGCACTGGCAGTACAAAGCCTACCATTCCAAAATCTTATCTAGGTACTTTTCCCCCTGATGCTCATGTTAAACTCTCTGGTTATAACCCCACGCAACCACTAACAAATTCATCAGTGCTTTACGCTGTCCAGCTAGCCCGTGGCGTGGAATCTGTTATGCTTGGAAATTATCCCGTTTATCTTGTGAAAAAGGGAATATAAACGCCCCCAGTCCTTATACTCACTCCTTGCACACGGCTACTGGTCCCACTGTTATGGGTAGTCAAGCCTCGACGCTTGAATGCCGCTGGTGGGTATCGTAACCCATCTGTCGGTTCACGCCGTCGATGGGCCGTCCTGTAGCTCGTGGTTCCGTGAGCCCGGCCCAAAGCCGGCTTGAGCACGATGCCTACGCATCATCTGCCAGTGAGACTAAGCCACCTATCAAACTGTGTCAGACCATACCCTCACAATCAGCCGACATAGCCTAATGCTTGAGCACCACATTGAGTCCTTACGGCCATCATTTTGTCGAACAGAATGCTGTACACACAAGGTGTGCAGACTTCTCCTTCCCGTGCGCTTCTGCGTTCATGCCATTCTGTTCTCCTGGTTGCATGTTGGCATGGCCACCTACAGTGCCCAGAGCAAAAGTGCTTAAAGGTACAGCAAGTAAGTCGCACCTGTGATCTAGGCTCCGCTCGTTCGACGGAAGTTCGAAGAAAAGCAAAAATTTCTGGACATCTTCACTCGCAGAGTAAGCCTTTTGGCCATTCCAGTAGAATTCTTGGGCGGTATTGATCATGCGTTCATTTTCAATAAGGCTCCGATCAGCTACACCTCAGAGCTTACGATCTAGGCACTTGAGGATTGTTAAACTGAAGTCTTCTTTTGGCTAATGTGCTGGTAGCCTTCCAGGGAATGACCCTCGGAAACTCTCTTTGAGAAAAACCCTACCGATCTAAGGAATGCGGCTTTACATTGCCTGATATTGCTGCCCGTATATTTTTCAACGTGCAGACTCCTCGCTCCATAGTGAGTGAATTTAACCTTCCCCAGCATAACACATTTTCAGCAGGCTTTGACTTTACATTCGTCACCGAATTATGACTAACTGATTCCGCCCCAACTGACCCAGCCTCGCTTCCTGGCTACCAAGTATTTGGAACGAAGGGAAGTAAACGCTGTGGAGGCGGCTTCACATATACCATCCTCAAATTCCCCACGTACCTCATCTCTCACCAAGCCATCGAATTTGAACCAGGGTTCATTTGGTTGACGATTCCGCCACATGATTTGTCTTCTCACATCGGTTGCATCTACCAGCCTACGAATCAGTCCGTAGCTAATCTTCGTCCTCTTGCAATGATTCTACTTACTTCGCTCGGGTTCCCTCGAGTCGCAAAGGGTTCGCCGGTGACTTTACTTTTCCCAGTAATTTTCGACAAACCTGCTGAGCTCCGAGGAAGCCGATACACTTTGTTTCGTGCACCAAAGCGGGCCCTTGGACTCAACATACACCTTTTTCTAACCAGAAAGGACAACCTACTTGAATTAAAATGTACCGTGAGATTATTTTATATGATTGACCAAACCGTGGGTTACTTACCGGGTGAGGATAATAAGATGATGTTCCGCAGGTTCTCCGTCCCTCAACAGAACCCCGATCTTCTAAAGTCAACAAAGCCGATGCCGTTTGTTGACCGAACCGAACCAATCACTGCATTGCGCGCGAATAGCCGGGACAATTACTTTACAACATATGATCGACGACTTGCATCCGGCAAGTTTACCGTCAATCTTATGCTCACACTGAGATATCGGTGGAGAATGCGTCTGTTGACCGGACCAAACTAGTTACTATGCTGCGCGCAGAAAACCGGGACAAATTCTTCATGACATATTTTAACGAGGACAACAACACACGGCAGAGTACTTGTATTTCACTGGCCAAACAGGTCAAGTCATAAAACAGACAACCGTTTATATAGGCCTCCTTCCAGACTGCGCTGCACCAAGATTGCCACTGCCTCTGCTTGAGGGCTTCGGCTGCATTCTAGCCAGCTGCCCGTCTCCGAGGGCTTGCTTCTCTTGAACGTCATTTCCCTTCGATCGATCCGATTATCTCCATCAACGGCTCCATCGACAGACTCTCACCTGAGCTATCTAGCTGGCTATCGGAGATCCGGCTGCTTTCTCTCTGGTAATCCGTGTGTCTTCTCTTACCTGCTTCGGGACGCCTGCAACATATTCACCGCCTGTTCTTCTGTCCGTGGTCCTTGTTTGGTTCGTTTTTTCGCCTTGATATTCAAGCCGTTCCCTCGTTCCAGCTTTTCTTCTTACAATATAACCCGCAACTTGCGTCTGGCAAATTTTACGTCAACCTTACGCTCATACTGAGATGTCAGTGGAAAATACTGATGAAACCATATGTGTCGGCCCTTGAAATGATGTGGAGTAAACTCCGGGAGAACCTTGCGGCTAATTCGAAGTCCGACAGCATATCTCCTCGAGTGCAGACATGTCACCTTTCTTAGAGTATTCAGGAACTTTCCTAGGAACATTTTCCTGGGACAAAAATGCCCGGCCTTAGGAAGCTATGAAACATTTTTCAAACTATCTCGTTCATTGCGAACTAGAAAAAAGGCATTTTTTAAAGAGTACTACACCTACTCACAAAATGAAGCTTATCGCATTCCTGGTCGTAGCCCTGCTGCACACTGCTCCCGATTCCCTGCGTCGTTGGGACACGATCTCTCTGCGAATGTCCCCAAACTTTCGTCCTCCCTTTGAATTTGTCCCCCAGGAAATACCTCTACTTCTATCACGGGTTTACTCCCCCTTGAGCCACGACCTCGATGGCTTTCTATGCACGCCCTCAAGTGAGAGTAAACTCAGAGTAACGCCTCTACTGCCAAATGTATTCAACCTGTATCCGAGGTGTCAGCACTTGGTAACTTTGACAAGATTTCAAGCCATCGACCGACCTACGGACCTACGGATTTCCCTGCACAAAGGCATCTGCAACCGTTCCAAGCACTTTGGCATGGTCAAAGAACTTGTAGTGATCACCTTCCAGTCCATTCGCTAGGTCACTGTTCAAAGGGGCTGAAGGCAAAGGGCTCAAGACGGATCCCTGTAATTCGTCAATAGGCTACCTTCACACGATGGATAACCTCCATCTAACTCCACATGAAACTGCTTTTCAGTAAGTCCTCTGATTATTCGCCTCCCTGACACAAAACAATGTACGGTTGTGGTTTACTTCGAGGACACCAAAGGTGTGCCGGATTGTGTGATCATAAGGTTGAAGCTTAATATTAGTGGAGACAAAGCGGGGTTCCTTGGACAACTAATTTGGTAAACGGAAAAAATTGCGGATATTTTAGTTGTTACATAAATAAAGACCCCCGGGCTCAACGTTAATTCTTTCAGCTTGCTAGCCAACAGGCTGTGGTTTACAGTGTCAAATACCTCCTGGAAATCCACAGAGAAAACATCTCAAAACCCTCTTTTTTGTCTTGTCTCCTAGTTTCTTCATTTGAGTGGTATATCAGGTCGGAAAATCTTGGTTTCTGGAAAACTAGTTGGAGCTGGTGTATTGACGTCAACCTGTGGCTTTCAGATGCTTGATAATGCACTTCCGGAATTCCCTATTCCTGGCCTCCACAGTGCTGACAGGAGGTTCACCGTCGGCACTTTGCACACGTATTTCTATTGCTCTCCTTGCGGGTTGCAATGACGCTGGATATGAGCCAGTCCTAGGGCACCTCACCTGCTTTCATCAAGGCGTCGAACAGAAGTTCCGGTGGTTCGGCTAATAGGTCGATCAAAGGTTTCAATACTGCTGGATGAATTCTATCAGGTCCCCTGCCTCAAGCAATACCAACATCCTTATATTCTCTTTGCTTTGCTCTCACAGACTCCGGTGCCTAACATTTTCAAGATGCCCGTGTTTCGTCTTATGAGTAATCCTGGAGTTTCTTGATCGGGCAAGTATACCCCCGGAATAATGGCGGAAGGTTCTAGGCCTTTTCATGCTCCGTTCATTCCACCGTACGGTTTTCATTCTGGACTCCGTCTACTGCTCTTTGAAAGGGTGGCCTTTGATAGCACTAAACTGTGGTACACTTTTGTGCTCCCCTTGAAGTTTACATCAATCCTCTTCTCGCAGCTTTCCCGGCTCTCGATCGCTATTCTCAACGCTATCATTCTAAATGCCGTTTACTACAGAAATATTTGAAGCAGCTTGTAAGAGCATACCGCTATTAGGTAGCCTGCTTTTACTCAAAAGGTTTTTTGCTTGACTTCCCCCCAAGACGGGGTACTCCCCCTCCATTAGTGTCACCAGGGAGCCACTTCACCGGCGATTTCTAGCGGTTTCACCTCGAAGTGTGGCCTCTGTGCCTCCATATATTCTTCCTCTCTTGGCACTAGCCACTGGACTCAGAGCGCTAATTCTGGCAGCCCTACTTAGTTCACCCTGGTGAAATTCCTCACTTACTTTCCGGGTGCCCTTACTAACTCGAGGTTCACGGCAGTTCTTAGCACACCTTGGTAGCTCTTTGCAACCAGATGTACCAGAGCTAGCCTTTCTAGATCGTCCGGAGCCCTCGTGCCGGCCAAACCAAGCAGTGATGGTGTCTGGAGACGCCCCTAGGTAGTGACCCGCTCTGCCTCCGTGATACAGGATCCTCAGTTCAATAAAATCTCCCAGTCTCTCATAAAAGTTCACCCTGGGGCCGTTCCGGTCCTCCAGTATATTTTAGTTGCGTTAAAACCATTCAGAACAGATGTCTTTAACCTTGCACTTACCACCCCTGGTAGACGGGACCACGTTTCTTCATTTTCCCCTTGGCGCGATCCTGGAAATCTACGCGTACAGACCATTGAGATCTCAGGTCTTATTGTCGTGAAAACTGCTCCTAAGGCTTTGCAAGTTCAGCAAAGCAAGCCGTTCGTCTTCGTAGGCACTATGACGTTGTGCCGCGAGTACTGCCACCACCCATGTGTCCGTGTTAAATATGGACGCGATGGACTGCGTATTCTTTTCGTCGCAGTTCACTCATATTCTCGGTCTGCTGCAACCACCTTGGTAAGTTGCCTACCGTCTGTACCATTCGTTTTAGCCCGAGGCTCCAGCCACTTTCTTCCTATATTTGCTGCTGTTGCATGGTCTACAAGTATCCTGAGCCTTCGCTTACCCGCTCTTGGCTCATCAGGTAGGAACTTTGTTCCTCAGGCATCTCGCCAGATAGCACTGACCTTTTTTGCACAAAGGTTCCCTACACCTCATCGCTTCTGTTCAATCTGCCTTCGCTAGCAGCCTGCGGGGAACTTCAATCAAAAGGATCGTGTGTTGCCGTCTGATTTCTCATTTTTCTCGTGCGTACCATATCCATCTAGCTTGCAGTAGCCGCCTTTGAAACCTCTATCACCTACACTGTTTGATGAGTCGTCCGAACTAGTATCTGAGGCTGCTTTATCAGCAGCGTGTCACAACCTATTAAGTGAATACCTACAGGACCTGCTCACTTTTGATTTGGTTTTGTATCATCAAGCGCAACTCAAATCACCCCACCTTTGCTATGTCTTACGCCCACAGTCATGCACAGAAACCCGGCCCTGTTACGTGGATTGAAATATTCCATATGTCCAGGAAGTGGCCCGCGCTTTTTTCTATATACTGCCTCAATTCATTGTCCCAAACGCATTAACTCTTCGAAGGGGACAAGCCCGAGGATATTCACCGTCCGCAGAATTTTCACCACTTGGTGACTCATTGCCCTCGCGCACCGCATGTCTTCCTTCACATAGGGTCCTGGCATACATTTAAAGCTCACTTTTTATTTCGCCCCAGGGCTATGTGGCTTGAGGTTTGCAACCTGCGCACTTCCGCTGCGGTTTTCATTACCGATCCTTCTAAATTCATTTGTCTGTTCTAGAAAATCTTCAACCAGTTATATGTCTGACTGGATCGTTTCATGTTCCGTGGTTTTCCTTCACCGAGGTCCTTTCCATTTTGGAGCTTCTTTCTCTGGTCAACCGGAGCTTCGATTATGCACACCCTCTCTTGTTCTCCGGCTGGCTTAGGATCCTATACTTAAGTCCTTATATATGTGGTCTGCCGTTCAACTTCCTGTGACTCTTTGGGGGGCACGTGATCCCCAACCTGTGAGTAGTCTGATTGTGGTTACCTTGGAGTGGTTTTCTCTGGCTTCTTTTCCTGGGCTGTCTGCTTCTATTCCCTGACTGCTTTCCGGTTTAAGCAAAGGATTACGATGCTTTCAGAGCCGGCATTTACACTCTCTGTACTTCTAGGTTGACGCTTGACATTTGCCATGCCCCGAATATCACCGCCTTTCTAAGACTTCACACCCCACACGAAACCCCAAATCACATGCACTGCACATGATTCCGCTCTTACAGGAGGTGCCTTCTGTGCACCCCTCGTCTTCATCTTTGATGACACCTCTTTTATTCTTACCATGGGATACAGGAGCATTTTGTTTACCCATGATAACTAGCAACTGGAATGTAAGTGAGTTACCGGAGGCCTCTGTGCCAGTTAGCAAGATAGACCCGGCGAACCATGTTGTTAGACTCAAAATGTGATACAAATGCACGGCGACGACCTGAGGCTATATGGCTCGTAGGCATTAAACTGGGAGGTCGCCTAACTGTTGATTTCTCCACCCAAAATCACGCAATAACTGATCTTCTCTTTGTTCGCAAGATTTTACCGGAAACTCTTCCCGTCCCTTATTACTGTTTTGTTGCAACTGAAAAAAACTTGCTTTTCATACAAACCAACCTGGCTGTTTTGCCGCTCTATTCAGTACCGTTTATCAGCTTTTTGTTTTGCTCGCGAACGTAGGACTTCCTAGCCCATTTTGGCATGGCTTAACACAGTTGCGAAGTTACCGTCGCTATCTTACGTCCACCTTAAGTGATGCTAGTTTCTCCATTCTGTGGACGATGCCGTACCCACCGATCGTGCACCCCTGCACGATCCTTGATAAGTTCAGGGAATATACTAAAATTTGTGCCATCATCATTTTCAATACCCTACCACACAATATCGTTGTCATCCGTGGTTTGTCTGCTTCTACGCAGGGAACTGAGAAGAGTAGCCAAGCCGCGCCTCAAGTTTTGCCGGTTTCATCCGTTTTGCCATTTTGTTGATTCCCATATGTCTTCCTTAAGTGACCGTCGAGTGTGTCAACCCCCCTTCAGCCACCAACAACTGTCCCCTGGATGGCATGGAACTCAAATGACTTTGTTTTGGTGTTGACGACGAATTTCTTAACTTAACTCTCCTAGAAGCAAAAGCTTTACATTTCACCCCGTACCTACATTTGAGCCTGTATCCGCTATATTATTTAAGATACACCTGCTGGCTAAGTCTCCTCCTCCCCCGCTTTCTTGTCCATATGGCTTACACTGATCATCATTTCAGCCTTATTGCAGATGTCTTCAGGCATGCCAATGTACAATGTGGTGAAAATGATGGACGATGAAAATCAAAACAACCATGTGGTTAGCGAGTAATGGGTTTTGGAGGACGAAACCAGTGCGTGCACACCAAAAATGCCAGATGGGATATTCTACCGTTTGATGAAAAGTCACAAAACGTTGCCACTGGAAGCACCAAAAAGACAAGTGGACGATTTTGTTTACACTGGTAAATCAAAAAATTACCCGGTTGTTAACAGTCAGCCATTTAGGACTAAGCGTGGTTAGTCCAGAGGCAGGGCGAATGTAATCTGTTTTCATGCGGCCATGGCACTGTGATATTTATTCTGCCCACTAAAAGGATCCAACAGGCTTCGGTTGGGACTTCCATTTTTTCATTTGTAGGAAGCGAATGATGGATACCGTCCGGAGGAGGACACACCACCTAAACCTTTCGTTCTGTGTATCCACCGAAAATACTTCCAGACTCTCGGTAACGATCGTGTTTGGCAGCCATCAATGCATTTGCTGCCCCAACCAGTGCACTGAGGATATGGGTGGAAATCAGCAAGCTGACACCCAAATCAGAATAAAAAACGATTTTGGCGGAGCTATGTCAGGTATAGAATCACCAGAACCGCTGCTTTTCGAGATGGCTGACGGAAGTCGTTCTCCAATATGTAGGAAATTATTTTTTTAACCATATTCTCCATTGCTTCGATCAAGATCACCTGGTTCGAGAGCAGCTTGCCAGAATTCACTAGTGACACTGTCGCAAATCAACACGTTTTACTTTAAATATTATCTAGAAGATTTGTGGATGCCAATCTGTGAGCCACCAGTGTAGATGGCACTCTTGAAACCTCCATCACTGAAGGACTGGCGAACGCCACTATAGGTTAAACCGCGTTCTTGAGTTTCATCACTTTTCGAATGAAACAAGTTGTCTGACGGAGGCTCTGTTCTATTTACATCACTCACAATTATACTTGCCCAAAGTTTTGGGCCAGAGGCCCTTCGGGATTCGTTTTTCCGCTGGGAAGTTTGAGCCCTTTTGGCGGTCTGAATGAAAACGTTCTCAGAAACGGAGAATACTGTCGGCGTTGTAAGCTGCCAACTTGTTACTTATCTTTCCACGTTCAGTGTTATATTCTGGGTTCCCGAGTTAACAATAATGTGCGTTTTTATACCGTAATTGATGCCCTGTCTCATGAATAAAACAATAACACCAGATGTCAGATAGGCAGGGTTCATTACAACTATGCTTCCAAGGAAACGCTGTTAAACGGCTCTTAGTTTGGTATGGGTTCCATTTGTCATTCAAACTTACCCCTCTGGACTGGCTTCTTCGATTCATCATTTGAATCCACGCAGAATTCAAACGTGTCACCAGAGAACATTTACTAGGTGCAGCAATGGACTTGGAAAAATAACACATCAGCTTTTAAAGATTCCGGTGCACCAATTGATGCTCATTTACTAGGAGGGGATGAAGTCGGATTCAGTTGTGAACTCAGATTTGTGCGAAGGTTGGTCCCCCTAATCATTGTCGTCTGGCTGATTGCTCTTAAATAGGTATTTCGTTTTGAACAGGATTTAGTCCAGCAGCAATGAACTACGTGTTTGGTTTTGGGGCCAATTCATAAAATACTACTAGGTTGCATTCGATCAGCCTATAGGCCCGATAGGGGTTGTTGTGGTCGTAACCAAGAGTGAACAAAGAAGTACCTGTTGTCTGGCGTGCCGCTAGCTAAGGAGTCGGAGAGTACGTCAATATTCTCACAGCAAATTTTCCATGAGGCTGCACGTTAATCGGCACAGGTTTCGGATTGATCTCCGATGCGCCAGAAGCAACCTATCTGGAATCTATCGGAGGTTTTTTTATAGTGGATGTTTCATGTGTTCGTTTTCTACTCACTTGGCGTCATCAGGAGGGCCGTCGATAGTTTCTTGATGCAATATCAAGTGCTAATCATGGTGCGTCTGATGAGATTTCAGGGCGGTCGCACAGATTTCATCGATTGAAAACCAGTTTTTGGTATTTGTTCTGTTGATGTGATCCTTTTCAGAGATAACGATTCACAGCCATCTATTTGCATGACTTCTGGAAGAAAAGTAATTGAAAAGTGACTATACCTGATGGCCTTGAATTGCTCGGTCACGGAGACAAAACAATCAAGCCCGATTTGATGCAGGCCTCTCATAGAACAGCTTCAAAGTTGCTTCTCTCACTAGGGCTCGTTTCAGGCACTGACAAGCAATCCGGATCCAGCCGACTATATGGAGAACTTACTTTCAGAAGATCAGCAATAATGCTGGCAATGTCTGCAAAAGACCACGAGCGTTCGGAGACAAAATCAGTGTTTGGCGAACGTGGTACGCATGACTGACTACGCCTGTGACTTTTATCATTTATGATGCCTTCATTTATTGGGATATTGTACGCACTTATGCACATTGCGCGAAATACCACGTTACCCCTTGTACTACGCCTTTCTTCTGATTCCGTGGCAACCTGTACGGAATATGACCTCAAAATTCCTTTACCAGGTTGGACCTTGTGTCTCCATTTTGAAGAAGGAAGGACATTGCGGAAGAAATAAATGAAAAGACCCCCGGATGACTAAGAGGTGGCGTCAGAACTATGGGACAAATTCAAGGGCCGAGACACTTCAGGTGAGATTTTCAGGACAGGAGTGTCCGTCAAACACGTTGTAAACAGATTAGAATAAAAAAATGTAGAGGTAATGACCATGCAGTGGCTACGAGACAAAAACCCAATAGGCGGCGAAACGATGAATGAGTGAATGAAGCTAGTCTGGCAGAGGGATTCAGGCTGGGCTTGTGGCCGTTGAGCTGACATGAAGAAGTTGCCTTAATAAACTTTGAAGGAAGCTGGACAACAGCGCTCGAGGAGTCCTACATCAGCCTTGATGGGAAACTGAATTCTCATGGAAGGAGGTTTATCGAAATCGGAGTGAGGGTATTCGAAGGGCCGATGAGTAAAACCGGTTTTTGTGAGGAGTCCTGTTTTTAGGTACATCCGTAGCGAATAGTAATATTAGGGTGGCAATGACATATTAGTCATATGAACAGCCAGCAGCACGGAAGATATGTCTACCTCAACAGCCAAGTCGTTCGAACGGATGTTCTATGGATCCAAAAGTCTGGGTTTTTCATGAGCCTGTCTCTGGAATTTATAAAAGCTGGATTGGTGCACAACTGCAGAAGCTGGAAGAGACTTGTCTATGGCTAGCTCAAAAATAACTTCTGTTTGAGAAGAGAGAATGCGCAAATAGAGTTAGCTCATTCTTGAGCAGGTGAATGGAAACACTTTAATCTTGGGAAGTCTTCGCAGCAATAAAGTACCATCCATTACGGCGTAAATATGGGGTAATTAGGGTGAAACATAATTAGTCTAAAGTAGAACCTGCCTAGTAATTAATTTTTGCAGGAATTCGAGGTTGAGCTTGATGCCACGGAAAAACGAGGTTAAGTTTTTCTGCACAACATCGTTCAACACAGTGAAAGGGTGTTGACCATCCGATATAATGCTTTGTGGACCTTCTGTGGATACTATCAGCAAAATTGCTTTCACAATTTCTAATGTTAGAGAAGAACTTTGAACGGTAGTAAATAAAGGGCTTAGAGTGTGCCTCGTGCAAGTACCTATTGCTTCTTTTGAGCCAAAATGATCTGGACAGAAAACGGATACTCATTTTAGCCCTTGTTTTGCGGAGGACGGCACTTTTGACAAATGCGAAAGGGCAGAAATGAGTTGAATCGGGATTTTCACCAAGGGCTGGCTGTTAGTGACTGAGCCACAGATGCACGAAGGATCAGGAGGGTCTCGACGTTTGTTGGTAGGAAAGTGTGTTTGTCGGCAAGAAGGTTCATATCCAGTTTTGGCGTGGTTTTTCAGGAGCGGTGAAGTCGACGAAGATGTCCGGAATATCAAGATTAGGCTAACCTGGATAGGAAGAGTCAATAGCATCAATGTGGTCCTCATACAGGAACGGCATGTCATTGGGTACTGTCGACAATACGCAGTTTATATATAAGGGAAAAAAGGGGCCCAAAACACTGCCTCGATAGACATCCGCGGTAACATCGCTGGGGTTATCGACGTACCCGGTAATCAAATTGACCTGTCTACGATGAGGCATGTAAGAAGCAATCCAGCGAAGTGATGAACTGGTAATGCCAAAGGGTTGCAACTTTGTTATTCGATAATAACGGAGTAGCCGTAAAAGCACTAGCCGGGGAAAGAGGAAGAACAACAAAAGAAATCCCACCTTCGGCAGAATCATTTAGGAGATTGGGGAACATCAAACTAAAAGTCATAAGAGACAGTAAACGAGAGAATGCGTGTAGTTTTCTACTCTCAAGGTTTTCGGTCGTCAGGTACCAATGTACTTTTTACCTTTGTTCCCAATATTTTTGATAAATTAGGTGTATTTTTCGAAGGGTGATAACTCGCAGTTGATGTGCGACTCTCGCAGTTGATAAGCGATGAGGTTTTCCGTTTCCCTCTCATTTTTAGCGGGGATTCGACGAAATACACTCGGCAGTGGTGGGTGCGTAACTGGTGTGCATACCATCGAAGGAATTCTGGACGCTCGATTGGCCGTGGCCATTACCTGTCCTGTGCAGACTGAACTGAACTGAACTGAACTGGATACCTCGTGCGAAAATTCATCTTTATGTGTGAGAACGATCACTGAAAGCTTCCTATTGGCTGGTTTAGCGCTGGATTTGGGAGGAAAAGTGAAGATGTTGAGCATCGGAAGGAGATCCGAGCAGCCACTGGAAGGGGGCAGGCTGCAGGCAATCCGGTTAACTTGAAAGAAACACTTTGCTATCGGGGAGTAGCTAAGTTTTACTCCCTGCATCATGGGGTACGGCAGGAAGGGCTGAGCTGGCATTTGGAAAGTTCGAGGGCGTGTGGGATCCTTAAGCCGTACATTGCGGCTTCCCCAGTGAAAGCGCATTTGGGTCCTTTCTGCTACGTCGATCATCTACAATGTACTCAGACACTCGGAGCAGTACGCGTACGTTGGCCAAAAAGGTATTCTTCGCGACCCCTGAGAACGAGAAGGAGATTGGGAGAGATGGTGATTAGAGTGTATTTAAGAGCGTGCGAGAGCTTGTGCAAAGCAGAGGTTGGATGTAAGCTGCACTCAGCTGCCGTTGTTTGGTTGAACAAGAAGTTCAAAGCAAGACCAAAGATGAATTACTGCACGGGCCTCCCGCCAGAATTCCCAACGAGTCGGACTTCGATCGTGGCCGTCGGCCGGATGTGCAGGTAGTCCGGGAGATCTACATAACTTGTTCGTTGTATCGTTGGTGAGGTCAGAATACTGCGGGCTTCCACTATCTTCAGATCCGACAAGACTAAGTCTGGATGATTGTCTACACCCATGGGTCTCACAAGCTCGTGGTCTTGAGTATGCCACGTCAAGTCCATCCCAAAAAGCCTTCCAGTTGTCGTATCCAGGACCAAGCTGACCAACATTGCTGTTGTCCGGTGATTGGCTGGTTCCTTGAAAGTTCACGCGGGTCAGCTTGGGTACGGTAGTAGCCCGCACTGGGTCAGAACCACCGAAAATCACCTGACTGGTAATTCAGCCCCGAGGTCCTTCATGTGCGGAACAGGATACTGTACAGGCGTGGTCACTGTGTTGGGCACCCCTAACCAGCTTGCCGATGTCTAATACAGTGGTCAGTACAGGGTTGGAATAGTTTTAGCATGCGGCCTCTGCCCCGAGGACACCCCTGTATTGATCTGTCAACGGTTCAAGGCTATCGGACAAACCTCGCCTGTACTGGTTGCCGGAATGAGGAACGTAAGCCTCGCACTTTTTTGGATGACAATCCGCAACTTGCCCTTTTCCTAGCTCTCCTCGGGCCCACGCACTTATAGTGATGTCCAAAGTCAGGGATGGTATGCCGGCTACATTGTTGGCTAAATTACCCAACCGAAAAGTCCACTGCCACTAGCTCCCTTGAAGAACTTTTTGTCTTTATTTGCTAGGTGCTTACTCTCTCCTGCTTCTCCTGTCTCAAGCTAAAACTCAGTAGTCTCATCTTGCTTTTCTTGCACCTTTCTCTTATACCGTAGTCTTGCCAAGCAGATAACTATTCTTCAATAACCAAGACTCGCTGATCTGCCCGTATGCTCAAGGTAAGTTACCATCCCGTTCACCGGTAATCCGAATACTTCTGATTTCTCATGACCCCACGGAATACCAGCACGTTTGCATTCACGTTTAATAAAGTCCAACCTTACCACTGAGTATTTTCTTTTCTTTCCGCTATGTTTGTTGTCCTCACCCACGGCTGGTGCAGCGATCAGACTGCTGCTTACTTTTTCCAATTCCTTTTCCGGATCTCGCCCTCTTCTATCGTTTTATTCCTGGTTCTCAAGTACACTCCCTTCTCATCCACGACTTTCCAACTGAATTATTTCTTACTCCGGCTAAGCCCGAGCCTGTTACAGCACTATATGTTCACCACCACCCAACTAACTCAGAAAACTACCAGTCTTCGTCGGCTGATCCCCCACAGATCGGCCCACTGTCCGTCAGGTAGCAAAATGTTCATTCCCTGTTTTCTATTAAAACGGAAACCATAACCCACAGCTGGAACATTCTCCAGACTGCCGCACTTCTGATCTTTTTCTGATCACTCTAGTTACTTGAGTAGCTATCGGCCAGCTCGACTTTACTCCCGGGTTACCGTAAGGAGTAAAAAATTTGATAAATCACAGTGACAATGGTTCGAACCTATACCCACGCCTGCTGACGTTATATGGGGCACCGCACACTGCTGTCCAGCGACCATAATCCTATAGCTGGCGTAACAATCCCCCATGAAAGTCTCACCGGATAGCGGAGTGGATTAGTGAAACCAGATGTCACCCCACTCCGGCCCAACACCTACTGCCCTTACTCCATTCCAACAGCTCAAACTATTCTGCGTTGCAGTATGAAATTAATGGCCGAAGTCTGGCCCTTGCCTCTGCGTCCCTAGCCCACTCTGCCCAGTTCGTCACCCTAGCTCCTTTTGCCTGCTACCCGCACCATTCTACCTGCCGTCACCCGCAACCAAGGCTTTATGAAACAAAATAACAGCCAAATGTGGCCAACCAGAATTTGGTTAGTTGTTCTTTTTGTCACGTATACAAAACATTTTACCTTTACACTCTTCCAACTTCTGCTTCGCCGTATCAGTAGCGCTTTTCTCCAATAGTCCGTTTCATGGACGGCTTTTCTTTGAAAGTCCTTCCTGCTTCCGTACACCAATCATACTCTTCAAAAGTTTGCTGCATTCATCGTAAAGCTTTTCCGCCTTACAAATTAATTTCCATACGACACTGAAATTATCTATACAAAAAGGTCTATCTTATTAACACATCTGACTTACTCGAATTTACTTCACAGGCTTCCCCCACAATTAGCTTCCAAATGTTGGATCCATCTTCCATATTTTGCCGGCATTTCTGACTGCACCCTTATAGCCCCATGCAGACTTTGTTTTTAACCGGGCCCTCTGAAAACTCTCTCACCCGGTTACCGGTTAGTTGTCGTCCCCATATCCGTTTGGTACACCCTCGAGTCCTTTTCTGGACGCCCTAACCCGTCGCAGCTGGTTTTCGGCACCCGTAAGACATATGGCGTATTTTTACTGCCCCAATTCGCTGTCCATGTTGTGATGTCTGACCTTTTCTGCATTACTGGGCCTTATGGTCTCTGTACTTTTTAACATTCTCCAGTATTGTTTATATAAGCATTTCCAAGTTTGTCCAGCTATCCACAACGCCATCCTTGAATTTGAAACGGGTTCAAAATCCCCGCGTCAACCATTACCAGTTTGGGTCACTCAAGCACTACTGCGTTATTTCAGTTACTGTGTGATTCTTTGTTATGAAACTTTTTGATGCACCACGTTGTTAAATATCGCTGTATTTTCTGACCTTGCCTTGTATGAGTGTCTTAACCACGGTCAAGAAATATACCGTAGTCATTACCACTATATTTATCGTTATATCGACACTGTCTACAGCCATCAAGTGATTTGTTCAGACTCGCCCTCAAGGCTGTCGTAAACGGACTTCTGGAAGGTCTGAAAATTCTTAGATACAGCCTATATTAGAACTGCATGCGAGGGACTGGAAGCTTGCCTCGGCCCAACCTGCGGGGCTGAGCCTTGGTCGGAGGTCCGTATGGCGATGTAGTGTGCCACCTCGGAGTGAATGTAGGCTGGTTGCCTTCCGGAAGGACAAGATTATGTCACTCACCGAATAGGCTGCGAAATTCCAGTTTGGAAGTACGTTTTGGCATTAAAAGTGATTAGTGAGCTTGAATCAGCAGGAGGACAATGGAATTCGATGAACCTCTTCCTTCGATGTGTTGTTCACCGAGATCGCCTGTTAGGTGGTGAATATGTAAAATCCTCGGCCCAGGACGGACTTCTGAGCTTGGAAAACGATAAAGTGAAACAGGAAAGGATGGTGCACGCTCAGGTCTGAGGCGGGAGCTTGACTGCAGAATGGTGGGATGGCGGTGCCGCGTCAGGACCTCTGCATAAACTGCGGGCCGTCTCGAAGCGCGTGCTATACTGACCTGCGCTTGAGTGTCTACCAAGAAAGCCTTAGCGGCACTTTTGTACTCGACATTTGTGGGGCGACTAGTAGGCAGAGAGCTCGGAGTCATCACCTGGTTGGAGTGAAAACTACAAGGGTTTGCGTTTGACAGCTAGAGGTCCGAAAAAGCAGCGGTAATACCGTTTGCCTGACAATTATTTGGCCAAGGAGCGTGAGCTGCGAGACGGTAGCTATTTCAGTTTTGTCGGCGAAGACTTTTGAGGATGGACTCTCGGAGCTGAATCACTCTCATAAAAAGGCAAACCTTCTGACACAAAGTCAAAGTGTAGGAGCCGCTACTTGATGAATTGTGTTCAGTGGTTGTCGACAGGGCCTTAACGACGGAATCTGGCGGAGTGAGAGTGGCCTTTAGGGATGCGTAAGATTTGGGGGCGAACGCATGCGTCCTCATGGAGACCTTGAGCGCAGGCACAGGGCGTTCATCTGAGTTTGTCTTTGTGTTGGAACGGCCACTATTCCTCGATAATATAGTGGAATTTGCTGCGTTTATAGTTGACGCAGAACTGCGTCGGACATGGACATCGTGTCTGGGAAGGCTTCCCAATCTTCATGGACTACATGCACAGGAGAGAAATTGGTGATATCGCGAGTCCTACCGAAATTGATAAACAAAACAAAAACTCCGACTGAACGAACACTGACAAATCACTTTTGTTCCAAGTTGTGCAGTATCTCTAATAATGATACACCATTGAAAAAAGTATTTACACAAATTTCACCCGGCTTAACTGCCTCTCAGGTGAACCATGATAAACTTCCAAGATAGCCGAAAGAGCCAAATCAGCCGGACCTTAACCGACTGAAGGTAAGAAGGCTATTCGTCTCCTGCTCAGTGAAGCAAAACCGGAGGCTATTAAGGCCGACCTTCATGAGATTTTACGAGAGTAGATCAATAGAGCAAGAACATTGCTGGGAAGAAAGAGTTTTAATTGTCGCCCAGTGAGAATGTACTTCACAAAATTGGTGATCAGAAGCGGTCATTATTAACGGGGCTTCAACAGCCATAGCGGTACTTGCTAATGAAAGCTTCTTCCCAAGCAACTTAGGTGAAGCCATATCTTCTAGCTGAAGTTCGGAGAGAACTTGTTGAACACGTTCATCTCCCGGGGCAGCCTTGCCCTCGAGGGGGCACTCCCAGAGTGTGTATCGCGGATTTGGCCTTGGAAGGTTCAGAACAATATCTGACTTTCGCAATCATATCAGCAAGGATTGATGACGGCGGCTTATGGCATTTTGGCCATCGGCTAGATTTGTGAGCCTAGTAAAAGGACCCAAGAATAGCTGTAAAGCCTTCGCGTTAGCTGGTGTAAGTCCGGTATTCTCTTGTCAGCTTTAAGCACTCCATTCCGTAATCAGTCTCACGCCACCTCCTCTTCATAAAAAGGCATTTTGCCCAAAAAATAAATAAGACTGAGGTCCTAAAACTGTATTGACGAGGCGTGATGTACAAAATATTGAAGCGAATAGGAACAAAAGCTGACTGGGGCCATGAGGCAAACCCAAAAGGATATTGTTGTCTCTCCAAAGCAATGCGTTTGCTCCTAACGATTTTCAGTCAGGGCTCTATGTACATGTACTCCGTAATAATCTACCGACGGGGTGAGTTGGCTTAGTCGCATGAGTGCAGTTAAAAAAATGAAAGGGACAAGTTCTTCAGTTTTGGTCCCATACACTTCCTAAGACGGATTATCGTTAGTCCAGGAGATCAAATAGACAGAGAACATGAAGTGTCGGCAGCGTGGAACAGTTCACTTGAGACTGATCGCTGGAATTGACGTACACCATGCTGGTGGGTGGAGGTGACTACGCAATTTTACAACTTCATCTGGGTTAGAATACTACTTTTCAGAAAGTAACGTCCCCGCTATCGTTGGTAACGCACCCGGCAGTGACCGCTGCGAGATACGTACCGAAACCGGTGGTTCCGTAGACCAGCTACCCCTTCGAATGCAGACCAGTTTCAGAACGTCCGCATTCTTGCACCCATAAAGTACCACAGGTCTTCTGTGTAATACAAAATTGTGAATGATGAAGCACGCTGCTGCTGTTTCACGTGTGAATCAATCTTAAGGGTTGCATCCGACGACGGTGGCCAAAATGATTCTTCCTACACTAGCTGCAACTTTAAATTTATGTGATATTATTCTGATTAGAAGTGATGAAGAATGATACAAACCGACGCACTACGAAATGCTTCATTTACCCTTACTACCCACGCAGTTTTTTGTGGGTTGCAAACCGTGGAAACCTGAAAATCTGAAAAAGATTGTCTCTTGAGGTGACATATAGATGCTGCCGAAAACCCCTACTGCAGAATGTGTGTTGACTCATATTAATTGTAATCCTCCGGAGACCACTTGCTGGTACCAAGCGAGCGCGTGCATCAACACGACACTCTATTGGAGAACGCGTGTTTGCTTCCGCCAAACGGCATATCGTTCGGCAAACCATCCGCTCAGCTACCATAATCTGCCTTAAAGCCCGGTTTTGTTTTCTGAATGTGTTTCTCAGGGGAATGCAGAATATATATCCGAAGTCCCATTTTTTCTTGCATCTTCAGTGATGTAGACCCGGCTGTGAACATTGAAAACTGCGACTGATTCTCCGGAGATTGTCGAACCTATAAACTATCGCAGAGCCTTGGGGGTCGTGGTCCGGTAGTGATCTATCCATGTTCAATCAAATCGTGCGTCACAAACATCATCTTTCTTCACACCCCAAGAATTTGATGTGCCAACAACTTCCTGGATGCTATGTACAGTAACACCAAGTGAAAGTCAAAAGATCGTGCCCTCGGAAACCCGATGTGATGTCTGGCGGATTTAGATAAGAAAAGGCGATGACAGAGTCACTGGCTCCTTGCGATGGAAGAGATCGCTGGGTTTACTGGTGTCTACCTGCTCCCAAAATATTCCGTTGGACGTACCAGTAACACTATCATTCTACTTTTCAGCATCGGAAGTTTATGCGTTTTCCTTCCTCGGCTTCAAGTTTTAGTCTTCTGCATCTCGAAATTCATGCCCTAGAATCTCAGGTAATGAAACCAACTTTTGCCCCGTCAGATAGGCTTTGCACGGTATTGCGTTCTCCTGCCGGCTTTCTGAGCGCCTCGGTAAAAAACGTCGGGAAGCTCAACCGGCCGCCAAATGGGACAGCTTTAGTCCCGATGAAGGTGTAAACAAAAAGCAGGGCGGGTCCACCCTTCTGCTACTTACCCCTGATTTATTGCTTCATTTGATCCAACGTCGTTCTGTTCCGCGTTATTTACAACTTGTTCATTCAGTTACCAATTCTGAGGGGAAAATATATCGAGTCCAAGGAAAGAAAATGTCGTTCAAATTTCGGTGAGCAATTGTGCGAAAGTCAGAGATTTCTCAGCTTCGTCATTCCTGCCTTCCAAGACACTCCCCGATTTCTTCTTAAACTCGCCATCTGTAACTGCTGCATAAATTCGTGTAGTGAAGGAGGAAATTTGAATTGCTTAGTTAGGTAATGTATTGGAGTAGTACCTAATTTCTGGAAACCAAATTCACGAAAAGTAATACTATTTCCAGTGATAAACTTCCCTTATGGAACTGGGAAAGCGAACAGAAACTAAAATGTAAGTGAAATACTGTGAGGTTTGTATATGCACAAAAGAATATGGCCGAGTGTATACTGGTTAAACTTAATCGAAAATGATGATAATGGGAAAACTGTCAAGCGATGAAAAGTGGCAACCGGCAAATAAGTACTGCCGCGCGTATTCTCCCTGATTTTGCGTAATCTCAAACGTTGATGAATCAGCCATTGATGGTTTTGTCCTTGGTAGACCATGGGTTCTCAGCGAACCTTCCACCGCTACTAAAATCACGCCCTTTCTGTGGTAATGAAGTTAATCAAACAACCCTTGATCTTCATAATTATTCAATGATCATATACCATCCGCTGTTCGCAGCTTACAAGCCGGCGGCAATTCACTTGGACCTCTTAGACTTTGTTTGTGGTGAATTCTTTTCGCTCAGTCTCAGCGGAAGGTATGCAGATGCAAAGAATGAGCTTTTTCTAGCAGACGCTTGGTCACGCTGAATAAGCTCGAAGTATTTGCTTTTGACACTCCTTGCACTTGCGGCCTTTGAGCAATAAGTCTCACATCGCAGTCAGCCGGCTGTAAACAAAGCAAGGCATTAAATCGCTGGAAATTTGGAATAGGTTCGAAATATGCGACTAATTTTATAGGCTGAAGCATTTATCAGGCATGTCCACAACAATGCACACTGAAAGAATTTCAATAGTGTATGAATAATACCCAAAGGCTGTTTATGCCTTAAAAATATATAAAATTGAATCACACGCCATATATTCATGGTACAAGTACATATAATTACAACGAAACTTACCACTGGAGTACGCTGTTATTTACCGGGCAACGGCTTACCATCGCAAAGTGCAAAACCAGTGTTTTCCGTGGAGGGAGCAAAAGACAACTAAGAAACTCCAGTGAGCTGCGGCTCATTAAATGCGTAAATGAATCCTACGCCAAAATTAATCAAACAACGAGGTAGCTCCCTCTAGACCTGTTCTGTACACCATCAGAACAAGAACCGGATGAATACGTCGTCGTCCGGCTATAGGCCTAGGGATGGGAACAAATTCGTTCGAATGGCCCAAAGCTTAGACCCCAGAGGTTTCATGAATACGATGGCCCTATAATTTTGCCAGATTAGTTTACAATTAGGAAACTATTCTCCGAAACTCACTGCTTCGTTGCGCCATCCGGAAGTTTTTATTGGAAAGCGCCCAACAGCTTTGGGATTTTTGCTGATTGAGATGGCTCCTTACGAGGAGGTAACCAAATTTACCTAAAGCTTCATTTCGGGATAAATCCCTAGTCTTATTAGGCATTTTGGTCTCACATTTTTTGTCGGTAAACCACAAAACTTTTATTCGCATATGGAAGTCGACGTCGGGAGTCCGGGGTTATTCGGGCAGTTTTGATGCATGGCACGGGTTAAATGACGGGACACATAAGTTGATACGACAAATATAAGGAAACCCAGGTATCACCTCTATCAATACCAAACAGATGTGTATGGGAACCTCTCGGTGGGTTGTTTTTGATCTCCGGGTTAGTTGTGGTACCGTCCCACACACAGGTTTGTCGTGTAAAAAAACACTCCAGTGTAGAAGTGGAGTTGTGCTGTATTGGCTCAAAGCTCTCTAACATTCTTACGCGTTTCCTGTGTGACATGTGCGGGACGCAGTGTGTGTTACGCCTCAGGTGCCGTTTGTGCCACTTAGAGGGATACATCTTTTTCTGCACCACTGAATTTAACGTGGTACTGCACAGACGGAATCCGAGTGGCTTCTCCGGGCAATTCACCTCTAGGTGAGCTCTACATTGTCCCAGACCACAAAGTCCCACCGGCCAAGAAGTGAGCTGAGGCTGCTCTCTCCTCGATGATGGCCGAAACCCGTACTCAGTATTTGTATACCACCGTGATTCCGGCACTCAGTTTAATCTGAGTCAGCGCATTAGCTAACATCGCAAAAAGTCTGAAACTGCACCACCTGTAAAGCAGCTTTGCCCGCACAGGAAACTCCCGGCATACGACTCTGGCTACACTTGGGGGTTCAGACCCCGATACAGCCACTAGAACATCCAAACCAATGGAGTATGTGAGCAGTTCTGGCCGAGCGTGGCTGTTCAGTTTCCCAGCAAAATGCGTGAGCGGTTAATTGAAAGCCAGTAATCAACCCAAACTTAAGGACCCTCCGTTAGCGAAGTAATAGTCTCTTGTTGCAAACATCCCAGTAGCGAAGAGGATCACGGCTGAGAAACATTTTGACCAACTACGAAACGGGCTTCATAGCCCAGGACTGCGGGTGCGCAAACAGAGCCCTCACATCTGATGAAGCCCATTCACGTCAGCGTTCCTGGCAGTTCCGAGGAGCCAGTTAACTCTGAAAAGTTAGAGGGGTGGGCAGGCCTTTCCAGAGTTATGATTTTCGGGATCTAACGAGTACCCAAAGAAAAGGGACCTTAGCATCAATCCAACTCACCTTATACTTTGGAGATGACGGAGACCTGTTTCAGTGTGAGTACCCTGGACTGTAAGGTGTGCTCCATCGTCTACGCCCTATTCCGGGTTGACAGTAACTCTGTCCGATCAGGTTTAGGTGTGATACTTTTAGTCCGATCGGAATTTCAAACAGCGCCATTTGACGAGTATACCCACCTATAGGAATTCTGTGAGGATCTTCGGAAAGCACTAGGCTAAAACAAGGAGGCTTAAGGACCGTTGGGATTTCCTATCAGGTGCCTGAATCCGGTGACCCAGATATTTGGGAGTGAGTAAGAATAAAGGGCCAGCGACTGCATCCATCTTATTTCGGGTGACTTCGCCGCCTCACAAATAGGTCTGACGCAGTGAGGGCACCTGAGCACCTGTTGCATACCCTAGGGGCCGCCAAAGAGCAGGGGTGGGCTTCCCAGCCTCGCTGGACAATGAAAAACAGTCATTATCCCTTGGCGGGAGGGCTGCACCCCAGTCAAGTTTGGCTTGACGTCCAAGTCGGGTGCTCTCAGTTTTTGGTTCTCTTACGTACAAAAATAGACTTTTGTTTATTCCTGTATACTTTACTTCTCGACCTTAACCAATGACCTACTGTTGTAACTCACTGCGACACACCACGGTGATGTTGTGGGCTATTACCACGAACTAATATTATGCACCACCGCATCTATTCACAAACTAAGTTCGTGAGGATATCCCACACGACCTCATCTAGCAAATCCTCCCCGTTTCAACTCGAGTACTGCAGGGTTAGTTATTCAACATCCCACATCCAGTAACCGTGTTTCTCTGTCGCTCTACTTTAGCACTCGGGGCTAACAAGACGAATGACTCAGAGGCTCGGCTGATACATTGTCACTATTCGGAAGATGCTCTACTAATAATCGGATAACCAAAGCTGCGAACCACAAGGATGTTTGTAAGAACCTACGGAGCAAAAAAGTACAGATCGGGAAGCGATCATGAAAACGTTACGATATATTGTGTCAATGGAGGTCTAACCGGGAACGGCTCGTTTTAGGACGGACAGACGAAAGTTATACAAGGTTGCAATATGGAAGGTTGCAGAAATGAATGCAGTGTAACTACTGGACATACCTACAGGGGCACATCGCAGAGCTTGGAACTCTGTATTATTAGGCTATATCCGATGCTACTTACGTACAACCATCATGCACCTAATCTCACAAAGACTCTGTCCTGCAACAGTACTGCATCCATCACATTCCATCCTAACCGATAAACTGCTCAGTGAAAATTCACGCGTTCACCATCCCTCAACAAAAACAGTCCCTTAACCAAAACCATACGGTCCACTCCATAGGGTCCACTCCCCCAATTCTGTTAGTCTCGCAGAGAGGTCTGTGTACACAGCTTTCCTCTACGCGCCTGATGCGCATATACCTCTTGACTAGTCTTTGACTGATCGTTGCACCTCACCTTTCTTTTGGTACCCCAGTCACATCTCTTGCCTAGTCATACCAATGAGTTCCAAACTGGTGCCCGGAAAACCCGAACACCTGAGAATGGCAGATACATTACCATCCTGGACTAATCAGCATCTAAAAATTGCTCTGACAAACTTATTGCTATGGGTAGACTAGATTCCGTAGTTCTAGTGATAGCGAAAGGATTACTACTGAACTTAGCATCAGGACCGAGCCAACCGATGAAATTCTTCACAGAATTTCTCCTTTGGTCGCCCTTGCTGGATCCTTACCCAAAGTATCCTTAAGAACTCGATATCGAATTCTGGGTATATTCCCCAGCTGGTTCAGTAGCATGTTTGGATGCACTATCAATGGATATAGCATCATCCAGAGAAAGAAATATACAACACTCGAAACTCGCACGAAATAGCCATATTCACATTTTGACAGTGTCAAGCTGTCCCATACGGCAATAGAGAATCGGAAAGGGCAGGAAGACCACAGCCCGAAAAAGCGGTTTTCGTAAAGAAGATATTAGAAATTAAAAATTGAAAAGATGGAGAGGGCAGTTTACAGATGCTACAAGAGGTGAAAACTGGCAAGACCAAGGACCATATGAGACTAGAAGGTTTTAGTCTGCATTTATTGAAAGGGCCAAACGGTGCCACCTGTACGAGGCTCAGAACGAATCGAGGAAGCTGAAGTATTGGCGAACGTCAGGAATGATGATGATAAAATTGTCAACTTGGAATTAAAAGTGTGACGAGTGAGATGATGAAGAATTGACCGATAAGTGTGTATGGTGAATTTTTGGCGAAAGCAGTGGAACTGGAAACAAAGTCGCGGATGATGGTGCAGATAAACATGATGAAATTTAATACGTCGGTATATTATTTAGACATACCAGGATGCGCTTACAGAAGACTGGTTGAAGCTTTCAAAGGATATAGTTTGTTTGAAAAACTTTTCGTGCCTGCCTAAGGCTGGGCTTTCCAGCTCCAGAGAAATATTCCCGGGAAAGTTGCTGAATACTCTAAGGAAGGTGACATGTCTGCACTCGAAGAGATATGCTGTCGGACTTCGAATTAGCCGCAAGGTTCTCCCGGAGTTTACTCCACATCATTTCAAGGGCCGACACACATGGTTTCATCAGTATTTTCCACTGACATCTCAGTATGAGCGTAGGGTTGACGTAAAATTTGCCAGACGCAAGTTGCGGGTTATATTGTAAGAAGAAAAGCTGGAACGAGGGAACGGCTTGAATATCAAGGCGAAAAAACGAACCAAACAAGGACCACGGACAGAAGAACAGGCGGTGAATATGTTGCAGGCGTCCCGAAGCAGGTAAGAGAAGACACACGGATTACCAGAGAGAAAGCAGCCGGATCTCCGATAGCCAGCTAGATAGCTCAGGTGAGAGTCTGTCGATGGAGCCGTTGATGGAGATAATCGGATCGATCGAAGGGAAATGACGTTCAAGAGAAGCAAGCCCTCGGAGACGGGCAGCTGGCTAGAATGCAGCCGAAGCCCTCAAGCAGAGGCAGTGGCAATCTTGGTGCAGCGCAGTCTGGAAGGAGGCCTATATAAACGGTTGTCTGTTTTATGACTTGACCTGTTTGGCCAGTGAAATACAAGTACTCTGCCGTGTGTTGTTGTCCTCGTTAAAATATGTCATGAAGAATTTGTCCCGGTTTTCTGCGCGCAGCATAGTAACTAGTTTGGTCCGGTCAACAGACGCATTCTCCACCGATATCTCAGTGTGAGCATAAGATTGACGGTAAACTTGCCGGATGCAAGTCGTCGGTCATATGTTGTAAAGTAATTGTCCCGGCTATTCGCGCGCAATGCAGTGATTGGTTCGGTTCGGTCAACAAACGGCATCGGCTTTGTTGACTTTAGAAGATCGGGGTTCTGTTGAGGGACGGAGAACCTGCGGAACATCATCTTATTATCCTCACCCGGTAAGTAACCCACGGTTTGGTCAATCATATAAAATAATCTCACGGTACATTTTAATTCAAGTAGGTTGTCCTTTCTGGTTAGAAAAAGGTGTATGTTGAGTCCAAGGGCCCGCTTTGGTGCACGAAACAAAGTGTATCGGCTTCCTCGGAGCTCAGCAGGTTTGTCGAAAATTACTGGGAAAAGTAAAGTCACCGGCGAACCCTTTGCGACTCGAGGGAACCCGAGCGAAGTAAGTAGAATCATTGCAAGAGGACGAAGATTAGCTACGGACTGATTCGTAGGCTGGTAGATGCAACCGATGTGAGAAGACAAATCATGTGGCGGAATCGTCAACCAAATGAACCCTGGTTCAAATTCGATGGCTTGGTGAGAGATGAGGTACGTGGGGAATTTGAGGATGGTATATGTGAAGCCGCCTCCACAGCGTTTACTTCCCTTCGTTCCAAATACTTGGTAGCCAGGAAGCGAGGCTGGGTCAGTTGGGGCGGAATCAGTTAGTCATAATTCGGTGAAGGGTGTGAAATCAAAACCTGCAGACAGGGCGGTGGGCTCGAGGGGGTTGAATTCATACACTATGGAAGGAGCAAGAAACCTTTTACGGATAAATATGGGGTATTGCCAAGCAATAGTAGATTCATTTTCAGGTGGAATGTTCGGTGGCTCCTTGACGACTGAAGTCTTCCGCCTCCTTAAAAAATCCAAAAATGCTTCGGGTTTTGACGTCCATGACCGTCCCACTTCACCGATTGTTCAGCGGATCACACCCAATATTTATAAATTATCACCTTACATGCCAAAGCATCCCGCCAGGTAAAAGACACCGGCCCCAACACATCAGTCTACTGACGGCTTAACAACCAGAGGTTTGATTTAAAACAAATTGTTGGTTGCCATACATTCTTTCCTAAATATACCAGGATGTTCCCTGGTAGAAAGCCAGACCAGGTAGGAGGGGCGAATGCCGTCGAAGAGACAGCTGCTCCCCGCATGCAGTGATTCTACCCTCTCGGCTGCAATGTTGAATCGCCGCTCTGGTAGCACAACGCCGTCTGTAGACTCAACATCTTATGTTGCGAAACTGGTAATGTGCGGAACATTTCCCATTCCTTCCTCATATATAGTCGAGAATACCCCACTGAACATCATCTAGTAGACCAGGTCCTCCCACTGGGCGCCCTGAAAGGCACTTTAAACCAGCATCCCTCAGCGGTGCCCGCTTCCACAGCTCCAGCAAAATCACGACAGTGATTTAGTTACCAGACTCCGATGCTCTATTTCTCACCACTTAGTTGGGCTTCCAGCTGATATTTTCGGGTTTCCGATCGAACTTAGGCCCAATGAAAACCATCCGCCTCGTGCAGGCATTGGCATAACACCCCCCCCCCCGTTAAACTTAGTCCCACTGAAGTACACTGCACAGGATTTTATCACGGCCTCTCCCCGGTCGGCAGTTGGATAAATATCCACCTCGCCCAAGAAATCTGTCTTTCTGCCCGTGTCCGATGAAACTCTACCATCTGCCTTTATGGGATTGATCGAGCGGTGCTACTGTTCAACTCTACCTGATAAAGTTCGATCCTATGCCCTCGAGCACCACTCACGTTTATCTTCGTGGTACCATACACCTTATACCCCTTCGCCACACCCAATTCCCTTCCCACCTAAATGTGGGCCGCACCATATAGTTCGCTCGGATCCTCTGCTATCCATTATGCCCATCTACTGCGTCATTAGCCTCGATTTGACGGCTTCAGTACGCAACAGCATTCTTCTCTCGTATGCTTAAATTCAAACCTTCCCACTCCTGAGACACCACTGATATATACTGACAATACCACTAGGGCCAGCTTTGATCCACCCTCCTCATTTCCCCCTGTCCTTCATTCTTGACTTCAGGCTCAGCAATCCTTCATGAGTCCCCAGGTTCTATGCACCTTCCAGCTCTAACCCACCTTACCCTTTCCAAACTCCTACAGTAACTCCCCACCTACTCTCGTATTTGCATCTTCCGATCTGCTCTATCCTTGTCTTGACTACAATATAGGTAGTCGGCGGCCGGAAAACCACTATTTTCTCGACCGAAGTCCACCTAGCTGGCCGTACGGTTGACAGCCCTTCTGACCACAGTAATAAGCCCTTCCAAAATTTTTCAGCATTCATTACAACGATCGTCAGTAATACCTACTAAGCTTAGCATGTTCACTGTTTTCCCGCAAACCGCTACGGACTCCGCTCACCCTCAATATCGCAGCACCTTTACTTAAGTCCAATCCAAACCATCGTAGACTTATCAATGTCCCGAACCTCGAGCCGTATAAGTCTCACAAGCTGAAAAGGAATTCAGTCCGTTTAGTTTTCACCAACCCCCGAGCCCTCGATACGACATTCCCATATCCGCTAACCTTAGATTCGACTTCTAACAACAACATACTACCTGTGACTGGGTCCCTGCTCACCAAAAACTCTTTACTAGACCTCGTTCGTGCGTATGACTATCACCGCTTCGCCAACACTCGACATTCCAGTCGTGGTGATGAGTCAAGCGCACCATCCAAAGTGATGCTATCGAACACCACGCTTTCGTCCTGATTAAAGACTAATTTTGGCCATTCAGTTACTTCCGAGACCAGAGTCCTCTGGAATCCTCAATGATAGACTCCGTTGCGGATTATTCGCTACTGCCGTCGATTTCTCTGCCACTGGAAAGTTACTGCCAGTGGATATGAGTGCCCTTTAGTATTTTTGGCCCCCTCATCTTAGCCCTCCCGTCCCCTGCATTTTACTTTCTTCTATCAACCATTGCTGGTGGACCCAAATTGTTGCCTGCGGCATCAGGGGCACAATGTCTTGGATTAAGTGCTCCCCTTCATTATCCTCGATAAACATGTTCAGGCCACGAGCCACTTCCTAATTACTGGATTTAGTGCTGTTCCGTAAAGATTCATCTGTCACATTTCTGATCTGTTCCCCCCACCTGTCCCCACCTCCTACTGTTCATGCAACTGGGCCCTCATATCAACCGTTGTACACTCTCCTAATTGGAACTACCCCTTCCCTTGGTCCTGAAATTTTTGTCAGTTTTCCCCACTCCATTCTCTTGCACCGTCTTAATGTAGCTAGCTCATGTGTTGATTCACGCCCCAAGTCCTGCATTTACCCACAGCCTCTTCCGGAGAGTGAGCTGGTTAAGTGGAATTCTATATTTACCAGATCAAGAGAATTTGCCGCTCTCCTGTGCATCAGCCATCTGCATTTGGAGCTGCACAGCTAGGTCGAACTGCATAACTGACGACAAGAAACGTTGCATTGGCACACCCGAAAAGGTAGCTTCCTGTCAAACCTACTCATAAAAAGCTCTAGCCCCTCTAGTTTTGCCCTGCAGGGATTTCTCGGCTGCGGCAGACCTACGGCTGATACTCTAGTGTTTATTTTTGATTTCCTTCGTGAACACTTCAATACTGCAGCGAATGCATCGGAGCACATTGCATGCGGAGATAATCTCACGGAACTCAGTTACTTCATTGAGACTGGTCATTTCCTCTTCATCTTAACGTTGCATAACTTCTCCCGTGTCCCGTCTAGTTACATGCCGTTTGACACTTGGTTCTAGACCTTTTGGCAGAGATGGTTCTACCCTGTTCGTACCATCGGCCCGGGAACGTGCAAGTTCATGTACTATTTGCGAAGTTTACATTTATTGTTATTCAGCTTTAGGTTACTGCCTCAACTATCGCAAGCTTTACGTTGTCTAGTGAAATGGACTCGGTAAACTCAGTTGATTCCGGGTTTGCGAGTGGTGAAAACTCGTTTTTCTTTGCACAACATAGCTATCATTCCGGGCTGCCTTACTAGCGGTTCCTCATCAATCACTACCTGTCCTTATGCTCCTCCATATTCAGTCCGTTGCATCATCTAATCCTCATTTCCATCTATTTTAGTCACCCATCTTTATATCGAAAAGTTAGTTTTCTCAGCCAAACTTTTCCGTGACGGGGCCCAGATCTTTCCCACCCGCCGTTCCTTGCTTAGACTGTCCTGACATATCCCTGCTGATAGCCCCATATCAATGGTCACAGGTTTGTTTCATCCCAGCAAAAAGCTTCTGTTATCCCATCCAGCTGCAGAAATACCAAAACCCCGCGCTGAATAATTATTGGCTCGTTAACCGTCTGAGCCAGTAAAACACACAACTGTGTCAGACTTCCCCCTTCGTAGTAACAAATAACCAAGAGAAGTTGGGGCTTTTGAATTTGGATTGTTTTTTAATTTTAAATCAGCAGCATAACCTGTAAATGAAGCTGAAATATTTGCAGTTAAATACGCCTCAACCCAAATTCAGTCCACTTAAAATCCATATAGCTCTACACAGGTCCCTTTTGCCGGTTTTATTGCTGCAGGCTTTACCGTTTTTTCCCTAAACTAATGTTGATGACCACTGCAGCCGGTTTTCTCTTAGTACAATCATCAACAGCCCACGGACCCAATAACCACGAACAGTTAGTATTGATTTGGAACGGTAGTAAGATCAGACCTTGCACGAACGAGGTTCGAGATGTTATAAGATTGGTACACTGTTTGTTCCCTCACCAGTGTCTACGAAAGGCGCCTACAAGCCGCACATCGAACAGGCCTTATGACAACATTTACCTGGCTCATCTTACACTATCTCTTTCGGACTAATATTGGTAGGCCAACTATAATATCTAAGCCAAAAAGTGACCAGTTGCCACTTAACTCGCCTCTCCCTGAACCCACACAATGAATTTATACCCGAGTTTCGAAACTACATTCCAGTTCAAATAAATCGCCTTGCTGGGGATAGATTGTACTGCGCTGAGTCGCCCTATCCAACGGTAGTGGATGTGGACCAGTGCTTGCTGTTCATAGGGAATCACATTCATACTTTCTGTGCACAACTTCAAAATAAGCAGTAAACATCCACCCTCAAGAAGGTAATGATACTGCAACATGTGTTCATCCCAAAATGTGGGGAAAAATTCAACCTTGGCATTGGCGGAAGAAGGCGTCAGTGCCTGAATATACGGTTGGCAGGTAGGGATAAGGGGCTTTCCCTCATGGGCCATACAACTGCTTTGGTCGAAGTGAGTTAAAAATTAACTGAATGAACATTTCGTCGTCTGTTCGGTGTCGGCCCTGAACACTGCAAAGTTCGAGCAGCAAGGGAGATGAGCTGCATTTATAAACGTTTTTGTTTTTGATCGGTACGGAAATGACTCTGCGAATGGTGAAGACCGACGAACTCTACCTGCCTTCATTCTCCTCGACTCTGCTCCGATTACATTCTTCCCCGCTATAACCAGCAAGTGCATTCCATAGCCTGTTCCCCGACGCCACCAGCGACTACTGTTAGCTTCAGAAGGGCGGAAATAATTGGGCTCCTATGGATTACCTCCAGCCAATCTGCTCTGCACTAACAACATAGTCTGATCTGCACAAGTGCATCCACTAATGCATTACTGACGATTTCTTTCTCCAATTCTGTTCTGTCTTACCTTTTCTTCCCTCTCACTGGGGGAACCTTGTTGCCACAGTAACCGGCAGCTCGGAGTTAGGGCTTTGAATAAACCGGTGTGGTAGCCCATAAGGCAAGTTACAGTTCAGAAGTTAGTGTTCTCGACCTGTTTATGGTCGTTCGACGGCAGCTATACGCATCCCCACTGATCTGCAGGAAAACACAACTCACTTTCTTTGTCCGAGTACCCATAGAGCACCTGATAAAGCCTAGCAAAGTCACCCAGTGTAGACCTTGTCTGCGGTGTAATGTCCCAGATAGCGAGCAAAATAAGTCCTGTTATAGTTCTTAGAATTTCCGTATTTCCTTCTCTACTGAGTAAGTACAGGACCGTGAAACCCAAAGCTCAGTCGAATATGACGCTACTACTTGCCTCCAAAATTTTCGACAAGCGGCTTAATATTGAAGTCCACTTCGAAGAATGAAATTTGACCAAATTTATCTTCGTTCTATTGCTGTCTGCCTTCGGCAGTAGGCAGTAAACTGTAAATGGCCCGTGATAATCCCAAGCCGGAAGGCCTCTCGAACTGCTGTACTCCTTTTGCTCTCCTTCTCAGTTCAAAAATGGATTCGACTTAGATTGTCCATAGCACTGGCCAGCTGAAACCAGCCCTGTATATGAGGGTGTGAGAAATTGGTCCGTGGGACCCTGACTGCTGTCTGACAGCCACAGTCTAATTTCTTAGGATTCTCCTAAGCTGAGTCAGAGCCTGCTCCCGTATATGGTCTAAAGCCCCTGGTCCCTGGCTTGTGACACGTTAGCGAAGATACTCGGCAGCGTCAAAAAGAGCCGAACGCAAAATGCTGGGGCGGGAAAACGTGTATATTGGACTGGCGCAACGGCTTGCAGACGGAGTACACAAGCGGAGCGGGCGGCGCCACCAAATTCGGTAATAGTTCAAATAAGCAAGTTTGTTAGTCTTTGCTAACGCGTGTTTTATCGGTAGCACTACAATTTTACCCATACTATCACCTTCTGTACAATTGCATTTTTAGCTTCTTACTGATCAGGAAACTCTAGGCAAATGTGCGGCAGTTGTTTAATTAAAAGAATATTTCGTTTGAATATTACACTGTCTGTCTGATTAGTCCTTCCAAACATGTTCCGATTGCGCACTCTTCCAAACAAGCGAGTTTTGAACAATTTGATAGTTGATTTTGGGGGCGTTTTATTCCCGTGCCAACATCGCCTACTGCTGCAATCACCGACGGTCTTCTCAGTGTTAAAACAGCTCGACTATTTGACTAAGCACTGCTAGATAGTTTTACCATTTTTGCCACTGCCAGTTAAAGGTAATTCTTTATTCAATAATTTCATCTTTCCTAACCATTTGCCTGTCCGTCTTCATACTCTTCTTCCATACCTACCGTATCTGCTTCCAACCCTATCCTTCATTTATTTACGAGTCTGACTTTGGCACCCATTTTCACTCAGCCTGACACCCACGACTTCATCAAACGTACTTCTCGTCTCTTTTGGTTTTACTCAAAGTTTTACTTCGCTCCGGGTCACTCGGAGTTCTTTCGTTTATCATAGGCTTACCATAGAGGAAATTCGGCACTTAAAGGGCCAAATTAGGATTTTCGCTGAATTTTCCCCTTCCCCCAAGTACCTTTGTTCTGTCCGAAAACCATTACTCTTGTTGCCGACTCTATCCGAACCTAAGCAGAAGTGATATGCCGTCGTCTGATGAAGATGGTTCTTTTTTGATCTGCTAACCACAGGGGGAAGAAAACTTCATGAGCTTACAGGTTCAAGAGGCCAGTCGGCAAGATCCCACACCTAAATTTTATTCCAACAACCGTACGGCTACCAACAGCTGCCTACCTCACAGCTCTTCTAGACGGAAGAAAACTATCTCCGATGTTACTCTCCTTTAAAAGACCCACAGTATGAGTAGCCGGCTCATCGGGACCACTCACCTTGCAAGTAGTTCCGCTGGATCACCTTCGGTGACTGCTCCTCAAGGGCACTCGACGGCTGCGGCCTCCAAGCTTTCCGGATCTAGCCGACAGGGTCACCAAAATGTTTTAATACGTGATCAGTACTCCTCTGTGGCCGTTTGTTTGTGTTTCACCTGCAAAACACAGAAAAGGCAATTCCACGAGCACACAGGCTCAGTAAGTTTATCTAGAGGTTACTTCACTAACTTTGGTGGGATACCATTATGGCGGCCAACAGCCTACCCATTACAAACTAACAGTTGACCTGCAACTGCATTTTCCCCGTAAAGAATGACGCTATGGTAAAGGTACGTCGTGCCGGCGTCCACCCAGCCTTTCTCTGTGCGACTGCCAAAATGAACCTCAAAAAGTATGCTTTCCCGATGATATTTCAAAAACCGCACAAATATTGCCTAAATCAAGAGGAAAATGGTCAGAGAACACTTTGTGACGTACCTCGAAACTTGATCTCATTAACAATCAGTGACACCGCCGGTCTCTTTGGAACTCTTGCAATACTTGCTGCGTTATTTTCATGACTCACATCACTGAGACAGCGAGCAACGGTATGGCTGCCAAAGTTGGTCATCCGGATACGTCAAATTTTAATACCGCGTGCCACACACTCAACGTTTGACTAAGATCCCTTCCGTTGGCATTGCTGACCTCTTACTATCTTGGCTCTTTTCTCTACTACCCAGTCCATTTACCTATGTTAATAAATATGTTGGTAATAGTATATTTCTCGAGGCTGGTCAGGAGGCGTGCATACACGCGTGATTGAAGAGTACTACATCAATCAGTTGGGGGAAATATTCACAAATTTCAAGAAAAAGGGTCTGGCATTTCAGCAACAAGGGAATAAAGCTGGATACAGCTTGAACAAAGAAACGTGGCAAAGGGCTACACGTTTATTATGATTTAATTTGGAATCGATCAGAGGTAGTGGTAAGAAGCCAGTTGAAAGCGAAACTTCTTAGACGGACCTTGTCTCAGGATGTAATAAACGCAATACTTACAAGAGTGACGCAGAAAACGGTCAGTGATACGTGCCCAAGTTTACTAAAAAAAGGTAACTGGCTACGAAACAATAAGACAGGTGAGAACTGCTCAGCGGTACGCAAGAGAAAGATAAAGTCCACAGAGATGTGGGCAAGAAAATGAATTGTTACCCCAAATAGGTGAGATAATTTGAGAGAAAAGTAGGAAGTACCATTCAGCACCGGTGCATTACAGTTGTTGAAAGAAGAAAGATGTCCCAAAAAGTGAAGCAGTAATTAGTAATTTGGGTACCATGTCCAGGAGTAACAAAATAATGCAAGAAAGTATGAAAAAGTTTTCCTGCGCATGGGCCCTGTCATGCTGAAAAAATGAAAAGTATATTGTTTTGCTGAGTCTCCCGATGCTTTTCTGCATCCCTAACTGGGCGTTTAAGGAAGGGATTATTTCGATTTGTGTTCATTTGTACACCGTGTTGAGACATAGTGCGAGGGTGGGTGCATCACCAAGCCTGGGTCAGTGGTCAATAATTATTTGTTCTTACATGGCAGTGAACATGGCTTCGACATGGAAGGGTTCCGTTTTAGGAATTTTCCGGTAATAAAGAAACACGTGGGGCAACATCAGGGTTGCCTGTGTGGAAAGCCTAACGGTCAAATTTTATTGACTGCCGTCAGCTGCAGTTGCGAATGTAAACTATTAGGAGATGAGCTTTGTTCTTGACGTTCTGGGGCCGGGCGACACTTGATATGGGGCACTGGGTGACTGGCTCAGCAGTAAGTGTGCGCGAGTGGCTTGGCACAAATAGGTTGTGTAGCGCCTATTTAGGTAGAAGTTCATACGCCAAGAGCTGCACCGGTTCCCGGGTCGCTTCGGGATCATTCAGCTTATCTACGGTAAAGGAAAGTTGCGGCCTAGGAAGGTTTCCGGTAGTCTTGAGTAAAATGTGAGGAGGGAAAGCAGGTTTGCCAGTGGGTGCCAAATGGTCCAGATTGCATTCTCGAAAACCAGCAGTAGGTGGGGTTGCAAGCGGGTAGAAAAGGAAATCAGCTGGATAAGAACCCTGCATGACATACTGCTGCCAAGTGATACGATGATCGGGCAATTCATGTCCTCATGAACAGGACAGAGTTCCTTTAATTCTTCTGATCCCACGCCGGTTACAAGCGATGTCATATAGGGTAGCGCCCTCGGCTGTTTTTTGTTTCCATGAATTTCGAAATATATTTGGTTCAGAGAATCATGGCTTATAATTTAACTTTGCTGATAATCTTTTCTGCCGGATTTTATTGTCTCCGCAACTTCAAAATTTCCAAAGGCATGCTTGCAGCTGGTAGAGGGTGCTCAGTTTGTTGAATAAATATGTTAATTGACAACTGGGGTACACAAACGAGCAAATCAAGCCACCCCCAGAGTACCCAGTCGTTTGTGTCTCAGGTCGGGTCAAGTCGAATCAGGTGAAAGCATTTCGTACCCAAAGAGAGGATATTCGTCTGCGACTGACAAACGAGTTTTTCAAGATCTTGCCCTGCACTGTTCCTGCATGTTTTATTTCTCCGAGTTTTAGGGCTCCTCAGCACCAAAGGCTAGAGGATTACCCTCAGTATTTTGCCTGTTCCTGCCTATGGGCCGTTTTCTTTCCCTCTCCATACTTCACATCAAGTTTTTATTTGAATATTCTCTAATGTTCTCCCGAGTGTGCGCAGGTATGACGGAACTGATACTGAATATTTCCAGCGGAGGTTTACCAAGCGGTCGCAGGGACGATGGGCCAACAACCTATGAAGAACGGGGCTATGTCGTTAACCCAGACCATTATGGTATCGACCTTTGGAACTAAATCTCGTCTTTTGACTCAACATCCTCCATGAGTAATCATATACGCCCAATTCTCTACACTTAGTGCTTGTTGTTACCTATTTACCACGTGACCACTTGTAACTCAACCCCTCCCCTAACCAAAACCAGGCTTCTTTCTCATTTCCTTATCATTTTGTACTCCGAGTCATGGAGTGAAATACCGTTAGGTGTGTTCGGCTACCTTGTCAACCACTGGCTTAGAAATGTACTGTATAAGTTCCCGACGGTCACTGAAAACTCTGCCCCTCGTCAGATATATACTAAATAAGGAAGCCTCAGAGAAACGTTTAGAATTTTCAACCGCGTAAGTACCAGTGATTTAGACCAAACGAAACTATGTAAAACATTTGTGCCACTAGTTTGCCTCATACTTCTCCTAACTAGCTTCAGGGATGCACCAAACACAAGTTTCTTCTTAACTGGTTACTACCGATTCTCAGCCAGGAGCTTACAAGGCAGTGCCTCTTATTTTTTCCAACTTCTATGCAGTACCAAATACTATACTGGTTGCTAACTTGGCTCATGCTTTCAACTGAAGAATTTGTATCCGATTGATACTCAATGCCTGACCTGTTTGCTTCGCTTTAGGTTGATTTATCTCCTCGGCTATTTGGCCTCAATAATAAAACTCGTGTTGATCCCAAAGGTGCTGGGCGCCGTCAGAATCAACCATTCGGCTGGCCCATATTAGGTGTGGGAGTTGTTTGCAGCGATACGTAGGAGCAAGAGGGCCGGCGGATTGCACGACCTGTCTTCGGCTGAAGAAGTGTTCGTCGGATTTGGAGCCCAGAACAAGGTCAGCCCCACTTGTAAGCAACTACTGTGGATGGCTGACTCCTACTTTTTCCTCATACTGCTATTGTATGCACACCATCTCGGCTTGGACCCCTATTCCTAACTATGTTCAGCGCGCCGGCTATCGATAGGTGGTGTTAGTATTGCCTGACCCACCGACCTGGCTATGCCGGCCAACACAATCTTCCCCTCATAGCTACAGAAATTTCGCTGCGTACCCCTCACCTTCCGTTAGCAGGTTACTGCCATTAAGCATATTGAGTAAATTTACGTTTGCTCCCTTTCTTGTTCCTTAGCATATTCTTCAGTGATTACGTTTTCGCATTTAACACCAATCCATTCATCAGTCTGATCCCTAAGCATGCCCATCCAAAGCTTTGGAGCTTGTCAATCCTATTGTTTCGTCCTCCACCGCCATATTTGCTGGAATTATTCATCTTCACCTTCCAATCGATATCAAACTGGAAATACTCTTTCGGAGTCTTCTTTCCACCATAAACTTCTTTGCAGACTATCCATCCAGTCAAACTCCTTAACCAATGGCCGGTGATAAAGCTATTTACAATAAATTGACTCGAAAACCTCCGCGCTTGCACACTTACTTGTATCAGGTGTACACTTCCAGTTACATTTTTCCGGCCGCTTTTAAGCGAGCTTTTTATGAAAACCTCCAACAAGTCCGTCGAATCGTACCTGTTCTCACCAGAAATTTCCTTCGTCTGCCCAGTTGTATATTCTTCGCCTCGAGTACAGAAATTTTCGCGTTGTTTTTGGCTAATACACCACAACTTGCGCTAAACATTTTGCACTGTTCTGGGTACATAGCATGAAATAAGCAAATATAATGCGTCCTTCGAATGACCGCGCGATGTAGCCCAAATTTTGCACATTCATTCGGCTATTCACTCTGAAGCGACATTTGGTTCTGTTTGATTTCCGGCTGCAGGTTATCATTCATTTTGTATGCTGTTCGATTTTTCCAGGTAAAAGTTTTGCATGTGGGATGCTCGTGCTTCACAACTACCAGTCATCCAGAACACCACTTGTCGGTTTCCTGGTTTACTTTTCACTATTGGTCATCTTCTCATGGCAATTGAATTAACCCATATCCGTAGAACATATCACACAAAACCTTTGTCGACTTCTAAAAAGGGAGCTTCGCGAAAATATCTTCATTTACATCTGCACACACTTCAGTAGAAAAAAGCACACTCGCCTAAAAGGCTTTCACGTATGTGCGCTGCAGGAGCCAAAAGTACACCGTCATCTGCTGCAGAATTTGGCGAAGAAACCTTTGATTGCTTTTCATAGATAGGCTTGTTTCACCAAATATACATCTTCTGGAGGAATGAAGCATTGCTTTCCATAAATAACGTCTTTTTTGCGAGCCATTCCATTTATATACCAATCAGCCGAAGAAGCATTAGACCGCTTCGCCATCTGCGAGTAATCAAACTCCAAAAAGCTCCCGCCCCCATTCCATCAGGGGCACAGACAAGCACAGTCTTTCCTTGGTTCCAGAATAGCGACTTGAAATCAATCTTTTCTCGGGAAAGCAATTAAAATGTTGTGATTCTTGTTTTTACTTAGAAATTTGCTGGCTGATACCAGTCTTGGTATGCCACTTGTGAAATTTCACTCTCTTTGTGCGAACTTTTATTTTACTCAAGTTTATGGATACATTTGCTGTTCTCTGTGATAAAATGCGTGCCGTTTTGTAAGTTGGCACTAATTTCATGATTATCAAAGGTTCTTCACAATGACGACGGGGTACGACATTCGTTTGTTTTACTAAGCTAATAAATAATCAACTTACCTCAATCCATTTCTCCTCGATTTGCCCGTTACATTTGCTGCTGACGAGACTCCACTCACGTGCAAATTATTGTAGATGATTCTGATTCCATTTCACATTTACTCTCTGAATTTGCCACAAAGCATACTTCTTGAACACCCCCAGAAAGGCACATTCACTCAATAGCCATGACCCTTCAATCATAAAGAGATTTTATTCGTGGCTCCTGCATCAGAAAGGGCAATTATCTACCTGTCTTCGTCCGCCTTTTCGGGTCACCTCCACTCCAATCCGTCCCACTCACAGTACGCAAATTTCTCTTCGTATTTTCACATGCCGGAGTGGTTCACCATGAGTTCTCACTATCAGCTGATACAGAACGATTCACTTATCATGAACAAATCCATTTGCCGTTTGTCACTCTGCTTTTTGTCACTCAGCCCTATCATCACTTGCAGCCTCTTTGCAGGTACGTCCATCTTCACGATGGCTATCTCCGTCAGGATCCGTCAGTGAATCTATTCTACTATTCTCGAGGATGCACTCGCGTTACAGCACTTATAGTTTGCTTCCCTCAGTCCTCCGTTCCTTCCTATTGCCGTCCTATTTGGGTATCAAAGCCTCCTAGCCCTTCTCAGTACCATTCTCATTCACATGCTTTCCAGGGAACACAAGAAATTTTTTATCTTTCCTGAATGCTCACTTAAACGGAACTCTTTCTGACTAATTCTCTTATCTTTTCATTACTTTGATCATCTTAGGTGACTTTGGATAAACTTGGATCGTCCACTTGATGAATTGGATGTGGCTTGAACCACTAACCAGCTGTTATGATAAGGAGGCATGGATAAAAACTGCCATCATGTGTTGTTTTTCCTGAGAATGAACTGGATGTTCGCACGGCAATCCTTCAAATATTCTCCCTTACTTTCTGGGTAATATGTTTAATGCTGTTACTTCATTCACTGTGAAGCATTTTGACTGATTTAGCGGCTATATACACATACGAGGGTGTGAGGAGGAACTTCCATTCTCCTGTTGGGTTTTGCGCTGCCCAGTCTACCCAGCGTAAGGAATGCTTGTCAAGAGAGGTCGATTGCCTAGAGCCCCAGGAAGAAACACGTTGTTTTATTCGTACAGCTGGGCTTCGTTTGTTTGCTTGACTAGTTCAGCTGTCGAGGGTAATTCCCAATCGACCTTAGTTGACTGGTAAAAATAAGATAGTGGTGTACAGAAAAGCAACTTGAAGCGGCTAGTAGGCCAACTGTCATGGTCATAAGCCACCTGGCTACAAACGCGATTTAATGCGGTGCATTCTGCACAGACCGAGAAGTTTGTGCCACGAATACTATAGAGAGAGAACCGTCATTTGCAAGGTAGACATTAATAAACAAAGGATAACCGGAGAAGTCATTCAATCGGAAAAAGACCGATCAAAATAGACCGGTGAGAATACCTGGGGTAAAATAGAAAGTAACCTTTCTCAGACTCCTAATGAAGAGAAACCAAGTGAGCGAAAAGTCCGGCAGAATCTTGCTTGTCGCGGTAAGTTTTGCTTTCAATACGGTCAAAATCCTATATGGGCCAGTGATAGCACCTGCATTCGATGCCAGACCGAAGAAAGGCTTCCTCTATTAGCCCCATATTTGAGTATTTACCAGATCAGCTGCAACTCTTGTGCCAACTTCTTGGGCCAAAAGGCAGAGCAGCCTCCCAAAAAGCATCACAAAACATCTACGGTGGCCTATAAACTAAGGAAACGAATCGATGTCAAGCGCCATTACCCCACACTTCGTAAAAACCCCTTCACTGAGTGACTTCTATTCGGTATTTAAAGCAGTACCGCGACTCACAGCATGCATTAAGAGTAACGACGATTTGAATGGTAGTAGCTAATGAAGGAGTGAGCATCCTTCCTAAAAGATCAGAATCACAGACACAACAAAGGTTGGTTCAAACACTCTAGCTTCCTTGGCCAAGGGTCTGTCATGTCAACGACGAGCAAGGTTTCGAAGTAAGTTAGTTGGTACCCTAGGCGCCAACCAGGCACAAGGGCAAGTGTAACATGGTCAAAGTTGACTTATCTGCCTGCTAATTGACTTTCTTTACTCCCTAAAATGAACTTGACACTTTAAGCTCTTTATATTAGCCTTCTACAGTTTTTCCCACCCTTTAGATACGATTATGGTGGCTTATGTGTTAAATCTCCGAAAATAAATGTTCCCTTGCATTCTGCTTTCTGACTTCTGTGATAAACTTATTTCACGATATAGTAATATCTCTGATGACCCAAACTGTACCGCTGAATACTGTACTGTGCTGTGCAGCTGACCTCAACATGCACTGTTCAACGGGAAGGAAAACAATAAAATCGATTCCAGCAGTGGTCCACCTCAATCTAGCGTGCAATAGAATTTCCTTTTCGGTTGATATATCGGCTTGAGAAGGAGAACTTTATTTTTAAATAAAAATGTTGTTATGTATGCCACGTGTCATACCCAAAGCATTCCATTTAACCGTGTGATGTTGAAGATAAAAATTAGACCAGCACTATTCGCTTCCTAGAAAAGGACATCATCTCTTACGAAACAACTTCATAAATAAAGCCCTGATTGATACTAAATATATGCCCACATAACCAATCTTACAACAGACAGGCTTCTCGGATATCGATCAGCCATACCATTATTTGGTGACAGTACACTCCCTCACTGAAAACATCACTCGGGATGGCTACTGGATTTCGTAACTTTCCATTTGGTAGCACGGTTGGCATCTATCGGAGGTGGTTTAATTTCTGATGGTGTACATTGATCAGTCATTTATGTTTATAACCAAAAACCAACATCAGGATACTTTGCCGGTAACTTTTTGAGTCAAGAAATTATTTGCCCCACCCAGTCTTGAACTTACTGGTCACCTTAGAAACCACGGTACCCTAAATATTAATCCCGAAATAACGCAACGCCACCCAAACGGGGTAATTTCTTAGCAGCTAGTCCAACCCACGGGAATACCTCAAGACATTTTGATGGACAAGAAGTGGCTAACGAGACCAACAAGGTAATTTAGGCATATTTTCTACCGTCTGTTTGGACACAACCACCACGTTGGTAACGTGGTCTATGTTGAGCCGCTTGGCCGTTGCATGGACGGGTATAGGAGCATCCTCTTTCACACCATGAGCGGCCTCTGTCAATTTGTGCATCAATGAACGGTCTTTAAGAACGGCCATGATAGTATGACACTTTGAAAAGTGCTTAGATCCACAGCAACTTTCCGTCTTCATCACCCAACTTCATAGGGAAGACCTTACTTTGCGAAAACTGGAGATGTTGCGTGAAAGTCTCTAGGGGAAACAGGCACCGAGATTGAAACCGACGACGATGGCTTAAGCCGGTATTCTGTTGAAGTATCAAGCCTCCGAAAAATCGCGTCCAGCTGTTTATCTTGTGGGAGCTCTTCCCTTAGATCGTATACCGTGTCTTCCACTGCCGGAGCAGCTGCCGTTGGTGAATACCCAAAACGATTTGCAAAACTGGTAGACTGGCTATTATTCGGTTCTTCTGAGTCTGTACTTCTATTACGACTGAAGAAAACTAAGTTCTAATATAAGAACTCCTCCAGTGCAATGAGAGTATGCCATGCTCTCCCGAGTCCTAAACTACTTTTACGTCGGGTATAAGTGCTGTCTAAGAAAAAACCCTCCCGCAGAAATAAACTCATCTGAAGTGAATGTCAACTTCAAAAGATCACTCGGTTTATTCAATGAGATTCTGAAAACGTTCTGTGTAGAAATGGTTGACACAATACTGAAAATATGAAAATGGATTCAATCCACGTGATTATCGAGAAATTCTGCGGCACGGCCTCAACGAAGGTACACGTGTGCCAAAATCCCATTTGGCTCACCAATTTAGTCGGCGATTCTGATGAGCCGAATAGCAAAAGAAAGCCCCAGAAAACTGCACTCACGAATCCAACGATGCTTTGCGGGTGGTGAGACGGACGAAGCCGCGAGCCACAGAGATGTTCATGCGAACCTTAGGGTCAGGGATTACTGAGGGGGAACTGTCACGGAGGACTCACAAGGGAGCTTGCCATATTGGCAATCAAGCTTGCAAACATCGGTTTCGCGGCGATAAAAACAAAGTATATACATGGGATGGCAATTATGCTGATGGTGGACAGAGATGTATTTTGTTCACAACACCATTTAACCCACCTGCGCATAAATGACAGAAACGACCGGATGGTCCCTTTACACAATAAACTGCATGGGTATTGGCTGAAGTACAAGGTTGAGCCACATCTCGAGATATGTTCTGACTGGTCTCAAGTTTTATGCTGGCCTGTTCTTCAAGGATGCCCGACCTCAACTCAAGCTAGGGGCTAGACGATCTCCATTAGGGATGGACTCGCCTTTTTGGCAGGGCCCAGGAAATTTTACTGGAATTGAACTCCGGACGGCTTGCCTGTGAGTCCATAATCATAAGGCTTGGGTACGTAAGCTATATCTTATTGGGTTTGCCTTGAATGTGGCCATATCATTCAGCTGAGGGACGGTGGGCCTTAGTCGATTATCTGCAAATGCAGAGATAAGAAATGAGCCGAACATTGCCACGCATAAGTCAGCTTCTGCTTTTCTTCCAGAACCTCGACCTCAGATAATCTTGAACACATCACCTTAGACCACTACATAGCATTCACCGAAACCCAACGACTGCGTCCCAGCTTGCTTTCTCTAAAATCTCTGAAGTATTTTATAGTTACATCAAGACCGCCGGAAGTATACTTTTCTCACCGCCGAATATTAATACTAATATGCTAATACTACTAATAAAAGTGATGGCCCTTCGGGCCCATTTTAGGGTCGATCAGTTTGGGATGCTTTTAGGTTTAGTACGTACCTGCTTCAGATTAGTGTCTTTAACCTGTAGTCTTCGGTTGTCAAAGTGATATAAATTATACTACGCTTCGTGCGGAGAACTGGAAAAGCTGTAGCAAACTAGCACGCGTGTTGAAAGAAAGCAAATGCATACGGACAATGTGCACAGGGGAAGCGAGTTGCATCGTAAAACTCGGTAATCGTTCAGATAAACAGAATTTATTAGAGCCGGCAAGTGGCTACCTTGTCCGTATCACTACTGGAACATCTTGCGGGCTGGTACATGTGGGAATGCAATTTTAGGTGATTCGCGCACACTTATGAAATGCCCTCAATTCCATCCTTGGTCAATGGCATCGTAATGTTTTTATTTTACCATAAATCACCGCTGTGGTCGGGTTTTGAATCTGTGCGCCGAAAATGATCCAATCTTGTAGTCCGTGCAAAACAAGACGGGTAGATATTTTATGTGGTTGATATGATCATGGGTTGGGGGGCACCGTGTGGGGTAGGTCTAACCAAGGTCCACAATATTTCACCTCCAAATGTATTAGCCAATACAGCAGAGTGCACCGAATAGTCCACTCAAGATCGGTCAACCCAAAACTTTGATCACAGGGCTCAGTCGAGCTATCCAATGGGCAGGGAAGAAGTACAAAAGACCCCGGTTAAACTCAGAGGTTTGCCATCTGGTAGTGATTTTTTTGGTGGAGAATGATATAGAAGGCTAAAGCACATAGTGAACTGCATAGATACCGCAAGAATGAATCTCCATTTTAAAGGTCAGTGACACGTTTATTATATACCGAGCAGGCCTTTGGGCTTCGAGCCTGGAATGGTATAAGCTTGGAGGGGGTGATTTTGGCGGGGGTTTTACTTATTGTTCTGCTGGGCTGGTAATTTTGAGGATAGAGGATAAGCACTCAAACGATTTATGATTTGTTATTGTGCTGTGATGAAAAGGCAATGAGCAGTGTGGCGGGGAGCCTTATAGGTAGCAGGGTTAGCCACAGTGGCCGTGGAATTTTGCGTTGACTGAACGAGTAACTGAGGCATACAGTAGGAGCTGTCGAGACATAAGAGGTCTTCCCCTGGATGGCTCTGATGGATGATTGCCCGAAGACTTCTGCTGGAGAGCGAGTAAGACGTTGAAGGATACTTCCGGATTGTACTTTTACTGCAGTGCAGAAGGGCCTTCTAGTGGCAGCCATAGGAACCTCAGAGAAGGTGTGGGTAGTTATCATTTACGAGTGTATGCAGTGAAATAAAACATTTGAGGCAGCATATGAAAGCCGGGATAAGCTAAGTTTTCACTTGCGTGGTATGGCTCAGATACCGAAGTAACCCGAAGTTTTCTTCTTGCAAGGAATTAGAGATGGTACCTCCTTATTTGCTTTTGCAGAGAAAAGGCACGACCTGAAGTCGTAGACTAGATTCGGAATAATAAATCAAGCGCTATTGCGTCTGGTACTACGCAGGTATAACTATATATATGTTGCCACCTATCTCCCAGAATAGGGATTTTCTGACGCTTTATACTACCTGAATAAAATCAGGTTGAAAGTTTCCAAGAAACAGTGAGGTCAGTGCCGCCTATGAATGATGCCCACGAAGGAATGATGCCTGTTACAGAGTAATCAAGCAGCTCGAATCGATGAACTGACAGAGGAACAGTGGCCGATATAGTGATCACACCAGGACTAGGCTGGCCGTCGTAGAAAGCCATTCGCTTGTACTCCATAGTCAGCTGGGGCGAGACGAGTGGGCTGCAAGGACTGCTGGACCAGTAAGTAGCGCGTAATTCTCGATGCGCCTTCTACTACCGTAGGATAGGAGGAAGAACCGAAGGCAGAAATGATAGGCCAGAAGAGTGCAATTTTCGCGGGATTTCCATGAACAGGGCAGGTAGCAGCTGTAAGTAGATATCTCTCCTTCGTCAAGAGGGCCCTTACTTTCACAGCCCGACTACAGGAAAATGTTTGAGGAACATTAGTAAAGTTGCTTAGTGCACATATCTTCGTTTTTTTTCATAGGAGCGGTTGAGCTCACTTAGAATTTTCCGTAACTCCTTCATTCTCCGTTTTTACGGTTTTTGCGTATTACGCTGACAAATACTGAAGGTGAACTTTTTCGCCCTTGTTGGGAAGAAGCTCTGAACTGAACATCTTCCTCAGCGGGAGTGTTTCGGCAGATGATTGGAAAAGAAAGTTGGAATAGAAAGATACGTGGAAAGGGTCACTGACAATAACGGCACGTGCCTGATTGCTCAAATGGGTCCATGTACTCTTGGAGGACTATCGATGAGGACAGTTTACAGGAACATGATATTTAAGGGCCCCCTCTGTTACCCAAGGCCAAGTTCGTGGGCTTTAATAATGGATATCCAGAAATTATGAATTCGCTGGAGTTTTTGTGCCGTCAAAATCTGCTCCTTTCTCTTTTGAATGTCAGAGAGACTGGAGGTAATAACCTGATTGACTGCGGCAGCCAGTTTTCAAGAGAAGAATATCTACTGACAGCTGAATAAGACCGCGTTGTCTTCCTGGATGCTGGGTAGCAGACCGGGAAGATCTTCTGTCTCGAGGAATGGTTGGAAGGAGTTCTGAGCCGAGGGTCTGAACTACAAGTTGCGCACTTCATAATACTGCAACAGAAAGACAGAACAATAAGTTAGCCACTAATCCGTAGGGGCCGCGTTTGCGGTAGTTCGCCAAGTTCCATACGATTTGAGCCCGAAGGATATTCCTGTACCCGTTTAGTGGATCTACACAGTATATTATCAGTTGCCTCTTCATCAATCTGCCCCAAGGTAGCCAGAAACGACAGTGCAATACTCCAAAACTGGGTTGGCTTGAGCTTCTAAAACGGGTAGATTGTTCTCTAGAAAACCGGAGGCTTCAGTAATCAGAATAATCAACGGTCTATCCTTGGCAACCTGTATGGGTAAACGTTCGGAAAAATTGGTAGTACATGAATATATTGATCCTAGCTCTTTTACCCCCGAACAGTGTGGGACAATTTCAATTCTTCCAAAAGTTTCGGCGGGAATGCAGAACCTTCACCCAAGAAAACAACTCCTAGCGGCGAAAAACCTCATCAACTGATGGCTATTACAAAACCTAAGCGAGGGTAAATCGCGGTTCGTCATCCGTGGTAGAAGATGAAGCTTCAGGTTCAGGGTGTATATCGTTTTTACATCATCTGCAAAGGAAAAGCAGCACCGCACTCGATCGGTTTGAAATTGTATTTTGCACACCCAAAGAGATGAATGGACTGAGACTTTACCTTAAATAACCTCTCCAGTTATTGGCTAGGCAAAGAGAAATCACCATCAAAATCCGCCATGCATTTTTGAGAGGTTAGATATAACGAAAACCAGAATCAAAAACGGGGCCTTAATTACACGTCTTCATCATGGCTAATAGCCCACGGTGGGATACTCGATCGAAGCCCCAGTCATCCCAGGAGGAACTACGATCCTGCAGGTGGGCACACCCCCTCAGCTTCTACGAATGCCTCTGTCGAATGGGTTATCGAAAAAGGTTGGGGTTTTTTCAAGGTGTGTCTCCTCACTGGGCTTGAGTATGGAGACCTCAGGCTGGAAAATGTATCGGAAGTAGAGCTAGAGGTGGCCGCAGGAGCGACAAGGGCAGTGAGTCAAGTGACAGCTGAAGGGGTTTGGTTGGTCAATATAGGACCCCCCTCGATACGGCAACTCCCCCGCAAAAAGGCTTTGGTTCATCAGTCTGGAGAGAGAAATAGTACGCCAAGCGTAATAAGGTCGGTGTAATAAACAAGCACTGCTGCTCCTTGTAACTGTGAAACCCTTTGTAGAGTCGGACCGCAGCTCTTATGTTTTCCGGTCTCCGGTATTATGGTTTGTGCATGACGTCCGGTCACTCGGCAGACATAACACCGTAACAAGAGAAACGTGTAAGGTTAATCCGATATGAACAAGTTTTCATTACCCAAAGAAAAACTAACTGAAACCACCTTACTTGCATCAAAAATGAATTGACAGCATGGGTCCGCGGGGAGGAAGATGGAAATAAGCAAAATGGAAAACGAATAGTCACTTGCTATTGGCACTCCCAACGAGATACTGTGGAGAGCGGTAACCTGTTGCCCAGAAATCCTCAGAGGTTCAAGAAGGGAGGTGGGATTTATCAATGCCTACGGCGGTGGTGTCAGTAGAATTTTCCCTCACTCGCCCCTGCCGCGCTATGCGGTAACTCGAGGTAAGCAGTTGCCTATCCAGCCTTTTGTCTTGTGCAATGTTTTCTTTATCGTTCCTACATTAAGAGTGAGCCTTGGTACTTATGAAAATTTCGTTATTTTTCCTGAAGCTCAGATCCCAAAAGAACTATTTCCGGGGCAATCACGGCCGGCTTTGAATTACGAGCCCCGTAGTCCCTAAGCGGTCTAATTGCAAACACAGAAATATCGAGCACATAAACTCCAATCTTTCAAAGCAAATACCTTTACCGTCAGAAAGGCCTCGCGGTTTGTCCACGTATTTTTCTTTCCGAAGCACAGCAATCTGGTTAAACCTTTGCATGGATCAGCCATAACCTACACGATTTTCTGAGAACTCGGTTGCCGTTGTTCCGAGATTATTAGTTAAGTCCAAGTCTGCATCTAAATTTCATTTTCCGTTTGCTGCGAAACGAGCCACCTGAGCTTCCAGGATGAAAAATCGCAAATTTCGACATGATAGAAGCTCCCAACACATGTCCAGTACCACCTGTTCACACATAAATGAGGGCCACAAAGTCCGTGATCTGGAACGGAGGGGTACCGACTTAAACAAAGACTAGCCACCGACTGAGAGTATGTAAAGTAGCCAAGCCTCACTTCAGGGTTTCCCTAATAAACGCTTTCTCCGGCCGGCAGTACTATTTGGGCCACTTGCACGTTACTCCGATGCCCCGCACTGTATGAATACGGTAATCAGAACGGTAACTTCCACGGCTCCTGAGAACGGGAAGGCGGATGGGAGAAATAGTGGTTAGCGTGTATTTGGGATGTGCGCTACAAGAACAAAGGTCTTATGACAGCCGCGCTTGGCAGTCAGATCTCAGTTGAACGTCGCTAGAGAGGCTTCCGCCCAGGAGTGAGGTCAACTGGAGCCTCGATCTTGGAGGTGGACCGGGAGCGAGAATAGTCCGGGAACTCCTCGTATCCTGCTTGTTATATTATTTGTGGCGTGAAACGACTGCTGGGGACAGTTTGATTGCGCCTGCACTCTTGAGGTCAGATTTGCTTTAATCCAGCGGTGTTTCAGCACCTACTGGTCTCGTACGCTCGAAAGCCTGAATATGCCACCTCAGGTCTTTCCGAAAAGGCTTCCGGTTTTTGTCTTGAGTATCACGTTAAACCAATCGGCCCATTTTCCAGTGACTGGTTGGCCCCTCGAAGGTACCCGGGGGTCAACAAGGCCACGGATGAAGCCAATGTGAAGTTGTAACTATCGATCTTCTGAACGGTAGCTTAGCCGAACTTCAAAGAAGAGTCGCAAAATGAGGGACATTTCGTTGATTCTGTAGATAATACTTTTAATCTATACGATGAAATCGCGCCCGGGTTCCTATAAGAAGAAACGGGCGGTAGATGCTCAAGGCCTTCCAAACACATAAGAAGCCCCATCCAGGCTGCTGAAGGTCAGAAACGAGCAATCTAGTCAAGCCATCAAACATTTAAATGGTAACAATACATTCCTGAATGAACCTATACTGATTGGGGAGACTTTCAATACTTCGCTTGCTCTTCAACGGCGTGTGATTCTCCATCAATCTCTTTTCTGAATCCGGTGACACCGTTAACCCTCTCAGAGACAGTCTTTCCTTCCGACCAGACTTCAGCCCTGGTAACAAAAGAAGACCGTCCCACAGACTGGGACCGGAACATGCACCGCCAGCCATTTTCAGCCGAGATGGCAAAGACATTTCAACGTTGGTAATGGACATTCGATTTGCCATTGAGGTGCAGTATTGGACCTTATCAGTGGAAGACTTCCATTATCAAACTCATGCACAAAAAGGGTCACGTCTAAATTCAGTCAACTTTGAGACGGTAGGCCACACCCCCGTGTGTCCAGAACCGTGGATAGAGTGAATAATGACAAGCTGACACACAACCTTCCTAACTGTACTCTAATAAACGTTGGTCCCTGGGGTTCTCTGAAAAACAGACCACGCAAGACACGCATGAAAGATTTTTCCAACCTGGTCACGGAGGCTATAAGTAGTGACAAATCAGCGCCCTTGATCTCCTGGGACATGACCAAAGTATTCGACAGAATATCCCACGCCAGGTTACTGTAAAAGATCAAAACATGGAATCGTGGACCCGAAGCCTCCTTAATTTTACATCTCATTTATCGGCCCAAGGTCAGGTAGTGAATATAGGCGGAGTTTCGTCCAAACCCGCCCTGTAACCTGGATTGTGTCACAAGGTATTGTGCGCGGCCTATCACCTTCTTTATGCACTTAAACGGTATATTTATCGTATTCTAACAAGTAGTTCCCTCCTTGTTCGCGTATGATATCGAAACTGTGTACAGTCTTGAGTCCGTGACGTTAGGTTCTACTGTAGACGACATCACAAGAAAACTGCTTTTGCTCAGTTGCCGGGGTAGTGTTTTGGACAAAAAATCTCCACTGAGAAAGGGAGTATTCTGACCCATGAGTGTTATGTCCCCCCTGTAGCCTCCAGAGTTAACAACCGATTCATACCCAGTAACTCTGAGACATTTGACTCGGGTCTACACTATTCACGTACGTATGACTTTTTCGATTACGCCGCCATTCAAGTGGCTGAAGCACGCCATACGCTAGAGATCATACATCAAACCTTCATGTCAGATCTCTTTTGAGATACGCCTCAATCACTTGCTTTAGAGGGCCACAGAAAAGCTGAATTGCATTTGAGAATAAGCAACGGGCTTTCACAAAATAGCTCCCAGGTACTCCTCCCCCTTGAATCACATGGAAGGTTTTGGTCTGCTGAAAACCGATTCCTTATGGCTGTGCCACCTAAGAATTAAACTCCTCTCATTCCACAGCATCTGAAAAAAGATAACGCAGCTGAGCCCCGCAAGTGAGAAGCCTTTCAAATAACTCCTCACACTGTATTTATATCTTGGCTTCCGGCCTCTGGCTTGAACTTGCATCTAGTTAAACCACTTCATCCATAATTGTGCTTCACTGTCGAACAATCTGCCGCAAATAATTAAGGAACTACCACAATAAACTCAGCCCTGAGGGTGAATATGCTGACCAGGATGGGCAGTCCTGTTTCAAAGGCTCATGCTTTTGAGATATGTGAAAGGCATTGAAAAATCAAATATACTATTTAAACATTTTAGTCTTAGTAAGACTCGCATATGGTTGGTCTCCTCTCGACAGCACTCAGAAAACTCAGTACACGATACAGGGACCCAATGGTTCAGTCTCGCCACCTAAAGCTGCAGTGCAGTCTAATTTCTTTACCTTCAAACATTCTCTTTGGGACAATCCAGCACAGTGGTCTATTGCATTTTTAGGTCCAAGGCCTCAGACATTAAAGTCCATACACCTCGGTGTCCGGCCCAATTAAAATAATGTCTGCAATAAAACCATATACAACCGGCTTTTGATGACTTCGTTTACGTTTTTTCGTAGTGCCTCATGTTTGTGCGAACTGTTGTTTCGGTGAACATGAACCCTTTTGAATAATCCCAGCCTTTGGTGGACCCTACCTGCCCCCGCATGTTGTGTTTCATGCAAACCACCCTGGTGCCCTCAGTTTAACGGGTATTGCGAGTATTTCCGTGGCTGCGATTGTCTCTTTGTGAAAAGCTAACCACCAATAAAACGATGATAACGCTGGAAAGCAAGAGATGGGTATAGAACAGTGAGAAAAATACCTTACTGTTTTGTTTTCTAAGCAAACAAGCCTTGCCTCATGCGACCCGTGTCTTCGGGCTGCTGTTATGCCACATAATGACAGATATGGTTGACATTTTGCTAACGCAGATTATCACATGCGGTCCATGTTCTGGCCTGGTGTGGGAGCTTTGATCGCCTACCGAGACCAGCTCCGCCCTCCCTGACAGCCAGATTTCCGACTATGATACAACTGGAAGTGGTAATAAAAACTTCTGAAAAAATGTGGATCCTTCTGGGAGCACCACATGCTGGATACCAGTGGATGTGTGTCGTGTTACCTCTCCATCTGAAGCAGGCCGTAGTGCCGCCCACCATGAGCACTGAATACAGCCCGTTGGAGCGCGCTTCCGCGACGAGCGTTGTGCCCTGCCCTCCTTACAACTCCCACTGTTTCCGAAAGGGTCCTCACACTGGCTATGTCCTGCCTTGCAGTGTGCAAACTATGGTTAAGATATCACAATAACCGTACACTCACCAACTCATGTGAATACTTCGATCGAATTCAATTCAGTATTCCAGCTCCATAGAGTAGCAGCACAGCCGAACCCGCTGTAACGAACGATCGTGGAAAATCCCCTAAAACCTTTGCAGTTCCATGTTTTTCTTAGCATCACTCACTTGCCTACACTATTGACGTGTCTTCACACACTGTTTGTTTTTATGGACCAATTGTTGTTTGTTCGCGCCCAGAGCCCTAATTTGTCATATCCTCGTTCTGGACCTGCATGACGCACGTGCTCCTTGCTCGCACGTCGCAACTCGGTTTTTCGTTTGTTGAGTCCTTGTGATCTCATAATTGAGGTTTGAACCTGTTTGGTGTCATTGTTCATTCACTGATCTAGTATCGTAGAATAACACGGATAATCTCCTTTTGATTCCGAGATCCGTTGTAAATCTGACTGCGCATTGCTCTAACTTGTGTTAAAACACTCATTTACGAGATAACAAGGACTCAACAGGCGAGAAACCAAGTTGCGGCGTGCGAGCGAGGAAAACGTGCGTCACACAGGTCAAGAACAAGGATCGGGGATATCAGAATCTGGTCAGAAAGTAATACTGCAGGTTACCGGGGAGTTTCTGGGTACCTTTGATACTTTGGTTAATGCTAGAACACCTAGGCCTATCAGTGCTAGCTCATGTGTTACTGAGGGAAATATGGATTTTAAGGATGTCGATCTATATAGACTGAGGATATTATACCTACAACAACAACTGCTATAGACTAGACAACAGGTCCAGGATGGGGAAGAGAAGTGCAGACAGAAAAAGCATGAGCATGAGACCAACGACTACGACACTTCCGATAGGTAATGGCACAACAAAACGGGAAACTCCAAGCCGGTCGCAGCACCACCAACGATCGATCTGCCTAGAGTAGAACTGACAGCTTTCGACGGGCGACCCGAACACTACTGCAAGTTTGTCAAGCATTTCAGAACCGTCGTCGAAAACAAGATAACCGACCCCGGGCAAAGGCTTCTCCATCTGACTCACTACTGCCGAGGCCGAGCAAAGGGAGCTATCGATGGGTGTACCATGCTCGACTCGGAAAAAGGCTGCACTGGAACAAGAAACATTTTGAGGGACCTGTTTGGCCAGCCTTACAAATTAGCCCGCAACCTATTGGAGGGCGTGATGGTAGAGGCAAAAAGAACCAAGGGCGATGTCTACACAGTGGCAGACCTGGTGATCAAAATGCAGAACTGCTCAACAGCTCTCGACCACTTAGGTTACGAGGCTGACCTAGACGCAATGCACACCATGGGGAGCGTAGTCGTCAACTATCTCCCGAACTACAGGGTCGGTGGGCGGAAGAAGCGGAACGGATAAGCCGAAGCGACAGGGAGGCTAAATTTGAAGACCTGACGGAATACTTGGACAGGCAAGCAAAGATAACCGGCATCAGATTTGGTCGACTCATCCGAGACAGCAACCGAGCAAGCAAGTCTAGTACTAGACAGGTTCAAGCCACTGCTCGGGAACAGCTGAAATATCAGCCTTGGACCAATGCACACGCCACTTCACGCGATGCCATAGCGCAACCAAGTTGCAGGAACTGTGGTGCTACCCGATGGCTACTAGAATGCCCCAGGTTCATCAAAATCACAAAAGACGAACAATGAGGAATAGCGGGGATGACAAGAGCGTGTTTTTCAAGTCTCAACACCACGCATCGGGCGGCAGCTCGTAGAGCAAGAAACAGATGTTGTCGCGAGGGCTGCGCGGACGGACACCGTCGATTGTCACACCAAGCGAGGGAAACCACACCAGAGACGAACACCGAACCCAGAGTGATTTGTTCAACGTCGCGGTCTGCCAGAAAACCAGTACGTTCAGGAGTACTTGCCTTGGGGGTGGTGACCCCAACTGGGGCGGTCAAAGCACTGGCTTTCTTCGACAGTAGATCTGACACTACCCTAGTGAGAGAGCGGTTTGCCGACAAAAACCAGCTCGCTAAAAGTGAGACGTCGTTACCGGAGAGCACGGTGGGAGGAACGCAAGTGAGGACTGCCGGCCGGTTGAGGTTGCAGCTCATCCCTTTAGACAATAACGAGCAAATCTATCAACGGAAGCATTCACAGCAGCTGATCTCCCCGTGCGGGCATCAAGGTTGGTGAACGCAATCTTGACTAGGTGTCCCCACCCGCATAACGTACCCGTTGTAGACTGGGAAGACGACGAAGTGGATCTCCTCATCGGCGGCGACGTGCCAGGGGCACATTAGGTATTTGACCAGGGAGTGGGCGGCCGCCAGGTACCTTGTGCCGTACGAATGGCTCTGGGATGGATATTATATGGTCCAGTAGGGGGACGTGGTTCCGTGAATTACTTATCCGCCAAAACGGACCACACAGCGTATCACCTGCAGCGACTATATGAAACGGAGTTTCATGACATCAGAGACAAAAGATCATCGTTGTCGCGAGAGAATCACTTCGCTTTGTAAACAGTGCAGCAAGGCAGGAGGGGCCTTGAAAAACGGTTTAAGGTTCTCCTCCTATGACGTACATCTGCTGACCCGTGGACTGATAACAGAAACAATGTTATTCGACGACTACTACGACTGAAGGAACGCTTCGTTCGAGACAAAGATCTGTGGGAACGACACGCAGAATTGATGAAGCGAAACAAAGCCCTCGGCTACGTTGAAAAAGTGCCTGCCGACACTGACGGCCGAAAGGGTATCTAGTATCTACCTCGCCACCAGGCTATCAATCCCAAGAAACCCGAAAACTGCGGGTGCTTTTCGACTGTGCAGCCATGTTTCAGGGCAAGTCGTTAAACGATCGCCTACTGCAAGGACCTGACTGGACCACGCCACTCACCGACGTTTTGTGCCGAACTGGGAAGAATTTCTGAACACTTCGAAAAAACTATGGGATATACGGACTCCACGATGTTTGACTCCTAGTCATTCAACGCGGACGGGAGAACTACATGCTTTTTCTGATGCATCCGAAGTCGGATACGGGGCCGTGGTGTACAGAGGATGGTGCACAGCAGATGAACAATATACTACGAGGATCCCGTTTGCTAAAGCCCGCGTTACTCCACTGAAGTCGGTCTCGATCCCACACCCTGAACTCAATGCAGCCATATTGGCTGTCAGGGCGGTACAAGCGGTGAAGAGATATTTCGACTTCTACATTTGGTCGGCTAGCTTTTGGACGGAATCAACGATAGTACTGTACCACATTAACAACGTTCGGAGCCAGTTTAGTACTTTCGTTGCTAGCCGACTCACGACTATCCACGATGAATCAGCCGTGAATCAGTGGAAGCACGTCAGGTCTGGCAAAAATCCAGTCGATCTATGCTCTCGGGGCGCGACCAACTTCAGGCAACTAGACACACGGACTAGAGGGCCAAACTTCTTGCAAATGCCTGAGCAGGACTGGCCCGTGTACGAATTGAAACCCCTTACGGAAGTAGAACTGGAGATCAAAGGCGTATGGCAGCGGCCAACGTCGTCGAAGCGACATCCATTCTATCGCGATTCGTCAGGTTCTCTTCCTGTATGGAGACACTTTGTGCGGTAATTTGGTTAGCCAAGTTCAAGAGAAACTTACTAGTCATGAAGGGGACTCCCGCCTCAGGCAGGATAAGAGTGGGTCCGATAAGCCCCGATGAACTACGGGCCGCAGAATAAAATGTTTTCGGGATAAATCAACGAGGAGCTTTCGCCCGAGAACTCAGGAGGGCGGAGGAAGTAGGACCAATCAACGAAGAAATATCATCTCAAAGAGGCGGCTTGAAGCATTTAAACCCTAAACTCACTGATGGACTGCTGCGGGTGGATAGTATGCTGATTAACTCCTACTTGAGCTTCGACACAATGTACCCCATACTGCCGCCGGCTTGACAACCTGTGGTAGAGCTAATGATCTAACAGGTCCACGCCCTGCAGGGACATGCCGGGGAAAGTCACGTGACGAGAGTTATCCGAAAGCGCTTTTGGTTGCCGAGAGGAAGAGCGACTGTAAAACGTGTAATCCGACGATGTGTACATTGTGGGAGACGCAATGCCGCAACGGGCAAACAACACATGGACCCGCTATCAGAATGCAGAGTGACTGCGGGCTGATGGCCGTTTAGCGGCACCGGGTCGGACTATTTCGGGCCCTTGTGGATCAAGTGCGGAAAGAGATTGGAAAAACGATATGGGTGTATCACGACGTGCATGAAGTCACGCGCGGCACGCCTAGAAGTTGCCCATTCGATGACGACCTATTCTCTCCTGCGGGCTTTGCAGAGATTTATCAACCGGAGAGGCGTGCCATCCGATATATACTCTGACAATGGATCGAACTTTGTGGGCTCTCGCCGGGAATTGCTGCTATGGCAAAAAACAAACAGAGACGAACTGCAGGATCGAACAGTGGCCTACGGCATGCGACGGCATTTTAACCCTCAGCAGGCCAGCCACCGCGGCGGCGTATAAGAAAGCATGATCCGGTCCTTCAGGCGGATATTGCTGTCGATCATGGAGCAACAGCCACTCGACGACGAGGCACTGAACATCGCCATGACTGGGGTAGAGATAATTCTGAACAATCGCCCACTGGTTCCAGTAAACAAAGCTGACCCAACCCACCCGGCGTTCACCCCAAACGACTCACTGAGTTGAAGGTTGAACGAGGGTTTCCCAGGGCCGGTAAACCTTCGTGAGAGCTACCTCCACCAGTGGAAGCAGTCGAATTATCTTGCCACGGTTTTCTGGAGGCGCCGGCTGCGGGAGTACCTAGCGGCTCTGCAGGCTGGACAGAAGCACCTGGTCAAAGCAAGACCATTCAACATTGGGGATGTGGCGGTGATCACAGACGGACTTGCACGATTCAGCACCTGGCCTTTGGGAGTGGTTGTGGGAGCAATCCGAAGCTCTGAAAGAATGATAAGAACCGTGAAGGTGAAGGCAGCCAACGGAGCGCTTATTGGCGACGTACGCAGTATAAGCCTCTTCTAGAGTAAAGGCGGAGAAGCCGATAACGCGGAGGCCATTGGGGATGTGGTGATGATCACAGACAATGGAGCACATTTCAGCACCTGGTCCCTGAGAGTGGTTATGGGAGCCACCGGAAGCTCTGACGGAATAACAAGAACAGTGAAGGTGAAGACAGCCAACGGAGCGCTTATTCGCGACATACGCAGTATTAGCCTACTCGAGAGTGAAGGCGCAGAAGCTGATAACAAGGAGGCCTAGTAGACTGTTTCTCATTCGTCTTCGAGGTGGACAAAGAAGCCGCAATGTATGGGGGCATTCACGACACACAGACGTATCGAACCATAATACACCCCGACGCACACACACACCTGCATTGTTCTTCTTTTCACCACATGGCCTCCGTCAAACACGTTACAGTGCTCACAGTCTTTCGCTGACGTTACAGAAATATTTTTTTGATATATGGTGGTACAGGCGATTCCATTGTAGATCCAGACACAAACGCACATACCCGATGCGCTCTACACCTCGTAACCCCTAGCAAACATATGACAGGGTTCGCCGTTTGTTTTTGTTGACGTTACCGAATGTCTTTTGCATATGTGGCAACAGCGGCGATTACATCATACACACAAACACTCACGCAAGTACATGCAGCCAGTGCATGACGGCTCTTCCAAGGAGAGCATCTATGTTTCGCCTTCATGCCCGCCATCGGTCATTTGTTCTCGTGGAAGATGTAGAATAGCCTCGCGTCGGTGTGTCCACCGGATTGCGTGCCACCATGAGTAGGACGTTGACGACTAGCATTAGGCAAACGCACTGACAGCAGGGCATTGGAAAGTAGGAAAAATCAAAACCTCTATAACAAACCTTTGACCCTACTTAGGATTCGGGAGGATTCTGATGGGCGGTGCAACGACCGGTAGTAGAAAATCCCCTAAAACCTTTGCAGTTCCATGTTTTTCTTAGCATCACTCACTTGCCTACACTATTGACGTGTCTTCACACACTGTTTGTTTTTATGGACCAATTGTTGTTTGTTCGCGCCCAGAGCCCTAATTTGTCATATCCTCGTTCTGGACCTGCATGACGCACGTGCTCCTTGCTCGCACGTCGCAACTCGGTTTTTCGTTTGTTGAGTCCTTGTGATCTCATAATTGAGGTTTGAACCTGTTTGGTGTCATTGTTCATTCACTGATCTAGTATCGTAGAATATCACGGATAATCTCCTTTTGATTTCGAGATCCGTTGTAAATTTGGCTACGCACTGCCTAAAAGTGTGTTTCACTGCATCTTCGTTACTCTGCTCGAAACCAGTTTTCTCTTATGCATCACCACCAACACCTTCGTTGTTTCTTCCACAATCTTACTTTGTCGTTTCTCAGACTTTATTCAGCTTAGGGTGACCGCTAAACCAGAACAGATAGCAATGACGCTACGCCAGCAGTATGCCGGCAACGTTCACTCAAAAAATGTCCTTTCAAACCTATCATACCGCCTGGATGTGGACCTCGTTCTGCAAAGAAAAGCTGTGTCGGGATGTACCATTCCAGATTCCTCATAACAGTCCCACCTTTAATTCTTAGTATCCCAGCCTTGCCACGCCAAATTGCAAATCCCCTATTTTTTGAATGCACGGTCAGTTGCCCACCCAGTGCACTCGTCTCTTCTAGTCTGTAGCAGTGTAGACTAATCCCCTACAAGCTCACTCTACTTAAACTTCCGAACTGAAATCCATGTCGGTATATGGAATAGTAGCCACTGATGGTCTATATGACACTTTGTTCCCGCCTTATTTTTATAAACTCAACAGTTCCTTATAAATCGCCTTCCCTCGTTAACATAACCCGCATCTGAAACCACCCCCAGTTTGCAAGCTACATGTATTTCAGGTACTTAATACTCCTCTGTTACCCACTCTCTCAGCCTCTACTCTGGATGAACAAAGATAACACCTCGACTGGCACCGACGGAGATCTAACTGGAATTTCTCGCTGCTCCTGGGGCTACAATCAAGCCACACGACAATAGATACTCCCGTATATCGATTAGGGCCTTCTAACGCAGAGCTTCTCCGGCTTATTTAACTATTGGAGCCTACACAACTAACAGCTTACGCTCAACCTGCTACTTTACCAGTCAATAAAAGTCATCAACTTCATCCGTCATACCCAGCCACACTAAGCCGCTCAAACGACACACTGTTTACCCCGCCAGATGGCTCATATCTACGAGATGGCGCACAAAACCAATGACCGCCGCTCCCTGAAAACTCCCCGATCCTATTTGTAACAGCATTATATCAGAGCCAAAATATATAGCACGGTAAATTGTTGTTCATAAAACTTCTACAGGCCATCCGAAAACAGGGCCATCAATCCTTCTCACCCTTGGTTCCCAGTAATATCTCTGAATAACGACGAGACAACAAGTCTGTCAGTGTATCAGCACAATAAGGCTCGGGTCCATGCGGAGGTTTTTCACTGGTGCTTTTAGTGAGATTTTAGTTTTTCTTCTACCCAAATAGCGAACTCAACCGTAAACTGACCGGGCTTCAGCTGAGTTCCCATATAGGTTTGTCATGCCCGCCATCTCTACCTGCTATATTACGCCAAACAAATGCTCACCTAACGACTTCAGTTTACCTTTAGTCCAACGCCGCTATTACTCTTCTTTCCACAACATCATAATAACAAAAATGCGGAAAATGATGTCCGCTTCATTTATACAAAATACGAGATAATCTGGTAGTTCGATATTTACAATTTATTTGTCCATATTTAGGTCATTTTTCAAAATTATTCCTTTTAGCCCTAAAGGAGAAGAAAATTTACCTTGATTCATCGTATAACCAGTCAGCCGTTAGGTGAGGGAGGTATAAAATCGTGTTATCAGTCATCTCAGATTAAGAGATAGTGTGGATGACAAACAGCGATATAAAAAAAATGAAATTCGTCAGTACCGTTCACACAAACCTTCGTTTTTCAGGAAAGTGTACGTGGTGAAACAGTTAAAATCAAGAATGAATCCATATACACACTGAGTCATTTGTTATGTGACAGTCAGAAACGGATAAATTATCTAAAAGGAAATATGTACGTGCATAAAGCATGTGATAATGATGGACTTCGAGTGCGTAAAGGACCTTCAACACCTCCGTGGTTCTCCGCGATCTCCTTCGTTTTGCTCACCAAGGCATAACATGCTTGTATTTTTCGCACAGTATTCGGTTTCTCAGTCTCTGGGAGAAGGTGCTGCATCTAAGGTATATTGAATGTATAACCATATTTACCTCTTATAGCTGAACTAAACCTCCCCTCTTTTGTGGTGCGCCTTCATCGCTGGTGTTGGATGCGTGCAACAGGGTAAAATACGACTAACAATGGGTTCCTCTAGCGCTGCATATCCGTTTCGACCTCCCCAAGGAGTGGCATACAAAGAAACAGGAGAATTCATATCCAGCAACACTTTCCTTTTCGTGCCATACTTCGCCCAACGGGATGTGGATGGAATTGGCATGTTCCAGCTATCAGCTTTGACAAACGTCGTACGTGCGTGTCATAATTTACTACACAGAGCCGCGGTATTGAATAATACGCACTGTCATTTATGTTTACAACGAACACATGTGAAATACATAGAGTAGAATGGTAGCACAGCTAATTGGTTTATTCATAGAACCCATTAAGGAACCCGACTTGATAGCTGCTGGATCCGCCTGGTCGAAACCCGGTCCTAGCTCAGCACAAGCCTGTTCGAAACCCAGCTGGTCAGCTGATAGTGAGTAAACCCACAAAGGGGGTCCACATGTCATCCGGAATAAAGTTATATGACACAAATATTCATCTTCTCAAAAATGTAACCCTAGGTAGATGATTGTTTGGATATTGTGAGAAATATGGACCGTTGCGGTGCATGTGACTAAAGAGCAGGGCTACGCAACTGAAACCGATTGTCAAATTAAACAGACCCCTGTGATACGGTAACGCAAGCTCTAACGGCCGCATTAGGAAAGACTTAAATTTTTGAATACTTTTTGTGGTTGTCGTTCTTTCCACATTCACTGAAATTTCCAAGTGCACCCTCATACAGTTTGTTTCACGTCTGCCTGTTCCTAACCTCCTCTGTTATTTGCTTCCCGTTAGATCCGTCTTTCGTGGTTTACGTAATCTTTGTAGGGTGCTATCTTCTCCACATGTATCGAAATTCCCTAGTTCACCTCCATACAAACCTTCTCATTTATGCTTGCTCATACGTTACTCCGTTTACAGAAGGGCGGTAAGCCTGCGTCATCCATGGCTGGAGTAATTTTGGTTTACAAGACACTTCATCACTATGTAACAAATTATATTCTGTACTCCCACGGGGCACCGTTGTCCAACCCTAACTCAAAATCAGTTCGTACTTGTCGCAGAAGCCATCATTGGTTAAACTCACTCATTGCTAGCTGTTCTTCTGTCGCTGAAAACTTTGGCACCTGCTCCTAAAATTTGTGTATAATTCATCGTACTGATGTCCGTTGTACACCACGATCAAGAGCCTGCGCACGCTTCTCTACCATGGTCAGGAAATTTACCAATAATAATAATCACCACTGGATTGTCAGTCACCGTTGATTTTAGGAACCATGTGAAGAGGGGAGGCCCAAGTGCTGCCAGAAGGGGTTTTTATATCAGTCTTTGGCAAGCGTTCGAATTCGGCCTGAGCGACGTGTAGCCTGTCTGTTGCTAATCAATGGGTGCTACTGAACACTGAGTCCTTCCGCTTTTATATGGTGACTGGCATTGATGATCACTGGCCGGAGTGGCGAGGACTGCCGAAACATGGCCGGGCAGGCGGCGACGAATTCGCCATAGGGTTGGTATGCCTGTGTTCAAGCATAAAAGGGCGTGATGCGGTTCAGCCCGCAATTGTACTCATCGACAGCGAGAAAGCCTGAAGATACTCCGTTTGGCACAGGTGCCTACAAAAAAAGTCCTTTGAAGTGATTCCTCTAACGTTCAACGACGACAACTGGCCTGATACCCGGCCTTGTGGGCCACCACCACGGACTGGGTTTCAGTTTCCCTGATGAGCACCGGATACCCATGCCCGGGTTCGCATCGGTTGGCTTCCTCGCCGAAGAGATTTCAGCACTTGAAACACCTCTCTTTCGAAGGACCAGAACGCCGTAGTAGGGGACTGTGGAGCCTAGGTGAGCGTGTGAGGTACCGCTCGTGGGGTTCACTTCCACGCAAAGCTAAGTTTCTTAAGCCCAAATCAATTCCCGTAACAACTTGAAGCGAGATCTTTAGGTGTTGGTGAGATAAGCACCGTGGTGATGGAAGGCCGGTTTACTTCACAGGCTGCGGGGTTGTATCTTGATATATTGCTGGCAGCTGCAACTGCGGCTTCCTCTATTGAGCACTTACGCGTGGAGCTCAGCAGAACAGAAACTTTTTGCGGCAAAAGCTGCAGCCAAATTTCTCTTAGTAGTAAGCTCACATCTACTGTTCTTCCTCTCGAGCGGTGCGTCTCAGGCGGCAGCTTGGAGGGGCCCCACTTCGAAGCTCAATGCTTTGAATTTGTGGCATGCTTTGGTCCCGCGTTGGGGTCGTGCTGGCATTGACGACTTCTTTCAAAGCCTAGTAGTTTCAGGAGATGGCTTTATCCCTAACTGGCCTCGTAGCCCCCAGTGGAAGGAGGCCTGCTACCCCCTGAAACGGCTGGTATCACTAGGTATACGGCAGTCTTCGAATTCCAGCTCGACCAGCGTGAAGCGGAGTTCTGGTTCCGCAGATGCGAACCCCTGTATGCCAAACGTGATCAGCCCGATGGTGGGGCTCGGACAAGTTTTCTGCCTAGCGATTAGTTTATCAGATAAAGACAGAAAAAGGCGACAAACGTGGAAATGCAGTCTCAAAGCAGGCTCTGGGAAAAAAAATGTATGACGGAAAAGACGATTCGAAAATCTAAACACAGAACTAAGCAAAAGAAAATAAAACACTCAAAAAAGTAAGTAGACGGGGCCATGAACGGTGGTAAACAAACAAACTCAGGTGACCTGTAGGTCATGTCGGCCTGGCCCATTGTAACGTCGCTCAACCTCACTCCGGGGTTTCCTTAAAAAAGCTTTCTTCGGTTGTCCGTACTACGTGGACCACCTGCACGTTACTCCAATGCCCCGCAACCAGAACAGTAACTTCTACGGCCCCTGAGAACGGGAAGGCGATTGTGAGAGAGTACTGAAGAAATGCGTTACAAGGTGCACAAGAACAGCGGTCAAACAACAAACGCGCTTGGCAGTCAGAGCTCAGTTAAACGACAAACGCGCCTACTGAATGAAGGAAGATGACTGTCACTTCTAGTAATTTATGAGAGATTTTGGCATTAGCAATCACTGCTGAACCGACAACTCATAATGACCTCTGGAGTACATATAATGTCTGCCACTACATGGATGTTATCCCCTAGGACACTCACAGGGAAAATATTGGCCACAATCCAAAGCCCTGATTCACCTAATGTACAGAAATCGACAAGGATAAGTACAATTGGCTGATTTCTTGTGACCCCCCCCCCTTCTTACAAATTTCGCGCGACGACGTTGCCATTGCAAATTACCGCAGAAAAGTTGAATCTGTGACAGCGGTAAATCAAGAACCCATAGCGCCTTGCCCGACGGGCCCCGAGTCTCGCGAGGAAGTTTCTCCAATAGCGGTAAATAACCCAGCAACGGCAGTGAAGGAACGTGGTCGAAAGAAACCGGTGGTTACCGACGACCCCGCAGTAACTGTTTGATGCTCTCAAAGTATTCGGCGGTGATAGAGTCCCCTGTCCAGGGCGGCTGGAGACCGCAGGGCGGTGTAAAGTGGTAAAGCCATGTTAATGGACGTCTTCGTCTCGTAGGACTCAGTGACGTCTAGTGGTGAACTTACTGAGGTCAGCCCAGTCAATGTCTTGAAGTCGACTAGATCACTACGTGCCCCTCCTACGGGAAACGCCCGCGAAGATGTTCTCCACGGAAGAGAACAGCCAGGGAAATAATGCTAATGTAAGACCCGCTTCTTGTATTCGTAAAATAAGTGAATATTGCAACCCTGTCCGTCCACGGTGGTCTTGGATTCCGATGAGAAGTCCGGTTCGGCACTGCAGCTGTCCTGCAGACTGAAAGGACAGAAAGCGCGAATCCTTCAAGATCTCATCCCCGTGGACAGAAGAGCCCTCAAATTGGCATCCAGAGCTCCGAGAATGCCAGGACGATTGGGAAGCAGGCCATTTTATCCAGGACTTCCGTGTACGGTGGAGGCCTGTCCAGCCACGCTGGAAGCCTTATACTCTCAACAGCATCACCTACCTGGGGCTTTTGGCAGAGCAGACTTCAGGATGGTTCCAGCGGAGAAAAAGGACAGACGGCGACAAACACTTGTCATATTGAATAAGCCAGACGAGCTCGAGGAGTGATTGGCCCTTCAGCCGCTAACTTTGGTCACTTTGAAGAAACTTGGCTTGACAGGGAGGTGATGGATTTGGAAGTGGATCTACCGTGGTACTCGTTATGCTATACTTGCAGGAGCCAAGCTCGGGGAGGGGGAGGAATATCAATGTACATTTAAGCTGAAGATTTTAGCCGCAAATGAATAACTAACCAAACCCGAAGGGCTTGGAGAATCACCTTGGTGTACAGTCAAGCTACCACCCAATTGATTCGATCGGTCGGAGTCGTCTGCTAGTCCCCAAAATCAGATCTTCCGGGAAAACGGACTGGTGTTCAACGTTGGTTCAGCGACGGTCACCGTCTAATTTTGGGTGACATTTTTTCACCGAATAAGGACTGGAAGAATCTACGATGCAAGGAAGTAGAGCTCTCACTTTTTCAGAGCTCCCTTAGTGCCTACATGGCAAGATGCCGAGCTGAACCCAAGACCATCAAAAGCTGATCTTACACTAGGGGGCACCTCAGAGACGCTCCAATATGGAGCAGACTGAGCACCTACCTTCAGCTCGGAGCAGTGGTCATGCGGTGTCGACCTTCGGCTCGAAGAGAGGAGCTATGTTCGCTCGAGGACCACGAGATAGACTCAATTTTTGGAAAATGCTTTTAAAAGAATTCAGGGAGGCGTGGCTAGTCCCTCTGCTTTCGATCGTCCACCCCACTGTCTCACAGCTTATGAGTAATGGCCTTAGACTGTCAATGCTAATTGGCCTCTATTATATGGATCTACCGTCAGACCGCGAGATCCACCCCAGGGGCACGACGCCAAACCCTGTGAAGGCTGCCAAGTGGGATAACCCGCATACTCTAGGCCACTACAGCACCCGGGGCCCCTCGCTCACCTGGCCTTCTCACCCACGAGCCTCCCCCTTTGCTTCCACTCGCAGTCCATCGTCAACCTCATCCTTCGTTTCATTTTATTGAGCCCGCCTACATTGCATTGTGGCATGGATGGATGCCACATCCTCATGAGCCCTCCTCTTTCTAAATATAGGAGGAGCCGAATAACCCACTTTGATCACTCCGCCCTTGATATCATGCCCTTTACCACTTTGCTCTCTGTAATCCCTACCCCCAGCCCTGTCACGACCGATATTTTCGACCCTTCACCTCGTCATATAGTGCCCCCCGGTTTTTACCACGTGAGCCACACACTCACTTCTTCCACTCAACTAATAACCTCCTCCTCATTGCTTCAAAGGGCGCTCAATAACCAGAAAAATTCTTCAGCTGAGGAACTCAGCGTTATCTGTAACAGTTATTCCGATCGTGAGTAAAGCGTAGTCCAATTAACGAATCCTAAAGTCAAAACAAGATTGATTGGCTGATTCTGAGGTACTGAATCAAAAAGTCGTATGCTTACAGACTATGTGCAAGCCCCCGCTGTAAGGCCACGAAGCTTAGAAGTGAAGATCGAAGCTCCGCAAAGTTCGCTGCCAGATGCAAGCGCCGCGGCAGCCCGAGTTCAAACGAAACGTTTGCCTCGACACTAGCAAAATATAAACAAATATTCAAGTGTAGTTGGTGATGCATCCTGCACTTGTTCCAGAATCAATAGATAAACAGCTTGACCTAAACAATACAAGTGTGTGACAACGACCGGAGAGGATTTTTTCGCATGTGCAATGCATTATCCACCGACCCGCAAGTAATCGTGGTCACCGGAAAGAGGCCTACTAAGCATTCCTACTTAGGTCAAATGAGCATCGCTGGGTATCACGGCCTCCCGAGCTCTCGCCAGTCCAGACTAGGAGGGGGGCACCTGGCCAATCTGTTCTGCAGCATCCTATCCCGGAAGGAGCAAACGACTTACTTTGATAACTCAGCAACGGTGGTAACCATAAAATCTTGTTAACTTGTGTTTACCTTTCTCCTGGATCATCGATAACCAAAATTAACACCAATATTGGTACAGTAACCACGGTCTTGACCATTTTGGAAGTGCCAAACTCATTTCGTATGACTTCGGCTGTCCTCAGTTTAACTGATCCTGCCACATCGGGCCGCCCGCTCCGTCTGAATTTCTTTCATATATTCTCACTGGGGGCTACACTCAACATAATCACACCCACTAGAGGGTGCACTATCCCTGACTAAGTTTTGGCGCACAACCTACCTGGCGTCAAGATGCGGATAGCCCGGCCATTACTGGGCAAAGTAAATAGGGCAGCCATCAGTACATCCAGCTGCCCCTCAGTGACTTCCTTTTATTAAAGTAGTCAACCTCTGTGGCAACTTTACTTGGGACCTGCCGCCAAACATGGTTTTCTCTAAAGCCTGGGGTGCATCCTCTCTGGTCTCCGACGCTCAGGGTGCATTTGACTCTTTTAATGCCAAACTAGAGAGCTACGTAAAATGGCGTCAGTTTGTTCTCGATCCCATTTATTCAGAGCCGGAATTACCAAAACCATCGAGAAAAGCATTGGGGCTGTTGGTCCCGGGGCGCAAATACCACCCAACAGATGATTTCTCCATTCTGTTGCGCATCAGCAGAAATAAACTTGGGCTAGGTCACTTCACTGAAACGCATCTCAGAAAACTGGAAGCACTCGCTGTAGTGCCCCATGCGAAGTTACACGCCAGTCCAATCTATAGAGTAAAAGACCTCAACGCTCCTACAAGATTTCTTTCGGATTTGTAGTAAGAAGCGATACCAATATCAACTAACCCATGGTAACCCCGGAAGCTCCCAGTTCCCACTCATCTTCTTTGCCTATGTGTTGTGCCAATATTCACCCCCTGTCACCCTTGGTGCTTCTGGCTCCTCCCTCACCACTGTTTATTTTCCATCGTCTGAAGTACACAGACTAGTCCTCAAGAAAAGGCTGTCACCAAAACCTGTGTCAGATGGAATATAGCTGGCTCTTTTCTTTTTCGGTGGCCGGAACATGGCTTGGTTGGCACCCAAGATAATTATACCCTCTATGAATAACAGTTAAACCTCACAACAATGGAAAACTTCCGTTAATACGGTTTCTTTTAAAAAACGCTCACGGCCGAGTATTCACCTCTTGCTCCTTGTTCATGAACCCACCGAGCTCTTGCCTTCTTTCTAGCCCTGTCTCCTCCCTCCCAGTCCCACTGTGCAAGTCAGAGCCCAGTTCTCGACTATTCCGTATGGCCTATAGCAGAATTTGGAGTGGATCCCTAACGCTGTACAAAGTACGGCCTACTTGTTCGTATTCAGTCGTATGCTTCATGACTTCTCATGGCTCCCCGTGCTCCCAAGCTGTCAGTGAAAGCATCATTGTCGACACTGCTTTCGGAAGATGTCACCATCTTAGGCTTTGAAGCTAGCATTGTGCCCCTCAGATCATACCACCTTAACTTCTGCTCCTGTTTATCAATCAGAAAGTTTTGCCGGCTGGTTTATTATGTTTGAAAGCGAACTTTCCCTTGAGTAACTGCATTTCTTCAACATCACCTCGGCGAAAAAGCCTGCTCTTGTAGCCCCCTAGGTTATTGAGCAACCTGGTAAAAATCTAGTCGGTTCATCTCTCCTCTTGTGCATATTTCTCCTCCCGCAAGGGTTTGCTCAGACAACATGCCTGGCTGCTCTCTACACCTGTACCTTCTTTGCTCTGCAATTGCTCCTTGGATCTCTTCCATTTACGGTTCCAGCTTGCCACCTCACATTCTCCCATGACCAGCACCCGCCATATGTCACATAAAGAGCGTTTTCATCACCGCATTTTCTTCTTCTGTGGGTCTGGCGCGCAAACCCGATCCATCTCTCGCCACGCCTTTATCTGGGTGTCAATTATTTTGGTTTCAGGCTAAATTTGACCCTAGCCGGCCACGTAGCACTATTTTAGGACCTTCAGTGACTTCTTCGCATATGGAATTCGTATCCTTCCCAACGTTTCTGCTTCTTCCTTTGGCTATGTCCGTCACTATCAGCGTCAGCAATCACCTGCGTAGCCAGATTTCTCTTCAGTTCCAACTCACATTTATGACGTAGCCTCAGTCCATGCTCTTACCACCTACTGCCACGCGAGAGTATAAATAATGTGACCACGGCATAACACCGGACTCGCCTGGTCTCATCTTCCTTTCATTTATTTCGCCCTGCTCAAGCTTCGTGAGGCTCTTGCGTGCCAAGTAGCACTCCTGCATGAACAATAATGATTGTACTTGACGTCTCTTAAGTTTGCTACGAATTATCTGCCCCTTGCCACGGGAATAGCCGCCCCAATCAGTAATCTGCATTCATCCGCTCAACAAGATTTGACCGAGGCCCCATCCAGGCTAGACGTAGTGTGTTGAACCTCAGCTAAGTCCAACCCAGACCATGCTCCTCTTCCCGCCCCTACTCCCCATCCGGCTCTCTAGCTTTACCTATACGCCATTCTGCGGTGTCCAGCCGCTCTGGGTGTTGCATCCGTCGCGATCCGGGCTATCGTATTTGGTGATGATATTGATGATGATAATGGTTTTTTTCGGGAAAGCCCGAGTCAAGCTTGATAGCAAGATAATATAATACGCTTGAGTTCAGTATAGCTTCCTTTCAGAAGATTGCTGAATATGTCAAATCGGAATCTGAGGGAAAGACGGGGTTCATTGAACTTGATTGGCAATATCACCCGGCAACTGTGAAGGTCGGGGTCAAGCGGTGGAGTCTTTCGGAGGGCAGCGCTTTGCGGTCCGATAGCGCGTCATCTAAAATTTTGCATTCATTTTTAGAGGGTGCGCGATAACTGATAGGTGATTCAGTAAATAGTGCAACTAAATGCCGGATGATGCAACTTACGCGGATTAATTTCGAGATCAAGCATCGTTTCAAGTATGTGTTGATCCCTTCGTATACTTGCATAGATGCACTCCTAAAACCGCTTCAGTAGTTCCAAAACCTTCTTAAGGTAAAGAAGACAGCTAACTGTGGGACGTTTTTCCGTGAACCGAAACCATACAGGCTACGAATGCGTAAATTCGAGGCCTGAAGCCTATTTACAGACACCTCAATGGTTATTTTCCGATTACCTTTTATCTCAATCGGCTAGTGATCTCTGTTACCCAAGGTTAAAACTCCTGTTGCAAGCTACAACACGTTTCTCTCACAGAAGGTTTGGTGATGAGGGCATCTGTAACAGAAACCGTTTTTCGAAAACCATACTACAGTTCCTGAAATCTGGCCTACAGTTATAATAATAGTTTATTTCGGATAACCCCGAAGCATGCTGCAATGCAAGATCAAACGATACACTTGAAAGCTGAATGAGAGTTACAGTGGGACTGTACAATTATGCGAACGCGATTGAATATAAGAGAAGGCACTTAAGTCAATTGCTGCGATACCGCCCGGTGAATTTAAACTCAAGGTCAAGTGGTCGATCCGGCTGGAGGTAGGCGTAGTTATTCTGCCAATATGTGGGGTGGATGGAGAATGGTATAAAATCACACAAATCCCACAGAAGAAAGACTGTCCTGTCGGAGAACTAAACTAGATTGACGGATACGCGGATATCGTGAAGAAGAAACATTCCTGAAGGAGACGTGTTCAAGCAATGGAGCTCTGCAATGTATGAGAGGAGTCGCGGTGAAAAATTAGACGATGAAAAATTGTGGCATAATACATAAAGACCAGGAAAATCGGTCGAGGATAGCAATTTTGGGGTACGGTGACCGTATATCGGTTGAGCCAGTTGTAAAACGAAACGCAAAAACACACTGGACTGTGGGTGTCAAATTGATGGTGAGAGAAGTGACCGGATAGAGCATATAGACTTTGGGTGGATTGTTTTGCTTTCAGAAAAAAGGAATGTAATGCTTCAGCAAGAAACTGGTAACCGACAAAAAAATTCGACGTGTGGTGCGTAGCTACGACAGTGGCAGAAACGTGGCTTGCAAGAAGGATGACCGGTTGAATGACAGGTAAGTACTTACATACTGATAATTCTCAGCAAAGACTTCACGTGGTGAAAAAAAATGTATCAAGTATCGGAAGTGTCTGAGACGATCTATCGGAATGGAGCATGGGAAAGGAAATACACAACAACCGATGAATAGGTTTGCAAAGTTCGGCAGCCGGATATGGGCGGAGTGTGTGATAAACCAAATGGACTACACATCTGGACCGTGGTTGCCAGAGTGATGGTGAAGGAAGTGACCGGATAAATTATATGGACTTTGAGTGGATTGTTTTGCTTTCAGAAAAAAGGAATGTAATGCATCAGCATGAACTAGGAATAATCGAGAAAATCGTTGCGTGGTGCTCAACTACAACAATAAGATGGATACAGCTGGAAAAAACGATGAAGTGATGGGCAGAAGACTATCAGTTTATGTTTGATACAAAAGGTGGACCACTTTGTGGTGACAGAACATAACTCTGCGGCACAAGAGCTTATCAGATGTGCAAAAGTGGGACACAATACCTTGCAAGATGAGGACATTGCAATGCAACAGCCTTAAGTGGGCAAACAGCGGAGCTGGCAGAGAAAGCAAGCAAACACAGAGTCGTCGATTATTGGGAATCTCGAGATATAAATTTCGCAGTGTCATATACTGTCTGGAGATTGTGGTACGGAAGTTAGTGACAGCAATAAATGCGTTATTTCTGGAGTATATCGGTAAAAGTAGCAAAAAGGGGTGGGCTTTATCTTAGAGAGTGGTTAAGTTTGCAAATAAGACTGGTGAGTAGTTTGGCATGAAACCGCGGGAAGTGGACTGGGAATAATGAGCCAGAAGTGTTGATGGGTTTTTAAGTATACGATAATTGTGCACTAAAAAAGCAACTTTTGCCGGACAAAAAAAGCGTTAGGTTATGCAGGCAAATTTGAAGCAAGCACGATGTAGAGTCAATGTTGGCTGGAGGAGACAGCAACATTTTGAGTATATGAACGGTATTCCTTTTGTTCTATTTTCTTGTTTTTTTTCAATCCGCAACCGGTGCTAGTGGGTAAGGCTGACCGTGCGCTGGACACCCAACCTGAAAACATCGTTGCAGACGTCCTGCACGCCCGATGTGCACCGGCCAAAGCCGGGGATCTGTCCGCGCCTCGCACCGGCGGGATTTGCACAGGTGATTTTGGCCGAGATCATACAGAAGTAGAGATGGCGTAGTCTAGGAGATTGTGGGGGACCCAGATTTGAAGCCTGACGTTTGGGCCAGATATTTGGCTGGTGTTATCTCCGGATCATTCCAAGACATCAGATGGAAGATGCGCGCCGGTTGGTGTCTGGAAGCATAAGAGTAGAGAGACGCAGTCTGGGATGCTCCCAGCTGAGGATCAACGGTCAATGGTGAAAAGAGAAATCTAGTAATGTGGACACAGACTACTTTGGGAAGAATGAGGACTGTAAGCCATTGGGAGTGAATGGAAATACAGAAATAATGACCAAAACTAGGAATAAGAATGATGATTTAGAAGGTAAGTGGTGGTCACTGGAACTGGATTAAGTGTTGGGGCACTAAGGCAAAATAAAGGAGGGGAATGGGGTCAGTTCGGACCGAGTAAAGCGAATTAAATATGATAAAGATAATAGGTAGGAGACGTTGGAGCGCGTGAATTGGGGAGAATCTAACAAGAGCAGTGTCAGTGATGTAAGTCATTCTAAGGGGTACTAATGTGTTGGCGATGGAAAAAGCATATGGGGTAGGTGATGTCGACGTTGCAAAGGATGTTAACCGGGTCGTGCTTTCTTTCTCTATTCAAAAATCTAGGTTACCATCATAAGCTTGTTCCAACGTGGTGCACATATGGGTTAATTGTAGTACCTTGGCGACATCCAAGTATTTTGTAAGGACAATTTTGAAACGGTCTAGTGTCTGGCAGGCCCGAATGTCTTCGGGCAGTCTGTTCCAAATGCGGGAATAAACGGTGATGAAGAACCTTTCTCTTAGTTTTGTCCTGGTGTATGGGACTTTAGTAGTATGATTTCGGTTACGAAGAGGGTAGGGTGCGTTTTCAGAGAAACATAGATCAGTGATGGACGTATGCGCTCTAGAATGTAGGAGGTTGAATAGAAGATAGAGATTGAGTTTCATACGTCGTAGCCATAGGGGTTCAAGCCTTAGTAGCTCACATCTCCCTTTATAATTCAAGGGGGATGATGAGCCGAGTAAGTGCTTGGTGAAGGATCGCTGAACACTTTCGATCGCAAGTCTGTCAGATTTGCGCATGTGAGTGTATACCAGAGGGCAGTACTCAAGCTGTGGTCTGGCGTGGGATTTAAAGATCAGAAGCTGGCTGTCGCGCATTCTAAAGGTTCTGCAGATGAGAGCTATCGTTCTCCTAGTCTTAGCCACTTGGTAGGTGGCTTGTTCTTGAAAGGTGAACGTGCAAGAATATTGTAGACCGAGATCTCGTACTAGCGGAGTAGTAGGAATGAACGAGCCGTTTAAGGCGAGGGACTCAGGGGGAATTTGGCTTTTATATGTGAGAATGGCACTCTTAGCAGCGGAGAAACTCATTTTCCAAGTGTTGCACCATATGTCAAGAGCGTTCAGGTCGTCAGCTATTTTAGTGAGGGTATAGGTCGAGGTATGAGGTTCAAATGAATATGCAATCTTAATATCATCGGCGAATAGGAACGCGGTGCCATGGCGTATTACTTTGAATACGTCGTTTATGTAGAGAAGAAATAAAAGTGGACCTAACACACTGCCCTGTATAACACCACTTGTGACTGGCCGGGGTGATGAGAGGTAACCCTCAATGCTTACTGCTTGCGATCTCATGCTAAGATAGGATGACAACCATGAAAAGAGCGGGTCTATTATGCTGTAAGATTTAACCTTGGTTAGCAGCTGGGCGTGAGGCACGCGGTCAAATGCTTTCGTCATATCAAGGAAGATAACGATAAATGCCATTCCAGAATCAGCTGACGTTGTGGTCAGATTAAGGAAATCAAGTTGGCAGGTCAGGTACGACCTAGACTTTAAGAAGCCGTGTTGGTTTTTATTTATTAACCCACGGGTGAGGATAAAATTGGCAATCTCATCTTTAACTACTCGTTCCATTGTCCTAGATATAATGGGAGTGTGGTTTATGGGGCGGTAATTAGCAGGGTCATGTTAAGCACCCTTCTTATGGAGGGGAATGATAACGGAAGTTTTCCACTGGGATGGGAAAATGCTTTGTGACATGGAGAGATTAAATAAGTTCATCAAAAGCATCACAATGTCCGGGCCGCCAAGACGAAACAGAGCTGGTGGGATACCACCGGGACCAGGGCGAGCCAGAGGCCGGGTGGAATTTAACAGCTTTCTGACTTCGTTGGCTGAGAATACTACGGTTGACAAGGTGTCAGCAGTCAAGGGGGTGAGATCCTGGGTTGGACTATTGTGGTCTGTTATGAAGGTAGAAGCAAAGAAATTATTGAATGCCTCAGCGATTAACTGAGGCGAGCTAATATAAATGTTCTCTGATAGGAGCAAATACGGTATTTTGGTTGTACAGCGGGGGTTTCGAGTTTTGATAAGGCCAGAAAGGTGGGCTATTTTATTCGGCTGGTTGAGAGCGTACAGTTCTTGCTTCTCCAGCTTGTTCTCATTTTCGCTTAGTAGCTGGCGTGAGAGGTGGCTAAGGCAGAGGAAGATAGAAAGGTCGTTGGTCCTTTCGTAGACAAGCTGCAACTTTTCGAACTTACGTTGCAACTTTTGTTGTCGATCAGTCTTTCTCCCACTGACTTCAGTTATCTCGGAAGATATGATGTTAAGAGAACAAAATAGGTTAGAGTACATCACATCCGATGCCAGTTGAGGATCAGTTGTTTGAAAAAATTCATCCCATGTCTGGTTACGCAGGATGGTGGGTAAAGTATCCCAATTTGCACTTCGAAAAGATTTTCGATTTTGAGGACTTTCCTGGTGATGCGGCTGAACGGAGAATTCACACGTTATGACCCTATGATCACAACCAGGAAGGTGGCTTAGGACATTTGTCTTTATATTTCGGAGGCCTAAAGTAAAGACAAGGTCAAGAATATTGTTCCCTCTGGTTGGTGATTTTACGTGTTGTGTCCATCCGCCAGCACGGATACATGAGATAAAATTGCATAACTTCGGAGAGGAATTCAGGGTTGCCCAACAAATGCCAGGGAGGTTGAAGTCCCCCGCTATGATCTGAGAAGCATGTGGGATTTCAGCTACGTGACAGAAAGCATCAGTGATTGCATTTACGTTGCCCATGTTATAGCCCGGCGGACAGTAAACACAACCAATGACGAGCTGTCCCTGAAGCAGGAGTATAGAGATCCAAACAGATTCTTGGACCTTATCAAGGACAGGAAGTTGGAGTAAGTGTGTTCCAAGACTGCTCTTACTATAAGCAAGGCATCCACCACCACGTCTCTCAGATCTGTTCATAGCAAATATATTATAACCGGGTATGGAAATGTGTCGGAGGGGAGTTTTATCAGCAAGCCAGGTTTCAGTTACGAGGATTACATCCGGGTGAGATTGCAGTGCAAAGGAGCGGACGGATGAAAGTTAACTTACAAGGGAGCGAGCATTGAAAAGTGCAATTGTGAAACTATCATTATTGTGGCCATGACGTACATGGAATGTATGACCCCTTAAGGTGGCTGCCAGGTTTGGAGAAATTGTAGCCACTGGCGGACTGTGAGATGGTGTGGGGAGAGATATGGTATGGGAGGAGGCGGGACATTCAGGGGAAACGGAAAAACCGGCAAATTTAGATGGGGTGGCATTAAGTCCGAAAGCTCGCGACTATCTGGAATGGAAGAGCAGGATGCATGTGGTTGGGTAGCCCGTAAGTAGTAAACCGGAACCGCATTTGGATAAGGTACTGGCATAACGGTCTGAACAGTCCTACCGAGACTTCCTTTTGCGTCATTGGAAGAAGTGTTTTTGTGGTTCACTCTACCTGGAGGCAAAAGACTGATTGGGTTCGGAGAGCGAGGTCCGAGTCCGCGAGTTGAGATGGCTGATTTTGCCGATAAAGCTACTCTATTTATTTTCGAATTCGTTACGGGTGCCGGTGCAAATACATCTAGTCTCACTCCTTTCTGTGGTATGCAAGAAATGGCTAGTTCTGACGTCAACAGCTGAGGGATTACTGATTTTACTCCAGGTATTGGACTGTTTTCCCGATCCGGTTTTGGATTTCGGACTCCTGCAAGGGTCGGCATTCGTTTTTTCGAACTAGAGAAACACGCTCCCACAGTGAGACACCCCGAAAACTTCCACTACCCAGCGACTGCTTGGTTCTAAGAACATAGGTGTGGACATTCTGGATAATCTTCTCCGTCCTTACGGATTCATCATGAATTTCTTCGAGCAGATCAATCCACTTTGCCCAACTTGAGCACCGATTCCGGCAGTTACGGAGTCCCCATCGGAGATGCCATTCAGTCGGTGACGTCCTCCGGGTTCTGAATTGCAACAATCCATGGCAGTAGCAAAAGAGGTTATAAATGTTGTTGTGATGGTTATAACAAGATCCGTTTTGGGGAATGGAAGCGGCAATGCATCGGGTGAGGACTGTCGACTGATAAAGTTTAAGAGATTAGGACAGGGCTACAGAGGGAGATTTAGTGGAGGCAAATTCGAAGATCGTCAAGGAATACGAATGTCCCCCATCATGGTGAAAGATACATATACGGATAAACAATAAGTAATCAACGTATTTTTCCGAGCAAAGTAGGAGTGAGCAGTTGGGGCGATATTGATGTGTAATGAATACATACACGGTAATCAATGAGGGCAAGGTTAGCCATGCCGAGGGGTGAGTGTGATAAATAGAGTGGTAGAAAAATCGGAACTTGGCAATCCTCAGCCGTTTCTGGTGGGTGGGGCCGGCCTTCTCTGGACACTCAACCTGAAGAACCTTTCGGACGGTGAATTCAGGAGGTGCGATCCATCAGCCTAGTTGCATCCGAAGGTCGTCACAAACGTCCTGGATCCCCGATGAGCTCCGGCCACGGCGGTGGATCTGACTTCTCCCCGCACCGTTGGGACTGGAATGATTGCACATCTTTCGATTCTTCAGCCCGAGGCTTCGGCCAATTAGGGAGCAGACTGTCCCGGGATTGTCAAGACGTTATTGCTCTTAAGCAGAGCAACTTGGGAACCTGGAAGGGAAGTAGTAGAGAGAAACAGCCCGGGCATCTCCCGGCACGAGATCAACGATTATCGGGAAAAAGGTATTCAAGGGACCAATCCGGAGGAATTTTGAGACAATGTGAAAGGCACAAAAAGCCAGCATGTGTCACTTAAAAAAAGGACTTGCTACATTAATTCGTAACCACCGGAAATTCATCTAGGTTAAGATTGGTATGTGGCCGTCAACAGAACTTGAGAAAATTAGCTGTAGAATAGTGCTTTGGGAAAAGAATGTGTGGTAACATAATTTGAGGTTGAATTCAGTTATCGAGCCACTTCAAATAAAAGAATAGACGCTGAAAATCCTCCGATGAAGAACCTAGTACATAGGGCGGACAAGAAGGAAGCTCTTGACCCAGGGGTGTAGTTGCCATCTTCAGTGAATTTTTTCTGGGTGGAAGATCGGACTCGGCAGCACAAAACGTTGTATAAGGAAGATAACCAGAACTAGGGTGATGTACGGCTGAAAAATCCGTAGCAATTTGTGTGGTATGTAGCACCCGGCCCGTGACCCAGAGCAGCCTGTCAGTAACCCAAAGCAACTTCGTAGGCTCGCCCCAACGAAGGTACGGATCATCGTCTGATAGGAGTGCCACTGCTTCCAGGAACCTATTTATTCCTCTTTAAATCTTGGTTAATTGGCTACTGCAGCGACATTCGGTGGATACTTATTCAACATTTGCGAATATATGCAATGAAGAAGTTACGCTCTAGGCTGATTCTCAAGAACCGCACACTGACTGAATGATTGTTGTGTCGTAGCGAATACCTGAAGCTTGACGGATCTTGTGCCTCAGGGTGGGCTTGGCAGGATCCGTACTTTTACGGTGAGTGAAAAAGGACGGGTTTTTCTTTGTTTGTCGGAACCAAACTGGTTCGACTTGTGGCAGGCCACAGAGCTATTTATTGTTGAAACTGGACGAAAGGCCAACCGTTTGTTCACTGAAGGTGCGCTGAACATTTTCAGTGGCAATCCTGTTAGTCTGGCGCACGTTAGAGCCATCTTTTGTACCATATTCTAGCTATGGCCCACCGTGGGTTGGATAAACACCGAGTTTATTTTTACTCACACGGAGTTCTCCGTTAACCACTCCTATCGGCCCTCGAAACAACGATTTAGGTGTCTGTTTGCTCCGATTAGTGGAACAAGTAGAATTGGTCAATGCCAATTTTACGTACAGGTGACTTGTTGGGATCAGATTGCCATCTTACTAAGCCTGACGGGGGGGGGAGTGACACTTATATTTAAGAATGCAGATTTTATTAGCCGAGAACTTCATTAGCCAACCACTACGCCACGAACTGAGCATCCGTAAGTTCTCCAAAGGTTTTGTTATACTATCGTCCGGTGAATTGTGGTCCGGGGTGTACAGCAACTTTGCATCTTCAGCAAGTGGAAAACGGGCCCCACGACGAACCACGGTAGGTATGTCACTTATGTACACGGGGAACAACAATGAACCCAGTACCCTACCTTGGATCGCCCCACCGGTCACAAGGCCAGGTGGGGAAAATAGTTCATCGAAGTTTACTACTTCACTGCGCGAGAACAATTAAGGCTTTAGTCAGACGTATAGTGGGCCAACAAAGCCATGTCTGGAACTTTGACAAGAAGCGAATATGAGGCCCTCGGTCGGGGGCTTTGGCCGTGTCTTAAAAGACTACGACCACTGCCTCACCATCATTGGAAGCTATTGTACAGAGGTTCAGAATGCCCGTCATACGAGTTGCGCACGATCAACATTTTGGGACACCCTGTTGACCTTCACTTATAAGGCGATTTCTGGGGAAATGGCCTGTTGGCGTAACTTTTGTTAACCATACCATAATTCTCAATGTCACTGAGGCGCGATTCACAGACCGGTAGTTAGCTGGTTCTTCCGTGTTCCATTGTTATGAATTGGAATTTTAACCGGAGTTTTCCACTGTATAGGGTACCCACTAAACCTCATAGACAGGTTCAATAAAGTTGATGAAAGAATTGAAATATCTGGGACTCCCGATTCAAGGTGGCCGTCGGTAACGGAAGAGATCCGGGGCGATAAGACATTTTGATACCTGAAATTCAAGGTTTGATTTCGGGGGTGGAACTGTTACAGAAAAAATGGTTCTTATAAGGATACCGATGGACTTGAGAATGAGGGGTTGGATTGCAAGTTGAAAGAGACAAAATTGTGTTGACCTCTTCCGCTGTGTCCAGTGGTTCGTCGGTGTGCGTGTTAATGAAGAGGAGTAAAGAGATGGATGATGTTGGTTTGGGGTTCCTCGATTTCATCAGTTTAGCTAGAATGTCAGCTTTCTTGGAATGACGAAAAGCCTTCTGTTCCCGTTGTGTTATTTCAAACGCGCATCACCTTCTTATCGGTTCAGATAAATGAGTCAGCTGTTTGAATGTTGGAAAACCCTCGTTTTATGGGAGTGTTTGATTCCACTTAACTCCGAGTCAGGGCGAGACGGTTCATTACCTTCAAGGAGGTTGCCATCGCTGTGACGGGGTTACTACATTGAAACAATATTCGGAGATGAAGTACAGCTGGTCTGTTGTCAGTTGAGGATCAGCACTCAAAAAGAATGCGTCGAAATTTTGGCCTCGATTCAGAGAAGGTAATATATTCCAGTAAGCCGTACGATACCGCTATTTAAGGGTGTCAGCTTTTTACACCCTGTGGGCGCTGTGAAACAGCAGTAAACAGTTGCGTGTTCAATCCCGAGTGGGTTATTCCGAATTGCCCTTACAGCCTGGGTTGATCCTAGCGACCAGATTAGGCCGAGAGAGTTATCGCGTCCGGCTGGGGACGTGGTGTGCTTTTTCCACTCCCTCCGGGCTAATTGCGTTCAAAAAAGATAGTGAGGGCGTGGTGCTGTTAGTGACGTCCGGCATATTTTTGGTGCAATAAAGTCTTCCGTTATCCGTTTCGGGCCTGCTTGGAGATCATCAAGCGAACTGAGTGCCTCAGAGATTTGCAGATGGCCGTCGGATCCAGGTCTGGGCGAACAGTATACGCAACCTTGTGGTAGTCCTTCACGTCAGATTTCAACCCCCAACCATAGAAGATTGACAGTGCGGTCTAGGACAAGATGTTGGAGGCCTGTTGCTCTGGGGCTCCTCTTCACACATATTGGACAGTCCCCTCCACATCGATGTATTCCGCTTTTGCTTAAGGATTTGGAGCCAAGTACCCCAATGTCTTCCACTAGAAAGAGTTCGTTTACCAAGATTCCGTCAACAAGTAAAGTGATGATCGTTAGTTAGTGCTGTTGGTCGTATGTATCGTATTTTGTTTCCAACAGTGCATGCACTGACCAATAAAAACGCAAAACTTTGAGTTCCTTTGACGTCATCATTGGAAATGGTACTCAGAGTCCGTTGTCCACAGCAGGTAATCTGAGAACAGTCATTGCCGTAGATTTCAGGAAGTCTCATTTTATCGTTTGCAAATTTTGCGAAGGGCTCCGGGTCTGTTTACGGAATAACAAATGCCAGGGTATTAGGTGTTTCACTACTGTACGGTCGGTTGGAACGGTTCATATGTGGCATAGCTAGGGCATGGGCCATGTTTTGCCCGCGGTGCGATTAGAAAAAAATATGCCCTTTGGCTAAACAATGGGTGTCCGCTGGTAAAACGAGGGACATGAACAGCTCTCCGCTAGCCCAACGGAGCGGGCGGTGGGCAAGTAGAAACGATGAAAAGCTAACTGTCCTAGGCTGATGGGAAGGTTCTATTGCTCTGGTGTTAAGTACGAATGCGGTTTGCCCATCATACCATCTATTTTTATCAAGGGTATGGTCCCGGTATTGTTGTACTATCATCTTGGAAGTACTATCTACATTCATATGCTGAGTGGCACGTCAGGATTCTTGATAGAAGACGTTGATCGGTGAAGAATTTGACCCGGAGTAGAAACCATCACTGACACTGTTCGTGCACCCCAGTGTCGTCTGCCTGCAAACGGACCCAGCATTTGCATCTGGCGTCTCATTTATCCCTCATTTCTGGTAGGTTCTTTATTGCCCGGGACAAGTGTGACATACAAGTGGCACGCCTGGGTATTTTAGTAGGTTCTAAACAAGGGCGCATGGGGACGGATGGCAGGGCTGCAGAATTACCTTCATTAGGAGCTCGCTATTCTAAGGGACTACCGTCCAGAGCTGGAGCTATAGTGCAAGGGCCCTCCTAAGGTGGGTCCGTAAGTGTTGTTGATATAAGCTGTCGCTTTGGCGGGGTAGCTGTGGGGAGTGGGGTAGAGACTTGCCCAGGACACTCAGTCCAGTGGGTGTTCTAAGAACAGAAGGGAATGAGGGTCTTCCTATCCTTGCTAAAGTGCTTGACATAGGTGATTTCTGAACCTTGATGCCAGTTTGATCGCAACTGTTAACGGCACAACTTATCACTTCACTTGGCAGAGGCCTTCTTTTGGCTTTTTGTTGGTTGGTTTAAACTGTGAAACATTTGCGACCACGCGCTGTTTCGCGATAAATTATCCAGCAAAACTTTCGCCGGGAAATCTAAACAGAAGGGGCTGGGCGTGGCTTCGTGATCCTTTTCTCAGTCCGCAGCAGTGACATGGAAAGTGAACCATGCCCGCGGCCTAGAGGATAGTAGTGTTAGTCACTGTGATGTCTAGGCGATCAGGGACGTGGGAAGCTACCGCATGTTTTGACTTCTGCAAACCTCGCACGATTTCCAACGTCACTGTTTTAAGAAACTGACTAGCTGCCGCTGGGTAAGGGGACCGGGGGTCCCATGGGCCGAGGAATGTAGGTTAGTGGCGTTGGCTTAGTCGATGGTCAGTCGACTGACGCCATCTAGGCAGACATGTTCCACAAGCTACTGTCTATGGCACTGGCTGTTCTACTGGCCTCCACAAACATATCTGCCACACCGTCGGCATCGTGGTTTTACGTTCGGTTATGTTTCTGAGATATGTTGGGGCATAAAGCCACTGGTTGAGGCCATTTTCTTGTTGGTATTGCCACTTCTTTGTCCAAAATAATTATAGTAGGCTACAGAACCCTTGATGGTGGTTGAGAAACAGTCAAACCAGGGGCAGATAAACATCGCCAGTTCAGGTTCCTTCTGAACCTAACTCTGGGCGGCTCATAAGAATTGGAGGGAACCGGGAGGTTGGATAGGGGAAAGATCACCCGAATACGGCAATGGAGAAAACTTTTGAATATGCTCCAGGCAGAATGACCCTAGTATAACTCATGGTAAAAATTTGCCAAATCTGCAAAATAACTTGCCGCTAAAACCGACTTGGCCAGGACCCCGTCTACGCTAGCAGTTGTGTGTTGACCCTCAGCTTGGACCCACCCAAACCGCGCTCCTCTTCCTGTCTCCCTCATCCGGCCCCCAGTTATACCTATTCACCATTCTACGATGTCCAATCGCCCTGGGTGCTACGTCCGTCGCTATTCAGGCTACCTCATTTGAATACTAGTCATTTACTTGTCGGCCAACCAATCCTTGTGCTGATTGGTCTTGGTCTACAGGACACTTAACAACCCGGACAGAATTAGCGAAGACAACATTACGCCGGCTACACCATCCACTACGTGTAAAAACAACAACGGTTACTCTTGCTCATCCCAGCGGTGAGCAGCACCGTCAGGCCCACCGGTTTGCACGGCACACATCGGGCTTCTAAGATATCTGCAACAATGAGCGGGCGTAAATAGGCTGGCCGATCTCGCCTCTCGTCAGCAGAGGTGGGTTTCAGGCTGGATACCCAGCACACGGTCAGTTCTATCCACTAGTACCATTTGCGAATTACAGAACTGCCATTTTATGCTGACATGTCTGCTGCGATCACCTCATTTGCACTGTATTCTATTGTCTTTTTTGGTTTTTCCTCGAGCACGCTGTCAGCGTTACCATCAGCATCCCACTTTTTACGCCAGGTAAACACTTTGCACTCCATTTTTCAAATCGGTAGTGCATGCTTCGCACACCTGGTTATTACCACCTTTTTTGGCGCACATTGATCAGCTACACAAACAGTCCAATCTTTTTGGCATATGCCGTTTTACTTGCATTTCATATGGTTCTCGCCCGACTAATCACCAGTCCCGTCCACGATTATGTCCATTCCTCATGACAAAAACTGCCGCTAATTTCGATATATTCATTCATTCGCATACTGCTGGTGATGTCCACTTTATAATCACAATCAGCAGTTGGCACCCCTCACTGAAATACCTTTCCGTAATCCTATTTTAGCCAGTGATGTACATGACGGTTGCCAGCAATCCTCATTAGTCCACTGTTCCCCAACACCACTCTTCCGCTGCTTTAGTCCGATTTTGTGGTGCATCATATCCCCCCATATCTGCGTAACACAGGTAAATTCATCTTGCAACTTCACCTTTCTGTTGCCATCACATGATACCTATCGAAACAACCACAATTAGATGCACACTCACGTTACATATTCTCCGTCACCGCCTCAGTATGCTACTTGGCTCTGTAATCACCATAGCTGTGCATCCCAGATAGTTATATCCTAAATACCGTTATCATGTTGCCATATCACGACACACTTGATATGGAGTATTTGATTTTCCAAACACGGCAGTTTTCCCCCGAAAACCTCCTTCATCATCACTATAGCAGTTACCCTACATCTCCAGATGTGCCACTCATTGTCCACAAATATAATTCTGTCAGCATCAAACCACCAATCCTTCTCGCCTTCTTCGTCGTTTGATTTATTTTGTTCTGCGTTTGACTCTCCGACCCCGCTCTTTGCACTGGATATTCCGGTACTGCATCCTGTCTCTCTGTTGCGGTTGGATAGTCCACCTACAAAGTGGCCTCTTAAATATTTTCCCTAAACTTTCCTCTACTCTTCCACGATTTTGCTAGCCGTCGACTCTGTTTTCGCTGTAGCTCCGCAACCCGAAACGATTTGTAACTCACTTCACCATTTCCACGTTTGTGTATTGTGGCCCACCCATTATGTGGTGGCCGCTTCTGACCATTTTTCCTCCGGTAATCTCTCTCAAGCACTCCAGTAGTCTCTCTGCATCTCTAGATGTGCTATTCTTGTGATATATATGGATCTTTAAAATTATGAATACCTATATGTATATATTTCATTGTTTCTCCATCGATCGGTCCATTTTGATTTTTTCTACATTTAGGCTTCCACCTCCGTTCTTCGCTTTAGGTCAGTCTCCGCAGATTTGACGCTTTTCTCCGTCTCAGCACTACTCTGTTGGAACGATCGATAACAGCAGTACACTAACCCTTTATGTGCTTCTCATGCCCTTCTATCACTCATGCAACCATAGCCGCCCTGGTCACGTGCAAATAATGATCTCTTGTCTAGTCCATTCATCTTTTTTAAAATAATGTGATCAAAATGTGTTTTGATTAGTTCTCACCTCTCAGCTACTATGAATGTTTTCGACAACTTTCGTGCAATAACCCAACTTTTCTTATTGAGCTCACACATCACTGGTTGACTTGACCATCTAACTGTGAGCTTCACTTTTCCCGTGCGTCATTACCGTTTTCATCATTTTCGATCAAACTTCATCCCTACTGTTTCATATTGGCAAGAATGTCCCAGCTATTCTCCGATCCGCCGTTACCTGTACCATGTGATCGTGCGCTACGGCATGTCTAGGGATTTTGCGAAATAGACTAATAATAATATTTTATTGTCAAACTATAGGAGCATAACAGAGGTACATCAATAGACGAAAACCGTGTGGGAGCCCTCTAAATGTGATTCCACAACCTATTCATATTGAAGCCAGGGAGGCCTTCTATCACAAAGTCTGGAATAAGGCAGGAATCAGGTAGTCGATGCCTGAGGGACTTCTTGGATGCATAAGGCACTGGCCTTGTTGAAGACCAAAAACTGTTCATTGGGTAGGTGTGGAGAAAAACCAAGGCCAGTTGTACCTATCAGGGAGGTCAGTTTTGGTTTAGTTTTTAAACCGAAACTTCCGATGGGATGGAGACTGATTCTTCCCCACAGCTGAATGAAACCAAATCGTGCCTGGTATACCAAAAATGGACACCAAAGCACGAGCCACCGGAGACACGGAAGCGAAGCGCTCACCAAAGCTGGCTCCGCGATAAACGGCCCCGGGTTACGCTATAGGCATAGCTTACCAACGGGAAGCCAGCAAAAGGCGCCAGTCATAAACTGAGTTAAAATGTGAAATTTTACAGTGCCCCAACTTATAAGATGTAGGTGTAGCCGACAAACCCCAAAGGCTAATAAGATCGGAGGTCAATTACGGAAGCCAAGATGCCTCTGGGGACCCTGTGTGAGACAGATTTGGACGACCAACTGAATGCTCGTCTGAGTAAGCGTACAAACGAACCAAAAAGCTGATACTTGAGAAATCACTTTGGTTGCTCCACCGGAGAGGGGACATGAAAATAATAGAGGCGTAATCAGCTCCCCCATAAACGCTCCAACAACACTCTGTTAGACTACGAGTGATGAAAGAAGTGGATGAAGTAAGCCGATTAGCAAAGCCAATGGTATTATTGCCGAAATATTTGCGATATAGGGTATCTGGCCGAACCGAACGGGCATCTCCCCCAATGAGAGCAAAACCACCATTATCTCCATCGACAAAACGGGAAAAAAGGCACAAAATTAAAAGGGGCCGTGACTGGGATGCATGTGTCCATCAGGGTGTAAGGCACCACCCAAAATTTAGAAGTATTCAGGGGCGCCAGATGAGTAGTTGCACTCCTCTTTGACTGTGCAGCACAGCGGTGGGGAGTGAATGAAGTTACCGGTAGAATATTTCCGCGGTAAAAAAGGAACTAGTTTTGGAGAGGGTCAAGGGCAATTGCGAAGAATCAGCGAAACGTAAAGAGGAAGGAGACGTTATTTTAGAACGCAGACGATATCATACTCAAAATGTGATGTAAAAGCTCATTGATGGATGATTGCGTGCATTCGCTGAACGAGGAATCAACGGCATCTATTAAAGGTAATAGGAGTGAAATACCCGTAAAAGAAGGAGGAATGGAAGTGAAGTGCACAGGGGGTAGAGGAAACAAACCACGTCTGAAGCGTCGATGAAACTGAACAATTCAGTGATAAAAAAATTGGTGTAAACCATTTGCAAATGAGAAAAGTGGCGGATCAAAACATCGGAGACTCGTCAAGTGATGCTTGGAATGGGGACTAAGACACCATTAGTAGAATATATGATAAATGAATACACCGGAAAAGCGAGCCGGGGCATATCATAAGGGCACTGGTTGAATCTTGCCTCCCCTCAATCAGAGTGACTTGTTTATTTGGGAGGGCCTTTACTGAATAAGTAGCCTGGGCAGAGGATGACCGGCTCAGAGAAGAAAAATCGATGAGTACTGTCGGAGATGGGCTGCACCGTCAACAGTTGACTGGGATGAAACCAACTCGTGGTATTAGCTGCTGAATCAATGAAGTGCTGGCGAGCTGGGTAAGATCACCACAGCTGGGGACTCGATAGGCGAGAGCGGGCCATAGAGTTGAGTTACGTAGGGAGGAGCAGTTGTAAACCGGTGTGCGGGCGTGGCTTTCAGAATCGGGTAGCATGTGCTCGGTGTCCAAAAGACCTTGGTTTTAGAGACTTTGAATAATTTTCGAATCATGTCCGGAGGTGGCGTGATTGTATTTCGAAGACTCTTGGTGATCAGACGGCGTACTCGCTAATCTGCAGTCGGCGGGGTTGCAAGTGAGTAGATAATAGGGCCTATGTAAATAAAAACCGGCTGGCTACCTTATATCCCGGTATTAAGTTGACGGGGCAGTTCTAAAAGAGGGAAAAATGGGAAAGGAGATGAAAAAGAAGCAGCCTAAAGGGAGCTCAAGCCGGAGTTGATGGCTGGTGGAATAGCACAAGCGATCACAAGAAACGAAAGCGGAGCGATAGGAACTCGTGAAAATAAACTCCATAGAAGTGCAAAAGACAGAATGGCGTGGTCAAATAGGTCCGCACAAGTTTATGGGGTGAGGGATTACTTACTTCTCTAAGTCCTTAAATATTTCGCGGGCACCAGGCTTAGGCCCAACTATTCCCGTATCTTGTGCAATGATAAGCGGCCTTTTATAGCGGTCTACTGCAGGTCAAGCCCTACAGATGGTAAACTGGTGTTGGTGGAGTCTGACTTTATTTTCACCACCACGATCAGTAAATTCCGACAGCCCCAGCAGGGCATAACCAGCGGGATCTTCTTAGGAGGGGGTATGTATTGCATGAGGTCATACAGGGCTCGAAGGTCCAATATCACAGACGGTTTCGGCATCTTAACTAACGTCAGAAAGTTGATGCCTGCGCTAACAATGCTACCAGGTCAAGATCACACCGACGTGAAATTCAGGTAGTCTCGTTTTCTTTTTTGCTTATATAACCGTTTAGATTTGTAACTGTGTCCACCCTAGAATATACTACCTATTTACCAGAAACCGTGACTTGGTTGTGTAGGCAACTGCGGCACACCACCGTTCAGCCGCTAGTACTTATAGCAAGTTAGAGCTAGGGACTGCATTGGTTATTCACTGCTTCAATTCCATTTATTAACATTCTACAAGGCTTACCTGGCAAACCTCCCCTGATTCTCCCCACAATAAGATCCATCTAGAGTTTTCACGTCCAACCGCTATAATCCAACTCCTGGGTTGTTCTTGCCATGCATCCACCGGTGCACCTTCTGGAGTTTCTGTCCCACTGTGCCCCCACTGATTTGTTCTTCTGCCATAAGAGCGCACCCTTGTTCCACCCGGTCCATCGACCCCATATCTACAATATACCTTCTCGCACAACCTGCTGTTTTGATCCAAGCAACATTTAAGTAACTACCGTATCCTGTATGCGTTGCCTCTGAGCATACCACACGGCAAAATTTCTTCTATCTCACTATTTCTCACCGTCCAAATTCTCCTAATCCCAACTGTATGCACAGTGGGTCATATAGCTCACTTCCCGTACCATATTGTTGCATAGGTCTCATCTATACCTTTGCGCATATAGCACCCCGGCACACTCCTGGTCTGCTCAGACTTTTGGCAAGCCTCTGTCTAGTTGACCGAATTCCAGCTACCTGTTTACTTCCGTCATATATCCCTACTTATCATGCCATCCCGGTCTCCAACCAGTGCTCGGAAAATCCGTATAGCTGAAGCTGGCAAATCCAAACGCTTCCAACCCTTCCCAAAAACCAGGCCGTAATCTGTCGTCCTCGTTATAGTCGACGGTGAAGCTTCTTATGGTTCAAATTGCCTTAAGCAGAGTTTCGTCGCACTTAGAAACAAGGTCGAGCTGATTGATGAAATTTTTTTGAAGGTTTCACCCTTGGCTACTCTCCTTGATCCCGTAGCCGCCACATCGCCCAAGAACTTGGTTTCGGTGGGACACCTCTTCGACTCTGTATCGATTGAAATACACCACCGCATTATCAACTCCAAGAACGCAGTGGTTTTTAATGTTCCAGACCACTTACCACTTTCCTTAGCGAATTACAACATACTAATTTCGCGCAATATGGCTCACTATAGATGCCATTGCAGGAGGCTACGTAAAAAGTCCCAGCGACATAGTTGCCCCCTGCTATTCCAATTCATGGAGGACCTAATAGCTAGAGAGTTCATCAGCAACAAGTCGACAATTGCTGCCATCTCGCCGTATAAGAACTTCAAAATATTCCCTGATGAAACCCCCCTCCAACGGGAAATACTTCGCCCACTGAGGAGCAACTCTGCCTTGCCCATGCAGGCTGACCCCACTGTAACCGACATGAAGATTACCCAATGCCCCTCTGCCAAAAAGTCAAGGGCGAGCCCAGCGCCTCACCCTGCCTACCTGCAGACTGTCGACCTAGATATGTCTAACTCCCCACCCCCGGCTCCGCTTCCACACAAACGCCTTTTCTACGATCTCCCCCATCAGCCTCAACTTCCAGTAGCTCTTGCTCCCCGACCACAGGCCCCAAGTGGCACTCCACTTCAATAGTAAAGCAGCGCTTCCACACCATATCCTCAGAGCGAAGACAACACCCTGGTATAACCATCAGCCCTCGCCGTACTACTCCCAATCCGTCCTCCGAGCCGCTGACAAGTGTTGTCAACCGCCGCTTTCGCTCTAAAGACTCTACCAACTACCCACCAGCTGCTAGCTCAGCCGCAACACTTCGTTGTTATCCTCATAAGTGCCGCTCCAATCATCCCATGAACCTACCTGGTACCCCTACCAGGTCTGCAATTGTTCAACTAATCACCCCACCCATTACCCCCCACTCTCAACAGGCATCCGCTTATCGCGTTCTCTCGGACCCTCCAGATGGAAACCGGTTGGGCCACCGTCTAGGTTCGTCCAACGCCATCGTCCCTTTAAGTAGGAGTGACCTTCAGGGCCTTGCCAGTGCCACTCACCCTTCCATTGCCTCGCACTCCTTTCCACGGTCTTCCCTTTTCTGTCTGATCGAATGGGTCACACCAGTCCTCCATCTCCGTTGCTACTCTACATCCCTCCCTGCCCCCCAGACACCAACCTTCCATACTATAGCCTCAGCGTGCCTCCGCTGTTCCTTCTTCTCCCCTCCACTAACCCTCATCTAACCCTGAAGTACCACGTACGTAACCCAGCAGATACGCCGGGTTCGTACCTGTATCACGCCTCCTCGCCATACCTACCCACTTACGGGCTCCCCCGCCCCTCATGAGCCTCCAAACCCTTCCAAATTTTGCCACTCACCTCCAGCCTCCCAACCCACACTGCTTCCCAGTTACTCACCCCGATACCTTCATCCCTATGCCGACCTACCGGCCTTATACTGACTCTGCTCAACAGGTGGGTTACCTGCAGTCAAGATCTCTTTTTTCCTGACCGGTTCCCTCCGCACCCGTGGCCATATTGCTAGCCGCCCCAAGGACCATATCGATAAACTTTCACAGAACTATATCACTGATAGCTCCTCCCTCGATGCCACGTCCTTTAGTACCTTACACCATGCACTCCCTCCTGTCCACCCCGCTTCGACAGATATTCTTAACTTCTCACTTTGCCATATCGTGCCCCCCCCCTGAACCGTGTGACAACCCTCCGGCCCACATCAGCGGTGTGCTGCACACCCACCGTATTGATCACCCACAGCGATCGGTGACACCTGATGCTAACGCCTCTTCTACTTTCCGTCCCCCACCCAAAACTGCCCACCCTCCCTCTTCTACTGACGCACTATCCCTACTGAGACCCAACTCCTATCGCCACAGCCGTCCCAACAGTCTTGCGCCTGGCACCAATGCTTTACGCACAACGAAACTGAACTCATTTTTACTAGTTCTTATTAACGCTCGATCAACAATTAGGAAAATATCGCACCCGCGATCTCTGGCATTTGCCTCGAACGCTGACATTATACTGGTAACTGAATCCTGGCTGTCAGATGATGCCCCGCTTGACCTTGTTCGCATAGCTGGGTATCAATGCTTCTCGAACATCCGCAGGTCCAGGCATGGAAGGGGCTGTTTAGCCTTTGTCAAATGCACTATCCGCGCTAGTGGCATTGACCACCCCTCTCTTCTCCTCGCTGAGGATTTGTTATGGCTATTCACGCCTCCGGCCAGAACCTCCTCCTTGGCCGCGTCTAAGTCCCCCCTGGCCTGGGGCCTGCAAAAATGACTCTGCGTTGGATTCCTTTATTGCTGCGCTTGACCATCCTGCCAGTGCAAAAATAATTACGGGTGACGTTAACCTTCCTTCAATTTGTTGGTCCTCCTATACTAGCCCCCTCGCTCTCTACATCTTCCTTTCCTGTGTCCGTCTAGGCGGATGAGCCCAACGTGTCTCCCGCCATAAAAGGAGGAACAACATTTTGGAGCTAGTATTTTCCGTCGATGTTCCTGATATGACCACCCAGATTACTGATCATTTCCCGGGTAGTGACCACCGTATTGTCAGGTGCAAGTTCAGCTGCTTCAGCTGTTCTCATCCGATGCAATCCTTTCCCCCTGTTCCAACTTCCTACCGTTCCTGTGACTGGCCCCTAGAGCCAATGATAATCCACCTCCCTAACTAGGACTCATTTTTTCTTTCCTCTGCTCCCCTCACTGTTGTGAACTCTCTCTACTCCTACCTCTTACATTGCCTAAATACCGCCAACCCATGCGCCAATCCATGCCTCAAGTCCAGCAGCTCAAGCCTGTCACTTTTAGAGCGTGAGCCGTCCATGCTGCAACTTACCTTCGCTGGATCATACGACTTTATAATTCTTCTGTGCATAAACCAGCTACAACTGAAGCTGCGTTGCATGGCCGAGCGCATCTGAGGAGGCAAGAGACCATCGCCCCAGCACACCCAAAGAAAAGTGGCTACCTGTCCGACCTGCTTAATAAAAGGTCCAATCACTCCAATCATACCTCGCCCAAATTCCTCATCTGTGGCCCATTTACCGCTTAAACTCCAGCATCATTTGCTGAGGCCTTCAATGAGCATTTATCTTCCTCCCTTATAAACTGTCCTGGTATTCCCCCTCCTTTAATCCGCCCCTGCATCTCCGCCTCTTTTTCATCGATTTTCTCCACGCATCTAGAAACTAGAGAATCGGTTTCCTCTATTAAACATTACCCGAAACCGGGACCAGATGATCTCCCACCGGCCCTCCTCCGTTTCGGTGGTCCTGACCTCCTTTTATTGTAATCTTACGTATACACCACCTATATGCTTCACAGTTTCGTTCTACTTCAATGAAAATCCTATGTTATAATTCCGCGCTTCAGAAAGGGTGCACTACACGACCCGGATAATTATCGGCCCATTAATCACACCCCAGAAGTCTGCAAAATCATGGAGGGAATTATCAAAAATCATTGTCCAGTACCTCTTATCTAACAACCTGCTGAACCCTGGTCAGCATGGTTTCTTGAACTCCCGTTCCTGCTCTTCCTGCCAGCTTGACTTTCTCAATGTCCTATCGTCTGCTGCCGACGCCGGCTACTCTGTAATTGTCCTGTACCTCGACATGTCTAAGGCTTTTGACCGTGTTCCCCATATTCATGTTCGCCAAAATCCGATCTCTCGGTATTACTGACCCTCTCCTCTCCTGGCTATCCCCCTATCTCTCTCACAGATCACAAGCCGTGCTCGTCGACGGCCACCTATCTTCCGCCAAACCAATTACTAGCGGCGTCATCCAAGGCAGCGTCCTAGGCCCATTACTATTCCTTATTTATATCAGTGACATTTTCTCTTCTATTCGACACGGCACTCCTTTCCTTTTTGCCGACGATGTAAAAATAGTGTGCTCTTTCCTCCCTAGTGACCTATCCGTGACTCTATGCAACATATCGCATGACTTACTTGTTCTCCAAACTTGGTGCGTCTCTTGGTTCATGAAAGTCTCTGCGGAGAAAAGCTTCCTCCTACCATAAAAGTGCACGGTACCACCCGGCCAAATTTGTCTGGACGGCCTGCCCATCCCCATACACCCCATGGTTACCGATCTTGGCGTAGGCCACTCTTGTTCCTTCAACTTTTCAGAACAGGTATCGTTCCAAATCACTAAAGCTAAGCGAAGCCTAGGCCTGATCAATCGGAGTTTCTTAATACCGGCCAGTTGCCTCTTCATGTATCTGTCACATGTAGGACTGCTCCTAGAATATTATCCCAATAACTCCAGCCTCTGGCCACATTCCTCTGTTGTATCTCTTGAGAAAATTCAGCGTACCTTCACCAAAAGGCTGTTGGGCGTATCCATAGCCCTAAAATAGAGCCAGCTCTTTGAGCTCCCACTAATTGAGCTTCTATGGGTTCGAAAACAGAAGTCGAAGACACATATTGCACGATATATCCTGGATCATTTCACTGCATCTTTACGAAGTGCATACTGCGGTCGAAGTGATTATTTTTATAGCAAAATAAATGAACAAAATGTTTATAAACAAAGGCAAAATCACACGACGCACACATTCACACATGTTTACTGGAAAGGTTGTTTCTTTTTTCTCAAAAGTCGGCTCCCTTATTCAGTGATAAAGCAACTGAACGAAATTGTCAAACTAAAGTGCAAAATCAAAAAGCAAAAGGTGAGGAGGAATGTTCTGTGTGGATGTGTTGTGGCAGATCATTATCCTATATCATATTGCAAACTTTTATGTGCAGAAAAACTGAGACCGCCTGTGAAGGGCTTGAGGCGTTTGACTAAAAGCGACGTCAATGAGTGTAACCGGAAGTTACTCTACTTGTTGACTACAATGCAAAAAACGTCATTCATCTTCCATTGGTTAAATTTTATAGGCAGAATAAAGTTTATGAATTTCTGTGCCGATAAAGTACGCCAAGTTCGCTTACGTGAGATCAAACATTTGAAAAACTCCCTAAATCATGAAATGTTGGTACCGTCATTTCCGGATAACCCGTGGAAATATGTTCGAAATTTATCCTCTTACCAACTGGACAAGTTACAACTTCAGGCACTTTCGTTTAGCCTTAACTATTGTACTCCACCAAAGAAAATTAACCCTATATCTTCACAAGCAAACTTTGAAGCGTTCTTCGAAAAGATGTCTGTCTTGTAGCCAACAAATGCTGATACGTTGAGCTGGTTTAAGGCGAAATTGGTTGATTTAGAATGTCAGTATCGAATGACAACAACATAAAAACAATCGTTGTTAAAAAACAGGCACATTGAAGCCCTCGACAGATTGAAGAAGAACTCTGACATAGTAATCCTGTGTCCAGACAAGGGATCGGGAGTTGTCATTATGGATAAATCGTCATACGTGCAAAAAGTGGTAACTAATTTAGAAGATAAAACAAAATTCCGGAAGAACTCAAGGCCAGATGATCCAAGTGAACTAGAACAGCGAATAACTACGGAACTGCGAACTCTAGTTCAAGCCGGCCTTGTTCGCGAGTCAACAGCCAAGTCACTGGGACCCAGAGGGAGTCAAACACCACAACTGTATGGCCTACACAAAAGAACACAAAACAGATTTATCAATGCAGCCAATCTTATCAACGTTCAACTCCCCACAACACAAACTGGTAAAATGGTTAACCAAGTTACTGAAGCCAGTCAGAGACACGGTTGCAAACCAAGCGGTGAAGGACAGTTTTGAAATGCGTAACCTATTGCAAAAGAAAATATCCAGAACCAACATATGTTTACTACGGATATTACCTCACTATTTACAAATATCCCACTGAGAAAAACCATCGATCCTATATTCCAAATAATCGAAAAGCATAATATTCATATCGGACTACCGAATACCGAATTGACATGTTTACTGTTATTATGTACATCTAATGTGAAGTTCCGTTTTCTCAATAACGGATATCGAAAAATTGACGGGGTTGCCATGGGCGGTCCGTTGGGCCCTATTCTGGCGGATATTTTTGTTGCTCACTTAGAAAACAAGATTGACAGCAAAAAATACCCGACATGATACTCTATCGCTGTAACGTGAAGGATATTTTTGTCATCACAAATAGCAAACAAGAAGGTGAAGAGTTGTATGCTTTGCTCAATAATCTACACTTAAATATTAATCTGACAATCCACAATGAGGACAATGACACCATAAACTTCTTAGAAAGTGAAATTTTCCGCAGAAGAAATGGTTCAATCAGGAGGTCTGTTTCTCGAAAAGACACCTGGTCGGGGCAATATCTCCACTTTAGCAGCTTTGCCCCGATAAAGTACAAGATAAACACAGTGCAAACACTGTTCTGCAGAGCACAGAAGATTTGCACGGCGGACACTTTAGATGGGGAAATAAATCACATCGCTAAAATCCTGACGGAAAATGGATATCCAACATCATTCTTGACAAAGTATTGCCACCTGAAACCAAGGAAGGATATTTCAACCACAGTGTCTAAGATGAAAGTATATCTAAAACTCCCCTACAAAGGTGATAATAAAAGTGAGTTGATCAAAGAACGCTTGAAATCAGCTGTCAGCCGCACCTACTATGCAGCCGATCCTGTGATTATATCCACAACTAATCGGTTAACTAGGCCGTCGATGAAAGAACCCTCGCCTGTCCACGACAAATCAAACTGCATATACCAATTCAAATGTGAGTGCTCATCCACCTACATAGGCAGAACGGAAAGGCGGTTACGTCATCGAATGGATGAACACATTCCAGTGTGGCTTTAGAGGACAACGAGCAGCGATTTTACCACAACTGCATTATCAACCGAGTAAACGTCAATCAGATCATTAATTGCTCGGCATATTTACGAGACTGAACATTGTCTCAAAGCAAATCAAGCGTTCAAAGTGATCTACTCTACCACCAGTACCAAACTATTAAAATGCACGGATGCCCTGTCGATTCGTGCAAACAAACCTGAACTTTGCAAACAACGCGCACTTGTAATCAATTTATCATTGCTGTGGTAATGAGGTGTGATAATTGTTGTGTGATCATTCGATAGACGTGTGTGAGTGTGTGCGTCGTGTGATTTTGCCTTTGTTTATAAACATTTTGTTCATTTATTTTGCTATAAAAATAATCACTTTGACCGCAGTATGCACTTCGTAAAGGTGCAGCGAAATGATCCAGGATACATCGTGAAATCTATGTTCTTGATTTCTGTTTTCAAATTTGGTAACGGGAAAAGGTTGTTTCTTGTTTCTATGGATTCGTCGCCTGAGGCTCAACCTAATTTTTTTCTTTAAGCTAATCCATAACCAGGCCTACACTTCTTATCCCATCTAATTAGCCGAGCCTTGCTCTTACCCCGTCCAACATAGTGCCTTCTCTCTTCCTGTCCCTCACTCTAATCTCAGTCTGAAGTCCCGATTCTTTCCGTCAGCCTATTCCAAAATATGAAATGAGCTCTCCCTTAGATTACGCAGGGCCTCCTCAATGCTCGCTTTCAAACTCGCACTTGTGTTATGCTTAACAGTTCCCGACGCTGCATTGCTCACCAATGAGCTCGTCTCCTCCGACCTGGCCTTTGAAATAGGCCTCACGCTGTAACTCTACTACCTCTGCGCCACAGGCCACTAGGTATACCCCGTGCCCGACACTCCCCCTCTCTCTAGAGCCGCGAACTAAGGTCATTGTCTTCACTGATCCATAGCAAACTTACCTCCCTCCTTCATAAGATAACCCTATTGCCCTCTCACTTTCATCCGTTATCCATCACATTCTTTTTTTCACAGTATCCGTTGCTTCTCAGCTGGGGCACACCCAGACTGCGCTTCTCTATCCCTTTCCCCTTTCCAGTGATTCTCAGTGACGGCCAACCACTTCGGGCACTGTATTTACCATCCCCCTGGCAGGTGCACCCGGACAATACTGCTACACGGTCGTCTACCACTCGCTGTTTCCGTTGGCTCTTCTGTTCATGGTCTCAAGTCTTGGCCAATTGTTCCTGGATCATGCACCCCTATCGCGGTCGTTTTGTCCCGTGTACGATTATCAATGAACACTCGCGTCACTCCCAACAGTGTTGGGCGAGGTCAGATCCTTCGCCATGGCCGGCGCACATCGGGCGTGCAGGCGGTCTGCAACGATGTGAAAGCGCAATTAGACTGGTGGATCACACCTCTTGTGTTCACTTCACGAAGTGTTTTTCAGGTTGGGTGCCCAGCGCATGGCCAGTACCACCCACTAGCACCGGTTGCGGATCGCACGCTCTAACTTTTCTTGGACTACCAAATCCAATGCAGTCGATTGAAAATTTCATGTTCCCCATCCTTTTTCCATCACAGTTTGTTCATCTAAAGTTCTTATCACCTATTACCGCTTCTCATTTTTGTCGCTCTTCCATGGTATGCACACCTTCCCGTTCTGTCCTTTCTACCATCGCCTCTCTCTACATCAACTTTCATTGCATTGATTCACTTTCGTCCTAACCACTCTTCTCTGCTGACGCTCGCCAATATCTATTTTTCCACCTGCCGCCATTGCTGGCCTCCATCTTCTATGAACTTGTTATCACCCTCTGCTCAGAATGCCCATCGATAGCATTCTTATACCTGCCGTTTTGGCAATTCCCCTCTTGTTCTCCCTCCCCATGCCCAATGCCATGATGCACCAATCACGCCCGCATCAATGACCAGTCAGCATAATAGAACTTGCCGCTCCGAACTTCGCTTCTTTTACAGTCGCATTTATTATCTAATCACCACCACCATATTCTCCTCTCTTGGCTCCGCGATTCCTCGTTGGTTCTTTCCATTAGGCAGTGTCCCGATTAGCATCCACCTGTTCAATAGTCTGCCGGCACTCAGCTCTCCAGGTTTATTGCCCTAACTCCGTCGCGCATTCATGACATGGGCCTTTTTGTTCCATTACTGGTTCACTTATCTTGGGGCGTCCTGCTTCCTTCTCTGCCTCGTTCGTGTTTCATCTGCAGTAAAATGATCTGATTGGTCATGTCTTACCTGTATCTCCTCGGTCATTGCTTTCATCCCTTGATCAGCTTATTGCTCGCTACAGGCATTTTTCTGTGCCTTCCATTGTGGTCAGCTTTTCCGCGTTCCAACGACTGTAAAGACAACGGTACGTAATGATTTTCTTTTACAGTTCCGCATTGTTTGATCTGTCACTACCCGATTCCTCTGGTCCATCACCACATGTGGCACCTGCACTGATCAAATAGTTAGACCTATTCTTACCTGTTTTCCTTGATCTTGTCTTTCATCTTCACTCTTCCATGAACTGCTTCTCACAGTCTTCATCACTTCTGTGATTCCGCATTCTATTTTTTCTCTCTGTTGAGCTGCCATGTGCACCTGTCATAAAGATAACCCACCACAATATTCCAAAAGTAATTTTAAAACCATTTGATCTAGCCTTACCTACCCCTCCCAGTGACTGATAATTTCTTTCTAGGACCCTATTGTTATTCCTCCCGCTCCCCTTATATCTCTACATACATATATATCTCACACGTATATATGTATAAAATTGAGCATATATGTATATGTGCACGCGCTCTGCATCTTGCAGTTCCTCACAGGCCATTTCTCTTGCTATCATCCCACCGACCGTCATGATAGGCATTCATCAATTCTACATCTGTGCCTCACACCTACGGTATCCAATTCTTCTTAATCAATTTAGCTATCTGATCAACCCTCTACATCTTGTATTGCTCACTCCCTGTTTTAGAATGAGTTTTGTGCCCTGTCCGCCAACAATCCGCTGCAGAGTACCAATGCTTTATTGGTATCTAATCCACTGCAGCGCTACTGCAGTTTCTTATACTGATTTCGAGCATTTCTCGCGTATAACATCCGGCCTCCAGATGTACCCACCGGGACCGGCCGCAATCCCCATCTGACCCCACTTTAAAACTCACCGGGCGTTCATTCGAATCCGTCCTCGAGTTCATTTCAACTCCCCGCAGCCTCTATAGTGTGCATACATTTATCCTATTTTCATCCCACCTTCCCTCCTCTGAGCCTTTTTATCCTACATTTTCATGCAAGTTTCCACATTTTCATGAATTATATTGGTTCATTCCATCGCCTGTATCAACAAGATCATGCACATGGCATGCTTCGGGCGTCTCCGAAATGAACCATTTTTATCATTATTATTATTATTATTATTATTATTATTATTATTATGGGATACCCACCAATATCCCTCAAACCCAGAATTCACAGTTGTGAGATCAAGTTAATCCCGACGGATCACTTTGTTGACCACATTCTTCATTGCCTCCTTATTTTTCTTATTTTTGCCTACCTGAAGGCGGAAGGGTCTATACTTCTTCCCGCATGCCTGATTTTTCCAACGCTTCCCAGGTGGTCTGTTATTCTCACGTCCGGACGAACATTTGACTTAGGTGACGTCAACCTCTGGATCTTTTTTGACAAGGGCTGGAAAATGAAAGGGGTTGACAGTGTCAACAGATATTTGATAAGGACGGAACTCAGGGTGACACAGACTGAAGGTCGTGTGAGGAAAGATTGGAGGAGGTGACTGCAGCCGAAAGGTAGTTAGTAGAAGTGGGAGGTTGCGATACGAGCTTCCTTTAGGAATTTGACAAAGGGAGCAAGTCAAGACAAAACAAGGGTGCCTAGAGAAGCGAAAGCTGAAAAGAGCCACAGACAGTTGAAAAGTAACTTGCACACTGGACGGTGGGGCTCCAATCATAGCATCCAGGGCCACTTGATTGCTGGACTATAACAATTCGATCAGTTTAATTCAGAAACGTCTGTGAAGAGCATAGCAGAGGGGTGGGTGAGGAGAATATAGCCCACTCTGAAGTGGTGATGAAGAACTGCTAAGACTAAAAATCATGCCATCAGTGGTGCTTATGGGACTGCAAAGTGACGCACGAAAAGCCAATAAATCTGCCGTTTTTTCTGTGAGTGTCTTTGAATCAACCCGCATGGAGGAACCAAAATCATCATGGTATTCTTTCAGCTCATTACCGGCTTGCTTGCCTTAAATCAGAGGCTGGCATTTGAATCTAGTCGACAGCCAAATTCAATGTTATTCCGAATTTTTAAGTCATATTTACCATCAAAATAACGGCAGTGGTCAGTTGTTGAATAACTTGAAACTTACCGTCAAGTTTTCGGTTTGCGTTACGAAAATTCCAGCGTCACGCTTTCCATCCAAAACCACAAAGTTCCATTCTTCCTCTTCGCAAATTCCGACACCTTTCTCCATCTCTTACACTTTCTGTTAAAGTACCAGTGCAGGGAACATCAATCAAAGGAAGAAAGTTCAAAATGGTAGGTAACTCCAAAATTTGGTCGACAGCGTTCGCCAAGTTGGATTTTTCTTTCAATACTTCCTTTCTCAGCCTGGTCGATGTTGCTCCAGATAAGCACATAAAAGGTCTGAGACAATGAAACAACATCTCTCTAGTCCCACCAATCGGCTACCAGCATCTGATAAAATCCAGCCGAAGTTGGTTTCATTCATCCGCACTTCAGATCCCATTGCCAAACAGTCATCCAAGGATCCGATCACGGCTAAATGCTTCACAAAAGCCTCTTCCTATGAAGTCATGAGCAAAATTAGCAGTTACAAAAAATTCGCTGTATTCAACGTGGGATCTCTGGGGAACGTGTCAAGCAGCCTTTCAGTTGCTGGTAATACAACGCAGCACCTATCTCAGTGAGCCAGGCCGCCAAAGCTCATTCAGCGCAAACAATGTTTTTTTCCAACTTCTCGATAGGAAACATGATGGGAAGTTCACTAGGAGTCAGTCTTTTATCGCTCCGAAAACCTTGTTCAAGAATTTGAAGATTGTTGCGGAAAAATCCCCACGGCACACGGAATCTTCAGTGTCCACCGGCAATGAATCAACCTGGCGAAGTATTGCCCAAGTAGATCACTTCTTCGCGGCCTAACAGTTTTGAACTCACATTCGTTGCAACTTTGACTCCAAAACCACCAGGATATCGATCTCAGCCGCTTGATGTTGACATGTATAATATTTTTAATATCTCATAACCAGAAACCAAGGAGCCTAGAGTCGACAGCTGGCAGGTCTCCCCTCTTCGACCTGCTTTTTGAAATGCGCCACAGCATATAACCCAAACGTTAGGCACTGCTGACACTGGTATGGCTTGAGCAGTCGGCTGACCAGCTACACTCTGGAAAACTCTGTCTGTCCATGAAACTATCCTACATATGTCTGATCTGTTTCGTAACCCGGCTTCATCCACAATTCAACAACATACCGCGCACAACTGAGACTGCGATGAACCGTTTTGTTTCCTGAGCTAGCTTCAACACAGCTCTTATTAAACTACGTTAGATATTACTAAGAGTAAAAACTCCTGAAGATATTATCAAAGTTCAGAAAGTTTTGGCCACTTTTCTAGGCGTTACATCTTGAGGTGATCTTTTTCGTGAAACCTTTGCGGAAGTACTTCCCGAACAACTTCTCGGAATAAGAAAGTATTGAAACCGCTGTCTTATTCAGAGAGGGCCAGTCAGTTTTGCAGTACCCTCAACAAATTGCGGTGGACACGATATTGCCACCGCAACAAAAGGCTTCTACATTCACTATATTGCAAGTATTCATCCACCATTCTGGCCGGCAAACTACTCCTGGAAGCAAACTACTAAGAGATCATCATGTCCTGTTCCTTGAACAAAAGAATTCAGAAGAACGTAGTCTACACATTGCAGCCATGAAACAAAGAACGTTGCAAACACGTGCTGGTAATGAGTTTTGCGCAGTACAGCTCCAAGACTTTGTCGACGAAGCTGGCAGGAGGGCATGTTTCTTAGAGCAAAGGCTATCAGCTGCTATAAGCCGGACTTTTACGATTTAGGGCTCCTCCTCGAAGCCAGCTCTTCTCTCATCCCTAGCCTAGATTGATGAATTGTTAGAATCTCACAGTATAGCAGCTGCTTCAAAGCACTTTGCAACTATTGCATCATACTAATTAAGGAGATTTTATAACTTCTGCAAGACTGTGGTTTTCAACATCCCTGGTAGACTCCCAGTATCTTCATTCAAGTGAAAGCTTTCACCGCCTGTGGTATGGTTCACCCCCCAGGTCTGATTACGAGGCTGTGCTAGGCATCTCTAAAAACAGTTGTTATCCATTGCACGGCTCTCCACTGGATCCCTCGCCACCCGGTTCAAGCGCATGCAAAGAACCCCAGCCTCAAATTTCGGCGAGAGATAAGCTGCGCAGCTCACAGTCACATGCGAAAAACAAGCACCCCCTTTTCCAGCAGTGAGCGCGGCCCACACTTCGCCTCCGATGACGTCAGACTTGTTATCTTGCAGCAGAACCCACGACAACATGGCTGATTCTCCCCAGCCGTCCAGTGACAGCACCACTCAAGGTTAACATCTAGATAGCATGCCTCACACCTCCCTTAAACGGCTAAAGCCAAAATGTCCCAAGCTCTCTTTTAAAGGGTGCCATATGAAAACGTTTCCAATGTTCTGCATGCCTCCTGATGTGACTACAGTTGACATTACTTTGCTAATCTGTCCCAGGTCAAACTCTTAAACTTCTGTTTGTATGTGTGAGGCATTTGGATACAGCCGTGCTCCGATTCTGCCTACCGTGCTTGGGCCACGGGACGTTGAACCTTTGGGCTTTACCATTGGTTCTATTTGGGAGCTCGCTCGCTGTTTAAATTTATGTGTACCTTATACGATTTTGAAATTATTACCGCAAAAACTATGAATCATTCTTGTTTTAGTTTGAGGATTGGTATGAATCCACTACTCGTTGCAGGAACTATGATTCTTGTGAACTGCACTCTTTATTCTGCCCCTCTCTGGAATATGTTACATCAAAGCAGACTGCAACACGAGGCCTTCTTTATCCCTGACGACATCACTCCGTTTCTTCAGTTTGGACATCTTCGCCAAGCAACACGAAAGAAAGTATCCCAACTAACCGCCTCGCAGTCGTACTCGCTTGCTAGCCGATCCACACTCCAAGTGTCCATCACTCTCATCCTAGAAAATCTTCCAGGAAATCACCACACCCCTGCCCACCCGTAACACACCGGCTGTGAGTCTCCAACCTGTTCAACTGTAGCTGCCAGTATCTAACCTATATACTCTACACGACCAACCACCTCTGCACCATCTAAAGCCACCTATCCTCCGGACTTTCGACCCCCGGGGCAGATGGTCGTACTCATGTTGATCACCGCTATTCACAGAGTAACCACCTGTTCCCCCCTATGCCGCAACACCCACCCTTCTCTCACGGTCTGCACATCCGAGTTTTTCCAACAACCCTCACCCTCCCGCGTCCCACAGTCCACAAAAGCGTTGACGTCTTTGACCCTTCCTCAGGGCAGCAATCTGCACTGCGGTGCAACCAATACTCCGTGGTTCTCAGATTATTTTAGCTCATCCACACTCGGTTATTCGGTTGTCAATCCCCCCGGTTCACCCAGTCCTCTCTGTATCTCTTCCAACAACTTCAACAGCGACTCCCAGCAAGGTCTTCTGGAAGCCACTGATGGGGCCGAACATCATTTCTGCTCCCGTCCAAAGGCATCCTATAATAGCTGTCAAAATCTGACTCGCTGGCCCCAGAATGCGGCTTTCCAGAGCTAGGCTACGCCACCCACAAACCCCTCCTTATGTTTGACTCTCTTTACGTATCGAAAATACCTAACTTCCTACAGGGGATTACTCGGGTTTTGAGTTTTGGCATCAAAGCGACTATTTATTCTCTCCAGCCGCCCCACTCCAAATGACCAAGTCTCGCTTTCTGGCTGCCAGGTGCTTAGGAGGAACAGCAGTTGGGGGTGTGAAAGCTGCCTCGGATATTTCACCCCCAAATTCCCCATGTGACTCCTCTCTCACCAGGATCTTGAATTCACACTGGAGTCCGCGCAGATGGCCATCCTGCTATATAGTTCATCTCTACACAAATCATTTCATAACAAACCTTCGTCTGTTTGCCAAGCTTCTAATTACATCGTTCAAGCTCCATCGGACCACAAGCAGATCACTGGTAACTATGAAGTCGCATAATCTGTTGGAAAACCTATTTAGCGTCGAACGACGTAATGGGTCTTTGTTTCCTGCATCAGGGGGTCCCATTGGACCAACACATATACCATCTAACTAGGGAGAAAAACCTACTGAACTTAAATCCTACCGCCATGTGTTACTTGCCCGGTGGAGGTAATAATGTGTTCCGCAAGCTTCCTGTTCCTCAGGGAAACCCAGATCTCGTCATGTTTACAAAACCGATGCTGTCTGTTAACTAGAGCAAAATAATCACCACTTTATGCGCGAAAAACCAGGACTCCTTTTATGACCTATGACCCACAACTTGAGTCTGACCAATTTTTCATTAGCCATGTTTACACCACAATTCCCGCGCAGAAAACAAATAAAGCCCTGTGGATAAGCTCTAGAAAGCATGCCGAGTGAACTCCGGGAGAACTCTTGGCCCACTCGAAATCTTACGACATCCCTCTTAGCAAGTAGATATGTCGCCTTTCCCAGGATATTCGTTGAGTTACCAAGAATACCACTCAAAAACAGGAGCTTCAAGCCTTAGACAGCCACGGAAAACTTTCCAAACCATCCCGCTTACTTAGGATTAAAAGTGATCTGCTTCCTTCAAAGGTACCGTACCTACTAACGAACGACGTCCATATCACGTCCTATTTTGCAATCACTGAAGCTTTCTACTCGTTATTCTCGGCTTGGCTGGCACATGATCCACCTACTGATGGTTGCAACATTACACCCTCTAGTTGTCACACTGTTCCACAGAAATTATTCTCAGGGTCATACCTGAACCTCTATCACAGATTCGACCCCCCCCCTCCCATTGAGCCGTGGTCCCGGCAGTTTCCCTTCCTCACCCCTAAGTCGAAGTGCAATCGACTCGGAAGCATTAGTGATAATGCTTCCAATCTCTCCTTGAGGTACCGTGCACTTTCTTAGCATTGGAAGATATCCACAATAATTCCCCCCTATCAGAATGGACAGCCCTGTGACCTCACTAACTATCGCCTCATTACTCCCGTTATTTCTACATCAAGGTTGCTGGAAAGATCGGCAAGAGAGTAGCCGGCGTATTTTCCACTGAATGAAAATCTTGTTCGTTCTGGTCAGCAAGGCTTCTTTCAAGGGAGCTGTTGCAACACTTCCCAATTCTCCATCTCCCATGGGGTCACCAATGCCATGGATGAAATTCAATCCCCGGTCACTATCTCCTTTGATTTGACGGAAGCTTTCAGCCCCGTATCTGTTGCAAGCCTGCGTTGTAAACTTTATGCCTACATGGTCTCCGGCCCAATACATGCATATTTCACCCCACTTCCTTCAGACCAATCTCAAAATGTTCCTGTAGATGGCCATTAACCGCGACCAGTTCCTGTCACCAGTGGCTTAACAAAAAGTGCTCTAGGCCCGTTGTTGTTTTTACTCTATAGTAATAGCATACCTCCTGTAGGTCATCACGGTTCCTCTTCCCTCTCTGTGGAAGATACCAAATTTGTTCACTACTTCCGACGTGATAATAGCAAGGATATAACCAATGGACAAGGATGTTCTGACCGTTAGTGTTAAACCTCGGGAAAGAAATTCTCGGCCAGTAAAAGTTTCTACACGACCCTGAAATATCACGCAACCAGAAAAACGGCTTATTCACGACCGGCCCGTTTAGTATAACCCGTCATTTTGGGACACTGATCTTTGTTACTTATTTAGCTTCAAGTTCTTTGGGTGCTCTCCGCTCCAGGTTGCTAAGACGAAAAAAGCACTCGTCCCATCGCCAGGACTTTCAGCCGCACGAATGTCAGCCAATTACCCATAGGTTACACTCCAGGCCCTTCCTTGAACACTGTCCCGTCATTTTCACCAACACGGCGAAATCCAGTTGCGTTTTTCTGGTAATATCACGGTGCTGTTTCACCAAAATGGACAACGTGGGATTTTCATCCAATTTATATCACAGTGATCGGTGCATCCTACCTAATTTTGATCCCCAGTAGCTGCGCTGCAAAAAGTCTTACCTGCCCCTCTTGTCCAGGCAGTGTCACAAACAGTCCTCTCCTTGTACTAAGACCATTCGCCTCATCCTTTCAAATAAATGCGCCCCGCGATTTTACCCGCTGCATTTTCCTATTCCCAGGTATGGACTAGCTATGAGGTTTAACTGTCCTTTTTAATTAATAAAAGATTTGGAATAAGCTCCAGACACACTCCAGTGAGAGTCTTTGTTTTTCAGTCCACCTTCACTGAAACACTTGACTGCACCTGAGGTGGTCTTCACTACCATCCAAAAAACCACAGAAGAGCTGGCCCTCGAAAACAGCTTCGACTACCAGGATTTTAGCAAAGTATCATCAGTTTTGTTTTCTGTCACACAGCTACATCCCTCTTGCTACCACTGTTCTTTCATCTCGTCAACATTTGCCTGTAAAAGCCCACCTATGAAAGCATATGCTAACTTCACCCATTTACCCCTCCTGGTTGAAATTCTAGCGGCTCCCGTTCAGATTTTCGGCCTGTCGAATTATAAATCGCAGGTGCCATATATTCTCCGCCGCACCCCTTACACACAGTCCGTCCATTCTTTTCGTTCTCTAGTTGTACCCTCATTTATATCATTTTCAATCCGACCAGCTTTTTCCTCATTAAATTAGGGTTGGCTTTAGTTTTCTTTTCCTCTTTTCCTAAACTATGAGTTGAAGTTCCTGAAACTTATAATATTACTTTCATCTATGCTGGATGACCTACTTCCAATTTGCTCCTGATTATTGAGAACTTCACCATTTTCAGATATTTGATTAACCCCCAACCTGGCATCACATTGTTTAATAAGGACGATAACCTTCAACAGTCCGTGCCATTTTGTATATTGCATTGACAAACTCAATAGCCTTACAGTTAGTCAGAGGCGCTTCCCAGAACACAGCAAGGGGTTTTGAAGTTTGCTGTGAACCAAGCCTAAAGAGTCGCTCGACCTGGGGGCGGTGATATCGGCTCCACACCGTCTCTTTGCACTTTACTATGTCCCTACCTTGCCATTTTCTTCTTCTTTCGCCGCCTATTTAGCTAGTTCTAATTTGTCAAGTTCTATCACCAATAGCTCATACTGGCGGAATGCGAGCCTCTAGGATAACCCAGTGATGCCTTCAGCGGGCACTAGCTGTCTGGCTTGCTTGCCTTTGATTCGCTTGTTTTCCCTCATTTTCCAACCTTCATGCCCAGAACGGTGATACTCTTGGTGAAGAAGGCGGCCAGATCATGGCTTATTCCGAGCCTCTTTTATTAACCATAAAGTGAATTACAGTATAGAGATACACCCCATAGTCAGAAGACATACGAAGAAATTAGGTTGAGGGGAAACATTCCTCTTTAGAACCAGTACATTTATCCTGCTTTTAAAGAGGGCAAGGTTGTTAGTGGGTGGGAAGAAAAAAAGCGGATGAATGTTTTATAGCATACCGGTCCAGAGAAGGAAAAAGGATTGAAACATAGAAGTGCGACATCTAGTGATAAACATGATAGCGATGACTAATTGCGTGAGAAGGTGATGGCCGGGAAAACACTTTGAGAGGAGAAACTGCCGAAGCAAGACCAGAAGAACAAAATTCAAAATGGTATCGGTAGGAAAGAGACAACGAAGCAACAGCCCAAAGACGGGCTAGTGACTGCAGACTGGAAGCTAAAGAAAGCTCTTTGATCAGTCGGACGTCCTTTTTTTGAGCCTGATCAAGAATAAAAAGAGAGGTATAGGAAGTTCCGCCCACACGTGACTACAGTATTCAAGTGTGAGGCAGATTTAAGTCTCATACGGCAGAAGATGAGCTGGCGTGAAGAAGCTTCTAGCGCGAAACAGAAAATCAAATTTGCTAGCAGCACGAGAGGCGAGCGCAGTTATGAAAGCGGACCAAAATCGAGAGGAATTTACAAATAAGCCGAGAAGAGAAATGAAGTCCATGGCACGCAGCGCAGTTGAATCAAAGAGTAAATGAGAGGAGAATTTATACCATTTCCATGAAAATGAGGGAAGATAAGTTTTGGAGGCAACATGATTGTGGGATACACAGGAGGAGATGTGTTCGAGACCGGACTCTAAAGATATACTTATTGCTTTGCGGTCACGATCAATGTTGGTGTTGGCGTGGCGGAGAGTGTGGTAGGAAAGGGAAGAATGAAGGTTATCATCATGAGCAAGGGACTAGACTGGGCTGGAAGTAGTGGATAAAAGACCATTATTGAATAAAAGAGACAGTATGGGCTCAAGTACAGGACCTTGGGGAACACCAGTATTCACGGGAAAAGGCTGGGACAAAACCCTATCAACTCGGACGGAGATGGTTCGCTCACCGAGGAAGCTTGATGTCCACGATACGAGTGCAGGGGAGAACCCAAAAGATGGCAGTTTCAACAAAAGACCTTCGTACCAATTTCGGTCAAGGGCCTCGGGGGCCTCCCGCGACACCAAGTTTCTCCGCGATTGTCGAGTGCAGCCGACCAGAAGTGTGAGGCTGAGGCCAAGACATCATCGGCGGAACAGCAAGGTCGGAACCCGCTTTGGCGTCCACTCATTGGTCCTCGGCGTTCAAGAAAAGCAAAGTAGTTGGCAAGAGATAGCAGTTAGAAATACTTTTGGAAAAGGTGTGATTTATATAGGACGATAAATATTCGGGTCAGAGGGGGCTCCACTTTTTGGAATAGAAAAAGCCACGGCGTGCTCTTACAGGTTAGGAAAAGTGCGAAGCTGGGGAGAGAGACACACAAAATGAGGTGTAAGAGAGGGAAAAACTCAAGGCACACATTCTAGGGACGATTGGTGGCATACCTTCCGGACCGGATGGTTTGGATACGTCCAGAGAACACAGCTCTCGGCGGATCTTCGTAAAGCTAACACGAGGCTGCAAGTGGGAGACAGAAGGAAGAGAAGAAACCGGAAGAGTAGGATAACTGGGTGAGGTGGAGTTGGAGGCAAACCGGGATGTAAACCTTCGGCTTCCTCGTGTGGTTCGCAAACGAGGTCACCGGAGGAGTTACAGAGTGGAGGTAAATTAGAAGAGCAAAAATCGTGGGAGACGGCTTTGACAAGTGATCAAGATGTTCGGCTACCGGTGGCACATGAGAGTAAGCCTTCGACTTTTCAGCGGACGACGCTTTTTGGCTCCATGCGAGGCTGACTGGCACCTGTTCTTGGCTTGCATGAGGCGGCAATGGGAGCCGGGAGTGGGGGAACGGCGCTAGCAGTGAAATGTTGCAAGCTTCGAAAGTACGGCGCGAATACATGCATAGTTGAATGACTCTTTGGGTTCGGGTTTGCAGGGTTTGGAAAACTGAGGAATGAAAATTTGCATGCCATGAAGAACATTATCAGTGAAGTTAGAAACGGAAACAGAAACGTCTGAAGTAAAGCAGCAATCATTCCGTGGATAGGAGGCTAGGAAACCGCGAAAACCATCCCAGTTGGCTTAACTGTAGCTCCAAAGTGTGTGTCTTGAGGTGGAGGGAGGACCGGCGCGAGTGAGGCTGGTGGATTAGGAAATAATGTATTTGTCAGATTAGCCAAATGGAAGGAGGGCAGTGAAGCCTTGTAAGGGATAAAGGACAGAAGCAAGAATAAGATCAAGGGTATGAACGCGATCGCAAGCCCGATCGAGAATACGTGTAAGGAAGTCAACCAGTGGGCATGGGTAGTTGACCACGGCAAAATGTTCCTCTCCAAGCTCCAGAACCGAAGTGTCCAGTGAGTGATTCAGCCAATCTCGATTGTGAACAGTGAAATCTCCCAGGATGGTGATATGGCAGTTGGGATCCATAACTAACATGTGCTCAAAATTCAAAGATAGGAAATCAAAGATCGATGGATCGCTATTGTAGGGTTAACTGCAAACAACACAAAAAAATGAACAAGATAAAGAGGGCGGAGTTTCAGCCACATCAACCGAAACCCACGATTAGAAAATTCATGATTCCGGATTCTGGATATGACGACCGACTATCTGACAAAGGCAAAGACGATAGCCTTGGGTTAAAAAGGGGAGTGGAAGGTATAGTTGCAAAATTGGAGACCTGCGGTGCACGGTGAGGGGGAGATTCGGGTTTCGACGAAAACAAGGCAAGGGGGAGGAATATTAGAGAAACTGGCGCACAAACTTGATATTACGGTTCATTCCGCGAAAGTCAGTGAGGGTGATGAGTTCGTGCTTGTTTTTCGTAAGAGCGATAAGGGAACAAAACAGAAAGTGCGTGTATCGCCGCATACTTTCGTTATTTCTCATGCGAAGCGATTCGGAAACCATGAGCCTGAGACTTTAAGCGGTAACCACATAAGGCTTCAATAGATCATGCGGGGTAGTGAGCCGGGGGACAGCAGAGCAATCTACCATCGCGAGGAAGGCAGATCACTCCTAGTGGATTTCACCACTTGCGGCTGTGTAAAATAACGGCTTTTGGAGGAGCCATGAAGTTTTTAAATGAGCTCAACTACTCCTCTATAAAAGAAACCTCAGAAAGTTAACACGCTCTCTCCAGAACATACTTTTCGCAATGCGGGCAGTGAAGATAACGGAAGCCTTCAACCTTCAGCCTAGAACCCACCCTGCTGATAAGGAAGCCCCACAGAAATCCATATTTTCTGTTTGCCCGACGTGCCACCGTCTCTCCTGTTTGCGCCTAAGTGAGCTGATGACGTCTGAGCTTTTTACTTACTCCCGCCGAACAAACCCCCTCTTCCACCAGCCAAAATACCCCCAAGGGGCACCCCTTGGCCTGCATGCCGGAGCCACCAGCGAACGCCAAAGTAATTTTACTGTCGTATACTTTACGGTCACTGAGGTCCAACATCCAATGGTACATTAGGAAAATATACGATACAAAAATAAAAAGCGCTAATATTACCCTGACTCTTCCTTCATAAAAGTAATGAAACAGTTTTCTGCTACCATTTGGGTCACTTTAAATGCTAGAAGCTTGCACTGTTGACAGCCGTTTACATGGAACCGCGGCCCTGATAACCTTATTCACAAACTCCCTCCGGAAATAAGTGACTGCCACCATTTATTCTGTAATGGCTAGGCAACTCACTAAAAATGCGCTTCGGTAAAATACAGTAGACTAAGTGTCTTATTGCCAATTATTACGGTAGAAAAGCGGCACTTGAAATCTTGGGCAAAGCTCTATAACATTAAAGGTTTGAGCCATTTATTACCAACGGATACCAGTGCCACGGAGAGAGCTCTTGATACATAAGGTTAGGTCTTCCTTAAACGGCTTAGTTCACGTTATTACTCAGAAGCCTTTCTGGATAACAAGCAACCGAGTTCATGGCAAAGTCCATCATTCGGGGGTCATTGAGGGCAGTTCTGACAGTTTCTAACGTAGTTTGCTTTGTAACTGCCGGTTCCCACTGTCCATTTATGTGACCTCACACCACTCCCAACAATACACATTTATTTATTGGTCCCCAAAATGTCCATCTCTTTTCGTGAAACACATGCCGATTCCAATCTTTTAGGAGAGTTCTGGCTCACCTTTGCCCCTCTTGAGCAAGACGCATTCCAAACCAGCCAAAATCTTCACAGCATCTTCATTGGTTTGCTACTTAGGGACCATTTATACTAGGCACACCGGCATCTCCTGTCAACTTCGAAAGCCTTCCAGTCTACTGGCCCACACCTTGGAAAGAGTGATGCCGCAATATTTTTGAAATACTTTCCGTATTCCCCAACTGCAACGTTTTCAGACTGCCACTGTTTTCACATGTTTGAGATCCTACTGAATACTGTTTTTCCTGTCACAGTACTCGCCTATAAACCTCAAAAACAAGGCAGTATCTGTAGGCTGACTGATTTTGCCACATCATTTTGTACATCTGGGGAGGATCACAGCTTGTCCCGTGTCGGCTGATATCTTACTGGAACCCCCATATAGCCAGCTGCCGCGCTCGCTGTCTGGTCACCAGGCATAGAAGCCCTATCGCAATGCTCCATGGTAGGCCGATTGGCGCTTTATGATAAGGCTCTTCCCCGGATGGGGTAAAACACAAGCCTACACAAAGACAGACCACACTCCAACGGTTACCATAGTTGCTAACATTGCCCGTCATGTTTTCCCAAAATGACTCCCCAGATTCCACTAACAGTTTCGTCTAAGGAAGAATAGTTCTGAATGTTTGATCACACATCCCTTCACTGCGCTAGACGACCATACACACTGAATAATGCGCATTTTCAAAGGAAGTTTCAAGACGATTATCCCTAGATCCAAGTTTGGATGGCCCTATATCGCGGCAGTGACAGTGAGCGAGAAGAGTATCCATAAGTTGTTGAAGCCCCATTTTGCCAACTTCCTGTGGTTAACTACCACGCGCGAGCACCTACCCTATTAGCCGATTGCCCGGGGTTGACAATACCCTCCAACCTCATAAGGCTTCTCGTCTTTGCGTACTCGACAGCCTCAAACGTCAGCACAATCTGATTGCCCGCTTTCACCCACACGCAGTCTTGCTACTGCCCTACAATTTTCGATCAGAATTCTTTGGACCTTTTTAAAACAAGACCATTCTGATGCCAAAGTTATGCTTAATGATGCCGAACACCATAACTACCCACCGGTACCCGGTTGATCTCGCCCGCAAAGCTGGTCTGTTTGATCCGTTCTCACTTGTCATTGCCTTCATTAGCGGCTTTTCACCCAGCAATGCAACCGTTGATGGCTGCTGCAACGCCCATCATGATTCAACACGCCCAAGGTCAACCAATTACTCAACGGTCCACTAATGACTGCCACCATCAGAGTGGACCCTCGTGCTCCCGGTCTGTCCTCTCAACAGCACAAACAATGAAATCCCTTACCATCCTCCAGGGGTATATCCTGGCGTGCTAAAATTGTAGATTTATGCATCACATGCCCATCATCTTAAAGTATTCCACCAGTGACGGCTCGGTTTCCACCTGTACCTTTTCCGCCGCTGACTCGCCATATATCCTCACTATATGGTCCTGCATTTTTTTCTACTCCACACCCGCAATTTATAGTAATTCTTCCATCAGTATTCATGACATTTACCGATACTTTGGCTTTCTCTGTTTGTTTTGAGCCTCGTGCAGGTGGCCTACTTCTATCATTCCGCCGCAATCAGTTCAAACTTACTGGACCCCTGCTAGACTTCCAGTTTTATTCGGTACACAATGCTGGCTAGTTTTATTTTCTGCTGCAGTGTTTCGATCGCCTGCTCCGCCGTTTTATTCCAGAAGTTTTAATCTTTTCTGCACCATGACTATTCATGCAAAATGAATGTGGAGCTTGACGAATCACCATACCACAGTGACCCCGATACAATCGTTCAAGCCCAACGAAAGCAGAAGATTCACGGCTGGACTTCAAACGCACGCCGACCCCGAGCATACGACAAACCACCTTTAGAAAGAACACGGCGAAGTCCAACAGAGGTAGCTGCATTACTTAAACCCAGGTGCAAATCAATATTGCATTTTTCAGTTTTAGTCCGACTTCTGATCATCTTCTTCGACATTGTGGCGAAGTGCCAAGGCCAATTTGTCTTCCACATTTTCCAATGCACTAAGCCACCTTCTTCCAGGGACAGATTAAGGAAACGGCTTTTGCCTGCTGCGGGCACAATCTGTTTGATCCATAACGCTTTGACTGCGATCTGTTTATTCGTTTTATCTTGTAGAATATCTCAGTCGCTGTGGCGCAGTCTTACTCCACCCGGCACTACTGCCAAGTGATGGTTACTATTCCTCGCCCAGCTTGAGAAGTGTTAAGTTCTTTGCTCTGTGGTTAGTGCTGTGCCCACTGACTGGCAGCTCATGCAAGCCTTTTGACTCCTTCGGGAAATGTACCAACTTTATTTCTATTATTACCATCCACGCCTATGCCATCTCACTGGTTAGTGAAATGTTATTGCTTGGCTGGACTCACATTCTCCCTTGCATCATGAGGCACGACTTGCTGATCAAGCCACTTCCTCCTCCTCCCACTACTACCCACCCCAGGTGAAACACTACAGAGTCCATCAATGGGGAAAGAACGTTATTCAGTTTCCCTGTTCAAACTCCAAAACACCGTCCTCCGGCCGCACCTAGTCTACCATCCAGCCGTGTTCAGTGCCCCTCATGGCTATCCTTTTCATCATGCTTCAACAATCATTCCTGATAAATTTCCCTTCTGCCATCCTTTTTATCATAAGATTACCTTGGAGTTTTACATAACTTCCTTCGTAACCCAAGCAATATTTTCCCTCTTGGATCACCCAAGCTTTATAGTCTACGTTTCTCCCAACCGGAATTCTTTTTTAACCTAGGGCTACCTACAACAGCACTCACTACCGGCTAATTTGTATTTTCTCAGCAGCACCTTTAAGCCTCACTCTGATTCCACCTTCGCCCTAGGTTAGTACATAAATTTATTGACGTAACGAGAGCACTTGTGACACCTTCCTTAATAAGCCAGGCGCCAACATGCCTCATGACACCAGTTTTTTTCCTCCTCACCAATTCAATGGCCGCTTTTTTCTCATTCCTATTCAAACCTCCCGATTACAGATATCCATTAGCTACATGCTTTCGTTGTTGATCTTTCAAGGAGTCATTCCCAAGAAACAAACATGCGAAAGGTGGAACCCTTTTACTTCAGCTGTCCCACCTAGTACCAGCCACACTCACTTCAACTAAATGGCCAAGGTGATGGCTTCTTCAGGTGTACCTGCTCAGCTCATTCAGTCGCCCATGTTATATTCTGTCCTCCGTATTGCCCAAAACTATCTCAACTTACACTTACTGTGTGGTTTTGCAGGGTCAGCGCGAACCGTCCCCGCGCCAGCTGCTAAAAGACTCTTCCACAGAGCTAGTTTGAGCCACTCATCCCCTTGTTGACGCCGAGTACTGGAGCATTTTCATCCTCACGAGATGACCAGCATACAGTGGTAAAGCAGCTATACCACAATTTAAGTGCATGTTTTGGTTTATTTACTCCATTTCGGGGTCTACTTCGTAGTAATAAACTGAACACTTTTCGTCGCCTGAGAAGGAAGCTCCCTTACGTGAAAATCGATTTTCTTAAGTCGAAAGGTTTTCATAGTTCTTACAAATGCATGATATTTCTCAGTCGTTAAGGTTAGTTGAAGGTTTGTTCAACAAAAGCAGAAACTAAGTGCGCTAAATCACCTCAAAGGGGAGGGGAAGTCCATCTTACCTAAAGAAACCGAGGAACGCCTGGTGCGATTCACCTGCCCAACCGTCACGTATAGTGGCAGTTGCTTGTGGGGCCCTTGGGAGGTCTTGGAGGTACTCAGTATTTATTTTTCCACCTCTCTACGGGCTAATAACTCTTCATGTCTAAGGTAATTTGAGCTGGCGAGATCTGAACTATTTTCAGCAATCGTATCTTAACGAAGAAAGTAATAAAACAGTTAGCTGAGATCGGTAATATTAATAATGACGTTATATTTCTCGACCTTGGCCAAGATGCACGCATGCAGGCATGATCTACGTGTACATCGTGGTTAAAAGGATCAAGAAACCCCAAATTTTGAAAGGAGAAGTCAGCCACTTTAGAGAAAAGATGAATACAAATGAACCGAGTTTAAATGAACTACAGTGACAACGATTCATGCGGCAAATAACAGTCAGTTCCCATTTTGTTATCGGCAATGGCGGAGAACAGGAAGGGAGTGAAATCGTTGAAACAAATGTTGTTGCGCGACGCAAAACGCACGGCACACGCAAGGATGACGCAAAAGTGACGGAGGATGCATTTTTCAAATTCATTGGGAAGGTAAAGGGGGAGAAAATGCAAGAACGGTGCTCAAGAGATCATTTGTAAATAAGAATATAGTCAGGACACTGTAAACAAGGAGAAGAAATTACCAGGAATAACGGGTATTATCCAGCGATGTGAATCCGCGACCTTTGGAAGAAGGATGGAGTCCCACGATATGAGGAATGAGTTGCAAAGAGAGATGCCGTCAAGCAGTAGCAAAATATTGAAACAGAGAAGAAAATAAAGGTGTTCGCCTGGACTAGGCCTGACCACACCTAGCGTGATATATATGTCTCATTTTATCGAGTCTCCTGGGGCATTTCCACTTCCAAACTGGGCACTTTGGATGAGAATGGCTTACACTTTCTCGTGTGGGCCCTATTTTCAGATAGGTTCCGTCGCACAGTTGTTATTCGGTCGAAATTGGCAACGTGAAGTCTCGGTCAGGTTTAACATATCGGCAGGTGACAGCCATAGATAATGCCTGTTACCTCGTGAGTGTGGTCTTTTTTTGGAGTAGATGATGTGTTGTCGAGGACAAAGTGAGTGGTAGAAACTGTGGGCCACGTCGGTCAAAACGATGGACAATTACGGCCAGTGCAGCAATAGTTGGTGTGCAACTAGTAGGAGCATAGGCGCGAATTAAGATATCGACAAGGGAATAACTGTCAGAGACACCAGTCAGTCCAATAGAAATCTGTCGAAAGAGTTCCTAAGCCCTTCGGTTGGATTGCGACCAAGATGGCCAGCGAATGAAGGGCTCCAGAAAGGGCTCCGCTGACACGAGTCGGAATATACTCCATGACCATTAAGTATGGCGAATGACAGTAGAATCGGCCAGCACACGACCTGTCCTACATTTTCAGGCCAGAAGCGTTCAATCCGCCAATTTTATTTCTTTGAGTGGAAATTATAACGCAGTTTTGCCACCAGAAGTATTTCTTCATCCATATGTATTAGTACCTTACCCCTCGATGTAAACATCAGTTATTGTCTCCATCCCCAGAGAAGGCTTACAGCAGGAACCAGGCTACTGTCGACTCTTGGAGCACACCCCTGTATTTTCCAGAATCTCGAAAAAAACAGTAAAACATATGCTAACAGCCCATCTGGTTAGTAGCCCAGTTGACACTAGCCGGTAAGAATATCACTAAAATGGTGGCGTGCCTGACTGGTTTCTTCGACTTCGCAGGGGTGGCTACCAGCAGTGTCAAGTCAGTGATTACAGTGATCAGCCAATTGCCGGCCGTCTATAAACCGTTGGACTGTACCTTTCCTACTCGAGGCAACCTCTAGCGCCACTTCCAACACGCTACCTCGCCATAAGCTAAGGCACCGCCTGTGTACTCAGGCCCGATCAGTAAATATGCTGTGAGCTTCACACGGCGTCTTTTCTTTGACCTCCTCGAGGAGAGCGATCGTAGAAGCTGGAGGAGTACGCCCTCCTACTTTGAGGCCAGGTCAGGTCAGGCTGGAGCAAAGGACTAGCGGCTCGGCCAGCCAAAGTCCAGATTCTTAGGCTTCTGAGCCTCGGCATCTCACAGTACCTTGACTGCGAGAGGGTTTTTTGGCAACTTGGGGTTGGCGGATTCAACTCCAGGGCGGAGGGTCGAGCTTTCTTCCGAAAAGGCAGGCATTCACAATTTGAGCAGGCTGAAAGCTAGAACACGTCACGCGGACGCCGGATTTAGGTAAGCTAAATAAGATCCTCCCCATAAAACTACTGGGGGTGGATAACACTAGTTGCATTATGAAAAATAGAAGATAGAAATCTCCGTTTCGCTGACTATCCTTTGGACTCCAAGTTTCGCTCACGGGTTTGAAATCATCCGACCAACCTGCACTCGGAAGCATCGGACTCGAGTTTCGCACTTGTTGGAGCTCATCAGTAATGCGTGTCCCCCGCCACACCCAGGATTTGAACACAAGCCCTTCCACGTCGACGAATGGTGCGTTACCATTGTGCCACCTTGCTCCTGTCCGGGCTGACCTGAATCCCCAAGTTAAGCTCGTCCAGTTGTCATCTTCTATAACAACCAGAAAAGCCTGACAGCTTCGAAATGAAACACGGTACCTGCTTATTTAGCTCCGCGAAAACTGTTCCAACCAAATCAAGTCTTCTCCACTGTACGAGTGAAGTAACCACGTTTGAGACCTGCTCCGCGTTTGGTGTATGGAAATAAAAATCGCGCAATAACTTGCAAGTAGTGTGCGGTACTGATGAAACCTTTTTTGACTGGCTGTTATCGACACTCGTAAGTAATTGCGTGATTTACATGCATATATATCTGAATAAATTATTACTTAGAGGGACAGTAGTCAGTGGCACCTGGAGAGCGGAATGGGGGTGCTTAGGAGCAGTTACAGTAGACATAGATGATAGAGACTTAGACGAGTTTGGTTTTAAAGAATTGTAAGTAACACCGACGATCAAGCCTTGTCCAAGCTAGCTCTTAACTGCATTACAGTATTTGTGAACACCATGCATTTTGGAAGTTTGTTTGAGAGAAAAGAAATTATCTCAGAGGCTCCGTAGTGCTCCAGGCTTCTTTGGTTTTGGACTAGGTCCCCTCAGGGCTCAAATGCCGTCAATTTCAAAGAGAGATGGATTTTTGTTGGTATCCCTGCCATCTATTTAAATGGTTTCGTTAAGCCCGATCTCATCTTTCTCCGATCAAGAAGGTAAAATTCTGAAGTCACCAATCTTCCCAGGTGTGGTAGATTCCGAGGACCTGGGATGGTATTTGTGAACCTTCGGTGCGCATTCTTGATGCCCTCTAATCCCCAACTGGCGACGGAGCTCATGACTGCGCAGTATATCCTAAGTGAGGCTCAGCAGTGGCTGTGTGCGTTAGGCTCACTTCCCGGGGACTTCTAGCATTACCTGACCTTCCGATTTGATGGGGAGCTTTTTTAGTTTTGCCCGCTGCGGAGCATATTGGGCTGACCGTGCGAGAGATTCATGGGTACGTGCCCATAAATTCTTCATGGCACAAGTTCGTGGGATCTCGTGGAAGTCACTGAATCCAGGCGCCGCTGAGCTGGAGCACCAAAGCGTAGCAGCTGTCAGAGCATTTAATCGTTTAACAGTAGTCCGCAGGTCGTTGACCACGTGTGGAGAATGTCCAGGTCAGATTGTGTGTCGACATCAGCTGGGTTTCCTTCTATTTGGCATCATCTGCGAACAAGTAGCAGGAAGACTTCAGCAATCATCAGGCCCCTCAAGAATAAAGGGAGCGGCAGCGGACCCAAGACAGACCTCTGTATAGCCCCATCACACGCCTCCGCAAGGGGTGAGGCGGCACCTTCCATCCTGAAGTACAGCTTCCAGGTGTGTCGGCTTAACCATCAACCATGCCTCGCTGTGGGCGCTAATTGAGAGATTGTCTGTTTAGAAGTAAGAGGACGGGGGTTTCCAAGTTAAACACTTCACGGAAGCCCAGATGACGCAGGTAGATTAGGTCATCTCTCTCCAGACGTTTTGTCGCTTCATCCAGAAAAAATGATAGGTTCGTCAGGTGTGACTTTCCCTTGACGGACCCGTTCTGTTCCACCCTAAGTAGGTCACGGTTGTGTAGACGGCGAGCAATTTCGTCTCTAAGACATCGCTCCATGACTTTTGTCACTACTGGTGGAAGGACTACGGCGCGATCGTTGGATACCAGGTCTGTTCGTCCACTCTTCTGAATAGGAACAACCTGTGACACTTTCAGTTCTCTAGTGTCCTCTTCTCTTCGGCGGAAAGTTTGAAGGATGCTGCTAGGTACAATTTGATGATCTTAGCTTGGGGCTGTGGGATAGCGGAAAGAATGCCAACAGGTCCCAAGCACTGTTTGCTCAGGCTTCGGAGCACCAACCTTACCCTCCCCGGCGTGATGGTCACATCTGACATATCAGGTACATCTGGATGATTGGAGTGCTGGCTGTCAGCCCGGGTCTTCGCCGCAGACCAATGGGGAGTGCTGTATGAGGGTCTCAGCTTGCAGCCCTGGAGCGATAGAGTGATCACCCGTCACGGTTTACACCGTCACGGTTACGGCCACTCTAATCTTTCTCTCGAACTGTACATGGTTGAAATATGCCTAAAACGATATGTTTGCTTTTTTGCGAGGGCCAACTGGAACCTCATTTTGTACGCTCTTTGTATTCCACCACCTGGATTCGTACTCTCATGCAATGTGGGTGTCTGCTATGGCCTTAGTTCCTCTGAAAGCATTTTTGAGCCTGCAGCTTCTTCTACTAGGCCTTGGTCACCACACTCTTCTACCTCGAAGGAGGACCCTAGCGTCCCACTCTTCCATATGGTGCAAAATTATCAGGTAAAAGAATTAGATAGCTTGAAGCATAAGTTTATACGTCATACGGGCCGCCTGTTAGATGATTCCAGTTTGTAGACTAAACCCTACACTATAGTCTTCTGCCAGGGCCTCTCCCCCGCTTATCAGCGGGCCTTCCTTGACGGACAGAATAAATGAATCGTCGGGTACCACGGTCACTTTAACCAGTCGTTGCTGTGACCCATGAGTCCAGCAAGTCGACTAGGTACTCGGTCTTTAGGGCTCCCAATGGGGTGGGGTGTGGCCGTCCATTCAGCTCGTAGGCTGGCGAACACACAAGGCAAGGGTCTTTTAGTGGACCACACGGATGGAGTTGTGACCAAAAGAACACCCTTTCGACCTTCCATATTCCCAGTCTACGTTTAGGACACTTAAGTCCTAATGGCTTGTCGCATTTAGTCCAAAACCTTGTGTTTTCTCCTCGGATTGACCACGGGCTCATGTGTGCTCTGGTAAGCACCACTCTTCTACCCCCGGAGGTGACCGTCGCAAAAAAAACCCGAATGCTTGGTGTTGCAAAGCAGGTACCTCGCATTTGCTGTAGATTTTGGACGTCCGCCTACGCTACCATCCTCCCTGCCTGGCTTGTAGCTGGAGTGCCCCGGTGGGCAGAGCCGATCTGTAATCATTATCCTTTAACCCCGTTTCGTAGGGAGCAATACGGCCTGCTTCAGTAGCATCTGCCTAAAGTTCCTTCAAAATGTGTTCACACTGAGGACACTACTACAGGGTATTAGTGTGTCCTTCTGCCATTTTGGGCGACTTTCTTCGCTGGAGCCTCTTAACTCCGCAATTAAGTCCGAGTACCACCCTCGCGTTTTGTCGAAGAAGTTAAAGATTGGAAAGTGAGGGGGGAAATGATGCTGCTTGAGGCTGCTCATTGATGTTCACTTTTGGACAGCTTGACTCCACACAGCGGTGTCGGGGAGTGTGAAATCTCCCTGAAGACAAGTCACCAGGGAGATTACAGTCCGTGTTCTTCCGACCCACGGACAAGGAGCTTCGTGAACACTAACCAGTGACGAGGCCCGCATATCCCACATAACGGTGCAGTCGTAGAATGCATGCCTGTGAACCAGTTAGTCCATCACATGTCGCTGGTCACAGTGAGAAAGACAGACAACCTACTGCCTGACCTACGCACCAACCAGCCTTACAGTAAAACTCATAACACGCTGTGATCCGACTCAACCAACCATATCTGCGTGCCACTCTGGGTAATCAATAACTTCGTTGTATCTTCCTATGAATTTCTTGCCTCATGCTACCTGAAGTGTTTATTTCAGTTACAAACAAATACGGTTTCTGCGCTTTATTCGTGACAACTTTTCGGTCGGGATTTCACGGTCATGAAACCACTTGTCGGGGATAATTCAGATTTGCATCCTAACAGCAGTTTTCTGGGTAGTACTCTGCTGAGAGCTGGCTTTCCGACCAAAGGATTTTTGATGCCTGTGGGGGTAACCCATTTTTTACTGTTCCATTTGAGCACATCGTCTCCGGCTCCGGACCTACCACTCCGTGCTTACCCTGGGTAACGTTATTAGGTCTAACTCAAATAACCCCACTGGAGGGCTGGTGGATTTTCCCCGCCGCTGCCAATAAGACACCCCTGCGGCCGGGTTTCCCGGATTCTACCGGAGAGGGGATTGCACAACTTTTTCCCCCTGCATATCAGGCTCAAACTTATCCAGCCCATGTCCAGACTCAACAAAGCGTGCGGGGGAAAATCCTCATGAGTAGGTGGATCCACCAGAATATTTCGGTGTTCCCGTTGTCCATGATTGAAATCCCTGCATAAAGTTTCGCGAATAACCTTAATTACTGTTCCTTCGGCTCCTTGGGGCCATCTCCGCACTTGACTCAGTCCATTAGATAGCTCTGGTTGGTGTCTGGGCCTGTTTCTGCAGTTTCTCGACTTCATCTTGTTGGCAGCAGTGGGGAGAATTGTCGTAGGGCCAACAGGTGGTTTTTTCCGGGATACCAGGGAAAAGGCAAGCCCGACTTTCTTGTCGTATGGTTGTGCATTCTGGGCAGTTATCTGGATCCTGCCCCCAGTGCCCACCAACATGGTGACTGGCTCCACCCAAAATCCCCAATATCTCCTCCTGGTCCTATTCGATATGTGATCTTCGGCGTTCTGAACCTGTGTCTACCTGACTCACTGACTTTTTGAGAGTGATTTTAGAAAGTCGTTGATTGCAGTATACGACAAATATTGAGCCGTTGTCACCTGGAAACCCGTAGCATTTTCCTCCTAAAAACAAGACCGAACAAACCTGAGGTCAACAATTTCGGCCTCGAAGTCCTTGATACTTAACTAGGCATCCATTACTTCGAGTTTATCTTAGAAGGAAGCGAATTCACGGTCTACACTGACCACAAGTCCACCATCTGCGCCATGCATTCCGACACAGAAGAATAGTCCCCCGGAGACTCCAGACATCCGGATCAAATTACTCAGTTCACGAGTCATTCACACTTCATCTCAAGGTCCATGGCCCTGCTGAGGAAGTGCAACGTCGCATTCACAGCCTATACCTAAGAACCTCTGGCCCGCAGAATCTCATAGCTATTGCATCTGCACAGACAGACGATCCCGAGTAGAGCCATTGAGTACCACTTCATCGCTGGGGCTCCAGCAGGCCCCCATCCCCCCAGCAGAGGGTCACATACTGTAAGACATGTCCAAGGAAAATCCAAGGCTGGTTGCACCATCATCCAATAAGTGAAGGACTCGTAAAATCTCACACGGTTTGTCCCACCCAGGCACAGGAACCTCATCTAATCTCATCGGTAACTGTTATGTTCGGCACGATATGGAAGGCGACCCCAAAGTACAGGCTCGCACCTGCGTCCAGTGCCATTTATAGAAAGTGCAAAGGCACTAATAGGGCCTACTAGCCAAAAAGTCTTCCTTCGCTCACGTTTCCAGCACAAGCGCCTTCAGTAGCCTTCTGCAAATTTTAAGCACCCGTCAGCCTCATACAACAGACTACCACCTGTCAGAAAATGGAGTGGCAAAGAGTTTTTCTGGGCAGCTCAAGACGGTCTCAGCGGCTCAGAGAAACCCAGACTGAAGAAACTCGCCACCGCTGGTACTCCCAGGTTGCCGCAGCGCTCTCTTAACGGCTCAAGTTAGCCAAACTCTCTCTGGGTTGCTCATTTTGGCCTTTTGAAGATGTGATTGATCCTAAATCAATTGTCACCTTCGACTACGCTGATGGTGCAGCCAAGCAAATGCACCAGATGCGTAGGCTACGCCTTACGGCGGCTGGCGAGCGAAACAAGACGGTTAAAGCACCCCCTTATCTTTAAGACAGCATGTACGTTTTCCCTAAGAGTGGGCACACCCTTCTCTGCGACCTGTCTACTGCGGCCTACTCAGGGTCCGAAACCGCCTAGGATAAGCATTCGTCGCCAACCGCAGAGACCTAAAGGACACCATTACCACTGGTCGACTAAAACTAGCTGCCTTGGCCGAATCCATTCAGTCCGATTTCACCTCAACGAATTATTGATAATAATGGTTTTATTCTGAAGAGTCCTGCAGCATGCCAGGTACATGATCAGATGGTACAGACGCTGATGTTGACGAATATTTCCTGATGATGCATAAAAATGCATGAAGGCGCTTAACAGAGATAAACGTGAATAAATGGATGACAAACATAGGTACACCCGGAAATAAAGGAGGGGTTTAGAAGGATCCATCGACGGATATATGTGAACACCCTCAAATTTGAGGGCCAGAGTAGAATAACAAAATCTGATTGATCCAAAAGTGGATGGCTGAAAGCCGAGAGTTTTGTGACAAACTAACCGTCATTGGTCACAATTCTCCAGCTTCGCCCCAGTGACTTACAAACGTGGATTGGTCAGAACTCTCTTCAACAGAGCCCATAAAATATGTACAGAGGATCAAATACTAAACGAAGAAGAGTTCATAAAAAGAACGCTGCTGGCTAACGGTTATCCGGAGAACTTTATCAAACAGCATCCGAGGCCGAGACTTGTGCGCGAGAAAACAATGGACGTGGAAAAGAAGCAAGTTTTTATGACTTTGCCTTTTAAAGGAGATCATTTATTCAATCAAATAAATTGTAATCTTAAGTCAGCTCTAAGGCACACATACACAGCGGCGCAGTTGCGTTTGCTGCAGACGACCAAAAGGTAATGTTTTCAAAATCGCTCTTGCTGATCCCAATGTCTCACATATTGTCTATCAGTTCACTTGCAGCTGCGGTGACGTGTACATTGGCAGGACGGATCGTTGCTTGACTCAATGAGTGTCAGAACACATACCCAAATGGCTGCCAAACTTGATGACGCAACCTGCTAGGGCAATACACAACGACGTGAGACCGCCAGCTTCTTCGGTTGGAAGACACTTGATTGCATCAGGTCACAATGTTGACCTGACCCAGTGTTTCAAAGCACCATTGCGCAATCCAGCACCGAAACTACTAGCGTTCAGGGAAGCTGTTCTTATCATGATGCATCAGCCAACACTCTGTGCACAAAAATAATTGACCCAAAACGTTTGTGTACCCTGGCGTTACCACGACAGACTTCACTAACCCCAACGTACGTACTGTAAGATCTTTTGATCGTGCCTACTTTACTGTTCCAATTACCCCCCCCCCTACTGTACCATGTACATATACTGACACGTTTCAGGTCCGCGGTTGACAAGAGTAAACAAAATGCTTGCATCTCGCGACTTGTGTCTTCTCTCTGTTCTCATGATATGGATAAATGGGGACCCAAAGCTTCAAACTAACCATCGGTTGCAACAATCGTGGTAACAAAAGATTATGAATAATGGATTAATTCACGCAGAAAGACAATAGATAGCAACAAAACATAGATGCACTGCGATGAATGGTCGGTATCAGGGTAAAAGACAATACGAAACATGAATCGAGCGACGCAGATCGTGGACAGTGGGTCAGTTAGCAAGATCTTTTTGGAGAATTTGGTATACGGTGGCCATGATGTACAGATATTCTCAGAAAGGACGCACATCAGGAGAGACGGCGGGGTCATGGCAGGGGAAAAGCTGACGAAGAACTCCAGTATGAAGAGAGAATGTGTGCTCCACATACGCGACGAAAAGCTGAAAGTCGACGGGGGAGAGAAGCCGGAGCGTAGGTAAAAGAAATGCTAGGATAAGGGAGTAGCTACTGTCAGAAGAGACAGATGGGATAGTATCAGATAGTTCGGAATAAATTTCGGAAATCGCAGTACATTGTCTTTTTTTTGACACATGGAAAGTAATAAGTCGACAGAGGGAAGAAACAACCTTGGAAGCACATAAATACTGATAGCTGTGAGGAATATTTCATGAAAGAGGGAAGATGAAAGAAGTGACAGAAGGAAACAGGTAAGAGTAGATCGGTGAATTTGTTCCATGAAGTTGAGTCATATGCTGACGGTCGAAAGCGAGAGAATAATAAGAAGCAGCCGGGTAACGATGATGGAGAGAGCTGGGGAAAACAGGGCAAATATAATTACAAAGTGATCGGAGTAGTGTGGAATATCAGTCAGGGAAGGAAACTGGAAAGTGTGACTGGCTGCGGTACATGAGTGCAGCAGCAGTAAAGGCAAACAGCGCAGGAGAGAAAAGGGGTATGTAGTTGAACAGAGAGGACAAGCAAGGACAGACCACCTGGTGTGAGGATGCAAGTGAAACTCATAGGTTGAAGTTTTTCTATGACAGACGGAACTTGGAAAAAAAGCAGCGAGTAATGAGCAGAAAAAACGTTTATGGCGACAAAAGCACAAAAATGGTTAGAGGACTGATGGAAGAGAAACGGGTGAGAGATGATCTGTTAGATAAATATACTAAGATGGAACACGATGAAGACCGGGAAGAAGAGAGGCACCCGGACAAGCCAACCAGTGGTTGAAAAGTGGGTGTGAGAAATATATATATGTCAGAGATACCATGATGGAGCTGGGGAGCTGTACGTCTGCAGGCTTTTACCCAAATTGGGTGAGGTGAAAGATGCTAGTCGAAACCCCGGCTCACAGAAAGATTCAGAGGGATTTTCGGAGCCGAGCAGGGCATGTGTGGTGGTGATGAATCGATACTGTGGCTGTAAAATGCAAAAAGGTTGCAAAAGTTGAGTTCCAGAATAGATATTAGGCATGATTAGGATTGGGACTGGTGCATAAGGGCTCGAGGCTTGGGAGGGGGGGATAAGGAGGTATACGACAAGGCGGTGTGGAGTGGGATTCAAGAAAGCAACAGAATACAGACTTTGAGTCATAAATGGAGACATAGGTAGAAAGGGGCACACTGGCAGTCGCGGGCAGAGAAACTGAATAGGGCTACAGCGACATCATGCAGTGTGGGCTATCTTGGTGAGAGATGACGGGAGGAAAAACAAAAGAGGTAAGCGTGCACTCAGTGGAGGAGCGACGGAGATGGAAGGCTATCAGAGTGACGACAGAACCGACAGTTGAGCATACCGTGGCAGAACGGGAATGGTGTATTAACGCAACCCACAGTCGGCCGTGTTGGATGCGGCCGAGCCAGGTGAGTTGACGCTTGCCATCCGCAGCAGGTGCCAGCTGATGTGGCCGACCGTGAGCTGGGCATCCAACCTGGAAAACACCTAATGAGGTAAACACAACAGAAATGATTTGCCAGCCTGTTTGCACTGGCACATCGTTGCAGACCGCCTGAAAGCCCGATGTGGGCCGGCCAACTTGATGGGTCTGATCGCTCCCCGGGACCATGACCTACCATATCAATTATTTATGTGTCCATCATGCCGAAGCCGCTGAAAAAACTGGTTTGCAGTCCCGACACAACCTTCAACACGGACTTTCCTCCAATAACTTCCACTTATGGTTCAATAATCAAGAAACCCACCTGTTTTGCATGCACAGCACTTAGTAAGCCCTAAACACATGAGAAAAACCTTACTTTTATGAACGGATCATTTTCTGGTTACTTATTTTCACTGCACTGCTGATCCTTACCCGAAGTTGGCTTCCGTACTGCAGCCATCCGCCGTTCCACTTTCATCGCTATACAACTTGTGGACGGTGTTGTCCCCACTCATCCTCTCCCGGAATCAATAAAAAGAGAAAGCCATTTTGGAGGAAACTCTCACCACTTTCAAACCACTTGTCTTCTAACGACACGGTCCCGGCTGCTCCACAGTAAATCTTCACATGTATCACCCTCTGCGCTCACATCAGGTGCTCATTAGCAGAATATATGAATCACCGGGAAGACCGGCCAGGGCACACATTTACCAAGCTGAAACTTCAAGAAGCATTTATTATTATTGTTATTATAAAAGTATAATTCTTGGCCGTGGTCGAGATGCACGCGTGAAAATAAGATAGGAATATACAGTAGCACTCTGCGCGATGGAACAATTCGCAGATTCTGAAAGGCTGGCGTCACACTTCCGCAAAGGTGCCATAGACCTGCCTGGGTTTAGGGCGGAGCGGGTCAACGGGCGGAGGTATGGTCGGACACCGCCGCTCCATGATCTAGAGATCACAAAGGCTTCCAAAGACCAAGAAAAGTTTGCGCTTGGGCACCCGGTTAGCAAGAGCAACCACAGCGTTCTGGGAATTAAACTGAACCTCCAAAGAATGAGGATACCGTAAATACACTATCAACTTCTCTGGGACTGTTACAAAAAGGCTGCGAGAGCTCACCCCCCAGGTCGAGTGGCTGGTGCCAGGAAGGAAAGGCCATGTAAAGAAGCAGAAGCGGCATATCGGGAAGAGGCTAAGAAATCGCCTATGATGTAGCTTCTTTGAAGAAAGCAGAGAGGAACGGCACCCCGTGGTGGTGGAGCAGCAGGGTAAAAAACCTAGCGAAAGCAGGCTGCCTTGCAAACGTATGCTCGCGTAAAGGACACCAAGCATTTATGAAGTACAGAGCTCCAAGAAGCAGAACCCCGAGAATGCAAATGTAATGAAGGCGGAGCCACGAAAACTGGATTACCGACGGCGGTAAGTTTAATCCCAAAGAATACTATAACTATATGCAATCAGGGTGGTCCTATGAAGAGCATCAGCTGGAGTTGGGGACGGAACCAAGACAAAGGTACACCGAACCGGGGAGTTTTTCCAGCATGGTAAGTTTGTATAGCAGTGTACGGCAAGAATCTATCTCGGCCCTCCTGCCGCTCATCTCGTTCAATATAACCTAGTAAGTGGGCCTGAGGGAAAGTGGCGCGGGTATGATGATGAGAGGTGACCGCGGCCCAGCCTGTATAAGGACCCACCAGAAAATCAGGCTCCGCTTGCCCGATCAGCGTATCTGAGGGATCTAGGAATGGTGAATAAAGCCGAATTCGTACCAGGCAAAACTTTTGGAGTGCCGCAAAAAAGGCCTCAAAAACATTTACCACCTTATGCAAGCGGCGAGTTCTAGGGGACCGGAGGTCCTCCTACCAACGTACAGAGCCATTGTGAGACCCCAAAAGGAACCCAAGTCCACGACTGGAGTCCATTCTTCCTGCAGGATGAAAATCATCCATCAAGTACAGCGGCGATCAACCAAGTGGTTTGGATACTACCTGTGACCAGGCCCTCAGCAAAAATCAGAAAAGTTGAACTTATTTTCGCTTGAAAAAATAGGATTAGGGGGGATATAATGGAGTTGTTCAAAACACACAGGGGAGTGGACGCCCCAGCTGAAGCCGAGTAGTCTCGCTCTGGACTTCGAGGGGATGACAAACTGAGGAGGCCCAGGCTCCTTCTCGAGTAAAATTGTGAGAAAACTGAGTCCAGAAGCCGACCTCCTGCTATTGAGTCCATCAACGAGTAGAATAAGCATGCGATAGAGTTAAATTAAGCAACCTCAGTGGATGCCCTTGAGCATCAATCGCATAAGTTTTTGATTTATTGTTTTGGTGATAGTGACTCTTTGCATCCTCTCTCTTACCCTCCGGTCCTTTTGATTTTGTCTGTCTTTAATCCTTATTCCCAAAAGGCGACTGGTCAAGGAGGGTTGATGACTGACAGCTTGATCCTAGAGTCATCCTGGATGGGGAACTGTGGCGGACGTAATCCAAAATTTTCTGTTTCGTCGTAGCCATACGAGCCTACGAAAGAACAACTACTCCTAATAAAGGTCGAGGCAACTGGAGATCAAATGGCTCACTAGTGCAAGAAACTAGATGACTTGGCAGGCTGCAGTGAATACTGGAAGCCGTACTGATTGATGTGGCACATACGAACTAGTTTGGAATTGGGAGGTGGCTTGACGTAAGTCATGGTGTCAAATAACCCTCCACCAAATATATTTATGTTTCCTTGTATTTCAGACACGGCAACACTGAAAGTAAATGACCAAACGAAGGAGCAGTCCAAAAATACACACGAACACCCTGAATGAAAGAGATCGGTTATGTTTTTTGCAGTAACACCAGAACTGAGCGCCACCTAGGGTGCGGACAACCTGTTGGCTACCCGCTCGTCGGATGCATAATAAACTGCGTGGCTTGTCCCGTGTTCTGCTTTCGTGATTCTGACTGAAAGTGTTATCTGGTCTATGTTAGCTCGCTACAGGTCAACTACTAAGGATGTCGTCGTTCAGTCGGTCACGTTCCAAAAGCGACCGAAAGGAACCTATTTTTCTTCTTGATCAAGATCAGGGATGACCGTTGAGTCATGCCTTTTTCTAACGTGCCCTCTATCAGCCCTCCCCTTTGCCGCTGATAACTAACGGGAGTTCTACTTGGTAGTGAAAAAGAGCTGTTGTGTCGCCCGTCTCGATTTTGTGCTGCAGCAAGCTCGTCTGACCAACTTCCTTGCCAACCGTTGCGGTGACGTCGGAGAATCAGGTTGATATATCACTCATGTCATTCTCGTGATCTGAGAATGGTACTGTGCTACCGACGATTGAGGCCACCTCGGGTGAGCCTTTTGCGCAAACCGAGTTATTTTGTCCACGATAATAGCCGTATTCCGGAACACCACTTGATGGCTTATGTTCCGTTAAAACGTCGATCCATTTGACCACTGGCCGGGGTAGTCCCTTTGCCACAATCTTGGTGTGTTGCTTACGACCGTCAAATTTTAACGATACCTGGACGCCCCCACTGAACTCAGTTGCAGCATCATTACCTGCCACCAAAGGCAGTCTGTTAAGCCACCAGATCTGTACCCCCCCCCCGGCCCCAAATCGTCTGCGCAAAGTAGCAACCATACGGCTCTGGTGTCGACTAACACCTGGGTACAACTACTCCATGGGTACACGTTCACCAAGGGCAAATCAGGGGGTGGTAGATGAACACTTTGAAAAATCAAAATGTGTAACTCTTGTTGTCCGTTGTAGCCACTTGTCCTAGCCCATCTGCTGAATGGCGGGGAATACAGCCACTCCAAAGGCCGTGCAGGATATTAGGGTAGTTGTGCAGAACTCCCGGGGCCGTAGTTCCATGGGCGGCTCTCCGATGCGTCTCTTCGCGGCCACCGACCCGGTGGTGTGCCTGTGGGATAAGGCCTTTTGTCCGCCGTAGCAGTTCTGTGGAGCACCATTAACCAACGAAGTTTTATGGCCACCTCTCATTTTTCCATCCGCCGGGTCGTTTCCAATGTCTGTGTAAATGGTGGTGATTGTGCGAAAAGTTCCTCGTAAAGGGTGACGCCGGGTGCCCCCATAGTGGTCGGTTCTTGCACTATGGTCTTGCTATCGTGGTGCAGGAAATCCAGGGATGCTTCGTAGGCCAAGGCCGGGGCACTTGAGCCATGGACACCAGGCTTCCCCGGGCCGTTTTGGATGCGGTAATCCATCGGACCCTCGTGTCCCGTAAGACGCTGTCCTTACCTCACCGAATTGTTTTTCGAGGTCGTTCAGCCAAAGATGCCTTCGTCACCTTCGATATCTCGTGCCTCCTCATCCGGCAGCTCCATAAGAGCGAAGCCTCGGTCTATTCTCGAAAATCGACGGGTACATTCTTAATATTAGCCAATCAGCGGCGTATATCATCCCCTAGAAATAACCCCCCAGGCCCCGGAATCTACAGGTTTGGTTTTGTGTGGACAACATTACACCAGGTTACCGATGTCGGCGTGGTAAGGATGAAGAACAAAACATTTTGAGCGGGAGCCAGCACAGGTTACCCTTCTGCGAGCTGGCCGGACTCTTTTTCAGGTGTTTTATGCAGCACAGCATTCTCAACAATTTTTGGATTTATGAGTGCGGACAGCAAGGTCGCCAAAGTGTAGTGCTCTTCCGTAGCACTTCGCGCAATTAGCTCAGAGAAACTAAAGCCCCGTAAAAGATGGCTTGTAATGAGCCAACACACCCTAGATTAGGAGTTCACTTGGAATGACTCAATGAGAACGGGGGATGAGCCACGCGGGTTATCATGAAACGGGTAGGGGATATCTAGCAGGTTGTCAACGGTGCCGCTCATCTCGAGTTATCCTTGAATGATTCTGACTGGAGGTGTTATGTATTTTCGCTCATTATGAGCCATCCTTTACAAGCATTGTCGTTTCTCTCAATGAATGCAGAAAGCCCTTCGGCTGTGCAATACAATAGGCGGTGCAAAGGACTGGCCACACATAAACTCGATGAACAGGACGTCTTAGTCGAATGTGGAAAGTAGATCTATCTACATGGGTGTTGCGGAAAAATATCGGTGGAAGCTTACTCGTGATCAGCGAAGAACATACCGACGATAAGTGCGTAAAACGTGGAAACTGTATAAATTTATCCAGAGAAGAATGACGGATACTTAGTTAAACCTTTTCCCATGCAATGGTGAGGCATTAACCGGACTGGATATCAAGAATCACCTAAAAGTGAAAATTCGCAGGTGGCGGAAGTTTGATAAAACCACAGAACGTCGAGAATACCTGACGAAGTATACTACGATGCCAAACTGAGGAGAAATACGCACAGTGAGAGGTGCAAGCATTCTTCCTGGGGTAGAGCCTGATAATTCTGTTAACTGACAAATGCACCGTGTCTTACTGAGTCTCACGCGGTTTCTTCCGCGACTTTTTGGGATGTGACAGATGAGGAGGACGGGTAGCCTTGTGTTCCGACGGCGGATCTGTAAGTACAGACAGAGTATTATCTCGAGGGCGCTAAGTTTGGCTTCGTTGAAATTCCCCGTCTACCACGGCATGTCGCTTTGTAGAGGAGAGTGAAGCTGACCGCAAATAGTTTACCATTGTGATTCGTGCTCTTTCACAAACACTGATCATTCAAAAATGGCAGGGGGTGGGTCTGGCCAGCCACGAAAATGTACGCATTCATCTTTTACTTTTTCATCTGAAACCCCTGGTTTTTCAAAATGAGGTCCGGAAATATTCCTTGAGCGATTTCCGTTAGCATTGCTCACGCGAGTATCAGTTCTTCGGCGCTGTAAGGTACTGTTTCAAAACATCATGATCTAAGAGGGAAGTGAAAAGAAGGAAACAGCCCGGTCGTTTTACCAGCTGTGAGCGTGGACGGCAAAAGTGGTGGCCGTAAAAATACTTGGAGTTGTGAAGAAGCTTTTCTACATGGGTGCGCACTAGGTGCTTCACGGTGGGGCCAAGAGAAAGCAGAATCATACGGCAGCTAAGTGGAGCTGGATTCTCGGATACTGTGAGTATTTGAGTAGGTTGGTGAGTGATGGCCCCTAAAGAATAGTAATCCGCGTGATAAAATTCGAAGTTCAGAAAACGTACCGGCAAAAAGAGTGACGAGACCACAAGAGAGTCAACCAAGAGCAAACATTTATCACAGGGGAGGGAGAGAATCGTTGGGGGGAGGCTTTTGTCACGAAGCATTTCACTTACTAAACTGAGTCAAAAAGGTAGCAGGTTATACACAGCTGACTTCGGACAACAAGATATTGGTGTGTGGAATCTGGGAAGACACATGGAAAGTAAATTTACGGGAGGTGAACTAAAATATATAATGTTTATATTCCTTTTTTAGGCAGACCAGTGCGGGCTAAGCTTGGCCCACAGTCGAGAACCCTGAGCGCATCGACAACTCGATTTCGTCAGAGCAGAGGTCAAGTGATTAAACATTCCAAGCCAAGTATGAACTATTGTATCGAACGCCGGCAAGCCGTTCGAAGGTTCAGAAGAGAAGCCGAAGTGCTGAAAATGAGAGGCGGAGTCGGAAAATACGTGCGGAGTGCTTGAACAGTATGCTTTCACCCCATACAGGTTCCGGCAAAAGAAACGAAGGCTGGATCAAAAGCAAAGATGTCTGGGCTTTCCGTACGCGTGTTCGGGTCCAGACAGTTATCAGCACTTCGTCCGTCACTATTGGGTAGACAGCATTTGTCCAATATCTTCTTATTCCGGAGAGTTTTTTCTGTTTGCTTTCTTTGTTGAAGGGGCGCTGAAGAGAACGTAAACCCCGTGGGGTGCACTTGCCGTTTCTCCTCGATCCCCCTTCCTTTGCACGTTGAACACGGGTGGAGGTCGGTTGCTACTGGGAATGGTTGTTCCCCCTTATTATTATAAGACTGTCATAGACTAAATTTTATCACCTTTGTGGACGTCGCAGTTTTATTATTTCAGAGAATGAGTGAAATAAAAGAATCACTCAGATAATGGCGACTTTCCTGAGGCACTGACTTGACCGCTTGCCTCATTCAATAACGGAGTCGGATGGGTTACTTTGTGTATGTTAGCCACTTGGTGACGGCACTGCTGGTTTTGATATGCAGGGCAACGTCACAGGCAAGACGACTTTGCTGAAAAATGTTTGCCACCGGCTTCACAGAAGCAGGCCGCCAGTCAGTGCTATAGCAAGGGGGATCGGTGTTGCTGTAACAGTGCGAGCCTGCCCAAGGTTACACTCTGAAGATAAGAATAGACGAACTGTAAAGACCTCAGGAAACATTAGTCTAAAAGTTGGTAACTAAAAGAGAGGATGGGATCGGCAGTAATTCGGTTGGTCAAGGTGAAAATACTTCAAATGCAGCAGCTGATGTGCTTCGCGCTGAACGATATTTTGTATGAATAATGGGCTGACAGTAAAGGACTGCTCAAAAGCTGCGAGCTGCAAGAGTTGTAGTATAAGTCACCGCCCGACTTCTAATGGTTAGGTTCCATCTTAATAGAGCACGGATCTGGGATCTCAGTTATGGGTTGAATTATCTAAGGGCAAATTAAATTCCCAAACCAATCTCAGAGGCTCTAGTTTCGTCTAGTTTTTGAGAAGTGAGTTGAATAACTTTTCGCACAATAATATACTTGCTGAAGTAGGCCTTGAACTCAGCGGCACACCCTACAGCGGCGGATTTTTGGAAGTTTGTTACAGAAACCGCTTATTTTGCAAGTGAGAATTAGGACAACGAAGGCCATCTTGTTAGAGGAACAGTCGCCGTGTCGTCCCTGAATCCAAAGAGGTAATGCGAGCCCCTTGAGCTTCTGAACTGCAGCGTTAACTCCAGAATCCTATGCTTGCTAGGCAACGGATAAAGTTCAAATTCAGTCTACTTTCTGGCCAAAGGGGTTCCATTTTCAGCAGAAAGCAAAATTCGCAGTGATAGAACTTGGCCGAACAACCAGTTTGTTTTGTCAGCGATCTGTGGACATTCCCAATGGCTGCTCTATCAATCTGAAGCATACCCTTGTGTATCGATGAATGTTTTTCCGCAGTGGGTCTGACATGAGTCCTAAAAATAATAATTTCACTTTCTGACAAGCAAGAGGTCTGATGTATTAGGCTGATTAGCCTTCTGGGCTCAGCAACTTTGTCGGTCGGCCATGATCTTATTTTTACCGACTTTCTCCCCAATCCTGGAAATAATTGAGGCACGGTTCACAGGACGACGGTTTTCAAGTCTTTGCAGGGAATCTTTCCACCCCAAAGGGTTGATAGCGGATGATGTGAGCTAGGTTCCATGGATAGTACAAGTTGGTTAAAGTGATTAAGACGCCGGGGCCAACTGATTTAAAATCACCCGGTGGACGTCATCCTGGAAAAGGTAAAGAAATATTTTGACAGGGGTCAGTGGACCGGGGACGTCCTCCGAGCGAAATAAAACCATGGCTAAGCTAACACGGGATGGAGATGCCAAGCATATGTAGGACGCCAGGGTGCAAACATAAGTGTAGCTGAAGGAAACGCGTTGAATTCCTGCGCCATATTTGCACGTTCATCGGGTAGTTCACCGATGAAGGTAATGAAAGTCATGTTCTCCGGATTTTCCGGGTTTCTTGTTTTATTCAGCTTGCACAATTGTTCGGCCCTTTTGCGTTGACGTGTTGCGTTGCGTTCCTGCCGAATGAGCATCTGATCCGCCCGCTGCCCAATTAGCCACCATACCCGATCCATTTATAGAAACATCTTTAAGTCTTTCGTATTCCGTGCCAGATGGCCTAGCCTAGAATAGTTAACTTTGAGAAGTAAGAGTGTCTTTTACTTCTTCTTTGTCCCGCAAATTATAAATGTAGTGATAACATCCGAGCGATAGTTAAGGTGACGAAAGAGCTCATCGGCTGCTGGCTGATGATTACCTGATAGAAAAAATGTATCCCAACTCAGAGAACGTATATTTTTTGGAGGATTGTTCCATCAGGCTGGGTGAAACCACCTGTGAACTTGGCCTGATGCGTCCCAGACTTTTGGCAAGAAGAACCCTCAACTAACTGCTTCGCCAATTCTCCGGGGAAAGCCTTCTTCTAGTGATGCGATTGCATAGGGAACACCTCGGGTAAACAAAATTTCCAGTGTAGTAGTACCTCTGGTAGTGGAACCTCCTTGTTGAGTTCACCCACCGAGACTGGTGCAAGCTGCCAATCCCTGATAACGCCTCGGACCTTCACCTATGGCCAAGGTACCCCTGATGTTTTGGAGTCATCAACAATAGGTCAGTGTTTGGCAGGAATGGTAGAGACGAGTCCAGAAGCAATGATAATTGGGGCATTTTCTCCTGCCGCATGCCCGGGAGAGCGATAGATACATCCTAGCAGGGATTCGTTTGACTGCAGTTCAACAGCTAACCAGGCCGAGTCCCGTGAAGGATCTGGGACTTCACGGAGCATCGGTGGGGCCAATAAGGGCTCTTTGATATGGGCTACACGTCAGCCTCCTCGACGGTTTATCCTTGTGTTCATGATGACTTTAAGCCCGGTGGCAGCAATTCACTCATAGTGATCTTAGAGGGAAGCCTGGCTCCTGTAATGAGAATGATACCATATCCATCGCTGAGAACCGTGGTACTAAGCACGGGCATTTTTGCTGGATATAACCTTGTATCGAACACTAAAATGGTCATGCTTTTTGGGTCTCCACGAACAGATGGAAGAACAAGTGGCGTTACCTCTAACTAAGGTGGAGACAAGGGGGGTGAAGTGGCACTTTGGCAACCAGGGGAGATCAAGTAGCCACTGAAGCTAGAGGTCAATTCAACACTGAGACCTTTAGACCTCCAAGGTGGGAAGTAAGAGTTAGGTTCCATGGCCTCATAGCCCTCAGTAGCCCCGGTTTGGGGTCTCCAGCTTGGACGTCAATGGAGGCTCTGGTTTGAGGGTCGAAAATAACAAGATTCTTTCTGGGGGGAGGCAGACATAATGCGGAATCCAGAGGGGGGCGGTGGTTGCAAATCCAGACCAGGAGGCAAGCTGCCGCATGAATGTAGACATGGGGACTGAGTCAGAGGCAAGGCTGACTTGCGGAGTTGTCAAAGCTGATCTTTAAGGGGGACGAACGATGGTGGAATGGGCCTGGGGGAACATTAGCCATTATTTGACGCACTATATCCATAGGGATTCAGATGAAATGTCCACGGAATAGGAATTATGATGAGGGGTGAGGGCATGTGATAGGCAACGTGCAGTTGGCATGCAGTTAGCGAATTCGATGCGGGCCACAATGTGGAGGAGGTTATGGGGCCCATGAGGGGTGCAGGCCCGTCAGCCAGATAAACCTCGGGCAAGGTACCTGCGTTGTGGCTGTAGACCCACCCCTAGTTCTTACTCCACGACTGGCAATAAAATGGGAATTTGTGAAGTGGACTGATGACTTGGCTGCTGGCTTTGGGAAGGAGGGCAGCCGGTGGTCGTAGCTAGCGAGAAGTCAGATGGTTGTGTGCATGGTCAAGGGTGCTGGCCGGGCTTTGTTGCCACACTTCTAGGCGTGTGCGGTGGCCTTATTATCGCAGTCATTTCATGAGGCTCCCGGGTGGTTGGAGCAGGCTGTGGGATATGGCCTTTGGTAGATCATTTGACTAGCGACCAAACGGGGAGGGAAAATTACTGGGTACATTTGTAGGTGACCCCGGAAAAGTAAGATTACTGGTTTGACGACGTTTTCTGCTATTGGTGTTGGTAGACGTATTAGGCAGGGAGCTGAATGCTGGCACTTTCCTGGAGGTTGAGTCGGCGACATACCCCTCGATGTGTTTGAGTTTACGGTCGCGGACGGCACCGTGAGCACCGATGGGGATGATGAAGCATTTTCCATCACAGATTAACAGTTCTGGTTTTTGTGCGCATCCAACCTACCGCTAACCGCCTTCACAGCATCAGGAAAAGAGGCTGCTCTCAACTGGGGATGATCGCAAGGAAGTATTCGGGAATTACATGGGTTATGTTGGTCAAGGTCTACTGGTGCCGAAGGGGCTACCCATGTAGCTCATTTCCAAAGATCTCTGGGCACTACCCAAAGCCGTGACAGGGTGGCGCACGGTATCGATACTTTTCAGAATAAGTGACATGGACCTTTCCAAGTTGTGGAGGGCAATTTAAGTGTTCATATACACGTACGTATATCGTGCAAAATGGTGGCAAGAATCCGTTTGACATTTTAGAACCTTTTTGTTTCCCCGCATATCCTCAGGACTAGGCGGCCCATATTCGTTTTGCTTGTCTTTTGCCGGCGGGTAATTTTATTCAGCGGGGCTTCCTCGCAGTCAGCATTATGAAAGCATATTAATCACAGAATAATACTGTGTCGACTGCTTCCGCATTGTCTGATACCTTATTTTTCATAGCTCAGGCAATAAAAGCCTTAAGAGTTTCATCTGTCATATATGGATCAAGTTTTTTCCGTGTTGTTAATGCCGTGTTAAACGTTAGTTCCTGGGAAATAGGTAGCATCCCTGAAGTGACTATCTGTGAAGCCCTATTCTCTCCATTGTTGTTTGCTACTACTGGACAAATTTGCTCTGCCAGATGAGAGCAAGCAGTGGAAGTAAGGAAGGAGGTAAAGGGAATTGGACGTCCTGCAGTGCCTTATTCGTCACGAGGCCAGTTTGTGGGAGCGTCGAGCTTCGTGTCCCAAAGAAAGAATCTGGAGTATGTTAATTATGGTGGATCCGCGTACTTCAACCTATTGGACAGCGACTGCAGTTTGCGCGTCTAGAGTGTCTCTTGAAGCGCAGCCACAGCAACCGGAGGTACAAAGAGGGGGCGGTCCATGGAGACTTGAAGAGGATTGTACTCCTCCTTGCCTGCGCATCCGCGACCATTGCCCTACCAGTTAAGTCGATAGCCTTTCTATTTTCCTTTCTTTTAAGGCAATGGAACAAGTGCAGCCTATAAACATAGGCATGGATGTGGTGCAGCAGTTGCCGTCGGGTTCGTTCGTCACTTCAAACTAAGGCATGTAACAAATGCGCGATGTGCTTTCCAGTGTGAGTGCGTTTGCTGCAGGTCTCTCTCGTGGTTCACGGACTACTTCTCGTACACCACTTCCTTGTGAGAGTCAGCAGTTAGAGTGGAACATCTGTACGTCAAATATAGATGATCTGTCGCCTTATCGGGCATCCACATTTAGGTACCGCCGCTTTCGGCAAGGATATTGCGGACAGTGTCCCTGTAACTCAAGACAGTTGGATGATATTTGGGTGTGAATTAACCATATCCACTGCATGACTGCTTGAGCCACACAGTGAAAAACTGGACTACCTAATAGGAAACGGTCCTAATTACCATGATTCTTCCACGCTGCTTTGTACGGAGGCCGTTACCCCTCATACAGCCGCCAGGGCCTTTAAGTGTGAAGTCAATAGCTCTGCTGGTTACTTTGGTCGTAACGAATTAGGCTAAAATGGTGTTCATAGTGGTAGGAGGATGAAGTTTCCCACATAATACCTACCGTGGGAATTGATGAAAGGCTTCGCGCTGGGAGGTATCTCCGTCGCCATATAACGGCTAGTCCGTTTTTAACCGTATCCACTGATATTAGTGGAATATTCCTGTTGGGTTTTACGCATCTTATATGCTTAAAGATAGAGCAAACTCTAACGGCCACCTTGCTGGAGGGCGGTTGTTCACCAATTTGCAGTCGGAGTAGGTCGGTCTTGGAGGAGCTTGGAGGCCAAATTCTGGGACAGCTCAGTGCTCTTATTTGTGGCTTCCGAAGCCAATGTCGTGGCACGGGTGATATTGAGCGCTGGAAAGTGACGGGAATTCGCCAGTTTCTTCCCTATCTTGGTCCTCCGTGTTTACCTGATTAGTCCCCCATGGCTTATACTACACTTTGCTCTTCTATTTGTTTCCACTTACATCTTCTCGGATCCTGTGTTACACTTTGCCTTATCAGATTGCCTACGGGGCATTCTGCGTGTTTTTATGCAACTGATGGCAAAACTGCGTGGCCTCGAGTAAAATGCGCTCAAGTTGATTGTCTGACACATTCAGCAGTGGATGTAAGAAGGAAAGGAACGTCGGCTTCTTGGGGTTCTTGCTTTTAGTGGACGATTTGGAGTGACTTTTTCTTACAGCTTCCATCCACCCTGTCACTTGTAAATGCTCTCTCAGTCAACACGTCGCCTGTTAGCATCCCCATTTTATTATTGTTCTCACAGCCCTTTCTGTTCGTATATACACATTCATATACCTGTATATACCAGAGATCCTTGTTCCTGGAAAGTGCCAATGGAAGTGGCGTTTCTGTTGCATTCGATTACTCACTTTTGTTCAGGTGTGTGTCGCAGTCAAGTTTGTAGAGGACAACTCCTATGCTACGATTAGCGGCAACTGGGTGGTCGACAGCCACCGCGTCCGGTGGTCTCGGACCAAAAGTACGGGAGCATACCGGCAGTTGCCGTTTCTGGGTGCATCACTAACCGATTCTGTCCCGGTGCACGAGTTCAAGGTGGCTTTGGGGGCAGAAATATGTTCCTAAATGTAACTTCCTCAAGCAGCTCCGGGGAAGTCTTACCTTCTGTGGTAGACATCGGATAAGGATTTTGAAAGAGCGAACACGACTGTACCCCGTATTAGACCATTCTAGGTGAAACCATCTCTGCGGCCGGTATTAGAGAAGGCAGAACATGGTTGTCCTATTGTAAAGTTCTTGCACCCAGTTCGTCTGAAGTCATGCGGCAAACAACGTCACACTATTTGCAGCACGTCAGTCACAACCAGTTAGAGCTGGCTGGGGCCCCTGGGGGGATTTTCGGGAACCGTATTTATTATATCTCATCACTGACTTCTTACCAATGGTGCAGGTACTGTTCCTGGGATCAGAGAGGCTCCCCTAGGTAGAATTATAAAAGATCAGCCTGAAGTTGTCCGTGAATGGCTTATACCCATTTTCATGTAATAACAGCGGTTTGCTTCGTAAAATTCCGAGGCTTTCGGCAGCTCATGGTCAGGCAATATAGATGGTGATAGGACCACAGAATCCATGAAATATGAACATGCGTATATGAGGGCTAAGAGAGAAAGATTGGATGAACGAAACTGATAATAACGATAAACGCTGCCGGCAAGACTGAAACTCAGGGTTCGATAATGAAGGCAAACAGTGGCACATGAGAACACCTGGAAGTTTAAGGAATACGTGTGAAAGCTATCGAAAACCATCAGAGTAGCTAGAAGGTGCAAAACAATTGAAAAATAATTCGATTTGATTGATTTTTCAGAAAAGCTAAGATTGGCATAAGCGAGGCATCAGAAGAGTTAAGGATAGGCTGAAAAGAAATGTATGGATGTGAATGGAGTACGCAACAATAGAGGGGGGCTGAATGTTGGAAATGGAGTATGACGAGACGGGGAGACATTATACGGGCAAAGGTTTTACCGTAAATAAGCCGACGACTTTGGTCAAAAGGGGGATGACTTGGGCAGTAAGAGGGACACTCGGTTGTCCTCTGGGTGTTCCCAAAGAACAATTTTTCGCTTTGGGTAATCTGAACATATCAGTGGCACGATACTCTCCCATATTTTAGTTTATATGAGAAAAGGTTTCATTCGTTTTTACTAATTGTTCTTTAAAGGTGGGCCTCAGCATCTTTTTCCGTGAGCCGCAATTTTTTCCATTCCGTGCTTATCCGCAAGGCACTATTTCATTTGGTTATTACCTTAATGAGCTGTGAATGGTAACTACAATGACTTGTTCAGAAACTTTGTCCCTTTTCTGATTTTCATCGGAAGATCTTTAAGTTTAATCAAAATGCTTTGGCACGGAATTTGGTGATTTGCACTTTTGTGTTCTGCTGACAGCTGGTGTTCGTAAATTGTCTTCAGACCGTTAGCAAATGGACAAATTGTCGTGTTTTCTGGTTAAACTGGCCTGCTGTACTATGTACATATTTATCTTTCTGTATTCCGTTTAGAACTTATTTTATTATATCGACTTCCATAATAAACTTCGGAAAGTCAAAACTGCGTAAATTTTCTCGAACTATCAACCATAAATGTGTAAAAGGTTCTCACAGAAATGTAGTTAGAGGTGGAAGTTCCATCAAAACCAGATCCGAGGACGTGGGGGGTGGTGGTAACCCTAGAGATGTTGAAATACAAATTTTCTGTTGAATACGGGACACCTCTCATGCTTCTATATGCTATAAATTATGTAAAAATGCTCGAAGACGTCGGAATCATCTTCTGCATGTGCTACCATGACGCTAAACCAATTTATCTGAAAGACATAGTGCGCCAGGCTCTTACTCCGCAAAATTGGTTTTCTGAAAAATACCTCCCAAAGTGTCCTACTCCAGCGACAACGACCAGCTATTCAGTGAAGGAATCACCGACCAAGCCGTGTAGGTAAAACACCAAGGCGACCAGCTATGAATGACGTCCTTCCCCTTATCTGATGGATAGTACAGCAAACGTCGATCCAAAGGAGGGCAGGTGTTAAGTCCAGTACAGAAATGGTAAAACTTGTATTCTTTATTATGTTCCCTGTACCACTGCTCTCAAGAGTTATATAAACCAAACTACGTTACGAAGACGATGCACAAGTAATACTCCAGTTTTCATATAATTCTTGCTCTCGAAAGCGGCTCACGGCCTATGAGCTACCATCATCCGATGAGAACATCTACGGTTCAACCCAGGGCGGCATCATCAAGTTCTAACAAAGTTGAATGCATCCGTAGAAAGTTTTGTACTGCCATACGTACGTTAACAACAGTTTTCGCTGACTTTGTAGAGCGATGGGCGAAAACGCATGGCCCGGCCTGCCATACGGCAAAGTCAAAAAAAAAGAGAGATGGCATCGTTGCACAGACAGATCATGTATACAAGAACCGTGCAAATTTCGCCTGGTAGACTTCCAGTAAAGAATACGCCGCTGTATGAATGATTCCTAGAAAAAGTGAGATATGACCCACTTATGGGGACATGGTGACTGAGATAATGAACAATGTGCCATTCTCCTCAGTTTCAATACATGTTCAGCGTAAGAAGAACCTTGGTCGGACAACGAAGGCGAGCTCTTTTGAGGGCTTCCTTGTCGGAGGAGATTCTGGTGCGTCTCAGTCTGCTAGGTTTCAATGACAGGCAACCACTTTGCGGCAACAAGCAGTGCCGCCCAATTATAGGTAAGTCTCCTTTTAGTGTACGACTGACGCCGTCAGATGCTGCAGTGAAACGTAGTTTTCAAAGTGTAACCGTGTACATAATGTTTGAGAAAATACAAAGATGGAAACAACTCAGGGTACCAAAATACACTGAGAGTGCAAGCAGTAACAATTGGTGTCCACTCGAGATTGAAAGTGAGTATAATGATGAAAAGGTTAATTTCCCGTGCCCAGATCGGCACTCTATAACTTGCCTATTCTCTGTCTCCATATGATTATTATCTTCGTGTTACTATATATAAAGTTGCCTACAATAACTTGCCGTTCTTTCCACATTGCAGGCTGTGATATTGAAAATAAATACAGCTATCCAAATAATACCTCACTGTAAACTTTACATATAACACATACTTTTCAGCCAAAATTTTGTGATTGTTTTCTCGTGTATTTTTATTACACTGCAATTAAAATTAGTTAGTTTAGTACCTGCGGCGCACGTCAGTTTTGATTAAACCAATTTTGGAGTCAATAGGTTGTTAGTTACCGTTAATTAGTGTTCATCTGGAGCAGCATTGCTGTTTGAGGGGAGTCAGTGCTCAAAAAAGTGAAATTTTTATTCTTTTTGTCCTGGATTATTGACGAGCTATAAGCTTGTAGGCCAACATATCCAGTGAACAGGAGAGCCAGAGTGATTTTGAAGGAATTCACCAAAAAAGAGAGGTATCCTTTCAGTCAATGGAATAATTTATGATAGAACAGGCACGAAGCGCCAAAATTTACGTTAGAATGTACCGGCAAATTAATAAATTACATGAAGCCGGGAGGACTGCGGAGACTGAGGGTGCGTAAAAGTGATGGTAGATAATATGGAGCATGTTAATGGTAAATGTACAGTCATTATCGACCATTCCAACAGGATGGTGACTAGACGAAGACCAGTGTCAAAGTTGCTGAGGCTGATCTAGAGCAAAGAACGGAGGTGGAAGCCTAAATGTGGATAAAAAGCAAAACGAGCCGATCGATGGAGAAACAATGAAATATACATTCATGAATACATAGTTTTACAGAGCCATATATATCACAAGAATAGCACATCTGGAGATGCAGAGAGACTACTGGAGTGCTTGAGAGAGATTACCGGAGTAAAATTGGTCAGAAACGGCCACCACATAATGGGTGGGCCACAATACACAAACGTGGAAATAGTGAAGTGAGTGACAAATCGTTTCGGGTTGCGGAGCTACAGCGAAAACAGAGTCGACGGCTAGCAAAATCGTGGAAGAGTAGAGGAAAGTTTAGGGAATATATTTAAGGGGCCACTTTGTAGGTGGACTATCCTACAGCTGGCAACCGTCATGTACATCACTGGCTAAAATAGGATTACGGAAAGGTATTTCAGTGAGGGGTGCCAACTGCTGATTGTGATTATAAAGTGGACATCACCAGCAGTATGCGAATGAATGAATATATCGAAATTAGCGGCAGTTTTTGTCATGAGGAATGGACATAATCGTGGACGGGACTGGTGATTAGTCGGGCGAGAACCATATGAAATGCAAGTAAAACGGCATATGCCAAAAAAATTGGACTGTTTGTGTAGCCGATCAATGTGCGCCAAAAAAGGTGGTAATAACCAGGTGTGCGAAGCATGCACTACCGATTTGAAAAATGGAGTGCAAAGTGTTTACCTGGCGTAAAAAGTGGGATGCTGATGGTAACGCTGACAGCGTGCTCAAGGAAAAACCAAAAAAGACAATAGAATACAGTGCAAATGAGGTGATCGCAGCAGACATGTCAGCATAAAATGGCAGTTCTGTAATTCGCAAATGGTACTAGTGGATAGAACTGACCGTGTGCTGGGTATCCAGCCTGAAACCCACCTCTGCTGACGAGAGGCGAGATCGGCCAGCCTATTTACGCCCGCTCATTGTTGCAGATATCCTAGAAGCCCGATGTGTGCCGTGCAAACCGGTGGGCCTGACGGTGCTGCTCACCGCTGGGATGAGCAAGAGTAACCGTTGTTGTTTTTACACGTAGTGGATGGTGTAGCCGGCGTAATGTTGTCTTCGCTAATTCTGTCCGGGTTGTTAAGTGTCCTGTAGACCAAGACCAATCAGCACAAGGATTGGTTGGCCGACAAGTAAATGACTAGTATTCAAATGAGGTAGCCTGAATAGCGACGGACGTAGCACCCAGGGCGATTGGACATCGTAGAATGGTGAATAGGTATAACTGGGGGCCGGATGAGGGAGACAGGAAGAGGAGCGCGGTTTGGGTGGGTCCAAGCTGAGGGTCAACACACAACTGCTAGCGTAGACGGGGTCCTGGCCAAGTCGGTTTTAGCGGCAAGTTATTTTGCAGATTTGGCAAATTTTTACCATGAGTTATACTAGGGTCATTCCGCCTGGAGCATATTCAAAAGTTTTCTCCATTGCCGTATTCGGGTGATCTTTCCCCTATCCAACTTCCCGGTTCCCTCCAATTCTTATGAGCCGCCCAGAGTTAGGTTCAGAAGGAACCTGAACTGGCGATGTTTATCTGCCCCTGGTTTGACTGTTTCTCAACCACCATCAAGGGTTCTGTAGCCTACTATAATTATTTTGGACAAAGAAGTGGCAATACCAACAAGAAAATGGCCTCAACCAGTGGCTTTATGCCCCAACATATCTCAGAAACATAACCGAACGTAAAATCACGATGCCGACGGTGTGGCAGATATGTTTGTGGAGGCCAGTAGAACAGCCAGTGCCATAGACAGTAGCTTGTGGAACATGTCTGCCTAGATGGCGTCAGTCGACTGACCATCGACTAAGCCAACGCCACTAACCTACATTCCTCGGCCCATGGGACCCCCGGTCCCCTTACCCAGCGGCAGCTAGTCAGTTTCTTAAAACAGTGACGTTGGAAATCGTGCGAGGTTTGCAGAAGTCAAAACATGCGGTAGCTTCCCACGTCCCTGATCGCCTAGACATCACAGTGACTAACACTACTATCCTCTAGGCCGCGGGCATGGTTCACTTTCCATGTCACTGCTGCGGACTGAGAAAAGGATCACGAAGCCACGCCCAGCCCCTTCTGTTTAGATTTCCCGGCGAAAGTTTTGCTGGATAATTTATCGCGAAACAGCGCGTGGTCGCAAATGTTTCACAGTTTAAACCAACCAACAAAAAGCCAAAAGAAGGCCTCTGCCAAGTGGAGTGATAAGTTGTGCCGTTAACAGTTGCGATCAAACTGGCATCAAGGTTCAGAAATCACCTATGTCAAGCACTTTAGCAAGGATAGGAAGACCCTCATTCCCTTCTGTTCTTAGAACACCCACTGGACTGAGTGTCCTGGGCAAGTCTCTACCCCACTCCCACTCGCCAAAGCGACAGCTTATATCAACAACACTTACGGACCCACCTTAGGAGGGCCCTTGCACTATAGCTCCAGCTCTGGACGGTAGTCCCTTAGAATAGCGAGCTCCTAATGAAGTTAATTCTGCAGCCCTGCCATCCGTCCCCATGCGCCCTTGTTTAGAACCTACTAAAATACCCAGGCGTGCCACTTGTATGTCACACTTGTCCCAGGCAATAAAGAACCTACCAGAAAAGAGGGATAAATGAGACGCCAGATGCAAATGCTGGGTCCGTTTGCAGGCAGACGACACTGGGGTGCACGAACAGTGTCAGTGATGGTTTCTACTCCGGGTCAAATTCTTCACCGATCAACGTCTTCTATCAAGAATCCTGACGTGCCACTCAGCATATGAATGCAGATAGTACTTCCAAGATGATAGTACAACAATACCGGGACCATACCCTTGATAAAAATAGATGGTATGATGGGCAAACCGCATTCGTACTTAACACCAGAGCAATAGAACCTTCCCATCAGCCTAGGACAGTTAGCTTTTCATCGTTTCTACTTGCCCACCGCCCGCTCCGTTGGGCTAGCGGAGCGCTGTGCATGTCCCTCGTTTTACCAGCCGACGCCCATTGTTTAGCCAAAGGGCATATTTTTTTCTAATCGCACCGCGGGCAAAACATGGCCCATGCCCTAGCTATGCCACATATGAACCGTTCCAACCGACCGTACGGTAGTGAAACACCTAATACCCTGGCATTTGTTATTCCGTAAACAGACCCTGAGCCCTCCGTAAAATTTGCAAACGATAAAATGAGACTTCCTGAAATCTACAGCAATGACTGTTCTCAGATTATCTGCTGTGGACAACGGACTCTGAGTACCATTTCCAATGATGACGTCAAAGGAACTCAAAGTTTTGCGTTTTTATTGGTCAGTGCATGCACTGTTGGAAACAAAATACGATACATACGACCAACAGCACTAACTAACGATCATCACTTTACTTGTTGACGGAATCTTGGTAAACGAACTCTTTCTAGTGGAAGACATTGGGGTACTTGGCTCCAAATCCTTAAGCAAAAGCGGAATACATCGATGTGGAGGGGACTGTCTAATATGTGTGAAGAGGAGCCCCAGAGCAACAGGCCTCCAACATCTTGTCCTAGACCGCACTGTCGATCTTCTATGGTTGGGGGTTGAAATCTGACGTGAAGGACTACCACAAGGTTGCGTATACTGTTCGCCCAGACCTGGATCCGACGGCCATCTGCAAATCTCTGAGGCACTCAGTTCGCTTGATGATCTCCCAGCAGACCCGAAACTGATAACGGAAGACTTTATTGCACCAAATATATGCCGGACGTCACTAACAGCACCACGCCCTCACTATCTTTTTTGAACGCAATTAGCCCGGAGGGAGTGGAAGAAGCACACCACGTCCCCAGCCGGACGCGATAACTCTCTCGGCCTAATCTGGTCGCTAGGATCAACCCAGGCTGTAAGGGCAATTCGGAATAGCCCACTCGGGATTGAACACGCAACTGTTTACTGCTGTTTCACAGCGCCCACAGGGTGTAAAAAGCTGACACCCTTAAATAGCGGTATCGTACGGCTTACTGGAATATATTACCTTCTCTGAATCGAGGCCAAAATTTCGACGCATTCTTTTTGAGTGCTGATCCTCAACTGACAACAGACCAGCTGTACTTCATCTCCGAATATTGTTTCAATGTAGTAACCCCGTCACAGCGATGGCAACCTCCTTGAAGGTAATGAACCGTCTCGCCCTGACTCGGAGTTAAGTGGAATCAAACACTCCCATAAAACGAGGGTTTTTCAACATTCAAACAGCTGACTCATTTATCTGAACCGATAAGAAGGTGATGCGCGTGAGAAATAACACAACGGGAACAGAAGGCTTTTCGTCATTCCAAGAAAGTTGACATTCTAGCTAAACTGATGAAATCGAGGAACCCCAAACCAACATCATTCATCTCTTTACTCCTCTTCATTAACACGCACACCGACGAACCACTGGACACAGCGGAAGAGGTCAACACAATTTTGTCTCTTTCAACTTGCAATCCAACCCCTCATTCTCAAGTCCATCGGTATCCTTATAAGAACCATTTTTTCTGTAACAGTTCCACCCCCGAAATCAAACCTTGAATTTCAGGTATTAAAATGTCTTATCGCCCCGGATCTCTTCCGTTACCGACGGCCACCTTGAATCGGGAGTCCCAGATATCTCAATTCTTTCATCAACTTTATTAAATCTGTCTACGAGGTTTAGTGGGTACCCTATACAGTGGAAAACTCCGGTTAAAATTCCAATTCATAACAATGGAACACAGAAGAACCAGCTAACTACCGGTCTGTGAATCGCGCCTCAGTGGCATTGAGAATTATGGTATGGTTAACAAAAGTTACGCCAATAGGCCATTTCCCCAGAAATCGCCTTATAAGTGAAGGTCAGCAGGGTGTCCCAAAATGTTGATCGTGCGCAACTTGTATGACGGGCATTCTGAACCTCTGTACAATAGCTTCCAATGATGGTGAGGCAGTGGTCGTAGTCTTTTAAGACACGGCCAAAGCCCCCGACCGAGGGCCTCATGTTCGCTTCTTGTCAAAGGTCCAGACATGGCTTTGTTGGCCCACTATACGTCTGACTAAAGCCTTAATTGTTCTCGCGCAGTGAAGTAGTAAACTTCGATGAACTATTTTCCCCACCTGGCCCTGTAACCGGTGGGGCTATCCAAGGTAGGGTACTGGGTTCATTGTTGTTCTTCGTGTACATAAGTGACATACCTACCGTGGTTCGTCGTGGGGCCCGTTTTCCACTTGCTGAAGATGCAAAGTTGCTGTACACCCCGGACCACAATTCACCGGACGATAGTATAACAAAACCTTCGGAGAACTTACGGATGCTCAGTCCGTGGTGTAGCGATTGGCTAATGAAGTTCTCGGCTAATAAAATCTGCATTCTTAAATATAAGTGTCACTCCCCCCGTCAGGTTTAGTAGGATGGCAATCTGATCCCAACAAGTCACTTGTACGCAAAATTGGCATTGACCAATTCTACTTGTTTCACTAATCGGAGCAAACAGACACCTAAATCGTTGTTTCGAGGGCCGATAGGAGTGGTTAACGGAGAACTCCGTGTGAGTAAAAATAAACTCGGTGTTTATCCAACCCACGTTGGGCCATAGCTAGAATATAGTACAATAGATGGCTCTAACATGCGCCAGACTGACAGGATTGCCACTGAAAATGTTCAGCGCACCTTCAGTGAACAAACGGTTGGCCTTTCGTCCAGTCTCAACAATAAATAGCTCTGTGGCCTGCCACAAGTCGAACCAGTTTGGTTCCGACAAACAAAGAAAAACCCGTCCTTTTTCACTCACCGTAAAATTACGGATCCTGCAAAGCCCACCCTGAGGCACAAGATCCGTCAAGCTTCAGGTATTCGCTACGACACAACAATCATTCAGTCAGTGTGCGGTTCTCGAGAACCAGCCTAGGGCGTAACTTCTTCATTGTAAATATTCGCAAATGTTGAATAAGTATCCGCAGAATGTCCCTGCAGTAGCCCATTTACTAAGATTTAAAGAGGAATAAATAGGTTCCTGGGAGCACTGGCACTCCTATCAGACGATGATCCGTACCTTCGTTGGGGCGAGCGTATTAAGCATGATGACAAGTTTCTTGGCCATGTTCGAAACGCACGCGCAGGCGCATGATCATGATGTAACACGTTACTCGATAAGGCGGATTATTCCCAAACTCTAGGGATAGAAGTCAAGAGTGTAGGCGATAGAAAAACATAGCCAGCAATAGTTTGAATGGATCACCCTGATAATGGTTTGCGCGACATTTTTGGACCAGTTTCGAATTCCTGCTTTGGCATTTCGCGGTCCAACAGTGCGCTATTTAAGATTTTGCGGTCAGTTTAAAAGGGTGCGCGATAGCTGATACGCATGTTGGTGAATTGCACAGCTAAATGCGCAATGATCCATTTCGTGCTGAATTATTTTCAGGCTGTGCATTATTTCACGTATGCACTGATTATCTCTTATTCGTGCATAGAGGCTTTCCGAAAACCACTTGAATATTTCCACAACCTATTTGGGACAATGGAGTCGGCTATTTGCATGATGTCTCTTGGTGAGTAAAAAGCGTAGAATTCATTAATACGTAAATTTGTTGTCTGGAGCCTAATTTAAGACACTCCTGTGATCATAATCGAATTACGCCTTCTCGCAATTCACTAGTGATCACTGTTATCCATGATTCAAATCCCCTTTGAAGGCTACAAAATGTTCTTTTCACAGAAGTCTGCAATAGAATCTATTCTTCGTAATCTGTACTTAATTTACTGAAATCCGGTACATAACTGTGGCTGCTTACTCCCAAAACAAGACACGCTAAAGGCTTCCACCACCCAGTTATTGTTCAGCGCTAGCAACCCTAGCGCGGCCATTCTGACTATTCAACTTGGTCCTTACGGGTTCATTATGAATTTTCTCATGCTAAACAAGCCATTTAACTCATTTCGAGCATAATTCTAGACAGCTACGGGATTTCTCCCATTAAATCGTCTGCTAGCCACCGACCATCAGCGGCAGCACCGCCAGCGAGAGCAGTCATGGCGGTCGGTAGAGGCTAAGCTAGCGAACCTGCTTATATACTAAATATTGGTAAGTTAAAACAAGTTTTCGCAACGAAACTGCGGACACCATTCTTATTTTCTGCATGTAGAACTTCATAACATTCAGCCTTTTTCTCTAGTTTGCTCGCTTAAAGCCAGTCTCAATAACATTGAGGTTGGACCACAAGACAATATCGAATTTCGGCTGGGCGGTAGTGCGGCGTGGGTATGTCGAAAAAGTTGTTAACGCAGTACCAAAGAAGCACTGTGAGAGAGAATGATGCATGCCATAAAAAACGGAGGCCTAATAGGGCTCTGTGACCAGAGTTATTTCTGAACAAGACGAAAAAGAAATAATGAAAACTTATAAGATATTATATCCGGGAAACCGATGCATGCGAATAGAACAACAATCCATGAAGATGATGAGGATCCCGAATGACGGATTTACCGGGGTTCAATAAACGGAGTGAGTTTGAAAACAGAGACACATGAGACCTATTTCGTGGAAGTGAAATTGAGAACTCTGGTGGATGTGGGAGGAACAGCAATCCATAAAAAGGTGAGTTTAACTTCGGGATCAATAATCTGTATCATTCAGGAATGAGGAAGCGCAACTGGAGGGTCCTCGAGGAATGGAGGGTCAAGTTCCAGCCGGCTACGGTTCGAGGGGGAGATAAACTGTGGTGACGGATATTAAAGTGAAAAATTTCCCCTTGGGCTTGAGCGTAATTACGCTATTTCACTGACAAAAATATGTGTGTATGCATATGTTGACTCATTTTGCTGCGGTGTTATTCAGCTTCACTTATGGTAATGTACAACATCGTACGGGCACATTTCGTCTGGCAGGGTAAAATATGTGTTGGGCAATCAGTCGGGTGTGGCGAAATGCGACGGAGTAAACTGATGACTAGTACCGACCGGCATATTAGCAGGATGCGCGTGAACTGGGATTTGTGTTGGCTGCAATGGTGACATCGGCAGGATAGGCTTAGTGTTAGAAAACGCTGAAAGATCTGATAAGCAATTGGGAGTATTTCCTGTCTGGTGGCTTGATTTCGGTCCCAGTTGCAATGAAAGGTTTCACTTAGGTCTCTGTCGGTACAAGTCAAAGTGGCATCTTTGGTTATCCAGTTTGGCGGCTGAGATAGTGGAGGACAACGAACCTGAAATAAAGGGGGACTGCAGTCTGGACGTGGACCCAGCTGTGAGTTATGATAATATATGAAGAGAATAATAATGAACTGGTTAGGTATATGTGAGTGGGGCATGGATGGAGTTTCATTCGAGCGGTCAGTAGCACCCACTCCACACTCTGAGTAAGATAGGCTCGCAGTGGATTTGCGTTATACTGCTACAGGCTAACGAAGTGGTGAACACCAGTTAAGCGACTGTGTGTTCATCCCAAAGGACTTATGGTTTACCCGTTGGCACGGCAGCGCTCGGATACTAATAAAGGGTCTAAGGCTGCACGGTTTAGAATAGTTAGAAATGATAACCCTTAATACCGTTTGCTCACGCAAAACGCAGTTTGGCACCGAGGCAACAAAATAGGTTTGAAATAACGAACTGTGAGCAATTGGGACTGGCACATTGTTAGCGTAGCGCTATAATAATAATTATAATAGTAATAATGATAATAATAATAATGATTTATTTCGGGTCACCCGAAGCGTGCTCCTTGCATGATCATATGATACAAGTGAGGTCACAAAGAGGTTCCTTGGATATTTATTTGGGTAAATGCAGCCTAAAAGTGTACAGGTTTTAGTGGTCGCACGAAAGATTGACCGGTAAATTTGAGTTTGAAGGTCGGGTGGACATACATTTGCGAAGTGAGTGAAATGGGCTCCGCCGTCGAGGTACGTGATGAAGTAAAGCGGTGCTGAAGTACAAACGCGCAGTATTTTGGATAGCGTCGATGCAAAGTCGCAGGGTGAGTAAACTGACAAAGGAAACTTTCGAAAAAGCACCAACGAAAAATTGGAGAATTTTGGGTGATGAAGGACATGCACTTGAACCAGTAGTCCAGATGACCCGGAAAATTACAGAAATATAATACCGAAGGATTTGTGGTGTCCTTCGAGGAGGGGGAATGCGCAAATGAAACAGTCCGTTTAACCACGGAATTGGTATTTACTATTCATCAAGAGGTTGTGGAGGACGCCCTCATAAAGAGGTGGATGTAGATGCCCGAGCCTGGAACTTTCACTGGGGCAGAGTGACGAAAGATGACAGGTGGGTGAAACACGATTCGAATAAAGGGTTCGTTTCAGGTTAATTGTTGAACACAATTTGACAACAGGAGTTGATATACGATGATCTCATGAAGTCGTGTGGGGTGATGCATGAACGATGCTGTCAAAACATGCAAAGAATCGCCTAACGGGATGCGCTGGTAAGAGTCTAACATGGGGCATTTGGGAAACAATCGAAAGGTCAGCAAATTGGCATACGTATAGTTCATTGCCAGCAAAGGTTTCGAGAAATCGCTTTCGCAGTGTTCTTCGGCGTAGACGTCTAATCGTGGAGGACTGATGAAGAAATGGCAGTAGGTAATAGGTGGGTGAAACGGTGCTTGACTATTGGTTTATCGGGGGTTACTCCAAGACTGAGGGATGAGGAATACAAATGTTCAACGAAGTGGGCATAATAGTGGTTGATATGTTTAATATCTGACGGAATAAACTGGGGGTAGTACATCACTGGAGTCATCAGAAAGTGCAGATAATCGTGTGACTAGGAACGTTGATGAAATTCCAACTTGAGACTTTGGGGGGGGGGGCAGACAGAATAACGGCAGCCTAAATTACAGTAGTTGATTTTCAGCTAAAGATGTAGAGAGAGCACTATGGATTGTGGTGCAGGTGGCTGACCATGAATCTTGCCGGAGCAGCGGCAGTGGTTCATAGATGAGTGAAAAGTGATACAATTATGGATTTGTCCGGGTTCGTTGATGAGTAACATAAGAGCATCTAAAGTTGGTAACAAAGTGGATGCGGGAGGTGGACATATGGTGAACTGATGCAGTCGTATAAGAGTAGTACATATAAGCAGCTCTCAGGGAGTGCAGGTGATTGCAAAGCTGGATATGCTGAAGTCTGACATGAAAAGCTAAGGAGGCAATCGAACTATTTATATCCTGGATTGTGAATACTTCATTGCGAATGCAACTGTCATGAAATGCAAATGGCTGAATGAGAAAAGATGCAACGGAAGGATACACTGAACATAAAGATGGTGTCATGCCGATGAAGAGCTAGAAGGAGGAGCATTTCGTTTTCTGTGGAATTGTTGGCAGGTGAGGGACGAATCTTTAAATGGTGGTTTTGTTTAGATAAATGTAGTGATGACATACAAATGACCAGTTGGATGAATGGTCTCTTCAAGAGTATACCAGGAATTGTCATATTCATAATAAAGATCTGAACAGTGAAACCGTTTCAGGTTTTGGGGTACAGAATCCGGTAACTGGATATAATAGAATGAGGGTAAACACGGCATCAGTTCAGACGAATAAAAGATAAGTCGATGGATATAAATGCCATTAGTCGCAAACAGTAGGGTACATTTCTGAGCCGAGTGAGTATATGTGCATATGTTGATGTGGAACTTGACCGGTTGTATGGTAAACCCTGATCAGGAACGTTGGAGGAGGCAATGGGTGGCGGCAGTAATATGCAGGGGACGTTGTTTTTCAATCCACAATTGGTGCTAGTGGCTGAGGCTGGCCGTGCGCTGGACACCTAACCTGAAAACCAATTCTGGGGACAGGAGGTGCGATCCGCCAGCCTAACTGCGCCCGCACATCGGAGCAGTCGGCCTGCACGCCCGATGTGCCCCGGCCAAAGCGGTGGATCTGACCGCGCCTCGCACTGTTGGGATTGACATGAGTTTTCTTGGCGGGGCCAAACGGCCGTAGGTATCAGGAAGTCCGCGACCAGGCGACCAGGCACCAGGGGATCCCGGAACATAACCAAGGGAGCATCGGTCGGGTAGCGTATGAATAGCCAACGGTCAGGTAGATGCGTAGGTCAGGTTAGTGACCGGTGTGGTCTCCAGAGTGTTAAGAGTCATCGAGAGGAAGGTACGCACGATTGAAGGTCTGGAAATAGAGAAAAAGTAGAGGAGCGCAGTCTGGGACGCTCCCAGCTGAGGACAAATGGGATCGATACAAAGAGGCAACAATAATAGACAGTGACTCTCTGAGACTAGTTTTTCGATTTCAGAAGGCGGAAAAACTAAGAATGGTTATTTAATTTCATCTGTCATAGACCGCCGGTGTTTGCGCAAAAATAAGCAGCGTTCTTTATAAGTGAGGGCTGAGCTCCATCCAATCAGTTGCTTGGTAAAACTACGTTGAACTGACTCGATACCAATTCTGTCTGATTTCCGCATACTAGAAAAGATCAGTGGGCAGTATTCTAATAAAGGTCTGGCATGGGATTTATAAAGGAAAAGAATGCAGTCTCGAAGTTGGAAGGAGCGAAATATTAGCCCTAGACACTTTCTGGCCTTAGCGACTTGGAGGGCCGAATATTCCGAGAAATTAAATGTGCAGGAATAGTTCAAGCCAAGGTCCCGAACTATTTGCTTGTTAACAATGGTTGAACCACAAAATGTTGAGGATCCTGCAGGTAGCTTGCATTTGTATGTAAGAACCTCACATTTGTCAGCGGAAAAATTCATCTGCCAAGTTGAACACCATCTACGGAGTGCAGATATGTCTTTAGAGATGTTTAAGATAGCCGAGGCGATGCATTCAGGCTTGAATGAGTAGACAGTTTTAATGTCATCAGCAAAAAGAAACGGGGTGCCTTGGCTCACTGGGAGGAATATGTCGTTTATATACATGAGGAACAACAGAGGACCAAGGACGCTACCCTGTATACCACTGTTTGTAACTGGTTCAGGCTTGGAACAGTGTCCGTTTGTCGAGGCAACCTGAGAGCGATTAGACAGGTAAGAATTGATCCAAGATAGTAAAGGGTCAGTAATGCCAAATGATCGGATTTTGGCCAGAAGATGTGAGCGTGCCACGCGGTCAAATGCCTTTGACATATCCAAGTAAAGTACTATAAGGGCCATTCCATTGTCTGCCATTTCAGTGATGAGATTTTAAAAATCGAGTTGGCAGGTTGCGCAAGATCTTGATTGAAGGAAGCCGTGTTGTCGATGATTAATAACGTCCAATTGAAAGAGGTGCTTGACGATGTGTTCTTCTACGATTTTCTCTATTAGCCGAGAGAGGACAGGTGTATGGTTAATGGGACAGTAGTTTGTTACCTCATGCAGTGGACCTTTCTTGTGATGCGGGATTATGACTGCGCATTTCCAGTTTGCGGGCACCAGACTGGAGTTCATTGATAGGGTAAATATTTTCAGTAGTAGGTAAGGTAAGTCAGGTCCACATTTAACAATTGCGGTGGGCGGTAAGCCATCAGGTCCTAGGTGAGATGATGGCTTGAAAGTGGTTAATAATTGGAAGATAATTGAGGCGTCAAATCCCACTGTGGACAGAGTTGAAGCGGTAACTAGGGGAAGAGGCGGAGGGTCAACATTAATAATAGGGGCCATGGTTAAGGCGAAGAATGAGTTGAAGGCCTCTGCAATAGAAAGGGGAGTAGAGGCGGATACATTGTCCATTGAAACAGTTTGCGGGATATTTCCATGATTATGAGAGGTTCCGGTCCTGTACAATAATGACAGTGGAAGAGATCTATTTTGGTGTCGCAAAGCTTTTGTTTCCTGGTTACGTAGTGTGGTTTCTTCAAGCTTTTGGATAGTAGAAGTCAGGCGAAAAAGTTGAGTAAGAATTGCAAAGTCGTGTGTAGTTTCATGAATTTTTTGGAGCTTGGCATACTTTGTTTGCAGCGAATTGATATGGGATTTCCTATTATTCCTTTGCTGGGGGAGGTAGGTAATCCTATTAGGACATCTGAAGAACTGTGCATAGAAAATATCAGTGGCGTTTTGTGGGTCACGGGAGAGAAAAAATTCACTCCAATCAGCTTGTTGAATGGTAGCAGGGAGAACCTTCCAGTCAGGGAGAGGAGAGGGTTTGATGCAATGTAACTTCAGTTTAGGCTGTGGGTGGGTGGGAATGCGGCAGTTGACCAGATTGTGATCGCTACCGGCAAACTTCGGGAGATTGAGACAAATATATGAGGGACGACATGGGTGAAAATGAGATCTAAAATGCCGTTTTTTCTCGTAGGAGAGCGGATATGCTGTACCCACCCTCCTACAATAATACTTGTTACAAATGGTAAAAGGTTGGCGGGTGCAGATAAAGATGGCCAATCTATCTTGGGCAGGTTAAAGTCACCAGCAATAACTTTTATACTTGAGGGCAGTAAGGGTAGGTATTCAAATGCATCAGTTAGATATGAGAGTCTGGAGAAATTTTCGCTTGGTAGACGGTAAACACATCCAACATGAAGTTGAGAGCCAGGAATGTGTACGGTTAGCCAAAGTGAATCGGGAATAGAGTCGAGTAGAGGATGATGAAGTGCCGTTGTGTTAAAGGTCTGCTTGACAAATGCCAAACAACCTCCACCGCGTCGAGTTTCCCTGTTTACTCTGAAGAAATTGTAGCCTACAAGAGAAATCTGGTCTGTTGGAGTGTAATTGGCTAACCAAGTTTCAGTGATCAAGATTATATCATAATTAGAACTAGTGGCCAGATATCGTAACAGCCAAATTTTGTTTATGATGGATCGGCTAATAAAAAGAACCAAAGAGATACTATTATTGGTATTTAGTTTTGGGGAATTCGGTTGGTCAAGTAGATTGTGTGGTGCGGAACAGTCTAGATTCTTGGTCTGACTAGCATGTCCATATGCAGGTGGCAAATCAGCGCCGTGAATTGGGAGGTTTGGTCTACGAGCTGTTGCGTAGTATGGCGCGATGTTGGAAAAAGGAGGGCTGGTGACGCTATGGTGTCGGGCGGTGCTAGAATCCGATGTAGATAAACCCCTTAAGGAGTGCGGGATGTCTGAAGTGTCTGATATAACGACATTTTCATTTGTCCGAGGAGGGTTGAAGATACGAGACTGCATAACAGTGTAGTCCGTTAACAGCTCCGGTTTGGAATACAGATTTTCACACGAAGGTAGGGTTAACGAATGGGCAGTCGGCAACTTTGACATATGGCATTGTCAAAGGCAGGGCACAGACGGTGGTGGAACGTGCCTAAGGAAACAATGGCCATTAATTTGCGCGCTATTATCATAGGGCTTTAAGGTAGAAGACACTATTGAGATGTCGGTGGTGGTGCAATAGAGGAAATTGGTCAAGTGCCGAGACACGCTAACGTGAAATCGTCCAAGCTCTTACTCGATGGTGCTATCGTAATGAAATTATACTAGAGTGTGAGCAAGAAAACCTGATGTGAACCTAATTGCAAGGTTATTGTGGCACGTTTTTCCGTCGTTATCGTATTGCAAAGCAGGACAGCACCGACGTAAGGACTGGTTTGGAGAACCGTGAAAGGTGGGAATGAGGTGGGTCCAAGTTTCGTCAGGGGAGCAAACTCTGACAGCCTACATTCGGTGCTCATGGTAGGCGGCACAAGGGCCTGCTTCAGGTAGAAAGGTAGCACAATACACAATCACTGGCATCCAGCACGTGGCGCTCAAGAATTATTATTTTTTATGGTTTTATCACAGTCAGGCTGTCATAGAATGTGGAGCTGTTTTTGGTAGGCAACCACAGCTCTCACGCCCCGGCCGAAACACAGACCGCGTGCAACAAGCCGCGTTGGGATTAGGTCGACCACACCGGTCAATTCGTAGCAACACTGCAACACGGAGACCTGGGTCACATGCGGCAAGGCTGGTGTGCCTGGAAGACAAAACAGTGGGGCATATTTCTCACTTTTTTAAGCCAATCTCTTACATTTTGGTGTTCATGTCTCATGGGTGGTCAACTCTGTGCAGGGAGACCATCACGGCCGGGAATGTTTGCAGAAGAGCCATGCTAACACTCGCCTTATCCGTGAAGTTCAGAACCCCAAGGCAGTTTAGATGGGACAGAAATGCAGGGGAGGTAGAATCAACAACGGTTTGCAGTTATTCGATGGGATTTATGTTCAACAAATAGCCAGTTTGCACATAGATGGGGCACTACTTCAGCACTAACGACGTGAAGCATCGGGACGATCCACAGACGGTTTGTAGTTTTGTTGACTAAGCATCAAATGTTATATAGGCCAATCATGGAGGACGCTAGAACTATGTGATAGGGAGGGAAGCTGAGCTGTGAGACTCTATTGATTCGATATACGGTGACTGCTGGATGGAGGTTGAGGAGTATGACAGTTGCTGCGTCTTGGGCTAGAGGCGGAGGCAAAGACTAAATAAAAATTATCTTTGGGAATGTTTAAAGACTATCTTTCATGCAACAAGTGGTACTTCCTATGGTCAAATACGACTTCAGAGGCACTGGCCACAGTCATGATAGTTACTGTGTTTGGGCATTGTAACCCGGTAGGTTTACTCCAAGGCGATGGCAACAACGGTATATGAAGTGGCACGTCCTAGAGATTATCACGGGTTCTGGTTAGTACCCAAAGCTTTCCTCGTAAGTTCTATCAATGGTCATATGAGGATTTATAGAAACGATCAGTTTTTGGATGTTCAGTGCTACGTGTAGCCTAGGCTTAAGTATAATTAGGGAATCCGTGGAACGGATATGAGTTGGGAGTTTATTCCACAAAGTTGCATATTTGGGAGGACGAAGTTTGGCCTCGAGGATTTCCGAGAAGTATGGATCATTATACGGTGTTCCCTATTGCGCAGCCGATGTGTCGAGCTTATACTGAAATGAACTTGGCTAGAGGATACAGCTTGTTTGTGGAGCAAATTGAACAAAAATACAAAGTTGAGTTTTATCCTCCTGAGCCACAGAGGATCAAGCCGCAGGATCGTACACAGCTATCTGTAGCTCAGGTTCGTAGAAGGCCCAAATAGTTTTTCTGTTAAATCGACGCTGTACATTCTCAATGTCGATAATGTCACGTTTATGCATATTTGAGAACACAAGTGTACAGTACCCTAGGGTTGGGAGAACATGAGCTTTGTAAATCTCTAACTTACTGTTCGTGAGAAGTAAATTTCTCCGCAACAAACCAAGGGACTTGCTTGCCCGCGCGGTTATGTAGGAAGTATTTTCAGAAAAACCGAAAGTGTAAGAGCATTGCAGTCCTAGGCCACTTATTGTTGGGGAATATGGAAGTGAGGTACCGCCAATCTTAAGCGTATCATGGGGAATATTTCTGTTTGGTGTGCGGTAACTGCCTTTGATCACTGAAAATTCCACGTCTCAGTGATCACACCGGGAGGGCCGTTCGAATTCGTGGACTACCTTCATATCGTTGGCAAACAAGAAACTTTCGTCATAAGTGATGACATTGCAAATGTCATTTATATATAGCAAAAAGAGCAGTAGTCCCAGAACACTACCTTGGATAACCCCGCTGTTTACCGAATGGAGGTCTGACATCTGGCAGTTGATGCAGGCAACTTAGTGATGGTCTTGTAGAAAGGATTTAAACAAACTGAGGAGGGGGTTTTCAATCCCGTATCCTGTAATCTTGTTGAACAACTGCAGATGTAGGACTCTATCGAAGGCTTTTGTCATATCAAGATAGATGACGACGAATGTTCTGTCTTTGTCAGCAGCTGTTGTTGCCAAGTTCAGAAAGTCAAACTGGCGGGTTGAACACGATCATGATCTGGGAAATCCGTGCTGTCTTGGGCTGATGAGTTTAAGTGACGAAAGGTAGTCGGTCATGTAATGTTCCGTGACTTTTCTTGCAACCTCGAGATCATTGGAGTATGATTAATCGTGCTGTAATTTAAGTGTCATGCACTGCACATTTCTTATGCCTGGGGATAATAAAGGATTTGTTCCATTGGCTGGGGAAGGTTCCGGTTTGCAGAGATAGATCGTGTAGGTTTAGTAGTAGGAGGGGAGTATCCGGGCAGCCAAGAGCGAAAATTGCTAATGGTAGGCCTTCAGGTTAGGGGTAGTAGGTCGGCCTGAAAGTGTGGATGTATCTATTTGTATCCAAAGTGGTAACAGCGTTAGAACTGAATGAGGAATTTGTGATAGGCAGAGTGGCAAGCTGGGTACAAGCTAGACTGAGACACGATGGTGGTAAAGAAGGTGTTGAACGTGTCATCTATTTTTCGAGGTGAGGTTAGGGGATTATCCAAATAGATTTTTTATGCACAAGATTGATTGTGGGGCACGAGGCCTGTGCAGCCGGGCTATCTCTTGAGCTTTGTTTGTTTGGAGTAGTGCTTTGGCTTCTCGCCTTAGTTGTAGGTCGCGGGCCTTGCCGTGGATTTCACGGGAGAGGCGTTCCAGTCCGGAGACTGTGGAAAAATTTCTCTATTCCGTTGGCACTGCCGTCGAAGCTTGTCGTGTTTCTGCTTCAGCCTGGTTTTATGGTAACCTGCCGGTCTGGATGGATAGCAGGGGCGTGATATGTTTTCGATGCGTGAGAGTAAAGCTGAGTAGAGGAGGTCAGCGGAGTGCTGGGGATTTGCTGTTAAGAAGAAATCTTCCCAGTTTCCGGATCGAATTTGCGAGGGGATATGGTCCCATTTAAAGTGACGTAAGGAGGGACCATTACATGGTAGGCTATCAGTACATGGCTTGACTTGAAATCTGCAACTGACGATTTTATGGTCGCTACCTGCGTAGTGGTTTAGTACGAAAGCAGAGACATTTGTGAGACCCAGGATAAATATCGGATCAAGGATGCTGTTCTTTCTGGTAGGCTGTTTTACATGTTGGGCCCACTGGCCCAGGCAAATGCATGGGGCGAATTGCAAATATTTGTAGGGGACAGTAAACGAGGACCAGTTTAAGCCCGGGGTATTGAAGTCGCCTGCTATAAATTTACCTCCAAATGGCAGGTCGGCCATGTAATTAAATGCATCAGTGATGGGTTAAATGTGGGAATGTCGTTGCTGGGGGGTTGACATATACAACCTAAAACTATGGCCGTCTGGGATAAAGGAATCTTGAACTGTATAAAATGTTCGACATTTGCCGGCACGGCATTTTCCAGTAGGGTGACAGACAGGCTGCTCTTGACATACCCCATGCGACCTCCACTGCGGAGGCAGATTCGTTGAGTCCTGAAGGTTTGATAACCGCTCAGTGATATTTGGTCAGCAGGTGTGTGCTCGGTGGGCCAAATATCGGTGATCAGGAGAATGCCGAAGTAGCGGATCACGGTCAGTCTCTTTAGAGCGGAAAGCTTGTTTAAGATGGAACGGGAGTTGCATATTGCTGCGGAAGGCATTTTTGCGGGAGGCTTCGAGTCGCCAGTGGATTTGGTAGCCAAACTGTGCGTGGGAGGGCTGTGATCAATAAGTGGGTCACTCATGCAGGAGGACTGGAGGTGAATTGCTGCTTCCACTAGGACTGCCCTATCCTTATCGCCGCAGATTGTTCATTGGGCTAAACTCTCATGAAGGCCAGAAGAGATTATCACTGTACGCTGAGGTGTTATTGTAACGCGGGATAATGGATCTGGAAGATGGTATGGTGAATCCGGGTGGGACCTCTTGGGCGAATCACATATAAATCGGGGGAGAGTTAATTAGGATGCTAGGAGGTCAGCATAAGGGTGGAGAGCAGTAGGGGAGGGGCAACCATCGTTTTGATAGCGGCCTTGTGGGAAGAATGACGAATGGCAGGGTAAGCGGGATGTAAACGAGACAGGTTTGGTGTTTTGGATAGAGTTTGTTGAATCGGCAGGCATCCCACAAGGTCTCGCGGAAAGAGTGTGAGGGGATGGAGTGATAGTGAAAGGTGAAAGGGGCTGTGGTATGGAGGGTCAGTTGGCATAGTGTGCGGTAGGGTCAGGGTAGAATACGGCGATGTTGGATGGTGAGGAAGCAGGGGATGTTGAAATTGCGGAGGGGTTGTAGCGGCTTCTCAGACACCAAACTCATTAAAATGCGATTGAGAGTTTAGAGCTTAGGCGCACCTTGTTTACGAATGGGTATTTTCATTTAGATTAACTTGGGAATGATATTCGCTCCCCTGGAGCAGCCGATTCCGGTGTCAGGCCCTCCTCTAGCTAAAGGCAATCTTCTTTTTCTGATCCTCCTTCTTAGTCACATAAAGTGGCTTTTAGTCGGGACGAAAGTAAGCCAAAGTACTTTCACTCATCCAGACCCGATTTAACCTGTGCAGTATTTTGATCTTCTTTGGTCGGGCACATTAGCCCATCTTAGAAACCCTGTGAAACATTTGGGTGTTCCTCACCAGTCATTCATTGAGGTAAGCAACTGGCTTGGCACACGTCGACCAGGCTTTTCAATAGGTCAGGAATTCGGTCTAGCCTCGGTTCCTTTAGTCGACTGGTTGCTTGAAGTCCGATTTGTTTGAGTCCACCTGGACCGGAAAAGTCGATCGCAGCGAGAAACGTACGTCACGCTAAGCAGGCGGTAAAGCGCACTCCAGCTCGTCAGCTCCGGCCATTAGCTCGTTCAGTCTCCCATCTCCTGTCATTCATACGGGGTAGCCAATATAATTATTAAAACCCATCAATTGCTATCGTTCTGCGTCTCCATTTGCTGGACGGGAATGGCTTCCGCAAATCGTGCGTGTGACTCAAAAGTAAAATGGGGCACACTATAGGGCGTAAAAGAGTCACGTGCTGGCCATATGTTGTGGTACCGGTTGGCAAGCATGTTGGTAACTCGTCCTGCATGATTCAGGTTTGGTAGAGCTAACGACGGAGGCGGTACACTCAGTAGAAAATTTGTGATGTGGTACTGCATCTGCGGACGGGATGACGGCGGCGTCTGAGTTTGTGGATGTGGTATGTGTCGGCTGGGTACTGGGATCTCCGGGGGACCAAATAAATGCGCTGGTGGGCTAGCGCTAAGGTAAGCGACGCCACTTCGTATGTACGGCCGAAGTAGAGAACGCGGATTGGTAATAGGCCGGTTAGTTGGAGCGCCAGGGGTCGTAGATCGACTGTCTAATAAAGATAAGGGCGTGACCATGTCAGTGCAGAGGAGGTCTTGGACATTAGGAGCAACAGGTGACGGGGGTGACCTTGTGACCGAAGCACTGAGAGACAACTTTGCGGCTGGCTAGTCGGTGCGGGATGGCATGTTGGAATCTGGCGATTTATTGGCTTGTTTGGCAGGTAGGCCAGAGCGTGAATGGCCGCTGGCTGAGAGGGGGTTGCATCGCTCGGTTGTGGGTAGACACTGGTGGAGACCTGTGTGCAACATTGAGCCTTTTAGGGGGACGTTCAGAAGTTGGAGGTGAACGGGACAAATCCAGGTCCACATTTTGCGCTGGTGCACTGGTCAGCAGGAGTGGTGATGAGCTGTCGACGGTCGGAAATTTCTCAGGGGGGTTTGGTGGCACTGGGTCAAAGGGTGGTGGGAGTACTTGATTGCCGGTATTTGATCTAAGGGCCTCCCTCTGCAGAAGGGTTTTTTCAAGAGCAATTTTTTATGTCTTTAAATGAATTGGACTTTGCGATGGGCTCGCTCGTTCTAACGAACTCCACGGAAGTGCTCTCATCCAGGGATTGAAAAAGAAGCGGGCACATGTTTCGATGTGACCGTTTTCTGCGTCTTTCACAGTAGTACTAGTGGTGTGACATACCACAGGCCATGAGCAATGTCTGTTTGACCGAGGAAGGAGGCAGGTGATCTGGAACAATAAAAACTACTGCGTTTTGAAATTTTTCTATCCTCTCAAGTACTTCGGCTTCTACTGAGTCCAGGAAGTGGCTAGCTGATAGAAGACTTTCAGTGTTCGGATGTTTTAATGGATTGACAATATATGCTAGTGACAAAAGCTTTGTCAGCTCATCATCCATGGATCGTAAGTATTTCATTAAAGACGAGAAAATTTGCTAAGGCGCTCTATATTTGTTACTGGCTCCACTGTATATATCGACCAGTGGTACTGAACAAGTTACCGAGGGGGTAGAGAGTCGAGGGCGTCTAGTGCTTGCAGGTTGAATCCGAATTGCCACATGGTAAATAAGGCCATTAGTAGTCGACTGAAGTATGATACTTCAAAGAACTTTGATAGAAGCGGATCCGTAAGTCAGATGATAACCTCAGATTTTATTGTTCAGGAAAAAACCTGATTCATTCTAGGTTATGGGAATATTTTGCAAAGCTGTTTATAAGCTATTTCCCCAGATACCCTAGTGGGAACTTACCCACAACAGCACGCCTGACGACCTGGTGTAGCGCAGGCGGGTTTTGCAGTTGGTCTCAACATCTCAATGTAGTAACCCCGTCAAGACGATGGCAACCTGCCTTAAAGGCAATGAACCGTCTCGTCTTGACTCGAAGTTAGACGGACTCAACCACCCACCCACCCCTAAAACGAGGGTTTTCACCATTTATAAGGTTGAATCTTTTATCTGAACCGACAAAGAGGTACCTTTTTGATTTAGGTCAAAGTGATTGCTTCTTCTCCCTCCTTCCATTCTCTTCTCTCCGTGGTCACAGCAGAAAGGTTTTCAAACCGAAGCCACGCACTTCACTAAGGATTAACTTTTTTTACCTATAGGGCTATTACTCTGTGGAACGTACTTCCGGACCATGTTGGTCTCTCGCAGAACAAAACTATCATCAATAAAAAGCTAGACCTCCACCTGGACCTCTCCCAATAAGTCCTTATCAAAAAAATGAAATAGATTTCTTTTACTGCAAATATGTTTATGAATGTCGCTCCCCCACTCCGCTTAGGGCACTGTCCACAGTGAGACACTGGATGATGTTATGTGTATTTTGTATTTTGCTGCCAAAGCCGCCCTGCCCCCCCAGCTTCATTTTACTCTCGCTTTAGATCGGTGAATCCAACAGAAGACCAAAGATTTCCTCAAGAACCGGGACAATTGGGTTCAAATCCTCGAATCCGTGCAGTACTTAAAGACAAGACTTGAAGGCTACTGCGAGAGAAGGTGATGCGCTTGAGAAATAGCACAACGGGAACAGAAGGCTTTTCGTCATTCCAAGAAAGCTGACATTCTAGCTAAACTGATGAAATCGAGGAACCCCAAACCAACATCATCCATCTCTTTACTTCTCTTCATTAACACGCACACCGACGAACCACTGGACACAGCGGGAGAGGTCAACACAATTTTGTCTCTTTCAACTTGCAATCCAACCCCTCATTCTCAAGTCCATCGGTATCCTTATAAGAACCATTTTTTTCTGTAACAGTTCCACCCCCGAAATCAAACCTTGAATTTCAGGTATCAAAATGTCTTATCGCCCCGGATCTCTTCCGTTACCGACGGCCACCTTGAATCGGGAGTCCTAGATATCTCAATTCTTTCATCAACTTTATTAAATCTGTCTACGAGGTTTAGTGGGTACCCTATACAGTGGAAAACTCCGGTTAAAATTCCAATTCATAACAATGGAACACAGAAGAACCAGCTAACTACCGGTCTGTGAATCGCGCCTCAGTGGCATTGAGAATTATGGTATGGTTAACAAAAGTTACGCCAATAGGCCATTTCCCCAGAAATCGCCTTATAAGTGAAGGTCAGCAGGGTGTCCCAAAATGTTGATCGTGCGCAACTTGTATGACGGGCATTCTGAACCTCTGTACAATAGCTTCCAATGATGGTGAGGCAGTGGTCGTAGTCTTTTAAGACACGGCCAAAGCCCCCGACCGAGGGCCTCATGTTCGCTTCTTGTCAAAGGTCCAGACATGGCTTTGTTGGCCCACTATACGTCTGACTAAAGCCTTAATTGTTCTCGCGCAGTGAAGTAGTAAACTTCGATGAACTATTTTCCCCACCTGGCCCTGTAACCGGTGGGGCTATCCAAGGTAGGGTACTGGGTTCATTGTTGTTCTTCGTGTACATAAGTGACATACCTACCGTGGTTCGTCGTGGGGCCCGTTTTCCACTTGCTGAAGATGCAAAGTTGCTGTACACCCCGGACCACAATTCACCGGACGATAGTATAACAAAACCTTCGGAGAACTTACGGATGCTCAGTCCGTGGTGTAGCGATTGGCTAATGAAGTTCTCGGCTAATAAAATCTGCATTCTTAAATATAAGTGTCACTCCCCCCGTCAGGTTTAGTAGGATGGCAATCTGATCCCAACAAGTCACTTGTACGCAAAATTGGCATTGACCAATTCTACTTGTTTCACTAATCGGAGCAAACAGACACCTAAATCGTTGTTTCGAGGGCCGATAGGAGTGGTTAACGGAGAACTCCGTGTGAGTAAAAATAAACTCGGTGTTTATCCAACCCACGTTGGGCCATAGCTAGAATATAGTACAATAGATGGCTCTAACATGCGCCAGACTGACAGGATTGCCACTGAAAATGTTCAGCGCACCTTCAGTGAACAAACGGTTGGCCTTTCGTCCAGTCTCAACAATAAATAGCTCTGTGGCCTGCCACAAGTCGAACCAGTTTGGTTCCGACAAACAAAGAAAAACCCGTCCTTTTTCACTCACCGTAAAATTACGGATCCTGCAAAGCCCACCCTGAGGCACAAGATCCGTCAAGCTTCAGGTATTCGCTACGACACAACAATCATTCAGTCAGTGTGCGGTTCTCGAGAACCAGCCTAGGGCGTAACTTCTTCATTGTAAATATTCGCAAATGTTGAATAAGTATCCGCAGAATGTCCCTGCAGTAGCCCATTTACTAAGATTTAAAGAGGAATAAATAGGTTCCTGGGAGCACTGGCACTCCTATCAGACGATGATCCGTACCTTCGTTGGGGCGAGCGTAGGAGGTTGCTTTGGGTTGCTGACAGGCTGCTCTGGATCACGGACCGGGTGCTACGTACCACACAAATTGCTACGGATTTTTCAGCCGTACATCACCCTAGTTCTGGTTATCTTCCTTATACAACGTTTTGTGCTGCCGAGTCCGATCTTCCACCCAGAAAAAATTCACTGAAGATGGCAACTACACCCCTGGGTCAAGAGCTTCCTTCTCGTCCGCCCTATGTACTAGGCTCTCCATTGGAGGATTTTCAGCGTCTATTCTTTTATTTGAAGTGGCTCGATAACTGAATTCAACCTCAAATTATGCTACCACACATTCTTTTCCCAAAGCACTATCCTACAGCTAATTTTCTCAAGTTCTGTTGACGGCCACACACCAATCTTAACCTAGATGCATTTTCGGTGGTTACGAATTGATGTAGCAAGTCCTTTCTTAAGTGACACATGCTAGCTTTTTGTGCCTTTTACATTGTCTCAAAATTCCTCCGGATTGGTCCTTGAATACCTTTTTCCCGATAATCGTTGATCTCGTGCCGGGAGATGCCCGGGCTGTTTCTCCCTACTACTTCCCTTCCAGGTTCCCAAGTTGCTCTGCTTAAGAGCAATAACGTCTTGACGATCCCGGGACAGTCTGCTCCCTAATTGGCCGAAGCCTCGGGCTGAAGAATCGAAAGATGTGCAATCATTCCAGTCCCAACGGTGCGGGGAGAAGTCAGATCCACCGCCGTGGCCGGAGCTCATCGGGGATCCAGGACGTTTGCGACGACCTTCGGATGCAACTAGGCTGATGGATCGCACCTCCTGAATTCACCGTCCGAAAGGTTCTTCAGGTTGGGTGTCCAGAGAAGGCCGGCCCCACCCACCAGAAACGGCTGAGGATTGCCAAGTTCCGATTTTTCTACCACTCTATTTATCACACTCACCCCTCGGCATGGCTAACCTTGCCCTCATTGATTACCGTGTATGTATTCAATACACATCAATATCGCCCCAACTGCTCACTCCTACTTTGCTCGGAAAAATACGTTGATTACTTATTGTTTATCCGTATATGTATCTTTCACCATGATGGGGGACATTCGTATTCCTTGACGATCTTCGATTTTGCCTCCACTAAATCTCCCTCTGTAGCCCTGTCCTAATCTCTCAAACTTTATCAGTCGACAGTCCCCACCCGATGCATTGCCGCTTCTATTCCCCAAAACGGATCTTGTTATAACCATCGCAACAACATTTATAACCTCTTTTGCTTCTGCCATGGATTGTCACAATTCAGAACCCGGAGGACGTCATTGACTGAGGAGCATCTCTGCTTTCGCTTCAGCGGTCACATATTTCATCGGCGAATATTTCTCCCCCTCATCATCTAGATGGACTTCAGCATTGAGATTTCAAACCTTATCCTCCTCATCCGGTGAAGCACCATACCTTCCCTACCATTGTCTACCATAACTTAAATCATTCAGTCGATTCTGTTTTCCATCGGTGCGCCGTGGTCCACCGGAAAAAGAAAAGTTGGAAGCATGATTTATCCCTTCTTTCTGGTCACCTTTTTACCACCGTCGGCCAATATTTATTGCTGCGATAACCATGGGATTTACCAGCCCCTTGAGTATGCACCTTCTTTCCCAAGAAGCGAAGGCGCCACGATATTGTTGCCATATTCAATACCGATTTAGTCGCCACCTTGCACTACCGCAATGCAAATCCGGGTGGATGTCATCATCAGAAACCCACTCCATATCCTCCCAGCCCTCAAAGATCTGACTGGCGAATATTCGCTCCGCCCACCAGGCCAAATGACGGCCTGTTTTGGGATGTCTTATTGCAACATGCTAATTTCGTGAAGGACCTTGTCCTCTCTTCATTCGCCCACAATTAATTACCACTTTTGGCAGTTTGTTAGATGAAGACCAGCCGCAAAGGTTCCTCAAGGGACAAGAATAATTGACCTACTTTTAGTTCTTTATACAGGCTCCTCTTTTACTCCCTTTTAACACTATGACCGTTCCTACGCGAATGTACACCTGTCAATTCATTTAATTATGCTCTTTCTTATTTGCCACTGGCACCTCAGGAATATCCACCGCGCCGGGTTGTTGTCTTCATCGACCCGTTTCCTCTTCAATAATTTACCGGTCTCTCCCCTGCATTGTAACCATCTTTGGATGAGGTGTATTTTCCATTTGCTATCCCTCAGTCATCCCTAAGTAACGTATCGATCAGTTTTTCTTTATCTCACATCTGATTGGATATCCCTCTTCCTCGGCGGTTTTCTAGCTATATCCACCTCCTTCAGCGCAGCGTTTCATTGATTCCCAACAGTTTCCGTAACAGGTGCTGGCTGTCTGAATTATTCCATTTTTCCTATTTGACTCCCAGCTGGTTTCATCTACCTTTTTCAGTTGCACGTTGATAATCCGAGATATAAATCACCTCTATTCACGAAAGTGTCTTATGGTCCAACCCTTATGTTCGTCAGACTAGCCTTGGGCTTGCACACTGAGGGGAAATAGTTAAACTTTATGAAGTATCGTAAGCAAAAGTAGGGGTGATTTCCTCAATTTTGCGGTGAATTTGTTTGACCTTACAAAATTTCGGTACTTGAAATAGTTTGCCAAATTTGTTCCCACTGGCCTTCATGGCTGGTTTCACAGGTAGTGCTTCCGTGTTTAGCAGGTGGCTCGCCGAAGTTTTAAATGTGGGAGACTCCGTAACTGCCAGAAATTATGCGCAAGATGGGCAAAGTGGATTGATCTGCTCGGAGAAATTTATGATGAATCCGTAAGGACGGAGAAGATTATCCAGAATGTCTACACCTATGTTCTTAGAACTAGGCAATCACTGGGTAGTGGAAGCTTTCGGGGTGTCTCACTGTGGGAGCGTGTTTCTATAACTTTAGACCAGATTTCAGGAACTGTAGTATGGTTTTCGAAAAACGGTTTTTGTCATAGATGCCACCATCACCAGACTTTCTGTAAAAGGAACGTTTTATAGCTTGCAACAGGAGTTTTAACCTTGGGTAACAGAGATCACTAGCCGCTTGAGAGAAAAGGTAATCGAAAATAACCATTGAGGTGTCTTCAAATAGGTTTCAGGCCCCGAATTTACTCATTCGTAGCCTGTATGATTTTGGCTCACGAAAAAACCTTCATACATTTAGCTGTCTTCTTTACCTTAAGGAGGTTTTGGAACTACTGAAGCGGTTTTAGAAATGCATCTATGCAAGCTGGAGGTGACATTGCAGGAGCGAGTCAAGTGGCTTCAAAGGGCGGTCCTTTCCATGGAGCATTTCGGCCGAATAACGGTCAGAAGAGAATTAATGGTCCGGGGAACCCTCACACTGGGGTGAGTGAAGAAAAATTGGAATACCGTGGCTATGAGAAAGTGCAAGACCACAGGGACTTGGCCAAATTCACTCGGGTCAGGCACACAGAGAGAAAGCCGGCTGTCTAAACTTTTGGGCCTCATCACGTGACGGAGACAACGGTCACCCGGTAGGAAAACGGATCATTGATACCAGTGGATCATTCCAATTCCGAGGGGGAGGTGGTGGTGTAATAATAATAATAATAATAATAATTGTATATTTCGGATGCGCCCGAAGCATGCTAGAATGCATGATCAGATGATTATAGTGATGCCGGAATGACAATTCACAAAAGGGTACAACAAGTGCATGCAGAGTATCAGAGAGAGTGTTACAGTGAACTAAAACTGTAGTAATGCCCGGCAAATTTGAAGGTCAAGGTCGAATGATGTCAGTTGGTCTGGAGTACATGCATAAGTGGTATATGAAATAATTACACTAGTGGAAATTCGAACATATTCAAAGGAAATGTTTTTGGTGCGCTACAGAATATGAGAGGCATATGGATAGAAATCTCGTCGAAGCGTTCGGTGAATTATTCACTTTACTACAGGCATGTCAAGAAGTACTAACATGGAAATATTTCAGTCTGAAAAGATGGTAGTATATAAAGTGGTGGCTGTATACTGGAGGAATCATATATGTTGCAAACAATTGCGTATTTCTTGGGAGGGATACTACCAGTGATGGTGGCAGGGAACGGCCGGAGTAAAACAGGTGAGCGTGCGGCAAGTTATAAACTTTATGTAGGGTTGGTATGAAATGTCAAAGCGGATGTGGAAGACTAATCAATATTGACCGTGTGGTTACATCCATTATACAGGTGTTCAGTTCTGCGAGAGGAAAGGTAAAGTAATCCACAGATAAGTGTACGTCAATAGATGAATGCTGTGTGGTATGTACCATGCAAAAATGACAGATCAATAAAACTGCACAGGTATATCGCGGGAAGCGGCCGTGGATCAACGAATATAGAAATAAAATGTATCGGCCGGTGCAGATAGTGGTGTGATTTAGAGGCTGCATACGGGGTCAGTTTCGGTAATATAACACGAATGCAACATCTGGAAAATCAAAGGTCTTGATAACGGTGATGGTATAGCAAGTAGACGGTGAGTGTCACATTTCTAATGACCAATTTGACAGGTGTAACAAATGATGGGAACGGAGCGGCGATGCAGCATGGGAAGTGTATCGAAGACGTTCAATCGTGGAGGGAACGCAGTGATCTACAGAGCCCGAACACTCGATGCAACAGCATTGCGGATGCGATCGGATGGACCGATGAAGAGTGCAGGTAGTTACTAATTACTTCGCTGCCCACTGGATGACTACTGAAAGATATGTCAGCGCCGGACGTTTTTTTTTTTGGTGACCGATGAAGCAATGAACAGTGACAATAAAGGTGCCAGTGTTTGAACAGTATTAGCGAGTTCTAACGCGGAACGGGCATAATGACATATGGGATTAAAATGAGTTGTATGAATGCAGTGAGATCGAGTAGTCCAGGTTCAAGAAGTCCGATGGCGGGAATCTTGGGGAAAGCGATCGTGAGACGGGCGAAAATGAAGTTGTGTGTAAATCTCGTTTGTCCTGTCCAGCAAGAGAGGGTCCAAGTTATTCCTGGGAAGTGGACGGCGACAATCGTCCTTAGGGTACAGGTTCTGAAAACAAAACGGAGAGGGCTGCAGTCTGGCAATTCTACCAGCTGTGGGTTAGGGGAGAAAGACAGAACACCAATATCATGCCAGTAACAGAAATGGGTGGTCGCGACGTTGAGGTCTTGTTTTTTGGATTAAACAACATACGGAAAGCGGAGAAGACCGGTACTAGCGACTAATTCTTGTGAGGCTTAGTGAGAGTTACCAAAAAAGCAAGGAAGCGAGAATAGGCGACACTGGGGGCAAATACTTATGTGTAGTTCGACGAATGGTTTATGGAAGAACACATCGATTGTGGCGATTCGTTCATCAGAACGAGGCCTGGAATCTTGTGTTGAAATAGGGTCTCAATGAGTAAGTAGTTGAAGCGTGGATGAGACTGGTACCTTGAGGACCATATTATATATGCTGCTATGTATTTTCTAACATTATAAATGCTCTTATACCTGGCGGCAGCTGATAAAAAAAAGAAGAACCTAACCGACTATGGTAAAATCTGACAGCATGAAAAAAGAATCACCGGAGTAACGGTGGCCAGTAGGGGGTCGTGGTCAGAAGCGTTGAAAATAGGAAGTGGCTAGACAAACACGTGGAGTGTGCTGTTGACAGTCATGGAGTATAGGTTGGACTGCTTTTATTTGCTAACTATAATACAGAATGCTCCTTACCATCCGTTGGTACTGAACAAAGTTGTTAAGCTTTTGGTTAGTATCCCAGGCCCAGTTCGTAGGCTCGGGTAATAGACATGTAGGGATCATGCATACGGATCAGTTTTTGGACAGTTAGATGTTTATTTATTTCTTTTTTGAATAATAAAGAGGCCGAAGACATTGACCTAAGTTGAGGTGGGAGTTTGTTCCAGAGGGAAGAATATTTAACAATAAAGAAGTTTGACCGCATCGCAGTCCTGGATACTGGAATCAAGACCATAGAGTCCCTATGTCGTAAAGAATAGTTGGAGGGAGTTTTGACCTGGGGGGCTGAATTGCAAGATGTACGTTTTACAATATTGCAAAAGAAAGACAGGTTCATTCGTAGACGGCGCAGCCATAGGGGCTCTAGGTGCAATATTTCACACCTTTCCATATAATTTAAAGGCGAGGAATATCCTAGTAGTTGTTTGGTAAATCTACGTTGTACATTCTCAATTGCAAATCTGTCAATCTGCCGCATGTTAGAAAAGACGACAGTGCAATATTCCAGAAGTGGTCTTACATGAGTTTTAAAAATGCTTAGCTTGCTCTCTGTAAGACTGAAGGTTCTATTAATCAGACCAATTAGCCGTCTAGCTTTAGCAACCTGCACGGCCGAATGTTCGGAGAAATTAAATGTAGAAGAATATTGTAATCCCAAGTCCCTTACTTCCGGACTGTTGGGGATGAACTGATCATTAATTTTAAACATTCCCGCGGGAACCTGACATTTATACATAAGGATACAACTTTTGACAGCGGAGAATTTCATCAACCATTGGTTGCTCCATGAGTCTAGCGATAGTAAATCGCTCGTTATGCTAGCAATGGTAGAAGCTAAGGCGTCAGGTTCAAAGGAGTACATAATTTTTATGTCATCTGCAAAAAGGAACGCAGCCCCGTGTGTGATGACGTTGAAAATGTCATTAACATATATAAGAAAAAGTAAGGGACCTAGTACACTACCCTGAATAACTCCACTAGTAACTGGTCGAGGTGATGATAAACTGCCATCAACGTCCACCACCTGCTTTCGGGATGTTAGATATGATGAAAACCAACTCAGGATCGGGTCAACAATTCCGTAGGTTTTCATCTTCGCCATGAGCCTATTGTGGGATACTCGATCGAAAGCTTTAGTCATGTCAAGGAGGATTACAATCACTGATTTACCACTGTTAGTGGCCGTAGTTATTAGGTTAAGGAAGTCACACATACAGGTGGCACAGGATCTTTTTTGAAGAAAACCGTGCTGTCCAGTGTTAATGAGGTTATTGTTTAGTAAATGAGTTGTCAGCTTATTTTTTATCAGTCTTTCCATAATTCGGGAAACTATAGGGGTGTGGTTCACTGGTCGATAGTTGGTTAGGTCCTGGCGTGAACCTTTCTTAAGAATTGGGATAATAACTGATGTTTTCCAATGGGAGGGGAAAACGCTACTGCTCATAGATAAATTAAAAACCTTTGATAGCAAGAATGGGATATCAGTGCCACCTAGACTAAAAGTAGCCGGTGGTACGGCATCTGGCCCGGGGTGGTATGACCTCCTAATTTTAGTTAGCTGTACTGTTAAGTCGTTCGGGTGAAATGTAACCGCTGAGAACTGTGCAGATGTCAGCGGCTCAACGTGATATAGGCATAGGGAGTCATCGGTCGTTAGAGACGAAGCAAAATAGGCACTGAATGCCTCGGAGATCTCTTGGGAGTTCGTTATATAATTGTTGTTAGATATAACGGATGAGATAGGAGAACTGCACTGGCTGTTTCTCAGCTTCATCAGCTTAGATAAAGCTTCGGACCTCTTGGGGTGACTCAGCGCCCTTAATTCCTGTTTTTTACTGCGGGACATTTCAATCAATTTCATAGAATTAGATAAACGGTCCATTTGCAAGAACAACGAAAAGTCTCTCGACCTAAGGAATTTGCGTTGTAGCATAGAAAGCTTCTGCTTTAGTCGACAAAAACTGTTTGGTTTATCTCGTCCAGGTAGACCTTGGGTTGGGGTGATTACGTCAAGACATGCATTTAGTGTGGAGTAAAGATGATCCACCACGGTATGCAAGTCATCAGATAAAAAGAAAGTATCCCAGTTCTGCGAGCGAATAAGTGAGGGTAATTGATTCCAGCTAGCTTGGTGGAACGGTCTTTTAACGGTTGGTTTGTGAACGGTTCGTGCTGGCACTGAAAACTCACATTTTACCGGCAAGTGGTCACAACCTGGGATGCTGTTCACGATAGATGTGTGCACGCGAGATAATCCTACCGTAAAAATGAGATCAAGGATGCTACTGCCTCTAGTTGGGCACATCACATGTTGAGTCCATCCTCCTAAACGAATACTGGTCAAGAAGTGTATTAAGTGATGTGGAGCTTTCAAAGTGGACCAACGTATGCCTGGTGCGTTAAAGTCGCCGGCCACCAGTTTTGGGCCGGGTATGTCCGCAACAACGTTTAACGCCTCTATGATAGGCAGAAAGTCGTTTTGACTAGTATTCGGGGGGTGGTAGATGCAACTAACAATGAAGTCAGAACATCCTGTAGTGACCTGTAGCCAAACTGAATCCGGCAAGTTATCAAGTATGGGGTGCTGAAATATTTTCGCTCGCATGTTTTGTCTTACATATATAAGACAGCCTCCCCCTCTCTGAGTGAGTCTATTTTTCCTGAAAGCTTGGTATCCGGTGATAGCGATATCCTCGTTTGGAGTGTTGTCTGTCAACCAGGTTTCGGTAATTAAAATAAGATCGTAATCAGACGTGAGCAGTAATATACGCAGCATTCGCATCTTATTCACTATTGAGCGTGCATTCAGCATAAACAATGAGAACTGTTTAGTGGAGTCAAGGTTAACGTTAAGATCTTTATAGGATTCCGAAATTGCATTTGCTGAAGGCGGATCGGATGACGCAATCATTATTTCTTGAGATGGAGTAGTCGGTAATGTGGATGGTGAAATAAGCTGAGTAGAAACACCTGGCGTGGCAGTCAGCTTGGTTGTTAAGCTAAGCCGGGTGTGGCTAGTACTGATGAGATTCGTTAGATTGGAAGGATGTCGGCGGTTGGTAAGTCTACTTAGCGTGGAACAACACCGCGAAAGATCACTATCGAGTGCTTTACTATTGGTAGATACTGGTGGCTGGGGCGTAGAAATATGAGGAGGGAGGGTTAAGTAGCTGGTAAGTGGGAAAGAAAAAGGACGTGTAGCAGCCTCAGGTATCTTGGCACCTGCCTTAATACGGGCGGTAACACAGGTGCCCTCTTGACATCAGTAATTTGATGGGCTGTAACCTGGAGGGGGAATGTGAAATGGAAGTGGGATATACGGGTGTTGGTTGGCGTAGAGACTGGGAGGTCGTGGGTACTGTTGTAAGTGGCCTGCGGTAGAAAAGGGATTCAGGGTGGGTGAGATATGTGAACGATAAAAGGAAAGAGATTCATGTGAGAAAATATTACTTAGGCTACGATAGAAGTTATGTAGAACACTAAAGTAATCGTTTGGTATGAATGGTGGCGTTGTTGAAGAGGCCCGGAGGTTAGTTGTACCAGCCTGATGAGGATGATAACCAGGTGAAGAGAACGCGATACTGGGTGGAATGTACGGTGCAACTAGTGGTTGGTGGTTTGGATTGGGGAGATAGGTCTTGAATGACGTTTTCTTGTCCATTGTTGCACTCCGTGTTGCCTCGCTTGGGGTCCTTAGCCGTTGGGAGTGTGGCTTGATGAGTGAGTTAGGATTGACCGTAGTGTCAACAGCGTGCAGTCCACCTAGTAATGATGTTTTCGCTGGTTTGGGGGATGGCCTAGGCACCGTAGATTGCCGAGTGGCTATTGGAGCCGAGTGGAGAGATGGCAAAGAAGAATTTGGGGTGACTCCGCTGATGGGTTGAGGATTTCTGGGTATGGCTGTTAAGCCAGTTAGGCGGTTCGCATCGTCATCGATCGTGGCCGATATTTCGGTGATAGGTAATGGTGGAATCGAGTTAGTCAGCCCAAGAGAGGACAGCTTGCCCGGGGTAAACTCTATGCTTCTTGGTTTCTTAGGCGCTGGCTGGTGAGGTGACGTTGAACTGGATATATCTAAATCGACGTCAAACATATGGGATCGATGTTCTGGTGAACATGAAGCCGAATTGATATTGCATGCATTTTGCGCATCGTCAGACTGAGAAGAAGCGGATAGTTGAGGGCGGACAATTTTTGACGAAGCTGAATGCGTGCTGGTGGACCTGGCGAATTCCCTTTGTAATGGGGTTTTGTCGGCAGCAATTTTAATGTTCTTGAACGGGGATCTCAAAGCGACGGTGGATTGGCTCTTAATGAATTGTTTAGCGGGTTCCTCTTCAAGAAATTTGAACAACACTGGACAGGATTTGCGTTGAATGTTCTTTCGTAGCCGAAAGCACTGGCAGGGGTGGTGTGCCATATTAATAGAACTTAGAAGGTTATGTTTTACTTTCTCAACAGGGACTCTGTCGGGAATATTAAATACCACAGCATTTTTTGAGTTACTGATTCTTCGAACTATTTCTGAGGCAATGGCGTCTATGAAACGCCCAGCCGTGACTAGGTCTAGGGTTGACGGATTTGTTGGAGGGTCAGAGATATACGTGAGCGGAATTAGCTTGGATAGGGTCGTATCAATCAAAGAAATGTGGCTACTGAGATTAAGAAGATTGTGTTCTATGGTCTCTGCCCTTTTGTTTGCCCCTCCAAATACATCGGTCAGGCTAACGGAACAAGGATTCAGTGGGAGTTTTGCGACTTTCGACTTGGCGAGTACTTTTGGTCGGATGTTGGTACGACCAACCAGTGAGGATGCGGTTTGTCTAGCCGGCAGTTTGGGCATTGCAACACTGACCGCGATTGCACTAGAGAGCTAAATACACAGAGTAGTCTTACGTTCCCCAATGTACAGGCTTACTGAAATAAAAACGTGTAACTCTGTGGCTCTGGATCAAAGAAACTTAAAACTATGGAACTGTTGATATAGAGTCTCTGAAATTAAACGAGGACTTCTTTCAGGGAATTCCCTGAATTAATATGCTGAATTGGGTGGTAGACTGCCACACAGTCGCGCACGATGGTGCCAACTTTTTCTTATTTTAGACACAAGTTTCTCTCAGTTCATATCCTGGGAAGCAGTTCAAAGACGGGCGGGATCAAAAATTAGACTGGAGAAACTTGTGGTCGACTGACATCAGCCATGCAGTGAGGACTGAAAACTGCTTGATGCCATAGGACTAAACAAACAAGTTATCACACGAGTGAGGGAGCCAGAGGTTGGTGATCGGCGTGACACTTAGTGGTGGCTGTGCATGCAGGGAAACCAGATTATCTGCGAACACAAGGCGAAGGTAACGTCAAAAGCATGGGGTATGGACTAAACCAGTATACCGGAGTTCCTCGACAAGTTTAACTGAATTCCTGTCCTATTTTTTTAACTCTGCGCAGTCCCCTCTCCGGTTTTACCGCTCTCCCCAGGAGCCTCCTCGTTCAGTAAGCTCAGGAAGGTTAAGAATGTCGATTAATATCGGAAGAGCTAGAGTTCTCAGTGTTTCCCTAATTCTCCAGTGCGTTTGCAGAGTTCTCCGCCACATCAGAGGATGGGAAGCCCTTTTTAGTGGTGGCCTTACAACAGCATCATACATAGTCGATTTGGGCATTTGGAAGAATATGCTGGAAATTGTTTCTTCGGTCTCCCCGTTCACTTTAAAAGTTCCTATCTCCGAGGCACGTCACGTGTGATCCCATGAAACAGGTGTGGGCAACTTACCCTGGAAAAGCAGGAAAATATAGAAAGTCTTCTACGCCTTTGGAGGCTGCATAGGAAAGAGGACTAATGGGGAATGCTTAGCAGTATGGGTGCATCAAATTACCGTGCGACAAAATGAGCACAAAGTGGCCTACAGAACAAAAGCACTGCCCAGGGAACAGATATGGTGTAGCGGCTTCGCAGACACCAAATTCAATAAAATACAATTTCGAGCTTAGAGCTTAGGCACGCTTTGTTTAAGTCCACCGGGGTGAAAATAAGAACACGTGAAAAAGAAGAAGAACCTTCGTCACACTACGTCAAAACGGCAAGGCGCGCTCCAGCTCATCAGCTCTGGTGATTAGCTAGATCAGCCTCCCTTCTCCTGTACTTCATACAGGGCAATCAATACAAGTACAAAAACCATCAATCGCTGTCGTTCTGCGTCTTTATTCGCTGGACGGGAATTGAGTCCGCTAGTCGTGCGTTCGACTAAATTGGTGAGCCCGTTCCAAGTTATTATTAATTTTTATTTATTTATTATATCGTCCGTGCCCTTCAGCGTTCCTTTTGTTTTCGTTGTGCACATACGTATTGAGCCTTTTTTGGTGTTAATTTCGATCAGCCATCGTATATTTATTTTGCTGTCTATTTGATATGGATGACGCTAAGTTAACTATGTCTGACCCTGCGGTGCCTGAAACGCTCTCTATTGCGCGCCCAGTGAAAGCGTTACCTTTCATTCCGGGTAATCCCTCTCTTTGGCTGACTCATCTGGAAGCACAGTTTGCTGCCTCCAGAATCACCACCCAGCAACAGAAGTATGTGCATCTCACTGCCGAACTTCCTTTAAATATTCTTGAAGCTGTCGAGGATATCATCTCCAACCCACCCACGGACAAGCCTTATGATATGCTTCACCAGGCTATCTTAGATCGCACCGGGGTTTCCGACTCAAACCGTCTTCGTCAGCTGCTTAATGGCATTTCCCTCGGTGACCAGAAGCCTTCACAGCTTCTGCGTCGTATGCGACAGCTGGCCAAGGGCATCCAAGTTGGTGACATGATGTTGCGAGAGTTGTGGATGCAGCAGCTACCCCAACAAGCGCAATGCACTCTGGCCCTTCTGGTAGAAGAAGTCTCATTAGACAGACTGGCTTTGGCGGCGGACCGCTTTATGGAAACCGCCTCCGCCCAAATTAGTCAGTGTGTTCGTTCGTCCACAACCACTACGGAGGCGACCCTCACAGATTTAGCTGCACAACTCAGTGCCCTTCGGGCGGACGTGACCGCTATTCAGTCTTCACGTTCGGCACGTCTTAGCCGCTCCCCAACTCGCACTCGTCGGCCTATTGCCGCTCGCAGTCCTCCTAGGCCATCCTCTCCCGATGCACACACTTGGACATGGTGTTGGTATCACCGCCAGTATCGTGCCAGCGCCAGGAAGTGTACACCCCCGTGCACGTTCCACGACAACCAGGGAAACTCGTCGGCCAACGTGTAGGTACGGCAGCGCTCGTTGGCCTCCCTACACCCTGCCGTCTTCTATTTATCAAGGACCTCATTTCCCACCGTCAGTTTTTGATTGACACTGGCGCACAGATCAGTGTCGTTCCCCCTAACCCTTCTGATCGTCAGCATCGGCACACTTTAGAGCTTCAGGCCGCCAATGGGTCTCGTATATCCACTTTTGGTACTAGGCGTCTCAAGTTAGATCTGGGGTTGCGTCGTTTTTTTCAGTGGACTTTTGTCATTGCTGACGTTTCCCAGCCCATCTTAGGAGTTGATTTTCTGCATCATTTCAACCTTTCGTTACATCTCGCTTCTCGTAAGTTAACCGACCCTGTGACTCATCGTGCTGTTGTTGGATCTGTCTGCTTGGTCAACGTTGTTCGACCGTCCGTAGCTCCTATCGCCAACGATACCTTCGCCAAAATTTTAGCTGAGTTTCCGTCTCTAACCGGACCGGCAAACCACTTACCCATGGTGCGCTCGGCTGTTGTACATCACATCAGTACCGCTGGACCTCCTGTTTTTGCCCGTCCGCGTCGCCTAGCCCCAGACAAACTGGCCGTCGCTCGTCTTGAATTCCAGAAAATGCGGGACCTAGGCATCATCCGTCCTTCGAACAGCCCGTGGGCCCCTCCATTGCACATGGTGCCGAAGAGAACTTCGGGCGACTGGCGTCCGTGTGGTGACTATCGTCGCCTCAATCAGGTCACAACGCCAGATCGATATCCTGTGCCTCACATTCATGATATCACGTCTGCTCTGGCTGGATCCACCATCTTCAGCAAAATCGACCTGGTCCGGGCCTATCATCAAATTCCGGTCGCCGACGAGGATGTTGCAAAAACCGCCGTTACCACTCCGTTTGGTCTATTTGAGTTTCTCCGTATGCCATTTGGCTTGCGCAACGCGTCCCAAACGTTCCAGCGGTTTATTGACGGTGTTACCCGCGGACTGCCCTTCGTTCACGCTTACATCGATGATATTCTTGTCGCTAGCCCCAGCGTTGACGAACATCAGCTTCATCTTCGACAGCTCTTTCAGCGGTTAACAGAGCACGGTGTTACCATCAATGCCGCCAAGACTGAATTAGGGCAGCCGTCATTGCTCTTCCTCGGTCACATCATCAACGCCAACGGCATTCGTCCGGCTGAAACCAAGGTCAGTGATATTGCTTAATTTCCACTTCCACAGTCCTTCAAACAGCTTTAACGTTTTAACGGCTTTGTCAATTATTACCGCCGGTTCATTCCACACTGCGCCACCCTGATGCAACCGCTCACTGATCTTTTGCGGGGCAAACAACGAACCCTCATCTGGACCGATCAAGCCCAGGAGGCCTTTTCTCAGCTCAAACAGGCCTTGTCGTCTGCGGTTCTTCTCCGTCATCCGGATCCCCATGCTCCCGTCAGTATCGCTGTTGATGCTTCCGATGTCGCACTTGGCTGCGTTCTCCAGCAGGCCGTGGACGGCGCCTGGGAGCCTCTGGCTTTTCACTCACGCCGCCTGTCTTCCGCAGAATCCAAATACAGTGCGTTTGGTCGTGAGTTACTTGCCGTCTACACCGCCATACGTCACTTTCGACACGCTCTGGAAGGACGGGAATTCATCATTTTCACAGATCACAAGCCACTACTGTATGCTTTCCGCAACGCGTCTGATCGTCATTCTCCACGAGAAATTCGCCAGCTGGATTTCATATCACAATTTTCTACTGACATTCGTCATATCTCCGGGTCAGCTAATGTGGCTGCAGATACTCTTTCCAGGATCCACAGTCTCGGGTCGCCCGCTGCTCTCGGTATCAATCTCGAGGACCTGGCACGAAGCCAGCAGGATCCTGAGTTTCAACAAACCATTCGCGATACAAGTCTCCGAGTGCGGGCTTTGCCTCTTCCGTCATCTGCTGGCACTATCCTCTGCGACACCACCTTGGACAACCCAAGGCCAATCGTACCACTTTCACATCGCCGTCCAATTTTCGATGTGTTGCACGGTCTATCCCATCCGGGTATCAAGGCCACATGCAAACTAGTCCGTGCCCGATTTGTTTGGCCAAACATGGATCGCGACGTTCGTCAGTGGGCACGTAACTGCATTGCTTGTCAGCGAGCCAAAATTCAGCGACATACCACCAGTCCAGTCGGAAATTTTGAGACTCCAGACGCCCGTTTCGCTCACGTGCACGTGGACATTGTGGGACCCTTGCCACCATCCCGAGGTATGATCTACCTACTCACTTGTATTGATCGTTTCACTCGTTGGCCCTAGGCCATACCCATTCCGGATGTTTCCAGTGAAACTGTCGCCCGTGCGTTCATGGAACACTGGATTTCCCGCTTTGGTTGTCCTACCACAGTAACCACCGATCGAGGAGCTCAGTTTGAATCTGCCACTTTCGACAATCTCCTCCAACTGACTGGCACTAAGCGTATTCGCACCACAGCTTATCATCCCCAGGCAAATGGCTTGGTCGAACGTTTTCACCGGCACCTCAAAACTTCGCTCAGTGCTCACAACAATCCTCAGTGGACGGACGTCTTACCACTGGTTTTATTGGGCATTCGCAATACGTTGCGCAGCGACACTCCCTGCACACCTGCGTCCATGACATTCGGCACCACCGCTCGTCTCCCTGGTGAATTTGTCGCACCCAAGGTGAGCGCACCTTTCCCCAACCTTGGAGACTACACTCAACGTCTCATGATCTACATGCGTCAGAAGATTGGTATTCCTGTCCGTTCGACAGATCGGCCGTCGTTTATTCCCAGTCACCTACATACGTGCACGCACGTTTTTCTGCGTACGCCGAGCCGCCGCCCGTTGACTCCAGCTTATTCTGGCCCGCACAAAGTCATTCGGCGTTTAGAAAAAACGTCCATCATCGATCTCAATGGTCGGCAAGAAACCGTCAGCATCGACCGCCTTAAGCCAGCGTTCGTCGACTCGGAAACCCAGCCTACGCCGTTGCCCGTCGATGGTAAAAACACAGACGTTTGCCCGACCCCAACAACATCTAGCTCCAGCACGCGTGAGTCACAGGTCGACCCCCCATTACGTTCCACCAGGTCTGGTAGGCATGTTCGTTTCCCTGCACGATTCGTTGACTTTATTGTTCTTACATAGATTTCCCCTTTTGATTGCATACTGTATCCAGTTTTTCTTATCTCTTCTAGGGTCAGTCGTTGTTTACCTAGGAAGGATCTGGCACACCACTAACAATGGACATGTGTCACTATATGAACATTACCATTTTTTGTTGTTGTTGTTGTTGTTGCCTACGTGCCTCGTACATGGTTTGGCACGTCCCTGTCCCCACTTAAGGTTTCTAGATAGAGAGCACGGGGAGAGGATACCCCACCAGTTCACGCGTGAGTAACCGTCTCTGCGGCTATATATGGCCCAGAGGTCATTAGATCACCTTAGAGGTGCTGAGCACAAACCTTTTCCAGCTGGAACTATTCAGCTGGTTTTTGGCTCAACTCACGACGCTCTCTTAGGTCGAAGTTCTCCTACTCGGTCGTCCTTCTGGAGGGGGACTGATGTAGCGGCTTCGCGGACACCAAATTCAATAAAATACAATTTCGAGCTTAGAGCTTAGGCGCGCTTTGTTTAAGTCCACCGGGGTGAAAATAAGAACACGTGAAAAAGAAGAAGAACCTTCGTCACACTACGTCAAAACGGCAAGGCGCGCTCCAGCTCATCAGCTCTGGTGATTAGCTAGATCAGCCTCCCTTCTCCTGTACTTCATACAGGGCAATCAATACAAGTACAAAAACCATCAATCGCTGTCGTTCTGCGTCTTTATTCGCTGGACGGGAATTGAGTCCGCTAGTCGTGCGTTCGACTAAAATGGGACCGCCCATATCGGCTGTTGACTCTCCGGGATAGTTTGGAGCAGCTGGATCCCAACAACCGCAGTACAGTCTGCGGTCGGTGTTTGCGGGCCAATCAACAGGCACTTAGAACTGTAAGTTCAAAAATAACCATCGGGTCAGAGGCCGCCATTTCGCTGTCCGTTTAATCTGAGCCTCGGCTCATGGAGTTTCTCCTCCTCGTTGCTTTTGAAGATGACAGACGTGCTACCCTCGTCAGAAAAGCAACGTCCCTAATTGCTACATACAGACAACACAGAAAGATCAATCCGCGGTAACCACTGGCAGGAGCTTTGACATCGAGCTTGTTGATTTGATAAAACAACAAGAAGTCATATACAATTCAGTGAAAATTATATGGAAGAACACACGCAATGAGGAAGCAGTCGGCGACCTAAATGGTGCCAAGATGGCCATTCAAGCCACTTGTTCTATTCCTGTCCTGCGACCCGAGCCGGTTTGTTTTACTCTCTTCAGTCGGTTATAAATACGAATGTTCACCGCGGCAAACCGATGCTGTTTACCCGTTCCCGATGGGTATGCGTCGTGTTGTCAATCAGGATAAGGGTGAAAGGCAAGGAGAGCAGTACTTTTCTTCAGCAGTTGTGATGATTGGTACTTTTCCAGGTTTAAACCAGAATATCCTCCAGTATCGTTGATTGGTCTTGTATGCAAAACATTTACGAATGTTGGAGTCAAATAATAATTATTCCATAGTTCCGGTATGCAGATTCCAAAGATATTACGTCTATGGTGATTGGGATAATACTGTCGGCGGCCGTTGGGATAGCATCTCCTTTGAACACATACTTTTTCCGAGACCAAATAAACAAATTATTATCACCAAACTTTAAGGAAAGCGATGCACATCCAATTTTGGTGCAGTTTGCATGTCTGGGTGCTGCAACACTTGTGGCCGCCTTCACGGCATCCGCGTTACTGGATTTGTCTTCGAAACGTCAGTTACAACGTATTCGACTGAAATACTTCAAGGTGAGTTAATCCCACGCAGTACGGAAGTCTCCAACTAAGTAACAATGAGTCTCGAAAGTGACCCGAATTGGTACCATCAGTGACAGCGAGTAATTTTTTGAAGAAAAAAACCAAACGTGTTTGATGTATGCCGAAGCTACAGATGAGAACGTGGCGGTCAGTATTTGGTAAAAGTCAAGTGACAGACAACTAAAATTCTGGTGTCCGTCGTTATTTTTCTTGTTGGATGCAATGCACGTCATACTGAAAACCAACACCGCAGGGTGTGTGAGTTGAACCCCTGGAGTAGCTCAACTGACTTGAACTTAAACCGATCTGTAAGGTCAGGTAAACCTTGCGATGTTGTTTCCTTATTACACGCGTTCGATAGTCCTTCCTACCACCCAGCCATCACAGGGGGGCGCACTTTAATCCCAGAACAGTTCCTCGCTGGACTATTTTTTTATAATTAGTCTGAGATTTGGACAGGTCTAGAACATGGAAAAATAATTTTACTTCATTGAAAAATATTATGGTGTACCAGCCCGGTCAGCCCAAAGATAAAGCGTTTAGTCTCAAAAAAAGTCCCTCAAGGGACTATTTTACGACTACTTTATTTATGTGGTATAAGTTGTGGAATTTCGCCCGTTGCTCCAAGTATGGTTCATAACATGGAGGTACGCCCTGACTAATTTGTAAACTGCTACATTATATAGGGATGTTGGGCACCAGAAAGTACTCAGGTCGTGCCACGTAATTTTCGAGGGTATTCAGAAACCATGTTATTTTCTTTAATGGAAACTGATGAAAGTTCATTTATCAGTACCTCAATATGAAGTAATGTAATAGAGCTTACCGAAATTTCAAAGTTAAACACGTAGGCCGCTGCATTCTCAGTGTGCTCAAAAATAGTCCAAAAATGTCCCTGTAGTGTTTCAAACGGGACTAAACTGGGACTAATTTGGGACGATTTTTAGACTAATTTGGGACTATTTTGTTGACTGGGTAAGCATCGATCACCTGTCCGCACTACGTCACAGCGGTCATCAGAGCAATGATTCCCACAACCCATAAAAAGGAGAATATTATCGATGTAGAGGACGATTAGCGTATACTACGAATATGTGCATGGGCAACGGTCAAATGGTCACCGCGCTTGGCAGCAACCATTCAGCTGAACAATAATCTATTAAACAGACTAACGGAGTTGAATCTCTCTGCAGATTTTTGCGTACCATAGGAGCACATCAGTCATGTTTTCCAATAATCGCCGCAATTTCAGATTATTGATCACCATCTTGAAATACTTTGTGTAAATGTTAGCCATTTTATCATACCAACGACTTGGGTGACGAAAGACCTCACACCAAATGCTCGACCCGATATACAAATACCGAAGGCTGTGTTGCGTGTTCGGTGCGCACGATACACAAGCTTTTCACAACGTCCACTATGTTCTGCTCTACTAAATCGGTAAAAACAATCACTTACATAGTGTAAGATTTCATTGATTTAATGAAATGATAAATTTCCCAAATGCCAACAGCTCGCAACCGGATAAAACATGTATTCTGCATATGACACTAATAACTCCTTGAACCGTATGGCACACACATGACAAAAATGAACTTTTTCAGTTGATTATTCGCATAGAAGTGTCTTCAAGTTAAACGAGTGACGAATTTATAATTACTACGATAAATATACACTACACGTAAATACACACTAAGTATAAGAAATTCTATTTCCACTCTAATATATAGGTATATATATATATATATATATGATGCACGTTTTTCTTCAAGCTTACTTAGACTGACTTAGTCTTTTACCACCTGCTGATGGATTCTGCTCTCTCCTTAAATGCACCAGCTGTTTTATTCGCTGGCCAGTGACCATCCCCATTGTTGACAAATCTACTGGGAGTTTCCAAAATACCTCTATCTCACTGGACTTCCACACTTGGCGTTTCCAACTCACTCACCATTGATAGAGATGCTTACTTCCAATCTGAGCATTCCTGTTATTTCACCACTGTCCTTGAATGTAAGCTTATTCGCACGATTGTTAATCATCTCTCATCAGATGGCTTCGTCGAGTGATTTCTGCGTTAGCTGAAAGTCTCCCTCACATGCACCTTAAATATAAACGCCCTTCTTTTATTCGTACTCCGTATCCTTACCACTACTGAGAAAGATTTTGGATTCTATCCCGCCGACTTGATGTTTTAAACCTCCCTTCAATTACCGGGTGAGATTTTGATCCTCCCGGTAACATTCTTGAGCCTTCTAACTTTGTCCGTCACTGGAAATCTTTTATGACTTCCCTTCGTGTGGTTCCCACTCATAATCACACTCGTCGAGCTCATAAACCTTCTAATTTAAACATGTTCTCATGATTTGTTCGTTGCGACTCTGTTAAAGATCTCCAACGTTCTTATTCAGAACTTTGTCGCACCATTTCTCGCGATGACGAATTCTTTGTTATTGTTGAAGCTGACAGACACGAGTCCGTTCACATTGAATGCTCAGCGAAAACTTGTCTTGATACGGACTGCGTTGTTTCCGGCTCCTGTCCAAAACCAAAGGTTCCTGTGATGAATACCACTGAATATATTTACATTTTCACTGGCTTGAGATCAAGCAAGGTGTCAGCGCAACAAAGACAGTTGCAAAATAAGGTGAGAGCAGTTGAGAACAGTAAAATAGACGGTGAATGAGAGAAAATGATTGGCGACTTTTTTCGCTTTTGGCCGTAAACTTTTTGATGCTTTTGGCATTTTGTTTATCGGAATGACTTTTATATGATTATGGGACTCAAGTGCTTCACAAACAGACCGCACAGCATTTGTGCTACTAAATTCTGTTCTCAGCCATCTCTCTCAACGTCTTTAACCAAGGATAATCCCTGTTCCTTGGGTGCTAACGGTTTATCAAATGCGTGAGATGGAACACGGTTCGGGGGAAGAAGTCAAGTGAATTCATGCGGGGAAAAATATGCAATAATAGGGGTGCTTCTTAATGTCAAACGAGAGTTCCGTTGTGCATATCGTGACAATAAACTGCTTCACTCTCCTGAACCGCCTGTTTATGACAAATGCCTTGGTCAATGCTGAACGTTTGGAGGCAGTAGATGATATGGAAAAGTGTCGCAATTCGCGATCTGATTTCATTCAAGATCTATTCTTGTCTACATGGTTTTCAATATTACCTTCCTTGACTGGCATTTTCCCTCTGTGGGTTCCAACTGGTTTCTCCTTTAACGGAGCAGCTCATACAGAATAATGAAGTACGGGTTTTGTTTGCAAAACCAAACTAAGTTGTCTTGACTATTTGAATTGTTTCAAATTGTGTATTCATTATTGTCTTTTTTTGACGCTACCCAAATTGGTTTTTTAAAAACCCAGGTTAGAAAGAACTCACTGTGCTGTTTGAAAATATATGGTGCGGGAGGGTACATTTTTAAACAAGTTGTTGTAATTTAAAAGTTTCCACCAAAATCTCTCGAATCTTTTGCGCACTTTGTCATGGGATGTATTGTATCTTTTAGTTGATGTACATAGGCAATCTTAGCTTTTGTAGGATTCCGCTTCCTATCCGTGTAAAACATCAATCAGTTTTGAGGAGCAGACTCGCGAAGACCAGGTGGAGTTTCATGCCTTTCCTGGATGCGTCGATTAAATCTTTACCCTCTGACAGCTGCTTGAGCACCGTTGCGCCTTTCATAGGCCCACTTTTATCGCTTCCTTAGATAGTTGCGCAATCTTGGACTATGTAAGTAGGTGCGTATTATGCAACTGCCTAATAAAAATACGTACCTGAGAACTACGTTTCAATCCTCATAAGTGATAGAACTAGCGCATTTGGTCGACTCTCACTACCGCTTACTTTTTATATTGTAGTGAAAGAAGCTAATTCTGTATCCCACTTCATTTCAATACTTTCATAGAGAATGTACTAAGAATGCGTTATCTGTTGTACAAAACTAGAGAGTTAAACTTCTCCCGGAGGATAGAGTTTTTGATTCGAAGTACACTAAAGTCATCGCCTTACTGAGTGACAATACACAGGCACTTCAGCACGCTCTGAACCACTTAACAGTTAGAGAGTCCAGATGTCCTATATGCCTTACTCCATTTAAGTTTAAAGCGCTTTTGAAAACTGGTTAGAGCTTTTGTCTGCAGTCACCTTTTGCGTGTTGGTAGCCGAAGATGGTGTTGAAGAGCTGATAAAATCAGGAATGGCAGAAGCCAGGCTCACTTGCGTGAATCTATGACGCCAAGACACCCGTCTGTTATGAAGAAACGGATCTAAGATACCACAGCCGGCCGCGTTTTGTTTTACGGTGGCGAAACCTAACCACTCCGCGCCATGGACGCTCAGTGACTTTCCTGCCTTTGACCACCAGTGTCTCCCCAACATTGCTCGCATTTGGTGTAAACACCGCATGAGCACCGTTGAGGTTCATCATCGTGTGTTGCGTGTAGATAGCTGCCATCATGATGAGATTTCACCTTGAAGTGGCGTGATGGCTTGCGTGCCTCCATGACCCAAAGAGCTATGCGGGATGGCTTCCTTAAACCAGAAAAGCAGTCGTACCTGACAGGTCAATGACTAGGGAGATGCCAAACAAAGTCTAGTCTTTGAACCAGTTGATGGGCCACATCTGGTTCTAACCACTATGCCCCTAGGGAGGACACTCCGGTGAATAAACAAGAAGGGAAACAGTTTGCTACCCTAAAACCTCCACTAGATGGACGTGCGAGTGGAGTAGCTGGGGTTTCTCTCGACGGTGGGAGAAGTCATCGCACTACATTGGGCAGTTATCGCACGCCTAAGCTTGCCAGCCGCCAAACCCAAAGGATGCTGCCCCATCCACATTCTGCTTGCTTCATTAGGTGCATGTGATTAGAGACTGGATCCGAAAAGCGGATCGACAACAGAGCACCAGTGAAGGCAAGACAGCATGTTTGCAACAATCAGATCTCGTGTAACAGACCAGAAGAACCTTTACGGGTTCTTCTGTCACATTCCCGTGTTGGATTATTGCCATACTGCCTTGTGGGTCACACTTATGAGTCTGAGGCTCCTGTTAAAGTTCCCAAAGAAAAACCCTTTAAGTGGTGTGGGCAGCCGCGAAATATTGTTTGCTCAGAAGTCTCCAGCACTCACTCAAGAAACATTTCTCATCTCTCCGCTCTTCATCGTTAACATCCCAATTTTAAAGGGATACGAAGGGCCACCATTAGTCATGACCAGGTACTTGTACCTCTCGGTCAGGGTAACAACTTAGAGACAGGAGTAAACGAGAATCCACTCTCTGACCCAAGCAGTCTCTTTACTTTGCTGCTTTTGACGTCCGCACACTTTGCCGAACGGGGAAACAGGCTGTTCTAGCTAGATCTCTTGGAACCTTTAAAATAGATGTGTGCTGTATGTCCGAAACACTCATACAAGACCCTCTCCAATATTAACATTTCCCAATCCAGATACAAACTCGGATTCTCGTTTCGCTGATGGCTTGTCGGATGACCCGATGTCTAGTGCTCGTGGTCAGGCTGGTGTTGGCATCGCTCTGAACATGAACAAAGCGTGCACTGCACGGATGGATCCTAGTCAGCAGTTGTCTGTGTTCAGTTCGGTTGAATGGTTCTGTGCAAGTCAACAGCAACAGACTGAATCATCGATGCCTGTTTGTTGTTTCTGCATGCAGACCAACTGACTGTAGCTCACCTGAGGCTTAAGAAGATTTCCACCAAAGTTTGTGTCGACTGCTCCACAGGATGAGCTCTTCGGACCTGTTGACTGCTGCTGGTGATTCCAATGCCAAAGCTGGATGCCTAGACGAGATGAAAAGACATATGGGTGACCGATATGACATCCCAGCCGATCGAACCGATAGCGATGACCGATTCCCTCAGCTTTTTTCCGGCGATAGACTATTACTAGCGAGTACAAATTTATCGCGCAAAAAGCGACACCGACTAACCTGGCATCTCTCTGCGCCTTCACAACGTTAGACCCCCAATCAACAGCATTACTCTCGATCACCGCTTGCGCGGATCAGCTCGAGACTGACGTTCTTTTTTGGCTTATTTCTGTAGACACTGTTCACTCTCCTGTCCGCAAGCATTTCAGCCTACGTCTCGTCGATGATCGGAACAACACCAAAGCAAACCGCCCCCGCAGCTGCTACTAGACAATAACCATAGATCTGGTTCCCAAGCAGAATTATTCACTAGGCTATCGTTGTGGTCAAATACCCAGGATCCAGAAAAGTGATGGATAAAAATCCAGCGAGCTCTATCTGAGGCTGCTAATGCTGCCGAACGCCTAACAGCTAGCAGAGGTAAATGCGCGCAGATCGATTCCTCCGGATCCCAGATGCGATGACGCACGATTTTTCAAACATCAACTGACTGGTAGCCTGAGAAACGATCGTGATCAGTGGTAGACTGCAAAGTGAAAGGAGATGAAGAAGGCTGCGGAGATTGGCAACACCCACATCCTTTTCCGTCTAATCAGAAATACCGATCTTCGGAAGCCAGGCGTTAGTGAACTGAATAAAGAGGCGAATGGCTCACTGATTCAAATTCAGGAGCATTGTTTAGTTCATTTTGCGGGTGTACCAGAGAAATTCATTTCCATCACAAAGTCCCTTTACTTGAACAGCCGAAGCCGAGTTCGGGCTTACGCTGCTCTTTCAGCCGAGCTCTCCACGATAAGTGGTGTGCGCCAGGGTTGCCTCCTTTCTCCTTTTCTCTTTAACTTCGTGATTCATGCGATCCTAGATACTGCACTTTTTCATGTGAAAATAGTAGTATTAAAATTGTCCTACGTTGAAAAGTGTTAGACCCTGAATATGTGGATCACTTTGTTCTTCTAAGTGAGGATCCAGTTAAGTTGCAAGCTTTTCTGTTCAGCTTGACGGACCGTGTAGCAATATTCGGTATGCGTTTTGCACCTTCAAAGTGCAAGATGCTGTTGCAGAATTGGGTTGGTCCAAAACCAAACCTTTCAGTATCTCTGGAAACTGTAAACCAGGTAGACAAGATGTGTTATCCGGGCAACTGCATTTCACCTACAGGTTGGATATCGGAAATGGTGTCTTTGCGTACACAGAAGGCTCGTTTGGCATTTGCCAATCTGGGTCATCTGTGGTGTCGACATGACATCCGCTAGTCTACCAAGGGTCGAGTGTACGCTGCAGATGTCAGACCCGTGCTTCTGTATGGATCGGTGACATGACCACTACGGGTGGAGGATATAAAAAGATTGTCGAAATCTTCGTAGTATTGTTCGAACCTGGTGGGAAATCCGTACAAGCAGTGTTAGGGTTCAGTAGAGACCCTTGGGTCATGAGGCAAATCGTTTTGTGAAGCACTCAAGAATATTAGGCTTAGATGGTTAGTACATTTGTTGCGCATTTCGCCTGATAGGATTCCTCGGCACGCAATGTTCGCTGAGGCGGGAAACGGCTGGAAGATGGGTAGGGTTGACCAGTCCATGAAATGGAGGAGAAGTATGAAAATTCTAATCCATGGACTTGGCCATGTAAGGCGAGTTAGACTTCCTGGGTGGGGTTCAGGATGCTCTCTCTTTCAGTGGTTAGACACGTCAGAGGAAGTAGCTAGATGCCGCGATCAGCGGCCCTCCTGTACTCATAAACTTTGTTGACTTGGTGCAATTATTCTTAGTTCTCTTATTTCTCTTTTTATACTCCCGTTCTTTCTCATTGTTTCCGGTTGAAACTGTCGCCAGGAGATGGCAACCAAAGCCACCACATGCGATGCGTGGTTAATAGTTGTCCGGTCTGACCTGACCTGAATCTCTTTTCTTCCCTCGATCATCTCCATCTAATCGATCGATGCTCTAGAAGTGGAGTATTGCAGTGTGTATTGATTTTTGTGGCAATCTCAACTGTTTCATTTTTGACATTCAAACAATCTTTTTTTCTGTCCACGATTCATCATCGATGTGATCATAACCACGTCAGACTATCCACTCGCAGACTGTCAATCGGTCCTATATGACCACATAGTCTTTTCTGATTTTACTATGCTGTGTTTGGCTCGAGCAATCACGTACACATTCAGACCGTCTCGCATGCACGGACACAAAGTTTTTGAATCTAACGTTCCCACTTACCTGTACCAGAGACTCTTTACTGCCACCTAACCCAGACAGTATACGTTACTAACTGACTGAGCGTCATGTGCTGCTTCTCAACGTGAACGGTTGGGCAAATAAGCATTACAAAGTCCGCCACAGAATCAAGTCATTTTATTTCGTTATGAACTAATCACCATTGGAATGCATCGTCTAACAGGAGGAGAGATCAGTGATCGTACACCGTGGCAATAAAGTCGTAGTAAAGTACGAAGTGCGATATGGTAACCCGTTTTTACTTGCCTTAGAAAGTACGTCGAAGCTACCGATAATAGTTTTTGATCCTAGAGGCTACCAACCTTCTGTTGATATGACCTTAGTATGCGGTACCTCACTTCATTTACCAAGAACTTATAACTAAGAAATTAAATAGCTAAAACGTCTTCCTACGGCTTATAGTGTAAAAGCTACCGAACAATGAAAATTGGCTGAGTTTCATACATATGCGCACGGTCAGTGTGTATATCCCCCGTGAAAGTCGTCGTGAAACTTCGCTTTCCTCGTTTTTGCTGTAGATCCATCTAAAATGCGTTTTCATTTTAAGTAATGCGCATTTCAATTTTAAGTAAAACATACCCTTGAATTACATAGGTCAGCATGTGTTGTTTGGTTTACTTCATTTTATCGCTGGTCAGTGACGAAAACGTATTTATCTCTAAACAGCTACCTAAAGAAGCTGAAATCCATCGTTACAGTTTTATTTTGCAGCAGGTCAGTGTTTGTATCAGAATATACACGGTTCTTTTAAAATCAAATTTTTCACTTTATCTATTATTGTCAAACCGTACATTTCCTGGCAAACTTGTCAGGCTGTCATACAAAAAACTGAACTAATTGTTTACTGATGTAATTTACTCACTTATTTTTCTAGGCCGTCTTAAAGCAAGATATACCTTGGTCTGACCAGCGGTCAGCGGGAGAACTCATCAGCAATCTATCGGACTGCATAGATACTATCGAGTTGGGCATTGGAAAGAAAGTCGGCGATTTTTTTCAAAATTTGAGTGGTTTCTTATCCGGTATCATCATTGCGCTTTACATCGGTTGGAAACTGACACTTGTGGCTTGCTGCACTCTCCCAGTTGTTGCTGCTGTGTTTACTTCTTTTGCTTTTGTGATGAAGTTTTTTACAAAGAAAGAGCTGTTAGCTTATGCAAAAGCGAGCTCTATTTCCGGCGAGGTTCTGACTGCAATCCGCACGATTGTGGCCTTTGGTGGAGAGCAGAAAGAAATTGAACGATACTCAAAAGAATTGCACAAGGCAGAAAAGGTTGGAATTCAAAAGTCGATAGCAGTTGGTGGTGGTATGTATAAATATTTCTTCATTTGTTGTGTTTACTTGAAGAAGTTTGAATTTGCGTGAAATTTACGTGACTGCGATAAGTTTTCGAAAGTGATAGAAAATTTATTTTATTTGTCACCTTTTGACTTGGTTTTCTGCTCTAAAGTGATCTTTCCTTTTAATGTATAGAAAAATCGATGCGCCATGTGAAATTTTATGGTGTAGTTGTAAAACCAGTCTTAAAAAAGGTTATCTGTGGTGACCGAAACGCCGACAACCTACCAACGATTTCGACTACACTGTGTTATTAAACAATAAAATTTTACCATAATCTTTCTTTTGGTGTTTGTAATAGAATTCTTCAAGGGATCAGATTTTAAATGCAGGTTTTCGGAGTTTCTAGTATTTCCGCTTGTTATTTTGCAGTCACTGGTTGCATTGGTCTGTCAATTTACTGTGCCGCCGCCCTTATTTTTTGGTACGGATTCAAGTTAATTGATGAGGATAATTACGACGCAGGATCGGTGATTCTGGTAAGCAAACAACCCTCATGACTAATTTGACTCAATAAAACAATTTTTGAATGAGTGAAAAGCTTTCTCGTTTCTCAGTCATGTTTTTGAACGATGAAATGCGTAAACCGAATATCCCAGAATAAAACCAGAATCCGTTCAAACTGGTGACGAGAAGTATCGATTTCCTGCAGTATAGTCAAGGGCATTTTTGAAGTAGAGCATTTACAAAGGAGAGTTCATGAAGGTAGCAGTTTATTCACTGGCAGTGTGATTGACTAATTTAGTTGCTGGCGTTCCAGGCCGATTGCACGAGCATGCCTCACAAAGTCCCCATGACTGCTAAGAATAATGACCAGAATGTGCAAGCAGTCTTTCCAGTAGAAGGATTTCGGCGCATCATGTCTTGGCTGTGTAAAAATACATTTCGTCAAGTCAAGTAAATGGCTCATGATTGAAACACGACCTTAATCCAATGGAATTTTGTTGGTGCAACTTAAACTTATTGAGCTATTTATTTGAATGGTAAAAAACGACCACGTCCGTCCATAACTCGAGAGCGTTTCTGAAGATCTACTGATTTGCCATCCATCCAGTAGTTATTTGGTTTGTCAGTGCTGACACATGCATCGTCATTAATATATTAACAGTTATTATTGTCATAATCACTCCTATTGTTGTTATTTCAAAGGTATTTGTGAACGTTGTTTTGGGTAGTATCTTTCTGGGGAACGCCCTTCCAACCATGCGATACTTTCTGAGTGCTAAAATTGCTGCACAAACCATCTACGGAACAATTGAAAGGGTGAGTTTTTCTTGTAATTTTAAGAAGTCAATCATTTAGAACTTCAAATTTTGGGTAATATACCATATTGTATTGACAGATGAGCGCAAGATACATTTTCTCACTATTTCCCCATTTAACTTCTCAGAAAAAGTATCTGGTTATGGGTTTTCCCAGTGTATCTATAGAAATCTGGTTGGCTGCGTTTTTGAATACAAATGTTAGTAATTCACAAGCGCATAATTTGAGGTTAAAGTTCTGAATAAAAGAGGTACCTACAACTGAAGTTGTTGAGGCATTATATATACTGACTCATGCATTTTTGGTTTTACTTTGTGCTCCACTTGCGGACACCGAACAAGTAGTTGCAAAATGTTGCACTTGTTTATTTTCCCTTGGCCATATTTACGGCTACCACATTCTCAGATGGGTGTAAATACTGATGTATGTACGTGTTTGTTGCTGCAAAGCTGCGCTGGGTATAGGAAACGAAAACCGATCTGTATGCATTTTTATTGGCTCGAGTTGTGGAATTCTTTCGAGTTTCGTCTTCCAGAAAATCATTTTCCACTCTTATTTGAGGTCATTTGAAGAATTCAATCATAAACGTGGTGAAATTGGCGTAAACTAAAAATTACTGAAAACAATGATGTGCATTCATTCAGTTTCGGGATAAATATAAGGATCATACCTAATGTACGCATATCAACATCTTCCACTCGGTTCCATTACAAACGTTGCTTTGCTCGCGCTAAAGCTTATAAATCTTTTGTAGTTCTTCATCTCGCTCGATTCCTCACCAATTCGTTTTCCATCATCACTGGTTATCTCATATATATATATATATATATATATATATACATATATATATATATATATATATATATATATATATATCACCGGCTTGAGAACAAGATTGGCGCTAAGGCAATAACAAGAGGAAAATGTTAGCAAGTTAAAGGGGGCATTAAGAGTTAATATTAGGATTACAAGCGAAATTTCTTTTCAATATTTCCACCGTACGCATTTTGCAGACTATTTTTGTCTGTTTTTCACATGTTTATGAGGAATGGGAAGTCACCAGACAGGGGCAACGTCTCGCAATCGTGAAGAAGAACACTACGAACTTTGACATAGTACACCCCTCTCTTGAGGGAAAGCCGCACGTTATGACACAAGTTCACGAAAGCTGCCCTAGTTCTCGCAGTTCGCGATGTGATCTCCCCAACACCATCTTCATCTGAAGCGTAGCTCCTGAAGTACTTAAGGCTGTTGAATACCTCTAACTGGTCACCGTAAAGGGTAAGTGCAATCACAGGCTCCTGCCAGTCTTGAAGAAGGATCTTGTATTTTGAAGACACAAAGCACATACCATATCGGGAAACAGTCGCCAAGCAATCTAATGTGTGCTGAATCGCTTGTGCACTGTCGCTCAGCAACGCGGCATCATCGACGTACTCTAAGTAAAAAACTCTGTTCCTTGGGAGGTGTTCAACCCCACTGATTGGAAGACCAGACAAAGCGTTTTGCAGAACATCATCCATAGCTGAGTTGAAAATAAACCGGGATATAGCGAAACCCTATCGTGCTCCACTGGAGACGGCAAAGAGTGGCGAAAGCAGGCCACAAGCCCTACCCCGACCTGAGGTGTGACAACACGATTCTTTGAGAACTGACACATACTTCTCAGGTAACCACTCCTCAACAAACGGTGCCACAGTGCAGACCCATCGACAGAGCTGAAGGCAGCGAGAATGTCTGGAAACACAATGATCGTTGACCTTTGGAAAGCGTAGCAGTGTTCTGACCGCTGTCGGAGGGTGAGTATTTGGTCGATACACCCAGGACCAGTACGAAACTTTCTAACATACTCCATTCCACCACATTTAAAGGGGGTTGGGGTGAGGCCGTCTGAGCTCGGCGATTTCCGACATCCTAGGGCTTGGATTCTGCTGCAGATCTCCGCCTGAGAAGGTGGATCTGCCGGAACAGCTATGGGAGGGTCTGACGCTGGAGGCCAGGTAAGCTATGATTTGAGGTGCTTCACCCAGCGTAAAAGATGTCGCTGCAGACTGTGGATAGGCGAACCGTCAGCCTCAAATCGTTTCGCTCGCATCCAATAACTTCCTATCGGTGACTCGGGTGAGATACGGTTATGTAGCAGCTAAATATTTACTTTCAGATGCATGAATCATATTCTTCACTCGACTTCGAGTCTACGGAATACGCTACTCTGGCTGTGTACATGGGCGAGCACGCAATATTAATTGAAACATATCGCTTCAGAGCGTGCTGAACTGTCTGAGCACAATATGGCGATGTTATCGGCATATTCCAAGTCAAAAACTGTTTTCTGGGGGCAGTTCAACTCTATCAATTGGTAGACCAGATAAAGGATTTTGCAGAACATAAAGATAAAAATGGACGAAGTGGGGACAAATGGGAACCCTACTGTACTCCGCTGGAAGCGACGAAAGTTGCTGAAATCTGGTCGTATTCCCTAACGCGATCTGAGGTATGACGACACAACACTTTGAAAAGTGACACACTTCTCAAGTACTCCATTTGTCAGCACACTGTTTCATGATGAATTCCTATTGATGAGGTCAAAGGTAGCGCTACTCACTAGGAACCCGATGATTGTTGATCTCTGGAAAGAATGACCGTGCTCTAGCAGCTTTCGTGGGGTGAAGCTATGATCAATGTGTATGCACGACCGAAACAAAACCTAATCTGCTCCCCGAGATTGACTTGTGGTGCAACTTGTGGAATGTTGTGAAATGCGGACAGCAACCGATTTCCCTAACAAAGAGGGGACCCGCCCAAAAATCGAATTTATCTATTGAACTTTATTCCGCCGGACTTTGATAGCTAATCAGAGCCTGGCACTTTGCGACGTCCTAAGGATACTCACCTCGGTAGGTCACTCTGACGCAACCGACCATGGAGCTCGCTTGAAGTGCTATGGACAAGACTGACGCTAGGCGCTAGCCAGACTTCTCAATAGGATTCTCCGCTTAATACTCATGACACCGCCACTGGTCTTGAGTTGGTTTTACATATCTTTTCGTTTACATCAAGTGGTTCCCTACTGGTAGCTCGGACAAGGTTGAATGGCTTGCGAGAACTTCTCATGGCAGAAGCACACCCATTTAGTGGTGCACGCAACGACCGGCAGAATTTGGCTTTCCTGTGCAAGCATAAGTTAGGTTCACGTCTTGGTATGGTTCATGGTTCGCAAAACTCGCTATCACTTGGCATTGACTGGCACGCGTCGAGAAGGTGTGAAGTTTCAACAAAAATCCAGTAAGCCATGACGCAACGTGACATACCAAAGTTCACTAATCCACTTGAATACAAAGCACTGTTGATAAGTAACCAGTGTTTTCTATTGTTTTCAGATGAGGTTATTTTTAACCCTTCAGATGGCGAGTTTTGTGAGACATATAGTCAATCTTTTCGGGGAAGATTGGTGCAGTCTGACCGTCACTGTAGTGTGCATTCTAGTGCCCAACGATCTACATAAACAACTCTTCGCAAACTATTACGTTTTTGGATTCACAGAGGATTACTTTCGTCCGAAAATCAGTCTTGTATACAGCTGCTCAGTCTGTGTATCATTGTGATGGGATAAGTCCGGGTCCATTTTTGGCTCAAAGGTGGTGAACTCCAGGTGAAGTACCGGTGCTCAGCGCCTCTGAAATTCGGACCGGTGAGAAACAGGTGATGGTCGGATCGCATAGAGAACAACGACTGCCCGTTTTCCAAACGACTGACAAGCAGTGCTTTGGAGACGTCGGTTGTCGAACACAAAAGACACCGAGCACCCTCAACGCGACATAGCCAGGTCTCGCAACCGTAGAGTAAAACACTACAAACCACGGTGACGTACACCCACCCATTAAGAGAGAGTCGGATGTCACGGCGAAGCCACAGATATCGCCGTTTTGCGAAATCTGCTTGCTATTCGTGAACTGACCTCCCCAACACCACCTCCAGCCTTTATCAAGCTTCCAGGTACTTATATTTTTCGACTACCTCAGACTGATCACAAGAGGTGAGTGTAGACACAGGCTTCTGTCAATGTTGTAAAAACACTTTGCACTTGGAAGGCGCAAAGTGCATACCAAATCTGGATACCTCAATCGCCAAGCGGTCCAAAGCATGTTGTATTGCCCATGCTTTATCACTCAGAAAGGCGATATTGTCGGCATATTCCAAGTCGGAAATTCTGTTTCCTAGAAGGAGTTCAACCCTAACCTTTGGAAGACCAGTCAAGGCATTCCGTAGCACATCTTCTATGGCAAATTTGAGGAGAAACGGGGATATAGGACAACCTTGTCGAACTCCAGTGGAGGTAACAAAAGGGGCGAAAGCTGGCTATAGTCCCTATCTCCACCTGAGGTGTGGCGATACAACGTCTGGAGGAATGGTAAACATTTCTCAGGTACTCTGTTTCTTAACAGACAACTTATTTCAAACCTATCGACGGAGTCGAAGGCTACGCGGATGTCCAGGAACACGATGATCGTCGGTCTTTTGAAAGGGTAACGGTGCTCTAGAAGTTGTTGAAGGGTGAAGATTTGATCGGTGCATCCACGACCGGCACGAAACCCAGCTCCACCCTCCTCACGCATTTGATAAAACCTGCGAAGTATGAGAGGTGCAAACGACGTCGACGCTATGGTTAGTGCAGTCACTGCGCGAGCTCCTCTTAAAGATGGGGACAACAGTCACTTCACCCCACAAGGACGGAAGCTGCTCAGAATACCAAACTTGAAAATAGAGCATGAAGTTCGCTAACGAGTTGCACCTTACCATCTTTAAAACGGGCTGGGGAAGACCCACGGAGCCCGGCGATTTGTGACTTCCTAAGGCCTGGATCTCCTTTCGGGTCTGCACCTCGGTAGGTGCATCTGTCGAAAAGCACAATTGGACGCGTGCCGGAGGAGTTGTAAGAGATGCCGACAGTAAGGGCCAGCTAAACTGTGTCTGAACGTGCTCCGCCCAGCTTTCAAGGTGCCACTTCTGATCGTGAATTGGCGAACCATCAGCTTCGAAGATTTTTTTCACTCACACATAGCGGCTTCCTACCGGTGACTCGAATGAGATAGAATAGCTTACGGGAATTTCCCGTGGCGTTAGCGTTTCCCATCTCTGATGCACGTTGCGACCACCAGATTTTGCGGTCCCTACGAAGAGTCGCGTTGTGTGCATGTCTCACTACGAGTCGTGCTTCGTTATACTCGCTTCCAGCCGGAATTGACTAGTGTGCGTCAGGAAGGCGCAGAGATTCAGCAGAAACATAGGGTCTTGCGGCTCAACGAGACAGGCCGCAACTTACCAAATCAGCAGAGTGGAATGCATTCTTGATAAGCGGCCAGTGCTGGTTTATGTTATCAGGTGGGGCTATAGCTAGATTGTCAGCTAGCGCTTTTTGGAAAACGTATAAGCTAGATGGATCGAAAAGCTTATCGCAATGTAACCGTCATTGCAGCATGCGTTTGGAACGCTCACTGGAGCACATGGACAGCTTAGTGCAAAGTAACGCGTAGTCGGAATCAAGGGGGTGCCCCATTACTGGTTATAGTCTTTTATGCAGCCCCGCCATTTGTGGCTTATGGCGATATGGCTTGCCTGGTCCATTGCCGGACTGGAAGAGGGCGGACTTCGCGTGGCGTACCAACGATTAAAGTGTCTGAAGTTCGTACTGGCGAGGAACAGGTGATGGTTTGAGCCCAGGACCAAAAGCCGTTCCCCGTTTTCCGAGCGACAGGAATGTACCCCCGAAAGGACCTCCTTAGTGCGCATCTTTCGATGGCAGCTGACAAGCTCTGGCATTCAGATCTGCCGAAATCACGATATCAGCCCAATTCGCTTTGTATACGAGGTCGTGGGGCTTTTGGTAGAAGTTATCTTCGATTACATCTGGGCCGCAATCGGTGGGCACATACGTCGAAAGAACAATTAAACTGTCAATCGGAACGGCGACTACTCGCTTCGCGTGAACCCTTGAGTCTCACAGCGCATAAACGACTGTCGACTGGGATCCAGTCTAGCAGCACATCTTCAGCTCTTTCACCGAGAGCAATGGCAACACCAGTAAGACCAGAAGCCATAGCCTCGGTATCCTTAGAAATCCGTAAGTAAAACTTCACGGAAGGGTTAGATAGGGGCGTCAGTCGAGACTATCTTATACTTTGATGTGATTTATGCATCTATGCGGCCCGCCATGTTATACACTGAGAATAGTCTTCAGGCGGAGATGATGACAGTTTTACACCCATATTTTAGGGCGAAATCTTGCAAGATTAGCATTCACCCCACTAAATGTTTTCGATGATTCATGAGTCAAAAGGAACGAAAATGTTTTAGGCCGAATCCATATGCTGTTATGAGCCTCCTTCAGCACACTATAACAAATAACCACCGTCATGCGAGACACCAAACCACAAATCAATTTTCAGGTACCTCCAATTGATAAAGATGCTGATGGACTCATCATGGATAACTTCCAAGGTAACATTCAGTTTGAAAATGTTTCATTTGTATACCCTACTAGACCAGAAGTGAAGGTGAGTTTCCTGTTCATTAATCGTAGAAATATATGTGAAATATAAAATTGTTTTTTGACACGAGTCCCTCCTTGCTAAATGAACTTCATAGGAGCATGTTTTTATTTGATTAGCCTAATTTGGCAATACATATATAATCAAATAAACGAAGACTGCTTTAATATAATTACCAACTAAGGTGGTGAATTTCGATCATCTGCGTTTTCTCTAACCTACAGTCCACCACCGGATATTACCGTGCCCTCTAAGTAACTTTGCAATACAGGCGTTTTCACTGCAGTTTGAAAGTGTTACGTAATGGGATACAGTATAATGAACGTTGTAGCGCGCTGGTAAAAATATTGTTCATGCTTTTATTTGTTGAGTTTCAACAATGGTGTTGTATTGGACACTGGTTTAACACAATAAAACGCTGCCTTGTCTTCTCAACAAATTGATAGGAGCGATTACATTGTTCTGATTCAAGAGGAATCGAAAACGCCAGCAAGGCCATATGTTTGGTTTGGAGGTTACTTCTAATTTCTACGTGAATTCAGAGGTATGAAAACTTTGACAGCAGGATTGGGCGACCGTTCTAACGACGGCTATGACCAGTTTATCTCTCATAAACAGCTCCATTCAGTAGTTTATTTTTGACTACAGATCTTACAAAACTTCAACTTGACATTGAAGAGTGGGCAAACGGTGGCATTGGTTGGTCCTAGTGGTTCCGGAAAGAGCACCATTATACACATGCTACAGCGCTTCTACGATCCAGAAATCGGGAATGTAAGTTTCCCTAAACTTCATGTGACTGATTTACGTGTAAGAGTGAGTTCGACACAACTGCCAAATGGAGCTTATCTTCGCAATAGTTTTCCATTCATTTTTATTAAATGGACCGAAATCGAAATGTTCAAGTTTAACGAAATTTGTTTAAGCCATTTTTTACATACGCCATTTTGTGATCGAGTTTCAAATAACCATTTCCTAATCACTCCTGATACTTTCCAGCTGAACGAAGAGCAAACGATTGTTTCCACTTTTGCTTGACAACAATATTATCGTAGGACAAAGTCCGGGTAGAAGATCTTCAGACGCACGTTAATATATATTTTAGAGGGGTAATTATTTACATATCCATAATGAATCATATCTTGACAACAAATAATGCAGAAGACTTTACGGTTGCATTATCAAGAGGGCCCTGTTTCGTATTAAATGTACTTCTAGTAGAAGGTTACGATGTTCCTCCTGTTGACTCTGTCGTTTTCTTCAAAATGTTTGAATTATTCTATTCTCTAGATGGATGGGAAAGTAGAACATAGAGTCACTGGCTTGGCATTCAGTTAAATAGTCATTTCGCCCCATTTCAACTGGGGCCTATCGCAGGGTCAGTGCGTTAGACCAGTCGTGTTTATTCGTGCAGTTGTTCATTTAAGAACAACCTAAATATCAATACCTCCAGATAAAAATACGTTCATTTAAACTCTAAATCAAATGTAAACTAAGAATTGAGATATAGATTTAGAGCAAACTGAATCAGATGAAAGGAGTGACAGTTATGCAACATTGTGATCGAAATTGTTCTGAGTTGGTTCCAAAATAGGTTCAACGCAGTCAGAAGACAGTTGCTTCGTGAAAAGCAAGACAGTTTGGCAACAAGCAGCAAGGCGGATTGGGAAATGTCACTTACCATACTGCTCATAGTATTAGTCCTGTATTTTCGAGGTTTATGTAGGCGATGGTGATTAACAGATGGAAATCTATCTTGAACCAAGAGTGGATCTCTGAAATCATAGTTCTGACTTGGTAACTGAAAATGAATGGTGCACTGATGTCTACGTATTTTCTACGAATACATCATCACACACTCATCATTCTGCAATGGGCACCAGTTGAGATGCAGTGAAATAATTTCTAAAGTCAATTTTGCAGCCCCATGTACTTTATCTCGTTTTTGAGAATATTTTCAACGAAGGGCTACAATGCGTGACTGGGAGCTGCGCTATTTTATGCTTTAAAAAACGGTTTATTTCATGTTACCAATTATTCGTAGATTCTCATCGAAGGGGAAAACATACGTGAACTGAATCTGAAAGCCTATCGAGCACAGATTGGGTGTGTGCAACAGGAACCAATACTTTTCGAGGGAACCATTGCTGAGAACATTCGAATGGGCAAACTAGACGCAACTGAAGAAGAAATAAAAGAGGCGGCAAAAGAAGCAAATGCGCACGAATTCATTTCAAAATTGCCGGACGTAAGTCTTGGTGTTGACTGTTTTGTTCCACATCATTGTCCTAATAGGTTATAAGCCAAGATAGGAAACCAGGTTCCTTCTTGAGTCCTTGGTCAAAGACAAAAAGAGAACTATGTACTATAGCAAATTAAAAAAATATATTCCATAATTGATTCGATTCCTGAAATCTCAATTATTTTGTAATTATCTCATCTCTTCATTATAAACGTTGACGGTGTGTGTGTGTGGGGGGGGGGGTTGAACGCTATGTGCAAATAGAGGCGATTCAAGTACATTTAAAACTTCGTGTCATGGCAAGAAAACTGGCTCATACCATTTGTGTGTATTAGTTTACCTGTCTGTTATGGAGCTGTTTTTTCGGCTGATTTGAGATATACGCACAGCATGACAAATTCATACGATAAGAGGATTTTTTTCTACCATTACAAATCCTCGAACAACCCGACAAATTTTAAGGCCAAATTTCGTCGGTGCCTAAATGTTTGAGGAGTTGAAGCTGGTCGCTTAGGTGAATAGGAAGATTTCTGCTGCCTCCTTCTGAAAACGTTTTGAGAGGGGCAATAAGATTTGGTCGGACTTAAATCAATAAATATTCCGTATGCCGAAGAAAATTGTTCATATACGTGAATTCAATTTGTCGAAGGGCACTAATTTCTTTACTGATAAATTCAATACAACTGATTCAATCTGTCTTTTTATTCATTCTTCTATTGAAATGTGCTGAAAGTGTTTTCACCACCGATAATTGACGTTTTTGAAGTGTACAATGAAAATCCAATAATTTATGAAGGATGTTCCCTTTTGCTTACTCTTCATTTTAGGGCTACAATACTTTGGTCGCTGAACGCGGCGGTGGCATGTCCGGAGGTCAAAAACAGCGTATTGCAATAGCAAGGGCATTGATTAGGAAACCAAAACTGCTGCTTCTGGATGAAGCTACTTCTGCTTTGGATACACGGTCTGAGCGCGAAGTGCAAGAGGCATTAGAAAAGGCTTCTGAGGGACGAACTGTGGTGGTTGTAGCTCATCGACTCACGACCGTACGGAATGCGGACCTAATAATGGTGTTAGAAAAGGGATATATTCGAGAGTCTGGAACTCATGACCAGTTGGTGGCACTAGACGGTCTTTATGCAACTATGTTGAAAAATCAGGTAAACAAATTCAACGGAAATAACCAATTTTTTTGTTTTGGACCGTCATAACCATCTTTTAAAATTATCTGAATAATCAAAGTCTTTGGTTAAGTTTCTGTCGCATTCGAGACTTTCATCTCACAACAACGTTTTAGGGAAGTGAAAGTGACTTATATTTGCTCACGCTCCAATATTCTTTTGGGTGACACTCAAGTTGACACTTGATCACAACACTTTTCTGGAGGGAAACGTAATAAAAGCAGCTCATGTTAAAAGCATTATTAGGTAGCACTGGTGCGTTTGTTAGCAAACATCGTTGCTTGTAATCTGTCGATGGGAAGCTACATTTATTGTTTGTCCATCCCAAAGACAATGGATATTTCACTGTCTTTCATCATTCAATCAGATTTTTGCATACCGTTCGCAGTTCCACGTTACTTATACGGTATAATTTATTTCTCCTAGTTTTATTACTTCACAGGGTAAAGCTGTTTAGTGTGAGAGATTATCATCTCGGGCAGGATTAAAATGTTTCATTGTGAGTACCTGAATAGAAGATATTTGGGTGACGGAATAGGCCTACATTAAGGTTCAAAATCTAATATGCTAACTAATGAAGTCGCGGCTGTTGGTTGTCACAGATCCTCGAAAAATTTTCTCTTAAACTTAACTATTTGTCATTCGCGGAAATCGCCGCAGTTTCCACGATATATTTCAATAAACGAAACTATTAATGTATTTATTCCGCTGTTTCAAAAGGAAAACGACCGCGCGTGCGGTGGAACATGCGTTGTGTAAATCGAAGGGCATATGGCCAACATGGTTCTATCAGTCTACCACTGTAGGAGACCTCAAATTACTGTACATGGAGTGTTTTCATGTATTTATTTTTAACTTTGTTGTATGAGGTTTAATTCACAATGAGATGAAGGCGCCCAAAGAGCATATTTCTGTGTTTTTGGTTTACACTATGAAAATGAGTGCGCATAAGCAGTCTTAAAACCTTATCCGAAATTCGCAATTGTTCACATTTCTGAGGTACGCATTCAGTGCAAGCCTGTGAAGCGGCCGTATTTATAACAACTTGAGAAAGTAATGGAGGTATCCCATCGAAGGTTACGTAGGGCTTATCTAATATTTCCACTGTGGACATTCTAATTCCATTTCTGGTTGTCTGTTAGTGGTTTGTTGAGCGATAATCCTTTTGAAAGTTTTCCGGCAAGCATTTGTTGTACCTAATCACCTTGTAAAATAATGCTGGTTGACATCGGTGGATTATTTCAGAAAAAATCTGAAACTGAAGATGAACACGAAGATGAGTTCGATGACCAGTTCAAACCTGCGGCGCAGTATAAAGTCAAAGAAGAAAAAACACCGGCAGGCATCTGGCGCATTGGAGATCAAGAGGATGTAAGAGTATCATTTTGTTTATTTTCATTTTTGCTTTGTAAGCATCTAGAGGCGAGATAGTATGGTTGATGTCCTTATTATTTTAGTTTGAGTCAAGCGGAGCACTACTGTCGTCGTACTGAGTACCATCAACCTTCCAAATTGAAATACTGAACGGAAAAACGGCATTCCGTAGAAAACATTTTATTGACCGTAACAAAAATAAAAACTTACGGTCGCATTTTTTATTGTTGTGATTGGCGATTCGAGAACAGCAGCCAGAAGGTGAAAATTATTTTCACTTTTACACAAACTGAACTCTTCAACCGTTACAAATGAATTGATGACTCCAAAAAACAAGAAAGTTGTGGGGGATTCCATTATGCATAATGCGACTCGCCATACCGTATCATCGTTAAACTAACCAATAAAACCATGGGAGCGCTGTACAGCGGCTCCATCACTTTTCATCCTTGTTCAACTTTCTGTCATACATCGCGGGTTTTAGTCCCAGTGGGAGCTCGGCGGATGTGCACTTATGATTCCTAATAAGGATGAATCAGATGTACGGTGCCCCTGTGGTTTTTCAATGGCGAACTGAGCGTTGGTACTGAGATGAATCCCATTATAAATGAAACAAGTCTCCTTCTACTAGCCAAGCTCTCTATGTTCATCTCCGTAACGAAGTGCCTTCGTTTCATCTACCCCTCCACGGAGCAGTCATCTTTATGAGATTCGATCACGGTGCGAAAACCCGACTATTAGCGTGAAGAAGCCAGTGACGGAAGGGCGCATATAATCTTGTTTTGACGTGTACGAAGTCGTTCATTGTCATTTCAGATGGCCTGGTTGTAAGTCGGTCGACCAAAATTGTTCACCTGATGTTCGCGTTCTGGAGGTTTCCAGTGTGTGTATGCTATTGATGATGCCTGTCAAGGATGAATCAGGCGTGTTTTGCTTCTATCACTTTCAATGGTAAACCGAATGTTGATGCTGCAGGATGAATCTTATAAACAAGGAAGTGTTTGATCCGTATTTAAGAAGCTCTATGTACATAATACAGGTGATGAACTCATTCATCAGGTATACGCCACTGCACGTAAACTTGAAATTTTACATTTTTCGTTTCGCTTGAATTTACCATTTGAACAGCATCGCAAATGCTCCCCATGAAATGGAAGTCATGTAAAACACTTCTTGTGTTCATCATTTGACCGTTGGGTTAGGAGCTATTTTTATTCAGTCAGATTCACATAAATGAGACAATCTGATTACGAAAATGGAATTAACTCTGCGGTTCTACCGTTTATGCAAGCCGAAATATTCTCTCTTCACCACCAACGAAAATAAAAACATAGCCTTCTCTACTGTGTGTTTGTGGCTAATTTCAGCTTCTATCTGAAACCATTGCATCTGAACTCACGGTTGGTCAGCGAATAAGTATTATATCACAGCGGATGAAGGCTCGGGTAAGTCAGTAGTTTGTCCATGAATTATCTATCTGGAAAATATCAAATTGTTACCGGCCTTATCATTTTACACTCACAGTGTTCGAAGATACGAAGTAGTCCGGTATTCAGAGTTTTGCGACTCAATCGGCCCGAAACAGGCTTCATTATTGGTGGTTGTATCTCATGCGTCATAGCTGGTGCTACAGTCCCGTCATTTGCGGTTTTATACTCCGAAGTGTATAATGTAAGTCTTACTTGTCGTTGCACTTTGATTCCAACCGAGCTTTTTTAAGTATTCGTTCATATGATTTTTCTTACATGTACATCAAGGAGCATATAGAAAACCTTCACAATGTCACATCATTTGATCTCAAAATGACCATTCAAAGATTCTTCCGTGAACTTCAATATAATTATTTGGTAGTTTTCACACGGTGTTTAACAAAAATGAAAACCCTTTGGTGTAACTGTTTATAAATGTTCTGTTTGGGATAACAGACCCACACATCGGTGTGTTAGTTCTGGTTGTTATCTCACGGCTTAAATAAGTTGACAATGAAGAAATTCAAACTTTGGCGATTGTAAGTGAGGTTTATTGAAAAACCATTCATACTATGAATGTGTTGGGGTGTAAGCCCATTACTGAACAAAACAGTTAACTGTCTAACCTAGTGCCTCCGGTCATCCAGCAAGCATGTCGCGTAGATCCAAACGCAAAAGACGAGTGTATTCTGTACGGGCATAGTCATTTCGATCTGTCACCCCACGGCTACGAATCTCGGGAACCAGTGCGCACTGAGAGCATCTATCAGCTGGCTCGCGTAAAACGTCTCAGTCAGCGTAACCTATTCAAATTGAGGGGCTGATCTATTGGAACCTTATGTGGTTCTTCGCCACTACAAGTCTCAGGGTTCGATTACCAGATATCCCCAATAGTGCAGTGGGCCCTCCTGGCTATGGGGTATATACCTCTTCCACTGCACTCACACGCAAGCATGTTATAAAAAAAACACGTTTGGTTCCAAATACTTTACGCGTATTCTGTGAATATCTGATCTGACTTTCTCCTCAAGTTGGGGCAGTATCGAGAAGCTACCAATTCCACAACATTAGTAGTCTGATATTTTCTGTCCGTATCAGTCAGGTTCATGAGCCGTATAGAATAAAATACCTAACTTTCACAATGGATTAACAAATGGCATGGTGACGTCACATGTGGATGGGGTCAATAAAAGTCGGAATGGGCTGTCCGCATACGTGGAGGTACTTTTTGTTCGATGTATAACCCCCCGCAATTTACTTGTATTCAAAATATATTCCCACTGGGTGTTCTCTTTTTATCTTAGAAAAACGCCGTTTATATAAAAGCTAATGAAAAAAATTCTCTCTTTTGTCTAACAATAAGTCGTGTGTGTCTGCCACTGTGCATTTTTACTGTAGTAATAAATTTAAAAGGCGAAAATAGCAGTTCAGAGATACACGTGAGAGTCAGTTACATACGATAATTAGATTGATAAAACAAAAAAATATCCGATTCCACACCGGTTTACATTAAAATCATTATCAGCTTCTATTGTCTTACGCTAATCTTTTCTTATCAGGTATTCCTCATGCCAGAAGGTAGCGAGAAACGGGACAAAATAAACCTCATATGCGGAATGATGGCACTTGTTGGTTTCCTAAGGTTTTTCGCACTTTTGCTTCAGGTGAGTATTAACTCGTTCAAACCACTTTAAAGTCGTTTAGTTCTCTGGAAGAATAAGACGAATCACGTGTTTATCAATTTTATCAAAGATACGAATAAAAGTGGCATACTAAGAGAAGCGTTTTTTGGTAGTACTGTTAAATCGAACAAAATTCACAGTCAAAATAATCCAAAATGGGATGGATGTCTAGAAGTCCGTCAGCCTCTGCACTAAAATTATGAGATGAATTTTGAGTAAAGATTTTACCTCAACTCATTCATTTGTTTAGCCACGCGATAGTGAAAGCTTTAACGTGCAGTTATATTTCGCAAGTTTTGCAGTTCAACCAGTCGAATTTTTCAATGGGTATGACGCCAGCTGTGATGTTTCAAGTTACAAAAGGCTCAAGTCTGACTTTTTTCTGCGCCCTCTCTTAGGGTTACTTTTTTGGAGTCTCCGGCGAAAGGCTGACGAAGAGAGTACGCTCCCAATATTTTGAAGCAATGCTCAGACAGGTTAGTATATTTCCCGACAACCTATATATATATATATATATATATATATATATATATATATATATATATATTTGGTATGACTTATTTGTCCCTTTCGATAAATCAAAGCAAAGTACTGGAAGACAAAGCATTTCTCCACCTAAAGTGAACACTTATCAATGAGATAAGCTAAAAGTCAATGTGATTTTCATCCCGTCTTCGTGAATCAGTCCTCGACAAAAAACATTTTCTGAGGAATTTAGTGTTCCTTATCACTCACAATTGATTGCACCTATACACTCACAGTATCCACAAGCATTTACTTGAATTTTCAAACAATGGTTTTCATGTATCAGCTAACCTTTGGTAAGCTCAGTATGCGCGTCAAATTCGACGTAAGCACTTTTAAAATTGATTGCCATTTATCCCGTAAATTGGTCATCAGCGTATGTTATTGCACTTTACTTCACAGGAAATTGGGTGGTTCGACAAATCGGAAAATCAGCCAGGCGCGTTGACTGCTAAATTGGCAGCCGAAGCTTCGAAGCTGCGATATATTTCGGGTTCAGAAGTAGGGACTATCATGGAAGCAGTGGTGGTGACGGTGGTTTCTTGGGTGATAGCATTTGTATACGGTTGGCAGCTGGCTCTAGTGTTTCTAGTCTTCTACCCTATTATTGTGCTAACTGGAGTGGCCCAAGTAAGTAATTCACATTATTATCTCATTCTCGTTATATTTGGTCATTTGTTATATTGTGGGTAACATTATATATATATATATATATATATATATATATATATATATATATATATATATAGTGCAAACGCAACAACAGCAATTAGAACAAATGAAGGTAGGAATAAAACAGTGCAAGAAGAAGCTAATTAAAACATGGTGTGCTGTGATTATTGTGCTTCAATCACGGTTCATTTTATGATATTTTTAGTCATTTTTTGTATAGAACACGAGTTCGATAGATAGACCGCACTGCATTTGCGCCGCCGACTTATATTCTGGGTTATGTCCCTCAACGTATCTAACCAGCAACAGTCCTCGTCCCCTGGGCCCCAGCCAGGGAGGCAAGAAGCCCCAACTGAAGCCAACTCTAATGTCAGCTTCTTCACCTTCTACGCCAAGTCAGTGTCTGACCACCGCATCGCTTCTTTCAGCCCTGCCTAACACGTGCGAATAGAGCACAGAAAGGGATACATAAAACATTTCCGAGCTACCGGAGGCAGTGTAGAGCGATCATTTTGGTCATTTGACGGCTATCCGTGCCCAATATACAACACCGCACCTAGTCATTGCTCACCTGATGTTCCCACCAGACGCTAGCAATGCTTTGGAAATGTTGGTTGTCGAACACGGCAGGACAGCGAGCATCCTCGACGCAGGGTGGTCAGGTTTCGCAACTGCGGCTTCGTACACCCGTCACTAGAGAGCCGGATGCCATGGCGACGCCACAGCTGTCACAGGTTTGTGGAAGCTGCTCTAGCTCTCGCTATTCGTAGACTGATCTCCTCTTCAACACCATCTCCAGCTGTAATCAAGCTCTCTAAGTGCCTGAAGCTTCCGATGACATCTAACTGATAACCGTAGTGGGCGAATGCAGGCACAGACTCCTGCCATTCTTGCAAAAATGCTTTGCACTTGGAAGGCGCAAAGTACATACCATATCTGGATACCTCCATCGCCAAGCGGTTCAGAGCGTACTGAACTGTCTGTGCAATGTCACTCAACAGGGCGATACAGTCAGCATATTCCATGTCCAGATCTGTTGCCTGAGAGGAGTTTAAATACAACACTTGGAAGACCAGATGAGACATTCTTCAGAATATCCTCTATGGCAAAGTTGAGGAATAGAGGGTATATGGCAATATTTTTATACGCCACTGGAGATGACAACAAGAGGCGAGAGATAATTATAGGCCCTGACCTGACCTGGGGTATGACGATACAGCTCTTTGACGATGAGCACGTTTCTGTGGTACTCCATTTCTAACCAAACAATTTCATAGTACAGACTTATCGACGGAGTTGAAGGCCGCACGAATGTCCAGGAACACCATGATTGTTAGTCTTTGGAAAGTGTGACTCTGCTCTGCTGCTGTCGTAGAACGAACATTTGGTCGACACGTCCACGACCGGCTTGAAATCCAGCCTGCTCCTCACGAGTCTGCACTTCACGCGTTTGGTACAAACCAGAATAAGGTTTATACCCCTACGGTTAGCACAATCACTACACGAACGCTTCTTAAAGACGGGGACAGCGGTCGATTTCCCCAACAAGGAGGGGGCTTAGAATTTCAAACTTTCAATGACAACAAGCTGTACTTCACCATCTTTGAAAAGGGCTGGGGGATAGCCATCGGAGCCCGGCCGTTTATAACGTTATAAGCCATGTATTTCTGCGCGGATCTCCGCCTCGGTAGATGAATTTTTGGATACAAACCACGGGAATGTGCCGGGAGAGCTGTTGGAGAAACTGACGCAGAGAGCCAATTGAATTGCGCTGGAAAGTGCATCGAGCGTTCGAGACGTCGCCACTGATTGTGAATTGGCGAACTGTCGGCTTAACAGATCTTTTCACTCACACCTAGTGGCATTTTACCTGTGACTCAGATGAGATAGAATAGCCTTTGGGAATATTCTGTGGCGGCATCACATTCTTTTTCTGACACGAATTTCTACCACCAAATTTCGCGGTCTCTAAGACGACTTGCATTAAGTGCCCTCTCGTTTGCAGCGCTCGCCAGCGGAATAGCACTATCCGCAGTGTTATATACTCCATCATCACGTAGAAACCAGGAGTAGTCGGTTGTCCGGGACATATCATCGGGCACGCCATTTCAAACTTACCAAGGCCTCGCATTCTACACGGTCCCGTTTGCAGGGTCGCGAAACATATGGTATGCTGACGCAGTGTTTTTCCGTGGAGGTTTCATGAGCTCGATCTGCAAAGACACAAAAACGAAACTCGGTGAGCCGGAACTCAGTAAGTCCATAAGCAAGCATCACCACTTACACCGATAATGATGGGCTTGGCAATCTATGTCTGAGCGCGTTACAGTGGCACATGAGCAGCTTAGAGTCAACTAGTGTATGGTTGGAGTAAGGGTGAGTGCTGCAGGACGAACGAAAACCTGGTATGTACCAAAAACGTTCCCCGTGTTTGTACGACAGGGACGTAGTCCAAAAATCCTTTTCAATCCGACGGCTCACATTGATTAAATTGAATAGGGAAGCCTCTGGGTTCCCATACATATATGTGTATCACAACGACGTTTACCGTCCTCTGAACGGAAATTCTGCAGCAGGAGCAAGATGAGAAATTATATTGCCCCGGTAAATGATGTCTTATTATTTTTAGGATTAAAATAAAAAGCAGAACAATTTGATGCTTTTACTTCTCTACAAACAAAGCTATCAAATTCTTCCGATTTTTAATTTACTCCTAGAAATAATGTCACCAGTATTTACCGAAGAGTGAGTAAAAAATAAAGTCCTGTATTCTATTTAAGGCCCATAATTATTTATACCACGGAATAATTAAACGATACACGGGTTTTTTTCCGACCTTCACTTTTTAAATTTTATCAAAAGGTCCAGCAGTTGAATAGGAGAGCAGGAGGGGACACAGATATGAAATCTATGCGCCTTGCTCAAGAGGCAATTTCTAATTCAAGGACCGTGACTACTCTTATCTTGGAGGACTTCTTCTACGAAAAATTCAACTCCAGTTCATCAAGTAATTTTAAGTGAGTTTCTTTTGTTCCCTTGTACTATGACTCATTGTTGTGTTTGATCTGTCTATTAAGCGCTAAACAGTGTCGTTCGCTTTAATCGCTTGTGAAAACTGAAAGTTAACGTCAGTAAGAAAGAACAGAACCAGTCGGCGTATAGATCTGAGTTACATATTTACCAAGACCAGCACAGTCCTGTCCCATTTATTTTTTGACTGAGATTAAGAATGGTAGACCGCCTCACGATTGAAAAACCATCCTTTCTGCTTCTTCGATTTTTATTCTTCGTTTTATACCACCTCTGACTCGATGATTCTGCAACAAATCCCACGGTACTGAAATGCGAGGTAGTTGGTTGAAATGACTTTTATGTACAGTGTTGATGAATTGGTCCTGCGATTGAGCATCATGATGTGTTATTGATCCCGCATGTTTATTCAAAGCTTAGCTGAGTATGCCCACGATAGAAAAGGCCGAGACCATGTGATCACATGTATTAGGAAATACGTGGTGCGACTGTCAGGATAAGAACGCAAACATAAAGGGAGCGAGACTGTGAATGTAATAGTGACGCTTTACATTCCAAACGAATGAGCGGCGTGAGGCAGACGAGTTATCTGGGCCTGTGTGTGCAACAAAGCCAGCGAGTAAATATGGGCAAACCATGACAAGATAAACATGTATGATTGTCGATAGAGATCAGACTTATAGTAAGTGCGAAACAAGGTCAACTGACTCTCGGATTCGCAAGGATATCAGGGGTACTGAACCAATACAACAGAATAATAATAGCTATTTCCATTGTCGTCTCCGTTAACCATTTAGATAAAAGCAGATTCAGTCCTGTGGTTAAAGTCAATGCTTCACTCAACACTTCTTTTAGGTTCATTGGTTCTTTTCGTTTTTTGATCTATTCTTTTCATGTACCTCAACATTAATATAATGTACAGTTGCCCTAGAAATAGTCTTCTGCTCCGAAAATGGTTTGGTATAGTATCCATGTAGAGGCATCTATAGGAAAGCCAAGCAGTGAACTACAGGGATGACACAAAAAGTACGGAGAAATTAGGGGTTTCAGGTGCCTCTTGTTTTCCTGACCGAGATCTTAAAAATCCCGTCGCTAGTCAGTCATATACGTTAGTTGATATGGCGACGACCCTGTTGTCATTTTTTGTCAGACTAGCACTTTTAAGAATCTGTGTGCAAGCAGGTTTTGACCGTATTCTCGGTGTTGCAACAAGAATGACACTCCTATTTCCCTCTTTTCGACACTTCATCTGAAATTCCTCTTTTTGTTCGTGTCAATCGAGAGCAACGCAGCACGAACTCAAATTTAATACTATCTCTTAATGCACAATGGTGGTAATATTGATTTTTCCATAAAATTAGATTCTAGCGCTTTTTTCACAATTAAACATGCACTCAGTCTGTCACCACTATATATCGTACCTTTACTGTACTCAGTTTTGTTGACAGATAACTGCTGTACACACAGATAATCATGTCCGACAGCTCACTTTTATCCCTTGTAACATCCTTTTACAATCGCTTTTATTTAACTGATCTGTTTACAGGAAAATAATGAAAGCTTGTCTACTGAATGCACTTATGTATGCTGTAACCCAATCCGTGTTCATGTTTGCCTTTGCTGCCGTATTTGCATTGGGAGCTCATCTGGTTGTGGAAAAGACTTTGGACCCACCGGCGATCTTCAGGTAAGCCAAATTGTGAACTAGAAACTACACTCGAATGCAGTTCAGCTCTTGAAAGACAATCTGAATCCGTTTGTAGGGATAAAAGTGGTTGTACCATTTTTGTCTAGAAAGGTGCTTGGTTTATCTGGAGTTTAACAGTTTCCAGCCGATTGTTTTGTTCGTGTGAGCTATATATATATATATATATATATATATATATATATATATATATATATATATATATATATATATATATATATATATATATATATATATATATATATATATATATATATATATATATATATATATATATATATATATATATAACGGACCTGGCACAGACAGCGTGCGGAAAGGTAAAGGACAAAAAGTATGTTTGTGGTTCTGTATATGGAAGGGGAAGGATGAGGAACTAGCGCAGCATTCCATACAGGACTGACGCCGCTGACAGTGGTTTCGGGCCATATCCGTCAGCTCCTCTGACCAACTGTTTTCGGTGTCATTCTGGCTGCAACCTGATACATAACTGTTGTATCCGTATTTACCAGCAGACCACGTAATGGTAGGATTGCATTTATTTGTGCGAGCGTAAACACAAAACCCGACCGTAGCCTACGAGTAAGCCGCAAGCAAGTGAGTTGGCATAAAGAGCTAAACTACATGCACTGTCACGCGCAACCGAGTAAGACCAATTAGTACATAGCAAAATCGATAAGTTACAACGGTTGACGCCAAAACATGATTAAAGATCAAGGCAAATCGGGTGTATTTCCGTTCATGAAGGGAATATTGGTCGATTGTCCGCGCAGTGTGCGAGACTTTAATCAAACACAACAGTAACAAAGGCCCCATTGAGGCTAAATTGACTGTCCACCAGGCCGCCGTTTACAGTGCTGTCCAGTGGGGGCGAATAAAGCGCGTCGGGAAAAACGCTGGAAGGACATCCGTAATATGTGACGTGGTCATCGTAGCCATTGAAATGATGGAGGAGTGATGAACAGTCCACTTTTGATGTAATCCTGACACCATACTCGTGTGATTGATCGTAGACACCATTGGTCTAACATGGTCAACCGGCGCAGATCTTTTTTAACTGACGATGTTTCGACCCATAAAGGAGTACCGAAGGAACTTCGGCTTTATAGACTCTACTCTTTAGGGAATGCCTGATGTTGCGACGACGCCACAGGTGCCTTAGACTGGCAACAGTCAAACGAGCCTTAGAGATGCGTAGCGAGGTCTCGTCGCCGACACCTCCACCAGTGGAAATGCAAATTCCCATGAAGACAAAGTTGTTGGCAGATATCAAACGTTTCCCACAAAGGGTGAGTGGAAATAAATTTCTTTTGTCACCTCACTAACAATGATGGATACGTCTTCATATGGACATTAAACCAGGAATCATAGTGAATCGTAAATTTAGCAAAATAGCACGTGTCACGATCGAATGTTGGTTGCATTTGGTCTTCCTCTCATCTGGGTCATCAATTTGCGTCGTTTCCGGCAGCTCAAATGTGCTTTGTTCATATCTGAATAATGTTTCCCTTTTTGTGATTTATGTGCACACCGTGTATGAACCCGGAAGGGACGACTCAGTGGTCCAACGTCGACTTGGAATGAGGATCTGAATGATCTAGCATTATTACCAGTTTTCGTTGCCGTTTCCGACCTACTAAGGTTCAATCAATCAGGTTTGTCGTTGTTAGAAGACATTCAGGCAAATAGCTCCGAATGGAAGCCAATAAAGCTCATTCAGTACGACGTGCTTAGGTAGTTTTCGAGTTTCATTGATGGCTCAGAAAGAATGCCGATTAACAAGCATCTTCGCAGGCCCTGGATAAAAGAACACGCAAAAAACACGATGGATGAGCAGTAAACAAGCACTGGGCAATTATAATGTACGTTGATCCCAACCAGTGGCAAGAGCTTTGGATACCGATCGTGCTTATAACTATCACTGCCCTATCGGTTATGGCTTACCGAGGAACCCTGTTTTCTTTTCTTGATCCTGAATTTGAACCGATTTTCAACATGAAGCGTTATCTTACAACGGCTCTTTTCAAATTCCCTACGTTCCCCCGAGCTTGGCAACGAGTTTCATAGATTTTCGAATGCAGGCACAAATCATGTAAAGCGCTCGTGGGCACTCAAAGAAGTATCACCCTGATTAGAGATCTGCTCTAAGACGTAATCTTTCCGAAATACCGATATTACTGGTCCGTTTGTCCGCTTCTGAGGAAACCTGATGAAGTATCCAGTGTTACTTGCAGAACGAATCAAAAAGCATCAGGGCAATTCTCCTTCAGAAGAAATGTTTGTACAAAAATATGATAATGATGTTATCCACATTGGTGGATATGACGTTTTCAGGGGTGATCGGCCTGTGAACTTGGGAAAACGTGAAGGTAGTGTATTCACAGTGATGATAAATTCCACTGCTGTACGTCGAAAACCGTTTCTTCTTAGCTCCTTTCGACGTCTTGTTCTCGTCAATACATATGTTGCACCGGATATTCCACTGATGATGTTGGGCAGTTCATTTATCACCTTTCCAACCACCTTATTACAGTTGTTGATCCGTCTTTGTGCGTAAAAGCGGGCGACTTCAACCAATTTATCCCTTTTAACCATCTTCGGTTTTCTAAATCTTGTGCACTTCCCAACATACTACCATGTTCTTTTGGACTCATTGCTGACTATTCGGATATATTCCCTGCATAGGAATGTGCCCCATTGGCACTTCTGATCTTTATGATTTATATCTTCATCCTAAAGTTTATGGTAAAAGTGCATCTTTGCCCAGCCCCTGAACTCCACGCTCACTCTCTGCAAAAGGGATCGCACCCATGAGAATCCAGATAATCTTAAACCACTTGTTGACTTGACCGACTTTTCTACTTTCTTTCCTTTTCACGATGCTTACTCACACTATGAACATGTTCGGAAGTCACAAAACAAACTTTTTTCGAAACAAGTCACAAACCAGTTCGAGCATGCCAGGCCGAGTCGACTAATCAATAATCACCAAACCACCAGACCACATAAGGCTAAACCCATTTTGCCTTGAACAGTTGTCCGAAGTCCGGTGCAAATCGGATCAACGATCATGAGTTCAAACTGGCCAGCGTAGAGTCGTCTGTCAGGGCATGAACCTAACTGGATGTCCGAGTTCAGGAGTGTTCCGCTGGTCCTTTAAATACCATCTTGTATATTCACGTAGATACACTGTTTTTGGCGTACTCTTTTGACATCCTTTGAGTTGTCATTGCAAGATGGAGCGATAGTGGTAAGAAGAAGTCAGTTGCGCAAGTTGTCCTTAGAAATCACAGAGTAGTACGCGAGGTTCACAACAGAACACTTAACTATGTCAGGACCGAACGAGGTTCGGAATATATCGAAAAAACGGTGCGTCATGTGATACGTTCAACAAGAAAAATGTAATGTCAGTAAGACGGCTTTGCCAGTGGAAAAATTATGATTAGCCGACGTTTCGGTTATCGCAGGTAACCTTTCTCAAGGCAGTTCTTACAATCCCTAAATACTTAACTGATTATCTCAACTTTTACTGCAACTTGTTTTGCACTGCTGGAATCTATTGTATCAGAAGGTGGAGTGACAAACGTGTTTTTTCGGTGCTTCACCAACTAGTCAAACACTATATTTTTATAGGTCAAATAAAACAAAAACAATTTAAATATGACTCGGATTGGTATATGTGTCAAGGTGAGAGGGGTAATGAAAAACAAGGAAAAATGACCTCTGTTGGTTGATATATTGTCAAACTAATCGAAGTGTAAGGACTCGTCAAATGTTTTGCATAATCAGTGTAACCACAGACCTCTCCGACTGACTGGTTCTGAACACAAAGAGGCGGGTTTTCAGACGAGTAGCAGTAGTCGCAGCAATGTGTAACAGGCGATGCTTAACCTCTTTCGATCGTAACCGGGTGACCGTATGGAGGATCCTGAATTATTCGTGCAAGTTAGTTGAGTGATTAGCGTTGGCTAAGTGTGCGGTAATTGCCATCATGTTTTCCTATTATTTCGGGGCTAAGCCAGCTGGGGTGGTGTCCCCGAATGCAACCAGTCAGGCGTTTGGTTTTTTGGCCGATGTGGTTTGCACCACAGAAGCAAACGAACTGGTAAGCACAAAACAAGGTCGTGTCTACTGGAAGCCTGTCTTTTGTCTGCTACGGAAAAGCTGGTTCGGAGGTGAAAATGAGACTTAGATCCGCGGTATGACAAGTATTTTACACCGTTCTGAATCCATTTCTTAATAACATTGACCGTCCGTATCCTTTACATAGAATCGATAAATTAACTGGCTTCCCTTCTTGTATGGATAACTTGCGTCTCGTTTCGCTTGTTTACACATACGGGAATATCTTCTTGACTCTAGCAACTTCTTCATTGATTACTTCGGTTGTTTGGCCATGCATCAGATAATCGATTTCTTTCGTTGCATTGGAACGAAACTATGGCAATTTGTGTATTGTTCTGTCCATGCCTTCTTTTTGTGTGGCACGTCGGAGCGCTCCATCGGTACGGCGAGACGGGAATAAGTCTAAGAAAGTTGGTCCGTCTATGAATTACATATCGAGTGGGAACCGGATATTACTATGAGCCTTAATATAACAACAGAATAGTTCTTTTGAACTCTTGGAATCTCCCATCACGCACATGATGTCGTCCACGTAAAGCCGACAAAAGATGCATCCCCGTGTATGTTTCGAAAGTATTCCCGTTTCCAATTTGGCCATAAATCATCGAAGAGTAACGGACAAGGGAAAACCCATCGTGATTACTTCATTTTGGCGGTGCATATCACCGCTGAACTGGAACTGCACCCTGAACTTGCACAGGTAAAGCAACTTTTGGATTTCTTCAACAGGCAACCCAACATTCTTCCCTTAAAGATCATAAAAATTCTATTGTTCCTCTGAGAGTTAAGTTAGTGAATAATGAGACGAAGTCGAGAGAAAACATTTTTATGAGAATAGAAAGAAGATATAAGTCGCGAGATGCAAGCATTTCGTTTACTCTTATCCACCGCGTACGTAAAACATTTTAGTTTATGTCATACAGAAAACATCTTCCTTCTAGTCAAATTGATAGAATAGATTGGGTCCAAAAACTCAAGTGTCGCGTAAGCCACACATCACTAGTTTCTTTTTGGTAAGCTAAAGAACCTCAACTAGCCGTTTTGCTAAGTTGTGATATGGTGTCTAAAATCGGACGAAGCGGTACTTCTGGCTCACATACCTTTGACGAACCATAAATCCTGGGTGCATGTATCCCATTGGTCGTATTCTCTCGAACGTGGAGAAGTTAATAATTCCACCCTGTTTCAGTTATCTGACGGCTTTGGATACAGATCTTTCTATTGCTGCCGTTTTATCCTTCTCTGTACCCTTTTTCGAGAATTTGAAAATGTCCTGAAGCAATGTACTCATTTTCGCTAAATAATCAATTCGATCAAGAACTACGATGTCAGTGCCTTTATCTGGGTTTAAAATAATTATGTCTTTGTTTCTGTTGAGGTCTTTCAGCCTTTCCAAATGTCCCTTAGATATAAATGTTTTTCCAACAGATGGTAGAGTTCAATGCTGGTAACAAGTGGAGACCAAAATTAATTTCACTTTTGCTAAGTTAATTTCTGGTAATGGTTCTAGAACCGACAGTTGACTGGCATATATTTCAATCCCAGTCACTTTTAAATGTTCCTTTGTTTTATGTAACCTATATAAGTATACTTTATTTGGATAATTCGTTGAACACCGAAAACGAGCTTGAAACCTGTTGTGTTCGGCACAATAGGCTGTCCTCTTGCTTGAAGAGATTCCGTATAGCTAAGGAACTGGTTGGCATCGTGCTTTAAATAACTTGTCCTCATTGATCAGCGCGGAAGTACGAAGTCTGAATTGACCGTATCTAGAAATTGTGCTAGGCAATAAGAACTGACGTGAGATTTGCAAAACCCTAAATCAGTTGTGTTATCTCAAGCTTGAATTAAAGCTGAACATTGGAGATGTAAATAGCCAGTTCGCCGTAAACCCTGACATATCCTCACTTCCCCCTCCGTATAGTGAATCCCGTATACCCAACCCCATTACACCTAACTCCATCCTTAGGGTTCTACAGCAAGTCAAGTACCATAAGCCTGATGGTTCCCACTTGCTATTATCAATGTTACTAAAAGCCTGCTCTTTTGAATCCACATCCACTTTGGCTGATCTGTTAAATCGTCGTATTGATTCTGGGGTGATTCCCGATTGTTGGATATCTGTGTACGGCACACCTGTACCTAAGAAAGGATGTGAAAAGTGTCGTCCAGTAGCCTGCGCCTCTGTCTTGTAGAACATATTGGAGAATGTATTCCTCCGCCGCCTAATTCATCAAGTTCACTTTCCTGACTAGACACAATTTTCTTACAGTCTCTCTATTCCAACCGCTGACGCCATTAGAGTTGACTGTTGTACTTTAAACACCCTTCGTGACTTTTTTTAATCATACAGTTTACTTCTTATTCGTATTCTCTTCAGGTTAACTCTGGTTTTTTTCAGGGTTTCATTCTATCCTCATTTCTTTTATCAGTTTATCTTACTAAGCTCTCATTTCACCTAATCTCGCGGACTGCAAATACGCGATTGATGTTGTAATTGGATATCCCTATAAATAAGATGAAAGTTTGGATTTTCTTCAGGACATTTTAGATGAACTTGGTTACTCGTCCACTTCCCATTCTTTTTCCATTAAAGCCCCAAAATGCGCTGATGTGCTCTCCAATCTCCATTCTGGATCACATTACCAAACAATTTCTGGTAACACCCCATATCTCTTCATTGATAACCAACACCCCCTCAAGCTTCTTTTGTCCGTTACCTAGGATTTACTCTAATTCACAACCTTTACTGGACCAGTCATATTAAAAGAGTGTTTACTAATTCCAGAGAGCCTTCTTTTTCATCGTCCAGGTTAGGAGACCTTAGGTTTTCTTATCATCTTTCCTTCTAATTTTTAACTTCTTGCATCTTCCCTCATTGACTTTGCTGCTACTCTGCAACTTTTCCTGGTTTAAAATACAGAAAATTCGATCTTATAACCAAATCGCTGAAATTGCTTTCTCATTTTAGTGAAGTTATTCTCATTGAATTCATCACTAGCAAGCATTTTGATGCTTGCCACAAATTTGCTAATATTTTATTACCTGATGCTAATTATTACCTTCAGTCCACACTCTCCAGAAGACCGTTTCTCACTCTTCCACTCGTTCGAAATTAATAATGCTTCCTTTACCCAAGACTACACTTAGAAATGGCCTCGTACCTTACTTTGTTCGCCTACTCGTAGACCACGACCAAGTAGCCAGTGATCTCATTTTTCACCGTTGTATTTATTCTAAATGTATTTGATGCCTCATTTCGCTTCCACACCTTTCTCTCGATAGTCCGATCAACCCTAATACTATGTTGGTTTGAATTCAACTGTAAATCACGTGCGTGCTGAAAATTTACCCTTTATCGGGTGCACGGTATCGTTTGTTGATTTAGCTTGACTATTACATCACCTATCATGGTCTGTAATCTAACATTGCATAAAACCTGGATTGGAACACAACCTGGCACACCCTCGAGATCCAGAACCAAACCAACCACGAGTTATATTCAAGAAAATATGCAGAAAACGCACACGAAGAAATACCACACAGGACAACGGGTAAAATAAACAGATTAGTATTCGGTCATTTAAAAGATGTTTTCAAGTTCAGACTTAAATTTCCCCCTAATTATTATAAACGTCAAGCAAACCAATGTGGTGCGCAAGCAAAGACTATGGTGGAAGAGCAGGCTAAAATATTCAGGGCAAAAGTACCCAGATGCCTGACGATTATGTACTCTCAGAAGTGAACTTTCTCCATAAATTCTTGACCAGTCTTGAGGATCTCGAGACTTCTCACAACTGTTTCAGTAATCATTTCTAAGGACGTAAACAGCAGCACAACATTCGGAATGTATGCAATAGAAAAATCAAAAAGGTGTTCACCCTCTTGTTTGGTTTTCTGTGTATGCCCTGTTTTTTGAACGGTGCAGAATTGTGGATATGCCTGAATTCTTGTTAGTATATAGAAATATATACATTGGATTACTACAAATACTTTGCGTAAATTCTCTCGTCTGAACCGAGTGATTATGAATATGTATTATACTATATGACTAGAGAGAATTCCGTTCTCAAGACGTGCACCCTGTTTAATCATTTCTACTTCAGAGTGTTTGCTGTGATGAATATGAGTGCTCAAACACTTGGGAGGCTTGCTTCAGTAGCTCCAGATTCGCGAAAAGCCGAACAATCTTCGCGCTCAATTTTCGCCACCATTGACCGAATCCCGCAAATTCAAACAGACGAAGGTTTAATACCAGACTGTGAATTCAAGGGGAAAGTCACATTCAAGAATGTGTACTTCCGTTATCCCACACGCCGTGAAGCCCGTATCCTCAAGGTTTGTTATTATGATTGTCAAGCTAAATAGGATAACAATTCATGTTTCACTATAACCGGAAGTGTCTCGTTGTCTCAGCTTTGGCCGTTCCAGTTCCGATTTTTTGCTAAAATGATTTATCTTTTTCAGAACTTCAGTCATACAGTGGAACCCAACCAAACAGTGGCGTTGGTTGGCCAGTCGGGATGTGGTAAATCAACTCTCTTGCAGCTTGTGCAACGCTTCTATGACCCATCAAATCACGGTGAAGACGGTGGTGTCTATTTTGACGAGTGGAATTTGCGTGATCTAGCTCCCAGTTGGATTCGAAAACAAATTGGTGTTGTATCGCAGGAACCAAATCTGCTTGATATGACGCTACGGGAAAATATCGCTTACGGCGATAACACGCGAGAGGTATCAACGGATGAGATAATTGAGGCGGCTCGACAGGCCAATGCGCATGATTTCATCAGTGCTCTTCCAGATGTGAGTTTGTTGTGAGAATCAAATTCAGTTGAGCATCTTACTTAGTTGGAGTTAAAATACCTGATAACAGTAGTAATGTTTCGTTGACATCACTTTTTGACTTTAACTCCTGCGTTCAAATTAAATAAGTGGTTCAAGAAAACAGGCGATTGTCCTGCGAAGAAAAAATCTAATTAGGCAACAGCTGGTGATATTTTATTGAAGACGATGTGTCTCGTATTTTTGAAAAAAGAAATGAGTAACAACACAAAAAGAGTAATATTGTCAAATCACTGAGCCTCTCTCGAACTACGTGTCGTTTCTCATGGGAGTTCTTTCTCAGAAGAAGCAGATGAAGGCAAATTTCATTTCAGCAGGAAATTGGCGGTATCGTCGATGCGCTGGCTAGATGTTGTCGTGCGATTGCATATTTATCCTTATTCCCATTGGAGAGGACGAAAATATAAATGATCTAGAAGTGGTATGAACATTGATGATGCTACACTGAATCTGCTGGATTCCGCAAACAGTGACCTTGAACTGATCATTCTGGTGAGCTATGCATTCTTTTTTATTTTAACAGGGCTATGAAACATTGGCTGGGGCGAGTGGCTCACAGTTATCTGGTGGACAGAAGCAGCGCATCGCCATTGCCCGTGCCTTAATTCGAAAGCCCAAATTGCTCTTATTGGATGAAGCTACTTCGGCTCTGGACAACGAAAGTGAGAGAATAGTGCAGGAGGCTTTGGACGCGGCTACTGGCTCACGTACTTCAATTGTGGTTGCGCACCGTCTAACTACAGTTGAGAGATCTGATTTGATTGTTGTCTTAGACAGTGGGCGCAAAATAGAATACGGTCCACCTGCCGCTCTCATGGAAACAAAAGGCGCCTTTTATGCACTACACTGTGTGGAACAGCCTAGTTAACCGGTTCATATCTAGGAGCATCATGAGGCTGTGAACAGATTTTTTACATTGAGGAGAAACTTTTCACTTTTGAAAACTCACATTTGCTCTATACAGATTGATATGAATCTGATTACGGTTGACTTTTATGGGGTGGAATTACGAATATCTCCGTTTTTATCTACGCAGCGCTATTTTAGTGACTTCTTCTTGGATGTCTTTTCAGTCATCTATTACTTTGGTTAAGATCCATCGAATAAAAAATACTTACTAAGACCGTTCACTTCGTCTGTTAATAGAATGATCGTCTTTGAAGTTGGAATATTATAAATCGAACGAATAAGTTGTCAATGCAACAAAAGTCCTGGACTTCTGAAGTGCTGATGGTTAATTCTAGTTCGAGTTATGAATTCGGTCTCAATCCGGGAATGAAATGCTAGCTTATATCTTTGCAACGGGGTATACATATGACATTCTGTCACCAGATTAATTTGCCGTGCAAATCGAGCTTTTCTTTTATGAGAATCTTTAAAATCAAGAGAAAATTTAAATGGACTTCAGTTAGAAGTCTGTAGATAAATTCTGGTTAGTTTGTCGTTTGAATGTGTTAGCTGCGCGGCGGTAGGGATGACAACCACCCAGATACAGAATGAACTAAGAGCTTCTAACCTATTGGAACCTTATATGGTTCTCCGCTTCAAGTATCGAGGTCTGGTTACCGGTTATCTCCAACAGTCCAGTGGGCCTTCATGGCTTTGGGGTATACCCCTTCAATTGGCATTATGCAATGAATAAAAAATAATGATACTTTAAAGTGACAAGCAACTGTGGTTTCGAGAGTTACAATCATATGGCTTGATGCAGTGATATTCGAACCGATTACAACCCGTCAAATTCGGATAGTTAGTACAACAACTGCAGTAGACGGAAGAAAAAACCGTACAGGGTCTTTAGTTCTCTCTCATAATGAATGTACTGCTGAGGTTATCACAATCATCGTATGGCAACGGACAGTGAGACGTACTTAAAGCGATGTTGCACATCACTGAGACAAACCATGGGTTCATTCGTTGAATTTTAAGGGGTATGAACGTAAAATGGAGGATGGAGAAATACGGTTCTGACTGCCACACAGAATCTTTAGCTTAATCTTATTGTCGGCAGTGGTCCAGTGGTTTATTGTGTTTGCTTACCACGTCGGTCAGAGGTTCGAATCCCGCCATCAACGGCTACTTTGGTGGTAGACAATAATCGACTGTCGTCCAGATCGTTACCACACCTAACCTGTTGGAACTTTATGTGGTTCTCAACTCCAAGGTTCAGAGTCTGTTTGCAGGTTATCCCTAACAGTGCAGTGGGCCTTTGTGGCTAGGGAGTATACACCCCCTCCACTGCACTCATGCGCAAGTATGTGATAAAAAAGTGCGCTTGCAGAAACAGTCAGACTTGGTGGCAGATTACAATATTACCACTTCTTCCGGTTTGTCTTCATTTAGTAGTGTTCCCAATCGACTGTTGTAACGAGTGATGTGCTTTACCTAGTCTAATTCGACTGGATGATGGTCAGTATAAAACAGAATCAAACAATGGGCTTACCTCTTGACCATGTAGCTCAACTCTATCCTGGTTAGATTTTGAATATGACGTCTGTCGAAAAAAACCAATCGGTGACAACTTACCGTATGGAAATCCAAGGTCACTGCTGTACAGCTGAACTGATTGAATAGGGGCGCAAGGCAAGCATTAGAGTCCGTGAAATTTCAGGACTTCACAGCAGTTGTATTTTGCTGTTCGTTTCTATATTGTTGGGCGCGCATTTGCGAGAGGCTCTTTTCTAGGTTTGTAAAGTTATTGATCGTCTGGCATCAATCTGTGAATAACGAGAGTCCGGTATGCAAATTCCAAACTAAGACTAACAGCACAAGTGTTTGGATGACTGCAAAGCAGAATGAAACTTACATCGGCAAACAAAGTAGGTTGTTTACTTCCCGACATCCGACCGTTACCGAATTCGTTGCATGGTGCTGCAATTACCACTCTTCAAGTTAAAAAGTGAAAAACGACGCCGACGGTACTTTGGCCTGTGACCGGTTAATGATTTGACGCTGCCAAACTTTAAACCCTAGAACTCTCAATGAAATACCGAGGGGTTTTCGCAGTGGACCTTAGCAATACCGAAATAAATATGACCAACAAATTACTTCTTGTGCTGCGCTCTCGTTGACGTTCATTTTGATGGTAGCTGTTGTTCAGGATATACAACAACAGGAAATGAAACGAAGTCATTCGATACGGCAGAGAAAAGAAAGAAGTGAAAATCGAGCCAACCGCAAAATATTATCTGTGAAAGTTATAATGTCAATAACACGGTGCTGTTGGTAGATATAATTTGCCAACGTTTTGGTTACCGTGGGTAACCATTTTCAAGGCAATTTTACAACCAAATAACTCTGGGAACGTTCACATGTCAACGAACGTTTGGTTGTGTTGTTTTAGGTGTGCGTGCGTGTGTGCATGAGTGAATGTGTGCACGTCCATTTGTGTGATGGGTGAGCGACTCGTTGTCTTTCACACCGTACGCATCGATGGTGACGAGGTCAACTAACGCTGTGACCTTTGGGATGCTTATTCGTCAGTGAGGTTAGGGCTCTACAAATCTCAGAAATCTCTACCCCGTCATTGGGATTGTCAGAGCTTCAGCACATTTCCGCCCAGTGCATCTTCTGAATCCGAGTTGGAGTATTTTGGTGTTTTCATAATATATAGAAAACACGAATAGCGAACAAGCTCGTTTTCGGTAACATCATCCTCGTGGCTAATACAGTTACATTTATAGGTTAGAAAGGCATAAATTATGAACAACGTCTGTGTGCTAAAGTTTGATTGGATGGTCATCAAAGTTGGTGTTGCGTAGTTAGGAAGGAATGATAGGAGGGGAAATGTTGTTTCGTGGTTGGGAAAGGGGCCAGTGAAACAATGAACAAGGGTTTCGGGGATTATCAATTTCCGGTTTCAACCAAAGGGTCAACGTATGGGTCACATTGAGCTCTAGGGTCGGTCTCAGATCGCGGCCAGGATAGTTTGAGTGCCTTAACGAAATGTATCTGAGAACAAAGCGATGGATTGAATAATCTGATCGCCACAGCCTCTGCCGTTGCTAGATGTTGTTTTCGAGCGGCTTTCGGCGCGTTCGTAGGAACTCTGTAGACTATTTTGAACGCGTCGTCGTTTACGTGATGTCCAGTGTCCGCAAGGTGCGCCACAATCGCGCTGGTGATGGATTTCCTGTTTCCCGTCGACAGCCAAGTTGGTTTGTGCTCTTTGATCCTTTGTGATAGTTTCCGTGTCGTTCTACCTATACAGCTTGCCGAACATGAACAAACAAATGAATAGGTTAGCATTGATGAGGTGAGGACAGGTAACTTGTCTTTTAGGTTCGTCGAGATCACTGGTCTACTGGTAAAGTGGGCACGCAGAGTGGCAGCAGGAAAGGTGCGAGCGATTGCCTTTTCCAAGCGTCTTATTAGTAACTCGCTTTTGTCATCTCCTTTGAAAGGGAGATGAGTGTATAAATCTTTCTCCTTTACGGTCACTAACGCTTGCCTCGTTGCCCTTTCTGCTATGTTCTTCTGAATGAAGCGCTCGAGATATCCGTTATCCAATAGCGTTTGCTTCAAAATGTCTAATTCTTCACTCACCGTCTCATTGGAGCAAATCATTCGCACACGGGCTGCGAGTGAGCGAATAAGGTTACGTTTACGTCCGATAGGTACAAAGCTGGCGAAATTGGTGTACTGGCCTGTCCACGTTGGTTTGCGATATACGCGACGGAGCAGTTTGCCATCGCCACCTCCTAAAAGAAACACATCTAGAAAGTGGAAAGTGTTTCTTTCTTCTACTTCCGACGTAAAATCAACTGCATTATGTGCCTGGTTGAACTCCTCCACCAATGACTCCAGCCGTGTATGACTGTCAGTTAGGAGAAAAATATCATCTACGTATCGACAGTAGATGGGTAGACTTTCTATCGTATCGCTAAGTTTCCCGTTTTCTAGCTTAGCCATGAATATATCAGCAAGTAAGGGGCCTAGAGGTGACCCCATAGCTACCCCATCGGTCTGGCGGTATAATTCTCCGCTGAAGGTAAACTGTATATTGAAAGTGCATCTTAACAGTAGTTTCTTCAGATTGATTACTGGAATACCGATATTGAAATCGTTTTCCACGATGAAATCGCACAAATAATTGATCGTATCCAGAAGAGGCACGTTGGTAAACAAAGATGTCACATCCAAAGAGGCCATCGTTAGTTCTTCAGCATGTCGCTCGCTGATCAGTTCTATGAATTGAAAGGTGTCTTTTAGGTTGTAGCGGACAATCTTTCGGCGAACCGGTTCAAGTGCATCTACAAGCCATCGGGCAACTGAGTGGTACGGGGATGCACTCATGTCGAGTACCGGTCTCAATGGTATTCCTGATTTGTGAACCTTTGGTAACCCGTAAAGTCGAGGAATAGTGGTACCAGTTGGTCTTAGCTGTTCTTATTGTTGTACGGGTGATAACGGGATTCTTCGATCCCCATCACAAAAGCCGACAAGAGGAATGTCACAGTTATTATAAGTAGACCAGACTTTGAGTCAACATTTTCTGAGTACTTAAAGAGTAGGCCTCATGAAAGAATAGGGGGGAAAAGAGCGTACGCTACACTCAAAAGAGCAAAAAGTGCAAGCATGTAAATATATGCCATGATGTTGTGATGGCAAACGTTTCGCCACCGGTCGAGGTGACATCATCAGTGCATGACATGCACACCGGCCATGCAAAAAATACGTTTCCGTTGTTTGTGGTTTACCAAGGAACCCCTTTTCTGGTAGCAAAGTTGGAATCATTTTCAAGGCTATTCGTCATGTTATAGCGGCTACATTTTGAATTCCCTACGGGCCCTCGTTCTTGGCAAAGAGCTCTGAACATTTTCTAATGCAAATAGAAATCGAGTAAAACGTCTGTTACGGAAGGTATCTGGGCACTAAAGAGAACATCGTGCTGATAGATGAGCTGCTCCAAGACATCATACCGTTTCCAAAATGCCGACACCTTGAAACATTCGTTCCGTTTTGGGGAGAACTTGTAAAGCAAACCAAAGATGTCGGTGCAATATTCCCCCAGAGAAATTGGTTGAAAAGATAAACTGATGATGTCGTCCATATCCATTGGTTTGAAGTTTTCAGAGACGATCAGCCTGCAAACCAAAGAAACCGTGGAGGTTGGGTAATCCTTTTTTCCTTTCAGGTGACGCAAATTTTCTCACCTCTCATTCCAGTTTAACAGGATGAAGATAAATTGCAATTCAGTTCGTTGTAAGCCACCTTTTCCAGGTCCTTTTCGCCATCTTGTTCTCAGTAATTCTTATGTTGCAATAGATTCTCCCGCTAATGATATCCCACAGTCAACTGACAGCTTTTCCACCTATGTTATTACAAGTCCTGATCAATCCTTATGCATATTAGCCAATGATTTCAATAAATTTAACTTATTTTTGACCGCCTTGAGATTTTTTGATCTTGTGCATTTCCCAACCGGCTTCCATGCCCTTTCGGACTCAGTATCAGTTACCTATCCAAATACTGTCATCGTTTATAAATGTACCCAATCTGGCACTTCTGATCACCGTAGCATTATTCTCCATTCTAGAACTTATCATACAAGAAAATCTTCGACAAACACGCTGCATTTATGACGCGATGTCTACGAACGAGCATACATGCCCCAAAATCTCGATAAGCTCAGGTCATTTGTTGGCTAAACTGATTTTTCTACATTTCAGTTGCACAATGCGTTTCATACTGTGAACACATAATCAACTACCTTAAGTTTTTCTATGACTTGTTTTGCCCCATGGAAACCCATCATGTTCGACCCAGTAGGTTCTCTCTCACTAGAATAAATAGATTCCGTGGAGCTAAGGAAAGGGTGTACAAATCGGGCTAGCATCATGCCATAAAGAAGCCATCCACACTCATCAACAATGAAGTGCGAAGTTTGATTAATTCATACATAGACAAAGTGCTGAGTACCAAGAACTACCGTGAAATGTCCAAAGCTCCAAAATTATAGTGCTATACCAGATCCAAGCTGAAGGTAAACGTGTAAGACTTGAATTGCTAGTTTATCGTTAAGTCCAATGCATCCTCACTTTCCCATCCATATAGGGAATCCCATGAATCCAACCCCAGTACACCTAACTCCATCCTTAGGGTTCTGCAACAAGTCCAGTACCACAAGTCTGATGGTTCCCACTTGCAATTACCAATGTTACTAAAAGCCTGCTCTTTTGAATCTATATCCACTTTGGCTGGTCTGTTTAATCGTCGTATTGATTCTGGGGTGATTCCCGATTGTTGGAGATCTGTGCGCATCACACCTCTACAAAAGCTAATTTCCAACAAATATCATCCAATAGTCTGCACAGCTGCTTTACTTATGGTATTCGAGAATGTATTCCTAGACCGCATAATTGCCCAACTTCTCTCTGACGACCCATCACAATTTGTCTTTACATCATCAACTCTGGATGCCATTGGCTGCATTATTAACTCTATTGCTTCTATTCTCGATCACAGTGGACATACTTTCAGGCTAATTTTTCTTGACCATGCGAACGCATTTGATTGTCTTCATCGCGCCACTCTCCTTAATATTTCACATAATAATGGGTTGACGGTCGTACTTTGAACACCCTTGGGGATTATTTTCCTAATCGCACACAGTTTACTTCTTCGGGTATCCGACATTCGCCTTCACTTCAAAGTAACTCTGGCGTTTTTCAGAGTGCCATTCTGTCTCCAATTCTATTCCCCCTTTATGGTAGTAAACTCCTCATTTCACCCAATCTCGTGGGCTGCGAATACGTCGATGATGTTATACTTGAATATTTCTACAACGGAAATGAAAGTTTGAGTTTTGTTCCAAAGCTATTTGAATGAAGTGGCTAGTAATCTACTCCCCATTCTCTTTTTCTTAAAGCCCTAAAGTTCGTTGACATGTCCTTCAATTTTCAGTGTGGATCATTCAAATAAACCGTTTTTAAAGACATCCATCATCTTTCCATTGATAACCAATATCGACCTAAAGCTTCTTCCATCAGTTACCTGGGAGTTACTATAACTCACAACCTTTCCTGAACTAACCACGTTGGAACAGTATTCACAAAATTCAGAAGGTCTTCTTCCCTGTCATTCGGACTACGAAAACTTAGCGCACCTCACAGTTTTGTACTACAGTTTACATACTCTTGCATTCTCCTTCTCTGGCTTTATTGCTTTCCCCTGATGTTTCCTAGTTTTAAAGGAAAAGCATTTGATCTTATCATTAGGTCTCTGAAATTTCTATCCCATTGTAGAGACACCAATAGAAATATTCTCACTGACTTTATCATTACCAAGCATTCTGATGCTTGTGACAAATTCACAAATAGTTTATCATCCGACTTTAGTTATTGTCTTCACTCCACACTCTCCAAAGCCGTCTCTTTCTCTTGCACCCACTTGAAATTCGAAATAATTCATTCACGCCCTTATACACATAGAAATAGCTTCACCTACCACCTTCTCCGCTTACTCGTAGACCACGACCAAGCAAATAATGACCTCGTTATTCACCTTCATCAGTAATCAAATTGTTTGTATTACTTCATTTTAATTCCACGCATTTCTCTGCACTTACCAATAAGCTCGTACACTCTTTTCTTTAGTATTCCTCTGTAAATCGCGTACATGCTGAAAATTCACGCTAAATCTGGCGCACAAAGTGTTTATCGACTTGACTTGACTTGACTTGACAGCATTGCACTCACTTTATCACATTCCAACAATGTAAAGCCCGCCAAAGTCTATCCAAGAATATTCCTACTGGTTGTGCTCACTCGCTCAATAAAGACCTTGTAAAACACTTAACCACTTTCTCAACACGTTCTCATTACGAATATCCTTACACACGCACTCGAGCGCACAGTAGTTCCACTTTTTCTTACCCAGAAGTTTTTACACAATCCGATTATGCAATATCACAACTGAAGCAATATTTGGAATGACGCAGGTTTTTGCCACCTGTTGTACTAGGGCTTATGCGGCGTATTATATTATTTGCCTTTTTGAGATTGTGATTTGATTATGTGAAACGACAAAAATATAATGTCAATAACACGACGCTTCGGTTATCGCGGGTAACCTTTCTCAAGACAGTAAACCAAAAGTCGGCTGATCATAATTTTTTCACCGGCAACGTCGTGTTATTGAGACCACACTTTTCTCGTTTAACACACCACATGAAGCATTTTTTGTTACACATCGAACATCGTTCGGTCCTGACATATTGGTTACGTGAATGCTGAGTATTCATTCCCCTGGGTGCTTGAAGCATTGACTTTAATTTCAAATTCGACACAAGGCCCAAGTTCGTCCCACTGTTGAGTACTGCAGTCATGTTTAGGGGTGGACTTCGCCTCCTTTAGTAGTACCACTTCTCTGTGTTCAGCACAAAGCCAACCGATTATTCGATGATCGGAATATTACCTAAACTTTGCGGTCAGTGGCTTATCGCACTCGGCTATTGTGCCCAAAAATGCCAAAGTCAATTTTTAGTGGTTGAAATTCGCAACTTGTTTCTTAAATGCTTGTTAGTCGAAAGAAATGGTGCATTTTATTCTTCGCGAATGGATGAGTACCACGAGGTTCGCATTTCTGATACTACTACTCAAAACAGTAGCAATAGTTACATATTGACTTTTTCTGAATTCCCGCTTGAAAAATTGCGCGGCGTTGTCCGCTTGGGCAATTAGTGAATGACACGGGAAAGTGCAAACTGTGTATTCAGAGGTGTTATTTCTAACCAAAGAGAGATCTAATCAAGCTACTTGCGTAACTCGAATAAACCGTTAGCAGTAGCTTAACCCACATGGACTCCTTCATTGGTAAACTGGTCATGTTGGTCAAGTTAACAGTTTCTTGCATAGAATGCTCGAATCGAAAAGCAGCTTATATGGTTTCTGATCAACGTCAAACCATCCGTTATCACGCCGTTTATCGCTACTCCGTTTGCGGAATAATCTCGTTTGTTCACTTTGGTTTCCTGAATGTCGCAGACAACAACGAATCTAGTTCACTTTGAATAACCACTAGCGGTTCGTGGCTTGTGGCTGTTCTGACTGCTATTTCACAGCAGCAACCCGAATAAGAAATGAAAGTTATCGCTACTGCAAGGCAAGAAGAGAAGTGAAAATACCGACAGGAATATGGAGATAGATTTGTGTGAATATCAATGCCTCACTTACCATGATACGTAGTCGTATCTTCCTATCTGTGATCACTGGTTGAATGAATGTAGTGGATGCCCGCTGCATCAAAATATTAAGGTGCCGTGGTCTGGCTCTTGATATCTTCAATCCATCTTATGGACTGTCCACTTAACGGAGCTTACTTTATCAGGGCTGACGTAGATTTGATAGACGGGGTATGTTTACATAGTATAGTCGAAATCACCAATCTGACCACATTGTATGATATGTTGTGACATTTACTTTCTCCGTGGTATACTTTTTGGTCGTTTTCTTGTCGTTTTATTTGTCGGGATGATACTTTGTGATAATGGGACACGAGAGTTTACCAGACGTACCGTACAGCATTCGCGCCACTGTTTTATATTCTGAGCCACGTCCCTCAGCATCTCTAACCAATGACAATCCTTATCCCTTGAGCCCTAACCAGAAAAACGGGAAGCACCAACAGAAGCCGATTCTGATGTTAGCCTCTTTGTACCTCTACTCCGAGTCGCTTATTCCAGCCTTGTCCAGCACATGTGAATAGAGCACGGAAAGATAGACGACGAGCAGACATTTTCAGAACATACCTGAGCCATCGGAGACGGTGTACCGCGACCATTTAGTTAATAGGGCGGCCATTCACGACGAGGCACCTCTTCTCACCGGACGAGAGCAATGCTCCGGAAACATCGATTATCAAAAACAGAAAGACGCCAAGCATCCTAAAAGCGGAATGGCAGCCGCACAATAAAACTCTTCGATTAGCGGCACAGTAGACCTGTCCCTTGAGAAGGAGCCGTATGTCACTGTGAAGACACAAGTGAAATGATATCCTCAACAACACCTCCAGCTGCTATCAAGCTCTGAAAGATTGCCTAAATAACAGTGTTGCAATGTCTGAGAGGCATTTTGTACCTGCAAAATGTATAATGTTGCGGCAGGACTGGGCTGGATCTACGCCAAAAGTTGTACTTGTGGGCGAAGCTCTAATCAAGCAGACAGGTTTTGTTACCTGCACAATTAAATCCCACCAGGTGAACAGATATCGCATGAAGTTTCATCGCGTATACAGAAGACGCGTTTTACTTTTGCCAACCTTCCGCATCTGTGGCTTCGGCGTGACATCCCATTGTCTGTCCATGGTCGGGTGTACGATGCGCCGAATAGGTTCGTTCTTCTATACGGTCCAGAAACATGACCGTTAAGGGTAGAAGATGGGTGAAGACTGTCGGTGTTCGAGTACCGATGTCTGCGTAGCACTGCCCGAATATGGTGGGAACATCGTATCAGCAATGCTGAAGTTTGACGGAGCGTGTTGGGAACCAGAGGTCAGTCTGTGGATCAAGTACTGAATCCAAACAGGTTAAGGTGCCTGGGACATGTGATACGCATGTCTACTTTTAGACTTCTTGGGCGTATGCTATTTTCAGATGATGGTGGTGATTGGAAGGTGGGTCGAGATGGCCGTTTTATGACATGCAGAAAGGTATGAGAATCTTGACCCTTGGACTTGACCAAGCGAAACATGTTAGACTTTCGGGTTAGGATCCGAGCGACTCATCCACCAAATGATTGGAGATATTAAGTGATATGGCTAGGTGTCGGGACCGGCGGAGTAGTTGCATTCGAACTTTACCACTATTGGGATGGAGCTCGCACTTTATGGTCGAAGCAATCACTACCCGAACTCTTCTTAATGGTGGACACACCAATCCATTCCCAGAGCAAAGACGGAACCTGCTAGGAACTCCCAGTTTTTCAGAACAAATCTTGACGTCCTCTAACGAGCTGCAGTGCACTATCTTTGAACAGGCCTTAAGGGAGATCACCGGAGACCGGCTGTTTGTGACATCCTAAGTCTTGGATCTTATTGCACATCTCAGGCTTTGCAGATGGAACTGTCGAAATGGTTCGCTGGAAGAACTCTTGTAGAAGCAAAAGTGCTCCGCCCAGCTCTAAAGACGCGGCTGTTAACTGGCGAACAGTCAGGTTCACAGATTTTTCCACTCAAACCCAATGGTTTTCTTCCGATTACCCGAGTGAGATAGAACAGCTTGTGTGAATTCCCCTTTGGCATTCGCCCTTTCCATCGCTGATGCGAGTTACGGTCAACACGTTTCGCGGTCCCTAAGAAGGCTCGAGTTGAATGCACGTCTCAGCTCGAGTAGAGCTTCGGTATTCTGGTTTCCATTCGGAAGACTCAGATGCAAGATTTTTTCGCTTACTTGAAGTTTCTTGGTACCACCTAGTTTGATGCAGGCCTCATTTCTCATATTCATGTGAACTTGCGTTCTGTCTACAACAAACTGGGATCCAATCCTCGTCACGGGAACTCTATTACTGTGCAAGTTATAAGCTTTTACTTTATTACCAAGGTTCAAGAGTGTGTTTGTCGTTGACCATTCGATCACGATTGATGGACGGTTGCGAGTTCTGTTGCCGTGGAGTGAAAATAGCGGTCGCTTATGCTTTACAGGCGACTGTGAGGTATGACGTGGCCGGAAATCTCCAGCCATCCCTCGGGAATTATTTCTCATCACTTTCCTTTCCATCCCTCTCGTTACCATTCGAAATGGATAGGAGAAGTCACAATGAGTCATGAACCAGAACTTGTAGGTAGCCATATGAGTAATAACTCCGAGATAGAGGGAAAAATAGAACTGATTCTCAGGTCTAGGTATTTTCTTCATTTAGATGCTTTCAATTTTTGCACAGTTCTCCACACTGGGGCAACAGGTTGTCCGAACTAGATCTCCGAAACTCTCATACAAGACCCAGTTTCAGTGTTCAAACTTCTGTACCCAGATACAAACTCTGATTCTCGTCCCAGTTTTCGCGTGTAGGGTGATCCGGTGTCTATTGCTCGTGAGCGGGCAGTCGTTCGCATCTATCTGAGCATTAAAGCTGAGAGTGCTCTCCTTGACTGGACCCCAGTCAGCCGTCGTCTGTGTGCGGTTCGGTTGAATGGTTCTGTGCATGTCAACAGTGTTAAGTGTCCCTACCGTGTATCGTACGATGGATAATACGTTATTCCAAAATCTCGGGCTACGAATGATAAACTCAACCCCGAATAACCCCGTACACTCAAGGAAGAACACAGAAGATAATACCTTCAGCTCAGCAGTATATTTAGTGCTGGACCATTTATGTGACCTTTCGAATTAAAACAACATGGCGCTCTCCGGTGAAGTTGCATAGTACCCTTTTGAGTAACATCCAGCCGAGCGCAATTAGGATTCAAAGTAAATCTCGAATATCTGCCAGAGTAGTCAACAGAGATGAAACTGACTACGGATTTCAATTCCGTGGCATCAGTTTGTGGAGAAAGGGATATCTCCCAACAAGCAGAAATGGGCTGAAGTGTCCGTCTCTGGTTGTCGTATCTGTGTATGCCCGAACTAACCGTAATTCTTCTGAGGCCAAAAGCGTTTTCAACCGAGATTTGTGTCTGCTGTTCTATAGCGAGCAATCTAGGGACAAAATTGTTGTTGCCGGTGGTTTCAGTGCTAAAGCTGAGAGCCTAGACGAGACGGAAAAGCATATGGATGGCCGATCGAAAAGATAACAGTGATCGACTCATCCAACTATAAAATGTTCCTAGCATGTACAAATTTCTCGCACGAAAAGCGGTACCAACTAACCTGGCGTCCTCCTGCGACTTCACAGCTTTGGACTCAGGTCGACCATATATATTGGTATCAGTTACCGCTGGTGTGGTTCAGTTCAAGACTATCGATCATCTTCGTTCACGTCTGTAGACACTGAGCACGCTCTTGTTCGTGCGCGTTTCAGCCTGTGTCCCGATGGTGGCCGAAACAATACCAAAACCAACCGTCTCACGTAGCTGCTACTAGACGATAACCATCGATCTGCTTTCCAAGCACAATTATTCGCAGTTTAACGCCCATGATGCAGAAGAGTGGTGGACAGAGATCAAGCAGATCCTATTTGAAGCTGCTAATGCTGCTACTGCTGCCCGAGTTCCAACAACCAGACATACACAAGAATGATGGACATCTGCATCCTCAGTTGCACTGTTAGATGCGCGCAGATCGATTCCTCCGGGTTGCACATACGATGATGCACAAAGATGTCTTAAACACCAACTGACTAGTAGATTGGGAAATGGCCGTGAGAGGTGGTGAATTGTGAAGTGTAGGGAGATGGAAGAAGTTGCGGCGATTGGCAACAGCCGTAATCTTTCCCTGTCAGTTAGAATTACCGGTACACGATAGCCAGGCGTTAGCAAATTGATCAAAGAGGTGAACGGCTCCCTGGTTCTGGTCGAGAAGAGTTGTCTAATTCGTTCGGCGGAGCATTTCGAGAAGCAGTCTAGTTGGCCTTTATGCGCGACAGGCTTGCTAAATGGCATCATATTTCCAGCTCTGGTTGTTGATACCAGCCATCTGTAAGAAGTGGAAGTTCATCGTGAGACAGACTCTCTTAAACGACAAAGCTGCTGGACCGGGTGAGCTGCCTCCGTCTATTTTCAAAAACGGTGGCTCAACATTGTTATTGATGTTGATAAATCTTCTCCGTTTGGTATGGGAGAAAGAACAAGTTCGAAATCATTGGTGTGAATCAGTGTTCTTGCGGAATTATAAGAAAAGCAACAGGACCTCTAATGAAAACCATAAGGAAATAAATCTGGTTAACATCGCATCCGAACAGCTCGCTGGTGTTATTCTCCGCAGCTAATCAAATGCTTACGAACAGTGCTCACGTGAGACCAAACTGGGTTTAGACGTGGTCGAGGTTGTATTGATCATATCTTTACTCTTCGAGAAACTTTAGGACACAGGTACACCTTCCTTAATTAAATGATCTCTTTCTCCTATCTTCGGCTCAGTTGACCGCACCGTTCTCTGGTGGTGTCTCGTTTTGAAAGGTTTATTGGAGAAATTCATTTCCGTCGTTAGGATTCTCTACACGAACAGGCGGAGCACGGTTTGGGCTTACGTTAATCTTCCATCCGAGTTTAACAAATGAAGTGGTGTATGTTAGGGTTGCCCGTTCTCACCTTTAATTCTTCACTTCTTGACCGATATAGTTCTAGAGCCACTCTTTACTCATATGATGATAGCAGTGTTGAATGTTTCCCAGGTAGAAAACTGTCAGAACTTGAATATGCGGACAACGTAACTCTTCCACTTGAAGATCCAAGTCAGCAGTAAGCGGCTGCAGATAGCTTATCCAACTGATTAGCAACGTTCGGTCTACTTTTTGCACTCTCAAGTTGTAAAATGTTTTATAAGACTGGTTTGGTCCAACAGTAAACCTTATGGTGTCTGGCAAGACTACAGACCAGGTAGATAAGTTCTCTTACCTGGGCAACTGCATTCCAACCTGAGGTCGAAAATCAAATGAGGTGTCTTCGCGTAAACAGAAGCCAGTTTGACTTTTGCCAACCTCAGTCAATCTTGCAGTCCACGTGACTCCCATTTACCTATCGAAGGTCTAGTGTACTCTGCAGCAGTCAGGCCACTTCCTTTGTAAGCTTCCGAGATAGGGCCACTACGGGTGAAGAATAGACGAAGATTGTCGGAATTCGAACACTGAATTCCCCGTATCAATGCTCGAATCTGGTGGAAACACTGTATAAGAAGCGCAGTCGTTAGGCGCAGAGTATTAGCCACACGAAATGAATCTTTAGCTGAAAAAGTAAAGACCATCAGGCTAAGGTGGTTAGGACATGTGCTGTGCATATTCTGGGATAGGGTTCATCGGCGGGTAATGTTCGCTCAGGCGAGTAATGGTTGTCAGATGAGTAAGGGTGGTCAGTCCATGACATGGAGGAAGGGTATGAAAAATCTAGCCAGTGGATTTCCTGATGTAGAGCATTTTAAGCCACCTGGATGGAGTGTATAAGATCCCTACTCCTCGGTTAGATACATAGGAGGATATGGCCCGATGTCACAATCAGTGGCCCTCTTGTATCCACGTCCTTTCTTTATCGATTCCATAACTGTATTTGTGGTTCTGTTACAGCTTTCAAACTCTTGTCCTTCTCCATTATTTCCTTCTGAGTTTTCCGCTTCGCAACCTCCCATCCAGCTCGAGGTTTACGAACTTTCCCAACAGAGTATTATCTGATTTGTTTCACTTTATTCCTCACAGAATGAGAAAAATGGTGTAACTCCGAGTTCCCATTAGATTCAGCCGTATTTCACACGACAACCAAAACGTGCACGTTGTACTTGAGCATCAAGGACACAGCTTTGATGTAAAAAAGAAAACTAAAGTACAGTGATATAAATAAGCCAAGCAGTAAAGAATGCACAAAATAATACGTCCGAATTCAAAAGCCTCGTCGATGGGTCGGCCTACCATACTGAGGCATTCTGAACCAAAATTCAAGCAACCGGGCAAGAAGTCAGGCTCATGCTTGCACTCTGCTCACCAGTGAAAGTGGCCTTTAAAGTTAGCGGCCACTGAAGGGAATTATCGAACTAGAGCAATACGCCGCCCAGGTTAAGCGTGCTGCGCTTCGCACTGGCCTTGAATGAAGAGTTTATAAGGACCCCTAGTTAAGGACAGCTAATCGTAGGTGAAAATGATAAGGCCAGTGGTCCAAATTTCTTGCCAGTTGAATTTGCTCTCATTTCGTCCTCAGATTTAACAAGTTCATTCAATCCACTTTTAGTCCGATAAATATCACGGACTATGTATGAGTATGGTATCCATAATACTGGTGCCAAATGAGGACTCTTGAGAGTTGTGACACGCATGGTGTATCAGTTGCCTGGGAGATCTCGAAATAAATCCGTGTGCTTTATAGATACTCTCATATAAGAATTCCTGACTACGGTTCGATGGAACAAGATCACTGGGGTATCCACTAGAGGCCGATAAAATTTTCCTTTTAATCCCTGAACATCGTGAACCTGTCAGCATTTTTTTTTAAATACTAGGCCGGTGACTTTAAAGGCGTATCGCGGAAAAAGCTATATTTTTTAAATGAAGTGTTTAATTCGCCCTCCACTGGGAAGGCTATGTGATCAACGATGTGATATCCATTGCAGGTGCTGTTGCCATGCGTTTGGCTCTAAATGTCATACTTAGAAGTGGTCGTTTCCTAATTGGTATTCTCGTACTTTCATGTTGCATTGATTAACTAATACCACACATTCGCCGGAAGCTTCAAGGTAATTGATAGATAGCATGTGATACATTGTGAACTGCGAGACTGTTCGAATAACTCGAAAAACCCAACCTCCGTAACAATTACCACTGCGTGGGAGTGGACGTGTGTCTTATGGCTGATCTCTGATTTCGATTTATTTTATATACGAAATGATTACCTCTAATGGGCAAAGTAATGAGAGATTGCATCTTTTCCTCCGTTATGGTTTTCTCTCATACTGGACTCTACTTTCAGTATTTTTTGGTAGAATGTGTCGGAAGGTCCCGATTCAGGTATCTCGGAAGTCGCCTCCGTTACAGCCATCATAGTGTTGATCGTGGTGAGAGCACAGATATTGATAGTTACTCATCGACTAAATAAACAGTGAGGAGGGGTTCGGTCACAGGGCATGTAGTTGATCAGCTTCTGTGTGTTTGAGCCTGAAATTCCGCCCTTCCCGCATTGATATAGTCATAATAGGCGTAAAACAGAATTACGGATTATTTGGGATTTCTACTTTTGCATGCTCAGATTTTCTGCGTTATAAGATTCAGTTACGAAGGGAGAACAAATAGGGATATCATCTACCGATTTACGTTAACAGTAATCGGTGAACGGTAAATTTGCTTGATTCGGGAATATCGAGTTTGGCTAAAATTCACAAGGTTGTTTGCACAGAAATACATTGAACCTTGTGAACAGTCACAAGCAAATGCATATTTACTGTTTCTAACAAATGATTGTCCTGTAGCTCTTGATTGTGGACGAGCGATTACATGTTATTTGACGCTGAACCAGGCCATCTGTTGACAATGTGCTTAAACATACCCTAACAATGATCATGTTTGGTACACTCTAAAGCAGTAACACTGAAAGCAAAGAGCCGCCAATGAGTATTTCTGCGAATTACCCATCGCGATTGCAGCACATTACATTACCTATAGAGGAGTGCAGTCAATCAAACGAAACTAACGTCGTTTTTTTCGATTTCGTGTTACCTGATATCTCATTTTGTTATCCCACGTGCTCAGATGAGTCTGGGTGTTACCACAATCTCTTCAGATTATTGGTCTCAGGGGTGACTATTTAACTAGAAGGATCACGCCATAATCGGCTGACTAGATCTCGTTTACGTCAGTTACGTAACTCGCCTAAATAGTATCACCAGGCTCTGTTATCATAGTTACAGAACTAGAACGACCTTGAAAAATATGGAGGTCGGATTCCTTGATTCCTGCACAGACTTAGTACAACAAAACTACGTAGGTGGAAAATTCAACACGTATCCTTGATGAAATGGATTTCGATCCACAGTTTTTATCTGCCTGATGTTGTTATCAGTAACCCAGTTTCATCTGCCTTTAAACCCACGCAGAAAATCCTGTTTGCTTTAGGTAAATTTTGTGTTCAATTATCTTCCAGGCAATTTTTGTCAACAGCATGCTTTGCAAATCGGTCTTACCTTGCTTGGCATCAGTTGGATGAACGTCATTTCCCCAAACAATGATCTTGTTTATATATAAATATATATATATATATATATATATATATATATATATATATATATATATTGTTCCACCCTGTGAATAATGTACGGACTCATATATGCTAAATACTACGTGAGAATTTGCCTTTCAATCAAAATTTGTTGTTATCATCATTGTTTTTGGCTTGTTCAGTGGTACAGTGACTTGTTCGCTTTTTCAACTATTCAAAACAGAGATTCATCTGCCTCCTGATGTACGTGTTTAACTGGAAGTGTTCGAATGATGCAACTACCTGAATATCTCGACTGAATTATTGTTTTCGATTATCGGCTTTGGCATTCCCCTTTCACCTGCATTTTTACTGTCTGGTTTATTGAAGTCTTTTGTGGTTTTCGATCCCAAACCTCGTTGTCGTGGTTGTTGGTTCTCACTGACTGCGCAGTGGATCCTTAGGGTTTTGAGTCATCCTCCCTCTTTCCCTTCTCTACTACGCTCACTTAAGATCAAGGTTAGTAATTCTCCATGGGCTGATAGGTAGCCACAGTCGATCGCTTAGTCGCTCTTCAAGCAGCTACGTGAAAAACTAATGAATAGGCCCAGTTTGTTACTGGTGGCCAGTGGCAATCATTTATATCTTGATTGCTCAGCATATACCAGTAGAATATGGAGAGTGGGTGTTGAGTGCGCGAAGCGGCGCCGTGGTAACACACAAGCTTTCGAGATGAAAAGGCCCCGGGTTAAAACCGTGGATGCTGCAGAGGCGATGCGTCACTGATGAGCTCTAACAAGAGAGAAACTCGAATCTGGTACTTCTGAGTGCAGAGCTGATCGGATAACCTGAGGTTTTTGCATGAAAGGTGGAGTTCAGAGGACAGGAAGAGTAGGTAAACTGCCGAAACTTGATGAAAGTTTTACTTAAAGAGATTTTGAAACTAATATGGTTTATAATTAGTGTAGTTTTTCACTAAACCAAATAGAACGGTTGTCTGATTATTCCGAATGAGCACATTATGAGAAGACAGATTGGCGAACAAGCTCGTTTTCAGTGATTCATACTCATGCCATTACATCACAATATATTATGACAAGTTGAGGAATTGGACCAATTAGATAAACAGGAAGTCATAGAGATCATTGGTGACATAAAATAGGAAGGAAAATAATTATAATCCAGGCTTAATCAAGACCGGAGGTGGATTGTTCCTCGCATATTGTCAGTTCTCATCTGGTCTGTGGCTTGTTGTAGAGTGGAGGGAGGGCCAGGGCAGCTTAAGAGCACACACAAATTGTTTTTGGGCACACTGAGGGTGGTTGTGTAGGCGGATGACGACAACCTCAGCAGTGGCCAGGATGCGACATTTCGCTTGTCTTGATTGTCGACCCCGAATCTTATACAGAGCATGGAAAGCCTCGGACAAGTTTATCGTGTGACTGGATTCAGCTAGGTGTGAAACGACTGCACTAGTGAGCGATTTAATTGCTCCAGTGATCAACCATGCAGGGTGGTGTTCGCGGATACGTTCAGACAAACGCCTGGTCGTGAGGTCGATGTACATTGTCCTGTTTCTGTAATTGGTCCAATTCCTCAACTTGTCGTAATATATTGTGATGTAATGGCATGAGTATGAATCATTGAAAATAGAATAGTGTTTAAAATTCCGTGTTCGGATCACAAATTTAAAATAATTTCATAATTAGTACTTTCGTCGTCAGCTCCGTTTTTAGTTTGTTGCAGGTGACCAGTGGCAATCGTTTCTACCTTGATTTCTCAACGCAGAATCTGAGTGGTTAACGCGCTCGACGAAAGGCCATTGTATGCATAGGAGCACTGGTGTATCACTAACTGATTCGTACTGCAGAGTCCGTGAGTTGCTTTCCAAACGTATATGTCAACACTTCATCCGACCTGCCGAAAACAGCTAAAAATGTGATTCCGCTGAGTTCCAGTCGTGGTTGAGTAGACGTCATTCAGATTAGCGAGTTCCAGGCCATTAACCACCAGATATTCCATTATTTCTTGCGGTGATATGAGTTAGTTTATGATGAACTAATTTATCGCTAGAATGCCTAATTTCGGGTGGCCTTTTAATGTAGCTGCAAGTAGACGAAACTGGTACGACACAATGACAAACATTCATCCCAACATGACAATATTTCTGTTTGTAGGGTTTCTCCACGGTTTCACTGTTCAAAGAAGACTAACGGCGGATGCTTTCGTAACCAGATATCTTAGTTTTGTGCACTGGGTTTATCATTTGTTTTACAGATTATGAAAGCACCATCCTTTGTGGTCAGTGTAATTGTTTACATGCCTAAATCTTTCGTCCACTTAACTTGCAATAGAACAGAAGGAAGGTTTATCTTTTATCGGGAGGATAGCTTATTGGTCCTGTGCATGAAAGGAAAGAAATGGTCGGATTGCAGGTGGCGCAGTGTTCCCAGGACACTCGTGATTTGAATAGCTTTATTTGACAAATTTTCAGATGTACCCTGTAATTGTCAATTCGCGCTTTGAAACGGGATTCAAGTGAAAAGGACACCGAAGGAGGCATTCAGACGAACACTTCAGAATAAACAAAACGATGGAAACGCTAAACAGAAGCAGCTACCAAGTAGTGGACAAAGGATTGCAGATTTGAATAGAGGAATGCACTGACAATACTGACACGTGGTGAAGCCGATACAAAAGTGAACTAAGAACAAAGAAGCGGACCTGAAATTCAAACGCGGTATCCGAATACTCGGAAGTTCTATAGAAGTGTAAAAGAAAGAATGGTTACCAAAAGTGCTATGGGGGAAAAGAGTTGCGCTGTTATGAGGATCGTCAACAGTATGGACGTGACTCAAGGGCCAGCTATGATTTTCGCCTTTTAGTTCACATACGCATTATATATCAGTAGTGGGGTATAAAATTGGAAGATGCTCTCTAGTGGTATTAAATGGATGAGTAGAGAGGAGCCATCTTCAAAACGTGAATGTATTTTTACGAAAGTGAGGTAAAGGATTGTGAAACCAGAGAAACTTTGCGAAGGCTGTAGCTCATCACGAATGCCACGACAAGGGTTAGATGAACACTTCTGCCTGATGGGGTCACCAGTAATCCGGTTTCAAGCAATTCAAGAGCTCATCTTAACTGCTACTAGATTGTTCAGGCACACACTGTGACGGATGAATGACTCGATCAAGCATTTAGACATTATATCAGCTCACTACATGTCGGTCAGTTAGTTGGCAACACATTATTACAGATTTCATTTTGATGTCCATGTAGTTTTAGAAATAGTGAATGCCGCAGATATTATCTATCAGATTTTCAGCCATTTGGGCAGCAAGGTAAAAAGAAAGAAGTGAGTTGGTCTAACTTCTTCTAGAAAAGATGGTAACATCCCCTCAATTATGTAGCTGGTACTTCATTGGTTCATCCGGACAGTGGGAACAATGTCTGTGAGATGAATGGGCAAATTGTAACAATTCTAACCGTTTTGGTCGCTGATGAATGCGTGCCACTGGTTCACCGTTGCATGGCTGGAAGGGCAATTTTCTTCGAAGTAAGAAAGTATTGATGAACTAGTGCGCCGCACACAGTGCTAGCCGTCATTTGGCCAAAAATTCAGGGAGAAAAACCTGCTTGTTCTGATTAGGCTTTGAGTCAAACCATTTTTAGATATGATTCCTAGTGTGCCAGTTGCGGAAATCTCGGATAACTGTGGATATTCCTGCGATTTTGCATGGGATTCTGCTCTCGTTACAGTGAATGACAAAGATAAGACCTTTAAAAAGAAATTCGAATTCTTGTATTTGGTCTATTTAGTCTCCTGAATTTTCCTTGCTCAGTGTTTTCAACTTTCATTCCCGTGAATTTGACAGGGTAACACGGTGTGAATTACCATTATGGTTAGGACAGATCAAGCTCCAAGTGCTAGTTGATTTCACCTGTTGATGTTGTTCGACATTAGATTCATCTTCCGGACCGATCATGAATTGTTCTACTTTTCGTCTTTTTAAGGATGTTATCGTATATATGATGAGAGGGAAAAGTTGCTACTACTCCACATAGTATATATGTTATGGAAACAGGAGCAGGTGGTTTTGACACTACCAGCCAGATTTATGTTGCGTTTCTCGTTATAGAGTCGCGAGCTTCCAGTACCTTTTCAAAGACCGTCAGTCACTCTGCTTATAGCAAGACTGTCGCCAGAGGTGTAGATTTAGCCCATTTAATTAGCTCATTGCCCGTGAACAGGAGCGATCGGAAATATCAGGGGCGTAGTTTCCGTGTTCCTTCTTGAGCAAACTGCATTGTGAATTGAACGGTTCGAACTAATTCCGGTATACACTTTATGGTGTTTTAGTGCTCATCGCGGACTGCCTTGACGGTGTTATGAATCCTACGAGGTGATACTTCTTATGTTCTTCTGCGTGCAAATCGAACAAAAAGGCTTGCTAACCTGAGAGTACGCGGAATGGAACGGACAGTATTTACACTTCGTTTTAAATCATGCTAGGGATTATTCTTGGTTCATTTGTCTCCCAAAACGTTGTGTCTGCTCTGAATTTGGATTGTTTTCACCAGACTAGAATATGGTCATGCTGGTTCATCTCTTTCCCACAAGACGGATAAATTAGCTCAACTGGGAAGACTGCGGCAAGGACCACACGCCGGGTTTCATACTGGGTGAGAATAATCGCGAAAGCTAACTGGAGAAGGTCTGGATCAATTTTATAGTTATAACGTGGATTCGTACTAAGCAGTGCGATATACGTTGGACGTAATTCCGTCCGAATACGGAAGTCGATTTTCCTCTGAACCACACTGAAATCGCACACAGTGTTATTCGCACCAATTCTTAGCATGACCTTGATTCAATTCCTCTCCAGCTGTAATGATGAGAAGGATAAGACATACGCCGTGAGTCACACATCGAAAAGATCGAATTTTCAAGTATAATACTGAGGATCAGTAAAATTTGGTTCCTCGTAAACAGTGCAAATCATTTCGTGATTCAAACTCTCGTTGTGAAGTACTGCAGGTTAGGGATCTATCAGCGGAATGAATTGACATCAAGAAGACAGGTTTAGCTATTTCATTCCTATTCATTTATCTTCAAATGGATTTCTGCAAGAGTATAGATACCCTAGATGAGGAAACAAGAGGTAGCTTATGGAATTGGAAAGCCTTCACTAAGATATCCACTTTGGCGATGAACCTCGCAAGTATTGATAAAACACCTGGATCACAGGAATCATTATCAAGCAGTTGCTTCATTATGAGTTATTTTTTTTTGTTAACCTAAAATACCTGTCACTGAGAAGCACGGATGAGTCATATCAGTTACTTAACAACAGTAGTGGATGACAATTTGGAAAAAACGAATTCCATTGCCTTTGATCTCACTTTTCGAGATGATTCCTTTCTATTTTCATTTGGTCAGATGAATCCGAAGGATAATGACACGTGATACACTGAATTATTGGACTCTCCTTTCGGGGGTATCGAGGAGAGATTTTAAAATGGAGCCAAGTCAAAACCTTGAGAGACAAGTTGAAAAAACCGCGCAAAGTAGATTTTACGTTTTCTTTTGTGAATTCTATAAATTATAGATTCCTATTTGTTCGGCTGCTTTGATCTGTATACATTTACGAGGGAAACTGACAAAACTTTGGTATTTGCATTAAGTACATCACAGAAGGTCTGTTTGTTTGAATAAACCACTAGTTATTTTTTAAATATGGCTCGTCGATTTTTCAGTACACTCCGAATCTTATTCGGTCCTGGTTTACTGAAAACACCTATTAATATTTGAAACAGAAAATACGGTTCTCTTGCCTGGAACAACAGGTAAATACCTCTATATTTTTCCCATAACTCAGAAGGGTATTTTACGCCCTGGAAAAATGTCACGCAATGAACCCCACAGAACTGACGAGATGAAAGCTCTACTTCAGAGTGATGTCAGTGACAAAATAAGTCACTCAAGGTGAACGATTTATCTGAAAGTCGAATGTCGTTCTTTAGCAACCTGATTCGCGAGTGGAAGTTTTGGAACTTCTTAACAGGTAGATTATTAAATATTCCATCTTATAAACAAGAATATTAAAATTTCATATTTCGTTCCATCGCATTGCTAAGTTCTGTGTATTTAGAGGAAATTCAGCCTGCCAAGATCTTCACACTGGCCTCAAACAGAGCGTTGTCCTTTTAGTGATTTGAATGCAGCACAAAAAGCAACTATTGTAAAGCAGGGCATGTGTGTGTGGATGTATGCCATGCAGTCAATGTACGGTCTTCCGTAGCGGCCTATGTCTCGAAACTTTGCTGTGAGGAATTCGACTCAATTTCCGGTTGTAATTTAAATCGTTTTGTTTAATGACTAATTTTGTAATGCCAAAACTGGAAACGATGAAATTAATGTCCAGCATTGTTTATCTAGTCCATACATGAATATCAGTAGTATTTATGGACACAACTTCGATTGGTATTTGATATGGATCTGCTCGGAGAATCATGAGTCTTTCACGTTAGGCCAAAAGTCATCCGTACGGGAACTCAAAGGATTCCTGTGCATGAAAGCGGTAGAAGTGGCGTATCCCATAGCCTCAAAAGCCTACAAAATTAACACAGAAGGCCAGTAACCACGACCATCTGACGTGGTGAGCCACATACCATCCCAATAGTTCAGGTGTGGTTAAGAGCCGGGTGACAAAGTATTAGTGTCTTATTCTCGTCAACCATGCATGATAAAGCTCCTATAGGTAGCTGACTTCGGGCTCAAAGGTGCATCATTTACAATGTGATCGACCCCTATGGTGAATAGTTTCTTGGTAGGGAGCTGAATAAAACATAATACTGCACACAACACACCATATCACGTAGATTCTGCACCGCGGAATATCATGAATTTACTGTATTGTGTTCCATTTGACCGTGTTTTATATGACTAGCACAATGAAATGTAGTCTAATCCGACTCACACTAAAAACCACAATCTGATCATGTCCGGCATTATCATCACTATGAGGGAACAGGCTGGCTTACTGAGACTAGACGGCTTGATTGGTTATAGATAGGACGAAGGATGGACGAGTAGCCAGCATGTCTTCTCTTATCCGGAATCAAGGACAAGATTGGGGCGAACGAAGCGGGCCGAAGGATCAATAAGATGCCAACTGTAGTGTGAACCGAATCAACCAATTGGGTTTTTAACCAGACTAATCACTCTTAAGAGCTGGTTATGCATACCAGATGGATCAGTCAGTCTCCGGGGCAGAACATGACTACAACAACCACGCATCTTATATAAACTTTCGTTTTGGTACCAATAAATAGAGATGTTCAAAAGCCAAAAGAGTCTCTTCATTAGTGTTAGTGGGACGGAAAAGATTCTTCACGGCCTATTATCTTTTTCTCATTTCCATTGTGTGGAAAATATGCGTTGATTTAGTTCCTAATATTTTACCCTCTATTCACCAATTTTCTTATCGCCAATTTATGATTCAGCAGTGTCCATACTGGTTGATGATGATACAAAGCTCAACCTATTTTGAGCTTCAACTGTGAGGGTAGGCGGACGTAGTCTTCAGCGAGACTGAAGGTGTGATAAACCTGCGCTATCAGTATTGGCTTTCTCTATAACAAATTGCCCACAGAAAAACGGCTGTCATTCTAGCTGTTGGGTGAGCTAATCAAAAGCAACAGCGAAGATGTTCCGAAGATTATTGTGAAAAACAGGTGTACAAACAATCAACACAAAATTAAATTGCCATCACCGGTTCAACTCAGATTCTGTTCTTTTTCTAACTTGGCCATTATTTGACCGAGCCAAAACAAAGCCGGAAAGATACTTGTTTTTTCGGTAACATCGATGTATTAAGGGGAGTGGACAGGTGATTAAGGGAGCACCTACGGTTTTTCCATCTTACATTCAAATCACCAACTTAGTCAGCAAGGCGAACTGTGAGGGTTTCAGCAAGTTATACGAAGTTCTTGTAAAAGGTAAACTGTACCAGCATCCCGTGCCTGCCTGATATCTGTGTATTTACCGTTTGGCTCCCGCAGAAGTATAATGTACAACGTATTGGCATTGGTCTTTCGCGAAATCCTCTTATAACAAGTACGTTTTTGCAATAATTAACATTGCTCTGTGAAGTTGCGCTTGACCTGTCACTTGTAACACTGCCGTATTTTTCCAGTCTCAATCGATTTGGATTTCAAGCATCTTTAGTACAGCCATCGCATAGACATTTTTGCAAGTTACTCTCCTCAAAATTAGTAGCATAAATGAACTGCTCATTTCAGAAATATTGATTCACACCTAAAATTATTATTATTGAAGCAGCTGTATGCTTGCGGTTTCCAGTGACAGGTTTTGCTCTTCTCCCTTGTTTTCCCATTTTTTTATCACCACACTAAGAGATTCAGTTTATAAGACGAACATAAATTAGCGGTCCAGCAATGAGCGATCGATAGAACATCGCGTCTGGCTAGAATTCAATAACCGATTGCATGAATACAAAGAATAAAATACTCCGGATCTCAACATGTCATCTGGTTTTGTCTTCGAGCAAAAGGTAGGACATAAGTCTAAAAAAGGCCGTGAAGTTATTGATGTGGTTTCTCCTCCCATGTCCGAGTGTCATCGTATCCACTTCATTTGAAAACAAAAAGCAACTAATATGTAACAGAACCTGAGACATTTAGCTTGCCGGGCAGAAGCTCTACTAGCTGAGGGACCGGTGCACAATTAGTCGGGTGTGAATAACCTAAGTGGATATCCAACGATGAGCTTACCACAATTCCAATGATACAGGACAACTGTCCTGTATTTAATCACTGGGCTAACGTAGTAGGTCACTTTCCATTGGGACAAACAGCACCTGGTTAAAAGTTATCCAACTGATCTTAAAATTTATTCATAAAACATCTTATTAGCACGAAAACTCTGAATCTTATTAACAGTTCATTTCAGGCTCTGAGGAGTTAAACATTTTTATGGTGAAAATTTAAGCAGACTTTCCATCATATATGATTCAGACTGCTCCTACCAGTGCATTCTATAAATATTATGCAATCGATCTGTTGGGTCAGACGTATGTTGGTTCTTTTTTGGTTTTTCATTGCATTGCCGAAGGTGCTGCCCCGTTGTTGCGTACGCTCGAACGAGTCTGCGTATCAACAAAAATGTCTTTCAGATCACTTATCTAAGTGACGATTATCTTACTGGAAGACCCCGTCATCATCGGCTGGCTAGACCTCGTTTATATGTTACATATGCAAGGGAAGCTAGTACTCTTGTTCTGGTGTAATGCAAATTGAAAGTTATTTCCTTTATCCACGTCACTCTGTATTATCAATCTCGTGCCTCAACACATCGGGGAAGTATTTCTGCCGTTTGAGCTTATTCTCATCATATTTTACTGTTTGCGAAACCGTTATCTCCGTCGTCATCAGCTGGCCATCAAAATACAGCTTTGTGATATGCAGTGCAGCTCACTTTAATACTGTTCCAACGTGGTTAGTTCAGGAAAGGTTGTGAGTTATAGTAACTCCCAGGTAACTGATGGAAGAAGCTTTAGGTCGATATTGGTTATCAATGGAAAGATGATGGATGTCTTTAAAAGCGGTTTAGTTGAATGATCCACACTGAAATTTGAAGGACATGTCAACGAACTTTAGGGCTTTAAGAAAAAGAGAATGGGGAGTAGATTACTAGCCACTTCATTCAAATAGCTTTGGAACAAAACTCAAACTTTCATTTCCGTTGTAGAAATATTCAAGTATAACATCATCGACGTATTCGCAGCCCACGAGATTGGGTGAAATGAGGAGTTTACTACCATAAAGGGGGAATAGAATTGGAGACAGAATGGCACTCTGAAAAACGCCAGAGTTACTTTGAAGTGAAGGCGAATGTCGGATATCCGAAGAAGTAAACTGTGTGCGATTAGGAAAATAATCCCCAAGGGTGTTCAAAGTACGACCGTCAACCCATTATTATGTGGAATATTAAGGAGAGTGGCGCGATGAAGACAATCAAATGCGTTCACATGGTCAAGAAAAATTAGCCTGAAAGTATGTCCACCCTGATCGAGAATAGAAGCAATAGAGTTATTAATGCAGCCAATGGCGTCCACAGTTGAGGATGTAAAGACAAATTGTGATGGGTCGTCAGAGAGAAGTTGGGCAATTATGCGGTCTAGGAATACATTCTCGAATACCATAAGTAAAGCAGCTGTGCAGACTATTGGATGATATTAGTTGGAAATTAGCTTTTGTAGAGGTGTGATGCGCACAGATCTCCAACAATCGGGAATCACCCCAGAATCAATACGACGATTAAACAGACCAGCCAAAGTGGATATGGATTCAAAAGAGCAGGCTTTTAGTAACATTGGTAATAGCAAGTGGGAACCATCAGACTTGTGGTACTGGACTTATTGCAGAACCCTAAGGATGGAGTTAGGTGTAATGGAGTTGGATTCATGGGATTCCCTATATGGATGGGAAAGTGAGGATGCATTGGACTTAACGATAAACTAGCAATTCAAGTCTTACACGTTTACCTTCAGCTTGGATCTGGTATAGCACTATAATTTTGGAGCTTTGGACATTTCACGGTAGTTCTTGGTACTCAGCACTTTGTCTATGTATGAATTAATCAAACTTCGCACTTCATTGTTGATGAGTGTGGATGGCTTCTTTATGGCATGATGCTAGCCCGATTTGTACACCCTTTCCTTAGCTCCACGGAATCTATTTATTCTAGTGAGAGAGAACCTACTGGGTCGAACATGATGGGTTTCCATGGGGCAAAACAAGTCATAGAAAAACTTAAGGTAGTTGATTATGTGTTCACAGTATGAAACACAGAAAAATTAGTTGAACCAAAAAAAGGCCCGAGCTTATCGAGATTCGGGTGCATGCAAGCTCGTTTGTAGACAGTGCGTCATGAGTGCAGGGATTTTTGCTCTTGCGATAAATTTCAGGGTGAATAATTAAACTACAGTGATCAGAAGTGCTAATATGAGCACATTTAAATACGATGCAAATACCTGGATGATAGTCTGGCAGTGAATCCGAAAGGGGATCGAAGCGTGGTAGGAAATGCACAAGAAGTATGCAACTGAAGGGTGGCAAGAGCTTGAGTGATCTGGCAATAAACTGAAAGATTTTGAACAGAAGACCAGGAATGATGACCGGTGAGGTATTTCATTAAGTAGGTGAGACACATGAGAAGAAAAGCCGTTTGATATGAGTGTTTACGAAGCGGAATTGATGGCGTGGAATGAGGTAGTATATAAGCGTGTAGTTTCCCCAAAAATGAAGTCACCCTGTTTGACCCGAATGCGGTTACGATCGAGCAACATTCCAAGATATTTAAATAATTGAAGATGACCGGAGCCAATTATTTTTCCTGAACGGCGTCTTCAATGGTCAGGTTGATCTAGAAGTCCTGACGAAACACATCTTGCAACTGACAGCTTATTTCAGACAGCAAATGTCTCTTTTTGAGGCCCAGGGTAGTTGCTTTGAACTTGTGTAAGCCATTCAGTCTGCACATTGATAATGTCACTTTGGTCGGTGACCTAAACGCCAAGCTCAGTGATTGGGTACTTATGAACACCATAAATATAAGCTAAGAGCGAAATAAATACTCAAAATCATTGAGAAGCGATTCACAGCTGTGGAAATCGAAATCACCTGTGATATTTATGCTAATACCGCGTTTATTTACCAGATTGTTACCCGCAGTCCGAGACGTGAAACCGAATAAAATTGTGGTGGTTTAATGGTCTGTTTTCCGCTAGAGTTCTGCTCTGCATTCTGTGTTGCGCCTACGCACTGATCTATACTTGTCATTCCTGTTGCAACCGCCAACATAAATCAAAAGAACTGTACAGCGTTCGGATATCAGTCCTGCATAAAAAAGCAATATGATACTCAAATCAAAATGAACTGCCTCAAAATCGAGGGTTCAGCCAAATTCGAATACACAGTCAGACCCATTAGTTTGACAAGATACCGGCTAGCTTGATAGGTTGACTTTTGATCCAACTGTGTCAGACTGTTTTTCAAATTTTCAGCCAGCTGAAAAAGTTAAGCTTCAAATGATGTGGCTTCTTGTTGACGATTGGTTGACCAACTCGGATTGGTACTTTGAAAACTGATTAGTGGTTTCGCTTCAGAGAGGATTTTGTGACTACCTAACATGATCAACATTGATGAGCTGTAAACAAAGGGGTGCCGCGTTCACAACTCGTCACCGAAGGCAAAAATTTCGTTCGCTGTCCTTAGAAGGGTAGTACTTTCTTTATGGAAATATGGTACCATTATTTCATACTGATCAAAAGGAAGTGGAAGGATTATCAAAACTAATATTATAGACATATAAAACGGGAATGAAAGACGGGAAGTTGAGTTCCAGACAAATGGGTAGACATTCACGATTTAGAGTGGTAAAACAGAATGGGCCGGAGGTCGATCTTTGAAATACGATAGGCGATAAAGAAAATGGTTGAAAAAACTAGAGTGGGTTATGCTGGTAGCAGTAGAAATTCGAATAAAGGGTATAAATAAGAACGTAGAAGAATATTGAATAAATCGGCGCATGGAATCAGTGCTAAAATGTCTTTCATTGATGCCCAATGTGAGTTCCTAATCTCATTCTTCTTACAACTTCAGTATACCCATCCAAATGTTGATACGATGCTCCCCCTTAGAGCGTACCTCCGAAGACCGGTCATTCCCCCAGTGCAAAGACACTGTCCCGGTCCCGACGGATTTTACCACTAGAACCTTTCAACAGCGAACACCCCTTTGTGTGAACACGATCATCGGATCGCACATCTGTACACAGACCGAAAACGAAACTTGATCCTGTCTTATAGAATGCTCTTGAGTCCTTCTATTGTGAAAATGGTCAAACGTTCCACTTAGGTGGGTATGCGTGCACTTCCTAGGCATCTCAAGGAGGGCCATGTGAAACAGTTGACAAAGTGACAGTGGATTTCAGGGATTTCGAGTACGCTGTGTGTAGCTGTGCGGGTGCAGTTGTTTGCGAAATACATTGTCACCTGCGATGGTAGCCATTGAAAAAGCACCTCTAGCATTTCATCTCAGCTGACATGCTTGCTAGATTCATTGACCATAGTCAAAGCAACTTTCGAGTCATGGCAGCAGAACTCGTAAGTGTCCATAAATCACGATGGAGTGGTCAGCGAGCAAAACATTATCGGACCTTGGTGACAAAGCAAAGGTTATTAATCACACAAGAATAGCCTTTCTGTGAGGAGGATTGCATCCCTATTTGGTGTAGGGAGAATGCAGGTTCATATGATTGCCAGAAATGAGGCCAACGTCAGAATAAATTGGGACCGAGAAGCTTCGGTTCAGCTATATATCTTGCATTCATTTCTCCGTTGAAGGGCTATCAAGTTGGCTAAAAAGCTTCCCCTTAGTGTGGAGAGATTCTGCTTAGGAGAGTGGTCTTAACTGTGATAAAGCTGTGCTTTATTTCGCTGTCAAATTGCTCCGTGAACAGTTATTCGAAATACAAGAAACGATGACTGTTTTCCTCACACGCAGTGTTGCCGGGGCAAAACAACGAACCTTAGTCAGCGGCATGCAAAAGGGTCCATGATATTTCAAATACGTAAATCTGATGCAGTTGGCCGTTGAATATCAGGTTGAAGGAAGAGAGAGGATAACCAGAGACATATTTCGAAAGAGTATTCAAAAAATCAAGGAACGAATGCTCCTGGAGAAACGATTAGCTCTTCTTTCTTCGGATAACCTTTTCAACCCCCCACTCACTGCAAATGAGCAACGTAAAGTTGACGTTTTTAAAGCCCAACGCATAGGCAAACCTTCAGACTTTGGGTGCTGCCGTAGTTCAACAAACAAATTTTAATTACATTTAAAGGCTCCTTACACAAGTGGCAAACCCACTGAATGATGGCACTAGCGGAAAGGCGCTATTTGTATGGGAGATGCAGAGATGTTTGTCTCAGAAAATGGCGAAAAACAGAGATGGCTGAGTGTGAAATGGTTCCGGTAAGGAGGGCATTTCAAGCTGCACAAATACTGCGAAAATGTGCACCAGAACAGTGTATGTTATTGACGCCCGAATTAGAACACATGAAGGTAACTAGGTGTATAAAGGATACAACACCACACGAAACAATCGCCAACGGATTGGTTTCCGATAAAATACGCAATGCATACCAACACTTTCATTTGAACATCTCTAAAGTTTGGTGGCTGTTGACAAAATCGTCTTTGTGTTTTTACCATGTTCTGTGCTATTTTCTGAACGTCCCTCTCAGGGGCGAACGAACGTGGTCGGTAGCAACGATGTGAAACCAACTGCTCAAAAGTGTTTGTGACTGAAGATACGGTGCATTTTAGACGAATCCTTCTGGATGCGAATAATCTGCAAACACCAAGTTGTTTGATTTCAAAATGAAACCTCATCCGTGCATTCGTATCTGGTGATTCCATGTGCGAAAGAGAACAAGCTGCAACCATCTGGACTAGCCAGACCTACACACAAACAAATACACATGCCGGAGATACACTCACACACAATTCGACGCAGACGGGCACATACTATAACGAACATGTTTTGACGAGATCATCGTACAATGTGGCTCATCTGCAAAAACAAATATCTTCCGAGCATGTAAAACAATTTTTCCAGTGGGTGTTATTTGGGTATCATGAAGCATAACGGATGTGCCCAACTTTATGCTTGTTGCTTCGTTAATTACGACGGATATGACTTCAAATCCTGTTTTACAAAATAACAGCAACGAAAACAATTCAAGCCAACAAAATGAACATTACCATTTCACACGGACTGCTGGTAGATTTACGTAGTGAGATTCGTCAATCCAGCTCTAGACCCGAATAACACTGAGGAGATTCGTCGAGTGATTGCCGATTGGATTAAAATCACAAAACTACCCAACATTTTGAAGATGATCCATTTATCCTGCCGATGGCTATATCGCACCTCGGTAAAAAAGCGGAAAAATATGCGGAGACTTCTCAGTTAGTGAGCCATCAAAGCAGTGACCAACACCCAAAGCAAAGGTGATCGGGTTGAAAAATGAAGACAACTAGCTCACATATGTCCACACATATTGGAAATTCTACATTACTTATCTCATAAAACGGGGAAATGCACAACGATTTTGTAACCACAGCATGATTGATGAATTTATATTCACATAAAATGGTAGAGTTTTAAAGGGTTGGAAAAGACTCAGTGGAATTACAAATTACTCGATGAATTACGGTACACAAATAAAACTTCGGCGATGTCCTCGACCTCACGCGCGGCGGGGAAGGACGGTGGCTAACTGCTACCATGCACCTCCACAAGTCATGGACAAGAGTGGCTACATCAGTGGTTGGCCACGAATAAGTGAGCAACAGCTCGCTGAATAAACGGTCGCGGATACTCAGCGACATCTTTAGTGAGCGTGGTGAAGTTTTATCCCGCAACGAACTCCCAACATAAAATTCACAAAATTCCATAGACAGCAACTTGATGCGCGTAAACGTGGTCAGCTACTAAATCCGGCCACTATCTCTTACTCAGCTATCCTGCGAAGAATAAGACTCAGTAGGACGCATTAGGTATCCTCGACTGAAAGACAACTATCTAAAAGGCGTATGGGCCACCTGGTCAGACCTCGACGCCCAACACACCAACTCCCGTTGTCTGACAGGTAAAACTTGATCGCATACGTGTTAAGCGTACAACCTCAAACAAAAGGTCGAGCAAAGTTGGGAGAACAACTTCATACCTTACTCCCAAGAGCCCTCATGGATATATCCATGATAACGGCCCGCCAGCTAAAAGAAACCAGTCGTATAAACGTATAGATATTGTACAATCGGTTGTAGAACCACAGACGCACTGAAGGTAAAAACTATCCCGGATTAGTTTTTTTACTGGTTGAACTTACTGAATCTTGACTGCTAATGATTTCCGAATAGAAAAAAGCGGCTGCACAATTTTTAATGTATATTCAATCGTGGGTTCAGCTTCAAAGCACCATAAAGGAACATTGTATAAACGATTTTTTTGAGTATTTTCAAACGGAAAGAAATACTTTATAGTTTTTCTAACTTGCCTTCAGTTTAAATATTTAAAGGCTGAAAGATTATTTTCATAAACAGGTGATCAGAGCTACTGAGATCCTCACCACGTAACACATTGTACAATTATGACAAAAGTATCATTTCTACACGCTGTGAATTCCAATTATTTCACAATGTAAATTTAACTACAGTAACTGGATTTTTGCTGTTCACTACGTAGTTACTATATATATACAATAGTCACGGCCCGTCCATGCATTTCAACAGAAAACCAACTGAGAATGAAAGACGTGGATCTACAAATCACAGATAGGTAAACAAAACAAGTTTGACCAAGATACCGAACAAATTATTCGAATATGGATACACAAACCAACAAATTAACATAAACCGGACGGATAATAAACAACAGTGAAACTGCTTTCGGTAAAGTCATGCAAGTTTCTAAAGACTTTGACCTCCGTGGGATTCGAACCTATATAGGAACACCATACACGCATTAGCACCAGGTGTGCTCTATCGGTTGAACCAAAAAGCTGTGTGAAAGGGTTTCAGAAATTTCACGAATAAACCATATTTCACACACGCCCAAAGTGCACTGGCACAGATTTGGCATAGCGAAAATGTAATTTGACTGCCTACCGTAGGATATCTCTGTGAATCAACCGGAGTTCATCAGTTGAAAAAACGAGTAGATTTAATCATCAAATACAGGCTGGTAGGTTTGACATTTATATTTATTGACTGATCATCACCACATGTCTCAGAGTTCCCTCACGCAACAAATGTTTTGAAATTTTGTGGGCTCAGACTGAGAATTTAAGGGACCTTCTTTGGCAGAGCTCTCGACTGACACTTAGATCCATCATTGCAGCATAGGGTGTAGTTCCTATCGGGTCAGATGGACAAGAAAAGTGAATAGAAAGCGTTTTCAACCAATGGTTTTAGGGGCTTCGGTGTTTTGGCCTCCAATATCACTGCCTGACAAACACGATCAGTCCTTGAGAGGAGCACCTATCGAGAGGGGAGTAATAAAACGTTCGTTTTTTATTTTTATTTTGCCAGTTCAGATGGAATTAATGATGAAAAAGATGAGGATAACTGATTATTTCAAGAGAATTCACTTTTCGTAGGAAAAAACGAATAGACCTGGACCAAAAATAAATGTACTGTATTCGAACGCCGTCCTTAGACGGAATGTATTTTGTACAGCCCAACAGGAATGGCACACGAGCCATTGACAACACTCGTAGAATCCGATGGTACCCCGGAGTAGCAATAGTAGCATTTGGTCATACGCATACATTCGTCACAGGATCGACTGGGTATTATTGAGATAATACGCTAGATTAGGAATATCATAATAATAATTCGAATACAAGACACAACAAACAGCAAAATGCCTTGCAGACTGAACTGCGATACGTTAGAAGGGACCAATCAGTTAAAAAAATAAAGTAATCAAAATACTCGAACTCCCCTATTTATTATGAAGTTTCTGGATTACAAGTAACTCCCTTAACACGTTCAATTCCTCATCGGTGATCTATCACCTGTGGTATAATGGTCCAAATCACTGAGGTCACAAAAAAGGCTTTGCTAATTAGAAGGGATCAAATTTTCAAGAAAGAGATGTGGATGTCAGTTTCCAGTACTTCAACTCATGAAATTAAATTGGTAGAAGCCATTCCCCGTTGCCAGCGCAGTGGTACACCTAAACCCACTGAAGCTCAAATAATTTGTCATTTCAAGTGCGCACGGGGCTAACGAGACGAATGGTGTAAGGACGCGGTAGATAACTGCAGCAACGAATCGAATGGTGCTTCGCTAGTAGTCAGAAAACCAAAGTCGAGCCACAGAAATGTTTATGCGAACCTGCAGGACAAAGAGTACACAGCGAGAAATGATCAGGGAGGACCCACAAGAGCGTGTGTCAACTTGGCGGTCGAACCAGGAACAGTTTGGTTCTGAGTGATAAAACAAAAATCATACATGCGCTGGCGATAAAGATGATGATTGTCAGAAATGAAAGTAATGTAGCTGCAGAATTCTATCGAGATTTGTGTCGACTGCTCTACGGTGTGAGCTCTGCGGACCTACCGATTGTTGCTGGTGGTTCCAATGCTGAAGCTGAGAGCCTAGACGAGACGGAAAGGCATATGGGTGGCGGTACCAACTAACCTGGCGTCCTCCTGCGACTTCACAGCTTTGTACTCAGGTCAACCATATTGCTATCAGTTACCGCTGGTATGGTTCAGTTCAAGACTATCGATCATCTTCGTTCACGTCTGTAGACACTGAGCACGCTCTTGTTCGTGCGCGTTTCAGCCTGTGTCCCGATGGTGGCCGAAACAACACCAAAACCAACCGTCTCACGTAGCTGCTACTAGACGATAACCATCGATCTGCTTTCCAAGCACAATTATTCGCAGTTTAACGCCCATGATGCAGAAGAGTGGTGGACAGAGATCAAGCAGATCCTATTTGAAGCTGCTAATGCTGCTACTGCTGCCCGAGTTCCAACAACCAGACATACACAAGAATGATGGACATCTGCATCCTCAGTTGCACTGTTAGATGCGCGCAGATCGATTCCTCCGGGTTGCACATACGATGATGCAGAAAGCTGTCTTAAACACCAACTGACTAGTAGATTGGGAAATGGCCGTGAGAGGTGGTGAATTGTGAAGTGTAGGGAGATGGAAGAAGTTGCGGAGATTGGCAACAGCCGTAATCTTTCCCTGTCAGTTAGAATTACCGGTACATTGATTAAAGAGGTGAACGGCTCCCTGGTTCCGGTCGAGAAGAGTTGTCTAATTCGTTCGGCGGAGCATTTCGAGAAGCAGTTTATGCTTGCCCATCAGTGCAGAGGAAAAACCAGACCATGAGACTCGGACTGGGGAACCACATAATGTCCCAATAGGTCAGGTGTAGGATTGAGCCGGATAACAGAGGATTATTGTTTAACACCAAAGTAACCGGTGGCGGCAGGAATTCCAGCCTCCGACCTGAGATGTTAATCGAACGCCCTAAACCACTTGAGCACCATTCACGCGAGGACCAAACTGGGTTCAGACCTGGTCAAGGTTGCGTTGATCACATCTTCATTCTACGACATACTTTAGAACATAGGCACACCTTCCATAGGCCTACTATCTCCATTTTTCCTATTCTTATAATGGCTTTCTACTCAGTTGACCTCACCGTTCCTTGGCGCTGCCTATTGTTGAAGGGTGTACCAGATAGATTCGTTTCCATCATAAATTCCATTACTTGAACAGCCGAAGCCGAGTTCGGGTTTATGCTGCTCTTTCACCCGCGTTCTTCACGAGAGGCGATGAATGTCAGGGTTGCCGTCTTTCTCCTTTTCCCTTTAACTTCGTGATTCATATGATCCTAGAGACGGCAATTTTGTCATGTGGAGATAGAGATATTAAACTTTTTCCGGGTAGATAGGTGTTAGATCTTGAATGTGGGGATCACGTCCTTCTTCTGAGTGAAGATCCAGTTAATTTGCAAGCTTTTCTAGACAGCTCGACGGACTGTGTAGCAATATTTGGTGTGTATTTTGCATCCTCAAAGTGCGAGATGCTGTTGCCGGACTGGGCTGGTCTAACATCAAACCGTTCAGTGTCTGCGGGGACTATAGATCAGATAGACAAATTCTGTTATCCGGGCAACTGCATTTCACCCACAGGCCGAATACCGGATATGGTGTCTTTACGTATACAGAAGGCTCTTTCGGCATTTGCCAATCTGGGTCATCTGTGGTGTCGATATGACATCCGTTTATCTATCAAGGGTGCTTCTCTATGGTTCAGAAAAGTGGTCACAACGGGTGTATGAAGATGGTCGATGTTGGAACATCGGTGTCTTCTTATCATCGTTCGAATCTGGTGGGAAAACCGTTCAATCAACGCTGAGTTTCTGCGGAGAGTCTTATGTTCACGGGTCAAATCATTAACCGACTCACTTAAGCTTACCAGGCTAAGATGTGTTGGGACGTGTGTTGTGCATGTCCCATGAAAAGATTCCTCGGCGTGCCGTATTCGCTGAGGCAGGTAACGGTTGGGACATGAGTAAGGGTGGCCAGTCCATGACATGGAAGAAAGTTAGGAAAGTTACCCACCACGCTTATTCATGTAAGACGTGTAGGATTTCCTGAGTCGGGTCCAAGAGATCCTTCGTTTGTATGATTAGATACACTGGAGGATAGGTGTCACCATCAGTGGCGCTTCTGTATCCACAAACTTTCTTCATCGACGTGATGTTAATATTCACATTTCGTTCATTGCTACTTTTATATTCCTATCCTTTCTTACTGTTTCTGATTGAGGATGTCGCCAAGAGATATCAAAGCAAAGCCACAGCACACAGTGCACGGTTAATGGTCATCTGAACTTAAATGAACTGAACTGGTTACGCGGTACACCCATTTCCGTATATGGGCACTCGAACTGTGGAACTGCTCGCATGTTGTCTCCATTACACACTCCAGATACTCCTCAGGCATCGATGATCAAACACGGGCAAACGGTCGGCATGGACAGCTCAAAAAGAGCTGGTCTCACAAGCATACAAGAGCACAGTATGTACAGCAGTGTTGCACACTCTACCTTTCCATCGGAGAGAGATGTTACACCGTCTGCATAGGTAAAGCAAATTGCAGAAAGCCGCCTGAGCCTTCGCTATAAGGTTGTTCACATGGTCTCCAATCCCCCCGTCAGCAGCTATACGGCTTACCAAGTAGACAAATATTCTGATAATTTCTAACCTTTCAATACTGATGTTCAATGCGGAGATGGACTCCTACCATTCCTGTAGGACTATACATGTGAAGAGAGAGAGAGAACACACTTTTTACCACAGTACAGACGCACTGTGCCACAACAGCATCGTTGCAAGCCAATGTGATGTCATCTGCATAATCTAAGTCTAAAAATCTGTTACCACATAGGAGCTCAATGCCTTCTCCTGTTTGATTTTCCGGAGTATCTCTTAGGATTCCATAGATCGCAAAACTAAACAGGAAGGATGAGAGTGGGCAACCTTGACGCATGCCGCTTCCAACTGGAGAGTGGGATGCCGATGAGCTACACGTTTGTACTCCTCCTGAGGTCTGATATTATACCACTTGAATGATGTTGATATACTTATCAGAAACTCCCTGTCTGATGAAACAGTCCCAGAGGCCGTCCTAACAACAGAATTAAAAGATTGTCAGGTATCCAAGAATATGATTACCGTCGGTCTACGATGTGTGCCAGAGCCTAGGTATCTGACAGATAGGGAAAATTTGGTCGATGCACCCTCGGCTGAGACGAAAACGGGACTGTCCTTCACAGAACTATTGTTCGTGTTCTGGGGACAATCTATAGAGGATTACTGAGGCTAACAGCTTTTAAAAGACTGAGAGCAACTTTATCACCTGATGATTGATGCGGGTGTTTCTAACTGCTTTTTTGCATATTAAGATGAAGGATGCTCAGTTCCAACTTTGTGGGACGCATTTGTGGAGTCCGATTTCAGTAAAGGAGCTAATGAGCTCTTTGGAGGGGCATATCACTATCTCTGAAGGGGGTCGGGAGGATTTTGACGGAACCGGGGGCTTTATTGCGCTTTAGGAGGTGGAGGGAAAGATCGACTTCTTCGGCGAATGAGACAGTACAGACCCTGGAACATGAATCCGTTCAAACGAATTACTCTCTGGAAGTTCGGGCTCTGAATGCTATTTAAACCGCTCATCAAAGTGCTCTGCTCATCGATCAGTGCGCCATGAAGGCTGATCGATTGGTTGGCAGTTTAACTTGCAGATCATCTCTCTCACTCCAGCCTTCTTCGTCCTTGTGGATTGGATGAGTTGGAGAAATCTCCAGGTATTGCGGGGGGGGGGAAACAGCTTGTTCCATTTCGGCCGCTCATTCGGACCACCAATTTTCTCGGTCTCTGCACATGCCTCTAATCAACTTTCCGTAGTTGGGCTGGGGCACTGTGATTTTTGCCCCTAGCAGGGATATTCCGGCGGCCGCCAAGAAACTCCAGGGAACCCGATGAAATCCAATGTGTGGCTGTATGCCTTGCGACTAGTCCACAAGATATGGTACTAGCTACTTTTCTAGCGTCCTTGATATGCAGATCTGTCACGCGAAGAGCGAAGTACTATCAGGGACTGACAATGCACGAAGAGCTTTTCTTCAGGTCTGGCTGATGCGGTGGACAGGCAAAGAAATGATCTCTCGAACCAAGATTAGCATCTTCTGCGCCGCTAGCTGGCTCGTGCTCACTCGAGTGCCAAACCCGGCCTCTGCAATCGAGGGTACCGGGAAGCTGGAGGCACTAGACCATCGATGTTTACGCTGCATCTTTCGTACCACCCTGCAGAAAGGAATATCAAACAACCGTACAATGGCCTTTGATAATGCTATCGCCTGCAGTGAATCGGCCATAGATACATCGACGACAAGAAACGGTACTGCCCAGGAAATCTCTGTCCTATGCCAAGGGCTGGATGGCGCTGTCACTCTGGGGACTGACTGAAAACGTGGATGAGTAACGCGAGAAGGACTTGGGGCGTTTAAAACTGCAAGCGGTCTACAGTCTGTGAAAGTGAAAGAAAAATTGCGTCGCGGTTTGCACTGAGCTCACGTCCGGCCAAAACACATGGTCTGTCACTTCTGGTAGTGCAATTGACCTTGATTACACCTTTGATCTTTAGCTAACTGATTTTCATCGAATTTGTAACCTTTACTCATCCACACAATTTGATGCATCCGAACACAGTCTTACCACTTGCCCATTATGTTCACCTCGCAAGCCTTACTCCAAAGTATAATCCCACTTTTGTGTGGTATGTATCTTTTGAATGGTGCCATCACGACTAATTGTGTTAACTACTTTCTCGTCTCACTTCCCACCTCCTTATCATCGTGATTATGTCAGTGTTCCTCTCTAACCACTCTAAGTTCGGGAAAAATGATTCCCCAGAATGTGTTAGAAATGCATACTCTCGTACAAGTGGCATCAAGAGAAAGCATTCTCTCGATGGCTTAGGATACCCATGTTTGTCTCCCAAGTCTGCTATGAAAGCATGGCACAAGGGTTCAGCAGCTATTTGGAAAACTAGTGGTAACTCTACAAGGCTTAAATGCAGTAACTCTAGGTAACCTGTTAGCCATTTACTTCGGCCTTTCTCAAAAGAAGCTTGTCCTAACATGTCTTTCTTGATGTCCTACCAATTTTAACGAACCCGGAACCCACCTACCAAAACCCCGTAAATATGATGACGTCTTTCACCCATCATCACATCCATCTCGATTCTAACCCTAAATTTATATCTTACGGCCTCTGCTGCCCAACACGGCTCAACCCCCCGTCCCTGGACTACAAGCCAGAATGTTCCACCAAACATTCAAACCACCCGACTACCAAAACACTCCACCCCGCGTACTGACAGAATTTGCACCACCAGATTCGGCAATTTCTCTCGGTTTCTTTACTGCGGCATTTTCCTCTAATGGTTGAAGCCCAGTATTTCCTACTCCTTATTTGCGATTATTGATTTACCGGGCGGCGGTCAAACAGCCATCTTAGTGAGCTTCGTATTTTGCAGTCTCAGGTTCAACCCTGAAGCCATTATTTGGCTGCGATCCACCTTCAGAAATATTTAGCATTTGCTTTATAAAGGAAGCAAAAAATACTAAAATATTAGAATTCATTCCTCTGATCCTGTTAACTACTTTCCAGTCTGCTGCACCTGTCATTCAGAAGGTTATGCAACTCATATTCGTGACACGGCTTAGCCCACAGCTGGGACCCAGAGCTTGCCTCAGCTACCGATAATACGGATTTCTTAGCCACTGAAGTACTACCAATCCTTCGTCGTGCTTGTCCCGCTTTTGGTTATCAAAATTGACCAAAATGACGAGTCTCAACAAAGTTATCTGCACACCTTCAAGCGCATTGAATAGAGCTGGCCGGATTCGTATCTGCCGGTGGTTACACTTCTTGAATATAAAGCTTTTCCATGGCCTTCCCAACACCAATGAATATTGAGAGGTTTTTTTTCTACACTGAGTCATAATGAAGTGTGATGTTCAAAATGGTTGTCTTTCTGAACACACGGCTGTCGTTTATGTACGTCTCTCAAATACTTACGAATAGTGTGTGGAATTGATGAACCTTTGCTTGGCTGACCTGCCTTTGGACTTCACCTTTCACTCACAAATCCCAGGTCATCCGACCAACCATACATTGGGAAGCATCACACTCGAGCTTCGCTCCCGTTAAAGCTCAAAAGTAGTACATTTCCTCCACCGCAACCAGAGTATGAACCGAGGTCTTTTTACCTCGAATGCGTGCGTGTTACCACTGCCACATCCGCGCACAGTATTATCAATACCATACACTACTCGCATTTAAATTCGGAGATATCTGTATACCAAATGCGAAGTGGGTTCAGATGTGGGTACCACGGCCCGCCTGATTTGGTGGGAGGCATTCGCTTTAGCCTATGTTCTTATTATGACGATGTCGCTTCCTTTCTGTTGCATCACAAGTTTATTGGCTATAATAACCAGGCTGTGTAAAATTACCACATGTTGAACAAGCACTGTATCGCAACAAAATATCCATTAGAATACGGAATCCATTACGTAGTCGGAAAATTTTGACGGGCATTTTCTTTCAAAGCTAGCACAGCAGACTTCGGGTGCTCTATTCAGTACAGATGAGAAAAAAGCAATGCCAACAACACGGTGTTTTGGTGAAAAAATTATAATTATCCATCGTTTCGGTTACCACAGCTAATCTTCATCAGGACAGATTTTGTTTGCAAGTTTGACTGATTGCCTACCATGAAATAAGTTTACAGTTCTAGCCACTTTTTCACTTGAGGGAAAAATACCAGTGTTAGTGTCAGAGGTGCATACGGAGAGCATTAAACGCGAACAGTTACTACTAATGGGCAGGTTACAAGTGCTGTACCTGATAGGGTACTGTGGGTTTTAAGCGTGTGAACAGTTGGTTTTAGATAAGAAGTTGACAAGCTTTACTGGAATGTCCTCAAACACCATGACTAGACTAGAGTAAGAAGCGATCGGCTGGAAAGGCAGACCCAGAAATATCAGACTGAACAGGACACCAGCCAGACTGTATAGAAGCAGGCTGCAGCGCGCGACGGTGAAAATGCGTGATCAAGAACTTACTAAAGGAACGGAACGCGAAATCGGTAAACAGCTTGCCGGTGGTCATCCAAATCACAGATTTATCGTGGTTTTTCGGGTTCGAACTGGATCCAATTATGGCCATGGAAATGATACTAGTACTGTAGTACATTATGGCATTGATATCAACTAGTTGTTGAAAAGTATGCAGATCATAACCGACAAAAAAGTCTGTTTGATTAATGGATATCGGAAAACCTGAAAACTGATGAAGTTGGAGTATATTGTTTCAATTCTAACAGCAAAGGGATGGGCACGATGAGAATTATTATGAACTACTGAGGTACGGGCACAGAGGTGAAAAGCGATATGATGACGCTAACTAAACCGAGAACAAAAAAACTGGCTTTGGTGCTAACTTTCTTGTTTGCGGGTAGTCAGGTTAGACACGACAGTCATTCGAAGGCCGAGAGGTAATGGTGAGCAGGACTATAGACAGCACAGGTCAATAGGCTAACGGCTCACACCATTCCAAACGGCGAAACAGACGGATAAAAGCAGCAATAAAAGAAGCTCGGTTTTGTGATCATCTAAAGTAGGAATTCGGGAAGCAAACACGACAAATCATAGCCTTGCTGAGTAAATGCACTCAAGAGGAAGTGAGATACATTGACAACAAATTAAACTACACCCATCATACGGGAAAACCTCTATTCCTCAGAGAACGACCACACACACGCATAATATGCGGCTACACATTCAATTAAACAAAATTGCCGAACTATATCGTCCGACATTTATCAGAAGGCTCATAAGAGAACTGCTACTTGTAAATTATTGAAGGGGGTGTTTGCGCGAGGAAATACACTGATGGGTTGAAATATGACAGCAAAAAGCAGTGCCCTACTTCGACGAAAATCTCCAGGTACAAGGGAATCAAAAGGAAAAATTGATAGCTACATCATTACAGAAATTACTGTGAAATTTCAGGCTGAAAACGTTCAAACTTGTCGGAAAAGAACAACCGTATAGGATGTGCGGGTGGGCGAAACAACGCACACTGATCATCACAGACAGCTGCAATACAAATAAATAGGTCCGGTTAATAACCCAAGATAATCTGCTTCATTATTACTGCAAATTACCCTGAATATTTGTGGTATGCCCATGTTACGATCATAAACAGAGACGATCCCAGATCTGTGACTCATGAGTTGGGCGAGTCACCAGCGATGTTCATTGCATTAAGTGCAACTGAATTTCCTATCGAAGTAGTTGCAATTATATATATATATATATATATATATATATATATATATATATATATATATATATATATATATATATTCACTAGAATCTAATTTGAATCGTCTGGAGTGTGAATGGATACTCTCCATTGAAGAGCTCACAAATGAATCACAACTGTGATTTCTCATAGTTATTCGTGTCTGGGTCACTGCTAACCCAACGAACAACCTGATGAGCTTCAACAACTGCATAGCGGTGATACCTATACCTGTGCAAGCAGAAGGAATTTAACGTGACATTTTGTTGGCCGTGGTGAAACCGGCGGGCATGTAATTTTGTTCATGTATAAACTGCGAATTCACTCTCTGACAGCTGTGTGGTCTGCGTAGAAATGCAGCGAATCAGTCGCGAAAATGAATCCTGCCATACTGCAGTTGCGGCTTCTGTGCTCGAAAAGATATGTGCAACGCTTTCTACAGGAAGGATGATAGAGGTTTCTGGGCGAGTCAAACTGTGCAACTGCTCACAACGTAGGTGTGCTTTTTCTTCTAGGCCCAAACGGCACCATTCGACCCGCGAGGTAGTACGGCGCAAACCCAGTACGGGAGCGTGACCGAAGCACCTGCGCAGGTCTAATAGTAGACGTACGCAAACGAATATACGATCGGACATATTCTAGTTTCTTTTGACTATTACTTTAATCACAGATGTCCAGATGTGCACTGTAATCTAATGTGCAATAAATTTTCACGCATCAAACTAATTAGAACATACGGGTTTATTCAGTGTATCTTAACTTCTGTAAAAGTAACTGGTTTAGTGTGTCAAGCATCGGTTAGAAATAGTTCGATGTTGGTCAGTCGGCTTTCATGACGAGACAAAGATAATCTCCCGAACTAAAATCTTCAATGAGAAAACTACTCACAGTATAATCACAATCTGTGATATTAGAGATTCTGCCCCACAATTAAAGGTACAACCAACAATCTGATTACACGAATGAGATAATCAGGTTAGCTAATCCCCGAGAAGCTAAGGAACAAATCTGAAAAAAGTGTATGCCGTCGTCTAGTGTCTCATCACCTCACTGTATTCACGCCGTATAACCTGCGTAGGAATATTATCATACCAGAAAGGAAGACATTTAAGAATCATGTGGCTTGAAGAGCGGTGAGACTGGGCCAAAAATTAGCTACCTAAATTTACTCCATCAAAATACATCACCAACAGTGACAGAGCGATAGTGGCAGCGTAAAATTTTGCAGGCAGATCTCCTCCATCAGACAAAAGATTCATTTAGTTGCACTTATTGGATTATCTTATTTGTAACTCTTACAGCAAAAAGTGCTTTAGTGGCTCTATAGGACAGTCGACGAGCAACAGTTGCCTGGGTCAGTAGCGCATCTCGGTAGGATTGGGGGGCACACTTCCTCAGCTTCTACGATCGCGTTCGTCAAGGAAGTCAACGACAAAAGACCGTGGAGTGTCAACCGCGTGTATTCTCACAGGGCCTGTGAACAGACACCGCACTCTGGGGTGTGCCGAGGAAGTGCGTCGGAAGTAGAGCTTGAGGTTGCCGCGTGCGCGAAACGTACATTTAAACAAGTGATAGGCAGGGTGTAATCGGCTGATCACTATAGTAGAGACCGTAAAATATTTCTTTGCTAAGAGAAGCTACTGACAATCTGAATGTTCTAATCGGCCGAAAGCACGAAATACCCCACATAAAGCTACGCTTTTAATAAAAGGATTGATATCTTTCAGGTGTGACGCCCGCTACGAAAAGAGGAACGGGTTCATTTTAGAGAAGTCAACGAGGCTGATAGTCGAAATCTACCCCATTCAGGGGACGTCTTTGTTTGATCTTTCCTTTCCTCTCCGTTTTTGTGATAAATGACGGACCCCAATGAGTATTTGAACAAACTGCACAACCAAATGTGGAAAGTCATAACTCAGGTTCAACAGCTTGAACCGATGGAGTTCCTTAAAAGCCTATTTGGGATTGGTAGAAGCAGTCGAGATGTATACTGCAAAAGTGAAGGAAGCTTCGCGGCAGATGAATCGATCGTATCACGAGGAATCAGTCGAAATAAAATCAATGTTATCAGTTTTTTGTGCGCAATGAAGAGCAAACAGGTTAAGAAGTGAACAAACTGATGAACGTCAACCAAAAGATGTATGCGACTGACTAGGCCATTCTTACCAACAAACGAACTCGAAAGGAATGTGACAAATCAGGCGCAACACACACGTCAAAAAGTCAGTCGATACGGATGCATTACCTGAATAACGACAAAAGCAATATTCAAGGAGCTAAATATGCTGCCCTAAACACAACTCGTTCATTAGTGAACTAATCAGCTGGAAGCTGCTTTTCGAGGTAACTTGTCTTTAAATGTGAACAAAATAACATAACGCCGCCTAAAATTAGCACAGATCACGATAGTTTCATCACATGTCGGAATGACATCTTCCGTGCGCACTGACGATGTCACCTAAAGACCAAGCTTAGCGATCACAAACCGATACAAATATACCACAGCCTCAGCGTCAACATCATACAAAGAAGCCTGATACTAAAACCGGCATAAAACGGGTAAAACCGAACTAAGTTAGAAAAAATGAATGAGTTCAACGAAAACGTCGCTCAATCTGTGATCACATCACAATTATCACACAGCAAAATTTTGATACGTACTTCATGGAATGCTGTGTTGCTCACCACTGGTATAGATGAAGGATGCTTTTGGAAGGTGACGGAGTATATATCCCAGTGTTTCCGGTTGATTGGTGATGGTATCTTTTAAATCCCAATTAGGAAGATGAGAAGTATATAATTGATCAAAAAAAGGAACGAGGAGTCATGGTGACCGTTCTCTTCTCGGAAACTTGGGGGACCTCAGATGTAGCAGGAAACTTTGTTGTGAGTGTTGTGCACCAGAAGACATGCCACATAGATACGTCGTTTAATGGAAATCCGATATTTGGGCATCACCAAAACCAATCAAACACATGAGAATTGTCAAGTGGTATCACAGCTACTCAGTACACTTAAGCCGGTCTTTATTCGGTCGAAGGACGCAATCACGTGGTTTGTATGTCTTGCTTCACCTCGCTGTATTTTTTATTTTGTATGTAGTTGTATGACAGACGTTTTCAAAACGAGAACTGGGGTAGAATAAACACAACATACAACAATGGGCGCTCGAGGTAGATGAAAGTGAAAAAGAGAAGAGAAAATATCAACCAGATTCGGAAAGTGATTCCGTTTTACTCTTGCCCTTGTTGGTCAGTACTGTATTGTATTGTATTGTATTGTATTGTATTGTATTGTATTGTATTGTATTGTATTGTATTGTATTGTATTGTATTGCATTGTGTTGTATTTCATTGTATTGTATTGTATTGTGTTGTATTGTATTGTGTTGTGTTCAAGACCTTAGCAAGTTAACAAAAACTCACGCTTCAGCCAAGTAGAGGGAAAACTGATAATTGACACTTCGAAATACGGAAAAAAGTAGGCACTTCAGAAACAAAACTGGTTTAACCACCGAGCTTAGTCCGAAGTTTCTCCCACTCCAGATGGGACCCACGAGAGTTTTTATACGTTCGTTCTGGAAGAAGGATGTCGAAGTTCAGATCTGGTGGATGAGACGGGACGAACGAGAGATAAGTCAGAGTGTAGTGGATGTCTATGTGACATCATCAAACTCTATGACCTATAATTGTTTTTGAGCAGTTACCTACTTACTTTTGCTGAGTAATATATATATATATATATATATATATATATATATGTATATATATATATATATATATATATGCCCCACAAAATATAGTCACGGCACTCAGGGAAAAGCTTTTCCTCAAAATAAGCTTCGCGGTGGTTTTTTCCACTAGGCCGAAAACCCCTCTAGCGATGTACTTTTTTGGGTGTCTTTATGCAATCGATGTTGTACACACCGATGCACATACCGTCCTTCCTAAGAGAAACCAACTTTATAAGCCGGATGGCGAACTTTCAAGTCAGGATGGACCCTCGTCATTTAGATAGCTTTCTTGATCAAGGGTCTACTACTCAGTCCTTCAAAACGCTGATTTTACTTTACTCGGGTATCTAGCATGTATGATTGCGATTCACTTGTCACTTGCATACAGGAGGGGTGCATCACGTGTTCCTGGGATTCCTTCAAGTTCCCCTGTGCGTCTCCTCTTGTGCGACGGACTTCGATAGGTCCCATCTGAGAGATCGGCTACAAGCCCACTTCAGGGTCAACGGGCAGTCTCGCTATGCTGGTAAAGTATCAATTGAAATGGAAAATATTTCGTGATGGACTGTCTGGAGGCGCTGTTAAACAGTATCGCAACCGTAGTGCCTTCTCCCATTTTCCGTCATTTGTCGCCAACCATTCCTTGACCGTGCGATTGCTCTGTTACGTAAGACCATTAGTTTGAGGGTGACCCGAAGTTGTGCGTATCCTTCGGATTGGCAGTTTCTTCGGGTATGTCCAAAATTCGTCGTCTTCAAAACACGGGCCTTGAGTGATGATAATCGATTTTGGAACCCCATCACCACCTCATTGACGATATTGGTGTGTGTTGATCAGGAAAGCCGAGAGCTTCAACCCAAAGCGTGAAGCGTCCGATCATAACCATTGCGAATTGGTTACCTCGCGGTGACTTCGGGAAAGGCCTCATCAGATCAACAGACCACAAATCATCTATCTTCGAAAATGTAACTGATTTTATTGGGCATTGAGCCACCCACGCATAAGACTGGGAAAGCTAGCATCGTTGGTTGGCCAGAACCTGGATCATCATACACTTGCGCATATTTGGCCAATACACTCTCTATCAAAGTTGGTCATATGTTCGACGATAGCCTGTGTGTGCCAATTCGTGACACTCTTTCGTTAGTGTGTTATGTGTGTTCTTCACCACGACGATCATGAACTCCTGGGACCCTTGCAGTTGCTTCATAAGTATACCCTCGGTGTTCGGATGGAGCTGCTTCTAGGTTAGTTCCCGTTAGTGCTGTTCGTTGCTTGTCAACAATGTGTCTCCACTTGCTAGAGCTTTCGTCAATTTATTCAGCTGACGATCTTGTCGTTGTTGTTCTACCAGTTGCCGTGGATACTACTAGAGTTGCAGTATGCCAACTCTAATAAGAACCTCAATATCAAGATCTGTTTCCTCCAAACAAGTTAGAACGTCAGCCATTTGGTTGTCCACACCGGAATCATGATGGATGGTAAAATCAAATTCCTGAAGGCCAATCGTCCATCGAGCCAATTTACCTCAAGGAACATTTCCTTTCTGACACACTGAAATGTTTGTGGCCAGTCTCAATATGAAATCGTTGACCCAGAAGATATGATCGGCACCTTTCCAACGCCCACAGGATAACCAAACATTCCTTCATCGTTGTCAAGTATTTTCTCTCGCATGATGTGAGCACTCTGCTTGTGTATTCCGTCACACCACTCATCAGCATCAGCACTGCTCCGATACCTACATCGTTGGCGGCCGTATTGACCATGGACGGATCTCCAACAACAGGTAGCTGAAATGTGAGGTGTTCGCTTGATGCTGTGCGTTGGATTTGACAGAATGACTAATGCACATTGGGGCTCCATTAGAATTCTCGCTCGTTCAAGGGAAAGACAAACGAGAGCTCCAAAATAGACGTTAAATTTCCCACGAACCGACTGTATTATGTAGCACAATCCAAGAACCATCTTATTGTTCTTTTAGAGGTTGTTATTGGACATTCCTCCCTTTTCTCCTCAGGAAAGGGTTGCAGTTCTCTGTTCTCGACCCTGTGACCCAGAAGGATAACGATCGTTTTCCAACCTAGGACTTCCATCTGTTTATATGCAGTCCCGAATCATTCGCGTGTCTTAGTAGGTTCTCGAAATGGAAAACATGATCCTTCACCGCCCGACTGCAGATCATGATATTGTCTCGGTGGACCGCAACATTCGTTTAAGCATCAGCAAGCGAAAGGCAAACTGCACCCTGACAATCCAAATGGCATCCTCAGAAAGAAGTATTGCTCCTCTCCGACAGTGAATGCTGTTTTATCTCGATCCTCATTCTTTATTGGAACCTGCCAGTAGCCTGAAAGCAGATCGACCACCAAAAATATGATGACTACTTGAAATTTATCAAATGTCTCTGCTACAGGTGGCACCGGGACCGGGACCGGGATCTGCTTGCGTACAGTGATATCATTTACATGTCAAAAATCAACACAAAATCGGGATTTTCCTTTGGGCTACCTTACCAGCAGCTATACGGGGTTCCGGGCTTCCTTGATGACTCTTTACAGCATCATATGCACTTGTATTTTACTTCCTCCTCCAGATGTACAGGAAAAACACGGAGCCCTTATGGTTAAAACACTCCTGGCTTTGTAATTATTTCGTGTTCCATCCAGTCACAAAACCCATGTAGGTCTTCATCCGTCGCAAACATGTGAGCAAATTCTCGAGGAGTCGTTGGAAAAGCCGGATTCATATCATTATATATTTCAGTTTCACTGGACCTACACACCTACTTGGATGGCTCACAAACAATAGTCACTGACCCGAAACTTCGTGTTCAACCGATATTCAGTGCCCATCACAGATCGGCACTCAGTACTGTTTGGTTGGTATTGCGTGATATTATGAAATCATGCATCATGGCACAATTGTTAATTCGAATCATCCGTTGGGCCTTTTCATTGGTAGCCTTCGACCGTCCTTACTTCCGTAGCACACGACTGCACTCTTATCTGGTACATGCCTGGTCAGTGTTATTGCTGCCCTGGTATACATCAAGCAAACTTCGTTGTGCCCATTAATCTCGACTTGTGCCCGCATGGCTCCGAGATCTACTGCTCCGACGATGACCTCATTTCGAGAATACTGTAAGTAGATTATCAGGTCTTTATTCTCTTGCCTTGTACTATTGGCATTTTCTGCACTGACAAAAAAATGCCCCACTTTTTCGCAATATAAAGATCAAGCTTAGTTTGATTTTGTTGCAGTCGCAGGTTTCTGCTTCTCATTTCGGATGGTCATCTATGAAAATTCTTCGATGCACTCATTCTCCTGTCTTGTGTCTTTTTCGTCGACCACTTTTGTCACCAAGGTATCGAGACTAGCTAGTTCACAGACAGCTCAGCCAACTGCAAAACATCTGCTTTGCGACCGACACGGACGAAATGCATCTGGTATTGCACTGTTTCAGGCAAGCTGCCCGCAAAGCTATATGCCAGCAGCTGAGTCCGTGCTTCTGTGTCCAGCGTGGGCAACGCACAGTTCGGGAGCGAACGGAGAGCAATGGCATGCACCAACGGGTCCACATCGATTTCAAGCCACGCTTCCTTGAAAAGCCGCATCGAATTCTAACGGTCAATTGGAGTGTTGAATACTATCACCAGGACACCCTTGGCGGCGGCCCACTCCATCTTCTCCGCACCACTTCGCGCTGCATCTAGCACCAGCCGCACTCTGCCCTTAAGAAGTGCTCGTAGAACCATCAATTAGCCCCAATCCGACCGACTACCCACCAGCTTCGCCACGTTCTCTTAGTCTTCCAGTAAGGTCATCACGGTCCCATTTTCGAACGGCTGCGGCCACAGGATCTTCATTCTGATCACGGAACCAAATGTTATAAACCATAAGATATGTCGGCGACACTCTGCTTACCGAACACGTTAAAGTTCAAGCAAATTTTCCATTACATAAGATTCAGGTTCTTCGTGACAACAATAAATTCTACGAATATATTTCAATATCCATTGGATCACGTTCGGTCGTGTGGTGTTCATCCCTTTGGGAAGTGATTGACGAGGCTAGCCCAATTAGCGAAACCCGGACAGTTGCTGGGTATCATTGGAATAGTGATTCGCGCATCATCGATTGTTCACTTGCGTTATTCACACTGGACTGGACGTACCGCGATAGCTCGGTTGGTAGAGTATCTGCCCGATAAGCGGAGTGTTACCAGTTCTGTGTCGGCTCGTGAATTTCAAGTTTCCCATGTGAAAAATGCAAGTGGATTTTCCATTACGCAATCTGTAATAATTTTAAATACCTTAATTGCTTGAGAATGGGAGGGTTTCCGTCTCATGCTAAAACATTGATATTGTTCCTCCGTCCATGTGATCCAGACACTGATCAAGTAAACAGTAATCCTGATATTAATATGCCTCTACTTCGAGATGGGGCATAGCAACATCACGCGTTTCACACACGACTCGTACTTGGTTGTTCTCAGAGTTGTCTAGCCGAAAAAATCAACGGTCATTCCATTCGATTTGTGCAACCACATGTGAATGATAAATCCACCAAGAGGGAACATTTTATCCCTCAGTCAAAGGATCAGAGGGATCCAACTAAGTAAATTGGGAGAAAGTACTCGGAAGGTTGCGTAACTAATGGGTATCAGCCACTGCCCTGCATGGCGAGTCCTACAGAAGAAAGACTCAATTAGACAAACATAAAAAAGCCACGAATTCGTGACAAAATGTTATTACCGCTTGAACCTGTCAGTATTCTCATCTCGAAGAGGAAGTATTCCTGTGGTTTACTGAAACCCGTCAGAAGAATATTTGTTTCTGACAGGCTACTGCAAGAAAAATCTAATAAAATAGCCAGTGAAATCGGGTGTGAAAAATTCACGGCCAACAACGGCTGGCTGTTCACTTTCTAACGACGTCCTAATATACGGTAAACAGTTTTGCATGGGAATCCTCTAAAGGTACCACACGGATTGTGAAAGACAGGATGCAAAGAATACCAGAAATATGCGCTATTACGAGTCAAGCAACAGATACAATGTTGACGAAACGGGTTTGTTGTTTCCATTCATGCCAAACGGAAATCTTGTGTAAGGTGAGACATGTCCAGTCATGAAAAAAGAAAAGACAAGTTGACAATAATGTTGTACTGCAGTGCATCCGGTGAAAAACTACAACCCTTAGTTATCGGCAAAAGTGCCAATCCAATGTGTTTGAAAAATCGACCACCAACGGGCCTTGATTGTGAAAACAATCGTAGCTTTTGGATGACGAGGAGTTTATTCCAGGGATGGCTGAGATGTTGGAACAATATACTGAATGTTAATGAACGAAAGAAAAATTTATCTTTGCATAACTGAAATGCGTATTTGGAACTGCACTTGCGACACATAAAACTTGTTTTTCTGTCACAGAACACCACAGCCAGACTCCGGCAGCTAGACTTAAGTATAATTCAACCGGTGAAATTGACCTACGTAACATTTTTTCTGCGGCATATTATACAAATGATAAATGAGTCTTGTGGATCCAGCGAAATGGCAAGAGAATTAAGTCAATAATATCAAAACTTCTCACATTAAACGTTTGAATTTCAACGATATAAGTTGGCTTTGAAGTGCATGCGAGAAGGTCACCGAAACGACGATTACCTCGTGTTTTAGAAACTGTGGAATATCGGTCCATGGTACGTCTGATCCCAAAAGTGAGCACCGTCAAATACTCATTGCAGAACACGATAAAGTCTAAACACCTTCGAGGTACGAGTTGATCTTACCCAGTTCTGTCACACGGCTTCTGGATTTTCCAATGCAGTTTTTTACAAAGTGGTATCGACGGAGTTTTTAAAGCTGATAACCTGAATGATAAGTTCGTCTACTTTGTCAACGCAACCGTGTGCAATTGAAATCAACAGCGCTTCTGTAGGTCACTGCGAAATATTGCATAACAGTAAATGATTCAAAAACTGTAATTGTAGCTCGAGAATATAAAGTTACCACATAACGAAAGGCACAATGAAACCTAACTATGTAAATACCACGCGAGGTACCGTTTCCTACTGACATGAGACCCTCACGGTGGGTGGTCGGTGCACCTACACATCCTCATTGACTATCATCATTCTCTGACAAAATTTGTCGCCTCCTTGAGAAAAAGTCATTCCTCTCCAAGAGTATGGAAGAAAGTCATTTCGACGTATCAATAAAGACTTCGAGAGCGGAATTGTCATGGTAATAGATTTGATTGTCCCCTTGTCCAAATGGACTCCCAATAAACAGTTACAAACACATAAAAGTAGGACAATCGACCAGTGGCCTTCCTTCTAAAAACATTAGCTTGCAGCGGAAAACATCATTCGGCTATTTAGCGAGGCAGCGCGATCTTTGAAACCGTCCGGAAACGATATTGTATCCTTAGTATTGGTTCTCAGCTAATTAAAGAGTAGCCAACTGTCACCTGCTTATAAGAGGGAAATCTAATGGGTAAATCCAAAAAACCATAAGATACCGAATTAACAGCCCGACCCATATGTGCATCAATATGACAATCTACAGACCATGCAATGATTATCAAGTGGCTAATGCCACACGTATGCTTTTTGCTTTGGTAAAACAGCTGCACCATCTACTTTATATATATATATATATATATATATATATATATATATATATATGTACTGACACAATAAAAATCAGTAAAAATAAAATTGCGGTGGTGTTAAGTTTTTTCACCGTACGCTTTCTAATATTGGTTTGTTGTTTTTCGGAACAACTCTTTTTGTGATTACGAGGTACGAGAATTCGACAGACAGACAGATAGACCGCATAGCATTCACGCCACTGGCTTGCATTCTGAACCACGTCCCTCAACGTATCAAAACAACGACAATCCTCATCCTTTCGGCCCTAAACAGAAAGGCAAGCAGCATTAACTGAAGCTATCACTAATGCTAGCTTCTTCATACCTCTGAGCCAAGTCATGGTTTTTACCGTCGCGTAGCTTTTGCAGCTTTACCCAACACGTGTGAACAAAGCACAGAAAAGTAAACGGGCAGGCATATGCAAATCACATCCGAGAAATCAGAAGCGGTGTACATCGATCACTTGAATAAATCATACTGATGATGCGCGTTCTCCAAATTATCCCAAACTGAATGGTCTCTAGGGCATGCTGAATCGACAACAGTAAACAAACTTTTGCTCGTCCCCATACCATATCTGGCTCGGGTCTTAACCAGTGGGGAGGAAATAAAAGCTAAGTTAGCAACAAAATGTAATAACTGGCTTAGTTTTCCTTTACTTCCACACTTGTTGAACCATTCCAATAAAGTGTTCATTTTTACTTACCTAAATGAACTGTCACTTGTGACATATTGCTCATTCGTCTTCATCTTTTTGCGTGTTCTGGTTGAAATTTCGGCATACTGCTTGCACAAGTCCTCCACACAAATAAATTTACTGAAAGTCTACGGAATCATTGAGCGCGTTCAACGCTTTATATTCATCAAATAACAAGTTTTACTGATGTTTCCTAAGGAGAAATTCGGGCCAATCTAAATTCCACTACACGAGTAAAGTTTCATCTGCACAGAAGACAGAGGCCTCACATGTGCTGATAAGAATAGCTGATGCCAACGTGGAACAGGACATTTTGAGGCTTACCTCCAATCATTCGTGGAATCTGAGGTAAATACAACAGCCACGATTCCAACAAAACACCGATCGCCATTTGTGTACACTGTGTTTTGAGTAACCAAAGGTCCACGAAGATGACCGTGGTAATCTCTGCGATATAAACAGTTAAGTTTATGAAAGTAACACCTGCAAGGAGAAACAATTAATGCTTCCAGGAAAGTTTACCCATTCCCAAACCAACTCAGAGACGACCAATCATTAGTGTTTCTTTGTTTTGAGAGATGCTCAGCAGTAGGACACCTATGGTAAAATTCGTGCCACCAATCAATACTATCGGTTTGCGACCCAGCCAATCAGAGAGCCGTGTGCTGCACAACGCAGCGACTACCGCAGTAATTAAAGTATTGCTTATCTAACATAAAGATCTACTCGATTAGTGTCAGATATTTTACCATAATTTCCTTGTAAAAGTAAGACAAAGCAAACTGATGGCAAAGTGGAATCGTAGCACCCGAAATCACACGGGTATCATAACGAAATAGTAGTCAGTCTACAGTCTACGAAAATATTGTTGCACAAGTCGGCAAAGACAATATACATCCGCCTCTTCTGTACTGTATAAAAGCATATGCGCAGAAATATCGTACTAGAGTAACATTTTCCGTGGAATCTATGCTGGCAAAATGCAACAATCGCCCTTTGAGATGTTGAAAATTTGGCACCTGAAACAAATAACACAAAAAATGATCAGCTCAACAGTGTACATTCAATCATAATTGAGTGGATATTCTTACCGTTTAACGGTGCTAATTGAAAACCATACTTTCAGTAATACAGAACGACAACTATCCGGGGTAAGGATGTTGGATTCCTGTTTGGTTGTGCACACTATGTGAAGATTTTTCCGGTACCATACAAAGGGTGTATGGGGCATCAGTCGGGATTGCACCGATCTCGAGCCCAGTTGCATGCTACTGGGCGCGTCCTCAGGTCGCGGATAGGGGCACGGCTACCAAATCGGTTGTTAGTCCTAAACAGAGCAGGGCTTAGGCTCACTGAATTAGCCGTGTCGGATGAGCAGCTGCAGTGCCTGAGGTGGTGGTGGGTTTTCGCTTGACTAGCATTTGCCTTTCTAAAATACTACATAAATCTGTTTACTGTAATGTGACCAGGCGTATGAGGCCTGTCACCAAATAAAGTCGTTGCCCCTGCTGCCTTGCAGGTTGTGCTTGGAAATCCAAAGGCTAAAGGCGGATCCCCGAACAAAAGAAGGCCGGACTGGACTACCGAATCTCAAAAAAGTCCCGAAGGGTGTTGGGATCACTGACCTCTAAGACAGAATACAAGATCTAGTCAATCTTGTTTCATGCAGTGATATACTCTTCATCTTCGGTGTCTGGAATGCACAAACAGGCCTCTCGGGTGAGTCCACTCGCCATGTCCTAGGAAAGTTCGAACTTGGCCAACGTTGTGAGAGTGGAAACGGCCTGGTGAACCTGGTCGATGCTAACAGATTAGTCATCTGCAATACTCGCTTCCAACAACCCAGAGGATATTTGGCAACCTGGTACTACATCGATGGTCGCACAGCGCATCAAATAGATCATGTTCTGGTGCGATCCCGTTGGACTTTATCAGTAGAGGACTGCCGAGCGTACCGTGGCGCAGTAGTGAGGAAACGCGAATGGTGCACACCATGTCCTTGTACGTGCACGCTTCAAAATCCATCCATCTACGCACCTGAAAGTCTCGGCACAGAGCCGAATCAAAAGGGCGCTGGAACCAGGTCACTCCATTCTTCAGGCCAAACGCTATGCGACAGAACTGGTATAGCTTCCCACGAGCTTCGGAGGCAGTGCACGGTTTTTTATCCTCGAGTATGAGAATTTGATGATAGGCACTCGGAAAACCCAGTGTACTGAAAACGGCTTATTGAGACTCCTTCTCTACGAGGTCATCTGTTCGAGGCACAGGGTAAACATCAAGGTGCGTAAACCGAATAATGGTTTGGCTGAAGTCGACCACTGTGTTTCTCGGCTCAATCAATCGTGGTGACCAAAACGTGGGCTCGCCAGGGAGATGTTGAAGGCTCAATGACGTTATTCTCTATTAGTCGATTAATTTCGCTTTGAACAAACTTCAAGTCTGAAACAGAATGACGGCGGGAATTGGTGGCAATAGGTTTACAACTGGAAGCCATGTTGTCAAACTGGGATGGGATGTCGATTTTTGCAGCAATAAGCTTACAAACAGGGACGGGTGGTCGGTCACCTTCTGGCGAACTAGTCACATCTTGACGCTGACTCAAAAAGTCAAGACCGACGATGAAATCAGTGCGCAAATCGTCTAAGACAGAACATTTAACGGATTTGTAATGAGTGTTTTTGTATCTAAAATAAGCGTATATTTGTCCTCGGGTAACACAAAACAGTTGAGTGGAAGTCATCGAAATCATACTAGTAGAGGGCAGTACAGACCAATGATGTTGTGCAGCAATATTACTTGGTAAGTAATTCTCATAACTTCCAATGTCAATTATTGCCCCCAACGATAGATCGTTAATCAGAACCCGTACCGTAGATTTAGATAACCCGTTTAAAGATGTGGCAACAAGAGATGAAACTACAGGTTCCAATGAGGACGCAGTGCCATTTTGGGATTTGATCGACAGACTTTCTCGAAATGCCCGTTTTCCCGCAACAGTTACAAATAACATCCAAGACCGGACATTTTGAACATGGGTGCCAAACGTTACCACAAAGGAAGCTACTGGTAGCAGTTGTTGAGATCATTTACTTGGTTCCTGACTACGATTCAAGAGAACCTGGAAAGGATGCTGAGATGGCAGTTTCTGTCAGTTCTGATGTGACGCCACACGGCCAGTAGGTAATCGAATCATAAAGAAAAGATTGTTGTTGAGCATGTTCCAGCATATGAGCTTTGTCGAAAGCGTGTTCGAGGTCTAGCGTTTGCTTTCGAAGCAGCCGTTGACGGATGGTAGTAGAGAGCATTCCTGTGTTGAACTCGTCACGGATGGCCTCGTCACGGTGTTGGTCAACAGAAATCGCCTTGAAGTTGTAGTCTTTAGCAAGACAATGTGACTTCTACATAAACTTGTAGAGACAGCCATCTTCGTTCACGCTTTTAACACGTTCATTGTTTAACTGAACGCTGACCGCCAAGCGCGGTCGCCATTTGACCGTTGTCCTTGCGCACACTCTCAAATACCCACTAACCACTATCTCTCCCAATCACCTTCTCGTTCTCACACGTAGTGGAGAATGCCGTTCTGGTTAACGTTTTCGTACAGTACTGGGCATTCAAGTAACTTGCAGGTGGTTCACGTACTACGAGTGACCGAAGAACGCGTTTATTAAAGAAACTGCGAAGTGAAGTTTAGCGACCTTACAAACTAGTCTCTTGTCTGACCGAGTTCTTGGTTGGTAGTAACTAGCAAATGCCGTGAAAACACTTCATTTTTCGGCCTAACCTTAATCGATTCAAGAGTTTGTATGACGTCCTCATAACTCATACAATCGACCACAAGCTGATAGATGGACGGGGAAATGAAGTTCACAAGAAACTTCTTTCTGTTGAGATTAGGCACGTCAATGACAGAAAGAAATTCTGTGAATGTTTCATGACAACGAGTCCACTGTTCAGCGGTCGACGGAGAGTGTGGATCAGTTCCAAAACATTCCGGACGGAATAGGTATTCCATGAATTGTTGACAGATTAAATTGTTATGAACTCGAATGGTTGAGCAACGAAGTTAGAGAGAAGACGGATCCAAAAGGAGGCTTTAATCTTCTAACAATGCGCTGAGAAGGAAAAAACGAAAACCGTTAGTATCAAAAAAGAGAGGTTGGCGGACCAACGTCAAACTAGCCCATAACAGATATGGAGCTCATAGTTCGACTTGATCGTTCGATGTTGGCCCGAAATCAGCAGACGTATCGGACTACTAGATTCGTCGGAATTAAACCTTGGACAATTTTCTCACTCTTGTTGGTCCAATCGACGTTTATAGACTCGTCACTCTGGTAAACTATCTCAATATTGGTGTCTGTGGCTGATATCAAGCAAAACTCATTCGCATCTCTGGAAACAGTCCGCGGCCGTCTGTAGCCTGTGAGTGAGTGAGTGACAATGACCGAGGGGAAGCGTCATTCTTGAGAATCACGGTAAATCGAGGCACCAGGAATGGAATACATATTCCATTCCGACGAACATTAACGCCGAGACTTGGTGACAAAAGCATGGCCTTAGGTCGATTAAGCGTTCGTTATTTATATGTGAAACAATGAATTGTGTTCACAGGTGGGGAAGAAAAGTGTAATCCTTAGTGCAATTAGTTCATGGGCAGTAAAAAGGGCAGACTTCATAGTTCATCAGTAAAATAATAGTTCATCGTGGGTTAATTTCCTAATAAAGCTTAGCTGTCTAGGCCAATGTATTATTCCTTCTAGAATTATCAGTTCCCGTTTTATATAATCATCATAGTTAATAAAACATCTCAGATCTCTTGGATTTATGAGACTTGACATTTTAGGTGGAACCATTTTGCAAATACCAACAGCTAAACATTCGCATGACGTAGGAAGATCAATGTGATATAGCTGCTGTTGCACTGATTCCGTGAGCAATACTATCCCAATACGAGCGAGATAACAGTTGGGTGATTAGAAAGAGGCGCGCCCTTTAATGATTGATCTTTTCAACGAAATCCATTTTTATTTACGAATACGTCGTTTTGTGTTGTCTTATTTATTTATTAAAATGTGGATTTTTACAGCTTAGCCTTCGGAAGGAGAAATGGAATCATTCGATGTTGTAGGTACCTGTACATTTCCGACTTTTTCCATGATTTTCAACGTCCCTTGGTGCGACACTCCTTTGTTGTACCGACGTTTTAATGTAAAACACACACACCTTTTGGTCATCAACACCGCGCAATACAAAAAGGCTGTAAATAAATCTTTCATTCTGGCACGGTCTCATCTTCTGGTTTGGAGTGTCTTGGAATCATATCGGTCGGAACTAACTGAGTGAAACAAACATTTTAGAAACTTCAAACGGCATCTCTTGGCACTTGGCTCAATACCATCCTGTTCTGTTCAACGGATGGCTGTCAGACCGAACTGAACTGAAGACATTGGCGGATACTGACTCTTCGGCACTCATCTCCGGATCACAAGAACATTGAACAACTGTGAGTTTGAGTCACACCTTTTGTTTCATTTTAATTCATAATGTACATACCCTTTTGGCCTTTTTATCACCGCACGCTCCTCCGCCCATCTTAGTTTGCTAGTGTCGTCTTAGATATTGTTGACATTCATTTAGTGTACCATATAGACAGAGTAGTACGCTACAATGTAAACTGCACTTCCCGAGAAAGAGAAAACTATTTCGAACGTTTTCAGATTTGGTGTCTGAATAAAAATGGATTGAGTGCTGAGAAGAAAACTGCATTTTTCTTACATTTCATTGGCAAAGATGCATACGCAATAATGAAGAATCTTCCATTTCCGGATTCCCCGTTGAATTCCTCTTATGACAAACTGAAGGCGCTTCTGCTACATCATTTCAAACCTAATAATTTTATTGTAGCTGGACTAACCAAGCTTAGTACTCTTTTCCGCAGAGAACCATTCCCTCCGTGTGTTCATTCTTGACCTTCAGACGCAAGATTCGAAGTGTGGTTATGGTGCTCAGTTGAATGATCAACTTCCAGATCGTTTGATTGCTGGGATAAATACACCAGAATTTCAGCAAACACTACCAATTCAGAGCGATCAAACATTTTAGAGCATTAGAACTATCTGCAAACAGTGTCAGGATGTCAAATGCACAACTCATCATCATCATCATCGTACAGCGTTAAACAGTAGGGCAAGCCCCACTGACCACTGCCTTTCTCACCATGTTGCACGTTGAATTAAAAAGTATTAATATACAAGATGGAGAGGGAGTGGACCTACATGGGTGGGAAAAGAAAAGAATGCCCTAGTAGCCAACACATGGAATACACAGTCTAACTGTACAAACGTACACCGATCAAACATTCTGATTCGATAGAAAGTGACAACACGATCGCCACTGTTCGCGGTTCGCAGCCATATCCTTCAGTGTCTCCAGCCAACTGGTAGACGGATCTTTTGGACCCCAACCACGAAGACGTGAAGCACCTACTTTTCCTAAGTCTGCTGTACATTTTCTCATTCCTCGTTGCCACGTCATCTGTTGACCTCCACGTGGTCTCTTCCACTCCCTAGGAGGAACGGAGAATAGGACACGGTACGGTAGACGTGTGTTTGCCATACGTAACACGTGTCCCAACCAACGAAGTCTACTAAGTTGGATACGCTGTGACAAAACGTTCCCTGAATTAGTACCCAATACTCGCTTTCTGACCTCATCGTTGCTTACTCGGCTATTCCACCCAATCCTAGCGATACTACGTAAACATCGATGGTCGAAAACCTCAAGACGACGAATATCTTCAGCACGCAGACTCCAAGTTTCGCAACCGTACAACAAAACTGAACGCACAGTGGCACAGTATACACGACCTTTCAACTTCAGTGAAATATCGGATCGGCGCCACAAGTGCTTCAGTCCAGCGTACGCCGCTCGAGCTTTGGATATCCGCGTACTCACCTCTACTACTGTGCTCCCATCCGTCGTCACGCAGCTACCGAGGTAGGTGAAGTGGTCGACAACTGACAGCACCTCCCCATCGAGCATCAAGCTCGGAATTGTTGACGTCCAGTCTTGTAACATCACCTTGCACTTTGAAGGTGCAAATCGCATGCCGAATGGAGCTACAGCTCTTGCGAGATTATCTAGTGCACGCTGAGCATGTTCCGTGGATTCGAACAAGCAGACAACGTCGTCTGCGTAATCTAAGTCACATAGCTTTTCACTATCTCCTAGTTCGACCCCTACATCCTGAAGATTTTGCAGCCCACTCTCCATTATTTCGTCCATGACGAAGTTAAAAAGGAATGGAGACAAAGGGCATCCCTGCCGAACACCACTGGTCGTTTCGAACCGACCGGATAGTTCGCCGTAAACCCTTACGCGGCCAGAAGTATGAGAATACAGTGATCTCAGTAGGTTCACGAACTTCTGGGGCATACCTTTTCGATGCACAACTGCACTACGAACAATGCAATTTTGTTCAATTTAGCCAGACACCATAAAGAAATACGAGCAAAAACCCCACAACAATTCATACCTTCGGGTGGTTATCGTGTCAGTGGTGTTTCTCCCAGGAGTCCGAGCAATTCTCATACTTCCGTGCAGAAGTCTCAAGGCAAATGTGTTTCCTAGGGATGCTTACATTCCCGGTTTTCTTGTCCATACCGAAATTCTCAGTGTTTTTCCTCGAGTAAGACTGGTCAAATACAGAGTCTCTGCCGACAACGTAAAGTGCGTCGCATGGTCAATAACTCAAATTCCATCCCAGCTTCACTTGAAGACGAACTTTCTTCCCTAGCTCCAGCTGTTCTCCGTAATCCTTCTTCTCTTTTTACTCAGAATTTGTTTACTCCTAACGGTAATTCTCATAAGTTTATTGTTGACACGGGCAGTACCGAGTCTATCATTTCAAAATCTCATCTCGAATCTTTTCCCCCTGATATATATATATTCAGCTTACTGATGTCACGATCCGACGTACCACTGATAATTCTTTACCGATTTTAAGTTCAGGTACCATTTCAATTCAGGTTTACAGCTCTCCTCCCATTCCTTTTAAGTTTCTCATTTATGGTTCTGGTCCATCTAATCTAGGTCTAAAAACTCTCCATCAATTGCATGTGAATGTTTTGTTGTTTAGCATTTAGGCCGATGTTTCTCGTCTTTGAAACCTTCTAATTCAATGCTCCAAGGTTGCTGGTGGGATGACTATACCAACTATTACACTGGAAGTGTCTGGGGACCCGATAGTTATCAAACTGTGCATCATACCATTTGGCCTATGTGAACCAGTTCGCCCCGCTATACAATCAGTATGTGAAAAAAGCATCATGAAGCCAGTTGAATCATCCAGTTGGGCTGCTCCCATTGAAAGTCCCCCCAAGTCAGATGGCAAAGCCCCATGGATGTGGTGATTGTCGGTTGACTCTCGACAAAAGACTACTCCAACACACGTGCACTGCCGAAGAACGGGAGGATGTGCTCTATCGTCCTTCAGATTCCACGGTCTTTTCCAGGATTGACCTCAAGGATGCATATTTACGAATACCACCTGATGAGGAATCTAGTTTGTTGACAATCATCAATAATCCATTTGGCCTTTACAGTATAATTTCCTACCTTTTGGTCTGCATATGTCACCTGCTACATTCCAACAGTCCCTCAATCTAATCATTGCTGCTCTCGATGGAGTTGAATCATATTAAGACGACGTTGTTATTCATGGCCCATCTAAAGTTATCCACGGTTCCCGTCCTTGTTTTTTACTAGACACATTTTAACTTTGCAATCAATCCAAACAAGTGTGTTTTTGATGTTTCACTGTATATGTGCTTGGAGTATACTATAAATTCTGTTGGCGTTTCTCCTGATCCCAATCGATTGTCACCTTTAATTGATGTACCTTCGCCCACTAACATTCACGAACTTCGTTCTGTTTTGGGTGTACTACAATACTATTCTCGGTTTATTCTACATTTTTCTCAGAGGGCTAGATGCTTGTTTGATATTCTTTCTACCAGGTGTTCTTCGTGGTCTCCAGTTCACGAGCGTAATCTGTTGGCACTCCTGAAGTCGGACTTTGTTCTTAAACCCTTTTCATCGAAGGATCATACCACTGTAGTTACGGACTCACCTCCGACAGGCATTGGTGCTATTCTGGAACAATGTGGCCGCCCTGTGATCTGCATTTCACGGCGACTCACGAAAGCTGAAATGGGTTGTTCTCAGACCCACAGAGAGGCATTGGTTGTCTTTTAGGGAGTAGAACGTCTGAACAAATATCTGTTTGGTAACAATATCACCATCGTCACTGACCATGAGGCGTTAAAATTTGTTTATCACTCCACACAATCACTATCAAAGTCATCAGCGGCAATGGTTCAACTCTGGAGCATCGCATTGAGTTCTTATAACTAAGATATTGTTCATCGAAGTGTTAAGCACAATCAGCAAGCAGACTTTCTATCCCGACCCAGCCAGCACAACAATGGTCATTACCGTGGTTCTGCTCCTCCGTTTTGCAGCCAAAAAGGGGACCAAAAGAATGGTATTCATCCGCTGGTTGACCGCTGTATCGTTGCGCTTTTTTACAACTAATCAGCGCAAGGGGGGAGCAGGGGGGAGGGGGGTGCGCGCAAGTATCATTCTCTGTAGGGCTTATTTTCTACCCTCTAGACCAATCAGATTCATCGCTGGCGTCATCAGTCTGCTCCCCCCACCCCCTTCCATCGTATTGGCCAATAACATGCTCGCAATTTTCGGGGTCATTACCACTGTTCATATTGTAAGTGGACTGATTCAGGGGTCACTAAATCAGGGCAAAAGTAACGAAAATGGGATTATTGTCCCTTTCCGCAATGGGCAGTCTCTACCGTCTTAGCGCACTTAATTTCGACCTAGTAAAGAACGACTAGATACCCGATTACTGCTGTACGCATACGCTAATAATACAAATGTGCTCATTAGAGAATAAAATTCCAGTTTTTGTTATTACATGTATTATCATACGGTGTACAATACAAATATCACATGCCCACCGACTCGTCAAGATCCAGATCCACAGGTCCCTGTTCGTCCCTGGCGAACTGAAGGAGGTTTAATGAGCAATGTTCCATTGGGAAGGTTATACTCACTGTACTGTTCGATTTTCTCCCGTAGTTCTTCGCAGTGTCATGTATCCACCCACGAATCGTCCTGTTCAGTTTTTAATTGCGATTGCGCATTAGATTGCATCGTGCAATTTACCCAACATGAGATCATGCATTGTTGATCTTTTGAAGGCGTACTTTCCGTGCGCCCCGAAGTAGTTGATACAAGTTGACAACACGTTCGCTACTATCCGCAGCATTACGGTGCGGATAAACACGTTGCTACTCAGTCCAAAAAGTCAGCAAAATTCTGCTCCTATGATAGTGATAATAATGTTGTTAAAAGTGTAATAAATAAGTGTCCACTTACCAATTCTACTCGAACTTGGGGGTTTGAATTGTTTGTGTTCACCTCTCGAAAATGTTCCAGTGAAACCACTAGAAACATGTGAGTTGTTGTTGGTGGCACATAACCTTTTAGGGTACTAAACTGCTGCATTAGCTTTTGCAGCTTCCGCATTAACAGAGTATCCATGGTCTCAATAGCGTGTGTCAGTCTATTGAGAGAGTCAATTGTTTGATGGGACAGACGTATCAGTTTTTCCAAATTGATGTTCCACAGAGCATCTTCTGATGGAAGTGCTGGATGTTGAAAACGGTTGTGAGGTAATGTAATCGAAAATGGTGCCATTGTACTTACATGCTACATCTGTTTGCGGACTTGGCATATTGAAGGTCGGTGAAAACAGATCTGCTCACCATTCTGTTTTGTAAGTAATGTACATCACTGAAGTAAGTACGTATTGGTGGTAACGGAATCCGTGGTTACCTGATCAACTGAATGTTCAAGCCTTTTTGTATCTCAGATGTGGGCACGCTTGGCACATCCAGAACATAAATTATACAATGTGTTCCTCACTTCGAATTTTTCCTGTCGCGTTTTCCCTCTCCTCATCTCCGTCCTCGGTGGACAGGCCACGTGGACTCTTCCTACAAATAACCATTAACTGTCACTGACAGAAGGTAACTTACGGCACTCGTTTCCAGGGTAAACCCATGGTTATGGTGCCATCATTGGATGGCAGCATGTCATTCGGATATTGAAGTTGTACGTTCCATGCCAAGTCGAAGGTGGCTGAACGGAGCCCAGTTCAGTCAGTTCAAGCTAACCTGTATGGGTTATGACGCCAACTAAACGCGATTCGGCATTTACTGGCACAGGCCCATGACTTCGTACCATCCAGTGAAATTTGTTGCCGCAGTCGGATGGTACATACGACTTAGAGATGACGCACGCATCTACATTGTTGTCATCTCAAAGGATGACGACAGAAAAGAGTGAAGCGATCTGAAAAAGAAGAGAGAAGTAGATTAAATAAGCTCGTGTACTAAACAGTGTGTGGAAGAGAGAATTTAAGAGTAGATCTATCTTTTATTGTGTGACATAGTGATATAAAGCAACATATCCAATCGGATACCATAAACACAAGGCATTTACAGTCCACCTAATAATGATAGCAGATAAAGACTTGTTGGGAAAAAAGTTTCACAACGGAAGACGTATCTGTCTCTAGAAGGAAAAGGAAAATCAAAGAAATCGCGCACACTCCCAAACTTGTAACATCCAATTAAGTAACCTCTTCCATCCACTTCCCGGATCAACTGAATTAACCCCGGTTCTCCTTTTGCAATAATAGAGTTGTCTGGGCGCACATTTGAAAGTGTGTATTGCCTCATAAACAGCAGGGTTTTGCCCCTCCTGAATTGACTGCAGTATGCACTAGTGAAGATGCAGCGAAATGGTCCGGAATACATCGTGCAATCTAATGCTATTCACTTCTATGTTCAAATTTGTGTCGCGAAAGTTAAGTTTTCAATTCCTCCGGAATTTCACACGAAGTCCACTTGTTGACTGTTCCACTTTTCCAGAGAAGGGTGCTTTGGAGAATCGCTGATTTAATTGAAAGCAGACGTTTGCCCTTCCTTTTGTGCTTCTTTTTATCTGATGTAAAATATGCTCAAAAGGAAATGCACTCAAATCATCTAAATTACCATGTGTGCAAACATCTGCTAAATGTATAAGTGAATGAACATTCATGGTCATCTCTTGAACACCGTATATCTGCGGATATCTGTGTGAACACAAAATGACGCAGTATTCGCTCTGCTGCAATTACCGTCCCTTCGTCGCTATCTGAAACTAACACAAACTGTCACTGATAGGGTAAGAAAGTGTTCATATTGAGAATATAGCAGATCCACTTTAAGGGCTACAACTCCTAAGCATAATAAAAACCTGTCTAAATTCTGTAGCCTTCCACGTATTATAGTCGTCTAAGCCGCGACATTTTCTAAGAAATTCGAAAGGAATTTGTGGCCGTAGTAGCATGATATTGACATTTAACCTTTGTATAGCCGTCTTGCTGACATGGAAATCCGCACAACACTGCGCCTCAGTCCATATTCGAATGAGGCGATGAACGACACCTAAACAAACGCAGTGCATGTAATCTATGGGGAACAGTTTTATCATATCATAAGGTGAACACTGAAAAGGTGATTTACTGCCATCTGCAGATCTGTCCTGTCTGTATGATCAGATCAGCGTAGCATAGTCTGTAAGCCGATGATGGCCATCTTCGATGAAAACAGTCCAACCCTTGTTTCCACTGACGCCTCTAACATTGGTTTCGGCGCAATATTATTTCAAATACAGGACGGTGAGGAAAAAGTCATTGCGTACGCGTCTCGGGAAAAAGAGGCCTTAGCATGTGGTTGGGCCTGTGGAAAGTGGAATCCCCTTTTCGTTAGTCGACCGTTCACATTTCGAACCAGCCGTTCCGTCTTGAGGACTCCCCTCACCCGGGGAAGTACTGGTCTTAGGCCACTGCGCTTCCACCGATGGTATGCCAGATGGCTTAACTACAGTTTTCAAGTTGTCTTCCGACCAGGGCATGAGAATCAAACGACTGATGGACTCTCTCGTCTTCCCCTAGACGGAGTCGAACGAAATGAGAAAATTGTTGAACAACTATTCGTTTCCGCTTTGTAGTCCGAAGGCGTTTCGGCTGTTACCAGAGAGGAACTCCAGGAGGCTAACGCTGAGGACGATGCTCTGAATCTCACTAAAGAGTTTCTTCTAAAGGGTTGGCCTTGAACGGACTGTCAGCTGACACTATGCACATGCATACACACCTACACACACAAGCCCGCGTACGCGTACGCTCACACGAAACAGTGTTCGTGCTGTCCGGTTATTCGCGAAACTGCAATCGCTCATTTTGTGTACCGATTTCCTTTTATCAATCTATTTTGTTAGACGTGCCTGTATGTCACGTTCATGTTCATTCATAAAAAGACCTACTCAGTGATCGGGTGTTCTGTGCCACCTACCAGTTGAGTCATAACAGACCTCATCATAATAAATACCCGGCTCCATTCGTCCGTTCTACGTCCTGCTTCACGAACTGTCCGTAGTCGATGGATGTCTTATGCGTGGCACGAAATTCGTGGTTCCTCAGAACATTGTTCCTAAAATTATCTTTTGCGCCCATGAAGACCATCTCCAAATTGTACGGACCAAACGGAAAGCAGAATAGTGGTTCTGGTGACCCGGGATGTCGATTCCAGAGAATTCTGTTCGAGACTGCGAACCTTGTCAGCTGTCGGATAAGAGCTCAAAATCGTTTGACTCACCGTTCCAGCCGATAATTTATCCAATGCGGCCTTAGTCTAAAATTTCGATCGATATCATGGGTCCGTTTAGTCTAAGAAGAATTGTCTTGTGGGCACTTGCCTCTACAGTAAATGGCTTGAGGTGCCTTTGTGTGGGGAAGTAACGAAAGGCGGCTATTATTCAGTGGTTACAGCTTCTGTTTCCAGAAGAAATTGTAATCGATAATGGGCCCCAGTTTACAGGCCGTGAGTTTGCTGCCTATTTGGGCTATGTCATCACTACTGACGGGGTGCAACCGAGCACAAGAAACGCAAGGACAGTGACTGAAACACCCCGTCCGCAAAATGCTGCCGAGGTCAATCATTTCCCCGCAGAACTCATGTTCGGGCGCCCCATTTGGACGAAGCTGAATGCTGCTCATACGTTTTCGGAAGTAACCAGCTTAGACCAGCTTGGACGTCGAAAGAGGTATCAAAACACATACAGTAAAACAGTGGCACCTATCCAGCCAGGAACGTTTGTCCGCTTCCACAAACAGTCTGTGGCCAAGGGCCAACCAAAGTTGTCCAAAACTTTAAAAATTGCGCGTGCCTGCGGACCCGACACGTACGAGCTAGAGGATGGGAGTAAAGTGAATGCCCGGAGGTTGTTTACTTGTAGTCGACAAAACGATCGAGAACCTTTACTTACGCACCCTGTTGTTGCACCAGGAGTACAGATACGGCGTTCAACCCGACAGATAGCGCCACATGGAAGACACGGTTCGTGCATGTCGCCTCGAAATCTTCAGCGTGTATACCGGACTATCATCAGTTTTCGGATCTTCAGGGGCTGTACTCGTCACATTGCACTTGGATTGACGACATACCTTGCGAATGTGACCAAGCTTTCCACAAGAATGGCATACCGCATTAAGAAAGCGGCAGGTGGAACGTATGTGAAGTTCACCGCACGAGAAGCAAGGATTCGGTTTTACTGGTTTGCGTTCAAAAATCATTTTGTTAGCAGGATTCGGTTGAGGCGTCTGATTTGTATGGGCTGGTTTCCGGGGATGAACGTGTTGGTAGTGCACTACGGAATGTACAGTCGTCGCATCGGCTACGTCATCGAATTTTTCGCAGGTTGACCGGGCTACGGAGAACGTTAGGTCGGGCTTTGGCAATAGCTTCTTTTGCAACTCCGGATGATTTATACCGGCAATGAGGCGGTCAAGCAACTGCGTCTCCAACCGATCACCAAAATTACACTTAGCAGCCTGTCTGAAGCATCAGGATGAATTCACGTAACTTCGTGTTGGGACCACGAACCAGCAAATGAAATTCGGCACGTTCGGTTGCTTGGAAATTGACCGGAACCACGTGACCTAGCAGTAGAGCCCTCGTCTCGTCGAACGGAACTGTAGCGGGGGCTCTCGGATATGCAAGGTTTTTCATCAACGAGTACAATGAACGGCCACCAGCTGTCAAGAAGAATGCAGTCTGGTTCTCCTTCTTCACATCCTCTCGAATGCTACACCATAACTCGAAACGTCCAATCCAGTCTTCAATTTCAGATGCACTGCCATGCAGGTTCCGTTGTTCAATACTGGGCAGCTCCATGACGTGACGCCAATTGTAATAGTCGTAATGAACTGAATTGACTGTCCGTATTGAAGTTGCCCTCACCTAGAACTACGCGAAAGGAAGCAGCAAGAAGACCAAGGCCGCGAAATCGCATGTTAGTTGTATTGCAGAGCGTGTTTGTATAAGTACGTTGAATGAGAGAACATAATTGGTAGACTCAAAGATGACCAATCACACGGAGCTTTTGTCGGAATTGTCCGCGGTGATCCTGATTGGTTGAGGCCCATCCGTGTACGTGATTACGAAGAGGTACCTGGCCGTATCACGTGGGACAGCTGCTGATTCACCACAATATCACTCATATCAGCTTTAACGGTGTTGCGCAGTCCTAAGAGAACCATCGGTAAAATTTCACTCCATAAAGGGTTATCACGAGCAAGATGGGTAGCTTTCAGTTGGAGATGGAGTCGCGCCACAATGCAATTGGCCTGAGGATGGTAGGCTGTCGTCTGGTTGTGTCTGCAACCGAATGTGTTCAGCAGCTCGTGAAAGGTACTCTCAAAATGTTAACCACGGTCGGTGGTCACGATAGCAGGGCAACCGAACTGACTTATCCAACCAGTTAGAAATGCTTTTGCAGCTTCTTCTGAGGTAGGACGGGGAATAGGTATGACCTATGACCAGCGATCTACACACGCGAGGATGTAGATGTAGCTATTGGATGGTGGAAGGGGCCCCACGAGATCCCTGTGCACGTGGTGAAGACGTGGGTCCGGCTGGGGGAATGTGACGGTGTATTTTAACGCGATGGTATTGAAGGGCAGCGCGGGCCCAAAGACGTACGTTACGTTTGATGTAAGGCCAAACGAATCGCCCGGTGACTAGTTTAACTGAGACGGTTACACCAGGGAGGCTGGTAAAACTTGTCCGGGAAAACTGGCGGGAACCAGCGGTCCGGGTAGGTCCTGTGACACATCGCAAATAATAGTTACGTCCGAAGTTGGAAGGGCCACTGGCACTAGATGCAAGAAGCTGTTGTTTTTTTAGTTGCTTGACCTCAGGATCTGTTGTTTGGCTGCTGCAATTGCTTCTAGATCTATGCCCATTGGTGGTGAGTCGGTCAGAGTTGTGATTGGGTTTCCGGTCTTTACAGTGAGAACAGCCAGGAGTGGAAAAACGTCTGAAAGCCCGCTTGAAAGCAGTTATTAGAGTGTCCTCGGAGTGTGTTCCTACGGTGGGAGCGGTGATCTTAGGGATGGTTCCGTTCCACTACACCGTCCGCTAGTTTTGGCGCTTTCGTGAAGTTAGGGTGATTAGAAACCTCGAGTAGTGCTCGGATGTTAGCTGGTAATCGCTGTACCCACAACTCTTTAAAAACTTTTCCCTCTAAAAGTCGTCCATCCAGCTGCTACATTTCTCTCAGCTATGCAGAACTTCTTACTACTTAACTCCGTCCCCTGGATCAGCTGCTTCAGTCTTGATGATTCTGACGACGAGAGACTAGAGATTACCGCTTTTTTCACGGCTGTGTAGGAATACTCATTGTACAATACGTCGCGTACCTGAGTAGCAAAGTCACGGAGAAGACGACCGATAGTCCACAAGTGACTAGTACGTTCGCCTGTGATTCTATGGGTCTCAAACTCTGCTTCCAACACACGAAACCAGAGTTGAGGGTCATCAATTAAAAAAAACTCAGGGACTGCCAGGGAGACTGTCAAAACGGACGATTCCGGGTAAGGCTTACGGTCGTTGCTAGCCATAAGCTCAATAATATATCAAATGTTAAAGGATGTACAAAGGTCAAATGAATAACCGTGAGACAACACTTTTAATATTATTATATGATTATTATAAAACGAGAATTGTGACTGTAGAAACTATCCCGATTACTCGAACTTTCAATATAGCAGAAAACGTGGTCTCACTAGCTTTACGCACGATATGGGCTGTACACGGCTACGGGCAGCAGAACAAATTCCAAATGTATAACCGTGTTTATCGTAATTTCGTGGTTCTAAACAATGCAATACATAAAAATGCATAAATGCAATGACTTACAGCCAGGTGAGCAACCAAGAGCAACAGTACAGAAAGTTATCCGATAAATCGGGACAGCGCGGTCATAAACGGTCCACTCAGCAAGGAGTCATGCGAAACTGTAGCGCAGCACGGTTGCGGTACAGATAGTGGGTCAAGAAGCGTAAGTGAAACGTTCTGCAAAAATTTTCTTACAAGGGGAATGTACAATCATAGAACAATCGAGTCGGGAACATAACGTAAAATGTTCACGCACCATACGTCGGAAAGGGGTAAATCTGAACTGTGTCAGTACAGTAAAAACAGAGAATTGGATCACAAGTATTCGAGGTTCATGACGCATATACACGCTACTCACGAGTAAGACAAGCGAAGATGTCATCAAAAATACGAATTACAAAAGTAATTTACAGTGACAGTAATGGAGATTTACCGTTTACATGACGGAGAATGTATATATAAAAACGAATAAATGCGATTCAAGGACTTACGAGGGTCCTTGGTGGAATGAATTTGTTGTTCGGGCCCACTGGTTTAGGTTTCCCCTAAGTCACGACCTGCTCTCGTATAGAGCCTATAGTCCCTGGTCCTCAGTTCTCAACACGATAACGATTATATTCGGCAGCGCGCTAAGGAAAACTCAAAACGCTGAAGCGGGATAACGTGTGTATTGGAGGAACGCAACGGCGTATTGACAGTGTCCACAGACGGAGCAACCGGAGCCGCCGAATTCGGTAATTGTTCAGATAAACAAATTCGTTAGTCTTAGCTATTGTGTGTCACATCGGTAAGACTACACAATACATGAATTTTGGTGAGATCACAATCTCAGCTGCACAGATGTGTTGTTCGCGTGGCCCGGTTCGTAGGTTCTCATGGGACCGAATTAGTGGCCAGCCTAATAACAGATGGCAGTTCACGTGCACGGAATGATAGCCGACGCACCCCTTAGATCATGATTAGCCAGTCTTTCATATGTGGCCACGACAACCGTTTGCATTACCAGCGCTCACTGTGACATGGTCTGGAGGCCCGGTAAGCTGTGACCTCATCAAGTAGCAAATGCTAAGAGATACTTGACAGATTGAAGTGTTACGGATTAACGGTATCATACCGAATGTGCGAATGAGAGATGATCATAGCGAACACCGTTTCCGCTGTGACGAATGATATCAAATGGCAAACCTGATAGAAGAATGAAAGATTTTAATAATAGGGAACGAATTACACCGATCTATTAGAGCCAGCACATTTACGAACTGCCAAAAACTCAGATTTAAGCATGCTGTAACCGACAATTGCTAATCATGTAAGTGAAGCTGCACATCGTTCCCCGGTTTGGTGGTGGATCAGCGAACATTGGTCTTAAATAGATTGATCAGTGTCCACCGAGAAAGATGAGCTGTAATATTTCTTATTGATTGTAAGCCATAAACAACTGATGGTCATAAGGAAATTGGTCCTTGGCAAACTGTTTCTCTAAGTGATGGAGGAATTTTAACACAGCTTTCTTGTACATCAAAATATATTTCAACTGATTTACATTGTGTTCTAATTCTATTTCAATGTGGGAAAGTCAGCCAACTAGAACTTTTGACAAATTACTGTACACATGTACAGTGTGGTTCTTGACGTAGTGTATATGTAATTGCTTTTCTAGTATAATGCACACCACTTGTGCTAGTAGGGAATATATCGGTACATTAGTATCAACACATTATCGTATAAATTCATACGGCATTATAACCGTAAAACAAAAAAGTTGTCCCGCTGAAACAAGTGGTAAAGTTCATGCTATACAATCTTCTTTCAACGGTTAATTATTAATTCTGTTGTATTTCAGGAACTGCCAAATACCCCTCATTACGAAGACGAAGGATGAAAAATCATTGCCACCATTCGTTGTACAAATTGAACCTCACTACTCATAATATAAAACTTTTTTATGAAGTCGGGTTTATACGAGCAACCGGGAACTGATTCCGATAAATGATGTATGCGGAATTTCGGTTACATAAACCAACCGGATTACGTCAGAAGGCTGCCTTTCTTGCTCCCGGAATGCATATGTGTCGTTTGGGGTGGTTCAGTACTAGATAATTCAGGACATGCACGTGTCATTTGTGGATTACTGGGAAATTAGATAAGGCGGGCTGGAACTGTGAACAAAGAGCGCTGTAAAAAGCAGAGTGATTTAAAGGGCAAAAGAAAAATCAGATAATGGGCTGATGCTGACAGTCACTGAGTGCTCCCTTCCTTGTTTCATTGGGGGTCATTCAATGGTACGGTTAGGGGATTCTCAGGGATTATTCGGTGACTGTCAAGGGGACACTCGTGCTACCCGGGTACGACGAAGTTTGGCGATTGCCTTCACGACGATTATAGTGTCACTGGACACAGTAATACATGTTACTTGTAGTAAAAAAACCATTATTCGTACTTGTTCCAGTTTGCTGGATGAAATCCTTCATTCTGTTTATGAAAACCACTATTATTTCATTATAGAATAACGAAGGCTAGAATGGGCTTTGAAGCGAGTCGTGTTATGCACTGTAGACTTTCTGATTTACACCAAATGAGCCATTCATTTTAACCGTTATTCCCTGAGTGAGAAATTCCTTATTATAAGAACTATTTGAAATTAATTCTTCATAAATTACGTAACTGAAGAAACATAAAGCTGTACGTTATACTGTATTTTGTGAAACCACGAGAAAAGTAATCTTTTTCAATTATGATTACTAAAGTACGTAAATGAGTAAAACATCAGTAATGTCTAATAGTGGACCGGATAACAACGGACGAGTTCGAATTTTACACATAAATGTTTCGTACCGTGGGATAAACTTCGAAATAGCATAGAATTTTAACCAGTAAATAGTCACAACCGGTATTCATATTGTCATTGAACACGTGTTATTTACAACAATAACCATTACTTGTACGTGTCCAGAAATCGTACATTAAGTTGTCCCTAGTGTGTATAACATTTGACATTCTGTTATTGTAGAATATCAGATATTACGCATGGTTTTACAGTAAAACGTGAGTATTCTGTACAATTAATATTTATACCAACTGAGTCATCGAATTCCATAATTACTGGTAGCACTAGAAGTAAGGAAAAGCTATAAATAAAATAACTAAATGTGATAACGAATGGATCGAGTAAGCTGAACCTCGCACAGAACTGCTGGGAATCAAGAACTCCAAGACCGAATGGAATGTAGCGTAATATTTTTCATGCACGGAATCGCGTACGGTACAGGCGTGTATTACAACAGAGAGAATACGGTCCCGCAAAACAGAAAGAGTCAACCTGGAATATCGTACTAGAGCAACACCGTATTCTGGGTTTCCTGTAAGTGGTACGCAACTTATATGCACTAGCGTATGAGTGACTAGAACATCGTAACTGTGATATAGTATGAACTACCGTAGTACTATCCCGCACAGAATATCACGGAATCAGAACACGGATATGGCACACGATGTACCGTAGTATTTCGTATATTGCACACAAGTATGTACCATATTGGTGTAAATGAATACAACAGAAATGGTAAAGGCCACATGTATAGTCAGTCACGAAAACCACATCCGCCACACGTTGAATTAAGCTCCGGATGCCTGTAATCCTTCGCAGACATTGCTTGTATTCCTGCTGATCTTCTGACCGTAGATTCTTCAGATGATTCGCCGGATTCACAGTGCATGTCGATATATGAAACGGGAGCATTATTGGGCGGAACAGCAGTGGAATTTTTCTCTGACTAACCTTCTGGGTTGAGCTGTATCTGATCGATGTGTCTTCGATGACCGAACAAATCATGGCAATCAAGTATGGTCACCATTCGATTACCGTTTTGTGCCAGAATTTTGCCACTGGATGGCCACAAATCATTCCCTCTGAAAAAGCTTACGTCTGCAAAACAGATTCATTCAAAACTGGTTCTTAAACAACGAGATTTGAACAACTGTGCAGGACTCTTACTAGTGATACTATGGCAAGCGTTTCGGTATTGCATCAAGAAATTACCAACAGCTCGGTCTACTTCAACAAAAGACTAAGGATCGATAGAGTGTATAGCACTTTTAAGAGTACGAACAAAATTTTCAGCGAGTCCATTAGACTGAGGATGGCATGGTGCAGTATACAAATAACGACAATCATATCCTTTTAACCAGTCATCAAAAGACTTAGTAGAAAAATGGGTACCATTATTTGTAACAAATGCTAGAGGTACCCGTTCTCTACTGAACGTTTTGCGCAGTGCAGTCTATGTGAACTTGGCTGTGGTTAACCTTGTCCAAAATACATCTGGCCAGCGGGAAAATGCATCAACAACTACCAGTGCCCAAAAATAGACTACAGTAATCTGCGTGCACAAACTGCCATGGTTCACATGAAACTGTCCATGGGAGCCATTTGCTGGGTTTTGAACGTAGCTTGTGCAGACACCTTTAACAGTTCATGGCAGTATTGCTGATATCTGTGTTTAACTCGGGCTACCAGTATATCAGTTGGGCTAAAGGCTTCATTTCGTTAACTTCCAAGTTCCCGGGATGTAAATCTTGAAGTATGGCTGATCGAAGAGTCGGAAAAATAACAATACAATCATTAAAGCACAACAGTCCATCTGGAATGACCGAAAGGCTCTCTCTGCGAGTGCAGAAGTCCGGAATTCGTCGCTTTTCATTGTGTTTCCACCCACGACACAAAGCCGAGATTACAGGTGCGAGGTACTTACGGATATCTTGAATCAAGTCTTCTCTACACATAGGAAGTGGCTGTACCAACAAGCAATCAAAAGTACGCGACAGCGTGAATGCAGGAGCATATCGATACGCTGAACCCATTAACGGGTCACTTGTTTCTTTCTGTCATTAATTCGTACATGTGGCATGAAAAAGAAACGTCATTTAACCGTCCTTTTCTGTGGGCAGTGATCAAAGCTAAACTACCATTCACTGGTATGCCGTTAAAAAGAGGAATAAGCTGCAGTTTCACTGAGATGATTGGCAATAATCGGAATATTTGGATCTAATGTGATTCTGAAGAATGACCCGCCCCGTCTGTCCTTCTCACTCACTCACTCACTCACTCACTCACTCACTCACTCACTCACTCACTCACTCACTCACTCACTCACTCACTCACTCACTCACTCACTCACTCACTCACTCACTCACTCACTCACTCACTCACTCACTCACTCACTCACTCACTCACTCACTCACTCACTCACTCATTCACTCACTCACTCACTCACTCACTCACTGGATGATGACCGTATCAGATTGCAAAGCGTGGTCGTCAATGGGCATTAAGAAACGAATTCAATCTGTTACTAGCTCTCTGCCCAAAACCATGAGATTTAAACATTCTGTTACATATAACTGCTAATCACCTCAATGGAACGGCAGTTCATTCTTCTGTTGAGTGGCGTATCAGTGATTGATAGTTTATTTAATTTGATCACAAGATGACCAATGCAAACCGACACATGAAGAACGTACTGAATAGTCTTATGTGGGGCAGTGGGGACGGTATCCAATCCTGTGAAACTACGCCGCCCTGGCATAGCATATACAATTTTTTTGAGTATAGTTGAATATTTATGGTTTAGTATGCTATTGTTTGGTGAAAAATGTGAGTTTGTTCGCTTTAAATCTCAACTACTTGTTATTTGTTGTAAGCGATAAACAGCTGAGCGATATTAATAAGTGAGTGGCTATATGTAATCGATCTCACTACAGCGCGATGGACTTTATAGTTCACTAATTGAGGGAACTCAGCAATGAAACTTGCTTTCCACACCAGAATGAGATTAGAAAATAGCACTATATTTTTCATGCAAGGTTTCTCGATGCTCGTTAAAAATGTTAACAATCAGAGACTTTTGGTGTATTTTATCCATCCTCCTTCACTGTTACGCGTTCGTTGTGCCCATTAGTTAACAGGTGAACGTTACTCGGTTCATTTGGACTTCTGTTCAATAGTTTCTCATTGTTAGGCCTATCTAAGTGTGTGTCAGTAAACAAAAGCAAGTTATTCCAAACTGTTTATTTGGGGTTCAGTTTTAACTTCATGATCAGATATCATTTGCACATTCTGTCTGATACCGTTAATTCTGTATCGATTAGGGTGGTCAGATTATGAAGTAAGATTAACGACAGATGGTGAGATTTTCCAGTCGATTTAATCACCTAATTATCACTTATGCTTATCACGAACGATGAGCGCCATTTGGAACAAAAGCTACGCGGTGCTTGACAGATTAGAGTGTGACGGAATTAACGGCTCCAGGCGGAGACTTTCTGAGTGAGATTTGATCATGGTGAACACGGTTAGCACTGTGACGAATGGTGTCATTACATAGATCTGATAACAAACTGAAAAATTGTCACAATAAGGAACGAATCAAACCTGTTTATGTCGATCGTTTATAGCGTTGTATAATCGTGGAGTAATTAGTGTCCTACATTACCAAATAAGTGATTAATCTCACTGTTTATTAAATGCAGTTGTCCTAGATTCTCGTTTGATCCTAAGGCTGACGTTAACAGAAATTAAAATAGTTCTAGTCGTTGCACGTAACATGAGGTTTATGACCCACGGTTTTCTAAAAGAATATTATATAGTCTTGTTTTTTGTTATTACAGATAAGTAGGACAGGTTATTCTGATTCTAAAGAACGACTTGTTATTTTAGCCAATCCTTATTGTGTTAGTTCGGACTACATTTCGATAAACCCAACCACTGTCATCAGTGTGCGACCGATAAGGAGTGGTGGTAATCGCTATAAATAACACGTACTATAAAGAATTACAATGTCTACCAACAACGCTGTTATTGATAGTAGAACCTTCACAAGTTATCTTAAGTAATTAAAAAACGTCCACCTCAATGACAAATGATGCTTTATTTGAATCTGTCTCATTTCTTCTTTGTGTAAGCACTAACTCCCATTAGCATGACCTTGGTAACTAATAGTATTTCTGTCCGGGTACATTTCCATTTTTCATGAGTACGGTATCGCAGTGTGAGATTTCTCATTAACGTTCTCTACTGTTTGCCACGTAAACTGCCCCAAACAAGTGCGTCCTAATTAGAGATGAGTCCTTGGTAAACTAATTTTAATTATCGATGAACTGCGAAGTCTCTCAAATTTTACAGTTCACTGATTAATTCCGTTGAAAATTAAACGGTACTCTCTTAGCTGGGAGCAATATGTACTGCTTCATAAGCAAGGCCATGAACACCAAATTAAACCACGTGTAATTCTTACGATCGGAATGAGCTAGCCGAGCACGGACAACTATGGTAGCCCCTGCAGGGGCTGTGCGGGAGTGGAATAGTACTAAGGTGGTGCCTCATATCATTCAGACATCATACATAATTTCGACCGCAGACCCCTGTGAGATTGGATATGGAATGGAACTAAAGTAATGCCTCTTCATCGGGTAGACCCCGTGATAGTTTTTTATCCTGGTCCCGTGACATCTCTGATCGCACACAACGTCAGACGCGGGTGCGTCTGTGACATCGTTAATCTTTTATACCCAGTCACAAATCCACACGCACGCACACACTGAACGTTGACGGCTTTTGCTGGGCATCGAAATGGTAGATGTGACACAGACAACATGACCCAAGTACACAGCAGTCCAGTTTCGTCTCGTGCCTTGAAATATTTCACCATCCTCAGCTCTTCCAGGCCTGACACTTGAAGTGTAACCAGGTCGATAACTGCAAAAGTCACACACACACACACGTAGTACTGGGGTGGATGATGTGTTCGGGCGAGTCCAGTGACAAGAAACCTGGATTAGGAACGACGCATTTGTATGCTACCACGGTTTTCGTGGTCAACCTTCCACTATGGTGTGTGTGTGCGGGCACAGTTGCGAACACCGTCAAGGCATCCGGTATAAACGTGTTTCTCAAGTGATGGACTTATTGCAGTTCCGTCCACACTGATTGACTGGAGGAAGAAAAGAGATTAGGGAACGTGACAGCTGAGGGGTATACGGATACGCCTTTTCATCCCTACTCGCACACAGATCACTGAAGCAGAGGCATCAAAGCAAATGACTGTTATGAGGCACGTCCTCTATTCCATCCTGTCCACAATGTAACACGGAGCCATGGTGTTCAGGCGTAGGCAAAAATGCGCATCCAGAGTTATTCCGCTGCAGATCTCGACAGCCCACTGGATCAAGATAAAAACGGTTACAGGACGTGACCGTTATTGTCTGGCCTGCTCAATCCTTTTATCTCATTCTTCGACTAGACTTTAAGTAAGATTATTTATTATTTCTACTGTAGACACCAAGGTAACAATTCGTGACAATCTTCGTTACACATAACATGATGTTTATGATACGCAGGCCGCTGAAAGAATGCTAAGTAATTCTGTTCCTGTTATCACAAATAATTAAGTGGACAACATTACTAGTGGGAACGATGTTTACTAAAAAAGGGTTCCGATTTTTAAGGATGAGTTATTAATCAGTTGGTTGGGTTTGGGTCTGACACCACCGCACCAGTTAAGATTACATTATTCATGTTGTACTTATTAATTAGAAATTGGATATCGGAATCGTGTAATCAGTTGTCATTTTTTGTTATTCCCCAATCTATGAACCGGTGGTCATATTCCGTCTTGCATACTATACCAATCAGTGGAACTTGTGCCCAGCCGTCTGCCATCAGAAGTACGTGTTTATCTCAGGCTTAGCTGTGTTTATTTCTAGAAGCAATTTATTGTGTGCACTATTTGCTTTTTGAACTTTAACGACAAGAGCTATCTAAAATATCACGCTCTTTATCTCACTCAAGTTAGTCTCATTTATTTCTCAATGGAGATAACAAGATTAATTAATAAATCATAAAAATGCTGCTGTTTTAGGTGCAGTTTCATATAACCAAGTGAAACCCGGATGTTTGTAAACTGAGAACTAACAATACAGAAAAAGTTAGAATGGTAACAGTCCTTCATGAAATATCATGACGGTTAAACTGTTCTTGTTATTCACGTGAATTCACGTGTTAACACTGTTGGTTTACGGTACAACAAAACCGCACAGTGTAACTGTCAACGACACATTGGAAAATTAGTTGATTTTGCCACCAAATCTCATGCGTCGCAACATCCCATGTCGGCAAGTACATTCAGCATGACGGACTCTGTACTTAACCTGTAGCTACTTCTTATCCACGAAATATTATGGCGGAGCTCATACAGTAGACCTTTTTGTTAATATGGCAATTGAACCGACCGTCGAACATTTATTATAATGGGGTACGGTGGATTTTTCCCCATATATTCTCTCTTACGGGACAAACCTTGTTAGCTTTGTCGTGAACATTCGGCAAAACGTATAACTCAATCACAATTTATATTTATATACATGAACAATTTTGCGAAAACTCCGTATACATCATTTAGCGGAATCAGATCCCGGTTTCTTCAAAAGCCCGACTTCATAAAAAAGGTATTTTATTATGAAAATTAAGTTTCAGCATGCAGGATAAATTCAGACAACCATTTTTTATCCTTTGACCTATTGTGGAGCATTTGGCACCTACTGAAGTATAAGGGAAACAATGGAAGTAACTGTTGAGAGAAAATTTTAAAAATTATGTACTTCATCATTTGTTTCAACTTGACAGCGGATTGCGTCATGTTATCAGTATTTTAATGTGTTGATACTAATCTAACGGAGCCTCTTATGAAACATGCGTTTTTCTCAGTAGGACCGACTAAAATGCAATTGCACTTGTCTTCCCGAACAGCGGGCGAAGAAATCCTCCTTTGATAAACATTCTCCACACCCATGTATCTGTCACTAAAGCATGGGCACGCCATACACCACGTCAGAGCGGTCGCTACCAACAAAAATTGTACGATGCATTCCCATTGGTTATTAGTTGTCCGATAGTGAACAACGCGCATATGCACAGTTTCAACAGTCACTTGGTATATAAATGGTGCAAATTGCTTGCTATTCTACCTTTGACGTATTTCCATGGAACTAGCCATGTTTCGGTTCCGTTGTGTCCCACCAGGTTCAGTTGCTAAGCACGCATCCCAAGTCGTCAAATATGGCGTTACTTGCAGCGACTTAGAGAGAGAGAGGCATCCACCCTTTCCTAAGCAAACTATGGAACAGTTGGACGGGTATGAGAAATGCTGATTCGGCAATGTTGACAACGGGAAGTACATCGACTGCAAACCTGATACCAACTGAAAACGAAGGTAAAGATACGAATAATTTTGACTATTTCCAACACTGTCAGATCTAACAACAAGCGACGGTAATGCAGAGGCGATTGAACGGTCACTACGAGAGTACTGCATACAATCAGAACGCGACCTGGCAAAAGTCAATAGGCCTATATTGCCACAATTACCTATGGACTTGAGGACCTGGTTCGGTACTCCTAGGACTACACACATACTGCACGTGTCTCCAGGCGAATATTGTCACATTGGATTGGAGATTTCTCTGGCGAAACCCCGTCAAAACCTCCGTCTAGCAAACTCACAGGAAGTCACCATTCAATTGCACGTTGACAGAATGCATCCGTTTGCATCTTCCAACATACGAATATGGACGGTCCTGTGTAGATCGGTAAAACCCACGAAGTTAACACCGTTCCTCATAGGTGTTTATTCCGTAAACGAGACAACCAGAAAACGTCAACGATTATCTACAACCAAGAGCGACAGAAATCAGGTCCCTTTTTCAATACAGAGTGAAGTTGGCCGATGCTGAAGATCGCAATCGACTTGAATTGGCTGCCGTGGTTTGCGATCATCCCGCTTGGGCCTTCGTCAAACGGGATAAAACCCACTCTAGATGCGGGAGATGTGATAGTGCACACAGCAGGGAGTTTATTTGCGACGTAAGGTTTGTTTCCCTGATATACATAGCCCACCGATTACAGATTTACCATACCGACAGGATAGATCTGCAGATGGCAGTAAATCACCTTTTCAGTGTTCACCTTATGATATGATAAAACTGTTCCCCATAGATTACATGCACTGCGTTTGTTTAGGTGTCGTTCATCGCCTCATTCGAATATGGACTGAGGCGCAGTGTTGTGCGGATTTCCATGTCAGCAAGACGGCTATACAAAGGTTAAATGTCAATATCATGCTACTACGGCCACAAATTCCTTTCGAATTTCTTAGAAAATGTCGCGGCTTAGACGACTATAATACGTGGAAGGCTACAGAATTTAGACAGGTTTTTATTATGCTTAGGAGTTGTAGCCCTTAAAGTGGATCTGCTATATTCTCAATATGAACACTTTCTTACCCTATCAGTGACAGTTTGTGTTAGTTTCAGATAGCGACGAAGGGACGGTAATTGCAGCAGAGCGAATACTGCGTCATTTTGTGTTCACACAGATATCCGCAGATATACGGTGTTCAAGAGATGACCATGAATGTTCATTCACTTATACATTTAGCAGATGTTTGCACACATGGTAATTTAGATGATTTGAGTGCATTTCCTTTTGAGCATATTTTACATCAGATAAAAAGAAGCACAAAAGGAAGGGCAAACGTCTGCTTTCAATTAAATCAGCGATTCTCCAAAGCACCCTTCTCTGGAAAAGTGGAACAGTCAACAAGTGGACTTCGTGTGAAATTCCGGAGGAATTGAAAACTTAACTTTCGCGACACAAATTTGAACATAGAAGTGAATAGCATTAGATTGCACGATGTATTCCGGACCATTTCGCTGCATCTTCACTAGTGCATACTGCAGTCAATTCAGGAGGGGCAAAACCCTGCTGTTTATGAGGCAATACACACTTTCAAATGTGCGCCCAGACAACTCTATTATTGCAAAAGGAGAACCGGGGTTAATTCAGTTGATCCGGGAAGTGGATGGAAGAGGTTACTTAATTGGATGTTACAAGTTTGGGAGTGTGCGCGATTTCTTTGATTTTCCTTTTCCTTCTAGAGACAGATACGTCTTCCGTTGTGAAACTTTTTTCCCAACAAGTCTTTATCTGCTATCATTATTAGGTGGACTGTAAATGCCTTGTGTTTATGGTATCCGATTGGATATGTTGCTTTATATCACTATGTCACACAATAAAAGATAGATCTACTCTTAAATTCTCTCTTCCACACACTGTTTAGTACACGAGCTTATTTAATCTACTTCTCTCTTCTTTTTCAGATCGCTTCACTCTTTTCTGTCGTCATCCTTTGAGATGACAACAATGTAGATGCGTGCGTCATCTCTAAGTCGTATGTACCATCCGACTGCGGCAACAAATTTCACTGGATGGTACGAAGTCATGGGCCTGTGCCAGTAAATGCCGAATCGCGTTTAGTTGGCGTCATAACCCATACAGGTTAGCTTGAACTGACTGAACTGGGCTCCGTTCAGCCACCTTCGACTTGGCATGGAACGTACAACTTCAATATCCGAATGACATGCTGCCATCCAATGATGGCACCATAACCATGGGTTTACCCTGGAAACGAGTGCCGTAAGTTACCTTCTGTCAGTGACAGTTAATGGTTATTTGTAGGAAGAGTCCACGTGGCCTGTCCACCGAGGACGGAGATGAGGAGAGGGAAAACGCGACAGGAAAAATTCGAAGTGAGGAACACATTGTATAATTTATGTTCTGGATGTGCCAAGCGTGCCCACATCTGAGATACAAAAAGGCTTGAACATTCAGTTGATCAGGTAACCACGGATTCCGTTACCACCAATACGTACTTACTTCAGTGATGTACATTACTTACAAAACAGAATGGTGAGCAGATCTGTTTTCACCGACCTTCAATATGCCAAGTCCGCAAACAGATGTAGCATGTAAGTACAATGGCACCATTTTCGATTACATTACCTCACAACCGTTTTCAACATCCAGCACTTCCATCAGAAGATGCTCTGTGGAACATCAATTTGGAAAAACTGATACGTCTGTCCCATCAAACAATTGACTCTCTCAATAGACTGACACACGCTATTGAGACCATGGATACTCTGTTAATGCGGAAGCTGCAAAAGCTAATGCAGCAGTTTAGTACCCTAAAAGGTCATGTGCCACCAACAACAACTCACATGTTTCTAGTGGTTTCACTGGAACATTTTCGAGAGGTGAACACAAACAATTCAAACCCCCAAGTTCGAGTAGAATTGGTAAGTGGACACTTATTTATTACACTTTTAACAACATTATTATCACTATCATAGGAGCAGAATTTTGCTGACTTTTTGGACTGAGTAGCAACGTGTTTATCCGCACCGTAATGCTGCGGATAGTAGCGAACGTGTTGTCAACTTGTATCAACTACTTCGGGGCGCACGGAAAGTACGCCTTCAAAAGATCAACAATGCATGATCTCATGTTGGGTAAATTGCACGATGCAATCTAATGCGCAATCGCAATTAAAAACTGAACAGGACGATTCGTGGGTGGATACATGACACTGCGAAGAACTACGGGAGAAAATCGAACAGTACAGTGAGTATAACCTTCCCAATGGAACATTGCTCATTAAACCTCCTTCAGTTCGCCAGGGACGAACAGGGACCTGTGGATCTGGATCTTGACGAGTCGGTGGGCATGTGATATTTGTATTGTACACCGTATGATAATACATGTAATAACAAAAACTGGAATTTTATTCTCTAATGAGCACATTTGTATTATTAGCGTATGCGTACAGCAGTAATCGGGTATCTAGTCGTTCTTTACTAGGTCGAAATTAAGTGCGCTAAGACGGTAGAGACTGCCCATTGCGGAAAGGGACAATAATCCCATTTTCGGTACTTTTGCCCTGATTTAGGTGACCCCTGAATCAGTCTACTTACAATATGAACAGTGGTAATGACCCCGAAAATTGCGAGCATGTTATTGGCCAATACGATGGAAGGGGGTGGGGGGAGCAGACTGATGACGCCAGAGATGAATCTGATTGGTCTAGAGGGTAGAAAATAAGCCCTACAGAGAATGATACTTGCGCGCACCCCCCCCCCTGCTCCCCCCTTGCGCTGATTAGTTGTAAAAAAAGCGGAACAAAACAGCGGTCAACCAGCGGATGAATGCCATTCTTTTGGCCCCTTAACTGGCTGCAAAACGGAGGAGCAGAACCACGGTAATGACCATTGTTGTGCTGGCTGGGTCGGGATAGAAAGTCTGCTTGCTGATTGTGCTTAACACTTCGATGAACAATATCTTAGTTGTAAGAACTCAATGCGATGCTCCAGAGTTGAACCATTGCCGCTGATGACTTTGATAGTGATTGTGTGGAGTGATAAACAAATTTTAACGCCTCATGGTCAGTGACGATGGTGATATTGTTACCAAACAGATATTTGTTCAGACGTTCTACTCCCTAAAAGACAACCAATGCCTCTCTGTGGGTCTGAGAACAACCCATTTCAGCTTTCGTGAGTCGCCGTGAAATGCAGATCACAGGGCGGCCACATTGTTCCAGAATAGCACCAATGCCTGTCGGAGGTGAGTCCGTAACTACAGTGGTATGATCCTTCGATGAAAAGGGTTTAAGAACAAAGTCCGACTTCAGGAGTGCCAACAGATTACGCTCGTGAACTGGAGACCACGAAGAACACCTGGTAGAAAGAATATCAAACAAGCATCTAGCCCTCTGAGAAAAATGTAGAATAAACCGAGAATAGTATTGTAGTACACCCAAAACAGAACGAAGTTCGTGAATGTTAGTGGGCGAAGGTACATCAATTAAAGGTGACAATCGATTGGGATCAGGAGAAACGCCAACAGAATTTATAGTATACTCCAAGCACATATACAGTGAAACATCAAAAACACACTTGTTTGGATTGATTGCAAAGTTAAAATGTGTCTAGTAAAAAACAAGGACGGGAACCGTGGATAACTTTAGATGGGCCATGAATAACAACGTCGTCTTAATATGATTCAACTCCATCGAGAGCAGCAATGATTAGATTGAGGGACTGTTGGAATGTAGCAGGTGACATATGCAGACCAAAAGGTAGGAAATTATACTGTAAAGGCCAAATGGATTATTGATGATTGTCAACAAACTAGATTCCTCATCAGGTGGTATTCGTAAATATGCATCCTTGAGGTCAATCCTGGAAAAGACCGTGGAATCTGAAGGACGATAGAGCACATCCTCCCGTTCTTCGGCAGTGCACGTGTGTTGGAGTAGTCTTTTGTCGAGAGTCAACCGACAATCACCACATCCATGGGGCTTTGCCATCTGACTTGGGGGGACTTTCAATGGGAGCAGCCCAACTGGATGATTCAACTGGCTTCATGATGCTTTTTTCACATACTGATTGTATAGCGGGGCGAACTGGTTCACATAGGCCAAATGGTATGATGCACAGTTTGATAACTATCGGGTCCCCAGACACTTCCAGTGTAATAGTTGGTATAGTCATCCCACCAGCAACCTTGGAGCATTGAATTAGAAGGTAAAGAATTATCAGTGGTACGTCGGATCGTGACATCAGTAAGCTGAATATATATATATCAGGGGGAAAAGATTCGAGATGAGATTTTGAAATGATAGACTCGGTACTGCCCGTGTCAACAATAAACTTATGAGAATTACCGTTAGGAGTAAACAAATTCTGAGTAAAAAGAGAAGAAGGATTACGGAGAACAGCTGGAGCTAGGGAAGAAAGTTCATCTTCACGTGAAGCTGGGGTGGAATCTGAGTTAATGACCATGCGACGCACTTTACGTTGTCGGCAAATACTCTGTATTTGACCAGTCTTACTCGAGGAAAAACACTGAGAATTTCGGTATGGACAAGAAAACCGGGAATGTAAGCATCCCTAGGAAACACATTTGCCTTGAGACTTCTGCACGGAAGTATGAGAATTGCTCGGACTCCTGGGAGAAACACCACTGACACGATAACCACCCGAAGGTATGAATTGTTGTGGGGTTTTTGCTCGTATTTCTTTATGGTGTCTGGCTAAATTGAACAAAATTGCATTGTTCGTAGTGCAGTTGTGCATTTGACATCCTGACACTGTTTGCAGATAGTTCTAATGCTCTAAAATGTTTGATCGCTCTGAATTGGTAGTGTTTGCTGAAATTCTGGTGTATTTATCCCAGCAATCAAACGATCTGGAAGTTGATCATTCAACTGAGCACCATAACCACACTTCGAATCTTGCGTCTGAAGGTCAAGAATGAACACACGGAGGGAATGGTTCTCTGCGGAAAAGAGTACTAAGCTTGGTTAGTCCAGCTACAATAAAATTATTAGGTTTGAAATGATGTAGCAGAAGCGCCTTCAGTTTGTCATAAGAGGAATTCAACGGGGAATCCGGAAATGGAAGATTCTTCATTATTGCGTATGCATCTTTGCCAATGAAATGTAAGAAAAATGCAGTTTTCTTCTCAGCACTCAATCCATTTTTATTCAGACACCAAATTTGAAAACGTTCGAAATAGTTTTCTCTTTCTCGGGAAGTGCAGTTTACATTGTAGCGTACTACTCTGTCTATATGGTACACTAAATGAATGTCAACAATATCTAAGACGACACTAGCAAACTAAGATGGGCAGAGGAGCGTGCGGTGATAAAAAGGCCAAAAGGGTATGTACATTATGAATTAAAATGAAACAAAAGGTGTGACTCAAACTCACAGTTGTTCAATGTTCTTGTGATCCGGAGATGAGTGCCGAAGAGTCAGTATCCGCCAATGTCTTCAGTTCAGTTCGGTCTGACAGCCATCCGTTGAACAGAACAGGATGGTATTGAGCCAAGTGCCAAGAGATGCCGTTTGAAGTTTCTAAAATGTTTGTTTCACTCAGTTAGTTCCGACCGATATGATTCCAAGACACTCCAAACCAGAAGATGAGACCGTGCCAGAATGAAAGATTTATTTACAGCCTTTTTGTATTGCGCGGTGTTGATGACCAAAAGGTGTGTGTGTTTTACATTAAAACGTCGGTACAACAAAGGAGTGTCGCACCAAGGGACGTTGAAAATCATGGAAAAAGTCGGAAATGTACAGGTACCTACAACATCGAATGATTCCATTTCTCCTTCCGAAGGCTAAGCTGTAAAAATCCACATTTTAATAAATAAATAAGACAACACAAAACGACGTATTCGTAAATAAAAATGGATTTCGTTGAAAAGATCAATCATTAAAGGGCGCGCCTCTTTCTAATCACCCAACTGTTATCTCGCTCGTATTGGGATAGTATTGCTCACGGAATCAGTGCAACAGCAGCTATATCACATTGATCTTCCTGCGTCATGCGAATGTTTAGCTGTTGGTATTTGCAAAATGGTTCCACCTAAAATGTCAAGTCTCATAAATCCAAGAGATCTGAGATGTTTTATTAACTATGATGATTATATAAAACGGGAACTGATAATTCTAGAAGGAATAATACATTGGCCTAGACAGCTAAGCTTTATTAGGAAATTAACCCACGATGAACTATTATTTTACTGATGAACTATGAAGTCTGCCCTTTTTACTGCCCATGAACTAATTGCACTAAGGATTACACTTTTCTTCCCCACCTGTGAACACAATTCATTGTTTCACATATAAATAACGAACGCTTAATCGACCTAAGGCCATGCTTTTGTCACCAAGTCTCGGCGTTAATGTTCGTCGGAATGGAATATGTATTCCATTCCTGGTGCCTCGATTTACCGTGATTCTCAAGAATGACGCTTCCCCTCGGTCATTGTCACTCACTCACTCACAGGCTACAGACGGCCGCGGACTGTTTCCAGAGATGCGAATGAGTTTTGCTTGATATCAGCCACAGACACCAATATTGAGATAGTTTACCAGAGTGACGAGTCTATAAACGTCGATTGGACCAACAAGAGTGAGAAAATTGTCCAAGGTTTAATTCCGACGAATCTAGTAGTCCGATACGTCTGCTGATTTCGGGCCAACATCGAACGATCAAGTCGAACTATGAGCTCCATATCTGTTATGGGCTAGTTTGACGTTGGTCCGCCAACCTCTCTTTTTTGATACTAACGGTTTTCGTTTTTTCCTTCTCAGCGCATTGTTAGAAGATTAAAGCCTCCTTTGGGATCCGTCTTCTCTCTAACTTCGTTGCTCAACCATTCGAGTTCATAACAATTTAATCTTTCAACAATTCATGGAATACCTATTCCGTCCGGAATGTTTTGGAACTGATCCACACTCTCCGTCGACCGCTGAACAGTGGACTCGTTGTCATGAAACATTCACAGAATTTCTTTCTGTCATTGACGTGCCTAATCTCAACAGAAAGAAGTTTCTTGTGAACTTCATTTCCCCGTCCATCTATCAGCTTGTGGTCGATTGTATGAGTTATGAGGACGTCATACAAACTCTTGAATCGATTAAGGTTAGGCCGAAAAATGAAGTGTTTTCACGGCATTTGCTAGTTACTACCAACCAAGAACTCGGTCAGACAAGAGACTAGTTTGTAAGGTCGCTAAACTTCACTTCGCAGTTTCTTTAATAAACGCGTTCTTCGGTCACTCGTAGTACGTGAACCACCTGCAAGTTACTTGAATGCCCAGTACTGTACGAAAACGTTAACCAGAACGGCATTCTCCACTACGTGTGAGAACGAGAAGGTGATTGGGAGAGATAGTGGTTAGTGGGTATTTGAGAGTGTGCGCAAGGACAACGGTCAAATGGCGACCGCGCTTGGCGGTCAGCGTTCAGTTAAACAATGAACGTGTTAAAAGCGTGAACGAAGATGGCTGTCTCTACAAGTTTATGTAGAAGTCACATTGTCTTGCTAAAGACTACAACTTCAAGGCGATTTCTGTTGACCAACACCGTGACGAGGCCATCCGTGACGAGTTCAACACAGGAATGCTCTCTACTACCATCCGTCAACGGCTGCTTCGAAAGCAAACGCTAGACCTCGAACACGCTTTCGACAAAGCTCATATGCTGGAACATGCTCAACAACAATCTTTTCTTTATGATTCGATTACCTACTGGCCGTGTGGCGTCACATCAGAACTGACAGAAACTGCCATCTCAGCATCCTTTCCAGGTTCTCTTGAGTCGTAGTCAGGAACCAAGTAAATGATCTCAACAACTGCTACCAGTAGCTTCCTTTGTGGTAACGTTTGGCACCCATGTTCAAAATGTCCGGTCTTGGATGTTATTTGTAACTGTTGCGGGAAAACGGGCATTTCGAGAAAGTCTGTCGATCAAATCCCAAAATGGCACTGCGTCCTCATTGGAACCTGTAGTTTCATCTCTTGTTGCCACATCTTTAAACGGGTTATCTAAATCTACGGTACGGGTTCTGATTAACGATCTATCGTTGGGGGCAATAATCGACATTGGAAGTTATGAGAATTACTTACCAAGTAATATTGCTGCACAACATCATTGGTCTGTACTGCCCTCTACTAGTATGATTTCGATGACTTCCACTCAACTGTTTTGTGTTACCCGAGGACAAATATACGCTTATTTTAGATACAAAAACACTCATTACAAATCCGTTAAATGTTCTGTCTTAGACGATTTGCGCACTGATTCCATCGTCGGTCTTGACTTTTTGAGTCAGCGTCAAGATGTGACTAGTTCGCCAGAAGGTGACCGATCACCCGTCCCTGTTTGTAAGCTTATTGCTGCAAAAATCGACATCTCATCCCAGTTTGACAACATGGCTTCCAGTTGTAAACCTATTGCCACCAATTCCCGCCGTCATTCTGTTTCAGACTTGAAGTTTGTTCAAAGCGAAATTAATCGACTAATAGAGAATAACATCATTGAGCCTTCAACATCTCCCTGGCGAGCCCACGTTTTGGTCACCACGATTGATTGACCCGAGAAACACATAGTGGTCGACTTCAGCCAAACCATTATTCGGTTTACGCACCTTGATGTTTACCCTGTGCCTCGAACAGATGACCTCGTAGAGAAGGAGTCTCAATAAGCCGTTTTCAGTACACTGGGTTTTCCGAGTGCCTATCATCAAATTCTCATACTCGAGGATAAAAAACCGTGCACTGCCTCCGAAGCTCGTGGGAAGCTATACCAGTTCTGTCGCATAGCGTTTGGCCTGAAGAATGGAGTGACCTGGTTCCAGCGCCCTTTTGATTCGGCTCTGTGCCGAGACTTTCAGGTGCGTAGATGGATGGATTTTGAAGCGTGCACGTACAAGGACATGGTGTGCACCATTCGCGTTTCCTCACTACTGCGCCACGGTACGCTCGGCAGTCCTCTACTGATAAAGTCCAACGGGATCGCACCAGAACATGATCTATTTGATGCGCTGTGTGACCAACGATGTGGTACCAGGTTACCAAATGTCCTCTGGGTTGTTGGAAACGAGTATTGCAGATGACTAATCTGTTAGCATCGACCAGGTTCACCAGGCCGTTTCCACTCTCACAACGTTGGCCAAGTTCGAACTTTCCTAGGACATGGCGAGTGGACTCACCCGAGAGGCCTGTTAGTACATTCCAGACACCGGAGATGAAGAGTATATCACTGCATGAAACAAGATTGACTAGATCTTGTATTCTGTCTTAGAGGTCAGTGATCCCAACACCCTTCGGGACTTTTTTGAGATTCGGTAGTCCAGTCCGGCCTTCTTTTGTTCGGGGATCCGCCTTTAGCCTTTGGATTTCCAAGCACAACCTGCAAGGCAGCAGGGGCAACGACTTTATTTGGTGACAGGCCTCATACGCCTGGTCACATTACAGTAAACAGATTTATGTAGTATTTTAGAAAGGCAAATGCTAGTCAAGCGAAAACCCACCACCACCTCAGGCACTGCAGCTGCTCATCCGACACGGCTTATTCAGTGAGCCTAAGCCCTGCTCTGTTTAGGACTAACAACCGATTTGGTAGCCGTGACCCTATCCGCGACTTGAGGACGCGCCCAGTAGCATGCAACTGGGCTCGAGATCAGTGCAACCCCAACTGATGCCCCATACACCCTTTGTATGGTACCGGAAAAAATCTTCACATAGTGTGCACAACCAAACGGGAATCCAACATCCTTACCCCGGATAGTTGTCATGCTGTATTACTGGAAAGTATGGTTTTCAATTAGCACCGTTAAACGGTGAGAATATCCACTCAATTATGATTGAATGTACACTGTTGAGCTGATCATTTTTGTGTTATTTGTTTCAGGTGCCAAATTTTCAACATATCAAAGGACGATTGTTGCAATTCGCCAGCACAGATTCCACGGAAAATGTTATTTCTGCACATAAGCTTTTATACAGTACAGAAGAGGCGGATGTATATTGTCTTTGCCGACTTGTGCAACAATATTTTCGTAGACTGTAGACTGACTACTATTTCGTTATGATACCCGTGTGATTTCGGGTGCTACGATTCCGCTTTGCCATCAGTTTGCTTTGTCTTACTTTTACAAGGAAATTATGGTAAAATATCTGACACTAATCGAGTAGATCTTTATGTTAGATAAGCAATACTTTAATTACTGCGGTAGTCGCTGCGTTGTGCAGCACACGGCTCTCTGATTGGCTGGGTCGCAAACCGATAGTATTGATTGGTAACACGAATTTTACCATAGGTGTCCTACTGCTGAGCATCTCTCAAAACAAAGAAACACTAATGATTGGTCGTCTCTGAGTTGGTTTGGGAATGGGCAAACTTTCCTGGAAGCATTAATTGTTTCTCCTTGCAGGTGTTACTTTCATAAACTTAACTGTTTATATCGCAGAGATTACCACGGTCATCTTCGTGGACCTTTGGTTACTCAAAACACAGTGTACACAAATGGCGATCGGTGTTTTGTTGGAATCGTGGCTGTTGTATTTACCTCAGATTCCACGAATGATTGGAGGTAAGCCTCAAAATGTCCTGTTCCACGTTGGCATCAGCTATTCTTATCAGCACATGTGAGGCCTCTGTCTTCTGTGCAGATGAAACTTTACTCGTGTAGTGGAATTTAGATTGGCCCGAATTTCTCCTTAGGAAACATCAGTAAAACTTGGTATTTGGTGAATATAAAGCGTTGAACGCGCTCAATGATTCCGTAGACTTTCAGTAAATTTATTTGTGTGGAGGACTTGTGCAAGCAGTATGCCGAAATTTCAACCAGAACACGCAAAAAGATGAAGACGAATGAGCAATATGTCACAAGTGACAGTTCATTTAGGTAAGTAAAAATGAACACTGTATTAGAATAGTTCAATAAGTGTGGAAGTAAAGGAAAACTAAGCCAGTTATTACGTTTTGTTGCTAACTTAGCTTTTATTTCCTCCCCACTGGTTAAGACCCGAGCCAGATATGGTATGGGGACGAGCAAAAGTTTGTTTACTGTTGTCGATTCAGCATGCCCTAGAGACCATTCAGTTTGGGATAATTTGGAGAACGCGCATCATCAGTATGATTTATTCAAGTGGTCGATGTACACCGCTTCTGATTTCTCGGATGTGATTTGCATATGCCTGCCCGTTTACTTTTCTGTGCTTTGTTCACACGTGTTGGGTAAAGCTGCAAAAGCTACGCGACGGTAAAAACCATGACTTGGCTCAGAGGTATGAAGAAGCTAGCATTAGTGATAGCTTCAGTTAATGCTGCTTGCCTTTCTGTTTAGGGCCGAAAGGATGAGGATTGTCGTTGTTTTGATACGTTGAGGGACGTGGTTCAGAATGCAAGCCAGTGGCGTGAATGCTATGCGGTCTATCTGTCTGTCTGTCGAATTCTCGTACCTCGTAATCACAAAAAGAGTTGTTCCGAAAAACAACAAACCAATATTAGAAAGCGTACGGTGAAAAAACTTAACACCACCGCAATTTTATTTTTACTGATTTTTATTGTGTCAGTACATATATATATATATATATATATATATATATATATATATATATATATATATATATATATATAAAGTAGATGGTGCAGCTGTTTTACCAAAGCAAAAAGCATACGTGTGGCATTAGCCACCTGATAATCATTGCATGGTCTGTAGATTGTCATATTGATGCACATATGGGTCGGGCTGTTAATTCGGTATCTTATGGTTTTTTGGATTTACCCATTAGATTTCCCTCTTATAAGCAGGTGACAGTTGGCTACTCTTTAATTAGCTTAGAATCAATACTAAGGATACAATATCGTTTCCGGACGGTTTCAAAGATCGCGCTGCCTCGCTAAATAGCCGAATGATGTTTTCCGCTGCGAGCTAATGTTTTTAGAAGGAAGGCCACTGGTCGATTGTCCTGCTTTAATGTGTTTGTAACTGCTTATTGGGAGTCCATTTGGACAAGGGGACAATCAAATCTATTACCATGACAATTCCGCTCTCGAAGTCTTTATTGATACGTCGAAATGACTTTCTTCCATACTCTTGGAGAGGAATGACTTTTTCTGAAGGAGGCGACAAATTTTGTCAGAGAATGATGATAGTCAATGAGGATGTGTAGGTACACCGACCACCCACCACGAGGGTCTCATGTCAGTAGGAAACGGTACCTCGCGTGGTATTTACATAGTTAGGTTTCATTGTGTCTTTCGTTATGTGGTAACCATTACAATTACAGTTTTTGAATCATTTACTGTTATGCCATATTTCGCAGTGACCTACAGAAGCGCTGTTGATTTCAATTGCACACGGTTGCGTTGACAAAGTAGACGAACTTACCATTCAGGTTATCAGCTTTCAAAACTCCGTCGATACTACTTTGTAAAAAACTGCATTGGAAAATCCAGAAGCCGTGTGACAGAATTGGGTAAGATCAACTCGTACTTCGAAGGTGTTTAGACTTTATCGTGTATTTATCGAGTATTTGACGGTGCTCACTTTTGGGATCGGACGTACCATGGACCGATATTCCACAGTTTCTAAAACACGAGGTAATCGTCGTTTCGGAGACATTCTCACATGCACTTCAAAGCCAACTTATATCGTTGAAATTCAAACGTTTAATGTGAGAAGTTTTGATATTATTGACTTAATTCTCTTGCCATTTCGCTGGATCCACAAGACCCATTCATCATTTGTATAATATGCCGCAGAAAAAATGTTACGTAGGTCAATTTCACCGGTTGAATTATACTTAAGTCTAGCTGCCGGAGTCTGGCTGTGGTGTTCTGTGACAGAAAAACAAGTTTTATGTGTCGCAAGTGCAGTTCCAAATACGCATTTCAGTTATGCAAAGATAAATTTTTCTTTCGTTCATTAACATTCAGTATATTGTTCCAACATCTCAGCCATCCCTGGAATAAACTCCTCGTCATCCAAAAGCTACGATTGTTTTCACAATCAAGGCCCGTTGGTGGTCGATTTTTCAAACACATTGGATTGGCACTTTTGCCGATAACTAAGGGTTGTAGTTTTTCACCGGATGCACTGCAGTACAACATTATTGTCAACTTGTCTTTTCTTTTTTCATGACTGGACATGTCTCACCTTACACAAGATTTCCGTTTGGCATGAATGGAAACAAGAAACCCGTTTCGTCAACATTGTATTTGTTGCTTGATTCGTAATAGCGCATATTTCTGGTATTCTTTTGCATCCTGTCTTTCGCAATCCGCGTAGTACCTTTAGAGGATTCCCATGCAAAACTGTTTACCGTATATTAGGACGTCGTTAGAAAGTGAACAGCCAGCCGTTGTTGGCCGTGAATTTTTCACACCCGATTTCACTGGCTATTTCATTGGCTTTTTCTTGCAGTAGCCTGTCAGAAACAAACATTCTTCTGACGGGCTTCAGTAAACCACAGGAATACTTCCTCTTCGAGATGAGAATACTGGCAGGTTCCAGCAGTAATAACCTTTTGTCATGAATTCGTGGCTTTTTATGTTTGTTTAACTGAGTCTTTCTTCTGTAGGACGTGCCATGCAGGGCAGTGGCTGATACCCATTAGTTACGCAACCTTCCGATTACTTTCTCCCAATTTACTTAGTTGGATCCCTCTGATCCTTTGACTGAGGGATAAAATGTTCCCTCTTGGTGGATTTATCATTCACATGTGGTTGCACAAATCGAATGGAATGACCGTTGCTTTTTTCGACTAGATAACTCTGAGAACAACCAAGTACGAATCGTGTGTGAAACGCGTGATGTTGCTATGCCCCATCTCGAAGTAGAGGCATATTAATATCAGGATTACTGTTTACTTGATCAGTGTCTGGATCACATGGACGGAGGAACAATATCAATGTTTTAGCATGAGACGGAAACCCTCCCATTCTCAAGCAATTAAGGTATTTAAAATTATTACAGATTGCGTAATGGAAAATCCGCTTGCATTTTTCACATGGGAAAGTCGAAAGCCGCGAGTCGGCACAGAACTGGTGACACTCCGCTTATCGGGCAGATGCTCTACCAACCGAGCTGTCGCGGTACGTCCAGTCCAGTGTGAATAACGCAAGTGAATAATCGATGATGCGCGAATCACTATTCCAATGATACCCAGCAACTGTCCGGGTTTCACTAATTGGGCTAGCCTCGTCAATCACTTCCCAAAGGGATGAACACCACACGACCGAACGTGGTCCAATGGATATTGAAATATATTCGTAGAATGTATTGTTGGCACGAAGAATCTGAATCTTATGTAATGGAAAATTTGATTGAATTTTCACGTGTTCGGTAAGCAGAGTGTCGCCGACATATATTGTGGTTTATAACATTTGGTTCCGTGATCAGAATGAAGATCCTGTGGCCGCAGCCATTCGAAAATGGGACCGTGAGGACCTTACTGGAAGACTAAGAGAACGTGGCGAAGCTGGTGGTTCTACGAGCACTTCTCAAGGGCAGAGTGCGACTGGTGCTAGATGCAGGGCGAAGTGGTGCGGAGAAGATGGAGTGGGCAGCCACCAAGGGTGTCCTGGTGGTAGTATTCAACACTCCAATTGACCGTTAGGATTCGATGCGGCTTTTCAAGGAAGCGCGGCTTGAAATCGATGTGGACCCATTGGTGCTTGCCATTGCTCTCCGTTCACTCCCGAACTGTGCGTTGCCCACGCTGGACACAGAAGCACGGACTCAGCTGCTGGCATATAGCTTTGCGGGCAGCTTGCCTGAAACAGTGCAATACCAGATGCATTTCGTCCGTGTCGGTCGCAAAGCAGATGTTTTGCAGTTGGCTGAGCTGCCTGTGAACTAGCTAGTCTCTGTACGTTGGTGGCAAAAGTAGTCGACGAAAAAGACACAAGACAGGAGAATGAGTGCATCGAAGAATTTTCATAGATGACCATCCGAAATGAGAAGCAGAAACCTGCGACTGCAACAAAATCAAACTAAGCTTGATCTTTATATTGCGAAAAAGTGGGGCATTTTTTTGTCAGTGCAGAAAATGCCAATAGTACAAGGCAAGAGATAAAGACCTGATAATCTACTTACAGTATTCTCGGAATGAGGTCATCTTCGGAGCAGTAGATCTCGGATCCATGCGGGCACAAGTCGAGATTAATGGGCACAACGAAGTTTGCTTGATGTATACCAGGGCAGCAATAACACTGACCAGGCATGTACCAGATGAGAGTGCAGTCGTGTGCTATGGAAGTAAGGACGGTCGAAGGCAACCAACGAAAAGGCACAACGGATGATTCGAATTAACAATTGTGCCATGATGCATGATTTCATAATATCGCGCAATACCAACCAAACCATACTGAGTGCCGATCTGTGATGGGCACTGAATATCGGTTGAACACGAAGTTTCGGGTCAATGACTATTGTTTGTGAGCCATCCAAGTAGGTGTGTAGGTCCAGTGAAACTGAAATATGTAATGATATGAATCCGGCTTTTCCAACGACTCCTCGAGAATTTGCTCACATGTTTGCGACGGATGAAGACCTACATGGATTTTGTGACTGGATGGAACACGAAATAATTATAAATCCAGGAGTGTTTTGACCATAAGGACCCTGTGTTTTTCTTGTGCATCTGGAGGATGAAGTAGAATACAAGTGCATATGATGCTGTAAAGAGTCATCAAGGAAGCTCGGAACCCCGTATAGCTGCTGGTAAGGTAGCCCAAAGGGAAATCCCGATTTTGTGTTGATTTTTGACATGTAAATGATATCACTGTACGCAAGCAGATCCCGGTCCCGGTCCCGGTGCCACCTGTAGCAGAGACATTTGATAAATTTCAAGTAGTCATTATATTTATGGTGGTCGATCTGCGTTCAGGCTACTGGCAGGTTCCAATAAAGAATGAGGATCGAGATAAAACAGCATTCGCTGTCGGAGAGGAGCAATACTTCTTTCTGAGGATGCCATTTGGATTGTCAGGGTGCAGTTTGCCTTTCGCTTGCTGATGCTTAAACGAATGTTGCGGTCCACCGAGACAATATCATGATCTGCAGTCGGGCGGTGAAGGATCATGTTTTCCATTTCGAGAACCTACTAAGACACGCGAATGATTCGGGACTGCATATAAACAGATGGAAGTCCTAGGTTGGAAAACGATCGTTATCCTTCTGGGTCACAGGGTCGAGAACAGAGAACTGCAACCCTTTCCTGAGGAGAAAAGGGAGGAATGTCCAATAACAACCTCTAAAAGAACAATAAGATGGTTCTTGGATTGTGCTACATAATACAGTCGGTTCGTGGGAAATTTAACGTCTATTTTGGAGCTCTCGTTTGTCTTTCCCTTGAACGAGCGAGAATTCTAATGGAGCCCCAATGTGCATTAGTCATTCTGTCAAATCCAACGCACAGCATCAAGCGAACACCTCACATTTCAGCTACCTGTTGTTGGAGATCCGTCCATGGTCAATACGGCCGCCAACGATGTAGGTATCGGAGCAGTGCTGATGCTGATGAGTGGTGTGACGGAATACACAAGCAGAGTGCTCACATCATGCGAGAGAAAATACTTGACAACGATAAAGGAATGTTTGGTTATCCTGTGGGCGTTGGAAAGGTGCCGATCATATCTTCTGGGTCAACGATTTCATTTTGAGACTGATCACAAACCCATGCAGTGTGTCAGAAAGGAAATGTTTCTTGAGGTAAATTAGATCGATCGACGCTTGGCCTTCAGGAATTTGATTTTACCATCCATCATGATTCCGGTGTGGACAACCAAATGGCTGACTTCCTAACCTGTTTGGAGGAAACAGATCTTGATATTGAGGTTCTTATTAGAGTTGGCATACTGCAACTCTAGTAGTATCCACGGCAACTGGTAGAACAACAACGACAAGATCGTCAACTGAATAAATTGACGAAAGCTCTAGCAAGTGGAGACACATTGTTGACAAGCAACGAACAGCACTAACGGGAACTAATCTAGAAGCAGCTCCATCCGAACACCAAGGATATACTCATGAAGCAACTGCAAGGGTCCCAGGAGTTCATGATCGTCGTGCTGAAGAACATGCATAACTCACTAACGAAAGAGTGTCACGAATTGGCACACACAGGCTATCGTCGAACATATGACCAACTTTGATAGAGAGTGTATTGGCCAAATATGCGTAAGTGTATGATGATCCAGGTTCTGGCCAACCAACGATGCTAGCTTTCCCAGTCTTATGCGTGGGTGGCTCAATGCCCAATAAAATCAGTTACATTTTCGAAGATAGATGATTTGTGGTCTGTTGATCTGATGAGGCCTTTCCCGAAGTCACCGCGAGGTAACCAATTCGCAATGGTTATGATCGGACGCTTCACGCTGTGGGTTGAAGCTCTCGGCTTTCCTGATCAACACACACCAATATCGTCAATGAGGTGGTGATGGGGTTCCAAAATCGATTATCATCACTCAAGGCCCGTGTTTTGAAGACGACGAATTTTGGACATACCCGAAGAAACTGCCAATCCGAAGGATACGCACAACTTCGGGTCACCCTCAAACTAATGGTCTTACGTAACAGAGCAATCGCACGGTCAAGGAATGGTTGGCGACAAATGACGGAAAATGGGAGAAGGCACTACGGTTGCGTTACTGTTTAACAGCGCCTCCAGACAGTCCATCACGAAATATTTTCCATTTCAATTGATACTTTACCAGCATAGCGAGACTGCCCGTTGACCCTGAAGTGGGCTTGTAGCCGATCTCTCAGATGGGACCTATCGAAGTCCGTCGCACAAGAGGAGACGCACAGGGGAATTCGAAGGAATCCCAGGAACACGTGATGCACCCCTCCTGTATGCAAGTGACAAGTGAATCGCAATCATACATGCTAGATACCCGAGTAAAGTAAAATCAGCGTTTTGAAGGACTGAGTAGTAGACCCTTGATCAAGAAAGCTATCTAAATGACGAGGGTCCATCCTGACTTGAAAGTTCGCCATCCGGCTTATAAAGTTGGTTTCTCTTAGGAAGGACGGTATGTGCATCGGTGTGTACAACATCGATTGCATAAAGACACCCAAAAAAGTACATCGCTAGAGGGGTTTTCGGCCTAGTGGACAAAATCCACCGCGAAGCTTATTTTGAGGAAAAGATTTTCCCTGAGTGCCGTGACTATATTTTGTGGAGCACACATATATATATGCTACTCACCAAAAGTAAGTAGGTAACTGCTCAAAAACAATTATAGGCCATAGAGTTTGATGATGTCACGTAGACATCCACTACACTCTGACTTATCTCTCGTTCGTCCTGTCTCATCCACCAGATCTGAACTTCGACATCCTTCTTCCAGAACGAACGTATAAAAACTCTCGTGGGTCCCATCTGGAGTGGGAGAAACTTCGGACTAAGCTCGGTGGTTAAACCAGTTTTGTTTCTGAAGTGCCTACTTTTTTCCGTATTTCGAAGTGTCAATTATCAGTTTTCCCTCTACTTGGCTGAAGCGTGAGTTTTTGTTAACTTGCTGAGGTTTTCAACACAACACAATGCAATACAACACAATACAATACAATGCAATACAATACAATACAATACAATACAATACAATACAATACAATACAATACAATACAATACAATACAATACAATACAGTACTGACCAACAAGGGCAAGAGTAAAACGGAATCACTTTCCGAATCTGGTTGATATTTTCTCTTCTCTTTTTTACTTTCATCTACCTCGAGCGCCCATTGTTGTATGTTGTGTTTATTCTACCCCAGTTCTCGTTTTGAAAACGTCTGTCATACAACTACATACAAAATAAAAAATACAGCGAGGTGAAGCAAGACATAAAAACCACGTGATTGCGTCCTTCGACCGAATAAAGACCGGCTTAAGTGGACCGAATAGCTGTGATGCCACTTGACAATTCTCATGTGTTTGATTGGCTTTGATGATGCCCAAATATCGGATTTCCATTAAACGACGTATCTATGTGGCATGTCTTCTGGTGCACAACACTCACAACAAAGTTTCCTGCTACATCTGAGGTCCCCCAAGTTTCCGAGAAGAGAACGGTCACCATGGCTCCTCTTTTCCTTTTTTGATCAATTATATACTTCTCATCTTCCTAATTGGGATCTAAAAGATACCATCACCAATCAACCGGAAACACTGAGATATATACTCCGTCACCTTCCAAAAGCATCCTTCATCTATACCAGTGGCGAGCAACACAGCATTCCGTGAAGTATGTAGTGAGACCGCAAACCAGTCCGGTTCACGCCGCAGCTGATGTCCCTCCACACTCATCAGGTCAAACGTGACCGACAAGCTTTTGTGTCGCTTTCGCATGCGTCATCCAATCATGTGTTTTATCGATTTGTACGCCCACCGCCTTGCCTTGTGAAACCACTCTGCGAAGAGATATCATCACACTGCTCTAGTCCAGGGGCTTGTTTTCTCTTTCTGACTGGGTAATCAGACGAGGACTTATGTTACAGCAAATTTCTAGCGACGTTTGATAATAGCTATTCCAGTGTAACTTATGCAACAGCTACTCAAGCAACAGCAATAACAGCTTGAAATTTTAATCCAGCGGTTTCAGTGCAACCAAAAGTGGATAGTCTGAAGACATCAACTGCAGAGACGCTGTTCCAAAGCATGAGTGAATTTCATTATCAGCCTGACGATGGTATAACGTTCGACTCATGTTATCGTAGATACGAAGATGTTCTTAAAGTTGATGGTGTCACTCTCGATGAGGCCGCCCGCGCACGACTTCTGTTGCGTAAACTGGGTCCAGCTGAACACGACAAATACCGTAATTTCATCCTACCGAAACATCCTAGGGACCTTGATCTAACACAGACAGTGAAACACCTCACTGCTATTTTTGATGAACGTTCCTCCTTGTTTAATACACGTTACCAGTGTTCACAAATTTCGAAAATTGCAGACCGTATTAACCGCGAATGTGAGCGTTTCAAACTCCAGAGTCCCACAGACGATCAGTTCAAAACTCTTTGTCTGTCGTCTCCACGCACCTGCTGACAGTGATATTCGCACCCGGCTCTTAGCCGAGCTTGAAAGAGACCCCGGAATCGAATTACAACAAACCATCGAAGAGTGTCAGCGCTTGAATAGTTTAAAACACGATGCGCAGATGACCCAAAAACCAAAGATGCAGCCAGTTCCCGTGATCAATGCTTTACCTACGTATAGAAGACCACGAGTTCCCCAACCAAAATTCCGAAACAAACCACTCACCGCATATTGGCACTGCGGACTGTGGCATTTCGCTCGATTTTGTGCGTACAGGTCACACGAATGTGGAATTTGTGGTGGAAATGGTCATACAGAAAACATCTGTCTTGGCCGCCCTAAGCCACACTCATACAGCGATGCACCAACCAGACGTCGCAGTTCTTCGAACCTCATTTTCGCCATGAGTGCCCTCGATTTCCAGTCACACCGGAAGTACATTTCTATTTGCATTGATAACCTACCGGTGAAATTGCAAGTAGACACACCATCTGATGTGACTATCATTTCTGAAGCCACGTGGAATTTATTGGGCAGACAAGTTTATTAGCAAACTACCCATATTGCTCGCGCAGCATCAGGTGAACAACTGTCATTTGTTGGTGATTTTCTGTGTGAATTTCCTTTTCGTGACCGTCGTTCGTGTGGCACTTGTTACACATCAAAACCTGATCACTTGAACTTACTTGGTATCGATTGGATGGACAAATTAAATTTGTGGCAGTTTCCGTTTAATGAAATTTGTGGTTCTTCTGATTCTATGCCCCTCTCGCAGTCAAACCATGTGAGCGATTGACGCTGGATTGGCCGTGTCCATTGTCAGTCCTGTGCGAACTGAACTGAACTGCTGGCACCTGCTCTCGTATGCCCACAGATTTAACTTTTTTGTACTTATTTATTATCAAGCCTCATGCGTATTGCAACTTCAGTTTAATTCACGCCTATGTAGTTTATTTATTGATTCGTGGCGGTAAAAGTTATCTGATTTACTGGTTGTACCGCAGCCGAACTGCGCTACATTTTCGTCCAGCTGCTTGCTAAGTGGACCTTTTTTTATTTTCTGGGCTGTCCCGATTTTCGGAAATCTACTGCCCGTTGCTCTCGGTTTCTCACCTGGCTCTAAGTCTTCTTTGCTGTATATTTATGCTTCTTGTATTGTTAAGAACCACAACTTATCGATAAACACGGTTGTTTGATTGGAATTTGTTCTGCTGCCCGCAACCGAGTTCTGTCCATATAGTACGTGTAGCTAGTGAGACTAAGTTTGCTCTGGATTCATAGCACTGGAAATCGGGATAGTCGTAACATAGCATCTTATGACACTTTTTATGTGCAAAAACTAGAGCCAGTCCTTCTTTTCCGATTTGGCTATAATTTTTTGCTGCTGCCGTGAGTGTTCTAGAGACATGGTATATGGTCTTACGACTGCCATTGGGAAATTAGTGTAGTAAAACCACTCCGATTCCATACTTGGAAGCATCAGCGGCTACAATCATGGGTAACTTGGGGTCATAATGAGTGAGGAGTAAGTCGAACTTAAGAACTTGTTTGATGGCGACAGTTGCGTTTTGACATGCCGGTGACCAGTGTCTTACAGCGTTTCGTGTCAGCAGTTGGTTCAAGGGAGCTCGTAGCTGATACATCTGCGGTGCAAAACTGTGATAGTAATTTACAAGCCTGAGGAAAGATTGTCCCCATCCAGCACAAAAACCACTTTCCATGTGGTAGATTCCCCACCCAAATACCAATTCTGTTTTTCTCGATGAGCGTCTTTTTTGCTCTAGACGGCCATATTAATTTTTTGCATAGCGTAAGAACTCATCATAGAGCAAAGAACGTTCGATAACGGGAGTATTATGAAGATTGGTTGACCTCGATTTGTTTTAGTGCGCTACGAGCTTCTGGCGCGTACCTGATTGTCCTCCCCGTTGAGCTTTCCGGTACGGTTCGTGCTAACTGCCTGTTCGTAATTCCATCCTGAGGTGATGATATTTTTTCCATTTTTAAGATGAAACTCTAAATTTAATTGTTGTAATGTGATTCACTGTATTTTGGGCCGTTTCTTCAAATTATAACTTGGAGTAGTGAGATTTTGTCCTAGGGCAATAATTTATCCACTCAGTTTCAGAATAATAATTAAAACCATGAAACCATATGGCAGTTTGTTGATGGCCGCAACACTTCAGCTTCTCTTCTTAGTTTATACAAAACTCACTATTTTAACAATTCCCGGAAGAATATTTTCCCATCCTGGTTCCGCTAAGAAACGAAGACTACGTTAACCGCTTCGAGCATCAGACGGGCCAATAGCAGAAGCATCCACACCGGATTCCGTCATAATATATTGTTGCAATTATGAATTGTTTTTTATTACGCAACGCTGTCGAATCGAGTGGTAGGAAGAATTGTGAGAAATTTTTGGGATATTCGCTGTAGGAATTACTAACAGTTCATTTATATAGGTATTATCAGTCCGTCGACGAAATATTGCTAAAATGACTGGGTGAGGACCCATTTACTCAGTGGTTTATGTGTGCCACCAATAGTGTAAAGGCTACGAGGAAGCCAGAGTGGAGGTGTCTAAGTAAAAACTTTTTTACCATGTTCGTACCACTTTTTGTGCTGGCTGGACAGTGTTTCTTCATTGGTTGGAGCGGGCCTGCGATTTATTGCTGCAATCTTCATTGGATCCGGTCTTCCATCAGTACTGTCAATGATCGACCTCTCGTAAGTGATACTGGATGATCCGAAGGAACATTTCTGAGGTTGGACTCGGAACTCGTACTCGGAATTCCTCTTCAAGGTCATATTCAAATGCTTAGTATGTTCATGCTTTGTTCTGTCAACGATAATTACGTCATCCAGATAGGCCATTGCTAATTCTAGGCCGGTTAACATCGTATCCATTATCCGCTGAAAAATCGCTGGGGCGTATTTAAAACCAAAAGGCAAGCGATTGCAGCGATAAAGATCCTGTAGGTACCTGTACATTTCCGACCTTTTCCATGATTCTCAACGTCCATTGGATCAACACTCGTTTTTTGTGCTGACGTTTCAAGGTAAAACAAACATACACTCACACCTTTTTGAACCTTACCACCGCGCAATTCAATAAATCTTCCATTCTGGCATGGTCTCATCTTTTGACTTCGAGTGTCTTGGAATTATGTTGGCACTCATCTCAATACCATCCTGATCTGTTCAACGAATGGCTGTCAGACTGAACTGAATTGAAAACATTAATGGATATTAGCTCTTTAGCTCTCATTTACTAATCACGAGAAAGGAGGACAAATATGAGTTTGTGTCGTGCCTTTTGTTTTATTTTAATTTCTGTTGTACATACACTTTTTAGCCTTTTATCTCAACACGCTCCTCCGCCTATCTTAGTTTGCTAGTGTATTCTTAGGTATTACTGACATTAATTTAGTGTACCATTTAGTCTGAGTAGTACACAACAGCCCTTGTGAGTGTTTAAAGTGAGTAAATCCTTGCAATTGTCTTCCACCTCAACTTGTAGGTAGGCACCAGAAAATTATTTTACCACCGTTCAACTTGGCAAACAAACCGTCCGGCACAGGTAGCGGACACTGACGTGTTTCAAGACATCGATTCAGTCGTGTCAAAAAATCGGCTCAGATCATGGTTGTGCCGTTCGCCTTTCTGACTACTACGATACGCGCCGCTCATGATGGGTAGCTGACGGAGGAAATTGCTCCCAGTTGTTCCAGCCTGGCCAACTCGCCGTCAAAAAGATCCTCTGATGTGTAAGGCACAGGTCGTTTAGGAGAAATACAGGTCTGGTGCAGGGATTTACATGTAAAACGGATTTTACCCACAGCATAAACCAAGACCATCGGAAAAACGTCAGGGTAGTCTGTTTTAAAACGTGAGGTTTTATTATACAAGAAATAAGAAGACACTGATATAACATCGATCACTTGGTTTGACTGCGAGAGGGGCATAGAATCAGAAGAACCACAAATTTCATTAAACGGAAACTGCCACAAATTTAATTTGTCCATCCAATCGATACCAAGTAAGTTCAAGTGATCAGGTTTTGATGTGTAACAAGTGCCACACGAACGACGGTCACGAAAAGGAAATTCACACAGAAAATCACCAACAAATGACAGTTGTTCACCTGATGCTGCGCGAGCAATATGGGTAGTTTGCTAATAAACTTGTCTGCCCAATAAATTCCACGTGGCTTCAGAAATGATAGTCACATCAGATGGTGTGTCTACTTGCAATTTCACCGGTAGGTTATCAATGCAAATAGAAATGTACTTCCGGTGTGACTGGAAATCGAGGGCACTCATGGCGAAAATGAGGTTCGAAGAACTGCGACGTCTGGTTGGTGCATCGCTGTATGAGTGTGGCTTAGGGCGGCCAAGACAGATGTTTTCTGTATGACCATTTCCACCACAAATTCCACATTCGTGTGACCTGTACGCACAAAATCGAGCGAAATGCCACAGTCCGCAGTGCCAATATGCGGTGAGTGGTTTGTTTCGGAATTTTGGTTGGGGAACTCGTGGTCTTCTATACGTAGGTAAAGCATTGATCACGGGAACTGGCTGCATCTTTGGTTTTTGGGTCATCTGCGCATCGTGTTTTAAACTATTCAAGCGCTGACACTCTTCGATGGTTTGTTGTAATTCGATTCCGGGGTCTCTTTCAAGCTCGGCTAAGAGCCGGGTGCGAATATCACTGTCAGCAGGTGCGTGGAGACGACAGACAAAGAGTTTTGAACTGATCGTCTGTGGGACTCTGGAGTTTGAAACGCTCACATTCGCGGTTAATACGGTCTGCAATTTTCGAAATTTGTGAACACTGGTAACGTGTATTAAACAAGGAGGAACGTTCATCAAAAATAGCAGTGAGGTGTTTCACTGTCTGTGTTAGATCAAGGTCCCTAGGATGTTTCGGTAGGATGAAATTACGGTATTTGTCGTGTTCAGCTGGACCCAGTTTACGCAACAGAAGTCGTGCGCGGGCGGCCTCATCGAGAGTGACACCATCAACTTTAAGAACATCTTCGTATCTACGATAACATGAGTCGAACGTTATACCATCGTCAGGCTGATAATGAAATTCACTCATGCTTTGGAACAGCGTCTCTGCAGTTGATGTCTTCAGACTATCCACTTTTGGTTGCACTGAAACCGCTGGATTAAAATTTCAAGCTGTTATTGCTGTTGCTTGAGTAGCTGTTGCATAAGTTACACTGGAATAGCTATTATCAAACGTCGCTAGAAATTTGCTGTAACATAAGTCCTCGTCTGATTACCCAGTCAGAAAGAGAAAACAAGCCCCTGGACTAGAGCAGTGTGATGATATCTCTTCGCAGAGTGGTTTCACAAGGCAAGGCGGTGGGCGTACAAATCGATAAAACACATGATTGGATGACGCATGCGAAAGCGACACAAAAGCTTGTCGGTCACGTTTGACCTGATGAGTGTGGAGGGACATCAGCTGCGGCGTGAACCGGACTGGTTTGCGGTCTCACTACATACTTCACGGAATGCTGTGTTGCTCGCCACTGGTATAGATGAAGGATGCTTTTGGAAGGTGACGGAGTATATATCTCAGTGTTTCCGGTTGATTGGTGATGGTATCTTTTAGATCCCAATTAGGAAGATGAGAAGTATATAATTGATCAAAAAAGGAAAAGAGGAGCCATGGTGACCGTTCTCTTCTCGGAAACTTGGGGGACCTCAGATGTAGCAGGAAACTTTGTTGTGAGTGTTGTGCACCAGAAGACATGCCACATAGATACGTCGTTTAATGGAAATCCGATATTTGGGCATCATCAAAGCCAATCAAACACATGAGAATTGTCAAGTGGCATCACAGCTATTCGGTCCACTTAAGCCGGTCTTTATTCGGTCGAAGGACGCAATCACGTGGTTTTTATGTCTTGCTTCACCTCGCTGTATTTTTTATTTTGTATGTAGTTGTATGACAGACGTTTTCAAAACGAGAACTGGGGTAGAATAAACACAACATACAACAATGGGCGCTCGAGGTAGATGAAAGTAAAAAAGAGAAGAGAAAATATCAACCAGATTCGGAAAGTGATTCCGTTTTACTCTTGCCCTTGTTGGTCAGTACTGTATTGTATTGTATTGTATTGTATTGTATTGTATTGTATTGTATTGTATTGTATTGTATTGTATTGTATTGCATTGTATTGTATTGTGTTGTATTGCATTGTGTTGTGTTGAAAACCTCAGCAAGTTAACAAAAACTCACGCTTCAGCCAAGTAGAGGGAAAACTGATAATTGACACTTCGAAATACGGAAAAAAGTAGGCACTTCAGAAACAAAACTGGTTTAACCACCGAGCTTAGTCCGAAGTTTCTCCCACTCCAGATGGGACCCACGAGAGTTTTTATACGTTCGTTCTGGAAGAAGGATGTCGAAGTTCAGATCTGGTGGATGAGACAGGACGAACGAGAGATAAGTCAGAGTGTAGTGGATGTCTATGTGACATCATCAAACTCTATGGCCTATAATTGTTTTTGAGCAGTTACCTACTTACTTTTGGTGAGTAGCATATATATATGTGTGCTCCACAAAATATAGTCACGGCACTCAGGGAAAATCTTTTCCTCAAAATAAGCTTCGCGGTGGATTTTGTCCACTAGGCCGAAAACCCCTCTAGCGATGTACTTTTTTGGGTGTCTTTATGCAATCGATGTTGTACACACCGATGCACATACCGTCCTTCCTAAGAGAAACCAACTTTATAAGCCGGATGGCGAACTTTCAAGTCAGGATGGACCCTCGTCATTTAGATAGCTTTCTTGATCAAGGGTCTACTACTCAGTCCTTCAAAACGCTGATTTTACTTTACTCGGGTATCTAGCATGTATGATTGCGATTCACTTGTCACTTGCATACAGGAGGGGTGCATCACGTGTTCCTGGGATTCCTTCGAATTCCCCTGTGCGTCTCCTCTTGTGCGACGGACTTCGATAGGTCCCATCTGAGAGATCGGCTACAAGCCCACTTCAGGGTCAACGGGCAGTCTCGCTATGCTGGTAAAGTATCAATTGAAATGGAAAATATTTCGTGATGGACTGTCTGGAGGCGCTGTTAAACAGTAACGCAACCGTAGTGCCTTCTCCCATTTTCCGTCATTTGTCGCCAACCATTCCTTGACCGTGCGATTGCTCTGTTACGTAAGACCATTAGTTTGAGGGTGACCCGAAGTTGTGCGTATCCTTCGGATTGGCAGTTTCTTCGGGTATGTCCAAAATTCGTCGTCTTCAAAACACGGGCCTTGAGTGATGATAATCGATTTTGGAACCCCATCACCACCTCATTGACGATATTGGTGTGTGTTGATCAGGAAAGCCGAGAGCTTCAACCCACAGCGTGAAGCGTCCGATCATAACCATTGCGAATTGGTTACCTCGCGGTGACTTCGGGAAAGGCCTCATCAGATCAACAGACCACAAATCATCTATCTTCGAAAATGTAACTGATTTTATTGGGCATTGAGCCACCCACGCATAAGACTGGGAAAGCTAGCATCGTTGGTTGGCCAGAACCTGGATCATCATACACTTACGCATATTTGGCCAATACACTCTCTATCAAAGTTGGTCATATGTTCGACGATAGCCTGTGTGTGCCAATTCGTGACACTCTTTCGTTAGTGAGTTATGCATGTTCTTCAGCACGACGATCATGAACTCCTGGGACCCTTGCAGTTGCTTCATGAGTATATCCTTGGTGTTCGGATGGAGCTGCTTCTAGATTAGTTCCCGTTAGTGCTGTTCGTTGCTTGTCAACAATGTGTCTCCACTTGCTAGAGCTTTCGTCAATTTATTCAGTTGACGATCTTGTCGTTGTTGTTCTACCAGTTGCCGTGGATACTACTAGAGTTGCAGTATGCCAACTCTAATAAGAACCTCAATATCAAGATCTGTTTCCTCCAAACAGGTTAGGAAGTCAGCCATTTGGTTGTCCACACCGGAATCATGATGGATGGTAAAATCAAATTCCTGAAGGCCAAGCGTCGATCGATCTAATTTACCTCAAGAAACATTTCCTTTCTGACACACTGCATGGGTTTGTGATCAGTCTCAAAATGAAATCGTTGACCCAGAAGATATGATCGGCACCTTTCCAACGCCCACAGGATAACCAAACATTCCTTTATCGTTGTCAAGTATTTTCTCTCGCATGATGTGAGCACTCTGCTTGTGTATTCCGTCACACCACTCATCAGCATCAGCACTGCTCCGATACCTACATCGTTGGCGGCCGTATTGACCATGGACGGATCTCCAACAACAGGTAGCTGAAATGTGAGGTGTTCGCTTGATGCTGTGCGTTGGATTTGACAGAATGACTAATGCACATTGGGGCTCCATTAGAATTCTCGCTCGTTCAAGGGAAAGACAAACGAGAGCTCCAAAATAGACGTTAAATTTCCCACGAACCGACTGTATTATGTAGCACAATCCAAGAACCATCTTATTGTTCTTTTAGAGGTTGTTATTGGACATTCCTCCCTTTTCTCCTCAGGAAAGGGTTGCAGTTCTCTGTTCTCGACCCTGTGACCCAGAAGGATAACGATCGTTTTCCAACCTAGGACTTCCATCTGTTTATATGCAGTCCCGAATCATTCGCGTGTCTTAGTAGGTTCTCGAAATGGAAAACATGATCCTTCACCGCCCGACTGCAGATCATGATATTGTCTCGGTGGACCGCAACATTCGTTTAAGCATCAGCAAGCGAAAGGCAAACTGCACCCTGACAATCCAAATGGCATCCTCAGAAAGAAGTATTGCTCCTCTCCGACAGCGAATGCTGTTTTATCTCGATCCTCATTCTTTATTGGAACCTGCCAGTAGCCTGAACGCAGATCGACCACCATAAATATAATGACTACTTGAAATTTATCAAATGTCTCTGCTACAGGTGGCACCGGGACCGGGACCGGGATCTGCTTGCGTACAGTGATATCATTTACATGTCAAAAATCAACACAAAATCGGGATTTCCCTTTGGGCTACCTTACCAGCAGCTATACGGGGTTCCGAGCTTCCTTGATGACTCTTTACAGCATCATATGCACTTGTATTCTACTTCCCATCACGACGAGACTGCACCTTGACGTGGTGTGATGGCTTGCGCGCCTCTATGACCCAAAGAGCTATACAGGATGGCTTTCTTAAGCCGAAGATGCAATCATACCTGACAGGTCAATGGGTAGAGGTCAGACGAAGTCCAGTCTCCTGGTCCTCCAGGTTGGGGGTTGATTTGATCTAGCAACTCAGTCGGAAAAACCAGTGGAAGAATAATTGATCCAAGCAAATGGGCTTCCACTAAGCCATCCCGCTGCCTTGCGGATAGGTTCTTGTCAGAACTAAAGGCTTTGGATGAGGACCCTAATCGTTCTCCTGCTTTGTGGCTGGACACCCTAGCAGTACCCGTCCAACATCTCCCATGAACTGCACGAATACAAAGAATTCCATACTGCATCGGTCGTCGCGCAGGCTAATCAGGACCGCGCTGCCCATTGCATCGAGCGGGGTGGGTAGTGATAAGTGTGCTACTGCTCAGAGTTCCCTCTCTGTTATTCAACCTTTGTCTTCTGTCCCTAACCATCCCTCTTTGCCCCGTCTATCCACCCATAATGCTCCCATTGATAACACGGTCGATACTCGCAACGATTCACTGTCAAATAGTGTCGGGAATAATCCTCTGTCTGGTAACTCACATTTTCTCAAGCCCCGTCAGCCTCTGAATCTCGGCTCCTTCAACGTGCGTACACTCATGCAGGCCGGTCAGCAGGCGTGCCTAGCCCTCACAATGAACTCTCTGAAGATTGATGTTTGCTGCTTAAGCGAAACGCGTATCCAGGATTCGAGCAATGTAATTCAGCTAACTGCTCCTGGTATCTCATCGAGGTATATTCTGCGCACCTCAGGAGACGAAGCAGCTAGAGCTGTGGGTCAACGTGGTGTAGGAATTGTCTTGACTGACAATGCTGAGGCTGACCTATTAGACTGGATCCCTGTTAACAGTCGTTTATGTGCTGTGAGACTCCAAGGGTCAGTCGGCGTTCGAAAGGATAGTTGTGTTAAACGCAATTTGTTCGTGATCTCGGCGTACGCCCCAACGGACTGCAGCTCAGACTTGCAGAAAGATGAGTTCTATGATGCCCTCGCCACTCTCGTTCGCAGCAGTAAAGGTTCCGACATTGTAGTGCTAGCTGGTGACTTCAATGCACAAGTTGGCAAACTCAGTGTGTCAGAACGCTGTTTAGGTGGGCGTTGTGCTTTACCCGCTGAGCGCACAGATAACGGGGATAGGCTTCTCCAATTTTGTGCAGACAATCGATTGTTCTTGTCTAGCACAAATTTCCGACACAGCTCGCGTCGCACAGCGACATGGCGCTCTAACTCTGCAGGTACTTTTAGTCAAATTGACCATATCGCCGTAAGCTACCGGTGGCGCAGTTCTGTTCAGAACTGTAGATCTTACTGGTCCACGTACGTAGAGTCGGACCATGCCTTAGTTTTAATGCGATTATCTCCAGCTCCATGGCCATCGTCGCAAACCGCAAACCCGATTAGCCGTGCAACGTTTGTGTGATCCAGACGTTTGCACCCGTTATGAGCAGAAGTTAGCACATGAGCTAGGATCCACGGAGAACAGTAATGTAGATGAGCATTGGTCTCATATCAAACAGGCGATGCACGTTGCAGCAGGTTTTGCCTGTGGACCTGGATCCGTTGTCCATCAAAGACACTGGATCTCGCAAGAGTCGCTGAGTATAATGGAGCAAAAGCGTCAGCTTTCGAACCGTAAGGAGATGAATAAGATGCGGAGAAAGCTGCAAAGACAAGTTACGCGAAGCCTTAAGAAGGATCGCGAAAATTGGTGGGTCAATGTAGCCGAAGAAATGGAAGTGGCAGCTGCTTCAGGTAACAGTCAAAGACTGTTCAAACTTATTCGTGACACCAGTGTACGGCGAACTCAGGTCAGTGAAGCGATTTGCAGTAGGAATGGAGAACCCATCCATAACAAACAGCAAAGGCTTGACCGATGGGCCCAGTACTTCAAGGAACAGTTTAGCTGGCCGCACGCTAGTGTAGTTACTCCCGTGTCAACAACTGTGACTTCTTGGGTGGTATCACTTGAGCCCCCATCAGAAGTAGAAGTAGAGTCATGTATTCGATTACTAAGGCAGGGGAAAGCGGCAGGTCCCGACGAACTTCCTCCAGTTCTTTTCAAACTGGGTGGTGAGGCATTGATAAAATCACTAACCGCCTTGCTCCGTGACATTTGGAAGGAGGAGCGTATTCCGTTAATATGGAGCGAGTCATTGATTGTTCCCATCTTCAAGAAGGGAATACGCAATGACTGCAGTAATCATCGTGGGATTAGCTCAATTGCGATAGTCACCAAAGTATTAGCTTCGATTTTGCTGCACCGTCTTACACCGGCTCGCGAGAGGAATGTCCGCGAACAGCAGGCAGGATTCCGCCCAGGTCGAGGATGCATCGACCAGATTTTTACTCTTCGCCGACTACTTGAAACGCGTCACACGCACCGCCGACCAACAATAATGCTTTTCTTAGACTTGAAAGGCGCCTTCGATTCAGTTGATCGAACAGCGCTTTTCAGTACTCTTCATCGAAAAGGTATGCCCCAGAAGTTCGTGAACCTAATGAGATCATTGTATTCTCATACTTCTGGCCGCGTAAGGGTTTACGGTGAACTATCCGGTCGGTTCGAAACGACCAGTGGTGTTCGGCAGGGATGCCCTTTGTCTCCATTCCTGTTCAACTTCGTCATGGACGAAATAATGGAGAGTGCGTTGCAAAATCTTCAGGATGTAGGCGTCGAACTAGGAGACAGTGAAAAGCTATGTGACCTGGATTACGCAGACGACGTTGTCTGCTTGTTCGAATCCACGGAACATGCTCAGTGTGCACTAGATAATCTCGCAAGAGCTGTAGCTCCATTCGGCATGCGTTTTGCACCTTCAAAGTGCAAGATGATGTTACAAGACTGGACGTCAACGATTCCGAGCTTGATGCTCGACGGGGAGGTGCTGGCAGTTGTCGATCACTTCACCTACCTCGGTAGCTGCGTGACGACGGATGGGAGCACAGTAGTAGAGGTGAGTACGCGGATATCCAAAGCTCGAGCGGCGTACGCTGGACTGAAGCACTTGTGGCGCCGATCCGATATTTCACTGAAGTTGAAAGGTCGTGTATACTGTGCCACTGTGCGTTCAGTTTTGTTGTATGGTTGCGAAACTTGGAGTCTGCGTGCTGAAGATATTCGTCGGCTTGAGGTTTTCGACCATCGATGTTTACGTAGTATCGCTAGGATTGGGTGGAATAGCCGAGTAAGCAACGATGAGGTCAGAAAGCGAGTATTGGGTACTAATTCAGAGAACGTTCTGTCACAACGTATCCAGCTTAGTAGACTTCGTTGGTTGGGACACGTGTTACGTATGGCAAACACACGTCTACCGTACCGTGTCCTATTCTCCGCCCCTCCTAGGGAGTGGAAGAGACCACGTGGAGGTCAACAGATGACGTGGCAGCGAGGAATGAGAAAATGTACAGCAGACTTAGGAAAAGTAGGTGCTTCACGTCTTCGTGGTTGGGGTCCAAAAGACCCGTCCACCAGTTGGCTGGAGACACTGAAGGATATGGCTGCGAACCGCGAACAGTGGCGATCGTGTTGTCACTTTCTATCGAATCAGAATGTTTGATCGGTGTACGTTTGTACAGTTAGACTGTGTATTCCGTGTGTTGGCTACTAGGGCATTCTTTTCTTTTCCCACCCATATAGGTCCACTCCCTCTCCATCTTGTATATTCATACTTTTTAATTCAACGTGCAAGATGGTGAGAAAGGCAGTGGTCAGTGGGGCTTGCCCTACTGTTTAACGCTGTACGATGATGATGATGATGTATTCTACTTCATCCTCCAGATGCACAAGAAAAACACAGGGTCCTTATGGTCAAAACACTCCTGGCTTTATAATTATTTCGTGTTCCATCCAGTCACAAAATCCATGTAGGTCTTCATCCGTCGCAAACATGTGAGCAAATTCTCGAGGAGTCGTTGGAAAAGCCGGATTCATATCATTACATATTTCAGTTTCACTGGACCTACACACCTACTTGGATGGCTCACAAACAATAGTCATTGACCCGAAACTTCGTGTTCAACCGATATTCAGTGCCCATCACAGATCGGCACTCAGTATGGTTTGGTTGGTATTGCGCGATATTATGAAATCATGCATCATGGCACAATTGTTAATTCGAATCATCTGTTGTGCCCTTTCGTTGGTTGCCTTCGACCGTCCTTACTTCCATAGCACACGACTGCACTCTCATCTGGTACATGCCTGGTCAGTGTAATTGCTGCCCTGGTATACATCAAGCAAACTTCGTTGTGCCCATTAATCTCGACTTGTGCCCGCATGGCTCCGAGATCTACTGCTCCGAAGATGACCTCATTCCGAGAATACTGTAAGTAGATTATCAGGTCTTTATCTCTTGCCTTGTACTATTGGCATTTTCTGCACTGACAAAAAAATGCCCCACTTTTTCGCAATATAAAGATCAAGCTTAGTTTGATTTTGTTGCAGTCGCAGGTTTCTGCTTCTCATTTCGGATGGTCATCTATGAAAATTCTTCGATGCACTCATTCTCCTGTCTTGTGTCTTTTTCGTCGACTACTTTTGCCACCAACGTACAGAGACTAGCTAGTTCACAGGCAGCTCAGCCAACTGCAAAACATCTGCTTTGCGACCGACACGGACGAAATGCATCTGGTATTGCACTGTTTCAGGCAAGCTGCCCGCAAAGCTATATGCCAGCAGCTGAGTCCGTGCTTCTGTGTCCAGCGTGGGCAACGCACAGTTCGGGAGTGAACGGAGAGCAATGGCAAGCACCAATGGGTCCACATCGATTTCAAGCCGCGCTTCCTTGAAAAGCCGCATCGAATCCTAACGGTCAATTGGAGTGTTGAATACTACCACCAGGACACCCTTGGTGGCTGCCCACTCCATCTTCTCCGCACCACTTCGCCCTGCATCTAGCACCAGTCGCACTCTGCCCTTGAGAAGTGCTCGTAGAACCACCAGCTTCGCCACGTTCTCTTAGTCTTCCAGTAAGGTCCTCACGGTCCCATTTTCGAATGGCTGCGGCCACAGGATCTTCATTCTGATCACGGAACCAAATGTTATAAACCACAATATATGTCGGCGACACTCTGCTTACCGAACACGTGAAAATTCAATCAAATTTTCCATTACATAAGATTCAGATTCTTCGTGCCAACAATACATTCTACGAATATATTTCAATATCCATTGGACCACGTTCGGTCGTGTGGTGTTCATCCCTTTGGGAAGTGATTGACGAGGCTAGCCCAATTAGTGAAACCCGGACAGTTGCTGGGTATCATTGGAATAGTGATTCGCGCATCATCGATTATTCACTTGCGTTATTCACACTGGACTGGACGTACCGCGACAGCTCGGTTGGTAGAGCATCTGCCCGATAAGCGGAGTGTCACCAGTTCTGTGCCGACTCGCGGCTTTCGACTTTCCCATGTGAAAAATGCAAGCGGATTTTCCATTACGCAATCTGTAATAATTTTAAATACCTTAATTGCTTGAGAATGGGAGGGTTTCCGTCTCATGCTAAAACATTGATATTGTTCCTCCGTCCATGTGATCCAGACACTGATCAAGTAAACAGTAATCCTGATATTAATATGCCTCTACTTCGAGATGGGGCATAGCAACATCATGCGTTTCACACACGATTCGTACTTGGTTGTTCTCAGGGTTATCTAGTCGAAAAAAGCAACGGTCATTCCATTCGATTTGTGCAACCACATGTGAATGATAAATCCACCAAGAGGGAACATTTTATCCCTCAGTCAAAGGATCAGAGGGATCCAACTAAGTAAATTGGGAGAAAGTAATCGGAAGGTTGCGTAACTAATGGGTATCAGCCACTGCCCTGCATGGCGCGTCCTACAGAAGAAAGACTCAGTTAAACAAACATAAAAAGCCACGAATTCATGACAAAAGGTTATTACTGCTGGAACCTGCCAGTATTCTCATCTCGAAGAGGAAGTATTCCTGTGGTTTACTGAAGCCCGTCAGAAGAATGTTTGTTTCTGACAGGCTACTGCAAGAAAAAGCCAATGAAATAGCCAGTGAAATCGGGTGTGAAAAATTCACGGCCAACAACGGCTGGCTGTTCACTTTCTAACGACGTCCTAATATACGGTAAACAGTTTTGCATGGGAATCCTCTAAAGGTACTACGCGGATTGCGAAAGACAGGATGCAAAAGAATACCAGAAATATGCGCTATTACGAATCAAGCAACAAATACAATGTTGACGAAACGGGTTTCTTGTTTCCATTCATGCCAAACGGAAATCTTGTGTAAGGTGAGACATGTCCAGTCATGAAAAAAGAAAAGACAAGTTGACAATAATGTTGTACTGCAGTGCATCCGGTGAAAAACTACAACCCTTAGTTATCGGCGAAAGTGCCAATCCAATGTGTTTGAAAAATCGACCACCAACGGGTCTTGATTATGAAAACAATCGTAGCTTTTGGGTGACGAGGAGTTTATTTCAGGGATGGCTGAGATGTTGGAACAATATACTGACTGTTAATGACCGAAAGAAAAATTTATCTTTGCGTAACTGCAATGCGTATTTGGAACTGCACTTGCGACACATAAAACTTGTTTTTCTGTCACAGAACACCACAGCCAGACTCCGGCAGCTAGACTTAAGTATAATTCAACCGGTGAAATTGACCTACGTAACATTTTTTCTGCGGCATATTATACAAATGATGAATGGGTCTTGTGGATCCAGCGAAATGGCAAGAGAATTAAGTCAATAATATCAAAACTTCTCACATTAAACGTTTGAATTTCAACGATATAAGTTGGCTTTGAAGTGCATGCGAGAAGGTCACCGAAACGACGATTACCTCGTGTTTTAGAAACTGTGGAATATCGGTCCATGGTACGTCCGATCCCAAAAGTGAGCACCGTCAAATACTCGATAAATACACGATAAAGTCTAAACACCTTCGAAGTACGAGTTGATCTTACCCAATTCTGTCACACGGCTTCTGGATTTTCCAATGCAGTTTTTTACAAAGTAGTATCGGCGGAGTTTTGAAAGCTGATAACCTGAATGATAAGTTCGTCTACTTTGTCAACGCAACCGTGTGCAATTGAAATCAACAGCGCTTCTGTAGGTCACTGCGAAATATGGCATAACAGTAAATGATTCAAAAACTGTAATTGTAGCTCGAGAATATAAAGTTACCACATAACGAAAGGCACAATGAAACCTAACTATGTAAATACCACGCGAGGTACCGTTTCCTACTGACATGAGACCCTCATGGTGGGTGGTCGGTGCACCTACACATCCTCATTGACTATCATCATTCTCTGACAAAATTTGTCGCCTCCTTGAGAAAAAGTCATTCCTCTCCAAGAGTATGGAAGAAAGTCATTTCGACGTATCAATAAAGACTTCGAGAGCGGAATTGTCATGGTAATAGATTCGATTGTCCCCTTGTCCAAATGGACTCCCAATAAGCAGTTGCAAACACATTAAAGCAGGACAATCGACCAGTGGCCTTCCTTCTAAAAACATTAGCTCGCAGCGGAAAACATCATTCGGCTATTAAGCGGGGCAGCGCGATCTTTGAAACCGTCCGGAAACGATATTGTATCCTTAGTATTGGTTCTAAGCTAATTAAAGAGTGGCCAGTTGTCACCTGCTTATAAGAGGGAAGTCTAATGGGTAAATCCAAAAAACCATAAGATACCGAATTAACAGCCCGACCCATATGTGCATCAATATGACAATCTACAGACCATGCAATGATTATCAGGTGGCTAATGCCACACGTATGCTTTTTGCTTTGGTAAAACAGCTGCACCATCTACTATATATATATATATATATGTATATATATATATATATGTATATATATATATATTGACACAGTATAAATTAGTAAAAATAAAAAATGCGGTGGTGTTAAGTTTTTTCACCGTACGCTTTCTAATACTGATTTGTTGTTTTTCGGATTGCTATTGCTATAGACGCTGTGTGCCGGAAGAACTACCCTGGCACCACAAAGCACCTCATCCGAGAGAAAATGAGTCGTTGCTTACAAAGGAATAGAGCTAGTCATCAAGAGAGTCGGTATGAACGGTATCGCGAAGTCGGCGTTCAGTGCAGTACGTACGACTCGAGTGACTTCTATTCACGATATATTTCCTAAGGCGCTACCTTGTATCACGCTATGCATCCATTGCGATATTTTCCATTTCTATACAGCAAGAGATTCCAGTTTCTGTCTCAATGATTTTCATATTCACAGTAATCACTTTCCCACTTTGGAATAAATTTACCGTTGGATTACAGTACAAGTATTTCGATTCCCAGTTCATAAAGATGTTAAAGTTTTGCTCATTGCACTTTGCTTTACAATGAGGGGTCAATAGAAAATGTCTCTCTTCTCATTTCAGGCATTGGAAAACAGCATTTCCAGCCAACAGTTTTCATGCGACTAACGAGTACGAACGACAAAACTCGGTATATACTGTGAATCCTTTCTACCACTGTACAATTTACCCAGCAATACATGCTTCTTGCATTAAAAGTATTGTCCTTTCTCTTCCAAAATCAGTAATGAAAACGCAGCTCGCAGTTACTGGCAAGGAAGTGATCCTGAAAGTGGTAAAGGTACCTTGGGAAGTGAGAAAGGAAAGCGGTGAAATTGGACTTTTCCGTTTAGATATTTGACGCACCGGACTAGTATCGTTCGTTCTGAGGTCGTTTATACAGTGCTATAAAAATAGACACGGGAAATTGAGTTTATGGGGTAATGCAGAAGGTACCCAAATATCTGAGGGTGTTTTGCGTGGTCGGCCAAAAAACGCCCCCAAACAGACCCTTTTTTGTTTCAGTGGGGTCACTTTTGGGTCGTTCTGAGGATCAAACGGGGTTGACCTAGGGACTATTTCGCGACTATTTGGGGAACATTGTGCTGACTGGGCTTATTCTCACCGCGCATCTACCAGGTGCACCTTCTGAAGTTTGTGTCCCACTTTCTCTCTACTTATTTTCTCCCATAAGAGCTCACTCTCATTCCACCCGCTCCATCGATCCCATATCCAAAATATACCTCCCCGCACAACCTGCTGTTGTGATCCAAGCTGAGTACCTATCGTACCCTGTGCGGGTTGCATCTGTGCATACCACACATCAAAAATTCTATTAACCCACTATCCTTCATCGTCCAAATTCACCTAATCCAAACTGTATATATAGATAGTGGGCTATATAGCCCACGTCCTATACCGCACCTTTACATAGGTCTCACCTAGACCTGTGTGCATATAGCACCCTCGTACTCTCACGGTCTGCATAGGTCTTTGGCTTGTCTCTGTCTAGTGGACCGAATTCCTGCTGCCTCTGTACCTTCGTGATACATCTTTACTTATCATGCCATCCCGGTCCCCAACCAGTGCTCGGAAAATCCGTCTCGCTAAGATTGGCAAATCCAAACACATCCGACCCCTCCCAAAAACCAGGCCGTGCTCTGTCGCCCTCGTTAACATCGACGGTGAACCCAAGTAGCACGCCCCAAGTTTGCCCCATGGGGCACGCATGGGGCAAACTTGGGGCAAACGTGGGGCTGCCCCAAGCTTACCATTGAAAAACTTGGGGCAGCGCTACCGTTGCCCCAAGTTTGCCCCATGGGGCAGCCCCAAGTTTGCCCCATGCGTGCCCCATGGGGCAAACTTGGGGCTAGCCCCAACCTTGGGGCAGCCCCATGGGGCAAGCTTGGGGCAAACTTGGGGCTAGCCCCAACCTTGGGGCAGCCCCATGGGGCAAGCTTGGGGCAAACTTGGGGCTAGCCCCAACCTTGGGGCAGCCCCATGGGGCAAGCTTGGGGCAAACTTGGGGCTAGCCCCAACCTTGGGGCAGCCGCATGGGGCAAGCTTGGGGCAAACTTGGGGCTAGCCCCAACCTTGGGCCAGCCCCATGGGGCAAGCTTGGGGCAAACTTGGGGCTAGCCCCAACCTTGGGGCAGCCGCATGGGGCAAGCCTGGGGCAAACTTGGGGCTAGCCCCAACCTTGGGGCAGCCGCATGGGGCAAGCCTGGGGCAAACTTGGGGCTAGCCCCAACCTTTGTGCAGCCGCTTGGGGCTATCCCCAACCTTTATAATACGTTACACGAAACCAGATCCAACCGCCGTTTCATGGTCTACTACTAATGTATACATCTATTTTGGCCGTTTGCTTACGCGTCCCACATGCATCAATTTCTGTCTAATATGTAACTGAAAATTGAATGCCAAATTCTGAATACGAAAAATTTATTTACATAGAAAAAGTGTATTTTGTACAGATTTGTAATGATCCATCAAAGCACATTGTCATTGAACGTTTGATACATTTGTCGGTGATCTCGATATCTGCAGATGGGGAAAAAATGTATACTGTTATTGGCGAACTGTCAGTAAATCACTGCACCATTATGTAAGAAGTGACAATGACATCCGATGCAAATGTAATGGACAAATGGCATGGTATTTTTCAATGATGGTTGCAAGTTGAAAAAAGATCAATCTATGTTAACAATTGGTAATGGAGCGGTCTTTCGATGTAAACCGAGCAACACACGCTTGCATATAACTGCTGGTTTTGCACAAAGAACAATTGAAACGGATAGCGAAAGTGGCGTAAGGGAAAAAAGCGTAAATCCGATGTAATTGGAGAAACGACAAACGTACTTCAAACGTTAGTCTTACAGTAAACTTGTTTCTGCTAACCGTTGCGAAGCAATAAGGCAACTCCGTTTCATTCTACTTACCTACTACATCTGCTACCTGCTCCGCGATCACGAGCGTTGTGGAACCAATTTCTGATGTGTCTGTCGATGTTCATAGTTGGTTCCTCGGAAAAAAACGAACTGAATCTGATAGCGTCTAGTAGATGGTGAGACCACTAATAAACCGATATACCTTTTATGGCTTTGATGAGTTTATGATTGCAGACGGCTATCCTCTTGCTGCTACCGAGCCAGCAGCACCTGACTGCGACGTCGTCGCTCACCACGGCAGACAGCATTTGCTTTACTGAATCCTGAAGATTTCTATTTATATACCGCCGCAGTGTCGTTACCTACATTTGTCACATACACGTATAGTGACTTACCATCTTATTGAAAGCTTCTGGCGTTCCCAGGACGTCGTGTAAATGGTGGAATTCATCCACAGTGTTCACACGTGTGATTGGCTGCGGTATACCTTGTGAACATGACGCCCCGATAGTGTTGGAAAGAGACTCTATGGAGGCACTCAGTTTCTCCACAGTTTTTGTGAGACTGTCTATAGACAGTAGAATTTTTTCTTGGTTTACTTAAACATTAGGTAATGGCATTGCATGTGAACTTACATAGTAATTGGCGCAGGTGAGGGGCCAAGTTCATTTGCGTGGCGCTGGTGCTTGAGCCGCTACTTGTAATTAAATGGGCAATATGAAACAATTTATATAAAATCACAGATAACATATACTCACCGACACCAGTGGACAAGTCTGTTGTTGTCCCTTGCACATTCAGTGTTGATGATTGAGGAAGTTGTGCTGGATGTCCACCCGAAACCTCATCAATGGATGACACATTTACCGTTGGCTCTGGATTTAGTAAAATTTATATTACGATGCAAATATTTAAGTACCTGTTGACGTCATCTGCGGACATCGGTATCGATGGGCCCACATGGAAGCCTCGCCGCACTCAGTGCACGGTACAGCACTCAACGCCTGCTTACGCCGACGGTATCTTTGCCACTTGCTTGGACGGTCCATGTGAGTTAGCTGTCCATTTTAAACACAGAACAGTGGTAAACACTATACCACATTTATCTCCATTTGAAATACGAATATGATGATTACAAACAAATATCCATAAACATCAAACATGCGTATACCGGGTACTGACGCTATCGGCAAAAAAGATGATGTATAGTATAAAACATATACACAATTATACATACATGTATAATTACATATATATATATATATATATATATATATATATATAGAAAGACAGACAGACATATTTATAATGATCGCAAGCCATATATATGGTTATGTGTTCAACACGGTCTGTACGAAACTCGTACGAACTCGTGCATCACGTGCCTGAGAAAGCACGCCAGTCACGTGAAGGACAGAACGACGACTGCACGATACCGCGTGAAGGTCGCCACTAATATTGACGTAACAAAACAAAACGGGCCAAAATAAGCGTTCCTCAGGGTGGCAATATATGTACATGAGGATATAATCCTAGTGCATCCGTAAACAATTAGCATCTTTCCCACATGAAAACTAAACTTGGGGCAAGCTTGGGGCATGCCCCAGGTTTACCCCAAAGGTTGGGGCAACGTGCTACTTGGGAAGCTTCTAATAGTCCAAATGGCCTCTAGCAGAGCTCCATTGAACTTGGAAGAAAAGTCGACCTGATTGATGGAATCCTTTCAAAGGTTTCACCCTTGGCTACTCTCCTTGATCCTGTGGCAACTGCTTCCCCCAAGAACTTGGTTTCGGTGGGACATCTCGACTCTGTATCGACTGAAATATACCGCCGCTTTACCGACTCCAAGGGAGCAATGGTTTTTAACTTTCCAGACCCCGTACGGCTTTCCTCAGCGAAACACAACACACTCAGTTCGTGCAATATGGCCCGCTATAGATGTCATTGCGTGAGGCTACGTAAAAAGTCTCAGTGATATAGATGTCCCCTGCTATTCCAATTCATGGACGATCTAACAGCGAGAGAGTTCACTAGCCAGAAATCGACAATTGCCGTCATTTTGCCGTATGAGGACATTAAGATATTCCCTGATAAAACCCCTCTCCAACGGGAAGTACTTCGCTCGCTGAGTAGAGACTCTGCTTTACCCATGCAGGCTGACCCCAATGTAACCGACACGGAGGTTACCCAATGCCACACTGGCAAGAAGTCAAAGGCGAGCCCAGTGCCTCACCTTGTCCACCTGCAAACTGTCGAACTAGATATTTCTAAATCCCCAACCTCGGTTCCACATTCACACAAACGTCTTTTCTACCATCTCTCCCGGTGGTCTCCACCTCCAGCAGCTCTCGTCCTCCCGACCACAGGCCCTAAGCGGCGAGCCACTTCAGCATTAAACTTGCGCCCCCCTATCATGGCCTCAGGGCCAAGACAAGACCCCCGGCAGTCTTGAAGTCTTGAAATGCCACACTGGTTCGAGGCTTTGAGCCCAATTGTCCCGGTTCTTGAGGAAATCTTTGATCTTCTGCCGGATTCACCGAGCTGAAACGAGAGTAAAAAGAAGCGGGGGAGGGGGGGGGGTTGCAGCCAAAACAAAATTCGCATAACATCATACAATGTCACACTGTGGACAGTGCCATAATCGGCGTGGGGGTGCGACATTCGTAAACATATATGCAATAAAAGACATTCATTTCGCTTTTTGACAAGGAATTATTGGAAGAAACCCAGGTGGAGGTCTAGCTTTTTCTTGAAGATAGTTTTGTTCCGCGAGAGAACGATATCTTCCGGAAGTGCGTTCCACAGAGTAATAACCCTATAGCTAAAAATGTTAATCCTTAGTGAAGTGCGTGGCCTCGGTTTGAAAACTTTTCTGCTGTGACCACCGCGAGAAGAGGCTGGACAGATGGGGCAGAAGCAATCGCTTTGACCTGTTTCAAAAAGGTGGAACATCAAAAACAGATCATCTCTTACGCGTCTTACGTCAAGGGGATAGCGGTTGAGGAGTGAGAGGCGGACGGGATAGGGTAGATGGGATAGACCCCTTACTGCCTTGGTGGAGGCCCGCTGAACTCTTTCTAGGATCTCACGGTCTCGGACAAGACCAGAGTGTACTATCTGACTACTGTACTCCAGCAGAGGTCGGATATATGTGCCGAAAATTATGGGGAAATCTTCCTTAGATATGCGCGGGAAGGACCTTCGAATCATGTTTAGGACTCGAAAGGCAGACTTACTCGCAAGTTAGTGATGATGAAAGAAGGATAAGTTACAATCTAACCAGAAACCGAGCACCTTGTGTCGGTCAACCCCTGGCAGTGTGTTTGCTCCGTTAATGGAAAACGTGTGACCAGTCTCTCTGCCAAAATGCATGCCCACGCATTTGTCATCATTAACTGGGAGGTTCCAATCCTCGGACCAGCGTTTTGTTTCATAAACTGCAATTTGCAGGTCTTCAACACCTGAAATCCAAAGGGTTACATCATCTGCGTACATGGCAGTGTTCGCAGGAAGGGCTGTCGGAAGATCGTTTATGTAGATCAAGAAAAGAAGAGGACCTAAGACCGACCCTTGGGGGACCCCAATTGTTACTGGGGAGGGTTGAGACAAAACATTCCCGACTTTAACCAAAAAGTTGCGGTCGGTAAGGAAACTGCGTAGGATGGCCAACATGGAGCCTGTAATCCCGTATGTTTGTAGCTTATAAAGAAGAGGGGCGTGAGAGACCTTATCGAAGGCCTTAGTAAAATCGATGAACACAGCGTGTGAGAGCCGGCCATTATCATAGACTATCAGTAGACTATCCATGTCAGCAAGCATATTGGTGATGCATGATCTGCCAGGAAGAAACCCATGTTGGGAAGGGGAGGGGATCTTAGTTATATGAAGATGGGAAAGAATCTCACTCTTGAGAATTTCCTGAAAAATGTTGCTGGTGATGCTAGTGAGACTTATAGGTCTGTAACTAGAAGCAAGATGCCTACTACCTTTCTTATAGATGGGTGCGATCGCTGTTTTGTTCCAGCCACTGGGAAAAACACCATCGTCAACACATCGCTGAAAGAGCGAGGCATGAGGAGCAGCCAATGTATTTACGGCTTCCTTGAGAATACGAGGGTGGATTAGGTTAGGACCCGTGGAGCAATATTAGTTGAGCCGTCCGAAACCTTGAGCGACTGCACCAATGGGAATAGTGACGCGGTTAAGGGTAGTGGCCAGAGATAACGGGTGCATGGTGGGGTGGGATGATATGGGTATGGAGCTAAACGTTGTACGGAATCATGAGCTGAAGGCCTTGGCTACTTGGCTAGGGGAAGTGATTGGAGATCAGTCACTATCTTTGAGAGCTAGTGGCGTCGGAGCTGTGCCCCTTAGACTGCTCATGCTCTGAAAGAAAAATGCCCTATTGGTCCGTGCTCGATCAAGTACATATCGTTGGACGGCACTCTGATAGGACCTAATCTTGTCTTTGCATATGCTCCGTATGATCCTGAAATATGCATCACGGGCAAGGCCTGTGGCTTTATATCTAGCAAAGAGGCGTGCGCGTTCGTCCAGAATGCGCCTAATGGGGCGAGGGAGGGGTTGCTTAGCGGTCTGTGAACGACGAATTCCGGGGACAAATAGCCTATCAGCTAGAGAGATTAACCCTCTGAGACCCTCTACCATTTCATCAGCAGGGTTACCTGGGTTAGTTGAATTTAGCTGGGAGCAATTAAATGCACAGACTTGGTCAAAATCGGTCCTTTTGAAGGATCTCAAAATTTCGGTTTCTGAGGGAAGAGGAGGCCATTTCACAATATAATCGAATCCAATGAGAATGTGATCACTTTTGCTGAGGGGCAGCAAGTAGTGCACCACATCTATCAGGAACCGATCGTTGGTGATGACCAGGTCTAGTAGGGACGGGGCGTGGCCTGTGCGATATCTAGTCGGATCTCCTACGTTCTGCACCCATGAGTTTTTCAGTACGAGATCTAGGAGGGGTTTACCGAAAGTGATATCCGGGGCATCAGCTCTTCGCCAGTTTGTACTGGGAGAGTTGAAGTCACCAGTGACTAACAGATGGGTGAAGTCTGTGTAGCTTTTCAGGGAGCCTAATAAGTCTATGAGACCTAGGCTATCAGTCGAATTGCATGCGGGAGGACGGTAGACAACACCAAGCAATAGGGTGTCTGTCCTAGAGAGGTTAAACACAGCCCACAAACAATCAATACATGAAAAGGTAGGGGTTGTCAGTAAAGTGAGAGAAGGGATCGAATTATCGTAGTAAATGATGGGTCCGCCGGCACGACCCCTACTGGAGTCCCGCCTCACTGTGAAGTGTCCCGGAATGGATATTTCAGCATCAAGTATGTCGGGGGTGAGTCAGGTTTCTGTGAGGGCTATGAACTGGGGCTCCTTATCCACTGTAAGCTGCCGAAGCTCCGGGATCTTATTCAACACACTCAGGCAATTGCTGTAAAAACACTTGAGCACATGCTCAGGAGTTGTTGCAGAATCGCCAGAGGCAGCTGGTTTTGGGTTTGAGGAGTGGGATAGTGGAGGATTTAGGTATGGAAAGGAGGTTCTGGGAGAGTCGGGAGTTGAAGATATTGGGGGGGGGGGCAGAGGGTAAGCAGACTGCTGGGGGGACCAGTAGGTTTTGATGTCCAGTAACCTGGGGATATCATACCAGGCGGACGGTCTACATCCTTCGGTCTCCGAAAAGGGTGGGCTGCTTTTTGTGGTTTGCCCTTCTGCGCACTGCGTGATGCCCTGTTCTGATTTTTCTTGTTGGTGAGCTTGTTTTTCATGACAGCACCAGAAATATTATCTGGTGCGTCAACCTCCTCATTGCTTCTTTCAGTAGAAACAGGTTGCAGGTTCACATCTGGGCTCAAGGATGAATGAGTCTCGTCCGTTGAAATAGTCTTATTAGCTGTGTTGGTGTCTGGGATACTTTTCGTAGGCGTCACATGTTTAATAGCACTAGGCCTACTATTGGGAATACTCTACACGACTGGAGATGGAGTGAGTAGCGAAGCGATGGATGGTGGGCATGCAGCTCGATCCTCAAGGCAAGCTGCCTGGACAACTGGCGGCACTTTGAGCTTAGGATCGGCTTTTTTGGAATTGCTGGGTTAGCCTTCTCACTGCGGAGCCTCAGATGAAGTGGCTTGTAAAAGGATTCTCCCTTGAGCTCTTCAATTTCCTCCTTCAGCTTTGCGGCCGAGGAAACAATTCGTTTGGCTGCATCTGTGGAGCTTATTTCAATGAGAATACCGTGAACCCGGTTGGTGCGTTTGGTTACCAACCAAGTGGACCGACCTTTAACTGGCAAAGGGAGCTTGAGGCCGCTTAACACCTGGGCGTAGGTGTCATGAGGGTGATCCGAGTTGAGGAAGCGACCCCAAAGGATGACACACTTGGAGTAATTCTCCGTATCCTGTAAAATCTTGGCTGCATCAATAATTTGCTGCTCAGAAACTCTACACACCTGATCGGCTGCCTATGACACCGGGAGGGATTTGATTACCAAGCTCCTCAAGCTGGTCAACTCATCCTTAAGGGTGCGGACGGTGGCCCTTAGCTCGGCTATCTCTGCAGCCAGACTTTGGACTGCACATTTCAGTGCATTCGTTGCCAGCGCATTATGAAGGACCGCTTCATCCGGATTGGGGAATGAGACATTGGCCACAGAGGGGCGATCGCATTGCCTCATGGGGAAATTAGCCTCATCTGAGCAAGCTGTGGTATCAGTGGTTGGGGGCAGTGACGTTATTCAGGGTCCGGTCAGTACAGATAAAGTTCATCTTAAATGGAGGGTGAGGAGCTGCGTGTTCTAAAAATTTCAAAAACAGCTACACTCACCGAGGGAGGCGACCACACAGCTGGTGTACCGCAGTCCGTACCACCTTCCATCCGTCCTCTGAGCCGTTAAGAAGCCTATCAACCACCGCTCTTGCTCTAACGACTCCACAAACTACCCAAATGCTACTAGCTCAGCCGCGGCACTTCGTAGTTATCCTCATCAGTGCCCCTCCAATCCTCCTATGAGCCCACCTGGTATTCTTACCAGGTCCGAACTTGTCAAACTAAGCACTCCACCCATTAGCGCCCATTCTCAAACGGCACTTACTTATAGCATACTCTCGGACCCTCCAGGTGGAAGCCAGTTGAAACAAATCCAGATTTCTCTAACGCCATCAGCCCTATAAGTAGGAGTAACCTTCAGAGCCATGCCAATGCCACTCACCCTTCAACTGCCTCACGCCCACTTTCATTGTCTTCTTCCTCTCTGTTCGAATGGGCCACACATCCTCCATCTCCGTTGTTACCCTATATCCCTTCTTGCCCCCCAGGCACCAGCCCCCCGTACTATAGCCTCGGCATGTCCCCCTGTTCCCCTCCGCTCCCCTCCACCGACCTCCGTGTAATCCCGATGTACCACTTACGTGCCCTAGCAGATACTCCAGGTTCCTACCTGTATACCGCTTCCTCGCCCCACCTCTTCACCCCTACCTTTCCCACCTACCGTCTCCCATGCCCCTCGTGAGCCCTAAACCTTTCCAGATTTCGCCACTCCCTTCCCGTCCCCACCCCACACTACTTCCCGGTTACTGTCCCACGTACCTCCACCCCTACGCCGACCCACCGGCCTTTTACTGATTCTGCCCAACAGGTAGTTTACCTGCATTAAAGATCGCGTTTTTTCCCTGACCGGTGCCTTCCGCACCTGTGGCCATATCGCTAGTCACCCCTGAGACCATACCCATAAACTTTCACAGGCCTCTGTCACTGACAGCTCCTCCCTCGACATCACGCCCTTTAGTACCTAACATGCTGCACTCCCTCCTGTCCAGCCTGCCCTGATAGATTTTCTAAACACCTCATTTTGCCATATCGTGCCCCCTCCCCCTGTACCACGCAAAGCCCCTCCGGCCCACATCAGCGGTCTGTTGCACACTCACCGTACTAATCATCCACAGCGATCGGCGGCGCCTCGTGCTGACGCTTTGCCCACTTTCCGTCCCCCTCCAACATTGTTCGTCCTCCCACCTCGACTGAAGCTCTGTCCCCACTGAGACCCAAATCCTGTCGCCACAGTGGTCCCAATAGTCTGGCATCAAAGCTTTGCGCACACCGATACTGAACTCCTTCCTAATAGTTCTTATGACTGCTCGATCAACATTTAGAAAGATATCGCCCAAATTCCTCATCTGCGGCTCACCTACCGCTAATACCCCAGCGTCTATTTCTGAGGACTTCGATGAGCATTTCTCTTCCACCCCTACAAACTGCCCTAGTAACTCTCCTCCTACAATTCATCCCTGCACCTCTGCCTCCTTTTCATCGGTTCACTTCACCCATCTAGAGATTGAAAAATCAGTTTCCTCTATCAAACCTTCCCCGATACCGGGCCCAGATGATCTTCCACCGGAGCTCCTCCGTTTTGGTGGTCCTGACCTCTCTTTATTGTTACTTAATGTATACACAAAATCCATGCCTCGCAGTTTCGTCTCTCATCAGTGAAAAACCTCCGATTTGGCTCTGTGCTTCAAAAACGGTGCACTACACGACCCGGATAACCATGGGCTCATTAAACACGCCACAGTAGTCTGCGAAATCGTGGAGATAATTGTCAAAAATGACGTTGTTCAGTACCTCTTATGCAACAACCTGCTGAACCCCAGTTTCTTGAACTCCCGCTTCCGCTCTTCCTGCCGGATGGATTTTCTCAGTGTCCCGTTGCCTGCTGCCGACGCTGGTGACTCTTAAATCGTCCCGTATCTCGACATGCCTAAGGCTTTTGTTCGTGTTCCCTGTATATACTTGTTAGCCAAAATCCGGTCTCTTGGTATTACTGACCACCTCCTCTCCTGGCTGTCCTCGTATCTCTCTCACAGTTCACAAGCTGTGCTCGTTGATGGCCACTTATCTTCCCCCAACCCCTTTACTAACGGCCTCATCCAGGGCAGGGTCATAGGCCCATTACTTTTCATTATTTATATCAATTTTCTGTTTTGTTCTCCATGGTACCCCTTTCCTCTTTGCCGACGATATAAAAATAGTGTACTCTTTCCCCCCTAATGAACTGTCCGTGACCCTATGCAGCATATCGCGTGACACACACTCTCTCCAAACTTGGTGCGCTTACTGTTCGCTTTTAGGAGCGCACTTGTGTTATACTTAACAGTTCCCAGTGCTATATCGCTCACCAGTGAGTTCGTCTCCACCGATCTGGTCTTTGACAGAGGTCTCACACTGTGACCCCACTACCTGTGCGCCACAGGCCAACAGGTACACTCCATGCCCGACACTTCTCATCTCTTCAGTGCCACGAACTATGGCCATCGCCACCCCTGGTCCACAGCGAACTTATGTCCTGCTTTCATAAGACAACCCCGTTGCTCACCAATTTTCATCTGTCATCCGTCATTTTTGTTTTTCTTTCTCTCCTCAGCATCCGTTGCTCCTCAGCTGGGGCACACCCAGACTACGCTTCTCTATCGCTTATCCCTTTCCAGTTATCCTTGATGACGGTCAATCACTTCGAGCACTGTACTGTCCATCCCCCTGGCAGGTGCACCTGGATAATAATGGAACTCTGTCGTCCACCACTCGCCATTCCCGTTGGCTCTGCTGTCCATGGTCTCACATCCTGGCCAATTGATCCTGGGCCACACTTCCCTATCGCGGTCGCTTGGCCCCTTGCACAATTGTCATTGAATACTCGTGCCACTCCCAGCTATGTGGGGTTCGGTCAGGTACACCGCTATGGCCGGCGCACATCGGGCTTGCAGGCCGTCCGCAATGACGTGCGAGCTCGGTCATGCAGGTAGATCATACCTCCTGTATTCACTTCACGGGGTTTTTTCAGGTTGAGTGCCCAGCACACGGCTAGTCCCACCCACTTGCATCGGTTGTGAATAGCATGCTCTAACTATCCTAGGAATACCGTATCCAATACTGTAGGTTGAAGGCTGTATGTTCCCCATCCTTTTTACATCAAGGTACGCTCAACTTTGGTTCTTATCATCTGTTACCACTTTCCATTTTTGTCACTCTACCACGGTATGCACACCTACCGATTCCGTCGTTGATCTTATCTTCTCTCACCATATCACCTCTCATTACATGAAGTCACCATCGTCCCAACCACTCATCAATGCCGACGTTCGTCACTTTTTCTTCCATCCACCTGCCGTCATTGCCGACCTCTATTCTCTATTCACTTGGTATTACCCTAAGCTAGTAATGCCCATTGGTAACACTCTTATACTCCACTCTCTATCGTTTTGTTAATTCCCTCCTCGTTCTCCCTCCTCATGCCCAGTGCCGTTACGCACCAGTCACACCTGCGTCTATGACCAATCCTCACGGGAATCCCAGCTCCAAACTTTGCATCCCTTAGAATCGCATTCATTATCTAATCACCACCACCATATTATTCTTTCTTGGCTCCGCGATTCCTCTTGATTGTTTCCATTAGGTGGTGTCTCGATTAGCTTCCTCATGCCTAATCCACCTTTTCAATTGACTGCTGGCACGCAGCTCTCCAGTTCCATTGCCCCAAATCCGTCGGGCATTCATTTCTTGGGCCTTTTTTCCATTACTCGCCTGCCTGTCCAGGTGCTTCCTGCTTCTTTCTTCTCTGACCGCAGCAAAATGATCTGATTGGTTGTCTTAAATGTCTCCTCAGTCGTTGCTTTCACCCGTTGTTCCGTATACTGCTCGCCATAATCTTTTTCTGTGTGCCTTTCGATTTGGTTTGCTTTTTCATGTTTCCCCGATTGTAAAGACAACGTAACGTCGTAATGTTCACTTACAGTCTTAAATCGTTTGATCTGCCACTACTCGATTCCTTTATTCCATTACCACATGTCGTACCTGCATTAACCATATAATTAAACCTATTCTTACCTGTTCTCTTCGATCCTGCCCTTCAACTTCCCTCTTATATGAACTGCTCTTCACAGTCATCGTCGCTTCTGTGCTTCTCCTTTTCTCTCTTTCTCTCTCTCTGTTGGGCCGCCGTGTTCACCTGCCATGAAGATAACTCACCACGATATTCCAAATTCAATTCTACAAAAAGTTTACCCAACCTTACCTGCCCCTCCGAATGAATGATAATGCCTTTCTGGGATCCCATTGTTATTGTTCTTGCTCCTCTTATATGCATATATATATACTTACACATATATGTGCATTCGCTCTGCATCCTGCAGTTACTCGCCGGCCATTTCTCCTGATACCATCCCGCTGACCGTCATGATGTGCATCCACCCCTTCTTAATCCGTGCCTCACATTTACCGTATCCGATCCTCCTGAACAATTTTTTTCATCTGATCCACCCTTCACATCTGGCACCGCCCGCTCCCTGTTTTACGACTAGCTTTTGCCCCGACCATCCACTGCAGAGTACCAGTGCTTCATTGATATCTAATCCATTGCCGAGCACCTCACTTCTTATCCATCGTCCTCATCTACTGCAGCTTCTAATACCGATTTCTAGCCTTTCTCATATATCAGTCGGCCCCGTAGATATCTCCAACCTGACCAGTCAAACTGCCTCTATGGAGAGTGGAGTAAGTTCCGACCCGGCTTTGTGTAATGCAGACGTCAAACAGCCGACAGAACCTTTCATTTGAAATGGAACAAAAATGTCGTAAAGGCGTGCACAATGAAGGCGATTTTTATAACGTTATGTACTTCATTTTTGGCGAATCTTGTTTCCTTGGTCAAATCTCGGTAATTAGCTCTCCAGTCACTGGCTTAGCCGTTGCTAATCGTTAATTGGGTTGGTGGTCATATATAATCTGTCGCATGAGGTTCGGCCCCCATTTGCCGTTCCGTTCGACAAAGTGACTGGTTATCCGGTGTGCAATGGAGCTTTGCTGTTGATTCAGCCCGGTTTCCGAACAGGCTTTTGGTTTTCGGGCTTCCAAACAAACAGTTTTTACGTATGTATTTCACGACCAAGGGGAATGGCACCATTCAGGACCGTAAGCTACTGTCCGCGTGTGGATCCAGTAGCCTTGCTGACTCAGGAGGAATGCTCACACTGTCTGGCTTGATGACGAACTTGGAGGACTACGTAACTGGTAACGTGGTCCCCGTGGGACCACCACTTTTTGATTAACATGCTGCTTCTGTGAAGCCATTTTCTTGTTTCCTTATTGCTTCTTCTTTCACGTGCATCACGGCGGATTTACCAGGTTAATGTAGGGGCGATCATATGCGTGAATGTTTTTCACGTAACATGAATTGCTTGGGATTGGCTCGATGAAAACTGCGTGAATTGTTGACTACATAGTGAAGTTTGGCAACTTTAAAAGATGGAAAGAAAACTGCTTTCGATTCCATCCGTTATCCATTTGAAGTAAGTTACACCAATATATAGAGAGAGGGTCAGAAAAGAGGACCATATGGTTAGTTCGGTAACCCTTTGGTGAGAGCTATAGCTCCCTTTATAGCGAAGTCCAGGCATTCACTGTTATCATGTAGGGTTTCTGGAACAATTGTGGAAGTTCTTATAATAAAAGACGTGTGACAACGTGCATCTGTTGAGCGTCAGTCTACTAGCCGCAACAAGTGGGAATTACGGTTGAATATAGTATGTACCTATATATAGTATTGCTCGGTGAAAGCAAGACCCAAAGAGGCCGGTCGTGTAACTAGACGTTGTTCCATGATGACTCGAAGAAACCTGCCCCATTTTCACCGATAACTTGAGCAACCACACATGCTAACTGTGTGCGGGCATAAAAAAGACTATACCGTGCACTAGCTATAATTGTTTACACTGGATTTCACTGGATGAGGTCGTCCTCGTTGTTGAGTCCACCTCCTGCCATAGTAAAATCCTCGTATCGCGGGATGGTATACTTTAACTAAAGAAGTTCAATACATGCCTCACTGTTTACATCATCCTATTTTCTTTCTCACCACCACCCATTGCCGGATTCCACAAGAAAGCGACTTCAAGGCAATCGGAGCTCAGAACTGACTTCCCAAAGAGTACATAGGAAACAATAGAATATTTAAAATCATTTAGCATGCTTCTAGCCGATGTAAAATGGGAATAGCCCTTACAGATCAGTTTTACTGTCCAGTACAAATAAATGACAACAAGAAGGTGGACCGAAAAATTTTCACTAGGGAAAAATCGCCCCGTTTTTCTCATTGTAAATATGACAGGTAAGTCACTTAAAACTCAGCTACTGCCTCGTATTTCACAATAACTTCGCTGGATCAATTTCGCAATTTTCAAAATTAGCTCCTCAAGAACACGGCAGTCCGCACCAATTTAAATACCTTCAGGTCGGAACTTACGCCCATACCTCGCCATCTGACCTCGACTTTCGAACTCACAGGGAGCCCAGTTATATCCACCCATGGGTTCACCTAAACTACCTACGTTTTCCTTGGCTTGCATACACTATCATACTTTCATTCCACTTTATTCCCCCTACTGAGCCTTTTTATCCTACATTTTTGCGCAAATTTCCATTTTTCATGAATTATGTCTGTCCATTCCATCAGTTGCAAAAACTTGATCGTGCGCCTGGCATGCTTCGGGAGTCTCCAAAATGAACCATTATTATTATTATTATTATTATTATTATTATTATTATTATTATTATCATTATTATTATTATTATTATTATTATTATTATTATTATTATAACAACATGATCCACCCATTCAAGACTTGACGCACTTCCACTCGGAAAAAGTTTAGTAGTACAAGTCGGTTGGTGTTTAGTGCACCTCTGTGCACCATCGTGTGTGTAGCCCGGACGAATCAATCTGCTCCGCCGAACGAATTAGACAACTCTTCTCTACCAGAACCAGGGAGCCGTTCACCTCTTTGATCAATTTGCTAACGCCTGGCTATCGTGTACCGGTAATTCTAACTGACAGGGAAAGATTACGGCTGTTGCCAATCTCCGCAACTTCTTCCATCTCCCTACACTTCACAATTCACCACCTCTCACGGCCATTTCCCAATCTACTAGTCAGTTGGTGTTTAAGACAGCTTTCTGCATCATCGTATGTGCAACCCGGAGGAATCGATCTGCGCGCATCTAACAGTGCAACTGAGGATGCAGATGTCCATCATTCTTGTGTATGTATGGTTGTTGGAACTCGGGCAGCATTAGCAGCTTCAATTAGGACCTGCTTGATCTCTGTCCACCACTCTTCTGCATCATGGGCGTTAAACTGCGAATAATTGTGCTTGGAGAGCAGATCGATGGTTATCGTCTAGTAGCAGCTACGTGAGACGGTTGGTTTTGGTGTTGTTTCGGCCACCATCGGGACACAGGCTGAAACGCGCACGAACAAGAGCGTGTTTAGTGCCTACAGAAGTGAACGAAAATGATCGATGGTCTTGAACTGAACCACACCAGCGGTAACTGATAACAATATGGTCGACCTGAGTCCAATGCTGTGAAGTCGCAGGAGGACGCCAGGTTAGTTGATACCGCTTTTCGTGCGAGAGATTTGTACATGCTAGGAACATTTTATGTTTGGAACATAGTTGGATGAGCCGATCACTGTTATCCGTTCGATTGGCTGGAACGCCCAATCGGCCACCCATATGTCTTTTCGTCCCGCTTAGACCCCAAACTTTAGCAGTGAAACCACCAGCAACAATCAGTAGGTCCGCAGAGCTCACGCCGTGGAGCAGTAGGCACAAATCTCGATGGAATTCTTCCTAATCCTCCGGTGAGCTACAGTTCGCATGCAGAAATAACAAGCAGGCATCGACGATTCAGTCTGTTTCTGCTGGTCTGCACAGAACTGTTCTACGGTACTGCACACGGACATCTGCTATATGTGACCCAGTCGGGAAGTGCTCGCCCAGTGTTCGTGTTCAGTGTGATGCCAACGCCAGCCTGACCACGAGCACTAGACAACGGGTCCTCCGACAAGCAGACGGCGGAACTAGAATCCGATTTTGTATATGGGGGGGATGTTAATATTGAAGTGGGTCTTGCACGCATGTTTCGGAGACACAAAATACACCAATTTCAGAGGTCTCAAGAGATCTAGCTAGAAGAGTTTATTTCCCCGTTTGGCCAAGCGTGCGGACTTTGAAAGCAGCAAAAAAAGAAAAAGCTTGGGTCGGAGAGTGGATTCTCGTTTCTCCCCAGTCTCCTAATTGTTGCTCCACCGAGGGTTAGATGTCCACGGTCACCACTGACTGCGGCCTTTCCTATCTCTTTAGAATGAGGACATGAACGATGAGGAGCGGAGAGGTGAGAGATGTTTATTGAGGGAGTGCTGGAGACTTCTGAGCAGGCGATACTTCGCGGCCGCCCACATCACAAAAGTGGTTTTTACGGAACCCTGACCAAAGCCTCAGCCTCAAATATGGTGACCCACAAAGTAGAGGGGCTTAAGCCCATCACAGGAATGTGACCGAAGAACCTATGGAGGAACTTCTTCTGGTCCGTCACGTGAGGAATGATTGCCGCAAACATGCCGTCTTGTCTTCACTGGTGGATTGTTGTCCATCCACCTATAGGATTCAGCCCCTAATCACAGGCACTTAATGAAACAAACAGAACGCGGACGATGCAGCATCATTTGGGCTTGGGGGCTAGCTAACTTGGGCGGCCGATGGCTGTCCAATGAAATGCGGTGACCTATCCTACCATAGAGGGAATCCCCAGGTGCTCCACCCGCATGTCGATTTAGTGGAGGTTTTAGGGTAGTAAACTGTTCCCCTTGCTGTTTACTCACTGCAGTGTTCTCTCCAGGGTCACGGCAAGTAGAACCAAATCCTACCTACCGACTAGTTCAGAGATTGAACCTCGTTTGGCCTCTCTGCATCCACTGACCTGTCAGGGCCGGTTGCATCTCTGGCTTCAGGAAGTCATTTTGCCTAGCTGTTTTGGTCATGGGGGTACGCATGCCATCACATCACGTCAAGGTACAGTCTCCTCGTGATGGTTTACCCAGCTGTTGCTACAGTATCACGCAACCAGCTTCGTTGACTGAGAAATATACCGCCCCAATGGCCTACTCGTCGCCGAGCCTAAGGTTGACTGAAGACGACCACATTGAGACCAAACCGTGGCATCGCTCCGGTCCATCAAGGTGTTGACATCAGGACTTGCCTCTCTCTGAACCTCACACCTGCATGGTTAGAGACCCCGAGGTCAACTTCACAGCTGTGAAATATCGTCGGGTGAGGCTCGAAACCGTGCTCGGTGGTGGTTATGCTGTGACTATGTGTGTTAGACCTCCTATGAAACTATCCCTTCGGTTATTCACGTCCATTTTTCTTTGTTTCATGTTTTCGCATATCACCAAGCCTCTTCACCATAAATACATGCATATATTTGGAGAATACAGTTTGACAACAAAGGTCATTTTTCAGTGTATATGTAAATAACGTAGTGGTACGCAGATGGGCTCTGTGGAGAGGTCAGTCGGACTGATCCTTTGGTAGCTCCCGGACATTGTTCTGTCTTCTTCCTTGATAACGGATAAACCGATTGACTCACACCATCCCCCGGAATTATCTCATTTTTCCGTATAAAGAGGAATAGCTGGGTTACTGACAACGAATGGGGTTGAAAGAGTCTGATGAGACGCCATCCTATCCAGCAGCTCTTCCATTCCTCCTCTGGTTATCTATTCTGGCAAATTCCGTCATAGCTGGCGGCCCACAGTCATTATCATGCCTTTCTGAATTCAAAGGGAATGGCTAGTCCCTGGCTGAGAATTGGTCAAAATGGTGTGCACAAAGCTGTATCCTTCTTCTTGGTTCAGAATTAAGCTGGCTTGTTGCATCTCGTAGAACGGATACCGTCCTGCGTCATTCATTGGAAGCATCGCGAATGAGTCGAAATTGTCGAAATAGTCAAAATAGTCGAGAAAGGAATGACAGCCTATGCTCTAACAGATCTGCGATGAACTTGACTCTATTGAAACTTGATCCATTTTTGTTGATTGGATTGGTTTGCGTTGGCGGAAGAATGAATTGCTCCAATCAGCTTTAAATCTTGAGACATTCGGTGATACTACCCAAGGCTCTCCCGATTACGGACTCGATAATCCGACGGTATCACGCAAAGGAAGGACTCTCAGGACCACCTCATTCACTCCCTGAGCTTTGCAAAAATTTTGGATGGTGCAGAGAGCAGTCGTATCCAAGTCATTGCTTGGAGGACTTTGGAAATTTCGGAAGCATTTGACAATAGTAAGCAAACTGATGATGGCTACTTTGCCTGCCGTTAGAGTCCAAAAAGATTGGTTTCCCTTCTAATATGTAGGGGTAGATTATTTTGGTCCGTTTCCAGATAAACATGGTTCCAGTCACGAGAAACCATATGGAAGCATCTTCATCTGCCTCCAGATGCGTGCTGTACATAATAAAGCTTCTCATTCTTTGGGAACAGATGCTTTGATTATGACGCTACTGCTTCTCCTGTCAAGGAGAGGGGCACCTTCCGAGATTTTTGTGATGACGGTGCAAACTGTGCTGGGCCTAAAATGAAATCAAAGAACCCAATAGAAAATTGGTCTAGCGATAAGAACGCAGATAGATTGTTGCAGGAGGGTGCGCATTTACAATTCAGTCACCCTCAAGCTAGTCACTATGGTGGAACAAGGGAGGTCGTGGTGCTTTTGGTTGGGAGAGTATTTCTTCCAGTTCGTGACGAACAGCCGAAGGCTGACAAAATGTCATTGGCTTTTACTACGGGAGGTGAACGGATAGCAAACGGAATACCGCCAGTACCTATAACCTCAGGCTGTCAAGATCTGCCAGTACTCACGCCCATTGACCTACTTATCATGAGGGCAAACTCGCGGGGTATTCTGACGAATTTGTTGCGAGATAGGAGGATTCCCCAGTGGAGGCGGGCAAACTACTTTACATCAGTGTATTGGACGAGACGGACCAGGGAATATCTTCCACCATTACAAAGGCGGCAGAAATGGATAACTGGAGAACACAAGTTGAGATTGTGTGATGTGGTACTATCAGCTTCAGGGTCTTTGCCGCGTGGCACGTGGCCGTTAGTAGTTATCAAAAGGACGTTAACTTCAAATGACGGCTTGGTACAAACAGAAACATTGCAAACTATTGAAGGACCAGTGTAAAACGTCTTTGAGCGATAAGTAGCCAAATTCGAAACGGATCCCGAAATCAGAAAGCGATTTTCCGTGAAATTCTACAATATTAGATAACCAAATGAATAATGACATACGGCAGATACAAACTTCAATTTTGCGGTTACAGGAACTCAGAAAACGAGAAAAAAGTTGCGGCATGTCAGAAAGGAGCACGCGCTCCAAGCAGGTCCAAAATGGGATATGGAAGGGCAGCGCTTTGGACACGAACAAACAAACCTTGGTTCATGAAAACGTAAAGTGCACGAAACAAGTCAATAGTGTAAATGAGTGGGCTATGCCATGGAAACATGAAATTGCATTGTTTTTTGGGGGGATTTTCCCGACCGGTGGTCACACCGCCTACTAACCCCCCCCCCCCCGAATCTTAACGGAGTCGGAGGTTTGGAATAAGGGTGTTAATTATTCCTGCATACCCAGAAGCTGCTGTCAGTGCGCGAACATAATAATCCTGCCGTGAACATTCTACTCACGGTCTCACTTGATCCGGTGGCAACACCGACGTGAAGTTACTATGCGTCGTCCATGAAACTACTGATCGATGGGGGGCGTGAAGGGGAAACATGCGTGCTGTCCTCGGGAGAGCCGTCGTGCACTGGCTGAATGTGCTTGTGTGAGTGTGTGCTTGTGGGTGTCATGGATGAAGTCGCACTCAGGTGTGTGGGCAAATAGTAATAACTACCACCTATGGGATGTATCTTCCATAATACCCGTGATAGACAAGCAAAAATCAGTCCTGCAGCATGTTTGATGATGGTCATGAAGCATAAACGTGTACCATGTACGTGTGTGATTGGGGGTGTGTTTCCCGGTGTATGATAGAATCAGAATTACTACCACATATGGGAAAAGCATTCTACAACGTCAACAAAGAACGACAAGCACTGCAACGTGTATAATGGGGACCGTCAATAAAAAGTGTATTGTGTACGTGTGTCTAGGTGTAGGTCCATTTCAATACGTCAGTGTGTCGTAAATGATCTCATAACTTGGAGGCCCCTCTAACCACATCAGTGACGAATGAGAAATGGCCTACCGGGGCTCTGTGTCATCGGCTTCTCCGCCTTCACTCTCGAGGTGGGTAATGCTGCGTATGTCGCGGGTTAGCATTTCGCTGGCGATCTCTACCCCGACAGTACTTATCATTTCGTCAGAGCTTTCGGTGGCTTCCATAACACCACCCAAAAGCCAGGTGCTGAAATGCGCGTGTCCGTCTGCTATTATCACTATATCTCCAACCTTGAACGGTCTTGTTTTGATCAGTCACTTCTGTCGAGCTTCCAGAGCCGGTAGTTACTCCCGCAGACACCGCCTCCAAAAACTTGGCAAGATAGTTCACCTGCTTCCATCCGTGTTCTTAGCTCCCGCGAGGGTTTGTCGGTCCTCGGAAACCCTAGTTCGACCTTAAAGTCGACAAGTCTTTTGGGGTGAGCGCCAGATGGGTGGAGTTGCTGTTGGTTACTGGAACCAGTGGGCGATTGTTCAGAATTCTTTCGGCCTCAGTCATGACCGTGCTCAACGTTTCATCGTTAAGCGGCTTTTGCTCAATGGTCGACAGCAGTACTAGCCTGGTGGACCGGATCAGACATTCCCATACGCCACCGCGATGACTGGCCTGCGGGGGATTGAAGTGGCGTCGTACGTAATAGGCCGCGGTTCGATTCTGAAGTTCGTCCCCGTTCATGTCTTTGTGTGGGCGCTGCGCTTTCCGTTGGGCGCCCACGAAGTTCGACCCATTGTCGGAGTATATATCTGCCAGTACGCCTCTTCGGTTGATAAACCGTTGAAAGGCCCGTAGGAAAGAGTCGGTCGTCATCAAAAGTGCAATATCTAGGTGTACCGCGCGTGACTTCATGCACGTCGTGATACGCCCGTGTCGTTTTTCTAACCTCTTTTTACACTTGATCCACAAGGGCCCGAAGTAGTTCAGCCCGGTGTCGCTGAAGGCCTCCAGCCAGGAGTCACTGTGCATTCTGGCATCGGGGCCATGGTTTGGTTGCCACTGCAACGTTGCTTCCGTTACCATGTACACAATGTCGGACTAAGCGTTTTTCAGTCGATGTGCCTCTCAGCAACCGAAGGCTCCTTCGGATGACGCTCGTAAAGTGACTTTCCACAGCAAGTCCGTCCAAGGCGTGGATATGTTGGACCATTGGCTTAATCACAGGTTGTCGAGCCGGTAGCAAATGGGGTATTTCGTGTCACAGCTCAGGTAGGAGTTTGTCAGCCTATCATCCATCCGTGGTGGTCCATTATTGAGTTTATATGCTAAATGTCGCTGCCGGGAGGTGATATACTTTTGTCGAATGGTTCCATTCCTTCCGTCATCTCGAGTTCCCGGGTGAGAGCCTCCCTATGCATTATCCTGAATGTACCCTGTTCTACGGCTTGTAGTTCATCTCGGCTTATCGGACTCATTCTTATCCAGCAGGAATGCCGGAGCCCTTTAATCACTAGTAAATGTCTCGAACCTAGCCAACCAAATGAATGAGCGATTTGCCTTCGTCCAAAAGGTGAACCTGGCAATGGTTATTCCTACAGTGAGTAACGCTTGGCCGATTCAAACGAATCCCAAATCCAGAACAAGATTGATTCGTGTTTTCTACGGTTCTGGACTAACAAATTGTAGGCATATAAATATGTACAAACCTCAACTGTACGGCAACAACGTCTAGCAACGAGGACCAGAGCTCAACAAAAGTCAAGGTCAGGTACCACCGTCACAGCAGTCCAATTTCGAATCAAAATCATGCCACTCCACGTGAGTGAAATATAAACAAATGTTGAGATTTAGTGCTTCATGCATGCTGTACTTGTTTGAGGGTCAATAGAATATAGGACTTAGTCTCAACAATACGTGTGTGAAAAGGGCTAGGGAGGTTTCCTACGCATGTACGTTACACCGTCCACCATATCCTTCCGTGAAACGGTCAACATCGAAGGAGTAAGTGGTTTACTGATTCTCTTTAACCTACCCACACCCTAAAGCCAGTGTGCACGTAGGTCGCTATGGGCTTCATCTATCGTTGGCCAGTCGCAGACACACTTGCAAGATTTCTCGAGGTTATGCTCCATACCTCGATGTCTCAGAGTTTCGTCTGAGGATGATACGACATTATCCGTATACGGAAAAAGGGCTTCGATGTGATCGCGATAGGTAGACATATAATGGAATGTGGAGGAAAAAGGTGCCTGAACAAGAGTAGAGTACGTGGCAAGATGAAGACTGAGAATTCTCGCTCAAAAACCGAGATGGCTTCAGGGTATCGAACATCAGGGGTTCAACATGTGGTGTTATCACATTAGAAGTGCGTTTGACCCACAACTTCTATCCACCTGAACACAGGTTGGATAATAATACAAATAGAAGGTCCCGAAAATAGGGATGTTTCTATAACCGGTCAACAAGTGCTTGTTCAAGAGTTTCCGCTTATTAACAAACAAGTTCGCGTCGTGTGATAACCAACTGCATAGTAAATCGTGAACACCGTATGAAAGTAGACAAAATTTACTTCAAATGCTGTGTGAAGCTTCGGGACCTCCAGAGGAACGCATGGAGGATAAATAAATAAATTCAGATTCAGTCGGTATCAATAGACTTGGGTTTAGCTTGAGCTGCAGCTTGGGCTTCGCCCTAACCATTGTCACCTTTAGGCGAACACGTCTTACGGATATCTCGCAATGCCTTTCCCTTGTTCGTCCTCATCACCACCATGCGCACCGGACCGTTGATTTCTGTACGGCAGTCCTTCATCACTCCAATCGGCTATTCGTCTTTATGTAAGTGGCTATCCACGAGGATGACCACATTGTTACGTATGAACGATCTCTCTTTGGAGATCCACTTTCGCCGAAGCTGCGGGGTCGGCAAGAACTCCCTCGTACAACTTTTTCAGAAGGCCTGTGCCAGGTAGTTCACTTGTTTTTATCCTACGATGCACGTTCCACGTAGGGTTTTCGATGTGCTTGCTCCGAAGTTTGACCGCAGCAATAACGAGTCGTTTGTAGTCAGAGCCGGTTCGCCTTCCGGATATGGGACGATCGGCACCAGGGGTTTGTTGTTCGGTATGCGTTCTACCGCTGTTAGTCAAGTAGTCAGCTTCTCGTCATCGATGTTTTGTTGTGAGGGCAAGGCCGTGCGTATTTTCCTAGTCAATCGCATTAGCCTTTCTCAAAAGCCACCGCGATGAATGGCACAAGGTGGGTTGAAGTGCCGTTCTATTCCCTTTGCTACGGTCTTGTTTTGTATTTTGGCGCGGTTCAGGCGGTTACTTCATTTCTCTAACTCCTTATGAGCCCCGACGAAGCTCGAGCCATTGTCTGAGTATACGTTCTTGGGGACGCCTCGCTTGGCGATGAACATTTGAAAGGCCATTAGAAATGAATCGGTGGTCATATTATGCACTACTTCGGGATGGACTGCCATGGACTGTAAACATCTTATCAGGCAGCCATAAGTCTTTTGCTTGCTTCTTTGCTGTCGTACAAGTAACGGGCCAAAGTAATCAAAGTCAATTTCCACGAACGGGCTCCACCCCGGCTGAACTCTCACGGCTGGAAGAGAGCCATCTTTGTTGACTTGATACTGCCCTCCGGTGACGACAAGTGATGCAGTTGCCTATGACTGGCTTGGCCGTCGCTGGTCCCTTTGTCACTCAAAATCGTCGAAGTACATTGTTCAGTAAGTGGTTCAAACCTGTGTATCTCTCTTCTCAATGTACATGGTGTATCAAACATCTCGTTATGTCGTGGTCACCAGGAACTATTATGGGGTATTTTGTTTTGTACTCTAGATATGAATTCTTCAACCGCCCTCCAACTCTCAGTAGTCCATTGGCTCGCATAGGGTTCAGTCTCCGGATACTGCTGTACAACAGCCTGCTTCCTTTGGTGTCAACATCCATCCTGGTTAGCTCGCGGGTCTCAAGCGGGAAGGCGTCTAGTAGCAGTGGGCGTAGAAAGTCGAGTTCGGCTCGGTTCAGCTCGACCGGTAGTATCATTCCCACATTTACTGTGTTCTGTGGTCTTGTGCCTTTCAAAACCATTAGGAGTACTTTGTATCGCGTCCGCCAAGCCACTGCCCCTAACATCTTTATCCAGTCGGCAAAGTGACACAATTTTTCTATTAGGCTTGCGCTTTACCTGGAGTCTGTAGCCAGTATCAGTCTTTTGGTCTCGATATCGCCATCATCAAGCTTAGGTGTTAGTGGCTTTGGCCACATCTCTTTAGATGCAGTTAGGAAGGCCGGTCCCATTGTCCACATCCGAAGCCTTCCTATTGTTTAGGCCCCCTGAGAATAAGTTCGCCGGGTTACTGGCAGATCGTACGTAGTGCAGTTGATCTGTCTTAGTCGACTCATGAATCATAGTGAGTCTGTTGGCTACGAAGGTGTTGAAGTGAGTGGTAATGTTGTTTATGTAATGTAGTACCGTGGCTGGATCCGTCCAAAAGTTTGGTTCCCGGTTTATCCGATCAAAACACCTTCTAATCAGCGTCACGGCTTCCTTGGCCAGTACTACTGCAGTCAGTTCCAGCCCCGGAGTGGACATTGTCTTCAGTGGAGCCACTCTCGCCTTTGCGAATACTATCTGACTGTGCCGCCCACCATTCTTGTCTACCCAGCAGCCGTAAGCCGCTTTCTCGTAGCCTACTTCTGAAGCTTCTGAGAACAAGTGAAGTTGGGCATCGTTTGTACACTTGTTTCCTGTCAAGCACCTTTGCATCTTGATCTCGTCAAGTTGATCGAGGCTGTGCAACGATTCGCGTCATCGCTTGTCATCGTCATCCTGGAGAGGTTGGTCCCAACCCGTCCCTCCCTGGCACAGCGATTGCAGCAAGCACTTTCCCGGCAACAACCATGGCAAAACGAAACCTAGGGGGTCATAGAGGCTTGAGACTGATGATACGATTCCTCTCCGTTTGGATGGTCGTTTCGGTAGGTCCAGAGTGAATATGAACTTGTCGCCTTCGGGCTTCCAATGAACTCTAAGCGCGCACTCCATTTGTGAAGAGGACCCCAAAAGCTCTCTCGCCCACTCCATTTTCTCGGACTTCGAGATATCATTGGGCACGTTTTGGCTGTTTGAAATCCAATTAGCTAGGATGAATCCTCCGGCCTCTAGGGTGGCGGTCAGCTCGGTCATATATAAAAAAGCAGTATTTAGATCGTCAAAGGAACACAGAAAATCGTCCACGTCTAAGTAGTCCACTGCTCTTCCTAACAGGTTGCTCTTCTTGCCGAAATGATTGAAGGTTTCCCGGAGGGCAAAATCAGCACAAAAATGGGACGATGCCATCCAAAATGGATGTACGGTCAGCCTGTACTCCTCCGGTGCATGACTTGCGTCGCTTTCAGGCCGCCAGAGAAGACGAAAGGCGTCCCTAACTTCAATTGGCCTCTGCAGTTGTAGAACCATTTTACGTATGTCCACAGAGGTGACCACTTTTCCTAGCCGAAAACGACATACAACCCCGCCTAGTGGTATTTTCCAGTCTGGGCCCCGTGGTATATGGTCATTGAGTGACACACCCTGACATTTCGCGGCACAGTCGAAAACCACCCTAACCTTCCCGGTTTCTTCGGGTTCGCGGCCGGGTGATGAGGTAGGCGCCACCTTAATTTTTTCGCTGAACACCTCTGTATCCACTCTTTCTATATAACCTATATCTGTGTTATATTTCATGGCTTGCATTTATCCCATCCTTAATTGTGGTTCTCGGAATAGCCTGGTTTTGAGGAAGTATAACTTTTTCAGAGCAATTTCTTGGCTGTTTGGCATAGGCTTCATGTTGGGTTTCCGCGGGACAGGAACCTCGAAACGATGTTCTACATACTTGGAATTCTTGGCTGTCATTTTCAAAGCCGACACATCTTCTCGTGATGGTGCATCTCTATCAATGGCCAGGTGGGCATATCCAGAGTTATGCAGCTGTTGGAATGCCCGTTCAATGGTGGCCATTTCCGCCGATGTGCAGTTGATTAGGATTAGTTTGCCGCATCTTCCATCTGTACTACCATGTGAAGTCTAGCCGAATGTAGTACGTACTGTATAGGGTGCTTTGCGGCTTCCCATTCCTTGATCCAGGACCTAGTGTGCTTCCAGCACGTCAAAACCGATCAGCAGATCAAGTTCGTTATTTTGGCACTCCTCGATCGTAACCCCGTCGAGATGCGCCCGCTGAGCCCGAATCGATCGCACTGACTGATGTGCTCTCATCGGCAGATCTTTTATGGCTAATGCTTTTAGAGTTTCTGCTCTATTGTTGTTGACCAAGGAAACGAGTTGTAGGTGTAGTTTGATCGACTGGATGACTTGGGTGCCACTCACTGTGCCCACCGCTAATGAAGATTGATTCCCTCTGATCCCATATCTCTGCAAAATCCTTCCTCATCAGAGTGGCAAGCCTGCACTATCTACGGAGGCCAACGCTCTTATGACCCCAACTGGGGTTTCTACGCCGACTACTATTACTTCCAGGCGAATGGGCTTGTTAACGGAGCGAGACAATGAACAAACCACACTTGGCTTCGGGATTTCTTTGGCATTCAATTTCTTGGGTTTGTGCAGTAGGTGATGGTGTTTCCCAAGGTATCAGTCCTGTCTACAGCTGGGTTTCGTTCGGCACACCGCTGCTTGACGTGAATCGTTCAGACAGACGAAGCAAGCACCCAGTTTCACGTCGTTCGTCGACGTCTACTTTGCGGAAGCGAGGGCATTACACTGGGCGATGAGGCGCCCCGCAAACTTTACACACAGGCAAGTTTTAAACTTCTTGAGATAACGCGTGTGTATTTGCCCATGGTTGGCCTCTATTTGGTTCCCTGGTCCATCTTTGCGTCGCCGCAATCCTAGGTAACTTGCTTGTTTCGTGAGCAAGTTGACCGAAACGACTGTTTGCTATCCGGGCATGACGGTCTACAAACTGCGTCAGGTCTTCGAACGTGGTTTCTCGCCCAAATCTAATGATCCCTTCGGCCTCCTCGGACCATCCACCCTGTAGTTCTGTTGGCAAACTGCGCACTGTGGTTTCCAATGTTGGAATGCTTTCAGGTCCGATCGGTAATCTAGGTGATTCAATGCGATGCTGCAGTTGTGCGCTTTCATCACTAGACTGATTAGAGAGCTCGACTCGACTGGAACTTTTTGCCTCTGATAGTACAACATCGATCAAATTCCTGGCGACCTTAAATGGTTGCCCTAATAGATCTTCCAGGTGTACCCCTCTTCGGGATCCAGCATTGAGCTCCCGTCGATCGTTTCCTTGGATGCTCCACGACAGTAATATAGCAGATACAAGAATCTCTGTCCTGGATCAGGTACTCTCGTTTCTACAGAATCGAGCTTTTACATTTTCCACGCATCTCCACCATCGGAAAATTCAGCTTGGGAGCAAGAGAGTGTTTGAAGTCCCCCTTCTCAGTTCAACTCAGTGAGCCGAGGCACGCGGGGATATAGGTGGCTAGCCTCACGAGTGGGCTAGTGGTCTGTGACATCAGAGGAGGGTGAGCCAAAATGCCAGCAACTTTGCTTTTTTGTAGCCGTCAAGCCTAACAGTATAAGCTCTCTTTTAAGTCCAGCAGAATCTTTTCTTCTGTGCCATAGCGAAATCTGCATCCCCTGTCTGTATGGCTAGCGGAGGCTGCCATAATACTTGCTTCAGTCGAACAGCACTTTTGAAAGAATGAACATGCACAGGTCCAGCGCCAGGAAGTTGCTAGCAAGTTCTCCAAAAGCTGTAAAGCATAAGGTCAAAGTTCAGTTCCTCTGCGGTCGTGGGAGATGTACCTCAGACTCACGGGAAGGCATGTGCCGCGACATTTGCTCATTCTAGTTCTACTTGGAATGTGGCAAAATGACAAAAGGACCCCGATGCTCTGCAAGAGTCATGATGATCTGACTTGGGTAAGCTGAGGGGGTATCCACCAAATCTACAACTCCTGGTCATAGTGAAGTCTGTTCAAAGATTTACCGATCGATCGACGGAACAACTAACTTCACGCCTTCTGGACAGCGCCCCGAAACCTCAGAGCAACGTCCAGCCCAAATCAGAGCGGGACCCAAACCAAAACAAGACTGCTCTGTAAGTTCTGCGACACTGCTTGTGGGTTAATTATGGGTACATTACTGTCATACCTTTGACCGTGGGCCTTGGTCACTATCCGGCCAAAAGGTAGCAAAAACCGAGACAAAAATCTGTACGATGGAAACATTTGCGCCGAAAGAATAAATAGAAATTGCCTGTCACGTGGTTTAAACAAATAGAATAAATTCTCTAAGACTTATCAAGCCAAACTAAAAACTTCCTCAGCGTAGAGCCGGCAAAATTAACGTATAGGGGCTGAGCTCCTACGGCCCGTCAGCATGAGAGAGGGAGTGAGACTGAACATCAATAGAAAAACTGCCTTGGGTCACTGCGACCCACTGCCATGCTGAACGTTCACAAAGTTATCTTACAAATAAAGCAAGTCCAAGAAAGAAAAAAAGTAAATGCCTCATTCGTAGAGAGCAGGACGACCACAAAACAGCATTGGCAAAAGTAATGTAGAAAAAAGTAGTCCAAAACCCGTAAAGAAAATATATTAGGTTAGCAAATGAGAAATTCTCATACATTCACGATATCACACGAGGTGCACAAAAAGGGACAGGAACATGCCTCACACTGGGGTCGAAGATATCCTGACAGAAGAATACCAGAAAATCTCCTCAGGCGTAGATATATATATTTCTTGACCGTGGTCAAAACAAGTGCACAAGGCAAGATCAGAGAATACAGCAGTATATTACAATGTGAGGTATTCACAGTTTTTATGTTTAGGAATCACACAGTAACCGAAATAAAACAGTAAAGTCGCGTAGTGTTTGAGTGAACTAAAGTGGCGATGGTTAACGCGGGAATTATAAACCCGTTTCGAATTCGGGGAGGGCGGTGTGGATAGCTGGACAAACGTGGGAATGCAGATTTAGGCGATACTGGAGAATGTTAAAAGTGCAGTGATCTCAAGAACCTGTAAAGCAATAGCCGTCGGATATCACAACATGGACAGATAGTTGAGGCCTTAGTAGAACACGACATGAATTATGGGTGCCGAAAACTGGCTACGAAGTGTCACGGCATACAGGAGAGGATGCGAGAGAGTACCGACTGGATATTTTGACGGCCCCTAAGGAGCAACCGGGTGGGAAGGTTACCAAAAGACAAGATTCAAAGTAAAATACACATGGGGCTATCACCGTGCCGTTAGAGGTGCCAGCGAAATGTAGAAGATTGATCCAACACTGAGCAACGAATTGTGGGTGGTGTAGCACATTTTTGAGCAATGGGTAGCCAAATTCACAACGGATCTTGAAATCAAAAGATGATTACCTGGGATATTCTACGATACTAGATTTCTGAATGAACAATGACACCAAAAAGATACGAACCTCAATTATGAGATCACAAGGACTCAACAGACGAGAAACCGAATTGCGGCGTGCGAGCGAGGAGCACGTGCGTCACGCGGGTCCAGAACAAGGATATGACAAAGTAGCTCTCTGGGTGCTAACAAAGAACAATTGGTCCATGAAAACAAACAGTGCGTAAAGACACGTCAATAGTGTAGACAAGTGATGTTAAGAAAAACACGGAACTGCAAAGGTTTTAGGGGATTTTCCACTACCGGTCGTTACAGGTGGGAGCCAATGAAATAAACGCAAATGAGTCAGATATGATAATAAATCAGACCTTTTTTGTGGCTGACTTCAGTGTCATATGGAAATTCACATGACGGCAAAAAGCTTCACGAAGAATGCAGTGAACTTTTGAAGAGCATGAATGATGTACGGAAGCAGAAAGGAATTTCGAAGAGGAGCCTCTGAAGAAATAGACTAATGGAGACAAACGCTACTGATGAGGCTTAGCAGAAGTTGGAAATGCGTAGAGAAGGTTTTCTGCATACGTGGTAAAAAGATTTTATAACCAAATTCTGGTTGGCAACAGATGGCTGGTAGTCTGTTTCATAATGACCTTGGTTGCAGGTGATGGCAGGTAGAATGGTGAGGGTAGCAGGCAAAGAGGAGCTAGGTTAACGAAGCGGGCAGATTAGGTCGGGAAAGCAGCGGGGAGGGCTGGGTTCCGGTCATTGGTTTCCTACTGTACCGCGGAATGAATTGGACTGTTGGAATGGAGTAGTGGAAATAGATGTTGAGGGTGTGAGAGGTGATGATTGGTGTTAGGGATCAGCTCTGCAATCCGGTGACACTTTCCTGAGGGATTATTGCCAGGGTTATAGGATTATGATCACCAGTCAGCCGTGTGCGGTGCCCCGTACAACGTAAGCAGGCTAGAGTACGGGTTTAAACCATGGTCAATCCGAGTGATCAAATCGTTTGGTCTTTACGGTAACCCAGGAGTAACGTCGAGCTGACCGATGGCTACTCAAGCAACTAGGGCGATCTGAAGAGGATCAGGAGTGCGGCAGTCTGCAGAACTTTCCAGCTGTGAGCTACGGTCATCGTTTTAATGGAAACCAGATAATGACGTTTTGTTATCTGAAGTTTTCGGTATCTGACGGCCAATGGGACGATCCGCGGGGGATTCACGGATGGAGACTGGTGGTTTTCTAGGGTAGTTGGGTGACAGTAGAGGACTAGGGAGATATCGGGCAAAGGTTTCGCCGTGGTGCAAAATAGTTTATTTGGTGAGTGGTGGATGAGGAGGAAGGCCATTTGGGAACCAGGAATAAAACAATGGAGGAGGGTGGGATCAGGAAGAAGAGTGGGGAAAAAGGAAGATTACAGTCTGGTTGGTGATCCTACTGTGGTCGAGGACAGCAAACAGTGAAAAGGAAAGAAAATACTCGGTGCAAACATGAGGCTTTTTCATGTGAAAGCGAAGGTGCTGGTATTCCTTTGGGTCATGATAAGTCGGGGGTATACGGATTCCGGTTAGAATGGGGTCCTAACCTACCATAAACATAGGTACAGAGCAGTAAGTTTTATTTATTGAAGAATAGTAATCTGCCTGGCAAGACTCCAGTATATGGGAAAGGCGCGGGAAAATCAGGATGAGACGGCTGAATTCTAGCCTGAGGCAGAATAATTAATTGAAGGTGAGCACCTATCACTAAGGGACAAAACGGTTTTTTCTAAGGAAGCTAGGGTCAGTATACACTTTGGTTGGGTAAAAGAGTAAACAAGGTGGCAGACAAGAAACCTCTGACTTTTGTCATCACTATTGGCGCGTGGGCTCGAGGAGAGCGTGGAAAACGTGAAGTTGTGGATGGTAAGCTATAGAAGTGCGATGCTTACGTTTCCCATTCCATCAGCCAATACAGACAGGGTATAGCCGATAGGTGTGAACCGTAGTCATATCGTTTGATAATCCAGTATCGTAGGATTTCAGGGATAATCGCTTCCTGATTTCGAGATCCGTTGCGAATTTGGCTACGTATTGCTCAAATTTGTCTCGCAATACTCAATTGATCAACTCGGAACGAGAAAATACTCAATATGCGGAGAAAAGGCTCAAAACAGTTGGATTGTGGAGAGGAGGTGATACGGCAAATCACAGGAGAGGTTTTTGGTGCTTTTGATTCTTTAGTTATTGCTAGGTCACCTAGTCCTGTCAGTGCCAGCTCATGTATTACTGGGGGTAATATGGATTGCACAGAAAGTTGGACTATTTGAGTTGGGGATATTGGACCTGGAACGACAATTGTAATCTGCTAGGCAACAGGCCCAGGAAGCAGAAGAGAAGTATAGACGGAACAAGCGTGAGTAGAAGACCAACGACTACGACCTATCTGACAGATCAGGACAAATGAAAATAGGAAACTCTGCGCCCGTCGTCGAATATAAAACAGCAACGCAACCGACGATCGATCTGCCAAAAATAGAACTGACAGTTTCCGACAGACGACCTGAACATTACTGCAAGTTAATCAGGCAGTTTGAAACTTCCATCGAAAACAAGATAATCGACCCCGAGCAAAGGCTTCTCTATCTGACTCATTACTGTCGAGGCCGAGCAAGAGATGCCATCGGTGGGTGAACCATGCTCGACCCGGAACAAGCTTACACACCAGCGAGGAAGATTCTGGGGGACCTGTTTGGCCAACCTTTCAAAGTAGCCCACAATCTAATAGAGGGCGTGATGGTAAAGGCCAAAAGTACCAAGGGCGACGTCTGTACAATGGCCAAACTGGTGATCAAAATGCAGAACTTCTCAGTGGCCCTCGACCATTTAGGTTACAGGGCTGACCTCAATGCGATGCACGCCTTTAAGGGCATAGTCCTTCACCTCTCCCCCGAACCACAGGGTCGGTGGGCGGAAGAGTCGGAACGTTAAAGCCGAGGCAACCGTGAGGCTAACTTCGAAGACTTGACCGTATACTTAAACAGGCAAACCAATATAGCCGGCAGTAGGTTTGGTAGAGACTCGTCCGGGACAGTAACCGAGTAAACGAATCTATCACCATCCGGGCTCAGACCACTGCACGGGAATACCCGGAATATCAGCCTTGGACCAAGGCACACCCCATTTCACGCGAGACCATGGCGCATCCAATTTACAAGTCCTGTGATGCTAACCACGGGCTACTGGAATGCCCCAAGTTCATCAAAGCCACAATAGACGAGCGTTGGGGAATGGAGAGAACGACAGGAGCGTGCTTTATATGCCTCAACACCACGCACCGGGCGGCAGCTTGCAGAACAACGAACGGATGTGGTCACGAGGGCTGCACTGGCAGACACCATCGATTGTTACACCAAGCGAGAGAAACTACACCAGAGGCAAATACCAAACCCAGTGTGATTTGTTCAACATCGCGATCTGACAGTAAACCAGTACGTTTAGGAGTAGTTGCCGTGGGAGTGGTGCCCCCAACTAGAGTGGTCAAAGCGTTGGCCTTCGTCGACAGTGGATGAGACGCAACCCTGGTGAGGGAAAGGCTTGCCAACGAACACCGGCTCACCAAAAGCACGACTTCGTTGGCAGTGGGCACGGTGGACGGGACTGCCGGCCAGGTCACAGCTCGTCCCCTTAGACACTAACGAGCAAATCGAACCAACGGAAGCATTCACATTATCTGATCTCCCCATGCGAGCACCAAGGTCGGTGAACGCAATCTTGGTTAGGTGGCCCCAACTGCAGGACGTAACCGTTGTAGACCAGGAAGACGACGAAGTGGATCTCCTCATGGGCTGCGACGTGCCTGATGCACATTGGCTACTTGACCAGAGAGTGGGCGACCGCCAGGCACCTTGTGCCGTGCGCACAGCCCTGAGATAGATATTATATGGTCCGGTAGAGGGACGTGGTTCCGTTAGTTACGTACCAGCCAAAATGGACCGCATAGAGTATCAATTGCAGCGGCTGTATGGAAGGGAGTTTCACGACATCGGAGACGAAGGAATATCGTTGTCTCACAAGGACCACTTCGTTTTGCCAACAGTGCGACAATGAACGACAGGCCCTAAAAATCATTCCGAGGTTCCCCTCCCATGGCGCACATCTGCTGACCTGTGGACTGATAACGGAAACTTGGTTCTCCGACGACTATTTCGACTAAAAGAAAGCTTCATTCGAGACCAGGATCTGGGGGAACGATATGCAGAATTAATGAAGCGAAGCGAAGCTCTCGGCTACACCAAAAGGGCGCCTTCTACCACCGACGGCCGGAAGGGGATCTGGTATCTACCTCACCACCCGGTTATCAACCCCAAGAAACCCGAAAACTGCGGGTGGTTTATGACCGTGCAGCCAAGTTCCAGGGCAAGTCGTTAGATGATCGCCCACTACAAGGGCCTGACTGGACCACGCCACTAACCGAAGTTTTGTGCCGTTTCAGAGTGGGTAGAGTGGCCTTGTCCGCCGATATCAGGGAAATGTTTCACCAGATGAAGACACCGGTAGAAGAACGAGATGCATTGCTTTCCCTTGTTGGGAAGAGAACGATCGGGACAAAGCAGTGATAAATTGCAGAACGACCGTCCACCCCTTCGGAGCCATATCGTCACCGTTCTGTGCGAACCACGCCCTTCGAGAATCAGCGAACAAACATGGAGATTTGGTCCACCGGTCCGTGGTAGGTAGCGTCAGCAGAAATTTCTACGTCGACGACTATCTTGGGTCATTCGATGACGGAGACTCGGCCCTAGCGCAGTTCAGAGGCCTGACAAGATTGCTAGAAGAGGGCGGCTTCCATCTAACAAAATGGATGTCCAACGCTTCAGAAGTGCTCAAAATCATTCCAAACTGCGAGATGGCCGAAAGGGTTAGGGGTTTGGACGGCTCTCCACTCCCTACCGAACGCACCCTGGGGATACGATGGAATGCGGAAGCGGACGACTTCATTTTCGAGCAAAAACGTTCCCGAGCTGCCAATAACCCGTCGTGGTATACTATCTGCCGTCCCTAGGTCGTTTAGTCCGCAATGTTTCGGCCCTTCCTGGCTGTTGCCCTGAAAGATCCTGCTGCAGAGGCTCTGAAGTAAGAAAGTCGGTTGGGACCCGCCACCGGACCAAGAAGACCGGTTGAACTGGGAAGAATTTCCGAACACCTCAAAAAACTATGGGACATACGGATTCCACGATGTTTGCCCCCTGGTCATGCGACACGGACGGGAGAACTACATGCCTTTTCTGACGCATCTGAAGTCGGGTACGGAGCATGGTGTACGGAAGATGGTGCACAGGAGATGAACAATATACTACGAGGATCTCGTTCCCAAGGCCCGCGTTGCCCCACTGAAGTCCTTTTCTATCCCGCGCCTTGAACTCAGCGCAGCCGTGTAACCAGTCAGGGTGGTGCAAGCGGTGAAGAGATGTTTTGACTTCTACATTTGGTCGGCTGGTTTTCCGACCGACTCAACGATAGTACTTTACTACATCGCCAACGTCCGGAGCCGGTTTAGTACTTTCATTTCTAACCGACTCCCGATCATCCACGACGAATCGGCCATGGGCCGATGGAAGCATGTCAGGTCTGGCGATAGCCCGGCCGATCTGTACCCCTGGGGTGAGACCAACCTCCGGCATTCCGATACGTGGGCAGGAGGACCGTAATTCCTGCAAATACGTAAACAGGACTGGCCCATGCACTAACAGGAACCCTTTACGGGATTTGTACTGGAGATCAAAGTCTTTGTGATTACGGCCAAAGCCCTTGAAGCTACAATCATTTTGTGACGACTGTTCAGATTTTCTTCCTGGATGAAGATACTTCGTGCATTACTTTGGTTGGCCACGTTCAGGGGACATTAACTAGTCATGAAAGGGCTTCGGCGTTCCGGCCGGGTACGAGTGAGTCTGATATGCCTGGATGAATTATGAGCCGCAGAACGCGAAATATTCAAGATAATAAAACGGGAGTCTTTCACCCGAGAACTCTAGATGGCGGAAGAAGTGGGACCATTCGACAAAGTACTATCATCTCCGACAGGCGGCTTGAAGCATTCGAACCCCAAACTCATTGATGGGCTGCTACTGGTATATGGTAGGCTGACAAATTCCCACCTTGAGCTTTGACACGAAATGTCCCATTTTCTACCGGCTCGACAACCCGTGATAGAGCTGGTGATCCACCACGTGTGGGAAAATGTTGGAAGTCGATATGAGCGTATCAAGACGTGCATGAAGTCACGCTTGATACACCTAGATATTGCACTTTTGATGACGACCGACTCTTTCCTACGGGCCTTTCAACGGTTTATCAACCGAAGAGGCGTACTGGCAGATATATACTCCGACAATGGGTCGAACTTCGTGGGCGCCCAACGGAAAGCGCAGCGCCCACACAAAGACATGAACGGGGACGAACTTCAGAATCGAACCGCGGCCTATTACGTACGACGCCACTTCAATCCCCCGCAGGCCAGTCATCGCGGTGGCGTATGGGAATGTCTGATCCGGTCCACCAGGCTAGTACTGCTGTCGACCATTGAGCAAAAGCCGCTTAACGATGAAACGTTGAGCACGGTCATGACTGAGGCCGAAAGAATTCTGAACAATCGCCCACTGGTTCCAGTAACCAACAGCAACTCCACCCATCTGGCGCTCACCCCAAAAGACTTGTCGACTTTAAGGTCGAACTAGGGTTTCCGAGGACCGACAAACCCTCGCGGGAGCTAAGAACACGGATGGAAGCAGGTGAACTATCTTGCCAAGTTTTTGGAGGCGGTGTCTGCGGGAGTAACTACCGGCTCTGGAAGCTCGACAGAAGTGACTGATCAAAACAAGACCGTTCAAGGTTGGCGATATAGTGATAATAGCAGACGAACACGGGCATTTCAGCACCTGGCCTTTGGGTGGTGTTATGGAAGCCACCGAAAGCTCTGACGAAATGATAAGTACTGTCGGGGTGAAGATCGCCAACGGAATGCTAATCCGTGACGTACGCAGCATCGGCCTCCCCGGGAGTGAAGACGGAGAAGCCGATAACACGGAAACCCGGCGGATTATTCCTCATTCATCTTCGAGGTGCTCAAAGGAACCTCTCTGGTATAGGGACGTTTACGACTTACTGACGTCTTGAACTATCGTACACTCTGACACGTATGAACTTACGTGATTCACGTTTATACCTCATAACCCCCATCAAAATCTTTGCAATGCTCACCGTTTTTCGTTGACTTTGCGGAAGACCTTTCGCATATATGGTAGTAGCTGTGATTCTAACACATACCCACAAACGCTCACCCAAGCACATACAGCCACTGCACGAAGGCTCTCCCTAGGACAGCACATATGTTCACCCCTCGCGCCCGCCATCGATCAGCCGTTCTCATGGACGATGCATAGTAACTTCACGTCGGTGTGGCCGACGGATTAATTGAGATCATGGGTAGAACGTTGACGACAAGGTATTAGGTGCGCACAGTCAGCTGGGTCTAGGTAAGTAGGAAGAATCATTACCCGAATGCCTAACTTTTGACTCTGCCTCGATTAGGGAGGATCTTGATAGGCGGCTTAACGACTGGCCGTGGAAAATCATCCACCAAAAACCATGCACTCCCATGTTTTCCCAAACATCTCCCACTTATTTACACTATTGACTTATCTTATTCACCGTATGTTTTTATGGACCAATTGTTGTTTTTTCGCGTCCAGCGAGCTGCTTTGTCATATCCTTGTTCTGGACCTGCATGACGCACCTGCTCCTCTCTCGCACACCGCAATTCGGTTCTCGTTTTGAGTCTTTGCGACCGCATTATTAAGGTTTGTATCTGCATTTTGTCACTGTTCATTTGGTGATCTAGTATCGTAGAATTTCACGGATAATCGCTTTCTGATTTCGGGATCCCTTGCGAATTTGGATACGCTTTGCTCAAATGTGTCTTGCAGGAACGGCAACGATTCCTCGATACTCGTGATCATCTCAGTCACCAGCAGCAGGGTTTCCGGAAGGGCCGAGCTTGCCTACTTCTGGCTAGATCGGAGGGTAACCCTCCGGACGGTATCTTCGTTGATTTCTGCAAAGCGGTCGAAAAAGTGCCCCACAATCGCCAGCTACGTAAGTTGATGTCATTGAGAGTGGCAGAACTATTGCTTACGTGGATCGAAACTTCCAGAAGGCGAGGCCCTCCTCCGTAGTAGTTGCTACATCATACTCTGAGTGGCATAAGGCTTCCAGTGGAGTTTCACAAGGCTCGGTCTTAGGCAAAACTGCCATCCCTGGCATTCATCAGCGACCTGCCTCAAGGACTGTCGTCCCCCTGTCTGACCTACGCCGATCTCAAAATCTGTCGTGCAGTTGAAACTACGGCGGATCTCGAAGCATAATAATCGGGTTTGAATACTCTGACGCGGTGGTCGAACGTGTGAGCTCTCCCAGTCAATACCTAGGAGTGTGGTCAGCCGCAACTATGAAGACCGGGGCCTGATGGCGTCTACTCTTTCCAAGGGGTAACTCTTTGAGTGCCCATCGATGGAAGAGACTTGGGAGTGGAAGTGTCTTCTAAGCTTAGAACCCGCGATTACACCGACGGGGTGTGATCCTCGGTGTGGACGGTCTACCGTGCCCTTTAACCGGACTTTTTAGAGGCCACCTTATGGTGGCTTCAGACTCTTGTATGTCTCAAACGTACGCCCTCAAGTGGAATGTTGAGTAGTGACTACATTTCCTTTCACCGTTTCTGATTTCCCGAAGCTGGGACGAGCGCAGGGGGCCACCACTCGTCCCTTTGCTGTAATGCGAGGGACTGTTCACGATAGGCCGCCTGAGTTAACCGGTTTGTTTCTGGAAGCATATTGTGAAGTGCGAGCTGACGTGATTTACATCCGACGGATGCCTCGGGACGAAATGAGGGTGAAGTTGCGGGTGACATTTCCCTGCATGGCCACTCCCGATCAACGAAGAACTCAATGAAGCTCATGGAGCTGCAGCCGACCGGGCTAACTTTGGTCTACCTTTTTTCCAGGAGGGCTACCAAACCGCGGAACTCACTGCCAGCCGACGTGGTGGACGAAGAAAACTACAAAACTTTCGAAAGGAAACTCGATGCACGTCTGACAGAGCACTGGTGTGAATCGATGCATTGAGGCCAGAACCGAGAGTAGATAGTGATCAGACTCATACGGGAGGTGTTCAGCTGCATATATGCAGGGCCGCTTGCGGCGCAAGGTCCGAAAATCTCGCTGTCTGAAGTCCGACAGATTTTCCAAGTCGGAATCGTTTGCGCCTCTCAAGTTGAGAGGAAAGCCCTCTTCCACCGTCCAGTGAACTATCTTCCAGCTCAGAGGCAATAAAAGAAGCAAAATGCAGTGGATCCCAGTATCCTGAACCCTTTCGCGTTGTCTAGCAGTCTGTCTTCCAGCTAGCCGACGACATTCGGATGACTAAATAATCACGAGATCCGGGACCATTTTGACCTTGGCCTCGTACCCGCGTACCACTTCAAGACTTCAGGCGACCTCTGACCTTGTGAGTTGCCGCGTGGTTTGAATTTTCGAATTGCTCTCAGCGATAAGCAGTTTTGCATTGTTCATTGGAATAACACAAGTTATTTCGCTAAACTAGCGTATCGTAATTAATATTTCGGTACGCGTACTTTTTACAGAGTTCACTCTCTTCAGAAGAGTTTATTCTCTTTAAATACTGAGTATACCTTTTGGTGTCCTTTTTGGTGATTTTGTTGGTGTCAGTGCAACTGATACCGGCTAACATCTTTTTGTGGAGCTTTTTCTAGTGTACCGTTTTTTGCGGAACTTTGGTAGTGTGCGGGTTTGCTGCATTCGCCTTAGTGTACCGTTTGTGTCTGTTCAAAAGGGTTGTGTTTTTGTCCCCCTGGTGTTCGAGACGGTATTTTCAAACAAACTCGACCATCACTGCCGAAATGAATGGGACGGAGGTTGATCCCATTGGTCAGGCAGTAAGCTGTGGGAACAAGGAATGCATGGACCTGGTGCAAGATGAGGGAATTCAATGCAACCGGTGTTGCATTTGGTATCATCAAGTGCGAGTGCTGGCGTATAATTCGAGGCGAACTACGGAAAGGGGACACGAACGTGAAGCTGGAACCAAGACTAAAGAGAGCCAGTTCGATCCATAGCCTAGAGGGAAAGGAAAACCGGGTGCCAGAGCACAAAAATAAAAAAGACAACCCAAGCCAAAGGGCAAAGAAAGCAAAGAGGTAGCAGGATTCACCAATGTGGGGACAAAACTCCTGACGGAAGTGGAATCCCTCAAGGAGCGGGTCAAACGCCTAGATGCTGAAGTGCAACGCATGAAACGTGACACTTAGGTCATGGCAGACAGAAGTAGAAGACTGCTACTTCATAACCTTAGGGAAAACATCGTAAAAGACGGTAGAATCAGGAAGGAGGAAAACCGCCGGCATGTGACTGAGGTTCTTAGGATGGCTGGCCTACCTCCTACGACACCAATAGTCAAGTGCCATCGAACAGGACTATGGCGTGGAGCACAACCAGCGCCGCCACGACCCCTGGTAGTTGTATTCCACAGTGTCTACTGGAGGGATATGCTGCTGTCCAGGGCGGGAGCAGTTGAGGGCAACACGCAGGGAATGGTTAGGGCTACACCTGACAGTCCAGCATTTGTCAAACTGGCTAATGCCATAGTCTCGCTGAGAACGGGCACGCCTGATCTTGAGAGGCCGAAGCTACATATAGCGAAACTGGAGATGACCCCTCTTGGGAAGTCAACACCTACGGCTCAAGGAGTAGTCCATGTACCAAAGGTGGCTTCAGGCGCCGGCATACAAAAAGCCAAAGATCAGGAAGTTCGAAAGACCAAAAAGAAGGGGACTCACAGGGCAATCAGTCCGGTTGGTGTTGAGAGTGTGCAGCCAGCCAGCCCGATTCTAAGGGAGACTCCCAAAAAGTCCTCTCTGGTGCAACCAGCGAAGTTGGAGGTATCAAAAGGAAAAGCCGAGGAAACCAGTTGGGCTCAGGTGGTCGCAAGACCATCCCGGACCATCGGTACGGCGACTCTGAAGGGGGTAACATCCTTTGTGTATGCCGAGCCTGACACCGGGTCGACGGGTGGAAAAATAGCCACGAAACTCAGAGTGTCACTTGATATGCAAGATGCTGCGCCGCCGACACCTTTAGAGGCAAAAAACGGGGCATCACCTCGGAGATTTCGCCCGAGGGTACCCTAGCCCTAGAATAAGCAATGAAGTCAATAACGAGGACCAGGGAACCGTCAATATGGTACACCAACACATGCAGTCTCCCGGGAAAAAGAGGGGAGTTGACGGCTAGGATCGCAGAGTCTGATGTCTTTGCTTTGACGGAAACTTGGATAAAGTCATATACTGACATGCGCTTCCAGGGCTACGCTGTCTACAGACAGGATAGAACAGATGGAAGGCAGGGGGGCGGAGTGGCACTTCTAATACGGACCGACATAGGCCACTGGGAGGCTTCGTTCAACGTAGTCTCTGGTAATGTACAGGCCAGATCCTGCTTTATCAGGATCGAGGCGCGAACGGTATGCTTTATCTGTATCTACAGGACACCGGTAGCCGCAGATGAGGAAGACGTTGAGCTCTTGAAAATGCCGGATGCGGTGCTGGAACAGACAAAGGAGTTCATCTTATTAGGGGATCTCAACCTACCCGAAATTAACTGGGAAAGCTTAATCGCACCAAGGGGATCCACGGGCGACAAGTTTCTGCAGTGGGTCCAGTTACATGCACTTAAGCAGCATGTGACACAGGCCACTAGACACAGAGGTGGACAGCACCCGTCTCTCCTTGACTTAATCATAACGCGGCACCATCAGGACGTTAAGGAAATTAAGTGGGAAGAGCCACTTGGAAAAATTGATCATGTATTCCTAAGGGTCTCACTAAGACTAAGCAAGGCGCCGAAGGAAATCGTGTTACTTCGGCGCTGTGGGAGAATCAACATACGTGAAATGAAGAGGGCTGAGAAGGAAATTCAGAGGACACCGAGACACAAAAACGCCTCCGTAGAGGAACGTTGGGAGACCATCAAGATGGGGCTACTCGAACTTACAGATGAGTTCGCACCTCTGACGGTGGCCAGCAGTAGAAATCTACCCCCATGGTGGAAGTCAAAAGTCCGCAAGGCCATAGTTATTCGTAGGCAACGATGGGCGGAGTACAAGCTGTACAGAACTCAGGGGGCATGGAATAGCTATAAGATGGCTAGGAACAGAGCTCGAGAGGTCCAAAGAGTGGAGAAATATGCCTTCGAGCGTCGGTTAGCTGCGTCGGTCGGCACAAACCCAAAGCGATTCTACACCTACGTGCAATCTGACAAACGTATGAGAGAGAGTGGCAAATTTGGAAGGAACACAAGGACGACTTGCTCTAAACGAAGAAGACAAGGCTGACATGCTCTTGGCATTCCTCAAGAGCATATATCGACCAGAAAATAGTTTGGAGGAAAGAATGGAGAGCCCACAGGGGCATCCAATACCCAAACTTACTGTAGGAGAAGAAGTGTACGCGGAGTTGCAAACGTTGAGTAGAAATAAAGCAGCAGGTCCAGACGGGATTCATCCAGCAATGGTTCAGCCTCTGGCCGAGGTCCTGAAGGCTCCGGTGACGAAGCTGTATGAAACATCACTTAGAGAGGGACTTGTGCCGGGAGACTGGAGGAGAGCAACAGTGGCAGGCATTTACAAGAGTGGACCCCGGCAAAAGGCGGAAAATTACCGGCCGGTTAGCTTGACCTCAGTAGTGTGTAAGTGCCTAGATCGAATAGTCAGGAAGCAGATCTCTAGGCATTTGGTTCAACACAACCTCATATCAAATGATCAGCATGGTTTGTGACAGGGAGATCCTGTCTGGCGAATCTCCCGCTGTTCCTCGATGAGGTAACCAAGCGTCTGGACGAAGGGCAATCGATTGCGGTCTGTTACTTGGACTTCAGCAAGGCCTTTGATTCTGTGAACCACAGATTTCTGGACGTCAAACTGCAGTCTATGGGAATTGTTGGAAAGGCAAGAAAATGGATAAGTAGTTTCTTAGTAGGGCGAACCTTTAGTGTTAAGGTGGGGAGTCATGATTCAAAACCGGAAGGTGTAACAAGTGGGGTGCCGCAGGGCCCGGTGCTTGGCCCTCTGCTCTTCCTCACCTCCATCAACGACCTAGCACGTTGGCTTACAAACCCCACCTTTATGTTTGCCGATGACGTCAAGATAGCCGGAGTAGATATAGAACTTGACGTATTAGCAGTACAAAACTGGGCACGCAAATGGGACCTTCCACTAAACCTTACTAAGTGTCAATGCTTGACCGCAAATACAGGGGCTAGTGAAAATGGTGTGGGTTCGTTGCAAGTGGTCTCGCAGGTCAAAGACATGGGCGTTTTAATGGACAACAGCTTTACGCCGTCAAAGCAGTGCACCTCAGCAGCCAATACGGCCAGGAGAGAACTCTTTCGAGTTAGATCCGTTATGTCATGTAGAGATCCGGAGATTTTCGTTCCGATATATCAGGCCATAGTTAGGCCGCATATGGAGTACTGCGTGCAGGCCTGGGCACCGTTCTACCAGAAAGATATCGACTGTCTGGGGAAAGTGAAAGGGCTAGCCACTAGAATGGTGGTTGGGCAAAGGGGGTTTAACTACACAGAGCGTCTCCGTGCCCTAGACCTGTTCTCGATGGAAAGACGGCGCATTCGCGGGGATTTGATAGAAACCTTAAAGGTAATGAAAGAACTGTCAGGAATAAGACGAGAAGACTCTTTCTCTCTGATCCCCGAGAGAGTTACAAGGGGGCATAGCCTTAGATTACAAAGGAAGCATTCCAGGCTCCAAATTAGGGCGAAGTACTTCTCAGATAGAGTGGTACCCTATTGGAATAAGCTCCCGGAAGAAGTCATAAATACCACAACAGTGAAGGCTTTTAAGAAAGCAGTAGACCTATGTTGGGTGGGAGTATACCCCGAGTTATGTTAAGCAGCTTTTAGGGTCAGATGCAATTTACTTATTGTTTCCACCTTACTCTGCCCGGGCTGATACTGCACAAAATTTCTGCCTTTCAGAAAAAGAAAATCGCGCAGTGTTGGCAGCTACGGAAAAGCGCCGACAACACAACTATCTGGACACACGATTGGCTCTAGCCACACTAAGTCCCGTGCAAACTGAACTGCGTGTAAGTGCCGCGCGGTTTGAATTCATAGCGCTCTCGTCTTTGAATTGAGTTTTTGAATAGTTTTGTGAATTAACCCAGTTTAATTCACAATACTGAGCGTATCATAATTGCATTTAAGGTGCGCTTTATCCGGAGAATATTTTTATACTCCTTGTAGCACTGCCGAGTAGTGTTCGGTGTTTTTTTTTGAGGCGATCTTTTCTCGCTTCTAGTCTCTCTTTTTGTTCTTGCTTTTTGTGTTAGCGGGATTTACCTGCTATTGTCAGAGTGCGTATTTTGTGTTTGGGTAAAGAGCTTTTGAGTTGTATTTTCCCTCGTTTTTGCGGTTTTCGGTATGACACGCGTTTCCGACCCGTGTCTAGCACCCAAGTGCGGAAAACGAGTGGTAAACGGTATAGAATGCGAGATATGCAAGAGATGGGCTCACCCAAGGTGTTCAGGGATAGCAAAGGACATTTATGTCCTTTATAAACAGAACCCATGGGCTGAATGGGTCTGTGCCCCCTGCAAGGAGGCGGCCAGTCTGGCCTTTAAACTGCAGGACCAACGTCCACCAAGTAGTACCTTGGTTGTAAGCCCCAAACCACCGCAAGCAGGTTGTAGTAAGTCGTTTGCGGAAGTAGTATCAACACCCGAAAGGACGATCATCCGAGCGAATGAACCAGTTCCGAAGGCTTGCCAGGCGGTCGTTGCCTCCACTCCTTTGAAGCAGACCGACGAGGGTCAGTGGACGGAGCAGAAGCCGAGAAGGGAGAGGCAGGTCAAAAAGAAGGGAGACTGTAATAGAGCGAAAGATGGGTTGGCTAGGGTGGATGACCCTGCTCTTCTGGTATTAGAAAACAAGGTGAAGGACCTGCAGAGGCAGGTCTTGTCGATGGGCAGGGTCTCAAGCCACAGGCTTCTGATCCTAAACCAGGAAGAACCCTTTATAAGGGAATCGAAGGCCAGGAGAGACATTGACAGGAGGAGGGTCTGCGACATACTGCGAATCGCAGGTGTTCCGTACCCTCCTACTCTAAGAAGGGTGCACAGGGTGGGGACATGGAAGTCACCACTGGGGAACAAAGGCGAACTTCGTGCGAGACCAATACTGGTGGAGTTCGCTGATGAGGCTACCCGGGATAGACTGCTGGCGAGGGCAGCGGTAGTAGCTCAGATTACAAAGGGCAGATACCAGATTGTGCCGGACGAACATAGGGTAAGGCCTGGTGGTCTAGCCCTGGGAGGTATCCTTGCTCGACCAGCCAGGGCGCTGGTGAGAAACCTAAAAGTTCAGCGGAATGCCGTACTCAGCTCTCAGGCCCCGACCCCGGCAATAGTGAAGAAGCCACGCTCGGTGTCGCTAACAGTTTTAATTGAAGATGCGCTGGAAGACGAGAATTGGCAGTACTGTCCGAAGATAGATGACAGCGCGACCCCTGCCAGTCTGGATGTTGTGGCAACTCCTATAGAGATGGATTGGGAGTCGTCGGAAATTCTGGACCATCAGCCGGCTTCATGCACCCCACTGGGGATATCCAAAGCAAAAAACGTGTCATCATCTCAGGCGTTGCGCCTGAGAAACAGTCAGGAATGAATGAAAAAAGACACCTAGGCGACGGAGCAAACGCGGTGGTGTTATATACTAACGCGTGTAGTATTAGAAACAAATGGGCGGAACTTGCCAAAACCGCTGACGAACAGAAAGCATCAATAGTTGCCGTCACGGAAACGTGGCTTTCTGAAGAAGACCATGTGCCAGGCCTAATAAGTAACAGCTTTGCAGCCTACAGGCAGGATCGGGAACAAGATAGCCTTGGTGGTGGAGTAGCCATCCTCGTTAGGTCAGGTGCAAACCACCTTGAGTCCCAGACCAAGATGTGCACTCGCAATATCCAGCTATGCGCTGTTACGATCATCCTTCCAGGCAGAAGGGTTAACGTCGTCTGTGTCTACAGGGCACCAAGCACAAACCACGAAGAGGACGTTTGCTTGCTGCGGACTTTGACTGAACTAGTTAAGGACGCACAAAAGACCCTCATAGTGGGTGACTTCAATCTTCCGCACATCGACTGGGTGGCTGAGGTCTGCGTGCCGGGATCGGAGGAGCAAAGCTACTTAGAATGGCTGCATGACAATGCGTTGCATCAGCATATTAGGGAGAATACCAGGTATAGGACTGGATGCGTTCCATCCCTGCTGGATCTAGCTATAACGAACTTCCCCAACGATGTGGCTGGACTGCATTATTGTGCACCGCTGGGAAAGAGTGACCACGTGTGTGTCAAAATAGTTCTATGCATGCGGCAACCGAAGGTACCCTCAAGGCTGATTAGGAATTTCGGTAGTATGGACATAGATAGGCTTCGTAATAGGGCGATGGGTTTGACCTGGGACGCGCCAGAGGAGGCTACTGTGGAGGAGCGCTGGCAGGCCATAAAAGGATCCCTGACTGCCCTACAGGAAGAGTTCGCACCCCTAAAACGAAGGAGTGGGGAGGGCAAGCCCATGTGGTGGAAGGCTGTAATAGCCAAGGCCATCGGACGTAGAAACCGCTATTGGAACCAGTACAAAGCTTCCGGCAGCCAGCTAGCCTGGAATCGCTATACGAAGCTGAGAAACGAGACTGTAAGCCTTTTGAGAACTTCTAAACGGGAATTTGAGCTGAAATTGGCCCAGTCTGTAAGACAACAGCCGAAGAAGTTCTACAGCTATGTACAGTCCAAAGGCTCAACAAGAAATGCCGTAGGTCCGCTATCCACTAGAGAATACGGTATTGTCACTGACGACCAGGGCAAAGCAGACGCCCTGGGGGAATACTTTGGTAGTGTACATAGGATAGATAGTGGGGTACTAGTAGATCTGGCTCTGGTGCATCCTCCTCAGTTAAACGAGCTAGATCTTTCAGAGGAATGCGTGCGTAAGTACCTACAGGAGTTAAACAGCCACAAGTCAGCGGGCCCAGATGGCATTCATCCAGCTATCATCAAGCCGTTGGCGGATATCATAGCTACATCGGTATGCAGATTGTATAGATCCACGTTGGACCAGGGAAAGCTGCCTCAGAACTGGAAAGTCGCGGCAGTCGTGGCAATACATAAGAGTGGGCCTAAGTCGGATGTGCAGAACTACAGGCCGGTAAGCCTAACTAGCATTCTCTGTAAAGTTCTCGATAAGATCATCCGTGCTCATATCTGCCAGCACTTACTGCAGCACTCCATGCTAAGCCCGGCGCAGCATGGATTCCTGAAAAATAGATCTTGCCTGACCAATCTCCTGTGCTTCTTAGATGAAGTAACTCGACGACTGGACGAAGGTAAGCATGTTGAGGTATGTTACCTCGACTTTAGCAAGGCGTTCGACTCCGTTAATCATCGTCTTTTGCTATGCAAGATGGAGACTTTCGGGATAGGTGGGCCAGTATATAGGTGGCTGGAGGACTTCCTCTCCCACAGGACGCTTTATGTCAAAGTGGGGGACAGGTGCTCCAGTTTGGTGAACGTCACCAGTGGTGTACCTCAGGGATCCGTCCTAGGCCCGGTCCTATTCTTGTTATTTAATAATGACCTAGCATCCACTCTTCAATCGCCCAGCTTTATTTTTGCGGATGATGTGAAGATTGTTGGATCTAAGGGTAGGGCGGACTTGGGCAGGGAAATAGGCACCGTCCTAAACTGGGCATACAAATGGGACTTACCTCTAAACGCTCAAAAAAGCCATTTGTTGTCAAGGGCAACAGAGAGCCTAACTGTCGCTCATGATCAAGGGCTGTTCACGGTAGAGGCAGCCAGTAGGGTTAAAGACCTGGGGATCATCATGAAAAGTGACTTCAAATGGTCGGAGCAGTGCAACGCGGCTGCGCATAAGGCTCGTGGGGAGCTCTTTAGACTGCGATCGGCTTTGTCTTGCCGGAAGCCGGAGGTATTCGTACCTATTTACATGGCTATAGTACGACCTCACTTAGAAGGTAGTGTGCAGGCTTGGTCACCCTTCTACAAAAAGGACGCCGCCTGCCTCGAGAAAGTCCAACGTCTCGCCACGCGGATGGTTGAAGGGCAGAGGGGTAAGACTTACGAGCAGAGACTCTGTGACCTGAATCTCTTCTCGTTGGAAAGGAGGAGAAGTCGAGGAGATCTCATAGAAACGTTCAAGGTAATGAAGGGCTTTTCTGGCCTCAGACCAGATAGTCTATTCCAATTGGCCGTAGACTCCAGAACAAGGGGACACGAAAAGAAGTTGATAAAAGCCCGATCTAGGTTGATGGCTAGATCGCACTTCTTCAGCAACAGGGCTGTGAACAGTTGGAACGGTCTGCCTGGTGAAATGGTAGATCTGCAGACAGTCCAATCCTTCAAAGGTGCCCTTGATCGCAAGTGGTACGAGATCTTTCCTTGTAGTGAGCCTTAAGAATATCAACTAGATGGATGACGGGTAGCACTGTGGTCCTTCTGGAGTATGTTTTAGCAGACTTTTTCCCTCATTGCATACTGTCTCAGTGAACGCTCACGATGCATAATGTCTCTCGCAGTTGATGTGCGATGAGGTTTTCCGTTTCCCTCTCATTTTTAGCGGGGATTCGACGAAATACACTCGGCAGTGGTGGGTGCATAACTGGTGTGCATACCATCGAAGGAATTTGGGACGCTCGATTGGCCGTGGCCATTACCTGTCCTGTGCAGACTGAACTGAACTGAACTGAACTGAACTGAAGGCATGAAACTTGGGCAAGGCTGAACCACAAAACGGACGCGGCCTTTGCTCACGCGATGGGGACCAGGTCTCGTCGTGCAGATAATTCTCTGAATAAAAACATGGGGAGTATCACATTTGATGTAAGACATTTCCCTTTTACCATAAACGGCTTTTTCCCGTGGATCGTAACTCGTCCCCCGTAAATTAGGAAAAAAGTGCTGTTGGTTTACGAGAAACTGAATTCTACTGGTGACAACTCATCAGCAGCATAAGCTGCTCCACTCCAGTTGTTTTATAAATAATTTGTGGCTTGCTTATTTCAGACTTGTGCATATATATATACATATATACGCTAGCGCACGACAGTGAAATTAGTCAGTCGGACCAAATCGGATTGGCAGCAAGTTCAATTTTGGGAAAAAATTAACGAATGAAAATCCTGAATAATGATGAACAAAACTGCCAACAGTGTTTCTGGTTTTGAATGCTTTTGTCTAGTTTATTGCCAAGTGGATTGTATAATCGAGGTTTGACTTCGACTAAAAAGTAGCACTAACATATCACCGGTACGGAATCGGCGAATGGTGACGATCTTTGCACGCGAAAAACTGTTTGACCCAATAAGTCCAGGATGGAAAGAGTAGTCGCGAGTTAGTTTTAAATGGCTAGTGCTTAATGTTGCTCAGTAGCAGCCCCAAGAAGGTACATCCGCGGTTTTATTTTTGTAACTGGTTGGAAATCGAATTCTCAAATGCCTTGACTTAATCGCATTGTGCGGATGGTGTTCCGTTGAGAACATAAAGGAACATCTATGGGATGTCATAGTTGTGAGAAGCGAACACTGAACATCCGCTGTTGTGTTTTATGGTTTGCGGATGGCTTTATATCACTCTAAATCAGACCACATTATGACCGAAAGGGTTTAATCGCTCTGTTGCCAACGCATGTTTATTCGTTTTGGTTTGGAATTGCTTCATATTTCTGTCGCCGTTCCACATCTGTCGCCAAAGATTATGTTATTAACCCAAGCAGAGGTTCTGAAGTTTCCATGTCGGATACGGCCACGGCTTATATACTGAAAACAGGCATCTCCATTGGTAATATCACACGGAATGTTCCGTACTTTATTGAAGTTACTGCGTACCTCGAATTTAGCAGAAAATCTTTTCGCCAATGCAATATTTTAAATGCGCGCGTCTGTTGTGCACTGTAACTGATATATGGACAGCTCCTTTATTTCATCGCTTCTTTGCACGAGATGGGTGCCCAAGTAAGTGACCGGTGGTGATCGAGTGGTTCGGGGCGTTTGCTTGTCATTTCGAGGTCAGAGGTTCGAATCTTGCTACCTCCGCTCACTTTGGTTGTCTGTAGTAATCCGTTGTCGTCCGGTGGACGGCGAACCCCGGCCAGCGGAACGATTTGCGATAGAAATGGAGAACCCATTCATGGCAAACAGCAAAGGCTTGACCGTTGGGCCGAATACTTCAAGGAACAGTTTAGCTGGTCGCGCGCTAGTGTAGGTACTCCTGTGTCAACAACTGCGACCCCTTGGTTGGTATCACTTGAGCCCCCATCGGAAGTAGAAGTAGAGTCATGCATTCGATCACTAAAGCGAGGGAAAGCGGCAGGTCCCGACGAACTTCCTCCAGTTCTTTTCAAACTGGGTGGTGGGGCGTTGATAGAATCACTTAGCACCTTGCTCCGTGACATTTAGAACGAGGAGGGTATTCCGTTAATATGGAGTGATTCATTGATTGTTCCCATCTTCAAGATGGGAGAACGCAATGGCTGTAGTAACCACTGTGGGATTAGCTTAGTTCCGATAGTCACCAAAGTATTAGCCTCAATTTTGCTGCATCGTCTTACACCGGCTCGCGAGAGGGATGTCCGAGAACAGCAGGCTGGATTTCGCCCAGGTTGAGGATGCATCGACCAGATTTCTACTCTTCGCCGACTACTTGAAGCGCGTCACACGCACCGCCGACTGACAGTAATGGTTTTCTTCGATTCAGTTGATCGAGCAGTGCTTTTCAGTGTTCTTCATCGAGAAGGTATACCCCAGAAGTTCGTGAACCTAATGAGATCATTGTATTCACATACTTCTGGCCGTGCATGGGTTTACGGTGAACTATCGTGTGAGAAAATCGGCGTCGATCTTTGCTCAGACAGTAAACTGTCTGACTTAGAATATGCGGACGATATTGTTCTGAGTGAAGATCCAGGTAAGTTGCAAGCTCTTTTAGATAGCCTTAAAAACAGTGTAGGAATGTTTGGGATGCGTTTTGCACCTTCAAAGTGTAAAATGCTGTTGCAGGACTGGGTTGGCTCAACACTAAACCTTGTGTTGGCAGGGGGAACTATAGCTGAACTGGATGAATTTTGCTAACTGGGAAGTTACATCTCACCAGGTGGGCGGATATCGGATGAAGTGTCATCGCGAATACAGAGGGCACGTTTGACTTTTGCCAACTTCCGTTATCTATGGCGTCGGCGTGACATCCGATTGTCTGTGAAGGTAGAGTGTACAATGCGGTGGTTAGGTCCGTTTTTATACGGTTCAGAAACATGGCCGTTGAGGGTAGAAGATAGGCGGAGACTGTCGGTGTTCGAGCATCGATATCTCCGTCGCATTGCTCTAGTATGGCAGGAGTACCGTATCAGCAATGCTGAGGTTAGGCGTAAGGTGTTAAGAACCAGAGGTCAGTCTCTGGATCAAGTACTGAATCTAAACAGGTTAAGGTGGTTGGGACATGTGTTTCGCATGCCCACCGATAGACTTCCTCAGGGTAAGCTGTTCTCTGAGGCAGGTGGTGATTGGAAGGTGAGTCAAGGTGGTCAGTCCATGATATGGCAAAAAGGTATGAAAACCTTGACCAATGGACTTGGCCGAGTGGGACGTGTTAGACTTCCAGTTTGGGGTCCACGTGTCCGCCTACTAAATGGCTGAAGACATTAAATGATATGGCTAGGTGTCGCGGTCAGTGGCGTAGTTGCATTCGGACTCATTCGTTGTCGTCTTGATTTCTTCTTGGTACTTTGACATTTTGGATCTTCGTCACTATGCTTCTATTCTGTTTGCCCTCTACTGAACGATGCCGGAAGGTAGCAACAGAAGCCAGAGCACAGAAGTGCGAGGTTAATGGTTGCGTAAACTGAAACTGATCCGGTCGGTTCGAAACGACCAGCGGTGTTCGAAAAAGATGTCCCACGTCTCCATTCCTGTTCAGCTTCGTCATGGACGAAATAGTGGAAAGTGCGTTGCAAAATCTTCAGGATGTAGGCGCCGAACTAGGAAATCGTGGAAAGTTATGTGACGTAGAATGCGCGGACGATGTTGCCTGCTTGTTCGAATGCATGGAACATGCTCAACGTGCACTAGATAGAATCGCGAGAGCTGTAGCTTCATTCGGCATGCGCTTTGCACCTTCAAAGTGCAAGGTGATATTACAAGACTGGACGTCAACAATTCCGAGCTTGATCCTCGGTGGGGAAGTGCTGGGAATTGTCCACCACTTCACCTACCTCGGCAGCAGCGTGACAACCTATGGGAGTACAGTAGCAGAGGTGAGCACGCGGATTTCCAAGACTCGAGTGGCGTACTCTAAACCGAAGCACTTGTGGTGCCGACCTGATATTTCACCGAAGTTGGAAGATCGTGTACACTGTGCAGCAGTGCACTCAGTTCTGTTGTATGGTTGTATGGTTGTGAGACATGGAGTTTGCATGCGGAAGATCTTCATTGTCTTGTGGTTTTTGATCATCGACGTTTACTTGGTATTGCTAAGATTGGATGGGATGACCGAGTGAGGAATGTTGAGTTCAGATACCGAGTGGTAGGTACCGGTTCAGAGAATATTCTGTCAAAACGTATCCAGCTTAGTGGACTTCGTTTATTGGGACACGTGTTGCGTATAGTAAACTCACGTCTAGACTACCATGCACTGTTTTTTTGTTCTTCCTTGAGAGTGGAAAAAGCTTTGCGGAGGTCTGGAGATGACGTGGCAGCGAGGAATCAGAATATGTAAAGCGAAGCTAGGAAAAGTAGGTGCTTCACGTCTTCGTGGTTGGGGTCCAAAAGATCCACCAACCAGTTGGCTGGAGACACTGGAGGATATGGCAGGGAACCGTGAACAGTGGCTGTCGTGTTGTTACTTTCTGTCGAGTCAGAATGATTGATCGATGTGCGTTTGTACAGTTAGACTGTATATTCTGTGTGTTGGCTGCTGGGATGTTCTTTTCCCACCTCTGAAAGTCCAATCCCTGTCCATCTTGTATATTCATTCTCTCTATTGCCGCGTGCAACATGTTCAGTGGTCAGTGGGGCTTGTGCTGCTGTTTAATGCTGTACGATGATGGTGCTCATGGTCATTTCTCAGGCTCCGAATCAATTGGCTTTTGAATCATCTCCGAATGTCGTAATACCTGGAATCAAGAGAAATCGATCTGCACGCATCTGATAGTGCATCTGAGGATGTATATATATTCACCGTTTCTTTGTGTGTCTGGTTGTTTGGCTCTGGGAAGCATTGGAAGCCTCAAGTAGGGCCTGATTGATCTCTGTTCATCGTTCATGTAGATACTGGGTATTTTTTAAATTTTTATTACACGCTTGGGCATTGGTGCGGTGGGAAAGGTATATACCCCATAGCTACGAAGGCCCGCTGCACTTTAGGATAACCGGCAACCAGACCTTGAGACTTGGAACGGAGAACCACCTAGAGTCCCACTAGGTCAGGTTGCATTGATCTCGAGCAGAGCTGCATGCTGCCGGTCGTGTCCTCAAGTCGCAGATAGGAGCACGGCCACCAAACCGGTGGTTAGTCGTGAATAAAGCAGTATAAGGCTCACTGAATAAGTGGCTTCGGACAATCAGCGACAGTGCCTGAGGATGTAGTGGGTCTTTGCTTGGCTGACATTTTTCTTTCTAAAATAATACATAAGTCTGCTGACTGCACTATGACGTGGCGTATGCGGCCCGCTACCAAATAAGGCCGTTGCTACCGCTGCCTTGCAAGTTGCACTAGGAAGTGCAAAGGCTAAAGACGGATATTCGAACAAAAAAGACAGGACTGGGCTACGGAATCTCAAAAGTCCCGAATGGTGCTGGGACCACTGCTTCGTATCACTATTCCCATGACACTCCATGGATTATTGTGAACTCACGCGCTCTGATCATGCTACGGCGTCCCCAGTAAACGACGCTCCTCGTGTCCCAGTGGTTGAGGTGACAAGGCAGCGAGCTCGAATTCTCTGCTGTAGAGAACAGACTAACAGCCTGTTGGAATGTAAAGACGCTACTAGATGTAGGTAGCCAGAGTATTACAATGCGAACACTACATGACTAACATGTAGACTGCTTGCCTTTCGGAAGTTCCACTATCCTGCTCCGGCATTCGGTGTGTTAAGGTTCCGGGAGTGGATACAGTTTATTGGCTCTACCACAGTGGGCCTGAGGATAACTCCGAACACCATGGTGTCGCATTCGACCTGAGTAAAAATACCAACAGCGCCCTGATTTCTTGGGAACCGATTTCTTCGAGGTTGGCCCTAGCACGCTTCAAGGACTCTCCAGAATTTGTCGATGACTGCTATCTGTGCACCGACAAATGCGACTGAAAATGCAACGAAAGGTGGCTTCTACGACAAATTACAAGATCTAGTGAATCGTGTTTCAAGCAGTGATATACTTTTCATCGCTGGTGACTGGAAAGCACAAACAGGCCTCTCGGGTGAGTCCACTCGCCATGTCCTAGGAAAGTTCGGACTTGGTCAACGTTGTGAGACTGGAAACCGCCTGTGAACCTGGTCGATGCTAACAGATTAGTCATCTGCAACACTCGTTTCCAACACCCCAGAAAACATTTGTTAATCTGGTACTCAAAGGATGGTCACACAGCGCATCAAATAAATCATTCTGGCACGATCGCGTTGGGCTTCATCAGTAGAGGACTGTCAAGCGTATTGTGGCGCAGTAGTGGGGAAACGCGAATGGTACAGACCATGTCCTTGTACGTGCACGCTTCAAAATCCATCCGTCTAAGCACCTGAAAGTCTCAGTACAGAGCCGAATCAATGTTGCAGTTCTGGAAATATCAGAAACGCTCAAGGCTCTCGAACGCTATCGCATTCCGGCTGGCTGCTGTAACCAGCGTGCAAACGAATGGGTCCTCCGTAGAAGAACAGTGGAAGGTAGTCAAGGAGATAGCTCGGAAAGAGTTAGGGGGAACTGGAAAACGTTTAAAAGACTGGATCTCAGAGACCACCTTGTAACTATCAGCCAAGGCCCAGGAAGCCCTAGTAGTGGGAAGGATTGAACGCCGAAAACTACAGCGAGAGGCCTCGTGCTCGACTAAAGTCAATTGCAAGAGGTACTGGATCGGAGTGGCAGAGATGATGGAGACAATTTCCGGTACTGGTGACTTCGGCAAATTATTTCCACTCATTCGGAGTGCTTCGAATAGGCGATGCAAACCTGAGTCCGTCTTACGTGATGCGGAAGGCTGGATTATCCCCGAACAGAGAAGAAAAATCGAACATTGAGTAGTGATTTGACTGACCTCCCAATCGAACTTCCGATCACACCGCGGACCTTCCACCCTCCCCGAGTGTAGAGGTGTACGAAATCAACTTCGAGCCACTAAGTATGACGGAAATCGCCGGGCTCGTCAACCGGCTGAGAAACAGGAAAGCTACTGGAGAGGATAGCATACCACCAGGAGTGTATAGGACCTGTTTGTCATCACTAATAGACAGGGTGCACGTGCTGTTCCAATCTATCCGAGAAGGACAGACATTTCCAACGGGCTGGGATTCCTCTATTCTGTTACCCATTCCTATGATAGTAGACAAGACAGCGTACGAGAACTACCGAGGGATCAGTTTAATTGACTTTGCTACAAAGATTTTCTGCGTAGTGCTACTCAGTCGCTTCTCAGTTGCAAGAGACTCCTCACTCGACCGAACCAAGAGGGTTTCCGCCGTGACAGATATTTTGTGGACCAAATCTCCACATTTCGTTGAGTACTGGAACACCACTGCAGGTTCCAACAGCCAACAATAGCCTGTTTTACTGATTCTGGGCTGCCTTTGACTCGGTTAATCTTGAATGCCTTTAGGGTATGGCGAAGAATCTTCGGCGTCCGCAATCAGCTCCGGATCATCATCATCGTACAGCGTTAAACAGTGGGGCAAGCCCCACTGACCACTGCCTTTCTCACCATGTTGCACGTTAAATTAGAAAGTTTGAATATATAAGATGGACAGGGAGTGGACCTACATGGGTGGGAAAAGGAAAGAATGCCCTAGTAGCCAACACACGGAATACACAGTCTCACTGTACAAACGCACATCGATCAGTCATTCTGATTCGATAGAAAGTGACAACACGATCGCCACTGTTCGCGGTTCGCTGCCATATCCTTCAGTGTCTCCAGCCAACTGGTAGACGGATCTTTTGGACCCCAACCACGAAGACGTGAGGCACCTACTTTTCCTAAGTTTGCTGTACATTTTCTCATTCCTCGCTGCCACGTTATCTGTTGACCTCCACGTGGTCTCTTCCACTCCCTAGGAGGGGCGGAGAATAGGACACGGTACGGTAGACGTGTGTTTGCCATACGTAACACGTGTCCCAACCAACGAAGTCTACTAAGCTGGATACGTTGTGACAGAACGTTCTCTGAATTAGTACCCAATACTCGCTTTCTGACCTCATCGTTGCTTACTCGGCTATTCCACCCGATCTTAGCGATACTACGTAAACATCGATGGTCGAAAACCTCAAGACGACGAATATCTTCAGCACGCAGACTCCAAGTTTCGCAACCATACAACAAAACTGAACGCACAGTGGCACAGTATACACGACCTTTCAACTTCAGTGAAATATCAGGTCGGCGCCACAAGTGCTTCAGTCCAGCGTACGCCGCTCGAGCCTTGGATATACGCATGCTCACCTCTACTACTGTGCTCCCATCCGTCGTCACGCAGCTACCGAGGTAGGTGAAGTGGTCGACAACTGACAGCACCTCCCCATCAAGCATCAACCTCGGAATCGTTGATGTTCAGTCTTGTAATATCACCTTGCACTTTGAAGGTGCAAAGCGCATGCCGAATGGAGCTACAGCTCTTGCGAGATTATCTAGTGCACGCTGAGCATGTTCCGTGCATTCGAACAAGCAGACAACGTCGTCTGTGTAATCTAGGTCACATAGCTTTTCACTATTTCCTAGTTCGACGCCTACATCCTGAAGATTTTGCAACGCACTCTTCATTATTTCGTCCATGACGAAGTTGAACAGGAATGGAGACAAAGGGCATCCTTGTCGAACAACACTGGTCGTTTCGAACCGACCGGATAGTTCACCGTAAACTCTAACGCGGCCAGAAGTATGAGAATACAATGATCTCATTAGGTTCACGAACTTCTGGGGTATACCTTTTCGATGAAGAACACTGAAAAGCACTGCTCGATCAACTGAATCGAAGGCGCCTTTCAAGTCTAAGAAAAGCATTATTGTCGGTCGGCGGTGCGTGTGACGCGCTTCAAGTAGTCGGCGAAGAGTAGAAATCTGGTCGATACATCCTCGACCTGGGCGGAATCCAGCCTGCTGTTCGCGGACATTCCTCTCGCGAGCCGGTGTAAGACGATGCAGCAAAATCGAAGCTAATACTTTGGTGACTATCGCAATTGAGCTAATCCCACGATGATTACCACAGTCATTGCGTATTCCCTTCTTGAAGATGGGAACAATCAATGACTCGCTCCATATTAACGGAATACCCTCCTCGTTCCAAATGTCACGGAGCAAGGCGGTTAGTGATTTTATCAACGCCTCACCACCCAGTTAGAAAAGAACTGGAGGAAGTTCGTCGGGACCTGCCGCTTTCCCCCGCCTTAGTGATCGAATACATGACTCTACTTCTACTTCCGATGGGGGCTCAAGTGATACCACCCAAGGAGTCACAGTTGTTGACACGGGAGTAACTACACTAGCGTGCGGCCAGCTAAACTGTTCCTTGAAGTACTGGGCCCATCGGTCAAGCCTTTGCTGTTTGTTATGGATGGGTTCTCCATTTCTATCGCAAATCGTTTCACTGACCTGAGTTCGCCGTCCACTGGTGTCACGAATAAGTTTGAACAGTCTTTGACTGTGACCTGAAGCAACTGCTATTTCCATTTCTTTCGGCTACCTTGACCCACCAATTTTTGCGATCATTCTTAAGGCTTTTGTAACTTGTCTTTGCAGCTTTCTCCGCATCTTATTCATCTCCTTACGATTCGAAAGCTGACACTTTTTCTCCATTATACTCAGCGACTCTTGCGAGATCCAGTGTCTTTGATGGACAACGGATCTAGGACCATAGGCGAAACCTGCTGCCACGTGCATCGCCTGTTTGATATGAGCCCAATGCTCATCTACATTACTGTTCTCCGTGGATCCTAGCTCATGTGCTAACTTCTGCTCATAACGGGTGCGTACTTCTGGATCACACAAACGTTGCACGGCTAATCCGGTTTGCGGTTTGCGACGATGACCAAGGAGCTGGAGAGATAATCGCATCAAAACTAAGGCATGGTCCGACTCTACGTACGTGGACCAGTAAGATCTACAGTTCTGAACAGAACTGCGCTACCGGTAGCTCACGGCGATATGACCAATTTGACTCAAAGTATCTGTAGAGTTAGAGCGCCATGTCGCTGTGTGACGCGAGCTGTGTCGGAAACTGGTGCTAGACAAGAACAATCGGTTGTCTGCACAAAACTGGAGAAGCCTATCCCCGTTATCCGTACGCTCAGCAGGTAAAGCACAACGCCCACCTAAACAGCGTTCTGACACACTAAGTTTGCCAACTTGTGCATTGAAGTCACCAGCTAGCATTACAATGTCGGAACCTTTACTGCTGCGAACGAGAGTGGCGAGGGCATCATAGAACTCATCTTTCTGCAAGTCTGAGCTGCAGTCCGTTGGGGCGTACGCCGAGATCACGAACAAATTGCGTTTAACACAACTATCCTTTCGAACGCCGACTGACCCTTGGAGTCTCACAGCACATAAACGACTGTCAATCGGGATCCAGTCTAAAAGGGCAGCCTCAGCCTTGTCAGTTAAGACAATTCCTACACCACGTTGACCCACAGCTCTAGCTGCTTCGTCTCCTGAGGTGCGCAGAATATACCTCGATGAGATACCAGGAGCAGTTAGCTGAATTACATTGCTCGAATCCTGGATACGCGTTTCGCTTAAGCAGCAGACGTCAATCTTCAGAGAGTTCATTGTGAGGGCTAGGCACGCCTGCTGACCGGCCTGCATGAGTGTACGCACGTTGAACGAGCCGAGATTCAGAGGCTGACGAGGCTTGATAAAATGTGAGTTACCAGGCAGGGGATTATTCCCGATACTATTTGACAGTGAATCGTTGCGAGTATCGACCGTGTTATCAGTGGGAGTATTATGGGTGGATAGATGGGGCAAAGAGGGATGGTTAGGGACAGAAGACAAAGGTTGAATAAAAGAGAGGGAACTCTGAGCAGTAGCACACTTATCACTACCCACCCCGCTCGATACAGTGGGCAGCGCGGTTCTGATTAGCCTGCGCGACGACCGATGCAGTATGGAATTCTTTGTATTCGTGCAGTTCATGGGAGATGTTGGACTGGTACTGCTAGGGTGTCCAGCCGCAAAGCAGGAGAACGATTAGGGTCTTCATCCAAAGCCTTTAGTTCTAACAAGAACCTATCCGCAAGGCAGCGGGATGGCTTAGTGGAAGCCCATTTGCTTGGATCAATTATTCTCCCACTGATTTTGCCGACTGAGTCGCCAGCTCAAATCGACCCCCAACCTGGAGGACCAGGAGACTGGACTTTGTCTGACCTCTACCCATTGATCTGTCGGGTGTGATTGCATCTCCGGCTTAAAGAAGCCATCCTTTATAGCTCTTTGGGTCATAGAGGCGCGCAAGCCATCACACCACGTCAAGGTGCAGTCTCGTCGTGATGGTCAGGGAAGTCATCTCTCACCAGTGTTGTTCAGCTGTGCAGTCGACTGGACAATGAACAAAGCCTTGACTAATTTTCCGGGTTTCCAATGGAGTCTAATGGTGCACATCTCGGATCTGGAGTTTTCAGACGACGTTGTCGTGCTAGGGGGTTCTCCCGTCACACTGCAGCCAGTTTTGGACCAACTCGATTACTTCTCGAAGGCTTTTGGTCTCGAAGTCAATTTACCGAAAACAAAGGCTTTGTCAGTAGTCAGACGATCGAGTATGTACCATCGTTCAAGTATCGAGTCAACTCTGCTTCCGAATGGTCAGGCGAAGGACGAAGTACTGTCAAGGGTTGACAATGTACGGAACGCGTTTCTTCAGCTTCGGCGTGAGAACTACGTTGTGACCCCCGGGAAACCTGTACACTCGATCTCAGCTTGCGACTCCGATCACTCCAGTCCGCTGTGGTAAGTCAGAAGACAGCAGCTCTACTCGCCAAAAATATGTCTTTCACAGAAATTACTATGGTGTATATAAAGTGAAAATCGAGCGCTCCCGAACTTGGGCGTCCAGTTGGGTTCAAGCCTTGTTGGACCGATTAGGTTGGTAAAATGTTTTGCCGTATTGATTAGTGATCCGCTGACCCGATTTGTTTTGGACTGTAGATGAATGCTCTATCAGCAAAAGGATTTATGTCATGATTGGTCCGATAATTTATTGACTTGATTGTTCAGTTCGGCCTGGCTCGCTCGAGTTGGGTAATAGCTTGCCTAAAAAAGTTTTTTCTTCGTTTTAACTTCCTAACAGTGTGCTATGGTGTTGGAGCGAATTTAGCCTTCGAACTAAGATTCGCGTAGTTACTGCCCTTATGGAGAGTTACAAATTCTTGGTCACGACTCTTTATGGCTTCTGTTATCCCTTTCGGATTGGAACGTGAAGGATGAAGAGCATACAACTAAGAAATGTTTCTCGAAGGAGATTTCTGGGTATATCATAACTCACGGCCACCCGTCCCGCAGAAGGGGTTTTCTTGTGAACTCTAACAGGACCCTTTATCTTATAAGTCTGACCCACAAGGCACTGGGAATTTGACCCAGCACGGGAACGTAGCCGAATAGCCCGTGAAGAAACTTCTGGTCTGTCACGTGAGACATGTTTGTTGTTCCTATCCTGTCTTGCCGTCGCTGGTGCTTTACCGTTGATCCGCTTTTTGGACTTGGTCCTTAGTCCGTAGCCCCAGGTAACCCGAAATCCCCCCGGAACGATTTAGCTCGTTTTCGCGCTTCACCATTGAACGTATCGATGGTCTATTTCCTGACAGTTGCAGCCGAAGAAGCGGCAAAGGACGAGTTCTACGCCAGGCTAAAAGAGATGATAAACAGCGTCGCGAAACGTGTCATTCTCCTGGTTGCGGGGAACCGGAACACCTCCACCCAGTCAACTAGATACATCTTGGGAGAATATAGTCTCGGACAGCAGTGCAGCAATGGTGAACGCCCCGTCAACTTTGCAGACTTCAGCAGCCTAGTCGTCACCAACACCCGCTTCCAATATCCCAGAAAGCACTTGCTAACGAGGTATACTAATAAAAGTCCCACAGTACACCAGATTGACTACATTCTCATACGTCACGCTGGTCATCTTTGATTGAAGATTACCGGTCCCACCAAGGCGCGGAGACTGATAACAAGAATGGCACCGATCACACCCTCGTCCGTGCACGCTTCAAGATCCACCTAACCAAGCGCCGCAAAAACTGTGCCTCGAAGCGGATTAACACAGCAGCGTTAGGATAACCGAGAAAGCGTCAAGCGGTCTTATACGCTCTTGCCTCCCATCTAGTCACTACGTCCTTAGGTAAAGAAGTATGGGTTGAAAATCAGTGGACTTCACTTAAGATACCGATCCAGCAATCCACTTCAGATGGGCCGGGCATTAGGTGACAACGACGACGACAGAAAGACGACTCCCCAGTTAACCGGGAAGGCTAGAGATGCCTACCTAAATGGTCACCCAGACTTACGTGATATCCGACAAAAAGCCACCCGTTCGGCCAAGAGCGATCGCAACAACTACTGGACCGAAATCATGGAAACCATGGAGATTGCGGCTACTTGCGCTGACTTCTCAAAGCTCTTCCGTCTAACTTGTACTGCATCTTGTAAGCCACATTCGGCAGAACTCCTCCTTCGCGATGCTACCGAGCTACTCATTCATGAACATTCCAAAAAGATGCGATGGTGGACCGAACACTTTGATTGTCTACTAAACCGTCCCGTAGCAAGTTCTGTGAACCGAACTCCAGCAATTTAGAGCGAGATCTATGAAATTAATAACAATCTACGAAGGCGAGATGATATCATCGATACAATATACAAGGCGGAAGACCGGAAAGCTCTTGGAAATGGCATTGCACTGGGGATATATAAGTCGTGTCTCACGACACTGCTCGAGTCATTCCACGGCATGTTTTGCCCAATCTGAGGATAAACAGTTCCCGGTGGACTGGGGGACTTCGGTATTGCTCCATTTTACAAAGTGTGACGATCGAATAACGTGCCCAAACTACCATGGCATCAGTTTAATCGACGTGGCCGCGTAAATATTCTCCGCGCTTCTTTTGAACCGCTTCTCAGCGGTGTGGGACGCGCACACAATCCCCAGTCAAGGAGGCTCCCTCCGTGGTAAAGGGTGTGTGGACTAAATATTCATTCTCCGCCGAGTATTAGAACATCGGTGCAAGTTTCAGCATCCGACCGCAGCTCATTCTATTGACTTTCGGACTGCCTTTGACTCAGTTAACAGAGAATTGTTATGGACCATACTACAAGCGGATAAAATACCCTAAAAGCTTGTCAGCATCGTGAAGTCGTACTACGCAGAGACGTATTCGAGAATACGCATCTGCGGGGAGGAATCCGGTGACTTCCCTCTAAACTCCGGTGTCAGACAAGGCTGTCCCTTGTCGTCAGTGCTGTTCAACTACTCCATCGATTGGATAATGCATCAGACGCTCACTGATTACCATGGTATTCAACTGAGCATTGATGCTTTCCTCATCGATCCAAAATTCGCAGACGATATCGTCATCCTTGGAAGTAGCCCAACTGCCCCATAGCCCCTTCTGAATGACGTAGAATCTTTTGCAAACTCCCTGGGACTAGAGATCAACATGCCGAAGAACAAAATCCATTCAACATACAACACAGTCCATTCTCTCGATATATTTGAATGGCGAACCAATTGAGCGCGTCTCGGCGTTCAAATATCTGGGCTCCACTATTCGCCCAAACAGTTGAGCTAAAGACGAAGTCAAGTTGCGCATTGACAATCCGAGACATGCGTTTCTCTGGCTTTGCAATGCACTCTGGGTGCGTAGCGAAATCAAACTCCGGGTCACACTCCGCATCTTCTGGGTCGCTATCCGTCCAATACTAGTCTGCGGTTATTATACGTGGTCAGTATGCGTCGGGGACATCAGGAAGCTGTAAGTGTTTTGGACGGATACCAAAAGTGGCCTGGTACGACATGCTTCCAATGAGACAATAAGACAAGCGTTTTGCCATCGGGAAACTGTCAGTGTCCGTCCAACGCTGATGTTTGTAGTGATCTGGACAAATCCTACGATGTCCGGGCACAAATCTCAAAACAGTGACTCCCTTCCCTGTTTTATATCCAGGATGGCGTTGTGGCCTTTGAGGATCGCTGGAAACATGGGTCAGTACTGTCGAATCGGACGTTGAGGGTTAGAACTCCAGTCCGCCTACGGCTTGACCAACTCATCTAACTATGTTCCGATCGTGGCCTATTCCTAGCGAGTACAAATCTCTCGCGCAGAAAGCGGCACCGACTAACCTGACGTACTCCTGCGCCTCCACAGCGTTGGGACCAGATTGACCACATTGCTGTCGCTTACCGCTGGCGCTGATCAATTTAATTTTCTCGATCATTTTGACCCACGTCTGTGGACACTGGTTACGCTCTTGTCCGCGTACGTCTTAGCCTACGTCTCGTCGGTGGCCGAATCAATCCCGAAGACAACCGTTCCCCACAGCTATTACTGGACGATAATTATTGATCTGCTTCCAAAGCAGAATTATTTGCCAGGTTATCGGTGCAGTCAAGTGCCCAGGATCCAAAAGAGTGATGGACAGAGACTCAGCGAGCTCTATTTGAGGCTGCTAATGCTGCCCAAGGTTCAGCAATCAGACAAAAACAAACGATAGACATCTGCTTACTCAGTTGCGCTGTTGGATACTCGCAGATCGCTACTTCCTGATTCCAGATAGGATGATGTACAAAGATGCGGTAAACGCCAACTGATTCGGAGCCTGAGAAACGACCGTGAGCAGTGATGGGTGGCGAAGTGTAGAGAGATGGTAAAAGCTGCGGTGATTGGAAGCACCCAAAAGCTTTTCCGTCTGATCAGGAATGCTGGTCCCCGAAAGCCAGGCGTTGAGGAACTGATCAAAGAGACGGATGACTTATTGATTTAGACTCAAGAGCGTCGTCTAGTTCGTTGGATGGAGCATTTCGAGAAGCTGTGCAAAAGACCCTTACCTACGTCAGGTTTTCTGACTAGCACGATGATTCTGGTTGCAAATACCGGTCCCCCTTCGGGAACGGAGGTTCTGTGTGGGATAGGCTACCTTAAACGCTATAAGGCGGCTGGACCAGATAAGTCGCCTCCGTCTGTTTTCATAGACGGTTGCTCAATATTGTTATTGGAGTTAAAAAAACTCATATTGATATCGAATAAAAAACAAGTTCCAACGAGTTGGGTCCACGTACGTAGAGTCGGACCATGCGTTAGTTTTAATGCGATTATCTCCAGCTCCATGGTCATCGCCGCAAACCGCAAACCGGATTAGCCGTGCAACGTTTGTGTGATCCAGAAGTCCGCACCCGGTATGAGCCGAAGTTAGCACATGAGCTAGGATCCACGGAGAACAGTAATGTAGATGAGCATTGGGCTCATATCAAACAGGCGATGCACGTGGCAGCAGGTTTCGCCTATGGTCCTAGATCCGTTGTCCATCAAAGACACTGGATCTCGCAAGAGTCGCTGAGTATAATGGAGAAAAAGTGTCAGCTTTCGAATCGTAAGGAGATGAATAAGATGCGGAGAAAGCTGCAAAGACAAGTTACAAAAGCCTTAAGAATGATCGCGAAAATTGGTGGGTCAAGGTAGCCGAAGAAATGGAAGTGGCAGCTGCTTCATGTCACAGTCAAAGACTGTTCAAACTTATTCGTGACACCAGTGGACGGCGCATCCAGGTCAGTGAAACGATTTGCGATAGAAATGGAGAACCCATCCATAACAAACAGCAAAGGCTTGACCGATGGGCCCAGTACTTCAAGGAACAGTTTAGCTGGCCGCACGCTAGTGTAGTTACTCCCGTGTCAACAACTGTGACTCCTTGGGTGGTATCACTTGAGCCCCCATCGGAAGTAGAAGTAGAGTCATGTATTCGATCACTAAGGCGGGGGAAAGCGGCAGGTCCCGACGAACTTCCTCCAGTTCTTTTCTAACTGGGTGGTGAGGCGTTGATAAAATCACTAACCGCCTTGCTCCGTGACATTTGGAACGAGGAGGGTATTCCGTTAATATGGAGTGAGTCATTGATTGTTCCCATCTTCAAGAGGGGAATACGCAATGACTGCAGTAATCATCGTGGGATTAGCTCAATTGCGATAGTCACCAAAGTATTAGCTTCGATTTTGCTGCATCGTCTTACACCGGCTCGCGAGAGGAATGTCCGCGAACAGCAGGCTGGATTCCGCCCAGGTCGAGGATGTATCGACCAGATTTCTACTCTTCGCCGACTACTTGAAGCGCGTCACACGCACCGCCGACCGACAATAATGCTTTTCTTAGACTTGAAAGGCGCCTTCGATTCAGTTGATCGAGCAGCGCTTTTCAGTGTTCTTCATCGAAAAGGTATACCCCAGAAGTTCGTGAACCTAATGAGATCATTGTATTCTCATACTTCTGGCCGCGTTAGAGTTTACGGTGAACTATCCGGTCGGTTCGAAACGACCAGTGTTGTTCGACAAGGATGCCCTTTGTCTCCATTCCTGTTCAACTTCGTCATGGACGAAATAATGAAGAGTGCGTTGCAAAATCTTCAGGATGTAGGCGTCGAACTAGGAAATAGTGAAAAGCTATGTGACCTAGATTACACAGACGACGTTGTCTGCTTGTTCGAATGCACGGAACATGCTCAGCGTGCACTAGATAATCTCGCAAGAGCTGTAGCTCCATTCGGCATGCGCTTTGCACCTTCAAAGTGCAAGGTGATATTACAAGACTGGACATCAACGATTCCGAGGTTGATGCTTGATGGGGAGGTGCTGTCAGTTGTCGACCACTTCACCTACCTCGGCAGCAGCGTGATGACGGATGGGATCACGGTAGTAGAGGTGAGTACGCGGATATCCAAGGCTCGAGCGGCGTACGCTGGACTGAAGCACTTGTGGCGCCGACCTGATATTTCACTGAAGTTGAAAGGTCGTGTATACTGTGCCACTGTGCGTTCAGTTTTGTTGTATGGTTGCGAAACTTGGAGTCTGCGTGCTGAAGATATTCGTCGTCTTGAGGTTTTCGACCATCGATGTTTACGTAGTATCGCTAAGATCGGGTGGATTAGCCGAGTAAGCAACGATGAGGTCAGAAAGCGAGTATTGGGTACTAATTCAGAGAACGTTCTGTCACAACGTATCCAGCTTAGTAGACTTCGTTGGTTGGAACACGTGTTATGTATGGCAAACACACGTCCACCGTACCGTGTCCTAGTCTCCGTTCCTCCTTGGGAGTGGAAGAGACCACGTGGAGGTCAACAGATAACGTGGCAGCGAGGAATGATAAAATGTACAGCAAACTTAGTAAAAGTAGGTGCCTCACGTCTTCGTGGTTGGGGTCCGAAAGATCCGTCTACCAGTTGGCTGGAGACACTGAAGGATATGGCAGCGAACCGCGAACAGTGGCGATCGTGTTGTCACTTTCTATCGAATCAGAATGACTGATCGATGTGCGTTTGTACAGTGAGACTGTGTATTCCGTGTGTTGGCTACTAGGGCATTCTTTCCTTTTCCCACCCATGTAGGTCCACTCCCTGTCCATCTTATATATTCAAACTTTCTAATTTAACGTGCAACATGGTGAGAAAGGCAGTGGTCAGTGGGGCTTGCCCCACTGTTTAACGCTGTACGATGATGATGATCCGGAGCTGATTGCGGACGCCGAAGATTCTTCGCCATACCCTAAAGGCATTCAAGATTAACCGAGTCAAAGGCAGCCCAGAATCAGTAAAACAGGCTATTGTTGGCTGTTGGAACCTGCAGTGGTGTTCCAGTACTCAACGAAAAGTGGAGATTTGGTCCACAAAATATCTGTCACGGCGGAAACCCTCTTGGTTCGGTCGAGTGAGGAGTCTCTTGCAACTGAGAAGCGACTGAGTAGCACTACGCAGAAAATCTTTGTAGCAAAGTCAATTAAACTGATCCCTCGGTAGTTCTCGTACGCTGTCTTGTCTACTATCATAGGAATGGGTAACAGAATAGAGGCATCCCAGCCCGTTGGAAATGTCTGTCCTTCTCGGATAGATTGGAACAGCACGTGCACCCTGTCTATTAGTGATGACAAACAGGTCCTATACACTCCTGGTGGTATGCTATCCTCTCCAGTAGCTTTCCTGTTTCTCAGCCGGTTGACGAGCCCGGCGATTTCCGTCATACATCATCATCATCATCATCGTACAGCGTTAAACAGTAGGGCAAGCCCCACTGACCACTGCCTTTCTCACCATGTTGCACGTTAAATTAAAAAGTATGAATATACAAGATGGACAGGGACTGGACCTACATGGGTGGGAAAAGGAAAGAATGCCCTAGTAGCCAACACACGGAATACACAGTCTAACTGTACAAACGCACATCGATCAGTCATTCTGATTCGATAGAAAGTGACAACACGATCGCCACTGTTCGCGGTTCGCTGCCATATCCTTCAGTGTCTCCAGCCAACTGGTAGACGGATCTTTCGGACCCCAACCACGAAGACGTGAAGCACCTACTTTTCCTAAGTCTGCTGTACATTTTCTCATTCCTCGCTGCCACGTCATCTGTTGACCTCCACGTGGTCTCTTCCACTCCCTAGGAGGGGCGGAGAATAGGACACGGTACGGTAGACGTGTGTTTGCCATACGTAACACGTGTCCCAACCAACGAAGTCTACTAAGCTGGATACGTTGTGACAGAACGTTCTCTGAATTAGTACCCAATACTCGCTTTCTGACCTCATCGTTGCTTACTCGGCTATTCCACCCAATCCTAGCGATACTACGTAAACATCGATGGTCGAAAACCTCAAGACGACGAATATCTTCAGCACGCAGACTCCAAGTTTCGCAACCGTACAACAAAACTGAACGCACAGTGGCACAGTATACACGACCTTTCAACTTCAGTGAAATATCGGATCGGCGCCACAAGTGCTTCAGTCCAGCGTACGCCGCTCGAGCTTTGGATATCCGCGTACTCACCTCTACTACCGTGATCCCATCCGTCGTCACGCAGCTACCGAGGTAGGTGAAGTGGTCGACAACTGACAGCACCTCCCCATCAAGCATCAACCTCGGAATCGTTGACGTCCAGTCTTGTAACATCACCTTGCACTCTGAAGGTGCAAAGCGCATGCCGAATGGAGCTACAGCTCTTGCGAGATTATCTAGTGCACGCTGAGCATGTTCCGTGCATTCGAACAAGCAGACAACGTCGTCTGCGTAATCTAGGTCACATAGCTTTTCACTATTTCCTAGTTCGACGCCTACATCCCGAAGATTTTGCAACGCACTCTTCATTATTTCGTCCATGACGAAGTTGAACAGGAATGGAGACAAAGGGCATCCCTGCCGAACACCACTGGTCGTTTCGAACCGACCGGATAGTTCACCGTAAACCCTTACGCGGCCAGAAGTATGAGAATACAATGATCTCATTAGGTTCACGAACTTCTGGGGTATACCTTTTCGATGAAGAGTACTGAAAAGCGATGTTCGATCAACTGAATCGAAGGCGCCTTTCAAGTCTAAGAAAAGCATTATTGTCGGTCGGCGGTGCGTGTGACGCGTTTCAAGTAGTCGGCGAAGAGTAAAAATCTGGTCGATGCATCCTCGACCTGGGCGGAATCCAGCCTGCTGTTCGCGGACATTCCTCTCGCGAGCCGGTGTAAGACGATGCAGCAAAATCGAAGCTAATACTTTGGTGACTATCGCAATTGAGCTAATCCCACGATGATTACCACAGTCATTGCGTATTCCCTTCTTGAAGATGGGAACAATCAATGACTCACTCCATATTAACGGAATACCCTCCTCGTTCCAAATGTCACGGAGCAAGGCGGTTAGTGATTTTATCAACGCCTCACCACCCAGTTAGAAAAGAACTGGAGGAAGTTCGTCGGGACCTGCCGCTTTCCCCCGCCTTAGTAATGGAATACATGACTCTACTTCTACTTCCGATGGGGGCTCAAGTGATACCACCCAAGGAGTCACAGTTGTTGACACGGGAGTAACTACACTAGCGTGCGGCCAGCTAAACTGTTCCTTGAAGTACTGGGCCCATCGGTCAAGCCTTTGCTGTTTGTTATGGATGGGTTCTCCATTTCTATCGCAAATCGTTTCACTGACCTGGATGCGCCGTCCACTGGTGTCACGAATAAGTTTGAACAGTCTTTGACTGTGACATGAAGCAGCTGCCACTTCCATTTCTTCGGCTACCTTGACCCACCAATTTTCGCGATCATTCTTAAGGCTTTTGTAACTTGTCTTTGCAGCTTTCTCCGCATCTTATTCATCTCCTTACGATTCGAAAGCTGACACTTTTTCTCCATTATACTCAGCGACTCTTGCGAGATCCAGTGTCTTTGATGGACAACGGATCTAGGACCATAGGCGAAACCTGCTGCCACGTGCATCGCCTGTTTGATATGAGCCCAATGCTCATCTACATTACTGTTCTCCGTGGATCCTAGCTCATGTGCTAACTTCTGCTCACAACGGGTGCAAACGTCTGGATCACACAAACGTTGCACGGCTAATCCGGTTTGCGGTTTGCGACGATGGCCATGGAGCTGGAGATAATCGCATTAAAACTAAGGCATGGTCCGACTCTACGTACGTGGACCAGTAAGATCTACAGTTCTGAACAGAACTGCGCCATCGGTAGCTTACGGCGATATGGTCAATTTGACTAAAAGTACCTGCAGAGTTAGAGCGCCATGTCGCTGTGCGACGCGAGCTGTGTCGGAAATTTGTGCTAGACAAGAACAATCGATTGTCTGCACAAAACTGGAGAAGCCTATCCCCGTTATCCGTACGCTCAGCAGGTAAAGCACAACGCCCACCTAAACAGCGTTCTGACACACTAAGTTTGCCAACTTGTGCATTGAAGTCACCAGCTAGCATTACAATGTCGGAACCTTTACTGCTGCGAACGAGAGTGGCGAGGGCATCATAGAACTCATCTTTCTGCAAGTCTGAGCTGCAGTCCGTTGGGGCGTACGCCGAGATCACGAACAAATTGCGTTTAACACAACTATCCTTTCGAACGCCGACTGACCCTTGGAGTCTCACAGCACATAAACGACTGTTAACAGGGATCCAGTCTAATAGGGCAGCCTCAGCCTTGTCAGTCAAGACAATTCCTACACCACGTTGACCCACAGCTCTAGCTGCTTCGTCTCCTGAAGTGCACAGAATATACCTCGATGAGATACCAGGAGCAGTTAGCTGAATTACACTGCTCGAATCCTGGATACGCGTTTCGCTTAAGCAGCAAACATCAATCTTCAGAGAGTTCACTGTGAGGGCTAGGCACGCCTGCTGACCGGCCTGCATGAGTGTACGCACGTTGAAGGAGCCGAGATTCAGAGGCTGACGGGGCTTGAGAAAATGTGAGTTACCAGACAGAGGATTATTCCCGACACTATTTGACAGTGAATCGTTGCGAGTATCAACCGTGTTATCAGTGGGAGCATTATGGGTGGATAGATGGGGCAAAGAGGGATGGTTAGGGACAGAAGACAAAGGTTGAATAACTTAGTGGCTCGAAGTTGATTTCGTACACCTCTACACTCGGGGAGGGTGGAAGGTCCGCGGTGTGATCGGAAGTTCGATTGGGAGGTCAGTCAAATCACTACTCAATGTTCGATTTTTCTTCTCTGTTCGGGGATAATCCAGCCTTCCGCATCACGTAAGACGGACTCAGGTTTGCATCGCCTATTCGAAGCACTCCGAATGAGTGGAAATAATTTGCCGAAGTCACCAGTACCGGAAATTGTCTCCATCATCTCTGCCACTCCGATCCAGTACCTCTTGCAATTGACTTTAGTCGAGCACGAGGCCTCTCGCTGTAGTTTTCGGCGTTCAATCCTTCCCACTACTAGGGCTTCCTGGGCCTTGGCTGATAGTTACAAGGTGGTCTCTGAGATCCAGTCTTTTAAACGTTTTCCAGTTCCCCCTAACTCTTTCCGAGCTATCTCCTTGACTACCTTCCACTGTTCTTCTACGGAGGACCCATTCGTTTGCACGCTGGTTACAGCAGCCAGCCGGAATGCGATAGCGTTCGAGAGCCTTGAGCGTTTCTGATATTTCCAGAACTGCAACATTGATTCGGCTCTGTACTGAGACTTTCAGGTGCTTAGACGGATGGATTTTGAAGCGTGCACGTACAAGGACATGGTCTGTACCATTCGCGTTTCCCCACTACTGCGCCACAATACGCTTGACAGTCCTCTACTGATGAAGCCCAACGCGATCGTGCCAGAATGATTTATTTGATGCGCTGTGTGACCATCCTTTGAGTACCAGATTAACAAATGTTTTCTGGGGTGTTGGAAACGAGTGTTGCAGATGACTAATCTGTTAGCATCGACCAGGTTCACAGGCGGTTTCCAGTCTCACAACGTTGACCAAGTCCGAACTTTCCTAGGACATGGCGAGTGGACTCACCCGAGAGGCCTGTTTGTGCTTTCCAGTCACCAGCGATGAAAAGCATATCACTGCTTGAAACACGATTCACTATATCTTGTAATTTGTCGTAGAAGTCACCTTTCGTTGCATTTTCAGTCGCATTTGTCGGTGCACAGATAGCAGTCATCGACAAATTCTGGAGAGTCCTTGAAGCGTGCTAGGGCCAACCTCGAAGAAATCGGTTCCCAAGAAATCAGGGCGCTGTTGGTATTTTTACTCAGGTCGAATGCGACACCATGGTGTTCGGAGTTATCCTCAGGCCCACTGTGGTAGAGCCAATAAACTGTATCCACTCCCGGAACCTTAACACACCGAATGCCGGAGCAGGATAGTGGAACTTCCGAAAGGCAAGCAGTCTACATGTTAGTCATGTAGTGTTCGCATTGTAATACTCTGGCTACCTACATCTAGTAGCGTCTTTACATTCCAACAGGCTGTTAGTCTGTTCTCTACAGCAGAGAATTCGAGCTCGCTGCCTTGTCACCTCAACCACTGGGACACGAGGAGCGTCGTTTACTGGGGACGCCGTAGCATGATCAGAGCGCGTGAGTTCACAATAATCCATGGAGTGTCATGGGAATAGTGATACGAAGCAGTGGTCCCAGCACCATTCGGGACTTTTGAGATTCCGTAGCCCAGTCCTGTCTTTTTTGTTCGAATATCCGTCTTTAGCCTTTGCACTTCCTAGTGCAACTTGCAAGGCAGCGGTAGCAACGGCCTTATTTGGTAGCGGGCCGCATACGCCACGTCATAGTGCAGTCAGCAGACTTATGTATTATTTTAGAAAGAAAAATGTCAGCCAAGCAAAGACCCACTACATCCTCAGGCACTGTCGCTGATTGTCCGAAGCCACTTATTCAGTGAGCCTTATACTGCTTTATTCACGACTAACCACCGGTTTGGTGGCCGTGCTCCTATCTGCGACTTGAGGACACGACCGGCAGCATGCAGCTCTGCTCGAGATCAATGCAACCTGACCTAGTGGGACTCTAGGTGGTTCTCCGTTCCAAGTCTCAAGGTCTGGTTGCCGGTTATCCTAAAGTGCAGCGGGCCTTCGTAGCTATGGGGTATATACCTTTCCCACCGCACCAATGCCCAAGCGTGTAATAAAAATTTAAAAAATACCCAGTATCTACATGAACGATGAACAGAGATCAATCAGGCCCTACTTGAGGCTTCCAATGCTTCCCAGAGCCAAACAACCAGACACACAAAGAAACGGTGAATATATATACATCCTCAGATGCACTATCAGATGCGCGCAGATCGATTTCTCTTGATTCCAGGTATTACGACATTCGGAGATGATTCAAAAGCCAATTGATTCGGAGCCTGAGAAATGACCATGAGCACCATCATCGTACAGCATTAAACAGCAGCACAAGCCCCACTGACCACTGAACATGTTGCACGCGGCAATAGAGAGAATGAATATACAAGATGGACAGGGATTGGACTTTCAGAGGTGGGAAAAGAACATCCCAGCAGCCAACACACAGAATATACAGTCTAACTGTACAAACGCACGTCGATCAATCATTCTGACTCGACAGAAAGTAACAACACGACAGCCACTGTTCACGGTTCCCTGCCATATCCTCCAGTGTCTCCAGACAACTGGTTGGTGGATCTTTTGGACCCCAACCACGAAGACGTGAAGCACCTACTTTTCCTAGCTTCGCTTTACATATTCTGATTCCTCGCTGCCACGTCATCTCCAGACCTCCGCAAAGCTTTTTCCACTCTCAAGGAAGAACAAAAAAACAGTGCATGGTAGTCTAGACGTGAGTTTACTATACGCAACACGTGTCCCAATCAACGAAGTCTACTAAGCTGGATACGTTTTGACAGAATATTCTCTGAACCGGTACCTACCACTCGGTATCTGAACTCAACATTCCTCACTCGGTCATCCCATCCAATCTTAGCAATACCAAGCAAACGTCGATGATCAAAAACCACAAGACAATGAAGATCTTCCGCATGCAAACTCCATGTCTCGCAACCATACAACCATACAACAGAACTGAGTGCACCGCTGCACAGTGTACACGATCTTCCAACTTCGGTGAAATATCAGGTCGGCACCACAAGTGCTTCGGTTTAGAGTACGCCACTCGAGTCTTGGAAATCCGCGTGCTCACCTCTACTACTGTGCTCCCATAGGTCGTCACGCTGCTGCCGAGGTAGGTGAAGTGGTAGACAATTCCCAGCACTTCCCCACCGAGCATCAAGCTCGGAATTGTTGACGTCCAGTATTGTAACATCACCTTGCACTTTGAAGGTGCAAAGCGCATGCCGAATGGAGCTACAGCTCTCGCGATTCTATCTAGTGCACGTTGAGCATGTTCCGTGCATTCGAACAAACAGACAACATCGTCTGCGTAATCTACGTCACATAACTTTCCACGATTTCCTAGTTCGGCGCCTACATCCTGAAGATTTTGCAACGCACTTTCCACTATTTCGTCCATGACGAAGTTGAACAGGAATGGAGACGTGGGACATCTTTTTCGAACACCGCTGGTCGTTTCGAACCGACCGGATCAGTTTCAGTTTACGCAACCATTAACCTCGCACTTCTGTGCACTGGCTTTTGTTGCTACCTTCCGGCATCGTTCAGTAGAGGGCAAACAGAATAGAAGCATAGTGACGAAGATCCAAAATGTCAAAGTACCAAGAAGAAATCAAGACGACAACGAATGAGTCCGAATGCAACTACGCCACTGACCGCGACACCTAGCCATATCATTTAATGTCTTCAGCCATTTAGTAGGCGGACACGTGGACCCCAAACTGGAAGTCTAACACGTCCCACTCGGCCAAGTCCATTGGTCAAGGTTTTCATACCGCCGACCAACAATACTGATTTTCTTAGACTTGAAAGGCGCCTTCGATTCAGTTGATCGAGCAGCGCTTTTCAGTGTTCTTCATCGAGATGGTATACCCCAGAAGTTTGTGAACCTAATGAGATCATTGTATTCTCATACTTCTGGCCGCGTTAGAGTTTACGGTGAACTATCCGGTCGGTTCGAAACGACCAGTGTTGTTCGACAAGGATGCCCTTTGTCTCCATTCCTGTTCAACTTCGTCATGGACGAAATGATGGAGAGTGCGCTGCAAAATCTTCAGGATGTAGGGGTCGAACTAGGAGATAGTGAAAAGCTATGTGACCTAGATTACGCAGACGATGTTGTCTGTTTGTTCGAATGCACGGAACATGCTCAACGTGCACTAGATAGAATCGCGAGAGCTGTAGCTCCATTCGGCATGCGCTTTGCACCTTCAAAGTGCGAGGTGATGTTACAATACTGGACGTCAACAATTCCGAGCTTGATGCTCGGTGGGGAAGTGCTGGGAATTGTCCACCACTTCACCTACCTCGGCAGCAGCGTGACGACCTATGGGAGCACAGTAGTAGAGGTGAGCACGCGGATTTCCAAGACTCGAGTGGCGTACTCTAAACCGAAGCACTTGTGGTGCCGACCTGATATTTCACCGAAGTTGGAAGATCGTGTATACTGTGCTACAGTGCGGTCAGTTTTGTTGTATGGTTGCGGTACTTAGAGTCTGCGTGCTGAAGATATTCGTCGTCTTGAGGTTTTCGACGATCGATGTTTACGTAGTATCGCTAAGATCAGGTGGATTAGCCGAGTAAGCAACGATGAGGTCAGAAAGCGAGTATTGGGTACTAATTCAGAGAACGTTCTGTCACAACGTATCCAGCTTAGTAGACTTCGTTGGTTGGGACACGTGTTACGTATGGCAAACACACGTCTACCGTATCGCGTCCTATTCTCCGTTCCTCCTAGGAAGTGGAAGAGACCACGTGGAGGTCAACAGATGACGTGGCAGCGAGGAATGAGAAAATGTACAGCAAACTTAGTAAAAGTAGGTGCCTCACGTCTTCGTGGTTGGGGTCCAAAAGATCCGTCTACCAGTTGGCTAGAGGCACTGAAGGATATGGCAGCGAACCGCGAACAGTGGCGATCGTGTTGTCACTTTCTATCGAATCAGAATGACTGATCGATGTGCGTTTGTACAGTGAGACTGTGTATTCCGTGTGTTGGCTACTAGGGCATTCTTTCCTTTTCCCACCCATGTAGGTCCACTCCCTCTCCATCTAGTATATTCATACTTTCTAATTCAGCGTGCAACATGGTGAGAAAGACAGTGGTCAGTGGGGCTTGCCCTACTGTTTAACGCTGTAAGATGATGATGATGAATCGACGATTTTGCCGAATTTGGAGAAAGACAACAGGTCCTCCTGTGAAAATCACAGGAGAATAAGTTTGGTTAGAATCGCATCTAAACTGCTCGCTGGTGTTAATCTCCGTTGTTTATGAAGTGCCCGTGAACAGTACTCGCGCGAGAATCTGGCCGGGTTTAGACCTGGTCAAGAATACAAGCACATCCTCCGTAGTCCCACTATCTCCATTTTTCCTGGTCATAAAGAAGCATTCGACTGAGCCGACCGCACAGTTGTGTGGCGCTGTTTGTTATTGAAGGGTGTTCCAGAGAATCTCAGCTCCATCACAAATTTCCTTTACTTAAACAGCCGAAGCCGAGTTCGGGTTTACGCGGCTCTTTCACGGGAGTTCACCACGAGAAGTAGTGTACGTCAGGGTCGCCTCCTTTCTCCTTTTCTCTTTAACTTTGTGATTCATATTATCCTGGAGACCACACTTCTGTCGTGTGGATATAGTGGCGTTTAACTTTTCCCGGGTGGAAAATTGTTAGACCTTGAATATGCGGATGACATAGTTCCAAGCAAAGATCCAGTTAAGTTGCAAGCTTTTCTAGACAGCTTGTCGGACTGCGTAGCAATATTTTGCATACGTTTTACGTCTTCGAAGTGCAAGGTGCTGTTGCAGGACTGATCTGGTCCAACACCAAACGTCTCAGTGTCTGCGGAGACTATGGATCAGATAGGCAATTTGTTATCCGGGCAGCTGCATTTCACCCACAGGTCGAATACCGGATGAGGTGTCTTTGCGTATACAGAAGGCTCGTTTGGCATTTGCCAATCTGGGTCATCTTTGGTGTCAATATGACATCCGCTTATCTATCAAGGATCGAGTGTGTGCTGTAGCAGTCAGGCCAGTGCTTCTCTATGGTTCGGAGATGAAGCCACGGATGGAGGATATGCGAAGATTGTCGATATTTGAATACCGATGTCTTCGTAGCACTTCTCTAATCTGGTGGGAACACCGTATAAGCAATGCTGAGGTTTGGCGGAGAGTCTTAGGTTCACGAACCAAATCAGTAGATGAAATACTAAAGGTCACCAGGCTAAGGTGTCTGGGACATGTGTTATGCATGGGCCATGATAGGGTTCCTCGGCGCGCCATGTTTACTGAGGCAGGTACCGGTTAGAAGATGAGTAAGGGTGGTCAGTCCATGACATGGATGAAAGTTATGAAAAATCTAACGTGTGAACTTGCCCATGTAGAACGTGTTAGACTTCCTGGGTAGGGTCCTAGATACCCCACACTCAGTAGTCAGGTACATTAGACGAAATGGTAAGGTGTCGCGATCAGTGTCGCTCTGGTGTTCATGTGCTTGATACTAATATTTGTAGTTCTTTAAATGCTCCCTTAATATCCCTGTCCTTTCTCACTGTTTCTGATTGAGGCTGTCGCCAGGAGATGGCAACCAGAGCGACCGCACCCAGTGCATTAATGGTTGTCTGAATCAAACTGAATTGACGGCGTTCTTAACTGGAAGCAGAACTGGATTTCCCTGTGCTCAGATTTCGCATCTGAACGCCACTTATGGGCAAGTGCCATTCGGGACATGCATAAAGCCGGTTCATCCTTTCACAGGAACTAGCCACATAAAAGTGAAAGTAAAGTAAGCCCCGCGAACCCAGTGGAGCAGGTGGAACGTGGACGGGGCAGCGTCGCTTGGGCTGGGTCCGCCAAGCTTGAGCAGGTGATAGCTGCCCAACGAAGTGCAATGACCTCCCACCGTCGAAAAATACCCCAGGCACTCCACTTGTACGTTTATCTAGTGGAGGTTTTTAGGCTTTCTGTTTATCCAGTGGGGTGTCCTCTCTGAGTGCATAGTGGATAGAACTGGTTCAATGATTGGGTTTCTTCCGGTCTCTACCCATTGACTTGCCAGGCATGATTACATATACGGCTTAAGAAAGCCTTCCTGCGTAGCTTTTTAGGTCATGGAAGAACGCAAGCTATCACACCACGCCAAGGTACAGTGTCGTCCTGATGACATCCGTTATAGAGTAATCACGATTTTGATCCACCGTCTGAGTCTAAAAGTCACAACCTTTCTCCAATAATTTCAAATTCTCCAGAAGCTGACCTATATTTTGTCCATATCCGTCCATACAAGGCGATAGTAAGTAGCGCGCAAACGTCGTTCTTTGGGCGTACTTTCAAGGACTCAAGAGTAGTCGTAGCTGATTCGAACGTACTACACTCTGCGGTATATTTGTAAACAGACGGTAAAACGAAACCCACCAGAGTATCATATTTGTTTGGCTGATACTTTTCGGTACAGGTTAAAGATCTCAAGAACGTCCGTTTCCGGCGGATCCACTTTTCTGGGGCGTCTGAAGTGCGAGGTTCAACATCGGGGCGTTCATACCGAAGGACCATTCCATGGCTTCAGTTTGTCTTGAGGTGAATAAATGTATCGGTTGGTTTGGTACAAGAAGGAAAGCAGTGACAACTAAACCTCTTCTGCTGAGTTTTTACAGCATTGCCGCTAGCCGAACTATTCTGTGTAACCCCCAGGGAAGCGGACAGCTGTAAAAGTCCAATGGGACGCTTTGATAAGCCGTATGTTTGGTATTACCTGATAGAGGTCTCCAAACTAGTTAGTGGAAGCGATTGCTTCTTAGCGCCCTGCATTCGATACAGTCTTTACTTTGTACGAGTACGAACGCTAGATACGCACAAAAGAACTTTCACTTCTCAAAAGAAAATAGCTTATGGCACTGCCTTGCCACCTTGACTTACAGCACCCAATCTGATGCCTTTACTTAGGAACGCGCGTAGCTCCAAACGCGATCCGATTGTTGAATAAGTCGATCTGTTAGAATGCAGTCCCGAGTGTACTCGCATTCGTTTTCCTCATTGCAGCAAGATACAGTTTCCACTCAGCACTTAGCTTCCGTTGGCGAACGCCAAGTCGATTACGATGATCGTCAGCCTGACGCCGGGACTCTAATGAATGACCCACACCCATAATCAGAGACTCCAGCATACAATCATGATGATTAGTGTCAAGCAAATCAAAACCCAACAGGTTTTTCAACTGGAAAAGAATCAACGTTTGAAAACTTGTTGCAATGACAACAGCGAACTCAGTCATACAACCACAGGAACAGAGGAGTTTAACCATGACTGTTTACCCTCTTGCACCAATTCCACTTGGATAGATTTATTCACTTAAAAATAACGGTATAATAGTTAAAGTTAAACGAAATAAAACGATTTTCAGAAAACGTTTGAAAAGACATTTTGTGGCAGGTTTATGATGCAACAGTGCCACTCGGTACGACGCCTATCATACCTTCCAATGAATTTAACTGTACAGGGAGTGGATATCTTGTACCCCATCCAGATGTCTAACATGCCTTACGTGGCTAAGTTCACCGATCGTTCCACATGCTTTTCGTCCACTTCATAGATTGTCCATTCGTTTCTTAATTACATGCTAGCACATGAACGCAAAGAAAGAGGGGTGTACCGCATAGCCTCGAAGACTCACTGCATTGTCAAATATAACCGGCAACCAGATCCTGAGACTTGGAGTAGAGAACCACATCAGATCCCAGTAAGTCAAATTTGCTAACGAGCCGAGGGACAACGGATAACTCTACCTTTGCTCATCTTCCGATCACTGCCCGCCTCGGAGAACATCGCACGCCAGAAGAGTTTTATCCTGAGACGAGCACAACTCATGTCCCAACCACACTACCCCTGATGAGCTTCAACGTTTCGTCTAATGACATTGCTTGCGCCTTACTGTGTCTAACGACAGCATTACTGATACGGTTTTTTCACTACACTCGAGCAATTTTATAACGACATCCGTGTTCGAAAACTGATAGTCGCGTATCCTCCACCCGAAGTGGTCGCTTTCCTGAATCGTAAAGAAGAATTTGTCTAATTGGTGCGACTTACACTTGGTCCTTAATTGGTAAATGGATATTAAGTCGACACTACAGATAAGCGCGATTATCAACGACCGAACGTGTCTTCTATGTAAGGAAGACACTTCATCCAACCTCCGGGTTAAATACAACCATCTCGATAATGTTATCTGCCTGATTTATCGGCTTCCTTTGACATCGTCAGGTTCGATGTGATCAGCCTACTCCCTTAGCAGCATATTGCTCTTTTAAGCTTCTAAAGACATCCCGGACATCGTTACACAAAAAAGCTTGCAATGGACGTAGATCTTCATCTGAAAGAACAATGTTATCCGCTTACTCGGGGTCTTATACTTTTCTACCATTGTCGTTACAAAACAAAAAGGCAGTCTCTGAACGCATGTCAATAACAAGGTTAAACATAAAAGGTTAAAGAAGCAGAGTAACCCTGACGAACACCGTTGGTTTCGAGCGTTTACTTACTGCCTCAGAAGTTTAGATCTCGCTACGGTCGGTTAATTTTGGCAGTCACACCGACCCGGCTCGTTAAAGTCAAGTTGTGGATTATCCCTAAGAGTGCAATGGACCTTCAGGGTTGTGGTGTTTAACCTCACCGCCATACTTACACGCAAGCCTGTAACGAAAAACGTCATTTCTCTTAGTGTCGGGCGTCAATTGTTCATGTTCCTAGATCTTGTGATGGAAATGAGATTCTCTGTTGCACTTTTCAACAAAGGACACTAAGGAACTGTGCTGTCGGCTGAGTCGAGGGCCATTTTGAAATCAATAAAGCCGATATATCAAACAGTGAAGTTATGGTCAACACGACCTCGACCAGGTATAGATGAAGTTTAATTCTCACGCGAGCACCGTTAGTGAGCGTTAGATAAGCGGTGTAGAATAATATCGAAGAGCATTTTATATGCGATACTAACCAGACTTCCACTGTGGTTTCTACAAGCGAACTTGCCGCCTTTTCACCGATTCTGGTCAGTTGTTCAGAACTCTTTCCTTCGTCCGCACCAACCGGCGAAGTCTGCTTAACTCTGGTGATAATGCTGGGTCACTTTTGAAAATAGATGGTGATAATTCATCCGGCCCACTAGCCTTGTGTCGTTTAACATTGCTCGTTTTACGGAGAACCTAAGAATCCGACGAATGATTTCTGTCTACTTTCAACACTGTCCTTTGTGCTTTTCAGCACCCTTGTTGTAGATAATACTTAGTTAAGCTGTCCTTCGATATGCTTTACCCATCGCTCCAGACGACTCTCCTGACCGTGAATCAGGGGGTTGGTTTTCTCCTTGATCGGTTCGCTTATATCTGATTTTCATGGAGCAGTGCGTTAGGAAGTGCGACTACAGTAGTCCCTCCATCAAGAAACAGTAGTCGGGATTGCGCAGTTTGTTTCTTGCTGAGAGGTATTGCATTTAGGGAGGGAGATAGCCAGAGGAAGAGAACTTTGCTGCACGACAGAGAGGATATTGCAGTCTGGGGAGGACTACTGTATTGTCAATGACCACAGCTTTCATATCCCTGCTCGCGGTCATTTCTCGAACTCCTTACCAGTTGACGCTTCGGGGATCTGTGTACCTCATTGAATATATCGTCGGGAGGGATAAATCTGCGAGCACTTAGCGGAGTAACTGGTGTCGAAGATATCCATTGTTTGTGAGCTCCACTTGAATTGGAATCTTGTGTCGCACAGGCAGCAGCTTCCTTGATCGGTTTCTAGTGTCCACTTGGGTCAAGACATTTGACTGCATCTACAACCGAGTTGAAAGCTATTCATGGGGGGGGGGGGGCAAGTCGTCGGTTATCGTACCAGAGCACCGTGCGGAACGGGTGACTTTAGTGTTTAGGTGACTACAGAGGAGACGTAGAAAACACTGGCACACGCCTAAGTGTAACTGGACTCGTGTAGCAGAAGAAACGGTGGTCTTTGATTGATCCACTTCAGCGGTGATGACTTGATCAGTCTGAATGTAACGTTATAAAGCCGTAGGGGGACGCCAGGTGAGTCTAAATCACTTTTTATGGCATAAGTTTGCACTCGCCAGAAACAGTCTATTGTCAGAACATAACGAAACGAAATGATCATTGTTGTGATATCTCACTAGCTACAATGTCGTCTGGCCTCTGGCCATTGATCTGTTAAACGTGATTGCGAGATACGCGCCTCAACGAAGCACAGCCTCGTTGTGATGGGTATTGTGATATGTCGCACTTCCAACACATGCGGATACCAGTACAATCTCGCTCTGTGAATGTTTGATAGCCAACTTGGTACGGATAAGAATGGACTCATAGGCAGCTTTCAGACTTTCTATTATCAAACTACTTTCAGTGACCGAAAACAACAATAACTTGCTACCACCGGTCGCTGTTAATAGGGAGCAATCCGCTATCGCCCGGCTGGTTATCACAGCAGATTTATTGGGACCTTATGTGATTCTCTACTCCAAGTCTCAGGATCTGATTGTCGGTTCTTCCTAATAGTGCAGTGGGCTTTTGAAGCTATGCAGTGTACCCCTTCCACAACAGTTACACGCAAACATGTGGTGAATTCTGTGTGCATCGGAAGTATTGACAGACGGAAGAGCAGAATCAATTGATGCCGTCACGACGAGACTGCACCTTGACGTGGTGTGATGGCTTGCGCGCCTCTATGACCCAAAAAGCTATACAGGATGGCTTCTTTAAGCCGGAGATGCAATCACACCCGACAGATCAATGGGTAGAGGTCAGACAAAGTCCAGTCTCCTGGTCCTCCAGGTTGGGGGTCGATTTGAGCTGGCAACTCAGTCGGCAAAATCAGTGGGAGAATAATTGATCCAAGCAAATGGGCTTCCACTAAGCCATCCCGCTGCCTTGAGGATAGGTTCTTGTTAGAACTAAAGGCTTTGGATGAAGACCCTAATCGTTCTCCTGCTTTGCGGCTGGACACCCTAGCAGTACCAGTCCAACATCTCCCATGAACTGCACGAATACAAAGAATTCCATACTGCATCGGTCGTCGCGCAGGCTAATCAGGACCGCGCTGCCCACTGTATCGAGCGGGGTGGGTAGTGATAAGTGGGCTGCTGCTCAGAGTTCCCTCTCTTTCATTCAACCTTTGTCTTCTGTCCCTAACCACCCCTCTTTGCCCCATCTATCCACCCATAATACTCCCACTGATAACACGATCGATACTCGCAACGATTCACTGTCAAATAGTATCGGGAATAATCCCCTGCCTGGTAACTCACATTTTATCAAGCCTCGTCAGCCTCTGAATCTCGGCTCGTTCAACGTGCCTACACTCATGCAAGTCGGTCGGCAGGCGTACTTAGCCCTCACAATAGATTCTCTGAAGATTGATGTCTGCTGCTTAAGTGAAACGCGTATCCAGGATTCGAGCAATGTAATTCAACTAACTGCTCCTGGTATCTCATCGAGGTATTTTCCGCGCACTTCAGGAGACGAAGTAGCTCGAGCTGCGTGTCAGTGTGGTGTAGGAATAGTCTTGATTGTCAAGGCTGAGGCTGCCCTTTTAGATTGGATCCCGATTGACAGTCGTTTATGTACTGTGAGACTCCAAGGGTCAGTCGGCGTTCGAAAGGATAGTTGTGTTAAGCGCAATTTGTTCGTGATCTCGGCGTACGCCCCAACGGACTGCAGCTCAGACTTGCAGGAAGATGAGTTCTATGATGCCCTCGCCACTCTCGTTCGCAGCAGTAGAGGTTCTGACATTGTAATGCTAGCTGGTGACTTCAATGCGCAAGTTGGCAAACTTAGTGCGTCAGAAGCCCGTTTAGGTGGGCGTTGTGCTTTACCTGCTGAGCGTACGGATAACGGGGATAGGCTTCTCCAGTTTTGTGCAGACAACCGATTGTTCTTGTCTAGCACCAGTTTCCGACACAGCTCGCGTCACACAGCGACATGGCGCTCTAACTCTACAGGTACTTTGAGTCAAATTGATCATATCGCCGTAAGCTACCGGTGGCGCAGTTCTGTTCAGAACTGTAGATCTTACTGGTCCACGTACGTAGATCGGCCGTGCCACGTTTGTGTGATCCAGAAATACGCATCCGTAACGAGCAGAAGTTATCACATGAGCTAGGATCTACGACGAACAGTAATGTAGATAAGCATTGGGCTCATATTCAACAGGCGATGCACGTGGCAGCAGGTTTCGCCTATGGTCCTAGATCCGTTGTCCATCAAAGACACTGGATCTCGCAAGAGTCGCTGAGTATAATCGAGCAAAAGCGTCAGCTCTCGAACTGTAGGGAGACGAATAAGATGCGGAGAAAGCTGCAAAGACAAGTTTCGAAAAGCCTTAAGAATGATCGCGAAAATTGGTGGGTCAAGGTAGCCGAAGAAATGGAAGTGGCAGCTGCTTCAGGTCACAGTCAAAGACTGTTCAAACTTATTCGTGACACCAGTGGACGGCGCATCCAGGTCAGTGAAACGATTTGCGATAGAAATGGAGAACCCATCCATAACAAACAGCAAAGGCTTGCCCGTTGAGCCGAGTACTTCAAGGAACAGTTTAGCTGTCCGCACGCTAGTGTAGTTACTCCCGTGTCAACAACTGTGACTCCTTGGGTGGTATCACTTGAGCCCCCATCGGAAGTAGAAGTAGAATCATGCATTCGATTACTACGGCGGGGGAAAGCGGCAGGTCGCGACGAACTTCCTCCAGTCCTTTTCAAACTGGGTGGTGAGGCGTTGATAAAATCACTTAGCAGCTTGCTCCGTGACATTTGGAACGAGGAGGGTATTCCGTTAATATGGAGTGAGTCATTGATTGTTCCCATCTTCAAGAGGGGAATACGCAATGACTGTAGTAATCATCGTGGGATTAGCTTAGTTCCGATAGTCACCAAAGTATTAGCTTCGATTTTGCTGCATCGTCTTACACCGGCTCGCGAGAGGGATGTCCGCGAACAGCAGGCTGGATTCCGCCCAGGTCGAGGATGTATCGACCAGATTTCTACTCTTCGCCGACTACTTGAAGCGCGTCACACGCACCGCCGACCGACAATAATGCTTTTCTTAGACTTGAAAGGCGCCTTCGATTCAGTTGATCGAACATCGCTTTTCAATGTTCTTCATCGAGAAGGTATACCCCAGACGTTTGTGAACCTATTGAGATCATTGTATTCTCATACTTCTGGCCGCGTTAGAGTTTACGGTGAACTATCCGGTCGGTTCGAAACGACCAGTGGTGTTCGACAAGGATGCCCTTTGTCTCCATTCCGTTTCAACTTCGTCATGGACGAAATAATGGAGAGTGCGCTGGAAAATCTTCAGGATGTAGGCGTCGAACTAGGAAATAGTGAAAAGCTATGTGACCTAGATTACGCAGACGACGTTGTCTGCTTGTTCGAATGCACGGAACATGCTCAGCGTGCACTAGATAATCTCGCAAGAGCTGTAGCTCCATTCGGCATGCGCTTTGCACCTTCAAAGTGCAAGGTGATATTACAAGACTGGACATCAACGATTCCGAGGTTGATGCTTGATGGGGAGGTGCTGTCAGTTGTCGACCACTTCACCTACCTCGGCAGCTGCCTGACGACGGATGGGAGCACAGTAGTAAAGGTGAGCATGCGTATATCCAAGGCTCGAGCGGCGTACGCTGGACTGAAGCACTTGTGGCGCCGACCTGATATTTCACTGAAGTTGAAAGGTCGTGTATACTGTGCCACTGTGCGTTCAGTTTTGTTGTATGGTTGCGAAACTTGGAGTCTGCGTGCTGAAGATATTCGTCGTCTTGAGGTTTTCGACCATTGATGTTTACGTAGTATCGCTAAGATCGGGTGGATTAGCCGAGTAAGCAACGATGAGGTCAGAAAGCGAGTATTGGGTACTAATTCAGAGAACGTTCTGTCACAACGTATCCAGCTTAGTAGACTTCGTTGGTTGGGACACGTGTTACGTATGGCAAACACACGTCTACCGTATCGCGTCCTATTCTCCGTTCCTCCTAGGAAGTGGAAGAGACCACGTGGAGGTCAACAGATGACGTGGCAGCGAGGAATGAGGAAATGTACAGCAAACTTAGTAAAAGTAGGTGCCTCACGTCTTCGTGGTTGGGGTCCAAAAGATCCGTCTACCAGTTGGCTGGAGACACTGAAGGATATGGCAGCGAACCGCGAACAGTGGCGATCGTGTTGTCACTTTCTATCGAATCAGAATGACTGATCGATGTGCGTTTGTACAGTGAGACTGTGTATTCCGTGTGTTGGCTACTAGGGCATTCTTTCCTTTTCCCACCCATGTAGGTCCACTCCCTGTCCATCTTATATATTCATACTTTCTAATTCAGCGTGCAACATGGTGAGAAAGACAGTGGTCAGTGGGGCTTGCCCTACTGTTTAACGCTGCACGAGGATGATGATGATGATCATGCATACTTTAAACTGCCTCTCAATTGGCAACTCATTAAGAGCAAAACTGCGTTGGCTCAGAGACAAACAATAATTTTTTAAATTCAACTTACCAGATAGACAAGGTGATATAAAGGTGGCCGCTCATCGTCTGTAAGTAGACATCGAATGAATTAGCATCGTGTATACAGAATGCTCGTTTGGCCTTATGGTTTCAGCTTGAGTTTGTAGAGCCAATTTAGTCACATACTACTATAGTAGCTAACGTCTCTAATCACTGGATAGTTAAGTCTCGTGACCCCTGATTAGGAAATCTAACCAAGTCCGCCATCTAAGAGCCCCGCACACTTCTGAAATTTTTTACATTCGATGCTAACAGACTCGTTCAACTGCGACTAGCATCGGTGAACAATAAAGGCCAAATAGGTCTCTCCAGGGCAGTACGCTGCACATCCCAGCCACCGTAGTGTAGCGAGTTTCGGCGTTCGATCGGTCGCGTCCCCTTTACTCCGATCTCACCAAATGTTTCGAGATTGTCTTCACGATCCCGCCATAAACAGTTGTTTGGCCCTACCAAAGTCTATCAGTTCTCAATAGTGTCACATCTCGCCGTTTTCCCCACCGACCCTGAAGCTGAGTTGATATAGCAATGCACTCACTTGTTTGCTCTTGTTCTCTACCCTGGGGTGCATAAAATAAATAGTTGACTTGAAGACTCCCAGAAGTCGGGCGTGGTAATGATCTGTGCTGTCTAACATTTAGATGGACCACAGGTGATGGCGCTCAAACCACGTACCTCTGTCTTGATAGGCTGTGACTTTTATCAGTGAAACAGCAGCACTGCCGGATTTTTCCTTGTCAGCATCAGTGGAATTTTTCAGTATAGGCCTAAAAGTAACAAACATTCTAAAGAACCTAAAGCTTGTGACTATCTATTTTAATACTGGTCTAGGTTCTGATACTTCGACGTGAATTGCATACGTTTCTGCCTTTTTCACCATCCTAAACCCGGTTTCCGAACTGTATGAATGCGGTCGAACCACTACCACGTGCATTGGACCTCTGGTAGCAAACAAATGTGTTATCAACTTCCGATATCTCGTTTTGTCAAAAAGCACGTCTCGTATACGTGTCATATGGTGGTAGACAGTAATCCATTGTCGTCCGGCTCGTTACCACACCTCATTTATTTGGACCTTATGTGGTTCTCCAATCCAAGTCTCAGGATCTGGTTTCCGGTTATCCCCAATATTGCAATGGGTCTTTATGGCCATGGCGTATACCTTCCACTGCACTCATGCACAAGCATGTAGTAAAAAATGACGCTTTATCCAATATCTAATCTCCGGGCGAAACAACCTACATGGTTTTCTAACTTACATCAACGGTAATAAAGTGAGCGGAATGAACCTTGAGGTCCAAAGACACTGCGAGATGAGATTTTGGGAACACCATGCCAAAATCAGTTTATCGACCTCGCTTTCTGAGAGCATGGTTCTAAATGGATTGCAAGACGAGAAAAAGAGAGTCTGTTCACAGTTTGCCAGCCGGAGAAAAGAAGAATTGAAAGAATAAATTGTGACATCTGGGATCGAAAACTTGGTTTGAGTAACTGATTGCCCTAATAAGCGATGTAAGACCGCGATGGGATAGTGTGCCGGGGCGAGCGTTACAAAACAAAAGCAAGATAGTAGAGCAAAGTGGCAACTGCCAAGCAGTGGGCCAGTGGCTTAAGACTGAAAGTTTGAGTTTATTTGTCTGGCAGTGGACTGTTCGTTGGATCTGGTTAGAACTACTGTAATCAGTTGGGAAGGTAATGTGAATTTCATACAATTCAGAAGGTGCATAAGAGTAAAGTAGCGTCTGGTGGGGAATAGAAAACCGACTTTTCAAACAGCATAAGAAATGTGCTGCGTAGCAGAATGATTGCGTGTATGCAACTAAGGGGGACCTTGTCGAAGTTCTGATTGGGAGAAAAAGAGTGGTATCTTAAGTTGACGAAATAAAAGGAAGAAGATTGTGGCCTATTGCTGAATGTATTCTTGTACTTTAGTTCACATGATTGTGCTGTGTACTTGATCTCTTCACGAAGTAAGTAGGTTAGAAGTGGCAAAATCTCCGGGGCTTGTTTGTGTAGTCGAGGGCCTGAGCGGAATAGCATCCTTCTTATGCATAGTTATCTAGTATAACTTGTGATTGAATGTGAAGTTATTACATCATTTTAGTCAACGATGATTTCGTATGGTACCTTACCAACTAGCTGTTTACCTTTGAACATTGAAAACCACCCTTGAGATGTTTTGGTGATCGACCGGATAACTAAGAAAAAACTAGAAATCATTTCCTCTGGTTGTCATCTATTCACAGGTATCAGAAAAGGGTAGCGACTTCAACGATGCACCCGTCAGCCATACTTTCGCGGAACAAAACAGAGAACAGAAACTGGTCAGCAAAGCAATTAGTACTGCCATTTCGGATTCCAGAAGAAAGACCAAGCTGTTGCGCAAAGAAAAGCATATTGAAAAACTCGCTGTGGTAAGAAACTATATAATGGGGGCTGTATTGCACCTTTAGAAATCCAAAAAGTCCGTAGAATATACTGAGAAGACGCAAGCGTCAGTCCAGGTAACGAAATCTGTAGAACCGTTGCTTCTAAACCAATAGGTTCCGGAAAACAGGAAGAACAAAACAGAAGTAAGTATTTTGCCTATCTGTACAGATATTGGTACCAGGAACGTTCCCCCGAAACAGACTTCAATGAAGAATTTACACTTTCGACGACGTTTAACCCTCTTGTATTCGCAAATAGACCACACGAACCTCGAGCGGAAACCATTTTCGACACAAAGTCTGATAATTCTTGCGTGAGTACCAGTAAAGCCACTGATAAAGGTGAGTTTCCAGTTTATGTTCGACAGATAGAATACTTGTAACTGTCACCATGATATCATTGCCACCATCTGTTATCAGTATTGTTTACGATAGAAATATCGCAGCATAATTGGATAATTTTACCGTACTAGCTACATCGTGTGATTCCTAGTTTTGTTGTTGTGCAACCGATCTGTCTAGTCTGAGTTCGTGGTATTATCACCGGGCCGCAAAAGTCATACCCGCGAGTTTGCTGCGTTTCACCGTTGGTGTATTTGCATATCATTCCTGGTACCTAATCGGCACTTTCGAATTGTTCTACATCAGTGCGCTAGACGATTTGGCTGCTCGGCTCTCATGGGAACCATTTGTGGCGGTCAGTCTAACCCGTTACGATCTCAGGTCTACCGTTTGAAGAGTTGCACCGGATTATACTGTAAAAAGTAAACCAATTTACCAGTGTTTTCCATTCTTCGCGAGATCGATGTTTCGGTCGTTTTATCATGTGGCGATGATCACAGCCGATCATTTTTGAAATGGTCCACGTGGGTCGAAACTTGTACTTTTCGGCCTTGGACGGCTGTTATGCCAGATGCCTAGGTGATACTTTGTTGGTCAGATAGTCCCCTCTCATAAAACCAATTATACCCATCAATTTTGTTCAATAGTTTTATTCACCATTCACGGTTCACTCCCCGGGCCGTCACTGCCGTAGACAACAAACACCAACTGCTGCTCGTTGATCAACACGTCGACCGCTAAGATCACACAATTCAACAAACTCTAATCATCGGTGGTCAAGCAGTGTATTAAATCGTCTTAAGAATATAGGGTGTGTTCAAAATCAAAGACAGTCCAATCTTGTGATGGACGGCTTTGCTGTCATTCAGCTGATTACCACGCCTGTTTTGGGTTTACACCACTAACGATCATGAGCCTTAGGATCACAGCTTTCATTTCTGCTCCTCGAGACTACTTGCTTACTTTGTTTTACTGCTGCTGGCTCCTAAGAGGAGATGAACCGGCTTCATGAATGTCTCTGACCAAGGCTTCTCATGCTGAGCGGTTGTAAGAAAGGTCCTTGTAGATGTCGATCCAGTTCAATTTCCATTGATGAGTTCCGTTTACCATACGAAGGTCAAGTTGGCTTGTCTTTGAAAATGGTATCCAGCCAGGCTTTTAACTGTCCTCGTCGGCTACGCCGTTCTGGGCATGGAGATGGTGCCAGAACAATGCTGGTTAGGGCGTGATCAGGTTTACGGAGGACATGATCAAACCACTGCAGTCGGCGGAATCGTGTGCTCATTGAAAGACGGGCGATGCGGCAGCGATTTCTAATGGTTTGACTCGAGATTCTGTCATGCTATCTTACTTTTGGAATAGACCTAAGGCACCAGTGATCGAACGCTTTTAGTCCCCTGATATTCTCGGCCTTTAATGACCAAGTTTCGTAACCACACAATAGGACTGGTCGGAGTGCTATATTAGATACCCTAAGCTTGGTCTTTAAACTAATCTCGTTACGGTGTTCACGCGTAAGCGTAGAATGGTGTAAGCGAGCAACCACCTAATCTTTGTTTAAGCTTCCATCAGAGACAATGTCGCTGGAGATATTTGTTCAAGTCGAAAATTTGGAACAATACTGGCGAATGCTTGGAGTTCAAAGTGGTTCCCAGAGCGCTGATAGCGGCAACCTTTCGGTATAAATTTTACTAATGACCGTATGCTCCCTTCGAGTATGGAATTTCGGCGAACGGTCGAATTACGATCACTTGCTTCTTTCCAGTTTTTGATTTAGAAAACTCACATTAGCACAATCCATCCTTAGCGTAGCTCGGGTCATGTTGGAACATCTGGACATGGATCGTTTCCTACTGCGCGGTAATCTGATTATACGCTCAGTGCTAGTATTGCATCTTTTGGGTTGGTTGTATATCCATCTGTCACACTCACTGAAACTCATCATGACCTAATTAAATACCTGATACATCTGACTGACAATGAGTACCATACAGCTATTGACAAGATTCTAAACAAATTTCGATATGAACCGCGTTCGCGGATGGTTCTCTTTTGCAATCAGCATGAAACTACTCGCCGCCGTCAGAAGCACGTGAAACATTCATTTACTGAATTGAATTACTGGTAGGAAGAGTCATGGTGTTTGCAGAACCAGTCGCAAAGGAAATGGTTCATTACTTCCTCGGCTTGTACTTGGAACAGCCATTCAGCTGGTCTTCAGTGGCCATCTTCTTGCCAATCGGGTTTTTTCGATCTAATTCATACTTCATAAACAGCCCTCAATGTCTCGATCAAAATACTCCAACCGATCATATGATACAAACATGTTGGTCGACAGTAAATTGCTTCGGCTGTTTTCGGTGACAGATATGCAACACGTTTGGGAAATTACCAGTTTGCCCACGGGATCTGTGTTCACGAACGTGCAGGAAAATTTCCGGTGCCGTTTTGGCTTCAGCCGAAGGCGCTCTGAGTTTTTATTTTGATAGTCAGGGGATTTGTCTGATTTTGGCCTGGTCGATGCTACAAGACTTCGTTCATTGTCCTGGATGAACAGACGAACGATCTACCATGAGTATCGCGGACTAGTTGTGGTTATTGTAATACTTCACAGAAGACTAGCCGCATAACGAATTGAGACAAGGTGTGTAACGGGGCCTTGATAATTCCTAATCACTTCATCGGATATCATGCATTTTATTAATTTATTTCAGTGGTCGCTGCTAACTGGAAGTGAGGTATTGTGCTTTTCTTTATGGTCCTGTTTGCCCAATTCACATGCTTGTGTATGTATTCAGGCTTACATTTATGTTTTACCCGTTTTTTTGCTCACAATTCGCAGAGTCAGACGAGGGCTACAACGGCAGTGATGAACAAGATCTTTTCAAATCTGGTAGTGTTCAGTTGAGTCTGGAACAAGATTTTCCAGTGGTGAATGATTCCATTCACAGAGCAACCTCAGAAGGAGTTGCTGGCGTGAAAAACGCTGATCAGAGACCCAGGACACGTGCAGGAAAACGAAATCGAAAACGAGGTCGACTGGGTGCTTTTCATGTCGAACTAACTAGTCGGGACCAGACTGCATGTAATGCTACCGAGGAGTCTCAGAAGTTTTTGCGTGATAATTTATTTCAACCTATTCGGATCACGAATTGCGGAAAATTCGATAGAGTTTCTCCAGAGACGCTCGCATGTTTATCACGAAAACGCAGAGTGCAAAAAATGAAACGCTGAATGCAGTGTTCTCTGTTTCACAAATGCTTCTGTACAAAATGTATTGTATACCTCATCCGGATTCTTTTGATGTACATTGATTTGTCATGTTCTTAGCGCAGTTTGACTATGCCCTGCGTTGATATAAACAAAGGGTGAATTTTAAAATCGGAAATACCGCAAAATAGGATAATTTCGACCCACTTTTCGTAAGACTTGGAGTATTCTGACAATATCTGTCATTGTATTCATGAATTTAAGTGTAATTCTGGAGCTGAAGCATTGTCGCTAAGTGCAAATTAGTGTAAAAAGATTGTTTCAAAGTCCATAATTGAAAAAAATAACCAGTCCTTTGGCCAGCTATACCAGAAAGGTACGGAACCAAGCTAGACAACACTAAAGTTTTTTCAGCCACAACTAAGATTTTAAAAATGTACGATTTAACATTGAGTAAAAATATTCAATAAGTAAATCCCCCAAAAATGTTAGTGGGTGTGCGTTTCCTAGGTACTGATAGCCATTCTTCACCTGAATCAGAAATAGGAGTTGTTACTCATACAGTCAGAATCACTACGTGTCTGATTTTCAAACGGATTTACGGTTAGATCATGTGATGGATGTTCCACAACTACATTCTCTAAAACATCATCATCAGAAGGCTCAACAACACTTTCTCCGCACTGAATATCCAGACGTTGCGTTATCTCCTTTTTTCAAAATACAGCAACTGATGCGGTCATTTTCAACGCTAGAATGCGCTTCAGGGTCTGTAGGATAAATTCCGGACTTTTCGAAACCGGCGTTAATTATTGCCAGTAGCACTAACACTTATGGCATGCATTACCTGTTTTACCACGCTTGGGAATTTTTCTTCCTGAATGGTCTGTGTGCAGGCAGTCAGAATGGAGCGCCACTCTTACTTCTAAGGTTCGAAGAATGCCCTATTACTAGCCTTGCGGAGATGTGTGGCGTTCGGACGCGGAAAAGAAGAAGAAATGTTATTTTCTACACATTAGCGAGCATTTTCAGGGTAGAAGTGGAAACTTGGGTTGTTTTCTATCAGAACAAAGTACAGTTTTCCTTTCGCATATTCGAAACGCCACTTTCTGGGGGTATGTTAAAAACATTGGGCCGAAACTCAGAGTAATTTCGAATCTGTCTGAATTAGAGCCAAAAAAAAATTTGTCTTAAAATACAAGCCTATAAGCAAAATACAAATGCCATTGAATAAACTACAAAGTTTTAGTGCGTCGACCATGCATGTCAATAAAAACCAGACGGTCAATGGGGAGCAACCCCAAAGCAATCATATTTGTTGGGGTAAAATTGGCCACTTGTCTAGTTTTATCGTAAATTGAAAGTTGTGTCTGAATAATTATAATTAGCATATAAAGCATCTTATTTTAAATGAGGTAATACAGATATACTTACATCTACTGCTGTGCTGTGCATTGAAAGATCAAAACAAAATGGGTGCCCATAGGAAACGTTGTAATTCAGCACCTAATATGATAACACAGCGGCACATAGCTTGAATATATTTTGAGGTGGTATAATAATCATGACATTCAGGTGTAAATTTGCAGAAATAATATAAAAAACAGTGTTTTTTCTCCTGGCATAAAGTTGTCCCATTGGCGTACGTTTATACTTTTGGGAGGGGCGCTACTTTAGCCATCACAGTTTGGCCGCGTGTGCGTGTGAGTTCTCAAATAGTAAAATCTGATAGCGAATGAAAATAGAACTACCAATATCCACGGCTGTCTCATGCCCTTAGGTGTTGTCAACCAACCGGTGGCGTGGTTTTTTGCACCGAACCAGGAAAGCGGTTTATGTAATCTCATTTGTGGGTCAGGAATGGGCCTTGGTAAAGGGACCAATAGTGAATCACAACGATGATTCGCTCCTAGTTTCTTGTGGGTTAGTTCCAGCTAACCTCGCTAAAGGTGACATTCCAGTCGCTAGTGTGTAAAACCTGGTAATTTCTACACATTCCCATACTTTAGCTGTAGGGTTACCCTGGTAAGTCCGGTAATAACCGACTTCGGTCGAATTTTAGTTTTTACTGCAGAAACAATTACAGGTAATCACAACTCAGGCGACCGCCACAGTTTTGAGGACAAATCCGACGAGGTGTACCTATGAACGAAGGATCGGTGACACCATTGTTTGCCATTTTTGTGTGTCACGAACGTGTTCCAGATGGATGAACAGTTGTGACGAGGTTTCCATGCAATCGTGGTAGTTTATGATGTTTTGTGCACTTGTATACCACTTTGAATTAGTTAGTTGTGAACTGCTTTGGACACAGCAACCAATAGACGCTTCATATGACAACTTAAAACCCTATTCGCAACTGACTGATTCCCGCTTCCGCCGATTGCTGTGCCGGAATCTGTTACTGTCGTCTTCATCCACTGAACTCCAATTTTATATGGTATTTCTTCATCGATTCCATGATTGGACTGTACGACACGTATGACTTTCCAATCATTTAGAGAACACTCTGAGGATGAATGATGTGGGATGAAGACAGTAAATTACGTCATTTTGTTTTGCGTTGCGTGATAAAAGTGAGTCATAATCATGGGATTTTACTGGAAATGCCACGTTGCTGTTGCGTGTGAGCCATTTTTTTCCCAGTCGACCCTGCCATTACTTCTACAGTTTTTGATTTAAAACCAATCGTTTCAGGGTATCCTTTGTAAACAAGTGCTGTTTCACTCAACAGTCGACCGAGGTATTTCAACATGGAAGTGCCGGAGCACTGTTATCCTTTGAGCGAAAAATACCGTACCCACGCCACTGAAATATCGGCCAAATAGCATAATTTTGTGTATCCTATGCAGTTCATTCTAACCATAAATTGTTAGCAACTCTGGTAAATCTGTTGGGTGTTCATACAATGACTATTCTTCGACATTTGACTTCATTTCAAGTCTCGTTCCTTCGGTTGCCCATTCGGTTTATTTCCATGACATACCGACTATGTTTAGAGACATCTCAAACACTAGATTTGCAGGCAAGTCATCCAGACTCTAAATTAACAACTCACACTTTCTCCAAGCTGCTATGTTTCCACCCTTTTTCACACACTTACGTTAGCAACCTCCCATATGGCTCCTCCGGAACTGTAACTTACTATGTCAATGCCCGCAATATTTGTCATGCTGTATCAACTGAATAGGGTTTCAATAACCTATCTGAAAGTTTTCAAAACATTGTGAGTTATTCTAAATAGAGTGATCTTTCCCACAGCCCTTCCTAGAGTTTCGAATGTATTTTCACTCCATCTCACTCAGCTTTCCTGAATGATCAGTGTACTCCACGCACCATTAAGTTACACAGATTTCAATCTATTGAATACCTCGGAGTGATGTTAATCGCTGATCTTATTTCATCTATTGTGTGCGCGAGTTGGGCTGACTCATCTTTCGAATTTGATAGCTCAGGTAATTCCGCGTTAAATTTACGTTTAGATATTCCTATGTTTCTCAATCCGTTTTGCCAGACTTACTCATTTTCTTCCCATGTAATATTTTCCATATTATCGAAGTAGTTTCAGTTCGAGGACTTCATGTAATCGATCGTATATCTTCCAACCCGTTTTTTTAGCTAAGCAAGAAGATAGGTGATTCGCACGCTAATACTTGTGAAAAACCTGGTGGCTTTGCGTGAAGTTACTTATGAGTCACATGAAGTAAAAACGGCTTAACCTCAAGTTGATTATAAATTTCCCTTAAAAAAAGTTACCCACGATAACCGAAACTTTAGCAAAATACAATGCTGTTATTAACATTATAAATTTCGCAAACAAATGGATATGATTACATTTTATCCCGGCGTGATGCTGTATTCATTCCTCTCCTCTAAGAGGAACAATAAGCAGTTCTTAAACCGTCGCATTTAACAATGATAGAAATCCCAGGATGCCTTCACTACTAGTGAATCAGACCCCACCTCTCACACCGTGCTCCGTTCACCCGACAACCCTGCTCGCATTAGTGATGTGCTGAAGTCAATCGATACTGGACCGACAGCGAATTAAGGTTGACTTGACTGCTGCCACATAGATTTGCGAAGCTATCACATGGAGTTAGAAAACTATAAGTTGAGAGCCAAACGCAATGGTTGTTTCCCGTTAGCGTATGGCGCAACTCATTGTTCGTCCGATCCCATTTCTCCCTAGATGATGGTTTACCGTTGTATCTGGCTGTGTTCATATGCTCTTGGAATCAGTTGCCACATTATGCTTTATAAATACGAACAGTGGATGAACTAGTTCATCGGCAACATGCCTCACCGGCAACAATAAATAGGCAAACCCCAAGCAACAACTTGTTACGCTATTCTCAGATAACTTGTGAATAAAACAAGGTAAACAACAAACCATTTAATCATTCACCAATCCTAAAGAGGACTATTTTTTCTCCAGCGGTCACCGTCCCAGGCACTCACGTAAGATGTCCAAAAGCACCGCCATCTTGCGTTATACCCAACCGAACCTTCCGAATCAGGTTACATTGTACTGCCTCCAGCATAGATGTTGGAATCTCCTGACACACGGAAACAATCCTGATCTTCAGCTCCCTCATGGTCTCCGGCTTCAGGTGTTAAACACCCCGCTTCACATAACCCTAGAAAGAGAAATTCATGGGAGTCACCTGTGAAACATATCGCTGTCATCGGTGTATGCTTTTTGATGTGAAATGAGTTGTTCAAAAACCAAGGAATTCTTCATCTTGTTCGACCAAAACGTTTTGGTTCTATTTGAAAATCTTTCTTTGACAGACTTTCCATGCGCAGAGTGAATCTGTTCGCATTTCGACGCAATTCTCGTGATCATTATTCCAAGGAATCATTCAGACGTGCACCATTTGCACTTGCAGTATGAGCACAAGCTCAGATTGACATAGGCACACAGCTATCTAAATGCGTTAAGGACTAAATTTCACTCCACAACGTTTAACATTATTCTGTGGGTAATATGTTCAATCCTGAGACAGAATTTTGCACTTTGAATTAATAATCAGCGAGGCCTTGGGCTTGTGAGTTCGTCAAATATGAGTTGAGCCTTTTTTGTAGATTCGATAACACAGACGATGATGTCGCATAGTTTCCCCATCTTTGATCAGTGCGGTGGCATTTAGTATTCCATCTGTTTCATTTAAAATACACTATAAAACAATATAATCGGAGGAAATTGACAATCAGTCTTATTCCTCTTATTCGACCAGAGGTGTCCCAGTACAGTAATGAAAGGTTTTGTGAGGAAAATGTCAGACACATTTATTAACGCCCTGGTTCTGTGGTCAGATAGCTTGCCTTCACCCGTCAAGAATCAGTGACAAGGTGAGACTCAGCGAAGTAAGTCTATAATCTGGGAGGCGGACAGAACGTCATCACTTGTACAAAATTGAGAGTAAGATAATGGCCAATGTAGCCGGGCACCGGACCAATCAGTGGCTAACACTGGTCTGAACTAACTGGAGCCGAATCAGTCAGTTGGGTCGCAACGAGGCCAGTCAGCTAGAGAAGCCGCTCGTCAATACTAATCAAGCCAATATCCTTCCATGTAAGAATTTGGTTATGGTCATCACAAATCTTACATAAACGATCTGTTTTGCACAAATAAACCGATACGGTTCGAAGGTAAAGAAGTCTGCCTACTGGAGCTAGTGGGAGGCCAGAAAACAGGTTTATCGTCTCAGGGTAACGAGTTGAAAGGTAAACGGATCAACCATTCCCTGTTTTTAGGCCAATGAAGACTGAAGTTTGTGAAGTTGTTCAAGAACTTGCTGATGAGTGAAAATGTGGTCGATGGAGCTTCGACTTGCCTGTAATCCAGTTAACCGTTCATGGATGGTCATCTCGGGAATTGAAATAGAATGACAGTGTCATAAACGCTAAAGCCGGTTTCGTAGAACGGACCTATATTATGGTCAAAGTACTATGAACTACTGATCAGTAAAAATGTGGATACTGGGGGCCAAATGAATTACTGTTCGCATTGCCATCAAAGTGATGACCCACTTTTTGGCAAATTGTTTTGTATACACTAGGGCTCTTTCTACTGGTACTTAGTTCTATGCGATGCGCGCCTAGGAAAGGGTGAGCTGGTGTCACGAATATCACCTGCCGACGGATCGTGATCGGAGGCGGGATCTGAACGCAGAGAAACCCAGCTGCAAACGCCGTAGGTAGACTGGAGTCCCAATCGCTCAGTGTCGGATTGGACAATACTGATCCATTTTTCTTCCGAGGTGACCGTACCATCCTAGATATGAAACAAGAGAGAGGAACTATTTTGAAACTCCCAAGTTTGGACGTCGTCGGATATGACCAAGTCTATACAATCGTCTGCGTTGAAGAATACTGACAGCTTTCCTATATCAAAGCAGTATCGTTTGAAAGCATTTCACGCCAAATGAGTTTCAGAATCCGTTTCAGACACCAATGGTTAAACACTTGTTGACTTCTTCGATGCGTAGTGACCACGTTTCACCGTCGTAATTCAGTATTGGGCAGATAATGGTCCAGAAAATGATCTCGTGGAGCGCCCAGAACGCATTGCGAGGCTTACTTTGTCGCTGGCTTGATCCTTTGGAAGGATCGTGGAGCCCAGATGTCTGGACCTCGGGGGCGCGCACGTTTTGTTCACCGTTGATGTATATCGGTTGTATGGACTGTGAAGCGCGAGTCAAAATGACCTTGGTCGTTGGCCTATTCATCTTTGGTTCTACGGCTTTCGTGTAGTACTCTACGCGATTCAGAACCAACTGTAAGGCGGCCGGATTGTCTTCAAGGATGATAATACCGTCGGCGACTACTAAATCGTCGAGAAAAACGTCGGTGCTCAGCTGGATACCAGTGTAATCGGTGAACGCCTGATGCAAATCCGATCGATGTTGCAGTTAAAGAACTCTGGCAACAAGGGACAACCCTACATACCTCTGGGATTGAGGGGGACATAATTGGACTCTTCTCCGTGAAGAGGTTCTGGGGCATTCCATTTGCTTGTAGTATGGTTCGTACCGAGTTTCTGTCAGCTGAATCAAAGGCAGTCCAAAAATCAATAAAACAAGCTGTAGTCGGTTGCTGAAACTTGCACGGGTGTTCTGATGCTCTACCGATGGTGAACAACTGATTCACGCGTCCTTTAACACGGCGGTAGCATCTTCGATTAGGGTGTGTGCTCACGTCTCTCATCGCTGAGAAGCGGTTTAACAGAAGCGCAGAAAGTTTTGGCGGTCATGTCGACTAGACTGATACAAGGATAACAAGAAACACGCTTTCCTCGTTACAAATTTAAAAACAGAGGTCAAAACACGGACCGAGGGATATGTCGGGAATCATTTTACTGCGTCTTTACGGAGAGCGTACTGCAGTCAAAGTGAGCATGTTCATAACAAGACGGATCAATGAAATGTTTATAAACCAAGTCAAAATCACATAGCCCATGTTTGCTCATTCGATAGACGTGTATGTATGCGTTTCATGTGTTTTTGTTTTTATCTATAGACACTTCGTTCTTCCGTTTTGCTATGAAAATGACCACTTTGAATGCAGTGGGCACTTGTGGAGATACAGCGAAATGATCCAGGGTACATGGTGCAATCTGTGATTTTGACTTTTGATACAACGGTAGTTTGCGCACACAGTCTTGCTACCATTCTTTGCAAGCGGGAAGGATATTGAAGTTCCCCAGCGTATGAACTGAGGAATCAGTAATCGGCTCCCAGAGGTTTGAAAAAGAGGTGAGTGAATCATAAAATTGACCACTGGTTCATCTGGACCGAAGCTGCTGTCTTGCAGGACGCGCTTGGTTGCGCAAAGACCAGAGGTGCATTCTCGAGTAAGAAGGTCTACTCTGGGCCGGGTGACCGAGTAGTACAACTTCCCACAACACGACGATCATGGAAGACACTACTCATAAAATGATTAACCACTTTTTCGGGCTCACATATGAACGCTCTCTCAACAAATACCCAAGAACTTTCCAATTTCCACTCCTTTTCCATTATCAGACCCCATGGGACCGTCGACCGTGCCAACTGCAGTGCCACGGGTAGGTATCCTGGTTATGCTCTCCCTCATCCTTCTTCGACTAGCTTTCGAGTCTCAACAAACCCGCTACCATCGGCTGATGCCCTTTTTCGTCCTCGATGCCCATTCAAACTAGCCATGTTCAACGTGCGAACCCTGATGCGTATAGGACAACAGGTGGGTTCAGCCCGTACTCTTGAGTACCTTGTCATCGATGTGTTGCATACGAGACTTCCATCATTCGGTTAACGGCCCCATCTAATTCTTCCGTGAAGTTTCACGTACGCCTTTCTGGAGACGCTGTGGCTTCTAGTTTTGATGGCGTTGGCACTGGTCCTAGTGAAAGAGCTGAAGCGCAGCTGCTTGACTGAATCCCAGTCGACAGTCATTTATGCGCAGTCAGACTCAGAAGTTGGTGCAAAGTGAACATTCACCGCTATGATAGACGCAACTTCATTGCAGTTTCGACGTATGCACCCATAGAGTGCAGTCCAGATGCAATCGAAGATAGTTTTTACCGAAAGCCCCGCGACCTTTTACGTAACGTAAGCTAGGCCGATGTCATGATTTTGGCAAGAGACATGAATGCTAGAGTTGGTCGGCTGTTATTGAACGAGGCGCATCTAGGAGGCCCTTTTGGGCTAGATTCCTGTCGCTCGGGGAACGGTTGTTGTTGTTGTTGCTCAGACCATCGTCTGTTCCTCGCCAGTACGAACTTCAGACGCTCTAATCGCCGGTACATCACGTGGCGTCCGCCCTCTTCGAATCGACGTGAACCCAGATCGACCACATCGCCATAAGGCACAAATGGCGGGGTTGCATACAAGACTGTGGCTCGTACTGGAGCACCCACCTTGATTCTGACCACGCCTTAGTTTGTGCTAAGCTGCCCCTGTGCTTTGATGGGCGCTCCAAACGCATGCTGCAATGACGGTTAGATAGCGATATGCTCTCCGACCCATCTTCTTATGTCTTCCAAAACGCGCCTTCTGAAAAGCAAGCTGTAGCCTCACCCGATGACATAAACCAGCACTGGTTGCTTATCAAGAATTCTTCGCATTCTGCTGGTGTAGTAAGTTGCAGACTGTCTCATCATGCTGCAAGGCCCCGGGTTTCCGCTTAATCTCTGCACCTTCTGGACGCACGTCAGTCGATCCCGATTGGAAGCGAGTATAACGAAACACGACTTGCAGTTAGATGTGCACTGAACGCGAGTCTCTATAGGGACCGCAAAATCTGGTGCCAGCGTGCATCAGAGATGGGACGTACTGCCGTCACGGAAAATTCCTGTAAGCTGTTCTATCTTACTCGAGTCACCGACAGGAGGCCACTAGGTGTGAGTGAAACAGCATGTGAAACTGACGTTCCGCTCATTCATAATCAACAACGGCGTTTCGAACGCTGGTCGGATTACTTTTAGGTAAGGTTTGGCTGGACCGTCATTGTTAACCTCTCCTATAGCTCTTCCGGCGCACGTCCAGCGGTTCGTTTCGGCAGGTGGTGGTGTGATTACTTACACCAACTCTGAGGAGTCTGGCAAGCCTGAAGTTGTTTTTTATCTTTTCAAGAAACAGAGTTTTAGACTTGGAATATGCCGACGATATCGCGTTGTTGAGTAATAATGCACAGGCAATACAGTACGCTTTTGACTGCTCGACGATTGGGTTATCCAGATATGGTGTGCACTTTGAAACTTCCAAATACAACGTATTTTTGCAAGATTTACAGGAGCCTGTGTCTCCACTCACCCTTTGTAGTAATCAGCTTGAGTTAGTTGACAAATAACTTGGGAGTTTGATAACAGGTGATGTTGGGAAGGTGATCAGTTCATGAACAGCGAAAGCTAGAACAGCTTTCACAAACCTGCAATACCTGCGGCATAGCCGTGACATCCGGACTTCTCTTGAGGATGGCTGTACGCCGCCACGGTTTGTAGTGTTTTGCTCTACGTTTGCGAGACCTGACAGCTTCTCGTTGAAAAGGCTCGGCATCTTTCTGTGTTCGACAACCGATGTCTCCGAAGCACTGTTTGCGTCTGGTGGGAACAATGCGCGAGCATGGCGATGTTTTGGGAACGAGTAGCCACCTCCTAACGAAGTGATCGCTGCACACCGCCTCCGATGGCTCGGCCATGTTTTGCGAATGCCTACCCGTCGTTTACCTTTCCGTGCTCTACTTGCGCGTTCTGGGCAAGGCGGGGGTCAGGCCATTACCTAGTATAGAAGTATGAAGAAGGTAGGATCAGCATTGACTTCGGTTGATTATCCTCACCTCCCTGATTGGGGCCCAATGGACGTGGATGGCTGTTGCGTAGAGATGTTTAGGGATATGGCTCAGAAAAGCAGTGGCGCGAATGCTGTCCAGTCTGTCAAACTCTCGTGTCCCATAAATACAAAATGTAATTCAGACAAGGAAACATCAAAAAGTGCACGGTGAAGATGGATCACAGCATGTTATTTTTGCTAACCATTTCTTTTTTTGTTCCATTTATCCTTCCCTATATATATATATATCTCATAGAAAACGCCCATCGCTTCATGAAAAAAACGTGTAACACGAAGAAATTTCTTTTCGATATATCACTTCAGGCATTGACATACATAGTACTGGGTAAAAGAGGGTATATGTTCAGCTAAAGATAGCAGAGAGTGAGTAAATGTACAACAAATCCGGTAACTCGACAACATGCTTCAACTTGATGAATCTTGTTCGTTGTGTGAACGACAATAAGTGTGAAATGTGTAACCGAATGGCGTGAAAAGACAGGTGTGAAAAAAGAGGTGTGGGGCTGGGGAGAATTGGTACAATGGAACCATAAGAGAATCACTTGTTACGGCCACGGCAACAACAACTGTTGCACGAGGTTACGTTGCTTACACAAATCCGGCTTCAATAGCCGAATTGCTATGGCTTCTGACGTCATCAGCAACCGCCTGCGTAATCCTTTCGCGTGAATTCTGGGAGTTGTCAGGACTGGTCTAAAAGCTGTCACCGTGTCGATTCGGTGTCCGCTATCCACCAGATATTGTAGGATTGCGCTATTGATAGTCCGGACTGTAACTTTGCGTAACGAAGCCGGGGCGTGTTCTGATATCCTCTTCGACAGGCGTCTCGTCGTATGTCCAATATACTGTGCACTACAAGAACACGTAAACTGATATAGAACAAAAGATTGAGACTGATGAGGCAACCTGTCCTTGGATTGTTGAACAATGAAAGGCTTCGTATTTGTTAAGATTCGGACATATGCAGTGGGGAAAGACTTCCCGAGGGTCTTGGATATGCGCAGCTTGAGTATTTCTGAGATTTTGTCACATTTGAACGGGACAGTTAGAAAAATGGACGACACTTTCATAATTTGCGACTCAAAAAAAGACATTACCGAACTACTGCGAACATTCAACAACGCCCACGCAATGACCACATTTACAGTGGAAGTAGAGACGGACAATTTCCTCGCCTTTCTTGATGTGGGATTGCGTAGAATGGAGGACGGACATATAGAAAGGAGGGTGTATCGGAAATGTATATGGTTGGGGCAATACACACATTTCCTAAGTTTTGTCCCCCTACGATACAAAAGAAACCTTGTGAGCTGTCTGACCTACAGAGCAAGAAACATCTGTAGTCCTGACACGATTGACCAAGAACTCGAACACATACGCGGTACATTATTAAAAAACGGCTATCCAGAACCGTTCATTCGTCAACATATGGGAGAGAGGAGACACAAAATGAAAGTTCAAATGGCCAAGAAAAAGGATATTTTTCTAACTGTCCCGTTCAAAGGTGACAAAACCTTAGAAATACTAGAGCTGCGCATATCCAAGACCCTCGGGAAGTCTTTCCCCACTGCATATGTCCGAATCTTAACAAATACGAAGCCTTTCATTGTTCAACAATCCAAGGACAGGTTGCCTCATCAGTCTCAATCTTTTGTTCTATATCAGTTTACGTGTTCTTGTAGTGCATAGTATATTGGACATACGACGAGACGCCTGTCGAAGAGGATATCAGAACACGTCCCGGCTTCGTTACGCAAAGGTACAGTCCGGACTATCAATAGCGCAATCCTACAATATCTGGTGGATAGCGGACACCGAATCGACACGGTGACAGCTTTTAGACCAGTCCTGACAACTCCCAGAATTCACGCGAAAGGATTACGCAGGCGGTTGCTGATGACGTCAGAAGCCATAGCAATTCGGCTATTGAAGCCGGATTTGTGTAAGCAACGTAACCTCGTGCAACAGTTGTTGTTGCCGTGGCCGTAACAAGTGATTCTCTTATGGTTCCATTGTACCAATTCTCCCCAGCCCCACACCTCTTTTTTCACACCTGTCTTTTCACGCCATTCGGTTACACATTTCACACTTATTGTCGTTCACACAACGAACAAGATTCATCAAGTTGAAGCATGTTGTCGAGTTACCGGATTTGTTGTACATTTACTCACTCTCTGCTATCTTTAGCTGAACATATACCCTCTTTTACCCAGTACTATGTATGTCAATGCCTGAAGTGATATATCGAAAAGAAATTTCTTCGTGTTAGACGTTTTTTTCATGAAGCGATGGGCGTATTCTATGATTTGAAATACCGCGAGCAGCCGGTGGCGATAAAAGACCTCAATAAGTATTTGAAGTTTACCGCCAGGTTCGCTGAGACGAAAGAATTAATCGAGTTTATTGAGGAATGTGTCCGCAACAATCGGTACCCTAAAACCTACTGGAAAGCACTGCGCAGGTGCCATGTTATACCCAATGTCCGATCGCTCAGACGTCATGCGCTCAATCAACTTGACGCGGCCAAATCCAGTCTAGACGAAATAGATCGGCTGGTGAATAGATACGAAACGAACGTTGCAGAACTACAGGAAGGTCATCGAAGAGAATTTCGGGAATTTGTGGATTCAGTTTGTCGAAAAACTCGGGAAAAGAAGCGAGGGAAGTTCCTCAGCAGCTTGGAAACAAGAGTACCACCGTCCAGGTTACCGGAAGATCCTGAAAGGTATGTCCACAATCATTCTTCTGTGACGCTTAGTAAATTGCAATATGAGGCTTTATCTCTCGGACCTAAGTTTTGTGCAACTCAACCACGTTATCATCAGGTGGAAATTGAAACCCAGTTTGAAAGTCTAATGAGCCAATTGTACAACCTGGTACCAACATCATCTGACTCAGTGGACGGCCTGAAAACATCACTTGTTTATGAATGTCAAAAGTATCACGCTGCTAGATCTCCGTTGAACGGAATATTAACTAAGCAACATCGAGAAGCGGTCCAAGAACTAGTGAATAATGAAGATTTATTATTATCGAAACCGGACAAAGGTGCCGGATGGGTTGTACTAGACCGAAGCGATTACGACAGAAAATTGACGACTATTTTATCTGATGAGAGCAAGTTCATTTACCACCTGGGTGAGAAAGACAAAACACAAGAAGCCGAGACTAAGCTGACAGAGATCTTGAAGCAGCTTAAGTCAGAAAACACTATTTCCGAAACAGTGTAGGACAAGCTTGTGCCCTGCGGCTCACAACCACCTAGACTTTATGGGTTACCAAAAGTACACAAACCAAATGTACCCCTAAGACCGGTGATTGACATGAGCACCTCAGCCTATCACGCCACAGCTCAGTGGATTGCAGAAATTCTTGAACCTGTGCGCAAGTCACTAGCGAAGTATAGTGTGAAAGATTCGTTCTCTTTTGTGGAGATGATAAAACATCAGGACCTGTCTGAACGGACTATGCTTTCCCTAGATGTTGAATCCCTATTCGCAAACGTCCCGTTGATCGAGACGGTAGAATTCATCTGTCAATACTTGACCGATAATGATATCAAACTCGACATTCCTGTGGCTAAGCTAAAAGAACTAATTCTTAGATGTACATGGAATATACAATTTCTGTACAGCGGAAAATACTACAGGCAGAAAGACGGGGTAGCAATGGGATCACCACTTGGACCCCTTCTGGCGGATATATTCTTAGCAAAACTCGAAAGTGGACCACTACGTAGCACCATTGACAGTCTATATATGTACACCAGATACATGGACGACACTTTCATAATTTGCGACTCAAAAAAAGACATTACCGAACTACTGCGAACATTCAACAACGCCCACGCAATGACCACATTTACAGTGGAAGTAGAGATGGACAATTTCCTCGCCTTTCTTGATGTGGGATTGCGTAGAATGGAGGACGGACATATAGAAAGGAGGGTGTATCGGAAATGTATATGGTTGGGGCAATACACACATTTCCTAAGTTTTGTCCCCCTACGATACAAAAGAAACCTTGTGAGCTGTCTGACCTACAGAGCAAGAAACATCTGTAGTCCTGACACGATTGACCAAGAACTCGAACACATACGCGGTACATTATTAAAAAACGGCTATCCAGAACCGTTCATTCGTCAACATATGGGAGAGAGGAGACACAAAATGAAAGTTCAAATGGCCAAGAAAAAGGATATTTTTCTAACTGTCCCGTTCAAAGGTGACAAAACCTTAGAAATACTAGAGCTGCGCATATCCAAGACCCTCGGGAAGTCTTTCCCCACTGCATATGTCCGAATCTTAACAAATACGAAGCCTTTCATTGTTCAACAATCCAAGGACAGGTTGCCTCATCAGTCTCAATCTTTTGTTCTATATCAGTTTACGTGTTCTTGTAGTGCATAGTATATTGGACATACGACGAGACGCCTGTCGAAGAGGATATCAGAACACGTCCCGGCTTCGTTACGCAAAGGTACAGTCCGGACTATCAATAGCGCAATCCTACAATATCTGGTGGATAGCGGACACCGAATCGACACGGTGACAGCTTTTAGACCAGTCCTGACAACTCCCAGAATTCACGCGAAAGGATTACGCAGGCGGTTGCTGATGACGTCAGAAGCCATAGCAATTCGGCTATTGAAGCCGGATTTGTGTAAGCAACGTAACCTCGTGCAACAGTTGTTGTTGCCGTGGCCGTAACAAGTGATTCTCTTATGGTTCCATTGTACCAATTCTCCCCAGCCCCACACCTCTTTTTTCACACCTGTCTTTTCACGCCATTCGGTTACACATTTCACACTTATTGTCGTTCACACAACGAACAAGATTCATCAAGTTGAAGCATGTTGTCGAGTTACCGGATTTGTTGTACATTTACTCACTCTCTGCTATCTTTAGCTGAACATATACCCTCTTTTACCCAGTACTATGTATGTCAATGCCTGAAGTGATATATCGAAAAGAAATTTCTTCGTGTTAGACGTTTTTTTCATGAAGCGATGGGCGTATTCTATGATTTGAAATACCGCGAGCAGCCGGTGGCGATAAAGGACCTCAATAAGTATTTGAAGTTTACCGCCAGGTTCGCTGAGACGAAAGAATTAATCGAGTTTATTGAGGAATGTGTCCGCAACAATCGGTACCCTAAAACCTACTGGAAAGCACTGCGCAGGTGCCATGTTATACCCAATGTCCGATCGCTCAGACGTCATGCGCTCAATCAACTTGACGCGGCCAAATCCAGTCTAGACGAAATAGATCGGCTGGTGAATAGATACGAAACGAACGTTGCAGAACTACAGGAAGGTCATCGAAGAGAATTTCGGGAATTTGTGGATTCAGTTTGTCGAAAAACTCGGGAAAAGAAGCGAGGGAAGTTCCTCAGCAGCTTGGAAACAAGAGTACCACCGTCCAGGTTACCGGAAGATCCTGAAAGGTATGTCCACAATCATTCTTCTGTGACGCTTAGTAAATTGCAATATGAGGCTTTATCTCTCGGACCTAAGTTTTGTGCAACTCAACCACGTTATCATCAGGTGGAAATTGAAACCCAGTTTGAAAGTCTAATGAGCCAATTGTACAACCTGGTACCAACATCATCTGACTCAGTGGACGGCCTGAAAACATCACTTGTTTATGAATGTCAAAAGTATCACGCTGCTAGATCTCCGTTGAACGGAATATTAACTAAGCAACATCGAGAAGCGGTCCAAGAACTAGTGAATAATGAAGATTTATTATTATCGAAACCGGACAAAGGTGCCGGATGGGTTGTACTAGACCGAAGCGATTACGACAGAAAATTGACGACTATTTTATCTGATGAGAGCAAGTTCATTTACCACCTGGGTGAGAAAGACAAAACACAAGAAGCCGAGACTAAGCTGACAGAGATCTTGAAGCAGCTTAAGTCAGAAAACACTATTTCCGAAACAGTGTAGGACAAGCTTGTGCCCTGCGGCTCACAACCACCTAGACTTTATGGGTTACCAAAAGTACACAAACCAAATGTACCCCTAAGACCGGTGATTGACATGAGCACCTCAGCCTATCACGCCACAGCTCAGTGGATTGCAGAAATTCTTGAACCTGTGCGCAAGTCACTAGCGAAGTATAGTGTGAAAGATTCGTTCTCTTTTGTGGAGATGATAAAACATCAGGACCTGTCTGAACGGACTATGCTTTCCCTAGATGTTGAATCCCTATTCGCAAACGTCCCGTTGATCGAGACGGTAGAATTCATCTGTCAATACTTGACCGATAATGATATCAAACTCGACATTCCTGTGGCTAAGCTAAAAGAACTAATTCTTAGATGTACATGGAATATACAATTTCTGTACAGCGGAAAATACTACAGGCAGAAAGACGGGGTAGCAATGGGATCACCACTTGGACCCCTTCTGGCGGATATATTCTTAGCAAAACTCGAAAGTGGACCACTACGTAGCACCATTGACAGTCTATATATGTACACCAGATACATGGACGACACTTTCATAATTTGCGACTCAAAAAAAGACATTACCGAACTACTGCGAACATTCAACAACGCCCACGCAATGACCACATTTACAGTGGAAGTAGAGATGGACAATTTCCTCGCCTTTCTTGATGTGGGATTGCGTAGAATGGAGGACGGACATATAGAAAGGAGGGTGTATCGGAAATGTATATGGTTGGGGCAATACACACATTTCCTAAGTTTTGTCCCCCTACGATACAAAAGAAACCTTGTGAGCTGTCTGACCTACAGAGCAAGAAACATCTGTAGTCCTGACACGATTGACCAAGAACTCGAACACATACGCGGTACATTATTAAAAAACGGCTATCCAGAACCGTTCATTCGTCAACATATGGGAGAGAGGAGACACAAAATGAAAGTTCAAATGGCCAAGAAAAAGGATATTTTTCTAACTGTCCCGTTCAAAGGTGACAAAACCTTAGAAATACTAGAGCTGCGCATATCCAAGACCCTCGGGAAGTCTTTCCCCACTGCATATGTCCGAATCTTAACAAATACGAAGCCTTTCATTGTTCAACAATCCAAGGACAGGTTGCCTCATCAGTCTCAATCTTTTGTTCTATATCAGTTTACGTGTTCTTGTAGTGCACAGTATATTGGACATTCGACGAGACGCCTGTCGAAGAGGATATCAGAACACGTCCCGGCTTCGTTACGCAAAGGTACAGTCCGGACTATCAATAGCGCAATCCTACAATATCTGGTGGATAGCGGACACCGAATCGACACGGTGACAGCTTTTAGACCAGTCCTGACAACTCCCAGAATTCACGCGAAAGGATTACGCAGGCGGTTGCTGATGACGTCAGAAGCCATAGCAATTCGGCTATTGAAGCCGGATTTGTGTAAGCAACGTAACCTCGTGCAACAGTTGTTGTTGCCGTGGCCGTAACAAGTGATTCTCTTATGGTTCCATTGTACCAATTCTCCCCAGCCCCACACCTCTTTTTTCACACCTGTCTTTTCACGCCATTCGGTTACACATTTCACACTTATTGTCGTTCACACAACGAACAAGATTCATCAAGTTGAAGCATGTTGTCGAGTTACCGGATTTGTTGTACATTTACTCACTCTCTGCTATCTTTAGCTGAACATATACCCTCTTTTACCCAGTACTATGTATGTCAATGCCTGAAGTGATATATCGAAAAGAAATTTCTTCGTGTTGGACGTTTTTTTCATGAAGCGATGGGCGTATTCTATGATTTGAAATACCGCGAGCAGCCGGTGGCGATAAAAGACCTCAATAAGTATTTGAAGTTTACCGCCAGGTTCGCTGAGACGAAAGAATTAATCGAGTTTATTGAGGAATGTGTCCGCAACAATCGGTACCCTAAAACCTACTGGAAAGCACTGCGCAGGTGCCATGTTATACCCAATGTCCGATCGCTCAGACGTCATGCGCTCAATCAACTTGACGCGGCCAAATCCAGTCTAGACGAAATAGATCGGCTGGTGAATAGATACGAAACGAACGTTGCAGAACTACAGGAAGGTCATCGAAGAGAATTTCGGGAATTTGTGGATTCAGTTTGTCGAAAAACTCGGGAAAAGAAGCGAGGGAAGTTCCTCAGCAGCTTGGAAACAAGAGTACCACCGTCCAGGTTACCGGAAGATCCTGAAAGGTATGTCCACAATCATTCTTCTGTGACGCTTAGTAAATTGCAATATGAGGCTTTATCTCTCGGACCTAAGTTTTGTGCAACTCAACCACGTTATCATCAGGTGGAAATTGAAACCCAGTTTGAAAGTCTAATGAGCCAATTGTACAACCTGGTACCAACATCATCTGACTCAGTGGACGGCCTGAAAACATCACTTGTTTATGAATGTCAAAAGTATCACGCTGCTAGATCTCCGTTGAACGGAATATTAACTAAGCAACATCGAGAAGCGGTCCAAGAACTAGTGAATAATGAAGATTTATTATTATCGAAACCGGACAAAGGTGCCGGATGGGTTGTACTAGACCGAAGCGATTACGACAGAAAATTGACGACTATTTTATCTGATGAGAGCAAGTTCATTTACCACCTGGGTGAGAAAGACAAAACACAAGAAGCCGAGACTAAGCTGACAGAGATCTTGAAGCAGCTTAAGTCAGAAAACACTATTTCCGAAACAGTGTAGGACAAGCTTGTGCCCTGCGGCTCACAACCACCTAGACTTTATGGGTTACCAAAAGTACACAAACCAAATGTACCCCTAAGACCGGTGATTGACATGAGCACCTCAGCCTATCACGCCACAGCTCAGTGGATTGCAGAAATTCTTGAACCTGTGCGCAAGTCACTAGCGAAGTATAGTGTGAAAGATTCGTTCTCTTTTGTGGAGATGATAAAACATCAGGACCTGTCTGAACGGACTATGCTTTCCCTAGATGTTGAATCCCTATTCGCAAACGTCCCGTTGATCGAGACGGTAGAATTCATCTGTCAATACTTGACCGATAATGATATCAAACTCGACATTCCTGTGGCTAAGCTAAAAGAACTAATTCTTAGATGTACATGGAATATACAATTTCTGTACAGCGGAAAATACTACAGGCAGAAAGACGGGGTAGCAATGGGATCACCACTTGGACCCCTTCTGGCGGATATATTCTTAGCAAAACTCGAAAGTGGACCACTACGTAGCGCCATTGACAGTCTATATATGTACACCAGATACATGGACGACACTTTCATAATTTGCGACTCAAAAAAAGACATTACCGAACTACTGCGAACATTCAACAACGCCCACGCAATGACCACATTTACAGTGGAAGTAGAGATGGACAATTTCCTCGCCTTTCTTGATGTGGGATTGCGTAGAATGGAGGACGGACATATAGAAAGGAGGGTGTATCGGAAATGTATATGGTTGGGGCAATACACACATTTCCTAAGTTTTGTCCCCCTACGATACAAAAGAAACCTTGTGAGCTGTCTGACCTACAGAGCAAGAAACATCTGTAGTCCTGACACGATTGACCAAGAACTCGAACACATACGCGGTACATTATTAAAAAACGGCTATCCAGAACCGTTCATTCGTCAACATATGGGAGAGAGGAGACACAAAATGAAAGTTCAAATGGCCAAGAAAAAGGATATTTTTCTAACTGTCCCGTTCAAAGGTGACAAAACCTTAGAAATACTAGAGCTGCGCATATCCAAGACCCTCGGGAAGTCTTTCCCCACTGCATATGTCCGAATCTTAACAAATACGAAGCCTTTCATTGTTCAACAATCCAAGGACAGGTTGCCTCATCAGTCTCAATCTTTTGTTCTATATCAGTTTACGTGTTCTTGTAGTGCACAGTATATTGGACATTCGACGAGACGCCTGTCGAAGAGGATATCAGAACACGTCCCGGCTTCTTTACGCAAAGGTACAGTCCGGACTATCAATAACGCAATCCTACAATATCTGGTGGATAGCGGACACCGAATCGACACGGTGACAGCTTTTAGACCAGTCCTGACAACTCCCAGAATTCACGCGAAAGGATTACGCAGGCGGTTGCTGATGACGTCAGAAGCCATAGCAATTCGGCTATTGAAGCCGGATTTGTGTAAGCAACGTAACCTCGTGCAACAGTTGTTGTTGCCGTGGCCGTAACAAGTGATTCTCTTATGGTTCCATTGTACCAATTCTCCCCAGCCCCACACCTCTTTTTTCACACCTGTCTTTTCACGCCATTCGGTTACACATTTCACACTTATTGTCGTTCACACAACGAACAAGATTCATCAAGTTGAAGCATGTTGTCGAGTTACCGGATTTGTTGTACATTTACTCACTCTCTGCTATCTTTAGCTGAACATATACCCTCTTTTACCCAGTACTATGTATGTCAATGCCTGAAGTGATATATCGAAAAGAAATTTCTTCGTGTTAGACGTTTTTTTCATGAAGCGATGGGCGTATTCTATGATTTGAAATACCGCGAGCAGCCGGTGGCGATAAAAGACCTCAATAAGTATTTGAAGTTTACCGCCAGGTTCGCTGAGACGAAAGAATTAATCGAGTTTATTGAGGAATGTGTCCGCAACAATCGGTACCCTAAAACCTACTGGAAAGCACTGCGCAGGTGCCATGTTATACCCAATGTCCGATCGCTCAGACGTCATGCGCTCAATCAACTTGACGCGGCCAAATCCAGTCTAGACGAAATAGATCGGCTGGTGAATAGATACGAAACGAACGTTGCAGAACTACAGGAAGGTCATCGAAGAGAATTTCGGGAATTTGTGGATTCAGTTTGTCGAAAAACTCGGGAAAAGAAGCGAGGGAAGTTCCTCAGCAGCTTGGAAACAAGAGTACCACCGTCCAGGTTACCGGAAGATCCTGAAAGGTATGTCCACAATCATTCTTCTGTGACGCTTAGTAAATTGCAATATGAGGCTTTATCTCTCGGACCTAAGTTTTGTGCAACTCAACCACGTTATCATCAGGTGGAAATTGAAACCCAGTTTGAAAGTCTAATGAGCCAATTGTACAACCTGGTACCAACATCATCTGACTCAGTGGACGGCCTGAAAACATCACTTGTTTATGAATGTCAAAAGTATCACGCTGCTAGATCTCCGTTGAACGGAATATTAACTAAGCAACATCGAGAAGCGGTCCAAGAACTAGTGAATAATGAAGATTTATTATTATCGAAACCGGACAAAGGTGCCGGATGGGTTGTACTAGACCGAAGCGATTACGACAGAAAATTGACGACTATTTTATCTGATGAGAGCAAGTTCATTTACCACCTGGGTGAGAAAGACAAAACACAAGAAGCCGAGACTAAGCTGACAGAGATCTTGAAGCAGCTTAAGTCAGAAAACACTATTTCCGAAACAGTGTAGGACAAGCTTGTGCCCTGCGGCTCACAACCACCTAGACTTTATGGGTTACCAAAAGTACACAAACCAAATGTACCCCTAAGACCGGTGATTGACATGAGCACCTCAGCCTATCACGCCACAGCTCAGTGGATTGCAGAAATTCTTGAACCTGTGCGCAAGTCACTAGCGAAGTATAGTGTGAAAGATTCGTTCTCTTTTGTGGAGATGATAAAACATCAGGACCTGTCTGAACGGACTATGCTTTCCCTAGATGTTGAATCCCTATTCGCAAACGTCCCGTTGATCGAGACGGTAGAATTCATCTGTCAATACTTGACCGATAATGATATCAAACTCGACATTCCTGTGGCTAAGCTAAAAGAACTAATTCTTAGATGTACATGGAATATACAATTTCTGTACAGCGGAAAATACTACAGGCAGAAAGACGGGGTAGCAATGGGATCACCACTTGGACCCCTTCTGGCGGATATATTCTTAGCAAAACTCGAAAGTGGACCACTACGTAGCACCATTGACAGTCTATATATGTACACCAGATACATGGACGACACTTTCATAATTTGCGACTCAAAAAAAGACATTACCGAACTACTGCGAACATTCAACAACGCCCACGCAATGACCACATTTACAGTGGAAGTAGAGATGGACAATTTCCTCGCCTTTCTTGATGTGGGATTGCGTAGAATGGAGGACGGACATATAGAAAGGAGGGTGTATCGGAAATGTACATGGTTGGGGCAATACACACATTTCCTAAGTTTTGTCCCCCTACGATACAAAAGAAACCTTGTGAGCTGTCTGACCTACAGAGCAAGAAACATCTGTAGTCCTGACACGATTGACCAAGAACTCGAACACATACGCGGTACATTATTAAAAAACGGCTATCCAGAACCGTTCATTCGTCAACATATGGGAGAGAGGAGACACAAAATGAAAGTTCAAATGGCCAAGAAAAAGGATATTTTTCTAACTGTCCTGTTCAAAGGTGACAAAACCTTAGAAATACTAGAGCTGCGCATATCCAAGACCCTCGGGAAGTCTTTCCCCACTGCATATGTCCGAATCTTAACAAATACGAAGCCTTTCATTGTTCAACAATCCAAGGACAGGTTGCCTCATCAGTCTCAATCTTTTGTTCTATATCAGTTTACGTGTTCTTGTAGTGCACAGTATATTGAACATTCGACGAGACGCCTGTCGAAGAGGATATCAGAACACGTCCCGGCTTCTTTACGCAAAGGTACAGTCCGGACTATCAATAGCGCAATCCTACAATATCTGGTGGATAGCGGACACCGAATCGACACGGTGACAGCTTTTAGACCAGTCCTGACAACTCCCAGAATTCACGCGAAAGGATTACGCAGGCGGTTGCTGATGACGTCAGAAGCCATAGCAATTCGGCTATTGAAGCCGGATTTGTGTAAGCAACGTAACCTCGTGCAACAGTTGTTGTTGCCGTGGCCGTAACAAGTGATTCTCTTATGGTTCCATTGTACCAATTCTCCCCAGCCCCACACCTCTTTTTTCACACCTGTCTTTTCACGCCATTCGGTTACACATTTCACACTTATTGTCGTTCACACAACGAACAAGATTCATCAAGTTGAAGCATGTTGTCGAGTTACCGGATTTGTTGTACATTTACTCACTCTCTGCTATCTTTAGCTGAACATATACCCTCTTTTACCCAGTACTATGTATGTCAATGCCTGAAGTGATATATCGAAAAGAAATTTCTTCGTGTTAGACGTTTTTTTCATGAAGCGATGGGCGTATTCTATGATTTGAAATACCGCGAGCAGCCGGTGGCGATAAAAGACCTCAATAAGTATTTGAAGTTTACCGCCAGGTTCGCTGAGACGAAAGAATTAATCGAGTTTATTGAGGAATGTGTCCGCAACAATCGGTACCCTAAAACCTACTGGAAAGCACTGCGCAGGTGCCATGTTATACCCAATGTCCGATCGCTCAGACGTCATGCGCTCAATCAACTTGACGCGGCCAAATCCAGTCTAGACGAAATAGATCGGCTGGTGAATAGATACGAAACGAACGTTGCAGAACTACAGGAAGGTCATCGAAGAGAATTTCGGGAATTTGTGGATTCAGTTTGTCGAAAAACTCGGGAAAAGAAGCGAGGGAAGTTCCTCAGCAGCTTGGAAACAAGAGTACCACCGTCCAGGTTACCGGAAGATCCTGAAAGGTATGTCCACAATCATTCTTCTGTGACGCTTAGTAAATTGCAATATGAGGCTTTATCTCTCGGACCTAAGTTTTGTGCAACTCAACCACGTTATCATCAGGTGGAAATTGAAACCCAGTTTGAAAATCTAATGAGCCAATTGTACGACCTGGTACCAACATCATCTGACTCAGTGGACGGCCTGAAAACATCACTTGTTTATGAATGTCAAAAGTATCACGCTGCTAGATCTCCGTTGAACGGAATATTAACTAAGCAACATCGAGAAGCGGTCCAAGAACTAGTGAATAATGAAGATTTATTATTATCGAAACCGGACAAAGGTGCCGGATGGGTTGTACTAGACCGAAGCGATTACGACAGAAAATTGACGACTATTTTATCTGATGAGAGCAAGTTCATTTACCACCTGGGTGAGAAAGACAAAACACAAGAAGCCGAGACTAAGCTGACAGAGATCTTGAAGCAGCTTAAGTCAGAAAACACTATTTCCGAAACAGTGTAGGACAAGCTTGTGCCCTGCGGCTCACAACCACCTAGACTTTATGGGTTACCAAAAGTACACAAACCAAATGTACCCCTAAGACCGGTGATTGACATGAGCACCTCAGCCTATCACGCCACAGCTCAGTGGATTGCAGAAATTCTTGAACCTGTGCGCAAGTCACTAGCGAAGTATAGTGTGAAAGATTCGTTCTCTTTTGTGGAGATGATAAAACATCAGGACCTGTCTGAACGGACTATGCTTTCCCTAGATGTTGAATCCCTATTCGCAAACGTCCCGTTGATCGAGACGGTAGAATTCATCTGTCAATACTTGACCGATAATGATATCAAACTCGACATTCCTGTGGCTAAGCTAAAAGAACTAATTCTTAGATGTACATGGAATATACAATTTCTGTACAGCGGAAAATACTACAGGCAGAAAGACGGGGTAGCAATGGGATCACCACTTGGACCCCTTCTGGCGGATATATTCTTAGCAAAACTCGAAAGTGGACCACTACGTAGCACCATTGACAGTCTATATATGTACACCAGATACATGGACGACACTTTCATAATTTGCGACTCAAAAAAAGACATTACCGAACTACTGCGAACATTCAACAACGCCCACGCAATGACCACATTTACAGTGGAAGTAGAGATGGACAATTTCCTCGCCTTTCTTGATGTGGGATTGCGTAGAATGGAGGACGGACATATAGAAAGGAGGGTGTATCGGAAATGTACATGGTTGGGGCAATACACACATTTCCTAAGTTTTGTCCCCCTACGATACAAAAGAAACCTTGTGAGCTGTCTGACCTACAGAGCAAGAAACATCTGTAGTCCTGACACGATTGACCAAGAACTCGAACACATACGCGGTACATTATTAAAAAACGGCTATCCAGAACCGTTCATTCGTCAACATATGGGAGAGAGGAGACACAAAATGAAAGTTCAAATGGCCAAGAAAAAGGATATTTTTCTAACTGTCCTGTTCAAAGGTGACAAAACCTTAGAAATACTAGAGCTGCGCATATCCAAGACCCTCGGGAAGTCTTTCCCCACTGCATATGTCCGAATCTTAACAAATACGAAGCCTTTCATTGTTCAACAATCCAAGGACAGGTTGCCTCATCAGTCTCAATCTTTTGTTCTATATCAGTTTACGTGTTCTTGTAGTGCACAGTATATTGGACATTCGACGAGACGCCTGTCGAAGAGGATATCAGAACACGTCCCGGCTTCTTTACGCAAAGGTACAGTCCGGACTATCAATAGCGCAATCCTACAATATCTGGTGGATAGCGGACACCGAATCGACACGGTGACAGCTTTTAGACCAGTCCTGACAACTCCCAGAATTCACGCGAAAGGATTACGCAGGCGGTTGCTGATGACGTCAGAAGCCATAGCAATTCGGCTATTGAAGCCGGATTTGTGTAAGCAACGTAACCTCGTGCAACAGTTGTTGTTGCCGTGGCCGTAACAAGTGATTCTCTTATGGTTCCATTGTACCAATTCTCCCCAGCCCCACACCTCTTTTTTCACACCTGTCTTTTCACGCCATTCGGTTACACATTTCACACTTATTGTCGTTCACACAACGAACAAGATTCATCAAGTTGAAGCATGTTGTCGAGTTACCGGATTTGTTGTACATTTACTCACTCTCTGCTATCTTTAGCTGAACATATACCCTCTTTTACCCAGTACTATGTATGTCAATGCCTGAAGTGATATATCGAAAAGAAATTTCTTCGTGTTAGACGTTTTTTTCATGAAGCGATGGGCGTATTCTATGATTTGAAATACCGCGAGCAGCCGGTGGCGATAAAAGACCTCAATAAGTATTTGAAGTTTACCGCCAGGTTCGCTGAGACGAAAGAATTAATCGAGTTTATTGAGGAATGTGTCCGCAACAATCGGTACCCTAAAACCTACTGGAAAGCACTGCGCAGGTGCCATGTTATACCCAATGTCCGATCGCTCAGACGTCATGCGCTCAATCAACTTGACGCGGCCAAATCCAGTCTAGACGAAATAGATCGGCTGGTGAATAGATACGAAACGAACGTTGCAGAACTACAGGAAGGTCATCGAAGAGAATTTCGGGAATTTGTGGATTCAGTTTGTCGAAAAACTCGGGAAAAGAAGCGAGGGAAGTTCCTCAGCAGCTTGGAAACAAGAGTACCACCGTCCAGGTTACCGGAAGATCCTGAAAGGTATGTCCACAATCATTCTTCTGTGACGCTTAGTAAATTGCAATATGAGGCTTTATCTCTCGGACCTAAGTTTTGTGCAACTCAACCACGTTATCATCAGGTGGAAATTGAAACCCAGTTTGAAAATCTAATGAGCCAATTGTACGACCTGGTACCAACATCATCTGACTCAGTGGACGGCCTGAAAACATCACTTGTTTATGAATGTCAAAAGTATCACGCTGCTAGATCTCCGTTGAACGGAATATTAACTAAGCAACATCGAGAAGCGGTCCAAGAACTAGTGAATAATGAAGATTTATTATTATCGAAACCGGACAAAGGTGCCGGATGGGTTGTACTAGACCGAAGCGATTACGACAGAAAATTGACGACTATTTTATCTGATGAGAGCAAGTTCATTTACCACCTGGGTGAGAAAGACAAAACACAAGAAGCCGAGACTAAGCTGACAGAGATCTTGAAGCAGCTTAAGTCAGAAAACACTATTTCCGAAACAGTGTAGGACAAGCTTGTGCCCTGCGGCTCACAACCACCTAGACTTTATGGGTTACCAAAAGTACACAAACCAAATGTACCCCTAAGACCGGTGATTGACATGAGCACCTCAGCCTATCACGCCACAGCTCAGTGGATTGCAGAAATTCTTGAACCTGTGCGCAAGTCACTAGCGAAGTATAGTGTGAAAGATTCGTTCTCTTTTGTGGAGATGATAAAACATCAGGACCTGTCTGAACGGACTATGCTTTCCCTAGATGTTGAATCCCTATTCGCAAACGTCCCGTTGATCGAGACGGTAGAATTCATCTGTCAATACTTGACCGATAATGATATCAAACTCGACATTCCTGTGGCTAAGCTAAAAGAACTAATTCTTAGATGTACATGGAATATACAATTTCTGTACAGCGGAAAATACTACAGGCAGAAAGACGGGGTAGCAATGGGATCACCACTTGGACCCCTTCTGGCGGATATATTCTTAGCAAAACTCGAAAGTGGACCACTACGTAGCACCATTGACAGTCTATATATGTACACCAGATACATGGACGACACTTTCATAATTTGCGACTCAAAAAAAGACATTACCGAACTACTGCGAACATTCAACAACGCCCACGCAATGACCACATTTACAGTGGAAGTAGAGATGGACAATTTCCTCGCCTTTCTTGATGTGGGATTGCGTAGAATGGAGGACGGACATATAGAAAGGAGGGTGTATCGGAAATGTATATGGTTGGGGCAATACACACATTTCCTAAGTTTTGTCCCCCTACGATACAAAAGAAACCTTGTGAGCTGTCTGACCTACAGAGCAAGAAACATCTGTAGTCCTGACACGATTGACCAAGAACTCGAACACATACGCGGTACATTATTAAAAAACGGCTATCCAGAACCGTTCATTCGTCAACATATGGGAGAGAGGAGACACAAAATGAAAGTTCAAATGGCCAAGAAAAAGGATATTTTTCTAACTGTCCCGTTCAAAGGTGACAAAACCTTAGAAATACTAGAGCTGCGCATATCCAAGACCCTCGGGAAGTCTTTCCCCACTGCATATGTCCGAATCTTAACAAATACGAAGCCTTTCATTGTTCAACAATCCAAGGACAGGTTGCCTCATCAGTCTCAATCTTTTGTTCTATATCAGTTTACGTGTTCTTGTAGTGCACAGTATATTGGACATTCGACGAGACGCCTGTCGAAGAGGATATCAGAACACGTCCCGGCTTCGTTACGCAAAGGTACAGTCCGGACTATCAATAACGCAATCCTACAATATCTGGTGGATAGCGGACACCGAATCGACACGGTGACAGCTTTTAGACCAGTCCTGACAACTCCCAGAATTCACGCGAAAGGATTACGCAGGCGGTTGCTGATGACGTCAGAAGCCATAGCAATTCGGCTATTGAAGCCGGATTTGTGTAAGCAACGTAACCTCGTGCAACAGTTGTTGTTGCCGTGGCCGTAACAAGTGATTCTCTTATGGTTCCATTGTACCAATTCTCCCCAGCCCCACACCTCTTTTTTCACACCTGTCTTTTCACGCCATTCGGTTACACATTTCACACTTATTGTCGTTCACACAACGAACAAGATTCATCAAGTTGAAGCATGTTGTCGAGTTACCGGATTTGTTGTACATTTACTCACTCTCTGCTATCTTTAGCTGAACATATACCCTCTTTTACCCAGTACTATGTATGTCAATGCCTGAAGTGATATATCGAAAAGAAATTTCTTCGTGTTACACGTTTTTTTCAAATATATATATATATATATATATATATATATATATATATATATATATATATATGCCGCGTTGTAGCAGACTGTTTACTAGCCCTTAAAGTTTGTCATATAACTCGTCTTTTACTGCCTCTTCGGCCGCCACCATACGGAAATAGACTGCGATAACCTATATGTTCAAAGGTGGTTCGTGGAGACGAGCTAAGTTGGTCCGAGGGGTGGTATCGGGTTCCGTGCAAGTAGTGCACTGTTAGCCCCGTTAGTGATAGTTGTCGCGACGCTGGGGAGACCGGATTTGTCCGTAGGTCAGCTGTAACATAGGTGGCAACTGTCAGTTTCTTCGATTACCTTTATTCAACGGGTTCCGGGATACCACAGCAGAACATTAGTGACGTACGTTTTCTGTGATAGTCGTATAGCGCGCGTGCAATGACATCTTGGCTTCCAATATCCAAGAGAATTCGCACATTCCAGCCACTGATTTGGATGTGATTTCCCGCTTAAGGATCCGAGATAACGTATTCGTAGTTCGCGGGGAGAACACGAGGCGCTTTCTCTCCAGGGGACGCCATAGAATGGACGTTGCATACAGAAGAGATATTGTTGAAGAGTCTTGGGAACATGGTATGAAGTGGCGCCATTCGGCTTTTTGTTCGAGGTAGTAACTCGAACCCATGCATAGCCAAGTGCTACCTGTTGGAAAACTGGAAGCAGGCGGTGTAGGATCTAGTGACCGATGGAACGGTTCATATACCTTTTGGGCGGCGATCCGGCAGCCGAAGATACCCTCCGTGTCCTAGTGGACCTTATGCAATTCAGAATGGCTGAGTAACAGACAAGGGCCTCATTTATTAGTGGGCCATGTTCGCGCACGTCATGTTAATGTCTACGTAAGGGGCTCGTTGCGAAAAACCTTTCAACAACGCTGCTGATCGTCCTCGACCGCGTATTGTGAGCTGCTGCTCATTTATTCGCGGCTAATTAGGAATGTGTCATTCCTCTTATCTGCGACCTGGGGACGCGTCCGTTAGCATTCAGCTATGCTCTCTCTATTCATCGAGGGACAGAAAAGATCCCAGATGAGTTTGCATACAGAACCACAAAAATTGGGTAGTTGAAGTTTCGCAGAGTGATGTGCGGTTGGCCAGCTTCGTTCAGGTATTCTATTTTTATTTTTGATTTCATTGCCTATTCATTCCCAAAAGCGTCAGTTCAAGGATGCTGTGGAACTACACGCTGATACAGGATGCGGACATCTTTACTTCATGAGTTAGGGCAATCTGACAGATAATGCGGCCTATTTTCAGAGTATTGTGACGTTTTGTAATATTGTTGGTGGAGCTAACAAAGGTATCCTTCAACTACACGCGAGTAGTTAGCCATCGTTTGCGGGAGTTGTTGGTCAGTGTTTCTTCATTTTCAAGAAGAATAAGATCGCCCAAGAAGTAACTCTTTTTGTGCCGTTCACTTGTTTCTAATGAGATTATTCTCTTTTCTAAACAACTCAGAACTCACTGGTCATACGGGAAGAAACAGTCACTGTCACCAATCGTTGCAACGCAAACTAACTGGTTCAAACATGTGTCGGGTAACCTCTTTTCAGATTGGTGAGATAACCTTATACGGGAATTTGCTGTAGCTTTATCACTTGTGGTTCTGTTGGCTCAAGCACTAACCTGGATTTTGGACAGCCGCTGATTGCTTACGCGACTTGGCTGTCCACCAACGATGAGTCGGCGCATACCTTCACGGAAACTTCCAAAATCAACCGTTTCAGGCTGGCAAGTCGCACAGGGTGAACAAACGCAATTAATGACACCTACATTAAGAATAGCAAGTCTAGGAGTCTCAGGTCCCACGGGCTGCGGAGACCAAGCCACGGGGCTAGATCAACATTTGCACCTTGAAATTCTTCAGTAGCAAGTAGTAGTTTAAGACGGATAGACAACTGGTGGCGTCAACCGTAGTGGTCAAGTTATCAGTAACAATTGAACCACATCAACTAACGAGAACAGTCATTTTCGCACGTACTATGCTTTTTCCTGTACTGACGCTAGCCGGCCATGGGGATGCGTCTGTTTCGTATCGAGAAGACCAAACGATGGCTCTTGTCTGCAACTGACAGCTCAATCCTGCCAACAGTGTCAGCAGAAAACTCAAAACCATTCCAGAATGAAATGTGAAAGTTGTTGGATATTGAAACTAGCCGATCGAGAAGATAGACATACTGAAGAAAGAAAATGATTTACATGATTTGGAGGAATCAAAATGAAACGGAAGAAGAACGGTATTCACTCTTTTCTTTGCTAGAAATTTCGCGACAAGGATGCAAAAATCAGATCTATATGGCCGCTGGTTTAAAAATCGCGGCTATATCAGTAATGAGTAGCGACAGATCCGTGTGAATAACATTAGGGTAGAAAATGATGGTGCTCGTTGTCCAAAGGATGAAGAATTACAGTTTTGTGGATGTATATGAAAATCAGGTGTTGTTCTCGTCTTCATTCTCTTGTACAGTAATCGTTTTGGTACTGTCTTCACAACAGAAATCCTCATCATTATAATTGCATTTCTTGCAGGTAGCACCGAAACGACAACGTGCATTCGGTTTGATGCAAATACCATCTAGAGGAGGGAGAAGTTCGGGTGGCCGATCAAGGCCTTGTGTGATGTTTCTACACTCGCGCATTAAGTCTGTATTGATTTCGGGTGTCACCCGCGAATCTCCCGCATACAAAGGATGTGACATGATGCGACTTCGCATCCAACTTGCCGTAGTCATGATGTGGCCTAAAACGAACAGGGTTGTGAATATATACAAACTGCGTAGTCATATTACCAAATGGAACGGTAACCATAGAATATTACTTTACAGCCAATGCAGATACTCATACAGCACTGTAACAGGGTAGTAAACATAAAATTTCCTGCACTGAATACGGTGATTTTTTAAGTTATTCCACGGCAAAACTCAATAGCGAAATATAGGGATGCAAGGGAAAATTCAAATGAAAGCTTGCACTGATCACGAAATACTGCCCTATCATTGTGAGTTTCGACTACGTACGTTTCTCGAACGGGAAGGCCCACCGAGCTATCGCCAATACGGACTCCGACCTCGCCGTTCTACCGGTGATATATCCTGGCTTTCGTCTCACATCCCAGGTCGGCTGCACTCGCCAACCACGGAGAAACACACATGGTCGCGCTAGACATCTCTGAAGGTTCTGACCGAGTTTAGCACAAAGGTCTTCTGGCGAAACTGCCCACGACTGAGTTCTCCATCGCTCTCGTACTGTGGACAGCAAGTTTCCGCAATAGGCGAACCTTCTCCGTCCGGGTTGATGGGGTTCTATCCCAGACATTTCCCGTGAACATTGGCATTCCCCAAGGTTCGGTACTTTCGCCCACCCTCTTTCTTTTATTTATCAGTGATCTTCTATCCACTACTTCTACCCCAATCGAATCTTTCACCGATGACGCCACCCTTCATTCTGCCCTTTCTTACCGCATTCCCCGCTGTGCCAACACCAACATCATTCGTGGCCGCGGTGCAATCAGTGTATCATCAGACTGCGACCTCGAACACATCTCCTCCGGGGGCTCCCACATTCGTTTCACATTTGAGCCAATTGTGTTGCATTCCACAGATTCTATCTTCCTTTTTGGCTTGTCTATAACGTCTTCTTTGCTGGTCCGCTTTCATATCTCAGCTTGCCCCTCGTGTGACGCACAAGGTTAATTTTCAGTTTCGCGCCAGACACTTCTTCACACCAGCTTATTTTCTGCTATACAAAGCTCAAATTCGCCCCGCACTTGAATACTGCAGTCACATTTGGGGTGGAGCTTTGTCTACCTTTTTTCTTCTTGGTCGGGTTCAACGAAAGCCCATCCGGCTGATCGACGACCCCTCCTTAACCTTCAATCTGCAGTTACTAGCCCATCGTTGGGCAGTTGCTTTGTTGTCCCTTTTCTTACGGATACTATTTTGGATTCTTTTCTTTTGAGCTTGCTTCGGGAATTCCTCTTCGTAAAACTTTTACCCGATCATCAAATATACAGACAGCTAGTCGTCTTTTTCAAGTTTGTGCCACTAGGTGTCGTACTTTCACCTTTCAATCTTCTTTCTTCCCCCGGACTGTTAGTCTATGGAACACTTTCTCTTTCTGTCTTCCAACCCACTTACGAACTTTCTTTCTCCTTTGAAGGAGGATCAATAAACTAATTCTTACGTGAATTTTCCCCACAACCCACTTTTACAATGTCATTTGATTATGAGGTTTACTCCTTATACTGTAATTCACTTTACGTGTAATAAAAAGAAGTTCTGGTTAAGTGGACTTCGTGGACCCTGAGTAGAAAACCTGACAAGATGAACGTCATCGAAGCAGACCTACCCCACCAAGAGATTTACGGTTACGACAAGGGATGAGTGTTTTCGAACAACGAGCTCACCAGTGGGAAACGCTCCGTCAGACAACCGAATGTGTGCCTGTATCATAAACACTTCTCCGAGGCAGGTAGCAGTTGAAGGAAGTTCCAAGGTGGCGAATTCAGGACATGTAAAGTTTACAGGCTGGAATCCAAGGGATCCATCTACCGGTTAGTTAGAGATACTAGATACACAACTAGGTGCCGGGGTCAGTGGCGTACTTTGTCCACGACTTTCACTGAAGTCATTCTTAGTTTTTTACTCGGTCGCTACGCCCCCGCATTCACTTCACTTCCGATTCGGCGTCACCAAGAAGTGGTCCGTAATTAGAGTTATGGAATGAAGAGACAATGGCTGAAAGAACAAGTGCTCCCTATGTCTCGCTCTAAGGTTCCGAAAAATGTAATGAAGTAATTTAAGTCTTAGGAATCGGCCTCAGTGGAATTCGAAACACTATGATTTTTGGTAGGCAAGTCATGTTCCGTGGCTTCAAACGATTGTCTAGAAACCACCATTGATCAGGAGAGATATAGTTCGGAGTTCAATCAAGTTTCACATTGCTCATCCGTCAGACTAGTGGATGGAAATGACACCATTCGTATCTGAAATTGCTTGAGTTTTACGATACAGTAACAATTCTTGAATTCGTTCAAGTGGTAACCGTTGTCGCCTTCGATGGGATTCAAATCCACTTACACATAACCGTGGTAGCATGCCGTTTTGTTGAATAAACCCAAGTACAATCGGGGCAGCGTGCAAATGGCCGGTGGGACAAGAAGAAAGGCAATCACTTGAACCTTGAAACTCACCGGAAGCACGGCATTCGAGAAGATTTAAATAGCGATGAACCAACGCGACAGTCTCATCGCTTCCCCCCGAAGCGTTCACATAATGACGGACTAGTGGAAGCAAACCTGGGAAGTCCTCCTGAAATAGCATGAAAGTGGTGCATGATAATTTCACGCCACGGATATCATCTTTCGAAAGCCAAGAAAGGTTAAGATAAAAGCGCTCGTTTTCGAAAAAGGATGCGTAAACACTAGTCAGCAAAAAAATATCAACTGCGTTAGCCTTGATTTCGGTTTAGCTATACATTGGTTCATTTAACACGACAAAAAAGATCTCTTAGCACCGAAAAATTGCATATGTCCGACCATAAATACTCAACGCCCTCATGGGTTTGAACAGGCAACGAATTTACGGGGGGATAAAAGTGTACATCAGTGAAAATGCCAACACTGTTAGGCTAGTTCAGCGTGAGGAGTGAATAAAATCCATTCAACTGGGGTGAAATGTTTTTTTTTCTAGTGAAACTAGCATGCTAAACCGTCTGTCCCTTAAAAGTTGAATATACTCAACATTCGGGTGCTTTTCGTTAACCCAGCAGAAGCCTAGGATCGGTAACCTTCGATATGAGAATCATGAATAGTTTGTGATAATGCACTTGTCTAAGGGATCGGTAAGTCCAAAGCACCAAATTCGGTGTGCAGAATCCAGGAATTTTCGTTTGATGCTCTCTAGGAACTATAATTAATCGACGTGTAACGGATAGTATGAAAAACGAATATGACTTTCGATAATGTGAATCCCGGTTTAGTGATTTTATGGTGTTGTAGCCACTCAAAGAATATCAACCATGTGAAGTAAAATGTTCAATGAGTCTAAAGTATATACGCCGTGGTTGAAATAGAGCTGGATTGAACGGTTTGCCGAGAAAACTGAATTTTGGTAACTAACTGATAAATCACATAGCAACCGGAAATGGTTCAGTAATATTCCGAATAGGAATGAGGATTATAATGTTGATAACAGCGTTGATGGTAGATGTTATTCGCTAACATTTCGGTCGCCGTGGGTAATCTTTCTCAGGGTTATTAGGAATGAAAGGTTACTGTGTTTCTTCCATTGGCACGTAAAGAGAGATGAAAGTAGTATTCAGTCTATACATCGAATTTATGGTCAGGTTAAGGTTAGATGAACATACTTCTCAAATACTGCCATAAAATTGAGAAGAGCAGACAGATAAGAAATGTTTCCCAAGGAACCGCTGGAAACGGGTTATAGTTAGATGAGTAAAGGCAATCGGCCCATGGTATGGAAAAAACGTTTAAAAAGCCTAACCAATGGAATTGACCGCGTATAACGTGTAAGACTTCCTGGATTGGGTCCAACAGACCCCCCCACTCAGTGGTTGCACACGTTGGGGAACATGGCCTGGTGTCGCCATCGGTGGCGCTCTTGTATTAACGCACATTCGTTGTCGACTTGATATTATTTGTTGGTTTTTTCCCACTCCTATTTTTTCTCCATGATTTCCCACTAGAGCCCCTGCCAAGAGACAGCAGCCAAAGCCACCGCACCCAGTGAGTTGTTGTTTGAATTGAACTGAACATAAAGTCAATCTTGAATTCTTTTCACTGAGCACGATACGGAGTTATTCTACAATCTTACTTGTGCATTCATCCCACTTTATTGCTGACAAATTGGAAATCCCTTTTATTCTAGCAGAACCAAAGAAAAATCGAAAACACTGTTGAGCCACGACTACTGTGATGTGTCAATGAAACTCAATCACTGACCGTCAAAGCTCAGCTAGAACACGATCACTAATTAGTCACTTTGTGGGATCTGACATTGATCGGGGTGTTTATTTTATTCTTTCATTCTGAACCCTTAAATATGCGAACTCACGGAGACAGTAAATGTTTGCATTTTCGTTCAAAATATCCAGGTGTCAAGATTCTGGCTGCTATTTCCCAGCGGGAAACTCAATCGGAGTGAAACCAATGAAGAGCATGAAAAAATAAACAGGGTACTGAAAATATTCCGACCGAATGGATAAAGTATGTTTCAAAGGTCGTGGTACCTAGTGAAATATTTCAATGTTCTTAACCACCGAGTGAGTCAATGTTTTAGACACCGTCAGAGACCGATTCACGCCCTAAGTGTCCAGGTTAACCGATGTAGATTACACTATGTGAATGGTTTTTTTGTGTTTCTTGAAAAACGTACCCCGTTAGAAGCAAACTACTGCTTTAACTTATGTTAGAACACTGGATGGCAATTCCATTGGGACAGAAAAGGCCTAACATAAGTCATAGTGATGGAATTGGTTTAAGCATATCTCGTTTTGATTTTTTCAGTCATGTCCGAATAAAATAATCCAGACAGATCACATTTTTATCCGAGATATACCACTGAGCACCAAAGGTCAAATTACCGGCTTTCTCATCTGGAAGCACGGCGAACAGATCACAGCAAAACATGTGATCAGTAAGTCACAGTTTGCTTTAAAATGCACGGAACATCGATAACGTGCGCTTCGAGAGTTCGATGGAAATGCGGCCAGATGGCAACCGGCGTGGTGCACATCCACAGTGTAAAATGCTGCTGCCAAACAAAAAGCCACTCACGCCAACTGACAGCCAAAGGTGAATCTCAATCAACTGTTTCTAAATTCACTAGGTGCGAGCCCCACTAATTCAACACATTTTCACACTTCTGGTTATCTACGATGTGCAGCACCGAAGGACGAATCTCGTACATCAGTTGGACTCGTGAATTTGTGCTGTTTCAGGACAAAATAAAACTCACCAAAGGATTTGAGCGGTTGTAAACTGTACGTTTGAGCACACGAGGTATTAAAAACCTTGCTGACTGTCTGGTTAAAGTAAAGGCCAGGTGAGTTTTTTTGCATGCTTCACAATAACTGACCAACGGATTTTATCACAAAACTGATGGCTCAGATCGTCAACATTCAGTAGTGGGAGAGGCAACCAAATAATAAGAAGCACGTTAGGACTGGAGGTTCTTCAACGATTCTGTGGTAGAAAAAAAGGATTCGCTCTCTGTTTTCGTAGGTTCACTAAATGCCCTCCAGGAAGCTTCGTAGGGCAACGATGGATTAAGTTAATAAGGCATTGACCGCTTCTCTCTACCGCAGATTGACTATTCAATATTGTCGCAGATAGCTCCATCAGTCGATGTTTATTGACCACCATTATCAAGAAGTAATGTAAACGGAATTTGACTATTTCCCGAGGGGCTGGTCACCTTTATTTGTACGGCCAGTTCTCACGACCTGTAATCAGACGAGCAGCGATGTGGCATTACAAAGAGGTTAACCCTCATCTACTTGTTTATTGACGGGAATGTGGCGCTCTGGCTCCATTATGGATATCGACTTTTGAGAGTTTCAGTGCTCATGATCAGGAATCTTGAGAATATGATTCGGCGAAATTCAGAATAAGAACTCACACTGCCATTCATGATTTCACTGATGGTCATAAGTGTGTAGCTCTCCTCCGGACGAACTTCAATGTCATTATCCAAACAAAAGGGTTTTAACGTTGGGTGAGGTGTTTCACCTTTGTGCGTAGGTTCGGTACTCTCCAAACCATCTACCGCGTCGGGACCAAAGGAGTATGTTCGTTTGCGACCGAATTTAGCACATGCCCGGGTCATTTGAATTGGGGTTCCATCTAGCAAACGGTAAGAAAGGTTTCAGACGATACTGAATGATTTGGAGTACTAAAAAATTGATCGTCTCCAGGCTGAAGAATGTTCAACCGCTGACCATAGGAATCAGTTCAAAGAAATCGAAAGCAAAAACCACTGAAGAGACCGCAACATTTTTATTCTTTTTGGTAAGTGCTTCTTGAAGCCTGAGACCTACCAGATCTATTTTACTTGTTTTCTGACATTTGAACTTACAGGTATGCGCATCGAATAACGAAGTATGGCAGAGCATAACAATTGACGAGATATGAAAGGAAACGAAAATGTTTTCAAAGAAATGGAAGGCGTTTTGGTGATCTTTATTTCATCACTTCGTTCGTGAAATTACATTTCCTCTCCTCTGTTTTACAATAATTGCGTACGGGTAAGTGTCTGGTCCTAGAAACGACATACAACTGACTTGTTTGTGGTCCCAACATTTGTTTGAGATATGGTGTTCGGCTTCAGAGAACGGTGTCTTTCTCATAGAACAAATAGTCAATGAAACGGTTCAAATACATTGTTTCATCACACTAACGGGACACAGTAGCGGTATTATTTTAGTGGTTAACCACACTGAAACGATTTATGCTCGATTATATGAAGTCCGATTATGTTGCTGGCATTGATCACCTTGATTCGAACAAAAGATTACCTGACTTCATAATTACTCGCTGAAACTGACGAACCAAATGCAACAAAAACGACATTCGACGAGCCCCGAAATAGAACCCGTGTTCAGTCAGAAATAGCAGAACTATGAGGAAACGCTTACTGGTCATGTCCGGTTTCGACTCATTCTAGCGCTTAGTTAGGAAGTTCATCACTAACATGCATGAACAGCTTGGCTGAAGAATGGACTACCGAAGGCTGTTGAAAGCTTCATGGTGGAACGCTTTAAGAACGCACGGCGCAATGGATATCGATGGCCGATCACCGACTCCTCTTCGAACCAAATCAGAGGCAGCATGTTATGCACAGCCGAGGCAGTGACTACTTGATCAACAACCCCGACCTGTGTATTTAAACAAAATAGTCGTTTCCAAAACCTGAAACTGCCGTGACTCCAAAGCGTGACGTAAGCAAGCGTCGGGTGAATGATATCCGCCAACAAAACAACGGGATTACATGATCCATTGATTTTATGTTCATTTCACCCCGTTAACGACTTTCATTTCTTTATTTCGAACCTTGTGTGTGCGACTGACTCTCCTGATTAACATTCATCACAACTTAATTCAACGAAAAAAATATTTTTTTTCCAATTATCAAAGGAATTTTTCGTTTCAACTGTCGTTTTAATGACTGACTAAATAAAAATCCAATTATCTGTTGTGTAAATACACGGAAACGGTGGAACATACTCAGATTCAGTCGTTTGTTTAGGCACGGAGAAAAACATTGGATAAGAAAGTTTCCAATTACCGGTGGTCAAACGATGGCTTTGTCTGAAGTAGAACATGCCCGTCCGAACAGCATCTCGTTTCATGGCAGCCGCCATGTTCTCATCCACTTTGGAGATGGGGATGAGCAGATTCAGTTTCAGGCGTAGAATTGTTCGAGAGAGTAGGAGAATGAAAGTCACAAATGCTGCGTTCTCAAAATCGGTGAGCTGCAATTCAGTCGGACGAAATTCCACACGCCAACCAATGTTTGAATTCAGCGGAGGAGGTTTGAACCGCATTGACTGCCAATTTGTAGATTGGATATTCTGGAAACAGTGAGATTGGGTTTGGAGTAAAACACACGAGAGGATATTCGCACAACAAACCTCCGTCTATGTAAATGAATCACTAAAGGGACCAGAAATGCACATACGAATGCGCCTCTTATCAACCTGTTCGATACTTCCATTCGTAATGATAATTGATTTGGGATTTCATGATGAGTGAGTACAATTATTCCTTTGAATTTGTGAACTTCGGAGTTCAATAAAAATGATGGTGTGGAATGAATAATTTTATATCCAAATACAGCGGCGATGGAATCGTTTGAAATTTATATTTCGGGTTCAATACTCAACAACATCTAATGCTGTTTCAACTATTGATAAGAAAGCTTCTAATGAAACAGCGTAGGTGCAGTCTTAAATATGATCATCAGATTGACTGCAACTGAACGCAACCCTAAACATGATGAGGCAAGTGCCCCTTTATTTCAAACCGTGCACAATGAGCGAAAAACAATTGTTCGCATGTCACAGAATAAGGACGCCACGATGATGGCGAACTAACACTATACGATGGAGAATTTCTCAACTAGGGCGTAAAAGCCTGATTTCCCCTTGTCTACGCAGTTGAAAAAGGACTACAGGAAGGCACGCGAGCCTTGAGTTGTGCTTGGAAGCCGGAATTAGAAATGTGAGGTTAAAGGTTTGATGGATACTATGCAGTTCGAACAATAAATGTGCATTGACCCGGATGACCTCGTTTCCACGCAATTATTTATTGAACACCTTTCGACCAACATCTGTTTTGCAGCATGATTGCCATCCTTGATTTGTTAGCACTCTCGCTGAATACCTTAGTCAGATGACTTCTGTAGTGTTCCGTGATTAGGAAAAATATTCCACAAGCCCTTTTGTTTTAGATTCATAGTTGTTTCTAACAGCATGCCGAATTTGCCTTGGACTGCGGACTTACGTGTTTCGAGTATTGCGTGCAATTTCCTGAACTCATTACGGGGGGATATGAGGCAAATAACAGCGACAACGTTGCTAATTCAATGGTGATACGTTTCGAATATAATCCACGTACAAACGTGTACGTTGTGCACCGTTTGATACGTTCCAATTAATAAAGAACACATCTCTTTCCGTTCGCAAAGCTTTTTCTACCATCCCGTACGCATCGCCAAGTCAACCGAGAAAAAGGTTTATTCCTATACACTGGAAACCATGGCAACAGGGAACATACACCAAATAAATCAGTGAGTAGCAACAACGCTGTTTAACGGTATTTCAAAAACAGTCAACAGAGGTACTTACTTCGAAGTGCTCAACAAATTCTTCACCCTCAGGAACTAGAACACGTTCTTTGAATACGGATATCGGGTCACGGGTGAACAGATGTGCAACATGTTGAGCAAGAAGGTGGTCCACACCTAGAAAGAGTCGAATGATCAGCATAGAAAAGTTGAGATATCCGATTACTATTGGTAGTAAAACTACGAGACAGACAGTGAAAAACAAAGGCAGGTTTAGTATATCCAATAACTGAAGGAATTAGAGGGCACACATTTCCCCAACAAGCTTACTAGGGTTATTTGTCTACGTAAAACACCAGTATTTTTGGAACCAATATATTAATTGATAACGTATTCTTCAAAACCATTGTTAATTTTTGTTGATGTGATGAAACGTTTAAAAAATTAAACCCAAGAAGGCTATGGTTTGCACTTGGGGGAGATAACAAAGCCAGTGACAGACTAGTGCCATGACCCGTGCTGTTGACGTAAAACCAGTCATTCAGAGCTAACCGCGGTGTTCCAGTGGTAGCGTGACTCCAGTCGCCTGCCACATTCACGACTCAGTTGGGACTTGTTCGATGCTTCCCAACATGGAATGAACAACTCTACAGCAATTTCATTATCTGCAGTAACAAGTTAAGTGATGGTACTGCATGAATCCCCGTGCGTTTCAACTAATATCGCAGCGCACTCGAGCACCAACCAAGCAAGGAAAGAGATCCATCGGCTGTGAATTGATTGGTGTGCCGATTTATACATTAAAAGTAACGAAATCTCTTGCAAAAGACAGATGAGTTAGCTTGGTTAATATCCTATCCAGATTGCAGTTATTATTCACTGTCGACTATCTACCACTTTTATTAAGTGTACACTTGAGAATAAGGCTGAGTTTAGACCCGACTGCATCTTTGACTTTCGACACACCAGTATGCAGACGTATCTTTAGTTAAGCCAAAAGTGTTGATTTTCTTGATTTAAAAGCTGACTTCCACTCAGTTCACCGTTCAATTGGGTCATCTTGTCTTGCATTGGAGGGTGTATTCATGAAAGTCATTCCGAGGTCAGTCATCGATTAGAAAAACACTGTGTAACTTAGATTACGTGGATGACACTTCTTTATGAAGACTGAAGTTATGATGTTACTGTTCTACTTAAAACATGCTGTAGGGGTATCTGCTAAAGCAGAGTGGTGATTAGATATCAGATAAACTGTTACTGCGCACACAGAAAACGCGCTTTGATAAGTTTGGCTACTTGTACTTGTGGTTTATAAACGATATTTGATGGCCTGTCAAGGGTCGGGTGTATGCCACAGCAACGGTGACGGCTCGGTTTGGGAAGGTTATCGAAGCGGGGTTTCCGTTTTCCCAGCAGCAATACTGAGGTCAGGCGCTGGATAAAAGGCTCAAGGTCAGTGACCAGGCCAGGCACTGAGAGGCCATCAGCTGACAAAACTGGGAACAAGGTATATATATATATATATATATATATATATATATATATATATATATATATATATATATATATATATATATATATATATATGCCACCAAACAGAGATGAAAATCTCAGAGTGGTTCCTTGGTGTTCTGTGATGGGTATGCCATATTATGAACACAGAAATTTCCAACAGCTTTCTGGAAAAGTGTTCTCCGAAAGAATCAAATGAATAACTAAAGACGGATACTGCATTTCTGTTCGAAAATGCTTCTGTTCACTGACGGGCGGGTGGAGTGCTGCTGAAAACCGGACAGGCTGTTCAGTATCTCCACCGGAAATTCTGAGGATATTGAAACACTCATTTAGCTGGTGAACTGAAAAGTGATGGAGGTCAAGCCTGCATCGTGCACGCGGCCGTTCACGCGACTCATAAAAGGCCACCGAGTCCCGCAAATGGGCCCGAAAACTCACACATGACGTGACCTTCTGCGGGGTGGGTGTACGGGAAAGGTTTGATTACTGCACCCTAGGCTGTGGTCACTAAATAGCTGAGTAGCTACTAAACGACAAAAAAACCTGTAGCAGAAATACAGCGTGTCAATGGGAATAATTACAGACGTCCCGGCGTCCGATAATCTATCTGATCGTTCCGAGGAACACGGACAATAAATCAGCCACACACATTTAAGTGACGTGTCCATAGCTGCTAAACACTGGGGTGAATACACTGCTACTTACAGATAATCGCGTAGTGAGCGGCATTTTACGCGACAGAGACAAATATAAACCAGCAGTATCTGGAACAGGAATGCCCAACATTGGAGTACATTCGAAGTGTTACTTACCGCCAGAAATCAGTTCCTCATAGAACTCTGGATCATACACCAATGGTATATCGTTGTACGCCTCACCCATTGGGGACAAATAGGATGAGACAGTGTCGTAACGTGATTTCGGAAGAACAAACTTGTTCTCTTTCAAAGGCTGATTAAAATATATGGGGGAAAATGGGTTGAAAAATAGATGACCGATAAATATGGACGCTGATTTAAACTTTTCAAACACTCATTTCCTTCACATTTCCCACAATCCCGTTTAACTGTTGAATATTTCAGTGAATATATCGAAGGTTATCTTCGGTAAACATAACTCGTTCGTAATGTAAATGAGAATAACGAACCCGTTAAGAGATGCGCATTGAACGCAAGTCTACGCAGAGATCATGAAATCAGGTGGTCATAAAATGTATCAGAAATGGAGTATGCTGCCATCATGTGAAATTCCCTTAGGCTATTCTATCTCAGTCGATTAACTGGTAGGAAATCCTTGAGCGCAAGCGAAACGAGATGTGAAACTGATGATACGCCAATTTATGATCAACAACGGCATCGCGAACACTGGGTGAGGTACTTTAAGGTGCAGTTTAGCTGGCCTAGTGTCAACCTCTCCCATTATTATTACAGCACTCGAGATCATTTTCAACGAATCCACTCTCTAGCGAAAAAACATAAGGAAATTCAAGCCTTAGGACATCAGGAAGCGCCGGGCCTCAAATGACGGTCTTCCCACATGTTCCCCTTGTCTTTCTGCAGATCTTGAACCTTTCACTACTGCAGCTATTTTTGAAGTTCTCCGCAAAAATCCAAAACTTCTTCGGCTGCTGGTCCCGATGGCCTTTCTCCAGCGATTCTCAAGTGTGCTGCTACTTAACTTGCTACATCGACCACTACTTTGATAAACATTTCTCTATCCAGATGTTAGATTCCTGATGTGTGGGGCCCAGTTACCATAATTTTAATTCGTAAAGGATGCAACACTTTTCGTTGAGATAAACGGTTTCGTCCTAATGCCCGGTGGTGGTCGAATGGTTTAGAGTGTTTGCTTACCACCTTGTAGGTTCGAAGTTCGAGTCCCCACCATCACCAGTTACTTTGGTGGTGGACAGAAATCCATTGTCGTCCGGGTCGTTACCACACCTGACCTACCGAGACTTCATGTGGTTCTCCATCCCAAGTCTCAGGGTCTGGTTGCCGGTTGTCCCTTAAAGTGCAATAAGTGTTCGTAGGTAAGGAGTGTATACCCCTTTCACTGCACTCATGCGCAAGCACTTAAATTTTTTTTACCGCCGTTAGAATTACTGAAAAGGATATTTTCACCAGTCTTCAACGGATCTCAATGTTCTACCTGACCCTTTTCAGTCGGTTGATAAACCCAAAAGATCCACCGTTGACGCTGTGACCTCCTTGGTCCACTCCATCACTGTCTTCAAACAACTCTGAGCGATCTGTCCGCTGCGCATTCCTTGATTATTCTTCAGCTTCTGATTCTGCACCCCGATCTCGTTTCCCCCAGAAGCTTGAAGCTTTCGACTGTCCAGCACAACTTCTTTCCTGGCTATCGAACCATTTCCATAATCGAGTTCAGCAAACTAAGGTTGGGAAAACATCTCAAAACCACTTGTTGACAATTCCGGTGTACTCCAGGGTGCAGCGCTATCCTCTTTTCTACTTTCGACCTATATTAGCGATCTTCCGGTTTCTTTTCCATCTAACATATTCAAATATGCTGATGACGTTGTCCTTCGTCATGCTATTCCATGGAAACCTATCTTGAATAGAATGTCTGTCTACCGATTTGTGTCTAAAACTGAATCCATCTAAATGCGTTGAATGTGTTTTCAGTCCCTGTCGCCCTTCTTTCCTCACTAATCCTGGTACACTGAACTCCAAATACCTACCCAGAGTTAGTTCCGTCAATTATCTAGGTGTTAGCCTCGACACCAATTTAAGGTGGGCATCTCACATTCAGTACTGTTTCAGCAAACTGCGACGCCTATCTCTTCAAATAAGAAAGCTCAGGCAGTTTCGTACACCAACAACAAATGTGTCCTTTCGGTCTTATCACCCGTAATTTTCCCCGGTCTTTTGAAACAAGACTTCAGAGCATTTCACCGCGGATCGATAATTATTATTTGCAATCCAGCCCTCTCCCTTGACTTTCTTTTGACTGAACTAGTCAAACAACATATCGAATCTTGTGTAGCTCTAGCCCACAAGATATTACAGGATCCAACGCATTAATTACACTCTGACTTATCTCTTTGCCGTTTCCTCTTATCCACAAGATCTGAATTACAACACCTTTCTTCCAGAATTACCGCATACAAAAACTCACTTGTACCTTATCTGGCGCGAGTACTGACCAACAGGGGCAAGAATAAAACGGAAAAACTTTCTAAATCTGGTTGATGCTCACATTTCCTTTTCCACTCTGATATATCTTTAGCGTCCACTGTCGTACGTTTCATTTATTTTATCCGTTTTGTCAGAGCATTTTGACTAATATGAGCATATCGCTTGCAAAATTGTGTCAAACAAATGCAGATACAATAAACTTCCCCCAGCTCCGGAGGAATACAGCTTGTTAGGGAACTTGGTTTTATTCTTCAATGTTTGGAATTCTGAGCAGGTTCTCTCATGCTGAGGCGAATCTATTGTCCCCATCTTCAAGAAGGGCTCGCGCAAAGACTGCATCAACCATAAGGGTATTAGCCCAACTCCAATAGCCTCAAAGCTGCTAGCGTCTGTCTTATCGGGCAGATTGTGCCAAAAGCGCGAACGGCAGCCTGAGTTGCGCTACGGTCGTGAATGAATCTACCAAATTTTCGCCATTCAACAGCTGATTGAGCACCACCACACCTTCCAGATACCACTGATAATCTTGTTCCAATATATTCGTATGCCCTTCGATTCTGCCGACAGGACCACAATCTGGAAATGTTTCTTGAGAAAGGCAGTACCTGCGAAGTGTGTCGGTTCTCATAGAGTTGTACCGTCATACGTCAGATCGCATTAGCACCCACGGCCACCTTTCATTTACTTTCATCGTTTTCAGAGGACTACAACAAGGCTGACCTATATCTCCGATCCTCCGCTATAAAAGATGTGCAACAGAATGCCCTAAATGGTCTATCAAACGGTGGAATTGAACTCCTAACAAGGAACAGTTTACGGCTGGGTGATAATGCAAAAGTAATGCAGTGTCTTTTGGATCGCTTGGCGATTGAGGTGTACAGACAAGGCATGCACTTTCTGACTTCAAAAGACAACGTGTTTTGTAAGACCGGCAGGAACCTGTGCCTGCGCTCATCTTTTGCAGCGATCAACAAAATTTAGTCGATAACTTCAAGTAATTAGGGAGCTGGATTACAGTTAGAGGTGGTGTTGGGGAGCTTACATCATGAAAAGTGAAAGCTGGAGCAGCGTTTGTCAGCGTGAGACACATCTGGCCGTGACATTCGGCACCCTCCTAGGGGTCTGCGTACATCGCGAGATGTGGCCATTTTGCGCTGAAGATGCACGGCAGATTTTCGTTTCCGACAGCCGATGACTGTTGAGCATTGCTTACGTCTGGTACGAATATTGAGTGAGCAGTGATGAAGTTCGCCATCGCGTGTTAAGTACGGATATTTCATCTCTGACTTAAATGATCGCTCTAAATCGCCTCTAATGGCATGGGTAAGTTTTGCGTAAACCTACTCACCGTCTACCCTTCCGAGGTCTATTCGCACGTGCTGGGCAAGTCATGATTAGGCGACCCAGCTGTCAGGCCATGACTTGGTTGGTGCTTCTTGCCTTCCTGGTTGCAGTCCAGGGGATGATTGCTGTTGGTTAGAGACGTTGAACGACGTGTGTCAGAATAGACGTCAGTGATGCGAATGCTGCAAGGTCTGTTTGTTGAACTCCCATTCTCCGTAAACAAAGAAAATCGTCAAAGAGAAAAATTTAAGACCTACAATCTCAAAATAAGATCGGTTAACCAATGTTGCAGGTGTTGTGTGCTTCGGAAAAATGGGATGTTTGTTGTTCTTGGTTGGGATGGTCCGATGAACAAAGTACACGTGGGACTGGTTGACTGCTTCTTGTCACGATTGAAAATTCAGTCATCTTGATTTCTGTCTACCATTTTCCGATCGCGGCCAAGGTAGCTGATGATTTCACAAATTGTTTATGTGAACAAAGCGATGGATTTAATAGTCTAATCGTTACCACTTCCGCTGTTCCCAAATGGATTTGACAGACTGCCTTCGACAAATTCACGGGTACTTTGTTAATTATCTTGAGAGCTTCATCGTTCACCTGGCACCCCGTGTCGGCAAGGTGCGTCATAAATGCATTAATCGCGGTTCCTCTGGCCCCCGTTTTCAGCCAAGTCGGCTTCTTTTCCTTGATTCTTTGAGACAGTTGCCGTGTCGTTTTGCCTACATAACTTGCCAAACATGAGCAAACAAATCAATAGGTTAACATGGAGAAGGTGAGGATAGACAGTGACTTTGATAATTGCAGTGACCATTGACCGGCTAGTGAAATGGACGCGCAGATTAGCGACGGGAAATGTGCGCGTGATTGCACTGCTTAGGCGCCAAACTGGTAGTTCACTCCTACTGTCTCCTTTGAAGGGGAGTCGCATATGCAGTTCTTTTCTCTCGACGATCATTACTGATGACGGCTTAGGTACTTCCAAAATGTTTTTTTTAATGAAACATTCCGCGTACCCGTTGTTTAATAGCCTTTATCTTACCTAATCTGACTGCTCTGTTCTCTGGGAACAGATCTTTCGTATACGAGACGCTAGGAATCGGACCAGATTCTGTTTGCATTGTAGAGGCACAAAATTGACAAAATGTGTGGATTGGCTTGACCATGTTGGCTTACGATATATGCGGCGGACAAGTTTCCCATCTTCCCTTTTTATAAGGCTCATATCCGGAAAATAGAAATCGTCTCCTAATTGCATTTCGGATGTGAAACTGGGCACACAGTGAGCCTGATTAAACTTTTACATTAGTTCATCTGGGCGAATATGTTCATCAGTCATTCGTACACGTACCGGCAGTAACTGAGTAGTCTGTCTGTAGTATCTTGGACTACCCCGTTTTAGAGTTGTTTTCTTTTTGGAGGGGGGGGAGGGAATGTCAGCGAAGTGAGTCCATCACAACTCCATCAGTTTGTCGGTAAAGCTTGCCACCGAGGCAAAACTGGACATTTGGCGTGCACTGTAGTGGCAGTTCTTACAGAGTGGTTACCGGGACATCAATATTTATTTCGCTTTCGGTTATATAACTGCATAAATATCCGACTGTTTCTAACGGTGAGACATTTGTAAATAGTGATATCACATTCAGTGCACAGGATTGTTGTCCGGTTATTGAGTGACTCGCAAACAAGCAAACCTCGATTCCCACGGCAGAGAACAAGAGCTCGCTTTACCACGTGTACCGTACGAAAAAGTACCACACGACAACAGCGCAACTCAAATTGTGGATAAACCGACCACAGAATCAAGACAGTCAAAAGGTTTCAAAACGCCCGGGACAACAATGGACAGGCAGCGCACGAAACGCCGATACAGGAGTAAGTTTAGTGCTTCATAAAGGAAGTCGTTATTCGTGGGACGCATTCGACCAATTAACGGTCAGAACAGAAGCAATCACCTGAAAGAACACACACAGACAAGCGTGGTGAAGGACAAACATTATAACATGGCTATGAAAAAATGGCATGATCAAAACGGGGACCCCGAAGTTCGGTCATTCACACAGGCAAAGCTGAGAGAGAATTACGCCCAAGTGGAGGGGCCCAGTTTAGTAAACCGCTGATCTTACGGACTCAATGGTGAAATATCTTCGACATCTTTACAAAGGCATTGTGATGCAACTCGAGAGGAATCGGTTACGTGTGGCCGTGGTGTCCGGCAAGAGGATCTGTCATCTCCGCTGTTCATTGTGTCCACAGACGACGTGGTTACCAACTCTCGTCCTGATCTTGGTCTTATCATTGATGGGACACACGTTAATCATCTGGCGAATGTGGATGACCCGGTTTTCTTTTCTTGGAATGCAGATTGGCTGCAGGGACGCTTGGCCGCTCCGTCTGCAACTTTGGCGAACGCTGGGATGAGTATCAATAGTGACAAATCAATCGGACTAACACAACATAAGGATGGCAGACGCATGGTCTTGTGGTATACATACCACTTACGGTGTCGACGGGGAAGTACGTGGTACTGCACGAGCTAGAGTTGCTTCCTCGAACGAAAAGCCGAGTGACGCTGGGGATGCCATTTCGTACCTAATACCCAAGGCTCTTCGTGAACAGTTCCTCTATCCACACCGCCCGTGAGCAGGTGCGATTAGGGACATCTATGAAGCCGGTTCATCCTCTGACAGGGGCTAGTCGCATAAAAGCAAAAGCCAGTTGAACCCTCAAGGTATCAAAGAGAATTCATGTAATTAGATGGTTTGTTACCAACATTACGAAACAAGTGAAGAGCATACTGCAATACGCCGGTTTATCTGCATTGAAGAAGTCGAAGAACATCATCAACTCTAACCAAATTTAGTTGCATTGAAAAATAACTACAGATAATGAATAAGTCAATCTACCTAACAGAATATGACTGCGACGGCCATCAACCACTTTCCGAACTACTTAAAATCTTACTATCCCTAAAACCTGACGCATACCGTCGTGCTAGTAATTTTCAGTGATCGCTCAGCCAAAACTGCTATTCTTAGATAAAGGAGTGTACTTTACGCATTGTTTAGAACTACCACGTAATTCTGCGATCAATTCCAGATATCGGAGTCTCCATTATTTTATCTCAAAGTTGTATCAAAATTCCTGATTTTGGGGAAGGGGACATTTCTAGATCGGAAAAAATGAGAAATGTTGATTTCTGACAGAGAATAAAAGAACTGCAGACCTACCTTCAGGCCTCTTTCTTCTTCTGTTCGATCATCCACCGAGGCAGAAATAAGACCCCAACGGCAATCAGTATCCACAAGGTAACCACGAATCGCTGGTGTTGCAGCGCTCAGAGCCATAACAATCGGGCAAATGGTTACGAGCTGGTCGTAAAGAAGGCGTGCTTCATCGATACAGCAAGCCTAAAAGTAGAAAGTAAGAAAGATTGAAGTCTGGAAAGCACTGTTGCGTAACATATGCAAGGATAGTTTGCATTACAAGCATTAAACAAGCAGCTGATTGACCTCAAAGCGCAAAATACCTCACCTGGAATGTGATCTGCAAACAGGAACAACCCATACCAAAACCCATTGCGTCCAAATACACGTGATCTGGCTTAGCATCACGCGTGGCCAACGGGTCGGTTCCATTATGTAATTGAGAGAAGTCTTCTAAAAAAGGCTTCGGTGTGTTTATGTCGTGGAAAACTTCAAACAGAAAACAAAAGGATGAGGGAGGGGGGGATAACAATTACCGTGATCCACGACAATCGATTGAAGAATGCGTACACTAGTATTGTCAAATCTGGAATGAAGTTGTAAATTTCGCACTTAATTTATCGCCTAAATAATGTTGCGCCCTGACACAAACTATTTGTTTCACGTGCAACTACCACTTAGTGACTATCAAAAACAAAGGTATTTCGGATCATCTTTCCTCCCCGTGCATAACATATCATGATAAATTGAACGAATTTGCCACTTTGTACATGGCTTTGATCCACAAACAAGTGGGAACGTGAATCATAAATGGGAAAGTAAGGGGTATTGGATTACTTGCAAACTTACACCATAATGTTTAATATGCCTATTATTACCTGGTTATTAATGTGTTGACTAGTTTCTATCCTGAGTGAATTGTTTTCACTTTTTGGCACAGAGTTTATCAACCTAGCTACAGTACTGATATCATTCTTGTGTTTTTTTACGTCCAACATTTTCATCTCCACAATCCAGTGTGGAGACAGTGCATTCACTAATTCTTCCAACACTGAAAAAAAATCCTCTACCATAATCAAATCAGGGTTATTAGAAGGCAGCTGTGACAATAGGACCTTCATTGTGTCCGTGGTTCCGCTACTGTAAATGCATGTAAAAAATGAACACACGCCGTGGCTATAAGGTGAATAACGTCACGTGAGGTAGAAAACTAGACATCCAAAAAGGATTTCTGGTCTAACGGACTAGAAACATTTAATTCTAAGCTCGAAGAATTCTGCATTGTTCAGATTATCGTGGGTAATACTCCCCCAACGAAGTTGAGCATGATTTATTGCAGCTCGTATCAACCAGCGTAATATTTCGTGACCTTGAAGTCATAGGATTGACTTTCCCTGCAAACTTCTTATCACTAGTTCCATTATTCCTGAGCCATAGGTCTTAACATAGAGCGCGGAACGCATATCAACAGCCAAACCAAATAATAACAAAATTTTGATTTTTTTGCGACTGGATCATGTGATCACCTTTGTTGGGCGTATGATGGTGGCTTTAGATCAGCCGAAAGATGAAGTAGCTTGTTTCCCTTTATCCTTCGCCATATCGATAGATAAGAATTTCCTGAGAAGTTTTCCCTCTAGACATATTTACTGCTCTTTCGGTGTTCTTTCTCTTATCAAAGCGCAGGAAACATAATTATCCAAGTCGAATATCTCGGCCTACGCTTAAAATAATCGAACAACAATAAGGTTGCCTGCAGCCTTACCACTACACTGCCCCTCCTAAAGTGGTGTTCGATTAATCTAAGTGTGGGTTTCTCATGAGACGCTTACTAAATAAATCAGCAGTTGTTTTCTCGTGAGCCTACCGTCAACCACAAAGTTTTTTATTGAACCGCGATGTACCGCACTATTCGCCAAATGTGTTTGCATTGTTTTTCCTTCTTTCTGCTGGGCACAAACGTAATAGACAGGTCAGTAAAAAGAACCGCTTTTGGTAAAACCGGCATTTATATTTCACCGGACGTAACCACCTGTGATGAAGTTGACCTTCATAGTTCTAAAAACTGTTCAAATTCGACCGTTTATTCAATTCGGTCTCTCAAGCTTCGGGCAAATTTATTATGGCAACGAAGGTCACACGATTTTAACTTTCCAGAAGAAACTAGAGTTATCGTAAGCAATACTAAGTAATACAGAACTTCGTAACATTAACCTTTTTTCAATATAACAAAACAACTAGGGACGAAAAATCTGGCATTCGAATTTGTACAACACTTGTTTATATTTTTATTATGCAAAGGATCTGTTAACACACATCGCGAAATTCGAGGGGTGAAACGAGGATAAATATAAAAGAAGATTCATTGGGTCCTATTAAGTTGAGCTTACAAAAGGTTGACCAGTGAATACACAAAATCATCGGTTCAGAAGAATTTCAACCGGCAGTTTGTATTTTCTTTTGTTTTGACTGGCATAATTTGAATCTGGAACACGAACTTAACGAGCTGCCGTTTATCGATGAATGATTTGTTTAACAGAAAAGCAATTCGCACGCTCACACATCAGTTTAGTTCCCTTACCATATAACACCATACAAGAAAAGATTAAAAGAACTAGAATCCAGAGAGGACTTGACTAAACAAAGGTGTTAGAAGAGGTGTCATGTGTATCGATAAGGAACCAATACCAAAATAGCAACTATAGATTAGGGCATAAATCAAATCCACGTTTCACAGTCAGACAATGGTACACAGACCACGAAACCACTTATCAAAGAGCAATATGAAATCGTAACTGACTTGGAGGATTAATCACCACCTTGGACCCCCGACGATGACGAATGTTACGAGTGAGTGTTCTGTAAGCGAATGCGTAAAATCAGAAACCGATTGGAATAAAATGTCTTTTGTGAATACGTGCCAGGCTTGGTTGTAAAACATTAAATACGCAAAAAAGAAATGAGTGGGACACCCCATTAATGGTTAGGAATCGAAGGGAACAGTAGCTATCCTTGATAAACTATTAGCAGCGGATTTATATGTAAACAGCATCTTACGTTTGCGTCGAACCTCGGTGCTGACAATACAGTAATGCTTAAACTAACAACACAAATAAAAATGATTTGGCATTAAACGGTCTCGTTGGCGTAGAATTTTACCTACCCTTAATCGCTCAATTCATTTCAAACAGTGGCTAAACATGCAATGGGTGTGGTGGCTTTAACTGCGACCTCTTCGCGTAGAAAAATAATTAAAGAACATATTTTTCCTTTTATTACATGTTTGCACATGCATCCAGTGAAATGGGGGTACCCCATATCTTTAAAGGCTTACTGCACTATTAGGGATATTCGGCAACCTGACCCATACGTTGACAGAATGCTTGTCGTGAATGTGGAAGTCAACATTTTCAGGGTGAAATCTAGGCCTTGATATCTCGGATTCGATTCTCGCTATGGTCGGTCATTTTCCATTCGGCAGCCTTTGATTTGATGCGGCTTCCTCAAAGAAAAGTTACACACTGTTGTATAGTGAATAAAAGAAAGTAGATTGATATTAACCATCACAATCTTTTTAAGGACGATGTCAACGGAAGTCCTAATGAACAACACAAAATACAATCACTTTCTAACACGACTCTCTTCAGCACACACTAATATCGACCGATACCTCCTGCTAAAAGTGAGTCAGTCTCTAAAGCACTTCAGGAAATACTCGAGAGCGATATAATCGCGCCAATACAATGCTCTAAGTGGGTGACAGTTCTAAGGAAAGACCGTCCTGTTCAGGCCTGTACTGATTTATGGATGTCAACTTAACGTACAAAAGTAGACCAATTTCCAATACCAACTGTGGACAGACTCATCGTAGTTACCCGGTACACAGGTATTTTTGAAACTGGATGTAAGAAGCGCGTACCTTCATTCACCATTGACTCACGACCATCGATGGCTTTCCTAACTCGGGATGGACCCTTTCAATAGAGATTACTTCCGATGGTGCTGGCTAGTGCACTGGTAACATGGAAAACGTTTATGACACCTTTCTTCGCGGATTTGAAAAGCTATGGAGTCTACACGGATATTCACGCGTTTGGCAGATATTCTGAAGAACTTCAACGCAGTATCGCTTCGGCTAGATAAAATAAGTTTCCGTTTGGATTTACGAAAACGCCAATTCGCTGGACAAGAAGTTGAGTTTCTATGCCATGTGATTTCATGGGCTAGAGACCTACTGAGGAGAATATACATGCTATCCATGAATGTAAGAAGCCGGTATAGATTGAACAAGTGAAACGCCGTGTGGGCCTTTGTGCTTAATGTCTCAGGAATCTCAAAACTTTTGTAACCAATTCGGAACCATTGCGTAAACTGACACAAAATGGTCAGAAAATAGTTTGGAATACTGAACAACTGTGCGTTTATAATTCTATTTGCCAACTGGCCGCTTCAACTCCCACGACAGCGATTTTTGATGGCAGCTGTCCTAGGTAAGTTTCCACAGTTGCTTCCGATTTTCGGATTGGAACGGTGTTATCGCAGTTACAAATGGCATAAACAAAGCAGTTGCTTATGCTTCAAATTGCCTATCTTACACAAAGTGAAATTACTCTAGCGACAAGAGCGAGGCTATTGCCTGCGTGATGCGGCTCTCCTACCTTTCGGACGGCTTTTGTTTTGCCTACTGATAACAACTCTTTGATCACCTTACTCTGCCGTGACAGCAAGGGTCTACGCCCTATTCATATCAGCCACTGGTATGTGAACAAAAGCCCGCATACGCGAGGACTACTAGTGGCCACAATTCGGATTCACTGTTGAGTCTCCAGTCAGAGAACGTGCACCTTGTCAGCGTTCGATAAATGTACGAGACAACTGAATGCACACATTCAGCCAATTAATTGAGTACGCTAAGAAACCTTAGGTGAAGAATATAGCTCATATTGTGGAACTGTTTGGGAACGCCCTTCATCATTAGCAAACGTTCTTGTTGCCACGTGTTGCTATTGCAAGTGGCTAGAAGCCATCCTGTGTGGAGAAATCACTACTTCGATAATTCTGTGATGGATGCAAAAATTACCTGCGAGACTCGGTCTGCCAGAAGAAATAGTCAAGGACAGCGATCCTCAATTTCGCATTTATGAGTATGAAAACTAACTTTCAAAGAATGGTATTCGGTATGTGCGGACGGTTCCGAGGAATCCCGTAATCTACAGCGCAGTGGAACGCCTAAATCGCACAATGGAGTAAGTCATCTGGACCATAAGCATTGGATGGGAGGAGTGGGAAGTGTCACTTACTACTGCATCGGTCGCTTACAGAACTACACCACATACTGCCACCGGGGAGACTCATTCACCATTAATTTTTGGCAGACAGATACGAATGCGGTTGAACGCGGCGCGAAGGCAGTACTACGAATCACAATCGGAAGGATGGGAGAAACAATCACCGAAATCAACACAGGTAATACGGCCAACCAGTTAAGCCCGGAACATTTGTCAGAATTCGCAAAGGTGATAACATGTCTGCTCCAGCGAAAGTCAAAAGCGTACGTACCTGCTAGAGGACGGCACTAACGTTAACGCCCGTCGAATACACGCTGTCCTTTGCGGGGAACGATCGCCGAAACCACTTCCGTCGAGTACTGCACCATTTCAATACATGCCTGCAACAGAAAGTGTGGGGGCTCCAAAAATCCCGCCGTGGATGATATCCAGGTGAGCGTTGCTTACACCTCACGTAGGAAAGGAGAGGCAGTGCTGTGCCTTGACCGGCCCTAACATGTCGTGCCATATACTGATCGTGAATGCTGACTGTTTGTTGCGCGCATGTCGATCCAAACTAACCAGTCCAATCACGTGCCTCCAATCGATAGACTCTGATTTCCAAAACGCAAAACCTCGTTGGCGAAAAGAACGGCCGCATCCTGTCTCAATAAATGAATCCTACGAAGTGCGTGATAGACTTTTACAAACCTCAAACTGCATGGCACTCCAGGGTTTGCAATAATGACAGGAGCCGGATACGCGATAAAATCAGGGAAGTCGTATTTTAGTGCGATCAATATCATAAAATCTTTTCAGCACTTCGATTTACAGGATCGAATAATGCCAAGAGAAGACGTCAGGATTTACGAATACAGTAGAATAAATGGAGTTGCACGGTTCCTCTTACTGACTGGAGACTATCAGATCGGTATGGTGTAAGCATAATTGCCAGGAAGGTATAGAATGAACGTTTATCACAAGTGATGTCAATCGGCGGTCTTCGGAGAAAAACTAATGGTCTGGCTTCAGATTAGCACCAACGAATTGTGTCATAGATATACTCACTAATGTAAGTTAAGCCAGGAGGATCCTGAGAAAACAGATACGGCTCTGGCTAACATAACAACAAATTTCAATCTATGAGTAGGAAGAGATTAGATTATATATATCATGTTTCATCATTCAGTGTGAACCCTCAATTCGCAGATAAAAACCATAGAAGTACTGTACACATCTGTGCCCATCCACCGAACCTCAACAGAGACAAGGACCTGGTGTGAACCGTTAGGAGTCAGCCCGGATAGCCTGGTGGTTAATTGTGCAACTCGCAATCGATCACGTCGGGTTCGAGTCCCCACTGGGGCTCGGTTGATGTGCACTGCTGATGATTCCTAAAAAGAATGAAACCTACCTACTTTTACTTCCACGCGACTATCTCCTGCCAGAGGATAAGTCAGCCCCGTGGATATCGCGGATCATCGCAGACCATGTGTATCGGTTGCCTGTGAGCTCAGCTCAAAACGTCACCCAGTTTTTCTTCTAGTATCGCAGACCGTAGATTGTATGTTGTTCGATGCACCCCACATCCTTCTCGACAGTGCTCAACCACGTTTTCAGTTGACCAGCAAGGCGAAAGTACCATCCCGTGCATGGCGTAGGGCACAGTGTTTGTCTAAACAGTTCTGTGCCGGGTCGCCGGAGTATGTGACCGGACCGCTGCAGGTGGCGGCGTTGAAGAAGGACAGACAATTGGTCAATGTCGCAGCATTGCCTCCTTATTTCGTCGTTTGATAAGATTTCCTGCCAGTTTGTACGGAGAATTTGGCGCAGACAACGATGATCGAATACCTCCAGCCTCCTGGTATCTTCAGCTCGTAGTGGTTAAGTTTCACACTCGTATAGCAGCACGGGTGGAACAGCGGCGCAGAATACGCGAATCTTCGTTTGAAGGCTGATTTCGCTCCAACTCCATAGCACACGCCGAAACTGAAGGAACGCATTCCGTACATTGTCAATCCTTGACAGTACTTCGTCCTTCGCCTGACCATTCGGAAGCAGAGTTTACTCGATACTTGAACGATGGTACATACTCGATCGTCTGACTACTGACAAAGCCTTTGTTTTCGGTAAATTGACTTCGAGACCAAAAGCCTTCGAGAAGTAATCGAGTTGGTCCAAAACTGGCTGCAGTGTGACGGGAGAATCCCCTAGCACGACAACGTCGTCTGAAAACTCCAGATCCGAGATGTGCACCGTTGGACTCCATTGGAAACCCGGAAAATTAGTCAAGGCTTTGTTCATTGTCCAGTCGACTGCACAGTTGAACAACACTGGTGAGAGATGACTTCTCTGACCAACTCCGGAGCTGATTGCGGACGCCGAAGATTCTTCACCATACCCTAAAGGCATTCAAGATTAACCGAGTCAAAGGCAGCCCAGAATCAGTAAAGCAGGCTACTGTTGGCTGTTGGAACCTGCAGTGGTGTTCCAGTACTCAACGAAATGTGGAGATTTGGTCCACACAATATCTGTCACGGCGGAAACCCTCTTGGTTCGGTCGAGTGAGGAGTCTCTTGCAACTGAGAAGCGACTGAGTAGCACTACACAAAGCCAATTAAACTGATCCCTCGGTAGTTCTCGTACGCTATCTTGTCTACTATCATAGGAATGGGCAACAGAATAGAGGCATCCCAGCCCGTTGGAAATGTCTGTCCTTCTCGTATAGATCGGAACAGCACGTGATGACAAACAGGTCCTATACACTCCTGGTGATATGCTATCCTCTCCAGTAGCTTTCCTGTTTCTCAACCGGTTGACGACCCTGGCGATTTCCGTCATACTTAGTGGCTCGAAGTTGATTTCGTACACCTCTACACTCGGTGAGGATGTGAAGTCCGTGGTCTGATCGGAAGCCAGTCAAAGTACTCTACCCAAATTTCGATTTTTCTTCTCTGTTCGGGGATAATCTAGCCTTCCGCATCACGTAAGACGGACTCAGGTTTGCATCACCCATTCGAAGCAATCCGAACGAGTCGAAATAATTTACCGAAGTCATTAATATCGGAAGCGGTCTCCGTTATCTCTGTTACTCCGATTCAGTACCCCTTACTATCGGCTCTAGTAGAGCGCGAGGCCTCTCGCTGTAGTCTTCGGCGTTCAGTCGTTCCCATTACTCGGGCTTCCTGGGCCTTGGCTGATAGTTACAAGGTGGTCTCTGAGATCCAGTCTTTTAAACGTTTTCCAGTTCCCCTAGCTCCTTTCAAGCAACCTCCTCGACCACCGACTTGATCACCTCCCACTGTTCTTCTACGGAGGACCTATCTGTTTGCACGCTAGTCACAGCAGCCAACCAGGCTGCGAACGCGTTGCGCGTTTCTGGTATTTCCAGGGTAGCGTCATTGATTCGGCTCGGTGGTGAGACTTTCACGTGAGCAGACACATCGATTTTGAAGCGCGCACGTACAAGGACATGGTCTGTACCATTCGTGTTTCCCGTTACGGCGCCAATGAACGCTGGCAACAGATCAAGAAAGCCTTGCATGCCTCTTCGAATGCCACCCAGAACTCCGGTTCAAGTCGGTCTCACAAACCATGGATATCTTTGATATCTGCTGTTCTGTTGGATGTTCGCAAATCCGTCCCTCCGGATGCCACATTCAATGAAGTGCGTAAATCCCTGAAACGCCAACTGATTAGGAGCCTGAGGAATGACCGTGGGCAGTGGTAGATTGCGAAATGAAAGGAAATTGAAAGGGCTGCGTCCATTGGCGATGCCCGCAACCTTTTCCGTTTGATAAGAGGTACCGGTCCACGGAAGCCTGGTGTAAGTGAGTTAATCAAGGAATCCGACGACTCACTGATTCACTCTCAGGGATGTCGTCTGGAGCGTTGAGTGGAGCACTTTGGGGAACAATTCAGTTGACCTACTTCAACAGTGGACCTTCTAAATATACCTGCCAGCGAAACATTGCAGGCGGATATCAGTCCTCCATCAGAGATGGAGATTATGTGGGTGTTAGGGTATTTGAGAAGGCACAAAACTGCTGGGCCGGATGGGTTGTCTTCTTCTTTCAAGGATGGAGGCGAAGCAGTGGTTTCAGAGTTAACAAAACTCCTCGGTTTTATTTGGGTTAGTGATCAGATTCCCTAGGAATGTGTGAATTGGTGACTGTGCCGATTTACGGGAAAGGCGACAGGTCCTCTTGTGAAAACCACAGAGGAATTAGCTTGGTGAGTATCGCGTCTAAACTGCTCACCGGTCTTATTCTGCACCGACTATCTAGCGCGCAGGAAATGTGTACGCGTGCAAATCAAACCGATTTCAGACCTGGTCGGGCTTGTATTGACCACATCTTTACTCTTCGACAAGCCTTAGAGCGCAGACACATCTTCCGTAGGCCCACAATCTCTGTCTTCTTCCATCTGAAAGCGGCGTTCGACGCAGTCGAAAGCACAGTTACCTGGCGCTGTCTCTCATTGAGGGGCGTGCCAGAGAAGCTTATATCTCTTTTCCAATGACTGTATGCAAACAGCCGAAGCCGAGTTCATGCTTACGGCGATCTTTCCCCGGAGTTCACCACGGAAAAAGGTTGCCGTCAAGGTTGCCCTCTTTCACCTTTCCTCCTCAATTTTGTGACTGAACTGATTCTTGATATAGTCTCATCCTCGTGTGAGATTAGCGGCGTGGATCTTTGCTCAGACAGTAAACTGTCTGACTTGGAATATGCGGACGATATCGTTCTTCTGAGTGAAGATCCAGGTAAGTTGCAAGCTCTTTTAGATAGCCTTAAAAACAGTGTAGGAATGTTTGGGATGCGTTTTGCACCTTCAAAGTGTAAAATGCTGTTGCAGGACTGGGTTGGCTCAACACTAAACCTTGTGTTGGCAGGGGGAACTATAGCTGAACTGGATGAATTTTGCTAACTGGGAAGTTACATCTCACCAGGTGGGCGGATATCGGATGAAGTGTCATCGCGAATACAGAGGGCACGTTTGACTTTTGCCAACTTCCGTTATCTATGGCGTCGGCGTGACATCCGATTGTCTGTGAAGGTAGAGTGTACAATGCGGTGGTTAGGTCCGTTTTTATACGGTTCAGAAACATGGCCGTTGAGGGTAGAAGATAGGCGGAGACTGTCGGTGTTCGAGCATCGATATCTCCGTCGCATTGCTCTAGTATGGCAGGAGTACCGTATCAGCAATGCTGAGGTTAGGCGTAAGGTGTTAAGAACCAGAGGTCAGTCTCTGGATCAAGTACTGAATCTAAACAGGTTAAGGTGGTTGGGACATGTGTTTCGCATGCCCACCGATAGACTTCCTCAGGGTAAGCTGTTCTCTGAGGCAGGTGGTGATTGGAAGGTGAGTCGAGGTGGTCAGTCCATGATATGGCAAAAGGTATGAAAATATTGACCAGTGGAATTGGCCGAGTAGGACGTGTTAGACTTCCAGGTTTGGGTCCACGTGTCCGCCTACTAAATGGTTGGAAACATTAAATGATATGGCTAGGTGTCGCGGTCAGTGGCGTAGTTGCATTCGGACTCTTTCTTTGTCGCTTGATACTTTGACTTTTTGGATCTTTATCACTATACTTCTATTCTATTTGCCCTCTACTGGACGATGCCGGAAGGTAGCAACGGAAACCAGAGCACAGAAGTGCGAGGTTAATGACTGAATAAACTGAACTGAACAGTTACGGCGCCACGGTACGCTCGGCAGTCCTCTACTGATGAAACCCAACGGGATCGCACCAGAATATGATTTATTTGATGCGCTGTGTGACCATCCTTTGAGTACCAGATTAACAAATGTTTTTTGGTGTGTTGGAAACGAGTGTTGCAGATGACTAATCTGTTAGCATCGACCAGGTTCACAGGCGATTTCCAGTCTCACAACGTTGACCAAGTCCGAACTTTCCTAGGACATGGCGAGTGGACTCACCCAAGAGGCCTGTTTGTGCTTTCCAGTCACCAGCGATGAAAAGTATATCACTGCTTGAAACACGATTGACTGGATCTTGTAATTTGTCGTAGAAGTCACCTTTCGCTGCATTTTCAGTCGCATTTGTCGGTGCATAGATAGCAATCACCGACAGATTCTGGAGAGCCCTTGAAGCGTGCTAGGGCCAATCTCCAAGATATCAGTGGGCCACGTCACAGTGTAGTCAACAGACTCATGTGGTATTTTAGGAAGGAAAACGCTAGCCAAGCAAACACCCACCACGTCCTCAGGCACTGCCGCTGCTTGTCCGCGGCCACTTATTCAGTGAGCCTAAGTCCGTTTTATTCACGACTAATCAACGGTTTGGTGGCCGTGTCCATAACAAACAGCAAAGGCTTGACCGATGGGCCGAGTACTTTAAGGAACAGTTTAGCTGGCCGCACGCTAGTGTAGTTACTCCCGTGTCAACAACTGTGACTCCTTGGGTGGTATCACTTGAGCCCCCATCAGAAGTAGAAGTAGAGTCATGCATTCGATTACTAAGGCGGGGGAAAGCGGCAGGTCCCGACGAACTTCCTCCAGTTCTTTTCAAACTGGGTGGTGAGGCGTTGATAAAATCACTTACCACCTGGCTCTGTGACATTTGGAACGAGGAGCGTATTCCGTTAATATGGAGTGAGTCATTGATTGTTCCCATCTTCAAGAGGGGAATACGCAATGACTGCAGTAATCATCGTGGGATTAGCTCAATTGCGATAGTCACCAAAGTATTAGCTTCGATTTTGCTGCATCGTCTTACACCGGCTCGCGAGAGGAATGTCCGCGAACAGCAGGCTGGATTCCGCCCAGGTCGAGGATGTATCGACCAGATTTTTACTCTTCGCCGACTACTTGAAACGCGTCACACGCATCACCGACCAACAATAATGATTTTCTTAGACTTGAAAGGCGCCTTCGATTCAGCTGATCGAACATCGCTTTTCAGTGTTCTGCATCGAAAAGGGATACCCCAGAAGTTCGTGAACCTACTGAGATCATTGTATTCTCATACTTCTGGCCGCGTTAGAGTTTACGATGAACTATCCGGTCGGTTCGAAACGACCAGTGTTGTTCGACAAGGATGCCCTTTGTCTCCATTCCTGTTCAACTTCGTCATGGATGAAATAATGGACAGTGCGCTGGAAAATCTTCAGGATGTAGGCGTCGAACTAGGAAATAATGAAAAGCTATGTGACCTAGATTACGCAGACGACGTTGTCTGCTTGTTCGAATGCACGGAACATGCTCAGCGTGCACTAGATAATCTCGCAAGAGCTGTAGCTCCATTCGGCATGCGCTTTGCACCTTCAAAGTGCAAGGTGATGTTACAAGACTGGACGTCAACAATTCCGAGATTGATGCTCGATGGTAAGGTGCTGACAGTTGTTGACCACTTCACCTACCCCGGCAGCAGCGTGACGAGGATGGGAGTACAGTAGTAGAGGTGAGCACGCGGATATCCAAGGCTCGAGCGGCGTACGCTGGACTGAAGCACTTGTGGCGCCGACCTGATATTTCACTGAAGTTGAGAGGTCGTGTATACTGTGCTGCAGTGCGTTCAGTTTTGTTGTATGGTTGCGAAACTTGGAGTCTGCGTGCTGAAGATATTCGTCGTCTTGAGGTTTTCGACCATTGATGTTTACGTAGTATCGCTAGGATTGGGTGGAATAGCCGAGTAAGCAACGATGAGGTCAGAAAGCGAGTATTGGGTACTAATTCAGAGAACGTTCTGTCACAGTGTATCCAGCTTAGTAGACTTCGTTGGTTGGGACACGTGTTACGTATGGCAAGCACACGTCTACCGTACCGTGTCCTATTCTCCGTTCCTCCTAGGGAGTGGAAGAAACCACGTGGAGGTCAACTGATGACGTGGCAGCGAGGAATGAGAAAATGTACAGCAAACTTAGTAAAAGTAGGTGCCTCACGTCTTCGTGGTTGGGGTCCAAAAGATCCGTCTACCAGTTGGCTGGAGACACTGAAGGATATGGCAGCGAACCGCGAACAGTGGAGATCGTGTTGTCACTTTCTATCGAATCAGAATGACCGATCGATGTGCGTTTGTACAGTGAGACTGTGTATTCCGTGTGTTGGCTACTAGGGCATTCTTTCCTTTCCCCACCCGTGTAGGTCCACTCCCTGTCCATCTTGTATATTCATACTTTCTAATTCAACGTGCAAGATGGTGAGAAAGGCAGTGGTCAGTGGGGCTCGCCCTACTGTTTAACGCTGTACGATGATGATGATGATGATGAAGGCTATAAGATGGGTACATGTTCGATTATGGTTCACAAAGTGCCCATATAGGTGGCTCAATTTTAGGTCTTTATGACACCAACTTATTCATCACGAAATATCGGGTACTATTTACTACAACGGCGCATAGAGCTCCATTTATCTCCAAATACTTTGTTATGCCGTCGAAGCTAAGTAAACTCCGTTGGCTGGGACAGGTGCTCCATAGAGTGAGAAACGGTCAGCCACATTACACACAGTTCCAACATTGTGCTGAGATGTGAAAAGCGCATAAGGACCAACAGCTGACGTGGAGAACAAGTATGAAGAAGTAAGCGAATAGGTTACGTGCTTTTCATCTTCCATGTTGGAGTCAGGAGGATTTCTGGAACAGCTGGTTGAAGACATGGAAACCTATGAAATAGAACCGTGAACAGTGACATAGTGGTTGTCATCTCCTATTGAATCAGAATGTTCGGGAGTGAGGGCATACACCTGAAGTCGGCTTTCGTATTCCGTCTGGTGATCGAAGCCTTTGTTCTATCCCATTTGTGTTCGCACAATTTGTAACTAAAAAGCCTAGCGATTAGACATTACCACACTTTCATGCAACGACCAGCATATTTGATGAGTTAGAGCTACTGGTTGGGTTATTTGAGCACCTTTTGAGAAAATGTTAACGATTTTTAGGGCATGCAGGTTACCAAGTCTGTTTCAAATCGAATTGGTAAACCTACAGATAAGATGCTACAAGAAACTGATGGACCGCAACCTACATGAATCGTGGATGACCTTGATTGATGGCTTCTGTAGGGAAAAATAAGCTTCGCGACGGTCCTTCGTGGGGAGTTGGTGCACATGGAGGGTAGGTGAAATCGGGACAGCCAAGTCTAAAGTGGAAAAATGGCGGAAGCGCAGATGTACTTTCCCAACCAAGAAGATATGTTACCAAACAGCATAAATTTTCAAAGGCATATTTTTATTCCATGCTAATGCATTAGTACGACAGAAAGGCCTCAACACCTAACCACAAGGGTCCATTGAAAGATCAGAGGGAACCGTTATTCTAAACCCTGCAACCGGTGGTGGAGAAGTGCAAAAGTACCAAGAGGTCAGACATCTTGACTATTCGGGTGGCAGTAGACCACAAACACTGACCGGTGTTTTCAAGGTTCTAACTTGGCATCACAGAATTGAGAGTCAGCAACTCATTTCACTTCATCAACACTAATCATAAGTATTAGAAGCAATTCAGTGTATACGTTGCTTTTTATACTCCCGAAGAATAGTTTTCGACTTGAAATATGCCGATGGTACTGCCTTGCTAAGTGATAATGCTCACGGAATTCAGCACGTCTTTAACCGCTTGGAGATTGAAGTGTCCAGATGTGATATGCATTTCGCATCTTTCAAGCGAAAAGCGCTTTTGCAAGACTGGGGAGAGCCTGCGCCTGTATTTACCTTTTGTGGTGATCAGACATAGTTTATAACTTCAAGTACCACGTGAGCTTGATTACAGTTAGAGGCGGTGTTGGAGAGGAGATCAGGTTACGAATAACGAGAGCTAGAGCAGTTTTCGCCAACCTGCAACACCTGTAGCGCTGCCGTGACACCCGACTCTCTCCTAATAGTCGGGTGTACATCGCCGCAGTCCGTAGGGCTTCATTTTACGGTTGCGAGACCTGATCACTTCGCGCTGAGAGTGCTTGGTGGCTTTCCGTTTTCGACTACCGATGTTTCCGCATCTCGTGAGAACATCGTGCGAGTAAGAACGAGGTGCGGTGTCGTAGGTTAGCTACGGATACTCGCCCTCTCACTGAAGTGGTCACTCTACATCACCTCTGGTGACTGGGACAGGGTTTTCGTATGCCGATCTATCGTCCACCTTTCCGTGCACTATTAGCCCATGCTGGGCTGGGGATTATATACATATATATATATATCACTTTTTGTGTACAGATGGTGCGAAGTTTTGAGGACGAGAATGCGGCCGATGAGACTGTCGAAGACCAAGCCCACCGACGACAGCGTAAATAGAACCGCTGACCGTTAGAAAATTGAACCCACAACAAACTAAACAAAAACGACGAGACTTGAGTGCAAAAAATAATGATTTCGAACGTACCTTGGAAACACACTTATCGTTAGAGCACAGCAACCCTTTGGAAGATGAGACTCCAACTGTAGTCTCCGTTTGCGCATGCTACGTTCTATCGAAGTAAACGAATGTAATAGCTGACCAAAGGGGCAGCCGGGAAGACCTTCGATCATATATTCGGCGTATTCCGGTTGCCATATGATGGGTCTGCAAGGTGGGCCGAAATGGTCAAGAAAGAGAGGCACTATCTTTCAAATTCTGATCCAATTTCGCTTATAAAACACACGCCTCTGCTTACACTTAGCGAATTTTCGAGAAACAGTTCGGCTGCATCGGATATTTAATCGCATTATCTCTATAAGATCAAGTTCAAATGAAAGTGATCTCTGTTTTCTGATTTCAGAGTGAGGTGCATTGAACCAGGATAATGTGTCAGGCAACTACAGTAACGGTTACCTATACTAAATCCACTGATTCCGCGGACATAATATGCGCTACTCCAGTCCGGATCTGAAAGTAGCTAGATATGACCTTCGAAGAAATGAAATATTTCGTTATTAAGAAGAAATAATTAGTTATATGGTTTATCCCGCTAGGTAGAATCAAAAGACCACTTGATTTTCCAGTTATTCATGATTACAATACCAAACGAAATGAAACCGAATGCTAATAGTATACTCATAGCATGCCCCAGCAAGCTGATCACAAAACAACTATTCGGTCAAAACAAAACCATCGTACACGGAGAGAATGTAAAGTATAAATGATGCCATGACTGATACGAGCAATAAAATGGAATTAACTTTTCGTTTTATCCATCAGTATACCGAAATATTCAACCAATACAAACATACCAAAACAAAATGTCCTTCCACTAAACCGAATGAATTTAGAGTTCATCGGTGCAATTTAAAAACCAGAACACTATGGATAGTAGGACCAGAGATAAAAATGTTTGCCAGCAATCATTTGACATGTGACTTGAATCTAAATTGAAACAAAGTGCAAAAATAGAAACAACCGTGCAGATAAGGCCTTGACTGCAACCGAAAAATTGGGTATACTTGCCACGCAAAAAATACAACAAACACGAGTCGGTGATAGCGCCGACCTTGATTACGTAACAATGTGTTACGTAACCGTAACAGTTACCGACACGAAGTTAGGGAGTAAACAACGTTACGGGGAAACGAAGTGTTAACCTCAAAAGCTGGTGTTTTTCGTAAATGGTATGCGAATAAGAATCCACCATAGTGCGAGCGAAATTGCGTTACATTATTCTAACGGTGCTCGTAGCACCGGATTAAAAAATATAAATACAAAATTATTTGCGGTTGACAAACTAAGGCTATTTTGTAAACTCGATCAAGAGCGCTTGATCATAAAAATGACTACTGGATACGACATGCGGTCCTAAGTCTTCGTTATTAAACACGAAAATATGGCGTGCTGCAAGTACCATGAGTTGCTAATGTCCCAATTATACGGTTTTAAATTGCATAAGATATATCATCAGCTCCAGCTGAACAGCCGATAAAACAATGAATAAAAAGCTTGTTTAGACTTAGCAGTTCTGACTATCCCAATCCACTGCTACATATCGTTTGCCGCGCTACTTGTAAACGACAATGTTATACGCTCGTAATCGGGAAGAGCAAAAGAAATAACCATATCTCACAATTTGTGTTTTTTTCCTTCTCTGGCGCGTTGGATAAAACGAAACCGATGATTACCATCACTCCGCCGTCGTATTGGTTGATTGCAGATCGGCAGACACGGAGGGACTTGGAAAAAACTTGCTTGAATCAGAAAATACGTACTACTCTCAAACCTCACCATAAACTATGACGCCAGTGACAGCTCGTCAATCTAGGAAACACATGCCATGCTCTAGTGTTATAAAATGAGCGCATTTGATTATATGTAATCTGACCCAGTGCAGCAGATAACCGACCGAAGGGAATTTCGTACCAACTGCAGTGCACAGACCTCACCACACTTATGGTTTTTGTCCTACAAATCGAGATGGAGAACCAACCGCACTGGTCAACCAGCTCAGATTGGTCGTACTGCGATAAGCCTATGTTTATATGGTTCCGTTTAGAACCACAGATTGTACTGAACTACGCACACAGCTTCTTATTCTGTTCCCGCAACGCAGCAATCCGTAATTCAGTACAGTGGTTGTCGGCAAAAGGACCAGACGCTGCTAGCTGCAAAGTCGCAATATGATTGGGACGTAAATTATCCCTAGAATGAAGGATTTTCAAATGAATTAGCTCAGCAAAACGATAGTATCGAGGATCAATGAGACTAAACCAGACGTGGCTTGATCCTTACAGCAAATCGTGACCAACCTTAAGGGGGAGAGAGTGACAGTGGATGAAGGTGACCGTGTAAATGGAGGTAACTTCCTCGGCGAATGTTAGAAGTGATACGGGGCACTGGTGATCGACGAAATCAGATTAAAGAGCTAATTTACGAAAGCCGCAGATAACCAACCCATACTGAGGGGAAATGAAAAATTTCGGATTGATCGACAGGGTTAATAACACCAAGCTGATGCTGTGCTCGATACGTTATCGGAGAATAGTTTTTCGTAAAAGATGAATAAAGTGGGTATTTGACTTAGATACGTGCTGTGCATGAAACGTAGTCGTCTATAACACCGCACCCCGTTCGGAGTTCCTACTTCGAGACAAGGTGACAACGTGCAGACGAGACACATGAAAGCGTGACAGCGTACAGCTAGTTGTGAGTGCCTGTGGAAGATGGAATTGTGCATTTGACGTGGTGGTAACCACGGTATGGATTTCTGGCATTTCCCCACGTCTGGATCCCGGCCGCCTTCAAGTCAGAGAGGGTACATAAACCTCCGCAGATGGATGCGCCACGTAGCGTTGCTATGTCTTAGCAACAAACTCACTCGGAAACCAAAAGATATACCAAAACAACAGGGAGAATTATCAATGACAGTAACACGTGGATGAAGGTGGTGTGAATACAAGAGTCGCGAAAGTTCACCATATCTCCCAGAACCTTTAACCATTTGGTTTGATGGATCCCTGTAAATCCACTAGGGAAGTCTAACACGTCTTATATGACCAATGTTTTGGTTAGGGTTTCATACCATAATTTCAAATCATGGATATGCTGCCCTTATCCTGAACTCATTGTTCAATCAACACCAACCACAGAGAACACAGCATGCTGATGATATGCACATGTACCAACCATCATGAATGATTGTTCAGATGATTTACCTCAATTTAGTTCAGTTCATACAACCGTTAACCTTGCTCTGGGCGAGATGGTTATGGTTGGTCTCTCCCAATAGCAACCACAGAAAGAAGCCCTTTCTCGTATCCGTCTCACTACGCCATCCAGTGGCATTGACTTGGCAGCTATTGCCTCAGCGCAATCACATTACTCAGAAGTCAAGCAGCTTCGTCACAGTAGCTCTCCAACTCGAATCAGTGCCACTCATTTCATCGGGGACACGACCTTATGCGACGTATCGCGAAGTATTCCTCGTCCACCGGTATCATTCATGTTCAGGAAGAGCGCCTTTAGGACACTGCACAGATTGTCACACCCCGGCATACGGGCCTCGGTTAATCTCGTGACTGAGCGTGTCGTGTGGCCAAAAATAAATAGGAACATAAGTGAATGTGCACGTAGTTATTCAGAACGTCAGTGATCTAGAGATCCAAAGAGTCTTCTCGACAAGCTTTCTACACCAGATGCACGTTTTTATCATGTACCCTTTCGATTAAGTAAATCGTCTGCCTCCATCCTGGGGATTCACTTATTTGTTAACATGTATCGACCGTTTTTCGAGGTGGGCTGGAGCAACGCCTTTAAGTGACTGCTCATCCAAAGCAGCAGCATGTGCTTTTCTAGAACGATGGGTAGCAACATTTGGATGCCCTGCTGTTGTGACCACCAATCAAGGTTCATTTTCTTCCCTGACGAAGGTACTGGGATGCAAACAAGTGAGAAGTACGGCGAACCATTCAGCCGTTGGCGATGTGATTGAACGTTCCCATAAACAGCTCATAGAAGCCATAAGAGTTCACGCAAATCCGGCATGAAAACAGGCTCCCCGTTTTATCTTGTTAGGCATTCGCAATTTGGTGAAAGCTGACCTACATTCAGCGCTGGCCGGGTTACCGTTTCGGTGTCCCTTTCTGTTACCGGGAGAACTGGTAGCACCACAACGTTCGCAGCCTTTAAACTATTCTGACTACACCCCACACATAATCCAGCATATGCGTGATCTGCGCAGCATCGAATAGGAAACAAAGTATACCAGAGCATATACATACGGAGCTGCTCACGTAAACACACATCTTTTTGCGTACGGAAAGTACATAGCACAGGGTTCAGGCTCCTTATTCGGGTCCACATCGAGTTCTAGAACTTGAGGACAAATCACAAACGGTTTCCGTCATCATCATCATCGTACAGCGTTAAAAAGTAGAGCAAGCCCCATTGATTACTGCCTTTCCCATCATGTTGCACGTCGAATTAGAAAGTTTCCATAGACAGACTTAAACCAGCTTTCGTGGAAGCAGATACGTCATTTGATTCATCCCGACCGTGTCCAGCACGTACTGTCATACAAGCACTCGGGTATACAGCACCAACAGGTGCGGTTTCTTGGACACCATTTATTTTTTACTTAAAAGTCAGTAGCATTTTATTGTTGATTATTTTCTCTCAAAATAAAACAACAAGAAAACATTTACAGTTCACGTTAGATTTCTGTGCAAATCGGACCGCTTAGGATGATCATCCACGCACTAGTTTTCGCTTTTTTCAGATAATGATTCTTACCTGAACAATCTAACTATCTGCGACAAGAAGGCGACTTCCAATGGTGTGTGGAAAAGACAGGCCATTCGTATACTGCCGTCCGTTTGCATGTGAAGGTTTTGGTACACCTAGCCTTTTTTCTGGCAACCCCGACCAGTTTTTATGCTGGCAGGTAACTTGCTACAACGGCTCTGCACACCGGATTCAAGATAAAATACTTATCGATAATGAATATTAGGGCAATTATCGAGCCATAAAGCAATCATACAGATGAACAAGCGTACCATTCCAAATCTTTTCCCTCTATCTCCAACACAATAAACCAGTGATTGCACACATTCTATTTGTTGTTATGGTTATCTTTTTTGCCGTTTTTCCAATCGAGTTCTTCAGGAGAAACGAACATTATCACAACTTAACATTTCGAAGACATCCCCGTCTTCCAGGGATCAGTTTGTATAGTGGCAATACGTTTATTTCTGGCAATCATCATCTTTATTTATGTCACGCAATTACTTGCGAGTAGTGTGGGATTGTTTAATTTTCGTTTGATTGACTGTCCCTTTTGGACTCCACGTTTCACGCGCAAACCTCAGGTCATCCGACCAACCTGCACTCGGAAGCACCAGACTCGAGTTTCGCTCTTGTTAGAGCTCATCAGTGGTGCACCACTGATGAGCTCTAACAAGAGCGAAACTCGAGTCTGGTGCTTCCGAGTGCAGGTTGGTCGGATGACCTGAGGTTTGCGCGTGAAACGTGGAGTCCAAAAGGACAGTCAATCAAACGAAAATCATCTTTATTGCCATTCTATATATAGACTGTTTTATCACCCCAAACAAAGCTGTTCCTGGTTCGACCGCCAATGTGATACACGCTCTTGTGAGTTTACCCTGATCATTTGTCCCTCTGTACTCTTCGCTCTGCTGGTTCGCATGAATATCTCTGTGGCTCGACTTTGGTTTTTTGACGACAAGCGAAGCATCATTCGATTCGTGAATTTAGTTATCAACCGCGTCCGTACGCCATTCGTCTCGTTAATCCTGAGAGCCAAAGTGGTGAGCCTATGGATGTTACAGGTGTTATAGTGTTATAGGTGTATAGGGTTATAGGTGTCGATGACCGAAAAAAAGATCAACAAAACAGACCGAATCCAAACCCAGTATGACTCCCGCACCAGAATTGTTCTATAGCATCAGAAAAGCAACCTAGAATAATGCCAGTGGGCAGCTTGAATGCGATGTTAACCAAACTGACTCCTATGTGGTTCTTATATACCGTCTGATGGCCAACAGCTAATAATTATCAACAACTTGCTACCTTTTGTATATCATTTCCAGCTTACACGCTCATCAGAGTAATGTATTATTAGCTGCTCTCTTACAGAAAACATGACAAAAAGATGCCGACATCAAGAACGGGGAAAAACGTACGGAGTCCATATAATTGCTTTTAGAAGATAATATTACATAAAGTAGGGTGAGACAACCTGTCATCGACTTAATTTAGCCATGACACCTGAAAATCCTGTTGAAAGGTGGTTGCACTGTACCATTTATTTTTAGAACCCACTCCGCTTGCATATTTCTTCCTTGCCACAAAGTGCAATGAATAAGGATAACCCAAGAAAAATATTGGGCAACACACGTATTAGAATAATATAACAGTGGTCCTTTCACTTCCTCACTATATAATATTGGTACAATATCTCAGGAAGGGGACGACTGAATAATAGGCTCCTAACTGGAGAAAACGGCCGGCGGTGGCAGTATTTGAGCCCGGATCAGGAGGATCTAATGTGCATCATGCTGGGCGTCTGACTAAAGCCGGGCAAAGATTCGGGTCTCATTACCGGACTCAAGAGACTTGAATTCGGATGGGAACCTGTTGCACTGAGCTTGTAAACTATTTTCATATAGTAGACACAAGAAGCATCACGCAGTGCATTCTCGTGCAGTATCCCAACAGAACACCTTAAGGTAATGACCACCTGGAACAAGTCTAAGTGACAACAACGTTTAAGAAAACAATGATCAGTCGCTAAAATCTACTTAAACTAAGTGAGCACCAGTAAATGGTTAGAAAATATTGCATGCATTATATATATATATATAGTCGTCATTTTTTTACAAACCAACAACTGGATAGAGACAAAAGCAAAATCACATACTCGCCGTTCTCTTCATAGTGAGGCAACTTCTCTAATAAATCAGATGCAGCAAGTAACAGTTGTGCATGTCCAGAATGAGGATCGAATCGAACAAGAGTGTATTCTATTTCATCACCGAATTTGAGTTTTCTCTTCACTCGTGCACTGAATTTATTGTACAAATAGATGAATTGTTTTATTCCTTGTTCCTGAATATATCGTGCATGCTTCTTCGTTTCACTCCACGTCAGCGGTGCACCGGCTGTGAGAAGTCCCATTATTATCTGAAAATGAAATCAATAGGCAACTGCACCTGATTCTATCGCAATCAGAATGTTCATGTTCAAATCAGTCCATACAACCAACCCGGCACTTCTGCGCTCCATTTTCCGTTCCCGCCTACCAGCATCTCCAAGTAAAGAGCAACAACAATAGAGACTTAAAGTGAAAGAAAGCCGAAAAACTGAGTAATAAGAGGGAATCACGACGACAAAGAAAAAGACCGAATTCAACAGCGTCCCTGGTCGCGCGACGAGCCATATCACTTATTGCTTCCAGACATTAGGTAGAGGATCGCGTGGAACCCGACCTGGAAGTGAAACACGTCCTACTTGGCTAAGTTCATTGATCAAGGTTTTCACGACTTTCTGCCATATCCTGGACTGACCACCTCGGCCTCCCTTCCAACCACTACCTGGCTCGGAAAACAGCCTACGCCGAGGAAGTCTATCGGCGGGCATGCATAATACATGTCCCAGACACAATCCGTTTAGACTCAGTACTTGGTCCAGGGACTAATCACTGGTTCCCAACACCCTACGTCACCTTCAGCATTGCTGACACCGTGTTCCCACCATACTCGGGCAATGCTACGGAGACATCGATGCTGGAACACCAAGTCTTTCCCTATCTTCTACTCTTAAGGGCCATGTTTCTGAACCGCATAAAAACGGACCTAACCACCGCATTGTACACTCTACCCTTAACAGACAACCGGATGTCGCGCCGGCGCCACAGATGCCGCAGGTTGACAAAATCCAAACGCGCCTTCTGTATTCGCGATGACACTCCATCCGATACCCGCCCACCTGGTGAGATGTAACTGCGCATATAACAAAACTTACCTAGTTCAGCTAGATCTTCCCCAACCAAGACAAGATTTGGTGTTGGGCCGACCCAGTCCTTCAGCAACATTTTACACTTTGAAGGTGCAAAACGCATCCCGAACATTGCTGCACTGTTGTTTAGCCTATCTAAGAAGGCTTGCAACTTACATGGATCTTCACTCAGAAGAACAATATCGTCCGCGTATTCCAAGTCAGACAGTCTACTGCCTGAGCAGCTCTCGATGCCGCTATTCTCACACGATGATAAGGCTATTTTAATAATCAGTTCAGTTAAAAAATTAAAGAGAAAGGGCGAAAGAGGGCAACCCTGACGAAAACCATTTCGTATGATGAACTCGGGTGAAAGATCGCCGTGAGCATGAACTCGGCGCCGGCTGTTCGCACACAAGAATTAGAAAAAAGAAAAGTTTTTCTGTTACGTCTTTCAATGAGAGACAGCGCCATAAAACTGTGCGATCGGCTGGGTTGAATGCAGCCTTCAGATGAAGAAAGACAAAGATTGTGAGTCTACAGATGTATGTGCTCTAAACTTTGACGAAGAGTAAAGATGTGCTAGTTATAGCCTTTACTGGGTCTAAAGCCGGCTTGATTCTCACGCGCACAACGTTCACAAGCACCGGATAACGAGTGGAGATCTAGCCCGGTAAGAAGTTTACATGCGATACCAAGCTAACTTCGTTGGTTTCCACAGGAGGATCTGATACCTTCCTTGTAAATTATCACAATCACTGATTCATATCATTCCCTGTGTTTCTCCTCGCTACCCCAAATCATCCGGAAGAGTTTTGTTAACTCCGAAACTAAAGCATCGTCTCCATCCTTAAAAGAGGATGGGGAAAAGCCACCCGGTCTAGAGGCTTTGTGCATTTCAAAAACCTATCTCCCAGATAACCTCCATTTCTGATGGAGCAGTGACATCTACCTGCATAGTTTCTCTGGCAAGTATGTCGGAAGCTCCATTATTGAGGTGCGCCAGGATGGCTTCTTTAAGCCGGAGATGCAGTCATACCTGGCAGGTCAATGGGTAGAGGCCAGACAAAGTCCAGTCTCCTGGTCCTCCAGGTTGGGGGTCAATTTGAGCTGGCAATTCAGTCGGAAAAATCAGTGGAAGAATAATTGATCCAAGCAAATGGGCTTCCACTAAGCCATCCCGCTGCCTTGCGGATAGATTCTTGTCAGAACTAAAGGCTTTGGATGAAGACCCTAATCGTTCTCCTGCTTTGTGGCTAGACATCCCAGCAGTACCCGTCCAACATCTCCCATGAACTGTACGAATAGAAAGAATTCCATACTGTATCGGTCGTCGCGCGGGATAATCAGGACCCCGCTGCCCATCGCATTGAGCGGGGTGGGTAGTGATAAGTGGGCTACTGCTCAAAGTTCCCTCTCTTTTATTCAACCTCTGTCTTATGTCCCCAAACACCTCTCTTGCCCCATCTGTCTACCCATAATGCTCACACTGATAACAAGGCCGACACTCGCAACGATTCACTGTCAAATAGTGTAGTAAATAATCCACAATCGCATAACTCACATTTTCTCAGGCCTTGTCAGCTTCTGAATCTCGTCTCCTTCAACGTGCGTACACTCATGCAGGCCGGTCAGCAGGGATGCCTAGCCCACACAATGACCTCTCTGGAGATAGATATTTGCTGCGCAAGTGAAACGCGTATCCAGAATTCGAGCAGTGTGGTTCAACTAACTGCTCCTGTTATCTCATCGAGGTATTTTCTGCGCACTTCAGGAGACGAAGTGGCTCGAGCTGCGTGTCAGTGTGGTGTAGGAATAGTCTTGACTGACAAGGCTGAGGCTGCCCTTTTAGACTGGATCCCGATTGACAGTCGTTTATGTACTGTGAGACTCCAGGGGTAAGTTGGCGTTCGAAAGGATAGTTGTGTTAAGCGCAATTTGTTTGTGATCTCGGCGTACGCCCCAACGGACTTCAGCTCAGACTTGCAGAAAGATGAGTTCTATGATGAACTCGCCACTGTCGTTCGCAGCAGTAGAGGTTCTGACATTGTAGTGCTAGCTGGTGACTTCAATGCACAAGTTGGCAAACTTAGTGCGTCAAAAGCTTGTTTAGGTGGCCGTTGTGCTTTACCCGCTCAGCGTACAGATAACGGGGATAGGCTTCTCCAGTTTTGTGCAGGCAATCGATTGTTCTTGTCTAGCACCAATTTCCGACACAGCTCACATCACACAGCGACATGGCGCTCAAACTCTACAGGTACTCTAAGCCAGATTGGTCATATCGCCGTGAGCTACCGGTGGCGCAGTTCTGTTCAGAACTGTACATCTCACTGGTCCACGTACGTAGAGTCGGACCATGCATTAGTTTTGATGCGATTATCTCTCCAGCTCCATGGTCATCGACGCAAACCGCAAACCCGGTTAGCCGTGCAACGTATGTACGATCTAGAGGTACGTACCCGGTATGAGCAGAAGTTAGCACATGAGCTAGGATCTACGACGAACAGTAATGTAGATAAGCATTAGGCTCATATCAAACAGGCGATGCACGTTGCAGCAGGTTTTGCCCGTTGTCCTAGATCCGTTGTTTATCAAAGACACTGGATCTTGCAAGAATCGTCGAGTATAACAGGGCAAAGGCGTCAGCTCTTGAACTGTAAGGAGATGAATAAGATGAGAAAACATCTGCAGAAGGAAGTTACGAGAAGCCTCAAGAATGATCTCGAAAATTGGTGGGTCAAGGTAACCGAAGAAATGGAAATAGCAACTGCTTCAGGTAACAGTCGAAGACTGTATAGATAACCATGTAGACAGCTTCGCCTGAAAAACAGATCGCCGATTATCGTCTAGAGGCAACTGCAACGAGACGTAAATGGATGCGAGCACGTATCAAGACGTGATCTGAGTCCACATGCGTAGACCACAATGAACGACAATTTTCAGTTTATCCCTGCCAACGGTGACCAGTGACAATATGGTCAGTCTGAGTTCAACGTTGTGAAGACGTAGGAGGACACCACGTGAATCTATGCCGCTCCTCATGGCAGAAGTTCATACTTACCAGGAACAATCCGTGGTCAGAGCACAACTGGGTGAGACGATCATCGTTATCAATGTGATTGGTCGGATGACGCTGGGGATGCCACTTTGTACACTGTTCCTAAGACTCTCCATGAATTTTGGCGCTACAGTACACAATCAATCTCTTCTTTGACAACCGTTCGTGGATAGGCGCAATCCACGACACCCATGAAGCCAGCTCATCCTTTACTAGGAGACAGTCGCATAAAACCAAAGTAGAAGTAAGGTCGGCCGGGATAGCAAGTAGGCCTCCGATGTACCTTCCGGAATCTCCCCAAACGGCCAACTTGGGCGTTGAACTCCCAGCAATAACCACTACGTCCGTTGAACGCACGCTTCGAAGCAACTGAAGCAAGTCGTGGTAGAATTCGTCCTTGGTCTCAAAGGAACTGCATTCAGTGGGCGCGTACACAGACCTGACGAACAAGCATCTACGCTTCAGTTTGTTACTGTTGACATACAAAGGACCATCCAACCAAACTGCACACGAACGACTGCAGACTGGAATCCAGCCTAATAGTGCACGCTCAGATCTCATATTGAACGCCAGCCTGAACACGAGCACTAGAAACCGGATCACCCGACACATGAAGGGTAAAGTGAGAGCCAGTGGCTGCATCTGAGGTGCGAAGGGTGCTCACAGAAGTGGGGTCTCGTATTCGCGCTTCGGAGACACAGCGTGCATCTATTTTAGGAGTGTCAAGAGTTGTAGTTACTGTAGTCTGTTGCCCTATCTGGCATAGTATGCGGACGTTGAAGGCAGCCAAGCGAAGTGAACGTGTAGGCTTAAGGAGCGCATTTGATTTATACCCAACTCCTGAACCACTGCTTTCTTCAGAGCCACAGTTACTCGTGACGTTTTGTATCGATCCTTAATCAAGGGAGAAAAAGTTGGTAAGGCCTTTCACAGGAAAGATTCTGGAGGTTCCCGTGCAAATCATACTTCGCGGCTGCCCCCATCGAAGAAGGGCTTTTTTATTTGAGAACCCTAACCGGAGCCTTTGATTCAAAAGCCTGATCCACAAGGTAGTGGGGCGTTAACCCAGCACGGGAACGTGACCGTAGGACCCGTGGAAAAACTTCTTCTGGTCTGTCACGTGAGATCTGACTGTTGCAAGCATTCTGTCTTGTCTTCGTTGGTGCTTTGTTATCGATCCGCTCTTCGGACTCAGTCCTTAGCCCTATGCACCCAGTGGAGCAAGCGGAACGTGGACGGGACACCATCCTTTAGGCTGGGGGCTGTCCAGCTTATGCGGGTGATAGCTGCCCAATGGAGTGCGATAACTTCTCCCACTGTCGAGAGGAACCCCTGATACTCTACTCGTACGTTCATCTAGTGAAGGTTTTTAACCAGTAAACTGTTTCTCTCCGTGTTTATTCGCTGGAATATCCTCTCCAAGGATATAGTGGTGTATAGGGTATTGAAGAGTAGCACCTTTGAGTTGGTAAATTGTCGTGCCGCCTGGGATATCTTTCATTTATTTGGTCTCCATCACCAGTACAACTCTCACCTGTGGCTCCACTAAGCTGAGGCATGCATCAACGGCCATACCCTACAAACCGTTCGACAAATGGGCCAAACCAGATTGAGGGTAACTAAGGTCTAAAAACTTCAGTGAGAGGGCGCTCAGCATGCGAAGACGGACACTCCCGCATCGGTGGGTGAGATCTTCTGGGATCCAAAGGCTGCTAAGGAAATTCATCCAGTCAACCGGGTTTCATGGACTCCTGGGTCTAGGCCACTTCTACGGAATGGCGAACGAGCCCCTAGAGAGCTATTGGTAACCGTGCACCAAGATCACTTAAACGCGTTAGGCATCCCGAATTGGTAGACCACCATCCAAAAGGTGCACAAACTGCTCGTTCGGTCACCTGCTCGCAAAACAAAAACTTTCCGTTGTTCGACAGGTAGCACTTGGTTGTGCACCGGCTAGAGTTGCTACCTCGAACTAAAAGTTGAGTGACGCTGCGGACACCACTTCATACCAAATTAGCAAGACTGCACGGCAAGTTCCTTTGCGCACATCGTTCATGTCGTGGCGTCCCCGGTAAGCGACGCGCCTCCTGTTCTCTCCACGGTCGGGGTGTCAAATGTGCTGAGTACCTCAAGATACGAAATCACATTCAAACCGCCTGCTGGAATGTGAGAACACTGTTCGACATCGGAAATCAAACCATCGCCGCACAAACGTTACGTGGCTGTCGAACCGGAACCGCATGTCCCTCCGAATTTCGGCACCCGGTGTGTAAAGGTCCCCGGAGTAAGCGACAGTTACCACCTCTATAACAGTGGGCCCACAAACAGCTCTGGCCGCCATAGCGTCGCGATAACTGCCAACAAAAAGCTAACAAAGCACTACTCTCGTGGAACCCGATATCCTTTTCGGACCGCCTAAGCTCGTTTTCACGCCTCACCCTTGAACGTATCGGTTGTTGTAGTCTATTCCCCGACAGTTGCAGCCGAAGAAGCGGCAAAGGACGAGTTCTACGACAGGCTAAAAGAGATTGTAAACTACGTCGCGAAACGTGTCATTCTCCTGGTTGCGGGGGACTGGAACGCCTCCACCCAATCAACTAGATACATCTTGGGAAAATATAGTCTCGGACAGCAGTGCAGCAATGGTGAACGCCCCTTCAACTTTGCAGACTTCAGCAGCCTAGTCGTCACCAACACGCGCTTCCAATATCCCAGGAAGCACTTGCTAACGACGTACACTAATAAAAGTCCCACAATACACCAGATTGACTACATTCTCATACGTCACGCTGGTCATCTTTGATTGAAGATTACCGGTCCCACCAAGGCGCGGAGACTGATAACAAGAATGGCACCGATCACACCCTCGTCCGTGCACGCTTCAAGATCCACCTAACCAAGCGCCGCAAAAACTGTGCCTCGAAGCGGATTAACACAGCAGCGTTAGGATAACCGAGAAAGCGTCAAGCGGTCTTATACGCTCTTGCCTCCCATCTAGTCACTACGTCCATAGGTAAAGAAGTATGGGTGGAAAATCAGTGGACTTCACTTAAGATACCGATCCAGAAATCCACTTCAGATGGGCCGGGCATTAGGTGACAACGACGACGACAGAAAGACGACTCCCCAGGTAACCGGAAAGGCTAGAGATGCCTACCTAAATGGTCACCCAGACTTACGTGATATCCGACAAAAAGCCACCCGTTCGGCCAAGAGCGACCGCAACAACTACTGGACCGAAATCATGGAAACCATGGAGATTGCGGCTACTTGCGCTGACTTCTCAAAGCTCTTCCGTCTAACTTGCACTGCATCTTGTAAGCGACATTCGGCAGAACTCCTCCTTCGCGATGCTACCGGGCTACTCATTCATGAACATTCCAAAAAGATGCGATGGTGGAACGAACACTTTGATTGTCTACTAAACCGTCCCGTAGCAAGTTCTGTGAACCGAACTCCAGCAATTTAGAGCGAGATCTATGAAATTAATAACGATCTACGAAGGCGAGATGGTATCACCGATACAATATACAAGGCGGAAAACCGGAAAGCTCTTGGAAATGGCATTGCACTGGGGATATATAAATCGTGTCTCACGATACTGCTCGAGTCATTCCACGGCATGTTTTGCCCAATCTGGGGAAAAACAGTTCCCTGTGGACTGGGGGACTTCGGTATTGCTCCATTCTCTCCGTGTTTATTCGCTGGAGTATCCTCTCCAGGGGTATAATCGTCAGGACCAGCTGTTGCCCATCAACTGGTTCGGCGACTGAACTTCGTCTAACATCTACGCGTTGACTTGTCAGGCAAGATTGCGCTTCCGGCTTAAGGAAGCCATCCTGTATACCTCTTTGGGTCATGGAGATGCGCAAGCCCTCATACCACACCAAGTTGCAGTCTCGTCGTTGATGCACGAAAGTTGTGCAAATCAACCATTTTACCTGAGGTTAGAAAACCCTGTTTACAAAACGATCGAGCATTACATAATACCAAGTAATTCTCTAGAGACAGTGAGTTTCAAATACCGAAAACCCTCATGTTTCAGACGCCAGGCACCCAGGTTTTTTGAAGGTATACCAAAACAATGCTTCTCGACACTATGCACTAATAGATTTAGATGACCGAACTTCTTCGCGATGCTATGCCATAGTTTGCTAAAATCCGTTCACGTTGTAGCTATTCTTGATGGGATTTGATCTCCAGCATCAATATTAACCATAAAGTCTCACCCAATGAACGACAAGTTGCAGGGTTTTTCGAGGTGAACACCGCCAACGGTGGTTAGAGTTACAAAAGGTTTTGGTTCCATTCAAAAATAACGCCTCATGATAGTACACGTCAGATGAATGAACATAGAATTTTAAAATTCTCGAAGTCGTGTGACTCCTTTTTTTAGATTTCGACTCAGACGACCATCAATTAATCTTCGCTTTTTGTCTGCTAGATGTATCCGAAAGAAAAATAAAAAATATTGACAAATGAAGGGGGCGGTGTTGAAAAAAATGAAAGGATACGACAGATTGCAAAATGATGGTGCCCACGACTTGCATATCATGAGCAGCCCGTTGCCTGTCTTCATGCTCTGGTACCGTTTTTATAACATCATTCAAACTTCCTGCCAATCACCCTATAAGCAAACCGTTAATTTGACCGTGTCCTACCAACATTTTTCTCGAACCGCAACCACGTTTCAATGGATACTATAGCTTTTATCTCCATTCGATAAATTTAATCTGGTGATTTGTCCCTACATTCTTAGTATTTGTAATAGCTATCAGGGGCCCTGTCTTCGCATTTTTTTATTATATGTGCATGAGCGCAGTGGAAGAGGCAAACTCCATAAAATCAATGGCCCAATGCTCTATTAGGAATAACCGGCAACCTGACACGGGGACCTGAAGCGGAGAATCTCATTAGGACTCTGCTTCATTCATCTCAAAATCGCGCTGTACTTGCAGAAATGGAAAAAATAAAAACGACTGCATAAAATGTAATCGGGTCATTTAGGACATTTTCCCTTGAGGGAAAAGTACGACGTTGCGTGTGGGAGTTTAGTTCAGTTCAGTTAAATAACCCTCAACCTGGAACTTAGCTCTAGTTTCGGTTGACAAATCACAGCATCATGCAGATGATGACAGAATGAATAGAGGCATGAAGTTAAAAAGGTCAAAAGCAAAGAAACAAGCGGAACTCACGAAGCCGAAGAGCTGGAATGGAACTATGCCACTGGCCGCGACACAGCCTTCAACTATTTGGTGGGCGGGTCTCGTGAACCCCGACCAGAAGTCACACACGTCCTACTTGGCGAAGTCCACTGGACAGGGCTTTCGTACCACTTCGCTGTCATAAGCTGACCGCATCGACCTACCTCCCAACTACTACCTGCCTCGTAGAATAGCGTACGCTGAGGAAGTCTATGGATGGGCATGCGTAACATATTGCAACTACCTTGACTCGTTTAGATTCAGCACTCTTTGCAGTCACTAACCACTATTTCCAAACACATTATACCAAACCTCAGCATTGCTGACACGGTGTTCCAATCAAATTGAAACAATACTACGGAGACATGGATGCTCAAACACCGACGGTCTTCGCCTATATTCTACATTTAATGGCCATGACTTTGAGCTGTATAAAAGAACGGATCAAGCTGCGCGGTACACATTCGACCCTTAATAAACCATCGGATGCCGGTACCACAGATGACCGAGGCTGGCAAACTCAAACACCTCACCCGTTATCCGACCACCTGCTGGGGTGTATTTGCACAGGTATCTACTTCAGTTAGGGCTTTCTCTACCAAAACTAACTTTGGTGTAGCACCAGCTCAGTCCAGCAGCAGCGTTTTACACTTTAAAAATGAAAAATGAATCAATAACACCGCTGAACTGTGGTTTGAAGCGTGTACCAAGCACATAAAGTCACCACTTTTGAAACAGCTTCAAGACGTTTATATGCCCGTTAAAGGCCGAATGGCGTTGCCCACTAGGAGGAGGTCCCAGAAAAATGGCAACCGGTCTCTCCCCTTTCCTTGATTCAATGTTGCGGCTATTGCGATATCAGAGGTATCGCTTTTCATCACTAGAGGTAACGACATCAGTATTCTCCAACTACCTCTACAAGTCGTCGAACGCACTTTGTGCATGACATGAAATAGTAAATTCCCTGTTTGAACACATAATTTAATAGCACTAGACTGTGCGATATATTCCAGACCATTTCGCTGCATCTTTACTAGCGCGTACTGCAGTCAAGGTGGCCATTTATAAACGGAAAATTGAAAGTTCTCGTGGAACCAAAGGCGAAACCACAAAAACACACATGCACGCATATATATATATATATATATATATATATATATATATATATATATAACAAATGATAGCAAATAAAAACGTTACCAAGGCCAGGTGAAATGTTTCGAAATACATCGTGCAGTCTAATACTGTTGACTTCTGTGTTTAAATTTATGTCGGGAGAGTTGTTCTCACATTCTGTTTTTCACTAAAGATGTACCTTATCAAAAAAGTGTGATATGCAAAACGTACCCATTATTTGTTGTTGTGACCTGAGGTTGATTGAAGATGGCAGATCGCCTATCGGTTTGAACACCCTTTTGGAAACGATATATCCTAACAGCGCGACATTTCTGATACTATTGTTTTTGTCAAACCTCATACCATTTTTCTCAAAATTTTGAGGCAATTTCTTCAAATTTTCATCGTTTTAAGGAGCATTTCAACCACAAGTGGTAACGCTGTTGACGTACGCGAAAGTACGAGAAAATATCAGCCACCATTTCACTCTCGAGTATTTCATCGGTCGTTCTTTCGAAACAAATGGCTTTGTTCGTTACACCAAAAGGAATACGTCAGAAGTGATAGAGGTTTCCGGAGGCCTTAAAAGCCGTTTACTTTGTTTTTATCGGTAATAGGTATTTGATGGTAAGTGTTTTTGAAGTCCACAGTATTGTAGGTGTCTTTGGGAGATATATTTTTCGACTGCCTGACCAATTCTTGAAATGAATACGCACCTACCTAAGCGATGAGACTGATGGTTTGAATGTGATTGGTCGCCATTCAAGCCAGGAAGTTGCACAGAAAGCAAATTGCTAGTTGTTTCGAGCATGCCAGGCCGGATAAAATAGTCAGTAAAGCAGCAGATCACACAGGGCTTAGTCTTTTTTCGTTAATCGAGCAGTTATCTACAGTCCAACGCACATTGGTCAATGACCAATAATCAATATGGCCGATGTTTTATCAACCGAATAGGCCCGATGGGGCGTGAAACTGACTGGACACCCGGATTTGGGAATGTTCCATTTTCGCTACAGATATTGCTTTGTTAATCCATCTAGATATACTGTCCCTTGGAGTGTTGTATTGCGCCTTAGAGTTTGTCATTGCGGACTGAGGTGATACGAGTCACGAGTGATGGTCAAGTGTGGGAGGTGGTACTGGGAGACTATCAGTTCACGAATCGCGAGAGCAAGATCAGCTTTCACAAACCTGCGACACCTGTGGCATAGCCTTGACATCCGGCTCTCTTTTAAGGGACGGGTGTACGCCACCACGGTTTGTAGTGTTCTATTCTACGGTTGCGAGAACTGGCCGCTTTCCGTTGAAGAGGCTCGGCGTCTTTCTGTGTTTGACAACCGATGTCTTCGAAGCACTGTTTGCGTCTGGTGGGAATATCGTGCGATCATAGAGACATTTTGGGAACGAATAGCCGCTCTCTTAAAGAAGTGATCGCTGCACACCGCCTCCGGTGGCTCGGTCATGTTTTGCGAATGTCTATCCATCGTTTACCTTTCCATGCGGACCTTAGCCTGAGGGCTGATTTTGTTGCGCGGCCAGAGTACACTGCGAAGCTGGAGAAAGACATGCCTGGTATTGTCCATGCGCAACTTGACTTCGTCTTTAGCTCGGCTGTTTCGGAGAATAGTGGAGCCCAGATACTTGAACGCCGGGACGTGCTCAGTTGGTTCGCCATTCAAATATATCGGGAGAATGGATTGTGTAGTGCATGTAGAAAGGATCTTGGTCTTTGGCGTATTGATCCCTAGTCCCATGGATTTTGCAAAAGACTCCTCGCAATTCAGAATTCTAAATCAGTGAGGGAAGCATTAGTGCCCAGCTGAATACCAGGGTAATCAGTGAGCGTCTGACGCATTATCCAATCGACGGTGTAGTTGAACAGCACTGGCGACAAGGGTCAGCTTTGTCTAACACCGGAGTTGAGGAGGAAGTCACTGGATTCTTTTTCGTAGATGCGGATTCTCGCACGTGTATTTGTGTAATACGACTTCATGATGCTGTCAGGCTTTTGGGGTATTTTATTCGCCGGTAGTATGATCCATAACGATTTTCTGGCAACTGAGTCAAAAGCAGCCCGAAAACCAATAAAACAAGCTATAGTTGACTGCTAAAATATACATATACTTTCACGTGTCTGATTTCAGGCTAATTGCTGAAACCTGTACCGATGTTGTAATACTCGGTACAAGGTGAATATTTGGTCCACATACCCTCTACCACGGCGAAAACCTCCTTGACTGGGGATTGTGTGCGCGTCCCACACCGCTGAGAAGCAGTTCAACAAAGCGCGGAGAATATTTGCGCGGCCACGTCGATTAAACTGATGCCATGGTGGTTTGGGCACGTTATTCTATCGTCACTCTTTGCAAAATGAAGCAATACCGAAGTCCCCCAGTCCACCATCATCATCGTACAGCGTTCAACAGTAGGGCGAGCCCCACTGACCACTGCCTTTCTCACCATCTTGCACGTTGAATTAGAAAGTATGAATATACAAGATGGACAGGGAGTGGACCTACACGGGTGGGGAAAGGAAAGAATGCCCTAGTAGCCAACACACGGAATACACAGTCTCACAGTCTCACGCACATCGATCAGTCATTCTGATTCGATAGAAAGTGACAACAAGATCGCCACTGCTCGCGGTTCGCTGCCATATCCTTCAGTGTCTCCAGCCAACTGGTAGACGGATCTTTCGGACCCCAACCACGAAGACGTGAAGCACCTACTTTTCCTAAGTCTGCTGTACATTTTCTCATTCCTCGCTGCCACGTCATCAGTTGACCTCCACGTGGTTTCTTCCACTCCCTAGGAGGAACGAAGAATAGGACACGGTACGGTAGACGTGTGCTTGCCATACGTAACACGTGTCCCAACCAACGAAGTCTACTAAGCTGGATACACTGTGACAGAACGTTCTCTGAATTAGTACCCAATACTCGCTTTCTGACCTCATCGTTGCTTACTCGGCTATTCCACCCAATCCCAGCGATACTACGTAAACACCGGTGGTCAAAAAACTCAAGACGACGAATATCTTCAGCACGCAGACTCCAAGTTTCGCAACCATACAACAAAACTGAACGCACTGCAGCACAGTATACACGACCTCTCAACTTCAGTGAAATATCAGGTCGGCGCCACAAGTGCTTCAGTCCAGCGTACGCCGCTCGAACCTTGGATATCCGCGTGCTCACCTCCACTACTGTACTCCCATCCTCGTCACGCTGCTGCCGGGGTAGGTGAAGTGATCAACAACTGTCAGCACCTTACCATCGAGCATCAAGCTCGGAATTGTTGACGTCCAGTCTTGTAACATCACCTTGCACTTTGAAGGTGCAAAGCGCATGCCGAATGGAGCTATAGCTCTTGCGAGATTATCTAGTGCACGCTGAGCATGTTCCGTGCATTCGAACAAGCAGAAAACGTCGTCTGCGTAATCTAGGTCACATAGCTTTTCATTATTTCCTAGTTCGACGCTTACATCCTGAAGATTTTCCAGCGCACTGTCCATTATTTCATCCATGACGAAGTTGAACAGGAATGGAGACAAAGGGCATCCCTGTCGAACACCACTGGTCGTTTCGAACCGACCGGATAGTTCACCGTAAACTCTAACGCGGCCAGTCCACCGGGGACTGTTTTTCCCCAGATTGGGCAAAACATGCCGTGGAATGACTCGAGCAGTATCGTGAGACACGATTTATATATCCCCAGTGCAATGCCATTTCCAAGAGCTTTCCGGTTTTCCGCCTTGTATATTGTATCGGTGATACCATCTCGCCTTCGTAGATCGTTATTAATTTCATAGATCTCGCTCTAAATTGCTGGAGTTCGGTTCACAGAACTTGCTACGGGACGGTTTAGTAGACAATCAAAGTGTTCGTTCCACCGTCGCATCTTTTTGGAATGTTCATGAATGAGTAGCCCGGTAGCATCGCGAAGGAGGAGTTCTGCCGAATGTCGCTTACAAGATGCAGTGCAAGTTAGACGGAAGAGCTTTGAGAAGTCAGCGCAAGTAGCCGCAATCTCCATGGTTTCCATGATTTCGGTCCAGTAGTTGTTGCGGTCGCTCTTGGCCGAACGGGTGGCTTTTTGTCGGATATCACGTAAGTCTGGGTGACCATTTAGGTAGGCATCTCTAGCCTTTCCGGTTACCTGGGGAGTCGTCTTTCTGTCGTCGTCGTTGTCACCTAATGCCCGGCCCATCTGAAGTGGATTTCTGGATCGGTATCTTAAGTGAAGTCCACTGATTTTCCACCCATACTTCTTTACCTATGGACGTAGTGACTAGATGGGAGGCAAGAGCGTATAAGACCGCTTGACGCTTTCTCGGTTATCCTAACGCTGCTGTGTTAATCCGCTTCGAGGCACAGTTTTTGCGGCGCTTGGTTAGGTGGATCTTGAAGCGTGCACGGACGAGGGTGTGATCGGTGCCATTCTTGTTATCAGTCTCCGCGCCTTGGTGGGACCGGTAATCTTCAATCAAAGATGACCAGCGTGACGTATGAGAATGTAGTCAATCTGGTGTATTGTGGGACTTTTATTAGTGTACGTCGTTAGCAAGTGCTTCCTGGGATATTGGAAGCGCGTGTTGGTGACGACTAGGCTGCTGAAGTCTGCAAAGTTGAAGGGGCGTTCACCATTGCTGCACTGCTGTCCGAGACTATATTTTCCCAAGATGTATCTAGTTGATTGGGTGGAGGCGTTCCAGTCCCCCGCAACCAGGAGAATGACACGTTTCGCGACGTAGTTTACAATCTCTTTTAGCCTGTCGTAGAACTCGTCCTTTGCCGCTTCTTCGGCTGCAACTGTCGGGGAATAGACTACAACAACCGATACGTTCAAGGGTGAGGCGTGAAAACGAGCTTAGGCGGTCCGAAAAGGATATCGGGTTCCACGAGAGTAGTGCTTTGTTAGCTTTTTGTTGGCAGTTATCGCGACGCTATGGCGGCCAGAGCTGTTTGTGGGCCCACTGTTATAGAGGTGGTAACTGTCGCTTACTCCGGGGACCTTTACACACCGGGTGCCGAAATTCGGAGGGACATGCGGTTCCGGTTCGACAGCCACGTAACGTTTGTGCGGCGATGGTTTGATTTCCGATGTCGAACAGTGTTCTCACATTCCAGCAGGCGGTTTGAATGTGATTTCGTATCTTGAGGTACTCAGCACATTTGACACCCCGACCGTGGAGAGAACAGGAGGCGCGTCGCTTACCGGGGACGCCACGACATGAACGATGTGCGCAAAGGAACTTGCCGTGCAGTCTTGCTAATTTGGTATGAAGTGGTGTCCGCAGCGTCACTCAACTTTTAGTTCGAGGTAGCAACTCTAGCCGGTGCACAACCAAGTGCTACCTGTCGAACAACGGAAAGTTTTTGTTTTGCGAGCAGGTGACCGAACGAGCAGTTTGTGCACCTTTTGGATGGTGGTCTACCAATTCGGGATGCCTAACGCGTTTAAGTGATCTTGGTGCACGGTTACCAATAGCTCTCTAGGGGCTCGTTCGCCATTCCGTAGAAGTGGCCTAGACCCAGGAGTCCATGAAACCCGGTTGACTGGATGAATTTCCTTAGCAGCCTTTGGATCCCAGAAGATCTCACCCACCGATGCGGGAGTGTCCGTCTTCGCATGCTGAGCGCCCTCTCACTGAAGTTTTTAGACCTTAGTTACCCTCAATCTGGTTTGGCCCATTTGTCGAACGGTTTGTAGGGTATGGCCGTTGATGCATGCCTCAGCTTAGTGGAGCCACAGGTGAGAGTTGTACTGGTGATGGAGACCAAATAAATGAAAGATATCCCAGGCGGCACGACAATTTACCAACTCAAAGGTGCTACTCTTCAATACCCTATACACCACTATATCCTTGGAGAGGATATTCCAGCGAATAAACACGGAGAGAAACAGTTTACTGGTTAAAAACCTTCACTAGATGAACGTACGAGTAGAGTATCAGGGGTTCCTCTCGACAGTGGGAGAAGTTATCGCACTCCATTGGGCAGCTATCACCCGCATAAGCTGGACAGCCCCCAGCCTAAAGGATGGTGTCCCGTCCACGTTCCGCTTGCTCCACTGGGTGCATAGGGCTAAGGACTGAGTCCGAAGAGCGGATCGATAACAAAGCACCAACGAAGACAAGACAGAATGCTTGCAACAGTCAGATCTCACGTGACAGACCAGAAGAAGTTTTTCCACGGGTCCTACGGTCACGTTCCCGTGCTGGGTTAACGCCCCACTACCTTGTGGATCAGGCTTTTGAATCAAAGGCTCCGGTTAGGGTTCTCAAATAAAAAAGCCCTTCTTCGATGGGGGCAGCCGCGAAGTATGATTTGCACGGGAACCTCCAGAATCTTTCCTGTGAAAGGCCTTACCAACTTTTTCTCCCTTGATTAAGGATCGATACAAAACGTCACGAGTAACTGTGGCTCTGAAGAAAGCAGTGGTTCAGGAGTTGGGTATAAATCAAATGCGCTCCTTAAGCCTACACGTTCACTTCGCTTGGCTGCCTTCAACGTCCGCATACTATGCCAGATAGGGCAACAGACTACAGTAACTACAACTCTTGACACTCCTAAAATAGATGCACGCTGTGTCTCCGAAGCGCGAATACGAGACCCCACTTCTGTGAGCACCCTTCGCACCTCAGATGCAGCCACTGGCTCTCACTTTACCCTTCATGTGTCGGGTGATCCGGTTTCTAGTGCTCGTGTTCAGGCTGGCGTTCAATATGAGATCTGAGCGTGCACTATTAGGCTGGATTCCAGTCTGCAGTCGTTCGTGTGCAGTTTGGTTGGATGGTCCTTTGTATGTCAACAGTAACAAACTGAAGCGTAGATGCTTGTTCGTCAGGTCTGTGTACGCGCCCACTGAATGCAGTTCCTTTGAGACCAAGGACGAATTCTACCACGACTTGCTTCAGTTGCTTCGAAGCGTGCGTTCAACGGACGTAGTGGTTATTGCTGGGAGTTCAACGCCCAAGTTGGCCGTTTGGGGAGATTCCGGAAGGTACATCGGAGGCCTACTTGCTATCCCGGCCGACCTTACTTCTACTTTGGTTTTATGCGACTGTCTCCTAGTAAAGGATGAGCTGGCTTCATGGGTGTCGTGGATTGCGCCTATCCACGAACGGTTGTCAAAGAAGAGATTGATTGTGTACTGTAGCGCCAAAATTCATGGAGAGTCTTAGGAACAGTGTACAAAGTGGCATCCCCAGCGTCATCCGACCAATCACATTGATAACGATGATCGTCTCACCCAGTTGTGCTCTGACCACGGATTGTTCCTGGTAAGTATGAACTTCTGCCATGAGGAGCGGCATAGATTCACGTGGTGTCCTCCTACGTCTTCACAACGTTGAACTCAGACTGACCATATTGTCACTGGTCACCGTTGGCAGGGATAAACTGAAAATTGTCGTTCATTGTGGTCTACGCATGTGGACTCAGATCACGTCTTGATACGTGCTCGCATCCATTTACGTCTCGTTGCAGTTGCCTCTAGACGATAATCGGCGATCTGTTTTTCAGGCGAAGCTGTCTACATGGTTATCTATACAGTCTTCGACTGTTACCTGAAGCAGTTGCTATTTCCATTTCTTCGGTTACCTTGACCCACCAATTTTCGAGATCATTCTTGAGGCTTCTCGTAACTTCCTTCTGCAGATGTTTTCTCATCTTATTCATCTCCTTACAGGTCAAGAGCTGACGCCTTTGCCCTGTTATACTCGACGATTCTTGCAAGATCCAGTGTCTTTGATAAACAACGGATCTAGGACAACGGGCAAAACCTGCTGCAACGTGCATCGCCTGTTTGATATGAGCCTAATGCTTATCTACATTACTGTTCGTCGTAGATCCTAGCTCATGTGCTAACTTCTGCTCATACCGGGTACGTACCTCTAGATCGTACATACGTTGCACGGCTAACCGGGTTTGCGGTTTGCGTCGATGACCATGGAGCTGGAGAGATAATCGCATCAAAACTAATGCATGGTCCGACTCTACGTACGTGGACCAGTGAGATGTACAGTTCTGAACAGAACTGCGCCACCGGTAGCTCACGGCGATATGACCAATCTGGCTTAGAGTACCTGTAGAGTTTGAGCGCCATGTCGCTGTGTGATGTGAGCTGTGTCGGAAATTGGTGCTAGACAAGAACAATCGATTGCCTGCACAAAACTGGAGAAGCCTATCCCCGTTATCTGTACGCTGAGCGGGTAAAGCACAACGGCCACCTAAACAAGCTTTTGACGCACTAAGTTTGCCAACTTGTGCATTGAAGTCACCAGCTAGCACTACAATGTCAGAACCTCTACTGCTGCGAACGACAGTGGCGAGTTCATCATAGAACTCATCTTTCTGCAAGTCTGAGCTGAAGTCCGTTGGGGCGTACGCCGAGATCACAAACAAATTGCGCTTAACACAACTATCCTTTCGAACGCCAACTTACCCCTGGAGTCTCACAGTACATAAACGACTGTCAATCGGGATCCAGTCTAAAAGGGCAGCCTCAGCCTTGTCAGTCAAGACTATTCCTACACCACACTGACACGCAGCTCGAGCCACTTCGTCTCCTGAAGTGCGCAGAAAATACCTCGATGAGATAACAGGAGCAGTTAGTTGAACCACACTGCTCGAATTCTGGATACGCGTTTCACTTGCGCAGCAAATATCTATCTCCAGAGAGGTCATTGTGAGGGCTAGGCATCCCTGCTGACCGGCCTGCATGAGTGTACGCACGTTGAAGGAGACGAGATTCAGAAGCTGACAAGGCCTGAGAAAATGTGAGTTATGCGATTATGGATTATTTACTACACTATTTGACAGTGAATCGTTGCGAGTGTCGGCCTTGTTATCAGTGTGAGCATTATGGGTAGACAGATGGGGCAAGGGAGGTGTTTGGGGACATAAGACAGAGGTTGAATAAAAGAGAGGGAACTTTGAGCAGTAGTCCACTTATCACTACCCACCCCGCTCAATGCGATGGGCAGCGGGGTCCTGATTATCCCGCGCGACGACCGATACAGTATGGAATTCTTTCTATTCGTACAGTTCATGGGAGATGTTGGACGGGTACTGCTGGGATGTCTAGCCACAAAGCAGGAGAACGATTAGGGTCTTCATCCAAAGCCTTTAGTTCTGACAAGAATCTATCCGCAAGGCAGCGGGATGGCTTAGTGGAAGCCCATTTGCTTGGATCAATTATTCTTCCACTGATTTTTCCGACTGAATTGCCAGCTCAAATTGACCCCCAACCTGGAGGACCAGGAGACTGGACTTTGTCTGGCCTCTACCCATTGACCTGCCAGGTATGACTGCATCTCCGGCTTAAAGAAGCCATCCTGGCGCACCTCAATAATGGAGCTTCCGACATACTTGCCAGAGAAACTATGCAGGTAGATGTCACTGCTCCATCAGAAATGGAGGTTATCTGGGAGATAGGTTTTTGAAATGCACAAAGCCTCTAGACCGGGTGGCTTTTCCCCATCCTCTTTTAAGGATGGAGACGATGCTTTAGTTTCGGAGTTAACAAAACTCTTCCGGATGATTTGGGGTAGCGAGGAGAAACACAGGGAATGATATGAATCAGTGATTGTGATAATTTACAAGGAAGGTATCAGATCCTCCTGTGGAAACCAACGAAGTTAGCTTGGTATCGCATGTAAACTTCTTACCGGGCTAGATCTCCACTCGTTATCCGGCGCTTGTGAACGTTGTGCGCGTGAGAATCAAGCCGGCTTTAGACCCAGTAAAGGCTATAACTAGCACATCTTTACTCTTCGTCAAAGTTTAGAGCACATACATCTGTAGACTCACAATCTTTGTCTTTCTTCATCTGAAGGCTGCATTCAACCCAGCCGATCGCACAGTTTTATGGCGCTGTCTCTCATTGAAAGACGTAACAGAAAAACTTTTCTTTTTTCTAATTCTTGTGTGCGAACAGCCGGCGCCGAGTTCATGCTCACGGCGATCTTTCACCCGAGTTCATCATACGAAATGGTTTTCGTCAGGGTTGCCCTCTTTCGCCCTTTCTCTTTAATTTTTTAACTGAACTGATTATTAAAATAGCCTTATCATCGTGTGAGAATAGCGGCATCGAGAGCTGCTCAGGCAGTAGACTGTCTGACTTGGAATACGCGGACGATATTGTTCTTCTGAGTGAAGATCCATGTAAGTTGCAAGCCTTCTTAGATAGGCTAAACAACAGTGCAGCAATGTTCGGGATGCGTTTTGCACCTTCAAAGTGTAAAATGTTGCTGAAGGACTGGGTCGGCCCAACACCAAATCTTGTCTTGGTTGGGGAAGATCTAGCTGAACTAGGTAAGTTTTGTTATATGCGCAGTTACATCTCACCAGGTGGGCGGGTATCGGATGGAGTGTCATCGCGAATACAGAAGGCGCGTTTGGATTTTGTCAACCTGCGGCATCTGTGGCGCCGGCGCGACATCCGGTTGTCTGTTAAGGGTAGAGTGTACAATGCGGTGGTTAGGTCCGTTTTTATGCGGTTCAGAAACATGGCCCTTAAGAGTAGAAGATAGGGAAAGACTTGGTGTTCCAGCATCGATGTCTCCGTAGCATTGCCCGAGTATGGTGGGAACACGGTGTCAGCAATGCTGAAGGTGACGTAGGGTGTTGGGAACCAGTGATTAGTCCCTGGACCAAGTACTGAGTCTAAACGGATTGTGTCTGGGACATGTAATATGCATGCCCGCCGATAGACTTCCTCGGCGTACGCTGTTTTCCGAGCCAGGTAGTGGTTGGAAGGGAGGCCGAGGTGGCCAGTCCATGATATGGCAGAAAGTTATGGCAACCCTAAATAGTGGACTCGGCCAAGTAGGGATTGAGCGACTTCCAGGTTGGGGTTCACGAGACCTGCCTTTATATGGTTGAAAAATTAGCTGAGATGGCTAGCTTTCCAACTGGTGTAGCTGCATTCGACCTCCTTTGTTTTCTTCAGGATTTCCGCTTATTAATTTGAAATTTTGGAGTTTTTTCATTTTATGCTCCTATTCGTTTGCCCATGACTGGATGATACTGTGAGGTAGCAGCTATAACGAGAGCACAGAAGCTTAAGGTTAATGGTTGAATGAGCTGAACTGAACTAGATTTAGTTGCTATTAACCTGCAGCTGGGAGCTAGATTTGCAACCAGTGGTGATGCATTAACACGCGCAGCAGTCTAATTACACAGTGAGGACCTTCATTCTCTTACAAAAGGAATTTTGACGTTTGTACAGCCTTAGGAAGTCGTGATCTAGTAGCATACCAGGGTAAAGATTTGGTAAGACGGATAGTTTGAGGTTGTTATATGAAATATTTCTATACACGATAGGTACGAAACAATGAACTTCTGTTACCAGAGGGGTTGGTGGAAACCATGGCTGTTTTTCTTCCTTAGATAATTTTCCAATCATATTTGTGGGCTATGGCGGATACTACGTAGCCTCCAGAGCTGGCAGTATCGCAAAAGGCTTGTAAAATAATCCCGTCCACTTGAATACTAGTGACAGTACTTCGTAGGTATGTTCGTGAAGTAACAACTTCACCGAAGAGAATAAAGGATTCAATGCAGATACATGCTTGCACATAGCACTGAATCTGTAAACTCCGAAAGTGACTCTTTACCCACAAATCTTGCACACAGCAACTTTTTTCCGGGAACTAACACGAGAATGTTTTCAATTGACACGATGACCATTTGTAGAAGCATCTGAGAAAGTCGGCTAATTGGAACACGGATATCAGGTTCACCCGGTCGTGTTGTGATCCACTGTAGGTGCGCCATAGTGAGATGATGGGAAAACCCCGTACATGATAGACTTCTACCGTGCCATTCCCAGTGCTTTTGTCATCTCAAAAGCTATTCTTAGATCGAGAGATGGATGTTCTCATAATCTTTGAAAAATCCGACTACACAGCAAGTCAGCGGTAATTGCATTCCTTACGGAGTTATCATCATTTTGATCCGATGTCAAAGTCTGAAAATCACAATCCAGTAGTGGTTCACTCACCTCCTCTGAACCTGGCATGTGTACAGCACGACAAAGGGAAATGGTTGTATTTAGTGGTGAGCCCTGTTCAACACGTTATGAAGAAATAGGCCAATTAATCCTGACATATTTGCCTCCTGCAATAATTACTGTTATATTCATCATCAATATATATATATATATATATATATATATATATATATATATATATATATATATATATATATATTCATAGTTCTGCCGAACATAACAGCAGTCTTGCTATGGGTAACTATATCGGGACTATGGAATTTATATCATCACGACTATAGTCATAGTTCTTACTTAAGTATGCGAGAGGAAATGCTGAGAATATCCAGTCTGTTAAGAAGCTTTTCCAAAAAGCCTGTATTTGGTCGCCATCTTTTTCATTTTCCAAAATAAATAAAACCAACTACAATTACCTCCAGAGAAGAAACTCAGCTGTTATTAAAGCAATTAGTAGTGTCAGAGGAGATAGAAGCTGTGTCCCGGTCAAGCCCGAAAAATACACATTGTCCGGAAACACATTATCAATTAGCTAATCAGGTAAATAAAAGTCACATCTACTCCCTCAATCTTATATAAAGAGCCATGGACACTCATAACTGCCTAACATTAAGATTGAGGTTGCCTAAGATTAAGGAAAACTCGAGTTTTGCTTACTGTTTTAATTGCCTATTACTCCCCAAGCACTACGCCCATACGGGGGCCAGCCGGGCCCCGGGTGGGCATATGACGGGTAATTACACTGACAACGATAGGCACTGCTACCAAGGCGCTCGTGGCCCCCGGATGCACTCGGCCCGTCTCCTTTTTTTCCGCCAAGCGGCTGTGCCCTCTCTACTTTTCATTTTCCCGACCCTCATCTTGTAGTTTCGTACTTTGTTGTAGCAACGTCATGACGGCCAGTTCAAATGAAGGTTCACCCTCAAACTGCCTGTTATAATGGGTCTAAAGTAAATTTAGAGCGTTTCATAACCCATTCGGAGTTCCGAAGTTCGAATCCTCGCCATCACCGGTTATTCTGGCGGTTGACAGCAATCTACTGCCGTCCGGATCGTTACCACATTTGACCTATCGGGTTCAGGACCTGATTGCGGGTTATCTTTGATAGTGCAGTGGGCCTTCGTGGCTATGGGGCATACACCCCTTCCACAAGCGTGTGATGGATTTATTACGAGCATTAGCATTTGAGCAATTTCACCCTGCTCTTGTGCCACACAGCCGTTTTGTAACGTCGGCTTTCGACGGGTTTGTTAAGTGGCCATTTCACACGGATCAAAAATGAATTGATACGAAGGGAATCGACGACCGGAACTATGTACACTGCCTAGTGGACATTTCATTTCAATATATTTATTTATTGCGCTGAAATGCCCTGAAATACCAAGTCACAAATCGTTTTATTTCATGCCCTCTAAATGGGTGAAATGAGAAAAATCAGTGGAATAATCGTGATTTGAGGAAAAGTAATTTGGGAAAAGCGACAGAAATTACCGACGCATATCACGTATTACACACAATTGGCATAAACCGCTCGAAAACCGCCCAAAAGTCGGTTGGTTTCGGAACGGTTTTGCCACAAGGATAACTTAAATTGTTGATAAATGCATATAATTGTGTACACAACTCATTGTAATGAGATAGCTATAGATGTGTGCATCGAGTGGCCGAAGCAGCACGAGCTTCATCTGAGCGCAAACTGAACGTTACTTGAGTGTTCACCGACCCTCAACTGAGTGTCCTCTTTGATACAAATATAGTTGTTTTCCCTAAAGTGACACTTAGATAACTCGTTAGATCTCACGAAGGCCTCGAGGTGGGGTTAGTTAGCATGGGAACTGAGAACCTTGCAAACGTTTTCGAGTCTAAATTTGGGTCGTATATTCACCAAACTACCGGGAAAGGGCTAAAAAGTTACCCACTAAGCCTTTGACATATCTGGCACACCCAGCTTGGTGTCCTTACTCATTCCAAGTTGCATCTATGGCATTTATACTGCGCTTCCGATATTCGGCACGATCCTCAACCCCCGTTGTGGCTATAAGTGCCGTAGCTCTCAACCCATCAAGAAGTACGAACGACATGACAACCCAGCAGGCCGGATGGCAGTTATCGCGAGGCCCTTTAAACGTTCAACGACCCTAACCAATTGGTTTAAACAAAACAGATCAGTCCAGGTTGACGGATCTGGAGCTGAGACAATAGACGTCCATCTTTTGTCCTGCATGCCCCAGATTCTCGGCTCATATAGATATAAATCGGTTCGGTCTGCATTTCTTCTCGGTCCACCGGCTGGGTAATCCCGGAATTGCGGATAATTTTACACCTGTTCGTAATGGCTTATATATTTTTATGGATTCATGCAACACTTATTAAGTGCGAAAAGGTTACCCTACTGTGACAGGTACCACTCAGAGCCAATGCTTTGCTTTGTATATATTGTACTTCCTATAAATTGATTGCAATGGTACTGAGTAAACTAAGCATATCGTGAAGCCTATATAATAATAATAATAATAATAATAATAATAATAATAATAATGGTATATTTCTCTACCATGGTCGAGATGAACGCGCAAGCACATGATCATGGTGTACAACGTTACTCAAAACAATGAACTATACACGTATTTCAAGAAAGCGGGTCAAAATCGTCAGCAGCACAGCAATATAGCTAGAGTTAGTTTTAATCGACCGAAATGATAATGGTTCGCGCGGCGAATACGGTTTGGTTTCGAATCCGGGTTGGTTGGTGGTGGCCCGTGGGAATGCGAAATATGTCGTGAAAATATAGGGTTAAGGATGCGTTATAACCCAAGGTAATGCAAGCTGTGGATAACGGAGGCCTATCGGGGTTCCATGAACGGAATAAGTTATGAACATGAAGAGATGAAAGAAATGAATGGGAGTAAACTCGTGAACTTTGGTGAACATGAGGAGAACGGCTCTCTGTGAAGAAGACAATGGCCCGGAATGACGGATATTCCCGGTCTCAATAAACGGAGTGCGTCATGAAACGGGGAGATATGAACAAACTGCGTGGAAGTGGACTAGGAAACGTCGATGAATGTGGAGGAAACAGCAATCCATATAAAAGGTGAGTTTAGGTTCAGGATCAATAACCCGTATCATTCAGAGAATAGGGAGCGCAACTTGAAGGCCTTGAATAAGTGAAGAATCAATTTTAAGCCGGATAACGATCGAAAGAAAAATGGAATCTTGCAAGAGAAAACTGGGGGAAAACCTCCGCCTAGGCTCGCGCCTTGTTGTTCCGTTACGCTGACAAAAATATACTGGCTTATTGATTCTCAGTGATATTCGGCGTCATTATTAGGAACCACGGAGGAGGGGGATAAGTGGACTTGCTTTCGGATGGCGTATCGAAATTTAATGAGTAAGAATTTCCTGTGTTGCGTATTCTGGCTCTGTCATTGGATTGTTTCACATGAGACCAGGGTGATATGCAGCATCCCGTGGGTATGGTTCATCAGGCGGGGTAGGGGACGTGTCAGTCAATCGGTAGAAGGTAGCTTGTGAACTGTTATTTGTGAAGACTCCAAAAGTGATATCAGTAGCAGAGGTGTTGCGTCAGAAGACGCCTATAAATCTACTGGTAAGCAGTTGGGAGTGTTTTAGGTTGTGTGGCTCCATTGCACTCCCGTTTGGTATAAATGATTCTGTTTAGGTCTCTGTCTGTACGGGTCGAAGTGTGGACCTTGGTCACTGAAAGTGGAGCCCGAGAGAGTGGACGACGACAAACCTGAAATAAATGATGTTAGCAGTCTGGACGTGGTTCCAGCTGTGAGTTATGATAATAAATGGCCACAGTTAATAATGAACTGGTTGGGTTTATATGAACGGTCAGTGGCACATTTCATATTTTGGTCTGGGTTTTAATTCGAGGGTATAAGTAACGGAGGGTTGATAAGTACTACTTCAGGCTCGCAAGATAGCGCAAACCTGGTGGGCTGCTGCGTCTGCATTTCAAAGGATAAATGGTTTGCACGCAATTAGAAGTTCTGAAAGCAATTAAATAAGAATGCAGAAAAAACCACTAGGGCATCGGTGGTGATGCGTTAGAGAAAATTGTTATCATGCACAGAACCGTGGACGTACGTTGGTCTGTGCTCCTACTCAGTAGTGCTGGTCTACTGAGATTTAATTTAAATGTGAGCGGGGAAATCTCATGACTTGGTGGTTGCTTGAAAATCATATTTGTTACAAGAGTGAGGGGAGATAGTTGGTAGGGAATGGAAAAATATGAACAGTTCTCCGTGTTCATTTTTTGTAGACTCAAGTGAGGCAGGTGTTGGTCATCTGTTGCCTCCATATGTTATTCATGTCAGTGGGCTTAAAGTCCAGGCTGCGGTAGTGATTGTAGTTGGCAGGAGGCTGTGGTTACTGTTAGGTAGGGTTGTAAACCTAAACGTGGCTTGGATGCTAAGACATCGAGAAAGCCGCTTTCTGAGAAAGATGGAGGGGTATGGATGGAAAAGGTGACCGGTTTCCACTATGTTCTTTTCTCTATTTCTCCTTTTCAGGGCTTCACCGCAGCTGCCCTTATTCGTCAGGTACGTCTACACGCTATCCAGGTCAATGGGTTGAAAGTCAGGGCTATGGCAGCGATTGTATTTGACGTCAACATGCATGCTAGGTGCACTTAGGGAGGGGTGGGTGAAACTTAGAGCGGGGGGTGGGTAAACGTATGTGGAGAGTCCAGTGCACTGTCACCCCGGCCAGTCTCGAGCGTGAAAACCAAAAGCTTGTCGAGCGAACAAGGGCGATGTGGGGTTTCCCCTTTCGCAGGATCAGGTCTGAGCTGATGGGAGACATACCCATAGATGAAGGTTGCCCAATTCCTCCGCAGCCCAATATCAGTGGTATTTGGAGATCGAATCGATCCCACGAGGACTTTTTTGTTTCCACTGTTCTTTTTCCAGTTTTGTTTTCGTTTTTTTGTTCCTCAACAGAGGGATGGTTGAGCCCATATGGGAACTTTCCATAGCCCCTACGCCCGATCGTAATTTTCTGCGTAATTGCCTTTTTTCGCAACTGCTGGGGGTGGTCCGTTTTCGCCACTTTAGGACGACGCTATGGTATGGGTGCCGTTGACATCAGGGTTTTCGTTAGCATGGGCTGGAAAAATGAAGAGTGGGACTATGCAAACACACGGAGTAGGACAACGAACGTTGTAAAGCACAAGCTGGCATACGTGTATCAGTCTCATATAGCGCCAGACCATGCCTAAGACCATCAGAGACAATTCCGGGCTAGCTGGTATAGATGAGTTTAGCTCAGCTGATGGGAAATAGTGTGGTGTATAAGAGAGAATATGATAGTGGTTGGTAGATGGTAGATACAGAGATGAGACGAGAGGACAGGCCATCAAGTAGGTACTAGCAGGTGGGCTTCTGGGATAAGAGATTCTGAAACGAGATGATTATGAAAGACGAAATGAGGCTGGACATAAAACCCGGTCCGGTGGTGGCAGCCAAAATGGACCGGAAAGGAGTGAAGGATCAAGTAAGGTGGTAGACGGCGGTACTTTGTGTCCTAGGATCCAAAGCCACATGCCTATTTGTTGCAGAGACATCTAAGGCTAAGTAACCTTGGTTGGTGTAACAGCCGGTCGTGGAAAATCCCCCTTTTTTCCCTCGCGATTCAGTGTTTTTTCCCAACATCACTCATTTCCATACACTATTGACTTGTCTTTACGAACTGGTTGTTTTTCTGGACCAATTGTTGTTTGTTCGCGCCCAGAGCGCTATTTTGGCACATCCTTGTTCAGGACCTGCGTGACGCACGTGCTGTCTGCTCACACGTTGCTATTCGGTTTCTCGTTGTTGAGACTTTGTGATCGTATTATTGAGGTTTGTATATTGTTTACGTCATTGTTTACTTTAATAATCTAGTATCGTAGAATTATCACGGATAATCGCCTTCTGATTTCGGGATCCGTTGCGAATTTGGCTACGCATTGCTCAAACGTTCGTAACAATACTCAATAGATCTATTTGGAACGAGGAAAAATCACGCAAAATGCCAAGAAAAGGATCAAAAGCAGTCGAATCCGGACAGGAAGTAATACGGCAAGTCTCTGGGGAGGTTTTGGGTACATATGATTCTTTAGTTAATGCTAGGTCGCCTAGTCCTGTCAGTGCTAGCTCATGTGTTATTGAAAGCAATATTGATCGTAAGGATGTCGATTTATATAAGCTGAGAATACTAGAACTAGAGCAACAGTTACTTTCGGCTAGACTACAGGCGCATGAAGCAGAGAAGTGTACACAGAAACAGCGAGAGTATAGGACCAGTGACTTCGACGCTTCCGATAGGTTAGAGTGCAATAAGGTAGGGAACCCCACGCATGTCGCCGACTACAAACCACCATCGATCGATCTGCCTAGAGTGGAGTTAACGGTTTTCGACGGGCGAGCTGAGCAATATTGCAAGTTTGTCAAGCAGTTCGAGACGTTCGTTGAAAACAAGGTAACCGACCCTGGGCAAAGGCTTCTTTACCTTACTCACTACTGCCGAGGCCGAGCGCGAGAAGCTATCGACGGGTGCACCATGATTGATCCAGAACAAGGCTACACAAGGGCAAGAAAGATTCTGAGGGTCTTGTTTGGCCAACCTTTCAAAGTAGCCCGTAACCTAATAGAGGGCGTGATGGCAGAGGCAAAGAAAACCAAGGGCGACGTCTACACCATGGCCGACCTGGTGATCAAGATGCAGAACTGCTCAATAGCCCTCGACCATTTAGGTTACAGGGCTGACCTAGACGCCATGCACACTTTGGAAGGCATAGTCCGTCACCTCTCTCCAGAACTACAGGGTCGGTGGGCGGAAGAAGCTGAACGGATAAGCCGAGGCGACAGAGAAGCCAACTTCGAAGACCTGACTGAATACTTAGACAGGCAAACGAAGATAGCTGACAGCAGATTCGGCCGACTCATCCGGGACAGCAACCGAGCAAACAAGCCCGGTACTAGCCAAGTCCAAACCCCTGTACGGGAATATCCAAAGTACCAGCCTTGGACCAACACACACGTCATTTCCCGAGATGCTACGGCGAAACCAAATTGCAGATCCTGTGGTACTAGCCATGGCCTACCAGAATGCCCCAAGTTCGGCAATGCCACAATAGACGAACGGTGGGGAATGGCGAGGATGGCAGGAGCATGTTTCATCTGTCTCAACACCACGCACCGGGCAGCAGCCTGTAGAACAAGGAATCGATGTGGTTACGAGGGCTGCACGGGCAGACACCGTCGGCTGCTGCATCAGGCGAGAATAACCATATCCGAGGCGAGTGCCAAGCCCAGCGTGATTTGTTCAACTTCACAATCTGCCAGTAAACCGGTACGTTTAGGCGTAGTGGCCGTGGGAGTAGTGACTCCGACTGGGATAGTCAAGGCGTTGGCTATCGTTGATAGTGGATCCGACACCACCTTAGTGAAAGAGCGGTTTGCCGACAAACATCAACTGGCTAAAGGTGCGACGTCGTTAGCAGTGAGCACGGTGGGCGGAACTCAGGTAATGACTGCCGGTAGATTAAGGCTGCAACTCATCTCTCTAGACACTAACGAGGAAATTGAACCAACGGAGGCATTCACGTTAGCGGATCTCCCCATGCGAGCACCAAGGTCGGTGAACGCAATATTGACTCGATGGCCCCACCTGCAGGATATAACCGTTGTAGACTGGGAAGATGATGAGGTGGATCTGCTCATCGGATGCGACGTGCCAGAGGCGCATTGGGTGCTTGACCAAAGAGTGGGCGACCGCCAGGCACCTTATGCCGTACGCACGGCTCTGGGATGGATGTTATACGGTCCCGTAGGGGTACGCGGTTCCGTGAATTACTTATCCGCCGAAACGGACCGCATAGAGTATCATCTGCAACGGCTTTATGAAAAGGAGTTTCATGACATTGGGGACGAAAGACCGACGTTGTCTCAAGAGGATCACTTCGCTCTACAAACGGCGCGGCAAGGCTCTAGAGGCCTCAAAAAACAGTTCGAGGTTCCCCTCCCATGGCGCACACCGGTCGACCCGTGGACTGACAACAGAAATTATGTTCTCCAACGATTACTACGACTAAAAGAACGCTTCATTCGAGACCAGAATCTGTGGGAACGATACGCGGATTTGATGAAGCGAAACGAGGCCCTCGGTTACGTTGAAAGGGTGCCTGTTAACACCGACAGCAAAAGGGGTATCTGGTATCTGCCTCACCATCCGGTTATCAACCCCAAGAAACCCAATAAACTGCGCGTGGTTTTCGACTGTGCGGCCAAGTTTCAGGGCAAGTCGTTAAACGATTGCCTACTACAGGGGCCTGACTGGACCACACCACTGATCGATGTTTTGTGCCGTTTCAGAGTGGGTAAAGTGGCTTTGTCTGCTGACATTAGGGAAATGTTCCATCAGGTGAAGATTCCGGTAGGGGAACGAGATGCTTTGCGTTTTCTGTGGTGGGAAGGGAGCGACCGGGACAACGCAGTGGTGAATTATAGGATGACCGTCCACCCCTTCGGAGCCATATCGTCACCATTTTGTGCCAACTACGCCCTCCGAGAATCAGCGAACAAACATGGCGATCTGGTACATCGGACGGTGGTAGAAAGCGTCAGCAGGAACTTCTACGTCGACGACTACCTTGGGCCATTTGATGATATAGAATCAGCTCTAGAGCAGTTCAGGGGTCTGACGAGATTGCTGGAAGAGGGCGGCTTCCATCTAACTAAATGGATGTCGAACGCTTCAGAAGTGCTGAAGGTCATCCCGTATCACGAAAAGGCCGAAAGGGTAAGAGATTTGGATGGCTCTCCACTTCCTATCGAGCGCACTTTAGGGATACAATGGGACGCGGAAACGGACAATTTTGTTTTCGAACTGAACGTTCCCGAGCTGCCAATAACCCGTCGTGGCATACTATCTGCCGTCTCAAGTTTGTTCGACCCGCTCGGTTTCGTCTCACCGTGGCTGCTACCCGGAAATATCTTGCTGCAGCGGCTGTGCCGTAAGAAAGTTGATTGGGACCAGGCACTGGACCAAGGGGACCGGCTGGACTGGGAAGAATTTTTGAACACCTTGAAGAAATTAGGGGGCATAAGAATCCCACGATGTTTGACTCCTGGCCATACGACGCGGACTGGAGAACTACATGCCTTTTCCGATGCATCCGAAGTCGGTTATGGAGCTGTGGTGTACGGACGATGGTGCGCAGGAGATGGACAATATACCACGAGGATCCTGTTCGCCAAAGCCCGCGTTGCTCCACTGAAGTCGGTCTCAATCCCACGCCTTGAACTCAGCGCAGCCGTGTTGGCAGTCAGGGTGGTGCAAGCTGTGAAGAGATGTTTCGATCTCTACATTTGGTCGGTGAGCTTCTGGACGGATTCAACGATAGTACTTTACTACATTAACAACGTACGGAGCCGGTTTAGTACTTTCGTTGCTAACCGGCTCACGATTATCCACGATGAATCGGCCACGCACCAGTGGAGTCATGTCAGGTCTGGCGATAATCCGGCCGACCTGTGCTCCCGAGGTGCGAACAACTTCAGGCAACTAGACACGTGGACGAGAGGGCCAAACTTCCTGCAATTGCCCAAACAGGACTGGCCCGCGTTCGAATTAAAACCCCCTACGGAATTGGAACTGGAGATCAAAGGCATAGTGATAGCAACCAACGTCGTCGAAGCGTCGCCCATTTTATCGCGACTGGTCAGGTTTTCTTCCTGGATGAAGACGCTTCGTTCGCTAGTTTGGTTAACCAGGTTCAAGATAAGTTTACTAGTCATGAAAGGGCTACGGCCCTCAGGTCGGATACCGGTCGGCCCGATAGGTCCCGATGAGCTACAAGCGGCAGAGTACGATATTTTCAGAATGATACAACGCGAGGCTTTCGCCCGAGAACTCAAGAGGGCGGAAGAAGTGGGGCCAACCAATGAAGACATGGCATCTCCAAGAGGCGAGCTGAAGCGTTTAAACCCCAAACTCATCAACGGACTGCTGCGGGTGGATGGTAGGCTGACCAACGCCCACCTGAACTTCGACACAAAGTATCCTATACTGCTGCCTGCGAGACAACCTGTAGTAGAGCTAATGATTCAACACGTCCACGCCATGGAGGGACATGCCGGGGAAAGTCACGTGACGAGCGTCATCCGAAAGCGTCTTTGGTTGTTGAGAGGACGAGAGACTGTAAAACGCGTAATCCGACGGTGTGTGCAATGCGGGAGACGCAATGCCACAGCAGGCAAACAACTCATGGCCCCACTACCAGAATGCAGGGTGACTACGGGCTGGTGGCCGTTCAGTGACACCGGGTTGGACTATTTCGGGCCCTTGTGGATCAAGTGCGGGAAAAGATTAGAAAAGCGATACGGATGTATCATGACGTGCATGAAATCACGTGCGGTACACCTAGAAGTCGCACATTCGATGACGACCGATTCGTTTCTACGGGCCTTGCAAAGATTTATCAACCGAAGAGGCGTAACGGCCGATATATACTCAGATAATGGATCGAACTTTGTGGGCGCTCAACGGAAATTGCAGCGTTGGTACAAGAACATAAACAGAGACGAACTGCAGAATCGAACCGTGGCCTACGGCATACGCTGGCATTTCAACCCCCCACAGGCCAGTCACCGAGGCGGCATATGGGAACGCATGATCCGGTCCGCCAGACGGATATTGCTGTCAATCATGGAGCAGCAGCCGCCCGACGACGAGACGCTGAACACCGTCATGACTAAGGTGGAGCGAATCCTGAACAACCGCCCCTTGGTTCCAGTATTGAACGGCGACCCCACCCACCTGGCGCTCACCCCAAACGACTTATTGACGCTAAGGTCGAACGAGGGTTTCCAAGGGCCGGTAAACCTTCGTGGGAGCTACCTCCACGGGTGGAAGCAAGCGAACTATCTGGCCAAGGTCTTCTGGAGGCGATGGCTACGGGAGTACCTACCGGCTTTGCAGACTCGACAGAAGTGGCTGGCCAAAACAAGACCATTCAAAGTTGGGGACGTGGTTATGATCGCCGACGAACGCGCACATTTCAGCGCTTGGTCTTTGGGAGTAATTACGGAAACCATCAAAAGCACCGACGAAATGATAAGAACGGTGAAGGTGAAGACAGCTAACGGAGTGCTCATTCGTGACATACGCAGTATTAACCTACTCGAGAGCGAAGACGGAGGAGCTGATAACCCTGTGGCCTAGTAAACCTTTTTCACACCAGTAATCGAGGTGGATAAAGAAACACCATATATACCACACAATCTCCGTCAAACACGTTAAGGTGCTCGCGGTCCCTTCGTTGACATTACAGAAGGTTCTTTCCGATATTTGGTGATGAGTGCGATTCCATTATACATCCCGATACATACACGCATGCACGACGCACTCTACATCCCGTAAACCCATCATGCATGTGACAGTGTTCTTTGTTTGCCTTTTGTTGACGCTACCGAATGCCCCCTTGCACATGTGGAAGTAGCGGAGCTCAGGTCACACACACATGCTACATTTACTCGTTTTCTTGCCACGCGGTCTTTTGTTGACATTGCAGAAAGTCCTCCTTTGATGTGTAGTCATAACTGTGATTTCATTGTAACCCCGGCACACACACACACGCACGCACGCACACACACACACACTCAAGCGCGTACATCCAGGACCGGATGGCCCCTTACGAGGACAACGTCTATGTGACCATTCACGCCCGCCATCGGTCATTTGGTCTTGTGGAAGATGTAGACTAGCCTCACGTCTATGTAGCCAATGGGTTAGGTGCGACCAGTAGTAGAACGTCGACGACGAGCATTAGACGCGCGCACTGACAGCAGGGCCTAGGCAGGTAGGAAGAATCAGTACCTTTATACCGAACCTTTGACTCTGCTAAGGATCCAGGAGGATTTTGGTGGGCGGTGTAACAGCCGGTCGTGGAAAATCCCCCTTTTTTCCCTCGCGATTCAGTGTTTTTTCCCAACATCACTCATTTCCATACACTATTGACTTGTCTTTACGAACTGGTTGTTTTTCTGGACCAATTGTTGTTTGTTCGCGCCCAGAGCGCTATTTTGGCACATCCTTGTTCAGGACCTGCGTGACGCACGTGCTGTCTGCTCACACGTTGCTATTCGGTTTCTCGTTGTTGAGACTTTGTGATCGTATTATTGAGGTTTGTATATTGTTTATGTCATTGTTTACTTTAATAATCTAGTATCGTAGAATTATCACGGATAATCGCCTTCTGATTTCGGGATCCGTTGCGAATTTGGCTACGCATTGCTCAAACGTTCGTAACAGTTGGCAATAGAACACGAACATTGTCTAAAATTAGGAGAACCGGCAAGCATTAAACTAGGTATAATTACAAAAGTCAGCAAACTGTAGCTACCGTAGTATAGATTGTATGCAATATAACGTAAAAGGAAATAGTTGCACTGGCGTTTGTCATCGGATGGGAAATGAAAGTTCTGGTGCAATAATCCTAGTAGTCAAACCCGTTTTCGTAGGTTACCTCTTCGGTGACGGTCTGGCCGGTAAGAAGGATCACATTGGGAACAGTCAAGAAGTGATTCAACGAGCCTCTGAAGTGGGAAATATCAAGAAGATATACCGCTTGCGTTTTATTTGACGGATCTACGCTAAAGTCACATAATAACAGAACGGCCCATCTCTTTTCTCAGACATTTCAAAAGTCAATCGAAGCCTCTTGGAAGAGAATTCCCGACGCAAAACGCGCAGGACTGACATGTACCTGTGGCCATCATAGTCAAATGAACCCCTGTAACTTATTCTGCCGAATTACCCACGTAGCTGTTCCCAGTTTTGTTTGCTTTAAGCAGCTGTTTGGAAAACTCTCGGAAATGAGCATATGACAGAACCAACAATTTACAACTCAAGCTCAACCGAAGAATAAATCGAATGTCGGACAACATTTCGGGGTTTGCCGCGGCTTTCTAAATGTAACGGAAGTGTATTTTATTGATCTGCGGTGTGCTTTGCCGAACGCACATGAGGAATGCAGGAATTGGTACCCGCATTCTCACCCATTACTCCTATGCCATTCATTCGTCAAATGTGGCGCTACAGCATTCTACATTCTTTCGAGTTTAACCAGCCACTTGCAGTTAAAAGCGAAGTTTCTAGTTTACCTCCAGGGGCTCGCCCAGTTGGCTTTGGCCACCATTGATGGAAAAAGCTCCCCTTACTCCCATTATTTTTTGTAACGCTGATTTCGACTTGGCTCCCCTAACTGGGAGACTGCTTTGCTTTTATTACAATAGTAAGCCATTGGGGGTGACACATTCGCCACCCTTGTAATAATGATCTTATCCACAATTCTTTGTACGCCATTTGGCGGGGTTAGCTCCCAGAATGTAAGAAAGAGCTGATTCCGTAAATCGGAAAATCGACACGAAGAGGACGCAGAGTAGGACCTTTTAATCACCTGTCTGAGTTGTTATCATCAAACGGCGAGCGGTTATTAGTTTTAAGTAGGGAGTGTCCTGGCTCAGTGTGAACGCACCTTCATTAGTCAGCCTGTAGAACGGGAAACAAGGCGAGTGCCCCCGATCTTGCAGTAAGCCGATGAAAAACGTAGAGCTGGCTTTGGTGGTGTTCATTTTAACAATGAGAAACTGGCTGAACTATGAGACATCTTAGCAAGGGTTAGCTATAGGACACTTCAATCATTCATTCTTAAGCAGCCCTGAGCAATTCCCGGAGCGTTTCACACAGAGGAAACAATAACATAAAATTATAGGTATAGTGCTATAGTATATAATAGTGCATCAATACAATATAACAAATTTCTGTATAATAAAAACAATATAAGAAATATAATCAGAACGATAACCATAACGGTAATTACATGAAACTTCTCGATAGCTTTCAGGCAAGCGGTCTCCCCTTGCATCAGGAGCAACGGGAATAACTGAAATCCATGTACATAATCATTTATATTTTGGCCATCTCTTAAACAACCATGCCATGTTATTTGCAGAACTCATCACCCCCATTCCCTCATGAGGGAGAACAACCCTGGACCTATCTCGCCTCAACCACTCTTGGCCCAACGAAATGAAATTGGTGGTGGTCATCTAGGTTACCGTGTGGTAATGCCGCCATTTGCCCGCATCGCGTTTGGAGAAGAACCACGCACACGGGGCCTGGCCACCCCCTAGTCAACACCCCTTGGTGGTCTAGGGCCATTGTTTTCCAAGGCAATTATCTGCTGGCATAGGTGAAAAGTTATCGGCGAAAGTTGAGTATTATTCTTGAATAATAGTAACAGTAATGATAATAAACATTAATGTTTCTGAGAAAGCTAGGGGCATGCCTAAAGGCAAGATCAAACGGCACACTTGAGTTCAGTACAGGCTTTTTTTTAGGAAAGTAGACAAATGTGTGCGAATCAGCGTACGGGGGAGTGAATAGTTGCACTGAACTTAATTGATAAAAGCGCCTACTAATCCGGAGGTCGTGGTCAAATGGTCTATTCGGCCGGTGTGAATTGGGGTGGCTGAAGTGTTGTAAGAAGAAACATAAAGCTAAGAAAAATAGATGAATCCAGTGGAGAGCCAAACTGGAACAATGAATATTTACAAAGAAACAGTTTCTGTTGAAGGACAAGATGCTGTAGTGGATGAGATCAATGTGGCGAGAAATCCTTCGAGGAAGAGGGACGACGGGTCACCAGTGAAAAAGAAGCAACTCGGTCAGCTGGATAGTTGTGATATCTGGTTGATGACAACTGAAAAGTGCACTTCACTCTAAGGTGTTCAATCGTCTGGAGAGAGACCCTAAAAGTCGTAGTGAGGAAATGAGCCGGTTAGAAGGGTAGATTTCGAGCAATGTGTTTTCTGAAGATGACGACGGAGAACGGGAACAAGCGGGGTCCAAAAGACCTGACAGGTGCAGAGTAGCAGATGAGGCCCCCAATACTGTCGAAGGGGGATGAAAAGGGGGCTCGTGCAAAAAGGTTAAGAAGGGACTGATTATCCCTTTTCTCCGTATGTCCATCGTGGCATGTCTGCGGAGAACAGAACTTGCTGATCGGGTTGGCTTTTATTCAGCGGAAATAGAAGGGGCATGGTGATCCACAAGATCAAGATTACGCAATTAAAGGGCCCGTAACAGATGATCGCCGGAAACAATGAGAGCAAATTCCCACAAAATATATGTTATGGTTGTAAGTACACGGAGATGAGCTACAATCAGTAGCGTCATCCGTCCGTATTGCGGCGGTGCGTGGCTTCAGTTGCAGCATGCAATTCCTTAACAATGACAATAACGAGTTCCACTTTCGGGAATGGAAATGCATTCGGGAGATGCAGGTGAATAAGGTGACTTGGAAGGTTTGGAAAACAACCAATGGGAGTTTTTAAGGTGGAAGGATTTATAGAAGACTTTTGAGGGCGGCTAGTGAACGTGTCCTCCTTTCGGTCTCACAGAGCAACACCAACTTTATTCCCTCTATCGGACGAAAGGAGAAGACGCTAATCTGTTTACAGATGCAAGGTACATTCTGTGTATCGTGGCACCGAAACAGTGCCAACACGGGAGACATACCGAAAGGAAAACGAAACGTGACGGCTGTGCAAAAAGCGAACCGCGAGCGTGTACAATCGGCGAAGGACCGAAAGCGGAGGCGATTCAAGACGAGGTCAACGGAAACATCAGAAAAGTCAGTCCAGTAAAATTTATGCAATCGAATAAAACGGTGAGGTTGATATCAAACGTCAGGAAAGATCGGAGAGAAAATAGATCCAAAATGACTTCCAGAAAACGGTCATTTTCTCAGATCGGTCGAGGTCACTGCATATCTAAACATTATGTAGGAACGCAAGTCTTGTGTACCATGGAAAAAGATATGTGGAAGTGCAAGCTGTGAAAAATTGGCCAAGCAAAGGTGAGACAGTGCATTTTGTTGGGTATGGAAGAAGTACTTACTACAGTGATGTTTATCCTAGAAGAGCACAGAGTGCGGTGTGTGAGGAACAGGATAGGAAGAAAGGCTGAAAGTAGCTATCCAGAACCGGCACTCATTGTTGGAGCTGGCCGTGCGCGATACATCTAACCTGAAAATAGCTGCGTGAATCTAATATAAGAGACGCTATCTGACGTCCTGTTTGCCTCCGCACACCGTTTCAGATGTCCTGCACACCTCCCATGCTCCTCCCAAAGTGGAGTATCGAGTGGCTGCCACATCGCTGGCACCAGAACGATTGTACTTTGCTGGAGCTCCACGGGAAGAGTAACCGTGTGCACCCAGTAGCTTGTCGTGCGAGCTGTCCCAGAGGTCAGGGCCAATCAGTAGCTGCCGGTCGGTTATTATCAAATAGTGATTCATCAGCCCAATGCTTTGGCGGAGTCGGAAACAGGCGGTTCAGGGATAGTTAGAACGTCATTCAGATTAAGCACTCCCGCTTGGAGTACCTAATAGAAAACAATAGAAAGAAGCTTTCCGGGTTTTTCTAAGCAGGTGGTCAGCAGTTACAAGATAAAGGGCATACCTGAATGAAGGATCCAAGGAGAAGTTGCAATGAGGTAGATCGTACAACGAACTACGAGGATATAAAAAGGGGACCTTCTGAGTGAAATTATGGTCAACTGGAGGCCATTTAGTTAAAGGCTGGTGTGCGGCCGTGAGAAGTTTGAAGGGAATTTCAAAACTAATAATGCACTTCACGCAAAAATATATACAGGGCGATCGTTCAATAAAGCTTTGGCAGGCCGGAGAGAAGGGACTCGACGAGAAAAGTTGGAGCTTAAGAATGTTGAGGATGAAGAGGAAGCCATCAAGACTGGAGGTTAAATTCAGTTGATGGGGCAAGTCAAGTGTAGTATTAAGACAAGAAGACAGATTTCAATTAACTATGACCAGACCTAATACAGATGAAAGGCAAAATGAACGGGTGAATAGCAAGACGGTGGTGAGTTGGCGGCTACTCTGCAGCTATGGGACACGAGACGAGGAAGATAATATAACTTTGAATAATCAAAAGGTGCTAGGTTCAGTGGTTAAATGAAGCATTAAAGTAGAAATTTCGGGCTGGGGAAGGAACTTATCAAAGGTAGTAAATGAAGGGATGATAGGTAAAGTAAGTGAGTGATAAGTAAACCGAATAAGAACACGCCTGGTTTACGGCTGATACGACAAAAAACGATGATTATTTGGATAAGTAAAAGCCACAGTACTCGGTAACGAGGTTAATGCTGGACTCGGAGTAACCATTCTGTAAAAGGAAAGCTCTGCATGAAATCGTGGAGCAACAGCAGCCGATGGACCGTGTATAGGGAGACATTGGGTGACGTCATGATTGCAGTTCGATTTCAGTTAATGAGACATGTCATGTGAAGTTTTTTGAGAAGGTGGTAAAATCTACATGATGAGACCTTGTACGAGGAAAGGCTAGGAAAATGGACGACGTTCCAAGAGCAGAGTGTATAATCATGCTGTGCCAGCGGAGCAAGATAGAAAAGAAGCGGTGGATCGGTAGATAAGTAAAGATGCAAACTTATGTGGCCAGATTTAGCATGGACCCGGAGCTGCTGGTCTGGATAAAATAAATTCGGTAAGAACCAGCGGAACAAGAAGAGAAATAGTAAAGCCGGTGAAGAAATCAAGGATTCCACAAAGGCCGCGGTAGCATGAAGCGGAATAATTTAGTAAATCTGTGGAAAGGCACACTTCCATGGGCTGGGTGAGGAGAGGAGGACTAAATTCAGAACTGCTGGTCTGAAAACAGACATTTTTGCAAAAAATCCTAAAACCAAAGAACCTACAGCTTAGTGTATGGGAAAAGAATAAGTGCCGTCATGGCTGGTAGTTGTGTCCAGTCATGGATGCACGCCAGGTGGAAGTGTTGGGGCTGAAGACCTCTTGGAAAAATGTAACTTGAGGGTATTCTACACGAAACGTAATTCGATTTAGATCAAAAGTGGAAGCGGACTTGATCTTCACTTCTATAGTCTGCGCAGTGGTATTATGTCTGCCAGCCAAACGCGTAGCACCGTGCCAAACCTATATTCTCACTAATTTCAACGGAAGTTTCTTCCACCTGACAAGTACTGCACGAGACTTCCCTGATAGAGTGATTTTCCACATCTAAACTTCTTCTGTTGTCCCTCTTCTTGCATTATGCCTGGCTTCATGGTGCGAAAGAGCCGAACTGCGCAATTAGCTTTGAGCTCACGAAAAATTCTTGATTATGTTTGTCCTTTTTCTAAACTTCCAGGATAGCCTTTCGTTTTTGTAGTCGAAGGTCTCAGAATCCGCTTGGATGTGGTGGGAATGGGTTCAACAGACGTTTCCAACGGTACAGACCTCCTTGTACCGATAGCCTTTTCCGATTTCTGTGAAACACCCCTATCGTTCGACTGGCTGCGCGTGACGCGCGCCTTTCGAAATCTCTCTGTCTGACGCCCGGCAGGATTTCCAAAATGTAATCTTTTGCTCTATTTAAGCTGAACGGACTGTCTCTAGGCCAAACCTTCTTCCGCCGTCCAGTGACCTATCCACCAGCTCATTGGCAATGCCAGATGCGAGATGCTATTAGGATTTGTAACTTGGACCCTCTTCCTTTCTACCCACAAACCCCTTTCCAGAGAAATGTCTCCGAACTCACTGGTTGCATTTGCACAAGATAATCATAGGATCCGAGAACACTTCGGCTTGGGCCTCATATTCGCTTTCTACTTCAAGACTTCAGGGCATTTCTGTAGTAGTTTTGATTGACTTTTCATAACAGCTATAGTCTACCTCCTAAACGCGACCAGTTATTTCAGCGTCTGCAAACCTCCATAAACATTCTGTATCCCAAACTGTCCAGAGTGGTGGTATTAGCCCTCTCATTTCGTCTCACAGTGCCAATCACTTAATGGGACTTTTGGGGGTTGCCCAACTGCTTCTCTGTGCATTACTTGAGGCTGCCGAGGTTTTCATTAGCCTCTGCCCTTGGGGGCCCGTTGATCCGCTAGATGTCTAGTCGTGTCCAGCCTGATTCGCCTCGATATTTTTAGGATATGAATAAACGATAAAGGCCATCTTCCATGGAGGCCGCTTGTGCTCCCAAGGTTAGTGCCCAAATCACACCTGAGTGCGCCCGGAAGCTTACAGTGAGCCACCCACAACAGCCACTGGACGGACAACTTACGTAAAACGTCTTCTTCAACAGCCAGACCCATGTACACACCCAGCAAACTGAGAAAGCCAGCATGGCGCTCTTTCTTTTGTCCACACTTCAGCAAACTCAGCGCCAGTCTGCCCAAACTCCTGCGCCGCTCCCCTTCCAAAATGTCGACAAGCTCAAAAATAATTAGGGACACATCCATCGGTGATGAGCTGGCTGATAATTCGCTTTCAAATACATATTCTCCGGCTGTACCTTTTGGCGTTCAATACCCGTAGGTTGGTGCCTCATCCAAAATTTTAGTTTTCACCTATCCCCGCAAGGTAACCATACTAGGTCAAGAATGCGCATTAGAGACGAGAATCGACCCTCATTGGTGACCCTGAAATGACCAAGTTCCTCCTTGGCTGAAGAGTATAATAGGCTGCGTATCCAATGTTAAGCTCGTTGTTTGCCTTTCGGTGGCAAGTTATCTGACCAACATCGAATTTGACCCATGTCTTGCAAAATATAGGGCTTGTAAAGAACTATTCCGACCTGAAAATAATGTTCCTCCTAGGCGTTATTTCCCGCAAGACTCTCATCTACGATGACGGTCTCAGTCTAATGGGGAATACTTGGGCAAGGGAGCGACGTGAAGGTCTAGGCGAACGGACGAATCAAACGAGGGCCCCAGACAAAAGAACAGGCGGTGAATAATTTGGAGGCTCCCGGAGCGGAAAAAAGGAGGCATATGAACTGCCGGAGGGGAACTAGCTGGGCCCTCTGTAACTAGTAAGATGGCCCAGATGAGAGGATGCCAATCTAGCCGTCAATTGAGAAAATCAGACCAACCGGACAGAAATGACACCCAATAGAAGCAAGCCAACGACCACGGGCAACTGGCCAGAAAGCAGCCGAAGCATTCAAGCAGCCGCTACAGCATTGTTGGTACCAAGCAGTCTGTAAAAGGGCCTACGTAGACCGTTGTGTGTTTCATGATTTGACTTTTGTGGCCGTTGAAATAAAAGCACCCTACCCGGTGTTGTCGTTCCTGTTAAGTTGTTCGATTCGCAATCGTTCACCCCGAGTTCGAGTCCCCGTGGGGGCTCGGTGGATGTGCACTGCTGATGATTCCCAACACGGATGAAACACCTGAACAGTTGAGACACGAAATGTTTATGCTAGGTTCAGGACGTGAGGCCTCAGTTCATGCAAATCACGCAAGCGATCCAGCTGATGTTCCTAGATTGTGCACAAGTGTGCACGCACAAAGGTTTGCTCCCTCAGTCACTCAGGTCTTAACTAAGGCCCCTCTGCTCCATGGCTCTTTACCCGTCGGCTTTCCATCGACAGGCGGCTAGCATTTCGATACCATGCGGAGCAGAACCCTTTGTCTGCGTCCTGTCTTATTCGTTCGCGCTCTAATACGTCCTACATGATGCGGCTGCGGCGGCGTGCGGCTTGCAGCCGCCAGAACCACACAGAGCGGGCTTTTAAAATGATTTGGAAAACAAGAGAAAAGAAGGATGTAGATCTAACGCGGGATTAATTGAAAATATCTGGCTGAATGGTCAGAACACTCGGTAGAGAAAGACAATATTTTTGGTAATTCCAAATGGCCAAATATGGCGCTTTATATAGGGAGTTAAATTAGGATAACAAAAGAAAGAACAAGAAACCTGTTTATCTAGGTGACAACAAATGACGTTATCGTGCCCACTTGGTCACAACATTGCTGAGGTCATGGAAGATACTGTGTTGATAACTGTCATGCAGAATGGCCTGAGCCATCAAATTCGAGAAATAAGTCAGCACTATTTGCGCACACAACTAACAAGATAGGAAGTCAGTGCTTGAAGTAACTCCGAGGTGCCTAGGAGACTCAACCCTCTGTACTTCATTGGTGCTTGGAGTGTGCTCATCATGCGGGGGAGCTGAGTGAGACGGGGTTGTAACAGCCGGTCGTGGAAAATCCCCCTTTTTCCCTCGCGATTCAGTGTTTTTTTCTTCCCAACATCACTCATTTCCATACACTGTTGACTTGTCTTTACGAACTGGTTGTTTTTCTGGACCAATTGTTGTTTGTTCGCGCCCAGAGCGCTACTTTGACACATCCTTGTTCAGGACCTGCGTGACGCACGTGCTGTCTGCTCACAAGCTGCTATTCGGTTTCTCGTTGTTGAGTCCTTGTGATCGTATTATTGAGGTTTGTATATTGTTTATGTCATTGTTTATCTTAATAATCTAGTATCGTAGAATATCATGGATAATCGTCTTCTGATTTCGGGATCCGTTGCGAATTTGGCTACGCATTGCTCAAACGTTCGTAACAATACTCAATAGATCTATTTGGAACGAGGAAAAATCACGCAAAATGCCAAGAAAAGGATAAAAAGCAGTCGAATCCGGACAGGAAGTAATACGGCAAGTCTCTGGGGAGGTTTTGGGTACATATGATTCTTTAGTTAATGCTAGGTCGCCTAGTCCTGTCAGTGCTAGCTCATGTGTTATTGAAAGCGATATTGATCGTAAGGGTGTCGATTTATATAAGCTGAGAATACTAGAACTAGAGCAACAGTTACTTTTGGCTAGACTACAGGCGCATGAAGCAGAGAAGTGTACACAGAAACAGCGAGAGCATGAGACCAGTGACTTCGACACTTCCGATAGGTTAGAGTGCAATAAGGTAGGGAACCCCACGCCGGTCGCCGACTACAAACCACCATCGATCGATCTGCCTAGAGTGGAGTTAACGGTTTTCGACGGGCGAGCTGAGCAATATTGCAAGTTTGTCAAACAGTTCGAGACGTTCGTTGAAAACAAGGTAAACGACCCTGGGCAAAGGCTTCTTTACCTTACTCACTACTGCCGAGGCCGAGCGCGAGAAGCTATCGACGGGTGCACCATGCTTGATCCAGAACAAGGCTACACAAGGGCAAGAGAGATTCTGAGGGACTTGTTTGGCCAACCTTTCAAAGTAGCCCGTAACCTAATAGAGGGCGTGATGGCAGAGGCAAAGAAAACCAAGGGCGACGTCTACACCATGGCCGACCTGGTGATCAAGATGCAGAACTGCTCAATAGCCCTCGACCATTTAGGTTACAGGGCTGACCTAGACGCCATGCACACTTTGGAAGGCATAGTCCGTCACCTCTCTCCAGAACTACAGGGTCGGTGGGCGGAAGAAGCTGAACGGATAAGCCGAGGCGACAGAGAAGCCAACTTCGAAGATCTGACTGAATACTTAGACAGGCAAACGAAGATAGCTGACAGCAGATTCGGCCGACTCATCCGGGACAGCAACCGAGCAAACAAGCCCGGTACTAGCCAAGTCCAAACCCCTGTACGGGAATATCCAAAGTACCAGCCTTGGACCAACACACACGTCATTTCCCGAGATGCTACGGCGAAACCAAATTGCAGATCCTGTGGTACTAGCCATGGCCTACCAGAATGCCCCAAGTTCGGCAACGCCACAATAGACGAACGGTGGGGAATGGCGAGGATGGCAGGAGCATGTTTCATCTGTCTCAACACCACGCACCGGGCAGCAGCCTGTAGAACAAGGAATCGATGTGGTTACGAGGGCTGCACGGGCAGACACCATCGGCTGCTGCATCAGGCGAGAATAACCATATCCGAGGCGAGTGCCAAGCCCAGCGTGATTTGTTCAACTTCACAATCTGCCAGTAAACCGGTACGTTTAGGCGTAGTGGCCGTGGGAGTAGTGACTCCGACTGGGATAGTCAAGGCGTTGGCTATCGTTGATAGTGGATCCGACACCACCTTAGTGAAAGAGCGGTTTGCCGACAAACATCAACTGGCTAAAGGTGCGACGTCGTTAGCAGTGAGCACGGTGGGCGGAACACAGGTAATGACTGCCGGTAGATTAAGGCTGCAACTCATCTCTCTAGACACTAACGAGGAAATTGAACCAACGGAGGCATTCACGTTAGCGGATCTCCCCATGCGAGCACCAAGGTCGGTGAACGCAATCTTGACTCGGTGGCCCCACCTGCAGGATATAACCGTTGTAGACTGGGAAGATGATGAGGTGGATCTCCTCATCGGATGCGACGTGCCAGAGGCGCATTGGGTGCTTGACCAAAGAGTGGGCGACCGCCAGGCACCTTATGCCGTACGCACGGCTCTGGGATGGATGTTATACGGTCCAGTAGGGGTACGCGGTTCCGTGAATTACTTATCCGCCGAAACGGACCGCATAGAGTATCATCTGCAACGGCTTTATGAAAAGGAGTTTCATGACATTGGGGACGAAAGACCGACGTTGTCTCAAGAGGATCACTTCGCTCTACAAACGGCGCGGCAAGGCTCTAGAGGCCTCAAAAAACAGTTCGAGGTTCCCCTCCCATGGCGCACACCGGTCGACCCGTGGACTGACAACAGAAATTATGTTCTCCAACGATTACTACGACTAAAAGAACGCTTCATTCGAGACCAGAATCTGTGGGAACGATACGCGGATTTGATGAAGCGAAACGAGGCCCTCGGTTACGTTGAAAGGGTGCCTGTTAACACCGACAGCAAAAGGGGTATCTGGTATCTGCCTCACCATCCGGTTATCAACCCCAAGAAACCCAATAAACTGCGCGTGGTTTTCGACTGTGCGGCCAAGTTTCAGGGCAAGTCGTTAAACGATTGCCTACTACAGGGGCCTGACTGGACCACACCACTGATCGATGTTTTGTGCCGTTTCAGAGTGGGTAAAGTGGCTTTGTCTGCTGACATTAGGGAAATGTTCCATCAGGTGAAGATTCCGGTAGGGGAACGAGATGCTTTGCGTTTTCTGTGGTGGGAAGGGAGCGACCGGGACAACGCAGTGGTGAATTATAGGATGACCGTCCACCCCTTCGGAGCCATATCGTCACCATTTTGTGCCAACTACGCCCTCCGAGAATCAGCGAACAAACATGGCGATCTGGTACATCGGACGGTGGTAGAAAGCGTCAGCAGGAACTTCTACGTCGACGACTACCTTGGGTCATTTGATGATATAGAATCAGCTCTAGAGCAGTTCAAGGGTCTGACGAGATTGCTGGAAGAGGGCGGCTTCCATCTAACTAAATGGATGTCGAACGCTTCAGAAGTGCTGAAGGTCATCCCGTATCACGAAAAGGCCGAAAGGGTAAGAGATTTGGATGGCTCTCCACTTCCTATCGAGCGCACTTTAGGGATACAATGGGACGCGGAAACGGACAATTTTGTTTTCGAACTGAACGTTCCCGAGCTGCCAATAACCCGTCGTGGCATACTATCTGCCGTCTCAAGTTTGTTCGGCCCGCTCGGTTTCGTCTCACCATGGCTGCTACCCGGAAAGATCTTGCTGCAGCGGCTGTGCCGTAAGAAAGTTGATTGAGACCAGTCACTGGACCGAGGGGACCGGCTGGACTGGGAGGAATTTTTGAACACCTTGAAGAAATTAGGGGACATAAGAATACCACGATGTTTGACTCCTGGCCATACGACACGGACTGGAGAACTACATGCCTTTTCCGATGCATCCGAAGTCGGTTATGGAGCTGTGGTGTACGGACGATGGTGCGCAGGAGATGGACAATATACCACGAGGATCCTGTTCGCCAAAGCCCGCGTTGCTCCACTGAAGTCGGTCTCAATCCCACGCCTTGAACTCAGCGCAGCCGTGTTGGCAGTCAGGGTGGTGCAAGCTGTGAAGAGATGTTTCGATCTCTACATTTGGTCGGTGAGCTTCTGGACGGATTCAACGATAGTACTTTACTATATCAACAACGTCCGGAGCCGGTTTAGTACTTTCGTTGCTGACCGGCTCACGATTATCCACGATGAATCAGCCACGCACCAGTGGAGTCATGTCAGGTCTGGCGATAATCCGGCCGACCTGTGCTCCCGAGGTGCGAACAACTTCAGGCAACTGGACACGTGGACGAGAGGGCCAAACTTCCTGCAATTGCCCAAACAGGACTGGCCCGCGTTCGAATTAAAACCCCCTACGGAATTGGAACTGGAGATCAAAGGCGAAGTGATAGCAACCAACGTCGTCGAAGCGTCGCCCATTTTATCGCGACTGGTCAGGTTTTCTTCCCGGATGAAGACGCTTCGTTCGCTAGTTTGGTTAACCAGGTTCAAGATAAGTTTACTAGTCATGAAAGGGCTACGGCCCTCAGGTCGGATACCGGTCGGCCCGATAGGTCCCGATGAGCTACAAGCGGCAGAGTACGATATTTTCAGAATGATACAACGCGAGGCTTTCGCCCAAGAACTCAAGAGGGCGGAAGAAGTGGGGCCAACCAATGAAGACATGGCATCTCCAAGAGGCGAGCTGAAGCGTTTAAACCCCAAACTCATCAACGGACTGCTGCGGGTGGATGGTAGGCTGACCAACGCCCACCTGAACTTCGACACAAAGTATCCTATACTGCTGCCTGCGAGACAACCTGTAGTAGAGCTAATGATTCAACACGTCCACGCCATGGAGGGACATGCCGGGGAAAGTCACGTGACGAGCGTCATCCGAAAGCGTCTTTGGTTGTTGAGAGGACGAGAGACTGTAAAACGCGTAATCCGACGGTGTGTGCAATGCGGGAGACGCAATGCCACAGCAGGCAAACAACTCATGGCCCCACTACCAGAATGCAGGGTGACTACGGGCTGGTGGCCGTTCAGTGACACCGGGTTGGACTATTTCGGGCCCTTGTGGATCAAGTGCGGGAAAAGATTAGAAAAGCGATACGGATGTATCATGACGTGCATGAAATCACGTGCGGTACACCTAGAAGTCGCACATTCGATGACGACCGATTCGTTTCTACGGGCCTTGCAAAGATTTATCAACCGAAGAGGCGTAACGGCCGATATATACTCAGATAATGGATCGAACTTTGTGGGCGCTCAACGGAAATTGCAGCGTTGGTACAAGAACATAAACAGAGACGAACTGCAGAATCGAACCGTGGCCTACGGCATACGCTGGCATTTCAACCCCCCACAGGCCAGTCACCGAGGCGGCATATGGGAACGCATGATCCGGTCCGCCAGACGGATATTGCTGTCAATCATGGAGCAGCAGCCGCCCGACGACGAGACGCTGAACACCGTCATGACTAAGGTGGAGCGAATCCTGAACAACCGCCCCTTGGTTCCAGTATTGAACGGCGACCCCACCCACCTGGCGCTCACCCCAAACGACTTATTGACGCTAAGGTCGAACGAGGGTTTCCAAGGGCCGGTAAACCTTCGTGGGAGCTACCTCCACGGGTGGAAGCAAGCGAACTATCTGGCCAAGGTCTTCTGGAGGCGATGGCTACGGGAGTACCTACCGGCTTTGCAGACTCGACAGAAGTGGCTGGCCAAAACAAGACCATTCAAAGTTGGGGACGTGGTTATGATCGCCGACGAACGCGCACATTTCAGCGCTTGGTCTTTGGGAGTAATTACGGAAACCATCAAAAGCACCGACGAAATGATAAGAACGGTGAAGGTGAAGACAGCTAACGGAGTGCTCATTCGTGACATACGCAGTATTAACCTACTCGAGAGCGAAGACGGAGGAGCTGATAACCCTGTGGCCTAGTAAACCTTTTTCACACCAGTAATCGAGGTGGATAAAGAAACACCATATATACCACACAATCTCCGTCAAACACGTTAAGGTGCTCGCGGTCCCTTCGTTGACATTACAGAAGGTTCTTTCCGATATTTGGTGATGAGTGCGATTCCATTATACATCCCGATACATACACGCATGCACGACGCACTCTACATCCCGTAAACCCATCATGCATGTGACAGTGTTCTTTGTTTGCCTTTTGTTGACGCTACCGAATGCCCCCTTGCACATGTGGAAGTAGCGGAGCTCAGGTCACACACACATGCTACATTTACTCGTTTTCTTGCCACGCGGTCTTTTGTTGACATTGCAGAAAGTCCTCCTTTGATGTGTAGCCATACCTGTGATTTCATTGTAACCCCGGCACACACACGCACACACACACACTCAAGCACGTACTTCCAGGACCGGACGGCCCCTTACGAGGACAACGTCTATGTGACCATTCACGCCCGCCATCGGTCATTTGGTCTTGTGGAAGACGTAGACTAGCCTCACGTCTATGTATCCAATGGATTAGGTGCGACCAGTAGTAGAACGTTGACGACGAGCATTAGACGCGCGCACTGACAGCAGGGCCTAGGCAGGTAGAAAGAATCAGTACCTTTATACCGAAAATATGACTCTGCTAAGGATCCAGGAGGATTTTGGTGGGCGGTGTAACAGCCGGTCGTGGAAAATCCCCCTTTTTCCCTCGCGATTCAGTGTTTTTTTTCTTCCCAACATCACTCATTTCCATACACTGTTGACTTGTCTTTACGAACTGGTTGTTTTTCTGGACCAATTGTTGTTTGTTCGCGCCCAGAGCGCTACTTTGACACATCCTTGTTCAGGACCTGCGTGACGCACGTGCTGTCTGCTCACAAGCTGCTATTCGGTTTCTCGTTGTTGAGTCCTTGTGATCGTATTATTGAGGTTTGTATATTGTTTATGTCATTGTTTATCTTAATAATCTAGTATCGTAGAATATCACGCATAATCGTCTTCTGATTTCGGGATCCGTTGCGAATTTGGCTACGCATTGCTCAAACGTTCGTAACAGGGGTGGAGATACACCCGGAACACCACCAAGGGTAACATGAAAGACGACTTTGTTCATAATACCCACAATCGTTTCAAGAATGGGTTATTTGTTCCTCTTTGGTTGATACAGCATGGCAAGTACTTGCGACGTTAGCATACTACGTTTCGGTTTCTGAGAGGCTATCCAGAAGCTGTTTAAGTCATGGGGTGACCTCAAGCAACTTTTTTTCGCGTCCTGGAAAGCGATGAGGGGTCCTCCTGGAGTATGGACAGATTGCCAGGCTTCAGCGGAATTGTGAGGAAATCCCGGAATTTGTAGTTAGGAAAGGTCAGAAATTAGAACGAACTGCCAAAAACCAAATTATTCGATTTTAAAACCGGCCGGTGTCCCGCTGGACTCATTCAGCCTTCTAGAGCTAATAAAGAAGCAAAGCGAAGTATTTCAAAAGGTACGCCGTAAGCACAAATGATCGTGCTCACAATGGTTGCAGTTCTTGTGCATCCCACCAGAACAAACTTCATTGTTTCCCAGAGCAGTCACTTCGGGGGAGTTTGAAGGCAGAACCACCACGCGTGTGGTGGTTATCATCCATCCCTATTTACTACTTTGATGAGGCCTTTTGAATTAAATTATTGTAGTAAAACGCGATATACACATTCGATCTGCAGTCGCATTGACGGTGTTGATGTGGCCAATTAATGAATGACCGATCTAAATGGAGCACCATTTGTGTCCAGTATTCAGCAGTCAAACAAATGCATGTGGGTAAGGAGGAAAGTGTGTTCAAGCACGCCGTACGATAAGCGGCAATTTGGACTTCAACGACGTGTTTTATGGCAGTTGGTTTACTGATCTCCGGTAGGGAGTGGGATACCTGTTGTCGCTGAAGCGGTTAGCTAGGCTTCTTGCTGACATAGCTGAATTGATTCGTTAAGAATTTATTACGTCGTGACAAACTCAGGGTTTCCGATGAGTGATAGAAAAAATACGATGTTATAGAGCCTATCACATCTGGTCCGCTTTTCGTGTGGTAACACTCTTAATGGTTCACACCAAAGGTCATTCAAAATAAGATTCACGAGACTTCAAGGTATTTTATACGCACCAAACGGATGGTATTTCTCGTTCCTTTACAAGCTTTGCAGATTCAAATTTCCTGCTACTTACTGTATTCAGACGGAAATGATCTTGATAAGATCAACCCGTTGCCACATACAATGAGATTGTCGGAAAGCAATGTGGATCACAAGCTTCATATCGCTTAAAATGAACTGATTTCCTGCGGAACACCAAGTAATCGGCTACATGCTGATAACTGCCCGCCGACAATCTCGGGTTTACGGAAGCGTAAAGCGAAGTGAGAGCTGGGAAGCATTTCCAAACTTATTCACGACTTAAAAAATGGTGTAAAGGGATTCCAGTCAACCCTGATCTTCTTGTTTTTCGTCGAGGTATTTGTACCAAGCGCCGTGGATTCGGAGTTTGGTTTCCTCTTACACAAGGCCCAATCAAAAGCAGAGCTTTCCGTTTCGTCCTAAGAACAACCTGTTTTATGTGCAGAAATACTTGAACTAGGGGGAAAATAAATCTCATGCACAAAGTGTACCGGTTTCTTAACTACCCAATTGAGCTTGGTAAACTGAGTGGGCTTTTCTTTGCCTTTATCATCCGACGGGATTGAAGCAGGTGGTTTGATGGGAGCTGTTTATTCGGTACTAGCTCGATGGGCAGTTGGATCAACTGGCCCGTACCTACGTGCCGAACTTCAGCAGAATAGCCAGTTAAAGACAACCTATTGTAATTGTGTCCGGTTTCCAACTGCGGTCTTCCATTAGTATCTTCCCACAAAGCCACAAACGATTGCTGGAACTTGAATGTGCGGGACGTAACGGAGCGCGCGCCTGGGCTTTGAGAGGCAGGGAGGTGCAATCCTGGAGGCGTGGTTGCAATAAACTTTCGTATACTGTTCCATAACGCACAAACCCGGCGACAAAGTCTGTATAATCATGAGCACGGTGGCTCTGGACCACAATTCCCGGGAGTAGTCGGAGGGTTCAGCCAGATGTGAATTCGACTCTTGTAGTCTATGAATCCGCCCTCAGCGAGTTACCGAAACCCAGTAGTGCTGGCGATAATCTTTCGCGCCCGTCAGAGTTACCATGCCCCGCTAAGCCTGTTCTGAGCGGACGATGGACTCGTTCCACCTTTTCTTTCACAGAAGGGTGATAGGCAGTGGTATAGATCCGTCCGATGCCTAACCATTGCAGGAGGCCCACAAAAGTACCCTCGAAATGTGGGCCGCAATCAGTACTCGTTACTACCGTGTAGTCGTATTTTGCCACCTAGTACTCTGAACGTTCCCGGGCCACGATTTGGGTGGCAGCTTCCGGCAAGGATGTGCCTGGATGCCATACGTCGAATAAATCTGCTCAACTGAGTAGGTAATTGGAGCCCCTGCAAGGTGGCAGAGGGCCTTCCAAGCTGACATGACTGCGGTGCAAATGTGAATCCACCACGGAAATGTGGGTATTGGGCTCTTCGCATACCTATGAATCTTCCAATGTAGGCAATAAATGTCAGTTCAGGTTTGAGTGGCGACATCGCGATTCATATTAAACCCTAAGTAGCCACCGTCCATTGTCTCATTAGAGGCCCTTGTGCCTGGGTGGATGAAGCAGTGTGAAAAGGCCAACCGCTACCTAAAATCTTGGAGTACGACGGGGCCTTGTATATTCTTCAGACACGTAGCACATTATATGACCGTCAGTGGAGATAAGTTGGACAGCCTGCAGCCTCAACAACGAGTGACTGCGGAGCGGCTCCGGTTCTGGCTCGTTGGTTTGAGCGGGGCCGACGTTCTCGATATTGATGGGGTTGAGGTTCTCGAGGCTTAGTTTGTGAAAGCCCTTGACAGTTCGGTTACCACCTTTTTAAGGACAGCAGAGGTATGACGTATGTCACCCACGAATTGAGCGATGTAGCCTAGGGATATAGATTTCCCGGAGACTAACTGCTTTTGAAGCCTAGGGCATGAATGACTTGTGCCCCATTCCCCTTTTTCGCCACAGACTCACGGGCCCTGCAACCTCTTCTCCACCATCGTCATGTGGTCCGTCCATCCAAATTGTCACTGGCGCTTTTGTCCACTCTCTACTTTTTCAAAAGTTTTTGCAAAGTATCCGTCTCTGTAACCACCGAACAGATCAGTGTAGTTTGGTTTATCACTATATTCTCATTTCTTTGTATATACTTTAGGACTTACCTATCGTAAAGCAAACAATTTTCCGAAAATCCACCGGTGTTACTCCGGCCATTTCTTCTTCCATCACTGTGGAACTCTCCCCCTAACCCCATTGGACTTGCACTTCTTTTTCCTCTCTGTTGCCTCGGCCCGTATTTCACCTTCAAATGTCACCACCACATTGTTCGATAGATTCAACACGTTCTATCCCAGATGTCTTGTTCCTTTACATTGTCAGGGTTCCCTCTCACCTACTTTTCATGCTCCTCAGCGTCCTAGCAACTCAATATTTCTCCCGGTAAATCCTTCTCTTCATAACGATAAACAAGATATCCTTTCACTGTGTTCAAACTTCCGGCTATTGTGACAGTTTTCGGCGCCACCTATGAATATTCGCCATCTTTTCAACTATTTTACTGTGCCCTGACCGAACTGGTGGTCCACCCGTGAGTTCAACACTTTTAGGACCTTATTATTTAAACCAACTTGAACTTTTTCGTATAATCCTTAATGTGTACGTATGTTTTAGCTCGAAAAATCTGATTTCGTAACCACTATTATAATTTAGCCAGCAGCTCCGCAGTCACTCGTTGTTGAGGCTGCAGGCTGTCCAACTTATCTCCACTGACGGTCATATAATGTGCTACGTGTCTGAAGAATATACAAGGCCCCGTCGTACTCCAAGATTTTAGGTAGCGGTTGGCCTTTTCACACTGCTTCATCCACCCAGGCACAAGGGCCTCTAATGAGACAATGGACGGTGGCTACTTAGGGTTTAATATGAATCGCGATGTCGCCACTCAAACCTGAACTGACATTTATTGCCTACATTGGAAGATTCATAGGTATGCGAAGAGCCCAATACCCACATTTCCGTGGTGGATTCACATTTGCACCGCAGTCATGTCAGCTTGGAAGGCCCTCTGCCACCTTGCAGGGGCTCCAATTACCTACTCAGTTGAGCAGATTTATTCGACGTATGGCATCCAGGCACATCCTTGCCGGAAGCTGCCACCCAAATCGTGGCCCGGGAACGTTCAGAGTACTAGGTGGCAAAATACGACTACACGGTAGTAACGAGTACTGATTGCGGCCCACATTTCGAGGGTACTTTTGTGGGCCTCCTGCAATGGTTAGGCATCGGACGGATCTATACCACTGCCTATCACCCTTCTGTGAAAGAAAAGGTGGAACGAGTCCATCGTCCGCTCAGAACAGGCTTAGCGGGGCATGGTAACTCTGACGGGCGCGAAAGATTATCGCCAGCACTACTGGGTTTCGGTAACTCGCTGAGGGCGGATTCATAGACTACAAGAGTCGAATTCACATCTGGCTGAACCCTCCGACTACTCCCGGGAATTGTGGTCCAGAGCCACCGTGCTCATGATTATACAGACTTTGTCGCCGGGTTTGTGCGTTATGGAACAGTATACGAAAGTTTATTGCAACCACGCCTCCAGGATTGCACCTCCCTGCCTCTCAAAGCCCAGGCGCGCGCTCCGTTACGTCCCGCACATTCAAGTTCCAGCAATCGTTTGTGGCTTTGTGGGAAGATACTAATGGAAGACCGCAGTTGGAAACCGGACACAATTACAATAGGTTGTCTTTAACTGGCTATTCTGCTGAAGTTCGGCACGTAGGTACGGGCCAGTTGATCCAACTGCCCATCGAGCTAGTACCGAATAAACAGCTCCCATCAAACCACCTGCTTCAATCCCGTCGGATGATAAAGGCAAAGAAAAGCCCACTCAGTTTACCAAGCTCAATTGGGTAGTTAAGAAACCGGTACACTTTGTGCATGAGATTTATTTTCCCCCTAGTTCAAGTATTTCTGCACATAAAACAGGTTGTTCTTAGGACGAAACGGAAAGCTCTGCTTTTGATTGGGCCTTGTGTAAGAGGAAACCAAACTCCGAATCCACGGCGCTTGGTACAAATACCTCGACGAAAAACAAGAAGATCAGGGTTGACTGGAATCCCTTTACACCATTTTTTAAGTCGTGAATAAGTTTGGAAATGCTTCCCAGCTCTCACTTCGCTTTACGCTTCCGTAAACCCGAGATTGTCGGCGGGCAGTTATCAGCATGTAGCCGATTACTTGGTGTTCCGCAGGAAATCAGTTCATTTTAAGCGATATGAAGCTTGTGATCCACATTGCTTTCCGACAATCTCATTGTATGTGGCAACGGGTTGATCTTATCAAGATCATTTCCGTCTGAATACAGTAAGTAGCAGGAAATTTGAATCTGCAAAGCTTGTAAAGGAACGAGAAATACCATCCGTTTGGTGCGTATAAAATACCTTGAAGTCTCGTGAATCTTATTTTGAATGACCTTTGGTGTGAACCATTAAGAGTGTTACCACACGAAAAGCGGACCAGATGTGATAGGCTCTATAACATCGTATTTTTTCTATCACTCATCGGAAACCCTGAGTTTGTCACGACGTAATAAATTCTTAACGAATCAATTCAGCTATGTCAGCAAGAAGCCTAGCTAACCGCTTCAGCGACAACAGGTATCCCACTCCCTACCGGAGATCAGTAAACCAACTGCCATAAAACACGTCGTTGAAGTCCAAATTGCCGCTTATCGTACGGCGTGCTTGAACACACTTTCCTCCTTACCCACATGCATTTGTTTGACTGCTGAATACTGGACACAAATGGTGCTCCATTTAGATCGGTCATTCATTAATTGGCCACATCAACACCGTCAATGCGACTGCAGATCGAATGTGTATATCGCGTTTTACTACAATAATTTAATTCAAAAGGCCTCATCAAAGTAGTAAATAGGGATGGATGATAACCACCACACGCGTGGTGGTTCTGCCTTCAAACTCCCCCGAAGTGACTGCTCTGGGAAACAATGAAGTTTGTTCTGGTGGGATGCACAAGAACTGCAACCATTGTGAGCACGATCATTTGTGCTTACGGCGTACCTTTTGAAATACTTCGCTTTGCTTCTTTATTAGCTCTAGAAGGCTGAATGAGTCCAGCGGGACACCGGCCGGTTTTAAAATCGAATAATTTGGTTTTTGGCAGTTCGTTCTAATTTCTGACCTTTCCTAACTACAAATTCCGGGATTTCCTCACAATTCCGCTGAAGCCTGGCAATCTGTCCATACTCCAGGAGGACCCCTCATCGCTTTCCAGGACGCGAAAAAAAGTTGCTTGAGGTCACCCCATGACTTAAACAGCTTCTGGATAGCCTCTCAGAAACCGAAACGTAGTACGCTAACGTCGCAAGTACTTGCCATGCTGTATCAACCAAAGAGGAACAAATAACCCATTCTTGAAACGATTGTGGGTATTATGAACAAAGTCGTCTTTCATGTTACCCTTGGTGGTGTTCCGGGTGTATCTCCACCCCGTCTCACTCAGCCCCCCCGCATGATGAGCACACTCCAAGCACCAATGAAGTACAGAGGGTTGAGTCTCCTAGGCACCTCGGAGTTACTTCAAGCACTGACTTCCTATCTTGTTAGTTGTGTGCGCAAATAGTGCTGACTTATTTCTCGAATTTGATGGCTCAGGCCATTCTGCATGACAGTTATCAACACAGTATCTTCCATGACCTCAGCAATGTTGTGACCAAGTGGGCACGATAACGTCATTTGTTGTCACCTAGATAAACAGGTTTCTTGTTCTTTCTTTTGTTATCCTAATTTAACTCCCTATGTAAAGCGCCATATTTGGCCATTTGGAATTACCAAAAATATTGTCTTTCTCTACCGAGTGTTCTGACCATTCAGCCAGATATTTTCAATTAATCCCGCGTTAGATCTACATCCTTCTTTTCTCTTGTTTTCCAAATCATTTTAAAAGCCCGCTCTGTGTGGTTCTGGCGGCTGCAAGCCGCACGCCGCCGCAGCCGCATCATGTAGGACGTATTAGAGCGCGAACGAATAAGACAGGACGCAGACAAAGGGTTCTGCTCCGCATGGTATCGAAATGCTAGCCGCCTGTCGATGGAAAGCCGACGGGTAAAGAGCCATGGAGCAGAGGGGCCTTAGTTAAGACCTGAGTGACTGAGGGAGCAAACCTTTGTGCGTGCACACTTGTGCACAATCTAGGAACATCAGCTGGATCGCTTGCGTGATTTGCATGAACTGAGGCCTCACGTCCTGAACCTAGCATAAACATTTCGTGTCTGAACATGCGTAGCGATCTTCTGTTCTTTGGCGAATGTGCCTTCATCGAAGATAATACAGCTCAACCCGGGTGTACACATCACTGCCTGGTTGATGTCTGAACTTGGCCACAGCATAACTAGTAGGCCATTCAGATGGAATTGGTAATTATCGCCACCGGCTTCCTAACCTTTTGCAAGAAGTTGGTTTCATTTCGTGGCCACATGCATGAATGCACGAGGGTGGCGTTTCCGGAAATTTGGTCGCCGGACTTATGGTCGCAGAGAAGGTGGAAGCCGGACATTTGGCCGAACGGACATCAGGTGACCAGACATTTTAATGGTTGGATGGCGCTATAACCACTTAAATCTGTCTTTTGTCACACCCACAGAAAGTGGATGAGGCGCCTCCCGTGCCGCTGGCCAGCCTCGAGATCTACAGTTAACACCTGGTAATCTGGAGTTAAAATGCTTGCACTGATCACGAACCGGTAGGCAAAAATTCTTGCGCTTAGCTGTCATGCAAAAGCATCACAATCAAATTCTTTTTGACTATTGTGATATAACAACCACTTCACACCGGAACTGCTAAAGCCGGAGTCTTGGAACCTGGTTCCGCTGAAATGGCAGTGCGATCTACTGCGAAGGTGTCCAGCAAATCTGGAATTAGGGCCTTTGTTCTTTTTGAGATGGTAGACACGTGATCCACTTGACTACCTCATTCTGTTGAACAAAGTGACGCACTTTAACGACTATGTGCTGCGGGCAAAACAGGATTGACCACTAGACCTGTGCCAACCGATAGGGGGCTACTTTTGAGAGACTAAGGTTGGATGGAGCCATAATGGGGACATTTTACAAACTGGGATATCTTGGAAGTGTTATACTTCAAAGTTGAAAACCATTGGAGAAGAGTTTAGGACCGGGTTTGCTACTTTCTGAGGGTGTGACATTTGAAGGACCTGAAAGAATATAGCGTAACAGAATCGGCCAAACGTCTTGCAACAAAGGGTCCAGCGACCAAAAATCCGTCACCTAAAGCCCGTGAGCCCAAAGGTACTGACCCCTGCCAAAATATTTTCACCTACAAGCGCAGTGGAGTGGATCGCGCATGGCTCTATTACCGCTGAGCTGAGTGCGGCTGCTGTGGCTGATAGGTTAAGCGATTTTTTGCTTGCACTCCTGGAGAGCAAAATGCGAACTGAGTTGACCGTGTACCTGAGGGACGGAAAACTAGGGCCTGATCGGGGCGGTCAGTAGAGTGAAAAAGTTGTTTGGAAGCTCTAAGATGACCGCTGTTCGTCGTGACAAACACTCACCAAGCTCCATAAGTGAAGGTTGATAAAAGAAGAACTAATAGGTCTGTCGGGGACTCAGCTTTGCTGAAAACAACCGATGCGCGTGTGCATGTGTTCGCCAAATACAGCAAACAGACAGTGGTTAGATAATTCTGTGGAGAGTAGGAAGAAAATAGTCACTGGAGGACTTCAGTGCTCCGGAGTGAGCGAGTGTGCACGCTTAAACAAAAAAGAAAGAATTGGCCTAACATTGACAGGAGAGGTATGTTGGCGGTGTGCGAATCGCTATTATTGGAGCAGTCTTGAAAAGTTCACCATCGTTGGTTTGGGAGTCAGTTGCAGAAAGAAATGCTGGTTGCATTAGGGCAACAGGAGGAGCAAATGGTATGATAATAATAATAATAATAATGGTTTATTTCGGGGACACCCGAAGCATGCTCGATTGCATGATCATATGATACAGGTGAGGTCACAAAAAGGTTCCTTGGATATTCATTTGGGTAAATGCAGCCTAAAAGTGTACAGGTTTTAGTGGTCGCACGAACGATTGCCCGGCAAATTTGAGTTTGAAGGTCGGGTGGACGTACATTTGCGAATTGAGTGAAATAAGCTCCGCCGTCGAGATACGTGATGAAGTAAAGCGGTAATGAAGTAAAAACGCGCAGTATTTTGGATAGCGTCGATGTAAAGTCGCAAGGGTGAGTAAACTGACAAAGAAAACTTTCGAAAAAGCACCAACGAAAAATTGGAGAATTTTGGGTGATGAAGGACATGCACTTGAACCAGTAGTCCAGATGACCCGAAAATAGCAGAAATATAATACCTAAGGATTTGTGGTGTCCTTCGAGGAGGGGGAATGCGTAAATGAAACAGTCCGTGCAACCACGGAATTGGTATTTGCTATTCATCAAGAGGTTGTGGAGAACGCCCTCATAAAGAGGTGGGTGTAGCTGCCCGAGCCTGGAAATTTCACTGGAGCAGAGTGACGAGAGTTGACAGGTGAGTGAAACACGGTTCGAATAAAGGGTTCGTTTCAGGTTAATTGGTGAACACAATTTGAACACAGCAGTTGATATACGATGATCTTATGAAGTCTCAAGGGGGTGGTGCATAAACGATACTGTCAAAACATGTCAAGAATCGCTTAACGGGATGCGCTGGTAAGAGTCTGACATGGAATATTCGGGAAACAACTGGAAGGTCAGTAAATTAGCATACGTATAGTTCATTGCCAGCAAAGGTCTGGAGAAATCGCTTTCGCAGTGTCGAACTATTTTTGTCCTGGATTGTGAATACTTCATTGCCAATGCAACTGTCATGAAATGCAAATGGCTGAATGAGAAAAGGTGCAACGGAAGGATACACTGAACATAGAAGTGGTGTCGCGCCGATGAAGAGCTGGAAGGAGGAGCATTTCGTTTTGTGTGGAATTGTTGGCAGGTGAGAGACAAATCTTTAAATGATGGTTTTGTTTAGATAAATGTAGCGATGACATACAAATTACCAATTGGATGAATGGTCTCTTCAAGAGTATACCAGGAATTGTCATATTCATAATAAAGATTTGAACAGTGAAACCGCTTCAGGTTTTGGGGTACAGAACCCGGTAACTGAATATAATAGAATGAGGGTAAACGTGGCATCAGTTCAGACAAATAAAAGATAAGTCGATGGATATAAACGCCAGTAGTCGCAAATAGTAGGGTACATTTCTGAGCCGAGTGAGTGTATGTGCATATGTTGATGTGGAACTTGACCGGTTGTATGGTAAACCCTGATCAAGAACGATGGAGGAGGCAATGAGTGGCAGCAGTAATATGCAGGGGACGTTGTTTTTCAATCCGCAATTGACGCGAGTGTGTGAGGCTGGCAGTGCGCTGGACACCCAACCTGAAAACCAATTCTGGTTACAAAAGGTGCGATCCGCCAGCCTAGTTGCGCCTTCACATCGGAGCAGTCGGCCTGCACGCCCGATGTGCCCCGGCCAAAGCGGTGGATCTGACCGCGCTTCGCACCGTTGTGATTGACATGAGTTTTCTTGGTGGGGCCAAACGGCCGTAGGTATCAGGAAGTCCGCGATCAGGCGACCAGGCACCAGGGGATCCCGGAACGTAACGAAGGAAGCATCATTCGGGTAGCGTATGAATAGCCAACGGTCAGGTAGATGCGTAGGCCGGGTTAGTGACTGGTGTGGTCTCCAGAGTATTAAGAGTCATCGAGAGAAAGGTACGCACGAATGAAGGTCTGGAAATAGAGAAAACGTAAGGGAGCGCAGTCTGGGATGCTCCCAGCTGAGGATAAATGAGAATCGATACAAAGAGGCAACAATAATAGACAGTGACTCTCTGAGACTAGTTTTTCGATTGCAGAAGGCGGAAAAACTAAGAATGGTTATTTAATTTCATCTGTCATAAACCGCCGGTGTTTGCGCGATTCAAAAGTCTAGACCCTTCTCATAGGCTTGGTCATCGGACATGTCTACATTTAGGAGCTGTAAGGTTTGAGTAACCGTGAGGAATTTATCCAACGCAAACCGATGGCTGGAAGTAGAACTGCGTATTTCTAACGGTAATTTGTTCCATAAGTTAGAGTACACTGTGATGAAGAAATATGAACGTAAGCTGGTGTTGGTAATAGGGGTTGAAAAGGGTAGGAATTCTAGAACGTAGTGGATAGCTAGAAACGGGCGCAAAGTGCAGTGGATTAGAAGTATATGTCCGACTGTGAAGGATGTTATACAAAAAGATAAGGTTCAGTTTCATACGGCGAAGCCATAAAGGGTCTAGTTTAAAAAATAAGCAGCGTTCTTTATAAGTGAGGGCTGAGCTCCATCCAATCAGTCGCTTGGTAAAACTACGTTGAACTGACTCGAAACCAATTCTGTCTGATTTCCGCATTCTAGAAAAGATCAGTGGGCAGTATTCTAATAAAGGCCTGGCATGAGATTTATAAAGGAAAAGAATGCAGTCTCGAAGTTGGAAGGAGCGAAATATTAGCCCTAGACACTTTCTGGCCTTAGCGACTTGGAGGGCCGAATATTCCGAGAAATTAAATGTGCAGGAATAGTTCAAGCCAAGGTCCCGAACTATTTGCTTGTTAGCAATGGTTGAACTACAAACGGTTAATGATCCTGGAGGTAGCTTGCATTTATATGTAAGAACCTCACATTTGTCAGCGGCAAAATTCATCTGCCAAGTTGAACACCATCTATGGAGTGCAGATATGTCTTTAGAGATGTTTAAGATAGCCGAGGCGATGCATTCAGGCTTGAATGAGTATACAATTTTAATGCCATCAGCAGAAGGAAATGGAGTGCCATGGCTCACTGAGAGGAACATGTCGTTTATATACATGAGGAACAACAGAGGGCCAAGGACGCTACCCTGTATAACACCGCTTGTAACTGGTTGAGGCTTTGAACAGTGTTCGTTTATTGAGACAACCTGAGAGCGATTAGACAGGTAAGAATTGATCCAAGATAGTAAAGGGTCAGTAACGCCAAATGATCGGATTTTGGCCAGAAGATGTGGGTGTGGCACGCGGTCAAATGCCTTTGACATATCCAAGTAAAGTACTATAAGGGCCATTCCATTGTCTGCCATTTCAGTGATGAGATTTTAAAAATCGAGTTGGCAGGTTGCGCAAGATCTTGATTGAAGGAAGCCGTGTTGTCGAGGATTAATAACGTCCAATTGAAAGAGGTGCTTGACGATGTGTTCTTTTACGATTTTTTCCATTAGCCGAGAGAGGACAGGTGTATGGTTAATGGGACGGTAGTTTGTTACCTCATGCAGTGGACCTTTCTTGTGATGCGGGATTATGACTGAGCATTTCCAGTTTGCGGGCCCCAGACTGGAGTTCATTGATAGGGTAAATATATTCAGTGGTAGGTAAGGTAAGTCAGGTCCGCATTTAACTATTGCAGTGGGCGGTAAGCCGTCAGGTCCTGGGTAAGATGATGGCTTGAAAGTGGTTAATAATTGGGAGATAATTGAAGCGTCAAATTCCACTGTGGACATAGTTGAAGCGGTAACTAGGGAAAGAGGCGGAGGGTCAACATTAATAATAAGGGCCATAGTTGAGGCGAAGAATGAGTTGAAGGCCTCTGCAATAGAAAGGGGAGTAGAGGCGGATACACTGTCCATTGAAACAGTGTGCGGGATATTTCCATGATTATGAGAGGTTCTGGTCCTGTACAATAATGACGGTCGAAGAGATCTATTTTGGTGTCGCAGAGCTTTTGTTTCCTGGTTACGTAGTGTAGTTTCTTCAAGCTTTTGGATAGTAGAAGTGAGGCGAAAATGTTGAATAAGAATTGCAAAGTCGTGTGTATTTTCATGAATTTTTTGGAGCTTGTTATACTTTGTTTGCAGCGAAGTGATATGGGATTTCCTATTATTCCTTTGCTGGGGGAGGTAGGTAATCCTATTAAGACATCTGAAGAACTGTGCATAGAAAATATCAGTGGCATTTTGTGGGTCACGAGAGAGAAAAAACTCACTCCAATCAGCTTGTCGAATGGTAGCAGGGAGAACCTTCCAGTCAGGGAGAGGAGAGGGTTTGATGCAGTGTGATTTCAGGTTAGGCTGTGGATGAGTGGGAATGCGGCAGTTAACCAGATTGTGATCGCTACCGGGCAAACTTCGGGAGATTGAGACAAATACATGAGGGACGCCATGGGTGAAAATGAGATCTAAAGTGCTGTTTTTCTCGTAGGAGAGCGGATATGCTGTACCCACCCTCCTACAGTAATACTTGTTACAAATGGTAAAAGGTTTGCGGGTGCAGATAAAGATGGCCCAGCTATCTTGGGCAGGTTAAAGTCACCAGCAATAACTTTTATACTTGAGGGCAGTAAGGATAGGTATTCAAACGCATCAATTAGATATGAGAGTCTGGAGAAATTTTCGCTTGGTGGACGGTAAACACATCAAACATGAAGTTGAGAGCCAGGATTGTTGACAGTTAGCTAAAGTGAATCGGGAATAGAGTCGAGTAGAGGATGATGAAGTGCCGTTGTATTAAAGGTTTGCTTGACAAATGCCAAACAACCTCTACCGCGTCGAGTTTCCCTATTTACTCTGAAGACATTGTAGCCTACAAGAGAAATCTGGTCTGTTGGAGTGTAATTGGTTAACCAAGTTTCAGTGATCAAGATTATGTCATAATTAGAACTAGTGGCCAGAGATCGTAAGTGCCGAATTTTGTTTATTATGGATCGGCCATTAAAAAGAACCAAAGAGATACTGTTATTGTTATTTAGTTTTGGGGAATTCGGTTGGTCAAGTAGATTGTGTGGTGCGGAACAGTCCAGATTCCTGGTCTGACTAGCATGTCCATATGCAGGTGGCAAATCAGCGCCGTGAATTGGGAGGTTTGGTCTATGAGCTGTTGCGTAGTATGGCGCGATGTTGGAAAACGGAGGGCTGGTTACGCTATGGTGTCGGGCGGTGCTAGGATCCGATGTAGACAAACCCCTTAAGAAGTGCGGGATGTCTGAAGTGTCTGATATAACGACATTTCCATTTGTCCGAGGAGGGTTGAAGATACGAGACTGCATAACAGTGTAGTTTGTTAACAGCTCCGGTTTGGAATACAAATTTTCACACGAAGGTGCGGTTAGCGAATGGGCAGCCGGCAACTTTGACACATGGCATTGTCAAAGGTAGGGCACAGACGGTGGTGGAATGTGCCTAAGGAAACAATGGCCATTATTTGGTTCGATATTATCATAGGGATTTAGAGGATTTGTCCATTGGAGAGAGGGTCTAAGGAATGATGGGGGCATGCCATACATTATCTGAGAACGGTTTGGCGTTAGTGGATTCGATAGGGCCTCCAACGTGGAAGAAGCTTGTAGGCTCATAGGGCTTACAGGTTTGTTAGTCAGAGGGAGCTGAGGCGGAGCTACTGTGTTGTGGCTGTAGGGCCCGATGCCCGCCTGAACTCCACAGCCGGCATCTGAATAGGGAGGATCGTGAAGTGGGGTGACGACCTGGTAGCTGACTTGAGGTAGGGGTGGCAGCTGTTGATAGTGGCTGGGGGGGTTAATTGGTTGCATGCCTGTTGAGCAGTGCTTACCGAGCTTGGTCATCATAGCTCTAGGTGTATGCGGCGGCGGCGGCAGTATTGTCGCAGTCATATTATGAGGCCTCCAGGTGGACGTACTAGGCTGTAGAAATGATGTCACTGGTAGATCAGTTGTCTTGTGGCTAAACTGGGATGGAAAACTTCTGGGTAGATTTGTGGAAGACCCTGAAAATGTGGAATGATAGGTTTGATGAGGTCGATTTTTGCTATTACTGCTATACTGCCAGGACAAACTGAATTTTGGTAAGTGCAAACTAAAGGTAGTTTGTTGGAGGTTCATTATTTTTGAGAAGTATCGATACTAATTGGCACGCAACAGTGATGCTCATGGCGGGATGACTGAAGTAGCAGTGATCGGTATTCGCGCTGATCGAGTGATTAGGTCATATATGGCTCTGGTTGAGGGTAAACCCAAGACATCTCTATCTAATTAGGGTGGATGCTATTTCGGCATGATATAAACGGGTGCATATCATGACAGCTAAAAGTTGATCCATTCACTTCGACTCTTTTTCCGTATTTCGGACGACTAACTGAGGGAGCTACTGCAAACATATAAATGTACCTTTTTAGCTCCGTGTTAGCTCGTATGTACTCATGAACTAGCTAGTCATTCCAAACAGTCAAAGCCGAAAACAGAAGGTGAACCATTTGTCTTGTTCCTGGCCTGCGGTCTTTCAAGTCTTTTCACGTTTGAAGCAGCTTTCCGACCGATTTAGTGGTGCAATAATGGGAATACCAGTCTTTGACACTTCTCCACTGAGATGAATGGGTATGGGCAGTAGCTTGTCCGACTATGTTTTCCGACTTCCGACCTGTGTCACTACCAAACATATTCAATGCGTTTCTATACGCCGTACCTTTACAAATATGTTAGAACAAAACAAGGAACTGCTGATACACAGAAGTCTAGGGCACCACGTGGTTCACTAGAATTGTTTGCTTCTGCCACAAGACAACTGCAATTTCTTCCGGTTTTGTCCAGTTAAGTAGACTTGCGGTATCCCTGTTTGGTTTGTTGCATAAAGCTAAGTGCTCGTCTGTTAGAGAATTGATGAATTCGAAGTAAAAGATGTCTTGAAGTCTTGGAGCACTACGCGGGTTGGAGGCTTTGAGCCCAGATGTTCCAGTTCTCGAGGAAATCTTTGATCGCCTGTCGGATTCGTCGGGCTGAAACGAGAGTAAAGGGAAGCGAGGACGGGGCAAGGCGGCGACAAAAACAAAATATACAAAAATCATGCAGCGTCCCACTATGGACAATACCTTAGGCTGAATGGGGGTACGACACTCATGACCATACAGCGGAATAGAAACGCAGTAAAAAGCATCTATTTCAATTTTTCTGGACACCAAATTACTGGGAGGGACCAAGGTAGAGGTTTATTTTTTTTCAAAGATAGTTTTATTCCGCGAGAGAACAATATCTTCCTGAAGAGCGTTCCAAAGGTTGATAACCCTGTAGCTAAAAAAGATAATTTGTAGAGCAGCGCGAGGTCTCGGTTTAAAAATCTTTCTGCTCTGACCACATAGAGGAAAGACCGGACAGGTGGAAAAGAAGCAGTCGATTTGAACTGATTCTAAAAGGTGAAGCATCAAAAACAGACCACCCTTGTCCCCTTGATTCAAGGGGACAAGGATTAAGGAGTGAGGGGTGGACGGGATAAGTTGGATGGGACAGATCCATACTGCCTTGGTGGAAGCCCTTCAAACCCTTTCTGGGGTCTCACTATCTTAGACAGGACCAGGGTGCGCAATGTGACTACCGTAATCCAGCAGAGGATGGATATACGAGCAGAAAATTATGTGAAAATCCCCCGTAGAGATGTGCTGAAAGGACCTTCGAATCGTACGTAGGACTCGATAGACAGACTTGCTCGCAATTTGGGGTTTGTGGGAGAAGAACTGGTTTCAATCTAATCAGAAACCGAACACCTTGTGTCCGTCAACCCTAGACAATGTGGTTGCCCCGTTTATGGAGGACTTGTGACCAGTCCCTCTCCCGAAAGGCACGCTCTTCAGCTGGGGGGTTCCAATCCTCGGGCCAGCGTCTTGTTTCATCAACTGCAATTTGCAGGTTCTCAACGCTTGAACTCCAGAGGGTTGCATCTCCTGCATACATGACAATGTTCACAGGAAGGGCTGTCGGAAGATCGTTTATGCAGATCGGGAACAGAAGAGGACATAAAATCGATCCTTGGGGGACCCCAGTTGTAACTGGGTAAGGTTGAGACAAACCATTCCTCACCCTAATCACAAAGGTGGGGTCAGTAAGAAAGCTGAGTAATTTATCCAAAAAGGAGCCTGTTATCCCGTATGTTTTGCAGTTTATAAGGAAGAGGGACATGTGGGACCTTGTCTAAGGCTCTAGCAAAATCGATGAATACAGCGTGAGAGCGAGCCATCATCGTGGGTTTTTGTCAGACTTTCATTGACTGTAAGCTTATTGGTGATGCATGGTCTTCCAGGAAGAAGCCCATGTTGGGACGGGGAGAGTATCCTACTTGTATGCAGATGGGAAATAACCGCACTGCTAAGAATTCGCTTCAAAGTTTTATTGGTGATGCTAGTTAGACTTTTGGGTCTGTAACTAGAGGCATGGTGTCTACTAACCTTCTCATAGATGGGTAGGCAGGCTGCTATTTCCAGCTGCTGGAGAAAACTCCATCTTCAGCGCATCGGCAAAAAAAGGATGCATAAGGAGCAGTTAATTTGCCCGCAGTTTCCACAAGAATGCGGGGGTAGTTTAAGTCAGGACCCATGAAGCAATATCGGTCGAGCCGACGGAAATCCTGTACAACTGCACCAAAGAGGAATGGTGGTGTGGCTCGGGGTAATGGCCGAAGATATCGAGCGCATGTTGGAGTAAGACGATATTGGCATGGAGTTAAAAACTCCGCGAAAATGGAAAATGAAGGCCCCGGCTAATTGGCTGGGAGAAGTGACTGAGGATCCGACGTCATCTTTGACAGCAAGTGGCGTCGGGGCTGTATCCATTAGACAGCGCACTTACTTAAAGAAGGATGCCCTGTTGGTCCGTGCTTGAGCAAGTACGGGCCGTTGGACTATATTTTTATGGGGCCCAATCTTGTTCTCGCTCTTGTTACGGAAGCTCCAGGAGTCTTTCGCACCGTGGGCAAGGCCTGTGGCTTTATATCTGACAAAGAGACGTGCGCGTTCGTCTAAAATGCGCCTAATGGGGCGAGAGAGAGACAATTTACCGGTCTGTGGAAGACGAATTCTGGGGACAAATGGCCTATCAGCTACAGAGGTCAACTCTCTGAGACTCTCTGCCATCTCATCAACAGAGTGACCTAGGTTAGCTGAGTTTAGCAGGGAGCAAGTAAGTGCACAGGTCCGGTCAAAATGGGTACTTTTGAGGGATCTCAAAAGTTAGATTTATTTGGGAAGAGGAGGCTACTTCACAATATAATCGAACCCAAAAAGAATGTGGTCACTTCTGCCCAGATATGGTAAGTAGTGCACCACACCTTTTTGGAACCATTCATTGGTGATGACCGGGCCTAGACGTGACATGTTCCGTGCGATGTCCTGTCGGATCTTTTACCTTTTGTACCTATGAGTTCTTGAGTATGAGATTTAGGAGGGGTTTACTGAAGGTGATATCATGGGAATCAGCTGTTTGCCAGTCGATACTGGATGGGTTGAAGTCACCGGTGACTAACAGATGGGTGAAGTCTGTGTAACTTTTAAGGGAGACTAATAAGTCTCTGAGACCCATTCTATCGGTTAAACTGCATGCGGGAGGGCGATAGACTACACTGGGCCGTAGGATGTCTGTGCTGGGGACTGTTACGACAACCCGCAGACAATCAATGCACGTAAAGGTGGGAGTTAACAATATAGTGGGAGGAGGGATAGTGTTATCGTAGTATACGATAACCCCGCCGGGGTAACCTCCGCTGGACTCCCGCCTCACTGTGAAGTATTCCGGAATGGATATTTCGGCATCAGGTATGTCATTCGTGAGTCAGGTTTCTGTGAGGATCATGATCTCAGGCTCCTAATCCACTGCAGGCCGCCGAAGCTCCGGGATTTTATTCAGCACACTCAGGCAGTTGCTGTAAAATACTTGAGCACATGCTCAGGAGTTGCTGCAGAATATCCAGAGGCAACTAATCTTGGGTTTGTGGAGGGGGAAAGAGGGAGGGTTGAGGGTAGAAAGGAGACCCTGGAAAAGTAGGGAGCAGATGATATTGGGGGGCTGGAGTGTAAGCAAATTGTTGAGGGGGCTGGTAAGTGTTTACTCCTAGTACCCTGGGCGGAATTTTACCAGGCGGACGGTCTACATCCCTCAATCTCCGAAAAGAATGAGCCTCTTTTTGTGGCATACCTTTGTGCGCGCTGCATGGTTTACTGATGTAGGTCTTTGTGTTTGTGATTCCGTTTTGCGTGACCTCCCCAGAAACCTTTCCTGGGACGTTGACCTTCTCGTTGCAGCTTTCAGCAGAAACAGGTAGTAGGTTTGTGTCCGGGCTGGAGAATAAGTGAGTCTCGTCCGTTATTACGATTTTACTAGCAATTTTTGGGACTGGGATACTTCTTGTAGGCGTCATGCCTTTAGTAGCGCTAGGTCAACTACTAAGGTCACATTCCGCAACGGAAGATGGGGCGATTAGAAAGCTTCGGATGGTGGTCATGGAGCTCAATTATCAAGGCGAGCCTCCTGGACCACAGGCAGCGCCCTGAGCTTAGGGTCAGCTTTTTGCGGGGTTGCTGGCTCAGCCGCCTCAATGCGGAGCCTTGTATGAAGTGGATTGTCGATGGTTACTCTTCTTAGCTTTGCTTCTGGGAGAGCAATTGATTTGGCTGCCTCTGCTGAGCCCAGTATTGGTTACAAGCCAAACGGAACGACTTTTAAATGGGAAAGGGAGCTTGGGGCGGTTAGACTCCCGAGCATAATTGTCTTGAGGATGATCCGAGTTGAGAAAGCAACCCCAAAGGATGACTTGCTTGGAGAATTTCTCGGTGTCTTGCAAAATATTGGCGACATCAAGAATTCGAAGCTCAGATACCCTACACACCTGATCGGCTGACTAGGATACTAAAAGGGATTTGATAACCGAGCTCCTCAGGCTAGTTAACTCATCCTAAAGCGCGCGGACAGTGACCTTGAGCTCAACTATCCATGCAACTTGACTTCGGAATGCACACTTTATTGGATCCGGTGACGGCGCGTCAAGAAGAGCGGTCTCTTCCGGATTAAGGAATGAGATGTCGATCACAGAGGGGGAATCATCTTGCCTTGCGAGGAAAGTAGTCTAGCCTGGGGGGTTGGGGTGGAGTGGGCGTTTATAGCAACGGCGGCGGATGCTGACATTATTCACGATCAAATTAGTACAGATAGAGATTGGCTTAAATGTGGGGGGGGGAGCTGTATGTTCGAAAAATTTTAAAGATGGTTAGGCTCGCCAATAGGGACAACCGCACTGCTGGTGTTAGGTAGGACTGAAAACCGATAACACTGATTCATGTCACTACTTCAGAGGACCTTTCCAAAATGACAAAATATTTCGCCAGAAAACTTACAAAAGTGACAAGGGATAAAGGAACCCCAATAAAAATGGCCGACATGTTCAAGATCCTCCAACTACTTCGATAAGCTACTTTTACCTTGACGGGCCAAAAGCTACCGCATGCTGGAAAGCCGGAGGAGAAAACCTCGACAGAATAGCAGCATATTCGTTCGGACACTTTGTATCTCGAAGCCAGAAAATATTCTCCACCAAAACTCGTTGGAACATATTCGAAAGCCCCTGATTAGATTTTTTCAAATATGTCAAAGTTATCACGGGAACGGAATGCTACCATGAAATACCGCTTCAGCGGAACTTTAAGCAGAAGCATGGGACCCATCATCAGGGAAGTCAAGAAAACTCAACAAATCGCTATGAAAAACAGGTTATCCAATTTTTACCACCAGTCAGCATCCCTTTAGACTCCCTTCGTTTTCTAGTGTTAGTAAAGGGGAAAGCGAAACATGCTGAGTGCTACAATATTCTCGCAAATAATCGTGCACACAATGATTGTATTAAATTTGGATTCACGAGGAAGAAAAGAAGCAGCCATCACCCGTCTCTGTTTGATGGCTTAGTATGGCTAAATTGATCCGCTTAGTGTTAAAAAATTATGGCACCACGCGGTTTCCGATGAGTAATAAAATTATGGAGTCAGAAAAGTCACGTTGTCCGGTCTACTGTGTAAGTGGTAATGCTCACTATGGCTCACTTCAGAGATCTTTTGAAGTAAGGATTCACCCGCCTTCGAGGTGTTTCATGTGCTTCATACGGATTGTAATCATTATTCTGTCATTAGCGCGACGGATACAACTTCCTAATTTTCCGATGCATCCAGAGAGGCAATGGTATTGGTAACGTGACCTCGTTACCACATGCCATAAGACTGTCGGAAAGCAATCTGGACCACGGGCTTCATAACCTCGTGAGCTTCAGAGAAGTTAATTATGTAACTGTATCCAACCACCGATAATCTCGGTTGCATCGCAACTTCTACTGGGGAGAATTTCGTCAATATGCAAGCATATGGCCCAGGCAATCAGGCCTACTCCCACACCTACTGTGCTGCTTTCGGTGATTTGCCTACTGGCAAACAGGAAAGTAATACGGCGCAGAGCATGGTTTAAGCGGGCCTTGGCAAGTTTACGAAACATTGTTTACGACTCAATCCCACCGTACATTGGGACCTCCTGTATGAATGCTTTTAGCTGAGCAAGCGGACAGCAAGCTCCACTGACACTGTCAAAGCAAGTACCCGAAAATCCTACCTTCCGCTTTAAAACTGAAGGGTTTTCGGGCTAGGTAGCTAGCTACAACTGTTTCCTGGTGTACTTTTCTGAGTGCTAGATGCCACACAACCCTTTTTACAAGTGGGAAATCCGGTAGATGCCTTCATCCTTTATAGAAAATAAAAATCTTCCTGACATCATCTCGGGCTTATCTTCTCCACCTTTTTTCTTATGCTTGGCTTTGACTGCGCAGTTTGTCTTCGGAAGCGTACGCTTCAATGAGCCGACCTCCTCAAGATTTCAGTCGACATGGCCTTCGTTACACTTCCGGCCTTCACAGATTTTGTGCCCGGTACGCTTTTCGGTTCGCTGTTACCTCCGTTTGCTTCCTGTGCACTTCTAGTATCGGCCTCAGTTTGGCTCCTCTGTATACAGAATACGTGACCCCATGTTCCTGCGGAAAGGACCTTCTCTGTTCTTTCAACCGGAGGAATATCCTTTGCTTTTTTATTCGCGACTCGATGGAAGAAACATTTGTGGGTTGCCGGTCGAATGCCTTTCTTCAGCGCTATCTCCGCTCAGGCAACTGCTTTCAGAAGCTTTTCCCTTGCTTGACCTTGTTCGTGAGGTTCACATCGGTGCCGTGCTACTCAAGAAATTAGCGAGTGGTGGATGCTCTTCTTTCGGGTAGTCTCTTCAGATAGGACCTATGTTCTGATTTTAAACTCCTATCTTTTCCCGTATGTACGTTTTGTGTAAGCTGTGGAAGCAATACTTCCAGTAATTCTCAAGGATTTGCATTGCACCAGGCTAGTACTGCAGAGCTGTACACTGTTTCGGGGCAGCACCCGAAGTGTGCTACTGGCTTTCTGCAAGTGAGAAGATGAATAAATATTCCTAAACCAAATTTCAGGCAACCGAATGAGAACAGAAAACAGCCAAACCTCGAAACGGCAACATTGGTGAATTATCAATGAATAAACAACGAAGGCCTTCAGTCAGCTGATAGAGGACGTGTCTTTCTAAAGGAAGCTATGCAAACTATGGACACACTTGTCTAAACAGAGTGAAGAGTGACGCAAGGTCCGTAACACTTACGTTAAAATTTCTTTGGTAAATGTGTTTTTCGGCGCTCCGTATAACGTGGGCCACCTGCGCGATACTACGATGGTCGGCACTGTGCAAATACGTTAGCCAGAAGAGTATCCTACACAAAGAGTGGCAACAAGAAGGCGACCAAAAGAAACAGCGGTTAGTGTTTTTATGGCATTTGGGCAGCGCACAAGAGCAGCGGTTAAATGGTCGCCGCTTTTGGTAGTCAGCCTTTGATCAAGCAAAAATGTGTGTTCGATGAATGAAAGAAAATGAAGCTGGATTCAGACCCTGGTGTCCGCAGGCATCAGGTATTCTGTGTTCCCAGTGTCGTGACATGGAAACTTTACTTATGCTGGAAAAAAACGAGGGGAGCACGGTAGCATCCACAATTTGGAACCAAACCGCAAACTCACAATAACGGAAGCCTAAAGTATGCCACTTTCGAGATCGACAGAAATCTCGAGAATGTTCCTTTGGCAGGTGGTAGGCGACCGAATAATCAGAGATTCAAAAATCCAGCAAAGAACAACACCTCAGAGAAAAATGATTGCAAAAAGCTCATTAGAAAATGGTATTTTTCTCTGAACGATTGGGATAATTACCCGCTTTAAGTATCCCAGCAGGTAGTAGCTATACAACCGACGTAGTCAGCAAGGCGTCCAGAGCAAAAGAGGGCTATAGTAAGAAGTCGTTCTCCAAAATCTACGAATCAAAGGGAACTGCTTAGACCTTGTTTCGTGGGTCTTACTATTAGTTAGCGGACTTAAGGCTTCTCGGCGGCAGTCAAAATTTAGAAGTAAGAAACTGAGCCTAATCTTTAAATTCATCTCTGCGTCTACCACCTGGGATCTCTCTTGGACAAGAGTGAAAAGAAAAATATTCAAATGTCAGAGTGACCTCAAAAAACGAAACCAATTACATCTATTCAGAAATAAACCAGGCCACAGGTGCGCAGAACGGGAAAGAGGAATACTCAGAGAACAGAGGTGACCTCATGCCTATTTGCCCCACTCCAGAACTTCTCCCAAAAGGGGCTCGGATCCACAACTACTATCAGAATTCATCAAATTATCGACTCTGAAAGCCACTTCAAATTTTCCTATCTCCCTTCCTCTCTAGCTTAATTGATGGTTCACTTTTACCAAGGCATTTGACCCTATCAGTTCTTGTTGTCCGTCTTCATCTTAAGAAAACAAGTTGCCCCTTATCTACCCCGCCGCCCGACCATCTCCTGATTACAACTTTCACGGTATCCCTCCGACCTGTGATCGCCTTCGAATAAACGGTATTCACAATCGCGGTTCACTAACGGTCGCAATAAAACCAGCGGACAGACTTCGTTTATCTCACGGTCGATTCATTGTCCCTGTTTCTAGGCCTGTTTCTAGACACGTCCATCTCATGCACCGCAGCCTCTTGTTCTTGAATATTTTATGTAACAAAAGCTGTCCCCTTGAAAAGCTCATCATTCTAGTTTGGTTCTCCACTGGTCCCATCTAAATTTGTTTATCCCTTGTTTCGTATTCCCATTTGAAGGCCACCTCCATTTTACTCCATCATCTCGCCTCGGATTTAAATTTTGCCGGGTGCTGTTATCATTTCAGCTCAGTAAACTCAGTGTTTCCCCTAAAGTCTGATCCATGTATTCACCTTTTTTCTTCATGTGCTCCATTTTGACCTCACTTGTACCACTTGACCTTGTTTTCAAGTATGCCTCCAGCTCTTCCGAAATGGACTATAACTAATAACTACTCAACCGACAGCTCTTAGAGGATTCAGACAACAAACTGTTGGTAAAGTTTGTAGACACTATGCCCGACGCTGCAAAACTAGAAAGCAAAATGGCTGCCAAGAAATCATCGCACTCGGCTTCACTAATTATAAACTGAAGCCCATAAAATTTGGGCGGAACGAGCTCTCTCATTAAGCAATGCTCCTGTGGTTCCGATTCTCAGTACATTCATCATTTCATTCTCTCCGAAAAACCTCAATACATCCAAATGTTAGTGCTTCACGTTCTCAGTTAGCTACTGGCCCTAAAACACTTTAAAATACTGCCAACTTACGGCTCGTCTTTCACAGCCTCTGCCCAGGCAACCCCACGAAATGATTCCTGATGGCTGAGGTGTTTCCACAAAAGTCTCAGGGCGACGGTGAACGCTGGACTCCCTACACCTGGCTGACTGACTAAATGTCACTCCAGTGAAGATGACCGAATTCTGATTCCAAGAAACCGCTGGTGTCTTATGGAGCTTACGGTATAATACTCACCGGCATCTGTGGCTGAGGGGTGCATTGGGCTTCCAGGGTGTCTAGCCCCACCCGAAAGAAGTCTGGACAAGACAACCAGTAACCAGCACCAGGGGTTCTCAGAGGAGGCGAATGAACCACATAATTCGTCATCGGATAATCTGGGCCAGCACTGCTACCTTGCAGGAGGCTCTCGGTTGCTCTGGGGCCAGAGGTCCCTCCTACAGTAGGAATGCCCACACCTAGCTGAGAGACCAAACAGTACAATAATCCACTGCTTCTCCAACAACGCAACTGTCGAAAATCTTACAATACGATCGGTAAGTCGTCCAAAACACGCTCGCGCCCATGTTCTTAAACCGTACACAAGCTATAGTTTGTCTAACTTCACACCCGATCAGCCTAAGCCAGCGAGTTCTCTTCTTTGACACAGGCGTCCTTTTAAACTGGCCACATTTATTGGGCGAAGGCTGGTGCACACTTGACCACAAGCGTGTTGAGCTCGTGCTTTGGCGACCCTTGCCGTCGACGCTTGTTGTATTCGAGAGACTTGCATCTAAGATTCCAGCCAGGCAGTCCGGTTTTTGTCTCAATCTGCTCCTCCTGCGAAGCTTCACTTGCCTTTGCCTGGAGAAGCTGAGAATGCGACTGCCGGTCCTGATGAAGTGAGCTTAGCTCTCAATGAGAGGTTTGAGGCTGCACCATTTGACTGGATCCCATTTGCAGTAGATTTTGCTCAGTGAGATTTAGAGGTTCGTGCAAACATCCCAAAAGCCTTCCAGGTAGACGCAATTTGTTTGCCGTCCTGGTTTTTACCCTCACAGATTTAAGCCCAGAAGCAATCAAAAATGTCTTCTAATGGAAGGCGCGTAATCTCTTACGTCGTGCAAAACAGGGTGATATTATGATTTTAGCTGGGAGCATGGCTGTCTCCAGACACGGCGTATTTGTTGTTGGGGCTGCCTAACAGACGCTCGATTGCACAAGAGCACTTCTCTTGGCCCGGACCTTGCGTTATTCTGCACCATTTTGTCCATGTGCCTCTGTTGACGTGCTGAGAGTATTTTGCCTTGGCTTTGGACTGCTATACTTCGTAAGAAGCGCCCCAACTCTCAGCTTTTTAAAACTTTATAGCTGACAAAGTAGGGTGAGCTCCACCAGATAACATAACGTGCTCTACACAGTCTGCGACGACCTGTAAGATGGGGGAGCAACTTATTGCACCTTTTAGCCGGTCATCGGCGACAGCTCCTTATGTAGCTGCTCCGGCACACGTCCTGTGGTCTTTCTCTTCAGATCAGCCTTCTGAGGCGGAGATCGGGGGAGAAAGAACCCGAGGCCAACAAAATCAGAAAGCACCGGGCTCCTTGGCCTTACCTCGGCTTTATTTAAAGATAATGGAATGGAGTTCGTTGGGCCACTTCAGGCTTTCCGCCTCAAGGTCAGGCTTTCCTAAGAATTTCCCTCATCGCAGGGTAATTTATCGGTGATCCCACATTTAGGAACATTTCGCGCTGTAACTGCACTAACCATGGGGATAAGAGCCCAATCCCAAGCTTCTAGGCTGCTAGCATCTGTCATTCCTCAAAGATTAGTAACTCGCTAGGAGAGCTAATTCTGGAGGGGCAGGTTGGGCTTTGCACCGGTTGTAGATTCATCGAATAAATCCTCACCCTCAGGGAAGTGTTAAGTGCTTCCGTTACGCCTTTTAAAGGTCATCGATTGTTGTGTTTCCGGACATTCACCCGACCTTTTACTCTGTCGACAGATCTGCCCTGTGTCACCACTCGTTAAGGAAAGGTGTATCTTGGGAGTAGGCATCGGCCGTCCAGGAGTTGTATCCTCTCTCCTCAGGTCGAGGTGGGCTTATGGACATAATTTTGCCGCCGTTTTCCGTCTCAAGGAGAGTGCGATAAGGCCGCGTTATATCCCCGTTTCTTTTCAACCTTGCTGTAGGGGATATTATACAGAACGCTTTATCTGGCCTTTCAAACAATAGGGTTGAATTCCTCCCAGAGGGCAGAGGTTTGACTTGGAGTACTCTGATGGCATTAACCTTTTAAACGGCAGAGCAATGGCTACTCAAATGCTTTGGACTGCTTGGCATTTCAGGCACCCTGTATAATAGGTGCTTTCCACCCTCGAGGATCAAGTCACCCTTCCAAGAATGAGGGGTGCTTGTACCTGCACTCACCGTAAGTGATAATCGGTTAGAGGTAGTCAGTGGTTTGGTTGCAGCTGGCGGCGGTGTCAGGAAGATCATATCGTGAATGATCAGAGGCTGAGCAGTTTTAGCGGACCTGGGCCATCTCCAAAGCAGCCGTAATATCCGGCTGCCCCTCAAGGGTATGGTCTGCAATGTCACAGCCAACAGCTTTCTTCGTTACTTTTGCGAGGCCTGGCACCTCTGCGCTAAGAATGCTTTTCTGCACCTTTATTCGACCACCGACATCTCCGGAGCACCGCTCTTGTCTGGTCTGGATATCTAGTGGACAGTGACTAGGTTCGGCGTTGTATGTTTGGTGTCGATAGTCGACCCTGACAGAGGTAGTCGCCCTACACAGCCTCCTCTGACTCCGGCAAGCGTTGCCCCGCCCTCCCCTTAGTTTACCCCATGCCCCTTTTGCACGTGATGGGCAAGGCTGAAAGGAAGGAAGCGGCCGTCAAGTTAGGACTTGGAGCTCAGGCATGAATAAGTTAGCTTCGGAATTGTTTTCATTTAGTGCTTCCTGTCTTCCTGGTTGAGGCCCAAGAGATGAGGACTGCCTTTGATTAGAGTCTCCGAGAAGTAAGGCTGGGAAACGAACAAAGTGGCGAGAATGCTGTATGAACCTTTTGTTGACTTTCTGTTCCCCGAAATAGTTGAAAAAATTATTGCCAATCCCCTAACGGTGAAATTATTAAAAAATGCTTTTACTTTTTTGGGTCCTCATACAAACGGTAAACTTCCCAAGTCAATATGACATTTTTCTGCTGGTCTCAGTTTGGCACCATGCTTGCTCTTAATGAGGTAGTATATGCATAGATAGAATCCCACATTTCTCAAACTCGATGCGACCACAGCAGGAGCATGCAGGGAAAGTTTCAACTCTCGCCTTCCGGTATATCCGATATTACCAATATTCCCGATGGCCCATGTAGCCTACTTAGAAATACCGCCAGGGTAACCAAAAATCGGGGTGCGGTATCCTGTTGCGCTCAAGAGTCCCTAGCTGCTGCTCCAATGGGTCCAGTCTGGTCTCCACCTATCATTATTACTCTTTGTCTGTCCGACGTAACCTGGTACCTGCCTTTCTTGGCGTTGGCTCCCGCTGCCTCCTTGTCATGCTTTCTATTCCGGAGAATACACAGGAAAACTCGACCAGTCACAGACTTGCTTCAGGCAGGCCTTTGTTTGCGAGCGACCACTTGCAAGCCCCCTCTCAGTGCACCACCCAGAAAATTGGGGTGCGGAATAATTACTATCTATAGCGCCGTAAAAGCTTGTGCTATATTTGTACTGCCCGGCCGTTGATTTTTTTACAGAAGGCTCTTCCTGATTTAAGGTCCATGGCCTGTGGTCTGAGACCCTTTTCACCCGTAATAACTGCTTTTTCAGATACCTCAGTTGACTTTCCAATTATTGGAGTCCTGGAGGCTCCGCCTTTGCTCTGTCATTAGCTGTAATCTACAAGTGTCTGTACAATGTGCCCACTGACCATCCTTTGCTTACTGGAAGAAATTGATGCAGCTACCGCGGGACAGAGGCTTTCATATTGCCTACTTGCCGCGAAGACTGTCCTGTAAGCCAAGTCTACTACTTTTTTGAAAGACGCCGTGCTGTTTATGTTCCATATTTGCAAATTGTGCCAAAGGAGTGTCTGCGGTTTATAGGCTGGTCGGCTGTTTCCTCACAATGATCACTGATTCCACTCAACCCAGTAGGCCTGATCACAAAAGAGACAGATGTAAGTTTGTCAACACTAGGTGAGCACGCCTCAATCACTTCTTTCACACCTTAATATTTTCTACTACTTTCAAACTGTGATCTGGGGCAAACGGCGGCGACAGTTTAGGATTCTTCAGGGTCTAGTCAGAATCTGCTCCCGCATGGTGTCTGTAGCCCCTGGTCTTTGGTTGTCAATACGATGGTGACAATACTCGGCAGCTGGCAAAATAGAAGCTGAAAACCTGGAACGCGATAAAGCTTGTCCTGAAAGAACTCTAGGACGTGCTGACTATGCAACAGGCGGAAAAAGTAGAGCCAGCAAACTTGGCAATAGTTTAGGTAGAACATTTGTCGGTGTTTCCGATGTATCAGTAAAACTGCAGGGACCATCCTCTCAAAGGCAGATGGGAGTGAGATTCGGTCCTTAATAAGTAAATTCGGTTTCAATGACCAGAAGAGTTATTCAATCCCTCACGCGCGAACGCGTACTACAGCAAAGCCTTCATAGGCAGCTCTCCTTGACTAACTTTAGTCTCTGTGCGCAATTTGAAAGGGCGCTTCCTCCTCACCGTTGAATCCGACTTGGGTGGATTCTGTTTTCGATTTTGCGCAGTGAGGTTTATGACTGCCAACGTATTTGGAGGCCTCGCATCCCCGTTATATTCATTGCGCTGGTAGACGAGCTTGAGCCGGGTGTCGACTGAGTCCGTTGAGACCCAAGGAGCGTAGTTTGAGCCATGTGAAGTCCTAGTGGCTCATATGGCTCCGTCTGACGGGAGTAGCTGGGAGGCAAGAAACGCGAACAAGGACTTCCATGAGGGTGGACAGCTTTTCGAGTAAGGTGGAATACCAGCCCAGAGCATGCTGCTGTTGGTGCGGTCGCAAAGAACTACGTGGTCCGGGTGTGGCTTATTACTAAACTATGTAAGCGAGCTATATAACGAGTGGAATGAAATATATAAAACGGCTACAGATTCTGCCGACCCAGCCCACTGTCGCAACTCGCTGCTGCTTCGATTTTTCCTGTTGTCGGATGGGATTATCTCCCGGTGTTTCAGCCGGTAATGGGGAGTCTTTGGTGGAGGTAACAGATGCCGGCCTGGGACGGCCAACCGAAGATTGTGATCAGGCATGAGGTTTGGGTTGGCTCTCCAAGGGGTTTCCACCTTGATGGAGGTTGACGTAGGACGGTTCGTGCTTTTAGTTTGTTTCCTGTCCTCAAAATCTGTTACATCCTTTTTTCGGTACAAAGAGCCTAATAACCTACAGTAACAGGGTTCCAGCATCAGTCACTTTGCATCCGAACGGGTGAACACGAGGCCGTCAGTGGCTGGAGTGGTGGGTAAGTAGCTGTTGAGGGATTTTCCCATGATGGGGCGAACCTAAGTACCCGAGCCCGGTAAGATCAACGCTTTGCGTAACCTCCTTAAGCAAGAGCGACAGGAGGTAGAGCAGAAACTAGCTCAGCCGGAAGCCCCACCTTGCGCCGGCAAACCAATCCAGCCGGCGTGTTGTGTATTTCCGCTTTCAATTTGTGGCATAGCCCCAAATAAACCCCTGGCGACACTTCACCCCATAATGGGCCGTTGATGTCACGGAGACCAGCTTCCGGTTGACCATGGAATCGCCCAACCCCGCCATAAGCCCGCGGAAGACAGGCCTTCTTCTTAACAGCAGTGCAACCGAATGTGTTCGGCAGATTGTTGAAAGCGCCTTCAAAGTGGAAACCGCAGGCACTGGTCGCAATGGCAAGGAAACTACCAAATTACCAACCACTTAGTAAAAGCTGGTATTTCCTCCGAGGTAGGACGGGAAATAGTCAAGGCCCCGTGGTTAGCGAGTGAAATGATCCACACACTTGAGGGTGCAAATGGAACTGCTGAATACCAAAAGAGGCTGTACGAGATCCACATTTGCCTGATGAAGACGTTTATCCGGCTCAAAAAACGCGCCCAGTGGACATCTGGCGTGACAGAGTACCTTGCCACCTTGGCACTGAAGGGAATCTCGGGCCCAAAAATCTACTTCGTGGTTCACACCCTGATAATTGGTTTTACTGAAGCCTTCAAACCAGGATGCAACAAGCTGTAGAGGATGCCCAAAAACCAGTGGCCAAGACCTGGCAGGAGCTGGCTATAGGAATGCACCTTGTAAGATGTTGCAGATAACGGTTACTTCCGAAGTTGGGAGTATCAACGGCATTGGATGCATGGAACTGCTGTTTTTGAGCCGCTCGACTTCAGGATCTGTTGTTTGGGCTGCGGCTATAGCTTCGTGTTCATGCTTGCGGGTAGAGGGTCATCGATATTGCGGGCGCGTGAGGGTGTCTGCTACTGGATTGCGTGCCCCAGAGACGTGTCGAATGTCGGACGTAAATCGCCAAACATAGTCCAAGTGGCGAATCTCGCTAGGCAAATATTGATCAGGAGCTGACCGGAGGGCGCACGCTAGCGGTTTATGATCCGCAAACACCTAAATTTTGGCCCTCGAGTGGATGCCTGAAGAGTAGGATACTCAAGCAAGTTGCTAGTAATTTTCTACTGAACGTTTTTATCGGGTCACGTAGATTGGATACGCTTGGGGGAAAAAGCTACTGCTTGTCATGAGTTATTGACGAACTGCTGCAACACTGCTCCAGCGGCCACTTCTGGGGCCTCTGTCACCGATGATAACGATAATGATAATGATAATGGTTTATTTTAGATAACCCCGAGGCACGCTGTAAAGAAGGACCAAACGGTACAAGTGGACTTGGAGTCCGAATTCTAAGAGGATGATTCAGATATGTGCACTCGATATTGCGCAGGATAAAGTATTTAGGTTGTCCTTTAGGCGGGGCCAGGCAAGTCCGAACTCAAGGTCGGGTGGCCAACTCGGCCAAGTCAGGGTCGAGCTGGTCGGAGGCAGGAGACTCTTAACCAAATAATACAAAAGGAGGGGCTGTGCAACGATAGAATCAAACAGAACTGACGCAAGTTTCGTTCATCTCGAGGAAAAAGAAGTTTCCAAGAGAGACATGAACCAGATATAGCTCTCCGCCTAGCATGGCACCGCTTTGGGATGGGAATCAGACGGCCAAAGGAATGAATTTGCAGACAAAGAACAAGAAAAACCTTCCGAAGATTACCCTTGTAACGTTCAGAGACTAAATATTGGCTGAGTCAGTTAAATACCTAATGAGAGACTTATTTGTAGAGAGATTTTCTAGGTGACCGTGGAAGAAGTGGCCTGATGTGAACACGTAATGGTTGCGCGCATTGTTTACTATCAGAAAGGTGGAATGTGATGCACCAAAATGGAAATAGGAACTGGGCGACAAATCAGTTTGTGATGCTTAGCCATGATAGTTGCACATATATGGTTTGCAAAGATGAATGTTTAAATGACAATTAAGTATTTACGCATGATTATCTTTATCTAAGGGCTGAACATGATGACCAAAGAGATGCAAGGATCAAAATTGTCCGAGAGGACCTACCGAGATAGAATACCGAATGCGAAAAACACCAAACAACCGATAAATACGTTGGCAAAGTTAGGTGGTGAAGCAGTTTGTATAGTATAGTATATTTCTTGACCGTGGTCAATACACATGCACAAGGCAAAATCAGAGTGTACAGCAGTACATGTCAATGCGAGGTATTCACAAATTATGAATGTATAAATCACACAGCAACCGAAATACACCAGTAAAGCCATGTGGTGTTTGAGTGAACAAAAGTGGTAATGGTTGAGGCGGGAAATCCGAATCGGTTTCGAAATCGCTGGGGTCGGTGTGGATAGCTGGGCAGTAGTAGGATTGCTGATATAAGCGACAGTTGGACGGTCACTAACGAGTAATCGGGAGGAGGAGATGCCAAAAAAGATTGTTAGAAGTGAAGCAAGCATGGGGCTTTCAACGTGCAGTGAGAGATACTAGCGGGATATTGGAAACTGATCCAGCATTGGGTAACTAATTGTGGAGGAAACATGTGAAATAAAGGCAAATGAGTCAAAGGTGATAATAAAACGGACCTTTCGTGCAGGTGATTACAGTGTCATATGGAAATTCAAATGAAGGCGCAGAGCTTCGCAGGGAGGTCAGTGAACTTCTGAAGAGCATGAATGGTGTATGGACGTATAACGGACTTTTAAAGAAAAGCCATCAATGAAACGGATTAGTGAAGACAAACGTCAATGGTTCATATGTCACGCAATTACTTGCGAGTAGTGTGGGATTGTTTAATTTTCGTTTGATTGACTGTCCTCTTGGACTCCACGTTTCACGCAATGGTTCGGCTGGGCAGAAGTTGGAAGAGTGTAAATTTTAAATTTTTTTTGTATGCGATAGAAAATTGTTAACCAAATTATAGTTGGCTGCAGATGGCTGGTATTCTGTTCCGTAAAGACCTTGGTTGAAGATGGTGGCAGGTAAAATGTTGAGGGAAGCAGGTAAAAAAGGGCTGGGTTCCGGTCATTGGTTTCGTACTGCAACGCGGGAAGAATTGAACTGTTGGGTTGGATTATTTGGGAATAGACGTTGAGCGGATGTGTTGATGGTTGGTGTCAGGAATCATCTCTGCGATCCGGTGAGACTTTCATGAGGTTTCGTAAATCCGTGTACGGTGCCCCATGTAACGTCAGCAGGCGAGAGTATAGGTTTGAACCATTGATCAAATCGTCCAGTCCTTTAGGTGATCCGGAACAAACGTCGATTTGGCCGATGGCTACCCAAGTAACCAATGCAATCTGGAAGAGATCAGGAGTGCGGCAGTCTGGAGAGTGTTCCGGCTGTGGGTTATGATTATCGTTTTTATGGAGGCAAGAAAATGAACATTTTGTTATCCGAACAATTAGTTATCGTCTGGCTAGTGGACCGGTCTATTAGGGATCCCTAGACGGAGACTGGTAGCTTTCTAGGGTAGCTGGGTGACAGTAGAGGTTGAGGGCGATATCAGGTAGGCGGTGGATGAGGAGAGCGTGTCCGTTTGGGAACCAGGAATAAAACAATAGTAGAGGGTAGGGTCTGGAAGAAGAATGAGAAAATAGGAAGATAACAGTCTGGTCAGTTCACCAGCTGTGGTCGAGGACGGCAAACAGTAGAAAGGGAGAAAAACACTGGGTGTTAAGGAGAGGATTTTTCATGTGGACGCACACGTGCTGGTATTCCGCAAGGTCAAGAGAAACCAGAGGCATACGGATTCCGGTTGGAATGGGGTCTTAACTTACCATGAGCATATGCGCAGAGTAGTGACGCCTAGTTACTAAGGAATGGTAATCCGTGCGGCAAGGCTTCAGTGTACGAGAAAGGCGCAAAAAACAGGATGGGACGGCTGAGTTCTAGCCTGAGCCAGGAATTAAGTGAGAGCGAGCACCCATCGCTAAAGGACGGAACGGTTGTATTTATATATATGCAAATTATGTTGTAAAATGGCACAATCTAGTTAGGAAGGGGGGGGGCAAAAGTGAGTGGAGCATACCCAAGGTATATATATATACATATATATATATAATGTGTACGTATATATATATATATATATATATATATATATATATATATATATGTATACGTGGGTGCGATCATCAGAGGGGTCATGCGATAGCGGTCGGACGCAAAAGACTGTGGCAAAGAAAGTGAGATAGATAGACGCAGCTGAGGATCAACGGTTAACGGAAAGAACAAAAGTTAAGCACGGGCTCGTCGGTGCAGCGGATCCCTAAGGCACATTGAGGCCATGAAACGTGAGACTAAAAGGGAAACGCCTTAGTGTGGCTAAAACTATCAATGGGAAAGTTAGTATTTCGCCTAGAGTGGTCATTGAGCAGGAGTAAAGACTAAGTTCTGCATGAAATCACAGAAGAACCTTAGCTGGGGGATAAGGTGGGAGCAGAAATGGTAACGTCATAACTGGGTGTTGAGTTCAGTTAGTGAGTCACGCTAAGTGAGATAAGTCAGACTGGATTTTCCAGTTCGAAATCGCAGAGGTGGTGAGGGAAGTATATGTGGTGGGACCTGGTGCGGAAAAGAGGCATTGTAAGCTAAGCGATGTCGAGGAGCGTTGAGTTACTCACCATGCTTGTGTTAATAGTTAAAGGACAGTAGTGAGTATATATATATATACATGTACATATGTATATATATATTTGTATATACAAATATTATATATATGTCTATATATACATATACATATATATATATGTATAAATATATATATATATAAAGCCGACCAGGGGTTGGATACTGAAGCAGTTTTTATAGCGTTGTTGAGGTTGGTTTCAGGGCCGCAGACGCGTTATAACTAAATGAAGTTAATTAATCGTGGAGTGGGTGAGACATATTGACAACCTGTTGGGAGTAATACGGTGGTCTCTATAAATGCGAGCGCATCTGAAAGGATTTATTTCAAAAATGAATTGGCAGGATCCTATAAGTTGGTATGAAAAAACAGTTAGTGGACGCAGACATGCTTACATATGTCGATGGCGAAGTCTAGGAGAAGCAGTAAAACCAAGCAATCAGAATTTTAAAAGCGGTGAGGTTATTTCGGAAGGTAAGGTAAAGAGAGAAAGCAGAGCAATGGCTTAAAAGTCCAGGCCTTTCTCGTAAGCTTGACTTTCGGTTACGTGAAGGTTGAATAAGCGCAAAACAGTTGGGACAGAAAGGAATTTATCAATAGCATGCACGAATGCATACTTTGACCGAGAAGATCTGATGGGCAAGGGAAGTTTATTCCAGATTCTAGAGTACGCGAAGAGAAAGAACTTAAAGCGTCGAACAGTCCTCGCGGAGGGTGTGGTAATAGTATACTGTCTATTACGGAGTGAATATCCAGTATCCGGGGAGAAACAAAACTGGTTCGAGGAATAGGACTGCTTAGTCAATAGCTTATACAGAAATATCAAATTTAGCTTGATGTGACGAAGCCATAGTGGTTCTATTTTGAGAGATAAGCATCGTTCCCTGTAGTTTAAGTTGGACGACCAACCGATAAGCTGTTTTGTGAATCTCCTTTGAATACATTCGATAATAATCCTGTCGGATTTTCTCATGCTAGTGAAGATTAGGGGACAATATTCGAGAAGGGGCCTGGCATGTACTTTGTACATGTAGAGAATGCTCTGCCTAAGCTGAAAGGATCTGAACAGAAGACCAAGACACTTTTTAGCCTTCGCCGTTTGGAGGACAGCATGTTTCGAAAAGTTGAAAGAGCAAGAATAACTTAAGCCAAGGTCTCTTACTAAAGGCTGGCTGTCAATGGGTGAACCGCCGATGCATAAAGAACCAGGAGGAACCTGGCATTTGTAAGTAAGGAAAATACACTTGTCGGCGGAGAATTTCATCGCCCAGGTTGAGCACCATTCATCAAGAGCGGTTAAATCAGCAGAGATTTTAGGGATAGTAGTACTGAGGTTGCCAGGCGAGAAAGTGTAGACTATCTTAATGTCGTCCGCGAACAAAAACGGCGTGCCATTAAGTATTGTCGGAAACATATCATTTATATATAGGAGGAAAAGCAGGGGGCCCAAACCACTGCCCTGAATAACACCGCTAGTAACAGGCTTAGAATTGGAGGTGTGCCCGTTAATTAAGACAACCTGTGAACGATGGGATAAGTAAGACGAGAACCAGGAAAGAAGTGGATCGACAATCCCAAATGACCGTAGCTTTGTTAAAAGGTGGGGGTGAGGTACACGATCAAATGCCTTGGATAAATCAAGATAAAGAACAACAAGAGATTTCCCACTTTCAGCAGAGTCGGTGACGAGATTCAGAAAATCATACTGACAAGTCATGCAAGACCGTGAACGGAGGAATCCATGTTGGTTGTGATTAATAAGACTGAGGCTTAATGAATAGCTAATAATATTATCTTTAACTATTTTTTCCATTGTTCTGGATAAGATGGGGGTATGGTTTATAGGGCGATAATTGGATACCTCATGTAAAGGTCCTTTTTATGAATGGGAACGATTACCGAGCGCTTCCAGTTAGCAGATACGGTGCTACCATTAAGTGAAAGAGTGAAAAGGTTAAGCAACCACAGGAGGAGATCCGGTCCACCATTGACGAGTGCAATTGGTGGTAAGCCATCGGGGCCTAATCGAAGGGAGGGTTTGCTATTGGATGGTAGCTTAGAAATACTCCTGGCATCGAAGGGTATCGTAGAAAGGACAGAGTCAGTAAGTGGTGAAGATGGGGGCGGGGCAACGACAGTAGCTGGAGCCATGGCTGAAGCAAAGAATGCGTTGAAGGCTTCGGATTTACACGGTGAGGAGGTGATAGATGAGTTATTATCCAGAATTAGAAGTTTGAAGTCGGCCTTAACATCAGCGTTCCTAGACTTATGCAACATAGAAAGAAGTTGCGACTTGTTAGGATGACTCAAAGCCTTATCTTCCTGGTCACGAAGTCGCGTATTATCTTGTCGTTGAATAAGTGTGGAGAGGCGGCTTAGACGAATAAAAGGTGAAAAGTCGTTGGAACTATGTAGTTGTTTCAGAAGTTTATGGTACTTCGTATGGAGTGGCGAGACAGACGACCTCTTTTTAGGTACAGCCTGGGCAGTATTGGACAATTTTTCCAGACAATCGGAAAAGAAGGAGTAGAAAATATCCGCAGCATGCTGAGGGTCCTGGGTGAGAAAATAATCACCTCAGTCTTTTTGCCGAATAAGCGTGACTAGCAAGGCCCAATTTCTGCATAGAAATATATTGTTAGAGGGGTGTGCGGGATTAGGTGGGCCACTAAGGGGCAGATGGCAGATAACCATTTTATGGTCACTACCGGGGAAATTTCGTGTTACGGTCACGTCGATGAGAGGCATGTTATGAGTAAATACCAGATCTAGTATGTTCCCATTTCTGGTAGGTTCGACAACATGTTGTGTCCAGTCGCCAAGATGAATGCTAGTGATCAGCTCCATAAGATTGGGAGGAGCCGAGAGGGTGGGCCAACAGATTTGAGGGAGATTAAAGTCACCCGCAATAAGCTTGGTTCCAGAAGGAAGCAAAGAGAGGTATTCGAAAGACCTAATGAGAAGTGGAAACAAGGAACTGGGGGAATTTGGTGATCGATAAACGCAGCCAATGTGAAGAACAGTGGTTTGGAGGTTCATAGTGAACCAGAGAGAATCAGAAATAGAATCGAGTGCCGTATGTAAAAGAGGGGTCGTGGTATAGACTTCCTTGACGTAGGCTAGGCACCCACCACCACGCCGGTTCGGTCTATTGGTCCTTAGAAGACAGTACCCTACCAAAGATACTTGATCATTGGGAGTGCTCTCAGAAAGCCAGGATTCCGTTATTAAGATAATGTCGTAATTATTTGTAAGGACAAGTTTTTCAAGGTGCGGGAGTTTGTCAAGAATAGAACGCGAGTTGAATAAGGCTAGAGATATACCATTTGTGGTAGGTGGTATAGGCACATCAGGGGGATGGTGTAATTTGGAAGGAGGCAGGCTATCGCGATTGGAAGGAGCGGAGATTAGGGTCAAAGGGGAATATGTTGATGTTGAGGCTAGTGGAGGTTCAGATGGGGTGGCTTTCAGCCAAGCTGGATTAAATGTTGCAGTGAGAGGGACTGCTGAGTGGTAGAGAGACTGGGCATCAACGGAGGGGGAAACATCGGAGCAAAGGGAAAAACCTGTGGGGTTTGGCGGGTCGATATCAGACAGGGGTGATCAGGAGCTGTCGAGAAATACCGGCCAGTCGGAATCGAGTATTGGCTGAACGGGGGTTCAGAGGGCAGGGTTGAAAATGTGTGAGGAATACGGGTGTAGGGTGGTAGATTAAGCTGCACACTGTGGTAGGGGTAACTCAAGTTGGGTGGAACACCAAATATGGAGCAGTTAGAAGCGGGAGCAGTGGAGATAGTTTTTGGGTGAGAAGTACGGCGTGAGGCAGATTGGACGGCGTGTGGGGGCCGTATTTTGGTATTGACAGGCAGTGAGCACGGTAAATTTGTAGGGGTCACCGATGCATTGGAGCGAGGGGTATTTTCTAAGGTCGAAACCTTACTCGGTGAGTTAAGGCGAGTTGATTTAAGAGGAGACAGTTGAATGAGGGAGGGGCTTGTGAGAAGAATGGGAAGACTGTTAGACCTGTTCCTCTGGGCGGCGAGTAGTTTATCACCGAAGGGAACAGAGGGCGAGTTAGAGTTCGGGGTGTATCAAACAAGCGATGAGGTGGGAGAGCGAGGCAATAGTTGGCGTCTCTTACTGGGTGGCAGTAAAAGGGGAGAAGCGGAAATGTCTAGATCAACAGTAATGGGATTAGATTTTAAAGAGTTCAGTACGGGAGCAGATGAGGAGGCAGTGGGTGGTTGTGAAGAGGCAGGTGGCAAGTGTGAAGATAAAGCAGTGGGGACTTGAGAGGGAGCTGTGGAGCGACCAGCTGTCTGTGTCGAAGGCTCAGAACTATCAGGCGTCGTTCTAGTGGGGAAAGTCGAAGGAGATCTGGTAATTTCCCTTTGAAGTGGGGTTTTATCTTCGGCTATTATTATGTTTTTATATAGAGAATTAGAAGCTATAGTGTAACGCATTTTTATGAATTCTTTGGCAGATAGATCAACTGCAAATCGCATAAGGATTGGACAGTTGAAGCGCTGAACGCGCTTACGCAGCCTTGTTATTTGACAAGGAAGGTGGGCCATACCACATGCATTCAACAGTGTGTGCTTGACATGCTCCAGAGGTATTCTCTCTGGGACAATAAATACGACTGCATTACGAGAGTTCCCCACTCTTATGAGAACTTTGGATGCAACAGAGTCGATAAAGCGGCCCGCAGCTGTCAGGTTTTGTAAGGTGGAATTTTCGATGCGTTCAGTGATGCACAGTAAGGGGGCGAGTTTAGATATCGTATCTTCCAAATTCAGAAACCGAGACTTTATATCTGAAATACTTCGGTCTAGAACAGCTGTTCTTTCCATCGCCAAGCCTACAAAGTCACAGAGGTCAACCGAACATTGTTTTAAGGCCACGGGAGTTTGAAGAAGCCTATTTGTCCTAGTAACTGGGGTATGAGTGAACGGGGTAGTACTGGAAGTCTTATTTGCTACACGTGGCATTTTGAAATATCAAAAGATGCTGATGAGGTGGAAAAGTAACGGCAAACTAGAGCTTGGCTAGAATTTACCACTGAGAAAAAAATACCTGAATTTCTGTGGGTTAACGGAATACCCTAAGAAAATATAATATTTTAGTATTTCCTAAGACAGATGAATGAAAGCTATATCGATAACAGCACGCGAAGCGACCTGGTGTAGCGCAGCTCACTAGCTGACAGGTAAAATACTGTCTGTTGGCATTCTTTGTAAAAGGTGGATCATGTGGTGGCGAAAGATCAAAATGCTGCGATACAGAAGTCTCTCGGATGTGAATATATGGGGATGGCATGAATCTTTTCAAGGTGAGGATGTTGCACTGCTAGAGCCTTGTGGGCGAACAGATGGACTGATAGAGAGAGCGAACTGCCTCAATATCGTCGACTGTTGGAATGCTCTGAGAAAATGTATTCCTCAGCGAGATATACTGTTTGGACATTGTGGGACGGAAGTGTATGGCAACAGTAAACGTGATCTTTTGCAAATATATCAGTAACTGTGATAAAAAGGGCGAGTTTTATCTTGGGTATTGGTTAAGTTTGCGAGTGTGACAAACAGGTGGTTTGGCCTGAATCCTCGGGAAAAGGATCGTGAACGGTAAGCCCAGTACGGAAACAGTCTTTTAACCCGTCGATAATTATGTGCTAGGGAAAGTAGATTTTGCCGGGCGTAAGAAGCGGTAAGTTAAGATGGCGAAGATGGAGACGAGTACGATGAAAAATAGGCGATAACTGGGGGGATAGTGACATATTTGCTGTACTTCGGGTGTATAAATGTTTTTTTGCCGCGACTGGTGCTGGTGGGTAGGGCTTACCGTGCGCTGGACACCCAACCAGAAAATCGTTTTTGATGACAGGAGGTGCAATCCACCATCCTAGCTGCGCCCGCACATCGTTGCAGACTTCCTGCACGCCCGATGTGCGCCGGCCAAAGCGGTGGATCTGACCGCATTCCGCACCGGCGGGCTTCGCTTGGGTGATATTGGGGTTGTCACAGCTGCAGAGATCGAATAATCCAGGAGCTTGCGACCGAGTTGCAGGGGGTCCTGGAGAGCAGGGCCAATGTGGTAGTGACTAAATGACTGGCAGGTATCGAATTTTTGGCGGGAAGTGTGGGCCAGGTTTTATGCCGAGCCTTCGAAGGGAAGGCGCACATCAGTGGTTGTCTGGAAAGGTAAAAATAGAAAAACGCAGTCTGGGATGCTCCCAGCTGGGGATCAACGGTCAGTGGTAAAGAGAAACCTCTAGTATCTAGGAATTGGAACTACTTGGTGGATGGTTGGACTATGCAAAACACAAGGTTGTACAAGAATGAAAGACGTGAGTGATATATACGTCAACTTGTGTGGCACGCCGGTATCGTGGTCCCTGACTCAGACCCGCGTGTCAGTAACCCAAACCAACTTCGTACGCTCGCTCCTCCGAAGTGTATAGATCGCTGTTTGATACGAGTGTCAGGACATCAAACCATCTCCTTAATTCCTCTTTAAATCTCGGCAAGTGGCCTATTACACGGATATCTGGTGGAAGTTTATTCCAAATTTGTGAATATTTAACAATAAAGAAGTCGGACCGTAGACTGGTTCACGAGAACGGCACAGTGATCGAATGACTGCTGTGTCGTAACGAATACCTTAAGCTTATTGGGTCTCGTACCACAGGGGAGGCTTTGCAGGATCTTTATTTTAATAGTGAGTGGAAAAAGGACAAGTTGTTCTTTATCCGTCAGGGCAAAGAAGGTTCGAGGTGTAGAAGGTCACAGAGCTGTTTATATTCGGGAATAGAAGAATAGCCAACTATTTGTCTAGTGAAGGTGCGCTGAACACATTCAGTCGCGATCCTGTCAATCTGGCGCATGTTGAAGCCAACTATTAACTGTATTCTAGCAATGGTCTGACGTGTGTTGTATAGACACTGAGTGTACTTTCACGCAAACGGAATGTTTTGTGAACAAGTCCCATTAACCTGCGGGAAGTAGCAATTTGATTGTCCGTTTGCTCCGCGAAGTTGAACGAACAGGAGCAGTATATGCCCAGGTCGCGTACTGAAGATATTTTGGGGATCAGATGACCACCTATACTAAACGTTTCAGGCGGGACATGACACTTGTATGTAAGAATGCAGCTCTCGTCCACCGAGAGCTTCATTGCCCAATCGGTACACCACGAATTGAGCATCCGTAAGTCTTCCGATATTTTCGTTAAAGTATTACCCAATGAATTATAGTCGAAGGTGTACAACAACTTTACATCATCAGCAAACAAAAACGGAGTTCCCTGGCGAAGCACGGTAAATATATCATTTATGTACATGAGAGACAACAACGGGCCAAAACACTACCTCGGATCACACAGCCGGTCACAGGGCTGGGTGTGGAAATTGTGCCATAAACGTTTATCACATGACTGCGCGAGGACAGGTACTATTCCAGCCAAGCATATAGTGGGTCGCCAATGCTGTATATCCTAGACTTTGACAACAAACGAATGTGAGACATCCGATAGAGGGCTTTAGACGTGTCTAAAAAGACTGAGATCACTGCCTTAACGTTATTGGCAGCTATCGTAATAAAGTCCAGAAAGTCAGTCATACAAGTTGCGCAGGTTCGACGTTTTAGAAAACCGTGCTGGCCTTCACTTATAAGGTGATTTGTTTTTTTTGGGGGGGGGGGTGATCTGTTAGTTTAACTGTTTTAATCCTTGCATAATCCCCAATAATACTGGGGTATGATTCACGGGCCGGTAGTTGGCCGGGTCCTCCCGTGTTCCCTTCTTATGAATTGGAATAGTAACCGAAGTTTTCCACTGTATAGGGTACCAACAAAACGGCATAGATAAATTGAATAAACTCGATAAAAGAATTAGAATATCCGGGCCACCCAATTTAAGGATGGCCGATGGTAACGAGTCCGATCCGGGGTGGAAAGACGTTTTGATATTTGAAATTAAGGGCTCGATTTCGGAGGACAGGAATGTTACAGAAGAAAGTGGCCCACATGATGGTACTGGTAGATTGTAGAAAAACGGTGCTGTCACTGGTAAAAGAAGAAGCAGAAAACGTGGTAAGCACTTCTGCTGTGTCCAGCGGTTTGTCGAGGCACGTGTTTTTGAAAGGGACAGAAGAGATAGATAAAGTCGTTTTGGGGTTCCCAGACTTCATCAGTTTCGTAAGAATCTCGACTTTCATGGAATCACGTTAGGCCCTGTGTTTCTGTTGTATTATTTCACTCTCGGAGTGCAGTTTTATCGTTTCAGCCAAAAGATTTAACTGTGTGAACAGTGAAAAGTCCCTTGTTTTAAGATAAACGCGTTGGAGTCTACTTAACTGCAAGTTGAGACAAGACAGTTTATTGTCTTTAGGGCGGATTGACTATCCTTTCGAAGGGGTTATCCGGTTGAGGCGTCGTTCAGAGATAAGGTGGAGTTGATCTGCCACCGGCTGGGGATCTGCACTTGAAAGAAGGTGTCCTAGTTTTGACTGCGAAGCAGAGAATGCAGTGTATTCCAGTTAGCCTTATGATATGCTTTATGCGGGGTTGTGGGCTGTTTATCCTTTATGGGCACTGTGAAGCAGCAGTGGACAGTGGCGTGATCACTTCCGGGTAGGTTATTCCGAACTTTTGTTAAAACCTGGGTTAATCCTAGTGACAAGGTTAGGTCAAGAGTGTTGTCGCTTCTGGTTGGGGACGTGACATGCTGCTTTCATCCTCCGAGGTGAATTGCATTCAATAACTGTAGTAAATGGAATGGTGCTGTGAGTGATGTCCAGCATATTTCTGGTGTATTAAAGTCGTCAACTATCAATTTTGGACCCACTTTGAGATCACTAACTAAGTTGACTGTCTCGATAACTTGAGGGAAGCTGCCAGAACTAGATCTGGGCGGACGGTGTACGCAACCTGTTATCAGTTCTTGAAGTTCGACTTTAACGGTAGGCCATACAGAGTCGACAATGCCGTCTAGGACAGGATGCTGAAAGCTTGTCGCCCTGAGAGTTTCCTTTACATACACTAGACAGCCTCTACCATGTTGATGTGTTCTGTCTTTGCTGAAGGATTTGTAACCAAGTACCTCAGTGTCCTCTACTAGATAGGAGTCCGATAACCAAGATTTCACCACTAAAATAAAGTTATAGTCGTTTGTTAGTGCGGCTGATCGCATGTATTGGATTTCGTTCATAATAGAGCGTGCACTGACCAATAGCAATGTGACAATTCCGGTGCCTCTGACGTCATAGTTGGTATAAGTACTTACCATTCTTTGACCACTGCATTTAACCTGGAAAGAATCATCAACGCAGGATGCAAGCCGGCTTAAGTTTTCATTCGCAAAGGGAGCGCCTGGGTCTGCATGCGGAATATTAAATGACAGGGTATTAGGTAATACACTACTATATGGCTGATTAGAACTGTTCATATGAGGCATGTCTAGGTTATGGGGCCATGTTGTGCCCACGGTACGTACGGAAAAATTAGGCACTTTGGCTAGGTTTGGGATACCCACCGGTAGATGGGAGGATATGCGATGCGCTCGGATAGTTTAATGGAGGGGGAGGTAATAAAGCTGGGAATAATGGGAGGTTAGGCTGACGGAAAGGTTCCACTAGTCCGGAGTTAGGTATGAATGCAGTTCGCTCATCATACCATCTATTTCTATTACGGGTATGGTCCCATTATTGTTTTATCATCAACTTGGAAGTGCTATTTTGTTTCATATGCTGAGAGATGCGAGGGTATCCCAAATGAGGGAAGTCGGTTGGTGACGAATTTGGTCCAGAGAAGGAGCTAACATTGTCATTGTTCATGCATCCCCGTATCGTTCTCCTGCACCAATATTTAGCCTTGGCAAATAACTTCTCGTTGGGCCCCTTTTCTGGACGGTTATTCATTGTCAGCGACATGCGTGGCATGCGAGTGGCACGCCTGGGTTTTTCGTTAGTCTCTAAAGGGGGCCTATGGGGACAGATACTAGTGCTGCAGGTTTTATTTCATTGAGAACTTGAAGTCCCGTGGAACCGTCGTCCGGAACTGGAGGCGTTATGTGAGGACCCTTTTCAGATTAGCCCCTGGGTGTTCTTGGTATATGATGTCGTTTTGGCTGGGGTAGCCGTGGGGAGGTGGGGCAAGATTCGTCTAGGTCGATTAACCCTGTGGATCTGCTAGGGGTAGAAGTGTGGGGGATTTTGTTGATTCTTGTCGAAGTGCTTGGGGAAGAGGGTGACTTCTGGATCTTAATGCCAATGTGATGGGAATTTATAGCTGAATATCTTATCACTTATTTTTGCAGCGACGTTCTGTCAGTTTGTATATTGATTGATTTAAACTGTGAAGCAGTTGCAAATATACGCTGTTTAGTGATGAATCCTGTAGCGATGTTTTCATCAGGAAAATGGGAAAGAAGGAGATAGGAGTGCTTTTGTGACCCTTATCTTAGTCTTTTGCAGTGACATGGAAAGTAGGCCATGCCCGCGGCTTGAAGGAAAGTAGATTTAACCGATGTGATGTCTAGCCGATCAGGAATGTTGAAGACAACTGCATTTTTTGCATTCTGCAGCCGTTGCAGGATTTCCGATGCCACTGAGTCAAGAAACTGACTGGCTGCCATTGGGTTCTGGGGACCAGGGGGTGCCGAGGGCTCAAGAAGGTAGGCTAGTGGTGTTAATTTTGACAATATATTATCAGCCGACGCGATCTGGGTAGAAATACTTGCCAAGTTACTTTCAGTGGCATTGGCCCCTCTACTATCTTCCCCAAATATAGTTATCATATTGGGGGTATCTTTGTGTTCAGGTCGTTTGGGTTCTTGATTTTGCTGTAGAGCGAGAAGCCACTGTTTGAGACCGTTTGCTCTTTGACCTTGCCTCTTCTTCTTGCAGAATGTTGCTGGTAGGCTATATGATCTATGATGATGACTAACGGATGGACAACCCAAGGGCAGGTGGGCATAGCTAATGCCGTTTCATTTGTAGCTAACTCTGGGTCACTCATGCGAAGTATAAGGGACTAGTGGTTTGGATAAGGGAAGGATTTATGAAATATGACATTGATGAAAAGTGTTATATAGGCTGCTGCAGGGATATTCCTAGAATAAAAAATATGAAGAATTAGCGAAATCTACGAAAACTTCGCCGCGGTATAGCACAGCAGAGGAGCGGAAGGATCGGGATATGAAAGGAGTGTTACTTTGTTGAAATCTTCCTTGATCGGGGTGAACTCTGCCCTTGCAGCGTCGAGAAGTGTGAACTACCGGGTACCTCCTCGTTTAAGGTCCACTGGGGCCTATTTATTTTGGCGCATTGAGGGATACTCCGGCGGTGAGGGTTAACGAAGCCAGAGAATCAGCGCAACTGCCCGCAGGACCAAAGTCCAGGGTAGCCAGTAGTTCCCCTCACCTTGTCCGGCAGAGGTTGTGTTTTAGACGATGAAACCATGCGACCTGTGAATGCAATTGTGGACCTACATGGTTCACATTTGGTAGGGTTTACGGCTACACCTTTTTGGTTGAGACACTCAAGAAGTGCATGCAAATGTGCCACATGGTCTTTTTCAGACTATTTTGCAACCAGATCTGCGTTCAAACACAGGTAGACATTTATAAAACCGCTTGCTGCTTCATGCACAAAGCTTTGGAAGGTGCAAGGCCACATTGCCAAGCTCAGAAGGCGTGAGCAACAACTCGAATAGTTCGACCAGCCTTGTGACCGTCTTTCAAGGGTTTTCAACCTTGGCTGTCGGAATTCGATGGTAGGCTCTAAGTGGGTCGATGCGGCAGAAAACGGAAAAGCCGAATGGGTAAGAAGATGAATCATGACTATTTGTTATCGGGTGCTTACTTGTGATTGTCTTTCATTAGGGGCTCTGCGGTGGCTGCCGCCATCTCTGATTTCAGGAACCACGTGGATGGATGAAACCGAAGAACGGCTGAATGGAGGTTTAAAGCCTGCTGAAAGCATGCTTTCAAATCCTGCTCCAGATAGGCAGAGCCTGTCCATTGCCAAACGACGGGCTAGCTTGGAGTCTTTGGTGACGATTTGGTGGGTGACATCGATAGTCCCCAGGGGAAGGGAGCTGGACCGCCTTAGGGCTTACCTGTGACCTGGAACAAGTTCCGAGATGGATGCTAGCTTACTGTTTGGTATACATGGGCGAGGCGTGATTCACGGAAGAATACTAATCAGTTACGAAGGAGAGGTCATACAGCCGACAAACCATCGGCTTCTTAAGTCATCCAGTGGATTGAAATAATCAAGGAAAACGATGCCCAGTTTGGGCTACGGCATGTTGACTGATAAAATCACCCACCGGGAAGTGCAACTTGTGCCTGAGTTGAGTGTCAGGGAATGGTGGCTTGAATTAGCAGCAGGGTTGTCCCTGGTGGGAAGCAACTTTCAGTTCTTTGGAAGGGTCGACTTGCCTATTTCTTTGGAAGTGATGCTTTTAGAAAAGGGTAAATTGTGGACAAGTTATTGGGAACCTATTTTCACTTACGCCGCATTATTCACAGGAACCCTTCGGGATATTAGCTCCTCTCTCCTGAATCTGGGAAGGTACAACCACCTCAGCTGCCTTGAGCTTTCCCCTGATCGGTTGTGACGTCGACAGTGCTCCGGTGGAGAAGGACCAAAGGAATGACCTGAGGTAAGTGTTCCTGAGGCCCTCAGGTCATTCAGGATTGAAGTAAGTTTTCTGGTTCTGCAGTGAGAGCCTCCGGGGAAGGGATAAAGCTCCAGAACCAGCTTGAAGGCAACCGTCAGGATAACTGCAGGTGATGTCCGCCAATGGGAGGTTCAATAGTAATATAGCGTAATCCTGGAATGGTTCGAGGAATATGAAAGGGGGTTTGACGAGCGAGTACTATGCCTTTCACAGTGAGGAAAATTATATTGCGCAAAAGTCACAAATCGGTGCAACCCATTTGGCAGAGGTAACTAGCGCGGTTAGAACGCGCTCAAGCGACGGCAATGTTTGTGCTCTAAATACAACCGGGGATTCGCGGCCACAGTAGGGAACAAGCCGAAGAGTCAACAATAGGCCGGGGCAAAGGCGAGTGTAGAAGTGCTGAAGGAGATCAAAGCTGTCGAGTGTCGGGATCCAGGAAAGATTGGACGGTTTGCAGAAGAAAAATGCGCATGAAATATACGCAGCTAAAGTAGAAAGGGACACAACTTATAAGCAGCACCGGAAGAACGATTCGGAAGCATCGGCAAAATCAGGTATGCTTATGAGAAAGAGGGTTTTATGTAATTTCTATCAATGGAACAGGCGATAAAAATATCCAGGATTATGATGATTTGACGGAGTAAGCTGTGGAGATGGAAACCAAGTCATCATTGGTGAAACATACAACGGAACTGATGGAATATTTGATGATAAATTATATCATACTGGCAAGCCGGGATATGACCCGGAACACTAGTAAGGATCGTTTCTCGGTCCGATCGGACTGGTAAGTAGCCGTGAGGGAAATAACTCAGGTGAAAGATGACCGAGGTCAGGGGGGGAAATGGAGGGGACAGTCGGAGGTTTAATTCTGCTTTAGCCGTTGACCGAGGTGTTGATGTTTGACGGGTGCAGCAGTGTTGGTAGACAGTCGGATTTCTGGGCAGGAGAAACAGTTGCTGAGGTAGACACGGCTGATGAGAGTAGGTCGAACTACTGGGCTACTCTTGTAGGAGCGATTGGGTACTGATGGATAAGTACGAAGTTCTGGGGCGGATACTATGGCCTCGATATCGAAAAAGCTTGTTGTAAAAGGTTCTCCGCAATCCCCGGCTGAACACTTGGTGCAGTAGCGAAACTGCAAGTGAGTAAAACCCGGTAACCACGTTGTATTCGTCTCAGCCCACAATAGTCGAGGCTGCAAAAGGATAGAAAGTGAAGACAACAGGATGAACATCCTTCTCGATTCACGGCCGTGACCTCATTTGCGTGGAATGCAGCTTGCGCCGACGGGCAGCCCACTTTTAGAACCATAAAGTGATCCTTCTAAAGTCGATTCTCCGGTTAGCGCGGCTAGCATTCGGAACGGGGACTCATGGCTACAGGTGCGAGTTTTCGATACAAGCAGCTTGGCATTGTGTATGGCTGACAGGGCAAAATTCCCCCGGAATCACAAGACTGGGTCCGCGGTCACTGCCGCTCGTCGGGTATGAGTTCTTAGTACAGTTCCCGCCAATCATCTTCACGTTTGAGCATTCTACAGTTGGTCTTCAGCTATAATCTCGTTTGAATCGAATGCAATGTGCGCTGATGAGGAGTCCATTTCTCATTGCCCATTTTGCCAGTGTTTTTGCCCTTCTGGATATAGCGGTGTGGTTATTAGGGCGATGATTATTAAGGTCATAAACCGGTTTACTTTTAGGTTGAGGAGAACTAACAAGGCTTTCTTACCTAGAAGGAAGCCACAGTACCCCAGGGAGAGGTTAGATATGCTAAGCGATAGCGCCCAAGAGTCACGGAGGTCGTAAATCGAACAACTTGCAGCCCGATCAATCCAATTTCAAAGTAAAATCGAGAATGCTTCGCAAATTCCACCGTGATGAATCATAGAAGTAACAAATAAGCGTAATAGCATACCTCAGCTGGAAGTCTCAACGACCAGACTAGAGAGGTGAAGCTCAGTGCAGCAAGTAAACACAAGAGATGGTAAATCATTTGGAATGGAGTTCGCATGCAAAGGGCTTTGTCATATAGACAAGCAGGTGTGTATAGCGAGCATTGGAGCTTTGCAATGGAAAAAGAGTCAATTTTTGTGGAAATGGAAGTTATCTGCCTGAAGAAAGTTTTAAAACACATCCTTCAAAATCCTACCACGTCGATTCCACCGCGAATTAGGAGAATGAGTGGGATACCCTCGGGGGGCGGGGGGGCAACTTCGTGATAGATGCTCAGGTATATTGCGGAGACTAAATTTCAGAGAGCGTATGGTATGATATGATAGTAGCTTATGGTTGATATCATCTGCAGGTAGACCAAGTATCACTAAATCCGAAACAGGGAGCTAAAAGCCTAATAGTTTTCGACAGGGAATATAGAATAGGCGCTTTCCATCAGTGGACATGGTTTTCTTAGAGCTTGCTGTTTGTTTCTGGTTTGGATAAACCGGCTAGTTTTGAAGATTATTTAGCTGTTCCTTCAACGTTGACGCTACTGAATTTGGGCAATATTTTAGACATTTGCAATATTGTATTAAATGCAAAGTATGTGCTTATCAAGAGAGAATGCGGGGTATTGAAGAGGCAGCGTGGATTTTTCTGGAATAACCTTTGCGTCCCTCCAAGGGAGGAACTACTTTTTTCTACGGATATGGGTTGCTGAAATCTCAGTTGATTTCAGCACGAAATCAGTGAAGAATTGATGGCTATCAAAGCGGGCTCACAAGAGCCTTCGTCAGGTTGGCGGTCGAACCAGGAGCAGCTTGATATAGAGTGATAGAACAGAGTTTATGTATGAGATGGCACTGAGTACAATGATTGCCAGACACGAGCGCTAGATTATCAGTCTTCCCTCTAGAAGGCTGGAAGAGGTGTCTCCGAAGTGCCTGGTTGTGACAGAGTTTAGTTCTCGTGAATAAAATCGCGCACCATCGGAGAAGCGAGAAAAATGAGAATAACGACAAGCAGGATATGGGAACCACTAGCTTATCTTGTGTTGGAGATTGGGAGGAAAGATTTGGAATGGCCCACTTGTTCGTCTGCAAAATAATTTTACTGCTGTGAAACTGCTCAGATGTTTATAGTAAGTAAACGTTTTCCCCGAGTCAGTTATGTAGAGTTTTTTCAGGGGGCAGGCTACCAGGAAAATACTAGTACGGGTCGACAGAACTAAGGCCGGGTGCTTCAAAACATTGATATGCTAACAGACCGTGGTATAGTGGTGGCTTCCGTTCTCTACTTACCACCCCTTGTCACAAAAACATAGACTATCTAAAGAAGAACAGTTTTTTGCAAAAAAGCTCTGGGGTGACAAGAGGCAAAAGAAAAGTTTGCTTTTGATATTTCTAATCCGTTTGGTGTGCATAGAGGGCTAACAAAAAAGTAAAGATGTTTATTTATTTTTCGTCTCGCGAAAAATTCCAATGGCGGACACCATGAAATCTTGATCACAGTCAGGTATCAAATGAATGGAGTCTGAGGATCATACGGGTTTTCGAGCGGCCCTACCTTACCAGCCGCGTCACACCCGGGTTTCTGGGTCTGTTGAACTTCCTTGTTTTCAGTGCTGTGGACTCATGCGTGTGTATGATTGTAGGCACTGTAGATGGTTGAGATGAAGCAAAAGAGAGCAAACGCAATTAAATCTTACGAAAATGGACCGCAACGACTGCAAAATTAAAGAGCTTTGGGGAATGGCTCGCTTATATTAGAAAAAGGTTTCAGAGGCTGGCACTGATAGGCAATGGAAAGCTACAAAGTATTGTAACGGGGAAAGCTGGAGCAACAGGACGACGCGAATATCTAACCTGTTAGGCTAATCGATGGAATGTCACCGACCAAGGGACCGATGCCCAATATCTCAGGGGCATCCCAAAGCAGACAAAAAGATGCGTACGGAGTACTGAATAGGAAGCAGCCGGATCTCGGGCACTCCATAAATTATGACTAGGGTCCTGCTTACTGACGTTTTCGTCCCCCTGATCATTAGTATTTATGAACTGGTTACAAATCGACCTCGTGTGCACATAAACCTATTCAAGCACTCTTTTATGGCAGTCACTTGAATCCGAGGATCACAAGGAAGCACTACTTTTTAACCCCTCTGATATTTTTGGGAACCTCCAACTCTTGCTCACCTCTAAGAAACCATTTATTCTGGTTTTCTTTAAAAGCCTTTAAATCTTGCGCAAGTTTCTGTTTGAGGTGGCGTTCCCAAAGTTCGAAGGGAGACAAATTTGGCCAAGAACAAAGACCATGCCGACCAGAGCTTGTAACCCTGGAGTAATGAAAAGAAAACATTTTCAGAAGGGAGATGCCGGCTTCCAGCGATGACCTGAGCCAATCTGATTCTATATACAGACCGGTTGAGTCTTGCAGTCGCCTCATTGCTCCTTGTTGCTCGCATCGTTCCGCAGAAAACGTCGAAGTATGGCAGCGACCGGAACGCCCAAGTCTTTGTCCGAATGTAGCCTGACCAACGATTCAATGCTCAATTCACTGACTAATAAGCTTCACTTCTTCTGGAGCCTCAAAGCAACGCGTGGCCCAAATCAGTGCAAAGCCTAAATCAAGAAAGCGATTACTCTGCATTTTCTGCGGTACTATTAGCGAGCAAAAATATAAGTTCCAACGCGATCACACCTTGACAGCGAGCCTCAGTTACTATCTAGCCAAAGAGATAGTCGAAAACAGGACAAAATTTTGCGAAAAAGGGAACAGTCCGCCAAAAAGAGTAAATAGTAAGTGCCTGTCCTGGAGTCCAATGAATAGAACAAGTTCTTCACGCTTGATCAGGCCCAAAGAACAATCTCTCGAGCGTGGCAGCCAAAATTCAGCGTAAACAAGCTGAGCGTCTACGATCAGTCGACGTAAGCGCGAAAGTGAAACCAAGCCGTAATGAAACAAAACTGTGTTGAATCAGTGCAACTACCTACCGTACCAGCTGTCCGCAAAGTAACCTTAGTAAGACAACATGACCATAAAAATAAAAAGTAGGTGCACCAAGCGTGGATTAATTGTCGACCAACAAGCAGTGTCGGAACGGATTAGGTTAGAGAAGACGGTCAAAAATTGGTCATAAAGCATATGAATATAAGTAGAAGAGGAATTTTCCGATCAAAGTGGATGTAACAGATATTGTTGCATTTCTTGTCTGAAGAACTCAAAAATATGAATTTTTCTTAGTCTGGCTGTGTGATTATTTTACAATTTCGGAGCGGTTGGTTTGAATAAACGATCGGCCTCTATTGTGTGGCTCTATTGTTTGTTCACTCAAGCTGCATCAGTCTATGTATTTCCAAAACTATCCTAATAATCCTTTACAGATAGTCATATTCTCCAGAAAGCAAACCATTTGTGTCATGTGTTATGTTCTTTTGAGTGGAGCGTGGGCTTTTTTGTGGATTTATGCGACATCAGTTGACCAGTAGGGTTCGGACAGGGCTCGAGCAGGGTTCGGAGTGTGCTCAAGCTGGTCTAGGACGGGCTTTAGACTGAGCGAGCCCGGCCGCCACCAGGCGGGGTTCTTTATTGTGCTCGATATGCATGCCATTGCACTATTCTAGTGCTTTACTCTACACGTTTCGAATATACTTAGTGTGAGGGTAAATGGCAATATGTATTATGTACTACCATGGTTTTTAAAATTAAATATGATACATACGTGTGATGCATGCCCATACTGACAACTAAAACTCGCCAATTCTATGAACTTTCCGTTGGAAGAGATATCGCACGAGGGGGGGACATTTCGTTTTATATGAAATAACCTGCTTACTTGGATGCCAATCTCTGGGAACATCACAGTAGTGATTTAACTCCGGGCGAACCCAGTGTTGATCGTTATTTATTCGGTTCCTTGTATCCAAGACCAAAATTAAAAGAGCATCACGAAATAAAGAAGATTTATTTCACTCTAAAGGGGTAAATCCAAAAGTATATTTAATAAACCGTAGACTCATGTTTCTCCCAGGGACTTGGGAGCCCTTTACTGTGTGGAACAGAGGAGAGCATGGTATTGATTTGCAAAAGCAAGGAATTGCGGAGGTCCGGGGAGGTATAGAAGGCGCTTCTCGCAGGCCAAATCCATAAGTATCACCTGTTATATACAGGTGTATTTTTCCTTTTGATCACTTTATCCATTTTTGACCATCAAATAACAAATGATTTAGTGTATACAAGAATTTGTGCATCTTTGTTTGTCACTGTTCCCCGGCTTACACTTTCCTGAAAAACGATGGTTGATCTAAAGGTTACTAAGCAATTTTATTTTCTTTACATGTCACAGTTCGTTATTTACACTGCTCTTCAATTGGAGGTTGCTGATAGTATAATGTTACTCCGTTCCCTATAGACTTTTGACTGACTGTGCGATGTAATTCATCCAGTATTCTCGTTTCTCAGGGACGAATGGAATAGCTGTGGAAAATGACATAGATAAGGACAAGTAAATTGCAAATGTTCAACCACCAGTGTATCTTGCTGTTCGCCTAAAAGAGCGTTCGTCAGCTTTCACCTTTCTTAAATTTTTATATTAGGGAATGAGACTTGAGCGGGGCACAGGACTGAGGGTAAACTGGAATCTTTAGGCGGGGATTTGTCTGGCGTAATAAAGCGAGCAAGGCTAGCATGCCCGAAAAACCAAAAAGGGAATTCAGTGGGAGCTCTTTCCTAGCCTGTCCAAAGCCCTCTTCCGGTTCATTTTCCTTCTCTGAGAGCAGCCTAAAGCCACTGGAAGCCCGGCAGGGCCTGCTGCTCGGGAACCCACCTATGATCTCTCGGGCTTCAGCTTAACAGCCTTTTACCCGTCCCCTTCTTCCATCGCAGGCATACCCGAGGAATGGCCCCGTTCCCTCTGGAGTTAGCCTGCCGGCGCATCTGTTCGGTCTCTCGGAGATAGGCGTATCCAACTGCTATACGCGACATCCAACATCTCATTCGCAACCGTCATCATGTCCACAGACGCAGAGCCACATCCAAAAGGTTCCACCAATTGAACCACCCATATTTTTGCTGCTGCATACACGAATACTTTAGCACGAGTCACCAGCATAGTTGCCAACCGGTACTTCAATGTGGACCGCTGCTGAACCGTTCCCACCTTACTGTATCCCCCTAACCACCTGTCTTAAACTCATCCCCCTTTGCACTTTCAACACCTGACATCGTGTTATTCTACTATAACCTCACTGCTCGATATGCCGCCTGAACCTTCATCTCACAGCCTCCTTCATCTTCCGCCCTTTCGCCAAAATTAAACCTGCTCATACTCGCTATTTGGAGTCTTGGGGGACGCCTGCCGCCTCAAACTATTCTACCCGTAACGTCATATCCTTCTCACTCCTGTCCTACTTGCCCTGTGATTCGTACCCTCTCCAAAATGCCGCTATGGAAACCACGGTTGCTCCTGGGCTACTGCCTCCCAACTTGCCATTACTACACTCTTTCTTTCACGCAAAATCAATTCGCTAGCTCTTCTAGTAAGGTAGGCTACCGAAATTTGGCTCTAGGAGTACAAGTCGACCAGTTGGATGAGTATCCCGGTATATCAAATCTTCTCTAGTTTTAGGCCTTCTCGAAGAGTTGGTAGGCGCCTGGCACACTTTCGGCTCTCTGTTCGTACTTCCTTTTTGCCCCATCTAACTCTTTACCAGTTCGTGGACTCTGCATTGCTGTCTTTGGACTGCAACAACAGTTGCTGCCTACTAGGTTGCGTATATCGTCCTCTTGGGGCTGACCCAAGTAGTTTTACCTCTGTCGTCGATGCCACTGACCAAACCTCCAGTTAATAAAATCACTGTAGGAAATTTCTATTTCTAATTCCGAAAAATATGCTGGCAGTCACACCCCGGCCCTACCCGTTCAAAGAACTCCATCTTCAGTTTACGCTTGGGTCCATGGTGCCGTACCGTCAAATCCCCCACAAGAGACAGAAACACCCTCGACCTACTTTTAACCCTTCGCCTCACTGCGGCTATAACTCATGTGCTACATCATTTCCCTATTGTGACCATAGAATGGCGATTTTCACACTGCTTCGCCCTTCCATTATTCAACTAACCCCGGCGCCCTCTACACCTTCCCGAATTACAAACCGGGTTCCAGTTTCTTCATCTATTCGTTCGTCAAACCGGGATACCGTTTCCCCAGTTGGCTGCAGACCGTCTGTATACCTTTCCTTTTTGGGTGTTTGTCTAATCTTACCCTTACTACTGCCTGCTATCCACGACCTTCACCCATAATGTCAAAAACAGCTCTCGAGATCATAGAATTGCTTAGCAGTTATTCGAGGTTCAGAGGCTTCTGTATGATCTTTCGCCTGAACCCAGTGTCAGAGAAGTTGAACCGTTCTAAAGAACGGCGACTCACCCTTCCGGAAAGTGGCACGATGAACCATCCACTAAAGTCCGGACTTCTGTCGAGATTGTTGAACTCATGGTTTGGGCATGACTTAAGCACTAACCCCAAAGTTATAACCTACAACTCCGAACCAGAAAATTCACTTGAAACTTTACTTGAAGCATTTGTCACTCATTTTACATCCTGTCTAATACCCCAAGGTAGCTCCTGTCCCGCCATTGGCGCTGATAACCAACTCCACTCTATCAAGCATCTCTTTTGGTACTGAACGCATCCAAAATAAAGCTGACTTGAATGAGCCCCTTGTTCGACCTGGCCCTGATGAATTTCCCCCTGTGTTGTTCCGTTTTTGTGAATCTGATCTATCTCTTCTCCTTCCCAACCCATACACCTGGTCCATGAATGATAGACCGGTGCCAAAGCAGTGGAAGACCTCCATCATCACTCCCCGTTTTAAGAATGGATCCCCATATGATCCTGACAACTGCCGCTGTATCAACCGCACCCCTGTTATACGTGGGCTGTTGGAACGGATGGCTATAGGGCAAATTCGGGCTAACCTGCTAAGCTACAATTTTATGAGCCCCGCCTAAAACGGCTCTAATGAGGCTGGATCGCTCATCTCCCGCCAGGCTCAAATTCTTAGCGCCTTTATCATCGCCATGGACACAAAGAAGCTGTCATCACCTACTTTTTGGATATGACTGGGGCTTTTGTCAGGGACCCACATACCTACCTACCGATTGAAATTTGCTCCTTTGGTATTATGGCTTCTCTTTTCCCGTGCTCACTTTCTTATTTGTCTTTCCATCACCACCCAAGTCCATACTAGGTGGAGTGGTTCGGGAAAGTGCCCAAGGCCTCTACTTTCCCGCATGTACGTAAACGTCGTCTTTGACACAATGCAACTTGGCTCTCTACACCTCTTTGCTGACGATGTTAAGATAGTGCATGTATTTGACCCTTGCAACCTGTCAGCTACACCAGGGAACATCTCTAATGATTAAATCCCCCTTGACCGCTAGTTCCATAGGTGGCATTTGCTGTACTTGGCATCCAAAGGTCCACTGCTTACCCGTAAATGTGGCATAAGCCCTAAATCCAACCCATTTAGTAGCCATTCTGTCCCCGCTTTGCTCTCTGTAAGAGACTTTGGTCTACATTACTCGTCCGCGTTCAACTTACCGAACAGGCTTCCTGGCAAGTGTTCAAGGCAAGAAGGCTCACTGGTATGATCCTTGGCTGCATTGAGCCAAAAGGCAGCGCTTCCACATCAGGCCACTTCTCGAATATTGCCTTTTCGGTAGCTCCTGTGTGATAAAAATCACTTTAGCAGCATTTGAAAAAGTCCAACTCTCCCTCATAAAAGCATTTATTGAACGAAACTCACTTCTATTTTGTCGTGAACGACGCGGACAGCCCGAAAACCAGTCACTCTGGCTACAATCCCCGAAGCTGGAAGATATTGTGTTGTATAAACCCTTGCGCAGGTAAACTCTTTCACCACTTGCCCGAATTTTATAGTTCGCAATGCAAACTCGTCGCGGAACCGTATTCCTTTTTTACCCTCACGGCCATCAAGCCCAACCTTCAGGTTTAATTTCTTCCTCATCTATTATAGTAAATAATGGAATGATCTCTTAGTTGGGGTAAGCTTTCTGCTCAATCTTCAGTCTTTTAGACGAGCAATTGACGCATATATCAATGGTCCTAGAGCTGCTAACCTGACAGCTTAACGCATTTCCACGGATTATGCATTCAAAAAGGGCTTTCACCTATCACTCTCTTATGTCACCTTCAACAGCTCCACATTTGTGTTCTATCTAGACCATACAGTCCACTCTTTCTGTGACCTCATTTCTGAACGGAAAATCATTGTTTTAGCTTAAGCGGATGACCAGGTAAAAAAATCATATTTTGATTCCATTATTCGCATATCATTGAGTCTCATCGAAAACTTTGCTTGTTCTTTGTCTGCAAGTTCATTCCTTCCGTTGTCTGATTTGCAATTCAAAGCCGTGCCATACTCCGCGCAGCGCTACATCTGGTTCATGTCTCCCTTGGAAACTTCTTTTTCCTCAAGATGAACGAAACTTTCGTCAGTTCTGTTTGATTCTGTCATTGCACAGCCCCTCCTCTTGTAACATTTAGTTAAGAGTCTCCTACCTCCGACCAGCTCGACCCTGACTTGGCCGGGTTGGCCACCAGACCTTGAGTTCAAATTTGCCGGGCGCCGCCCTAGGCAGTAAATTGAATACTTTATCCTGTACAATATCGAGTGCACATACCTGAATCATGCTCTTGGAATTCGGACTCTACTTCCAACTGTGCCGTTTGGTCCTGCGTTACAGCTTGCCTCTGGGTTATCCGAAACAAACCATTACCATTATCGTTATTACAATCTAACCTATGATATTACATTTATTTTCTCTAGTGATATTCCTTACCCATTCTCCACAGACAGCTTACAATTTACTTTTAATATCCACCACTTTGGAACCTCAATGGGACCCAGACTTTTCGAGATTATTTGTTCTAACTTCTGTCATGTGCCACCTGATTCGCTGTGCTTGCGCAGCACACAAAAAAACAACTTGAAGAGCACCAGACACACCTCCTGACGACAATTATGCTGACCAGTATGTTCAATCCCCAAATCCAAAGGGATGAGGCCTTCGAAAAAAGAATAGGGTACTGATAAAGTAGATAATAAACCTACTCACCCTACTCTCAGATGAGGAACGCAGTACACGACACAGAGACCCATCGGTTTACTTCACCGGTCCAGGACTGTTAAGCGGTCTTGATTTTTTACCGCCAAGTATCCTCTTCGAGACCAACCAGCACAGCGATCTACCGCGGCTTTAGACGCCAGGGTCCGTTCACATAAGCTTCTGGCTACACTCAACTAAATGTTCCCAAACAAACTCACCACATACAGCCGGGTTTATTTTTCAATCTTATCACATTGTTGGCCCCGCACGTACAGCTTCCTTGCCGTGCCTACCGGTGTTTCGGCAAACACGCGCCCTATCAAATAATCTCAGACTGTGGCGAACTCTGTCTATCTCCGCATTTTGTGTCCCATGTAATACGCCTAGGTGCTCTCGACCTCACTGATGTTGCAAGTGTTTCCGAGGAGCGCCTATGAACATCCCTGGCTTGGATGGTCTCGGTGCACAGAGTTGACCGCCAGAGAGACTACATCAACTTCAAAAATCAAGAAATTTGCATAAAATGAGGGGAAAACACCCTGCTGTTTTGTATTTCGAGCACACCAGCCTTGCTACTTGTGACCCAAGTCTTCCGGCTGCGAGGTTGCTACTGGATGATTGATGTGGTTGACCTTTTTCCAACGCAGTTTGTCACTTGTGGTCCAAGTTTCGGTACATAATGCGTCTTCGGCACTGTATATATACGTGAGAACCCTGTCTCCAGTGTCTGTACATTATTTAGACAGGTCAGCTGGCAGGGTCTGTGGGTAGGGTTTGCTCGAAGTGCTGGTTGACAAGGATTCTGGTAAAGTTGCCAAAAATGTGGTATCCTCGACGCAGTGTCTTTCTCGGGGGTAGCTCATGCTCGATCGGAAAAGACAGAATGAAGCCTCGGCGGGCCGGAGCTCAGTGGGTGAATAAGAAAGAACCAACACTTACTCCGAATAACAGGAACTTGGCGATTCGTCAGGCTCGTTGTAGGTGCCATCACCCAAATTGAAACCGAAACCGGTCTGCTTTTGCTGCACTAACAATCATTAGTTAAGTTCACTTCGCCTTGCACGGGACGGAAGCGGCCGAGGACAAATGTCTGTTCAAATCGTTGTGTTGTCCGTGAGTTTCCCTGGCTCACAATGCGCGTTGAATGTTTTATCCAAAAGGCTGAATTTTTCAGGCGATTTCGCTTTTGCAGACGTAAGTTCATTGGCAAGAACACCAGGGGACCATAACCTCGCCCCTCGTTTACTAAGCTTGATCCACACTGTTTGATCCAATCAACCGATTGCTAGTTGTGTTTTTGCGCTGCTGAAATTTTCGATTCATTTTCCTAAAATTCATGTATAGTTCACTGTATTGAGTAACGTTGTACTTCATTATCACGCTCTTGCTCATGCTTCTCGACCTTGGTCCAGAAACGTACCATTATTAATATTATTAGTGGTAATAATATCATTGTTAGTATCATTAGTAGAAGGGGTAGCGTATTTTGAATTGGCTGAACAAATAGGCATCTGGGGAACAAGAACGCCAACCTAGACAGAACCAAAGCAACCTTGATTTATGAGAGAAAACCACCCTGCCAGGTGTCAGCAGCCATAAAAGGTGATTCTCGGTAGGGGCGTAGGTGTGTCGAATTTATGCACCATGGAAAGTAAGACTTTGAATATAAAATGAGGACTGCGCTTCTTACTTCGTGGCCGCAGAAGTTCAGGCTTTGGTCCTCATGCCTCCCCTCATAATTCACTGAAGGGGTAGGCCCGAGAAATTGCCAAGCAAAGGATCGCTGAACTCTTTCAATCGCGAGACTGCCAGGCCTACCCAATGAGCAGCATTCAAACTGTGGTTTGGAGCGGAATTCAGAGAATAGAAGCTGCTTTTAGCATTCCATCTGGAAACAACTGCGAACAAATTGGAATTTGGGCGGCCATTTTGATTGCCTGCCCGATCAGCAAAAAATTCAATCCAAGATAACTGGTAACGGCTGTAGAAGCTTCCATGAGATAACATACGTACCTGCTATTTTTGTACAATTAAATGGTGCTATTGATAAGTATGTGACTAAATTTTCCCTGAATGATGGATAGAACCACACTATCGTGTGCCAATGGGGTACATGTAGGACTGAATTATTCATGGTCATTTTAGGTGCGTATATTACGTGGGTCCTTGATATATGTACATATGTAATTGAATCATACGCGAGTACAATACATCCTTGTCCTGATCTTGTGTGATTTATTCACATACGTGCATAAATCACTGATAAGTATACATGCATATATACATATAAAACCATATATAATGCAGTATCAGGAACACTTTGGTATCATATTGCTTACAAAATGAGATACCAGATGGGCTTGGATTACGCGGTATGGAATCGAAGGAGGATTATGAGCATTTCTTTTGATTATATGTATATGTATATACGCATACATACGTTTACATACATATATATATATGCATATATACACCTATAATCTGAGGAAATGCCTAGAACCTCACCTAGATTTTGCACCAACAAAGTCCAAGCGCATCTCATGTAGATTTCTGTAAACACTCGTGACATTCAATTCAAGCTTTCGTCCGACAAATTTCACGGAGAACAGCAGCCTCATTCACTTTATTGGTATCATTCGCAGGGTATGGCTATTTGCTCCCGAATGTTCACGGCGAATGTCAGATTCGCCAGATTTACTGGCCGTACCAAACGGTGAATAGTCCTCGGTGGATACAGTATCCTCCGTGACCACTTCAATCTGCCCATGGAAAAGACAGCGGGCCGAAAGTTCCAAAAATAGGCGGAAGACAATAAGAAGTCTTCATTATTTGCCTAGAAGTTTCTGCATTCCAATAAAATGAAAAGGGGTATTGAAAAAGTGTTCTGCACGGCACCGTCATCCAAACCAGATAAGGGGCTTCCTTATTAGAGTCTCAAGCATTTCTCAGTGGCCCTGAGCAGTGCAGTTTATTGCAGCAGGGAATTTATTGTGTACATGGAAACGGGGACAAAAATTAGGTGCAAAACTGATGACGAAGAAGTGCACACATTGAAGCAGTGGATTGTAACGATGTGGTAACTGTTACGATAGGCAATATGGAAATATATAAATATGTTTAAATGTCAAATCTGTAGCATGAAACGTGATAGTGAAGTTCATGACAAATGTCATATGTGCATATGTATACATATCATATAACAACTGCTGCCTCAGATGACGTCGGCCAACCCGCTTATCCCTTGTTGCATCAAAATTCAGGTGGACAAGTTATGCCTGTGTCCACGGAAAGTTACTGATTTTATTAGGATTGCACCCCGAAAAACCCTGTCACCTCCAGATACCCTTCGTCGTCCTCCCCCTGGAAGGGAAGAACCTTGGAGACCACTCGATCTAAATTAGGGCACACCGTAAGCCGGCCAATTTTGGCCCAACGAATTTAAAGTGGCACTGGTCGCCTAGGGAACCGTGTGGCGATAACGCTGTCTACCCGCGCCGCCGGTGGAGGAGAAGCTTGCACTGGATGCTAAGCTATTTAACAGCTGACTCTGTCCCGGGTATCTAATAAGCATCATTGGGCTTCGTACAAATAACCTAAAAGAGAGGAGGAAGGTTGTTTCAAAATGCTGTTAAATGCACGACCCATGAAAACATAAGTAAACACGTCCATAACTTACACCTTCTGAACAGACAGTGAACAAACTCGTAAGTATCCTCGTCGCCATAGTTGGCGCGTTTGTATTGCCTTCAGCGACCACTTTTGGAGCGTTGCACCCAGAAAGTAGCTTCGTCAAAGTCAGCCTCTGGATCTTCGGTTAAACAAACTCTGCAAACGTTCTGACGTAACGGTGATTGCCCATGAGCTTTACCTCCCCTTACCTTAGTATCCCTATACTGAGCCGCGTGCTTGGTGCTGAAGCTTTTGGGCCGCAAATGCTGCTTTCGGCCTCTTACATCCTCTGATTTGGATTCGTTGGCATTTCTAACCTCAATGGCTGCCTTAATTTTCGTAGACGAAGGCTTTTTCATGCTCTCAGATGTGCTCGGACCCAGCTTAAGGGATCGTGGCACTCGGGGAACCCTATTTCTTCCTAAATTCATTCCCATGTACCATGAAACAGCTCTTTCTTTGCTGAGATCTGTTCCAGAGTTTGTGCTTCTATAGAAAGTCAGAGTCCCTACTTATTTACTAAAACCTACAACGGCACCTGAATTCTTCAGCTGCAAAAAGAAGTGAGTAAACTTTTAGGCCCAAAGCTAACTATTGCCGCAGCCACGTCCTTGAAAATGTCCTCGCCTAATGACAATTTCCAACCTGGACTTAATTTTTGCTCTTCCTCTAAAACAAACGCACTCATCATCGCAGACAGCAAAGTTTCAGACAGACCTTCTTCAGTAGCCCACCGACCCATTGGAAGCCGAGTCATGTAGTACCTCATTACCCGAGCCTTTGCAAGGATATGGCCACCCGGTAGCAGCCATTGTGTATAAAACTGCATGAGCAAACTGGGTTAGCACCCGTGCTCACTTTCACTGCACATGCTCTGCTGCAGCGAAATGTCCAGTGGCACTACGCTGGGGTTACGGACCAAACTGCATATGCTTTGATTTGCTGTTTAATAGCAGAGTGCATGAACACCGAATCTACCGAGAAATCCAGCGTGGTTCTTCATACCAGATCTCATCCGCAGCAAACCTAGCAAGGATTTGCTTAAACGTCGAAGCCTACCTTCATCTAAATAGTCAGCGCGCTTTAAGAAGAACAAAACATCAAATAATAAGGATCTTGCTGACGAGCCTGATTTCGGGCGCCTGTTTCCAACCTTAACCCGATCAGTAGTAAGCTTGTCTAGATTGCGGGCCCATCTAACACTTAAAAAGCATACATCACCTCATAGTGTAACCAAGTTCGTTTCAGATACTTCACGGCTGCCCTACGCCGAACCCCAGTTGCTCCCTTAAAACTGTCAAACCGTTCCTTCGTCGGAGCAAACATGAGACCATGCACCCAGCGATATACGCGACTTTTGTCGCTGAAAGACAAACCACAATTACTTTGAAATCAACGTCGCCTCGTGTCTTGAGGAACAAGAATGAGGCAAAATCTATACGAGAATTCGGGTAACATTCCCAGAGCGTGCTGTACTGGGCCGGACTCTTTATCTAATACGGCGGCCTCAGGATTGACAGACCGGGATAACCGGTCTATTATTTCCTTCACAGCTAGGAAGTAGCTTTTGCCAATCTCATTCGGAGGAAAGGCATACAAATGACCCACACAAGCCACTTTTAGTAATAAACATTGCGTGCCACAGTATATATCCCCTTCAGCTCAGCCGTTGTTTTGCATCAGCCAAGAGAATACCATTTATTTTATTTGTCAATGAAATAAAGAATCTCGGAAAGTAGAAAGCACAACTGGCAACTCTATTGCGAAGACTTCCTCTCGACATACACTCACCCTCCACCAACTAGGTCACCCATAGAAAGTCCAAAAGGTGACCTTCACTGTTTTCTTTTGCTATCATCGAGTGAACATCTCCGATGGTGAAAGATTTGTTGAGCTTGGTCCGAGCGTAAGATAAAAGTTCTTGGGAGTTGTGGAACGATAAGTTGTGACTCCTGCTCGGGATTCAAAAGCCCGTTTCCAGCATGCAGCTGGCCATTAGACAAGTGAAAAAGGTGGTTATGTTGGAGGTACTTGCGTGCAAATTTGTACTGTGTTTCCAAAGCCCGAGCCTTGAAAAGAGCCAAAAAGTGATTATTTTTATTTCTGCCAGGTTTCTTCAGGAAGCCCAGGAAGGATACTTACCCAACAGCGGGCATTCATGGACGGCGTTTGTGGACTCAGTGAAACCTAACACGGTAATATTGGAAGGAACTTGTAAATGCGCCAGGATAGATTTCCACCCACCCAAGCAGCACGACCTTCAACTGAGCTTTACCTGAGTGTCACTTGGCCGTCACCTGAGTGTCCCCTTCGAAATAAAAAAGGGCAACTCGATGACGCTAAGCAATTGTCACAGGAATTGATCAAAACGGACCCCTTCACCAACAATTAGCGCACCAATAATATCCAAAAATGGGCCTAAGTCCAGAAATAATTCCATGCCAAAAATTTCTCAAGGTTTGTTCTATTCCGAAACAAACATTGCGTGTGTAGTCGTTGGGAAACAGGGCTCTCATATTCCCCGGTAGTACTCCGAGCGGGGAACTGCCAGTATGGTGACAACCTTGCGATCATTTCGGGAATCAAAGTCGCAGTGTAGTTTTCCGGTGGTTGGCGGGAAAATGGGCCAAAGCTGGATGAAACGGCCGCGTTTTATGCATCCGTGATAGCTGTGTAACCCTTTTAGGTACTGCCTTCCACTCAGCCCAAAGTGTGCATACCCGTTAGCGCGCCAAAACCTTTCTTTTGGATCCTCCGTGGTGCCTCTAGAAACGACCTCGGGCCCAATGGCAACTAAGGTTTCTATTGTCTCAGAGCCCGTAGTCAAGTCCCCATATCGGCCATCGATAAGTACGTTTGTATGGAAGCTTGCCCCACAACATCCCTGGCCAAGGGAACAACCGGAAAATACAAGTTCAAAAACCCAGTTACCTTCTGCAAACGTACTAATTATTTTGCTTCGTGTCTCATTCATTTTTCTAACCCCGAATGATAACCATGTTGCATATATTGCTGACCATCATGAAGTTTATCGTTCGTGAAATTAGTCGCAGCATAATTGGTTGATGTTGATCCTCTGTTTGGTACGGACGTGGTATCACCCGTCATGTCCTCATGACTATATATATTTGAAAGTTCAGCATGCATTACCTGACAGCGGTACAGGCGATAGCAACTGACTTTTTCCTCCGCAACTGTTACAGGTGAGCCTTCTGTTTTTCAGGACTGTCGACTTCGTCAGTTAAGTCACCTGACTCCTTACTTGTCGAACCGGAACAATGGCATGAAAGACTGTGACAGAGTTCATAGCGGCTATCTTTGTACATCGTCGTTCTATACGAGGGATGTTCCGAAATCGGCCGTATTGACCCTATGTACTGCGATCTCATCCTTGCACCTACATACTGTGATTCTGGAATAGCCGACCAATACGTGGTGTGTTTTATGATGCGTAAATGGAGATGTACGTGAGAATGAATCGTATATATCCACCGAGGTACCGCAAAATTTGACTAAACGCCACGCAGTGTCCAACAATTTCACCGAAGAGATGACAACAAAGGATAGTCATGTACGGTCCACCTTAAATGTGGTCATAGTACCGCATTGGATGCGTACTTTAGAAAACGGCTTTACGTGACGGTTCCTCTATCAAAAACGAGAATCGGGGATAAAATGTCAATGAGGTTATTTTTTTAGTTATTCTCTAAGCAGTATATAAATACTTGCGTCCAAAGTTGTGCCCGTTTACCTCCGGAGGCTACCATGTCTGCCTCAACTGGTTCTTCTGCGACAAACAAGACAATGATCGATGATCCCGACCTTTTCCGTCGGATTGTCCGTGGACTTACTCTTGTCACAAAAGTTTTGGGGAAGATTTTCGTGTTTTACTACGACCCAGTTTGACGTATTTCTACATTTAGGACAGCTTTATTGCTGAAAATTTGCTTCTCACTCATCCTGGTGCATTCCAGAAATCGTTTTCGTAATAACGGGCGAAGTTTTGCCGTGTCCGTAGTAGCAGCTCTCAGCTAGCTGCAACGAGGTGAGTTCTGTGATTGACTTGCCCACAGACACTGTAGGTACAAAAATATCCCGTGTCCGGGATTTGTCGTGGTTCGAGCAGTTGCAATACAGTACAAGTTTGTATATCAGTTTTCGCAACACAACCACCGATTTCTTTTGTTCAGTGGCCAGCTTTATGGTAAGAATAGAAGTATGACACCTGATCAGGAGTCACACTTTGGCGAGTTGATGAAAAAACTCCACAACTCGCAGGAAATTCGCTCATATGCTTGCGACAAATTTAGCTGGATATCTACAGTAATAGGTTCACAGTCCATCAGAAGGAAGGCCGCTGATTTGGACGGCCATACAAAAGCCCTACGGGTAAAGCTCTTAGTTGGTGGCAGGGATTTCCTGCTGTTGGTACACCGAGGAGGACCACTGCGCTAAGCCTTCTTACTTCCAGGAGCGGTGGTTCCGTTGGTGGACCATTTTAGGTGGAGTCCTGTTGGCTGCTGCAACTCGCCAACTCAACTGTACAGGGCACGTACGGTGTCTCCTAATGTATACAGACGAAAGTAGGTTGGGCAGGTCTTCATTTTATGCCATTCTCCCGAGCGGGAATGGTACCATTTACCGGCCTATTGTCAGGGAAATGAGGGACCGGTTACGGAACATAGTTGTAGATAGGGGTTTAGCGCTTTACAGCCCATTTAGGGAGCATTATCCGAACAACCCAACAGTCTTTTGCAGGTTTCGTGTCTTGAAATGCTTGCGGCGGTAATGTTTCCTGTTCAGTGACTCGTGGCTGAATGACAACGGCGTCTTTATCGTTGGATGCAAAGTATGGTTTATTCCTTTACGAAGTAGCGCTTTGGTTGGTTTATAGTGTCCTTTGCTGGTCGATGTATTGCTGTAAAGCACTATGTCCATCGCGCATGGTTTTTCTTTGGGAACTTGTGGCCAGCTAACGGTAGAGATGTAGACATTCCTTTTTATAATAGGCCCTTCGATACCACTGTGGATTTAACAAATGACAGATTTATGTCTCAGTATTTAGGGGAATTATCGGAGCACACAGGGTAATGTGGCCCAGTCGACCCTTAGAACCTATTTCAACTACGTTCAATGGAACGATAAAGTCTTCGTCTTCAAAGCGAAAGGCTGCCACTGACAGTAGGAACACCGATGAGTGGGAAATAGAAATTGTAGAGGGCAAAATGCAACTGGTACCGTTCCAGCGGTTTGTGATCGTGACATCAGCAGCTTGTAGGAGCTAGGACGAATGAAGGCCTCTGGAATTTGAACATTCCCTCATAAGGAAGAATTTCCGTCTGTTTTAGTTTACTCGTTGATGATTTCATCGGTACATTTTCTTTTCATGTATGATTGACGCCGTACGACAAGAAGATCCCATAGTTGTTCTCTGCTACGGTGTCCCACATAGCTTGTAATTTGTTTTTGTTAGAGTATACAGTACCGGAGCCCCAACAAAGTCTATTCATTGGATTACGGCGGTCATCGAAACTTACGGCTCGTTGCCAGTTCAGTAGACAGACTAAAAAGATAGCACTGTTTCATACTTAGTTGCTTCCACCGGTGACGGTTACGTTTACCTCAGGCTTTACTATGAGGTGAGTATATTTTAACGAAACATTATTTAGTCAGCCAAACAAAGTAAAGCGGATTTGAGGCCTGTTCACATTGCCTTACCCATCACATTACCAAGGAACAATCCGAAAATGGAAACGGAGAAGTGGTTAGCAGAGGCTCCAGCCATAAGCAGCTGAACGATGTTAACAGTCACGGTTTTTCCCACCAAAACCTTGAAACTTATATGATTACGGAACCCGATTGGCTGAAGCTAGTAGAGGACAGAAGTCTAGGGTCTACACTTCACTTGACACACGGCTAGAAGGTAGGGTCTGAAAGCGATAGAAAGGAAACCCGGAACAGCGGTAATAAAACCAAAGTAGACAGAAAATGGCAAATAGGCATGACACTCACCCCGTGATCTGTTTTGACCTAAAACCTTTGCCTCTGAAAAGTGGCAAGCTCCCCTACTTCTTGGGTTATATGGGTGGAAGTTCTGTAGTACTTTCGCTAAAAGGTGCTTCTTGAGTTTGTTGACATATGACTTTGACGCGTGCGTTTGGGAGGACTGTGTGTATGTGTATCTTTGTGCATCTTGGGGATTAAAAGCTATGTAGGGTAAAAACTGAGAGTAGCCATTTAAGGCCGGAAGCTGATTTTTAGCTAATTTCATGGCCTGCTGTAGTTCTGAGGTTTGGCATTTTGGGCGCAAAGGGAAGCATGGAGACAGTGTCTTCCAGCCTTTCAGGGAAACAATCCTGGAGGTAGCTCGGATTGCAGTCAGTCATTCTAACTTCTCCGACTAAGGAGACGTATTTCGTTGACCCCAACTGACAGCGGCTCAAGACCTACCCCGGACTACTCAACCAGATCTGTACAGAGACCTCCGCTGTTGATTCACGATGACAAGTGTGCAGTCGTTCAAGTGGCTTCTTGTTTCGGAGCAAAGCAGTTACCCGATAGAGCGGAGTTGGTGAGGAGAACATCCTTCCGTCGGGAGCCTGTCAGTCTTCTGGTGCGGGCTGCATAAGCAAAGGCCCCTAAAAGGGTTCTGCTGAGTGCCTTGATCTGTCCTTTCAACAGAGTACTGTTAGCTATTGTTCTGCCAGTTAAAACACATCCACCGTGGATGAAGCCCTTCAGTTATTCAGACACCACTGAAGGGCCTTCGTCCGAATGGGTGTAAGGCAGAAAGCCGATGCTAGAAAAACTTGGAGCTGCATCGGCTGATTGTAAGGAATGAAAAGTCAGAGCAACACGATACAAAGGAAATCAGGATAACCCGTCAAAAGGTGCCGAGTTTTGGACTTTGAGGGAAGCATTCCCCCAGAACCGAAGTCCACCCTTTCAAACGGTGGATTGGCTTTGTTCAGCTCTTCGGTGGGTCATTAGCAAAACCGTGGTTTCCTTTTAGCACAAATGTATGACTGCGAAATTCTAGTGGGATACAACAGTAAAATCCATCAAACCGGCTTTTTCATGAAATAATTCAGATTTTGTAAATAACCTGACCACATGTCGACCGTGGAAAAAAGACTGCAGTACCTCGTTGGCATCCAGTTTTTCAGTCCATGTGGAAACTGTTTTAAGTACTCTTGCCATGTGAAACCAGCCGAGCACAAATGACCGGAAAGGATGCGGTGATAGTACATATGAACCAAAACTGACGCACCCAGAAGAATAAAAACCCTTCTCTCAGCGAATCCAAGATAATTTTCTTATTTTGCTGACTTTCGCTCCGTCGTATCTTAAGTTGTAACCCCAAGGAAGCATCAGTCGCTTATTAGTTTTGCTCTGAAAGGTAGACAACACAGCATAGAATGACTGAAATTTGGCTCTTCTGAGCTGAGTTTCGTCGTTTTTGATTTTATTCTTCCAAGAGCCATGGAACGTGAACGACGCAGACCTCTGGCCTGCTAGAAGTTGGAAGTATGTACCAAGCAAAAGGCGTCGTCATTGCCGAAAGGCTTTCAGAGTTCTACACCTTCCCCAACGGCCGAACTATGTCACCCACCGAGAGAAAGAGTTCGGTAGGAAACGCGCTCCATCTTCGACATTGATCCACTGTCACAACTATTGAGATATCACGATTTTCAGCTTTGAACTCAAGGTTGACTCGGGTTTGTGTTGACCACTGTGTAAGGGGGGACACCTCAGTACCTACGACCGCATTTTTGAGTCAGTTGATAAAAAAGGACCGCGGGGTGCAGACTGCGTGTATTCTGCCCGGGTCTGGGTAGAGGGGGTAGCTTGTCTCGATGAATTGTAGGAAAGAGCCCTGGTGGAAGCTGCTTGCGAGACACATAATTAAACAGGCGATAGATCGGGTGTAGTCGTCTGATCACCATAATAGTGGCTTTCTTGACTCCCTCAAGGTGTCAGCCGAATTCAGCAAATAGCACTGAGTAAGAAATTCTCCACCGTCTCCATATGACTGTGCTCTTTCTTAAAAAAAAATTACATTCTGGGATTTGAGTCAATCAGTATCATGTTTGGGTACTCCCTTTGAGACTTTAATTCATGACAGTGTGATACTGCTGGGAGCAGTGATAATTTTGAGTTTGCTTGACGTATTACGATATGTCTCAGTAGTTTTGAGGAGTGTTTGCCAGAAGACTTCAAGTTCAGAAGCACTCCAACCAGAGGTGGTAACTTTTTCAACTTACTCAATTTTCAACCATTTTTTCATCCATGACTATCTTGTAAAGTCGTCAGGTCTAAATTCGTGGTTTCCTTAATAAACTCGTTTTCCGGTCTTTTGTACTGCACGAGCCACCTTTACCCTACTCTAATGCTCAGCAGCGTAGAAATACGTTAACCAGAACTGTATTCTCAACTACCCGTGAGAACGAGAAGGCATTTGAGAGGGATATTAGTAAGCGTGTGTTCGAGAGCAAGAGCAAGTGCTGCGGTCAGATGGCAACCGAGCTTGGCAGTCAGGGTTCAATTAAACGATAAACGTGCTGAAAATGTGAACGGAGGCGGCCGTCGTTACAATTTCACAAGCCATCCTTTGGAAGCATTCGACTTCATTGGTAACATCAAAGGGAGAACGTTAGAACTAACAGTGGTTTCCGCGGGCCAGGAAATTCATGCACTTCCCGTTTTCTCCTTTCACGGGTAGTTGTAGAAGGCGCCTTTCCCTTTCTAAACTACCGTAGGCGTCACAAGGTGATACTTGTTTGATTTGCTGGTCGAGTCTGAGGAATTACTGTGCATTAGGGTAATTTATACTACTGGCGACAAAACAATTGAACTCGAATTTCTAGCTGAGGTTCAACTCGACCCCGCTTCTCTTACCTCAAGTTTGCTCCCCACTACCTTCAGATGCACTAGTGTGCCGACTCTCAAGAAGGCTCTGGGTCCAAGCTGGAAAATAGCTTCAGAGAAATAGCCATATGAGTGACGGGCAAGATAATGAGCCCCTGGTATTTTTGTCAACAAATTCATGTCTGTGGAGTTGGTGATGTCTATCATGCTCTGCCTTCCCGACAAAACATTCAACCAGCCGTGCTGGGAGACAAGGAAGGTCGCCGCCAACACAACAACCTGACAGCCTGATTGGTCTTGGCCAGTTTACTGCTGTGTAAACCGAACTGAACCGAGCTGCTTTAAGTGTGCATGTTGGGGGTGGCCACTTTGTTGCTGAATTAGAATATCACACTTGCAAACCCCACAGAAGACACCGGTTTTGCATACTACATGCTGTTTGATGTCTAATAGATTTTCCGGGAAAGAGTAATTTGCGCCGCTCAAGCCTAATGGACTTCCCTTCTCCCTTGTCCAGTGACCCATCCCGCAGCCCACCGGCGATAACAGATGCAAGATACTGTCAAAATTCATATTTTGAACCCTCTCTCTCTTTCTCACTGCACAACTTTCCCGTGAACTATCTTCCAGCTCACAGATGACATTCAAATAGAAAGATAATCACAAGATCCGGGCTAATTTTAGCCTAAGCCTCGTACCCAAGTACTACTTCAAGACTTAAAGACTTCAAGGCAAAACACTGGTCGGGCTAGGCACGCGGGTTCGAGCATCTGGCTGTTTGACGTGAGCATCATGTTTTTTCCTAACCAGTGTGTTTTTTCGAAATTGCTGTTCTTCCATAGTGGCCCTCAACTTTAAAAAACGGCGAATTGACCCGGCATGGACAAAACACGCGGACAGGGGAAAACACTTCTTCTGACGTAATTTCCAAAAGGGGGCTATAAATGAGACCTGTCACTGAATACATAAAAATCGTGGTTAAGCAAGATGCTCTTATGCATCACCTAGTGCTGCATTCCAAAAGCAAGGACAATAGCAACTGCCGGACACTATGGAGGAGGTCATTCGGTGGAACTCTGAGACGTCAAAGTCTTAATAATCACTGTGTTGCAGATAGCTGAGACCTTTGATTGAGAAAGTGACAAAAGCTTGCACGATAATAAGGACACGACTTTGGAAAGGCACTAGGGTGCATGTGCAGCCACCTTGAACCATTTCCACAATCATCAACATGAAATGACGCTTGAAAATCTTGAAAGTCATTTTCAAAATCTGCAAAACGTTTGGATGTATCACAAACTACCCGGGTAAACATTCCAGAACCATCCATCCCAGCGGTACCCGCAGCACTAGCGGCCCTTTGTTGCATTCGAATGTATAGCCCGCATTGTTGTCTAACATGTACCATGATCTTTTTTATAGATAAGCTTTGTCGAACGGACTTGAAATGGCCTGTCAGTGAAATCGGAAGCGTTTTCTTCCCCGCTATGAGTGCAGTCAAAGTCCTCTTAACATCCACAGTTTTCAATGTAAATCGTTGATTTTGAACGGACTTGGTGTACATCCCCTTTGTGCACTATCGATGCCATTGAAAAGAGTAACCAAAGTAATGCTGCTGTGTACGAATAATCACTTGTGGAACAGTTTTGCGGCCAAGGGCTACATAAATTGCGATACTTGCTTGCGGGTACATCATGAAATATCATGATTTTCGTGAATGTGTGGCGTTGAACGAACACTATATGACGTAGGGTTAATAATTAATAACTCCATGTTATATACTCTCACTTAACAGACTGTAGAGAAAATCGAACGTATGACATATCTTCGGTATACTTTTACTGAAATACAGATAGGTGCATACAAATCTGCCAACATGGGAATGCACAAGTATAAAAATGTGTAAAATATATTAGCCGGGGTCATTCTACTGATAATCTTCCCTCATGACGGGGCCTACCCTCAGAGCTGCCACAGATCTGTTGGCTGATCTTTAACTACCGAACTCCTCTGGGGAGCAGTCGCGAGCCGATGGCCTAGGCGTTTCCCGTTTCCAAATAGAATTTCGTAGTTGGACAAGCTAACGGTGACCACATGTGATCCTTTTTAATTCACTTGAACCTCGGCTAAAGTACGGAGGTATTTGAGCGCCGCGGGGTTTCAAGACATTTATACGCATATACGTGGGCCTCCTCTATGAACAGACCTATGTGGTTATAAGTGATACCGGAACGGGCAACTTGTGAACTCACGCAGCTCCGGTGTTGGCTTAAGCAATCTCTATTGGTAGTTGGTATGCAAAATCTCTATCAGAAGCTCACAATTCTGATGTCCGTTTCCGCTGACCGGTAGCCACGAGAGGATTGTCCGAATTTTTCGTGTGGGATAGTATATATATATATATATATATATATATATATATATATATATATATATATATATACGTCGACTTCTTTTGTGTGCGTAAAAACCGTCGATTATCAAATGAAGACTGAACATTGCATGACTACAAAATGCATATGTGCATATATGCGTGTGTGCTAGCCCTGTGCATTCCATAATAGCGCTTCCATCTGCTGGCACTTGGACCAGTCCGTGATGACCCGGGCAGTACGAGAGTCACCTGAGCGTCCCCTTTGAATAACTGGACAACCAAGTGACGGCCAGGTGACGTTTAGGTGACTGTCACCGAAACTGATTAAAACGGACCCCCTTGCCCCCCGTTGGCACTAAATACTAAATTGGACTACGCACATCTAAATACATGTTCCCCCCTCATTGATATACCTTTATTCTGGGGCATGATGAAAATTCGCTACCGGTGTAACAATAGTCCTAACCATAATTTTGCATACACCTTTTGGAGGAACTAATTCCCGGAGCGCATACAAAGGCTTGATGCTTTAAAATAGTTACTGTGCTGGGAAAATAAGTTTGTATATGCAAGTTTTACGAAACACATTTGCATTTTGCCGATTCGATGCACGCGCCACACTTCGATTTTCAACGACCGATTGTTATTTGCCCATGTGTTCTTCCATCTCACCTCGCAGATTCCTGAACGAAGGAGACAACAAACTTTTATTCTGGACCAGGGTAGCACAAAATGTGGTTATAATTTTCAACGGTACTAGTGGAATTCTCAGATGGTTAGGCAAAGGATAAGAAATTAACACTGATCAAATCACAACAGACCTCAAACTTTTCGGTTTGTACCGCAGCGACTTGAAAAGGTGAACCGGTGCTCGTAATTCATCCAGTCCAAACCGCTGTATTCAACGGCAGACTTTTTTTATTGATGAAAGGAATTGAAGCCCCGGGAAAATTGCCCTTAGTCACAGCACTTTTAAATATAGAATAAGATAACAGAAAGTTACACTCATCGATAATTGTTCTGCAAAGTTTTGTGCTCGCAAATGATTATCGCCCGAGAACACCACACCAATATAATTTTTGCAGAAAACAATTCGAAGTCCATGTTCGCATGGTATGACGCACACGTTTATCGATATCCTTGTGGCACGCAGCCCGTTCGTTTAATCATTTTTCGACTGGCTTGTGTATTAGCTATTTTACACGGATCAAACAAGACCTGATACGACGGAAATCAACGACCGGAGTGACGTACAATGCTTAGTTGGCTTTTGGTGTAAATATATTGGTTTATTTCATCGAAATGTCCTAAAATACCTAGCCATACATCGCTCTATTTCATGTTGTTGAAATGGGTAAAATAAGGACAATCATTTGGAGGGCCATAACTTGACAGATAGAAATGAACACCGTTAAAAGTGATTTAGGAAGAGTGACAGAAGTTGCCAAAGCGCATCACATATTTCAAACGATTGGGACAAACCGCTGAAGGACCCGGCTAAAATCCGATTGGCTTCTGAGCGGTTTTGTAGGCTTTTTGACGCAAGAGTAATTCTTGACCATTTGGCAACCAGGAATCGTAACTGTGAATTTCGGACTTGTAAAAATGTAAGTTGCCTTTTGTTTGTAAAAGGTTTCACCTTCCAAATGTTTGTTCATTATTTTGAACTCCCAAGCCCTCCGCGCAGAAATAATGCAATACGACAGCTGCATCGGTAAACACGTATCGTTCACATTCGCAAATTGACGTTTATTATCTGTTTTATTCAGTATCTCGACAACACGAGTTTTGAGATTGTTTATCACAGCTGCACATATTAGGCGCAACACTTCGACTTGAACACACAAATGAAGGTTTTTCCATAAGTGCCATGTTCGAAAACTCGGTTTTTTGCATTGTTTGTCTTTGTCGCTCTTTGTATGTCACTAGGAGAATAAAATACGACAATCTGTATTAAACTTACCCATACTCCATACTGTTTTGCCGTGTTCCTGATGGGGGTTGATGTAGTTGGCATCACTGAATGCGTTGTAACTTGGGATCTGAGAACTTAATGAAATCAATAAATACGTGCATAGGGATAACTGGACAGAAGTCATATTTTTCCATGGCAATCAATTGTTTCCTTACTAGTCGCGCACCAGTAACATCCGAAAATGAGTCTACGTCCAGAAATAAGTCCACGCCAAAAATTTCTCAAGGTTCGTTCTATTCCGAAACAAACATTGCGTGTGTAGTCGTTGGGAAACAGGGCTCTCGTATTCCCCGGTAGTACTCCGAGCGGGGAACTGCCAGTATGGTGACAACCTTGCGATCATTTCGGGAATCAAAGTCGCAGTGTAGTTTTCCGGTGGTTGGCGGGAAAATGGGCCAAAGCTGGATGAAACGGCCGCGTTTTATGCATCCGTGATAGCTGTGTAACCCTTTTAGGTACTGCCTTCCACTCAGCCCAAAGTGTGCATACCCGTTAGCGCGCCAAAACCTTTCTTTTGGATCCTCCGTGGTGCCTCTAGAAACGACCTCGGGCCCAATGGCAACTAAGGTTTCTATTGTCTCAGAGCCCGTAGTCAAGTCCCCATATCGGCCATCGATAAGTACATTTGTATGGAAGCTTGCCCCACAACATCCCTGGCCAAGGGAACAACCGGAAAATACAAGTTCAAAAACCCAGTTACCTTCTGCAAACGTACTAATTATTTTGCTTCGTGTCTCATTCATTTTTCTAACCCCGAATGATAACCATGTTGCATATATTGCTGATCATCATGAAGTTTATCGTTCGTGAAATTAGTCGCAGCATAATTGGTTGATGTTGATCCTCTGTTTGGTACGGACGTGGTATCACCCGTCATGTCCTCATGACTATATATATTTGAAAGTTCAGCATGCATTACCTGACAGCGGTACAGGCGATAGCAACTGACTTTTTCCTCCGCAACTGTTACAGGTGAGCCTTCTGTTTTTCAGGACTGTCGACTTCGTCAGTTAAGTCACCTGACTCCTTACTTGTCGAACCGGAACAATGGCATGAAAGACTGTGACAGAGTTCATAGCGGCTATCTTTGTACATCGTCGTTCCATATGAGGGATGTTCTGAAATCAACCTTATTAACCCTGTGGACTGTGATCCCTTTCCGGCCTCTCTACATTGTAATTCTGGAACAACCGGGCACTTCTTGGTGTGCTTTTTCGCACATAAATTAGGAAACACATGGGAAAAAATCGCATATACCCACCGAAGAACTGCAGAAAGTACCTAAATGAGGCACGATGTCCAACAACCTCACCAAACCAGTGACGACGAAATCCACCGCCAAAACTGTCGGCCATAATTAGAATGCAGTAAAACATGTGGAATATCTAAATTCGTAACAGCCTGGTTACTGGAAAATAAATGTCAATAATTATTATTATCGTGGTTTTTATTCACAAGATATTGGTTGGAAATTGTCATACTTTCACCATTGGAGTGTATTTTGTGTCTAAATTCAGTCGGAGTCAAGGTAATAAGTACTCTGAAATGAGGCCTAACAGAGACTCCCTTAGGAATTTTTTTAAATTTGTGATAGATCTCTGGATATTTCCACAGGTTTTTATTGTTTTGGGGGCATCGCATTGGATTTCTTTACCGTCGCCTAGGTGACACTCATGTGACGGTCCAGTGTCCCTTCGTGCTGCCTGGGAAGCTTGCTAGTATCTTAGAGGTAGACATAACTGCTCCCTTGGGTGCTACGAATTTTTCATTTGTACTTATCACGCACTTGAGTTAACCGATATAAAACAGCCTACATTGGAGTAGGAGGCCGATCCACTTCAGCCGCAACTGTGCAAGTTTACCACTTGTGATAATAATAATAATAATAATAATAATAATAATAATAATTGTATATTTCGGATGCGCCCGAAGCATGCTAGAATGCATGATCAGATGATTATAGTGATGCCGGAATGACAATTCACAAAAGGGTACAACAAGTGCATGCAGAGTATCAGAGAGAGTGTTACAGTGAACTAAAACTGTATTAATGCCCGGCAAATTTGAAGGTCAAGGTCAAATGATGTCAGTTGGTCTGGAGTGCATGCATAAGTGGTATATGAAATAATTACCACTAGTGGAAATTCGAACATATTCAAAGGAAATGTTTTTGGTGCGCTACAGAATATGAGAGGCATATGGATAGAAATCTCGTCGAAGCGTTCGGTGAATTATTTACTTTACGACAGGTATGTCAAGAAGTATTAACATGGAAATATATCAGTCTGCAAAGATGGTAGTATATAAAGTGGTGGCTGTATACTGGAGGAATCATATATGTGGCAAACAATTGCATATTTCTTGGGAGGGATACTACCAGAGTGATGGTGGCAGGGAACGGCCGGAGGAAAACAGGTGAGGGTGCGGCAAGTTGTTAACTTAATGTAGGGTTGGTATGAAATGTCAAAGCGGAAGTGGAAGACTAATCAATATTGACCGTGTGATTACATCCATAATACAGGTATTGAGTTCTGCGAGAGGAAAGGTAAAGTAATCCACAGATAAGTGTACGTCAATAGATGAATGCTGTGTTGTATGTACCATGCAAAAATGACAGATCAATAAAACTGCCCAGGTATATCGCGGGAAGCGGCCGTGGATCAACGAATATAGAAATAAAGTGTATCAGCCGGTGCAGATAGTGATGTGATTGAGAGGCTGCATACGGGGTCAGTTTCGGTAATATAACACGAATGCAACATCTGGAAGATCAAAGGTCTCGATAACGGTGATGGTATAGTAAGTAGACGGTGAGTGTCACATTTCTAATGACCAATTTGACAGGTGTAACAAATGATGGGAACGGAGCGGCAATGCAGCATGGGAAGTGTATCGAAGACGTTCAGTCGTGGAGGGAACGCAGTGATCTACAGAGCCTGAACACTCGATGCAACAGCATTGCGGATGCGATCGGATGGACCGATGAAGAGTGCAGGTAGTTACTAATTACTTCGCTGCCCACTGGATATACTGGAAACTGCACCAGTCGAGCATTGATATGTACGCAGTCGGGCACTAGTCTCTAGCTAACGGACCTCGTATCGGCTATTTCCATCGGACACATAGTACAACCACTGAAAATTCGTGGCAATCATTAGCACAGCTAATCCAGCGGCCCCTAATTCACAGAAGCTGCACTCCACTACCGGGCACAAAAGTAAGCATGCCATTCCGACTGCCTCCAACAGGCGTCACACTGTTTACGCCGACTTCGGTACCGATTGTCAGTGTCCCGTTTTTGCGCTCTTGGAAGAAGACTCGCGTGCAAACGTTCTTGGTGAAGGATGATGGATTTACCACCTCTGGCCCGTAAACAGAAACCAGTGGCTCCTGTGAGCGGCTTTTGCCCTCTCCTATCCCTGATCGTCCAGTATCATTCAGAGATTGTGCGCACACTAAGCTTTCCTCAAATCGCGTTGCAGATGTGCCAAACGCGCACAGGCACCGTGCTTGAAGAACCATTTTTCGGTTAGCCCACTGGTCCTTCGAAAGCAGACTTAGAAACTCGAGCCAGTTGGGAATACAGTGGTCGATTGTTTCGTTCTTGTATACCTTTGGCCAAGCCCCGGCAGAATCGTCTACAAAATGATGGCGAACCACGACTAATGACGGAAACAAACCACAGCCGGAGAGTGGGGCAGAGTCTGCACCTCACTTTGTATATGGCAGTTGCTCCTACCGAAGGTAACGAGGGGGTCTACCTGTGAATTGAAAGAAGCTTACCAGTACTTGAGCAACACAAACAACTTTTATCTAGTATTCATTAACTCCACAGTCCCGGATAATAACAAGGTCCTCATACGATCAAGGATATTACCAGCCACAGGATGTTTAGCGAAAAATCCATCAGTACGTAGGAAGTTTTACCCAAACTCAGGTAGCCACAGTACGAACTACCGTTTGACGTCCTACGGACTTTTCGAGACGGAATAGCTTGCACCACTCAAGCTGAAAGGGATGTCCCCTTCCACTGCCCAGTGAACCATCTCCCGGCTCACCCGCAGTAACATGTGCATAAAGTTGTAAGGATTTGTATTTTGAACCCAATCCCTTTTTCCTTTCTCCCACTATCCAGTGAATTATCCTACAGCTTGCCTGGGGCTCTCAGGTACCAAGTAAATCACAAGATCTGGGACCTTCTGAGCTTCAGCCTCTTGCGTGTGTAGTACTTCAAGATATCAAGGTTTGTAAGTCCCGCGCCGGTAGAATTTTTGAAAAGGATCTGTGTTGACCCAAGTTTCTGAAGTGTATTGCAGGTTAATGAATGGTATCTCGCGCTACCGTACGTGCCAGAGTAACCCCGAGGTAAACCTTCTATTCGGTGAATCTTTCTGCTTATCCTCCTCTGAAACATTTGGAGTTTGTGTGATACCTACCACACGTATATTTGAACATTCATAAACCGCAGGTGGCTTCGTACCGAATACCTCTTATTGGCCGGTAACCTGCTGTTATTGTACGCATATCGTGACGCGTGAGGTGTATCTCTGTCTGGCCGCTGGATGTAGGGAGCAAGTGGACAAATGTATCGAGCGCGATGTATGCAGCCGGTGGGCCCGCGAAGACCGTTCTGGGATTGGTAAGGATGTGAATCCGCTACGGTGTAACAACAGCTGCGTCGAATGAGTTCGCGGTCTCTGGAAGGAGGCTGCAAGCTGGCTCATTTAACACAATATGAACGGTCTGAATTCCAACTTCTTCTTGAAGACTGTAGAGGCGCTGCGCAAAGGTCACCATCGCTCGATGCTTTGGCAGTTTCGCGTGTGGGAGCCCAAGGAAAGCCTGATAGGACCGCCGTCGAAGTATCAAGAATCCAAGCAGGCGGTTGCCCCTTACCAGCCGCGTTCACTCCTGTGTGGCCGGCTGTTACAAGTGAGTTGGTGACGCCGAAACCCGAGAAGGAGCAAGGTAGAAAGAAGGAGAATCGGAAAGAAGCGATGGACAAAATCACGGATATGAAGGAATCTGAGGACCCGGAAATCTCCGCTTGCAAGAACGGAAAACAACATCGCACGACCAATAATGGCCGAATTTTTGGACGAGCTTTTCAGAGGTTTGTCGCTGGCCAAGGCAGCACTGATAGCCCGCAACACTGTGGAGATATATCAAGTTACACTTGAAGAAAAGAACGACGTCGATGGTGTACTCACAGGCGAAAACGAGTCTAAGCCCGTTAAGGCATAAAAGAAAGGTCCCATGGGACAGCAGGATGCTGCATCCAGTTGTCGGTTTACTTCTCCGGCAGCTACTAGTGAGCAGTGTAAGCCATCGGGGGTAGTGGTAATTTGGGGCTCATTGAAAGATGAAAATCGTCAGTGCTGTCAACTGGAGGACGGCACAACCTTCATCAGCTTGGGAGTTAAGACAGCTCCCTTTGGGATGGGTCGGGAGGGGTCGGTAATCCTAGATCACAAGCGGAGTCCATGCACCCAGACGGTGGACACCAATGCAAAAAACTTATCGCCACCTCCGGCTTTGCGCCCGAGACTCAACCAAAGCTGAACAAAAAGAAGCTATTGGGCTTCGAATCAAATGCAGTGGAGCTATACACCAACGCATGTGGTATCAGAAACAAGTGGATGGAGCTTTTCGGAACGCACGGGAGCATAACGCGTCCACAACTGCCATTAAGGAAAAGTGGCTCCTCAAAGAGGGCCACCTGGAGGTAATAATACAAAGTGGGCATGACTGTTCGGGAAGAGGAGTGGCTATTCTCAGTAAGGCAGACTCGAATCATCTGGAATCGCGGGCCACGGCTCGTACCCGAAATATACAACTACTTGAGTTACGCTCAATCTCCAGAGCGGAAGGGTAAGTGTGGTTTGTGCGTACAGGGCCCCAGGTACAAACCCAAAAGATGACAATAAACTTCTGCAAGCACCTACCACGCTAGTTAGAGAAGCCGACAAGGCCCTCGTGGTTGAAAACTTCAACCTGCCGTCCATAGCTTGAGCAGCTGAGGCATGTACCCCGGGAACCCAAGATGAGGGGTATTTACTATGGCTGCATTCGAATGCTCTGCTCCAACACATGAGAGAAGATACCAGTTATAGAATTGGCTGTACGCCGTCTTTGTTGGATCTAGGTACAATGAACCATGATAATGATGAAGCGGAAAGCCAGATTCACTCTACGTTGATAAAGAGTGAGCTTGTCAAAATCACTCTTTGCATGCGCAAACCCAAAGTAGCCTCGCAGTTGACCAGAAGCTTTGCGAATGTGGGCATCCCCGGGCTCCAAAATAGAGCGGCCAGTCGAGCATGGGACATAGCGGAAGATGCTAGTTCGGGAGAACGCTGACAGGTTAGGGAAGTTCTCCTTTTGCACTACAAAAATGTTTGCTCCTTTGAAGCGTAGGAAGGGCGAGGGCATGCCGGTGTGGTAGACGGCTGCAACGGGCTAATCAGTCAGGCTTAGAATCCGTGGTTGGGCTCACTTCAATGCTTCCTGTAGGGACAGGAATGGATTCGATACACCAAGCATAGAAACGAGATGGTGAACCTCTTGCGACCTGCTAGGCGCAAAGATGAAATGAAGCGGGCCTAATGCGTCAGAAAGCGTCCAAAGAAGTACCACAGCTAATCGCATCCTAAGAGTTCCCTGAGAGGTGCAGTGAGACCGCCGACGACCCAGGATCATGGAGGGGCGGCAGACTACCAAGGCGAACCCGATGCTCTGGATAAGTGTCAGCTGTGTGCAGAGAAATGATAACCGCTTGCTTGCAGGATCTGACGAGGCGAGTATTCCAACTGCAGTAACAATAAAATCCTTCAGAGGCAAGAGTGCGCAAACAGCTGAAAGAGTCAGATAGCAGTCAGTCTGTCGGGCCGGGTGATATCCATCCTGCTAGTATTAAGCTGCCGGCAGCTATCTCTCCTTTTTCGGTACACAAGTTTCTAAGGAGAGCCACGGTCAAGAGAAGCCAAAAGAGGGCCTCGCCGTGGAAGGGGAAGCTCCAGATATGTTACCCTTGCCAGCATCCTATGCGAAGTGCCAGGGTGGGTCATCCGGGCGCAAGTCTGCGAGCGCCTTAAGCAGTAGACTGCGCCTTACCCAGCTCAGCATACATTTTTTTAAAACAGGTCAAGCTTGACCGATTTCTTGAGGCTCTGGACATAGTCACTCGAAAACTGGATAAAGGTAAACAGGCACAAGTATTCCACCTTGACTTTAGCAAGGCATTTGACTCAGTGAGACATCGGCTTCTGCTTATCAATCTGAGGTCATTTGGTATTAATGGTTAGATTCAAGAATGGTTGAGGGACTTCCTTACCGGTAGGACGTTTTGTAACGAACGCTTGAGCAACGCGTAGCCAAATTTACAACGGATCCCGAAATCAAAAGACGATTATCCGCGATATTCTACGATACTAGATCATTACATGAACAATGACATCAAAAATATACAAACCTCAATAATACGACCACAAGGACTCAACAACGAGAAACCGAATAGCAGCGTGTGAGCAAACAGCACGTGCGTCACGCAGGTCCTGAACAAGGATGTGCCAAAGTAGCGCTCTGGGCACGAACAAACAACAATTGGTCCATAGAAACAACTAGTTCGTAAAAACAAGTCAATAGTGTAGGCAAATGGGTGATGTTAGGAAAAACACTGAATCGCGAGGGAAAAAGGGGGATTTTCTACCACCGGCTGTTACACCGCCCACCAAAATCCTCCTGGATCCCTAGCAGAGTCAAAGGTTCGGTATAAATCTACCGATTCCTTCTACCTGTCTAGGCCTTGCTGTCAGTGCGCGCGCCTAATGCTCGTCGTCAACTTTCCACCACTGGTAGCAACTGACCCATTGGCTACATAGACGTGAGGCTAGTCTACATCTTCCACGAGACCAAATGACCGATGGCATGCGTGAAGGGGCCACATAGATGCTGTCCTCGTAAAAGGCCGCCCTGTTCTGGACGTATGTGCTTGAGTGAGTGTGTGTGAGTGTGTGGGTGTGCCGTGGTGTACAATGGAATCACAGGTATGATTACACATCAAAGGAGGACTTTCTGCAATGTCAACAAAAGACTGTGTGGCAAGAAACGAGTAAAACGTAGGCACTTGTGTGACCTAAGCTCCGCTACTTCTACATATGCAAGGGGCATTCGGTGACCAACAAAAAGCAAACAACGAACACTGCCACATGTTTGATGGGGTTACGGGGTGTGGAGAGCGTCGTGCTTGTGTGTATGTGTCGGGATGTACAATGGGATCGCATTCATCACCACTTATCGGACAAAACTCTGTAATGTCAACGAAAGACCGCGAGCACTGTAGCGTGTTTGACGGAGACCGTGTGGTATATATGGTGTTGTTTTATCCACCTCGATGACTAGTGTGAAAAGGTCTACTGGGCCCCGGGGTTATCAGCTCCTCCGCCTCCGCTGTCGAGTAGGTTATACTGCGTATGTCACGAATGAGCACTCCGTTAGCTGTCTTCACCTTCACCGTTCTTATCACTCCGTCAGTGCTTTCGATGGTTTCCGTAACTACCCCCAAAGACCAAGTGCTGAAATGTGAGCGTTCGTCGGCGATCATAACCACATCCCCAACTTTGAATGGCCTTGTTTTGGCCAGCCACTTCCGTCGAGTCTGCAAAGCCGGTAGGTACTCCCGCAGCCATCGCCTCCAGAAGACCTTGGCCAGATAGTTCGCTTGCTTCCATCCGCGGAGGTAGCTCCCGCGAAGGTTTACCGGCCCTTGGAAAACCTCGTTCGACCTTTACGTCGAAAAGTCGCTCGGGGTGAGCGCCAGGTGGGTGGGGTCGCCGTTCATTACTGGAACCAGGGGCGGTTGTTCAGGACTCTCTCCACCTCAGTCATTACTGTGTTTAGCGTCTCGTTGTCGGGCGGCTGCTGCTCCATGATTGACAGCAATATCCGTCTGGCGGACCGAATCATGCATTCCCATACGCCGCCTCGGTGGCTGGCCTGTGGGGGGTTGAAATGCCATCGTATGCCGTAGGCCACGGTTCGATCCTGCAGTTCGTCCCTGTTTATGTTCTTGTACCAACGCTGCAATTCCTGGTGAGTGCCCACAGAGTTCGACCCATTATCTGAGTATATATCGGCCGGTACGCCTCTTCGGTTGATAAATCTTTGCAAGGCCCGTAGAAACGAATCGGTCGTCATCGAATGTGCGACTTCTAGGTGTACCGCACGTGACTTCATGCACGTCATGATACATCCATATCGCTTTTCTAATCTTGTCCTGCACTTGATCCATAAGGGCCCGAAATAGTCCAACCCGGTGTCGCTGAACGGCCACTAGTTCTTAGTCACCCTGCATTCTGATAGTGGGGCCGTGAGTTGTTTGCCCGCCGTGGCATTGCGTCTCCTGCATTGCACACACCGTCGGATTACGCGTTTTACAGTCTCTCGTCCTCTCAACAACCAAAGGCGCTTTCGGATGACGCTCGTCACGTGACTTTCCCCGGCATGCCCCTCCACGGCGTGGACGTGTTGAATCATTAGCTCTACTACAGGTTGTCTCGCAGGCAGCAGTATAGGATACTTTGTGTCGAAGTTCAGGTGGGCGTTGGTCAGCCTACCATCCACCCGCAGCAGTCCACTGATGAGTTTGGGGTTTAAACGCTACAATTCGCCTCTTGGAGCTGGTACGTCTTTGATCTCCAGTTCCACTTCCGTAGGGGGTTTTAATTCGAACACGGGCCAGTCCTGTTTGGGCAAGTGCAGGAAGTTTGGCCCTCTCGTCCACGTGCCTAGTTGCCTGAAGTTGTTCGCACCTCGGGAGCACAGGTCGGCCGGATTATTGCCAGACCGGACATGATTCCACTGGTTCGTGGCTGATTCATCGTGGACAATCGTGAGTCGGTTAGCAATGAAAGAACTAAACCGGCTCCGGACGTTGTTGGTGTAGTAAAGTACTATCGTGGAATCCGTCCAGAAGCTAACCGACCAAATGTAGGGGTCGAAACATCCCTTCACAGCTTGCACCGCCCTGGCTGCCAACAAGGCTGTGCTGAGTTCAAGGCGTGGGATTGAGACCGACTTCAGTGGAGCAACGCGGGCTTTGGCAAACAGGATCTTCGTGGTATATTGTCCATCTTCTGCGCACCATCTTCCGTACACCACAGCTCCATAACCGACTTCGGATGCATCGGAAAAGGCATGTAGTTCTCCAGTCCGCGTCGTATGGCCAGGAGTCAAACATCGTTGGATCCTTATGTCCCCTAATTTCTTCAGGGTGTTTAAAAATTCTTCCCACTCCAACCGGTCCCCTCAGTCCAGTGACTGGTCCCAATCAACTTTCTTACGGCACAGCCGCTGCAGCAAGATCTTTCCGGGTAGCAGCCATGGTGAGACGAAACCGAGCGGGTCGAACAAACTTGAGACAGCAGATAGTATGCCACGACGGGCTATTAGCAGCTCGGGAACGTCTACCTCGAAAACAAAGTCGTCCGTTTCCGCGTCCCATTGTATTCCCAAAGTGCGTTCGGTAGGGAGTGGAAAGCCATCCAAATCTCTTACCCTTTCGGCCTTCTCGTGGTGCAGAATGACCTCGAGCACTTCTGGAGCGTTCGAAATACATTTTGTTAGACGAAAGCCGCCCTCATCTAGCAATCTTGTCAGGGCTCTGAAATGCGCTAGAGCTGATTCCATATCATCGAATGGTCCAAGGTAGTCATCGACGTAGAAACTCCTGCTGACGCTATCTACTACCGTCCGATGGACTAGATCGCCATGTTTGTTCGCTGGTTCCCGGAGGGCGTAGTTCGCACAAAATGGTGACGATATGGCTCCGAAGGGGTGGACGGTCATCCTATAATTCACCACTGAGTCGTCCCGGTTGCTCTCTTCCCACCACGGGAAAAGCAACGCATCTCGTTCTTCTGCCGGAATCTTCACCTGATGATACATCCCCCTAATGTCGGCAGACAAAGCCACTTTATTCGCTCTGAAACGGCACAAAACACCGATCAGTTGTGTGGTCCATTCAGGCCCTATCGTAGGCGATCGTTTAACGACTTGCCCTGGAACTGGGCCGCACAGTCGAAAACCACCCGCAGATTTTCGGGTTTCTTGGGGTTCGTAACCGTGTGGCGAGGCAGATACCAGATACCTTTTCGGCCGTCGGTGTTGACAGGCACCTTTTTAACGTAACCGAGGGCTTTGTTTCGCTTCAATTAATCCGCGTACCGTTCCCACAGATTCCGGTCTCGAACGAAGCTTCTTTCAGTCGTAGTATTCTTTGGAGAACATAATTTCTGTTTTCAGTCCACGGGTCGACAGATGTGCGCCATGAGAGGGGAAACTCGAACTGTTTTTTGAGGCCTCTAGTGCCTTGCCGTACCGTTTGTAGAGCGAGGTGATCCTCTTGAGACAACGTTGGTCTCTCGTCCCCAATGCCATGAAACTCCTTTTCATACAGCCACTGCAAGTGGTACTCCATGAGGTCCGTTTTGGTGGATAGGTAATTCACGGAACCACGTACCCCTACTGGACCGTATAACATCCATCCCAGAGCCGTGCGTACGACACAAGGTGCCTGGCGGTCGCCCACTCTCTGGTCAAGCACCAAATGCGCCTCTCGCACGTCGCAGCCGATGGGGAGATCCACTTCATCATCTTCCCAGTCTACAACGGTTACATCCTGCAGGGGGGGCCACCGAGTCAAGATTGCGTTCACCGACCTTGGTGCTCGCATGCGGAGATCCGCTAACGTGAATGCCCCCGTTGGTTCAATTTCCTCGTTAGTGTCTAAAGAGATGAGTTGCAGCCTCAATCCACCGGCAGTCATTACCTGTGTTCCGCCCACCGTGCTCACTGCCAACGACGTCGCACCTTTAGCGAGTTGGTGTTTGTCAGCAAACCGCTCTTTCACTAAAGTGGTGTCGGATCCACTATCGACGAAAGCCAACGCTTTGACCACACCAGTCGGGGTCACTACTCCCACGGCCACTACGCCTAAACGCACCGGTTTACTGGCAGATCGTGACGTTCAACAAATAACTCTGGGTTTGGCACTCCTCTCGGGTAAGGTTGCTCTCGCCTGATGCAACAATCGATGGTGTCTGCCCGTGCAGCCCTCGTAACCACATCGATTCCTTGTCCTACAGGCTGCTGCCCGGTGCGTGGTGTTGAGACAAATAAAACACGCACCTGCAATTCTCGCCAGTCCCCACCGTTCGTCTATTGTGGCGTTGCCGAACTTGGGGCATTCTGGTAGGCCATGGCTAGTAACACAGGATCTGAAATTGGGTTGCGCCGTAGCATCGCGTGAAATGACGTGCGTATTGGTCCAAGGCTGGTATTTTGGATGTTCCCGTGCAGGGGTTTGGGCTTGGTTATTACTGGGCTTGTTTGCCCGATTGCTGTCCCGGATGAGTCGGCCAAACCTGCTGTCAGCTATCTTGGTTTGCCTGTCCAAGTATTCGGTCAGGTTTTCGAAGTTAGCTTCCCTGTAGCTTCGGCTTATCCGTTCTGCTTCTTCCGCCCACCGACCCTGTAGTTCGGGAGGAAGGTGACGGCTTATGTTTTTCAAAGTGTGCATTGCATCTAGGTCAGCCCTGTAACCTAAATGGTCGAGGGCTACTGAGCAGTTTTGCATCTTGATCACCAGGTCAGCCATTGTACAGACGTCGCCCTTGGTTCCCTTTGCCTCTACCATCACGCCCTCTATTGATTTACGGGCTACTTTGAACGGTTGGCCAAAGAGGTCCCTTAGAATCTTCCTTGCTCTTGCGTAGCCTTTTTCCGGGTCGAGCATGGTACACCCGTCGATAGCCTCTCTTTCTCGGCCTCGACAGTAGTGAGTAAGGTAGAGAAGCTACTGCCCAGAGTCGGTTACCTTATTTTCAACAAACGTCTCGAACTGCTTGACAAACTTGCAGTATTGCTCAGCTCGCCCGTCGAAAACCGTTAGTTCCACTCTAGGCAAATCGATCGAAGGTGGTTTGTAGTCGGCGACCGGCGTGGGGTTCCCCATCTAATTGCACCCTGATCCATCGCAGGTGTCGTAGTCGCTGGTCTCATGCTCTCGCTCTTTCTGTGTACACTTCTTTTCTGCTTCATGTGCCTGTAGTCTAGCTGATAGTAATTGTTGTTCTAGGTCTAGTATTCGCAGTCTATATAAATCAACATCCTTAGGATCCATATTGCTCTCACTAACACATGAACTAGCACTGACAGGATTAGGCAAACTGACATTAACTAAAGAACCAAATGTACCCAAAACCTCCCCAGAGACTTGCGGTGTTACTTCCTGTCCGGATTCCAATGTTTCCGTCCCTTTTCTTGGCATTTGGCGTGTTTTTCCTCGTTCCAAATTGATCCATTGAGTATTGTAACGAACGCTTGAGCAACGCGTAGCCAAATTTACAACGGATCCCGAAATCAAAAGACGATTATCCGCGATATTCTACGATACTAGATCATTACATGAACAATGACATCAAAAATATACAAACCTCAATAATACGACCACAAGGACTCAACAACGAGAAACCGAATAGCAGCGTGTGAGCAAACAGCACGTGCGTCACGCAGGTCCTGAACAAGGATGTGCCAAAGTAGCGCTCTGGGCACGAACAAACAACAATTGGTCCATAGAAACAACTAGTTCGTAAAAACAAGTCAATAGTGTAGGCAAATGGGTGATGTTAGGAAAAACACTGAATCGCGAGGGAAAAAGGGGGATTTTCCACCACCGGCTGTTACACGTTTCACGTTAGAGTAGGTGACAAGAACTCTGAATTAGGAAACATCCCCAGTGGAGTACCACAGAGTTCCGTACTAAGCCTACTACTGTTTCTTCTGTTTATTGATGATTCAGCCTCAGTCCTGCAGTCACCAAGCTTCTTTGCAGATGACGTGAAGTCAATGGGAGCTGAGGGGAGAGGGGAGCTGCGCAGGGACGTACTTGCCGTTCTTAACCGGACACAGAAGTGGGACTTTCCTCTCAATGCTGGGAAGAGCCACCTTTTGTCACGGACAGCAACAAGCCTGACGGTTGCACACGACCAGGGCCCATTTACTATGGAGACAGCAAACAGGGTGAAAGACCTTGAAATTTTTGTGTCTTGTGATCTTAAGTGGTTGGATCAGTGTGCAGCAGCTGCAAAAAAGGCGCGCGATGAGCTCTTCAGGTTGAGATCAGCTTTATCATGCGGGCAGACAAGGGTTTTTACGCCAGTGTATATGTTTATAATTAGACCTCTTAGAAAACTGTTCAGACATGGTCACCCTTCTGTAAGAAGGATGCCACCTGTTTGGAAGACGTACAACGTCTTGCGACGTGCATGGTTGGGCGTCAGAGGGGCAAGGCGTATGAGCAGAGACTTGAGGACCTCGGACCTTTCTCTGTGGAAAGGAGGAGACCACAAGAGTATATGCAAAATTCGTAATGAAGTGAACGGACAGGACATTTTGAAGTTGCTTCCATCCAGATCTGTGCGGGCAAAAGCAGCAAGAAGACCGTGGCTGAGAAAGAGCACATCATTTGTATTTCTGAAAGGGTTTATACAGTCATGTTAACTCGGAGAAGGCAATTGGTAGACTCGACGACCAGTCACAGGGAGCTTTTGCCGGGCTTGTTCGCAGAGATGCTGATTGTTTGAGGCTCTTCGGCGCACGTGGTTACGGAGCTCTGCCCAACCGTATCACTTGTGACAGCTGCTGAGTCGGCACAGGATCTCATCGAGACATTTAAGGTAATCAAAGACTTTTCTGGGCTCAGACCGGACAGTCAGTTTCATATGGCGCCAGACTCCGGAACAAGAGATCACGAAAATATGATGCAGGAGGATAGCTAGATCTCATTTCTTTGGCAACAGAATAGTAGGCTACCGGAGTAGTTTGCCAATGGAGGTAACAGAACCAGGGACTATCTAGGCATTCAAAGGGGGCCTGGATCACAAGTGAAATAATCAGACTAAAGGGACTTTCTATGCTAGGGTTGGGGATGCAAACTCTGAGCAAGCATACGTGACAAGCGGTGTCCCTCAGGGATCAGTCCCGGGAATACTTCCATTCCTCCCCTACACAAATGACAGGGTTAAATCACTAGAGATTCCGTGTTTCATATTTGCAGGCAGTGTGAAGGTTTCGGATAAGGCTACCGCGAGTTACTTGCTTGAGATGTTGAGGAGGTTGTCAAGTAGGTAAACACACGGGATATGCCGTTAAACGAGAATAAAGGCCACCTGCCAGCCGGATCGTCAGTGAGTTTAACCCCAACTGGAGAAAGGAACGCTCACGACTGCCGCTGTGCAAAAGATAAAAGACTTGAGTTTTATTACCACTACGAATTTCGAAGGGGCGGAGCAGAGAAATCTGGCCTCCCAGGGAGCATGTTAGGATCTCTTTGGAATTGGTCAACGATTTCCTGCCTACAACCAGTGAGGCCTTACTTCGAACACTGCTTCTGGCCTGCGCACCCCTCCTCAAAAAGACTCAGCCTGCCTTTAAAAAGTCCAGCAGCTGGCCAATAGAACGGTAGAGGGTCATCTAGGAAAGATCGACAGCCACAGAATGCAGGACGTGAAGCTCTTTTCTCTAGAACGAAGAAAACTAAGGAGGGGGCCTCAGTGAGGCCTTCAGGATTCTGAAAGGTTTACGGGGACGGAAGCGGGGGGTGTTTTTTTAATGACCCCCGACAAAAGGATAGGGGAGAACAACGTAAAACTACGGCGGGCCCGCTCAGGGCTAAATGAGAGGACAAACTTATTTTGCAATAGGGTAGTTGGAATCAGCCGGCCGAAGAGCTGGTAAGTTTGAAAGACGTAAAATCTTTCAAAATCGCTGGACACTAAGTGGGAGGTGATATTGCCGGAGGAAGAGTTTCACGGCTGGAGGGGAACACCGGGAGTGATATTGTGACAGGCTTCCCGCAGACCAAAGTATGACGGGCTGTTTATGAGGGAATTCTCACGTGGGGGCTGTCTCTCGCACGAAAGGTGAGAAAATGTTTCCATTCTCTTACATTTTAACCTAACTGGACCAGTATAAGATTTTACTGAACTGAACACAAAGGAAGAGCTTACCGAACTCGCTATAGTGGGGACTGATCCAAGTGAAAATCGCTGAGAGAAATCTGGAAGCTTGATTGGCCTTGGCCACTACAGCTTCCGCGCAAAGTGAACTGAACCGAACCAAACTGAAATGAGATCACTTCTGACGGTGAAGTTGCGGTGTGGAGTGTTGGATTATTGAATGATTCAACTTTTTAGGGTCCCTGAATTTTACTTCGCGATTTCCCTAACAAACGAGTCTTTCGGTCTTTTGTACTGCGTGGACCACTCGCACGTAACTCTGATGCACAGTACCGTATGAATATGGTAACCAGAACTGTATTCTCCACAACCCATGAGAACAAACAAGTGACTGGGACAGATAGTTGTTAGCGCGTATTTGGGAGAGTGCTTGAGAGCGCGCTCAAGCGCAACGGTCAAAAGGCAACCGCGCTTGGCAGTCGGAGTTCAGTTAAACTACAAACGTGTTAAGAGTGTAAACGAAGGTGACTTTGGCCACAAACTGTTATGCGATGAATTAGTGAACGAGCAAGATGCGTAATATAACTCACAGAGGATTTGTCACGGGGTTTTACGCTTCTGTTTCATTTTTAGCGGAGATTCCACAGAAAAACTGCGCAGGGGTGGATTACTACCTAGTGTGCACACCATCAAATTAGCGACTAAAGCTCAATCAGCCGTGGACATTATCTGCCTGTGCGAAAAGAATGGAACTGGACAAGAACCAATTTGTTTCTGTTCGGTTGAGTTTGCACAGGACAGGTAATGGCCACGGCCAGTCGAGCGCCCAGAATTCCTTCGATGGTATGCACACCAGTTATGCACCCACCACTGCCGAGTGTATTTCGTTGAACCCCCGCCAATTATGAGAGGGAAACGGAAAACCTCATCGCACTTCAACTGCGAGGGACATTGTGCATCGCGAGCGTTCACTGAGACTGCTGTAAGGTTGATTAGACCTTACTTCGCGGTTTCCTTAGTAAACGCGTGCTTCGGTCCTTCGTACTGCGTGGACCACCTGAACGTTACTCTAATATGCGGCACTGCACAAATATGTTAACCAGAACAGTATTCTCCACGACCCGTGATAACGAGAAGGCGATTGGGAGAGATAGTGGTTAGCGTGTATTTGGGAGCGTCGTGAGAGCGTGCGCAAGAGCAACGGTCAAATGGCAACCGCGCTTGGCAGTCAGCGTTCAGTTAAACAATAAACGTGGTAAAAGTATGAACGAAGATGGCAACCGTTACAGGGGCCTTCTCCTAGAAGTCCGACGGAGTTGGGCTTCGATCGTGATGGTAGACCGGAATTATCGGTTGTCCAGGAACTCCTCATAGCTTGTCCGTTATATTGTTGGTGACGTCGAACGACTGCTGATGAGTTTACCGGTGCCTGCACTCTCGAGGTCCAATGTGCGTAGGTCCAACTGTGTTTTGGCGCCCACGGGTCTCATACGAATGCAAGCCGGAAAATGCCTCGTCAGGTCCATCCAAAAAGGCGTCCAGTTGCCGTCTCCAGTGCCAGGCTGACCAATCGTCCCGTTGTCCAGTGAGCGGTTGGCTCCTTGAACGTGCACGGGAGTCAGCCAGGCTACGGATGAAGCCAACGTGACTGTGTAGATCCGTCTGAGAGAGGGCAAGGTAAACTGGAACAAAATAGCGCCTGAGGGCGCCGGCGGATGTTGGACCGTAATAACAACACACAAACGATGTTCGGTGTTGTTGTAGTCGCTAGGAGACCAGAAGAAAATGAAATCATAACTACCGATTGTAATTTCACAGGTCTGTTTTTTGGTAAATCCATGGCGAACTTCCCAACTTATTGCTAACAGTCGGTTGTAAAAATCGTCACGAAATCGGCGAAGCGGACGGGATTTCGTAGTTGGCGACCGCGACGGCTACTTCGCGTTGCGGGTACGGTTGGAGAATCTGATGGACTAGCTGTCGAGTCCTCACTGGGCGTAATTGGGGGTGGTTCGAGTGGTAACTCGCTCGATGCAGGTGACTGAGCGACTTGAGTGGGTATAAATTGGCCGAGCGGCTTGCACTCAATGACGGCAGGCTTGAGACGGTCGATAGATACGGTGTCGTGTCGTCCGTTGATATCTATGACAAATGTTTTTGTCCTACGTTGTATCACCCGAAACGGGCCAGTGTATGGCGTTTGTAGTGTTGATCGAACGCCATCGACGCGAAGGAATACATGAGTAGCGGTTCCTAACGCAGTTGGGACATAACTTGTAGACTGTTGTTCACGCGGCGGACTGGCCTTGAGCACTCGCATGTGCTGCGAAAGGCGCTGAGCATAGTCGCCGTAGTCGAAAGTCACTGTTGGTGAGGGGGCTACCAACTCCCCAGGCAGACGAAGTGTACAGCCATATACTAGTACGGCCAGTGTTGTGTGTAACTCTTCCTTAACGGTACTACGCAGGCTTAAGAGTGCTAATGGTAGTGTTTCACTCCAAAGGGGGTTACCGTTTGCTCGAAGGGCGGCTTTTAATTACCGGTTGAAACGCTCAACCATACCATTGGCCTGAGGGTGGTAAGCTGTCGTCTTAACGTGTTGGCAACCGAGCGTAGCGAGTAGGCTGCCGAAAGCGCCGTCAAAGTGTGGACCACGATCGGCGGTCACTACTGCGGGGCAACCGAAATGACTTACCCAACCGGTCAGAAAAGCTTTCGCGGCCTCTTCCGAGGTGGGACGGGGGATAGGGATGGCCTGCGGCCAGCGAGTAAAACGACCCACGCATGTGAGTATGTAAACGTACCCAAGCGAAGGTGGGAGTGGTCCTACGAGGTCGACGTGCACATGATGAAAACGTGTTCCAGGTTCTGGGAACCTGGCTAACGCTGCCTTAGTGTGCCTATGGGTCTTAAAACGTTGACACTGCAGACAAGCACGAGCTCATTGACGGACATCTCGTTTGACATTGTGCCAAACAAAACGCTCAGTTATCAGTTTCACCGGGGCAGTCACACCCGGATGAGCCAGATTATGAAGTGTCAGGAACGTAGGATAACGGTGGGCAGCAGGAACTACTGGCCTAGGGCGACCTTGCGACATATCGCACACGACGGTATTCCGGGAAGCTGGGATAGGCACTGTGGTTAAACTCAAAGAACCGTTTTGCCGAAGTTGTTCGATGTCAGGGTTCATAGTTTGAGCCTGTGCCATCGCGTCTAAGTTGATGTTAGGCGTTTGTGACAGACTTAGTTGATATACGCGCGATAAGGCGTCTGCGACAAGATTAAGTACCTCAGAGACGTGTCGTATGTCCACAGTAAACTGTGAGACAAAGTCTAAGTGGCGAATCTCGCGTGGTGAGTATCGATCCGCAGCTGACTTCAGTGCGTAAACCAAAGGCTTGTGGTCTGTAAACACCGTGAACGAACGGCCTTCGAGGGCATGTCGAAAATGACTAATTCCCAAGTAGATGGCTAATGACTCTCTACCGAACGTGCTGTACCCTGATTCCGCGGGTTGTAGGCGCTTGGAGAAGAATGCTAAAGGTTGTCAAGAGTCATCTACGAACTGTTGCAGTACTGCTCCAACCGCTGTGTCCGAGGCATCCATCACTACCGAAATAGGAGCCAAAGGGTCGGGGTGTGTAAGGAGTGCTGTGTTGGCGACAGCATCTTTGACCAAGGCGAATGTGGCTTGTGCCGTGTCGGGAAACACGAACTTCCGCTTACCTCCGCGCAACAGGTCGGTGAGGGGTTGCATCATTTCCGCACAGTGAGGAATAAATCAGCGGTAGAAATTCACCAGGCCGGCAAATGGACGCAACTGGCCAAAAGATTGGGGTTCAGGGTAGTCGCGAGTAGCGGAAACTTTATCTGACAGAGGGCGGATACCCGAGGATGAAATAGAATGTCCTATGAAAGTGATATCAGACCGGCCTAATTCGCATTTCGCGATATTGATCGTAACGCCGTGCTGGCTAAGGCGTTCGAAAAGTGCTCGTAAGTGTGTGGCGTGCTCTTGCTCTGAAGAACTCGCCACCAAAATATCATCCAGTTATACGTGGACATTTTCCAAACCACGAGTTGCCTCGTGCATGAACCGTTGAAAGGTCTGGGCTGCATTGCTGAGTCCAAACGGCATTCACAGAAACTCGAACAGCCCGAAAGGTGTAGTGACGGCAGTTTTAGGGATATCGGCCTCTGCTACCGGGATCTGGTTGTACGCACGAACCAAATCGGTACGGCTGAAGACGGAGCGACCTGATAAAGACGAAGTAAGATACTGTATATGGGGAATCGGGTATCGGTCCGGGACGGTGACTTTGTTAAGCGCTCCGTGATCACCACAGGGTCGCCAGTCGCCACTAGACTTAGGGACCATATGAAGGGGGGAAGCCCAAGGGCTACTAGAAGGGCGTATTATACCCAGTTCTAGCATATGTTCGAATTCAGCCTGTGCAACACGAAGCTTGTCTGGTGCTAACCGACGCGGCCTACTGAACACTGGGGGTCCCTTAGTATCGATATGGTGAGTGACACTGGTCGTCACTGCTGGGAGAGGCCCGGCCTGCCGAAACATGGCCGGGTAGGCGGCAATGAGTTCGCCATAAGGTTGGTGTGCCGGTGGTTGAACGTAGAAGGGCGTGACGTGATTCACTCGCGAATTATGACCCGCAACAGCAAGAGTGGTCTGACGATCTACCACTCTGCGGCGCCGTGCATCAACTAACAAGTCAAAGTGTTGCAGGAAGTTAATGCTCAGAATTGGGTACGGGACGTTGGCGATGATGAATACCCAAAGAAAATTACGCTTTAAACCCAAGTTTAAGGTGAGCGACCGCTGGCCAAACGTTGGGATGACCGTGCCATTAGCGGCGCGTAGTGTTTGGGCCTGCGGTGTGCTATTGTCGTCTTTCGCTCGGGGGAGGACGCTCACTTCGGCATCGGTATCTACAAGGAATAGGTTATTTGAAATGATGTCCCTTACGCTCAAAAGACGACTATTGGTGTGATACCCGGCTTCGTGGGTCGCCACCACGGGCCGGGGGTTTAGTTTCCCTGATGAGCACCGGGAAACGTACACTCTGGTTCGCATCGTTTGGCTCCCTCACCAAAGCGACTGTGGTATTTACAATACCCTTCTTTTGAAGAACCGACAAAACGTCGTCGCAATGACGGACTATGGAGCCTAGGTGAGCGTGCGCGGTGCCGCTCCTGTGACCCACTTCTAACTGCTAGGCGTTGCAGGCTCGCGTCAATTCTAGACAAAACTGACGCGAGTTAGTTAGATGTTGGCAAGGCAGGCACCGTTGCGACGGAGGGCCTGGTTACTCCAGCCACAGCGGGGTTGTATCGTGACATAATGTCATCAGCTATCGCTGCAGTTTCCTCTAGCGAGCATTTGCGCGTGGCACTTAGTAAAACTGGAATGTTATGCGGCAAACGCTGCAGCCAAAGTTCCCTCAAGAGCGGGTCCTCGCCTATCGTCGGTCCTCTCAAGAGCTGCACCTCACGCAGCAGTTCGGGGGGCTTCCTACTTCCAAGCTCAACGTTTTGAAGTTTTTGCATACGTTGGTCTTGCGTTGGGGTCGTGCGGGCAATGACAGCCTTCTTTAAAGCCTCATAGTTTCGAGAAGAGATTATTACGTCCCTTACTTGCATTGTGACCTCTGGCGGGAGGCGGCCTGCTACCCACCTGAAACGGCTGGCGTCGCTGGTTATACGGCAGTTTTCGAATTCTAACTCGACCAGCGTGAACCAGAGTTCTGGATCAGCAGGTGTGAATGCCGGTATGTGCAGCGTGATCGCCCCAACGGTGGGGTCTGAGGAGGGTTTCCGTTCAGTGGACATAGCGATTGCTTTATAGAACACAGACGGGAAAAGAAACCAACGATCAGTGGGGCACTATAATCTTCGCGAGAAAAGAACAAAAATCACGACGAACTAAACATCAAAAATATGTATGGACAAAAAAAATTATTTGGTAAACCGACCAAAAAAAATCAACAGAAAGGGAAACGATAAAACACAACGTACGCAGACGGGACCTTGAACGGTAGAAACAAGGAAACTCACGTGACCTGAGGATCACGTCGGGCTCACCAATTGTAAGGTTGATTAGACCTTACTTCGCGGTTTCCTTAGTAAACGCGTGCTTCGGTCCTTCGTACTGCGTGGACCACCTGAACGTTACTCTAATATGCGGCACTGCACAAATATGTTAACCAGAACAGTATTCTCCACGACCCGTGATAACGAGAAGGCGATTGGGAGAGATAGTGGTTAGCGTGTATTTGGGAGCGTCGTGAGAGCGTGCGCAAGAGCAACGGTCAAATGGCAACCGCGCTTGGCAGTCAGCGTTCAGTTAAACAATAAACGTGGTAAAAGTATGAACGAAGATGGCAACCGCTACACTGCATGCAATGAGGGAAAGATTTGAATAAAACATACTCCAGAAGGACCACAGTGCTACCCGTCATCCATCTAGTTGATATACTCAAGGCTCACTACAAGGAAAGATCTCGTACCACTTGCGATCAAGGGCACATTTGAAGGATTGAACTGTCTGCAGATCTACCATTTCACCAGGCAGACCGTTCCAACTGTTCACAACCCTGTTGCTGAAGAAGTACGATCTAGCCATCAACCTAGATCGGGCTTTTATCAGCTTCCGTTCATGTACCCTTGTTCTGCAGTCTACGGCCACTTGGAATAGACTATCTGGTGTAAGGCCAGAAAAGCCCTTCATTACCTTGAACGTTTCTACGAGATCCCCTCGACGTCTCCTCCTCTCCAACGAGAAGAAATTCAGGTTACAGAGTTTAGGATTTATCTCAGTTAAGTCAGGACCTGCTCCAGTATAGAGTCTATAGCCCGTGGTCCTCGAAATTTGACACGATAGCGAATATACTCGGCAGCGCGCAAAGCAGAACTCAAAACGCTGGAGCGGGACAACGTGTGTATTGGAGGAGCGCAACGGCGTGCAGACGACGTACACAGGCGGAGCAAGTGGCGCCACCAAAAACGGTCATTGTTCAAATAAACAAATTTGTTAGTCTTCGTCATCGAGTGCTTTATTGGTAGCACTACAGGGGTCTCTTCCTAGAAGGCCGACGCAGTTGGGCTTCGACCCGTGATGGGTACGTCGGATTCGGTGGCGAGAGACGTTTTCCATGCCTCCCGCCGCGGTCGAACACAACAGCGAAGCCAGCACAAGCCGTTATCCATGACTCACACTGGTCGCTGTGCGTCGATCGCAAAATTGCGTCCTCCCCAAAATGTTATCCGACCGGGGTAGATCCTGTTCGTGACCTGGCAGTGGTGGTTGTGTTGTAGGGTTTGTCGTTGTCGGCATATCCCAAAGTTCCGTGTCCCTGTGGTTGTCATTGCCTTCGTAAGCGAGCCAGCGTCCGGTGTCAAATGAGTCCAGTCGCGATCCAGTGAGCCTTGTGTTGGAGCCATGCGAGATCCTGGAATTCCATGTGGTTCTGTCTGACGGGACGGGCTGGAAGGAAAGAAACACAAGGAAGCTGCGCCTCGAGACGCGATCGGATATTCGACTGAGGGGGACATAACGGCGCAATACAGGCTGCCGCCACCCTTGTCGTGATCACCACGTGGTCGTGCATTCATGTATAATAGGACTATGTACAAGTTGAATATGAAGAGTAAACTTAAATATATACAACTGTTACATATTCAGAAAATCTCGTTGGCTGTCGCAGCTCGCGGCCGCGTCGATTTCTCCTGTTGACCGGTGCAGCTGTGTCTTTCGTGGAGTTTGGTGTTGCAACAGGTAACGAGGGGTCGTTAGTGGGAGTAACAGGGGCCGACTCAGGACGACTAACCGAAGGTTGTGAGCAGGTAGGGACACTGAGAGGGTTGTTCGGGGTGGGTTCTGCCTCGATGAAGGCTGGTTTGAGGCGGTCTATGCTGATGGTCTCCTTCCTGCCCTCGACGTCCACCACGTATTTCTTTTCCTTTCGCTGGACGACGCGGAACGGGCCAGAGTAAGCCGCCTGCAGTGGTGATCGCACTGCATCTACTCGAATAAACACACGGCTGGTGGTAGCTAGAGCGGTAGATATGTAGTTGCTCAGGGTTTGTTCTCGTGGTGGGGTGGGCTTTATCACCCGCATTTGGTGCGACAGCCGTTTTGTGTAATCCCCGTAATTAAAACTCATAGGTGGTAATGGAGAAACCAACTCACCTGAAAGTCGTAGTGTGCAACCATAAACCAGTTCAGCCGCCGTAACACTCATATCGGCGTTAACGATGTTACGCAGTCCTAAGAGAACGATCGGCAAAACTTCACTCCATAAAGGGTTATCACGAGCACGAAGGGCAGCTTTCAGCTGGCGATGGAATCGCTCCACCATGCCATTGGCCTGAGGATGATAAGCCGTCGTCTTGATGTGTCGACAACCGAATGCGTTCAGTAGCTCGTGGAAGGCGCCGTCGAAATGAGAACCGCGATCAGTGGTCACGATAGCAGGGCAACCGAACTGACTCACCCAACCAGTTGGAAATGCTTTTGCAGCTTCCTCTGAGGTTGGGCGAGGAATAGGTATGGCCTGTGGCCAGCGCGTGAAACGATCTACGCAAGTGAGGATGTAGACGCAGCCATTGGATGGCGGAAGTGGCCCCACGAGATCCACATGCACATGATGGAAGCGTGCGTCCGGTTCGCAGAATTAGCCTAACGTAGATTCGGTGTGACGATGTATTTTAATGCGTTGGCATTGAAGATAAGCGCGTGCCCAAAGACGTACGTCACGTTTGACGCAAGGCCAGACGAATCGCTCGGTGACTAGTTTCACTGAGGCGGTTACCCCAGGGTGCGATAAGTTGTGGAGGCTGATAAAAACTTGTCGGCGAAAACTGGCAGGAACTGGTGGTCGGGGTCGACCTTGTGACACATCGCAAATGATAGTTACGTCCGAAGTTGGAAGGGCCACTGCCACTAGGCGCAGGGAGCTGTTGTGTCTGAGTTGCTCTACCTCAGGATCTGTCGTTTGGGCTGCGGCGATTGCTTCTAGGTCTATGCCCATGGGTAGTGGGCAGTCGACACTGTGGACGCGTGAGAGTGCGTCTTCTACGGGATTGTGTGCCCCAGAGACGTGTCGAATGTCCGTAGTAAACTGCGAAACATAGTCTTAGTGGCGAATCTCGCGTGGCGAATATCGGTCAGAAGCTGACTGGAGGGCGTACACTAGTGGTTTATGATCTGTAAACACTGTGAACAATTGGCCCTCGAGTGTGTGCCGGAAGTGTCGGATACCCAAATAGATTGCCAGCAGTTCTCTGCTGAACGTACTATATCGGGATTCCGCAGGCTGGAGACGTTTGGAGAAGAAAGCTATTGGTTGCCATGAATTGTTGACGAATTGCTGCAACACTGCACCAACAGCCGTGTCCGAAGCATCTGTTCCTAATGCCAGGGGAGCAGAAGGATCGGGATGTGAAAGGACTGCTATGTTGGCGATAGCTTCCTTGATCAAAGTAAAAGCTGCCTGCGCCGTGTCGGGAAAAATGAATTTCCGCTTACCTCCACGTAAAAGGTCTGTTACAGGCTGTATTATTTCGGCGCAGTGTGGAATAAAGCGGCGATAAAAGTTAACCAGGCCAGAAAATTGGCGCAACTGTTGGTAAGAGTGAGGCTCAGGATAGTCGCAAATTGCCGCCACCTTGTCAGGCAGGGGCTGTATGCCTGAGGCTGAGATTTCGTGACCTAGGAACGTGATGGTCGTCCTACCTAGTTCGCACTTAGCAGGGTTAATGGTTACACCGTGTTGGCTAAGGCGCTCAAAAGAGCACGCAGGTGTGTCATATGCTCTTCTTTTGAAGAACTTGCCACCAAAATATCGTCTAAGTACACGTAGACATTCTTCAAACCGCGTGTTGCCCCATGCATAAACCTTTGAAAGGTTTGGGCTGCATTGCTGAGCCCAAAAGGCATGCGCAAAAACTCGAATAGTCCGAATGGAGTTGTGACGGCGGTTTTAGGGATGTCAGCCTCTGCTACTGGGATTTGGTGGTAGGCTCTGACGAGGTCGATTCTGTTGAAAACAGAACAACCAGACAGGGTAGAAGTAAGATCTTGAATATGTGGAATGGGGTACCTGTCCGGGACAGCAGCGTGGTTGAGGGCCCTGTAGTCACCGCAGGGGCGCCAATCGCCATTAGGTTTAGGAACCATGTGAAGGGGCGAGGCCCAAGGGCTACTGGACGGGCGTATTATGCCTAATTCTAGCATGTGTTCAAACTCAGCCTGTGCTACGCGGAGCTTGTCTAGTGTCAAGCGACGTGGTCGGCTAAATGCTGGGGGTCCTTTAGTGACAATATGGTGGGTAACGTTAGTGGTCACCGCGGGAAGGGGGCCAGATTGTCTTAGCATTGCCGGGTAAGCTGAAAGTAGGTCTGCGTACGGGTGTTCGGCCTGCGGTTCGATGTATAGGGGCGTGATGTGATTCACGGAGGAATACGACCCGGTTACGGAAAGAGAAGTCTGCCGGTCGACAACTCTCCGGCCTCGTGCATCGATCAGGAGGTCGAAATGGTCTGGGAAATCGATGCCTAGTATGGGATAAGGGACGTCTGCTACTATGAACACCCAGCGGAAGGTGCGACGTAGTCCTAAGTTGAGTGTGAGTGACTTACGGCCGTAAGTAGCAATGGGAGTGCCATTGGCAGCACGGGTTCGTTGCATCATCTGCCTCCTTTGGAATGACACTTACTGCTGCACCAGTGTCAATTAGGAACAGGCTATTGGAAACTAAATCTCGGACATGCAACAGACGACTGCTATTATGGCTGCCGACCGCGTTAGTCGTCGGAACGCGTCAGGATATTAGTTTCCCTGTTTGGCACCTGGGAAGGTGCAACCGGCTTCGCAGCGCCGAGCCTTCCCCCCAAACCGTTTGTGGTATCGACAATACGTTGATCGAGATGGGTTAACCAGGCGGTTAGGGTAAGGGCTTCTGAGACGTTCACGTCGGTCAGAATTGTGATAAGATATATGGTTTCTACAGTGAGAACAACCAGGAGAGGAAAAACGTCTGAAAGCCCGCTCGAAAGCAGCTATCAGAGTGTCCTCGGAGTGTGTTCCTACGGTGGGAGCTGTGTTCTGGGGGCTGCTCGAGTTTGTTACGGCGGTAATTTGTGGATGGTACCGGTCCATAATACCGTCCGCTAGTTTAGCCGCTTCTGTGAGCTTAAGGTGGCTGGAAACCTCGAGCAGTGCTTGAATGTTGGGTGGTAGTCGCTGTACCCACAACTCTTTAAGGACGTTTTCCTCTAAAAGTTGCCCTGCCAGCTGCTGCATTTCTCTCAGTAATGCAGAGGGCTTCTTGCTACCTAACTCTGTCCCTTGGGTCAGCCGTTTCAGTCTGGACGATTCTGACGGTAAAAGACAAGAGATTACCGCGTCTTTCACGGCTGTGTAAGAACTGTTATTAAATATTACGTCGCGTATCTGAGTAGCAACGTCACGGGGAAGGTGACCGATAGTCCACAAGTAACGGGTTCGTTCGCTTGTAATTCTATGTGATTCAAACTCTGCCTCCAACATTTTAAACCAGAGTTGAGGGTCATCAGTGAAAAACTGAGGGACGGCTAGGGAGACTGTCGAAACGGACGGTTCCGGGTCAGGTTTACGGTCGTTACTAGCCATAGTTGCAATGGTATCTCAAATGTAAAATGATATAAAGAGGTCAGTGCAGCAAAAGTGAAACACTTATAATGTGGATATAAGAAAATGTATATAAGGGATATGGTAACTGATATCCGGAATTTACCGTTTATATATCGGAAAAGTGTATATGTAAACGAATAAATGTGATTGAGGGACTTACGAATGTCCTTCGAGAAATAATTTGTTGTTCGGGCTCACCAGTTTAGGATTTATCTCAGTTAAGTCAGGACCTGCTCCAGTATAGAGTCTATAGCCCGTGGTCCTCGAAATGTGACACGATAGCAAATATACTCGGCAGCGCGCAAAGCAGAACTCAAAACGCTGGAGCGGGACAACGTGTGTATTGGAGGAGCGCAACGGCGTGCAGACGACGTACACAGGCGGAGCAAGTGGCGCCACCAAAAACGGTCATTGTTCAAATAAACAAATTTGTTAGTCTTCGTCATCGAGTGTTTTATTGGTAGCACTACAAGAGTCTGTGCTCGTAAGTCTTACCCCTCTGCCCTTCAACCATTCGCGTGGCGAGACGTTGGACTTTCTCTAGGCAGTCGGCGTCCTTTTTGTGGGAGGGTGACCAAGCCTGCACGCTACCCTCTAGGTGAGGTCGTACTATAGCCATGTAAATAGGTACGAATACCTCCGGCTTCCAGCACGACAAAGCTGATCGCAGTCTAAAGAGCTCCCCACGAGCCTTATGCGCAGCAAAGTTGCACTGCCCCGACCATTTGAAGTCACTTTTCATGGTGATCCCCACCCAAGTAGCACGTTGCCCAACCCTGTTGGGCACTGCCCAACGGAGCGTTGGGGTGGCGCACGGAGACGATACTTTTCAACAGAAATCGCATAGATCCTCCTGAACTGCAGGGCGCCGTTTGTATATATAGATTTCGTACAAATAAGTAACAAACACTTCTATGACATTTGCACACTTTTTGTTTTACTGCGTGCCCCCGTGACCGGGTGGCCATCATTAGTTTCGTTCATTGTTCGTCGGCAGGTGAGTGTTTTTATCGGTGCGTAGTTACGGTAGGTGGTTTAATTGTCTAAGTATCATGGATAAGTATCGGTTAGATTGTATAGTTACTGTTACGTCGTCTTATTCTCGTATCGTAGGTATTAATTGCTTGAAACATTTCTTTATTCATATAAAAATAGAAGTTTCTTTCGACGTTGTTATAATGGAGGTAACCAGTATTTCCTAGAAAATAAATTTCATTATCAAAATGGTTACCCGTTGAAACCTATCCTTTCATCATTTCTCAATCCCATAGGTAACATTTCGTTATGCCGAAAGAGAGCAAATGGCAAAGGTGTAGGAGGAGAAAGAGGGAACTGGGTTCCATGCTGTGTCCCATTTGTCACGATGCCAGTTTGTGGGAGCACAGAACTTCGTGTCCCAAAGAAAGAACCTGGAGTGTGCTCTTATAATGGATTTATTTATTTGAGTTTTTGAACAGCAGTTACAGCTAGCACTTCCGGTGCATTTGTTGAAGCGGAGCCACGACCTCCGGAGGTACAAACAGAAGGAGTGCCCGGGGACCTAATCAGTGTAGATACACTTCCCATTGGGTGCACATCCGTGGGGTTTGTTCCATCGGGTAAGATGCTATCGTTTCTATATTGCGTATTTTTTAAAGCGGCGGAAGATGTGCAGCTTGGAAGGAATATATCCATCACCGTTAACGTGGATGTGCTGCAACAGTCGCTGTCCGATTTGTTCGTCAGCTCAAACTTGAGCATGAAACAGCGGCGATACGTACTTTCCTGTGTGGGCAAGTTTGTGCCGGGTCTCCCGCGCGATCCACGTACCATTTCTCATACACCATGTTCGTGTGAGATAATTCAGCTACGCAGTGGAATATATATTCACGTTGGGCTGACAGACGGGATAAATATGTGCCTTAGCAGCATGGATGTTATTCCCAGTTCTATCGATCTACACATGAATATAGACAGGCTGTCGTTGTTTCGGTCATCTTCCGTTCAGATGTGGCCGATTTTGGCAAGAATAGTGCAGCCAATGTGTGCGCAAATCATCACTGTTGGAATTTATTGTGGTGTTCAAAAACCATATCCAGTGCATGATTACTTACGTCACACCGTGAGAGAGCTCGGCCAACTTCTGCAAAATGGCCCAAGCTATCGTAATTCTTCCATACGATGTTGTTTGAAGGCCGTTATCTGTGATACTTCAGCTAGGGCCTTTGTTCGTCAAGTCAAAAGTTCTGCTGGTTATTTCGGCTGTGATAAATGCAACCAACGCGGCTTGCATATTGATGGGAGGATGACGTTTCCCGTCGTCGAGGCTACCTCAAGAACGGGTGAAAAGTTTCGCGCCGGGAAATATCATCGTCATCACATAGGCACCACCCCGTTTTTATCCCTACCCATCGACATTGTGACTACATTCCCGTTGGATTATATGCATTTCATATGCCTTGGGGTAACCCAGAAACTACTTTTCACCTGGCTGAAAGGTGGCCATTCATCACCTTGCAGTCTGAGTATGTCGGGTGCGGAGGAACTTGGCGACCGAATTCTGGAAACCCACAGTGCTCTTACTTGTGACTTCCAGTGCAAATGCCGTCACACGCGTGATATCGAACGCTGGAAGGCGACGGAATTTCGCCAGTTCCTCCTTTACCTTGGTCCTGTTTGTTTGGTTGATTTATTACCCCATGATTTCTATGACCATTTTTTACTTTTGTTTGTTTCTGTATATATTTTTTCGCATCCCATTTTACATGTCCACTTACTAGATTTCGCTCACGGAATTTTGCGTGTTTTTGTGCAGGAGATGTTGAAGTTGTATGGCCCCAATTCAATTGTGTACAATGTTCATTGTCTGACTCATCTAGCAGAGGATGTGAGAAGACATGGAACTTTGGACCGCTTTTCATGCTTCCCTTATGAATCTCATTTGGGCAAGCTAAAAAGTTTGATAAAAGGGCTGGCTAGACCAGCGGAGCAGTTATACAAGCGGCTGCACGAAGTTAACACTGTCCGCTGTAATCTGCAAAAAGATTTGGTCCTAGATGACACGCTCCTGCCTATACCACGTTTCAGTAAAACTCCGTGTTCGTGTGTTGTTAATGGTATATTTTTCTCTAATGTAAATCCAAATAATATCATTGTGATAGACAATAAACCTGCGACTATTGTCAATATTTTGAACGATGAAGTTCACTTCATCTATTTTAATATCCTTGGAGACTTTTTTACGCACGCGTTGCGCTCAACGCGTTTATTTATCTTTTCAGTAAACGGATTGCAGTCAGACATCCATACCGCTGCCATTCCCACTGTCTCCTGTAAATGTTTACTTTTATCCGTCAATTCTTACAATGTGTGTATTCCCATTTTACATACCTTTTTATAAAATTTTTGGTTCCACAGCTGTTTTTCCTTTATATATATATATATATATATATATATATATATATATATATATATATGGCAGTTTTTGTTCGTGGAAAGCACCGACGAAGGTGGCATCTGTTTTCTACATATAATTATTCTTGTTTAGATGTACGTCGTGGTCAAGTTTGTAGACGACAGTTCGTATGCTATGGTTCACAGCAATTGGATGGTCGATTGCCACCGAGTCCGGTGGCCGCGGTCAAAAAGTAAAGGCGCTTACCGGCAGTTGCTGCTTTCGGGTGCATCACTGCCCGATTCGGTTCCGGTACACGAATTCGTGGAGATGTTTGCCACAGGTAAATGTTTTTAAATGTAACTCTCCTAGACAATTTCGGGGATGCTTTCGTTTTCGAAAGTAGGCTTCTAAACGAATCTTCAATCTGCAGCACAGATGACACTGTGCCACAGACACTGTTTGGCCAGCGCTATTCAGTTCGCAGGAGGTAGGAAGGATTTTGAGTTAACACTGTTTAAAGGGTACCCACAAAGTTAACGTCGGATGACAGTTTCGAGGAGGGGTGCACGTTGGTATCTCGTGAACCCCGTGGATCTTTCGACATGCCGCCGTCTCCGCCACCTGTTTTGGAGAGAGCACTTTGCGTTCCTTTGTAAGACAACTATTTTATTCCTGTAAAACTTGTGCATTTAGTTTATCTGACACAATGCCCAATATCATGTCAACCCCAATTGCGGCACGCGAACCTCCGGTTACTGTTATTCACCGGAGTCCATTGAAAGACCATGGGTAACCGTAATTATCAAATGTTATGAACAACTAATCATATAGTAACGTTACTGCTTCCGCAACAAGCGAAGGGCCAATGGACAGATTCAGCAAGGATTTGCGTGAAGTTATGCGTGAGTGACTACTACATATAATCATGTATGATTATAGGTACGATGAACGCCATGAGCGACCGTTTCCGCAAGGTCGAACGTGCCCTTTAATGGGCTAACCGTCGCGTTGGGTGCCACGCACGCATCAGCTGTGCCGTCCAAGGCGCGAAGAGCCGAGACGTGGGGGGAATTTCAGAAACTCCACGAGACTCTGAGCTCGCCCGAAGTGTATGCGAGCATGGTAAGTTTATCCACTTTAACTGAACCTTTTCAGGTGGCAACGCTCAAACGGTTTGCGGATTGCGATTTGGCTGAAACCGTGCGTAGCATGCTTTTCGCATCCATCGGCGACGAAGTTGCCCTTCACTGTTGTTGGCTAGGGAGCCCTCAAAGGAAGGCCGTAAACGACCATAAGTTGATCGCCGCCGTTGAGGGTAGGTTGTTCACATTTATTATCATACAAAACGTCAGATGCTATAAAAGGAATGGAGCGATTCTCCAACGAGCCAACGTCTGTCATTGACAGACATATAAAGTGCTGGTTCATCAACACTCGGGATAGAGGCGAAGGAAGACGGCTAAGACGGTACGCTATTCTCCCAAATGTGGTGTCGCACAACAATTTTATTTCCTGCAAATTGCTTCGTTAAAATGTTTTGCCATTACGGTTTACATTGCTTTATATGCTTACTTGGACATCGGATTTATTACCGGTTTCTCCGTTGTAACTTAGCAGTTTCCTAAATGGAAATTTTGTCTAATGTTTAGTAATATGATTATATATATATATATATATATATATATATATATATATATATATCTAGTTCGGAACTATTGTTCTTTAAATGCCTAACGTTTAAAACTCGCGATACAGCTTTTTTCTTCATTTGCCAATGATGCAACTAACATCCGCATTTCCCTGAATTGATTTTCCAGATACCGTGAGCATCAAGAAGAAGAGCCAGGAACATCCTCGCGGAGAATGGATCGATGGAAAAGCGGCTTTTTTGTCAAATAAATCGGACTTTATTTTCAATAAATTTATCTACTTTTTTAATAAAATGGTCATTTTGCTCATATATATAGGGTTAATTTAGTGGTTAAGCTCGAAAGGGAGGAGAATACTTTAATTATATTAGGCGATTGGGCGAAATTGGAATAATTGGAGAAAAGTGAAAAGCCGTTTTTCGCGATTTTTTCGATGCGTTGGGCATGCCCAACCCTAGCCCAATTGGACGCTGGTAGCTCTGCCCAACGCATTTCAATGGAGTTGCCCAACGTTGCGATGGGCAAAACCAACGTTTGCCCAACCCTAGCCCAATTGGGCAAACGTTGGGCAGTGCTGCTTGGGCAGGTCTTTAACCCTACTGGCTGCCTCTACGGTGAACAGCCCTTGATCATGAGCGACAGTTAGGCTCTCTGTTGCCCTTGACAACAAATGGCTTTTTTGAGCGTTTAGAGGTAAGTCCCATTTGTATGCCCAGTCCACGACGGTAACTATTTCCCTGCCCAAGTCCGCCCTACCCTTAGATCCAACAATTGTAAGGTTGATTAGACCTTACTTCGCGGTTTCCTTAGTAAACGCGTGCTTCGGTCCTTCGTACTGCGTGGACCACCTGAACGTTACTCTAATACGCGGCACTGCACAAATATGTTAACCAGAACAGTATTCTCCACGACCCGTGATAACGAGAAGGCGATTGGGAGAGATAGTGGTTAGCGTGTATTTGGGAGCGTCGTGAGAGCGTGCGCAAGAGCAACAGTCAAATGGCAACCGCGCTTGGCAGTCAGCGTTCAGTTAAACAATAAACGTGGTAAAAGTATGAACGAAGATGGCAACCGCTACAAAATCTTCACATCATCTGCAGAAATAAAGCTGGGCGATTGAAGAGTGGATGCTAGGTCATTAATAAATAACAAGAATAGGACCGGGCCTAGGACGGATCCCTGAGGTACACCACTGGTGACGTTCACCAAACTGGAGCACCTGCCCCCACTTTGACGTAAAGCGTCCTGTGGGAGAGGAAGTCCTCCAGCCACCTATACACTGGCCTACCTGTACCGAAAGTCTCCATCTTGCGTAGCAAAAGACGATGATTAACGGAGTCGAACGCCTTGCTAAAGTCGGGGTAGCATACTTCAACTGCCTTACCTTCGTCCAGTCGTCGAGTTACTTCATTTAAGAAGCACAGGAGATTGGTCAGGCAAGATCTATTTTTCAGGAATCCGTGCTGCGCCGGGCTTAGCATGGAGTGCTGCAGTAAGTGCTGGCAGATATGGGCACGGATGATCTTCTCGAGGACTTTACATAGAATGCTAGTTAGGCTTACCGGCCTGTAATTCTGCACATCCGACTTAGGCCCAATCTTATGTAATGCCAGGATGGCGGCGACTTTCCAGTCTTGAGGCGGCTTACTCTGGTCCAATGTGGACCTGTACAGCCTGCATGCCGATGGAGCTATTATATCCGCCAAAGGCTTGATAATAGCTGGATGAATGCCATCTGGGCCCGCTGACTAGTGACTGTTTAATTCCTGTTGGTACTCAAACACGCTTTCTTCTGAGAGGTCTAGCTCGTTAAACTGGGGAGCAGGAGGCTCCCGAGCCAGACCTTCTAGTACCTCCCTATCCATCCTATGTACGTTACCAAATTATTCTACCGGGGCGTCTGCTTTGTCCTAGTCATCAGTGACAATACCATAGTGTCTAGTGGATAGCGGACCAACAACACTCTTTGTTGAGCCTCTCGACTGTACATAGCTGTAGAATTTTTTCGGCTGTTGTCTTACAGATTTGGCAAATTTCAGCTCAAATTCCCACTTGGAAGTTCTCAAAAGGCCCTTGTCTCGTTTCTCAGCTTTGTATTGCGGTTCCAGGCTAGCTGACTGCAGGAAGCTTTGTACTGGTTCCAAGAGCGGTTTCTACGTCTGATGGCCTTGGCTATTGCAGCCTTCCACTACATGAGTTTGCCCTCCCCACTTCTTCGTTTTAAGAGTGCGAACTCTTCCTGTAGGGTAGTCAGCAATCCCTTTATGGCCTGCCAGCGCTCCTCCACAGTAGCCTCCTCTGGCGCGTCTCAGGTCAAACCCATCGCCCTTTTACGAAGCCTATCTATGTCCATACTACCGAAATTCCTAATCAGCCTTGAGGGTACCTTCGGTTGCGGCACGCATAGAACTATTTTGACACACACGTGGTCACTCTTTCCAGTGGTGCACAATAATGCAGTCCAGCCACATCGTTGGGGAAGTTCGTTATAGCTAGATCCAGCAAGGATGGAACGCATCCAGTCCTATATCTGGTATTCTCCCTAATGTGCTGATGCAACGCATTATCATGCAGCCATTCTAAGTAGGTTTGCTCCTCCGGTCCCGGCACTCAAACCTCAGCAGCCCAGTCGATGTGCGGAAGATTGAAGTCACCCACTATGAAGGTCTTTTGTGCGTCCTTAACTAGTTCAGTCAAAGTCCGCAGCAAACAAACGTCCTCTTCGTGGTTTGTGCTTGGTGCCCTGTAGACACAGACGACGTTAACCCTTCTGCCTGGAAGGATGATCGTAACGGCGCACAACTGGACATTGCGAGTGCACATCTTAGTCTGAGACTCAAGGCTGTTTTGTACCTGACCTAACGAAGACGGCTACTCCTCCACCAAGGCGATCGCGTTCCAATCCTGCTTGTAGACTGCAAAACTCTACTTATTAGGCCTGCCACATGATCTTCTTCAGAAAGCCACGTTTCCGTAACTGCAACTATTGACGCTTTGTGCTCCCCAGCGGTTTTGGCGAGTTATATCCATTTGTTCCTTGTACTACATGCGCTAGCGTACAACACCACGGCTTTTGCTCCGTCATCTAGGTGTCTCTTATTATTCACCCCTGTCTGTTTCTCAGGCGCGACGCCTGAAATGATGACAATATTTTGCCTCGGTTGTCCCCATTGGCGTGCATGGCACCGGCTGACGATCCAGAACTTCTGACGACTCCCAATCCATCTCTATAGGAGTTGCCATAACATCCAGACTGGCAAGGGTCTCGCTGTCCTCCACCTTCGGACAATACTGCCAATCTTCACCTTCCAGCGCGTCTTCCATTACAACTATTCCCGACCCCGCACGCGGCTTCTTTACTGCTGTTGGGGTCGGGGCCCGAGAGCTGAGTACGGCATTCTGCTGGACTCGTTGGTTTCTCACCAGCGCCCTGGCTGGTCGAGTAAGGCTACCCCCCGGAGCTAGGTCACCAGGCCTTACCCTATGCTCGTCTGGCACTATCTGATATCTACCCTTGGTGGTGTGAGTCACTAGTGCTGCCCTCTCCAGCAGTTTATCCCGGGTGGCCTCATCAGCGAACTCCACTAGTACTGATCTCGCTCGATGCTCGCCTTTGTTCCCAAGTGGTGACGTCCATGTCCCCACTATGTGCACCCTTCGCGGTTTATCGTAGACCCTCCTCCTATCTATGTACCGCCTGGTTTTCGATTCTCTTACGAAAGGTTCTTCCTGGTTTAGGATGGCCTTGGCCATTACCTGTCCTTTGCAATCTGAGCTGAACTGTACTGAATTGAACCAAACGTTTTCCGCTCTTAGGTGCTAGACACAGCTCGTAAACTCGTGTCGTACCGTAAACCACAACGGAAGGCGAAAGCAGGTCAAGGGCTCTTTAACCGAGCACTCAATACACGCTCTGAGTTTTGCAGTAAAGCTTGCTAACACAAAAGAACAGAAAGAAAGATTCCAAAGGGAAAAGATCGCTTCAAATAACGCCAAACACTACCCGGCAATAATGCGAGGGGAATAAAAATATTCTCCGGATAGAAAGCACCCTAACTGCAATTCCGATGCGCTCGGTAATGTGAATCTAACCAAGCAAATCCTAAAACTATGAAGAGACTCCATTTAAGGGCAAAAGCACAAACCCAAAGCGATTCTACGCCTACGTGCAATCTCACAAACGTACGAGGGATAGTGTAGCAACTTTGGAAGGCACACAGGAACGACTAGCTCTAAACGACGAGGACAGGGCTGAAGTGCTCTTGGCATTCTTCAAGAGCATGTTTCGACCAGAAAATAGTTTGGAGGAAATAATGGAGGGCCCACAGGCGCCTCCAATATCCGAACTTACTGTGAGAGAAGAAGTGTACGCGGAGTTGCAAACCTTGAATAGAAATAAGGCAGCAGGACCAGATGGGATTCATCCAGCAATCGTTCAGCCTCTGACCGAGGTCCTGAAGGCTCCGGTGACGAAGCTGTATGAAACGTCATCTAGAGAGGGAATTATGCCGGGAGACTGGAGGAGAGCAACAGTGGTAGGAATTTAGAAGGGTGGACCCCGGCAAACGGCCGAAAATTACCGGCCGGTTAGCCTGACCTCAGTAGTGTGTAAGTGCCTGAAGCGAATAGTCGGGAAACAGATCTCTAGGCATTTGGTTCAACACAACCTCATATCAAATGCTCAGCATGGGTTTTTGACAAGGAGATCCTGTCTGACGAATCTCCTGCTGTTCCTCAATGAGGTAACCAAGCGTCTGGACGAAGGGCAGTTGATTGCGGTCTGCTACTTGGACTTCAGCAAGGCCTTTGATTCTGTGAACCACAGATTTCTGGACGTCAAACTGCAGTCTATGGGAATTGTTGGAAAGGCAAGACAATGGATAAACAGATTTTAGCAGGAAGAGCCTTTAATTTTAAGATGGGGAGTCATGTTTCAAAACCGGAAGGTGTAACAAGTGGGGTGCCACAGGGCCCGGTGCTCGGCCCTCTGCTCTTCCTCACCTCCATCAATGACCTAGCACGTGAGCTTACAAACCCCACCTTTATGTTTGCTGATGACGTCAAGATAGCTGGAGTAGATAAAGAACTTGACGTGTTAGCGGTACAAAACTGGGCACGCAAATGGGACCTTCCACTAAACCTCACCAAGTGTCAATGCTTGACCACAAATACAGGGGCTAGTTAGAATGGTGTGGGTTCGTTGCAAGTGGTCCCGCAGGTCAAAGACTTAGGAGTTATAATGGACAATAGCTTTAAGCCGTCAAAGCAGTGCACCTCAGCAGCCAATACGGCCAGGAGAGAACTCTTTCCAGTTAGATCCATTATGTTGTGTAGAGATCCGGAGATTTTCGTTCCGATATATCAGGCCATAGTTAGGCCGCATATGGAGTACTGAGTGCAGGCCTGGGCACCGTACTACAAGAAGAATATAGACTGTCTGGAGAAAGTTCAAGGGCTAGCCACTAGAATGGTGGCTGGGCAAGGAAGGCTTAGCTACACGGAGCGTCTCAGTGCCCTAGACCTGTTCTCAACGGAACGACGACGCATTCGCGGGGATTTGATAGGAACCTTCAAGGTAATGAAGGGACTGTCAGGAATAAGACGAGAAGACCTTTTCTCTCTGATCCCCGAAAGAGGCACAAGGGGGCATAGCTTTAGATTACAAAGGAAGCATTTGAAGCTCCAAATTAGGGCGAAGTACTTCTCAAATAGAGTGGTAGCCTATTGGAATAAGCTCCCGGAAGAGGTCATAAATACCACAACAGTGAAGGCTTTTAAGAAAGCAGTAGATCTATGTTGGGTGGGAGTATACCCCGAGTTATGTTAAGCAGCTTTTGGGGTCAGATGCAACTTACTTATTGTTTCTACCTTACTCTGCCCGGACTGATACTGCACAAAATTTCTGCCTTTCAGAAAAAGAAAATCACGCGTTTCCGACCCGCGTCTAGCACCCAAGTGCGGAAAACGTGTGGTAAATGGTATAGAGTGCGAGATATGCAAGAGATGGGCTCACCCAAGGTGTTCAGGGATAGCAAAGGACATCTACGTCCTTTATAAACAGAACCCATGGGCTGAATGGGTCTGTGCCCCCTGCAAGGAGGCGGCCAGTCTGGCCTTTAAACTGCAGGCCCAAGGACAGGACCAACGTCCACCAAGTAGTGCCTCGGTTGTAAGCCCCAAGCCACCGCGAGCAGGTTGTAGTAAGTTGTTTGCGGAAGTAGTATCAACACCCGAGAGGACAACCTTCCGGGCGAATGGACCAGCTCCGAGGGCTTGCCAGGCGGTCGTTGCCTCCACTCCTTTGAAGCAGACCGACGAGGGGCAGTGGACGGAGCAGAAGCCGAGAAGGGCGAGGCAGATCAAAAAGAAGGGCGACTGTAATAGAGCGAAAGATGGGTTGGCTAGGGTGGATGACCCTGCTCTTCTGGTATTAGAAAACTAGGTGGAGGACCTGCAGAGGCAGATCTTGTCGATGGGCAGGGTCTCAAGCCACAGGCTTCTGATCCTAAACCAGGAAGAACCTTTTATAAGGGAATCGAAGGCCAGGAGAGACATCGACAGGAGGAGGGTCTGCGACATACTGCGGATCGCAGGTGTTCCGTACTCTCCTACTCTAAGAAGGGTGCACAGAGTGGGGACATGGAAGTCACCACTGGGGAACAAAGGCGAACTTCGTGTGAGACCAATACTGGTGGAGTTCGCTGATGAGGCTACCCGGGATAGACTACTGGCGAGGGCAGCGGTAGTGGCTCAGATTACCAAGGGCAGATACCAGATTGTGCCGGACGAGCATAAGGTAAGGCCTGGTGGTCTAGCCCTGGGAGGTATCCTTGCTCGACCAGCCAGGGCGCTGGTGAGAAACCTAAAAGTTCAGCGGAATGCCGTACTCAGCTCTCAGGCCCCGACCCCGGCAATAGTGAAGAAGCCACGCTCGGTGTCGCTAACAGTTTTAATTGAAGATGCGCTGGAAGACGAGAATTGGCAGTACTGTCCGAAGATAGATGACAGCGCGACCCCTGCCAGTCTGGATGTTGTGGCAACTCCTATAGAGATGGATTGGGAGTCGTCGGAAATTCTGGACCATCAGCCGGCTTCATGCACCCCACTGGGGATATCCAAAGCAAAAAACGTGTCATCATCTCAGGCGTTGCGCCTGAGAAACAGTCAGGAATGAATAACAAAAGACACCTAGGCGACGGAGCAAATGCGTTGGTGTTATATACTAACGCGCGTAGTATTAGAAACAAGTGGGCGGAACTAGCCAAAACCGCTGACGAACAGAAAGCGTCAATAGTTGCCGTCACGGAAACGTGGCTTTCTGAAGAAGACCATGTGCCAGGCCTTATAAGTAACGGTTTTGCAGTCTACAGGCAGGATCGGTAACAAGATCGCCTTGGTGGTGGAGTAGCCTTCCTCGTTAGGTCAGGTGCAAAACAGCCTTCAGTCTCAGACTAAGATGTGCACTCGCAATGTCCAGTTATGCGCCGTTACGATCATCCATCCAGGCAGACGGGTTAACGTCGTCTGTGTCTACAGGGCACCAAGCACAAACCACGAAGAGGACGTTTGTTTGCTGCGGACTTTGACTGAACTAGTTAAGGACGCACAAAAGACCCTCATAGTGGGTGACTTCAATCTTCCGCACATCGACTGGGTGGCTGAGGTCTGCGTGCGATCTTTTCCCTTTGGAATTTTTCTTTCTGTTCTTTTGTGTTAGCAAGCTTTACTGCAAAACTCAGAGCGTGTATTGAGTGCTCGGTTAAAGAGCCCTTGACCTGCTTTCGCCTTCCGTTGTGGTTTACGGTACGACACGAGTTTACGAGCTGTGTCTAGCACCTAAGAGCGGAAAACGTTTGGTTCAATTCAGTACAGTTCAGCTCAGATTGCAAAGGACAGGTAATGGCCAAGGCCATCCTAAACCAGGAAGAACCTTTCATAAGAGAATCGAAAACCAGGCGGTACATAGATAGGAGGAGGGTCTACGATAAACCGCGAAGGGTGCACATAGTGGGGACATGGACGTCACCACTTGGGAACAAAGGCGAGCATCGAGCGAGATCAGTACTAGTGGAGTTCGCTGATGAGGCCACCCGGGATAAACTGCTGGAGAGGGCAGCACTAGTGACTCACACCACCAAGGGTAGATATCAGATAGTGCCAGACGAGCATAGGGTAAGGCCTGGTGACCTAGCTCCGGGGGGTAGCCTTACTCGACCAGCCAGGGCGCTGGTGAGAAACCAACGAGTCCAGCAGAATGCCGTACTCAGCTCTCGGGCCCCGACCCCAACAGCAGTAAAGAAGCCGCGTGCGGGGTCGGGAATAGTTGTAATGGAAGACGCGCTGGAAGGTGAAGATTGGCAGTATTGTCCGAAGGTGGAGGACAGCGAGACCCTTGCCAGTCTGGATGTTATGGCAACTCCTATAGAGATGGATTGGGAGTCGTCAGAAGTTCTGGATCGTCAGCCGGTGCCATGCACGCCAATGGGGACAACCGAGGCAAAATATTGTCATCATTTCAGGCGTCGCGCCTGAGAAACAGACAGGGGTGAATAATAAGAGACACCTAGATGACGGAGCAAAAGCCGTGGTGTTGTACGCTAGCGCATGTAGTACAAGGAACAAATGGATATAACTCGCCAAAACCGCTGGGGAGCACAAAGCGTCAATAGTTGCAGTTACGGAAACGTGGCTTTCTGAAGAAGATCATGTGGCAGGCCTAATAAGTAAAGTTTTGCAGTCTACAGGCAGGATTGGAACGCGATCGCCTTGGTGGAGAAGTAGCCGTCTTCGTTAGGTCAGGTACAAAACAGCCTTGAGTCTCAGACTAAGATGTGCACTCGCAATGTCCAGTTGTGCGCCGTTACGATCATCCATCCAGGCAGAAGGGTTAACGTCGTCTGTGTCTACAGGGCACCAAGCACAAACCACGAAGAGGACGTTTGTTTGCTGCGGACTTTGACTGAACTAGTTAAGGACGCACAAAAGACCTTCATAGTGGGTGACTTCAATCTTCCGCACATCGACTGGGCTGCTGAGGTTTGAGTGCCGGGACCGGAGGAGCAAACCTACTTAGAATGGCTGCATGATAATGCGTTGCATCAGCACATTAGGGAGAATACCAGATATAGGACTGGATGCGTTCCATCCTTGCTGGATCTAGCTATAACGAACTTCCCCAACGATGTGGCTGGACTGCATTATTGTGCACCACTGGAAAGAGTGACCACGTGTGTGTCAAAATAGTTCTATGCGTGCCGCAACCGAAGGTACCCTCAAGGCTGATTAGGAATTTCGGTAGTATGGACATAGATAGGCTTCGTAAAAGGGCGATGGGTTTGACCTGAGACGCGCCAGAGGAGGCTACTGTGGAGGAGCGCTGGCAGGCCATAAAGGGATTGCTGACTACCCTACAGGAAGAGTTCGCACTCTTAAAACGAAGAAGTGGGGAGGGCAAACTCATGTAGTGGAAGGCTGCAATAGCCAAGGCCATCAGACGTAGAAACCGCTCTTGGAACCAGTACAAAGCTTCCTGCAGTCAGCTAGCCTGGAACCGCAATACAAAGCTGAGAAACGAGACAAGGGCCTTTTGAGAACTTCCAAGTGGGAATTTGAGCTGAAATTTGCCAAATCTGTAAGACAACAGCCGAAAAAATTCTACAGCTATGTACAGTCGAGAGGCTCAACAAAGAGTGTTGTTGGTCCGCTATCCACTAGACACTATGGTATTGTCACTGATGACTAGGGCAAAGCAGACGCCCTGGGGGAATAGTTTATAGTGTCCATAGGATAGATAGTGGGGTACGAATAGATCTGGCTCTGGTGCATCCTCCTCAGTTAAACGAGCTAGATCTCTCAGAGGAATGCGTGCGTAAGTACTTACAGGAGTTAAACAGCCACTAGTCAGCGGGCCCAGATGGCATTCATCCAGCTATTATCAAGCCTTTGGCGGATATAATAGCTCCATCGGCATGCAGACTGTACAGATCCACGTTGGACCAGGGTAAGCTGCCTCAGGACTGGAAAGTCGCGGCAGTCGTGGCAATACATAAGAGTGGGCCTAAGTCGGATGTGCAGAATTACAGGCCGGTAAGCCTAACTAGCATTCTATGTAAAGTCCTCGAGAAGATCATCCGTGCCCATATCTGCCAGCACTTACTGCAGCACTCCATGCTAAGCCCGGCGCAGCATGGATTCCTGAAAAATAGATCTTGCCTGACCAATCTCCTGTGCTTCTTAAATGAAGTAACTCGACGACTGGACGAAGGTAAGGCAGTTGAAGTATGCTACCCCGACTTTAGCAAGGCGTTCGACTCCGTTAATCATCGTCTTTTGCTACGCAAGATGGAGACTTTCGGTACAGGTAGGCCAGTGTATAGGTGGCTGGAGGACTTCCTCTCCCACAGGACGCTTTACGTCAAAGTGGGGGCAGGTGCTCCAGTTTGGTGAACGTCACCAGTGGTGTACCTCAGGGATCCGTCCTAGGCCCGGTCCTATTCTTGTTATTTATTAATGACCTAGCATCCACTCTTCAATCGCCCAGCTTTATTTCTGCAGATGATGTGAAGATTGTTGGATCGAAGGGTAGGGCGGACTTGGGCAGGGAAATAGGTACCGTCGTGGACTGGGCATACAAATGGGACTTACCTCTAAACGCTCAAAAAAGCCATTTGTTGTCAAGGGCAACAGAGAGCCTAACTGTCGCTCATGATCAAGGGCTGTTCACCGTAGAGGCAGCCAGTAGAGGTAAAGACCTGGGGATCATCATGAAAAGTGACTTCAAATGGTCGGGGCAGTGCAACGCTGCTGCGCATAAGGCTCGTGGGGAGCGCTTTAGACGGCGATCAGCTTTGTCGTGCTGGAAGCCGGAGGTATTCGTACCTATTTACATGGCTATAGTACGACCTCACCTAGAGGGTAGCGTGCAGGCTTGGTCACCCTCCCACAAAAAGAACGCCGACTGCCTAGAGAAAGTCCAACGTCTCGCCACGCGAATGGTTGAAGGGCAGAGGGGTTAGACTTACGAGCGGAGACTCTGTGACCTGAATCTCTTCTCGTTGGAAAGGAGGAGACGTCGAGGGGATCTCATAGAAACGTTCAAGGTAATGAAGGGCTTTTCTGGCCTTACACCAGATAGTCTATTCCAAGTGGCCGTAGACTGCAGAACAAGGGTACATGAACGGAAGCTGATAAAAGCCCGATCTAGGTTGATGGCTAGATCGTACTTCTTCAGCAACAGGGTTGTGAACAGTTGGAACGGTCTGCCTGGTGAAATGGTAGATCTGCAGACAGTCCAATCCTTCAAATGTGCCCTAGATCGCAAGTGGTACGAGATCTTTCCTTGTAGTGAGCCTTGAGTATATCAACTAGATGGATGACGGGTAGCACTGTGGTCCTTCTGGAGTATGTTTTAGCAGAATTTTTCCCTCATTGCATACTGTCTCAGTGAACGCTCACGATGCATAATGTCTCTCGCAGTTGAAGTGCGATGAGGTTTTCCGTTTCCCTCTCATTATTGGCGGTGATTCGACGAAATACACTCGGCAGTGGTGGGTGCATAACTGGTGTGCATACCATCGAAGGAATTCTGGACGCTCGATTGGTCGTGGCCATTACCTGTCCTGTGCAGACTGAACTGAACTGAAATGAACTGGGCGCTACGGAAACGCGCCGACAACGCAACTATCTGGACACACGATTGGCTCTAGCCATACCAAGCCCTGTGCAAACTGAATTGGACTTGAACACTAAGATTTCAAACGGCGTGGCACTTACCAGTCCTCCAGTTCGTGCCGCGCCTGCTAGCTCGTTGGACCACACGTCGGACATGTGCTTCATGCGAGCTCTGGGCTGACGGCAGCAGTTCTCGCGGCTTCCTGCTTATTCACTTACTGGGCTTCGGCTCCTCGGGATTTCGTTATTCCTGTGCCTCAACTGGTCTTGCTTATGCTAGCCTCACTTAAGAGCGCTGGATTCACCACGCGTTGAAGATCATTCGGGCGCACGTCCAGTAGCTACTGGAAAATTCTATGCTTTGTCCAGCTCAGCATGGATTTTAAAAAAGAACAGGTATAGAAGAGGTTCGAGGGCGGCTAGTGAACGTACGTTCACACGTGTCTTCCATTCGGTGTCGCAGCGAAACACCACCGTTATCCCCTTTGTTGGACGAATAGAGAAGGCGTATGTCGGTTTACAGATGCAAAGTTGTATTCTATATATCGTGGAACCGAAACAGTACCGATACGAGAGATACGCCGAACGGATATGAACGTAACGGCTGAGCAGAAGGCGAACCGCGAGCGTGTACAATCGGCGAAGGACCGAAAGTAAAAGTGATTCAAAACGAGGTCGACGGAAACCTCGGAAAAGTCAGTCCAGTGAGACGTATGCAACCGATATCAAACGTCAGAAAAGATCTTACAGAAAATAGGTCCAAAAAACGGTCACTGCACATGTCGTGCTTGACCGATTTCTCGAGGCTCTGTACATAGTCACTCGAAGGGTGGATAAGGGTAAACAGGCACAAGTATTTCACCTTGACTTTAGCAAGGCATTTGACTCAGTAAGCCATCGGTTTCTGCTTATCAATTTGAGGTCATTTGGTATTAATGGGCAGATTCAAGAATGGTTGAGGGACTTCCTTACCGGTGGGACGTTTCACGTTAGAGTAGGTGACAAGAACTCTGAATTAGGAAACGTCCCTAGTGGAGTACCACAGAGTTCCGTACTAGGCCTACTACTGTTTCTTCTGTTTATTGATGATTCAGCCTCAGTCCTGCAGTCACCAAGCTTCTTCGCAGATGACGTGAAGTCAATGGGAGCTGAGGGGAGAGGGGAGCTGCGCAGGGACGTACTTGCCGTTCTTAACCGGACACAGAAGTGGGACTTTCCTCTCAATGCTGGGAAGAGCCACCTTTTGTCACGGACAGCAACAAGCCTGACGGTTGCACACGACCAGGGCCCATTTACTATGGAGACAGCAAACAGGGTGAAAGACCTTGAAATTTTTGTGTCTTGTGATCTTAAGTGGTTGGATCAGTGTGCAGCAGCTGCAAAAAAGGCGCGCGATGAGCTCTTCAGGTTGAGATCAGCTTTATCATGCGGGCAGACAAGGGTTTTTACGCCAGTGTATATGTTTATAATTAGACCTCTTAGAAAACTGTTCAGACATGGTCACCCTTCTGTAAGAAGGATGCCACCTGTTTGGAAGACGTACAACGTCTTGCGACGTGCATGGTTGGGCGTCAGAGGGGCAAGGCGTATGAGCAGAGACTTGAGGACCTCGGACTTTTCTCTGTGGAAGGGAGGAGACCACGAGGGGATCTCATAGAAACATCTGAGATAATCAGTGGCTTTTCTGGGCTCAGACCGGAGAGTCTATTTCATATGGCAGCAGGCTTCAGAACAAGAGGTCATGGTAAGAAGCTGGCGAAAGTTCGATCTAGGCTGATAGCTAGATCTCACTTCTTTAGCGGTAGGGTCGTTAACTACTGGGATAGACTACCGGAAGAAATAGTAGATCTAGGGATCATCCAAGCATTCAAGGGGGCCTTAGATCGTAAACGAAATGAGATCATTTCTGACAGTGAGTTTTGAGCATGTTACTAGACAAACGGATATGTTGTGTTTATTTATTGAACGTTTCCATTAGCTACATGATGACTTAGCAAACGCTCACAACGCATAATGGATCTCGCAGTTGGTGTGAGATGGGTTTTTACGTTTACCTTTTATTTTTAGCCGGGGTTTGAAAAAATAAACTGCGCAGTGGTGGATGCCTACCTAGTGTGCATACCATCTAAGGAATTCTTGACACTCGATTAGCCGTGGCCATTATCTGTCTTGTGGAAACTTAACTGAACTGAACGTCCGGCGGCCCCGCTTTTCTGTGCCTGTGTCGGACCTCCGTCGCTGTCCTCGTTTCGATCGTGTCGTGGGTCCGTTCGTTACCGTGTTACAGTGGCTGGTGCGTGCATTAATTTTGTCCCGTATTACTCACATATATTCTGTTGACTTGAAAGCTCAAACCTAGGTTCGCTTCAGCTCAAGCTATCCTGGATTTGCTTGCATTTAGCCAACTGTATTTTCCGGAACGGTTACCATTAACGTTTGTACAGTTTCCTTGTAGTAATTATGGTTGTTTATAAAGAAAACCAGAATTGGACGCTTGGTTTTTTTTGATTGTGTTACGCGTATCTTTTTTTAATACCTGCTTGCAATGAGTGCAGTAGAAGGGGTATATACTTCATAGCCACAATGGCCCACTGCGCTGTTAGTGATAACCGATAACCGGACCCTGAGACTTGGAGTGGCGAAGAGCCACATAAGGTCCCAATAGGTCAGGTGTGGTAACAATCCGAACGACAGTTGATTACTGTCTACCACCAAACGACTACTGGAACTTTGTTACAGATGCTTAGCTTTGCTGGGCCGGTGTAGATGCGGTTGGTGTCGGTGAGAATCCGGGAGCACTTGGAGTCATCCATGTATATGTGCTCCGCCCAGCATAGCTTCCGTTCGAAGAGGTCGTGTATCTCAAACCTGCTGTTGGTAAGAGGACGATGGGCAGAAGTTGTAGAGGGCGGCTACAACACAGTCGTAGTGTTCGTTGATCTCAGCATGGCTTTTGACAAGGCACCTCATACCCGACTGTTGGAAAAACTCGAGACATTTGGTCACCAGAGTCCGACGGTTGACTGGATTGCAGATCTTCTGTAAGGGAGGACGTTTTCAGCTGGAGTTGCCCAGTCAAAGTCAGTTTGGTATGCTGCAACAAGTGGGGTTCTCCAGGGCTCAGTTCTTGGACCGGTGCTGTTTCTGGCTTACATTAACGACTTGTCATCAGTCTTCCAGTTACCTTGCGTTGTTTATACAGATGACATATGACTGTGGCGTGTCGTGGAGTCGGATGTGGACGGAGAGGTTCTGCAAAGGGATTCGGATACCTTAGCCCGATGGTCTGACCTCTGGGCCCTACCAATCAGTGTATCCATATGCGCGTAAATGCCCGTCAGGAGAAAGGTATGGGATGTAGTTTATTGCATCGGGAATGAAATGTTACCGTGTGAACGAAACCTTGGGGTTATGCTCTCATCGACCCTCAAGACTCGAGACCACGCGAATAATGTCTGTAGTCCTTCCAGAGCTATTCTTGATGCCGTACATCGCTCATTTGGTTCGTTGAGTCCCGAGGCTTTCCAATTACTGTATTCCTTTCATGTTCGTCCGAGACTTGAATAGATATGTTAAAATCTATCCCTGCCCTACTGGCGAGATGGTGAAACTGGATAAGGTGCAATGCTCCGCGACAAGACTCGTCAGTGGCTTACGTAGAGTGCTCAAGTGTGGGGATGATTAAGCAGAAAAGTGCTTGATGATTAGCAACAACCGCGAAACCGGTCGAGTGCTTTCGGGGAAATTTCATCCTGTCGTCCAGATACAATACCTTACTGCTTACATCAGAATCGTAAATATATAGTCTATGACAATGGGACCGGGCGTTTTGGTCAAAAATTCTTCTTCAGCTAGAGGGCACTCTGTGTATAGGTACAGAAACCCAGTTCGTCTGTTAAGACTCTGGCGAACTGTTTAGTCAATTAATCCGTTGACGGAGATGCAGATGTCGCATGGATTTGACCGAAAAAAACCTTTTCATAGACAAGCCACTTAGACCGAGTTAGTCAAGCCAACCATCTCTCAGTATGCTAAATTTGAATTTGATGACGAAGGAGGTCGCGGAGACAGTCTTGTCCCGAGAAGTTGCAGTACGTCGAAGTTAGTCGGTGAGTTTTAGTGAACTACCACACTAGTTACAATCAGTGAGGTAGACTAGGTTTTCGGTGAACCACTTTCATTCTATATATCCTGTGATATGCCAGAGATGTTGGATGCAGTTTTTAATTGGACGCAAACACATTGGTCATTTATATGAACATTTACAAACTTCGACGTTTAGCTGCGATGTCATGATTAACCGAAGGAATGGGCAGGTAACCAGTCGACATTGACACGTGATTTGTGTGAGTTGAACGTTCGTTTTCTTTGAAACCCTCCGTGGTGACAAAAACCATCCTTGTGTTCGAATTTGAGACAGCTTTTGCATTGGATGCGTCTGAACGGAAGGAATCCATAGAAGTACCATGCACTACGGTGTCTGCAAGGAGAGAATGGTTTGACTAAGTTGGAGTGGGTAAGTGCAGATGGTTTCTTTTTGTTAGCGGATGTCGTTTGGGAACAGCAACCCTGTGGATGGCATGTGTTGTTTTGTCTGGATTCCAGGTCAGTGTGGCGTCGTATTTCGAATTGATGAATCGCTCTGCTTCCTGAACGAGTTCCTTCAATGTCGTACTCGGCTGTTGATGGTTTTTGTCCGCAAGTCAGAATGCATGGCAGACTGGAGGCCACAAATAAAAACAATGCGTCTGTTAGTGGTCAAATTGAAAACTACAATTGATGATCCCAGTATACGTCACGAGGTCGCTCACGCCCCTTTTATTCAATTTGCTTCAGCGGTAGCGAGTGTTTTATAGCAAGGACGTGGAACCAAATATTCTGGTGAGGGTGTGGACAGTCTGGTCAAAAATACGGTCCTGAGATTGATCTAGAAGGATGAAGCTGGTATAACAGGCATGTTCTACAGGCCCCAGTTTCCGCAGTAGAAATCGGATCTTGGTTTCATTGTCCCCGCTGGCAAGCTCCACATTAAAAGTCTCCGTCCGCGCATAAGCCCAACAGGTACGCTCTGGACGCGTTTGTTTCAGTTTGCCATTTCATGCATAAAAGCCTGAGTAGTTCTGCTAAATCAGTTCCTTGTGTCTTTCTCGACCGTTCCCTGCCCCTTTTGGCTGTCCGGATTCTCTGTTTTCGTGGTTAGAAGACTACTTTTCCAACAGAACCTAGCGTACCAAAGTTGGTAACACTTTGTCGATTCTCTTGATGAACAGCTCTGGTGTTCTTCAGGGTGCCGTTCTTCCTCCTACATTTTTACTACGTAAGTTAGTGACTTATCCACTGCTCATCCTGCGCCACTTTTTGAGTATGCTGATGATGTGGTGATTTGTCAGCCCATCTCCGATCAACCCGACTTCATGTCATTTTGTTAGGATTTATGTAATATTCAGAATTTTTCGTCCCCTTCTGACCTGCATCTCAACACTTTCAAATGTTTCTAGAGTATATTCACCCTTTCTCAATCTTATCAAAATGAACAATCGGCCGTTAACTCTGTCCCCCTTTCCAGAGCTAACTCGGTCAAGTGTTGCTGTGAGCACCAGTTTGCAATGGTCTTCAAATATCCTGGACAGTATAAAGAAATTTCATCGACTGTTTTCAAATCCACACGCTAGGTCAGTTCATTACCGAGCATGCTGTCAAATTCGCTTGTCCACCAATGTGTCCTAACAATCCCACTTAACTGCTCTCCTATAATCTTTTCCAGTCCACTTAGTGTTTTGAACTGTCCCACTGACTTATGTGAGGAAACTTTTCTTCGTTCGAATCATCTCGCTTTATTAGTACAAAAACGACAGTTTATATGCGATGATAAGTGGTCATAACCAAGTCTTGGCCTGCACACCAATTGGTTCATCTGTTATTCTCAGCCAGCTCTTCTGAGTGGCTAGACTGGGAACAAATCCAGTTGGTATTTGGTTGGTTCTTTGATCCGCTGCGTTCGCTCTGATCTTGTTCTCGATTCAGGACAGGCGAAGACGTGCCGATTGTTCGCCAGGTCATCATGCTAACAACTAAACGAACCAAGCCGTTTGTTGACAGCGTGCCAGTCCATTTTGTCACAGTTGAGAAGGATTTCCATTCACTACACCGCGGTTTGGCTATTATTAGTCGTGTTTCTTTGATTCCCAAAGCCCCTGCCATCAATAAATGTGATCCACACATTTTTGACTGCGAAAAATTCGCTTTGAAGATTCCTGCTAACCCCACTCATGCTCTTCGTCATGACCTGCCTGTTTGTCGTTCACATTTTTCTACATGTTCTGAGTTTAAACTCATCCCGTACCGTATAGATATGTATCGCATTTCTACGGTACCTTATCTAACACATGTTCTCGTCAGCAAAGTAAATGTTTCAGAAGAACTTCGCATCAAACTCGGTACTTGAACGTGATTTTAGTTTGTCCGTTTTTCTGCCCATTATTAGAGAGGTTTCTAAGTTGATAGTTATCGTTTTCGCTTTTTTATAACTGGAGTGATAGGAATCATTGATTGTGCCAATGTAAATGCTGACAGGCTCTCTTGTAGAAGCCATAGAGAAGTTAGCGTGGTAAGTATCGCGCCCAGGCTGTACGCGGGGCTAATTCTCCACCCGTGAAAGTCTTACGAGTGAGAAGCAAGCCGGTTTCAGACCTGCTCGGGGTCTTATCGACTGCATCTCTACTCTTCGTCAGAGTTTAGAGCTTAGACACACCTTCCAAAGGCCTTAAATCCCTGTCTTCCTTCATCTGAAAGCGGCATTCTACTCAGTCGACCACACTGTTTTGTTTCGCTGCCTCATACAAAAGTGTGCCAGAGAAATTTATTTCTCTTCCAGTGCTTGTATGCGAATAACCAAAGCCGAGTTCGTGCCTATGGCGATCTTTCACCCGGGTTCACGAGTAGAAGTGGTGTGCTTCGGGGCTGCCCTATATCGCCATTCACTTACAAGGCTGTAACTGAAGTGGTCCTCGAGACTGCCTATCCTCGTGTGAGAACAGTGGGATTCTTCTGTACTCAAGCAGTAAATTGTCTGACTTGGAATACGAGGACGATATTGTTGTTCTGAGTGAAGATCCAGGTAATTTGCAAGGTTTCTAGATGGCCGAAACAACAGTGTAGCGATGTTTTGGATGCATTTTGCACCTTCAAAGTGTAAAACGCTGCTGCAGGACTGGGTTGGCTCAACACCAAACCTTGTCTTGGCAGGGGAAGCTCTAGCTGAAGTAGGTAAGTTTCGTTACGTGGTAGGTAGACAAATATAGGATGAAGTGTCATCGCGTATACAAAAGGCGCGTTTGGTTTTTGTCAACCTGCGTCATCTGTGGCGCCTGCGTGGTATTCGATTGTCTGTCAAGCGTCCAGTGTACATTGCGGTGGCGTTTGATTGTCGATGTCTCCATAGAATTGCTTGAATATGGTTGCAGCACCGCATCAACAATGCTGAGGTTAGGCGTAGAATGTTGGGAACTAGTGGCCGGACACTGCAACAAGCACTGAATCCGAAGAGGTTAAGATGGCTGCGGCATGTTTTACGCATGCCCGTTGGCGGACTTCCCGGCGTACGCTATTCTTCGAGGCAGGTAGTGGTTGGAGGGCAGGCCGAGGGCGTCGGTCCAAGACATGATGCTTGGAGCCTTTGTGAGTCTTTCTCTAGGTTTAATAGTCTGAGATATTCAGTAGTATAGTCTTGCAAGGAAAACGAGTCCGCTGAGTACAATGAAACAAGGAAACGGATTCTGATATCACTTTCATTATGAGACGTTAGGCCTGAGACACATTTCAGTGACTTAAATTGACCATCCATCAACTGCTTTAACTGAGATCTCTCGCACTCATGATTTATTCCGCCTGCATATGCAACGACATCCTCATCTGTTTGTCTGCTGATCTTAAAACAGCTGTAAAGAATGTTGATTATTGATGTTTGTTCGCCGAAGATAATCGTGAGATGTGAATCAGTCTCCTTTAGCGTGAGAACTCGTGGATGTTTCGGTAAAATGTAGTTGTAACACTGGGTGTGTTATGGTGTGCCCATTTTCAACATCAGAAGGTGGACTTTAGCTGCTTCATCCATAGTGGCACCATCCACAAGAAATAGATCTTATCTTTTTCACCAGGAAGCAAATATTATTCCGTTGTTTGCATCATAACTGAATTCCTGGATTGAAGTAGCCAATGATTCATCCCTGTTTTGGTTTCGCCTTGGTCTCGGCACCATTCAACGACATTGCCATGATATTTTCAGTCATCAACTGAAACAGCTTTGTTTGACTCTGTTTCTGTTCTGCTAATGCCTGCTACTGTAGACGGAGTTGCTCCGGTTGCTGCTGAATTAAATGGATGAGACTGTTCAGTTCCGTCATCCCCGTCGTCAAACTGTTAAAGCCGATAACTCGCAAATCTGAATAACAACGATGCCGTGCAACCGTTTTTCGGAAAACTGAAGAACATCTCGACCAACACATTATCTTAGTGCAATACATGAGATAACGTGATTGGCAATTTGCGCCCGATCAATACACAACAAGCTGGGCGGTATTGATTTATCGGTTAATTGTCGGTGGAACAAAAGGGTCGTGACAAACAGGGTAATACAAAAGCAGTGTTTGATAACTGGTTCTGCAAATGACTCTGTAATTTATGGTTGGAAACGTTTAGTGATATTGCTAGCTGTCGCGACCAGAGATGTAATTCCGTTCTACCTCGTATTTTGTTCATGATTTAGCTCCTTGCGTCTTGCTTCTGCTCATCTTTGGCCTTGACTGGACGATGCAGTGGGGTAGTAACCAGCGAGGCTGATGGTTGAATAAAGAAAACTGAACTTGGTGGTCCGTACTACTCCACTGTCGTGTGGCTCGTTACCACACTTGACCTACTGGAACCCAATATGTTTCTGTACTCCAGGTTTTGGGGTCTGGTCGCCGGTTATCTCTAATAGTGCAGTGGGCATTTGTGGCTATGGGATAGGCTCCTTCCACTGCACTTATGCGCACATGTAATAAAAGACTGCAGTCACGTAATCCAAACATTTACTGTGACTATGTTCTTGTGAAAGTGGTTTTTACTCATGCCGTACACTAGATTTTTTGCAGTCTACCGAAATAAACTATGAATTCCTTCCTTTCACTTCTATTTTCAGTTGCTTTATAAACGCGAAATGCCAAAGAAGACACTTTATTTACTTCAATCTTGGACGCGTGTCTTTTGCCCCCACTTTTATTATTTCCCTTTCAACAGCAGCTCTAATGGAATCTTCACTTCAAAACCTTTTGAATGTATTCGAAATCTTTCTATTTTCCTCTTTTTTGATCCTCTGTTAAATTTTTTCGCCTTCTTTCTCGGCGGAAGACGCAACTTCGGACGTACTTTGGTAATTTTAGTCACTGCCTATTTAGTCTGGTTCGTTCTTATACTCTATATGTGTCTAATTCCTCGACGATATATTGCTTGGAAACAATGTGCTATATTACAACATGCCACCAAATGCGAAGCTAACACAGAAAGATTTTGGTTTATATGTCACCTGCTTCTTAGTCATTGGCTTTTGTTTCTTGTTTTTTTTCACTACTTTTGTGCGGTATTCAAACATGCCGGGCGTGTACCACTTATACTCCCATCGAATTTACCATCTGTCACCATTTGTGCTCGGTGTGTTCGTCCAAGACCAATACGCGCGCATCATTGTGTCGTATGCGGTGAATGTGTGCTTCGAATGGATCACCATTGTCCGTGGATTGCGAACTGTGTTGGATTGCACTCTCACCGGCATTTCTATCTGGCTCTGTGCTTCATGAGTGTAGGTGGCTTGTACATGTTGACCGTGGGCAGATGGGAATTTCAGGTTCACATTACTGAATTTGAGCGGGAGCTCAGTACTTCCGAAAAAGTAAACGTAAGTGGTTATGGCGTTTACCTTTTTTAATTTGTATTTTACATGGTCTTGGATTCAAAGTTCATGAAGTTTTAAAGAACCCTAGTAACTTGAAGACTATCTGTAAGTTGTGGGGTCTAAATCGTGGTTGATTTTTCATTTAGGAGCTCAATCTACAGCCTGTGACTTAATACTAGAACTCCCATAGCGGTAGAACATTGATCCAAAACCAAAGCCAAGTCGGAGCACATATATAGCCGTCTTCTTCAGAATAATTGCTTAAAACCTTGGTGTTTGAGTTCTGTTTTGTAGTGATTCCTATACCAGCTATCTATCCGGTTCTCGTGCTTGACTCTGTACACCATAAACCATCGGAATGGCATTCCACGCTGGTTTGCTCTAATAGTTGTTATGTTCCAGTGACCCATAAGACTTCATAAGATAAATTCCTTTAACCAATATTGCAATTTTAGATGTATGAGCAGAACTCCCTTCTGAGGCATTCACTGACAGACGTCGTTTAGATTTTGACGATCAAGTGTAATGCTTCTAGCGAGGTATACTACACGGAATAAATACAGAGCACGCAGGTTGTAACCGAGGAAACAAAGTCAGTATGAGTGGGAATAATGCACGTTTCCCGTCCAATAATAGGAGTTCAGCTGAAACAAAAGGGAATGGTATAAAACGAGTTATTGTAAGAATAGGACAAAATGGGTTGCCGTGAGCAGTTGTTTTGGGAGAACTGAAAGCCCCCAGATGGAAATCAGGTGAGTGTAGAACCCTGTGATCCTACGAGGTATGTATGTTCCTACATCGATCACGCGCAAATCCAATTGACTGGACTACAGTTAGAGGGTGGATCAGCTTATTCGGAGGGTAGCGCAGGTGGATCAAACGGTTCCAGATTCTGATTATTTGAGACTTACTATCAACAAGTTAAGGAAATCGATAAAAGTTTCAACGGCAGAAAACAAAATAGATCGGAAGAACTCAAATGACTTAAACACCAAAAAACCACGCAGATATGATCATTCAGTCTGTCAGTGCAACGATGTACGACGTGACTACTACAACCAGCCCGAATCGATAACGCGCTCTCACGGGCGGCTATTCATTTCTAATAAGAACAGAATCTTATTTGACAATGGGACTAGGTTATTCGTTAATTAGAAAGCGCTTGTGTTAACCGCGAACAAGTAGATCACTAATGGCTTCATGAAACACTACACTTGTCCAATTTTAAGTTAGATCAACTAATATCATTCATTCAAAGAATCATAAATATTCCCTGTAGATAAAGACAATATTGTTGTTCGTGAAAAACTCAAGTCAAGTAAATGTGACCGCTCAGCGATGTAATATCTAGACCATATCTGCGAGACTGGTGTCACGATTGCTTTGAGTACGAGAGCTGATTATGGGTTGCTAGAATTCATCCTACCCAGCATTCACTGGCGTGCAGTTCGGATGGACAGTTCTGTGCCCGTCTATGGCAATAGACTGAAGAGCTAATGCTTGTTCTTCATGTCTGTGTATGTGCCATCTGACTCAGCTGCTCGACATCAGTTGTTCGCCGATCCGTCCCTCCGGATGCCACATTCAATGAGGTGCCACCCGACAGTTTGAGAAGTGACCGCTGGTAGTGGTGGATAGCTGAATATGGGGGAATGAACAAGGACACGGCTATAAGTAGCACTCAATCTTTACCGTTTGGTTAGAAGTATCGGTTCACAGAAGTCACAGCTAAGTTAGATAATCAAGGAATCCGACGGCTCGCTGATTCACTCTTGGGATTTTTGTGAAATTTTGAGTGGAGCACTGTAGGGGACAATTCAGTTGGCCTAATTCCTCAGTACATCATTGCCTAATATCTGTAAAAGGTACATGTAAACATCACTCTTCCGTCAGTAATGAATGTTATCTGATGGGTGGACTATCTAAAACGGTACGAAATGCTGAACCAAATTAGTGGTCCTCATCCTTATTCAGTGATACAAGTGATGCTGCAGTATTGGACTTATCGAGTCTGTTCAGCGTAATCTGGGATGGTGAACAGATTTCTAGGGAATGGTGTGAGTCGGTGATTGTACCGATTTCCAAGAAACATGACAGGTCCTCCTAGGAGAAGCAGCAGAGGAGTTAGTTTCATAAGTACTGCATCTAAACTACTCTCGTGCGTTATCCGCTTTTGGTTATGCAACGCTGGCGGAAGGCGTGCGTGCGAGAATCACGCCAATTTTAGACTTGAAGTTGTATCGATCACATCTTCACCCTTAGACATTTTAGAGCACAGGCACTTTCCAGAAGCTCACGAGCTCTTTCATCCTTAAGGTGGAGGTGAAATTTAGTGGACGGTACAGTTCGCTGGCGCTGCCCCATTGGTGAACGTGCGACGAGATTTTATTTTTCCGCTTTAGCCACTGTACGTGGACCACTGAATCCGAGTTTTTGCCTATGGCGGTTTTTCACCGAAGCTCACCACGTGAATTGGTGTGTATTAGGGTTGCCATCTATCGCTGTTTTCAATTTTTTATATTGAAATGAACCCGAGAATAGCCCTATCCACGTTTGAGAACAACTACATCTATCCTTGCTCGTTGAAAGTACTGAACACCGTCTTCGTCGTTTATCATGATCCATTGTGCGAAAATACCGTGTCATTTAGTTGAGGCTCGAACCTGTTGCTTTACGTTGAATGAAAATCATTATTTCTGCTGGTTTGATCCTCGGGAATCATTTTATGACGAGTCCATCTCCTCTCAGTTGGCTGAGTGGGATGTGAAACTTAGTCACCTCTGTATTGTCTTTGTGCCACTGAGGCCACGTTCGTTCAAGGGTGCACTGTCCTTCTCATCGGTGATGTGCTAAAATAACGTGGATCACTGAATATCGTACCAAATAACCTTAACCCGTTGCACATTAGCGGTAACCGCAAGGCGGCTACGTAAAATGCACTAGTTATGACTTTTAGAATAGGGCTTCCAGAGCGTCCCAGTGTCAAGTTGCACAGTGACTTTTATGACAATTGCCCTATGCACATTTCAAAAGGAAAATCAGCCTCAGACACAGTATTTTGTCTATCGCTCCTATTTTTATTTACCCACTTTCTCAGCAGGTGCACCTGAGGCCAGTTTATGGATTTTCAGAAGTATCTTTATTACACAAAGTGAATTGCAGCATAGAGGGTAGACCCCATAATCAGAAGACATACTGTAAAAGTGGGTTATGGGGGAACATTCACATTAGAACCAGTTTGTTGATCCCGCTTTTCGAAAGAGAAAGGTTGTAAGTGAGTGAGAAGACAAAAGGAGGGAGAGTGTTCCATAACTTAACCATCCGGGGAAAGAAAGATTAAAAGATAAAAGTACAACATCTAGTGACAGAAACTCGATAGGGATGACTAGTTTCCTGGGTACGTGTTGCTCGGGAGATGGTTTTGGATAGAGGAACTGCCAAAGCAAGCTTACGTTAAAACCGATCAAGAAGAGAAAGAGAGGTAGACGAGGCTCCACCCCACACGTGACTGCAGTATTCAAGTGTGGGGCGGATTTGAGCTTTGTACAGCAGAAGATGAGCTGGTGTGAAGAAGCATCTGGCGCGAAACAGAAAACCAACTTAGCGCGCAGCACGAGAGACCATCTGAGATACGAAAGCGGACCAACATAGAGAAGAAGTTATAGATAAGTCAAGAAGAGAGATAGAATCTGTGGAGGGTACCCCAGTTGAATCAAAGGGTAAAGAAGGAAAGAATAAATGATGTTTCAAGAAAATTCAGGGAAGAGAAGCTTTGGAAGCAATAATTGCAGCGTGATTGTAGGATCTTTGGGAGATGTGTTCGAGTTTAGACTCTCAAGACGTACTAACTGCACTGCGGTCACGATCGATGTTGGTGTTGGCATGATGGAAAGTGCAGTAAGAAAGGGGAAAATGAAGGGTGGCATCATTAGCAGAGGAATGGATTGGTTTGGAAGTAGTGGATATAATATCACTAATAAATAAAAGAAATAGGGTGGGCGCAAGTACTGAACCCTGAACCAGCATTCACGGGAAATGGCTGGGACAGAACCCCATAACCTCGGACGGAGATGGTTCGTCTACTTAGGAAACTTGATATTCACGATACGAGAGGGGAGGAGAACCCGAACGAGGGCAGTTTCGCCAGAAGACCTTTGTGCCAAACTCGGTCAAAGGCCTCGGAGATGTCGAGCGAGACGAAGTATGTTTCTCCGTGATTGTCGAGTACGGCCGATCAGGAGTGTAAGGTTAGAGCCAGGATATCACCGGTGGAACGGCGAGGTCGGAATCCGTATTAGCGATCACTCAGTAGTCCTTCGCGTTCAAAAAACGTACGCAGTTGGTCGGAAATGACAGTTTCGAATACTTCCGAAAAAAACAAGTGTGATGGAAATAGGACGATAGTTATTGGGGTCAGAAAGTTCACCGCTTTTGGGAATAGGAAAAATCACGACGCGCTTCCATGGGATCGGAAAAATAGGAATTTGGAGAGAGAGAGAGAGAGGGACAGAAAAGACGACGTAAGAGAGGGACCAATTCAGGGGCACACATTTTAAGGACGGTGAGTGGTGTACCGTCTGGACCGGGTGGTTTGCTTACGTCCAGAGAACGCTAATATGAGGTTGAAAGTGGGAGACAGGGAAGAGAAGGAACTGGAGGAGTAGGATAGGTGGGTAAGGTGGAGTTGGAGGCGAACCGGGGAGCAGAATCCTCGGCTTTCTCGTGTGGTTCACAAACAAGATCACCGGAGGGATATTGGAGGGGAAAAATTGCGGGAGACTGCTTTGGCAAGAGACCAATTTGTTCGGCTACCGGTGGCAGATAAGAGTAAGTGTTCCAACGGACGAAGCGTTCTTTGGCTCTCTGTATGGTTCATGAGCATCTGTTCCTGGGTTGCATGAAGCGGTGGTAAGAGTCGGAGTAGGCGAGCGGCGAAATGCTGCACGCTTCAAGCGTACAACACGATCACATGCGTGGTTGGACCACTCGGGAGATTCGGGTTTGGAAAAGTGAGGAATAATAAGTTGCATACCTCGAAGATCAATATCAATGAAGCTAGAAACGGGAACGTCTGAAGTAAAGCAGTAATCATTCCAAGGAGAGGAGGCTGGGAAATCGCGGAAACCATCCCAGTTGGTCGAACTGTAACTCCAAAATGTGTATCTCGAGGCAGGTGAGGGATCGGGCCAAATAAAACTGAAGAAACAGGGAATAATGCAGTGGGCAGATGAGTCAAGTAGAGGGAGAGCAGAGATGCTTGAAAACAGAAGGAACAGAAGTTAGAATAGGATCAAGGGTATGGGCTCGATCGGGAATACGTGTGGGGAGATCAGAAAGTTGGTACAAGTTGTTGACCGCAGAGAAATGTTCGGCTTCGCACCCGAAAGCCGAAGTGTCCGATGAGTGAATCAACCAATCTCGATTGTAAACATTAAAATCCCATAAGGTGGCGATATGGCAGTTGAGGTTCGTAACAAACAAGTGCTCAGTGTTCGAAGATAAGAAGCCAAAGATTGATCAGTCACTACTGTTGGGTGAACGATGAACAACACAAAAGTAGTGATTAAAATAAGGAAGTCCGGGCTTCAGCCACACCAACTGAAATTCACGACTGGAAAAGTCAAGATTCTGGATTCTGGGTGTGGCAACTGACTGGTGGACAAAAACATAGACACCAGCTTTGGGTGAAAAAGAGGAGTGAAAGGTATAGTTGGGAAATTGGAGGTGGGTGGTGTCTGATGGGGGGAAGATTTGGGTTTCGGTCAAAAACAGGGGAAGAGGAGAGGAAGATTGGAGAAATCGGTGCACGCAATCGATATTGTGATTCATTCCGCGAAGGTTAGTAAGGGTGGTGAGTTTGTGCTTGTTTTCCGAGTGAGCAGAGCGAGCAAGTGCGTGTGTAGTTGTTCATTTTCGTGATTCATAGTGTGAGGGAAACCGGCAACCATGATCCTAAGACTTAAAGTGGCGAACCACAGGAGGCTTCAGTAGATCAGGTGTGGTAGTGAGCCGGGCGACAGCAGTACTGTTTTTTCATAACCACACATTCATCCTTATATTCCAGTTGACTTTCTTTGTGTTGTAGGCCGGTTCGAAAAGTATCACGTCCTGGAGTCACTTTGGCCAGTCTTACTACAGAAGACTACATCGTGTATCGTCATGCTGCTTCATCTTCGGTTTGATCGCCATTCCTTTAGTTATGGTGCTCTGTATGTGGCAGTCAATCTTAATCAGTCGAGGAGAAACTAGTATAGAACATCACACAAACATTCGCTTCACTCAACAGTTTGAACGGCGTGGTCTAATTTATCATAATCCGTTTGACTGTGGATTATTGCTGAACTGGATTCAATTTTTAAACTTGTTCTCCCCGATGGAAATTCACCACCCGTCATCCAAGATCAATGTGCATTCTTTGTATTTTTACTCTCTACTATCTTGGCGTATGCTGTCCCGCATTTTGTTACCCCTTGCACCTAGTGATATCGAAACGGGAGTTACTTATAGGCTTAATATTCCTGATGCACAAACGGTTTTAGACTCATTATCTGCGTTGGATTGTGAATGATTCCTGACGGAGTGCTTTCTTGACTTCGTTATCTGTACCAATAAAAGGCTTATTTAGGGTAATTTTGTTTTCGTTTCCCAATCTATTCACAATTTTGCTTTTGTTCAAAGCATGAATAAACGATACAGATAAAATCTATGACAAGAGGCCTTTCTGACGCCCTTCGTCCTCACTGGTTTTTTTTATGCCGTGTGCGTCAAGCGGGAAGCGTAAATATTGACAGGTTCCTCTGATATTCGTGCTTGTCGTAAGCAATTTTTTTTACTCCAGAATTTTAATCTGGTTTTTGGTGGTAATACATTGATCATATTAGTAAAGAAAACCATGCGGCGATATTGTCACGAACATCGTCCACAAACTAACGAAAACCCTCCACTGACATAGAACAATTTTCGTTTTGCTGTTTGTTATGATTCAACTTTTTTCCCCTCCTGATCATTATATTGATATTGCTAAAGCAGTTATATTTCATGACCGAATGCGCAAACAGTAACAAGCTTAAACCAAATTTCGTTAGCTTCTGTGTTGGTGACCTTCATGCATCGGGTAATCACTGGATTAGCCCTCAGTCTATTGATATCTGTAACCTGCATTATCCTCTTGATTCCGTTGTGTCATTGTTATTACCTGAAACTATAAATGGAACAGATCGAGTATGGGAGATTAGAAAATAAGCTTAGAATCACTGACGCAACTGCATTCGGTTGCGCTCTGTCGATCGTCGCGGCTGACTTCGGTTAAATTGGGAGAGTTCGTGGTTCATGTTTGTGTTTTCGAGTTAAAATAACTTCCCATTTATTACCGCCGTGCTTCTTTCAACAATTAGTTACGCCGTCTATGCAGAGATGTTTATATCGTCGAAAGTCCACTTAAACTGTGGGGCAGAAAGGTTACTTTATCTGTGTCAGTGTTGTGTAACAGACCGCGGCGTTTCAAGAAATTTCTGAATTGCTGGCAATATACGAGTCCGGTGAGTCGTACCCTGGTCCTTGACATACTTTTATCACTTGTAGAATGGATTGGTATTCATCATCTATACTCTGCTCCCCCGGGACTATTAGTTCTGTTGATCGTCTGCAAGTCTTAAACGCGGTTATCTATGAAACTAGTTACTGTCAGGTAGGTTTTTAGAACGGTAGTGTCATTTTAATAGTTTTATGCATTTTAGAGTCCGAATAATCAGAAATACTGTGTAGTAGTTCTGTGTACGCCGGGTGGACGAGTTTGATCGTAAGAAGTGAAAAAGAACAAACAGGAATTCAGTACATATACGGACTGTGTATTACAACTGCTGGCAAAGCATAAGCGAAGCATGTGTTAATTCTTTTTCATTGCTTGTTGATACGAGGATTGTTTTAGCTAGTGATCACCTCGCGAATGAAATAGTCGCACACACATGGTTGCATTGAACGACTAAACCGGAGTCTTGATCCAGGCTTTATTCATCTGAAGCCTCCAAGTACCTTAGTATGGTCGGGGGTGGGTGTCTCAGGCTCCGAGATGGCTACTCGCCCTGAATGCCTCGGAATGCTCCCAAGTCATCATCATCATCGTACAGCGCTAAACGGTTGGGCGAGCCCCACTGACCACTGCCTTTCTCACCATGTTGCACGTTGAATTAGAAAGTATGAATGTACAAGATGGATAAGGAGTGGACCTATACAAGCGGGAAAAGAAAAGAATGCCCTAGTAGCCAACACACGGAATACACAGTCTAACTGTACAAACGCACATCGATCAGTCATTCTGATTCGACAGAAAGTACTAACACGATCGCCACTGTTCACGGTTCCCTGCCATATCCTTCAGTGTCTCCAGCCAACTGGTAGACGGATCCTTTGGACCCCAACCACAAAGACGTGAAGCACCTAGTTTTCCTAAGTTCGCGGTACATTCTCACTCCTCGTTGCCACGTCATCTGTTGACCTCCATGTGGTCTCTTCCACTCCCTAGGAGAAATGGAGAATAGGACGCGATGCGGTAGACGTGTGTTTGACGTACGTAACACGTGCCCCAACCAACGAAGTCTACTTAGTTGGATACACTGTGACAGAACGTTCCCTGAATTATTGCCCAATACTCGATTTCTGACCTCATCATAGCTCACTCGGCTATTCCACCCAATCTTAACGATACTCCGTAAACATCGATGGTCAAAAACCTCAAGACGACGAATATCTTCAGCACGCAGACTCCAAGTTTCGCAACCATACAACAAAACTGAACGCACTGCGGCACAGTATACACGGCCTCTCAACTTCAGTGAAATATCAGGTCGGCGCCACAAGTGCTTCAGTCCAGCGTACGCCGCTCGAGCCTTGGATATGCGCGTGCTTACCTCTACCACTGTGTTCCCATCCTCGTCACGCTGCTGCCGGGGTAGGTGAAGTGGTCAACAACTGTCAGCACCTTACCATCGAGCATCAAGCTCGGAATTGTTGACATCCAGTCTTGTAACATCACCTTGCACTTTGAAGGTGCAAAGCGCATGCCGAATGGAGCTACAGCTCTCTCAAGTCTATCTAGTGCACATTGAGCATGTTCCGTGCATTCGAACAAGCAGACAACGTCGTCTGCGTAAGCGAAGTCACATAGCTTCCCACTATTTCCAAATTCGACGCACACATCCTGTAGATTTTGCAACCAACTCTCCATTATTTCGTCCATGACGAAGTTGAACAGGAATGGAGACATAAGACATCCCTGTCGAACACCACTGGTCAATTCGAACTGACCGGATAGTTCACCGTAAACTCTAACGCGGCCAGAATTATGAGAATACAATGATCTCAGTAGGTTCACGAACTTCTGGGGCATACCTTTTCGATGTGGAGTACTGAAAAGCGCTGTTCGATCAACTGAATCGAAGGCGCCTTTCAGGTCTAAGAAGAGCATTATTGTCGGTCGACGGTGCGTGTGACGCGTTTCAAGTAGTCGGAGAAGAGTAGAAATCTGGTCAATGTATTCTCGACCTGGGCGAAATCCAGCCTGCTGCTCGCGGACATTCCTCTCGCGAGCCGGTGTAAGACGGTGCAGCAAAATCGAAGCTAATTCTTTGGTGACTATCGCAATTAAGCTAATCCCACGATGATTACTGCAGTCATTGCGTATTCCCTTCTTGAAGATGGGAACAATCAACGACTCACTCCATATTAACGGAATACGCTCCTCGTTCCAAATGTCACGGAGCAAAGCGGTAAGTGGTCTTACCAAAACTTTCCCACCCAGTTTGAAAAGGACTGGAGGAAGTTCGTCGGGATTTGCCGCTTTCCCTCGCTTTAGTGGTCGAATGCATGACTCCACTTCTACTACCGATGGGGGCTCAAGTGATACCACCCAAGGAGTCGCAGTTGTTGATACAGGAGTAACTACACTAGCGTGCGGTAAGCAATCTGTTCCTTGAAGTATTCCACCCAACGGTCAAGCCTTTGCTGTTGGCCATGGATGGGTTCTCCATTTCTATCGCAAATCGTTTCACTGACCTGGATGCGCCGTCCACCGGTGTCACGAGTAAGTTTGAACAGTCTTTGACTGTTACCTGAAGCAGCTGCTATTTCCATTTCTTCGGCTACCTTGACCCACCAATTTTCGAGATCATTCTTAAGGCTTTTTGTAACTTGCCTTTGTAGCTTTCTCTGCATCTTATTCATCTCCTTACGGTTGGAAAGCTAACGCTTTTGCTCCATTATACTCAGCGACTCTTGCGAGATCCCGTGTCTTTGATGGACAACAGATCTAGGACCACAGGCAAAACCTGCTGCCACGTGCATCGCCTGTTTGATATGAGCCCAATGCTCATCTACATTACTGTTCGTCGTGGATCCTAGCTCATGTGCTAACTTCTGCACGTAACGGGTGCGTACTTCTGGATCACACAAACGTTGCACGGCTAATCGGGTTTGCGATATGCGACGATGACCATGGAATTGGAGAGATAATCGCGTTAAAACTAATGCATGGTCCGACTCTACGTACGTGGACCAGTGAGATGTACAGTTCTGAACAGAACTGCGCTACCGGTAGCTCACGGCGATATGATCAATTTGACTCAAAGTATCTGTAGAGTTAGAGCGCCATGTCGCTGTACGACGCGAGCTGTGTCGGAAACCTGTGCTAGACAAGAACAATCGATTGTCTGCACAGAACTGGAGAAGCCTATTCCCGTTATCTGTACGCTCAGCAGGTAAAGCACAACACCCACCTAAACAGGCTTCTGACACACTAAGTTAGCCAACTTGTGCATTGAAGTCACCAGCTAGCACTACAATGTCAGAACCTTTAATGCTGCGAACGAGAGTGGCGAGGGCATCATAGAACTCATCTTTCTGCAAGTCTGAGCTGCAGTCCGTTGGGGCGTATGCCGAGATCACAAACAAATTTCGCTTAAAACAACTATCCTTTCGAACGCCGACTGACCCTTGGAGTTTTACAGCACATAAATGACTGTTAACAGAGATCCAGTCTAAAAGGGCAGCCTCAGCCTTGTCAGTCAAGACAATTCCTACACCACGTTGACCCACAGCTCTAGCTGCTTCGTCTCCTGAGGTGCGCATAAAATACCTCGATGAGATACCAGGAGCAGTTAGTTGAATCACACTGCCCGAATCCTGTATACGCGTTTCACTTAAGCAGCAGACATCAATCTTCAGAGCGTCTGTTGTGAGAGCTAAGTACGCCTGCTGACCACCCTGCATGAGAGTACGCACGTTGGAGGAGACGAGATTCAGAGGCTGACGAGGCTTTAAAAAATGTGAGTTACCAGACAGAGGATTATTCCCGATACTATTTGACAGTGAATCGTGTCGAGTATCGACCGTGTTATCAATGGGAGTATTATGGTTGGGTAGATGGGGCAAAGAGGGATGGTTAGGGACAGAAGACAAAGGTTGAATAAAAGAGAGGGAACTCTGAGCAGTAGCACACTTATCACTACCCACCCCGCTCGATGCAATGGGCAGTGCGGTCCTAATTATCCTGCGCGACGACCGATGCAGTATGGAATTATTTGTATTCGTGCAGTTCATGGGAGATGTTGGACGGGTATTGCTAGGGTGTCCAGCCGCAAAGCAGGAGCTCCCAAGTGACCGTGCGTCTAACACAGCCTCTGATAAGGAAGTCCTACCCATTGCCTTCTCGTGGCGGAGGCGTTAAGACTAAAGTGAAAGGACGAGAGCGAGTGCCCGGCGCCCTCCACTGGCTTGGTTGACTGAGAGTCAGTCTACAAGAGGTGGCTAAACCCTGATTCCAAATCCACCATGGGTGGCGTATGAGGCGCACAACGGTATGCTCACCAGCATCTGTGGTGGAGAGGTGCACTGGGCACCCAAGATGTTTGGCCTCGTCCGAAGGGCGTATGAATTGAGCAATCAGTCACCGACCTTTAATGGGTTACGGATTCCACGTTTCGTCCCACTGCCTTATGAGTTAAGCTTTGGATAGCTAAAGGCTCCGGTTGTGTATCCCTAAGGAAGCCGCCTGCTTAGGCTTGGGCAACCTAGTAGTATCGCGCCCACTAAAAAATCATGGACTCGGGCTATCCAGCCCTTCCTCCCCATTTGTACCGTGTTTTGTTTGGCATACAGTGTAAAACCAGATAGATGATATATATATATATATATATATATATATATATATATATATATATATATATATATATATATATATTCTAATTAACGAATAACCTAGCCTCATTTTCAAATATAATTCTGTTTTTATTAGGAAGGAATGATTGCGCCATTGGTTCGGATGTTAGAATTTAATATATTTTTGTTCACTATGCGACTTCTTGTTGTTCATGGCCTTTGTCATATCCGCGATTCAATTCGAGTGCTGCGGATTGCGTTCGGTGGTAAGACCGGAATGAGAGTTACGCTCAACTTCATGAAACTTCAACCCACGGTAGGGTTTATAAGCGTATATACGCGGTACTCATCATCATCATCATACAGCGTTGAACAGTAGGTCAAGCCCTACTGACCACTGCCTTTTTCACCATGTTGCACGCTGAATTAGAAAGTATGAATGTACAAGATGGATAAGGAGTGGACCTATACAAGCGGGAAAAGGAAAGAATGCCCTAGTAGCCAACACACGGAATACACAATCCAACTACAAACGCACATTGGTCAGTCATTCTGATTCGACAGAAAGTACTAACACGATCGCCACTGTTCACGGTTCCCTGCCATATCCTTCAGTGTCTCCAGCCAACTGGTAGACGGATCCTTTGGACCCCAACCACAAAGACGTGAAGCACCTAGTTTTCCTAAGTTCGCGGTACACTCTCACTCCTCGTTGCCACGTCATCTGTTGACCTCCATGTGGTCTCTTCCACTCCCTAGGAGAAATGGAGAATAGGACGCGATGCGGTAGACGTGTGTTTGACGTACGTAACACGTGCCCCAACCAACGAAGTCTACTAACCTGGATACACTGTGACAAAACGTCCTCCGAATTAGTACCCAATACTCGATTTCTGACCTCAGCACTGCCTACTCGGCTATTCCACCCGATCTCAGCGATACTACTCAAACATCGGTGGTCGGAAACCTCGAGACGACGAATATCTTCAGCACGCAGACTCCAAGTTTCGCAACCATACAACAAAACTGAACGCACTGCAGCACAGTATACACGGCCTTTCAACTTCAGTGAAATATCAGGTCGGCGCCACAAGTGCTTCAGTCCAGCGTACGCCGCTCGAGCCTTGGATATGCGCGTGCTTACCTCTACCACTGTGTTCCCATCCTCGTCACGCTGCTGCCGGGGTAGGTGAAGTGGTCAACAACTGTCAGCACCTTACCATCGAGCATCAAGCTCGGAATTGTTGACATCCAGTCTTGTAACATCACCTTGCACTTTGAAGGTGCAAAGCGCATGCCGAATGGAGCTACAGCTCTCTCAAGTCTATCTAGTGCACATTGAGCATGTTCCGTGCATTCGAACAAGCAGACAACGTCGTCTGCGTAAGCGAAGTCACATAGCTTCCCACTATTTCCAAATTCGACGCACACATCCTGTAGATTTTGCAACCAACTCTCCATTATTTCGTCCATGACGAAGTTGAACAGGAATGGAGACATAAGACATCCCTGTCGAACACCACTGGTCAATTCGAACTGACCGGATAGTTCACCGTAAACTCTAACGCGGCCAGAATTATGAGAATACAATGATCTCAGTAGGTTCACGAACTTCTGGGGCATACCTTTTCGATGTGGAGTACTGAAAAGCGCTGTTCGATCAACTGAATCGAAGGCGCCTTTCAGGTCTAAGAAGAGCATTATTGTCGGTCGACGGTGCGTGTGACGCGTTTCAAGTAGTCGGAGAAGAGTAGAAATCTGGTCAATGTATTCTCGACCTGGGCGAAATCCAGCCTGCTGCTCGCGGACATTCCTCTCGCGAGCCGGTGTAAGACGGTGCAGCAAAATCGAAGCTAATTCTTTGGTGACTATCGCAATTAAGCTAATCCCACGATGATTACTGCAGTCATTGCGTATTCCCTTCTTGAAGATGGGAACAATCAACGACTCACTCCATATTAACGGAATACGCTCCTCGTTCCAAATGTCACGGAGCAAAGCGGTAAGTGGTCTTACCAAAACTTTCCCACCCAGTTTGAAAAGGACTGGAGGAAGTTCGTCGGGATTTGCCGCTTTCCCTCGCTTTAGTGGTCGAATGCATGACTCCACTTCTACTACCGATGGGGGCTCAAGTGATACCACCCAAGGAGTCGCAGTTGTTGATACAGGAGTAACTACACTAGCGTGCGGTAAGCAATCTGTTCCTTGAAGTATTCCACCCAACGGTCAAGCCTTTGCTGTTGGCCATGGATGGGTTCTCCATTTCTATCGCAAATCGTTTCACTGACCTGGATGCGCCGTCCACCGGTGTCACGAGTAAGTTTGAACAGTCTTTGACTGTTACCTGAAGCAGCTGCTATTTCCATTTCTTCGGCTACCTTGACCCACCAATTTTCGAGATCATTCTTAAGGCTTTTTGTAACTTGCCTTTGTAGCTTTCTCTGCATCTTATTCATCTCCTTACGGTTGGAAAGCTAACGCTTTTGCTCCATTATACTCAGCGACTCTTGCGAGATCCCGTGTCTTTGATGGACAACAGATCTAGGACCACAGGCAAAACCTGCTGCCACGTGCATCGCCTGTTTGATATGAGCCCAATGCTCATCTACATTACTGTTCGTCGTGGATCCTAGCTCATGTGCTAACTTCTGCACGTAACGGGTGCGTACTTCTGGATCACACAAACGTTGCACGGCTAATCGGGTTTGCGATATGCGACGATGACCATGGAATTGGAGAGATAATCGCGTTAAAACTAATGCATGGTCCGACTCTACGTACGTGGACCAGTGAGATGTACAGTTCTGAACAGAACTGCGCTACCGGTAGCTCACGGCGATATGATCAATTTGACTCAAAGTATCTGTAGAGTTAGAGCGCCATGTCGCTGTACGACGCGAGCTGTGTCGGAAACCTGTGCTAGACAAGAACAATCGATTGTCTGCACAGAACTGGAGAAGCCTATTCCCGTTATCTGTACGCTCAGCAGGTAAAGCACAACACCCACCTAAACAGGCTTCTGACACACTAAGTTAGCCAACTTGTGCATTGAAGTCACCAGCTAGCACTACAATGTCAGAACCTTTAATGCTGCGAACGAGAGTGGCGAGGGCATCATAGAACTCATCTTTCTGCAAGTCTGAGCTGCAGTCCGTTGGGGCGTATGCCGAGATCACAAACAAATTTCGCTTAAAACAACTATCCTTTCGAACGCCGACTGACCCTTGGAGTTTTACAGCACATAAATGACTGTTAACAAAGATCCAGTCTAAAAGGGCAGCCTCAGCCTTGTCAGTCAAGACAATTCCTACACCACGTTGACCCACAGCTCTAGCTGCTTCGTCTCCTGAGGTGCGCATAAAATACTTCGATGAGATACCAGGAGCAGTTAGTTGAATCACACTGCCCGAATCCTGTATACGCGTTTCACTTAAGCAGCAGACATCAATCTTCAGAGCGTCTGTTGTGAGAGCTAAGTACGCCTGCTGACCACCCTGCATGAGAGTACGCACGTTGGAGGAGACGAGATTCAGAGGCTGACGAGGCTTTAAAAAATGTGAGTTACCAGACAGAGGATTATTCCCGATACTATTTGACAGTGAACGGTTGCGAGTATCAGCCATGTTGTCAGTGGGGGCATTATGGGTGGATAGAGGAAGCAAAACGAGGTGTTTGGGGACAGAAGACAAAGGTTGAATAAAAGAGAGGGAACTCTGAGCAGTAGTCCACTTATCACTACGCACCCCGCTCGATGCAGTATGGAATTCTTTGTATTCGTGCAGTTCATGGGAGATGTTGGACGGGTATTGCTAGGGTGTCCAGTCACAAAGCAGGGGAACGATTAGGGTCTTCATCCAAAGCCTTTAGTTCTAACAAGAACCTTTCCGCAAGGCAGAGGGATGGCTTAGTGGAAGCCCATTTGCTTGGATCAATTATTCTTCCACGGATACTCCATGAAAATGAATATTATAAGGTAACGAACTACACAAATTTCAATTCGTGGGAGTTCCTCGGGCACTCAATAGCATAGGGTGCGGAAGCAATCAATCATAATCGAGAGCCAGCATTCCAGTTCAGCCGACCACAGCTACGACTGTCTAACAGCAAACTGGCCTGGCGGAATGGGGACGTTCATCTAAGGGCCACAGGCGGTCCTGTTATAAGGGGTAGGGCAAGTCGAAAGACCACAGTCGAACGGGGCTGCCATGCGTCATACCTGACGAGAAGTTCACAGGTGCAGAACATGAAAGGAATAACTTGTGAATGTGTGCGTGTGCATGGAACAGATGTTCGATGGATCAACAACGAGTCACGCAGAAAATCGGTCATAAACTGAATGAACGGCGGTCCATGGCAAGGTAAAACAGAGGAGTTTGGTCGCCACCCTAAAGCCGGCACGGCTTCATTACACCCCACTAGCCACTATACACCCATCGGACAGCCCCATGCGAAAAGCTTACTACTTTTTCTTGCCACAATCACAGGACTCGACATGGCATATGCCCTATTCACGAGTGGTCAATCTACCGGTCGTCAACATTTTCTAATAGACAGTTTCTGAATATCCGGTTGAACTTGTTCTGTGGAGGTTCTCACCTTAACCTCTGGCAACGGCCGATCCAGCTTCTTTCATGTAAATCATCCGCTTCACTGGTAGTATGACAGCCTGTAGTTCTATGCAAGGTGATATAATTTGCATTAAATAAGCAATTCCCGACTTTCCCACCGTGAAGCACGATGAACTGTATTCGTATCAGCCGCATATCGTAGATAATACCGGTGCGCCGCATCCTGGCTCGGAAGCGTATGATAATAAATGCACAGCAGCGTCATACTTGGCAGACGTTAGGCATCTCGGTACCGACAGGGTTTCAACCACTTATATTTTTGGTTTCCATTTCTCCCATATCAAATGGATGGACTCTCTAGTGAGTTCATCCCACCCGCAATTATTCTGGCAGTTTTTGAAGTAATCGTTATGGTAAAAGAAAAAACGGACCTGCGAATCCCAGGGGATCATATAATGAAGCAATACAGGAAAGTATACTTCCTCCTGTGGCCGGTAGCTGAATTTGGTAGTGCCCTCCTATGAAAGTTACTGAATTTCGAACGGTTTTTGATGTGGCTCCATCTTCCAGGACATTGATCAGCTATCCTCATCGGTCTCCCCCGAAAACTCCATTCCAACCAACTTCTAGTCTCGTGAGCGCACCGCGGTTTCTGTAGCTAGGCCACTCGCGGACGTCTTTCTAGTCATGTTTCCGCCTGTGCGCCCAAGAAGTACCCATCCGGGTGTCGTATCAGCCTCATGCGGTTGTCTGAAGGTCCCAATACGGTGGTCTTGCACCCAATGTGCTTCAAGAATTTTCGTGCCTGTCGGTAAATAGACCCTTTTTTGCTCGATCCGCTCGAAGCGGACATCTTTCAGACGCTGCCAAATATCCGAATTTTCCGACGGAGAGGAATCTGTTTGCCTTGGCAGTGCTTCCGCGGTGTACGCCTGTCTACTTAAATCTGATGACCAGCATTTGATGACTAAACTTCAAAGAAAACTACTGAGGTCATGTTGTAGTTCCTACGAAAGTAGTCACTCTGATTTGCTTTGTCAGACCTTCGACTCCTAGCAATTCGGCGGCTGCAGTGGTTATGAGAGAGATTTTAAGTCGTTGCCAAAACAGGCTTACGTTTCTTTCGAGCTCCTTAGTCCGGTTAACCTAACGAATAGAAATCTTATATTTGTGTGCGGTACTTCCACGTTCACAGAATTTACACTGGCCTTTACTGGGGCGTTGAGTGGTCTGGACATGTGTAGTACGGTGTGACGACGTCGATGACAGTCGTGTTCAACACGGCGACCAGTTGTGCGACATGCGTTTGCCCTGTGACCAACGTTCAGACGTCTGATACATCTACCCGTCTCATTGACCGCTCTCAGCCTCTCTTCATAAACCACCCATAGAAACTTATGAAACAGTTGAAAACTGTGGTCGGTTGAACTGGCCTTCTGGTTCTAGATTGACGTTGTTCATTTCCGCCCTGTTTCTGTGATATTGAGTGCCCGATGAACTCCCTAGGGGACTCTAAGAACTGATAACCGTTAAGTCCACAAGCCAATTCGAATGCTATAGAGTGCGTTCGGTGTCCACACTAGTACAAGAGTTACGCACAACGTCAGAAGGCTAAGTCCAAACCAACGTAGTATTTATATGCATATATATGCAGTACTTTATCAAAATGATTATTACAAGATAACGAATTGTACAAACCTTCCATGGCGTCCTCTAGGAATTCGCCGGGCACTCTGTAGCATTCAAATTGGCTCGGGAATCTAACATCCTTATTTTTTTGTTATCGACTGAAGTTTTTGTAGATGGATAAACAACATGTGATACCAAAAAAGTTATAGTAGATGGTTTTTAGCTGAGAATTGAGCTAAATCGGCTATGAAAACATCCTTATACCGACGTATGGTTTTCTAAAATTTGGGTGAACTTTGGTAAAGTGTGGGGGAAGGGATAACAACACAAGTCAGTCGATTTGAAGGTAACGAAATGTCACGAACCGATTAAATTACCAGACATCCAGGATCCAAATTTCTATATTTAGTGAGCATCACAGTCAGAAACAATGGAAAGGTTCTTTTTTGTAGAATGTACCCAACGAACTTAAGTGATGATCTTCACTACCATTATAATATATCTTCTGTAGTGGACGCCTTTATTCGTAAATTTCAGGACCTCGTGAAATTTATAATTCTATGTATAATAGGTACCTTTTTGTTACAGAATATCCTAGGCTGCAGAAGGCTTTACTATATAACTTGAGATTACACTGCATCATTTTGCATGTACACTAGCAGCGATGTCCACTTTTATCGCAAACGTACTGTTTTAGATGCTTGTATTGTGCATACACAACAGTTTCTTCAGTTGCTGTAGTGATGTCACAAAACACATAATTAAGTACAATGTAGAAACTGACGGGCACATTTGAAGAAAAATACGGGTAACAAAAAATGTTGGTTTTCATTTTTTTTCAGTACACTTACATAGGTTGCATGAAACAGAGAAAGCCTAATAATCACTTAAACCGATATCAGTCTGAGCTACCTGTTTTTTCTGGTCTTATATGATCCATATAAATGTACTGTGTTTCAATTGTTAACGAAACACCGGGAACGAGCTCGTTTTCCGCATGGACTGCTACTGCAATCACTGGGTATGTTACATGTAAGCAGTTACAAAGCCGTTAATTCCGTACTGCTTCACTGTCATACAGCTCTGGTCATTTGTTCCAACTCGGTGGTTAATCTTACCACTAATGGTTCACATTGATGAGGCCACAGCTCACCAGAAAATCATGTTACGACGAGCGCTGATGTTCATGGGTCGTTCTGTGTGGGTTCATTGCCGTGCTCATGAACAACCATCTGTTGGTGGGCTCATCATTAACTCTTCTGACAGAGATCAGACGTGAACCTACGAAGTGCATCATGCTATTGAGCAGGTAACCAGCGATACGGGGGATTGGGCGTTCAGAGAAGTTGCACTAGCACCGTGGTCCATAAACGAAATCCCGCTCAGGTCTGAAAGTAGAATTAATGTGTCTCTGATTCGTGAAATTTAAAAGTTCAGTCAGGTGACAAATCGTAATATCCAAACATGCACGTAATGCTGGGGTTTATGTTTCCGGGCCGCTCAGGTAAACAGAACTTACCGAATATGAAGGAATTAGTATGTGTAGTATCATCAAGTCATGCATTTAGTGGTGCAAGTGCGCGGACACACCATTCTACCTCTAGTAAGCGGCTAACAGATCTCAGTTGTGTGTAACATTGTGAACGCCTAAACAATCCTAACCATGTGATACCGTAGTCCGCTTCAGTGCGGTCAATGAGCGAAAACATCGCTGGCATGAGCTTAGCAGATAAAATGACTTACCGATTACTGGCAAACGTTCACCGAGGATTGGTGGGCAGAGGTGCCATTGAACTAAGTGACTTAAACATGGAGACAATTTTCGGTAATCAGCTCCGTGTGTCTAAATGCGTATTGAATACTAATCCCAGTTTCACGAGTAACGTCATTTTGTCACCTGACTGACGCACCGGAAATGTCGATCAATGAAGGCTAAATGAAGATTATAGTGGCCTATCTGTTACGGCAAAAAGCGTTTACCAACCATCAAGAAGACATTTATTATCACTAGTCCGATTGTCTACTGAGACGTGTTACTGTTGTCAAATAAATAACATCAAATGATTCAGCGACCGATCATATTAAAAATCGACGTTTTAATTTATTCAGGTCTTATAAACAAAACTGAAAATAGTGATATCAAGAGACCCCACTGTAAAAAAGCTACGAAGGAACTGCTCATACCTAATGGGCAGCTAATAATAGTTGACCCAAATGAAAATGAGCCAGTTTATGGGTGCACGAAAAGCAATAATGGTGGTTTTAATCATAGTTAATTGGAAAGTTATAGTTAGCCGGTAATGTTATGACCTGAAATAAGAATTCATTCGACGTATTACGGATGAGTTAGTACCGTTTAATTAACGACTGATATTAGGTTGCATGTTAATCAAGGTGAAAGTAAATGGGTATTTGTAGTTATCAGAAGTGCCATAAGCTCCACTGGAATATCATCGGCAACACAATTCTTACTGGTAAATTTGGTGAATATTTTGCATATTCTATTGAATATGCACCCGCTGCTATTTCCACGTTTATTTTAAACGTATTCTGACCGTGAAATTCTTTCAATTTAAAATCACAACTCAGGTACGTCTTCTGATGCAAATATGGCGCCGTACTTCATCATAAGATAATCAAATGACTAAGCGTAGTATAAAAAAACTGATAATTTTGGGCATCTTGTCAAACTCAGTTAGGTTAAAAGGGAAGATGATGATAAATGATTGAATTGGCTGCTTGTTACGCCTATCTTTTTCATTATGGCATCTCATGTTGGAAATTAATCCGTCGTCAGGGTTGACTTCAGACCCTTTCGTTCAGGTTTTAATACCTGCCGGCCCAGCCGTTCGCTTCCCCCAATTGGGTGCGACTGCTTCCTAGAATATTGTGCCATTATTATATAATGATGAACGGAATTAGGAAAGAGTAAAAATATGTCATCAAAGCCTTTGTTCTTAACTATGTTTCCCACAGTAAAATAAAAGGCAACTTCATTTAGCGGTAAGTAAGGCTGTATTGTTAATCTGTACGATCAAAGTGAATCAGGTTTCCTTTAAAAATTCAACCATACATTTTTGTTTTTCCTGTATTGTCTTTGAAATTCTGTAATAGAAAACAGCGGAATGTGAGTGGGTGTTGTGGCAATGCGATGAATGTATAATGTAATAATAAATACGTTACCTGCATACAACTGTGATTGAGTTGAGCTCATGGTTGTAAGTGATTAGCGATTGCCAATCCATTTGAATGGCTTCCGGACTTTTCGTCGTCAGGCATTTGGATTATCGAATTGCGCTATATTCATTTAAGCCTGTCAAATGTCACACTCTCAGAAAGTAGCAGAAACCCAGTCCCGAACTTCTTTTTTATTGGTTTTCAACCTTGAAATGTAGTACTTTCAAAATGTCAGTTTGTATAATGTTCCTATTATCGCGCAAACCAACCTCAATCTCTCAAAAGTAGCACCCGATTGGTAAAGACGAGGCCAGTGACGAATCCTGTTTTGCCTGCCGCATGTAATCGTTAGGGTGAGTCCTTTTTTCACATACTGAGATAGTCAAGTCATAATGGTGGTGGACAGTAGTCCACTGTCGTCCGAATCGTTACCACATCTGCCCTATTGAGACCTTATGTGGTTCTCCACTACAAATATCAGGGTTTGGTCACCGGTTGTTCTTAATAGTGCTGTGGGCCTTTGTGGCTATGTGGGATATACCTCTTCCAACTGCACTCATACACAAGCATAAAATAAAAAATTAAAGATAACTGGTCATGAGCATTCGCAGAAATAAATTTGTCATAAGACGATATTCATTTACGTTTACACAAACAGAAAACAAAGCGGCCTCGTGCGGAAAAATGTTGAAGTCTTTTAATCAAATATTTTCCTTGTAACAAAACTTCTCTGAAAATGATCGGTTTTCGAGCTGTTTGCGCTGTTTCACTGATGGGTTTTAGAGCGGTTTCTGAGCAGTTTGTATCGATCACGTGGTATGCTTCGTTTATTCGTGTTACTCCTCCCAAATTGCGTTTTCCTTTGCTCACTTTTACCTCTCATGGTATGAAATCCTAATAATTGTCCTTGGTCTACCAGTTTTTGGCGCATGAAAGAGAACGACCCGTGACTTGGTATTAAGAGGTTTTCAAATGAATGTATTGAGATGAAATACTGATTAAGCAGTGTTCAGTACTCTGGTCGTCGATTTCCTCCGTATTAATTCACTTTTGACCTGTATAAAGTGGCTTCTGAACAGACCGGTCGGAAATCGATGTTACGAACGGGCTGTGTGCTACGGGGGTTATCACATGTTTACTAAAAGTTGCTAGTAGTTGATTGCACTTTGAATGCAAACTTCTGTCAACCTTCGAAGTTTGACGATAACGATAGGTCAGTCCCCCAAAATGGAACTGACTCTTACTACGATCTCAACATGTACTTTAACTGAAGACTGGCATTAAGTTTATTTTTATGCCATTTACTCATTACAACCGGAGGCATACTTTGTTAGTTATATCAAAGAAAACGCCTCATTTTATTTGTCAGCAAATAATTGAACGTTTTTATTTCGAGGTGGTGGCCGTGTTGTGGGTGCTGTCGCATGTTACTGAGAACCCGGTTATCTCTAAATTGACATCTTATAAATCAAAACAGGTTGGAATGTTAAGTAAATGTTTTGCAAAAATATAGTAATAAAGGGTTAACTGCTTTTGAAATTTATATGAACACGGTAATCTTTCAGTGTTCGGAATAATAAAGTCGTCAAATGTAAAAGTCAATAAAGTTTTTTGCCTACCAACTTTTTCAGCATGACTTCTAGGATGTGTCGCGCCATTTTCTCCCGTTAGTTACATTCAGCATGACTAACTGGGTGAGCTTTGCAGTCTTAATGGGACACAAAGAACAGCGAAAAAAGCTCATTCAATGCGCAGTGACGAAGCTATCCAGGTCACTTATGTCGAAACCGAAGTGGTCCTTACTAAATAAGCACCGCCAAGTGAAATTCTGCTGGTTAATCAGTTTCCATTCATTTACTTGGTCGACCATTCAACAAACTTTAATTTCGGCACGTCCTTCTCATGAGCTCAATTTTTATCGGTCATTTAGACGAATGTCTAAACAAATTACATACAATGGAAAGTTCAACTTTCCTTGATTTATATGAGGCTGCTTTCATTCCTGTTTCGTTTCCTGTACACTGAGTCTGCTGCTAATAGATAATTAGCAGAATCAATGGCGTTTCCAATAGAACAAAAAGGTTGACCTTTGGATAGTTTGTTTTTTAGAAATATTGGTGCAAGTGTTTAAGTGCAATGAAAAGGATGGGAACGCCAGTTCGTCAATTGTGTGGATATTAAGGGACTAAGTAGACAAATAAATGAATAATCTATCCATAAACACATTTCAAATCTGACTTTCAATCATGTATGGTTTTGGTCATCAGTGTGTTCTCTTTGACTTATCCTATTATCTTCCCGTAATATTTACTAAACTTCTGAAACAAGAGTTCAAAGTTCCGTTAGTGGTCTAATAGTAGTCGGTTGTGTGTTTCTTTAATCCCTGTTGAAGAACTGATCTTTAAACTTATCAACAGGCAAACTGATTTGTCTTCCTACTTCTCTGATTTGAAAATACGACCTAACTCTTGTTTTATCTTTTCTGTACTTTGTTCGTACATTGACGAACAAAGGGAGAGTAGTAAAGGAGTTGTCTACGATTATTGGTCAGTAAATTTCCACTTTTTACCACTATCTCGTATATGTTTTCCAGTTCGAATTAATTACCTTAGTTTGCAAATGTCACAAAAATGCAAATAGATTAAAACCGACCGACCACTACTTTCTTAAACAAAGCATTCACATACTTTTTCTGTGGCAAATGTTTGATGCAAGTGCTTAGTGAGAAATAAAATAGAATGGACGATTTTTCTGATTATACCATTCTTTGTGGTAGCCACTAATTCTAACTCAACAACTCCCCCCTAGAGTGAATTCTCAGTAGAGGCTCACGTGAAGCCCGTCTTAAGAAACGGAAGTGCCACGATCGTGCTACCGAATATCCGGGGTATTTTGAGAAAACGAGGCGAGTCGGAGTTTTGGGTCTTACAGCACACACCGGTACGGGTAGCCCTGACGGGAACTTGGCCGGCGGCGGATGTCTTGGATCCTGAAGTGACTGTTACGGGTTACACGCTCTAACTGGCAGATAGGAACCAAGCTAGAAGCGGAAGTGGTACCAGGCTGTTTGCTTGGTCGGGTATGCAATCACTAAAACTAGGTTCGTATTCCAGCTCAAGAGGCTATAGTGAATCCTTATGGTATCGTCTGAAACTGGCTGCAGGTGAATGAGTTCGTCGATGTCACATACCGCAGTCCATAAGTGAACTCACCAAACATACCATCGGGTATAAGAAAATGGGCGGCGGACGGCCACTGTTTCGTTCTCGGATACTTCAGTTGTCCGAATGCTTGTTGCTGATTATCCTTAAAGGTTCAGGGAGCCTTTGGGGCTATGGGCATGCCCCTTCCACTGCCCTCATGTGCAAGCATTTAGTGGAAAAAGATGTAAATAAGGTTTTGTAGGAAGATCTGAGGGAACTGGAGCACCTTTCCGAGACATGGCAGCTCGCTGTCAGTGTAGAAAAGTGTATTTAAACTAATGTCTGTATGACTGAGAGTGGCACATCCTACCGCTTACGTGGGAAATCTATCCGCACGTTAACTTGTGAGAAGGACCGTGGCATGGTGGTGGCCTCGTCCTTGAAGATTGAAATTAATACGCAGAAGGTTTGTAACTCAGCTTGGAGTGTTCTCGAAGCAATATGTCGATCATTTTGGCGACCATTTATGGATGACTTCAAAATGTTGTATACTCCCCACGCATGTCTAAGACTTGGAAATGTTGATCCTGCTACGCTCCCCGGTACAGCGGTGGAAGTTTCCATGTTGGAACGAGTACAGCAGGACGTCATCCGCCTCGTTTCTGCATTACGGAAGATCAGTTGTGGAAGTCACCTCTAAACTGCCGGAATGTTCCCAGAAGCCTGCTGTAAAGTCCATAGTGATCTAATCTACATTAAGCGCACACCCCCCCCCCCTTCGGAGAATTAGGGCCAGAGTTGATGAATTACTTTCATCTGCAAGCGCATAACTGTACTCGAGGTTTTCGGCTTATGGCTACGAAACAGCAATCGGTGAACCTGCCGTTTGTTCATCTTTTCTCGAGGAGGGTAACGGGTTCATGAAATGCTTTATCACTCAAAGTGTTGGAAGATAAGAATGACCATATTTCCAAGCGAAGTCTGGACGTCCTTTTTGAAGGGGGTATCAGGACAAGCTCATCTAAGTCCATGCTCCAAGTGCTGGGGTGACAAATCCCACACGGGATACTGTTTACCTGCCTCTAGTTTGAAAGACGGAAGACTGAAGCCGTTCTTTTCTCAGATGAAGGTTGATGAAAATCGGATAAATAATGTCCTGAAATGAAACGGTTTTGTATAGTAGTGTTCATAAGCGGCTGCATTCCCGGTGTTCTCAAAAAAGTTCCACAAAATATACCAGGGCTGTTTCAAACGGGACTATTTTTGGACCGTTTTGCTTACTGGGATCAATCAAGATGCAGAATACGTAGCTGAGTAAAAATGTGTAAGTAAATAAGATGCTTACTTGTACTAGAAGAGTATTTATATGTTACAAAATTTCTACACCGCTCAGCGTTACCAATTGAGTATTCCTCATTTTCACGGGAAGTTCTCTTCGAGCAAAATGCCGTTTCTTCTATACGGTATTTATAAGTCTTGCCATCACAAGAGTACATACGTTCTTCCCGTTTGAAATACTTCGGTAATTTGCTTTGAGTAATAGCTAATCTGTGTGAAGTTTCTGGACCTTTTGGAATGTTTCGTAATAAACAGGTGACAAACGGCTGAGAAATTTTGCTAAGATTTTTCTCATAGCTTTCTGCACCTTTAATTTCATACCGGCTGGTAGATTGACATTGTTTAATTCTCTAATGAGGAAATGTAAGTCTTGACTTTCGTAGGCTGAATCATTCCGAGTTTCTTTTGGCGCCGGAATATACTTTGCATTCCTATAAACAGGAAGTTGATGGTAGACGACTCCGTTTCGGCGGCTGTACTTCCGATGATAATCGAAATAATTCATTGGTTTTTATTGCAGTATATTGGACGCAGTGTTCTTCCGTGAGAGTTGCAAGTGTACGATCTGTAAAGACAGAAACTCGGTGAGTCGGAGCTCAGCAAGTGTAAGAGCAACCATCAACTTACTCTACTTTACTGCGGCTGATTCCTTGTAGATGATAAGCAGGCTTCGTGAAATCGTGATCATGAAGTTTCATAGGTGTTTGGTACGAGAGACGTCCTCAGTGCCACTCAACTTTATTTTTTGAGGGCCCATTTCTAGTCTTCGTGCAACCAAGTGCGCGCTGCAAGGCAGCACCGTATCGATTCATGGTTGCAGTGGTTCCCTAGGAGCTCCTTCGCCAGTTGATTGATTTGAGTCCGACAGAGTGTCTATACAGCCCTGTCAGTTTGAAAAATCTCCTTCACAGTGAATCTCGCTCGCCCGTTCAGAGGTAACTTTCTTTGTATGCCGTGCATCGTCCCACCGGAGCTTTCGGACCTGGGTTACCCTCAACCTAGTTTTTCCCGCCTTCCGAGCAGTTTGCTGTGGTGTGGCCGCCGATGTATGCTTCAGCTTTATAGAGCCACAGAAGACAGCTGGGTACCTAATGGAGACCAAAAAGATGGAGGGTACGGCAGTCAACCAAATCGGAGGTTCCACTTCTATCGGACACCCCAAACATCCGTCAACACTTGCTCTGATAAATATTGGAATGGCGCCGTTCACCTGGATGCTTTAGATTTATGATAGTGCGGACTCGCTCGCTTTTAAGTGGAAGGAATAACTCCTGGATCTTAAGTGTGCTCCATAGACTGAATAACGGCATCAAGCGCCCAAAGTAAGATGCCACATCGTTTTTAAAACGATGATCAAAGTAAAAGGCCTAGGCACTTTTCTTCGAGTGAAGAGAACGTATCACCCATTGTCGGGACAAGTACGATGGAACTTTTCCGTTGATAAAGGATGCTTCATAGGAAAACAAAATAACGCAGCAGTTTCCGGGAGTACGGAACGGGTTGATCTAGGAATAATTGAAGCATGTTGCCAGTCATTGATAAGGCGGGCACTCTTTTGTCTCCAGAAAGATTCCTCTTTGAGCGTTCAGCCAGAGGATTTTGTTAGTTAACGTGCATCGTGTTTTATGAAAAAACGATTTAGGGACGGAAAGATGTGTGCACAACAGGCCTGGCTTGCCTGTTGCACGCAATATAAATATGTTCTTCATTATCATTGATGAACAAAGTTATTCAGTCGGCCGTACTGACGTCCAATCCTGAAAGTTAATTTAATTAGAACAGCCTAGGTGGGCGTCCCTAAGTAATACCGAGGCTGAAAAATTAAGGATCCCAAGGATTACAACAATTGCAACTCTTGGAAGTGAGCAGTCGTCTTTTGGATCGATAAATAAGCGCATATGATGTAACTAACTTTGAAGATTTCACGAGCAGTCGAGAGACTTTGGACTTGAAACACACTAACGGGTTAATTACCGCCTGTTGTGAAGATTTGGAATCACTACAAAAAACGGTGTTCGATTTCCAAGGGATGATAGAGTCCCTGAATTTGAACTAGGATTCCAATCAAAAGATCTTCTCCATGAAGACCATACTTCAATTGACCAAACTGGCGTAAAAATTCGACAACGCTGATGTCTGCGATCAACGGGTAACTTGGACGATTGGTGTTTGACCTTCTTATAATAACATTATGCGATCAACATTCGGCGAGAACGCACATAAGTTTTTACGTAATTTGACACAAGCGCCTTCAAGTTCATGTCTTGCCGACACCATGAACTACTCCGCTGCTTATGGCAAGTACGGTTTCCGTAAGTCTGCATTAGGAGATACATTATCGGTAAGATGGTAACGTTTTTACATTCAGACTAATTACGCTAAGCTTTAGATTCCGGAATATGCACATTGTGACATCAGAACACGTTTTCAGAGACGAACAAATGTTTTCGATGGTAATCTATTTGTTCAGGTGCAAATGTAATGCAACCTACATTGGCCGAACGGCAAGGCAACTATCCCAAAGAATTAAGGAACACTGTCCACGATGGCTACAACATGGAAGAACAGGAACCATAGGGAGTGCCATTCTCGGACATCTGGTAGACTCAGGTCATCAAATAAGCACAGATTCAGCGTTTAAAATCGTCTATCGAGTGCCTCCCAATCCCCACAAACACATCCACCTACACACACTGGCCACCGCAGAGGCGATTAGCATCCGTCTTTTCGCACCTGCTCTGTGTACACAAAAGAAGTTCGTCCAAGCCCTCCAATTACCCTGGCTGCAAGTGGACCACCCCCACCCCAGTCACTCAGCTCCGAACCATGTGACCGTCACGACCTAGTCGTGCATATCGACACGTCGATCTAACCCCAACCCGTCTCCCCCAAAAACTACGTCCAATCCGAATGACCCTTGACCATTTCAGCACAACCATCTTCTATATGATTTGTGAAGACTTGAGAATGAATCATTGAAAACAATTGTTTGTCTCTGAAAACGTGTTCTAATTACGTTAACGGACCTCGTTTGTTGAGGTCCAACAGGAGTCCCGCTGTTGTGTCGATCCGTTCGGATTGTGGCTGACTACACAACACTGCCATGAACTATCGACGGCACTTAATGCAGAGGCTAATTGTCCTTTGTGGAGATATTTTTCTTCCCTCTGCCCCCCCCCCCCTCCCCTTCACCCCCCCCCCCTAGAATGACAACAGATTTCCAGAATTATGGAAACTGTCAACCCGGAATATTTCTGATGTTTTGTTTGCTGTTTTTGTCAGTACGATGCATGATTTGTGTAAATGTTGCTGTGCTCCGATTTGCACGGGAAGTACAAACTGTTCCGTTAAAAGCTAAATAATTTTTACTCAACGGGATAGTAACTGGTTTCGTAGAGCGGGAATATAAAAGAAACAATTTCAAGGCAGCTGCGAATTACATTTATATACGTGGGATATTAAAGCCTTTTATTTGTTAGCAAAGTATGTTAGGTAATTATTTACTTGCAAGTAGTTCATTAGATGGGGTAAGTGTCAGCCGAACGTAGAATGGCGTAAAATTCACGACCAATTAGTCTCTATTACCTGGGCTGCATCATTAGTCTGTTTTGCCTTCGTTCTTTGGCTCAGGGGGTATACCTGCTGTACAGCTGCACAATACTTCCATGCTTTTAAAGGTTTGAATGCTCACACTACATGACGAGTCATATTAAGTAAAATCTAATTTCCTACTATTTAATTCACTTTGAACAGGATTTTGTGTGACTAAAACCAATCGTGTCCAGGTAGTTTTGTTGTCGGTGTATTTTCATAGCTCCAACACGGCGTTTTTGAGACGGAAGCAAGGGTTCATCCTTCCGGATACAGACACTGATAGGATCTTTTGAGCAGCCGTTTCGCCAAGATTTCGTCTAGTTTGCGTGGTTGAGACGATTTTTTGGGGAATCTCGCAATAAGCCAAGCTTTGTAGATTGTTTAAGGAAATACCGTCGTTGTACTGAGGCCTCTACGGAGAGTTCGTCTATCAAGAGTTGGCCGCTGCGCGGGCCTGCTTGCCGAATCACATTGTGTTTTTGTCCTATTCAAAAGTCCCCCAAGGGAATTTTTTAAATGCGTTGTAAGTTGGAGGATTTTACCCGTTACTTTAAGAACGGTTCACAACTTGACTTCCCTGCAAAATGCTACATTCCATGGGGATATCGAGTACCGGGAAGTACTCGGGTCGTGCCAAGTAATTTTTGGGGATGTTTACAAATCATGTTCTTTTCTCAAATGGAAATTATTAGAAGAATAATTTTCGATCTTGGAAACAAAAATTTGCTCCGCTGTTATTTGCAAGGCTATCCTTTTAAGTACTCCTATGTTAGACGCCGATTATTGACGAAATCTTGCCGGTGCAACAATACAGAATACAAATGCAAAAACTGTGACACTGTGCACGACACAGTCGGTTTTTGGAGCCCAAGAGTCGTGGTGAACAATATAAAGATGTCGGCGTGCAGTGGTCAACGAACGTAGTAAGTTACGATGAATACAGTAAGTGGACGCTGTTCCCTAACTTACCACGTCCGAACACTTATAAATTTAGTACCGAATTAACAGGACCAGTTTTTAAATGAAATTTTTGGAGGTAATTTTCATTGTATTCACGTTTCATTGAACTCTTAAGTTTTAAGACACACGAATCTATGAACATATTAAGGCAGTTATGTACTTAATCCGTGGAATAAATTTATAGTTTTGTATGCTGATTGGTGATCAAAATTTAACGTTTTGTTTATCAGGAATCATCAAACGAAGACCAACCGGATGATCCAGAATCGGTGCCACATTGAGCAATTTTGTGGGACGTCTGCTACTATGAACACCCAGCGGAAGGTGCGACGTAGTCCTAAGTTGAGCGTGAGTGACTTACGGCCGTAAGCAGCAATAGGAGTACCGTTGGCAGCACAGAGTTGTTGGACTGATGGGATCGTTGCATCACCTGCTTCCTTTGGAATGACACTAACTGCTGCACCGGTGTCAATTAGGAACAGGTTATTGGAAATTAAATCTTCAACATTCAACAGACGACTGCTATTATGGCTGCCGACCGCGTTAGTCGCTGGAACGCGTCGGGATATTAGTTCTGAAGAACGGGCCACCAAAATATCGCCTAAGCACACGTGGACATTCTTCAAACCGCGTGTTGCTTCATGCATGAACCTTTGAAAGGTTTGGGATGCATTGCTGAGCCCAAAAGGCATGCGCAAAAACTCGAATAGTCCGAATGGAATTGTGACAGCGGTTTTAGGGATGTCAGCCTCTGCTACCGGGATTTGGTGGTAGGCTCTAACGAGGTCGATTCGGCTGAAAACAGAACAACCAGACAGGGTAGAAGTAAGATCTTGAATATGTGGAATGGGGTACCTGACTGGGACAGTAGCCTGGTTGAGGGCCCTATAGTCACCGCAGGGGCGCCAGTCGCCATTAGGTTTAGGAACCATGTGAAGGGGCGAGGCCCAAGGGCTACTGGACGGGCGTACTATACCTAATTCTAGCATGTGTTCGAACTCATCCTGCGCTACGCGGAGCTTGTCTAGTGTCAAACGACGTGGTCGGCTAAATGCTGGAGGTCTTTTAGTGACAATATGGTGGGTAACGTTAGTGGTCACTGCGGGAGGGGGCCAAGTTGTCTTAGCAGTGCCAAGTAAGCTGAAAGTAGGTCTGCGTACGGGTGTTCGGCCTGCGGTTCGATGTATAGGGGCGTGATGTGATTCATGGAGGAATACGAACCGGTTACTCTCCGGCCTCATGCAGGTATCGATTTCCTTCACCATTTCTACCTCCTGGTCGATGCACGAAGCCGGAGAGTTGTCGACCGGCAGACTTCTCTTTCCCTGTCTGGTTGTTCTGTTTTCAGCCGAATCGACCTCGTTAGAGCCTACCACCAAATCCCGGTAGCAGAGGCTGACATCCCTAAAACCGCTGTCACAATTCCATTCGGACTATTCGAGTTTTTGCGCATGCCTTTTGGGCTCAGCAATGCATCCCAAACCTTTCAAAGGTTCATGCATGAAGCAACACGCGGTTTGAAGAATGTCCACGTGTGCTTAGGCGATATTTTGGTTGCCCGTTCTTCAGAACAAGGGCATATGGCACACCTGCGCGCTCTTTTTGAGCGCCTTAGCCAACACGGTGTTACCATTATCCCTACCGAGTGCGAACTAGGTAGGACGACCATCACGTTCCTAGGTCACAAAATCTCAGTCTCGGGCATACAGCCCCTGCCTGACAAGGTGGCGGCAATTCGCGACTATTCTGAGCCTCACTATTACCATCAACTGCGCCAAATTTATGGCTTGGTTAACTTTTATCGCCGCTTCATCCCACACTGCGCCGAAATAATACAGCCTGTAACAGACCTTTTACGTGGAAGTAAACGGAAATTCATTTTTTCCGACACGGCGCAGGCAGCGTTTACTTTGATCAAGGAAGCTATCGCCAACATAGCAGTCCTTTCACATCCCGATCCTTCTGCTCCCCTGGCATTAGGAACAGATGTTTCAGACACGGCTGTTGGAGCAGTGTTGCAGCAATTCGTCAACAATTCATGACAACCAATAGCTTTCTTCTCCAAGCGTCTCCAGCCTGCGGAATCCCGATATAGTACGTTCAGCAGAGAACTACTAGCAATCTACTTGGGTATCCGACACTTCCGGCACACACTCGAGGGCCAAACGTTCACAGTGTTCACAGATCATGAACTACTAGTGTACGCCCTCCAGTCAGCTTCTGACCGATATTCGCCACGCGATATTCGCCACTTAGACTATGTTTCGCAGTTTACTACGGACATTCGACACGTCTCTGGGGCACACAATCCCGTAGAAGACGCATTCTCACGCGTCCACAATATCGGTGACCCACTACCCATGGGCATAGACCTAGAAGCAATCGCCGCAGCCCAAACAACAAATCCTGAGGTAGAGCAACTCAGACACAACAGCTCCCTGCACCTAGTGCCAGTGGCCCTTCCAACTTCGGACGTAACTATTATTTGCGGTGTGTCACAGGGTCGACCCGGACCACTAGTTCCTGCCAGTTTTCGCCGACAAGTTTTTATCAGCCTCCACAATTTATCGCACCCTGGTGTAACCGCCTCAGTGAAACTAGTCACCGAACGATTCGTCTGGCCTTGCGTCAAACGTGACGTACGTCTTTGGGCACGCGCTTATCTTCAATGCCAACGCATTAAAATACATCGTCACACCGAATCTACGTTAGGCACATTCTGTGAGCCGGACGCACGCTTCCATCATGTGCATGTGGATCTCGTGGGGCCGCTTCAGCCATGCAATTGCTGCGTCTACATCCTCACTTGCGTAGATCGTTTCACTCGCTGGCCACAGGCCATACCTATTCTCCGTCCAACCTCAGAGGAAGCTGCAAAAGCGTCTCTAACTGGTTGGGTGAGTCAGTTCGGTTGCCCTGCTATCGTGACTACTGACCGCGGTTCTCATTTTGACGGCGCCTTCCACGAGCTACTGAACGCATTTGGTTGCAGACACAGCAAGACGACGGCCTATCATCCTCAGGCTAATGGCATGGTGGAGCGATTCCATCGCCAGCTGAAAGCTGCCCTTCGTGCTCGTGATAACCCTTTATGGAGTGAAGTCTTGCCGATCGTTCTCTTAGGACTGCGTAACATCGTTAACGCCGATATGAGTGTTACGGCGGCTGAACTGGTTTACGGTTGCACACTACGACTTCCAGGTGAGTTGGTTTCTCCATTACCACCTGTGGGTTTTAATTACGGGGATTACGCAAAACGGAAGAGAAATACGTGGTGGACGTCGAGGGCAGGAAAGAGACCATCAGCGTAGACCGCCTTAAACCAGCCTTCATCGAGGTAGAACCCACCCCGAACAACCCTCCCAGTGTCCCCACCTGCTCACAACCTTCGGTTAGTCGTCCCGAGTCGGCCCCTGTTACTCCCACTAACGACCCCTCGTTACCTGTTGCAACACCAAACTCCACGGAAGGCAGCTGCACCCGTCAACAGGAGAAATCGACGCGGCCGCGAGCTGCGACAGCCAACGAGATTTTCTGAATATGTAACAGTTGTATATATTTAAGTTTACTCTTCATATTCAACTCGTACATAGTCCTATTATACATGAATGCACGACCACGTGGTTATCACGACAAGGGTAGCGGCAGCCTGTATTGCGCCGGTATGTCCCCCTCAGTCGAATATCCGATCGCGTCCCGAGGCGCGGCTTCCTTGTGTTTCTTTCCTTCCGCCTCGTCCCGTCGGACAGAACCATATGGAATTTCAGGATCTCACATGGCTCCAACACAACTCTCATTGGATCGCGACTGGACTCATTTAACGCCGGACGCTGGCTCGTTTACGAAGGCAATAACAACCACAGGCAAACGGGACTTTGGGATATGCCGACAACGACAAACCCTACAACACAATCACCACTGCCAAGTCACAAGCAGGATCTATCTCGGTCGGATGAAATGTTAAGGAGGACGCAATTTTGTGATCGACGCATAGCGACCAGTGTGAGTCATGGAGAATGGCTTTTGCTGGCTTCGTTGTTGTGTTCGATCGCGGTGGGAGGCATGGAAAACGTCTCTCGCCACCAAATCCGACGTACCCATCACGGGTCGAAGCCCAACTGCGTCGGCCTTCTAGGGGGAGACCCCTGTAGTGCTACCGATACAACACTCGATGACAGAGACTAACAAATTTGTTTATTTGAACAATTACCGTTTTTGGTGGCGCCGCTTGCTCCGCCTGTGTACGTCGTCTGCACGCCGTTATGCTCCTCCAATACACACGTTGTCCTGCTCCAGCGTTTTGAGTTTTGCTTTGCGCGCTGCCGAGTATATTCGCTATCGTGTCTTAAACCGAGGACCAGGGGCTATAGACTATACGGGAGCAGGTCCTGACTTAACCGAGGAGAATCCTAAAAAACAAACTTCGCTTGAGTGGTGGTAGAAATATGATGGAAAGACCGTACATTGTACTATTGACTACTTGTTTGCACTTGTGATTTTGCATAAAAAATCACACGACTGCATAGTACTAATACTGGTACGTTTTTTCAGCCAAAAATTACTGTAACACGCAAGGGCAATGTTCTTCCAACGAGGGTTGCATGTGTGTGATCTGCAAAAGCACGAAAGGAAGAAAGACTCCGTGAGCCGAGGCTCAGTAAGTGTATCAACAGGCACCAACACTTACGTTAAACGACCCGGGTAGCACATTACCCAGCGCTACCCTGGGCCAACACTAGTCGAAACGGGCAAAATGGGCTGACGCTTGGTGAACGATGAACTTTGGTGGGCCAGTTCTGGGCCGAAATGGGCTAGCGCTGGACAGAACATTTCGTTGTATGTATTGGGAAACTCTACAATGGGCTTTCATGAAATTTCCAGATTATTACAAATATATTTGTAGTAATCTAGAATAAAGCAAGAAGTTTATAAAACGGAAATCGGCGAAGGGAAAAGTAGAAAGGGGCACTCATTTTTAGGAAAAATCGGACGATGGGCCGAGCCCATCCAGGGCCCCGGTAGCGGTGCCCATCGTTTTCAATGGAACTCCCTTTTTTATGCCCAGCGTATACCCATCCAGGGCCCAGATGAGCCCCATCTGGGCGCACTGCCTGAGGAGAAACAGGATGGGAACCCCTCATCTGGCCGTTGTAGTGACTAGCCGATCAGCTCCCCATCTACCGCCTTCTGACTGTACGCTTCGTGCAAGCGGCAACCGCTAGCGCTACTTCCGAAACTTTCTCGGGACAAGCCAACGTACGGTCCCTGTACTCAGGCCCAGTGAGAGTACACGCGGTTGGCACTCCACGGTCTTTTCTCGTTGATCTCCCTGAGGAGAACTGTAGAGCTCTGAATGAAACTGAATTGTGGAACACTTCTGAATTTCGTCAGTTTCTGCTATATTTAAGACCGGTGACGCTCAAAGGTGTCCAACCTAAGGAAGTGTACGGTAACTTCATTTTGTTCTCCGTCTTTACGTACAACATGAGCAGCAAGAAGTGGTTATATCACTACTTGGCGTTCGTTTAAAATAATACCTGGACTTGTTCGGCAGTATATTTGAATTTATGGCGAAGTTGTATTCAATGTACACAATTAGACCCATCTTCCAGAGGATGTGACCAACTTTGGTCCACTGGACAACGTTCCACCATTCCCGTTTGGATCTTTTATGCGGGTGATACGGCGAAGTATTACGTCCAAAAATTTACTTATGGGACAGATATTTCGTCGAATGTAAGAACGAACTTTGGAAACCAATTTGCATACAAATGCAACATTGATGGACGACACGATGTCACGATCCATCGCACGCATATTATGCCGTGTGCTGAAACGTCCCCGGAACAACTGCCGTCACTTCAAACTGCCCTGACAAGGCAGTTTTGGTGAACAACCGACCACCTCTAGTCATGAACATAAAAGACAAGCAGTTAATGAAAAGATCATTCATCAAGTTGTTAAACTTTTTTGACAAGCCGTTGGCGTCATCCGATATGTGAATAATTCTATGTAGCGAACTGGATGGGACGTTCCCAATGATCTCCACCAGTGAAGTTCAGTGCAAAGGAATTTCGCTACAGCACGGAGGTAACTGCATGTTCTACCCCGTCGTACACAGTTGGTGTCCATGAATATAGGGGAGTTAGTTAGCTTTTGTTATCGAACGGCAAATTCACCTACAATGCATCCGAATCTTCCGTTCCAGATATTTATTGTTACCGAACTTACTGTGGACCGCACTTTAGCCATTTTGCATCGTTCGCTGTTGAAAGGTGGTAAGAAAGCAAAATGGGTGCGCCTGCCTTCCGAAAAATTGGAGAAGCTAACAAAACGAGGCAGGATTTTATTGCCAAGTTGCCGCACTTACAATGTTATAGTGCACAAGATTGTTGGTTGGTTAACGTAACGCATTTTAAACGTTTCAGACAAATACGAAGTCAACATAAAGTATATAAAAAGAAGCGTCGGAGTTACCGTCTACAGATGGTACCATAATGATGGACCGATTCGGCAAAAGGAAAGAGTATGTCAGACTCTTACACCTAAAACTAGCTTTTAGAAAAGTACCTGCAAAAGTGTACAACTCCAGCGACGATGGCCAGCCATTAAGGAAAAAATATCACCGGTCAGGCTGACATAGATACAACACCACCACCATTAACTATAGATGAAGCGTCTTTCCTCTTATCAGATGAACAATTTAGTCATTGTCAATCCAGCGAAGGACAGGTGTTGAGTTCAATACCATACGGGCAAAAATTTGTATCGTTTATTATGTTCCCTTCACCGTTGTAGTCAAATGTTATCCAACCCGAACCGCTTCTCGACGCCGATGCGCAAGTGACTTGTTCGTCTTCATATTGTTCGTGCTTTTAAACGCAGTGCATCTCCTACCAGCTACAATGAACTTACTTGCGATTCAATCCAGCGTTGCATTACCAAGTGCTGATGAAGTAAGACGCATCCATAGAAAGCTTGATACCGTAACATGTACGTTAACATGACATTTTGCTTACTTCATACAGCAGTGCTCGAAAGTTCCATGGCTCAGTTTGCCAGATGACAAAGTCAAATAACGGAGGAAATGGCAATGCTGCAAAGACAGATAACCTCAGCAGGAACTATTCAAATTTTGCCTGTTAACTTCCCGGTAAAGAACGTACCGCAGTATGAGGCACTACCAGGAAAATTGGAAGATGAGACCCTCCATAGGAACACGGCAATAGAGTTGATAAACGTTTTGTCATTCTGGTAGAATTTTATTGTTCAATAACACAGCGTAGTCGAAATCGTTGGTAGGTTGTCGACGTTTCGGTCACCACGGGTAATCTCTTTCAAGACTGGTTTTACAAGAGAATGAAACTGGAATAATAGCTTAGAGAAATTGGGTGTTAGTCACACTGTGTTCGAACACACATGGCGCATCGTTTTTTCGATACACTCCCAACCGATCTCAGTTCTGACACGTTTTGTCATTCTCCTTAGTTGCAATTATTGATCAATATAGGAGGAACCTCGATCAGACAGTGCACGCGAGCTATCTTAAAGACCTTCTTGTCGGGGGAGATTCTGACGCATCTCAATTGGCGATCTGTAAACGGTAGGCAGTCGCCTTGCAATAATAAATTGTGCTGCTTAATAATAGGTACGTCTTTCTTCAATGTAAAATTGATGTCCGTCAGATGCTGTAGTGAAGCATAATTTTAAGGATGCAACCATGCACATGATTTATGAGAAGATACAAAGGTGGGTACATCGTAGGAGACCTAAATCCAGCATTAACAGCTAGCGCCCGCCCGAAATGGAAGGTGAGTATAGTGACAAACTGGTCAATTTCCTATACCATACCGGAATCAAGCCGAATTCGGCGTACGATTTCAATCCAAAAATTTTCGACCGGCTTTTACTACTACGCCGATCGGTTTTCGGTCGGTTCGTTTAGTAGCCATTTTGCACAGATAAACATTGAATTCATACGAAGGAAATTGACGACCGAGGTAACGTGCGATGCTTGGTTGGCGTTTTATTGTAACGTATTGCCTTATTTCATCGAAATGTCCTGAAAACCTCAGTATAGACCGCTCTATTTTATCCCCTCGAAATGGGTGAAATAAGTAGAGTTATTCGGAAAATCATAAATTAGTAGGTATACCTATAGAAATGAGCGTCTTAAAACGTAATTTGGGTTGTTGAAATAGATCAGCGAAGCACATGACATGTTTCAAACGACTGACACAAACCGCTTGGAAACCGTCCAGAAAATCGGTAGCAAGCTACTCAGAAACCGCCCATGGTCAAAAAACCGATCGGTTTCGGAGCGGTTTTGCTACAAGGCGTACTAGTAAGTCATGAAATTTCACTATTCTGCGTTCTACAATGATTTGCGAAGCTGACTAATAATTAAGAACTGACTTCGTATTCTTCCATCTACAACTTCCCAGAATCCACCGCCTCAGGACCACTTTCCACCGAGCGATATCCCATCGCCAATTTTGTAGTCACGCCAATTTCCCTTGTTTTGGCATCCTGAAGTAGTACGCGGGTACGAGTGTAGTGACCTCGATCGTTTTGAGAAAATGACTATTTTCTGGACACCATTTTGGATCTATTTTCTCCACGATCTTTTCTGACGTTTGACATTGACCTCAGTGTTCCCCGGTTGCCTACGTTTTACTGGACTGACTTTTCCGAGGTTTCCGTCGACCTCGTATCAAATCACTTTCACTTTCGTTCGTTCGCTCGCGGTTCGCTCTCAGCACAGCCGTCGCGTTTCGTTCCGTTTTCCGTTCGGTGTATTTCTCGTATCGGTACTGTCTCGGTGCCACGATATATAGAATACACCCCGCATCTGTAAACCGACTTACGTCTTCTCTATTCGTCCGATAGAGGGGATATCGTTGGTATTCGCTGCTAGACCCGATAGGAGACACGTTCGCCAGCCGCACCCGAACGTCTTCTATATTGGTGAGCCCAAGAACTTCCAGAACCTCCTGGATTATTCGCCCGCCCGGTGAGTCTGTGATTTATCGCTGTTTCACGTCCTCCTTTCGTTGCACGATATATATTTTTTACGATATATTATCGCAACGTAGCCATGTCAGAGGATAAGGCGCAGCTCGACACAGATCTCACTCTGTCTGCGGTTGCCTTCAAACCAGTGGCGTTTATCCCTCATGATCCAGAGGTTTGGTTTGCAGCCTTAGAGCTGCAGTTTGAGGCACGTAGGATTGTTGGCCAACGCCAACGATTTTCCTTTGCCTTAGAGGCTATTCCAGGTGATGTTATCGCCTCGGTGAGGGATTTGGTATTAAATCCTCCTCAAGTGCAGCCGTACGATCGGCTTAAGGAGGCTATACTACAACATTTCCTTCCTTCTCGGGAGGAACGGCTACGTCAGCTACTAGCACGGCACCCCATAGGTGATATTAAACCCAGCCGCCACCTAGCTCATCTCCGGTCTTTGGCAGGGCCCGCCGATAAGGACTCGGAGATAGTTAAGGAACTGTGGTTGGATTCTCTACCCTTCCACGTTCAGACCACCGTTACTTCTCTCCTCGAGGACTCGTCCTTGGAACGAGCAGCTGCCGTGGCTGACAAAATTGTCGCACGTGTCGGCAGTGGGGCTAATCCCCTCATTGCCACGACATCGCGCAATCCTAGGGGTGTCGACCTGGATGAATCGCCGGAGAGGCCTCGGCACTCTCGATCCATCCAGCGCCGCCTGTCCTTCAAGGACAGAGTTAAAATACCTACTCCTCGCAGTAGCCCACGTAAACAACGGCACGGACGGGCGCCCTCCACTGCCCACGTCCGCCGTGAATCCGCCTCACCTGCCTCATCCAAACCCGATCATCCTACCAGCGGCTTTTGTTGGTTCCATCGCGTTTTCGGACCAGCCGCCCGTAGGTGCAGACAGCCGTGTTCATACGCGGCGGGAAACGCCACTGCCGGCGAGTAGAAGCGGCCGTACTCGCCGGCAATCAGTCTCAGGTTGGCCGTTTATTTTACGTGCATGATTCGTGCACTAACGCTAGGTTCCTAGTCGACACTGGGGCCCAAGTTTCTGTCTTGCCGGTTGGTAAAGACAAGCCACGAGCTTCTTTGCTTCGGCTGTCAGCGGCGAATGGTTCCTCCATTCCTACCTACGGCACGAGACAGCTTGCGGTCAACCTGGGACCACGACGACGGTATCTGTGGACGTTCATCCTTGCGGATGTTCCCACAGGTATACTGGGAATCGATTTTCTGCAGCACTATGAATTACTTGTTGATTCACGTAGGCTGCAGCTTATCGATCCTTCGTCGGACATTAAATTTACGGGTACTGCAGCTCGAACAGATGCACACCGAATCACAGGATTGTTTTCTAACATTCCGCACGATTTTCAGTCTTTGTTTATTAAATTCCCCATATTGACTAAACCATTTGAAGAGATAGAGACAGTGACCGATCGTGTGGCACACCACATTGTCACTAACGGACCACCAGTCACGGCACGACCTCGCCGACTGGCACCGGACAAATTGGTTTTCGCCAAACGTGAGTTTGACACTTTACTTTCTAAAGGTATTGTTCGTCCTTCTCACAGTCCATGGGCCTCACCTCTGCACATGGTTCTTAAGAAAGATGGCGTTAGCTGGCGACCATGTGGCGACTATCGCGCACTAAATTCGGTTACCCGTTACGATAGTTATCCGATACCCCACATACACGACATCACGGCATCACTTCACGGCACGACTGTATTTTCCAAGATCGATTTGGTGCGAGCCTATCACCAGATCCCAGTCGCCGCTGAAGATGTCGAGAAAACCGCTGTCACGACTCCTTTTGGTTTGTTTGAGTTCCTACGTATGCCTTTTGGTTTGCGAAATGCTGCTCAGACATTCCAGAGGTTTATCGATAGCATTACACGAGACTTGGAATTTGTTCACGTCTATATCGATGACTTGCTGATCGCATCGTCGAGCGTAGATGAACATTTCCAACATTTGACGCTACTATTTCAACGTTTGTCCGAACATCGAATAGTAGTCAATCCTGATAAATGTGAACTTGGCAAACCGGAACTTGTGTTCCTCGGCCACAAGATCACTCGAGAGGGTATTAAGCCTTGCGAGGATAAAGTGCGCGCTATTTTAGATTACGCCGTACCGTCCTCAATCAAGGAGCTCAAGGCATTTTTGGGGTTAGTTAACTTTTATCATCGTTTCATACCCCATGCCGCTGAACGTTTGCTTCCATTAACTGACCTACTTCGTGGCAATCCACGTAAGTTGTCGCTTACGGATGCCGCACGAGTAGCGTTTTCGGAGATTAAAGCGACATTAGCTCAGACCACGCTCCTCATGCACCCAGTTCCATCCGCCACGCTAAGCATAGCGGTGGATGCATCCGACTTTGCTATCGGAGCGGTCCTGCAACAGTCTGTTTCTGGGATATGGCAGCCATTAGAGTTCTTCTCTCGACGCCTCAATCCCACGGAAACCAAATATAGTGCTTTTGGTCGCGAACTGCTGGCCGCATATAATGCCGTTAAGCACTTCCGCCATGCAGTCGAGGGTCGATATTTCATCCTCTTTACAGACCATAAGCCTCTGACGTATGCATTGCATACTAAGTCTGATCGTTACTCTCCACGAGAAATGAGACATTTAGACTATATTTCTCAGTTCACGACTGACCTTCGACACGTTAAAGGTGAGTCGAACTGCGTTGCAGATGCTTTGTCGCGTATTCCGCTTAATGCCATTAAATCTCCGGTTTTAGACATCCCTGCCATGGCTGCCGCACAGGCACAGGATTCTTCATGTATGGAAGCAGCTCAGTCATCGTCGCTACAGTGTCAGTCCGTACCTCTAGCCACCAGTGCTGGGACTATACTCTGCGACATGTCTACTGGTATACCTCGACCAGTTGTACCCTCTGCATATCGACGTCTCGTGTTCGATACCCTTCATGGACTCTCACATCCAGGCATCGCAGCCAGTCTCCGATTAGTAGCTGCACGATACGTCTGGCCGTCCATGAATAAAGATGTTCGTATGTGGGCAAAACAGTGTCTACAATGTCAACGATCTAAAGTGCATAGGCACGTAGCTTCGCCTATCGGTACTTTTGCTACGCCTGATGCTCGCTTCGATCATATTCACGTAGACATTGTGGGTCCATTGACCCCATCACACGGGTATACCTATTTACTAACGTGCATCGATAGATTTACGAGGTGGCCCGAGGCTATTCCCATCTCTATCGTCACGGCCGAATCAGTGGCTCGACATTTGATAGAACGATGGATAGCTTCATATGGTTGTCCTTCCACAATCACTACCGATCGAGGGCAACAATTTGAGTCCGATCTATTCTCTTCATTAACTCACATGCTGGGTACGGAACGCATTCGCACGACCGCGTACCATCCGGCATCGAATGGTTTAGTCGAACGTTTTCATCGCCAACTCAAAGCGGCTCTTAGAGCACACGAGAGCCCCGACTGGTACGAAACGTTACCGCTAGTTCTGCTTGGTATCAGGACTTGCATAAAGGCAGATATCCAATGTTCCGCCGCAGAGCTTGTCTACGGCACGACATTACGACTGCCTGGGGAATTCTTTACGCCACGGAGTACAGATTCACTTGCCGTACAGACTTACGTTCATCGTTTGTCTACGTACATGCAAAATCTCGCTCCGGCGCAGACTCGAATGCAGCGAAGACAGGTTTTTGTTCCGACCGAACTCGAAACTTGTTCGCATGTATTCATTCGTGTTGATTCGGTACGGAAACCATTACAACAGCCTTACAAAGGTCCATTTCGCGTGATTTCTCGTCACGATAAGACCTTTAAGGTTGATCGACACGGTCGCGTCGATACCGTTAGCATCGATCGTCTCAAAGCCGCGTACGTTGATGATAGCGTGTCGCCCGCTGACATGAGATTCGATGTTAACCCTGCACTGCCTGTTGACGACACTTCCGTGTCACGTCAAGGTCTGCAGTTAGCGTTGCCTGCTACGACTTCGAATGAGGCTATCGTCTCACGTTCAGGGCAGCACCCAGTTGGTACTGCTACGACTTCGAATGAGGCTATCGTCTCACGTTCAAGTCAGCAGCCAGTTGGCCCTGCTACGTCCTCGAATGAGAATACTGTCTCACGTTCAAGTCAGCAGAGCACGCCTACGCACCCGTCCGTGAATGAGGCTCCCGTCTCACGTTCCGGTCGGAAGATCGTTTGCCCAGCACGTTTTCGCGACTAGGTCAAACACGATCTTAACCATTGCACTTCGCAGTAATAACTTTCGTGTTTATCGTTTCGACACGATTTAACATACCTCATTAGTTATTACTGTATTCTAGTCAAGTCCATTGCGGTTGCTACACCAGTTTTTCGTTTCTTTTTGTTTCATGGAACCTCGCCATATGGTACGCTTCGCTGGTCCCACGAAATCTGGAGAATTTTGGCACCAACGTTTGCATTCTGGATCGGCCTTGTCGTTCTCGTTCCTGCCCATTTACGAACCTATCGATTTGGCTTCCGGATATCATATTGGTTAACGGTTACCCGACACTGGACGTTATTGGTGTGGCACACCTTGATGATTTACGCAACCGACGTCATTGGCAACGAATCTGGTTTACGCTCGACCATCATCCTACGGTTCCTGCATACCACGGATTTTGCCCGTCAGCATCCTACAGCACAGCTACATGCACGTATTTTGCACGCATTCGCGCACACGAATACCGTTTGTATGCCATGTCCTCCTTGACATTTTTTTTTCGAAAGCTTTCCATGCTTTCTAGCTGGGGGCTGCTGTAGTGACCTCGATCGTTTTGAGAAAATGACTATTTTCTGGACACCATTTTGGATCTATTTTCTCCACGATCTTTTCTGACGTTTGACATTGACCTCAGTGTTCCCCGGTTGCCTACGTTTTACTGGACTGACTTTTCCGAGGTTTCCGTCGACCTCGTATCAAATCACTTTCACTTTCGTTCGTTCGCTCGCGGTTCGCTCTCAGCACAGCCGTCGCGTTTCGTTCCGTTTTCCGTTCGGTGTATTTCTCGTATCGGTACTGTCTCGGTGCCACGATATATAGAATACACCCCGCATCTGCAAACCGACTTACGTCTTCTCTATTCGTCCGATAGAGGGGATATCGTTGGTATTCGCTGCTAGACCCGATAGGAGACACGTTCGCCAGCCGCACCCGAACGTCTTCTATACGAGGCTGAAGCCCAAATGGTCCCGGATCTTGCGGTTATACTGTTGCCTGAATGTCACTGGTGAGCTGGAAGATAGTTCAGCGGACAATGGGCTAACTGCTGCAAGGCCGAGCGTGGCTCAAGGATCTCGCTGTTTGATATTTAACAGATTTATCATGATGGAATCTTTCGTGCCACTCAAGCTGAACGTACTGCCGCAAATCTGAACTTTCTCTCTCTGTCCAGCTTTCCATCTTTCAGATCACCGGCAATAAAATAAACAAAATGCAGTCATAACCAGTATCCTGAATCCTTTCGCGTTGTCCAGTAGTTTATCTTCCAGCTCACCGGCAATATCAGGTGCGAGATACTATCAAGATTTATATTTTGAACCCTTTCTCGTTTTCCCATTGCCCTTTGTCCGGTGAAATATCCAACTCACCGGTGACATTTAGATAACTGGATGATCACAAGATGCGGGTTTATTTGGGCTTCGGCCTCGTACCCGTGTACTACTTCAAGACTACAAGATAGATGAGAAGGAAGAATGTTTAAAATTCATGCCCTGACGGTATCCTTCATCTGGTATTGCCGGTGGGCGGGAGGATAGACCTATGGACTGCACGGAAACGTTCGGGATACTTTGGCGGTCCTCCGCCCTGTATATAAATGCATGCCCTAACACTCAACGCGCAGTGTTGAGAGCCAGGGAAGCTCACTGAAAACACAACGATCTTGTCGCACGATTGGACACGACCCATTTCGTTCGGTGCAAACTGAACCGAAGGCTAGCGGTGCCGTTGCCTCCCCTGGAGAGTCTGACCGTCTTTGAAATTTTTCGAACATACAGCTCCTCCCCCCCCCCCATTTAAGCCAATTATTATCTGTACTAAGTTGATCGTGAATGATGTCAAGATCCCCCGCCATTGACATAACCACGCCCTCTGACGGGACTACTTTCCCCAGGAGGCAACAGAACTCTCCCTCTGTGACCAACGTCTGATTCCCAAACCCGTAAGAGACGTTTCCTCATAGCGCGCTGTCAAGGGATGCACTAAAGTATGCAGTCCGAAGTCAGGCTGTAGAGATAGTTGAGCTCAGGACTACTTTCCACGCCCTTTATGATGAGTCAACCAGCCTCAGGAGCCCGGTTATCAAATCCATCACAGCACCCCAGGCAACCGGTCAGGTGCGCAGAGTACCTGAGCATCAAATTCTTGATGTCGCCAAGATTTTGCAAAACGCCGAGAAATGTTCCAAGCGAGTCATCCTTTGGCGTTGCTTTCTCAAATAGGATCACCCTCAAGACACCTACGCGCAGGTGTTGAACCGCCTTAGGCTCCCTCCCCCATTTAAAAGTCGGTCCGCTCGGCAGGTAACCAAAAGCACCAGCCGGGTATACGGCACTTTATTTGAAGTGGGCTCCACAGGAGCAGCCAAACGATTTTTTCCCCAGCCGCGAGGCTCAAGGGGAAAAAAGGGCTGAAGGGAGTGTTCACCGACAAGCTACCTCGCCTTAGGCTCGGCGCTGAGAAGGCTAGGCCAGCAGCCACAGTTCAGTTCAGCTCAGTTTTGCACAAGACAGATAATGGCCACTGCCAATCGAGCACCCAAAATTCCTTTGATGGTATTCACACTAGGTAGGCACCCACCACTGCGCAGTTTATTTCTTCGAATCCGCGTTAAAAGTGGAAGAGGAACGTAATACCCCACCTAAAGACCATCCCAAGATTGGAGTGCTGTTTGTCGTCCAGGTAAGTCGCCTTGGGGATCGGGCTACACGTTTGTCATCTGATATTACCCTAGTCGCTCTATCTTCAGGCGAGGAAAATATCTCGAGTAGCAGAACTAGTGCTATCAAACCTCTGATGCCCACAAAATGTATCCCGGGCCCCAGAATTTTAAGCAGGCAGTAATAATGGATGAGACTCACCAATCCTCGAGCCCAGATACAGACCTACAATCCATTTCCGCTGAAAGCAGAAGCAAGGAAGTTATCAGGCCGGGAAGGACATCTGGTGAGGTCATAAAAAACACGAGCACGAGCAAGACTGGCAGCAGTGAATGCTGCGGTGCACACAAACGTACACACAAAGTGCAGCACATTCTTGTCGGACATTGGGGGGAGTAGACCTTCTGCCTGGTACAATGCCTCCCAGGATACTAGATGTTAAAACTTTTCAACCCCCCTACGATTAGCTTACCCCTCACCCCCCCCCCCTTCCTAATATCCCCAACCCTCGACTCCCCCAGGGTCTTCTTTCTGCCCCCACGTTTCCCTGTTTCCGCTTCTCCAAAACCCAAAATCAGTTGTCTCTGGCGGTTCTGCAACAACTCCTGACCATGTGATCAGGTTTTTTTTTTACATCAATCGCCTGGGAGTGCTGAATAAGAGCTTCGACAGCTTGCAGTGGATAGGGATCCTCAGGTCATAGCCCTCGTGGAAACCTGGCTCCCCATCGCCATACTTGATGTTGAAATATCCATTACGGGATACTTGCAAAAAGGCGGGAATCCAGTAGGGATCGTGCAGGCGGGGTTATCACAAGCTACGGTAATTCTGTTACTTTCCCCACTGTTTTACCAACTCTCCACCTTTCAGATGTTGATTGTTTGTGGATTGTCTCTACACTCTCCGGACAGACACGGTACTGCTTGGTGTGTTCTATCACCATCCTCCGTGCAATTCTCACGACAGGTCTCACAGACTACTAGGCTCCCTGAAAAGCTACACGGACTTTACCCGTCTTTCATTCTTTGGTGACTTCAAATCACTCGGCATGGACTGGCAAACAGCTGATTCCCCCGACTTCACCTTTAGTAAACCCCCATAGATTTCGTACTCAAGAAGTCATAGGTACAGAAAGTAAAAGATCCGACCAGATATCCCCCAGGACATGTCCCATCCCCACAGGATCTGGTAATCAAATAATTAAGGTTCCAGAAAGATGTGGTGCGCCACTTGCCCCCTCTAGGTAAAAGTGGCCACATCCTCATTGTCTTGAAGTCTTGAAGTACAACACGGGTTCGAGGCCTTGAGCCCAGTTGTCCTGATTTCCGAGGAAATTTTTGATCTTTTGTCGGATTCACCGAGCTGAAACGAGAGTAAAAGGAAGCGGGGGGGGGGAGCGGGGGTGGTAGCAAAAACAAAATACACATAAAATCACGCAGTGTCTCACTGTGGACAATGCCTTAAGCGGAGTGGGGATGCGGCATTCATGAACATGTGTGCAATGAAAGACATTCATTTCGCTTTTTTGACAAGGAATTATTGGAAGAAACCCAGGTAGAAGTCTAGCTTTTTCTTGAAGATAGTTTTGTCCTGCAAGAGAACAATATCTTCCAGAAGTGCGTTCCACAGAGTAATAATCTTATAGCTAAAAAAGTCAATCCTTAGTGAGGTGCGTGGCCCCGGTTAGAAAACTTTCCTGCTGTGGCCTCGCCGAGAAGAGGCTGGACAGGTGGAGCAGAAGCAATCACTTTGACCTGATTCAAAAAGGTGGAACATCAAAAAGAGCTCACCTCTTACGCGTCTTAAGTCAAGGGGATAGAGATTGAGGAGTGAGAGGCGGACTGGATAAGGTAGGCGGAACAGATCCCATACTGATTTGGTGGAGGCCCTCTGAACTCTTCCTGGGGTCTCAGGATCTCGGACAAGGCCAGAGTGCACTATCTGACTACCGCACTCCAGCAGAGGTCGGATATACGTGCCAAAAATCATGAGGAGACCACCCCTAGAGGTGCGCGGGGACGACCTTCGAATCATATTTAGGACTCGAAAGGCAGACTTGCTCGCGAGTTGGTGATGATTAGAGAAGGACAAGTTACAATCTAACCGGACAGTCTTCAGTCTTCAAGTGAATGACAGGGGGATGTCATCCCGTGTGTTCCCCGCCCCAGCGTACTCCATTCACTCGGCTAGATGTCGGTGATATGCCAATAATCCTTCGGGGTCTGATCCAATTTCCTCCAAAACAGTGTCTCGGTTTCCTCTTCCACCACTTCGACCGGTTGAGCGTTCCAGAGATTCGTCACTCTTCCTGACGATGGAAAGCTGGCTGAAGAGCCGGTGGAAAGCGCCGTACGAAGCTTCAGTGAGAGTCCTCTGGTACGGTCAGTATTCCTGGGCGGGAATTCCGACGGCAGGTCCCGGCCCAACTCACCGCTTGTTACTCGCCTGGCACGTATGAGTTCACCTCAAATACTTGTATAGGCAATGGGAGACAACCCAGCGAGTTCCAGGCCTTTCTCATAGCTGAACCCGCATAGCCCGGCCACGAGGCTTGTGGCTGCACGTTGCACTCGTTCCAATTTTCCACCTCCATCTTTGTGCAGGGTAGACCACCGTACAACCATATTCCAAGCAAGGGTGTACATACGAGGTTTCCGGGGGTAGAGGCTCAAATGAATAGCGAACTGGATCAATTATCCTCCAAGCTGCGGCGCAAGCTCTCTCAGTGTGAGCTCTTGTCTTCCGATTGTTGTTGACAGCAACCCCGAGTTTCTTTTCCTTTCGCTTGTGACGGAGTGCCATACTGCCAAGGCAGTAGCCGGAAATATCATTGGGGATACTCATCCTCATGCTCTCGCATTAGTCCACGTTTATGTGTGGACCCCGGCTGGTCTACCAATTGACCAGGGCCTGGAGATCCTTCCGTAGTATCCCAAGATCCTCTGCCGATCGGATGATAAGCCAGATCTTTAAGTCTTAAGCATATCTGGAGCGATGGGATCCTAGGGCCACAGGAGTCCTAGCTCGGAGCCTTGGGACAAGCCACGGCTGACTGGATACCACGCGGACTGGGACTGTACAACTTCCACGGAAAAGGTCCTCTCGGACCAAGAAATCCTCCATCCAGTTAAGCATGGACTCGGAGGTGCCGATGGCCCGGAGTTTCAGCAACAGCCTATTCTGAGGAACTTTATCAGGCGCCTTCTAAAGTCCACAACGAAGACGTCCGTGACATGCCCCTTGGTCTTGGCTCTCGACCAACTTTGACCGGCAGTCATTAGGTTTGACAGACGTGACATGTTCCTCCGAAACCGTGCTGCTCTGCGTATATCAGTTGATAGCTGTCTAGATGTTCACGTATGCGAGCCGCCGACAGCCTCTGATAGACCTTTCGCGCTGCGGAAGTGAGGCTAAGTGGGAGGTAGTTGGCCGAGGTGGATTTTATCCCCCCTTTTACAGCGGAACAACCACTGCTCTTTTTCGCCTCCGGGGTAGACCGCCAGAGGTCAACGGTACACTGAACAACGGAGTCAGCGGTGTGGTTCTTTGGCCATCCAACATCTTCAACATCAACCGGAGCCCAACGCCGGTCCCGGTGACCTATGGGTCTTGATGGATTTGAGCGCCATATTCCATCCTGGTTCCTCAGATTCATGCATAATCAAAGAAGGCCAGCCATTCATCATCGGGGACTGTGTGCCTTCCTCCACAGAGTACAATGCTAGACAAGGCCTGGCTAAGTTCTGAGCCTCTTCGATCATCTGTTGCAACCACTTCAGAGTTGTCCATCAGTGCCGGAATATCTCCCTCCGCTCTGGTGCGGCGCTTGAGGTATGTAGGGTGGCCCTTGGGGGCTGGCACTGCATCAACCTCAAGGGCCGCCTGGAAAGCCATCTGCTCTGTCCGTCTGTGTTTGGTGCAACGGCTGCGAATGCCGCAATAGAGATAATAACCCTCACAAGTGGGTCGGAAAGGCTGCCGGGCCAAACTTCGTCCTTTGGGTAGGCGTCTGAGCTCCACGATGGTGCTCCGTTGGCTGGGTGTTGTACCTGACACTGTCCTGTCCTGGCTGGGCCACATCAGTGTAAACTGGATCCGATTTGTGGCGGGCAGGCTTAGGTAAGTTCTGGAGTCGGCGGCATTTTGTTCCGTTGAGCTAAGTGACAGACGTTGACGCAACCTCCGCATATGTAGCGTACCACACGTTTGGGCGATGCATAGCCAAAATCACAACGGATCCAGAAATCAAAAGTCAATCATTCGTGATATTCTACGATACTAGATTATTGAATGAACAATAACACCAAAATGGTACAAACCTCAATATTGAGATCACAAGGACTCAACAAACGAGAAACCGAATTGCAGCTTGCGAGAAAGGAGCACGTGCGTCACACAGGTCCAGAACAAGGATATGACAAGGTGGCGTTCTGGGCGCGAACAAACAACAATTGGTCCATAAAAGCAAACAGTTCGTGAAGACACGTCAATAGTGTAAGCAAGTAAGTGGTGCTAAGAAAAACACTTAATCGAAAAATTTTAGTGGGATTTTCCACTACCGATCGTTACATGTAGCCCAACCAGGATTAGTTGCTTCGGCGAAAATCTGCCATTCTGTCGACGAAGATGACTACCCTGCATATTGATTGGCCGATCACACTCTGTCTATCACTTGTTTGACTGCACGTTTCGCGCACGCAGCAACCGCAAGCACTACCTCTGACACACTTTCTCGGCAGACGCTAGCGAGCGGTCTCTGTAATCAGGCCCCGTGAGAATACACGCGGTTGGCACTTCACGGTCTTTTCTCGTTGACTTCCCGACGAACGCGATCGTAGAGGCTGAGGGACTGTGCCCCCCAATACCCGTTGCTAATAAAGTGCGATCTAGTCATCAATCTAGCTGGAACTTTCGTCAGCTTCTTTTCGTTTTCCCATGTTCTGGAACCTAAAGCCACTTGAAATAGACTATCTGGTGTAAGGCCAAAAAAACCCTTCATTACCTTGAACGTTTCTATGAGATCCCCTCGCAGTATCCTTTCCAACGAGAAAAGATTCAGATCACAGAGTCTATGTGTATACTTTCTACCCCTCTGCACTTCAACCATTTGCGTCGCGAGAAGCTGAACTTCCTCTGAGCAGGCGGTGTCCTTTTCTTAGCAGGGTGCCCGAGACTACACGCAGTCTTGCAAGGGAGGATGTTCTGTTGGCGACTCCGCACTCATTTCTAGCAGTCATCATCTTTACTGCCACCATATATAAGCTTCGTATTTCACTCTTGTCCAAGCTGCTTTCGATTCGACCGTCATACAAGTACAGTTACCTGCGAACCTCCCCTGTTGCTTCCTCGTTTTGCTGTTCTTGCTCTGCAGGCCGGCAGAATAGCCCTCTCTGCCCGACCTCGGTTTTCATACTAATAGCCACAACGGTTATTCCGATCGTACGTAGCACGTAGCCAAATTAACGAAACCCAAACTCAGAAGAAGATCGAGCCGCTGATTCTACGGTATTGAATTAACAAATTATATGCATATGAGTTACGTAAAAACCTCAACCGTACGGCCACAACGTTCAGCAACGAAGACCAGAGTTCAGAAAAGGTCAGTTTCAGGTTCCACCGTCACGGCAGTCTGAGTTCGAATCAAAAATATGCCACGGTACACGAGCAAAATGTAAACAAAAGTTCCGGTGTAGTGGTTGATGCATACTGTACTTGTTCGAGAGCCAGTAATATAAAGAGCATAGTATGAACAATACAAGTATGCGAAAGTGGCTGGGGAGGATTTCCACACATGTTTATTACACCCTTCACCAAATCCTCCCATGAAACGTTCAAAATCCAAGGAATAGATTGGTGTGCTTATTTTCCCATACTTTACCTGGACTTTTCAGTCCGTGAATAAATAGGTCGCTATTTGCTTCATCTAGGTTTGGCCGGTCGCAGACAAGCTTGCTGAATTTGTTGAGTTTATGCTCCATACGTCCATGTCCAAGAGATTCATCTGGAGGTGATCCGACACTGTCGTTTTAAGAAAAAGAGGTTCGGTTTGAGCGGGATGCGCAGACGGATCAGGGCTTATAGAGGACAAAAGGCTTCCCGACTGAGAGTAAAGTACGTGGTAAAGTGGAGACTGAGAATTCTCGATGAAGAATCGAGATGACTACAAAGTACTCGAAATCGGGGAGTTCAGAGTGTGGTGCACTCACTGTGGAAGTATGTTTGGCCCAAAATTTACATGAATTTATCACAGGTTGTTTAATAATACAGAATAAAAGCCCCAAAAAATGGAGATGTTTCTACAAACGGTCCTCTAGTGCTTGTTTCAGAGTTTCCCCTACTTCAAAAACAGTTTCTAGTAGTTTGATATTTTGTAGCTTCGACAAACTGATCTCATCGTGAACCGTGAACTCCGTGTCAAATTGGACGTTAATATACTTCAAAGACAGTATGAAGTGTTGGGACCCACAGGAGAGGATGTGAGTGGTAAATAAATAACTTCAGGTTCAGTTGGCACCAGTAGACTTGTTTTGAGCTTGGTTTTTCTCGTCGACGTCGTCCTTGCCGCTATCACTTCCAAGAAAACATAACTTATGGATATGGAGATGCTCGGGAACGACCTTCGAATCATATTTAGGACTCGAAAGGCAGACTTGCTCGCGAGTTGGTGATGATTAGAGAAGGACAAGTTACTATCTAACCAGAAACCAAGCACCTTGCCTCGGTCAACCCTAGGCAGTGTGGTTGCCCCGTTTATGGAAAAGTGTGACCAGTCTCTCTACCGAAAGACATGCTCACTCTTTTGTCATCCTTAACTGGGAGGTTGCAATCCTCGGACCAGCGTTTTGTTCCATCAACTGCAATTTACAGGTCTTCAACGCCTGAACTCCGGAGGGTTACATCGTCTGCGTACATGGTAATGTTCGCAGGAAGGGCTGTCGGAAGATCGTTCATGTAGATTAGGAAAGGAATAGGACCTAGGTCCGACCCTTGGGAGACCCCAGTTTTTACTGGGGCGGGTTAAAACAAGGCAACCGCGACCTTAACCACAAAGGTACGGCCGGTAAGGAAGCTACGTAGGATGGCCAACAAGGAGCCTGTAATCCAGTATATTCGCAGCTTATAAAGAAGAGGGGCACGGGGGACCTTATCAAAGGCCCTAGCAAAATCGATGGATGCAGAGTATGAGGGATGCCACCATCATAAGCTTTCTTTAGACTATCCATGACAGTAAGCATATTGATGATGCATGATCTGGCAGAAAGAAGCCCATGTCGGGACGGGGAGAGTGTCCTATTTCTATGCAGATGGGAAATAACCTCACTCTAAAGAATTCCCCTGAAAATGCTAGTGAGACTTACGGGTCTGTAACTGGAGGCAAGATGTCTACTACACTTCTTATAGATGGATGCAATAATTGCTTTTTTCCAACTGCTGAGAAAAACCCCATCGTCAACACATCGCTGAAAAAGCGAGGCATAAGGAGCAGCTAATGTGTCCACGGCTTCCTTGAGAATACAGGGGGCGGATTAGGTCAGGACCCATGGAGCAATATATAGTTATATAGTATATTTCTTGACCGTGGTCAATACACATGCACAAGGCAAGATCAGAGTATACAGCAGTACATGTCAATGTAAGGTATTCACAAATTCTAAATTTATAAATCACAGCAACCGAAATACACCAGTAAAGTCATGTAGTGTTCGAGTAAACAAAATTGGTAATGGTTGAGGCGGGAATTCCAAATCGGTTTCGAAATCGCTGGGGGCAGTGTGGATAGCTGGACAGTCGTGGAATTGCTGATATAAGCGACAAATGGACGGTCACTAACAAGTAACCGGGCGGAAGATATGCCAAAGAACATCGTTAGAAGTAAAGCAAGCGTGGGGCTTCCAAAGTGCAGTCAGAGATACCAGCGGAATATTGGACACTGGTCCAGCATTGGGTAACTGATTGTGGGGGAAGCATGTGAAATAAAGGCAAGTGATTCAAAGGTGATAATAAAACGGACCTTTTGTGCAGGTGATTACAGTGTCATATGGGAATTCAAATGAAGGCAAAAAGCTTCGCAGGGACTTCAGTGAACTTTTGAAGAGCATGAATGGTGTATGGACATATAACGGACTATTAAAGAAAAGAAAAGCCGTCAATGAAACGGATTAGTGGAGACAAACGTCAATGGTTCGGCTAGGCAGGAGTTGGAAGAGTGTAAAATGTTTTTTTTGTATTTGATAGAAAATTGGTAATCAAATTATGGTTGGCTGCAGATGGCTGGTATTCTGATCCGTAAAGACCTTGGTTGCAGGTAGAAAGTTGTGGGAAGCAGGTAAAAAAGGGCTGGTTTGACGAAGTTGACAGCTGCGAAGACTGGGTTCCGGCCATTGGTTTCATACTGCAACGCGGGAAGAATTGAACTGTTGGGTTGGATTATTTGGGAATAGACGTTGAGCGGATGTGTTGATGGTTGGTGTCAGGAATCATCTCTGCGATCCGGTGAGGCTTTCATGAGGTTTTGTTAACCCATGTACTTCCCCATGTAACGTCAGCAGGCGAGAGTATAGGTTTAAACCATTGATCAAATCGTCCAGTCCTTACGGCAATCCGGAATAAACGTCGATTTGGCCGATGGATACCCAAGTATCCAATGCAATCTGGAAGAGATCAGGAGTGCGGCAGTCTGGAGAGTGTTCCAGCTGTGGGTTATGATTATCGTTTATATGGAAGCAAGAAAACGAACATTTTGTTATCCGAACAATTAGTTATCGTTTGGCTAGTGGACAGGTCTATTAGGGATCCCTAGACGGAGACTGGTAGCTTTCTAGGGTAGTTGGGTGATAGTAGAGATTTGGGGCGATATCAAGTAGGCGGTGGATGAGGAGAGGGTGTCCGTTTGGGAACCAGGAATAAAACAATAGTAGATGGTATGGTCTGGAAGAAGAATGAGAAAATAGAAAGATAACAGTCTGGTCAGTTCACCAGCTGTGGTAAAGGACGGCAAACAGTAACAAGGGGGGAAAACACTGAGTGTTAAAATGAGGATTTTTCATGTGGGGGCAAACGTGCTGGTATTCGGCAGGGGCATACGGATTCCGGTTGGAATGGGGTCTTAACTTACCATGAGCATGTGCGTAGAGAAGTGGAGCCTAGTTACTAAGGAATGGTAATCCGTGTGGCAAGGCTTCAGTGTACTAGAAAGGCACAAAAAAAGCAGGATGGGACGGCTGAGTTCTAGCCTGAGCCAGGAATTACCTGAGAGCGAGCACCCATCGCTAAAGGACGGAACGGTTTTATTTATATATACGCAAATTGTGTGTAGTAAAATGGCACAATCTAGTTAGGAAGGGGGACAAGTGAGTGGAGCATACCCAAGGTATATATATATATATGTATATACATACATATATATATATATATGTATACGTGGGTGCGATCATCGGACGGGTCATGCGAAAGCGGTCGGACGAAAAAGACTACGGCAAGGAAAGTGAGATAGAGTGACGCAGCCGAGGATCAACGGTTAACGGAAAGAAGAACAAAAGTTAGGCACGGGCTCATCGGTGCGGCGGATCCTAAAGGCACATTGAGGCCATGAAACGAGACTAAAGGGGAAACGCCTAAGTGTGGCTTGAACTTTCAATGGGAAAGTTAGTATTTCGCCTAGAGTGGTCATTGAGCAGGAGTAAAGACCAAGTTCTGCATGAAATTACAGAAGAACCTTAGCTGGGGGATAAGGTGGGAGCAGAAATGGTAACGTCATAACTGGGTGTTGAGTTCAGTTAGTGAGTCACGCTAAGTGCGATGAATCAGACTGGATTTTCCAGTTCGAAATCGCAGAGGTGGTGAGCGAAGTATGAGTGGTGGGACCTGGTGCGGAAGAGAGGCATTGTAAGCTAAGAGATATCGAGGAGCGTTGAGTTACTCACCATGGTTTTGTTAATAATTATAGGACAGTAATGAGTATATATATATATATATAAATCCAACCAGGGGTTGGATACTGAAGCAGTTTTTATGGCAATGTTGAGGTTGGTTTCAGGGCCGCATACGCAATATAACTAAATAAAGTTAATAAATCGTGGAGCGAGTGAGAGATATTGACAACCTGTGGGGAGTAATACGGTGGTCTCTATAAATGCGAGCGCATCTGAAAGGATTTATTTCAAAAATGAATTAGCAGGATCCTGTAAGTTGGTATGAAAAAACAGTTAGTGGACGCAGACATGCTTACATATGTCGATGGCGAAGGCTAGGAGAAGCGGTCAAACAAAGCAATCAGAATTTTTAAAGCGGTGAGGTTATTTTGGAAGGTAAGGTAAGGAGAGAAAGCAGAGCAATGGCTTAAAAGTCAAGGCCTATCTCGTAAGCTTGACGTTCGGTTACGTGAACGTTGAATAAGCGCAAAACAGTTGGGACAGTAAGGAATTTATCAATAGCATGCACGAATGCATACTTTGACCGAGAAAATCTGACGTGCAAGGGAAGTTTATTCCAGATTCTGGAGTACGCGAAGAGAAAGAACTTAGAGCGTAGAACAGTCCTCGCGGAGGGTGTGGTAATAGTATACTGTCTGTTCCGGAGTGAATATCCAGTATCTGGGGAGAAGCACAACTGGTTGGAGGAATAGGACTGCTTAGTCAATAGCTTATACAGAAGTATCAAATTAGGCTTGATGCGACGAAGCCATAGTGGTTCTATTTTGAGAGATAAGCATCGTTCCCTGTAGTTTAAGTTGGACGACCAACCGATAAGCTGTTTTGTGAATCTCCTTTGAATACATTCGATAATAATCCTGTCGGATTTTCTCATGCTAGTGAAGATTAGGGGACAATATTCGAGAAGGGGCCTGGCATGTACTTTGTACATGTAGAGAATGCTCTGCCTAAGCTGAAAGGATCTGAACAGAAGACCAAGACACTTTTTAGCCTTCGCCGTTTGGAGGACAGCATGTTCCGAAAAGTTGAAAGAGCAAGAATAACTTAAGCCAAGGTCTCTTACTAAAGGCTGGCTGTCAATGGGTGAACCGCCGATGCATAAAGAGCCAGGAGGAACCTGGCATTTGCAAGTGAGGAAAATACACTTGTCGGCGGAGAATTTCATCGCCCAGGTTGAGCACCATTCATCAAGAGCGGCTAAATCAGCAGAGATTTTAGGGATAGTAGTACTGAGGTTGCCAGGCGAGAAAGTGTAGACTATCTTAATGTCGTCCGCGAACAAAAACGGCGTGCCATTAAGTATTGTCGGAAACATATCATTTATATATAGGAGGAAAAGCAGGGGGCCCAAAACACTGCCCTGAATAACACCGCTAGTAACAGGCTTAGGATTAGAGGTGTGCCCGTTAATTAAGACAACCTGTGAACGATGAGATAAGTAAGACGAGAACCAAGAAAGAAGTGGATCGACAATCCCAAATGACCGTAGCTTTGTTAAAAGGTGGGGGTGAGGGACACGATCAAATGCCTTGGATAAATCAAGATAAAGAACAACAAGAGATTTACCACTTTCAGCAGAGTCGGTGACGAGATTTAGAAAATCATACTGACAAGTCATGCAGGACCGTGAACGGAGGAATCCATGTTGGTTGTGATTAATAAGACTGAGGCTTAATAAATAGTTAATAATATTATCTTTAACTATTTTTTCCATTATCCTGGATAAGATGGGGGTATGGTTTATAGGGCGATAATTGGATACCTCATGTAAAGGTTCTTTTTTTATGAATGGGAACGATTACCGAGCGCTTCCAATTAGCAGGTACGGTGCTACCATTAAGTGAAAGAGTGAAAAGGTTGAGCAACAACAGGGGGAGATCCGGTCCACCATTGACGAGTGCAATTGGTGGTAAGCCATCGGGGCCTAATCGAGGAGAGGGTTTGCTATTGGATGGTAGCTTGGAAATACTCCTGGCATCGAAGAGTATCGTAGAAAGGACAGAGTCAGTAAGTGGTGAAGATGGGGGCGGGGCAATGACAGTAGCTGGAGCCATGGCTGAAGCAAAGAATGCATTGAAGGCTTCGGCTATACAAGGTGGGGAGGTGATAGATGAGTTATTATCCAGAATTAGAAGTTTGAAGTCGGCCTTAACATCAGCGTTCCTAGACTTATGCAACATAGAAAGAAGTTGCGACTTGTTAGGATGACTCAAAGCCTTAGCTTCTTGGTTACGAAGTCGCGTATTATCTTGTCGTTGAATAAGTGTGGAGAGGCGGTTTAGACGAATAAAAAGTGAAAAGTCGTTGGAACTATGTAGTTGTTTGAGAAGTTTATGGTACTTCTTATGGAGTGGCGAGACAGACGACCTCTTTTTAGGTACAGCCTGGGCAGTATTGGACAATTTTTCCAGACAATCGGAAAAGAAGGAGTAGAAAATATCCGCAGCATGCTGAGGGTCCTGGGTGAGGAAATAATCACCTCAGTCTTTCTGCCGAAGAAGCGTGACTAGCAAGGCCCAATTTCCGCATAGGAATGTATTGTTGGGGGGTGTGCGGGACTAGGTGGGCCACTAAGGGGCAGATGGCAGATAACCATTTTATGGTCACTACCGGGGAAATTTCGTGTTACGGTCACGTCGATGAGAGGCATGTTATGAGTAAATACCAGATCTAGTATGTTCCCATTTCTGGTAGGTTCAACAACATGTTGTGTCCAGTCGCCAAGATGAATGCTAGTGATCAGGTCCATAAGATTAGGAGGAGCCGAGAGGGTGGGCCAACAGATGTGAGGGAGATTAAAGTCACCCGCAATAAGCTTGGTTCCAGAAGGAAGCAAAGAGAGGTATTCGAAAGACCTAATGAGAAGTGGAAACAATGAACTGGGGGAATTTGGTGATCGATACACGCAGCCAATGTGAAGAACAGTGGTTTGGAGGTTCATAGTGAACCAGAGAGAATCGGGAATAGAATCGAGTGCCGTATGTAAAAGAGGGGTCGTGGTGTAGGCTTCCTTGACGTAGGCTAGGCACCCACCACCACGCCGGTTCGGTCTATCGGTCCTTAGAAGACAGTACCCTACCAAAGATACTTGATCATTGGAAGTGCTCCCAGAAAGCCAGGGTTCCGTTATTAAGATAATGTCGTAATTATTTGTAAGGACAAGTTTTTTAAGGTGCGGGAGTTTGTCAAGAATAGAACGCGAGTTGAATAAGGCTAGAGATATACCATTTGTGGGAGGTGGTATAGGCACATCAGAGGGGTGGTGTAATTTGGAAGGAGGCAGGCTATCGCGATTGGAAGGGGCGGAGGTTAGGGTCAAAGGGGAATATGTTGATGTTGGGGCTAGCGGAGGTTCAGATGGGGTTGTAGCGGCTTCGCAAACACCAAATTCAATAAAATACAATTGCGAGCTTAGAGCTTAGGCGCGCGTTGTTTAAGTCCACCGGTGTGAAAATAAGAACACCTTAAAAAAAAGAACCTTCGTCACACTACGTCAAAACGGCAAGGCGCGCCCCAGCTCATCAGCTCTGGTGATTAGCTAGATCAGCCTCCCTTCTCCTGTACTTCATACAGGGCAATCAATACAAGTACAAAAACCATCAATTGCTGTCGTTCTGCGTCTTTATTCGCTGGACGGGAATTGAGTCCACAAGTCGTGCGTTCGACTAAATTGGTGAGCCCGTTCCAAGTTATTATTAATTTTTATTTATTTATTATATCGTCCGTGCCCTTCAGCGTTCCTTTTGTTTCCGTTGTGCATATACGTATTGAGCCTTTTTTGGTGTTAATTTTGATCAGCCATCGTATATTTATTTTGCTGTCTATTTGATATGGATGACGCTAAGTTAACTATGTCTGACCCTGCGGTGCCTGAAACGCTCTCTATTGCGCGCCCAGTGAAAGCGTTACCTTTCATTCCGGGTAATCCCTCTCTTTGGCTGACTCATCTGGAAGCACAGTTTACTGCCTCCAGAATCACCTCCCAGCAACAGAAGTATGTGCATCTCACTGCCGAACTTCCTTTAAATATTCTTGAAGCTGTCGAGGATATCATCTCCAACCCACCCACGGACAAGCCTTATGATATGCTTCGCCAGGCTATCTTAGATCGCACCGGGGTCTCCGACTCAAACCGTCTTCGTCAGCTGCTTAGTGGCATTTCCCTCGGTGACCAGAAGCCTTCACAGCTTCTGCGTCATATGCGACAGCTGGCCAAGGGCATCCAAGTTGGTGACATGATGTTGCGAGAATTGTGGATGCAGCAGCTACCCCAACAAGCGCAATGCACTCTGGCCCTTCTCGTAGATGAAGTCTCACTAGACAGACTGGCTTTGGCGGCGGACCGCTTTATGGAAACCGCCTCCGCCCAAATTAGTCAGTGTGTTCGTTCGTCCACAACCACTACGGAGGCGACTCTCACAGATTTAGCTGCACAACTCAGTGCCCTTCGGGCGGACGTGACCGCTATTCAGTCTTCACGTTTGGCACGTCGTAGCCGCTCCCCAACTCTCACCCGTCGGCCTATTGACGCTCGCAGTCCTCCTAGGCCATCCTCTCCCGATGCACACATTTGGACATGGTGTTGGTATCACCGCCAGTATCGTGCCAGCGCCAGGAAGTGTACACCCACGTGCACGTTCCACGACAACCAGGGAAACTCGTCGGCCAACGTGTAGGTACGGCAGCGCTCGTTGGCCTCCCTACACCCTGCCGTCTTCTATTTATCAAGGACCTCATCTCCCACCGTCAGTTTTTGATTGACACTGGCGCACAGATCAGTGTCGTTCCCCCTAACCCTTCTGATCGTCAGCACCGGCAAACTTTAGAGCTTCAGGCCGCCAATGGGTCTCGTATATCCACTTTTGGTACTAGGCGTCTCAAGTTAGATCTGGGGTTGCGTCGTTTTTTTCAGTGGACTTTTGTCATTGCTGACGTTTCCCAGCCCATCTTAGGAGTTGATTTTCTGCATCATTTCAACCTTTCGTTACATCCCGCTTCTCGTAAGTTAACCGACCCTGTGACTCGTCGTGCTGTTGTTGGATCTGTCTGCTTGGTCAACGTTGTTCGACCGTCCGTAGCTCCTATCGCCAACGATACCTTCGCCAAAATGTTAGCTGAGTTTCCGTCTCTAACCGGACCGGCAAACCACTTACCCATGGTGCGCTCGGCTGTTGTACATCACATCAGTACCGCTGGACCTCCTGTTTTTGCCCGTCCGCGTCGCCTAGCCCCAGACAAACTGGCCGTCGCTCGTCTTGAATTCCAGAAAATGCTGGACCTAGGCATCATCCGTCCTTCGAACAGCCCGTGGGCCTCTCCATTGCACATGGTGCCGAAGAGAACTTCGGTCGACTGGCGTCCGAGTGGTGACTATCGTCGCCTCAATCAGGTCACAACGCCAGATCGATATCCTGTGCCTCACATTCATGATATCACCTGTGATCTGGCTGGATCCACCATCTTCAGCAAAATCGACCTGGTTCGGGCCTATCATCGAATTGCGGTCGCCGACGAGGACGTTGCAAAAACCGCCGTTACCACTCCGTTTGGTCTATTTGAGTTTCTCCGTATGCCATTTGGCTTGCGCAACGCGTCCCAAACGTTCCAGCGGTTTATTGACGGTGTTACCCGCGGACTGCCCTTCGTTCACGCTTACATCGATGATATTCTTGTCGCTAGCCCCAGCGTTGACGAACATCAGCTTCATCTTCGACAGCTCTTTCAGCGGTTAACAGAGCACGGTGTTACCATCAATGCCGCCAAGACCGAATTAGGGAAGCCGTCATTGCTCTTCCTCGGTCACATCATCGACGCCAACGGCATTCGTCCGGCTGAAACCAAGGTCAGTGATATTGCTGAATTTCCACTTCCACAGTCCTTCAAACAGCTTAAACGTTTTAACGGCTTTGTCAATTATTACCGCCGGTTCATCCCACACTGCGCCACCCTGATGCAACCGCTCACTGATCTTTTGCGGGGCAAACAACGAACCCTCATCTGGACCGATCAAGCCCAGGAGGCCTTTTCTCAGCTCAAACAGGCCTTGTTGTCTGCGGTTCTTCTCCGTCATCCGGATCCCCATGCTCCCGTCAGTATCGCTGTTGATGCTTCCGATGTCGCACTTGGCTGCGTTCTCCAGCAGGCCGTGGACGGCGCCTGGGAGCCTCTGGCTTTTCACTCACGCCGCCTGTCTTCCGCAGAATCCAAATACAGTGCGTTTGATCGTGAGTTACTTGCCGTCTACACCGCCATACGTCACTTTCGCCACGCTCTGGAAGGACGGGAATTCATCATTTTCACAGATCACAAGCCACTACTGTATGCTTTCCGCAACGCGTCTGATCTTCATTCTCCACGAGAAATTCGCCAGCTGGATTTCATATCGCAATTTTCTACTGACATTCGTCATATCTCCGGGTCAGCTAATGTGGCTGCAGATACTCTTTCCAGGATCCACAGTCTCGGGTCGCCCGCTGCTCTCGGTATCAATCTCGAGGACCTGGCGCGAAGCCAGCAGGATCCTGAGTTTCAACAAACCATTCGCGATACAAGTCTCCGAGTGCGGGCTTTGCCTCTTCTGTCATCTGCTGGCACTATCCTCTGCGACACCACCTTGGATCACCCAAGGCCAATCGTACCACTTTCACATCGCCGTCCAATTTTCGATGTGTTGCACGGTCTATCCCATCCGGGTATCAAGGCCACATGCAAACTAGTCCGTGCCCGATTTGTTTGGCCAAACATGGATCGCGACGTTCGTCAATGGGCACGTAACTGCATTGCTTGTCAGCGAGCCAAAATACAGCGACATACCACCAGTCCAGTCGGAAATTTTGAGACTCCAGACGCCCGTTTCGCTCACGTGCACGTCGACATTGTGGGACCTTTGCCACCATCCCGAAGTATGATCTATCTACTCACTTGTATTGATCGTTTCACTCGTTGGCCCGAGGCCATACCCATTCCGGATGTATCCAGTGAAACTGTCGCCCGTGCGTTCATGGAACACTGGATTTCCCGCTTTGGTTGTCCTACCACAGTAACCACCGATCGAGGAGCTCAGTTTGAATCTGCCACTTTCGACAATCTCCTCCAACTGACTGGCACTAAGCGTATTCGCACCACAGCTTATCATCCCCAGGCAAATGGCTTGGTCGAACGTTTTCACCGGCACCTCAAAACTTCGCTCAGTGCTCACAACAATCCTCAGTGGACGGACGTCTTACCACTGGTTTTATTGGGCATTCGCAATACGTTGCGCAGCGACACTCCCTGCACACCTGCGTCCATGACATTCGGCACCACCGCTCGTCTCCCTGGTGAATTTGTCGCACCCAAGGTGAGCGCACCTTTCCCCAACCTTGGAGACTACACTCAACGTCTCATGATCTACATGCGTCAGAAGATTGGTATTCCTGTCCGTTCGACAGATCGGCCGTCGTTTATTCCCAGTCACCTACATACGTGCACGCACGTTTTTCTGCGTACGCCGAGCCGCCGCCCGTTGACTCCAGCTTATTCTGGCCCGCACAAAGTCATTCGGCGTTTAGAAAAAACGTTCATCATCGATCTCAATGGTCGGCAAGAAACCGTCAGCATCGACCGCCTTAAGCCAGCGTTCGCCGACTCGGAAACCCAGCCTACGCCGTTGCCCGTCGATGGTGAAAACACAGACGTTTGCCCGACCCCAACAACATCTAGCTCCAGCACGCGTGAGTCACAGGTCGACCCCCCATTACGTTCCACCAGGTCTGGTAGGCATGTTCGTTTCCCTGCACGATTCGTTGACTTTATTGTTCTTACATAGATTTCCCCTTTTGATTGCACACTGTATCCAGTTTTTCTTATCTCTTCTAGGGTCAGTCGTTGTTTACCTAGGAAGGATCTGGCACACCACTAACAATGGACATGTGTCACTATATGAACATTGCCATTTTTGTTGTTGTTGTTGTTGCCTACGTGCCTTGTACATGGTTTGGCACGTCCCTGTCCCCACTTAAGGTTTCTAAATAGAGAGCACGGGGAGAGGATACCCCACCAGTTCACGCGTGAGTAACCTTCTCTGCGGCTATATATGGCCCAGAGGTCCTTAGATCACCTTAGAGGTGCTGAGCACAAACCTTTTCCAGCTGAAACTATTCAGCTGGTTTTTGGCTCAACTCACGACGCTCTCTTAGGTCGAAGTTCTCCTACTCGGTCGTCCTTCTGGAGGGGGACTGATGTAGCGGCTTCGCAGACACCAAATTCAATAAAATACAATTGCGAGCTTAGAGCTTAGGCGCGCGTTGTTTAAGTCCACCGGTGTGAAAATAAGAACACCTTAAAAAAAAGAACCTTCGTCACACTACGTCAAAACGGCAAGGCGCGCCCCAGCTCATCAGCTCTGGTGATTAGCTAGATCAGCCTCCCTTCTCCTGTACTTCATACAGGGCAATCAATACAAGTACAAAAACCAACAATCGCTGTCGTTCTGCGTCTTTATTCGCTGGACGGGAATTGAGTCCACAAGTCGTGCGTTCGACTAAAGGGTGGCTTCCAGCCAAGCTGGATTAAATGTTGCAGTGAGAGGGACTGCTGCGGGGTAGAGAGACTGGGCATCAACGGAGGGGGAAACATCGGAGCAAAGGGAAAACCTGTGAGGTTTGGCGGGTCGATATCAGACAGGGGTGATCAGGAGCTGTCGAGAAATACCGGCCAGTCGGAATCGAGTATTGGCTGAACGGGGGTTCAGAGGGCAGGGTTGAAAATGTGTGAGGAATAGGGGTGTAGGGTGGTAGGTTAAGCTGCACATTGTGGTATGGGTAACTCAAGTTGGGTGGAACACCAAATATGGAGCAGTTAGAAGCGGGAGCAGTGGAGATAGTTTTTGGGTGAGAAGTACGACGTGTGGCAGATCGGACGGCATGTGGAGGCCGTATTTTGGTATTGACAGGCAGTGAGCACGGTGAATTTGTAGGGATCACCGATGCATTGGAGCAAGGGGTACTTTCTAAGGTCGAAACCTTATCCCGTGAGTTAAAGCGAGTTGATTTAAGAGGAGACAGTCGAATGAGGGAGGGGCTTGTGAGAAGAATGGGAAGACTGGTAGACCTATTCCTCTGGACGGCGAGTAGTTTATCACCGGAGGGAACAGATGGCGAGTTAGATTTCGGGGTGTATCCAACAGGCGATGAGGTGGGAGAGCGAGGCAATAATTGGCGTCTCTTACTGGGTGGCAGTAAAAGGGGAGAAGCGGAAATGTCAAGATCAACAGTAATGGGATTAGATTTTGAAGAGTACAGTACGGGAGCAGATGAGGAGGCAGTGGGCGGTTGTGAAGAGGCGGGAGACGCGTGTAAAGGTTAAGCAGTGGGGACTTGAGAAGGAACTGTGGAGCAACCAGCCGTCTGTGTTGAAGGCTCAGAACTATCAGGCGTCGTTCTAGTGGGGAAAGTCGAAGGAGATCTGGTAATTTCCCTTTGAAGTGGGGTTTTAACTTCAGCTATTTTTATGTTTTTATAAGGAGAATTAGAAGCTATAGTGGAACGCATTTTTATGAACTCTTTGGCAGACAGATCATCTGCAAATCGCATAAGGATTGGACAGTTGAAGCGCTGAACGCGCTTACGCAGCCTTGTTATTTGACAAGGAAGGTGGGCCATACCACATGCATTCAACAGTGTGTGCTTGACATGCTCCAGAGGTATTCTCTCTGGGACATTAAATACGACTGCATTACGAGAGTTCCTCACTCTTATGAGAACTTCGGATGCAACAGAGTCGATAAAGCGGCCCGCAGCTGTCAGGTTTTGTAAGGTGGAATTTTCGATGCGTTCAGTGATGCACAGTAAGGGGGCGAGTTTAGATATCGTATCTTCCAAATTCAGAAGCCGAGACTTTATATCTGAAATACTTCGGTCTAGAACAGCTGTTATTTCCGTCGCCAAGCCTACAAAGTCACAGAGGTCAACCAAACATTGTTTTAAGGCCACGGGAGTTTGAAGAAGCCTATTTTTCCTAGTGACCGGGGTATGAGTGGACGGGGTAGTATTGGAAGTCTTCTTTGCTACACGTGGCATTTTGAAATATCAAAAAGATGCTGTGAATAAGGTGAAAGAGTAACGGAAAATAGAGCTGGGTTAGAATTTACCACTGAGGGAAAAAATACCTGAATTTCTATGGGTTAACGGAATACTCTAAGAAAATATAATTTATAGTATTTCCTAAGACAGATGGATGAAAACTATATCGATAACAACACGCAAAAAAACCTGGTGTAGCGCAGGAATAGCAAGTTTCGGGTTGAGCCTTCGGAAACCTTGTGGTGCTGCACCAATGGGAATAGTGACGCGGTTAAGGGTAGTGGCCAGAGATAACGGGTGCACGGTGGGGTGGGATGATACGGGTACGGGGCTAAAAATTGTATGGAAATAGGAACTGAAGGCCTCGGCTACTTGGCTAGGGGAAGTGATTGGAGACCCGGCACTATCTTCGAAGGCTAGTGGTTTCGGAGCAATGCTCCTTAGACGGCGCATGTGCTGGAAGAAAAATGCTTATTTGTCCGTGCTCGATCAAGTATAGATCGTTGGACTGCATTCTGATAGGACCTGACCTTGTCTCTGCATGTGTTCCGTATGATCCTGAAATCTTCTGCATCACTGGCAGGGCCTGTGGCTTTATATTTAGCAATTCGATTGGGTTGTGGAATGGCCCCCTCTTCCCTCAGAAATGAAAATTTTGAGATCCTTCAATAGGACCGATTTTGACCAGATCAGCGCTTTTCTCCGCTCCCAGCTGAACCCAACTAGACTACGTAACTCTGCTGTCCAGATGGCAGAGAATCTCAGAAGGCTAACCTCGGCCCCGTTAGGTGCATTCTAGACGAACGCGCACGCTCCCTTAATAGATATACACCCGCAGGTCTTGCCCGCGATGCTGGCGACTCCTAGATCGACCGAAACAAATGCAAAGAAAAGGTTAAGTCCGATCAAAATGCAGTCCAACGGCCCGCACCTGCTCAAACACGGACTAATGGGGCATTTTTCTTTCAGTGCATGCGCCGTCCAAGGGACACAGGTCCGACTCCACCTGCTCTAAATGACCGTGTCGGATCCCCAATCGCTTCCAGTAGCCAAGTGGCCGAGTTTTTCATTTCCCACTTTCGCGGAGTTTGTAACTCCGTGCAGGTATCATCTCACTTCAAACTGCGCCCGTTATCTTTGGCCGCTACCCCTGGCGATACCACCAATCCCCTTTGGTGCGGTGGCACAAGGTTTCCATCGGCTAGACCAATATTGCCTCATGGGTCCAGACCTAAACCATCCCCACATTCTCATTGAAACGGCAGAGAAATTAGCGGTTTCTTATGCATCGCTTTTTCGGCGGTGTGGTGATGATGGCGTTTTCCCCCGGCAGCTGGAAAAAAAACAGTCATTGCACCCACGCGCAAGAACGGTAGTAGACGCCTTGTTACTAGTTACAACATCATAAGTCTAACTAGCACCAACGACCAAATTTTGGAGCGAATTCTTAGCAGTGCGATCATTTCCCGTCCACACAAAATAGGATCCTCTCCCCGTCCCGACCTGAGGATTTTCCTGACAGGTCATGCATCACCAATAAGCTTACTGTCAAGGAAAGTCTGACAAAACCCTACTATGATGGCCAGCTCTTATGCTGCGCCAGTCGATTTTGCCAAGATCGCTGACAGGTTCCCACATTCCCCTCTTCCTTATATGCCGCATACATACGGGATTACAGGCTCCACGTTGGCCATCCTACGCAGCTTCATTACCCACCGCACCTTTTTGGCTAGGGTGGGGAATGTTCTGCCTCAACCTGCCAAGTGAACAACCAAGTTCTCACAAGTATCGGTCTTGGGCCCCCGTCTGTTCTCGATCCACACAAATAACCTTCCAACAGCCCTTCCTGTGAACATTGCCATGCACGCAGCCGATGCCACTCTCTAGAGTTCAAACTTTTAAAACCTGCAAATTGCAGTTGATGAAACAAAACGCCGGTCCGAGGATTGGAACCTCCTAGGTAATGGTGACAGATGCGTGAGCGTGTCAGTAGGCGGAGAGGCCGGTCACAAGTTTTCCATAAACGGAGCGACCACACTGCCTGGAGTTGACCGACACAAGGTGCTCAGTTTCCGGTTGGGCTTTAGTCCGTCTTTCTCACATCATCACCGGGTTACATGTAAGTCTGCATTTCGAGTCCTGCATATGATTCAAAGTGCCCTCTCGCGCTTCTCTGAGGATGATTTCCCCAAAATCTTCGGTTCGTATGTCTTTTCCCTCACTCCTCATTCTCTATCTGCTTGACTTAAGGAGCGTAAAAAGTGGCCCCTTTTATGTTTCTTCTCTTCGAATCAGGCCAAATAGATTGTTCCTTCTCCGTATGTCCAACCTCTTCTCTCTGTGGTCACGGCAGAAGGGTTTTTCAACGGAGACCACTCTCTTCTATACGAATCAACTTTTTCGGCCACAGATTTATTTCTCTGTCGAAAGCTCTTTCGGAAGTTATTGTTTTCTTGCAGAACAAAACTATCTCCAAGGACAAGTCAGACTTTCACCTTGGTCTCCCTCAGAAATTCCTTGTCCGTAAAAAACAGAAACTAAGGCGAAATAAATGTCTTTTATCGAATTTCACTCCGCTGTGTGTTTACGAAGGCCGCACCCGCATTCCTCTTCGGTCGATGTCCATAGTGAGGCACCGCTTGATTTTGCGTATATTATGTTTTGATTAGCGCCCCTACTCCGCCTCCCTTTACTCTCGTTTCGGTTTGGTGAATCAGACAGACGATCAGGGATTCCATGAAGAAGCGGTACAATTGGGCCCGAAGAGTCGAACTCGTACATTCTTCAAGACCTCGAGACTTGAGTATATTTTGCGCCTTGTGTTGCCAGTGAATTTGGAGGCAGATTAGTGGACGGTGGAACATAGCATTCCGCCTTGCTTGGGTTGCATGAACGACCCTGACTTGGGAGGACGTTTGGACTTTGAACAGCTGTAACACAGTGACGAAGGCCCCCACGACACAACAAAAACGATGACGATGACAAGTACAACGGTGGAAGTTTGGGAAAGATGCAGGCAACCTTGTCACCTGGTGCGCTGGATGCACCGCTCTTCCATGGGGGTTACTGATGCACGAACTGTCAAGACAAAGAACGAATGAAAACTCTAGGTATCTGTACATTTCACGCCTTTCTATGTTTCTTGTGTTCTCTTGTTACGTTACCCTTCTGCTGTGTTGACCTACGAACGTAACCAATCAGTACACATTTGTTTAGAAATACGCTGGTGATCACGATAAGAAGCTACGCGAAACTTTTGGGATAAAAATGCCCCCTTCGACTCACCTTTTTATGATTTAAAGCCATTCTGGGGCTTGGTGGATGGGAGATCTGAAAGTGAGCAGTGGAACGCTGCGACTCTCCTATTTCTACTGAGAGCATTTTTGTCTAATTACCTAACCAGTCCCCTCCGATAATTGTAGTTAGCCTGTTTCATCTCCCAAAGTCTTCACGTCGGTTTAAAGTATAACCCAAAACTGATAAGTACACTACTAAGCCCAATGAGCTGAAGCCAAGTAAGTTCAAAAAACAGGTGCCAACCTGTAACAGTCGTTCTTGGAAAATTCCCCTTCCTCCCTCGCGATTCAGTGTTTTTCCTAACATCACTGATTTGCCTAATAATAATAATAATAATAATGGGTTATTTCGGAAGCGCCCGAAGCATGCCATGTGCATGATCATGTTGATACAGGTGATGGAATGGACAGATATAATTCATGGAAATATGGAAATGCTCATGAAAATATTGGATAAAATGGCTCAGAAGGGGTATAAGGTAGGATAAAAATAGGATAAACGTATGCAAACCACAGAGATTGTGTGGAGTTTAAATGAGCTCAAAAGCGGATTTGAATGGACGCCCGGTGAGTTTGGAAGTCAAGGTCGGGTGGACTGAATGGCTGGGGTATAAACCAAACATCCGGGCGCGGGAAGACGCTGCTTTTGGCGGATCTTTCAAACACGCGCGATAACTGATACTCATTTTGTAGAATTGTACAGCGAACGGTACCAACACAATCATAAATATAGAAAAAAGTTGAAGTATCGCTCTAAAAACCCTGGAAATCATTTTCATAATCTGGAAAACTGTTCTACGTATCGCGACCTAAGCGATAAAATACCGCAGAACAATCAAACGAAGCCACGCCCGCAGCACTAACAGCCATCGCGGTCAATGACGCTGATAGCCTTGGTCACGATGCTTATATACCCTTGTGGCACGCATACAAACAAAAATCGCACAATAACATTTCACGTCGATCTCATTCTCTACGGGCACCGATTCATCTGTTTCAACCTTTCCGCATATACCAGTCCCACAACTTCAGTTGGGCTATATTTTAGCCCGTATATTTAGACACTACCGAAAGGCTGGTCCCGGGCAATTACATATGGAGGCAGACTGGTAAATATGAGAAAGGCTGGAAATCGGTTTAAGGAACTGCAGTAGCGAGGGACGATGGAGAAAAAGGCGAGGTGCACTGCAGTGGATTAGATGTCAATGAAGCATTGGTACTTTGCATTTGATTGTCGGCGGACAGGACACAAAACTCACCGTAAAACAGGCAACGAGCAATATAAGACGTAGAGGGTTGATCAGAAGACAAAAAACGATTTAGAAGGATTGGATACGTAGATGTGAGGGACAGATGTAGAGTTGATGGATGCATGTGATGACGGTCGTTGGGATGATAGCAAGATAAATGGCCGGTGAGGAACTGCAAGATGCAGAGCGCGTGTACATAGATATATATGCGTAATTTTATATACATATATATGTAGATTTATTATATATATCTATATGTATGGGTATAAGGGAAGCAGGAGCGATAACAATGGGGTCCTAGAAAGAAAGTATCAGTCATTAGGAGGAGTAGGTTGTAGACAGTTTGGGTGTGCCCCAGCTGAGAATCAACGGATACTGAGGAGAAAATAAGTGAATATGGTGGATAAGAGATGAACGTTGGTGAGCAATAGGGTTACCTTATGATGGCAGGAGGTAGGTAGGTTTGCTATGGATCAGTGAAGGCAATGGCCTTAGTTCGCGGGGTGTACCTTGTGGCCTGTGACGCAGAGGTGGTAGAGTTACAGTGTGAGGCCTCTTTCAAAGGCCAGGTCGGCGGAGACGAGCTCATTGGTGAGCAATGTAGCATTGGGGACTGTTAAGTATGACAAAAGTGCGCGCATAAAAGCGAACATTGAGGAGGCACTGCGTAAGCTAAGGGGCAGCTTATTCCAGATTTTGGAATAGGCTGACAGAAAGAATCGGGACTTCAGACAGAGATTAGAATGGGGGACAGTGAGAGAAAAGGCACGGTGTCGGATGAAGTAGGAGCAGGGCGCAGCGAATGAGATGGGATAAGAGGTGTAGGCCAGGTTATGGATTAGCTTAAAGAGGAAAATCAGGTTGAGCCTCATGCGACGAATCCATAAAGGCTCAGTTTGTAGGAGCTCACACCGCTGGCGGTATGTTAGGGCTAGGGATACGCCCAACAGCCTTTTGGTGAAGGTACGCTGAATGTTCTCAAGAGATACAATAGAGGAACGTGGCCAGAGGCTGCAGGTAATGGGACAATATTCTAGGAGCGGTCTCGCGTGTGAGAGATACACGGGCAGGCGACTGGCCGGTATTAAGAAACACCGATTGATCAGGCCTAGGGTTCGCTTAGCCTTAGCGATTTGGAATGATGCCTGTTCGGAGAAGTTAAAGGAACAAGAGTAGCGTACGCCAAGATCGGTAACCATGGGGTGTATGGGGATGGGCAGGGCGTCCAAACAAATTTGGCCGGGTGGTACCGTGCACTTTTATGGTAGGAGGAAGCTTTTCTCCGCAGAGAATTTCATGAACCACGAGACGCACCAAGTTTGGAGAACGAGTAATTCATGCGATATGTTACATAGAGTCACGGATAGGTCACAGGAGGAAAGAGTACAGTATTTTTATCTCGTCGGCAAAGAGGAAAGGAGTGCTGTGTCGAATAGAAGAGAAAATGTCATTGATATAAATAAGGAATAGTAATGGGCCTAGGACACTGCCTTGGATGACGCCGCTAGTAACTGGTTTGGCGGAAGATAAGTGTCCGTCGACGAGCACGGCTTGTGATCTGTGAGAGAGATAGAAGGATAGCCAGGAGAGGAGAGGGTCAGTAATACCGAGAGATCGGATTTTGGCCAACAGATGAATATGGGGAACACGGTCAAAAGCCTTAGACATGTCGAGGTACAGGACAATTACAGAGTTGCCGGCGTCGGCAGCAGACGATAGGACATTGAGAAAGTCAAGCTGGCAGGAAGAGCAGGAACGGGAGTTCAAGAAACCATGCTGACCAGGGTTCAGCAGGTTGTTAGATAAGAGGTACTGGACAATGTGTTTTTTGATAATTCTCTCCATAATTTTGCAGACTACTGGGGTGTGATTAATGGGCCGATAGTTATCTGGGTCGTGTAATATGCCCTTTCTGAAGCGCGGAACTGTAACAGAGGACTTCCGTTGAGGTGGGACGAAACTGTGAAGCATGGAGGTGGTATACATATTAAGTAACAATAAAGGGAGGTCAGGACCACCGAAACGGAGGAGGGCCGGTGGGAGATCATCTGGTCCCGGTTTCGAGGAAAGTGTAATAGAGGAAACTGATTTTTCAATTTCTAGATGGGTGAAGGGAATCGATGAAAGAGAGGCAGAGGTGCAGGGTGGATTGTAGGAGGGGGAATACCAGGACAGCTTATAAGGGAGAAAGAAAAATGCTCATTGTAGGCCTCAGAAATAGATGCTGGAGTATTGGCGGTAGATGAGCCGCAGATGAGGAACTTGGGCGAGGTATGATTGGATTGATTGGGCCTTTTACTAAGCAGGTTGGACAGGTAGCCAGTTTTGTTTGGGTGTGCTAGGGCGATGGCCTCTTGCCTTCTCAGATGCGAATCGACCATGCAACGCGGCTTCAGTGGTAGCTGGTTTATGCGCAGAAGAATTGTAAAGTCGTGTGATCTAACGAAGGTAAGTTGCAGCTTAGACAGCTTACGCTCTAAGAGTGACAGGCGTGAGCTGCTGGACTTGGGGCGTGGATCGGCACATGGGTTGGCGGTATTTTGGCAGTGTAGGAGGTTGGAGTAGAGAGAGTTCATAACAGTGAGGGGATCGGATGAAAGAAAAAATGTGTCCCAGTTAAGGGAGCGGATTATCATTGGCACTAGGGGCCAGTTACAGGAACGGTAGGAAGTCAGAACAGGGGGAGAGGATTGCATCGGATGAGAACGGCTGAAGCAGCTGAACTTGCACCTGACAATACGGTGGTCATTACCCGGGAAGTGATCTGTAGTCTGGGTGATCATATCAGGAACATCAATGGAGAATACTAGGTCCAGAATGTTGTTCCCCCTAGTAGGGCAGGAGACATGTTGGGTCCATCCACCAAGACGGACACAGGAAAAAAAGGTGGAGAGTGCGAGAGGGCTAGTATAGGAGGACCGGCAAATTGAAGGAAGGTTAAAGTCACCCGAAACAGTTTTTGCACTGGCAGGGTAGTCAAGCGCAGCGTTAAAGACATCCACGGCAGAGTCAATTTTTGCAGGCTCCAGACCCGGGGGGACGTAGATGCAGCCAAGGAGGAGGTTCTGGCCGGAGGCGTGAATGGATGGCCATAACGAATCCTCAATAAGAAGAGAAGGGTGGTCGATAACACTAGCGTAGATAGTGCATTTGACAAAGGCTGTACAGCTCCCTCCACGCCTGGACTGACGGGTGTTCGAGAAGCATTGATACCTAGCTATGCGAACAAGGTCAAGCGAAGCATCATCTAACAGCCAGGATTCAGTAACTAGTATGATGTCAGCTTTTGAGGTAAATGCCAGATATCGCAGGTGCGATATTTTTCTAATAGTTGATTGAGCTTTGATAAGAACTAGTAGGAATGAGTTCACTGTCGGTGTGCGCAAAGCATGGATGCCAGGTGCAGGACTATTGGGGTCGCTGTGGCGATAGGAGTTGGGTCTCAGTGGGGATAGAGCGTCAGTAGAAGGGGGAGGGCAGGCAGCGTTGGGTGGGGGACGGAAAGTAGGAGAAGCGTTAGCATTAGGCGCAGCCGATCGCTGTGGGTGATCAATACGGTGGGTGTGCAGCACACCGCTGATGTGGACCGGAGGGGTGTCACACGGTGCAGAGGGAGGGGGAACCATATGGCAAAGTGAGAGGTTAGGAATACCAGTCGAAGCGGGGTGGACAGGAGGGAGTGCGTGGTGTAAGGTGCTAAGTGACATGACATCGAGTGGGGAGCGATCAGTGATATGAGTCTGTGAAAGTTTATCGATATGGTCCATAGGGTGACTAGCAATATGGCCACGGGTGCGGGGGGCACCGGTCAGGAAGAAAACGAGATCTTGACTGCAGGTAACCTACCTGTTGGGCAGAGTCAGTATAAGGCCGGTAGGTCGGTGTGGGGGTGAAGGCATGTGGGAGAGTAACTGGGACGTAGTGTGAGGTGGGGGGCGGGAAGGGAATGGCGAACTTTGGAAAGGTTTGGAGGCTCATGAGGGGCAGGGGAGCCGGTAAGTGGGGAGGTGGGGCGGGGAGGCGGGGTACAGGTACGAACCCGGAGTATCTGTTAGGGTATGTACGTGGTACTTCAGGGTTTGATGAGGGTTGGTGGAGGTGAGCAGGGGGGAACAGCGGAGGCATGCTGGGGCTATAATATGGAGGGTTGGTGTCTGGGGGGCAGGGAGGGATATACGGTAGCAACGGAGATGGAGGGTTGTTGTGGCCCATGCGATCAGAGAGAGAAAGAGACAGTGGAAGGGGGTGCGAGGCAGTGGAAGGGTGAGTGGCACTGGCAAGGCCCTGAAGGTCACTCCCACATAAAAGGACGATGGCGTTAGACGAATCCGGATGGTGGCCCAATTGGTTATCACCTGGAGGATTCGAGAGTACGCTATAAGCAGATGCCGATTGATAGTGGGGGGTAAAGGGTGGGTGATTAGTTGGGCAAGTGCGGACCTGGTAGGAATACCAGGTAGGCTTATGGGGAGATTAGAGCGGCACTTATGAGGATAGAAACGAAGTGTCGCTGCTGAGCTAGCAGCCGGTGGGTAATTTGTAGAGTCGTTAGAACAAGAGCGGCGGGTGACAACACTTGTCAATAGCTACGAGGACGGATTGGAAGTAGTACGGCGGGGGCTGATGGTTGTACCAAGGTCTTGTTCTGGCTCAGAGACTATGACGGGGGAGCGCGGCTTTAACACTGAAGCGGAGTGCCGCTTGGGGCCTATGGTCGGGGAGCGAGAGCTACTGCTAGTAGAGGCTACTGGGGGAGATGGTAGAAAAGGGCGCTTGAGTGGAAGCGGAACCGGGGGTGGGGAGTTAGACATATGTAAGTCGACAGTTTGCAGGCAGGCGGGGTGAGGGGCTGGGCTCGGCTTTGACTTCTTGACAGAGGGGCATTGGGTAACCTTCATGTCGGTTACAGTGGGGTCAGCCTGCATGTGCAAGGCGGAGTTACTTCTCAACGAACGAAGTATTTCCCGTTGAAGGGGGGTTTTATCAGAGAATATCTTGATGTCCTTATACGGCGAAAGGGCAGCAATTGTCGACTTGTTGCTAATGAACTCTGTAGCTGTTAGGTCGTCCGTGAATTGGAATAGCAGAGGGCAACTATGTCGCTGGGACCTTTTACGTAGCCTCCTGCAATGGCATCTATAGTGAGCCATGTTGCACGAACTAAGTATGTTGTGTTTCGCCAAGGAAAGCGGTAAGCGGTCTGAAACATTAAAAACCACTGCGTTCTTGGAGTTGGCAATGCGGTGGTATATTTCAGTAGGCACGGAGTCCAGGAGGTGTCCCACCGAAACCAAGTTCTTGGGCAATGTAGCGGCTACAGGGTCAAGGAGAGTAGCCAGGGGTGAAACCTTTGAAAGGATTCCACCAATCAGCTCGACCTTGTTTCTAAGTTCGACGAAACTCTGCTTAAAACTATTTGGACTATTAGAGGCTTCACCGTCGACGTTAACGAGGGTGACAGAGCACGGCCTGGTTTTTGGGAGGGGTTCGGTGTGTTTGGATTTGCCAGCTTTAGCGGTGCTGATATTCCGAGCACTGGTTTGGGACCCGGATGGAATGATAGGTAGGGATATATGACGGAGGTAAAAAGGTAGCAGAAAATCGGTCAACTAGACAGAGACAAGCCAAAGGTCTGAGCAGACCAGGAGTGTTCCTGGGTGCTATGTGCGCAAAGGTCTAGATGAGACCTTTGTCGCAATGAGGTGCGGGCAGTGAGCTATATGACCCGCTATATATACTGTTGGGATTAGGAGACTTGGGACGATGAGGAATAGTGAGGTAGAAGAAATTTTGCCGTGTGGTGTGCCCAGGTGCAACCCTACCGGATACGGCAGGTACTTAGCTGTTGCTTGGATCACAACGGCAGGTTATGCGGGAGAGTATATTGTAAGTATGGGGTCGGTGGACCGGGTGGAACAAAAGTACGCTCTTATGGCAAAAGAACAAATGAATGGAGGCACAGTGGGACAGAAACATCAAAAGGTGCACCGGTGGATGCGTAGCGAAAATAAAGTAGGAGTTGGGTTGTAGCGATGGGATGTAAGAACGCTAGATAGATCTTACTGTGGCGAGAATCAGGGGAGGTTTGTTAGATAAGCTATGTAGAATGTAATTAAATGGAACTGGAGCAGTAAATATTCAATACAGTCTATAACTCCAACTCGCAATAAGTACCGGCGCCTGCACGGTGGTGTGCCGCAGTTGTTTACACAACTAGATCACGGTTTCAGGTAATTAGGTGGTATATACTAGGGTGGACACAGCTACAAGTCTAAACAGTGGTATAAGTAAAAAGAGAAACAGAGACAATCTGAATTTCATGTGGGGGCGTTTGCAATTCAGTGCAGGCAGACCTGCTTTCAAAGCCAAACGAGTTATTACTTGATTGTCTGTTTCGGTTGTCGCGGGACCTGGTGGCATCGCAACCTCCGCAGCCTTTGACATATTCCGACTACACACAAATCCCGGCTGAACATATGCATGGCCAGCACGCAGCATTGACAAAGGAACAGAGCATACCAGTGTACATGACCAAGAAGCTGCCCAGATGGTCCCGCGTCCCCTTGCCTGCTTACAGTTAACTTCACCGGCTTCAAGCAACGTATTCAGGCCAACGCCTGGCCTTAGAGCAGAAAGAGAAGTGTTACTTCATCGAACCTGGGGGAGAAGAGGAAAAGGTTTCCATAGGAAGACTGAAGTCGTGGAAGTAGAGACGTCATAGGACCCAGCCCAGCTATTTCCAGCACCTGCCGTCATACCCGCTCTCGGGTAACGTCATCAGCAAGCAGGGATCCCACAGACCACGAAGCCTCTTTTCAACTCGACCATCAAGGCTGGATGACACGAAGGCCCGTAGGCTTCTTGGACACTGTTTCTGTTTTGCCCCATTGATAGAAGGGTTTTATTATTATCATTACTTTCTCCTGAAAAACAAAATACAACCGTTATCACAGTTTTTTGTACTGTGCGCACTTCAAGCCGCCTAGGAGGATCAACCATGCACACTTTTTCGTTTCCCCCTCAGCTCTTCGAGTTTAATTTGCCGATTGCGATCGTTCCGTCAAAAATCCATCTACCTGCGACAAGGATGGGTGTGTGGGGAAGAGGGGCCACACTTATCTCACAATCTGTAGACATACGAAGGTTTAAGCAACCCCAGCGTTATTTCTGGCAGCCCAACTAGTTTTTACTGAAAAGCAACCCGCTGCGACGGCTCCGCACACCGGACTCAAAGAAAGGAGGTGTGTAGTTACACTGTGTTCACTTCTGACAATCACCATCCATATTGAAACTCAATATATAAACTTATTTTTATCTCTCCGAACCAAGCTGCCTTTGGTTCGACCGCCAAGCAAACAAACATTATTGTGAGTCCACGCTTATCTTTTCTCGTTCTGTAATTATTTCTCTGCAAGCTAGAAGAAGGGCGCTTGCACCCGACCTCAGTTTTCCAATTACTAGCGAAGCATCGTTCGTTTCGTGACAGTAGACATCCACCGCGTCCGTACGCCATCTTGTCCCGTTAGCCATGCTCTCTAGGTATAACAGCCAAGTAAGTATGGACGAGTACTTCCCGCTGCCCGCATGACGATGCTTATCGCAGTCTTAAGAGCTCACCGCGAGCCTTTTGTGCAGTAGCGTGAAATCACTGCTCATAATGACCCTGAGGTCCTTAACCCTGCTGACCGCTTCTACGGTGTACAGCCCTTAGTCATGAGCGACAGTTAGGCTTTCTGTTGGCCTTGACGAGAAATGGCGTTTTCCAGCGTTCAGCGGCGAGCCTCACTTGTATGTTCAGTCCAGAACGGTGCCTATATCCCTGCCTAAGCCGACCCTACCCTCAGGTCGAACAACGTCTACGTCATCTGCAAAAAATAAACTAGGTGGTTGAAGGGCGGATTCCAGGTCGTTAATAGACAACAAGAATAACATTGGGCTTAGGAAGGATCCCTGATTTACATCACTGGTGACATTCACAAAGCTGGGGCACCTGTTTCCTACTTTGGCGTAAGACGTCCCGAGAGTAAGTCTACCAGCCATCTATATACTGGCTCACCTGTACCGAATGTCTCCATCTTGCACAGCAAAAGACGATGATTAACGGAGTCAAACGCCTTGCCAAAGTCAAGGTAACATATCTCAACTTGCTTACTTTCATCCAGTCGTCGAGTCACTTCATCTAAGAAGCACAAGAGATTGGTCAAGCAAGATCTATTTTTATGGATCCATGCTGGACTGGGCTTAGCATGCAATGCTCCAGTAAGTGCCGACAGAATTGGGCACGGATGATCTTCCCAGGAACTTTACATAGGATGCTAGTTGGGCTTAGCGACCTGTAGTTATCTATAGCCGACTTAGGTCCACTCCCGTGTATCGACACGACGGTCATGATTTTCCAGTCCTGAGGCAGCCTACTCTAGTCCAACGTGGATCTGTACAGCTTGCATACCGATGGAGCCGTGATTTTCGCGGACGGCTTGATGGTAGCTGGGTGGATGCCATCTGGACCCGCTGACTTGTGGTTTTTTAATTCCCGTAGGTATTTATGCACAATTCCCTCTGAGAGATTTAGCTCGTTTAACTGCGGAGGATGGTGCACTGAGACCAGGTCGACTCGTACCCCACTATGTAATCTATGTACACTATTCCCGCAGGGCGTCTTCTTTGCCCTGGTCATCAGTGGGTCCTTAGTAGATAGTGAACCCGTGGCCTCCTTTTTGAGCCTTTTGACTGCACATATCCACAGAAAGTCTTCGATTGCTGTCTTACTGATTTCGCTAATTATAGCTCAAAATCTTGCTTAGAAGTTCGCAGAAGACTCATGGTTTACGTTCTACACTTTCTATGACGAGTTCAGCCTAAGCGACTGCTGGAAGCTCTATAAATATTTCAGCTGCGGTTTCTACTTTTCGTGGCTTTAGGAATTGCAGTCCTCCAACACATAGGTTTGCCCCACCCGCTCCTTCGTTTCAAGGGTGCAATCTCTTCCTGGAGGGGAATCACTGATCTTTTTATGACCTGCCGGGGCTCCACGACGGCAGTTTCCTCTATCATGTCCCAAGTCAGCCACATCCCCTTATTGCATAGCTTATCTATGTCCATACTACCGAAATTCCTAATAGCCTGAGGGTACCTTGGGTTCCTGCATGCACAGAGTGATTTTGACACACACGTGGTCACCCTTGCCCAAAGATGCACAACGCCATAGTTTGGATGAATTGGTTTCAACTGAAGTTTTTTAAAAATTCGTGAAATAACCCAGGTTACTTCACAATACTTAGCTTATGAGAACTGTTTTTAAGGTGCTATTTGTTTGGAGAATATTTTTGCTTTACCCGTAGCACAGCCGATTTGTGTGCTGAGTCATTGTGAAGCGATCTTTTTTCGCTTGGGTTTTTCGCGCTTTTGTGACAGACGGCTGTAGTCCCAAGTGTCAAGGTTCTTGCGTTTTGGTAAAAATAGCCTGAAATACCTTGTTCTTCATTTTGTATCTGGTTTGCAATGCTTTTCTTACATGTGTCTCTTATCTAATTGCTGGAAAATTGTGATAAATGGAGTAGAGCGGGGAATGTGCATATGGTGGACTCACCTAAGGTGTTCGGGAATAGCAAAAGAAGCCTGTATCCTTCATAAGCAGAACACGTGGGCTGAGAGGGTGTGTTCCTTGCAAGGAGGCTGTAGATCTAGTCTTCAGACTGCAGGCCCATGGATAGGGCCAAAGCCCGCCGGGTAGTACCACAGGCGTAAACCCCTATGCACTGCAGCTGGTTTAAACAATTGTCAGTCTGACTGATCAAATCGCTTAGTCTGTATGGTAAGTCGGGAGTAATATCGAGTTGGCTGATGGCTACACAAGTAACCATTGCTATCTGAAAGAGATTAGGAGAGCGGCAGTCTTGAGAGGGTTCCAGCTGTAGGTTATGACTATCGTTTAAATAGAAACCAGACAATAATGTTTTGTTATCTGACTGCCAGTGGGCCGATCTACGGGGATCAGAAGACGGAGACTGGCAGTCTTCTAGGGTAGTTGGGTGATAGTAGAGATTTGGGGAGATATCGAGCACAGGCTTGGCCAAAGTGAAAATATTTTAATTGGTAAGTGGTGGATTAAGAGAAAGGACCCATGAAGAAGCCAGGGATGGAACAATAGAAGAGGGTGGAATCAGGAAGAGGAATCGGAATAAAGTAAGATGGCAGTCTGCTCACTGCACCGGCTATGGGTGGAGACGGTTATATATTGAAAAGAAAAGAAAATACTTGGAGTTAATGGGGGGTATTTCATGTGAGTGCAAACATGTTGATATTCCATGGAATCATAAGAAACCAGAAGCATACGGGTTCCTGGTGGAGTGGGGTCTCGACTAACAATGAGCATATGCGCAGGTCAGTGAGTCCTGGTTATTGAAGAATAGTAATCTGCGTGGTAAGACTCGAGCATACGAGAAACGTGCAAGAAAAGCACAATGAGACCGCTGACTTCTAGTCTGAGGCAGATGAATCAAGAGAGGGTGAGCATTCATCATAAAAAGGCAAAACATTTTTTAAGTGGGCTGGTGTCAGTAAACACTTTGGTTGGGTAACTGAGTCAACAACGTAGCGGGTAAATCATCCCTGTTTTCGTACGTCACCATTAGTGCGTGAGCTCGAGGGGAACATAGAAAAGGTGAACTTGTGGACAATAAACTGTAAAAGTGCGATGACTACGCTCCTCATTGCGGCAACCAATACTGACGAGGCTTAGCCAATGGCTGTGAACCGTAGGCATGTCAGTATCGGGTTGTCCTCAGGCAGAGGCCGCACAGTGTAACTATTCCAACTGTGCATTTTCTACTACAGCAATAGATATCGGCGAGCTGGCTGAGGTGTTTGCAGGGAAACCAAAAGGTTGAATCTGAGAAAGGCGGGGCCGGCAAGCATATGTGGAGAGCTCGGGCGGCGTGCCATCATCCAGCACTGGTTCAGACAAAAGGAACTAAAGGTTAACTCAGAAGCTTAGGGTTTCCTATGTGCAGGGTCGGGTCTAGACGTTTACTAGAAAGGGGCAAAGAGCATTAGCCCAAGACCTTTCCAGCCGGGAGTTTGTTTTTTTCTCTCTATTTTTTACAGAGGAGTGGGAGAGCAAATTTATCTCGTGCGGTGATCTTCCCATTTCCTCCTGACCCTCATTTCTCCACACGTGGTCCACTGGGTCCGAGACTGATAGGGATGGCTGTTACTTCTTATTGCTAGGTTGCCACAGACCAGATGCCAAAAAATTCGGGGACGTTGCTGCCGCGGGCTGTGAAAGGAAAGGACAGAGGATGAAACAAACACTCAGATAATGGAGACATTAATGTGGCTATCACTTGACCAGTTGCCTCTGCTTATAACAGAGCCGGGCGGGTTCCAGTATAAATGTGAACTATCTGGTGACTGCATCGCCGATTATGATATGCTGGGTAACTTTGTGAGACTGACGACTTTGGTGAAAGGGAAATTTATCTGTATTATCCAAGTCAGCCTCTCGCATTAGGGCAAACCTCAGGGAGCAGTATTCCAACAGCGACCTAGCCTGTCTTGAATAGCAGGAGCCTGCTCTCCTGTGTACGGCATGTTCTGAGGATAGGTGCAACCGTCCTTCTTGCCCTGCCAATTTGGGTCAATGCTTGTTCGTGGAAGTTGCAGGAAGGGGGATAATGCAGGCCCAGGCCTTTTGCTTGGTGGGTAATGGGAATCGACAGACCACTTACTGTGGGAGAGCCAGGTGGAATATGGCATTTGTAGGACAGAAGAGAGCTCTTAGAGGCCGAAAATTTCATCAACCTGAGGTTACCTTACGCTCGAAGTGCCGCGTGAAGGTAGCATCTTCCGACCGCTTAATGGGGCGATCAAGTGAAAGAACTTGTAGAATGTAACAAATGCGGCAAAGGGGCCCATGAAGGCCGTCCAGGATTAGTGGGAGGGAGTGAGCTTTAAATTCTAGGGACTGCAAACTGGGTCGGATGGTTTTGTGGTCTCTCTAAGGAGGCTGTAAGGCTAGTCCATTTAAGACCATCATGGCTGGATGAAATTCCGCTTCCTCCTGAATATGCGGAGGCGCTCAGCTTAGTTCACTGCCGCGCGGTGCGATATATGTTGACATGCAGGGGCTCGAGGGAAGCTTGAGAGAAATTTCGGTAAAATATTGAGAGACCAAGCGAGAGGTTGTTCCGTGACAGTTGCGTTTTCTCCCTCCGAAAAAACGTAGATGGGTAAGTGGATGAAGCAAAAATTTGAAAAGAAGGTAAGAGTTAAGACAATAAAATGGAGGCAGCGGAAATCATTTTGAAGACTGATGAACCCGGTTACCGCAATCCCGAAATTGAGCAGGAGGATCCGAAGGGACTTAACCGGTGTCTGGAGCTGCCTAAAGCCATGGGTTACAGATACTGAATCAGCAAGGACCTTCTGTTCGAGAATCGAAGGCTGAAAAGTTATGAAGGTGGGAGCAGGAAATCCTGTGACTTGCAAGTGTACAAAACTCACTTTATTTAGAAAGGGTTCAGAGAGTTGGTGTGTGGAAATTCCGCTCTCTGAAGAGCATCATTATTATTCGGCCAGTGCTGGTCAGGCTTGCTGACGGGAACTTCAGAGACACGGCTAGCCAAATAGACACAAGCCGCCGGCTCCACCAAGGGTAGATATCAGATTGTACGTGACGAGCGTGAAAAATGTCTGGTGGTTTGTCCACGGGCGGAAACGAGGCTTTACTCAAGGGGCTATAAGGAAAGTCCCCTGAAGAAGACAGAATGCCTCATTCCGCTTTTGGGCTGCCTAGCCGACAGCTATAAGTAAGCTATCTAAGTCATCGGAATTGGTGGTAATTAGGAATGTACTAGATGATTGAATTTGGTAGTGCTGCGCAGTGAAGGCCGACTTGACTTTGGTCAAGAAAGAGGCCGCTGAGATTGGCTGGAGGTGATTGATAGTCTTATGTCACAGTCGGCCTCCATGCTCCCCAGTGGCTAACGCCAGTAAAAATCTTGCTGCCACTTCGGGCATAGTTGCTATGTAAGAAACATGTGTACGGAGTTTTTCAAATCCGCTAAGGAGATCTAGGTGTCCATACCCACTTTTGTGGTAAGAAAGCCCCTAAGGATGAACACTCATTGGGAATAATACCGAATAATTAGAACAGAACACAGGAGTGACCGTAAATCTGACTGGTGGAATACCTGTCCTAAAAAAGGTTACTCTTGGTGACGGCACCATCGACAACCTACTAACGATTTCGACTAAGCCGTGTTGTTAAACTGTAAGAAAGCATGACTGTTTTGGAGGAGGAATGGTGCTCGCTTTAGGCCCAAGGAGAAAACAACCTCGAATATCATACCGTGGTTTTACTCGTGATATACGACGGGGCGAGGATAAGCTCGCAACCCCTGCCGGAAAGTTGAACGGGGTCCTTGTGTTTCTGACTCGGGAACAAACCGCGGCGAGGACATTCTCCGTCTACAAGTAGTTACCAGGTTGGCTCAAGGAGCTAGGAAGACCATTATAGTTGGGGTTTTTGACCTAACACAGACCGCGTAGTTCAGGATTTACCTCGGGAATCAAAGAGGGGGGATGCTCATAGCGGCTGAATTGGGATGCCTCGTTCCAGTGCATGAGGGAAGGTATTAGATACGGAACTGGCCGTACCCATCCGTGGGCGGCCTAGCATTGACGAGCGGTAAAAATGGGTATTCGAATTCCATATTCACTCTACTCTGAGCTACAGCGACCATATTAGAGTCCAAGCCACTCCCTGCATGCCTCAAACCAAAATAGCCTGGGAGCTTATAAGGGGCTCCGCTGAAGTGAACATTACTAGGATTTGCTCCAGGGAGTGCCATCAACTATGGGATAAAGGGAAGGTGCTAGTTTGAAGAACACCAGCAGATGATCAAGGGATCTCCGGTCACCTTGCAAAACAAGTCGGCTTCTTTGAAGCATGGGTTTGAAGGTGAACCGGCTTGGCAAATAGCTGCAGTGGACAAGTCACTCATTCGCAGAAATCGTAGATGGACCCCTTTAAGATCTCCAGCAGCCTTTGGGCTTGGGCTGGCTGTGCAGAGCGTAAAAATGAGGCGCTGAGCCTCTCGCAATCTGCCAAGAGCATATATGAAACGGAGTTGGCCTTATGTGTCAAAAAGCATCCAAACAGTACTAAAGCCACTGCAGTACAAAGGCTCGATGAGTGATGCAACAGGACAACTGACAGCCCATGGTCATGGGGTGGCAGCACATAAACGGAGCAAAGCGGATGCTTTCGATGGTCGTTTCAACAGTGGGAAAAAAAGTAGGTGACGATGGGCGAATAGATTTTGATGACGCCACTCTTGCACCATCACAAAGAATTAAAGTCCTTTGGGGAAATGATTAGTATGCGCCTGCAAGGGTTAGATGTCCATAACCTGCTAGACCAGCTGATAAACACCCCGCTATCTTTGGGCCAAAGGAAGACATTTTATCCCCACCACTAAAAAGTTAATAAAGGCCGCTTTGGACCATGAAAGGATGCCACTAAACTGGGAATGTTCAGCAGAGCTTCTTGTGCGTCGAGGAGGTCCCCGCTCCAAATTAGGAAACTAGACCGGCTAGCCTAGCCGGCTCCTGGGAGTATGATCACCGACGGTTGTACAGAAGCGTACCTGTCAGCAACTACTGGAGAATTCTTCCTCTCGCCCAGTTCGGCGTGGATTTATAGAATATAGGTCCTGAATAAAATATCTTTTGTGCTTCCTAGGCAAGGTTAATCGCAGAGTGGATGAAGAAAAATAAGTAAACGCGTTCCGGTTTTACCAAGGAGTTTACCTCGGGTAACCAGCAGATTCTTATCAACTTGAAGTCTTTTGTAGGTGTAGGCAGGTTCGGGAATGGCTAGCGGGCTCCCCTTCCGGTAGAAAGCTTTGTGTTAAATCAGGCTACTAAAGCTAAATTGGAGAACATCAGATTTCCTCCACTTTTGCAGATGCTGTGATGTTGGTGGGATTCAGGGGCGAAGGGCTCTGAGCCGAGATGTGGACCCAGTTCCAAACTTAGCACACAAGCGGGAATCACACTGCAATTCCTGCAAAAACCACTTGTTTTTACGGGGAGCGACAAGCCTGATGGCTGTTCACGACCAGGGTCCATTTACAATGGATGCAGCAAACAGGGTTAGGAACCAGAGACCTTGGTGACTTCTGATCTTAAGTGATCACATCGGTGTGCAGCAACTGAGCAAATGGTTTGCGATGATCTCTTCAGGTTGAACTGAGCACTGTGGTGCCGACAACCGAAGTTTTTCTTGCCGACATACATATCCATAATCATACAACTTTTAAAAGGCTGCTGGCAGGCTGGGTCATCCTTTCACAAAAAGGATTGAGTACTCCGAATACCAGTTGCTATTCAAATCACGAAAATCATCGAGGGAAGGGAAACATGCCAAACATTCAGAAGATTGCTGAAGGATGAAAAGCTTCAATGGGATACAAGAGAGACTATTCGCCTTAAAACAATATTGAACACGTTTAAATAATGGATCTACACCGGACATGATACCGGAAAAGAGAGTTGAAGAGTCGACAGTCCACAAGCGCAGAGGTTAATAATGTTTTCCAGTCGGCTGAAGCCAACCGTGCCCAAAGCAAGCAAACGAATAAAGAACTGCCGTGCGACATCAAACGACGTATAAACCACCTACAGCGGTACGTTATTCAGTTGTGTCTGTCTACGGTATTTTCGGTCACATACTTCTACACTGAAACTTGGTCATTTCCAGGTCGCTTCGAGGAGGCCGACTGTTCGGAGGATATGCGATTCTTTGCCACACACACGACTGAGGATCGGGGAGAGATTTACGAGCAGGGACTCCGGGATCTCGGAGTGTTTTCACTGAAAATGGCGGAAACACAAAGGAATCTAATAGAAGCCTTTAAGATAATAAATGCTTTCCTGGGTTAAAGCCGGATGGTCCATTCCAGGAGTCCGCAGACTCCCGTACATGAGGTCACGGGAAGTAGCTGACTCGTGTACGACCGAATATGACAGCTGGATTTCACTTCTTCGGCAACAGAGTGATTCTTCTGGAATAGATTACCAGAAGAAGTGACTTTACTAGGGAACCGCCAAGGCGTTTAGGGTGGCTGAAATCACAAGCAGAAGGGGGTCACCTCCACCTGTGATCTTTTCGCGTGTCCTTAGCCGGACTGATGTGATCACTAGGGTCTCTCTGGTGCTTTACCGCCACATGTTTCCTTTTGTTGCATAACAACTCACGGAAAGCTCACAGTGCGTAGTACTCCTGACAATGGGTGTGTGATGGAGCTTTACGTCCTCTTCCCATTTAAGTGCGGAGGGGCGCCAAGCAGTGGTTGGAGTGCGCCGTGTTTGCATAAGGTCGAAGGAATTTGGTATGCGCGATTGACAATGGGAAGCAGGTGAATAATAAACCGTGAGAAGGGGAGAATTCGTGCCGCAGAAGGCGCTCGCTCATCATATCTTACGACCAACCAGCTGTAGGAAAGGGCAGAACCCCGAGCTACTGAACCCAATATTCACCCAACACTCCGGTGACTCCGAAGGCCCATAGGAATTAGCACCCTCAGAATGGACGGATATTAGGTGGTCCGTTGCAACTTCTTGGCTGCAAAGGATAAGGCAGGTTACTAACCCAGAAACTTTAAAAATCTTGATGTACGAGACTTTGTCATGGCGGCCAAAACCTCGACATGGAACCCTCTTTATGAGAGTGTGGAGAAAGAATGGAGGCCCCTCAGGAACGATCTTCCGTTGCTTACAAGGCGTACTGCTCCAGCTCGCTGAACTCACTGAAGCAGAAGGATATCTTGGTGGGCCAGCAGAGCAGCTAGTATCCAAGGCCACAAAAACAGGGCTTGGTGTCAGTATGCACAAACAGGAGAACACGAGAGCTTTTTACGGTTCAGAATGGCCTTAGGTGTAGTCATCAGGGTCCAAAAGCAGTGCAGGCTGTCCCATGAGATCACCCTAGGTAGAAATGCCAAATGGCTCCCAAAAGCTTACTGTAAATTTGGGCCGTGATAAGTAGCCATGCGCGTGGTTGTTGGCTTCGCTAAGAACAGGAATGTGAACCACGAATTTGACAACAGCCCCAAGGTCGAGACGCTGTGAGGGCACCTTGAGATAGTGCACCACCTAGACGGCGGACTGAAACTGGTATACCAGCTAAATCTCACTGGGCCATAGGAACCTCCGTCAATCCTTGTTCCACCTGACGAGGAAGAACAAGCCCGGAAGAGTCGTTGGGTACACAAGGCGGCAGTTTCAAATGGGATCCAAGCCACGGTTTCGTACCCCATGGTCCAAGTAATGGCGGCTACCCTCACTCGGTTGTACAGTGGCCAGGTGGAAAGTGCGAAATTCCCTGGGGACTGTCTGACGGCCGATGATTTCTAAAAACATAGATGGGGTAGGGGGAGGGGTGCATACATATCGACCTGTCAGCCTGACACCTGTGCATATAAAAAACGGAGTGGCAAATCGGCGCCCAAGTGGCACATCAACTGTCTGAGACCAGGACAATTTCCAACAGCCTATGCAGGATTTTCGAAAACACAGCTTGCTTGACCTACATTCCCTCTTACGTGGAGGCGGCACATCCGGTTTGGACAGGAGTGAAACAGTTAAGATATGATATTTGGGCCACAGGAAGGCATTTGACTACTTAATCAACCGGCTATAGGCCGTAATAACCGCAAAAAAGGAAAGCGTAGGCAAGTCAAACAATTCCCAAAACCGAAGGAAGATTGGTTTGTAGTTTCTACGGTACTGAACTGAAATTCACAGAAATCGCAAGCTTATTCAAACGTCATGCATGCGGCCAAATAGACTAAACAGTAAAACCCAAAGGTTCAAAGCCCCGTGGCCCATGCACGACAGTCAGAAACAGTTCCACACCAAATCCAACCGTCTCACACGAATAAACAAACGTGCAAACCTGTGGTGTATGGTCGAGCTCAGCAAATTAATGTCGAATATAGTCACTTTTGCAGAGCACGTGGGACATTTAAAAGGATTTTCAATATTTGTCTTTTACACCGCCGGCCGAGATACTTCCCAGAAAGTACTTATAATATCATATCATATAATATGGTATAACATGAAAATTTTTCTCGGAGTCGGCCAAGGCATGGCTTTCGCCACAGAACGGATAGGAAGATTTGTGAAAAATTTAGAAATATGCATTCAAAAAGTAGGGCAGGTAGACCCAGCAGTGAGATGAGAGCGAGATAGATGCGTGCACACAGAGGAATAATTGTGGGCGTGTGTGGCTGAGCTTAGCAAAATAATGTCGAATATAGCCACATTCACAAAGCGTGTAGAACATATGGAAGGATTTTTCAGCTTTGTCCTTCACACCATCTGTTACTACGCAAAACAGAAGAGCTGAGCATGACGCCCCACACGTCTGAATGGACCTCGGCGTATCTCATGGGACCGAAAGTATTTATTGGGGGCGAAAGGAAACAAGTCCACGAGGGTTGCGGCACGAGTGCGACTCAGCAGATGTCTTTTCTGGGTTTTCTCCTGTTTTCGACCTACGGTAAAGATATTCTGAATATTGCAAAAAACTAGGACTGCCTGTTTATGAATGGCGTAAATTTGGCGGGTAAGTCCGGAAGCCCGTCGCTTCCAGAGGTCGGGAATGGGGTCCACTCCTATCCACTTAGTGGCTTTCGCAGCCTAACATAAGGCGGTGTAGGCTTCTCGCCCAGGACTTCCGTGGAGAATAAAACATCCAGGTCCACAAAATCACATAGACAATAAGGAAGAGCACGGAAGTCAACGACGCTGGATTCCTGGTTATCGACGGGAGCTAGGACCAAATACCGCATAGAGATGACTCCAGAAAGGCCCTCCCAATCGCTCTTCTTCACAAGAGCATTTAAGACACACCTAGAATGCTTCCAGATTTAGGCCCTGTCTCTTCTAGCAGGGCCTGCTTCTCTTCAGAACCTTCGGCGACACTTTAACAGAACATCATTGGAACTGGGACACAAAATGACCCAGATGGGCTAATTATACTCACGGGTAGCCAATAAAAGCTTCCAAAAAGTTAAGGAACTGTCCATCCTCTGGTGCTGAAAGTGATCAGTCGATCTCATCCCACCCAACACTTGTTTGTTTGCGCGTTTCGCGCTCAACGACGGCTACAGCTACTTCCGACACACTTCCTTGGGCAATCCAAAGTGCGGTCTCGTCACTCGGTCCCTGTGAGAGTACGCGCGGTTGGCACCCTGAGGTCTTTGCTCTTCGACCAACGCAATCGTCGAAGCTGAGAAAGTGTGCCCCCAGTAGTACTGATGTGATACACAGTTGCAGACACTAAAAGTTTGATTATCTGAAAGACTACCGAACTTGGCAGCTCCACTTGCTCCCTCTGTGTACTCTTTCAGCATGCTCCTGCCCTCCTCCAACACCCTCGTTGTCCCGCTGCAGAATCTTGAGGTCGTCTTGACACACCGCTGATGATAAACATTATTTTGTCTCGGGCCGTGGGCCAGAGGCCATCGACACAGGCAGGTACTGGCTTGCCCAAGGAAAATCCTTAAACCCCAAAGGGGGTTTCGTTGTCACTTATTTGAAATTCCAGGCTAAAGGCGCGAGTTTGAGCCCGTCAAGTTGAGAGCTACAAGGACCAAGACAGGAAATTTTGTCCTGCTGTCAATCCATGAAAAGCACTGCCAATGGTTTTGGCTTCATCTATATGGAGGGGGGGTAGAATTCAAGGCAAGGTTGGAACTTTTCTGGCCTGATGAACTTCTTAAGTACTTCTAAATCTACCAAATCGATTGGCAACTCGAAGCAGCCCCTGCCCTTTCTATAATCATCAGTATCCTTCGGTATTACACCTATCTTTCTGACTTCCGCCCCCACCTCTCTCCGCTGCTCTCCACCTTACTCTCTTCCACTTAACGTACCAATACTAACACTCGTGCGGCAACTGTGTAAAGTCAAGCAGGGACCAATGGACCCGTCTCCAGTGATCTCGGGAAAACGACGAAACTTGTACTGAAACAGATTTTGCTTGAAACTAAGCAAGACAAAAATTGGTCCAGGGCTAGAGATAGTGGGAGTTAGACTTCACGGGTTTGAAAAAGCCACGAATGGAGAGATTCCCTTACTTCGATTTTTAATGAACGCTCGTGCCATCGTCGAAAGCGGGAACCAACAGCATAAAGAGACAGTTAAGTAACCTGACCAGAGATATCGAGACAGATTCTGGCAGGGGTCACGAAGTGGAGATTGAAGGAATCCACGGACGGTTATGTAGCTTGGCCCGGCTGAGAGGGACTTGGATGACCATGTGATGAACATGCTTAGAACAGTGGCTTTATGAGAGCATGCTCCAATAAAAGGGTTTTCGGGCTGGAAAGGTGGTGCGTAAGGCCGTAAAACTCGTCACACGCACTTCGGCCAGTGCTGGCTGAGCCTCGAAACTGAAGGTATAGGGACAAGTGAATTATTGCAACTGCTAAGATGATCAGGTCTATGGTGGGAAAGGTCTGCGAGAAACCAGATCCCTCGGGAAACGGTAAAAGATCGTGGAGCCAACCCGAAGCGCTATTCATGTCGTCCACGACTGCACTGGGTCCATCACCGCTGGGTAAGCTTGGCCCAGGGTTGGCAACCGTGAGCGACCAACTCAAATTGGCACGAACCGGGTGGACTCTAATAAACCTGATGTTTACCTTTCGAACCCCCATTCAAATAAGCAAGAATTCTTGCCTGGGACCAACTCGGGAACTCAAGATCTAAGCCAGTAGGAGGCACTAGGTGTTAGCAAGGCAGAAAACTCCAATGGTGCCCGGGCTCTTTATTGAGAGCAGGCAAATGAGACCACTTCCACCGAAGGGACCTACAGCTATGGCAGTGGCTGCGACCGGAGGACTAAATGCAGCATGCACCAGTGGGTGTACAGTGAGAAATAGAGGGAGGGGATCGATGGTTGAAGCCGAGGGCACCGACTGCATTGCAATCACCTAAACTTGGCTGAGCAATGACGCAGCAACAACAAGCCCCCCGTATCAGGTTGCTGCGCCCATAAAGCGGACAGACGAGACGGATGAGAAGGAAGGGGTGCGCTCGAGCTCGGTGCGGACTTGTAACAGTGAACAGTAAGACAGGTGATGTCCACACGGAAACTCACAGATGACCTCGTGCTATCTGGGCTAAGGGAAAACGAAGGCCACTCTGATGTGCAACCACAGGTCTTCGTTCCCATCTCCTACCGAAAAAGCACAGCTGCCGGAGCTTCCGGCCGGGACTGCCGCCCAGTGTGATATACCCGTGACTGTTGGTTATTCCAGCTCATCAGAGATGGACTGGGAGGGATTTTGGCCCCAGCCCGATGGGCTTCGCGATTAGTTGGTGGAGTGAGTGTGCTGGCTCTAGCTGGAAAAAATAAGCCGACTGATAGGGCGGAGAATAGGCCAGGCACAGAAACCTCTGGACCTCTCACTCAGTAAATCACCGGGGGAAGTCGATCACTTCGAGGCTATTATATCCACGGGCCGGGGCGAACATGAAGTGGTCAAGTTCCTTTTCAAAGGGAACCTCCCAGACGTCCTCCGCAACTAGGATTGAAACTTAGAGAAGTCGACTACCGGGCACTGAGAATGGCCGCGGAAAGTACAGCGTGGGCAGCCTTCATTCTCACAGTATAGGATGAGTGGTCGCTCATGGAAAGTAATTTATTGAGAATTTTTGATATGGTCGCTCCAGTTGAGAGGGTATGAAAGGTAGGGCTACCACATAAGTGGGTCCGCCGGGCAGAAAAGAGCAGAGAAGAAGACTAGTTTTGTGTAGAAGTTTCCGCAGTGTAAGGGCACGCCTTCATCTTCTGCAGTTTCCGAGGGCCCGTGAACATGCTCAGGGAGTACAAAAATCCTGTCAGATACAACACGAGTGAGACTGGCAAAAATAGTGGAAATATCTCAAGGCCTTTTACAACTGCGTACGGTCTTAGGTCTATTCATGAATTCCTGCAGGAAAAGTTGTGAATGAACAAGTTACGCAGGCAAGCAAGGCCGCAGAAAAATCCTAAGTACATGAAGAGTTCTTCGAGACAGCACACACAGCACACTCCAGAAACCATCTCTTAATACTAGAACCACATGATTTCCTTCCAAAAGAAGTAGTTATAGAACCCATAGATGTAGACCTGCCCATCAATCGGTTAAAGGGAGATATGGCCGCGGGGCCCTACCTGATTAACCCGCTACCCCACTTCAGCTGGCAAACAAGGTGTCTGAGGTGTTAGCCCGTCTGTCCAGCAGATTGCCAACCTCGGCCACGCTACGTTTTGGCCGGCTGAAGCCGAGGTGTTGCTCATTCATAAGAGGTGGAAGATGGAAATGACATTCAACTAAGGGCATGTTGGCTTGCTCTGGAAAGCACTAAAAATTATTATAGGAGACCGTCAGGAGTAGAGTAGCAGAGCATGTTGAACACCGCACAATATCCACAGTAAAGCAGCACGGAGTGTAGAGAGGAGATCATGTGTAAGGAACCGTTTATCATTTTTGGACGAAGTGAGCGGTAGACTGGTCAAGGGCGAGCGAGTTGTGGTGTGATATCAGGATTTAAATGAGGTTTTCTGCTTGGCAAACTACAGGCTACTTTTGCACAAAAAGCAGGGCATGTGGACCTCATAAAGGGAGGTGAACTGGATTAGGGCATATCCCACTGGTGGAATGTCTCAGGTTCCGGCCGGGGTTAAAAGTCCAGGGCAGAAAGAGCATGTTGAGGGGTTCATCAGCGGTCAGTTCTGGGGCCCCTGTTGTCCCCAATCTATATGAATGACACAGTGGACACCTTGAGGTGCCCCGATTTGCCGCTCGCGGATGACCTCAAGATAGTAGGAGACCATCTGAGAAGCGGGCGTGGGAAGACCTAATAAGAACACGAGAGTAAAACGAAACGTGGGAGCTCTTTCTTAACGCTGTTCTGGGGTAGGGAGCAAGAAGGAATCAGAGCTCCAAAAATGGGTCGTCTGGGATAGTCGGAATCGCTGTGGTCATGAAGGATCTTGGCCTCGGAGTGCATGAAGCTTGATTTTCCGCCCAACGGCGCCTTAAAGCAGCAGCAAAGTGAAGTTTATGTATGTTTCAACTGTCTGGATGTCAGGTCTGGGGATACCGAAGCAATATTGCGACTTTACAAAATGCATGTAAGCCCCCACCTGGAATACCAAAAGCAGGCTTGGGCACCGAAATCATTCAGGGGAAAACAGCTGTTTGAGTCCGTTCAAAGACGGTTTAACAAGATGATCACCAGGCCGCGGGACATGAAATATGCAGAAAGCCTCAAGGTACTCTACCTTTTCTCTCCAAGAGGGTGTCGCCTAAGGGGAAACCTAGCTGAGACGTTCAAATATCTCCAAGGGTTATCCAAGACCGACGAGCCGTTATTAGGTCCAAGTAACAACCCGACGCTCAGGGGACACGATCACAAACTGAAAAAACCTAGAGCCATCAGCAGCGCTCACACCCATTTCTTCTTTTACTGGGTAACAAACCCTTGCAAAAAATACCCCCATGTGTCAGCAGAGAGTGGCGTCGTCATGCTTGAATGACGGTCTAATGACTGCATGAACGGGATTTTCCCGGATTATGGCGAGCCAACAGAGCATGCCGTCAGATTACACCTTTCATTTCCACTCCTTCCTTCCTTACTTTGATGCAGCAAGTTCACTTATCCGTCGCAAAATAAAATACAGCAGACTACGTCCATTTTTAAGTGTTCAGTTGTGCCTGCAGGGAACTGCCGAAGGTTGAGGCAGTGAACCTATGCATCCAAAGCGACTGCTAGTTCCTGGGGCGCAAACCTGCTTTTCTTTCTCTTCCTTGCAGTCCGGCATTCAACAATCACAACTTTCGGACAACCTGGCAGTCGAGGTACCGTGGGAATCTTTCAACCCTCGAGTGCAAGAACCTGGAAGTACACTGGCCAACGCCGCGGGCCCAGTGGCCTGAGTGAATCTGATCCCGTAAAAATTGGACTGAGCTGAGATAATTGGCACCGAGGTAAACCATGCCAGGTCGGCACTACGGCAGAATTGTTAAAGATGAACCGGAGAAGGCGGCGGAGGAAATTCAGCCGATAATGAGTCATTCAAACTCCTGGAAGTAGGAATGCTCAGAGACCACCAAGATGGAGCCACTCAGAATTAGGGAGTGTTTTACGCCTTCAAAAGATTTTAGCAGTGAAAATTAACCTCCATGATGGAAATAAAAATCCGCAAGGCTGCAGACATTTGTAGGCAACTGCGGCGGCGTACAAACCGTATAGGACTCGGGCGGCATGAGGTAGCTACAGGTCGACGAGGATGAGAGCTCAGACCATCCAAAGAGTGGAGAAATGTTTCCCCTGGGGCCGGTTAGCTACTTCGGCCCGCTTAAACCCGAAGCTCCTCCAAGCCTACTTTCAATCGCAAAGACACATGGAGGAAAGCTTAAGAAAATTGGAAGCAGGGCAGGGACGAACAGCACCGGGCAAGAAAGACAAGGCCGACACCCTCTTGGCGTTCTTTAGGAGGACATATAGACCAGTATATAATGTAGGCGGAAGAATTTAAGGGACACAAGCGCCTTCAATACCCGGACTCACTGCAGAAGGAGAACAGTTTTACAAGCTGCCGCGACCATTGTATAGAAACAAAGGAGCGGCTTTGGGTTGGATTCATCCAGCCACCATTCAGTCCCTGGCCGAGGTCTTGAAGTCTCCGGTGGCCCGGTCATACGAAAACATCACTTAGAGTTTATTGGGTGCCGGGAGGCCGGGGGAAGAAGTATACAAGAGGGGACCCCAGTGAAAAGCCAAAAATTGCCGGCTGGTTAGCCTTACTTCAGTACCGCGTACGTGCCTGGAGCGAATAGATGGTAAAGAAATATCTGGACATTCGGTTCAATATAACTGTATCAAGTGCAGAGCCTGAGATTTTGGCAGGAATACCTTGTCCGACGGACCTTCTTCTGTTTCCTGACGAGAAAACCAGGTGCCTAGAAGGAGGGTATTTAACCGAGGTCTGTTACTTGGACTTAGGTAAGGCAGCTGTCTGCTTGGACCACAGGTTTCTGGAAGTCTAACTGCAGCCTGCGGGAGCTTGATGGAAGGGCAAGCCAATGGCTAAACGGCTTTCAAATTGGGCGAACATTTATTATCAGTGTGGGTAGTCGTGCCATGAAAGTTGAAGGTGTAACTAGGGAGTGCTATGGGGCTTGGTGCTCGGTCCTCTGCTCTTCCTCATCTTCATCACCGGCGCAGTTCGTGACCTTGTCAACCCTACCTCTGCTTTTGCCGATGATAAAAAGATAGCTGTAATAGATGAAGAACTTTGAGACCGGTCATGCAAGTGGGAACTTCTACTAAGCCCCAACAAGTGCTAATGCCTGACTACAAATACAGTGGCCACCGGAAGTGGTGGTGGAGCACTACAAATGGTCTCTCAGGTCAAAATCTTGGGCATTGTACTAGGCAGCTGCTCCAAGCCCTGTAAGCGGTGTACCACAGCATGCCATAGGGCCAGGAGAGAACTTTTTCGGGTTAAATCCACCACCTGGTGCGGAGGACCGGAGTTTTCGTTCCGATCAACCAAGCCATAGTTAGGCCCCGCAAGGAGTACTGCGTGCAGGAATAGGCTCCGCGCTAATGGAAGGATTTAGACTGCTTGGAGAGTATGCAAGGGCTAGGCACTGGAAATGAGACTAGGCACAGCAGGCTGAGCTAGGCAGACCCACTGGCTCCGGATCTATTCTCAACGGAAACTAGGAGCGCTAGCCGGGGTTTGATAGAAAACTTCAAAGTGATGGAGGGAATGCCAGGTAAAATTCGAGAAGACCCTTTTTTGGACCTCAGAGAGAGGTGCATGGGGCATGGTTTCAAATTGCAAAAAACTTCGGAGGCATCGTATCGGGGCAAATCGCTCTTTGAATAGAGCCATAATCTACCAAAAAGGCTCCCGGAGGAGGTCATACGTGTCAAAGCTGCTAAGAGTTCAAAGAAAGCAGTAGAGCAGCTTTGGGCGGAAGCTTATCTAGGGTTCGATTAGGTAGTCCTGGGTTCGGATAAAACTTGCCCATTGTTTTCCCCTTTCTCTGCCAGCGCAGTAGGGAAAAAGTGGCACAAAGATCCTCAAACTGTACTTTCGGGGATTCCTCATAATACCCCTTTTTTATGAGGAATAAGCTTGGCAATGTTACTGACTGAGACAGAAGTGACCAGTTAAGAAGTTTTTTCTCCATAAACGTCTTGGTTTAGGGGGTGTACGCATTTTGTTGCTTCCCTGCCTTTGGCAATTCCCGGTAGTTGGCGTGGTTTTGATGCCAAGATGCTCCTAAATCCATCGCCACAAAAATTATTACCTTTATTTTTGCTACAATTCAATCACGCTTCTCCACGAAGTATAGTCGATGAGATTGGCTGCCATTTTGTTTTACCAAGATGCTCCATTTTGTCGGCTGGTTCTTTGGGGATTGCTTGATGACCATAATTCATCCCCTAGTAGGTCTCCTTTGTAGTCAATGATGATAATATGTGTCGAGTTTATGAGCTCATTCAAGGTGATGATTATAGAATAAATATTTATTGACCACGGCAGTGTCTGCTTATTGTTTATTAGGTCCGTACTGACTAAGTAACGGAATAGCTTTAGTCATTATCAAGCTTCGAGGAAAAAATCACGTTTTTCACGTGGTTAGTAGATTTTTGTAACTATTTACGAGGTACGATTCATGTATTGCTATTTGCTTTATAAATCCAAACTTTTTCTAGCAGTGCACATCGTATAAAAACGGACTACAAGGCCGTGAGCTGATGGCATCTGGCGATATCAAAAAGCATTCGTAGTAGCAACTTATGCTAAGGTGGATTCTTTGATTGCAACGGATATTGATGGCTGCATAGGCGCAGTAAATGGTAATAGTTTTCAAGCTTATTGAACTTCAAATTGCTACACAAACCAGATAAATTGGAATTGGGGTCATCATCCAAAGAAAAAACACGGACTGCAAGGAGTGCATGATGCTGTCTATTAACCCACGGATGTCAACAGATATTTCCTCAATTTTTTGTCCCTACTGTATTCAAATAATTCTTAAAATAAGGTAAAAAGGAAAGCTATAGATGATAATCAGGGTTTTGGTGCCCGGTACGTGACCAGTGAAGATGAGGGGGGCCGTGGTTCACACTTTCCTTTCGCTCCTCAGGTAGCTCGACAGTATAAAATGAAGACCGCTATTAAAAATGGCGCCTCGGAAACCGCTCGGGAGGAATACATTTGAAGAATGGTGGTTTGTCGTCGTATCTACTAGCCCCACTTAGTGACTAGACTTAAATTCAGGATCCTCGGTACGTCCTCTTTCACTACAAGCGGCCATGCAAATGCTTCGCTCAGTGGCGAACGTCAGAACCCCGCTTCGCACATCCCAGCAAGTCCTTCCGGATTTGCCATTTAAAACGCAAAATCATCCGTAGGCAGTGGTAAGTACTTGCATACAGGGCTTGGCGAAAGCTCACAGCGTGCTACAAATCTAGTTCAAGGCACTCAGCAGATAAGACGGCCATTCAGCTGCAAGCAAGTGGTCTGACCCAGTTTTGTGGGACATCTGGACAGCTATGGCCTAATCTAGGAAGTTTGCACCGTCCATTATCAAGGGTGTTTACTGTAAGTCTTTCTGTGAGATGATGAAAAGTACAGATGAGATGAAATGCTTGGAAGGTTGCCTTCGGGGACCGAAATCTCTGCTCACTCGAAGTATCTAAATCCTCTTGTGCTTGCAGGCATACTTACTGTGCAGTAGAGAGTAGCGTTTTCACAATGTGGATTTTCTATACTAGCACTTCCGGTTGATGCTGCAGGAGTTCGTCAAGGTGAACGGTGAAACTGAGGTGGCTTTGTGATGGATGGCAATGACATTCCTTTGTGTTTTTCTTACACCCTTGAATGCTTGCACATGACGATTGTGCAGAGTATAAGGTCTAACTGATTCTGAGTTCAGCCGGTGTTCTCGTTCCTTCAGTGCGCCTAGTTCGTGTCATAGCGTTCACTGAGTTCACTGCAATAGCACCAAATCTTGAGTGCGAGTACCAATTGAAGCACCTGGCGCAGTGGTCAGTTTTAATCATAGATGTCTGTAATTTGGATGCCTGGAATGCCCACTGCGGCGCCCATGAGGTTAAGTGCTACATCGAGTTCCCTGGCTTATGGTGGTTGCTTCTCAAATCCTTGGATTTCGGGAAGTTGATGTGTTCCTTGACAGCCTCTGGAAGGGATGCATATTCACTCGTCAAGGATATGGCTTTCCGAGTTTTCCGATGTCCCCGTCTTGCGGGTCCTCGAGGGCGATGCCTCTGCTGCATCCTCATTTAGTGAATTTTGAAGCTACCTGAGGAGCAAAATTTCACCGATTGATGCAAAGCCCCAATCAACCAATTGGAAACACAGGTCACTTATCCCATCTGTTGTGATCCTCTCAAGGAGCAGTTACGAGATAAAACAATTGCTGGTATCAGCTGTCCTGAGTTGCGATAAAAGCTACCTCCCCGCGGACGCACCTTTCAGTCCGCCAGACTGTTTTTGAGCAACATTGAGACGTGCGTGGCACCGGCAATAACTAGACTCCAGTTCATTGCAGCTCAAAAATCCGAAGTCCTCCTCGCATCTTCCATCGGGACAAGCGAAGAAAGTTCCTCCAAGTAATCATTCCGTCCAAAATTCTCAACTTCGACAGGTTTAGCCGAGTAGAGCAGTGGAGCACTGACAACTCTTGTGATTAGAAGCAGCATCCATTGACGTGTAAAGTTCTTAATGCGAAGTGTCTCAATTTCGGTAGGATGGGTCATATTCCGTCCGCATGCAGAAGTAAGTGGAAATGCCTTACCATGCCATCCAAAGGCTGGCATCTAACTTCAGATTTTCAATCCCTGGTATTATCCGTTTTTAGTTTTGACAACTTCTCACACTTTACCTGTTCGTTTATCGCGCTCCAGTATAAGGGTGACTGGGCAGAAGAGTGACTGCTACGCATACCTAATGGGCAGCTATATCCGTGAAACCTATGGTGTGCTTCCGGGGAAATTTTGTCTTATCATCGACATGTAATGTAGTACCACTCATACTGATAAAGGTGGAACATTTTTTTCGAATTTCGTTCAATATGGATACCGGTTGTTTTGACCCATTTATTCCTGAGAGGGTTTTTCGGAAAATTGCTCTTCTTCACGGCTTCAACCCACATCCCCTCAGTTAAAGGCTTTACCGACCACCCGTTGTAAAAGCTTAATTCATTGGAACTGTCTGTTACTTAATAACAATCCGACATCTATGAGTGTTTTTATTGCAGCTATCACCGAGGTTCCCCTCCCAGTTGGTTTATACTGCGCGAGTCGTATGTAGTCTTCACTGAATTTTCTGTCCAATTCTCAACATTCCCGTATTCGGGGTTCGAGCTTTGATCGTTCTAAAGTTTCTGGCGGCTCCAGGATGGACCCTGTGCATCTCGAGGTTATCAGCCCTACAGTTTTTGCGAAGAGCCACATTATTCCCCATGACTTTCCTGACACCCTGAAGAAAGTATTAGTCGATTTGGTCCGTAAGGGATCACAGATACCGGTGAGTTCTTGATCATGGGCCAACCTGATTGTGACTACCCAACAACGCGATGGCAAAACTCTCAGAATCAGTAGTGATAACCGTATTACCTTGAACCAGTTGCTAAAAGTCTAGTTTTGCTCCTCTCAGACCAGAGGGAGTTCCCCACTCAGTTCACGATTCTAAGTATTTCTCCCAAATCGGCCCAAAAGAGGCAGTTTTACGGATTCCGCCTGACGAGCAGTCCCGAGGACCAACCACCACTGGCAATTCAATTGGCTTGCACCAGTATATGCTTCTGCCCTTCTGTCTTAGTCTTTCCCCCGTTAATTTTCGAGGCACCAATAATTTTCTGATTTCCGAGATAAAAGTTGCTTGTGTTTACCAAGATGACATTACTGTGTACGTACCCACCGAAGAACAGCAAGGTGACCGTTTATTTTCGCTGCCGGACAGGTTCCTGGAGCGTAGTATAACCATCCAGCTTGATAAAATTTTCTCCAATTCTGAATTAAATTGTTCGGGTTATTTCGTTGATGCCCGTTGTTTTCGCTCCGACCCCAACCGTTTTGCCCTGTTACCTGACGCACCCTCCCCCAAATCATTCGTTGAACTACGTCCTCTACTGGTTTCTTGTCAGTAGTACTGCAGACTTATTCCCAATTTTCTCAGCAAAACTGCTTCGTCATTCCACCTCCCCTCCCAACGGACTTTCCAGGGATATCTAGTGCATGAACAAGGCTTACTCCACTCAGTAAAGTTCATGTCAATCAATGCTCCACTACTTGCTTGTCCTCCCCGTGCGTCTTCCACCACTATTACGAACGGGCCTCCTATCGGCATCGGGTTTGCGCTAGAACGGGATGATCATCCGGTCTTGTGCATTTCTTGCCCACATGGTGCCTCTTAACGCGGATATTCATCAACGCATTTTGGCTGTTCATTGGGCCGTCACGCGTCAGCGCAAGTACTAGTTCGGCACCCTCTTCATCTTTACGGCTGATCGCGAAGCACCGGTCCTTGGCTGAATAGTCGGCTACCACGGTCAAGCACTGAAGCGTTGCCTTCTTGGCTTACTCCTGCAACATTCCCCATTGCAGAGAGCAGTCCATTTACCATTCGGACTACTTCTCGTGCTACTCAATTTCTAAGAAAACGCCTACTGCCGACAGTTTACTTACGCAGCCACTCACCGTTGGTAGGACAGATCCAGTTCGTGAAACGGAGAATTACTACCATGCCATCATAGCTTGTGTTTCGGCATGGATGGCCAGCAGATGTCTGGCTGTTATTTCCTAAAGTCTTTAAACGACGGGAAGAAAGTTCGTTGACTTTTGATGGTATCTCGTATTGCAACGGAAGAGTCTTTGTACCTCATCCGCGGAGAGATGGGGGTTTTCCATATCTGCATCCCGGACAACTAGGTACTGCAAAGATGAAATCTCTTGCCCGCCTCACCTTTTGATTGCCAGAGATGAAAGACGATTTGTACCATATCGCAAGAAAGTGCTGCGAATGTCTGCACAAACTTCACACTCAGCCTTCGAGAATGAAACCACGGCCTATTTCCGGCGAGCCCTGGCAGTGTTCAAGCTCATTACTGTGGTCAATTTTTGGACAGGTACACCGATCTAGTCATTATTGATTCCTATTTCAGCTGCTCGAGGGTATATTTCACTACTCCTAATGTTGATTTCACAAATGCAACTCTTTCAGACAAGGAGGTGTCCGTGTGCATCGGACAACGACCATGAAAGCCGCTTTGCGGCGATGAAGGCGACTGACTAAGTGATATCGTCGGATTGTTTGGTGATTCTGTCTTACGCACGTTCAGGTCAAGAAAACCAACTTGGACCGATCAGCTTTGATAATAATAATAATATTGTTATATTTCTCGGCCATGGTCGAGAGGCACGCGCTAACGCATGATCATGGTGTAACATGTTACTCAATAAGGTGAAATATTCACAAAATTCTAAGTATGGAAGTCGAGAGTATCAGAGATGGAAAAACAGACAGCAACAGTTTGAATGGATCATTATGATAATGGTTTGCACGGCAGTTTTGAACCAGTTTCGAATCCGGGCTAGGCAGTGGTGCGCGGTGGAGATGTCGAAGAAATCGTTAACGCAGTGCTAAGGAGGCATTATGAACAAGAATGATGCAAGCCAAGGAAACCGGAGGCCAACTAAGGTTCTGCAGATGGAGCAAATTTTTAACAAGAAGAAGAGGGGGGAAAATCGACGCATGCAAAGAGGATAGCGATCCATGAAGACAATGCAGACCCTGAATGACGGATTTACCGGAGTTTGAGAAACGGAATGAGCTTTGAATCAAGGGGACATGAGGCCAATTTCGTGAAAGTGAACTGGTGGATGTGGGAGAAACGGCAGTCTATAAAAAGGTAAGTTTAGATTCAAGGCCAGGAACATGTACTATTCAGAAATAAGAAGGCGCAACTGGAAGGTTCTCGAGAAGTGGAGAGTCAATTTCCAGCCGGCTACGGTTCGGAGGAAGGATAACCTGTGGTAACGGATAATAAAGTGGGAAAATCTCCGCATGGACTTCAGCGTTATTATGCTGTTTCACTGACAAATATATGTATGTGTTGATGCATTTGCTTTCAGTGTTATTCAGCGTCATTTCTGGCAACGTACGGCTTCGAATGCGTAAGTTTCGTCTGGCAGGGCACAGTATGTGTCGGTCGATCAGCCGAGTGTGGCTGTATATTAGCGGCATGCGCGTGAACTGGAATTCGTGTTCGTTGCGTTAGAAAACGCTGAACGATCTGATAAGCAATTAGGGGTATCTCCTGTTGTGTGGTTTGATTTCAGTCTCAGTTGCTATGGTAGGTTCCACTTGAGTCTCTATCCGTGCGAGTCAAAGCGGCATCCTTGGTTAGCCAATTTGGCGACTGAGATGGTGAGAGACAACGAACCTGAAATAAAGGGAGATTTCAGTCTGGACGTGGTTCCAGCTGTGGGTTATGATAATATATGAAGATAATAAGCAATGAATTGGTTAGGTCTATGTGAGTGGGACATGGGTAAAATAGACTCGCAGTGGATTTGAGCTATACTGCTGCAGGCCGACGAAGTTGCGTACACTGGCTTGGTAACTGTGTATGCATTTAAAAGGATTTGTGATTTGCCCATGAGCATGGCGTCGCTGGGATACTAATAAAAGACCTAGGGCTTCACGGTTAAGAGTGGTTAGTAATGATAACCCTTGGGCAAAAACCTAATAATAATCAGCACAGGAAATGTTCAAAGACTATCTTTCATGCTTCCAGTGGTATTTCATAAATTCAAATACGACTTCTGAAGCACTGGCCTCAGTCATGAGAGTTATTATGTTTAGGCATTGTAAACTGGTAGGTTTACGCTTAGGTGATGGCAATTACGTCGTATGGTGTGGCGCTTCCTAGATTATCAAGGGTTCGGGTTAGTATCCAGCGCTTTCCTCGTAAGCTCCGTCAAAAGACATAAGGATTCGTAAGAGCTATCAGTTTTTGGATGTCCAGAGCTACGTGTAGTCTAGAATTAAACATATATAGGGAATCTACGGAACGTACATCAGCTGGGAGTTTATTCCACAGAGTTGCATATTTCAGGAGGAAGAAGTTTTGCCTTAAGGATTTCCGAGAAGTAAGGATCGTTATACGGTGTTCCCTATTACGCAGCTGATGTGTCGAGTTTATACTGAACTGAACTTGGCTGGAGGATACAGCTTGTTTGTGGAGCAAAGTAAACAAAAATGCGAGGTTGAGTTTTATTCTCCTAAGCCATAGGGGATCAAGCCGCAGGAGTGTACACCGCTGTCTGTATGTCATGGTCGTAGAAGGCCCAAACAGTTTTTTGGGTAAATCGACGCTGTATATTCTCAATGTCGATAATGTCACGTTTATGCATATTTGAGAACACAAGTGTACAGTACTCTAGGGTTGGGCGAATATGAGTTTTGTATATCTCTAACTTACTGTTCGTGAGAAGAAAATTTCTCTGCAACAAGCCAAGGGACTTATTTGCCCGTGCAGTTATGTAGGAAGTGTGTTCAGAGAAACTGAAAGTGTAAGAATATTGCAGTCCAAGGTCTCTAATTGTTGGGGAATACGGGAGTGAAACACCGCCAATCTTAAGCGTATCATAAGGGATATTGCAGTTTAGCGATAGATAACTGCTTTTGTTCGCTGAAAATTCCATTTTCCAGCGATCACACTAGGAGGATAAGGACTGTACGTCGACCATGATGTTATTCAGTGCTACAGGTAGGTCTCCTCGTTCGAATTCATAGACTATCTTCATATCACCGGCAAACAAGAACATTTCGCCATAATTGATGACATTGCAAATATCGTTTATATATAGTAAGAACAGCAGTGGTCCTAGAACACTACCTTGGATAACCCCGCTGTTTACTGGGTGGGGGTTTGATATCTGACCGTTGATGCAGATAACTTGGTGACGGTCTTGTAGATAGGATTTAAACCAATTGAGTAGGGGGTTTTCAATACCGCATCCCCTGATCTTGTTGAGTAACTGCAGATGTGGCACTCTGTCGAAGGCTTTTGTCATATCAAGATAGATGATGACGAGTGCTCTGTCTTTGTCGGCAGCTTTTGTTACCAAATTTAGAAAGTCAAATTGGCAGGTTGAACACGACCGTGATTTGAGAAATCCGTGCTGTCTTGGGCTGATGAGCTTATGTGCAGAAAGGTAGTCGGTCAGGTAGTGTTTTACGACTTTTTCTAACAGCCTCGAGATCATTGGCGTATGATTAATCGGGCGGTAATTGGCAATGTCATGCACTGCGCCTTTCTTGTGCCTGGGGATAATAATGGATTTCTTCCATTGGCTGGGGGAGGTCCCGGTTTGCAGAGATAAATTGTATGGGTTTAGTAGTAGTAGGGGAATATCCGGGCCGCCTAGAGCGAATATTGCTGACGGTAGGCCGTCAGGACCGGGGTAGTAGGTCGGTTTGAAGGTGTGAATGTATCTATTTATATCCGTAGTGGTAACCCTGATAGAACTGAGTGAGGAGTTTGTGACAGACGGGGTGACAAACTGGGTACACGATGGACTAAGAGACACGGTGGTTGTGAAGAAAGTATTAAACGTGTCAGCTATCTTTCGAGGTGAGGTTATGAGGTTATCCAAATGGATGATCTGTTTTATGCATCGAGTTGATTGTGGGGCACGAGCCCTGTGTAGCCGGGTTGGCTCTTGAGCTTTGTTTGGGTGGCGTAACGCTTTGGTTTCTTGCTTTAGTTGTAGGTCATGGGCCTTGCGGTGGATTTCGTGATAGAGGCGTTCCAGTCTGAAGACTGTAGAAAAGTCTCTATTTCGTTGGTACTGCCGTCAAAGATCGTCGTTTTTCTGCTTTAGCCTGGCTATATGGTTACCTGCTGGTCTGGATGGATTGTAGGGGCGTGATATGTTTTCGATGCATGAGTGTAAACTTGAGTAGAGGAGGTCAGCGGCGAACTGGGGATTTGCTGTTAGGAAGAACTCGTCCCAGTTTTTGGAGCGAATTTGAGAGGGAATATGGTCCCATTTAAAGTGACGGAAGGAGGGACCGTTACATGGTAGGCTAACAGTACGTGGCTTGACTTGAAATCTGCAACTGACGATTTTATGGTCGCTGCCTGTGTAGTCGTTTAGTACGGAGGCAGAGACGTTCGTGAGACCCAGGGTAAATATCAGATCAAGGATGTTATTCTTTCCGGTAGGTTGTTTTACATGTTGGGCCCACTGGCCCAGGCGAATGCATGAGGCAAATTGCAAATACTTGTAGGGGGCAGAAAAGGAGGACCAGTTTACGCCCGGGGCATTGAAGTCGCCTGCTATAAATTTACCTCCAAATGGCAGGTCAGCGATGTAATTAAATGCATCAATGATGGGATTAAATGTGGAAGTGTCATTTCTGGGGGGTCGATATATGCAACCGACAACTATGTTCATCTGGGATAAAGAAATTGTAAACCATGTAGAATCTTCAACATTTGCGAGCACGGTATTTTCCAGTAGGGTGGCAGATAGGCTGCTCTTGACATACCCCATGCAACCTCCACCGCGGCGGTAGATTCGTTGAGTCCTGAAGGTTTGATAACCGATCAGTGATATTTGGTCAGAAGGTATGTTCTCGGTGAGCCAAGTCTCAGTAATCAGGATTATGTCGAAGTTGTGGACGACAGCCAGTCTTTTTATAGCGGAAAGCTTGTTCAAGATGGAACGGGAGTTTAATAGTGCTATGGTAAGCATTTCTGTAGGAGGCTTTGAAGCGTCAGTGGATTCGGTAGCCAGGGTGTGCGTGGCAGGGCGGTGATCAATGGGCGGGTCACCCATGCAGGAAGACAGGATGTGAGTTGCTACTTCCTTTTGGACAGCTCTATCATTATCGCCGCACATTGTACATTGGGCCGAACACTCATGATGGTCAGTAGAGATTAACACTGGATGCTGAGGTGTTATTGTAACGCGGGCTAATAGATCTGGAGGGGAGTATGGTGACTCTAGTTGGGACCTTTGAGGCAAAACAGGTATGAATCGGGGGAGAGTTAGTAAGGATGCCAGGGGGTCAGCAAGGGGGCGGGGAGCAGTAGAGGAAGGGCAGCCATGGTTTTGATGGAGGCCTTGTGAGGAGAAGGACGAAAGGCAGGGTAAGTGGTATTTTAATGGAACAGGTATGATGTTTCGGATAGAGTTTGTTGAGGTGGGAGGCATCTCATAAGGCTCCATGGAAAGAGTGTGAGGGGGTGGAGTAGTAGCGAAAGGGCTGTTGATGAAAGGGGCCTTGGTGTGAAGGGTCAGTTGGCATAGCGTGCAGTGGTGTCGGAGTAGAATACGGCGATGTTGGGTGGTAGGGGAGCAGAGGATGTTGAAGCTGCGGAGGGTTAAGATGGGGCACACCATGAGGCGGAAAATGGTCGGGCGCGGGCCACATGTTGTGGTACCGGTTGGCAACGATGCTGGTAACTCGTCCTGAATGGTTCGAGTTTGGAGGTGGTACATTAAGTGGAAAATTTGTGATATGGTACTGCATCTGTGGACGTGAAGATGGCGGGGTCTGGGTTTGTGGGTGTGGGATGTAGCAGTGGGGTACGCTGATCTCCGGGGGACCAAATAAATGCGCTGGTGGACTAGCGCTAGGGTGAGCGACGAGATTTCGTGTGTATGGCCGAGGTGGGGGTCGTGAATGGGTAGTAGGCCGGTTAGCTAGAGCGCGAGAGGTCCTATGTCGACTGTCGATTAAAGATGGGAGCGTGACAATGTCAGTGCAGACGAGGTTTTGGCCTCTGGGAGCAACAGGTGACGAGGGTGACGTTGTGGCCGAAGCACTGGGAGACAACGTTGCAGTTGGCTGGTCGGTGCGGGGTGGCTTGTTTGAAGCTGGCGGTTTATTTGCTCGTTTGGCAGACAGACCAGAGCGTGGATGGCTGCTTGCAGAGAGAGGGGGTTGTATTGCTCGGCTGTGGGTAGACAGTGGTGGAGACTGGAGTGCAACATGGAGCCTTTTGGGGGGACGTTGAGGTGTTGGAGGTGAACGGGACGAATCTAGGTCCACATTTTGAGCTGGTGCACTGGTTAGCGGGAGTGGTAACGAGTTGTTTACGGTGGGAAGTTTCTCAGGGGAGCTTTGTGGCACTGGGTCAGACGGTGGTGGGAGTACTTGGATGCTGGCATTCGATCTAAGGACCTCCCTCTGCAGAGGGGTTTTGTCTGGAGCAATTTTTACATTTTTAAATGAAGTGGACTTTGCGATGGACTCTCTCCTTCTAACGAATTCCACGGCAGTGCTCTCTTCTAGAAATTGAAACAGTAGCGGGCACATGTTTCGATGTGACCGTTTTCTGAGTATTTTGCAGTAGCACTGGTGGTGTGACATATCACATGCCATGAGCAATGACTGTTTGACCGAGGAAAGGGGCAAACGATCTGGAACGTTAAAAACAACGGCATTTTTAGAATTTTTTATCCGTCCATGGACTTCAGATGCAACAGAGTCCAGGAAGTGGCCGGCTGATAGGAGACTTTCAGTGTTTGGATTTTTTAAAGGATCAACAATATACGCTAGTGGCAGCAGCATGGTCAGTGCATCGTCCATGGATCGTAACTGTTTCTCTAAGGACGATAAGTTTTCCTGAAGCGCATTATATTTGTTACTGGCTTCACTGTATATATCGACCAGTGGTACTGAACACGGCACGGAGGAGGTAGAAAGTCGGGGGCGCTTAGTGCTTGTAAGTGTAGTTCGATTTGCCGATCGGTGAATGAGGCGACTTGAAGTCGATCTAGGCATGATATTTGAAAGAACTTTGATAGAAGTGGATCCGCAGGTCAAACACTAACCTCAGATTTTACTGTTTAGAAAAAAAACCTGATTTATTTTAGCTAGTGGGGATGTCTTGCAAAGCTGTTTGTGAACTATTTCCCTAGATACATCAGTGGAAACTATACCAATAACAGCACGGCTAGTGACGTGGTGTAGCGCAGCAGCACCGGATTGTTTTTATGCAAGATAAGGCATTCCAACCAATACTCAGGGCCCTGAGGTCCTCAGCAATGAGTTTGGAGGATAAGGGCAGCAGTGACGGGTAGCTGTATCGGTCAATAATCTTGGTAAGATCCACAGGGTTGGACTCAGGCGGGCAACCGGTTCAGCCAATATGAATCGAGGAGTCAGTCAAAGAACCGCTACCACAGAATTCTTGATATACTTTCCAGTCAGCCTCTACAAACATTTGCCCTGCTAGTATGACTCATCTCAGTCCATCCACGGATAGTGATTATCGCGGTGGGCTTGCGTCGCACATGATCTACTTCTACATCGCGTGACAGTGTCCGATGAGTTTAAACCCACTTATCACATAACTGACAGAATAATACTTGTGAATAAATCTGTTTCCTTCTATATTTCAAGCCTACACTAATGCCACATTTCAAGTGCAAACAGCGATACGTCTCGGCGCCATCTGGTGTGACGTCTGATCTCACTTCGGGCAATCCGGTTATCACTGATAGACGCTATCTGCCAGCTCCACCTTGAAACCCACAATACGATGGTGCAGCCGAAAACTTTGTTTCTACCTTTAAAGGCGGGATGGCGTCAGTGTTTGTCAGTACGTCTGACGAACTCGACAGGGGTGCTGACAATTTTCTAATTCAGTACCGTAACTTAGCCCATTCAACGAACTGAAAGAGTCCAGCAAACCTGCTTGACAATGGAGTATTTCGCACAGACTTGCTCAGTTTGGAATCATGTGACTTCACTTATCACCGAAAAAATGAGCAGAGACTTTTCCACAGTACTGTTCTTAGTCAGACGGATAGGAGATTGTGTAACATTCTTGAGTCGAATAATGGTTCTGCGCACCGCAGTCATTTAGAGGGAATTACTTTTAACATGCCTATTTCTGACGCTGCTTCTGAATGTACAGATTCCAGTGTTTTGGAGTCTAATTCGGAGAAAAACGATTCTGGAGCATCTGATTTCAATCCATGAATACAGGCTCGAAGATCAGAAACATTGCTATATAAAGAACGGATGAACCATAGAAGACCGGAAATTCATTTGAGCCATGGCGGATGTGAAGACAGCCGATGACATTCCTTTGTGCTGTTTTATCATATCCTCGAAAGCTCGTTCATGACGATCGCGCAATAAATAATTTCTAATCGATTCCAAGTTCAACTGGTGTTCTCATTCTTTCGGTGCCCTTAGTTCATTTCGTAGCGTTTACTACTTTTGTTGCTATAGTACCAGTTCTTGAGTGCAAGAGTCGATAATAACAGGTTCATAGTGGTCACTCTTGCGAGCATATATATGAAGGTGCGGAAATTCACTGCTCTGTGGACTCCTCCTAGGCCTTCATTTTTGAACCCTATATGCAAAACTATAAAGCTTTGTGTCACCCGTCGAAATATGATGGCGAGAAAAATATTTCAAAGGACAATGGAATGTTCCATGGAAGGGATAACGGATAAAGACATTCAGTTTTGGGACGATATCCTATCTTGTTCTGTTGCCATAAGTGGACTGCCTGAGAACACGGTTCAGCCGCCGGAGGCAGAGTGCCGTCGGAACCGCCGAACAACTGCTTTCTCACCGACGACTAACCGGTGACTATCAATGACGTCAATGACCACTTAGTGAAGCACCATCAATTCAAAGGAAGGGGGAATTTTTTCGTCGGTCGAATTTCTTCTCCGGGCCAGAAAAGATACTCTTTTGAACGGCCATCTGAGAAAATGCGCTCACTTAACCTCAAAGCCGTGCTATCTAAAGGGCTATTGCTTCCTCAGGGGAGACACATGGTATCTTATCCTCTCATGCATACTTGGCTTTCACGAAGTTGTTCGGTACAATAAATTACGACAGTAGTGAGCCTTTTAGATGCTTACTGTTGTGGAGTCCGTGGGAGGGGACACGTGCGCTGCTGTGGGTGAAGTATGGATGGTGGGTCCAGACCACGGGAGGTGGCCTTTCGTCGGTGCTTCTCGTGCAAACGGTCTGGTTCGCGGTATCCTCCCGCCACCCGTCAACTCAAAAAAGCACAAAGTGAAGGTGCATGGTGCCTTTTTTCCAGCTTCCTTTTGTAGATGACCATCAGCAGGCTATAAATTTGCAGCCGTTGCCGGAGGATGCCTCCAAGGTACCTTCTACGAGCAGGACGATGCCCACTGAAAAGTATGGAAAACCATCAAGATGTGTGTTGAGTTAGTGATGGAGATATATTTGTAGTAAACCTGTCTTTTTCCTGAATGCGAAGTCGACGGAATGAGGCCTCCTGCGCGAGCTAGAAAAATCCTATTTCCTCCCGAGCCAATTTGCCTACAATGCCAGTTGACTTGCCTTCCACATTCTCCGTTTAAGCTGCTGAGCACAGACCTAAATGTACAAGTAACCATGGCGTAACACTGCTGCACTCTCACAAATAATGTTGTGGCACACCACGGGCAAAACGCGGACTTTCGCTCCAAAATTGAGTCCTATCGCAGCAACAAGCCGTGTGGTCGAAGGAAGACCATTCTCCTCCAAATCACATGTAAGTACACTCCGCCTTAAAGGCGTGGGCTGCACAAATATTTGGTGGCAGGGTTAGCTGTGGCCGTGAAATCCCGTGCAAACTGAACTGACGTGAGATGACAAGACCGCTGCAGGGTCGTGCGCGGTGATCGAGGTCCAAAAATCTAGATATGCAAGTCACTGAAATATACCGGCATTCCCATTCTCTCTGTGGTAAGGGTTGTGTACCGAACGTTTGAGCAACGCGTAGCCAAATTCACAACGGATCCCGAAATCAAAAGATGATTATCAGCGATATTCTACGATACTAGATCATTACATGAAGAATGACATCAAAAATATACAAACCTCAATAATACGATCACAAGGACTCAACAACGAGAAACCGAATAGCAGCGTGTGAGCAAACAGCACGTGCGTCACGCAGGTCCTCAACAAGGACGTGCCAAAGTAGCGCTCTGGGCACGAACAAACAACAATTGGTCCATAGAAACAACTAAATCGTAAAGACAAGTCAATTGGTCATGATCAAGGCCACCTCCGCGTGAAATTCAGGTTGTCTCGTTTTCTCTTTTTACTTATACCACTGTTTAGACTTGTATCTGTGTCCGCCCTAGTATATACCACCTAATTACCTGAAACCGTGGCCTAGCTGTGTAAACAACTGCGGCACACCACCGTGCAGGCGCCGGTACTTATCGCGAGTTGGAGTTATAGACTGTATTGAATATTTACTGCTCCAGTTCCATTTAATTACATTCTACATAGCTTATCTAGCAAACCTCCCCTGATTCTCGCCACAGTAAGATCTATCTAGCGTTCTTACATCCCATCGCTATAACCCAACTCCTACTTTATTTTCGCTACGCATCCACCGGTGCACCTTTTGATGTTTCTGTCCCATTGTGCCTCCATTCATTTGTTCTTTTGCCATGAGAGGGTACTTTTGTTCCACCCGGTCCACCGACCCCATACCCATGTAGCACACATCCCCATGTTAACGTTGGGTTTTGATAGGGATTTGGTTGGGATTTTCATTCAGTATTTTTGGAAAGTAAGACATATATTTTTGAGACGGTAATTGTTAAAATATTCCAAAAATGTTGAATTTCCGAAGAAAGCAGGCATCGAGATGCGTTACATTTTGTTTTAAAGTGCAGCCTCTCGCCATTTTGGATGGTCATTGCTCAATGGCGGTTCGTTGTTTTATGGCGGTGACTCACCGTTCTCGTCTTTAGATGGTTATATTTTTACATTCTGTTACACTAGATGCCATATACTTCGTGCAATCACCGTAGTAAACTTTCATGCACGCATATTTATGTTTGTTGGCCTTAAATATGCCGTTATCCATGAATAACTCACCTGCAGGTGAGATATATCTTACTGGTCACGAACGTGCCCCTGTCAGCTTCGTAGTGGATTCCTAAGTGATCGTATATATGTGAAAACATACTTAAATGTCCATAATGAAATTAGTTTAATAAGAGAGACTTAAATCTCTGATGAGGCTCAAGTCGGGTTGTGGTTGGGATCTGATTGGGTTATGGTTGGGATTCCGTTGGGTTATGGTTGGGATCCTACTGGGTTTGCAAAAGTGGACTTGATGTTCGTTTTCAGTTACTATGACTGTCAAAATCAGTAGAAAATGTAGTTACACGACGGTAACGATGCTGATTCTTTCAATTCACGTTTTTAGGTTAACAAACCGAACATGACTGCCCTGTGCAGGTGGCAAAGATACCGCCTACGGCGAAAAGTGTTGATGATGGCACTGTGCCCATGTTGTATGTATGCGAGCCTGTGGGAACATCGCAATGGATGTACAGTGTACAACAGCCACGGTATGGTTCAATGGCGTTCATAATTTCCACAGAAACACCACTCATTGATAATCCTATCAATTTTGATAATTCTGGTTTGCTGCCAGCGACTTCTTCAGTCTCCTTTAAAGAGGATCACGGACCGATGCCAATATCTGCGATCGTAGCAGACCAAAGGGCTGATGAAGGTAAACTGGTGCGTATGAATAATACAGAACACTTCTTTCAGATGCAGAGAACGTTGATGACACTGGTGAACTGCTTCAGGAACTGCGTCACAACTTCATTAAATATCGCTTCAATATGTCTCAGCGAGCCGTGATTTTGCGCATACTGGCGAAGTGATTCCCAAGCATTCCTCGTGACCCAAGGACGTTGTGTGGGACTCCTAGGCGGTGTAATGTCAGCTGTCTGCAGAATGGGGAGTATTTTCACCTTGGACTTGGTAAAGGCATCGTGCAGTCCATATCGGCACTGAAACTACCTAAGTGCATCCTTGACATCCAAGTGCATTGTGACGGCACCCTCATCTATCGATCGTCAGACTCGCAGTTGTGGCCAATATTGGCGCGAATAATAAAACCACAAGTCAGTGAGGTATTCACTGTTGGATTTTACTGTGGTAAAGGGAAACCAAAGCCGTTAGACCAATATCTTCATGAGTGCATCAGTGAACTGAACCAAGTATTGCAACGGGGGATCTTACACAATAGTGTGCATTACCAATGTACCTTATCTTCTATTGTCTGTGATACGCCTGCTCGGTCGTATATTCGACAAGTTAAAGGGCATAATGCTTACTTTGGCTGTGATCGGTGCATTCAGCCAGGCTACTACACCGGGGGTAAAATGACCTTCCCCTCCATCAGTTCTAAGCTACGGACGGACGAAAGCTTTCGTGCGAAAAGGCACATAAAACACCACCTCAAGAACAGCAACAGTCCATTTTTGGCTGTTGAGATTGACATGGTCCGTACATTCTGTCATGACTATATGCATCTCATATGTTTAGGTGTGATGCGTAAATTACTTCTGTCTTGGCTCAGTGGTCCCAGGGACAGATTCGCTGGTATTAATGCATCTTTAGCGGACGAGCTTGGCGATCGAATTCTTCAATCCCATGTTGGCATTCCCTGTGATTTCCCACGTAAATGCCGGCATATTCGAGACACGGAGCGCTGGAAAGCCAGCGAATACCGGCAGTTTTTGTTATACTTAGGCCCCGTATGTTTGAAGAACATTATTTCGGAAACAGCTTACGACCATTTTTTGTCTCTATCCATATCTATTTATATTTTTTCGCATCCTCAACTGTATGTCCGTTACAATAACTTTGCATCGAATCTTCTACGACTGTTTGTTCAACAGTTCGAAGTGTTTTACGGAGCACATGAACTTGTTTACAACGTTCATAACTTAATTCATTTGCATGATGACGTACTTTTGCATGGTACCCTGGATAACTTTTCCGCTTTTCCTTTCGAATCTTATCTTGGTTTTCTGAAGTGTTTCATTAAAGGACCGAGGAATCCTGGACCTCAGTTGTACAAACGATTGATCGAGGGCGTATCCGATTTTCATCTATCAATCACACAATCCTACGTAGATGACACAGGTTCACTTCTACCCAGAACCCCCAAAGGCGATAATTTCATTATTCGGAAGGCGTTTTTTTCCAGGCAGTCACCGAACAATGTGGTTATTGTGCATAACTTCCCTGGTGCCATTGTGAGCATTGCTGGAAACACTTTTTATTTCAAACGATTTCTTAATCCAAGACCTTTTTTCACCAAACCCTTACCCTCCACACATCTGTATATTTTTTCGGTGGATAATGTGGACAATGAAATTTTTTCTGCTATGAATGACGACATAGAGTGTAAATGTCTTTTACTACCCTGTGGAACACACAGCGTAGTTATACCGATTTTGCATACATTTTTATGAATTAAACTCGCTTTCACAGATGATTCTTCCGTCCATGATTACCTGCTGCGATTCTCGATGCTTGATTGTATAAATATTTTTTTCAGATGTATCGCCTCGTGCGCTTCACCAAGGATGGCTCGGTCGGTGTAATTCACCGAAACTGGTTTGTTGATTCCACACATACCAGATGGCCCAACGTAAAGAGAGCTTCCGAATACCGGACAATGTTAATTTTGGGTAAAGAGTTACCATCGGATAATCCGGTATACGAATGTCGGGAAGTATTTAGCTCAGGTATGAATCCATTTAATGCTTAACTCGCTGTCGGCAGAAAGCTACCACGAAATTCTGCAGTGTGAATCTAATTACCTGCAAGAATCAACTTCCGAACAGTCCGACGTGACGACGCCTATGACCATGTTCGGTACAAGGTACACCACCCGGAAAAGGTAAATTACTGGGGTTAGTTTACTCTTTCCAGACAGCCTATCACATTCACCAGTGATTCCGAGGACACAGATTGTGAAACCAACCCGAAGAGGAAATTTCTGGTGCCATTAACGGTTCCACCATCGCCGGAAATATGTCTCGGCGCAACTCAAAAGGCGGGGTTTGTCAAGCGAATTATTTAATTATTCCTTCTACTTAGACCGTCTTCCACACCGCATCCGGCTATGCGAACCATGGCCATGTCCTCTCCAATATCGTGCGTTATTAAATTTAATTTTTTTACCACAAAAATTTGTAGTTTTGCGAACGTCAACTGTGGCAGTTCGACCGATAAGTCTACAGAAACTTCTAACACCCCTGGAGACAAGACAGTAATTGCGATGCTCGGTATGTTAGTTTCACAGTATTAACAGTGCATCTACCAGAGGAGCTGAACATCAAGCTGTCTACCTTGATTACCCTTGTCAATTCGGGTTTTGAGGCTTTACAAAAAGAAGTTGCAGCCTTATCAAACGCTAAACCAACACCTGTGTCCTCTTTTTACAAACCAAAAAGAGCGACCACAATCGATGACCTGCAAACCATGGACACAGATTTAAATGTGCTTTCCAACTATGACCATTTGGTAAGATAACAAGTTCACTTATTACTTCTCTAGGTTTCTATGCTAACCAGGACTGTCACTAACGACCTTCGTGAGTCAGTCCGTAAAATGTTGTCCATCATGATAAGTGACGACGTGGCGAAACAGTGCTGCTGGTCAGGCAGTGTCGGCAAAACGGCTATTTCGCATTTGCGACTGATGAATGTAATTAAAGGCAGGTTTCAATTTTCTATATGATTCATGTCACATCAGACGCAATCTTTAACAGTCAGCGGCTTAAAGATGCTTCCGATGATGACGTGCAGAAGCATGTACAACATTGGTTTACCAATGCCAGGGACCGCGGAGGTTCGATCAGAAAAAGGAAGTAAATCTTTTTAGACCGTTAAACCTAAAGCAGAATTATTTTTCGGTCCATCTAACTTATTTTTCTGGTAATAATTTTCAGTGTTTGAGCGTTATAAATTTTTTATTTGCCTCTTTTTTTCTAATGTTGCAGATGTAAATCGAGGTCCTCTGGAAGAAAAGAACAACCGGAAAATCCGCCAGAATAGACTGTACACTTTTTTAAATGTTCATAATACAATTTTATTTGAGCTACTTACTAGGTTGTTTTCTTTGTACCATGTGGCAAGTGGTGGAAATTGGGAAGCTGAGACCGTTCTCACGAGGTTCGCTAGAGCTTGTCCAGAAATACTGGGAAGAAGTAGGGGGGCTTTTTGTTTCGTTCTAAAATTTGGGTTATCCCAATGGGGCCCCAACTGGGAACCCATTGGGGCACGGTTGGGATGCGTAGCAAATCCCAACCAAAACCCAACATTTAAGCTAGGGTGTCCCAACCAAATCCCAATGCATCCCAACCTAATCCCAACCAAATCCCAATGGGGACCCAATCGGGATTTGATTGGGATTGCTACTTGGGTACTTACAATATACTCTCCCGCATAACCTCCCAAGTAGCATGTTGCCCAACCCTGTTGGGCACTGCCCAACGGAGCGTTGGGGTGGCGCACGGAGACGATACTTTTCAACAGAAATCGCATAGATCCTCCTGAACTGCAGGGCGCCGTTTGTATATATAGATTTCGTACAAATAAGTAACAAACACTTCTATGACATTTGCACACTTTTTGTTTTACTGCGTGCCCCCGTGACCGGGTGGCCATCATTAGTTTCGTTCATTGTTCGTCGGCAGGTGAGTGTTTTTATCGGTGCGTAGTTACGGTAGGTGGTTTAATTGTCTAAGTATCATGGATAAGTATCGGTTAGATTGTATAGTTACTGTTACGTCGTCTTATTCTTGTATCGTAGGTATTAATTGCTTGAAACATTTCTTTATTCATATAAAATTAGAAGTTTCTCTCGACGTTGTTATAATGGAGGTAACCAGTATTTCCTAGAAAATAAATTTCATTATTAAAGTGGTTACCCGTTGAAACCTATCCTTTCATCATTTCTCAATCCCATAGGTAACATTTCGTTATGCCGAAAGAGAGCAAATGGCAAAGGTGTAGGAGGAGAAAGAGGGAACTGGGTTCCATGCTGTGTCCCATATGTCACGATGCCAGTTTGTGGGAGCACAGAACTTCGTGTCCCAAAGAAAGAACTTCGAGTATGCTCTTATAATGGATTTATTTATTTGAGTTTTTGAACAGCAGTTACAGCTAGCACTTCCGGTGCATTTGTTGAAGCGGAGCCACGACCTCCGGAGGTACAAACAGAAGGAGTGCCCGGGGACCTAATCAGTGTAGATACACTTCCCATTGGGTGCACATCCGTGGGGTTTGTTCCATCGGGTAAGATGCTATCGTTTCTATATTGCGTATTTTTTAAAGCGACGGAAGATGTGCAGCTTGGAAGGAATATATCCATCACCGTTAACGTGGATGTGCTGCAACAATCGCTGTCCGATTTGTTCGTCAGCTCAAACTTGAGCATGAAACAGCGGCGATACGTACTTTCCTGTGTGGGCAAGTTTGTGCCGGGTCTCCCGCGCGATCCACGTACCATTTCTCATACACCATGTTCGTGTGAGAAAATTCAGCTACGCAGTGGAATATATATTCACGTTGGGCTGACAGACGGGATAAATATGTGCCTTAGCAGCATGGATGTTATTCCCAGTTCTATCGACCTACACGTGAATATAGACGGGCTGTCGTTGTTTCGGTCATCTTCCGTTCAGATGTGGCCGATTTTGGCAAGGATAGTGCAGCCAATGTGTGCGCAAATTATCACTGTTGGAATTTATTGTGGTGTTCAAAACCCATATCCAGTGCATGAATACTTATGTCACACCGTGAGAGAGCTCGACCAACTTCTGCAAAATGGCCTAAGCTATCGTAATTCTTCCATACGATGTTGCTTGAAGGCCATTATCTGTGATACTCCAGCTAGGGACTTTGTTTGTCAAGTCAAAAGTCCTGCTGGTTATTTCGGCTGTGATAAATGCAACCAACGCGGCTTGCATATTGATGGGAGGATGACGTTTCCCGTCGTCGAGGCTACCTCAAGAACGGATGAAAAGTTTCGCGCCGGGAAATATCATCGTCATCACATAGGCACCACCCCGTTTCTATCCCTACCCATCGACATTGTGACTACATTCCCGTTGGATTATATGCATTTAATATGCCTTGGGGTAACCCAGAAACTACTTTTCACCTGGCTGAAAGGCGGTCATTCATCACCTTGCCGTCTGAGTAGGTCGGGTGCGGAGGAACTTGGCGACCGAATTCTGGAAACCCACGATGCTCTTACTTGTGACTTCCAGCGCAAATGCCGTCACACGCGTGATATCGAACGCTGGAAGGCGACGGAATTTCGCCAGTTCCTCCTTTACCTTGGTCCTGTTTGTTTGGTTGATTTATTACCCCATGATTTCTATGACCATTTTTTACTTTTGTTTGTTTCTGTATATATTTTTTCGCATCCCATTTTACATGTCCACTTACTAGATTTCGCTCACGGAATTTTGCGTGTTTTTGTGCAGGAGATGTTGAAGTTGTATGGCCCCAATTCAATTGTGTACAATGTTTATTGTCTGACTCATCTAGCAGAGGATGTGAGAAGACATGGAACTTTGGACCGCTTTTCATGCTTCCCTTATGAATCTCATTTGGGCAAGCTAAAACGTTTGATAAAAGAACCGGCTAGACCAGCGGAGCAGTTATACAAGCGGCTGCACGAAGTTAACACTGCCCGCTGTAATCTGCAAAAAGATTTGGTCCTAGATGACACGCTCCTGCCTATACCACGTTTCAGTAAAACTCCGTGTTCGTGGGGTGTTAATGGTATATTTTTCTCTAATGTACATCCAAATAATATCATTGTGATAGACAATGAACCTGCGACTATTGTCAATATTTTGAACGATGAAGTTCACTTCATCTATTTTAATATCCTTGGAGACTTTTTTACGCACGCGTTGCGCTCAACGCGTTTATTTATCTTTTCAGTAAACGGATTGCAGTCAGACATCCATACCGCTGCCATTCACACAGTCTCCTGTAAATGTTTACTTTTATCCGTCAATTCTTACAATGTGTGTATTCCCATTTTACATACCTTTTTATAAAAAGTTTGGTTCCACAGCTGTTTTTCCTTTATACATACATACATCATATATATATATATATATATATATATATATATATATATATATACATATATACGTGGCAGTTTCTGTTCGTGGAAAGCACCGACGAAGGTGGCATCTGTTTTCTACATATAATTATTCTTGTTTAGATGTACGTCGTGGTCAAGTTTGTAGAAGACAGTTCGTATGCTGTGGTTCACAGCAATTGGATGGTCGATTGCCACCGAGTCCGGTGGCCGCGGTCAAAAAGTAAAGGCGCTTACCGGCAGTTGCTGCTTTCGGGTGCGTCACTGCCTGATTCGGTTCCGGCACACGAATTCGTGGAGATGTTTGCCACAGGTAAATGTTTTTAAATGTAACTCTCCTAGACAATTTCGGGGATGCTTTCGTTTTCGAAAGTAGGCTTCTAAACGAATCTTCAATCTGCAGCACAGATGACACTGTGCCACAGACACTGTTTGGCCAGCGCTATTCAGTTCGCAGGAGGTCGCATCCATCGGCGACGAAGTTGCCCTTCACTGTTGTTGGCTAGGGAGCCCTCAAAGGAAGGCCGTAAACGACCATAAGTTGATCGCCGCCGTTAAGGGTAGGTTAATCACATTTATTATCATACAAAACGTCAGATGCTATAAAAGGAATGGAGCGATTCTCCAACGAGCCAACGTCTGTCATTGACAGACATATAAAGCGCTGGTTCATCAACGCTCGGGATAGAGGCGAAGGAAGACGGCTAAGACGGTACGCTATTCACCTATATGTGGTGTCGCATAACAATTTTATTTCCTGCAAATCGCTTCGTTAAAATGTTTTGCCATTACGGTTTACATTGCTTTATATGCTTACTTGGACATGGGATTTATTACCGGTTTCTCCGTTGTAACTTAGCAGTTTCCTAAATGGAAATTTTGTCTAGTGTCTAGTAATATAGTTAAATATATATATATATATATATATATATATATATATATATAATCTAGTGCGGAACTATTGTTCTTTAAATGCCTAACGTTTAAAACTCGCGATACAGCTTTTTTCTTCATTTGCCAATGATGTAACTAACATCCGCATTTCCCTGAATTGATTTTCCAGATACCGTGAGCATCAAGAAGAAGAGCCAGGAACATCCTCGCGGAGAACGGATTGATGGAAAAGCGGCTTTTTTGTCAGATAAATCCGACTTTATTTTCAATAAATTTATCTACTTTTTTAATAAAATGGTCATTTTGCTCATATATATAGGGTTAATTTAGTGGTTAAGCTCGAAAGGAAGGAGAATACTTTAATGATATTAGGCGATTGGGAGAAATTGGAATAATTGGCGAAAAGTGAAAAACCGTTTTTCGCGATTTTTTCGATGCGTTGGGCATGCCCAACCCTAGCCCAATTGGGCGCTGGTAGCTCTGCCCAACGCATTTCAATGGAGTTGCCCAACGTTGCGATGGGCGGGCCCAACGTTTGCCCAACCCTAGCCCAATTGGGCAAACGTTGGGCAGTGCTGCTTGGGCTGCTGTTGTGATCCAAGCAACAGCTAAGTACCTGCCGTATCCGATGGGGTTGCACCTGGGCACACCACACGGCAAAATTTCTTCTACCTCACTATTCCTCATCGTCCCAAGTCTCCTAATCCCAACAGTATATATAGCGGGTCATATAGCTCACTGCCCGCACCTCATTGCCACATAGGTCTCATCTAGACCTTTGCGCACATAGCACCCAGGAACACTCCTGGTCTGCTCAGACCTTTGGCTTGTCTCTGTCTAGTTGACCAATTTCCTGCTACCTTTTTACCTCCTTCATATATTCCTACCTATCATGCTATCCCGGCCCCCAACCAGTACTCGGAATATCAGCACCGCTAAAGCTGGCAAATCCAAACACACTCAACCCCTCCCAAAATCCAGGCCGTGCTCTGTCACCCTCGTTAACGTCGACGGTGAAGCCTCTAATAGTCCAAATAGTTTTAAGCAGAGTTTCGTCGAACTTAGAGACAAGGTCGAGCTGATTGGTGGAATCCTTTCAAAGGTTTCACCCCTGGCTACTCTCCTTGACCCTGTAGCCGCTACATTGCCCAAGAACTTGGTTTCGGTGGGACACCTCCTGGACTCCGTGCCTACTGAAATATACCACCGCATTGCCAACTCCAAGAACGCAGTGGTTTTTAATGTTTCAGACCGCTTACCGCTTTCCTTGGCGAAACACAACATACTTAGTTCGTGCAACATGGCTCACTATAGATGCCATTGCAGGAGGCTACGTAAAAGGTCCCAGCGACATAGTTGCCCTCTGCTATTCCAATTCACGGACGACCTAACAGCTACAGAGTTCATTAGCAACAAGTCGACAATTGCTGCCCTTTCGCCGTATAAGGACATCAAGATATTCTCTGATAAAACCCCCCTTCAACGGGAAATACTTCGTTCGCTGAGAAGTAACTCCGCCTTGCACATGCAGGCTGACCCCACTGTAACCGACATGAAGGTTACCCAATGCCCCTCTGTCAAGAAGTCAAAGCCGAGCCCAGCCCCTCACCCCGCCTGCCTGCAAACTGTCGACTTACATATGTCTAACTCCCCACCCCCGGTTCCGCTTCCACTCAAGCGCCCTTTTCTACCATCTCCCCCAGTAGCCTCTACTAGCAGTAGCTCTCGCTCCCCGACCATAGGCCCCAAGCGGCACTCCGCTTCAGTGTTAAAGCCGCGCTCCCCCGTCATAGTCTCTGAGCCAGAACAAGACCTTGGTACAACCATCAGCCCCCGCCGTACTACTTCCAATCCGTCCTCGTAGCTATTGACAAGTGTTGTCACCCGCCGCTCTTGTTCTAACGACTCTACAAATTACCCACCGGCTGCTAGCTCAGCAGCGACACTTCGTTTCTATCCTCATAAGTGCCGCTCTAATCTCCCCATAAGCCTACCTGGTACTCCTACCAGGTCCGCACTTGCCCAACTAATCACCCACCCTTTACCCCCCACTAACAATCGGCATCTGCTTATAGCGTACTCTCGGATCCTCCAGGTGATAACCAATTGGGCCACCATCCGGATTCGTCTAACGCCATCGTCCTTTTATGTGGGAGTGACCTTCAGGGCCTTGCCAGTGCCACTCACCCTTCCACTGCCTCGCACCCCCTTCCACTGTCTCTCCCTCTCTCTGATCGCATGGGCCACAACAACCCTCCATCTCCGTTGCTACCGTATATCCCTCCCTGCCCCCCAGACAACAACCCTCCATATTATAGCCCCAGCATGCCTCCGCTGTTCCCCCCTGCTCACCTCCACCAACCCTCATCAAACCCTGAAGTACCACGTACATACCCTAACAGATACTCCGGGTTCGTACCTGTACCCCGCCTCCCCGCCCCACCTCCCCACTTACCGGCTCCCCTGCCCCTCATGAGCCTCCAAACCTTTCCAAAGTTCGCCATTCCCTTCCCGCCCCCCAACTCACACTACGTCCCAGTTACTCTCCCACATGCCTTCACCCCCACACCGACCTACCGGCCTTATACTGACTCTGCCCAACAGGTAGGTTACCTGCAGTCAAGATCTCGTTTTTTTCCTGACCGGTGCCCTCCGCACCCGTGGCCATATTGCTAGTCACCCTATGGACCATATCGATAAACTGTCACAGACTCATCACTGATTGCTCCCCACTCGATGTCATGTCACTTAGAAACTTACACCACGCACTCCCTCCTGTCCACCCTGCTTCGACTGGTATTCCTAACCTCTCACTTTGCCATATGGTGCCCCCTCCCTCTGCACCGTGTGACACCCCTCCGGCCCACATCAGCGGTGTGCTGCACACCCACCGTATTGATCACCCACAGCGATCGGCTGCGCCTAATGCTAACGCTTCTCCCACTTTCCGTCCCCCACCCAACGCTGCCTGCCCTCCCCCTTCTACTGACGCTCTATCCCCACTGAGACCCAACTCCTATCGCCACAGCGATCCCAATAGTCTTGCACCTGGCATCCATGCTTTGCGCACACCGACACTGAACTCATTCCTACTAGTTCTTATCAAAGCTCAATCAACTATTAGAAAAATATCGCACCTGCGATATCTGGCATTTACCTCAAAAGCTGACATCATACTAGTTACTGAATCCTGGCTGCCAGATGATGCTTCGCTTGACCTTGTTCGCATAGCTAGGTATCAATGCTTCTCGAACACCCGTCAGTCCAGGCGTGGAGGGAGCTGTACAGCCTTTGTCAAATGCACTATCTACGCTAGTGTTATCGACCACCCCTCTCTTCTTATTGAGGATTCGTTATGGCCATCCATTCACGCCTCCGGCCAGAACCTCCTCCTTGGCTTCGTCTACGTCCCCCCGGGTCTGGAGCCTGCAAAAATTGACTCTGCTGTGGATGTCTTTAACGCTGCGCTTGACTACCCTGCCAGTGCAAAAATTATTTCGGGTGACTTTAACCTTCCTTCAATTTGCCGGTCCTCCTATACTAGCCCTCTCGCCCTCTCCACCTTCTTTTCCTGTGTCCGTCTTGGTGGATGGACCCAACATGTCTCCCGCCCTACTAGGGGGAACAACATTCTGGACCCAGTATTCTCCATTGATGTTCCTGATATGATCACCCAGACTACTGATCACTTCCCGGGTAGTGACCATCGTATTGTCAGGTGCAAGTTCAGCTGCTTCAGCCGTTCTCACCCGATGCAATCCTCTCCTCCTGTTCTGACTTCCTACCGTTCCTGTAACTGGCCCCTAGTGCCAATGATAATCCGCTCCCTTAACTGGGACACATTTTTTCTTTCATCCGATCCCCTCACTGTTATGAACTCTCTCTACTCCAACCTCCTACACTGCCAAAATACCGCCAACCCATGTGCCGATCCACGCCCCAAGTCCAGCAGCTCACGCCTGTCACTCTTAGAGCGTAAGCTGTCTAAGCTGCAACTTACCTTCGTTAGATCACACGACTTTACAATTCTTCTGCGCATAAACCAGCTACCACTGAAGCCGCGTTGCATGGTCGATTCGCATCTGAGAAGGCAAGAGGCCATCGCCCTAGCACACCCAAACAAAACTGGCTACCTGTCCAACCTGCTTAGTAAAAGGCCCAATCAATCCAATCATACCTCGCCCAAGTTCCTCATCTGCGGCTCATCTACCGCCAATACTCCAGCATCTATTTCTGAGGCCTACAATGAGCATTTTTCTTTCTCCCTTATAAGCTGTCCTGGTATTCCCCCTCCTACAATCCACCCTGCACCTCTGCCTCTCTTTCATCGATTCCCTTCACCCATCTAGAAATTGAAAAATCAGTTTCCTCTATTACACTTTCCTCGAAACCGGGACCAGATGATCTCCCACCGGCCCTCCTCCGTTTCGGTGGTCCTGACCTCCCTTTATTGTTACTTAATATGTATACCACCTCCATGCTTCACAGTTTCGTCCCACCTCAACGGAAGTCCTCTGTTACAGTTCCGCGCTTCAGAAAGGGCATATTACACGACCCAGATAACTATCGGCCCATTAATCACACCCCAGTAGTCTGCAAAATTATGGAGAGAATTATCAAAAAACACATTGTCCAGTACCTCTTATCTAACAACCTGCTGAACCCTGGTCAGCATGGTTTCTTGAACTCCCGTTCCTGCTCTTCCTGCCAGCTTGACTTTCTCAATGTCCTATCGTCTGCTGCCGACGCCGGCAACTCTGTAATTGTCCTGTACCTCGACATGTCTAAGGCTTTTGACCGTGTTCCCCATATTCATCTGTTGGCCAAAATCCGATCTCTCGGTATTACTGACCCTCTCCTCTCCTGGCTATCCTTCTATCTCTCTCACAGATCACAAGCCGTGCTCGTCGACGGACACTTATCTTCCGCCAAACCAGTTACTAGCGGCGTCATCCAAGGCAGTGTCCTAGGCCCATTACTATTCCTTATTTATATCAATGACATTTTCTCTTCTATTCGACACAGCACTCCTTTCCTCTTTGCCGACGAGATAAAAATACTGTACTCTTTCCTCCTGTGACCTATCCGTGACTCTATGTAACATATCTCATGAATTACTCGTTCTCCAAACTTGGTGCGTCTCGTGGTTCATGAAATTCTCTGCGGAGAAAAGCTTCCTCCTACCATAAAAGTGCACGGTACCACCCGGCCAAATTTGTTTGGACGCCCTGCCCATCCCCATACACCCCATGGTTACCGATCTTGGCGTACGCTACTCTTGTTCCTTTAACTTCTCCGAACAGGCATCATTCCAAATCGCTAAGGCTAAGCGAACCCTAGGCCTGATCAATCGGTGTTTCTTAATACCGGCCAGTCGCCTGCCCGTGTATCTCTCACACGCGAGACCGCTCCTAGAATATTGTCCCATTACCTGCAGCCTCTGGCCACGTTCCTCTATTGTATCTCTTGAGAACATTCAGCGTACCTTCACCAAAAGGCTGTTGGGCGTATCCCTAGCCCTAACATACCGCCAGCGGTGTGAGCTCCTACAAACTGAGCCTTTATGGATTCGTCGCATGAGGCTCAACCTGATTTTCCTCTTTAAGCTAATCCATAACCTGGCCTACACCTCTTATCCCATCTCATTCGCTGCGCCCTGCTCCTACTTCATCCGACATCGTGCCTTTTCTCTCACTGTCCCCCATTCTAATCTCTGTCTGAAGTCCCGATTCTTTCTGTCAGCCTATTCCAAAATCTGGAATAAGCTGCCCCTTAGCTTACGCAGTGCCTCCTCAATGTTCGCTTTTATGCGCGCACTTTTGTCATACTTAACAGTCCCCAATGCTACATTGCTCACCAATGAGCTCGTCTCCGCCGACCTGGCCTTTGAAAGAGGCCTCACACTGTAACTCTACTACCTCTGCGTCACAGGCCACAAGGTACACCCCGCGAACTAAGGCCATTGCCTTCACTGATCCATAGCAAACCTACCTACCTCCTGCCATCATAAGGTAACCCTATTGCTCACCAACGTTCATCTCTTATCCACCATATTCACTTATTTTCTCCTCAGTATCCGTTGATTCTCAGCTGGGGCACACCCAAACTGTGCTTCTCTATCCCTTTTCCCTTTCCAGTGGTCCTCACTTACGGCCAACCACTTCGGGCACTGTACTTACCATCTCCCTGGCAGGTGCACCTGGATAATATTGCTACACGGTCGTCTACCACTCGCTGTTTCCGTTGGCCCTCCTGTCCATGGTCTCACGTCTTTGTCAATTGTTCCTGGTTCACGCACCCCCATCGCGGTCGTTTTGTCCCCTGTACAATTATCCATGAACACTCGTGCCACTCCCAACGGTGCGGGGCGCGGTCAGATCCACCGCTATGGCCGGCGCACATCGGGCGTGCAGGCCGTCTGCAACGATGTGCGAGCGCAACTAGACTGGTGGATCACACCTCCTGTGTTCACTTCACGAAGTGTTTTTCAGGTTGGGTTCCCAGCGCACGGCCAGTCCCACGCACTAGCACCGGTTGCGGATGGCACGCTCTAACTTTTATTGGACTACCGAATCCAACGCTGTCGGTTGAAAATTGCATGCTCCTCATCCTTTTTCCGCCACAGCTTGTACAACTATAGATCTTGTCATCTGTTTCCACTTCCCATTTTTGTCGCCCTACCATGGTATGCACACCTACCCGTTTTGTCCTTCCTCCTATCGCCTCTCTCTACATCAACTTTCACTGCGTTGAGTCACTATCGTCCTAACCACTCTTCTCTGTCGACGCTCGCCAATATCTCTTTTCCCACCTGCCGTCATTGCTGGCTTTTATCATCTATGCGCTTGGTATTACCCTTTGCTCAGAACGCCCATTGATAGCATTCTTATACCTGTCGTTCTGTTAAATCCCTCCTTGTTCTCCCTCCTCATGCCCAATGTCATGAAGCACCAATAGCACCCGCACCCATGACCAACCCGCATATTGGAACTTGCCGCTCCAAACTTCGCATTTTTAGTCGCATTTATTATCTAATCACTACCACCATATCTTCCTCACTTGGCTCCGCGATTCCTCTGTGGTTCTTTCCAGTGTCCTGATTGGTATCCACCTGTTCAATTGTCTGCCGGCACACAGCTCTCCAGCTCCATTGCCCCAACTCCCTTGCGCATTCATTTCTTGTGGCCGTTTTGTTCTATTACTGGTTCACTTATCTCGGGGCTTCCCGCTTCTTTGTCTGCCTCCTTCGTGTTTCATCTGCAGTACAATGATCTGATTGGTGGTTTCTTACCTGTGTCTCCTCGGTCATTGCTTTCATCCCTTGATCCGTTTATTGCTCGCTACAGGCATTTGTCTGTGCCTTCCAGTGTGGTCCGCTTTTCCAAGTCTCACCGGTTGTAAAGACAACGTTACGTCATGATGTTGTTTTACAGTTCCAAGCCGCTTGATCTGTCACTGCCCGATTCCTCTGGTCCGTCACTACATGTAGCACCTGCATTGATCAAATAATTAGACCATTCTTACCTGATCTCTTTGATCTTAACCTCCATCTTCCCTCGTGTATTATCTGCTCTTCACTGCCGGCATCACTTTTGTGCTTCTTCAGTCTTCTCTATCTGTTGATCCACTATGTTATCCCGTCACAAAAAACTTCGTCTTAACTGTCCCAAGTCAATCGTGCACAATATGATCCAATCCTCTCTCCCTCTCCCAATCACTGATACTTTTTTCCTCCTAGCGCTCCACTGCTCTTTGCTTCTGCTCCTGGCATACCTTTATATGTATTTATAGACAAATGTATATACATAAATATGTATATAATCTGTACTGCATCCTGCACTATTTTTTGCCGGCTATTTCCCATGCTACCATCCCGCTGACTCTCATGAAATGCGTCCACTCTTTACACATCTGCACCTCGTATTTACCGTATCAAATTCCTAAAGATCATTCTTGCCATCCGCACCACCCTCTGCTTATTCCGCTGTCCGCTACCTGTCCTACGATGAGTTTTGTGCCATGTCAGCTGACCGTCTACCGCAGTGTAGAACAAGCTTATTATTATATGATCCCTAGCATTGGACCCCTCTTTTTTCTCCACCGTCTCCTGCTACCACCCTTTCCCATATCAATTTCTAGCAACCTCCATGCATGCCAAATGTTTTCAGATATCCCCATTTGGGCATTTCTTGTCTGCCTTTTAGTTTGGCCTGTTTTTCCATGTTCCACCATTGCAATGACAACTTAACGTCACGATGTTCTTTTACAGTTCCAAATCATTTGACCTGTCACTACCCGATTCCTCTGGTCCGTCGCTACATGTAGCACCTGCATTGATCAAATAATTAGACCCATTCTTACCTGTTTTCCTTGATCCTCTCTTTCATCTTCATTCTTCCATGAACTGCTCCTCACAGTCCTCGTCACTTCTGTGCTTCCGCCTTCTATTTTTCTCTCCGTTGGGCTGCCATGTGCACTTGTCATGAAGTTTGTCCACCACGATATTCCAAAGTTAATTCTACAACCAACTGATCTAACATTACCTACTCCTCCTAATGACTGATAATTTCTTTCTAGGACCCCATTGTTATTGCTCCTGCTTCTCTGATACCTATACATTTATATATATATACATATATAATAAATCTACATATATATATGTATATAAACTTACGCATATATATCTATGTGCACGTGGCCATTTATCTTGCTATCATCCCAACGACCGTCATCACATGCATCCATCAACTCTACATCTGTGCCTTACACCTACCGTATCCAATATTCTAAATCGTTTTTTGTCATCTGATCAAATCTCTACGTCTTGCATTGCTCGCTGCCTGTTTCACGATGAGTTTTGTGTCCTATCCGCCAATAATGCACTGCAGAATACCAATTCTTTAATGACATCTAATCCACTGCAGTGCACCTCACCTTTTTCTCCATCGTCCCTCGCTACTGCAGTTCCTTAAACCGATTTCCAGCCTTTCTCATGTTTACCCGCCGGCCTGTATATGTAATTACCCGGACCAGCCACTGGTACCCTCCAACCACAGAAGAGGTTCTGGTGTAAAGCGTCACTCAGCTGTTTTAATATGAATGGGGAAAAGACAAATGTCACGATATAATGCCATTTCCACAGGAACTGATAACTCTCTTTCATTGTGAAATGTTGACCGGTTTTACTTCTTTCCTTAGTTTTTGTTTAGTCCTGCTATTTAATTTTATTTTGGTGAGCTTTGATTGGCCCATCGGTCATCTTTGGACCTTTGTGAGCCACATTCCGTCAGTCGGTTGCCGCTTTCTGTTCGGGGCGCTGGGTGGCCGGTCGTGGCGTATGCGGAAAGGAAATCGTCGAAGCTCTAGGACGATGATATTTAATGGGTCCAATGTGCGACTTGTTGGCACAGGATACGTTTCCATTGAGCAGCTGATTGATGGGACTCATTTGGTGGTAATTTAGTGGTTAAAGTCGAAAAGATCGCCATTACTGTACCAGTGTTTTAAGCGACCGAACAAAATTGGAGTTATTGGCATGTTATGGATTTTTCTCAATGAATATCTTTACATAAGGACAATAAGTAGAATATTTTACTCATTCTGAAGGCATAAATCAGAGCTGTCTATAACTATATATATATATAATCTGTCAAGTATTCCCCTTCTTAATGAACGAGAAGACCAGTTTTTACGTGCTTTCCCCAGTTTCTTAAACTGCACGCCAAAGCAATACAGAAATTTGTAAACCCTACTTCCCCAGCATTACAAAAGTGAACGGCCTTTGAAAAAGGGGAAAACCACAAACCTAAACCAATCTTTCTTAACCAAAACACCTAGTAGTGCAATTCTACCCTACTAATTTAATTAGTAAATCGACCGCCCATGGCGCACACAGCAACCATCTTAGAAACGGCGGTTGCTCAATTTTTTTGGACTAATTGTATGCTACCCCAGCCATTCAGTCCATCTGAGAGAGTGGTTTAAGTTCCGACCCGGCTTGGCGTAACGCTGACCTCAAACAGCTGACTGAGAGACTTTTGCAATGAAATTGAACGAAAACACCGCAAAAGTGTGCCTTGTAGAAACGAACTTTATAAAAGTTCCTTGGTAGTTTTTGTTGAAGCTTGTTTCACTTGGTCAAGTCTCGGTAATTAGCTCTCCCATTATTGGCTTAGCCATTGCAGCTTGTTGATTGGGTTATTGGTCATATATAATCAGTAACCCTAGGCTTCATGTTTATTTGCCATTTCTTTCTCGCACTGCCTGGTTCTCGATATGGAGCGAAATATCGCCGATGATTCCGCCCAGTTCTGTGCAACGGCTAAGAAGATATACCCGAATTTGGATGCATTTAGATCCGATTTTCGGGACCTCTAATCAACCACTTGTTCGAGTTTTTACGTAAACAATTCACGAACAAAGTAAATGGCAAGTAAACGTGGTATTATTTTACCACCTGGCACGTAGCACTATTTCATCAAATACTGCTGCGTCCATCGGAGAAAAAGCTGCTCTGGAAGAAGGTAGTTTGTTTCCATACCTGTCCCAATATTAACTGTTTGCAGATACCCCAACCTTGGTTGCCAAGCATTCGTCTCGGTGCATGCCGTCGGCTCACCTACAGGTGTCGCAGTGGGCCATGGTCCATAACCACGACTTCCAACGAGAGACCGAGGGTTATTACGTCCGTAACCGCCGCTTGACCAGTGACAAAGAGAGTCACGTGTTTAGTATGATAGAGGGTTTTTCATAATACTGCCGAGCTTAGGGATTACACCCGACGAATTTTTAGCCGTCGCTTTTGCAGTCACGACTTTCTCCCCACAAGGAAATGGTTAGGCTCCGTTGACCTCACTAAGGATGCAACTTGTGTAGGAGAGTTATTGGGAAGTCAGGGGTATTCACAGGTCGTTACTGAAGATAGAATGAATAAGGTTGTTCTGTTTGTTCCTCTTGTAAGTAACGAGCTCGTCAGCAGGTTCGGTGACGTGATGTTAGCCGATGCCACACACCAAATGAATTACGGTGGATATGTTGTGTGGCACTTTATGGTCGTAGACGACACCGGGTTAGAGCACAGTACTTTGTATGCCCTTATGCCCAACGAAAGCGGCACTAGCTACAAAACAGCCGTTGAATTTTTGGCTCAATCGCTGCCCCAGACTAGAAATTGTAAAACCATAGTGGTAGACCGTAGTCCGGCGCAGTATAACGCTCTGAGGATGATTCCTTTTAAGGCTCCAAAATATCTTGCATGGACGCAGGCTGTCCTAGGTTGACTGACAGCGTACGCACGTGGTGTGCTTCTCAAGCATTTTGATAGTCACTCGGTTTTAGGCATCACTGTATCTGGTGGAGCATTTGTAGTACTTACATCCAAGGGTTGCAGTCATAGAGTTAACCTGAGATCGGAGAACCTGAGGTGCAACTGTTCATTCAGTCGTCAGTTGGCTCTGCTGGGTCTACATTTGCTTCGAGTAGTGAGGGAAACAGGATTTCCCATGGGTGACATTGGTTTGGGCCGTTGGGAACTACCAGTATCGGGATCACGGTTTCCAGCTTTTGGGCCGGAGTTCGTTCATAAGCAGAAGACGTCAAAAGTCACACCCATAAACGCTAAGCTGGCAATCACTGATGCCTTGAAGGATCTTGGGGTAATTTTGAGCAACTTAGGCGATGATAAGTTTAAGCATGTAATAGGCCTTATTCACAATCTATGGCGGGGACTAGCTGAACGACCCAGTTCTTGGTATTAATTACAGGAAGTTCCCAAGCCCACGGGGAACATAGAGGTAGACGTGAATGGCAGTACGTTGTAAGTTCCAGCAACACCATTGGCCAGTACTAGCTCATTAGTAGCCGGCACCAGCTGTAGTAAGTCACGGTCGAAACGAAAATCTGCCTTGGTACAATGTGGCTCCTGTGGTCGATGGGCCCATTTCCAATGCGCGGGATACAGAAAGGACGACATGTACGAGTGCGTGCGTTGTCTGGCTCGATAACCAACGCGGAGGACAACGGGACTGTCAACATGGTCCCCATGGGGCCACTACATTTTGATTACCATGTTGCTTCTCTGAAGCCATTTTGTTGTTGCCTTTTCATTTATCTTGCATGTGAGTCTTGTTTCACGTGCACAAGCCTGGGAATACTAGCTTCATATAGGGAGCGATCATTTGCGAGTTTTGGTGTGGTGTATAGGAAATTCCGTGATTTGTTAAACATTTCGTGAAGATCGACTGACGTTTAACAGCTTCAGAAGATGGGAAGGAAGTAGCGTTTGATTCCATCCGTTAGCCATTTCACGTCAGTTACAGTAGTGATAAATACGGAAAGCTTCGGTAGCGGGAGCGCAGTTATCTACTACGTTCAGACAAGAGGATCAGCTAATTAGTTCAGCGAAACTTTGCTGCTATAGCTACGCGGAAGAGAGCTCGTACAATGGGACATAATTATATATATATATATATATATATATATATATATATATATATATATATAAAGATATCATTCGGCTACCAGGGGACGTGAAACCAAACCAGCTCTATTTACACCCATCACTTACGTCACTGATTACGCCAATGGTGTACTAGCAAGTAGAAAAAATACACTATCCGCATTCCGGCAGTTACTCTTTCAGCCCAGCTTAAGCCGGTCAGATCGCATCAACCAGTAGGTCCTTCGGAAGGCGCACCACCATTAGGGGCACGTTTTTCACACAAAATAGGGATTTCGGAACAATGATAAGTCAGGAGCACTTTCCCAAATAATAAGGAAGAAACAGTCCGAGGTTTTAAAAATATTTCAAATCCTTTTAGCCATTGCCAGATACGATTCGACACCCCGGTTCCATTTTAAAGTCCGCTATACATAAACGATTGCCATTTCGCTGAGCAGAATGTTTTTATCATGCAATAACTGCCCATTTTTTCTGTTTGTAAATATAACAGTTAAGTCACTTACAACCAAGCAAGTAACTCGTATTTCACGATAATCTTGGCAGATCAGTTCCGTGAATTTAAAAATTCCCGCCCCAGAAATCCAGGAGGAGGCGCCAATTCAAAAATTTCCAGGTCGGAGCTTACACCGCTACCGTCCATCTGACCTTGACTTTTAAACGTACCGGGAGTCCATTCAAGTCCTCTCCTGAGTTCATTTAAACTCCACACAATCTCTATGTGGTGCATACATTTATCCTATTTTCATCCTACTTTATCTCCCATTCTGAGCCTTTTTATTCAATATTTTCATGAGAGTTTACATATTTCCGTGAATTATATCTGTCCATTCCATCACCTGTATCAACAAGATCATGTACATTGCATGCTTCGGGCGTTTCCGAAATAAACCAATATTATTATTATTATTAAGACAAGGAGAAAAGCCCGTGCCCCGCCGGGTTTTTCACGAGCTCTCAAAGCCGCTTTGAGTTGCCCATAAAAACGTTCAATCAAACCGTTGACAGCCGGATGGTACGCCGTACTTCTCATTTGCACATATCCTAACTTGTTCACCAACGGAGGAAAAGAACCTTGAAATCGGGTTACTCGATGGTTGGTCAATTGAGCAGGGTATCAGAACGGTTGATTCGTCTAAACAAGTGAGTGAATCCCCTAGATAGGGACAAAGGGCCTGCTAGATCGACCTGCACAGTATGAAACAGTGAATGGGGCGTAGCGAACTTGTCGACAGGACGTTTTGTGTGCCTGTGCACTTTGAACCTCCGACTTTCTAGACAATTACATGCCCATTCACTAATATTCTTGTTTATTTTTGGCCACGCAGAACGCTCAGTCACCAGTTAAACCGAGGCCCCTACGCAGGGGTGTGACGAACCATGCAGCGTCTTGAAAGCGCCCTCTTTAAAACCAAAAAGTACAAATCGGCGGGAGTATTTTGCCCTGATGAAGTGAGAGCCACTGTTTCGGGTTCAGTTCATTTCTGCTCAGTTTGCACGGGACAGGAAATGGCCACGGCAAATCCAACGTCCAGAATCCTTTCGATGGTATGCCCACTAATCATGCGCCTACCGCTGCACAGTGTATTTCATCGAATCCTCGCAGGCAAGGAGTATCGATGTCGGAAAGAGCAGCTGAGGCGTAGCTGCTTGACTTCTCGATCATGTAATAACAATATCAGTGGTTGTTTATTTCGGGGACCCCCGAAGCATGCATTGATGCAATGGTTGCTGAGTCAATACCACTGGCCGGTGCGGTGAGAACGATGCGAGAAAGGGCTTCTCCAACCGGGCTGAGCTAGCCCGAGATGTGACATATATCCGCTGTGAACTGGGTGATATCGTGCTGGTGACGGGGTTCCCTAGGCGGATGCATGCCTACAATCGACCGCACATCCAGGCCGACTGACTTGCCGTCCTTGAAGACGGTAAATGTTTCGCCTTCTAGAGTGTTACGGAAATGACGGATGACCAAGCAAACTGCGAGAAGTTCCCTGCCAAATGTAGTGCACGTAGATTCGGCCGGCTGCAGACCTGTGGAGAGGAGAGCTATGAGTTGTCATGAGCCTTGATAATGATAATTATAATTATAATGGTTTATTTTGGATGACCCCGAGGCATGCTGCAACGTAGGATCAAATGGTACAATTGGAAGCAGAGTCCGAATTCCAAGGGGTGATTCAGTTATGTGCACTCCATATGATACAGCAGAAAGTACCTGAGTTACTTTTCATGGCTGCTCCCGGCATATATGAACTCAAGGTCGGGTGGCCAAGCCGGTAGAGTCAGGGCGCATCTGGTCGGAGGTAGTAGACTCTCACTCCAACATTACAAAAACTGGGACTGCGCCACGAAAGAATCAAATAGAATTGACGGGAATTTCGTTCACCTTGAGGAAAAAGAGGTTTTCAAGGGAGAAGTGAACAAGCTATTGCGCTCCGGGGAGTATGGAATGGCTTAGAATTGGTAATCAGACGATGAAAGGAACGTATTTGTTGCTGTAAAACAGCACCAACAGCTACTTGTGAAGCTCTGGTTAATAGTGCCGTGGGAATGTCTGGTAGGAGACGTGCAACAGCAGCCATGTTGCAGATAGGCAGCCTCAGTTCGACGTAAGCACAGGGGGCATTTTCGGGAAATTTGAACTTTTCGGTCTTACGGCGTAGTATTTCGGTGAGAGTTTGCATCAACTGGGCACATTTAGGAACAAGAAGGCGGTAGAAGTGGACCAAACCAATTATTCGTCGGAGCCTTTTGGAGGATGAAGGTTCAGGATTTTCGAGAATCTTCCGCACCTTATGTTCCATGGGTAAAACACCTGCGGCCGATAACTCATGAGCAGGGAAAGTAATACTGTCTTGACCAAGTCAGAATTTCGCAGCGCTCACAGTTGCCCCATGTTGAGAAGGACGTTTGAAGGGTGCTCGTGAGTGTGCAGTTTGTAGTCGTCAGCGGATACCCTAGCGATTAACATACCACCAAAGTAGGTGTCAACCCTTTTCAAACCTTGGCAGACCTGATCCAAAAATAGCTGGAATGTTTGTGCCGCTTCGCGAGGATCAAGTGGCATTCGGAGAAACTCAAGTGGGCCAAAGAGTCTTGTGTACGTGGAAAAGGGGAGCATTTGGGTGCGGTACTATTATTTAGTACCCGATGTAACGCACGTTTGAGCAATGCATAGCCAAAATCGCAACGGATCCAGAAATCAAAAGTCAATTATCCGTGATATTCTACGATACTAGATTATTGAATGAACAATAACACCAAAATGGTACAAACCTCAATATTGAGATCACAAGGACTCAACAAACGAGAAACCGAATTTCAGCTTGCGAGAAAGGAGCACATGCGTCACACAGGTCCAGAACAAGGATATGACAAGGTGGTGTTCTGGGCGCGAACAAACAACAATTGGTCCATAAAAGCAAACAGTTCGTGAAGACACGCCAATAGTGTAAGCAAGTGAGTGGTGCTAAGAAAAACACTTAGTCGCAAAGGTTTTAGGGGGATTTTCCACGACCGGTCCTCACACCCGATGATCGCCACAAGGTCGTCGAGGGTCAGTGGTTTTTCTTGGTGCCATACGTGTTGGAGAAGACGGTGGGCTTTAAGATGGCCTGGTAATACCAAGATCCGGCATGTACTGAAACTCGGGCTCAGCTATTTTTAGTTTGTCGGGTGCCAGGCTCTGGTGTGACAATGAACCAATGGGCCAACTGTGACTACTGTGCAGTACGTCTGTCGACACCCGTGACGGCTATTTAGTAGGTTGCACCTGCCCAAGAACTTCGTGCAGGGGCATATGGTAGCAGTGATGATGAGGGCTTGAGAGAGAGATGGCTCTATTGACTGTATGCCGGTAGGTGAAACGTTCGTTGTCTTATCCGCAATGGAAAAACCAGAGGGATCGGCCGTAGTGCTGAAAAGCCGAAAAAAGTCGACTTCAATGATCTAATATGGGAGGTCAGCAATATTAAATACTCATTGTAGATTACGGCGTAATACGAGGTTCCGTGTTAGTGAATGCATACCGTAGGTCATTGAGGGCGTTTTCCTGGCTACCACCGGTTCAATGTTGGACGGACTGGGGTGGTCTGCGGATCGAGGTTGAATGGTACTTACCTGCGCCCCAGTGTCCACTAAGAATGTTCCTGACATTCCGCCGATCTTAAAAATAGGCGGCTGTAAGAGCAAAGGCCTGACACGCGTGTCGCCAGGGCCGGCCGACTTAAGCTCGTCCCTGGAGCTAAAGTTGATAAGTCTGAGGCCCGGGGCTTTTTGTGCTTTATCATCATGGTTTCTGTAATATCAGCATAAGCCGGAGTTTGTAGGACTACTCTCCATCAAACAGTTGGCACTACTTGCTGTGGGAGATACGGAAGCTGATCGTATCGCGTTCAGCTATGTAATTTAGAGGGAAAGTAACTCCGTCTGCTAAGCTAAAGGCTCTGTGGCGTTACCGTGGTCTACTTCGGGGTCCTTAGCTTTGAGGTGCACGGGGGATAAGGCACGCTCTTGTACTCGATCAGCTGATTCTGTTAACTCACCTGACATTGATTCTTCCCCAATAATGGATAACACAACTTGAAAGCTATCGGGAAGCGCTTGCTTTCGAAGCACATGAAATATTGTGTCGTCCACTCTGAGGTCACAGACCAGTTTAAGCATAAAAAAGGAAGTTGCGTCGGTGTTTGGGTGCCACGGTCACGGAGCCTGATTCACGACGACAATTGTCTGAGCCGATCTTCTAATGACACCAAATCTCACCAGTGGGGCGTCCCACAGTCCATCGTATGGGCTTCCATCAAGTGGATTGCATACGATATCCCTGACTACTGGGGCCGGGGCCGGAGGAAAACGCCCCACCAGATATGTGAACCTGGTAGATTGGCTGGTTATTCCGCCATTCGAAATTGTGCTTCCCCCGAACCAGCCTAAACTCCAGATCCCCGGGTAGGAGCACAGTTATTCTTCAAGTACATCAAACATATGCCGGACCGTCCTACTTTTACTACGTATTCAAAGTCTAATTCTGAAACCTTCGGAAAAATCAGCCATTTCAGCAATGAACTGAAATTGAGATGACATGAGATAACTTGTGATTGCAATAATCGATGAGGTTTTGGAGTACCTTTATCGAAAAAAGCCTAAAAAGTAGTTGAAGATAAGATGATGGAATGGACACACTGCGGGGACGAAAGAGTCCGACGGAGGTTCAGAAACGGTGCTTGCTTGCTGAGACCGCACGGGGCTGTTCTGTATTGCACACAGGGCTAACGAGATAAAATGGCTTAAAGAAGCTGTTGATGACTAAGCTCACGAACAGAATGGCTCATCCTTAGAGAAACGTACATGTGCGGAGATCCACCCCGGCCTCTTTCGCATACTTGTATTGTTCATACTATGCTCTTTATATTACTGGCCCTCGAACAAGTACAGTATGCATCAACCACTACACCGGAACTTTTGTTTACATTTTGCTCGTGTACCGTGGCATAGTTTTGATTCGAACTCAGACTGCCGTGACGGTGGAACCTGAAACTGACCTTTTCTGAACTCTGGTCTTCGTTGCTGAACGTTGTGGCCGTACGGTTGAGGTTTTTACGTAACTCATATGCATATAATTTGTTAATTCAATACCGTAGAATCAGCGGCTCGATCTTCTTCTGAGTTTGGGTTTCGTTAATTTGGCTACGTGCTACGTACGACCAGAATAACCGTTACAGCAGTCAACTTGAAATCGTCACGATGAAATCAGCCAGAAAGGCCAAGGAGAGGACAAAAGTAAGCCGAGGCTGGACAGGAAGTAAAGCTGAAAATCTTTGGTGCATTTTTCAGTGAATCTGACCGCTTGGATATTGTTAGGTCTGCTGGTCCACCCAGTGCAACTTCGTGTTTTCCATCCAATGATATAGAATTTAAACGTGGTGGTATTTGTAGACTTAAAGTAGAATTAGAAAACCAGCTTAGGCAGGCTAGGGGACGAGCTCAGTCTGTCAGGAAAGAACAACTTCGTAGACGGGAGCGAGCAGTGGTTTTGGAAACCTCGGAGCAGGCGACCGTCCAGCCGAGCAACTTCAGGGCACGACTTAAACCGACTTGTGATAGCGGAACACACGCAACTGACTTGCCAAAAGTGGAGTTGTCCGCACTTAATGGAATCGCAGAAAGGTACTGCAAATTCAATAAACAACATGAGAACTCTGTAGATATGAGAATATTTGATCCAGGGCAGGGATACTTGTATATGCTACGTTACTGTCGTGGGAGAGTCAAGGAAGCGATCTACGGGTGCTCGATGCTGGATCCCAAAGGGGGTTAAACCCGAGCACGCAAGGCCATGAAAGACCTGTTTTGGCTACCATTTAAGATCGCTTGGAACTTGATCGATGGTGTACTATCAAGGGCGAGACGTTCCATGAGCGAGTCAGGTTACCTAGTCACTCTGGTGGTAAAAAAGCAAAGCTGAGGCGTCGCCCCTAACCACATAGACTCTCAATCGGACCTGAATGCCCTTAATATATTGGAGACAGTAGTGCGCAGTTTACCCGCGGAACTACAGAGTAGATGGGCCGAGGAATCCGAGAGGATCAGTAGATATTGGCGAGAAACTACGCCGTAGAATCAGCGGCTCGATCTTCTTCTGAGTTTGGGTTTCGTTAATTTGGCTACGTGCTACGTACGATCGGAATAACCGTTGTGGCTATTAGTATGAAAACCGAGGTCGGGCAGAGAGGGCTATTCTGCCGGCCTGCAGAGCAAGAACAGCAAAACGAGGAAGCAACAGGGGAGGTTCGCAGGAAGCTGTACTTGTATGACGGTCGAATCGAAAGCAGCTTGGACAAGAGTGAAATACGAAGCTTATATATGGTGGCAGTAAAGATGATGACTGATAGAAATGAGTGCAGAGTCGCCAACAGAACATCCTCCCTTGCAGGACTGCGTGTAGTCTCGGGCACCCTTCTAAGAAAAAGACACCGCCTGCTCAGAGGAAGTTCAGCTTCTCGCGACGCAAATGGTTGAAGTGCAGAGGGGTAGAAAGTATACACATGGACTCTGTGATCTGAATCTTTTCTCGTTGGAAAGGATACTGCGAGGGGATCTCATAGAAACGTTCAAGGTAATGAAGGGTTTTTTTGGCCTTACACCAGATAGTCTATTTCAAGTGGCTTTAGGTTCCAGAACATGAGAAAACGAAAAGAAGCTGACGAAAGTTCCAGCTGGATTGATGACTAGATCGCACTTTATTAGCAACGGGTATTGGGGGGCACAGTCCCTCAGCCTCTACGATCGCGTTCGTCGGGGAAGTCAACGAGAAAAGACCGTGAAGTGCCAACCGCGTGTATTCTCACGGGGCCTGATTACAGAGACCGCTCGCTAGCGTCTGCCGAGAAAGTGTGTCAGAGGTAGTGCTTGCGGTTGCTGCGTGCGCGAAACGTGCAGTCAAACAAGTGATAGACAGAGTGTGATCGGCCGATCAATATGCAGGGTAGTCATCTTCGTCGACAGAATGGCGGATTTTCGCCGAAGCAACTAATCCTGATTGTGCTACATGTAACGACCGGTAGTGGAAAATCCCCCTAAAACCTTTGCGACTAAGTGTTTTTCTTAGCACCACTCACTTGCTTACACTATTGGCGTGTCTTCACGAACTGTTTGCTTTTATGGACCAATTGTTGTTTGTTCGCGCCCAGAACACCACCTTGTCATATCCTTGTTCTGGACCTGTGTGACGCATGTGCTCCTTTCTCGCAAGCTGAAATTCGGTTTCTCGTTTGTTGAGTCCTTGTGATCTCAATATTGAGGTTTGTACCATTTTGGTGTTATTGTTCATTCAATAATCTAGTATCGTAGAATATCACGGATAATTGACTTTTGATTTCTGGATCCGTTGCGATTTTGGCTATGCATTGCCCAAACGTGTGGTACGCTACATATGCGGAGGTTGCGTCAACGTCTGTCACTTAGCTCAACGGAACAAAATGCCGCCGACTCCAGAAACTACCTAAGCCTGCCCGCAACAAACTGGATCCAGTTTACACTGATGTGGCCCAGCCAAGGCAGGACAGTGTCAGGTACAATACCCAGCCAACGGAGCACCATCGTGGAGCTCAAACGCCTCCCCAAAGGACGAAGGTTTTCTAACCGGGGCCACGCACCTCACTATGGATTGACTTTTTTAGCTATAGGATTATTACTCTGTGGAACGCACTTCTTTCAGATATTGTTCTCTTGAAAGACAAAACTATCTTCAAGAAAAAGCTAGACTTCTACCTGGGTTTCTTCCAATAATTCCTTGTCAAAAAAGCGAAATGAATGTCTTTCATTGCACACATGTTCATGAATGTCGCATCCCCACTCCGCTTAAGGCATTGCCCACAGTGAGACGCTGCGTGATTTTATGTGTATTTTGTTTCTGCTGCCGCCCCCGCTCCCCACCCCGCTCCCCCTTGCTTCCTTTTACTCTCATTTCAGCTAGGTGAACCCGACAGACGATCAGTGATTTCCTCGAGAACCAGGACAACTGGGCTCAGGGCCTCGAACCCGTGTTGTACTTCAAGACTTCAAAATAGTCCTATGCATGCGGCAACCGAAGGTACCCTCAAGGCTGATTAGGAATTTTGGTAGTATGGACATAGATAGGCTTCGTAATAGGGCGATGGGTTTGACCTGGGACGCGCCAGAGGAGGCTACTGTGGAGGAGCGCTGGCAGGCCATAGAGGGATCCCTGACTGCCCTACAGGAAGAGTTCGCACCCTTAAAAAGAACGAGTGGGGAGGGCAAAACCATGTGGTGGAAGGCTGCAATAGCCAAGGCCATCAGACGTAGAAACCGCTCTTGGAACCAGTACAAAGCTTCCGGCAGTCAGTTAGCCTAGAACCGCTATACGAAGCTGAGAAACGAGACTGCAAGCCTTTTGAGAACTTCCAAGCGAGAATTTGAGCTCAAATTGGCCCAGTCTGAGGGACAACAGCCGAAGAAGTTCTACAGCTATGTACAGTCTAAAGGCTCAACGAGAAATTCCGTAGGTCCGCTATCCACTAGAGACTATGGTATTGTCACTGATGACCAGGGCAAAGCAGACGCCCTGGGGGAATACTTTGGTAGTGTACATAGGATAGATAGTGGGGTACGAGTAGATCTGGCTCTGGTGCATCCTCCTCAGTTAAACGAGCTAGATCTCTCAGAGGAATGAGTGCGTAAGTACTTACAGGAGTTAAACAGCCACAAGTCAGCGGGCCCAGATGGCATTCATCCAGCTATTATCAAGCCTTTGGCGGATATAATAGCTCCATCTGTATGCGGACTGTACAGATCCAAGTTGCACCAGGGTAAGCTGCCTGAGGACTGGAAAGTCGCGGCAGTCGTGGCAATACATAAGTGTGGGCCTAAGTCGGACGTGCAGAACTACAGGCCGGTAAGCCTAACTAGCATTCTATGTAAAGTCCTCGAGAAGATCATCCGTGCCCATATCTGCCAGCACTTACTGCAGCACTCCATGCTAAGCCCGGCGCAGCATGGATTCCTGAAAAATAGATCTTGCCTGACCAATCTCCTGTGCTTCTTAAATGAAGTAACTGGACGACTGGACGAAGGTAAGGCAGTTGAAGTATGCTACCCCGACTTTAGCAAGGCGTTCGACTCCGTTAATCATCGTCTTTTGCTGTACAAGATGGAGACTTTCGGTAAAGGTGGGCCAGTATATAGGTGGCTGGTGGACTTCCTCTCCCGCAGGACGTTTCACGTCAAAGTGGGGGACAGGCTCTCCAGTTTGGTGAACGTCACCAGTGGTGTACCTCAGGGATCCGTCCTACGCCCGGTCCTATTCTTGTTATTTATTAATGACCTAGCATCCACCCTTCAATCGCCCAGCTTTATTTCTGCAGATGATGTGAAGATTGTTGGATTTAAGGGTAGGGCAGACTTGGGCAGGGAAATAGGTACCGTCGTGGACTGGGCATACAAATGGGACTTACCTCTGAACGCTCAAAAAAGCCATTTGTTGTCAAGGGTAACAGAGAGCCTAACCGTCGCTCATGATCAAGGGCTGTTCACCGTAGAGGCAGCTCGTAGGGTTACAGACCTGGGGATCATCATGAAAAGTGACTTCAAATGGTCGGGGCAGTGCAACGCTGCTGCACATAAGGCTCGTGGGGAGCTCTTTAGACTGCGATCAGCTTTGTATTGCCGGAAGCTGGAGGTATCCGTACCTATTTACATGGCTATAGTACGACCTCACCTAGAGGGTAGCGTGCAGGCTTGGTCACCCTCCCACAAAAAGGACGCCGACTGCCTAGATAAAGTCCAACGTCTCGCCACGCGAATGGACGAGGGGCAGAGGGGTAAGACTTACGAGCAGAGACTCTGTGACCTGAATCTCTTCTCGTTGGAAAGGAGGAGAAGTCGAGGGGATCTCACAGAAACGTTCAAGGTAATGAAGGGCATTTCTGGCCTTACACCAGATAGTCTATTCCAAGTGGCCGTAGATTCCAGAACAAGGGGACATGAAAAGAAGTTGATAAAAGCCCGATCTAGGTTGATGGCTAGATCGCACTTCTTCAGCGACAGGGATGTGAACAGTTGGAACGGTCTGCCTGGTGAAATGGTAGATCTGCAGACGGTCAAATCCTTCAAAGGTGCCCTAGATCACAAGTGGTACGAGATCTTTCCTTGTAGTGAGCCTTGAGTATATCAACTAGATGGATGACGGGTAGCACTGTGGTCCTTCTGGAGTATGTTTTAGCAGACTTTTTCCCTCATTACGTACTGTCTCAGTGAACGCTCGCGATGCATAATGTCTCTCGCAGTTGAAGTGCGATGAGGTTTTCCGTTTCCCTTTCATAATTGGCGAGGGTTCGACGAAATACACTCGGCAGTGGTGGGTGCACATCTGGTGTGCATACCATCGAAGGAATTCTGGGCGCTCGACTGGCCGTGGCCATAATCTATCCTGTGCAAACTGAACTGAACTGTAGGCGCATTCTAGACGAACGCGCACGCCTCTTTGCTGGATATAAAGCCACAGGCTTTGCCCGTGATGCAGAAGACTTCAGGATCATACGGAACATATGCAAAGACAAGACTAGGTCCTATCAGAATGCAGTCCAACGATCTGTACTTGATCGAGCACGGACCAATAAGGCCTTTTTTGTTTCAGTACATGCGCCGTCTTAGGGGTTCAGCTCTGATGCCATTAGCTCTCAAAGATAGTGCCGGACCTCCAATCTCTTCCCCTAGCCAAGTAGCCGAGGCATTCAGCTCCTACTTCCGTACAATTTTTAGCTCCATTCCCATATCATCCCACCCTACCATGCATCCGTTATCTCTGACCACTACCCTTAACCGCTTCACTATTCACATTGGTGCAGTCGCCCAAGGTTTCCGATGGCTCAGCCAATATTGCTCTATGGGTCCTGACCCAATCCGCCCCCGTATTCTCAAGGAAGCCGCGGATACATTAGCTGCTCCTTATGCCTCGCTTTTTCAGCGATGTGTTGACGATGGAGTTTTCCCCCGTAACTGGAAAAAAGCAGTGATCGCACTCATCTATTAGAAGGGTAGTAGACATCTTGCTTCTAGTTACAGACCCATAAACCTCACTAGCATCCCCAGCAAAATTTTCGAGGGAATTCTTAAGAGTGAGACTCTTTCCCATCTTCATAGAAATAAGATCCTCTCCCCGTCCCAACGTGGGTTTCTTCCTGGCAGATCTTGCATCACCAATATGCTTACTGTCATGGATAGTCTAACGAAAGCCTATGATGATAGCCAGCTCTCACACGCTGTATTCATCGATTTTGCTAAGGCCTTCGATAAGGTCCCTCATGTCCCTCTTCTTTATAAGCTGCAGACATACGGGATAACAGGCTCCATGTTGGCCATCCTACGTAGCTTCCTTACCGACCGCACCTTTGTGGTTAAAGTCGGGAATGTTTTGTCTCAACCCTCCCCAGCAACAACTGGGGTCCCCAAAGGGTCGGTCTCAGGTCCTCTCCTTTTCCTGATTTATATAAACGATCTACCGACAGCCCTTCCTGCGAACATTGCCATGTACGCAGATGATGTAACCCTCTGGAGTTCACGCGTTGAAGACCTGCAAATTGCAGTTTATGAAACAAAACGCTGGTCCGAGGATTGGAACCTCCCAGTTAATGATGACAAATGCGTGAGCATGTCTTTCGGCAGACAGACTGGTCACACGTTTTCCATTAACGGAGCAACCACACTGCCAAGGGTTGACCGACACAAGGTGCTCGGTTTCTGGTTAGATTGTAACTTATCCTTCTCTCATCATCACCAACTTGCGAGCAAGTCTGCCTTCCGAGTCCTAAATATTATTCGAAGGTCCTTCCCGCGCATATCTAAGGATGATTTCCCCATAATTTTCGGCACGTATATCCGACCTCTGCTGGAGTACGGTAGTCAGATAGTGCACTCTGGTCTTGTCCGAGACCTCGAGATCCAAGAAAGAGTTCAGCGGGCCTCCACCAAGGCAGTAAGGGGTCTATCCCACCTACCTTATCCCGTCCGCCTCTCACTCCTCAACATCTATCCCCTTGACTTAAGACGCGTAAGAGGTGATCTGTTTTTGATGTTCCACCTTTTCGAAACAGGTCAAAGTGATTGCTTCTTCTCCGTCTGTCCAGCCTCTTCTCTCTGTGGTCACAGCAGAAAAGTTTTCAAACCGAGGCCACGTACTTCACCAAGGATTAACTTTTTTAGCTATAGGGTTATTACTGTGTGGAATGCACTTCCGGAAGATATTGCTCTCTCGCAGAACAAAACTATCCTCAAGAAAAAGCTAGACCTCTACCTGGGTCTCTCCCAATAATTCCCTTTGTCAAAAAACAAACAAAATAGTTGACTTTTATTGCATATATGTTCATGAATGCCGCACCCCCACTCCGCTTAAGGCACTGTCCACAGTGTGACACTGCATGATGTTGTGTATCTTGTTTTCGCTGCCACCCCCAACCCCCCCTCCGCCGTTTCTTTTTACTCTCGTTTCAGCTCGGTGAATCCGACAGAAGATCAAAGATTTCCTCAAGAACCGGGACAGTTTGGCTGATAGAGTCTGTTCTTCAGCGTGGAGTATCCTGGGGCCGATAACTCGTTCATTCGGCCATCTCTCACTCAACGCCTTCAAGGTGCTGTATGCAACCCATGTGCGTCCCAGGTTGGAATACGGGGGGCCAGCAGTTTTCCCTTGTACGTTGGCAGAGGTGGCAAAGTTGGAAAGAGTACAGAGAGGCGCAACCCGCCATATCGGAGGGCTACTTGGGGTCAGTTACGAAGAGCGGCTGAAGATCACAGGGCTGTTTCCAGTGGCCTATCGAAGAGTCCGGGGAGACCTGATCTTCACCAGGCGTGTCATCAGAGGCGACTTCGGTCCAGAACTACGTGCAGAGCTCCCTCTCCGCGGACATGGCCGTACGAGGGGAGACCCGCTAACTCTAAAGAAACTGCACTCGGTGGGCCTCCCTCTGGTGTACCGTCTATCTCGGAGGGTGACCAATCTATGGAACTCGCTGCCAGCCGAAGTGGTGGAAGAGCCCAACGACACATTGTTCAAGCGACTTCTGGACGTATTTCTAAAGAGGTGGTGGGAGACACACATGAGTCTACATCACTGAGCTGTGGTGAGGAGGCTTACACGGGAGAGATACCCTCTGCCTCTATTGTGAAGAATGAATGAATGAATGAATGAAAGCCTCGAACCCGTGTCCTCGTTATGGGCAGGTTGTTGGCATCCATGCTGGTGTTCGGTTAATAAAAAGAAAATCACGCAGTGTTGGGAGCTACGGAAACGCGCCGACAACACAACTATCTGGACACACGATTGGCTCTAGCCACACCAAGTCCTGTGCAAACTGAACTGAACTGAACTGAACCCGTGTAGTACTTCAAGACTTCAAGACAACTTTTGAGGCGGTTGTGCGGTTAACGATTCTCTCCGTGCTCCTGTGCTCTTTATCGTCTGTTTTTGTCTTCACAACATTTAAATATAATCTGCGGAATAAATTCATCATTGGCTAGTAAAAACAGCGTTGCCCTAACGAATTCGTAGTTCCTTTGATCTTGAACTTCGATCGAGCCTCGTGAAGCGCTTTAAATTGCTTTATAAAGTAGTACCAAGTAACAAGGTATCGAGTTCGGTTCAGTTTAGTTCAGTTTACACAAGACAGGTTATGGCCACGGCCAATCAAGTTCAGTTCAGTTCAGTTCAGTCTGCACAGGACAGGTAATGGCCACGGCCAATCGAGCGTCTAGAATTCCTTCGATGGTATGCACACCAGTTATACACCCACCACTGCCGAGTGTATTTCGTCGAATCCCCGCTAAAAATGAGAGGGAGACGGAAAACCTCATCGCACATCAACTGCGAGAGACATTATGCATCAAGCGTCGAGAATTCTTTCGATGGTGTGCGGACCAGTTGTGCACCTATAGAAGACGTTCGAGAGCGGCCGGTGAACGTGTCTCCTATTGGGTCTAGCAGCGGAACACCAACGTTATCCCCTCTATCAAACGGATAGAGAAGACACAAGTCGGTTCACAGATGCGAGGTGTATTCTATATATCGTGGCACCGAAACAATACCGATACGAGAGAACACCGAACGGAAAACGAAACGAAACCCAACGGCTGTGCAGAAAGCGAACCGCGAGCGTGTACAATCGGCGAGCGACCAAAAGTGAAAGTGATTCAAAACGAGGTCGACGGAAACCTCAGAAAAGCCAGTCCAGTAAAACGTATGCAACCGGACAACGCTATGAGGTCGATGTCAAACGTCGGAAAAGATCGTAGAGAAAATAGATCCAAAATGGTGTCCAGGAAGCAGTCATTTTCTCAGAACGATCGAGGTCGCTGCACACCCATGGGTGCATAACTGTGCCGTGGTTCACCGGTGCACCATTGTGCACCACTGTGCAGTGGCCACCGCGCAGTGTATTTCATCGAGTCTCCGCTAAAAATGAGAGGGAAAAGTAAAACCTCCCCTTGTAGCAAAACCGGTGCAAAACTGCTCCGAAACCGATCGGTTTTACTATTACGGCAATCGGTTTTCGGTCGGTTTGTTTAGTAGCCATTTCACACGGATCAACATTCAATTGCTACGAAAGAAATCGACGAACGGAATAATGTGCAGTGCTTAGTTGGTATTTCATTTAAATATATTAGTTTAATTCACGGAAATGCCCTGAAATACCTCGGTATAGATTGCTCTATTTTATTCCCTCGAAGTGGGTAAAATAAGAACAATTATTGGAAAATCATAAATTAGGGAACAAATGAGTATCGTAATAATTAACTTGGGAATAGCGACAGAAATTAACGAAGCACATCACGTATTTCTAACGATCGGCACAAACCGCTCTGAAAGCGTCCAGGAGACGGGTCAGAAACTGGTCGAAAACCGATCGGTTTCGGGGCGGTTTTTGGCTGGTTTCTGAGTGGTTTGTGCCAGTCGTTTGGAGTACGTGATATACTTCGGTAATTCCTTTCACTAACCCAAATTACGTGTTATGATGCCCATTTCTATCTTATGATTTTCCGATAATTGTCCTTACTTCACCCATTTCGAGGGAATAAAATAGAGCAATCCATACCGAGGTTTTCAGGGCATTTCGCCGAATGAAACAAATGCATTTAATTAAAATGCCACTTAAGCATTGCACATCACTTGGGTCATCAATTTCCTTCGTATAAATTCAATGTTGATCCGTGTAAAACGGATACTGAACAAACCGACCGAAAACCAATGCTACGAACAGACTGGGTGCTCCACGAGTCATGGCACATCAACTGCGAGGGACATATCGCATCGTGAGCGTTCACCGAGACAGTATACAACAAACAAAAACGTCAACAACACACCTCAGACGGACCACAGTGCCACCCGTCATTCATCTAATGAACATACTCAAAGCTTACTACCGGGAAATATTTCGCACCACTTACGATCGAGGGCACCTTTAAAGGACTGGACTGCAGTCCTATCACTCCACCAGACAGTCTGTTCCAACTGTTCACTACCCTGTATAGTGATCGGCCGATCACACTCTGTCTATCACTTGTTTGACTGCACGTTTCGCGCACGCAGCAACCGCAAGCACTACCTCTGACACACTTTCTCGGCAGACGCTAGCGAGCGGTCTCTGTAATCAGGCCCCGTGAGAATACACGCGGTTGGCACTTCACGGTCTTTTCTCGTTGACTTCCCCGACGAACGCGATCGTAGAGGCTGAGGGACTGTGCCCCCCAATACCCGTTGCTAATAAAGTGCGATCTAGTCATCAATCCAGCTGGAACTTTCGTCAGCTTCTTTTCGTTTTCTCATGTTCTGGAACCTAAAGCCACTTGAAATAGACTATCTGGTGTAAGGCCAAAAAAACCCTTCATTACCTTGAACGTTTCTATGAGATCCCCTCGCAGTATCCTTTCCAACGAGAAAAGATTCAGATCACAGAGTCCATGTGTATACTTTCTACCCCTCTGCACTTCAACCATTTGCGTCGCGAGAAGCTGAACTTCCTCTGAGCAGGCGGTGTCTTTTTCTTAGAAGGGTGCCCGAGACTACATGCAATCTTCCAATTGAGGTCTTTCTGTAACCATGTAAATAGGTAAGAAGATTTCCGGTTGCCCGCAAAACGATGCTTATCGCAGTCTAAAGAGCTCACCGCGAGCCTTTTGTGCAGTAGCGTGAAATCACTGCTCATAATGACCCTGAGGTCCTTAACCCTGCTGACCGCTTCTACGGTGTACAGCCCTTAGTCATGAGCGACAGTTAGGCTTTCTGTTGGCCTTGACGAGAAATGGCGTTTTCCAGCGTTCAGCGGCGAGCCTCACTTGTATGTTCAGTCCAGAACGGTGCCTATATCCCTGTCTAAGCCGACCCTACCCTCAGGTCGAACAACGTCCACGTCATCTGCAAAAAATAAACTAGGTGGTTGAAGGGCGGATTCCAGGTCGTTAATAGACAACAAGAATAACATTGGGCTTAGGAAGGATCCCTGATTTACATCACTGGTGACATTCACAAAGCTGGGGCACCTGTTTCCTACTTTGGCGTAAGACGTCCCGAGAGTAAGTCTACCAGCCATCTATATACTGGCTCACCTGTACCGAATGTCTCCATCTTGCACAGCAAAAGACGATGATTAACGGGGTCAAACGCCTTGCCAAAGTCAAGGTAACATATCTCAACTTGCTTACTTTCATCCAGTCGTCGAGTCACTTCATCTAAGAAGCACAAGAGATTGGTCAAGCAAGATCTATTTTTATGGATCCATGCTGGACTGGGCTTAGCATGCAATGCTCCAGTAAGTGCCGACAGAATTGGGCACGGATGATCTTCCCAGGAACTTTACATAGGATGCTAGTTGGGCTTAGCGACCTGTAGTTATCTATAGCCGACTTAGGTCCACTCCCGTGTATCGACACGACGGTCATGATTTTCCAGTCCTGAGGCAGCCTACTCTAGTCCAACGTGGATCTGTACAGCTTGCATACCGATGGAGCCGTAATTTTCGCGGACGCCTTGATGGTAGCTGGGTGGATGCCATCTGGACCCGCTGACTTGTGGTTTTTTAATTCCCGTAGGTATTTATGCACAATTCCCTCTGAGAGATTTAGCTCGTTTAACTGCGGAGGATGGTGCACTGAGACCAGGTCGACTCGTACCCCACTATGTAATCTATGTACACTATCAAAGTATTCCACACCCGCCTGATTTCAGCTTGTGTGCCAAAGAAAACACGGCCCACTCGAGGAGGGAGGGGTTGAAAGTCCGAGTCCATGATTTGCTTTTGAGCGCAAGACAAGAAGGTTGCCAAAGCCAAAGCAGGTGGTTTTCTTGGGGGTCCATAACCGGAGCCTTTAGCTAACCGAAGCCTAACCCGCAGGGTAGTGGGACGAAACGTGGGGTCCGTAACCCACTGAGGGCCGATGACTGAATGTTCAGTTCATACGCTTTTCCAATGAGGCCAAACAATCTGGGTGCCCAGTGCACCATCATCATCATCGTACAGCGGTAAACAGTAGGGCAAGCCCTACTGACCACTGCCTTTTTCACCATCTTGCACGTTGAATTAAAAAGCATGAATACACAAGATGGACGGGGAATGGGCCTACACGGGTGGGAAATGGAAAGAATGCCCTAATAGCCTACACACGGAATACACAGTCCAACTGTACAAACTCACATTGGTCAGTCATTCTGATTCGACAGAAAGTGCTAACACGATCGCCACTGTTCACGGTTCCCTGCCATATCCTTCAGTGTCCCCAGCCAACTGGTAGACGGATCTTTTGGACCCCAATCACGAAGACGTGAAGCACCTACTTTTCCTAAGTTTGCTGTACATTTTCTCATTCCTCGCTGCCACGTCATCTGTTGACCTCCACGTGGTTTTTTCCACTCCTGAAGAGGAACGGAGAATAGGACGCGATGCGGTAGACGTGTGTTTTCCATACGTAACACGTGCCCCAACCAACGAAGTCTACTAAGCTGGATACGCTGGAACAAGACGTTCTCCGAATTAGTACCCAATACTCGATTTCTGACCTCATCATTGCTCACTCGGCCATTCCACCCAATCTTAGCGATACTACTCAAACATCGGTGGTCGAAAACCTCTAGACGACGAATATCTTCAGTACGCAGACTCCAAGTTTCGCAACCATACAACAAAAACTGAACGCACTGCGGCACAGTACACACGACCTTTCAACTTCAGTGAAATATCAGGTCGGCGCCACAAGTGCTTCAGTCCAGCGTACGCCGCTCGAACCTTGGATATGCGCGTGCTCACCTCTACTACAGTGCTCCCATCCATCTTCAAGCTGCTGCCGAGGTAACTGAAGAGGTCGACAACTGACAGCACCTCCCCATCGAGCATCAAGCTCGGAATCGTTGACGTCCAGTCTTGTAACATCACCTTGCACTTTGCAGGTGCAAAGCGCATGCCGAATGGAGCTACAGCTCTTGCGAGTCTATCTAGTGCACATTGAACATGTTCCGTGGATTCGAAAAAACAGACAACGACGTCTGCTTAATCTAGGTCACATAGCTTTCCACTATTTCCTAGTTCGACGCCTACATCCTGAAGATTTTGCAACGCACTTTCCATTATTTCGTCCATGACGAAGTTGAACAGGAATGGAGACATGGGACATCTCTGTCGAACACCACTGGCCGTTTCGAACCGACCGGATAGTTCACCGTAAACTCTAACGCGGCCAGAAGTATGAGAATATAATGATCTCATTAGGTTCACGAACTTCTGGGGCATACCTTTTCGATGAAAAACACTGAAAAGCGCTGTTCAATCAACTGAATGGAAGACACCTTTCAGGTCTAAGAAAACCGTTATTGTCGGTCGACGGTGCGTGTGACGCGTTTCAAGTAGCCGGCGAAGAGTAAATCCTCGACCTGGTCGGAATCCAGCCTGCTGTTCGCGGGCATTCCTCTCGCTGGCGAGTGTAAGACGCTGCAGCAGAATCGAGGCTAATACTTTGGTGACTATCGGGATTAAGCTAATCCCACGATGGTTACTACAGTCATTGCGTATTCTCTTCTTGAAGATGGGAACAATCAACGCTCCTCGTTCCAAATGTTACGGAGCAAGATGGTAAGTGATTTTACCAAAATATTTCCACCCAGTTTGAGAAGAACTGAGGAAAGTTCGTCGGGACCTGCCGCTTTTCTCTCGCTTTAGTAATCGAATGCATGACTCTACTTTCACTTCTGATGGGGGTTCAAGTGATACCACCCAAGGAGTCGCAGTTGTTGACACAGGAGTAACTACGCTAGCGCGCGGCCAGCCGAACTGTTCCTTGAAGTATTCGGCCCAACGATTAAGCCTTTACTGTTTGCTATGGATGGGTTCTCCATTTCTATCTCAAATCGTTTCACTGACCTGGATGCGCCGTCCACCGGTGTCACGAGTAAGTTTGAACAGTCTTTGACTGTTACCTGAAGCAGCTGCTATTTCCACTTCTTCGGCTACCTTGACCCACCAATTTTCGCGACCATTCTTAAGGCTTTTCGTAACTTGCCTTTGTAGCTTTCTCCGCATCTTATTCATCTCCTAACAGTTCGAGAGCGGACGTTTTTGCAGCATTATACTCAACGATTCCTGCAAGATTCAGTGTATTTGATGGACAACGGATCTAGGACCACAGGTGAAACCTGCTGCCACGTGCATCGCCTGTTTGATTTGAGCCCAATGCTCATCTACATTACTGTTCGTCGTAGATCCTAGCTCATGTGCTAACTTCTGCTCATACCGGGTGCGTAAATCTGGATCACACAAACGTTGCACGGCTAACCGAGTTTGCGGTTTGCGACGATGACTATGGAGCTGGAGAGATAACCGCGTTAAAACTAATGCATGGTCCGACTCTACGTACGTGGTCCAGTAAGATCTACAGTTCTGAACAGAACTGCGCCACCGGCAGCTTACGGCGATATGATCAGTCTGGTTTAGAGTACCTGAAGAGTTAGAGCGCCATGTTGCTGTGTGACGCGAGCTGTGTCGGAAATTGGTGCTAGACAAGAACAATCAATTGTCTGTACAAAACTGGAGAAGCCTAGCCCCGTTATCTGGACGCTCAGCGGATAAAGCACAACGGCCACCTAAACAAGCTTCTGACACAGTAAGTTTGCCAACTTGTGCATTGAAGTCACCAGCTAGCACTACAATGTCAGAACCTTTACTGCTGCGAACGACAGTGGCGAGGGCATCACAGAACTCATCTTTGTGCGCGTCTGAGCTGCAGTTTGTTGGGGCGTTCGCCGAGATCACAAACAAATTGCGCTTAACACAACCATCCTTTCGAACGCCGACTGACCCTTGGAGTCTCACAGCACATAAACGACTGTTAACAGGAATCCAGTCTAATAGGGCAGCCTCAGCCTTGTCAGTCAAGACTATTCCTACACCACGTTGACCCACAGCTCTAGCCTCTTCGTCTCCTGAGGTGCGGAGAAAATACCTCGATGAGATACCAGGAGCAGTTAGTTGAATCACACTACTCGAATCGTGGATACGTGTTTCACTTAAGCAGCAGACATCAATCTTCAGAGCGTCTATTGTGAGGGCTAAGTACGCCTGCTGACCGGCCTGCATGAGAGTACGCACGTTGAAGGAGACGAGATTCAGAGGCTAACGAGGCTTTAAAAAATGTGAGTTACCAGACAGAGGATTATTCCTGACACTATTTGACAGTGAATCGTTGCGAGTATCAGCCATGTTGTCAGTGGGGGCATTATGGGTGGATAGAGGAAGCAAAACGAGGTGTTTGGGGACAGAAGACAAAGGTTGAATAAAAGAGAGGGAACTCTGAGCAGTAGTCCACTTATCACTACCCACCCCGCTCGATGCAATGGGCAGCGCGGTCCCGATTATCCTTCGCGACAACCGATGCAGTATTGAATTCTTTGTGTTCGTGCAGTTCATGGGAGATGTTGGACGGGTACTGCTAGGGTGTCCAGCCACAAAGCAGGAGAACGATTAGGGTCTTCATCCAAAGCCTTTAGTTCTAACAAGAACCTATCCGCAAGGCAGAGGGATGGCTTAGTGGAAGCCCATTTGCTTGGAACAATTATTCTCCCACTGATTTTGCCGATTGAGTTGCCAGCTCAAATCGACCCCCAACCTGGAGGACCAGGAGACTGGACTTTGTCTGACCTCTACCCATTGACTTGTCAGGTATGATTGCATTTCCGGCTTAAAGAAGCCATCCTGTATAGCCTTTTGTGTCATAGAGGCGCGCAAGCCATCACACTACGTCAAAGTTCAGTCTCGTCGTGATGCCACTGATGACCAGGGCAAAGAAGACGCCCTGCGGTAATAGTGTACATAGATTACATAGTGGGGTAGGAGTCGACCTGGTCCCAGTGCACCATCCTCCGCAGTTAAACGAGCTAAATCTCTCAGAGGGAATTGTGCATAAATACCTACGGGAATTAAAAAACCACAAGTCAGCGGGTCCAGATGGCATCCACCCAGCTACCATCAAGGCGTCCGCGAAAATCACGGCTCCATCGGTATGCAAGCTGTACAGATCCACGTTGGACTAGAGTAGGCTGCCTCAGGACTGGAAAATCATGACCGTCGTGTCGATACACGGGAGTGGACCTAAGTCGGCTATAGATAACTACAGGTCGCTAAGCCCAACTAGCATCCTATGTAAAGTTCCTGGGAAGATCATCCGTGCCCAATTCTGTCGGCACTTACTGGAGCATTGCATGCTAAGCCCAGTCCAGCATGGATCCATAAAAATAGATCTTGCTTGACCAATCTCTTGTGCTTCTTAGATGAAGTGACTCGACGACTGGATGAAAGTAAGCAAGTTGAGATATGTTACCTTGACTTTGGCAAGGCGTTTGACCCCGTTAATCATCGTCTTTTGCTGTGCAAGATGGAGACATTCGGTACAGGTGAGCCAGTATATAGATGGCTGGTAGACTTACTCTCCTACGGGATGTTTTACGTCACTTATGTGCATTTCAAGGCGAGTTCAGGACGGGTTGCCATCTGGGAGCCTAAAACACCCACCCCCGACCATACTGAAGGATCTGGGAGCTTGAGTTTTGTTGATTCTTGTTTATTCTGTTCGGCTTGGTATGCTGGAGCTAATTAATGACTTGCTTCGAAAAGGTTTTTCTGGTTTCCTAACAGTGTTTAGAAATGCACACGGTTACGTTGCGTAGAGAAGCCTTGAGCATATTTGTGGTATAGAATAGGAGGTAAAACTTATACCACTTCTGGGAGAACGTGAGATATTTACAGATATGAAGACAAAAAGCGGGAGTCACCATGAGCCACGTACACTCTGTTTCGCAACGCAGCCATTTCCACGGCAACTGCTGCTTCACCTGGCTGCTGCTTTTATGTTTCTGCTATTACTTGGTGGCACTTCACCAGGCGCTCGAACCGGATGGTTTACATCCAGCAGTTCTAACACCATTGACCAACGAACTCGCTTCATCTTTGATCCACGTTTTTATCGTATTGCTACAACTGGGACGTCTATCAGTTGACTGGGAAGCTGATTGTCTGCCTACTGTATGGTATAGGCGAGCGTCACCTTCATTGACGGAGATTGTCGGGGAAGATTCGCACCAGTGCGTATTTGGGACCACATAGAAACCCATATGTGTAGATGCCGACTGAACATAGACTCTATCCAAAGTAGTGTGTTTTACATGTTATTAGAAGAAAGCGGTTGGTGGATGCTCTGGCGAGTGGCAGCAGTGAAAACGCCGTTTTTTTATGAATTCCACCAAAGCCTTCGATAAAATTTCTCGTGACCAGCTGTTGATAAAAGCCAGGGCTTTTAGCTTCCAAAGGTTGTCACTTCACTGGATAGTGGATTTTCTAAAAGGGGTGGGGCTGGGGGCGTCTCCGGGAGATTTACCCGACCAGTGTCACACTGCTGTGCTACCGCCAACGGTGGCCTCCGACAGGCTAGCGATAATTGCAACCTTGATTGATAGAGTTAATTTTCGCTTCTTGAGTGTATGCTTAGCATAATTGCGCAATGAAAACTAAGCCATGCGACTAATAAATCCTCACTTTTCGAAGACAAATACGTTCATCCGTGAATATCTCGGCACTTTAGGTGAAGTTTGTACTGTTGTTGCTCATGGTTGGCATACTTTTTCGGACGCAAAAATGAAGTTCTTTTGGAATATCATAAACAATAGGAAGCTTTTTGGTGAAGTGGATTGATTTTGCAGATTCTGTTGATTATAGAACCGCCGCGTCGTCCACGTTGGTCACGAGGACGTATTCTGACTAACTAAAGTGCTTGTAATTCGAAATGACAGTGCAGTTTCGTCTTATAGTGCTATCGTGACGTCACGTTCCACCATGAAACACGGATTGATAATTTTTAACATTTTGTCAAAGTCGATTGACTCACAAAGAGTAACGATGAATGGCAAAGTGGATTGCTTATTGTGCCTCTCTTTTTCATTGTAACATCTTATATGAGGCTCTGGTAGTCTTACGTACATTAAGATATTACCACGCCCTGCGTTCCCAACTGTTTTTCTAGCCTAAGTAAACGGCCACTTTATTCAGCGGTAGATAGAATTGTATTGTATATTTGTACAATCACCTTAAATAACGTTTCCTTTGAAAATGTAACGAAACACGTTCGTTTTTGTGGGTGGTCCTTGAACTTCTGTTATTGGAAACAAGCAGAATGTCATTTGTTATGTCATTTCAGTGTATCAACACGGACCAGCGCACAAAACTTTCACCATTATAAGGCCGCTGTTGTTGTATACAAGTACAGGTACGGATAAGTGAATTTACTGTGAATATATAATGCATTTATCCACTCAGTTAATAGCGTAAAAGTATATATATATATATATATATATATATATATATATATATATATATATATATATATATAATTAGTGAGAGAGAAAAAATGCTGATTTCGTTTTGCCTTTCATCGTACACTTTTGATACTTTTTGCCATTTTTCTTCTTCTTCTCGGAATGACATTTTCGTGATTATGAGGCATGAATGCTCGACACACAAACCGCAAAGAACTCGTGCCACTGACTTCTATTCTCAGCCATGTCCCTCAACGTCTCTAAAGAACGACAATCATACCTTGGGCCCCAACCAGGGAAGCGGGAAACACCAACCGAAGCCAATGGTGATACTGGTGTCTTGTAATTTTCCTTGTGTGTTTACCTTGTTTTGTTTACACATCTTTCATTGTACCAATTTTTGTTTCAGATCATGCATGTTCATTATTGGTCAAGTAAAACGTAACATTCCTACCGCCGAATCTCGTTTTCTCTGATAAAGCTATCATTGTCTGTTGTGAACCGTACCTGTCAATTTACCTGACTACTAAAATCATGAGCCGTTATCTACGACGAGGCAAATTCGACACCAACATCAATGCCCCGGACGATTTTGAACAGTGGACTTACTAGCTTCGTACTTCCAATGCCTTTTTGGAACGAGTAGAATCCGATGAATCTGATAATCTTGATATGCTTATCAACTTCCTTTCACCGTCGGTTTTCGAGCTTATCTCGGAGTGCGAAAGCTTCGAAAGTGTCATTTCAGTCCTCCAGTCCCTGTACGTTCGCCCAGAATGTGTTATCTTCGTTCGGTATCTACTCGCTACATGTGAACAGGGTTGCGGGCAAAACATTGATCAATACGTCCAGGTTGTCAAGTCATTGGCAAAGGATTGTGACTTCCGCCCGGTGTCCACCGAAAAGTTTCGCGATGACGCCATATGCGACAAATTTATCATTGGATTGCAGTCTAATAGCATTCAAAGAAGATTGTTGAAACAACCAACACTATCGTTCAAGGCTGCTTACGATATGGCTGGATCACTGGAGGCAGCTCACAGGCAGTCGCAGTCTCATGGAATTGAAAACGTTCCTTGTGCATCTGCGACCATCCTGACCCCTACCCCCAACGTACAACCTGCACCTGCCCCAAAAGCTGGACCCAAACCGATCACATCGGCTTTACCTAGAGCCACATGCTATTTCTGTGGTTACTCCCGACACCCCCTCCTCCCCCCGAGAATCGGTTTGCAAGGCTTGTGGAAAAACAGGCCATTTTAAACGTGTGTGCAAATCAAAACTGGCCTTTTCTTGTATAACCTCTGAGTAACGTCGAACCCCAAGCTTTGATTGGTACGAGTAGCTCCGATAGCTATATATATTAAAGAGTCGCCGTCTCGTTTGATTTGCCAGTTCACCCTTGTGACTCCAAGATCACTATGGCGACGACGTCATTGTCCTGCATCATTTCCGGCTGCTGCAGTGTAACAATTCGCTATCAAAATGTAGTCTACAAAGGCGTAACACTGTCAGTCATGCAGAATCTATGCGCTGACATTCTACTTGGTCATAATTTACACGGGTTACATGAAAAGGTAGAAAGGCCATTTGAGGGAACATGAAGCATTTCATTACTGTGCGGACTGTCTGCCGCCATAATCCAATCTCCGCCCTTGTACGCTCATTTGTCTCCCGACTGTAAGCCTGTTGCCACTAAACCCTACAGACACTCCTTCGAGGACGAGCGCTTCATTGAAAAGGAATTACAACGCCTTTTGAACGATGGCGTAGCTGAGCCGTCGAACTCTCCATTAAGAGCTTAAGTTCCGGTTGCTAGAGGCGCGAACCATAAGATAAGAACGGTCACTGATTATAATCAGACGATCAACCGTTTTACGCAACTCGATGCGTATCCACTACCACGTATAGACAGTATGGCAAGAACGTCACCCGTTGTGCTGTTTGCAGCACCCTAGATCTCAAAGGTGCGTATCATCGAATCCCGATCGCGGAACATGAAAAGCCCTTTTAGGATTTCGAAGCGGCAGACAATCTTTTGCAGTTCTGTCTAACTTCTGGGATCACGAATGGCGTGGTTTGTTTTCAGCGCACCATCAACCAAATCCTAAAAAAAGAAAATTTGAAGGACACTTTCGCCTACGTTGACAATATAATTGTGTGTGGCTTGATAAAGAATGATCACGACCGGAACCTCGAATGCTTCCTGAAAGACGTCGTCAAATACGGCATAACTGTGAACGACGCAAGGTCAGTCACAACTGCCACGGAAATCTAAGTCCTTGGTTACCACATAACGCAAGGCGTAATCAAACCGAATCCTGAGTGAATGAAACCTTTGAGTGATGTCCCGCCTCTGGCCAACGTCAAATCATTGCGACGCATGATAGGTACGTTTGCTTATTATTCCCAATGGATACCGAGCTTTTCTGACAAAATTAGCCCCCTCGTCCGAAAAAAGGCTTCCCCCTACCGCCACATGTGAGAAAAATATTTGGGGATCTGAAAGTAGCATTGGAAACCGCAATGATTGTGACGGTGGACCATAACGTTCCGATTGTCGTGAAAACAGACGCATCCAACATAGCTGTAGCCTCTTCAATGAGTCAGAACAGTGGACCTGTAGCCCTTTTCTCTCGTACATTGACTCCTGGCGAATGACACCATACCACCACCAGAAAGAAGCTTGCACAATCGTCGAAGCTATTCGGCACTTTCTCCTTGGTACTCGTTACAAACTAATCACCGATCATCGATCCGTCGCAAAAATCAGAAATGATAAGATCCAGAGATGGTTGCTGGAGTTGTCTGCATACCAATACGATGTAATCTACAGAGCCGGAAAGGACAATCGGGTTGTTGACGCTTTCTTTCGCTGCTCGTGTGCTTTCACTTTTCATAGGAGGACCTTGAAATTTCTCCATGATTCATTATATCTTCGCGGAACAACCGTATGGTTCACTTCGTACGTTCCAAGAACTTGCCATACTTAATGGAAGTCAAAAACGTAATTTCTAGGTGTACTATCTGCGTTGAAATGAAACCACGTTTTTACGGACCACATGCATACCATCTTATCAAAGCCACTCAACCATTTAATAGACTCAATATTGACTTCAAGGGGCCACTGCCTTCATCGAGCCGCAGTCAGTATCTGCTCACTATTGTCGTCGAGTACTCCAGGTTTCCGTTTGTATTTGCCTGTCCGGATATGCTGTCTTTTACAGTAATCGGTTGCCTGTGTCAGCCGTTAGCGGTATTCAGAATGCCCGCTTATATTCATTCTAATCGGGGATCCTCATTTGTGTCGTCTGAACTGTCTAAGTTCTTGCGAGACAAAGGGGTAGCGATCAGTCATACAACAGTCAATAGCCCACCAGCCAGCGGTCAAGTGGAACGTTTGAATGGCACTCTGTGGAAAGCCATCTCTCTGGCCCTACGAACGAGAGGTCTTCCCTTTTCAAAATGGGAATCAGTTCTTCTGGATTCACTCTATTCCATCCGTTCATTGTTTTGTACCGCACCGAACACAATCCCCCATGAACGTCTTTTCTGCTTTACTCGCCACTCATCTAGTGGTTATTCTATTCCTAGTTGGCTGATCACTCCTGGCCATGTACCGCTCAATCGCACCGATCGACCTTTCAAGTATGACCCCTTGGAGGATGAAGTGAATCTTAGCAGCTCCAATCCATACTACGCTCATTTAAAACTGCTTGATGGCAAAGAAGATAATTTTTCTGTTCGTTGTCTGGCCCCTCGGGGTGATACACCGGCAATAACGCCCAAATCTCACTCATCCATATCAGTCAGCCGAGACACACCACATGTAGATCATTTATGAGTATCCGAGTCTGACAACACCGTCGTACATAATACAGTGCCCCACCCCCCATCACCCCGTTGCTCAGCAACCCCACAAAACTGTTAGAACGACCACAGAGAACATGCCCATACTGTTTACGAAATCGAGAGGCCTAAGCGAGCGATTTGACAGACATTTCAAATCTTGCAGCAAAAAAGCCTCTTGTAAACCCCAATTTTCCCCGGAATGAATGTCGTGATTTTTATTGTGTTTACCTTGTTTTGTTTACACATCTTACATTGTACCAGTTTTTATTCCAGATCATGTACCTTTATTATTAGTCAGTAAAACGTAACATTCATACCGCCGAATCTCGTTTTCTCTGATAAAGCTATAATTGTCTGTTGTGAACCGTACATATCAACTAGCTTCAGTTTATAGTGATGTACATCGCAGATTTACAACCGTCGAATTTCTTGGGTACCATCCAAGTGCGATTATTTTCGTCAACCTCAGACACAACACAAGACGTTGATGCAGACATCGAAATTAATTTAAAGGGCTGAGGTCCATAATTGCACAAAATTTTGCGAAGGTGATTATGTCGCTGACTAGTGTTATATCGCTATATTAGCACGTACTCATATCTTGATCAAATTCATCGAAGATCACGGCTTCCTGTGAGTGGGGTGACATTGCACAGTGGAATCGAAGCATGGCTTCGTTGTTTGCTGGTAAGCTCGAAAACGAGACCATCAAAAGGTTTCAAGTAATTATACAACTGCATATGGTATTATTTACGCACGCGAAGCTCATTGGCTAGGTCAATTTGATATGGTAACCGTTATTTTTCCTTGGTCCGAAATAAACAAATCACGGGTGGATATCAAAACGGGTTCAACGGGGAGTGGAAGACCTATATTGAGGACCTGTTTAGACCCCTCTTGTACTGGCTGAGTCAGGGTTCTATCTTTCGTACGATACTGTTTTTAATCCATATAGTTGCACATCGGTTCAGTGGATGGGTTATACCTGTGGTAACTGAATCCTCCTTAATTAAGTAGTTTTATCATTGCTTGTACTGTTCCACATTAATGCTTAATAACTCTTGACTATTTATATTTTAGATATGGCCTTGTTCCAAGCTGAATAATGCCTTACATCGGGTTCCAGTTCAAGACTTCTGGTATCACTCATTTGTTGTTGGTCTTAACAATACGCTGTAGTCTTAAAGGCCCGCTACACTATTAGAGATAACCGGCTATCAGACCCTGAAACTTGGAGTGAAGAACCACACTAGGTCCCAATGGGTCAGACGTGATAACGACCCGGACAACAGTGGATTACTGTCCACCATTAAACTAACCGGAGACGGTGGGATTCGAACTACTGAACTCCGAGGTGGTAAGCAAGCGCGATGAACCACTCAACCCCACCGGTCGAGTGGAGTTTCCCAGTCAATCGACGTCCCGAAAATGTGACGTGTAATGAGTTAGGATATCGACAGAGGAATCCTTGAAAAAAAAAACTTTCCCTGATGGGCAGCCTCTGATTGGCCGCGACCCCCTGAAGCAGTGTGCCATTATTAAAAAAGAAAAGTAAAATGAACATATTTGAGCGATGGAATAATGTTTGGTCTCTACCGATTAATGTGTCGAAGTATGTACACGTGCACTCAGAACAGTGAAAGTCTAATGCCTCGTATCTGATCGGTGACTTCACTGACGTATTGTTTATCGTCTTTTCTTTATAAAACTTTTTGTTTTCTTTTTTCAGCTCTCGTACATGCATTGTATGTACTGTGAATCTTGTTTGTTCTCCGCCTACTCTCAAATCTGGCTGTAGATTGCACACACAACAATTTATTCAACATACAAACCACTGCAACGACGCGTATACTTGGTTGGGAATTCGAATTCGAACCAAGTGCACCAGATGCAGCCAGGCAGTGGAACCATTGGTATCGAACATTTTGCAGTCTTCTCAATGCGGATGAATCCGTGACCCCTGACAAATTAGATCTAATATTGTTCATTTCCCCCACAGTATATGAACATATTGTAGACTGCGAAAATTGACAAGGCCGTCGAGGTGCTCACTGGTCTCTACATTTGCCCGATAAACGAGATCTTCGCTCGTCACATTGTTGCAACTGCGGAAGAAGAAAATTGTCAGCCTCTAAATCTGTTTGCACAGTAGTTGAAGTCGTTGGCGAGAGACTGCAACTTCAGATCAACGACGGTTGAAGAAAACCGCGACGATACCATCCGTGATGCTTTCACCACCGGTATCCAATCAAACCATATCAGACAACGTCCCTTGGAAAACGGCTCTTTGAATTTTCAGATGGCTTTCGAGCGAGCCAGGGCGTTGGAAACAGCCGAACAACAGTCTTTGTCTTATCAAAGTGCTTCGATTCTATCACACTCTGCGGCAGTTCACGTCATTCCGACTGCCACAGTTATGAGTGGAATCTCCAATGAAACGGTTGCGGCCGCAACTCGCCCTAAATGCTTTTTCATCCATTATGACAAATATCCCAGATTCAACTGCCCAGCTGGGGATGCTGTATGTAAGGCACGTGGAAAGAAAGGTCATTTTCAAAAGGTTTGTCTACCCAAAATCCAGAACAAGGTGTCATCTGCCATCTGTTCCTCCGTATCTGCTTTCTGTACTGCCGTCGCTCCGGAGTGTCTTTCTAAGTCCATCATGGACCTTAAAGTCAACAGTATCTCGTGCAGTGCTCTTGTAGATAATGGCAGTCCGGCTAGCTTCGTCTCAGAGAGCCCAGTACATGCCAGTAAATGGAGGATATATCCTTCTCAGGAAATCATAACAATGGCTTCTAGTGCTCTATTCGGTAATAAGATAGGTCGTTGCGTTGTCACGATCAAGTTCACAGATCACACCTGTGACCGGTTCAAACTGAATTCTGGCTAGCCTGTGCACAGGTGTATTACTCGGACACAATTACCTTGGACTCCATGAGAGTGTCAACATCTCATTTCGTGGACAGGAACATCCGCTTACTGTTTGCCTGTTGAAACCAGCTTCCATTACAGCTTCGCCACTTTTCCAGAACTTAAATCCTGAATGCAAACCTATAACTACAAAATCACGACGACACTGCCGAGAAGGTGACATATTTATAAGCGAGGAAGCGAAACGACTTCTTTTCGATGGGATCATTGGGTCCTATAACTTCTGGAGGGCTCAAGTGCTCGTAGTCACTAGCCATACTCATAAACGGAGGATGGTAATGGGTGATATTCAAACCAATAATATACTCATAAACTTGGATGCTTATCCATTACCGAAAATAGCGGAGATGATTGAAAATAGCTGAATACGACACATTCACTACACCAGACACGGATTCTGGACAGAGAAAAACCATTCACTGCTTTTGAGGTTTATGGTCGGTTATATCAGTTCTGTCGCATTTCTTTTGGGGTTACCAATGAAGTATCTTGTCTCCAAGGAGCAATAGATCAGATAATTCCCACGGAGAAACTGACGGACACGGTCGCCTATTTCGATAACATTACTTTTTGCGGCAAATCTACTAGTAACCATGATTCAAATCTTCGACGGTTTTTGGATGTAGCCAGGAAATACGGTCTGACTTTTAATGAAGCCGAAAGCATATTTGGAGCCAAAGAAATCAGATCTCTTGGGTTCCAGGTTACTAAGGGCAACATAAAACCGGATCATGACCGACTGAAGCTCTTATTGGAGCTGCGGCCACCAAAATATCTCATCCTAACGGAAAGTTGTGGGTTTCTTTGCTTACTGTTCGCCTTGGGTTCCTAACTTCTCAAACATAGTTTATCCTTTAGCGCACAGTACAACATCCCGTTGCCCGAATCAGTGACATGACGTTTTGCCAGCCTCAGAAAGGAACTAGTGTATGATAGTTTGGCTACGATCCGTTCAGACGTCCCATTCGCCGTGGGGACTGATGCCTCTAAAGTGACTTTTGCTGCGACGCTCAACCAAGTTGACCGTCTGGTTTCGTTCTTCTCCAGGACGCTAAATCCAGGTGAACGAAGTCATTCGGCGGTTGAAGAAGAGGGTCATGTCGTTATAGAAACCATCCGAAAGTAGAGACATCTGCTACTGGGTAGCCATTTTAATCTCATCACTGTTCAACGATTTATCTCCTTCATATTCGGAAATCAACAACGCAGCAAGTTTAAGAATAACGAAATACTACGCCTATGCTCGATTTCATGATGGAAACAAGGACGCCGTTTCAGTTCGCCAACTGGTTCCTAAGACAACTGATAATCATAATGAAAACATGAAAACCGAATGTGAAATAACAGACTGAGTTACCACCAACAATCGAATCGAAAACAAACAATTTTGAAACACCTGACATTCAGTCTACCTCCAACCGCTGCTCTAACACAAACGACAAAAACAATCTTGACACATTCGACAGCAGAGCAGTGTTCACCCTTATTGCCTAAGAAGCCAAGGAGTTTAACAAAATGTTACATTTGTTATTCATTTTGTTACATATCGCATACCCCAACCTGAATCTCAAAATCACAGCGAAAAAGAATGACATTGTTTATGGTTTGTTTTATACAGCTTTTTGTTTTCCCTTTCCAGCTTTCTTACGTGCACTGTATGTTGAACAAAGCCTGTATTAGGGATCTCTTTCCCCCTCTGCTCTCAAATTTGACCGTAGACTGCGCACTTAACATCCAGTTGTTCCGATCCAACACGCTAACTCTAGTGATAAGACTAATCTGTCCCCGAATCATCTCGTTTTAACAGCCTAACGCTCTGTGATTATATGGGGTGTTGGTCCTTGTAACCTGTTATTGCACAAAACGTGTTGGTTCGACTAATGTGGGAAGCCAAGGCTTCTAATTGGCTAGTGTTGAAGCTAAACGTTGCTTGACACGAATCTCATTCTGTCGATTCACGCGATCGATACGCAGTCCTGTCGTTCTTGGTTCCATGGTCTCATGACTTAACCTTGGTACTGGTCAGGATGTGCCTGCGCATCTCACGACTCGTGGTGGCTTTGACCTGCTAGGAAGGGCGGTCTGCGTGTTGGTCACGAATTAACGACAGTCTTTACATCACTATTCGAAAGTCATCCTGTGATAGATCTTGGGGTTATGTTTCTATCGTTTCTTGATACTCAAGCTCACACAGATAAAGTTTGTGCCTCTGCAACAGCCATGATTAGGGCAACCCCTCAATTCTCCGGCCGGTTGAACCACGATACCTTCCACTCGCAGCTTTCCGCTTCCGATCTAGGTTCAAATACGGCTGTGCTGTTTCCTATCGTTAAAATGTAGGTGAGATGGTGAAACCGGGGCGGATGCAACGCTTCTTACAGGACCCATCGGTGGAGTATCTGGGACCAGCTGCGAGGGTAGTCTGAAGTCTTAGCTTGTTTCCCGAATGCCGCCGATAAATCCATGGAAGTTTAATTAGTTTGAAGATCTTTCGAGGTGATACGGGTCCGAGATAGCAAATGTAGTTTCCATTTCGGATGAACTGCAGGATACAAGGCTACCCTCATTCACTGCCGAAGATTCTTCCGATCGATTTGCTTTTTTTATCGTTTTTCACGAGGGCGATAAATCTATGGAATGCTTTAACTACTGCCGTTGTGGAAGAGAATTATGATGCTCAAATGACGCCTTTATCTGGACTTGGAAGCGTTTTAGAAGAACACTTCCCGTTATGGCGGACTCCACAGAGTTTATGTGAAGAGACCTACACGGGATTATTCTCTCTGCCTCCCTCCTTAGAGATTGGGAATTATTGTTTGATAGTTTTTATGTTGGTGGTTTTTCGCAACCAAGAAGAGCGTCAATTTATTGAGCGCGCTGAGCAGATTTCTGTCTTTTTCTACGAGTGCAAAGCAGATCCCTTTTTTCCAACCGGCAACGACCGACAACTAGGGTTTTAGTAACCAAATAGAGAACATGTTCTTCACTGGAATTGGTTATGGGGAGTAAAAAAAACGTGATCTTTGCTTTCAAACACCTTTCAACTTTCCGTATTTCTGTCTTGAAAAGCAGGGTCAACAGATTGAATCTCACCTGAATTTTTCCCACACACGTCCCCTTTACGGTGTTTTTGGCTATCGGGTATATCCCTTTTACTGTAAATCACTTAATGTGTAATAAAAATGAGGCGTACCTCGTATTTTACGTGATCGGTGTAAATCACTGCGAAACCGCTCGCGAAGTAATCCTACAGTGTAGCGCAAAACAGTTGGAACTCGTCTCTCTGGTTTGCTTGACTCATTAAATCATTCTGAAACCGCTGGAGAACCAGTCTGCGCCAAATCAGTTTTGCTACATTAGCAGAACTCATGAGTGAATGATGTATCAACACAAGACAAGATTAAGTATGGCATAAAACGAAATCGGAAGTGTGATACCAACGTCTATCAGACGCATTTATACTGAAATATTCGTCATGCAGTCAGAAGACTGAATGCAGTAATGAGGTTGTGCTAGGGTGGCATGTAGCAACACCATCAAGAAACAATAGTGATAATAAGAATTGGCAATGTTACGTGAGAGATAGTCGTTGTTATTAAGCTCAATGCCCTACAACTCCAAGTTGATAACGCATGTAGTGTAGTCTGAGACATAACAAAAGAGATGGTCGTCAGTAGCCAGACACAAATGGATTATTTCGTGATTGCCGCTTTTGGTTTCCCCTCAATGCAGGCCAGGGAGGGTGTTCGTTTGCGATCTGACGACACACTGAAGGGGCCAAGGCCACAGCGGTCAGCATCTTAGGTTGTTGCGTCGTACTCGTTTCTACACTGTACTCTCCTGCGGATATCACTGATATGGCATCTGGAGTAGGAAAGAGAATATCTTTCAAAGTGATAATAATTCATTACTTCACCTATTCTCTCTTCCAGATGCACATTTCTTCCGCGGGGCAACTACAAGCGCTATAGAGCTTGAAAGACATTCGATGCAGGTCATTGTTCAGTTTAATTCATTTTAGATAGAGGTAGCAGCCGATTATTGTTTTTTGTACGCTCAGACCCAGCGCCGCCTTGGCCTCCGAGTAGTACCTCGTCAGAACCTAAACAACCAACTCAACCCGTAGCTGGGGAATCGGTTGCGGACAGCATAGCTGATTTCTACTGAGCGCGTCTCTAGGTCGCGGGTAGGAGGACGGCCCCCTGGGTATTTAACCGTAAAAAAGGTGTACTCACCAAATAAGTAGTTGTGGTCAATCAGCGACAGTTTTCGAGGATGTAGTGGGATTTCAGCTTGGCTTTCGTTCTCCGCTCTGAAACACCGCAAATCTGCTGACGGTGCCGTCACGTGGCAGGTGTGGCCCGCTGTTGAATAAAACCATAGCTCCTTGTCGTGTTCTGCTTACCCGACAAGGTTTCCAGAAATCGCTCATGAACCATAACATTGGCCACCGGCTCATCGGGACCAACTCTGTTGCCCTTCTGGACGCGCTTGGCTGCGCAAAAGCTAGAGGTGCATCCGCGACCAAAAGGGTCAACCCTGGACTGGGCCACCGAGTACTATAACAGCCCGCAAAGCGTGCAATCATGAAAGAGATATTTGCTGCAATGACCGACAGCTATTGTTTGTTGTACTTCCCACTGCCATTTTTATACTCGTTGCGCTGACACCATTCTTGATTTTAAACCGGTATATATATATATATATATATATATATATATATATATATATATATATATATATATATATATCTTAGCAGAGAGTCAATCGTTGATAGAATACATGTTGAACTGTGTTTAGACTCTAGTCAGTGGGACCTCAGGCTGAAAAGCACAACCGGTGGTGGTCGTTTGGTTTAGAGCGTTTGATCACCGCTTCAGAGGTCAGAGATTCAAATCTCCGCCTGCACCGTTTACTTTCGTGGTAGACATCGGCCTACCTTCGTCCGACTCGTTACCACATCTGACTTATTGGGACTAGATGTGGTTCTGCATTCCAAGTCTCAGGATCTAGTTGCTGGTTATCCCTAATAATGCAGTGGGTCTTTGTGGTTATGGGAATTACTTCTTCCACTGCACTCATGCGAAAGCATGCAATGAAAAATACAGTGTGAATTGATGTTGTCGGGTGGGGCTGCATCTTTTTCAGGTAGGGCGTTTTGGGATACGAATGGACCAATTGGTTAGAGCAGTTTATCACAGTCTAACTATTGCTGTAGTGTGCGTTTAGAATGTCCACCGAAGCATATGAAAGCTTTGTGAAAAGTAGTGTATGGTCGGAATTAACGGGAGTGCTCCGGTGCGACCTACAGTCTTCTATACAAGTCGCAATTTGCGAGTTATTGTGATTTGCTTGATCTGCTGATTCGAAGAAAATAGATGCCAAGTGGCGTAACGGTGATTAGAGGGTTCAAAGTTCATACTGGGGCAAAGCGGGCAGCGGTAAAAGCACAGAGTGTAAAACCACTTCCACTACAAAAATCCAGCCCCAAAACGCCTGAATGCTGCTCGGTCGAAATCAGCAAACCCACCCTGGCATTCATACATGCCAAAACGAAGATATCAGCAGTTTCAGTTACAGTTTATCCAGCCATTAACCCCGAAATTCTGTGCCATGGTTTTGGTTGCTATTTTTCAGCATCGTCGAGACAAGGAAGAGAGGGAATAGGAACATCCAAAAAATCGGTGATAAGCGGGAATCAAAAAGAGAGTCCGAATGCAACTACGCCACTGGTCTCTACAGCTACCCATATCACCTAATGTCAACAGCCGTTTGGTAGGCGGGTATCATGCACCCAAACCCGGGACCCTGAGACGTCTTACTTGGCCAAGTTCACTGATCGAGGTTTTCATACCTTTTTACCATGTCATGAACTGACCGTCTGGACTTACCTTTCAACCACTAACCGCCTCGGGTAATGGGGTATGCTGAGGATGTCTATTTGCTGTCATGTGTAACATATATCCCAGTCTTTTTAACCTGTTTAGGTTCAGTATTTTCTTAGTGACTGCCCTCTGGTTATCAACTCTCCATCATTTAACCTTAGTATTTCTGATACGGTTTTTCGATCATATTTGAGCGATACCGCGGAGAAAATTGATGCTCAAAACGCCGACAGTCTTCGTCTGTCTTATCAAGTTTAATCGCCGCAGTGTACACTCGACCATTACCAGACAATGGTGTGTCACGCCGACGCCACAGGTGACTGAGATTGGCAACAGGCAAACGTGCTTTTTGTATAGGCGATGACACTGCATCTGATGTCTGACTACATGATGAGATGTGACTGTCTATGCAATAACTTGTCTACTTCAGATAGGTTTTCATCTGACAAGGTAAGGTTTTGTGTAGCGCCAACCCAGTCCTGCAGCAGCATTTTACATTTTGAAGTTGCAGAATATATCCCAAACATGGCTAAGCTGTTGTTTATGCAGTTTAGAATAACTTACAACTTATCTGAATCATAAATCAGGAGAGCAACATCGTTCGCATATTCGAAGTCAGACAGTTTCCTACCTGAACAAAGATCGATACCGCTGTTCTCACACGACAATAGGGCTGTTTGAAACATCATTTCAACCACAGAGTGGGAAAAGGACGGGTGGTAGAGGCTAATCCTTGCGGACATCACTTCTGGTGGCGAACTCGGGTGAAGGATCGTTGTACATCCGTACTCGGTTTCGATTACTTGCGTATAGCGATTGGAAAAGAAACAAATTTCTCTGATGAACCCTTCAATGACAAAGAGAGCCAGAGAACTGTGCGGTCGATTGAATAGAGCACCTCTTTCAGATCAAAAAAGGCAGTTATTGTTGCCCTACGGAAGATGTGCCTGTGATGTAAAATATGTCGAGGGTTAAAGGTATGGTTGGTTCAACTTCGAGCGGGTCGGAAACCGTGTTGATTCTCTTCGTGAGTGCTGAATACTCGGCAGAGAGTAAGTGTGGTGAGCAGTTTCGATGCGATACTTACCAAGCTAATTCCTGTGTGTTTTTCACAACAGGATCTGCCACATTTCTTGGAGATTTGTCGTGGTCATTAATTTACACCATTCTCTGAGAATCTACTCGCCATCTCAAATTACGCGAAGGAGTTATGGTAATTCCAAAATCAAAGGTTCGACTCCATCCCTGAGAAAATGAAGGCAACCCATTGATTCTAGCGGCTTTGCACCTCTCACAGTAACCTCCCTCCCGGATAACTTCCATTTATGATGTAATGGTGATATCTTCCTCCATTGTTTCTATCACAGGTATATGCGGAAAGGCCAACTGTAGAGGTGGATCAACCGAACTCTTCCTTAAAGTTTTTAGCCCAAAGGTGCAGGCTTCATCCATGAGAATGACTCCGTTAGCCGTTGTATTCCTTGATTAACTCGCCTACATTGGGCTTCCGTGGGTCGACACTTCTGATCAAACGGTCCCGATTGCAACTATTACCAATGTACACAGCCTTCTCCATTTCCATACATTTCGCAAAACACCACTGCTCACAATCGTTTTTATCTCCTAGTCAGTTGGCGTGTCAGGGATTTACACACTTCATTGAATGTAGCACACGGAGGGCGGATCTGCGTGCATCCAGCAGAGTAACTTATGCCGAAGATATCCATCGTATGTGAGACCGACTTGAACCAGAGTCCTGTGCGACATTGAAAGCGGCATACAAGACTTCCTTAATCTATTGCTACTGTTTCTCTGGGTCCTCGACATCTGGCTGCACAGATAACCATGTAGACAGCTCTTCCTGAAAAGCAGATCGCCGAACCGTCTAGATGCAGCTATGCGGGACGGGCGGCGTTTACGTTGATTCGACCACGGACGAGACTTAAACGGAAGCGATCACGTACCAAGACGTGATCTGGGTCCACAAGCATAGATCGAAATGAACGACAATCTTTAATTGACCCAAGCCACAGGTGACCAACGACAATATGGTCAGTCTGTGTCCAACGCTGTGAAGACGTAGGCGGACTCCACGTGTGTTTACGCCGCTACCCGTGACAGAAGTTCATACTTGCCAGAAACAATCTGTGGTCGGAGCACAGCTGGGTTAGACGATCACCGTTGTCATTGCATCATCATCATCATCGTACAGCGGTAAACAGTAGGGCAAGCCCCACTGACCACTGCCTTTCTCACCATGTTGCACGTTGAATCAGAAAGTATGAGTATACAAGATGGAAAGGGAGTGGACCTACATGGGTGGGAAAAGGAGAGAATACCCTAATAGCCAACACACGGAATACACAGTCTAACTGTACAAACGCACACAGATCAGTCATTCTGATTCGACAGAAAGTAACAACATGATCGCCACTGTTCGCGGTTCGTTGCCATATCCTTCAGTGTCTCCAGCCAACTGGTGGACGGATCTTTTGGACCCCAACCACGAAGACGTGAAGCACCTACTTTTCCTAAGTTTGCTGTACATTTTCTCATTCCTTGCTGCCACGTCATCTGTAACACGTGCCCCAACCAAAGAAGTCTACTAAGCTGGATACGCTGGAACAAGACGTTCTCCGAATTAGTACCCAATACTCGATTTCTGACCTCATCATTGCTCACTCGGCCATTCCACCCAATCTTAGCGATACTACTCAAACATCGGTGGTCGAAAACCTCTAGACGACGAATATCTTCAGTACGCAGACTCCAAGTTTCGCAACCATACAACAAAAACTGAACGCACTGCGGCACAGTACACACGACCTTTCAACTTCAGTGAAATATCAGGTCGGCGCCACAAGTGCTTCAGTCCAGCGTACGCCGCTCGAACCTTGGATATGCGCGTGCTCACCTCTACTACAGTGCTCCCATCCATCTTCAAGCTGCTGCCGAGGTAACTGAAGAGGTCGACAACTGACAGCACCTCCCCATCGAGCATCAAGCTCGGAATCGTTGACGTCCAGTCTTGTAACATCACCTTGCACTTTGCAGGTGCAAAGCGCATGCCGAATGGAGCTACAGCTCTTGCGAGTCTATCTAGTGCACATTGAACATGTTCCGTGGATTCGAAAAAACAGACAACGACGTCTGCTTAATCTAGGTCACATAGCTTTCCACTATTTCCTAGTTCGACGCCTACATCCTGAAGATTTTGCAACGCACTTTCCATTATTTCGTCCATGACGAAGTTGAACAGGAATGGAGACATGGGACATCTCTGTCGAACACCACTGGCCGTTTCGAACCGACCGGATAGTTCACCGTAAACTCTAACGCGGCCAGAAGTATGAGAATATAATGATCTCATTAGGTTCACGAACTTCTGGGGCATACCTTTTCGATGAAAAACACTGAAAAGCGCTGTTCAATCAACTGAATGGAAGACACCTTTCAGGTCTAAGAAAACCGTTATTGTCGGTCGACGGTGCGTGTGACGCGTTTCAAGTAGCCGGCGAAGAGTAAATCCTCGACCTGGTCGGAATCCAGCCTGCTGTTCGCGGGCATTCCTCTCGCTGGCGAGTGTAAGACGCTGCAGCAGAATCGAGGCTAATACTTTGGTGACTATCGGGATTAAGCTAATCCCACGATGGTTACTACAGTCATTGCGTATTCCCTTCTTGAAGATGGGAACAATCAACGACTCACTCCACATTAATGGAATACGCTCCTCGTTCCAAATGTTACGGAGCAAGATGGTAAGTGATTTTACCAAAATATTTCCACCCAGTTTGAGAAGAGCTGAGGAAAGTTCGTCGGGACCTGCCGCTTTTCTCTCGCTTTAGTAATCGAATGCATGACTCTACTTTCACTTCTGATGGGGGTTCAAGTGATACCACCCAAGGAGTCGCAGTTGTTGACACAGGAGTAACTACGCTAGCGCGCGGCCAGCCGAACTGTTCCTTGAAGTATTCGGCCCAACGATCAAGCCTTTACTGTTTGCTATGGATGGGTTCTCCATTTCTATCTCAAATCGTTTCACTGACCTGGATGCGCCGTCCACCGGTGTCACGAGTAAGTTTGAACAGTCTTTGACTGTTACCTGAAGCAGCTGCTATTTCCACTTCTTCGGCTACCTTGACCCACCAATTTTCGCGACCATTCTTAAGGCTTTTCGTAACTTGCCTTTGTAGCTTTCTCCGCATCTTATTCATCTCCTAACAGTTCGAGAGCGGACGTTTTTGCAGCATTATACTCAACGATTCCTGCAAGATTCAGTGTATTTGATGGACAACGGATCTAGGACCACAGGTGAAACCTGCTGCCACGTGCATCGCCTGTTTGATTTGAGCCCAATGCTCATCTACATTACTGTTCGTCGTAGATCCTAGCTCATGTGCTAACTTCTGCTCATACCGGGTGCGTAAATCTGGATCACACAAACGTTGCACGGCTAACCGAGTTTGCGGTTTGCGACGATGACTATGGAGCTGGAGAGATAACCGCGTTAAAACTAATGCATGGTCCGACTCTACGTACGTGGTCCAGTAAGATCTACAGTTCTGAACAGAACTGCGCCACCGGCAGCTTACGGCGATATGATCAGTCTGGTTTAGAGTACCTGAAGAGTTAGAGCGCCATGTTGCTGTGTGACGCGAGCTGTGTCGGAAATTGGTGCTAGACAAGAACAATCAATTGTCTGTACAAAACTGGAGAAGCCTAGCCCCGTTATCTGGACGCTCAGCGGATAAAGCACAACGGCCACCTAAACAAGCTTCTGACACAGTAAGTTTGCCAACTTGTGCATTGAAGTCACCAGCTAGCACTACAATGTCAGAACCTTTACTGCTGCGAACGACAGTGGCGAGGGCATCACAGAACTCATCTTTGTGCGCGTCTGAGCTGCAGTTTGTTGGGGCGTACGCCGAGATCACAAACAAATTGCGCTTAACACAACCATCCTTTCGAACGCCGACTGACCCTTGGAGTCTCACAGCACATAAACGACTGTTAACAGGGATCCAGTCTAATAGGGCAGCCTCAGCCTTGTCAGTCAAGACTATTCCTACACCACGTTGACCCACAGCTCTAGCCTCTTCGTCTCCTGAGGTGCGGAGAAAATACCTCGATGAGATACCAGGAGCAGTTAGTTGAATCACACTACTCGAATCGTGGATACGTGTTTCACTTAAGCAGCAGACATCAATCTTCAGAGCGTCTATTGTGAGGGCTAAGTACGCCTGCTGACCGGCCTGCATGAGAGTACGCACGTTGAAGGAGACGAGATTCAGAGGCTAACGAGGCTTTAAAAAATGTGAGTTACCAGACAGAGGATTATTCCTGACACTATTTGACAGTGAATCGTTGCGAGTATCAGCCATGTTGTCAGTGGGGGCATTATGGGTGGATAGAGGAAGCAAAACGAGGTTTTGGGGACAGAAGACAAAGGTTGAATAAAAGAGAGGGAACTCTGAGCAGTAGTCCACTTATCACTACCCACCCCGCTCGATGCAATGGGCAGCGCGGTCCCGATTATCCTTCGCGACGACCGATGCAGTATTGAATTCTTTGTATTCGTGCAGTTCATGGGAGATGTTGGACGGGTACTGCTAGGGTGTCCAGCCACAAAGCAGGAGAACGATTAGGGTCTTCATCCAAAGCCTTTAGTTCTAACAAGAACCTATCCGCAAGGCAGAGGGATGGCTTAGTGGAAGCCCATTTGCTTGGAACAATTATTCTCCCACTAATTTTGCCGATTGAGTTGCCAGCTCAAATCGACCCCCAACCTGGAGGACCAGGAGACTGGACTTTGTCTGACCTCTACCCATTGACTTGTCAGGTATGATTGCATTTCCGGCTTAAAGAAGCCATCCTGTATAGCTTTTTGTGTCATAAAGGCGCGCAAGCCATCACACCACGTCAAGGTGCAGTCTCGTCGTGATGGGCCGGCCGTGATAGCAAACAGGCCTCCAGTGTACTTTTCGGACTCTCGTAAATAGCCAACTTGGGCTTTGATATCTCGAGCAATGACCACCACGTCCGTTGAGCACATGCCTCGAACCAGCTGGAACGAATCCTGGTAGTATCCGTCCTTGGTCTCACAGGAACTGCAGTCAGTGGGCGCATACACAGACACGGAGAACGAAGCATCAAGGCTTCAGTTTGTTGCTATTAGCACGTACAGAATTATGCATCCGAACTGCACAGAGACGACTGTTGACTGTGCACGGTGCACGCTCAGCTCTCGTGCTCGAAGTAATGCCAACACCAGCCTGACCGCGAGCGCTAGACACGGGATCAACCGACACACTAAGAGTGAAGTGAGAGGCTGAGACTGTATCTGGGGTGTGAAGAGTGATCACAGAAGTGGATTCTTGTATATGTTTCGGAGACACAGCATACATCTATTTCAAAAGTGTCAAGAGTTTTAGCGAGGGCACCCTGTTGCCCTATCTGACATAAATTGCGGATGTTGAAGGCAGTCAAGCGAAGTGAACATTTAGGCATAAGAAATGCGATGGATTTATACCCAACTCCTGAACTACTGCTTTCTTCAAAGTTGCAGTTACACTTGGCTTTTTTTCGTGGATGGTAAATTAAAAGAGGGGAAGTTAGTAAGGCCATTCACAGGAAATATACCGGAGGTTTCTGAACAAACCCTACTTCGGGGCTGCCCACACTGCAGAAGAGTTTTTTTCTTTGGGAACCCTAACTGGAGCCTTCGACTCAGTACGGGAACGTGACCGAAGAACCCGTGAAGGAATTTCTCCTGATCTGTCACGTCAGACCTGATCGCTGTACGCACGCTGTTTTGTCTTCTCTCGTGCTTTATTATCGATCCGCTTTTCGGATTTAGTCCTTAGCGCCATCTGCGCAGTGGATCAAGTGGGACATGAACACAACAGCATCCTTTGGGATGGTGGCTGCTGAGCTTAGATGGGTGATAGTTTCCCAGTGAAGTTCCACAACTGCTCCCACCGTCGAGAAAAATCCCAGGTCTCCACTCTTATGTCCATCTAGTGAAGGTTTTTAGACCGGGAAACTGTTTCTCCCCGTGTTTATTCGCGGGAGTGTCCTCTCCAGGAGCATAGCAATTACGACTAAATGTTGTCCATCAACTGGATCTGAGATTGGACTTCGTCTGGCTTCTACCCATTGACCTGTCAGGCATGATTGCATCTCCGGCTTGAGAAAGCCATCCCGCATAGCTCTTTGGGTCATGGGGGCACGCAAGCTATCATACCATCGTAAGGTGCGGTTTCGTCGTGATGTTTACTGATATCTGGTTTCCATGTACCAGTAATTCTAATTGGACTGTAAGAAGCATGATTGTCACCGATCACCACAGTCTTCTGTGTATTTTTACAATTCACCGTCCGCCAACCTTCACGGTTACTTACCAGGTTCCCAACTTGTGGTGTCTAGGAAATCTAACTTCATCGGATCTGTCATCGAAAATAATAGATCTGGACGTATCTAACGGTGAAAATAAGAACGCTATTAGCCTCTGTTTCTGTCACATTGTATAGCAATAATAGGTTTGAAGAAAATCTTCCCTCCTAATATATGATAAATAGGAATAATGGTGGGACGGGTACAACCCACAGTTCAAAAACACTTTCGAAAAAGGTCATCCAACTAGGAGGCATCCATGTTGTAACATTTGTTAGATATGTGCCCGAATTTGACCCAAGTATGCCAGAAGTAACCATGTTTTTCTCACTGTTTTCCAGACCATTGAATATCTGTGGCATCCGATATGGACCTACGTCCCAGAGTTGTGTCGGTTGGAATGAATGTCGAATTAGGAACCCCAATCGACTAGTAAGTGTTAAAGTTATTGGGAATGATTACGATTTCTACTGATCAGTGGATGGAAGCGTCTGCTAGCGTGCGGTTTCTTTAGTACAATTTTAGTTCTGGATCCTTCATCTGCCAGGGTAAGGTTTTCCCGGATTTTCTTCATCATCATTTGCATTTCAGTCCATTCAGTCTCTACAGGGCCACAGGCACGCAATTTCATCGGTAATTTGTTTGTTCTCTATGAAGTTGAACAACATAGGTCGCGTGGGCTCCAGAAAACCATTTTGCTGATCGAAAGAATCCGTATATTTTACGCTTGGCGAGTGCAGATGTGAGTGGGATTATCATTGTGTGGGATATTGTGGGATCCAGTATTGTGTCGGAGTTCGGCGAACCAGGTTACAATGTGCTGGGTAAAAACAGTCGGATCATCTTATAACATAACTTTATTCTAGAAATCCAATGGATACCGAATCAGAATGTCTCGCGAGATCTTTTGTTAGCATTGCATTCGCGAGGTCGATTTATTCTGTGGAATACTCAGACACACATTCAACTGTGGAGAGTTTCGGTTAGTGAGGCCATTAGCTCGTGGTCGCTCGACCCATACAACTTTAAAAATATCCTACGTAAGAAGAAAAATCATTCCTAATTTAGTTTTGGACAGTGTATGGAACTCAACAAATGTGCTTATCAAAAAATTTCTCTTTGGCCTCTCCTTTCACTACGGACGGTGAACCTATTGATGTGTTGGAATTGTGTAAGGTTATCGTTATTGTTTATTGATAATTTTATGCTATTTCAGTCTCTCCCCAATCAACCAAAAGCGCATCGTCCTCCCTAAAAGGTTCGTTTCTCACGAAGAATTCTCGATTCAATCCGGGAGAACTACTTACGTCCGCCATACACGGAAAGTGAGTCATTTTGGGCATTGTTTGTACTTTTCTCATTTCCTGACCGACACTTCTAGAAAACATCCCATCTTGGTGGACAATCAGTATTTACTTTTCTTCAGTCAAAATATATCACAGAACGTATAAATAATAGGTTTCCAAGTGAAGATCTATCTAAGTTTGTTCTCAAATAGACCGCATTTACTGTTCGCTGAATCAGATAGCGTTCATGACGTAACGAGACAGACAAATATAAACCCTTGGACGACTGAATTTATCGAATGGGATGAAGAGGATAGTGACTAAATACACTGTACATTTATAAAGGTTTGTTACATATGATCGTTGGGAAAAACGGGGATTTGCCCACCAAGTTACTTCACTGAATACAAGCAATTTCTGCAGCGGTCATTGCACCTGTCTCGTGAATTTCCAGCTTGGCCACATGATTTCTTTCTTCCTGATTCAATCCGCTGTGCATATATTAAGGCAAAAATAGCTTGACATCTGCCTTCCAATTGACTTTACTAATACATACATTTGTTGGCCATTTTTTGCCTATTTTTGCAAGATAAAGCACCATGAACAAAGTGTAGGTTCATCTGTTGCTTCCGATTTTTCTAACTGTCCTTTCGATACCAGCGCCGTTAGCGCATCTGAATTCTCTACAGACTTGCGAAACCTCTGTGAATGTCTTCAAGTATGCCATCATGGATACCGAAAGGAGTGCATCATTCTTCTTTTTCGAAGGAAATTCGTACTGTACAGTGTGCGCATCATGACACCTCTTGTCACGGTTCTGTTGGAGCGATCAACATCCTCGTTTATTCGGGTACGTGTAAAATGGTCAAATTATCTTTAACCTCGTTCCGACCTGTTCCACATGAAGCGGTAAAAAGAGATGGTGAGGTAAAAACTTTTATTTACGCAAGTTCAACGACGTGCGTGTAACTCACAGTTCACATCAGTAATACACTTGAATGATAAAAAAGTATCCAATGGTTCAACGGTTTATATAATTCAGTTCGCCCCCCTTACACAAGCCGTTCTACCCATCATTCTGCTCATTAATTAAAACAATCAAAGAGAGTCTCCATGTTGATGGATGGGGCTTTTCGTAGTTCCCGTTTTTGATTCACAGGGGTCCAACTACATGATCACTGAATGATCTGAATGACTTTCCAGCGGTTTGTATACAAAAATGCCTTATAACTGCCTAGCGTAAGTGACCAAAATACTTTATCACTAGTGAAAATCGGTGGTGGTCTGCTCCGCATTCTACGAAATAAGTGTTCACAATCAGGTTGTCTCTTTGCTTATAATGCTAACAAAATTGAAATCCGTGACACTTCATGCGGACCAAATGTGTTCGGTTCTATCGTTTAAACTGACGAAAGAAATGTCAACAAGTGATCTTCTATCCGTATTTTCATCATCACCATGTTTACGGTAAATGAAATGAAACAGCTAAGGACGTGACCTTACTCATGATCGAAAATTTCGTATATGCCGTGGATTTTATAACGAATTTCACCTGTGACTACATCTATTTTGATATTTAGTTAGCATTACTGTACCCCATTCTCGACTTAAGCTACATTCTGTCAATATTTTTCAATGCAACACACATCCTATTTCACTTCCATTCATACGGTCGTTCTTTCAAAATCTCGTTTTCTTTCTTCACTGGTCATTTACATACGTGGTCATTCGCTGACCAAAGGCACACTGCTGTAGAATTGCTCAACGCTCACCAGCAATAGTAATGCATCGAGATTTTCCAGTGTACTGCAGACCTGTTAGCTTAGTTTCTCAGAGGTAGAAATGTATTCCTCGAGAATCGCTGTTCCTACCCTATCATGGTGATCGGGTTTGCTTGCTACGATGAGCCAAAGAGCCTTGCCGACTCGAGCACAAGTCGCTTCTACAGGGTCACCCATATCGGACAAGCCGAGGGTTAGTAGCCAGGCCAAAACAATGCGGTCTTGTTAGATGGCGTGACGGGTTTTTTGCCTGGCCTATATATATATATATATATATATATATATATATATATATATATATATATATATATATATATATATATATATGTTAATAGTCACTTGAATACTGTTGAAAATCTGATGCGTTATTCAGTTTCGTTGACGGTATCTCACTTTTATAACTTTGAGCCTTGAGAATGCAAGGAAATATCGAGACAATTAGTTAACTTTTCGAACCAGTCCCGTTCTGTCTGAGTTCTTCAATCATAATGTTTTTCGTGGATTACCTCTTGATTTTTTGTCATGCTTGCACATGAGTGCCACTGGAAGGGATATTACCTATAATCTTGAAGGCTCATATCACTATTAGGGATAACAAGCTACCTTAACCTGAGACTTGGAGTGGAGAACCGTATAACGCTCAACTAGGTCGGACCTGGCAATGAGCCGGGTGATAGTGGAATACTGTCTACCACCAGATCGTGCTGTAGTTACAATTTTTGTAAATTCATAGCCAAGTTGTTTTTGTCATATGAACTTAAACGCAGTCTCGCACCGCACGTTGTATCACGACTTTTCTCAGCGAGGTAGGAGCAAAGTACGTTTGCACGTGAAGTTGTAAGCCTACTAGGGAACAAGTACCCCTCATTTCAGTCTACTTCGACCTGAGACCACACGTTTATTCCAATTTGTTTGAACTGTTGCGGTAACTGGGCCAACGGTAAATCATTTTGCTGAGGGACGCCGGCGTGAGAGAAGACTCAGCTACTGGGGCTTGTGTACACGTGAGTGTGTCTGAACGGGCTAATTAGAGAAATTTATATATGCGTCCACTACCAGCGGCGAACCGTGAGACAAATCATTAGTTTAGGGATGGTTGTCACGACGCCCTAACAGCTATTCTATACTGACTAACGCAATCTGTGAAAACTCTCGAAGCTTCTATCATCTGAAGTCTGTCTTAGTAACTACGTCATCATTATCGTGATGCAACACTAGAAAAAGTAAGTGTTTTGCCGACAAATGCCATGCTGACGAGTTAAAGTATAAGGTGAAGAGGGTTGGATCCTGCAGACAACGCTGGTTACACACACAACACAGTTCAGCACCACGTGTGCATACGTTAAGATAATCTTGGTTGACTACAATTCACAACAGGATCGCTACTACTAATCATTCTTGATTCTATCTTTCAGTATGTTGAACAAACTGGTAATAGCGTATGAAAAAGATATCATAAGTCACTTTACAAGATCTGTCGAAGAAATTCGGTTTTACGTTCACTGAGGTGCGTATTTCTGCTCCTTTCAATCCGTTTGTCTGCGCTCACGGAGTGCCACGTTGCGCGCACAGTTCCTACGAGTATAGTCCGACTGACCCAATGGACATTTGATGCAAATTTCTTAGCGTGGACTGTCTGTCTGCAGTGCATGTCCCCCTTAAGTTCTAAATGCGATTGAAAATCCGCGGCTCGAGTACGTATGTCCTAACCCCATGTGAACTAAGTCATTAAAAAAAAGATCAATACTATTTCGTGTCCCTAACCTTTTTCCCGCTTTGGTCTCTTTCCGTCTCTCGATTTGTACGCAGATCTATTCGTGTCAACAACGAGATGTTTTCTTTTGTCTGCATGAGAACGGCTCTCTCAGTGTATACGCACGACACGGACTGGCGTGTTCCGTGAAAGCCTCTCCGACCGTGGGACGGGCAATACCGGTATTACGACCTGATCCGGTCGAATCTGTCGGAGATTTGTATCATTATGAATTGGTTGCATTCACTGAGGGATCACGTTCACTACGTCTTTCAGGTCCGATTCGGTTATCTGTGGATCAGTCACGCGAGGTGTCCGCAGCGGTCACATCAACTGAAGGTCGTATTAAGGCAAGAGTGTTTGTTTCACTTCCTTAGCAGTACTTGTTTGTGTGCATAACAGTAGGAATTTCAAGTATCAGTATCTCTTATGTGGATGGGAAAGTCCTCCTAATTCCTAAAACAATATAACGTAATTCAAGTTTTAAGGTACTTCAATTTTTATGGAACAATACATCACATATAATGAGCAGTTTAACTATTTTCGTTATCTTCGTTGACCACACAGCGGCGGCACAATTCCTTTTTGAGTTAGGGATGGGCGACGCGGTAACTTGAAGTCTGTTGAAGGAAAAAAATCGACCGGAAGCGATGTTATTCGAACCCGAGACCTTAGGGCCTACCTTATGGTGGGATGGCCGTTAGACCAGTAGCGATGCTTCACCGGCGGTGGCCGAGTGATTTAGAGCGTTTGTTTACCATCTCAGGGGTGAGAAGTTTGAATTCCGCCACCGCAGGTCGGTGGTAGACAGTAATCTACCGTCGTCGGGCTCGTTATCATACCTAACCAACTGGGACATTATGTGGTGCTGCACTCCGAGTCTCAGGGTCTAGCTGCCGGCCGCACTTAAGGGTACGGTGGGCTTTTGAGGCCATGCATTCATGCGAAGCATATAATAAAAATCTGCACAAGCACTGTACAGCGGTTTTTTTGTTAGGAATAATCATCAGTCTGTTTCCGTACAGCTTAAACCGGGATTCGAATTCGACCGATGTCCAGGGTTTCCAGTCCTATAGCTTAACACTGAGACTATACAGACTGACCATCAGTAGCTTACTTCACGTTAGAAGTTTATGGTGTAGCGTTTGTCTGTCTCTGGTTTTTGATATTCACAACTTTTAGAGAGTTTGCTTACCACCTCGAAGCACAGCGGTTCGAATCTCCGCCATCACCGGTTACTTTGGTGGTAGACAGAAATCCATTGTCGTCCGACCTTCTTTGTTCTCCACCTCAAGTCTCAGGGTCTGGTTGTTGGTTGTTCCTAGTAGTGCAGTGCGCCTTTGCGGCTATGGGGTGTATCCCTTCCACTGCACTCATGCGCAAGCATGTAATAAAAAAAGAATCAGTAAGATCAAAAAGTAAGGAAATAGCCAAAAACAAGGTAATAAACAGAAATCATGAAGACTAAAAAAGAGCCAAACGCAACTACTCCACTGGCTGCAGCACTTAGTTGTGTCACTCAATGTCTAACCATGTGGTGAGCGAGTCTTATGGACTCCAACACGGAAGTTTCACGCGTTCTACCTGATCAAGTCCACTGATCGAGGTTTTCATACCTTTTTACCATGTCATGAACTGACCGTCTGGACTTACCTTTCAACCACTACCCGCCTCGGGTAATGGGGTATGCTGAGGATGTCTATTTGCTGCCATGTGTAACATATATCCCAGTCTTTTTAACCTGTTTAGATTCAGTATTTTCTTAGTGACTGCCCTCTGGTTATCAACTCTCCATCATTTAACCTTAGTATTTCTGATACGGTTTTTCGATCATATTTGAGCGATACCGCGGAGAAAATTGATGCTCAAAACGCCGACAGTCTTCGTCTGTCTTATCAAGTTTAATCGCCGCAGTGTACACTTGACCATTACCAGACAATGGTATGTCACGCCAACGCCACAGGTGACTGAGATTGGCAACAGGAAAACGTGCTTTTTGTATAGGCGATGACACTGCATCTGATGTCTGACTACATGATGAGATGTGACTGTCTATGCAATAACTTGTCTACTTCAGATAGGTTTTCATCTGACAAGGTAAGGTTTTGTGTAGCGCCAACCCAGTCCTGCAGCAGCATTTTACATTTTGAAGTTGCAGAATATATCCCAAACATGACTAAGCTGTTGTTTATGCAGTTTAGAATAACTTACAACTTATCTGGATCATAAATCAGGAGAACAACATCGTTCGCGTATTCGAAGTCAGATAGTTTACTGCCTGAACTGTAATGAAACAGGTTGTTAGCAGCTATGTTAGTGTTCGGTAAATGAAAGTGTGAGAAGTCCTTAGCTAATACTGGGCCATCACGCAATAATGCGCAAAAATGAGTACGGATAGTCGCCCATCAAATCGGGAGCCAACGCGGCTTACGAAAAGGTGGTGGAATACCTGGTCGCTCTGAGTTAGTTCTTACCCTGTAAAGACTCCGATTCACTAGCCATTAGTGTGCACGAGAAAGATAGGGGCTTACGAGTTATTCGGTGCCAGTTTGTTTGACTGACATTCTGTTGTACAAGATTCCATTGCAGCGTAGTTTCAGGCTTTGACACTACGTCAGGAGGTGGGGTTGACCCCAAAGTGTTTAATTCCCCCCGTTCCCATTGTGTTCTTGTCACTAACCTAAATGTCGAATGTGCACCCAACGATGAAATTTGTGGGAGAGACAGTTCAAGCGCGAACGGCTGGCCTCTAGTAAGCCTGGCAGCTCGAGAAGCCCTGACACTTGGAGAGACGGCGCGTCATCCAGATTGTAATTGGTTCTCGATCAGATCGGACAGTTTATGCGCCACGTGTTCCCGAACCACTACCACCAGTCAGATCAATTTCGAACCGGAGAAGGACTTCCATTTTATGACAGATGGTGCACCTGCCTCGATTGAACTATACTCTGGGAAAACTGCAAGTCTCCGCTCATAGTTGTATTTTACCTATCGTTTAGAATTCCAGCGTATCATAGCTCAGTCTGCTCAGTCTCAAGCATTCTTCGCAGATCCAAACACTTCCAGAAACACGTGTTTTTCGCGTTCTTCGGCAACGAAAACTACTCAATTCCGTCATCTATCTCGGCCCATTCTCCTCTGACTCCAATCCAGATTTCGACACCTGCCGATCTTCTTCGGGGTCAAGAGCCTTTGTGTTGGGTGGCCCCCCGTTGTCGCCGCTGGTCGGTGGATCACACCTGTACCTGCCGTGCTCTGGGCACAAGATCGTTACCAAGTGGCACACATACTGAATTAGATTGTTCACAACATTTTGGGAGGCCTTATTAATTGATTGATTTTGAGGCCAGTAGCCAATGGTGATTTCGTGCAGTGGCCTGCCGGATGTATAGTCCTGATGAACCGAGTACTCCTGGTTTGTGTATGATGATGGAGTACATAACACTGCGGACAGTGTTCTTTCTTTGGAGGGGAGCAGTGTAGTAAGCAGGCTGTTGGGAGCTATGTAAGTGTAGGATCTTTTTGATGCACTTACTGAGCCTTTGTGCTCATGGAGTTTTCTGTGTTTCGTATTTTGCAGATCAAACACGAGCAACCCCGACAGAAGACACCGATCCTTGCATACTACAGAACAAAGATCGATACCGCTGTTCTCACACGAAAATAGGGCTATCTGAAGAATCATTTCAACCCCAGAGTTGAAAAGGAGGGGTGATAGAGGACAATCCTGACAAACACCACTTTCCTAAAAATCCAGACAAGACGCGTGTACGGTCTTAGTATTGATTTTCGGTTGTGGATGGGTCGTTGATAGTATGATCTACTATTTGCAGTTATTAGTATCATGTGTGAGGTTGAAGATGCGCTGTTTTCGACCAGTCAGAATCCGCTTTATGAGCTTGTACACGAACGTGCACTTTTTCTTTAAAAAAGTTAAACTACATTGCTGTGCTGGTGGGACTGTTCTCTTACTGAACAGAAGGACCCGAGACTCTTGTAATAGTTTTTACAATAAAAGCAATTGAACTGAAGAAACCGATCTATCTGGGGCTAGGTTCAAGTGGTCTCAACTAACCATAATAATGTAATGCTGTGGTCGTAATTAGATATTTTGTAGAACAGCTATCTGTACCGTCGATTCGACATCGTTTTGTCCGTCAAAGACCAGCTGCGTGTTGCATCACTCCGTGCCCGTTTTTGTGTACGAATGAAACCTGTCATACTCAGGTTAGATCACAAACGAAGACAGTTTAAGCTGGGCACCACTGTTGACCGAGTTGCATCGAGTGAATTAGAATAGCTAACTACGGGACTGACTGATGGAGGTTGATTCAATGGAATAAGCATCCCAACTCGGCAAACTACACTATATTTTTGAAGGCTAAAAAGCGTCTAATCTGTTGTGCTCACTACACATTTTCCCTTGAAGATTCAGCCAAAACCCGCGATTCTTTAGCCACGACCCACCATTCTATAGCCCTGACGCACAGCCTTTAGCCATGCCTCTGCAAGCCAGTCGGGTCAAAAGTGCCGGAATATAATGACATCAAGAAATATTAGAACAATTTATGTTTTTGACAAAGATTGGTGTTGCGAAGCTAACGGAAAAAATGAGAAAGTGTGACGATCAAATGCTGCGCAGTTGACCGTGGTAATGGTATCAAATGCTGCACCGCAAATTGGTTGGAGAAGGTTTAAACGATGTGCCTGTATCGTCGAACCATGTGGCACATCCCTCATCAATTTTGTATTTTCAGTGAACCAGTTCCTAATGTATTAAAAAATATGTACAAATTAAAATAGCAAACATTTTACCTGTTTGAATTTGACTGATTGCTTCTTCCAGCGGATTGAAAAATGGACTATGCGGTGGGAGAAAACGTATTTCATGATTGGTGTGCAATTGTGCGTCCATAAACGGGCGCATTGTCACAGAAATACTACTGGAACATCAGGTTGCTCAGTAGCAATAGACGCTGAGCAGCATGAGAGAAACTCATTAAAAATATGCCATGCAATCTTTGTATGACATTCATAGTTCATGATGCCGGCGATAGATGAACAAGCTAATATGTTCAAGTTAGGTCCTTTACTTGACGGTAGAATTCTGATGGCTTTACTGCCTTCTTTTGAGCGCCCATAGCTACGACAACAGCGTATGTTGTAGTTGGTCTCATCAATACATAACCTCAATTTTGCAGTACCCTATCGTTGCAGCGAATCGGCATATTATGCTCCTTTAGATTTGACTGCATCTGAGTTTCGTTCCACTGGTTGAATATTCAGCTTCTTAGTTAAATAGTGATGCCCGTCCATCAATCGATCAATGGATGACTTGCTGACTGCTGTGCTTGGGAAATCCCTCTCCATCTTATTTTTAACTGCCTCGATGTGCCTGTGGTGTTTTCGTCCACGACTTCACACAAGTGCCTGACAAACTCGTCGTTGAACTTCATCTTTTAGGACCCAGGTGTGAATGCGGTTTCCCTGTCTGTAGCTGCAATAGCACGGCATGTTTTGATCTCAATGTTGAGGTGTTTGGCAATGTCCTAAAATCATCTCTTCATGCGCATTCGATTATCCTCCATCGATCTTCAGCACTGATGAAACGGCGAGATTTTTTCATCTCACCCATATTAACACTCTCCATATTGTCAAGAGGTGATGCATACGGTGCCAGGTAAAGTACGGCGAATACTATCACATACGACCGTGGTGTGATTATATCGCCTGACTGCCTCCGAACGAAATATCAACCAATCGACAACGAGTCTCCCTATGCAAGGGTAAAATGTTACAAATAAGCAACCCTGTAAGTCAAATCGGTAATGTAACACACGGTACTCTGTTTTGCATTTTAAGTCACAGACAAATATTAGAACCGGATTTGATGAAATAAAATACAGGTTCGGTTCCTTAAACGTTTAGATAAGTGGATACATTGAGATTTCGAGAGCAGAACACACAATAATGCCATCAATTTATTTGTGCTGCAACACTTGACACCATTACTATCACCGAAATTGCAACGGCAATAAGGGCTGTGCCACATGGTTCGGCGATACAGGCACATCGTTTAAACCTTCTCCAACCAATTTGCGGTGCAGCATTTGATACCATTACCATAGTCAACTGCGCAGCATATGATCGTCACACTTTCTCATTTTTTCCGTTAGCTTCGCAACACCAATCTTTGTCAAAAACATAAATTGTTCTAATATTTCTTGATGTCATTATATTCCGGCACTTTTGACCCGACTGGCTTGCAGAGGCATGGCTAAAGGTTGTGTGTCTGGGCTATAGAATGGTGGGTCGTGGCTAAAGAACGGTGGATCGTGGCTAAAAGATTGTGAGTCGTGGCCAAAGGATTGTGGATCGTAGCTAAAGGATTATGGGTCGTGGCTAAATAATTGCGGGTTTTGGCTAAAGCTTGATGGGAAATGGTGCAGTTTACTTTGATTGGGGGAGGAGCATCAATAGTTTTCGTTTGCCATCTTAGCATGTACTGTATTCAGTCCGCAGCGTTATCAAATCAGTCCAATTTAAACAGCCGATAGCAATGAACAGTCGGATACGATAGTTCTGTTTACTATCGCAGCGAAAACCTCTGTTGTAAATCAGAAGTATGGAGGCAGTGAAGAAAGAACGATAATCAGTGATAAGTAGGTGAAGAAATTGTGTGAATAAAGGGAAGCCGTTTGTCGCGGAATACGATCATTCCTCCCACTGTCCCTAACTCTCAGTGAGTAGTTCTCTTGGATGATACAATGTACTTTTAAAACCTCTTGGCGAAGATCCACGCCATCCATTCGCTTCCTACCACCCACTCCAGTTGGCTATTGCAGTTAACTGATTAAGGCTTTTAGATGTAACGCTCCAATCCGCATTAAAATGCGTTTTAGCTCTCGCTGATGACACGGTCAGTCCTTGTGATTTTCGAAATCGCACTGTGCTTATCTGTAATCATGACGAAACTAATAAAAGTTCATGTAGCCAAGATTTTAAATCAACGGTGCTTTTACTTTGTGAATATTTTTTCTCTGTTTTGTTGTCTCGTTTTCGTTTTTATTGGGCTTATTTACATTTGGGGCAGAACGTGCTTTATTATGGGTGTTATGCGCGATTTCTCAGTAGTAGTCTTCTTATGGAATTTCCTATCTCGCGTATTTTTCCTGTTGGCTCTATCTACCCTCATTGTGGACTCTGTGTATTTGTTTTCCAGTTCTTTGAATTACGCACGGTCCCATTACAAAACGATGACGAGGCAACTCGACTTTCTCGAGATCCACTGTGGACATTGTCTGATCTTTTACCACACGAACCGGGTTTAGTGAGGTGAGATTTCAAATTGCAAGATCTTTTTAGCCACTCAACCTGATTCCATAACTGTCAGCCATAGAAATTTCATGTGCTCACAAGGTTAAAAAGGAGAACATGCACTCTAAAGTCAGCTGTGTGGATAGCCGCCTGAACCACGATGTGTTCTCACTATGGTGTTCAGTGTTCTCGCAAGCTGTGCATTGTCTTAGCATTTGGAACTGAAAATCGGTTAAGTGGTCCTAGTACAAACACGAATCACCTTCATCTTATGGTAGCTGTCTTGATCCCATTAACTGCATTCAACCCATCTGTTTTCGCTCAATGTGCAGCGGGCGTTTTGTTTCTTAGTGGAATCTTCTTAATTCAAGGTGTCTCTCGGTGCCAACCAGTAGATTTCTACTTTTTGCCCCACACAAGTGACATGTAATTGTTGCAGACCGTAATTTTGGTACGCTATGAAGATCGCCGACCTGAACGAAGTTAGATTGTCATCAAGCGGATCGACCGTTATACTTCGCAAACCTATGGATTCCGTTAACGTTGGTCTCGTTTCATCTTCCATTCGATAAATCGTCTCGCTGAGAACTGTCTTGTATATTGCTTAAGTGGTCCACTGTGCGACATGTGGCTTTCGATAGCTTGCATGATGACGCCGATCATGCGCTGCGGTTCTCGCTAACTCATTTGTATGGTGACATCGGATTGTAACATATTTTTGCCTAAGTAACCGATAAACTTAAGACCAGTATTCAGTGTACTATTATTGTCGTTTGCTCAGACCGATGAACGGCTCCTGTTTGTCCTGATTTGCGCAAATTGTCCTCACGTCAGCCCCGCAGACGATAAATGTAATACGCGTCTTCTGTGTGCCTGACTTTGCTTGATCTGCTTACCGACCCTTAAGTAAGGATGGTGAGGCAATCTCTCGAAGCTGAGGACGTCAGCTGTGCCAGATGAAAACCAAAGACTAGGAGGGTGGTCTTTGTCCCATCTATCCTATAAGGGGCTTAATCAGGTTCTTTACTCCTTATCTCAGGATGATAGTTACGGTTTTATCTCTGACAGTGCAGTGGGCCTTTGAGGCCACTGTGTTTATGTCCTTTTCACTGCACTTTTGCTCAAGCATGAAACAAATCATAAATGGCACTCATTCCCGTCACCCATTGTATATTGACGAACGTCGAGGAACGATGTTTATGTTAGAAACGAGACAAATAATGAATGCAATGCAGTTGTCTGGTGTTGTGTAATCGGCTACAGCACTTAGATCCCAGATCAGTCAATAATGAAAGCATGTTTGAAGACATGCCTGAGGTTATGATATACAGCATTTATTGTTGCCGAGGTGAGTTTGACACCTCTGCACACGGTTGGCTATCCAAGCTGCCTTCGATTATCCGCTCCATTTGCCCACTTTGAAATGACCGTCGTGCACTAATTGTTTTTTTTTTCTCGAGCTCCCAACTCCCTTCGCTCAGCCCCCTTCAGCGTGAAAGGAGAACACGTCAGCACCCTATGTGACAGAGGCATGCTCATGACTATACCATTTTAGGATTGAGTTGAGATACTATCAAATGGAATTGAGAAACTGTTACATGGATTTGGAAAACTGTCGATTTGACACAGGAACCGAACGCATTTGTTGATTGCCGCCTCCTTACAGCGCACCTCATTAGTCAACTGACTGTGCCTCTAGCCGATGTTTCTATACGACCAATTAACTGTAGTCAATCACTGCGTTTGGCTCTCAGATTGCACTGACGATTTTTCGACTCCATGTGACTGTTCCGCAGTTCTGTCTGTCTGTTTCTAAACTGAATAGTAAAGTGGTATAAATAGCTCGGTTTTTAAAGTGCAGGTAAAGAATTATCGAGACACAAATTTGCCTCCCAAACTGATTCGGTTGCTAAGGTGCCAAGCCACATGTTTGTTCGGACGACCTCCTGTTTACAAAAGGTTCTTTTCCCTTGCAATTGGATCTGCATGTTCCAACCAAACTATCATCTTTCTGCAAAACTGTTTAGTTGCCGAGCCGTCCGATTTTTCAATTTTTCTACTGTTTTTTTTCCGCCGTTGCATTTTGCTTTTCTGAATGATCAGTTTAGGGTTTTCGCAACTTCGTCGAAGCAGACTCCATATTCCAATGAATTCGTTTGACGTGCCCCGGTTGTCGCTAATACACGCGCGGTACTGTGTTGTTTCCGGCTTTTCCCTCTAGCTAGCTGACAGGTGGCTTTATCGAATTCCGCGCTGTCTGACTTGTTGCTCAGCCAGAGAGCATTTTGTTGTGCGATCAGTGGCTTAGAAGATCCGAACGAAGTGTAGCTGTGTCGTTGTAGTGATTAAGTGTTTTTTTTCCATATGAGGTCACAGGTGCTGTGCATCTCTTTATGTTTTCTGTTTTGCTTTGTGTTCTGTGTACGGTTTGTAAAAGCCAGTCTCTGAATTGAGACGTTCAGTGTCAGTTTTGTATGACCTGTTGTTACAACAATGTTCGGTTGAGTTTCAGGAAAGTTTTGCGACTGCCCGATACACGTCGAAAAGACGGCTACAGTGACGTTCGTAAATGGCCTCTGTGAGAATTTCGAATGCTAAAGGGACTGTAACCTTTTTCCTTTCCGGTACACTTCGCAATGAAAAATACCCAAAAATGCGTGAGCCGTAGTGAGTGCATTCGTGCAGTAAATTATCTTTCCGTTCTGTGCTTATGCATTAATGCAATGAAACAGTCGTACGTACCTCAAAACCGCGAAGGCCTACTACACAAGGAGCTACAACCGGCACAAACTACCGTTAGTCTTGGAATGAAGAATCATATGATGCCCCTTTAGTTTAGACCTCAAAGCAGGTTGTGACTTCAAGTGCTAGATGTCACTAAAGTTGGCCGGTGAAGATGTTTGGGTGCAAACCTCGACTCTCCCTCCCTCTCTCTCTCCGTACACACACACACACACACACACACACACACACACACACACACACACGCTTGTTAGTCTGAGGTCCACATCTTTCGAACACTCCCGGTCCCTGTGACCTCCGTTGATCGTACCATTTATTCGTTCTTCCTTTCTGACACTCTCCACCCTACGTGATTATTCCTCCTTTACGTTATTCATGAACAAATAGCACTTGTCTTCCTTGTAGCCTGTTTGGTGATTCAGACTTGATCCATCTCTTCCTCCGTCTCTCTGCCATCTTTACCATTTCTCCTGATTAGACCTCCGAAATTGTATCTGCGAATGCATTCGATTTACACGGCTAGTAAAACGGACCCGACTGTGTGTCGAGTTTGTCCGCAACACCTGATCGCAGCGGTTGCCAATCGGCTCGGTTGCCGGTCCCTGGTAGCTGTGGGTAACGCTCACGGTGGAGTACAGGTAAGCCCTTGGTTGTGTCACCATTATGCCATCCGGAATTCTCTAATAATTTCAAATACGTGTTACACATAATCCGTTTTTCAGGTTTGGGATTTGCACTCCAACGTGCTGTGGCGTGAATATCAGTTTCTTCCGGTTCCAGTACTCGGAATCGAATGGCTTCATGTACCAGAGCAGCCGTCAAATAGTTTCACCAGGGAAATACCAGCTTCAAATTCTGGCACCGCGGATTCATTTCACCTGGGCTTCATTGTATACGGATGGCAGCCCGCAAGCAAATCGACCGGTATGATGGGGCTCGGGAATGCGTCACCCGCAGCGAGCGCCAGCAATAACCAAAACAGTAATAATCCCACCGACCGATCTGGACCAAGCAGCGAGAATCGGCTTGAAGGTCGAAACCACGTTCTGTTGGTCGATCTAAACACAGGCTACACATACAGCATTCGTGGTCCGGGTCAGGCCGGTCTTGCTGAGGTTCCTGTACGCTCCGGAGGCCTCGGATCAGGTACACCTGCTCATAGGAATCACGGTGATGCGACCTCCCAGACTGCACTCGAAGGCCCTGTTGAGCTGGCTCGAGTAAGCCATAGCGGGTAAGTAGAGTGGAATGGTGCCCATGATCCGCTAGGGCGTATTCTTCTTCACATGAGCTGTTCATGAATAAAGATTGAAAAAATGTATTTCTTCACTTTCATGTTTGCTAGTGACAAAGAACTTTGCGGTCCACCGGGTCAAAAAGTTCTTTTAAGTTAAGAAAAAACACCGCTAGGTTTGTGCTGTAGAGTTCGTTTCCTGCTAAAAATGCGTGAGCACTGAATAAGCAGAAAGAGTGTTGGCAATCGGCTTGAACGTGACAGTACCAAACCCAATTTCTCTAAGGATTTCATTAGGGTAACTTAAAGGACCTGGGTTTGTACCATAGGCCCCCACCAGACCCCAGTTAATCAGATTTGGTAACAAGCCGGGTGTTTGAAAAATGCCGCGTACCACACAAACGGTCGGGCGGTCACACAAGTGAGTCAAACTAATTGTGTCCTGAATGGTGACAGTTCGGCCGACCAGATCGTTCTGGTTAGCGGACGGTCGTTACGTGGGTGTTATGAATGGCATAGTGCTAGGCCGTTCTCGGTCGTTTCGGGTTCACATCATACAACGATTTTTCGGATGGATTATATTGTTCAATTGTACTCTGAGCTCAAATTATCGACATACCAGCTTTGAACTATGGAAAGCCTGATCATACTGCGCCTTACTCGTGTCGCTTTCAGGGGAGGACGCGGTAATCAGAGCAGCATACTGCAACATTCGTTTACGGAAGATACCATACAGTCATGAGTGATCAAAATGAACGTGTTGCAGGATTGAGGCTTGCTGTTTGGAATGCCCCATTTCGCGATCACTTCGTTGGAACTAAAAAGCGAACTGAATGATTACCTGCATCCTGGAGTCGTCAAACGGAAAGTCCGTGGATTAACTAGTTATTTTTCTTCTGTCTCTCGTTTTAACGACGTTGATTGTCAGTGGGTCTGTGTCAGCTATGGCTGTTCGGGTTGCAGGTATCTAACTCCATGTCATATTGTCATGTTATGTTTCTGAATGACCTAGCAATTCATTTTTGTTTTGCACATGATAGTAGTTTTTCCATTGGAAACCCGATGGTTACCTACTTGGGTCTCAGCTACAAGCCTAGTCAAGATCCCGGATGGGTCACAATCCTATTCATATATAGTTCCTTACAGGTCAGAGTTGAGGAGAGCCATGCTGCACCTCCAGTGCTACTCCATGATGAATGACATTTTTACACCAAGTTAGTACTATTATCTTGATATCATTTGATTTCGATAACAGCTAATTCAATTCCTGCAGCGCAACGTGTTGTGCAACAGACTTGTGTTGTCTTTGTTTCATGTCTTGTCCCAGACGAACACTGAGTGATGTTCTGTATTTTATGTCTTCAGACAACACATTGCTTTCCTGATCGGTGGTCAGTCCGTAGAGTTTTGGAGACTGGAAGACTTCACACTGGTAACTCGTATCCCGTTCACAGCTGATATGCAGGTTGTTACACTGGTAGGTTCGTGTGCCCTCGATGCCCCCATATGTTTTTTGTTCTATGCTTTTGCATGTACAGGCTATTGAAAAATTCGGGATCACCTGAATTCGGTCGAAACCCTGACACGGTCGAATTCCAGTTTATACTACTGGTGCCACTTTCCCTAAACGATAGTGTTTATTGCATACTTTTGGCTACTGAGAGTAGTATCGGTTTTATGAACTGGAATTCGACCGTGTCAGAATTTCATCTAAATTTTGGTGATCTCAAATTTTTTGGACAGATTGTACTGTTGAGAGGAGCAGGAAACCGTGATGGATGAACGTGGTATGAAATGGGGAGAAATTTTCCTAGGACAATTAGGACTCAAAACGGAGTAGATTTTCGCCTAAATTATGGATGTGGTTCGTATCAGATCTTGCATACGCGAGTTTGTACCCGCCCTTCTGGTTGTTCGACGATTTCCGGTCGTTGAGCATGATGCCAGGCTCAGCGATCAGAAGCCGTCGAACAACGTCAACCTGAGCTACATTCAACATCAATTTTCAGAAGCAGTGAGAACGTTTTTCTGATTCGTACAAACAATGCCTGTACGAGAATCAACTTAACCAAAAATTATGTTAAGGTTTCATCGATCGTACTTGCCAAGAAATCACTGAAGTGAATGCAACAAGAAAAGTGCTACAGTTTTGTTTTGTGTGTACTTCATGAGGTAGTATATTTTATTGTTGTCATTCCCGCGAAATTACTACCAAAAGCAGTGGTTCATTGTCCGCGCAATCTAATTTTCTCAAATCCACTGCACAACGTGATGTCTCCCGGACGTTAGTGGGAATCTCGAGTTTTATGTCTTGATGTGTCGTCCTATCGCACGCCAAGCTGTTACCCGGTATCACCTGGCGAAATTACTCATAACTTTTTAGCTAGCATTGTGAAAGGAAACGAGATTGGCTTGTTAGTATGGATCACTGTAATCTACCCAGTGATGTAGCGCACGTTTTGGTCATCCACTGGAATACAACATCATCTGTAAATCATTGAGTTGCCATTCAAATGTCTGAATCCTATACACATGAAGTGCTGGTGATAGTCAGAATATGGAACCATAAGCTCTCCTCTGTCGTTCAGGCGACAGAAATTCAGCCCGAAAGGACTCCTTAAGTGTCCTTCATTCAATGACAAACAACGCATTCTATCTTCATATCCCATGCTATAGTTACTATATTAGCCTGCTACGCTTTACGCAGGAGATTGTTCATCTGATAAATGAATGTGAGTGCATTCTTTATTGATTGATTTTGTTAGATAATCTACTATTCATCTTGTGCATACCTCATACTCCTAGTGTATACAATTAACTGAAGAATGAGTTTCACTCTCAGCGCGTCTTTGGTCCCTGTTCTGAAGGTTGCGTTTGTGCCTGTCTGAAGAGATGCTGCGCATATGATGCTTTGCTGAAGGATTCCGAGGGTGCTTCGATGAAACTGAAGTGCCAATGTCCCGATTGTAATACTGATCGATAATGGATGTCTCCAGCATATTGACTAAACTTGTTTTTATTCCATACGTATTAGTATCTGCGTATGATGTTTGACTGTTATGACCGTGCGTCGATGATGAAAAGGGGCCTCAGACCGACTTAATCGGTTTACAGTTCGTTTGGTGGTTACCGTTGGATGTAGAACTCCAGTTTGGACGGAAAGTTTGTCCAGGGCAACACTATTGGCATTAATTAGCAAAACTCTGGTTAAAGGGTGGAAACATACTTGTGATACTAAATAAAACTGGGTGGTATGTGAGTAAAAGTTGTCCACTTTCGGTGTAATACCCTTTTGGCATATATCCACAGAATCCGGGAAGAATTTCTCACAATTTCTGCTATTTTGAAATGCTGCAAAATTGAGAGAAGGAGATGATTTCCAAGCTTCTAATTTTGACTACGCGCAACCATGATATTGACAGGTAGAGTAGGTGTGTTGTTTTTCAGCACCATTTTTAAATCTTGCATCGAGGCCTCAGACCAGGTGCAACCGCTTTGCCCTGTCGTGAACAGACCGCTCCCATGAGGGGAAGTAGGGATCGACGTTCACGAGTGTTACACCAACTGATGAAAACGATAAGAACAGTTTCCGTAAACAAGTTGTGCACAGCACAGTTGATCCAACAGTTTTATGTTGAGTATGTAGTTAACAGTAACGTCACTTCTATGGTGAATATGTCTCATTTTAGCGAGAATCAGTTCACCCTTTTCAATTCTGCTTTCGGTACCATCAAAATAACTCATTTTGCTTTCACCATCACTGACTGATTTAAACACAAAAAATCATTTGAGTAGAATCGCTGTTTTCCACTAGTTTTCCGTTTGTGTTGTCTACGATTTCAATGGTCGTATTTCAAGAAAAATGATAATACTCCACTGCATGACTGAGGGAACAAGGAAACAAAGTTGATTATGGAAGTCAAAGTGTTGCTGGAGTAAATACTCTTTATTCATATCGTTCCGAGCGGTTTTACACAGTGGTCAAAATAACAGGTTTTTTTCAGTCGTGCATTTACTACTAACTAGTAGAGATTATCAATCACGGCATAATCATTGAAGGCGATGAAGCAAAACTGAGGGCAACATGGAAAGGCGGTACCATTCGTATAACTGTGGTAAAACTAGTTACTTTGACTGTACCTTTTGAGATGCATACAGGAGACTTCAGCTGGTCGTATCCCGCAACTTTTCTCGGCATACATGAACAATTTTAAAACATCTGACGGTGCGGAAAATCCCCTTTGAGGTTGGATTCGAAGTCTGCGCCTCGAGTCTTGCATCCCCTAATAATTACGCGCGACTAAATAATGTTCACTTATTTGTAGTCCTGATTGCAATCCCACTTCATGCCTATCAGATAGGTTCCTCCGCTACCTGTAGTTCAGTCCAAATGCCTCAGTATGGTCGAGGGTGGGTGCTTCAGGCTTCGAGATAACAACTCGTCCTGAAAACCTCTCGAAATGCTCTCAGCTGACCGTGTGTTTTCTACAGACTCTGCCGAGGAAGCCCTACTCACTGCCTTCTCGTGGCGGAGATGTGCCCACTAAAGTGAGAGGACGAAAGCGAATGCCTGGCGCTCTCCACCGGGTTGGCTGACTAAGAGTCAGGGATGCACTGGGCATCCAGGATGTTTGGCCTGATCCGAAAGGCGTATGAACTGAGCAATCAGTCACCGGCCCCCAGAGGGCTACGATACCCCCATATCGTTCTACTGCCTTGTAGGTTAGGCATTCTGGTCAAAGGCTCGGTGTGGGACCTCCTAAGTCAACCCTCTACTTCGGTCTGGGCAACCGGGCAGTATCCAGCCCACATGCTTACATGAAATCTCCACATATATGAATACTCGTTCTCGTACTCGACTCTATTAACTCACTCAGGCTACACAAGTTATGACCGAGGTGCTGGCGGTCGGAAAAAACCAACTACCTATTGCCACACCACCCACTTTCACCCACTATTTTACATATAACACTAATAATACTATTCCATGAACTTCTCAGGTTGCCATTGATAAAGACGCTGGGCATGCAAATGAAATTCTTCCTTCAGATGTGTGCAGCTCATCAGAACCACTACTGAGACCACATGTTCCACTGAAGCTTGCAGCCTTCAATGTACATACTCTGATGCAAATAGGCCAACAAGCAGCTTTAGCGTGCACACTGGAGACACTGGCTATTGACATCTGCAGCTTATCCGAGGCCCGCCTCCAGGACCCCACCATCGTAGTTTGTCTGAATTCGCCCTCAGGACGTGCTTTTACTCTACGCTTGTCCGGAGACGCCGAGGCTTCTAAATCTGGTCATGCAGGCGTAGGCATCGCTTTGAGTACTAAAGCTGAGTCTGCGCTACGCGACTAGATCCCAGTCAATGGCAGATTATGTGCGATTCGCTTAGAGGGTTCGTTCAAAGCTGACAAAGGCCGCGACGGCAAGCGTTGTCTGTTTATTGTCACTGCCTACGCCCGTACTGACTGCATTCCGGATACAGTCAAAAATATATTCCACCAGGAGCTTCATGAACTTCTTGGAAAGGGATCTCATAGAGATATAGTGGTACTGGTTGAAGATCTGAACCCCGAGATTGGGCATCTAGGTCCAGACGAACGAATGCTTGGAGGCCAACGCGGCGCCAGCCATCAGCGCACGGATAACGGCAATCGAATACTCCATCTGTGCGCAGACCATCGCCTATTCTTGTCGAGTACGACTTCCGGCACAGCTTTCGTCGCACAGTCACATGGCGACCGCCATCAGCGAATCAGTCTTGGACACAAATAGATCACATAGCCGTGAGCTATCATTGGCATGGTTCAGTCAAATCTTGTAGGTCGCACTGGAGCACACATCTAGATTCAGATCACGCCCTAGTGTGTGCCGAGTTCATAGTACGGTTTTCCACCAAATCAAAAGTCCACCGTTAACGGGTAGCCGCAGACAAACTTTGCCGGACTTTGGTTCGGGAGAGATATGAGAATGAACTTGCTGCCCAGCTAAGTAGCCACACATACGATGACTTGTCAGACCGCTGGCAACACATCCAAGACGCCATACAAGTATCGAGTACCGCATCTTGTGGGTGAGTCACACGGCATGCAGTCACGCACTTGATCTCATCAGGTTCTCTGGAACTGCTTGACAGTCGCCGTAATATCCCTGCCGGAAGCGAAAACCACAATACCCGCACCCAACTGTGACGAAATTTGGTTGAAAGCTTGCGCAAAGACCGAGATAACTGGTGGTCAGAACGCGCGGCCGAAATGGAACAAGCTGCTGCTACAGGCAATGCTCGGAGACTTTTCCAGCTCATCCGACCTACTGGGACCAAGAGGCCTAGAGCGAACGAAGTGATCTGCCATGCAAACGGCCAACCAATCCACCAGCTTTCACGGCGCATGGACCGATGGGCAGAACACTTTGAAGAGCAGTTTAACTGGCCTTCATCGCCAGCGTCCCCACTCAGTAGCCCGTTTGAACCACTTTATGCTCCATGGACTATCTGCACTACCCCACCCACAGAGGAGAAAGTCGATCGTGCGCTCCACCTCCTGAAACGCAATAAAGCTCCTGGCCCTGATGAACTCCCTCCAGCCCTCTTCAAAGATGGTGGTGTACACCTCTTCAAAGCGCTCATCAGTCTCTTCTCCAAGATTTGACTCCACGATTGTGTTCCAGAAAGTTGGAACTGTGCATCCATCATTCTAATGTACAAGAAAAGGGCTAGAAACATCTGTTCCAATCATCGAGGGATAAGCTTAGTCTCGGTCGCATCGAAGTTGCTAGCATCGGCAATCCTCCAACGATTGTCCCCATTGCCCAAACAACAAGTCCGTGAAAAAAAGTCTGTTTTTCGTCCCAACCGCGGATGCATCGATCAAATTTTCACCATCCGTCAGATACCTGAGCTCCGCCACACATCGTAGACCGACGGTAATCATATTATGAGAAGACAGATTGGCGAACAAGCCAATAAGTCAAAATATATTAATCATATTCTTGGACATCCGAGCAGTTTTTGATTCCGGTGATAGGACAACCCTCTGGAATTATCTCATCAGATAGGGAGTGCCTGATAGGTTTGTGAAAATCATCCGAGCACTATACCTGTGACTACTATCCCGATGCCTAGGACTGTGAATCTAGCAGTAACTTAGTCTCACTAGCTACACGCACGATATGGGCAGAACACGATTACGGGCAGTAGAACGATTTCCAATCGAATAACCCTGTTTATCGATGATTCGTGGTTCTAAGTATTACAATAAGGGTAAATATGCAAATAAAAGACTTACAGCCAGGTGAGAAACCAAGAACAATGGGCGGTAAGCTTCCGAAAATCGGGACAGCGCGGAAAATTAAAACGGCCCACTTAGCATGCAGCTGAACGAAACTGTAGCGCAGTTCGGTTGTGGTACAACCAATAAATCGAGAACCTTTACCGTCGCGAATCAATAAATCAATTACAAACGTGTGAATCGGACTGTGGTTGCCATAGTGAAAATGTCATTGACAAGTAACTACAAATAAGCTTAGTCTGTGCAGTAAACAAGAGCACGTGCCAACATGAATGGGCGAATCCGGCACTAGATCTGGTAATGCCGTTGACGTGTGATGGCCAGTGGTGAAGTGCCGTGACAGAAACGCTAAGACTAGAGTTCGAGCCTCTGCTCGGCAGTACAAATGAAACACTCAGAAAGATTATATAACAGTAGGAGTGTAGACCTTTGAGGAACCAAGGTTATGAATAAATACGTGAACTGTTCATCTAACAAGCACCATGAAACTCGAGTGTAAACTGATGTGATACCTTAGAAACAGAAAATACGGTACGAATGCCTGGGGTTCACGATGCATGTACTCATTACTAACAAGTAACCAAGTAGAAAGCAGAAGAACAAACTCTACGAATAGTAATTGACGATACCACTAGACCTCAGGCCGAGTACAAGCATATGGTTCATTGTCACCTTGCTTTGCAGTTGAAAGTGGTGTGCGTCAAGGTTGCCCACTCTCACCCTTCCTGTTCAATTTCGCAACAGACGACGTCCTAAGAGGGGCACAAAGAAATCAATCAAACGAAGGCTTTGAGCACCTACCCGATAACAGACTTAGACTTAGACTGTTCAGATGATATCGCATTGATTTGCGACGATGCTACTGTAGCACATTGCGTCCTAGACAACCTCGCATGGTTTGTATTACGGTGGGGGATCTGCTTTTCACCCTCCAAGTGTAAGGTGCTTCTACATGACTGGCAGGAGTCCATCCCCGCACTTACCCTCGATAAAAATCTGTTAGAAGTTGTTGAAAAGTTTGTCTACTTGGGAATTTGTATAACTGTCGATGAACGGATTGAAGGCGATGTGGACAACCGAATAGCGAAGGCTCAAGCGGGGTTTTGCAATTTACGTCACCTGCGGAAACGGCGTGACATCTCTCCTATTGAAGAGTAAGGTATACAACGCTGCTGTGCGTAGTATGCTCTTATACGCTTGTGAGACGTGACCTGTTACAGCGGCCGATGTCGACCCGTTGTCCGTGTTCCATCATCGATGCCTGAGGAGTATCTCGCGAGTTTGGTGGCAACAGGGAATAAGCGATTCCGAAATTCAAACGTGCATCTACGGAACCGGGCGTGCCGCGTACCCAATTAGTGCTACCATATCACTCCATTGGCTTCGCTGGCTGGAACATGTGCTACGTATGCCACCTCGTCGAATTCTCCGTCTCGCTCTATTTGCTGAGCCTAAGGTTGGTTGGAAACGACAATGTCGTGACATGGCACCGGTCTGTCAAATGTTGACTTCAAGACTTGCTTCTGCCAGTTCCTCACGCTTGCGTGGTTGGGGTCCTCGAGATCCACTACACGGCTGCCTGGAGACTTTGTCGGATATGACTCAGTGGCGGTTGTGTTGCGACAGCTTGTGCTCAACCTCCTGAGAAACTTCCCCTCTGATTCTTCACTTTTATTCTGCTGTTTCATATTTTCACATGGCACCACGCCTCTGTACATTGTGCTGCGTTATCGGTATATATATATATATATATATATATATATATATATATATATATATATATATATCGTGTGCTTCCGGGGAAATTTTGTTCACACGTTTGCATACTACTTACTATCAATATGAGCGCTTGCACATGCAGCCTCGTTGTTCGTTGGGTTAGCAGTGACCCAGACACGAATAACTATAAGAAATCACAGTTGTGATTCATTTGTGGGCTCTTCAATGAAGAGTATCCATTCACACTCCAGACGATTCAAATTAGATCCTAGTGAACATATAACATCGGAGTGTACAAGTATGAGGACGAGTGGGCAGAGGAATACCGGGTACGCATACCTGATGAGCGGCAACAACCGCGAAACCGGTCGTGTGCTTCCGGGGAAATTTTGTCCACACGTTTACATACTACTTACTATCAATATATATAATGTCCAGTACACCGTGTCTTAGTCACGTTGCACTCCATGTGTTACCTAACTCGATTATTTCTGTACCTCTTTTGTGCTTCTTTCACGCAATGAATCGCATACAAATAGGATTGGTATCAAACAAATACGCGCCCCCGCGATCTGCACACGCCGCTCTCACTAACATATCCGACATCACTTCAGCTGCAAGATACGAGGTAGGTTGTACTAGTAGCAAGTCCCATTGGATTGTTTACTCTCTACTACTACTATTTTTTAACACAAATGTCTATTGTTCTCACGGAACCACATTTACAGTTTGTTGCGTAATCTCCTTTATAATTTCGAGTACAGTTTGAACCGGAAGAGCGTTGAAAAGTATGGGTTGTTCATAGTGGTTTGTATTTTCTATTCTACGTTACTGACAACGGCTTCCGTTATTCACATTTGATGTTTGAAAGGCGTGAGAAAAACGATGACATAAATGATCCGCCGGTGTAATTTCTCGTTGAAAAATCGTTTAGTCCTTTCTACTGCAATGCTGCATACGGCCTAGGATGTTCAAAGCAGATGACACTTCTTCGATTACATGTTTATTGCGTTTTTCGTTTTCTTGATATTTATTTCGACATCTGATCGTCACAGTTGGTCATATTGCTCACCAGTTGTGATAGGCTGCCTATGTGGCAGTAGATCGTCATACAATAGCTCTCTTGCTATTGTGTGGATCAGGAGTAAATACGGAAGTAATAAATACGTGGGCAAACTCACAATTCAAAACAACACAATGCATGGACACGGTCACGAAAATCTTAAACACTGAGACTGCAATGGAGAAACGAACCAACAGTAGTGACGCACTGTTTGAACCATAAGATGAAGCAATCTGGCTTATAGATATGATCTCCATTGATGATGGATCCTGTTTGATTCAGTCTCGCATTGTCTTGAGTTCAGTTAGAGAAAGTGTGAAATCCCAAGCACAATGACCAGTAAGCAAGTAGCTGATAGAATGTTGACATTGATAGTACGATATACGACAGAATACACTGTGCAACCAGTTAGGCGCAGCGGGCGATTTCGAAATGAACAAAGTATAGTTTTTTCCCTCACTTTGTTGATACGGACGAGAAACGAGTTCATATTGTTTGGTGTTTCTTATCACGATCATTTTTTGCAAATGCCTACCCATTGCCTACCTTTCCGTGCTCTATTCACACGTGCTGTTCAAGGCTGGATGAGGCGACGCGGCAGTCAGACCATGACTTGGCACCATGCTTGATTTTATGCCAGTGTAAAATATGTATATTTATCACGACTTTGATATTGAACAACAAACCGACATGCACATTGTTTTTCATGATTTCGGACGTTTCCTTTCCCCCTGAACTTTTATCTAAGTTCTACGTCTGCATGATGCCAAACATCTTTTTTACATTCCATGTTCTTATTTAACTCCTCATGAACTCCCTTTCAAACAGGCGATAATCATATCTCATTATTTCATGAGTAAATTTAACTGGTGCGGTTTTTTTTGCTTATTGAATATGGTAAAATATGACAGATACAGGACCGATCGAGCTGCCCATACTTTTGACCACACCTAAATATCATTCTTTCATACCTTATAACTCGTTGCTGTTACTGTTTTTGTGGTTATTGTGAGGTGCCTTTTCACGATTTACTCAGTCGATCGGCTTCCGCAGCATGCAGCTGGCAATGGCACTTACTACGGTAGTTTAATCCCGGTTACCGGAAATTCTTCTGAATGATAGAAAACAAGTGAAAATTAAAAAAAAAGAAATGTTTCGTTGATCATTGCTGAATAAAATTTAAGGAGTCCTGAGAAGGAATAAAAAGGCAAAATTAGAGAATGTTGGATTCATGCCATTACATCACAATATATTACGACAAGTCAAAGGCTCAACCCTTTGACTTGTCGTAATGTATTGTGATGTAACGGCATGATTATGAATCACTGAAAACGAGCTTGTTCGTCAAACTGTGTTCGCTAGATATGTTCATTGGAAATTTTCTGACAGTGTTAGATTCATCCAACAACCCAGTTTGGATTCTAACATAGATATGGGTGCTACTCACGACTTAGTAGCGCGCTCATTGTGTTGGATGTCCTGTAACCATGTAGTTTGGGTGTGTACATGATATGGTCCATTTGCGTGATGTTTGAAGCCATCGGTGTGGTCAGTTAGCCCTGCTGTTAAGACACACACGGTACTAGAACGCGATTGGCGTCCGTGTGTGAGTTCGAATCACACCGGGACCCCATGATTTCTTAGGTTTGGTATCTGCAGATTGACAGGGGGAATATTCTCAAGGACATGGACCAGCTGCTTTACTTTTTCCCTTAAGTGACGGATATCCCGCCAAATCTGACCCAAATTTCGAATATCGAGGATACCGAGGTTATCATTCCTTTAGGGAATGTTGTACCAGTGACGATAAGACCTGGTGTTCGGATGATTTACAGACATTAAAGGGTTCGTAGCCGAATTTGAAGAAATTCTGCGGTTGATACGTGTATGGTTACGAAATCCGAATAGTTGAGGCAAACAAAAGACATAGGCCTAGAATTTAGGCTTTATTTGACATACAGCTGAACGGTGCGATTTGAAAACAATAAGGCAGACATTTGGTAGACCAACAGTGATAAAACTGAGGTAGATAGAAAACAGTAAGTAAACATGACAGCGCTATAGATGATACTCCGGTTAGTAGCTTGATTTTGTCTCAGATAAATCCCCGTTGCACGCATGGTAGAAATATAACCTGTGAAATGTGGTAAGGATGTCCTGTAAAGTGGCGTACTCATTGTCGCTGGACGTTTTGTTCTAGAGTTCACGCTAACTCGTGGACAATAAAGTGCTGCCTGTCGGAAAAGTGAATGGTCTTGTTTTTAGATACCTTTGAGTGCGAGAGTGTCTCCTACGTCCTTTCTATTGTGAAATTTCTATACAGGATGCCAAACGGTTACCTGAGACTTTGGCTATCTTGGTACCGGCTTCTCGCCCGTTCTTTTAGGTTGAAAGAGCAACCGGGACTATCCTCACTCCGTGATACACCATGTAGCACGCATCATGATGCCGTCTACGGACCTCTGATTGTTTTAGGTATGGGGGTTTGTTGTGAAGCAAAAAACTCGCCGCCTCCTGAAGCAAACACTTGGATGTTCGTGGCCGTTTATTTATTCACCGTCAACCACCACGGTGGTCACCCTACTATCCATAAGCATGGTATCGTTTATGCATGTGACCATCTCGTTGCCCCCCGCGATATCTGCCAATTCAGTAATGTCAACCCTTTTGGTTATTGCTGATTGCGATCACTGTATCTAGTCAGTAGTTTCACCTTATATGGTTTTCAGATGCACTTATCATTGTAAGCGTCTCGGTTCAGGGCTCATTGATAGGTAAAACAATATATGTACTTGCCGCGCAGTACAAAACCAATAATTCCTCAGATTTAGTTTACGCAAACTGTAACTGTAATTTACTCTGTAACTGCTGGCTACACTACTTTCCATGTGCAATGTGAGTACCTGAACATGGTGATTATGATTTTCTTTTCTTCCCATAAATCAACTTCATTCTGTACTATTTCGAATCACCTTTGGCGTATACGACTCAAGTGGCGAACCGGCTCTGGAAACACCCGTTGTTGTACCAGATCGCGTCGGAACTCGGGGCTATTCTTCTCAACGCGAGTCGCTTATCATGTGCACTTCTCAAGGAACGCTTCGTTTGGTGGTGGTGTACGGTTCTGAAGTCGATTCTACTGTGATTTCTAATGCAATGTGAGTACTGGTTTCGTTTAGGGTTCTGAAGTCAGGTTTTTTTTTACTGGGTTATATATATATATATATATATATATATATATATATATATATATATATATATACGGATTGAGAATCGAATACATTTGCTCCATGGTAACAACATTTCAGCTCTCGTTTCACATAGTTGGCCTCGAAGTCAGTCTTTGGCCGCAGTGTAATTTCACCTACTTTGTCCACTTCACTCAGCTGCGACGTTCTTTAGTTTCCTCTGACACCATGTTTTAAATCGTCCCACTAACTGTAGGAAGAAATCTGTTCTGCCTGCGAACACAATGAGAATGAATAACCCGTACAGGTATGTTATAATGGGATCAAAAGCGCACATTTTGAGATTTTTCAGCATCAGTGATGACTCGAAAATCATACTGATGATCTGCCTGATTTTATTTAAATTTTATAAGCACTATTGACCCACCAAATCACGACCCCTGAACAAGCAACCAATTACGTTGCATTAACAAGGAACTACCGGTACACATTGCATGCTTATGTCTTGGTGCTGTGGGAGGTACTTGCGTTACGCAGCTATAGGGGTTAGAAAGGCTTTCATAGGTTCCCGCGACGAATAGCGCAGGTTAGTAATTGTACTGCATCATCTCTGGTGTTAAGTGATCGAGGTATAAAGCGCACTCATCGGGCGTCGTGCTCCGAATTTCTCCCTTTTACTGTTGGATGTTCGCAATGAAGCTCTGCATGTTCAACGGTCGTACAGCAATAATTCAAACGACGGTCATTGGAAATTCCCGCTGCCGTTCTGTCTCATTTGAATCACCGGCAAGAAGCCACTAAGTGTGACTGGAACGATCTGTGAACCTGATAGCTCGCCAATTCATGATCAGCAGCGGCGTCTCGGACGCTAGGCAGAGCACTTTCAGAAAGTTTATCTGGCGTTCTGTGTCAGCTTCACAAATTTTGCGCGTGAATTTGTGTGGATTTTATTCAGAATTGTGTGAAAGAAAATACATACCCCATACTTTACTGAAAACATTTACGCCGATACCGGATATATCCTAACAGTAAAACACTCAAGCGCCATGCTTTAAATCAGTTGGAAACCGTGAAATCTCAAATTTTTGAGTTGGAACGTAATATGGCTCAACACCAGGTCGTTGTTGAATCTCTGTGTGAGACGGATAAAGAACTGTTCACGAAGTACGCACAACAAATCACAAAAAGCCGTTTGGAAAAGAAATTGTCAGCTCTGAACCAGACGCTAAGCCAACTCAAACCACAGGCGAGCTTTCCGAATACACCTGAACGGTACGTACACAGCGTTTCTGATGTAATATTGAGTCCGATTTTAGTTGAAGCCCTGTTTCTCGGGTCAAGGTTTTGTTATCCACGCAAGAATGAAAACCAGATAGGTCTAGAAGTCCCCTTTGAGTGCCTCATGGCACAAATCAAGTACTTAACACCGAGATCACTGACTGACCTAGAAAGTTTCAAAAGCTCACTAGTCACAGCATGCTACCAGTATCGGAGATATCAAACCCCAGACCACGGCCTTCTAACAAAGAAACGTATAGATGAACTCAAGGAGCTACAACGAAATCGACAGATAATTCTCAGTGGACCGGATAAAGGAAGTGAGGTAGTGGTAATGGGTCGTGGTTTTCAAGCTGTTGGACATATTTGGTGACGAATCTAAATTCACTTATGATTTATCGGGAAAAGACCAAATGGATCGTGCAGAGAAAGAAATTACTAACGCATTGAGGAATTTGAAAGTCAATGGATATATATCATCCAGTCTCTTTGAGAAACTCAAACCTATGGGTTCAACTATGCCTCGTCTTTATGGGTTACCAAAAGTGCACAAACCTGGTCTACCCCTTCGTCCAATTTTATCTATGACTAACTCGGCCTATCATGCTATAGCACGGTGGTTGGTAGGATTCTTGGAGCCAGTTCGACAAAGGCTTGTCAAGCGCACGCTTCATGACAGCTTCCGGTTCGTTGAGGCCATCAAAAATGTGAACGTTCAACAGAAGCAGATGTTTTCATTAGACGTGAAATCTCTGTTCACCAATATACCCCTCGTAGAAACGGTGAACTTTGTTTGCGTGTTCATTGAACGAGAAGATATATCGATACAAATTCCAACGAATAACAAAAGAATTGTTACAGAGGTGCACACTTAATGTACAATTCCTATTCAATGGCGTATACTACAGACAAAAAGATGGTGTCGCAATGGGATCCCCCTTGGGTCAGCTTCTGGCCGATATCTTCATGGCCAAATTGGAAGCCAATGAACTGAATAAAACTATAGAGGGTTTAACTCAATATTACCGTTATGTGGATGACATATTTTGTGTTGGTGAGCGGCATGTGAACGTGGGAGAAGTGGTAAGATTATTCAACGCTGCACACCCAGCCATAATGTTTTCGGTTGAGACAGAAGTTGACAATCATCTCCCATTTTTAGACGTTAATTTAACAAGACGTCCAGACGGCTCTATCCAAAGGGGAGTTCACAGGAAAACAACATGGACTGGGCAATATACAAATTTCCACAGCTTTGTTCCAATGGGCCAGAAGCGAAACTTAATAAGATGCTTAGTATCCCGAGGTACACATATTTGCTCGGATGATACACTAGGGGCTGAGTTAAGAATGATTCGTCTGATCCTGTCGAAAAACGGCTACCCCGACAGATTTATGGAACGTAATATAAAATACCGAACAGCCAGAAAGGATATCACAGGTGGAAAAGAAAACCCTGTTCCTCAAACTCCCTTACAAGGGGGATGCGGCTGCGGAGAGAGTAAGCAGGGTTTTATCTGCCACATGTAAAGCCACTTTCAACGCCTCCAAGCTCGGGTGCTTATTCTCGACAGCGGCCATCATAAAATGCGAGAAAAAGGATAAGTTGCCTTTGTTGACCTTACTCAATGATTATTTATCAATTCAAATGCACCTGTGGTGCCACTTATGTGGGTCGAACGGCAAAGCATTTATCTAAACGCATTAAAGAGCATCAACCACGTTGGCTTCAACATGGACGAAGATGGGCTGTATCGAGCTCCATTCTCGCTCATCTGTTAGACACAGGCCACAAGGTTGATCCGGCTACATCATCCAGTGTCCTATACAGGGTTCAACCGAATGAGTCAAAATCAGTCAGATATAGGACGGCCGAGGTAGTCAGCATCCGGCTACTGCGGCCCAAGCTTTGTTCACAAAAGAAGCTGGCCCAAGCACTTGGACTTCCGTGGCCGAAGGTCGATGACGTCATGCTCGAATGCGATGCCGATCCAGGTTTCTGACGACGACACGTGATTTTACCATGTCCCCTGTTCATCCATCGATTAGTTGGCTAACCAATCGAGTGACTGACTGACTGATTGACTAACTGAATAAATGTGTCCCTTTCTTTCCCTTATTTTGTTTCACATAAATGTGATTGTAATTGGCTTGAGAATGAAATCACCGAAAACATATGTTCGCCTACGCCTTGTTTTCTAATTTTGATATAATTACGAAACAGTGCGCAAAAACTGACGTAGACTAGATTCCAGTCAATAGACGTTTTTGCGCAGTTCGGTTGGATGGTTCCGTGCGTGCCAACGGCAACAGACTGAAGCGTCAATGCGTAGATGCTCGCAGATCCGTTCCTCCTGATACTGGCTTTAATGAGGTGCGCGGAGCCCTGAGACGCCAACTGACTAGGAGATAAAAACGATTGTGAGCAGTGGTGTTTTGCGAAATGTATGGAAATGGAGAAGGCTGTGTACATTGGTAATAGTTGCAATCGGGACCGTTTGATCAGAAGTGTCGACCCACGGAAGCCCAATGTAGGCGAGTTAATCAAGGAATACAACGGCTAACGGAGTCATTCTCATGGATGAAGTCTGCACCTTTGGGCTAAGAACTTTAAGGAAGAATTCGGTTGATCCACCTCTACAGTTGGCCTTTCCGCATATACCTGTGATAGAAACAATGGAGGAAGATATCACCATTACATCATAAATGGAAGTTATCCGGGAGGGAGGTTACTGTGAGAGGTGCAAAGCCGCTGGGATCAATGGGTTGCCTTCATTTTCTCAGGGATGGAGTCGAAGATTTGATTTTGGAATTACCATAACTCCTCCGAGTGATTTGGAATAGTGGACAGATTCCCAATGAGTGGCGTGAGTTGGTGATTGTGCCAAATTCACAAGAAAAAAGACAGGTTCTCTTCTGAAAACCGTTAAGGAAATAATTTGGTAAATATCGCACAGAAATGCTCGCCGTCGTCATTCTTCGTAAATTGTCCAGCACTAGTGGAAGACGTTCGTATGCAAAATAAACCGTTTCATTTTTTGTTGTGATTGTATCAGCGATATCTTTACCGGTTGAAAAATTTTAGAGCACCAGTACGAATTCCGTGGCCCCATTATCTGTCGTTCGACTCAGTCGACTGCGAAGTTTTCTGGCGCAGCCTTGTCAGTGAATGGTGTGCCAGAAAAATCTTTTCTTTTTCAATTATTGCGTGCGAACTGCCGAATCCAAACTTGTGCCTATGGTGATCTTCCACCTGAGCTTTTGCACCTTACACCAAAGTTGATTTGCGTCAGGGTTCCACTGTATCGCCATATCTTTTCAACCTTGTAATTGAAATGATTCCGAAGTTAGCCCCGTCCTCGCTGGACAAGAACTGCACCGATATTTGTTCAGGGATCAAGCTGTGTTACTTGGACTTCGTGAATGATGTTATATTTCTGAGTGCAGGTCGATATAATTTCTGTTTTTCCTTGATAATCTGTACAAAATTGTAGAAGAATTGGATACGTGTTTTGCATCCGCGAAGCGTACAGTGCTGCTGCAGTACTGGGTTGGCCCAACACGCTACATGTGGGCCTCGCAGCGGAGCCTCGGCTAAACTCACGATTTGTGGTCGAGTGGCCGGAGATCGGATGAAGTATCGTCGTGGATAAAAAATCTCGCATGACTTTTACCTATTTGCACCACCTGACACCGATTATCTTTCAAGTCCCGAGTGCGCACTACCATAATAAGGTACATTCTTTTATACGGCTAAGAAACATGAGTGATTTGGGCAGCAGATATACGAAGAGTGGGGTTGTCTGAGCATCTGTGTCAGCATAGTGTTACTCGAATTTGGTGAGAACATCTTAGCAGCAACCCAAGCGCCTAATCAGAATGGGTAAATAAAGTTGGAACATGCTTTACGGATTTCCACATATAAACTTACTCAGTGTACGTTGTTCTCTGAGGTTTTTAATGGCTCAGGCCTCAGGTTGTTCAATTCGTGACATGAGAAAACGGTATGAGAATCTCGTGTAGTTGATTTATGCGTGCAGGACGTGTTGGGTTTCATTTGACCCGGTAACCGGAAAGTCGGATACGTAGTGTCGGGTCTAGGTTCAGCGGTCGGTAGCCACCTTGTATTTGGGTTGGTATGACTTGCTTCTTTCGGGGAGATTTGGATAGTTGATACACGAACTCTTTCTCTGTGAAGAAATACTTGAGATCTAGCAGTGATTTTCGATTCTCAACTTTCGAGGACCCTCAACATTGTTCCTACGCTTTTCCGTGAAAGCTAACTAGGTTTTCCATTATAAATTATACCTTTCAGTCAGTCTACTGTATTGTACTCGCATCCAACCAAATTATACTTTTTCGATTGCAGTTCACTGGATGCGTCTCACTTCATTTTTGTTTACTGTACCGGTGTGATTATTTTCCTTAAGTTTGTGTTCTTCCATTCAATTCGCAGTTTACAAGGACTTCCCGTGGTCAGCATGGAACGAATCACCGCAGTTGCTTGGTTCACTGACCTCATCGCGTTTGGTACAGCAGATGGGTTCGTAGCACTTCGTGATCTTCATAGCAAGAAAACAATTGTCCGGTTGAATTCCGGTGGTGGATGGGGATTTGATGTTGGATTAGATGCTAATACCATTTCTTCAACGGAAGGCCCCGCCGATCTTGCAGTCAAAGCACTGTCCGCCGCCAGCCTGCATTCCACTGGCGTGAGACGTCTCGCGTTCCTCCCAGGACCGACCGCGTACACTCGGTTACTTGTTGTGCTACATGATTCGTTGTTCGTTTGGCAACCAAGAGATGTAAGTATCATTAAACTGATTTTATCATACCCTTTAATGGTTGATTTAGTTGGTATTTGAATACGTGGCTCTGCTTTTCAAGTAAGTTTTGCAACTGGCTTTATCTGAGAACCTTCCAAGTGTATTGGAATGCATGCGTTGGCATGAATGCAGTGAAGGGAACGTTCCCCATAGTAGCAAAGACTGTCACGGCGAACCGGTAATCATGACTGTGTGACCTGGGATGTAGATCCACATATAAGCCCATAAGTCAAGTGTGGTTATGAGCTCTGCGACAGCATATTGTTGCTTATCATCAGCTCCACACCGGCCAGTAACTCTTTACACAGAGACTGTATCGATGCCCCCCCCCCCCCGAAAATGAGAAACATGACAATATACTTCGATCAGTCATTAACCATGCACTGGGTTCCCCGGCTCTAGCTGCCATCTCTCAGCGGGGACCTCGGTCGTAAATATAAAAAAGTCAACAGTATGAATAAGATGAGTTAAGAACTGCAAATATTAGTATGAAGTCGATAGAGGAAGTGTGCGGACTTAAGATTCACACTCTTGGTGGTGCCTGACCAGATCCTCCACTGTTTCTAACCCCTGAGTTAATGGATTTATTGAACTCCACCCGAGAAGCCTAATGTGACGTGTATGACCAAGCCCACTAGTTGGGCTTTCCATACCTTGCTTCCATGTCGTGAGCTGACCACCTCTTCTCATCTTCCATCTACGACCAGCCTGAGCGAACATTACTGACTGAGGAATCCTATCCGGGGAACATGCTCTACATGTGGTGAAATGCAGCTGCCTAAATGGCACAACGTATCTGCTCGGCTTACGGTCTCCGCAGACACCGTAAGATTTGTTGTGGAATCAACCCGGCTTTGCAACAGCGTCTTGCTCTTTGATTATACAGAGCGCATACCAAACATTGCTTATGGGTAGTTCAAGCTCCTTAGAAAAGCTTGCCTACTCCACATGTGACAGTTCTTCACCTAGGAAAAGTTCTGTGCCACCATCATCACATGAAATAATGATGGTTTCTGAGAGTATATCCGTCACGAGGTTAAGCAGAAAGAGATAAGGGGAAGTTCTGACGCACACCGCTTCACGTGATCAACTCAGGTGAAACAGAACAGTGGTACAAAATGACCCCATGACCGGAAGGAACTGCCTCATTTTTGGCTCAGCAAACTTGATCTTTAAACTTTTAGTGGTGTATCACTTAAGGTCTTAGTAGGTATTGTGTTGTAACTAGTCCAGTGATAAGTCACTGTTGTTAGACTTGATGATCTTTTATGAGATTTCTTGAAAATCTGTTTAGTCAGATTTTGAGAGGTGTCAGTACTGGAGTACTAGGTGATTATCGAGAATCTCAGAATGAAGAAGGTGCAACAAAAGTTTCGGAGCGCAAATTCAGAGTCATCAAATTATCATCTTAGCCAAAAGTAATTTTTAATGTGAAACGAACCTTCAACGAGAAGGCAAGTCAGAAACTCACTGCACGAACATTTTTCTCTCTCGAAAACTCGTGTTTTTCGTGGTCGCGGAATCGAGGATTTTTTTCGCAACAGAATCATTAATTATCACGATTAAATAGTGTTCTGAATACTACGGATTATACAGGTATCTTATCAACTTAAGCAACAGAGCCTTTCCTGATAATATTTCGTGTCACGTGTGCCATTTATGACAACCGTAGGAATCGTTTCGGGACTCGCACAGTTTCTGTACTGTGAGCAGTTTCTACGCCCCTCTCTATTTTCACTTTGCATTGTGTCATAAATATTCAGGATTACCATCCGATTAGTTGACCGGAATCTCATTCTGATTAGTCTGGAATCCAGCGCGTCGACCTCACCCCAGTGCTCGTCGTCAGCCGAACTGCACACTCATCGTCCGAACATTGCTCTGCGATGTGCGGGCGCTCGAAGACGTATGTGAATCCAATCTTTTCATGACCAGTGTTAAGGTCATCAGTATGCAACAGTGTCAGGACGTGGTAATGGCAAGTTGAACTAACGCTCAGTCACTAAACGACGGAAGGCCTTCCGTACTTGCGGTTGGCTCTTGTCTTCAAATTAGATGTAGCATTCTAAGCAACTGAAATGCCATTGTGGTAACCAAGTGGTCTTGAATGTGACAATCAAGCTAGAGTTGCGGTACAATCAGGCCAACGCAAACGTGGCCGTTTGTATGCAATGATTATTCTCAAAATTGTGCTTTAGAGCTGAAACCGAATTTAGCTAATTTGCTCCTGATTACCTTTGACCTCATCGTAGACTGGTTGGTTGTCATAAATTGTGAAGTAACATATTTCAGAAAGGACTGTCAGAGGTAATTGTTTAACACGAAAACACCACGCAACGTAATAAAAACCAAAGAAATATAAGTGACGTTTGACGCGAATAATTACTCACCACAGAAAGTGCTATTCTGGGGAATATTTTGATGTAATCAAAAATTGCAGAAATTGTTTGTGTCTAAGATTCGTCAGTCACACAGTAGTACTAAGAGAGCGTCCTCAATGAATATGATGTATTTCGAATTTGTTTGGTCAGTCATTTACTGATCTGTGTGACAGTTTGAGGGTCAAAGTGATGCTGTGATCTGAGCTTCTGTATGAACTCTATCTTTGGTCAGACTATGATTTTGTAAGTCTACGAGTTCAACGAATATTTGACATCCACTTAACAATATCGAGTTACCCGGTCAGCGTTCATTTGCAGTGTAGAACTTCGCATTTTTTCCTGTTCGCCTTTCGCAGTTTCTCCAGTAGATTCGAGGTCTTTCATCTTTTCTAAGATATCGGAACTTAAATACTTAATGTATCCCTTGCTTCATAATCGCTAGGATGAAACCTGACCTGCTCGAGCATGCATGTTAATGCAAGCTGATATATTTTTTTATCTTTCTTTTAGTACGTGAATATGCGTGATAAAGAAGGAAGGGTCAACCTCGTGGTTAATTGAACTCGCTATTTTGTGTTGATAGAGAACTTTCACATAAATAGTAATCCAGTCCAGCGTTACTTGAGCCGGTATTTTCTTTGTGACTGCGACAGCATCGAGCATTGGAAGATTTAGTTCACATGGCTGCTTCCCATCCTGTTGGGTCTTCGTGCGATCTAGATCTTCCGCGTTCTAAGGAAAGAGAACATAAACCCTTCCCTATATTATGTGTTGTCGTCCGGCTACACAAATCCGTCTAGAGTTTAACGGAACCGTTTGCGTGGTCGGTGAACGGAACATGCGTGAAACTGAAAGTGATTTTCAAATGCTCTCTTTCATATTTGCCCGTGGTACCGGTAAGATAGCGAAAATAACGCTAGAACTCCACCTGTTCAGTGGTTTGGACTAGCAATTGAAATCAAACTGATAATGGTGAATCTTCATTTGTTTTAACGCGAGATAACCACGAACAGATGGAAATCAGGTGTTTGTAGCTTTTGTACTTCCCAGCAAAGTGGGATTATCCCTCAGGTTCATCGTACTGAGGTAGCGTAAATCAAATGAATAGTGTGGACAATGAATTAGAAGACATCATGGGGAGGTTGAATTTGGCAACTTGCTACTCAAAAGGTTGTTAGTAGGCAAGATAAAGGAAATACCGCAGTATGCAATAATGAAACCTAGAAAAGTGTACGCGAAAATTGGATGATAGAGATGCAAATTAGCTGACTTGACCGATATTTAAGATATAATAATAGCTCTGGGCCCCACATTAACCTCAAACCGAGAGTTCGTAGTTGGTATTTTCCTTCTAAGTGTGTGCAGTGCTAATGAAGATGAAGATGAAGTGGTGCATATCGGTCGCCCCCAAGGGTGCAAATTGAATTTTCTCACTTCACCCCCAGCGTTAAGATGCTTACTTAACCAATTTTAGTTTCGTGAACATACCCTTGTTTTTACTAGTGTGCATTTTAGCTAACTGGAGGACATTTATAATACTCTAAAATCAACCACCTGGACTGAAATACACCATAGTAAAGATGCAGCGAAGTTCTTCGGAATAAATCGTGCGATCTGATGCTCTTGACTTGTGTATTCAAGGACTTCTATTGCGTTGAATGTCATTTGAGATCAGAACAACTGACCTGGTCAGCTTTACTATCGTCACTTAGTTGTCCTGTTGAATGTCATGATGTCATATACTATTTCGTTTTTCACTTTGTAGGAAATGTAAAGCCGTTAGTATTTATAGTCGAGACTTTAATGGTGCACTGAATTATATAAAAAGAAAAAAATCTCCGTACGTATTTATTGTAGATGGTAGACCACCGTCTACCGGAGGTCATTTATCTGACTCCTTTACCAATTTCGAATGGTTAACACGTGGTGATGGTCACGACAGCGTAACTACTTTCAATGAGACGTTCTTTGGGGTATCATTCTATTGTCTGTATACTACTATTTCTGAAAAACATATTTTCATACTTCAATGAATAACTCATGGACCGATCCAATATGTTTCATCATTTAGTTGTAGTTCGTCACTCAAAACTTACAAGATCGAATGCTCTGCACATAGTGTGAACTTTTCACGTGGTTCACCACAGGGCATTTCTCATCATGTCCCAAAGGAACGTGACGAAATATCCGTGGTCCACAGCGTCCAACAAATCTGAATAATATGTTACGCCAGTATCGTCATGAAGTTTGTAATGCACTCCTTCAGCTTAAATATAGGCTTTTGATGAAGTGAGTCTAATCTGCCATTAGACACAAAAATAATTTCCACAGTACAACCGAGATTACAAGGTGCCGTCAGTGTACTGGTGAAGAGACTAACACTGCCAAGGAATGACTAATAAATGAAAGGGGACTATGAAACAACAGTTGTGAGAGATCTATCAAGGACGATATATTTTTGACTGAGAGGCTAATGTTTTCGCTCTGCGTATATTTCATAGGTAGATGACGAATATGTCCTTAGTATCGCTAGTATGAGAAAATGAACATAGTAAGTAGTGAGATGGGCGACCAGACTGAGTAGATCTCCAAAAATATCGATTGATCGTTCTCCAGTTCCGACGAGGTTCAGTATATCGTTTTTCGATCCAGATATACACTGTTTCCTATTATGATAGGTGGCCGTTGTTGAACCCCCGTCCAGCAACTTACCCACAGACAGTCATGAAATCTCTGTAGTGATGCGTCGATCCTAGTTTTCGAAGGGCATAGTCATAATTCTTCCTCTTATCATGTGACATGCAGACGGCCTAAATTAGGATAGACAAAGGTTATCACCATCGTATATGATCAAACATTCATCGCTTTACATCGAGACAGGCACGGACGTGGCTGAATGAATGTACTGGATTTAGTGCCCAAAAACCACCCACAAACACTCATCAGTCTTCAGTCATCGAGTTCATTGAGTGTTAGCCACAAGGAACAGTGCTTACCGTACTGCTATCACAGCAAGAGATGGAAAATTTTTATTTGCGTTCATCCTGGCATGACGCTGTTTCCATTCAGCTGTCCTAAGACGAACACTGTGTCTTTTTCTAACCGTCTTCTACAACTTAGTGATAATAGATGTGACTCACACACCCCACACAATTTTGCTGTATTCACTGTGCACGATGTGGCGTTCAGCCAACAACCCCGTCTGCATTAGTAAGATAGTGACGTCAGTCAACTTTAGGCCATTGCACACATTCACATTTAAGCGTCATTGGTTTTCTGGCTATACACACCCACACTTTCCGGCGCATGAAACTCTTCCAAGGACCGGGTGCGTCCGACTACCCATAGGACTATGACACCGTTTTTTGTGTGCTGTAATCAGTGCACACGCGCACGCGCATACATGCACCTAAAAATCCTTTTTCTTTATTTACTTCCTTTTCAATATATGATAACAGTACAATATTTCAGGAAAGGGGTCGCGGCCAACTCAGGGTGCGGAGATTCGAACCCGAGACTGAAGGGTCCAAACTCCCTCACTTGACCACCGCCACCACCAAAACTAGCACTTTCTCATGTCAAACCGAAGCGGTACTTCTCAAAAACGAATCTTTAGTGCGAACCGTAGAATAATCTGTATCCAGTTCGAGCGGACCATTGCTGAACTACGTAGCTGCGGTGTACACACTAAATACGTGCGCTTGTGTATTGGTTGGTTGGGTCACGATCTTCATTTAGTCATAACAACCGCTGATTGTCGCAGTGTCAAGAGCCAACACATTTTCCCCCTAAGGTGCACTTCATCAACTTCGTCCACCTGTAATCCTTTCCCCACTTCTCTTCTTTTCAATCCCATTTCTTCCAACCCACGCTTTAGGCAAGTGAAAAGTCTTCATATTGTTCCCAACAGTCTCCTGATGACTCCTAAAATCCCTAACTATCCCATTATCAAGGGTTCAGAAGTCTCACACTTATTGAGCAAATCTTCACAGTATTTTGACGATGACAAAGGTAAATGGTTTCATGTAGGGGTTTCCATCTCACAACACTGATCACAAATCAATGCTAATATTGTTTTTATGATTTTAAACTTGACCCATCCAGGCTGTATTAAGACGTTTTCAACCTAATCTCACTCAGTTGAGAGGTAATATCTTGTTGCCCGTTCCGGAGGCCTTTCTCGGGATCTAGTTAGTACCTGGCAGTCCGGAGCACTAAAAAACTAAGCGGCAAATCCATGGTAGGTGTCAAATTGTTGGACGACGTGGATCAAGTTGCATAATTCGTCGAGGTTTTAAGTGGTTGGTTGTGCCGAAAAGACTGGTGATGAAAAATTTTCTTTCCGCGTAATAAGGCGATTAGTAGCGTGTCAGTTGGACATTTTAGATGACCGTTTCGTGAATAAGACACGACATCATCATCATCATCATCGTACAGCGTTAAACAGTAGGACAAGCCCCACTGACCACTGCCTTTCTCACCATGTTGCACGTTGAATTAAAAAGTATGAATATACAAGATGGACAAGGAGTGGACCTATATGGGTGGGAAAAGAAAAGAAGGCCCTAGGAGCCAACACACGGAATACACAGTCTAACTGTACAAACGTACACCGATCAAACATTCTGATTCGATAGAAAGTGACAACACGATCTCCACTGTTCGCGGTTCGCAGCCATATCCTTCAGTGTCTCCAGCCAACTGGTAGACGGATCTTTTGGACCCCAACCACGAAGACGTGAAGCACCTACTTTTCCTAAGTCTGCTGTACATTTTCTCATTCCTCGCTGCCACGTCATCTGTTGACCTCCACGTGGTCTCTTCCACTCCCTGGGAGGGGCGGAGAATAGGCCGCGATACGGTAGACGTGTGTTTTCCATACGTAACACGTGTCCCAACCAACGAAGTCTACTAAGTTGGATACGCTGTGACAGAACGTTCTCTGAATTAGTACCCAATACTCGATTTCTGACCTCATCGTTGCTTACTCGGCTATTCCACCCAATCCTAGCGATACTACGTAAACATCGATGGTCGAAAACCTCAAGACGACGAATATCTTCAGCACGCGGACTCCAAGTTTCGCAACCATACAACAAAACTGAACGCACTGCGGCACAGTACACACGACCTTTCAACTTCGGTGAAATATCGGATCGGCGCCACAAGTGCTTCAGTCTAGCGTACGCCGCTCGAGCTTTGGATATCCACGTACTCACCTCTACTACTGTGCTCCCATCCGTCGTCACGCAGCTACCGAGGTAACTGAAGCGGTCGACAACTGACAGCACCTCCCCATCGAGCATCAAGCTCGGAATCGTTGACGTCCAGTCTTGTAACATCACCTTGCACTTTGCAGGTGCAAAGCGCATGCCGAATGGAGCTACAGCTCTTGCGAGTCTATCTAGTGCACATTGAACATGTTCCGTGGATTCGAAAAAAACAGACAACGACGTCTGCTTAATCTAGGTCACATAGCTTTCCACTATTTCCTAGTTCGACGCCTACATCCTGAAGATTTTGCAACGCACTCTCCATTATTTCGTCCATGACGAAGTTGAACAGGAATGGAGACATGGGACATCCCTGTCGAACACCACTGGTCGTTTCGAACCGACCGGATAGTTCACCGTAAACTCTAACGCGGCCAGAAGTATGAGAATATAATGATCTCATTAGGTTCACGAACTTCTGGGGCATACCTTTTCGATGAAAAACACTGAAAAGCGCTGTTCAATCAACTGAATGGAAGACACCTTTCAGGTCTAAGAAAACCGTTATTGTCGGTCGACGGTGCGTGTGACGCGTTTCAAGTAGCCGGCGAAGAGTAAATCCTCGACCTGGTCGGAATCCAGCCTGCTGTTCGCGGGCATTCCTCTCGCTGGCGAGTGTAAGACGCTGCAGCAGAATCGAGGCTAATACTTTGGTGACTATCGGGATTAAGCTAATCCCACGATGGTTACTACAGTCATTGCGTATTCCCTTCTTGCAGATGGGAACAATCAATGACTCGCTCCATAATAACGGAATACGCTCCGCGTTCCAAATGTCACTGAGCAAGGCGGTTAGTGATTTTATCAATGCCTCACCACCCAGTTTGAAAAGAACTGGAGGAAGTTCGTCGGGACCTGCCGCTTTCCCCCGCCTTAGTAATCGAATACATGACTCTAATTCTACTTCTGATGGGGGCTCAAGTGATACCACCCAAGGAGTCACAGTTGTTGACACGGGAGTAACTACACTAGCGTGCGGCCAGCTAAACTGTTCCTTGAAGTACTCGGCCCATCGGTCAAGCCTTTGCTGTTTGTTATGGATGGGTTCTCCATTTCTATCTCAAATCGTTTCACTGACCTGGATGCGCCGTCCACCGGTGTCACGAGTAAGTTTGAACAGTCTTTGACTGTTACCTGAAGCAGCTGCCACTTCCATTTCTTCGGCTACCTTGACCCACCAATTTTCGCGATCCTTCTTAAGGCTTCGCGTAACTTGTCTTTGCAGCTTTCTCCGCATCTTATTCATCTCCTTACGGTTCGAAAGCTGACGCTTTTGCTCCATTATACTGAGCGACTCTTGCGAGATCCAGTGTCTCTGATGGACAACGGATCGAGGACCACAGGCGAAACCTGCTGCCACGTGCATCGCTTGTTTGATATGAGCCCAATGCTCATCTACATTACTGTTCGTCGTAGATCCTAGCTCATGTGCTAACTTCTGCTCATACCGGGTGCGTAAATCTGGATCACACAAACGTTGCACGGCTAATCGGGTTTGCGGTTTGCGACGATGGCCATGGAGCTGGAGAGATAATCGCAATAAAACTAATGCATGGTCCGACTCTACGTACGCGGATCAGTAAGATCTACAGTTCTGAACAGAACTGCGCCATCGGTAGCTTACGGCGATATGATCAATTTGACTCAAAGTACCTGTAGAGTTAGAGCGCCATGTCGCTGTGCGACGCGAGCTGTGTCGGAAATTTGTGCTAGACAAGAACAATCGATTGTCTGCACAAAATTGGACAAGCCTATCCCCGTTATCTGTGCGCTCAGCGGGTAAAGCACAACGCCCACCTAAACAGGCTTCTGACGCACTAAGTTTGCCAACTTGTGCATTGAAGTCACCAGCTAGCACTACAATGTCGGAAACTTTACTGCTGCGAACGAAAGTGGCGAGGGCATCATAGAACTCATCTTTCTGCAAGTCTGAGCTGCAGTCCGTTGGGTTGTATGCCGAGATCACAAACAAATTGCGTTTAACACAACTGTCCTTTCGAACCCCGACTGACCCTTGGAGTCTCACAGCACATAATCGACTGTTAACAGGGATCCAGTCTAATAGGGCAGCCTCAGCCTTGTCAGTCAAGACTATTCCCACACCACGTTGACCCACAGCTCTAGCTGCTTCGTCTCCTGAGGTGCGCAGAATATACCTCGATGAGATACCAGGAGCAGTTAGTTGAATTACACTACTCGAATCCTGGATACGCGTTTCGCCTAAGCAGCAAACATTAATCGTCAGAGGGTTCATTGTGAGGGCTAGGCACGCCTGCATTATGGGTGGATAGATGGGGTAAAGAGGGATGGTTAGGGACAGAAGACAAAGGTTGAATAACAGAGAGGGAACTCTGAGCAGTAGCACACTTATCACTACCCACCCCGCTCGATGCAATGGGCAGCGCGGTCCTGATTAGCCTGCATGACGACCGATGCAGTATGGAATTATTTGTATTCGTGCAGTTCATGGGAGATGTTGGACGGGTACTGCTAGGGTGTCCAGCCACAAAGCAGGAGAACGATTAGGGTCCTCATCCAAAGCCTTTAGTTTTAACAAGAACCTGTCCGCAAGGCAGCGGGATGGCTTAGTGGAAGCCCATTTGCTTGGATCAATTATTCTTCCACTGGTTTTTCCGACTGAGTTGCCAGCTCAAATCGACCCCCAACCTGGAGGACCAGGAGACTGGACTTTGTCTGACCTCTACCCATTGACTTGTCAGGTATGATTGCATTTCCGGCTTAAAGAAGCCATCCTGTATAGCTTTTTGTGTCATAAAGGCGCGCAAGCCATCACACCACGTCAAGGTGCAGTCTCGTCGTGATGGTAAGACACGGCGGAGTCGTCCGTGTATGCATCGGCATACTTGATGAACTGATCAGGATGACGAATAGTCGATAGATAAAACGTAAACAGGGAGACTGAGTTTATTTTGGAACGCTTTTGTTGGCAGAAGGGGTAATAAGCGGTTTGAACCACAACGAGATGTTGTAAAACGGTTGGTTAGCTTGTCTCTGGATGAGGGTGGGATACCGCATATCGCTGGAGTATTTATCAAGTTTTCTTACTAACTTGACTGAGTGCATCAGTTTATTATTGAACTTGGCATGGCGCTACACGGTTTCCGATGAGTGATGGAAATACGTTTGACGTTAGAATGGCTACAATATCTGATTTGTGAGTGCTGATACTTGTGATGGCTCACATTAGGAGTTTCTTGACGTAAGATTTTACATGCCTTCAATGTATTTTAAACACAGCAAACGGATCGTATTTTTCATTCTGTCATTAGTGCGACAGATCCAACTTTATAATTGTCCTGTTTATTTAGATGGAATTGGTATTCCTAACGTTAACTTGTTACCACATGCAATATGGCCGTCAAGAAGCAATCCGGATCACTGGCTACCCAACCCTTGGACTAGATTAACTCCCTGCAGACTTCTGAGGGACTGACCACGTTTTGGTATTTATCCGTCGATAATCTTGCTTTCGCGGCACGTTTACTGGCAAGAATGGTGCCGGTATGCAAAAAAATTAGGTCCAGACAATTAGGCCGCATGCCCACATACTAGGTGGATTTTCCGGCAATTTGCCTACTAACTAGCATAAAAGTAGCCCGGAGAGGAGTATAGTTTACATGGGCCTAGGCGAACTTCAAAGTTTTTTCACGACTTGAAAAACACTGTGCATGAGTGCGACGAAAGAAATCGGTTGCGTACAACTACCGATACCCACTGCCTTGTTTTGGGAGAATCGGCAACCGAGACCCCGAAGAATTTGGTGAGAAACCATGTATATGTGCACAAGACCAAGCACGGCACCAATCTGAGAGACATTCAAGTACCGGTTACCACTAACTAGCACAATAAAGCCGGACGTTCTTCGGTGCGTGAACCCATCATCAGATAATGCTCAATGGGATATGGGTTCATGTGACATTTTTCCTATCCAGACCATTATTAGCAACTTTTTTCCGGTCTGTCTCATCGACATTTTTCTGCCGGATTCCGGAAATCGAAGAAAGTCATAGCTTATAAAATTCACTCATTTCATGAACACTAACTTGAGAAAGTTCTCTGATGTGAGCATTCTCTCCAACCTGCGCAAACCTAGCTGACTTTCCTACTGATGCTTACAGAATATGTGCTGAATTTCCAATTTGTGCATGCAAGACCCCACTTTGATCATAACATCTCACTCTGCAGACTCATCGCCACTCACACTTCGATTGTCGAGCGATTCCATGCTTAGTGCTCTTGGTAAAGTCGGCTCCGAGATCAGTCTAAGTATGGGAGTCGACTGTGCACTAATGAACTGGATAACAGTCAGCAGTCATTTATTTACATTTCGGCTGGACAAATTTGTGGGCTTCAACTGCAATAGACTGAAGCACCGGCTTTTTATGGTTTCTGTGAATGCACCCACTGTGTGCGAATTTTCTTACTCAAACCGTAATGTTGGAGAACAGTTGTTCCTGAAGTTCGCTTGATTGTTTGACTGCTATACGAGGACGATTGCTTCTCAAGGTGTTCACTGCTCTGAGCTGTCATGAAATTGGTGGTGTATGATTTGAGAGATACTCAAATCATACACCACCAACGCACTCCATAGATTCACTTGAAAATCTATATTACGAGGAACCCCCTTTTGTTTTTGTTTTCAATCAAAGATGATACTGATTTGCATGGCTCGGTTCGGCGAGAAACTCCAGCGTTGCCTTATCAGCGCGGACTGGGCATGTCCAATTTCCGGGCCGTCAGATCCAGTCTTCTGTTTAATCTTAGGCGGAGATGGAGCGTTACGGTTAGCTCAAACTGGTGATTCCGGTTCCGAAATGACCATCTTGACATCAACCAATTCAACGGGGAACTCCATACCGAATGCAGAACATCCGATCACGAAATTTTTCGGCAGCAGTGCCATTCCCGATGGACTGGATAGTCGAGGTAGGTTGAATGTTTAATCGGGATTATTCGATGGTTCTTTTTCATCCTGTGCATAATTCATATACATACACTGAATACTGGTTTTTATAAAATAGAAGCTGGAAATCATCCTTAACAAATACAAAGCGCATCTCTTCTTAATCTGCTGTCTTCGACCGCACATGGAGATGTTCCGTGCATCACTTGTCAAATTCGATGGACATCACCGATTTTGGAGTTAGTTTATCCGCAATGTGCAGCGATACGTTCTGGCATTGAATCAATTAGTCAATTCGTGAACGCTGTTGATATGGGAGAGTGAGAACCGGAAACAGAAATTTAAGAAGCGGTTGTTTTCATGCCAACGTCTACCGCAGTATTCGCGGAATATATCTCTTTTTGGTTAACTATGTGTTAGCTGACTACTATCCCCAGTGATTTTTTCATCCCATTTGGGCTTAGAATCCACCAACCTGGTCGGCAGTAGTCAAGTGGTCATCATGATGGACTTTAGACTCCTTCTGTCTTGATTTCAAATCCCATCGCCACTGCCGGTCACTTTGCCGCGACCGCTTCCTGAAATGTTGTACCATTATTATATGATAAAAAGGTAATTATTTAATCAAAAATTAGGAAAATAGATAAACCGGTTTAGTTATTGGTCCAATCGCTTATCACCTCCAAGGTAAGGGATTCGGTTCCCGCCATCGCAACCTTCTATCATCTAACCTTCTGGGACTTTATGTGGTGCTTCACTCCACGGCTCGGTGTCACGGTTATCGGTCCTCGCTGACAGTTCAGTGAGCCTTTGAGGTTGCCTCCACTTCATTCATGCACAAGTATATACTAATAAAATTAATCATTCTGTGGTCTGTTACGCGTATCGTTTGTTCGTAAATAATCAATGCAATAAAAGTGCATAAACTTCTTCTTTTAACACTGAGATTAGGTTCTCTATCACGTTGAAATCTCGGCTGTTAGGGCGCAGTTGTAACAATTGAACCTATGAAGTTTCTTTGATTTCATTACTAAATACACTCACAACAAATTAGTAGATGTGTCCACATCTGTAAGCTGTGTTACGCTATTGTGGCACGGGACACGGTGCATTACCATGAAGAAAACGTTTTCCTGGAAGAACCTCTATTGTGACAGACTGAGTACAATTAATTCTGTATTATTCTTTGATAACATCCCTCTGACAATGTTGGTCATTTCCTAATGTCATTATAGAACACAGTGAGCAATATAACGAACAGTCAAGTCGTACTGGTCTTCGAGTAGATCGGGTAATCGTTCTCCGGTTAAGAAAAAAGCCAGTTTATCGTTCTTCGATCCACTCCTGTTCCGTGTTTTCCATTACAGCAGATGTTCAAGATACCGGTGCTCTGTGTCGTATGAATCCGCGGCTGTCGAACCACATTCTCGTGAACTCTCTTCAGCATTGACTTTGGAATTTCTCCATAAACGGATTGGATTCGAGCCTTCAGTTCATCCGGGGTCTCAGGCTTGAGATCGTATGCTTTTCTCTTGATATAATTTCACAAGAAAAAGTTCGGCGGGGTTAAATTCGGATGTCTTGGAGAAACTTGGAAGATCTGCTGGCTATGAAGCCAGGCTTTTCCGTTTGAATAGCCTCTAGAAAATGAAGAATCTCCTCATGGCCCGTTTGCAATATTTTAAGGAAATGAGGACTCAATATTTATAGATCCCATCTTATGCAAGCCCTGTTCTAGGAAGACTACACTCAAAGGATATAGTTTTGTGGTTGGTTTCATCATAGAATCTCAATCCAACCAGCGCTGTGTAGTGACAAACTATGCTCCAATGAATTGATATTCCACTTTTATAACATTAACAGCTATGGACGCGGTAGGGGCTAGCACAAGAATAATATGGTCCGGATGAGTATGTTAGCTAGTCGCTGTTATAACAATTGAAGTCTCCTAGGATGGCTGTGTTAGATCTGAAATTAGATACCAGAGTATTCTCCGTAGCCTGCGACATATTCAAAATGGGAACAAATCGTACTACTGGGAGAGTAATAGAGAATGCGGAAACAATGGCTAGAGAGGAGGAAGTTTCAGTTTTAGCCACATGATGAGAAATGTCAAAATTGGATAACCGAGAAGCTGTGACAGATTACTGGGTGTAAGCAAAAGACCTTTAAAAATACTGAAAAAATATAGATGGGTTGCGTCAGAAGAGGGAGAAATTTGAGCTTCGGACAAAATTGGGCCAGGGGTGGGATTAATCAAGAAATTGGTGCACAGGATCTATATTACTGTCTAGTCCACGAATGTGTGCGAGTGCGATATGCGAACCCAAACCAGTGCGCATTGGTTTGGGTGGTTGATAATTATTTGTTCATATGAGTGAGGAGAGAAACCGCACCCCAGTCAGAGAGCTTGAAGTGACGAGCCACATTAGGCTTTTGACCTGGGCGGTGGCACTTCCTCGGATTACAGCCGGAACGCTACCACCTGGGGTTCATAAACGTTTGTATTTTTTCCATCCATGGATGCAGCGTACAAACTGTTGTAGGGTAACCTTGTATAGACGCCTGTAACAGAACGTGAACCCCAAAAACATCTGATATCTATTATGGAGAAACGCGCCGGTCAGGATTCAGTGACCTTGGTTTACCCTGGGTCACTCATATGACCCTAATGTAGATGTCATGAATTCAAGTGACCCAACTTTTTCTCTGTAAGGAGCCTACCATCAACCGCGAGTTTACTGATGAGCTGCAAGATCATGTAGTATTCTTCAAATATCAATTCCTTAAAAGGAAATGCTTTTGGCGGGATCAGCATTTATGTATTGGTGATTAAAACCGCATGAATGAAGCACATTTAGCATTTTGTTTATTTCGGATTTCTAAGCTTTAAGCTTATTTATGATAGTAACCTTGCTGGCGCGATGGCAACTGCACAGACCGCCGCGGGGATAACGACAATAATACTAATCTAATTAGAACTTAGTGTTGAAACTCGCTGTGATGGTATACAGTCTTAATGTCAACATGTAACTCAATGTTAAAGAGCTTTTTTATTACATGCTTACGCATGGGTGCAGTAGAAGGGGCTTTTACCCCATGGCCACGAAGGCCCACTACACTATGGGGAATAACCGGTAGCCAGATCCTGAGACTTGGAGTGGCAAAGAACCACATATGGTCCCAATAGGTCAGGTGTGGTAGCGATCCGGACGACATTGAATTGCTGTCTACCTTATCTTACTAATGTATGTACATATGTGTATATATCTCCTTTCTTTTGTTTTTTTTCTCATGGATTTCTTCCACGCAATAACCGGAAGAGTTTTCCAGCTTGGTTCCCAAGTTACACAGTGGTTCCATGTTTGACCTCTTAGTGAATAGAATCCCTTCCGAATGGTTGGCAACTCGAGGTGAACTAGACACTCGTATCTCACGTTTTAGTTATGGACCGGCTGAATATCTTTTTCTTTTCTGCACATACTTTTTCGGTTCCAGATCACGTCTTGGTTCCCTCCCTATTGTCCATGAAAACGGCTATGATAATCAGGCATTTACTTCAACACCAGCCTTGGCGCCGATCGAATTCTCCGGGTGACTTGGAAACGGTGGTTGGTGCGACTGTCACTGACAGTGTAACCGAGGGCATCGAAACTGTCGCTAAGGATGAAAATATCTCCGTGCCTGCGAATCGGGACACAGCAAATGAGCACGACTATTTACTTGTTTGTCCACCACTGTCATCGGGATTCGCCAAAACTCAGCTTGTTGTGAACTCGTTCTTTAATAGTCTAGACCAAAGGTGCGTTTCTTACTTCTTTTCCTTCCGTCTTGCCATTTATTATGCCACACTAAAAGGGTAAAATTCAATTATCAGGTGGTTGGCTTAGTGACAGTACCTTGGCTGCCCTTTTTTCTGACGTGCACGAAATCGCTACAAAATTGTGAATCAGGCGAGTTGCACCGGTTGCGGAACATCGAGATTTTTTGTGCAAAGAGTGAATATCTGTTTAAAGAACCGTGGTTAACTTTGTTTGAAGAGGTGGTGACTAAAGTGATTGATACCCTGAGGATTGGTCTCGCTATTGGTGATCGGGATTATAAAAGCAAAAGCGAAGTAAAGATGATCCTATGAATGAGGGTTCAGAAAGTCACGACCACTAATTGGTTCCTCGCAGCATCAACATGTCCGTCTACAGTAGTTGTAGTTGTGTACGGATAGCCAAATGTATGAACATAGAAGTAAAACAGTTATCCGGTGAGCCGGATTATGAGATAGTAATGCGCTGAAGAAGAGAAAGAAAAAGATAGTCAGCAGTATTTGCAATGTTTTCAGCCTGGTCGGCAATGCGCGTAATGGAGTCAACTAGTAGTTACTTGATACGGATGACCGAAGAAAAGGTTTTGGTTTTGCGCCCTGATGATAAAGTATATACAGAGGCTGAAGTGTTGTATCGAACGCTGAAATCTCTGGTGGGGGTGATATGTCAGTGAAGGCCAACTGCAAACGGTTTTTCAATATTCCAGATCAGAAAGTGATTAATAGAAATAGGTCTGAGTAATTGTACCACAGTATTAGTAAAAATAACAAAATGATGCATACCACAGTTGGTAGCTGTAAAGCGCGAAGTGCAAGACTAAGACGGTGGTTAGAAAATGATATATGCGGGTCTAAACACCACTTTGGAGCAGGAAAAATGGATATAGGTGCTATCTGACGAAAAGGGAATTCAGATTTTCGTTAAAAATCCTTCGAAGGAGAATATCACCATCATCATCATCATCATCATCCAACAGGGTTAAACAGCAAGGCAAGCCCCGCCGACCACTGTTTTTCTCACCATATTGCACGTACCAGCAGAAATATTGAATATACAAGATGGACAGGGAGTGGATCTCCGGGCGTAGGAAAAGGACAGAACGCCCTAGTAGCCAACACGCGGAATACACAGCCTACCTGTACAAACTCACATCGATCAGTCATTCTGATTCGATAGAAAGTGACAACACGATCTCCGTATCCTTCAGTGTCTCCAACCACCTGGTTGAGGGATCTTTTGGAATCCAATCACGAGGACGTAAGGTGCCTACTTTTCCTAAGTTTGTTGTACATTTTCTCATTTCTTGCTGCCACGTCATCTGTTGACTTCCTCGCGGGTTCCTCCATTCCCTAGAGGGAACAGAAAACACGACACTGTACGGTAGACGTGTTTGCCATACGTAACATATGCCCCAACGAATGAAGTTGAATAATCTGGTTACGCTGTGATAGAAAGCTCCCAGAACTGGTACCCGATACTCAATTTCCGACCTCAGTGTTGCTTACTCGGTCATTCCATCCAATCTTAGCTATAACTCTTGAACATCGGTGGTCGAAAACCTCAAGACGACGAATATGTTCCAAACGCAAACTCCATGTCTGCCAACCATACAACAGGACTGGGCTCACCGCGGCACAGTACACCCGATCTTTCAACTTCAGTGAAATATCAGGTCGGCACCACAGGTACTTCAGTCCAGCGTACACCGTTTGAGCCTTGGATATGCGCGTGCTCACATCTACTATTATGCTCTTATCCGTCGTCAAGCTGCTGCCGAGATGAGTGAAGCGGTCGACAATTGACAGCACCTCCTCATCGAGAATCAGCCTCAGGTCCGTTGGCGTCCAGTCTTGTAACATCACCTTACACTTTGAAGGTGCAAAGCGCGTACCGAATGGAGGTACAGCTCTTGAGAGTCTATCTAGTGCACGTTGAGCATGTTCCGTGGATTCGAACAAACAGACAACGTCGTCCGCGTAATCTAGGTCACATAGATTTCTACCGTTTTCCAGTTCGAAATCTATATCCGGAGGATTTTGCAAGACATCTATCATTATCTCGTCCATGACAGAATTGAACGGGAACGGTGCAGTGAGACACTCTTATGGAACAACGCTGATCGTTTCGAACGGACTGGATAGTTCACCGTAAACCCTTACGCTGCCAGAATTATGAGAATACAATGATCTCAGTAGGTTTACGAACTTTTGGGGCATACCTTTTTGGCGAAGAGCATCGAAAAACGCTGTTTGGTCAACTGAATCGAAGGTGCCTTTCAAATCGAGGAAAGCCATTACTGTCGGTCGATGGTGTGTGTGATGCGCCTCGAGTAATTGACGAAGAGTAAAAATCTGGTCGATGCATCCTCGACCTGGGCGGAATCCGACAAGTTCTTCGCGGGCGCTCCTCTTGCGACCCTGTGTCAGACGGTGCAGCAGAATCGAGGCTGATACCTTGGTGACTATCGGAATTAAGCTAATCTCACGATCGTTACTGCAGTAATGGCGTTCTCCCTCCTTGAAGGTGGGTACAATCAGTGACTCACCCCATAATAACGGAATGCGCTGCTCGTTCCAAACATCACAGATCAAGATGGTAAGTGCTTTTATCCACGCACCACCACCCATTTCGAAAAGAACTGAAGGGAGTTCATGGGATCGGCCGCTTCCCCTCTCCTTAATGATTGAATGCGTGACTCCACTTCCACTTCCGACAGGGCTCAAGCGATGCTCCCCAGGGAGTCGCAGTTGTTGACACAGGAGTAAATACACAAGCGTGCGGTCAGCTCAACTGCCCCTTGAAGTATTCGGCCCGACCGCTGAGCCTTTGCTCTTTGCTATGAACGGGCTGTTCATTTCTATCGCATATCGTTTCACTGACAGGGGTTTGTCTTCCACCGGTGTTGCGAATAATTCCAAACAGTCTTTGACTGTTACCTGAAGCAGCTGCTATTTCCATTTCTTCGGCTACCTTGACCCACCAATTTTCGCGATCATTCTTAAGGCTTCGCGTAACTTGTCTTTGCAGCTTTCTACGTATCTCATTCAACTCCCCATAGTTCGAGAGCTGACGTTTGTGCTCCATTAGACGGATCAACTTTTGAGAAATCCAATGTTTTTGATGGACATTGGATCTAGAGCCGCAGGCGAAACCCGCTGCCACGTGTATTGCCTGCTTGATAATGGGTCTAATGGTCATCTACACTACTGTCGTAGATCCTAGTTCATATAATACTTTTTGTTCGAAACTCGTGCGAACTTCTGGATCAAACAGACGTTGTAGTTTTAGCCAAGTTTAGGGTTTGCGTCGATGACCAGGGAGCTGGAGAGATAATCGCATTAAAACTAATGCGTGGTCCGACTCTACATACGTGGACCAGTAAGATCTACAGTTCTGAACAGAACTGCGCCATCGGTAGCTTACGGCGATATGATCAATTTGACTCAAAGTACCTGTAGAGTTAGAGCGCCATGTTGCTGCGTGACGCGAGCTGTGTCGGAAATTGGTGCTAGACAAGAACAATCAATTGTCTGCACAAAACTGGAGAAGATTATCCCCGTTATCTGTACGCTCAGCGGGTAAAGCACAACGGCCACCTAAACAGGCTTCTGACGCACTAAGTTTGCCAACTTGTGCATTGAAGTCACCAGCTAGCACTGCAATGTCAGAACCTTTACTGCTGCGAACGAAAGTGGCGAGGGCATCATAGAACTCATCTCCTGCAAGTCTGAGCTGCAGTCCGTTGGGGCGTACTCCGAGATCACAAACAAATTGCGTTTAACACAACTATCCTTTCGAATGCCAACTGACCCATGGAGTCTCACAGCACATAAACGATTGTTAATCGGGATCCAGTCTAAAGGGCTAGCCTCAGCCTTGTCAGTCAAGACTATTCCCACACCACGTTGACCCAGAGCTCTAGCCTCTTCGTCTCCTGAGGTGCGCAGAAAATACCTCGATGAGATACCAGGAGCAGTTAGTTGAATCACACTACTCGAGTCGTGGATACTTGTTTCACTTAAGCAGCAGACATCAATCTTCAGAGCGTCTATTGTGAGGGCTAAGTACGCCTGCTGACCACCCTGCATGAGAGTACGCACGTTGAAGGAGACGAGATTCAGAGGCTGACGAGGCTTGAGAACATGTGAGTTACCAGACAGAGGATTATTCCTGACACTATTTGACAATGAATCGTTGCGAGTATCAGCCATGTTGTCAGTGGGGGCATTATGGGTGGATAGAGGAAGCAAAACGAGGTGGTTGGGGACAGAAGACAAAGGTTGAATAACAGAGAGGGAACTCTGGGCAGTAGCCCACTTATCACTACCCACCCCGCTCGATGCAATGGGTGGCGTGGTCTTGATTATCCTGCGGGACGACCGATGCGGTGTGGGATTCTTTGTATTTGTGCAGTTCATGGCAGAGAACGAAAATTGTCTAAGTGGATGTGGATAACCAGCTTTGTATGCATGCCCTGAGAGCGAATTCTGTTCCAGCGAGATGAGATTTTCGTATGAATATGTGCGCGTAGTCATGATTCTGTGGGAGGAACTTGGGTGCTCTGACCTTGAGCTTATCGTGCTAAAGAGTAGTCGTTTGTACTACCTCATACGGCAGTAAAATATTCTGCTCTTTTTTAAATACTCACTTCATTGTTATCCACTCAGTCATCAAAAGCTTGGTCGCCATTGTACGTCACGGTAATTCAAGCACCAGCTAGAGCTTTAAGACTATATACCTGTAACGTGTGTTTACCGATTAGCTTTCGCTTCAGCTGGTCTGCAGTACCCAAACACTCCATTTGTATTATTCTGTACAGGTCTGAGTGGTCCAGGGCATTTTGTTCACCCACCGCAACGATCGCGGAGCGTTGCCTTTGGACTGCTCAGTTGTTCGGAGACACGTACGAGGCTCGATTTTGGCGAATGGTTCTCCATCGGCTGACTCCATACGACTCACCAATTCGTTGGCGCTTCGCTTTGGACTTGTCTTGGGATTTGCTGGCCGAGTCCGGTCTGTTTCGTCGTGCGATGCTCGCCTGGGTACTGCTACTCGAACAGCGTCGATCAAGTCCGGCTCAAAGCAAACAATGCATCCGTTTTTTAATGTTACTCGGTATGTGATCTCATGAGTGTGTTCGTACACATCCATCCAGTTAGGTCTCAGTTTGACTTAATAATATCTTTTGAATATAAGTGTGTTTCTTGCCCAAATACGGAGATCATTTGTGGCATATCCAGCGAAACGCATCTGGTATAGTACAATCCTCTTACCTTTCGCAGTTTATCTGATGCCAGTTCGTGTGTTTATTACTTATCCAGAAGTTAAAAATCTGCTTTTTTAAGTACAGTAATCTCCAACTGAAGTACGCATTCCAGCTAGCTATGGATATTTCCCCCAAAGTTCCAGGTTCAACATTCAACACTTGAATACGCATATCTTACTCAAGAATTTCCTGTACATAATCGTACATAACTACCAAAACGTGTCATGAATCATCATTAAGCGCTGGTTTGGGAGTTTCTCTCGTTTGGCTTTGAGGGAGACTGTCCGGATCTTTCTTTGAAATGATTCAAACGATTTTCGAAATTTATTGCATGTATCATCAGCTTCAATTTGTACTTCAGAGCAGAGCAGCTGGTCCTCAGTATCGAGAGCCTGTTTACAAAGAGATTTGAACCCCTGAAATATAACTCTAATTTTGAAATCCGCATTCAGATCGTGAGTATCAACGTCGTCATTATCAGCATCAATCACCGGCTCAACAATTTTCATTCGCTCGAAAAGCTCTTCAATATCTTCTAATACCGCTGCAACGTATTCTTCGTTGTTCTCGTCATCAACATGAACGAACTCCTCAAGTTCTGATGGAGTGATAGATAAATTTAAAGTTTCCACAGTATTCGCAACTTCGCTGACCGCTTCTTCAGCATTGCTTTCTTCCTAAAGTTCTGGTTCTCAAGCCATAAGTTTAGCGTTGACGAAAGCATTCTTGATCGAGCTTGGCAAAATAGTACTCCAGGCTTCTTTCGTGTAATTTACACCATCCAGCAGGTGCGCTTTCTGTTCGTAAGAGACCCATGCAGCACCTCTTCACAGTCTTCGCCTCTGAGCTTTTTCCAGTTTTTTGCCTCATTAAATTCATAAAAGTCAAGAACATTCTTGAAATACAAATATATGTGTCGCTTTTTCAGAGCTGCGATTATTCCCGTGTCACAAGGCTCTTTCCAGCTTGTACAATTCGGAGGAAAGAAAACTATCCGGGCATTGTCACGTTTGAAGGCTTCAAAATGTCCTGGAGCGTTGTCCGTCAGTGATAAAATACGACGTCCTGTTCTCTTTCTCACATCTGGAAAAAACTCCATTGAACCACTTCCAACATCGTTCTTGTTGACTTCTACTCCCTCTCCGTGAAGAAGCATCTTCTACAATCCACGCCGAACTCTGAATCGACCCAACTATTGCCAGGATGTTTTGAAATCTAATTTTTGATATTGAAAGGCTGGAAGCAATGCTTTTGCTTTGGCTGTAGCTAGGAATGGCGGTACCGGAAGGCTGGTGCGACGGATGCTGTCAATCCAGACAGAGCATGCTTAGTAAATCGTCCAACTGAAGTTCGACAATTGTTCTCCGTAGCCTCTTCAATTATCAGGGCAGATCGCTCTTGGATCGCTTGACGATTGTCCTAAATCTTTCGGATAGTGCCTTCATTAACCTTATGCTGCCTTGCTAAGGCCCTCTTACTGGGAGCACACATTTCGCTTAGCTTCGATATGATTTCGCAGTCTTGAGACTCATTGAGACGCTTCCCGTTCAGTTTGGCGGACATCGTAATGAGCAAAACGCAAGCTTATGAGAAATGGCGGCTGTCACGTGTAAACTTCGCAGGTTCAAGTTGCGCTTTGGAGTGACCAACCTAAAGTTCGCACCTACTGGGTAAATACGCATAAACTTCCTGGTTTAAGTGGCGTACTCAAGCGATAGACCACTGTACTCCATGAGTATGTTTATGAGTCATCCTTACTTCTGGGGTATGGGTACCTCAGGAAATGCAGTTAACAAGGTTCATTTACAATGAAGTACCTCGGGGAATCCCAAACGCAAAACACTCATGTATAATTCCACCTTCTTATGGTACTTCTCGGTACTTCCTCGTTTCTTCTTCCGTTCATTTTTCATGTCACCTCCCCCGTTCACTCGATCTGACAGGTGAGCACGAGAAGGCGGTTAATTTACTCTTGGAAACTCGACCGGATTGTCCTATGTACAATTTAAACATGTACAAAGCTTGTCTGTTGGCAGCAAACGCCTCAGGTCGACTACGACCCAGCACGGAACTCAGTTCACTTCAAGTGGCCGAGGATACCTATTTAAGCACGGTTAAATTGGTTGCAACAAATCTGCTATCAAGCGGTCAGCTGGACGAAGGTATCGAGTTGCTTTGTTTAATCGGTTTGTACGCGGATGCGTGCCGCTATTTGGAGTCGTTTGATCAATGGGATCGTTCCATTTGGTTGGCCAAGGTATTTCTTGTTTCCTCTTCATGCGGTTTGCACTCGCCGAACACAATCAATATTGACAGTATTTGATAAATCATGACATTGTTGCTTTCCACTTTTTCTTCATAGTTTATTCATGTTGTTTCCTAGTTCGTTTTAGTTCTGTGCTAATGGCTGATTCTCCGTCTGAACTCAAAGCTGTATCACTTTGGTACAAGGTTTAGTTTCTTTTAGACTACATTTGAGCTGTAGATTCTCGTCAAGTGTGTTCAGTTTATTGTAACAATGTGGCCTGGTGTTCGTCACTCTCCCATAAATACGAAAATCCACTTGTGCGATGGAGCTGAGAGATTATTGATCGCGACTCGTGACCACGTCACTCAGGGTCCAATATTCCATAAATCTGAACCCAGGAGTCTTGCCAATTTCACATGACAGGTTTCAGATCTTCAAGAGATATTATAGACATTGAACATCAACGTCAATCTATCATCAAACACACTGTTGCAGTATCTGCCCCATTTCTTATAGCAGTCCTCTATTTGGTCGCACCAGTGTTTGTTTCCATTCAGTTTGTTAATTTATGCATTTTCACTTCATTCATTCTCTGTTAGTGTATGTTGTCCGATGGCGAGTGTGATCGGGTGCTGCGTCGTTGGGTCAAACATTTGGCTTCGTCGCAAGTGAACCGTAAGGTAAGTCGATCGTCCGCCGGATTTCTCTTACTCCATGGGAATCGATCTTGACTGGGATGTGTCGCTCCCGAAAAAAAAATTGATTCCATACAGTTGTGCGAAAATCAGTTTGCTCACCACATCCAGAACACTTTCAGTTTCAGGGGATTTCTTTGTCTGTGGTGAAAGCCTTTGGCATTGAGATAGGAATAAAATAAAATTCTGAGTAAAGTGACATTACCGCGGTCGTTAGCCACGTGTATATTAATCGTTGTAGTAGTAATAATGATAGTAACGCATTAGCACCACATTCGTAATGTGTAAATTGCTGTCACAAGCTTATTCCTGTGGTAAAATAAACGATGCATTGTCTTCAAAATCGAAATCTCGTTTGACATCGAGCCCTCTGCAACAAGCGGTCAATCATGTATGACAAACAAAAGGCGTTTTTTTATCAACCGCATGACTGCAATGATACGGTGAAACAGCTATTCAGTTCACGACGCTCAACGCGGTATACTGAGTCAATTGCCATGTTTTCATCGTGTGGTAATCTGTTATACCTGGTCAGAAAGTTTTTGATGTGCGTTTCAATTATGCAATTAGTTCCTCATAATTTGTATCGCTCTTAGGTCAACCTTGAGGTGAGTCCCCGGTGGTCAGTAGCTTTATTGGTTGATATGGAATCCGTTGGTCATTTTTCTGTTGTAGACTAGGGTTAAACGCGATTAAAAAACAGTAAATCCCAGAAATTCACAGACAAGTCCATTTTGCTCCTCGGGAAAGAATTGTGTATCGTTTCATTTGCAATTTCGGAAACCAGTATCGGAGTTCACCTCATTTGCGTGACTTTTCTCGCTTGTTGTATAATCGAATCCAGCGTAACGTAAACACGACCGCATTTTGGAAATATCATCCCATTGCGGCTTTACGTGTACTTCGGTGATATTTTTAGTTCTTGTACCTGGAGTGGTGGATCGTACAAAGCTCCCGTAGCCAACAATCCACTGTCGTCCGATTTGTTGTCACACATGACCTACTGAAATTTCATATGGTTCTCCATTCCAAGTCACAGGATCATGCTGACTGGACCTGTGTGACAGTGTAGTAAATCTTCCTGAGCAAATGGGTGCTCCCCTTCCAGGATGTTCATGCATAACCGTGGAATCAAAAAACCAAGGTTGATAACGAGCTGGTCTATGACGTAGTTGCCTCTGCGTATTTAACGTGCCTCCGATCGAGCGGACGCGCAGATCGCAGACATTTTTGTCCCAATCCCCCCCCCCTGTTTAGTCTTTAATGTCCTTCCTAGGTTACTTGGAGATCGTGCAATGAACTGAAGCTCGATTTGTGTTTCAGCTGTCAAAGTAAAGGTATTTCTTTTCCTACCCGTTGCCTTTGGATGGAAAGCAAATGCAAAGTTGTGTCAATGTAGTGGCGCATTTGCTAGGTGACATACCAAAATCTACAGTCTACTCACGTGTATTTTACGCCTCGTTTACTTTTCGATTTTACTGAGGTCAGCCGGATAATCGATGTATTTAGCCTTCATATTCATGGCAGGAGCAGTTGGTGCGATAGCAAGTCGAAGGACTTTCGAATGTGCGCCTTTGTTGAATCCCTTTTACGCCTCATGCTTATTTATCGTTGTAAACTAGGTCACGCAATTCCAACTGTCCACAGATCGCTGCGGAACAGACAGAAATAATAGGAATTCAAATAAAACTTCATATTTCTACCTGTTGTGTTGGTATACAGTATTATTGCGAAAACAAGTAACTCAGTGCTAAAGGTTATATCCAACTCATATGAATACATACAGGTGTTATCGAAACCGATGCACACGAATGTCTGATAAGCACATTGTGTTCTCTTACACTACAGCAATAAGGCAGAATCATATAATTTTATATGTACCATAACTAGCAAGTCGTGGAGAGGTTTCAGGACTATAACCCTTGTGGTGTGCTTGCAGGCGGCGCATAGCTGCACTCAAGATGCGGACGGAACCATTTTTGCTACTACGACGGAGTATGAGCCCTTGAGGAGAAACGGAACTAGTTTTTTTACACTGAATCAACCAAAATATTATTAAGAACACAATGTTCATATACAACATTAGACAATTGGTCTGCGCTCATTATTCGGGATTTTGCACAGCCTCATAGATATTGAATCCAGCATGTTGCTGATGAAGTAATTTTTTATCTTTTGCACCATCACATATTGCAATTTTGACTCTATAGATCAATGTGTAGGTAGCCGTTTGACTATTCTCTTTAAAACAGAAAAATTTATACGTTTCCTTTTAAATCTGCGATATTAGGGGGTAATCATGTAAACTGAATCTCAAAGTTGTGCATATTTTCACAAGTCCTATAGTGAATGATGAACAGATAAATTGTTGTGCACGACTTCATTTACAAACCTTGCGTAAAACAAAGCGCGAAGCGTTATGCTGAAAAACTACCTACGCAGGTGATTTATTTTCGTTTAATTCGGGTACTTTTTAGGTGAGTTTCCCAACATTCGAGGCGTCTTTAATTAAAGACGACCAACAAAGCTAAGCGTGTTTTATTCCGCTCGAAATTCATAACCTTAGTTGATGTGATATGTCGGCATCCGACGGGATGGGAAAATTCTCAAGCCAAATGACATTTTTTCTGAGCCTCCTACGGTTCGTCGTATACCACACACTCATACAAGACACCAACCCATCCCCAGGCAACACAATGCCCAACGTTGTTGGGGGAGTGTTGGGCTAGAATGACTGGTAACACGTGGCTTCAACGATTGCACAGTAGCTCATGGAATTGTACAAGAAGTATATAGTTAAAAATACCACGATATTTATTAGGATATATATATATATGTTCAATAAGTTCTCCATTCTATATGCGGCTTCCTCCAACAAACATGTGGGAACGTGAACCAAAAATGGAAAATAAAGGGGTATTCGTTTACATGCGAACTTCTGCCATGATGTTTGATCTGTATGGTATTATCCAAATAATATGTCGACTTGTCTCTATCTTCAGTGAACAATTCCAACTTTTTAGGCATAGAGTTTTCCAACCGAACAATGATGCTACCAGTTATCCTGTGCTCCTTCAGGTGCACTATTTTCGCCTCCATAGTTTAGTGTGGAGAAAGTGCCTTACCTTCTCCAACATTGGAAGTAAATTATCCATCATATTCATATCACGGCTGTTATGGAACCATTGTGTGAACTGATCCTTTAAGCTGTCCGTGGTTTTACTACTTTGAAAACAAAAAAATGAATTGATGTTCCCGTGGTCATAAGGTAAAAATACTTATATGAGGCATAACCTGATGCATTGCCCGGAAGCAAACTAGTCTTCCAAGAAAATTTTTTTATCTGACAGACTGGAAGCAATTATTTTGGAATCCTATGAATTTTGCATTGTTCAGAGGATCGGGGATAATACTTCCCGTTCACAGTTGATCGTGGTTCAATGCAGTCCACATCAACCGGCGTACAGAGTTTTACAGCCTCGAGGTAACGGAAATACATTTTTATTACCGGTCACGTTTTCGGCAGCCTCAGTTTTACCATGGCGCACGGAACGTCCATCGATAGCCAAAACAAACGACAGTGATAAACGGTAATAGTCGCAGAACCGGTCGTGCTCTTCCGAAAATGTTTGTCCATCTATCCACAGATGTTATCTACATCAAACTAACAATAAGATTTAATTTCTTCGCAACTTCAACAAGTGCCGGGCTTATGATACAAACTTTTGATCCACCGAAAGATGGAATAGATTGCTGCGTCTCATTCCTCCTCCTAATTGTTTATTTACGGGGAAATCTCTCCTTATGTATTCATTACTTTTTGACCTTTTTTGTTCGGCAAAGTGCAAAATACTATCATTATCGGCTTTGAATGTGTTGTTTTTTTGCCGACTGCGTCTTTGAACGACACCGTGTTTGATGTGAATAATGCGGAAGTGGTTAATTCCTTTACGGACAGACTCTGAGCAATATCTTTCACAGAAATATTTGTGAAATGTGTTACCATAACATTATGTTTACCTTATTTACTAAAGTGAAATTTTCCAGTCCTGAATGTAGACTCCCCCATCATCGCAAAAGCAGACTAGACGTTTAGCAAACGACGCTCCTATGACCTTGATTTCAAAGTTATGAATTCCTAATAAACCAACAGTTTTTTTTCTCGTCAGCGTGCTACCAACTGCGAAATTCCAGTTGAGCCCCAGGATAATAGAGTACTCTTCAAATGTGTTTGGATTCTTTTTGGTTCTTTCTGACAAGCACTGATATAATCGACACTTCAGCGAAAAGAACCGCTCCTGGCAAGATCGGTATTCTTTTGTCAGTGTCTGAGACTATACCTGCGTTCAAAAATTATTCGTATTCAGCTGTTTATTAAATTTGGTCGTTCAAGCTTCAGGAAAATTTGTCATCGTGACTTAGGTCATACGATTTGAATTTCCTGGAGAACATTACGCAATTAAGTTGCACTGCAATAAGGAAAACAACTTTATATTTCCAACCTTTGTCTGGTTTAATATAAAACAGTGGGTCGACAAACTCGAGTTTTAGCGATTATATATATATATATATATATATATATATATATATATATATATATATAATACATATATGTTTGATTCAAGCCGGTTGCTCGATTATTGCTAAGTATGCTATCAATCACGTGTTTTTTTTTCTGCTTTTTATTTGAGATAATTACTGTGAATACGTGAGTATCCATTAGCTTCACCCAAATTTCTCCAACCTATACACCATTCTTTTATTACCCTGCTTCTCATCTCTATCGGAGGATTTTGCCCTACTACTCAACGTCTATTTATGCGATCACGATGCTGCGCTGAAGTTGCTTGTCAGTATGAACCAATATCAGCTGGCCGCCCGGTACCTGGAAGCGTGTTTTCAGGCCAAAGTTCTGAAATGGACCGAGGAATCCGGTATGTTTTCATTTGTTTTTCTTGAATGTAGGTAAATCAAGTCAACACACGCGCTTATGCACTCGATGTTCGGCGAATTTTCAACGCGTACGTGAAGTCAAAAAGGAAAATAATATAAGAGTTTGTTGAAATGTAGAATGGAATCGTGGAAGCGAAATAAGGTCGTAAGTACATTTAGGTTGACGACGAAAGTGAGCAACTGGATCATTGATTACTTGGTCACGGTCTGCTAGTAGGCAGACAAGATAATTGATAAGACTGTTTCTAGATGTAGACGCGCGTGAAAGAAGTATTCTGGATTTGAAACGAATGGCATAGTAAGGGACTAATTTGGAGAGTTCGGAGCAAAGGCAATGATTAGCGTCAAATAATAACCTATTTCTGAATTTGCCGCAAGCTTCAAAATGATTGCTAATGATGAAGTCAGTGAGAATATCTCTAGTAATGCTGCTACAGCGGGGAAGCAATTTCAGCGAGCTGGTCATAAGATCATAATCTTTTTCTTTTAAAGCAGGATGAATTCCAAAGGAACAGAAAAGCCAGTTGGTGTAACTGTTGGTGCCTGATTTCTAGACTTACTAAGCTCCGGCTCACCGAGTTTTCCTTCTTTCTACCTCTTTGCGGATCATATGCGTACAACCCCCACGAAATAGCACTGAATCCAGGATCCTATAGTTATCGATGGAAAGATGTGAATTTCATTCAAAGCAGTTTGGTAGCGCGACCACATCAAAGACTGAAGAACACATCAACAATGGGAAGTGCACCAGGGTTCGAGTGAACAGTGCGGTGGTTAGGTCCGTTTTTTTTATACGGATCAGAAACATGTCCGGTAACGGTAAAAGATAGGCGAAGGCTTTTGGTATTTAAGCATCGATATCTCCATAGCATTGCCGGAATATGGTGGCAACACCGTATCATGACATCAGGGACATCCAAGTACAACATCATCGGTGTATTTGCAACCGATAAGATTAGGTGAAATAGGAAGCTTACTAATATAAAGAGAGAAAAGAAAAGAGGATAAAATGGCACCCTGAAAAACACCAGAGTTAACTTGAAAATAAGTGGATTGCCTGTTACCACAGGAAGCAAACTGTGTACGATTAAAAAAGCAGTCACGAAGGGTGTTTAAATTATGACAGTCAGCTTCATTTTCATGTATAATACGCAGCAGAGTAGCACGATGAAGAGAGCCATATGCTTTCGCGTAGTCAAAATATAGCCCTGTAGTACGGCCAAGGGCAGGCAAAGTGGATTTGTAGGCAAATTGTATGGGGTCAGGACAATTATGTGATGGAGAACGAAATTCTCAAATACATTCAGCAAAAAAGATATGCAAACTGTCGGACGATATTTGTTGGATTTTTTCTTATATACAAGTGTGATGTGCACAAATCTCCGACAATCGGGAATCACCCCAGAATCAATGCAACGGTTAAATAGATCAGTCAGACGGGATGCGATTTTGAAAGAGCAGGCTTTTAATAACATCGAAGATAGAAAATCAAGACCACTTGACTCGGTATAGAATTCTAAGGACAGAGCCAGGTGTAACGGGGTTGGGTTCATGCAAGACAAGATATGGACGAGGAAGTGGGGACGCATCGGAGTTTACAGTGAACTGGTGATTCGAATCTTTGACGTCCAACTTCAGATTGGGCTTGGTATAACACAACCGTATCAAGGATTTCCACATCTGACAGAAGTTCCGGTGCAACATGGTGAGAAAGGCAGTGGCCAGTGGGGCTTGCCCTACTGTTTAACGCTGTACGATGATGATGAGTACTAGGCGTACACACACTATTCAGAGGTCGCACCTCAATGTTGATGAATGAGGATAGGTTTTTTTATGGCATAATGCCAGTCAGATTTGTACTTTCTTTCCCTAGCCTCTTCAATCCAGGGGAAGAAGTTATCGGGTCTAACGTAACGGGCTTTAATGGAGCAACACAAGTCCTAGCAAAAGTGGCGGTGGTCAGACGGCCGTCATCACGATGAGCTTTCAGCTCTTCTGTTCCATGTTCGAACTCTGCTTCCGCCGCCTAATCCCTGTTCAATTGGCCGCGACCCCCTTCCTGAAAGTGTGTATCAATATTATATGATAAAAGGAAGTAAATAAAAACAAGGATTAAAAACGATAAGGTAGTCAGTTAATTGTTCACACTATGAGGCCGCATCTTGTAAAGGGAAAATAGAAACGTCAGTGGAGCCAACTAATGTTCTGAGCTTATCGAGATTCTCAGGGATGCAAGCAGGTTTGCAGACAGTGCGGGAGAAATGCAGAGTTGGTCAACGATTTGTTTTCACCGTTATCTTTGGGAAAAGGAAGTAAAGCACAGTGGTCAGAGGTGCTAATAGGGGTACGTTTATATAGAGTGAAAATGGTTGGGTAATTTACCAATACTGAATTCAAGTCTCGTCGTTGCGTGTTGGGAAGTGTACAAGATTTATGAAACCCATGGCAGTTAAGAATCATAGGTCAAGCTCATTGAAGTCGCCTGCTGTTATGCACTAAGACTTATCAAGACTTCTAATGGGGTAGCTAGAAAGGCTATGGATGAACTGTCTGATACCATCAGTAAGATTATCCGGTGCAACACGCGTTGACGAGGACGATGAGCTCAGAAAATTCGACTCATAACGAATGACAATATAATAGATCTTCAACGTGTTGATTCAAATTGAGAGCTGCGAAGAATTACACCATTTATAACGGAGCAAAAGTGATTACCCAATGTTCACGGTTTCTTGGGTTCACAGGCCGATCGCCTCTGAGAACGTCCTTTCCATCAATGTGGACAATATTATCATCAGTTTTTTTGTACAACGAACTTTCCTGGAAGAAAAATATATGTATGCCCCAACGTTTTCTGATTCGTCTTTCAAGGTGTTTCTGGATAGTTCACGAAATCTCCTTGAAAGAGGACAAACGTTTGAGGATACTATCCATGGTATCAGCAATTTGGAAGCAGTATGACGTCTTAGCGCAGCCCTCCAATCAGCATGATGCTTTCCTTAGTTTTCACGAGCGTTCCGAAGCGGACGTTTTACACGATTTCTGGCTGAATTTGAAAATGCCTGAGACTCGTTGCTAATCACAAGGATACGTGGGGAATTTAAAAAGGGCCGTTGTAATATTACGTCTGGCCTTGCAAATTAGTTCAATTACCGGGTCGGAAAAAGAAAATAGGATTCTTCGATAAATCGCTGACGATGGCACAGTGGTAGCCAAAAGTCCGATATATATATATATATATATATATATATATATATATATATATATATATATATATATATATCCAGATCTTTTTTGACCATAATGGGTCCAGTATCGTAGATCATTTTGATCTGCGTACTTGTATGCCAGAATTGTTTGTGATGATAAATGGGTGCAACTGCTAGCCACTTTTAATTGAGGGAAATAGGACTGCAAGGTTTGCACTGAATATGCATAACAGTTAACTTAAGCAGGCGACTTTCAATGATCACCAGTTTCGGCGTGATATTTTATTCAAATGCGGTCAAAAAGTTTATTGGCCGTTGACGAAGGATTCGTTGAGTGACAGGGTCTCGATAGACAGAAGGTGTTCATATCACTTTTTCGATGGAAAGCCGAATGTGAAAACCGCATATATATTATGTATGGGTTCAGTGAATTCGTTGTTGACACATCTATCACTAGATTGCTTTAGATTGTGTTGTCGTTTTTCAAGGTCAGCTTATAAAAGGTTGCTGTGATAATTTGGTTATGGTACTTAGTTTGTGAACGAGATTCGGGATACAACTGTTGTACTGATGGTGTTGTATCCGTTTGAAGAGCTACGCCTAAAAATTGCGAATGTTTTACTCAACTTGAGCTGTGTTACGTGAAATGTATGCACCTTTTCTATCGTAGAAGTGAGTAGTTGTTGCACGTCATTGTCAACTAGCATAGTCGACGATCAGTGCTTTTGTTATCTACTCCAAGTAGGATGGTTGTTGATTGCGTGAAACTGCAGAATATCCGTCATTTATTGGTTAAGCATACAGATAGACAGAAAAGGCTCGAAGAAATCATATAGATAGAATACTCCCGAAGCAGTTACGCCATCGACCACGGCACCTAGCCAGGTCGATTCGCAAATCCAGCCACTTGGTATTCGCAACTCACGGGCCCAAACCGGAGTGTTTGAGAACAAGAAATGCGGAAAGATTTCTCCGGTAACATGTGGAAACACGTCCCAAACACTTCAATCCTTTCAGATCAAGTGCGCCGTCTAGAGGATGACCTCACGGAATATATCATACCTCAAAATTAAGAGCATGCTCGTTTACTCCGCGGAGCTCGTCTTCCGTGACTCATTCAACTCCTTTTGTCTAGTAATCGAAAGAGTGCCACATTACAGTTCTGCGCTCTCGTTATGTGTACCGTCTTCTAGCGAAAGTGCAACTCTTCCAGTTCAGTTAAATGCCACTAAAAAGAATACAATCACCGTGTATGCCGCAGTACTACCGGAGACTCGTACAAAATGGGATAAATTAAAACAGAAACATTGGAGTGCTAACAGATGTTTTCAATGGTTCCTGATCTTGCTCTCACATATTATCTGTGTATTTAATTGGCTGTGGGATGGGTTGACGATCGTTGATAAAAAGGCCGGGGTGAGGTGGAGTGTTGTTCGCCAGGTATTGTGTGATGATGCTGAATCGACCCCTGACAGCGGACTGTCAGGGGTCATTTCTGGTTATATTCGCCTACATTATAAGTAAGAGCATGATTATGAATCATTGAAAACAATTTTCCACTCTCCAATATTGTTTTTCTAATTTGACTATGAGACTGTTGAAAAAAGGATAAATGCGCTTTTCAGAATCGGATTATGTGAAGTTCAATTTGCTCGGGTACACCAAGAGGTTGGATAGGTATTAATATGATGCTTCAGAAACATTGTAAAGGCCTTTTTGATTCGTGCGGAAGACTGCGTGTTATGTTAAACGTATAACGAATTATGTCAGCGGATCAGCGAACGGGATTTCTAAGAAATATTCTGTACAGCACATGATCTTATTTCTCAAGTTTCAGTTCGTAGCCCGTTGACCATGTCAGTGATGTTGCCCGTTAGGCTGGACTTATATCATTTTAAACTGTATGCTCTTATATTCAACCCACTGAGGGGCCGATTGTCTTCGGCTAATAGATGATGTTTGGAAACTTCTTCAAGAAGAAGGTAAAAAATACTGCGCATCTACAGCCTGTTTCGACCACTCATCTTTTCAGTAACCATCGATCTCAGTATTCCCGAAGGAAATTTTTCTGATCGTAACCCAGTAATTGATCTAGGCCCTCTGACGTAAAGATAAAAACATCGCACTGCTAATTATCTTGGTCCGGAACGATAAAACGGTATTCAGTTGTCATACACTCACACCGCGACTCTCGTTATCTGTCACGTTCCCCCGATAAACGTGTAATTTCCCCTCCATGTCTCTCAGTCATTTCCTTCATTTATCTCTTTTTTTAACAGACTCACTCTACCGAAGCATATTTTTCGAATTCAGCAAAATACTGGCCAAACTTGGGCATCGTCAGTCTGCAACGTATTATTGTTCTCTGGCCGGAAATTCCACACAAAAATGATGCAAGGCAAAGTGAATTTTTTCTCTTCGGACGTCGAGAGCAGTTACTCATGATCATGCAGTCACATTTTTCACTTGTGAAATCCACCAATAACTTATTTTGGCTGTGAATGTGTTAAACTCATGGCATTATTTTCCCCGTTTCGCATGCGTGAACCTACTTTCCTCATCTACTAATCGTGATCGTTCACGTTTGATCAATACTTCTCAAGCAATACTTTTGTACATCTGACAGCATTTCTACTAATAACAGCTCGGATTTCATGTGCTCCCATTGTTGCTGTTGTTGTTGTTTTGTCTGACCCGGGTGGGACTTCTTTTCACTTTACTGAGATAGGTGGGCATTTCACCATATTGGTTCAGTCGAACAACTGCATGTTGACATGAAATCGATTACTCGTCACCTGTTCGGTTCATCTGCGGCATTAGAGCTATCAGTTCTGTTTGGTTTCAGTTTTACTACGTGCTTGCGCATCAGTGCATAGGATAGGATACGCCCCACAATCATGAAGGCCCACTGTATTATTGAGGATAACCGGCAACTTCATCGAGACTTAGAGTGGAGAACCGCATAGAGTCACAATCGGTCAGGTGTGGCACGGAGCCGGGAGGCAGTGGATTGTTGTCTATCATCAAAGTGACCGGTAGTGGCGGAGTTTGAAATCGATCATCACCGGGCAATATAATTGTAGGACCAACTGTTTAGAGATCAGCATGAAATTAAAAGGGGTGGAAAATAACAACATGGGTTTTTCCCCTACTAATTTGGCAGATGATAGTTATGCATTCACTCGTGTAACGATTAACGAGGACAAATTTATTCGACGGGTTTCATAACGATCAATTTGACGAGAGCATATGAACTGCCTAGATCTGAGTACCAATTATGTATGTTTATCCACAATGATTTTAGTTCATCAATTTGCACTTTATCTCAGCCAACGCCAGGTCGCTACAACAACTTCCTCTAGAAGAGAGCTGTTGAAGTATCCCCTTGACCTAATTAAGGGCTTTCCACGTACTGGTCCCCACCATTCTCGCGAGTTTCATGTGTCATCATCCGCCTAGGGGACCACCTTACAGTGCCACAACTTACTAGTGCCGTCTGCGTACGTCTACCAAAATGCGCACTTATCTATCAGTCACCTAGAAACTTCTCGTCTACTTGTCCCGAAAAGCCTACCGTACAACTACTCCGACACTATTCCCCCTGGTGTCTTCCCACCCACCGTTTCCGTGCATGCAGCAGAAGGGCAAACCCAAGCAGCATGCCCAAAGCACTCCAAACTGGGCGCGCTTTAAAAGGCGCTTCGGAAAATGTACGAGACGGCCAGGTCACGTTGTTCACTGCAGCTCTGTTGTCTGGGTTTGCCCTGTTTGACGATCTGGGATGACAGAATTATTGGGGCAAAACCGTTGAGCTTTGTCTCACTTTTCCGACTAACACGAATGTGAGCAACCCTAAGACGTAAGACAGATATAGTTTGGTGTTTATCGTTTCAGTCGATGAGGTAAACTCGATCAGGTCGCTTGAGAAACTTAAATAGACCGTGAGATCGCTGTAGAGATTTTCTAAGGCTATCCGCGCGTACGAAAACGTAGGCGTAAGTAGATGGTTCTGGTGGAATCTAGACAGACCGAGACCGCAGTAACTGCGAATGCATTTGCGAACCACACGTCTGGGAAGCCTACGGTTGAGCATGAGGCATGAGGTCACTTACTCGAACTATGGCAAAATAATCCGCAGGCGACCGAGGAATCCGAACAAATGTTCGTTCCGCAGCTTGGGCATTGGTATCAGGTTTATAAGCGGAACACAAACTTGTGAGAACGACTGGAGGTGTCTGTACCCAGAGCCGTCAGAAGCCATGAGAGAACTCCGGAGGTTTAGATGATGTCATTTGAATGGGATCTGTGAAGTCCAACTCCGAACCGGTCAAAGATTCGATGTCTATGGCCCGTGGCTGACCATAATTAGCGCCACCGGAGGAGGAGCATCAGCCGCAAAGTTGTTGATGCCAGAAACGTGAACATCGCTGGAAAGCTGTGTACCGAAGTCCAAATGATGCCACTCACGTGGTGAGTGTTTATCGGTTTGGCTGTGAAAATCATACTTGAATGGTTTGTGATCAGTGAAGATGGTGGATTTTCTATCTTCGAGGATAGGTCAGAAGTGTCTAACAGTACTCTGAACACCAAGCTGTTGCCCACTAATAGCAGAATCCTTTGCTTTAGCTTGCATAAGTTGGCGGGAGAAAGGGGCCAGTGATTTCCATTGTGATGTTCTCCTGCGTCGCTGCCTTACACCGTGCGTCATGCCCGAGTTTTTTCTTCGGCGAATTCTTTTGATTGACAAGGATATTTTCTGCTTTTTTCGCAAGACGGAATAAATCCCTAACTCTCAACCTTTCTCCAGACATCCTCCTTACTGCGCCGTGTATCCCACGATTTATTTCAATTGTTCACCTTCCGGGGTTGCATCCCCAGTGGCTTGTCCTTTCGATATTTATATACCGATCTGCACAACAATTCTTTTAGGAACGTACCTGCCATTCGGACAACTAAAATCCTTTGAAGAGGAGTTTCCGATGCTACTGGGACTCATCCGTCGATCACTATATCCTGCAATACTAAACATGCCAGAGCTGTTGTTCGTAGACGTACGAATTCCTACACCACGATTAAGAGAACCACGAATAGTGATCAACCGATCACACCCTGTCTATCACTTGCTTGACCGTACGTTACGCGTACTCAACAAAAGCTAGCGACACTTTTCTTCGGAATAAGCCTGTGGTCTCTGCACTCGGGCCCTTTGGGAATACACGCATTCGGCACTCCACGATCTTCTCCCGTTGATTTGCTCGGCGAACGCGATCGTAGAGTTTGCCCTGCACCACAAGCCTGCATTCAAAACTGAATCACGCTCACTTAGAATAGCTGACGTACTCAACGATACTGTATGCACGATTCGCAGCATTGAACAGACAGTGTTGATTCTGACCTTTCAGAGCTCTTCTATGGAACAGCTTCTATCCAAACTTCTTCCACTAACCTACATTTGTGACCAACCCGAACATCACATTGATAAACGTCAATCCGAAGCATGAAGTTTTATCGATTAAATTTCATCTGGAATCTTCAGACGAATCAGAAATGCGCACAAAGCCGTGGTTTCCATTGCTGTCGACCATATACGGCTTAATTTCATTGCGTGCAACGTGGCACAATATCCGTGTCATTTCATCGGACTCCGAAGTTTTATCCAGCGAAACTTCCGTCTCATACGGTTTCAACTTCCTGACGATTTCACCGCCAATAAATTCATCAGAAATCCTGGCAACCATTGTCCTTGTTGCCAATCCATGCTTAAAATTTGTTTAGTCACATTGAACCAAGCTGTTCAACCGCCAACATGACACACACTAGTGAGCTGTCTCTGATGCTTTCTCTTTTTCTCTATCCTTTGCTCTACAGATTCGCATAAACTTTTCTGTGGCTTGCGACCTTGATTTTCTAACCACTAGCGAAGCATCACTCGATTCGTGGCGGTAGTTATCTACCGCTTCATTACAGCGTTCACCTCAGCTCTGAGCACGAGATTGGTGATTTCGACGTGACGCCAACACGCAGGCGCCGTCTCTGAATTTCCGACAAGCGTTTTCACCAGGGAAGTGAGTCCATTCCATTATCCTGTGTTATTCTGCTTTTAAAACATTTTCTTCGACAGAAATATCCCAGAATCCCACCGATTAACCTGAGTATTTTTTCAAATTCCTCATATACTTGGCTCAATAGTAGAAACGCCCAGTTTGCAAGAGACTTCACTGTTAGACTTTACAGATGGAGACGCAGGATAGCACGGCACTTTCTAAATACACATGATGACTCCCGAGTTCTTGCCCATCACCCTAGTTTTGGCTGGCTCAAAAAGAAGCAAAATTTCGAACTGCTCGCACAACCAGCAAACCTACCGAGTTTAAGAGTTAATGGGGGGGGCGTATCCGCAGCTCTGGCTTTAGCAGTTAAGGATATCTTAGGCAACCCACCCAAACAAGGCCTTAGCGTAGAATGTGGGACGCCACACTAAAACAACTTGGTATTCAGCGGAAAATCGGCTAAAGTGGCTGGTGTCCGGTTTTAGGCTCGGTGACCATGGGACCTAAACACTGGCGGCAGTTCTCCGTTTCATTCGGGGGTAGGCCCCCATCTTCTACGTAGATGATATAAGGCAACGCGTGCCTGTGATACAGGGGACCAAATCAATGTCAAAGTAGTCAAGGGAAGGTGCTGGTTAAGTACCAGCGCATAAACCTCCTTGCAACGCACAGCCAAGGGCCCTGACGTAGACCAGGTAAGCATTATGGTGCGTTGATCTAAGCAGATGGATTTACTGTCCTCTCAGAATAATGCGCTAGAATCATGGTGATCAAATTCCGTACCATGCACAGTAAGAAACCCCAACTCTTTACAGCAGCGTAGTTCTAAAAACTCCGGCGCATGTTGGTACCACCTTTAACACGGTGATAAAGCGATCAAATGCACCAAGCCTTGCATGCATCGATTTGAGTACCAAAGAGACTCTAAGGCCGGACTGTGCACGCGACAACCGTATCAGGCTTTTCCACTACCGGTCAGCCATATCTTATAACCGACAGATTATCCGGGGCTTCGTTCTCAGCAGACACTGATGCAGAGGTAAGCAATTTTTCAACCCAGCTCCGTGAACTGCCTTAGTCGGTTGAACATCGAGTTGGTTGCATGTAATGTGACACATGCGGTAAGCTTTCAGCCACGGTGAACTCAGGTTTATGCCGTAATCTATAGTTGTTATTCAATATTGCTGAACTGCTTCGTTCAACCATTTGCATCGACTTTCTTCGACATCTCAACCCCATGGGGGATCTGTCCAGCTTTCTCCTCGCGAATAAGAGTTCAGGGTCTCAACTAACGACAAGCCGTCATTGAATCCGACGTTTTCCCCGTCCTAGTGTCTCCTGTAGCTACAAACTGCCACCCAAAGCTCCCGTATGAGTTTCTTGGACTACTCCGACTTCCCAACGTACTGCCAAAGGTGTCGACCGACGTACTCCATTATAAAGTCACATTTGGTCCACCGGTTCATTGCCGCGCCAGACACTTGGTGCCAGATAAACTCAAGATATACAAGGCCGAGTTTCAGCACATGTTGAACCTCGGTAGTATTGGACCATCCTTAGGTCCATGGGCTTCCCTACTAAATACCAAAAAGAGCCTGTCGATGGTTGGCAGACGTGGAGCAATTATCGTGCACTAACCAGTGGCACCAAGCCAAATCGCTATCCAGTCCCACCTAACCAGGAAGCCACAACAAGTTTGAGCGGTTGCAAGATTTTCAGTCACAGGTTTATTTTGTGCCAACAATCAACTTTAGTTTAATCTTAGGGACACCCCAAGTGCAGCCTTAAGCACACCCTTTGGCTTATTTGAGTGCACTAATTTAGCTGCACAAACTACTTCTGTATGTGCGATTCCCGTCCAACGAGTGAAATGAGCAGGAGGATAGGAATTGGTGGATTTCCTTGATTATGCTGGTTATCCTTCGGAGTTAAATGGAAATGGGAAGTTAGAATAGCTGATAACCTGAGCTGGAGAGACGCGATGCGCATCATTTCCAGTGTCGCGTATCCCAAGATGGTTATACTGCTGTGTCAGCCGGCACCAGGCGGATTTGACCGTGCAGTCTGCAACCAACCAGTCTTTTGAACGAAATGAGGCTAGTCTTAATTTCGGATCTAATGAAGAGGCCAGTCAACGTTTGACTAACCAACTGCATATCTCAGTGGATAACTGACGAGAGTCACCCAAATATCCTTCAGAGCTTCCGAAGTGAGCCCATACGTTCGGGATTTGTGGAGAGTACTTCGAAGTACGACCTCATCCATTCCTAAGCCGCTTGGCATGAATATGAAGAATGAATTAGGAAGAATGTCTGTGCTAGTGGAAGGTCTGATACCGGGACTGGATGCTCCTGAGAAGCCGCAACCATTACTTCTTTGAGCCCAAGAACAGATTCCCGTATATAAACAAGGCGCACCTAAGCTCTAAGCTCGTAGTAGCATTTTTGTGAGCTTATTTTCTGCGAAAACCGGCTATAAGTTTCTTTTTCAATTTCAGATCATCGTATCTCTTGGATACAATATATCGTACAGGTCCCTCATCTCACCGTTTGCATTCCCTGCTTGTGTACAACCATTTATATTGCTGGCTGCCAGGAATACGGTCCGGTCACCCGGGTTCGCTCAGAAGCGGTCCCGCTATTGGTCCACCTGTGTTTCGGAGGTTCATTAGGAACTTAAGGCAAGGCCGTTCCGTCTGGAGACCACGCCGCCTGATGCTTCCAGGGGTTCCAGCCACAACCCCCGACTGTTTTACTTGTTCTCATCTATCATGGCCTTATAGTGATCAGCCGATCACACCCTGTCTGTCACTTGTTTAGCTGCACGTATCGCTCACGCAGCAACCGCATCTGCTACTTCCGACGCACTTCCTAGGCACACGCCAGAGTGCGGTCTCTGTACTCAGGCCCTGTGAGAATACACACGGTTGGAACTTCATGGAATTTTCTTATTGGCCTCCTCGAAGAACGCGGCCGTAGAAGCTGAGAGAGTGCGCCGTCCAATAGTTCTAGGATGGGATTTTCCACCCAGCCACCCAGCGGTTTATTGATACCACTGCAACCGTTACAAATCTGTACCCTAGGGGGCAGCTGCTGAATGGACCATTCACATTTAATCTCAATAAGGATGATATATTTCGAATGGCCATGAAACATGCTAGAGTGCATGATCAGATGATTCAAGTGATATCACAATCGAAATTTACAAAAGCGTAAAATATGTGTGCGTAGAGTATTGAAGAGAGTGGTTGAGTGGACTAAAACTGTAATAATGCCCGGCAAATTTGACGGCCAAGGTCGGATAATCGAATCGGCCGCCGGTGTTTGGAGCCGGGTTAAAAAGGGGAAGTATATGCAACAATGGTACCGGAAATCATCACAACATAAAAAATTCCAGCTAAATCAATGATATCTGTCAAAAAACGAAGAGGGAAAATGAAAAAGAGAAAAGTTCATCAAAGGGAATTCAAAGATTCGTTTGCATGTAGCAGGGTGTGAAAATATATGGAAAGAAAACTCGAGGATGCACAAGAGTGGATCTTCAGATATCAAATGCCACGCACCAATGGCCAGTGTGGCGGTGGACTTTGATGGTGAGATGCCGACGTAGTCAGTCACAGGGAAATAGACCAACAGACCTGGTAGATAGAGGGAGGGCTTTGAAGAGCGGTGATGGAAAAAATAGCCGGCGGTGAGCCGCTAAGTGTTCAGCGGTTTATTTTCATTGATGTGGATATGTCACGAAGTAACATCAAGAATATGAAGTTATGGCAGCAAATCAACGTGAGGTGCGTTTACATCGATTGCAGGGGCGAATAGCGTGCAGAAGCGATAATGAAGTAGGGGGTAGATAGGTGACCTGATGACTGTTTGATAGGCAGATCACACGGCAACGGTAGGACAACAGCTAAGGGATTAGTGAGTCGGGTAAGAGAAACGAGAACGGGATATTGGATTCAGAACAAGATGGAACGGTCGGCCGAGAAGGCACTAGGAATAAAATTTGTACTTCAGGAGGTCGCACAGTTCAGTGGCGAGCAAAGTCGGCTTTGTAGTTGAGATACGTAATCACGTGCGGCATGAATGGAAGCAAAATGCCCAGGAATTCAGATATGACGGGGAAGGTCGCAAGGGAGAGTATGCTGACTATTGAAAACTGTTGAAAAAGTGCACGGATGAAAAATGAAAAACCTTGATGGCATGATTCCAGCGGGGGCAATCACAAGAATAGTGTGCAATAGATCGGAATGAGAGTGGGTGCGATGATGGCCAAAATAGCGAGAAGAGCGGGTGAGCATCTGGCAGGTTATCTACGTTAATGCAAGCGTGTTACGAAGTAACAAGAAGATGGAATATTGGTTGTGAACCGATGTGAAGCGCGATTGCAGAGGCGAGTGGCGTGCAGGGGTGGAAATGAAGTGGGGAATAGATAACTGCCCGGGTGACCGTTATAAATAATAGAAAATACGACAATGTTGGAGAGAACTTTAGAACCAGTGGTTTGGACAGGAAAACGGGATCAGAACATGGGATTCGGAGTAAAATAGGAGCAGTCGGCGGACGTGGCAGTTTAAATTGGAGATCCCATACCGGTGAACTCAGTTGTATAGCGAACGAGCAAGAACTCTGAAGGGATTGGGTGACAACCGAGTGTTGCTGGTGGGAAGGCCAGAGGATTACAGGTGATAGGACTCGAACTGTTTGCATAGGTTGTGTGGTTGAGAAATAACAATGTGAAAATATAGGATAAACCAATATGAAGTGCGGAAAGGTGCAGTGATTACAAAGATGCATAGTTTGCCGAGAGGATGATGGAATGGACGAATGTTAGGCTATCACTTTGAGCTAACATTGCAATTGGTGTGTCCTGTCATATCGACGTGTAACTGAAGCTGCATGACACGTTAATGTGAGTGTTTGGGCGTGACAACAGGGAGTATGGATGCTAGCCACTTACGGATTTGTATATATGTATGTATCAAGGGAAATGATTCATAGAAATTGAACGAGTGGCACATTTTGTGGGAGAGAAGGAATGACAAGGTGATGAGAGAAAGGCCGACGGAGGACAGGTGACCATTCTACGGGTGGATATTGATTTACCGGCATGAAGATGGTAATTGGATAATGACCTAATCATGGATGCGTTGAAAGTGTTTGTACGGACGAATAGCGCGAAATGGTGATGTTATTGCAGATGGACGGTAAGTGCACAACATGATGACGGTTTTGACAGGTATTTTGAGGTATGACATCGGCGAAGCTGCATGATAAATATATCTAGGATGTACACATGTGAAAGTGTCAAGCGGAACACCGAGATCGCATACAGAGATCGATTGGCACTGACCCCACATCAATTTCCCCGATCAGAATCGGTCACCTTATACCTGGGTTATTCTCTCAGCAACCAATCTGCCCTCCGGCTGAGGCAATAAATGCCACCATTCCTCCGGGGGCACATCCAGGCTCACCAGTATATTATATTTACTCATCACATTTTCTACCGTATTCACCGCATATTCCACTAGTGATGAATTGGTGTCTATCGTCACTGGTTCCATTGCTGATTGGCCACGTATCTGGATTGTTTTGTTCTGCAGTTCTTAACTCTTTACACTCGCAATTTCATTGTGCCAGTTTTTCCAGCAGCTTTCGAGACATTTGCCTTTGTTTCAGCTGCAGTAACCTATAATGAGCCCCGTACAAGTTGCATTCTTTTGTCCTCCCACTGCTTAAAGTTCGCTCACAATGGTCTCCTAAAAACTTCCCAAGGTTATGTTGGTCCTCAGTGCCAGCCAGTTTCGATCTTCTGCAGCACTGGTCAATTTTCAAACCGCCTACCACCCCTTTTTATTCATGAATTTTTGAGCTTTTCTTTACTATTGCCCCTGGTAGCCAGCTATCCTTTGCTCGCAAGTCCCAAGCGTTTTACCACCTTTTAACACTCCTGCCGGCGAGTTGCCACCGCTTTATGCAAATTTCGGTCAATGATGAATTTTTCTCTCTGTGGTTGATGCTGTGCCCGTAGGTCGTGTTCCTTTGAGTGCATCTCGACCCCTTCGGGAAATATACCTATATTACATTACCACGGGTACCGTGTTATCCTCGAGGTCAGGCCGGGCGAAAACCCGTACCTTTCATAGATACCATTTCGTTTATACCTAGACTTAGGTGAGATTACTTTACCATCAGTAGTGTCTTTTCTAAAAGCTAAAATGCGGCGAAAAACATTTTTACAGGTTCGTTATTCTTCTGTACATATGAATTCACTGAACGCATTCACTGCTGCAAATGTTTTCGTTTTTTCTCTACGTGAGTTTTACTCTAGTTAGGACTTTTGTGTAGACAATCTATCTGATTTTGCAACGCGGCATGTTTCGGGAACATCTGAAATTAGTCAGTATTACTATCCGCGACCTTGATTGGTGCGTGAAGAAGCGAGGCCGCTATATATATATATATATATATATATATATATATATATATATATATATATATATATATATATATATATATATATATATATATATATATATATATATATATATATATATATATATATATATATATATATATATATATATATATATATATATATATATATATATATATATATATATATATATATATCAACAGAGAGAGCGAGATAGCAAAAATGGAGCACGGGAAGAGCATAAAAGCTCAATGCAATCGTTTTATTTCTAAATGTACTCCAAAAGTTATCCCATTTGTAAACGTAAATGTGAACTGAGGATACGCCGTTTCGTTCTACTTGCCTACTATGCCTGCTATCTGATCTGCGATCACGAGCGTTGTGGAAGCAATTTCTGATGTGCTTCTTGATGGTAACATTTGGTTCCTGGACAAAAACGGACTGAGTCTGATGGCATCTAGTAAGCTTAGACTAACAGTTGGCCGGCTGGTTCTGCAGGGCCTTTTGGACATTGAGTTTTGGACTTGGTTGGTTTTAATCAAACTGCATCCCTACTTCCATGAATGTCGGCCTCAATCTACCTACAGAAACTGTTTCTCGTTTCCTCTTACGCTTCTCGATGTTACACTATTCTTTCCGTTTCAGAACTCTTTGCGGGTCTGATTGGGGAACCTGAAGCCTGCGCTTTATACTGTACGAACTGAAGAAGACCTGTGAGGAAGTGTGTGGGCAGCTCCCCAGACAATTACACTGGTGTGATTTGCAGTCAGGGCTGCTTGTAAGTCATTCATATGCCGAGTTTGACGTCGGGTGTGGTAGAGATAAGTAAAAGGCTGCGAAGGTTACGGTGCTACCAGTTCCCCTGGCAGCCGAAAAGGATACCAAAACTAACTGGTTCGGTATTTAACGAAGGTCGGCTCCCACCAAATTTCGAATGCCTAACAAGACAAAAGGAAGATTCTCGCGTCATGCTGGAGTTGCGTGACTATTAAAGCCGCCTTGAGCCTTCTATAAAAACGCTAGATCAAACAATTGATAGCTGGACGGTGCTCTTCAGTTCTCACTTGTTTGCACCCCACCTTATTCATCAAGGAGTCAAATAGATCGGGGAAGTGGACTCACCGAACGTTGGCCACAATAACGGAGCATCCAAATGAGTCTATCCATCGTTCCACGGAGAGCACGTGCTGTTGTTTTGAACAGGCAATCGCTCAGGGGTGTCACCCCAGACCGCCTCGAAAAAGCCTTCGGTAGACCGCAATATATCAGGAGACCCCCTAGATGGGGAAGAGGACCCACTAGGTCGAAGCACAAATGACAGAAACTTGCTTCCAGTACTACTAACTTGCTTTGAGGAACTTTTATGTGTCTGTGTGCTTTAGATGTCTGACGTTCTAGACGGCTACATACCCATTCACTTCTGTTTAATTTATTTTCGTCCACACGACAGACTCAACCACGAGTTTAACCGAGGCTCCTATGGTGGGGTGTGCAACGTGCGAAAGACGCCATTCCTCAAGGCAACCGGTGCCTGTGGACGGAGGTACTTTGTGACATACTCTTTGATCAAGCCCTCTGATAGAGAGGGTTGTAATTGTTTGAGCTGGAGGGCTTAGGTGGCGGGGTTGCTAGACTTCTGGGTTATGTGCTACAGCCGAGGCAATGGGTGACAATGCAGTACCTCTTTTGGCGCGATGAGATAGAGTCAGGAAATGGCGGCTGGATCAGGGCTGACTTCACCTGAGACTTAATAATAATAATAATAGTGGTTTGTTTCCGAGATGCCCGAGGCATGCCAGATGCATGATCAACTGCTTACAAGTGAAGGAATAAATAGACAAAACCCTTTAAAACGTAGAAATTTACATGACAGCAGTTGAAAAAACGGGCTAAGAATGGGGATTAACGTGGAATGAAAGTAGGCAAATGTATGCACACCAAAGAAAATGTACTGGGTTTAAATGGACCCATGGACGGATTCAAATGGACGCCCAGTGAGTTTGGAAAGTCAAGGTCAGGTGGGGGATTCGGCTGGTCAGTATAGGGACATCTGATGGCTGACTGATATACATGAGAAAGGCTAGAAATCAGCATAACAAACTGTAATAGCGGGAGGCGATGAGGAAATCGTGAGATTCACTGCAGGGATTATGTAGCAACGAAGCATTGGTGCTCTGCAATAGATGGTCGGCGAAACGGGCACAAAACTCATTGTAAAACAGGGAGCGAGCAAAGTAAGACGTAAAAGGTGAGTCAGGTAAAAAAAAATAGTTCATAGGAATTGGAAACAGTAGGTATGGGTTAAATATGTAGAAGGAATGGATGCATATCACGTCGGTCAGCGGGATGACAGCAAGAGAGATGGCCTGTGAGGAACTACAGGATGCTGAGCGAATGCATATATACATATGTACGGTTGTTTATATATAGGCATATATATATATACATATAAGAGAAGCGGATCAATAGCAATGGAGTCCTAGAAAGAAATTATCAGTTATTAGGAGAGGCAGGTTAGGTTAGGTCGAATGTTTGTAGAATTAACTTTATAATATCGTGGTGAATTATCTTCATGACAGGTGAACTTGGCGGATCAACAGAAAGAGTGGAGAATGCGGAAGCACGGAAAAGACGACGACTGAGGAGCAGTTCAAAAGAGGGGGAGATGAAGGAAAGTATCGAAGAGAACAGGTAAGAATGGATCAAATAACCTGATTTATGTTGGTGAGACATGTGGTGTCGGTCAAGAATGGGAGAAGTATTATTGAATAGGCTCACATTATTCAGCAGGAAGATGGTGGCGATGGAGATGGCTAAGCAGCGCAGAGCGATTGTGCATACAAAGTGGAGAAAGTTACCTGGGAGGTGAAACTGACCGTGGTGCAAGATGCAGCAGACGTGACGGCAAACAGTGTGGGAAAGGAATGAGCAAAAGGGATGCCAGAGGGTAATGGCAGATCAAACGGACTGAATCCGTGAATGAGAACCATGACGAAACAGTGAGTTTTCATTAGGTGGCAAGTAAAAAAGCAGAACGGTCCAAAAGGCACGCATGAAATGCCTGTGGCAAACAGTGAACAAAGCAGGAGATGGGAGCACGGCCCGAAAAAGACAGGTGAGACATAACCAGTAAGACCACTTCATTGCAGGTGGAACACGAAGAAGGCAGAGAGGAAAGAAGCACCGGGAAAGGTAAACCGGTGGACGAACATCGCATGAACAATGGATGTGCGTCGGAGTCGGGGACATAGAAATTGGGAGCTGCGTGCATGCCGGCAGTTGTACAAGTGGATGTTGATAGACGATACTAATGGGAGCACTGCCAAGTGGAAGGATCCACAGAGAAATTGCGAAGCCAGGCAAGGAAAATAGAGTGTTAAGGACTGGATAATAAATGTGGCTGTGAGAGATGCAGAGTTTGGAACGGCAGTTCTAATATGAGAATTGGGCATGGGTGCGGGTGGGGCCGGTGTGTAATGGTATTAGACATAAGAAGGGAGAACGAGGGAGGGTTTGGCAGAACAGTAGGCAGTGAGGCGTAAGCATGCGATCAATGAGCTTTGTAGGCCTAGGGTGATAAAATGAATAGGTACTACAAGCCGGCAACGCCAACATTGGTGAAGAAATAAAATATTGGCTGTCGTCGGCACAGTAAAGTGGTCACGACGGTAGTGACGTGCAGTGAGAGGTAACACAGTGAGAGTCGATAGGAGCAAGGACAGAATGGGTAGTTGTGCATACCATAAGGGAACGAAAAGATGGATGTGATAAGGGTGGTGACAAGAGTGGTTGGTGGGCGTACGGTGGCGAACAAGGATGGTTGGAGCATGCGGCCTGCAGCTGACAGCATTAGAGCTTGCGATCCGCAAACCGGTGCTAGTGGGTAGGACTGGCCGTGCGCTGGGCACCCAGCCTGAAAAACACTTCGAGGTGAACACAGGGGTGTGATCCACCAACCAAATTGCTCTCGCACATCGTTGCAGATGACCTGCTCGCCCGATGTGCGTGGGCCAAAGCGGTGGATCTGACCACACCCCGCACCGTTGGGAATGGCACCAATGTTTATTGATGGTTATGCATGTGGGGCGTAGTTCAACTGTGATAGTATGGAATATAAGTTCGGCGGTCGGATGGTCAGGTTGCAAGGGGTTCCAGAGGGCGGAGCCAGCGGCTAATGATCGACCAAACAGCGGCGTTATCCAGGCGCGTACACCAACGTAGAGGGTGAAATGCACGTAAGGAGAGAACTGGAAAACGAGAGCAGATAAAGAAGAGCAGTCAGGGTGTGCCCCTGCTGTGGATCAACGGTCAATGGAGGCATATAAAAGCCGGTAAATGACGAGGCATATGAGTGACAGAAACTATGGGGGTAGGTGTAAGCAAAGTGTTTGAAATTAGTGACATTTCAATTCGTTTGATTCATTAAGGAAATGGATATAGGCAGTCTAACGTTGAGAACCCAGTCAGATAGGTGAAACTGTCTATCGTTCATTGTGTTCTTCATTGAAGGGAGTAGGGTCGGCGAAGGAGTTGGTCTTAGAAGTCGAGGCCCCTCTCGTAAGCTATATCTTCTGCCATGCCCATATTAGATAACTGGAGTGCACTGGTGACGCTGAGATGTGGGATGAGTGCCGACAGAAATTGGGACTTGGTTTGTGAGGCTCGAAGGGTGATGGGCAACTTGTTCCAGACATTGGAGTAGACAAGAAGGAAAAAAACGTGACCGTATGGCCGACTTAGCTATATTGGAAGGGACATGAAAAGGCCTGTGCCGAAGTGGGTAGGGGGTTTCACGGGAGAAGCTTACTGGGTCAAAGGTAGAAGACCAGTTATGGAACAGGTTATACAAGAAGACTAAGTTTAGTCTTAAGCGGCGGGGCCAGAGTGGGTCAAGATTCAGATTTTGGCATCCTTCTCTATAACTTAAAGACGTGGACCAACCGAGTAGTTGTTTGGTGAAACGCCTTTGTATGATTTCAGTCGCAACTCTGTCGAATTTCGTCAAGCTAGAAAATATTGTTGGGCAGTATTCAAGCAAAGGCCTGACGTGGGATTTGTAGATATTGATGATACTGTCCCGGAGACGAAAGGGGAGGAGGAGCAGGACCACACTTCTTCTAGCCTTGGCCGCTTGGATGGCGGAGTGCTCAGAAAAGCGGAGGGAGCAGGAATAGTTGAGGCCCAAATCGCGGATGGTAGGTCGACTGGCTATTAGGGACCCACCGAGAGTTAAGGATCCAGGGGGCAAATGGAACTTGTAGGTTAGGACCTCGCACTTATCGGTGGAAAAGCTCATCCTCCAGGTGTGTCACCAGCGGTCAAGTGCGGCGAGGTCAGCGGAAATGTTGCAAAGAGTAGGGCTAACATCATTAGAAGTGAAAGAGTAAACTATTTTTATATCGTCTGCAAATAAGAATAGCGTGCCGTGGTGTGCTAGATCCAATGCATCATTAATGTACATCAGAAATAGGAGAGGACGCAGTAAGCTGCCCTGTATAACGCCACTTTTACCAGGTTTCCGTTCCGAAGTATGTTCACTGGTGAGGACCACTTGCAAAAGATGAGAAAGATAAGACTTCAGCCAAGAAAGCAGCGGGTCAGCATTGCCGAATGAAGGCAATTTGGAGATAAGATGCAGCTGTGGAACACGGTCGAAAGACTTCGACAGATCTAGGTAGAAAATTACTAATGCCTGCCCGCTGTCAACAGTCATAGTGACTGGGTTGGGGAAGTCAAACTGACATGTGATGCAAGATCGTGATTTGAGAAACCCGTGCTACCTATCTCCAAGACGGTTTGAAGCGAGAAGATGAGTGGTAATGCCATCTTTGGTAATCGTTTCCATTATTCTGGAAATGATAGGGGTATGGTTGATGGGACGGCAATTAGCAAGTTCGTGGAAAGGTCCTTCTTTGTGTCGTGGAATGATGACTGAACGCTTCCAGTTCGACGGTGCCAAACTAAAGTTGAGTGATAAGGTGAATAGGTTCAGTAATAGAAGTGAAAGGTCCGATCCACCGTTAATGATTGCAGCTGGGGGCAACCCGTCTGGTCCAGGATGGGCAGATGCTTTATAGCGTGAATTATGCCTGGAAATAACGTTTACTTCAAAGGTAAGGGTAGATAGGGAAGAGCTCGTAATAGCCAGGGGATTGGGGGGGTATATCTGCGGCGGGGCCATGGAACTGGTGAAGTAATGGTAAAAGGCCTCAGCGGTATATAAGAAGGGGAGGTGGCCGAAGTTTTATTCGGTAACACAACGTATTGGATCATAGTATCTGTTGCCGAATTCCCAGATTTAGTAGGAGTGATATATTCAATGTTTTATTGGGGTGCCTTAGGGCCTTGGCTTCTTCGTAGCGGAGCTGTTTTTCCTTTAGATCCCGGATAATATCAGTAAGAAGGGTTAGTCTGGATGGAAGGATCTCCTGGATGGGTACTGGTCCGTGGCTCACCACGAGGCAAAGTTTACTGGTTTGTGGTCCGTCAAAACGATGAAGTGTTTGCCTTCCAGTACGTCCTGGAAATCACGGATAGCCAAGTAAACATTTAGAAGTTCTTTACTGGAAGTATTGAGCCTGGACTCAGCTAGCTGCGGACGTTTGAAAAAAAACTATATAGGCTTCCAGGTGCCTTGTACTTGTTGTCATAGAACAGCGCCGACAAAGAAGTCTAAGGCATCGGTTGGCGGTGTCAGAGGTTCTTTTATTAGCTGGTGTGCAATGGCGGCTATATTGCAGGTAGCTTGCTTCAATTCCATGAAAGCGGAACGACAATTCTCAGGAAAATCGAATCTTTTAGCCTTACGCGTGGTAAATTGGTAAGAAACTGCATCGAGCGGCACTCTTAGTAGTTTTCTGAACCTTCGAATAGTCAAAGAGTTTTGAAATTCGAAGGTTCGGGATAATCACGAATTGCCTGTACTCAGTCTTTCCTGGATGAAACTATTATGGCCAATATCTCGTAGCCAACATTTCGAAGCTTTGATAGTCGCATCATGTTGGAATAAAAGTCCAAAAAGTGTTCACAAATTCACATTGCGGTCGACAGAGTTTGCGCTAGCGAGTAAGATGTCATTTAAGTAGAAGTAAACTCCATATAGAACGTGCAGACCTGGTCTATAAATGGCTGGGATGTTTTTGCCCCATTCCGAAGACTGAAAGACATTCAGAGCAACTCAAATAAGCCAAAGGGTGTGCTTAAGGCTGCACTTGGGGTGTCCCTAAGATTAAACTAAAGTTGATTGTTGGCACAAAATAAACCTGTGACTGAAAATCTTGCAACCGCTCAAACTTGTTGTGGCTTCCTGGTTAGGTGGGACTGGATAGCGATTTGGCTTGGTGCCACTGGTTAGTGCACGATAATTGCTCCACGTCTGCCAACCATCGACAGGCTCTTTTTGGTATTTAGTAGGGAAGCCCATGGACCTAAGGATGGTCCAATACTACCGAGGTTCAACATGTGCTGAAACTCGGCCTTGTATATCTTGAGTTTATCTGGCACCAAGTGTCTGGCGCGGCAATGAACCGGTGGACCAAATGTGACTTTATAATGGAGTACGTCGGTCGACACCTTTGGCAGTACGTTGGGAAGTCGGAGCAGTCCAAGAAACTCATACGGGAGCTTTGGGTGGCAGTTTGTAGCTACAGGAGACACTAGGACGGGGAAAACGTCGGATTCAATGACGGCTTGTCGTTAGTTGAGACCCTGAACTCTTATTCGCGAGGAGAAAGCTGGACAGATCCCCCATGGGGTTGAGATGTCGAAGAAAGTCGATGCAAATGGTTGAACGAAGCAGTTCAGCAATATTGAATAACAACTATAGATTACGGCATAAACCTGAGTTCACCGTGGCTGAAAGCTTACCGCATGTGTCACATTACATGCAACCAACTCGATGTTCAACCGACTAAGGCAGTTCACGGAGCTGGGTTGAAAAATTGCTTACCTCTGCATCAGTGTCTGCTGAGAACGAAGCCCCGGATAATCTGTCGGTTATAAGATATGGCTGACCGGTAGTGGAAAAGCCTGATACGGTTGTCGCGTGCACAGTCCGGCCTTAGAGTCTCTTTGGTACTCAAATCGATGCATGCAAGGCTTGGTGCATTTGATCGCTTTATCACCGTGTTAAAGGTGGTACCAACATGCGCCGGAGTTTTTAGAACTACGCTGCTGTAAAGAGTTGGGGTTTCTTACTGTGCATGGTACGGAATTTGATCACCATGATTCTAGCGCATTATTCTGAGAGGACAGTAAATCCATCTGCTTAGATCAACGCACCATAATGCTTACCTGGTCTACGTCAGGGCCCTTGGCTGTGCGTTGCAAGGAGGTTTATGCGCTGGTACTTAACCAGCACCTTCCCTTGACTACTTTGACATTGATTTGGTCCCCTGTATCACAGTTCGGTCTGACGGCCATCCGTTGGACAGAACAGGATGGTATTGAGCGAAGTGCCAAGAGACACCGTTGAAGCTTCCAAAATGTTTGTTTTACTCAGTTAGTTCCGACCGATATAATTCCAAGACACTCCAAACCAGAAGATGAGACCGTGCCAGATGAAAGATTTATTTACGGCCTTTTTTGTATTGCGCGGTGATGACGACCAAAAGGTGTGTGGGTTTTGCATTAAAACGTCGGTACAACAAAGAAGTGTCGCACCAAGTGACGTTGAAAATCATGGGAAAAGTCGGAAATGTACAGGTACCTACACAACTCCCCCGCCAGAGCGTTTGTTGTACAAAATAAACGCTCGATAGAAAAATAGAAAGAGAAAACGGTTGACAAAAGAAAGTCTCGAAATCTGACAGGATGTCAAACGTATCTGCCGGAACGGCGGGTTACCAGGGAAGGTTGTTGCTGTGATGGTGCTGGCGGGTGTGGTGTAGTGTCTGGTGTGATGATAGAGTGTGGATTATCAACAGGAATCTTTGGGGGTGTGTCTGTGGATGGTGATGGTGTCGGTGTCGCTGGTGATGGAGGTGTATCAAAATACCCGGGTTTTAATCTGTCAATGGAAACTGTGTCTGGCTTATCGGCTTTCTGAACCGCGAAATATTTGTCTGTGCGACTAAGCACCTTAAATGGACCGTCATACAGTGGTGTGAGTGGTTTGCGAACAGCATCGTTACGAATAAAACGAATGGTGACGTATATAGATCATTATGTACAGAAACGTGTGTGGATGACAAGCGAGTGGGTATTGGACGTAGGTGTGACATACGGTCTTTGAGTTGTTGGACAAATTGGGATTGGTTAGTACTGGCGGCAGCGCTCGGTTGAACATACTCACCTGGAAGGCATATGGTGGTACCAAAAACGAGTTCAGCCGACGTGCTGTGGAGGTCGTCTTTGACTGATGACTGCAGACCCAAGAGAACTAGTGGCAGATTGTCGCTCCAGTTATTGGGGTTTGGCTGTGATATCGGTGCTGCTTTGAGTTGACGGTGTAGGCGCTCGACCATGCCATTGGACGAAGAATGGTATGCAGTTGTTGTGATGTGTTTACAGTCAAGCAGTTTAGTGAACTCACGAAACAGGGTCGATTGGAATTGGCTGCCACGGTCTGCGGTGACGGTAGACTGTACACCAAATGTAGCAATCTAGTGTTGGAGTAGTACTTTCGCAATATTTTCTGCCGAGGTGTCGGAAATGGGTACTGCCACCGGCCAGCGTGTGAAACGATCAACAACGGTTAAGAAGTGGGTATGTCCATTTGATGGTGGTAGTGGACCAACAAGATCGACGTGAATGTGTGAAACGGACGTCGGGAACGATGAATGTACTTGGAGGAGAAAAGGTGTGGCGGTGGACTTTATTTCTCTGACATTGTAAACACTGTTTAATCCATAGTGCAATGTCAGAATTCATACTGGGCCAAACAAATCTGGCAGAAATGAGTTTGCAAGATGCACGAATACCAGGATGGGAATGAGAATGAAAATGATCGAAAAAGATCTTCCTGTAGCAAGTTGAAACGACAGGACGAGGGTGACCTGTAGACCAGTCACATAGGACTGTGCCATCGGCTGAAGGTAGGGGAGAATCCTCCAGCTGGAGGGTGGAGGATGTGCGCAATTCGAGCAGGGATGGATCATCACGCTGGAGGTTTGCCAGTTCCGTATGATCAAATTTAGTCTGCACCGTGTTGACGTCAGGTCTGGATAAAGCATCAGCCACAACACTATCAAATACACGCACGTAGCGGATGTCCGTTGTGAACTGAGAAATATAATCCAAATAGCGGATATCTGTGGGTGAATGTCTGTCAGGCTTGGCATGAATTGCGTGTGTCAGGGGTTTGTGGTCAGTGTGCACACGAAATTGTCGTCCTTCCAAAAGATGACGGAAATGGCGGATGGACAAGTAAATGGCCAGGAGTTCACGAGAAAACGTGCTGTATTTTGTCTGTGCCGTCTGGAGTTTTTGCGAGAAGAACGCTAAGGGCTGTAATTGATTGTCCACAATTTGGTGAGGCACTGCACCGACTGCAGTATTTGATGCATCAGTCTTTAGAATTATTCGAGTATTCGGATCCGAATGTGGATGATACAGCATGGTGGCATCTGCGAGAGCTTTTTTGGCTTCTGCGAAAGCTATCTCAGCCTCGGGGGTGAAATTGATCGTGTTGACGTTGGACTTGAGAAGATCGGTTAAAGGTGAAACAATGGTCGCACAATGGGGAATGGAGCGACGGTAGTAGTTCAAAATTCCCAAGAAACGTTGTAACTGTGTGATCGTTTGAGGTGCAGGAAACAAGAGGATGCTATTCACCTTATCTAAAAGGGGTGTCAAACCGTTTTGATCGATATGGTGCCCGAGAAAGTCGAGGGACGGAACGCCGAACACGCATTTACTAGGGTTCAGTTGAAGTCCGTATTGTTGGAAACGTTGAAAGAGTTGGCGCAAGTGGCTGGCATGCTCTGATGGAGAGGCGCTGGCAATTAATATGTCGTCGATGTAGCCAAACGCGAAGGGTAGACCTCGAAGCACTTCATCGACGAATCGTTGGAACGTCTGAGCAGCGTTTCTCAATCCAGGTGGCATGCGAATGAACTCGAACAGGCCAAAAGGCGTGGTGATGGCTGTCTTGGGAATGTCTTCTTCGGCCACGGGGATTTGGTGATATGCCTTTACGAGGTCAACCTTGTAAAAGATTGTCTTCCAGAGAGATTCTGCGCAAAATCATGAATGTGCGGGATTGGGTACCTGTCGGGGACGGTGATGTTGTTGAGAGCACGGTAGTCTCCACAGGGTCTCCAATCACCAGATGATTTTGGAACCACGTGAAAAGACGAGGCCCATGGGCTTGAAGACGGTCGAATGATGCCAAGATTCATCACATGTTCGAATTCAAGGCGTGCAATACGGAGTTTGTCGGCGTTGAGTCGGCGTGGTTGAAAGTGGACAGGCTGGCCTTTTGTAGCGATGTGGTGACGCACAGCATGAGAGGCTGGGTCGGTGAACTAACACGGTTTAGTGAGGGATGGGAACTCCTTCAAAATGTCAGCAAACGGCGACTGCGGGATCGCCAGCCGAATACCCAGGGAGTTGGTGCATTAACCAAAGCCAACTGCACAAAGCTTGGTTGTGGTGTCTACCAGCTTGCGATTTTTGAGGTCTACAGTTAGGCCAAAGTGTGAGAGGAAATCCGCGCCAATAATGGGAGTCTGAACATCCGCCCGGATGAAAACCCATTGAAAAGAGCATCGGAGGCCTAAATCAAGAGTGATGGACTGTTGGCCGAATGTCGCAATAGTTGTTGTGTTTGCTGCTTGCAGAGTGAAGTGAGATGGTTTGAGGTTGTGATGTTTGGGTGGGGGGAATACACTGATCTCGGAGCCGGTATCAATGAGGAATCGAAGGCCACTGGATTGGTCAACGATATAAAATAGGCGACTTTCATGTGGAGGGCCAGCCGTAGTCGTCGCCGTCACTGGCTGGTCTGGTCGTTTGAACGTGAGGTGGAAGTGCGGAATGAACATGGAGGATCACAGCGGCGTGCCTGGGAGCCGAATGTGCAGTGGTACCAACACCAGGTTTGTAATCGGCGGTTTCTGGATCGTGATCTAGGTCGATGAGGTACTTCGGCGGACACAGATCGATGAGTAGTAAATGCGTCGCACACTGCACTGACCTGATTGCACAACATGCGAACGGTTTATTTTAGGTCCGTAATGTCCTTATCGATATGCGAGTGATGGGATGGGGAATCAGGACTGCGAGAAACATCGCCACGGCGATCTGGAACAGGTACTGGTAATGTCATAGGGGATTCGTGTGTCGGTGTGGTTTCGGCGGGTGATGTCATGTAAACACAGGGTCTACCAGCCGGGTAGCATTCCATTTTTCTGTCGGCGTGCTGTGCAACCTAGTCAAGAGGAGTAGTGGGCTCCAGCATTGACAGGACCTGCTGCATCGGGAGAGGTAGTTTATCAACCCATATCTCCCTGAAAATGGTGTCGTCCATTTGACGTCCAGCCAGTAGCGACCGCATGTGACGCATAAGCTGGGACGGAGTTTGGTCTCCAAGCTCCACCGACGTGAACAGCTCCCGGAGCATTTTTTCGGCCGATTTTCCCGTACGCTGAATGACTGCTTCCTTAAGCTTCGTGTAAGGAGCTTCTTGTGGAATGGGATCGGGGAGATCTTCCGCGTCAACGGCGATGTCAAAGGGAAGTGCTTGGACAAAGTGAGAGTATTTCACGAGCCCGCTGGTTATACGTCGAGTGGCAAATACGGCTTCTATTTGTCGAAACCATATTCGAGGGTTGGTCGGGGCAAAAACGGGCAGTTTGGGAGCAACCGTGTGGACGTCAATAAATTCGGTGTCAGGCATGGTGAATGGTGTGGAACTTGGACCAAAGAATCAAGCTAATGTCAAAGGATGGAAAAGCAACCTGGGCTCACCAATTTTGTAGCGTACTACTCTGTCTATATGGTACACTAAATTGATTTCAACAATATCTGAGACGACACTAGCAAACTAAGATGGGCGGAGGAGCGTGCGACGATAAAAAGCCAAAAGGGTATGTGCATTAGGCGTTAAAATGAAACAAAAGGTGTGACCCAAACTCACAGTTGTTCAATATTCTTGTGATCAGGAGATGAGTGCCGAAGAGTCAATATCCGCCGACGTCTTCCGTTCAGTTCGGTCTGACGGCCATCCGTTGGACAGAACAGGATGGTATTGAGCGAAGTGCCAAGAGACACCGTTGAAGCTTCCAAAATGTTTGTTTTGCTCAGTTAGTTCCGACCGATATAATTCCAAGACACTCCAAACCAGAAGATGAGACCGTGCCAGATGAAAGATTTATTTACGGCCTTTTTTGTATTGCGCGGTGATGACGACCAAAAGGTGTGTGGGTTTTGCATTAAAACGTCGGTACAACAAAGGAGTGTCGCACCAAGTGACGTTGAAAATCATGGGAAAAGTCGGAAATGTACAGGTACCTACAACATCAGGGCCGTTGGCTGTGCGTTGCAAGGACGTTTATGCGCTGGTACTTAACCAGCACCTTCCTCTGACTACTTTGACATTGATTTGGTCGCCGAAACAGATAAGGTAGCTTGAATATTATCCGGAACTCTCTGTTTCACAGGCACGCGTTGCCTTATATCATCTACGTAGAAGATGGGGCCTACCACCGAATGAAACGGAGAACTGCCGCCAGTGTTTAGGTCCCATGGTCACCGAGCCTAAAACCGGACACCAGCCACTTTAGCCGATTTTCCGCTGAATACCAAGTTGTTTTAGTGTGGCGTCCCACATTCTACGCTAAGGCCTTGTTTGGGTGGGTTGCCTCAGATATCCTTAACTGCTAAAGCCAGAGCTGCGGACACGCCCCCCCCCCATTAACTCCTAAACTCGGTAGGTTTGCTGGTTGTGCGAGCAGTTCGAAATTTTGCTTCCTAATGCATCTAAGATCGAGTATCAGAATAATGGGACCAAAAGGATTAGGGGAAATGGATACGACCTGTGATCTGCTGTTGATAGTAGGAGAAGAATTTACTCCGGTTTAGCAGCATCACCATATATGGACAAAAGCAACATGCACTGCATTCCAGATGGAAAAGTCTTTAGGTTCAAGGTGAACAAAAGTCTTTATACCTAAGTACCGGGCCTTGGCTGTAAGCTACGCCAGATGCTGTATCCGAGCCCGCTGTCCATCTGTAGTAAGGGAAGGTAAATCTTTACGGTGGATAACGCTGCTTTGCGCCGGGTGACCTCTCCATCGCGGAGGGTTTGGTTATGAGTAATGACTTTTAGAATGAGACTGGATCTCAATGTAGTGTCTACAAAGAAAAAAAACACCTGAGAGATTTTGAAATGCCAAAGCCAACACTGTAAGGACCGGTTGTGTAAAATCCCCTCAAAAACACTACTGTTTCATATTTCCTTGACATCACTCTCTCATACTCCTTATTTGCGTGTTTTATACACTGTTTTCATGAACCAATCTTTGTTTGGTCGCGTCCAACGCTCTACTCTGCCATATCCTATTTTGGACTTGCGTGATGCAAATGCTCATTTCTCGCAAGTCACAATTTGGTTCTCGTTTTCTGAGTCCCTGTGATCGCATAATTGATGTTCGTATTTCTTTTGTGTCATTGTTCATTTAATAATCTAGTATCGTAGAATTAACGGATAATCGGGTTTTGACTTCGGGATCCGTTTCGAAATCGGCTATGTATTGCCTAAGTTCATCTTACAATCACCGAGGAGGTGTGTTGTGTCTGGCCGCCCTTTTGTCTTGGGTCATAGCAACACTGAGCGAGTACCCATGGATGCAATTGTTCGCCGTGAGAGTGGTTGATGCCCGGAATAAACTGCCAAGTTTGACGCTTGAAGCCCTGTCCCACTGTGTATTCATGCAAGGCCTGAGAGGAGTATGGAGGCAGGACTTTGAGGACCAAATGATAAAGCCCTGTTCTACACAGCAGAATGCAGGCACGAATCTCTGTTTCTCTTCTGTCCGAAGGCTTTGAGGTGAAGAGATGGAAGTACAACCTAGGATACCTTCACACTTATTCTATTCTCTACCTTCAGAGATAGAGGGGAGGTGTGAATCCTCGGGTCATCGGAAAAGCGGGAGATCCGAATGCTCAATGCGGCAAGATTCTGAGCAATGGGGCAAGTCATCATGAAATCCCGAGTACCAAAGTGGCGCAAGGTTCAAACTCATTGCGTAATTTCTGATGCGTAATCCTTTCAGCCACGCCACTTGGACGAACTCTTGACACTGTAGCCTCTCAGAGATGTCGCCAATGCCCATCATCAGATAGACGGTCACCTGCACACGTCCAAAAATATCAGTGTTGAGAGGGACGAAGTGCACCGACAACAAAACCATCTGGACGCCTATTGGCTTAAGCCAAAGAAGGGGCCGTGTGAACTAACTTCAAAAATATAACGCTACGCTAGTGACTTGGTGCTGCTTGGCGAATAAGGAAATAATTTTACGGTTTTTGGCCCCTGAGAATCGCCAATTTTGGGGAAATATTGCCGGAAAATGGTCTTTTGGAGCGGGAGCCGCATTGCAAAGTCCGGAAGCCTTGTATTTCATGGCGATGAAGAACGTTTTCGATGAGTTCCTTGTCGTGAGCCACTTATTGGTCACTGTCAGTTAGGGTCCAGAGCTACTACGGGCTATATAGTAACTACTATTGTTAACACTACCTTTATCCCTGCATGGTACAGCGGGAAGACACATTTGCTCCTTTTTACCCAGGTCCCAGTTAATAGTCGGTGGGAATGGATCTGTGCGGAAAACAAAAACCACTGACATATGACGGAGGCAAGTGGGACTGTTGTCAAATTGCTATATGAGGAAAAGAAGTCAGGGATTAATGGTGAAAACCGAGATGCTGAGATGACGCAATAGATGAAGGAATCCTATGTGATGCCCACTCCGCTCGGTATCACTTTTGATATAAGTGGCATTTCCAATAGACCAGCTTCTTGTAACAGTGACAAGATGGAATAATTTGGGCTTATCCCGTTTGTAATGGGTTCCTATGAACAGGACTCAAAAAGACAGATGCAAAGGAAGCTCTCACCAATTTGGATCTGGTTCTTGCACCAAAGTCCGTGGAATGTACACAGAATCTGATAGACAAACATGAAAATGGTCTCACTTTAACACTCAGTGCCACGCACCTCCCATCCGGGGGAGGGGTACACTGAGTAGACAATGGAGGAAGTAAATCCTGGGGCTTCCAGTCGATACATGAAATTCATGAATCAAAGAAGGATCAAGTACCACTGTCTTTGCAACTGGAACGGTACACCTAATAGATGCATATTTTACCCGTGGGAAGAAGTAATATTTTAAACGGCGAGGCGAAAAACAGGGAAAGCGGTCGGAAGGACAGCATATCAGTGATGATAGCAAAGAAGGAAGTCGCGAGTTTATAGTGGCCTCCCGGAAGGAACCAAAAGGGTTGGAGCTTTGGACAGCGAAAAGGGTGTTTTTCTTCAAAGATGAACCACCTACAGGATCAAACTATTTCAGACTCCGTAAGGTTTAGATAAGTTGTAGTGGAAGGTATCCTGCAACCTCTTCGTGGATGAGTGGGTACTAAGAGGACAGGAGGCGAGATTATACCCAATGAACCTCCTTCGGGCGGATGGCAAGCAAGATCTGGAAGCCATCGTATGACCCAACCAGGAGACAACACATCAATGGGACCAAGACCGATCGCGGTACAGTTTGCGAACCCTATACGGAGGGACGATCAAGTCAAGGCCGTTGAACATGGAGCTATTATTGTCCAGGCCGCCGACTCATGATAAGAAAAAAACATTGGGGCCAAAAAAACGAATCCACAGCAAATGCCGCGTCAGCAGGCTGACTAGCTCCACCGATGGTGAGATTGCCCCGCCTGTCCTCACAAACTAGTGGTTTCGGCAGCGGAGTGTAGTAGATCTAAAGCAAGGAATGCTTCAACTCAAGCGTACGAGTTATGATCAGGGTGGAATCTGTTCAGCGATTAACCGGTCAATCTACCGAATAACCAGCCTTATCATTTCTAGACAGCCCCGGAACCTTGAATAAATTCGTAGCCCAAGTCGAAGTGAAACTAAAATCAAAGGGAGATTGCCAGGCAAACTCTACGGCACCACTGGCGATTTAAATTATAAGTACACAAAGGTTGTATCCTCGACAGTGAGAATCGGTCTCTGAAGGAATAGTCAAAACAGGAACATAAATCCGTTCAAGAAGAACAGTTGGCCGATATAAACAAATATGAAGTATATGTCCTGTGGGCCAGATGAATATAGTAGATTTTGCGTGCTTAGTCGGCCCCAGGGAAAAACTTCCTGAGCATGGCAGCCAAAAATAAGTGTAAGCCACACTGAATGCCCACGATTCGTCAACAACAGAGACAAAGCGAAACTGCGCCGCAATAAAACAACCTGCGTTGAGTCGGTGTGAACCATTGTCACAACAACTTTCTGCAAGGGTATCTTTGCGGTAAAATAGTTCAGCTTAACAACCTCATATATCTAGCACCGCTATCGGGACATCTACTGAGCTACCACAAGAAATGGAGGCGGGGGCCTGCCCATTTGAAGGTAATCCCAAGATTTTGATTCAAGCGCCAAAAAACTGGCTGGTAGTTCGTGACTGACTTCTGGGAAGATTAGAGCTCCTGTTTGTGTGATGACTTCTCCCTTGAGGTCACAGGAACTACGTTTATCCTGTATTAAGATGGACATATTTGACAACATGTGGTCAGAGTTGAGGACCCAAACCTGTGGAGTTGATGCTGTCGTAATCACATAGGTAAAACTGCGCCATAAGCACAATATTATGACCCTACATCAACCTTTCTATATACTAGATAGCTTGCACCGATGGAACAAGGTGCTACGCGCTACTCCTCTCAGCCAGCCATTACGTTCAACAGGTCCATGCCCAGTTCTACCTGAACTATATACAGGCTTTGACTACCGGGGCAGTTAGGAACAGCACAGGTAGCCCAGTGGTTATGCAGGGGAAAATGATTGGGGTCTCACGATCTAGACCTCTGTTAAGCAATTGTTTCTGTAAGTCGTCATTTTATAAGAGTCTGGGGAATTTCGCTTTTCATGGAAAAACATAGAGTGGAACCGATACCCCAAAAAGGAGAGGGGTTACATGGCTGGAGCGGGAAAGATTGTCTCACCGATGGACCTTCCGAGAATCTGCTCGCCACAGGGGTCGGAACTAGGGTATCCTCTGTTCCTCATACTTATCAGCCACCTTGCAGTGAGATTAGAAGAACTCATGTATACCTTTTCAGATGATGAAAGTCTGGTTGCGTCAGTACCTGACTACCCCGCTCAACGGGACCTGGATAGGGTTTGTCTGTTGACCATGTATTGCGACATTCGTTGAACGTAAACAAGTCTCTGGGCAAACTGAAAGAAGCCAGATATGATTAAGATAGATGGGATTACCAGGTTGACGAACTGTATTTCCCAGTAGGACAGGGTTGAGCACCTTGGGGCCAAGGCCAAGAAGAAATTCAAACTATTGAAAATAAACAACGTGGCGAACAAGCTAGTTTTCATTTATTCGTACTCACACCAATGCATAACAATATATATGACTCACAAAATAAAATCAGAGAAAGACGGTCCAAATCTGTCTATGCACATGCGTGTGTACATGTGAAATTGATCACAATTTGGAATGGAAACGAGCTTGAAAACGAGCCCGTTTGCCACGTTGTTTATTCTCAGTGTGTTCTGTGGGATTTTTCAGACAAATTCAAACTAATTAAACAGTGTCGTGCCACCGCTCAAGGAGCATTCAGTGCGCTCCGGCCAATCAAACTTGCGGTTCTAAAAGCAAGCCTGCGATTATCTCACAGCTATACCTGAAGTATGGCGTTCAGGTATGCCGTTTTGTAAGCTCGCCAAACCTTACCGTACAGCTTTCGTAGTAGATGTATTCCTCGATTCTCCGTGCTAAGTAGACCGTCTGAAAGTTACCGCAAAGCTGGGCACTGTACGAGTACGTTGCCCAGAACTGCATTCTCTACTACCCTCTGAACGAGAAGATCATTCAGAGAGAAGGCGCTTTTGTGTATTTGAGGGCGTGCTTCAGGAGTGCACAAGATCAGAGGCCAAATAGTAAGTGCCCCTGAATGTCAGCGTTTCACTGAACAATAACTTGTTAAACGAATGACTGATGAATGTCGCTACAAAGGCCCCCTCCTGTTAGGGTGATGGGGTTGGACTCCAATTGTGACTACAGACTGGATTTAGTTATGGTCCACGAAGTCTTCGCACCCTGCTTTCTATTTTCTGTATGACGGAGAGTGACTGCCACTGGGAACATGATGGTGCCTGCCTTATTGACGTCGAATGTCCGTCTGCCCGACAGCTTTTCGGCATCCAAGGGTGCCACATGATCGCAAGCAAGAAAATGTCGCATACAACTCATTCTAAAGGGCGAGCTTCCGTTGCCTCCAGTGCCCTGTCAACCATTCTTCATGTTGTCTAAAAAATGGTTGGCTGCTCGAAGGTAGTAGTGAGTCGGACAGGAAATGAATATGTCTATGTGAACCTGCCTGGAAGGGTGTAGGACTCCTTTGAGCAATAAATAGCCGATTTCGAAACGGATCCCGAAGTCAAAACCCGATTATCCGTTAATTCTACGATACTAGATTATTAAATGAACAATGACACAAAAGAAATACGAACATCAATTATGCGATCACAGGGACTCAGAAAACGAGAACCAAATTGTGACTTGCGAGAAATGAGCATTTGCATCACGCAAGTCCAAAATAGGATATGGCAGAGTAGAGCGTTGGACGCGACCAAACAAAGATTGGTTCATGAAAACAGTGTATAAAACACGCAAATAAGGAGTATGAGAGAGTGATGTCAAGGAAATATGAAACAGTAGTGTTTTTGAGGGGATTTTTCACAACCGGCAGTTACAGAGGGAAGAATCAAACTATAAGTTATTGCACCTGGATGAGCCGGTTGATTTTGGCCTAGAATCAAAGCTTATAAATGTCGTAAGTTGTTTGCTTAGTAGCCAAGATTCATGAAGTATAGGAATTCATACCTCCAATCGTAATTTCTCTGGCCTACTGGTTTGCAAACCCCTCAAGATGCTTCACTAATCAGCGCTAAAAATTGTTGGCGAAATCTGCCGCGGAATCAGCCGAACGTACTGGATATCGTGGTTGGTTTCCATGACGGGTACTTTGCGTTCCTCTCTTTTTCAATTTCAGGACCACCCGGCCATCACTTTGCCTGGCTGTAACATATAGTGCAGACAGCTTATATTTCTCTCTGCCCGTCTGAAACCGCACCAAAGGCTGGTTACCGCGAATACGATCTAGCCACCGGGCTTCGACCACAAAACCTGGTATTGCTGCAAATACCCCTCTGAGGCTTACTGAGGAATTCTCACTACTAGACCCTCCCGATGTCGAAGCCATCGTGCGAGGACTCTTAATTAAATAGTGATCGGTCCAGATTCGGCGATGCCCTCCTCCTTCCCGTGATGAAACAGCCAACAAAAACCGCAGCCAACCCTTGCCCAAAGTGCCCACCACTGACACAGAAAAGCCACAAGAAACTCGACAGAATGATGTACTCGCCAATTTGCAAGCATAACATGGTCTATTGCAAAGGTTTTCACCCGTGTCTTGCCTTATTTTATCCCTCGTGGACACGGCTTTCCGATTGCTGATTAGTCCTTCCTGGAACTTTATCCATTTTCCACCACGTGCGAACTGCCGACACCAGATGACACACAATAATTCTCATGGAATTTGTCTCACCTTTTCGGGGGGTACTCTTCCTTTTCATATCCGCAAATCTATGAAGGTTAGTATTCCTCTGCGAACCTTCACGAAATTCTTCCCTGCCTCCTTTGTCTCATCAGCAATTACCTTTTAAGTGAACATGAATATGCTTGACCGACCATTTTCTTGCTTCATTCTTGTGAATATTGTATTGCCTGCCTCCTAGGACAATGTCCGTCCGAACGTTCCTACATCCGGCCGATTCATTACTATTGCCGAAGTTGATTCAGAATCAATTCGCATTCACTGTGTATTCTTTGGTCATTCTGATTCATTTAAACTCTCCTCAGCCATATTCCTTTGTTGCTGTGATGTCCGAATCTCTCTTTGAAATTTGTAAGGTTTCCATCTCATTCCGTAATATTGTAACCTCTAATCATGCTAAAATGCGTGCCTCTCCAACACGGTCCAGAAATATACCATTATTATTATTATTATTATTATTATTATTATTATTATTATTATTACTGTTGTAGATCCTGGTTTACCAATTGCCCTGTCTCGGCTAGGTGCAGCTGTGGCTTGTGGCAGTGGTAGATCGCTCAGTACGGATGAACGTGAGGCTTGAGCAGGTGTCGGTTTGCCAGGTGATCACATTCGGCGGCAGCGGGTTCGGGGCGGTTGCTGAATACTGTTTTCTGTCGCCTGTTGATGTCCATGGCAAACGTTTTCTCTCTGCTTTCCACCATACTACATGAGGCCATTATTTGATGATTCTAGCTTTGGTCGTACCTCCTCAACTTGGAGAACTACGCAGCTGGAACGTATAGTGTAGACGGCTGAACTGGATTTAGGCTCTCTCACTTGCTGCTTAAGGCTTTCAGAGTAGTCATCGTGGTCAAAATTCAGGGTTAGTGAAGGAGCCATCGGCTCACCAGCCAGACGAAGTTTACAGCCGTAGGCCAGCAGAGCTGGTGCTTTGTGTAATTCCTTTCTCCATGACAATGAGCAGACGGCTGTGCTGATGACAGTGTTACACTCAAAATCGGCTACCTTTCGCCTGAATGGCGGATTTTGCCGGCCAAAGGGAAGCTCAACCATACTGCTTTTCTCGTGGTGGTAGTCTATCGCCTTAATGTGTTGGCATCTGAGCGTGGAGAGATGGTTGCTGAGAGCTCCGTCGGGATACGGACCACGATATGTGATCACCATCGCCGAGCAACCAAGCTGACTAACCGAAAAGGTAAGTAAGGGTTCTGCTGCTTCTTTTTACTTGAGGCGAGGTATAGGGAAGGTCGACTGCCAGCAGGTGAAACGATTCACTCATGCCGGCACGTAATCTTGCCCAAGTGAAGGTGGCAGTGGTCCAGCAAAATTTACGTGCACAAGATGCGAGGGTTTTGGGTTCTTCGAAGCTAGCTAGGGCCGACTTAGTATGTCTACAGGTCTCATCATGATCACATTAAAGAAAAGAACGAACCCACAGATGAATATCCCTATTAAATCTTGCCTAGCTAAACGTCCATTCACTAGCCCCCCTAAGGTGGTTTCACCCCCCGGAGCCAGATTACGGAAGGCCAAGAGGTAGGATAACGGAGAGCTGCAGGATCCATCAGCCTAGCGTAGCCTTGCGACGCATAGCAAACGATAATATTCTGCGAAGTTATAACAAGGGCCACAGTTAAGCTTATCGATATGCACAGTTGAAGGTGTTTTCCACCAGGGCCTGTAGTTTGTGCATGTTCCGTTTCGTCTAAATCGACATAAGGCTGTGGCAAATGTCATCTTGGTCCAGGCTTTTGAAAAGTGTACTGTTTAACTTTAACGCGAATGCCAGGCGTAAATTGCCAGCTAGGGCAACCAATCGACTAGAGGGAAGCGACATGGATCTTACCAATATGTTGTGGGGCGATATGTTACAAATTTAAGTCAGCAAATAAATGAACAGCTAGAATAAGTCTAAAGTAAAACAATTTTGGAAAATAACACGTAATCTTAAGCCTTACGAGAAATTTCTTTGCAGTGAGGGTTGAGTATGTTCAATAGATGGATGACAGGTGGCAACGTAGAACTTCTAAGGTGTGTCTCAATCGACGTTTTCTTTCATTGCATGCGGCCCCAGTGAAAGCTAACCGTGCTTAAGATCTGTCGCAGTTCATGTGCGATAAAGTTTCTCGTTCCCCTCTCACTTCAAGCAAGGATTCCACGAAATGCTGTGTGCAGAGTTGGGTGCATATCTGGTGCGCATACCATCGAAAGAATTCTGGAAGGCTGATTGGCCGCGGACATTACCTGTCCTGTGCAAACTGAACTGTCTTTTTACCGTTGCTCTTGCACACATTATCTTGTACGCTCTCAAATAAGCAGTAATCCAGGTCTGCTTCGATCGTCTTCTCATTCTCACTGGTAGTGGAGTAAGGTTTCCGTACTGTGCCCGGCTTTATAGCAAGGTGCAGGTGGTCCACCTAGCACGAAGGGCAGGTAAACTCGTCTAAAAGGGAGACTTTAGGGTAAGGTTTAGAAACATTACAAAGCTTTGGTAACGGACTCGTCTGACTCACTCGTGATAGGGCTTCCAAGACGAAAATGGATACCCCAGAGACTTGTTGGACGTCCAAAGTTAACTTTTGGAAGAATTCTAGATGGTGTGCCGCGAGTGGCTAATATCCATGGGAGGATTAATTTGGTGAGTAAGCCGAAGGCTTGTGATTCGTAAACACCGCGGATAAACATCCTTTGCGTGAGCATCGAAAATGATGAACACTGAAAGAGGTAGTTAGTAACTCTTATCTAAACGCACTGTTCCTAGAATCTGCGGATAAGATATGCTTAGAGCAGAGCGCCAGAAGCTAGCAAAGGTCATCTACGAACTGCGGAAGCAATGCTGCAAGCACTATAGGTCAAGTCCCACACATCGAGCAACGCGTAGTCGATTCAAATGAAACCCAAAGCCAGAACAAGATTGATCCGTAATTTCTACGGTTATGAATCTAAATTCATAAAAGGTAAAAATACATACAAACCTCATGTATGTGGCCATATAGGTTCCACATCATAGCCCAAATGTTCAGAGTCCCATGGCTAAAGCACATCTGTCAGAAATGGTGCAAGGCCAAATTCAAATGTCTCACATGGATAAACAAACTTGCGAAAGTGTAGTGTACATACCTGCTTCTCAAGGTAATGTCAAATATAGTCAAATTCATAAAGCATGGGAAACATTTGGAGGGATTTCCAATAGCTGTTCTTTACGACCACTGTGTCCCATGAATCAGTCCCCGCCAAATGGGGAACCCTGGGGGTCATGTTGGGTGGAGATTGCTATTTTGGCGATAGCTTCCCTGACCGAAGTGAGTGCGGGTCTTGCAGTGTCGGGAAGCTTGAACTTCCGCCTGCTCCAGCCGACGAGTCGAAGAGGGGTTGCATCTCTTGCTCTCACAGAGAAATGGACCGGTGGCAAAAATTCAGCTGGACGACAAACTAACGCAATTGGTGAAAAGATTACTGTTCAGAATAGTCGCGACTGACGGAAATTATCCGACAGAGTAGAAATATCTGAAGACGAAATAAAAAGTCTCATAAAAGCAATATCAGATCGGCCTTTTCGGAATTTGGAGGCATGTGTTACTACATGCCAAAAGCCATTCTAAAAGGGCCCGCAGGTGTGCAGCCACATTCTGCTTCAAAGAACTAGCCCACAGGATACCCTTTAAGGATGCTTGGACATTCTCTACTTCGCGTACAGCCTTGTTTCCCAACCATCCGGAAGATATTACATTCAGTTCATTTTCCGTCACCAAATGTGGACGATCCGTGCCGGGTTCGTCCAGGCTCTTTTACCACGGGACTTTGGATGTTCCGGCGCCGCAACAAGGGGTAGAACTCTGTCCTCTTCGGTGATTTGGTTGTTGTAAACTTTAGAGGGGACCTCCCGCTACTGTATTCCAGTACGAGAGACCTACAGGATCATCATCTCTCAGTGAGTTCCAGCAAGAGCCCCATCCATCTCAAAGACAGTTGTGGCCAGGGTGAAAGATTGAGAGGGAAAAAAGTGGTAAGCTTTTGATAGGAGGATAATGAACAAGAGCTGCTGAGTCCGAAAAGGATGGGTAGACGCTCAAAAAGGCCAAACGGCTCGGCAACGGTACCTTTAGGGGATATAGGCCTCCGCTTCCGGGATCCCGTCGAGGGCAAATTTCTCTTCGCTCATACTCTCTACTGATTGCAATAAACTCCCTGCGTAGTGTTGGCACTCAAAAGGAAACCAGACCAAAACTGGGTAGATGGATGCGAAAAAAGACCTAATGCATATTCCCCTATTTTTCTCGTGTCCTCGCTCCTTTATTCTCCCTTTCCTCCACACCCTACCATTTCCCTCTCATTCAGCTCGACTAAAACGACAATCTGTTCCACACACCCAAAGTTGCCGCACTTGGCACTGACCTGAGTTTGCAGCCTATGGCGATCCAGGCCCTATCAGTTGTGGCTGCCAGCTTTAAGTAGCTAGAGACGGGGGCCGAGTATACCTTTCGGATGGAGACATTGACTGGAAGTCAATTTCATTCCGCTTGTACTACTTCTTGATCAAAAGACTTGAAATTTCCACTGTCGCAGCACAAATGGTTCACATTGGCTCACAAGGCAAGAATCTGGACAATCCTCGTAGCATTGCTACACCTGAGCTGAGCACCGAACTGAGGTGATCCAAAATCGCATTGGGCAGGTCTGTGCTTAAGTGGCTTCTGAATTTCCTTCCCCACAGGATGTTTCACATCAAAGTGGGAGACACGAGCTCCAGCTTGTTAAAGGCCGAATGTGACATATCCTAGGAATCCGGCCTTGACCCGATACTATTCTCACTGTTTAATAACGACCTGGCATCCGCCATTCCACCGCACAATTTCAGTATTGCGAGTGGGATGGAATTCGTAGGATCTGACGGCAGGGCTATCCAAGCAGAGATATGGGAAAAATCTTGGAGTGGGATTACTAACGGGACCTACAGGTTGACGCCAAGATGATCCTTTCGTTTGCAAGGAAATCAGAGAGCCTAGCTGTCCCCCACAATAACGAACCATCCACCATGGAAGCAGCTGGTTGGATAAAAGATCGTGGCTCCTTCGTGATCAATGAAGCAATGGTCAGACCAAAGCAGTTCTGTTTCAAAAGAGAATCGTGATAGGCCTCTTAGATGCGGTCAGAGTTTTTACTCTGGGAGCCGGAATTATTCACACCAATTCACATGGCTAATGCGCAACCCAATTCCGATGGTAGCGAGCAAACTTGACTGCCCATCTACAGAAAGAAAACCGCCTGCTTATGGAAGGTTTAGCTTCCTCCGACGCGAAAGTTCGAAGGTCAGAGGGGTGAGACTTGTGAACAGGGACCGTGATCTCGAAATGCTGTCCTTGTAAAGGAGGGCATTTCAAGATCCCAGAAGCATTAGTATTATTGAAGGGGTTTTCCGGTCTTAAGCCGGATGGACTTCAAGACGGCTCCGTATTCTTGAGCGAGAGGGTACCAAAAAGGGCCAATTAATGTTCGGGCTGGGCAGAAATCTGGATCATATATATTTGGCAACAGGGTGGTGAAAAGTGGAACCGCCTTGTAGTGACGTCCATCGTTCTGAGAAAATGACCGTTTTCTGCAGACCATTTTAGATCAACCCCTCTACGATCTTTTTGATGGTTGATATCGACTCCACCCTTTTTCAGTTGGGCATTTTAACTAAACTGACTTTCCCGAAGTTTCCGTTGATCTCGTTTTTAACCTCTTTCACTTCCGCTTCTTCGCCGACTTTACTCGCTCGCCGTTTGCCCCCTGCTCATCCGTTGTGATCATTTACCTTCGGTACATTTCTCGTATCGGTACTTTCTTAGCGCCACTATATATGGAATAAACTTTCGCGTCTACCAATTGATTGGCCTCTTCCCTATTCGTCCAATGGGGGGATTACTTTAGTATTTCGCTGCAAGGCCGAATAGAAGGCATGTTCATTAGCAGTGCTTGAACGTCTTTCATATCTTCTCTGGAGGAATGATAGATCTGCTGACAGCTCAATCCTGCGGTGGAGCCTTCAATCTTGAGAGGAACGAGGTTATGCCCGATAGCAAGTTTTAAGCACGTTTAGTAAATGGATAGGGATACTTCTGTGATGCTCATGAGGCTTTCTGTAAATAACGCTTTTGCTTGCTGCATATCGACTCATAGGTCGCTCAAGACCTTTTATATCTCTTTCCGCTGTTGTGCAATGAGGTTTTACTTCTCTATAATGACCCCTAACGGCGCTATTTTGTATTGCTTTATAACATTCGCGAATGCTCTTACACAGCGAATACTCACAGCATAGTTTTGGATAATGTTCCCGTTTCACCAGTTGGCACAGGAGATTTATTCCAGGAAGTCACTTCGGACTTAATCGATTTCCAGCTTGGTTTTCATGGATGTTAGAAGTTATTCTGCTAGGGGAAAATTATTGCTCTAGAGTGGTTTGCTATTGTACATGTCAACTGTTCAGTATTTTGATCAAAGAATGTCACTGAAATAATGAAGCGGTAAATTGTGTGAAAGGAGGCACCAATACCGAACAAAAAATAATCAAAAGTCATAAATATGTATAATACAACCGTTTTATGAGGTTCATGAGTTGCCATATTTTATAATAGAATAACGTTAGGCAGGAAGAACGATTATTTTCAGGGGGAAAATACAGAGGTAGGAATAATGACAAATTTGTCAAAATATTTCAACTTCTGTACGGTTATGGCCTTTCATGGGTTGAAACTCCATCTGAGTATATGCTGATGATCGTCATCATTTCGACCTCTGGCAATTATCCGTCACTAAAAATGGCTACAGGTGTGTGTCTTAGGTTCTTTTTGGTTCTGCCCGTTAACCGTGGAAGTAATAACGACTTACATGCTGTAATTTTAGTGTACGACACCGGCATTTTGAAGAAGAGCATGTGCCAACGCCAGAAGATTGTCTTTTAACTCCAAGTCATAGCTATAATTATTAAATACCATTGTAAATGGTCAAAAATAATAGATGAAGGAATGATAATAATCCTGTGAGATTCTTATGTGATTTTAAATCACCGCTAGGTCAATGGGTATCATTAATATTATTGAGACTAAGTTCTGTAAATGGGACGAACTAAGGATCTGGCGATTTCTACCAATTGATTGTGAGTAGTTAGCGAAACCACTTAGTGTATGATACAAGGTTTGTTTCGCAAAGAAAAGACGTAAACTGCAATGTGGCAAAATTCTTTTGAAAGAAAGAAGGCCAAGAATTTTCAGTGATTACGTAAAATTTACGGATTTTCGGCTCTGATTTGTTGCAGGCTAAAACCTCTTTGAAACATATGTTAATGGCCTCCGGCAACCAATTTTTGTTGCTCGTAATAACCACTTAAAGCAGCAAAACTACTAACAGTTTGACTTCGCGACTTCCACGACGGGACCCCAGCTCTTCAGCTAGGCGAATGTACATAAAACGAAGGATAGTAATTGTAGTGGGATCAATAATTTCCCCGCTTTAGTTTCTTATACAGACGCTAGTCCTCTAGTAAAGAGCTCTGGAAAATACGGAAACTGGTACTGATAAGTTTGCTCAGTAGAGGGTTATCAGGTGATAATACTGATACGGAGCACCTTCTTGACTGCGCTTACAAATAACGACCCTGAATCTCACTGGTTGATGTCAAACCTAGCTTAAGTTTTCCCACGGTCGGAATCGATGAAGTGGTTTTCCCTTTCGTCCAGTGACTCCAGGAAAAGTCCGCTGGACTGCTAGGTTACTCAAGGAATCTTTCATTGCCGTTCGTCAGTCTACCGTTGAGTCCATTACACTGGGGTAATGTATGCGGAATGAACTAGATAGGTGTTTCCAAATAGCTCGATACTGAAAGTTGACCGTCGGTTTCATATCACGAAGGTGTCTAGGATCACAGAACCTAAGGTCGTGAATCATCTGCAATCCATGACAACGCTGCGGCTTTGCAATTTGCTAGGATATGCCTGCCCAGGTTACCTCTAAGCCTGTAACGGATGCCGGATAATGTACTTCTTTTGGTTCAGTCAACCTGTTCTCCCAAAATAGCGGCGTAGGCGAACTGCTTTCTTCCGATCTAGGAAGCATTCAATTACTTCGAACTAGTCGGACGAGCTAAAACCTAGCTGTCCGCAGCCCGTACGTTCATCTATTCCGGTACTGCCGCGGCAAACGAAGGCTCGCGTATCACTTTCGTAAAGTCTCACATATAAAGACAAGAAACATGGCAAGCGTATTGTGTTGGCCCCGAAGAGGGCCTCGTGTTCGTTCACGAGTTTCGGCGTCGGTGTAGTCAAGCCATGCAAAGAAAGCTCCACTTTTCCTCAGTGCGAAATAATGTGCTACAAAAGTATGTCCATCTTCCACGTGATCCATATTGAACCCACTGAAAGTCTCCGTCCAGATCCACCATCGGTTTCTCGTTGCTGCAGGCCCTGCAGATATCCTCCCGAATCAGTGACTGAGATATCCAGCATCCGCAGGTTGATCTTCAGATGGTAGGTGGCGCAGGTGATTGTCCGGAAACTTCTGTATGCCGCCGTGTGCAGCTTGTTCGAATAACCTTGGCCATCGATCGTCTATGATCCTTGTCTGCAATGGGGGCTTATGCCTGGAAGTACGCATTTCCTATCATAAGTGGGCCACACGGAAGTTTCCACTTCCCTGGCTGAAAATGGCTGATTGTTCAACATGGCTTTCATTCCTTACTCGCGGGTATTTTGGAGACATCCGCTTACGAGCCAATTACTACGGTGATATCATTTCAGGCACTTGGAACAGTAGCTGCGCATCCGGATATACACTCAGAATGGTGCGTCAGGTTCAGCAAAGAAAACGTTTTTGAATTTTTGTCTCCCAGCTTGCTTAGAGTTACCTCTGTATCCTTCAAGAAGTATTGTGTTTGGCCTAACCGAGCACACTTAGGAGTAACGGGAGACCGTGGCTGTTGTTCCTGTATGGGAAATGTGTTGGCCTCGGTGACAATAGCTCTTGTTGCTTCCTCAAGAGTCCAGTGATAGTTCAGGCACTAGGTATATTGCGTCCGTCATCACCCTGGAAAGGTGCTGACATGAGGGCGTTCATTTGGGACTATAGGAAAAGTCATACTTCCGGGGATCTGCCGGAGAAATGCGATACATTTTACCTCCACGATTGTGTGCGAACCAAAGGTATTTTGCCAATTCCGGTGACAGCGGTATTTCACTGAATAATCCCATTGCATTAAAGAAAAAGGCACGATAGCGAACAAGGTCGTTTTCCGTAACTTCATCCTGTGGCTAATACAGTTACACATATATACGTTAGGAATGCATATTTTCGGAACAAAATACAGGGTATTTACAGTATCAAATTAAGATTGATTAATCAATATTGTAGGTGTTTTGCGGTTCGGAAAAGGGGTGGGAAGTTGGTTGTTCGTGGTTGGGAAAACTCGGTGTAGACAGTACATCTGGGGTGGGTTGGCTGCTTACTGTCACGACTGAAAGGTCGCGGTCGAGGTCACCATGATTTTGTCCCCCACTTTCCGATCGCGGCCAGGGTAGCTGCAGTGATTTGACAAATCGCTTGTGTGAACAAAGCGATGGATTCAACAGCCTAATCGCTACTGCCTCCGCTGCTCCCAAAGTGATTTGGCGAACGATCTTCGAAGAATTCACAGGCACTTTGTAAATTATCTTGAAGGCTTCGTTGTCTACCTGGTGCCCTGTCTCGGCAAGGTGCGCTACGATTGCACTAGTTATGGTTCTTCTAGTTCCTGTCCTCAGCCAAGCTGGTTTGTGTTCCTTGATTCTTCGGGACAGTTGCCGTGTCGTTTTGCCAACATAGCTTGCCGAATATGAGCAAACAAATGAATAGGTTAACATAGAGGGGGAAAGGACAGGCATTTTGTCTTTGAGATTCATAGAAATCATAGACCGGCTTGTGAAGTGGACGTGTAGAGTAGCGGCGGGAAATGTAGGGGCGATTGCATCCCTAAGGCGCCGAACTAGTAGTTCGCATTTAACATCTCCTTTGAAGGGAAGTTGCATGTGCAATTCTTTCCTCTTGGCGGTGATTATCAATGGTCGCTTGGGTACTCCCGAAATGTTCTTTTGAATGAAACGTTCCGGATACCCGTTGTTTAGTAATGTTTGTCTTATGTGATGCAATTCCTCACTCACTGTTTCCTCGAAACAGATCTTTCGTATGCGAGACGCTAGGGATCGGACTAAGTTCTGTTTGCGTTTTAGAGGCACGAAACTGGCAAAATGTGTGTATTGGCCTGTCCATGTTGGTTTACGGTAGACACGGCGGACGAGCTTCCCATCTTTCCTTTTCGTAAGGTTTACATCCAGAAAATGAAAGTTGAAGTCTAATTCCACTTCGGATGTGAAACTGAGCGCACTGCGAGTCTGGTTAAACTTTTCCATTAGTTCATCTAGGTGAACATGTTTGTCAATCATAATGAAGATGTCGTCCACATACCAGCAGTACCTTGGTAGTCTTTCTATGGTGTCTTTGAGTACCCCATTCTCCAGCTTGGCAACGAAAATGTCGGCAAGTAGGGGTCCCAGAGGCGAGCCCATCGCAACTCCATCGGTTTGTCGGTAAAGCTTGTTGTCGAAGCCAAACTGAACATTTAGATTACATCGTAGTGGTAGTTCTTTCAGACTGGCTACCGAAATACCAACGTTTATTTCATTTTCGATTATATATCTGCACAAATATTCGATGGTTTCTAGAAGCGGGACGCTCGTAAATAGTGACGTTACGTCCAGAGATGCCATTTTAAGTCCTGTCGTATTTTGTTCTTTTATTAATTCTACAAACTCAAATGTGTCATTAAGGCTGTATTGAGCAATGCTTCTGCGCACTGGTTCCAGTATATCAGCGAGCCAACGAGCAGTGGAGTAAATACCCTGTATTTTGTTCCGAAAATATGCATTCCTATCGTATATATGTGTAACTGTATTAGCCACAGGATGAAGTTACCGAGAACGACCTTGTTCGCTATCGTGCCTTCTTCTATAATGCAATGGGATTATTCAGTGAAATACGCGGTCGCAACGATAAACTGGCCGTCAAAGAGCTCAATAGTTATTTGTGCTTCGAGACCAGACTTGCAGAAACGAGAGCAACGATCGACTTTTTTGGCAGCTGCATCTAAAGCGATGAATTTCCGAAGACCTATTGGAAATCACTGAGACGTGCCCGAATAAGACCCGATTCAGTTACCCTGAAACGTCACGCGAGAAATCAAATGGATACTCTACGAATGAACGCACAGCAGTTTGAACGAAACAGCGCACGAAGAAGACATGTTATCGATGGCCTAGACGAATACGAGCGCATCCGGTTTGGGCGTTTTGTTACTGATGTGATCACAAAACGAATCGATAAGAAGATCGTCAAACTGCAGGACACCATAGACGAGTCAAAACCACGGATCAATCTCCCAACTAATCCAGAGCGGTATGTACACAACTTTTCTAGTTTGTTTGTGGATGCACCACTTCTGGAAGCGTTATCACTAGGTTTGAGTTTCTGTTGTCCAACGCTGAGGAATGACCAACTAAATGTAGAAGTGCAGTTTGAAAATTTATACGCTCAAACTCGTTCACTAACAGCGACGTCACTAGAGGCGATTGAAGATTTCAAATCCTCCCTTGTCGACTGTTTCTTATCAATACCATCGAACCCAGAGGAAATTTAGAAGCGTTGTCAGTAACCGACACAGGGAAGCGTTAAGAGTTCTAAGGGGAAATAAAGACATTGTTATTGCCAGGCCTGACAAAGGCTCCGGAGTTGTGCTAATGAATCGCAAAGACTACATTGATAAAATGGATACCATTCTAAGTGACTCGACAAAATTTACGGAATCCAAAGGAGAGAAGGACAGAACGAAGTCAGTGGAAGAACAACTTACTGCAACCCTGAGACCATTGAAAGATCAGAATTATATTTCGAATGGCAATTATGAACAGCTACGACCTACGGGCACTAGTATTCATCGTCTATATGGCTTACCGAAGATACATAAATCGGGAGTACCACTTAGACCGATACTTGATATGAGCACTTCTCCCTACCACCCTACTGCTCGTTGGCTCGCTGATATACTGGAACCAGTGTGCAGAAGCATTGCTCAATACAGCCTTAATGACACATTTGAGTTTGTAGAATTAATAAAAGAACAAAATACGACAGGACTTAAAATGGCATCTCTGGACGTAACGTCACTATTTACGAGCGTCCCACTTCTAGAAACCATCGAATATTTGTGCAGATATATAATCGAAAATGAAATAAACGTTGGTATTTCGGTAGCCAGTCTGAAAGAACTACCACTACGATGTAATCTAAATGTTCAGTTTGGCTTCGACAACAAGCTTTACCGACAAACCGATGGAGTTGCGATGGGCTCGCCTCTGGGACCCCTACTTGCCGACATTTTCGTTGCCAAGCTGGAGAATGGGGTACTCAAAGACACCATAGAAAGACTACCAAGGTACTGCTGGTATGTGGACGACATCTTCATTATGATTGACAAACATGTTCACCTAGATGAACTAATGGAAAAGTTTAACCAGACTCGCAGTGCGCTCAGTTTCACATCCGAAGTGGAATTAGACGGCAACTTTCATTTTCTGGATGTAAACCTTACGAAAAGGAAAGATGGGAAGCTCGTCCGCCGTGTCTACCGTAAACCAACATGGACAGGCCAATACACACATTTTGCCAGTTTCGTGCCTCTAAAACGCAAACAGAACTTAGTCCGATCCCTAGCGTCTCGCATACGAAAGATCTGTTTCGAGGAAACAGTGAGTGAGGAATTGCATCACATAAGACAAACATTACTAAACAACGGGTATCCGGAACGTTTCATTCAAAAGAACATTTCGGGAGTACCCAAGCGACCATTGATAATCACCGCCAAGAGGAAAGAATTGCACATGCAACTTCCCTTCAAAGGAGATGTTAAATGCGAACTACTAGTTCGGCGCCTTAGGGATGCAATCGCCCCTACATTTCCCGCCGCTACTCTACACGTCCACTTCACAAGCCGGTCTATGATTTCTATGAATCTCAAAGACAAAATGCCTGTCCTTTCCCCCTCTATGTTAACCTATTCATTTGTTTGCTCATATTCGGCAAGCTATGTTGGCAAAACGACACGGCAACTGTCCCGAAGAATCAAGGAACACAAACCAGCTTGGCTGAGGACAGGAACTAGAAGAACCATAACTAGTGCAATCGTAGCGCACCTTGCCGAGACAGGGCACCAGGTAGACAACGAAGCCTTCAAGATAATTTACAAAGTGCCTGTGAATTCTTCGAAGATCGTTCGCCAAATCACTTTGGGAGCAGCGGAGGCAGTAGCGATTAGGCTGTTAAATCCATCGCTTTGTTCACACAAGCGATTTGTCAAATCACTGCAGCTACCCTGGCCGCGATCGGAAAGTGGGGGACAAAATCATGGTGACCTCGACCGCGACCTTTCAGTCGTGACAGTAAGCAGCCAACCCACCCCAGATGTACTGTCTACACCGAGTTTTCCCAACCACGAACAACCAACTTCCCACCCCTTTTCCGAACCGCAAAACACCTACAATATTGATTAATCAATCTTAATTTGATACTGTAAATACCCTGTATTTTGTTCCGAAAATATGCATTCCTATCGTATATATATGTATTAGAGGTATTTCTCTACTCAGGTACTGCAACAGGGCTTTGCAAGCACGACCAGTTACCCTCACAATAGCGGGGGAAACCAGCCGTCCGTAGCAGGTGGACCACAAGCTGCCATTTTACTCATAGCTACCTGATTCCTACTGAATACGCCTAACGACATCCTTGAACATGTCTAGCACAGCTGAAAAGTTACGTGACCACTTCTTAAGTATTCGTCTCCAGTTTTCGTCCTGTTTTCTCTAAAATTACTCAGTAGCTAAATTTACACAAGAAGCAACCTGCCCAGAATTTCTTCCAAGGCATCCATGTGGTTTCCAGGTATGCCAATGCCCTCGAATCCCTGGATTTAACATCGGCCAAAAACGTTTGAGAATTTGGTTGGGAGCGCGAGACAACTAAATTACTCAGTTTCCGAAGAATGCGTCACATATCAGACCACTGCACGGCGTGCCGTCGAGTACACTAGGTTTTCATACCTTGCGAGGTGTTTAACCCGCGGAACACTATACACGCCTGGGGGTGTACCTCTAAATATACAGCACTGTGTGCCAAACTTCGATCTACCCAACGGTCTTGTGACTCATTTCGCAGAACAACTTTGATCACAAAATCTAAGGCCTCCTGATAACTAGCACTGCTGTCATTGAGGAGAATGCATAAGACTCACTGCGACCCTAATCGTTTCCACCTACCACCGTAATGTGCCACTGGATGTGCCCGCCCTAGTATAACTGGTGGGCAGCGTCCTTTAAAAAGCACGTCCCCGAAACCTCAAACACAGATTCTTACCTATGAAGGGGACAATGAATACAAACTTCACCTCTCGTGCATCGGATGTGATTTTCAAATGTTGCAGGCATTAAGCAACCTTTTAATTGATTCAGATTCGTCGAACATCTCTCTTCGACCGTATCTCACTGTTACAGATCTAAAATCCTGACTATTCAAGCGTTGATTGAATTTCCCCAGCGTGTGATCCCCAAGATTCGCTGTTTTTTCTACAACTATCCGTGGACTGCAACACATGAGTTTCCTTTTCACGTTTAAGCCTGTTACTTGGCATTTTAGACCCCGAACCCCCACTTGAAAGCAGTGCGAGAGCTTTATTGACCAGCCCACAATACAGAAGCATGGCTGCGCCAAATGAATCGTCATGAAAGCTCCAAAGTCAAAAACTGGATACTTAAAAAGATGGACACTACAATAACTGGCGATATTCCTATAGGATTTGCCGATTTTACGCCTTTGGTGGACGTAGCGGGGTTATGCACGGCAGTGCATTGGGTTTTCTCCTATTTCTAATGCACACCGATGACACAGAGTCTTGTACACCGTGGCAAGCCGTCCTTGTTTGCAGATGACACAAAAATAGTCTGCTCTTTCATTTTTAATGAAGCTTCCCTTACCCTTTACAACATTTCCGCTGACTTCTCCGCACTTGACTGCTGGTGTCTCTCCCGGATGATGAGCTTTTCCACCGACAAGTGCGAGGTTCTAACCTACAAATTCCAATTGCCCCCTGGATTCTTAACTCTCGGTGGGTCCCTAATAGCCAGTCGACCTACCATCCGCAACCTGGGACCCGACTAGTGGTGATCCCCCAATTTTTCTGAACTATCCATCATCCAAGCGGCCAAGGCTAGAAGAGGTTTGGCGCTTCTCCTCCGTTCCCTTCGTCTCCGAAACAGTATCATCAATATGTACAAATCCCACATCAGGCCTTTGCTTGAATACCGACCAATAATATTTTCCAAAATAACAAATTTGGCATAGCTGCTCTGTAAAGCCTACAGAGATGTTTTATTAAACAACTACTCTACTTTAAACTATAGAGAACAATGCCAACATCTGAATCTTGACCCACTCTGGCTCCGCCGCTTCACACTTAACTAAGTTTTCTTGTATAACCATTTTCCAAAACAGGTCTTTTCCCTTAACTCAGTAAGCCCCTGTAAAACCCCTTACTCACTTGGGCGCAAGCTTTTAGCTGTCCCTTCTAATATAGCTAAATCAGCCATACGGTCACGTTTTTTCCTTTTTGTCTAATTTACTTTCTGGAACAAGTTGCCCATCAAATTTAGGGCTTCACAAATCAAGTCCCAAATTCTATCCGCAATCTTCCCGTATCCCAGCGCCAATGGTGCACTCGGTTATCTAATATGTGCACAGCGGAAGATACAGCATGCGAGAGGGGTCTCCACTTCTAAGACCAACCCCTTCGTAGACCCCGCTCCCTCCAAATGAGGGCACAACCAAAACAAGACAGTTTCTTCTATTTGGCTAAATTCTCAGCGCTTGACTGACAGTGACCATTCCAGTAATGAGTAAACGGAATTGAAATGCTTTTATTTTCATACACTTTGCTTTACCCTTCTTTTTTAGTCTCCGTCACCAGCATGCTTCGTCCTTTATTGGTTTCTATATGCCTCCAATAACCGGTAATCCGCGGCAGGGGCACACCCTGAATGCCTTTTTTTATCTGTTTCCCTTGTCCAGTTCTACCTTTAGGAGCACTCTACCCTCAACGTTGGCATACGCGCCTGGATAACGCTGCTGTATGGTCGATTAGTAACCATTGGCTCCGTCCTCTGGGAACCTTCGCAACCAGGCGATCTGATCGCCGATCTTATGCCTTCATAGTTGAACCACACCACACGTGCATAAACATCGATGGACATTAGTGCCACTCCCAGCCGTGCGGATGCGGTCAGATCCACCGCTTTGGCCGGAGCACATCAACGTGCAGGTCGTCTGCAGCAATGAGCGAGCGCAATTAGGCTCGTGTGTGTTCACTTCGAAGAGCTTTTCATGTTGGGCGTCCACCGCACGGTCAGTCCCACCCACTAGCACCGGTTGCGGATCGCACGCTCCAATGCTGTCAGTTGCAGATAGCATGCACCAACCATCCTTGTTCCTCCACGGTACGCCCTCCTATCAATCTTGACATCAATCTCATCAATTCCATTTTTTTTCTTCAATGGTGTGCACCCCCACCCTTTCCGCTCTTTCTCCCATCAACTTTCACCGTGTCACCTCTCGTTGCACATCATTGTCATCCTATCCATTTTGTTCTGCCAGCGACCGCCAATATTTCTTTTTACACCGGTGTCGTCACTGCTGGCTGGTAGTATCTATTCACTTGGCATCACCCTATGCTCATGATCTTAGGCCTCACTGCTTGCCCTTCTGTCAAATCCTCCCTCGTTCTCTCTTCACATGCCTAATGCCATTACACACAAGTCCCACCAGCACCCAAGGCCAATTCCCATAATAGAACTAGCCGTTCCAAACTTTGCCTCTCTAACAGCCACATTTATTGTCTAATCACCACAACTATGTCTGCCTCGCCTGATTCCGCGATTCCACTATGGATCTTTCCTTTTGGCAGTCACCCGATTAGCATCGTCCAGTTGCATCCGCTTGTACAAATGCCCGCAGACAGGCAGCTTACCATTTCCATGTCCCCAACTCCAACTCGTATTCATTCCCCGTGAGTTGCTTCCTCCACCTGTTTACCCGTTCTGGTGCTTCTTTCTTTTCAGCCTATTTTTGTGTTTCACTTGTAGTAAGACGATCTTACTGGTTATATCTCACTCGTATTTTCGGTCAGTTGTCCCGTCCCCTTTTTCGTATGTTGGCTGCCACAGGCCTTTTATGCGTGCCTTTCAGACTGTCCTGCTTTTTTACCTTCCACCTTAAGTAAAATCTTCGTTATGTCATGGATTTCTCTCCCAGTTTCGATTCGCTTGATTAGCCATCACCCGACCTCCCTGGTACTCCTTTTGCTCATTTCTCTTCCACACTGTTCGCCGTGGCAGCTGATGCATCATTTTATCAAAGACGGTTTCACTTCCCAGGTACATTTCTCCACTTTGTATGCACATTCGTTCTGCGCTGTTTAGCCATCTCCATCACCATCATGTTCCCGCTGATTGATGTAGGTCTATTCATTAGGGCTTTCCCCATTATCGACCGCTGCCACACGTCTCACCCACATCAATCAGATTATTAGGTCCACTCTTACCTATTCTCTTTGACACTTTCCTTAATCTTTCCTATTTTATGAACTGTTCCTCATAGTCGTTATCTCCTTTTTGCTTCCGAACTCTTCTCTCTCTCCTCCTCTGTCGATCCGCTAAGTTCACCTATCACGATGAAGATTCATCACGATATACCAAAGTTAATTATACAACCATTCGATCTAACCTTACCTGGCTCTCCCAATAATTGGTAGTTTCTTCCTAGGGCTCCATTGTTATTGCTCCTGCTTTTCCTATATATATATATATATATATATATATATTTGCCCATATATGTATATATGTATTTGCTCTGCATCCTGCAGTTCCCTACATGCCATTTCTTCAGCTATCTTCCCGCTGACCATCATGATAGGAGTCCATTCCTTTTACATCTGTGCCTCACGTGAACCGCATCAAATCCTTCTGAATTGTTTTTGCCACTTGATCCAGGATTTGCTTCTTGCTTTGCTATCTCCCAGTTTTACAGTGAGCCCTGTGCTCTGTCCGCGGACTATCTACTGCAGATTACCAATGCTTCAGTGCTATCTAAGCCATTGTAATGCATGTCAACTTTTTTCCATCGCCTTCCGCCACCGCAGTTTCTTACCCCGACTTTCAACCCTTCTCATTTATATCAGTCGGCTGTCAGACTTCCTTACACGAACCAGTCAGACTGCCCAATTGAGAAAGTCAAGGATCGAGCTATCACAAATGAAACGGTGATATCAGCTGAACTAGACATTTTGTGATGAAACAAATTACGTTTAAAAGAACGTGAAATAAATTCTGTTGGGTGTAACCAGAGGCAAAGAATATTACAAAATAATGTTTATATCAACAAATTTACGCTGGTATAAAAGGCCTAGCGCTACAAAATGTCAGCACTCACCTCGCTCGCTAGCCACGTGATTGACCATGACTGTTGACAATTCCGATACATTTTCTCGATTGATAAAAGACTTTTACGAAGGTCTGGATGAATTCGCGACCGATTTTCGAGAGTTCCAGCGATGCACAAGTACCAGCTTTTACAATTACAATGCCCGAACATGGAAACAGTCCAAAAAGCGTCGGCTAACAATTAGCGACGGAATGAAATATTATTTCGTGAAATATTGTTGTGTCCATCGGCGTCGAAAAGGTGGAGGTGGTTCAAGGTTAGAATAATTGTTTGTTAATGTTTGACTTCATTGTAGATACAAAAACCTGGATTGCGGAGCATTCGTCACTTTGGTCGCCCAAGGAACTGGATATCGTGTCGCAAAGTGGTGCATGGTCCATAGTCATAGGTTCCAAGTAGGGAATCCTAAATTATATGTAGCTAACCAAAGGCTGACAGCTTTTCAAGAGTCGGTGGTGTTTAACTTGATGGATACGTTCCATAATACTGCTGAATCAAGGGAATATACTAGTCGGATGGTCAATAGGCGTCTGAATAGCATGGACTTTCGGTCTATACGTGTCCGTCACAGTCACGATGCTCGTGGTAACGTAATTAGGGTTAAAGAATTGCTGGAAGGTAAAGGCATTAGCCAAGTAATACACGAGGAGAATATAGTTAGGTTCCTGTTCTTCATACCCATGGAGGTTATTCCGGTTGCTCGCAGATGCAGCCAGGTGATTCTAGCTGACGCTACTCACCAAATGAACTGCGGTGGCTACGTTTTATGGCACGTAATGATAGTGGATGAAACAGGCTTAGGCCGTAGCATTCTGTATGCTTTGCTGCCCAATGAAAGCACTGCAAGCTGCAGACAAGCCGTGGGTTTTCTGCGTGAATACCTGCCCGCAACTAGGGAATGTAAAACGATAGTGGTAGATCGTAGTCTCGCTCAGTTAAACGGGTTCAAGACTCACTATCCTGAAGCCCAGATAGTGTTCTGCCGGTTTCACGTGTTGTAAGATATGCGAAAACGGTGCAACCATCTAGTTGCAGCGACGACTCTAGAAAAGGATCGTGTTTTCCAGTGGATGCGTAACATGGTGTTCGCAAGCAGCGAGTCCGCATTCGAACGATTTCGGGCTGCTATTCAGGCCCGCAGCTCTGAGGCAATGGGTTACTTAGTAAGAACGTGGATGCCGTTTAAGGATTGCTGGGCGGGTTACAAGGTAGGGCAGGTATTAACTTTGGGTAATTTAACAACCAATAGAGTGGAAACCGAAAATAGGCATCTTAAGACGGGACTGTCACCGAGGTCAACCTTGTTCTAGGTCTGTGACAGAATTCTGAAGCGGGTAGCATCTTTAAGAGAAGTCTCGCAGGGTAGACTTGGTAAGGATCAAATGTCCATATGCAAGTTCCGTAATGTGCCACATTGGTTGAAACCCGTGTTCGGCAAGCTAACCGTATTCGCCCGTGGCGTTCTCCTTCGCCACCTGCATACAGTGACGATCACTGGCATATCTTATGTAAAACGCAAGTGGCTTGTAACAAACAGTAGAGGCTCCTGCGTTAAGGTTACCGGCGGCAGTGTGCCACACTGCGACTGTCCGTTCAGTCGCCAGTGGATGCTGCCTTGCGTTCACGTGTTGCACGTTGCTCGTGCCACTAATGTCGACCTTTCTACGCTAGCCAATAATCGCTGGTCAGTAGATTGTATGGAGGTGATAACCCTATCCGGTGGAGACACCATCATCTCGCAAGCGCCGACGTCTACAATAACCACCAAGGCGCAGAAGCTGCGGGAGAGCGAAGATATCGGTAGAGATATTGCCGCAGCATTGGCAAATCTTGGGGAGGAAAACTACAGAACGGCTAAAGCCCAGCTAAGGTTGTTACCAGACGTAATAGGATTGTGGCCAAACGTTAGACTGTGCTACGAGCATCCAGAAAAAGAAGGCGTAGAACGAATAACACACCGGTCGGATATCGTCACTATGTTCGGCCGAGAGAAAGAGACCCGAGAAATATTAGAATGTCCCACAACTTCCAGTACAGCTGACGAGTACGTCCTACGGTCGGAACCGCCGATAAGAGATTTAACCGTAAAGCAGGGAACAACGTCTAGAAGGAAACCGTTAATGGAAGTTCGGTTCACCGACGAGAGCGATATTCAGGTTATAGGCAACCCTTTGCAGCGTATCCAGTTCCGCCAACATCGGACAACTACGGCCAACCAATTCCGGATAGCAAACAAGAAACGAAAACTGGACAGGCCGGCTTCTCCAATCAACAAGGACGTTTGCAGCGTTTGCCGGCGAGAGGATCCAACGGTCGACCTGTACGAGGCCGTTCAATGGGTTCAATGCCAAACGTGTGGCCGATGGACACATTATCAGTGCGCAGGTTTCACCAATGAGGACGACTACACTTGTGTGCATTGTCTTGCGAGGTGAACGTGGTCCAAAGAGATTGACAAAAGGCCCTATCCAGGGCCGCCATATTATGATTCCTGCCATATTGGCATTTGTCTTCCTTATTGATTTTTTCTTTGGGCTAGCACAACTAGGTCGTTATGGCACGTGTTTACTTCGTGAGTCTTCTTTCGCGCTAGTGAATACTGGATGGAAGATTATATATATATATATATATATATATATATATATATATATATATATATATATATATATATATATATATATATATATATATATATTAGTGTACGTATGTATATATACACCCCCGTCCTATTGGAACTACGTCGAGCGATGGCCGGGAACGTTACCATTTAAGTATATATATATATTTATACTTATGTACATATATATATATCTATGTACATATACAGCCCAGTCCTATAGGACGTACGTCGAGCGAAGGCCGGAAACGTCACCATTTAAGTATATATATATATGTTTATACATATGTATATATACACATATACATACGTATATATGTATATCTTTATACATGTGCATGTATGTACATAGAAATACACATAGATATGTACATATATGGATATTCGTTAAGCGATGGCCGGAAAAGTTACCATTTAAGTATACATATATATATATGAACATATATATATAGATATATATATATATGTTCATATCTGTGTATGTATGTATGACGGTGCAGCCTAGTAGCCCAAGTCCTACTGTATAATATTTCAGGTACCAGACTTGTATTGTTCCCGGCGAACCACATCTACGAAGGATCGTTTGACATTTTTTTACATTCCCCAGTTTATGTCGTTCCAAAAAGGTATCCATTTTGCAATACAAACGGACATTATGGTAGATACATAAGAAACAGTCGGTAGACCAATTTCGTAATTTTTTTTACGACATATTATGCCTTACGGCATTAACCGTAAATTGCTATTTTTGCGGTTCCAAGGGGGTATAAATTGTGGAACAAGACGCAACATTTAGGCAGATATGAGCGGAATTGGCGGCAGACTAAAACCGCCATAACCTCATTCAAATTTAGCGGGGTAATGTGATTGGTGACCTTGCTCACCGGCGCCCGTTCAAATCTCATTGTGGTAGTTTCGTTCATCGTTACCCCCATTTGACCTCCACCTTCAGATTCATCGGGTGTCCATTTGAATCCGCCCTTTGGTTCATTTAAACTTCATTCATTTTCCTTGGTACCCACACAATTATCACGCTTTTATCCCGCATTATTCCCCCTTCTGAGCCTTTTTATCCTACTTTTGTCAGGCAAGTTTCTGCGTTTTTAGAATTTTGTCCGCTCACCCCATCATTTGTAAAAATTTGATCATGCACCTAGCATGCTTCGGGCGTCTCCAAAATAAACCGTCATTATTATCATCATTGTTATGGTTAATTTGATAAAATAATGGAGCGAGTCATCCGGAAAATATGCATCCCTTTTTCTCGTCTCTGCTGGGGTCTCCGAACTGTGCAGTTAAGTTGACTTGCATGTTGCTCTGAAGTTCTCGGAAATCCGCTTAGGAGAGGCCATTTTTGGGTACACTTTCCGCACCAGAAGCCAAAGTACAACTGAATCGCCGACAGGTACGCACTTTATTGGACCAGCCTGACGCAGCCAATAGCATAGATAAAATGGAAACCTCGCCCCGTGCACGCTCTCATTTATGGCCGTTTGATCAATGAAAATTCAACAAGTTTAAAAAATAGCTCCAATAAACAAACAGAACGGACAAGCGGTTTGTTTCTCACGGAGCTATGGTGGCAAGTTTATTGTTTCAACAAAGAACACGCCCGAATTTGAAGACATTCATTATTTCGTTTTTCACTTTCAGTCACATGCTTATACTACCTGGAATGAATCCTCCATTGATGACCCGTATTCTCATCCGTCCAGAGCTCTTATTTCCCCGAGGAGAACTCACTACGTTTGTTAACATAGTACCAGTTCTCCAGAGCAAGTACCAGTTTCAAAGATTAGTGTCGCGGTCAGTTTCCACCATAGATAACTGTAACTTGGAATCTGTATGTTCGCTGTATTTGCAAGATAGGTTCAAGACTGCATTGAGCTTTCCAGAGTATGGCGTCTGGCTTGTAAGATGTTGGGTTCTGGGGACAATACCACTCATTCCTTGACGGCCTCTGGAAGGATGGCTGGTTTCCCTTGTAGAATTGAACTTTTCCGAGCTCTTCAGAGTCTCTGTCTCATAAATTGTTTAAGACGGTGCTCCCGGGGCGTTTTCAATCCGGCTAATTTCAGAGACAATGAAAAAGCTAAATTCCCCTCAATGGAAGAGGCGCTCATCAACCTCCACGTGATTCTGTATTGCTACTGCAGACATAAGCCACTAAGTGCAATTCTGGTGGACAGCTCAACGTGCAGTTATGAGACAGGCCCATTGTCAGCTTCAACTGTCCTGAGTTACAACAAGTACTTCAGCTTCAAGGAAGTACTCTCCGGTCCGCCAAAAGTCTTTTTAAGAACATCAAGACGTCTGTGGTGCTGTCAGTAACAAGGCTCCAGTTTTGTTTACGTCGAAAAATACGAATTCCTCTTATAAACCGCCATAGACAGATGAAACTTGTTTCTCTACGTAACCAATCTGGCCGAGATTCTCAAAGCCGAGAGGTGCAACCAGGCAGACAGCGGAAAGCTAGCAGCCCTTGAGATCAAAGACATTCTATACTGAAATTCAGGTTTAGTATTTCAAAGTGCTTCAAGTGTGGAAAGGCTGGCCATATTCACTCCTTGTGTAGAAGTAGGAAGACTTGCTCTACGCCGCGTCCGCTGAGAGATTTTCACTCATCTTCAGGCTTTTGAAGTTTTCCTTCAGCTATTGTTAATTGTGATAAATCTTGCCAGATAACCCGTTCATTCATTTTTATTCATTCTTTTTGACATCCTTTCATTATGGACACCGGCAGAGTTGATTCATCTATTCCTCAGAAGGTTTCTCAGAGAAAGAATTCTCTTATGCTGCCCAAGCCCACTTCCATTTCAGTTAGGGGCATTACCGGTCACTCGCCACATGTGCTTGGTTCACGTGAACAATTTCTCACCTACGAACAATCCTATACACACAAGAGTCTCTTTCTAGTATTCGACTTAGACTTCGGTCATTGGTTTGAACAGCACGAAATGTACCCATGCCTCTGATTTTTCTTTACAGCAGTCAATAATTCTGAGTTCCGCATTTATTTCTCGATAGTCCCATAGATTTCCTTCGTATCGAGATGAATTCTGCGTATCTAGAGGTTACCGGCTCTTCTATTTTTACGAAGCATCGCGTCATTCCTCTAGTATCTTATGAGCCCGCGGGAAAAAAGATATCAGAATATTTGGTTCCTGGAGGGGTAATGACACTAGTGAGTTAGCATGGGCCACTCCGATAGAGACATTCTGAAAAGCGACGGGAAAGCTTCCGGATTCTAGGGTGATTACAGCATTACCTGAAACAATTGCTGAAACCGTCCGGTAGCACGCTCATCAACCCGAAAACGTCCTCCACCAACTTCATTTTCTTAACTTTTTTCTGAAAGTGACACGAAAAAAGCATTTGACACTACGGTCAACTCTAACTCACTCACCAAGCCACATTTCCAACTGCTAAGCTCCCCAAAGTGAAGCAACATAGAGTGCAACAACGGATGAAAGAACGTTGCTTGAAATGAACCATACGTTTGACGAGTTATTGACCTTCCGGTTGTTTCACAAATTCCCCATGTCAGACTGTTACCAGCACATCCCGTTAAGCTATCGTCTACATGATCTGACAGTATCATTTGTGCGCCACCCCCATATGACCTCATAAGATCATCGTAGGCCCTGTCTACCCTGTTGTCAACTTGTGTTCACTAATTAACCTGAAGAGAACCCTTTGTTCTAACCGTATTTCACTCACGGGTCAACCTTCGGTACTCTGCTCTACCAAATTTCCTGGCTCGGGCATCTACATACACCTCCTTATGAGAGCTTCCTCCACAACTTCTTGATGAATAGTAAGTACTAATTTAGTGATAAATTGGGGTCCGTTTCATTTACGCAACTCCTCTCCTCAGAGAACTCCGCAACTCCTTCGGTACCATATATCCGCTACTTTCCGGGTCATTTGAGCTATTTGTTCAAGTGCATGTCCGTCATCACCAAGAATTCTTTAATTTTTCATCGGTTTATTTTTGAAGGATTTTTTGTCAGTTTACTCACCCCTGGGACGTTAGATCCATGCCATCCGAAATGTTGTGCGTTTTCGCTTCGTCTCCGCTTTACTTCATTGCATATCTCGACCACGGAGCCCAGTTTACTTACTAACGGGCAATGTGTCCATCTGACCTTTAAAGTCAAATTTCCCCGGCATTCATTCATGCGACCACCAAAGTCCAAACGCTGTTGTGCTGCATATACCCAAGTGAACGTCCAGGGAACCTTTTTGTGACCTCACTTGTACCATTTGATCATGCAATCAAACAGGCTTCGGATGTTTCCGAAGTGAACCGTTTTTATTATTGTCTTTATTATTCCTATCCGGGACCTATCTTTCCACTGAAAACCACCTTCCACTAGTCACACCGCACATACCACCCACTCACGCGTTTCTACACCTTCTAGTTATCATCCTCATCATGCTGTTACAGCCAACCTCCGGGCCCCTCCAATAATGCCACCTTTCAAGCCAAATGAATATTTTTACTTTCTACATAACATCCACTGTAACCTAAGTAATATTTTCCCACACGATTTGCCCTCTCTCTTTCATTCACATATCCAGCCTACCCTGAACCCCTTTCCTACCACAGGCCATTTGCAACAGTACACGCAACCTTTCAGTCTCTGCGCCAACCAACGCCCCTTTATCCCACCTCCGTATCATACTTCCCCTCCGGGTTACAGCCCAAAAACTTATTGTTTAAAGAGGGCACGTTTGTTACCGTCCATATTAGGGGATGTTCCAAGGTATTTGATGCTGCTACACTTCCTTTCTCTCTCCCACTTAATGTTTACTTATCTCTCTCTCATATTTCTGTCCCAGCCGCCAGTATCCACCGGTAGCAAAGCACTCGACGGCGACCTCTAACGGTGTTATTCCGCACTAAATGGACACAAACCGCAGATCTCCTTCAAATCTAACGGCCCCAATCAGCTTTAGCCAAAAGCAGCCTAGCCTAGCAACCAAGCTGACTCCCTCGCCAGATATGCACACTCGGATTATTTCGCCATCCATGGTGTGTCATATAGCCCCGTCCACCTTGCCAACTACTCTGTGTTTTGACCCTCCCTTAAGCCACCCCGTGAAAGTGGCTCATCCACCCCAGCCTTGCTGCTCAACTGCACATCAGCTAACTAAAATTCTTCCAGCCCATAAGCATCCCAGTCGTGACACACAATCTAGCTCCACCCTTGGCGCTCCAGCTCATATGTCGCACTGTCATTCCACTCCGACCAAGAATGATCCTGCTAAACTTTCTCTGCTTCTTACGACGTTTTGGGCCCCATTGATAAATTTGGCTCACCACAAAGTCTCGTACTCTAGCACAGCCCTGATCATGCCCTCATCTCAGACTTGGCTAACTAATTTCACCCCACCTGCCTAAATCTCGTTGATAGGCCATCAGATGCCTAATAAAAATAGTTGTCGCCGAGGGGGTAGATGTTTAGTATGCATCAAGTGCAGCTTTACTGCAACCGCTCACGACCACTCTATCCTGAATGCAGTTCAGGACTCTATGGGCTGAATTTCAATTTGCTCACGCTCATCTTTACTTTGGTTGTGCGTATAGACCTCCTAGGACAGCAGCTCTCGAATTTATACTCATCACCAATGCGTTTAACTACCTATCCGATATACCCCTCGGAGCTAAGCTGATCGCTGGTGACTTGAATGCACCCGATAGCAACTGGGATACGCTCAACTTCCAGCACTATCTATTTGATTTCCTCTTCTGCATTCGAGTAAGACTATGGACCCAACATGTTCTAGCCCCGACTAGGAAGAATAACATACCAGATTTAGTCTTCACCTTAGGTCTGTCCACTGTGGAAACTAACATATTTAACCACTTCCCCGGAAGTGATCATAGAGTGTTTTTGCATAAATTCGTAGCCGTTATTTATAACAACACATGGCTGCCCGACTCTTTGCTTCCTCATAACGAATGGCCGACCCACCAAATCAACTCGCTGCACAGAGTGGGGCGACTAATTTTGACACATGAAACCCAGCCTGCAGCAAATCCGTTTTATTCCAAACTTCTTCAAGGTTTAAGTCAAGACGTTACTTATCGAACTCCCCGCAGCCGGTCCAATGCCCTCACGTCTTTGCTAATTAAATAAAAAGTTCCTAGCATCATACGAAAATTCTCATGACCTTTCTCTCTTCATCCTCCTGCGCAGGGTCTCTAATAGTATCCTAGTCACCGCTGAACAACCCTACATAAAACAGGAAGCTTCTGTCCTTCGCCGGTCGGATAAGATACTCTGGATTTCACGTATAATCAATAGCAGAAGCACACACTCTGTTCCAAGAATTTCATACCTCGAGTTGCCAAAGGGCACCCAGGTCAATAATCCCGCCGCGATCGCCGAGGCTTTAAACTCAGTCTTCTATTCTTCTATGGCTATTGACCCTGGAAGTGCCCACACACCACTAGCTACCCTCACCGCATGCATTCTGTCCGATAGTGAACAAAAGCTCGGTGAAGTGTCGGATTTATTACGTAACCTAAATCTATCATCCAGCTCCAGATCTGATAAAATTCCACCGGGGCTGCTCCCATTTGGCGGGTCTGATGTTGCAATTCTATTTTTGAATATGTTCAACTTATCCCCGAAACTTGGAATTTTCCCGTTACAATGGAAAACACCCACCACTATCCCTAACAACAGAAAGAATCCCCTCTTTTCCCCTTGAATTGGCAACCGAACAACCACACGTCCATTGCCACCAAACTATTTTAGAGCTTATTCAAAATGAGCCTTTCTGAGTACTGACTGTCCAAAACCTTGATTCATAAAGGCCAACATGGCTTTCTGGAAACTTGGTCTGGGACCACCTGTCAATTTGACTTTTCCAACATGGTCTCTGCAGCTGCAGACGGTAGGAGGTGCCTAACTGTCATCGCCCTGTACATGATTAACTCATTCGACCGCTTTCCCCTACTCGCGGCCCCTGACCAAGCTCAAAGCCTTTGGGCTAAAATTCCCTATTCTCAACTGGTTCTCCTTGTATCTTTCCCACCGCATCCAAGTTGTCTCAATCGACAACCATCTCTGACAACCGTCCCCCGTTACCGATGGTGTCATTCAAGGAAGCTCGCTAGGGCCTCTTCTATTCTCAATGTACAACAACGACGTTTTCCCCACAGTTCATCACGGTACTCCGTTCCTATTTGCGGACGACATAGAAATTGTGTATGAATTCTCACCTCTGAACCTCAATGACGCAAGTCGCAGTACATAGTTCGATCTGGAACGCCTTGAACATTGGTGTCACTCCTTAAAAATTGAATTCTCTGTTCAGAACTGCAGGTGTATACCCTACGCTGTCATGCCTCTCCGAAATCTTTTCGTTTACATAACTCCCCTGTTAACCACAACTCATCGGTACGAGACCTTGGGTTGCAGTACTCTTGCACCCCAAACTTATCGGAAGACGTATCTTTTCTAGCTGCCAAGGCAAACAAATCTTTGGGATCTCTAAGCGGATATCTCGTCTTGCGCGACACAGTACTTCTGTCGTTTCTGTCCTATGTCCGACCCTGTACATAGTACTGGCCTATCATCTTCACCCACACTCTCCAAACCGACAGAATAACTTTAGAGAATGTACAACGCTCACCCGCGAAACAGCTGCTTGGTTATTCCGCCACACTTAGTTATAAAGAGCGCTGTGACGTCCTTCACATCGAACCTGCTTGGCGACGCCGTATGAGGCTTAACCTCTGCTTCCTCCATAGGCTTATGCATCGCCTAGAGTTTTCTTCCACTAAAGCTCCATGTGTCAAATCACCCACTCCCTACTCCCTGCGGCACAGAGATCTGCTTGTCTTTCTCTCGAATGCTAGGCTATCCATGGGATTCAATTCCTTTCCGCTAAAATATTTCAGACTTTGGAATAAGCTCCCCATTGAAGTTCGTCGGTGTGTTTTCCCCACTCGCTCCAAAACATTCATAGCACATTACCTCACCGTCGATAAAGCCCTGATGTCAGCTGACACTGTCATGTCTGAGATTCGTGTTTTTGAAGTAGGACCTGACTTCTAGTTAATCTTTTAACCTCTTTCCACATATTTTTTATTTCCCGAAAATCCTCTCACACCCTGGCAGCTGCTGAACCTCACCATTCTCTCCTTATATAAGCTTTCTCAATAAACCCATCAGCTGCCACCAGCAGTCATCCGGCTCTAATCACCGTTTTAACAATTTGGCCTATAACTGCCCCTCAACCCTAGGCTCTGTTCCTTGGCATCCTCAATTAATTTGCGCATATCTATTCACACTAAGGTTTGCTCAATTCTGGTTTTTAGACACATTACTAGTTCATGCTAAGGCTCGGGTTAGCCTGATGCTGTAACCCAAGGACTTACCTTTATTGTTGTAATAGTCAGTCCTCCTCTAGCTCATCATATCCTCAACTCAGGTTCTACCATCCATTGTTGTTACATCTCTCCCCAACTTCACAGCACGCCCTATGCCAGACTGCGGCCCCTTTCTACTTTTATCTCATAATTTACCGACGAAGTACGTTTTGCCCATCCTATCCTAAGAGCACCAGCCTGGCACATTTTCTAGCTGAATATAAAAACTGGACCGTCGTCACGGTGTGATGCTTGCAACTTACTCGGTTGCTTCCCGACTGGCTTTGATCTTTGGAATTCCAGCAACCCAGCTACCGGACCTCTAACTACTCTACTGTACGCACTGCTTCAACCCATCCTAATCCCAACGGTGGGGGACGCGGCAAGATCCACTGATTTGGCCGGTGCACATCGGGCGTGCAGGACGTCTGCAATGATGCGCGGGTGCAACCGGGCTGGTGGATCACACATTTTGTCACCAAAAACGGTTTCATGTTAGGAGTCTAGCCCACGGTTGGTCCCACCCACTAGCACCGCTTGTGGATTACGAAACGTCATTTCCACGCTCGTACTGCTGCCGCGATGATGGCATCTGCTCCGTCATCTCCAACGGCTGTTCTTCAATCGAGACAGCTCCCAATATTAGAATTACATTTCATCTATTCAAGCCAGGCAAATTGTTCACCTTAGTTATGCTCTATATAGAGTGTAGCGTTCATTTCCAGCCCTTAACACTCTCTTGTCCCTGGCAACAGATAGAAGCCTTTATAATAACCATCGGTTTTAGCCAGCACCTCTCACCTACATTCTTTGCATCTCACGTGTTTACTCTCCCATGCCTTCTGTGAACTTGCCCATTTGCCATGTCAGAACTCGCGGCAACTATCCACTTGAAGGCATATTCACTGCCACTGTTCATTTTCCCACGAAAATTCGACCGACGTTGAACATTGCAGAATTGTTTCGTAGTTCTCTAGAATTCAAACCCGTGATTGGCGATTATTTGCACTCTACTTCAGTCCAAATGCTCGCCTCCACAGTGCCAGTCAACCTCTGTGTTCGATCTCGGTGTTCCGCTTGACACTTTCACATGTGTGCATCCTAGATATATTTATCATGCAGCTTCGCCGATGTCATACCTCAAAATACCTGTCAAAACCGTCATCATGTTGTACACTTACCGTCCATCTGCAATAACATCACCATTTCGCGCTATTCGTCCGTACAAACACTTTCAACGTATCCATGATTAGGTCATTATCCAATTACCATCTTCATGCCGGTAAATCAATATCCACCCGTAGAATGGTCACCTGTCCTCCGTCGGCCTTTCTCTCATCACCTTGTCATTCCTTCTCTCCCACAAAATGTGCCACTCGTTCAATTTCTATGAATCATTTCCCTTGATACATACATATATACAATTCCGTAAGTGGCTAGCGTCCATACTCCCTGTTGTCACGCCCAAACACTCACATTAACGTGTCATGCATCTTCAGTTACACGTCGATATGACAGGACACACCAATTGCAATGTTAGCTCAAAGTGATAGCCTAACATTCGTCCATTCCATCATCCTCTCGGCAAACTATGCATCTTTGTAATCACTGCACCTTTCCGCACTTCATATTGGTTTATCCTATATTTTCACATTGTTATTTCTCAACCACACAACCTATGCAAACAGTTCGAGTCCTATCACCTGTAATCCTCTGGCCTTCCCACCAGCAACACTCGGTTGTCACCCAATCCCTTCAGAGTTCTTGCTCGTTCGCTATACAACTGAGTTCACCGGTATGGGATCTCCAATTTAAACTGCCACGTCCGCCGACTGCTCCTATTTTACTCCGAATCCCATGTTCTGATCCCGTTTTCCTGTCCAAACCACTGGTTCTAAAGTTCTCTCCAACATTGTCGTATTTTCTATTATTTATAACGGTCACCCGGGCAGTTATCTATTCCCCACTTCATTTCCACCCCTGCACGCCACTCGCCTCTGCAATCGCGCTTCACATCGGTTCACAACCAATATTCCATCTTCTTGTTACTTCGTAACACGCTTGCATTAACGTAGATAACCTGCCAGATGCTCACCCGCTCTTCTCGCTATTTTGGCCATCATCGCACCCACTCTCATTCCGATCTATTGCACACTATTCTTGTGATTGCCCCCGCTGGAATCATGCCATCAAGGTTTTTCATTTTTCATCCGTGCACTTTTTCAACAGTTTTCAATAGTCAGCATACTCTCCCTTGCGACCTTCCCCGTCATATCTGAATTCCTGGGCATTTTGCTTCCATTCATGCCGCACGTGATTACGTATCTCAACTACAAAGCCGACTTTGCTCGCCACTGAACTGTGCGACCTCCTGAAGTACAAATTTTATTCCTAGTGCCTTCTCGGCCGACCGTTCCATCTTGTTCTGAATCCAATATCCCGTTCTCGTTTCTCTTACCCGACTCACTAATCCCTTAGCTGTTGTCCTACCGTTGCCGTGTGATCTGCCTATCAAACAGTCATCAGGTCACCTATCTACCCCCTACTTCATTATCGCTTCTGCACGCTATTCGCCCCTGCAATCGATGTAAACGCACCTCACGTTGATTTGCTGCCATAACTTCATATTCTTGATGTTACTTCGTGACATATCCACATCAATGAAAATAAACCGCTGAACACTTAGCGGCTCACCGCCGGCTATTTTTTCCATCACCGCTCTTCAAAGCCCTCCCTCTATCTACCAGGTCTGTTGGTCTATTTCCCTGTGACTGACTACGTCGGCATCTCACCATCAAAGTCCACCGCCACACTGGCCATTGGTGCGTGGCATTTGATATCTGAAGATCCACTCTTGTGCATCCTCGAGTTTTCTTTCCATATATTTCCACACCCTGCTACATGCAAACGAATCTTTGAATTCCCTTCGATGAACTTTTCTCTTTTTCATTTTCCCTCTTCGTTTTTTGACAGATATCATTGATTTAGCTGGAATTTTTTATGTTGTGATGATTTCCGGTACCATTGTTGCATATACTTCCCCTTTTTAACCCGGCTCCAAACACCGGCGGCCGATTCGATCATCCGACCTTGGCCGTCAAATTTGCCGGGCATTATTACAGTTTTAGTCCACTCAACCACTCTCTTCAATACTCTACGCACACATATTTTACGCTTTTGTAAATTTCGATTGTGATATCACTTGAATCATCTGATCATGCACTCTAACACGCTTCAGTCGCATCCGAAATATGCCAATATTATTATTATTATTATTATTATTATTATTATTATTATTACTAATATTATTTATGTTGGTTTTAATTTTACAGATTCCGTTTACTGAGCAGCCCCATGAACTACCTACCATTATCAGGCCGTTTGGCTCGCACCATTAGGGGTCTCCACCTTCCCGTCTAAAGCGTCCCCAGCATTTTCCATAGACTATATTACTTCCCTGATTTCCGACATAGAATGGGTTCACGCTCACCAGTATGACATTTTTTATACCCTGCCACAGAGACGTGCGTGATAAATGTTTGCTTTTATTGCTTGAATTATTCCTGATAATTATTTCTCCGCTCATGAGTTCACCTGTTTCGGTTATTTGGTTGATGCTCTCGGTCCTCGCCTCGAACTCCACCTTTTCGTCCCGTCGTCCTACGCTCCCTCCCCAAAACCAGTTTTTGAATTGCGTTCAGCACTGAGCTCCCTTCAGCAGTACTTTAGATTTATTCCTCATTTTGCCACCAGAACTGCACCCTTATTCGACTTTCTCTTCCAACAGGTTTTTCAGAGGCCTTCAAAGCATGAATATTGCTTAAGCCGCTTAGTGACTTTCTGACAATCGATGCTCTACTTCGCACTTTCGACCATATGAATCTTCGGATGTTTTTACGAAAGCCTCCCCCACCGGTGTCGCGGCCTTGCTAAGACAAGAGGGTCGTCGAAACTTGCGCATTTCTCATCGACTCAGTGATCGTGAAAGTGGATATTCACGAGCGCAAAGTGAAGAATGGCCTGTTTACCGGGTCGGTGCTTGCGAGCATAAGCCCTTGTTTGGAACTCACTTTCTCATTGCGGGCTCTTTGTGTTGCTTGATAGTTCCTGGACACGATGTCTACTACTAACCGCTTCTTTAGAGGACCCCTACCTGTTAGTTGTCCAAATATATTTTGTGAAACAAAATACCATCGCACCATCACATCTTGCGCTGGGCATGGATGGAAAGCTGATGTCCGGCGTTGATTTACTGTATTCTTCAAACACAGGGAAGACATTTCAGTGACTTGTGATGGGATCTTGAGTTGTTAAGACATAGCTGCCCCAGATTCTACAATGTTAGCTGCAGTTTTGCAAGATTTGCAATTAGGATACCCAGGCTTTGCAAAAGTGATGACCTGCCTGTACCACTAGTCCGCCACCAGAGCCGAATGATGTTTTACGCCTGCCATGACTGCCCAAATGAATTTTAGGTGCAACCTTCAAGATGGAAGCCCAGATTATTTTCCCAGGGCCTTGCCAAATTGTTCACGCCGACTGTGCTAGTCTTTTTATAAACGAGCAGTCTGCTCTGGTTATCACCGAGTCTCACTCCCATTGGCCGGGGGGATATTCCGCTACTTCTCCCAACCATGACTTCACGGCTACGGTTGTGCGCTAAATATTCATTGAAGAACGTTTTCCGTGCGCCATTGTTATCTACAACTGAATAAACATGGCGGCAAAATAGTGTGACCCTCTGGCTGAGATCGCTGGGTTTTCACCGTGGGCAAGGTCCACCTCGAAACCAGCAGCCTACACGTAAAGCCAAAAACGTCGTCCTTCACTTTGAGTGTGCGGCTGCACTTGTTAGTGCAAGCATCGACGCCGAACTCGACAGGAGTGTTGATGGTTTTCTAATGCGATGCTATAAATCAGCCCCTTAGAAGCCCGGATTCAGTCCAAACAAAAGGTTTTAGAGCGAGGAACTGCGGACATGCCTGCCAAATTTTGAAATCAGCTGAGGTTATTTATCTCCAGTAAAATGAACTGGAGCACTCCTACGGTGTTTTTTCTAATAAAGTGGGTGAGAAATTGTGTAAGATGCCTGATTTGGATGATAGTCCTGTATGTCGTAGGCCATTGGAACAAACTGCCTACAACACACTTATTTTTATTGCCATTTCGGAGTTTCCTAATTCAGATAATCCTGAGTCAGAAGAGAATAACTACCGTGAACCAGATACCTATCAAACCGTAAAATTTGAATACAATAAAGATGGCTTTATAGGGTATACGTGAAATACTAATGACCAAAGCTTTTAAAGGTGGGTGGAGGTGCTTTGATAAAATTATTTACCATCTTGCTCCGTAACATTTGGAACGAGGAGCGTATTCCGTTAATATGAAGCAAGTCGTCGACTGCTTCCATCTTCAAGAAGGGAATGCGCAATGACTGTAGTAACCATCGTGGGATTAGCTTAATCCCGATAGTCACCAAAGTATTAGCCGCGATTCTGCTGCACCGTCTTACACTCGCCAGCGAGAGGAATGCCCGCGAACAGCAGGCTGGATTCCGACCAGGTCGAGGATGCATCGACCAGATTTTTACTCTTCGCCAGCTACTTGAAACGCGTCGCACGCACCGTCGACCGACAATAACGATTTTCTTAGACTTGGAAGGTATCTTCCATTCAGTTGATTGAACAGCGCTTTTCAGTGCTCTTCCTCGAAAAGGTACGCCCCAGAAGTTAGTGAACCTAATGAGTTCATTGTATTCTCATACTTCTGGCTGCGTTAGACTTTACGGTGAACTATCCGGTCGGTTCGAAACGACCAGTGGTGTTCGACAAGGATGTCCGAAGTTTCCATTCCTGTTCAACTTCTTCATGGACGAAATAATGGAGAGTGCGTTGCAAAAGCTTCAGGATGTAGGCGTCGAACTAGGAAATAGTGGAAAGCTGTGTGACCTAGATTACGCGGACGACGTTGTCTGCTTGTTCGAATCTACGGAGCATGCTCAGCATACACTAGATAATCTCGCAAGAGCTGTAGCTCCATTTGGCATGAGCTTTGCAAATTCAAAGTGCAAGGTGATGTTACAAGACTGGACGTCAACAATTCTGAGCTTGATGCTCGATGGGGAGGTGCTGGCAGTTGTCGACCACTTCACCTACCTCGGTAGCCGCGTGACGACGGATGGGAGCACAGTAGTAGAAGTGAGTACGCGAATATACAAGGCTCGAGCGGCGTACGCTGGACTGAAGAACTTGTGGCGCCGACCTGATATTTGACCGTAACTGAAAGGTCGTATATACTGTACCGCAGTGCGTTCAGTTTTGTTGTATTGTTGCGAGACTTGGAGTCTGCGTACTGGAGACATTCGTCGTCTTGAGGTTTTCGATTATTGATGTTTGCGTAGTATCGCTAAGATTGGGTGGAATAGCCGAGTAAGCAACGATGAGGTCAGAAAGCGAGTATTGGGTACTAATTCAGAGAACGTTCTGTCACAGCGTATCCAGCTTAGTAGACTTCGTTGGTTGGGACACGTGTTACGTGTGGCAAACACACGTCTACCATACCGTGTCCTATTCTCCGCCCCTCCTCAGGAGTGGAAGAAACCACGTGGAGGTCAACAAATGACGTGGCAACGAGGAGTGAGAATGTACCGCGAACTTAGGAAAAGTAGGTGCTTCACGTCTTCGTGGTTGGGGTCCAAAAGATCCGTCTACCAGTTGGCTGGAGACACTGAAGGATATGGCAGCGAACCGCGAGCAGTGGCGATCGTGTTGTCACTTTCTGTCGAATCAGAATGACTGGTCGATGTGTGTTTGTACAGTTAGACTGTGTATTCCGTGTGTAGGCTACTAGGGCATTCTTTCCATTTCCCACCCCTGTAGGTCCACTCCCTCTCCATCTTGTGCGTTCATGCTTTCTAATTCAAAGTGCAACCTGGTGAGAAAGGCAGTGGTCAGTGGGGCTTGCCCTACTGTTTAACGCTGTACGATGATGACGATGATATTTAGGTCTTCGTGAATGTGCCGACTGATACCGACACCCCTTTGTGCCATTCTATCACAATCTTGAATGGTTTCAAACAAGTATCCGCGCTGCCGGTGTTCTCATCCTTTCCAAAGGACCTAGTTCGGGTCGGGCAGTTTACTTTTCTCATTGAGACAGCACTAGTTTCCGAATGTCACTGGCAATTGCAAAATTTCACTCTTATTTTAGTGGGGGTTCGTCGAAATTTGAAGAGGTGCGATGGGTGTATATTTTATGTTCACATCGTCGTCGGAATTGCAGTAGCTCAGTTGTCCGCTACTATTATGTCCTGCGTAAACTGAACCTATATTAACTGAAGTTAACCCAAAGAAGCTTTGGAGCAGAGGGCTCTCAAACAGAGAAAGGAAAAGCCAGAAAACAGGTTCGAAAGTGGAGAGTCATCACGGAAAACTTTGTTGGAAAAAATGAGCGACTCATCCCGTGTATCTTTGCGCAACCGGTCATCAAAGAGGTGTATATTTGTACGGTATCTGACCGCTCGCACATTAAAAATCTTCTGGAGATGTTGAGCTTCCTACTGACGTGAAGAGCATAAAATGCCACAGAGTGAGGCTTTGGACCGAGACCAATGCGCTAAAGCCGTGGCCCCTGCTTATAGTCTCCAGCAGCACACAAAGCAGTTCCGTCTTTCTAGGCCAGACACTGGGAATTTAGCACATCACAGGGATGTTCGGGAAGGGAGAGGCCAAGTGCTGTTTGAGCTAAAAAAGCCTGTCCCCTCGGAGACCAAGGTCAAAGGTGAGAAGGCCCAAAGAGACACAATCAAATAGGAGGACTTGACTGAGGGAGCAGCTGTATGGTACAAAACTTCCTGTAACCCAGGAGACAATTAGGGGCAATTATTGACTACAGCGAATAGATCAGCGGCTGCCGCTCTCATGGAGACACGGAAAAAGTAGGAGGAAAGTTCTACGCAACCTCTGAGTTACGCCGCCTAAGGAATGAATGGAAAGACGGTAGGCTGGTTGGGGGCAGTCCTTGTCGTGAAGGATGTTTATATTTAGTGAAAGGTCCCGTTTATACTAGTATCAGCAGACATATAAGTTACCGCAAGTTGCTTTCGTCTAGACCGGTGGCCGGTGCGGGCAATGAGTCTATCAATCACCACAAATAGATGGAAACCCAGATTGTGAACTATTCCATCTTCTTCAGACTGATCGGAGTCGTTTATAGAGCTCTTTCTTACTGGGAGATGTGAATCTGTCAGAAATGAACTGGGACTCTGAACCACCGGGAAACTAAGGCATTCCATCTTACCTCTACACCCGGCCCGGTGGTGAGGTTCAGTTAGCCCTCCGCACAAATACACATTAGGGGCAACCATCAACTTGCACACAACTGAGCGAAAATAGTTAGGTCAGATTCCAAGTGCATAATCGACTTTTTTCAGTTTTCTTGCCGGAAAAAGAAAACAGCCACGGGGACCGCAAACTTTCAGTGACAAGCTGATACTGGGCTGAAATAACGCAATGGCACAGATGTGGAGTATGGGCAAGGACTATCGGTTAAAAACGAACTGATCCGCTGCTAAACGTGGGAAGGCTGATACAGTATCTTCGCGGAGCCTACACATGCTAAGTAACCATCGCATCGATTCACAAGGTCAGGGCTCAAGATCATTATCGTTGATCGGAATACGGGAAACCTGGGGCACCCAAATAAAGTGACCATTGCACAAACGTCACAATACTCTCCTATTTTCTCCACCAAGCACCAGCGAAAGCAGGTAAGATCAAAGTGGGTAATTTTCCGACAATTCCAAACTTCAGTGTGACTTCAGCACGCCAACAAGTCATTGTCCAAACCTCCAAGAACGGGACCCAGATGTGACGGGCGTGATGAAAAGGATCAACAACAGCATACTTTACAATGTATCAAAACTCTGTCTAGCCTCAGACGGCACTTGACAACTCGGGTGGGCCCAAATGGGCAAGAAAGCACCGGCGCTTACTGATTTCTTCACCGGTATCCAGATCATCGCTCTTCGCATGTATTTTCGGAGCATTAACCTGATGAGTGTACCTCATCATAACCCGACTTAAACCACGTCAAGTTTAGCGGAACTGACTGACAAGCAGAAAGATGTTAATCTAGTGCAGCGGAAGACTAATCAAAGTCATAAACAATCACATGTCTAACCTACACAAAAGGACCACGCTGCACAAACACAAATCCGTCAGATAAATAAAATTTGAGCTTGTGCTCCAACGACCACAATCAAAACTTCCGTCCAGTTACTAACCATGGCAAAAACTCAAGAACAAACAAGATGGGCCGTAAGTTACTAGAACAACTACTCGCAACCTCCAAAAATCAAATATTTTCCTACATCTTGCCACCATCACCCATGCGAACTGCAGCCCATGCCTATCTTCTAAGTCCACTGGCTCCTATGACAAACATAACTCACTGTGACAGCCAAACTTCCCGGGTTACAGACCTCCTTTTTTGACTTTCTTGCAAGGCGCTTACATACTCGGTCCTCTAAAGTTTCTAAAATGAATCTGCTGGCAATGGTATCCTTCTCCTTTCTCTGCGAAAGACCCGGGAGGAATCCCGACAGCCAAACCTCGTTCCCTTGTGGAAAGCTAACAGAAGCTTGCTCGAAGTCAATACTTCAAGGATTTGCAACCATTTATCGCTGTCACGAGGAGCAATCGTCCAGGATCCTTTCTGCTAACACCAACAAAGTCACTGCACTTTCTCCCGTCAAGCAATAACCATATGTGACTGAATATAGCACATCCGATGCCAAGCATATCAAAAGTTCCCAAACTCCGCCCCAATGACAAGCATCTGTCTGTCCGAACCAAAGTAAAGGCGGAGGAGCTGATAACGCTGAGGCCCAATAGACTATTTCGCATTCGTCTTCGAGGTGCGTAAAGAAACCCCATATATGGGATCATTCACGACACACTGATGTATCGAGCCATCATACACCCCGACGCACACTCACCTACATTGTACTCGTTATAGCACCTGGTCTCCGTCAAGCACGTTATAGTGCTCACAGCCTTTCGTTGACGTTACAGAAGGTTTTTTCCAATAGGTGGTGATAAATGCGATTCCATTGTACTTCGAGACACACACACACATACCCGATGCACACTATGTCCCATAACCCCTTTCAAACGTATGACGGTGTTTGTAATTTGTTTTCGTTGACGTTACTGAAATGTCTTTTGCATATGTGGAAGTAGCGGCAACATCATACACACACACCTACGCTAGCACGTACAGCCAGTGCATGACGGCCCTTCTAAGGACAGCATCTATGTTCCCACTTCACGCCCGCCATCGGTCGGTTGTTCTCGTGGAATATGTAGGATAGCCTCTCGTCTATGCGGCCAACGGATTAGGCGCGACCATGAGTAGAAAGTTGAGGACAAGTTTTTGGCACGCGCGTTGATAGCAGGGCCTAGGTTGGTAGGAAGAATCAGTATCTTAATACCAAACTTTTGACTCGGCTAAGGATTCGGAAGGATTTTTGTGGGAGGTGTAACAACCAGTCGTGAAACATCCCCCTAAAACCTTTGCAGTTCCACGGTTTTCTTAACATCACTCCCTTGCTTACACTATTGACTTGTCTTTGCGCATTGCTTGTTTTTGTGGATCAGTTGTTGTTTGTTCGCATCCAGAGCGCTACTTTGTCATATCCTTGTGCTGGACCTGCATGACGCACGTGCTCCTTGATCGCAGGCCGCAATTCGGTTTCTCGTTTGTTGAATCCTTGTGATCTCATTATTGAGTTTTGTATCTTTTTGGTGTCATGATTCATTTACTAATCTAGTATCGTAGAATATCACGGATAATCGCCTTTTGATTTCGGGATCCGTTGTGAATTTAGCTCAAAGGAGTGTAACATGCCCTTCGAAAATATGTCCATCAGCTGCTCTCCCCTCTACAGTCTAGAAACGCCAACGAATTTACCACAGAACTTGGGAACAGCCAAATTGGCCCGCAGTTTCAAAACAATTTTCAAAATCAACTCAGTGGCTCTGTGCACATTTGTCGAGGTAATGGGATGTCTAGCTTCCTCCAGAATGTTGGCCAGAATCGGCCAGTCACTTAGAATGGGAATATATTTTCGTGCACTACTGTGCGCAAGACATCCCCTCGAGCCACTGCCCTTTCCAGTAAGTCCATTTTCGTATTAACCCATTCTGGCAACGACTTCACAGTTCGCTTACAACCATTTCTTACCTGCTGAACTATTACATTACACTTTTGCAATGACTGCCCTCTTTGCCCTTTGAAGATAATAAGAGGGCACCGCTTGTATCACTATATCCGCGAAATACTTTTCTCAAGGGTGGTCCAGGATGAATGGAGCTGGAATTAAGGCTTAAATAAGCCTTAGCTTATTGCAGTTCAGGTAGCGCTCCGATAAGAGTTTCACCTTTGGATTCAGCTACTCCCGAGGACCACAAAATCTTTCGCCTTAGTACCACAGTTGACGGTGATTTTCTTCCGGTTACGTCCTTCGGAAAGCCAGGTCAGCCGTATTCTCTTTTCATGGCTCGCGTCCCCTTTGCGTGAGCATTGAGTGAGCACTTATTTTGGACATTTGGTGGGTGACGAAAATGGTGCGGCTTCCGCTATCTCCCTTCATATAACAAAAAACGACGATAGAATCAGTCCAAAAGTAAACCTCACGAAACCCCATATCAGCTTCCTTTACGATTTCTGCTAATCATATTTCAGCAACAGCCGCAGTATACTCCAACCTTGAAATGGAGGCTATCTTTCGAGGAGCCACAAGTGGCTTAGCAAACACAAGTGCGCCTCTTGGCTCCGATTTGTTGGATGCAAATCCAGAATGGGACAATACTGAGTAGCCCACTTTAAAAGCCTCACAAAAATAAGTGCAATTTAACATCCGCATCCGCTTTCAAAATGTCATGTGCTAACCATCGTGCTACCCTCAACAATTCGGCCTCGTTCACAATCCTCTTCGTTTTTTCTCACTTTGCTTCAGTATTCAAGCTCAGTGGTTTATCCCAGTCAGTTTTCTTCAGGCGAGTACCTTAAAACTCCTGTTTCTTGGGTGAAATGAGCGGACTGGCTTCATCTCAAGGATCCTAAATCATGGCCGGTTTTGAGAAAGACTTTCCCGCCGTTAGTCTATCCTTGATGTAGACGTTGCATTCTGAGACGTCTGCCCAATATGTGAAGCCAAATCCAAAGTTCTTACGGCGAACTATCGTTCCTCATCGATGAGTTCATAGCGCTTTTCCTTCCATCAACCGTAATTACACTCAAAACCTCTGGCTCACTGCTCAGCCACTTGGGTACCCCAAACTGACTAAGACTGAACAAGCCAAACCATCCCTCCATCAAACACAGTGCTCTGCGGCATCACTAACAGAAATTAAATGTCCTCCGATATAAAAATCCTTAAAAACCACTGGTGATATAGCCGAAGGGGAACTGGTGCCCAAATATAGTAGCTGTTTCCTCTAGATCAAAACCCCCACAAAATAGTGACCAGACTACTCCAAAGGGATGCACCTCAGATCTGAATTCCTTCACTTAAGCAGTATTACCAGTAGACGGCCACGGAAGCCGATGGGCAGTTTGGTCCTCTTCGGGTACCTTTAATCGCAGGAACATATCTTCAACATCAAAGCTCAAGCTCACAGACTCCTGACAAAGTTGCAAAGAAAAGGTATCAAACTCCTAGCCAAATTGGAACCCCACAAAGAATGCGCACCTAATGCTCCCCCTGGAACTCTTCAACAAAAAGACAAACGGGACCTCTACGGGTTTTTCGGGACCTAGTACGGCAAGGTGTGGGAGACACCACCCCACTCGACTGCCATGGGCTCCCCTGAAAAGGGTGTAGAATATTTTCATCCAAAGGCACTCAGTTACAGCAGAATACCTAAATTGAAGTTCTGGACCTTCGAAAAGCCCATCTCCTAACAGCTCCAAAAGATAAAGAGCAGCCATTCGATCGCTAGTTTCGACTAGACTGTCACCTCTCCAGGGCACAACAACTCTACCGTATCTGTACTCAGGCTCTAAAGTCTTCTCCATAACTTCGCTGGCCCTGTCTTTCTCCTTAGACGGGGTTGTTCCCAACGGATCACTGCCAGCAAAAACTTTATTGTGAGACTTTCGCAGGTTATTTTCAACATCTTGCGGGCTGCCAGCGGGGTACTTTCTAAATTTTCCCGATCAACTATTATTCAACCAACCTCATGTGAGCCGGCGTAAAGGGGTGTGGTCAACACGAGGGTCTCTTTTGGAATCCTTTCGCTGCTCTGAAACCGGAGCGCGTAATAAACATCTAAGCCAGTTGGCACGCCGATTGCTCGGTCCGAAAAGACTGTCAATTCCGCCCCTGATCAACGGCCCATTTACACAAAAACGTTTAGCTAGTTGTCTTGGCCTGCGCATCCAGCTCTGATGGAACTGTATAGACCCTTCAATACTGATCATCTCAATATCGTCCAAAGAATTTAAGTTGAATGAAACCCTTTCTCAAAGTTATATGGTATTGTGATACTTGTGTGTTTCTCTACTGGGATCAAGACACATGCACAAGACATGACCACGGAGTATAACTTATCTCAGCGGTACGAAGTATTCGCATGTTTCGAAGGTCGAGCTTGTACATCCAAGGAAGAGTACGATAGGACCAGACAGTGTTTAAATTAACGAAAGTGGGAACGGTCAGCGCGGGAAAAGCAAGGAGGTCTCGGGAACGGTGGCGGGGTGCAGTGGCTTTTAGGGTATACTAGAAGTAATTGTTGAGCCAGTGCGTGAAGTCGTTTCATATCAAGAATGCACTTTGCGGTCCGGTGGAACTGTTATGGTGGCTTGTCACCCCGGTAACACTAATGTAGCCGCAGTGGAGTGCAATGTTAGATGCTCCACATGGCATCGGCCGGCGTGAGTTTAAGCTTGAACCTTGGTCGTCCAGCTTGGAAAGCAGTCCAGTCCAATCAGTCTGAATAATTTAGTCAGTGTGGTACTCCGAGAGCAGAGCCTAGTGGACCGATGGCTAGCTAGGTAACTGGCACAAGCTGAAAGGAGACCGGAGTGTTCGAGTAAAGCTAAGCTATCTCTCCTGCCAGACCTTAAATATTAGCTAAATCACTAGCCACCAGAAGGACATCCACACTAGCGCCGAGCAGCACACTAATGCATAAGGACCTGTTCGGACCTTCGATAATGACCGATGCGATCCCGAAGCTCCTTTCCGCAGTGGGTAGTCCCCGCAGCATCAAGGCCCCTATTTTAGACCTAGTAGCGAAAGAATTGCTACCTTATTACTACCGTGCGAGTAGGATAATAATGTGAGTAGGTTCAGGGGATTACATTCCAGTTTTTGCAATTGTATTCACTATTATACGCTGTACAACACAAATGTTGTGTTTACACAGCCTCATCGAAACTGCAATCCACAGGCCTCAGTTTGGCCCCTACCGGTACCCTGCCCCACATACTAGTGCATGCTCCTGATGCATACTGTTTCACTGTCACAGAGACCGGCCAAAATCCTCGAAGGCATGGTAGCTTCTGCGAGCTGACTGATTTTGTCGCAGTGCTTTTCTCAACTGATGGCCAAGGGTAACAGACTGGCTCGCGTCGGCTGAAGCCTAACTGGAACCCGTCTTGTTTCCAGCTACCTAGTATACCGTATGGCCGCCAGGCAGAACTCTTTCAAAGGGATCATAATAAACAAACCGCTGTTTACGGGTACGTATTTCCCAGTCGGCGTCACAACCTGAGGCTACTCACCGACAGACCATAAGCCAAACATTACTACACTACTAAACGACGTGCATCGTTTTCTGCCGATGTACCTCGCCAGTGAATGATGAAACTCCCGGCTCTATAATACACCCTTTGCACCACCGGAAGAACATACTCAAGGTATAATGCTTATCTCCAGTAACAGTCACCTGCTGATTATCCCCGGATCCCTTCCTTAATGGCCCGACTACTCAGCAGGACCACTGAAATAGAAATATGTTTCACCTTGCTGAAACTCTTCTCTGTCAGCTTCAAATGATCAACAGCCATGCAAGGACACTTATTTTATTATCGAATGGTCCAGGGACGGTGGTGTCTTCCTCCTTCCCAAAGAGTATTCCCATGGTAGGCAGAAACACCCAAAACACCGAAAGCCCTCCTCCGCTTACAATGCTCGGTATTAACGCAGAAAGGTCCACGAGGCTCAGAGGAAAAATATATTCCTCATTTTGGTGGTGTGTTGAGGCCTGAGCCTAGACAAACATGTTTCGCTATTCTCTCTGGTACAATAAATCGCCCCCCGGCGTGGTTTTCTGCCTCGTAATTATATCTTAACGTCTAGGGAGTCTATCCCTCTTCCACAAGCTGCGGATTCTCATCATCTGGATGATGGTGGTTAATCATCTTGCATTTGTCTCAGCGCTTAAGGGGATACTGCTTCTTTTCATACCCTAGTAACTTTGCGTACTTCAATCCGGTGTTACCGTCTGCTTGCTTCACAACAGCTTGCTTTTTTCAGTGAACCTGAGTACCAGTAATCGATTATTTTCTGAATCATCTCTCCAAGCGTTGTACCATCTGCATTCGAAGGCGACGTTTGCTTCAAAAATTCCATGTTCGGTTGATTCTTCACCATTGCTTTTAGGCTAATTCAAAGCTAACTCTCTTTTACCAAGTGAACCGTTGTCACTTTGCTATAATGAAAGGCTTTCCAACTTCGTTCTTATGTTGCTGAATCGTGAATTGCCTGCTTTTGAAGCTTTTGAATATCTTATTTTATTAGGTAATTTTGTACACTTTGATCCCGCTTTCATACAGGCATCTCAGACAAGACCGAGAAAAATACCGTGATTGAGATCATTGAGGGATGCTCGGTTAGGAAAATTGTACCCACTATAGTGTTCTATCTTTTGTAGTACCTCATAGTGCCATGTACCCATCCACGAGCCACCCTTCTCACTTCTTCACCCAAGGGATTGCTGGATGGAAAAATTATTTTATAGCTGCTGCGTATTTTGCTTTATCATGTAACTTGCTAGACGTGAGATCACTTACATTGATCTTTGGGGGCGTACGTTCTGTGAGCCCCAGAGTGGTTGATACAGGTTGATGAACAGTTCCCTACCATCGGCGGCGTTACCTTGGAGGAAGGAAACACACTGATTCGTGTGGCCTTTGAGCCAGCGAAGATCTACATCTATGGTGGTAATATAAGTGTTGCTTCAAATTCAATGAATAAGCGCCCATATACTAATTCTGCTCCATTGAGGGGGGTCTAAAAGGTTTCCATCCAACTCCCGCTAATTTTCTAGAGAAGCCACGGGAAACGTGTGCATTGTTGATGACGGCATGGGACCCCTTAGGGTACCAAACTGCTGCATTAGCTCTTGGAGCTGCCCTATTATTGGGGCACCCCTGGACTCAATGGCACGTGTTAGTCTATTGAGCGAGTCAGTTGCTTGATGGAACAGACTGAGTCTTTTTCCAGTTGGCGTTCTACGGGGTATCTGATGGAGGTGGATGAAGCTGAAAAGGTTGCATAGTAACGAGGTCGAAAGTGAATCCATTGTACTTATATAACACATCGTTTTCAGGAAGTAGCGTAATAAATGTGGACGAAAACAGATCTGCCGTTCGCTTCGTTTTGTGTGTAACGTGCGTAGCCGACGTAAGTACTTACCGGTGGTAACGAAATCCGTGGTTACCTGACCAACCTACTGACAGCGCTTGTTTCGTAATGCCGATGGGGGCTTGTTTGGCATATCCAGATGGGTTGTGTCACGCATTTCTTACTTGAATTTTTTCTGTTGCACTTTATTTGTCCCCATCTCCACCCTCGGCGGAGAGTTAACTCGGACGCTTCCTGCAAAAAGCCATTGCCTGCTCCTGACAAAAGTTGGCTTAATGAGCTCACTTTCAGGGTTAACCTGTGGTTATAGTCAATGGACGGTAGCAGTTCATCCAGGTGTTAAAGTTGTACTTCCCGTGCAAGCCGAAGTAGACAGAAGGGATTTAATTCAGCCGGTTGAAGCTAGTCCCCCCGGGTTAGGGCCCGAAGACTTGTAATACGTAAGCTCTTTTGTCAAGAAGTAGCAACCAAGACTAAGAGATGATGCATGCATCTTCCATGCTGTCTTCTATGAGGTCAACAACAAAGGAAGGAAGCTATCTGAAATAAGGAGAAGAGGTGGAATAAATATTTTCGTGTACTAAGCAGTCAGTGGAAGAGAGAATTCGAGAGTAGATAGATCTTTTGCTGCCTGATTTAATGGTATCAAACAGTAAACAAAATCTGACGCCTGAAGCTCAGCCGAGGTTACAGCGACCTCCGTCAGAACACTCTCTGGTCCAAGACGGCAATAATCCCGTGGAAGCACTTGCATCTTGTTTGAAGTCCTAGGTGTGCTGAATCCGATCCTAGCTCCATTGGCAGTTGTGGCAATATAGGCCGCGGTGTTTTAAGAAGATTATCGACATATGCGGGTTGAGTTTTGATTATATGCAGTACTCCCATAGTGGTCGCTCATAAGCCCCTGCAGTACCGTCCCTTTTTGCTAAACCTGACGGTGTCAAAAATAGCCAGAGTTGATTGCATTGTTACCTTCGTTTTTATGTGGCACAATGTTTGCAATTGGCGTATCTTCGGTAGTCGCCATCGCCAAGGTATCTCTCTCATACCCACCAAACTGTTCCATAGTGTCCTTGGGAAAATATGGATAGCTTTCTTCAAGTCTCTGCAAGTAAAGCCGCATATGACGATTTTGGAATGCAAGCTTGGCATCTGGACCTAGAGGATTACGACGGAGCCGGAACTTGATTAATCCCATAGAAGTACGCCAGATGCGCAGGGACACGCAATTTTCCTTACCTAGGTATCGAGTGACTGCAGAAGCCGTACTTTTGCACGTTGCTCACCATCGGAAAACAGCCACCAATGAGAATGAGTCGTACTGTTTTTTTCTTGTAGGGACCGCACCCGTGTTATTTATGCCGAGTTTGTGCCACAGATACGGACGCACGGGTGTGGGGAATGCTCATCACTGAAGGACTTCGTCGCGCATTGTTCAGAGAGACGAGTACAATCATACCTCAGTCGGCCCTATGGAGAAAAACGCGTTTCACAAGAGGTTCCTTCGGGTTGGCATCAACAAGTAAAAATACTGGTGCCACAAACCAATGTATTGTCAAATTAACGCAAATAATGGAAATAGTATTATTTTTAAAATATCTTCTTAAAAGTTTCTTCCATTGATTCCGTTGTATTTCAGCTGGTGTCAAGGGCTCCACAATACGAGGAGAAATGGTGAAAAATTGCTGTCATAATTTATCTTGCTGAAACCTAATTTTTGCAATACGAGACCTATCATATGAGGTCGGGCTTTTGGAAGGGACCGCAGGCTAATTCCACCGAATGGTGCACGCAGAGTTTCGGCTACTTTATTCAAGTGTTCGAAAATATATTGTGAATGTGTTATACATTTTGTGGCTGCATGTGTTAATGTCTTGCAAACCCTGATTTGGGAAATAGGACTGCATACTTATCGGTTAGTATGATACCTGCAAAACATGCGTGAATCTAATTTTGTGCCTAATAGGTAGTTATAACCCTTATAAGCCTCTTGCAAGCCCACGAAAACACTTTCACTGTTAGTGTGAACAGGGTCTGCTTGTGTTTCGCTTGTGCGTAGAGACTCATTCCCAAGTCTCATGGAAAGAAAACTCTGTACAGTGAAAAGTGAGACCGATGACTTAAACTCAGACAATTCCTGAGACTGCATAACAAGGGCGAGTTCAAACCCTATGGAACATTTTGTGCCGTATGAATGGCTTGTTTCTGCAGCTAACCCCCAGCTGGATGAAAACGAGCCTTCTAATTTGGTTAGTAACGAGTCACTCATTTAATATTCCGGTTTCTCCCATAGCGATAAGGAGATGACAAATATAGCTGAATGTTCATGGCAAGGTTGACAGGGTTTATCTCTTAAATGAATACACAGGAAAAATCCACCGTACCTGGTTTTAGTGAATGTATGACGGTCACTTAAGTAGCCATATTGACAAAAAGGTCTATTTTATAGCATTCCCTATATTACTTGGTGGAATGGAAACAGCTGTGGGCTAGCCATCGGGACTGCCATGCGCAATGCACTTGCTGACGTAGAATTTTGCGACACTCAAGGTTCAGTGACAAAATCAGTTCATTTTCCCAAGCTTCGTTGACGGATAAACTACAGTTTTGTTACACCGTACATCGACAAGGACAAAAAGTGATTTCACGTAAATAACAAGAACAGCCTAACTGTCATGATATTTTGAGAAGCATTCTTACCATTCTAAGTTTTATGAATTGTCAGTCCTTAGTCTAGAAACCACAGGTGTTTCGGTTAGCAATATAAAACCGCCCATAAAACACAAGAACCACTTCAAGACTTGTAAAATAACAACAAGAAACCACTGTATACTAAAAACGGGTGTTGCTACTTGGCCCAATCCCTTAAAATTCTTCTAGTTTAAGCCATCCAACGACATGCCCATCAGCTTTTCCAGCTACTTAATACCAGTTGCCTGTTTTTCTGGGCTCCACCACAACTCTCCCAATGCCGTCACCTAATACTTTTTAAAAAAATGGTAACAATTAGATAGTAAGCCTCAACGTTTTACACTGTAAAACATTAGGAGTGACTACTAATTTAGCCATTCTAGACGGATTCCACTAAAAAATCTAAGCAAATTGCGCTTATCTTCGATCACTAAAGCAAAGGCGAAATATTTTCCAATCGCGAATGTGTTAATATTCGTACGCAATCCTGTCTGCCGTATCGCAAAATATGTTAGGAAAGACTCTGAGTTTAGTGAAGAATAGTTGGTGAAATACTTTGACAAGTAGTGGAGATTTAAGTGTCCCCATTTTACGATTTATTATTTGTTCTCATTATCCATGTTAGGGGTCAAATGAGACCAAATTGATTGAGATAAGGGTCATGAAGTTCTTGATAGCTCCTGTCGCTAAGTTGCTGCCGGAAGGTAGTGTGCGCTGTGAATAGTAGACCACTCTGTCAAAGTGACCATATTTAAGCCTGAGCCTGGGCACGACCACCGTTTCGTAGAGTGGACCATAGCAAAGAAAAGGGACAGCCAATCACACGAGTCCGAAAAAAGGTTTTCTAATTAATAAATACAGCCTGATCAGTGTAGTTCTAATTAGCGCGATGGTGTCTGACTCCAAACCAACCAAATGAATAAAAAGTCAGCTTTTAAGTGAGAACCCCTTTCTAGTAAACATCGTTTAAGCTAGCAATTTTGTTGTCTCAGTTATTTTTGATAGCAAAACAGAATTGTTCATTATTCTTTCAGTAAACCGAGTATCATGACGAATGTGTTCTGTGTAATGACTAACAAGTTTGCCATTTTCTTTTTGGAGGAAACGGTTCACGAATATCCGTTGAATGTCACGAAATGACACCGTGGTTACCATGATGGGAATTATAACTGATATTATCAAAAGTCCAGCCGACAAACGAGATAAACGGGTTATCTTTTCCTAACCGTGGCGGCCAAGTCTAAATTTAATGAGTTAGTGGATCAAGCAGTCAATGATAATCTCCTGTAACTGTTCTCATTTTAGTCCAGCGGGACCATGAGAGCCGGAGCGGAGTAAATCTGGGTGGACATTTTAGCCCCAACCGGAACACTATGGACCGGTGTTCGGTTGTAGACAAAAAGGGGTAGAAGGCATATCACTTAATAGTTAACCGCCGTGACATCTCTCCGTGGTCAGTATACAAGTGGGGATTAAAGTGGAAAACGTGACACCACTCAGGTGTCACTTTTCCCAATCTCCTCGCCCTTCGGAGCAGTTTACCACTGAGGTCGAAACGTCTGTCAGTCCGTCTCTTGCGAAACACGGTTATACCGGATACGGTGCGGGCCGCCGTAGCCGTTTACACACCCACACATCCCATGGTGGATATTGGGCCACAAAACCCTGGCCTTAGGGATGGTGTGCAGTTACTCTGTCCCTAGTTGATCGATTTTCTCACCGAACTTGTTCGAACAAAACATCAGCTCCAGCTTCATGTGCATGTGCGACCGTCGCAATCATCCACCGGTTACTTTTATAATTTTAGGCATTGAAAACCTAAGCACTGTGAAGTGTTTCAGGGCATGAGACGAGGTCAGACTGCCGCGCATTTGGGTCACGACATCTGTGACACCGGTCAATAAGGTGCGCAGCGAAAGCTACCAGCTGCTGATGTGCGTGTATTTGTGAGTTTGTGACCGTGTGCAGACGGTTAACTAGGAGAGATAGGCACCCAACTTTGGGCACGTGTACGGTTATGGGTGTCATGGGACCAGGACAAGAAGCCGCGGCGGGCCCACTCGATAATAGGCATAATCCCAGTTTAATCCCATGCCCGATCCCCCCTGGGTCTGAGGTTGAAAAAGTGCGTGATTCCTACACGAAATGAGGTACCTCCTCAGTATTATTCCGCACCGCTCAACCCATGCCAGGGCTTGGCTCACTCATTCCGATGGTAGGAACTACAATGAAATAATCTGAGGTTCATGCCGTTTGTTACGAAGCAGTGTACTTCATCTCCAGCTGCAGGAATACTGCTTATTCCACAGCAGAATTATTCAGCAGACTGTAAAACTGAGAGGCCTTGTAGTACATCGATGAAAGTATGCTTTCCGGGGATTCAACTCAAAGTCACATGTAATCATTCATGACCTGGCTGAAGTAGCAAACAGCCGAGAACTTCCATGGGAGATCTCAGGCTGTTACACCGTATTCATGAAATAACGATGGAGTACTCCATCTGTTGCCGGTAATTTTGTAACACTTCAGTGTTCCAACCGTCCGCTAGATTTTTGTAAATAGTACTTATTATTTATAACTAGCACAGGTGATAACCAGTGAGCAGAAAACGTTACTATCCTACGTAAATATCACTTCATAATCTGACCACGTCTATCGATAGGGAATTAAAGGCATCAGGTAGATTGTGCAAATGAGGTCTGATCATGGGCAACACTGTTTAGGCTGCGACGAATAATACCAAGCCGCAAATCTAATAATAAAATGAACCATTCTGACACTAACGGACAAATAAAATCTGTTTACACCGATCTGTCTTAGCCAGTACATTTAAAAACTGCTGCAAACAGTCAGAAGTAAGCAAGTTGCTATCGATAGTTTCTAATTATACCAATGAGGCGGTACCTTACCACTATGTTTGAAAGGTGGCTCAATAATTTCGGGCTGCAAAGTCCACTTGATTTCATGATGTTGGCCAGTGATGGTTCTCTAAGTTCATCACTAGTCTCTCGTTAGTAAGCATATATATGTGTGCTTCAGCAACCAGATGGAAGTTATTACCAGCAATTTATTTTTTGGTCACTTCGGACTTGGCAGTAAGCCCACAGGATACTTGACCTACTACACTGAACGAAAAATGCTTCGCGTCTGATGGACTTAACTAGATAGTATTTCGACTTGTCAGCCCGCAAGGATCTTTGATTCCCTCTGCATCGACCCACCACTCCTCTTTAAAGGGGCAATCGTGTGCAATATTATACTTTTCTGGCAATATAATACACAATGATCCAACCTCCAGCAAAATTTATCAGGTCAAAAAGCTTTACAGTCTGTTAGCTCTCGACGAATTGAGTAAGATAAGTGGAAGTTATCGTCCCGTGAATTCTAGCAAGCGAAGCTCATTCCCTTCTCCGACAAAGCTCCATGGCCGCCCACATACTCTGAATTACCTAACACCTGTTAATAGCCAGGCTTTGCCATCCGGTGCAATCATAATCTAGTGGGTGAAAGCGAACGAGAGAAAGTGCCGTTCTCCATAATAAAGCTGATTCCAGGTATTCCGACGACCGTTTATCATCACAGTAAGACTGTAGTTCATTCTTCTGTTCAGCGATATATCCGTGAATGGTTATTTGACTAGTTTCCTCACTAACCACCCAGAAAAACGAGTAAGTGGTATTTTCCGTTCAGCGACTCACAGCAGAGGAAACGGGTGACCCAGTATTGAGTTAAGCTTTGTAAATCTACACCAAACTGACTTCGAATATTATTCAAAAAGAAGCAGCGTCAGCAACTACTGAGTTACCAATTACTGCTGACCTCCCTTCATGTGAAAGGGAAGCACGCTTGTCATTTACAGTGAATACTTCATGAGATAATGTGGCTCTGTGAACAGCGAGCGATTGGATAAAACACTGAAGGGAACAGCATTACCATAATCACGTCTCGTTTCGAGGCTATAACCTTGAAAGAGCCCTCTTTATCCTGTTCAGTGTCCCGTAGTTATGCTGTCCTATGGTCAACTATAAAATCTGGAACGGAGAGTAGTGACTGAAATCAGACCCAACCTGGATGCAAGTGCGTTAAACAAGCTGGAGTGTTGTTTTTACTCATGACTCGTTAAATATAGCTAGGCTTGAAATCTGTGTACGGATCGAGTACCAAGAAAAGTGGGCACCTAATTTTATGATGCTCTTAGAAATGCAAACGAAACACTGATGGAGGTTCCCTCTGAGTTAACCCTAGATATCCAAATGAGGGTTTGTAGTGACACTGCTTTCTTTTCTGTCAACGGTCATCTTTATTACCATCCCATGTATAAACTCTGTCTCATCTATCTAGGCTAGGCTGTTTCCGGTTCAACTTCCAATGTGACACACTTTCATTTGAGCCCTCTATGGTCGTTTCCCACTCAGCATCCTCTGCTCTGCAGGTCCACGTAAACATCTCTACTACTGGAGGCTTTGATTTCCAGACAACCAGCAGATCATCATTCGATTTATGGCTACAGAGAAAAACCTCTCCCATACCTCGTTCACCCGTGAGCCCTGTGAGCTAAAACTGCATGGCAGTGATGCCTTACGGGAGTGAACAAAATGTATTAAAAGACAGATACGATGATAGTGCGTTTTCATAGACGTTTCCACTTGCGTTCGTTTGTTTTCGTCCCTGTCATCAGGGAAAGAAGAAATATGCTATCAGGCAAAACCTTTAGACCTCTTTATGCACAACAGACATGGTTTTCCAGAGTAGAGTAAGTGATAGTCTTTGCACATTTTATTTAATTAGAATAAAGTACGAATTGAGGGGAGGCTAACATTTGGTTGTGTTGCACATAGTAAAACTACCATAAGTTAACGTTCCCAGAGCAGTAGATCGATTCCGAGCTAGATTGGTCCTATTTTCTCGTTTTCAAGAACCACCAAGTCTAGCTAATTAATATTGGCAACGTTGGTCATTTACTTCAGGAGTAGGCTAACAGGAAATTATTTACCTTAAACTCCCCTTCCCCCTTATTTATTCCGAGCGGTTCATGATCAAAAAGTGTCTATGATCAGAAGCATTGATAGGTCAGTTTCATAAACTTCATTTGTAGAACCTGCCAATTTAGGGACAACACCTCATTCTGACGGGTGCAGCAGTCTGACGAACCAAGTAACCTGTGTCAATCTGCCTCGGCACGTTTTTTCATTCGCATCTTGGCCACCGTTAGGGAATTTGGTAGCGAGTTTCTCCACAGGTTCCAAAGTAGTTGCGCCCCGAAAAACCTCAGCCAACTACTACTTTTCCCCCTCGGAGGTGCTTGACAGCCTGTAACCGGCTATCCGTGAACAAGTGCGCATGGGGCGGGCAATACGACGAACGTTTGTGTGCCGTTCGGCAAGCGTGGGTCATTGGTTATCCAACGCAGAAATGGCAACCGTGGTCACACATCCAATGGATCACTGAAAAAATGCGGAAAACCGGGTCATGTGGGGTTAAATGACCACAGCCTGGTTCCCGTTTTCTTCGGACGAGAGAAATTGCTGACTGTCTTTGAGCCGGCAGGGTGACTTAATCTACCGCATTACAAAAGTTGCAACATCCATACTGGCTAAACGTCCCTCATCGGCTCATCTTCACACACGTTTTGACTAACTTTGGGCTGCCTCCTCCGAATCTATTCATGCGGACATCTTTGTGGTCGGCAGTCAATCTGTGCTAGGTCCACTTGTTTCTTCTTAGCATGGTCTTGTTTTCTTCCCGAGATAACTTTGCGGGCAGCTGGTATGGTGGTGGCAGGCACTGACTCAATGCAGTTTCATCTTATTACGATTTGGCTTCACTTTCTTGCTCATGTCGACTGATCGTAGGCCTCCAGTTAGCTTGAGCTGAGTTTTGGCTGCCATGCTCAGAGAACCTCTTTCTGGGCATGATTAAGCGTGCAGAATATATTCTATTCGCTTGGACCACAGGACAGGTAATTTTATCTATTCTTTTTGGTCGACTGTTCTCTGTGCGCGGAATTTTACCCAGACTCTGGCTGCATTTCGGCTGGATAGTGACTGAGTGCCACTACCAAAGGTACAACCTTCATGTACTTACATTTCAGATCACGGCCAGTACCGTAGACGTTTTAGAATAATCGAGTTTTTCACTTGGCTTCTGCATTCATCTGGGCTACTCGTTGCTTTGAGGCTCTAAGGTGCTATCCGGAAAGAGTGAGATTTATTATTCGATGCATCCAGAATTTAATACTTAATCTGACTTAACCTGGACCTGGACTTTTGCGTTTTAGTCGTTACCAACTTGCCGCAGCCTATACGAACTGATACACATCGCGAAACACTGGGTATTTGTCCGTCCGGCGAATCTCTTCGGCCACTTAAGGCAATCAGCTGGCGCGCACCGCGGCATCTTGCTCGAAACTGCCCGAGTGACGTGAACCGAAAAGACGTCACGCAAATATCTGAGTAGCTCCAGTGCATCTGTGCTTCTGGTTTAACTGTTATCCTCAAACAGTAAGGCTCCTAGGTCTAGAACTATCAATCTTAGCATGGTCATATCACTCACAGCACGATATGATTCTTTTGACCAAAACATTTTATCAGAATGCCCTTTCCCGCTGAAAACCTTAACAGCAGGGTAGAGAAAGCCACGTCGCATAGCTTCTTTTGCTTCCCTTTACAATACGGAAAGAAATGGTCCAAAAGCTGGCGCAGCTCTCGACTCTAATCTCGAACTGTCGAAAGAAAGGAACATATCGTAAGGGTAACTGTCGAAATTCAGAAGTTCAGTTCAGTTCAGTTCAGCATGCACAGGACACATAATGGCTACGGCCAATCGAGTGTCCAGAATTCCTTCGATGGTATGCACACCAGTTATGCACCCACTGTAACGAAAGTTTGAGCAATGCCTAGCCAAATTTGTAACGGATCCCGAAATCAGAAGGCGATTATCCGTGATAATTCTACGATACTAGATTATTACATGAACAATGACATAAACAATATACAAACCTCAATAATACGATCACAAGGACTCAACAACGAGAAACCGAATAGCAGCGTGTGAGCAGACAGCACGTGCGTCACGCAGGTCCTGAACAAGGATGTCTCAAAGTAGCGCTCTGGGTGCGAACAAACAACAATTGGACCAGAAAAACAACCAGTTCGTAAAGACAAGTCAATAGTGTATGGAAATGAGTGATGTTGGGGAAAACACTGAATCGCGAGGGAAAAAGGGGGATTTTCCACGACCGGCTGTTACACCACCCACCAAAATCCTCCTGGATCCTTAGCAGAGTCAAAGGTTCGGTATAAAGGTACTGATTCTTCCTTCCTTCCCAGGCCCTGCTGTCAGTGCGCGCGTCTAATGCTCGTCGTCAACGTTCTACTACTGGTCGCGCCTAACCGATTGGCTACATAGACGTGAGGCTAGTCTACATCTTCCACAAGACCAAATGACCGATGGCGGGCGTGAAGGGTCACATAAATGTTGTCCTCGTAAAGGGCCGTCCTGTCCTGGAAGTACGTGCTTGAGTGTGTGTGTGAGTGCGTGTGTGTGTGCCGGGGGTACAATGAAATCACAGGTATGACTACACATCAAAGGAGGACTTTCTGCAATGTCAACAAAAGACCGCGTGGCAAGAAAACGAGTCAAATGTAGCATGTGTGTGTGACCTGAGCTCCGCTACTTCCACATATGCAAGGGTATTCGGTTACGTCAAAAAAAGGCAAACAAAGAACACTGTCACATGTTTGGTGGGTTTACGGAATGTAGAGTGCGTCTTGCATGTGTGTATGTATCGGGATATACAATGGGATCGCATTCATCAACACATATCTGAAAGAACCTTCCGTAGTGTCGAAGAAAGACCGCGAGCACTGTAACGTGTTTGCCAGAGACCGTGTGGTATATATGGTGTTTCTTTATCCGCCTCGATGACTGGTGTGGAAAGGTTTACTAGGCCTCAGGGTTATCAGCTCCTCCGTCTTCGCTCTCGAGTAGGTTAATACTGCGTATTTCACGAATGAGCACTCCGTTAGCTGTCTTCACCTTCACCGTTCTTATCATTCCGTCAGTGCCTTTGATGGTTTCCGTAACTACTCCCAAAGACCAAGCGCTGAAATGTGCGCGTTCGTCGGCGATCATAACCACGTCCCCAACTTTGAATGGTCTTGTTTTGGCCAGCCACTTCTGTCGAGTCTGCAAAGCCGGTAGGTACTCCCGTAGCCATCGCCTCCAGAAGACCTTGGCCAGATAGTTCGCTTGCTTCCACCCGTGGAGGTAGCTCCCACGAAGGTTTACCGGCCCTTGGAAACCCTCGTTCGACCTTAACGTCAATAAGTCGTTTGGGGTGAGTGCCAGGTGGGTGGGGTCGCCGTTCATTACTGGAACCAGGGGGCGGTTGTTCAGGATTCGCTCCACCTCAGTTATGACGGTGTTCAGCGTCTCGTCGTCAGGCGGGTGCTGCTCCATGTTTGACAGCAATATCCATCTGGCGGACCGGATCATGCGTTCCCATACGCCGCCTCGGTGACTGGCCTGTGGGGGGTTGAAATGCCATCGTATGCCGTAGGCCACGGTTCGATCCTGCAGTTCGTCTCTGTTTATATTCTTGTACCAACGCTGCAATTCACGGTGAGCGCCCACAAAGTTCGATCCACTATCTGAGTATATATCGGCCGGTACGCCTCTTCGGTTGATAAATCTTTGCAAGGCCCGTAGAAACGAATCGGTCGTCATCGAATGTGCGACTTCTAGGCGTACCGCACGTGACTTCATGCACGTCATGATACATCCGTATCGCTTTTCTAATCTTTTCCCGCACTTGATCCACAAGGGCCCGAAATAGTCCAACCCGGTGTCACTGAACGGCCACCAGCCCGTAGTCACCCTGCATTCTGGTAGTGGGGCCATGAGTTGTTTGCCTGCTGTGGCATTGCGTCTCCTGCATTGCACACACCGTCGGATTACGCGTTTTACAGTCTCTCGTCTTCTCAACAACCAAAGACGCTTTCGGATGACGCTCGTCACGTGACTTTCCCCGGCATGTCCCTCCACGGCGTGGACGTGTTGAATCATTAGCTCTACTACAGGTTGTCTCGCAGGCAGCAGTATAGGATACTTTGTGTCGAAGTTCAGGTGTGCGTTGGTCAACCTACCATCCACCCGCAGCAGTCCGTTGATGAGTTTGGGGTTTAAACGCTTCAGCTCGCCTCTTGGAGATGGTATGTCTTTATTGGTCGGCCTCACTTCTTCCGCCCTCTTGAGTTCTCGGGCAAAAGCCTCGCGTTGTATCATTCTGAAAATATCGTACTCTGCCGCTTGTAGCTCATCGGGACCTATCGGGCCGACCGGTATCCGACCTGAGGGCCGTAGCCCTTTCATGACTAGTAAATTTCTCTTGAACCTGGTTAACCAAACTAGCGAACGAAGCGTCTTCATCCAGGAAGAAAACCTGACCAGTCGCGATAGAATGGATAACGCTTCGACGACGTTGGTTGCTATCACTACGCCTTTGATCTCCAGTTCCACTTCCGTAGGGGGTTTTAATTCGAACACGGGCCAGTCCTGTTTGGGCAAGTGCAGGAAGTTTGGCCCTCTCGTCCACGTGTCCAGTTGCCTGAAGTTGTTCGCACCTCGGGAGCACAGGTCGGCCGGATTATCGCCAGACCTGACATGACTCCACTGGTGCGTGGCTGATTCATCGTGGATAATCGTGAGCCGGTTAGCAACGAAAGTACTAAACCGGCTCCGGACGTTGTTGATATAGTAAAGTACCATCGTTGAATCCGTCCAGAAGCTCACCGACCAAATGTAGAGATCGAAACATCTCTTCACAGCTTGCACCACCCTGACTGCCATCACGGCTGCGCTGAGTTCAAGGCGTGGGATTGAGACCGACTTCAGTGGAGCAACGCGGGCTTTGGCGAACAGGATCCTCGTGGTATATTGTCTACCTCCTGCGCACCATCGTCCGTACACCACAGCTCCATAACCGACTTCGGATGCATCGGAAAAAGCATGTAGTTCTCCAGTCCGTGTCGCATGGCCAGGAGTCAAACATCGTGGGATTCTTATGTCCCCTAATTTCTTCAAGGTGTTCAAAAATTCTTCCCAGTCCAGCCGGTCCCCTCGGTCCAGTGACTGGTCCCAATCAACTTTCTTACGGCACAGCCGCTGCAGCAAGATCTTTCCGGGTAGCAGCCATGGTGAGACGAAACCGAGCGGGTCGAACAAACTTGAGACGGCAGATAGTATGCCACGACGGGTTATTGGCAGCTCGGGAACGTTTAGTTCGAAAACAAAATCGTCCGTTTCCGCGTCCCATTGTATCCCTAAGGTGCGCTCGATAGGAAGTGCAGAGCCGTCCAAATCTCTTACCCTTTCGGCCTTCTCGTGATACGGGATGACCTTCAGCACTTCTGAAGCGTTCGACATCCATTTAGTTAGATGGAAGCCGCCCTCTTCCAGCAATCTCGTCAGACCCCTGAACTGCTCTAGAGCTGATTCCACATCATCGAATGACCCAAGGTAGTCGTCGACGTAGAAGTTCCTGCTGACGCTTTCTACCACCGTCCGATGTACCAGATCGCCATGTTTGTTCGCTGATTCTCGGAGGGCGTAGTTGGCACAAAATGGTGACGATATGGCTCCGAAGGGGTGGACGGTCATCCTATAATTCACCACTGCGTTGTCCCGGTCGCTCCCTTCCCACCACAGGAAACGCAAAGCATCTCGTTCCTCTACCGGAATCTTCACCTGATGGAACATTTCCCTAATGTCAGTAGACAAAGTCACTTTACCCACTCTGAAACGGCACAAAACATCGATCAGTGGTGTGGTCCAGTCAGGCCCCTGTAGTAGGCGATCGTTTAACGACTTGCCCTGAAACTTGGCCGCACAGTCGAAAACCACGCGCAGTTTATTGGGTTTCTTAGGGTTGATAACCGGATGGTGAGGCAGGTACCAGATACCCCTTTTGCTGTCGGTGTTAACAGGCACCTTTTCAACGTAACCGAGGGTCTCGTTTCGCTTCATCAAATCCGCGTTTCGTTCCCACAGATTCTGGTCTCGAATGAAGCGTTCTTTTAGTCGTAGTAATCGTTGGAGAACATAATTTCTGTTGTCAGTCCACGGGTCGACCGGTGTGCGCCATGGGGGGTGGAACCTCGAGCTGTGTTTTGAGGCCTCTAGTGCCTTGCCGCACCATTTGTAGAGCGAAGTGATCCTCTTGAGACAACGTCGGTCTTTCGTCTCCAATGTCATGAAACTCCTTCTCATACAGCCGTTGCATATGATACTCTATGCGGTCCGTTTCGGCGGATAAGTAATTCACGGAACCGCGCACCCCTACTGGACCGTATAACACCCATCCCAGAGCCGTGCGTACGGCATAAGGTGCCTGGCGGTCGCCCACTCTTTGGTCAAGCACCCAATGCGCCTCTGGCACGTCGCAGCCGATGAGGAGATCAACTTCATCATCTTCCCAGTCTGTAACAGCCGGTCGTGGAAAATCCCCCTTTTTCCCTCGCGATTCAGTGTTTTCCCCAACATCACTCATTTCCATACACTATTGACTTGTCTTTACGAACTGGTTGTTTTTCTGGTCCAATTGTTGTTTGTTCGCACCCAGAGCGCTACTTTGAGACATCCTTGTTCAGGACCTGCGTGACGCACGTGCTCTCTGCTCACACGCTGCTATTCGGTTTCTCGTTGTTGAGTCCTTGTGATCGTATTATTGAGGTTTGTATATTGTTTATGTCATTGTTTATCTTAATAATCTAGTACCGTAGAATATCACGGATAATCGTCTTTTGATTTCGGGATCCGTTGCAAATTTGGCTACGCATTGCTCAAACGTTCGTAACAATACGCAATAGATCTATTTGGAACGAGGAAAAATCACGCAAAATGCCAAGAAAAGGATCAAAAGCAGTCGAATCCGGACAGGAAGTAATACGGCAAGTCTCTGGGGAGGTTTTGGGTACATATGATTCTTTAGTTAATGCTAGATCGCCTAGTCCTGTCAGTGCTAGTTCATGTGTTATTGAGAACAATATTGATCGTAAGGATGTCGATTTATATAAGCTGAGAATACTAGAACTAGAGCAACAGTTACTATCGGCTGGATTACAGGCGCAGGAAGCAGAGAAGTGTGCACAGAAACAGCGAGAGCATGAGACCAGTGACTTCGACGCTTCCGATAGGTTAGAGTGCAATAAGGTAGGGAACCCCACGCCGATCGCCGGCTACAAACCACCATCGATCGAGCTGCCCAGAGTAGAGCTAACGGTTTTCGACGGGCGAGCTGAACAATACTGCAAGTTTGTCAAGCAGTTCGAGACGTTCGTTGAAAATAAGGTAACCGACCCTGGGCAAAGGCTTCTTTACCTTACTCACTACTGTCGAGGCCGAGAAAGAGAGGCTATCGACGGGTGCACCATGCCCGACCCAGAACAAGGCTACACAAGGGCAAAGAAGATTCTAAGGGACTTGTTTGGCCAATTTTTCAAAGTAGCCCGTAACCTAATAGAGGGCGTGATGGTAGAGGCAAAGAGAACCAAGGGCGACGTCTACACAATGGCCGACCTGGTGATCAAGATGCAGAACTGCTCAATAGCTCTCCACCATTTAGGTTACAGGGCTGACCTAGACGCCATGCACACTTTGGAGGGCATAGTCCGTCACCTCTCTCCCGAACTACAGGGTCGGTGGGCGTAAGAAGCTGAACGGATAAGCCGAAGCGACAGAGAAGCCAACTTCGAAGACCTGACCGAATACTTGGACAGGCAAACGAAGATAGCTGACAGCAGATTCGGCCGACTCATCCGGGACAGCAACCGAGCAAACAAGCCCAGTACTAGGCAAGTCCAAACCCCTGTACGGAAATATCCAAAGTACCAGCCTTGGACCAACACACACGTCATTTCACGAGATGCTACGGCTCAACCAAATTGCAGATCCTGTGGTTCTAGCCATGGCCTACCAGAATGCCCCAAGTTCGGCAACGCCATAATAGACGAACGGTGGGGAATGGCGAGGATGGCAGGAGCATGTTTTATCTGTCTCAACACCACGCACCGGGCAGCAGCCTGTAGGACAAGGAATCGATGTGGTTACGAGGGCTGCACGGGCAGACACCATCGGCTGCTGCATCAGGCGAGAGTAACCATATCCGAGGCGAGTGCCAAGCCCAGCATGATTTGTTCAACTTCACAATCTGCCAGTAAACCGGTACGTTTAGGCGTAGTGGCCGTGGGAGTAGTGACTCCGACTGGGATAGTCAAGGCGCTGGCTTTCGTTGATAGTGGATCCGACACCACTTTAGTGAAAGAGCGGTTTGCCGACAAACACCAACTGGCTAAAGGTGCGACGTCGTTAGCAGTGAGCACGGTGGGCGGAACACAGGTAATGACTGCCGGTAGATTAAGGCTGCAACTCATCTCTCTAGACACTAACGAGGAAATTGAACCAACGGAGGCATTCACGTTAGCGGAACTCCCCATGCGAGCACGAAGGTCGGTGAACGCAATCTTGACTCGGTGGCCTCACCTGCAGGATATAACCGTTGTAGACTGGGAAGATGATGAAGTGGATCTCCTCATCGGCTGCGACGTGCCAGAGGCGCATTGGGTGCTTGACCAAAGAGTGGGCGACCGCCAGGCACCTTATGCCGTACGCACGGCTCTGGGATGGGTGTTATACGGTCCAGTAGGGGTGCGCGGTTCCGTGAATTACTTATCCGCCGAAACGGACCGCATAGAGTATCATATGCAACGGCTGTATGAAAAGGAGTTTCATGACATTGGAGACGAAAGACCGACGTTGTCTCAAGAGGATCACTTCGCTCTACAAATGGTGCGGCAAGGCACTAGAGGCCTCAAAACACAGCTCGAGGTTCCACCCCCCATGGCGCACACCGGTCGACCCGTGGACTGACAACAGAAATTATGTTCTCCAACGATTACTACGACTAAAAGAACGCTTCATTCGAGACCAGAATCTGTGGGAACGAAACGCGGATTTGATGAAGCGAAACGAGACCCTCGGTTACGTTGAAAAGGTGCCTGTTAACACCGACAGCAAAAGGGGTATCTGGTACCTGCCTCACCATCCGGTTATCAACCCTAAGAAACCCAATAAACTGCGCGTGGTTTTCGACTGTGCGGCCAAGTTTCAGGGCAAGTCGTTAAACGATCGCCTACTACAGGGGCCTGACTGGACCACACCACTGATCGATGTTTTGTGCCGTTTCAGAGTGGGTAAAGTGACTTTGTCTACTGACATTAGGGAAATGTTCCATCAGGTGAAGATTCCGGTAGAGGAACGAGATGCTTTGCGTTTCCTGTGGTGGGAAGGGAGCGACCGGGACAACGCAGTGGTGAATTATAGGATGACCGTCCACCCCTTCGGAGCCATATCGTCACCATTTTGTGCCAACTACGCCCTCCGAGAATCAGCGAACAAACATGGCGATCTGGTACATCGGACGGTGGTAGAAAGCGTCAGCAGGAACTTCTACGTCGACGACTACCTTGGGTCATTCGATGATGTGGAATCAGCTCTAGAGCAGTTCAGGGGTCTGACGAGATTGCTGGAAGAGGGCGGCTTCCATCTAACTAAATGGATGTCGAACGCTTCAGAAGTGCTGAAGGTCATCCCGTATCACGAGAAGGCCGAAAGGGTAAGAGATTTGGACGGCTCTGCACTTCCTATCGAGCGCACCTTAGGGATACAATGGGACGCGGAAACGGACGATTTTGTTTTCGAACTAAACGTTCCCGAGCTGCCAATAACCCGTCGTGGCATACTATCTGCCGTCTCAAGTTTGTTCGACCCGCTCGGTTTCGTCTCACCATGGCTGCTACCCGGAAAGATCTTGCTGCAGCGGCTGTGCCGTAAGAAAGTTGATTGGGACCAGTCACTGGACCGAGGGGACCGGCTGGACTGGGAAGAATTTTTGAACACCTTGAAGAAATTAGGGGACATAAGAATCCCACGATGTTTGACTCCTGGCCATGCGACACGGACTGGAGAACTACATGCTTTTTCCGATGCATCCGAAGTCGGTTATGGAGCTGTGGTGTACGGACGATGGTGCGCAGGAGGTAGACAATATACCACGAGGATCCTGTTCGCCAAAGCCCGCGTTGCTCCACTGAAGTCGGTCTCAATCCCACGCCTTGAACTCAGCGCAGCCGTGATGGCAGTCAGGGTGGTGCAAGCTGTGAAGAGATGTTTCGATCTCTACATTTGGTCGGTGAGCTTCTGGACGGATTCAACGATGGTACTTTACTATATCAACAACGTCCGGAGCCGGTTTAGTACTTTCGTTGCTAACCGGCTCACGATTATCCACGATGAATCAGCCACGCACCAGTGGAGTCATGTCAGGTCTGGCGATAATCCGGCCGACCTGTGCTCCCGAGGTGCGAACAACTTCAGGCAACTGGACACGTGGACGAGAGGGCCAAACTTCCTGCACTTGCCCAAACAGGACTGGCCCGTGTTCGAATTAAAACCCCCTACGGAAGTGGAACTGGAGATCAAAGGCGTAGTGATAGCAACCAACGTCGTCGAAGCGTTATCCATTCTATCGCGACTGGTCAGGTTTTCTTCCTGGATGAAGACGCTTCGTTCGCTAGTTTGGTTAACCAGGTTCAAGAGAAATTTACTAGTCATGAAAGGGCTACGGCCCTCAGGTCGGATACCGGTCGGCCCGATAGGTCCCGATGAGCTACAAGCGGCAGAGTACGATATTTTCAGAATGATACAACGCGAGGCTTTTGCCCGAGAACTCAAGAGGGCGGAAGAAGTGAGGCCGACCAATAAAGACATACCATCTCCAAGAGGCGAGCTGAAGCGTTTAAACCCCAAACTCATCAACGGACTGCTGCGGGTGGATGGTAGGTTGACCAACGCACACCTGAACTTCGACACAAAGTATCCTATACTGCTGCCTGCGAGACAACCTGTAGTAGAGCTAATGATTCAACACGTCCACGCCGTGGAGGGACATGCCGGGGAAAGTCACGTGACGAGCGTCATCCGAAAGCGTCTTTGGTTGTTGAGAAGACGAGAGACTGTAAAACGCGTAATCCGACGGTGTGTGCAATGCAGGAGACGCAATGCCACAGCAGGCAAACAACTCATGGCCCCACTACCAGAATGCAGGGTGACTACGGGCTGGTGGCCGTTCAGTGACACCGGGTTGGACTATTTCGGGCCCTTGTGGATCAAGTGCGGGAAAAGATTAGAAAAGCGATACGGATGTATCATGACGTGCATGAAGTCACGTGCGGTACGCCTAGAAGTCGCACATTCGATGACGACCGATTCGTTTCTACGGGCCTTGCAAAGATTTATCAACCGAAGAGGCGTACCGGCCGATATATACTCAGATAGTGGATCGAACTTTGTGGGCGCTCACCGTGAATTGCAGCGTTGGTACAAGAATATAAACAGAGACGAACTGCAGGATCGAACCGTGGCCTACGGCATACGATGGCATTTCAACCCCCCACAGGCCAGTCACCGAGGCGGCGTATGGGAACGCATGATCCGGTCCGCCAGATGGATATTGCTGTCAAACATGGAGCAGCACCCGCCTGACGACGAGACGCTGAACACCGTCATAACTGAGGTGGAGCGAATCCTGAACAACCGCCCCCTGGTTCCAGTAATGAACGGCGACCCCACCCACCTGGCACTCACCCCAAACGACTTATTGACGTTAAGGTCGAACGAGGGTTTCCAAGGGCCGGTAAACCTTCGTGGGAGCTACCTCCACGGGTGGAAGCAAGCGAACTATCTGGCCAAGGTCTTCTGGAGGCGATGGCTACGGGAGTACCTACCGGCTTTGCAGACTCGACAGAAGTGGCTGGCCAAAACAAGACCATTCAAAGTTGGGGACGTGGTTATGATCGCCGACGAACGCGCACATTTCAGCGCTTGGTCTTTGGGAGTAGTTACGGAAACCATCAAAGGCACTGACGGAATGATAAGAACGGTGAAGGTGAAGACAGCTAACGGAGTGCTCATTCGTGAAATACGCAGTATTAACCTACTCGAGAGCGAAGACGGAGGAGCTGATAACCCTGAGGCCTAGTAAACCCTTTCACACCAGTCATCGAAGCGGATAAAGAAACACCATATATACCACACAATCTCCGTCAAACACGTTAAGGTGCTCGCGGTCCTTTCGTTGACATTACAGAAGTTTCTTTCCGATATGTGGTGATGAGCGCGATTCCATTATACATCCCGATACATACACGCATGCACGACGCACTCTACATCCCGTAAACCCATCATACATGTGACAGTGTTCTTTGTTTGCCTTTTTTTGACGTTACCGAATACCCTTGCATATGTGGAAGTAGCGGAGCTCAGGTCACACACACATGCTACATTTGACTCGTTTTCTTGCCACGCGGTCTTTTGTTGACATTGCAGAAAGTCCTCCTTTGATGTGTAGCCATACCTGTGATTTCATTGTAACTCCGGCACACACACGCACACACACACACTCAAGCACGTACTTCCAGGACAGGACGGCCCCTTACGAGGACAACGTCTATGCGTCCATTCACGCCCGCCATCGGTCATTTGGTCTTGTGGAAGATGTAGACTAGCCTCACGTCTATGTATCACATGGATTAGGTGCAACCAGTAGTAGAAAGTCGACGACGAGCATTAGACGGGCGCACTGACAGCAGGGCCTGGGCAGGAAGGAAGAATCAGTACCTTTATACCGAACCTTTGACTCTGCTAAGGATCCAGGAGGATTTTGGTGGGTGGTGTAACAGCCGGTCGTGGAAAATCCCCCTTTTTCCCTCGCGATTCAGTGTTTTCCCCAACATCACTCATTTCCATACACTATTGACTTGTCTTTACGAACTGGTTGTTTTTCTCGTCCAATTGTTGTTTGTTCGCACCCAGAGCGCTACTTTGAGACATCCTTGTTCAGGACCTGCGTGACGCACGTGCTGTCTGCTCACACGCTGCTATTCGGTTTCTCGTTGTTGAGTCCTTGTGATCGTATTAATGAGGTTTGTATATTGTTTATGTCATTGTTCATGTAATAATCTAGTATCGTAGAATTATCACGGATAATCGCCTTCTGATTTCGGGATCCGTTGCGAATTTGGCTACGCATTGCTCAAACGTTCGTAACACAGTCTACAACGGTTACATTCTGCAGGTGGGGCCACCGAGTCAAAATTGATTTCACCGACCTTCGTGCTCGCATGGGGAGTTCCGCTAACGTGAATGCCTCCGTTGGTTCAATTTCCTCGTTAGTGTCTAGAGAGATGAGTTGCAGCCTTAATCTACCGGCAGTCATTACCTGTGTTCCGCCCACCGTGCTCACTGCTAACGACGTCGCACCTTTAGCCAGTTGGTGTTTGTCGGCAAACCGCTCTTTCACTAAAGTGGTGTCGGATCCACTATCAACGAAAGCCAACGCCTTGACTATCCCAGTCGGAGTCGCTACTCCCACGGCCACTACGCCTAAACGTACCGGTTTACTGGCAGATTGTGAAGTTGAACAAATCATGCTGGGCTTGGCACTCGCCTCGGATATGGTTACTCTCGCCTGATGCAGCAGCCGATGGTGTCTGCCCGTGCAGCCCTCGTAACCACATCGATTCCTTGTCCTACAGGCTGCTGCCCGGTGCGTGGTGTTGAGACAGGTAAAACATGCTCCTGCCATCCTCGCCATTCCCCACCGTTCGTCTATTATGGCGTTGCCGAACTTGGGGCGTTCTGGTAGGCCATGGCTAGAACCACAGGATCTGCAATTTGGTTGAGCCGTAGCATCTCGTGAAATGACGTGTGTGTTGGTCCAAGGCTGGTACTTTGGATATTTCCGTACAGGGGTTTGGACTTGCCTAGTACTGGGCTTGTTTGCTCGGTTGCTGTCCCGGATGAGTCGGCCAAATCTGCTGTCAGCTATCTTCGTTTGCCTGTCCAAGTATTCGGTCAGGTCTTCGAAGTTGGCTTCTCTGTCGCTTCGGCTTATCCGTTCAGCTTCTTACGCCCACCGACCCTGTAGTTCGGGAGAGAGGTGACGGACTATGCCTTCCAAAGTGTGCATGGCGTCTAGGTCAGCCCTGTAACCTAAATGGTGGAGAGCTATTGAGCAGTTCTGCATCTTGATCACCAGGTCGGCCATTGTGTAGACGTCGCCCTTGGTTCTCTTTGCCTCTACCATCACGCCCTCTATTAGGTTACGGGCTACTTTGAAAAATTGGCCAAACAAGTCCCTTAGAATCTTCTTTGCCCTTGTGTAGCCTTGTTCTGGGTCGGGCATGGTGCACCCGTCGATAGCCTCTCTTTCTCGGCCTCGACAGTAGTGAGTAAGGTAAAGAAGCCTTTGCCCAGGGTCGGTTACCTTATTTTCAACGAACGTCTCGAACTGCTTGACAAACTTGCAGTATTGTTCAGCTCGCCCGTCGAAAACCGTTAGCTCTACTCTGGGCAGCTCGATCGATGGTGGTTTGTAGCCGGCGATCGGCGTGGGGTTCCCTACCTTATTGCACTCTAACCTATCGGAAGCGTCGAAGTCACTGGTCTCATGCTCTCGCTGTTTCTGTGCACACTTCTCTGCTTCCTGCGCCTGTAATCCAGCCGATAGTAACTGTTGCTCTAGTTCTAGTATTCTCAGCTTATATAAATCGACATCCTTACGATCAATATTGTTCTCAATAACACATGAACTAGCACTGACAGGACTAGGCGATCTAGCATTAACTAAAGAATCATATGTACCCAAAACCTCCCCAGAGACTTGCCGTATTACTTCCTGTCCGGATTCGACTGCTTTTGATCCTTTTCTTGGCATTTTGCGTGATTTTTCCTCGTTCCAAATAGATCTATTGCGTATTGTTACGAACGTTTGAGCAATGCGTAGCCAAATTCGCAACGGATCCCGAAATCAGAAGGCGCTTATCCGTGATAATTCTACGATACTAGATTATTACATGAACAATGACATAAACAATATACAAACCTCAATAATACGATCACAAGGACTCAACAACGAGAAACCGAATAGCAGCGTGTGAGCAGAGAGCACGTGCGTCACGCAGGTCCTGAACAAGGATGTCTCAAAGTAGCGCTCTGGGCGCGAACAAACAACAATTGGACGAGAAAAACAACCAGTTCGTAAAGACAAGTCAATAGTGTATGGAAATGAGTGATGTTGGGGAAAACACTGAATCGCGAGGGAAAAAGGGGGATTTTCCACGACCGGCTGCTACACCCATCACTGCCGACTGTATTTCGTCGAATCCCCGCTAAAAATAGGACGGAAACGGAAAGCCGCATCGCGCATCAATTGAGAGAGACAATATGCAACGTGAGAGTTCACACTTAAGCAATTGTTGTCACACGAGCAGACGGACTAGCCCGTCTGTGCCACTCTGCGGGTCAGATTTATCAAAATAGCAAACCTCGTAACTGCTGCTCTCACTGACTTTAGTCATGCCAGTATCTAGAGTGGACAGCTGACCATAGACGTTACCGTCATTCCTCTTCCCAAATGATAAAAGCTTCATAAAATCCTACCACAGTGTCCTCTGAGCTCCTCGGCTGCCCTTATTTTGGTTGCGGTCGCCTTAAGCAGAGCTCCGGCGGCTTCCTCCTCAAACCGAGCACCTCCCGACCCCAGTTTCGCCTCCCGGTGAACGTTTGATGAGATACTGCCAGCAACAGGAGCAGGGGACTGGCCGGCTATTTGGGCGACATCTACTTCAGCAGATGGCTCAGTCAAAACTATTTTGAATGTCTAACTTCATCTGCAGCGACCGAAGACTAATAAACGAGTAAATCAGACACTTGAAACAACAAGGAATGGGAAGAAATGAGTTCACAATCGCAGGGGCAAGAGTACCATATGAGTTTAACAATCGATCCGATGCAAAGCCGCAAACAATATCAAACGCAGAGCAATCGTAGGTCCGCTGCTCCGACTCATCAAAGGATTAAAAAGCTCTCCCGGCCGCAAAGGCCAATTCTTTACGACAAGCAGGAATGCTGGCCGTTTTGCGCATTAGTCAACGAATTTTCGCCATTTGCAAACCCGGAATCGACGAAATTTGGCAAGCCCCATCTGAAGAGAGACGAGAAGTTCGTATTCAGAGATACGATACCCAAATAGTGAATGATAATAAACCAGGAATTACCAAACCGTACATGGCCGTGCGCGTTCCCCGGCTGATCCTACGAGAGGAGAACAATCAGTGTTAACAGAAGACGAAGTCGAAAAGAAATATCCTATCTATTTTACATGGCACCTAATAGAACAGTGGATTCTATCTGTGGACAAGGAGGGATATCACTGGTCATTGGATCTTCAGGATGGATGCTAGGTTCTCTCCTAATGACACTCACAGGTGCTCCCGAAAAGTTACTAGCCAGGAGTGGCTGAAGACGCCATGCATATCGCAAGCCAATAACTGGAGCTTGTGATGTGTCATCGTAGTTGGGGTTTTTGCCCGACGCGAAAGACCAAGAACCATCTGTGTGAACTTTCGTAAAGGGAGCGAAAGTAGAAGCAGTTAAGTAAAGATTGCAGATGAAGAAGGACTAGTCGCTAGCCATGAAAGTAACTGAGTTTAGTGGACAATTCTTTATGCGCTTTCCACTGCAGCCCGTCGGCAGCCGTAATAGACTCTACTCGGGTGGACGAGGGAAAGATTGTCGAATATGGTACATGGACTGCGGAAAGGCTTTTCACTAAGTCTATCATCATTTAGTGATGGTGAAACTGAGAACCTCTGGGATAGGAAGACAGTTATACAAATGGGAGTCAGCCCTCCTGGTGAAAGGGATGTTTTATTTTAGTGTAAGATTCCGTAGGCTAAAAACGGCGGGAGCTACTTGGTAAAAGACCTGTCGCAGGTAGTCAGCCGGGGGAAAAATGGGATATGTCCTCAGGCGGGAGCAAGTCACCTATCAACCAGAGCTTTATTGGGATTGAGGGTGCCAGAAGAAAATGGGCCATTCACAGTCGGGGTGACACAGCCAACGAGGAACTTACGTGCTTAAAAGACTGCAGGCTTTAGGTGGGCTGGACAGTTCAGCCTGGCTGCTCACTATGCGAGAAGTTAGCTTATCCGGTTGTGCTCAGGGTTTTTCCGCAGACGGGGAAGTGTTCATACAAACGTAAAATGAAGTAGTAAGGCCGTTTTTAGAACACTGTGTGCAGGCTTAGACAACGTGTTGAAAAGGAAGCAACCTGCCTAGAAGGGGTTCGGTGTCTATCAAGTCGGATGACTGAAGGACTGCAAGGAAAATAGTCTGAATGAAGACCGCAGGATACGGGGCTCTTCTGGCTTGGGAAATGGATGCTCGGAGGAGACCCCATTTAAGCGTTTGAAATTATGAAGGATTTATCGGGCATGAGAGCCGAGGATATATATGAACAAGCCACTGATCATAGAACAAGAGGAAATAGCATAAAGTTGTGGAACCACGATACAGGCTACATGTGCGAGCAGATTCCTCCAGCCACAGGGTATTTGGAATGCGGGGCAGATTAGCTGAAGAAATGGCTATCGTGCTAGGTGTGAGGCATTCTAAGACGATGCTGGGGGGGAGGTGGGACTGGGTTTTGACAGAAGCAGGATATTGAGTATTAAGGGGCACTTTTAATTTACCCAAGGATTTCCGGTGATCCTGTGTCAGAGTGTCCGATCCAAGGCACCAACAGTGGTGGGAAGCTAATGTCATGGCTGTCTGTCGGATGGTGAGGAGAGTTCTTCTGCCGCTCTCTTCTTCAGACAGGTCAAGTCAGGACAGTCACAGGCCTTGAGGCTTTGGCCCAACTGATAAGTCCAGGGATTTTCTTCAACGAGCTTCAGGTGCTTCCCGTCGCTCTGCGACAATGAGTTTTCCGGTAGTGTTCGCCTGTCTTGGTAATTGGTTCGCCTATAGCAGTGAAGCAGAAAAATAATCGGGCTTGCCGTCATCAGAAGTGACGGCCTCACTACTCGCATACGTAGACAACCTCCGTGCCCCTGCCCCAGCAGACGACCTCCCGAACACCAGACAGCTGAGGGACGGGCATAGAAGCAGCAGTAAAATGTAGTAGCGGAAGGAGGAGGACACGAATAGTAGGACAACGAAAGCTTTTTGCTAGGGGTCGACACCAGGCCGACAAGGGGCAGATAGGGTCTGAAGGCAGGTGGAGGCTTTAGGTTGAAAGCCCAACGGAAAGGAAAGTGTTTATTGGGAATGATGTTAGAAGCTACCGGAAAAGGTTTCTGACCAACAACGGCTTGGGCGAGTCTTAGGCGCTGCTACACTTTGGGTGGCCGCATTCCAAGTGAGTTGGTTCCGAAGGGCTCACCACACTGCGTGCAGGGGAAAGTGCCGTGGAGCTTCGGTATATTCGTAGTTTGACCCACTTCGTCCCACGCCCCCCGGAGGCCTTGTTGCGGCTGAGGGTCGAGAGAGAAGGACCTGGCTGCGGTAGTCCCTTTAATTGCCTAAATGCCACAGTGAGGTCTCCCTCCGGGCTTCTCCCTTCCGGCTAGGACAGATTCAGCTGTTCCAGCCTGTCTGGATACGAAAGTACCCCAGGTCTTCTAATGAGCTTTCTGGACATCGCTGAACCCGCCTGCCAAACATGAGCAAAGGTGACCAAGCTGGAAAACAACTTCCCAGGTGTGGTCGAACTGTCCGCTTAGAGATAGGCAGCAGTACAGCAGGATCCCAGGGGCAAATGGTCCCGGCTAATTGGTACGATGCACGAGAAGCTCCTGCTGCGGCCGCAGTACATTTTGGGCCCTGATTAAGGGATTCGTTTATTTTCACTGCCAGGTCCATTAGCTACTCCGCCCTCTGGAATGTGGAGCTACAAGGCTCTTCCATGTCTCTGTCCGTCCTCTTGTGGGGGCTGGCAACAGGTTCGGTTCAGTTCATTTTGAAAAGGGCAGGTAATGGCCGCGGCCAATCGAGCCCCGGAATTATTTCGTTGGCATGCACACCAGTTGTGCACCCCCGCTGTCCATTGCATTCAGTCGAATCCCCGTCAAAGAAGTACTCGCATTTCCATGCCTTTGCAGGTAGGTGCCCCTTGTTCGTCCACCCATGGAAGCGTAACAGATCTCCATGCAGGCTCAAGTCCGAGGGATTTACCACAAGTTCCGAGTCACTGGCGACAGGAAATTGGGGCTCGTAATTTCCTGGGTTAAGCCGTCCACATAGACAAGAAATACCAACGGTCCTAGCACCGACCCCTGTGGCACTCAGCGACAGGCCTTGGCTGGGTTTAATTTTCCGTACTCTATGCTCTCTGACTTGCGTAAAATAGGTAGCATTTTACACAGTCCAAGGCCCTCTGAAAGTCCAAATAACAAACTGCCACAAGCCCACCCCCGTCCAGACATCCCTCAGTCTCATCCAAGGAAGGAAACAGGTTCGAGAAGCACTGCTGATTCTTCGCGAAACCTAGCTGTCTGTTCTAGGACAGACTGCTTTGCATTTGAAGATCAATAATTCCTGGGTTCTTTTCCAGGCCTAATTATAACCTGCAAGAGACTTTCTGATGTGTAATTTCCATCCTCTTTCTTTGGACCATCCTTATGAACGGGAAAAGCCTGGACTTCCTAACAGTCCAAAGAAGGCTTGGCTGTTTCTAAGGCCCCTTTGAACAACCGGGTTAAGTGTTCAGCTAGAGCTGCCTCCAGTGGCTTAGTGATGACGGGATGTAGAGACCACTTGGTCCGGCTGCCTTACTGGCTCTCTGCATTCTGATGGCCTCCGAAAATTTGTCTGTATATAGCAAGCAGTATCCGTTTGTGTTGTCGCCTGATCTGAGTCACGAATGACGTGACACCATGAGTCCACAATATGTGCTCGCTTCAACCAAACCGAATGAACAAACCACTTCTTGCAACAAAAGTGGATGAACTTATTCGAACGTGGCAGCTAGGGCTGTGATCTGCTTGCTTTTCGTCGAATAATTATGGACTATCGACTGGCTCCGGCCACTACCGGTCCCGTGCAACCTGTCCTGAGCTGAACCGACCGCGTTGTTCGGCTACGCGTTGGCGCCAAGGACGGGCTCGCGAGGTTTATCGATATGGTTTTGGATCCCAAGTATGCTGATTTACCATGGATTGTAGGTGTCTACCAAGCTTTCTGATGTGATTCTTAGGCACACGACCAGCCGGATGTCTATGAGGCAGGTGAACTACCCGAAGTTGACCAGAGGCAACAAATGGTAGGAAGTATTTTTTCAACAAATTGACAAGTCTTACAGGAGGACGTTGAAAATGTCATGATGCCCAAGGAAATAGAAACAATTAAACTTTCAGTTGGCGATGCACATAAACGGTTTTCGAAATGCAAAGTAGATTCTTCGAACGTCGGTGGGTTTTGATTTCTCCCTTGTCATTTATTCAGATTTTTCCGATTCTATCGCTGGACGTGGAAAAATAGGATATACCATCGAAGCAGACGAATATGAAGTGGTAAATCTGATTTTTCCTGTGATTTTTCCTAGTTACCACCGGGTGCTAGGGAACATGAAACTCTTCTTAGTCGTCTGCAGCGCTTGCAGACTGAGGTCAACCAGCTGGTTTCTGATTCATCCGATGTTTCGAAGCAAACAAAGTCCACCACAGAACAAAATGTGAATCCTTCTGACCTGTCTCGTTTGGCGGAAGTGCTGCGTGGTCAGCTCCAACAACTTCAGCTCTCAGAGGACTTCAACGTGGAACCGAATTTGCCTGATGCACAAAGTCAGGCATTATACAGGTACCGCCTTAAATAAATTGTTTCATGCTTCTGGGTTTCCGTTGTAGGCAATCTATCAGGGTTTTGGTTGGTTCTGAATCCTCAAGTATGGTTCTATGGCTGAGCAGTATGCCGCTACCAGTTGTATCATCAAGAACAGCGTAGTAGTTGCAAAGACAATCAAATTTTGCCTTTGGGATGCATTGCAGTAACACTCGATTGGGTCGATCCAGTTTGAGACATCGCGGCAGAAGCGTTATCCGATTTTTGTGGTTCTTGGTACTGTTGTTTCATAGGTAACGTACAAAGTAACGTAAAGATTATTATGAAACAACCTGTTCAGTCCATTAGGTTATGTAGTCAGTGTAAGTAAAATGACCATTATATATCGGCTCACAATCCTATTGCAGTTGTTCTTAACTGTCGAGCTTGTGATCTGACATGATCACTTATACAAATCGAAGTTGGGTTAGGAAAACGCAGTAGACTTTATTTCTTATATTACGGTCACGTTTTTAAATTCCGATCATAAGTCCCTTCACTCAAAGATTTTTTTTAAGTCTCGAAAAGGCGCTACTACTGAACGAAGCGGTGATAGTTAGGTTGTTAACTTTTACTGTAGCCGTGAAGTCCATGAGACATTCTGTTCGAAGGGGAGGGTAGAACAGTGTTGACCGATAAATCGAATCAAACGCTCCCTTGAGGAAGGCTATGCTCATGGGGTGACAGTGAGCGTGACGAGGTGAATACCTAACCAGTATGGTTACTACTTGCTGTTCTCGAATGTTCCTCTCGCGATGTGGTGTATGACGGCGAATGATCACGATGTAACTTTGTCCACGGCTGATAGGAGACTTATGCCGCGGTGTTTGGCACAGTCCTCACAATGTTCTTTTCTGAACTGGAGGAACTCAGTGATTCACTTTGGGATGGTTGTACGCACTCATTGTGAATATCGCGTAACAGTTGTAATTTACTTCAGATAGTCGTCCCTTTAGAGGAAATCGGAGAAAGCGAGTCTGGATTGATGGTTTGTCTCTGCTTTAGTACGCCAATACATGAATATACTTCCGCATTCCGTTTTTGGTCTAATCAGCACTCCCAGAAAAGCTTCGGTGGGTGGTATGCGGAGAAATTCAATTTCCGTCTGGCCGTGGTCCTTTAAAGCACTTCTCGGTTTTCTATTGTTGCAAATTATTTTGGTAACCGAACTTCGTTGTCCACCCTTTTTACGAATCTGTTTTGACATATGTTGATTATTTGCCATGGTGGTAGCCACTTGCATTTCTTCGGCTACTTTTATTCGCCGTGTCTCACGACCACTCGTGATTTGGCTTTGTAAGATATTCCGGCTTTCATTTCGTTGATTTATAATGGGTGTCTAACACTTCTGCTCTTTCGAACTGTGTGAGATCCAGTGTATGACAGTCCACCGCATCAGAACCACAGATAAACTTCGCCGCTAGATACATTGTGCGTTTTTATGGTATCACTGCACAATGATACTATCAATGGGCAAATCACCGAGCTCAACCCTCATAGCCATAACGAAAATTCGAGTCAGGCATACGGCTGATGGCCGGCAGTTCCTGACACTCATGTCGGTATCCAATTTGCGAAAGGGGGAAAAGTACGGTCGGAGCCCACCGACATTATCTAATGGGTTTTGGTTCGGTGTGCACTGTAATATGGTCGGTCTATATCAGCCTGTTTATAGAGTTAAGTCTGTAAGTTGTTGTCCGCTGCAAATTTACCACATTTTCGATCAGAGGTCCGAATCTCACTACCGCCTGTCACTTTGATAGTGGAAAGTAATCCATTGTCTCTCGACTGGTTACCGCACCTGACCTATTGGGACCTTATATAGTTCTGAATGGCTTCAAGTCTTGGAGTCTGATGGGCCTTTGGGGTTATAGGATATATCCCCTCTACCGCACTAATTCTCAAACATGTAATAAAAGAACTACGTCCGAAGCTTTTGCTTGAATGGAACTACTGATAGCTGATAAAGCTTATCACCATGTTTCATTTCCTGATCATACGGCATCACAGAGACTAAGAAATATCTTCCATATACTTAGTTTTCCAATTTGTGTGTTCCCCTTCGTCATGAGTACCACTGTAAAGAACTTCACGCGCGGATAAGTTCAGTGTTTGTCGTAAAGCTCTTTTTATATGAGTGAATAATGCAATCAGTCGGTACAAATGACAACATATTGCATGGACATCGCTTATTTCGGCTTCCTCTTCGAACACCAACTAAGATTGAAAGCGACGTTGATCACAAGCGACTGTTCCATGGGATACTGTCTGTTGGACCGGACTATCTCTTATCTGGAATAACCCGCTGATATTCCAGAAGCAGCCAGTCGGTGCTAACTACGTATCTTGAATTCGCATCTATCTATTACACAAAAAGTGATTCACAGTGAAGGAGTAAACCCCATAGCCCATTGAGGTACTGCAAAAAAAAGCCGCTAGGGCATCCACAGCGCGCGCGGTGCAAGCTTTCTGACCAACCTGTATCAGGGTCCACACATTGAAGTATCCAGGATTCATCGGTTAACCGCGCTAAAGAAGCCACAAAATTTGAGAAACTAAACAAATGACGACTGTTCGACGGTGAGCTATGGTAAGCAACGGTCGAGTTATCAGAAGCGGTGAAATACATGGGAGATTGAGATAGTTAAGTCACGAAGGAATTAAAGTAAAAGTAGTATAATACGGAGAATAGCCCAATTGTCGTTTCCCATCCCACCTAGTGCAATGGTTAATTCACTCAAAGACTGAAGCTGTGTGAATTATTCTGCTCAACGGAATGGAGGTTAGTGAAAAACGTACTACCGGATATCGGAACATTAGACGGGAGACTAGGCTACATCTACTGAGGCCTTATGTGGTTACCACTCTAAGTCTCAGGACCATAGATGCCGGTTTCCTTCACACTACAAACTATAAAAATACACAACCACACAAACTCGCTCTCTTGCTCGGTCTGCTCACTCGAAAAACAAGCACAAACTCATTATCCTCGCTAACCTTCGCGGAGTGGACCATAATATCGATTCTGTGTACCAATTTCTCCAATCTTCTCCTTTTCCCCTGTTTTTGACCGGAACCCAAATCTTCCCCCCATCAGACATCACCCACCTCCGATTTCCCAACTATACCTTTCAATCCTCTTTTTCACCGAAAGCTAGTGTCTGTACCTTTGTCCACCAGTCAGTTGCCACATCCAGAATCCAGAATCTTGACTTTTCCAGTCGTAAATTTCAGTTGGTGTGGCTGAAGCCCCGACTTCCTTATTTTAATCACTACTTTTGTGTTGTTTACCGTTCACCCAACAGTAGCGACTCGCCGATCTTGATTCCTTATCTTCGAACATTGAGCACTTGTTTGTTACGGATCCCGAACGCCATATCACCGTCCTAGAAGATTTTAGTGTTCACAATTGAGATTGGCTTATTCACTCATCGGACACTTCGGCTCTGGGGCGCGAAGCCGAACATTTCGCCGTGGTCAACAACCTGTGCCAACTTGTTGACCTCCCCACACATTCCCGATTGGGCTGGCGATCGTGTCCATACTCTTGATCTTATTCTCTGTTCTGAGGCATCTCTGCTCTCTCCCCACTTGGCTCATCTGAGCATTGCATTATTTCCTGTTCCATCAGTTTTACTCGTCCCGATCCCCCACCTGCCTCGAGACACCCATTTTGACTAGGCTTATCTATAAATTTCCCTATATGTTGGTCCAATTTCATATCTCAGCTCGCCTTTCGTGCTGCACGCAAAGTTGATTTTTTGTTTCGCGCCAGACGCTTCTTCACACCAGCTCATCTGCTGTACAAAGCTCAAATCCGCCCCACACTTAAATACCGCAGTCACGTGTGGGGTGGAGCCTCGTCTACCTCTCTTTCTATTCTTGATCGGGTTCAACGAAAGGTCGTCCGGCTGATCGACGACCCCCCAATCTGCAGTCACTAGCCCATCGTCGGGCTGTTGCTTCGTTGTCTCTTATCCACCAATGCTATTTTGGATTTTGTTCTTCTGAGCTTGCTTCGGCAGTTCCTCTTCCCGGAACGTTTTCCGGACCATCACGTACCCCAGCAACTAGTCATCCCTATAAAGTTTTTGTCACTAAATGTCGCACTTCTGTCTTGCAATCCTATTTCTTTCCCCGGACCGTTAAGTTATGGAACACTCTTCCTCTTTCTGTCTTCCCACCCACTTACAACCTTTCCCTATTCAAAAGCAGGACCAATAAACGGGTTCTAACGTGAATACTTCCCTTCAGCCCACATTAACAGTACGTCTTTTGATTATGGGGCTCACCCTTATACTGTAATTCACGTCATGTGTAATAAGAAAAAAAACACGGCCTCTACTTATCAACATTTCAGGCTTGATTGAGTCCCTAGCTCGAATTTCACCGTTCCTTGTAGCTCATTAGACCGAATAGGTACGTAACTCACCCCACCTTACCAGTATGCACTCTGTTTATGGTGTCTTCGAAGAACTCGTTCAAAACATCAAAAACACAAAGAGCAGTAAAGTACTACAGAATGGATAAAGTCTTCAAGTAGATCTCTAAGTTGCAAGTGCAAGAGCCACTTTTATTTCTACTCTGAATTGGATCCCAATAGCCCTGAGCTTTCATGAGAGACAAATTGAAAACTTTACCTCATCCATCAACAAGGAAGCTGGGACAGTTGGAAATGACATTATGACCTAAGGGTTTTGACCGTGAGGGAAACATTCGCGATGTGCTCCATGCTGGTGACACCAATTTTTGTTCACAGAGTCAGCGACTTTGGTTCTGCACGGTCTTAGCATTTTCGTACTGTCAATCCATTTAATCCGACTGCTGTTTCTTACGGATTCTGAACACTGGTATACAAACTCCTCAGGTAGCACGGCACCGTCGGAGCCCGATCGGCTTCCATGGCTACACGGGTAATGCCTCGTGAATGCACACTGATTGAAACGAAGCCTTCAAGCAATACCCCAAAGGTATCATATCAGCGTATTTTCAAGTCAAGCTGAGTCAAGTATGCACCCCGACGGGTGAATATTAGACAGTACGTAGTTATATTCACAATAGTTACACATAAAACACAGCTTTTACAACGGAAAATACAAAAATAAGGAGCGGTTTGGAAACTACGACAATAAACGTCGTCTAGGTTCAGTGCCAGTGTTTGCAGGGTTAAATACGTTGTGTGCAAGTTAAGGAACGACAGTGTACCAGTAGACGGTCGTTCTCGCATCATTCAGTTCACAGTTTTTACCGGTGGAAGAAGAGCAAGCGCATGCGCTCAGGTCATTGTGAAGTGACCCAACAATTCAAATGAGGTCTTTGCTGTAAGCCAATTGTAGAGTGCTGAAGTATAGGGATGGTTGGGCAGAATAGTATCGGGTACACATACCTGATGAGCAGCAACAACTGCGAAACCGGTCCTATGCTTCCAGGAAAGTTTTGTCCTGTCATCCAGGTACAATAAAGTGCTAATCTCGAATGATGTTTCATTCAAATTTCTCTCGGGGAATCTTCTGCATATGTTGTGATGGTGAGATCTGTAAGATGTATCACGCGCATAAGTGCTTGAGAGACCTCTTTGTTGTGGCAAATTCCTTAGCTTGTAGTCCAGGGAAGATAGAAGAACAGAAATAGAACCAGTGGGTTAATATGCGTGCAAGGGCAAAACGCTGAGCGTTTTAGTTTCAGTTTGTTCAGCCAGTAACCTCGCACTTCTGTGCTCTGGTTCCGATTGCTACCTTCCAACATCGTCCAGTAAACGACAAAAAACAAGCACAAAGTGAAAGATCCAAAAAAGTCAAGGTAATGGACGGAAATCAAGAGGACGAAGAGAGAGTCTGAGTGCAGCTACGCCATTGGCCACGACACCTAGTCATATCACCTAATGTCTCCAACCGTTTTGTAGATGGGTCGCATGGACCCCAACCTGGAAGTCTAACACGTCCTACTTGGCCAGGTTCACTGGTCGAGGTTTTCATACATTTTTGCCATGCCATGGACTGACCACCTCGACGTACCTTCGGAACACTTCCGGCCTCGAAGACAGCATACGCCGCTGAATGAGGTTAACGGGTTCAGACGTTAGTTTCAAACGTGTGCGTACAACAATCAGGTCTTACATGACAGCCCAAAAGTTCCTTCACGCGTTGTTCGGTCACGTTCCCGTACTGGATTAACACCCCGTTTCTTCGTGCGTCAGACTTTTGAGTCACAGGCTCTGGTTAGGCTTCCCAAAGAAAAATCTCTTCTGTGGTATGGGAAGCCGCGAAATATGATTCGCCCACAAACCTCCGCCATCCTGCCCGTAAAAGGCCTTACTAATTTCCCCTCCCTTAATTTAGGGTCGATGCAAGAAGAAGAAGAAATCAGTGGTTCAGGAATCGGGTGTAAATCGAACGCAATTCTTAAACCTACATGTTCATTTCCCTTGGCTGTCTTCAACATCCGCGCACTACCTCAGGTAGGGCAACAGGCTGCCCTTGCCAGAGCTCTTGAGACATTCAAAGTGGATGTATGCTGTCCGAAACGCGAATGCAATACCCCACTTCTGTGATCACTTGTTGTACGCCAGATACAACCTCGATCTCTCGCTCCACTCGTCCACTTTCTAGTTCTCGTGGTCAGGCTGGTGTTGGGAGTACTTCGAGCACAAAAGCTGAGCGTGCACTGCTAGACTGGAATTCAGTGATCAGTCGTTTGTGTGAAGTTTGGTTAGACGGTTCTGTTCGTGTCAACAACAACAAACTGAAGCGTCGATGCTTGTTCGTCGTGTCTGTGTATGCACAAACTGACTGCATTTCCTCTGAGACCAAAGACGAATTCTACCACGATATTTATCAGCTGCTTCAAAGCGTTCGTTCTACGAACGTGGTGGTCATTGCTAGAGATTTCAACGCCCAAGTTGGCCTTTTGGGAGATTCCAAAAGGCACCTCGGAGGCCCATTTGCTATCCCAGCCGATCGCACTGACAATGGTGATCGTCTCATCGAGCTGTGCTTCGACCACAGATTGTTTCTGGCAAGTAGGAAGTTTTGCCATAAGAAGCGGCATAAATTGACATGAGGTCTTCCTACGTCTTCACAACGTTGGACTCAGATTGAGCATATTGTGATTGGTCATCGCTGGCGTGGATCAGTCGAAGACTGTCGTTCATTTTGGTCTACGCATGTGGACTTAGATCACGCGTTAGTACGTGCTCGCCTCTGTTTACATCTCGTCTATGGTCGCACCAAAATGAATGCCACCCGCTCCGCGCAGTTGCTTCTAGATGATAACCGACGATTTGCTTTTCAGGCGGAGCTGTCTAAATGGTTATCAGTGTAGCCGGATATCCGGGACCGAGAAGATTTTACTACTTTGTACTTTTACGCGACTATCTCCTGCGAGAGGATAAATCGGCTCCATGGATATCACGGACCATTGCTGACCACGCGCGGCGGTCGGAGGCAAGCTCCGTACAGATCCTGATCCAGTTCTTTTTCCATCGCCGGGCTCCATTAACCGACCGAAAGCCTAGAAGCTCTACGTCTTTCTCTATTGTACTGGTCCATGTTTTGAGCTGCCCACCAAGGCGACAACGCCAACCAGGGCAGGGAGTGGGGCAGAGTGTTTATCTGGTTATCTCTGACTTAGGTCACCGAAGCGTATGGCCGAACCACTGAAGTCGTCGACGTTGGAGGAGGACGGAGAGCGCATCGATATAAGAGCATCGTCTCCCTACCTCGTCGTTAGACATCCTGTCGCGCCACTTGACTTTGAGGATTTGCCGCATGCACTAGTGATCGTCAACCTCCAGCCTTCTGTTATACTCAGCTCGTAATGGCCAGGTTTCGCAGCCATAGATGAGTACTGACCGGATGGCGGTACGGTAAACACGAACTTTGGTTCTTAAGCTGATTTCACTGCGAGTCCATAGCGTTCGTCTTAGCTGAAGGAAGGCTCTTCTGGCGCTGTCGATCCGTAATACCACTTCATCTTTTGCCTGGCCGTTCGGTAGCAGAGTTGAGCCTAGGTATTTGAATGGAGGGACGTATTCGACTGGTTGGTCATTGATGGGCAGTTGTTGAATTGTCGGGCCCAGATGGGTTGTTAAAGCTTTTGTTTCGGTCGAACTTATTTCAAGTCCGATGAAGGAGTTTCCTGGCACGAAAATATCATTTGCGAACTCCAGGTCCGAGATGTATATTTTCTGGCTGAGCTGAACGCCAGGGTAGTTGTTTAATGCCTGTCGCACTGTCCAATCGATGGCGTAGTTGAACAGCACCGGTGAGAGGGGACAGCCCTACCTAACTCCGGTAGTGAGTGAGAACTCGCGGGACTGTTCATCGTGCATACGAACCTTAGCACCGGTTGTCGAGTAGTATCCCCTTAACAACCTTAAAAGCTTATCGGGCATCGCATTGGATTGGATTATGAACCAAAGAGACTCGCGGTTCACCGAATCAAAAGCTGCCCGGAAGTCGGTGAAACAAGCTACCGTCGGCTGCTGAAACTTAGTGGTGCTCCAGTATTCGGCGCAGTGTAAAGATTTGATCCACACAGCCTCTGCCACGGCGGAAACCCCCTTGGTTCGGGCGAGTGCGCTGGTCTCTTGCCTCGGAGAAACGGGTTAGTAACAACGCACCAAAGATCTTTGCGGCCACATCGATCAGGCTGATCCCTCGGTAGTTCTCACCTTTCTTCGGAATGGGCAGCAGAAGGAACATTCTCCAGTCGGGTGGGAATGCTTCCTCTCCTCAAATGGAGCCAAAAAGTGTACACAGCCTGTCAATCAATGACGATAAACATGCTTTATACACTTCTGGAGGGATGCCATCTTCCCCAGCAGAAGATCGTTGCCAACAGACCAGAGGAACCTTGTACGCTGCTTCCAATGTCATGCGAAACTAGTTCAAGTATGCTTCATAAACGATGGTTATCTTCGACATCATTTGCTCTGTTAGGTGATCGCAGATCTATTCCTCCGGATGCCACATTCAGTGAAGTGCGTAAATCCCTGAGACGCCAACTGACTAGGAGCCTGAGAAATGACCGCGAGCAGTGATGGTTTGCGCAGTGTAAGGAAATGGAAAAGGTTGCATCCATTGGCAATGCTTGGAACCTTTTCCGTTTGATTAGAAGTACCGGTCCACGGAAATCCGGTGTAAGTGAGCTGATCAAGTAATCCGACTGCTCACTATTTCACTCTCGGGGATGTCGTCTGGATCGTTGGGCGGAGCACTCTAAGGAACAATTCAATGATGGACCTTCTAAATATACCTGTCACAGAAACGATGCAAGCAGATTTCACTCCTCCATTAGAGATGGAGATTATGTGGGAGATAGGTTACTTGAAAAGGTTCAAAGCCGTCGGACAGGATGGTTTTCTCCACCTTTTTCAAAGATGAGGCCGGAACTTTGATTTCGCAGTCAATAACACTCCACCGGATAATCAGGGATAGTGAACAGATTCCCAGGGAATGGCGTGAATGGAATCCTTTACGCAACCATACAGCAAAACTGAACTCACCGCCGCACAGTGTTCATTCCACAGTATGCACTTCAATGAAATATCTGGTCGGCGCCACAAGTGCTTCAGTTTAGCGTACGCCGCTTGAGCCTTGGATATGCGCGTGCTGAGCTCTACTGCTGTGCTTCCATCCAATCTCACGCTGCAGCCGAGGAAAGTGAAGTGATCGACAACTGACAGAACCTCCCCATCGAGCATCAAGCTCAGAATTGTTGACGTCCAGTCTTGTAACATCACCTTGCACTTTGAATTTGCAAAGCTCATGCCGAATGGAGCTACAGCTCTTGCGAGATTATCTAGTGCATGCTGGGCATGCTCCGTAGATTCGAACAAGCAGACAACGTCGTCCGCGTAATCTAGGTCACATAGATTACCACTATTTCCTAGTTCGACGCCTACATCATGAAGATTTTGCAGCGCACTCTCCATTATTTCGTCCATGACGAAGTTGAACAGGAATGGAGACAAAGGGCATCCCTGTCGAACACCACTGGTCGTTTCGAACCGACCGGATAGTTCACCGTAAAGTCTAACGCGGCCAGAAGTATGAGAATACAATGATCTCATTAGGCTCACGAACTTCTGGGGCATACGTTTTAGATGAAGCGCACTGAAAGGCGATGTTCGATCAACGGAATCGAAGGCGCCTTTCAGGTCTAAGAAAATCATTATTGTCGGTCGGCGGTGCGTGTGACGCGCTTCAAGTAGTCGGCGAAGAGTAAAATTCTGGTCGATGCATCCTCCACCTGGGCGGAATCCAGCCTGCAGTTCACGGACATTCCTCTCGCGAGCCTGTGTGAGACGATGCAGCAAAATCGAAGCTAATACTTTGGTGACTATCGGGATTAATCTAATCCCACGATGATTACTGCAGTCATTGCGTATTCCCTTCTTGGAGATGGGAACAATCAATGACTCGCTCCATATTAACGGAATACGCTCCTCGTTCCAAATGTCACAGAGCAAGACGGTAAGTGGTTTTATCGAAACATCCCACCCAGTTCGAAAAGAACTGGAGGACGTTCGTCGGGACCTGCCGCTTTCCCCTGCCTTAGTAATCGAATACATGACTCTACTTCTACTTCTGATGGGGGCTCAAGTGATACCATCCAAGGAGTCGCAGTTGTTGACACGGGAGTAACTACACTAGCGTGCGGCCAGCTAAACTGTTCCTTGTAGTACTCGCCCCATCAGTCAAGCCTTTGCTGTTTGTTATGGACGGGAGCTGGCAACCCGATCGGCAAAATCAGTGGAAAAGTAATTGATCCAAGCAAATGGGCTTCCACTAAGCCATCCCGCTGCTATGCGGATAGGTTCTTGTTAGAACTAAAGGCTTTGGATGAGGACCCTAATCGATCTCTTGCTTTGTGGCTGGACACCCTAGCAGCACCCGTCCAACATCTCCCATGAACTGCACGAATACAAATAATTCCATACTGCATCGGTCGTCGCGCAGGATAATCAGGACCGCGCTGCCCATTGCATCGAGCGGGGTGGGTAGTGATAAGTGTGCTACTGCTCAGAGTTCCCTCTCTTTTATTCAACCTTTGTCTTCTGTCCCCATCTACCCAACCGTAATAGTCCCATTGATAACACTGTCGATACTCGCAATGATTCACTGTCAAATAGTGTCAGGAATAATCCTCTGTCTGGTAACTCACATTTTCTCAAGCCTCGTCACCCTCTGAACCTCGTCTCCTTCAACGTGCGTACACTCATGCAGGTCGGTCAGCAGTCGTGCCTAGCGCTCACAATAAATTCTCTGAAGATTGATGTTTGCTGCTTAAGCGAAACGCGTATCCAGGATTCAAGCAGTGTGATTCAACTAACTGCTCCTGGTATCTCATCGAGGTATATTCTGCGCACCTCAGGAGACGAAGTAGCTAGAGCTGTGGGTCAACGTGGTGTAGGAATTGTCTTGACTGACAAGGCTGAGGCTGCCCTTTTAGACTAGACTCCGATTAACAGTCGTTTATGTGCTGTGAGACTCCAGGGGTCAATTGGCGTTCGAAAGGATAGTTGTGTTAAGCGCAGTTTGTTTGTGATCTCGGCGTACGCCCCAACGGACTGCAGCTCAGACTTGCAGAAAGATGAGTTCTATGATGCCCTCGCCACCCTCGTTCGCGGCAGTAAGGGTTCTGACATTGTAGTGCTAGCTGGTGACTTAAATGCACAAGTTGGCAAACTTACTGTGTCAGAAGCTTGTTTAGGTGGCCGTTGTGCCTTACCCGCTGAGCGTACAGATAACGGGGATAGGCTTCTCCAGTTTTGTGCAGACAATTGATTGTTCTTGTCCAGCACAAATTTCCGCGTCGCACAGCGACATGGCGCTCTAACTCTGCAGGTTGATCATATCGCCGTAAGCTACCGGTGGCGCAGTTCTGTTGAGAACTGTAGATCTTACTGGTCCACCTACGTAGAGTCAGACAATGCATTAGTTTTAACGCGATTATCTCTCCAGCTCCATGGTCATCGTCGCAAACCGCAAACTCGGTTAGCCGTGCAACGTATGCGTGATCCGGATGTACGCATCGGTTATGAACTGGAGTTGGAACATGAGCTAGGATCTACGACGAACAGTAATGTAGATGAGCATTGGGCTCATATCAAACAGGCGATGGACGTTGCAGCAGGTTTCACCTGTGCTCCTAGATCCGTTGTCCATCAAAGACACTGGATCTCGCAAGAGTCGTTGAGTATAATGAAGCAAAATTGTCAGCTTTCAAATCGTAAGAAGATGAATAAGATGCGGAGGAAGCTGCAAAGACAAGTTACCAAAAGCCTTGAGAATGATCGCGAAAATTGGTGGGTCAAGGTGGCCGAAGAAATGGAACTATCAGCTGCTTCAGGTAACAGTCAAAGACCGTTTAAACTTATTCGTGACTCCGGTGGACGCCGAACACAGGTCGGTGAAACTATTCGAGACAGAAATGGAGAACCCATCCATAACAAACAGCAAAGGCTTGACTGATGGGGCGAGTACTACAAGGAACAGTTTAGCTGGCCGCACGCTAGTGTAGTTACTCCCGTGTCAACAACTGCGACTCCTTGGATGGTATCACTTGAGCCCCCATCAGAAGTAGAAGTAGAGTCATGTATTCGATTACTAAGGCAGGGGAAAGCGGCAGGTCCCGACGAACGTCCTCCAGTTCTTTTCGAACTGGGTGGGATGTTTCGATAAAACCACTTACCGTCTTGCTCTGTGACATTTGGAACGAGGAGCGTATTCCGTTAATATGGAGCGAGTCATTGATTGTTCCCATCTCCAAGAAGGGAATACGCAATGACTGCAGTAATCATCGTGGGATTAGATTAATCCCGATAGTCACCAAAGTATTAGCTTCGATTTTGCTGCATCGTCTCACACAGGCTCGCGAGAGGAATGTCCGTGAACTGCAGGCTGGATTCCGCCCAGGTGGAGGATGCATCGACCAGAATTTTACTCTTCGCCGACTACTTGAAGCGCGTCACACGCACCGCCGACCGACAATAATGATTTTCTTAGACCTGAAAGGCGCCTTCGATTCCGTTGATCGAACATCGCCTTTCAGTGCGCTTCATCTAAAACGTATGCCCCAGAAGTTCGTGAGCCTAATGAGATCATTGTATTCTCATACTTCTGGCCGCGTTAGACTTTACGGTGAACTATCCGGTCGGTTCGAAACGACCAGTGGTGTTCGACAGGGATGCCCTTTGTCTCCATTCCTGTTCAACTTCGTCATGGACGAAATAATGGAGAGTGCGCTGCAAAATCTTCATGATGTAGGCGTCGAACTAGGAAATAGTGGTAATCTATGTGACCTAGATTACGCGGACGACGTTGTCTGCTTGTTCGAATCTACGGAGCATGCCCAGCATGCACTAGATAATCTCGCAAGAGCTGTAGCTCCATTCGGCATGAGCTTTGCAAATTCAAAGTGCAAGGTGATGTTACAAGACTGGACGTCAACAATTCTGAGCTTGATGCTCGATGGGGAGGTTCTGTCAGTTGTCGATCACTTCACTTTCCTCGGCTGCAGCGTGAGATTAGATGGGAGCACAGTAGTAGAGATGAGTACGCGGATATCCAAGGCTCGAGCGGCGTACGCTGGACTGAAGCACTTGTGGCGTCGACCTGATATTTGACCGTAGCTGAAAGGTCGTATATACTGTACCGCAGTGCGTTCAGTTTTGTTGTATTCTTGCGAGACTTCGAGTCTGCGTACTGAAGATATTCGTCGTCTTGAGGTTTTCGATTATCGATGTTTGCGTAGTATCGCTAAGATTGGGTGGAATAGCCGAGTAAGCAACGATGAGGTAAGAAAGCGAGTATTGGGTACTAATTCAGAGAACCTTCTGTCACAGCGTATCCAGCTTAGTAGACTTCGTTGGTTGGGACACGTGTTACGTGTGGCAAACACACGTCTACCATACCGTGTCCTATTCTCCGCCCCTCCTTAGGAGTGGAAGAAACCACGTGGAGGTCAACAAATGACGTGGCAGGGAGTAATGAGAAAATGTACAGCAAACCTAGGAAAAGTAGGTGCTTCAAGTCTTCGTGGTTGGGTCGAAAAGATCCGTCTACCAGTTGGCTGGAGACACTGAAGGATATGGCAGCGAACCGCGAGCAGTGGCGATCGTGTTGTCACTTTCTGTCGAATCAGAATGACTGATCGATGTGTGTTTGTACAGTTAGACTGTGTATTCCCTGTGTAGGCTACTAGGGCATTCTTTCCTTTTCCCACCCATGTAGGTCCATTCCCTGTCCATTTTGTGTATTCATGCTTTCTAATTCAACGTGCAACCTGGTGAGAAAGGCAGTGGTCAGTGGGGCTTGCCCTACTGTTTAACGTTGTACGATGATGATGATGAAAATGACTACCCACCCCGCTCGATGGGATGGGTAACGCGGTCCTGATTATCTTGCGGGACGACCGATGCAGTATGGAATTCTTTGTATTCGTGCAGTTCACGGGAGATGTTGGACGGGTACCGCAAAGCAGGAGGACAATCAGGGTTCTCATCCAAAGCTTTTTGTTCTAACGAGAATCTATCCGCAGGGCAACGGGATGGTTTAGTGGAAGCCCATTTGCTTGGATCAGTTATTCTTCCACTGATTATACCGACTGAATTGCGAGCTTAAATCGACCCCCAACCTGGAACGCCAGGGGACTGGACTTCGTCTGGCCTCTACCCATTGACCTGTCAGGTATAATTGCATCTCCGATTTAAAGAGGCCATCCTGTATAGGTCTTCGGTCATAGAGGCGCGAAAGCCATCACACCACGTCAAAGCGCAGTCTCGTCCTCTCGCAACAGCTGGTCGCTTAAAAGTAGAAGTAACTTAAGGTAATTAAAAGGTATCCCGTTACCAGTGAGGATGTTTCCTGCGTGAATGTCTGGACAGGATTCCAAAAAATTTCACGCATTTAGAACCTTTGAGAAGAGAAAAAAGCAACTGAGGATTTATGGGGATTTAAGATAAAGCTACGAGCTTTGTACCAGTGGTCAAGATCTGAGAGACCAAACTGGAGGTCGAATTCAGCTGATGCATCGGGATGGGTAACCCAACCGCAACATCAGTTGCATACTTTATAATGAAAAGTCAGTCACTGAAAGGCATGGTGGACGTTTAGGTCGAGGAGATAAAACGGGGGTTTCGCGCTCTGTAGGACGCCTTGGGTTGATCAGAGATGGAAGAAGTTTTGCCCCCGTGTCTTTTAAACTGCTCCCGATAGAAAGATAATCAGTTAATAGTCCAGTGAGTAAGGGTTCAATTTCGTTGTTTGAGAGGATGTCGAGAATTTTCTGCGTGTCGACACTGAAGTGCGTTATAATAATAATTATAAAAACAGGTACTCACAGCTTTTGATTTATTGTCCAGCAAAGACGAGACGTTATGAATCAAATGAACAATAGCACCCGAGGTGGAGCAGGAGCGGCAGTAGGCGAACTGGTTCATATCTCGTATCGCCAGTTTATTGGACAATCGTTGGAGTTGTAGTTTTCTAAACATGTTTAATGCAATATTGGTACAGGCAATAGAACGGAATTTTACCTCTCCTTTTTTGGGCACCCTTTTTTCATTACATGCTTGGGCATGAGTGCAGTGGAAAGGGTATGTATCCCATAACCACAAGGTCCCGCTACAGTATTAGGGATAACCGGCAACCAGACTACGAGACTTGGAGTGGCAAAGAACCGCATAAGGTCCAAATAGATGAGGTGCGGTAACGATCCGGACGACAGTGGATTACTTTCTACCACCAAAGCGTGGAAGCCGATCTCCAACAGTCAGGAATCTTTTTATAATCCAAGTATTAATGAAATGAATGTGTCATTACTAGTGTGAGTGTATTTGCATGCTGCTTTAGTACATCTAGGGGAAAATTATCAGGTTCGCAGGATTTGATGTTCGTGAGGTTCAAGAGCTCTTTATAAACCGCTTACAGTGATTTATTGTGAGGTTAATCTGGTAAAGCTGGGATAAGAGAGCGTTGAGACAGAGGCTGGAAGACGCGACTGCTCGTTGAAGTTGTGGTTTAGATCTTCGACATTTAGGTCTGGGGACGAGTGCCACGAGGAGATACCTACCACTCACCGCTAGGAGCACAGGACTATATATGCCGTTAGCCTGCTGATTTTTAATGTGATTATCAAAGAGGTTACTTTTACTGTTCGATGGTACCCACTCTTGTAAGCACTTTCCTTCCCGTTGCGTAATCTTTTGTGGGTCGGCGAGGAAAATTGGTCACTACGATAAGGTCTTAAATAGGCTGCACACAGCGTAGCAAAACATTAGGTAACTAGTTAGACGCTCACAAAATGGTGGGGTCTTGGTGATTGAGGATCTCCAGATCAGTCTGATCTATCATTGCCTAGTCTTCGTAATTTTTCGGAGCCACATTGACACACTTTCTGTCTCGGGTCACAACAACGGGTGAAGTTATTATTTTTACCTGAACTATATATCTTTGGAGAAAGCAACATTGTACCATGATTTGATTTCCCCAGCAGAGACCTATATGTGACGCAAACTAAATGGGGGTTGTTTGTAACGTAAAAACCAAGGTGGGCATCAATCCTAGTGGGGAAATTTACAACGTTTTCCAGATCCACTGGAGTCAGGAATTCTTACTGCTGATGGTTGAAATCACCACAGACAAAGCACAGAAGTATCAGTGTAGTTCAAAAGTTTGGAAGAGAAAATCCCAGAGAAGTCTTTTAAAACTACATGTGTTCCTTTTTGCACATATAATTAAATTGGTTCTTTCGAAATTTACGGAAATAGTAAACGTATTTGTCATATTTTCTCTCCTTCATTATCGGGGCGAAATCCATAATAGGTATTTCATTACTGTCCTCTGTACACACATTCATTCGAAAAGATTGTTTCATTCAAGAATTGAAACCTAGTTACACCTTGGCTTTTCTCCATTATAGCAAAATTATTGCACAGCTAGACAACTTCAAACCGGACAAAAATGAAGACCGCAAAGTAACGGACTCTTCGCATTTGGTGTACGAAATCTACGACAGGCCAGATTTCTCAAAGAAGGCAGAGGTTGAGAGGGTGAGTTAAGTAAATATATGGATGACCTTATCTTAAGTTAGGTGAATTGTGATAGGTTTCTAGTGCGGTTGTTTCACTGCTTCTTCCATGTATTGCTTGCTCATAAATGCTCTGGAAGGACCATGCCACATGGCCCAGACCCACTACTTTACCGAAATTAACCAATAACTGACCCTAGGACTTGAAATGGAGAACCTCGGGTTTCAGTGGATCAGGTGTAGAAAAAACTGGACGACAGCAGATTGTTGGCTACCACCGGTGTGACTGACAGTGATGGGGTTCAAACTTCGTGCCTGTGAGACGATGGAAACTTCTGCCTCTCGACCACTACTGACTGTATAATTTAGCAATAATGCTTGGTTTCTTTACCTACAGTCAAATGTTACGAACAAAAGATATGCCGGACTTTGATGATTACGTTTTCCATGCCGTTACCCCTTTCATTCCAGTCCGGCTTGAAAAACCGTTGATCATGGGCCGGATATGTCAGTTTTATTTAGTATTTCCTAGCGGAATTTAGTCAAAAGTGGTTATATTTTCGAAAACGGTAGAAGAAAATCACAAGCTCATCAACCACCTTGTAAGTGTATGATATGACACACCGTTCGATGGGCGGTTCAGTCTCTAGCAGACAATGCATCAGCACCGGCCCCTACCGAGCTCACGAAACCACGAACGACAGGACAGCCGATCGATGGCGTGAATCAATAAAAACGAGAGACAAGTCCTGTCAGCATCATTTAAGCTTCAAGGCGTGGTCGCGCACACCAGTCGGATCAATGTGCTGTGTGCAACGAGTGGGTACATGGACTGACTACCTATATATACTTTGCTTTTGAGGAGAAAAACGAAAGAGTTCGCAGTAGAGTTAGTGGGATAGAATAAAACGCACCTGTTCCGTGATGCACTATAAGAACATTAGTATCGATGACACGGTGGTATCGCTTAATCCCGCAGTATGGTCGGGGATAGGTGTCTCAAGCTCCGAGATGGCTACTCATCCTGAACGCCTCTCGAAATGCTTTCCAATGACCGTGCGTCTATCACAGCCTCTGCTGAGGAAATCCTGTTCACTGTCTTCTCGTGGCGAAGGTGTTCCCTCTAAAGTCAGAGGACGAAGCAAATGCCCGGCGCCCTCCATCGAGTTGACTGATAGATGGTTAGTATAAGGGGAATGGCTAAACCCTGATTCGAAACTAATCACTGGTGGCGTATGAGGCGTACAACACTATGCTCACCAGTATCTGTGGTACAGAGGGCCACTGGGCACCCAGGATGTTTGGCCTCATCGGAAGGGCGTATGAACTGAGCAGTCAGTCACCGGCCCTCAGTGGGTTACCAACCCCACGCTTCGTCCCACTGCCTTGCGTGTTAGGCCTTGGATAATTAAAGGCTCCGGTTGTGGACCCCCTAAGAAAACCTGCTTTGGCTTGGGTAGTCTGACAGTATTGGGCCCACAAACAAATCATGGACTCGGACGATCTGCCCCTTCCTCCTCGGTTGTACCATGTTTTTTATGGCACAGCCTGAAACCAGGCAGGTGTGGAATCTATATATATATATATATATATATATATATATATATATATATATATATATATATATATATATATATATATATATATATATATATATATATATAATGTCTATAACGAACCGAGTAGGCTGTGTTGGCCTATAATAAGCCGTGAATTCTGCACTATTAAGTTGATTGATTAAATTTCACGCCTCTTGCTGTGCCATGGATTGACCACCTTTACTCGCTTCTGAAAACACCAGTTATTTTACTTTCACACGACTTTCTCCCGCGTGGTAATAAGCAGGCTTACCGGAGTCTGTTTGGCTATCTCAACCGGCAACAAGACTATTACACACCGAATCCCAGTCTTTGTGCCAGTGTCGGTCACTGAATACAGACTGGTGGCTTATGCTTTCCATGTTCGCTTTGGTTTTACAAGACCGTCTTGAGCTGAACTCGGAAGCGACAGTACCGGCCTGGAAAATCGTTAGAAGCAAGTTTCTACTTACGGGTTAGGAATCGTTAGAACGCCCTACCGAACTGGTGGTGGTGGTGTTGTAGTAATGAAAATAACTACGCTATACTCGAGCCACACAGTTTTTCAGCAGGGTTTGAGGTGCAGTCTCGCTGCCTTAACTTCAACGCTTACAAAATTTCATAGGATCAAACAAGTCGGCAGTATAAAGAGGAAGCAGAATGTGGGCCGTTCAGTGGGCTTCATTCAATAAACAGTTGACGCATGCAGGCTGAAAATATTATAAACAAGGGCAGATACGAGCAATACAAAAGTGTTGTTCGGTAGTGTATTCTCCCCCGCTGTTCGATTGAACTCGGAAAATGTGAATGGAATTACGCTTCTCTGTGACGAATGTTATATGGTCATGTTCGTTGTTGGTGCATGTAAGTACCAAAAGTCAGTTCTTTGGGAAAAGCGATCAGTATATTGTTACAGCGTGCAACAAGGAAATATCGATTATTGTTGATTATTCGGTGATGTATAAAGCCTCTTTCACCCGTCATATTACTCGATTTATAATGTACCAAACAAAAGTCACTTTCTGACCGATCAGGAAACGTCATTGATGTGGTAAAACATAAACATCCAAAACAGAAAGGAGGTGGCGGGTCTAGGATACAACAGATATCTGTTTGTGTTATGTGATCGTCGTTTGATGTATGACAATGTGGATCAGTCATATCGTCAGTGAATGGAATCTGCTCATTGTCAACGGAATCCTCGTCTTGGGGAGGTAGTGGTTGATTCCGACCAGCTGGTCCCAGCTTACGAAGTGAGACTAGCTTCCTTTCCGTTGGGGAAATGAGCAACTGCTTGTTGAGGATTGCACTCCACCAACTGCAGTTCGTCGACTAATGGGTCGAATATTGTTTGCCGCATATTGCGACGGAGAAGCACTGAACCCGGTGTAGTAAGCCAGCAAGGTGATGATGCGCCTGAAGTTGACTTTTGGTTGTAGGAGAGCAGTCGCTCGTGAGGAGTGGCACTCGTGGCAGTACACAGTAAAGAGCGAACTAAGTGAAGGCTTTTGAGAAAGCACTTTCCGACTGAGAGACAGACAGATCCTTGGACTTCAGGGCGAGAGAAGTTGCCTTCCAGATGATTCTACTTTTTTATGACACTTGAAGTGAATTACGGCATAAGGGATAACCCTATAATCAGAAGACGTACTGTTAATGTGGATTGAGGGGGAACATTCACGTAAGAACCAGTTTATTGATTCAGCTTTGAAAGAGGGAAACGTTGTAAGTGGGTGGGAAGACAGAAAGAGGAAGAGTGTTCCATAAATTAACGGTCCTGGGAAAGAAAGAGGATTGCAAGATAGAAGTGCGGCATTTAGTGACAAAAACCTTATAGGGATGACTAGTTGCTGGGGTACGTGATGGTCCGGAAAACGTTCTGAGAAGAGGAACTGCCGAAGCAAGCTTAGAAGAACGAAATCCAAAATAGTATCGGTAGAAAAGAGATGACGAAACTCGGTCAAAGACCTTAAAGATGTCAAGCGAAACCGTGTGTGTTCCTCCGTGATTATTGTGTGCAGACGACCAGAAGTGTGAGACGAAAGCCAGGATATCACCGGTGGAACGGCGAGGTCGGGATCCGTATTGGCGATCACTCAGTAGTCCCTCGCATTCGAGAAACGTACGCAGTTGGTCGGAGATGACAGATTAGAATTAACAGGTGTGAGGGGAATTGGACGATAGTTATTCGGATCAGGAAGATCACCACGTTTGAGAATACGGAAAATCGTGGCTCTCTCTCACCAGGGAATTACAGATGGGAGGGAAATCGGAAGTGCGGAATTTGTGGGAGACTGCTCTGGCAAGGGACCAGAGTGTTCGGCTAGCGGTGGCAGATGAAAGTAAGCGTTCGGCTTTCCAGCGGACGAACCGTTCTGTGGCTCTCTGTATGGTTCACGAGCATCTGTTCCTGACTTGCACGAAGCGGCGGTGGGAGTCGGGAGTGGGCGAGCGACGCCAGCGGCGAAATGTTGCACACTTCAAACGTACAGCACGATCACATGCGTGATTGGACCACTTGGAGGATTCGGGTTTTCTGGGTTTGGAAAAGTGAGGAATAAAATGTTGCATACCTTGAAGAACAATGTCAGTGAAGTTAGAAACGGAAACGTCTGAAGTAAAGCAGTAATCATACCAAGGATAGGAGACTAGGAAATCGCGAAAATCATCCCAGTTGGCTTAACTGTAGCATCAAAATAGGTGTCTCGAGGCAGGTGGGGGATCGGGACGAGTAAAACTGATGGAACAGGAAATAATGCAATGCTCAGATGAGCCAAGTGGGGAGAGAGCAGAGATGCCTCAGAACAGAGAATAAGATCAAGAGTATGGACACGATCGCCAGCCCAATCGGGAATGTGTGGGGAGGTCAACAAGTTGGCACAGGTTGTTGACCACGGCGAAATGTTCGGCTTCGCGCCCCAGAGCCGAAGTGTCCGATGAGTGAATAAGCCAATCTCAATTGTGAACACTAAAATCTTCTAGGACGGTGATATGGCGTTCGGGATCCGTAACAAACAAGTGCTCAATGTTCGAAGATAAGGAATCAAGATCGGCGAGTCGCTACTGTTGGGTGAACGGTAAACAACACAAAAGTAGTGATTAAAATAAGGAAGTCGGGGCTTCAGCCACACCAACTGAAATTTACGACTGGAAAAGTCAAGATTCTGGATTCTGGATGTGGCAACTGACTGGTGGACAAAGGTACAGACACTAGCTTTCGGTGAAAAAGAGGATTGAAAGGTATAGTTGGGAAATCGGAGGTGGGTGATGTCTGATGGGGGGAAGATTTGGGTTCCGGTCAAAAACAGGGGAAAAGGAGAAGATTGGAGAAATTGGTACACAGAATCGATATTATGGTCGTAAAACGAAGACCGATAAGATGGTAGCTCCCAACTGGGTGCACGTTGGGCCACATCATTAGAAATGTTGGGCAGCGCTGCCTTCGCCCAAGTTAGAGCGCGTTGGGCTACACCCTTAGTCTGTTTGATCATTATCCATCTTTCCGATGGAAACCACTAATTTAACCATGATTAGAAAAGCACTGCTTGTGAAAACCACCAAGTTTGTTATAAAAATGGTATACCGAAAACTCGTACAGATTTGTAGTTCGAGGACTGCTTCATTCGGAACGTTCAGAAGATGTTCATCATTCTACGTGGTCACCGGATCCAAAATATCAAGATGTAGAAAGGTGGAACAGTTACACTCAGGGAAAAGTTGGACAACAACAAAATTTTCCGTGCGGATTTCAAGGATAGTTTGAGAATTGTTTTCAACAAAACGGAGTAGTATCTGACAATTTATGTATCAAAACAACCATAATAAGTGAAATAGTGACATATCAGATGTAATGAACTAAATCTGAGGGACATGTAGAGTTGTGATGTACAACAAATTGTTACTAATTTTCAGAATGCCTTCAGTATTGGTTGCTCCGAATGAATAACACAATTCCAAAAGAAAGAGCAGCATGAAATTTATCTCGAAGGAAATGATAATCCACGTACTCGTGTTATCTTGCATCGCCTTGATTTCTAGTGGTGATAAACAAACGCTTTATGTCTTTCGGCGACAGACACCGGTTCTCCTGCGATTCCTGGGATGAAACGAACAGCATCTGGAGTTTAGTCAGAGACAACGAATTTCACTGACTCGCCCATGGCGGCAGCAGTGAGTCTGTGTTTTTGAACAGCTTTCCTTTGCGCACTTCCAAGCCAGTAGCTGGTTAATGCCACTCTCGGCGTCGTTCATAGTCACACTCAGGCACAAATACGTAGTATAGAAAAGTGAAGAAGAAAAATTGGAATCTATGTGAACGTAGGCAAAATTAAAACAGCGTTCCAGGGATTATTGGAAAGCGACAAACATTTACAAATGATCGCGTGAATGGATGCAGTGGGTGTGTCCAACAGTTCGCCATCCACGGACAGATGATCTGATGGCACACCGTGCGAAGTAACTGCCCAGAGCATTAAGAAGTACATTACCGGTCAAGTTACAATTTTCGCAGGGTGTTTGTGGAGGATGATAATTTTACCTGGTTATATAGTGGAGTATTGAACACAGAACACAGGAAGAATGCGTGTGGCACAAACAGGAATTAAGATATCATCCGGAACAACATTACCCTCCTTTCGGAGCGCATGTGGTTGGCTTGATGAATTTTTGGCTATAATTATTCTGCTGGTCTTGCGGGTCTGTTAATGGACGACCTGAGCTTTCCCAAATACGATTCATAAGGGAAACCGCTAACTGCATCTTAGTCGTGGTGTACGAGGTATTGTCCTTGGGTAACGCGAAACACCCGGCAAATGATAGTTCAAAACATGCAGCCTGTCTCGACGTTGCCTCGTGGTTAGCATGGTGGTTAAAAAAATCATCGAACAAAGACCGTAAAAGAGCATCCACGTTGTTTTCGGCACACACGGTTCTTCCGAGCCTTATTTGTCTACCGGCTGAAAAAAATAAAACGATTCAAATATACCAACCTGCATAGATGATCGACTTTGATGCGCTGGTAGTGAGTAGACCGCTGCTTGAAAGACCCCCAGATCTGCTGTTGGCTAAACTTTTGTGGCTCTACTTCAACAGCATGGACACCAGGAATAACTATCTGTCATAAATTAACATTGAAGAAATACTTCGCAACATTCGGTTTTTTAACATACCTACTGACTGTGATTTCGGCCACGAACGCTGGTGCTCTGCTAATGTCGCCTCCACAAAAGGGGCATTTTGTACTGAGGACCTTATTACGCCTCCACTAACTCTCCCACCTCGTCTCTTTTGGCATAACAATGTATTCTATTTCCCAGAATCTGAAGATGAAAGACCGACGTTACATAGCAATTAGTACTCAAGATCTCACGAACTTCCCAAAAAGTAACACTACAAAACAATTGCCTCAATGTCCGAGGGTTAGCAGTGACCCAGACACGAATAACTATGAGAAATCACAGTTGTGATTCATCTGTGGGCTCTTCAACGAAGAGTATCCATTCACACTCCAGACGATTCAAATTAGATTCTAGTGAACATATAACATCGGAGTGAACAAGTATGAGGACGAGTGGGCAGAGGAGTACCGGGTACGCATACCTGATGAGCGGCAACAACCGCGAAACCGGTCGTGTGCTTCCGGGGAAGTTTTGTCCACACGTTTACATACTACTTACTATCAGTATATATATATATATATATATATATATATATATATATATATATATATATATATATATATATATATATGAAATTATGTATATGGAGAGGTAACAATATACTATATTAAAATAAAATAAAAAGTGCGCATTAGTTATCTCTGTGAGTGATGAGTCACTTTTCCAAAGAAAAACCGAACAGCGGATCCTATCAGCAGAGAATACAGAAAACGAGAATGGCACCGCCTGATCACACGGGAATTCAGTAAAACTAAGCGTGCTGTTTTTGTAACGCAGAAAAATATTGATAAACATTGTGATACTTTTATTATTATATGCCTTATGAAATTGTGAACTTCTGTGCAAGCTGTCAAGGCACATGTCAGGAGTCAATTTAGCCCAACGTTCGCGCAACTACGTTTGGTATTGTGCTGTTTCGGTTGTGCCTCCTTGTCAACGGCTGAATGACGCTGTTCACCGGGAGTAAATGTTCTTGAGAGGAAAGCTGTTTTTCGTCCATTTTGAGTAAGTGTTGCAGCGATAGCAACATTAGGAGCGTCGGTTTTCAGGTCTAAGGGAACAGTATCGTCGGCGGAGATGACAACAGACTGTTTTATTTCCTTCTTGATGTTTTCGATCTACTCACGAACTTCAGGCGAGAGATGAAAACAACGCTTATCGACGAGTAATAGACAAACAGTCCCATAATTTGCCGCTGGGACTTCAAATTTGTGATTAAGGGCAGATTCCTTAATGGTTGGAGTCGATCGCAGTCGGATGAGAGAGCCTTGTGTGAGACCTCGAACCCAAGCTGTCTCATTGTTCGTCAGCGAATTGGACTCTTTGATTCGTTGAACGTCAAACGATACTTTTGAGCGACCTCACAGTTTTATTAAGTTTGCATCGTGCTCTTTGGTGGCTCCACGCACTGTTCTGTTGTCGACATAAGCGAAAGTCGCATCCAGGTTTTCATCTTGTAATATCTTATCAGTTATTCTTTGAAAACAAGCAACTGTATCAGTTACCCCGAACGGTATTCGACAGAAATAATAATAATTACCGCAGACTTCGGAGACTGTAAATTTCCGGTTGCTTACGTTGATAGGCGCTCTTTAGGTCTGAAGCGCTATACAAAGTGCAGCGTGAAATGTAGTTAGTGATGTCGTCTATCCTAAGGAAAGGGTTGGCATCGAGGTGTGGCACTGATTTATAGTCTACGACCATGCGACCTTTGTGGTTTTCGTTTATAGTCACCAGTACCTTGGCTCGCCACGGTGAAACAGACGGTCCGATTATACTGTCCTGTAACAATCTATAGAATTACAATGGAATAAATTTCCCATTTGCTTCTAAATTTCGCCCGGATCTCGTAGGAATCGGCTCGAAGTTCTCTGTGTCATTTTCGAGCAACAATGGCGGCTCAACATCGGCAACTAGCGACCCACACAGATCGACTGTGTTTAAACCCGCAAAAATAACATTTATTTCTCCAGATTGCAGCAAAAGTGAACGGAATACTGTGGACATTTGCCTTGCTAAGAATCGGTGTAGGCTCTAAAGCGTTGGTCGTAGAAGCACTGTGATGTTGTATCCGGTTTAAGCAGTCACGCATACTAAGCGGATAATCGATCAACTTCCCTCCTGTGCATTGCTGTACGCCGGTTGCTATTTAGTGATGCTTCAACCCATGTACTGTTGACTGATCTATCCCGCAAGGTATCGATCGACTCCACTTGGCTCCCGCTCACTTGCATACTTACCTGATTGCTTGCTGCTTCTTTACCGGCTACGGCCGAGTTTTGTGTTTAAGTTCATGCAAATAAATGGAGTCCAACCATTACGTGTTCTATTACTGATTGCAAGCGACAAATTTCCGTCACCGCCTTCGTTTTGGAGGTAATTCGTTGGGCCTCATCAGTCAAGAACTTTTGAGGTTAACGCGGACGTAAATCAGAAATACACATCCAGTTTAGTCCATTCAACCAGCAACCTCACACTTCTGTGCTCTGATTTTAATTGCTGCCTCCCAGCATCGTCGAGTCAAGGGCAGAAATAGAAGCATATAATAAAAGGGCCGAAAGCTAAGTGACACATGGAGATCGCAAAGACAAAAAAGAACTCGAATGCAGCTACGCCATTGGCCGCGACACCCAGCCATATCAATAAATGTCCATAACCATCTGGTAGGCGAGTCGCGTAGATCCCAACCCGGAAGTCTAACACGCCCTACTTGGCCAGGTCCACTGATCAAGGATTTAATACTTTTCTGCCATTTCATGGACTGACCAAATCGATCCACCTTCCAACCAATACCTACCTCAGAGAACAGCGTATGCCGAGGAAGTTTAACGGTGGGCATGTATAGCACACGTCTCAGCCATCTTAACCTGTTCAGATTCAGTACTTGTTCCAGTGCCTGATCACTGGTTCCCATCACCCTGCGCCTAACCTCGGAATTGCTGATACGGTGCCTCGGCCATATTCGAGCAATGCTACGGAGAAATCAGTGCTCAAGCACCAACAGTCTTCGCCTATTTTCTAATTCTAATGGCCACGATGAAGCCGCTTCAGTTTACAGACTGTCGGATGCCAAGCTGGAGATTCGAATTTGACAGAAACAAACAGAAATGCTACAGACGGCTACTGCTATCTGCGCGTCGAGAACCAGTGCCACTTGGCTTTTCAAGCATTCGCTCTCCAGAGCCTAGGCGAGCAACCTGAAAGTGGTGAGGTCTTTTAAAGATCTTGTAAGTGTTGGAGGAATGTATCTTTGGCAGCGTCTGAACTACGGTCACCAGGAGCGTAGAGAGTGACGATAGATATCTTTTGCGGTCACACCCCGTTTATTTTAAATGAATCGCCCACAGTCTACGGTTTATTGGAATCCGGTCATTCAAAGCAGACTCTGCTCTAGCGCTCCGAACGACTCACGCACCTCGGCATCACCGGTTAGGTGCAGAAGGAAAACGAGTTGAGGCGAATTACGCTGGTGGGATCCTGGATGCGAGTCTCCGACAAGCAACACGCATCTATGACTAGGATCTTGAGGGTGCACACAAGGGCCGCTTGCTGGTCTATATGCTTTAGAGCACGTATGTTCAGTGCTGCAAGCTTTAGTGATATACGCAGTCTTAGTAATCGATTTGGTGAATATACACTGGAGTGAGGTACCTTGCTTTCGTGGTCGTTGACCTCGGCAAAAGCGGTCCGGGAAGGACAGATAGTTCTGGACCATATGTAGTCGCGATTATATCACGCAGTTAAGAGGAATTTCACTGCAGGTGGCTATAAATGCAGGCTTCGTTTTAACGCCAAGTGCTTATCCGTTCATCGGAAACGAGTTGTACAAAATTCCAGCAATCGAGTTCCTGGGTGCAATGTTTTCATCGTCACTCTTGGTTGGAACGTTTACTCAGGTCTTTCCGAAGAGCATGCTTAGAGAAATTCGTCTTCAGGCATTAATGAGAAGATAGAGAAAGGCTGATCACATCTGCAAGCTTCAACCACATATCCCTTACCAAACGTGTTTGTAACACCAGGGAAAACAATGTAAGATCGGTGATGAACTGGGAAGGTGTTTTTCTTTCTAATACAGTAATCAAATGGGTTGTCCCCAAGTTACTTCCCACCAGATGCAACGTTATAATTCGCTTTCATGCCCAGTCTGACAGATTTAAACTTGACAGTCAGTTTTATGGTTCTTGTTCTTCATCATTGTGCACCTCGTTATGATGAAGCCTGGGTGTCTGTAGTCTTCCACCTTCCCTTAAACGTACGGAACGACTCCCCAAATACGTACTCACAGTTTTATGTTTGATAATCCGTGCTTGATTATTCTATTGCAATTTTCGGTAGGTTGCCGAGTTGGACCGTCGGTTGCAGCGCCTAGAAGCCCTGATTGGTCAGCCAGACCCGACAAAACTGTCGGCGTTAACCGCAGACACGGTGCAACATAGTCTGTTGGAGGCAGCTTCGCGTCTTTCTGCACGTTCTTCTCTGCTCCAACCGAGTCATCTGGATATGATTGAAACTCGTCTGTCCAGTCTTCAAACGAAGTTGCAATCAATCACGGAGAAAAGAGAAGCTATCGCAGATGCGGATACACAAAATAAGGCAAGTATTTACGTCTTTTTCATGTTCCTTATTGCGACGAAATATATATTAATCGTAGGTTAATATAAAAACCTTAAATGCACTTCGTCGGTGGGTACATGTTGTTCTTGCTACATATTGACATCGGATTTCCCCCTGAGGTGAACCGCTGAAGTGCTTAGCTTTATTGAACTGGTTATTTTCTTGTACTTCACTGCAAACGATGAACGCACAGTTGTTTTTCCTACGCATTTTCTCAGCACAGCATTTTTATGTGTATTGGCACAGCAGTAAAATCGATCCAGGTTTCTCAGTATTCATATATAGGGTCAGACTAGACTTTCTAAGGGCCGAAAAAGCACTCAGGTGCTTATTTGACTCATCTTGTATGAACGGACTTTCACCTTGAGAACTATCTACGTGTATAGCAAACGGCACGTCACGTGTCACACGGAAACCCTCGTCTGTGAGAAAAACATTATTCAACGTAGCTCTTTTGGTGTGATTTTTCTGTGAAGAATCGCAGCATCTGTGGGTTAAAATAATCGAAAAATTCACTTTTCTCATTTGTATTTATCAATTTCTCTACGCTTTTTCCTTCTCAAAGCTAGGTTGCAGAGTTGTATGAGCTAGTAAAGAAATGGAACGATGTTGCAGACAGCCTGCCCATGATTGTTGAGCGGCTGACCGAATTGAAGGACTTGCACGAAGAAGGTGTGTTAAATGTTTACTGACTTCTGCACAAATGCGCCTTTTACTTTTCATATGCGCCTCTGACGTTGGAGGTACCGTGATAGAAATTTTAATTTAGGCCGTAAATTTTGGCGGTTGATAGACTACAAAAATGAATTTAGTCTAAAGCGGATATTTACACACGTGTGGGAACGAGGACTGATAAGTTATCGCTCGTTTTTAGCTATTCAGTGGTTATACGAATAAGTACAAAGTAAACAGAACAGCTTATTTGGCTGTTATCAGTTTTTTCTTAATACATAATGTGAATCACGGTAACTGCTGTAAGGAAATCTTTGGGGAACGTTCACGGCACGACCAGTTTATTGATCCTGTCAGACTTCGATAACAGTCCGAAGAAAGAAAGAAATTTGAAAGGTCGAGATCCAATACCTGGAAGTAGAAATCTGACACGAATGATTGTTTATCAATGGAGGCGCGCAAGGGGGAACAAAATAATAGTGATAGGATAGGGAAAATCAAGCAACCGCTTAGCAGTGAGCAAGCGATTGTTAGATGATAGGGTTGAGTTATCAATTAGATGGGCTACCTCACTTAAGACTCGGTCGAGAAGAGATGAAGAAGAATATGAAACTCCGCTACCCACTACTCCACGGTCTAAGTGTAGGACTAATTTGAGCTTTCTGTGTTAAAATATAGTGGATAGGTTTGAAGAAAGGTCTGGTGTGAAATAGAAAACCAGTCTTGCGTGCAGCATGAAAAGCAAGAGCAGATGCGCGTGAAGACCAGTTTAAAGATATTTAACATAACTCAGTCTTTCCATCAAACCGGAAAGCTTGTAGAACGCATTTCGACATCAGCTGCTGTCTTTTTACTTGTTTTCCGCAAAAAAGGGGAAGCGTTTTCTACGAATGCAGCTTCTCGTTTAATTTTTTGTCGCTTTAGATTTGTTGTAACAGTATGTGCACTTTTCTGCCTCCACCAAGCATCTGACTTTAGCAACATGCTCAATACGGTCGAGAGTGAACAGAAGACCATGGAAGAAAACCTCAATACATACTTGAAGCTATTGGAGGAGGTACTGTCTTATTTCCATTTCGCAATATAACCTAACGGTCTGCGTGTTTCAGGTTCGCAAAAGTTTGGATGAGAATATGCAGACGGTTAAACAGAATTTCGAAAGCCTAAACGATCGTCTCAAATGAGGAGATTCTCGTCGATCCCAGTGGATGGTTCCTTGGTCTGGGGTTCTTGGTAATTTTTTTGGTGTAACGGTTAACTTCTGAGCGTTTGCTTGTCAACACTTAGTGGCTTTTTCTCATTTTATCCCCTGATTGATGTGATGATCGGTAATGAAACCATTCATATCTGCTGATAGCAAATTTGTTCTTGCAGCCTGTCTGGATGGGAATCCTTGTGTCAGACATCAAGCGTGCCGTGTGTGTTGTCCTGTTTTTATCCAAAGTTTCACTTGCTGCTCACAGTCTGCATAACTTCCAATCTAGTCAGGAAACGGTGTCCGCAGCAAGACCCAGAAGGGACTCAATCCAACACGCAGATCGTGAATCCCACGATATCACTAAACTGACGGATTGGAAGTTAGATCCCATAATTATTCGAACGGAACAGAAGACAAATGCCGCGAGGAAGTACACGAAAGGAATCTCTCTCTCAGCATTTATCTCCTGTATATTTTGTTCAACTCAATGGGTTATTTTAGACAGAGGCAAACAAGGTGATGTACTCTGTAAGACCATTCCCAGACCGTAACGGAAACAACCTGTTGGTCTTGGTTACTTTTAGTATATTCATAGAATGTATTATTGGCTTGAGGAGCCTGACTCTTATTTATTGGAGAATCCACTTGCAGTTTTCACATTCAGTGAGGTAGTGGTTCGTGCACGATAGGATATTCCCACCTGACTGGTCATACCGCGATAGCTCAGCTAGTAGAGCATCTGCCAGGTAAGCGGAATGTCGCCGGCTCACCGCACTGGACTTTCAGTGTGCATAAATTACGGCAAGATGATTCATGATACCCAAGAATAATCACTGTGTAGTCCGCTTCATGTTCTTAGACCCCGCTTCTGATACATACTGTCATTCTTTACTTACTTTAGCTCCAATGTGTGAATCATTTCAAGCAAAGTCCTCACGACCGTCGATGCAGTCACTTGCGAAGAATTGATCTTAGCGATAGACGTAGATCAAAGTACGTTGCTCGTGACTGCGACGATCCTAAGTTAGGAAAACATCCGATTTGTTCGCTTATGTAAGACCCGTTCCTCCAGATGTTTCATTGTGGTATGCAATATTATACAATGCGTCAAACATTGTGAGGAAATGAAGATAGTGGTGATTGGCAGTGACCACAAACCATTCCGTGTCGGTAGGGACATTAGTTCTCAGAATTGACGTGTGAGCCAGTGAAGAAAACCCACCCATTTATTTTGTAAAATGTTGGGACCAAACAGTCATCCTCACGAAAAACCCTCCGGTAATCAAAATAAGTCCGACTTAGAAATGGAGAATGCCATCGTTACAAGCTAAGTAAAACGGAATGAAGTCAATGAAATTTGCGTACCTTTCAGGTTTCCAAGGACAAAAATCTATATTCATAATTGACAAGAAGCCTGTCAGAAATTAGAACAACAAAAAAGGCGCGCATGCAAACGCACAACCCTTCCGAACCGTCGGTGTAGAGTGACCACTTCAGTCCGAGGATGACTATCTGTACTTAGCACACGGCGAATGACCTCGTCATCGCATACGCTGCGGCAACAAAACAAGAAGAACATCAAGCCGATCGAGTTAATCAGTCAACAACCGCAGACCAGAGAAGGGATGATGAGTGTATCGGACGCGTCCCGCAACAGACGAAAAAAGGCATGCGGAGTCATCAGTGGGATCTGAGGCGGTCGGAGGGATAGCCCAGATGATTAAGCTATCAACCAGATCATCCAGATGAGAGTGGCGGTCTGAAGAATCAGTCCAACAGCGGCGGATGTCTGGACAAAACAGAACAGAGATACTCAGGCAGACAGAAGGTCGATGTTGCTGCACTGCGGTTCGGAAAGGGGACTATGTCAACGGTTGCAAACGTTTTGTCGACTGAACTTGTTTGGCTGCCCAAATACAGGTGTTTCTCACCCGTCTTGCCTTTCTCGTTGCAACTGCTCACACAGTGTTCTTACCAGACACGAACAATGCTTCGGAGAAATCGGTGGTCAAACGCGGAGAGCCGCTGAGCATCTTCAACGCAAAGAGGCCAGGTCTCGCAACCGCAGAGTAAAATACTACGGACCGCTGCGTGATACACGCGCCACGAGTCGAAGATGAACAACGGCAGTTGGCTCATTCTCTCACGTGGTTCACGCCGCTAGGTAATAAAATCAGGGTTAGAACAGTGGTGCTTGGGCTGAGATATCTGGTGACCACATCGTTTCTTAGCGCCCGTTGGCCTGATCACCTCCCTCTGATGCAGTTTCACAATGGTGGCGCGTTGCTCGTTCGATGGTTAACCAACCTCTTCCACAAGATTTTGTCTAACAAGTATGTTGCATTTTTCTCAAGTGCACGGCTGTGGGGGAACATTCACGTAAGAACATGTTAGTCGATTATGCTTTTAAAGAGAGTGAAGCCGTAATCTGATGGGAAGACAAAGAAGGAGTGCTTCCTAATTTACTGGGTGGCGAAAAAAGGATTAACACATAGAAGTACGACATCTAGTGACAGAAACTTGGTAAGGATGATTAGTTACCTGGATACGTGATGATCGGAAAAATATTTTGGGAACAGGAACTACCAATACAAACTCCGAAGAAAAAATCCGAAATAGTACCGGCAGAAGAGAGACAACGAAGCAACCACCCGATGGTTGGTTAATGACTGCAGATTGTGGGTCAAAGAAGAATCGTCAATCAGCCGGATGTCCCTTCGTTGAACCCGGTCGAGAAGAGAAAGAGGGGTAGTCGAAGCCCCACCTCACACATGACTACGGTAATCTAGTATGGGACGAATTTGGGCCTCGTGCAGCAGATGAGCTGGTGTGAAGAAAGGTCTGGCGCGGAACAGAAAAAAACAACTTTGCGCGCAGCACAGGAAACGGGTTGAGACGTGAAAGCGGGCCAGCATAAAGAAGTCACAGATCAGCCAAGAAGAGATAGAATCTGTGGAATGCAGCACAGTTGAACAGAAGAATATGAGGACGGACGACTTTTCAAAGAAATTGAGAGAAGAGAGGTTTTGGGAGCGTTAAATGCAATATGGTTATGGGAATCCCCGGAAGAAATGTGTTCGAGGCCGGAGTGTAAAGATACGCTAATTGCATTACGGTCACCATCAGTGTTGATGCTGGCATGACGGGGAGTGCAAGAAGGAGGGACAGAATGAGGAGCGACGTCATCGGCAAAAGAATGGACCGGGTTAGACGTACTGGATAGATCATTATAAATAACCTTGGAGAACGCCAGCATTCACAGGAAGTGGTTGGGATAGAAACCCATCAACTCGCCTACTGAGGAAACTTGATGTCCACAATACGAGAGTGGGGGAGAACTCATACGTGAGCAGTATCGCTAGAAAACGTTCGTTCTCAATACTTGAAATCTGGTGTTGACTGTAGCGCAGAATGACTTTGTTCAATATATATATATATATATATATATATATATATATATATATATATATATATATATATATATATATATATATATATATATATATATATATATATATATATATATATATATATATATATATATATATATAATGGCTGGGAACATGATTATGATGGTGGTGCTCAAGCAGCTTGCTCCTCACGCGTTTGGCATAAATTGCGAAGTATGACCTCCGATAGCAGCTTCGCGCTATTAGGAAAAGGTTTACATGTCTGTGGTTAGTGCATTCACATGGCTATATCAACTGATACAAACAGGGGACTTGTTTCTCACAGCGTACGTCAACGACTTCGCCGATTACCGTCATACTACTATGGCAGTAGCATGGTTCACGTGACAAAATTCGTCGAGTGTCACTGTCTCCTTTGAGCGTGGCTACATTGCGTAACGGAAGCGCACCACCAATTCACCGGTTGGTGATTTTCTAGAACATGATATCACTTAAGTGCACACGTGTTCCCAATGCATCTTTCTACCACTGGCAGACGGTATAAAGATGAGACGCTAAACCGAGCGTTTGCGCAACATCAGATAGCAGATTAGTTGACTGGAGGAAAAAGTGCGCAAATACATAAGTCGCTCGTGACACTTTACGCTACTTGTGCTAACAGGGTACCCAGCTCTTCACAAAGATGGGGGTCAACAATCGACTCCCCGCATGATGGGACCTGATCTCAATCCCAGACCTCTGAGAACAAAACGTAAGACTCTCCGATAAGCTACATCTCAAGATTTGAAAAAGCCGTCGAAGCCCGGCGTATTGTTACGTCCTAGGAATTAGATTTCCCTGCCGATCTCCATCTTAGTAGATGGATCTGGTGAAATAAACCCCGGGGAGCATCGCAAAAGCTATAGTAGAGAGGCCCTTACTGGGTAACAGCTAAATTGTCTGGAAATGCTCCACTCAGTGTTCGAGACGCCGCTTTTAATTGTGAAATGCAAACCGTCGGCTTCATGGACTGTTCCACCAATACCTAGTGGCCTCCTATCAGTGACTCGGACAGGACGGAACAGCTTCCCATTTCTGTTTAAAATCGCCATCAACGAGATAATCGAGAGTGCCTTGCTAAACATTCACGATGGGGGCATCGAACTAACAAATTGTGGTAAGCTACCTGACCTGAGTTACGCCGACGATCTTGCCTGCTTGTTCCAATATACAAAACGTACGCAACGGGCACTAGACTCTCGCAAAAGCCGTAGATCTACTCGGTATGCACTCTGCACCTTCAAAGTGCAAAGTGATGTTGCAAGACTGGACGTCAACGATTCTGAGCCCGATGCTCGATGAGGAGGTGCTAGCAGCTGTCGACCACTTCACTTGCCTCGGCTGCAGCGTGACAACGGATGAAAGCACGGTAGTCGAGGTGAGCACGCGTATATCCAAGGTTCGGGCGGCGTACGCTGGATTGAAGCACTCGTGGCGCCGACCTGATATTTCACTGAAGCTGAAAGGTCGTGTGTACTGTGCCGCGGTGCGCCCAGTTCTATCAAATGGTTGTGAGCCATGGGGTCTGTGTGCGGAAGATGTTCGTCGTCTTGAGGTTTTCGATTATCGATGTTTGCGTAGTATCGCCAAGATTGGATGGAATGACCGAGTAAACAATGCTAAAGTCAAGAATAGAGTATTGGGCACCAGTTCGGGGAATGTTCTATAACAGCGTATCCAGCTTAGTAGACTTCGTTGGTTGGGACACGTGTTGCGTATGACAAAAACACGTTTACCGTACATCGTTCTGTTTTCTGTTTCTCCTAGGGATTGGAAGAAACCACGTAGAGGTCAACAGTTACCGTGACAACGGGGAATGAGAAAGTGTAAATCGAACATGGGAAAATTAGATGCCTCATGTCTCCGTGGTTTGGATCTAAAAGATCCCTCAACCGGTTGGCTAGAAACACTGAAGGATATGGCGGTGAACCGTGAACAGTGGCGATTGTGATGTCACTTTCTGTCTAATCAGAATGATTGACCAATGTTCGTTTGTACAAGTAGACTGTGTCCCGCGTGTTGGCTTCTACTGTGTTCTTTCACTTTCCTATCTCCAACGCTGTGATGATTGCTAAATCTGTTTTGATTGTTACCAACCCAGCTTACTCACCAACACCAGCTTATGCCACCTTTGAACCTGCTTCTCAATGATCACATTCGTTGCACGCGTATCAATTCACGATCTCTTCTCTCAAGCATCGATTATTCGTTACTTATATACACACACACACACACTCAGGCACCACTCTCTCGATTTAACATGGTCTGGACCAGATTGCCTGATTGTGCACTAAGTTCTGATCTGCTTCATTCGGCAAGCAAGTTTAACGCACACAACACTCTATGACCCTTTCGACCCTTGGACTAACCGTTTCTTTGCGTACCTGAGTGAATCCCTGCCCTACGTGCTGGTTGGTCAGAACCATCGATCGATATCGGGATGTTCGCCTTTCTCTTCGTTTGTGTCCCCTAAACGCGCATTCCTTTCACTGTCTAACACTATTGTGCTCGTTTCGATGACCTGTGTTCTTCGGCCAATTGGTCCTAGCTTGTGTCGTCTTTTCTGAATTGTGCGGAACGTGAGTGAACGGTGATTCCCTTGTGAACGCCACCTTATGAGGTTTGTACAATTTAACTATTTGACTGACTATGGCTTTTTAGTACCGGACTCGAGCGTACGAATTAAACCTGCCTGTCGCCCCATACACATCAATGTTCGCACGCTGAACGTGTCAAGTTCGAATGGGTATCGAGAACGGGAGATGGCATCAGCCGGCGGTAACGCGTTCAGCGAGACTAGGAAGCTAATCGAGAAAAGAATAAGGAAGAATATGACTAGGACTTCCACCGGTGATACTACAGCTGGTACGGTTACTGATACTCCTAGTGAGGACATGTTAAAGGTCACGAGGATACTTTTTCACGTTAAAGTGCAGATGGGAAGTTACCAGAAAAAGTCGAAACTCGAGTTGTTATCTTCGTCTTGCAGGTGGCGAGGTATTTTTCGCGGTCGCAAAGTGGTTATCCATGCAGCGTGTATCTTCCCATCTGTGAAATAAGTATGGAGGCCAAACTATTAGGTGAAATCGGTCGATCAGGCCTATACAGACGCGAAATTCGAGACCCACAACACTATTTGATGGGAACCCTTTCATGCACGGCTGAGTGGTATTTAAGTTGCTAAAATTGGAGGCATTTTGCGAGGCGTCACGTAGTAGTACTCAGTTCTAGGCGAGCAAATACACACACGAACTAAATATCAAGATTCTAAAGGTAGATGTGAAATTGAAGATCACCCAACGCAAACGGACGCCCATTTAAACCAAAATCAGTGGATAAACAAACAGCTTGTTTGAAAGTATTTCAATTCGTAAAACAGCGTTAGAAGTCATGTTTTACCACGAAGGACTGCATTAAAGTGCTGAGAAGTCCTATTGAAAAAGCCCAGCGTGACTTTACATAAATATTTTTTTATTGAATATAAGTGAGTGAATAATCACCAAGCATGGGTGAATAGTGACGATTTGCCTCTAATAAGCCGACGATGCAAAACAACGCGCCCTTCAGGAGTAGATAATCTTGTCGCTTCGGAACACTTCTTTGCACGGAGGTTAAGGCTGATTCTATTCAGTCGTTTTTGGCCTATCCTTGTTGGTCCAAGTCGATGCATTACTTTTTGCATCATTAACTCGTACGATCTGGGAAGTGTATTGTTCCGTCCCGGATTAGCAAATGTCTCGGGTAAGATCTGTAGGAAGTAAGAGAAAGAAGATTTTATTTCCTCCAAACCAGCTCATATCCACACTTGTATGCGTTATGGTAACGGTACCTTCACGTTACCTTTAATTGGTTAGAGGTGATTTGGAATTACGCAGTGGAGACAGAACAATTTGTTGGAAGCACAGTGAGGTATAGCAAAAGAACTAGAGTAATTTTGACGCATTTTCCTATACAATCAAAACTGCATTGAAGCGATCGTTGTGAAACTTGGCTGGATTATTACAGTTACTTTGTTCACATGTCCTTTTTTGTTTCAAAATCTGATCCACACGGCAGAACTCTTCGTTATTAGGTTCATCGATCGTTCTCGCACATCATTACTCTGGTTTCGGTTAGTATCCCGCAGAAGAATCCGACTGGAAATGACCAATCGAAACAAAACGGGCAAGTAGAGACACAATTCGAAAACTGTGAAAGGATCACAAATAAGCACTTTCCTGATTACAGTATTAGGATGACTCAATCTGAAGATGTAAAACTAATTTTGACAGAAAGTTATAAAACGACTAAAACCTAAATGGATATTCACTTTGTGGTACAATGTTGTTCAAATACTTCTAGTGAAACTTTCTGCAAAGAAAATTTAGATCCAGTTCTTTTCGAAAGGAAATAAAGTAGTTTTTACGATCAAATCGGAACTAAGTCGAACGAACATGAATAATGAACAACACAGACGCATTGCTACCGAGAACGGTAGCAATAATTAGACTTTGACTTCCTAATTTCCCCGGAGGAAAATTATGTTGCATTGTCCGCTCGAGAAGACAGTGAACGGCACGGAAATTCGCAATCTCCAAGTTATATTTTTAACCATGGAGTGATCGGATAAGGCTACCTACGTAAGTCGGTGGGATTGTTACCGGTATATCAACCAACATGAACTCGATTATTGTGAATAAAGTGGTCATGTTGGTCAATTTAGCAACGCCTGAGTCGAATAGCGACTTATGCAATATTTTATCAGCGCCATGTCATCCATTATTCGTGTTTATCGCTGACCTGTTTACGGTTCCATATCGTACACCTTTTGCTTTCCAAATTTTTTAAAGACCTAAGTGAATCTGATTCAATTGGAATAACCATTAACGGTTCACAGGTTGCGGCAGACTGACTGACTGCTAAGTCTCAGGAGCAACATAACCGAGAAGGTAATACAATCACCAGCATGAAAAATAGCGGGGGTGGAATAATGATATAAATACGAAAAATAATCTGTGCGAATACAAAGCCTTAGTTGCCAAGAAGCGAAGTCATATCTTCCTGCTTAAAATTACTGGTTGGATGCATCTTGTGGGAACCCGGTGCAATGGTCCCGCTCCTAAAATCTTCCATGTTATGGGCTGACTACTTAACGTGGCCTATCTTATCTAGGTTGATGTAGGTGATTAATTACTAAGGTGGACATCAATTTGACCAAGGGTTAAACCTGGTTATAGAATTTGGCCTGATAACTGACATACTTTGATGAACTTAATATTCGCATATCATTAACAACTGTCAGCTTTCTGGCATTAAATTCGCGTCAAATAAGTACGATAATCACATTAGACAGTTACGACAGAATGCACTGTAACTGCGGTTGTTGTTTGCATGGTCACCGGGGCTTAGTTTAACTGCAGACATAATTAGTAACTCGTGTGACCTGGTTATTGAGGAATTCTCCAAAAGTTAGGTATCAGTTCAAGTAACCTCGGAGTATGTTGGACACGTTGGTAAATTATATCTGAATTCATTTCACAAAACTGCAATAAACTTGTGTTAAAATCACAACTCTGGTCAACCGCGTGGTCACCCAGGTTTCTGATTGACGACATCAATCCGCATTCTTTTGATTTCGACCATGCGAGAAAAAGTACGGGATATTAAGCACGTTTTTTAATAATACGACAGATCGTGAATCAAAGAACATTGCCAAACACGCTGTTCACGCCTATTCATTTCAATATAAATATGGCACAGATTAGTACTCACACATACTGGACATGAGCACCGTTAAATTAGTCAGAAACAAAACTGCATCAACAGCAGAATGACTGAAAAGCACAACTGGCTAATCAGGTGTGAGACGATTAGACTACAGTTTCTTATCAGTTTTGATTATTTACTGTATTAGCACCCTCAATAAAATAACAGACTAGTTCATCAGTTTCTATTCACGAACTTGTATCTACACCTAAGCGGACAACACAAGCCTCAGCTATGTTTATCATAAACACTCAGAAATTATTCAGAAAACGGAGACAGGCCAAAGTCGATGAATTGTGTGGTATTTACTAGGACATAAACTCATTCATCGTTCTCTAATTGGTACCACCATTCAATGCGTTGGGAATTGGCTTACGACTATTTGTTCCATCCACGTCCTACCTATTCTATGATCCCGCTCTCTCTCATAACACAGACATCTGCCTTCCCATTTTGCTTGTCCATGCTATTCCCCGGCAGTTGATTAGACCGCCCCTCCATCATGCGCACCGATTTCGCCCGCCGGTTTGGTTGTTATAACGATTTGAACATCCGTCAGAGACACTTCGGTCTCCACTCATGTTGTACTTGTTTTTGTTTGTCTGGGCTCTTCCAGTGCTCCCTGTCATACTAACCACGTTCATGATCTTTTGTCTTGTGTCTACTACGTAATCTGTAAATGGCTTGAGAATGAATTACTCAAAAGCAATTGTTTCGCAGATCTGGACTTCTAACTGGATTTACACCTGGGTGTGGTCATTTTGACCCGAACACCTGACACAGCCCCTCTTTTGTTTGCTCTGTAAGTGTCTGCCCTCGGCCAGTGTCCTTCATTGCAGCAACCCCCACACTGCTAGAGTTCCATCACTTGCGTGCTTAGTCCGTCTCTCATCTCTATGTATATGGAATATCTCCCCGCCCTCCCATTGTTATTGTAACTTGCTCCGGAACTCCATTTGTGTCCGCTTTCTTTGTCAGTCATGTTTTGTCAAAGCTTTCGTGGGTCTTCTGCCGGACCCTTCACAATTGAGGTAGGTAACTGTACATTATTTGAATTTACTCAAGTAAACGTAGGTTTTGGATCATTCATCTTTCGGACTAAACAGGTTATTGGTTTGCTGGGAGTTACTCAACAACTGAACGGGACTCCGTGACACTAATCATAATCGCCCTAATTACTTTATGATGTTAGAGTATAACGTTATCCTCAGCTAGACACGAATAGACCTCACTGCTATTTAAATCGCTGCCGCTGGAACCATCACTTTATCTTGTCAGTCCGTATCGGTACTTCTCGAAAATGATGAACCACCACGACTACTATTGACGGCTTGAGGATGACTAACTGGAAAATAATTGTTTCGTCAAATCAGATTTTTCAAATGTTACGATGTGTATATTCCAAATTTTCATTCTTTGCGCGTCTCGGCTTTCAATCACACAATTCACTGAGTGATGGCCACAACGAATATTGGTTACCGTAGCGTTCAAACACAGGAGCTGGAGCCAGATTTTAGTCGTGTTTATTCTGGCATGATGCTATTTCATTCCGCTGCTCTAAGGGGACCAGCAAAGCGTTCTCTAACCGTCACCTTAAAACCAGCGATGGCAGATGTTATAGGACTCCTATAATATCAGTCAGTCATATCCAACACACTTCTTGTGTTCACCGTTCATCGAACGAGCACGTTTAAGCGCCGACATGGGCTTCTGGTCATCCATATTCGTGCTTTCTAGTCTTTCAAGTACTGGTTTCACCGAATTATCTTACCGCTGTCTGCGTGTTGTAATCGGTGTACACAGGCACATGAGCATAGGTTCATATACGAAAACGCACCCAATTGCACCCGCACCAACCATTGCTTTCTCATACCTATCCGTACAGGTAGTTTTCAAAAACAATCAACCACACACAAACCCATCATGTGTTTTCTCAACCTACAGTCACTGAGTTCCTTTTTTTAACTGCATGCTTGTGCATGAGTGCAGTGGAAGGGATATATACCCCGTAACCACAAAGGCTCACTACACTATTATGGATACCCGGCAACCAGACCCTGGGACTTGGAATGGAGAACCATATAAGGCACAAATAGGTCAGGGTTGGTAACGATCAGGACGACAGTGGAATGCTGACTTTTTTACTACACGTAAAAAAATTATAGCATTCGGAGTCAACCCATAATCAAAAGACTGTCAAAGTGGGCTGTGGAGGAACATTCACGTAAGAACCAGTTTATTGATTCTGCTTTTAAAGAGGCTGGGAAGAAAGGAAGGACAGTTTTTCATTCCTTATTAGTCCGGCGAAAAAAATAAGACTGAGGGGCAGAAGTAAAACATCTAGTGAGAGAAACTTGATAAGGATAACTAGCTGCCTGGGTACGTGATGATCAGAAGAAAGTTTAATTTAGTCCATACAACCATTAACAATGTAATGTGTGCGGTGACCTTGGTTGCTGTATCCTAGCGACAACCCCAATCGGAATCAATGAGAAAGAAAAGGAGTACGAAAGGAGTAATAAGAAAACTACAAATATTGATATGAAGCCGATAAATAAATTTTGTAGGTTGAGACACCTATCAATTTCCTCTAACGTATTCAACTACTCTCAATACTTTTGAAAATCGGTATCTAACCACTAAAGCCTCTTGGACCCAGCCAAAGAAGCCTAACACGCCATACATGGCCACGGCTGGGTTGTTCTTACCTTTTCCCATGTTATGAACTGGCAATCCTTACTTATCTTCCAAATGTTACCCACCTGAGCGACCATTACGCGCTGAGGAATCCTGCTAGGGGACATGCACAACACACGTCCTAGCCATCTTATCCTGGTGAGCTCCAGTGCTTCATTTAACGATTTGGTTCGTGAGCGTCAAACTGTCCGCCGAACCTCAGCATTGCTTATACGGTGTTCCCACTATATTCGAGCAATGCTACGAAGAAATTGGGGAAGTTATAGAAAGTGGTGCTCCCGAAGCAAACTCCGAGGAAAAAATCCGAAATAGTACCGGCAGAAGAGAGACAACGAAGCAACCACCCGATGGTTGGTTAATGACTGCAGATTGTGGGTCAAAGAAGAATCGTCAATCAGCCGGATGTCCCTTCGTTGAACCCGGTCGAGAAGAGAAAGAGGGGTAGTCGAAGCCCCACCTCACACATGACTACGGTAATCTAGTATGGGACGAATTTGGGCCTCGTGCAGCAGATGAGCTGGTGTGAAGAAAGGTCTGGCGCGGAACAGAAAAAAACAACTTTGCGCGCAGCACAGGAAACGGGTTGAGACGTGAAAGCGGGCCAGCATAAAGAAGTCACAGATCAGCCAAGAAGAGATAAAATCTGTGGAATGCAGCACAGTTGAACAGAAGAATGTGAGAACGGACGACTTTTCAAAGAAATCGTTATAAGAGAGGTTTTCATCATCACCATCATTATCGTACAGGGTTCAATAGCAGGGCGAGCCCAGCTGACCAATGCCTTCCTCATCAAGTTGCACGCAGTAATAGAAAGAATAAATGTACAGGGTGGACAGAGAGTGGATTTATAGAGATGGGAAAAGGAAAGAACGCGGTAGAAGACAACACGCAGGACACAGTCTACTTGTAAAAACGCACATCAACCAATCGTTCTGATTAGATAGAAAGTGACATCACAATCGCCACTGTTCACGGTTCACCGCCATATCCTTCAGTATTTCCAGCCAACTGGTTGAGGGATCTTTTAGATCCAAACCACGAAGACATGAGGCATCCACTTTTCCCAAGTTTGATTTGCATTTTCTCATTCCCCGTTGCGCTGAAATGTGCACACAAGTTGCTTGAGGTTGGTTATATTTGGCATCAACCTGCACGCACACAAACGCAGTGGTCAGAGTGCACACATTGATGAAGTTCTCAAAATCGATGAGTAAGTCACAGACACATTATTCTGTTTTCTTGAACTTAGATTACGGAGTTCCCTGAGTGTCAGTCACAATGAACCGCGGCTATCGAAGTGCATACAAGTGGCCTTTTTCACTTTACTGGTCCGGCTCTGGGTTTACCTTCCTCCGTTACGCTTTCAACTCAGTGCACACCTCGTGCCTTAGGGAAGCGAACGAACAACCGTTTAGTTTATGTCATAACAGCCGCTCTCAGCTTGGCCGTGATAAAGATCATCGTAAGGATTGTAAGTCATGTGCGATCCGGGTCATTGCACTTTAACACCAGAATCTGTGCAGTTACCACTACGTTTGTGTGTGCGGGTTAACGCTGAATAAAACCAACTTTAGGTGACTTGTGGTCACATTCCAGCGCTGCAACGGCTTCGCCTGCAAGTGAGCTGTCTGAGCTGCACCGGACAACGCAAGTGTATACGACCAAGAAAACAATTTGACGCTTAAACGTGAGTAGGTGCGGTGACCTAACACTGAAAAACGCGACTGCATTGCTAACGTGGACGGAGTCGGTACATGAACGATGAATACCAGAAAAGCGTGTTGTGGTGAGCGATTCGCTAAAATTGCAGGGTTCTTAGGAAATCTACCCATACTGGTTTGGATGTAACAGTAAGAGAAAGACACACTGTCCCCTTGGAACAGCGAAACGAATGCATGGTATCATGCCAGTGTAAACGTAACTGAAATGTGTGCTTCCAGGTCGTGTCATATGCAAACATCACGATAAACACTGTTGGTTGTGATTAACACTTAATGAACTCCGTGACTGAAGGTTGAGAAACACAAGAACAATGGTAGTCTGTGGAAAACTTATCAGTTTCCAGAAGTATCGCTTCGGATTGGCATGAGAAAATGATAGCTCCAGTAGAGGAGACTGAGATAACAGTGGTGGCCATTTCTACTGATCGATTACAGGCTGATAAACGGGTGTATGTCATGACAGCTGCAACGTAATTCCGCCGGTATAGCGAATGTATAGGTACACCTTGTGTTGACCGTTTGTGTATCTTCAAATTTGTGAATAGGTGCTGATGAAATAGCCGCCGGTCTGTTTCCTCATTTGGCAGCCTATAATTGGTCGCGACCTTTTTCCTGAAATATTGTTATTATTACAAAATAAAAGGAAGTAAATAAAATAAGATAAAAGGATAAAGGTAATACTGTAGATGATCAAAATTGATGACAGAACCAATTGTCTCACCCCTGATCTGCGACCGCGCTTCCCAGTCATTTCACTGTGAAAGCAGCTTTGTCTCTAGCTGATCTAGCACTGTATAGGAAGGAATACCAATATACTGAGGTGAATGGGTGTGGGGAGTAGCTTGTTCGACAATGTCTTTCAACTCATGATCAGTGCCCTTTTTACCAAACGTATTCCATGTATTTCCATATCTCGTGCTGTTACCGATATGGTCGAATTAAAGAAACAAAATAACGATGTCACTCAGAAATGTAGGTGACCACGCGGTTCACTAGAACTGTTTGCTTCAAACAGCAACAGATTAACATTTTTCAATTTCTTCAAGTTACATCAAACTGTGGCTTTACTCCAAGCAAAGCAAAGTGCTCCTCTGTAAGGAAACTGATTAATGTAGGGTGGACGATACCATTGGATCGTGATATGACTTTAATGGAATTTTGCAAAATGAAAAAACTTTCGCTACAAGGCCAGATGAACAGTGAATCCAAACAGAATTTGCGAACCTGTCCAAGATTATCCAAAGTCACTCGATACGCTTTGCCAAAACGATCGGAGAACTGTTCAATTATGGGGTTACACGAACTGTGTCCAAAGTTACACTGTACACGCAAATGATCATCCACATAATATTTGCAGTTGCTATGTATTCCGCCAGAACAAACTGAAGTGACCTCCATCCATCCCTATCTGACAGCTCGATAAAGTCTTTTAAATGAAACTATTGCAATCATGAGATAAAACACAAGAGATTTAACCCGTGGTCGGATTGGTGGTTGATTTGGCAAATTAACAGTATACCGCTATTAGGTGATCAGTCCGCAGCATGGAAGAGAAGTATTAAAAGCCGAATCCGTGCACTTAGCCATTTAGAACGTACCATGTTTCAACGGTCGGTTACACAATCACGAGGTTCATCCAATCAGTGATCATATGCAGGAAGATATGACTACGTGACGTGAAAAGTGACATTTGTAGTTGCACAACTTAACAGCCAATCCTGACGAGTATTTTGAGTCAAGTAACGCTGTTGCTGAGAAGTAGGAATCAGTGAACCACCGTAATCAATAAACTTGTAAAGGTTGTTACAAGAGAATAAGACCCACTGATATATTCGCAACTTTATAAAACCAATGTGAATATACACAATTGAACCAGGAACAGATTAGCGATAAACACTGTGCCAATGGATGATACACTATCCAGCGATTATTACTTAAATTGTTATTTTACTCGGATTTTCCATAGAAGCACTACCAGTGACCAACACGACCATTTTATTACCAATGGGCGCGTACGCATTACTTGATAAATCAATAACTGTGTGGTAGGAGTAAGTCGGTAAGTTTGTGCGATCACTCCGCGATAAAATGAACAACTACTGAAACTTTATTTAGCAAACCTCGGTACTGCTCGTCATCATCTTAAACGCACCGTCCAAACCGCCATTTAGCTGTAAGACCAAATCTAACTACTGTTATCGTTTTCAGCAGCATACATAGACATTTGACCCGCCCGGGTGGACTCACTTCTACTGAACACAGTAAAAAAACAAACTGATCAATCATTCTGATTAGATAGAAAGTGACATCACAATCGCCACTGTTCACGGTTCACCGCCATATCCTTCAGTGTTTCCAGCAAACTGGTTGAGGGATCTTTTAGATCCAAACCACGAAGACATGAGGCATCCATTTCCCCCAAGTTCGATTTACGTTCTCCGAACTGGTGCCCAATACTCTATTCTTGACTTTAGCATTGTTTACTCGGTCATTCCATCCAATCTTGGCGATACTACGCAAACATCGATAATCGAAAACCTCAAGACGACGAACATCTTCCGCACACAGACCCCATGGCTCACAACCATTTGATAGAACTGGGCGCACCGCGGCACAGTACACACGACCTTTCAGCTTCAGTGAAATATCAGGTCGGCGCCACGAGTGCTTCAGTCCAGCGTACGCCGCCCGAACCTTGGATATACGCGTGCTCACCTCGACTACCGTGCTTTCATCCGTTGTCACGCTGCAGCCGAGGCAAGTGAAGTGGTCGACAGCTGCTAGCACCTCCTCATCGAGCATCAGGCTCAGAATCGTTGACGTCCAGTCTTGCAACATCACTTTGCACTTTGAAGGTGCAGAGTGCATACCGAGTAGATCTACGGCTTTTGCGAGAGTCTAGTGCCCGTTGCGTACGTTTTGTATATTGGAACAAGCAGGCAAGATCGTCGGCGTAACTCAGGTCAGGTAGCTTACCACAATTTGTTAGTTCGATGCCCCCATCGTGAATGTTTAGCAAGGCACTCTCGATTATCTCTTCGAAGACGAAGGTAAACAAGAATGAAGAAATGGGACATCCTTGTCACAGACCGCTAGTCGTTTCGAATGGACTGGATAGTTCACCGTAAACCCTTAAGCGGCCAGAAGTATAAGAGTATAATGACCTCAGTAGATTCACAAACTTCTTTGGCATACATGTTCGACGAAGAGCACCGAATAGTGCTGTTCGGTCAACTGAATCGAAGATGCCTTTTAGGTCGAGGAAAACCCTTATTGTCGGTCGACTGTGCGTGTGACGCGCCTCAAGTAAAAATCTAGTCGATGCATCCTCGACGTGGGCGGAATGCGACCTGTTGTTCACGGATGCTCCTCTGGCGAGTCGGTGTAAGACGACGCAGAAAAATCGAGGCTAATACCTTGGTGATTATCGGAATTAAGCTAATTCCACGATGGTTACTACGGTCATTGCGTTTTCTTTTCTTGAACATGGATGCAATTAGTGACTCACCCTGCAACAACGGAATACGCTCCTTGTTCCAAATATCAAGGATCAACGTGATAAGTGATTTTATGCACGCACCGTCACCCATTTTGAAAGGAACTGGAGGAGTTCATTGGACCTGCCGCTTTCCCTCGCCATAGTAATCGAATGCATGACTCTACTTCTACTTCTGATGGGGGCTCAAGTGATACCACCCAAGGAGTCGCAGCTGTTGACACAGGAGTAACTACACTAGCGCGCGGCCAACTAAACTGTTCCTTGAAGTATTCGGCCCAACGGTCAAGCCTTTGCTGTGTGCTATTGATGGGTTCTCCATTTCTATCGCAAATCTTTTCACTAACCTGGATGCGCCGTCCACTGGTGCCACGAATAAGTTTGAACAGTCTTCGACTGTTACCTGAAGCAGCTGCTATTTCCATTCCTCCGGCTACTTTGACCCACCAATTTTCGCGATCATTCTTAAGGCTTTCCGTAACTTGCTTCTGCAGATGTCTCATCGAACCCGCCTCCGCCAGCTGATGTTCTTCTACGCTCCAGGCGTCCTTTCAAACAGGCCACATTTGATGTGCGAACGCTGATGCATATGGGATAACAGGCGCGTTTAGCTCGTACACTGGAGACCCTTGCCATTGACGTGTTTTGTATTCAAGAGACTCGGATCCAAGACTCCAACTCGGTCATTCGATCGGTGCCCCCATTCCGTCCTGCAAAGTTTCACTTGCGTTTATCTCGCGACCCTGAGGCTGCTCTACTTGACTGGATCCCAGTTGACAGTCGGTTGTGCGCAGTCAGACTTAGAGGTTCGTGCAAAGTAAGCAAACGCCGTCCCGATAGACACAATTTGTTTGTCAGCTTGGCTTATGCTCCCACAGATTGCAGCTCAGATGTAATCAACGATGCCTTCTACCAAGAGCAACACGTCCTCCTACATAAAGCAAAGCGAGATGATTTGATTTTAGCAGGAGACATGAATGCTAGAGTCGGTCGGCTGTCTTCGGACGAGGCGCATTTGGGAGGCCCTTTTGGGCTAGATACCTGTCGCTCGGAAAATGGGTGACGGTTTTCGGCCCTGTGCTCTGACCATCGCCTGTTCTTTGCTAGTACGAATTCCAGACGCTCTAATCACCGATACACCCCATGGCGTCCGCCCTCTTCGAGTCAGCAGTGGACTCAGATTGACCACATAGCTACAAGCCACAAACAGAGGGGCTGCACACAAGATCGTTGGTCGTACTGGAGCACTCGCTTTGACTCCAACCATGCGTTAGTCTGCATTAAGCTGTCCATGTGCTTCGGTGGGCGTTCCAAGCGTACAATGCAGCAGCGGTTAAACTGCGATATGCTCTCTGATCCGTCTTGTCTCTCAACTTTCCGAAACAATATAGCTGAAAAGCTAAGATCAACGCCACCAGATGACATCAACCAGCACTGGTCGCTCATCAAGAACGCTTTGTATCCCGTTAGCAAAGCGAGTTGTGGCCTGACTCGTCGTGTTGTGACACTGGATTTCCGCCAAATCTCTGCGGCTTTTTGATGCACGCCAGCCCATCCTGTTTAGCAGTGGGCATAATGTAGCACGGCTCACAACGAGACGTAAACTCAGCGCAAGTCTGCATAGTGATCGCGAAATCTGATGGTCTCAAAAAGCATCAGAGGTGGAACACGCTGCCGAAGTGAGAAATTCCCGAAAGCTGTTTTGTCTTATCCGAGTCACCGGTGGGAATCCATTGGGTGTGAGTGAAGCGACCTGTGAAGCTGATATTTCACCTATCCACAGTCTGCAGCGATGTCTTGTACACTGGGCGGAGCACTTTAAAACAGTTTAGCTGGTCTCCAGCGTCAGCCTCCTCCATAGCTGTTCGGGCACACGTCTTGTGGTCAGTTTCGACAGATACACCTTTTGAGGCCGAGATCCGCAAGGAACTCCAATCCCTAGGACGTCACAAAGTGCCGGGCTCCGATGGCTTTTCCCCAGCCCTATTTGAAGATGGTGGAGTGGAGCTTGTTAGAGAACTTCAAACTTTGTTCTCCAAGGTCTGGCACCCTGAGAAAGTTCCCTCCTTGTGGGGGTCGATCGCTGTTCCCATCTCCAAGAAGGGCTCGCGCAGCGACTGCGTCAACCAAAGGGGTATAAGCCTAATCCCGATAGCGTCTAAGCTGCTAGCGTCTACCATTCTCTGCAGGTTATACAACACGCGTGACGAGCAAACTCGCGAGGAATAAACTGGATTTCGTACCCGTCGTGGATGCATCGATCAAATCTCTACCCTCCGACAGCTGTTAGAGCACCGTTACGCCTTCGAAAGACCAACAACCGTTGTGTTTCTAGACATTCGCGCGGCCTTTGACTCTGTCGATAGTTCAGCACTGTGGCACTGTTTTTTAAGGAACGGCGTACCTGAATGGTGTGTCGGTCTTCAAAGAGCTGTACTATCATGTCTCAAGTCGGGTTAGGGATTATGGCCAGCTTTCTCTACTCTTTGCCGTCTCCAAAGGAGTACGACAAAACTGTCCCAATATCCTCGTTCTCTTTCAACTTTACCGTGGAGGATGTTCTACAGAACGCTTAGTCCGGTCTTCCAAACGGCAGGGTGGAACTCCTCCCAAGGAACAGAGTCTTTGACTTAGAGTACGCCGATGATATCGCGATGCTGAGCAATAGTGCACAGACAATTCAACACGCACTGAATCGCTTGATGATTGAGGTGTCCCGATATGGTATGTACTTTGCACCTTCAAAGTGCAAAGTGCTTGGTTAAGACTGGCAGGAGCCTGTGCCTGCACTCACTCTTAGTGGTGATCGGTTAGAGGTTGTCAACAGCTTTAAGTACCTAGGGAGCTTGATCACAACTGGTGGTGGTGTCTGGGGGGAGATCACATCACAAACTGCGAGAGCCAGAGTAGCTTTCGCGAACCTGCGCCATCTGTTGCCCCCCCCCCATAACATCCGACACTCTCTCAAGGGAAGGGTGTACAGTGTCACAGTTCACAGTGTTCTTTACGGTTGCGAGACCTGGCCCATCCGCGTTGAGCATGCCCGGCGGCTTACTGTATTCGACCACCGGTGTCTCCGAAGCATTACTCGTGTCTGGTGAGAACATCGGGTGAGCAATGACGAGATTTGTCGTCGCGTGTTCGGTACTGATAGTGGCCCTCTGACAGAGGTAATCGCTCTACACCGCCTCCGATGGCCCGGACATGTTTTGCGTGTGCCTGTCCATCGTTTACCTTTTCGTACTCTTTTTGCACGTGCTGGGCAAGGCTGGAAGTAACGGCGTGGTGGTCAGGTTGTGACTTGGAGCATGAGCATGAGGAAGATAGTTTCGGCTTTGGCTTCGGTTGGTGCCTTCCTGGTTGGGGCCCAAGAGATGAGGATTGTCGTCAGCTAGAGACGCTGAGAGATATGGCTGAGAACCGGATCCAGTGGCACGAATGCTGCATGGCTTGTCTGTAGACTTCTCGTTCCCCATAAACAACTGAAAAACGGACAAGAAATCTCACAAAACGTGTACGATGAAAGTACTAAAAACTTGCTTTTCCATGTGACCTTTATGCTAACTCTTCATCTTCCGCTCCTCAACTTTGTAATTTTTCTCTGCTGTTGTTGCGTTGGCATCATGCTTGTTCTCAAGCCGGTGTAATATATATATATATATATATATATATATATATATATATATATATATATATATATATATATATAATCACCAGGTGAAGTTACATCTGGCTTTTCAACTAGCGTGTTCTGGAAGACGGATAGGTCATATGGACCGGAAAACTTGTCGCAAGCTAACCGCCGGTGTTGTGTGCGTCTGTAAGGCCCAACGAAGCACATGGACAGTTTAATGCAAAATGGTGCGTGGTTGGTAGCAAGGGGGTGCTACAGTACGAGTGATGGTCTTGTATGCAGCCCCCCTATTTGTGGCTTGTAGCGATGCGGTTATTTTGAGTCCACTGCTGACTCGAAGAGGGCGGACGCCATGGGGTGTATCGGTGATTAGAGCGTCTGGAATTCGTACTAGCAAAGAACAGGCGATGGTCAGAGCACAGGGCCAAAAACCGTCACCCATTTTCCGAGCGACAGGTATCTAGCCCAAAAGGGCCTCCCAAATGCGCCTCGTCCGAAGACAGCCGACCGACTCTAGCACTCAAATCTAGTGCCAAAATCGCGATACTAGCCCGGTTCGCTTCACGAAAAGGTCGTGGAACTTTTGGTAAGGTATTTTTGATTGGAGCCCAGATGTATGTGCTGAAACGACAAACAGGTTGCATTTATCCAGGCGACGACTAATCACCTCGCACGACTCCCTAAGTCATACTATACATAAACGACTGTCGACCAGGATCCAGTCTAGAAGCACCACTTCAGCCCTTTCCCTAAGGATAATGCCAACGCTAAGTCCAAAAACCGTAGCCTCAGGGTCCCAAGAAAAGCATAAATGAAACTTCACAGAAGGACTTAATGGGTACGTTAACCGAACGATGGAACTTGAGCCTTGAATAAGATTCTTTTGAATGCAACACACATCGATGGCAATGGACTCGAGCGTACAAGCCAAACTCGCCTGTTGTCCCGTACACATCGAGGTTTTCACACTGAACGTGGATAGCTTGAATGGGCATCGCGGACGGGAGAAACCATCAGTCGGTGTTAGCGGACTCGGTGAGACTCGAAAGCGAGTCAACGAAGGACGAGAGAACACAGCCAGCATTTCGACCGGTGGCACGGTCAACTGAAGAACCCGTGGTGGTGTAACCACCGACTATGTCCGTGCGCTGTTTTTCTCGCCAGCCCAGTGCGTCAAATCCTCATATATAAGTAGCAAACTCGTCCTCGTGACAGACAAATGTATTACGGAATAACGATTGGCTCCAGGAGAGCACAAGCCGGAAAAGCTTCCGTGAAGCCACCGTTTAGACGGATAACGGGAAAATAGGCTAATATGCCTACTTTGTATATTATTTCCGGTGCTACAGTTTACTGGCCAACTGACAGTGACAATAAATGTGGCAGAAATAATCCAAATCCCAAAACTATTATACTGAATTATTTCAACTTGGAGGGAAATAATGAGGTTCACGGCGAAATTATTTGTTGAATACACTAAAGGAGTATGCCTGTGGGAAAGTGTGGACACTGTCCAAAATGCTCTGGGGAAGTGTGAGCAGCAGATGGCAGAAATGAGATGTGCAATATGTAAGCAATAACAAAGGTACTCCTTAAATTTGAGAAATATAATCATTGCTTTACTGACTGTTGATAAGAATGAACAACGTATTTGTTAAGGAATGTACCCTGTCAATATCCATGATGAATGCCGGAATACAATGTAGACCTATTTTGTTATACAACTTATAATTTTCTTTTGAAAATTTTTTACAGGATATAAGTATAGCTGGTAACGAAGCAAACAACAGAAATTAAAACCCGTACCGATTTCCCGCGTACTTTTTCCCGAATTGAGGGCATGCTCACATGGGCCCCGGTAGCATATTGATAGTGCCCACATCTTGACTAGTTTGCCATCGGGGCCGTACAAGCTTGCTGCCTAGGTTAACACAACGAGCTAATTAGATCGTTTCCTTGTAACACCCAGTCGTTTCGTAACATCGGTTTTCGGTCGGTTTGCTTAGTAGCCATTTTACACGGATCAACACAGAATTTAAACGAAGGAAATTGATGACCGAAATAATGTGCAATGTTTGGTTGGCGTTTTATTTAAATGTATTCCTTTACTTCATCGAAATGTCCTGAAAACCTCGGTATACATCGCTCCATTTTATTCCCTCGAAATGGGTAAAATAAGGACGATTAATTAAAAAAACCATAAATTAGGGGATAGAAATGAGCACTCTGTTACGTAATTCGGGTTAGTGAAAGAGATTATCGAAACTTACAACGTATTTCAAACGATTGGCACAAATCTTTCAGAAACCAGCCAAAAACCGATCGGTTTTCGAGCGGGTTGTGCCAATCGTTTGAAATACGTGGTAAGCTTCGATAATTTCTTTCACCAACCCAAATATCATATCACAATGCTCATTTCTATCACCTAATTTTTTAATTAATAGTAATAGTAAAACCGATCGAAAACCGGCCGGAAATCGATCGGTTTCGGGGCGGTTTTGAACCGATTTTGCTACAAGGGGTGTGTTAGTTAGAACGTGTTGCAATAATAACAATTGTTATACAATACGCGAGCTTGACTTGGGCCCACTCTCGTCCTAGAATCTCAATCTCAAGGCCAATAAAACCATCGAACGTACGCGATGCATTTATTGTCATTGCAGAGCGGAATGCTAATAATTTAGTGAAAATTATGAGATCATTCTAGTTAACTCAGGTGAGTAGGTGAAATAACTTACGTGTGGCTCGTAAGGTTTCACAAGGACGAAAGGTCTGACTGTAACTTTCGAGAAGCAACGAAGTTGTGAACACATCGAAGAGGCCAGTTTTGTGTACAAGCTCAGTAAATTCATCTTTCAATGTTGTGATTTATTATCCGGGTGAATAAAATTCACTCAAGGTAGTGTAGTACGCAAAGACCAGTGATCGTCCACGAGAGTACTCGTACTCGATCTAAAACAACGAAAACAGAAAACCCCATAAGCACCATAAGCACGAAGCAGGGTACCGTCCAATCACTGAAGAGGAGCTGGTGTAAAGCATCACTCAGCAGTTGTGAAATGAATAGGGAAAAGACGAATGTCACGGTATAATGCTATTTCCATAGGAATTGATAAATCTCTTTCATTGTACAATGCGTTTGTGAGCCGCAGTTCCGTCAGTCGGCTGCTGCGTGCTGCACGGCGCGCCGAGTGGTCGGCTGTGGCGTGTACGGAGTTGTAGCGGTTGCACGGCGTTACGATCAATATCGCGAAATGCGAATTAGGCCGGTCTGATATCACTTTCTATTTCATTCTCGGGTATCCGCCCTCTGTCAGATAAAGTTTCCACCATTCGTGACTACCCTGAACCCCAATCTTTTCGACAGTTGCGTCAGTTTGCCGGCCTGGTGAATTTCTACCGCCGATTTATTCCTCACTGTGCGGGAATGATGCAACCCCTCACCGACCTGTTGCGCGGAGGTAAGCGGAAGTTCGTGTTTCCCGACACGGCACAAGCCGCATTCGCCTTGGTCAAAGATGCTGTCGCCAACACAGCACTCCTTACACACCCCGACCCTTTGGCTCCTATTTCGGTAGTGACGGATGCCTCGGACACAGCGGTTGGAGCAGTACTACAACAGTTCGTAGATGACTCTTGGCAACCTTTAGCATTCTTCTCCAAGCGCCTACAACCCGCGGAATCAAGGTACAGCACGTTCGGTAGAGAGTTATTAGCCATCTACTTGGGAATCCGTCATTTTCGACATGCACTCGAAGGCCGTTCGTTCACGGTGTTTACAGACCACAAGCCTTTGGTTTACGCACTGAAGTCAGCTTCCGATCGATACTCACCACGCGAGATTCGCCACTTAGACTTTGTCTCACAGTTTACTGTGGACATACGACACGTCTCTGGGGTACTTAATCCCGTCGCAGACGCCTTATCGCGCGTATATCAACTAAGTCTGTCACAAACGCCTAACATCAACTTGGACGCAATGGCACAGGCTCAAACTATGGACCCTGACATCGAACGACTTCGGCAAAACGGTTCTTTAAGTTTAACCACAGTGCCTATCCCAGCTTCCCAGAATACCATCGTGTGCGATGTGTCGCAAGGTCGCCCTAGGCCAGTAGTTCCTGCTGCCCACCGTGATCCTACGTTCCTGACACTCTATAATCTGGCTCATCCGAGTGTGACTGCCTCGGTGAAACTGATAACTGAGCGTTTTGTTTGGCACAATGTCAAACGAGATGTCCGTCAATGGGCTCGTGCTTGTCTGCAGTGTCAACGTGTTAAGACCCATAGGCACACTAAGGCGGCGTTAGCCAGGTTCCCAGAACCTGAAACACGTTTTCATCATGTGCACGTCGACCTCGTAGGACCACTCCCACCTTCGTTCGGGTACGTTTACATACTCACATGCGTGGATCGTTTTACTCGCTGGCCGCAGGCCATCCCTATCCCTCGTCCCACCTCGGAAGAGGCCGCGAAAGCTTTTCTGACCGGTTGGGTTAGTCATTTCGGTTGCCTGGCAATAGTGACCACCGATCGCGGTCCACACTTAGACGGCGCTTTCGGCAGCCTACTCGCTACGCTCGGTTGCCAACACGTTAAGACGACAGCTTACCACCCTCAGGCCAATGGTATGGTTGAGCGTTTCCACCGGCAATTAAAAGCCGCCCTTCGAGCAAACGGTAACCCCCTTTGGAGTGAAACACTACCATTAGCACTCTTAAGCTTGCGTAGTAGCATTAAGGAAGAGTTACACACAACACCGGCCGTACTAGTATATGGCTGTACACTTCGTCTGCCTGGGGAGTTGGTAGCCCCCTCACCAACCGTGACTTTCGACTACGGTGACTATGCTCAGCGCCTTACGCAGCACATGCGAGTGCTCAAGGCCAGTCCGCCGCGTGAACAACAGTCTACAAGTTATGTCCAAACTGCGTTAGGAACCGCTACACATGTATTCCTTCGCGTCGATGGCGTTCGATCACCACTACAAGCGCCATACACTGGCCCGTTTCGGGTGATAAAACGTAGGGCAAAAACATTTGTCATAGATATCAACGGACGACACGACACCGTATCTGTCGATCGTCTCAAACCTGCCGTCATTGAGTGCAAGCCGCTCGGCCAATTTACACCCACTCAAGTCGCTCAGTCACCCGCATCGAGCGAGTTACCACCCGAACCACCCCCAATTACGCCTAGTGAGGACTCGGCAGCTAGTCCATCAGATTCTCCAACCGTACCCGCAACGCGAAGTAGCCGTCGCGGTCGCCAACTACGAAATCCCGTCCGCTTCGCCGATTTCGTGACGATTTTTACAACTGACTGTTAGCAACAAGTTGGGAAGTTCGCCATGGATTTACCAAACAACAGACCCGTGAAATTACAATCGGTAGTTATGATTTCATTTTCTTCTGGTCTCCTAGCGACTTCAACAACACCGAACATCGTTTGTTTGTTGTTATTACGGTCCAACATCCGCCGGCGCCCTCAGGCGCTATTTTGTTCCAGTTTACCTTGCCCTCTCTCAGACGGATCTACACAGTCACATTGGCTTCATCCGTAGCCTGGCTGACTCCCGTGCACGTTCAAGGAGCCAACCGCTCACTGGACAACGGGACGATTAGTCAGCCTGGCACTGGAGACGGCAACTGGACGCCTTTTTGGATGGACCTGACGAGGCATTTTCCGGCTTGCATTCGTACGAGACCCGTGGGCGCCAAAACACAGTTGGACCTACGCACATCGGACCTCCAAAGTGCAGGCACCGGTAAACTCGTCAGCAGTCGTTCGACGTCAACAACAATATAGTGGACAAGCTATGAGGAGTTCCTGGACAACCAATAATTCCGGCTTACCATCACGATCGAAGCCCAACTCCGTCGGACTTCTAGGAGGAGGCCCCTGTAGCGGTTGCCATCTTCGCTCATACTTTTACCACGTTTATTGTTTAACTGAACGCTGACTGCCAAGCGCGGTTGCCATTTGACCGTTGCTCTTGCGCACGCTCTCACGCACGCTCCCAAATACACGCTAACCACTATCTCTCCCAATCGCCTTCTCGTTCTCACGGGTCGTGGAGAATACTGTTCTGGTTAACATATTTGTGCAGTGCCGCACATTAGAGTAACGTGCAGGTGGTCCACGCAGTACAAAGGACCGAAGCACGCGTTTACTAAGGAAACCGCGAGGTAAGGTCTAATCAACCTTACAGAGTCTTGAAGTCTTGAAGTACTACACGGGTTCGAGGCTTTGAGCCCAATTGTCCCGGTTCTTGAGGAAATCTTTGATCTTCTGTCGGACTCACCGAGCTGAAACGAGAGTAAAAAGAAGCGGCGGGAGGGGGGGGGGGGGGCGGGGGTGGCAGCGAAAACAAGATACACATAACATCATGCAGTGTCACACTGTGGAAAGTGCCTTAGGCTGAAGGGGGGTGCGACATTCGTGAACATATATGCGATAAAAGACATCTACTTTGTTAGTTTTTTTTGACAAAAGGAATTATTGGGGGAGACCCAGGTAGAGGTCTAGCCTTTTCTTGAAGATTGTTTTGTTCTGCGAGAAAACAATATCTTCCAGAAGTGCTTTCCACAGTGTAACAACACCATAGCTAAAAAAGTTAATCCTTAGTGAAGTGCGTGGCCTCGGTTTGAAAACTTTTCTGCTGTGACCACGGAGAGAGGAGGCTGGACAGACGGAGAAGAAGCAATCGCTTTGACCTGATTCAAAAAGGTGGAACATCAGAAACAGATTACCTCTTATGCGTCTTAAGTCAATGGGATAGGGGTTGAGGGGTGAGAGGCGGACGGGATAAGGTAGGTGGGACAGAACACTTACTGCCTTGGTGGAGGCCCGCTGAACTCTTTCTAGGATCTCACGGTCTCGGGCAAGACCAGAGTGCACTATCTGACTACCGTACTACAGCAGAGGTCGGATATACGTGCCGAAAATTATGGGGAAATCATCCTTAAATATGCGCGGGAAGGACCTTCGAATCATGTTTGGGACTCGAAAGGCAGACTTGCTCGCAAGTTCGTGATGATGAGAGAAGGATAAGTTACAATCTAACCAGAAACCGAGCACCTTGTGTCGGTCAACCCTTGGCAGTGTGGTTGCTCCATTAATGGAAAACGTGTGACCAGTCTCTCTGCCGAAAGACGTGCTGACACATTTTTCATCACTAACTGGGAGGTTCCAGTCCTCGGACCAGCTTTTCGTTTCATAAGCTGCAACTTGCAAGTCTTCAGCGCCTGAACTCCATAGGGCTACACCGTCTGCGTACATGGCAGTGTTCGCAGGAAGGGCTGTCGGTAGATCGTTTATATAGATCAAGAAAAGGAGAGGACCTAAGACCGACCCTTGGGGGACCCCAGTTGTTACTGGGGGGGGGGGGGGGGTTGAGACAAAACATTCCTGACTTTAACCACAAAGGTGCGGTCGGTAAGGAAGCTACGTAGGATGGCCAACATGGAGCCTGTGATCCCGCATGTCTGCAGCTTATAAAGAAGAGGGGCATGGGGGACTTTGTCGAAGGCCTTAGCAAAGTCGATGAATACAGCGTGAGAGCTGGCCATCATCATAGGCTTTCGTTAGACTATCCATGACAGTAAGCATATTGGTGATGCATGACCTTCCAGGAAGAAACCCATGTTGGGACGGGGAGAGGATCTTATTTCTATGCAGACGGGAAAGAACCTCACTCTCAAGAATTCCCTCAAAAATTTTGCTGGTGATGCTAGTGAGGCTTATGGGTCTGTAACTAGAAGCAAGATGTCTACTACCCTTCTTATAGATGGGTGTGATCACTGCTTTTTTCCAGCTACTGGGGAAAACTCCATCGTCAACACATTGCTGAAAAAGCGAGGCATAAGGAGCATCTAATGTATCCGCGGCTTCCTTGAGAATACGGGGGTGGATTAGGTCAGGACCCATAGAGCAATATTGGTTGAGCCGTCGGAAACCTTGAGCGACTGCACAAATGGGAATAGTGACGTGGTTAAGGGTAGTGGTCAGAGATAACGGGTGCATGGTAAGGTGGGATGATATGGGAATGGAGCTAAACATTTGTACGGAAGTAGGAGCTGAAAGCCTCGGCTACTTGGCTAGGGGAAGTGATTGGAGATCCGGCACTATCTTTGAGAGCTAATGGCGTCGGAGCTGTGCCCCTTAGACGGCGCATGTACTGAAAGAAAAATGCCTTATTTGTCCGTGCTCGATCAAGTACAGATCGTTGGACTGCATTCTGATAGGACCTAATCTTGTCTTTGCATAAGTTCCTTATGATCATGAAGTCTTCTGCATCACGGGCAAGGCCTGTGGCTTTATATCTAGCAAAGAGGCGTGCGCGTTCGTCTAGAATGCGCCTAATGGGGCGAGGGAGGGGTCGCTTAGCGGTCTGTGGGCGACGAATTCTGGGGACAAAATGCCTATCAGCTAAGGAGATTAACTCTCTGAGATTCTCTGCCATTTCATCCGCAGAGTTACCTGGGTTAGTTAAATTTAGCTGGGAGCGAAAAAATGCACAGACTTGGTCAAAATTGGTCCTTTTGAAGGATCTCAAAATTTTAGTTTCTGACGGAAGAGGAGGCCATTTCACGGTATAATCTAATCCAATGAGAATGTGATCACTTTTGCCGAGGGACGGTAAGTAATGCACCACATCTATTAGGAACCGATCATTGGTGATGACCAGGTCTAGTAGGGACGGGGCGTGGCCTGTGCGATATCTAGTCGGATCTCTTACGTTCTGCACCCATGAGTTTTTCAGTACGAGATCAAGGAGGGGTTTACCGAAAGTGATATCCGGGGCATCAGCTCTTTGCCAGTTTGTACTGGGAGAGTTGAAGTCACCAGTGACTAACAGATGGGTGAAGTATGTATGGCTTTTCAGGGAGCCTAATAAGTCTATGAGACCTAGGCTGTCAGTTGAATTGCATGCGGGAGGACGGTAGACAACACCAAGCAATAGGGTATCTGTCCTAGAGAGGTTAAACACGGCCCACAAACAATCAATACATGAAAAGGTTGGGGTTGTCAGTGAGGTGGGAGGAGGGATCGAGTTATCGTAGCATATGATGACCCCGCCGGCACGACCTCTACTGGAGTCCCGCCTTACTGTGAAGTATCCCGGAATGGATATTTCGGCATCAAGTATGTCAGGGGTGAGCCAGGTTTCTGTGAGGGCTATGATCTGAGGCTCCTTATCCACTGCAAGCTGCCGAAGCTCCGGGATCTTATTCAACACACTCAGGCAATTGCTGTAAAAACACTTGAGCACATGCTCAGGAGTTGTTGCAGAATCGCCAGAGGCAGCTGGTTTTGGGTTTGAGGAGGGGGAAAGAGGGGGATTTGAGGATGGAAAGGATGTCCTGGGAGAGTCGGGGGCTGAAGATATTGGGGGGCTAGAGGGTAAGCAGACTGCTGGGGGGACCGGTAGGTTTTGATGTCTAGTAACCTGGGGGGCATCAATGCAGGTGGACGGTCTACATCCTTCGGTCTCCGAAAACGGTGGGCTGCTTTTTGTGGTTTGCCCTTCTGCGCACTGCTTGATGCCCTATTCTGAGTTCTCTTGTTGGTGAGCTTATTTTTCATGACAGCACCAGATATATTATCTGGTGCTTTAACCTCCTCACTGCTTCTTTCAGTAGAAACAGGTTGCAGGTTCATGTCTGGGCTCAAGGATGAGTGAGTCTCGTCCGTTGAAACAGTCTTGTTGGCTATGATGGGGCCTGGGATGCTTTTCGTAGGCGACCGATGTTTAGTGGCACTAGGCCTACTACTGGGAGTACTTTCGGCGACGGGAAATGGTGTCAGTGGGGAAGCGAGGGATGGTGGGCATGCAGCCCGGTCCTCAAGGTGAGTTACCTGGACAACTGGCAGCACTTTGAGCTTAGGATCGGCTTTTTGTGGAATTTTTGGCTTAGCCTTCTCACTGCGGAGCCTCAGATGAAGTGGCTTATCAATGGATACGCCCTTGAGCCCTTTAATTTCCTCCTTGAGCTTAGCGGCCAAGAAAACAATTCGTTTGGCTGCATCTGTGGAACCCATTACAATGAGAATACCGTGAACCCGGTTGGTGCGTTTGGTTACCAACCAAGTGGACCGACCTTTAAGTGGGAAAGGGAGCTTAAGGCGATTAAACACCTGGGCGTAGGTGTCATGAGGGTGATCTGAACTGAGGAAGCGGCCCCAAAGAATGACTCGCTTGGAGCAATTCTCGGTATCTTGTGAAATCTTTGCGGCGTCAAGAACTTCCTGCTCAGAAACTTTACACACCTGATCGGCTGCCTGGGACACCGGGAGGGATTTTATTACCAAACTCATCAGGCTGGTCAGCTCATCCTTAAGGGTGCGGACGGTGTCTATGTAGCACAGATCCCCATGTTAACGTTGGGTTCCGATGGGGATTTGATGGGGATGTTTATTGACTGTTTTTGCGAGGCAAGACCTTTATACTTGTGAAGGAAATTCTCGAAATGTTACATCGATCAAAAAATTTGAGATAATACTGGTACTGAAATGCTTTACATTTTTGTTTTAAATCATGGTTTTCCGCCTCTTTGAATTGTCTTTGTCCGCTGGTGGTTGGTCGTTTTCCGGAGTTGATGCACTATTTCCACTTTTAACTGCATCCGTTTTCACATTTTCTCATACTGAATGTTACGTTCCATAGATCAAGCAATGCCAATGTCCTAAACGAGCCTGGTAAGGTCCATGAACGTGAATTATGAGCTATAATTCCTCCTCGGTGTCAGTGGTCAGAAATCTGCCCCTTTTAGCACCTCACTAGATGTAATTGCCATCTGATGTAAAAGAGAAGACCAAAAATAGTTTATTTTAACTTCGTTTGCTTAGATGCACAATCATGAAATACAATAACCTTCTCTAGGCTTCAGTTCACTGTGATAGGGATTCAGTCGGGTTTTGGTGGGGATCTGGTTGGGAGACGGTTGGGTTCCGGTCGGGCAAACCAAAAACCAATACTGGGTGGACATTTGATGGGCTTTTGTTATTTACTTCTGTTTTTCTTTCTAGGTAGGTAATGTAGTAAACCCTTGGTAACATTTTTGTCTACATTCTCGTTTATAGATAAAACATCATCATGTCCGGACTATCACGATTGCAAAGATTTTGCCTTCGGTGAAAAGTATTGATGCAAGTATTGTGCCCGTGTTGTTCGGATGCCTCCTTATGGGAACATCGTCATGGATGTTCCGCATTCATTACTGAGGGTAAGACTGCACTGTCACTAACTCTTGCAGAATCCAGGCATCGTGGTGATGCTATAAACTTTGATAACACCCAGATGGTGCCATCAACTTCGTCGGTATCATTACAAGAGGTTCAAGGCGCGCCATCTGCATGTGCACCTGTATTAGACGTTGAGGATGCTTCTGGTATATTAACGTATACGAATAATATGAATTCCTCATATCAGGTATTGAAAAGGCCGATGAAACTTTTGAAATACTGAACGAATTACGCTAAGATTTCGTTAAATTTCGCTTCAACATGTCTCAACATGCTGCTGTGCTGCGCATACTTGGAAGACATTTACCAAACATTCCGAAGGACCCCAGGACTCTGTGCGGGACACCAAGGCAGTGCAATGTCCGGAGTTTGCAGAACGGAAATTATTTTCACATGGGACTTGTCAAAGGACTTTCAGGTTTGATAAACTCACGGAAACTACCGGAATGCATCTTGGACATACAGATACACTGTGATGGAACGGTCATTTATCGCTCCTCCGACTTGCAGTTGTGGCCGATACTAGCACGAATAAGCAGACCACAAATGAGTGAAATTTTTGCTGTGGAATTTTACTGTGGTAGAGGTAAACCGAAACCCGTGGAACAGTTCCTGCGGGAGTGCATTGATGAGCTGAAGATGGTGTTGGAACACGGGGTTGTACATCACGGTGTGTCCTACGAATGTACCCTCTCTGCAATCATCTGTGAAACCCCCGCACGAGCGTTTGTCCGCCAAGTTAAGGGACACAACGCTTACTTTGGGTGCGATAGATGCATTCAGCCAGGTGGCAAAATGACCTTCCCGTCTATAACGGCCAAACCAAGGACAGACGAAAGCTTTCGCCCAAAAAGGCAAAAGAAGCACCACTTACCGGAGTCCAGCAGTGCATTTTTGGCTCTAAATATAGACATAGTTCGCACATTCTGCCATGACTATATGCATCTGGTATGCTTGGGTGTAATGAAGAAATTGCTTCTGTCCTGGCTTAGTGGTCCCAGGGATAGGTTTGCCGGTATTAGTCCATCTGTCGCCGAGGAATTAGGGAATCGCATTCTACAGTCACATGTTGGTATTACATGTGATTTTCCGCGAAAATGTCGACATATCAGTGACACGGAACGCTGGAAAGCTAGCGAATACCGGCAATTCTTACTGTACCTTGGACCTGTATGTTTGATTCATTTACTACCGGAAGATGCGTACCACCACTTTTTGGCACTTTCAGTAGCGATGTACATTCTCTGTCATCCCCGTTTGTATGTTCGTTACCACCAGTTTGCAGCCGATCTTCTCTCCATGTTTGTGCAACAATTCGAACTTTTTTACGGTTCAAAAGAACTCGTTTATAACGTTCACAATTTGGTTCATTTAAATGACGATATACTTCTACACGGAACGTTGGATTACTTTTCCGCTTTTCCTTTCGAATCTTATCCTGGTTACTTGAACTGTCTTATCAAAGGACCCAGAAACCCTGGCCAACAATTGTACAAGAGATTGATTGAGGGCCGATTTCTTCCTCTTTCATTACAGCGGAATTCCTATGTGGATGACACTGGTTCACCACTAATCCGAACGCCGATTTGTGATAACTTTTTCTTTATTAGGAATGCCTTCTTCACTGATCGATCGCCGGATAATGTAGTCATTGTACATGGGTTTCCTGGTGTCATTGTCACCATTTCGGATGATATCATTCGTTTCAAACGATTTGTTAATCCCCAACCATTTTTCACAAAGTATATGCCATCTTCTTATTTGTACTTTTTCTCCGTCGATGAGTTGGGTGTGGATGTTTTCTCCGCTACAACTGTCGATATTGAGTGTAAATGTTTGCTATTGCCATGTCTAAAGCACTTTGTAGTTATCCCTGTGTTACATACTTTTTCAAAAATTAAATACTTTTCATAATACCACTGAATTTCCTTTTCAGATGTTCCGGCTCGTACGTTTCCCGAAGGACGGTTCGGTTGCAATTATACATCACAGCTGGCCTGTGGATTCCAAACACACGAGATGGCCAAGCGTAAAACGTGCTTCTGAATATCGAAGCATGTTAATTTTAGGTAAACAGCTGTCCGACGACATTCCCGTTTATGAATGCCGTGAATTGTTTAGTTCAGGTAAGAGTACATTTTAAAACTTAAACGATTGCACCAGAAAGTTTCCATGAAATTCAGGAGTGTCAGTCGCAATATCTGCGGGATGCCACTTCAGAGGCCTCTGATGCGACAGCACCAATGACACTGTTTGCAACGAGGTATGCAACACGCAAAAGGTATTCCGTTGGCATTTCCTTACTCCTGCAGACGACCCGTCACTTTTAGCAGTGACTCAGAAGATACCGATTGCTAACCAACTGCAAAAAAACGACCCCTCGGACCGGTAGTTGTTCCAAGTCTACCGGAACAATGTCTTACTGCTAGTCAGATAGCGGGGTATGTTAAGCAACCTGACTGAATATTTCCTATCATCCAGACCGTCCTTCACGCCACAACCAGTATCCCGTATACTGGAAACCGGCAATCGAATTCCGATTTTGTCCCCTATATCGTAAGTCAACCAGTTCTTACTAAATTCATTTACACCACCATGTAGTTTCGGAAATGCTAGTTCCACTAGTTTTAACGAGAAGTCCGTTGAAACGACACATACCACCGTGGAACAGTTGGGAAAATAGGTGGATAAGTTGCAGGCTTCAGTAGCCGCCACGGTGGGAGACATGAATATAAAATTTTCCACCATCATGGCACTGCTGAACTCCGGGTTCGAGGCGTTACACAGCCGAGTAAGCGACTTGTCCAGCTCAAGACAGACACCCGGGGTTCAATCATACTACAAGCCAACAAGAGCCAACACATTGGCAGACGTAAAAACCATAGACGGTGATTTGGATGTTCTGTCGAACTACGAGCACCTGATAAGATAACAATATTGCTCATTCATGTTCCAGGTTTCCATGCTTCTAAGGACTGTAACAAATGACCTCCGGGAATCGGTCCGAAAAATGCTGTCCCTGATGATCAGCGATGAGCTTGCAAAGCAGTGTTGCTGGTCAGGCAGTGTTACAAAGGCCGCCGTTTCACAGCTGCGACTGATGAACGTAATTAAAGGCAGGTTTTTTTCATATCACAATATTCATACGACTTTAGACGCCATTAACAACAGTGAGCGGCTGAAAGATATCTCCGACGGGGATATCGAGAAGCATATACAACACTGGTTTAACAACGCCAGGGACCGCGGTTCGTCGGGCAGGAAACCCAGGTAAAATATTGGATACGCATGCGTTTTGAAATTCAGTGAACCACTGCTTCATGTGTAGTTGTATACGATACATTGTAAGGCACGTTTATCAACATTTAATTTTGATACTTTCTTTTACGGATTTCCAATAATAACCCGCTTTTCATAAATATCGCTATACGTGGGTGCACGTGACTAATAATTTTTTCCTCACTTTACCGTACCATTGCAGAGGTCAAATGAACTTTCCTGGAAGAAAATGACAAAAGAATTACCTGGATTCAACTGTACATTTTTTGACAACTTTGCTACAATACATTTCAACGTATGCATTTCGCTACTTGGTTTTATTCTTTCCAGTGGTATACGAGGGACAGTACATGAACTGACAACAGTAGGTCGTTTACCGAGATTCAGTTAACTGGGTTGAGAAAATGGGTAAATTTAGGAAAGCATTTCAAGGCTACCAGGAAGTTGGGCTAGCCTCATCGGGAACCCATTGGGGCCCAATCGGGATGCGTTTCCTATCCCAACCAAAACCCAACCTTTAGGCTAGGGTGTTCCAACCAAAACCCAATGCATCCCAACCGAATCCCAATCAAATCCCAATGGGGGCCTCATCGGGATTTGGTTGGGATTGCTACATGGGTGGCCCTTAGCTCGGCTATCTCTGCAGCCTGACTTTGGACTGCACATTTTAGTGCATCCGTTTCCAGCGCATTATGAAGGACCGTTTTGTCCAGATTGAGGAGTGAGGCATTGGCCACGGAGGGGGAATCGCACTGCCTCATGGGGAAAGTAGCCTCATCTGAGCAAGCGGTCATATCAATGGTGAGGGGCATTGACATTATTCAGGATCCAGTCAGCACAGATAAAGATAAACTTAAATGGAGGGGGACGAGCTGTGTGTTCTAAGAATTTCAAAAACAGCTACACTCACCGGGGGAGACGATCGCACCGCTGGTGTACCGCAGTTCAGTCGTCGGTGGTCTAGGTTAAGGACCAGTGTGCGACTTGTAGACAAAAGATGTTTCCATTGCGCAGCTAATTGATGGGACTCATTTGGTGGTAATTTGGTGGTTAAAGTCGAAAACATCGCCAATACTGTACCGGTATTTTAAGCGACTGAGAGAAATTGGAGTTATCTTCGCCTAAGTACTGTGAGTAGAATATTTTACTCATTCTAAAAGCGTAAATTAGAGCTGTCTATAACTATTTTTACATGCTTTCCCCAGTTTCTTTAACTACAATCCAAAGCAATACATAAATGTGTAAACCCTACCTCCCCAGCATTAAAAATAGGAACGACCATTGAAAAAGGGAAAAACCATAAACTTAGACCAATCTTCCTTTACCAAAACACCCAGTAGTTCAATCCCACCTTACTAATTTAATTATTAAATCGACCGCCCATGGCATACACAGCCACCATCTTAGAAACGGCGGTTGCTCAGAAAATGTTTTTGGACCAATTGGACGCTACCCACGAAGAAGCGAGAACCGATACTAACATCAGCCGAACACCAGTTCAGTTCAGTTGTCTTAAAGTCTTGAAGTACTACACGGGTTCGAGGCTTTGAGCCCAATTGTCCCGGTTCTTGAGGAAATCTTTGATCTTCTGTCGGACTCACCGAGCTGAAACGAGAGTAAAAAGAAGCGGCGGGAGGGGGGGGGGGGGGGGGGGGCGGGGGTGGCAGCGAAAACAAGATACACATAACATCATGCAGTGTCACACTGTGGAAAGTGCCTTAGGCTGAAGGGGGGTGCGACATTCGTGAACATATATGCGATAAAAGACATCTACTTTGTTAGTTTTTTTTGACAAAAGGAATTATTGGGGGAGACCCAGGTAGAGGTCTAGCCTTTTCTTGAAGATTGTTTTGTTCTGCGAGAAAACAATATCTTCCAGAAGTGCTTTCCACAGTGTAACAACACCATAGCTAAAAAAGTTAATCCTTAGTGAAGTGCGTGGCCTCGGTTTGAAAACTTTTCTGCTGTGACCACGGAGAGAGGAGGCTGGACAGACGGAGAAGAAGCAATCGCTTTGACCTGATTCAAAAAGGTGGAACATCAGAAACAGATTACCTCTTATGCGTCTTAAGTCAATGGGATAGGGGTTGAGGGGTGAGAGGCGGACGGGATAAGGTAGGTGGGATAGAACACTTACTGCCTTGGTGGAGGCCCGCTGAACTCTTTCTAAGATCTCACGGTCTCGGGCAAGACCAGAGTGCACTATCTGACTACCGTACTACAGCAGAGGTCGGATATACGTGCCGAAAATTATGGGGAAATCATCCTTAAATATGCGCGGGAAGGACCTTCGAATCATGTTTGGGACTCGAAAGGCAGACTTGCTCGCAAGTTCGTGATGATGAGAGAAGGATAAGTTACAATCTAACCAGAAACCGAGCACCTTGTGTCGGTCAACCCTTGGCAGTGTGGTTGCTCCATTAATGGAAAACGTGTGACCAGTCTCTCTGCCGAAAGACGTGCTGACACATTTTTCATCACTAACTGGGAGGTTCCAGTCCTCGGACCAGCTTTTCGTTTCATAAGCTGCAACTTGCAAGTCTTCAGCGCCTGAACTCCATAGGGCTACACCGTCTGCGTACATGGCAGTGTTCGCAGGAAGGGCTGTCGGTAGATCGTTTATATAGATCAAGAAAAGGAGAGGACCTAAGACCGACCCTTGGGGGACCCCAGTTGTTACTGGGGGGGGGGGGGGGTTGAGACAAAACATTCCTGACTTTAACCACAAAGGTGCGGTCGGTAAGGAAGCTACGTAGGATGGCCAACATGGAGCCTGTGATCCCGCATGTCTGCAGCTTATAAAGAAGAGGGGCATGGGGGACTTTGTCGAAGGCCTTAGCAAAGTCGATGAATACAGCGTGAGAGCTGGCCATCATCATAGGCTTTCGTTAGACTATCCATGACAGTAAGCATATTGGTGATGCATGACCTTCCAGGAAGAAACCCATGTTGGGACGGGGAGAGGATCTTATTTCTATGCAGACGGGGAAGAACCTCACTCTCAAGAATTCCCTCAAACATTTTGCTGGTGATGCTAGTGAGGCTTATGGGTCTGTAACTAGAAGCAAGATGTCTACTACCCTTCTTATAGATGGGTGTGATCACTGCTTTTTTCCAGCTACTGGGGAAAACTCCATCGTCAACACATCGCTGAAAAAGCGAGGCAGTTCAGTTTGCACAGGATCTGGTGTGGCTAGAGCCAATCGTGTTCAGTTCGTTTCAGTTCAGTATGTCCCAATAGTTGTGTAGTCGGCGCTTTTCCGCGGCTCCCAACACTGCGTGATCTTCTTTTTCTGAAAGACAGAAATTTTGTGCAGTTGTAGTGCTACCGAAAAGGCACTCGATGACGAAGACTAACAAATTTGTTTATTTGAACAATGACCGTTTTTGGTGGCGCTACTTGTAACAGCCGGTCGTGGAAAATCCCCCTTTTTCCCTCGCGATTCAGTGTTTTTTCCCAACATCACTCATTTCCATACACTATTGACTTGTCTTTACGAACTGGTTGTTTTTCTGGACCAATTGTTGTTTGTTCGCGCCCAGAGCGCTATTTTGGCACATCCTTGCTCAGGACCTGCGTGACGCACGTGCTGTCTGCTCACACGCTGCTATTCGGTTTCTCGTTGTTGAGTCTTTGTGATCGTATTATTGAGGTTTGTATATTGTTTATGTCATTGTTTATTTTAATAATCTAGTATCGTAGAATTATCACGGATAATCGCCTTCTGATTTCGGGATCCGTTGCGAATTTGGCTACGCATTGCTCAAACGTTCGTAACAATACTCAATAGATCTATTTGGAACGAGGAAAATTCACGCAAAATGCCAAGGAAAGGATCAAAAGCAGTCGAACCCGGACAGGAAGTAATACGGCAAGTCTCTGGGGAGGTTTTGGGTACATATGATTCTTTAGTTAATGCTAGGTCGCCTAGTCCTGTCAGTGCTAGCTCATGTGTTATTGAAAGCAATATTGATCGTAAGGATGTTGATTTACATAAGCTGAGAATAATAGAACTAGAGCAACAGTTACTTTCGGCTAGACTACAGGCGCATGAAGCAGAGAAGTGTACACAGAAACAGCGAGAGCATGAGACCAGTGACTTCGACACTTCCGATAGGTTAGAGTGCAACAAGGTAGGGAACCCCACGCAGGTCGCCGACTACAAACCACCATCGATCGATCTGACTAGAGTGGAGTTAACGGTTTTCGACGGGCGAGCCGAGCAATATTGCAAGTTTGTCAAACAGTTCGAGACGTTCGTTGAAAACAAGGTAACCGACCCTGGGCAAAGGCTTCTTTACCTTACTCACTACTGCCGAGGCCGAGCGCGAGAAGCTATCGACGGATGCACCATGCTCGATCCAGAACAAGGCTACACAAGGGCAAGAAAGATTCTGAGGGACTTGTTTGGCCAACCTTTCAAAGTAGCCCGTAACCTAATAGAGGGCGTGATGGCAGAGGCAAAGAAAACCAAGGGCGACGTCTACACCATGGCCGACCTGGTGATCAAGATGCAGAACTGTTCAATAGCCCTCGACCATTTAGGTTACAGAGCTGACCTAGACGCCATGCACACTTTGGAAGGCATAGTCCGTCACCTCTCTCCCGAACTACAGGGTCGGTGGGCGGAAGAAGCTGAACGGATAAGCCGAGGCGACAGAGAAGCCAACTTCGAAGACCTGACTGAATACTTAGACAGGCAAACGAAGATAGCTGACAGCAGATTCGGCCGACTCATCCGGGACAGCAACCGAGCAAACAAGCCCGGTACTAGCCAAGTCCAAACCCCTGTACGGGAACATCCAAAGTACCAGCCTTGGACCAACACACACGTCATTTCACGAGATGCTACGGCGAAACCAAATTGCAGATCCTGTGGTACTAGCCATGGCCTACCAGAATGCCCCAAGTTCGGCAATGCCACAATAGACGAACGGTGGGGAATGGCGAGGATGGCAGGAGCATGTTTCATCTGTCTCAACACCACGCACCGGGCAGCAGCCTGTAGAACAAGGAATCGATGTGGTTACGAGGGCTGCACGGGAAGACACCATTGTTTGCTGCAACAAGCGAGAGTAACTTTACCCGAGGCGAGTACCAAGCCCAGTGTAATTCGTTCAACGTTGCGGTCTGCCAGTAAACCAGTACGTTTAGGCGTAGTTGCCGTGGGATCGGTGACCCCAACTGGGGTGGTCAAAGCGTTGGCTTCCGTCGAAAGTGGATATGACAATACCCTAGTGAAAGGGCGGCTTGCCGACAAACACCGGCTCGCTAAAGGCGCGACGTCGTTGGCGGTGAACACGGTGGGCGGAACACAAGTAATGACTGCCGGCAGGTTGAGGTTGCAACTCATCTCTTTAGACACCAACGAGCAAATCAAACCAACGGAAGCATTCACGTTAGCTGATTTCCCCATGCGAGCACCAAGGCCCGTCAACGCAATCTTGACTAGGTGGCCCCATCTGCAGGATGTAACCGTTGTAGACTGGGAAGATGATGAAGTGGATCTCCTCATCGGCTGCGACGTGCCAGAGGCGCATTGGGTGCTTGACCAAAGAGTGGGCGACCGCCAGGCACCTTATGCCGTACGCACGGCTCTGGGATGGATGTTATACGGTCCAGTAGGGGTACGCGGTTCCGTGAATTACTTATCCGCCGAAACGGACCGCATAGAGTATCATCTGCAACGGCTTTATGAAAAGGAGTTTCATGACATTGGGGACGAAAGACCGACGTTGTCTCAAGAGGATCACTTCGCTCTACAAACGGTGCGGCAAGGCTCTAGAGGCCTCAAAAAACAGTTCGAGGTTCCCCTCGCATGGCGCACACCGGTCGACCCGTGGACTGACAACAGAAATTATGTTCTCCGACGATTACTACGACTAAAAGAACGCTTCATTCGAGACCAGAATCTGTGGGAACGATACGCGGATTTGATGAAGCGAAACGAGGACCTCGGCTACGTTGAAAAGGTGCCTGTTAACACCGACAGCAAAAGGGGTATCTGGTATCTGCCTCACCATCCGGTTATCAACCCCAAGAAACCCAATAAACTGCGGGTGGTTTTCGACTGTGCGGCCAAGTTCCAGGGCAAGTCGTTAAACGATCGCCTACTACAGGGGCCTGACTGGAACACACCACTGATCGATGTTTTGTGCCGTTTCAGAGTGGGTAAAGTGGCTTTGTCTGCTGACATCAGGGAAATGTTCCATCAGGTGAAGATTCCGGTAGGAGAACGAGATGCTTTGCGTTTCCTGTGGTGGGAAGGGAGCGACCGGGACAACGCAGTGGTGAATTATAGGATGACCGTCCACCCCTTCGGAGCCATATCGTCACCATTTTGTGCAAACTACGCCCTCCGAGAATCTGCGAACAAACATGGCGATCTAGTACATCGGACGGTGGTAGAAAGCGTCAGCAGGAACGTCTACGTCGACGACTACCTTGGGTCATTCGATGATGTGGAATCAGCTCTAGAGCAGTTCAGGGGTCTGACGAGATTGCTGGAAGAGGGCGGCTTCCATCTAACTAAATGGATGTCGAACGCTTCAGAAGTGCTGAAGGTCATCCCGTATCACGAAAAGGCCGAAAGGGTAAGAGATTTAGACGGCTCTCCACTTCCTATCGAGCGCACTTTAGGGATACAATGGGACGCGGAAACGGACGATTTTGTTTTCGAACTGAACGTTCCCGAGCTGCCAATAACCCGTCGTGGCATACTATCTGCCGTCTCAAGTTTGTTCGACCCGCTCGGTTTCGTCTCACCGTGGCTGCTACCCGGAAATATCTTGCTGCAGCGGCTGTGCCGTAAGAAAGTTGATTGGGACCAGGCACTGGACCAAGGGGACCGGCTGGACTGGGAAGAATTTTTGAACACCTTGAAGAAATTAGGGGGCATAAGAATCCCACGATGTTTGACTCCTGGCCATACGACGCGGACTGGAGAACTACATGCCTTTTCCGATGCATCCGAATTCGGTTATGGAGCTGTGGTGTACGGACGATGGTGCGCAGGAGATGGACAATATACCACGAGGATCCTGTTCGCCAAAGCCCGCGTTGCCCCACTGAAGTCGGTCTCAATCCCACGCCTTGAACTCAGCGCAGCCGTGTTGGCAGTCAGGGTGGTGCAAGCTGTGAAGAGATGTTTCGATCTCTACATTTGGTCGGTGAGCTTCTGGACGGATTCAACGATAGTACTTTACTACATTAACAACGTACGGAGCCGGTTTAGTACTTTCGTTGCTAACCGGCTCACGATTATCCACGATGAATCAGCCACGCACCAGTGGAGTCATGTCAGGTCTGGCGATAATCCGGCCGACCTGTGCTCCCGAGGTGCGAACAACTTCAGGCAACTGGACACGTGGACAAGAGGGCCAAACTTCCTGCAATTGCCCAAACAGGACTGGCCCGTGTTCGAATTAAAACTCCCTACGGAATTGGAACTGGAGATCAAAGGCGTAGTAATAGCAACCAACGTAGTCGAAGCGTCGTCCATTCTATCGCGACTGGTCAGGTTTTCTTCCTGGATGAAGACGCTTCGTTCGCTAGTTTGGTTAACCAGGTTCAAGAGAAATTTACTAGTCATGAAAGGGCTACGGCCCTCAGGTCGGATACCGGTCGGCCCGATAGGTCCCGATGAGCTACAAGCGGCAGAGTACGATTTTTTCAGAATGATACAACGCGAGGCTTTCGCCCAAGAACTCAAGAGGGCGGAAGAAGTGGGGCCGACCAATGAAGACATGCCATCTCCAAGAGGCGAGCTGAAGCGTTTAAACCCCAAACTCATCAACGGACTGCTGCGGGTGGATGGTAGGCTGACCAACGCCCACCTGAACTTCGACACAAAGTATCCTATACTGCTGCCGGCGAGACAACCTGTAGTAGAGCTAATGATTCAACACGTCCACGCCATGGAGGGACATGCCGGGGAAAGTCACGTGACGAGCGTCATCCGAAAGCGTCTTTGGTTGTTGAGAGGACGAGAGACTGTAAAACGCGTAATCCGACGGTGTGTGCAATGCAGGAGACGCAATGCCACAGCAGGCAAACAACTCATGGCCCCACTACCAGAATGCAGGGTGACTACGGGCTGGTGGCCGTTCAGTGACACCGGGTTGGACTATTTTGGGCCCTTGTGGATCAAGTGCGGGAAAAGATTAGAAAAGCGATACGGATGTATCATGACGTGCATGAAATCACGTGCGGTACACCTAGAAGTCGCACATTCGATGACGACCGATTCGTTTCTACGGGCCTTGCAAAGATTTATCAACCGAAGAGGCGTACCGGCCGATATATACTCAGATAATGGGTCGAACTTTGTGGGCGCTCAACGGGAATTGCAGCGTTGGCACAAGAACATAAACAGGGACGAACTGCAGAATCGAACCGTGGCCTACAGCATACGATGACATTTCAACCCCCCACAGGCCAGTCACCGAGGCGGCATATGGGAACGCATGATCCGGTCCGCCAGATGGATATTGCTGTCAATCATGGAGCAGCAGCCGCCCGACGACGAGACGCTGAACACCGTCATGACTGAGGTGGAGCGAATCCTGAACAACCGCCCCCTGGTTCCAGTATTGAACGGCGACCCCACCCACCTGGCGCTCACCCCGAACGACTTATTGACGTTAAGGTCGAACGAGGGTTTCCAAGGGCCGGTAAACCTTCGTGGGAGCTACCTCCACGGGTGGAAGCAAGCGAACTATCTGGCCAAGGTCTTCTGGAGGCGATGGCTACGGGAGTACCTACCGGCTTTGCAGACTCGACAGAAGTGGCTGGCCAAAACAAGACCATTCAAAGTTGGGGACGTGGTTATGATCGCCGACGAACGCGCACATTTCAGCGCTTGGTCTTTGGGAGTAGTTACGGAAACCATCAAAAGCACTGACGAAGTGATAAGAACGGTGAAGGTGAAGACAGCTAACGGAGTGCTCATTCGTGACATACGCAGTATTAACCTACTCGAGAGCGAAGACGGAGGAGCTGATAACCCTTAGGCCTAGTAAACCTTTTTCACGCCAGTAATCGAGGTGGATAAAGAAACACCATATATACCACACAATCTCCGTCAAACACGTTAAGGTGCTCGCGGTCCTTTCGTTGACATTACAGAAGGTTCTTTCCGATATGTGGTGATGAATGCGATCCCATTGTACATCCCGATACATACACGCAGGCACGACGCACTCTACATCCCGTAAACCCATCATACATGTGACAGTGTTCTTTGTTTGCCTTTTGTTGACGCTACCGAATGCCCCTTGCATATGTGGAAGTAGCGGAGCTCAGGTCACACATACATGCTACATTTACTCGTTTTCTTGCCACCCGGTCTTTTGTTGACATTGCAGAAAGTCCTCCTTTGATGTGTAGTCATACCTGTGATTTCATTGTTACCCCGGCACACACACACACACACGCACACACACACGCACACACACACACACACACTCAAGCACGTACATCCAGGACCGGACGGCCCCTTACGAGGACAACGTCTATGTGACCATTCACGCCCGCCATCGGTCATTTGGTCTTGTGGAAGATGTAGACTAGCCTCACGTCTATGTAGCCAATGAGTTAGGTGCGACCAGTAGTAAAACGTCGACGACGAGCATTAGACGCGCGCACTGACAGCAGGGCCTAGGCAGGTAGGAAGAATCAGTACCTTTATACCGAACCTTTGACTTTGCTAAGGATCCAGGAGGATTTTGGTGGGCGGTGTAACAGCCGGTCGTGGAAAATCCCCCTTTTTCCCTCGCGATTCAGTGTTTTTTCCCAACATCACTCATTTCCATACACTATTGACTTGTCTTTACGAACTGGTTGTTTTTCTGGACCAATTGTTGTTTGTTCGCGCCCAGAGCGCTATTTTGGCACATCCTTGCTCAGGACCTGCGTGACGCACGTGCTGTCTGCTCACACGCTGCTATTCGGTTTCTCGTTGTTGAGTCTTTGTGATCGTATTATTGAGGTTTGTATATTGTTTATGTCATTGTTTATTTTAATAATCTAGTATCGTAGAATTATCACGGATAATCGCCTTCTGATTTCGGGATCCGTTGCGAATTTGGCTACGCATTGCTCAAACGTTCGTAACACCACTTGCTCCGCCGGTGTGCGTCGTCTGCACGCCGTTGCGCTCCCCCAATACACACGTTGTCCCGCTCCAGCGTTTTGAGCTCTGCTTTGCGCGCTGCCGAGTATATTCGCTATCGTGTCACATACCGAGGACCACGGGCTATAGACTCTATACGGGAGCAGGTCCTGACTTAGCTGAGATAAATCCTAAACAGTATCAACCCCAGAAGAGAAAGGTGGGAACAACAAGTAAGTTGCATCTGACCCCAAAAGCTGCTCAAAATAACTGGAGGTATACTTTTACCCAACAGAGGTCTACTGCTTTCTTAAAATCCTTCACTGTTTTGGTATTTATGACCTCTTCCGGGAGCTTATGTCAATAGGGTACCACTCTATCCGAGAAGTACTTCGCCCTAATTTGGAGCCCCGAATGTTTCCTTTGTAATCTAAGACTATGCCCCCTTGTGTCTCTCTCTCGGGGATCGGAGAGAAAAGGTCTGCTCGACTTATTCCAGACAGTCCCTTTATAACCTTGAGGGTTTCTATCAAATATTCGCGAATGCGTCGTCGTTCCGTTGAGAACAGTTCTAGGGCACTGAGACGCTCTGTGTAGCTTGTAGCGACCTCGATCGTTTTGAGAAAATGACTGTTTCCTGGACACCACTTTAGATCGATTTTCTCTACCATCTTTTCTGACCTTTGAAGTCGACCTCATAGTGTTCTCCGGTTGCCTACGTTTTACTGGACTGACTTCTCCGAGGTTTCCGTCGACCTCGTTTTAAATCACTCACTTTCGGTCGTTCGCCGATTGTACACGCTCGCAGTTTGCTTTCTGCACAGCCGTTGGGTTTCGTTTCGTTTTCTGTTCGGTGTATCTCTTGTATCGGTACTGTTTCGGTGCAACGATATATAGGGTACATCTTGCATCTGTTAACCGGCTTGCGCCTTCTCTATTCTTCCGACAGAGGGGATATCGTTGGTATTTCGCTTCATGACCCAATAGGTGACACGTTCACCATTTACTCTGGAACGTCTTCTATAAGCTGAACTCCCTTGCCCAACCACCATTCTAGTGGCTAGACCTTGCACTGTCTTCAGACAGTCTATATCCTTCTGGTAGTGCGGTGCCCAGGCCTGCACGCAGTACTCTATATGCGGCCTAACTATGGCCTGATATATCGGAACGAAAATTTCCGGCTCTCTACACGACATAAAGGATCTAACTCGAAAGAGTTCTCTCCTGGCCATATTGGCTGCTGCGATGCACTACTTCGACGGCTTGAAGCTGTTGTCCATTATAAAGCCCAAGTCTTTGACCTGCGAGACCACTTGCAACGAACCCACACCATTCCCACTAGCCCCTGTATTTGTAGCCAAGCACTGACACGTGGTGAGGTTTGATGGCAGGTCCCATTTGCGTGACCAGTTTTGTGCTGCTCCACGTCAAGTTCTATATCTACTCCAGATATTTTGACGTCATCGGCGAACATAAAGGTGGGGTTTGTAAGCCCACGTGCTAGGTCACTGTTGAAGATGAGGAAGAACAGAGGGCCGAGCACCGAGCCTTGTGGCACCCCACTTATTACACCTTCCGGTTTAGAGACATGACTACCCAAGTTAATACTAAAAGTTCGCCCCACTAAAAAACTATATATTTATTGTCTTGCCCTTCCAACAATTCCCATAGACTGCAGTTTGACGTCCAGAAATCTGTGGTTCACAGAATCAAACGACTTGCCGAAGTCCAAGTAGCACACCTCAATCGACTGCCCTTCGTCCAGATGCTTGGTTACCTCGTCGAGGAACAGCAGGAGGTTCGTCAGACAGGATCCTCCCGCCACAAACCCATGCTGAGCATTTGATATGAGGTTGTGTTGAACCAGATGCTTAGAGATCTGTTTCCTGACTATTCGCTTCAGGCACTTACACACTACTGAGGTCAGGCTAACCGGCCGGTAATTTTCGGCCTTTTGCCGGGGTCCACTCTTCTAAATTCCTACCACTGTTGCTGTTCTCCAGTCTTCCGGCACAGTTCATTCTCTATGTGAGGTTTCATACAGCTTCGTCACCGGAGCTTTCAGGACTTCGGCCAGAGGCTGAACGATTGCTGGATGAATCCCATCTTGACCTGCTGCTTTATTTTTACTCAAGGTTTGCAACCCCGCGTACTCCTTTTCGCCTACAGTAAGTTCGGGTACTGGGGACTCCTGTGGGCCCTCCATTTTTTCTTCTAATTTATTTTCTGGTCGATATATACTCTTGAAGAGTGCCAAGAGCATGTCAGCCTTGTCCTCGTTGCTTAGAGCTAGTCGTCGCCGTGCTCCTTCCCAAGGTTGCAACACTTTCTCTCACACGTTTGTGAGATTGCACGTAGGCGAGTAATTGCTTAGGGTTTGTACAGGCCGACACAGCTTACCGACGCTCGAAGGCATATTTCTCCACTCTTTGGATCGCTTGAGCTCTGTTCCTGGCCATCTTATGGCTTTTCCACGCCCCCTGAGTTTCGTACAGCCTGTACGCCGCACATCATTGCCTACTAATAACTACAGACTTGCGGACCTTTGACTTCCACCACGGGGGTTGATTTCTACTGCCAGCCGCCCTCAGAGGTGCAAACTTCTCTGTAAGTTCGAGCAGCCCCATCTTGATGGCCTCCCAACCTTCATCTACGGAGGTGTTTGTGTGTCTCGGTGCCCACTGGACTTCCTCCGCGGCCCTCTTCAGTTCACCTATAATGATTCTCCCATAGCACCGACGTAACACGATTTACTTCGGCTCCTTGCTTAGTCTTAGTGTGACCCTTAGGACTACATGATCACTTTTGCCAAGGGGCTCTTCCCACTTAATTTCCTTAACGTCCTGATGGTGCCGCGTTATGATTGAACCAAGGAGAGACGGGTGCTGTCCACCTCTGTGTCTAGTGTTCCGCGTCACGTGCTGCGTTAGTGCATGTAACTGGACCCACTGCAGGAACTTGTCCCCCTTTGATCCCCTTGGTGCAATCATGCTTTTCCAGTTAGTTTCAGTGGGTCGAGATTCCCTATTAAGATGAACTCCTTTGTCTGTACCAGCACCACATCCAGCATTTGCAAGAGCACAACGTCTTCCTCGTCTGTCGCTAGCGGTGCCCTGTAGATACAAATAAAGCATACCGTTTGCGCCTCGATCCTGATAAAGCAGGATCTGGCCTGCACTTTACGGGAGACCAAGTTGAACGGAGCCTCCCAATGGCTTATGTCGGTCCGTATTAGAAGTGCCACTCCGCCCCCTGCCTTCCATCTGTTCTATCCTGTCTGTAGGCAGCGTATTCCCGAAAGCGCATGTCAGTGTCTGGCTTTATCCAAGTTTCCGTCAAAGCAACGACATCAGACTCTGCGATCCTAGTCGTCAACTCCTCTCTTTTTTCCCGGGAGATTGTATGTGTTGTTGTACCATATTGACGGTTCCCTGGTTCCCGCTACTGACTTCATTGCTAATTTTGCTGCTAGGGTATCCTCGGGCGCAATCTCCGAGGTGATGCTCCGTTTTTTGCCACTAAATTTGTCGGAGGTGCAGCACCTTAAATATCAAGCGATCCTCTGAGTTTCGTGGCTTTTTCTTTTACACCCGTCGACCCGGTGTCGGGCTCAGCATGCACAGCGGACTTTCCCCTCACATTTGGATCATTTCCAAACATTGTCAAAACCTGCCAAACATCAATACATTAAACACCAATATGGCTGCAGACAGCCTGTTCTCCACTGCAAAGTAGTACGTTTCATATAGAGAAAACGTCTTTAGCCTTCAGTGGAGTTTGTGTTGAAAAACACATAGCAACACTATCAGTAAATAGGACGGTAATAATATAGAATGGTGCCAATACGTGATGCATATGCTATCGGAGGCTTCCAATTATTCCAAACATATAGTAACCTCGATCTTTCTGAGAAGATGGCTGTTTTTTGGACACCATTTTGGATCTATTTCCTTTTCGATCTTCTCTGACGTTCGGCCTCGACCTGACCGTTTTTTCGGCTGCTTAATTTCAGCTGAACTGACTTTTCCGAGGTTTCCGTCGACCTCGTTTTGAATCACTTCCACTTTCGGTTCCTAGCCGATTGCACGCTCTCGTGGTTCGCTCTCTGTTCAGTCTTTTGCCTTTGTTTTCACCCAGTGTGTTTCTCTTATCGGTACGGTTTCAGTGCCGCGCTAAATAGAATACACTTTCACATCTGTCAACCGACTTGCTTCTTCTCCATTTGTCCAACAGGTGGGATTTTGTAGGTAATTCACTGTGGGACCGAACAGAAGGCATGCTCATTAACCGTGCTCCAAGTTCTTCCACAAAGGAACAGTGCAAAGCATTGCTCAGCTTTTGCGACTTAAATACCAAAAATGATGAATGTCCCAGTATAATGATGGTTTGTGTTGGAATTGGTAGCATATTTTTATTGAGAAAAAAATAAACGGTTTCGTTTTGTCCCTCTGTAATTTGTTTGATAGTGCTACTTTACTTGACCTGGCTAGATTCGATTGGCTCTCCAGTCATATATGAAACTGTGTCAGCCATCGTTCCGTAAGTCTGTTGTATCGTCAGTTGAACCGTCGAGCGAAGCAATGCGTACCTGTCGATGATTCTGCCTTGTTCCGTTCTGACTCGTTCAAAGCCAATTTTCGGGAATTATAGAAGAGAACATGCACATCCTTCTACGCATGCTGGACTTTACACTGTTCTGGAGGATGTCTGCATCGTGTGCGGAAAAAGAAGAGCTGTCGGTGAATCTGGAAGGCAAAGGTATTGGGTTCAGTGTGCGCATTGTGGAAGATGGACACATTTCCAATGTACAAGGCCTCACAAGCATGAGAACCACAGTAGTATTGGCCCATTAACTCTAACGCAAGAACACCTGAAAGCACCCAGGGCTTTTGTCAAGGAACTCGCCATACGTACTGCCATCCCTGTTGTTACTTTTTTTGCAAGTGTAGTAGACATTTTGCACATAAGTCGCATTTTGTGTGCAGCTAAGTAATGGCTCTTCAGTGCTTCCGGTAGTGGTCTAATTCGCTCAGGAATTTTTAGTGGTTTTCGTTGTGCATAGAAGGTAATTACTTGGCATGCCAGTCTTATTTCACGCGCGCTACTAAGTTACGAGACTCGTACAGGGGTGATTAAGTGGTCAAGCTCGATAGGATGATGAAAACCAAGTGCTGTGTTAAGAGATTAAACGAAGACGGAGCTCTTGGAGAGAAGGAAGTTGTAGCCACCCGGAGATGACTGAGTTTGAATGTGTAAGTTCATGGCAAAAGATTAATTTAGGCAAACATGACCAATTGGCACTTGACTCTAAGCAGTTTCTATGTTGCTCTGTGCCAACTGGCTGTGCTTTTTCTGCCCGCTTGCCGTGAAGATAACTAATGTTGGCTAACTTAAAAACGTACTATTGGACCGTTGTACTTGTGGACGACTGAAACTCTAGCTCCGTTAGCTAGTATCGCGCCCGGTGTCGCTCCCAAACGTAAAAGTGAATGACAGTATTTAAGTACAAACTGAACTACACCTACTCCGCTGACCGTTACCTTCAATTGGCATGAGTCAAAACTTTTGGCCTGTTGCTCGTTCCGTAAGCCATTCTCGGGATCTGGTCAGTAAGTTGTATCCGGAGAACTAAAGGTAACCATTTTCCTTGATTTTTCCCGTGCTGTTGGCATGCTTAATCCTAGCCCAATTGGGAGTGTGTAGCTCTACCCAATGCATTTCATTGAGGTTGCCCATCTTTGTGATGGGCCAGCCCAGTTGGGAAAACTTTTGGGTGGAGCTGCTTGGGAATATCGCAGTCATTTTTCATCGCTGAACCTCGGCTGGGGATATCATCGCTTTCGGATTTTATCGCAATTAAAGTGGGATGCGGTGAAAGTCATCACTTCTTTCACCAAGAGTACTATATCTCAATGAACTACGTAGCTTTGCTTCATATTTTGATTTGGAACCATTTCAAGCAGTGGGTTCAATTCCTTCTTCAATGGAAGATAACACGTCTTTGCGGATGTTTTCTTCGGTTTCTGCAGCTACAAGAGGAGGCAATACAAGAACTTGTAAAGCTTGTTTAGCTAGTTATAAGAAACAGAACTACACGTGAAAATAATATAATCATGAACTAAAGCTTACATTGTTCAGAATGTTCCCACTTGAGTTTGGGAACATCAATCCTTACGTACTAGTGAACTTGTTGACCCCTCCGTGGCGGATAAGGACCCTAACAGCCTGAGGACTTTGTTGGCTCTCGTTATCGTAAGGCCTTTGAGTACCAGGTGAAAATTATTTGTGATGAATAAATGTTGGTAAGTATCTTTCCATCTATTGATCTACTCGCTAGTAACAACTGACTGGTGCAATTGTCACATGTAAGCTGGTGCGCATGTGCTGCAGCTTAACGTTCAGGTATGGCTCGTGCAGTTCCTTCGGCACTGTCGCCGTCATTTTGTGGACGATTTAACTGGGGTTCGGTTAGTGCTACCCAAGGTTGGGAGTGCTTTGCTGCGGTTCTTGCACCTGGCTCTGGTTTTCACTTCTGCAATTCACAGGCAAATGAGTTAACCGGAAAATGAGTTCATCATGTAAAGTTCCTGCAGGCATTTGACACACCTAGCAACGCGATTTGACGAAAACTACATTTATGCGCAACATATATATATATATATATGATATATATATGTATATATATAGACAAATGTGAGCAACCCACCAGTGGATGCCAGTGAGCGGAAATGGTCATCAGAAATACGAGCTCCCGATGGAGATGTTCCATACTAGCAGCCAGTACACGGGGTAAATGCTAACACCGGAAACACATGAAGTCGCGAGGGGCGCATATGATTTAGGTATGTAGGTACTTATACATTTATGACCTTTTCTACGACCTGCAACTCCCTAGGTGCAACTCACCTTTGTTGTGCTGATGTTTTAATGTAAAACAACCATACATAACTTTTCCGAACATCATCTCTGCCCAGGTATTACAAGGGGACACTCGACAGTCCCCTGGGTGTCCTCAAAATGTATACTCGTTAATTCTTGGCTTACAGTATTCAAAACGTATCTGTGACAAGGTACAGTTTTCTAGTTTACTTTATACAAGGAATAGTATTATTTTTACTTTGTGTTTATTTTGCTGGGGACCGCCTCAGCGAATTCTTCAGCCAACCGTAGATTTCTCATTTTCCATGTATGCACATCAATAAAGCCAATATTTTATTCACGTTACACTTAAAAGTACCGCCAGTGGCAACTATAACGATTTATCAAGTCTATTTGTTTTCGCTTTTTGTTTTTCACCCAATATACGTGTAAGTGCATTCAAAATAAGTTGACGAGGCATTCAGTAATCTGCATGGTTCTGGCTGCTCTCGCAGCTTGTACTTGTGTACTGCCTTTATGCCGGTAGAAAACTGACGCACTGTTACATTTTTTAAATACTTTCAGCTGTTATTTCGTTTTCACATGTATTATTTTACCCTTCGTCCAGAAATTTTCTGTGTTCAGTTGACTTTATTATTGAATTCCAACAGCCAAAACTATGCGGATTTTCTCGGACTACTAAATGGAGACTTGTGAAAGAATCTCATGGACAGGTATTTGGAGACATTAGTTCCAAGAAACCAAGCTCTGAGAACTCAGAGTACCGTGATAGATTTAGGAGCATTTAAAAGTGCGTTTTTTACAACACTTGACGCCACCTAGACCGCGCCCACAAAAATCTAAAGCAGACTTCTTGGTAAAACCTGATGATACCGGCTTTAAATTAGTTGATCTCGATGATCATGATCCTTCTACTGAAGAAAGTGCTACTACAAAAATCCAAAGTTATTTTGATCTCTACCTCCATGCATCTTCTCTGGATAGTAGGTTTAAAAATCAGCGGGATAGTGAACCATTGCCAATGCCGTTGGTGAGTGCAAGGCCTATTGCACGCCATATTGCAGCCCAAGACAATTCAAATGATAAGGGGGTGCCGCAATTTTGAGCGGCCTCCGGCAGTTGGGACACGACGCATCCAAAGACCCAAGGGCATTACCTGGGACACCTAGGGTGACGCCAACAAAGAAGTATCTCGATGGGAAGTATATAGACTTTGATTTGAAGAAATGGACACAGAGAACTGGAAGGTGTTACAACAGTGGACTGCGCAGTAATCCAACTGCAACTGCATGTCGATGGTCTATCAACCTTCAGCGGATCTTCCCATCAATTGTGGTCAATTCTGGGCCGTACATTTACGCTGATGTCGCCCTTGTTCTTGGTAGGATTGTACCCTGGTAAAGCAATGCCATTTTGTGTGCACGCGTACTTGGGAGATGCCAATTCTGAACTGAAAACTTTGCCCGACCAAGGAATTCGTTGGAGACCAAAAGGTCGGCCCTTCACAACTATGCTCCACAGTGCTATTACGGATGCTTTCGTTAAACCGTTGATTTAAAAAAATCTTCACACTGGATTCTTTAGCCGTTCCCGATGAACCCAATGTAGAGTGAGTGTCAATCACCGTCCGATATTTCCAGCTAACAACGAAAGATCTAGGAATAATGAAGAATTCCGGTACAGAAAACAGGAAGAACACCACACTGGGTCATTTCCATTCGAAGTTCTTCAGATCGACATGATAATGACTTTTCGGTCGACTATATGCGTGCAATGTGTCTCGGTCTAATGAAAAGTCTCCTGGGCATTTGGAGAAGGGGCAAAGTATCGGAGGAAGTCTGTATTACCGCGAGTTGTTTCCGAATAGGTAATGAACAACTGTTAGCCCTACAAGACCAAACTCCCTGTGATTTTCCCCTCAAGTTGATATGTGGAAGTCTCCCTAGTTTCGGCAAATTCTGCCATATTTGTGGTGTTTGGTGCTAAAATGAGTTCTAGCCAGGGCAGTTTACGAAAACTTCGTTTGCTTCTCAGCCTCCCCATAAGTCAGGAACTACCGGAAACTGCTATTCCACAGTTTACTCTTAGTAAAAGAACGTCTGGATCGTTGTTCAACAGTTTTCGGACTCTATGGTGAGGAAAAAACTGTGTTCAATGTACACGTTTGTCCTGAAGTAGTCTTGAAGAAGTACACGGGTACGAGGCCGAAGCCAAAATGGTTCCGAATCTTGTGACTATCTAGTTGTCTGAATGTCTTCGGTAAGCTGGAAGATAGATCACCGGATAAAAGACGACGGAAAAAGGAGAAAGGGTTCAAAAACAAATCTTGACAGTATCTTGCACCTGATGTTGCCGACGAGCTGGAAAATAGACATGTGGACAACGCGGAATGGTTCAGGATACCGGTCAGTTCAGTTTGGTTCAGTTCCCACAGAAAGAAGGTGGCCGAGACCAATAGAGCGTCCAGACCGCCGTGTTGTCAGCGGGTTTCCTTGAATTCGAACTGTGCGCATTAAATTTTTTGTCTGGAAGGCAGAATTTGCGGGGCCAAGTCACACTTACAGACAAATTCATTGACAAAAATACAAGGGACTCATTGCATCACTCCTTGTAACGATCATTACGACTGTGAGCAACGCGTAGCCAATTCAAAACGAATCCCAAAACCAGAACAAGATTGATTCGTAGTTTCTACAGCACTGGATTATCAAGTTATACGCATACAAATATATACAAACCCCAACCGTACGGCCACAACGTCTAACAACGAGGACCAGAGTTCAACAAATCCCAATGTCAGTACCACCGTCACGGCAATCCAAGTTCGAGTCAAAATTATGCCACTTCATGTGAGCAAAATATAAGCAAATTCTGAAGTGTAGTGATTGATGCATGTTGTATTTGTGCCAGGGTCAATAAAATACAGAGGATAGTCTGAGCAATACAAGTATATGACAACGGCTAGGAAGGATTTCCACGCATGTATGTCACACCGCACACTAAATCCTCCCATGAAACGGCCAACATCTGAGGAATAAATAGTGGTACTGATTTGCCCTATCCTACCTAGACCCTAAGTCAGCGCGTACGTAGGTCGCTATGGACTTCATCCATTGTCGGCCAGTCGCAGACACGCTTGCAGGTTTCTTGAGGCTATACTCTGTCTCTCGATGTCTTAGAGTTTCTATTGAGAATGGTGCGACATTATCCGTATACAAACGAGGACTTCGATATGATCGGGATGCGTAGACAGATTACGGAATGTAGAGGAAAAGGCTGCCCGGACAAGAATCAAGTACGTGGCAAGATCAAGACCGAGAATTCTTGGTGAAAAATCGAGGTAGCTGCAGGGTACTCGAACATCAGGGGCTCAACGTGTGGTGTTATCACATTAGAAGTATTTCTGACTCAATTGATAACCACTTGGACACAGGTTGAATAATAATACACATAGGTCACGGAAAGAGATATTTCTGCAAACGGTCAACAAGTGCTTGTTCAAGAGTTCCCGTTACTTCACAATTAATGTGGTGTCATGTGATAAACTAGGGCTTGGACAACTAACTCCATAGTAAATCGTAAACACCGTATAAAACTGAACACAAATATGCTTCAAAGACGGTGTGAGGGGTTGGGGCCTACGGGAGAATGCGTGAGGAATAAATAAATAAATTCAGCTTCATTTGTTATCAGCACACTTGGTTTCAGCTTGGTCTGTAGAGTCGACCTCGTCCTCGCCATCGTCACCTTCAAGCAGACATATCTTACAGATATCTCGCAATTCGTCTCCCTTGTTCGTTCTCACCACCACTGTGGGCACAAGGCCATCGATTTCTGTACGGCAGTCCTTGATTATTCCAACCGGCCAACCGTCTTTATGTAAGTGGCTCTCCACGAAGATGACGACATCGCCACGTCTGAACGACCTCTCTTTGGAGATTCACTTTTCCCGAGGCTGCAGTATCGGTAAGTAATCCCTCGTTCAACGTTTCCAGAAAGCCTGTGCCGTGAGTATTTTCCTGGTCGATCTTATCAGCCTTTCCCAAACGCCACCACGATGACTGGTATAAGGTGGGTTGAAGTGCCATTCTATCCCCTTGCTACGGTCTTGTTTTGTGTTTTGGCGTGGTCCAGGCGGCTCCGCCACTTCTCTTACTCCTTTTGAGTTCCAACGAAGTTTGAGCCATTTTATAAGTATACCTTCTTGGGGACGCCCCGCATTGCGATGAATCTTTAAAAGGCCATTAGAAATGAGTCGGTGGTCATATTATGCTCTACTTTGAGATGGACTGCTCTGGATTGTAAACATGTTATCAGGCAGCCATACCTCTTTGTGTGCTCCTTTGATGTCGTACAAGTAACGGGCTAAAGCAGTCGAAGCCAATTTCCAAGAACGGGCACCATCCCAGTTGAACTCTCACGGCTGAAAGAGGGCCATCATTTGTTGGCCTGCTACCGCCCTCCGGCGACGACAAGCGATGCAGTTTCCTATGACTTGCTTGGCCGTTGCTGGTCCCTTCGTCACCCAAAATCGTCGGCTTATATTGTTCAAGAAGTGATTCAAACCTGCGTGCCCCTCCTCCCGATGTACGTGGTCTATCAGGCACCTCGTTATGTGGTGATCACCAGGGATTATTATGAGGTGTTTTGTTTCGTACTCTAGATTTGAATCCGTAAGCCGCCCTCCAACTCTCAGTAGTCCATTGGTTCGCAAAGGGTTTAGTCTTCGGATACTGCTGTACAACAGCCTGATTCCTTTGGTGTTATCATCTATCCTGGCTAGCTCGGGGGCCTCGAATGGGAAAGCATCTAGTTGTAGTAGGCGTAGAACGTCGTGTTCGGCCTCATTCAGCTCGCCCGTTAGTGTCGTCCCCATATTCAATGTGTTTTGTGGTCCTGCGCCTTTCCTAATCGATAAGAGTACTTTGTATCATGTCCACTAGACCACGGCTCTTAACATTTTTGTCCATTTGGAAAATTGGCACAATTTTTCTGTTAGGCTCACACTTCCGGTGACGTTTGTAGCCATTATCAGTCTTTTAGTCTCGATAACGCCATCATCAGGCTTAGGTAATAATAGCGTTGGCCACACCTCTTTAGCTGCAGTTAGGAAGTCCGGTCCCACTGTCCACATCCGCAACCTCTCTAGTATTTTCAGGCCCCTTGATTAGGATACGGTCGGGTTACTGGCGGATTGTACATAGTGCCATTGATCGGTTTCAGTCGACTCGTGGATTATAGTGAGTCTGTTGGCCAAGAACCTGTTAAAACGAGCGGTAATGTTGTTTATGTAATGAAGTACTGTGGTCCAGTCCGTCCAAAAGTTTGGTTCCCGGTTTATCCGATCGGAGCATCTCCTAATCAGCGTCGCGGCTTCCACGGCCAGTACTGCTGCCGTCAGTTCAAGCCTCGGAATGGAAGCCTTTTTCAGTGGAGCCACTCTCGCCTTTGCTAACAATACTCGACTGTGCCGCCCACCGTTTGCGTCCACCCAGCAGCCGTTAACCACTACCCCGTAGCCTATTTCCGAAGCATCAGAAAATGGGTGGAGTTGGGCGTCGTTCTTGCATTTGATTCCCGTCAAGCATCTTTGTATTTTGATCTCACCAAGTTGATCCAGGCTGTGCAGCCAGTCTCGCCATCGATTATCGTCGTCATCCTGGAGAGGTTCGTCCCAACCCGTCTCTCTCTAACACAGCGATTGCAGCAAGCACTTCCCCGGTAACAACCATGGAGAAACGAAACCTAGGGGGTCATAGAGCCTTGGGACTGATGATAGGATTCCTCTTCGTGTGGCTGGTCGTTTGGGTAGGTCCAGAATGAAAATGAATTCGTCACCTCTGGGTTTCCATTGAAGACCAAATGTGCTCGCTGGTTGTGAGGAGGATCCGAAAAGCTCTCCCCTACACTCCGTTTTCTCAGACTTCGGGAGAACATTGAGCACCTCCTGGCTGTTTGAAGTCCATTTAGTGAGGTTGAATCCCCCGGCCTTTAGAGTGGTGATCAGTTCGGTCATATAAGTAATAGCTCTATTTGGGTCGTGAAAGGAACACAGAAAATCGTCCACCTGGAAGTGGTCCATTGCTCTTCCTCGCAAACTGCTGGTGCCGCTGAAAAGCTTGGGTGTTTCCCGGAGGGCAAAATTAGCACAGAATGGGCATGATACCGTCCAAAATGAAGGAAAGGTCAGCCTGTACTCGTCTGGCGCACGATTTGCGTCGCTTTTAGGCCACCAGAGAATACAAAAGGCGTCCCTATCTTCAACGGGCATCTTTACTTGTAGAGATATTCCACGTATGTCCGCAGAGACGGCTACTTTTCCTAGACGAAAACGACATAAAACCTCGACCAGTGGTGTTCTCCAGTCTGAGCCCTGTAGTATTTGGTCGTTGAGTGGCACACCCTGGCATTTTGTGGCACAGTCAAAAACCACCCTGACCTTCCCCGGTTTCTTTGGGTTCAGGACCGGGTGATGAGGTAGGCACCACCTCAAATTTGCGCTGATTGCCGCTGTGTCCACTCTTTCTATATAACCAAAGTCGATGTTATCTTGAAAGGCTCACGTGTATTCTATCCTTTATTGTGGTTCTTGAATTAGCCTGGTCTTGAAGAGGCATAATCTTTTCAGAGCTATTTCTCGGCTGTTTGACATAGGTTTCATGTTGGGTCTCCACGGGACAGGAACCTCGAAGCGATCTACTACACACTTGGCGTTCTCGGCTACCGTTTCCAAATCTTTCGTATCTTCTCGTGATGGAGCATCTCTATCAATGGCCAGGTCGGTGAATTCGGTGTTATACAGTTGTTGGGATGCTTGTTAAATGTTCGCCGTTTCCACCGATGTGCAGTTGATTTGGATTTGTTGGCGGCATCTTCCATCTGTACTACCATATAATGTCCAGCTGAATATAGTGCGTACTGCGAAGGGTGCTTTGCGGCTTCCTGTTCCTTGATCCAGAACCCAATGCGCTTCCGGTACCCCACAACCGATCAGCAAGTCAATTTCGTTATTCTGCCACTCCTCGATTTTAACCCCGTCAAGATGCGGCCTCTGAGTCAAAATCTATTACACTGACTGGAATGCTCTCATCGGAAGATCCTTTATGGTGAATGCTTCTAGACTTTCTGCTTCATCGTTGTTGACCAAGGAAACGAGTTGTAGGTGCAGTTTGGTCGACTGGATGACCTGGGTGCCACTCACTGTGCTCACTGCTAATTAAGACCGCTTCCCTTTGATCCCACATCTCTCTGAGAACTCCTTCCTTACTAGAGTGTTATCCGAGCCACTATCTACGAGGGACAAAGCCCCTGTAACCCCAACTGGGGTTCCTACGCCAACTGCTATTACTCGCAGGCGAATGGGCTTGCTATTGGAGCGAGACACTGAGCAGACCACACTTGGCTTCGGGGTTCCTTCGGCAATAAACTTCTGGACATTTTGAAGTAGGTGATGGTGCTTCCCGTGACATCCATTCTGAATACAACTGGGTTTCGTTCGGCACATCGCTGCTCGATGTGATTCGTTGAGACAGACGAAGCACGCACCCGGTCTCTTAGCCATTTTCATCGTTCATCGACGTCCACGTTGCGGAAGCAAGGGCATTCCGTTAGGCGATGAGGCGCCCCACAAACTTTACACACAGGCAGGTTTTCACCTTCGCGAGATAATGCGTGTGTGCTCGCCCATGGTTGGTTTCTACTTGGTTCCCTGGTCCAGCTTTGCTTCGTAATCCTAGGTAGTTTGCTCGTCTCGCGCACAAGTTGGCCGAAACGACTATTTGCTATTCGGGCGCGATGGTCTATAACTGCCTCAGGTCTTCGAACGTGGATTCTCACCCAAACCCACTGATCCCTTCGGCTTCTTTGGCCCGTCTACCCTGTAGTTCTGTGGGCGAACTGCGCACTATGGTCTCCAGTGTGTGCAGTGCGTTAAGGTCTGATCGGTAATCTAGGTGATTCAGTTTGACGCTGCACTTCTGTATTTTTATAACCAGGCTGGCTAGAGAGCCCGACTCTCCTTTGGAGCGTTTTGCCCCTGATAGTACACCATCGATCAAATTCCGGGCGACTTTAATTGCTTGCCCAAATAGGTTCTTCAGAATTTCACGTGCCCGAGTGTAACATTCTTCAAGACTCAGCATCGAGCACCCGTCGATTGCTTCCCTGGCTCTTCCACGACAGTAATGTAGTAAATACAAGAATTTCTGTCCTGGATCGGATACTCTCCTTTCCATTTTACGCTGATCAGCTATAAATTGATAAGAAGGAAGTCGGCGATCGGAGTGAAGTACGATGCTAAGTTAGCGTTCTATTTAAATATATTGGTTTGATTCGCTGAAGTGCCCTTGAAAACCCTGGCGTAGATCACTCGTTTGCATCCAACCTCCAGAAGATGCAGCAACTTTATATCCACGGGATAACTTTTCGGTCTTCCCCGTTAGAATCATTTATGCGGACGATTCGGTGAAATATTACGTCAAGAAGTTTGCTTGCGGATCAGATATATCGTCGGACGAAAGAACAAACTTCGGAAGTTTGCCTGTAAGCAAAGGCGACCTTGATGAACGGCACGAAGTCACAATTAACTGCGCACTTCTCACCCAGAGTGCAAAAGTCTAACTTCGGAGAACTGTCTTCGGTTCAGCCTGCCCGGATAAAGCGGTTTTTGTAAACAACCGACCATCCGTATTTGTTAAAACAGACTGCGATCATTCAGTGATAAGGTCGCACAACAAGATGTCAAACGTTTTTGAGAAGCCGCTGGCGTCATCGAACTCACAAATACTTCTACGCACAGAACTGGATAGCGCTGTCCGCATGGTATCCATCAGCAAAGTCCAATGCAAAGTAAAATTATTGCCGCATGGGGATGGCCACCTTTTTATCCCGCTCTGCCTAGTTGATGATGATTGCAAGGAAAGTACATCGTTCTTTTTTGTTACCATTATTCGCTTCTCTGATTCGTTCATGTCAAATGTTTTTGGTCATTTAATTCACGCTGGATAGCACTTTGGCTACTGTCCACGGTTCTTGGGTCGAGGGCGGTAACAGAGCTTAATAAGTGGATCATCATTAACAGAATGGGGGGTGAAAAAGCAACACTTGCCTCCACCAGTGGACTGCAGCGCTTATAAGGCAAAGGTGCAAAAAACAGTGGGTAAAGGGGAATTTCTTATTTTATAAATTAGGGAGAATACAGGGAGGCCACAAAATATTTATAACGCTCGAAGAGATGCCGCAGTTACTGCCTATGGAAGCAGCCGAAATCGTGGACCGTTACGGGAGAAGAAAACAATGTGCTTGGCTTTTGCTGTTTGCTTTTCTAGAAGAAATTCCGCTAAAGTCTACCTGTCCAGTGAAGAAGACGAGCTGTTGAAGAAAAGAATCAGTAGTCTTGTTGATCTGGACATAACACCACTGCCACCAGATATGGACGACATGTCTATACTTTTGTCCGGTGACCATCCACGGCCAGATCCATCCCAGGAAAGGAAGGTATTTAGCTCCTCAGAGATACTATCAAGACCCATTCACGTATCAACTCTCAAACACGGGTAATGTTTCCTTCTTAAGATGCTTACTTTGCTGACCCAGCCTACCTTCCACTAGATACGCCTGTCGAGTGAACTCCTCCGCGACCCGTCCAACCCTAAACTCACCGAAGGCGGAAGACCCGAAATGCGTACGCAAGAAACTGGATATTGTAAGTCGCACGTTCTTTGGTTTTTTTGATTATTCGTCCCAGCTTCAGTAGAAACGTTCGAGGCACAATCTTCTACATGGAAAAGTCAGATCAACTAGGGAATGCCAGTGTTGCGTAAGAAATAACACACCATGGAACCATTCGAATTTAGCCTGTTATTCTTCCAGTGAAAAACATACCTCAGCACGAATCTCGGCCGGAAAAAGTGGAAGATAAGAGAATGTACGGAAACATGGTATTTTGGATAACAAAATTATTTCATCCCCTTCATTTACAATTCACGAATAATACTGGAGGTACCTCAGTTGGTCACTGCACTTGGACCATTATGAAGACCCTTGTTTCCGAAAAGGTTTTGACAAATCTCAATTGGCGGGGATTTACCGGCCAACGCTCACTTTGTAAAAACAAACTGCGTCGCTTAAAAGTAGGAGTGACCTGATTCAGTTGATGTGCGATGAGGTTTTCCGTTTCCTTCTCATTTTTAGCGGGGATTCGACGAAATACACTCGGCAGTGGTGGGTGCATAACTGGTGTGCATACCATCGAAGGAATTCTGGACGCTCGATTGACCGTGGCCATTACCTGTCCTGTGCAGACTGAACTGAACTGAACTGAAATGTGCACTAACTATTTGCAAGATGCCTTATTGAGGTGCGACTTCAAAGATGCGGCGGTCCATAAAATCTCTTCGAAAATGCAATGATGGATTCAAAGAAGGAGGCCGAATTCGACTGAGCCCGCTTCTAATAACCTCTGGTATCTACCTGATAGTAAAAGTGCGCACTGTAACAATGTATTCTCTATAGGTCGTCCAACTTACCAAATTAGATTTAATTAGTCGTACTTCTCTTGTTCCAGGTGATAACGGTGGAGATGAAGAGGGCGGCCTCACCTCAACGGCATTGTAATTTTTATACTTCCAGTATGTTGTTCCATTTCGTGTTCTGGGTTGTTTTCTGCCATCCGCCGTGTACCACTGAGTAAACCGTTGGTTAGTTATGTGCGTGCTGTTTACATCAGATGTGAGGTAAAACCTTTACTGGATAAACAAGTGAACAGTTACCATTGGTAAGTATCAGCGTGACGCGCTATTGCTGTCCGAAGTGGTTCAATGCTAGAAAACGTAAAAGGTTTGTGCTTTCTGAACCCGGGTTAATAAAGCCTTATTCCATAAGCCGGGTTTTGAACGAAAAACAAGGTGCAGGTACTAGCAGGGGATTTAAAGGCCTGAACGAAGCTTAATTCTACGAAAGAGCTGCCAATTCGCTAAGTGCCCCCTTCATTGTTTTACCGAGGCTCTCTCAGTGGTACCGTCAGTGGACTATTTAGAGACCACCGGTTGACTGCCAAATGGAAAATGGTGCCTCTGTGGTGCGCAACATAAAAAGGCTGTTAGCAAGTCCCAATTCTGGCAGAGTCTAACCTTCTGAATAGGAGGGTCCTGAAACTATGTCAGCCAGATCTAGCTCTGAAAAGTAAAATGTTTTAGGAGCTTCATCGGAGTCGCTTGACATTCAGGTCAGTACCATCCTGATTTGTTCGCCGAACTGCTTCCAGGCTGTGGTGAACTGAGAATACTGGTGGATATTGGCTCTTTAATTTTTACATCGCGATAACAAGAACGGCAGACATCTATGGGTATGTGTCTTACCTCTTGTTTCATTTTGGTTTCTAATGTAAATATCCTGCCAATTTTTCTTTACACGCTACTCTGCCTATATCAGTTTGCTAGCGTCGTTTTAGATGGTGTCGACACTAACTAAGTACACAATTAGGGCTGATTAATGTAACGATAGGTTGTAGAAGATCCTCCATGGACACCAGAACTTCGTGGTTCCTTGATGTCAATCACTCACATACACTACTTGCGTGTTCTTCACACACCGTGTGGTTATGGCCTGACCTCTGTTTGTTCACGCCCAGTGCGCCACCCCGTCAAATCCTATCTTGGACCTGCGTGATGCATGTGCTTATTTTTGCAAGCCGCAGCTCGGTTCTCGTTTTCTGGGTCTGTGTGATCGCGTAGTTAAGGTTTGTATGTTTTACGTCATTGCTCATTTATGAAATACAGTATCTCAGAATTAAAGGATCAACCGTGTTTTGTTTTAGGACTCTTTGAAGTTCGGCTATTTGTTGCTCAAAAGGGTGTTATAATATTCATTTCGATCAATTTGGAACAAGAAAAAGCGCAACGTACCCGGTAGGATTAAAACCATTGGAATGTGGACAGGAAGTAATGTTGCAAGTCACTGGGGAGGATTTGGATACTTTTGATTCCATAGTTATTGTTAGATCACCTACTCGCGCCAGGGTTAGTTTACATATTATTGAGGGTGCTATTGATCGATGGAATGTTGGTTTATTTAAGTCGGGGATATTGGGCCTGGAAAGACAGTTGTTACCAGCTAGGCAGCGGATAAGTGAGCGTAAGACTAGCGACGACGATCCATTCGTAAGATCAGGGCAAATAAAAATGAAAAACTCTAAGCCAGCAACCGAACATAAAACATCAACACTACGAACGATCGATTTGCCAACAGCAAAGCCGAAGGTTTTGAAGGGATGACCTGAACAGTACCGCAGGTCCATCAAAACTTCGAAACCTCCTTCGAAAACAAGATAACCAACCCCGGAGAAGGGCTACTCTACTTGACCCATTGTTGTCGAGGCTAGGCCGGATAATCTTTATATGGGTGCACCGCACTCGACCCGAAACAAGGTTACACACGGGCAAGGAAGATTTTGAAGGACCTGTCTGTCCAGCCACTCAAGGTTCTCGCAAACGAACAGAACGGTGGGCGACTTCTATACAGTGGCGGATCTCGTAATTAAGGAGCAGAACTGCTCGATAGCCCTCGATTAATAAGGGTATAGGGCTGATCTCGAGGCAATGCATACACTAGAGTGTATAGTTCACTGCCTGTTTTCCCAGCCACAGGGACGCACGGCGGAAGAAGGTGAGAGTATAAGCAGGAGCGACCGTAAAGCCGATTTCGGGGAACTGGCCGAATACTTAGACGGGCAGACAAGAATAGCCGACGACGGATTTGGTCTACTTATTCCTGATAGCAACCGGGCAAGCAGATCTAGCACCAGCCAAGCTCAAAATGCAGAACAGGAACATTCGAAACATCAGCCTGGGACAAATATGCTCTCCATTGCACGCGGAGCTATAGCTTACCCAGGTTGCAGGACCTGCGACGCCAGTCATGGGTTACCAGATGTCCGAAGTTCAATGAAACCACAGTAAAAAAAACGCTGGGGAAGGGCGAGGAAGATAGGCTAGTTACGTTTGCCTTGAGAACTCACACCGACAGCAGATCGCCGAACAAGAACTAGATGCGGCCGCGAACGTTGTCCGGGCAGACACCACCGATTGGTGCGCTAATTGGAAGAAGCTACTCCAGAGGCGAACACGAAGCCCAGTGTGGCTTGCCCAAAGTCACGGTAAGCCGGCGAACCAGTGCGGTGAGGGGTAGTTGCTGTAAGAGTTATGACCTTGAATGGGGTGGGCCAAAGCGTTGGCTTTCGTCGACAGCCGATCAGACACCACCCTTGTGAAGAAGCAATTTGCCGATAAACGCTGGCTCGCTAAAAACACGAAATCCTCAGCGGTGAGCACAGTGGGCGAAAAGCAAGTAATAACTGCAAGTCGGTTGAGATTTCAGCTCATCTCCCTAGATGCCAAAGAACGGAGCGAATCAACGGAGGCCTTTACATAAGCTAATCTACCCATGCGAGTACCAAGGTCAGTGAGAGCAATTTCAACCATGTGACCCCACTTGCAGGATTTAACCGTCGTAGACTGGGAGGACGACGAAGCAGACCATCTTATCGGCTGCGACTTGCCAGAGGCTCATTTGGTGCTAAATCATAGAGTGGGTGGCCGACAGGAACCCCATGCCGTAAGCTCGACACGATGATGAATGTCATATGACCCAGCCGGGGGAATTGGCCTCATAAACTACTTGCCAGCGGAAACGGACTAAATGGAGCACCATTTGCAGCGCTTATACGAAAAGGAGTTTTATGACATTGGAGACGAATGACTATCATTGTTCTGAGACGACCACCTCGCAATGCAGGTGTGACAAGGTACCAAAAGGTCTTAAGAACCCGTTCGAGGTTTCCTTCTCGCGGAACATACAAGCCGATCCTTTGGTTGATAACAAAACTCAAGTTCATCAAGAACTACTGGGCTCAAGGGAACGAGTTGGCCGGGGTCAGGGTCTATAAAAACGGCACGCAGAAGTAGTGAGGCGAAAAGAAGCACTTGGCTGCGCTGAAGAGGTGCCTGCAACCACCGACGGCCAAAAAAGGATATGGTACCTGCTTCATCACCCGGTTCTTCACCACAATAAACTCGAAAATCTGCCAGTTGTCTCCCACTGGGCAGCCAAGTTTCAAATAAGTCGTTGAATGATCGCCTGCTACAGAGACCCGGTTGGACCACGCCATTGATCTAAGTCTTGTGCCGTTTCAGGGTGGCAAGAGCGACCTTGTCGGCCGACATCAAAGAAATGTTTCTCCTGAAGAAGATACTGGTGGATGAACGAGATGCTTTGCGGTTCCTATGGTGGGACGAAAACGACCTGAACAAATCGGCAATAAATTATAGAACGACAGTCCATCCCTTCGGAGAGCTATCGTCGCCCATTTTGTGCGAACTATGCCCCGCGACAAACCGCGAAAAGACATGGAACTGTGGTCCACCGGTCGGTAGTAGATAGTATTGGCGGAAATTTCTACGTCAACGACTACCTTGGGTCTTTCGATGACGTTGACCCTACCCCAGCGTAACTTAGGGGCCTAATAAGATTGCTAGAGGAGGGCGGTCTCCAGCTCACGAAACGGATGTTGAATGCTCCGGAAATGCTGGAAGTCATTCCGCTCCACAAGAAAGCCAAAATTGTTCGAGACCTGGAAGGGTCTCCACACCCCACCAAAAGCGAGCTAGGAGTACTATGGAATGCGGAAACAGACGACTTCGTTTTCGAACCGTACTTTCCCGACCAACCAGTAACTCGTCGTGGTATACTGTCAGCTGTTACTAATCCGTTCTATCCGCTCGGTTTTGTCACTACCTGAATGCTACTCGGAAAGAACCGGCTGCAGCGGCTATGTGGTAAGAAAGTCGATTGGGACCAGCCACTGAGCGGAGAAGATCGGCTGGAATGGGAAGAGTTCCTCATCAATTCAAAGAAACTCAGGAACACGGATTCCACGGTGCTTGTCTTACGGTCATACAACACAGACAGGAGAGCTATACGCTTGTCCTGGAGCTTGCGAAGTCAGGTACGAAGCCGTGGTGGGTGACAGATGGCTCATGGGAGGTGGAGCACACACTAAAAAGATCCTGTTCGCCAAAGCCCGCCTTGCTCCACTTAAGTCGGTTTAAATCCCGCCCCTGGAGCTCAGTGCCTCTGTGCTAACAGTAGGGGCGATACAGGCGGGAAAAAGATGTTTCGGCTTCTATATTTTGTCATCCAGTTTTTGGACAGACTGGACATTAGAGCTGTGCCACATTACCAACTTCAGGCGTCGTTTTGGTGCTTTAGCCGCCAACCGGTCACGACCATCCACGACGAAACTGCTATGAAACAGTGTAAACATGTCATGTCTGCCGACATCCCAGCCGATCTGTGCTCCCGAGGCGCGACCTGCTTCCGGCAACTGAACACGTGGACGGGAGGACCGAAATTCCTGCATGTGCCTCAACAAGACTGGGCTGTTTACGAACTGAAGCCTCCCTGGAATCGTAAGTGCAGATCAGAGGCGCGGTGATAACTGCGGCAGCCACCGAATCGGCGTATTTTTCGCCACGTTTGGATAGGTTTTCCTCCTGGATGGAGACGAATCGGCCACTAGTGTGGTTGGCCAGGTTTAGGAGACACTTACTAGTAATAACGGGGTCTATCGATCCAGCCGTGTACGAGTGGGTCCAGTAAACCCTGATGGACTACTGGCCGTAGGGTACGATCTATTGAAGATGATATAATATGAGGGTTTCCCCCGAGAGCTTGGGAATGCCGCAGGGGCCGGACCAATAAATACAAAACATCACTTCCAAAAACAATTTGAAGTGTCTTAATCCCAAACTTGGTAATGGATTACTAAGGGTAGGTGACAGACCGACCAATTCCCGCCTGAGTTTCGACGCGAACTACCCCACGTTATTGCCTGCCCGACAACACGTGGTGAGGTTAAAGACTCGAAGCATATATGTCGTAGATGGATATGCAGGGGAGAGCCACGTGACAAGCGTCATTCGAGGGCATCTTTGGTCAAGGAGAGGGTGGGCCGCTGTGCAAAGCGTGATTCAGCTTTGCCTTCACTGCAGAAGAAGCAACGCTGTCCCTGGCAAGCAACAAAAGGTTCGGCTGCCAGAATGTAGAGTGACTGCAGGGTGGTTGCCGTTCGTTGATATCGGACCGGGCTATTTCGGAACTATTTTCGTCAAATGCAGAAAAGGGCTAGAAAAACGACACGGATGTATCACTACGTGCTCAAAGTCCCGTGCGGTACACTTGTAAGTTAAGCATTCGATGACCACCGACTCTTTCCTCCGGGCCTTGCACGGATTTATCAACCGATGAGGCACACCAGCAGGCATTCACTCCGGCACTGAGTCAAATTATTTTGGAGCCCAAAGGGAACTGAAGCGTTGACACCAATACAAATTGAGACGAGCTGCAGAACTGAACCGTGGTTTGTGGTGTACTGTGGAACTTAGGCCCCTCGCAGGCCAGTCACCGCGGTGGCGTGTGAGAAAGCCTGATAAGGTCCGACGGGCGAGTATTGCTGTCAATAACCGAACAACAGGCACCCGACGATGAGAAGTTGTGCACTGTCAGGACCGAGGTCAAAAGAATCCTGAACAACCGCCCTTTGGTTCCAGTGTCCGCCAGAGCCCCCACCCATCCGGCTCTCACCTCGAAAGACCTACTGACGTTGAGGTCAAACGCGGGTTTCCAGAGGCCAAAGAGCCTACATGGCACCTACCCGCACTGACGGAAACAGGTGATTTGTCCAGCCGGGGTTTTGGAGGCCATCGATGCGGGAATACCTATCAGCCCTGCAAACTCGACAGAAGTGGCTAACCATAGCATGACCATTGGAGACTAGTGATATAGTGGTGGCCTCAGACAAGCACGCTCATTTCCGCACATGGCCTTCGGGCGTTGTCATGGAAATTATCAGCAGCTCTGACGAACTGATGAGACTGTCGAGGTGAAGACCGTCAAAGGAATGTAGGCCCGCGGAGTGCGCAGTATCAGCCTCCTCGAGGGTGAAGATGGACTAGCCAATGCCACAGAATCCTGGTAGACTATTAGGACCCCCAAAATATCCAGCCATTTTGTATCACCCACGGAACCATTTTACGGACCGCGATGGTTGTTTTCATTACCCATGCTCCAGGCCTCCGACAAGACTTGAAATAGTGCTCACCTTTCCTCGTTTGTCATTGACGCAGGTAAATAAGTTTCCCTTTCGCCCTGGTATTTATGGCTTACAGACACACCAAATACACTCACGCTCCCAATCACCCACATGTACATGAAACAAGTTTCTATATAATGATTCATCATGCAGCTTGAAAGCTCATCTCACCACTGAAAACTATGGAAGCACTGTACAGGTGTTTCATCCTCGTCGGGAATCATCAGCGGTGCACATCCACCGAGCCCCCGGGGGAATCTAACTCGGGGTGAACGATTGTGAATCGAACACCTTAACCACAAGGTTATCCGGACTGGCTCTCAACGGTTTGTTGAACATCTAGACTACATGATATAGCGCCCTTCCGTCACTGGATTTGAACGGTAATAACCCGCTTCTCGCACAGCGACCGACTCCTATGGTGGATGACTTGGTTACTATCTGCAATAGTAACCAAGCTCTGTAGGTTGTTCATCACTGTGTGCCTTCGTTGTACTGAGGCCCCTACAGAGAATTCATCCTTCATAGGATTCGATCGCTGTGTGGGAAGCGGGCGGTTACCGTTCAAAGCCAGTGACGGGAGGGCGCCATATCATGTAGTGTAGATGTTCAACAAACCGTTGAGAGTCAGCCCGGATAACCTTGTGGTTAAGGTGTTCGATTCACAATCGTTCACCCCGAGTTAGATTCCCCCGGGGGCTCGGTGGATGTGCACCGCTGATGATTCCCAACGAGGATGAAACACCTGTACAGTGCTTCCATAGTTTTCAGTGGTGAGATGAGCTTTCAAGCTGCATGGTGAATTATATTATATACAAATCTAATCTCCTGCTACTCGATTGCAAACACGTTTCTGTTCCCTATTCCCCAACGAAAAACGTTATAGCCTTCACCTTTTTTCGTTTTTCATTGGCATTGCAGAAGACATTTCCCGTATGCGGCGGCAGTTTTATTTACTCGTATACCCCCGTACACCTTCACTAACGACAAATACACACACACGCACGCATGCACACACGCATTGATTCACGACGGCTCTCCCAAAGGCTGCACATAGATTTCGAAATTTTTGCCTCTCTCTTCATGCCGCAGTCGAGCTGCTGTTCTGGTGGAAGCTGCGGAGGAACAATGCTTCGGCCTGGCCACCGAATCGAGTGCAGTTGTGAGTATAGTACCGACGTCAGAAGCATTAGTTACGCGCAAGGGCAGCAGGGTCTAAGTTAGTGGGGAGAATCAATACCCTTATTTCAAACCTTTGACTCTCTTAAGAGTCGGAGGGATTTTGGTGGGTGGGGTGACGATCGGTCTTAGAAAATCCTCCAAAGACACCAGAACTCCGTAGTTCCTTGATGTCACTCATTCACATGCACTACTTGCCTGTTTTTTTATAAACAATTTACGCTTATCTACGTATAGGTTTGCCGTGGTAACCAGCAGGGCACAAATACCTGCGTATATATATATATATATACTCTATGAGTCCCTTAGTTGTGCTTATCACTGAGGTCGCATACCTTACTAAAAACGTCCGTTTAGAAACAGGACACATAAACAGTCGGCTTGCAGTTGCTTCCCAAGTAAGTTCGGCAGTTAAGCATCAGCAAACAGAACTGTGACGGTACTGAGAGTGAGCCTCGTGATGAGGAAATATCGACAGAATCATCCCTGATAATGTATGTTACACACACTACTACACACCCATATTCCCAAGTTTATGGATCTGAGTACACATATCTGTGTTTTGATACACATACCCTCGGTTCACTCTGCTGCCCTTGAAAAGATGTCTTCCATTAATAATTCTACTTCATACAGTATACCTCTAACGTCACATATTGGCAAACATTACGATAAGCAATTATCACGGTTTACATAAACCGTGGCCACAACACAGTAACATAGGTAATTCACCATGGATAGCATGCAATATTTTGAGTACGTATTTCCATGGCATAAACAAAGCCTCCAAGGGATGTTTGTCATCTTCGCCCGAGGTCAACTTTCTACAGTGATAATTGGTGAAAGTTTAACGGACTTTGATCTCAAATACAGCGGAAAGGAAAAAGCCCCAAATTCCACTAACAGGCTATTCCGAGTCTGTTCAGTAAAAGGTAGTAGTAAGATCCGTCATCATATACATTGGGCATCAAATGAGGGCATAAGCTTTTGTGCACAGAAATCCATCGGAAGATCGAGGCTCCAGTTGAAAATTATTATCAAGGTAAGTAAGGAGCAGATTAGTGGAATACCTCCCAAGTATGCTATACCAAGGCTGCAGCCCCCTGTACAGGAATCCACGAATACCATTACTAACTAACTGCGCACTCCACGTTTACAGTTCTAACCCCCTGCGTGAGCAACGTTAACTTGGTTATTACATAGAACCTAATGGGGAAATCAATTTATTGGAGGCAACCATAATAATGAATAAACAAATTCAGGTGCACAATGCACAACGCACTATTTCTAGGATGAAATTCCGATGAGAAATCGCTAGATCAATCAGTCATTTTTCAAGGTTAGCGCTCCGCTAAGGAGGGGGTGCAATCTCTAAAAAGGTTGGACAGGGACTTTTCAGGGTATCTAAAACCTAATGCTTATAGCTCAGGGGCCACCTTCTGAACAGTTCCAGGTTGCTGGGTTGATTACCAAAATCGACCGCCGGCTTCGTGCAAGTAAACCACCATGGGATTGAACATGGCCGAAATTTTTATTCTGAATTAATTTGACACTACCATGTGTATTTTATGTGGCCTTAAATCCCTTGAAAAGGTGACTGTTTACAGTGCTCAGATATATCATTTACTTCACGAAGACCATTTTCAGTTTGCCCTTACACTCCTCCCATTCGTATCTCCCTGGAAGCACTCGCGTAGGCTCTTTCAGTGAGTGACCCTAGTTCGATTACCACCCAGAGTGAGCCCACTATTCACTTCAGATTTACTGGCTGGTACACAAGGTTTGGGCCGTTTGAAATGAACCATAAAGGACGGGTTGTATCCTCTGGTATCTCCTCAAGTACCACGCCCAAAACTTGCCCCATTAGGCATACGGGAGCCTCTCCCAGCCATTGATGTAATGAAATTAACCGAGCCATATTTTGGGTTCCCTTAGATGAGGAATCGTATATATGACACCATAATCCTAGCAAATTCACGACCAGCCTTTGCCTTGTGGCAAGCTTGAGGCATGTCCCGAGTTTGCTTAAAAGGTTGGAGCAACGTGCTACTTGTGTCAAATCATGTAATTTGCCTCGGACCCAAGCGGCACAATACCTAAAGCTGTTGGGTGGGCCTCGGGCTAAAAAGGAGTAGTAACATGCCTTTAAAGATTGCACCGTGGCTCGTGAAAGTTTGCGAGAAATATAACAACAAAAGTACGACAATACTTAAAATATATCTGCTCCTCAATAACAGTATATTTTGTTATGCAAGTCTTCAGGGGGGGGCAAACAGACTAAGAAAAAAACAGTTAAGACGGATAAGGAATAGAAATCGTGCTCAATTCCAGCGACCTTTTCGAACGTTTGGGTAGCCCAACGTGATCTCAATTGGGAAAGCGAAACACCGCCCGGAGTTTCTGAGGATGTAGCATAACGTAAGCCCAAAGCCGCGCAACGCGTTCCCCATTGGGCCCTCGTTAGGCGTGTTGGCCGTAATCGTCTCCTCAAGCCGGAGATGCATTCGAGCTTGACATGTCATTAGGTATAGGGCAGGCGAAGTCCTTTCTCGCAATAGTGGCTCTTCGCAGACACTCAACTCACTAAAATGCTGTTGCAGGCTCACAGCCCAGCCCACACTGCTCAAAGTATCACCTTTCACGCCGTAGATTCATCACCTAAATACCACTTCTTTTTCCCGAAGGTGAGTGCATCTTCGCTCGAGATGGCCAAATTAATGCTTCGCATTCCGTAGGAATTCATTACGGCGCAACCTGCTTTCAACAACGATGAAAATTGGATGACTTTCACTTGTTCAAGCTAGCAGCTGGTTTCTGGGTTGCATCTTCCAGTCCACCCTGTTGAGCTTTCATGTATGGCCCTTGCTAATTGTCCCTTCGTGTTTCTATCCTGAAGTGACGACAATTTTCGCTAAGTTTTTTGACAAAACTATAAATTCAATTATTGCAATAAAATGCGACTTGTTTCCTATCGTTTCTTCAGTGTAACACTTGGATTCGTGAGTTTTTTCCTTAATATTGGTCGAAACCAAGAAAACAAGTGACTGTTCGTAGACGGTAGTAAGTTTTCAACTTTCCTTGATTTATACAGAGCGAACCACTTTGCGAAAGCCCGTACAAACTTCTTCCCGTCCTGGTTCGTCGAAACCCACTAAGAAACGAAGGTTGCGGCAACTTCTTTGAGCGTCAGACACGTCAACAGCAGAATCATCTACGTCAGGTTACACCAAGACGGCTGTTTGCTTGCTTCTGGCCAGGAGGAGTTTGTTGGCTAAATGATGCTCATTCATATCCTAGGCAACTCGGAACACGTGGGTGATTCTTCGTCTGGCAGCCGTTGCTGCCTTAGAATTGAGGACGCCAGTGGTGCGAACGTGCGGATAGGCACCGGCACCGTGTTGGACGATATCCATCTGTTGTACAGCAAAAGCAACATGTCGCCAAAGGATCTACGACGATGGGTACAATTGTTGAACTTCTATTTTGCAAAATATCTCGGGATCCACGAACTATTCTTCGCACGCCTCGCAAATGCGAACCCCGTGTCACTCCTGGTGGCTACCTTGTGTACTTAGGCTTACTTGCACCGATACTCCGTGAAGCCGTTCATATGGATACGATTCCTTACCGCTTCTTCATTCAGCTTCATTTTGACGGCATTTGTCTCTTCAAGGACTACACAGACCATCTGTGCCCCAAGTCCCGTATAGCCAAACCTGTCGTCTTGCACTTCTTCTTTGTTGGGGTTTTCTGTGGAGGCAGCAAACCAATGGCTGAATGCCTAAAGGACTTGATTTGTAATTAAAGCCCGTTTCAAACAATGGATTTTCTATTACGAGAAGGCCTTATAGAATCGATGCAAGTCTGCAAGCCGTCATGTGTGGTGACCCTGCTCGGGCTTTTACAAAGCAGATCAAGAGACATACTAAGTATCGCTGATGTGTCAGAAATCGGCTGCGTTACACCGTAACGGACCGTTCTTCGTTATCACTGGCTACTTCTATAGGTTTCTGGGATCGTAGCTGGATAATTTGTGGGAATTCATCCCAAAACGTTACACAAATTTCTAGGGTTTTCCCCAATACTTTTAACATGCTTATTGCTAAAAGGCTTCGACCAAGATTAGAGTCAAGAAACGGCTAACACAACTGGAACAAAGCTCTATGCCATTGGTAGACCTCGCGAAGGATGCCATCTTCGATGCTCGTATTCATCAAGACTTTGAGGACTTTTCAACGAGACTGACGACCCTGAATTACAATATAGCCAAGCTTGCTCCGCTATCGTGCCTATCGACCCCGCGGCAAGCTAAGCGCAACAGCAGCTCAAATCTGCTACTGACTTTCTCGAATTGTTTCTACCGAGATCTTCAAGCGCATCTCAAATAGCAAAAATGTTACAGTCTTCAATCTGCCGGACAAGGCCCCAGCATCGCAGCTGAAATTCGCCCGTCTCAGGGCAGCTGGCATGGAGCACCTTTCGCGCACGTGCACAAGGTTACACAAGCTTTCACCACTCCATACAAGTCCTGTCCCCTTCCAATTCCCCTCCAATTATATAGCAAGAGAATTTATCGAAAAGAAATCGTCACTTTCCCTCAACACGGCATATAGTCGGCCAGGATTACGGCCGATGAGACTCCCCTTCAAAGGGAGGCGTCTGGGGCAGCCATCCAAACAGTATCTCCCACTAATACCCCACAAACTGGCCCTCGGCAGGGGCCAGCCTCAGCCAGGCAATCGTCATCCCTAAAACCGGCATGCCTCGCACCAACTCAGGTGCCTGCCGGCCTCGACAGCTGACACCTGTCAGACCCCAGACAACATCCAGTGGACGACAGGTACCTCTAGATGCAGATTTGACCCCCACCCGTATCGTATCGACCCCATCTGCTCCTAACAACGGCACTGTACATCGGGCATTAAGGACCTCTTCAGCATCGACCATACCTCCACCAGGAGGGCGGGCTTATAGGATGCAGGCTACTTCTACTCCCACTGCCTCAACCGGTTGGGCCCATCAGCCTGTCCCTCCTGCCAATACTAGATCTCCCAATTCTTCCACGAACCTTACCGAACCGAAAAACGTGCAAACTCGAGACTCACTCCAGGTTCGGCATCACGCACAAACAGATGGTGTGGAGCCCCACTGACAGGGCCCTCCTACCACGCAATCCGAAGTAAAACCGGAGGGCAGTAGTCGAACACCTGTGGGCTCCCGGCTGCAACCGCACCGATCCACCCACAAACCTGAACCTGACCGTGCAGATTCTAGGCCTAGAGAGGGCACTAGTTCAAAGATACAAACATCCAGACTACTCGAGCTGCGCTCGAATAGTCATCAAACTCACATTGGGGCCCGACGCACACCCAGCCCCACGAAATACCAAGCCTCCCCAGAGACCCAGCGGTCTGCTTTCGAATCGTGCTCAGCACCACCAAAAATACCTAAAAGGCCATTACAGGCTTCCGCGATACCAAACATGGTGCCAGGCAGACCTTTCTTTCCACCCCTGGCCCGACAGGCCTTCGCTTCCGTGTCTTATACCTTTCCAAAAGGGTATTCAATTTCTTCCCTTCTGTGGTCCTCCAGGACCCATATCACCATCAGGTTCAATCCTTCCCGCCTAGTATCCCTGGTCTCCCAATTCCTCCCACCGTGGACTACCTCAATGCAGTCCGCAACCTTGGCGCAAGCTTCAACTTCCACTCCGCCCCTGGACCGCTCCCGTATTTTCGTCCCCATCGCTCACTCAACCACAATCCTCATATAGCAGCAGGCTCCCGGAGAATGCACGAAGCGTCCTCAAGTCCTTACCACAACCTTTCCCCATCTCCCTCCTAGTCTCGCCTACCCCCCCTAGGATTCGGCCATTTCAAGTAGGACCTCCTAACCGTCCCTCAGGGTAAGCCCAAATTGAAGGCCCGGCGGCGTATCTGGTCACGGGCATAAGTTCTTCATCAGAGAAGCCGTTAAAGCGGCCGAGCTTTGACTGTCCATCGTAAGCCACGATCCGTCCGACGATCCATTATCACATAATCACAACTAAACCACGGCTCTATCTACTGGGAACCTAACCACAAACACCCTGTCCCTCTTACTACTAAACGTCCGCTCTCTCCTCTCATAATTACCCTTACTTAGAGCTCTGGCACTAGACCTACACCCCGATATCTTGATAGTTGCTGAGACGTGGCTGACGGATCACACTTCAACAAACCACGTCTCATACCCGGTAGCCAAGCCACCGCCAACAGTAGATCTGACCAAAACGAAGGCGGCATCGTCATTTATACCAGACATATTCAAGGCGAGTAAGTTCCACCATCCTATTGTTGACAACATTCGGGACTCAGTCTGGCTCACTATCGAACAAGATCAACAACCACCCCTTGTAGGATGTCTCCACCGTCCTCCGAACTAGGACATCCACGAGTTGACAGCAATGATAGACGCATCCATCTATGTCTCAGACCTCCCCGTAACCGCGAAAATCTCAGCTGATGATTTTATTGTGCCTAAAATAAGCCGCGAATTTTTGACATCATCCCCAAAACTCCATGATTCCCTTTCATGTATACTTGTTGGTACCTGGGTACATATTTTATCCCCCACCCGAGGGTGAAGCACATTGGACCTTATCTATACTATCGGTATCAAGAATTTGGAAAACCAAATCTTAAGTCGCTTCACTGGTAGTGACCATAAGATGGTATCCTGTGTTTCCACCGCACCCCGGCCTCACACCGATTAGTCAGCAGAAAAATACCTTCCGATCACCAATAAGCAATGCCATAGGGCTTGCTTGAACAGCCCACCCTCTTTTATCCATTTTCTAGACTGGGACAAATCCTTTCTACCTAATGGCCTAGAGACAGCCGTTGCCCAACTGTACTCTAATCTTCGTAGCTGCCCCGACAGAATCACTCCAGCCTCAGGACCTATCATACGCAAATAGCTGAACTCTCTAGATCGTCCTAACGGTTATTTAGCCAAACTCCAACGAAGCTTCACGAAAAAGAGGGGCTTCTCATCGTACCTCCAAATAAGGCGTATATCCCTACGAATAAGTTGCTTCTGGATTCTTCTGGGAAAAGACAGGAACCAGATGCCTTAGGCCACCCAAACAATATGGGAGCATTGACCAGGCTGACGGAGGTCAGAAACAAGCAATCTAATCAAGCCATCCTATATTCGAACTATAAAAATACTTACTTTATTGACCCTCTATCGATTGCGGAGGCTTTTAGCACCTACTTTGCCACCTCCTCACCGACGGAAGACACCACTTTCATCCCCTTTCTAAATCCGGTGACATCAGTAACTTTCTCAACGGTAACATTCTACTCCGATGAGGCTTCAGCCCAGGTAGCAAAAACAAAACCGTCATACAGACCAGGTCCGGACGCATTACCGCCGGCCATTTTCATTCGAGGTGGTAAAGGTGTTCCAATATTGCTGACAAACATATCCGATTTGTCACTGAGGTGCAGTGTTTGCCCTTCTCCATGGGAAACTTTTACTGTCATACCTATGCACAAAAACGGATCTCGTCTAGATCCAGTTAACTGTCGGCTGGTGAATCACACCCCAGTCGTGTCCAAAGTCATGGCGAGAGTGATTAAGAAAAGGCTGACGGGCCACTTTCTTAAACATGGTCTAATCAACGATGGTCAGCACGGTTTTCTGAAAAACATCATGTGCGACATGCATGAGAGATTTCCCCAACCTGGTCACCGAGGCTGTCAATATTGGCACATCGACGCTCGTGATATTTCTGGACATGACCAAAGCGTTCGACCGAGTATCCCACGTCCGGTTGCTACAGAAGATTAAAACATATACAAACGTGAACCCGATGCTCACTTGGTTTTTACTCCGTTCATCAGCCCGAGACCAGACTGTAAGTAAAGGAGAAAAGTCGTCCAAACCCCGTCAAGTAACTAGTGGTGTGATACAAGGTACTGCACTGGGCCTGCTGCTGCTCTCAATAGAGGTAAGAGATACATTTGAAATTTTTCCGACAGGGAGTTCCATTCATGTTCGCAAGTGATATCAAAATCTTGTACGCTTTTGAATCCACAGCTTTAGCCTCTACCGTAGATGGCATAACAAGGGAACCGCTTGCTCTCAGCTCCCGGAGTGATGTCTGGAAAATGAGATTCGCCGCCGAAAAAAGTAATATTCTCACGTATAACTGTTATGTCTCCACTAAAGCATTTAGTACAAACGGCCAATTTACATTCAATAACTCCCAGGTATGTGACTTGGGTCTACACTGTTCATGTGCGTTTGACTTTTCGGGAAACACAGCCATTCAGATAGCTAAAACACGTCGTACGATCGAGCTCATACATCAAACCTTTATTTTTCCGGAAAGAAGACTAAATGTTTAAACCCCATGTCAGATCTTTTCTGGAATACGGCTCAGTCATTTGTTCCAACATGCGACAGAGAGGCCAGATAGCGTTCGGGAACGTAAAACAGACATTCACGAGAACAGCTCCTAGGTTTTTCTTCACCCTCAAATTACATGGAGCCTTATCGTCTGCTGAAAGTCGACCCCTTATGGCTGCACCGCCTAAGAAATAACCGTCTATTCTTTCACAATATCTTAAAGAGTAGACCATGTAGTTCAGCGCCGCAGGTGAGAACCGTTACATAACAATGAGTTCTTGGTTTCTATCCCTTTGCCTAAGCTTGCACTTAGGTCGAACTCCTTCAACAGCAGGTGCGCTTTATTGTAGAACAAGCCACCACAACTTATTCGGGCATTATCACAGACATTGGTGGCCATCAAACAAGGCGTATGCGTAGCTATAGCCGTACATTCGCTGACCAGGATATACAATCTTTATATTTCAAGGGTTCAGGCCCTTGAAATAGTAATAGGGTACTAATAAATCAGAAAACCTATTTAATTATCCTGGTCTCAATCAGATCCGCATATGGTTGGCCTCCTCCCGACAGAAAATGGGGAACTCAGCAGTTCATTCCCACGATTTGTGACTGCAAAACAGTCTCAGTTTTTAGTATCAAATTTGTTTTACTAGGCAAGAAAAAGTAGCGGCCTACGACATATTCAGGTTCAAGGGCATCACGCTGTTAGGGCTGCAAGTAATGCCCCACCTTTGTACAAACTGGAGTTTCGGTGAGCATAAACCTCATCGAATAATCACAGGCTGTGTTTAACTCTACTTCCCCTTGCGTTTTCTGTCCCATGTAAATCGCCTTGGAGTTCTGACTTCACGGATATGGCGAGTGTTACCGCGGCACATCTGTGGACATTCCTGGGTGTGACTGTCTTCCTGCACACAGTTGACCACCAACGAGACGACATTAACATCAAAAAGTAAGAGATTAGCATAAAAAAGCCGAAAAGTAACCCACTGTTTTGTCCCCCAGGCATACCAGCCTTGTCACATGTGACCCGTGTCTCCGGGCTCCAGTGTTGCGACGGATTGACTGATGTGGTTGACCTATTCGCAAAGCAGCTCGTTACATGCGGTCCATGGTTCGGTCGAGGAGTGGGAGTTGTGTTCACCCACCAAAAGCAGCTCCGCTTTCTCTGACAGCCAGATATCTGACTGTGATAAAACCAGAAAAAAATAAAAACGTCTAAAATTATAGATCACTTTTGGGGAGGCACGACCTGGATGCCAATGGATGTGTGTCGTGCCACCTACCTACCTAATGCAGGCCCTAATGCCGCCTACCATGAGCACTGGCTGTAGACTGTTAGAGTTTGCTTCCCCGACGAACATTTGGCCCCATCCCGTCCCCACCTCACACGTTTTTCCGAACTAGTCCTCACATCGGTGATATTCTGCTTTGCACTATGCTAACGACGACAAATATATCACGGTAGCCATGCAATCACCACTACATCAGATATCCTTGCTCATTACCAAGTATAATCTCAGCACGCCAGCACCATCGAGTAGGAGCATATACGAACTTACGGTTACGTTTCTCGGCACGAGACCGATTTTTTTCAATGCGTCATCACTGACACCATAATAGCTTCTTTTTCTTCAAGAATCCTCAGGAACGATTCAGTATAGAACAACTACTATACCAGAAGAGACTGCAACAAAGATAGTGCTATGCTAGCAGCGTACCAATCCCGCACACTGATATACTGTTCTTCCAAACCTACCACCGCCTCAGTGCTGAACTGCAGCCTGCGTAAGCAAATGGTACTGACGGTTACCATTTCTAATTCCTGTTCACCGTAAAGCCTGAGGTTTTTATTGGTATCCCAACAATGCCATGCTAACGTGCGAACCAATAATCCCTTATAATGTATGCACAAATGCCCAACCGGTGTACGCAGTTTTGCTAGCCTGTAGCGTTATAGCTCAATCCCTGTGAGCCTACTTTACCCAGAACGTGCAGCAGGTGCCACTGACGGCCTCAATGAAATTTTATCCTTGCCCCATTCACACAAACCCAGCCAGTTCGTTATTACTGCCGTCGTATATCACCACAACCAACAGCTGAAACCACGTCCAGACTGCAATCCCTATTTACTTCAGGTTCGTCACCTCCCACTAACTCAGCCGTCACGCTGGATAACTGGGAATTCCACTTTGACTCATACCGGCAGGGACCCAAGTAGAACCTTTCATAGCAAAGCAAACTCCGTAGATTTTTAGGTTTCATCGGGCTTAAAATTGAAGAAGACGGAGAGTGTCGCTTGAGCTTGTAGAACTTATAACTTACTGTTCCACTTGTTATTTGTTTTTTTTTTTGATTACTCAGCTTTGTAAAATCGAGTAGTAAGAGACAGTGAGATAATTCCGGGGCGCTCCCTATAAGAATTACGATCGGGTCGTTTGTGTGGGTATTATCGGTCCGTTAATGTAATAACGCTAATATGACAGCGAGAGGGATCATGTAATCCGTGGCTCACGTTTAACAGTAAAGTGTGGCAGCTTTAGGGAATCGGGAGCGGTTGATCCTAATTGATAAGGGTTTCGTCGTGTTCCAACGACAGACATTTTTATGTGGAATTTCAGTGGTATTACTGGGTGTTATTTGGGTGGTAGTTGGGTGGCACTAATGAACAGTGTTCAGGCAATATTACTGGGGTCATTGAGCACTTAAAACTCCATTTTTCGAGGTGGTGAAGAGCGTTGTCAACGTGTTACTACTACATTTTATACCGGCTGGGATGTGCGCCTTGTTCATATATAGGTATCTACAATTAAGTCTGCTTGGGAAAGCTAACTAAGCCGTGGGAGCATGCAACCCTGGTACAAGGTCTTCCTCTAGCTTGAGAAATCTTCGAAATTCATTCCTTATAGTCAAATTAAGCGTCTTATGTATGAACACAACCCTACCTTCAAGTACTCTTCCAACTTCCAGGACAAATAGGCCAATTAAGGAACCCAAGAAGCTTGGGCTTCTGTATGAATGGGGCTTGCCAGGGGCGCCACGTTTACATGTGCGTCCACCTGGGATTGTGTCCTTCAATGCGATGGGATCCACTCGACGGAGCTGGATGGTTTCACACTACTTAATGGAATAACCTACCAGCTCGATGGTGTATTGGAGGTTCATCAGATCGCGGGGTAAGGGGCCTTTTTTTTCCAAGCCGACCACGTCGTTAGGGAACCGAAAGATCGTTATTTGCAGTAGGGCCCGCTGACCAAAAGGTGGGGTGTTGAAGCTGCTGCAAAGTTTATTAGTATCGCAAAAGTAAAAGACGTCCCTGTGCTAAAGATGCTCGCCAAGGGGTTGTCTCCTTGCGGCCTCCAATCTATTGATTTTGTCGTGGTCCAGTTCTGTGTGCTGGTCGGGCAGCACATTTACCAAAACCTGAGAAACCACCATCTTCGAGGTTTCGTCTGGACCAGTTTGTAAGCAGTACGTCCTCATTCATTTCCAGCTGATTCTACCGACAGAGGGCCTAGTTATTCTTACCTACCGTCTCTTTGCTCGTTGGTCGGTCACCCTCTGAGCATAACCGATCGTAAATGGAAGCTGTTCCTGGATCGTTCGCCCAGACTAGTTGCGATTGTCCATACTCCAGCCGTGGTAGCTTCATGTTGCCATGTTTTAAGTGGTAAACGTTGGGCAGTTACTATGATGTCAAGCGGGTTTTCTTGGTAACGTGGCGGTATTCGCATGAAACTTCTGGGTCGATGTTTACTCCCAAGCCCACTATTGTGAAGCTTCTCACCACCGCACAGGTTGGACTCCCGCTTCCTTGAAATTTTCAAGCCAGTGCAGGGCAGGATGGTTTAACCGAACCCGAGGTTAACGACGGAACAGATGTTGTCTTTATTGCTTCAGAAGGAACATGAGGATGTAGAGCTATCTATGTGACACACAATTTTGAAGAATATTGAGATTGCTTATCTGAACAGTTATCGAACTTTATGGCGCCGATTGCTCCGCCCGTGTATACTGCCAGCGGGCCGTTGCGTTCCTCTATCACACAAGTTATCCCGCTCCAACTATGAGAGTTTTGTTACTCCGCGCCCTGCTGAGTATGATAGCTGTCGTGTCGCAAGCCGAGGACCGGGGGTTACAGACTCCGTACGGGAGCGGGTTCGGACTTAACCTGAGAAGTGCCCGAGGGGATTGACATTTCCTCCCTAGTTGCACACTGATTTCATTTGTATTCTCTCAGGGAGATTTCCTGTGTCATTTAGTTTTCTTTGCCTTGTTTTTTGGCTGGGATTGTACCGCCTTAAGGTTTCATCGCTGGCCCCCGTGTTCTGAATAAATCTTCCAGCCAAGGACGACGCCTCGGGTAATACTAATATAAGTGTTGAGCGGAGTCTTCCCCAAAGGGCACTAAATCAGTGTTCGCAGTAAAAATCCTGCTTGTATGATTTGTCCTTTTCTAGCAGCGAATCAGAGGGAGGGCTGGTTGAGCAGATTTTGTGACGAATAGGGTATGCCAACCCCAAGAAAATTCCCAAATCCGTGTCGCTTTGTATGGACCCTGACGTAATTTGTTCGAACTTCTTCGGGTCTGTGTGTATATGAGCTGCCGAGATTATGTGCCCCGGATAAGAGGTGCTGTTAAATCTGTTTTGGCCGTTAACCACATTCATTGTGAATTGCTTCTAATCACTTCTGATTTGCCCATGGTGCCTGTGGACCACTAATTTAGCTCCATAGGGGGCCCTCTTTGTCATTGTATATTTCTCATCTGAGCGCCGTGACCTAGGTCATAATATGTTGCTTATTTTCCCAGAATTGGGACATTTGTGTCATGCTTCTTCTCGTCGCTGGTCGGATCTCGATACCATAGACATTCGCACCAGTGAGGCACCATACCCTACCCTTAGCATGACCCGGAATGCAGCTCTCACTCGTCTGCATTGTGGCACACTCGTTGACAAACACAAGTACAGGTATACACACATCATTTGGTGGGTGGTTCACGGATTTCCTGTTCTGCGCCCCATGACACCCGTGCCCCGGCACTTTACACCTGACTGGATTTGTTTGTCCTGAGTCGCCCGCTATACCCAGATGCACCCCTGTACACACGGCACTGGTGACCGTTTACAAAAGCCTCACTGTACGGTCCATTTGTGCGTGCCTCATTTCCTCCATTTTATCGGTTCCCATTTGAGTGGCCCTTCCTTGTAATCTTTGCTCTATTCACGTGTGTCACGTGCTGACCTCGATCACATTTCGCTTGATTGCCGGTTTTTTGGACGGACCAGCGCTGTCTTGAACGCTCCTCGAAACAATTGCGGCTGTTTTTGTTGACCCAAGGTATTTGACGGTGTCCTTTGCCATGGTAGGCAAACCCCTAGGACATAGGTGCAAAATGAAGCTGTGCAGCTTCATTTGTTATTACTCTATCGAAAGGCGCACCCACCAGCCCGAAAGGCACAGTTTGAAGCTCGTATAATCCCCGTGGTGTGGAAAAGGCCGTTTTGGTCCGATCCACCCTGTTTACTCTTACTTGCCAATATCCCAAATTTAAGTACAAAGAGGCAATGATATTTTGCATGGGCCAGTGTATCCAAGACGTAATCTATTCTTGGAAGCGGAAACGCATCTTTTGCGGTCACTGGGTTCAATTTTCGGTGGTGAACACAATCAAAGACTGCCAAGTTTTCTTCTCACAAGGGCCGTGGAAAGTGAACACGGAGAATCAAATGGTCAAGTTACTTTACGTTCTTTCATTTTTTTATTGTCTGTGACAGTTTTGGGTATTCAAGAGGATGTATGCGCCTTGGGAGAATCTTTATCGGACAGGCATCCCCCGTGGGCATCCGATGTTTCATCAGACTCGTCCGCCTCAGCAGAGTGTTATTCTGTGAAAATGTTGGCATGTACTCCAACTAGGCATGCCATTCAGCCGTCTCTTTTGCTTTGAGGAATATCACAGTTTTTTAACGACCTGGGGAAGCGGAAGATATGTTTCATGCAGAGTGGTTCATCTTCGTTTTCTAATCGACGATTCTTCGATTTGATATCGTACTACACGGCTTTATCTGGAGCTACGCAGTGAAATAAATCGTGCAATTAGTCCTCTGAGAAAGATCCTGCGCAAAAATTCAAACCACCAGCAAATCCGAGAACAGTGAATTTGTTTCACTCTATAGGCCCCAAGCTGACATTCCGTGTGGTGTACCTGATGCGTGCTCGTAGCAGAACCATTCATCACTAGGAGTAGGTCGTGGTAGGTCCTTTGTAGCGAATCCTGTACGCACTGAGCGATATCCTTCCGTATTGGGCTATGTGATGAACTCGTATCAACCAGAACATGAATAGCTTTGCCGTGGTGCAACAGAAGCTTGAAAAGAGGCAATTTCATGGAAGTAGACAATGCAGGGATAACCAGTATTTTGTACCGTAGCTCACTTCTGAATTTTATCTGAGGGAATCGCGACCCACCCCTGCCGAACCAACTGGACCATGGGATGAATGAAGTATTCACGACCTCTGGATAGCTAAGGTCCTGTTAGTAGCCACGACCAAAAGTGGATTCAGTGTGGCTCGGGGACTGCTGACTCCATTTTTGACGGAGGATAGTCGAGTTTTCCCTCTAGAGCCAGCCTGCTCTGTTAAACGCTGTCTCTGTATCTTGTGGTGGCTGAGTAGGGAATTCTTCGTGTACAGTAGTGGACGATCCTATTTCGAGTGGTTGCTCTACGGTGCCTTTGTCACGGCCATCGCCTGGTTCGTCTACACCTTCGTTCCCCAGAGGACATGGTGCCCGAGCGCGTGAGCGGGTTTCTTTGTTAGGGAGTTACCTGCGGGCGCAGAATCCTCTGCATCATCATCCTCCTCATCAGTATCATCATAATCGCAGAGGGTTCAATGGAAGGGCGAGCCAAACTGATCACCACTTTCCCATCAATTTTCACGCAGTAACAGAAAGAATGAATATACAGGGTAGACAGGGACTTAAGGTGTGAAGATGGGGGGAGGAAAGAAAAAAGCAGAGGCAACACACAGAATACACAGTCAAACTGTATACTGTGTTCAAAGGAACTGGGTCCACCAAGGGAGGGCTGAATTTCTATAAATGCTACTGGAGACGCAAGCAGCAGCTGAACCTTGACATCTGAGTTGTCAGCTTGAGATGATGACAATTAATTATAATTTCAGAAATGGACCATTTTAGCGAGAAGCAATCGAGAGTTATCTGGTTGGCGTCACAAGTGTTTCAGCTCAGCATAAGTCGCTCGAACCCTGGATATTCGCTTGATCGCCTCGACTGTCGCGCTTCCGTCTGTCATCGCCCCGAGACCGAGATGAGTGAAGTAGTCGACAATCACTAGCACCCCTTCATCGGGTGAGAAGCTCAAAATCTTTCAAGTTCAGCCTTGCAACACCACTTTGCCTTTTGAAAGTGCGGGGTGCAAGCCAAATGGAGCTTCAGCTTATGCCGTTTCGTCTAGAGCACGCTTCATATGTTTCGTGCATTCGAACAAGCAGACAAGACCTTTGACGCAGCGCAGGATAAATGGCCTACCACAATCTGCAAGCTAGACGCTCACATTCTGAAGACTTTGCAAGGTTTGCCCCATTAATTTGTCCATTGGTACCAGCAGGTGACTGTACTGCACACGTCGGCGAACTTAGGCTTATTCAAACTCCAGTGGCCCTAAAACAATGCTCAGTTGATCTCTGTAACTTTGTACGCTTGGCGACGGAAAGACCAGCTCTTTTAGATTAGAGCATCTCAGAAGTAAAGTCTTAGCTTGTGAAGTTGGAAGATACGGTATCCAATTTCGCCTCCCTACCGTGCATCACTGAACGCATCGAACAGTCCACCTTACAAAACCTGACAGAGGCTGGCCACTTTATCGACTTTGTTGCGTCCAAAGTCCTCACAAGAGTGAGAAAATCTTGTAATGCAGTCGTATTTATCGTCTTAGACAGAAAGCCCCTCGAGCGTTTCAAGCGCATATTGTTGAATGTTTGTGGTATGGCCCACCTTCCTTGTCAAACATCAGGGCGGCTTAAGGGCGTTCAGCGCTTTAACTGTCCAATCCCTATGCGCTTTGCAGATGATCTATCTGCCAATGAGTTCAATAAAATAAGTAACACCATAGCTTCCAATTTCTCTTATAAAAGTACGAAAATAGCCGAAGATAAAATCCCTCCTCAAGAAGAAAATACTAAATATGTCCCGACTCTCCCCACGAGGAAGACACTCGATAGTCCTGAGCCCTCAACACAGACAGCTGATTGCTCCATCGCTTCTTCTCAGGTCCCCACCTATTTATCTTTGAACGCGTCTTCCGATTCTACGCAACCAACCGTTGCCTCCTTATCTGCCCTTGCATTGAACTCCCTAAAATCTGATGTCATTACTGCTGACCTAGACATTTCTGCTTCTCACCTCTTACTACCACCCAGTAGAAGAGGTTAAATATGGTCTCTCTCTGCCACTTCGCCGCCTGTTGGGTACGCCTCCAAGTCTAATTTTCTCTCTGTTCCCTCCGGCGAGAAACTACTCGCCGTCCAGAGAAATAGGTCTACCAGTCTTCCCACCCTTCTCACAAGGCCCCCCTTCATTCAACTGTCTTCTCCTTAATCGACTCGCCATAACTCACGAAATCGGGCTTCGCTGGACGCTAATCGAGTCCACCAATCGTGAGTGCGTCTAAAGTGGTGAGCCCGTTCCAAGTTATTATTAATTTCTTCTCATCTGTGCATTAAGGAGTTCCTTTTGTTTTCGTTTTGCACATACCTACTGAGTTTCCAGTATTGCCGGTTATGGTCTGTCACGGTATATTTATTTTTTGTTTTTTGTTATGGATGACTCTGAGCTAACTATGTCCGAGCCTGCGGTGCCTGATACGCTTTCAATTGCGCTCACAATAAAGGCGTTGCCGTTTTTCCCGGGTACCCTTCCATTTGGCTGCCTCATCTGGAAGCACAATTTGTCGCTCCCAGAATCACCTCACAGCAACGGAATTATGTGCGCTTCGCTGCCGAAATTCCTTCAAATATTCTTGAAGCTGTCGAGGATACCACCTCCAACCCACCCACGGACGGGCCCTATGATGTGCTTCGCCAGACTATCCTGGAAAGCACTGGGGTTTCTGACTCAAACCATCTTCGTCCGCTGCTTAGTGGTTTTTCCCTTGGTGACCAGGTGCCTTCACATCTTCTGCGTCGTATGCGACAACTGGATGAGGAATCCAAGTTTGCTACATGATGTTGCAAGGTTGTGGATGCAGCAGCCACCCAAACGAGCGCAATGCATTCTGGCCCTTCTCGTAGGTGAAGTGTCGCTAGACAGACTTTTTGGTAGACGCCTCCGTCCAAATTGGTCAGTGTGTTCGTCCACCCACAACCACCGCGGAGGCGAATCTTACAGACAGCTGCATAACTTAATGCCATTCGGGCGGGCGCGACCGCAATTCAGTCCTCACATTCGGCAAGTAGTAGCCCCTCCCCGACAAGCACTCGCCGGTCTATTGCCGCTCGTAGCCCTCCCAAACCAGCCCCCCGATGCGCACACTTGGATATGTTAATGGTGTCACCGCCAGTGTCGTGTCAGCGCCCGGAAGTGTACGCCCCCTGCACGTTCCACGACAGCTTGGGAAACTCGTCTGCCATCGAGTAGGTGCGGCAGCTCTCGTTGGCCTTCCATCGCCCTGCCGTCGTTTTATCAAGGACCTCAGCTCACACTGTCAGTTTCTGATCGACACTGGAGCACAAATCAGTGGCATTCCCCTAACCCTTCTGACCGTCAGCATGGAAACACTTTAAAGCTCCTTGCCGCAAATGGGCCTCGTACATCCACTTTTGGTACCGAGCTTCTCAAGTTGGATCTGGGTTTGCGCTTTTTATTCAGTAGACTTCGCAATTGCTGGTGTTTCCCAGCCCATAGTAGGTGTTGATTTTTCGCATCATTTTGACCTTTCATTAGATCCGGCTTCTCGTCAGTTAACCGACCTTGTGACTCATCGTGTTTTTTGTTGGATTTGTCTTCTTGGTGAACGTTGTTCGACCGTCTGTATCTCCTGACGCCAACGTCACCTTCGCCAAAATCTTAGCTGAGTTTCCGTCTCTCACCGGGCCGTCAAACAACTTACCCGCGGTGCGCTCGGCGGTCTTTCATCACATCAGTACCAAGGGACCTCCTGTTTTTCCAGTCCTCGTCGCCTAGCCCCAGACAAACTAGCCATGAGTCGCCATGAATTGCAACAAATGATGAACCTTGGCATCATCCTTCCCCCGAACAGCCCGTGGGCTTCTCCGTTGCATATGGTGCCAAAGAAAACTTCAGGCGACTGACGTCCGTGTAGTGATTATCGTCGCCTCAATCAGGTCACAAGCCAGATAGATATCGTGTGCATCTCACTCGTGACATCACCTCTGATCTGACTGGACCCAACATCTTCAGAAAGGTCGACTTTGTTCGGGGCTGTCACCAAACACCGGTCGCTGACGAGGATGTTGCAAAAACCGCCATTACCGCTCCTTTTGGTCCCTACAAGTTTCTGCGTATGCCATCTGGCCTGTGCAACGAGTCCCATAAGTTCCAGCGCTCTATTGACGGTGTCACCCCCGGGCTACACTTCTTCCGCCCTCACATCGATGATATTCTTGTCGTTAGCCTCGGCGTCACCAAACATCAGCATCATCTCCGACAGCTCTTCCAGCGGTTAACAGAGCACGGTGTTACCATTACCGCCTCTAGGGCAGAATTGGGGAAGCTGTCATTTTTCCTCCTCTGTCACATCATCGACTCCAACGGAATCCGTCCGACTGAAACCAAGGTCAGTGAAACTGCCGAATTTCCACTACCGCAGTCCTTCAAACAGTTCATACGTTTTAACTGCTTTGTTAATTATTATAACCGGTTCATTCCGCACTACTCCACGCTGATGCAACCGCTCATCGACCTTTTGCGGGGCAAACAACGAACCCTCATCTGGACCGATAAAGCCCAGAAGGCCTTTTCTCATCTCAAACAGGCCTTAAAGTCTGCGGTTCTTCTACGTCACCCGGATCCATACGCTCCCGTCAGTATTGCCATTGACGATTCTGATGTCACAATTGGCCGCTTCCCCCAGCTGGCCGTGGATGGCGCTTGGGAGCTCCTGGCCTTTTACTCACGCCGCATGTCATCCGTAGAATCCAAATACAGCGCCTCTGGTCGTCAATTACTTGCCGTCTACACTGCCATCCGTCACTTTCGCCACGCCCTGGAAGGACGGGAACTCATCAGTTTCACGGATCACAAGCCATTACTGTATGCTTTTGGCAATGAATCTGATCGTCATTCTCCACGAGAAATTTGCCAGCAGGATTTCATTTCACAATTTTCTACTGACATTTGTCGTGTCTCCGGATCAGCCAACGTGGCTGTGGATATTCTTTCCAGGATCCACAGTCTTGGGTCGCCCGCTGTTCCTGGTATCAATCACGAGGACCTGGCTCGGGGCTAACAGGGTCCTGGGTTTCACCAGACCATTCACGATACAAGTCTCAGAGTGCGGGCTTGGCCTCCCGCTTCATCTTCTGACACTGTTCTCTGCGACTCCACTTTAGATCACCCGAGGCCAGTCGTACCACTTTCGCACCACCGTCCTGATTTTGGTGTGTTGCACGGTCTATCCAACCCGGGTATTAAGGCCACGTGCAAACTTGTTATTGCCCGAGTTGTTCGGCCAAGCTTGGACGGCGAAGTTCGTCAGTGGGCAAGCTCTGCAATGCTTGTCAGCAAGCCAAAATTCAACAACACTACCAGTCCGGTCGGATATTTTGAGACTCCAGATGCCCGATTCGCCCACTTGCACGTTGACATTGTGGGACCCTTGCCACCACCCCGAGGCGTGATCTATCTACCCAATTGTATCGGTCTTTTCACTCTTTGGCCCGAGGTCATACCCATTCCGGGTGTATCCAGGGAAGCTGTCACCTGCTCGTTTATAAGAAACCGGGTTTCCCTTTTTGGTCGTCCCACCGCGGTAACCACCATACAAGGAGCTCAGTTCAAATCCGCCACTTCCGACAGTCTCCTCCAACTGACTGGCGCTAAAAGCATTCACACTACAGCTTATCAACCCCAGGCAGGTGGCTCGGTCGAAGGTTTTCACAGGCACCTCAGTACCTCGCTCAGTGCCCACAACAACCCTCAGTGGACGGACGCCTTACAACTGGTGTTATTGGGCATTCGCAGTACGCTGCGCAGCAACATGCCCTGCACACCCGCGTCCATGACATTCGGCACCACCGCTCGTCTTTCCGGTGAATTTGTCGCACCTGATTTGAGCGCACCTGTCCTAAGCCTTGGAGATTACACTCTACATCTGATGATCTACTTGCGTCAGAAGATTGGTATTCCTGTCAGTTTGGCAGCCCCACCGTCGTTTATTCCCAGTCACCTACATACGTGCACGCACGGTTTTCTGCGCATGCCGAGCCTCCGCCCGTTGACTCCAGCATATTCTGACCTACACAAAGTCATTCGGCTTTTCGAGAAAATATTCATCATCGGTCTCAATGGTCGTCGAGAAACCGTCAGCATCGACCGCCTTAGGCCAGCATTCGTTGGCCCGGAAACTCAGCCTACGGCGATGCCCGCCGATGGTCAAAGCATGGACGATTGCCCAACTCCAGCAACTTCTAGCTCCAACACGCATGGGTCACAGGCAGACCTTCTATTACGTTCCACCAGGTCTGGTATGCATGTTCGTTCCCCTGTCAGATTCGTTGACTTTATTGTTCTTAAATAGATATTCGTTTTTTGACTGCATAATGTCTCCAGTTTTTCCGATCCCTTTTCGGGGTCAGTCTTTTTCAACTAGGAGGGATCTGACACACAAATAACAGTGGACACGTACCACTATACGGACGTTAACATTTTTTGTTGTTGTTTACATGCCTTGTACATGATTGGACACTTCCCTGTCCCCATTTAAGGTTTCTAGATGGAGAGCGCGGGGAGAGGATATCCGTTCAGTTCGCGCGTGCGTAACCTTTTCTGTTTCAATATATGGTCCAGCGGTCCTTGGATCACCTAAGAGGTGCTGAGTGCAAACCTTTTACAGCTGGTAATATTCAGCTGGTTTTTAGCTCAACTCACGACGCTCTTTTGGGTCGAAGTTGTCCTATTCGGACATCTTTCTGGGAGGGGAATAATGTGGCGGCTTCACGGACACCAAACTCTGTAAAATGTAATTATTAGCCTAGAGCTTAGACGCTTTGTTTACGAATAGGTATTTTCACTTAAGTTTCCTTGGGAATGACAACTGCTCCCTAGGAGTGGCCAAATCCGGTGCTAGGTCTTCCTCTAGCTATAGGCGATCTTCCTTTTGAGATTTTTCTTCTCAGTCACATAAAAGGGCTTATAGTCAGAACAAAGGCACTTCAAAGTAATTCCATTCATCCAGACCCGATTTACCCAGTGCGGTATTATAGTCTTCTTTGGTCGGACACATGAGCCCATCTTGGAAGTCCTGTAAGATGTTTGAATGGTCCTCATCAGCCATCCATTGGGGTCCGCAACTGGCTTAGCAAACATTGACCGGGCTCTTCGATAGATCGGAAATTCGGTTTGGTCTCGGTTCCTTCAATCGGCTGGTTGCTTGGAGGCTGTTTTTTTTAAGTCCACATGGTACCGGCAAAGCTGACGGCATCACCAACTAGCGCCACGCCACGCAGGCAGCGAGGCGCCCTCCCAGCTCGTCGACCCTGGTCATTAGCCTGTTCAGTCTCCCACCTCCTGTCATTTATACAGGGTAACCAATATACTACTAAAACCCACCAATTGCCATCGTTCTGCGTCACTATTCGCTGGACGGTAATCGAGTCCGCCAGTAGTTCGTGCGTCTGAGCAACTTCATCCTCCAAATAGCTGTTCTCTACTTTTTTGGCGTGTATTGCTAGCCAAATTCCTCTTGTCCCTCTTTTCAATTTCTCATTAGGTCTTTCGAAAACCTCTATTTCCTTCCTTCTTGAACCATGCTTATCTTGGGTAACTTCAACCTCCCTCACTTTTGTTGGCCTACCTCTGGGCCTTACGCATTTTTATGCACCTGATCACTAGTATTCATTATGGCTGCTGGACACAACGTGTCTCCGAACCTACCAGAAGCGGGAACATACTGGGCCTGGTATTTACCAAAATTTCCCCGGCAGTAACCATAAAGTGGTTATCTGCCATCTGTCCCTTAGTGGCCCACCAAATCCCGCACACCCTTCCAAAAATACATTCCTATGCAAAGAAATGGGCCTTGCTAGTCACACTTATTCGCTAAAAAGACGAGTGATTATTTTCTCACCCATGACCCTTAGTTTGCTGCGGATATTTTCTACTCCTTCTTTTCCGACTGTCTGAACAACCAGTCTTATACTTCCCAGGCTGAACCTTAAAAGAAGTCCCCTGTCTCGCCAATCCACAAGAAGCATCATACACTTTTCAAGCAACTACATAATTCCGACGAATTTTCAATTTTTATTCGTTTAAACCGCCTCTCTGCACTTATTCAACGACAAGATAATACACGACTCCGTGACCAAGAAGCTAAAGCACTGAGTCACCCAACAACAAGTCACAACTCTTTTCTATGTTGTGTCGGTCTAGAAATGGTAATATTAAGGCTGACTTTCAACATCTGATTCTGGATAATAACTCGTCTATCACCTCCTCAATTTGTATAGCCGAAGGTTTCAAAGCATTCGTTTCTTTAGCCACGGCTCCAGCCGCCCACGGCTCCTTCCCCCCTCTTTACCATCTACTGACTCTGTCCTTCCTACGATATCCTTCGATGCCAGGAGTACTTCTAAGCTACTATCCAATGGCAAACCCCCTCGATCAGGCCCCGATGGCCCACCACCAGCTGCTCTTTTCAATGGCGGACCGGATCTCCTCCTGTTGCTGCTCAGCCTTTTCACTCTCTCACTTAATTGGAGGAGCTCGGAGTTCGTTCCCATTCGTGAAAAGGGAACTTTACATTAGGTTTCCAATTATCGCCCTTTAAACCATACCCCGATTTTATTCAGAATGATGGAGAAAATGTTTAAAGATCACACTGTTTACTACTTATTAGGCCTTAACTTTATTAATGACAAACAACATGGATTCCTTCGTTCACGGTCCTGTATTTTTTGTCAGCATGGTTTTCTGAATCTCATCACCAAAACTGCGGAAAGCGTGAAATATTTGTGGTTCTTTAACTTGGTTTATCTGAGGCATTTTATCGTGTACCTCACCCCCACCTTTTAACAAAGCTACGATCCTTTGGCATTATCAATCCGCTACCTTCTTGGATCTGATCTTTTTTAACTCGTCGTTCATTGCTTGTCTTGACCAATGGGCACACCGCTAAACCTAGGCCTGCTACTAGCGGTGTTATGCAGGGCAGCGTTTTAGGCCCCCTTCTTTTCCTCCTATACATGAACGATTCGTTTCCGACGATACTTATTGGCACGCCCTTCTTGTTTGCGGACGACAATAAGGTAGCCTTCACTTTTTCGCCCGGAAATCTCAGTACTACTATTCCTGAAATCCCCGCTGACTCAGCCGCTTTTGATGAATGACGCTCAACCTGGACAATGAAGTTCTACTCCGATAGGTGTGTTTTTCATACTCACAAATGCCACTTTCCCCCTGGTTCCCTATACCTTGGCGGTCCACCTGTTGTGTTCACAATCCGGTTAAAGAAGAAAGGCGCACGTGTATGGATAAAAGTATATTCCCGCAGCAACGTACAGTAAGCTCCAGTACAAGCAAGCAAGTGACAACGCAAACGAGTATGCAAGTGCGTGAGTCAGTCGTGTATGTAATCGGAAATGTAAGACAACGGTACAATCGGACCACGTCGTGCAAGGTCGCGCAACACGTGATACAATCTCATTGGTCAATGCCGCCCGGGACAAAGCACGGCAAACGTCAGCTGTGTACCTGCGTGTGTGTGCACGCAAGATCTACTGTCTGAGCACATGCCTGTTCAGGCCAAACGCAACACCACCCATCAACAACTAGCCCCTAGCAAGAGAGCTTGGCTTCAGTTATTCATGCTCTTTCAACTTCTCTGAACATGTTGCCTTCCGAACGGCGAAGGCTACAAAGTGTATCGGTTTTTTGTTCAGATCATTCCAGCTTAGGGCGAGCATTCTTTGTGTGTACAAAGTACACGTCAGGCTCCTTCTCGAATACTGTCCCTCAATCTTCTCTATTACACGAAACTCTAACAGGATTGTTATCGAATGGATTTAGAGGAGATTTACAAAGCAGCTTATCGGCTGGTCGTCAAACCTAAACTACAGGGAACGATATTAACTTCTCGAAGTCGAGTCATTTTGGCCTCATCGCGTCAAGCTGAACCTGTTATTTCCGTATGAACTACTGACTTAGCAATCCTATTTTTCCAACCGGTTACGCTTCTACTCGATTACTGGATATTCACTGCGCAATAGACAGTATACTATTACCACACCCTCTGCGATGACCGTTCTTTGCTCTAAGTTCCATCTCTTCACGTACTCCAGAATCTGGAATAAACTTCCTCTGCACATCAGATCTTCTCAGTCAAAGTATACATTCGTGCATGCTTTAGATAAACTCCTTTCTGTCCCAACTGTTTTGCACTTATTCAACGTTCACATAACCGAAAGTCAAGCTCACGAGAAGGGCCTCGACTTTTAAGCCATTGCTCTGCATTTTTGCTTTACCTTGCCTTCCACAATAATTTCACCGCTTTTGAATCCGGAATGGTCCGTTTGACCACTTCTCCTTAGACTTCACCATCGACATTTTTAAAGTACGTCTGCGTCCACCAATTGTTTTTCTATACCAACTTGTAGGATCCTGCCAATTTTACTCTGAAACAAGTCCTTCCAGGTGCGTTCGCATTTTTAGAAAGACCACTGTAATACTCCCCATAGATTGTCAATAAGTCTCATCCGCTCCACGAGTTATTACCTTTATCCAGTTATATCACGTCAACAAACCTAAAGGAATTGCATCAGCAACTACGCCCTGGACCGCCATATGTGTAAAGTACATGCGTGGAAATCCTCCCTAGCCGTTCCCATACACTTGTATTGTTTATACTATACTCGCTATTTTATCGACCCTCGAAAAAGTACAACATGCATCAGTCACTACACACTAAAAGTTGTATATATTTTGTTCACGTGAAGTGGCATAATTTTGATTCGAACCTGGGCTGCCGTGACGGTGGTGCCCGACATTGACCTTTGTTGGACTCTGGTCCTAGTTGCTAGACGTTGTGGCCGTACAGTTGAGGTTTGTACGTATTTATATGCGTTTAACTTGGTAATCCATTACCGTAGAAACCACAAATCAATCTCGTTCTGCTTTTGGGATTCGTTTTGAATTGGCTACGCGTTGCTCACAGTCGAAATAACTTACAATATATGTAGATATTATATATATATGTATGGGTGTATATTTTTCTATATGTATAAATACACTAATTACTGCGCTGTTGATATTAGCAGAAGCATGGTAAGTAACCGAATGCTCTCAGTTTTTTGTTGCTTAAATTGCCTCTTTCTCAAACCAGGTCCCACCATATATACTTCAATCACTACCCCTGCGATTTTAACTGGGAACTCTGGTCCCAATTCTGCAACTGAGAGAGGCTCACTAACTGAAGTTACCAGTGGGTTGAGAGTGGATACTACGGTGGCGGCTGTATTTGAGTTCCGCATACTTGCTAAGAGTGCATGAGGAGAGCATGGGGTGGTTAAAACCTGAAGCGGGAATTGAATAAACATATGTGAAGAGTCCAGTGCGCCGTCCTCCCAGTCAATCTGGTGCGTAAAGTGCAAAATGCTTGTCGAGCGAAAAACAGCGATGTGAGGATTTACCTTTGCATAATCAGTTCTGAGCACACGGGGACAAACCTATAATTCCACCACTCTCTCAGCGATTGAAGACTGGAAAATCCAGTCTCATCCCTCTTACTTAAAGTGGCTAATTAAATGAACTCATCGTCCAGTTATGACGTTACCGATTCTGCCTCGCCCTTCCTCTTAGCTAAGTTTCTTCCATAATTTGCTGCAGAATTTGCTTTTCCTCCTTTTCTGATTGATTATTTTTGATAAAATATCAACCTCGTCACTGAATCCTACGGCTCTGATCCATTTATATTTCTCCATTTCCATTTTCAGCCTCAAGTGCCATAGACCCAGCTCTGCCTTGGTCCGCTTTCTAATCGACCAATATTGAGGTCTGTCCACCCTGCCACTTTCTTCAGTGCCCTTTCATTCATTCTTGTTTTTGTACGGATCTTTGTGTAATTACCGATCTATGCGTGTCTTCCTCCTTCAATGTTTCACCTTTTCTGTTTTCTACTGTATAGCAACAGAATGGACATTAGCTCGTCGCTATTTGATATCCCTTTGCTTACGATGCCTCTTTCCCACATCAGGACCCACCATATATACTTCCATCACTACCTCTGCGATTTTAAACTGCAAAATCTGGTCCCATTTTCCCTACTTAGCGTGGCTCACTAACTAAACTCAACATCCAGTTATGACGTCACCGAAACTGCCCCCACCCCATCTCCCAGCTAAGTTTCTTCTGAAATGTCACGCAGAACTTAGTCTTTTCCGCTGAATGACCACTCCAGGTGGAATACTAACCTCCCCAATGAAAGTTTTAGCTCCCACTCATGCGCTTCCCTTTTCAGTCTTACTTTCCATGGCCTCAATTTGTCTTAGGAATACGCTGCGTCGATGAACCCGTGCTTCACTTTTGTTCTTTCCGTTGACCGTTGATCCTCACCTGGGCAATACCCAGACTGCGTCGTTCTATCTCATTTCTCTTCCTTGTGATCCTCAATGCCGGTCAACTACCTCGGGCACTATACTGATCACCTCCCTGGCTGAGGCACCTAGATAATAATGCTGCCACTCACTGCTCCCGTTGGCTCTGTTGTCTGAGTTAGCACAACCTGAATAATTGCTCCTGGACCATATACCCTTATCGTGGTGTCTCAGCCCTCCGGACAACTATCAATGAACACTAACGCCAATCCCAACGGTGCGAGGCGCGGTCAGATCACCCGCCTTGGCCGGCGCACATCGGGCGTGTAGGCCGTCTGCGACGATACGCGAGCGCAATCAGGCTGGTGGATTACACCACTTGCGTTCACTTCACAAAGTGCGTCTCAGTTTGGATGTCCCGCGCGTGATCTGCCTCACCCACTAACATCGGTTGCGGATTGCAAGCTCCAACTCTCCTCGCCCTACCACATTCATCACTGACGGTTTTGGATCGCATGACCTTTCCACTCTTCGCCACGATTCGCTCATCTATCGCTCTTGTCAGCACTCTTGTGGTTTCCCTTCCGTGTCGTTCTACCTCTGTGTGCACACCCACACATTCTATCCTAGTTCCCATCGCTTTTACCATGACAGCCCTCACTTCGTGATATCACTCTCGCCCTATCCATTTCACTCTGCCCAAGCGCGGTATATTTCCCTTTCCACTCATTTCGCACTTGTCGGCGCCTAATCTCTATTCACTTGATACCTCCATACATAAATAAAGCTCATTGATAGCATACATCACTAGCTACCTTTTTGCCATATCCTTTTCTTGTCCACCTTATACCTCTCACCAGTACGCACCAGACACATCGGTACCCATGACCAATCACCATATATGAACTCTCCGTTCCAACCATCGCATTTTTAAGGGCAAATTTATTATCTTTTAACCACCACCATATTTTCCATGCCTGAATCCGCAATTCCTCCGTGGGTCTCACTCTTGGGCAGTGTCCCAATTAGCAACTTCTGGCTCAATCCATTTGTGTAATCGTCGCAAGCAAGCAGCTCTCCAGTTTCATTCTTCTTCCAACTCCGGAGCACACCTATTTCTTGTGTCTTTTGTTCCACCACAAATTTTCCTGTCTGAGTACTTTTTTTCTTCTCGGCCTTGATCCTGTGTCATCTGCAGTGAAACGATCTCATTGGCCATCTGTTGCCTGGTTTTCTGCCGTCAGTACTCTCATCTGCTCCGCATACAGCCCGCCAAAGGCAGCTTCATTGTGCCTTTCAGACTGCGATGCCTTCCCGCGTTCCACACAGTGTGAAGTCAGCGTTACTTCATCATTGTCATCCACAGTTTCAAACCATGTGATCTGTTGATACCTGATCTTTTTGATCCGCCACTTCCTCATTTACTCTCTATGTTGTTCGCTGGTACAACTGCCGCGTCTTTTTACCACGGTTCTTCCATTCCCAAGTTACTCTTCTCCAGGGACCTTTTACACCTCTCCAACCACCGTGTACTCCCATTCGCTTTGCGTTGTCCAGCCGTTTTCACGGCAACCTTCTTGTTGCATAATGAACGTCCATTTATTAAGGTTTCACCCATTTCAGACCGTCACCACATGTCCTACCTGCATTATTCAGTTTGTTAGATTCATCCTTACCTGTTTCTGTCGACCCTTTCCCTCGTGTTCCCTCGTTTACCAGCTTCCGCTCACAGCCATCACTTATGTGCATCCAAAGTCGTTTCTATCTTTCTCTCCCTCTCTCTTTGTTAATCCTGCGCGTCCACCTGTCGAAAACAAATTCATCAGGGTTTATCCAAGTTAATTTCATACCATTTGAACCAACCCTACATGCATCCTCCAAGCGCTGCTACATCCGTGTTCTATCCATTCACCGCTATTTTCTCCTCTCTGATACATATTCATATATGTATGTATATATGAGTATGTAAATGTAAGTTGGTATATATATATACATATATATATATATATATATATATATATATATATTCTCTTCCTCCTTCAGTTTTCCTCCGGCCAGTTATCTTGCCACCCTGCCGTCGCCCCTCATTATATGCGTCTATTTTGTCTAAATCTTTGCCCCCTGTTTACCGTATTTCGATCCTTCCACGCCACTGCTACTATCTGACTCACTCTTTACGTCTTGTAATGCTAGTTCCCCGTTTTTAAATTGAGGCCATCCGTTTATTGCAATACGACATATCTCATGGCTACCCAGTTGCTAGCTGTAAAACTCAATTTTTGTTCTTCCTTCCTTCCCCTCTTTCTCCTTTTCTTCTTCATCGTTTCCCGTAACGATGGTTTCTTATGCCGATTTTTAGCCCTACTCACGTAAAACTCCCTGGTTTCAATCCCATCCATGTGGCTCAGCCAACTCCTCCATTTGACTCTGACTTTTAAATCTGCCGGGCACATATTTGAACCCATCCCTTGGTTCGCTAGAACTCCCCCCATTATTCCTTGGTGTGCATACCTCCATCCTACTTTTACCTTCCTTCCAGCTCTACCCACCCCTGCTTTGTCCTGCATATTTATGATTTCTCACGCATTTTTCCTTTCCGTTTTGTCGTTTATAAAAATTTTTGTCATGCGTAAAGCCTACCTTGGGAGTCTCCAAAGTAAACTTTTATTATCATTATAATTGAAGGTTTCACACATCTTTCACGGCCTGATATCAGAGTTATTTGGAGATTAGATCGATCCCACCAGGTCTTTTTTGTTTTCCACTTCTTTTGTTTCTTATCAGAAGGGTGGTTGAGCCCATACAGGAACCTCCCATAAACCCTCCTCCTAGCCTTTGCTTTACGCTTATTTGTCTTTTTTCGCAACTGTTCGGGTGTTCTGTTTTCCCTACTTTCGCAAGAAGCCATGGTATGGGTGCCGTTGACATCAGGGGTTTCACTTGCATGGGCTGGAAAAACGCAGGTTGTAGCTAGGCAAACAAGTGGGTTAGGATAACAGTTTTGTAATTCACGGGCCAATGTACATGTACAAGTCTCTTACAAAGCCGGACTATGCCTAGAACTATGAAAGGCCATTCCAGGTCAACGGGTGTTAGTGAGGTCGTCTATACTGCTGTAAGATAATATGGTGCATAGGGGAGAGGATAGTGTGGTCGGTTGGTGATATATTAAAGGTTGAGAAGGGAGGTCAGGCCAACAAGTAGTTATTAGAAGGTGGGCGCTTAGGATAAGAGATTTTGGAGCGGGATAATTAGGGAAAACGGAATCGGGCCAAGCGTGGGACCCGGATGGTGGTGGTGATCACAATGGATGTGAAGGGTGTAAAAAGGTCAAGCAAAGTGATGGACGGCTGAACTTGGTATCCTGGGATCCGGAACCACATGTACTTTTGAAGCTGGAAAGAGAATTCAGAGGCTAAAGCCTTGGGTTGAATGGTGGTAGGAGACGATGAAAGCTGTCTAGAATTTAAAGAACCGGCAAGCACCGCACCAAGTACAGTCACAAAGAAAAAAACTGTATCAACTCTAATGTAGACAGCATGCGGTGTAATGTACTAGAAATTATCGACCTGGAGCTTGTCTTTGATTGAGTAATAAATGTTTCAAGATACATAGCTACAATTCCAGTATTCAAACCCGTTTCCGTAAGCCGTCTCCTCGACGATACCTCGGCCTTTAGAGAGGAACACATTGTGAACTGCCAAGATGTGATCTGGCGAGCCTCTGTACCGAGGAATATGGGACTCCCGCGAAATTTTGCAGTTTATTCCATAACTCTGAATGTTTTAGGGAAGAAATTAGGTCACAAAGCTACTTTGTTTAAAGAACGGAGAGCTACAGTGAGTGATGATGCGGAGCGTAATTGGTGGAGGGATGGAGGCGAAGAGGTTCAGTACATGAGAAGACCATGTCTTCTTAAATCTTGGACAGAAGCGAAAAGTAAGCTCCGTGCGACGCGGCCATACATGGTCAGGCTGAATGGGATGTACCGATTCCTGAAACGCAAACCGGAAGAAAATCCTACTAATGATTAGTGGATAGGATTTGCACGGACTCCAGGGAAAAGCACTCAGATTTCTTCGAGTTATTGAAGAGAATGGGACAGCGTTTAAACAGAGGCCTAATATGGGACCTGTTGGTGAGTCGTATGCGATTGTTCAGCCAAAAAGTTCTTGTAATTGGATAAACGGTTCTTCTTATCTTGGCAATGTGAAGTGAAACATACTTATAAAATTGAAGCCACGAGGGCGATGAAGACCAAGGTCCAGAGCTGAAGCGCTGAACGCGTTGGGTAGGATGAGAACAAGCAGGCATCTCGGGGGTGTAACGGCCGTACTAGTCGTGAATAACCATCACCTGAATTAGAGAATCCCAGAGTAAAAACGAAGTTGATTCGCAGATCCTACAGTACTGAGTTAACAAATTGTGTAGACTTAATTTATGTACAAACCTCAACTGTACGGCCACAACTTTTGAAAGCGGGAACCAGAGCTCGACAAAGTCCACCGTCAGAAAAGACCGCCAAGACAGTCAGGGCTCAGATCAAAGAAGTGCCACGACACACGAGCAACATATAAACGGGTGCTCAAATGTTGTGGTGAATGCGTGCTTTGCCTGTTCGAGGGTAGATAAAATAAATAGCATGGTCCCAATAATGCGGGTATGTGAAAATGACTTATCAGGATCTCCAAAAATGTACGTTAACCGGGCGGCTTCACATCGAAGGGCGAGTAGCAGCTATTCAAGGCTGAGAATTCCATACTGCAATGAATGCGTTGGTTCCTGAATCTTCTTGGTTTGCATGAGGCAACTCTTGCTTGTAAATATCCACGTGTACTTAGACGATGTTTTGGTCACACGTCCTTCAGAGAAAGAGCATACAGCACATCTGCGAGCTTTTCGAGCGCATAATCCAATACGGTAAAACCAATAACCCGGAAAAATGCAAGTTGGGTGGGTCCAAAACCGCATTTCTGGGTCACAACATTTTGAGCTTTTGCATACAGCCTCTGGCAGACATTGTGACGAAGATTCGCGACTGTCCCAAAACCTCGCTCTTATCGGCAGTTGGGCCATTTTTCTGACTTGGCTAACTCCTAGCTCCAGTTTATCCACCACTGCGCCGAAACATTGCGGCTTTTCACAGACCTCCTAATTGAAGGTAGGCGGGAATCCATACTTTCCAACATCGCACAGGCAGTGTTTAATTTGACCAAAGAAGCGATCGCCGGTACAGCGATCCTTTCACAGCCCGATCGCTCTGCTTACCCGGCATTGGGGACAGAAGCCTCGGAAATGGCTGTTGGAGTCATGTTGCGAAAATTCGTTAACAATTCAAAGCAACCATTAGCTTCGTTCTCGAATCGTCTCCAACCTGCAGGATACCGATATAGCACGTTCAGCAGGGGACAACTGGTAATTTATTTGGATATCCGATACTTCAGGAGCACACTGGAAAATCAGAAGTTTACAGTGTTGACGGCCTCTAAACTACTAGAGCACGCCCTCCAGTCAGCCTCCGATTGATGTTCTCCACGTGAGGTTTGCTGCTTAGACCATATTACGCAGCTTACTGCAGACATTCTGCACGTTTCTGTGCATGCGATTCCGTGGGAAATGCACTCTCACGAGTCCACAATACAGAAGGCCCACAGTCCATAGACATGGGCTTGGAAGCCATGCCAGCGTTCACAGTAGCAGATCCTGAGGTTGGGCAGCTCAGTGACAACAGTCCCTTGCATCTAGTGTCAGTGACCCTCCAACTTTGGATGGGACAATTATTTGCAATCCAGATTCCGATCATCGAATAGTAGTGACCACAATCGTACTGACAAAATTACATTCTTTTGGACATTATTTTGAATCCATTTTCTCTACCTAAATTTCTGACGCTCGGTTTTGACCTCGCCTTTCCGCCGAACTGCGTACGCTTAACTGAGCTGACACTTCCGAGATTTCCCTCGGCTCCAATGTGAATTAATTTACTTCCGGTTTTTCACCGACCTTATGTGCTTGAGATCTACATTTGGCCTCAACGCTGTGATCGTTTGCGTTTCTTGTATTTTTTTGTCGGTGCTGTTTCGGTGCCATTATACACGGAATACACTTTAGCAACTAACCACCATCTCCGGCCCACTCCAGTAGTTCGATAGAGGGGATTTCGTTGGTTTTCCACCATTGGGCCGGAGATTAGACCCGTTCTGGAGCCACACTTAAAGGCCTTCCATACTAGTGAACCCGACTCCTTCTGGATAGTTCCCCAGCCGGTTGAGTCTGTGATTTCTGCCGTTTCATGCCCTTATTTCGTTACAGGGCATGTGTTTTTTTACGACGCTATCACAACGCAACTATATCTGAGGATAAGGCGCAGCTTGACACGGGCTCCACGTTATCGGATGTTGCTCTCAAACCCGTGGCGTTTATTCCCCACTATCCTGAGATTTGGTTCTCAGCATGAGAGCTGCATTTCGAGGCACTTGGGACCCTCGGCCAGCGTCAAAGATTATTCTACTCCTTGGAGGTGGTCCCCGATTATGCTATCGCTTTATTGCAAGACAAGCACACATAATACCGTGGGTCACAAATCACTGAGGCGGGATGATACAAACCGATTGGAGTTAAGACGTCACACTTTGGAAGCACAAGGTTAGAAAGATGCGCAACACAACCTCAAGCAAGAAGTCGGGTAAACAAGCTGCACGGCGGACGTAGGGCACGATGCCACGTGGACTCACGAAACGGAACACGTGACACAAGTCAAGTAGGCACAAGAGACAGAACACAGTCGCGGGCGACGAGAGTTACCTGCGACCTCGAGGGTTCAATGACTAGTAGTGATTTGTTTAGAACCTTCTGGACCAGTGGTCGCACAGAGGAGATGACCCTTGGTTGGCCAGCAACTAGAACAATGAGTGCAAACTTCAGTGGTGCTAGCCCACCCGCTAACCAGAGCGAGAAGACAGACACAACAGAGCACCAAGAGTTTATTGGTGACGGACAACAGAATATGTACTAAGGGGTTAACTCCACCGTTCACATAGCCTGTAGAGCGAATTTGTAAAATAACGTTCGATACAACACATAAAGTCAAGTGGACGAAAGGGAAGTAACAATAGGAGATTATCCCGAAAATATCTGGCCAACGAGAAAAAAATCAAATTCCGTTAAAAACGGAAGTGCGAGTAATTTAGGAACTACATCTTCCAGTGGAAATATGATGTCATGGTTGAACTTCGTGGGTCTCAGTGAACTGAAAAGTGCGTTTCTCTGAATAGAAATTCATCCTCACTTTCCTTTTTTCTGTTAAGGAATTAGTCTCAAATTCTCTCCAGGGGCGGCCGTAAAATCGGCTGAAGGGGACCATTCTCAAGTATCTCTCCCAACCCGGGAGAAACACCTGTACCCTCTGCTGGCACAAAACACCAACAGGGACACTGAACCCAGCCGCTCCCTAGCAGTCCGGTCCCGGAAGAGCCAGCCGATAGAGATTTGGAGCTAGCTAAGTACTGTGATTCAGCCCATCACATTTTCATGTGCAGATCTCCGTCACTACTCTTCTCTGGGATTACCCCTAGAACGAGCAGTCTTCGTGGCCAACAAGATAGTCGCCTGTGTGTGCAATGGGTCTAAACCCCTCCACTCAGTGCCACCAAATCGTTCAATAATCGGAATGCTAAATTTGACAGATGGCCGGGGAGGCTTCAGCACCACCTACTGCCTATTCAAGACAGAGTGAAAGTGCCCACTCCTCAACGTAGCCGCTTAAGTGAAGGCACGGGCGGGTGCCCTCCTTTGCCCGAGTCCGCCGTGAATCAGTCTGACTTGTTCTGCCAAACGTGAAAGTCGTACCAGCAGTTTTATCGGTCATGGTTGTTTCTAACCAGCTTCTTGTAGTTGCAGACAGCCGTGTTAATATACGGGGGAGAAAGCCACTTCCATCAAGTAAAAGCTGCCACACTCGCCGGCAGTCAGCCTCAGGATAGTCTGCCGTTTGCTTCATGTGCACAATTCGTGGGCCAAAGGTGAGTCTCACGATATATAGAAGGCACTTTCGCATCTGTCCACCAACTCCAGCCCACTTCATTTTTCGGTAGAAGGAACTTCTATGGTAGTTCGCCTTGCGTCCGGACCGAAGACTGATTCACGAACCACGCTCGAAATTCTTCTCTAGGTCCCTGCCAGTTTCCACCGGTATGTTTCACCAGCCTCCACAACTTATATCACCCCGGTGTAAAGGTCTCGTTGAAACTATTCACCTAGCAATTCGTCTGGTCTCGCGTCATACGCGACGTACGCCTTCCGGCCAGCTCTCTCCTCTGAAGCCATTTCGTGGAAATACACCTCCGTGCCAGATCCGAATTGTGCACATTCTCTGGAACAGACTCACGTTTTAGTCGAATGCATACGGATTTCGTGGGGTCACCCTCACAATCTAAAATTTACCTCTGTGCATTCACCTGCGTGAATAGTTTCCTTCAATAGACCCAGGCCATATTTTTCCTCCTCTTACCTCGTAGGGAAACTGAAAGGGCGTTTCTAGCTGGTCGGTAAGTCACTTCGGTCGCCTTGCTATCGTCGCCACCGAAGGCGGTTCTTTTTTTTGACAGTAGCCTCCACGAGCCACTGAACATTTTTGGTTGAGGGCCCAACAAGTCCACGGACCATCATCCTCAGGCTAATGACATGGTAAGCGGTCCCATAGCCGACCGAAAGCAGCCCTCCATACTTCCGATAATCCTTTATAGAGTGATGTTTTACCGATGGTTTTCTTAGGACTGCGCAACGCCGTTAAAGCTGACACGAGTAATGTGCTTGCTGAACCTGTTTATCGCTGCCCGTTACGACTACTAGGTTGGTTGGTTTCTCCATAACCACCTGTGAAGTTTATCCAAGGGAATTACGCAAAACTGTTGTCACACCAAACTCGGGTGCTAGAGCCCATCCTGCACAACAGCAAACCCTAGGCACGTACAAACCCACAGCTCTAGTGACCGCCAGCTGCGTGTTTGTTTGGGTAGACACGGCGCTATCACTACCACAACCGACTTAATCTGGCCCGTTCCGCCTCGTCCGTGGAGAGAAAAATAGATGAGTGGTAGACGTCAAACAAGGGCTTGCTGGTACAGAACTTTTTCTAACTGTTTCTCTATACCTCCTGTGGTGGCTCAATTCGACCTTCTAGGGATCTTCATAACATAGAGAAGCATTCTTCCGCGAGACAAACACAGTGAACTCATAACCGTTTCAAACTTCAGTGTTCCCTAAGCATGCCGTAGTTCTTCTTGATCACAGCAGAGCAGCTTTGACGGTATCACTCATTGCACCTGCCTCATTTACTCACATTTTCTTTACTGCCCTTAATCCCGCGTAGATTTTCATTGCTTTTATTCATCATGCTGCCAGACAGACCGAAGAGTCTGAAACGGAAAAAGAGTGTTAGCGGATTGAATCAAAACCCTGTAAATCGATGATAAATGTGTGGATAAAGAGGGCCAAGAGCGCAAAGAAGAGCTTTGTCAAAAATAGAGTACCTCGTCATAAATCAGCCAGAGAAGAAAATCACAGCAAGAAACGGATCTCAGTGCTTACCGAAGTCCGCATTCACCAGCAATAAATATTGTCACTTGCCCACCAGGCAAGACGAAAACGAATGTAGCGCAGCTCTTCCGCAACCCTCAAAAGCAACGTTCTTCTGACAAAGGTAGCCCGTGTGTGATCTGCAAGGGGGCAAGAGAAAGAGAATTTCCATAAACCGGGGCTCAGTGAGCATAGAAATAGGCGTCAGCACTCACAATAAAAAAACCGAAAGATGGCGGCCTCTATTCTCATCGCTTTTTTGCACTCTTCAACGAGAGAACATTGTTCCCAGTGTCCAGTACTCCTCCAAAACATACTACGGCCGTACTGAGTCCTCAGGGTCCACAACTCGGGACAGCCGTAACACAAGGCCTCTCCTAGGCCACATCGAACCGCCTTGGCCCGAAATCAGTCTACCTTCAGGGCTTCCCGTTCCACCTAGGGACGTCCCGCTGCAGGTGCCGAATCCGATGCAAATTGATCACCTAGAAACGGACACGTACGATACTCGTATTTCATCTTCACACTCCCCAGGCTCAGTCAAAGCGAATATCACAGAAAGAGCGGAAGTAATGCGTACTATACAAGAACAAATGCAACGAAAACAAAGTACACGAACCCGTCACACCCAGGGTTCCTCTTGTTCTTGGTCACCGTGTTCTTCGGAATCAGCCACGCGCCTTCTTGTTCGCACTTCCTCTTCTGTACCAGTCATCACTGGACGACCTACAGGTGTGTACCTGTTGCAGATCAACAGCAAAATGTGAGCCAGTTCAAAAAGCTCTAATTTATGGCCGCCTTTGCTACCTATATTGCGCTATCCCCCCTACTTGGGCCGTGACCTTAGTGCCCTTGTTAAGCTATATTCATCGGAAATCTCCAACGGTTCCGCCACATTCCGTGGACTAGGGTTGCTTGAAAGTATGACACTCATGTCTGGCCTTAGTCTGTCAAAACTACGGTGAGAGGTCCGCCATTCAGGCCTCCGAGCGACTGATTGGAGCATGTAGACTGTGACTGACTTTTGCGGGTTTCATTAGACTCTCTCTACCCCCGATGGAGTTTATTTGGTGGTCCTGGGTCAATCTGCTCTGATCGCAGCCAAAAGCGATCACCTGGCCCCAGAGGTCTACCGTGCATAGGATTGTCGTAATCTTCCTCGAGTCGACGATTTTCAGCCTATGCCCGCTACCGAGCCAGTTTATGACTGCGCATTGGGGTCAAGATTTTATGAATTGTCCTAATTCTCGCTCTCCGGCTGCAGCGGCGTTATCGCCGCTCACATTTCGGTGCAACAAGGGCAGTTTTCGTGGTCACACCGAGGTCGTGTGAGCTGCGCACCAGCTTTTTCATGTTTTCTACCGGCTGGAGGTTCATATTCACAGTTATACTCCTGCAACCCTTCGTGCCAGTGTGCCACCTGCGCATTGGGGTTCTTGAAGATTTAACCATTGAATTGAAGAAGCGTCAGTTTGAACTGGAAGCACTTTTCCCAGCAAGTAGAGCCAAACACATTTAGCGAAGTTCACCAGCTCCAGTATTGTTTCGCTGGTTTTGTAGTTGCGCTCTCTCTGACTAGGAGCCGGAATCCAATAAGTAATGAAGTGTTCTTCGCTATTCCAGGTTAACTGAAACAGAACAGCTTCGTCAGGGGTGTCACTTGCGTCCGTGTACAAAATAAATTTCCCAGCGGTGCCAGGTACGTCCGGTAGAGGTAGAATGCGGGTAGAGCAGAGTCTTCTTTTGAGTTATCTGGAAGCTTTAGAGTAGTCTTCTGATAAACGAAAGGACCTACTCTTCTTAGCTTATTCCGTTAGGGCAGGAGCGATGATGGAGCACTCAGATACAAGCAGTCGGTAATAGGTAGAGAGTCCCAGAAAAGCCCACACCCACATCTTTGGGTGTAGGTCACTGCACAACAACACGAACCTTACCTGGTTTGCTGCTAATCCCGGCTTAAGAGGCCGTGCGAACTAGGAGTTTGATCTCATCTTTCGGACGCGCCCACTCTCACTTGAGTGGTAAGCCTGCACCCTCCAGCGCAAAAGAAGGGAGAAATTCCCGAACCGGTTCTCAGTAAGCTTATCAATAGGCACCAATATATACGGTGAAAAGACAGCAATTTGGCGACCCCTAATCCGGCAGTTACACTTCGAAGTTTTAAACCACGCAGTAATTCACAAGACTCGGTTCACTTGGGTGCCTAGGACTGGTAGTTGCTACCTTCAACAGGGCATCTATATTTCCTTTGGTAATAAACACACAAGGTTTGCACCCGCCACTGCGCAGTATACTTCGTCAGGTCTTTGCTAAAAATAAGTGGGGTTCGAAAATCGTCGTAGCAAATCAATCGAGAGGAGAGCTGTGCACCGCAAGCGTCCACTTGGTCATGTCTGTTCACGTTACTTCGCACAGGACCGGCGGTGGCCAGGGCAAATCGTGCGCCCAGAATTCTTTCACAAGGACCCACCAGGATGGTGTGCCTGGAAACGGGGTTTCCAAGTGGTCTGGATTGTATTGTTATGTTTTCTGCTCAGCGTTGGATGGGACCCCTCAGAAGATTTGAGATTACTCTTAAGTTGAGGCAAGACTCGCCCCTGTAAATAGTCTATAGCCCCTGGTCCCCGGTTTGCCACACTATAACAGTTATACTCGGCAGGGCGCAGAAAAGCTAAGCCCGAAATGCTGGGGCGGCATGACTCGTGTGTTGAAGGACTGCAACGGCTTGATGACGGTGCACACAAGTGGGGAAAAAGCACTGTAGGTTGATGCATGTTGTTGGCGTGCGCATTGGTGTGTAAGTATGGATGCTCGTCAAATAACTCTAGGGAGGCACAACCCCCGTGCCCGGTGACCCATGACGAATTATTGCTTCGTTTAATTTTTATGACCTGACACTTTTTCCCTTTCTTTCTCGTTTTGTGTTTGGCTCGCGCTTCCGAACCTCCCGTTTCTTTTTCCTTCCCCCTTCTCGCCCATGTGCAAGCCCAACCTTTCTCTCTTGCTCACTGCCCATCTCTGTATTCTTGCTTCACCACACAGCTGTACTTATTTTGTGTTCTCGCCTTTATGCACTGGTTCCCCACACTCTAGTTTCCCCTTTTTCTTGAGCATTTTTTTCAGTTTTTTTCTTTTTCTCATCGCATATTCCCCTTCATGAAATCCTCTTCGCTTTCTTTTTTCTTTTAATCTCTGTTGTGCCTTTAGCTGTTTGGTGCATACAACACTAAACCCTCTTTTATCCTCCCTTTTTCGGCCTGATAAAGTAGATTGCACCAGTGGCGAGAATAGTGGTGCCCAGCTCCCAGCTCATTTGAGCTTGAAACTTGTTCAGTAATGTGTCTGTGGCGTGCCCTGTTGTCCCACCCGTCCGGTAGTCCGCCTAAAGTACAGTATAAGACTGCGTGTGAGCAGACAGACGGAGAATAGAAAGGAGTTATGGGAAACCCGGCAGCATCACCCTAACAAAACAGCCCCCCCCCCGAATAACACCCAATGTTCAAGCGACCTCCAAACAAAACTCATCCATATCAGCACCTTAAAATCCCGATCACTCTAATAATTTCCACGACGCTCTGCCAATGGCGTTATTCGCAATCTCGTGGTTGGAGTTTCCAATGGGGTTCCTGGGTTCTGACGCTCTACGTGTCTTCCCATTCGCCTTTTGGACAACAGTTTGCAAGTCACATCAACTACGGTATTTGGTAGTAAGTTTTTCAGGTGGCTGAAGCTTGCCGAAAATAACCCTGCCCCGGCTTGTAGTAGCGGACTTTGCCGCTCCAGCACCAGAGAGTGGCCAAGCAAAGGTTGGGTGGACCCTAGGCAGACAGATCCCGATACGGGTGCCTTTGCATGATTGGGATACTCCTAGGGAGCGTGAGGTCTCTTCCTCACCGTTTGTATTCCATGTTGTATAAGTTCCAGACCCTGGGGGGCCGGGACGCGGTATATTCCACACACCGCATTCGGATTGCGTAGCGTTCCTTTGGACGTCCTTGGTTGTTCTTCTATCTCGTCTCAGTTCTGGCGGGCATGCCCGGATGTTTAAATGCAGGTGTCACCTGATGTGTGCGGAACGGAACTTGGGGAACAAATCCGTATTGGACTCGTTCAGAATTCGAATGGGCTGGTTTAGTCCGAACATTGCCCTGCGAGTCAGGGTGTCGCCATCAGTTAACCGGGATAAATTAGATGAAACGATTGAACTGAATTGAATTGTATTGTATATTTCTTAACCGAGCCGAGGCCTCTGTATTGGTTCATTGTCCGTGACGCGCCAACCCCCCGAGAGTCCTCGTTGGCAGGGTTTTTCCTCAATTAAAAATTACTTTGCTTTTGCCTGTGTTACAGGAGGGAATTTTCACGACCGACCACCCGTGTGAGCTGTCCAGGCAGGCTTGCATCGCCTCATTGTTCAGCGCTGCTCGAACCTCGAGACAGGTTTTGGTGGTTTCAGCATAAACCAGGAAGATGGAACTTCCTGCAGCGGGGATTGTTCAAGAAGATAATGGACTGTCTTGAGCCTAGCAAGGAGCCCTGTGGCACCGCTGTTGGGGCACAAGGTTCATCCGAGAGCCCCGATCGCTGAAGCTTGGAGTGTTTGTTTGCAGAAATAGTGCAGTACCCAGGTTACGAGGGACCTTTGGAGCCCTAGATCGCGTAGATTTCCCGCTATCGAGGAATGACCCACTTCATCAAAGGCCTTCGAGAAGTCTAGTATGATGACATCCAACTAAACCTCTTTGCCGCTGGCCCCGGTGCACCAGTTCGTAGCCCCGATGAGATGTGTTCGACCCGGTCGACGCCCCAAAATCCATGCTGACAGTTGAGGTGACTTTCCTGAAAAAATACTCAGAGGGCTTCATCAATGAAGCTCTCCCTTATCTTATACACTGCTGAGAATAGTACCGATGAGCGATAGTCATGAGGTTCGATTGGATGTCAGACTGATAAGCTAAAAAGACCAAGTAGGTCCACCTCTCCTCCGAGATTCGGCCAGTCCTCATTGGGTGGGTGAACAACTCACACTAAGTACCCATTGGCTGGTCGACCCACTCCTGAAGCTCAAGATACGAGTGGCTTCCCTTACCTGGAGATCGCCGTGCATGACCGCGCCGAGCCGTTGCCGGGACTGCACTGTCGAGAATCCAGGAGACTCAGTCCTCGCCTGGTAGAAGCCTCCGTGGTTGCTGGACTGCCTGTGATCGAAGCCCTCTGTCGGTCGGCAGCGAAATCCAAAGAGTAACGTGTCCAACGCATCAGCAGCGTCCCTGTTGCCCGTAGCCATTGCACCGCCCGCTTTATGCAAGCCTAAAGTGACTGGCTTAATGTGATTTATTTGAGTAAAATGTCCTAGGAAAATCCCGCGGTTCGCTTAAACCCTATTTAGGAACTTTCGCCAACAGTCGGCGATATTTTGCTCTTGTTCCATGTTACGGAGGTTTCTCGCGAGTAAATGGCCAGCGTAATCTTGAGTGTTAAGAGGCGGGGCATTTTCGAGCAATGCGCAGCGAATTCAGAACAATTACAAAGCAAAAATGATGGATTCGCAAATTCAAAAACACTGGATTACGAAATGAAGAACATTACAATTACAAACGAGCCTCATGTTTGCCGGAAAAAGGATTGGAACGACAGCCAATTTCACGGCGTGATAAAGAAGAGCAAGCATTTCACACAGGTCCAAGCACGTTACTACAACCTCGTGTTGAACGCAAATGAATAAGGGTTGGTGCACAAAAATGGGTGGCATGAAACACGCGAAGAGTTCACCTGATCCAGCATTTCCACGAATCCATTTACGATGGTGTTCTCGGAGGACTTTCCAAATCCGGTAGTCATACTCCGCGGCATCTAGTAGTGATTCCAAGCAACACTTTTATTCTTTAGGTCCCTTAGCTTCCAGACTTGTGGTCTTGGTTTAGTTTCAAAGGTGCTCCTCATGACATAAGCATGAACCGCTGCATTACCTCAGTGCCGGAATGGTCTCATAATGTTATTTCAGCTAGTGAGCCTCACCTGATCTGTCCAAGTGAAATCTTGGTGGATTTTTCTTTTCGCCTCTGTGCACGCTGGATGAAAAGCAGAACTCAGCACATACTGAGATTGTTCAGGAGAAAAGTGGTAAGTTGAATAAATGTAGAACAAGAAATGGAATAGAACGCTGAATTTCTCGGCGCGAGTTGGTCTGCCAACTATCTTATGATTTATTTATAGTCGCGAGCTCGAATCATCGGTATTTTTATTGCCGTTTCCTGCTGCAAGGGGATTAACTCTCTGAAGTTTGGAACACGCCCTCTGTTTCCACCGTTTCCTGTGATGTAATATGACTTTGGGGTCTGTAATTCTGAGTTTATTTATGGATGCTGACTTCAGCTCGGTTATTGTTTCTTTGGCAAAGGGTACTTTGTCTTCCCGTCAGCCATGTAGTTCCACCCAGGTACCGTACACTGCCACTAGGTCGGCCAATTTCAAGCTGCTTTGCGTGATCTTCTGGTGTTTGACCTTCAACTGGGCTTTGCGAAAAGGTCCCTTTTTGAGATACTTCAAAAGCCTTCAGGCCGTTTCTGAGTTCCTTGATAAGTGGTTCGACGGTGGTCGCTTGGATAGAGCAACTCCCTGTTGCTCATCGTAACATTTTGTCTTTGAATTCAACCTTGAAGACAAAGACTAATCTTTTGAGTGAACTTCACTTTCCTGAGACGGACTGCTGGATTTAATATCAGAAACGTTGTTTGCGTACTACATAGGCGCTTCTCTCAGCAATATCTAAGCACTTCACCGATGCCGATTCCTGAACTTCGTTTGACAGGGGTCTAAGAAGTGTCCAGCCAAGTATCGTTTGCTTAGAAAATGGTTCTTTTGGATTGCCTATGCTCTGTTCAAGCATCCAATGAGCCTCTGGTACATTGCATCTAATTAGTATCTCAACGTGGGGGCTAGACACCCCTTCGAACACTAAATCTTTGAGATTATGCCATCTCTTGGCGATTGATCTAATAAAATCGACTGGTATCATTGGCAAGCTATCTATTTCAAAAGCTCCCGGAATGCCTATGGTCCGTCCATCAGTTAAAGATGTTAACTGCAGGGCCAGCCTCATCGAATCGGTAACAGGACCCTCTGCAACCGTGCCGCTCTTGAGACAGGTAGGCTGGTCGACTGGTTCACGGCTCTCAATGAGCTCGCACGTAATCAGCTAGGTACCCGACCCCGTAGTCAAAAACGCCATGACCCATTTCAGTCCTCTGGTTGTCACGACGCCGAAAGGTACGACGCCTAATCTCGCCGGTTTGAAATCATCATGTCCCACTGAACAGACAATCCTGGGTTCACTCGCTTCAGTAGGGCTATTGTTTAGAGGGCCTTGTGGTAACTGGTGATGCTTACCCACGCATCCGTCCTGGTCACATTTCACTCTAAACTGTAATCTACAGGACTGACGAGAATTGTTTAAACACACAGAGCACGAGCCGATCCTTTTTACTGCATACCACCGATCGGGTGCACTCATCCCATGAAAGGTCGGACGAACTAGTAACCGATGCAGTGAGTTGCATAGTTTGCATTCAGTTGTCCTCTCGGGCTCTCGACTTATATTGTGCATGTCAGCTAAGGAACGGATTCGGTAGCAGTCGTTCATTACAATTCGAGCCGATGTTGGTTCCATTCGCGCCAGCCTGCAACCTTCGCGCACGATTTGCCCAAATCGGCTTTTAGCGATCTGAGATTGATGGCCCACCAACTCCGTCAAGTCGTCCAACGAAGATTCTCGCCCAAGCATGTTTATCTTATCAGTCTCTTCTGCCCATAGGCTCTGCCTTATACTGGGTGGACATCCGACAGTGCACTCCTGTGTGTGCAAAGCATTCAGATCAGACCGGTACCCTAAACGCTTAGGCGCCATACTCCAGCTGTGGCTTTTGTCACCGGATTTGACAGTAATTCAGCGTTATCTTTAATCCTTTTTTGCCTCCAATAAAACACTATCAACCAGGCTTCAAGCCGCCTTGAATGATTGTCCAAGCAAGTCTTTGGGTATCTTGCTTGCCCTGATGTACCCCATTGATGGACCAAGCGTCGCGTAGCCTTCGATAGCTCTTTTGACCCTCCCACGACAGTAGTGTACTAAATACAAAAAACGTCGCCCGAAATCTGCAGCTTTGCACCCAACAAAATTTTCGAATTGCTCCAAAAATATACAGTATTGCTAGGGTACCGGTCGAAGGGGGCTGCCTACCCTCTCGGCAGGCAGAATGCCAAAGCCTCGGTAGTCTCAGATGATCTCAAGGGTTTGTGATCGTTGATCACAGAGCCATTTCGATGTTGACACCGTGAACCACATGGATTTACTGCTGGCTCGCTGAGACCAGTTCCATGGTTAAGATGCTCTGTTTTTGCCTGGCTAACCAAGCTGGTTTTTCAATTCCGTCACTCTCACTCTATAGGTACCAACATCAGCAAACTCATCGCGGTTAGAGATGCAAGACCTGGCACTGACCGAACTAGTAGACTCCGCATTATCCAGAGAACCAACTGCGCCTAAACCATCCTCAGAGGCTTACCGAGTTAGTTCCCATTGTCTCATTGGGTCATCGCCTTTTCGTCTGAGCATTTCCAAGGAGTTTTCTTTTCCAGGTTCCGCGTGAATACTGTGAATCAGTCCTCGCAAATCAAGCAAAGCGTAGCCGATTCAAGCGAATCCCAAAACCAGGACAAAGTGAATTCGTAGTTTCCACCGCACTAAATTTAAATTCACAAAAGGTACGACTATAAACGGACCTCAAGTACGCAGCCAAATAGACTGAACAGTGAAAACGCGTGGTCACGTTCAAACAGTAAAATAATGAAAACTCGCTTCTTCTCGACCGGGATTCGCCTGTCGCATGCTTTTCTTGGCTCTCGGTGATGCTCGACAAACCTTTGTAGATTAACACTGGCCAGCAAAGTTACTTTTGTGAACTCCCCTTCATTTTGCACGTGATCACAGATGTAACTTTTCTGCCTTCATCTGGAGATGGTAGCATGCACAAAATGGACGAAAGTTCACTGCTCCTCACAGACACAAGTGCATAAATTCACAGTCTTTCTGGTTCCCGGCTGACCACAGCGAAAAGTGAAGTGCTCTTAATTGGAATAAAATTTAACGTGCCATCTTGGAAATCGGATCAAATACAAACAAGCCTTCAATTCGAAAACTTCTTTGATCATTTGAAAGGTTTGGCGCCCAAGTCTTCCTACAAAGTCGGTTGGTTCAAGGCGAAACTATTTGATATCTTAGAGCTACACGTATGTGCCAACAGTATTGTTTGCCGTCAGAAAATCAATGGCTGGTAAGCGGCTCAAACAAATGGACATTCACTGTTCCCCCAGCCAAAGGAGGGATCAGGGATTGTGACCTTGAGGTATGACGGGTACCTTCAGAAGATGGAAGGCACACTTTCTGATACATGACGTTTCAAATCGTACACCACCCCGGATAAAAACATACTAATGGAGGAGCAGATATCAAGGCAACTACAGATTTTGATGTCACGTGGATTCATATCTGAAAACATACACAGGGTCCTAAAACCAATCGGAACACAAACGCTTTATTTAAGAGGGCCACCAAAAGTCCACAAGTCAGGGGTTCATTTGAGGCCTATACTATGCATGCAAAGCCAGGTATACCATAAACTCGCACACTGGCTCGTTTATATCCTTGCCTCATTCGGAAACATCTAGCACCATTCCGTTCACGGGATTCGTTTGAACTCGCAGACATATTACCAAGGTTCCAGTGAGTTCTGTAAAAAATGTACCCAGTTGACGCTGAGTCTCTTTTCTCTAAGGTACCGCTTTCTAGGACAATTGATTATCTATGTGATTCTATTTCTTCGCATAAATCTAATTTACCTACTCTTACTGATTACACCATGGACCTCATTCTTTAATGCACAGAGAGAATCAATTTTAGTTTTCAAGGAAGATCCGGCGAAAAGGCTGATGGCGCGGCCATGGGCACTCCTCCGGGTCCGACCTCAGCAGATGGTCTTCTGGGGATGATCGGAAACAGACCCCGTGATAAAATCTTTCAGTTTTCCTTATACACACGAAAAGTTGAAGATATTTTAGGTTTTCCGGAACAGAAAACTTAAACTCCATCTAATAACTTCAAAAACTCTGCTTATCCTGATCCTTCTGTTACTCACGAGGAAGAATGTGCTAACAGCTTACCTTTTTAGGATATTCTAAAAACCAGACGACCTGATGGAACATTGCAAAGGAGCATTCATTGCAGAGCTACGTGACGTAGTGGCCACTCACAGTTCCTCAACTTTTCGCCAATAACCTACAAACGCGGTTTAGTCCAAACACTCTTCAGAGGGGCGGAAAACTTCCACCTGTGATCAGGTGCGAAATGATATGGGAATTCACAAAGGTAACTTTGCTGGCCAGTGTTAATCTACAAAGGTTTGTCGAGCATCACCGAGAGCCAAGAAAAGCATGCGACAGGCGAATCCCGGTCGAGAAGAAGCGAGTTTTCATTATTTTACTGTTTGAAAGTGACCACGCGTTTATTCGAATAAATAGAAATCCTTATCCAGCCATAAGACTTTCATACACAGCGGCGTGATTAAATCTGTTTCAAACCGCCCAAATAGTCTTTCCGATCCCAATGTCTCACATGTTGTCTATCAGTTTGCTTGCAGCTGTGGTGACGCATACATTGGCAGGACTAGTCGCTGCTTTGACCAGCGAGTGTTGGAGCACGTAACCAAATGGTCGGAAAAATCAACGACTCCACGCAATGCGCTCGGAGAAAGTGACGTCCAATCTATAGCTTCTTCAGTTGTAAAACAATCTATTGCATCAGGTCATAAGGTTGACCTGACGGAATCTTTCAAATGTTGTGGCGCGATCCCAAATTGAATCTGCTGGCATTCAGTGAAGCGATGCTTATCATGATGCACCAGCCGGCGCTTCTTGCACATAATCGTTACATCTTCGTCATATTTTCTCCTGGACTACCCGTGGAAACGTCGAAGTCTCTCCGTAAGCATGCTTGTGGCACGGGTACGAATCAGTCTTCCCGCACGGTCATGCCCAGGAAACTGGGAATGCAACTTCGGCTCGCAGTCAATCCATGCTCAATAGCTTTTGCTGATGTTGATGATGCAGCCAACAAGATCATCAACTCGTTGATCTAAAAGTGGCAGATCTGCAGTACCGGATCCAGTTCACTGACGACATTCAATTAAAGTTACCACCGATATCTAGCATGACGGAACCCGCTTCTACAGCTATTCGTCAAAGCCTAGTGGTGGAGGGCCGTTTCTCGAACTAAGTTGTTACCGAGATCCGTGAGCGCGTAGTCGACGAAAAAAGAGTTAGTCTTCAACATTTCTGAGTGACTGCCCCTGCTGTCATCCAAACTCGCTATACTGAACGTTTGCAACATGACATACCACAGGTGCTATTGCACGCGGCTGCGCAAAAGGTCACAGCGCAACGAGTGTCCTTTATTGTTCCAACTCACCGACGGAATAACAGCTGGGGATTTCATAAGCAGTTGGCAAATCATTGCCAGCTGCCCCCAATCAAAAGAATTAGAAAAGCACTAAGCAAAACGCCTTCACAAGAGAGGTTTTTTTGATCAAAAAAGAACATCAAGGTCGCCGGCGCAGCCTGTGCCTGATGTAACAGTTGAGTGATAATCAACGTCCTCGAATGTAGAACCCCACGCTTTATCCCGAAAACAGAATGGGACAGCCCAAACAACCACAGTTATCTCGACAGTCCTGGCCGCTCCCTTTATTCTCCCCCTTGAACCTGGTCACCAGTGCCTTCAACCATCTCGCCTGCCATTATCCATCACCTCAACGTCCAACCCTCCACCTGGCTACTCCACCCACCCCGGAAATCCAACCTCCACAAATGATCACTTTTCACTTCACAGCCCCACCCCCAAACCCAGCTCCGCCTACCTATCAACAACCCTTACCGCGCACTGCCGGCCCCCTACTTCTAACTCCGATTAAGACCCCATCGCCCCTATGAAGGAAACATTGACATTATGTGCTCTCACCACTAATGTTTGCCATCTTGGTGATGTTAGCCACCTACGCCCGCCGATTTTAGTTCCCACCCCACATCACGACGATGCAGCTTCTCTTTCCTTGCTTTTTAAAAATGCTCGCTCGCTACTGAATAAAACCGATACTCTCCGTACTATAGTACTATCAGCCGACTTCGACATGGTTGTCATAACCGAAACCTGGCTAAATAGCTCTGCCCCATCAGACCAGATTTCTATTGCTGGCTACCAAACTTTCATACAAAATCGTCGTCACCATCGTGGAGGAGGCTGCCGAATCCACGATGAAAACAGCTTCTCTACCGTTTCCCTCTCTGATCCAACACTGGACGCAATCAAATGCTCAATATGTGTAGAGGTTCTTCTGGCCAACTCTTCACTTCGTATTGGCTGCGTTTATCGGCCACCTAATTCAGACATCACGGACCTCGCCCACGTGGTTAACTCTTTTGACAACTTTGCACTAATACCTCCTACGTCTAAACCCATTGCTGGCCACTTCAATGCACCTAATATCTGCTGGGACACCATGTCATCACCCCAGTACTCCACGGACTTCGTTCGACCATAGGCGCAGGGTGCTGAGTCCAGCACGTTATGACGCCAACCGGAGGAAACAGTATACTTGACTTGGTATTTACCACTGGTTTATCAGATGTGATAACTGCCGCCCTCGAACTCTTCCCATGCAGTGACTGTGGAATGGTGTCTTGTAGTTTCAAAGCTGGGCCCACGAGTCCCATATGTAGCCCACCTCACCAGCCCCTACACACGATCAGCTGGACAAACCTCGAACCTATGCTTTGCCCTCTCAAATGGGGTGACTACTTCCTGCAGCATGGTTTAAAGCTTGCCCCTGGCGTACACTACGATAATCTATATAGTTGCCTGGCATCAGTCATCACCATCGGGGCCAACCGCTCTCAAGCCCGTAGCTCTTATCCTAAAAGGTTGCAAAATAAGCATGAAAACTGCGGGACATCTATTTTAAAGCCGGAGATTTCTCCATATTGCCGCAACTCCACTCTGTCCCACTGTGACAACCAGTCTTCGGACTGATGAACTGATGAAAATCGGGAGCATTTGGCCCTGACTTCCGTTGACGAATCCTACCGATTGGCGAGACTGTTCAAGCGCAGAAATCAAAGTAAGTCTTCTGGGATACCCTATTTAATTTCAGGAAGCAATGGGCAAATTCAATCTCCAGCGGAAATAGACGAGGCTCTCTTTACCTTCTTCTCGGGATTCGTTACCACTGGCGCCACCCCATATCTGCCCCCCGTACCCCTCATCACCGATCAGGTTCTCCCTGACATGGAATTCACTTTGAACAATGAGGCTAGCGTCCGTGCTGGAGAATGAACTCAACGCATAATGTGCTAGGCTAGGGGCAGCGCCCTTCCTGCACACATTTTTTCAGTGGGTTTATCTCGTGTACACATTCAGCGAGCGCAGCTCCCCGGGGTGCGATCACTTATAGGTAGGCTGTAAGTATTAAGTGCCAACACGAGCCGTCCCCACACCTACCGCCAAAAGACCGTTTCACCTAGCTGCCGGAACTACTGGCCCCCATTTATTCGCACCCAGAACTCGGGACCTTTTATTTTCTGACGACTTGCATGCTGTAGTGGGTCAAATTTACTTCACGTTATATACAGGTCTTGATGTATTCACCTAAACCCGCGGACTGCCTGGAGGCGACAAACCAAATGGTTTATGTCGATTAAGATAGAAGCTTCATGTACTACAAAGCAAATTCCTTAGCGGAGAGATTTTTGTTGTTCTCACGAATGAACCATTTATTTCACCCGGATGCATTTGACCGAAACGTTTCCCATTAAAAGGCAGGAACTACGGGCGCTGAGTCATCCCAAAAGGATCGAAGCCTTATCCAAGCTGATAAAACTGAGACACAGTCGGTGCAGGTCTCCTGTCTCATCCAATATATACAATAAAAACTATTCAACGAACTCCCAAGGAACTCCGGAGGCATTCAGTACCTAGTTTACTTGGCTTCTAACGGCCGATGACTTCTTAAGCCTTTATAAAGTTTGGCCGCCGATATCTGGACAGTTTTTCAGCAATTTCATGTCACCAAAGCGGCTTAACAGCATTATTGACTAAAACCAGGGGCTCATACCGCCCCGAGCCACATGCCGTACCACCGGCTACCTTCAGTTTAGGCGAGACTGGTGTTTCATTTGTTTGTCAAGGGATCTTAATCTATTTTTGCTCCATAGAACCCTAACCCCCTCCCAATAAAAAGCACCAGTTATTATCCCAATTCCCAGGAAAAGTTCACGAGAAGATTTAACGAAATATCGACTAGTGAACTACTCCACCGTAGTTTCCCGACTTATGGACTGATTGAATAAAAATGAGCTGACAAGTCATCTGCTGAACAATAACCGCAGTAACCCCGGTCAGTATGGTTTCCTTCGAAAACGATCTTGTGTGTGTGAGTGATTTTCTAAACTTGGTACTTATGGCCAACAACAGAGGTAAATCCGTGATCTTATATATCCTTAGCGGGAGTAGGGCTCCTTATCTGGTGTCCTATGATACGCTAAAGGCTAAGATGAGGACCTACGGAATGGCCGACTCAATCCTGTTTGGTTTTCATCACATTTACCATCCCGAATACAACTGGTTGACTTCGAAAGCAGTTTATCGTCACCTCGATTAGTAACCGGTGGAGTTGCCTAAGGTGGTGTACTAGGTCCCTCACTCACTTCATATATATATAAATATAGATGACACTTTTGATGTCATCAAATGCTGTGCGGCTTTCCTTTTTGCGGAGGGCAATGAAGTTGTATGCACCTCTTAACCCAGCTTCTTAGCTTCTACCACTGCTGCCCCAACAAGCCATTTATGGCCGGCAGATTCTTGGAGTAAACAATGGTTGACAAAATTCTCCGCTGCTGAAGGTTTTATCCTTATGTATGAATGTCAGGTTCCGCACGGAAGCTTGAAAACATTGATCGGTTTATCCTCAATAGTCAAGAATTAAGGAACTTGAGGTCGTAATACTCGTATACAGTTGGTTTCTCCGAACTTTCGGCCTCGCAGGTCACCCATCCTAGAAGGCGAACTGATCTGATCAACAGAGCCTTCTGTTTTCCGGAGAGCAAGCAGAGCATTTATAAAGCCCATTTCAGTCCGCTGTCGTTTGTTCTAACATGTGCAGACTGATAGATTAGCAACCAAGAATGCATAACGTATATTCACCAAAAAATACCAGGAAAATCCCAACCAATAAACTTTTCGAAAAGGTGTAGAATATTGTTTCTGGGGCCTCTAATTTTACGCCATCTACCAATTAACCTGTCTTTTTTGCAGTATTATAAAACAAACAACCCACAGCCCAGCGCTCGGGTCAAAACTTCCTCTCACTATTTCTTACCACAGAGGGACTCAATGGTGTTGATTCTAGTCTCTGGGACAGCGACGCGATCTTATTTCTTCATCACCATTCTTTTCACCGGAACAAGCTTCCCGGCAAGGTAGGTCGCTTTCTTCGGCTTCTTCAAATTCAAAGAAAAAGTAAATGAGCTCATGATTGCTCGAAAGAGTCATTCTGATGCATAATCCCCACACCTCTACTACTCGAGCCTACGAATTAGGTCTAGAGTACTGAACAATAACTTAATTGACGGATCTTCAGGAGCACGTGGATTCGTTCTGCACTGTAGTGAGCAGACAGCAGTGGTCACGCAGGGACCCTATGATTATCAACAACTCTTTCCGTGTGTCATTTTATTCACTCCTTATTTTTACCGCTCCCGAAAAAGACCCCACACTGGACACTGTTGCTCTGTTGATTCATCGATTCATGCTGTGTTTTTACCATAGTCGGCCAGATCCTCTTTCACTCGTTGCTATCAGGTATAAGAGCATCGCAAATGTTAGAAAACACCTAGTGACAAATGCAGTGTTATCATCGAGGTGAAAGCCTTATCTGCGTGATACTCCGTCTCAACATACGAGATTGCAAGCCTTGTACCGATGAATAAACTGCTAAAATTCACGTGGTTTTCTATCCACCATGCATCAAGTTATAGATGCGTATTTGCCTTAGCTGCCGCTTACTCCCTCTTCCGTGCTTTATTGATAATTCATATTGGGCCACACGATAGCCCATCGCTGGAGCCGTTTTATCTCGCTTTACTTTTGTCGTTTCCATCACTGCTGGTTCCCTGGTCGGCCTAGGTATTTGCATGACGATGTTTTTCGATGCATCTACCTAAACCTAGAGCTGGTGAAACTGTCAGACTGTAGCCCTTTCAATTTTAATTCTAGAACCCATCCTCCAAGAGCAATCGTCGCCTGCCTCATCCCACGAGTATTGACTTGGAGATTTTCTTGCTGGTTAGAACTTCCCATACTTTTTGGTCTTCTCCCGTCACGCGACCACTTTTCCCAGGATTCCCACTACGCAGTCACCAGAAACTGGACTACTTTATCTCACTAGGTTTATACAACCAGTCCTAAGCCTAACGGTGCCGGATGCTGTCAGATCCACCGTTTTGGCCGGCGCACGTAGGACGTGCAAGACGTCTGCAACGATGTGCAGGCGCAACAAGATTGGTGGACTGCACCTCTCGCCTCCGGAGACGGTTCTCATGCTAGGTTTCCAGTTTATGGTCAGTCCCACCCACTAGCTTTGCTTGTGGATCACGAAATCTCTACTTTTACGCTTGCTGCGCAGCTGCAAACTTGTTATCCGCTCTGTTCCTCTCCCGTTATCACCAGTTTTCCTTCGAGATTGCTCTCCGCATAGACGTTAGATCTTGCGCGTTTCACGCCCGGCCCAGTTTTCACTATCCATATATAGAATGGCAAATATCTTATTCTCTTTATCATCCGTCTTTTCCTTTGCACACTGCCGTTGCCTATGTAACTACCCACTTATCTTGGCAGTTGGTTCATTACCTGCCTTCCCTGAGTAGCGCATGCATCTACTCCTCTGCCCCGTTCGCAAACATATCCACTCATCATGTTAGAACTAGCTAATAGTATCGAAGCCTTGACACATTTAAACTCATAGTTCTTTCCTTCTCCAATCACCAAACGATTCCCTGCGCTGAAATATCTTTCTGCAGACCTTCAGTGGTCAGTGAGATGACTAACGATTATCTGCGCTCTTCATCAGTCCATCCAATAGCCTCTACGGTGCAGTCTAATTGGTTTATCCCGATTTTGCATATCACAGTTTTTCTTCATGTCTGAACGTCTCGGATATTTTTCTGATGCAGGTTCGCCGCTCCTTCACCGTCACCCTTCACTCCTGTCAAGGCGGTCGCTACAAGTGGTACGCTTACCGCCTGCGTAATATACCAACACCGTTCTTGCATCTTCATTCAGGAAGTTTCTCACTCCCTCCAGACATGAAAATCGCAAGTAATATTAGCAAAACCGACTGTGTCCCCAGTTCCCAAATTCTACCGCTAGCATTGCCGGCCGATGTGTTCTATTCTATGGCGGGTGATCCATTACCGCCCTCCGCGACACCCTTTACACGGTTTTATTCATCTGTCACTCTCGCATGGTAAACACCAAACATCATTCATTTATCAATGTATACTTACTCGTCTTTCCTTTCGTCTTCCCTAAAAAACTAAACCCCCCGTAGTCGCTGTAGCCCAAGAGCAATTTTTCATTTATTCCCTATTTCTGCCTTGACATTTTCTGACCAACTCTCCATAAAGTTATAATTTGCTGTGGGCTTGCCTTTTCTCCTCCGGCAGTTTCCTCTCAACAAAAATCCGGAAGTCTCTCTCTCCACCAAGCGGCATTAGTCGTTTGTCATATATCTGAATATACCGGTATCCGGTCACCACTTTATACCTCCGTCCCTGCTGGCCCATGTGTTCCCATGCTGATACCTCTCGACACATCTGTTACAAAATGAGCAGTTCGGTGAACGCCTTTTTCTAATACTTTGACGAGTTTTCTATCCCCATGCCGTACATATTCTGCGGCCTGCAAGTAACCCTTGATGCTTCAATTCACAAATGCCCCCATCTACAAAGATCAACAACATCTCCCTTGTTTATGTTCCAGTTTCCATCAGTTCTAATTATTTCCGGTCCTTTTTATGTATTTACTCCAGACCTCCAGTCGACCACACACAAAGATAGCCGAACCGACGGCCTGAACCTGAGTTTTCAGTTTTCTAGACGTTTTATAATTTGCGATTACCTCGACATTCTCCTATAACCTTCCGTGTGTTTTCATGCCATTCTGTAGTATAATATGATTTTGCCGTCAATTGTACCACTTTACCATGCGCTGCAGCAGGCTATTGGCTCAACCGCAACACAATAATATTGTCGTAATTGAACTAAAATGCCTCTTATTTGAATCCTATCGAACTCACCTGTCAACGTTCGGTACTTTGTCCCACCGAATTTCCATGATCTGGCATATACTTCACGCCCAATAAGAGTGATTTTTCCGCAACCTCTCGCAGGGTATCAAGCATTCGTGCTGAGGTTATCCATATTATCTGTTCCATTGGTTTTATTTTATTTTCATTGTCCGCCATCCAGCATCAAGTATCACTTTTCTGGGAACCGTTTGTTGTGTGTGGCACTACTAGATTTTTTCGATGTATCCCCATAGGTAGACGATTCATCATCTTCAGTGATCACAAACCGTCATGCAAGATTTCACCGCTAAACCGCCAAACGCTCACTTAGTGAGCTACATCACTTTACTATGGTAGCGCAGGTTTTCGCTGTAGTTTGCCACATTTCTGACACCAAAAACGTTGTGGCTTATGCTCCTTCTCGAGTAGACGCTATTCTAGACGTCCACTGGGCATAAACCTCGAAGCTTTGGCTACAGATCCAAATTCAGAGTTGGATTACACAGACCCGAACCAGATCGCATCACTGAACCTTTTGAAGTTTCCTTCAGCAACTTTCTCGTGCTATATAATGCGTAACAAAACATTGCCACACCCAAGCCGCATCATGCAAACGCCTTGGCGCCGCAAAGTCTTCCACATTTAATATAATTTAGCACATCCTGTCATCTGAGCCATCACCAAGCTAGCGCGTTTAGGTACGTCTGAAACGGCATGCAAACGGATATTCGAAATTAGGCTGGTTCATGTGCTCGGCGCCAATAGCCGAAGGCTATTAGACACAAAAATGGCTCCGTTAGCCTTCTTTTCAATTGTCTCCTTATGGCTTCCCGTGTTCACATAGATATCGTTGGACCTCTCATCCCTGGTGAAGGTTTCCACCAGCTTCTTACCATAGTCGACCGCTTCACCAGTTGACCAAAGACCATCACCGAGAACAACTTGAAAAAAAAACCGTAATATCAGCTTGTGCGAAACCTTGGGTCTCGTTTTATGAATAACTTGAAAAAATAACCACTGATAGTGAGCACGGTTTGGGCCGCAATATTTTCGAGGTACACTGCGTGTTTGAGGCTGTAACTGTTTTGTACGACGGTATATCACCCAGAAACCAACGTTATGTTTGAGTGTTTCATCGCCAACTCAAAGCTTCACTCACCGCATCCGATGGCTCTGGGCACAGACTCTTTCAGTTGTTCTCTCGGGTTTATATTCCGCTTTTGAACCCCGATGCTATTAGGTAGGCTGCGCAACTGGGTTTTTGTCAAAATCTCCGGGGATTGCCTAGCCGTCTGTTTCATGAGTGACGGTGGTTGCATCCCACGGTCAACATTTGGCTGCACAGATGCGCCATTTGCAAATGCATTTGCCGCGACCGCAGTCTCGGCCGGCCCACGTCCTGCCAAAACCGTCCACTTGCACCTATCTACCCATACATACGGCTACCGTTTGAACATTTCTACAGCCTCCTTGCGAAGGCCCATTGAGGGCGCACGGGTAAACACGTCAAGATCGAACTGGTGAACATGAAATTGTATCTATTTATCGTCTTAAGTTTGCGCGCTTTGAGATGACTTAGAAATGAGGGGCACTGATCAAAGACACTCCTCCAATAATTCCGCCACCCATCACCATGGATATTGCTTCTGCACGTGTATCATCACAGCCCAAAACTGTTGGGTTGCAGTGAGCTGAGCGATCCAGCCGTCGTGTGTAATGGCCGGAGTTTCTTGTGGGCTTTATCCATTTTTTGTCCCATTTACCGTCTTTCTAAAGTTCTATCCTTGAAATAACCGACTTCAAGCCAAAAGGGTTTCCTTCTAGCATATTTTGGGGTTTTTCTACTACAACGACCGACCGAATAATTTCCTTTCATTCCGTTTCCACCCCTCAGCTGTTTGCTCATCTTCATCATCTTGCTATCCTTCTTCACGCATGGTCGCGGTGTATGAATGAAACCATGGAACAGTCCTGTCAGATTATCTTGAACGGTATATGCTTTTCCACGCCACCTATAAGAGTGCCTGCTGGATGGCCGTTAGGCCCGTGAGCATGTAAGCAAATATCCACCGGGGGCACGAGTTCACTGTGACTACGCGACACGGTCTCAAGAGGCCTACGTTGCTTAAAACTTTTCGGGCTGACGGTGTCCGGCGCGCGGAGCACCTTCATTTAGATTAGGGGAACACTTTTGCAGTCCTTTTCGAAAGAAAAATTACTGCGGCGGCCTGGAGAAGGCTAACTTTTAAGGTGCAAATTCACGAATAAAAGTTTTAGACAAACAAAAAACCAATCCTCAGCCGCGGGCCGTTTGTATGCTGTTCGACGCCACAATGCTGCTTGTTGATTGTCCGTTTGCTGTGAAGACATTCAGGAGGGTCTTTAATTATAGGGGCCTTTTGACCAACCATCGGTCCGAAGAGGATTATTGTCAAAGTGACCACACTCACACAAGAATGGTTAAATAACAAGAAGAATATCGTGGTTATGAGAATATGGGAAATCTTGGGGACATGGCCAATTTCAATCATTCGCACGGATAGGGCCAATGCAGACTGGAAGATAACTACGTCCGAAAGTTCAAGCTTCGTCTTGCAATCCAGGCGATTATGGCGTTATAACAAAAATGATTCTGGACACCAGTGGATCATTCCAAAGCCGGGGAGAGTGGTCACTCAGGCTAGGAAATGGAACAGACAAGAGCTACAATTACACTCGCGACAAATGGGGTCAGTCAACACTTTTCATAGAAGCAAGGTTAAAAATTGCTTGAATCAATGGGACTGATGAAACGGATCATCGCGCTGGTGGGGAGGCAAAGGGTGGTGGTCGACTTGGACTCTAATTTTGAAGGTGCATGCAGAGCAAACAGATTGTACGATGAATACAAGACGAAGCTACTGTAGAAAGCATAGGGTCTGAACTCCGCCAGTTTCACGGAGATTCTTAGTGTGATCAGGTAAATTTCCCCGTCCAGTTTCGAAGATTTCTTACAAAAGACAACAAAGCAAGGAACTGGACGACCAAGTACATTCCCGTAAAGGCCTGAAAACTGGATAAAACTGACCAAAAGACAGAATTCATTGTGCAGGGTCAAATTCAGGAGAGAGTTCCATTGACAAATACCTGGAGATTGTTACCTCTTACCCGAAATTTCAGGTAAGCAGTTCTGTCAACATTGTTTTAGCCTAAATCTAAGACTTTCATGAAAGCCAGTGCACTGTTGCAAATATATATGCAACTCCCTTTCGTCTACTCCGAGGAACTGTTATCCTGTTTGTGGTAAATGTGGTCCGTAAATCTAACCGTCTCTGCCACGCTTGAAACCGAAGTATAAGTACCAGCACTCCGGGAAGACAATACAAATTTGCCAAAGTCTGTACGAGATTAGTATCAAATAATCGTGAACTTTAGCAAGCCACGTCGGCCTCTGAGCCATGCTGAGGAGCGAGATTTGATTTCCGCAGACGGTTGGCACGAGACCTCCCTTTCTGACTGTTGGTCGCTGGGGGTCGCTGCAATCTTCCCAGGCGTTCTGTTTCTAAGCAACAATTAGGACTCGAAGCCCGCTCAAAATAATCCAAAAGATATTTCAACAAAACCAATTAAAGCGAGACGAAAGCTTCCGATTCCTCGCACAATGTAGTGCCACACAAGGTGGTTATCACTCTTCTTGCCTTATTTGCAGCCACCTGGCATTGTCTCCAAGGCTTAAGCCTTGCAAGACAATCACACCGGGGTCTTTCACCTCAAAATTCTTTTCGACGGAGTACTACACATATAGTACTCGTTGGTAGCCGGTACTTTACACTGAGCGGGGCCTAAAGGCAAATACAACCTTTTCGCCTATCTGCGGGTGATGTCTAGATACTGCACCACATGACTGCTCGCGCGCTGCTACCGAAACACACAAGTCCTGGACCAAATGGAGCCTGCTCATCAACCAATTGCTCGATTCACCAAATAACAAGCTTAAGCCATTCCGGATAGCAACTGGGACCTTCAAGGTGCAAGTAGGCAAAATCGGCGCAAAACTCAAGTCAGAACTTGACCGCACTGCAAGTTGTGCGGTACTGTTCATGAGTCAAATTACAGGACTTCAGAGATCACATCTTTGACAATAAGCTTGAGTCACCATTCATCCAACAACTGGTCAAAAGTGGGACATAGGTCTGCACAAAATGAACAAGTGACCGGAGGCATTAGATAGAAATAACCGACCCGGAAGTTCAAATAAATGCAAAAAAGCTGCACTCATATCCGGGCTAAGCAAAACCCTCCGAATTGTGATTGCCAGAAATCCACGTAAACAAAGCGAACTTCTGCGACCCAACAATGCCAATGAGAAGACAAAAGGTTTTCTCAACAATTTCCTGCCATGAACGGAAAAAGTAAGCACACCAAGCGAAGAGCGAATGACGAAAACAAAACAGCTTTTGGAAGAATAAGGTTGGGGTGAGCAGAACAAAGTCCACCAGAAAATATGCAGAGGCAAAATATAAGGAATTCCAACCATTGCGTATCTTACGCTGATATCTTCGTACTTACAAATATGAAGCTCAATTTGCTCAATTCCTTCCCAAGGCCGTTTATGTGGACGAAGTAGACGAAGAACCACAATAAGCTCCCCTGAAGTACACCACTTGGAACCTGCTGCAATGCTGACACATAGCAGCCCAGTGCGGCGCAGAAACTATCACTTCCTGATTATCCAAAACGCCTCTAGTTTACAGTTCAGCAAGCAAGGACTTACGGAGGTGAAAGCCCCACTGAAACTTAAAAAACATCCTCATTGTTTGACCCCATCGGTTCGTCGTGTGGTCTCGTCTAACAGTATCGCTAGGTTAGTCAAAGACAAATGATTTTACGAACTAATTGTTTGAAAGCGTCAGTAGTTTGTCACTAACAAGGCGAAAGCTAAATTGTTATCGAGCCGAGCGGTCTCTAATGCCCCACATCCTGTATGGATCCCACTATATGTATCACCTCAACAGTGGCCTTGCACCAGTATCCAGGCTCATGCCCTGTCTTAAGGTTGCCTCTAGCTGGGTGGAAGAACCTACTAGGATACTATAAATGGGCTATGAAAGTCCCAAGTGGATCCCATCCCTTCTGGTTGATTCGTTCTCGCACACAGATTTAGGTTCCAGAGGGACCGGCGTCCCACCCGGCGACCTTCTAAATCACAGATGTAACCATCGGTCCAGAGCCTGTCAAGCAAATCCTGTTCTTTTGTAGATACACACTCTCAAGGCAAGTAAATAAGGTGGTTGCCATATCTTCATCGCCAAGAAAAATGCTTTCACGGGGCAATACAAAGGCACGTACGCCTTTGGTTGTGGGGTTCTCGAACAGCAGAAGCAAAAACCTTTCTAGGTCTGCATTTGCATTCTCTTTCCAACTCGTGTTTCAGTCTTCCACACACCGTTCGGGCCCTGTTCCTAGCCGTGGTGTAAGTAACCTCCTCGTGGGGGGTGCTGCAGAAATTATAATGATGCTGAGGCTGTCTGCTAACATTCATCACGCTTGGTTTCCTCGGTTTTAACCAAGGCTGTTCCGGGTTATTTATTTACGTTACAAATTGGGGCCTCTGAAGCATTGTAACTAATCGCATATGAAAAAGTGTCACTGAACTCAGTTAGTTACATGGTGATTAACCGTTTCTTTATCTTTACTCCCTGTCTGATTGTTTCACTTTCGCTCAGCCATCACAGCCTGTTCGCAGGTTTCGATTTTCGATAGTTTTCCATTATCGGTTCTGCTTCATTCTTACGGTCAGCTAGGGAAAAAGTGCAGCTGAGTATGGTTTGTAGAGTCTTGAATTGTCATTATTCAGTATTCAACCACCGCATCAATCACCGCGAAATTCCCCAACTCCTTGGACTTGAATTGTCTAAACTTTATTTTCAAGTTTCAGAAGTCTGAACATCATTTCCCAGGGCACCTGCGGTCTAGGATTCCAAGCCCCCATGCAGTATCTGGGTTTTACACAGTAGAGCATTTCTGTCGCATTTGGACGACTTAGATCAGTCGATTTACACTAACCCTCCCTTGGATAATGTTTGTGGCCCCAGTTCAGATCCGCAGTGAAATTCTTCCTATGTTTGTGTATTTGTGACTTTTGAACGGTCCGCACTTACATCGGCCCTCGCGTGTGAGTTGTTCTTTTGACTTTTTTCTCTGATGCACCGCTACTGATGATAGAATTAAACGAGTGAGGCCGCTTCTTATTATGGATAAGCTTTTGGAGTGGAGGCTACTGCATATCCTTTTAAGTCCCCCGCCACCTTGGTTGATACTGACAAGCCAGAGTTTTACATGCAAATAGAGTTCAGACTGGGGGATTTTTAGTTATAGGTGAAAGCCGCTGGGGTTGTGTTCAGAGAGATTGGAATCCAACAAAAGGCTGCTGAGCCGCTCAGAGAAATGGTGGTGCAATAAATACAAGGCATCCCTCTTTGGGAAAGACGACTGATAGTGATGTCCATACTAAATTAGTGTAACAGGCCGGTTAGCTAGAAACGGACACATACGAGACTCATCAGCCATAATCCAGTGATCGTCGCTCAGTCAAAACAGAGAACACAGAGTACAAGAGATGAACGTGTATTGGGCAGAAACGAACGTAGTAGAAACGAGTTACAGCGGTTCTTCACAATTCAACTCTCTCCGGGTCTGGATCACTACACTCCTCGGGGACAGCGGCAGGTCTTCTTGTCCGGGATTCCTCACCGGGCTTCGTCCAGTTCACACGTCCGACAGGTGCACCTGTAACAAACGAACGACAACAGATGAGCGTGTTCAAAAGTCCCTCCAATATGGCCGCCCCCGCTCTTATCTTTACAATATCCCCCTTCTTACGAAGGCACTGTCCCCAGTGCCCTTCCTGAACCACCTTCTGCGGGTATTTCTAGCTGTACGGCGACATTCCTTGGCCCAGGTTTACCTAAGAACGAGGCAGTCGTATCTGGCTTTAGTCTGTCGAGATGTACAGTGAATGGCCTTTGATTGGGGTCCCTGAGTGATCGAATCGAACATGTGGATGCCGACAAGACTTCGTAAACTTCGTACGGCCCCCTCCAGGCCCGATGGAATTTAGCGGGTAGCCCCGGATCAGCCTGGTCCGATCGCAGCCACACCCGGTCGCCTGGTTCCAACGGACTGCCGTATGTGGACTTGTCGTAGTATTCTTTCTGCCGACGATGTTCAGCTTGTAATTGTCGACGTGCTAGTTGGTGGCTGCGAATAAGGCGTTCTCGGCTTTGGATGACGTAATCGCTGGCTAACAGCCCATCGGGTGCCGGGTGCGGGTGATCCATGTCAGCGGGAATTCTCATTTCCCAGCGGCAGGTCTTCTTGTCCGGGATTCCTCACCGGGCTTCGTCCAGTTCACACGTCCGACAGGTGCACCTGTAACAAACGAACGACAACAGATGAGCGTGTTCAAAAGTCCCTCCAATATGGCCGCCCCCGCTCTTATCTTTACATTAGTACCACGGAAGCTAACATTTCTCGTACTAGTGGATGCCATCATAGCTTTTGGAAATTTAGCCCTATGATTGAAATAGATGGAAAAATTGAACCTATGGTATGATTATTTGTCTGAAAGTGAACTCCTTGTGTTTTGTGGTCCGCCTCAAAAGTGTTTCATTTCCTCGAAAGCTCGAAAGCCAGATTCAGATTCGGGCTGGAGATAGGGATCAGTGTGTGAATTATTTTTCACCATTGTGAAGGTAAGGCAAACTAGGTTATTCGAGGCTTTGTACTTGACATGCCGGAGGATGTTGTCAATGGACGGGAGGCATGATGAGAGAATGTCTCCGTAGGAGGCCCAAAATCTTACGGAGTATATTGGAGGAAGTACCCAGAGAAGGACTAGTTACTCAAAGTCCGCACCTTTTGTTACCTCGTGCTGGTAAGCTGAACAGTTGAGCCGATTCACCGGAGAGTCTTAGATACTTGAGTGATCTCCATTCCGTTCATGCCACGGGGGCGGTTAAGAGGAGGCTGCCCCGGAGCTTGAAGTTTTCTTGGGCGTAAAAAGCCACTCAGTTCTACCAGACGGACTACGAGTCGGGGTTCCCCGACTTGTGTCAGTTACTTAGTGCAGTCAATTTGAAAGACAGGGCTAGCGATTATCTGACGCTCGAGCAAAAGAATATTACAGATGCATATAAAGGGGGTGATTCAGATTAAAAAACCTGTTCGGCATCCATAAACGATGCCGGTTGTGTTGAATTCCATCGAGGATAAAACCTAGAGGCCTGCCAGCTGCTTCGGACACTGTAGCTTGAACGCCATCGGGAATTTCTGTCCACATCCAAGGTATGTTGACTATGCTTACGTCTAGGTCTTTGTGCTGATGAATTTGGTTTGAGGGGGTTAGGCAAAGAAGAAAGTCGTCGGTTTCTTCAATTGTTGCATGACAAGAAGAGGGCTCCTATGAACTCCGCACGTTGTTAAACTTTTTCCACGATTCCCAATTTTAGGTTGAAGATTTAACTGGACTATACAGAGGGTCCCCGCAAACCCTCAAGCGTCAGTACACTGCTAACCACAGCTGCCACAACAAGCTTTGAGCGACAAGTGGCCAAAGTCGTAGGAATCCCGAAACCAAAACAAGATTGATCCGTAACTTCCACAGTAATGAATCACTGGATTATAAAAACCAAAAAATGTATGTAAACTCCAAACGTGCGATCACAAAGACTCAGAAACGAGAACTGAGTTCACGGCGTACGACTGACAAGCACGTGAGTCACGGAGGTCCCAACGCAGTGTAACACGCAGGGGCAACGCTCTTCCGACGAGGGTAGCACATGTGTGATCTGCAAGATCACGAAAGAGGAAACTTCATGAGCCGGAGCCCAGTAAGTGTTTTATCAGGTACCAACACCTACATTAAACAAACAACAAGGTGGCGGCCTCCAATCTGGCCGTTACAACAGAATGTTACAAAGTGGCGCGCTGAACACGAATAAACAAAGGTTGGTTCATAGAGACACTAGTTGTAGGAAACTAGCGGATAAAGTACGTAAGTTGGCGCTTTCACGAAATCACGGCTTTACAGCGCTTTCAAGGGGTTCTCACAACCGAGCTTTACTCCGCCTACCAAAGTTCTTCCTATCCCAGCAGAGTCGGAGGTTTCGACTAAGAGTGCCAATTCTCCCTATTCACTTGGGCCTAGCCTTCAAAGCACGTAACTTCCATTGCAAACACCTGGAATCTACATACGTATATGCACGGTCGCACGTGATCCGGTGGCCAAGTCGACGAGCTGCTCCTCCGCATTGTCTGCGAGGTTCGCTGCTCGGCTGCAAACACAAAAGAAGGGAGATGTGTAGAGGCACTAAGTCCACGTGCCGCCTTTGAGAAGACACTCATGTATGTGTAATTGGGTGTACATGTGTGAGGGAACCAAAATAATTACCACTCATAGAATCGTTCTCATCAATATCAATAACGAAGCACGAACTCGTGGGACGGTGTCGCACTCAAACGGGATGTGGGGGCACCGCTTTCCTTGTGTATGTATGTGGGCGAGTGGACGTGTAGTTGCGATTTCAAAGAAACCGCCTCATGTACCACGTATTTATTCGCTTTCATCGACGTTAAGAACAAAACGCGAACACATGGCGCAGTGCCAAGCCCTGATGGAAACATGGGGCGGACTGCCTTTCATACGTATATGTGTGCGAGTTTGAGCGGACCCGTGTGCGTGAAAACAACAACCGCCATTCTTGCGCTCGTTCCCGGGATGGCGAACAATATTTGAGCATTCAGGGCATTACAGTGATCTACAGAAAGTCAATGACAGAACTTTCTAATCAAGTATGATGTGCTCGTAAACCAATGTGGAAGCTTAGATGCACACAAGCGGGAAATTGTTACCAGAAAATGAGTGCTGTATTGAGGTTCCATGAGTTTGTTTCCTTTGTTTGGAACCCGCAGTTGAATGCCATTGTGCTGGTGAATCCGCGGCATCGGTTGATTAGTCTCCACCTCCCAGAAGACTAATGTAGCGCACATGGCGAGTCAAAGTTCCCTTGGCCGTCCGAACGTTCACCGTTCCCATCAGCCCGTCTGAACTGCCGATGACCTCCATGAAAACACCCGAGGGCCGTTTGCTGAAGCAAGCATGTTAGTCGGGGGTCATAACTACATCAAAAACTTTGAGTGGTCATTCTCTGTTGAGCCGCTTTTGCTGAGCAGTAGGATCGGTTGATACTCTCTAAGCCATCGCTTCCAAAACACCCTGGTCAAGTGAGTTGCTTACCCCCACCTTTGTAGGTAGCTACCGTGGAGGCTCGCCGGCCTTGGAATAAAAGTTCGATCTTGAGGTTAGCAGGCCATTCGGGGAAAGTGCCAGATGGGTGAGTTTCCTGCAAGGTACTTGGACAACAGGGCTTTTGTTGAACATTCTCTTGACATCGGTCATCACAATCCTAAGTATCTCTTAGTCTGGGGTTGCTGTTCCATTACTGACAGCAACTTCCTTCCAGTGAACCTAATCAAGAGTTTCACTCTCCACCGCGGTGACTGGCCTGCAAAGAGTTGAAGAGCTATCGGGAGCCATATGCCCCAGTTCGGTTTGCGGCTCGTATCGGTTTACTTTTTGGTGCCAGCTCTGCGATTCCCCGTTGAGCACCCACAAAGTTTGACCCGTTGTCAAACTAAACGTCCGATAGTACGCTTCTTCTGTTGGTAAAGCGCCGCAGGGCCCGAGGGAGTCAGAGGTCATCGAGTGCGCGACTTCCGAGTGTACTGATCGGGACTTCATGGACTCTATGATGTACCTGTATCGCTTCCCCATCCTTCTCAGGCCCCTGACCATTAAGGGTCGAAATATCCAAGTCCGGCGTAACTAAACGGCCACTAGCCTGGGGCTAACCTGCACTTCCGCAACGGGGTCATGTGTTGCCCCCCCCCCCAAAAAAAAATTAGCTGTGCTTCTTCCAAGATGCACACAACGTCGGATTACACATTTCACGCTTACCCTTTTTCTCAGTATCAGAAACCGCCGCTGGAGAACAGTCCTGCCGTGGCTTTCCCGAGGGGGTCTCTCCACGGGATGTACATGTTGAATCAGAAAATCTGTCAGGGGTTGCCCATCCGGTAGCACTATGGGATGCTCTGGGACAAAACTCAAGCGGAGTTTCGTCAGCCTACCTCCCCTCTCCACCCTTAACAGTCCATCAATAAGTTTCGGGCTCAGAAGCTTCAAGTTACTCTTCCGGAATGATTGTTTTTCGTCGCCTGACCTCGTCCGTCAGGAATTCTTGAACTCCTGGGGAAAGCCTCAAGTTTTATCACCTTGAATAGATCGTACTCTGCTAATCGCAGCTTCGCGTGAGTTATTGGACCCACATCTATATGGCTGAACGGATGAACACCTTTCATGATCAGCAGAGGTCTCCTAAATCTGGACAACCAAATTATTGATCGGAGCTTTTTATTCAAGTAAATCTGGCCAGCTGTTGCAAGGTAATTGTCGGTTCCGCGGCTTCTGCCGTCATTACAGCGCCTTTGATCAAGACTTCTGATTTAAGAAGCCTTTACAATTCACAAGCGGGTGAGTCCCGTTTGGGCATGCAAGGGAATTTTGGCCCTCCCGTCCGCATTTCTAGCCACCAAAAATTGATCACATCTCGGGAGCACAAGTCTCTTGGGTTGTTGACGGGCTCAACATGCTGCCACTTATTTACAGTGGTTCTGTCATGTATATTTGTGAGCCCATTAGCGGTAAAAGTACTGAAACGGCTTCTGAATTTATCGGTGTAATACAGCGCATCTAGAAAGTCCGTCCAGAATCTGGCGGACCATTTATTGGAATTGAAGCACCTGCTCGTCGCTTGTATCACCCTAACGGCCAACAAGGTTGCACTGGGTTCGAGGCGCGGGATTGAGACCAACTTCAGGGGTTAACGCGTGATTTAGCAAAGGGGATCCCCGTGGTGTAGAGTCCATCACCCGGACCCAACAGCTCACGCATTGCGGCCGGTAACCAACTTCGAAGGCACCAGAAGGGTCGTGCAACTCTCCCGCCAGGGCTATATTATAAGAAGGTAAGCACCTGGGAATCAGTTATTCCCCATCTTCCCCAGGGTGACCAGGAACCCTTCCCATTCTAGCTTGCTTTCTTTGTCAAATGGCGGTTCCCAGTCGACTTTCTTCAGACCGAGCCGTTGCAGTGGGGTCTTCCGGGGCAACGGCAGAGGGGAAACGGGACAGAGTTGGTCGGGCAGACTAGAGGCGGTCGACAGTATAATACAGCGGCTAACTGGCTGGTCCGATAAGTTCAGTTTGAGGAGGAATTCGTCTGTTTAGGCCTTTCATTGTTCCTAGAGCGAGTTATATCGGAATCGGTGACCCATTCTGATCTTGAACGTTTTCTATCTTTTCATAGGTGGAATGGCCCCAAAAACCTCCGGCGCTTTCGATTTTCACTTTGTAAGGTGAAATTCGTTCTTCTCTATCAATTTCGTCAGGCACCTGAACAGTGTTATAGCGGTGTCAACGTCATTGAATGATCAAAGTTAGTAGTCGACATAGAAAATCCTGCTGATACTACTTACTACTGACCGGTGAACCGAAGCTCCACACTTGTTTGCGGTCTCTAGCATGGCTTAGGTGGCACAAAAGGGTGAAGATATCACTCCAAAAGAGTGAACTGTCTTTCGGTAAACTAACGCCGGTTTTCTCACGTTATTGTTGTTTCAACACAAGAAAAGCAAAGCATCTCTTGCCTCTACCGGTATTTTTCACCGGAAGAAAAGTCTCCCTGATGTGGGCCGACATACCACTGTCTAGCTTGAACTGACACGAGACCCCAATCAGTGGGGCCGTTCAATTTGGCCCCTACTTACCAACTTCCCCTGAAACTTGGATGGGTAATCGAAAACCACCTTCAGCGGTTCGGGCTTCTGTGGATGAAAAACCGAGTGATGAGGCCGGTACTGTTTTGTCCCATCCCACTAACTTTAGCGGGAACCCAACTCTGCCTCAGAATCATATCCTTATAATACTGGAAAACAAAGAACGTGTACTTTGCCGTCACATAAACCAACTTGTTTCACACAAAGCGTTGGTCCGACTGGTGTGGATGACCACGCCCTGAGGGCTGAATGCCGCTGGCAAGATTCGTCTCGTCCATTGATTCACGCCATAAGCCGGCTGTTCTGCCACTCCTGGTTCTGTGGACTCGATGGAGGCTGGTACAGACGAGCTGTCTGTCAGTGAGACTAAACGGTCCATCGAAGAATGTGTCGGACCAAACCCCCACAGGTGTCATATCCCTTCTCGGTCACCGGGATCTGCAGGCACCTTTCAACGTTACCAAGCACTACATTTCGCATCATCACTCCCTAGTAACTTTTCCAGGTATCTTAATGCCGACCACAGGGTTCTCTCAGACTGGGCCACCTTTGGACGGCTTAAGTCCTGCTGTCAACCAGAGGGTCGACATGTGCACGCCACGGGAAGGCATTCGGAATTGAGTTTTTAGACTTCTGGTCCCCCGCCGAACTGTCTCTAGTGCAAACTGGGCCCCTCTCGATAAAGACAGTCGGTCGACCTCAACGTCATGAAACTTTGCCACTACAAAAGCTGCAGCTGCCGCCCTAGTGCTCCTTTTCTGCTTATACCTAATTTATGGACCCAAGCCCCCGGCTGGACAGTATTGTGTCAATCCTGGTGCTTAACGTAAGGCAAAGGGAGTATGACGGTTGCTTGTTCTTCGGTCTAGCACCCAAAGTACTTCGGGCACTCCGCAAACGATAGGAAAGTCCACCTCCTCATCCTCCCAATCAACGGAGGTTACTTCCTGCCAGTGGGGCCATCTGGACAGAATCGCCTTTACAAACCTTTTTGCCCCCGTCGGGGACCAGCAAATGTGAAAGCCTCTGTTAACCCGGTTTGCTCTATGGTGTCCATAGAGATGAGCTGCAGTCTCAACCGACCGGAAATTATAGAGTGGACTTCGCCCACCTTGCTCACAGCTGAGTACATCGTGCATTTTGCAAGCCGGTGTTTATCAGCAAATCGCTCCTTCACCGAAGTGATATCCGTTCCGCTGCCGACAGGAGTCGCAGCTTTGGCCGCCCCTTAGAGGTACTGGCTTGTTGGTAGATCGTGACGTTGAACAGATCACTCTGGGCTTTGCTTTATCGTTTATGGTAGCGTCTTTTATCTTGTGTGACATTCGATGGCAACTACCAAGAATGCCTTCCTGATCACATCCAACTTTAGTCCGATAAGCTTCTGCCCGCTTTGATGTATTAAGGCGCATGGAACGTGCTCCTACCCTCTTTGCCATTCCCCAAATTTCAGTACCTGCAGCTTTGAGGACTTTTGGACAGCCTAACAACTAGTGATTGGCCTCGCAAAGCTTGCTTTCCACGTATGCTAAAGCTTCGCGTAAAATTGCACGCATGTTTGTCCAAGGCTCTTGTTTCTAATATTCCCGTACAGCATTTTACCCTTGACTGCTGCCAGGTCTGGTTTCTCTGGTGCTATCTTTATTGAGTCAACCGAATCTGCCATGAGATATATTCTTGTTCGTCTATCCCAATAATAGGTCGGTTCCTCGGAATTGGCCTCGCCGTCACCCCGGCTTATACTTTCTGATTCTTTATCACAGCGACCGTGTTACTCGGACTAGAGAAAACGAACCATTCCCTCTAAGGTGAACACAGCGCAGAGGTCCGCCCTGTAATTTGAGCGGTAAAGGGCTAGCGAACAATTTTGCACTTTACCGACAAGTTTGGCCCTAGCATAGACATCGCCCACTGTTCGCTTGGCTTTTCTCTTCACGCCCTCTCTCAGAGTGGGAGCAACTTTTAAAGGCTCGCTGAACGAATCCTTCAAAATCTTCCTTGCCCGTGCATAACCTTGGCCCGGGTAGGGAACAGTGCACCCAGCAAAAGTCTTTCTGATCCCCTGTTGACAACTGCCAGTGGCCTGAAGCGGCCTTAGTCCCGGGTTGGTTTTCTTATTCTCGACGAGGGTTTCAAGCTGTTCCACGAACTTGCTATGCCGTTTTGGTTGTCCGTTGAAGATTATCAGCCCCGCACTCTGCCAGTCGATTGTTGCTTGCACCGGCTCTAACTGCTCCCCTGCAAATGCAGGACTTCTCATTTCTAGTCTCTCTGGTCTAGTGAATGGATTCTCTTTCCCTGGTTCTGTGCTCCAGCTCGCTACATCTACATTTTCCTTTTACATCCCGGGCCGGTTGCATTGCGGATAATACCTGTTTCTATGGTTCTAATGTATCTAGCCTGAACAAATCAACATTCTTAGACAGAACAGTACCCTCAACAACGTATGAATGGGCACTGACAGGGCTGAGCGATCTAATGTTATCTACAGAATCAAATGTATCGAAACTCTCCCCAATGACTCGCTTAATTTCTTCCTGCCCAGTTTCCAGTTGCTTTATTCCTCATTCGGGCACGCTGCTCGTCTTTCTCTTTGCAAACTGAACAATTTGAGTAGTACATCAAACTTTGAGTGATGCGCAGCCAAGTTTGTATGAATTCTGAGACCAAAACGAGATTGATCTGTAACTTCCACAGTAGTGAATCGCTGAATTATCAAAACCACAAAATGTATGCAAACCTCAAATGTGCTATCATAAAGGCTCAGTAACGAGAAACGAGTTCACGGCGTGCGACTGACAAGCACGTGAGTCACGCAGGCCCCAAGATAGGATGTTACAAATTAGCCAGTTGGACACAAATAAACAAAGGTTGGTTCACGGAAACCTTAGTTGTAGGAAATAAGCGGATAATATGCGTAAGCGAGCGCTTTTACGAAATCATGGTTATACAGTGCTTTCGGGGAGTTTCCCATAACTAAGTGTTACAGCGGCTGATACAGGTCGCACGCCTCGCAAAATGCCCTAAAGGATTAGTTAGGGGACTGCTTCAACTACGTAGGAAGCTCAATTTGAGTACCGCGTAAAGCTCCAAAAGCCTTCCGTATATCTAGCAGCATTTGAACGGCAAAAAATTGAAAACCGTGAAGGGAAGCCGTACCACTCAATCGGTTGTTGAAGTGCTAGTCATAGCACTTCAAAGGAATACAACTTTCGGTTATTTCAGACCTAATATTGAGAGTGGAAATCAGTCTGGGTACTCTTTCGGTACACCAGGTCTTATAACAGCGAAGACGTTCTAAAGGAGACCCGTGTGATCACCACACTCCTTTAGGATGTTTCATGCGAGATCCGTTGTTTAGCGAACGATTGGCCAAGCTGAGTATATGTGCCGTATACAAACGGCAGGATATTGAAAAAAGCCTATGAATGCTTCGTGATGGACAACTTGGTTACAGTAATCCGTTGAGAGCCCTCCTATCTATGGAGAAAAAATGGGCCAATATTTCGAAAAGGCCGCTGTGCCTGGGGAGTGGGCGTCTTTATGTTGCTTTGCCGTGGAAGTTCTGTAGTCTGGTAAAACTTTGCAATCGACCGGTCACTCAGCATCCCCTGAGGGTTTTCGAAAATAAGTTCCTCAGCTATCTAAAATTTAAAGGTAATTACATCAGCCTAACTGAGGGGCGCACTGAACGACACTGTAAAGCAGTCGCTAGAGGAACCCATGGTAGGTAGTTCTGTGAGGTATTATCCGCCGAACCATGTGGCGTTAAGTGTAGAAAGCCTGAAAAGGTTCGGATCTTCATTGGCTGTGCTGCAGCGTTTTATTCGATGGTCTGGAAGTGATACTGTTGAGTTGGAAGAATTTAGACTGGCGATGCGTCCCTTTTCAGCGGTTTTGTCACCATTTTTGTACGGGTTTTGGTTTGAAAATAAATGATTACGTTATTTGGCCATCAGTTCCCGTCCGCTTTATCACAAGTGGATTTGAAGGATTTTGCGTCGGCGATAAGTCGACTGTCGTTAGCAATAGCGGTGGTGATCAAACGGTCATAACAATGAGGTTCGAACCCTTCAGTCCCAGGTTCGGATCTCCGCACCGCCGCCGGCCACTCCCCAATTAGCAGCTTTAAATTGGCCACGACCCCTTTCTCAAAATATTATGCTATTGTTGAATGATAAAATGGAAGTAAAAAAAGAAGGAAAGAAGGAAGAAAAGAAAGAAGGGGAGGAAGAAAATGCGCGTTCAGCAAAGCGACTGCGCCGTCCAGTAGGCCTTGATGGACTAGGAATGGTCAAATGGTTGAGCAGCAAACGAAAGGATTTATAAGCCATTTTGGTTCTTGAAGGGAACAGTGCTATGAAAAACAGTGACACGGGCCAAATAATAATCATAAGAGCTTCCGGTTCGGCATGGAACGTTGGCCTTAGTCCTTCTGAATACTATGTTTTCATCGAGGACCAGCTGACAACACGAAGAGCGTCGTTGGAGCAACTGGCTACAGTCTTTGATCCTCTATGTTGAGCTGACCCGCTTGTTTTATCCATAAAACAGTTGTTTCAGTATTCGTGCCGGAAAAGAATTCTTTTGGATGAACAATTAGGCAAGGAAACTGAAGAAGAGTGGGAAGAAATGAGGAGGGTTTTGAAAGGGACGAACTTGGTAATAGTTTCGGGATGGTATGCACACGATGCTTAGAAGGTAGATGCGGACGTTGAACTGCGTTTATTTTGTAATGCGTCTGAAGTTCGCTAAGGAGTAGTATCTCACTTTAGATTTGTATCCGACTCATGGGCGTCAAGATGCGCACTTGCTTTTATTATGTCGTGTGTCGCACCCCGAAGATAGCCCTTATTCTATATTTGGAGTTGGCTGCAAATATCACTGCTGTTTAGAAAGCAGAAATGATTGGGAAAAAGGTGGAGCTAAGGTTGCTTTACGTTCATCTTTGGGCCGATTCTACGGTAATTAGATTTGCGTGAAAAGCGATCAAGAAAGCTTCGCTATTTTACCACGAACTGTGTCCAAGGTACTTGCTTGTTCACATTTTACGCAACAGAGACACGTGTTAAGCTAGGAAGAGCCGGCGGACCTAGCTTTTTGAGGCATGCAATTCGAGGAAAGGGACAGTGAACCGTGATACTATGGTCCACGGGACCTACTGGGTCTAACAGTGGGACTCTTATCAAAGTGCGACCTAAACAGTTAAAGGTGACGATGCGTGCGGTGGCTGATGCAGTAATTTATAGTCTATTTCAGCCACACTTCAAGGGCCGTTCCCCTCGGATTACTTTATTAAGGGGTGTCGTGTGGATGCTGAAGACCAGCGGTCTAGTTGTCTCCAAAGTGTGAAATGACACCAATAGGTGCGAGTCAGCTAACGGCCCAAGGGATGGGAAATGGCTGTAAAGCGACTGTGAGGCCCATCCAGATGGATTATCTTCCTAATGCAAACAAATTGAAAGCTTCGGAAGTAGTTTTTCGAGATTCAACAACGCAAAGCTCTGTTCGAAACCCGAGTTGTATGCTGGTTGAAAGAGTACTACGCCACACTTGCTTGGATTGCGAGACGAACCTTGAACTTTCGGACGTAGTTATCTTCCAGTCTGCATTGGCCCTATCCGTGCGAATGATTGAAATTGGCCATGTCCCCAAGATTTCCCATATTCTCATAACCACGATATTCTTCTTGTTATTTAACCATTCTTGTGTGAGTGTGGTCACTTTGACAATAATCCTCTTCGGACCGATGGTTGGTCAAAAGGCCCCTATAATTAAAGACCCTCCTGAATGTCTTCACAGCAAACGGACAATCAACAAGCAGCATTGTGGCGTCGAACAGCATACAAACGGCCCGCGGCTGAGGATTGGTTTTTTGTTTGTCTAAAACTTTTATTCGTGAATTTGCACCTTAAAAGTTAGCCTTCTCCAGGCCGCCGCAGTAATTTTTCTTTCGAAAAGGACTGCAAAAGTGTTCCCCTAATCTAAATGAAGGTGCTCCGCGCGCCGGACACCGTCAGCCCGAAAAGTTTTAAGCAACGTAGGCCTCTTGAGACCGTGTCGCGTAGTCACAGTGAACTCGTGCCCCCGGTGGATATTTGCTTACATGCTCACGGGCCTAACGGCCATCCAGCAGGCACTCTTATAGGTGGCGTGGAAAAGCATATACCGTTCAAGATAATCTGACAGGACTGTTCCATGGTTTCATTCATACACCGCGACCATGCGTGAAGAAGGATAGCAAGATGATGAAGATGAGCAAACAGCTGAGGGGTGGAAACGGAATGAAAGGAAATTATTCGGTCGGTCGTTGTAGTAGAAAAACCCCAAAATATGCTAGAAGGAAACCCTTTTGGCTTGAAGTCGGTTATTTCAAGGATAGAACTTTAGAAAGACGGTAAATGGGACAAAAAATGGATAAAGCCCACAAGAAACTCCGGCCATTACACACGACGGCTGGATCGCTCAGCTCACTGCAACCCAACAGTTTCGGGCTGTGATGATACACGTGCAGAAGCAATATCCATGGTGATGGGTGGCGGAATTATTGGAGGAGTGTCTTTGATCAGTGCCCCTCATTTCTAAGTCATCTCAAAGCGCGCAAACTTAAGACGATAAATAGATACAATTTCATGTTCACCAGTTCGATCTTGACGTGTTTACCCGTGCGCCCTCAATGGGCCTTCGCAAGGAGGCTGTAGAAATGTTCAAACGGTAGCCGTATGTATGGGTAGATAGGTGTAAGTGGACGGTTTTGGCAGGACGTGGGCCGGCCGAGACTGCGGTCGCGGCAAATGCATTTGCAAATGGCGCATCTGTGCAGCCAAATGTTGACCGTGGGATGCAACCACCGTCACTCATGAAACGGACGGCTAGGCAATCCCCGGAGATTTTGACAAAAACCCAGTTGCGCAGCCTACCTAATAGCATCGGGGTTCAAAAGCGGAATATAAACCCGAGAGAACAACTGAAAGAGTCTGTGCCCAGAGCCGTCATCGGCTGGAAGTGAATGAGGACGTACTGCTTGTAAACTGGTCCAGACAAAACCTCGAAAATGGTGGTTTCCCAGGCTTTGGTAAATGTGCTGCTCGACCAGCACACAGAACTGGATCACGACAAAATCAATAGATTGGAGGCCGCAAGGAGACAACCCCTTGGCGAGCATCTTTAGCACAGGGACGTCTTTTACTTTTGCGATACTAATAAACTTTGCAGCAGCTTCAAAACCCCACCTTTTGGTCAGCGGGCCCTACTGCAAATAACGATCTTTCGGTTCCCTAACGACGTGGTCGGCTTGGAAAAAATAGGCCCCTTACCCCGCGATCTGATGAACCTCCAATACACCATTGAGCTGGTAGGTTATTCCATTAAGTAGTGTGAAGCCATCCAGCTCCGTCGAGTGGATCCCATCGCATTGAAGGATGCAATCCTGGATGGTGGGCAAGAACTCTGTTTTGGTGGTTGCATACAGGCATCAAAAATGATAAATGAACTCCTTTGGCAAATCCTTCAGTAAACAGCAGCACCAGATAGCTGTACTATTGACCGAATCGCATGCTGGTGTGGAATAACCCCGGAAACCAGTTTAGCAGCGATAGTCATTGAGCTAACTCGTCAGTGGTTTTCACAGAGAGGACCCATGGCCTTTCTCGTGAATCCGCATAACCACCGATCGACGCCGTTCCACTTACTATCTCAGGAAAGCCACAGGAGTTTTTTTCAACTCCAAAGCCAAAGCTGCGCCTATGTCCTTGAAAAAATGGAGAAAAACTACCCGGTTTGGCGGCTTTCTACCCTCTTAAATAACCCTCCTCCAAAGGCCTCCATTTCTGATACAGAAGAAGTGGTGTCTAAGATAATTGTCTTTTGTGAAGCCCACTTGAATCAGTCTTTCGTGGCATTGGTAGCGGCATGCAGTGTTCCCGGGTATCCGGCTACAGTGGTAACCGTTTAGACAGCTCCGCCTGAAAAGGAAGTCATTGGTTATCATCTAGAAGCGACTACGCGGGACTCGTAGTATTTACTTCGATGCGACCATGGACGAGACGTAAACAGAGACGAGCACGTACCAACGCATGATCTAAGTCAACAGGCGTAAACCAAAATGAACTACAGTCTTCGACTGATCCACGCCAGCGATGACCAATCACAATATGGTCAGTCTTAATGCAACATTGAGAAGACGTAAGAAGACCTCGTTTCAATTTATGCCGCTTCCAATGGCAGAACTTCATACCTGCCAGAAACAGTCTGCGGCCGAAACACATCTAGAGGAGGCGATCTCCATTGTCAGTGCGATCGGCCGCGGTGGCAAATGGGCCTCCGATGTGTTTTTGGAATCTCCCGAACGGCCAGCCGGGACCTTGAAACCTTCATTAATGACTACTTCTTTAGTGGAACGAAAGCTTTGAAGCAGCTGATAAATATCGTGGTAGAGGTCGTCCTTGGTCTCAGAGGAAATGCAGTCAGTCGGCGCACACACAGACACGATGAACAACTATCGGCGCTTCGGTTCGTTGTTGTTGACACGAACAAGACCATCTAGCCGAACCGCACACAAACGACGGCGGACTGGTATCCAGCCTAGTAAAGCAAGCCTAGCTTTTTTGCCCCAAGCAGTCTCAGCACCAGCATGATGACGGGCAATGAACGCCGGATCAGCCGACACACGAAAAGAAGAACCGGGAAACTAGGGCTGTACCTGTGGCACGAAGAGTGGCTGCAGATATGAGGTTTTTTGTATGTGTGCTTCAGAGAAACAGTATGCATCTTTTCCAAAGTTTCAAGCGTTCGAGCGAGGGCAGCCTGTTGCTACATCTGACACGATATGCGGACGGTAAAGAAAACCAAGTGAAGTGACCATTCGGTTTTGAGTAGCTTATTCGGTTTACGCCCAACTAGTGAACTACTGCCTCTGCTGAGCGGCAGACACTCATAGTATTTTGTATTAATCTCGAACTAAGGGAGGAAATTTTGGTGCAGCTGTTTACAAGAACGATGCTAGGGGTTTCTAGGGGAGCCGTATTTTGCGGCTGCCCGCACCGCAGAAGGAGCTTTCCTTTGGAAACCCTTACCGGAGCCTTCACCTCTAAAGTTTGTACCACAAGGCAAAATGGCTTTGGCCCAGCGCCAGGAAGTGACTGGAGAGCCCCGTTGAGGAACTTCTTCTGGTCTGCCGCGTAGGATCTGATTGTTTCAGGCAACTAGCCTTGTCTTCGCTGGTGCTTTTTATCGAACCACTTTTCGAACTCAGTCCTCAGCCCCGTTCACCCAATGGAGCAAGCGGAACGTGGACGGGGCAGCATCATTTGGGCCGAAGGTTGCCCAGCCCAGGCGGGCAAAAGCTGCCCAATGAAGTGCAATGGTCCACATTAAGGAAGTGTGAGAAAGGAATGGACAGCTTTCAGGAACAATCTTCTGTTGCTCACACAGCCTTCCGCGCTAGTTTGTGGAGCCCACAGGACTGGAATGGCTCGTTGTATACCAGCGGACCAAGTAGGGCTCAAGGCCGAACACACTGAGCTTGGTATCAATATCAGCGGACGGGAGGCCACAGGAAATGCTTTCTGTTAAAATTGACTCGAAAGGAGGCCATCGGGGTCCAAGAGCGAAGCAAGCTGTTTTATGAGACGACCTTAGCGGGGAAAGCCAAAGGGTGCCAAAACCTACTGCGACCGTTCGGTTATGATCAAACATGCGATAAGTTGTGCTTTTCAATAAGGTCCGGGATTGTTACCATGCACTCGAGAGCAGAGGGAGAGCTGAGTCACTGCTAGAGCTCTTTGAGACAGTACATTAGCGACACAGTGGACCAAACCCAGCATACAAGCCCCTCACTGTACCACAGGTATTCCTAACGACCCTTGTTCCTGCTGGCGAATTAGAAGAAAGCCCAAGCAGTTTTGAAGTACGCGGGGAAACTGGTCCAAATGACAACCGTGCTGCGGTTTTACGCCCGCTTGCCCAGGGGATGAGGGCCCCTCGTGCCTGTCTGTGGACTGGACCGTTGGACAATGCGCAAATGCATGAGGACCGTCTGAAGTCAAAAGTTTTCCCTTTACACAAATGGGTGTTGAAGGAAGAGTTCCGAAACAGTCGGCCAGTCAGTATGTTACCTGTGCCACTAAAAATAATGGAAAGGCTGATTAGGAACCGCAGGGCCAGTCATCCGGCCAAAAAAGGGGACAATTTCCAACAGACAACACGGATCTGTCAGAATTAGGTCGTGCTCGTATAACCTACTGTACTTTTTGGACGAGGTAACGGCCGGGTCAGGCAGGGGTAAACTGGTCACGGTCCGTCACTTGAACTTTCAAAGGGCCTTTGAGGCCGTAAATCACTAGCTTCTGTTACTCGAAATGGAAGAGCTGAGTATAGCTCCGCAGGTGCTGGAATGGATAGAGGCATATCGCACAAATCGAACGCACTACTTATGGGCGTACGGGAGCAGATCCACGACGGCTGCAGCTAACCGTGTGGTCACACAGGGGTCAGTCCTGGGTCCTCTACTGCTTCTGCTCTACCTTATCGACCTACTGGCGAGAGTAAAAAGCACAGGGCACTTTTTGACGACCTAGAGCTGATGGGTGGATTCTGAACCATGTCACCTCAAGAGGACATGAATAGGGTCCACTCCCGGACCACTCAGTGACTGCTGAAGCCCAACATAGAGGAGTGTAGGCTTCTCACCCAGGACATGGCGGAGAATCAATGAATCTGGACCTAAAAAACTTAAGGCAATTGTGAAGGTTGCTGTCATCACTGACCCTGGAGTCCCGATGAATGATCACTGTCGCTTACCTCTGCAGTGTCAGGCCGATGCGGCTTAGGCTAAACGGGCTCTACACCAACTGTGGCGCACCGTAGCCTCCGAGGATGCTTTCGCGTTGCTGTCTTTCCACAGGACTTTAGCTTGGCCACACCCGGGAACGCAGAGTCCATGCATGAACCCCGGCTCCTGTGCGGGAAATTTCAGCGGTACCTCTCTATAAGGCTTCTGGGACTTGGGTGAAAACGCACACGGAGAGGTCTACGGCGCTTAAATTCTATTCGGGTGAACTAAGAAGACTCAGGCGGGATCTACTAGAAGCCTTCAAACAAGCTCAAAGACAATCCGTGCCAAAAAAGCCATTGGTACTATTCACACGGGATTCTACACTCAGAGGACATGAGGCCAATCTCATTAGGCTGCGAATATCAGGGAGAGACGGGGAAATTTCTCTTCGTGCAGAGTTGTCAAACCATGGACAGCGCTGCAAGCTGAAGTTGTATCCGCCACGTCGGTGGTAGGTTTTGAGGCAAGACTAAACATTTGCTGGCTTCATGTGTTCCCTGAGTGCATCCAAACCTACGTCAATCGGTGGCAATACTGGATGCAGCTCTCCTCCCTCTTTTGTCACCACCATCCACCAGCGATGTACCTATCGCTTTGATTTTCGCCGCCTCCCCGTCTCCGCCATCCCCATCTTACCGTCCTTATTCCTCAACTTGCAACTGCTAACACCGTATCCATGCACAGCTTGTCTGTGACACTCATGGGGAGCTGGACTTGGACCGTAGGGCCGTTACGCTCTCCTGGCTGCGAATTGAGTCTAAGCACCGTTTCATCTACAGAGTAAAATAAAGGGGTACAAAGCAGACACAGAAGTCTCAGCCCGGTGGTATTTACCTCGACGCTTGCGGGTGCAAGAATCTGTGCTGCTCCATCGTCTGGAGTTAAAATCCCGTGACCTGACCTGACCTGGCCCCAGTTCTTCCACGGTCAACAGAATCCCGAATTAATCCACTCCTACGTCCATTTAGTGGAAGATTTTAGACCGGCAAACCGTTTTCTCTCTGTGTTCATTAGCTGGAGTATTCTCCTTGGGGGCATAGGGGTTAGAGCCTGACATATCTCATCAACTGTTAGCCACTTTCACTCACGGACGACATATGCGGACCCAACTGTTGTCCAATGAACAAAACAAGGAGAAGGATAGAAAGTGATGAGTTTTGTTAGTTATATCTGTTATCCTGTAGGGCTGAGAGGAGATGGGAGACTAAACGAGCTGACGGCTGGAGGTGACGAGCTGGGGTGCCTCCCATTTCTAGAGCCTCGTGAACTAATGTGGCAATGCTTTTGCGTGGCGGTACCAGGTAGACTTAGACAGACAGACGCCAGTCAACCGTTCGATCGAAGGAACTGAAGCTGACCTGAATTCCTGACCTGCCAAAGAGCCTGGTCAACTTCCGCCTGACCATTCACACACCTCAATGGCTGGCTGATGAGAATCAGCCAAAGGTCCAGCGGGACTTCTTAAATAGGCCTATTTGTCCGGGAAGTGGGATGAGTACTTGAAGGTACAGTTGTGTCCAACCATAAGACGCTTATTTTGACTATAAGGAATGAATTTCGAAGATTTCTCAAGCTAGAGGGAGACCTTGTACCAGGGTTGCATGCTCCCACGGCTTAGTTAGCTTTCCCAAGCAGACTTAATTGTAGATACCTATATATGAACAAGGCGCACATCCCAGCCGGTATAAAATGTAGTAGTAACACGTTGACAACGCTCTTCACCACCTCGAAAAATGGAGTTTTAAGTGCTCAATGACCCCAGTAATATTGCCTGAACACTGTTCATTAGTGCCACCCAACTACCACCCAAATAACACCCAGTAATACAACTGAAATTTCACATAAAAACGTCTGTCGTTGGAACACGACGAAACCCTTATCAATTAGGATCAACCGCTCCCGATTCCCTAAAGCTGCCACACTTTACTGTTAAACGTGAGCCACGGATTACATGATCCCTCTCGCTGTCATATTAGCGTTATTACATTAACGGACCGATAATACCCACACAAACGACCCGATCGTAATTCTTATAGAGAGCGCCCCGGAATTATCTCACTGTCTCTTACTACTCGATTTTACAAAGCTGAGTAATCAAAAAAACAAATAACAAGTGGAACAGTAAGTTATAAGTTCTACAAGCTCAAGCGACACTCTCCGTCTTCTTCAATTTTAAGCCCGATGAAACCTGAAAATCTACGGAGTTTGCTTTGCAATCCCGGTTTGACCTAAGGCTTTTTCGAGACCTTGAGTCATGCAGCCACATAAAAACATGAAGTCAAAACCCCCAATCCAAATGATCGGCGGAAGCAGTGTGTGATTTAGCAGCATCCGAAGAGAAAGGTAAAAGCAAGCATTAGCTCGTATATAAAAGCTTTACTAAGATGATGAATATCAAGCACCCATTGGTTGTTTAGAGAATACACTGTACCACTACAAATAAGTTAGTGATCAAGCATAATTTTTTTACTTTCCCGAAAGGCTGTTCTCTTCCACTAGACTGAAATAAAGTGTTTTCGGCTTCGCGGAGTAAGCCGCCTCACCAAGTGTTCTCCACGTACGAAGGACAGCAGAGTAAACTGAAAAAGGATTAATTTCAAATACATGAACCCGCCAGGCTTTCTCGGCTGTTTTTCGTCATCTGTCGCCCAGTCTTCAGTAGCTCGTCAAAACCTTCCAGTAGCAGATGAAAATACTCCTCGGCCGTTAATCCAACCGTGTCCATCGTCGAAATGTAGACCTATTTTTGCTGATTTGTAGCTAGAATTTTATAACACTTCCCTTACTTGAACAAGATCCACAAAGGATATTCACCTAATGATTGAAGACGTCCCACACACCGTAATGTCGTGTTGCTTCTTTTGAACTTGTCGCCCCAGTGTACCATTCGCAGATCTCGGTGGACAGTGAAAGTAGGAGCAGATCGGTTCCAGACGAGCGCAGTCCTTTGAGTTGAATGCTCTCCCGTAGGGAACCTCCTTGGAGTCCTTGATGATTTTGGAATTTCTTCTCTGAGCACAACGCACATGGAAACGTGCCCGTGCACTTCAGTTCCAGTGCGTTAGATGGTAAAACTGGAACCCAGGTAAAACGTTTTCTTCCTTCGGAATGTTTTCAACAGTTCTCAACTTCAGGTGTAGAAAAATATTCGGAGTCTCTGTGCATGTACTCGTTACATAAGTCGACGACGGGCGATTCACCACATTCATCTCTGAGTAAAAAGATAAATACTGCGTCGAAATAATTCTTTTTTCGTGATGTATGCGAGGTAGGAACTGCGATCCCAGTGTCATCAAATGGTACACAAGACTAGGTGCACAGTTAACTTGTTAGATCTGCGCAGAGTTCCTCCGGCAAAAGTTCACTCGCTTGAGAAGTGAATAGATGAGGTGGTATTTCGCGAGTGAAAGCATTTACTTGCTCTCTGAAAAGCCGGCAAAAATGGTGTCATCAAAAATATCTTCTAGTTTATCAGGATCCACTTGTACGTTCACAAATAGTCTGTAACCTCTGCAATGAGAACGGTGCCTCGCCTCCTGAACTGCCTGGTTCTTCGGGGTACGCAGAATCAATAACCACCTGCAATATATGGCTCATCTGACGGCTGCATTCGTTGCCTTATTTTGTAGGCCTCGAAAATTCACCCGAAAAACTGTATACAGGGCTCATCAACTCCCTGATTAGTGACCTCAATCTTGGCATAAAAGATCAATAAACGAGAACGGAGAATAGGTTTACATTTCCTACCCGTTTTACATCTAACCGCAGATGGGCCAATATTGGAAGGTCTTACGGTAACTGCTATTGTGAAAACAAATACTTAAGTTTTTAAATGAATTTCGTCAACAGGTTATCTGCTAACGGAAGGTGTGCAGAGAAGTAACCACTAGAAAGTATGTGCAAAATAACGGACAAGGTTAAAATGTTCAGATTAGGTGTTTCATATAGAAAGCGCTGCAAGTGAACTGGTCCTATATAGAGTTCGAATAGCCGTAGCTTGGTGGCCTCCAAACTCTCCAGATGATATGGCTGTCTTCATTTTTGCGGAAAACAACATAATATCTATCTGCCGCACTCGATGATTAGACACAACAGGTGAGCTGCATCACAAAGTTGTAAATTGCAGTTAAAACCATTCTTCAACAGCAACATGATCCTGTGATTTACGCCTAAGAATACCAGATGCATCGATTTACAAGGGAGTACAGCTATCTTATCAGTAGGCCATTCTTCAAAAGTTGAGGGCACTAAGAGATGGTGCTTAGGATGCACACGCGTGCGAAATAAAGCTTCCTCGCGGACGGAGCTACAGAAATGGAAACGGCAAGCGACCCGAAGAAAAAACGTCTTCACGAACACATTTACCAGTGATAGTATGTTTCTCGACAATGGTTGAGACGCACACGGAAGCACATGATTATGATGTTCAGCGTTACACAGGTATAAAAGTCAAAAGTGTCAGCGATAGAAAACATAGTCAGCGGATCATTCTAATATTGGTTTGCACGGCAATTTTGAGCCGGTTGCGGTTTCGGGCTGGGCGGAGACTCACCGCAGGGATGCCAAAAACGTCGTTATTACATAATGCTAAAGATGCGTTATAAACGAGAATGGTGCAAGTCGTAAAAAGCGGAGGCTTACTGGGATTCTGCGGACGGCGAAAGTACTAAATAGGAAGAAAGAAAAATTATACGGAAGTACACTGGGGGAAATCCATGCATGCGAAGAGAATAGCAAACCATGAAGATGATGCAAACTCTGAATGACGGATCTGCCGGGGTTTAATGAGAGGAATGAGTTACGAAACAGGGAGACGTGAAACTAATTTCATGAATGTGCATTTGGGAACTTTGGTGTGTGTAAAAAGAACAGTAGTCCGTGAGAAGGTGAGCTTAATTTCAGGACCAGCAACCTGTACCATTCAAAGTGAGGAAGCACAACTGGCGGGTACCGGAAAAGCGGAGACTCAATTTCTAGCCGGCCAGGATTCGAGGAAAAATGGACTGTTGCAACGGATCTTAAGTGGAAAATCTTCCCATAAACTTGACCGTTACTATGCTGTTTCACTGAAAAACATATATATTCATATATATTTATACATATGTATATTGACGCATTGCGTCCCAGTGTTATTCAACGTCGTTACTGGTGATGTACAACATCCCATGGGTATGATTTTTCTGAGTGGGGTAAAGGATATGGGTCGGTCAATCAACCAGGTGTGGCAAGATATGACGGACTTAACTGATGACTGGTATATTAGCAGGTTGCGCGTGAACTGTTATTTGTGTTAGCTGCAATGGTGATATCAGCAGGAGGGGCCTTGCGTTAGAAAACGCCAATCGATCTGATAGGCAGTTGGGGGTATTTTCTGCCGCATGGCTTGATTGCAGTCCCAGATGCTATGAAAGGTTCTACTTGGGTCCCTGTCGGTATGAGTCAAGGTGGAATTCCCAGTTATCCAGCGTGGCGGCTGAGTTAGTGGGAGGCGACGAACCTGAAGTAAATAGGGATTGCAGTCTGGACGTGGTTTTAGCTGTTGGTTGTGGTGATATACGACGGCAATAATAACGAACTGGTTGGGTTTGTGTGAATGGGGCAAGGATAAAATTTCATTGAGGCCGTCAGTGGCACCTACTGCACGTTCTGGGTAAAGTAGGCTCGCAGGGATTGAGCTATAACGCTACAGGCTAGCAAAACTGCGTACACCGGTTGGGCATTTGTGCATACATTATAAGGGATTATTGGTTCGTACGTTAGCATGGCATTGTTGGGATACCAATAAAAACCTCAGGCTTTACGGTGAACAGGAATTAGAAATGGTAACCGTCAGTACCATTTGCTTACGCAGGCTGCAGTTCAGCACTGAGGCGGTGGTAGGTTTGGAAGAACAGTATATCAGTGTGCGGGATTGGTACGCTGCTAGCATAGCACTATCTTTGTTGCAGTCTCTTCTGGTATAGTAGTTGTTCTATACTGAATCGTTCCTGGGGATTCTTGAAGAAAACGAAGCTATTATGGTGTCGGTGATGACGCATTGAAGGAAATCGGTCTCGTGCCGAGAAACGTAACCGTAAGTTCGTATATGCTCTTACTCGATGGTGCTGGCGTGCTGAGATTATACTTGGTAATGAGCAAGGATATCTGATGTAGTGGTGATTGCATGGCTACCGTGATATATTTGTCGTCGTTAGCATAGTGCAAAGCAGAATATCACCGATGTGAGGACTAGTTCAGAAAAACGTGTGAGGTGGAGACGGGATGGGGCCAAATGTTCGTCAGGGAAGCGAACTCTAACAGTGTACAGCCAGTGCTCATGGTAGGCGGCATTAGGGCCTGCATTAGGTAGGTAGGTGGCACGATACACATCCATTGGCATCCAGGTCGTGCCTCCCCAAAAGTGATCTATAATTTTAGACGTTTTCATCATTCTCTAGTTTTATCACGGTCAGATATCTGGCTGTCAGAGAAAGCGGAGCTGCTTTTGGCTGGTGACCACAGCTCCCACACGCATAGCGTAGTGGTCAGATGTAACGAATGCATGGGGTACTATGGAAAGCTGTCACATTAACCTTACAGTTTGGTAATCACATAATGGGAACAGGTTCCTCCGGATGCCTTACACTCAATAAGATCTCTCTTAAGAACGAATTTTTACATGCAACCGGAAATCGTTTTCATGAATCTCGTTACCTGAATGATTCACCGCTCCTGGATGTGTTACTGCGCAACAACTGCCGACAAACAAAATACGATCCTTTGGTGGAGGAGGTAGATCTCATTGAGCGTAACCCACAATACGCACCTATTTGTCACTGCGACGGAAGAGAGGATACAAATTCCTTTCGATGCCTAACGCCACCAAATACCACAATGCATAGCCCGAAACTGATATCGCTAATCCACCTAGTGATGAACAACCAGAAGCTGCTACAGAAACTACGGACGCCAATCGATATATCGACAACTTCCATTCAGGAACAACTGGTGTTGATAAAATCGCTACTAAACAACAACGTGCACGTGTTTATTGTTTACCAAGTAGATAAATTTAGCCGATAAAAAATATCCATCCGTCCACTCGATTGTGGGTGCTAACCAATCCAGATTTTCCTGGTCGGGGAGAATGTTATGTATTCTCTAACTGGATGAGTATTATTATCATAACCTTTGTCTGATAAGTTTTCTTGGGTACGTTTCTTTAAATTTTAGCGTATGGAGGGTTTTTAGATGAATAAAGCCTAAATCACTCGGCACTGTTCTTTCTCGATTTCTCGTATTGTCGTATCTGTTGAAACTGTACAATCGTATTTGATTGCATTGCAGACATCATAAGGAATTGGAACTTCCAAGTAAAGTATTACTTACACAGATGATATGGCGCCGATGCCCCCCAAAACCACTCGCCGACAAGTTCTCACTTCCGGAACCGGTCATTTACGAGCTGAAGGTAAGTCAATGCTGGCATTTTACCTGTAAACACTGTATCACTCGTTTGCTAGTTTTGTTACCAGTTAAGGTTCATTTTAAACAGCCGCTTAAAGCAAAATGTTCACTCGCGTTAGGACACAGTTAAGCGGTAAGATCATAGGAATCAAGACGTCGACAACACGTACATAAATATCACGGCAGAATTGTTCAGGTACACTCAATAGAAACGGAAGATGTGGCAGCACAAGATGATATTATGCGACTTTACTTGGATTTTTCTTTTCCGATTTCCGGTAAAAACCATATTAGTTCAGTCATATAATCCGTGTCCACGCCTGACCTTCGCATTTGGCTTGGTCCCTGTATAGTATCTGGGTAGTTTGCGGCAATGATTACCGAGCTTTTTCCCTTAGATTGTAGACGTATGATATTACTTGCTAATTGGGAGCTCATAAAGAGATGCACTAAGTCTGCCTGAATGAATAACTTTTTTGCATGCCTGTACATGAGTGTACTGGAGGGGTATATACCCCATAGCCATAAAGGCCCACTGCACTGCTAGAGTGTGGTATTCATAGCTGAATATACATGGCGATGTCACCTAGACTGGTGATGAAACGTTTGCGATCTAAACGCCAAGCTCAGCGACCAGAACACCACGACAATACTCAGTCAGTTACATGTGAACATTTTGTTGTTCAGCACCCTGGGTGATGTTTCTCTCATTCGACACCTTATTCTTTATTACTCCAAGGTTGCTGGTGGAATGCATATAGCACCTATTTAACTGGAATTGTATGGGGACCCGATATTTATCAAACGGCGTATCATACCATTTGGCTTACGTGACCCAGTTCTCCTCGCTATAAAACCCATGTGTGAAAGAGGCACCATCAGACCAGTTGAATCATCCAGTTGGGCTACTTCCGTTGTAACCCCCTGAATTCAGATGGTAAACCCCACAAACAGGCGGTAATTATCGGCTAACCTTCGACAAAAGACTACTCCAACGCACGTGTACTATCGAAGAACTGGAGGATGTGCTCTATCGTCTTTCAGGTTCCATAGTCTTTTCCAAGATTGACTTCAAGGATGCAAGTTTACAAATACCACTTAATGAAGAATATAGATTGCTGAGTCATCAGTACTTCATTTGGTTTGCATGTGTTACCTGCTATATTCCAACAGTCCCTTGATTTATTCACTGCCGGTTTCTATGAAGTTGAATCCTATCAAGATGATGTTATTGTTTATAACCCATCTAAAGTTACTCACGATTTCCGTCTTTGCTGTTTATTAGAGAAATTTCTCCAGTGCAATATTGCAATCAACCTAAACAAGTGTGCGTTTTGATGTTCCAGTTTTCGTGCCTGGGGCATACCATAAATTTCGATGACATGTCTCCTGATCGAAAACGATTATTGCCCTTAATTGATGTGCCTTCGTCCAATAACACTCACGAACTTCATTCCGTTTTGGGTACAGCACAGTACTATTCTCGGTTCATCCCTGATTTTCCTCAGAAGGCTAGCTGCTTGTTTGACATTCTTCCTGTTGTTTTTCATGGTCTCCAGTTTACGAGCAAACATTGCGTAATCAACTAGCACTTCTGAAGTCGGATGTTGCTCTTAAACCCTTTTCACCGAAGGATCATACCAACGTAATTACTGGTGCACCCCCCACAGACATTGGTACTGTTCTGGGAGAATGTGGTCCACCTGTGGTCTGCAGTTCATGGCGACTCATGAAAACCGAAATGGGTTATTCTCAGATCCATAGGGAGGCACTGGTTGTCTGCTAGAGAGTAAAACGCCTACACAAATAACTGTTTGGTACAAGGTTTACCATCGTCACTGGACAGGAAGCGTTAGTACTTGATTATCGCCCCACACAATCACTAGCAAAGTTATCAACCGCAACGGTTCAGCTGCTTTCAACTTTTCAAGTACCCTATTTCCCGCATAGTCTCTATCTCTGATGGAGGACTGATATCCACCTGCATCGCTTCTCTGACAGGTTTATTTGGAAGGTCCACCTTTGAAGTGGACCAACTAAATTCGTGCCCTAAAGTGCTCCGCCCAACGCTCCAGACGGCGTCCCTGAGAATGAATCAGTGAGCCGTCGAAATACCTAATAAACTCACTTACCCCGGGCTTCTGTGAACCGGAATCTCCAATCAGACGGAAGAGGTTGCGAGTATTGCCAACGGACGCAGACTTTTCCATTTCCCTACATTTCCCAATCCACCATTGCTCGCGGTCATTTCTCGGGCTCCTATTTAGTTGGCGTCTCAGGGATTTACGCACATCATTCAATGTGGCATCCGGAGGTAAGGATCTGCGAGCATCCTACAGAGCAAATGATGCCAAAGAGATCCATCGTTTGTGGGACCCACTTGACCAGAGTCCTGGGTGGTATTAGACGCGACACATGGTTCTCTTGATCTGTTGCCATCGTTCACCCAAGTCCTGGACATCCGCCTGCATAGATAATTGTGTAGACAGCTTCGTCTGGATATCATATCGCCGGTTATCATCCAGAAGCAACGGCGCGGGATGCGTGGTATTTACTTTGGTGCGACCATGGACGAGACGTAAACAGAAGCGAGCACGTACCAAGGCGTCATCTGAGTCCACAAGCGTAAACCAAAATGAACGACAGTTTTCGACTGATCCACGCCAGCGGTGACTAATCACAATATGGTCAATCTGAGTCCAACGTTGTCAAGACGTAGAAAGATCCCATGTCAATTTATGCCGCTTCTTATGGCAAAACTTCTTACCTGCCAGAAACAATCTGTGGTCGGAGCACAGCTCGATGAGACAAACATCGTTGTCAGTGCGATCGGCTGGGATAGCAGACGGGCCTCCAAAGTGCCCTTCGGAATCTCCCAAACGGCCAACTTGGGCGTTGAAGTCCCCAGCAATGACCATCACATCTGTTGAACGCAGGCCTTGAAGCAGCTGATAAAAATCGTGGTAGAATTCGTCCATGGTCTCAGAGAAAATGCAGTCAGTCAGCGCATACACAGACACGACGAACAAACATCGACGCTTCAGTTTGTTGTTGTTGACACGAACAGAACCGTCCGAACGAACTGCACAATAACGACAGCTGACTGGAATCCAGTCTAGCAGTGCACGCTCAGCTTTCATGCTCAAAGCAATCCCAACGCCAGCCTGACCACGAGCTCTAGACACCGAATCACACGACACGCGAAGAGTGAAGCGAAAGACTGAGGTTTTATCTGACGTGCAAAGCGTGATCACAGAAGTGGGGTCTTGTGTGCATGTTTTGGAGACAGCATAGATCAATTTCAAAGGTTATTCCCAACAGTGCAGTGGGCCGTTTTGGCCACGGAATGTGCACTCATGCGTAAGCATGTGATTATATGGTATAATATAATATTATATATATATATATATATATATATATATATATATTATTGAATGAACTTAAAGCCAAGCAAGGTGCCAACACAACAGTTACAAGAGAAGGAATTTAACAGAACACAACAGGCAATTATAAAAAAGATGTGATTTTCTCACTACTGTCACCGTACACTTCTTGATAGTTTTGCCACTGTTTGTAGAAACGACATTTTGTGATTATGGCACCCCAGCGTTCAACAGAAAGATCGCACAGCATTTGTGTCGCTGAATCCTATTCTGAATAAAGCCCCAACGTCTTTAACCAACGACAATCTTCATCCCTTGGACCCCAACCAGGAAGGTGGAAAGCACCAACCGACGTCATTGCTGGTGCCAGCTTCCTCATACCTCTACACCAAGTCAAAGCCTGACCGCAGCGTTGCTACTTCCAACCTTACCTAGCATGTGCGAATAGAGCGCGGAAAGGAAAACGGTGGGTGGGTATTCGCAAAACATCTCCAAGTCATCGCAAGCGATGTAGAGCAATGAACTCAGACAGCGGCTATTCGCGCCCAACACACGTCAACGAACCTCATCATCATAATCATCATCATCATCATCATCGTACAGCGTTAAGCAGTAGGGCAAGCCTCACTGACCACTGCCTTTCTCACCATGTTGCACGCTGAATTAGAAAGTATGAATACACAAGATGGACAGGGACTGGACCAACATGAGTGGAAAAAGAAAAGAATGCCCTAGTAGCCAACGCACGAACCTCATCACTGCTCACTGGACGCTCCCATCAGACGCCAGCACCGCTTTGGATACATCAATGGGCAAATACGGAAAGCCGCCGAGCATCCACAATGCAGAGTGGCCACATCTCGCAACAGAAAAGTAAAACACTACGGACCGTGGGATTATACAATAGTCCCGTAACAAAGAGCCGGATGTCACAGCGGCGCCACAATTCGACGAAAGCTGCTTTAGCTCCCGCCATTCGTGATGTGATCTACTCTCCAGCACCACCTCCAGCTGTATTCATGTTCACGAGGAACTTGGAATTATCGACTAATTCACCACGAGGAGTGATTGCAGGCGGAGGCTTCTGCAAATCTTGTAAAATTAGTTTGCCCTTGAAAGGCGCAAAGCACGAACCATATCTGAATGCCTCAATCACCAAGCGGTTGACAACGTGTTACACTGCTCGTATGCTGTCACCGAGCAAGGGGATATTATCGCCATATTCGAAGTCGAAAACTTTGTCCCCGGAAGTAGCTAAATTCCATCGTTTGGAAAACCGGACAAGGTGCTCCATCGAAAATCCTCCGTGGCAAAATTGGAAAGAAATGGGGATACCGGATCAACTCGTCGTACTCCACTAGGAATCAGATGCCGGAAAACCCAAACCCGACCTGAGATGTGACGAAACGATGCTTTCAGTGTCGAATTACCCCTCCGCCGATTATACCGTCCTAATCAAAATTGGATACCCGCTTTTCATAGGTTTCTTAGAATCATGAGTTCGTTTTTTCCTGCAGGAAAATGATAAACATCAATTTGGACTGCACGAAAGCGTAAATTCATCTGGACTCGACTCGAATTCCGTTAGGACTTTGGACATACTAATCAGATCACAGCAGAGGACTGGCGGCCTATTTCGATACCGAATGTGCATTAAATTCATTGTCATGGCAGTAGAGATGAGAAAACCAGGTAGAATATAGGCGTTTTTCAGTGCATTTAGCAGGTATACATTGTTTAAAACCACAGCTGACTAGACCAACAATCATTACTCAAGCCAAATGTAATACTGAGCACTGAGAATCAAAAATTTAAAATTAGAAACTCGCCAAACAGCTAAATTCAAGACTAGACATTTCGAAGTCACGATGTCTACACGGCTTTTGGATAGCCAATAGCAGATTGGTACAGTATAGTACCTGAGATAACAAAGCAATGAACTGAAGCGAATCGACTAATATCCATTAGCTAAAGAGGTAAAGGAGAATAAAATTAAAGTCACTTTAAATAGAAGAGTAAGAAGTCGTACTCTATGAAAGGAACACTCCAACTGCATCGAAAGATGAGGATGTAGCCTACTAGTATTCAGAAATACACGAAGTACGCTCATTATTTGTAATGACGACCCGTTTTTGATCCCGTTATATAAACGACCAAATGTACCAGGAGGATGGTGGCCGTCAGAGATCCGTAGGTTATTCAAAGGGCAATAGCTCCATGTATCCAAGTGCTAAAACGAGCTAAAATACAATATTCACTCGTAAACGCAAGATACTTACATATATCATAGAATATATACTTCTTTTCATCCCTCAAACCTTCTTCCAGTGTAATCCCATGGACAAACAGGCACAGACAAAGCAGCAAAGCTGCGCGCAGGATGGCCTCCACCGCCATAACCTTGAAGTCCGAAAACCGCCCTACTTGGTAACCTAGATGAGTTCACTTTAGGCAATTCGGTTCAGTTCAGGTAAGGTCAAGTCATGTCAGGTTAGATCAGGTCAGGTTCCACAGAACTGATAATGGCCGGGGCAAATCGAGCTTCCAGAATTCTTTCAGTGGTATGCACTAAGATCGGCACCCACTACTGCGACTTCGGTGATTCCTTCCAGATTCAGTTCAGTTCAGTTCAGTTCAGTTTTCACAGGACAGGTAATGGCCACGGTCAATCGAGCGTCCAGAACTCCTTTGATGGTATGCACACCAGTTATGCAGCCACCACTGCCGAGTTTATTGCGTTGAATCCCCGCTAAATATCGAAGGGAAACGGAAAACCTCATCGCACATCAACTGCGAGAGACAATATGAATCGTGAGTGTTTGCTGAGACAGTATGCAATGGGCGAAAACGTCGATTAAGACATACTTCAGAAAGACCATAATGCTAGTGGTCATCAATCTAGTGAACATACTCAACGCTCACTACGAGGAAATATCTCGTACCACTTGCGACCTGGGGCACCTTTAAAGGAATGGACAGTCTGCAGGTCTGTCATTCCAACAGGCAGACCGTTCCAACTGTTCACTACTCTGTTGCTGAAGAAGTGCGATTCAGCCATCAACCTTGCTCGGGCTTTTATCAGCTTCTTTTCGTGTCCCTCGTTCTGGAATGCACGACCACTTGGAATAGACTATTTGGTCTAAAGCCAGAAAAGCCCTTCATTACCTTGAACTTTCCCATGAGATCCCCTCGAATTCTCCTCCTTTCCAACGAGAAAAGATTCAGATCACAGAGTCTCTGCTCATACGTCTTACCCCTCTGTCCTTCAGCCATTCGCGTGGCGAGACGTTGGACGTTCTCCGGGCAAGCAGCGTGCTTTTTGTAGAAGGGTGACCAAGCCTGCACGCTACCTTCTAAGTGAGGTCGTACTATAGCCATGTAAATAGGCACAAATATCTTCGGCTGCCGGCAAGACAAAGCTGATCGCAGTCTAAAGAGCTCCCCACGAGCCTTGTGTGCAGCAGCGTTGCACTGCCCCGACCATTTGAAGTCACTATTCACGATGGCCCCAAAGTCTTTAGTCCTACTGACTGCCTCTATGGTGAACAGCACCTGGTCGCGAGCGACAGTTATGCTCTCTGTTGCCCCTGACAACGAATGGCTTTTTTGAGCGTTTAGAGGTAAGTCCCATTTGTATGCCCAGTCCAGGGCGGTACCTATTTCCCTGCCCAAGTCCACCCTACCCTCAGATCCAACAATCTTCACATCACCCACAAAAATAAAGCTAGGCGATTCAAGGGCGGATGCCAGGTCATAAATAAGCAAGGATAGCGCCGGGCCTAGGACAGATTCCCGAGTTACACCACTGATGACATTCACCGAACTGGAGCATCTGTCCCCTACTTTGACGCAAAACGTCCTGTGGGAGAAGAAGTCCGCCAGCCACCTACGTAGTGGCCAACCTGTACCGAAGGTCCCCACCTTGTATAGCAAACGACGATGAATAACGAAGTCGAACGCTTTGCTAAAGTCGATATAACCTACCTCAACTTGTTTGCCTTCTTCCAGTCGTCGAGTTACTTGATCTAGAAGGCACAAGAGATTAGTAGGACAAGATCTATTTTTTAAGAATCCATGATGGGCCGGACTTGGCATGCAGTGCTCCAGTGAGTGCTGGCAGGTGTTGGCACGAATGACCTTCTCGAAGACTTTACGTAGAATGCAATTTAGGCTGTAGTTCTGCTGTCTGTAGTTCTGCACAGCCGACTTAGGTCCACTCTTATGTATGGCCACGACTGCCGCGACTTTCCACTCCTGGGGCAGCTTACTGTGATCCAACGTGGACCTATGCAGCCTGCATACCGATGGAGCCATGATATCCGCCAACGAATTGATGATGGCTGGGTGGACGCCATCTGGGCCCGCTGACTTGTGGCTATTTAAGTCATGCATGTTCTTACGCACGCTCTCCTCTGAGAGGTTTAACTCGCTTAACTGCGGAGGAGGATGCACAAAGGCCAGACCGACTCGTATCCGTCTATCTATTCTGTGTACGCTATCGAAGTACTCCCCCAAAGGCGTCTGCTTTGCCCTGGTCATCAGCCACAACACCGTGGTCCCCAGAGGATGGTGGACCTACGGCATTCTTTTTTGATCCTTTCGACTGCACATCGATGAAGAATTTTTCGGCTGTTGTCGTACGCAGCGGGCCAATCTGAGCTCAAATTCTCGCTTGGAAGTTCGCAGATGGCTTACAATCTCGTTTCTAAGCTTTGTATAGCGGTTGCATGCTAGCCGACTGCCGGAAGCATTGTACTGGTTCCAGCCGCGGTTTTTACGTCTGATGGCCTTGGTTATTGCAGCCTCCCACCACATGAGTTTGCCCCCCTCTCTCCTTCGTTTCAAGGGCGCGAGCTCTTACTGTAGGACAATCAGGGATCTCTTTACGATCTGCCGGCGCTCCTTGACAGTGTCTCCCTCCACAGTTTCCCAGGTCAAACCCATCGACCTTTTACGAAGCCTATCTACGTCCATCCTACCGAAATTTCTAACCGGATTCGAGGGTACCTTGGGTTGCCGGATACATAGGGCGGTTTGGAGACACAAGTGGTCATTCTTGCCCTGCGCTGCACAGTAATGCAGTCAAGACACATCGTTGGGGGTTTCGTCATTGCTAGATCCAGCAAGGATGGAGCGCACCCAGTCCTATACCTGGTATTTCTCTTAGTATGCTGGTGCAACGCATTGGCATGCATTCATTCCAAGTAGGTTTGCTTCCCCGATCTTGGCACGCAGACCTAAACCGTCCAGTCGATGTGCGGAAGATTGAAGTCACCCACTATAAGGGTCTTAAGTGCGTCCTTAACTAGTTCAGTCAAAGTTCACAGTAAACGAACATCCTCGTAGCGGTTTGTACTTGGAACCCTGCGGACACGGACAATGTTGACCCTTCTGCCTGGAAGAATGGTCGTAACTGGGCACAACTGGATGTTGCGAGTGCATGTCTTGGTCTGAGACTCAGGGTGGTTTAGACCTGACCTAATGAGGGTGGCTACTCCTCCACCAAGGTGACCGTGTTCTCCACCCGGCCTATAGACGGAAAAACCGTTACTTATTAGTCCTGGCACATGGCCTCCTTTGGAAAGCCGTAACATTTCACATGATTTATCGATTGTTCGATACACTTCGATCCGATCTCAGTTCTGACACATTAATCCCTATCACCGAAAGGAAAAAGAAGTGGACCTAAAGCTCACCTTTGATGCATACCGTTGGTTACCTCCGCTGCGCTTTACCTGTAGGTTCCCACTCCAACATGAAACGTCCTGTTTTTCAGGAGGGCTGGCATTCACTTGTGTACTTGCCCTTTATCCCAAAAGTCTTCATTTTCCCCATCAATAGGCGATGGTTGACTAAATCACAAGCCTTTTTGTGGTCTGGGTAGCAAACTTTGACCATCCTTCCCTTTTCGGGCTGGTTTATGACTTCGTCCAGGAATACTATAATGCTTGAAAGGCAGGATTTGACCTTCGAAACCCGTGCTCTGCATTACAGCGCAAATTGTGGCCTGGTAGGTGTTTACACGTGCGATCCCCTACCAGTCGTTCTGAACACTTGCGGAAGACGCAGTTAAGGCTTACAAGACGGTGGTTTTCTTTATCCATCGGTGACCCTTCCCTATGGATAGCCTCAACTGTAGCTAACTTCTAGTCCAACAACAAGCCTCATTGGCTAAGTGTGGCGCAGTATAGACGGCAGAATGTCCACTGGCCATGTCTGCCAATAGCTGTAGGACAGCTGGGTGTATACCATCAGGCCCCCGCTGACTTGTGTATGTTAAGTCCTTCCAATAATTTCTCTGCCTGCCGTTCCCCAATTCGCTGGCTTGGAAAGATAAGAGCAACCACTTGTGTTTTGGTCCATGTTCGTTGTCCCCCACCGCGTGAAATTCAGGTTGTCTCGTTTTTTTTGCTTATGCCACTGTTTAGACTTGTAGCTGTGTCCACCCTAGTATATACCACCTAATAACCTGAAGCCGTGACCTAGTTGTGTAAACAACTGCGGCACACCACCGTGCAGACGCTAGTACTTATCGCGAGTTGGAGTTATAGAATAAATTGATTATTCCCTGCTCTAATTCCATTTAATTACATTCTACATGGCTTATCTGGCAGATCTCCCCTGATTCTCGCCACAGTAAGATCTATCTAGCGTTTTCACACCCCTTCGCTATAACCCAACTCCTACCTTATTTTTGCTACGCATCCACCGGTGCACCTTCTGAAGTTTCTGTCCCACTGTGCCTCAATTCATTTGTTTTTTTGCCATAAAAGCGCATTTTCGTTCCACCCGGTCCACCGACCCCATACTTACAATATACTCTCCCGCAAAACCTGCTGTTGTGTTCCAACCAACAGCTAAGTACCTAACTTATCCTGTGAGGTTCAACCTGTGCACGCCACACAGCAAAATTTCTTCTATCTCACTATTCCTCATCGTCCCAAGTCTCCTAATCCTAATTGTATTTATACCCAAATGGTCACGAAATAGTCCCTAGGTCGACCCCGTGTGATCCCCAAAACGACCCCAAAGTGACCCCACTGAAACAAGAAAGGGTCGGTTTGGGGGCGTTTTTCGGCCGACCACGCAAAAAACTCTCCGATATTTGTGTACCTTCTGCATTACATTATAAACTCAATTTCCCGTACCTATTTTTATAGCACTACACAAACGACCCCAGAACGAACGATACTAGTCCGGTGCGTCAAATAACTAAACGGAAACGTCTCATTTCATCGCTTCCATTTCTCACTCCCCAAGGTACCTTTACCACCTTGGAAATCATTTCCTTGCCAATAACTACGAGTTGCATTTCCAGTACTGATTTCGGAAGAAAAAAGGACAATAATTTTGACGCAAGAAACATGTATTGATGGGTAAATTGTACAGTGGTGGAAGGGATTTACAATATATACCGAGTTTTTTCGTTCGTACTCGGTAGTCGCATGAGAACTGTTCGCTGGAATTGCTGTTTTCCAATGCCTGAAATAGGAAGAGAGACAATTCCAATTAGTCTCTTATTGTAAAACAAAGTGCAGTGGGCGAAACTTTAACATCTTTATGAACTAGGAATCGAAATACTTTTACTGAGAATATGAAAATCATTGAGGCTCAAACTGGAATATCGTGCTGTATGGAAATGGAAAATATCGCAATAGATGCATAGCTTGATATAAGATAACGCCTTAGGAAATATATCGTAAATGGAAGTCACTCACGTCGTACGTATTGCACTAAGTGCCGACGTCGCGATACAGTTCATACCGACTCTCTTGATGACTAGCTCTACTCCTTTGTAAGCAACGACGCATTTTCTCTCGGATGAGCTGCGTTGTGGCGCCAGGGTAGTTCTTCCGTCACACAGCGTCTATAGCAATATGAATTCAAAATCTCATACTCACCTATCAAAAGAGAACAAACTTTTGTTCCCGCCAAGGCAGGTCTTCCGTGTGCACCCCTCATGTTTACCTGCGCGGGAACTTTTATCGTCATCAGCTGACGCATCATATCCCTTGTGCAATCTCCAAAGTTGGTACCGGAAACTTTCTGCAAAAAATGTGGCCTGAATAATAAGAAAAGGTCTATCTCTCACCACTTGCTCGTAGTAGCTTTCATTTTTCAAGCTTTCATTCAGAGACGCGAGGTCATCAACACTGTCTACGGGGATCCCCCATTGGGACACGATCTTTGAAGTTGAATTCGCATTTTGCCTCTTCAATTCGTTGACTTTGTGGTTCAACTCCGGAATATCTTTCTTCATTGAAGCTAAGAATGCTGGCGTGAGCTAATAAGGATTTAGTGAAGCTGCTATTACACAATATTCTCACCGTAACTGGCTTCCTTGATAAGAGGACTGGGCTTCTCACGAGATTTGGAAGCGGATGGCTTTTCCTCCACCGTACGGCTTGTTGATGCCATGGGACTCACCGTTGGGGTGGGAGTCCAAGGTCTCCCGAAGGTTGGACAACTACATGATTTGTGAGAATACAGCGATGGTACTTGAGCCATGGTCGCTGGCACATTAAGATTTGGGTCCAGTGACTTCAACGGGGTACGCGGGAGGCAAATTGACTGGTCTTCTAAGCAAGGTGGCTCGGGAGACCATAGTTTCTTACTGGCCCGTGCTGACGGCTCCAGATCATCACTGTCACATTTCGAAAAATATACGGGTTTACTGAAAGTATATCCCCATTAGCAATTAAACACATACTGTGGTCGTTTCCCACAACGTTCCATGGGCAGCGTCGCATCCGTGGATGGTAAGTCGGACATATCCTCTAGTATCCGCTGCAACTTCACAGCCTGTTGATAGTGATCTACAAAAGGAAACTGAATGATAGTCACGTTCTCTTGCCGATGGCTTTATGAACCCTCACTTCATATGACTTTGAGTTGACCGGTGGCGGATGACCATCGCGTACTAAGCGCTCCGCACTAGAAGCGCCGACAGAAGGCCACAGCGTGCTCTGACCCCACCATCCAGAGGCCATTAACAACAGCAACCGTGTTTTCTCCCACAAACTCCACTACTGTGAACATCTAAAATGTAAAGGTTTGTCACAGTCTATTTTACTTACTACCTTTATGAACGCCAGATTTGCACAATAGGATAAAATACCAGGTGTTTGCGGTATGGAATCAATAGCTCTTTACACCGTATGTCGTTACGGTTACAGGAGCGAATTTCCTCAGATGGCCGTTCACAAAGGTATATGTTGAGATTCACAGACGAAATGGGATTAGTGAAAACATTTCCATTCCTTCTGAAATAACGGTACTTCACAGTGTTGTCACTGATGTCAACGATTATCGCCGGTTGGTTATCAATCAGAACACAGTTCTTCGGCGGTTCCGAGGCATAAACCGTGTTCTGCAGACGGAACGTCTTCCCATGCAGCCCACGTTTGGTGACAGAAGAAGATAGATTGTCATACCAAAATTGAATGTTGGCATGCATTATCGCTTCCGTAGAACGTTCCATCGTCCTACGAAAAATTTGTTCCGCGGCCATGTTTCGACTAGTGACACACTGCCTTATAGTTTGCATGTATGACTCGAAGGGAAACGCCGAGAATGAATCCAAAGAGCGGTGAATCTTCACATCTTCACATATATGCACCCAAGCGTGAACATTGAAAACCGCCTTAGTCTCACCGTACAACTTCACGAAGTCCTGCACCATCAAGCAGCAGTGATTGTGGATAAAGTTTACGCAGTGAGAACGCCACTTATCACTGCACAGTATGTAGGCACAAATCGAGAAGCTGAGAAAGTTGGAGTAGTTCTCAACAGGCAGCACATCTTTCATAACAACCGGTCCGATGTACAACAAGAACTGCCTGTACTCGGATGCCTTCCAGTACTCTAGCTCATCCAGCGTTCGGCAAACTCGTGGAAAATCACAAGGGATACATTTTTGAACTATCCGAAAATGTTCGTTCAGGCGTGCCAATGACTGAGCCGATAGGAGAGCTCTCCTTGGTTTGCCAAACTGACGCCATACAAGAAGGGTTCGCTTCATTATCCCAAGACAACATGTGCATGCAGTCCGTTGGGAACGTATTTATCATATCAATTGACAAACCCTCGAAGGGCGAATCCCCGGTGTGGTGGTCCGGTTGTCTTCGGCAACGGTAGTCAACGTCAGCCCTTGCTTTTCCTGGGTTGCCTAAGAACACCAGTCGTCGACCAATGCTACTGCCTCGTTGGGTACACCGTGGGCAACTGAAATAGCCACTATGGTACTTTATTTGTTTTATCAAGGCTTTAGCTGGGGCATCAGCTATAACGCTAGACAAAACTACACGGAAACGTCTGCATGCACTTCGAACTTAAATGCCCTGAGTGAGCAGAGATTTCAGTTCTCGAACGCAATCATCCAAGTATTCCATCACATTTGCGGGTTTCGTCATCCCACAGTAGAGACCCACCATAAACACCCGTGATAACGGTTTGAGCACATTGCCTAGAATAGGCCACAGCTGCTGAGATGACCCACGAAACAAAGTCAGACCGTCTACATGCAGCTGAATAGCTATCTCATCGGTCGTGTGCATTGCACTGGAATCCATTGCACGCTGCAAACATTCGTCGAGCCCAAAGTGCACGTATTTACCGTTACCTACGGACTTCTTTGGTGTTTGACGTGGTGATCCCAACAACGTTCGTGGATCTGTCGGCAAATCCGGGAGAACCTGCCTGAATACACGAAGCATGGTTCTCACATTCGCCATTGAGAGACGCATTTGTATGGCTGCCTGTCGTGCAACAGAACGTGCCGAAGGTCTTGGAATTAAGTCTGAACTAATGGGTGGAGTAAGTAGACAAAACAACGAACCGTCATTCTTCACATTTGTGCTTTCAGCAGGGATTTCTGGGATACCTTCTTTTAACAAAGGTCTATGCTTTAAGCAGTCAAGTCACATGAGGCATGAAAAGCATGTGCAAACCACGAGTTCTCTTCGTCTTCACTGGCTTGTGGGTCTTTGCATCATCTCCAGCGTTCCTTAATATCTTACTAGGGGAATAATTTGATCAGAGTACCCATTAAAGCTTGTAGAAATGTCCCGTGCACCGACATCGGTCGGCTGATGGACAGCATCAGGCTCAACCTGGCAGTCGCTATTTATTTCCCCGGATGATGACATCCTCACCAAATTGTCTGGTTTATGTGGCCATTAGGGTTCATAAAGCGTGAAAAACATTACCATTTACAGCGTTTAACCAATTGTCAAAATCCGAGGCTTCCAAAGTTTCGGCTGTGGAATAGGCGGCCCTGACGGAAGCTTTTTGACGTCGCCAGATGGTAGTTCTCGATCACCCGGGAACTGGCACCTGCTTACGGCGGTGTCGTCTAATTTTGTGCAATGATAGCTACCAGATATGGTTCGAATTTAAAGGGCATACAGCAGTACATAAAGCGTATCTCGTGAATAATTGCAAAAATCTACTAGTCACTTGAAAAAATTAATACCTTCCATCAAACATGACAACGAATACAGCCATTCCGTTAATTAGTCAATACTGAGCTAATAAGGAATAGACGGACACTGCAGTAATCAATAAACATGTAGGCGATATTTATTGACTGAAATAACAGCATAAACGTGACACAAAACGTCGTTGCTGACGAAAGTGAAGACTCGGTACAGAACGACTTAAGGCTAGCGTGTAACCTTCGACGGATCACGTGACAGAACGGCGCACCTCAGTAAAACAAAAAAAGCGAAAAACGTCAGTGACGGTGTTTCATAAAGAAGCATGCTCGAGTTGTCGAAAAAAAGGTACTCATTTGTGGTGGTACATTTGGGTGCTTATAAGCTTGAAAAATCAAGACAACCACCGGGAAATGATAAAATGCAGCTAAACAATAAAGTGCGTATATCTCCAAAACCATGATGTTTATGGGGATAAAACTTCACAGTTGGCCATTTCAGGCCTCATTAGTACAATTGCCGAACTTATTTATCATAAAAATGGGATTTTGAAGAACAGTCCCGGAAGGTACCGTTTGGGGGCGTTTTCTCGACCCCTTGTGCTGACTGGGTAGCGGGTCATATAGCTTACTGCCCGTGCCACATTGCCGCATAGGTCTCATCTAGACCTTCGCGCACATAGCACCCAGGCACACTCCTGGTCTGCTCAGACCTTTGGCCTGTCTCTGTCTAGTTGACCGATTTCCTGCTACCTTTTCACCTCCGTCATATATTCCTACTTATCATGCTATCCCGGTCCAAAACCAGTACTCGGAAAATCCGTATCGCTAAAGCTGGCAAATCCAAATACACCCAACCCCTCCCAAGAACCAGGCCGTGCTCTGTCACCTTCGTTAACGTCGACGGTGAGGCTTCTACTAGTCCTAATGGCCTTAAGCAGAGTTTCGTCGAACTTAGTAACAAGGTCGAGCTGTTTGGTGAAATCCTTTCAAAGGTTTCACCCCTGGCTACGCTCCTTGACACTGTAGCCGCTACATCGCCCAAGAACTTGGTTTCGGTGGGACACCTCCTCGACTCCGTGTCTACTGAAATATACCACGGCATTGCCAACTCCAAGAAAGCAGTGGTTTTTAATGTTCCACACGGCTTACCACTTTCCTTGGCGAAAAACAACATACTAAGTTCGTGCAACATGGCTCACTATAGATGCCACTGCAGGAGGCTACGTAAAAAGTCCCAGCGACATAGTTGCCCCTGCTATTCCAATTCACGGACGACCTAACAGCTACAGAGTTCATTAGCAACAAGTCGACAATTGTTGCCCTTTCGCCGTATAAGGACATCAAGATATTCTCCGATAAAACCCTCCTCCAACGGGAAATACTTCGTTCGCCGAGAAGTAACCCCGCCTTTCCCATGCAGACTGACCCCGCTGTAACCGACATGAAGGCTACCCAATGCCCCTCTGTCAAGAAGTCAAAGGCGAGCCCAGCGCCTCACCTTGCCTGCCTGCAAACTGTCGACTTAGATATGTCTAACTCCCCACCCCCGGTTCCGCTTCCACTCAATCGCTCTTTTTCACCATCTCTCCCAGTAACCTCTGCTGGCAGTAGCTCTGGCTCCCAGACCACAGGCCTCAAGCAGCACTCCGCTTCAGTATTAAAGCCGCGCTCCCCCATCATAGTCTCTGAGCCAAGACAAGACCCTGGTACAACCATCAGCTTCCGCCGTACTACTTCCAATCCGTCCTCGTAGCCGTTGACAAGTGTTGTCACCCGCCGCTCTCGCTCTAACGACTCTGCCAACTACCCACCAGCTTCTAGCTTAGCCGCGACACTTCGTTTCTATCCTCAAAAGTGCCGCTTTAATCCCCCCATAAGCATACCTGGTACTCCTACCAGGTCCGCACTTGCCCAACTAATCACCCCACACATTACCCCCCCCCCACTCTCAATCGGCTTCTGCTTATAGCGTACTCTCGGATCCTCCAGGTGATAACCAACTGGGCCACCATCCGGATTCGTCTAACTCCATCGTCCCTATATGCAGGAGTGACCTTCAGGGCCTTGCCAGTGCCACTCACCCTTCCATTGCCTCGCACCCCCTTCCACTGTTTTTCCCTCTTTCTGATCGCATGGGTCACACCAACCCCCATCTCCGTTGCTACCGTATATCCCTCCCTGCCCCCCAGACACCAACCCTCCATACTATAGCCCCAGCATGCCTCCGCTGTCCCCCCCCTGCCCACCTCCACCAACCCTCATATAACCCTGAAGTACCACGTACATACCCTAGCAGATACTCTGGGTTCGTACCTGTATCCCGCCTCCTCGCCCCACCTCCCCACTTACCGGCTCCCCTGCCCCTCATGAGCCTCCAAACCTTTCCAAATTTCGCCGCTCCCTTCCCACCCCCACCCCACACTACGTCCCAGTTACTCTCTCAAATGCCTCCACCCCCATGCCGACCTACCGGCCTTATACCGACTCTGCCCAACAGGTACGTTACCTGTAGTCAAGATCTCGTTTTTTTTCCTGAATGGTGCCCTCCGCACCCGTGGCCATACTGCTAGTCACCCTATGGACCATATCGATAAACTTTCACAGACTCATATCACTGATCGCTCCCCACTCGATGTCATGCCACTTAGCACCTTATACCACGCACTCCCCCCTGTCCACCCCGCTTCGACAGATATTCCTAACCCCTCACTGCCATATGGTGCCCCCTCCCTCTGCACCGTGTGACACCTCTCCGGCCCACATCAGCGGTGTGCTGCACACCCACCGCATTGATCACCCACAGCGATCGGCGGCGCCTAATGCTAAAGCTTCTCCTACTTTCCGTCCCCCACCCAACACTGCTGCCCTCCCTCTTCTACTGACGCTCTATCCCCAATGAGACCCAACTCCTGTCGCCACAGCGATCCCAATAGTCTTGCATCTGGCATCCGTGCTTTGCGCACATCGACACTGAACTCATTCCTACTAGTTCTTATTAACGCTCGCTCAATAATTAGAAACATATCGCACCTGCGATCTTTCGCATATAAGTCAAACGCTGACAATATACTAGTAATTGAATCCTGGCTGTCAGATGATGCTTTGTTTGACCTTGTTCGCATAGCTGGGTATCAATGCTTCTCGAACATCCGCCAGTCCAGGCGTGGAGGGAGCTGTACAGCCTTTGTCAAATGCACCATCCACGCTAGTGTTATCGACCACTCCCCCCCTCTTCTGTTTACTGAGGATTCGTTATGGCTATCCATTCACGCCTCAGACCAGAACCTCATCCCTGGCTGCGTCTACGTCCCCCCGGGTCTGGAGCCTGCAAAAATTGACCCTGCTGTGGAAGTCTTTAATGGTGCGCTTGACTACCCTGCCAGTGAAAAAATTATTGCGGGTGACTTTACCTTTCCTTCAATTTGCCGGTCCTCCTATACTAGCCCTCCCGGCCTCCCCACCTTCTTTCCCTGTGTCCTTCTTGGCGGATGGACCCAGCATGTCTCCTGCCTTTCTAGGGGGAACAACATCTTGGACCTAGTATTCTCCATTGATGTTCCTGATATAATCACCCAGACTACCGATCACTTCCCGGGCAGTGACCACCGTATTGTCAGGTGCACGTTCAGCTGCTTCAGCTGTTCTCATCCGATGCAATCCTCTTCCCCTTTTCTGACTTCCTACCGTTCCTGTAACTGGCCCCTAGTGCCAATGATAATCCGCTCCCTTAACTGGGACACATTTTTTCTTTCATCCGATCCCCTCACTGTTATGAACTCTCTCTACTCCAACCTCCTACACTGCCTAAATACCGCCAACCCATGTGCCGATCCACGCCCTAGGTCCAGCAGCTCACGCCTGTAACTCTTAGAGCGTAAGCTGTCTAAGCTGCAACTTACCTTCGTTAGATCACACGACTTTACAACTTTCCTGCGCATAAACCAGCTACAACTGAGGCTGATTTGCATGGACGGTTCGCATCTGAGAGGACAAGAGGCCATCGCCCTAGCACACCTAAACAAAACTGGCTACCTGTCCAACCTGCTTAGTAAAAGGTCCAATCAGTCCAAACATACCTCGCCCAAGTTCCTCATCTGCGGCTCATCTACCGCCAATACTCCAGCATCTATTTCTAAGGCCTTCAATGAGCATTTTTCTTCCTCCCTTATAAGCTGTCCTGGTATTCCCTCTCCTACAATCCACCCTTGCACCTCTGCCTCTCTTTCATAGATCCCCCCACCCATCTGGAAATCAAAAAATCAGTTTCCTCTATTAAACCTTCCTCGAAACCGGGACCAAATGATCTCCCACCGGCCCTCCTCCGTTTCGGTGGTCCTGACCTCCCTTTATTGTTACTTAATATGTATACCACCTCCATGCTTCACAGTTTCGTCCCACCTCAATGGATGTCCTCTGTTATAGTTCCGCGCTTCAAAAAGGGCGCATTACACGACCCATATAACGATCGGTCCATTATTCACACCCCAGTAGTCTGCAAAATTATGGAGAGAATTATCAAAAAACACACTGTCCAGTACCTCTTATCTAACGACCTGCTGAACTCTGGTCAGCATGGTTTCTTGAACTCCCGTTCCTGCTCTTCCTGCCAGCTTGACCTTCTCAATGTCCTATCGTCTGCTGCCGAGGCCGGCAACTCTGTACTTGTCCTGTACCTCGACATGTCTAAGGCTTTTGACCGTGTTCCCCATATTCATCTGTTAGCCGAAATCCGATCTCTCGGTATTACTGACCCTCTCCTCTCCTGGCTATCCTCTTATCTCTCTAACAGATCACAAGCCGTGCTCATCGACGGCCACCTATCTTCCGCCAAACCAATTACTAGCGGCGTCATCCAAGCAGTGTCCTAGGCCCATTATTGTTCCTTATTAATATCAATGAAATTATCTCTTTTATTCGACACGGCACTCCTTTCCTCTTTTCCGACGATATAAAAATAGTGTACTCTTTCCTCCCTAGTGACCTACTCGTGACTCTGTGCAACATATCGCATGACTTACTCGTTCTCCAAACTTGGTGCGTCTCGTGGTTCATGGAGTTTTCTGCGGAGAAAAGCTTCCTCCTACCATACAAGAGCACAATACCACCCGGCCAAATTTGTCAGGACGGCCTGCCCATCCCCATACACCCCACGGTTACCAATCTTGGTGTACGCTACTCCTGTTCCTTTAACTTCTCAGAACAGGCATCGTTCCAAGTCGCTAAGGCAAAGTGAACCCTAGGCCTGATCAATCGGTGTTTCTTAATACCGGCCAGTCGCCTCTCCATGTATCTCTCACACGCGAGACCACTCCTAGAATATTGTCCCATTACCTCCAGCCTCTGGCCACGTTCCTCTATTGTGTCTCTTGAGAACGTTCAGCGTACTTTCACCAAAGCGCTTGGGCGTATCCCTAGCCCTAACATACCGCCAGCGCTGTGAGCTCCTACAAATTGAACCTCTATGGATTCGTCGCATGAGGCTCAACCTGATTTTCTTCTTTAAGCTAATCCATAACCTGGCCTACACCTCTTATCCCATCTCATTTGCCGCGCCCTGCTCCTACTTCATCCGACACCGTGCCTTCTCTCTCTCTCACTGTCCCCCATTCTAATCTCTGTCTGAAGTCCCGATTCTTTCTGTCAGCCTATTCCAAAATCTGGAATAAGCTGCCCCTTAGCTTACGCAGTGCCTCCTCAATGTTCGCTTTTATGCGCGCACTTTTGTCATACTTAACAGTCCCCAATGCTATATTGCTCACCAATGAGCTCGTCTCCACCGACCTGGCCTTTGAAAAAGGCCTCACATTGTAACTCTACTACGTCTGCGCCACAGGCCACTAGGCACACCCCGCGAACTAAGGCCATTGCCTTCACTGATCCATAGAGAACCTACCTCCTGCCATCATGAGATAACCCTATTGCTCACCTACGTTCACCTCTTATCTATCATATTCACTTTTTTCTCCTCAATATCTGTTTATTCTCAGCTGGGGCACACCCAGACTGCACTTCTCTATCCCTTTTCCCTTTCCAGTGGTCCTCACTGACGGCCAACCACTTCGGGCACTGTACTTACCATCTCCCTGGCAGGTGCACCTGGATAATATTGCTACACGGTCGTCTACCACTCGCTGTTTCTGCTGGCTCTCCTGCCCATGGTCTCATGTCTTTGTCAATTGTTCCTGGTTCACGCACCCCCATCGCGGTCGTTTTGTCCCTTGTACAGTTATCCATGAACACTCGTGCCACTGCAAACAGTGCGGGGCGCGGTCAGATCCACCGCTATGGCCGGCGCACATCGAGCGTGCAGGCCGTCTGCAACGATGTGCGAGCGCAACTAGACTGGTGGATCACACCTCCTACGTTCACTTCACGAAGTGTTTTTCAGGTTGGGTGCCCAGCGCACGGCCAGTCCCACCCACTAGCACCGGTTGCGGATGGCACGCTCTAACTTTTCTTGTACTATCGAATCCAATGCTGTCGGTTGAAAATTGCATGCTCCTCATCCTATTTCCGCCACAGCTTGTTCACCTATAGCTCTTATCATCTGTTTCCACTTCCCATTTTTGTCGCCCTACCATGGTATGCACACCTACCCGTTTTGTCCTTCCTCCTATCGCCTCTCTCTACATCAACTTTCACTGCATTGAGTCACTATCGTCCTAACCACTCTTATCTGTCGACTCTCGCCAATAACTCTTTTCCCACCTGCCGTCATTGCTGGCCTCTATCATTTATGCGCTTGGTGTTACCCTCTGCTCAGAACGCCCATTGATAGCTTCCTTGAACCTGTCGTTCTGTTAAATCCCTCCTTATGCCCTATGCCATGATGCACCAATCGCACCCGCACCCATGGCCAATCCGCATACTAGAACTTGTCACTCCAAACTTCGCATCTTTTGCAGTCGTATTTATTATCTAATCACTAACACCATATTTTCCTCTCTTGACTCCGCCATTCTTCTGTGGTTCTTTCCAGTGTCCTGATTAGTATCCACCTGTTCAATTGTCTGCCGGCACACAGCTCTCCAGCTCCATTGCCCCAACTCGGTTGCGCATTCATTTTTTGTGCGGCCTTCTTGTTCTATTACTGGTTCACTTATCTCGGGGCGTCCTGCTTCCCTCTCCGCCTCCTTCGTGTTCCATCTGCAGTCAAATGATCTGATTGATGATTTCTTACCTGTGTCTCCTCGGCCATTGCATTCATCCCTTGATCCGTTTATTGCTCGCCACAGGCATTTGTCTGTGCCTTCCAGTGTGGTCCGCTTTTCCAAGTTCCACCGGTTGTAAAGACAACGTTACGTCATGATGTTCTTTTACAGTTCCAAGCCGCTTGATCTGTCACTGCCCGATTCCTCTGGTCCGTCACTACATGTAGCACCTGCATTGATCAAATAATTAGACCATTCTTACCTGATCTCTTTGATCTTAACCTCCATCTTCCCTCGCTTATTATCTGCTCTTCACTGCCGGCATCACTTTTGTGCTTCTTCAGTCTTCTCTATCTGTTGATCCACTATGTTATCCCGTCACAGAAAACTTCGTCCTAACTGTCCCAAGTCAATCGTGCACAATATGATCCAATCCTCTCTCCCTCTTCCAATCACTGATACTTTTTTCCTCCTAGCGCTCCACTGCTCTTTGCTTCTGCTCCTGGCATACCTTTATATGTATTTATAGATATATGTATATACATAAATATGTATATAATCTGTACTGCATCCTGCACTATTTTTTGCCGGCTATTTCCCATGCTACCATCCCGCTGACCCTCATGAAATGCGTCCACTCTTTACACATCTGCACCTCGTATTTACCGTATCAAATTCCTACAGATCATTCTTGCCATCCGCACCACCCTCTGCTTATTCCGCTGTCCGCTACCTGTTCTACGATGAGTTTTGTGCCATGTCAGCTGACCGTCTACCGCAGTGTAAAACAAGCTTATTACTATATGATCCCTAGCATTGGACCCCTCTTTTTTCTCCACCGTCTCCTGCTACCACCCTTTACCATATCAATTTCTAGCAACCTCCATGCATGCCAAATGTTTTCAGATATCCCCATTTGGGCATTTCTTGTCTGCCTTTTAGTTTGGCCTGTTTTTCCATGTTCCACCACTGTAATGACAACGTTACGTCACGGTGTTCTTTTACAGCTCCAAATTTTTTGACCTGTCACTGCCCGATTTCTCTGGTCCTTCACTACATCTCGCACTTGCATTGATCAAATAATTAGACCCATCTTACCTGTTTTCCTTGATCCTGTCTTTCATCTTCACTCTTCTATGAAGTGCTCCTTACAGTCTTCATCACTTCTGTGCTCCCGCATTCTATTTTTCTCTCCGTTGGGATGCCATGTGCACTTGTCATGAAGTTAATCCACCACGAGATTCTAAAGTTAATTCTACAACCAATTGATCTAACATTACCTACTCCTCCTAATGACTGATAATTTCTTTCTAGGACCCCATTGTTATTGCTCCTGCTTCTCTGATACCTATACATTATATATATATATATATATATACACATATAATAAATCTACGTATATATATGTATATATATATATACTTACGCATATATATCTATGTGCACGCGCTCTGCCTCTTGCAGTTCCTCACCGGCCATTTCTCTTGCTATCATCCCAACGACCGTCATCATAGGCATCCATCAACTCTGCATCCGTCCCTCACATCTACCGTATCCAATCCTTCTAAATTGTTTTTTGTCTTCTGATCACCCCTCTACGTATTGCATTGCTTGCTGCCTGTTTTACGACGAGTTTTATGTCCTGTCCGCCGACAATCCACTGCAAAGTACCAATGCTTCATTGACATCTAATCCACTGCAGTGCACCTCACCTTTCTCTCCATCGTTCCTCGCTATTGCATTTCCTTATACCGATTTCCAGCCTTTCCCATGTTTACCAGTAGGCCTCCATATGTAACTGCCCGGACCAGCCCATTCGAAATTACGGATTGTTCCTACCTGGATTTGGGTGAAGTAGTCTGTACGTTGTGATGGAATTTTACGCAAAGGCATTTAGTTTTCCGAGTTCTCTAGAACAGTGTGATTTTCTTCTACGAAAAAGACAGTTATGCTTGTAAATTCTTCCTAAATTTGTTTGTGTTTATTAAATGTTGTATGCGGAGTTTTTGCTCATTGGTCAACGTGCTGCTCACATGTGATTGGTTTATTGGTGCTATAAATTGCTGGGCTTACTTGCTGCAGCGGATTCTTCCGGGTTGGCTATTGGGCTCCGGTGGCGCGACGGAAGGTTGCGTCGATAATTCTGCTGTTTCGGAGCATTTGTCGGAAGGTCTATTCAAGTCTGGAAGCATTCAGATCGGACTTCCGTGAGTTTCAATACTCAACGGATTCTAGTGTTTACGTGAACAGTTCACGGACCAGTGAAGTTGCGAGGAAGAGAGGTGTCGTGCTTCCCCCTGGCATGAAATATTATTTTATCAAATATCGGTGCCTCCACCGAAGAAGAGTTGGTTGTAATGGAGGGAGGTAATTTGTTGCATTTTTTGTGAAATCGTGCTCAATTGCAGATACCCTGATCTGCGATGCGAGGTTTTTGTCACAGTTCGTGCCGTCGGTTCTTCTCACGTGGTTACGCAGTTGTGTCTTAAGCACAACCACAGGTTTCACCTTGGTGCAGAGGGTTTCTGTGCCCGTAATCGTCGTCTGACTGATGCGGAAGAACGCCTTGTGTGCGATTTGATGGAGAGTTCCCAACACATTGGTGAACTGCGGGATTATACGGGGCGTCATTTTGGTCGGTCATTGCGCTATGATGATTTCAGGTCCATTCTTAATAGGTTGCGCGGGAAGCCATCGGAAGAGGATACCGGACGTTTAGGTATTTTATTAGAGAAGCTTGGAAGGTCACAGGTTTTGTATGAAGATAATGAAATAAGATTCTTTATATTTGTTCCGAAAGCCGTAACAGTGCCGACAGATCGGTTTTGTGACTTGATGCTTGCGGATGCGACCCACCAACTGAACTACGGTGGATACGTTTTGTGGCACGTGATGGTGGTCGATGAGACCCGGCCTGGACATAGTATATCGCACGCACTGCTTCCTAATGAGAGCAGAGTTAGCTATCGCACGGCTGTAGAATATTAGGCTGAGGCGATACTGCAGTCGAGGAGGTGTAAAACGGTGGTTGTAGATAGCAGCATTCCCCAGTATAATGCCTTCAGGGGTGTGTACCCAGAATCACAGGTAGTGTTCTGTCGGTCTCATGTTTTAAAAGATATGCGGCAGCGTTGTTGGCAGTTGTCGGGAATGCCCACTACCGGTAAAAGAGGGATTTTCCAATGGATGCGTAATATGGTTTTCACGGCAAGTGTGAGGAATTTCAATGAGTTTAAATGTGCCATCGAGGCGAGGTCAGCGGAAGCCGCGCGATACCTTCGACTTACTTGGATGCCGTAGAGAAGCAACTGGGCCGCGTGTTACATGTGGTACAACCTGCAGTATGGCAATTACACCACGAACGGAGTAGAAATAGAGAACAGACACTTAAAGAATGGCCTCTCCCGTCGTTCATGCTTGTACGACGTTTTCAGGAAAATCGTTCGGCGTGTTGATGGTCTACTGTTTAGTCGGCGGCAACGATTAGCTGGTGAACAGATGGTGCCCAACACGGCTGGAAGAAGTAATCATTGGATGCAACCGCTGTTGTGTCGGATGACTGCTTACGCTCGTCAGTCATTTCTGGAGCACGTGCGTCGTGATAGGACGACAACTATCACCCTGAGGAGGGTGCATACGTGGTTGGCAAATCTAGGGGACTAAAGCATCGGGTGTCTTTTGGGTTAGGAAACCCACAATGCGACTGTTCATTCAATCACCAGTGGGGTGTCCCCTGCATCCATTTTCTAGCGGTAGCTAGGATAATGTAGTTTTCATTGGAAAATGTTGTTCTTGGAAGATGGAGCCTGTACTCCTCCGATCGACCGGCTCCAGTTCCGGAAACAGGAATGCAGTGCAAAAGTCAGTCGGGGAGAAGGATTGATAAAAGTGCTAAGATAGCTCTATGTGAAGATGCAGCGAAGGAAGTCGTTGTAACGGTTAGCAACTTGGGGGAGGATAATTTTAAGTATGCCCTAAACCAGATTACGTGGTATACTCGCATTGTTGGTCTACATCCGACAGCCAGGGTTAGCGTGATGATAGATCATGGTTATAAGGAAGAGGTCGCCCCACGGGAAACGGGTGACGCTGGCACACGGGTAAGTACATCCAGCAGAGCTTTTCTTTCGCATATTCCGTCAACCAGTGGTAGTACCCCCCAGTCAAGGAGGAAAAGTGCATTAGGTGTAAGGAACACAGCTGATGATGACCTGGTAGTCATACGTAATCCGCTGCGTAATCTGAAGTTCCGTCGGCTGCGTACTGCAACATCGACGCTTTTTAGGACGGATGCGAAAAGACGACGTATAGATGTAACGGCTTCACCGGTCGTCGAGAATGTCTGCAGTCTTTGCAAGCTGCAGGAACCCACCGCTGACCCCGACAAAGATGTCCTTTGGGTACAATGTGCTTACTGTCCGCGGTGGGCTAATGTCCAATGTGCAGGGTACCGCAATGAGGCGAACTACGTATGCGTGCACTTCGTGGCCTAATGATCGGTACGTTTTCCGCAGATTTTTCCGTCAACATTTTCCTGTTGCCTATTTGTTTTGTATTTTCCTCGTGATTGATGAGTGCCCCGTTTCCCATTTCTTACAGGCTCTATCGATTGGTGTTTCTGGGTCGTTCCGTCGCATTCATTGGGTGCCATTGGGCGTCCGTGGACATTTTTCCCACTTTTTACGTGCCTTGTACTCATTTTTGGCACATCCCTGTCCCTCTGTTAGGTATTTAGATAGAGAGCGCGGGGAGAGGACACCCCACATCTTTATTCGTGAGTAATCCCATTGAGGTCGTTTACGACCCAGTGCTTCTTAAATCACCTTAGAGGTGATGAGCAGAAACCTTTTCCAACCGGAACTATCCGGCTGGTTTTTGGCTCAACTCACGACCCTCTCTTAGGCCGATGCCCGTCTACTTCGTGACGGATCTCCGCTGACACCAAAATAATTAAACATTTTGCGAGCCTAGAGGTTCACTGAATCTCGTCTGTAGGGATCCTGGCAGTAGCTAGCTCAGTCTCCTACATCCTGTCAACCGTACGGGGTCGTATAAGTATATCTCCAAATCCCAAATGTTTTTTCTTCTTGTTCATTAGTGGGACGGGAATAGCGTACGACGCTGCTTCGTAGGCCGCAAACCGTAGTGCGGAGAAACATTTTCCCACCAACATGTGTGGTCTTCTTTCAGATGCATCCGTTATCCTTCACTAGGAACGTTGGTACGTGAGTCTTCTTTCACGTGCGCAACAACGGGGCGTTGTAGTGTGACGGTAGAATTGGCTGTAGGATGTTCTCTCAGCTAGAATACGGGGCCTAAGTGTGTAGACATCAATGCTCCACGGGTGCAGTTACCAGAATATAGGAGGTACTAGAGTTGCCTAACCGCGGGTCAGGTTAGTCGTCTTCGTATCCCAAGGCACGCTAAGTTGTATTAGTTAACTCACGTGCTTAATAAGTAAGGATGGGAAACTCGCAGCATCCGATAGAGCAGTCAAGTTAAGGTTCAAAATACTAGCAAGCTTGTTGAGGACTGATGTGAGCGCAAGATCAAGGAAACAGAACAATGCAATATACATGGAACCGGTACATATGCATATATAAATGTGACTGTAGTTGCGCAGCCTGGTTATCATTTCGGAATCCGCGGCTTTTATGCGCACAATGCAGGTCCATGTATATATATATATATATATATATATATATATATATATATATATATATATATATGCATAAGTACATATATATACATATATATATAAATATATATATATATATAATATTTGTATATATATATATATCCATATGTACTTATGTATATATTTATATATATATATATATATATATGCATATATATATATATGCATATATGTACATACGTGCATATATATATATATATGTGTATATGTATGTATATATATGTATGTACTTATATATATATATGCATATATATATATGTATGCGTAACACGTTTGGGCAACCCACCCGTGAGTACCTTTGAGCGGCAAGGAACACCAGTAGTATGAGCTCCTGACGGAGATGTGCCGCGGACCCACGCGTGAGTTGTGCATTTCACTCACGTATCACACCTAACTGCAGGTGTGTATTTATAAACAAGGCATGCACGTACACGTATAAATGTGTCGTTAAACCTCACTTCAGTTTATTTGCAAATGTCGCTGGCTCCTACACCGCTACGTAAGGGCGAGACCACAGTGCGGGAAATATTTTCTTTTTCGGATACTGCTTGAGGCTAACGATGAACATGAACTCGTACGCTGACACAAGCGGTTAGCCACATGTGAATGAGGAAGATTGGCGGAATTTGCATAGAACAAGTACTCGAATATATATATATATATATATATATATATATATATATATATATATACCTGAACTGCATCGCATGTAGCACTGATCCCCATGTTAAGGTTGGGTTCCGATGGGGAATCGATGGGGATGTTTATTGACTGTTTTTGCGAGGCAAGACCTATATACTTGTGAAGGAAATTCTCGAAATGTTACATCGATCAAAACATTTGAGATAATACTGGTACTGAAATGCTTTACATTTTTGTTTTAAATCATGGTTTTCCGCCCCTTTGAATTGTCTTTGTCCGCTGGTGGTTGGCCGTGTTCCGGAGTTGATGCACTATTTTCACTTTTAACTGCATACATTTTCGCATTGTCTCATACTGAATGTTACGTTCCATAGATTAAGCAATGCCAATGTCCTAAACGAGCCTAGTGAGGTCCATGAACGTGAATTATGAGCTATAATTCCTCCTCGGTGTCAGTGGTCGGAAATCTGTCCCTTTTAGCACCTCAGTAGATGTAGTTGCCATCTGATGTAAAAGAGAAGGCCAGAAAATAATTTATTTCAACTTCGTTTGCTTGGATGCACAATCATGAAGTACAATAACCTTCTCTAGGCTCCAGTTCACTGTGATAGGGATTCAGTCGGGTTTTGGTGGGGATCTGGTTGGGAGACGGTTGGGTTCCGGTCGGGCAAACCAAAAACCAATACTGGGTGGACATTTGATGGGCTTTTGCTATTTACTTCTGTTTTTCTTTCTAGGTAGGTAATGTAGTGAACCCTTGGTAACATTTTTGTCTACATTCTCGTTTATAGATAAAACACCATCATGTCCGGACTATCACGATTGCAAAGATTTTGCCTTCGGCGAAAAGTATTGATGCAAGTATTGTGCCCGTGTTGTTCGGATGCCTCCTTATGGGAACATCGTCATGGATGTTCCGCATTCATTACTGAGGGTAAGACTGCACTGTCACTAACTCTTGCAGAATCCAGACACCGTGGTGATGCTATAAACTTTGATAACACCCAGATGGTGCCATCAACTTCGTTGGTATCATTACAAGAGGTTCAAGGCGCGCCATCTGCATGTGCACCTGTATTAGACGTTGAGGATGCTTCTGGTATATTAACGTATACGAATAATATGAATTCCTCATATCAGGTATTGAAAAGGCCGATGAAACTTTTGAAATACTGAACGAATTACGCCAAGATTTCGTTAAATTTCGCTTCAACATGTCTCAACGTGCTGCTGTGCTGCGCATACTTGGAAGACATTTACCAAACATTCCGAAGGACCCCAGGACTCTGTGCGGGACACCAAGGCAGTGCAATGTCCGGAGTTTGCAGAACGGAAATTATTTTCACATGGGACTTGTCAAAGGACTTTCAGGTTTGATAAACTCACGGAAACTACCGGAATGCATCTTGGACATACAGATACACTGTGATGGAACGGTCATTTATCGCTCCTCCGACTTGCAGTTGTGGCCGATATTAGCAAGAATAAGCAGACCATAAATGAGTAAAATATTTACTGTGGGATTTTACTACGGTGGAGTTAAACCGAAACCCGTGGAACAGTTCCTGCGGGAGTGCACTGATGAACTGAAGATGGTGTTGGAACACGGGGTTGTGCATCACAAGGTGTCCTACGAATGTACCCTCTCTGCCATCATCTATGACACCCCCGCACGAGCGTTTGTCCGCCAAGGGACACAACGCTTATTTTGAGTGCGATAGATGCATTCAGCCAGGTTACTGCACCGGTGGTAAAATGGCCTTCCCGTCTATAACGGCCAAACCAAGGACGGGCGAAAGCTTCCGCGCAAAAAGGCACAAGAAGCACCACTTACAGGAGTCCAACAGTCTATTTTTGGCTCTAAATATAGACATGGTTCGCACATTCTGCCATGACTATATGCATCTGGTATGCTTGGGTGTAATGAAGAAGTTGCTTCTGTCTTGGCTTAGTGGTCCCAGGGATAGGTTTGCCGTATTAGTTCCTTACTCCTGCAGAAAACCCGTCACCTTAAGCAGTGACTCAGAAGATACAGATTGCGAACCAAACGCAAAAAAACGACCCCTCGGACCGGTAGTTGTTTCAGGTCTACCGGAACAATGTCTTACTGCTAGTCAGATAGCGGGGTATGTTAAGCAACCTAACTGAATATTTCCTATCATCCAGACCGTCCTTCACGCCACAACCAGTATCCCGTATACTGGAAACCGGCAATCGAATTCCGATTTTGTCCCCTATATCGTAAGTCAACCAGTTCTTACTAAATTCATTTACACCACCATGTAGTTTCGGAAATGCTAGTTCCACTAGTTTTAACGAGAAGTCCGTTGAAACGACACATACCACCGTGGAACAGTTGGGAAAATAGGTGGATAAGTTGCAGGCTTCAGTAGCCGCCACGGTGGGAGACATGAATATAAAATTTTCCACCATCATGGCACTGCTGAACTCCGGGTTCGAGGCGTTACACAGCCGAGTAAGCGATTTGTCCAGCTCAAGACAGACACCCGGGGTTAAATCATACTACAAGCCAACAAGAGCCAACACATTGGCAGACGTAAAAACCATGGACGGTGATTTGGATGTTCTGTCGAACTACGAGCACCTGATAAGATAACAATATTGCTCATTCATGTTCCAGGTTTCCATGCTTCTAAGGACTGTAACAAATGACCTCCGGGAATCGGTCCGAAAAATGCTGTCCCTGATGATCAGCGATGAGCTTGCAAAGCAGTGTTGCTGGTCAGGCAGTGTTACAAAGGCCGCCGTTTCACAGCTGCGACTGATGAACGTAATTAAAGGCAGGTTTTTTTCATATCACAATATTCATACGACTTTAGACGCCATTAACAACAGTGAGCGGCTAAAAGATATCTCCGACGGGGATATCGAGAAGCATATACAACACTGGTTTAACAACGCCAGGGACCGCGGTTCGTCGGGCAGGAAACCCAGGTAAAATATTGGATACGCATGCGTTTTGAAATTCAGTGAACCACTGCTTCATGTGTATTTGTATACGATACATTGTAAAGCACGTTTATCAACATTTAATTTTGATACTTTCTTTTACGGATTTCCAATAATAACCCGCTTTTCATCAATATCGCTATACGTGGGTGCACGTGACTAATAATTTTTTCCTCACTTTACCGTACCATTGCAGAGGTCAAATGAACTTTCCCGGAAGAAAATGACAAAAGACTTACCTGGATTCAACTGTACATGGTTTGACAACTTTGTTACAATACATTTCAACGTATGCATTTCGCTACCTGATTTTATTCTTTCCAGTGGTATACGAAGGAGAGTACATGAACTGAAAACAGTAGGTCGTTTACCGAGATTCAGTTAACTGGGTTGAGAAAATGGGTAAATTTAGGAAAGCATTTCAAGGCTACCAGGAAGTTGGGCTAGCCCCATCGGGAACCCATTGGGGCCCAATCGGGATGCGTTTCCTATCCCAACCAAAACCCAACCTTTAGGCTAGGATGTCCCAACCAAAACCCAATGCATCCCAACCGAATCCCAATCAAATCCCAATGGGGGCCCCATCGGGATTTGGTTGGGGTTGCTACATGGAATTAGTCCGTCTGTTGCGCATATCATTCCGGTTGCACATTCAACTACGAACGTCCATTTACAGATAGGGCACCATAACCCTCGGCTTGAAATAGCATCCCAGGTAAGTTTGGCAGCTAAGCCTCAGCAAACAGAACTGGGACGGTATTGAGAGTGAACCTCCTATTGAGAAAAGATTATATATATATATATATATATATATATATATATATATATATATATATACAGACGATTATATACACATACATTTTCCAATGGTTGTACACTTGTGTACATGCACGTGCACTTCCACATACACATGTTCCATTCATTCTGCGGCCGGTTAGGAGGTGAAATCCATTATTATTTTCTCGGTACTCAGTATACTTTCTGCGTTGCACTTACGTCACATTCACCACCATCGTGACACGCACGTATCACGGTTTACCTATACCTTGGCCAAAATACTGTTATGTGAGTAGTTCTTCGTGCGTCATATGCATCAATTTCATTACGCGTTTCAATGACATGGTCAGTGATCACAAAGGATGCATACCACCTTCTTCCCAGATTACCGTGCTACAACGAGAATTGATGGACTTTCAACAGACTTTGATTGCGCCCACGGTGGAAAGGAAAAAAGCTTTCGATTTCACCAACAGGCTATTCTAAGTCCGTTTGGTAAGACGTAATAATAACAACAGTCATTGTACACAATACACAGCCATATGGTGTGTGTGTGTAGACACTGTATATGCAGTGTCTACAAATTTGTGTGGGAAAGCATACCATTGGTAGATATATCTACCTTTTGTAAAAGGTCTGGCGGAAACTAACTATTAAGCCTATTGATATGCAGTTTCAAGGAATACCTCACAAGTATGCCATACTGCGACTGAAACCACGTGCAAATTAATCTACAACTATCACCGATATTTGACTGCACAATACATGTCACCTTAAAGACGAAATTTCACTTTTATGCATAAAACTACCATTAGCAGATAAGAATTCCAGTTAAAAGTCCAACTGGGGTATTTACTGATAAGCTAAATTATTAATAATAACATTGATAAGCGGCTTAAAGGAATACCTCTCGATCATGCTATATCCAGCCTACACCTTCGTGGACCTAAATCTACGACCAATATTTTTAAGTGACTGTGCATTTCATGCATACATTTTTAACCTACCACAAGTGCAACGTAAACTTCGTTGATACACGGAATTCAACAGAGGCATCAACTTACTGGATGCAATATCCTACATAAAATGACGGTTTTACATGCACAATGCACAATACACCATCTGTGCGACGAAATTTCAATTTAAAATGGGTAGATCAATTCAACTTTTCCTCAAAAACAGTGCCCCACTGAGGCGGGGCGCAATTTCGAAAAAAATGTAATGGGTAGGAACGATCTGGGATACCCAGCCAATCAGTCCATCTGACCTTGACTTTCAAACTCACCGGGCGTCCATTCGAATCCGCTCTTGAGCTCATTTAAACTCCACACAGTCTCTATGGTGTGCATACGTTTATCCTATTTTCATCCTACCTTATTCCCCCTTCCGAGCCATTTTATCCAATACTTTCATGAGAGTCTCCATATTTCCGTGAATTATATCTGTCCATTCCATCACCTGTGTCAACAAGATCATGCACATGGCATGCTTCGGGCGTTTCCGAAATAAACCTTTATTATTATCATATGCATCCTCAAAGCACAGGACTGGGGCATCTGTTTTGCTCTCATCATCATCACTTATTTCACCCCCATCACGCAAGACCAGAGGTCTCACTCTATTCCTGAGCGGAGCCTTTGACTGTACATACCTGTAGTATCTTCTTGGGTTTTGTCTAACCTCTCTGGCCAGTGCCCGTTCAAAAGTTCTCTTTGTCCCTCTTTGGAATTTTATGGCCGAGTTTCTACCCTTTACCAGTGAATTTGAAGATCTGACAGCTATTATATCTCTTTTGTCTGCTCGCCGAACCGCCGACTTTCACTTAGCTGGCTTTCCTGTGTTACTGCACTCCTGGAGTGGAGAAAATCCTTCCCGCAGTCCCGGAAAGTTTCCCTTGATCGTCTGCAACATTTTCTCTACTCCGGCTTCCCCTCGTTCCCCTATGTTTATCCTCCCAAAATTTCTACGCAGTTCTCCCATGGCTTTCACGTGCCTTAGATGAAGGGAAATTTGATGGTGACGTGATCATTTCTGCCTAAAAACTTCAGCAAATCTAACCCATCTAATTTACCTTCAAGTCTTGTCACTAGGTATAAGAGCGAAGGCGGCTGTCCAGATCTGAATCTTGTGTTTCTTGAAGGTGCTAAACCAGAGCTGTGTTCTGCATCCATTCGATGAAGTTCTAATCTCCCATAACCAAGATTCAGCTACCCGTTGTCCGGTCCACTCCGGGCAGGTTAAAGTCTCCTACTATCAGAAGTCCGCTTGCTGCTGGCTGGAGTTGCTGTAGTGCTTTATTCAGTCTTCTAGCGTCGTCTAATGTTGAATTTGGGCTTCTATACTTTAACGGCATGTGCTGACTCAAGGTCGGTAGCCTGACATGTCCCGTCAGCAGTCTATTTGTCAGAGCCTGTACGGAATTCAGGTCAGCTCTTGTACCATCAGAATCACAGGTAAAAAAAGACGCGAACGAAGTTTCGCCGACCGGTAACTGGCCGTGTGACCAACCGACCAAAGACAAGACAGAAAGCGAGCTTGAGCAAACCAAAGTACTCAACATGCTCCACGGCATACCTTTCAATGCTGTTTCAGACACGGAACGCAGAGCAGTACAAACCCCGAAGAAGAATAAAGGCATCATCATCATACTGGCTGACAAAAGAGGAATGACGGCCAACCTGGACAAAGCTGACCACATCAAGGTGGCAAAACAACTAATGAACGACACCATAAACTGCCGTCCAATGGAAGCTGGCCCAACCGAAAAACTTGAAAAGAAAATCAGTTGAACCCCGAAGAAGTAAAAGGACCTGCAAAGAATCACTGAAGTGGAATGCTGGAGGATGAAAGCTGAAACCTCAAACACCGCACAATCCTACGGATCACCCAAGGTACACAAAGGAAGTGTTCCACTCAAACCCATTGTCTCTCTACCTGGAGCTCCAACACATTACTCGTTTGGGGAACCATGGGGACGTTTGAAACCACTGATTTGCGGGCCACGTCACTCCGTAACCAACGCGCAGCAGTCTCCGGAACAAATAAGAAACGTAACCGTGGAAGAATACCGCGCGATGATTTCATTTGATGTCACTGCACTTCTACTTCGATCGGCTTGAACCCAGCAAAGAACGTAACCAGAGAACTCCCGCAAGACCACTACACGTACAAACCACTAGAAGCACAAACAATTCACGTACTGCTGAAAATGTGCCTGTACACCCATTTCAAATTTGATGGTGGCATGTACGAACAAACCAAAAAAACACCAATGGATCCACCAATATCTGGATTTCTAGCTGAAGCTGTAAAATGTACCCTGGAAAACATTGCACTACCAAGGATCCGGCGGAAACTGTGGGTCAGATATGTGGAAGACACTTTTGTCACCATAAAACGCTCGGATATTGAAGACACACAAGAAACAACCGATAACATCTTCAACAACATCAAATTCACCCCGGAATCAGGGAAGAACGGAGAACTGGCATTCCTGGAGGTGCTGCCGAAGAGAAACACCGACGGCACACTGAAGACATCCATGCACAGTCAGTAGGCTTTCACAGCAATCATCCAAATCACCATAAAAGGTCATGCATTCGGACCACATTTACGACAGCTTAAACCCACCGCAGCACAACAGAACTGAGAACTAACGAAGAAGACTTCTCTTCAGAATGTTGTGGCGAAACGGATATCCAAGAAACTTCATAAGAAGAACCGTGTGTGGGATGAATAGGAGAATGAATCAAGGAACACAACCAAACAGAAGGATCCCACTTCCAAACGTCGAAAACGTCTCTGAATCAGCTGCAAGATTGCTTCGATCTCAGGACATAGCAGCTTCCTACAGACCAACCAAAACCATAAGAAAACTCATATCAAGACCAACAGAACAACTGAAGACCAAAGGAAGAGGAAACGTTGCGTACAAAGTCAAGTATAAGGACTGCGACAAATGTTGCGTCGGTCGAACCGGGAGAAAAGTGGTCACTCAAATGTACGAGAATAAACTGGCTACAAAGAGACATGACCCATTCTCCTTTATATCCATCCACGAGGATCAGAGAAGACACAAGTTCAATTTGGATGAGATTAAAATTCTGGATCAAGCAACCACGAGGCACGCAACGGAGATTTTGGAAGGCTGGTACTCTTCAAGCAACTCGGTCAATAGGCATATTGAACTGGATCTGGTGTACAGTTCGATGAGGAACAGACAGTTGAACTACTCACGAAATTCGGGAGCGGAATCAGTGAGCCAAAATAATTCAGCCCGTATTATTGTATCTGAACTCTTCACACTCGGAGCTGAATTACCGGGAATTCAAATATTAGAAATAAAAACAACACAAAGCAAAAGAGTTTAGGCTTACCAAACGGTACGTCAGCTGTCAAGGCCAAAGTTTAAGTTCGTTTAGGCAAAGACATGGAAGGAACATCGGGCCTTGGTCACAATTTAATTTTATGCATAAGTTCGGTTCACAGCAATTCATTCTATATTATGTGGCACCTTTACAGTAATACGTTAGGCATAAAGATATAGAAGAATTTACTAGGGAACCGAATCTTCAGGGGTAATCAGACTTTTTGTTCATTGTATTCACAGATGTTCCTGAAACAGGAAGGAAGATATAAGTGTAAGAAACGTATGTACGGTATGGTCAACGGTTGTACAGCTTAGGGAGATAAACAGCCATATGTACATATTTTCCGAGCCACACCCTACCCCTCTAATCAGGAACCGGCCAGGTGCCTCGCAGCACCTTATTGACTGGGTACTTCTCTTTTTGCGCCCACTCCTGGGACTTCATTGCCATCTGTTTGATGAGTAACGCTCTCTGTTTCCAACACGGGTGCCAACCGATTGAAATGAACAGTGAGCATTCCGAGTCGACCAGTCGGGAATGGAACAAAGACTTCCAGAAATAGTTCTCTCTTTGACGAGCGATCCTGTCTATTTTTCATGCAGTTTCTCTGGAACGTCCATTATTGACGCCTCGGAATGCAAGAACACAGTATCACCTACGCGTTCTTGTCGTAATATTCCTTCTGTTGTTGGTGAGTCTCTCGTAAGTTCCGTCGGGCTAGCTCATGCGTCTTGATCAACTTTCCTTTGATTTTCACTACGTAGTCCTTTATTGGCTGAGGCAGTCGCCCTACTTGGTGTGTTTGTGGATCACACGGGAGGCGCATTTCTCTCCCTGTCCAGAGGAGATGCAGTGTCCGTCCCGTTGATCGATGTACGCCATCAAGCATCGCTTCAAAGCTTGGTCCCAGTGCTTTGTTTCTTCGACAGAGGTCTTGTGTAGCCCTTTTACGGTGCGGCTCTTCCGTTCAACCAATCCGTTCCCCTCAGGGTGGTATGCGGTTGCCCTGGTTTTATCAACCTGCGCAATTCATAGACAGTACTGTTTTCAATGCTGCTCCCTCTGTCTGAGTGAGGATGCCCGGGTGCCTCCCCCCTCAATTGCAGATCCAATTCTCAAAAGCTGTTCTCGCGACGGTCGCCGCATCGATAGCAGGAACCGCGACAGCCCCCGCCCACTTCGTGAAGTAATCAACCATCACGATGATATTTTTTTTCTCTTTAGGCTTCCGGTAGTGGACCCATATTATCGACTCCGAATGTTTCGTTCGGATATCCTGCCTGTATGGGTTTGAGTGGTGCTCGTCATTTGGGGTTAGAATCTTTCTGGGTAGAGCATGGTTGGCATCGCTGACAGAAGCTGGTGACGTCACGTCGTTCATGGGGCCACCAGTATCTGGCACGGACTGCATCATACATTTTGTTCTGACCCGGATGTCCCAAGTCGGGATGAAGTCGTTCCATGGCAGCCCGCTTTTGCGATTGCGGGACTACTAATAGCCTGAGGTAGTTAGGCCCTTGTTGGAGGAAAAGTAACTCATCGTATAGTTTATTGTTGTCCCACAGCGACCATAAGCAACGGGTTTCATGGCTTTTTCCCGCCAGTTATTCTCCTGTCGGTCATCCTCCTCCTTCCTTCATACATCGATACAAGATGGTCAACTCAGGATCCTCAGTGTGTATTTTTCTTCAGGCTCCCGAACTTGTATCGGGGTTGACTAGTGCCGCATAATGAAAGCTGCACTAGGGGCAATCACCGTGGTTTCGATTGGGTCTCCGCGATATGGCGTCTGATTTCCCAGGTCCTTTCCACGGCCGGTGCAGGCCAGTTTATGAGTATTCTTGTAACTGCTCTTTCCATCGTGCCACCTGGTTTCCCGGGTCCTTGAAGTTGGTGAGCCACAAAAGTGCTCGATGATCTGTACGGACGAGAAAATGACGCTCCAGAAGATAGTGTCGATAGTATTTACTGAAGTATACCGGGGCCAGCATTTCTCTTCTTGTAGTACAATAGTTCTGTCCACGTTTGCTCAACGTCCTACTTCCATATGATATCACCCGTTCCCTACCGTCCGGGTCGCGTTATGAATATACCGCTCCAGTACCCTTTTTTGACGCGTCTGTGTCCAGTGTGAATTCTCTAGCACTCTCCGTGGTGTCTGGGAATGCTAACACCGGTGCTTGACATAATCGCGCACGGATGTCTTCAAATGCTTGCTGCTGGTCCTCTCCCCAGTGAAATTCTTTATTGATTTCCAGTAACAAAATCAGCGGAGCAACTACGGTGGCAAAGTTATGGATAAACTTTCTGTAATAGGACATTAGTCCTAAGAAACTTCGAACCTCGTCGGTAATCTTCGGGATCGGCCAGCCCTTGACTAACTCTGTTTTTGCAGGGCCTGTCTGGATGTCTGTGCGTGACTAAACATGCCCTGGGTACGTTAATTGTCGCTGCAACATGTAGCATTTAGACGGCCTCAATTTATTGCCGACTTTACGCATTCTATCGAATACAAGAGCTAGGTTTTGTAAATGTTCCTCCGGTCTCTTGCCCTTTACCATTACATCATCCAAGTATACTAGGCAGTACTTTGGGATTAAGTCTGTCAAAACGGTATACATTAGACATTGAAAGGTGACTGGTGAGTTTGTCAGACCAAATGGCATTGTTTGGCATTCACACATACCACTTGGAAGTGCAAAGGCTACCTTTGGACGATCTAGCTCTTCTACTTCTACCTGTCGGTACCCAGAGACCAAGTCGAGCGTACTAATCCATTGCGATCTTCTCAGTGATTCCTGTAAATCGTCCATCCTAGGTACTGGGAGGGAATCTTTCTTGGCCACCTGATTAGGTTTCCGATAATCGACAGAAAGACGAAGTCAGCCGTGTTTCTTCTTTACTAGCACGACTGGTGCTGCCCAAGGGGACTTGGAAGGTTGAATCACGTTATTATCCAACATCTCCTGGATCATATTTCTTGCCAGTGCTTCACGAAGGGGTGGGATCTTCTTGGGCTGCAATTTGATGGGTTGCGCTTGGTCAGTGTTGGTAGCCTGGAGCACTAAATCCGTCCGCTCTAATTTTGTGCCATTCCGGGCAAAAACATCGTTGTATCTGTTGATAAGATTTGTCAATTTTTCTATCGTCTGTGGTGGGGCTTCCACCAACTGTATCAAGATGGTAATGCCTTTACTATGGTCGCCTTTGGTTGACACATATGACGTCGGATCGTGCGCAGGAATTATTGTTGGTAAAAACCTAACATTCCTTCTGGGAGTCTGTACCAAATAACGATTCGGATTAATAGTGCAGTGCAACAAATTTAGTAAGTCCATTCCAATGACGATATCTAAAGCCATTTGGCAAACTGCGACAAAAGTGTGAGTCTGGCGCGTCCCTCCTAATCTAAAGTCGAGGCCTACCTTGCCGGTGATCGCCAAAGGTTCTCCCGTGACCTTCCAAAACGTCTCCCTTACGTCATGGGACCGAAGGCATTTTATGCCTCGGAGCTTCATCCACTGCTGGTTTACGAGGCTGCGGGCCGTCTCTGTGTCTACTTATCCTTCTACGCAGTTGTTCGCCAACGTGATTGAAATCATCGGAAAGAGTTGAGCATGGGATTCATTGATAGACGTAGGCACTGGCTCACCTTGTGTCCATAGCCTAGGTGGCCGGGATACTCTATCCTCTTGGTGTTCTCCACCATGGAGTTGATGGTACTGTTGTGTTGGCTGTCGCCGCCAGCCGACATTTCGTTCCCATCAGGAGAAACTTCGTCGACGCCCAGGTCGAAAACGTCGCGCCGAGTACCCACCCCGGGGTGGTCTGCTAATGTAGCATCCTACGGGCCCAGACTCTGGGAACAAGGCCTCCAATTTACCCGCGATCTCCAGCTCTGTCTCGAGGGTTGGCGGTGACCTCAGGACAAACTCTCCGTAGATCCCTGGTATAGTCGTGCGTTCCTTCAGTTGTTGATACACCAACTTCTCCAATCCACCAACTGAGTGTGTCGGGAAAAGCTTTCTCCCTGAGACGGCGTAGAGCAGTAGTAAGTTCCAAAACTGACTCTCCCGGTTTTTGTGCCCTGTCGTGGAACTAGCGATGACGCGCTATCAATAGCCCAGGCGGGTCTAACACAAGTTTGTTGTCCTCGAAGGTGATGTCGGAAATGGCGGTGGGGACCTCTCCAGCGTCAATAATGCGGTCGTATGCTTGACCCTTCAACAAACTAAGCAGCAGATCAGGTTGCTGAGCTGGATGAAAATGTTTGAGTTATCTACGAACTTGTCCTTCCCACTGGCGATAGTTGTCGTCCAGGTTAAATTTGGTAGGTATGGGAATAGGTGGATGACAATGAGAACTCTGTTGTAAGTTGACGCTCATGGTTTTAGTGGCATCTGTAAGGGACCCTAATATAGAGACCGGTACCGTGGGTGGAGTTGTATCTTCCTGCTCAGATGACCACGTGTCAGTTTTACTTTGAATTCATCCGTGGTTCGACGGCAGGGTTGCCAGTTGTAGTGTATGCAGAAGTCCGGTTCACAGCAATTCATTCTATATTATGTGGCACCTTTACAGTGATACGTTAGGCATAAAGATATAGAAGTATTTACTAGTGAACCGAATCTTCAGGGGGTAATCAGACGTTTCGTTCATTGTATTCACAGATGTTCCTGAAACAGGAAGGAAGAAATGAGTGTAAGAAACGTATGTACGGTATGGTCAACGGTTGTGCATCTTAAGGAGATAATCAGCCATATTCACATATATTCCGAGCCACACAACTTTGCCTAAGAGGATGAAGGTCAGGACTAATGACAAACCTATAAATATGAGATCACTGCCGACAGCGCACATGTACTGATGATGTCACCACGACTGGCGATGAAACTCTTGCAATCTGAACGCCAAGCTTTTTGATCAAAACAATATGGCACACAATAAGTAGCTCGCTGTGCCCTAGGTTACCTCCGACTCCATGTTGTCTTGCTCTTTTATGACCAGTAATACTACTCCACCACCGGCCGTGTTTATTCCTCCGCCTTCTCGATATAGAAGATTGTGGTATTTATCTTACTGTGGTATATGGTCATTCTGTGACAGCCACTTCCCTGAAACCGACCATTTCAGCACTGCTGTGGGTGGCTCCAGTAGTCAGTTCCGCCTATTTGTTTCTATTTATGCGGGCCATGGATTACAGTTCATTTCAGTTTATTTCATTTTGGACATGCAGAAAGAGGGATAAACCAACCGTGCGTCCAGGTCGTTGTTCTTTCCGCGAGTTTCCTTCCTTGAAACACTCATCGTTGTATGTTTTGCCATGTGCGAGGCAGAAACTCATTGGCGTTTGCACAGGACAGGTAATGGCTATGACCAATAAAGCGTCCAAAGTGTTTTCGGCGGTATGCATTCTAGTTAGGTTAGTTAGCTTTCAGTCATTTCTCTTAGTTCCGCTCGTATCCTGAGGATAGCCTTGACCCTTTGGTCCAAGTTCGACCTTGACTTCGCTTTCCTTATAGAGGACTCCCTAATGATAATATTGAACAAGTTTCTCCGCCTCAAATGGACAGGATACCCTTTTGATTTCGTCTGCCGTCCCTCCTTTGTGGAGTCTTCAGTCTAGTCCTAAAGCTCGCTCTAATTTTCCATATATTTGCCGTCCGTGTTTCTCATACCGCCTTTTAGCTTGATTTCTTCTCGCGTCGTTTACCTCAGTTTAGTTCATACTGGACAGGTAATAACGATGGCAAATCGAGCATCCAGAATTTCTTCGGCGGTGTGGACACGTTACGCACCCGTCACCACTCCGCGTCTTTCATCGGTTCTCCGCCTTTAATCAGATGGAAACGTAAAGGCTCTTTGGTAGTTAACTTCGAGAGACTTTGTAGGTCGTGAGCATCCACCTAGTCATTATGCAAAGAAAGGAAGCTCTCAGTGGAAAAAAACCTTGGATGGACCTTTTTGTTCACCTGTGCCCGTCTGATGAACCTGCTACAAGCTCATTGCTGCCGATGATCTCGTTGCAGTTAAGATCCGGTGCCCACTTGGAAGCCTGGCGAATTTCCGGTTTCATAACTTCTGGCAATCTTTTCCAGTAGTTTACCAACTTACTGTCAAATAAGTGATATCCAGCTACCAAGCTGAACCCAATGTTCGTCAGCTTCTTTCCGCCATCTCTTGTTCGTGAGTCTGAGGCAACTCCAAACGGACTCACCGACTATGATCGAAGAATCCATTCAATATCCGTCCTATACCCCCTCACAGACCTGTCCCCACCCCTCAGAAAAAACTGCGAGTTGCTGTAGTCATTTTCCGTGTGGCCTTCCCCATGACATATTCCCGTACAATCAGCAAGACTTTGCACCTTCTCCGAATGGGGTACTTCCTCCGTGTAGGAGTGCTACCATGCCCGCACATGGTGCTCTAATAAAGTTTAGAATATAATCATGTTCATTGGCATTGAAACCCTTGAACTTCGGCCCAACAACTCTGACCGTGGTCCGAAGAGCTCACTGTGTACTTTTTCTGCTTTTGTCAAACACTGACCCCACCACTCATGATCAGGCGCCACCAAGATCCCTAAATCTGACTCTGCCTACCGCAACTGCCGTGAGCGGGCTTTGGCTGCATGCAACCGTCGAGCATGTTCGCACCCACGAAAAATGGTGCACTTTCTCGGAGTTGAGGACGAGTCACACTCGGGCGCCCGGTTTGGAGCGGTAGCCGTGTTTCCGATAGGATCCGCTCCCCTCCGAGCCTCCCATCGACGAAATTCAAATCAGAAGAAAGCTGGGCGGCTGTGAGATTGGGGCCAGATCGTTCAAGATAACGGAAACAGCAGTGAACCTAGTATGGATCCCAGCGGTACCCCTCTGGTGATGCTTTCAAAGTCAGAGCTCCTGTCATATACCTAAATGTAAAATTTCCTACCAGTGGGGAAGTCCATTAGTCGTTCCTGAATTGGTTCACTACCACCCAATGATCCCAACTTGGTCAATGAATGCCGATGTCGCACCAGGTTAAATACTTTGGTAAAATCGGGATAACGCGCATTCACTTGCTTGCCTCCGCCCTCTCTACGGGTGGCTTCAGTTAGAAAGCACAACAGAATACTTAAGCTAGGTCTGCCTTTAGAAACCTATTCTAAATTCGCAAAGCATGGAATTCTTTATCAAATGCTGGTAGACTTGTGCCCGGGTAGTCTTCGTTAATACTTTGCATAAGATGCTGGTCGAGCCAACTGGTTCAAAGTTTCTCATTTCACAGCGTGGCCCCTCGTTGCACAGAACTGCTTTTACTGCGTTTTCCCAGCCCAATGGCATCAGTCCGTGATCCGGGATGGCTTCATATGACTTGAATATAGGTCCAGAGGTCTTCCAGTGATCAAAATGATATAAAAACGGATATTATCTGGTTCGGCACATGTATGGGTACCTAGTCCTTCCGGATGCCTACGCACAAATTCTTCTGGTAGACCTGCGTTGCTCGTAGCCGGTGGAGGAGTTGCCGCCTCAAAACCTGCCTGTACCCCACTAAATATTCTGTACATACTGCTAAATTTGCCTCCCAGAGCATTCGCTTTGCTCTGGTGTCCAGCTGTAAAACCATGGACGTGGGTAGTCAGTGGTTATACCGCCTAACTCGGTGAGCCTTCGGAACACATGCAGCCTTGGTACTTACTTGGATACTATTTACCACTTCGGTCAAACTTCATTTTACGTTGGCGCTTAGCATATCGGAGGAGCTTTTCTGCCTCATTCCTAATCTTGATATTGCGAATCTAGGGCTGATCAAGCCGGAGAGTCTTGAAGGAAGCCCAACCACGGTCTCTGGGCGACAGCCTTGTTGCAGCCCCACAACACGAAGGTTTGACTTCTCACTCCCTGCCCTCCGATGGAGAGAGCTAGGTTCGCAGGTGATTAGGATTCCCTGGACTACCTATCGGCATTGCTTCACACTAGCTCCGCCCTCTTCATCCCGTATTTGATCCGCCCCCTAATACGGAGACCGGCATTGCCCATACCCGCGGAGCTTGCAGTCATCCCAGAGACTACTTTGAGCTTATGCACGCCAAAGGAGATTTGAAATATCATGCAACACCTCTTGCCCAAAAGAAAGTAAATCCGTCGTTTAAGTGCATCTTTCTTGTGGTTTGTTTGTTATAGGTCCAACAGGGGCGGCGCACATCCAGTTCTACATTTGGTATGCCCTTAGTGTGCTGGAACAGAAAGTTTGTGTGGAGCCAGCGTAATTAGTTCTCTTCCTGGGTCCCTGATATATATGCCTCAACTACCCAATCTATATATAGTAGGTTAAATTCTTCGATCATTAGGTTCTTTTGAGCTCTTTTAGTTACGTTTGGAAGTACTTGCGGGAGGCAAACCTCCGAACCCGGCTCACCGTACACACAGCGAAAGTTTGCCTTCTGTTTGGGAGAGTGAGCTTTGCCGCGTACTGGTGGATATTTTGGATACAAACTATCGTCTGCGATTCCGGAAGCTTCGTGCCTGACTTGATGGCGACGGTTGCTTCCTCCTTAGCATTCGTGTTCCCTATCCTACCGGTGGATAGTAGATCCGTTTTGGATTCTCGCTATATGGTCGCCCTCAGAGGGTCATGCTTCTGTAACGACGTTGTGCCCACTACTCGCTCTGAATAACTCGAGTCACTTTTCATGAATGCTGCAAGCCTTGGCGTTCGGCACCAAAGCGCACGCTTTAACGACTGTCTGGTATTGTTTGGTCCTGCATGGGTCTAAGGCACGACGCCCGAGGAGGTAGCAAGTTTTCATCCAGTGGTCCCCAATGCAGGGCTCGCAGAAGGTTGGTAATCTAAGACTTGCGACGAGCACCTATCCATCTCTACTGGAGTCCCCAAAAGATCGAAACTATAAAGGGGCGTGTTCTCCCCCTGTAATAAGATGATACGGAATCCCTCCGAAAATTATCATCCACATCTATTTTCAATAACACTACCGGAAGTTTAACTTTGCTCGCCATACAACACATCACAGAGTGCTTTTGAAACCGCAATATCAACTTCACCTGCAGTTTTATCGCTAAAATCTTGGCTGGAAGCATTCACCTTCAAAATTGGTTCTCTTTTTAATTACCGGTTGGCCGAAGAGATGAAGTTCATATATATTTTTGTGCCTATTGTATTGTTCTAGCCGGGCAAAGTTATTGGATAAAACTAAAAATGACTCACCACCCATTTTATTTTGTCTTTTGAGATATTCGTATGCTTATGAAACACTCAGAGTGAAGAGCTCCCGTACCGCTCAGTCGGTTGTGGAAGTACTAGTCATAACATTTCAAAGGAATATAACTTTCGGCTATTTCAGACCCAATAATTAGGGTGGTAATCAGCCTAGATACTCCCTCGGTACGCCGGGTCTTATAACAGCGAAGACGTTCTGAAGGAGACCCATGTGGTGACCGCACTCCTTTGGGATGTTTCATGCGAGATCCGTTGTTTAGCGGTCGATTGGCCAAGCTCAGGATGTGCCGTACACAGACGGCGGGATATTGGAAATAGCCTTTGAATGCTTCGTGATGGACAACTTGGTGACAGTAATCCGTTGAGAGCCCTTCTATCTATGGAGGGAAAATGGGCCAGCGACATTCCGGAAAAGCCGTTGTGTCTGGGGGATGAGCGGCTTTATGTTGCTTTGCCGTGGAAGTTCAGCAGTCTAGTGAAACTTTGCAATCAACCGGTCGCCCAGCACCCCCTGAAGTCTTTGGAAAAGAAGCTTCTCAGATATCCAAAATTTGAAGTTAAGTACATCTCTGTAGCTGAGGGGCGCGCTGAACAACATTGTAATGCAGTTACTAGAGGAGCCCGTGGTAGGTAGTTCTGTGAGGTGTTATCTGCTGAACCATGTGGCGTTAAGTGAAGAAAGCCTGAAAAGGTTCGGATCTTCATTGGCTGTGCTGCAGCATTTAATCCGATGGTCTGGAGGTGATACTGTTGAGTGGAAAGAATTTAGACTGGCGATGCGTCCCTTTTTCAGCGGTTTTGTCACCATTTTTGTACGGGTTTTGATTTGAAAATAAATGATTACGTTATTTGGCCATCAGTTCCCGTCCGCTTTATCACAAGTGGATTTGAAGGATTTTGCGTCGGCGATAAGTCGACTGTCGTTAGCAATAGCGGTGGTGATCAAACGGTCATAACAATGAGGTTCGAACCCTTCAGTCCCAGGTTCGGATCTCCGCACCGCCGCCGGCCACTCCCCAATTAGCAGCTTTAAATTGGCCACGACCCCTTTCCCAAAATATTATGCTATTGTTAAATGATAAAAAGGAAGTAAAAAAAGAAGGAAAGAAGGAAGAAAAGAAAGAAGGGGAGGAAGGAAAATGCGCGTTCAGCAAAGCGACTGCGCCGTCCAGTAGGCCTTAATGGACTAGGAATGGCCAAGTGGTTGAGCAGCAAGCGAGAGGATTTAAACGCCATTTTGGTTCTTGAAGGGAACAGTGCTATGAAAAACAGTGACACAGACCAACTACCAATCATGAGAGCTTTCGGCTTGGCATGAAACGTTGGCCTAGGTCCCCCTGAATACCATGTTTACATCAAGGATCAGCCGACAACACGAAGAGCGTCATTGGAGCAACTGGCTACAGTCTATGATCCTCTAGGTTGAGCTGACCCGTTCGTTTTATCCACAAAACAGTTGTTTCAGTATACGTGCCGGAAAAGAATTCTTTTGGATGAACAATTAGGTGCGGAAACTGAAGAAGAGTGGGAAGAAATGAGGAGGGTTTTGAAAGGGACGAACTTGGTAATAGTTCCGGGATGGTATGCACACGATGCTTAGAAGGTAGATGCGGACGTTGAACTGCGTTTATTTTGTAATGCGTCTGAAGTTCGCTAAGGAGTAGTATCTCACTTTAGATTTGTATCCGACTCATGGGCGTCAAGATGCGCACTTGCTTTTATTATGTCGTGTGTCGCACCCCGAAGATAGCCCTTATTCTATATTTGGAGTTGGCTGCAAATATCACTGCTGTTTAGAAAGCAGAAATGATTGGGAAAAAGGTGGAGCTAAGGTTGCTTTACGATCATCTTTGGGCCGATTCTACGGTAATTAGATTTGCGTGAAAAGCGATCAAGAAAGCTCCGCTATTTTACCACGAACTGTGTCCAAGGTACTTGCTTGTTCACATTTTACGCAACAGAGACACGTGTTAAGCTAGGAAGAGCCGGCGGACCTAGCTTTTTGAGGCATGCAATTCGAGGAAAGGGACAGTGAACCGTGATACTATGGTCCACGGGACCTACTGGGTCTAACAGTGGGACTCTTATCAAAGTGCGACCTAAACAGTTAAAGGTGAAGATGCGTGCGGTGGCTGATGCAGTAGTTTATAGTGTACTTCAGCCACACTTCAAGGGCCGTTCCCCTCGGATTACTTTGGTAAAGGTGTCATGTGGATGCCGAAGACCAGCGGTCTAGTTGTCTCCAAAGTGTGAAGTGACGCCATTGGTCGCGAGTCGGCTGACGGCTCAAGGGATAGGAAATGGCTGCAAAGCGACTGTCAGGTCCATCCAGACGGAGTGTTTTCCTAATGCAAACAAATTGAAAGATTCGTAAGTAGTTTTTCGAGTTTCAACTGTGCGCAGCTCCGCCCGAAACCTCAGCTGCATTTTGGTTGATAGGGTACTGCGCGTGATAGGCAGGGTAGAGCCGTCCTGTTTATCGTTCGGGGTAAAGTATTCAGTTGTTTTGCCAAACGCTCACCGAGTGATCGAACTGATTGTAAAATGCTACCGTGAAATGGAAGGTCATGTCAGTTGTTCATCAGTCATGGCTACCACTCGAAAGAGGTTTTGGACTGTAAAAAGAATTGCGGCTGTGCAACGCGTTGTTGGCCGGCGTTCGCACTGCCGTAATTTGGCCATACACGCGTTCTCAGCAAATTGTCCCATGATCTTTAGAGCACACGACATATGCAGGCTACGTCTTTGCGTACGCAGGTGTTGATCACTTTGGACCGCCATGTGCGGAACGTGGCAGGTGTTAGAAGAACGTTGTAGATGTCTCTTCACCTGTTTAAATGCACGAACGGTGCGTATTGAGGTTACGCGTTTGCTGTTAACTGAATCAGTCCTACAAGCGTTAATACGATTTATTGCAACGGCCTCCGACAGTCTTCGGAAATAACGAAATTAATCTCAAGGGAGCGTATGCCGAGCTTTGAATTGGAATCCAGAGTTTCCCTAAAGGTTGAATCGGTCGTTTCCTATAAAAACACAAAATTGAATGGTGTTTCGGATCACCCGAGGCTAGCTATTGGAATAGAGTGTGGGAGCGCATGATACGATCCGTGTGACGTACTTTTGGTGCAATAGCCGACGGTCAACGAATGACTGATGAACTTTTATTGGCGCTTTGTCAGAGGTAGAAGGTATGCTTGACGACCGCCTCCTTGTGTCTGTGACGGAGGGCATAAAGAATCTCGAGGCAATGATACCTGGAATACTCCCCTTACTTTGTTGTAATAAAACCATATTCAGTGGACGGGATTTCCAGCGTGCCAGTAATGAATAATTGAGATAAATGCAACGTCCAAAAGACATATTCCGGGACAGTTGGCAAACTGAACATATTGCCTTGTTTCATGAAAGGAGGAAGTGGTTGAAAGTGAATGAGGACCTCAGTTAGGCAGCTTAGTCGTTGCCGTTACTGAGAGTCCGTGCAAAACATCCTTAATCTCTAAGGATAATGAATGAAGCGCTTCCCGTGTAGGATGAGCGGACCAGAGCGATAATAGTTCCTACGTCCCGTGGGGTTTTAGAACTGGATGCGCGCAAGCTGTGTTTGCTGGGAGAACGGTTCAGTCAGGGTCCATGACATCTAACACATTCATTTCATGCCTTGTAGCACTGGGAAGAAATATGCTTCATACATCACCTGTTATGTTCTGCCTTGGTGTAGGTGTCTGTCAGTTACCACTTAGTCTGAATTTGTCTCCATATTTGTAACGTTATATTATCCTTGCTATTTATCGGCAAAGGTCCAATATGCATCCCACTATTGACATTTGTGGCGGAGCACCCATTGAACATGTTCAGCTTTGATGCTCATGAGTGATGCGGCCTTGACGATGAGTTCTACAATCGGTCTGGTCTATCCTCAGAATGCTGGGTTGGCTGCTTATTTGTTGGTGGGTCGAATAACATCCAGCCGTCCTCTCTGCGCTGGTGGTGCTTTTTTCGTGAAGCAGGGGTTCAATGGAGGGCATGTTTGTCTTCGTCGACTCTTGCCCAAGGGTGAACCTTTTTCATCAACGAACCCGTAGCATTCAGTTTTGTGCGAATTTACTTTGGGAGCTTCGGCTGAAGGAGTTTGAGTTGAATGCACTTTAGGGCCGTTGGTTCAATCCAGCTAGCTGCGAAAACGACCATCCTGCGCCCGGGTACCGAGGTTGATGGAAATCCTCCGAACAGCTGGCTTTGGAGCAGACTGAAATGGACTAAACCAACATGAACTGGACGCAATCTCCTCAACAATTTTTTGCTTTATTTATTCAACGTGCTTTTATCTATTTAGTCTGTTTTCTTTGGTACTGAGGCGAAATTGTTTTTGGTAATAGCTGTCAATGCGCGTCTTCTTCTCAATGAATTGCTTCTCCTCCGACAGATTCGGTCCTGGTTAAGTTTCATCTCATCTTGACAAATATTTTTCTTCGAGTGTTTGTTTAATTTGCTCATTCAAACCACTGATAGCACCCTTTAAATTGACGAGAATCCCATGTTTTGTTGTAAAACTTTATCAAGATTTTTGTTTCATATATTTGATTATCAATTTCAAGAGCTGCACTTGGAACAAGAATTCTTGAGGCTCACTTCGAAAAAGAGAGTTAATTTACTTTGCGGGACTTAAAGCATGCTTTGATATGTACTCAGGCGTTACGAATGACGACAAATGCAGATTTCTAGAAGCAGCGATAAAGTGTGTGTGCACGGTAACACGTATTGAATAAAAGCTTAAATAAAGGTATAAACGGAGACAGCAGCTTTTATCAGGAAGCATAACTTCAAGTTCATGTGACTTAGTCTGCGACAATAAACTTGATGCCTGAGGAGACAGTATGGTACTAAAACTGGTCAGAGAACGATTGGATAAGCTGGGGAACCAGGGGGAGTATAATCGTTTCTTCTTCGGAAGAGGTTGAAATAAATAGTGTTACAAAGATCCACTGCTCTGCAATGGGTAGGTGGGATAGGATTAGGAAACCGGGAAATAACCATGGAACGAACAGCGTGAGCGTGGAAAGCGAGTCGATGAGTAAGAGTACTAGGAGAATTTCATCAATGGATAGTGACGGAGGGGTTTACTTTGAAAATGGACGTACCGCTTCAGCCGAAACGTACCAGTTCTGGTCAGGGTGGAGTCCGTTCACATTCACTACTCAGTCTACCCAGTAATTGCCTTCAAGCATTCTGAATGGTGCTTCAGAGCTCCAAAGCAAAGCGTAGCCCAAATCGATGTCGAACACAAATCAGAACAAGATGGCTTCTCAAATTCTGTAGCGTTACCCGTGAGTTGCAGGTATGTGGCGATCCTGACCTTGGAAATGAGCCTCAGTCGGTGTCCAACCAAAGTGTGGTCAAAAGCAAGACAAAAATCTGTGCAAGGAGAACGGCTGCCGGAAAGGAGTAAAATGCAGCTATCCTGTGGTCCGAGCAAGTGGAACAAATTCTGCCCCCTTATCAGGCCCAACAAACCATTTTCTTATCATGTTGGCCAAAAGTCAAAGTAAGCAAGCTGAAAGTCTACAACCATTCAACAGGGGCCAAAAAATGAAATTCTGTCACAATGAGACAAACTGCCCTGAGTGGGTGCCACTTAATACCATGCTAAGTGTTCACGAAATTATTCCACAAAGAAAACACGATCATGAAAGCAAACAGTAAGTGTTTCGATCGCACAGAAAATGAAACACCAAAACAGTGTCAGAAAGAATAGGAGGAGAAAGAGTAGTCGATGGTCCGTCGAAAAAATGTGTAAAAGTAATAGATGAGAAAATTTTAGTTATCCAGGGTGTCACATTTTCATCGACAGAAAAGCTATGAGTGAATCAGTATGCCGGTGGAGAAAGGCAGGGGAACCGTGGGCAGACAATTCACTACACATTTCCTGGATTACCAAGTAACCATTGTGAATGAAATCAATGTGGTAAATAAAAATGAAAAGTGGAAATACGGTGGAAAAATGGTGTGCGGCGGGTATAATTCATGGTGGTGAATTCGAGTAGAGAATGCTGGTAAAGGTAGACCTTTTCTTTCTTTTTGATATAAGACTTTCGAAATAATTCTTTTCGAAAAGGTGGGTCTCCGTGCGTAAAAAATGGATGATGCGTCAGTAAGCCGATGCTGCTCCCCGGTAATGCATAAATAAAGCGATATTTGAGATGGCTGATGAGAATAGATGAGGGCAGATCGATGGACTAGGCGTTGCGGACTTTCTCAGAACGCCTAACTGTGCAGAGGAATGGGTGGCTCTCAGGATCAATATAATAAAATAAGGTGCTCTTTGCAGGAAAGGGGACGGAGAGTTAGAGTAAATGGGTAGTCTTCAAACAAACCTCTAGCTGTGGGTAAATCCTTTCAAAGTTCGTACTAAGTGAAGAGCGTAGACGCAAATAGTCAGCTGATTTAGCAGCTGACGATAAAGTGGTATAAATAACTAATTATGGCTTTTGGAATTGGCATGCTTGTTGGTGAGATTGATAAGTAGTGTGGCATGAAATGTCATAATGTGATCATCGGGTGATATTTCAGAGAAGAACCTACGGTACATATGAATGCCATCTTGGTGCATCACGAGAACGGGTTGGTAGACTCAAATGAGAAATATGCAATGAATGTGGGGCACATACACAAACACAATTCGCTGAGCACAGGAGGGGTGGGTGGATACGGCGATATAAATATCATATAGACAAAGCAAACAAGAGGGAAATACTTAGGAATCAGGGTCACTACGGAAAGGTGTGTTTAGCAGCAGTGTTGGGAAAAAATGGAAATGTGGGATCCACAACAAATGCTAGTGGATTGACCGACCGTGCGAAGCAGAAACGCTCCGAAATAGGCCTCAGAAATTGAACACAGAAGGTGCGTTTTGCCAGCCCAACTACACTTCTAAGAAGCTACCGACTTCCTGCGCGCCCGGTGTGGGAGCCGGCTAAAGCAGTGGATCTAACCAGATCTAGAGCCGTCGGGATAAGCTTGAGTGAGTATTTGTGATGCGACGTGGAAGAAATGTCACAACCGCGGAGGTCACACCGCCCAGGATCGGGTGGCAGGATTGCGAATGACCTTGCAGGGCAAAGCTGATATGGTCAAAGACTGAGTGACTGGGGAACGCCAAATCGTTAGCCAGAGGCAAGGATAAGGACAGTAACCGAAATAGTTTGCTGTGTTCCGGCAGCAGAAGATCGTTTTCATTTATTATGAGAATCAGTAAAATGATAAGAGGGACAACCAATATAAATTTAGGAATCGTGTGGTCAAACTGTTCAACTCTGGCGAAGTCCACCGGGGAGACGTTTGGCGAACAATAGTTAAAATTGGCAATTTAATTACCAAGGAGAAAAAAGAAACTAAAGAAAGGCGGAATCCGGATACACACTTTTAATGAGTGTAAAACTAGATGAGCTCAAAAGAACGAAGATCATAGCCAGAAGTTGTGGGAAAATACAGGCAACCTCCGCATAGTTCTATCGAACTGGTGATCAGGAAAGCAAGAATCGGACAGAATGTCGGCCACGAGCATGTGATTAAGGCAATGAGAACGGCAGGGCTCTAATAACATAAACTAAGCTTGGAGAAGCTCTCTACGGATTGCAAACTCACTTAAAAGGCAGTTACGAGCTTAGAGCTCTAGTGGGACTCGTTTATAAATAGGCATCTGCAGTGAAGTGTGCCGTGAGAATGATGGTTGTCTCTCAGGAGCTTTCAGTGCCAGGCTCACTTCTTCCATCAGCTATAGGCAACCCTTCATGACGAACCAGTGATCACAGTCAAATAAAGCGGATTATATTTGGATGGAATGTTACTTCATGGTACTTTTTCACATCCTTGGCATGTTGGCTCATTTCCAAAGTCCTGTGAGACATTTGGATTACTCTCACCAATCACCCAGTGAGGCGAGTAACTAGTCAAGCAAAAGTTGATCAGTCTCTTGGATTGGTCAGAAATTCAGGTCCGCCTCAGTTTCCTCTATCTACCGGTGGCTTGCAGTGTTTTTTAAATGCACCTAGTACCCTCTTATGGGGTTACATCGCCATCCCCTTCCACGTGTCTGTGGAAACAAGACACGCAAGGGCCCACCAGCTCTGGTCATCAGCTCTTCTAGTCCCTTATCTCGTGTCAGCTTCATTGAAGGACCAATATAACTGCCAAAATCCAGCAAATGTTTCTTGCGTCTATCGCCCGTTGCCCTGTAATAGGGCTTAGGAAAGTAACCGATTCACGCATTCTGTAGCAGAGTGGAAGCACACTTGTACGAATGAAAGGCTGTTCATTGCAACCGTGTGGCAAGTGCCAGTACGGACAAACAAGTGACAAAGAAAATACGTATGTAAGTGGGCAAGCCAAAGAGAGAGTAAGATGACAGTACCGTCGGATGAAGCTTTGCAAAGTCATGAAGTATGTGATAAAATCCGGTCGATCAGTGCCGTCCGGGGCGAACCCCGTCGGACATCAATTGTGCAAGCGTGTGTAGGATTGCAGGCGCTTGTCCATGATAGCATGGGGATAAAATCAAGCGCGTGTGTGCTTGCGAGGTTGTTTTTCTGGGCACGTGCCACTTAAGGCCGAACGCAACACCTTATCTCCTTGTCTGATTCAGCCAAGCCTATGGCTGAACTAGAATTTGCGGTGGACTGAACATTTGATGCTTAGCGTTGTTGGTACAGACATGAGTGGAAGGGGAGTAGTTCGCAAAGAAAGTGGTTACCGCGGTCGTTCCCCACAAATTGTAGTATAAAGCGGACAAGCCTTTACCTCGGCGTTATCTTTAGGCAGGTGTGTGCTGGGAGATCAAACGCTGCAAACTTTTGTTGGGGCTGACAGCGTGCCCTTCCCCCTCTGCGAATTTGAGATCTGCAAAATAAAAATGTTGGTCCGGGTTTGACTGTTTATACATACTTGTATTTATTTTGCCACTTGGTTCTTCTCTCCTTGTCTTTCGGTGTTGGATTAACGTACTCCAGTAGCCCAGCGTTCAGTCACCTTCGCGCTTGCCAGTTCGAAATTAAAAGTGAAAGAGCCTTACAGGTGACGGTGTGGGGTGTAGTTCTGTAAGAGGTCAGTGCAAAATTGGGAAACATCTTCCACTTCTCCCCTTTAGTGGTTACGGTATGAATTATTCCTTTAGGTGTGCAATTTAGGCTTCTGACTCTGCCTTTGGCTAGGGGATTGATTTAACCCTAAGCACACGGCGAATGCAGTTCTGAAAAGGATAATTCCTACTTTCATAACTGCAGAATGGGGGGCACTGTCGGTACCTACTTCTTCAGGCGGACCAAGCCGCTCAAAAAAAAGTAAACGTTATCGCAGATCTAATAAAGTAGTGATTTCTCCGAGCAGAAAAGCTTCTGACCACATGGAGAGGAAAAGCTTGGCAACAAGAACGTTTCGCTGGTGATAAGTGCCTTCCAAAAAGACTCCGCGATATCACATGGAGATTTCGCATGAGGTCCCATTGGATACCCAGTGGGCTGAACAAGTGTGAGCAGTGGCTCCGAGCTTTATTCAGAATAATGAGAGGGTGCACATCCTCCACTGAAGCTCGAACGCTGGGATGAACTTGGCCACCAGTAGTATTCCCTCACGCGGGCTTTTGTTCTTCCGGTACCAGAGCACCCCCAGTTTTCAGCTGATATGACAGCAGGGACCAAGCTCTCCGGTATTACTAGGCAATGACCTCTCATGACACACGTTTTGACGACAGGCGGCTCATCTGTAACAGCATGAAATAGCAACGCTTTAGGTTGTAGTCTTGGGATCTTGAAGTTGTATACGGGCCCGAGGCTAAGGTTCAAGTGCTACCGGAGATTGTGGTTATCTCGCCACCTGAATTCCACCGGTGAGCTGGATGATGGTGGAGTGGAAAAAAGGAAAGGGTTCAAGATATAAATCCTGACAGTACGCTGATTCTGGTGTTGCAAGTGAAATGGGAGATTGACCACGATACAAAGCGAAAGGGTTCAGGGCACTAGTCTTGACTGCATCTTGCGTCCGAATTTGCCGGTGATCTGGAGGACAGATTTCTGGGGAGTGAATAAGGATCAGCTTTGAGCCAAACCGCTCATCCTGAATAGTCCAAAAGAGTCCGTCACAGAGGATCTGTCGAGAACGAAACTGCGGGATTTTTAACTGCTCGCGCAGATAGCTGCCTTGCTCGACTCCGCCATATGCCGTAGTCGCCTATTTAGGTGCTTTGTTTGCCAAGGTAGACGATGTTGAAATCACAATATAATGTTCGTGCGTGGCAACAGCTGAGGCAAGGGAGGCATTGAAATTTGCTACCGCGATAAAGTGGGATGGCGTAAGAGGCTTGATTAGCCGCCAGAACAAGAAGCCACCCAAAAAAGTAGAGGTGACTCCTTTCGCACGCCCAAACACATCCAACAGCCTTCTCCCTGCTGGTAGAGTGATTTCTCTCAGGAGCAGGGTAAGACCATGGAGAGTAAGCAAATAAATTCTCAATAGCGTTTCTTTACGTCGGAAGCATTTGCAGAAAAGTACCTAGGGCAGATCTCATCAAAATAGCTACCTTTGTAGGATTGATTAGACCTTACTTCGCGGTTTCCCTAGTAAAGGCGTGTCTCGGTCCTTTGTACTGCGTGCACCACCTGCACGTTACTCTAATGCTCGACACTGTACAAATATGTCAACCAGAACAGAATTCTCTACGACCCGTGAGAACGTAAAGTCGATTGGGAGAGATGGTGGTTAGCGTGTACTTGGGAGCGTGCATGAGAGCGTGCGCAAGAGTACCGGTCAACTGGCAACCGCGCTTGACAGTCAGCGTTCAGTTAGACAATAAACGTGGTAAAAGTGTGAAGAACTTGGCCACCGCCACAGGGGCCTTCTTCTAGAAGTCCGACGGAGATGGGCTTCGATCTTGGCGGTAGGCCGGAAGTACTAGTTTCCAGGAACTCCTCGTAGCTTGCCCGCTATATTTTTGGTGATGTCGAAAGACTGCTGATGAGTTTAACGGTGCCTGCACTCTGGAGGCCCTATGTGCCTCGGTCCAACTGTGCTTTGGAGCCCACGGGTCTCATTTGCATGCGAGCCGGAAGATGCCGCTTCAGGTCCATCCAAAAGAGCGCTTAGTTGTCATTTCCAGTACCACGCTGACCAATCGTCCCGCTGTCCAGTGAGTGGTTGACTCCTTTAACGTGCACGGGAGTCTGCGAGGCTACGAATGAAGCCAATGTGACTGTGTAGATACGCCTGAGAGAGGGCAAGGTAAACTGGAACAAAATAGCGCCTGAGGGCGCCGGCGGGTGTTGGACCGTAATAAAAACACCCGAACGATGTTCTGTGTTGTTGTAGTCGCTAGGGGACCAGAGGAAAATGGAGTCATAAATACTGATAGTAATTTTTCGGGCCTGCTGGTTTGTAAATCCATGGTGAGCTTCCCAATTTATTGCTAACAGTCGTTTGTAAAAATCATCACGAAATCTGCGAAATGGACGGGATTTCTTAGTTGGCAACCGCGACGGCTACTTCGCGTTGCGGGTACGGCTGAAAAATCTGAGACTAGCTGCCCAGCCCTCACTAGGCGTAGCTGCGGGCAGTTCGAGTAATAACTCGCTCGATGCGGGTAACCGAGCGGCTAGAGCAGGTGTACATTGGCCGAGCGGCTCGAGCTCCATAACGGCAGGTTTGAGATGGTCGATAGATAAGGTGTCGCTCCGTCCGCTGATGCCTATGACAAATAATTCTGCCCTGCATTTTATCACTCAAAACGGGCCTTTGTATGGCGCTTGTGGTGGTGATCGGACGCCATCGACGCGAAGGAATACGTGAGTAGCGGTTTCTAACGCAGTTGGGACATAACTTGTGGACTGTTGTTCGCGCGGCTGACTGGTCTTGAGCACTAGCCTATGCTACGTTGGGTACTGAGCACAGCCACCGTAGTCGAAAGTCAGGATTGGTGGGGGGAGCTACCATCTCCTCAGGCAGACGAAGTGTACAGCCATATACTGGTATGGCCGAAGTTGTGTGTAATTCCTCCTTAACGGTACTACGCAGGCCTAAGAGTGATAATGGTAGTGTTTTACCCCAAAGGGAGTAACCGTTTGCTCGAAGGGCGGCTTTTAATTGCCGGTGGAAATGCTCAACCATACCATTAGCCTGAGGGTGGTAAGCTGTCGTATTAACGCGTCGGCAGCCGAGGGTAGCGAGTAGGCCGCCGAAAGAGCCGTCAAAGTGTGGGCCGCGATCAACGGTCACCATTGCCGGGCAACCGAAATGACTAACCCAAACGGTCAGAAAAGCTTCCACGGCCTCTTCCGAAGTGGGACGAGGGATGGGAATGGCCTGCGGTCAGCAAGTAAAAGGATCCAAGCATGTAAACGTACCTAAGTGAAGATAGCAGCGGTCCTACAAGGTGAGCTTGCACGTGATGAAAACGTGTTCCAGGATCTGGAAACCTGGCTAATGCCGCCTTAGTGTGCCTTCCGGTCTTAACACGTTGACACTTCAGGCAAGCACGAGCCCATTGACGGACATCTCGTTTGACATTGTGCCAAACAAAACGCTCAGTTATTGGTTTCACCGAGGCCGTCACACCCGGGTGAGCCAGATTGCGGAGTGTCAGAAAAGTAGATTAAGGGTGGGCAGCAGGAACCATCGGCCCAGGGCGACCTTGCAACATATCGCAAACGATGGTATTCTGGGAAGTTGGGATATGTACTGTCGTCAAGCTCAGAGAACCGTTTTGTCGAAGTTGTTCGATGTCAGGGCCCACAGTCTGAGCCTGTGCCATTGCGTCCAAGTTGATGTTAGGCGTTTGTGACAGACTTAGTTGATTTACGCGTGATAAGGCGTCGGCGACGGGATTAAGTACCCCAGAGACGTGTCGTATGTCCACAGTAAACTGAGACAAATTCTGAGTGGCGAATCTTGCGTGGTGAGTATCGATCCGAAGCTGACTTTAGTGCATACAACAAAGGCTTGTGGTTTGTAAACACCGTGAACGAATGGCCTCCGAGTGCATGTCGAAAATGAAGCGTTCCCAAGTGGATGGCTAATAACTCTCTACCAAATGTGCTGTACCTAGATTCGGCGGGTTGTAGGCTTTTGGAGAAGAATGCTAAAGGTTGCCAGGAATCGTCCACGAACTGTTGCAGTACTGCTCCAGCCGCCGTGTCCGAGGCATCCGTCACTACCTAAATAGGAGCCAAGAGGTCGTGGTGGGTAAGGAGTGCTGTGTTGGTGACAGCATCTTTGACTAAGGCAAATGCGGCTTATGCCGTGTCGGGAAACATAAACTTCAGCTTACCTCCGCGCAACAGGTCGGCTAGGGGTTGCATCATTTCCGTACAGTGAGGAATAAATAGGCGGTAGAAATTCACCAGGCCGACAAACTGACGCAACTGTCGAAAAGATTGGGGTTCAGGGTAGTCGCGAATAGCGGAAACTACCTGGCAGAGAGCGGGTACCCGAGGATGAAATGGAATGTCCTGTGAAGGTGATATCACACCGGCTTAATTCGCACTTCGCGACATTGATCGTAACGCCATGCTGGCTAAGGTGTTCGAAAGGTGCTCGTAAGCTTGCGGCGTGCCCTTGCTCTAAAGAACTCGCCACCAAAATATCATCCAGGTAAACGTAGACATTTTCTAAACCACGAGTTGCCTCTTGCATGAACCGTTGAAAGGTCTGGGCTGCATTACTGAGTTCAAACGGCATTCGCAGAAACTCGAACAGCCCGTAAGTCGTAGAGACGGCAGTTTTAGGGATATCGGCCTCTGCCAAAGGGATCTGGTTGTACGCACAAACTAAATCAATACGGCTGAAGACGGAGCAACCTGATAAAGACGAAGTTGGGTCTTGTATATGGGGAATCGGGTATCGGCCGGGAAGGTTGACTTTGTTAAGTGCTCTGTAATCACCAAAGGGCCGCCAGTGGCCGCTAGACCTAGGGACCATTGAAGGAGGGAGGCCCAAGGGCTACTAGAAGGGCGTATTATACCCAGTTCTAGCATGTGTTTGAATTCAGCCTGTGCAACACGAAGCTTGTCTGGTGCTAACCGATGCGGCCTACTGAGCACTGGGTGTCCCTTATTATCCATATATTGAGTGGCTTTGGTGGTCACCGCTAGGAGAGGCCCGGGCTGCTAAAACATTGCCGGGTTTGCGGTGATAAGTTTGTCATAAGGTTGGTGTGTCGGTGGTTGAACGTAAAAGGCTTGAAGTGATTCACTCGCGAATTATAACCCGCAACAGCGAGAGTGGTCTGACGATCCACCACTCTGCGGCGCTGTGCATCAACTAACAAGTCACAGAGTTGAAGGAAATCAATACCTAGAATTGGGTACGGAACGTCGGCGATGATGAATACCCAACGCAAATTACGCTTTAAACCTAAGTTTAAGGCGAGCTACCGCTGACCAAGTGTGTGGATAGCTGTGCCATTGGCAGCGCGTAGTGTTTGGGCTTGCGGTGTGCTATTGTCGCCCTTCGCTCGGGGGAGGAGGCTCACTCCGGCACCGATATCTACAAGGAATAGGTTATTTGAAATGATATCCCTTACGTTCACAAGACGACTGTTGGTCTGATACCCGGCTTCGTGGGTCGCCACCACGGGCCGGGGGTTTAGTTTCCCTGATGAGCACCGGGAAACGTACACCCTGGTTCGCATCGTTTGGCCCCCTCACCAGAGCAACTGTGGTATTTACAATACCCTTCTTTTGAAGAGCCAAGACGTCGTCTCAGTGACGGATTATGGAGCCTAGGTGAGCATGCGCGGTGCCGCTCCTGTTACCCACTTCTTACTGCTAAGCGCTGCAGGCTAGCTTCGATTGTAGACAAAACTGACGCAAGGTCGTTAGATTTTGGTGAGGCACGCACCGTTGTGACGGAGAACCTGGTTACTCCAGCTACAGCGGGGTTGTATCGTGACATAACGTCTTCAGCTATTGCTGCAGTTTCCTCCAGCGAGCATTTACGTGTGGAACTTAGTAAAACTGGAATGTTATGCGGCAAACGCTGCAGCCAAAGTTCCCTTAAGAGCGGGCCCTCGCCTACCGTCGGTCCTCTCAAGAGCAGCATCTCAGGCAGCAGTTCGGAGGGCTTCCTACTTCCGAGCTCAAAGTTTTGAAGTTGTTGCATACGTTGGTCTTGTGTTGGGGTCGTGCGGACAATGACGGCGTCTTTTAAAGACTCATAGCTTCGGGAGGAGATTATTACTCCCATTACTTGCATTGTGACCTCCGGCAGAGGGCGGCCTGCTACCCACTTGAAACGGCTGGCGTCACTGGTTATACGGCAGTTTTCGAGTTCTAACTCCACCAGCGTGAACCAGAGTTCTGGTTCAGTAGGTCAGAATGCCGGTATGTGCAGCGTGATCGCCCCAACGGTGGGGTCTGAGTAGGGTTTCCGTTCAGCGGACATATCGATTTCTTTATCAAATACAGACGGAAAAAGAAATCAACCACCAATGGGGCAATATAATCTTCGGAAGAAAAAAAGACTACGACGAACTAGACACGAAAAATATATAAAGGCAAAAAAATTATTCGGTAAACCGACCAAAATTATCAAAAGATAGGGAAACAATAAAACACACAAAAACGTAAGCGGACGGGACCTTGAACGGTAGAAAACATGGAAACTCACGTGACCCGGAGAGCACTTCGGGCTCACCAATTGTAAGATTGATTAGACCTTACTTCGCGGTTTCCCTAGTAAAGGCGTGTCTCGGTCCTTTGTACTGCGTGCACCACCTGCACGTTACTCTAATGCTCGACACTGTACAAATATGTCAACCAGAACAGAATTCTCTACGACCCGTGAGAACGTAAAGTCGATTGGGAGAGATGGTGGTTAGCGTGTACTTGGGAGCGTGCATGAGAGCGTGCGCAAGAGTACCGGTCAACTGGCAACCGCGCTTGACAGTCAGCGTTCAGTTAGACAATAAACGTGGTAAAAGTGTGAACAAAGATGGCGACGGCTACACCGTGGGATTTCGAATAGCCATTTGATTAAAGAAACGTTTCAGTTTTATTCACCACGTCAATTCCATTCTCCATGGTTACATGTCAATCCAATAAATAAATAGTGAGCTATTTCCTCTCTGTTCCTTTGTTTTTCTCCACCGGCATCCAGATTTACTCACAGCATTCCTGTCGACGCAAATGTAACACCTTGATGTGAAAATCAGGTTATCCCATTTTTTTGTTTTTTCCATCATTTGGGCTTGCTTTTTTACCACCTCCAGTTGGAATTTTTATCCACACTGAATCGTTGCCTCTTCGGAGCTGTTAGCTGCGACACCCAGCCGTGAACTCGTAGTTAGTTATCGTGAAATATCAACGTAAGCTTTTTCCAGGAAAATTCGGTTCAAATGTACTTAAACCCACCCTTAGCGATCCTGTTCATGAGGCACACACTGATTTGCCGCTGGATCATATCATTTAGGCATCTCCCTCTACTTCCCTGTGAGTTGTTATCTCTCCGGCCTTATAGGTTATTCAGTGCTCGGTTGGGCCTTTTACCTTAAAGCTTAGTCTAGATATTCAGAAAAATCCAATAGATTTTTCTGACGCTCGAAATCTAACGAGACTTCTGCTGAAGCCATCACTTTGAAATCCGAGCCTCCAGCCCTCAGTCACTCTCATTATACACAGTTGCTCATCAAGCACATCACCCTTGACCTATCCGAGCAACTATATTTATTAGCGGAGTGGCTTGGTAATCTGTCTTCATACTTTACTTTTTGAAATGTATACACTCCTGCTGCTATAGCAGCCCAGTAAAGCGTACCTCTACACGGGTCAGAAATAACCTCCACTCCCTCTCTAAACACGACTGTCCCTGTTTTAGACACAAAATAATGTCTAAGTCTGTATTCACATGTTATTTTTCGCCTGGTCCAAAATGAACCATTTGGGACTCCAGAGTTAAAAGAAACGCAAATGCCGACACGACGGCAGCTGTAAACATATGCTCTCTATCACTGGTCGATATACATAGCGAAGCCAAAAATAAGTCAGTGATTTGGAACAGAAGATAAACGACCTATATGATAAAAAGCAATCGATTTAGAGTGATTTATCAAAGATTTTCTCACTGACAATCATTACTGAACCAACAGATCAAGCTGACCCAAAAATCTTGTCCAAAGCCGGTCGGTATATAGATGCAATAGCCTCGGAATCTCACTGGAGGATAAAGAACGGTACCAATGCTATAGTGGTAAACTTCCCGGACAAACTACCAACACAGCCTGTTAAAGCCACAATACTGAACGCACGCAACATGGCTCATCATATGTGCCATTGCACTAGGCTGAGGAAGCGGCAGTCACGATACCCCTGCCCTCTGCCGTTTCAGTTTTCCAACCAATAAACACCGTTGAGTTCATCAGTACTGTTAAAGGATTGCTGCGGCTACTTTATTTAAAAGCCGCAAAATACACACCGATGAATCTCCTCCACAAAGAGAGATGTTCCGCATGCAGAAAGGCAAGCCAGCGCCTTCCACTGGCCCTGATCAATCGGGCCCCGTGGATGCATCACCACATAGTCCTATGAACAGGACTTCAGCCAGGATATCTACTACCCCTGTGGCCTCTTCGGCATCGGTGGACCTTCACCAGTCTAGTTCCAAGGATCCCACGCAAGTTTTCGTACAATTTATCCCAGAGTGTGGCGCAGTCTTCTTCCGACAAGCTGAAAGGGCCATCACAAAATGTTCATGTAAAACCCATCAGGCAAAGGTTAACTGTGGCGAAAATCCAGGGCAACAAATCTGTAGTGAGAAATGCATCGGCATTACCATCGGTGCACGTGACGAGAGCAGAGACCGTAGACTTGGACATATCGCCTTGTGTGTCACCGACCCAACCACCAGGAAAATGTCGGCACCTCGCCTCCCCACCAACCATGTCCACCAGAATAAATAGCGAAAACCAACCTCATCAAACCCACAATCCCACATTTTCAGGGTCTTTCACAAATCTACCCAGAAGTTCTCCATCCTCGTTTAGCCACAACACAAGTGATCTACCAGTGACATCATCTCTACAGCCTAGTACGTCCACCCGGAAGCCTCACGATATGACTGCGACAATACCGCCGCCGCATATACCTGGGGCTATGGTGACCAAGGCCGGTAAGCACTGCTCAACAGGCATGCAACCAACTAACTCCCCTAGCCACTATCAACAGCTGCTACCCTTCCCCCAAGTCAGCTACCAGGTCATCACCCCGCTTCACAATCCCCCATATTCGGATGCCAGCTGTGGAGTCCAGGCGGGCACCGGGCCCTACAGCCACAACACAGTCGCCTCGCCTCAGATCCCTCTGACTAACAAATCAGTAGCGCTCATGAGCCTGCAAGCCCCTTTCACGTTGGATGCACTATCGAACCCACTAGCGCCAAACCATCCTCAGACAATATACGGAGTGCCCCACCATTCCTCAGACCCTTTCTCCAATGGACAAATCCTCTTAATCCCTATGATAATAGCACACCAAATAATGACCATTGTTTTCCTAGGGACATTCCGCTATCGTCTGTGCCCTACCTTTGACAAGGCCACATGTCAAAGTTGCCTGTTGTCCATTCATTAACCCTACCTTCGTGTGAAAATCCGTACCCCAAACGGGGGCTGCTAACGGGCCACATTGTTATGCAGTTTCGCATCTTTAGCCCTCCTTTGACAAATGGAAATGTCATTAAATCAGGCACTTCAGCCATCCCGCACCTCTTAAAAAGTTCATCTACATCGGATCCTAGCACTGCTCGACACCACAGCGTCACCAGCCCCTCTCTTTGCAGCAGCGCACCGTACCACGAAACAGCTCACAGACCAAACCCTCCAGTTCATGGTGCTGATTTGCCACCCGCATATGGACCTTCTAGTCAAACCAAGAATCTAGACTATTTTGCATCAAGCAACCTACTTGACCAACCGAATTCCCCAAAACTAAATACCAATAATAGTATCTCTTTGATTTTTTTATTAGCCAATCTACCATAAACAAAATTCGACACTTGCGATATCTGGCCACTAGTTCTAATTATGATATAATCTTGATCACTGAAACTTGGTTAACCGATTACACTCCAACGGACCAGATCTCTCTTGTAGCCTACAATGTCTTCAGAGTAAATAGGGAAACTAGACGCGGTGGAGGTTGTTTAGCATTTGTCAAGCAGACCTTTAATGCAACAGCTCTTCATCACCCTCTACTTGACTCTATTCCCGATTCACTTTGGCTAACTGTCTACATTCCTGGCTCTCAACTTCAAATTGAGTGTGTGCACCGTCCACCCAGCGAAGATTCCTCCGGACTTCCACACCTAATTGATGCTATTGAACACATATCCTAGCTGCCGTCAAATATAAAAGCTGTTACTGGTAACTTTAACCTGCCTAAAATATCTTGGCCATATTTATCTGCACCCGCTAACCTTTTACCATTTGTAACAAGTATTACTGTAGGAGGGCGGGTAGAGCATGTCTGCTTTCCTGCGAGAAGAACAGCATTTTAGATCTAATTTTCACCGATGGCTCCCCTCATATACTTGTCTCAGTCTCCCAGAGTTTTCCTGGTCGCGATCAAAATCTGGTTAACCGCCGCATTCCCACTCATCCACAGCGTACCCTGAAATGGTGCTGCATCAAGCCCTTTCCTCTCCCTGACTGGAAGATTCTCTCTACTACCATTCGACAAGCTGATTGCAGTGAGTTTTTTCTCTCTCGTGATCCACAACACTCCACTGATATTTTCTATGCACAGTTCTCTAGATGTCTTGATAAGAATAACTACTTCCCCCAGCAAAGATTGATAGGAAATCTCATATTATCTCTCTTCAAACGGAGTATGCCAAGCTTCAAAAAATTCATGAAACCACGCACGACTTTGCAATTCTAATTCAAATTTTTCTCCTCAATTCTACTATCCAAAAGCTTGAAGAAACTACACTGCCTAACCAGGAGATAAAGGCTCTGCGACACCAAAATAGATCTCTTCGACTGTCATTATTTTACAGGACCAGAACCTCTAATATTCATGGAGATATCCCACACAATGTTTCAATGGAAAACGCATCCGCCTCTACTCCCCCTTCTATCGCAGAAGCCGTCAACTAGTTCTTCGCATCAACTTTGGACCCTATCAATTATGTGGACCCTCAGCCTCTTCCCGTAGTTACCGCTTCAACTCTGTCCACAGTGGAATTTGAGGACCCAATTATCTCTCAAATATTGACCACTTTCAAGCCACCATTCTACCCAATACCTGACGGCTTACCGCCCACTGCAGTAATTAAATGCGGACCTGACTTACCTTAACTTCTACTGAATATATAGTGACCCTATCAATGAACTCCCGTCTGGGGTCCGCAAAATGGAAATGCCCAGTCATAATCCAGCACCACAAGAAAGGTTGCGAAGGAGTTCAGGAAACCCCGTTCCATGCATTAGCATCCATATTACAAACGAAATTTATCTTTCGTATGAACTATCTTCGCTGGAATTCCGACTGTTTGTTTTATTTATCTAAATCTTTGTCACAAACCGGACTCCTACCGTTGCCTCGAGCGAGAGTCGCTCAGCTTGAAGTTCCTTGTAACTGTATTGGGTAATTTCATCTTCTGTATCTAACCTTTTGCTGCAACCCAGCTGCAGCTGTTGATTTATTGTCCATTTTGGAGCTAAAGAGCCCAGAAGAAACACTATTGAGGTTTGATTATTGTAAAATTACTTAATTTGTCGTATATAGTGCCGTAGCTATTGGGAATCGACTTTGTTTTGAATAGTGTCGAAATTGGTTGCTACGCGTTGCTCGAACGTTCCGGTGGCTAGACTTTACAAAGGTCCACTGCATGAGGTAACAAAATACCGTCCCAATAACCATACACCTGTCCTCTCTTGGCTAATGTGAAAAATTGTAAAGGAACACATCATCAAGCACCTCTTTCAGTTGTAGGTTATTAATCCTCGACAACGCGGTTTCCTTTGATCAAGACCTTGAGCAATCTTCCAACTCGATTTTTTGAATCTCGTCACTGAAATGGCAGACATGGAATGACCCTTATAGTACTCCACTTGGATATGTCAAAGGCAACAGACCGCGTGCCCCACCCACATCTTCTGGCCAAAATTCGATACTTTGGCGTTACTGACCCTTTACTATCTTGGATCAATTCTAACCTGTCTAATCGCTCATAGGTTGTCTCAATGAACGGACACTGTTCGAGGCCTAAACCAGTTACAAGCCGTGTTATACAGGGTAGCTTTCTTGGCCCTCTGTTGTTCCTCATGTATATAAACGACATATTCCTCTCAGTGAGCCATGGCACCCCATTTCTTTTTGCCCATGACATTAAAATTGTCTATTCATTTAAGTCTGAATGCATCGCCTCCGCTATTTTAAACATCTCTAAAGACATATCTGTACTCCATAGGTAGTGCTGAACTTGGCAGATGAATCTTTCCGCTGACAAATGCGAGGTTCTTACACACAAATGCAAGCTACCTCCAGGATCTTTAGCCGTTCGTGGTTCAGTCATTGCTAACAAGCAAGTCGTTCGGGACCTTGGCTTAAGCTATTTCTGCACATTTGATTTCGCGGAAGATTCGGCCCTCCAAGTCGCTAAGGCCAGAAAGCGCCTAGGGCTAATATTTCGCTCCTTCCGACTGTGAGACTGATTTCTTTTCCTTTATAAATCTCATGCCAGGTCTTTATTAGAATATTGCCCACTGATCTTTTCTAGAATGCGGAAATCAGACAGAATTGGTATCGAAACAGTTCAACGTAGTTTTACTACGTGACCGATTGGATGGGGCTTGCCCCTCACTTATGAAGAAGGCTAATTATTTTCTAAACTATACCCCTTATGTCCTCGCCGTATAAAACTGAACCTTATCTATTTGTATAACACACTCCGCAGCCGGACATATACTTCTAACCTATTGCACTCTGCGTCTGCTTCTAGCTATTCACTACGTTCTAGAAAGCTTACCCTTTCAGCCCCCATTACCAACACTAGCTTATGTTCACACTTCTTTACCACAGTGTACTCTAAATTATGGAGTAAATTACCGTTAGAAATACGCAGCTGTACATCCAGCCATCGGCTTGAAAGTGCGTTGGATAAATTCCTTACCGTTACCCAGACATTACAGCTCCTAAATGTAGACGTGCCCGATGGCCACGCATATGAGGAGGGTCTAGACTTTTGAATCGGGCAAACACGGGCGGTCTAGAACAGACGAAATCGAATAAAAATTCTTAGCTTTTCCGCCTTCGGTCATCGAGAAGCTACTCCCAGAGGGTCACTGTCTATTAATGTTGCCTCTTTGTACCGATTCCCATTTATCCTCAGCTGGTAGCATCCCGGACTGCGCTGCCCTACTTTTCTCTATTTCCAGACCCTCAATCGTGCGTACCTTTCTCTCGATGACTCTTAATACTTTGGAGACCACACCAGTCACTAACCTAGCCTATGCATTTATCTGACCGTCGGCTATTCGTACGCTACCCGACCGATGTTCCCTTGGTTACGTTCCGGGATCCCCTGGTGCCTGGTCGCCTGATCGCGGACTACCCGATACCTACGGCCGTTTGGCCCCACCAAGAAAACTCATGCGAAACCCAACAGCGCGGAGCGCGGTCAGATCCGCAGCTTTGGCCAGCGCACATCGGGAGTACAGGCCGTCTGCGACGATGTTCGCGCACAACTAGACTGGTGGATAGCACCTCCTGCCACCAGAATTGATTTTTAGGTTAGGTGTCCAGCGCACGGCCAGCCTCAGCCACCAAGACCGGTTGTGGATTAAAAAAACAACGTCCCCCGTATCTTACTGCTGCCACCTATTGCCTCCTTTAACGTTCCTGAGCAAGGTTTATTATGCACCCGGTCAAGTTCCAAATCAACATATGCACATACACTCGCTCGGCTCAGAAATGTACCCTACTATTTGCGACTGCTGACATTTATATCCATCGACTTATCTTTTATCTGTCTGAACTGATGCCATGTTTACCCTCATCCCATTACGTCTATTTACCGGATTCTGTACCCCAAAACATGAAACGGTTTCACTGTTCACATCTTTATTATGAACATCACAATTCCGGATATACTGTTGAAGGGACCATTCATCCACTCGGTAATTTGTATGTCACCACTACATGTATCTAAACAAGACCATCATTTAAAGCTTTGTTTATTGCCAGCCAACAATTCCACACAAAACGAAATGGTCCTCCTTCCAGCGCTTCATCTGCGTGGCACCAGCTCTATGTTCAATGTAACTCTCCGTTGCATCTCCTCTCATTCAGCCATTTGCATTTCACGACAGTTGCGTTGGCAATGAATTGTCCACAATCCAGCACATACATAGTTCGATTGTCTCAGCTCTTCATGTCAGACTTCAGCATATCCAGCTATGCAATCGCCTGCACTTTCTGAGGGCTATTCATAGGTACTACTTTTATGCGACTGTATCAGTCCACTATATGTCTTCCTCCAGTGTCCACTTTGTGACCAACTTTAGATGCTCTCATGCTACTCACCAAAGAACCCAGAAAAATCCATATTTGTACCACTTTTCACTCATATATGAACTACCGCAGCTGTTCCACCGAGATATCATGGTCAGCCACCAGCACCACAATCCATAGAGTGCTTTTTCCACATCTTTAGCTGAAAATCCACTACTTGTAATTTAGACTGCAGTTATTCTGTTTGTCCCCCCCCCAACAAAGTCTCAGGATGGACTTTCCTCAAAGTATTTAGTCACACAACTATCTGCGCTCTTTGAAGGTTCCAGTGATATACCACTTTTAGTTTATCCCGTCAGATATCAAACATATAAACCACTATAACGCCAACTTTGTTGTAAATTTGTATTCCTCGTCGGCCAGTCTTGGAGAAACCCCGATAAACCAATAGTTGAGCATCGTTTCACCCACCTATAACCTATTGCCATTTTTTTGTCAGTCCTCCACGATTAAGCTTCTATGCCAAAGAACACTGCGAATGCAATCTCTCCAAACCCTTGCTGGGAATAAACTATACGTACACCAAGTTACTGGCCTTTCGATTGTTTCCCAAAAGCCCCATGTCAGACTCTTACCAGCATATCCCGTTAAGCGATCGTCTACATGTTTTCACAGTATCATTTATGCAACGCCCCCATACGACTTCATAAGATCATCGTGTAACAACTTCTCTGTCAGCCCTGTTGTCGACTTGTTTTCACTAGTCGACCCGAAACGAACCCTTCATTCAAATCGTTTTTCACTCACCCGTCAACTTTCGTCACTCTGCTCCACCAAAATTTCCAGACTCGGGCGTCTACATACACCCCTTTATGAGGGTGTCCTCCACAAACTCTTGATGAATAGTAAGTATTAATTTAGTAGTAAAACGAACTCTGTAACGTTTACGCAATTCCCTTCCTCAGAGGACATCAAAAATCATTCGGTATTATATTTCTGCTATTTTCCGGGTCTTTGGGTTATTGCTTCAAGTGCAAGTCCTTCACCACCAAAAATTCTTCAATTTTTCGTTGGTGCTGTTTCGGAGGTTTTTTTGTCAGTTTATCCACCCCTGCGACTTTACATCGATGCTATCCGAAATACTGCGCGTTTTTAATTCATTTCCGCTTTAATTCATCACGTATCTCGACCGCGAAGCCCATTTCACTCCATTTGAAGAGGATAAAGTGTGGACTCACCCCAACTGGGTTGGAGTAACTTGGAGTTTAGAACTGGGAGGATGATTCCTCGATCTCAAGTTTGCCCCAAATGTTGTTTATTTAGAGTTGTCAACCTTGACTTAGCAAATCAGAACTTCAAGCTGAAAATGATACTTTCTTTTGTGTGTTTCGATGTCTGTGAGTTCACTGGTTAGTTGGCCATATAAAAATTGGTTCGAACTCCATGTCAGCCCCAGCTTTCAGGTGCGCTGCTCTGATAAACTGACGTAATAGAGCGGAAGATTGTGGACAATGCCAGTGAATTTTGGCGTTTAATGCGGAGAAGTTACCCGAATAAAGAATGTTTTGACTCCGATTTTCGTGAATTCCAATGGGTGACTTCATCAAGTTTCTACATGTATAATTCTCGTACGGCTGAAGCTGCTCGCAAACATGGCTTAGTTTTGGCGGGCAATATGAAGTACTATTTCATCAAGTACTGCTGCGTACACCGCAGAAGGGGACATTTCTCCGCTAGAAGGTAATGTTTGTTCACTTCCGAACGGAAACTTGTTAGTTACTTCAGGTACCCAAACTTGGGATGCGAGGTTTTTATCACCCTCCGGGCCGGTGGTAGTGTGTACATGGTGACGCTGTGGTCAGTGGTCCATAACTATAGTTTCCAGTGCGGTACAGAGGGCTTGTATGTTAGGAATAGACGTCTGACACGTGATCAAGAAAGCAGTGTTTGAGTTGATGCATAAATTTCACCACATGTCTGAGCTTAGGAATTATACCGAGAAAGCTTTCAATCGTCGTCTTTGTAATAGTGATTTCCGGTCGATCAGAAATGGGCTTACCACCTGGGATGGCCGGAATGAGGCGACCATGGTAGGCCAGTTATTAAAAGATAGAGGGCAATACAAGATTTTATGTGATAGTGACGTCATTAAGTTTTTGCTCTTCGTACCATTCGTGGGCATGGAAAAAAGCAGCAAGCTTTGCGATGTCATGCTTGCAGATGTATCCCACTAAAAGTATTGTGGTGGGTATGCATTTTGGCAAGTAATGATCGTTGACGAAACGGGTTTAGGGCATAGTGTGTTATATGCCATTCTTTCCAACGAGGGTGGCAACAGCCGTGGGTTACCTGACTGAAGTGTTGTCTCAGTCAAGAGGTTGCAAAATGATAGTGGTTGATAGGGGCTTAGCACAGTATAATGCCTGCACTGTGCAGTACCCCGATGAGCAGATAGTGTTCTGTGGGTCGCATGTACTTCAAGACATGAAGAAGGAATGTAATCAGTTGTGTGCGTTTTAAAATATGGACAGGCTTAGGTTGTTTCAGTGGATGAGTAACATGGTGTTCACTGAGGGCAGCTTAAGTTTTCTTAGGTTTTTTAAAGCTATCCAAGCCATTAGCCCGGGGGCTGTCAAGTATCTCCGATATACTTGGATGCCATTCAAGGCAAATTGAGCGAGGCATATGATGTGTCATTGTATGTCGTTTAACACTTTTACTACAAATAGAGTGGAAGTAGAGAACAGTCATCTGAAGGATGGCCTGTCCCGAAAGTCATCAGTTTACGACAGATTTAAAAAGCGGTTAACCGTTCGGAGTCACTAGCTGATAAGCGTAGGCGACGGCCAGCTAGGGACAAGATGGTCCAATACACAGCCCCAAGAGAGCTACAGTGGTGCACTTGCTTCTAAATAAAATAACATCTTATGCACCTGAGGTCCTAGTGTAACATCTTCATAGCCAAAACGTTTTGCGTATCACTCTATCGAATGGCGCCTATGCTGTTCGTACGTCATGGTGCCGTGTATACCGAGTATCGCTGTTTTCAGGCAGCCCACAGCGTGACTGTTTGTTCAATCATCAGTGGACTTTTCCATGTCTGCACATGCTTTGTGTGGTTAAGGAGACTAGGTTTCCTCTGGAACAGATACAAGCGGGCCGATGGACTTTGGCAAATGCACATGCACCCATGAATGTGAAAACTACGCGGGTTAGCCAAATCCAGAGCAAGTGCGGGTCGCTGGCAAAAATGCAGAACTAGCCGAATGTGAAGATATCGCGAAAGGCGAAGGTTGACAACTGCCGGAATTTGAGAAACCACGTCAGACACTTGACTCGCATCATTGGACTGCGTCCAAGGGCAAGAATCAATGTAGAGGTGACTTACGATGGTACCGTGAGGGATAAGGAGGACTATAAGAAAATGGTGCCATCCCGTAGTTTTTAGGTGTTTGTTCGGCCATACCTAGCACCAGTGACGGTGTGTCGAAATCTAGGCAGAAATCACCTTTAGGTGTCGGGAATGTAGGGGAGGAGGATATCGTTTTCGTCGGGCATCCGCTAAAAGCGGTGCAGTTCCGACGGCTGCGGACCACAACCTCTGCCGAATACCGAACTACCAGCAAAAGAAGACGACTGGATCCCCAGGCGTCGCCTATACGGGAGGAAGTGTGCAGTGTATGCAGGATGGAGGAACCAACAGTGGACCTGGATGAAGACGTACAATGGGTTCAGTACCAGTCCTGCGGACGCTGGACGCATTTTCAATGCGCTGGTTTTCAACGCGACGAAGACTACCTCTGCTTTCATTGCCTGGTTCGATGACGGAGGACGACTCACAATTGAACGCAGAACGGCCTCAGAGGGGCCACCACAACCGGATTACCATGAATTTTCCATGCCTCCAGTTGCTTTTCTTAGTCTTAGACAAGTGCGATGGCGCATGAGTCTTCTTTTACGTGCTCAACAGGTTGTTTATAGCACACTTGGATTGTTCTACCGCGTACGGTAAAACCTTGAGGGGGCTGTGAATAAGTCCTGCGATTGGTCACAAAATCCCCGTAAAGCTTGTACCGTTGATAGCCTTACGTATTATTGCTAAAAATAGTTATAAGTGTACGATCTCAACACTGGGCGAAGTAGGATAACGCTGAGGGGAATATTAAGTTGTATGCCACCAAGCACACCTACTGGAGGCACTTACAATGGCTGCTTGGATATATATATATATAATATCCCAATGTTACCCACAGATGGACGGTGGAAGAGCCATAAAATTGTGTGAACAAGATTATTAATTTCTATTCATTTTCAGTTATTTAAGGATAACTTCTGAAGATCTTCTGACCCGTTGTAGCAGAATAGCTGTAAAAGAAAACTGTATTTTGATTCCACCATTTAGCTGCTTCAAGTAAGTTCGTAAGCATATTCTCCTCCGGTTTTCAATTATTACGTACATTCGACGAAGAGCAGCTTCAAAAATTCCCCAGGGGTTTTCTGAGGTTTTCTGGACCTAAAAGCATGATTAAGGAGCCCTAAGGCCTCAAAGCGCCAATGTCGCACACTAAGAAACTTGGACATAAGAAATATGCAGAAAACAATGACCCAACAACCGATTCACGTTTCAATGGCATCGTACCCTAGGATACGTTAATTATATGTTCAGCACGTCACCGATTCCATCGATATGACACCTTGGTTGTAAAAAGATGTTTATCCGGCTTCCTAATTATAAGAAATACAGAAAGCTGCTTGCTCTGGAAAATTTACCACAATTTTTGTCATTGTTACTGAGGCAATTTTACAGTAAATACTGCAAAGATTACTAAGGTAACAGCAAATAGAAGGTAGAACAATGATAGTGTCTAAACATACAGGCTTAGATATAGCCCAACTGAAGTTGTGGGACTGTTATGTGTGGAACGGTTGGAACACATGATTAGGTGCCCGTAGAAAATGAGTTTGACGTGAAATGTTATGGCGCTACTTTTGTTTGCATGCGTGCCACAAGGGTATATAAGCGTTGTGATCAAGGTTAGCACTGTCATTGACCGCGGTGGCTGCCGGTTCTGCGGACCCGGCTTTGGCTGATATTTTTCCGGTATTTTCTCGATTTGATCGCGATCAGTAGAAGAGTTTTTCAGATTTTGTAAATGATTTTCGGGTTTTCAAAGAAAAACTTCAAGTATTTTCTATATTTATGATAGTGTAGTTACCGTTGGCTGTATAATTCACCGAAACAAGTATCAGTTATCCGCATGTTTGAAAGATGCTCCAAAAGTAGAGTTTTCCATCTCCCGGATGTTTGGTTTATACCGTAGATCGATATGAAATTTTCAAATTTCGCGCCTAGAAAGATAAAATGGCCAAGCCAGGTGGGGCGACTCCGTCATACCCGGGGAGGAGCGTCCACCTGACCTTCATACTCAAATTTGCCGGGCAGTGATTAGTGCAACCACTGAAACTATATAATTTTGTGTTGCATTTACCCAAATGAACATCCAAGGAACCGTTTTGTGACCTCACTTTTATCATATGATCATGCAATCAAGCATGATTCGGGCGTCCCCGAAATAAACCATTGTTATTATCATTATTAACTGAGAAATCCTCCTCCAATACTTTACACATTTTTTCGACGGACCATCGACTACTCTTTCTCCTCCTATTCTTTCTGACACTGTTTTGGTGTTTCATTTTCTGTGCGATCGAAACACTTACTGTTTGCTTTCATGATCGTGTTTTCTTTGTGGAATAATTTCGTGAACACTTAGCATGGTATTAAGTGGCACCCACTCAGGGCAGTTTGTCTCATTGTGACAGAATTTCATTTTTTGGCCCCTGTTGAATGGTTGTAGACTTTCAGCTTGCTTACTTTGACTTTTGGCCAACATGATAAGAAAATGGTTTGTTGGGCCTGATAAGGGGGCAGAATTTGTTCCACTTGCTCGGACCACAGGATAGCTGCATTTTACTCCTTTCCGGCAGCCGTTCTCCTTGCACAGATTTTTGTCTTGCTTTTGACCACCCTTTGGTTGGACACCGACTGAGGCTCATTTCCAAGGTCAGGATCGCCACATACCTGCAACTCACGGGTAACGCTGCAGAATTTGAGAAGCCATCTTGTTCTGATTTGTGTTCGACATCGATTTGGGCTACGCTTTGCTTTGGAGCTCTGAAGCACCATTCAGAATGCTTGGAGGCAATTACTGGGTAGACTGAGTAATGAATGTGAACGGACTCCACCCTGACCAGAACTGGTACGTTTCGGCTGAAGCGGTACGTCCATTTTCAAAGTAAACCCCTCCGTCACCATCCATTGATGAAATTCTCCTAGTACTCTTACTCATCGACTCGCTTTCCACGCTCACGCTGTTCGTTCCATGGTTATTTCCCGGTTTCCTAATCCTATCCCACCTACCCATTGCAGAGCAGTGGATCTTTGTAACACTATTTATTTCAACCTCTTCCGAAGAAGAAACGCTTATACTCCCCCTGGTTCCCCAGCTTATCCAATCGTTCTCTGACCAGTTTTAGTACCATACTGTCTCCTCAGGCATCAAGTTTATTGTCGCAGACTAAGTCACATGAACTTGAAGTTATGCTTCCTGATAAAAGCTGCTGTCTCCGTTTATACCTTTATTTAAGCTTTTATTCAATACGTGTTACCGTGCACACACACTTTATCGCTGCTTCTAGAAATCTGCATTTGTCGTCATTCGTAACGCCTGAGTACATATCAAAGCATGCTTTAAGTCCCGCAAAGTAAATTAACTCTCTTTTTCGAAGTGAGCCTCAAGAATTCTTGTTCCAAGTGCAGCTCTTGAAATTGATAATCAAATATATGAAACAAAAATCTTGATAAAGTTTTACAACAAAACATGGGATTCTCGTCAATTTAAAGGGTGCTATCAGTGGTTTGAATGAGCAAATTAAACAAACACTCGAAGAAACATATTTGTCAAGATGAGATGAAACTTAACCAGGACCGAATCTGTCGGAGGAGAAGCAATTCATTGAGAAGAAGACGCGCATTGACAGCTATTACCAAAAACAATTTCGCCTCAGTACCAAAGAAAACAGACTAAATAGATAAAAGCACGTTGAATAAATAAAGCAAAAAATTGTTGAGGAGATTGCGTCCAGTTCATGTTGGTTTAGTCCATTTCAGTCTGCTCCAAAGCCAGCTGTTCGGAGGATTTCCATCAACCTCGGTACCCGGGCGCAGGATGGTCGTTTTCGCAGCTAGCTGGATTGAACCAACGGCCCTAAAGTGCATTCAACTCAAACTCCTTCAGCCGAAGCTCCCAAAGTAAATTCGCACAAAACTGAATGCTACGGGTTCGTTGATGAAAAAGGTTCACCCTTGGGCAAGAGTCGACGAAGACAAACATGCCCGCCATTGAACCCCTGCTTCACGAAAAAAGCACCACCAGCGCAGAGAGGACGGCTGGATGTTATTCGACCCACCAACAAATAAGCAGCCAACCCAGCATTCTGAGGATAGACCAGACCGATTGTAAAACTCATCGTCAAGGCCGCATCACTCATGAGCATCAAAGCTGAACATGTTCAATGGGTGCTCCGCCACAAATGTCAATAGCGGGATGCATATTGGACCTTTGCCGATAAATAGCAAGGATAATATAACGTTACAAATATGGAGACAAATTCAGACTAAGTGGTAACTGACAGACACCTACACCAAGGCAGAACATAACAGGTGATGTATGAAGCATATTTCTTCCCAGTGCTACAAGGCATGAAATGAATGTGTTAGATGTCATGGACCCTGACTGAACCGTTCTCCCAGCAAACACAGCTTGCGCGCATCCAGTTCTAAAACCCCACGGGACGTAGGAACTATTATCGCTCTGGTCCGCTCATCCTACACGGGAAGCGCTTCATTCATTATCCTTAGAGATTAAGGATGTTTTGCACGGACTCTCAGTAACGGCAACGACTAAGCTGCCTAACTGAGGTCCTCATTCACTTTCAACCACTTCCTCCTTTCATGAAACAAGGCAATATGTTCAGTTTGCCAACTGTCCCGGAATATGTCTTTTGGACGTTGCATTTATCTCAATTATTTATTACTGGCACGCTGGAAATCCCGTCCACTGAATATGGTTTTATTACAACAAAGTAAGGGGAGTATTCCAGGTATCATTGCCTCGAGATTCTTTATGCCCTCCGTCACAGACACAAGGAGGCGGTCGTCAAGCATACCTTCTACCTCTGACAAAGCGCCAATAAAAGTTCATCAGTCATTCGTTGACCGTCGGCTATTGCACCAAAAGTACGTCACACGGATCGTATCATGCGCTCCCACACTCTATTCCAATAGCTAGCCTCGGGTGATCCGAAACACCATTCAATTTTGTGTTTTTATAGGAAACGACCGATTCAACCTTTAGGGAAACTCTGGATTCCAATTCAAAGCTCGGCATACGCTCCCTTGAGATTAATTTCGTTATTTCCGAAGACTGTCGGAGGCCGTTGCAATAAATCGTATTAACGCTTGTAGGACTGATTCAGTTAACAGCAAACGCGTAACCTCAATACGCACCGTTCGTGCATTTAAACAGGTGAAGAGACATCTACAACGTTCTTCTAACACCTGCCACGTTCCGCACATGGCGGTCCAAAGTGATCAACACCTGCGTACGCAAAGACGTAGCCTGCATATGTCGTGTGCTCTAAAGATCATGGGACAATTTGCTGAGAACGCGTGTATGGCCAAATTACGGCAGTGCGAACGCCGGCCAACAACGCGTTGCACAGCCGCAATTCTTTTTACAGTCCAAAACCTCTTTCGAGTGGTAGCCATGACTGATGAACAACTGACATGACCTTCCATTTCACGGTAGCATTTTACAATCAGTTCGATCACTCGGTGAGCGTTTGGCAAAACAACTGAATACTTTACCCCGAACGATAAACAGGACGGCTCTACCCTGCCTATCACGCGCAGTACCCTATCAACCAAAATGCAGCTGAGGTTTCGGGCGGAGCTGCGCACAGTTGAAACTCGAAAAACTACTTACGAATCTTTCAATTTGTTTGCATTAGGAAAACACTCCGTCTGGATGGACCTGACAGTCGCTTTGCAGCCATCTCCCATCCCTTGAGCCGTCAGCCGACTCGCGCCCAATGGCGTCACTTCACACTTTGGAGACAACTAGACTGCTGGTCTTCGGCATCCACATGACACCTTTACCAAAGTAATCCGAGGGGAACGGCCCTTGAAGTGTGGCTGAAGTACACTATAAATTACTGCATCAGCCACCGCACGCATCTTCACCTTTAACTGTTTAGGTAGCACTTTGATAAGAGTCCCACTGTTAGACTCAGTAGGTCCCGTGGACCATAGTATCACGGTTCACTGTCCCTTTCCTCGAATTGCATGCCTCAAAAAGCTAGGTCCGCCGGCTCTTCCTAGCTTAACACGTGTCTCTGTTGCGTAAAATGTGAACAAGCAAGTACCTTGGACACAGTTCGTGGTAAAATAGCGGAGCTTTCTTGATCGCTTTTCACGCAAATCTAATTACCGTAGAATCGGCCCAAAGATGATCGTAAAGCAACCTTAGCTCCACCTTTTTCCCAATCATTTCTGCTTTCTAAACAGCAGTGATATTTGCAGCCAACTCCAAATATAGAATAAGGGCTATCTTCGGGGTGCGACACACGACATAATAAAAGCAAGTGCGCATCTTGACGCCCATGAGTCGGATACAAATCTAAAGTGAGATACTACTCCTTAGCGAACTTCAGACGCATTACAAAATAAACGCAGTTCAACGTCCGCATCTACCTTCTAAGCATCGTGTGCATACCATCCCGGAACTATTACCAAGTTCGTCCCTTTCAAAACCCTCCTCATTTCTTCCCACTCTTCTTCAGTTTCCGCACCTAATTGTTCATCCAAAAGAATTCTTTTCCGGCACGTATACTGAAACAACTGTTTTGTGGATAAAACGAACGGGTCAGCTCAACCTAGAGGATCATAGACTGTAGCCAGTTGCTCCAATGACGCTCTTCGTGTTGTCGGCTGATCCTTGATGTAAACATGGTATTCAGGGGGACCTAGGCCAACGTTTCATGCCAAGCCGAAAGCTCTCATGATTGGTAGTTGGTCTGTGTCACTGTTTTTCATAGCACTGTTCCCTTCAAGAACCAAAATGGCGTTTAAATCCTCTCGCTTGCTGCTCAACCACTTGGCCATTCCTAGTCCATTAAGGCCTACTGGACGGCGCAGTCGCTTTGCTGAACGCGCATTTTCCTTCCTCCCCTTCTTTCTTTTCTTCCTTCTTTCCTTCTTTTTTTACTTCCTTTTTATCATTTAACAATAGCATAATATTTTGGGAAAGGGGTCGTGGCCAATTTAAAGCTGCTAATTGGGGAGTGGCCGGCGGCGGTGCGGAGATCCGAACCTGGGACTGAAGGGTTCGAACCTCATTGTTATGACCGTTTGATCACCACCGCTATTGCTAACGACAGTCGACTTATCGCCGACGCAAAATCCTTCAAATCCACTTGTGATAAAGCGGACGGGAACTGATGGCCAAATAGCGTAATCATTTATTTTCAAATCAAAACCCGTACAAAAATGGTGACAAAACCGCTGAAAAAGGGACGCATCGCCAGTCTAAATTCTTTCCACTCAACAGTATCACCTCCAGACCATCGGATTAAATGCTGCAGCACAGCCAATGAAGATCCGAAACTTTTCAGGCTTTCTTCACTTAACGCCACATGGTTCAGCAGATAACACCTCACAGAACTACCTACCACGGGCTCCTCTAGTAACTGCATTACAATGTTGTTCAGCGCGCCCCTCAGCTACAGAGATGTACTTAACTTCAAATTTTGGATATCTGAGAAGCTTCTTTTCCAAAGACTTCAGGGGGTGCTGGGCGACCGGTTGATTGCAAAGTTTCACTAGACTGCTGAACTTCCACGGCAAAGCAACATAAAGCCGCTCATCCCCCAGACACAACGGCTTTTCCGGAATGTCGCTGGCCCATTTTCCCTCCATAGATAGAAGGGCTCTCAACGGATTACTGTCACCAAGTTGTCCATCACGAAGCATTCAAAGGCTATTTCCAATATCCCGCCGTCTGTGTACGGCACATCCTGAGCTTGGCCAATCGACCGCTAAACAACGGATCTCGCATGAAACATCCCAAAGGAGTGCGGTCACCACATGGGTCTCCTTCAGAACGTCTTCGCTGTTATAAGACCCGGCGTACCGAGGGAGTATCTAGGCTGATTACCACCCTAATTATTGGGTCTGAAATAGCCGAAAGTTATATTCCTTTGAAATGTTATGACTAGTACTTCCACAACCGACTGAGCGGTACGGGAGCTCTTCACTCTGAGTGTTTCATAAGCATACGAATATCTCAAAAGACAAAATAAAATGGGTGGTGAGTCATTTTTAGTTTTATCCAATAACTTTGCCCGGCTAGAACAATACAATAGGCACAAAAATATATATGAACTTCATCTCTTCGGCCAACCGGTAATTAAAAAGAGAACCAATTTTGAAGGTGAATGCTTCCAGCCAAGATTTTAGCGATAAAACTGCAGGTGAAGTTGATATTGCGGTTTCAAAAGCACTCTGTGATGTGTTGTATGGCGAGCAAAGTTAAACTTCCGGTAGTGTTATTGAAAATAGATGTGGATGATAATTTTCGGAGGGATTCCGTATCATCTTATTACAGGGGGAGAACACGCCCCTTTATAGTTTCGATCTTTTGGGGACTCCATTAGAGATGGATAGGTGCTCGTCGCAAGTCTTAGATTACCAACCTTCTGCGAGCCCTGCATTGGGGACCACTGGATGAAAACTTGCTACCTCCTCGGGCGTCGTGCCTTAGACCCATGCAGGACCAAACAATACCAGACGGTCGTTAAAGCGTGCGCTTTGGTGCCGAACGCCAAGGCTTGCAGCATTCATGAAAAGTGACTCGAGTTATTCAGAGCGAGTAGTGGGCACAACGTCGTTACAGAAGCATGACCCTCTGAGGGCGACCATATAGCGAGAATCCAAAACGGATCTACTATCCACCGGTAGGATAGGGAACACGAATGCTAAGGAGGAAGCAACCGTCGCCATCAAGTCAGGCACGAAGCTTCCGGAATCGCAGACGATAGTTTGTATCCAAAATATCCACCAGTACGCGGCAAAGCTCACTCTCCCAAACAGAAGGCAAACTTTCGCTGTGTGTACGGTGAGCCGGGTTCGGAGGTTTGCCTCCCGCAAGTACTTCCAAACGTAACTAAAAGAGCTCAAAAGAACCTAATGATCGAAGAATTTAACCTACTATATATAGATTGGGTAGTTGAGGCATATATATCAGGGACCCAGGAAGAGAACTAATTACGCTGGCTCCACACAAACTTTCTGTTCCAGCACACTAAGGGCATACCAAATGTAGAACTGGATGTGCGCCGCCCCTGTTGGACCTATAACAAACAAACCACAAGAAAGATGCACTTAAACGACGGATTTACTTTCTTTTGGGCAAGAGGTGTTGCATGATATTTCAAATCTCCTTTGGCGTGCATAAGCTCAAAGTAGTCTCTGGGATGACTGCAAGCTCCGCGGGTATGGGCAATGCCGGTCTCCGTATTAGGGGGCGGATCAAATACGGGATGAAGAGGGCGGAGCTAGTGTGAAGCAATGCCGATAGGTAGTCCAGGGAATCCTAATCACCTGCGAACCTAGCTCTCTCCATCGGAGGGCAGGGAGTGAGAAGTCAAACCTTCGTGTTGTGGGGCTGCAACAAGGCTGTCGCCCAGAGACCGTGGTTGGGCTTCCTTCAAGACTCTCCGGCTTGATCAGCCCTAGATTCGCAATATCAAGATTAGGAATGAGGCAGAAAAGCTCCTCCGATATGCTAAGCGCCAACGTAAAATGAAGTTTGACCGAAGTGGTAAATAGTATCCAAGTAAGTACCAAGGCTGCATGTGTTCCGAAGGCTCACCGAGTTAGGCGGTATAACCACTGACTACCCACGTCCATGGTTTTACAGCTGGACACCAGAGCAAAGCGAATGCTCTGGGAGGCAAATTTAGCAGTATGTACAGAATATTTAGTGGGGTACAGGCAGGTTTTGAGGCGGCAACTCCTCCACCGGCTACGAGCAACGCAGGTCTACCAGAAGAATTTGTGCGTAGGCATCCGGAAGGACTAGGTACCCATACATGTGCCGAACCAGATAATATCCGTTTTTATATCATTTTGATCACTGGAAGACCTCTGGACCTATATTCAAGTCATATGAAGCCATCCCGGATCACGGACTGATGCCATTGGGCTGGGAAAACGCAGTAAAAGCAGTTCTGCGCAACGAGGGGCCACGCTGTGAAATGAGAAACTTTGAACCAGTTGGCTCGACCGGCATCTTATGCAAAGTATTAACGAAGACTACCCGGGCACAAGTCTACCAGCATTTGATAAATAAATCCATGCTTTGCGAATTTAGAATAAATAAATAAATAAATACTGGTATATTTCTCGGCCATAGTCGAGATGCACGCTGTAGCGCATGATCATGGTGTAACACGTTACTCAATAAGATGGAATATTCACAAATTCAGAATATGAAAGTCGAGAGTATCAAAGATGGAAAAACAAAGTCAGCCACAGTTTGAATGGATCATTCTGATAATTGTTTCGCGCGGCACTTTTGAACCGGTTTCGATTCCGGCCTGGGCACTGGTTCGCGGTGGAAATATCGAAAAATCATTAACGCAGTGCTAAGGACGCATTACGAACGAGAATGATGCGAGCCAAGGAAACCGGAGGCCCACCGAGTTTATGCAGATGGAGTAAATTTTTGAGCAAGAGGAAAAAGGGGGGAAAATTGTTAAGAAGTATGTTCGGGAAAATCAACGCATGCGAAGAGGATAGCGATCATGAAGACAATGCAAACCCTGAATGACGGATTTACCGGAGTTCAATAAACGGAATGAGTTTTGAAGCAGGGGAACATGAGACCAATTTTGTGAGAGTGAACACTGGTGGATATGGGAGAAACAGCAGACCATAGAAAGGTGAGTTTAGATTCAGGATCAGTAACATGTACCATTCTGAAATAAGAAAGCGCAACTGGAAGGTCTTCGGGAAGTGGAGAGTCAATCTCCAGCCGGCTACGGGTCGTAGGAAAGATAAACAGTGGTAACGGATGATAAAGTGGGAAATCTCCGCATGGACTTCAGAGTTATTATTCTGTTTCACTGACAAATATATATGTATGTGTTGACACATTTGCCTTCAATGTTATTCAGCGTCGTTTCTGGTAACGTACGGCATCGAGTGCTTAAGGTTCGTCTGGCAGGAAAATGTATGTGTCGGTCGATCAGTCGAGTGTAGCTGTTTAGTAGCGGCATGCGCGTGAACTGGAACTCGTGTTGGTTGCGTTTGAAAACGTTGAACGATCGGATAAGCAATGAGGAGTATTTCCTGTTGTATGGTTTGATTTCGGTCCCAATTGCTATGGTAGGTTCCACTTGAGTCTCTGTCCGTATGAGTCAGAGTGGCATCCTTGGTTAGCCAGTTTTGCGACTGAGATAGTGGGAGACAGCAAACCTGAAATAGAGGGGTACTGCAGTCTGGACGTGTTTCCAGCTGTGGGTAATGATGATGTAATAATGAATAATAATGGTTTATTTCGGAGACGTCCGAGGCATGCCAAGTGCATAATCAGCTGTTTACAAGTGATGGAACAAACAGGCAAAACCCTTGAAAATGTGGAAATTAACATGACAGGAGTTGAAAAAGGGCTAAGAATGAAGGGGGGTTACGTGGGAAAGGAGAGCTGATAGAAAGCAGCAGTCAGGGTGTGCCCCTGCTGCGGATCAACGGTTAATGGAGGCATATAAAAACCAGTGAAGGACGAGGCATAAGAGTGACAGAAACTACGGGGTTGGATGGAAGCAAAGTGGTAAAAATTAGTGGCATTTCCATTTGTTCGGTTCATTGAGAAAATGGCCATAGGTAGTCTAACGTTGAGAACTCAGCCAGATAGATGAAACTGTCTATCGTTGGTTGTGTCCTTAATTGAAGGGAGCAGGGTCGGAGAAGGGTTTGGTCTTAGAAGTCGAGGCCCCTCTCGTAAGCTATTTCTTCTGCCAAGCATATATTAGATAACTGTAGTGCACGGGTGACGCTGAGATATGGGATGAGTGCCGACAGAAATTGGGACTTGGTTTGTGAAGCTCGAAGGGTGATGGGCAACTTGTTCCAGACTTTAGAGTAGACAAGAAGGAAGAAACGTGACCGTATGGCCGACTTAGCTATACTCGAAGGGACAGTAAAAGGCCTGTGCCGAAGTGAGTAGGGGGTTTCACGGGAGAAGCTTACTGGGTCAAAGGAAAAAGACCGGTTATGGAGCAGGTTATACAAAAAGACTAAGTTTAGTCTTAAGCGGCGGAGCCAGAGTGGGTCAAGATCCAGATTTTGGCATCGTTCTCTATAGCTTAAAGACGTGGACCAACCAAGTAGTTGTTTGGTGAAACGCCTTTGTATGCTTTCAATCGCAACTCTGTCGAATTTCGTCATGTTTGAAAATATTATTGGGCAGTATTCGAGCAAAGGCCTGATGTGTGATTTGTAGATGCTGATGATGCTGTCCCGGAGACGAAAGGAGCGGAAGAGAAGGGCCACACTTCTTCTAGCCTTGGCCGCTTGGATGGCAGCGTGCTCAGAAAAGTTGAGGGAGCAGGAATAGTTGAGGCCCAAATCGCGGACAGTAGGTCGAATGGCTATTGGAGACCCACCAAGAGTTAAGGATCCAGGGGGCAATTGGAACTTGTAGGTTAGGACCTCGCACTTATCAGTGGAAAAGCTCATCCTCCAGGTGTGGCACCAGCGGTCAAGTGCTGCGAGGTCAGCGGAAATGTTGCAAAGAGTATGGGTAGCATCATTGGAATTGAAAGAGTAAACTATTTTTATATCGTCTGCAAACAAGAATGGCGTGCCATGGTGTACTAGATCCAATGCGTCGTTAATGTACATCAGAAATAGGAGAGGACCCAGTACGCTTCCCTGTATAACGCCACTTGTAACAGGTTTCGGTTTAGAAGTATGTCCGTTGGCGAGGACCACTTGCGAACGATGAGCAAGATAAGATTTCAGCCAAGAAAACAGCGGGTCACCAATGCCGAATGAACGCAATTTGGAGATAAGATGCAGGTGTGGAACACGGTCGAAAGCCTTCGACAGATCTAGGTAGACAACTACTAATGCCTGCCCGCTATCAACAGCCTTAGTGACTAGGTTGAGGAAGTCAAACTGACATGTGGTGCATGATCGCGATTTGAGGAACCCGTGCTGCCTATCGCTAAGAAGGTTAGAAGCGAGAAGATGGGTGGTAATGCCATCTTTGATAATCGTTTCCATTATTCTGGAAATGATAGGGGTATGGTTGATGGGGCGGTAATTAGCAAGTTCGTGGACAGGTCCTTTTTTATGTCGTGGGATGATGACTGAACGCTTCCAGTTCGACGGTACCAAACTAAATTTCAGTGACAAGGTGAATAGGTTCAGTAGTAAAAGTGGAAGGTCCGATCCACCGTTAATGATTGCAGCTGGGGGCAACCCGTCTGGTCCAGGACGCGCAGATGCTTTATAACGTGAGATGAGCCTGGAAATAACGTTTGCTTCAAAGGTTAGGGTAGATAAGGAAGAGCTGGTAATGGCCAGAGGATTTGGGGGTGCTGTGTCTGAGGCCAGGGCCATGGAATTGGCGAAGTAATGGTTGAAGGCCTCAGCGATATCAGAAGGGGAGGTGGCCGAAGTTTTATTCGGTAACACGACATATTGGATCATAGTATCCGTTGCCGAATTCCTAGATTTGTGTAGGAGTGAGAGTTTCAGTGCTTTGTTGGGATGCCTTAGGGCTTTGGATTCTTCGTTGCGGAGCTGTTTTTCCTTTAGGTCCCGGATAATATCAGTAAGACGCGTTAGCCTTATGAAAAGAGAGAAGTCGTGGTTTTGGAGGTAAAGTCTTTGCATCTTAAGGTACTTTTGTTGGAGGGATGCAAGCTTGGACTTCCTAACGGAGGAGTTTTGGGATATTGGGCTAAGTTTCTGGAGGCAGTTTCCCATGTTAAAGTAAAAGTGATCAGCTGCTTGTTGGGGGTCAGCCGTTAGAAAAAAACTGCTCCAATCTTGATTATGGATGAGATTGGGCAGATGGTTCCAATTTAAACGGACGGGATTGTTGACTGGGGTCAGATAGTCTGGTGGATAAGGATTGAAGGAAAGGTTACCGGCCACTATCTTATGGTCGCTACCCGGAAATTTATTCAGAACGGAAACCGAAAAGTGGGAAACGCTGTGGGTGAATATAAGATCTAGTATGTTGGCGTTTCTAGTAGGGGTTTTAACGTGTTGCACCCAGCCCCCAATGTGAGTATGGGACACAAAGTCTATTAAGTTGGAAGGTGCCGTGAGGTTTCTCCAGGATATTTTAGGCCAGTTAAAATCACCGGCTATGATTTTCGCTGCCGAAGGTAGAAGTGAAAGGTAATCAAAGGCTTCAATTAAAGAAGTTAAGTCTGCAATAGTAGATGAGGGCGGGCGATAGATACAGCCAATGTGCATGACTACAGTTGAGAACCGAATTGTGAGCCACAGAGAATCCGGAATTGAGTCGAGTGTGGCATGTCTGATGGGGACTACTGGAAGGGCGTGCTGTACGTACACAAGGCACCCACCTCCGCGTCTGTCGATCCTATTTACCCTAAAAACCTTGTACCCTTCAAGCATAACTTCGCTTGTGCTGGTGTGTTCGGTGAGCCAGGTTTCAGTAATAAAGATGATGTCAGGACTGGAGGTTATGATATAATTCTTTAAGTGATGAAGCTTATTTAAGATGGATCGCGAGTTAAATAAGATGAATGACAACCCACTCATGTGGAAGTGAGTGTCAGGGTTAGGTAACGCATGGGAGTTGTTGGTCGGAGGAAGTGCACGGTGAGGGGCGTGAGTTGGAGCTATTACCGAAGAGGAGGAAAAGTGAGCGTTGGATGCCTCCGCGATGGCTTCGGAAGCACCAGCCGCCGATGAACCGGAAGTAATTAATTTAGGGTTATTACGGGGTGAAAGAGAAGACCTTAGACGAAGTAGTCCTGCCACTTGTCCTGATTCGTTGGGATCGTTCAATGCCCCAGTGCAGTGATAGAATACGTGGTTATGGAAGGTATTAGCTTGCCCACGTGACAACCTTGGTATTGGTTGTTGTGTGGTAAGAGCAGGCCTCAGAGGGTAGGGACTAAAAGAGTTTGGGGTGGCTTCGCCGCCCATCGATGCGACTTGCCCGGGTGAGGTAGGATAGGAATCGGCGGTTGGTAGGGGGGTTATATGGAGGTCATCAACGAAGGAGGTATTGGTAATACGCAGTGTTGGGTAGTTGGCCTTCGGAGTTCGGTGTGCTGCCGAAGGTATGAACGACTGGTAAGGTGTCGGTATTGAAAAGTGGTTCGTCAGGGCTAAAAGAGACGAAAGATTGTGGGATTGTATGCCACAGGGTGGGGAAAATTTACTCGGAGGGGGTTTGTGGATGTATCCTGCGCGTAAAACGCCTGTGGTGGAGCAAAACGAAAATTTTGGTATGGTAAAGGAACTAGCGGGATAAACGGTGGCGGCACGGAAAAGTTAGGAAATGAAGAGCTAGACAGATGCAGCTTTGAATAATAGCTGTGAAGTGCTTTGCGAGCATCGTCCGTATAAATGCGCGTAGAGTGAGGATTTCGCTGGTAGGAATAACGGTTTGAAAAACAATCTATTTTGGGAACAGAAACTGTAGGTCCCGGCATTAGTGACATCTCACAAGGGTGTCTGTTTGCTTCTAATCTTTGCATGACATTAGGGGTGTAAGGTTGATTAGACCTTACTTCGCGGTTTCCTTAGTAAACGCGTGCTTCGGTCCTTTGTACTGCGTGGACCACCTGCACGTTACTCTAATGTGCGGCACTGCACAAATATGTTAACCAGAACAGTATTCTCCACGACCCGTGAGAACGAGAAGGCGATTGGGAGAGATAGTGGTTAGCGTGTATTTTGGGAGCGTGCGTGAGAGCGTGCGCAAGAGCAACGGTCAAATGGCCACCGCGCTTGGCAGTCAGCGTTCAGTTAAACAATAAACGTGGTAAAAGTATGAACGAAGATGGCAACCGCTACAGGGGCCTCCTCCTAGAAGTCCGACGGAGTTGGGCTTCGATCGTGATAGTAAGCCGGAATTATTGGTTGTCCAGGAACTCCTCATAGCTTCTCCGTTATATTGTTGTTGACGTCGAACGACTGCTGATGAGTTTACCGGTGCCTGCACTCTCGAGGTCCGATGTGCGTGGGTCCAACTGTGTTTTGGCGCCCGCGGGTCTCATACGAATGCAAGCCGGAAAATGCCGCGTCAGGTCCATCCAAAAAGGCGTCCAGTTGCCGTCTCCAGTGCCAGACTGACCAATCGTCCCGTTGTCCAGTGAGCGGTTGGCTCCTTGAACGTGCACGGGAGTCAGCCAGGCTACGGATGAAGCCAATGTGACTTGTTAGATCCGTCTGAGAGAGGGCAAGGTAAACTGGAACAAAATAGCGCCTGAGGGCGCTGGCGGATGTTGGACCGTAATAACAACACACAAACGATGTTCGGTGTTGTTGTAGTCGCTAGGAGACCAGAAGAAAATGAAATCATAACTACCGATTGTAATTTCCCGGGTCTGTTGTTTGGTAAATCCATGGCGAACTTCCCAACTTATTGCTAACAGTCGGTTGTAAAAATCGTCACGAAATCGGCGAAGCGGACGGGATTTCGTAGTTGGCGACCGCGACGGCTACTTCGCGTTGCGGGTACGGTTGGAGAATCTGATGGACTAGCTGCCGAGTCCTCACTAGGCGTAATTGGGGGTGGTTCGAGTGGTAACTCGCTCGATGCGGGTGACTGAGCGACTTGAGTGGGTGTAAATTGGCCGAGCGGCTTGCACTCAATGACGGCAGGTTTGAGACGATCGATAGATACGGTGTCGTGTCGTCCGTTGATATCTATGACAAATGTTTTTGCCCTACGTTTTATCACCCGAAACGGGCCAGTGTATGGCGCTTGTAGTGGTGATCGAACGCCATCGACGCGAAGGAATACATGGGTAGCGGTTCCTAACGCAGTTGGGACATAACTTATAGACTGTTGTTCACGCGGCGGACTGGCCTTGAGCACTCGCATGTGCTGCGTAAGGCGCTGAGCATAGTCACCGTAGTCGAAAGTCACGGTTGGTGAGGGGGCTACCAACTCCCCAGGCAGACGAAGTGTACAGCCATATACTAGTACGGCCGGTGTTGTGTGTAACTCCTCCTTAACGGTACTACGCAGGCTTAAGAGTGCTAATGGTAGTGTTTCACTCCAAAGGGGGTTACCGTTTGCTCGAAGGGCGGCTTTTAATTGCCGGTGGAAACGCTCAACCATACCATTGGCCTGAGGGTGGTAAGCTGTCGTCTTAACGTGTTGGCAACCGAGCGTAGCGAGTAGGCTGCCGAAAGCGCCGTCAAAGTGTGGACCGCGATCGGTGGTCACTATTGCCGGGCAACCGAAATGACTAACCCAACCGGTCAGAAAAGCTTTCGCGGCCTCTTCCGAGGTGGGACGAGGGATAGGGATAGCCTGCGGCCAGCGAGTAAAACGATCCACGCATGTGAGTATGTAAACGTACCCAAGCGAAGGTGGGAGTGGTCCTACGAGGTCGACGTGCACATGATGAAAACGTGTTTCAGGTTCTGGGAACCTGGCTAACGCCGCCTTAGTGTGCCTATGGGTCTTAACACGTTGACACTGCAGACAAGCACGAGCCCATTGACGGACATCTCGTTTGACATTGTGCCAAACAAAACGCTCAGTTATCAGTTTCACCGAGGCAGTCACACCCGGATGAGCCAGATTATGGAGTGTCAGGAACGTAGGATAACGGTGGGCAGCAGGAACTACTGGCCTAGGGCGACCTTGCGACACATCGCACACGATGGTATTCTGGGAAGCTGGGATAGGCACTGTGGTTAAACTCAAAGAACCGTTTTGCCGAAGTCGTTCGATGTCAGGGTCCATAGTTTGAGCCTGTGCCATTGCGTCCAAATTGATGTTAGGCGTTTGTGACAGACTTAGTTGATATACGCGCGATAAGGCGTCTGCGACGGGATTAAGTACCCCAGAGACGTGTCGTATGCCCACAGTAAACTGTGAGACAAAGTCTAAGTGGCGAATCTCGCGTGGTGAGTATCGATCCGAAGCTGACTTCAGTGCGTAAACCAAAGGCTTGTGGTCTGTAAACACCGTGAACGAACGGCCTTCGAGTGCATGTCGAAAATGACGGATTCCCAAGTAGATGGCTAATAACTCTCTACCGAACGTGCTGTACCTTGATTCCGCGGGTTGTAGGCGCTTGGAGAAGAATGCTAAAGGTTGCCAAGAGTCATCTACGAACTGTTGCAGTACTGCTCCAACCGCTGTGTCCGAGGCATCCGTCACTACAGAAATAGGAGCCAAAGGGTCGGGGTGTGTCAGGAGTGCTGTGTTGGCGACAGCATCTTTGACCAAGGCGAATGCGGCCTGTGCCGTGTCGGGAAACACGAACTTCCGCTTACCTCCGCGCAACAGGTCGGTGAGGGGTTGCATCATTTCCGCACAGTGAGGAATAAATCGGCGATAGAAATTCACCAGGCCGGCAAACTGACGCAACTGGCGAAAAGATTGGGGTTCAGGGTAGTCGCGAACAGCGGAAACTTTATCTGACAGAGGGCGGATACCCGAGGATGAAATAGAATGTCCTATGAACGTGATATCAGACCGGCCTAATTCGCATTTCGCGATATTGATCGTAACGCCGTGCTGGCTAAGGCGTTCGAAAAGTGCTCGTAAGTGCGTAGCGTGCTCTTGCTCTGAAGAACTCGCCACCAAAATATCATCCAGGTATACGTGGACATTTTCCAAACCACGGGTTGCCTCGTGCATGAACCGTTGAAAGGTCTGGGCTGCATTGCTGAGTCCAAACGGCATTCGCAGAAACTCGAACAGCCCGAAAGGTGTAGTGACGGCAGTTTTAGGGATATCGGCCTCTGCTACCGGGAGCTGGTTGTACGCACGAACTAAATCGATACGGCTGAAGATGGAGCAACCTGATAAAGACGAAGTAAGATCCTGTAAATGGGGAATCGGGTATCGGTCCGGGACGGTGACTTTGTTAAGCGCTCTGTAATCACCACAGGGTCGCCAGTCGCCACTAGCCTTAGGAACCATATGAAGGGGGGAAGCCCAAGGGCTACTAGAAGGGCGTATTATACCCAGTTCTAGCATATGTTCGAATTCGGCCTGTGCAACACGAAGCTTGTCTGGTGCTAACCGACGCGGCCTACTGAACACTGGGGGTCCCTTAGTGTCGATATGGTGAGTGACACTGGTCGTCACTGCTGGGAGAGGCCCGGCCTGCCGAAACATGGCCGGGTAGGCGGCGATGAGTTCGCTATAAGGTTGGTGTGCCGGTGGTTGAACGTAAAAGGGCGTGACGTGATTCACTCGCGAATTATGACCCGCAACAGCGAAAGTGGTCTGACGATCCACCACTCTGCGGCGCCGTGCATCAACTAACAAGTCAAAGTGCTGCAGGAAGTCAATGCCCAGAATTGGGTACGGGACGTCGGCGATGATGAATACCCAACGAAAATTACGCTTTAAACCCAAGTTTAAGGTGAGCGACCGCTGGCCAAACGTTGGGATGGCCGTGCCATTGGCAGCGCGTAGTGTTTGGGCCTGCGGTGTGCTATTGTCGTCTTTCGCTCGGGGGAGAACGCTCACTTCGGCACCGGTATCTACAAGGAATAGGTTATTTGAAATAATGTCCCTTACGTTCAAAAGACGACTATTGGTGTGATACCCGGCTTCGTGGGTCGCCACCACGGGCCGGGGGTTTAGTTTCCCTGATGAGCACCGGGAAACGTACACCCTCGTTCGCATCGTTTGGCTCCCTCACCGAAGCGACTGTGGTATTTACAATATCCTTCTTTTGAAGAACCGACGAAACGGCGTCGCAATGACGGACTATGGAGCCTAGGTGAGCGTGCGCGGTGCCGCTCCTGTGACCCACTTCTAACGGCTAGGCGTTGCAGGCTCGCGTCAATTCTAGACAAAACTGACGCGAGTTCGTTAGATGTTGGCAAGGCAGGCACCGTTGCGACGGACGGCCTGGTTACTCCAGCTACAGCGGGGTTGTATCGTGACATAATGTCATCAGCTATCGCTGCAGTTTCCTCTAGCGAGCATTTGCGTGTGGCACTTAGTAAAACTGGAATGTTATGCGGCAAACGCTGCAGCCAAAGTTCCCTCAAGAGCGGGTCCTCACCTATTGTCGGTCCTCTCAAGCGCTGCATCTCACGCAGCAGTTCGGAGGGCTTCCTACTTCCAAGCTCAACGTTTTGAAGTTGTTGCATACGTTGGTCTTGCGTTGGGGTCGTGCGGGCAATGACAGCCTCCTTTAAAGCCTCATAGCTTCGGGAAGAGATTATTACGTCCCTTACTTGCATTGTGACTTCTGACGGGAGGCGGCCTGCTACCCACCTGAAACGGCTGGCGTCGCTGGTTATACGGCAGTTTTCGAATTCCAACTCGACCAATATGAACCAGAGTTCTGGATCAGCAGGTGTGAATGCCGGTATGTGCAGCGTGATCGCCCCAACGGTGGGGTCTGAGCAGGATTTCCGTTCGGCAGACATAGCGATTACTTTATGGAATACAGACGGGAAAAGAAATCAACGACCAATGGGGCACTATAGTCTTCGCGAAAAAAAAAATCACGACAAATTAGACACACAAAATATGTTTGGACGTAAAAAAAAATATTTGGTAAACCAACCGAAAAAAAAAAATCAAGATAGGGAAACAATAAAACACACAAAAACGTACGCAGACGGGACCTTGAACGGTAGAAAACAAGGAAACTCACGTGACCTGCGGATCACGTCGGGCTCACCAATTGTAAGGTTGATTAGACCTTACTTCGCGGTTTCCTTAGTAAACGCGTGCTTCGGTCCTTTGTACTGCGTGGACCACCTGCACGTTACTCTAATGTGCGGCACTGCACAAATATGTTAACCAGAACAGTATTCTCCACGACCCGTGAGAACGAGAAGGCGATTGGGAGAGATAGTGGTTAGCGTGTATTTTGGGAGCGTGCGTGAGAGCGTGCGCAAGAGCAACGGTCAAATGGCCACCGCGCTTGGCAGTCAGCGTTCAGTTAAACAATAAACGTGGTAAAAGTATGAACGAAGATGGCAACCGCTACAGGGGTGCAGCCTGGTGCTATAAGGCGGTCGTTGCCTAATGAACTAAATGTTGAGGCCTTCAGTAGGGATGGAGTGTGGGTTGCCGAATTCTGGATTTGCGGCCATGTGTTACCGTTGCTATCGACACTCTGCATTGGGGGCTGAGTGTAGATCGTTACCAACTTTCGGCCCATTGGTGATAAGTTAGATTGCAACGGTGAGGTTGTGTCCTTAGGTACGCTACTTCTTGGCAGCTTGCTTACGGGTGTATGCCCTGAATTCTGACAGGTTTGATTCGAACGAAAATGACCTGGAAATGGTATGGTGCGGTCGCGCGGATGGGTTTTAATTGTGGCTATGTGGTGTGGACAAGAACGACCACACTTTGATTTATGTGTCGCCTTGGGAGAGTAATGCAAAGTTGTTAGGTCAGGGAGGCTACGCGAGTTAGGTAGCTGCTTCTGATGCGCAGAGCTAAGCTGTCTGGCAGGACTTGGAGGATTCGAGTCCCAGGCATCTGCGACACTCTTGACGAGCCTAGGGCGCTTGGAGACTGGTGGATTTGGAGAAGGCCCAGGCGTTGCGTCAAGGTCTACATCAGGCAGTCGTTGCCTGGTAGACGCTGGCTTCATAGAGTAGGTTAGGGGAATGACGGGGTTAGGTGTCTTTTGGGCAGATTCCTGCCTTGGATGTTTGCGGAAGTTCGACTTTCTCAGCACTTCTCTTTGTAGTGGTGTTTTGTCAGGTGCTATTCGAATGTTCTTGTATGGCGAATTAATAGCAATAATTGTTTGTTTATGAATGAACTCACTGGCCGTCAGTGAGTCCGGAAATTGGAAAAGTAGAGGGCATTGGTGTCGTTGTGTTTGTTTGCGTAGTCTGCTGCTACGGCATATCACACGTTCCATGTTGGCGGCCTTCAGCAAGGTACTGCTGACCATGTTGAGTGGGGCCCTATCGGGAATGTTAAATACAATGGCGTGATTCGAGTTTCGTATTCGTTTTGAAACCTCTGCAGATATGCTGTCAATGAAGTTACACGTGGCAACTAAGTTACAGTCCGTAGTTACCATAGAGGGCTCGAGGAGTTGAGCCAGTGGTGTCAGAATTCTGGTGGCTCTGTCAAGATCTTTAATCCGCGATTCGAGTGAGCTAACGTGTTGTAAGAGGCTGTCAATCTTACTATTTGCGTCATCATGGATGTTCGTTAATGAGACGGAGCATGGCGTAGTGATTGGGAGACGTACGGCTACGCGTGGCAAAATCTTACCGGCCGGTCTGCTTCTTTTGGAATTGCGCATTGTGTCTGCAGGCTTCGGATAACCAACTAGTTTTATTGAAAATTTAGCGACTGCAAAGAGCCTAGATACGGAACGGATATAAAATTCTATAGGAAGTCACCTAGGGTGTTTGCAAATAGGGTTGACTAGGTGGTTTCACTGTTTGGACGAAGGGGGGTTAGAGTTTTAGCCAAGTAGGAAACGATAACCAAAAGGGTTGATTCAGCAAACAATCGCTGAGTATTTTATAGATGGGCTCACAAGGGGTGATTTGTGGCAGGTAAAGGTCTAGATTTCCTATTATAGGGTTGTGTTGATTTTTCACGGTAATAAGTTATGGACCCACGGTGGTGTGTCGCAGTTATTGCCACGGACTATTTGACGCTTCAGAGTTGATAGATATTACTACCAGGAGCTAAGTAAAAACAGGCCTAAACGATGGGAAAAGGAAAAAAAACGAGACACACCGACACACCCAGACACAACGGCTTTTCCGGAATGTCGCTGGCCCATTTTCCCTCCATAGATAGAAGGGCTCTCAACGGATTACTGTCACCAAGTTGTCCATCACGAAGCATTCAAAGGCTATTTCCAATATCCCGCCGTCTGTGTACGGCACATCCTGAGCTTGGCCAATCGACCGCTAAACAACGGATCTCGCATGAAACATCCCAAAGGAGTGCGGTCACCACATGGGTCTCCTTCAGAACGTCTTCGCTGTTATAAGACCCGGCGTACCGAGGGAGTATCTAGGCTGATTACCACCCTAATTATTGGGTCTGAAATAGCCGAAAGTTATATTCCTTTGAAATGTTATGACTAGTACTTCCACAACCGACTGAGCGGTACGGGAGCTCTTCACTCTGAGTGTTTCATAAGCATACGAATATCTCAAAAGACAAAATAAAATGGGTGGTGAGTCATTTTTAGTTTTATCCAATAACTTTGCCCGGCTAGAACAATACAATAGGCACAAAAATATATATGAACTTCATCTCTTCGGCCAACCGGTAATTAAAAAGAGAACCAATTTTGAAGGTGAATGCTTCCAGCCAAGATTTTAGCGATAAAACTGCAGGTGAAGTTGATATTGCGGTTTCAAAAGCACTCTGTGATGTGTTGTATGGCGAGCAAAGTTAAACTTCCGGTAGTGTTATTGAAAATAGATGTGGATGATAATTTTCGGAGGGATTCCGTATCATCTTATTACAGGGGGAGAACACGCCCCTTTATAGTTTCGATCTTTTGGGGACTCCAGTAGAGATGGATAGGTGCTCGTCGCAAGTCTTAGATTACCAACCTTCTGCGAGCCCTGCATTGGGGACCACTGGATGAAAACTTGCTACCTCCTCGGGCGTCGTGCCTTAGACCCATGCAGGACCAAACAATACCAGACGGTCGTTAAAGCGTGCGCTTTGGTGCCGAACGCCAAGGCTTGCAGCATTCATGAAAAGTGACTCGAGTTATTCAGAGCGAGTAGTGGGCACAACGTCGTTACAGAAGCATGACCCTCTGAGGGCGACCATATAGCGAGAATCCAAAACGGATCTACTATCCACCGGTAGGATAGGGAACACGAATGCTAAGGAGGAAGCAACCGTCGCCATCAAGTCAGGCACGAAGCTTCCGGAATCGCAGACGATAGTTTGTATCCAAAATATCCACCAGTACGCGGCAAAGCTCACTCTCCCAAACAGAAGGCAAACTTTCGCTGTGTGTACGGTGAGCCGGGTTCGGAGGTTTGCCTCCCGCAAGTACTTCCAAACGTAACTAAAAGAGCTCAAAAGAACCTAATGATCGAAGAATTTAACCTACTATATATAGATTGGGTAGTTGAGGCATATATATCAGGGACCCAGGAAGAGAACTAATTACGCTGGCTCCACACAAACTTTCTGTTCCAGCACACTAAGGGCATACCAAATGTAGAACTGGATGTGCGCCGCCCCTGTTGGACCTATAACAAACAAACCACAAGAAAGATGCACTTAAACGACGGATTTACTTTCTTTTGGGCAAGAGGTGTTGCATGATATTTCAAATCTCCTTTGGCGTGCATAAGCTCAAAGTAGTCTCTGGGATGACTGCAAGCTCCGCGGGTATGGGCAATGCCGGTCTCCGTATTAGGGGGCGGATCAAATACGGGATGAAGAGGGCGGAGCTAGTGTGAAGCAATGCCGATAGGTAGTCCAGGGAATCCTAATCACCTGCGAACCTAGCTCTCTCCATCGGAGGGCAGGGAGTGAGAAGTCAAACCTTCGTGTTGTGGGGCTGCAACAAGGCTGTCGCCCAGAGACCGTGGTTGGGCTTCCTTCAAGACTCTCCGGCTTGATCAGCCCTAGATTCGCAATATCAAGATTAGGAATGAGGCAGAAAAGCTCCTCCGATATGCTAAGCGCCAACGTAAAATGAAGTTTGACCGAAGTGGTAAATAGTATCCAAGTAAGTACCAAGGCTGCATGTGTTCCGAAGGCTCACCGAGTTAGGCGGTATAACCACTGACTACCCACGTCCATGGTTTTACAGCTGGACACCAGAGCAAAGCGAATGCTCTGGGAGGCAAATTTAGCAGTATGTACAGAATATTTAGTGGGGTACAGGCAGGTTTTGAGGCGGCAACTCCTCCACCGGCTACGAGCAACGCAGGTCTACCAGAAGAATTTGTGCGTAGGCATCCGGAAGGACTAGGTACCCATACATGTGCCGAACCAGATAATATCCGTTTTTATATCATTTTGATCACTGGAAGACCTCTGGACCTATACTCAAGTCATATGAAGCCATCCCGGATCACGGACTGATGCCATTGGGCTGGGAAAACGCAGTAAAAGCAGTTCTGCGCAACGAGGGGCCACGCTGTGAAATGAGAAACTTTGAACCAGTTGGCTCGACCGGCATCTTATGCAAAGTATTAACGAAGACTACCCGGGCACAAGTCTACCAGCATTTGATAAATAAATCCATGCTTTGCGAATTTAGAATAGGTTTCTAAAGGCAGACCTAGCTTAAGTATTCTGTTGTGCTTTCTAACTGAAGCCACCCGTAGAGAGGGCGGAGGCAAGCAAGTGAATGCGCGTTATCCCGATTTTACCAAAGTATTTAACCTGGTGCGACATCGGCATTCACTGACCAAGTTGGGATCATTGGGTGGTAGTGAACCAATTCAGGAACGACTAATGGACTTCCCCACTGGTAGGAAATTTTACATTTAGGTATATGGCAGGAGCTCTGACTTTGAAAGCATCACCAGAGGGGTACCGCTGGGATCCATACTAGGTTCACTGCTGTTTCCGTTATCTTGAACGATCTGGCCCCAATCCCACAGCCGCCCAGCTTTCTTCTGATTTGAATTTCGTCGATGGGAGGCTCGGAGGGGAGCGGATCCTATCGGAAACACGGCTACCGCTCCAAACCGGGCGCCCGAGTGTGACTCGTCCTCAACTCCGAGAAAGTGCACCATTTTTCGTGGGTGCGAACATGCTCGACGGTTGCATGCAGCCAAAGCCCGCTCACGGCAGTTGCGGTAGGCAGAGTCAGATTTAGGGATCTTGGTGGCGCCTGATCATGAGTGGTGGGGTCAGTGTGTGACAAAAGCAGAAAAGGTACACAGTGAGCTCTTTGGACCACGGTCAGAGTTGTTGGGCCGAAGTTCAAGGGTTTCAATGCCAATGAACATGATTATATTCTAAACTTTATTAGAGCACCATGTGCGGGCATGGTAGCACTCCTACACGGAGGAAGTACCCCACTCGGAGAGGGTGCAAAGTCTTGCTGATTGTACGGGAATATGTCATGGGGAAGGCCACACGGAAAATGACTACAGCAACTCGCAATTTTTTCTGAGGTGTGGGGACAGGTCTGTGAGGGGGTATAGGACGGATATTGAATGGATTCTTCGATCATAGTCGGTGAGTCCGTTTGGAGTTGCCTCAGACTCACGAACAAGAGATGGCGGAAAGAAGCTGACGAACATTGGGTTCAGCTTGGTAGCTGGATATCACTTATTTGACAGTAAGTTGGTAAACTACTGGAAAAGATTGCCAGAAGTTATGAAACCGGAAATTCGCCAGGCTTCCAAGTGGGCACCGGATCTTAACTGCAACGAGATCATCGGCAGCAATGAGCTTGTAGCAGGTTCATCAGACGGGCACAGGTGAACAAAAAGGTCCATCCAAGGTTTTTTTCCACTGAGAGCTTCCTTTCTTTGCATAATGACTAGGTGGATGCTCACAACCTACAAAGTCTCTCGAAGTTAACTACCAAAGAGCCTTTACGTTTCCATCTGATTAAAGGCGGAGAACCGATGAAAGACGCGGAGTGGTGACGGGTGCGTAACGTGTCCACACCGCCGAAGAAATTCTGGATGCTCGATTTGCCATCGTTATTACCTGTCCAGTATGAACTAAACTGAGGTAAACGACGCGAGAAGAAATCAAGCTAAAAGGCGGTATGAGAAACACGGACGGCAAATATATGGAAAATTAGAGCGAGCTTTAGGACTAGACTGAAGACTCCACAAAGGAGGGACGGCAGACGAAATCAAAAGGGTATCCTGTCCATTTGAGGCGGAGAAACTTGTTCAATATTATCATTAGGGAGTCCTCTATAAGGAAAGCGAAGTCAAGGTCGAACTTGGACCAAAGGGTCAAGGCTATCCTCAGGATATTTGGAATACTCAATGCGACGAGTCCAATAAGTGCTCACAGGATGGAAACTAAGGAGCCACCGAGCTTTCAGCTTCCAGCCCAACCAACTTAGAAGAAACAAGGGACCACTACATTAAGGGACGGCTCCCAGCACGAGAGGGTGACGTTTTCCACGGCGCAAGGAGAATATCGCACGGTACTATATGTCTCAAAAACGGGATTAAGAACGCAGGACGGCTAAGCATGCAATGGAGGACGAGTGCAAGTGATGGAGTCGAAGATCTGGATGAAAAGAAGACGGTTAGTAGGAGATCATTGCCTGAGGGCCGTACCTCAAGGTGGTGGTCGTAGTTGAAGATATAATGGAGAGCGGGGCTTAGGAAAGATGTCCGATGGAAGACAATAGCGAGCCTCAGCAGCTTGTTATAGGACCACTCGAACAGATGACAAGAGAAGAGAAAGCCGTGACGCCGATCAGGCGTACATAAGTTGGTTTGATAGACCATATGGTAATAAAAGCAGACCAGGGTTATTTGAAGCTTAGCGTACTGGATTCGGACAACCCAACGGCCTTTGATGCTCTCCCGAGTGGGAACATAAATGAAAAACGTGCGGTAATTTCCCCCAGGAAAGGCCATCTTAGTGATACACACCAGTGCACGTGATATTGGAAACCCATGAGCGGAACTAAGAGAAATGACTGAAAGCTAACTAACCTAACTAGAATGCATACCGCCGAAAACACTTCGGACGCTTTATTGGCCATAGTCATTACCTGTCCTGTGCAAACGCCAATGAGTTTCTGCCTCGCACATGGCAAAACATCCAACGATGAGCGTTTCAAGGAAGGAAACTCGCGGAAAGAACAAAAATCTGGGCGCACGGTTGGTTTATGTCACTGTAACGTCCAGCCACCGTAACGTTCGAGCAACACGTAGCAAACGATTTCGACACAATTCCAAACAAAGTCGATTCCAAATAGCTACGGCACTATATGCAACAATAAATAATGTTGCACTAATCAAACCTAAATAGTGTTCCTTCTGGGCTCTTTAGCTCCAAATTGGACAACAAATCGACAACTGCAGCTGGGTTACAGCAAAAGGTTAGATTGTAGCGCACTACTCCGTCTATATAGTACACTAAATTAATGTCAGCAATATCTAAGACGACACTAGCAAACTAAGATGGGTGGAGGAGTGTGCGGTGATAAAAAGGCCAAAAGGTTATGTACATCAAGAATTAAAATGAATCAAAAGGTGTGACTCAAACTCACAGTGGTTTAGTGTTCCTGTGATCAGGAAATGAGCGCCGAAGAGCCAATATCCGCCAATGTATTCAGTTCAGTTCGGTCTGGCAGCCATCCGTTGAACGGGACAGGATGGTATTGAGCGAAGTACCAAGAGATGCTGTTGAAGATTCTAAAATGTTTTGTTTCTCACAGTTAGTTCCGACCGATATAATTCCAAGACACTCCAAAAAGAAGATGAGACCGTGCCAGAACGAAAAATTTATTGAGTGCCTTTTTGTATTGCTCGGTGATGAGGACCAAAAGGTGTGCGTGTTTTACATTAAAACGTCGGTACAACAAAGGAGTGTGGTTGCTTGATCCAGAATTTAACCTCATCCAAATGGAACTTGTGTCTTTTTTGATCCTCGTGGATGGATATAAAGGAGAATGGGTCATGTTTCTTTGTAGCCAGTTTATGCTCGTACATTTGAGTGGCCACTTTTCTCCCGGTTCGACCGACGCAACATTTGTCGCAGTCCTTATACTTGACTTTGTACGTAACGTTTCCTCTTCCTTTGGTCTTCAGTTGTTCTTTTGGTCTTGATATGAGTTTTCTTATGGTTTTGGTTGGTATGTGGGAAGCTGCTATGTCCTGAGATCGAAGCAATCTTGCAGCTGATTCAGAGACGTTTTCGACGTTTGGAAGTGGGATCCTTCTGTTTGGTTGTGTTCCTCGATTCATTCTCCTATTAATCCCACACACGGTTCTTCTTATGAAGTTTCTTGGATATCCGTTTTGCTACAACATTCTGAAGAGAAGTCTTCTTCGTTAGTTCTCAGTTCTGTTGTGCTGCGGTGGGTTTTAGCTGTCGTAAATGTGGTCCGAATGCATGACCTTTTATGGTGATTTGGATGATTGCTGTGAAAGCCTACTGACTGTGCATGGATGTCTTCAGTGTGCCGTCGGTGTTTCTTTTCGCCAGCACCTCCAGGAATGCCAGTTCTCCGTTCTTCCCTGATTCCGGGGTGAATTTGATGTCGTTGAAGATGTTATCGATTGTTTCTTGTGTGTCTTCAATATTTGAGCGTCTTATGGTGACAAAAGTGTCTTCCACATATCTGACCCACAGTTTCGGCCGGATCCTTGGTAGTGCAATGTTTTCCAGGGCCCGTTTTACAGCTTTAGCCAGAAATCCAGATATTGGTGGATCCACTGGTGTTCTTTTGATCTGTTGTTGCCTCAGCCCTGTGCTTCGAGGTTGCATGTAGACCTGGTGGGGGACAACAAACATGGACAAAAACACAAGTGGTTGCTCCTATCTTTCCAAGCCAGCGAATTGGGGAACGGCAGGCAGAGAAATTATTGGAAGGACTTAACATACACAAGTCGGCGGGGGCCTGGTGGTATACGCCCAGCTGTCCTACAGCCATTGGCAGACATGGCCAGTGGACATTCTGCCGTCTATACTGCGCCCCACTTAGCCAATGAGGCTTGTCGTTGGACTAGAAGTTAGCTACAGTTGAGGCTATCCATACGGAAGGGTCACCGGCAGATAAAGAGAACCACCGTCCCGTAAGCCTTAACTGCGTCTTCCGCAAGTGTTCAGAACGACTGGTAAGGGATCGCACGTGTAAACACCTACCGGGCTACAAGTTGCGCTGTAAAGCAGAGCATGGGTTTCGGAGGTCAAATCCTGCCTTTCAAGCATTATAGTATTCCTGGACGAAGTCATAAACCAGCCCGAAAAGGGAAGGATGGTCAAAGTTTGCTACTCAGACCACAAAAAGGCTCGTGATTTAGTCAACCATCGCCTATTGATGGGAAAAATGAAGACTTTTGGGATAGAAGGGCAAGTACCCAAGTGAATGCCAGCCCTCCTGAAAAACAGGACGTTTAATGTTGGAGTGGGAACCTACAGGTAAAGCGCAGCTGGGGTAACCAACGGTCTGCATCAAAGGTGAGCTTTAGGTCAACTTCTTTTTCCTTTTGGTGATAGGGATTAATGCATCAGAACCGAGATCGGATCGGAGTGTATCGAACAATCGATACACCATGTGAAATATTATGGTAGAATTTTTTTGCTCAATAACGTAGCGTAGTCGGAATCGATGGTAGGTTGTCGACGTTTCGGTCACTACGGGTAACCTTTTTCAAGGCTGCTTCGGTTGTAACACCAGTCTTGAAAAATGTTACCCGTGGTGCCTGAAACGTCGTCAACCTACCAATGATTTCGACTACGCTGTGATATTGACCAATAAAACTCTACCATGCTTTTTCTTTTCCACATAAATAATTTGCTGGAAGGATTGTCTCTGCCTTGTTTCACTCTTACAGTCGATGAAAAACTTTTGGGCTCAGAAGATCGTGACGAACTAGCAAGGGACCTGACGCAAGTATTTAGCCGAGCAAACAAGTGGGATAAGCCATTAAACGAAAACAAGAGCCATCTACTTGCCAGAGCTCCAGTTGAACTAACTGTCATTGGGGAGAACAGACCATTCACACTTGAGGCGGTACCGTCAACAGGGTAACTGGGTGTCCAAAAGCCTGTGGACTTAAACCGTACTGAACGATGCAAGGTGGATGCTCACAGGCGAAAGGTGAGCTCCTTTGGTAGCTCTCAGCACTTCGTTACACATCGGCGGAAGTGTTCACAGCTATGTGCAAGGCTGTAGTGAGGCCTGTTTCACAGCACGTGTAAAGGCTTCGGCATCGTTTTTTGAAGGGGATGCAGTCTGCCTGGAAGAGGTCCAGCGACCAGCCGCTCGGATGTTGGAAGGACAACGAGGGAAATTATGTGAACAAAGACCGCAGGATATGGGACTCTTCTCGCCCTGCAAAAGAAGGCTCGTAGAAGACCTCATTGAAGCGTTTACAATCCTGAACGGTTTCGCGGGCATAAGTGCAGGGGATTTACTTGAACAGGCCACTGATCACATAACCGGAGGAAATAGTATAAACTTGGGGAAGCCACGCTGTGGGCTAAATGTACCAGCGAACTTCTCCAGCAATAGATTATTGGGAATGCAGAATAGACTGATGGAAGAGATAGACGTTATGGCAACTGCTATAAAGAAGGGTTGGGAGCCACCGGAATTCTCAGCTCGTCAGCCGGTGTCATGCACACCTGTGGGGACAACCGATCAAAAAAGCTTTCCATCATCTCAGGTGTAGCACCTGAGAACCGGACAGGAGTGAGTAATACGAGACACCCAAGTGGCGGGGCAATATTGGTGGTGTCATATACTAGCGTGTGTAGTGTTAGAAAGAAGTAGATGGAACTCGCAAAATCCACTGGGGAGAACATCTCATCAATATTTGCCGTTACGGAAAAGCGGCTTTCCAAAGGAGACCAAGCGCCAGGGCTAATAAGTAACGGTTTTGCCGTCTATAGGCCGGATGGAGAACACGGACACCTTGGTGGAGGAGTGGCCACCCTCGTTAGGTCAGGTGCAAACCACCCTGAGTCTCAGACCAAGACATGCACTCGCAACATCCAGTTGTACCCAGTTACGACCATCCTTCCAGGCAGAAGGGTCAACATTGTCTGTGTCTGCAGGGTTCCAAGTACAAACCGCTACGAGGATGTTCGTTTACTGTGAACTTTGACTGAACTAGTTAAGGACGCACAAAAGACCCTCATAGTGGGTGACTTCAATCTTCCGCACATCGACTGGACGGTTTAGGTCTGCGTGCCAAGATCGGGGAAGCAAATCTACTTGGAATGAATGCATGCCAATGCGTTGCACCAGCATACTAAGGAAAATACCAGGTATAGGACTGGGTGCGCTCCATCCTTGCTGGATCTAGCAATGACGAAACCCCCAACGATGTGTCTTGACTGCATTAATGTGCAGCGCAGGGCAAGAATGACCACTTGTGTCTCCAAACCGCCCTATGTATCCGGCAACCCAAGGTACCCTCGAATCCGGTTAGAAATTTCGGTAGGATGGACGTAGATAGGCTTCGTAAAAGGTCGATGGGTTTGACCTGGGAAACTGTGGAGGGAGACACTGTCAAGGAGCGCCGGCAGATCGTAAAGAGATCCCTGATTGTCCTACAGTAAGAGCTCGCGCCCTTGAAACGAAGGAGAGAGGGGGGCAAACTCATGTGGTGGGAGGCTGCAATAACCAAGGCCATCAGACGTAAAAACCGCGGCTGGAACCAGTACAATGCTTCCGGCAGTCGGCTAGCATGCAACCGCTATACAAAGCTTAGAAACGAGATTGTAAGCCATCTGCGAACTTCCAAGCGAGAATTTGAGCTCAGATTGGCCCGCTGCGTACGACAACAGCCGAAAAATTCTTCATCGATGTGCAGTCGAAAGGATCAAAAAAGAATGCCGTAGGTCCACCATTCTCTGGGGACCACGGTGTTGTGGCTGATGACCAGGGCAAAGCAGACGCCTTTGGGGGAGTACTTCGATAGCGTACACAGGATAGATAGACGGATACGAGTCGGTCTGGCCTTTGTGCATCCTCCTCAGCTAAACGAGCTAGATCTCTCAGAGGAGTGCGTGCGTAGGTACCTACAGGAGTTAAACAGCCACAAGTCAGCGGGCCCAGATGGCATTCATCCAGCTACCATCAAGCCGTTGGCGGATATCATAGCTCCATCGGTATGCAGACTGTACAGATCCACGTTGGATCACAGTAAGCTGCCCCAGGAGCGGAAAGTCGCGGCAGTCGTGGCAATACATAAGAGTGGGCCCAAGTCGGATGTGCAGAACTACAGGCCGGTAAGCCTAACTAGCATTCTCTGTAAAGTCCTCGAGAAGATCATCCGTGTCCATATCTGCCAGCACTTACTGCAGCACTCCATGCTAAGCCCGGCGCAGCATGGATTCCTGAAAAATAGATCTTGCCTCACCAATCTTCTGTGCTTCTTAGATGAAGTGACTCGACGACTGGACGAAGGTAAGCAAGTAAAGGTATGCTACCTCGACTTTAGCAGGGCGTTCGACTCCGTTAATCATCGTCTTTTGCTACGCAAGATGGAGACTTTCGGTATAGATGGGCCAGTATTTAGGTGGCTGGAGGACTTCCTCTCCCACAGGACGCTTTACGTCAAAGTGGGGGACAGATGCTCCAGTTTGGTGAACGTCACCAGTGGTGTACCTCAGGGATCCGTCCTAGGCCCGGTCCTATTCTTGTTATTTATTAATGACCTAGCATCCACTCTTCAATCGCCCAGCTTTATTTTTGCGGATGATGTGAAGATTGTTCGATCTGAGGGTAGGGTGGACTTGGGCAGGGAAATAGGTACCGCCCTGGACTGGGCATACAAATGGGACTTACCTCTAAACGCTCAAAAAAGCCATTTGTTGTCAAGGGCAACAGAGAGCATAACTATCGCTCATGATCAAGGGCTGTTCACCGTAGAGGCAGCCAGTAGGGTTAAAGACCTGGCGATCATCATGAACAGTGACTTCAAATGGTCGGAGCAATGCAATGCTGCTGCGCATAAGGCTCGTGGGGAGCTCTTTAGACTGCGATCAGCTTTGTCTTGCCGGCAGCCGAAGATATTTGTGCCTATTTACATGGCTATAGTAGGACCTCACTTAGAAGGTAGCGTGCAGGCTTGGTCACCCTTCTACAAAAAGCACGCTGCTTGCCCGGAGAACGTCCAACGTCTCGCCACGCAAATGGCTGAAGGACAGAGGAGTAAGACGTATGAGCAGAGACTCTGTGATCCGAATCTTTTCTCGTTGGAAAGGAGGAGAATTCGAGGGGATCTCATGGGAAAGTTCAAGGTAATGAAGGGCTTTCCTGGCTTTAGACCAAATAGTCTATTCCAAGTGGTCGTGCATTCCAGAACGAGGGACACGAAAAGAAGCTGATAAAAGCCCGAGCAAGGTTGATGGCTGAATCGCACCTCTTCAGCAACAGAGTAGTGAACAGTTGGAACGGTCTGTCTATTTGATTGACAGACCTGCAGACTGTCCAATCCTTCAAAGGTGCCCCAAGTCGCAAGTGGTACGAGATATTTCCTCGTAGTGAGCGTTGAGTATGTTCACTAGATTGATGACCACTAGCATTATGGTCTTTCTGAAGTATGTCTTAATCGACGTTTTCGCCCTTTGCATACTGTCTCAGCAAACACTCACGATTCATATTGTCTCTCGCAGTTGATGTGCGATGAGGCTTTCCGTTTCCCTTCGATATTTAGCGGGGATTCAACGCAATACACTCGGAAGTGGTGGCTGCATAACTGGTGTGCATACCATCAAAGGAGTTCTGGACGCTCGATTGACCGTGGCCATTACCTGTCCTATGCAAACTGAACCGAACTGAACCGAACTGAATCCGGAAGGAATCACCGAAGTCGCAGTAGTGGGTGCCGATCTCAGTTCAGTTCAATTCAGTCTGCACAGGACAGGTAATGGCCACGGCCAATCGAGCGTCCAGAATTCCTTTGATGGTATGCACACCAGTTGTGCAGCCGCCACTGCCGAGTGTATTTCGTCGAATCCCCGCTAAAAATGAGAGGGAAACGAAAAACCTCATCGCACTTCAACTGCGTGAGACATTATGCATCGTGAGCGTTCACTGAGACAGTATCCAATGAGGGAAAAAGTCTGCTAAAACATACTCCAGAAGGACCACAGTGCTACCCGTCATCCATCTAGTTGATATACTCAGGGCTCACTACAAGGAAAGATCTCGTACCACTTGCGACTTGGGGCACCTTTGAAGGATTGGACAGTCTGCAGGTCTGTCAATCCAATAGACAGACCGTTCCAACTGTTCACTACTCTGTTGCTGAAGAGGTGCGATTCAGACATCAACCTTGCTCGGGCTTTTATCAGCTTCTTTTCGTGTCCCTCGTTCTGGAATGCACGACCACTTGGAATAGACTATTTGGTCTAAAGCCAGGAAAGCCCTTCATTACCTTGAACTTTCCCATGAGATCCCCTCGAATTCTCCTCCTTTCCAACGAGAAAAGATTCGGATCACAGAGTCTCTGCTCATACGTCTTACCCCTCTGTCCTTCAGCCATTCGCGTGGCGAGACGTTGGACGTTCTCTGGGCAAGCAGCGTGCTTTTTGTAGAAGGGTGACCAAGCCTGCACGCTACCTTCTAAGTGAGGTCCTACTATAGCCATGTAAATAGGCACAAATATCTTCGGCTGCCGGCAAGACAAAGCTGATCGCAGTCTAAAGAGCTCCCCACGAGCCTTATGCGCAGCAGCATTGCATTGCTCCGACCATTTGAAGTCACTGTTCATGATGATCGCCAGGTCTTTAACCCTACTGGCTGCCTCTACGGTGAACAGCCCTTGATCATGAGCGATAGTTATGCTCTCTGTTGCCCTTGACAACAAATGGCTTTTTTGAGCGTTTAGAGGTAAGTCCCATTTGTATGCCCAGTCCAGGGCGGTACCTATTTCCCTGCCCAAGTCCACCCTACCCTCAGATCGAACAATCTTCACATCATCCGCAAAAATAAAGCTGGGCGATTGAAGAGTGGATGCTAGGTCATTAATAAATAACAAGAATAGGACCGGGCCTAGGACGGATCCCTGAGGTACACCACTGGTGACGTTCACCAAACTGGAGCATCTGTCCCCCACTTTGACGTAAAGCGTCCTGTGGGAGAGGAAGTCCTCCAGCCACCTAAATACTGGCCCATCTATACCGAAAGTCTCCATCTTGCGTAGCAAAAGACGATGATTAACGGAGTCGAACGCCCTGCTAAAGTCGAGGTAGCATACCTTTACTTGCTTACCTTCGTCCAGTCGTCGAGTCACTTCATCTAAGAAGCACAGAAGATTGGTGAGGCAAGATCTATTTTTCAGGAATCCATGCTGCGCCGGGCTTAGCATGGAGTGCTGCAGTAAGTGCTGGCAGATATGGACACGGATGATCTTCTCGAGGACTTTACAGAGAATGCTAGTTAGGCTTACCGGCCTGTAGTTCTGCACATCCGACTTGGGCCCACTCTTATGTATTGCCACGACTGCCGCGACTTTCCGCTCCTGGGGCAGCTTACTGTGATCCAACGTGGATCTGTACAGTCTGCATACCGATGGAGCTATGATATCCGCCAACGGCTTGATGGTAGCTGGATGAATGCCATCTGGGCCCGCTGACTTGTGGCTGTTTAACTCCTGTAGGTACCTACGCACGCACTCCTCTGAGAGATCTAGCTCGTTTAGCTGAGGAGGATGCACCGGGGCCAGATCTACTCGTACCCCACTATCTATCCTATGTACACTACCAAAGTATTCCCCCAGGGCGTCTGCTTTGCCCTGGTCATCAGTGACAATACCATAGTCTCTAGTGGATAGCGGACCTACGGCATTTCTTGTTGAGCCTTTAGATTGTACATAGCTGTAGAACTTCTTCGGCTGTTGTCTTACAGACTGGGCCAATTTGAGCTCAAATTCCCTCTTAGAAGTTCTCAAAAGGCTTACAGTCTCGTTTCTCAGCTTCGTATAGCGGTTCCAGGCTAGCTGACTGCCGGAAGCTTTGTACTGGTTCCAAGAGCGGTTTCTACGTCTGATGGCCTTGGCTATTGCAGCCTTCCACCACATGGGTTTGCCCTCCCCACTCCTTCGTTTGAAGGGTGCGAACTCTTCCTGTAGGGCAGTCAGGGATCCCTTTATGGCCTGCCAGCGCTCCTCCACAGTAGCCTCCTCTGGCGCGTCCCAGGTCAAACCCATCGCCCTATTACGAAGCCTATCTATGTCCATACTACCGAAATTCCTAATCAGCCTTGAGGGTACCTTCGGTTGCCGCATGCATAGAACTATTTTGACACACACGTGGTCACTCTTTCCCAGTGGTGCACAATAATGCAGTCCAGCCACATCGTTGGGGAAGTTCGTTGTAGCTAGATCCAGCAAGGATGGAACGCATCCAGTCCTATATCTGGTATTCTCCCTAATATGCTGATGCACAGCATTATCATGCAGCCATTCTAAGTGGGTTTGCTCCTCCGATCCCGGCACGCACACCTCAGCCACCCAGTCGATGTGCGGAAGATTGAAGTCACCCACTATGAGGGTCTTTTGTGCGTCCTTAACTATTTCAGTCAAAGTCCGCAGCAAACAAACGTCCTCTTCGTGGTTTGTGCTTGGTGCCCTGTAGACACAGACGACGTTAACCCTTCTGCCTGGAAGGATGATCGTAACGGCGCATAGCTGGATATTGCGAGTGCACATCTTGGTCTGAGACTCAGGGTGGTTTGCACCTGACCTAACGAGGATGGCTACCCCACCACCAAGGCGATCTTGTTCCCGATCCTGCCTGTAGACTGCAAAACTGTTACTTATTAGGCCTGGCACATGGTCTTCTTCAGAAAGCCACGTTTCCGTGACGGCAACTATTGATGCTTTCTGTTCCTCAGCGGTTTTGGCAAGTTCCGCCCATTTGTTTCTAATACTACACGCGTTAGTATATAACACCACCGCGTTTGCTCCGTCGCCTAGGTGTCTCTTGTTATTCACTCCTGTCTGTTTCTCAGGAGCAACGCCTGAGAGGATGACACGTTTTTTGCTTCGGATGACCCCATTGTGGTGCATGAAGCCGGCTGATGGTCCAGAATTTCCGACGACTCCCAATCCATCTCTATAGGAGTGGCCACAACATCCAGACTGGCAGGGGTCGCGCTGTCATCTATCTTCGGACAGTACTGCCAATTCTCGTCTTCCAGCGCATCTTCAATTACAACTATTAGCGACCCCGCACGTGGCTTCTTTACTATTGTCGGGGTCGGGGCCTGAGAGCCGAGTACGGCATTCCGCTGAAATTTTAGGTTTCTCACCAGCGCCCTGGCTGGTCGAGCAAGGTTACCTCCCGGGGCTAGACCACCAGGATTTACCCTGTGCTCGTCCGGCACAATCTGGTATCTGCCCTTGGTAATCTGAGCCATTACCGCTGCCCTCGCAAGTAGTCTATCCCGGGTAGCCTCATCAGCAAACTCCACCAGTATTGGTCTCGCACGAAGTTCGCCTTTGTTCCCTAGTGGTGACTTTCATGTCCCCACTCTGTGCACCCTTCTTAGAGTAGGAGGGTACGGAACACCTGCGATTCGCAGTATGTCACAGACCCTCCTCCTGTCAATGTCTCTCCTGGCCTTCGATTCCCTTATAAAGGGTTCTTCCTGGTTTAGGATCAGAAGCCTGTGGCTTGAGACCCTGCCCATCGACAAGATCTGCCTCTGCAGATCCTTCATCTTGTTTTCTAGTACCAGAAGAGCAGGGTCATCCACCCTAGCCAACCCATCTTTCGCTCTAAGACGGTCGCCCTTCTTGTTGACCTGCCTCGCCCTTCTCGGCTTCTGCTCCGTCCACTGGCCCTCGTCGGTCTGTTTAAAAGGAGTTGAGGCAACGACCGCCTGGCAAGCTCTCGGAGCTGGTCCATTCGCTCGGATGATTGTCCTATCGGGTGTTGATACTACTTCCGCAAACGACTTACTACAACCTGCTTGCGGTGGTTTGGGGCTTACAACCGAGGTACTACTTGGTGGACGTTGATCCTGCCCTTGGGCCTGCAGTTTAAAGGCCAGACTGGCCGCCTCCTTGCAGGGGGCACAAACCCATTCAGCCCATGAGTTCTGTTTATAAAGGACATAGATGTCCTTTGCTATCCCTGAACACCTTGGGTGAGCCCACCTCTTGCATATCTCGCACTCTATACCATTTACCACACGTTTTCTGCACTTGGGTGCTAGACACGGGTCGGAAACGCGTGTCATACCGAAAAACCCCCAAAACGAGGGCGAAAACAACTCAAGTGCTCTTTACCCAAACACAAAATACGCACTCTGACAATAGAAGGTAACTCCCGCTAACACAAAAAACAAAAACAAAAGCAAGATTAGAAGCGAGGAAAGATCGCCTCAAAAAAAACACCGAACAATACTCGGCAATACTACAAGGAGAATAAAAATATTCTCCGGATAAAGCGCACCTTAAATGCAATTATGATACGCTCAGTATTGTGAATTAAACTGGGTTAATTCACAGACTATTCAAAAACTCAATTTGAAGACGAGAGCACTATGAATTCAAACCACGCGGCACTTACACCAGTCAGTTCATACCACTGAAAGAATTCTGGAAGCTCGATTGGCCCCGGCCATTATCAGTTCTGTGGAACCTGACCTGATCTAACCTGACATGACTTGACCTTACCTGAACTGAACCGAATTGCCTAAAGTGAACTCATCTAGGTTACCAAGTAGGGCGGTTTTCGGACTTCAAGGTTATGGCGGTGGAGGTCATCCTGCGCGCAGCTTTGCTGCTTTGTCTGTGCCTGTTCGTCCATGGGATTACACTGGAAGAAGGTTTGAGGGATGAAAAGAAGTATATATTCTATGATATATGTAAGTATCTTGCGTTTACGAGTGAATATTGTATTTTAGCTCGTTTTAGCACTTGGATACATGGAGCTATTGCCCTTTGCATAACCTACGGATCTCTGACGGCCACCATCCTCCTGGTACATTTGGTCGTTTATATAACGGGATCAAAAACGGGTCGTCATTACAAATAATGAGCGTACTTCGTGTATTTCTGAATACTAGTAGGCTACATTCTCATCTTTCGATGCAGTTGGAGTGTTCCTTTCATAGAGTACGACTTCTCACTCTTCTATTTAAAGTGACTTTAATTTTATTCTTCTTTACCTCTTTAGCTAATGGATATTAGTCGATTCGCTTCAGTTCAGTGCATTGTTATCTCAGGTACTATACTGTACCAATCTGCCATTGGCTATCCAAAAGCCGTGTAGACATCGTGACTTCGAAATGTCTAGTCTTGAATTTAGCCGTTTGGCGAGTTTCTAATTTTAAATTTTTGATTCCCAGTGCTCCGTATTACATTTGGCTTGAGTAATGATTGTTGGTCTAGTCAGCTGTGGTTTTAAACAAGGTATACCTGCTAAATGCACTGAAAAACGCCTATATTCCACCTGGTTTTCTCATCTCTACTGCCATGACAAAGAATTTAATGCACATTCGGTATCGAAATAGGCCGCCAGTCCTCTGCTGTGATCTGATCAGTATGTCCAAAGTCCTAACGGAATTCGAGTCGAGTCCAGATGAATTTACGCTTTCGTGCAGTCCAAAGTGATGTTTATCATTTGCCTGCAGGAAGACACAAACTCGTGATTCTAAGAAACCTATGAAAAGCGGGTATCCAATTTTGATTAGGACAGTATAATCGGCGGAGGGGTAATTCGACACTGAAAGCATCGTTTCGTCACATCTCAGGTCGGGTTTGGGTTTTCCGGCATCTGATTCCTAGTGGAGTACGACGAGTTGGTCCGGTATCCCCATTTCTTTCCAATTTTGCCACGGAGGATTTTCGATGGAGCACCTTGTCCGGTTTTCCAAACGATGGAATTTAGCTACTTCCGGGGACAAAGTTTTCGACTTCGAATATGGCGATAATATCCCCTTGCTCGGTGACAGCATACGAGCAGTGTAACACGTTGTCAACCGCTTGGTGATTGAGGCATTCAGATATGGTTCGTGCTTTGCGCCTTTCAAGGGCAAACTAATTTTACAAGATTTGCAGAAGCCTCCGCCTGCAATCACCCCTCGTGGTGAATTAGTCGATAGTTCCAAGTTCCTCGTGAACATGAATACAGCTGGAGGTGGTGCTGGAGAGTAGATCACATCACGAATGGCGGGAGCTAAAGCAGCTTTCGTCGAATTGTGGCGCCGCTGTGACATCCGGCTCTTTGTTACGGGACTACTGTATAATCCCGCGGTCCGTAGTGTTTTACTTTTCTGTTGCGAGATGTGGCCACTCTGCATTGTGGATGCTCGGCGGCTTTCCGTATTTGCCCATTGATGTATCCAAAGCGGTGCTGGCGTCTGATGGGAGCGTCCAGTGAGCAGTGATGAGGTTCGTGCGTTGGCTACTAGAGCATTCTTTTCTTTTCCCACTCATGTTGGTCCAGTCCCTGTCCATCTTGTGTATTCATACTTTCTAATTCAGCGTGCAACATGGTGAGAAAGGCAGTGGTCAGTGGGGCTTGCCCTACTGCTTAACGCTGTACGATGATGATGATGATGATGAGGTTCGTTGACGTGTGTTGGGCGCGAATAGCCGCTGTCTGAGTTCATTGCTCTACATCGCTTGCGATGGCTTGGAGATGTTTTGCGAATACCCACCCACCGTTTATCTTTCCGCGCTCTATTCGCACATGCTAGGTAAGGTTGGAAGTAACAACGCTGCGGTCAGGCTTTGATTTGGTGTAGAAGTATGAGGAAGCTAGCACCAGCAATGACGTCGGTTGGTGCTTTCCACCTTCCTGGTTGGGGTCCAAGGAATGAAGATTGTCGTTGGTTAAAGGCGTTGGGGCTTTATTCAGAATAGGATTCAGCGACACAAATGCTGTGCGATCTGTCTGTTGAACGCTGGGGTGCCATAATCACAAAATGTCGTTTCTACAAACAGTGGCAAAACTATCAAGAAGTGTACGGTGACAGTAGTAAAAAAATCACATCTTTTTTATAATTGCCTGTTGTGTTCTGTTAAATTCCCTCTCTTGTAACTGTTGTGTTGGCACCTTGCTTGGCTTTAAGTTCATTCAATAATATAAACATATATATATATATATATATATATATATATATATATATATATAATATTATATTATACCATATAATCACATGCTTACGCATGAGTGCACATTTCGTGGCCAAAAAGGCCCACTGCACTGTTAGGAATAACCTTTGAAATTGATCTATGCTGTCTCCAAAACATGCACACAAGACCCCACTTCTGTGATCACGCTTTGCACGTCAGATAAAACCTCAGTCTTTCGCTTCACTCTTCGCGTGTCGTGTGATTCGGTGTCTAGAGCTCGTGGTCAGGCTGGCGTTGGGATTGCTTTGAGCATGAAAGCTGAGCGTGCACTGCTAGACTGGATTCCAGTCAGCTGTCGTTATTGTGCAGTTCGTTCGGACGGTTCTGTTCGTGTCAACAACAACAAACTGAAGCGTCGATGTTTGTTCGTCGTGTCTGTGTATGCGCTGACTGACTGCATTTTCTCTGAGACCATGGACGAATTCTACCACGATTTTTATCAGCTGCTTCAAGGCCTGCGTTCAACAGATGTGATGGTCATTGCTGGGGACTTCAACGCCCAAGTTGGCCGTTTGGGAGATTCCGAAGGGCACTTTGGAGGCCCGTCTGCTATCCCAGCCGATCGCACTGACAACGATGTTTGTCTCATCGAGCTGTGCTCCGACCACAGATTGTTTCTGGCAGGTAAGAAGTTTTGCCATAAGAAGCGGCATAAATTGACATGGGATCTTTCTACGTCTTGACAACGTTGGACTCAGATTGACCATATTGTGATTAGTCACCGCTGGCGTGGATCAGTCGAAAACTGTCGTTCATTTTGGTTTACGCTTGTGGACTCAGATGACGCCTTGGTACGTGCTCGCTTCTGTTTACGTCTCGTCCATGGTCGCACCAAAGTAAATACCACGCATCCCGCGCCGTTGCTTCTGGATGATAACCGGCGATATGATATCCAGACGAAGCTGTCTACACAATTATCTATGCAGGCGGATGTCCAGGACTTGGGTGAACGATGGCAACAGATCAAAAGAACCATGTGTCGCGTCTAATGCCACCCAGGACTCTGGTCAAGTGGGTCTCACAAACGATGGATCTCTTTGGCATCATTTGCTCTGTAGGATGCTCGCAGATCCTTACCTCCGGATGCCACATTGAATGATGTGCGTAAATCCCTGAGACGCCCACTAAATAGGAGCCCGAGAAATGACCGCGAGCAATGGTGGATTGGGAAATGTAGGGAAATGGAAAAGTGTGCGTCCGTTGGCAATACTCGCAACCTCTTCCGTCTGATTAGAGATTCCGGTTCACAGAAGCCCGGGGTGAGTGAGTTAATTAAGTAATTCGACGCCTCACTGATTCATTCTCAGGGACGCCGTCTGGAGCGTTGGGTGGAGCACTTTAGGGCACGATTTTAGTTGGTCCACTTCAACGGTGGACCTTCTAAATATACCTGCCAGAGAAGCGATGCAGGTGGATATCAGTCCTCCATCAGAGATGGAGATTATGCGGGAAATAGGGTACTTGAAAAGTTACAAAGCCGCTGAATCGGATGGGTTGTCTCCATCTTTTTTCAAGGATGGAGGCGAAGCTTTGGTTTCAGAGTTGACAAAACTCGTCTGTAATATTTGGGATAGTGAGCAGATTCCCAGGAAATGGTGTGAATCAGTGATTGTGCCGATTTACAAGAAAGGTGACAGGTCCTCTTGTGAAAACCACAGAGGAATTAGCTTGATAAGTATCGCGTCTAAACTGCTCACCGGTCTTATTCTCCACCGATTATCCCGCTCGCGTGAAATGTGTATGCGTGAGAATCAAGCCGGTTTCAGACCCGGTCGTTGTTGTATCGACCACATCTTTACTTTTCGACAAACCTTAGAGCACACACATCTTCCGTAGGCCCACAATCTCTATCTTTCTTGGTCTGAAAGCGGCGTTCGATTCAGTCGACCGCACAGTTCTGTGGCACTGTTTCTCACTGAAGGGTGTGCCAGAGAAGTTCATTTTTCTTTACCAATGCTTGTATGTGAACAGCCAAAGCCGAGGTAGTGCTTATGGCGATATTTCCCCCGAGTTCACCACGAAAAGTGGTGTTCGTCACGGTTGCCCTCTTTCACCCTTCCTCTTCAATTTTTTGATTGGATTGATTCTTTAGATAGCCCTATCCTCTCGTGGGAATAGCGGCGTGGATCTTTGCTCAGGCAGTAAACTGTCTGATTTGGAATATGCGGACGATATTGTTCTTTTGAGTGAAGATCCAGGTAAGTTACAAGCTCTTTCAGATAGCCTTAACAACAGTGTAGGAATGTTTGGAATGCGTTTTGCACTTTCAAAGTGTAAAATGCTGCTGCAGGACTGGGTTGACTCAACACCAAACCCTTTGTTGGCAGGGGAAACTGTAGCTGAAGTGGATACATTTTGTTACCTGGGCAGTTACATTTCACCAGGTGGACAGATAAAGGATGAAGTGTCATCGCGTATAGAGAAGGTGCGTTTAGCTTTTGCCAACGTCCGTCATCTGTGTCGTCGGCGTGACATCCGATTGTCTGTGAAGGGTAGAGTGTACAATGCGGCGGTTAGGTTCGTTCTTTTATACGGTTCCGAAACATGGCCGTTGAGGGTAGAAGATAGGTGAAGACTATTATTGTTCGAGCATCGATGCGTCTGTAGCATTGCTCGAGTAAGGTGGGAACGCGGTATCAGCAATGCTGAGGTTAGGCGTAAAGTGTTGGGAATCAGAAGTCAGTCTCTGGACCAAGTACTAAATCTAAACAGGTTAAGGTGGTTGGGACATGTGTTACGCATGCCCACCGATAGACTTTCTCAGCGTAAGCTGTTCTCTGAGGCAGGTGGTGGTTGGAAGGTAGGTCGAGGTGGTCAGTCCATGATATGGCAGAAAGGTGTGAAAGCCTTGACCAGTGGACTTGGCTGGGTAGAGCGTGTTAGACTTCCAGGTTGGGCCCCACATGATCTGCCTACTAAATGGTTGGAGACATTGAATGATATGGCTAGGTGTCGCGGTCAGTGGCGTAGTTGCCTTCGGACTCTTTCCTTATCGTTTTGGTTTCCGCTTGATACTTTGATTTCTTTGGATCGTTCGCTTTATGCTTCTATTCTTTTCGCCCTTTGCTGGACGATGCTGGAAGGTAGTAACCGAAACCGGAGCACATAAGTTCGAGGTTAATGGTTGAGTAAACTGAAACTGACCAGTCTGTTTGATAGATTAGGAATTCAGGTTGTTTTCAGTTTCCTCAATCGATTGGTTGTTTGAAGTCTGCTTGTTCAAGTCAACCTGATGCCGTCCTACATTTGATCGTCGCCGTTTCCTTCCATATGGTTCTGGAAACAAGACGCACTTTGGCTCGTCAGCTCCGGTCGTTAGTTCGTCTGGCCTCCTGTCTCCTGTCAGCTCAACAGGACAGCTAATATAACTGCGAAATCCATTAACGCTTGTCGTTTTGCACCTTTCAACCGTTGGACGGGAATCGTATCAGCAGAGATCTCTCGAACATCCGAAGTGTCACCAGCCAACCAGTCAGAAGAGGGGATTCTTAGTGCAAGTTTGAACCAGTAGTTCTATGATGCAAAAGATTGATGGCAGTTACTCTTTCTATGTAAACCGTGTGTTCTGAGCCAATAAACTAAGAGGATTCACAAGCAGAAAAGCTCCTCACTAGATTTAATGCGACGGGTAAAACAAGGACCTTATGCGGTTCTCAATCATCCCAAGTCTCAAGGCCTGTTTTCCAGAAATCTCTGACAATTTAATGTGCTTTTGTGTCTATGGGATATACCTCCCGTTGCACTCATGCGCAAGCATGTAATAAAAAAGACACTTCGCAGCTGTCCACACCGCAGAACGGGTTTTTCTTTGGGTTCCCCAACCGGACCCTTTGACTAAAATGCCCAACTCACAAGGCAGTGGGGCGTTGAACCAGCACGGGTATGTGACCGAAGCCTCGTGAATGAACTTGTGTTCTGTCACGAGACCTGATTTATTGCGATCTTATGTAGTTCTTCATTCCAAGTATCAAGGTCTGGTTGCCGGTAATCTCTGTGTGATGCTGTACGGATTAATGTAATATTATTCCGCATAGGATATCACGGAATCAGAACACTGATATGGCACACGACGCACCGAATTATTTCGTACATTGCGCACAAGTATGTACAGTATCGTAGTAAGTGAATGCAATAGAAGTGGTAAGACGCACATGTATAATCAGTCATAAATACCACGCCCGCTCCGGATGCTTGTCGTCCTTCGCAGTCATTGTTTGTATTCTTGCTGGTATTCTGACAGTAGATTCTTCAGTTAGTTCGCTGGATCCAGATTGCATGTCAGTATCTGGAATGGAAGCATTAGTGAGCGAAACAACGCTGGAATCGTTCCCAGACTGACCTTGTGTGTTGAATTGTATCTGATCGACATGCCTTCAATGACGGGACAAATCATGACTGTCAAGTATGGTCACCATTCAATTGTCGTTTCGTGCCAGAATTGTGCCACTGAATGGTCGCAAATTTTTCCCTCTGAATAAGTTTACCTCAGCAGAAGGAACACATTCAAAACTGGTCTTCAAACAATGATTTGAACAATTGCGCTGGCTTCTTACCAGCGGTTCTGTGACAAGCATTTCGGTATTGCATCAAGAAATTAATAACAGCCCAGTCTAGTTCAACAGAGGACTGGGGATTGATAAAATGTATAGCACTTTTAAGAGTACAAACAAAGTTCTCAGCAAGTCCATAAGACTGAGGATGTTGGGGTGCAGTATACAAATCACGCCAACCAAGTTCTTTTAACCAATCATTAAGGAACTTAGCAGAGAAATGGGTACCATTATCGGTAACAAGTGCACAGGGTACTCCTTCCCTGCTGAACGCAGTGCGGTCTCTGCGAACTTGGCTGTGGGTGATGTAGTCGAAAATACATCTGGACAACGGTAAAGTGCATCAACAACTACCAATACATAATACTTGCCCAGAAATGGACCGTAGTAATCTGCATACACACGCTGCCATGGTTCGCATGAAACTGGCCACGGGAGCCATTTGCTAGGTTTTGAATGTTGTTTGGGTCGGCACTTCTGGCAGTTCATAGCAGTATTAATAGTATCTTCGTTTAGCTCAGGCCACCAGCATAGCAAACGGCGAAGGATTTCATTTCGTCAACTCCCAAATACCCGAAATGTGGGTCTTGAAGTGTGGCTAGTCGAAGCGTCGGAGGAATACCAATGCACAACTGTACATCTGGAGCGACCGAAAGGCTCTCTCTGCGAGTGAATAAGTCCGGAATTCGTCGCTTTTCATCGTGTTTCCATCCACAACGCAACACCGAGATTACGGGTGCAAAGTACTTATGGGTATCTTGAATCAAGTCTTTTCCACACACAAGACGTGGCTGTACCAACAAGTAATCAGAAGTATGCGACGGCGTGGATGCAGGAGCATATGGGGACAAAAAGTCTGCATGCTGAATGTGTTTAGCACTTCGATGTACAATATCGTAGTCACCCCATGGGGGGCTCGGTAGATGTGTACAGCTAATGATTCCTAACAAGGATAAAACAGCTGTACAGTGGTTCCATGGTTTCCAGTGGTGAGTTGAGCGTTGAAACTGCATGATGAACCATATTACGCAAATCTGGTCTCCTACTACTCATATGCACACAGAAGCCAGGCTCTGCAAGTTGTTTATAACGGAATGCCTTCCTTGTACTTAGGCCCCTACAGAGAAGTCATACATCACGGGAGTCGATCGCTCTGCGGGAAGCGGGTTTTCACCGTTCAGCCCCAGTCACGGAAGGGTGTTATATCATGCAGTGTAGATGTTCAACGAACCGTTGGAAGCCAGCCTTGTGGTTAGGGTGTTCGACTCACAATCGTTCACCCCGGGTTCGAATCCCCGTGGGAATTCGGTGGCTGTGCACTGCTGATGATTCCTAACAAGAATGAAACAGCTGTACAGTGCTTTGCTGGCTTTCAGTGGTGAGTTGGGCGTTGAAACTGCATGATGAGTCATATTATAATATCATAGCGGTAAGAATTCTGCGATGCTCCAGCGTTCAACCGTTGCGGTTGATGACTTTGCTAGTGATTGTGTGGGGCGATAATCAAGTACTAACGCTTCCTGGTCAGTGACGATGGTGAACTTGGTACCAAACAGATATTTGTGTAGGCGTTTTACTCTCTAGCAGACAACCAGTGCCTCCCTATGGATCTGAGAATAACCCATTTCGGTTTTCATGAGTCGCCATGAACTGCAGACCACAGGTGGACCACATTCTCCCAGAACAGTACCAATGTCTGTGGGGGGTGCACCAGTAATTACGTTGGTATGATCCTTCGGTGAAAAGGGTTTAAGAGCAACATCCGACTTCAGAAGTGCTAGTTGATTACGCAATGTTTGCTCGTAAACTGGAGACCATGAAAAACAACAGGAAGAATGTCAAACAAGCAGCTAGCCTTCTGAGGAAAATCAGGGATGAACCGAGAATAGTACTGTGCTGTACCCAAAACGGAATGAAGTTCGTGAGTGTTATTGGACGAAGGCACATCAATTAAGGGCAATAATCGTTTTCGATCAGGAGACATGTCATCGAAATTTATGGTATGCCCCAGGCACGAAAACTGGAACATCAAAACGCACACTTGTTTAGGTTGATTGCAATATTGCACTGGAGAAATTTCTCTAATAAACAGCAAAGACGGAAATCGTGAATAACTTTAGATGGGTTATAAACAATAACATCATCTTGATAGGATTCAACTTCATAGAAACCGGCAGTGAATAAATCAAGGGACTGTTGGAATATAGCAGGTAACACATGCAAACCAAAGGGCAGGAATGTGTACATATAAAGACCAAATGAAGTACTGATGACTCAGCAATCTATATTCTTCATTAAGTGGTATTTGTAAACTTGCATCCTTGAAGTCAATCTTGGAAAAGACTATGGAACCTGAAAGACGATAGAGCACATCCTCCAGTTCTTCGATAGTACACGTGCGTTGGAGTAGTCTTTTGTCGAAGGTTAGCCGATAATTACTGCCTGTTTGTGGGGTTTACCATCTGAATTCAGGGGGTTACAACGGAAGTAGCCCAACTGGATGATTCAACTGGTCTGATGGTGCCTCTTTCACACATGGGTTTTATAGCGAGGAGAACTGGGTCACGTAAGCCAAATGGTATGATACGCCGTTTGATAAATATCGGGTCCCCATACACTTCCAGTTAAATAGGTACTATATGCATTCCACCAGCAACCTTGGAGTAATAAAGAATAAGGTGTCGAATGAGAGAAACATCACCCAGGGTGCTGAACAACAAAATGTTCACATGTAACTGACTGAGTATTGTCGTGGTGTTCTGGTCGCTGAGCTTGGCGTTTAGATCGCAAACGTTTCATCACCAGTCTAGGTGACATCGCCATGTATATTCAGCTATGAATACCACACTCTAGCAGTGCAGTAGGCCTTTATGGCTATGGGGTATATACCCCTCCAGTACACTCATGTACAGGCATGCAAAAAAATTATTCATTCAGGCAGACTTAGTGCATCTCTTTATGAGCTCCCAATTAGCAAGTAATATCATACGTCTACAATCTAAGGGAAAAAGCTCGGTAATCATTGCCGCAAACTACCCAGATACTATACAGGGACCAAGCCAAATGCGAAGGTCAGGCGTGGACACGGATTATATGACTGAACTAATATGGTTCTTACCGGAAATCGGACAAGAAAAATCCAAGTAAAGTCGCATAATATCATCTTGTGCTGCCACATCTTCCGTTTCTATTGAGTGTACCTGAACAATTCTGCCGTGAGATTTATGTACGTGTTGTCGACGTCTTGATTCCTATGATCTTACCGCTTAACTGTGTCCTAACCCGAGTGAACATTTTGCTTTAAGCGGCTGTTTAAAATGAACCTTAACTGGTAACAAAACTAGCAAACGAGTGATACAGTGTTTACAGGTAAAATGCCAGCATTGACTTACCTTCAGCTCGTAAATAACCGGTTTCGGAAGTGAGAACTTGTCGGCGAGTGGTTTTGGGGGGCATCGGCGCCATATCATCTGTGTAAGTAATACTTTACTTGGAAGTTCCAATTCCTTATGATGTCTGCAATGCAATCAAATACGATTGTACAGTTTCAACAGATACGACAATACGAGAAATCGAGAAAGAACAGTGCCGAGTGATTTAGGCTTTATTCATCTAAAAGTCCTCCATACGCTAAAATGTAAAGAAACGTACCCAAGAAAATTTATCAGACAAAGGTTATGATAATAATACTCATCCAGTTAGAGAATACATAACATTCTCCCCGACCAGGAAAATCTGGATTGGTTAGCACCCACAATCGAGTGGACGGATGGATATTTTTTATCGGCTAAATTTATCTACTTAGTAAACAATAAACACGTGCACGTTGTTGTTTAGTAGAGATTTTATCAACGCCAGTTGTTCCTGAATGGAAGTTGTCAATATATCGATTGGCGTCCGTAGTTTCTGTAGCAGCTTCTGGTTGTTCATCACTAGGTGGATTAGCGATATCAGTTTCGGGCTATGCATTGTGGTATTTGGTGGCGTTAGGCATCGAAAGGAAACTGTATCCTCTCTTCCGTCGCAGTGACAAATATGTGCGTATTGTGGGTTACGCTCAATGAGATCGACCTCCTCCACCAAAGGATCGTATTTTGTTTGTCGGCAGTTGTTGCGCAGTAACACATCCAGGAGCTGTGAATCATTCAGGTAACGAGATTCATGAAAACGATTTCCGGTTGCATGTAAAAATTCGTTCTTAAGAGAGACCTTATTGAGTGTAATGCATCCGGAGGAACCTGTTCCCATTATGTGATTACCAAACTGTAAGGCTAATGTGACAGCTTTCCATAGTACTCCATGCATTCGTTCCATCTGACCATTACATTGTGGGTTGTACGCTGTAGTTCTGCTGGTCGCCGCACCATTTTCGTGGAGAAATTGTCTAAGTTCTTCGGATATAAACGCAGGACCACGGTCGGAATGAATGTATAAAGGCATAACAAATACCGAAAACAAGTTCGTCAGACAGGAAGTGGCTAACGATGAGTTCATACTAGCATAAGGGTACGCAAAAGGGAAGCGGGAATATTCATCGATAATCACAAGGAGGTATTTTTCGCTTGTGGATGAAGGTAAGGGACCTTTGAAGTCAATATTAAGTCTCTCGAAAGGTTGTGTGGTTTTTACGGTCTATTTCCCATTGGTTTGCAAAAACGGGATTTGAATTCGGCACATGACACTGTTGTGCTACGGTCTTTACTTGGTCGACAGAAAACGGTAGATTCTTCGCACGAACGAAGTGATTTAAGCGTACTACACCAGGGTGGCAGAGGTTGTCGTGGTGTAGTTTTAGATCATTGGTGTTAAACACCGTTGAACAGTAGCCTCGGAAGAATGTATCCGCAGCTGTTTTCTCTGAACCAGGTCGATATATGATGTCAGGAAAATGGAGATAACCCGGTCCGCCGACGCTGTATTTGGTCGCTCCTAATCTTCCCCTTGTCTCTAAAATCGAACATGCAGTCGACCGTTGATCAGTGACAAGCTTGAAATGATTGCCGAAGAAGTAATGCTTCCGTTTTCTAACGGCCTCTGTCACGTCATATGCTTCTTTCTCAATTGCAGAATGATGGTGTTTGCTTGACGATAGAGTTCTAGAGAAAAATGCAACAGTTTGTCCGTGTTGATTCGGCGTGACCGCTATAGCGACGTCAGAAGCATCAGTTTCTAGAGTTAGTGGAGAGTATAGATTCACAGTGGAAACAGTAGTCTTGACTAAATCCGATTTCAGGTTCTCGAATGCTTTGATTACAACTGATGGTAATGGAAATATTCGATTGACGACGAGAGTATGAATTTTGTCGGAAAAGTGCGGAATCCGGTGAGAGTAGTAGAAGAGAAAAGTGATCATCCTCTGCAGAATGTCTTCTGGATTTTGTAGCGATTGGTTTGATGCTGTCCCTCAAGTGTTCAAACAGAGGAGAATATTGGATTTTGAAAGCTGCAAAACCGTGCAGGGAGAATGAAGGGTTTCTTCCCTTCGAACGGTATTTGAACACTCTTGTGTAGTCTTGAAAAATCATGACCGAGTAGCACATCGGCGCACAAATCAGGTAAGACAAATAGACGGGTCCGTGGGTAAAAATCGTTTTGTTGCCTGAGAGACACGTAACAGTGATCACGAGTGTCGCTTCTGACGCGTGTTGGACACGAGTACCTGCGGTGCCAACTTGAACGGCAAGGCTACGGATGAATCCAGCGTGACTATGAATCCGTCTGAGAGGGGAAGGCAAACTGGGAGGAAGCAGCGCCTGAGGGCACCGGTGGAGCTGGGCCGTGATAACAATACATGGGCGATGTTCGATGTTGCTGTGGTCGCTAGGAAACCAGAAGGAAATAAAATCATAACTACTGATTGTAATTTCTCGAGCCTGCTGATTGATAAATCCCTGGTGAATTTTCTAATTTAGAGCTAGCAATCGGTTGTAAAAATTGTCACGAAATCAGCGAAACGGACGGGATTTCGTAGTTGGCGTCCACGATGGCCACTTCACGTTGCGGGTACGGCTGCAGATTCTGATGGGTTAATTTCCGGATTCTCACTAGGCGTGGTTGTGAGTGGTGCGAGTAATAACTCGCTCGCTGCAGGTGACTGAGCGGCTTGAGCAGGTGTAAGTAGACCGGGTGGCTCGCATTCTATGACGGCAGGTTTAAGGCGATCAATAGATACAGTGTCGCTTCGCCCGCTGATGTCTGTGGCAAACATCTTCGCTTTGCGTTTTATCATACGAAATGGACCAGTATATGACGGCTTTACCGATGATCGAACACCATAAACGCGAAGGAATACGTGGGTGGCGGTTTCTAACGCAGCTGGAACATAACTTGTAGACCGTTGTTCGCTCGGCGAGATGGCCTTGAGCACTCGCATGTGCTGCGTAAGGCGTTGAGCATAGTCGTCGTAGTCGAAAGTCACACTTGTTGTTGAGAGAGCTGTCAGCTCTACAGGCAGATGAAGTGTACAGCCACATACGAGCACCGCCGATGTCGTGTGAAATTCTTCCCTAATGGTACTGCGCAGGCTTAAGAGTGCTAATGGTAGTGTTTCAATCCATAGTGGGTTACCGTTTGCCCGGATGGTGGCTTTCAACTGCCGGTGGAAACGCTCAACCATACCATTTGCCTGAGGGTGGTCGGCTGTCGTCTTAATGTGTTGGCAACCGAGCGTGGAGAGTAAGCTGCCAAAAGCGCCATCAAAATGTAGACTACGATCGGTGGTCACTGTCGCCGGGCAACTGAACTGACTAATCCAGCCGGTCAGAAAAGCTTCCGCGGCTTCTTCCGACGTGAGACGAGGGATGGGAATGGCCTGCGGCCAGCGAGTAAAACGATCCCCACAATTGAGTATATAGACTTACCCAAGTGGAGATGGCAGTGGTCCCACAAGGTGGGCGTGCACACAATGAAAACGTGTTTCGGGTTCCGGGAACCTGGCTAGCGCCGTCTTAGTGTGCCTATGGGTCTTAACACGACACTGCAGACAAGCACGGGCCCACTGACGGACGTCTCGTTTGGCATTGTGCAGAACAAAACGCTCGGCTGCCAGTTTCACCGAGGCAGTTACACCTAGATGAGCCAGGTTGTGGTGTGTCAGGAAAGTAGGATAACGGTGGGCAGCAGGAACCATCGGCCTGGGGCGACTTTGTGACACGTCGCAAACGATGGTATTCCGGGAATTCTGGATAGGTGCTGTCGTCAAGCTCAAAGAACCGTTTTTTCGAAGTCGTTCGATGTCAGGGTCCATAGTTTGGGCGTGTGCCGTTGCGTCTAAGTCGATGTTAGGCGTGGGTGACAGTCTCAGTTGATGTACGCGTGATAAGGCGTTGGCGACTGGATTGAGTACCCGAAGATATGTCGTATGTCCACAGTAAATTGTGAAACAAAGTCTTAGTGGTGAACCTCGCGTGGTAAATATTGATCGGAAGCTGACTTTAATGTGTAAACCAAAGGTTGGTGATCTGTAAACATCGTGAACGAACAGCCTTCGAGTGCGTGCCGAAAGTGACGGATTCCCGAACAGATGGCTAATAACTCTGTACCAAATGTGCTGTATATAGATTCGGCTGGTTGTAGGCGCTTAGAGGAGAATGCTAGAGGTTGCCAAGAGTCGTCTACAAACTGTTGCAGTACTGCTCCAACCGCTGTGTCCGAGGCACCAGTCACCGCCAAAATAGAAGCCAAAGGGTCGGAGTGAGTAAGGAGCGCTATGTTGGCGATAGCCTCCTTGACCGAGGCAAATGCGGTTTGTGCCCTGTCTGAAAGCATCAACTTCCGCTTGCCTCCGTGTAACACGTCGGTGAGGGGTTTTAGTACTCCGGATACCAGGTACTAACTAGATCCCGAAAATGGCCTACGGAACGGGCAACAAGCCAAAAGTTCCGACGCGTGCCAAAAGACGATAAAGGTCGATGGAATAGGTGAAGGACGTTTTGTATTGAAACAATGTCTTTCACGTTTACGTTTGGGAGCGACACCGGACGCAGTAATAGCTAAGGGAGCTAAACGTTCAACCGTCCGCAAGCAGAGCAGTCATGAATGTGTTTTTCAATTCGCGGAAACCAATTGTCCTTACTGCAAGCAGACAAACAGCGCACAGCCCTGTGGCATCAAACAACATACAAACTGCCTAAAGCTAAGTGCTGATTGATTATGTTTGTCTAGAGTAATTTTTGGTCATGAATTTACACATTCAAACTTAGTCATCTCCAGGTCGATACAACAACTCCCCCGTAGAAGGGAACTGTCGAAGTGACCTTTCGATTTTGAGGGCGTACCGCTCGCAGGTCTCCATTAGCATCAAAAGTCTCGGTCGTCTAGGGGACTGCGGCCACAATCCGCTCGTGCCGCCAGTAGAGAATTACTAAGATGCGCACGTGCTTAGCGGTCATCAACGAAGCCCTCACTTAGATGTAGCATATATATATATATATATATATATATATATATATATACATATATATATATATATATATATATATATATATATATATATATATATATATATATATATACTGTACAAAATAATCCAGCACGACTTTGCGGGGTTTCCTCAATTCACCGTGTCCGTACATGCAATGGAAGAGGAAAATGAAGTACGTTAGCAATTGCGATGAGTAAAAACGAAACGAAAGGAACTTACCCCGGTCTGTCATTACAACATGCAAATTTGAAAATGTCTGAAATGCTTTTCTGGTTTTCAGGATGATTTTATGAAGCGTCAACAGTAAAAAACAACTTTAAGTGGGATTGAAAAAATGCATGCTATCTACGAGACGCTTTCGCCAATGTACATGTCGGCCAGATCGCGTCATTCGCTGCGGCTCCACGGTTTCGGGCTGCGCTCGTTGAAACTTGGATGTGGCCTCTGTGATGCGTGAAGGAACTATTGGAGGACTATCGCTGAGCGGTGTTTCCTTTTCTAAACTACTGTCAAAGTGCGCAACCTTAAGACGTTCGACCGATATAGTTTCATGTTTAGCGTTTCGGTCAATGAGGTAAACTCGATCGCGTCGCTCGAGCACCTTATATGGACGTTAATAAGGCCGCTGTAGAGATGTTTTAACACCATCTACGCGTATGAAGACGTAGGCGCAGGTGGAATGTAGGCCGATCGAGACTGCGGTCGCGGAGAATGCATTTTCAAACGGCGCATCTGTGCAGCTAACTGTTGAGTATATGAAGCACAACCGTCGTCGTTCACGCGACCTACGGTAAAGTGATCTCCGGGTAACCGAAGAGTTTGACCAAAAGCTAATTCCGCAGCTGACGCGTTAATATCAAGTTTATAAGCGGAACGCAAACCTAAGAGAACGATTGGAAGTGCCTGCACCCAATTAGAGCTGTCAGCAGCGATGAACGAAGCTTTGAGAAGTCGATGAAAACGCTCAACCATACCGTTGGCTGCTGGGTGATATGATGTCGTACAAGAACGATGACGGCTTAACATACGCAATGTTTCTCCAAATAGATGTGACTCAAACTGTGCGCCGCGATCAGTAGTTACCGCTGCAGAGCAACCATATAATGAAACCCAACGTTTCATGAAATCAGCTATTACGGTTTCTGTCTGTACATTGGCAAAGGGAACAGCCTCTGGCTTACGGGTGAAACGGTCGAACATAGTAAGAAGGTAACGGAAACCTTCACAGGGGCTGAGAGAACCAACGATATTCATATGGACATGAGAAAACCGTAGGGATACAACGGGAAAGTGGCCTATTTGAGCCATTGTATGTCTGCTTACCTTCGGTCGTTGGCATTGAACGCATGAACGAGCCCAAGTACGGATATCCTTTTGCATGCCGTGCCAGACGTACCTATCTGCAACTAGCTTGGGGGTGGCTCGGATGCCAGGATGGGCTAAATTACGTAAAACGTCGAAAATTGTGCGACGCCAAGACATGGGTACGATGGGGCATGGGTGTGGCAAAGTTGTGTCACACAATATCCAGCCCGATGAGGTGGCTAAAGGAAACTCTGCTTTAAGTGATGAGACCTGGCTTGGATCTGTGAAAAGCAGCTCCGAACGTAAGGCTGCAGTCAAAGCTTCGAGGTCTATGACCCGTGGCTGACTAGGAATGGCGTCCACTCGAGAAAGAGCATCAGCCACAACGTTGTCGGCACCAGAAACTTGACGAACATCACTGGAAAACTGTGCCACGAAGTCTAACTGACGCAACTCACGTGGTCAGTGTTTATCGGTTCGACTGTGAAACGAATACGTCAATGGTTTGTGATCGGTAAAGATGACGAACTGTCTGCCTTCGAGAATATGTCGGAAATGTCTAACAGTACTGTAAACAGTAAGTACTTCCCGACTAAACGTAGAATACTTAACTTCAGCTGGTAGAAGACGACGAGAGAAAAAGGCTAGTGGTTTCCATTGTGATGTAGACCACTGCTGTAGCACGCCGCCTATGGCTTTGTCAGAGGCATCGGTGGCTATACTCGATTGAGCTTCGGAGTCGAAATGGACCAGCAAAGTAGCAGAAGCTAAAGCATCTTTAACTGCATCGAAGGCAGTTTTAGCATCCTCGGACAATTCTATGAGGCCATCTTTAGGGCCTCGAAGTAAATCTGTTAACGGCTGCATCAAGTGAGTAGAGTTTGGGATGAAACACCAATAATAACTCACCATCCCGTTGGAACGACGAACGGCGGCTTGTGAAGTAGGTAGCGGAAAGTCACGAACTGCTTGTACCTTTTCTTCCAAGGGCCGAATATCACGTTCATCGATCATGTGGCCTAAAATCTCAACTGAATTTTGGTCAGAGATACTTTTGTCCGCATTTACAGTTATACCATATGCGGCTAAACACTTGAACAACTGATGTACGTGTTGCTTGAGTGCATCTTCAGAATCACTAACTACTAGAAGATCGTCTATGTATGCGAAAACAAAATCTAAACCCCTGGTAACCTGGTCAATAAAACGCTGAAAGGTTTGCGCAGCGTTGCCTAAACCAAATAACATTCGTAGGAATTCGAAGAGACCAAAGGGTGTTGTTACCGCTATCTTAGGTAGATCCTCGTCTGCAATGGGAATCTGGTGATAAGCACGTACCAGATCTATCTTGGAGAACACACGGGCACCGTTGAGGTTGAGCGTGGTGTCCTGAATGTTTGGGATGGGTTTACCTACCTGGGACAGTAGCATTATTGAGGGCTCTACAGTCTCCACATGGTCGCCAATCGCCTGACGTTTTAGGACCCATATGAAGTGGCGAAGTTCAGGGACTATTTGATGCACGAATAATACCCAATTCAAACATGTGCTCGAACTCAGCTCGCGCGATTTTAAGCTTGTCGGGTGCAAGCTGACGTGCCCTAGCAAAACCTGGAGGGCCCGATGTGCTAATGTGATGACCTACCGAGCTGGTTACGGTAAGTAGTACGGACGGTGAGTGCAACACTTCTGGGTATGCATTTAATACGTCGCCGAACAAGTGCGAACCGGTCGTTTTAAGTAGAACAGGACTGATCGGGTAAGAATCAACCGAAATCCCACTCACATATAGATTAGTGATACGATCCACAAGACGTTTGCGGCGAGAATCAACCAAGAGGTCGAAGTGATGCAGGAAATCAATACCCAGAATAGCTTTTTGAACGTCTGCAATTAAGAAAACCCAACGGAAAGTGCGACGAAGACCAAAATCTAATGTCTTCGAAATTCTTCCGTAAGCGTTTATGGAAGTACCATTAGCGGCACGTAAGTTGGAGAAGGGGCACCTATCTAAAGTTTGACCTGAATGTGGGAGCACACTAACTTCAGTACCTGTGTCTACCAAGTAACGTCTCCCTGAATTATGATCGATTATTTAGAGTAGGCAACTGCCCTGGCCAGTAGCGTCCATCGCAGCTGCGCACTGGAGTCCTCGTTTCCCTGACTGGCTGGGGCCATGGTACGAGGCGGAGTGCAGTAACGCTCCTTTGAACGATACCGCTGATGATACCAACAAAGAGCGTCAGTTGATGTTGGCTGAACCGGAATTCTTATACGGTTTTTATTGGGAGATCTGTTCGGGCGACTCTGTCTGTTAGGTGATGCCGGGTTTGGACGTCCAACTGACGACACACTGAGTGCCACGACCTTTTTGACAAGATGGCGTTCATCTAAAATATACACTGTGCGGAACAGATTGATCGATATATTTTGTGATAAGGCGTGAGTGTGAATCACTGAAAACGAGTTTGTTCGCCAATATGTGTTCTCTAAATTAACAGCTTCCAGTTATCCGTAGTTATTTTTGTATGATATTTCCTGCCCCGGTCTCAAAACGGGCATTATACTGAAACAAGTCAAGCTGAATTTAAGGGAGGCCGTAAACAGGTGTAGGCTTTTTTCCTTAAATTTGTTATCACGCCGTTACAAGTTATGCGACGCCAGATCAAAGGAATTGAAAAGTGAGCAACGTCATGTTCTCCATCTTTCTGTGCATGTGTGTGTATCAGTTCGTGTTTATGAGCTAAATCAATCAGGATACGGAATCTTACGAATATTTGGCCTCAGCTTGACTCTTCCCCATGTATGAATACCATCCTCACTCTGGTACCGTGTGCACTGTGCAAATAAGACCGAGCTTCAAATAAGGTCTGGTCGTAGGTTCAGACATCCTGCTGGGAAAGTTGAATTTCATATTTACTAGTATTGTTACTTGCTAAAGTAATCTGGTCAGATAACCAATACGGTTAAACTACGAATGCGTGAGTTTTTATTTGTGGTAGGCACCAGTGAAGATACAATGAACTGATTCTGGAAATAAATTGTGCAATCTCAGTGTGATCCATTTTCGATTACCCGCGGTCCATAGTTGGACCTTGTCGCTCGAATAATACAGCACAAACAATACTGATGAGCAGAAGTTCTCAACCTATTGCTATGACCAGCTATTCCTGTTTTGTCTCAGTGAACGAACTGTCTAGAGAACGAAGGCGGTCAATCAATATCAGTCTCGTACGAGCTGGTCGCATTTTTTGGTGAAGTAGGGTGATGCAGACCGAACGCGCGAGTAATAGACAGACGGAAAAGGAATAAGTAACGAGCAAATGTCAACAGCGTGTGCATAAGCCTCACAAACTGTTGTTCCCAAATTCGTTTCTTGCATGCAACGCACCTGAATATACCTTAACTGTAGTTTCTCAATACCAAGAATAGTTTACTTAGTTGTTAATATCACGACGAGGCTGCACTTTGACGTGAAGTAATGGCTTGCGTGCCTCCATGACCTAAAGAGCTATGCAGGATGGCTTCCCTAAGCCGGAGATGCAATCATGCCTGACAGGTCAATCGGTAGAGGCCAGACGAAGTCCAGTCTCTGAACCTCTTTATGGGCCACTTCTGGTTCTAACGTCTATGCCCCTGGAGAGGGCACTTCACCGAATAAACACGGAGGGGAAACAGTTTACCGATGAAAATACCTCCACTAGATGAAAGTAGGAGTGGAGTGGGAGTATAGTTTCTCTCAACAGTAGGAGAAGTCATTGCACTTCATTGGGCAGTTACCGCCCGTCTAAGCTGGACAGCCGCCGGCTCAAAGGATGCTGCCTCGTCCACGTGCCACTTGCCCCATTGGATGCATGGAACTAAGGACTGAGTTCGAAATGTGGATCGATAACAAAGCATCAGCGAAGACAAGACAGAATGCATGCAACAATCAGGTCTCATGTGACAGACCAGAACTTCCTTCACCGGTTCTTCGATCACGTTCCCGTGCTGGGTCAACATCCCACTGCCTTGTGGGTGAGGCATCTGAATCAAGGACTCCGGTTGGGGTTCCCAAAGAAAAACCCCTTATGCGGCGTGGACAGCTGCGAAGTACGGTTTTTGCAGAAACCCCCACTATCTGTCCTGCACAGGGCCCTACCAATTCTCCCTCTTTTGACTTAAGGTCAATGCAGAACGCCACGGGTAATTACGGCTGTGTTGGAAGCAGTAGTTAAGAAGTTGGGTATAAATCGGATGCAATTCTTAAGCTTAAATTTTCACTTCAATTGGCTGCCTTCAACGTCTGCACACTATGTCAGATAGGACAACAGACTGCCCTAGCTAAAACACTTGACACCTTTGAAATTGATGAAGGCTGTCTCCGAAACACGCATGCAAGACCCCACTTCTGTGATCACGCTTCGCACGTCAGATACAACCTCAGTCTTTCGCTTCACTCTTCGCGTGTCGTGTGATTCGGTGTCTAGAGCTCGTGGTCAGGCTGGCGTTGGGATTGCTTTGAGCATGAAAGCTGAGCGTGCACTGCTAGACTGGATTCCAGTCAGCTGTCGTTATTGTGCAGTTCGTTTGGACGGTTCTGTTCGTGTCAACAACAACAAACTGAAGCGTCGATGTTTGTTCGTCGTGTCTGTGTATGCGCTGACTGACTGCATTTTCTCTGAGACCATGGACGAATTCTACCACGATTTTTATCAGCTGCTCCAAGGCCTGCGTTCAACAGATGTGATGGTCATTGCTGGGGACTTCAACGCCCAAGTTGGCCGTTTGGGAGATTCCGAAGGGCACTTTGGAGGCCCGTCTGCTATCCCAGCCGATCGCACTGACAACGATGTTTGTCTCATCGAGCTGTGCTCCGACCACAGATTGTTTCTGGCAGGTAAGAAGTTTTGCCATAAGAAGCGGCATAAATTGACATGGGATCTTTCTACGTCTTGACAACGTTGGACTCAGATTGACCATATTGTGATTAGTCACCGCTGGCGTGGATCAGTCGAAAACTGTCGTTCATTTTGGTTTACGCTTGTGGACTCAGATGACGCCTTGGTACGTGCTCGCTTCTGTTTACGTCTCGTCCATGGTCGCACCAAAGTAAATACCACGCATCCCGCGCCGTTGCTTCTGGATGATAACCGGCGATATGATATCCAGACGAAGCTGTCTACACAATTATCTATGCAGGCGGATGTCCAGGACTTGGGTGAACGATGGCAACAGATCAAAAGAACCATGTGTCGCGTCTAATGCCACCCAGGACTCTGGTCAAGTGGGTCTCACAAACGATGGATCTCTTTGGCATCATTTGCTCTGTAGGATGCTCGCAGATCCTTACCTCCGGATGCCACATTGAATGATGTGCGTAAATCCCTGAGACGCCCACTAAATAGGAGCCCGAGAAATGACCGCGAGCAATGGTGGATTGGGAAATGTAGGGAAATGGAAAAGTGTGCGTCCGTTGGCAATACTCGCAACCTCTTCCGTCTGATTAGAGATTCCGGTTCACAGAAGCCCGGGGTGAGTGAGTTAATTAAGTAATTCGACGCCTCACTGATTCATTCTCAGGGACGCCGTCTGGAGCGTTGGGTGGAGCACTTTAGGGCACGATTTTAGTTGGTCCACTTCAACGGTGGACCTTCCAAATATACCTGCCAGAGAAGCGATGCAGGTGGATATCAGTCCTCCATCAGAGATGGAGATTATGCGGGAAATAGGGTACTTGAAAAGTTACAAAGCCGTTGAATCGGATGGGTTGTCTCCATCTTTTTTCAAGGATGGAGGCGAAGCTTTGGTTTCAGAGTTGACAAAACTCGTCTGTAATATTTGGGATAGTGAGCAGATTCCCAGGAAATGGTGTGAATCAGTGATTGTGCCGATTTACAAGAAAGGTGACAGGTCCTCTTGTGAAAACCACAGAGGAATTAGCTTGATAAGTATCGCGTCTAAACTGCTCACCGGTCTTATTCTCCACCGATTATCCCGCTCGCGTGAAATGTGTATGCGTGAGAATCAAGCCGGTTTCAGACCCGGTCGTTGTTGTATCGACCACATCTTTACTTTTCGACAAACCTTAGAGCACACACATCTTCCGTAGGCCCACAATCTCTATCTTTCTTGGTCTGAAAGCGGCGTTCGATTCAGTCGACCGCACAGTTCTGTGGCACTGTTTCTCACTGAAGGGTGTGCCAGAGAAGTTCATTTTTCTTTACCAATGCTTGTATGTGAACAGCCAAAGCCGAGGTAGTGCTTATGGCGATATTTCCCCCGAGTTCACCACGAAAAGTGGTGTTCGTCACGGTTGCCCTCTTTCACCCTTCCTCTTCAATTTTTTGATTGGATTGATTCTTTAGATAGCCCTATCCTCTCGTGGGAATAGCGGCGTGGATCTTTGCTCAGGCAGTAAACTGTCTGATTTGGAATATGCGGACGATATTGTTCTTTTGAGTGAAGATCCAGGTAAGTTACAAGCTCTTTCAGATAGCCTTAACAACAGTGTAGGAATGTTTGGAATGCGTTTTGCACTTTCAAAGTGTAAAATGCTGCTGCAGGACTGGGTTGACTCAACACCAAACCCTTTGTTGGCAGGGGAAACTGTAGCTGAAGTGGATACATTTTGTTACCTGGGCAGTTACATTTCACCAGGTGGACAGATAAAGGATGAAGTGTCATCGCGTATAGAGAAGGTGCGTTTAGCTTTTGCCAACGTCCGTCATCTGTGTCGTCGGCGTGACATCCGATTGTCTGTGAAGGGTAGAGTGTACAATGCGGCGGTTAGGTTCGTTCTTTTATACGGTTCCGAAACATGGCCGTTGAGGGTAGAAGATAGGTGAAGACTATTATTGTTCGAGCATCGATGCGTCTGTAGCATTGCTCGAGTAAGGTGGGAACGCGGTATCAGCAATGCTGAGGTTAGGCGTAAAGTGTTGGGAATCAGAAGTCAGTCTCTGGACCAAGTACTAAATCTAAACAGGTTAAGGTGGTTGGGACATGTGTTACGCATGCCCACCGATAGACTTTCTCAGCGTAAGCTGTTCTCTGAGGTAGGTGGTGGTTGGAAGGTAGGTCGAGGTGGTCAGTCCATGATATGGCAGAAAGGTGTGAAAGCCTTGACCAGTGGACTTGGCTGGGTAGAGCGTGTTAGACTTCCAGGTTGGGCCCCACATGATCTGCCTACTAAATGGTTGGAGACATTGAATGATATGGCTAGGTGTCGCGGTCAGTGGCGTAGTTGCCTTCGGACTCTTTCCTTATCGTTTTGGTTTCCGCTTGATACTTTGATTTCTTTGGATCGTTCGCTTTATGCTTCTATTCTTTTCGCCCTTTGCTGGACGATGCTGGAAGGTAGTAACCGAAACCGGAGCACATAAGTTCGAGGTTAATGGTTGAGTAAACTGAAACTGACCAGTCTGTTTGATAGATTAGGAATTCAGGTTGTTTTCAGTTTCCTCAATCGATTGGTTGTTTGAAGTCTGCTTGTTCAAGTCAACCTGATGCCGTCCTACATTTGATCGTCGCCGTTTCCTTCCATATGGTTCTGGAAACAAGACGCACTTTGGCTCGTCAGCTCCGGTCGTTAGTTCGTCTGGCCTCCTGTCTCCTGTCAGCTCAACAGGACAGCTAATATAACTGCGAAATCCATTAACGCTTGTCGTTTTGCACCTTTCAACCGTTGGACGGGAATCGTATCAGCAGAGATCTCTCGAACATCCGAAGTGTCACCAGCCAACCAGTCAGAAGAGGGGATTCTTAGTGCAAGTTTGAACCAGTAGTTCTATGATGCAAAAGATTGATGGCAGTTACTCTTTCTATGTAAACCGTGTGTTCTGAGCCAATAAACTAAGAGGATTCACAAGCAGAAAAGCTCCTCACTAGATTTAATGCGACGGGTAAAACAAGGACCTTATGCGGTTCTCAATCATCCCAAGTCTCAAGGCCTGTTTTCCAGAAATCTCTGACAATTTAATGTGCTTTTGTGCCTATGGGATATACCTCCCGTTGCACTCATGCGCAAGCATGTAATAAAAAAGACACTTCGCAGCTGTCCACACCGCAGAACGGGTTTTTCTTTGGGTTCCCCAACCGGACCCTTTGACTAAAATGCCCAACTCACAAGGCAGTGGGGCGTTGAACCAGCACGGGTATGTGACCGAAGCCTCGTGAATGAACTTGTGTTCTGTCACGAGACCTGATTTATTGCGATCTTATGTAGTTCTTCATTCCAAGTATCAAGGTCTGGTTGCCGGTAATCTCTGTGTGATGCTGTACGGATTAATGTAATATTATTCCGCATAGGATATCACGGAATCAGAACACTGATATGGCACACGACGCACCGAATTATTTCGTACATTGCGCACAAGTATGTACAGTATCGTAGTAAGTGAATGCAATAGAAGTGGTAAGACGCACATGTATAATCAGTCATAAATACCACGCCCGCTCCGGATGCTTGTCGTCCTTCGCAGTCATTGTTTGTATTCTTGCTGGTATTCTGACAGTAGATTCTTCAGTTAGTTCGCTGGATCCAGATTGCATGTCAGTATCTGGAATGGAAGCATTAGTGAGCGAAACAACGCTGGAATCGTTCCCAGACTGACCTTGTGTGTTGAATTGTATCTGATCGACATGCCTTCAATGACGGGACAAATCATGACTGTCAAGTATGGTCACCATTCAATTGTCGTTTCGTGCCAGAATTGTGCCACTGAATGGTCGCAAATTTTTCCCTCTGAATAAGTTTACCTCAGCAGAAGGAACACATTCAAAACTGGTCTTCAAACAATGATTTGAACAATTGCGCTGGCTTCTTACCAGCGGTTCTGTGACAAGCATTTCGGTATTGCATCAAGAAATTAATAACAGCCCAGTCTAGTTCAACAGAGGACTGGGGATTGATAAAATGTATAGCACTTTTAAGAGTACAAACAAAGTTCTCAGCAAGTCCATAAGACTGAGGATGTTGGGGTGCAGTATACAAATCACGCCAACCAAGTTCTTTTAACCAATCATTAAGGAACTTAGCAGAGAAATGGGTACCATTATCGGTAACAAGTGCACAGGGTACTCCTTCCCTGCTGAACGCAGTGCGGTCTCTGCGAACTTGGCTGTGGGTGATGTAGTCGAAAATACATCTGGACAACGGTAAAGTGCATCAACAACTACCAATACATAATACTTGCCCAGAAATGGACCGTAGTAATCTGCATACACACGCTGCCATGGTTCGCATGAAACTGGCCACGGGAGCCATTTGCTAGGTTTTGAATGTTGTTTGGGTCGGCACTTCTGGCAGTTCATAGCAGTATTAATAGTATCTTCGTTTAGCTCAGGCCACCAGCATAGCAAACGGCGAAGGATTTCATTTCGTCAACTCCCAACTCTGTAGCAGCTTCTGGTTGTTCATCACTAGGTGGATTAGCGATATCAGTTTCGGGCTATGCATTGTGGTATTTGGTGGCGTTAGGCATCGAAAGGAAACTGTATCCTCTCTTCCGTCGCAGTGACAAATATGTGCGTATTGTGGGTTACGCTCAATGAGATCGACCTCCTCCACCAAAGGATCGTATTTTGTTTGTCGGCAGTTGTTGCGCAGTAACACATCCAGGAGCTGTGAATCATTCAGGTAACGAGATTCATGAAAACGATTTCCGGTTGCATGTAAAAATTCGTTCTTAAGAGAGACCTTATTGAGTGTAATGCATCCGGAGGAACCTGTTCCCATTATGTGATTACCAAACTGTAAGGCTAATGTGACAGCTTTCCATAGTACTCCATGCATTCGTTCCATCTGACCATTACATTGTGGGTTGTACGCTGTAGTTCTGCTGGTCGCCGCACCATTTTCGTGGAGAAATTGTCTAAGTTCTTCGGATATAAACGCAGGACCACGGTCGGAATGAATGTATAAAGGCATAACAAATACCGAAAACAAGTTCGTCAGACAGGAAGTGGCTAACGATGAGTTCATACTAGCATAAGGGTACGCAAAAGGGAAGCGGGAATATTCATCGATAATCACAAGGAGGTATTTTTCGCTTGTGGATGAAGGTAAGGGACCTTTGAAGTCAATATTAAGTCTCTCGAAAGGTTGTGTGGTTTTTACGGTCTATTTCCCATTGGTTTGCAAAAACGGGATTTGAATTCGGCACATGACACTGTTGTGCTACGGTCTTTACTTGGTCGACAGAAAACGGTAGATTCTTCGCACGAACGAAGTGATTTAAGCGTACTACACCAGGGTGGCAGAGGTTGTCGTGGTGTAGTTTTAGATCATTGGTGTTAAACACCGTTGAACAGTAGCCTCGGAAGAATGTATCCGCAGCTGTTTTCTCTGAACCAGGTCGATATATGATGTCAGGAAAATGGAGATAACCCGGTCCGCCGACGCTGTATTTGGTCGCTCCTAATCTTCCCCTTGTCTCTAAAATCGAACATGCAGTCGACCGTTGATCAGTGACAAGCTTGAAATGATTGCCGAAGAAGTAATGCTTCCGTTTTCTAACGGCCTCTGTCACGTCATATGCTTCTTTCTCAATTGCAGAATGATGGTGTTTGCTTGACGATAGAGTTCTAGAGAAAAATGCAACAGTTTGTCCGTGTTGATTCAGCGTGACCGCTATAGCGACGTCAGAAGCATCAGTTTCTAGAGTTAGTGGAGAGTATAGATTCACAGTGGAAACAGTAGTCTTGACTAAATCCGATTTCAGGTTCTCGAATGCTTTGATTACAACTGATGGTAATGGAAATATTCGATTGACGACGAGAGTATGAATTTTGTCGGAAAAGTGCGGAATCCGGTGAGAGTAGTAGAAGAGAAAAGTGATCATCCTCTGCAGAATGTCTTCTGGATTTTGTAGCGATTGGTTTGATGCTGTCCCTCAAGTGTTCAAACAGAGGAGAATATTGGATTTTGAAAGCTGCAAAACCGTGCAGGGAGAATGAAGGGTTTCTTCCCTTCGAACGGTATTTGAACACTCTTGTGTAGTCTTGAAAAATCATGACCGAGTAGCACATCGGCGCACAAATCAGGTAAGACAAATAGACGGGTCCGTGGGTAAAAATCGTTTTGTTGCCTGAGAGACACGTAACAGTGATCACGAGTGTCGCTTCTGACGCGTGTTGGACACGAGTACCTGCGGTGCCAACTTGAACGGCAAGGCTACGGATGAATCCAGCGTGACTATGAATCCGTCTGAGAGGGGAAGGCAAACTGGGAGGAAGCAGCGCCTGAGGGCACCGGTGGAGCTGGGCCGTGATAACAATACATGGGCGATGTTCGATGTTGCTGTGGTCGCTAGGAAACCAGAAGGAAATAAAATCATAACTACTGATTGTAATTTCTCGAGCCTGCTGATTGATAAATCCCTGGTGAATTTTCTAATTTAGAGCTAGCAATCGGTTGTAAAAATTGTCACGAAATCAGCGAAACGGACGGGATTTCGTAGTTGGCGTCCACGATGGCCACTTCACGTTGCGGGTACGGCTGCAGATTCTGATGGGTTAATTTCCGGATTCTCACTAGGCGTGGTTGTGAGTGGTGCGAGTAATAACTCGCTCGCTGCAGGTGACTGAGCGGCTTGAGCAGGTGTAAGTAGACCGGGTGGCTCGCATTCTATGACGGCAGGTTTAAGGCGATCAATAGATACAGTGTCGCTTCGCCCGCTGATGTCTGTGGCAAACATCTTCGCTTTGCGTTTTATCATACGAAATGGACCAGTATATGACGGCTTTACCGATGATCGAACACCATAAACGCGAAGGAATACGTGGGTGGCGGTTTCTAACGCAGCTGGAACATAACTTGTAGACCGTTGTTCGCTCGGCGAGATGGCCTTGAGCACTCGCATGTGCTGCGTAAGGCGTTGAGCATAGTCGTCGTAGTCGAAAGTCACACTTGTTGTTGAGAGAGCTGTCAGCTCTACAGGCAGATGAAGTGTACAGCCACATACGAGCACCGCCGATGTCGTGTGAAATTCTTCCCTAATGGTACTGCGCAGGCTTAAGAGTGCTAATGGTAGTGTTTCAATCCATAGTGGGTTACCGTTTGCCCGGATGGTGGCTTTCAACTGCCGGTGGAAACGCTCAACCATACCATTTGCCTGAGGGTGGTCGGCTGTCGTCTTAATGTGTTGGCAACCGAGCGTGGAGAGTAAGCTGCCAAAAGCGCCATCAAAATGTAGACTACGATCGGTGGTCACTGTCGCCGGGCAACTGAACTGACTAATCCAGCCGGTCAGAAAAGCTTCCGCGGCTTCTTCCGACGTGAGACGAGGGATGGGAATGGCCTGCGGCCAGCGAGTAAAACGATCCCCACAATTGAGTATATAGACTTACCCAAGTGGAGATGGCAGTGGTCCCACAAGGTGGGCGTGCACACAATGAAAACGTGTTTCGGGTTCCGGGAACCTGGCTAGCGCCGTCTTAGTGTGCCTATGGGTCTTAACACGACACTGCAGACAAGCACGGGCCCACTGACGGACGTCTCGTTTGGCATTGTGCAGAACAAAACGCTCGGCTGCCAGTTTCACCGAGGCAGTTACACCTAGATGAGCCAGGTTGTGGTGTGTCAGGAAAGTAGGATAACGGTGGGCAGCAGGAACCATCGGCCTGGGGCGACTTTGTGACACGTCGCAAACGATGGTATTCCGGGAATTCTGGATAGGTGCTGTCGTCAAGCTCAAAGAACCGTTTTTTCGAAGTCGTTCGATGTCAGGGTCCATAGTTTGGGCGTGTGCCGTTGCGTCTAAGTCGATGTTAGGCGTGGGTGACAGTCTCAGTTGATGTACGCGTGATAAGGCGTTGGCGACTGGATTGAGTACCCGAAGATATGTCGTATGTCCACAGTAAATTGTGAAACAAAGTCTTAGTGGTGAACCTCGCGTGGTAAATATTGATCGGAAGCTGACTTTAATGTGTAAACCAAAGGTTGGTGATCTGTAAACATCGTGAACGAACAGCCTTCGAGTGCGTGCCGAAAGTGACGGATTCCCGAACAGATGGCTAATAACTCTGTACCAAATGTGCTGTATATAGATTCGGCTGGTTGTAGGCGCTTAGAGGAGAATGCTAGAGGTTGCCAAGAGTCGTCTACAAACTGTTGCAGTACTGCTCCAACCGCTGTGTCCGAGGCACCAGTCACCGCCAAAATAGAAGCCAAAGGGTCGGAGTGAGTAAGGAGCGCTATGTTGGCGATAGCCTCCTTGACCGAGGCAAATGCGGTTTGTGCCCTGTCTGAAAGCATCAACTTCCGCTTGCCTCCGTGTAACACGTCGGTGAGGGGTTTTAGTACTCCGGATACCAGGTACTAACTAGATCCCGAAAATGGCCTACGGAACGGGCAACAAGCCAAAAGTTCCGACGCGTGCCAAAAGACGATAAAGGTCGATGGAATAGGTGAAGGACGTTTTGTATTGAAACAATGTCTTTCACGTTTACGTTTGGGAGCGACACCGGACGCAGTAATAGCTAAGGGAGCTAAACGTTCAACCGTCCGCAAGCAGAGCAGTCATGAATGTGTTTTTCAATTCGCGGAAACCAATTGTCCTTACTGCAAGCAGACAAACAGCGCACAGCCCTGTGGCATCAAACAACATACAAACTGCCTAAAGCTAAGTGCTGATTGATTATGTTTGTCTAGAGTAATTTTTGGTCATGAATTTACACATTCAAACTTAGTCATCTCCAGGTCGATACAACAACTCCCCCGTAGAAGGGAACTGTCGAAGTGACCTTTCGATTTTGAGGGCGTACCGCTCGCAGGTCTCCATTAGCATCAAAAGTCTCGGTCGTCTAGGGGACTGCGGCCACAATCCGCTCGTGCCGCCAGTAGAGAATTACTAAGATGCGCACGTGCTTAGCGGTCATCAACGAAGCCCTCACTTAGATGTAGCATATATATATATATATATATATATATATATATATATATATATATACATATACATATATATATATATATATATATATATATATATATATATATACTGTGCAAAATAATCCAGCACGACTTTGCGGGGTTTCCTCAATTCACCGTGTCCGTACATGCAATGGAAGAGGAAAATGAAGTACGTTAGCAATTGCGATGAGTAAAAACGAAACGAAAGGAACTTACCCCGGTCTGTCATTACAACATGCAAATTTGAAAATGTCTGAAATGCTTTTCTGGTTTTCAGGATGATTTTATGAAGCGTCAACAGTAAAAAACAACTTTAAGTGGGATTGAAAAAATGCATGCTATCTACGAGACGCTTTCGCCAATGTACATGTCGGCCAGATCGCGTCATTCGCTGCGGCTCCACGGTTTCGGGCTGCGCTCGTTGAAACTTGGATGTGGCCTCTGTGATGCGTGAAGGAACTATTGGAGGACTATCGCTGAGCGGTGTTTCCTTTTCTAAACTACTGTCAAAGTGCGCAACCTTAAGACGTTCGACCGATATAGTTTCATGTTTAGCGTTTCGGTCAATGAGGTAAACTCGATCGCGTCGCTCGAGCACCTTATATGGACGTTAATAAGGCCGCTGTAGAGATGTTTTAACACCATCTACGCGTATGAAGACGTAGGCGCAGGTGGAATGTAGGCCGATCGAGACTGCGGTCGCGGAGAATGCATTTTCAAACGGCGCATCTGTGCAGCTAACTGTTGAGTATATGAAGCACAACCGTCGTCGTTCACGCGACCTACGGTAAAGTGATCTCCGGGTAACCGAAGAGTTTGACCAAAAGCTAATTCCGCAGCTGACGCGTTAATATCAAGTTTATAAGCGGAACGCAAACCTAAGAGAACGATTGGAAGTGCCTGCACCCAATTAGAGCTGTCAGCAGCGATGAACGAAGCTTTGAGAAGTCGATGAAAACGCTCAACCATACCGTTGGCTGCTGGGTGATATGATGTCGTACAAGAACGATGACGGCTTAACATACGCAATGTTTCTCCAAATAGATGTGACTCAAACTGTGCGCCGCGATCAGTAGTTACCGCTGCAGAGCAACCATATAATGAAACCCAACGTTTCATGAAATCAGCTATTACGGTTTCTGTCTGTACATTGGCAAAGGGAACAGCCTCTGGCTTACGGGTGAAACGGTCGAACATAGTAAGAAGGTAACGGAAACCTTCACAGGGGCTGAGAGAACCAACGATATTCATATGGACATGAGAAAACCGTAGGGATACAACGGGAAAGTGGCCTATTTGAGCCATTGTATGTCTGCTTACCTTCGGTCGTTGGCATTGAACGCATGAACGAGCCCAAGTACGGATATCCTTTTGCATGCCGTGCCAGACGTACCTATCTGCAACTAGCTTGGGGGTGGCTCGGATGCCAGGATGGGCTAAATTACGTAAAACGTCGAAAATTGTGCGACGCCAAGACATGGGTACGATGGGGCGTGGGTGTGGCAAAGTTGTGTCACACAATATCCAGCCCGATGAGGTGGCTAAAGGAAACTCTGCTTTAAGTGATGAGACCTGGCTTGGATCTGTGAAAAGCAGCTCCGAACGTAAGGCTGCAGTCAAAGCTTCGAGGTCTATGACCCGTGGCTGACTAGGAATGGCGTCCACTCGAGAAAGAGCATCAGCCACAACGTTGTCGGCACCAGAAACTTGACGAACATCACTGGAAAACTGTGCCACGAAGTCTAACTGACGCAACTCACGTGGTCAGTGTTTATCGGTTCGACTGTGAAACGAATACGTCAATGGTTTGTGATCGGTAAAGATGACGAACTGTCTGCCTTCGAGAATATGTCGGAAATGTCTAACAGTACTGTAAACAGTAAGTACTTCCCGACTAAACGTAGAATACTTAACTTCAGCTGGTAGAAGACGACGAGAGAAAAAGGCTAGTGGTTTCCATTGTGATGTAGACCACTGCTGTAGCACGCCGCCTATGGCTTTGTCAGAGGCATCGGTGGCTATACTCGATTGAGCTTCGGAGTCGAAATGGACCAGCAAAGTAGCAGAAGCTAAAGCATCTTTAACTGCATCGAAGGCAGTTTTAGCATCCTCGGACAATTCTATGAGGCCATCTTTAGGGCCTCGAAGTAAATCTGTTAACGGCTGCATCAAGTGAGTAGAGTTTGGGATGAAACACCAATAATAACTCACCATCCCGTTGGAACGACGAACGGCGGCTTGTGAAGTAGGTAGCGGAAAGTCACGAACTGCTTGTACCTTTTCTTCCAAGGGCCGAATATCACGTTCATCGATCATGTGGCCTAAAATCTCAACTGAATTTTGGTCAAAGATACTTTTGTCCGCATTTACAGTTATACCATATGCGGCTAAACACTTGAACAACTGATGTACGTGTTGCTTGAGTGCATCTTCAGAATCACTAACTACTAGAAGATCGTCTATGTATGCGAAAACAAAATCTAAACCCCTGGTAACCTGGTCAATAAAACGCTGAAAGGTTTGCGCAGCGTTGCCTAAACCAAATAACATTCGTAGGAATTCGAAGAGACCAAAGGGTGTTGTTACCGCTATCTTAGGTAGATCCTCGTCTGCAATGGGAATCTGGTGATAAGCACGTACCAGATCTATCTTGGAGAACACACGGGCACCGTTGAGGTTGAGCGTGGTGTCCTGAATGTTTGGGATGGGTTTACCTACCTGGGACAGTAGCATTATTGAGGGCTCTACAGTCTCCACATGGTCGCCAATCGCCTGACGTTTTAGGACCCATATGAAGTGGCGAAGTTCAGGGACTATTTGATGCACGAATAATACCCAATTCAAACATGTGCTCGAACTCAGCTCGCGCGATTTTAAGCTTGTCGGGTGCAAGCTGACGTGCCCTAGCAAAACCTGGAGGGCCCGATGTACTAATGTGATGACCTACCGAGCTGGTTACGGTAAGTAGTACGGACGGTGAGTGCAACACTTCTGGGTATGCATTTAATACGTCGCCGAACAAGTGCGAACCGGTCGTTTTAAGTAGAACAGGACTGATCGGGTAAGAATCAACCGAAATCCCACTCACATATAGATTAGTGATACGATCCACAAGACGTTTGCGGCGAGAATCAACCAAGAGGTCGAAGTGATGCAGGAAATCAATACCCAGAATAGCTTTTTGAACGTCTGCAATTAAGAAAACCCAACGGAAAGTGCGACGAAGACCAAAATCTAATGTCTTCAAAATTCTTCCGTAAGCGTTTATGGAAGTACCATTAGCGGCACGTAAGTTGGAGAAGGGGCACCTATCTAAAGTTTGACCTGAATGTGGGAGCACACTAACTTCAGTACCTGTGTCTACCAAGTAACGTCTCCCTGAATTATGATCGATTATTTAGAGTAGGCAACTGCCCTGGCCAGTAGCGTCCATCGCAGCTGCGCACTGGAGTCCTCGTTTCCCTGACTGGCTGGGGCCATGGTACGAGGCGGAGTGCAGTAACGCTCCTTTGAACGATACCGCTGATGATACCAACAAAGAGCGTCAGTTGATGTTGGCTGAACCGGAATTCTTATACGGTTTTTATTGGGAGATCTGTTCGGGCGACTCTGTCTGTTAGGTGATGCCGGGTTTGGACGTCCAACTGACGACACACTGAGTGCCACGACCTTTTTGACAAGATGGCGTTCATCTAAAATATACACTGTGCGGAACAGATTGATCGATATATTTTGTGATAAGGCGTGAGTGTGAATCACTGAAAACGAGTTTGTTCGCCAATATGTGTTCTCTAAATTAACAGCTTCCAGTTATCCGTAGTTATTTTTGTATGATATTTCCTGCCCCGGTCTCAAAACGGGCATTATACTGAAACAAGTCAAGCTGAATTTAAGGGAGGCCGTAAACAGGTGTAGGCTTTTTTCCTTAAATTTGTTATCACGCCGTTACAAGTTATGCGACGCCAGATCAAAGGAATTGAAAAGTGAGCAACGTCATGTTCTCCATCTTTCTGTGCATGTGTGTGTATCAGTTCGTGTTTATGAGCTAAATCAATCAGGATACGGAATCTTACGAATATTTGGCCTCAGCTTGACTCTTCCCCATGTATGAATACCATCCTCACTCTGGTACCGTGTGCACTGTGCAAATAAGACCGAGCTTCAAATAAGGTCTGGTCGTAGGTTCAGACATCCTGCTGGGAAAGTTGAATTTCATATTTACTAGTATTGTTACTTGCTAAAGTAATCTGGTCAGATAACCAATACGGTTAAACTACGAATGCGTGAGTTTTTATTTGTGGTAGGCACCAGTGAAGATACAATGAACTGATTCTGGAAATAAATTGTGCAATCTCAGTGTGATCCATTTTCGATTACCCGCGGTCCATAGTTGGACCTTGTCGCTCGAATAATACAGCACAAACAATACTGATGAGCAGAAGTTCTCAACCTATTGCTATGACCAGCTATTCCTGTTTTGTCTCAGTGAACGAACTGTCTAGAGAACGAAGGCGGTCAATCAATATCAGTCTCGTACGAGCTGGTCGCATTTTTTGGTGAAGTAGGGTGATGCAGACCGAACGCGCGAGTAATAGACAGACGGAAAAGGAATAAGTAACGAGCAAATGTCAACAGCGTGTGCATAAGCCTCACAAACTGTTGTTCCCAAATTCGTTTCTTGCATGCAACGCACCTGAATATACCTTAACTGTAGTTTCTCAATACCAAGAATAGTTTACTTAGTTGTTAATATCACGACGAGGCTGCACTTTGACGTGAAGTAATGGCTTGCGTGCCTCCATGACCTAAAGAGCTATGCAGGATGGCTTCCCTAAGCCGGAGATGCAATCATGCCTGACAGGTCAATCGGTAGAGGCCAGACGAAGTCCAGTCTCTGAACCTCTTTATGGGCCACTTCTGGTTCTAACGTCTATGCCCCTGGAGAGGGCACTTCACCGAATAAACACGGAGGGGAAACAGTTTACCGATGAAAATACCTCCACTAGATGAAAGTAGGAGTGGAGTGGGAGTATAGTTTCTCTCAACAGTAGGAGAAGTCATTGCACTTCATTGGGCAGTTACCGCCCGTCTAAGCTGGACAGCCGCCGGCTCAAAGGATGCTGCCTCGTCCACGTGCCACTTGCCCCATTGGATGCATGGAACTAAGGACTGAGTTCGAAATGTGGATCGATAACAAAGCATCAGCGAAGACAAGACAGAATGCATGCAACAATCAGGTCTCATGTGACAGACCAGAACTTCCTTCACCGGTTCTTCGATCACGTTCCCGTGCTGGGTCAACATCCCACTGCCTTGTGGGTGAGGCATCTGAATCAAGGACTCCGGTTGGGGTTCCCAAAGAAAAACCCCTTCTGCGGCGTGGACAGCTGCGAAGTACGGTTTTCGCAGAAACCCCCACTATCTGTCCTGCACAGGGCCCTACCAATTCTCCCTCTTTTGACTTAAGGTCAATGCAGAACGCCACGGGTAATTACGGCTGTGTTGGAAGCAGTAGTTAAGAAGTTGGGTATAAATCGGATGCAATTCTTAAGCTTAAATTTTCACTTCAATTGGCTGCCTTCAACGTCTGCACACTATGTCAGATAGGACAACAGACTGCCCTAGCTAAAACACTTGACACCTTTGAAATTGATGAAGGCTGTCTCCGAAACACGCATGCAAGACCCCACTTCTGTGATCACGCTTCGCACGTCAGATACAACCTCAGTCTTTCGCTTCACTCTTCGCGTGTCGTGTGATTCGGTGTCTAGAGCTCGTGGTCAGGCTGGCGTTGGGATTGCTTTGAGCATGAAAGCTGAGCGTGCACTGCTAGACTGGATTCCAGTCAGCTGTCGTTATTGTGCAGTTCGTTTGGACGGTTCTGTTCGTGTCAACAACAACAAACTGAAGCGTCGATGTTTGTTCGTCGTGTCTGTGTATGCGCTGACTGACTGCATTTTCTCTGAGACCATGGACGAATTCTACCACGATTTTTATCAGCTGCTTCAAGGCCTGCGTTCAACAGATGTGATGGTCATTGCTGGGGACTTCAACGCCCAAGTTGGCCGTTTGGGAGATTCCGAAGGGCACTTTGGAGGCCCGTCTGCTATCCCAGCCGATCGCACTGACAACGATGTTTGTCTCATCGAGCTGTGCTCCGACCACAGATTGTTTCTGGCAGGTAAGAAGTTTTGCCATAAGAAGCGGCATAAATTGACATGGGATCTTTCTACGTCTTGACAACGTTGGACTCAGATTGACCATATTGTGATTAGTCACCGCTGGCGTGGATCAGTCGAAAACTGTCGTTCATTTTGGTTTACGCTTGTGGACTCAGATGACGCCTTGGTACGTGCTCGCTTCTGTTTACGTCTCGTCCATGGTCGCACCAAAGTAAATACCACGCATCCCGCGCCGTTGCTTCTGGATGATAACCGGCGATATGATATCCAGACGAAGCTGTCTACACAATTATCTATGCAGGCGGATGTCCAGGACTTGGGTGAACGATGGCAACAGATCAAAAGAACCATGTGTCGCGTCTAATGCCACCCAGGACTCTGGTCAAGTGGGTCTCACAAACGATGGATCTCTTTGGCATCATTTGCTCTGTAGGATGCTCGCAGATCCTTACCTCCGGATGCCATATTGAACGATGTGCGTAAATCCATGAAACGCCAACTAAATAGGAGCCCGAGAAATGGCCGCGAGCAATGGTGGATTGGGAAATGTAGGGAAATGGAAAAGTCTGCGTCCGTTGGCAATACTCGCAACCTCTTCCGTCTGATTAGAGATTCCGGTTCACAGAAGCCCGGGGTGAGTGAGTTAATTAAGTAATTCGACGGCTCACTGATTCATTCTCAGGGACGCCGTCTGGAGCGTTGGGCGGAACACTTTAGGGCACGATTTTAGTTGGTCCACTTCAACGGTGGACCTTCTAAATATACCTGCCAGAGAAGCGATGCAGGTGGATATCAGTCCTCCATCAGAGATGGAGATTATGCGGGAAATAGGGTACTTGAAAAGTTACAAAGCCGTTGAATCGGATGGGTTGTCTCCATCTTTTTTCAAGGATGGAGGTGAAGCTTTGGTTTCAGAGTTGACAAAACTCGTCCGTAATATTTGGGATAGTGAGCAGATTCCCAGGAAATGGTGTGAATCAGTGATTGTGCCGATTTACAAGAAAGGTGACAGGTCCTCTTGTGAAAACCACAGAGGAATTAGCTTGATAAGTATCGCGTCTAAACTGCTCACCGGTCTTATTCTCCACCGATTATCCCGCTCGCGTGAAATGTGTATGCGTGAGAATCAAGCCGGTTTCAGACCCGGTCGTTGTTGTATCGACCACATCTTTACTTTTCGACAAACCTTAGAGCACACACATCTTCCGTAGGCCCACAATCTCTATCTTTCTTGGTCTGAAAGCGGCGTTCGATTCAGTCGACCGCACAGTTCTGTGGCACTGTTTCTCACTGAAGGGTGTGCCAGAGAAGTTCATTTTTCTTTACCAATGCTTGTATGTGAACAGCCAAAGCCGAGGTAGTGCTTATGGCGATATTTCCCCCGAGTTCACCAGGAAAAGTGGTGTTCGTCACGGTTGCCCTCTTTCACCCTTCCTCTTCAATTTTTTGATTGGATTGATTCTTTAGATAGCCCTATCCTCTCGTGGGAATAGCGGCGTGGATCTTTGCTCAGGCAGTAAACTGTCTGATTTGGAATATGCGGACGATATTGTTCTTTTGAGTGAAGATCCAGGTAAGTTACAAGCTCTTTCAGATAGCCTTAACAACAGTGTAGGAATGTTTGGAATGCGTTTTGCACTTTCAAAGTGTAAAATGCTGCTGCAGGACTGGGTTGACTCAACACCAAACCCTTTGTTGGCAGGGGAAACTGTAGCTGAAGTGGATACATTTTGTTACCTGGGCAGTTACATTTCACCAGGTGGACAGATAAAGGATGAAGTGTCATCGCGTATAGAGAAGGTGCGTTTAGCTTTTGCCAACGTCCGTCATCTGTGTCGTCGGCGTGACATCCGATTGTCTGTGAAGGGTAGAGTGTACAATGCGGCGGTTAGGTTCGTTCTTTTATACGGTTCCGAAACATGGCCGTTGAGGGTAGAAGATAGGTGAAGACTATTATTGTTCGAGCATCGATGCGTCTGTAGCATTGCTCGAGTAAGGTGGGAACGCGGTATCAGCAATGCTGAGGTTAGGCGTAAAGTGTTGGGAATCAGAAGTCAGTCTCTGGACCAAGTACTAAATCTAAACAGGTTAAGGTGGTTGGGACATGTGTTACGCATGCCCACCGATAGACTTTCTCAGCGTAAGCTGTTCTCTGAGGTAGGTGGTGGTTGGAAGGTAGGTCGAGGTGGTCAGTCCATGATATGGCAGAAAGGTGTGAAAGCCTTGACCAGTGGACTTGGCTGGGTAGAGCGTGTTAGACTTCCAGGTTGGGCCCCACATGATCTGCCTACTAAATGGTTGGAGACATTGAATGATATGGCTAGGTGTCGCGGTCAGTGGCGTAGTTGCCTTCGGACTCTTTCCTTATCGTTTTGGTTTCCGCTTGATACTTTGATTTCTTTGGATCGTTCGCTTTATGCTTCTATTCTTTTCGCCCTTTGCTGGACGATGCTGGAAGGTAGTAACCGAAACCGGAGCACATAAGTTCGAGGTTAATGGTTGAATAAACTGAAATTGGAGGCGGTAATATTAATCTTTTTGTTACATTCTTTTTGCATTTTTCACGGGTACAAGTTTTACTTTGCAGCATCTAGTTTTCCATGAATGGCCTGTCCTTGTCGCATTCCTCGGATCATTTGTTGAGAACTTCAGGTTAATCCTATTGACTGCATTACACTGTATTTGAGATCAGTATGCCTTTAAACTGAAAAACTAAAAGAGCGAAAGATTCATAGTAACTTGATAATAAAGTCAAGCTGATTATTTCGGTTTGGCTATCATGCGGCCCCTCGAGGTTCTGTGCCTTACTGCTTTTAGCTGCCCGTTACTGTGCAGCGAAAGACGGTGAACTCTGAAATGGTGCTCTCAGCATCAAAAGCCAAGAGTCAAGATACTCTTTAACTGTGTATTGAACTATATGCCCATAAAGTCGTACTCACACTCCCTGGGTTTATAAATGTTGGAATATAAAATCGTGGAAGCCGATGGCTGACGATCGTATAAAAGTAGAACACTGTCTTAAATGCAATAGATCTAACCCTGAATAAATACTGAGTTTTGGGCACTACCAATGCCGAAGAAATCAGATTTATCTCACCGTCTGAACTCTGGGTTAGTGCTTGCCGAAAGACCGTGATCCAAAGTTTTTCGAGTGGTCGGTGCATTTGCTGCATTGTTATGTCCACTGCTGAAAACCCACGAATTTCCGTGATATTTTCAACCTTCGATTTGACATCGACCACTTAAGAACACAGTAATAGCTACAGTGATGGTTAATCTATTCTAAGGTAGCTTCTGAGTCAGGCGAATGAGAAGCTGACCACCTTAGGCGGCTGATTTAATCACAGACATGTCTCAATGGTTGCTGAATTTAGAAAGACTGGAAAATAAATCCAAAGTATCATCCTATCAGCTTTGATTTCAAAAAAGGAAGTATTGATTGCCTTCGATTAACTAGTGTCAACTAGATAATAAGCCCCGTTAGTACCGAATTCGTCAGTGATATTTACTGCTAAGTTGCTTGGAAAAACGGAAATGCTAACATGTCAGATTTCTAAAAATGTTCTCCACAGAAACACCAGTGCAGTTCATTTGCCTTCTAACATGGGGCACAATGGGTGTCCGAAGGTGATCACATTCAGTTCCCCTGCAACTGTATTCACAGTGTGTCCGGTTTCATTCTAAGCTATAGTTAGCGTAAGATTCTGTTCGTTCATAGAGCTACAATTTGTCTGATTACGTGTTCGATCATTGAAGACAAGTCGGACTAAGAGACTACCTCAGATTAACATTTGTTTTCGTTTTGAAGTGACTGGTTGTTGATAGATTTAACCGTTACCATAATTTCACTTGTTCGCATCGATTATCTGTATTCTTTGTTCATTTGCACCAGTGAAGGGCACCACTGGACGTGTTTTATGTCGATAGCGAGGATAAAAATGATTTACGGGTGCAGCGAAGTCGGTTATTTATTGATTGTTTGCGTGAAGCGTACGATATTCACCACCCCTCGTTAAAAACTCACTGTCAGATAGGATTAACTGCGTGCACATAGTTCGTCAATAAATGCAAATCTCACGTTTTATTGATCCGAGGACGACCGATCAGCAGGAACAAAAGGACTGGACACAGTTATATTGACCGTGGTTTCAAACGGCATAGCCATAAACTAATCGCATAAATGCATTCGTGTCTACAAAACTCACCACCTCATCAAAAGTAATAGCTACCTAGAAAAAAGTCCTCACAAAACAAATGTTACTCTAATTCTGATCGATACACATGCCTGAATGTAGTCATTGTTATCTTACTCGCCATAGTGATAATTTGGCGTTATCATGCGCAACTCCCCTGATTAGACGTTACGACTGTTGCCTACCCAAGTATGCATGAGATATCAGACGCTACTTAGGCTTCAAAGCCAAAAACGACAACCTTATGAATATCACTTTCAATTTCCATGTAAGCCTAGTATCACTGGCATGTTACTTTCTACCGTAAATTTGCCCACCGTTCCCTAAAATCCTCGAACACTTTTTTTAGTTTTGCCAAGTTCAGTTTTGCGAGGCACACATTGAAAGTAATCTGCCCCGTTTTGCTTGTGCAACTCTGTTACGGTGTATGGCTTGCAGTACTTGAAAACATCATGTATCTCATGTTCAAACGCATTTACTGAATATATTACGAATCGGTAGCGGCTTCTAGTGCCGTCTTTAATTCCACGCTATCACAGCATATCTTCTCAATTTGGTTCATCTTTGTCCGTAAGCAAAAGTCGAACCTCAGTGGATGCGATCCAAGAAACCTCCCTGATTTCTGGTTTCGTCACACGTGAAAAAAAACGCCTGGGGTAGTTGTACGCTACTTGTGCACCGAAGAAGTGCAGGGGAGGGGGTAAAAGAAATGTTTCATCCAGTCCAATTCAACAATAATTGTAACGCAAAACTAACTTCCCTGTTCACAAATTTCACAGTATATCCTGGATCATTCCATCGTATCTTTGCTAAAAGCGCACCGTATTCTCAAATGCTTTCTGTACCCAGCTTCTAAGGAAATTTTCCCGCTGATTCCTACTCACTAGGGAACTACCATCCATTCTGCGGAATCAGCTTTATCTCCTGGTATTGAGAAGAATTTCCCCTCGATTATATGCATGCTTCAGAAACACTAAAGAATTTGGAATGACTTGCTTAACGAATGTGATAAATATCATTGCGTTTGACCTCCAGGCATGTTGATGAGTCCAAATACAGTTATTTTAATTTATTGTTGGTCTTTTTCTGTTATGGAAAACGGAAAAGGAAGCCGGAATTATTGAGTAAGCGCATTGTGAAGAAGCGTATCCGGGACGATACTCCAGAACTTCGGTCGTGAAAGTACCTGCCTCGACCGATGAATGTCTTACTCCTTACTTTTTACTCTTTTGACCTCCTTTTATTTATAATGCAACCGTGTACAACATTTCAGGAAGGAAGCCGTGGCCCTTGAAAGACACCCAAATGGGAAGGTGACCGACGGTGGTGGGAATCCAACCCAGGTGGTTACTGTCCCAAGTCTGCGAAGATAATTGCCTGACCGCCTCGGTCAACAATTATGGGCACTAAACTGCTACATATCGAAGAAGAGCCGGGGTTAATTTTGGATAAAGAATGTCTAAAGTTTGAGTACTTACGGCGAAATGAATTTTGTTTTATGTTTGACTAATCTTCACTAGCTCCAAATTAACAAGCTTCTTAAACTTGACAACAATTACAAGCATCTGGTCCAGGGCGAAGTATTCACTCAAAAACTAGAGATATTTTGCTTTTAGAGTAACCAGGTAATACAATTAAAGTCATGCGTGCATCTGCTAAAAAAAGTGTCTAATTATTATTGATATTGGGCAAAATAAGTAAAATAAATAGATTTTTAATATCTGATGAGAAGAATGAATGAAGCGGTGGAAGAATTCCCCTCCCCCTGCCCCCGGACATTTTGGATTTGTCTATTTTAAAACAATGAAAAAAAAATTCTGAGATCATTTATTCTGGGTTTTTGTCATTGATCTTGGTGAGTTGAACCGAAAATGCGTCAAATCAGTCCGAATAACAGGAATTATATTAGTGTAGATTGTTAAAGTGAAGCTTTGGTAAAATAATAGAAGTTGTGTAGTTTATATATCTGAGATAGTTTATTTTACATATCTGATTGCTACACTCGGGATTCTGCTCTCGTCTCTTTATGGTAATTTCCCTAGTAAAGGCTCCTCTGAATCGAACAACAGTATTGTGAGAGTACGTGTTGACTCATCGTTGGTATAGAGCCAAGTCAGGTTAACAGTCAGTACTAGTGCAGTACCGAACCCAAGGCTTTAGCCAATGAAATCACGAGCGACAGGATAGCCGATAGATGGCGTTGATCAATAGAATGGGAGATCAATACTGCCAGCGGTGTTTCAGCCTGAAGGCTTGATCACTAGCTCCAAGCGGACCAATAAATTGTGTGCAATGGCTGGGTACATAGACCGACATCCTCTACATTCATTGTGTTATACCAATAAACTGAGATGATTTAAGGGCAGAAAAGTCTTCTCACTAGAACTAGGGAGAGAGTTCGAAAACAAGTACTTTTAAGTCCAAGCGCAGGAACTGGTGTGCAACGATACCTTCGATGTTTACTGTTATTATCAAAACCTTAGGAACCCATACAATGTTGCCGTTCATCACGAGATAACCGTCATGACAATGGGTTCATTTGCCAATTAGATCCCACTCTTCCGTCATCCCTAATGAGACGGGAGGATTCAAAAACTCTTGATGGGTAAGTTTAGCGATTTTCAAACCTAGACTTACTGAACGAATTTCGTAAAGTATGCCGCGGACAAAGCGAAGCTGCACTGTAACTTGGTGTGATGACGTGCATGCCTCCGCCAACAAAATTGCTCGCAACATGGTTTTCTTAAGCCGGAGATGCAATCACGTCTAACCGGTCAGTGGTTTGAGGCTAGATGAAGTTCATTCTACGCGATCGAAGCGAAGCATCTGGTTCTGTAGGACCAGACACTATGGCCTTGGAAAGGACACTCGAGCGGATAAATATGGAGCGAAACAGTTTAGCAATGAAAAACCTCCACTAGATGGATAAAGGAGTGGAGTCTACGGGGTTTCCCTCGAATTCATCGGGAAAATATAGCACGCGGATGCTGGACAGCCTCCAACTCAAAGGATGCTGTCATGTTCATGCTCCGATCGCTGCCTTTGGTGGATAGGGTTATGGCCGAATCCGGAAAACGGATCGCTAATTAAAGCACCAGCAAAGATAAAACTGAAAAGAAACAACCACCATGGGTCATGTGACAGACTAGAAGAGATTTCTGTACAAGTACCTTGTTCAAGTTTCCGTTCTGGGTTACGCCCAACCGTCTTGTCGGTCATACTGTGGCTCCGGTTAGGTTTTCTAACAAAAATATATGTACTGTGTGAACAGCCTCTCAGAAACCTTCAGAATCCTTACTTGGAAATAAGTAAAACCAGAGCACAAAATTTCGAAGTTATTGATTGAAAGAATCAGGGGAAGAAAATATCAGTGTGATATCTAGGTGTCCAGTTTCGAATCAGATCCTTGTTGAATTATATTTTACGCAAGAATCATTGTAATGGATCAGAATATGCCACGAAGTGATCGACCACGTTAGTCATCCTCATTTTGGATTGTATTCTTATGTAAATAACGGAGCTGAACAGAGCGAGTAATAGGGTGCAACCAAATAGGTACTTTTTCCATTTCGAAACTTTGTCCACAAGAAGTGGTTCAATGCCTGAAAAATCAGGTGCTACGCGGTTGGTATAATGTCTGGGGAATACCATGAGTGACAGATTGTTTTCTTGATCGGCAGCAGTATTGGTTGTGCCACGTGTGGTCCACTGACCTGTTTCAGTTGATTTATAATTAGCCTTCTTATAACTGTATGCGGCTGGGTTTAGTAGATATCCATTTCATCGGCTCCCTCGAATCCGTACAGTCCCAATGGATAATGCCGTCACAGATGAATTTCCGGGTTCGTTATCCCACTGTTGAGTCGAACGTTTATGAAAGTTGAGCGAAAAGGAGTACTTATTGCACGGAGTAATAAAACAAAACTAACTCATCGTTGTACAATGACATTTGTTCCCAGCAATCACATAACTCATGATATATCTATCTACGCAGGTTTTTTTGTGTGTTGGTAATAGTTTTCTACTTAGTCCAGAATCATCAAGGTTCTAACTTTTTCAGACTAGGCTGTCCGTCCCCATTGGGTCACTTCATGCCCCACTCAAATACGAATTGGTATGTTTTATGTACCCGATTGAGATGAATGAAAGAAATGATTGCATCTTGAAAATCATGTCTTCTATCTTAAATGAGATACTAACGTCAAACCTGGCTGCAGTCAATTCACCGCTATCCATCCTAATTCCCGGTTCTGCATGTGGATCATTTTCAAAAACATAATATTCAGATTGGGATTTCTCTAAACATTCGTTTCTTAGTTACATTTTGTTCATAATTCCAGCCGTCTTTGCTGCACTCGTTCCACGACAGATCCGAGATTTCAAAGGCAACACAAGTTTCTGGCGTGTTCATGAGTTAACAAAACCACGACAAAAATAGAGGAAACTCGACAATCGGTTTGTCAAAGAAACGAAGCTGTGTCAAACATAAGGCAAAGATTAGAACACTGAACAAACAAAATGCCATTCGCACACGTATTTCGACTTAAATCTGTTTTGCTTAGGGAAATCACAACATGCATGTACAAAAATTCGCCTTCTTCAGAATTTTTGATGTAGTTCCTTGGTTAGTAGCGAATATTTGCTATTTGTAGTTGACGTTATTTCCAGCGGGGTAAAGTGTCATTGGTTGTGGAGTGTGGGTTGTAGAACACTTTCGCTATTCAATGTCCACTCGATTCGGCTTGTTCCGTCATCAGCAAAGCCACGCCTGTGTACGTGAATGAACGAACTTTCGCTGGTCAGTTTGTTCAGCTACCAGATTGTCGCATTCCGAGGTGAATGTACTATCTTTTTGGATTTATGATAAGTTTTATCATTTAAACTCTGCTGCCTAAACGTTCATAAAGCGTATTTGAAATTAGTGATGGAATCCCATTTAATCATCTGTGGGTTTGCTCCAGCCTCTAGAATTAATTTTCAGAAGGATCAGTGGAAATCATTCCATTGTCAACCGAAACAGTTTTCAGTTCGGTGAACCGGAGTTTTGTCTGGTTGATTTGGTTTATTGCATGGAATGAGATACAAGGTTCTGTAGCAATTTATTTTATCAGAAGGGAATCCATTGGTAATTGTTTTCTTTTTTGTCGTCTCTAATATACAGCGTTCCTAGTCTTTTCAAAAGCCGCTGTATGGATCAACTTTTAAAATCAAGCTACATGTTAAAGCAGCTCTAATGCTAAGACCAGCTTTACAAAAGTTAGAAATATTCTTTGATTTGTAGTTTTGTACAACAACGGGGTACTTTCCAGCCAGTCTGTTGGGTCTTCACTTGGAACGTCTAAGAGTTCACCATTAGATAGTCGAGGTAATGTTATGGCGTCGGTGCAATTTGTACAACCAGCCACTGCTAACAGCAAAATTACTATACCCCAATTGAGACGGACATCCAGCACTTTCTCTTGTGGCAACACTCCTGCTACCGGCAGGTGATTCCGACCAGCAGTGAGAAATCATTCGTACACGTTGTTTTTGGCATCACTGAGGCAACTGAGACGTGAATGCAAGATATTTCGCTGACTCAAAGTCCCTTGGTCCGAATCATGTGAACCTGCGTTCTCCCTATGAAGTGGGATACCGTCCCCGTCGCGCAAACTACTTTCGTGCACAAATTAATGACCTCTGTCGCCAAGAATCACCAATGTCTTTCACTTTGTTCGTCCCATCACAGTTTGCGTGCATTTGCGAATTCTACTGTCGATATATGAAAGTTGCAGTGTTTATATTAATATGATTCATCATGCAGCTTCAACGCTAAACTCACCATTGAAAATCAGGGAAGCACTGCACAGCTGTTTCATCCTTGTTAGGAAGTATCAGCAGTGCCCATCCACCGAGCACCCAGCTGGAACTCCAACCTGGGGTGAACGATTGTGAGTCAAACACCTTAACCACAGGGCTATCCGGGATGGCTCAGCAGTTTGCTGAACATCACTACATCAAACACTACAAGTACATTTGCATTAGACACCACGACAGGTGCCAGCGTCTACGGCAAAGCAACTAAGTGGGTATGACAGCATACACCACATACACGGAATTCCAAAATATTGACCGGCGCATTTCATCAAGTGATTCAAGCGACCAACCACGAGCCACCTGAAGAGCTTACGATGCTAACACGTCCAGAAATGGCAGTCAGGTTTTAAACACGGTAACCTAGATCCCGCAAAGACCGTGGTTGAGGCAAAAAAATGTGTTACCCTCGTCACCGCCTGGTGGACAAGCCTCAACTGACTTGAGGGAGCGGCCTTGTCTCCGTAGTCAAGCCCGCATTGGGACTGATTGGCGTAAGCAAATCCGGTTAACCAAACGGGGTGACCATCTCACGGGTTTGTTTACGTATGCATCGGCTAGAAAACTACCTCATCCGATGAATATCGATCCGCAATCATTTTGTTAAGACTAAATCAGCGGCGTTAAGCACAGAGGAATGTTCGGTCGACTAAAATGGGTAGGCAATGAAACCACTGCACATGGGGTTTTGGAAAGTATTCGAATCGGCTCGGGGCAAATTGATATATTTTATTTATTTCTTCATCATTACACGGCTAGAGTACAGCATGGGTGAATTTATGCACAAAAGCGAATCAATAAAAGGAATTCGACCCAATTTAGTGTGCACTCTAAACAGGTTTATGGACTGTAATGATATTTTGAAGATCGTCCTGAATTTGAAATGAACTGTCTAAGTTCAACTGGAGTATGAATGTTTGCTCATAGCCAAGTGAACAACTAGATTTTTGTGAAAATATATTGTTTTGAGTTTCTTTGCAATATTATTATTAATACCACCGAATCGCATAAAGGATCCCTCTAAATCAAATCGTATTTTCCACACATCATCCTTATTTTATATCCTTGTGTCGCACCGGATTTGATACTTCATTTCAGTTGCTGTATTCATGAGAACCGAAAGAAGTTATAAGTCGCGAGATGCTAGCATTTCGTTTACTCTTGTCTACCGTGTACGTAAAACACTTAAGTTTATGTATGGCATAGCGAGAAAAATAATACAGTGGAAAGGGCCGGACTGAAAACTATGACATTGCATTCGGTAGGGAGAGGGAGAAGTCTGTTCGGCTAGTGCCAAGGCAAACAAACATTTCGTTACAACCGTTATTGTGCACAAATCGCCGGCCGATGCATAGTGATAAGCATCGATTCACCTAATGCTAGCAGATTCAAATTGGGATTGCGCAATGACACTGTGAAGGATTTCGTCAGGTCATCCTTGTGACTTGATGCTATTAAGTGTTTTGCGATTGAAGAAGCTAGAGATCTGACGTCATTTGGTCATCTACATAAGCAGAACAATACCCAGAGCTGTTGGGCGAACGGTGGAATTGAACGACTCGCAACATGTACCTTGAAAGATTGCACAGAAGTTTGTGAAATGTTACAAGAAATATAATAATGAAAGTATCACAACATTTATCATGATACATTTGCGTTACAAAAAATGCATGTTTTACTGAATGCCCTTGTGACCAAGCTGTACGACACTGTTTTTCTTTTTTCTCTGTTGATGGGATGCGCTGTTCAATTTTCCTATGGTGAAAAATGATCCATCAGTCATAGAGATAACATGAGCATTTTTACGGCTGACTGTACTTTTAGCATATTTTTATCTCCACATGTACATGACAACGAGTCCTAGTTTGGATCGAAACGTCACAATAAACGTTTTACAACTCAGCGTACGCCTTGACTTCTCTATAATATATATATATATATATATATATATATATATATATATATATATATATATATATATATATATATATATGTTCTTGGACATTGACGTAGTCGTTTTGTGGTGTTGTTCTTGTGAAATTCATGCGATATTATGTACTAATCGCTGTGTAACGTTGGTCATTCATCTTCGGATTCTAGGAATCAGAATACACTCATGCCTGAACAGACAAAACGGAAGAGGTATTGGAGGTGCAAGAAGGTCCCCACTGCGAAGAAGTGTCTCATTTGTAGCAGTCATATTGTGAGAGCACTGACGTTCGTGTCCTTAATTACAGTGAATCGGTGTGCTGAGAAGAACCGAATTTTTTCAAGTATTTCTTTAATCTTGATGTATAATAGATAGTTACTCCTGGTGTCCATGCTGTCAAAGTAGAGCCACAAGAGTTGGGACCAGTAGTAGATTTAGAGTCTATGGATTTTTAAGCAGCGGTCTGCTAACTACCAGCGCATCAAAGTTGATCATCCACACAGGTTAGTGTATTTGTGAATTAATTTTAATTTTTCAGGAATTGTGTTTGCCGAGGAAACGTGGATGCTCTCTTACGGTCTTTGTCCGATGATTTTATAACCACCATGCTAACCATGAGGCAACTTCGTGACGAGCTGCACGCTTTGAACTATCATTTGCCGGGTGTTTCGCGTTGCCCAAGGGCAATACCTCGTACACCACGGTTGTGAGATGCAGCTATCGGTTTCCCATACGAATCGTATCTGGGAAAGCTCGGATCGCTCATCAAGAGACCCGCAAGATCAGTGGGGTAACTGTTCCAAGGAATTCACGAAGTCAGCAACACGTATTCCGAAAGGAAGGTAATGTTGCTCCAGATGATGTTTTACTTCCCGTTTGTGCCACATGCATCCATCCTGTGTCCTGTATGCTTTCCGCCCCACTATCTAGCCAGATAAAATAATCAACAACAAACGTCCCTCAAAAATTGCAAATTGATTGACGATGCACCTTTTTAATGTGTTAACGTTTTGGGCAATTGTTTCGCACGGTTTGCCACCAAATCGTCTGTCCGTGAATGGCGTACTAGTGAACACATTCAATGCATCCATTTATATAATAACTTGTAAGTGTTTACCGCTTTCCAATAACCCCCATGACGTTGTTGTTCCAATCTTGCATACGTTTACCTAAGTTTGTATTTTTCAATTTTACTTTTCTAGATTACGTATTTATCTTTGAGTGTGACTACGGACGGTGTCCGTTGGGTACGGGGTAGCATTAAGCGGCTGCTGGTTTGGAAGTGTTCAACGAAAAGCCGCTCATTGTTGCCGTCAAGGGTAAGTCAGTGAAATTCGCTGTCTCTGAATGAACTCCAGACGCTGTTCGTTCCATCCCAAGGTTCGCAGAAGAACCGGTGTCTGTCGTTGAAAGACACAGGGCGTTGGTTTATCAAAGCTAGAAATCAAGGCGATGCAAGAGGATAACGCAGGTACGTGAACTATCATCTCGAAATAAAGCTCAAGGTGCTTGTTGTTTTGGAATTGTTTTATTCATTTGGTGTAATCAACACCTCTTCAGTCATTCTGAAGATTAGTAATAGTTTGCCATAAACCATAACTCTAGATGTTCCTCAGATTTAGTTCAAAGTTTATTTGACATTCCCCTATTTCACTGAATATAGTTGTTTTGATACAAAAATCATCAGATGTTAATCCGTTTTGCTGAAAACAATTTTCAGCCAAACTATTTTTGAAGCCTGCAGGAGAAAATGTTTTTTTGTCCAACGTTTTCTCAAGTGTGTGATGAGTAGGCTTCTGGTAGCCATATAAGTGTTCGATAAATCTAAGTAAAGGGTCCCGTTGATGCAATTACTTAGCCTTTGTGCTCCTAGAGTTTTCTGCGTTTTTGTATTTTGCAGATCGAGCAACCCTCAGGAATACACTGATCCTTGCATACTATAAATGTGACTGTCTAACCTTCATGCATCTTCATATTTCAGATGCGGTGACCACTAGGACGATGAACATCTCCCGAAAATTCTGAATCAAGCAGACTCCGAATTGCAAATTTGTACAAGCTTTCAGTATACCATTTCTACAATAAACTAAGTGATTTTCACAAACTACTTTTCTAATCTGTGATAAATTAGTGGTTTCGATCGAAAAGATGGCAAATGGGCGCCCGATTGGGAGCACGTTGGGCGTGGTGCCAGGGTACTTCTAATCAGGTAATAGCCAAAGCGTTTACACGCCTAGTCCATTTAGATGGGCCTTACGTACTGTGTGTTCTATTCCGTCTCACTAACTTCAGTGACAAGACTATTCTAGCTCCAAACGATCGCGTTTTGACGGTACAAAACAGATCACTTATATAAAATGTACGGTGACCATTACCAAATCCTTACATGCAAGCTCATTGGCTCAATTGCTATAGACGAGTGGTACTTCCGGTTGGTTGTAGATCTGAGATCACCTGGCCACACTGGCGGTTAATCCGGTCATAGAAAGCCTTGAACAGCCGCTGCCGACAGAAGCGACGGAGCACATTTTATGGCAAAATATTTCAAAAGAATCAAACCCCGACCAAACTATCAAAGGTGATGCAGGAAAAATTCTTTATTTATGAGCCCTTCGAATCTGATAGAATCTCTGCCCCCAATAATCGACACTCACCAACCACCATCTGATGATTACTTAACGCGGTAAAGTTGGTTTTCCTCGGGAAGAATATCTAGGGGACGGTGACAGCAAAAAACCGTCATGTTTTGCCAACACAAGCATCTTTATTACTCTGGATGCCATGTACTAACTAGATCCCGAGCATGGCCTCAGAAACGGGCAACAAGCCAAAAGTTCCGACGGTTGCCAAGAGGCGGTGAGAGTCAGTGGAATAGGTGAAGGACGGTTTGTATTGAAATAATGTCTTTCACGTTTACGTAAAAGAGCGACACCGGGCGCGATACTAGCCAATGGAGCCAAAGGTACAACCGTCCGCAAGCAGGGCAGTCAAAAGTGTATTTTCCGATTGTCCTTACAGCAAACAGACAAACAACGAACAACATCTAAACTGCCTAGAGCTGAGTAATAATTAGTTATGTTTGTCTACGGTAATTTTTGGTTAAGAATTTACCCATTCAAACTCAGTCATCTCCAAGTCACTACACATCATTTAAAATTTTGCCTGTCTGTGGATGCATGCGCATAGGCAGAACCAAAAGGTAATTGAATATGCGCCTAACAGATTACAAAATATTCATGAAATTATTCGTAGTTCGTTGATGCCGATTAACTCACTAATGAAAAACCGGAAAATCTGTACAGCTGTTCAATTCTTGTTGAGAGTTACTAGCACTGCATATCCACGGGGTCCCAACTAGTACTCAATCCTAAATGGCTTAAAAAATCACGTTCGAGTTCTGCGATAACCAAACACTCACGTGAGACGTTTTACAGCTAACAGGCTCCAAATCGGACAACACAATGCATATCGCCGGAGAAGTGGTAGTTTGAATGTTCAACCCGACGATATGCACCTAAAAGCAAATGATCACTGCGTACCATTCACTAGGTAACATTTTCCTTAACAACGATCATCATCTCCCGTGGTTCGCTGCTTCTCTGTTCCTGGCTTCCTATACTCTGGACATTTATTCGCATTGTCATCTCACCTAATCAATGACCAAACTTCTTTTTTGCGCTGCATTTAGACCAATTCTCTATCACAATAAAACGCATATCTATTTCTCTCTTTCTGTGATTCAACCGTACGCTCTAGATTCCGAAATATGCACATGGTAACATCAGGATACGTTTTTGGATGTCAAAGATGCTTCAATACAGGAACAGGAACTATAGGGAGTGCCATTCTCGGGCACCTGATGAACTCAGGTCATCAAGTAAACATAGACTCAGCATGCCAAATCGTTTATTAATAGCCTCCTTATTACCACAAATATATCCGCTTACACAGTGCATACCGCACCCCCCCCCCCCATCCCACATAACGCTCCTGTCCATTCCAGATGACCTTTTACCCCTTCAGCGCACTCATTTACAATATGATTTGTACAGACCAGAGGATGAATCATTAAAGTCATTTGTCTGCTTCCGAAAACGTATTATCCACATGCAGTGCGTAAAGAACTTTTATCCCGTAGAAGCCGCGGGAAAATCGTTGGAAATGGGTACCTCTTCTTTTCCTAATCCATCTTAACTGCCTTTTTTGTGCTCCATTTGCCTATTATCCATCTTTTCGATCGAAACCGCTAATTTATCACAGATCAGAAAAAAAATTTATGAAAAACACTCAGTTCGTTATAAAAATGGTATACTGAAAGCTTGTACAAATTTGCAATTTGAAGACTGCTTGATTCAGAATTTTCGGGAGATCTTCGTCATTCTGGTGTTACGTGGTCTCATTACTTTTACACGACTATCCCTTGCCAGAGGATGAGTTGGCTCCATAGAGATCGCGGATCGTGCGCGGCAGCTGGCTGCGAGCTCAGCACAAATCGTTACCCAATTTTTCTCCCAGTGTTGCATGCCATAGGTCGTATGTTGTCCGAGGCGCTCAACGTCTTTCTCCTACGGTGCTCAACGATTTTTTCAGTTGATCACCAAGGCGACATAGCCATTCCGTACATGATACAGGGCAAAATGTTTGTCTGGACATTTCTGCGTCGGGTCGCCGGAGTATGTTACCAAACCAGCGCAGGCGGCGGCTTTGGAGAAGGACGGAGAGTTGGCCAATGTCGCAGCATCGCCTCCTTATTTCGTCGTTTGATTGCATTTACTCCCAGTTTGTACGAAGAATTCGTCGCAGACAAAAGTGGTCGAAAACTTCAGCCTCAGGTATCTTCAGCTTGTAGTGGCCAGGTTTCACACCCGTATGTGAGCACGGATCAGACAGCAGCACAGTGCTGGACATCTATGGATTTTGCAGCAGAGTCACCAATAGTTTTGCATTTTTCTTCTTGTACAACTGGGAATTTCTCAAAGTACTTGTGTTTTCGCGCTGGGGATTCCACGGCGTTCAAAAATCAGCAACAATCTTGTTCTCCGGCAAAGCTTCTCGTTTAGAGATCCAACATACGGATCATTCAGGGTCACGATAACAGAGCCGAACGTCTAAACACTGTCCAGGCTGAATTCGCTGAGCATTTCACAAGCTGATAAGTGCTTCCCATTCACGTTCCGACTATGAAAGCTCAGTGCCAACACAAATATTGTCGGCGACATCAAACTCAATCAAATTCTTTCCTTCTTGTATAAAAGTCTAGAAACTATCCTCGGGAGAAACTATCTCCATCGTGTGTTCATTATGACGTTTGATATGAGCCCCTGTGCCAGAAGCGTCTTTTAGAAGCTCGGCTCCCTCGATCAGAGTCTTCATTTTAGATATACAGAGATTCAAATCGCGCAAAAACACCACGACTCGCTAAAGCTTAAACGCCTCGTCCAGTCTTGACCGTCTTTTTGCACTTTCGACTTTTCCTATGCGCTTAAAAGAGTACGACATTTTTCGTGGAATATTTCCTTCGAGCTCGGATGTTTTTCAGTTAATGTCCCAGCGTCTACACCTAACTGAACCAACTTTTCCTCCAAAGCTGCGAGGTCTGTCTCCAGTGTGTCATGTTAATGCTGAAGTGCTTGGACCGACGCCAAGTCTCGACCGCATCCGCTAACCGAGAAGGGGATTGATTTTGCATTCATCCAAGACATCGCCTTGTCAGTATCACGGGGAAATTGCCGTATTTCATGCTCCTTCAACGGCTTCCGATGTCTGCGTTTCGTCTGACCTTGAGTACATTTAGTGCTTCGCGAATTTCTTTCGATTTTTCGAACACCACACGATTCCCATGAAAACTACTTTTCAATAACTTGTCCTCTTTATCATATAATCCTTGAGCTTAGGTTTCTTGAAGTTCAAGGTCGTTTAAAAACTCACCAAACTTTTTTCGGAGAGACTTAATATCTTCAAGCTATCACCACATTCCTCAGAAGTGACATAAGTTTCAGTTTCATCGATCCAGAAAAGCAAATCCTCAGATAATCGGAGAAATTGGTTGATTATGGGTGTTAAACGGAGAATTCTGGACTTATCCCGAAACATCGCTACCAGTCTTTTCGAGTCATTGTTTTCGCATTGCAACTGTTCCGGTTTAATCAGCTCTTCGAGTTCTACTATGCGCAGTCTTGAAAGTTCTACCTGTGCTTTAGTCCAGTTAAATTCTATTCGGTTAGCCAAAATGTGAGAGCCCGCTTGTGAATGTCCTGAGAAATCGGGATGATTCTTATCTTCGATAGGCTCGGCCGTATACTGGAGTTTTCGCTCGATCCAATTAGTGATAACACTCAAATAACTTTTGTAGACACTCGATTAATTCCGCAGCCACCTCGAATAACTTTGTAGACGGCAAATCACTCGTTCGCGATCTACGCTGGCTTGTCATCCGAACGGACGCACTTCAGGGCGGTATATTGTCAGAAGACAGTCAGATTCTCGGTAAATAGTGTGTGCGTGTAGTGATAAAATAATTATATGTGATGCATGGCGCAATAAACAAAAAACTGATAACATAAGCGAAACCTACATTCGAGGTGAATTACCAACGGTCTCAAGCAGAAAATACCGCATATCTGGTGCTTTAATTCTGCGTATTATTGGTTGAAGTGACTGCACTATAAACGCCAGTATTTCTATTCGTGAGTTGAATCGAACCACCACACACAAATTAGACGGCCGTTCATTCGGAGTTTCATTAAATGAAAAGAAATGGCCAATTAGTCAGAGCCAGAGTCTGACTACTGAAATAGTAGTCAGTAGCAAAACACGGAACAACGCGAACAGTGTTACCCCGAGCTCCCGTGGGCCGGCACTTATAATGGAACGGTAAAATCTGCGACTACTGCTAATAGACACAGCTTCTCTTTTTCCCTAGTTTGAACAACGCATCAGTGTTCGCTAGTATTCATCAAACTCACGGTCAATTGACGTCACATGGATGCGTGCATCTCATTGAACGTCTTGCGGAGGGACGGATCTGTCGGTATATCAACGAATGTGAACTGGTTAATTTTTAAATTCCTTTTCTCCATATACTATACGACAAGGTACAACAGTTTCGTGAGGGGGCCGTGGTCAGTGAAAGGCTGCTTAACGGTTAAGCTGGTCAGATTGTCCGAATGTTCTTATTGGAGATGTTTAAAGAAAAGTTTGGCGGACAAGCCCGTTTCCAGTGATTCGTAATCATGCCATTATATCACAATGTCATGACAAGTCAAGGATTTAAATCACTAAGATAAATAGCTGGATATGACAGGGATTATTGATCTGAAACAGTAATAGGAATATGCTCAGGGGAAATCGTTAAAGAACTCCCAACGATTGGAAGAACTTTACCCAACACGGCTTTCCGTATCTCCGAGTTGATAGGACGAAGCACATTGAGGTGAAAATGCCATCGAAGTTTTTGGTGGAAAGATAGCCAGTATATTCTTCTGCCACCCAAAGGCAATGCGTTGGCGGAGAAAATTTTCAGGTGTATGATATTATCTCATGACTGTTAGGCAGTAATAAAACGAACATCCGAACGAAAATTCCGCCAGCTACCTTGTATTCATTTCGTTCGTGCTCTTATCAGTTAGGCCTGATGGAACACACAGCGATTGCGACCATTGATTCGACGATTATTTATGTTTACGGTCCAACTGCTGACATACTTCTCGTAATCACTTACTTGAGGAAATCTCTGACCGTTATAGGTCAGTCCAGCATTGCAGTAAGATATCAATTCAAGTAATTCTGGAGAATGTGTATATAGGCAAATTCGTTTTCAGTTCATTTCACAGAACTAAAACAATTTTAACCAACTTGCGTTAAAAACGACCGTCTAGTTCTGATGGACTGCGTGGTCCTGACTGATTGCGCCAATCCATTATTTTCTGATACTTGACTATGCAAAATTACGGAGTATAGAAAGGCATTGGATACGTTTGCCAATGATGCCACAATTCGTGAGTTAAAAGTTTGTCTGACAAGCTAGTTTCTGCATCAATCCGTCTCAAAGTAAATGTGGCGGAGATTATCATCCACACCTATGCAACAGCATCGTAAAACCAGTCGGGGGGAAAGATGCTTCAAAAGTGAAATGACTGAGGAAAGTGACCGGCAGGTTAGGTGTTTGTAATCACTTTGGATCATCCACTTTATCACTTTTTTAACTGAAGCAACCAGCTACTTCACCGGCACCCATTCAGACTAGATGCAAAGCCTAAGCGGCCAACACAAGCTCCACACATATTTGTCACCCCACTCCAGACATTGGCAGAATTCAATGACTCAAGTTGTGGTGGCCAGGAATGGCACTCATTCATCGTTCTCTAACCGTTCCCGACCTACTTGCAGATGTTCGGAGACACCATACTTTTTCTTACTGTGGCTAACTCCTTGGAGAGGATAAGCAGGCTTATGATGACATGATCATGAAGTTTCATGAGCGTTCGGTACAAGAGAAGCCCTCAGCATTACCCTCAGCTACGTATGTTCTAATCAAGAACGATAAGAATGAGCTTCACTGCTGTTTCAATCTCCCTAGCCCGTATCGTTAAATCTCAATAACGATGATTCACTCACAGAGTGCCATTATGTTTGCGTTCCCCAACCCTCAGTCACGAAGCTGGGCGTTAGTCACAGCGGAATGTAGTCAGAAGCGAGTGGTTGTCACGAAACTACTCTACGGGCTTTCATGTGGACTGTTGCACATGTCGATGACAGCTCAGCAGTGATACATGTCAACACAAAGATCGTGAGTCGTGTGCGACCCGTAACAGGGAGACATCTATTTGTGACATACATCAACTTTATTGTCAATACCTAGCTCGTAGCGTGCGCAATCAACGCACGGCGCCCACAAGGCGAAAAAACTATAAACGACGACGCCCCGAAGGAGCTCCAGGCACGCATACACATCTTGTACAGTCAGCGCATGTCGATCACTATAGTCATCGCATTCTAGTCCCCGAAAGGTGTTAGATCGCACGGAAAAATAACACCGACGCCTGGCGGAAGATGGTCGAGATCAACTTTCATGGAGTGGTACACTAGAAAGAATGATGGGAGATCAAAGGGGTCGGCTTAAGTCAGAAACTGAACCCGGTAAATGACTCAGATCCGTGGTTGCTGTAAATGCCAACAGTACGCTGTTTTACTTCAAAACACGATGAACAGCGAAATCCGAGTTCTTGCATAATATCTGGTGCTTTAATTCTGCGTATTATTGGTTGAAGTGACTGCACTATAAACGCCAGTATTTCTATTCGTGAGTTGAATCGAACCACCACACACAAATTAGACGGCCGTTCATTCGGAGTTTCATTAAATGAAAAGAAAGGAGCCATAAGAGTCACTCTTTAATAACAACGAGTCAAAGCAAGATAATAGCATAATGTTCGCTAAGTGAATACCTGGAAATCGGACACGTAACCAGGTACTGGAAAGCAGTTGCAACAAATGTCACTGTCATTGAAGGATATCGACCTGGTACAATGAGCTCGCAGGATTGCGTTTCATTTCTTGATATATAATACGGAAACTAGCAATCTGTTGCAGCTAACTACATTCAAAGCGCCAGAACGCTCGGTGTGCACATCATTGGAAACAATGATAAATTTACGATGGATCAACATACGTTCGGAAGCGAGGTGCAATCGTTCCGTACTTATATAAGAAAAGACTACCGTAACAACCACGATGAACCCAGAGCATGGAATATCCGCAAAGTCACCATAGATCAGCTAGTTCAAGACAAATTTTCTCTCCCAGGTGTCATACATTATGCTGAGTATGAACAGTCAAAAGCAACATGAATAACTTTCAATCATCACAGGATCAATGGGACCCGAATAAAAGCCGCTCGATCATCTAACGCCAGTGAACAATGTACATCATAGGAATTATTTGGCTAACAAACCAGTGAGAAGGAAGAAGTACAGTTGTGGCGAATAGTTCGACGAGGTGAACAATAGACAAGGAAAGCTCCTGGGGAAGCGTTTGATCAAAAGGAAGGTGCAAAAGTTGCATCCACTCCTTGGGGCTGGAGAGTTCGGGTGATAGAATTCGAGCTGGAAGTTATGGAGGTGACGGTACAATGTACGAAGTGACGGTGAAGTGGACTTCATGTGCAAAACAGGAAAGCACGTGGTCTCAACCCATTGCAGCAGCACGTAAGTCTTATTCGTCACGGAAAAAGGAGAAAAACCTACAGTTGAACGCACATTTCAGAATGTGGACGTGGAAAGTTGAGTCCTGCCGGTATCCAAAGTATGTATTTTCTTATTTATGTTATTCACAGGTGCTTTACAGGGGCTGCTACATGTGGAATTTTCAGGCTCTCCGTTTACTATGATATCACCGGAAACGCACAAAGCATTGAGTGATTGGTGCAAAGTTGTGTGTACTAATGAAGAAAACACGTCTGAATCCGTATTATAATTTACATATACACCGGAGACCGCTGTATCTACTGCCGCCTCGACCATGCGAGAACGTAAATCATTTCGTTCCGCGCTTGTGAGAAAAACGTTAGCCATTGGGAAGTGGTCTTTGCACGCAAGGCGATAGTTTTCGATAACCGTGTTATCCAATGATCCCAATGCTGTGGTGTATGTTGTGCGTAACAAGTTTAGAGCTTCGGCACAAGACTGTGAAGCAGGTTGACAAGGAGGGAAAACGAAAGAAACCACATTATGAGTACAAATATCAATCATAGCAAACATCCTGTCCACGAGCTTATTATTAACAAAATGACATAAATACCGTTGAGCGAATGTATTATGATCATGATCCACTATTATTCTCTGAAGCCCTAACACGAAAGTCTGCCGGCGAAACAGTTCACGCTCGGGTTCTCTTCCACTCTCGTATCGTGAACATCCAGCTTACTCAATAAGCCAACCATCTCCGTCCGAGTTGATGGGGTTCTGTCTCAGCCATTTCCTGTGGATGTTGGTATTCCCCAAGGCTCAGTGCTTGCACCCACTCTACTTCTTTCATTTATTAATAATCTTCTATCCACTATTTCCAAACCAATCCATTCCACTGCCAATGACGCCACCCTTAATCTTTCCCTTTCTTATCGCACTCCCCGCTATACCCACATCAAAACCGATCGTGACCGCAATGCAATCAAACTATCATTAGACCCCGACCCAGAACACATCTCCTCCCGAGGCTCCCACAATCACGTTACCTCTCTTCTCTCAATTTCTTTGAAATATCATTCATTCTCCCCTCGTTTACCCTTTTATTCAACTCTACTGCACTCCACAGATTCTATCTCTCTTCTTGGCTTATCTGTAATTCCCTCTCTTTGTTCGTCCGCTTTCAGATCTCAGCTCGTCTCTAATGCCGCGCGCAAAGCGGGTTTCCTGTTTCGCGCCAGACGCTTCTTCCTACCAGCTCATTTTCTGTTGTACAAAGCTCAAATCCGTCCCGCACTTCAATATTGCATTCACGTGTGGGGTTCAACGAAAGACCATCAAGCTGATCGACCACCTTTCTTTAACTTCCAATCTGCAGTCACTACCCCATCGTCGGGTTGCTGCTCGTTGTCCCTGTTCTACCTGTACTATTTTGAATTTTATTCTTCTGAGCTTGCTTTTTCAGCTCATCTTCCAAAACCTTTTCCCGTACTCACGTACTCAGGCAATTAGTCATCCTTATCTAGTTTCTGTCACTAGATGTCTTCTTTTTCCTCCGGACCATCAAACTATGGAACGCTCTCCCTCTTCCTGTCTTCCCACCCACTCACATCCTCTCTCTCCTTAAATCAAGATCAATAAACTGATTCTTACGTGAATGTTCTCCTATAACTCACTTTTACAGTATCTTTTGATTATGGGGTTTACCCCTTATCCTGTAATTCACTTCACGTGTAGAAAACCCCAGTCCGGCCTTTAGAGTACCCGGGAGCTCGTTTACGTTAGAAAAGTTGATTTACACAGAATAAGAGAAGTTGAATCTTGTTAACTGTACCATAGGAATGACAACAGATACTCATGATAACGGATCATTTTCTCACTTGAATATATGAGCATACAGATTGGACGTTCGGTGTATGAAAATACGTATTTCCAGGTTGGTAGGTAATAACTTAATGGTAGGTTGCATCAAGATCGATCAGCTGACAATCATAAACGTGCGTTGCAAACGCTGCGAATGTACTTTTACAACAGCGGAACAATATCTCATAGACGGTCGAAACCGACAGTAACATTGGGAATCCGCAGAACGGTTGCACAATTCGCTAAAAGTTCTGGATCTTCACATTTCAAGGGAAACGATGGAACTACTTATAAGAGCGTACCTATTGAACTGTAAATCGCTCAAGAAAAAGTCAAATTATTGGTTCCTACACTCAGCTATAAGTCACCCGATTGATCATCTGAGTGGCTCGTAAATTAAGAAAAAGAACTTCTAATTTCATGAAATTATTGGTGTCCGTGCCGATGACCTTGGTCACCATCCCCGAATATCCAGAAATAGTTGTTTTATCGAAAAAATCGAAAATATTGGCTTCAAATACATGAATCAGTTTCACGGAGCAAACAGGAAATTAACAGCACTCACCTGCCAAGTGGTATTTTCCAAGCCCATCGATGGAAGAGGAAGTGTGGATAAATAATGCATCCGCTTATCCGGTTCAATGAAGCAACGCGTGAATACTCCTGCGGTGTAAAAGGGAACAACTTCACAAAAAGCGAACGGAAGTGACCGATACCGTTCTACAAACATGACCATTAAACGCAAAATTTTACCAAAGAAATGTAGCATGATTCGTCTCAGACAATCTCTGCGCCGCTTTTTCAATTAGGTCACTTCAACCATGAGTCAAGCGCTTTCGCGATCTGGTATTCGTTGCTACCACCCTGCTTCTCCCAGGCGAGGGCAAAACGAAAACAAGTAAGAAGAAAAACAAAGCGGAAAAGAAAGTTAGGAATGGAAAAAATGTGAAGACGAACCACGTAGCTCAAAGCAAGTGCACCAATGATCAGGGAACTCAACCACTTTAGATAATACCTCCAGCTACCAGCTCAGTTCATTCAACTTTGCACCTCATGACGTCGACTAAAAGGCAGCACAAAGTGGAAACGAATTGAAAAAAGTGATGAATGCAAATTACGAACACAGGGAGACAAACCCAACGATACTCCATCGATTACAACAATGCTTTACGACGACACTTGATTTATCCAACCATCCGATACGTGGGTCAAGTGCACAGAAAGCTGGAAGTCTCCAATGCCCTACTAAGCCAAAGTCAATCATCAAGGTTTTAAAACCTTTTTTCCATGTATCAGACTGAACACCCCATACAACGTTCAAACACCAATTGCATACGGGGAAAGCCGTACGCAGAGGGAGTCCCCAAGTAAACGTCGGAAACAGGTCCCAGACACCTCAACATGTTTAGATTCAGTATCTGTTCCCATGTCTGATCAATGGTACCCAACATCCTACGTCTAACTTCAGCATTACCGATACGGTGTTCCTACCAAATCCAGACAATACTACGATGACATCGAGGCTCAAAAGCCAATAGTCATCGCCTATCTTCTACCCTTAACGATCATATTTCTGAGCCGTATAAAAGAACGGATCTAACAGCCGCGGTGTGCACTCGACCACTGACAGACAATCGGATGTCATGCCGGCGCCACAGATGACTGAGGTTGGCAAAAATCAAAAGCGTCTTTTGTATACGCGATGACACTTCATCCGATATCTGTCAACCTGGTGAGATGTAACTGCCCAAGAAGAAAAACTTATCTGCTTCAGCTACAGCTTCTCTCGCTAACATAAGGATTGGCTTGGAGACCATCAAGTCTTATGGTAGTATTTTACACTTTCAAGGTCCAAAAGGCATCCAAAACATTGCTACACCGTTGTTTATGTTATCCAGAAAAAACTTGCAACTTGCCTGGATCTTCACACAAAAGAGCAATACCGTCCGAGTATTCTAAGTCACACAGTCGAATGTCTGAGCAAAGATCGATGCCACTATGCTCACACGAGGATAGGCTATCTCAAAAGTCAATTCAACTACAAAAAATGAAGGGGAAGAGCGAAAGGAGGAAACTCTGACGAACATGACGTCTAGTGGTGAACCTGGATGAAAGATCGCCGTAAGCACGAACTCGGCACATCCTTCAATGAGAAACGTCGGCTGAGAACTGTGGTCGTCTAAAACCGGCTCGATTCTTGCGCGTACACATTTCACAAGAGCTCGGTAGTCGGTCAAGAATGATCCTGGCGAGCAGTTAGGGTGTGATATTTACCGAGCCAATTCCTTTGTGGACTTCACAAGAGATACTTTATCCCTTCTTGTAAATCTGCCACAAACACCGATTCACACCATTTCTTGAGAACCTGCTCATCACCCCAAACTACCCGGGGGAGTTTCGTTAACTCCGAAACTATCTCTGAAAAAATGAAGACGACCCATCGCGTTCTGCGGCTTGTGCCTTTTCAAGTAATTTATTCCCCAGACGACCACCATTTATTTTAGAGTGACATTCACGTCTTTCTAGCAGATATATTTCGAAGGCCCGCTGCAAAAGCGGGCCAACTGAATTGTTCCTAAAAGTGCTCCGCCCAGCGGCACACACAAGGTTGACGGCCAGGAGCAGCGCATGTCAAGAAAATGAATAAGCATTTCCTATGAAAAGTTTAAACCTGCTATTCAGTAATGATCTGAAGGAGAACTAATGTATGAGAAAGAGATGTTCTGAGGAGGGTGCCGTCATGCGAAAATTTTCGGAGGCGGATTTTCATTTGGTTGGCTTGCCTAAATTCGCGGAAAGCAGATTAAGAGTACAGCTTAGATTTTAAAAGAAATAAACAACAAATACCGGTTGAGCCTGGTGCATGTAACTGAGGGGAGAATAATCCCAGATGATTGGTGCCCATTTCAAAAACAGTTTATTCTGGACGGAGAAACACTAGAATCTTTTCGATCAGAAGCTAATTGCAGTGAACATTTAGGCTTATGAAGTGCAATCGATTCATCTCCGACGCCTAAACTACTGCTTCCTTCTGAACCGTAATTACCCGTGGCATTTTGCACCAATTAAATCAAATCAGGGGACGGAAAACTGACAAGGCCTTTCACAGGAAAGATGCTGGAGGTTCCTGGGCAAATCATACTTCACGGCTGCCCAAACCGCAGAAGGGGCTTTTCTTTGGGAACCCAAACCGGAGTCTTTGACTCAAAATTCTGACCCACATGACAGTAGAGTATCAACCCAGTACAGGAACGTGTCAGAAGAACTCATGAAGGAAGTTCTGGTCTGTCACATGAGACCTGATTGTTGCATGCATTCTGTCTCGTCTTCGCTGGTGCTTTGTTATCGATCCACATTTCGAACTCAGTCCTTAGTTCCATGCATCCAATGGGGCAAGTGGCACGTGGACGAGGCAGCATCCTTTGAGCCGGCGGCTGTCCAGCTTAGACGGGCGGTAAATGCCCAATGAAGTGCAATGAATTCTCCTACTGTTGAGAGAAACTATACTCCCACTCCACTCCTACGTTCATCTAGTGGAGGTATTTTGATCGGTAAACTGTTTCTTTCCGTGTTTATTCGGTGAGGTGTCCTCTCCAGGGGCATAGTGGTTAGAACCAGAAGTGGCCCATCAAGAGGTTCAGAGACTGGACTTCGTCTGGCCTTTATCCATTGACCTGTCAGGCATGATTGCATCTTCGGCTTAAGGAAGCCATCCTGCATAGCTCTTTAGGTCATGGAGGCAAGCAAGCCATCACACCACACCATTCCAACTACAAACTTGAGAGGGAAAGGTGACAAAGGTTAACCCTATCGAACACTACTTCTCGTGGTGAACTCGGGTGAAGGATCACCGCATTCAAGTACTGAAAAACAGAAATAAATTTCTATGGCACACCATTCGATGAGGTAGCGCCTGAGAATGGTGCGGTCGATTGAATCAAATGTCATTTTCAGATCATGGAATACAGAAATTGTGGGCCCATGGAATGTGTGTCTGTGCGCCCAAATTTGTCGAAGTGTAAACATGTGGTCGATACAACCTCGATCGGGTCCGAAACCGACTTGATTTTCACGCTTTCATCTTTCCCGAGCGTTGCATAATTGGCACAGAGTAACATTAGCGAGCAGTTTGGGTGCAATACTTACCAAACTAATTCCTGTGGTTCTCACAAAAGGACCATTCCCCTTTCTCTTTCAAATCGGTACAATCACTGATTCACATTCTATGAAAATCTATTTATTTTCCCAGATTAATCTCATACCAATCCGATACAAAATCCCCGTCTTCGTCCTTGAAAAGGAACGGAGACAACCTACCTGGTTCAGCAGCTTTGTATTTTTTAGATAACTTATCGCTCGAATAACCTCCATTTCCGATGCAGGGGTGATATCCCTCTGCAATGTTTCTCTTATAGGTAATATCGGAAAGTCCACTGTGGGTGCGGGTCGACCGAATGACTCCCTGAAGTGCTCTCCCCAACGTTTCAGAGCAAACTAATGAACCGCCGGATTCCTTGACTATCTTACGCTTGACTCCCTGGACCGATACTTTCAATAAAAAACGGTAAAGGTTGTGCCTATTATCAACAGTCACCGCCGTCTCCATTTCATTACGTTCTACATGGGAATGGAGAAGGCATGAGGTTCTTAGGGGAAAAATTCATAGTTTTTACTGAATCTCATGAGTGCAGCATTATCGATAAACCTCAAAGCAGCAAGAGAACACCGCCATATAAAATGTGAACTCACCACGAAAAACATGAGGGAAGCTGTTTTTATTTCGTTTCAGGAACTGGTCATTTATTGTGTCTGGTAAACTGTTTGCGCAACTTGGCCACCCTTCGAACAGCGAGGGCAGTTCGGCGGTGAGAACCCTGTTAAGTGGTGAAACCGAAGATTCAACCAGTGAGGGGGCGATTTGCTGTAGACGGATGAGGAAACGAACGCAGCAGTTATGGAACCATGGGTGATCCTCTGATCCAGCAAGTTTTCGCCCCAGTTTGATAGCTTTTAACATTAACAGCAACTTATCTGAAGGGGGAATCGGGTCGAATGGACAAAAATAAACCAAATAACTAGTACTATGAGTCCGGCGAGAATGATGAAATTTTATATACACAGCTAGAGGTTACTTTATGACAGAATTTCACACCTCGATCACAAATGCATAGTCATGTTGTTATAATCCACAAGATGTGCCTGGGAAATAGGTTGTTGATTGCAAACAGCTCGATCAGATATCGACAAAACAAACCGAATATTACAAACATGCTTATTTGCCAAGTCGCTGTCCCGTTCACTTGAAAACAGTCATCATCCAACGGAGAAGCAGTCATGTGGTTCGCAGGCCGTCGTTTACCTTACTGCGTCTGGACTGCTGAACTTAGCGGTGTTTGTCAATTCACAATTGTCCATAGTTCCGTCCTCAGCAATCAACTAATTACTAAGTAGTACATATACTCACCACAATGTAACTGCTACGAATAGCAGCAGGATCGTAATTCGAACGCGATACCACTAGGCTTTCCGGGTTTAGAACGAAAATTGACACCATACAATGTCGAAATCAATCAGCGTTAACAGGAACAGGAAGATGCTCTGAACGGTTAGAACAACGTTTTGTGTCAGGTGGCATATGAGTGACTGGATGTGTTATTTGTCAGAAGCAATGTTTGGTGCCATGGGTCGTAACTTCGCACTGGTTTAACTCATTTCCTAAAGATCATCGTTACTTTGTACAAAACTGATCACCATTAATATGGTGTATAAGCATTTGAAGAGCTCGTGAAATGTAAGCCAACAGCTGACACGATTGCAACGGAAATAAACGATCAGAACTGTAGATGAGGGTATATGAAAATAGAATACGGAAACCACTCTTACTTTTACGTTCATAGATCTCGTAAGCCAGACAATGAACCTCAATTCGTTTCGGCGATAATTCCATCAGCGGTGTAAGGAAATTCGATGCCTCTTCCAGGGGATTTGTTGGCTGCGAGAAAGAATAAATACAATCGTATGTGACGGGTTACTGGAGCAGTGATTGGTTGAAAATCCTATAAATGGGCCGCTTTCGACGCAAAAACAAACGCAGGTGGTTTCTACAACGGATTCTCAAGTGCGGTCAGGTCAAGGATCAGTAAACTCAAGTATTTCATGCACTGATATATAGATCAAATGAATATTCGTGATTGAAAATGAGCCCAGGCTACGATTTCACTTCAGTGACTTGGATAAAACACGAGAGCGAAAAGCTTGTGAGTCGATGGATGTCTGTTAGAATATGCAAGAAAATTCAAGTACACATTGAGAGTGATTGTCCAGAATTCAGATAAGAAAGGTGGTCGTGCAGTTTGTCTTGTGAGTCACTGACACTATTTTTCCAATTCCATGCATAGGCGAAATGGAATAGCAAGAGCCAGAGGAGCAAGGGCTCAAAACCCTATTGAAAATAGATAGCGATTCTTCCTTTGGAGTACAAATGGACGACTATATGAAGTATAAATAAATCGAGCGTGCCAGCAATGCTCCGTAACACCAAAGCAAACAGTCAGCAGTAGTTGAAACTAATACATGGAATTTTGAACTGGAAAGTTATGGCATCTGACCACCGGCGGTGAATTTCTCAACAGCGATGTAAAGAATGTCATTCATAGCATCGTATGTGCGTCGTCGTCCATTAAAATTATTGGCAGACTATAAATCAATAACTTGTTTCCCCGAGGGAGGGGCATTTCGCTGTCAGCTAGACTATACATACCGAATCTAATACCAGTTGAAAAATGAATGGGGACACTGGGCCGCCGGAAAGCACTCCAATGAACACGATGGATGGTGGGGAAATTTAGCCACACGTCATAATCCGATGTGAAATATGACGATACAACTTTTTAAGGGCTTATTTGTTTTTTTTAAGCGACAACCTCCTTCTAAAGGATAAGTCAGCTTCGTGAATATCGCGAAGATTATCCATGGGGATTCTCGGGAATATAGTACGAGGCGGTGTCCCTAGCACCGTTCAGGACTGTTGTATTCCTCGGTTGTTCAGTCTGGAGTAGCAAGTAAGCCGACAGTATACTATCCGACCTTTTCGTTCGAGGAAGCCCCTCTAGTCTCTGCACAACTAAGTGCAGTCTGCAGAGCAGTAGGGTTGATCCAGATGAGCAGGCGGTGTGTTGTGCGGTTCATTCGCTTCTTTCGGAATAACGGGTCGGGTAGGTTGGACAGTTTTCCTTTGTAACCGTTGGATCAGTAGATTTTGTCCGTCTACTAAGAAGTATGTCTCCGCATGCTAAACATTGGTGGCCGAGGTTTTTAGACCTTGGTTAATTTCAACCTGGTTTGGCCTGTCTGTTAAACGGTTTCTCGAGGTGTGGCTGTTGATGCATGCTTCAGCTTCATGGAGCCACAGGTGAGGGCTGGGTAAATGATGGAGGATGCCCCCAGGGACAAAAGTCTATCACCTCAGAGGTGCTGCTCCTCTCAGACACCTCAAACAGCAATACAATAAAACACTCATTATTTACTTTACTCATCAACCAGTGACAAAATGTTCTATTGACAGAGCAGAAAGCCATGCGTTGACGGTGCTCAAGTACAGGCATGAGAAAACCCCATACTCACTAAGTTCTCTCAAGATTGGCAATAGAAGCCACCTGCGGAGTACCGAGTGCACAGGACCACGCATCAAGATGTTCCACTTATTGCAGCTGTTCTATTCAAACATACATGCATCACAATATCAGTACGTCCAGTTCCACCTCATGAGGTGAAAACGAAGCCCCGTCGAAATCCACCGAAGTTGAGATTACTCATCAACTACCCAGAGATTTTACCGCCCTTCAAATAAAACTTCACTTTCTTCTAAAATACTTCCAAATAAAATCCTCTTCATAACACTTAGTATGGATATCAATACAACCCAAATTTTGCACTCGCCGTAAATGAATACTTTTGTATCTCATTTGGCAACCATTTTTGCGAGCCACGAAAAGCCTTGGGGAAAAAACATTGAGAACTGAGGTTCTGAGGTCTCTCTCACAAGGACAATCATAACGACCACCGACCGTGGTCGCTCTGGAGACACAAAAAGTACATACTGAATGAGCCCTACCTACTTGCGCAACGTGCCTCAAGTTTGAGAACGAAAAGCTCTAGATACTTCAAGCGTAAAACATTCGCTGCCCAGAATACTTTGGTACGACGATTGGTTTTAAGGAAACCGCCTGTCATGATATTATCATCCGCTATATTTCGCGTTACCCATCAGTGAGTTTCCCTATTTACATTTCAGCCACTATGCCCAAGTAAAGCGCTCATTATCAATTTGATTCTGATATTAACTACGCCTAATCTGCCGCTGCCGCTGCCGCATTTACAGCAATTTACTTCACTAATAACATGGATCCTTTTATTATCCGGCTTAAGTGCTCTGGTGTCGATCCCAACGCACCATATGCACCTAATCGATGGAATCACTGGTTTCGTACTCTGAACATCTATCTCAGAGACACAGAAGCCGCCAATCCTGATAGACTGAACACTATCATACACTTTGTGGATTCATCTGCTTACGATTACATCCCGGAAGGTAGTGAGTCAAGGTCAGCCATCGAGATACTCCAGAAAATCTACTTCCAACCTAAAAACTTGGTATACGCTTGATGCCTTCTGGTAACCTGTAAGCAATAAAACGGACAAGACATTGATCAGTTCTTGCAGAAACTCAAATACTTAGGATTATGAGCATCCAAATGCTTAAGTACGTTCGGGGTGAGTGTCTCAGGCTCCGGGATGGCTACTCGTCCTGAGCGCCTCGGAGTGCTCCCAAATGACCGTGCGTCTACTACGGCCTCCGCTGAGTAAGTCCTAATCCTTTTTGTGACGGGTGTTCCCGCCAAAGTCAGAGGACGAAAGCGAATGTCCGGCCCTTCATCGAGTTGACTGACTGATAATCGGTCTACGAGAGGTAGTTAAACCCTAATTCCAGACCAACCACGGGTGGCACATGAGTCGTACAACACTACACTCATCGGCATTTGTGGCGGAATAGTGTACTGAGTACCCAGGATGTCTGGCCCCATCCTAAGGGCATATGAACAGGGCAGTCAGTCAAAGGCCCCCAGTGGATTACGGACCCCACACTTCGCTTCGCTTTCTTGCGGGTTAAGCTTTGGATAGCTAAAGCCTGCGGCTGTGGACCCCCAAGAAAACCACCTGCTTGGCCTGGGTAACCTGGCAGCATTGCGCCCACAAACAAAACAAATCATGGAATCATTGGATGTTTGAGCAAACAATATATATTTCTCGGTAGAACGAGGACAGAATTCACGCCATTGTTGATCAAGAATTACTTTACTACTCACTGAAACTAATAACGATAAAAAGAGATAAAATCACCTCTGCTTACCCTAGCAAGAATATTCGGATCTAGACCACTGTCAGCGGGGGCTGGACGATCTGTGTCATTATCTTCAGCCCCCACTTGTCGTGATCGGGCAGCTTGTTCCCGTCGTTCTTGTTCCGCACGAACACGCGCAGCTTCCGCCTCTGCCTTTCGAGCAGCTTTGCGCTGTTTGTTCCTCAGCTTCTTCGCCTCTGATGTGGATAGGTTATCTATAAGCGAAAAAGTAATGACACGGGAACGACGATACTTGACACATCGTTCCATTCAAGTCAATCTGACTGCGCTGATTCTTAGTTATCTCAAGAGAGTTGAAAATGACACAGGCCGATCCAAAACAGTTAAACAGGACGAATAAACCCACGAAGAACTAGAGTAGAATTCGAGATAGAAAGATTAAGTGCATTATTAGCGCAACAATCAACCTAGTCGTTATTCAATATCAAACGCTTGCTGGCATTGCCCATTCTCATAAACTGGACTAAATAGCTCAATAAAGATTGTTCGGTTTAGTAACAGGGACTACTGGTGATTCACACGTTTGTTTAAGTGGATCTGAACGAGTTCATTAAAAAAATTCTCTATCCATAGCTTTTACTTGAGTGTCCTCTGGAAACTGAAATGACATACGCGCGATATGCTGAAAATTATAACCAGTTCTCCAAATCTGGTTGTCATTCTGCCGAATGCTTAGCTCCCATTTATCAGGCACATCCAAACGAGAAGCAAAAATTACAGGGTTTCTGATGCGAGATGAGTTTCATGCTCAAGACAAACGCCATTGAAAACGGGCAGGTGGTTTGGTCTATTTCAGGCTTTTAGTATGAAAGGATTCAGCTATATTGGGGACGTTTCACTGCAATTACTTCCAATGGTTGCTATATTTACCGATCTCTAATTGGGAGTAAAGCTGAAACAATTCCAGCATGAACATACAGGAAAGCGAACAGACCTCAATGTTGTGAGCAACAGTTCTTAGAAGACGACAGTCCTGACGTTATCACCAGTTTTATTCATCATCAGTGGAAACCGCAAAACAAAAACTACCACTCCACTACGTTGAGAATAATCCGAAAACACCATCTTGGCACCTGGAATGGAAAACTACAAAATAGATCCCACGTGGTAACCAGCGGATGGCAGAGCGCTGATTCCAACCCAAGAAGCAGTGACAGGGTTCAAACCACGTCCTTTGGACCGAAACTAGCCATCGGCGTCCGTTCAGAAGTATGGCAGTTCGAACGTTTCAACTCGACGGCCATGAAGGAAGATACATGGTCTCGATCGACATCTCTAAGTTCATTGACCGAGTTTGGCAACAAGGTCTTCTGGCGAAAAAGTTCACGTTCGGGTTCTCTTCCACTCTCGTATCGTGAACATCCAGCTTACTCAATAAGCCAACCATCTCCGTCCGAGTTGATGGGGTTCTGTCTCAGCCATTTCCTGTGGATGTTGGTATTCCCCAAGGCTCAGTGCTTGCACCCACTCTACTTCTTTCATTTATTAATAATCTTCTATCCACTATTTCCAAACCAATCCATTCCACTGCCAATGACGCCACCCTTAATCTTTCCCTTTCTTATCGCACTCCCCGCTATACCCACATCAAAACCGATCGTGACCGCAATGCAATCAAACTATCATTAGACTCCGACCCAGAACACATCTCCTCCCGAGGCTCCCACAATCACGTTACCTCTCTTCTCTCAATTTCTTTGAAATATCATTCATTCTCCCCTCGTTTACCCTTTTATTCAACTCTACTGCACTCCACAGATTCTATCTCTCTTCTTGGCTTATCTGTAATTCCCTCTCTTTGTTCGTCCGCTTTCAGATCTCAGCTCGTCTCTAATGCCGCGCGCAAAGCGGGTTTCCTGTTTCGCGCCAGACGCTTCTTCCTACCAGCTCATTTTCTGTTGTACAAAGCTCAAATCCGTCCCGCACTTCAATATTGCATTCACGTGTGGGGTTCAACGAAAGACCATCAAGCTGATCGACCACCTTTCTTTAACTTCCAATCTGCAGTCACTACCCCATCGTCGGGTTGCTGCTCGTTGTCCCTGTTCTACCTGTACTATTTTGAATTTTATTCTTCTGAGCTTGCTTTTTCAGCTCATCTTCCAAAACCTTTTCCCGTACTCACGTACTCAGGCAATTAGTCATCCTTATCTAGTTTCTGTCACTAGATGTCTTCTTTTTCCTCCGGACCATCAAACTATGGAACGCTCTCCCTCTTCCTGTCTTCTCACCCACTCACATCCTCTCTCTCCTTAAATCAAGATCAATAAACTGATTCTTACGTGAATGTTCTCCTATAACTCACTTTTACAGTATCTTTTGATTATGGGGTTTACCCCTTATCCTGTAATTCATTTTACGCGTAATAAAATGTAGTCAAATAGCTTCAGTAGGACTAACCGTGGGCAATGCTGGGAAATATTTGGTGCAAAAATGAAGCGGTGCAATTTCTCCACGTCTGATTAGCTCAGACTGAGTCGAACACCTCAATCGTGCGGTTTTAGTATGCACAGCCCATTATCATGTAAACGACCTTAATTTGGTCATAGCAGACCTGATACTCGTTCTTCGGTGAACGATGATCCACTGTCATTATGACCGAAGTAAAAATAATTTATGTCCCCTAGGATATCACCACAGAGACAAGCGATACACGTGGTTCAAACTGACGGAGATGATACTATAACCGCTGATGACGGACACGGCTGAGCCTCAAACGATGAATGTGCGCTACTTACTTTGATCCCTGTCGGCGTCGGTACCATCGGCGCTTAGCGGTTGAGCATGAAGATGGAGATATATCTACGGTGAAAATTTAAAAAAAAAAAAACTAAGGATAAACGTGTTATACGATGTTATCTTCAACGTACATTCAGTGGTAACGAGGAAATTAACGGGATATGCTTGAAAACTGAATCGCGCGTCAACGCTGGCTCTCATTTAATGGGCAACTATTTTTCGAACTGACCCTTGAAGAAGAAAGAAAACAATACCACTGTCTAGTATCCCATCCTAGTGTTAAAGCTGAGGTGCTCGGTGGTTATTCAATGGGGACAACTGACTCAACCAAAGCGCTGCGCTGCCGTTGAGTAGAATCTCGACTGGGGATAATTTGATCATTCGAATAGATGAGTGAGAAATACTAGATGAGCTGAAAACGCTACACAGAGTAGATGTTGCAATGATTAAAGAAAACTTTACATAACGTTCCTCACACCAGTTCGTAACACATAACGTGAACTGTCGTCGGACGTTTAGTTTTTACAACCATCATCCAATTACACATATATATATATATATATATATATATATATATATATATATATATATATATATATATATATATATATATATATATATATATATATATATATATATATATATATATCGCGTCCGTAGTCAGGTGTGGTGCGAACACACAGACGGAGAAAAGCGAAACCAATGAGGGGAATACCAAAGTAAACAAATGTATTTTGGTTGCTTTACTTCACACACTAACACTCAAATGAAAGAGCAGAAGTTAAGAAAGCTGGAAAAGAGGTTTGCGTGAAATGAGATTGTTTGCAACAATTTGTGAGAGAAACGTAATGAGTCCAGAAGTGCAGTCCATATAGATCAATTGAGCGCCGCGTCCTGTTGTGCAAATTCGCTACGCAGTACATAATAGGATGATTGACAGAAACTCACCCGTCTGCACCACAAGACGCTGCACAACCGAGCGTAACGCGCAAGGCAACAGGATTGCTCAAAATGAACCAGTGACTAGTAATGATTCATACGCCTCTTTCGAATTACCTTGTCGGGTGTAAAACTAAACAAGGAGCACCGGCTCTACTCAGTGGCAAGCCACGTTCGCCACGTTACAGTGCTGATCCTGGATTTGTGGCGTCTCGGATGCGGCGCTCGTCAGATGAAGAATCAAACACATTATCGAGCAATGAAACTGACCGTCTATGGTGGGCCTAGACTTATCTTGTTCGCGACGAAGCATACTGGTGGTCGTTTGTATAAATGCGACCCGGGGACGCGCCTGTGAAGCTCTGCGCTCTATCCGACATTGAACATTTAGTTCTGACTGGTGCCTGAAAAACTGCGCAATCTACTGTGCCGCGCAACGCACGCACTCCCACAAAGGTGAATTCAGCACTTCTGAATGAATAAGTTTGTGTACTAAGACATGCAAGTGAGTCGAACGAAGTTGTACAGTGTGACATTACGGTTAGCGACAGCAGGACTAAAACTTTGCTGTAAGGTGTACGTTGTTCTCTTGTACAAAATCCATCACTACGAGAATGCACCTTGGTGTGGTGTGATGGCTTGCTTGCCTCCATGACCTAAAGAGCTATGCAGGATGGCTTCCTTAAGCCGAAGATGCAATCATGCCTGACAGGTCAATGGATAAAGGCCAGACGAAGTCCAGTCTCTGAACCTCTTGATGGGCCACTTCTGGTTCTAACCACTATGCCCCTGGAGAGGACACCTCACCGAATAAACACGGAAAGAAACAGTTTACCGATCAAAATACCTCCACTAGATGAACGTAGGAGTGGAGTGGGAGTATAGTTTCTCTCAACAGTAGGAGAATTCATTGCACTTCATTGGGCATTTACCGCCCGTCTAAGCTGGACAGCCGCCGGCTCAAAGGATGCTGCCTCGTCCACGTGCCACTTGCCCCATTGGATGCATGGAACTAAGGACTGAGTTCGAAATGTGGATCGATAACAAAGCACCAGCGAAGACGAGACAGAATGCATGCAACAATCAGGTCTCATGTGACAGACCAGAACTTCCTTCATGAGTTCTTCTGACACGTTCCTGTACTGGGTTGATACTCTACTGTCATGTGGGTCAGAATTTTGAGTCAAAGACTCCGGTTTGGGTTCCCAAAGAAAAGCCCCTTCTGCGGTTTGGGCAGCCGTGAAGTATGATTTGCCCAGGAACCTCCAGCATCTTTCCTGTGAAAGGCCTTGTCAGTTTTCCGTCCCCTGATTTGATTTAATTGGTGCAAAATGCCACGGGTAATTACGGTTCAGAAGGAAGCAGTAGTTTAGGCGTCGGAGATGAATCGATTGCACTTCATAAGCCTAAATGTCCACTGCACTTAGCTGCTTTCAACGTCCGCGCGCTGTACCGGATACGGAACAAGCACTTTTAGAACATGTAATGGAAATTCCACTTGCATTTTTCACATTGAAAAGTCGGACGTCGTGCGCCAGGAATCGAACCGGCGGCCATCCGCATACGGGGCACATGCTCCACCAGTTGAGCTATCGCGGTCCTGACAGTCGGGTGTGAATAATGCGAGTGAATAATCGGTGATGCGTGAACCACCATTCCAATGATACGCAGCAACTATCCTCGTTTTAATCTTTGGGATCGCCTCGTCGGTCACTTCCCAGTGGGACGAACAGCACACCGATGAACATGACCCATTGGACATTGAAATATACTCACAGAATGTGTTGTTGGCACGGATCTTATATAATGGAAACACTTCATAAATAGATGTATACTGTATCTGCGAAACACGCATACAAGACCCCACTTCTGTGATCACTCTTCGAACCCCAGATACAACTTGCCTCTCGCTTTACCCTTCGCGTGTCGGGTGATCCGGTTTCTAGTGCTCGTGGTTAGGCCGGCGTCGGGATCGCTTTGAACACGAGAGCTAAGCGTGCGATGCTGGACTGGATTCCAGTCAGCAGTCGTTTGTGTACAGTTTAGTTGAATGGTTCTGTGCGGGTCAGCTGCATTAGACGAGAGCATCAGTGCTTGTTCGTCGTGTCTATATGCGTCCATTGACTGCAGTTCCTCTGAGTTCAAGGATGAATTCTGTCGGGATTTGTCTAAGCTACTTTGACGCGTGTGCTCAACGGACGTAAGGGTCACTACTCGAGATTTCAACGCTCAAGTTGGCCGTATAGGATATTTCGAAAGACACGCTGAAGACCCGTTTGCTATCTCGAACGATCGCACTGACAACGGCGATTCCCTTCCAGCTGTGATCTGACCACAGATTGTTTCTGGCGCGTACAAACTTCTGCCTTAACCGGTATAAACCCACATGGCGTCCTTCTACATCTTTAAAACGTCGGATTCAGACTGATCATATTGTGGTTGGTCAAAGATTGTCGTTCATTCCGGTCTACGCCTGTGGACTCACGTCACCTTTTCACTCCTCGACAAGTATTACAACGTTATAGTGCTTGGGGAGACCGCAAACCAGAGAGACAAGTTCCGGTATCTGAGGAGCTACATCTCACCCGGAGGTTGGATATCGGATGAAGTGTTCCTGCATATACAAAAGACTAGTTTGGCATTGGCCAACCTGAGTTATCTGTGGCGTCGACGTGACATCCGTTTACCTGTCACAGGCCGAACGTACGCTGCAGCAGCCAGACCCGTGCTTTTGTATGGTTCGGAGACATGCCAACTACGGGTGTAGGACATAGGAAGATTGTCGGTGTTTGAACGCCGATGCCTTCGTAGTATTGCTCGAATCTGGTGGGAACACCGTTTGAGCAATGCCCAGGTTCGGCGGAAAGTCTTAGGTTCAAGGATCAAACCATTAGATGAAACACTCAAGTTTATCAGGCTAAGATGGTTAGGACATGTGTTACGCATGTCCCCTGACAGGATTCTTTGGCGTGCTAATGTTTGCTGAAGCGAGTAACCGTTGGAAGATGACATGGAAGAAATGTGTGAAAGGCCTAACTAGTGGACTTGGCCATGTGGAACGTGTTAGACTTTCTGGGTGGGGTCTAAGAGACCCTCACACTCAACGGTAAGATACATTGGAGGATATGGCTAGATGCCGCGATCAGTAGCGCATTTGAGTCCACAAACTTTCTTCATTGACTTGATGCCAATTTTCGTAGTTTTCCTATTATTCTTTTCATATTCTTATTGTTCTTCGTTATTTTTTATTGAGGTTGCCGCTAGGGACAGCAGCCAAAGCCACCGCACCCAGTGCGATGGGTAATGATTATTTGCACTGAACTTTTGTACAAATTGATGTTGGTTACGTTACGTTGAGTTCAGATGAACAACGACAACTGTCTTTGTTGATTTGGTAAGCTACAGTTCCCCAAAACTGTTGTTGGATTTGCACTGCACAGGTCGGACAGATGATCGTCATAGCATGTCCCGCTTTGCTGCTTCTCGTTGACGGCACAGAACTACGTCAGTAGATTAAGTGAAGTAGAAGCATCCTTCGAGCCTCGGGCTCCTCAGCTTCGGAGGATGATAGCTATAGAATGATTTGATTTCTAGAATGGCAATCTGAAGTTTGTCCATATAAACGTGATGAAATGCATAACTTATTTAAATCCTGAAACAAAATGAAACAAAAAAGTCTAGAATCTCAATTGTGTAAGTGAAATTTACTGTGTGTAATGAGGCTTTAGCAAAATTTAAGGGAAATTATGGACTGATGAACTTACTTCAATGGCAAGTTTGGCAACATCGAAATAAGATGGATGATTGCGCAGTCGGTCTTCTAAGCGTATTGTCTGTATGTAGGCGCGTAAAGTCCCCTTACGAAGGCAGTAGGAGTGGAAATCCAACTGATCATCTAGGATATTTCGGTAATGCTGAAGTCAAAAAGTGAGTTTTTAATAGCATCGTTACACTCATTGCATGAAAACAGTACTTGAGATAAAAACGGTCGGAATAAATTAAAGATGTACATTTATGACGAGACTGGAAGCGCGGATTCAATGGGTCGAAATAACGGGTAAAGTCTGAAAACTGGTGAAAAAATACGGTGATTTTCTGTTTGAAACCTTTGCATCAGTGAACTGACCTGTAAGTGTACTTTTTCATTTGAACCACTTTCACTGTCACGGATAAGCGAAGCGGATTGGGAACGCTAGGTGAAACGGTTGGCAAGCTTGAACCTGGTGAGGTTAGGTACTGCAGTAGACGGAACTTCAGCAAAAGTTGACCGGTAGTTGCAGGATTCGTAGATTTACGTGATGGCGGGAACTGTGATACTAATTAGGATCGGTCTTTTCTCCGTCCAGTTCAGCTCATTCAACCACTAACCTCGCACTTCTGTGCGCTTAATTTAGTTTCTGCCTGGCAGCATCATAAAGTCACGGACAAGAAGAACAGAAGCATAGAACGAGGAGCCGAAAACAAAGAAATAAACGGAAACCATAAAAAATAGACCTCATGCAACTACGCTACTGACCACAGCACCTATTCATGTAACTAAGTGTCCCCAACCAACTCAGAGGCGGTCTTCGATGCGAAAATCTGACACGCCCCATTTGGCCGATTTCACTGGCCAAGGTTTTTATACTCTTCTGCCATGATATGAACTCACAACCTCGGCCGATCTTCCAGCCACCACTTACCTCGAAGAACGGCGTACGCCGAGCAAGTTTCTACATGGGCATGCGCCCCAACCAGATTCAGTACTTGCTTCAGTGTCTCACCAGGGGGTTCCCAACACCCCACGCCTAAACTTTGCACTACTGATGCGATGCTCCCACCATATTTGAACAGAACTGCAAAGACGACGAAGCTCAAACACTGACGGTCTTCGTCTATCTTCTACCTCTAACGGCTACGTTTCTGAATGACAGCCGCCGCAGTGTACACTCGACCACTGACAGACAATCGGTGTCAAGCCGTTGCCATAGATGAATGAGCTTGGCAAAGGAAAGACGCACCTTTAATACACGCAACGACATTTCGTGTGATATCCGATAACCTGAAGTGATGTGCGTGCCCAGGTAACAAAACTTATGTACTTAAGTTAAGGCTTCTTCTCTCAAGACAAAGTTTGGTATAGCGCCAACCCAGTCCTCCAGCAGCATTTTACACTCTGAAAGTGCAAAATGCATCCCAAACTTTGCCGCACTGTTGTTCAGAACACTTAGAAAAACTAAAAACTTACTTGGATCTTTACTCACAAGAACAAGATCGTTGGCCTAAAAACGTTGGCGCCGCCTTTCTCATTCGAGGATAGAACTATCTCAAGAACCATTCCAACTACAAACTTGAGAAGAAAAGGTGACAAAGGTTAACCCTATCGAACACTACTCCTCGTGGTGAACATGGGTGAAGGATCACCGCATTCAAGTACTGAAAAACAGAAATAAATTTCTATGGCACACCGTTCGATGAGGTAGCGCCTGAGAATGGTGCGGTCGATTGAATCGAATGTCATTTTCAGATCATGGAATACAGAAATTGTGGGCCCACGGAATGTGTGTCTGTGCGCCCAAATTTGTTGAAGTGTAAACATGTGGTCGATACAACCTCGATCGGGTCCGAAACCGACTTGATTTTCACGCTTTCATCTTTCCCGAGCGTTGCATAATTGGCACAGAGTAACATTAGCGAGCAGTTTGGGTGCAATACTTACCAAACTAATTCCTGTGGTTCTCACAAAAGGACCATTCCCCTTTCTCTTTCAAATCGGTACAATCACTGATTCACATTCTATGAAAATCTATTTAATTTCCCAGATTAATCTCATACCAATCCGATACAAAATCCCCGTCTTCATCCTTGAAAAGGAAGGGACAACCTACCTGGTACAGCAGCCTTGTATCTTTTAAATAACTTCTATTCTGTTCTGTCCAGACAACCATTACCCATCGCACTGTTTGCGGTGACTTTGGCTGCTGTCCCTAGCGGCAACCTCAATAAAAAATAACGAAGAACAATAAGAATATGAAAAGAATAATAGGAAAACTACGAAAATTGGCATCAAGTCAATGAAGAAAGTTTGTGGACTCAAATGCGCTACTGATCGCGGCATCTAGCCATATCCTCCAATGTATCTTACCGTTGAGTGTGAGGGTCTCTTAGACCCCACCCAGAAAGTCTAACACGTTCCACATGGCCAAGTCCACTAGTTAGGCCTTTCACACATTTCTTCCATGTCATCTTCCAACGGTTACTCGCTTCAGCAAACATTAGCACGCCAAAGAATCCTGTCAGGGGACATGCGTAACACATGTCCTAACCATCTTAGCCTGATAAACTTGAGTGTTTCATCTAATGGTTTGATCCTTGAACCTAAGACTTTCCGCCGAACCTGGGCATTGCTCAAACGGTGTTCCCACCAGATTCGAGCAATACTACGAAGGCATCGGCGTTCAAACACCGACAATCTTCCTATGTCCTACACCCGTAGTTGGCATGTCTCCGAACCATACAAAAGCACGGGTCTGGCTGCTGCAGCGTACGCTCGGCCTGTGATAGGTAAACGGATGTCACGTCGACGCCACAGATAACTCAGGTTGGCCAATGCCAAACTAGTCTTTTGTATATGCAGGAACACTTTATCCGATATCCAACCTCCGGGTGAGATGCAGCTCCTCAGATACCGGAACTTGTCTCTCTGGTTTGCGGTCTCCCCAAGCACTGAAAAGTTTGGTGTTGTACCAACCGAGTCTTGCAACAGCATGTTGCACTCTGAAGGTGCAAAACGCACTCCACCCATTGCTATGCAATTCGTCAAGCCGTCTAAAAAAGCTTTCAACCTATCTGGAATTGTGTCGTCAGCATACTTAAGGTCTGATATATATATATATATATATATATATATATATATATATATATATATATATATATATATATATATATATATATATATATATATATATCGCCCTAATAACCTCTATTTCTTATGGAGGAGTGATATCCCTCTGCGTTGTTTCTCTTATAGGTAATATCGGAAAGCTCATGGTGAGTGCGGATCCGCTGAACTGCTCCGCCGAGCGCTCTACAGTAAATTAGTGGGTCACCGGATACCTTGTTTACGTTATTTACACCTGGCTTCCGCGGACGATAATGATTGTGGCCATCATCAACAGTCGTAGCCACTTCCACTCCACTAATGCTCACGGTCATTTCTCAAACTCTTAGTCAGATGGTTCAGGAATCTGAGCACCTTACCGGATGTGAAACCCGGAGGGACAGATTTGCTAGCACCTAACAGAGCAAATAATGTCGAAGATATCCATCGCTTGTTAGGCCTCTTCATCGTACAGCGTTCAACAGCACGACGAGCCCCACTGACCACTGCCTCTTTCATTATCTTGCACGTAGCAATAGAAAGAATGAATATACAAGGTGGACAGGAGTGGACCTACAGAAGAGAGAAGGAAAGAAGGCCGTAATAGCCAGCATACGGAACTGTCTTGTGTTATTGGAAGAAGCGTAGAAGGCTTCCTGGATCTACCACTAGTGATTAATTAGGTCCTGATCATCTGGCTGCGTTGATAATCCCGTAGACAACTCTGCCTGGGAATCTGATTGTTCATTATCACCAAAAGCTGTTGTGTAGGACGAGTGGCTCTATTGCTGATACGACTACGGAGGAGACGGAAACAAGCGAGCGTGTTCTGCGTCAACAGACGCGGGCCAGAATAAACAAAAGTCCTCGACTGATCCACGCCAGTGGCAACCTATGACAAACTGTTAACGAGTCCAACGTTGTGAATGCGTGAGATGCCATGTAAATCCATACCACTTTTTCTGGTAGATCGTACTGACCAGATACGATCGCTATTTTCGGCTCGACTGGCTGGTATGGTAAATGAGCTTCCGTGATGTTTTCTGCAAGCTTTGGAGCAGTTGAGACAAATCCCACATCTGATTCGTCCTTGGTCTCAGCGGAGCTGCAGTCAGTGGACGCATATAGACACGACGAACAAGCACTGATGTTCTCGTCTAGTGCAGCTGACCCGCACAGAAACATTCAACTAAACTGTACACAAACGACCGCTGACTGGAATCCAGTCCAGCATCGCACGCTTAGCTCTCGTGTTCAAAGCGATCCCGACGCCGGCCTAACCACGAGAACTAGACATCGGGTCACCTGACATGCGATCAGTGAAACGATAAGCCGGTACAAAGTACGGAGGCGTGAAGCCATACAAAAACGCGAAACAAAAATAAATTTTGAGATTGACAAAGAAAACCTCTGTGAAGTTCGAACAATGTCACATAACCATCACAGGGCACAAATTTGAGATAACAATTTGATAGACACGGTGCCATGTCATGGTTTGGCTTCCACGTTGTCATTTGCGGAGGCTGTAGTAGACGCACGGTCATTTGGGAGCACTTCGAGGCGCTTAGGACGAGTAGCCATCCCGGAGCCTGAGACACCCACGCTAGCCCATACTGAGACTGTTCTCATTAAGTTTCATCGACTGTACGTGGAAGTCGTAGAAGAAAAGGCAGTGTCGGATTGTCGTTTGTGCAAACTAAACGAAATTTCTGAACGTCGTAGTTGACCTTAGAACAGTCGTTGATATATTATAAATAATACATTTTTATCAAAAAGTGGTCTCCATTAGACTTATCCTAAGCTTATGTGCATACACCATATCCATAAGCCTACTGAATCACCAAAGAAACCACAATAATGACCCCAATACTTTGAATGGATAACCACATAAAAGCCACATGCGGTAACAACACAAGCGAGGAGTATTGCGTACCACACAATAACGGCAGCTACGAGAGTTCCCTATTGACATTTACCAGACGTAATCTTCGAGAATCCAATGAGAAAGCACGAAGTCTTTCAACAAAAAAGCAATCATCTAAGTCATAGCTATCGATGGAATGACACGTCAATGAAGCAACTATAACAGCAATGGAGATCAATTGGAAACTTACTTGCTCAACTTCGTGGCAAAGTTTCAGCGACTCTCCATATTTCCCCATGTCCCGATAAGTGCGTGCGTTCTCCGTAAGGAACCACATACACTGCATTTCTGAAAGGTAGTCCGCGGCTGACACAGTTTCCTACGGCCAATATAAAAAGAAGAACAAACAAACCCTTGTAAATTTTGATGCCATAGCCAAAGCATCATCCTGACGATGCGCTTCAACCATGAACCTTGTACAACGTGCATTGATATAACGATCAGCCGTATCAAGTGACTGTGCCTCCTCCATCCATCGACTGGCAGTGATAACGTCACCCGCACTGTAATATATGTCGGCCTTGAGTACGTAGAAATCGACTAAAGTAGGAGTCTTCTCCAACTGGTCATCAACCACATCTAGAGCTTCCTGTACAAAGTTAAACGGAACGATAGAAAATACCTTGTAACATTTGTGGAAATTAAGGTACTGAGCTATGAAGTAGCTCAACCATATTGCTGTTGACGGTGGTTCTGGCGAACTGTGTGGTCCATCAAACGTGTGAAAAGAGGCCATATTTTTCCGATACATAGATAGCAACTCGTCAAGGATAGATAACTTCCCCTTGTCTTTCCATAGTTCGCTCAGGAGAATAAAAAGAGGAGGGGCACCCTTCTGAAGGTAATGACGAAGATAGCCATCTAGTTGCTTCTTGAATACCTCGCCTGGAAATATTAGGGAATGAAAGCTTTGTGAAATACCTGAACAAAATCCCAGTATTAATCTCTTAGCAAGTCTAGATCGCGGGTACTTCTCAATGACGGACTCAAAAACTTTCTTTCGGATTTCATTGCCGGCAGCAGACTGATTGTCAGCACCATGAGCGCGACACAGGATATCAAAATAAAGCTCATTCTCAGGATTTCTGTCAATAAGACCCCATGCGCATTCCACAGCAGACTCCATTTGACCCATGTCGAGATATATCTCAGCTGCGAAATTTGGTCATTATGAACTACATTACCTTTCGTTTCTAAAAGTGACGCAACATCAACAACTTCTTTTGACATGTCCACGAGCAGCTTAAGAGCTTCTTCGTGTTTCTTGTTCTCGAGCAAGATCATAGCTTGATACAAAATAAGCTCGCTATTTTCATAGCTTGTGGAAACTTCTCCTTGACCTTTACGAAATTCGTTCAGCACTGTAAGTGCGGTATCGTAATTCTCCAACAAATGGTGAATCAAAGCATATCCGACCCATGAAGCCCGCTGGCTGGGACGAAGCATGAGCAATTTATAGCGAGTGTCCTATTATTGCATTGTTGATACAAAAACAGTTACTTTGCATCCTTCATAGTTCCTCAGCTGCATCTGAAGAACTGAAAGATCACGCAGTACTTGCAGATTATCGGGATCCAAGCGAAGCGCCTGTAAGTAGCATTTTATTGCTTCGTCGTACTTTCTGTCTGACTTCTGCACCAGGCCATAAATGTGCCAGCCTTGAAACTAAGACTGAATGAAGCAGAACTTACATACAAAACTAGATATATTCGCCTTGAGTCCCCTTTTTACGTATTCCTGAGCCTCTTCTTTTTTCCCCAGACAACTCAAAAGAATCCCCTTCATGGCGAGGGTTTCTTGATCAGTAATCAGAGAGAAGATGGAGACCTACCCCCATGCTCCGAAAATTTAGGGTTCGACAGAATCTGTTTTGCACATTTTAGTCCATTTTTGTACTGTTTTTGGTCATAGTATTTCTGATGAAGGGAAATGGAAAATTACAGAATTCGGATGAAAAGGCACAGTATTTCTCATATTCCAAGAAATCACTTACTACAACCCTCTTGAATATGGACAGTTCTTTGGGTGGTAAGGAGTTAGCCGATAGTTGCTTCGACATCACTGACAATCACGCGCACAAACGAAAGCAACTTCAAAAAGCGAGCGTCCTCTAGTGCATTTCAGGTCAGGTCACTGGGCCCGAGGCCCGGGTCAGTAGGTCAGTCCAGATTCGTACACCAGCTAGCGTCAGTTGATTCTCACAGGGCTACGCCTTCAGTCAGTCAGTCAGTCTTCAGTCTTCAGGTAAAGAGCAGTGGGAAGTCATCCCGTATGAGCCCCATCACATCTTACTCTATTGACTCGGCTGGATATCGGTGCTCCGCCAATAAACCTTCAGGGTCTGGTCCAATTTCCTCTTGAATAGTGTCTCGGTTTCCTCTTCCACCACTTCGGTCGGTAGAGCTTTCCAGAGATTGGTCACCCTCCTTGACAATCGATAGATGGCCGGTAAGCCGGTGGAATGCACCTTACGAAGCGTCAGGGTGTGTCCTCCGTTACGATCATTATTCCTGAGCGGGAATTCCGCCTGTAGTTCCCGGCCCAGCTCACCGCGGATTATGCGCCTGGCATAGATGAGGTCGCCTCGAAGCCGTCGATAGGCAATGGGAAACGACTCGGTGACTTTTAGGCGTTCCTCATAGCTGAACTGCGGTACACCAGCGGTGCGGTCGTCTCCCTCGGTGAGTGTAGCTGTTTTTGAAATTTTTAGAACACACAGCTCGTCCTCCTCCATTTAAGTTTATCTTTATCTGTGCTGACTGGATCCTGAATAATGTCAATGCCCCACACCATTGATATAACCGCTTGCTCAGATGAGGCTACTTTCCCCATGAGGCAGTGCGATTCCCCCTCCGTGGCCAATGCCTCACTCCTCAATCCGGACGAAACGGTCCTTCATAATGCGCTGGCAACGGATGCACTAAAATGTGCAGTCCAAAGTCAGGCTGCAGAGATAGCCGAGTTAAGGGCCACCGTCCACACCCTTAAGGATGAGCTGTCCAGCCTGAGGAGTTTGGTAATCAAATCCCTCCCGGTGTCCCAGGCAGCCGATCAGGTTTGTAGAGTTTCTGAGCAGCAAATTCTTGACGCCGCCAAGATTTTACAAGATACCGAGAATTGCTCCAAGCGAGTCATCCTTTGGGGCCGCTTCCTCAGTTCAGATCACCCTCATGACACCTACGCCCAGGTGTTTAACCGCCTTAAGCTCCCTTTCCCACTTAAAGGTCGGTCCACTTGGTTGGTAACCAAACGCACCAACCGGGTTCACGGTATTCTCATTGTAATGGGTTCCACAGATGCAGCCAAACGAATTGTTTCCTTGGCCGCAAAGCTCAAGGAAGAAATTAAAGGGCTCAAGGGCGTATCCATTGATAAGCCACTTCATCTGAGGCTCCGCAGTGAGAAGGCTAAGCCAAAAATTCCACAAAAAGCTGATCCTAAGCTCAGAGTGCTGCCAGTTGTCCAGGTAACTCGCCTTGAGGACCGAGCTGCATGCCCACCATCCCTCGCTTCCCTACTGACACCATTTCCCATCGCCGAAAGTACTCCCAGTAGTAGGCCTAGTGCCACTAAACATCTGTCGCCTACGAAAAGCATTCCAGGCCCCATCATAGCCAACAAGACTGTTTCAACGGACGAGACTCACTCATCCTTGAGCCTAGACATGAACCTGCAATCTGTTTCTACTGAAAGAAGCAGTGAGGAGGTTAAAGCACCAGATAATATATCTGGTGCTGTCATGAAAAATAAGCTCTTCAACAAGAGAACTCAGAATAGGGCATCAAGCAGTGCACAGAAGGGCAAACCACGAAAGGCAGCCCACCCTTTTCGGAGACCGAAGGATGTAGGCCGTCCACCTGGATTGATACCCCCCAGGTTACTAGACATCAAAACCTACCGGTCCCCCCAGCAGTCTGCTTACCCTCTAGCCCCCCAATATCTTCAGCCCCCGACTCTCCCAGGACCTTTCCATCCTCAAATCCCCCTCTTTCCCCCTCCTCAAACCCAAAACCAGCTGCCTCTGGCGATTCTGCAACAACTCCTGAGCATGTGCTCAAGTGTTTTTACAGCAATTGCCTGAGTGTGTTGAATAAGATCCCGGAGCTTCGGCAGCTTGCAGTGGATAAGGAGCCTCAGATCATAGCCCTCACAGAAACCTGGCTCACCCCTGACATACTTGATGCCGAAATATCCATTCCGGGATACTTAACAGTAAGGCGGGACTCCAGTAGAGGTCGTGCCGGCGGGGTAATCATATACTACGATAATTCGATCCCTCCTCCCACCTTACTGACAACACCAACCTTTTCATGTATTGATTGTCTGTGGGTTGTGTTTAACCTCTCTAGGACAGATATCCTATTGCTCGGTGTTGTCTACCGTCCTCCCGCACGCAATTCAACTGACAGCATAGGTCTCATAGACTTATTAGGCTCCCTGAAAAGCTATACAGACTTCACCCATCTGTTAATCACTGGTGACTTCAACTCTCCCAGTACAAACTGGCAAAGAGCTGATGCCCCGGATATCACTTTCGGTAAACCCCTCCTTGATCTCGTACTGAAAAACTCATGGGTGCAGAACGTAAGAGATCCGACTAGATATCGCACAGGCCACGCCCCGTCCCTACTAGACCTGGTCATCACCAATGATCGGTTCCTAATAGATGTGGTGCATTACTTGCCGCCCCTCGGCAAAAGTGATCACATTCTCATTGGATTCGATTATATCGTGAAATGGCCTCCTCTTCCGTCAGAAACTAAGATTTTGAGATCCTTCAAAAGGACCGACTTTGACCAAGTCTGTGCATTTCTTCGCTCCCAGCTAAATTTAACTAACCCAGGTAACTCTGTGGATGAAATGGCAGAGAATCTCAGAGAGTTAATCTCCTTAGCTGATATGCTTTTTGTCCCCAGAATTCGTCGCCCACAGACCGCTAAGCGACCACTCCCTCGCCCCATTAGGCGCATTCTAGACGAACGCGCACGCCTCTTTGCTAGATATAAAGCCACAGGCCTTGCCCGTGATGCAGAAGACTTCAGGATCATAAGGAACATATGCAAAGACAAGATTAGGTCCTATCAGAATGCAGTCCAACGATCTGTACTTGATCGAGCACGGACCAATAAGGCATTTTTCTTTCAGTACATGCGCCGTCTAAGGGGCACAGCTCCGACGCCATTAGCTCTCAAAGATAGTGCCGGATCTCCAATCACTTCCCCTAGCCAAGTAGCCGAGGCATTCAGCTCCTACTTCCGTACAATTTTTAGCTCCTTTCCCATATCATCCCACCCTACTATGCACCCGTTATCTCTGACCACTACCCTTAACCGCGTAACTATTCCCATTGGTGCAGTCGCAAAAGGTTTCCGACGGCTCAACCAATATTGCTCCATGGGTCCTGACCTAATCCATCCCCGTATTCTCAAGGAAGCCGCGGATACATTAGCTGCTCCTTATGCCTCGCTTTTTCAGCGATGTGTTGACGATGGAGTTTTCCCCCGTAACTGGAAAAAAGCAGTGATCGCACCCATCTATAAGAAGGGTAGTAGACACCTTGCTTCTAGCTACAGACCCATAAGCCTCACTAGCATCCCTAGCAAAATTTTTGAGGGAATTCTTAAGAGTGAGATTCTTTCCCATCTTCATAGAAATAAGATCCTCTCCCCGTCCCAACATGGGTTTCTTCCTGGCAGGTCATGCATCACCAATATGCTTACTGTCATGGATAGTCTAACGAAAGCCTATGATGATGGCCAGCTCTCACACGCTGTATTCATCGATTTTGCTAAGGCCTTCGATAAGGTCCCACATGCCCCTCTTCTTTATAAGCTGCAGACGTACGGGATCACAGGCTCCATGTTGGCCATCCTACGTAGCTTCCTTACCGACCGCACCTTTGTGGTTAAAGTCGGGAATGTTTTGTCTCAACCCTCCCCAGTAACAACTGGGGTCCCCCAAGGGTCGGTCTTAGGTCCTCTTCTTTTCCTGATCTATATAAACGATCTACCGACAGCCCTTCCTGCGAACATTGCCATGTACGCAGATGATGTAACCCTCTGGAGTTCAAGCGTTGAAGACCTGCAAATTGCAGTTTATGAAACAAAACGCTGGTCCGAGGATTGGAACCTCCCAGTTAATGATGACAAATGCGTGAGCATGTCTTTCGGCAGAGAGACTGGTCACACGTTTTCCATTAATGGAGCAGCCACTCTGCCAAGGGTTGACCGACACAAGGTGCTCGGTTTCTGGCTAGATTGTAACTTATCCTTCTCTCATCATCACGAACTTGCGAGCAAGTCTGCCTTTCGAGTTCTAAACATGATTCGAAGGTCCTTCCCGCGCATATTTAAGGATGATTTCCCCATAATTTTCGGCACTTATATCCGACCTCTGCTGGAGTACGGTAGTCAGATAGTGCACTCTGGTCTTGTCCGAGACCGTGAGATCCTAGAAAGGGTTCAGCGGGCCTCCACCAAGGCAGTAAGTGGTCTATCCCATCTACCTTATCCCGTCCGCCTCTCACTCCTCAACCTCTATCCCCTTGACGTAAGACGCGTAAGAGGTGATCTGTTTTTGATGTTTCACCTTTTTGAAACAGGTCAAAGCGATTACTTCTTCTCCGTCTGTCCAGCCTCCTCTCTCCGTGGTCACAGCAGGAAAGTTTTCAAACCGAGGCCACGCACTTCACTAAGGATTAACTTTTTTAGCTATAGGGTTATTACCATGTGGAATGCACTTCCGGAAGATATTGTTCTGTCGCAGGACAAAACTATCTTCAAGAAAAAGCTAGACATCTACCTGGGTCTCTCCCAATAATTCCCTTTGTCAAAAAAAACAAACAAAATAGTTGTCTTTTATCGCATATATGTTCATGAATGCCGCACCCCCACTCAGCTTAAGGCACTGTCCACAGTGTGACACTGAATGAGGTTATATGTATCTTGTTTTCGCTGCCACCCCCGCCCCCCCCCGCTTCTTTTTACTCTCGTTTCAGCTCGGTGAATCCGACAGAAGATCAAAGATTTCCTAAAGAACCGGGACAATTGGGCTTAAAGCCTCGAACCCGTGTAGTACTTCAAGACTTCAAGACAACCCACGCAGTCCGGCCACGAGGCGTGTGGCAGCACGTTGCACCCGTTCCGGTTTGGCTACTTCCGCCGCCGTGCACGGGTAGACAGTCGGACCGCCATATTCCAAACGAGGACGTACATGTGAGACATAAAGCAGTCGGAAAGTGTCCCGGGGTAGAGGCCCAAATGAACGGCGGATGGGACCAAGTATCTTCCACGCTGAGGCGCACGCTCTCTCAGTGTGTGCTCTTGTCTTCAGATTGTTGGTGACAACAACTCCGACGTCCTTTTCCTCCTGCGTGTGACGGAATACGATACTCCTAAAGCAGTGTTTTTTTTTTGTTTCATTCTCCTTTCCTTTTAATCTCGGATTTGCGGAAGAACAAGGTTAGGATTATATTCTCTGTTAGGGGCTCAGCCGCTCCACGCTTACGAAGCAGTGATGAACCGGCACACAAAAAACTGTGCTCTTACTTTCCTCAGAGCTCTTGGTTCTACCGGCTTGTCCTCGTGGCCCCTTAATCGGGATTCCATAGTTATCGCTACAATAGGCCTTGCTGGAATGGAAAGCACCTTAATCACCTCGAAGACTTCCATGAGCTTGCTTCCAAGCTCTTCGCTCATTGATAGGAACAAGTCCAGCGCCGTGAGTCTCTCTGTATACGGCTTGTTCCCGAATCCATCTACCATTCTTGTGGAACGAAGCCGAAATTTTTTCAGTACTGCAGCGTCTCACACTAGAGCAGGAGCCCATGCTTGGGCACAATATACGAGATGTGGCTTGACCATTGTTTTGCGGTGTGGCAGTAGCACAAGAGCCTCTCCGGACGCAAATGTGCTCACTAGATGGTAGAACGCTAGTTTTTTCCTGGCCGCTGCGGCCAAGCAATACTCAGGTGGTAGGAAGCAGATCGCTATCCGGACTCCAAGGTCCGTGACGGCTGTGGCCTGTTTTAACATTTTTGGCTCACTCGGGTTTGTGTATTTTAGATCCTCATCGGCATCCTGAGTCAGGTGTCTGCACTTCCCCCCATTTAGTGGCAACTGCCTCCGGGTAGTCCAAGTTTGAACCCTATTTAGGTCCTCTTTAGCGTATGAGGTACCTGCTTCAGGTTGTCTGCAAAGAGGTAGTCTGCTTTATGCACACTATTTTTTAGGTCGGTTGCGCATATCGCGAATAGAATCTGGCCCAGCACTGATCACTTTGGGACCATACTTATGGTCCTTACCCCTATGGATCTGCTGTCCTCTACCCATACGTAATGCCCCTTTGTAGCGTTCACAGTGCCCGAACTCATAGGACTGCTTGAAATCGTTCCCACCCGGAACCACGAAGACCAAAGTAGCAAGAACACCAAGGCCGCGGAATATCGTGGTAATTGTATTTCAGAAGTGGTCTGTATGAATATGTCAGACCACCGAAAGTTATCGGTAGGTTACATGTCAACCAGCCACAGGGAGTATGGACGTTCAAGTAGCAGACCCCTACCCCTTCTCTCCTGTCCATTCTGGCCATTACTTCATCAAGGAACGAAAGCAGGTCTGATAAAAGGTCTATATTTTTGACAAATCCCCATCGTTGCTGGAGATGGCCATATATTCAACCAAGCGGCTGGTCACTCGGTCCCTAATCAGCCCTTTCAGTATTTTAGGGGCACGTGTATTTATCTGACCAGCCTGCACTTTTGCCCCCCCACGTCCTTCTCAACACCTTCTTGTATAGCAGCGACTTCAGCTGTCGGCCAGTCTCCTGGTAGTTGTGCATCCGAAAAGGACCCAGTGTGCACGTAAGCCAATGGTGCCGCTAAAACGCGGGCTAGGGGCTTAGAACGGCTGCTTGGACGTCATTTGGTCCGGCTACCCTGCACAGGTTTGGCCCGATGGGGGAACTTTGAACATCGTCAGGAGAGGTTGAAATCGGCTGCACCGCCAGCCCTTTGCATGTAATAATAACAGTAATAGTTTATTTCCAATAACACCGAATCATGCTGCTATGAAGTACCAAACGGCACAATTGAGAGCGGAATCCGAGTTCCAAGAGGGTATATAGCTATGTGCCCCCTATAGAGTATCGGGCAGAACGCCTCGGTTACTCTTTATGGTAAATCCCGGCAAATTTCAGCTCAAGGCCGGGTGGTCAAGCTGGAGGAGTCCATGCGGGGCTGGTCGGAAATAGTAGAAATAGTAGACTTACTCACAAATATTACAAAAGGGTGACTGCACGACGGACCTAGGTCGGCTATGGATAACTACAGGCCAATGAGCCTAACTAGTATCTCACGTAAAGTTCCTGAGAAGATCACCCTTGCCCACATCTGTCAGCACTTGATGGAGCACTCCATGCCAAGTCCGGCCCGGCATGGATTCCTGAAAAATAGACCTTGTCCGACCAATCTCTCGCGCTTTCTAAATGAAGTAACTTGGCGACTGGACGGAGGCAAACGAGTTGAGGTACGTTACCTCGACTTTAGTAAGGCTTTCGACTTCGTTATTCATCGTCTTTTGCTATGTAAGGTGGAGACCTTCGGTACAGGTGGGCCACTATGTAGGTGGCTGGCGGACTTCCCCTCCCACAGGACATATTACGTCAAAGTAGGGGACAGGTTCCCCAGTTTGGGGTATGTCACCATTGGTGTACCTGGGGGTCTGTCCTAGGCTCGGTGCTATTCTTGTTGTTCATTACTGGCCTAGCATCAGCCCTTGAATCACCTAGCTTTATTTTTGCGGATGATGTGATGATTGTTGGATCTGAAGGTAGGGTGGACTAAGCAGGGATATAGGTGCCGTCATAGAGTGAGCGTACAGATGGGACCTACTCCTGAATCCTGGAAAATGCAATTTGTTCTTAAGGCCAAAGAAAAGCCTAATTGTCGCTCATGACCGAGGGCTGTTCACCATGGAAGCAGTCAGTAGGGTTTATGACCTCGGAGTCATCATGAACATTGACTTTAAATGGTCAGACCAGTGCAACGCCGCTGCAAAAAAGCTCGTGGCAAGCTCCTTAGACAGCTATCGGCGTTGTCTTGTCCGTAGCCGGAAATAATCATACCTATTTACACGGCTATATTACGACCTCGTGTGGTGATTCAGCAGCTGTCACACGTGATACAGCCGGGCAGAGCTTCGAAGCCACGCTCACGGATAAACCTCAACCAGTGGGGATCGCCGCGGACAACTCCGACAAAAGCTCCCTGTGATTGGTCATCTTTGAGTCTACCAATTACGTTCTCTGGTTAAACATATATATACGAACCCACTCTGCAATACAACTACCGTACTATTTCGCGGCCTTGGTCTTCTTTCTACTTCCATTTTTCGCAGTTCTTTGTGGGCGGCATTTTCGATACGGACTATCAATTCAGTTCATGACGACTGTTACTCCTCACTTAGAGTGTAGCGTGCGGGTTTGTTCACCCTTCTACAAAAAGGACGCCACCCGCTTAGAAAAACTCAGCATCTCGCTACGCGAATGGTTGAAGGTCAAGGGGTAAGACGTACGAGCAAAGACCCTGTGGTCCGAATCTTTTCTCTTTGGAAAGGAGACTTGGAGGGGGTCCTGTAGAAACGTTCAAGGTAATGAAGGACTTTCTGGCCCTAGACCGGATGGTCTATTCCGAAGGGCTTTATATTCCAGAACTAGTGGACACGAGAAGAAGCTGACTAAAGTTCGAGCTAGGTTGATGGCTTGATGGCACTTCTTCAGCAACAGGGTAGTGATCAGTTGGAACGGTCTGCCTGGTGGAATGATAGATCTGCGGACCGTCCAGTCCTTCAAAGGTGCCCTAGGTTGCAAGTGGTACGGAATATTTCCTCATAGTGAGCTCTGAGTATGTTCACTAGATTGATGACGAGTAGCACTATGGTCTTTCTGAAGTATGTTTTAATCGACTTTTTCGTTTATTGCATACTGTCTCGTTGAACGCACAAGACGAATGATGTCTCTCGCAGCTGATGTGCGATGAGGCTTCCCTTTTTCCTTCTATTTTCAGCTGGTATTCGAAGAAAAAGGGTTCACGGTGCTGGATGCCTACCTAGTGTGCATACCATCAAAGGAATTCTGGACGCTCGATTGGCTGTGGTCATTATCTATCCTGTGAAAAGTGAGCTGGACTGAAAATATGCGACTTTCAGCGGCCGGGTGTCGCCTGATTCAGCCAGTTACCCAAGGAGGGCACATCTGGAGAAGGGTTGCAAAAGGGATTGTGGAAGAAGTGGCCTGATGGAAAAAGGCAATCTTTGAGCTGATTGTTTACTAGCAGAAAAGTGGAATATAATGCTTCAACATGGAAATGCGACTTGAGTGATGGATAAACGCTTGGTGCATACCTACGACAGTGGCTGAGACACAGCCCTCAGAAAAGATGATGGTGTATTTGTGAGATAAAATGCTATTTATTGATGTTCTTTATAAAAGTGGATCGCCTGAAAACGACAAAACAAAAAGCTGCGGTACAGCTGCCTCTCGAATATGCTTTCGTGGTGGGGGGGGGGTGGTGGACATGAAGCCTTGCGAGACGAGGATATCGCAGTGCAACAGCCCTAAGCGGGCGAACAGTGGGCTGATAAAGAGAGTGAACTGTCTCAAAATCATTGATTCTTAGTTTACTCTAGAGGCAATTAGTTCGTAGCGGAATACGCTGTTTGAAGACTGTGGTGGGGAATTGACGGGCAACAATTATTTTGTCCATTTTTGAATACACCTGTGAAAGAGATTAAATGGGGGCAAGTTTTATTCCGGGAAACGGTTAAGTTTCCGAGTGGGATTGGCGAGTAGTTTGGCATGAAACATTGAGAACGTGGACCATGAACGATGGGCCGAGAATGGTAACGGTTTTTGAGTGTGCAATAATTACACCCCGAGGAAAGTAAACTCAACCTTGAGTAAAAAGCGGTAAGCTATATTGGCGAAGTTGGAAGCATCTACGATTGACAATCGATGATAACTAGAGGAGATTGCGGCATGTTTGCACCACTTAGGGTGCATGAATTTTGCTTTTTAATCCGCAACCGGGACCAGTGAGTAAGGCCGACCTCGCGCCGGACACCCAGCCTGAAAACCACTTCTAGTGGCAGGGAGTGCGACCCGCCAACCTAGCTGCGGCGGCAAGCCGTTGCAGACATCCTGCAACACCGATGTTTGCTTGCCAGAGCGATAGATCTGGAAGCCCTCAGAACCGGCGGGATTTACACTAGTGATGTGGACGTGATCACAGCCATAGCAGTCGAATAGCCCAGGAGCTTGCCACCAGGTTGCGAGGGATCCTGGAAAGCAAGGTCAACGAGGGGGTGGCGCAATGACGGGCGGGTATCAAATTTTCATCCGGAAGTGTGGACCAGATGTTTTGCCGGTGCTGCCTGCGGATCTTTCCAGGCGATCAAAGGGAAGATGGGCATCATTGGTTGTCTGGAAAAATGAAAATGGAGAAAGGTAATCTGGGATGCTCCCAGCTGACGATTAATAGCCAGTGGTAAGAAGCTACATCCAACCAGTTAAACTATGAAGCTACCTTGGAGAGAATGATGGCTACGAGCGGTTGAGAGTGGACAGATATTAAAAAATAATGGCCACAACTATGAGAAGGGTAAAAGTGAGTTGGCAATGAATGGTGGCCGCCGGAATAGGCTTCTGGGTTGGAATTTCTGGGCTAACTAAGAGGAAGGAAATGGGGCCGGCCCGGACCGCTTACAGCTAGTTCAGTATGACGTGGACAAGGAAAAATGATTGTGACTGGGTTTCCTCCAACTGAGAAACTGGTACATGGGATGGGCAAGAAGGAAGCTCTAGGCCCAGGAGTACAGTGGGCGTATTGAGTGAATGTCATCTAGGTGGAAGACTACTATAATCATAGTTAATTTCAGGGACACCCGAGGTATGCCTTAGGCAAGATCAATTTTTTTACAAGAAACAAAATGGACAGACAAATTTCATGAAAAAATTAGAAATACTCAAGACAAACGAACTGTAGGAAGAACTTGAGGGGAGATGCGAGGGAGATAATTGTATGCGTACCAAGGAATATTGGAGGGGATTTAGGTGAATCCGTGGTTGGATTCAAATAGGCACCCGGCGAACTTGAAAGCAGGGCCGAACGGAGGAGCTGGCTGGGCCAAGCGGAGGAGATCGGGACCTGGGTGTTTTACCTGAGGAGGACTTAAAACCGGCATGAGAAACTATGGTAACGAGAAACGATGAAGAAAATAACGAAAAGAGAGGGGGAGATAGGGATAATAAAAAATGGAGTTGTTTGGCTGGGGATTAGATTCAGGTTTTCCCCTAGGGCTCCAGCCTTAGCCGTATTACCTGAGGAATGGTTTCCTTCTCTGTCTGTGGAGCAATCTACAGCTACGCGCAGGGCTGTTTTGATTGAGAGTGGTTGTAGTAAGCCTTGGGTGTCGTTTGACCTTTTTAACCACAGCAACCCTATACGATAGTCCACACTGTTTTTGGGCTCTAAAGGCTGCTTCACGCCCCCTTTTGAACCAGACATCTGCTGGCATTGAGCCCATGCTCAGCTCTGCTCCCTGGTGGCCCTGCGGGCTCACTACCGTACCTTCCTCTTCCCGCTTATTCGGCACGGGAGCGAAGTGCCCGGTGAGCAGCATCAAATTGTCTCTGAGCGCAGTCCATTCTTTCTCCACTTTTTCACGCCGGGCTTCCCATGTAAGTGGCTGGGCCGTGATAACAAGGTCCAGTACATCAAGGCTGTCAAAGCGCCTGAGTATCTTATGAGGTACCCCGCCGTTAGCTGACAAATAGTTGAGACGGATCACTTTGTGGGTACTTCTATCTAGGGGCGCAGGGACCTGCAGCATTTCAAAGCAGCCGGAATGCTTCGTTATGACCAGTTCCAGTAGCCTCGAGGCCTGGCCTCCCCTCCATCTATTTCTTTGAAGTACGTGTTAAACAGAGTTTTTTCCTTATCCTAAACCAACTCACTGTGTAGGGGATCTTCCTCGGGGAGCTTTAAGTTTCACCCAGTCTATGTCAGGGTATTTGCAATCCTCAGGAATCGTGACTTCATTCGCTCTGGCTACAGGACCGCGAAGGTAGGTCAGCAGTACCTGGTTTCCCAAGGAGACAGAAGAAAGGCACCGGTAGACATTTACCACTGGGCTTTCTGATTGGCGTGGTTTTAGATCAGAACATAGGGCCAGTGCTTTTGGTGTTGACAAGCTTTCCCAGCTATCTGTTTGATTTCGTCCGATACTATAAGCATCGCTCCACCGCCAACCCTGCCATCCACTCTACCAGCTTGTTGTGGGCATCAACCGAAGGGACAAAGTAGGCCGACTTCGTGGCTTCCTTCAAACCATGTTTAATTGACGAGGATACAGTCTAGTTTGGCTGCGACCGCTGCCACTTCATGCCATCTGTCTACGATACTGCATGCACTAGTGTAGACCACAGCAGGGCTACCTACCCTTCGTTGTACATTACAATTCGGCCGGTATGGCACCCGGAAACTAATTCCGAGAGCTTGTCATGCTTTTTTGTCGAGTTGGGTGACTGGTTGGTGCCTTTGGCTGGTATTTGACAAAGATTTAGAGGGACGGGAGCTTTGTACCCTTTAGGTGGGATGTGAAAGTTCTCAATGCTAACACTTGGTGAGCAATGTTTTACAGATTCGACTGCCTCCTCCGCATTTCGCATGCGCCGAGTGGCCATATTATCCTGCAGTACTGTGAACCTTCCCCTGGTTTCCGTCCTCACTAGCTCCGCCGAGGCCTAGAGGCTGAGAGGCTCTCTAGGGCTATGAACTCCACGAAAGTCGTCGTGGGAGGTCGTTTCTTGCCCCGTCAGCTCACCCCGGTCAGATCGGATCGGATCAGATAACAGGATATGGAGGCTTGAGTCAAACGTGTATCTAGTCTGTTGCATCCGAGGCTTCAGAGATCCTCAAATACTCCACATCGTTAGATGATCCTGCGTGTCAATGGAAGACATGAAGAAAATCGGAAACTCAGTACAGATTTTAGGCTGGATGCCAGTGCTATGCATGTGAATTATTCGAGTAAACGAGCAATAATATCTGAAAAGAACAAACCTCAGTCCAGAAAACGAGAGAGGCGGAAAATCCGGAAATCAGTACTCTGGGAAGGAAAGTGGGAACAAGTAATCGGTGCCTCAGTGATGGTAAGGAATTCTAGGCGTGCTAAGTTTCCTGTGATCCGCTGGTATGCCATCGACCTACTTGGACAGAGTCGCACGTGGTCTTTCCCTTATAACTTTATCTCTCGTACTAGTTCGACCCACTCTTTTCTCTCTAGTTTAATAACATTTACGACGTTTAGGACTATGGGGGGTAAAGGCAAGCATATAGGGGGTTCTGACTAGCGACCCCTTTATTAATCGCCAACGTGCAAAAAAGGAGCTCGAAGTAGGGAGTTGGCGTGACCCCTGCAGCACTTTGTTCCATGGTAGTTGTGGAAGTCGGGCGATGATCTCGCGTAGCATTCACCGCAGGCATGCGAATCTAGACTGAATTTGCCCAAGATCTCGGTAACTCCTGTGTATTAGGCCCGAGCAAGCGAATTCAGTCGCCGAGATGAACGGAACCTGCAAACTGGTTAGAAGACCTACCTTCACCCACGGCAAAGCTCCTAAGGTGGGCACCTCAAATGCTAAGGCCCCTAATGCTGTTGCTTAATTAGACTGCCCCTCAAGTTGCCCTCCGGAGAGGAAAGAAAAAGACGTTTATAAAGGGATTCGGCCAATCATTGCCAGTCCTAAGGCTGAAACTGGAGCAGTCAAAGACAACGACTTGCTTCAGCCCACTCCGAAGCTTGTTGCTAAGCCTAAGAGAGGCTCCAGAACTAGGAAGCAAAACACCTCATAACGAAAGACAAAACCGGCAAGCCACCATCTGGAGCACCTGTAAACACTGTTCCGAGCGATGAACTCATTAGCTTGAGTAACAGGTTCTCGGAACTGGAGAAGGGGAAGAAAGTCTTCCTCCAGTAGTTGGCCAACCTCCAAGTCGAGAGCGAGGCCGCGCTCGGAAGTAAAAGCAGAGTAGTGGTTAAAGGCGTCACTTAACCAGTTGTGAGAGGTGGAAAACAAAGAAAACAAGCGGCGAGGTTTCTCGTAGGTAATCTCCTGAGACCGACCGATAAACCCGGCTATGTGGCCATAAAATGCATTCTCCGTCTAAAAAAATGGAAGGGTCCCCAGGCGGGTCACGATAGGGGCCTGGGCTGGTTGATGTGGAGTTTGGTAAGCCAGACACTGGGATGGATTTTACCGGCTTCACACGAGATCAAGAGCATCTAGAAGGGCACAATCGCGGTCGAACTCCATGGTCCTTTCTCCTGGAGCCAGAGAATGGCCGAAGACCTCACCCAGTTTCGCCATGGGATTCAGCACAGCTAATCACTTCTTGCTCAGAGTCCGAGTAGCCCGGCTTCCACTACTGCCATGCCCCATCTAACGAGAGGCCTCAGCGAAAATTGGAACAGCGACCCGGAAACCGTTGGATAACGTGGGTGGCTTGGCCTTATTGAGTCCGCTGACTTCGTATGCCGCCTTGGCGAATGCTGCGGAAAACAGAGGCCGAGAGGTTACTGGTTACCATCTAGGAGAACGAGGGCCTTCGGGCATAAGTTCTGAGCGGCTGGGTCACTGAGATTTCAAGTGATGAGCAAGCTCCACTCGACTGCCGTTTGCGTACGCAAAAGCAGCCAGTGTCGGTAACAAGTGGTCTTAGCTTGGAGCCTCACACTGGGTGTAGATGTGGTAGGGCTCACTGGGACCTGAACTCTAACCGAGGAGAACGTCTCGCACCACAAACCTCCCAACTTTTAGTCACCGGCGTCGACAGGCCAGGCGGACTTAGGGGCGAAGAAGTACAGCCTCTCACCCTAGGGCACAACAACCAACGAGAGGAGTCCAGCTTGCATCTATCTCATATTAAAGCCATCTCGATTACCGTCATGGCCTGCCGCACAGAACTGAGAGTTGTACTTGTGCCGCAGCCCGATGTCTCCGGCAGGGGAGGACGATCAGCTATTGCAATACTCAAGGCTTCTCAGTTTTGGAAATGTCCCTGTGGTTCGGGGTCCTCGGCGCACCAGAGGCGGACTGGGTAAACGAAATGGCTTTCAGGGAATCGTTTGGCCACAGTCTGCTAGACCACATACATAGTAAGGACCTGACCCAATATGTTACCGGGGCGAGCTGACGGAAGCAGGGGCATCACCCATCTACCTTGGTCTTTGAGATCACGTGGTACCCACAGGACGTTTCAGGCCTTCAGTGTGAGGTTTGGTTGGGAAGCATTGGCCGAGGGGCACTATACTCAGCAATTAATCTGGGCAGACTAATACACCTGGACAAGGAGAGACTTGGCTACCATCCGGTCCACCAGGTATTGTTGAAGCAACTGGGGGCTCAGATGGAATGGGAGGTTCAACAGGGCGAGGACCTTGTGAAGCCGCTTTGAAGGCACATCACGGATAACCTCCCGTCACTGACTGTCACGGAAGATCCTGTCAGGAAGGTTCTTTCGAGGGGTGCCCAGAGGACCGGGGTTGATCGGTGGGTCCGGAAGGTTATTCATAGGAAGAAAACTGCTTGGGCCAGATAAGGAAACAGTGGTGGCCACAGATGCTACCTGCATTACTTGACTGAAAGCGCGGAAGGTAGTAGAAGGAGCTTCTAGTAAAAACCGCCAGATCAGACCAGAAGAGTTATTACAATTACCTGCTTTCCAAGGCTCATCTAACAGTGGCCGGTGGGGAAGCAAGGGATCCCCAGAGTCGAGCAGCCGTCAACAACCGGGAGAAAGCAGAACCCCCTCCGGCATCACCTCCAGCAGGTTTATAGGAGGGACATCAGGACCTCTGACCTTCCGCAAATCGCCCACGCAGCCGCACCCCAAAAGCCAGAAAAAGCCGTCACAGTAAATGAGGCGCTCAAATTTCTGAGTGGAATGGTAAGGGCTAAGGCAGCAGGCCCCGATAGATTCCACTCGGAAATCGTTCATCCTCTCGCTCAGCTTTTGGCCCAGCAGCTGACTAGGCTGTTAAACGCGTCTCTCGACGGAGTTTCCCTACCGCGGTATTGGCTCAGGACTACGGCTACCCCAGCCCACTAAGCAGGGGATAGAGAAACCTGTCTCATTTACTGGCCAGTTTGCTTAATTGGGGTATTGCTGAAGGGCCCTTCAAGACGAGATTAGTAACCAGAGGGCTGCCCACAGGCTGATCGCTACAAAGCAGCTCGTCAAGCATCATCTTTTCCTTGGAAAAGTTTATCCTTAGACTGGATGAGGGAGATACAGTAGCAGTAGGCTACATTAACTTCCAGAAGTCACTCGGCTCAGCAAACCACCGTTTGTTGGTGATAAAATTAAGTGTTTTCGGCCTGTCTCCGAAAGTCACCTCGTGGATCCGTAGGTTTATCACGGGTAGGACTTTTTAAGTCAAGGTTTGGGGATTGCATATCCCGGGGAGAGTGTCTGCCGGGCGGTGTGCCTCAGGGCCCTGTTTTTAGACCTATGCTGTTCATTCTGTTCATAAACGACTTGATCACGGGTTTAGAAAACCAGTGATCAGACGCAAATTTGGTTGGCTCTGAGGCAACAGATTCCAGGCGGCGGGACCTGACTACGGTGCGCCCCATTCAGTGGTATGGGATTGGCCACCAAATGCCACTAGGTGCATCCTTCTCGTTGGCGGCAAGGCCCCCAATCGACTTGGTAACTTGGGGAGACCAAAAAGCTCACTGAGATCACGAAAGTGACAAAGGCAAAGGACCCTGGAGTAATCATTTCGGACAACTTCCGATGTGGCGCGCTGTCCTGGGCTGCCTCTCTCCCCAGGGAACTTTACCGGCTTGAAAGAACTGTTGCATCCAGAAAGCCCTGGATTCCATTGCCATATTACAAAGACCTTTGTTCGGCCGCTCTTGGGATAACATGCTCAGGAGGGGCGGCCGTCCTTGACAAATGATAGCAATCTTCTCGGACAGGTTTAAGGGAGATCCCCCTGGTGATCCCTTGGCCTTAGGGGCCTTGCCTACGAGCATGGACTCGAGGCACTGAACCTGTTCTAGCTGGGGACTAGGAGGCATAGAGGCGGCTTTAAAGAAGCTTTTAGGATCCTGAAGGGGTATGTTGATCCACAGGGGTTGGCTACCCCAAGGCTGATCCTCAGCGATCCTACAGCCGCCAGAGGGCACCCGCTGAAGTTGATGAAGGAGAGTTCCAAGTCACCTAAAGGAAATTCCTTCACCGCGGGAGTCGTAAACAATTTGAACCGGCTCCTGATATTTGTAGTAACGGCCGAAACGGTTGTGGAGTATAAACATCAGCTAGTCCGCCGCTGGGACAGTGCGTCTTCCGAAACCGGCAGATATGGAGCCACCACATATATTAGCCTCTTCCACTTTTCCGGTCCCTTATACTGTTTTTACTGTCGTAATTAATCACTTAGCGACCAGCTGTAAAAAAATCCCTCTGGAACTCCGTTAAGCCTCGACTACGTGTTTCTTAATAATTGACTTTTAAAAATTTAGTACAGTGTGAACAGTGAATCAATCTTATGATGGTTTCGAGACAGGCGCGAATTTGGCTGCATATTGGTGAAAAGTGTTTTAAACTTGAGTCAACATTCGTCTTCGGTCTTTCCGCCATCGTTCTCACCTTTCCGCCTTCAAAGTTCTTCATTAGCCTTCCCGCCTTTATTACCCATCTACCAATACCATCTCCCATCTTTCACTACCTCTAACTTTCTACCTTCGTAAATTCTGCCCTTAAGGTAGATTGGTCGCTAGGAGGATCTCATCAGCAGACGCTAATCCTGGGAGGCCTCTCAGACTGGGGCACAGAGGTGGAGGGTCTCCTCCTCCGTTCATCCTTAACGAGTCATCTGAGAAGGCTCTGATACTCCATTTTTGGCTGCACCGATTGATCCACTGAGTCCACAGTGCAAGAATCTGCACAAACTTGGGAAGCCGCCACTTTCGTCGAGAGGCCCGATTCAATTTGATTTGATTTGAAAGAACAACGAAAAATATCGCCAACTCCAGTAGTCACGGCAATGCCGTAGATGTCTAGCTGTCTAGCCATTCATCTCCTCTTCCTCAGGACAGAAGACCCCGGACAAAGTACAGCCAAACTCACACCCCACCGAAAAATGGGGCGCCTTAGTAGGTCAGGCAGCCTGCTTCGAATGAAAAACCTTGACACTCACTTTCTATGGCTTTCCTTTTGGACTGCTGTGGCGGTGATGACGTGGACGATACCGAAGGCTTTCTTTCCACTGCACTTATAGACACGACTGGGGTCTTGGCAGAGGGCTTGAAATTTTAGAAGCAAGGCAAGCGGAAAATGGGAGGAAGAGAACAAGTATTTCAAATACTTGGAAATCGGTTAGAGGTAGCTGCGATGATAGCTTCGATTTTCAGGAGTTAATCTTCCTCATTGTCTTTTGGGGCTGTTTCAAACCGTTTAGTATTTTTTTGCAGTTCCGTGGTGCACCCAACTTCTTGCTGGCTTCCACGATCGAGGCTCTATAGCTCTCTTTATCATATCATAATATGACCGCAATGAACTACTATAAAGGCCAGCAGGAGGGTACAATACATGAGCCCTTAGAGAATAGTGCTTTAAACTTGTCGCTGTCTCAATGGCGCCAGCTTAGACCGGAAGTTCATGCCGTCTTCCATTGCGTTCAATAGTTTCAATATACACGTGGTACGAGTTGCTTCAGAAGATCAGAGGGCCGTCTCTCCAAGAGAATGCTGAATCGTATCCAGGACAATTCGAGTCTTCCCGGTAGAAAGTTACCATGTAGAGAAACGGAAGGTCCTTTGTTGGACTCAGGCCACGGTGATGACCCGACTTTCAGAATCACCCCGAGATTAAGAAATGAGAAATTGCCAAAGTGGCAGTAAACATTTGCTGGAGAAATCCTGAACTGTATGTCCAGAAGACATTCGTTGAGCAACTTGCTTTGCTGTGGTAGTCACCTCTGGCCTCATTCCGATTTCTTCCCCATCCCATTTTTTCGTCTCAATTATGTCGCAAGTTTTAGCATAAACAACTCTTTCTTTTCTTTCGTTTGCAAGTGTAAAATTCCTTATGCTTAAACCTTCAGTTAGCAGCTGATTGGAAGCATGGGAGATTGGTGGCAAATACCAATTCTGCTCCCACTGCCCTTGCTTATTTTCATCAACCTGTGCCTTTCGGTTTAGTGGGAACCTTCTTCCTGACCTAGGATCACTGATCCAGTTTTCTGGAAATTTTGGCGGGGGGGGGGGGGGGGGCGACAAGAGTAATGGTTAGCTGCCCCGTGTTTCTATCTGAGCAGTCCCGTCCCATGTGGTAGTGTCTCACGTCGTAGCTGTTGGGGTGTACGTGCGGCCACAAGGGTTTTGAGTCGTAGTGACGCCATGCAAGAGTGTGGGAAGCAGATGTGAAGATAGTTTGACTCAATTTTGCCTGCGAAGAGCAAAGCTTAGCACCGTTATCGGTCATTTGGAGGGTACCGGAGTCTGCTGCAACTTATGAGAGTCGGCGAGCTTGCCATTAGGGTGCAGAGAGAAAGTCAGGCAAGATAAGAAGCACTCCTAACGCGCAACTTAAAGGCATGCTCTAAGGCTTACTGCAACTACCTCCAGTCTTAGGCTTCAGCTAGAGTAGCGTAGGGTGCGTAGCCAGCGAAAACCGAGTGCCGTCAACCAGGGCTTACAAAAAAGCGCAGACTATGAAGGACCCCTTCGAGGGTGTGTATAGACAAGACTATGGGAGACAGCACGAGACCACTGTAATCCAGCAGACGATCATCACGGATATAGTTTTCACTAGTAATAGTGAAGTTGAACTGGCACCGAACAGTCTGAATAGCAATAAGGCTGCGGAAGAGGGTATAGTTCACCCCCCCATCCTAGGGGCTCCTGTCTGTATAATGGATGAACGGTTAACACAGCTGTTCAGCGTATCCCTAAACACCGTGGAGGTACCTGATGACAGGAGGTTGGAGCAAGTAGTCCCTGGTCACGAGGCAGACAAACTAGAGATGGTTTCTAACTACCGTCCCGTGTGATTGCCACCAGCCGCCCTCACTTGGATAGAGAGACGGGTCAGAGAGTGCCTCACAGAACATCTACGGAATCACCATTTGATTGTCAACCAGCAACACGGGTTTTAAAGTCAGATCCTGTATCACCAACCTGCTATCATTTTCAGATGATGTAAGTCGCACGTTGGGCTAACGAAGACTCGTAGAGGTATGCCACTTGGACTTGAAAAAGCCTCTAATTCGGTAAACTGCATTTTCCTGCTGGACAAACTGAAGACACTAGGAGTGGCTCCACAGACTGTGAGGCGGGTCAAAGGTAGCCTAAGTAACAGAGCTTTCTTCGTTCATGCTGGGGACACCAGGCCTACTCTCGCCCAAGCATGCAGTGGTGTTCCACAAGGTCCCTTGCCGGCACCACTATTATTCACGGCATACATGAACGATCTGGCAACCAAACTAGGCAGCCCGGGGTCCCCATTCGCTGATAATACCAAGGTAGCAAGTGGGCCAAACTCAAGTCAACTGCGGACCGACTTAAACAGGATTGGAGCTTGCATTGAAAAGCTGAATTTGCCAAGGTTTGCTGTCAAAGGCAAACACTTGTTGGCAGGCAAGGGAAGCTACAAAGACGGGCTGTCCGCCCCGGAAAGGGTTGAACCCACTGCTGTGGTAAGAGACCCAGGCGTGCCCGTGCTTGAGAGCTTCAAACCCGCCGAGCTGTACACGTCAGCCGTGATCAGGGCAGACAGGGCGCTTTTCAGCTTAAGAAAGTTGGTGTCCAGAGAGGATGAAGTGAGTCTCCTTAACTGCAAAATGGCGGTAAGGCACAAAATGGAGGCTGCTATACAAGCTTCGGCTGGAATCTAGTGAAAGAAAAAATATAAAAATGACGTTCAGAGGAGGTAAACCGGAACGATGAACAGGACGCGAGGGAGGTCGTACCGGAGACGACCAAAAGCTCCAAGTGTATTCTCCATTGATCGAAGTGGGCTCCGGGAGGATCTGATAGAGTTCTACAAGTTACATAGAGGAACCACTACAACCAACAGACCATTACTGGATCGTTGTCGCAAATTTGCACCCAAGGGACACGAGCACAAATTCGACTAACCAAGGATGTAGAAGAGTACGAAAGCATATTTCGTTTCACACGGTATCATAAAAAGTGGAGGAAGTTGCCCCGCAAATGGTGACAGCAACCTGAGTCTTCGCTTTGAAGTTTAAGCCGAATGCTTGCTGGGCGGATGTATACCCAGAATATTACTATCCATCCCAAATACCTTTTATTTTTATTCTTATTTTCCGTCTTTTTCTCATGTCCCTGATATCGCATCTCATCACTCTAGCGTTTCCTTACCGTACCAGTCTCTGTCATAGAGTTCACATCACCCCACTCATCATCACTCCTTACTGGCGTCCGTGCAATATTCGGAGACCGGGGTATGTTTCACGTGGGCAAAGCCGTGAGTTGTGGAGCATAACATAAATCAGCGTGAGGTTGCTGTTCCCGAGGCAGAACCTGCTTTCTTTCCTTCCCCCTCAGCTACTATAAATACCGAATTATGTTGGCTATCTGGAAGTGGCAGCGCGGCAGTAGCTTATTGAATGCGCCATGCAGGAAACTAAAAGCATACTGGCCCAGGTTGTAATCTTGTGGTCTGATCTGACGTGCCTGAATGGTCTATGAAACTGGGTTTCGGTAACCATTTGTGGAGCGGCAAAAAAGAAGTTACAATTCAGCATCGTCCGTACCCGAGTGGCCCGGCTCCTTTACGTACTAGTGAAACCTCCTCGGTAGTTTCAAGCACTAAGTGTTCGGTTTCTCAGGGGGTCTTGAGATAATAATAATAATGACATATTTCTCGGCCGTGGTCAAGAATCACTCCCAAGCTCGTGATCAAGGTTTACAATGCTATTCAATAAGATGAAATATTCCCAAATTTGTATTTGGTGTAAACCTGCTTCAGTAATAATGAAGAAAATTGTGGCAAATTTTCCAGCTCAGGCATTTTTCGGTATTCTTTACAATTAGAGAACTGGGTGATTGACTTCTTTTTGCAACCACGGTGACATATTGACGGATTTGGTGATATACTGAACAGATACATGACGTATCATTGGCAAAAATGCCATAGGAATATAAACGGATTACTGGGTCATGGTTTCTTGCATATTTTATACGTCTAAGTTTTGTAGTGTTCAACGCTGGTGCTACAAGGCCTGAGGGCCCCTTACCCATGCTTTTAATCCTAGGCACCCTCAAAAGACACAGAAGAAATTTTCAAGGCTTCAATTTGTCAACTGTATTTAACGATTCAAAACATGAGGAGAATGTGCATACCAACTGATTTGGAGTGGCTGAATGAAGGAATTGAATTACTGTTTTCTTTTCCGGCTTTCTTCTATGATAAGTAAGGCGATCTTCAAAAATTATCCTCATATAATTGGAAGTGAATAGAAAAGTGATACATGTGAGGGTAAAACCTTACGGTTCTTTCATCATTAATTTGCGAATAACAATCGGGAATATATATATTTTTTGAGGCAAGTGGGTGGAAGCCTAGAAACAAAGGTTCATGGGAAGTGAACCACGGACGGTGTACTGAACTTCAAAAGCAATCACCCAAGATATCACTTGAAGAGCTGTTTGTGCACCCTATTCAACCAAACCAACAGTCTCCTCGGCCCAACGAATTTGGGGAAAAGAACTAGTCAGCCTTTTCATTTTGTTCGTGGCAAACGGTTACCCAAAGGGCTTTGTAAACCCCAGCATTCGGGGCAGCAAGAAGAGAGGCTTAGCGGCGTACTTGTGCTACCACACATACGGAGAGCATCAGAGACTGTAGGTCGTGTCTTACAATAAACATATATATACCCAAGCAGCTCATTGTAAGTGCTCCTGATAAGCGTACTTTGTTGTATAAAACTAAATTTACTCCCCAGCGTCACCTCAATTAGCCCAGTGTGGAGCTGGCGTACTTATGACTACGTTAAGTAATGTCACGTAAGGCGGCCAACGGTACAAGCATTACGGGGATTTTGGACCAATCGCAAGAACCATTCACCGCACCATCAAGGTTTTAACGTACGCAGTGGAGCAATATACGTGCAGTTTAACCAACCTGTTGAGCGCGTGAAAGAAAACTCACATAACAAGGCACTTATCTAAGACCAAGGGAAGCAGCCGAAGACATGCCAAATTCATGGTAATCCGGTTATGGTGGCCCCCCTGAGACCGTTCTGCCTTCACTTTTGAGTCGTTGTCGGTCATCGAGCCAGGCAATGCACGCAGAGGTAGTCTTCTTCGCGTTGAAAGCCAGCTCATTGAAAATGCTTTCAGCGTCCGCAGAACTGGTACTGGACCCAGTGCACTTCTGTATCCAGGTCCACTGTCGGTTCCCCCATTCTGCATACACCGCACACGTCCTCCCGTATTGGCGAGGCCCGAGGATCCAGTAATCTTCTTTTCTTGGTAGTTCGGCATTCGGCGGAGGTTGTGGTATGCAGTCATCAGAACTACACCGTTTGCAGCGGATGCCCTAAGACAACAATATCCTCTTCACCTACATCCTGGACATCCAAAGGTGATTTCTGTTTAGGTTTTGGCACACCGTCACTGGTGCTAGGTATGGCTGAACGAACATCCGAGGAGCTACAGGATGGTACCATTTTCTTATAATCCTCCATATCCCTCACAGGGCTATGGTAACCTACTGCCACACTATTTCTTGCCCTCCGATGTAGGCCAATGAGGCACTCTGAGTGTCTAACCTGGTTTGTCGAACCCCGGTAGTTGTCACCCCAGGTGTAACGGACGTTTGAGCAATGCGTAGTCAAATTCGCAACGGATCCCGAAATCAAAAGACGATTATCCGTGATATTCTACGCTACTAGATTATTACATGAACAATGACATAAAAAATATACAAACCTCAATAACACGGCCACAAGGACTCAAAAACGAGAAACCGAATGACAGCGTGTGAGCAAACAGCACGTGCGTCACGCAGGTCCTGAACAAGGATGTGCCAAAGTAGCGCTCTGGGTGCGAACAAACAACAATTGGTCCAGAAAAACAACCAGTTCGTAAGGACAAGTCAACAGTGTAGGCAAATGAGTGATGTTGGGAAAAACACTGAATCGCGAGGGAAATAGGGGGATTTTCCACGACCGGCTGTTACACCAGGGATGCGACAGCTAAGTCCTTCGAGGTATCTTCACATTCGGCTAGACTTACTTTTTGGCTAGTGACCCGCACGTGCTCCGGCATTTGGCTAACCTGTGTAGCTTTAACGTTCATGGGTGCATGTTTATTTGCCAGTGTCCGTCGAGCCGCCTGTATCTGTTCCAGAGGAAACCTAATCTCCTTAACCACACGAGGCATGTGCAGACTTTGCAAGGCTCACTGATGGCTGAATGAACAGTCACACTGTGGGCTGTCTGAAACTAGCGATATTCGTTATATACGACCACTTGAAGAACGAGTAGCATAGGCTCCACTCGATAGATTGAGGCATAAGACCCCATGGCTATGGAGATGTTGCGCTGAGGCCTCACGTGCATAAGATGTTATTTTAATTAGGAGCGAATGCGTCCACTGCAGCCCCCCTGTGGCTGTGCATTGGGCCATCTTGTCCCTAGCTAGTCGACACCTACGCCTATCAGACCAGGACCCCGATCGGTCAAGCACTTCTTTAAGTCCGTCATAAACTGATGAATTTCAGAACAGGCCATTTTTATGATGCCAGTTCTCCACTTCCACTGCGTTTGTAGTAAAATCGTTAAACAACTTGTAATGATGCATCAGATGCATCGCCCAATTTGCATTTAAAGACATCCAAGTATACAGGAGATACTTGGCAGCTTCCGGGCTTCTGGCTTGGCTTAAAAAAACCTTAGAAAACTTGCGCTGTGCTCAGTGAACACCATGTCACTCATCCACTGAAACAATCTAAGCCTGTCCATATTTTAAAACGCACACAACTGGTCACATTCCTTCCTCATGTCTTGAAGTACATGCAACCCACAGAACCCTATCTGCTCATCGGGGTACTGCACAGTGCAGGCATTATACTGTGCTAAGTCCCTATCAACCACTATCATTTGGCAACCTCTTGACTGAGACAACACTTCAGTCAGGTAACCCACGGCTGTTGCCACCCCCGTTGGAAAGATTGGCATATAACACACTATGACCTAAACCCGTTTCGCCAACGATCATTACTTGCCTAAAAGCATACCCACCACAATACATTTGGTGGGAGGCATCTGAAAACATAACATCATAAATCTTGCCACTTAGCTCCATGCTGTCAGAGGACACGAAGACCACAAAATTAACCACGGCGCAATCGCATAAAATCTCGTATTACCCTCTATTCCCCAATAAATGATCTACCATGGTCGCCTCGTTCCGGCTATCCCAGTTGGTAAGCCCATTTCTGATCGACCGAAAATTATGACTGCAAAGACGACGATAGAACGCTTTCATTGTATAACCCCTAAGCCCAGACATATGGTGAAAGGTATGCATCAACCCAGGCACATAACAAGTGATCATGTGTCAGACGTCTGTTCTAATATATAAACCCCCGGCACCGCACTGGAAACTATGGTTGTGGTCCACCAACCACAGCGTCACCATGTACACACTACCACCGGCATGGATCGTGACAAAAGCCTCGCATCCCAAGTTCGGGTACCTGAAATAACGTTCGGCAGTGAACAAACATTAACTTCTAGTAGAACAACGTCTTTGTCCGCGATGTACGCAGCAGTACCTGAAGAAGTAGCGCTCCATATTGCTGGCCGAAGCTATGCCACGTTTGTAAGCCACTTCAGCCGTTTGAGAATCACACACGTAGAAAGTTGAAGAAGCCGCCCTTTGGAATTCCCCGAGAATCAGGGTTGAAACTCTCTAAATCCAGGTAACTTCTCCGCATCAAACGCCGAAAGTCTCTGGCACTGCCCAAATTTGTCCACTCCATTACGTCAACTAAGCAGCTAGGCACGCCTAAACACCGTGGCAAACATGGAGTTCAAGCTGCTTCTTCTATGACCAATTAACCAATGACCGCGTAGACATCGACACCCACAAACAGCAGTTTCATTCTCAGCTTATACATTTGATTTAATTAGTCAAAGATGACAACTCCAAATAAGTGGCATTCGAAGCACATTTAAGAACCAGGAACCATCCTTCCAATTCCGATCTTTGCTTTACTCCAACTCAGGAAGAGCGAGTCCTCACTTTCGGGCGGTGGCGCTTTCTGGGAATACCAAGAAGATCGTTAACTATTAGTGGTGAAGAAGCTTTATAGACAAAAGTGATGCAAGACAAGGAAATCGAAGGCTTACTAGAGTCCTGCAAACAGAGTATGTTCTGAACAGGAGGAAATGAAATATAAAAATATCTGTAAGGAAGTACACTGGTGAAAATTGATGAATGCTAGGAGTTTGGCGATCCATGGAGGTGATGGAAACTCTGAATGACGGATCTACCGGGCTACGATAAACGGAGTGAGCTATGAAACGGAGACATGGAACAAATTGTTTGAAAGTGCACTTAGGAACGTTGGTGAATGCGGAAGGAACGAGAGTCCACAAAAAGATGAGTTTTTATTTCGAAGTCAGCAAACTTTATCGTTCAGAAATGACAAAGCACAACCGAAGGGTCCTGGATTAGTGAAAAACCAGTTTCCAGCCGGTTACGGTTCGAGGGAGAATGAGCTCTTGCAACGGATACTAAAGAGGAGGGTCTCTTCATAGACTAGAACTCCATTATGCTTTTTTGCTGACAAATATATACTAACTTAATGAGTCTCAGTGTTACTCAGCTTCATCACTATTATGGTTTATTAGGCGGGGTGAAGGACGGGTCGATCAATCAGCCGGGTGTGGCGGGGTGTGATGGATGTAACTGGTGAATTTTATTACCCAGGGGTAGTAGTAGGTTGCGCGTGAACTGTTATTTTTGTAGGCTTCAATAGTGTGATAAGCAGTTAAGGGTATATTTTGTCGAGTGGCTTGATTACAGTCCCAGCTGCTTTGAAAGATTCCACTTGCGTCTCTGCCGGTACAAGGCAAAGTGAAATCCCTGTTTATCCAGTGTGACGACTGAGATAGTGGGAGACGACGAACCTGAGATAAATGGGGATTACAGTCTGGACGTGGTTCCAGCTGTGGGCTGTGGTAATATATGACGACAATAATAACGAACTGGTTAAATTTATATGAATGGGGCAAGGATAAAATTTGATTGAAACGGTCAGTGGCACCTACCACATGTTTTTGGTAAAGTAGGCTCACAGGGGATTGATCTATAACGCTACAGGCCAGAAAAGTAGAGCACACCGGTTGGGCAATTGTGCATGCGTCCTAGAGGATTAATGGTTTGCACTTTGGCGTGGCAGTGTTGGGATACTAATAGAAACCTCTAGCTTTACGGTAAACAAGAATTAGAAATGGTAACCCTCAGTACCATTTGCTTACGCAGGCTGCCGTTCAGCACCGAAGCGGTGGTAGGTTTGGAAGAACAGTATATCAGTGTAGGGGACTGGTACCCTGCTAACATAGCACTATATTTGTTGCAGTCTCTTCTGGTATAGTGGTTATTCTATACTGAATGGTTCCTGAGGAGTCTTGAAGAAGAGGAAACTATTATGGTGTCGGCGATGACGCACTGGAGAAAATTGGTCTCGTGCCGGGAAACGTAGCCGCAAGTTCGTCTTTGCTCCTACTCAATGGTGCTGGCGTGCTGAGATTATACTTGGGTATGAGCAAAAATATCTGATGTAGTGGTGATTGCATGGCTACCGTGATATATTTTTCGTCGTTAGCATACTGCAAAGCAGGATATCACCGATGTGAGGACTAGTTCGGAAAACGTGTGAGGTGGGGACGGGATGGGGCCAAATTTCCGTCAGGGAAGCGAACTCTAACAGTCTACAACCGGTGCTTATGGTAGGCGGCACTAAGGCCTACTTTAGGTAGGTAGGTGGCACGATACACATCCATTGGCATCCAGGTCGTGCCGCCCCAAGAGTGATCCATAATTTTAGACTTTTTATTATTTTCTAGTTTTAGCACAGTCAGATATCTGGCTGTCAGAGAAAGCGCAGCGGCTTTTGGTGAGTGACTACAACTCCCACGCCTTGACCAAAACATGGACCGCATGTAAAAAGCTGCTTTGCGAATAGGTCAACCACACCAGTCAATTCGTCGCAACACTGCAGCCCGGAGACACGGGTCACATGTGACAAGGCCGGTATGCCTGGAGGACAAAACAGTGGGGTACTTTTCCTCTTTTTTATGCTAATCTCTTGCTTTTTGATGTTAATGTCGTCTCGTTGGTGGTCAAATCTGTGCAGGGAAGCAATCACATCCATGAATGTTCACAGATGTGCCGCGGTAACACCCGCCATATCGGTGAAGTCAGAACTCTAAGGCGGCTTACATGGGACAGAAAAGTCAGAGGCGGGTAGAGTCAACCACAGCCTGAGATTATTCGATGGGGTTTATGTTCACCGAAACATCAGTTCGCACGGAGATGAGGCACTACACGGAGCACTATTAACTTGATAAATAAACGGCTGAAAGTGGTGAACTTGGTAAACGCCTTAAGTTGATTTTGGCCGGACATTTGTGCTTATTGACTCTAGTATCTGGGGCCTTAAACCTTGGTATTCTATAGGCCACTGTGCTGACTTGCCCTAGGAAAGGTATTTGATTGCAAAGAAATGGGACTGATTTGCTTTCCCAGACCGTGGGAACGAACCGCTGAATTCTTTAACCGCTGTTGGGAGGTTGCCAACCATATATGAGTCTAACTGAGACCAGGATGTTTAAATCGGTTATCGGCTTTATTGGTACCCTGTTACTATCTCAAACATCTGAGACCTTGAAACATAAGTATGGCACATCCTGGTCAGCGTGTTTACCGCTAAGGATAGACATATTTCTTGGTTGAAAGCCATCGATGTCGGTGACAACCCCCGAATGCATTGTGGCGGCTTGTTCTACAATGAAGCATACTAGTTCATGAGGACGTTTGATCTAAGTGCAAGCTTAGGCAACGGGACGGACGCTAAGAACTCATTGCTACTTAAGAAATAATTACAGAAGGTTCTCACCTACTGTGCAGAACTCCATGATCTGATTTTTCAGTTATTATGAAAGAGCAGAAGCGTAATTCTTAGGAAGCGCAGCCAGAAGGGATCGATTTTAAGCAGATCACAAAGTTCCACGTAATTTAACGGGGGAGAGAAGACGTAGGAGCTCTTTCGTGAATGTCCGATTCACGTTCTCGAAGGCTAGCCGGTCTCCCTGTCCCGTGTTCGAACAAATGATCGAGTCTGGCATTTCACACTACGTCCCCAAACTAGCTGTCCCAATAAGCCTCTACCGTTCTCTTGAACTCAATGACCGTCTGGGCCCCCATCACCGAAGACAGAAGTTTATTCTTTTGATTCACCATTTGTTGAGGAAGGGAACTTGCCATCTCTACTGCATTGCAAAGGCGTTTTACAAGCTTCGGCTCGTGTCCCTTGAGCTTCTCATTTGTGTGTCTTAGTAACAGTTGTATTCCCCCAAAGTCCTAGCAGCCTCTGATGATCCTAAATGCCTCAGTGAGGTCTCTGTTGCCCTCCTTTACTCCAGAGAGAACAGATTTGGTTCTCTAGGGCTCTCCTTATAGGACTGGCCTTGGAGTTTGGTAGATATTTGTGTGAATCTCCTTGCCTACGGAGGTGTAGTCTCCTGTCTCTAATAAGGTGAGGATTCCAAACTTGAATTGAATGCTCTAGGAGCGGCCCCACGAGGCTTCTGTTGAACGGCAGCAGTAAACATGGCTCACGCAAGACTACGGTTTTCATTGATTGTGAGAGCGCATCATTACCTCTTTTAGTGGCTCGGGCATCGCCCCTGGGGTTTGAACTCCGCAGTTACAAATACCCCATATCTCTGACAGTATTTGTCCCTTCCAAGACTACCCTAGTATCTTAATCACCAAGTTTACTCAGGTTGACCTGGAGGCTGACCGCGGTTGGCTGTCTGCATTTGTTCGTGTTGGGTGGGAGCTACCACTCTGTTCACCAGGAGCACACCTTATCGAGGCAAACCCGTGGGCCGCGTTCCCTGGGGTCTCTAAATATCCTAACATTTTGGGCAAGCATGAAGTGTTGGCAACCCAGTTCATGAGCTAAGTCCTCTACACAACAGAAATGGGAGTGACCCAGGCATAGGTCATTATGGGACTCCACTGAAATCCCCACCTTACTGAACCTAAGTCCCTCTACATTTGCAAAGAACCATCTTCCTCCGAGAAAAACGGATGTCCAGTCACCCAGTGATGTGTCGATTCTACAAGCTACAGACCTGTGTAAAGGTGGCCTGTGACTTGCTGAGTCGAGGGGCTACCTGAAGCCCCGGGTAACAGACCTTCTTCTTCCCATCATAGTCATGTTTCGTGATTTCATCCAGGAAGCATGTGAGGTTCGTCGCGCATGACCTTTTCCTCACTCAGCCGTGTTGGTACACACCTATAATTTCATTTTCGGATAGGATGGCAACCACTCTTTCTCGTGGGATCCCTCCCGGGGCCTCCATCGTCACAGGCCTCAGGCTTGCCGATCTGCTATCGGAAGCTTCCCTCTCTTCCATTTCTGTGGACTGCTACCACTGGCGCCAGCTTCCAGTCACTGAGACTGGTTGAACAGCCGTGAAGGAGGTTCACTCAGAAGGCCGACCAATAGCTTCAGCAGGTGCAGACACATTTGATTCGGATCTGCTGTCTTATCTAGTTTTATTCATTCTAGCTCCCGTCCAACTTCTTCAACTTGGACGGGAGGCACTTCCGCTACTTAGTAATGGTCCATCATCATCCATTATGGCGGGGGATGAGACCTAACAAACTCAGCGAAGAGCCACAGGTTCTCTTCGCCCCCTAATTATACCGCTTGTAATCGGCACACTTGTTAACCCCGGTTCTTCTCCTTCTTGCTGACTTGAGCGCTTTGCAACCAGCGACAGCACTCGTCCTGCTAACCTGCCATCGTCCCTATATTTACAGAGCTGATCGAAGCCTCCTTCGAAAGCATGAGTGATGACATTGTTCGGTGTTAGCCACTTTTCGTTGAGCACACTGATCTGCGCATCGCACAGTGTGACTGCTAATTCACCCACTTGTTTCGAATGATGCTTCCTATCGTGTGCATAGTCGGCAAGAGATCGGCAACTAGCAGTCCTTTATTCTTGGGGTATTGGCTGTGATTCATTAAGCTCTCAAACTCCGAGCTCGAAAGTTGTCCCCTCTTATTCTTTACACCAGCCCAGTTCTCCCCAGAGCTGTTCACGATTGGAAGTTCTGCGCCCTCCCAAAATCCTACTTCCAGAAAAAATTTTCCCATCCCCCAGTTTAGAGTATTTTTCGTCCTCCGTAATGCTTCCCTCCGTGGGTACCGTAACTCGGATTATTGCAGCTCCCGGAGACTTTAGACTAGCAAACTTTATACCCGCATCCGAGTTTGCAGGGCTTGTGGCTGGCCCGATAAATCGGCCCATATCCCGCACTAGAGGGAGTCGAGATGAATCTCACCGGGTTAGGGTCTTTACATTTGCCTTGCAGTTCTTTCCAAGTCAAGTCAGCTCAGAGCACAGGGCTGGCGGCCGACGCCAGTGTTAGTCCCATTTCTTGCGCCTGTGAGCCCCTGCTGTAACAGCCGGTCGTGGAAAATCCCCCTTTTTCCCTCGCGATTCAGTGTTTTTTTTTTCCCAACATCACTCATTTCCATACACTATTGACTTGTCTTTACGAACTGGTTGTTTTTCTGGACCAATTGTTGTTTGTTCGCGCCCAGAGCGCTATTTTGGCACATCCTTGTTCAGGACCTGCGTGACGCACGTGCTGTCTGCTCACACGCTGCTATTCGGTTTCTCGTTGTTGAGACTTTGTGATCGTATTATTGAGGTTTGTATATTGTTTACGTCATTGTTTATTTTAATAATCTAGTATCGTAGAATTATCACGGATAATCGCCTTCTGATTTCGGGATCCGTTGCGAATTTGGCTACGCATTGCTCAAACGTTCGTAACAATACTCAATAGATCTATTTGGAACGAGGAAAATTCACGCAAAATGCCAAGGAAAGGATCAAAGGCAGTCGAACCCGGACAGGAAGTAATACGGCAAGTCTCTGGGGAGGTTTTGGGTACTTATGATTCTTTAGCTAATGCTAGATCGCCTAGTCCTGTCAGTGCTAGTTCATGTGGTAATGAAAGCAATATTGATCGTAAGGACGTTGATTTATATAAGCTGAGAATAATAGAACTAGAGCAACAGTTACTTTCGGCTAGACTACAGGCGCATGAAGCAGAGAAGTGTACACAGAAACAGCGAGAGTATAGGACCAGTGACTTCGACACTTCCGATAGGTTAGAGTGCAATAAGGTAGGGAACCCCACGCAGGTCGCCGACTACAAACCACCATCGATCGATCTGCCTAGAGTGGAGTTAACGGTTTTCGACGGGCGAGCTGAGCAATATTGCAAGTTTGTCAAACAGTTCGAGACGTTCGTTGAAAACAAGGTAACCGACCCTGGGCAAAGGCTTCTTTACCTTACTCACTACTGCCGAGGCCGAGCGCGAGAAGCTATCGACGGATGCACCATGCTCGATCCAGAACAAGGCTACACTAGGGCAAGAAAGATTCTGAGGGACTTGTTTGGCCAACCTTTCAAAGTAGCCCGTAACCTAATAGAGGGCGTGATGGCAGAGGCAAAGAAAACCAAGGGCGACGTCTACACCATGGCCGACCTGGTGATCAAGATGCAGAACTGCTCAATAGCCCTCGACCATTTAGGTTACAGAGCTGACCTAGACGCCATGCACACTTTGGAAGGCATAGTCCGCCACCTCTCTCCCGAACTACAGGGTCGGTGGGCGGAAGAAGCAGAACGGATAAGCCGAGGCGACAGAGAAGCCAACTTCGAAGACCTGACTGAATACTTAGACAGGCAAACGAAGATAGCTGACAGCAGATTCGGCCGACTCATCCGGGACAGCAACCGAGCAAACAAGCCCGGTACTAGCCAAGTCCAAACCCCTGTACGGGAACATCCAAAGTACCAGCCTTGGACCAACACACACGTCATTTCACGAGATGCTACGGCGAAACCAAATTGCAGATCTTGTGGTACTAGCCATGGCCTACCAGAATGCCCCAAGTTCGGCAATGCCACAATAGACGAACGGTGGGGAATGGCGAGGATGGCAGGAGCATGTTTCATCTGTCTCAACACCACGCACCGGGCAGCAGCCTGTAGAACAAGGAATCGATGTGGTTACGAGGGCTGCACGGGCAGACACCATCGGCTGCTGCATCAGGCGAGAATAACCATATCCGAGGCGAGTGCCAAGCCCAGCGTGATCTGTTCAACTTCACAATCTGCCAGTAAACCGGTACGTTTAGGCGTAGTGGCCGTGGGAGTAGTGACTCCGACTGGGATAGTCAAGGCGTTGGCTTTCGTTGATAGTGGATCCGACACCACTTTAGTGAAAGAGCGGTTTGCCGACAAACACCAACTGGCTAAAGGTGCGACGTCGTTAGCAGTGAGCACGGTGGGCGGAACACAGGTAATGACTGCCGGTAGATTAAGGCTGCAACTCATCTCTCTAGACACTAACGAGGAAATTGAACCAACGGAGGCATTCACGTTAGCGGATCTTCCCATGCGAGCACCAAGGTCGGTGAACGCAATCTTGACTCGATGGCCCCACCTGCAGGATGTAACCGTCGTAGACTGGGAAGATGATGAGGTGGATCCCCTCATCGGATGCGACGTGCCAGAGGCGCATTGGGTGCTTGACCAAAGAGTGGGCGACCGCCAGGCACCTTATGCCGTACGCACGGCTCTGGGATGGATGTTATACGGTCCAGTAGGGGTACGCGGTTCCGTGAATTACTTATCCGCCGAAACGGACCGCATAGAGTATCATCTGCAACGGCTTTATGAAAAGGAGTTTCATGACATTGGGGACGAAAGACCGACGTTGTCTCAAGAGGATCACTTCGCTCTACAAACGGTGCGGCAAGGCTCTAGAGGCCTCAAAAAACAGTTCGAGGTTCCCCTCCCATGGCGCACACCGGTCGACCCGTGGACTGACAACAGAAATTATGTTCTCCAACGATTACTACGACTAAAAGAACGCTTCATTCGAGACCAGAATCTGTGGGAACGATACGCGGATTTGATGAAGCGAAACGAGGACCTCGGTTACGTTGAAAGGGTGCCTGTTAACACCGACAGCAAAAGGGGTATCTGGTATCTGCCTCACCATCCGGTTATCAACCCCAAAAAACCCAATAAACTGCGCGTGGTTTTCGACTGTGCGGCCAAGTTCCAGGGCAAGTCGTTAAACGATCGCCTACTACAGGGGCCTGACTGGACCACACCACTGATCGATGTTTTGTGCCGTTTCAGAGTGGGTAAAGTGGCTTTGTCTGCCGACATTAGGGAAATGTTCCATCAGGTGAAGATTCCGGTAGGAGAACGAGATGCTTTGCGTTTCCTGTGGTGGGAAGGGAGCGACCGGGACAACGCAGTGGTGAATTATAGAATGACCGTCCACCCCTTCGGAGCCATATCGTCACCATTTTGTGCCAACTACGCCCTCCGAGAATCAGCGAACGAACATGGCGATCTGGTACATCGGACGGTGGTAGAAAGCGTCAGCAGGAACTTCTACGTCGACGACTACCTTGGGTCATTCGATGATGTGGAATCAGCTCTAGAGCAGTTCAGGGGTCTGACGAGATTGCTGGAAGAGGGTGGCTTCCATCTAACTAAATGGATGTCGAACGCTTCGGAAGTGCTGAAGGTCATCCCGTATCACGAAAAGGTCGAAAGGGTAAGAGATTTGGACGGCTCCCCACTTCCTATCGAGCGCACTTTAGGGATACAATGGGACGCGGAAACGGACGATTTTGTTTTCGAACTGAACGGTCCCGAGCTGCCAATAACCCGTCGTGGCATACTATCTGCCGTCTCAAGTTTGTTCGACCCGCTCGGTTTCGTCTCACCGTGGCTGCTACCCGGAAAGATCTTGCTGCAGCGGCTGTGCCGTAAGAAAGTTGATTGGGACCAGTCACTGGACCGAGGGGACCGGCTGGACTGGGAGGAATTTTTGAACACCTTGAAGAAATTAGGGGACATAAGAATACCACGATGTTTGACCCCTGGCCATACGACACGGACTGGAGAACTACATGCCTTTTCCGATGCATCCGAAGTCGGTTATGGAGCTGTGGTGTACGGACGATGGTGCGCAGGAGATGGACAATATACCACGAGGATCCTGTTCGCCAAAGCCCGCGTTGCTCCACTGAAGTCGGTCTCAATCCCACGCCTCGAACTCAGCGCAGCCGTGTTGGCAGTCAGGGTGGTGCAAGCTGTGAAGAGATGTTTCGATCTCTACATTTGGTCGGTGAGCTTCTGGACGGATTCAACGATAGTACTTTACTACATTAACAACGTACGGAGCCGGTTTAGTACTTTCGTTGCTAACCGGCTCACGATTATCCACGATGAATCGGCCACGCACCAGTGGAGTCATGTCAGGTCTGGCGATAATCCGGCCGACCTGTGCTCTCGAGGTGCGAACAACTTCAGGCAACTGGACACGTGGACGAGAGGGCCGAACTTCCTGCAATTGCCCAAACAGGACTGGCCCGTGTTCGAATTAAAAACCCCTACGGAATTGGAACTGGAGATCAAAGGCGTAGTGATAGCAACCAACGTCGTCGAAGCGTCGCCCATTTTATCGCGACTGGTCAGGTTTTCTTCCTGGATGAAGACGCTTCGTTCGCTAGTTTGGTTAACCAGGTTCAAGATAAGTTTACTAGTCATGAAAGGGCTACGGCCCTCAGGTCGGATACCGGTCGGCCCGATAGGTCCCGATGAGCTACAAGCGGCAGAGTACGATATTTTCAGAATGATACAACGCGAGGCTTTCGCCCGAGAACTCAAGAGGGCGGAAGAAGTGGGGCTGACCAATGAAGACATGCCATCTCCAAGAGGCGAGCTGAAGCGTTTAAACCCCAAAATCATCAACGGACTGCTGCGGGTGGATGGTAGGCTGACCAACGCCCACCTGAACTTCGACACAAAGTATCCTATACTGCTGCCTGCGAGACAACCCGTAGTAGAGCTAATGATTCAACACGTCCACGCCGTAGAGGGACATGCCGGGGAAAGTCACGTGACGAGCGTCATCCGAAAGCGTCTTTGGTTGTTGAGAGGACGAGAGACTGTAAAACGCGTGATCCGACGGTGTGTGCAATGCAGGAGACGCAATGCCACAGCAGGCAAACAACTCATGGCCCCGCTACCAGAATGCAGGGTAACTACGGGCTGGTGGCCGTTCAGTGACACCGGGTTGGACTATTTCGGGCCCTTGTGGATCAAGTGCGGGAAAAGATTAGAAAAGCGATACGGATGTATCATGACGTGCATGAAATCACGTGCGGTGCACCTAGAAGTCGCACATTCGATGACGACCGATTCGTTTCTACGGGCCTTGCAAAGATTTATCAACCGAAGAGGCGTACCGGCCGACATATACTCAGACAATGGATCGAACTTTGTGGGCGCTCAACGGGAATTGCAGCGTTGGCACAAGAACATAAACAGGGACGAACTGCAGAATCGAACCGTGGCCTACGGCATACGCTGGCATTTCAACCCCCCACAGGCCAGTCACCGAGGCGGCATATGGGAACGCATGATCCGGTCCGCCAGACGGATATTGCTGTCAATCATGGAGCAGCAGCCGCCCGACGACGAGACCCTGAACACCGTCATGACTGAGGTGGAGCGAATCCTGAACAACCGCCCCCTGGTTCCAGTATTGAACGGCGACCCCACCCACCTGGCGCTCACCCCAAACGACTTATTGACGCTAAGGTCGAACGAGGGTTTCCAAGGGCCGGTAAACCTTCGTGGGAGCTACCTCCACGGGTGGAAGCAAGCGAACTATCTGGCCAAGGTCTTCTGGAGGCGATGGCTACGGGAGTACCTACCGGCTTTGCAGACTCGACAGAAGTGGATGGCCAAAACAAGACCATTCAAAGTTGGGGACGTGGTTATGATCGCCGACGAACGCGCACATTTCAGCGCTTGGTCTTTGGGAGTAGTTACGGAAACCATCAAAGGCACCGACGAAATGATAAGAACGGTGAAGGTGAAGACAGCTAACGGAGTGCTCATTCGTGACATACGCAGTATTAACCTACTCGAGAGCGAAGACGGAGGAGCTGATAACCCTGAGGCCTAGTAAACCTTTTTCACGCCAGTAATCGAGGTGGATAAAGAAACACCATATATACCACACAATCTCCGTCAAACACGTTAAGGTGCTCGCGGTCCCTTCGTTGACATTACAGAAGGTTCTTTCCGATATGTGGTGATGAGTGCAATTCCATTATACTACCGATACATACACGCATGCACGACGCACTCTACATCCCGTAAACCCATCATACATGTGACAGTGTTCTTTGTTCGCCTTTTGTTGACGCTACCGAATGCCCCTTGCACATGTGGAAGTAGTGGAGCTCAGGTCACACATGCATGCTACATTTACTCGTTTTCTTGCCACGCGGTCTTTTGTTGACATTGCAGAAAGTCCTCCTTTGATGTGTAGTCATAACTGTGATTTCATTGTAACCCCGGCACACACACACACACGCACGCACACACACACACACGCACGCACACACACACACACACTCAAGCGCGTACATCCAGGACCGGACGGCCCCTTACGAGGACAACGTCTATGTGACCATTCACGCCCGCCATCGGTCATTTGGTCTTGTGGAAGATGTAGACTAGCCTCACGTCTATGTAGCCAATGGGTTAGGTGCGACCAGTAGTAGAACGTCGACGACGAGCATTAAACGCGCGCACTGACAGCAGGGCCTAGGCAGGTAGGAAGAATCAGTACCTTTATACCGAACCTTTGACTCTGCTAAGGATCCAGGAGGATTTTGGTGGGCGGTGTAACAGCCGGTCGTGGAAAATCCCCCTTTTTCCCTCGCGATTCAGTGTTTTTTTTTTCCCAACATCACTCATTTCCATACACTATTGACTTGTCTTTACGAACTGGTTGTTTTTCTGGACCAATTGTTGTTTGTTCGCGCCCAGAGCGCTATTTTGGCACATCCTTGTTCAGGACCTGCGTGACGCACGTGCTGTCTGCTCACACGCTGCTATTCGGTTTCTCGTTGTTGAGACTTTGTGATCGTATTATTGAGGTTTGTATATTGTTTACGTCATTGTTTATTTTAATAATCTAGTATCGTAGAATTATCACGGATAATCGCCTTCTGATTTCGGGATCCGTTGCGAATTTGGCTACGCATTGCTCAAACGTTCGTAACACCTGCTTCTCGCCGTGCTTCGACTTTTCGAGCCCGTTCTAGTCAGCTGGAGGATGGCTGATCAAGTCTCATGGCACCTGTTGGGTCACCGTGGGAGAGAGCAGTGACAGCAACTTTTCGATAGAGTAAAGCCTCTGCAATCTGCGCGTTTGCCCGTCGTGCAACTTTTGGTCATCCAAACGTCAGCTCTCTTGTAGAGAATAAAATGTGGAGGGTCTAGGGAGCTCCAAGTGAGTATAGGTGAAGGACCAACGAGAAAAAATTAGAAAAGAAAGTAAAGAAGAGAAGTTAGGAGGGAAGTTCTTCCGGGTGCCATCCACCGTCCTAAGATAACTGTGGAAGTGCGAGCCTCCAAGCGGAATCCAACCGTTTTTCAAAATGATAACAGCATCTGCTGCCACTACGCCCGCAAAGAGCTAATTGTTCTCAAAGAACACAGCAATTTCTTTTGCGTCCTTGGCTAGCGCCGGAGAAAGATTGTTTGAAGTGGTTGTTTCTATGCACAAAGAGGGGGGTCTCCTGTCGTGATCAAAATGGCTCTGCTGAACGCCAGCAGTTTTGCATTTCGGTAGCACAATCGTACTTTGGATAACCCGGTCAGGCCAACTCAATGACCTGTCGAAAGTGGATGTCTGGTGGTAGCTTATACTGGGTTTCCCGCCGGAATTCCTTTCGTGCTGTTTTAATCCGTCAGTAAGTGCAAAAACCATTTTGGAATATGTACATTCACCCTTTCAGTCAAGTATCGTTCCGTTCTGCCAATATACTTATCATCACAAGTGAATGTGAACTGGTGAATCACATGTGGGGTAATAGGAGCAATATGGCCCTCAAAGTCATCTTCAAATCGCAATGCACTAGTGGTTTGCGCTGTGCGTAATTTTTCCGTCATATATCTTCGGCCTAAAGCGTAGCTTAGGTTATGACGCAGGCCAGCAAAAATAAAATCACCTTTAAAGGAAACGAATGAAATAACCCCCTTTCTTCCATCTGGCATAATGGGCTCCTTTTTACACCGTGGTTTGCTTTGTTGCTCTTCTGGGCAACCGTTGGCCAAAAGGATTTTCTGGACAAAATTTCTCTTCTTTTTAGAGTTAATCAGGTGTGCTAACGTTCCGGGCCCTGCGGAAAAGCTTTCTGGAAAGATAGCGTTCGTAAGCAACCAGCGCGAAACTAGAAAACTGCGTATTACGTCCACTCCTTGTCGCTTTTCTGTAGATTACCCTTTGCAGTGGGCCCTCCGAAAGCCTTGTGATTAAAATGTTTAGGAGGAGTAGACTCAAGTTGGGTTCTTTCTCGTAAGATACAGATAAATTCGGACATAAGGAATTTAAAATAATAAATAAAAAACAAGGAAATGTCATCAACATAACTTTCGTACAGAGGAAGCTGGCCGATCTGATCGGTCAACCCACCTTCAATCATTCCCGGGAAATTATCTGCCAGTGTAGGACCTAGAGAGCTTCCCATTGCCGCCACATCAATCTTCCTCCGTGCTTTTCTCCTATATTCGAAACGGATATTTTCGGTGCATAAAGGCTTAAGGTCCTTCGTAATCAACACGGGTAGACGGAGCAATACTTCCATATAAAATTTCACCACGAAGATAATCAGCGTTTTCTCGGAGGATTACTTTGGTAAGAAGAGATTCAACATGCGTGGAATACATTCTATGGGTCTTTACCGCAAAGCTATCGGGAAACTTTACGAGTTCCAATGAAGCCCGTAGGCAATGAGGAGTCACTTGCTTTCGGACGGGGTCAAGGACACTGACTAACGGCCGAGCAAGTATGTAGGAAGCCGAATTTTGCATGCGCCTGCTAATCTGCATGAGGAGAACTGGGATCTAGTATTCCTGTTGGCTCTCGTCTTAATGAGCTTTGGCTTGTGCCTTTGTAGTGTGGGGTGTCTTTCACGGACAAAAGTTGCTTGTCCTCTCACTAACCATCTTCTGGTACCTTCACTTTTTCTATCAGGTCCCCGCTTGCACCTCTGCGCTAGAGCGAGAACAAATCAGGCAACGCCAGCCAGTACTCTTACTGCAGTCCCCTGGCGTTGGAGATCTTTCTCGTGAACCTTCTCCGGAGGCTATGACGTTTGCGAGGATCCCTTACTAACGAGGGGAACCTAGGCTACCTACCTTAGATGACTTTACGCAAAGGCAGTGTAAGGGATAGCATAAATCTACGTCCCCTTGAAGTCACTGTTCCCTGGCGTTTTGGTACATGACTCTGTTCGCCCCATAGACCACAGACGGACATTGCCCCGAGGGCCTGAATTTGGTTCTTACCACAATCCCCAAGCCCCGGAGCACCGTCGCCCGTGCAATCGGGTCTGGGTAGGCTGTGTTCAGGTAGAGGGTTCTTGTAGAAGCGTCTACCAACAGTCTTGTGCATTCCCATGGGTTCATTTCTATATCCCAGGCTACCATCAGTCGTGCTTAGCATATTGGTTCCTTGTAGATGAAATAGCGAAGCTAGTACGGCCCCTACATAAGCAGCACAATACCCAACGTTGCCGGGCGAACTTTGGGCTGAAGTTGGGGTAAAATGACCCCTTGCATCCCCCCTGAAAATGTGCGCAGCTGTTTGCGAAATGTTTAGGAAATATAACCGCAAAAGTGCCAAAATATTTATCATATTACATATCTGCTTTAATGGATGTCTTTCTGACCAAGCAGAGTGGTACCGATACTTTATTCTCTGCTGGTAGGATGTGCTGTGCGGTTTTTCCTATAGTTTAAAAAAACTCATCCCTCGGGGAGAAAACATGCTCATTCTTAAAGTTTATTTAAACCCCGGCCGGAAGCACAAATGAAGTTTAGAGTTGGAAAGCATCCCCTAACAGGAAGCTGTCGGTTTCACTTTTATCATACTTCGTTTGACTCCCGGTAAATATTTTCCACCTCATTAAGGCATATGTTAGATCCTACTTCTTACAGCTAGCCATCGCCATCCTCGTCTGACTCAGTCTGTTGCCTTATAAAAAGAGTCCAATATTTTTGGCACATTCAGTTTTACCTGTTTTCCACGAGATTCCAGCCTGACTAATCATCAGTCCCGTTCCGTAACCAAGTTCACTCCCCAGGACAAAACTTTTCGCTACTGTTGACCTATTCATTCATTTGCGGTTAGTTCTGTTGTCCATTTCATAATCATAATAACCAGCTAAAATGCCTTTGCTCAATGCCCCAGCGGTCAATGATGTAGTTGACGATTATCTGCAATCTTGTACAGTCCACCTGTTCCACAAGGCAGTGTTCCTCCATTGCTTCATCCTGATCTTGCACAGCGTCATACCCTCTCCATATCTGCATACTCCAGGCATATCCATCCAGCTATGTAACCGTCGCGCTGCCATCTCATTGAGCCCATCAAAATATTAACTATCTGATGCACACTTAACTTCCATATTCGCAGCCCTCACCTCCGGATGCCAGTGGACCCTGTAAAAGCCACAGCGGTGCACCCCAGACAGTTTTATAATTCGGCCGCCACTTTCCTGTGGCATATCATCACCCACCTATCATGAAACAAACAATTTTGGTGAATACTTATCAGTTTTCATCCCGAAACCCTCCTTGTAATCACCCTGGCAACAGCTGTCTGTCTCCAGATGCGCATCTGGTCTGCCGCAAAATCAGTTTTCTCAGCATCTAACTGTCAGTCCTTACCGTTATCTTGGTCGCATTGTTTATCTAATTCTATATCTGTCTATCTAACCTCATTCTGCCTGATTCCGTGGTACTGCAGTCGGTCTTTTTGTTGCTGTAGCAAGCCGTACCAATAACAATGTTCACCGAAAAATAATTACCAACCTTTCATTTAATCCATCTCAGCCTATGCATACCTTTGATTCCATGATCAAAGTGGCTTCACACCCCAGATTGGTTCATCTCTCGCTTCTCCATTTCTTGTTGGCTCATCAGGGTCCACCTAATAAATTGTGATCACTGGCTGGCCATTCTTCCACGGAAAGTCTCTCTTATCAGTCTACCTATCTACCTCGGGGGTTGTAAAGCCTCCGAGCCAAACTAACTGCGTTACACCACGTCTTCAAGCGTGCTGTTATTGGTACAGTTTACACCAAGGTATCTGAGGAAACAACTTACAAACAGCCTATAAAATTACGCCCAAAGCTTAATATAAATCAAGGTGATTTTTGAACAATAAAATCTGAGGTTAGCGCCAAACTTGTAAATCCACTTCCATCAGAATTATTTGAAATAACAAGCCTAAATGGTTTACCGATCGTCTAATTCACCCAATGGCCAACCGGGTTCAACCTAGAAGTACTAAACGCCCTCGACTTCCCACCTCCTCGGTACACTAATCAGTACCACTGGCAGATATATACAGTGAAGCCAGTAACAAAAATAACGCGCTTCAGCAAAACCTATTGCCATTGGAAAAATAGTTACGATCCATGGATGATGCGTTGACCATGTCATTCCCTCTCGCATACATAGTCGATCCCTCAAAACGTGGAATGCTGCCCAAGTAGCACCTCCCAACGTTTTCCCAATTGGGCTAGGTTTGGGCAAATTTTGGGCTAGCCCATCGCAACTTTGGGCAACTCCATCGGAATGCTTTGGGCAGAGCTACCAGCATCCAATTGGGCTACGGTTGGTTATGGCCAGCGCATAAAAAATCGCGAAAATGGCTATTTCCTTTCCACCAATAACTCCAATCTCGCCCAATCGTGTAATATACTACCAAAGTATTCTCCTCTCTTTCGAGATAAAACACTAAATTAGCCCTACATTTGAGCAAGGTGGCCATTTTAATAAAAATGTAGACAAGTTCACTGAAAAACTGTCGGGTGTATTTATGGAAAAGCCGCTGAACGATTTTTCCTCAATCCATCCTACGCGTGGATGTTCCTGGCTCTTCTTCATGCTGTTCACGGGATCTGAAGAATTAAGACATGGAAATGCTGATATTAGTTACATCATTGGCAAGTGAAATAAAAAAGCTTTTTGTGAGTTTTAAACGTTAGACAAATAAGGAACAGTAGTTTAGTACTAGATTTCATATATATATATATATATATATATATATGTACAAACACAATAAAAGACACTGAACAAAATTTTCACCCAGTAAATTGCCTAATTAAGACGGCCAAACCGGTGATAAATTCCATGTCTAAGTAAGCATTTAAACCGATGTAAACTGAAACTGCTGAAGTTTTCAATGAAGCAATTTGCGGGAAATAGAACTGTTATGCGACACCTTATATAGGAGAATAACGTACCTTCTTAGTCATCTTCATTTGCCTCGATCCCGAGCGTTGATGAACCAGCTCTTTATACGTCTGCCCATGACAGATTTCGGCCCGTTGGAGAACCGCTCCTTTCCTTTTATAGCATCTGATGTTTTGTGTGTGCGAAGTCTAAAATTCTGATATGTGGGAAGAAATGCAAGATGTATGCAAAAAAGCAAAAGTAAAAGAATATCATATAATTCATGGGGTACTTTATCAAGTAAACACACAAGGCCAAAGTGAAGGAAGAACTGGCGAAATTCCATCATCTTCCAGCTTTTGATATCACACGTGTGACGGCGTTCGTGCTGGAATTCAAGAGTAGGAGCACTGTGAGTTCGCAGAATTCGGTCGCCAAGTTCCTCCGCCTCAAACCCACTCAGACGGCAAAATGACAATTGGCCGCTTTTCAGCTAGGTGGTAAGTAATTTCTGTGTTAACCCTAGGCATATTAAATGCATATAATCTAACGGGAATGTGGCCACAATATCGATGGGCAGGGCCAGGAACAGAGAGGTGCCCATAGGGTGACGACGAAACTTCTCGGCGCGAAACTTTTCATCCTTTCTTGCGGTAGCCTCGAAAACGGGAAACGTCATTTTCCCATCTATTTGCAAGTAGCTTTGTTTGCATTTATGACAGCCGAAATAACCAGCAGGGCTTTTGACTTGAAGAACAAGGGCCCTAGCTGAAGTATCACAGATAACGGCCTACAGAAACATTGCATGGAAGAATTGTGGTAGTTTAAGCCATTTTGTAGCAGCTGGTCCGGTTCTTTCACTGAGTGGCACAAGTAACCTTGTAGTGGATATGGTTTTGTAACACCGCAATAAAATCTAACGGTCATGGTTTGCGGACAAGTTGGCTGCACTACCCTTGCAAAAATCGGCCACATCTGAACGGAAGATGCTCGAAACTACGACGGTCCACTCATATTCAGGTGTAGATCAAGAGAATTCGGAATAAACTCCATGCTGCTTGGGCACAAATTTATTCCGTCTGTCGGTCCAACGTGAATATATGTTCCACTGTCCAACCGAATGTTTCTCACACGAAAGCGGTGTACGACACGTAGTCCGTGGATCACGTGGGAGACCCGGCAAAAACTTTCCCACACAGGAAAGTACTTCCCGCGGCTGTTTCATGCTTAAGTTTGCGGTGACGAATAGATCAGACAGTGAATGCTGCACCATGTCCATGTTCACACTTATGAGTATATTTATTCCCAGTTGTTCATCTTGCCTTGCTTGAAAATAACACAATATAGAAAAGATACCATCTTTCCTGATGGGGCAACTTCCACGGATGTGCGCGCAATGGGAAGCGTATCTCCACTTATCAGATCCCCGGGCACTCCCTCTGTTTGTACCTCCGGTTTTCCTGGTTCCGCTTCAAGAAATGCACCAGTATTGCCAGCTGTAACTGTTTTACCATAACTCAAATAAACAAATCCATTATAAGAGCATACTCCTGATTCTTTCCTTGGGACACGAAGTTCTGTGCCCCGCAAGTTGGCATCGTGACATATGGGGCACCGCAAGGAGCCTGGTTCTGTCTTTTTCCTTTTATACCTTTGCCACTTGCCTTCTTTGGGCAAAAAGCTTCCTATAGAATTGAGAAACGACGAAAGAATGGGTTTTAACAGGTAACCATGTTAATATTGACATTTATTTTCTAGGAAATACTAGTTATCTCTATAGTGGCAACGTCGGGAGAAACTTCTACCTTCATATGAAGTATGGAATGTTTCGGGCAATTATTACCTACGATACCAGAATCAGACGGCGGAACAGTAACAACGCAGTCTGACCGATACCTATTCATGACTCTTAGACAATTATAGCACCAACCGCAACTACGCACCGTTGAAAACACTCACCCCCCGATAAACAGTAAGCGAAACCAATAAGGGCCACCCGGTCACGAGGGCAAGCAGTAAAACAAAAGGTGTGCATATGCCACACAAATATTTTACCTACTTTTACGAAATTTATGTATATATTTATATGGCTCCCTGCAGTTTAGGAAGATCTATGTCATTTTCTCTGAAAAGTATAGTCATCGTGCGCCACTCCAAGGCTCCTTTGAGCGGTGCCCAACGGGGTTGGGCAATGTGATGCCTGGGTAAAAGTCTGCTATTAGCTGGCCAGTTTCTGGACTAAGTTGTGTCCGAAGTCCGTAGGAGGATAAAATAATCCAAAATGCCGTGATCTTTAAAGTCCCAGACCTCTTGCCCCTCTCCTAGGTCAAACAGCCCTTGCTCACGGCATGTGGTATATCACACCGCGAGAGCTACTGCAAAAGACTCAGAAAACGGTCACATCGAAACATGTGTCCGAAACTATTTCAATTCCTGGAAGAGAGCGCTGCCGTAGAATTCGTCCGAAAGAGAGAGTCCGCTGCAAAATCCGCTCCATTCAGAAATATAAAGGTTACTTCTGACTAAACCCCGCCCCAGAGGGAGGTCCTTAGGTCAATTGCCGGCAACCAAGCACTCCCACCACTTTCTGATCCAGTGCCACCCAATCACTTTGAACAATTCTTTGCCTTCAATAACTCGTCACCACTCCTGCTGACCAGTGCAACAGCGCAAAATGTGGGCCTAGATTTGTCCCATTCTCATCCAACAATACAAGGTCCCCTAAAAGGCTCCATGTTACACCCCGGTCTCCACCACCGTCTACCCAAAGGCGAGCAGCACAGCCCCTCCTCTCAGCCAGCCGCCATTCACGCCCAGTTCCATCCTCCAAACGGGCCGACAAGTCTCCAGATTCAAAAGCTCCTCCCCGCACCGAAAAACTAGCCGCAACGTAATCTCCCAATGCCTCGGCCAAAACGTCACCTCCGTCACCTGTTTCTCCTAATGGTCAAGATCTTCTCCGCACTGACATTGTCAAGCTCCCATCTTCAGTCGATCTGAGGCCTCTCGAGCTCCAACTAACCGGCCTATTACCCATCCGCGTCCTCCACCACGGCCGTACCTACGAAACGGAGTCGCTCACCCTGGTCCTCCGGAGATCCGCGTGCCAAACCGCTACATACCACATTCGTCAACTCGCCGCCATCAAGTCTACAGAGGCAGTACCACATCATAAACTTTCCACTGAGTTTACCACTCCCATCGCTAGCTCAACCAAACCAGAATCACACAGGACGGGTTACCAGCATGAAAGTTAACCGGCACCACAAGGTTTGTCCCGCGCCTGACCCTTTTCTGGCCCAAGGTATGTCCCATTTCACCCCTACTCAACTTCAGCATCCCCCACCCATCACCACCCAACATCACCGTGTTCTACTTTGACCCCACTGCATACTATGCCAACTGACCCTTCAAATCAAGGCCTCTTTCATCAGCAGCCCTTTCGCTATTACTTCACTCCCTTGTACTCATTCCGTGGAGCCCTGTAAGATGCCTGCCGTCTCAAGAAACTCTACCCATAAGGTTATTCCCGTCCCACTCCAACCCCACTTACCCTGCCATTGGTCGATCCCCTCACTAGGCCGCTATCACAACTATGGTTGCCTCTCCACCCCGGCCACCACACCCATACTGACCCACTAGCACCCCTAATAGATCTCCTCCGATTTATACATGATTTGCTCCGAAGATCCCACTTCGAGTCACCATATCCTACTCCAGATCTATTATCCCGCATTACCAAACCACTTCACCATGCAGTAGTAACCTCTACTAGACTTCATAAATGTTTATCGGTCACCGGCGATATTCCTAATGAAGCTTTTCTCCCCCATACCGACCCACTATCGCCACTAATAACATTCCCCCGATTTTGTCGCGGTTCCTCTCTAAAAGCTCCATTAGACACCGTCATTGCACCTCTTGATCGTTTACCGGCGTAACTCACCCACCGCCGCATCCAATGCTGCTTCCCATTTGTCTTTCAGAGTGTCTCATCCAACACGTATCCTACAGCAGTCACCCTTCTGATGTCTCCATAGACTTGACACCCTTCAGTCAGGCGTGAAATAGGCGACCACACCGTACCCTACAAACCACTACCATGTAACCCACCTGTTAATCTCCTCAGCCCAGGTACTACTACCCCTGGTGACACCATCCTGGCTGACAACCCGGCTGCCGGAAGCTTACTCGGCCCCAATAGTCATCCGCTGCCCTCACGCGCAGCCCTAGCGCATTATAACCTCAAAGATACAGGCAGACTTCCCCTCCTACTGCTGAATTCCCGTTCGATGTTGAACAAAATTAATGACCTGAGGAAACATGTACTTGCTTCTAGCTTTGACATCGGTCTGGTGACAAAAACATGGTTAGCTGAACTTATCCTAACTGACTTTGTCTCGTTGGTAGGCCATAAATCCTTTCGAGTAAGCAGAGTGAACGGCCGAGGCTGTGGTCATCTTGCGCGCAATAAACATAAGTTTGCTGCCACCCTCCTCCATCACCCAGTGCTCGACGGTACTTCTGACTCCCTTTGACTCCCCGTCCTAATTATTGGTAACGTGCTGCATATTGGGTGTGTTTGCCGAGCACCTACTTCTAGCAACTCTGATTTTCCGCATATCACTAGGGCCTTCGCGTACATTTCTACTCTATCCCTAGGTCCAAATATCATAGCAAGAGACTGCAACACTCCGGATATTTTTGGAATACAATGACTGCCTCCTCTCATTTATCGGATTTCTTTCTGGAAACCTACACTGCAGGAGATACACAGCTTGTCCCCACTCCAACAGGGCATAAAGGTGTTCTTGACTTAGTCCACACTCATGGCCTCTCTGAAGTGAACGTCTCCGTCAAACAAAGCCTTCTCGGCAGTGAACACGAAATGGTCATAAGCCACTTCACTGTTACGCAAGAATCATGCCTACCCGAAGTTGTCGAAACCCAAATCGAAAACACTTACAGACCGACCAACTGGGCCCAGTTACCTACCTCCCTTCGGGGTATTGACTGGTCTGACTTCTCTCTCACATCCGATCAGCAAAAAGCAGCTGATGTGTTCTACGTCAAGTCTCTTTCCTCCATAAACAGCCTCAACTCAGCCTTTAGGCTTAAAAGAGCCAAGACTTCCAACCTTAACAGACTTCGACAAAAGATTTGTAAGCTCCAGAACTCATTCCTCAGGAATCGAGATTTCTCTCTCACACTCAGATTAAGCCGACTCTGACGTGATCTCTATGCAGCAATCCAGAATAAACTGAAAAAACATGAATGGACGGCAATACAAAAGCCTCATAATGTGAGGCTTCCTTCAAGGCTGCTAAAATCTCGCAACTCACGCAGCATTGAAGAGAGTATCCCATTCCTTACCCAAAATGGTACCCACCCTGATTCGCCAGAAGATATGGCTGAGGCTTTCAACTGCTATTTCGCCTCAGCTCCTATTACGGACACCAACCCTCCGCCATTCTGCTACTCGATGCTCACACAGGACGCTAGATCAGCCATAACATTTACCACGGAAAACATCAGGAAATTTCTAGCCAACACTAAACTCTCCTATCATCCAGGGCCCGATGACCTTCCACCTGTCCTACTTCGACTTAAAGGACCTGACCCAGTGCTCCTACTTCTAAACGTCTTTACACTATCCATGCCGTTCGGAGTCTACCTGGCTCAATGGAAAACTTCCTGTGTAAGTCCACAACGCAAAAATGGGCCTTTGCATGATCCGGGAACTATCGTCCCATAAACCACACTTTGATTGTTTCCAGGCTCGTGGAAAGGATGGTAAAGGACCAGTTTGCAAGTTCCTTGGCTAATCGGGGTCTTATCTACCCAGCTCAGTCTGGATCCTTGAAGTCCCGTTCGTGCTTCACGTGTCAGATGGACTCCCTCAATTTAACCACTTCCAAAGCAGACAGCAACAAGTCAATCATCGTCATCTTTCTCGATATGGCTGAAGCTTTCGACCGAGTATCTCACTCTTGCTTACCGCCAAAAATTAAATCCCACAGAGTCGCTGACTCCCTTTTGCCTTGGTTATCATCTAACCTCTCCGAAAGTTTGCATACAGTCATCGTCGGAGAAAAGTCATCTCAGCCCAAACAAATTACTAGCGAGGTCGCACAGGGTAACGTTCTAGGCCCTCTCATGTGTCACGTCCAAAAAAGTGTGGTTCACTCTTGGAGCGGCACGAGCTGGATGCCCATGGATGTGTATCGTGCTGCCTCCCTAACTGAAGCAGGCCCTAGTGCCGCCTACCGTGGGCGCTGAAAGTAGACCTTTAGAGTTCGCTTCCCTGACGAAAATTTGGCCCCATCCCGTTCCCACCTTTCACAGCTCTCCAAACCAGTTCTCACATAGGTGTTTTCCTGTTTTGCAATATGCTAATGACGAGATAGATAGCACGGTAGCCAGGCAAACACCACTAAATCGGATATCCTTGCTCCTAATCAAGTATAATCTCAGCACATTAGCACCATCGAGTATGTGCAGAGACGAACTTATGGCTATGTTTCTCGGAACGAGACCAATTTCCTTTAGGTGTCACCACCGACACCATCATAGTTCTTCCACTTTAGGGCCCCTCTGGAACCATTAAATATAGAGTAACCACTATACCGGAAGAGACTGTAACGAATATAGTGCTGTGCTAGCAGGGTACCAGTCCATTAACTCTCATTGTTCCTTTAATCCCACCTCACCGCCTCGATGCTGAACTGCAGACTGCGTAAGCAAACTAGATCAAGGGCTGCTATTTCTAGACCCTTTTAGCATTAAAGCTCTAGGTTTTTCTTAGTATCCCAACACTGCCACACCAAATTGCAAACCAATAATCCTTTAGAATGCATACAGAATGGCCTAACCGGTGGACGCAACTCTGCTAGCCTGCAGCATTATAGCTCAGTCCCCGGCGAGCCTACTCCACCCAGAACGTGGAGTAGGGGCCACTGACCGCTTAGATGAACTTTATCTTTGCCCCATTCACCTAAACCCAACCAGTTCATTACTGTTGTCGTCATATATTACCCTAACCCACAGCTGGAACCGCGTCCAGACTGTAATTCCTATTTATTTCAGGTTCGTCGCCTCCCGCTATCTCAGTCGCCAAACTGGATAACCAAAGATGCCACCATGACTCGTACCGACGGGAACCCCAGTGGGACCTTTCATATCACCTGGGACTGCAAGCAAGCCACGCGGCAGAAAATACCCCCAACTGCCTATCGTATCAATTAGGGTTTTCTAACACAAAACCACTCCTGCTGATATCAACATTACAGCCAACACAAGTAACGGTTCAATCGCAACCTGCTAAAATACCAGTCGTCATTTGCATCCGTCATATCTCGCCACACTGGACTGATTGACCGACACATATCCTTCACCCCGCCAGACGAACTATACCCATAGAATGTAGTGCATTACCAGTAATGACGCTGAATACAACGGAGGCTCAATGCGTCAATGTATATATATATTTGCCAGTGAAACAGCATAATGCTGCCCAAGTCAATGCGGAGATTTTCCACTTCGGTATCTGTTGCAACAGTCCAATTTTCCCTCGATCCGTGTCCGGCTGGAAATTGATCCTCCACTTTTCCAGGGCCCTCCAGTTGCACTTTCCCATTTCTGAATGGTACAGGTTACTGATCCTGAAATTTAACTCACCCTCATATGGACCTTTGTTACTTGCACATTCACCAATGTACAAAAATACACATTCATAAAATTGATTTCATGTCTCCTTGTTTCATAACTCATTCCTTTTAATAAACCCCAGTAGAACCGAAATTCAGGGTTTACATCCGCTTTACGGTTTGCTATTCTCTTTGCATTCATCAATTTCCCCGAGTTTACTGCCATTCAATCTCTTTTTCTTCATATTTGAAACTTTGCTGTTCGCAGATACCAGGTAAACCGCCGTTTTTCATGGTTTGCATCATTTTCGTTGATAATGCACCTCTAGCAGCACGAATGAACGACCTACTCGACACCCTTGCTGTGCGCCACCGCCCAGCGCGTAACCGAAACCGGTTCAAAGTTGGCGCGCAAACCATTATTAGAGTGATCCATATAAACTATCGCTGGCTATGTTTTTCTACAGCTGGCACTCTTGACTTTTATACCTGAAGTTTGTGATTATTTCATTTTGCTGAGTAACGCTGTACACCATGATCATGCGCCTGCGTGCGTGTCTCGACCATAGCAGAGAAATATACCATTAATATTATGTACACAAACGACGTCCTTTAAGTGGTGCATCTAGGCATGAGACCTTTCTTTGCTGACGACATAAAACTATTCTATACTTTTGAGGCGAACTCCCTGCACTCAGCTGTTCGTGATATTCTGTCAGACTTGAAGTCCCTTGAGGTAAGGTGTACTCAAAGTCTGATGAAGTTTTTGGCAGCTAGGAGCTCTCTTCAAACTTACAAATGCCACGTTCCACCTGGCTTTCTCCCTATAAATGGTCTGCCGATTCCCACTACTCAAGGGGCAAGAGACCTAGGCCTGCATTATTCATGCTCCTTTAACCTCAATGAACAAGCGTTGATCCAAAAAGGCAAGGCAAGAAGGATAATTGCACCTATCCTTAGAACATACCGTACTCAGGAGAGCAAGCTCCTGATATTCAAGACACATGCCAGGAAGCTGTTGGAATACTGCCCCCAGGTCTCAACCTTGATGCGAAAGGGTGACCGGGTCAATATAGAGAAAGTGCGACGCTCTTTCACCGAAAAATTACTTGGCGCCTCTTCCAACCTTAACTACAGAGCCAGGTGCGAACTACTCCGTCGTGGACCTCTATGGTTACGTCGTATCAAGCACAATCTTTCATTTTTTTCAACCTCCTGCACTCAAAAGTTCACTCGTCTAATAATCCACTTGGTTTCTCCAGTAAGACTCCTTACTCCCTCCTTCACAGACAATTTACCATTGCAACCCCCAATCAAGGCTCTTAATCGGATCTAGATATTTCTCGGTTACCTACCCCAGCCTCTGGAATAAGCTTTCTGACCCGCTGCGACCGTTTTGCGTGCTGAAACAGTTAAAGCGAGCACTAAGAAGAATCCTGGACCCATCTTCTGTAATTGGCGTGGCTCACAATAGCATAAACATAGATGGAGCACACGAAGACTGTCTTGATTATTAGAATACGACGAGTTACAGTCTTTTGCGTCGGACCCCCTTCTCCTGACCCGTCTGATAATCGCTCCCATGTAAACGGACATTATATGTATATATATATTACCATCTTGTGTATGCCTCACTCACTTTTCTTCTCCCTCCCCATAAGATCGTACCCTTTCATACCATAATTTGCATACATATACCTAGCCCGCATTAAAAGACCGGATCAAAGCTCTGTTAGAACAATGCCAATCCCGTAGATGTCACCTGACTTTCACTCACTGTTTAGCTTAGTGCTCGGTTTACTGGATCCTAGATCTTCACAACCAATCAGTTCTCATCTTCAGTGTGCGACTTTTGGCTAAAGCTCATCGGCTTATCTGTGCCAATCACCCAGTGCTTAGGCCATAGCTGGAGGCCAGTGTTGATACTTTTTCACCAACGTCATCATGCTCACAAAGTTGCCCAGCATATCATAATCGGCGGCGCAGTCACCAGGTGGCTCGAATATATAATAGAAGCCTTCCGACTCTGTTATTGACGGAAGCAAGCGGCCATGTGATAGTCACACGAATGTTGCCGTTGTCTGAGTGTTTGTTCCATCCTCTATCCTTTCCTCCCACAGCTTGCGGCAGCAACACCCCCGTGGGTTTTGGCATCTAGTCTGTGGCAATCTCGCAATGAGGGGAAGCAGCCATTCCTAGCGGTCTCGGACCCAATGGGCCAAAAGTAAAGGAAGGCGGGTCAAGGAGAAATGGGAAGATCACCACAGGCTGTAGATTTGAGTTCCTCCTACTCTGTAAAAAATTGAAAGAAAAAGAAACTGCCGGCTGAAAAGATCTTGGACTAATGCTGTCTGCCTCTTCCTACTAACAGCCTAGACCCGACCCTGCATAAGAAAAGCCCCAAGCTTCTGAAGAAGCCTTTGGTTTTCTCGTCTGAACCAGTGCGGAGTGATAGCATGCCACCCGAGCTCTCCACATATGCTTGTCAACCCCGCCTTCCTCAGTTTCGACTTTTTGGGTTCCCTGCAAAACCCTCAACCAGCTTGCTGATGCCTAATGCAGTAGTAAAAGCACGGCTGAAATAGTTATATCAAGTGGTCTCTGCTCTGAAGTTACCCCGATATCAATACGCTTACGCTTATCAATACGGCTATCGGCTAAATCTCATCTGTATTGGTTGACGGAATAAGAGACGTAATCATCGCACTTTTGTAGCTTATCATAAACAACTTCACTTTTTTATGTTTTCCTTGAGCCCACGCACTAAAAGTGACGACGAAAGTCAAAGATGTCTTGTCTGTTACGTTGTTGGCTCAATTACCCAACCAAAATTCCTGCTGACACTAGCTCCCTTAAAAAACCGGTTTTTGTCCCTTAGTAATAGTTTCTCACCTTCACTTAATTCTTCTGCCTCAGGGTAGAACTCGGTGGCCTCATCTTGCCTTTTTTACGCTTTTTCATATGATTGAGTCTTACCACGCAGAATACTACTCTTTAGTAACCAAGACTCACTGATCTGCGCATATGCTCGTGGTAAGTTAAGACCCCATTCCAACCGGAATCCGCATACTTCTGATTTCTCATGACCCCACGGAATACCAGCACGTTTGTTTTCACACGAAAAAGCCTCACCTTAACACCCAGTGTTTTATTTCCTTTTCACTGTTTGCAGCCCTCGACCGCGGCTGGTGCGCCGACCAGACTTCTATCTTCCCTCCTTCCCATTCAACTTCCTGGTCCTACTCTCTATTATTGTTTTATTCCCGGTTCCCAAATAGGCCCCTCTCTTCATTCACCACTTACCAACTAAACTATTTTGCAGCCCGGCCAAGCCTTTGCTTGGTGTCTCCCCAAATCTCCACTATCACCCAAATGCCCTAGAAAACTACCGGCCTCCGTCCGTAGATCCCCCAATGATCCGCCCGCTGACCGTCAGATAACAAAATGTTCATTGTCTGGTTCCTAATAAAACGATAACCACTGCACACGGCCAGAACACCCTCCAGACAGCCACACTCCTGATCTCCTTCTGATCGCACTGGTTACTTGGGTAGCCATAGGCGAACTCTGCGTTACCCCCAGATTACCGTAAGGACTAAACGATTTGATCAATTGGGCTGACGATGGCCAAAATCTATACTCTCGCCTGCTGACGTTATTTGGGTCACCTTACACGGCTGAGCGGTGATAATAACCCTATATGCGGAGTAAAAATCCCCAGTGAAAGTCTCATCGGGCTGCAGAGTTGATTCCCGACACAAATCATCACCCCATATCCGCTCAACATCTATTTCCAGTACTCCATTCCGACAGTTGAATTCACTCCGCGTTGCAGTGCAAAACCAGTGACCGGAACCCAGCCCTCGCCACTGCGTTCCCAACCTAATCTGCCCGCTTCGTCAACCTAGCCCCTTTTTGCCTACTACCATGGCTAATCTACCTGCCATCACCTGCAACAAAGGTCTTTGAGTAACGGAATACCAGCCACCTGTAACCAACCAGAATTTGTTTATTGATTCTCTTTATCAAGTGTACAGAAATGCTTACCCTTACACTCTTCCTACTCCTGATTAGCCGCACCAGTAGCGTTTGTCTCTTTTAGTCTGCTTCTTTGGTGGCTCCTCTCTGAAAGTCCGTTCTGTATCCATAAACCATTCACACTCTTCAAACGTTTACTGCATTCCTCGTGAAGCTTTTCCCCCTTCACGTGAATTTTCATATGACACTGAAATCACCTACGCAAAAAGGTCTCTCTTATTATCACATCTGACTCACTTATATTTATTTCACTGGCTCCTCCCAGAATTAGTTACCCAATGCTAGATCAATCTTCAATGTTTCGCTGGCATCTCTGACCGCACGTTGATAGCCCCATGCGGACTTTACTTTTAACTGTGTCTTTTGGTAACTCTTCCGTCCAGTTACTCGTTAGTGATCGTCCAAATATCCAGTTGGTACACCCTCACATTCTTTCCTGGACGCCTTGAGTCGCGGCAGCCAGTTTTCGGCACCAATAAGGCATATCGTGTACTGCTGCTGCCTCAACTTGCTGTCCATGTTGTGATGTCCGCAGCCTATTGCTCAACTGGTCCTTGCGATCATTGTATTTTTTAACATTCTTACTTATGTCCAGCTATCCACAACGCCCTCCTTGAGTTCGAAACCGGTTTGTATTTCCCACGGTAACCATCTCCTCACTAGTTCACTCAGACACTACACGGCTTCACTGTTTTATTTCGGTTACTGTGTGACTCTTAAATTTCAAAATTGTGAATACCTCACATTGTTATGTACTGCCTAATTCTCTGATCTTGTCTTATGCATGTGTCTTGACCACGGTCAAGAAATATACATTAATCAATCAATCATTTATTCGTTCATCTGCTCCAGCTGCCTTGCGGAGAAGACATTCCAGTAGGACAGCGTGGGTCGGATGTGTTCGGTTTGCACAGGTAACCTAATGGCTACGGCTACTTGAGCACCCAGAATTCCTCGGCAACAAGCACACATGTTATGCCCCCTACTGCGCTGTCTGTAACGAGCCGGCACAAACCGTCATTTCCATACTCTGGTGCAATTGTTAGTGCCAGCTGTAGCGACCGGTTGTGGGAAATCCCTCGAAAGCGCCACGATATCGTGACTTCGTGGAATTATTTACTTACATACGTTGTTGGCATGTTCAGTACAACTTACGTCTCTGCGGGCTAGCCTTTGTTTATTCTAGTCCAAAGCACCGCTTCGTCCTGTCTTATCTTAGACCTGCGGGACTGAAGTGTTTGTCTGTCGCAGGCCTTGAACTTGGCTTTCGCCTTGAGTCTTCGTGACCGTAAGTTTGGGGTTTTTATAATTTTAACGATATTGTTCATTCAACAATTCCGTATCGTTGGAGTCACAGATCAATCTCGTTTTGGTTTCAGGATCTGTACAAATTTGGCTACTTATTGCCCACAGCTTGTTGTACTCGCCCATGTACCTACTGCTCTCCGGCTCATTGGTTTTTCCTCTTTTTTCTGCCTTTTCAGGTCGTTCCCGTGCCACTGCCATGGACGAGCGTTGCTTCCAGCATAACCGGGAAGCCATCTCATCTACGTCTCTGTGTAACTGCCGCCGTCTTCTACTTTATCGCCATCCTTTTTGCCGTGTGGTGGACGCCTTTGTTACGGTGTTACACGTGTATTTCGCCGAATCCCGGCTAAACCTAAGGAAACCTAAGACATCTGATACCAGTCACAAGGAAAGTTAGCCTTTTCAAGCTTTCAGCCAGTATTTGAGGAAAAGCGGAAATTTCAGTAGATGAAGCACCTCTGACTGGCCCTGGTGGCCAGGCCCACCCGTCTGGAGACCATGCTCATACTTCATTGTCAGGGATGATTTGATCCAACTCACCATCTCGGTCTTCCTTGGGTGTTCGGAAGGCCCCTGGTCACGTCAACTCTTTTTGCAATCTATTTCAGTGTTTCATCAACCTGCTGCTATTAGTCTAGGTCAAAGTTTTACCAGCTCTTTCCCGCGACATCTTGTTTGATAAAGTGGGGCTACCCGGAATACACTCTGCAGTCGATGCCCAGAAAAGCCTTTTAGTACAGTAGCGACACTGTGCTCATTTCTGGCAATCGTCACATTTGTTGCCCCCCTTGTGCATAAGCTTTGTTTTGCCACTCTGAGAAAAGTTGTTCCGGTTCGACCACTAACATGGTATGCCTTCGCGGATCATCTCTAAGCGCTTTTCAGCCGGCATCCTCCGTTCGGCCGGCCTGCGTTAACATCTCTGTTGCTGGACTCTGGTTTTCTGACTACTAGAGAAGCGTCATTTGATTCGTATCTGGTTACCACCCGGGTACGTACGTCCTTAGCTTCCCTAGCCCTGCGTGCTAAGCCATCCTAAATGCTTCTACTAGATCCACAGTAATTCCATCCTATACTCGGAGAGGACTCCATGTCCCGGACTCCATGCCCATACTTCGAACAACTTCGAACCTTACTCACGCATTGTGGAGCTTTGTACCTTCTCGAGATCGGCGGCATCCATTTTATAGAAGAGACATGATGCCTGAACACAGTTTTTCCAAAGGAGTTAAGGTTTCGGGTAAAGCTGAATATTGGTCTTTATTCTACCTCGGGTTGAGGGTTTTGTTTCGCTTGATGGTCGCTGAATTCGGACTTTAGGTCGCAAACTTTTCATTTCCAGTCGCAGTGATATCACCAGCGTGTGGATGAGGGAGCTCCTACTCCTCTGCATGCACGTGGAGCTTGCACTGGATCTGACCCTGGCCCCTCAAGTGTCCGCTGGCCCAGGAATGTTGGTAGTTGCAGAAACTCAACCTTTTGCCATCTTGACACAAATTTCTAAATCGAGTAACCTGACTCTTGTTTTTGCGGTGCTGGCTGCATTCAAATGCCTGACATCTTGAATGTCTTGCTATTGGTTTTATTTCTTTTCTAGTCATTTTTTTCTCTTTTCCTTTTGTCACTTTATCTTATATTGATTTGTTCACGTGAAGAATCGGGTTTCATGTCTGTGGGTCGGCCATGGTAAGGTCCTGCTATTTTCCACCTGGGTTAGTTGGATGTCGCGCGCATCAGAAGAGCAGAAGTCCGGTCTGGTTCAGTGTGCTTATTTGTTGCTTTTGTTAAAGAATGCCAGGCTTCCGAGAACTCCTCTGAGTGTCCTATCTTAGCTTGGACCAGAATGCGAACTTTATTCATCCTGAGCTTGGGTCCTACTTGATCTTCTTGAACGGACATCAAGGAGGACTGATCATGTACTGCTGTAGCCCGTTTGCGCATACCCAACCGTGTTGCACTCACTCTCCCAGTTTGGCCGACGCTCCTTTTGTTGTGGTTCTTGAAGTTCACTTTGTACGTAAAGTTTCTTTGTTCTTCGGTTCGCATTCGCTCCTTCAGTCCCGATATAATTCTTCTTGGGGTTTCGGTTGACTTGTGAGCAGCTGTAATGTCATGTGATGGTAGGAGCTCAGAGGTCATTTTGGACAAGTTTATGATGACTGGCAATACTATCCTTCTGTTAGATTGTGCTGCCTTTCCGGTTTTGGGCTTGGTTCCGAATATGGTCCTTCGGGTAAGGCTCCCTGAGTATCCGTTTTGTCGAAAAGTCGTAAAGATAAAATTTCCCCAGTTTTTAGTTACACTATGCTCACAAATTTTTAAGCTCAGAGTTCTTACGCAAAACATCTTGCAGTTATTTGGATGATTGCTGCGGAGGCTTCAAGTTTGATCCCAACTCGTTTGCTTGGGATAAGCAGATGTCCCCGCTTGATCATTGCCAGTTTGCTCCACAGATATATGTAACCAACTGGTGCTTCCTTGCTGGGAGGGCAAAGGTTAAGCTTCTATAATTGGTGACCTTCCTAGGCCATGGGGCATTTGAGAGGTCAAGGTGATATCCAGTGCAAGCACTTCGTGCATACAGAGGAATGGAAGCACCCTTACCCGAGCTCTGATAATAACGATAATGGTAATGGATTATTTCGGATGACCCCGAAGCATGCTGTAACGCAAGATCAAACGGAACAATTGGATGCAGAGTCCGAATTCCAAGAGTATTATTCAGGTATGTGCACTCGATGTTGTACAGGAGAAAGTATTTAAGTTACTCTTTTGGGCGGCACCCAGCAAACTTGAACTCAAGGTCGTGTGGCCAAGCCGGCCAAGTCAGAGTGGAGCTGGTCCGAAGTAGTAGACTGTTACCCAAATATCACAAAAAGAGGGACTGTGCAGCGAGGGGATCAAACAGAATTGAGGGAAGTTTTGTTCACCTTGAGGGAAAAGATGTTTTCAAAGGAGACTTGAACCAACTATAGCGCTCCTCGGAGTATGGCACGGCTTTCCGATGTAAATCAGACAGCGGAAGGAGTGAAACTGCGGGCAAAGAACAAGAAAAATCTTTTAAGGGTTACCCTTGTAAAGTTCAACGACTGAATGTCGGCTGAGTCAGTTAAGTACTCGGTGAAGGACTCATTTGTAGAGAGAGACTTCCTAGGTGGTGGTGAAAGAGGTGGCCGGATGTAAACATGTAACCGTTGCGCACATTGTTTACTCTCAGAGAGGTGGCATGTGATGCACCAAAATGGAAATGGGAACTGGGCGACAAATTAATTTTGATGCGTAGCCATGATAGTCGCAGATACACGGTTTGCAAAGGAGATGAGTATTTAAATGACAAATAAGTATTTACGTATGTTATCGTTATCTAAGGGCTGAACATGATGACCAGAGAGATGCAAGGATCAAAATTGTCTGAGAGGGTTTACCAAGATAGAATACCGAATATAAAAAGCACCAAACAACCGATAAATACGTTTGCCAAGTTGGGCGGTGAGGTAGTTGACAGGTAAAATACCATCTGTTGGCACTCTTTGTAAAAGATGGATCACGTGATGGCGAAAGATCAAAACGCTGCGATACAGATGTCTCTCAGATGTGGACATATGGGGAGGGCAGGAATCTTTGCAAGATGAGGATACTGCAATGCTACAGCCGTGTGGGCGAACAGAAGAACTGATAGAGAGAACGAACTGTCTCAATATCGTCGACTTTTGAGGTGCTCTAATGACAAATATTCCTCAGTGAAATATACTGTTTGGACATTGTGGGACGGAAGTGTGTGGCAACACTAAATGCGATCTTCATCAAATACATCGGTAACTGTGATAAAAGAAGGGCGAGTTTTACCTTGGGAATCGGTCAAGTTTGCGAATGGGACAAGCGGGTGGTTTGGCCCGAATCCTCGGGACAAAGGGTCATGAACGGCAAGTCGAGTACGGAAAACGGTCTTTTAACCCCGCGATAATTATGTGCTAGGGAAAGTAGATTTTGCGGGGCGTAAGTTGCCGTAAGTTAAGATGGCGACGATGGAGACGAGTACGATGAAAAAAGGCGATAACTGGGGGAGATAGTGACATATTTGGAGCATTTCAGATGTATAAATGTTTTTTTGCCCCAACCGGTGCTGGTGGGTGGGGCTGACCGTGCGCTGATCGCCCAACCTGAAAACCATTTTCGGTGACAGGAGATGCGATCCGCCATCCTAGCTGCGACTGGTGATGAAACTTCTCCTTCTTGAGCTCCATGTTAGGCTACCCCTCTTCGATGCAGATCTCCAACTGTAAGCATGTACGTCGTATGAAAACCTTTGGCAGTCGGCACTACAGTACTGACCTCAATCTGACGAGCTCACTGAGTGCCTTCTGTGCAGCCATGGCACAGGTTCAAGTTGATTCACCTTAATTAAGCCTGGATAACAGGGCCTGGATGGCAGCTTACCGGCGGGGTTTTTAGATCTCTCCGAGCTGCAGGGAACGAAAGGGTAGGGACTACTTCAGTGATTTGTCAAGGAGAAGCCTGAGATAGGACTTTTCGCCTCCGTGGTTTCACCTGAGAGGCCTTGCAGCATCACAGTTTGCTTGCGGGTTCCATCAAGCGCTCCGTCTGCCTCTAGGACGGAGGGTGCGAGGGGGAAAAGCTGGATTTGTTGAAAAAGGCAAGATGTTGCTGCTAGTGGGGTAGCCGATAATCGTAGCGAATAGAAGGAGCAAATGACAAAGTTTGATGGCTATAAGAAGAAGAAGAAGGAAGTAAAGCCTGAAGATGAAGTCTACCCGAGGAGTTACTAGGGTAAAATTGGTTATAAGCGTAACATGAGGGAAAAATAGTAATAGGTATAAGGTACTCCCAATTGCATGTTTCGGAGAATATCATTCCAACGGACTTCCAGCCGAAGGTTGGACTACATAAACGGTTCAGCTCTTATCAGTTCCACTAGGAGTCAGCTGCATTCGCTCAAAACCCCGGCGGTGGTGAAATTACTCCACTAGTCATATAGGAATCCCTCCAATCTCAATGAAGGCTCTCTGATAACAGCAAGATCGCCGAGTGAAGCAGCCTTGGAATCAACCATGGGAACCAGCCCGCTCTTTGGAGGTTCTAGGAGCTCTCAGTAGGTTGCCTTTATTTATCTAGAGCTCAAACAAGTACAAGTTCACTGACTCTAGATGTTATCAACAGGCAAAGCCCTAAGGCTAGCGAACCACCTGGTGAAGCTTCAATAAACCTAATTTAGAAAAATTACGTCCTTCGCCAAGGAAAGCCGTCGAGTCTGGAAGCGGCATTCTAGCTGCAGCCGAAAGAGGGCTTTGTAACACGGCATTACGGCCCAGCATTTTTTGGGATCTACGGTTAAGTACCCTAGAAGCGCTCTGAAAGGCTCAGCGTCGTTGCGCGTCAGATTATAATTCCCCAATTTGGTTGCTCTAAGATCCTTTGCCCCTGTTACTTCGGTTCTTTCATCGCTTTCGCTGCATTCTCCAGGTTATCTAGCCAGTTCAGGGTCTCTTATTATTTACAACATCCGAAGTTTTAGAAGTCTTTGAAAGCATTCGAACCCGGAACTACGCAAAAAAGTAGAAAAAAGCCAAGGCTGCAAAATTGCACTTTAGTTGTATTACGGGAAAGGTTTTTGCAAAAATGTCAAATCAAAGAGGATAGTCGATAGATTAGATTTCTGCCAATCCCTGCAAGCTTTTGCCGCACATGTTCTCGGCGATCCAGACAAGAAGAAGTTTCTCAGCGTTCTCAGTTACCAGGCTCTTCCAGGCACTATCACGCGCAATGGCCTAACGGCCATCACAGCACACCCTAATATTTAGCAGTTGAGCACACTTCCTGGAATTCAGTGGCTAGTCCCAGACCACCGGCCAGAGAATCTCTGTTCTTGGATCCCGCTACACAGAATCTGCTGCCACGGGTTTAGCTAATTATTGCCACCCACGGGCAAGAGGCATGGGTTCTCCAGGCAGATGAAAAAACCTTTTACGAAGAGAATGAACGACGTCGGTCTGAATGTTGGGCACTCCGGACAAGAAACACTTTTGCGACTTAGAGTGGGACTAGAAAGCCCTCAGCATGCTATTCTTCTTGTTGACGTTTTCAACGACCAGCACGGCGTTGATGGTAACGACAACTTTTTTCGCTCTTTCACCGTTCGCGTCCTGAACACAAAGTTGCATCATCTACCTTCGAACCGTCTTTCGTACCCAATGCCTCGTCCCTTTTCGTGGTAGCGAGAAAGGCTGTCTTAATTCAGTTTGTTTTGTTAGGTTTTAGTCTAGATTGATCGCCCTCGGAGTAACGGTTTTTGTCTTCGCTTGCCCTTAAGTCTTTCAGGCTGCTGCACTCAAGAATTTTATTTTTCTGCCGGACTTAACGGGCAGGAATTCCTCTTTTCACAGGATCTATGCCGACAGAAGCTTCTGTGATCAATTTTTGCTCTATTAAGTAATTGTTCTGCCTCTGATGGATTTTTGCCACGCATATTTTTGAAACCCTGGGCGGATGGTGATAGAGGCTAACCGTTAGGGGTATGGTTTATATGTGCACATTATAATCAGTATGGAGAGATGCCACGGGATATATGGATCAATTTTTATCAATTCCGGTGTTCGTGGGAACCATCTTTGCTCACGCATCGTGGTCCTGGACTGAGTTGGATTAGAACTTTCGCGGTCTATTTGGCTGCTGCACTTTTCCTGGGATATATTATCTCCTATATTGTTGCGAATAGTCCTACTTGTGGTTGACCCGTAGATCCACCCGCCGGTTTTTGAAGACAGAAGGGAATCACTGAACTTCATGAACATTTAAAAGCGATCTACTTAGAGGCTTGCTGTGAGTAGGGGCAGCAGACTCCCATTCTGCCCCTTAGGTCTAACCATCGAGTAACATCTTCCATGGAACTTATAGGGCTGACAAGCAGGACCTTCGACGGAAGGCCTTTCGCTGAATTCCTGAGACCTACCAGTGGGCAGTCGCGTGCCAGAAATTCTGCCCTGCAAGACTCGATACGTCACCTTCAGCAACTTAGCATGAAAACCAACGGGGCTTTTAGGTTGGACACGTTTGCCTGCCCCCGGCTTTGACGACTGGGGGACTGCGGCTTTGAGTCGGTCCCGAGGTAACTACGCTTCGTCAAACGATGCTTCATATGGTGTGGTTTGAAACTGGGACAACCTCCCCTCCAGAGGCTGGGGGATTTGCCGATGAATACCACTGTCCTTCGCTGCCTTAGTCCGTAAGAAGTCACTGAAAAGCTTTAGCAAACAACTTGCCGGGAAGGCTTCTCCTGGAATTGGTTCCAGACCTTAGTCGGCTCGGTTATTTTCTCTAAATGCTTGAGGTGATTTCTGTAAATACCACCTTCTTGGTATCTGACCCAAAAGGATTTTTTTCTCAATATGAACTTTCGGGCCCGACCGGTCCAGCAGGACTACAACGATGGTAAGCTGAAAAGAGCCAGTGTTCCTCCCAGGTGGGCTCCGCAAATCCCCCGGTAGTAAGCTGTCTGCGTCTAATGAATCCACTGCTGCTTATTCACGACGTAGCCAAAACGCTAGTTGAAGGACATTTAAGTGAGGCTTGATACATGAATTTCATCAGTGGTTGACTGAGTGAACCACGGGTCATAATAATAATAATAATGGATTTTTTCGGAGAGGCCCAAGGCATGCCAGGTACATGATCAACTGTCTACAACTGATGAAATGAACAGACAAATCCTTGAAAATGCAGAAATGTACTTGAAAGAAGTTGGATAAAAGGGGCTTAGGAGCTGGAGTAACGTGGGACAAAAGTATGGCAAACTCATGCACACCAAAGAAAATGTATTGAATCTAAATAAACCCATGGGCGGATTCAAATGGACGCACGGTAAGTTTGAAAGCCACGGTCAGGTAGAGGATCCGGCCGGGCCGTATAGGGACATCTGAAAGCTGACTGATATACATTAGAAAGGCTAGAAATCGGTATCAGAATCTCTGTTGGCGGGAGACAATGGAGAAAAAGTGAGATGCACTCCAAAGGATTAGGTAGCAACGAAGCATTGGTACTCTGCAGTAGATGGTCAGCAAATAGGGCACAAAACTCATTGTAAAAGAGGGAGCGAGCGGAGTGAGACGTAAAAGGTGGATCGGATAAAAAAAAGGATCATAAGAATTTGACACATTAGATGTGAGACACAGATGTACAAGGAATGGATGCATATCATGGCGGTCATCAGGATGATGGCAAGAGGGATGGCCTGTGAGGAACTGCAGGATACAGAGCGAATGCGTATATACATATGTGCGCACGCCTATGCACACATATATTTATGCATACATATACATTTAAGAGGAACCGGAGCAATAAAGATGGAGTCCCGGAAAGGAATTATCAGTTATGGGAGGGGCAGGTTAGGTTAGGTCAAATGTTTGTAGAATGAGCTTCGGAATATCGTGATGATTCATCTTCGTGACAGGTGTACTCGGCGGATCAACAGAGAGAGTGGAGAATGCGGAAGTACAGAAGAGATGGTGACTGAAGTGCAGTTCAAAAACGGGGAGATGAAGAAAAGTATCCAAGAGGACAGGTAAGAATGTATCTCATAATCTGACTGATGTAGGTAAGACATGTGGTGTCGGTCAAGAGTGGGAGAAGCATTATTAGTTGGGCTTACAGTATGCAGCAGGAAGATGGTGGCGACGGAGATGACTAAGCGGCGCAGAGCTATTGTGCATACAAAGTGGAGAAAGTTGCCTGGGAGGTGAAACTGACCGTGGTGCAAGATGCCACAGCTTTGACGGCAAACAGCGTGGGAGAGAAATGAGAAGAAGAGGTACCAGAGGGCAATAGCAGATCAAATGGACCGGAGCTGTGAGTGAGAACCATGACGAAACAGTGATTTTACATTAGGCGGCATGTAAGGAAGCAGAACGGTCTGAAGTGAAATGCCCGTGGCAAACAGTAGGCGAAACGGGGGATGGGAGCGCGGGCTGAAAAAGACAAGTGAGACATAACCAGTAAGATCATCTCATTGCAGATGGAACACGAAAAAAGTAAAAAGGGAAATAAGCACCGGGACAGGTAAACCGGTGGACGAACGTAAAGCATGAACAATGGATGCAATTCGGAGTCGGGGACATGGAATTTGGAAGCTGCTTGCCTGCAGACAAGTGTACAAGTGAATGCAGCTGGATGATACTAATCGGAGCACTGCCAAATGGAAGGATCCGCAGAGGAATGGCATAGCCAGGCAAAGAAAATAGAGTGACAGTGACTGGATAATAAATTCGGCTTTGAGAGATGCAGAGTTTGGAACCGCCTTTATGCTATGAGAATTGGTCATGGGTGCGGGTGGGGCTGATGTGTAATGGTATTGGACATAAGAAGAGAGAACGAGGAAAGGTTTAACAGGACGGCAGGCAGTGAGGCGTAAGCATGCGATCAATGAGCTTTATAGGCCTAGGGTGACACCAAATGAATAGGTACTACAAGCCGGCAACGCCGACATTGGTGAAGAAATAAAATATTGGCGGTCGTCGGCAGAGTAAGGTGGTTAAGACGATAGTGATGAGCAACTAGAGGTAACACATTGAGAGTCGATAGGAGCGAGGACAGAATTGGTAGGTGTGCATACCATAGAAGAACGAAAAAATGGATGTGATAAGAGTGATGACAAGAGTGATTGGTGGGCGTACAGCGGCGAACAAGAGTGGTTGGGGCATGCTACCTGCAGCTGACAGCTTTGGAGTGTGCCATCTGCAACCGGTACTGGTGGGTGGGACTGGCCGTGCGCTGGGCACCCAACATGAAAACCACTTCAAGGTTAACACAGGGGGTGTGATCCACCAACCTAATTGCGCTCTTACATCGTTGCAGATGGCCTGCACACCCGATGTGCGCCGGCCAAAGAGGTGGATCTGACCGTGCCTCACACCTCTGGGAATGGCATTAATGTTCGTTAATGGTTATGCATGTGAGGCGTAGTCCATCAGTGGAAGTATAAGATATAAGATCCGCGATCAGACGGCCAGGTTGCGGGGGAGGGGGGTTCCAGAGGATGGAGCCGGTGGTCAGTAATCGACCAAACAGCGGCTTTATCCAGGCGCGTATACCAACGGTGAGGGTGAAAAGCACGTGGGGAGAGAACTAAAAAAACGGAGCAGATAAAAAAGAACAGTCAGTGTGCTCCTGCTATGGGATAACCGTTAGTGGAGGCGTATAAAAACCAGTTAGGGACGAGGCATGCGAGTAACAGAGACTACGGGAGAAGGTGGAAGCAAAGTGGATGAAAACAGTGACATTTCAATTCCTTTGATTCGATGCGGGAATTGCCATAGCTAGTCAAACGTTGAGAACTCAGACACATAGATGAAACTGTCTGTCGTTGATTGTGTCCTCAATTGAAAGGAGCAGGGTCGGCGAAGGAGTTGATCTTAGAAGTCAAGGCCCCTCTCCTATGATATATCTTTTGCCATGCCCATATTAGATAACTTGAGTGCGCGGGTGACGCTGAGATATGGGATGAGTGCCGACATAAAATAAGGACTTGGTTTGTGAAGCTCGAAGGGTGATGGGCAACTTGTTCCAGACTTTGGAGTAGACAGGAAGGAGAAAACTTGACAGTATGGCCGATTCAGCTATGCTAGAAGGGACAGTAAAGGGCCTGTGCCGAAGTGAGTAAGGGGTTTCACGGGAGGAGCTTACTGGGTTGAAGGAAAAAGACCGGTTATGGAGCAGGTTATACAAGAAGACAAAATTTAGTCTTAAGCGGCAGAGCCAGAGTGGGTCAAAATTCAGATGTTGGTATCGTTCTCTAAAGATTAAAGACGTGGACCAACCAAGTAGTTGTTTGGTGAAACGCCTTTGTATGCTTTCAGTCGCAACTCTGTCGAACTTTTTCATGTTAGAAAATATTATCGGGCAGTATTCAAGCAAAGGTCTGATGTGAGATTTGTAGGTGCTGATGATACTGTCCCGGAGACTAGATGAGTGCAAAAGAGGGACTTTACCTCTTTTGGCCTTAGCTGCTCGGATGGCGGCGTGCTTAGAGGGGTTGAGGGAGCTGGAATAGTTGAGGCCCAAATCGCGGATGATAGATCGACTGGCTACTGGAGACCCACCAACAGTTAAGGATCCAGGGGGCACCGGCGGTCAAGAGCAGAAAGATCGGCGGAAATGTTGCAAAGAGTAGGGGTAGCATCATTAGAATTGAAAGAGTAGACTATTTTTATGTCGTCTGCAAACAAGAATGGAGTGCCATGGCACACTGGATCCAATGCGTCAATAATGTACATCGGAGATAGGAGAGGACTGAGCAAGCTGCCCTCTATAACGCCACTCGTAACAGATTCCGGTTCCGAAGTATGCCCATTGGTGAGGATCACTTGCGAACGACGAGCAAGATAAGACTACAGCCGAGAAAGCAGCGGGTCAGCAATGCCGAATGAAGGCAATTTGGAGATTAGACTCGGGGGTGGAACACGGTCGAAAGCCTTTGACAAATCCAGTTAGACAGTCACTAATGCCTGACCGCTATCAACAGACTTAGTCACTAGGTCGAAGAGGCCAAACTGACACGTGGTGCACGATCGCGATTTGATAAACCCGTGTTGCCTTTAGCTAAGAAGGTTTGAAGGGGGAAGATGGGTAGCAGTGCCGTCTTTGATAATCGTTTCCATTACTCTAGAAATGATAGGGGTATGGTCGACAGGGCGGTAATTAGCGACTTCGTGGACAGGCCCTTTTTTGTGTCGTGGAATGATGGCTGAACGCTCCCAGTTTGACGGTACCAAACTAAATTTTAGTGACAAGGTGAATAGGTTTAGTAATAAAAGTAGAAGGTCCGATCCACCGGTAATGATTGAAGCTGGAGCTACCCGTCTGGTCCAGGTTGGGCAGATGCTTTATAGCGTTATATGAGCCTGGAAACAACGTTAACGTCAAAGGTTAGGGTAGATAGAGAAGAGCTAGTAATAACAAGAGTATTTGGGGGGGGGGCTATATCCGAGGCAGGGGCCATGGGATTGGCGAAGTATTGGTTGAGGCCCCAGCGATATCAGAAGGAGAGATGGTCAAAGTTTTATCTGGTACCACACGGTGTTGGATTGTAGTAACTGTTGCAGAATTCTCAGATTTGTGCAGGAGTGAGAGTTTCAATGCTTTATTAGGATGCCTCAGGGCTTTGGCTTTTTCGTGGTCGAGCTGTTTTTCCTTTAGGTCCCGGATAATATCAGTAAGACGTATTAGTCTTATGAGAAGAGCGAAGTCGTGGTTTTGGAGGTAAAGTCTTAGCATCTTAAGGTACTTTCGTTTGCGGGAGGCAAGTTTGGACTTCCTGAGAGAGGAGTTTTGGGATATTAGGCTAAGTTTCTAGAGGCTGTTTCCCAAGTTAAGGTAAATGTCATTGGCCGCCTGTTGGGGGTCAGCCGTTAGAAAAGTTCGCGACGTAGCCAAAGCGCTAGTTGAAGGACAGTTGAGCGAAGCTTTATACATGATTTCAATCGGTGGTTGACTCAGTGAACCACAGGTCTCTAAAGGCCAGATTAAGTCGATGTGAGTTTTTGGAGAAAATGACTGGGTAAGCGGCTTTCTAAAGAGGCGAATGTGGCACTAGGGTGGGCAACATATCTCCTAATCACAGGAGGCAACTAGGGAAGTGCAGCAGGTCTCAGTACACGGCCCCTGATTTTTCACGCCCTCCTAAATAATCTTTCGCGGGAAATAAGCGACCCAAACTTTATGTTTGCCTAGGACTTCAAGACAGCTGGGACGGATACGGTGGGCGGTGTCTGAGCTGTCCGGAAGTGGTCGCGCTAAAGGAGTTGTTTGTTGAGCTGCGTCAACTTCCACTATCCGACCAAAAATATAGTGACCGGCGGTATTAGCTTGGAGTCGTTGCAGGTCTTTGCAGTCAAGGATTTGTGTGCATTGCTTGAGGATATTTTCAAGCCGCCAAATCAGTGCACTGCGGTAGCGTATATAGCCAGAAAAGCACTGTTACGAGTTAGACCTACAATGTCGTGTGTGGGACCGGAAAGTTTTTCCGGATATACGAGGCCACATTTAAGCCGCACCTGAAGTACCGTTTTCTCACCTGGGCAGCGTATTGTCAGAAAAAGATAGATTGCCTGGAAAAAGCAAATACCAGTAGCTAATATGGAAAGCGGCTGTGACATAATACCTAAGCAGAGAGTCTTCCAGCCATAGATCCGTTTCTGATGAAGCGGCGGCGCATGCGCGTTGATTTGATATCACCTTCGAAAGAGGATGAGTGGATTGTCAATCACAAATTGAGGACAACTTTAAGCTGCTATCCCAGAGAGCGGGACAGGGGTGCAGAGCCTAAGCTTGCAGAGAAAATACTGAAGACTTCAGCTCAGGGCAAACTACTTCTCGAAGACAATGGAGCAGCCTTGGAGTAAGCTTTCGGAGGAGGTAGTAAGTATAATGACTGCGAAGACACTTAGGAAAGCAGCGGAAACATGTTAGTGGACATTTTACCACGATAACGGGAAGACTCGTGGTCATAGAAAATACGTCCATTGTTTTCCTTCTTTCTCGGACGGAGCCGATACTGCAAGGAATTTCTGCCTTAAAGAAGAGAAACCATACAGTGGTGATAGCCACGGAAAACCGGCGGCAACACTAATGTCCTGACCCAACAAAGGCTCTAACCACACAGTCCTGTGCGAAACCGGACTGAACTGAGCAATTAGGGAAACAAGCTCCTTGAGCCTCTTCCACTATATCCACCAAAATTTTGTGGGCTAAAATTAGTAGAAGTAGACCACCGGGTTGACAGAGCCGTCGGTGTTAAGTTCGAGAGATAGGGAAACATATGACAGGTTAAATGATGGAAAAAGAGAGATGAGCCGAGAACAAGGAAGAGCATGCTGCCTCGAATCGGAAGGAGAAAGTAACTGGTGAAAGTTTACAGGGGAAAAGAATAAATGGGAGGAACTGAGAGCAAAAAACATCAATAATGGGACTTGGGGGGACGGTGTGAAGAAGCTCAAGCGGTGAACAATCTGGATACTTAAATCAAACTAGATACCATGAACGAGTACAAGACGTAGAACTGACTAGATGGGAATCTTGAAAGGGGTGGAAGGCTTTTGTTGGTGTTAGTAGTGATCTTGAACCAATGTTCAAGTGGGGTTACAACTCAGCCACGCTAGCGTAAGGTTCAAGCCTGTTGAAGAGGGGCGAGAGCCCTAATAAAGGATAACTCACTTCGGTCAGGCTAAACAATGCTCAGTTCGGCTTGGTTAACAGGAGGTTTATGACAGCATAAAGTTCACCTTTTTCTTGCCTCGTGGGCCCAATGGATCCCCCGGTTTTGCAAAAAATGGAAAAGCCAAAGATTCTAAAATAGGCGGGAGGAAAAGTCGGAAGGGCAAAGACCTGCAGCCGCTGTGCACCAATCTGAGGGATTCACAAGGTCTTATTACAGGATGCTAGCAGCTGGTGGCCAGTCCTTCATCGGGTCATGGACTGGTGATTCCAATTCAAAAGTAATATCGGAGACAACAGATAGATTAGACAGTAATGGAGGGGTACGGTCGAAGAGGAAGAGAAGACAAAATGGAGAGTGTGAGCGGGATTCAGTACCTCTCACAGCTGCCTTTCGTCAAACAAGTTGTTCTGTTTCGCCGTCATGCTGCTTCCTAAAACTTTTTATTTTTTATTCTGTAACCAGTTTAATTGTTAGCACATTTAAGTCATTGACTATCCCCACGGAGGAGGTTTGCTCCCAGCCGAGTTCTCACTCTATTCTGTCGTACCTTAAGTGAATGTTCTCGGACTACAGTGTCGGTCCCGTTCATCACCGACGATCTGCTTCTTCTATCCGCGTCAGTTATTCCCCTAATCATTTTGGAAGCTCATGGGGTCACCACGGCACCCTCTACTTTCCAGTTAAAAAATGTTAAGCCACTAGAGGCGCAGCTAATAACCAAAAGTTCCACAGATATGGGAACCACCACGCGAGACAGCTTTGTGACAACTCCAAGGTTTAGGTTTTCTCTGCCTTTTAAGGCCCGGCCGCCTGGACACCTCTCCAGATAGGTAAGCACGAAAGCTTGGTATGGAGGCCGTAGAACATTTGGCTGTCTCAGGTCAGTCGGTCCTTTGAGATACCAGCGGGCTCCGTGGGCTTTCTGGGTAGCCAGTGGACATTGTTCACTGGGTTTGAAGTCTCTAGTGATCACCTTCCTAAGGTATTTTACGCTGCTCGTCAATGGGGTTGGCAAACTTTTCTCCGGTAGCCCAAGATGCTTTTAGGGCGTATCCAACTGTCACTCACTAAGTGCGAGCGCCTGTCAAGATTCAGCGGCGGACCCAATACAGCAGATCACTGATGTGCACTGTGCTGGTCTTACTGGGTGGAATCACTCAAAAATGACGAGACCATTATGATATCACCCGCAAGTACGAGTGCAGAATTTTTTATTCCTCTTGGATGGTTGTTCATAAATATCAGAAAGATGGGAACCGTAGATATTAATTCTGGGATGCGCCCTTATGTAGAGACCTCACCCGAGAAACACTCCTCTACTTTAACCTGGAGGATCCTATTCGACCTGGAGTTCCCGATCTAAGCTGCAGCTTGAAGGCTGCACCAAGACCTGCTCGTTCGGTAAGTTGGAGGTGGCGGTTTGCTGAGCCGAGAGCCCTTTGATTGTCAGGGATGTGCATTTTAGAGTCAGCCCCTAACTAATCCTTCCATTACGTCGTCAAAGAAGTTCCGGGGGGTTAGTCAGGCGTGGAAGCGGCCCTACGAGTCCTCGTTGCGTTGGTAACAATAAATGACTCACCAATATATGGGTTGCTAGCCCGTGTCTCAAAATACTTTCCGTCATCTTCAGGACCGCTATGGAGAGGCTCTTTGGACGATAGTTCGAGCAGCCCTTTCTGCTTCCTCCCCGGTGAATCAGGCACACTGTGGATCTCATGAAGTTCTTCAGGATGACCCCATCTTCCATCAACTGGGTACACAGCGCGATCGGAGGTTCCTCTAGCAAGCCAGGTGGCCGATTTTGGATGTCCAAGATGTCGTTTAAAAGACAGCCCGGTGCACCAACGCCCTCCAAGTAGAGTTTTCTGTGGTAGGCCTTATGCGCTTCCACATATTTGAAGCTGGTCAAAGAGTACCCTCCTCGGTGGCCCCTTCTGCAATCGACCGATGCTTTTGAGGTCTACTTCTACAGCAATTAACCAAAGCTTGTTTGAGGTTGATTTTCGCATCGTTCCCAAATTTTGCCCAAGTCTCTTTCGGCCTGCTATCTGCATAGTCGCACCAGCTGTTGAGAATCATGATTATTAAGAATCGTCGGTGAGAAGGAGCTTACGGATAGATGCCAGGGGACAACACGTTGGTTTTGTGTTTGAGATTTGTTCCGCCGCGCTTAATACATATTCGAGCCGATTCCAGTCCCCTTCCCTAGTAGCTGTGTGCAGTGGCAGCAGGGCTCAGGTACGCAGAAAGAAACATTACCCGGATTTCGTGTACCTAGCATTGATAGTTTTGGATGACTTTCGGTTTGCCGCTTAACTACTGGCTGCGGAAAATCCCCCGAGAATAAGGCAATACGCTGGCTCTGTGAAATTACTGGGTTGTAACAGTTTTTTGTCCCCCTTTGTTCATTCACCTCCATCGTGCAAATTTAATGTGAATGGCTTTGGGTACAGGCAACTGGCGTACTCTGTTTCTCATTTTATTCGCCAAACCAGCCTTCCCCAGGTTCTAACACTTCGGTCTTTCGGCTTCCTTCACCAGCGTATGCGCTCCGCTAGCAGCAATGTTAGAGCACCGATATATGGACCTCGCTCTGCAACTAGCTCAAGCCACAGACGGTGGAGTTTCTCAAATTTTGCCGAGAAGCATGCTATGGAGCACGGTAAATGTATGTGGGATTTTCCAGGGCCTGAAGTCCTCACCCCCACACACACACGAAAAATCTTAGGCGATCGAAGATTAACGGCGGGAAGATATGACTATACGTCGTGAAAGCTACGTTCCTCTGTTGAGGTAAATTGTTGGTCAAAATTATACCACTTTTATGGCACAACTTTGTTTTTATCGTGCTGATGATTGCTTTACTTTCGCATTACCTTTCTTGCTGAGGAAGAGCTAGCAGAGGAGTCGCAATCAGTGAATCCCACTAGTTCGTATTCGTACTTTCCTTTAGGGTCTCTGAATGACTATGGGTTCCCCATACCATTCCCCATAATTGAATAAGATTGTCATATTTAAAAACATAGGCCGGCAACATCAAGTTGTACAACGCATTCTCCAACATATCGGTGCATGTTCGTCAATGTGTACTATAGTCAAGATGACTGTTATCAAACGGTCAATCGAAGTTTATTGTAGGGCCACGGAAAAACGCGTATAACACTATTCATCCAACAACCACCTTGAAACGATGCGCCAGTGACCAGAGGGAAGGGCTGCTGACGTCATTAACCACAGTCATTGTTTGCCCAGCTCAGCTTGAGGGCCAATTAGTGTTGGTGCCGGAACGATGCACCTGATCATTCAGAGCGTATCAGGCTTCCGCGTTGGGTTACATAGCCAAGGGATCCATCCAGCCGGTAATCATGGCTACTTGACATGAAAAGGGATAATTTTATTTGCACTGTTTGGTAGTGAGGGTGTATCTCATTTACCCATTTTTCGTGATGGTTTCGATGTCTGGGTTGCAGGCCGCTCATAAATACGACCAGGAGTATAGCCGCAATCGATGAATTGTCATTGTTTTTACCCTGGAAGAAGGTCTGATCACATCTCGAGCCTTCAAGAGACAAATAAGAATATATACGATTGAACTAAAAACAGGTCAGCAACTATGAGTGTGCAAATGGATGGCATACTATCTGGTGACGTCCACCTAAATTGTGACTTTGGTAGGGATTTCCATTCAAGGTGTCATGAACCTGATCAACATGGCCGGCTCCTCAGCAGGAAGCTTACCCGTAATGGCTGATATATCCGTAAAGATAATTCCGATCGTGAGTAACGCGTCGCTCAACTAATGAATCCCGAAGTCAAAAGAAGACTGAGTAGCTTAATATACTGTACTGAGTTAACAGACGATACGCATAAAAGTTATATACAAACCCCAACTATACGGCTACAACGTTTAGCAACGAAGACCAGAGTTCAACAAAGGTCACTCTCAGGTACTACGGTCGCGGCAACCCAAGTTCGAATCAAAACTATCCCGTGGCACGGGAGAAAAATATAAACAAATGTTCAAGTGTAGTGGTTGATGCATGTCGTACTTGTTCGGTGGTCGATGAGGTAAAGCGGTTAGCCTCAACAATACGGTTGAGTCAACAGCCAGGGAGGATTCCTACACACACACGTTACAATATCACCCACGGTGTCGTAGGATTAGGTCAGTAGCATTATGCGAAGAGTTCTATAAAATAAATCCCATTTGGAGCCTTATTACCAAATCTCGGTACAGGTCATCATCATTTGAATCGGAAAGCCTATATCGTCTTTTTGCCGGATGTGAAGATTTAACCACTGCAGTAATTTTATCTGTATATGTAGAAACTTGACCTTTATGATTGTGGGTGCACTGCCAGTGAGCACATCTTACGGGGTTGAGGACAACTCCGCGTTTTCTGCAGCGACTTGTCCGCTTTATTCTAAAAAATGCCCTCTGGTTCTGTGGATGGCCGGCTGGCTCTGGCAAAGCTATTTTCAGTCTGTGGGTTCAATGAAACCTAATTCTTTTATCTGCCACACCGGATGAAGCGTGATTGGTTTGTTTTCCCGTTATTATTGGACCCACAAAGTCTGTATTAAACAAAGTACTTCTGCGTCCTTTTGGGTCTTATCCTACTAGCCTACTTCGGTACCTCACCAATGCACCCAAATAGTAATTCCCGCTGTCCTAATCAGACAATACAAACTTCGTGGGCAAATATAAAATAAGATTGCATCAAAGTATTGTCTAGTTCGTAAGCTTGAAGGAGGCAAAAGTGCTCAACACGTTTGGCACTTCTGCCTTAAATAGCGACACAGCATTCATCCTCCTCAACTAGATTTTACCCGGGTTTGAGCCAATGTCTTTTGCAGCATTCTCTCATGATAAAACCGGAGCTTTGATTTCAAAGATCAAAATACCCTACCTTCCCAAATTAGAACTGTTACTACCGACCATCTTTAAACTGAGATGAACCGATGTCCTTAGTCTTTTATCCACTAATTAATGCCTAAGGGCTGTGTTCGGCACCCTATTCAGTGGGAAATGTCAGTTGAAAATCCTGGTCCCCAAAAGAGCCGACTAGATGGAGGGCCAAGCCTCAACAATACAGGTATGTGACAACGGCTGGGAAGGATTTCCACACATATGCTTTACACCGCCCACTAAAACCCTTTCATGGAACGGTCAACATCCGAGGAGTAAGTGGTGGCACTGATTCGCCCTCACCTACCTAGACCCCAAATTCCGTGCTTACTTCGGTCGCCTTGGACTTCGTACATTGTTGGCTATTCGTAGACACACTTGCACGTTTTCTTGAGGTTAAGCTCCATACATCCGTTTCTTAGAGTTTCACCCGAAGATGATGCGACATTATCGGTATCCGAAAAAGCGCTTCGGTGTGATTGGGATGCGTAGGCGGTTTGGGGAGTGTCGAGGACAAAAGGCTTTCCAACCAAGAGTAAAGCACACGGTAAAATGAGCCCTCAGTGAAGAATCGTGATGGCCACAAGGTGCTTGATATATCAGGTAGTTCAGCGTATGATGTTATCACAACAAAAGTACTTTTGGCTCAAAACTTACATCAGTTTAAACACTAGTTGGATGATTATACAAAATGGGGGGCCCGGAAATAGTGATATTTCTGCGAACGGTCAACAAGTGCTTGTTTCAATATTTCCCCTACTTCTCAAACAACGTCGTGTCGTGTGCTAAATTGGAGTTCGGACAACCAACTGCATTGTAAATCGTAAACACTGTGTCAAGTTTGACGCAAATGTACTTCAAATACTGTGTGAAACGCTGGGACCTACGACAGAACGCACGAGGGATAGATAAACAAATTCGGCTTTAGCTGGAATCAGTAGACTTTGTTTAATCTTAGCTGGTCGCGCAAAAGTCGCCCACGCCACTGTCAGCATCCCACTGGCCCGCATGGGTTTATTCTTCGGATGCTGCTGTGCAATAGCCCACTTTTTGGTGTTGTTTTTGTAACGCAGCACTTTGTCTGAGTCAGTCCAAAAGTTGAATTTCCAGTTTATCCTATCAAGGTACCTTCTAATCAGCGTCGCAGCTCTCACTGCCAGTACTGCTTCAACCACTTCTGGCCTCGGAACGAATACCGACTTCAGTGGAGCTGCTCTCGCCCCCGCGAATACTACCTGGTTGTGCCGCCCAATATCCAGCAGCCATAATCCACTATCCCGTAGCCCATTTCGGATGCACCTGAAAACCAGTGGAGGTGGGCATTGTGGGCACATTTGATTCCTGTCAAGCGTCTTGGTATCTCCATCTCGCCAAGTTGACCTAGGCTGTGTAACCAGTCACGCCATCGTTTGCCTTTGTCGTTCTGGAGGGGTTCATCTCAGCCCATCCATCGTTGGCACAGCGATTGCAGCTGGCTCTTCCCCGGTGACAACCATGGTGAATCAAAACCTGAAGGATCGAAGAGGCTTGAGACTGACGATAGGTTTCCCCTCCTTGTAGCTGGTCGCTTGGGTAGGTCCAGAGTGAATGTGAATTCATCACCTTAGAAATCCCATCGAACTCCATGCGTTGGCTGCTTCCGTAAATGGGATCCTGAAGCTGTCTCGCCTACTCAATTTCCCCGGACCATGAAAAGACAATGAGAGCTTCAGAGCTGTTTGGAGTCCACATTATGGGGCTGTATTAGGCTCCTTATTGTCCTTCAGGTGAGTACATGATATTTTTACCGCGGTTCGCCCCGGAACTTCTTTTTTGCTTGTTGAAGATGTAAAACTATTGTGCTCTTTAGATTAGATTTCTTTAGATAAACACAAGCCGAATTCGTCTGTGCTCCCACGATTGCTCACTCGGTGATGCAGTTAATATTCAGTGGAGTTCTGGACTGAAAAAGCAGCTTCCTTGTGTACAATTGTCACATCCCTCCAGAAACATTTGGCATAAGTGGTTATCTGATTACAAACCAGGCACCAGTATGCAACGTAGACCCTTAAATTCTTGATGGAAACACACACTCAGATTTCTAAGTCCTGGGTAACAACAAGACGAATTTGCATAACACTCCGTTTTTAGGAGAGAAAACAATGTATGTGGGGCATAAGTTAGACCACCTCTAGACTAAGGAGCAACGGACGACCCGCACGTATGCCAGCTTAAAATAGTCACCGAAGGAAATATCCAGCGCACCTTCACAAAACAAACAAAAAACTATTCGCCTGGTCTTCACCAGGAACACCGCTGTAACCAGCTACACCTCAGACTTTCTGGCTCCGATGGAGGAAGAACAACCTATCATCCCGCCACTAATAAAACATTCCCTGTTAAGCACCTCCACAGGTAAAGAGTCCAGCAGATGTGATCCATACTTATTCATTGTGCCCTTCTTGGGGCTGAGTCTTTGGTCTTACTTCTTTGGAAACCATCCAAAAATGCAAGAATGGATTCCATTTGGTGTATGCATCACAGGCCACCTAGAAAGATTCAGGGGGATTTGCTCAGTGCTAAGCGTTTCCATCTCCCTCCCTAAAAACCATCTCATCATGCTATCACTCTTGACTCTTGTCACCCACTTTAGCCAACATGAGCTAGTACACTGTCATGCGACGAAAATTCCTGTTTCTTACCAATTTCTTCCTGCGAAGTTCCTCTTTTATTACACAAAACCCTGTTTTCACCAAATATGCAAGACCTCTCCTGGACTACTGCTTCCTGATTTCTCCAGATATTTCATGCCCCATCGTGAACCGCAAGAAAGATTCTAACCATCCTTTACCAAATGACTGGTAGGTTTATTCGCAACCACCAGCTACCACCGGAGATGTGGATTCCCCCAGCTTGGCACATTATGACCATGCATTCTAAGGTTCGGAGAATATTTCTTGTAGAAGCTTTGTACTTCCCAGTTCACTCTGTTACCTCGACGGCCCCTGTCCTACGTTGCGGCCAATCCCCAAGGCACAGAGCATTTTCCATGTCCGTCCAAGAGGCAAAGCTTTCCACTGGAGTAAAGCCTCTATTATGTTTAGCACGAATTGGAAAAACGTCAAGGGATCATACGCCTCTCTGACTCTGTCCCCTGATTTTGGTGCGGTATAAACAGATAGCTGACTACGAGCTTTGTTCTACAGAAACGTAACGAAGCAGTAGCTACCGGCTATGCCTTGGACAATGGCCTCTACTTGTAGTCTTGTTTCCGCTAATAACTCGGGTGATGTGCTTGCTATGTTGTCATATCTGACCGACATCCGTTGTTTGCGCGCTGCATAAAGAGCCCAACCACTTTGCAACCAGTGCCTCGATGAACGTGAATCCCTCAAAAATATCTCAGGCTGTGGCTGCTCTCGACAGCCCTTGACTTTAGTTTTCATTCAAATTTCCTGGGCCCTCCCACAATCAAGGATCTGGTGATTATTTTCTCAGAACGTACGTGAAAGTAAAATGTGAGTGATTGTCCTCGAGCAGAGAAGTTCATCTTCGAGACGACATGAAAGTAGAAACAACTGTAAGGGAAATCAGAAATCCTCAATGTGTTTATGGGCATCAATATTCAAAAAGCATTATCTCTTTATGAGAAAACAGGTTGGCGAGCGAGCTTGTCTACACTGGTGCATACTCATGCCATTACATCGCAATATATTACGACAAATTAGAGAATTGGACCAATTAGTTGAATGAGGAGTGATGGGGACTAATAGTGACATAAAAGAAAAAAAAAACAATTGTGGTCCAGGCCTTAATTAAGACCGGGTGCGGGTTATTTCCAATGTATTACGTCAGTCTCTATCTGGTCCGTGGCCTGTTGTAGGGTGGAGAAAGGGCCGAGGCAGTTTGAGAGCACACACAAATTGTTTTTGGGCGCACAGGGTTGGAGGGTGTGCAAGCGGATGCCGACGGCCTCAGCTGTGGCCAGGATGCGACATGATTTTATCCTAATTGCCGACCCCGGATTGTATACAAGGCACAAAAGCCTCGGACACGTTTACTGTGTATTTGGACTAAACTAGTTGTAAAACGGCCACGCCAGTGAGCGATTTATTTGCTGCGGTGTCCAGCCATTCAGGGGGGTGCTCGCGAATACTTCCAGATAAATGCCTGGTCGTGCGGTCGATGTACACTGTCCCACAGGAACAATTGAATGAGTACACACAGTATGTGGCTGCGGAATAGGGTATCTTCTTTTTGAACAGGAAAACTACGCAGATTAGCTGCATAAAATGTTTTCCCGAATACGCCTGATAGTCTTCCTTGAGTAGTCTGTGCCATCACTTTGCCTTGTAATGGCTAATTTACGTATACTGACTTCCTTTCGACCACGGATTTTTCTGGAGTGTTCCGTTCTCTCTGCGTCACCCCACCTACTATGAGGTCCGGGTAGCTATTCTGGTTAAAAGTCCTCCACACCCTTCGGAGTTCCTCCGTACATATTCGCCTTGCTCTGTTTATGAGGCACGTGGTTTGGTTCTTTTTCGACCTAAGATGCACAAAACTGTGAAGGCGGATGTACTGTCTATCACAAGTCACCTTTCCATGTACTGAACGACTGGTTGAACCATCTTCACAAAGATTCATCCGAACATCCAAGAAGACTACTGTGCTGTTTGGTTCCGCTTTCATTGTGAACTTCAAGTTGTCCGGAGCAGAATTAAACGAACTTAACAGTTGACCTACTTGGTTTGGATTACTCAAATGTTTTCATCTACATAGCTTTTATAAGCACCACAGCTGTAGATGGTTGATTCCAGTGGGCTATTTTCCAGCTTTGCCACAAAGAAGTCAGCAAACCGCGGTCTGACTAGGGAGCCCGTTGCTATACCGTCCTTTTGTCGATAGATCTGACAGTTGAACTTAAACATAATAATGTGTGTGCAGAAAAGCAGCCTTTTCTCAAAAATTTTAGAGAAAATGCCCATTTCTAATGCGTTGCTTTTGATATAATTACATAAATAATTGATAGTTTCATTGACTGAAACTTTGGTAGAGAGTGAAATGACATCTAAGGATAGGGTTCATCACCCCTCCGCATTCAGATCTTTTGTAAGACTTATGAATTCAAATGTACCTTCTAGGCTGTGTCTTGAAATTTTCTGCCAAACCGATTCCAGCAGAGTTGTCAGCCATCCGGCCACTGCATGGTACTTTTGGTTGCACGCATCTAGGACCGGTCTTAGAGGGACTGCTTCCTTACGAATTTTTGGTAATCCATACAATCCAGGAGTGATAGTTCCTGTAGGCTCTGTCCGTACGAAAGTGAGAAAGCCTTTTATATCATTTTGTTTCTTATATCGTAAACTTTTGGGCAGAGACTTCTCTATTTGTTGCTTTTTGTCCTGCTCTGTTTGCCATTTTTGCGCACTTTCACGTACCATTCAAAAAAGGCTAAATTTTCGTGGTACCGTCTGGCTTATTCAGGCGCACCATACCTGCACCTCTCTCCGGTTTCAATATGATGATGTAATTATTTTTTTGTAATTCTCCCAGAAGTTGTATACTTTCCGTTTTCGTTAGCTCACTTGTTGGGGCCTTGGTCGTACGACATTGATAACGCTTGTTCACAAAGGCAGATTTGGAGTTCTACAGTTCCAGCTCTGACGGAGGAAATAAGCTGGATAACTTAGCGTAGATCTTCTAAATTCCACCTCCAAATTTAGTTTTTATTCTGATTCCTTGGGCAGCAAAATTCGGGGCCCATGGATAGCACCTCAACCAACATTTATCTAACTGACAGTAAGAAAAATTGTGTACAAAAACTTCAGGATTAGGTGGGAACTCACTTGCTGTTTTCGATCCTCCTATCAGTTTTGATAATATTTCTCGTTTCCGATTCACTTGCTTTTGCACAATAAACCGGAAGTATTCCCGAAAAGATCGCATTTCTTCCAATGTTAACTGATCAAGGAAAAGAGAAGGCGACACAAATGTCCCCGCTAAATCCATCGTATACTTACGCATAGAATCTTTCTCAATTGGCTGTTGGCGCCTAAGTGACATACTCGATATGAATATCCGGTTACTCTTCAACACATAGAAGTTCAGTTTCATAAATACAGATTCGCTAATACATCCTTCGGGAAACTGAATTTGAGCTGTCACCAGTGCCAGTATCGTACAGAACTTATTGTACTTGTTAAGCCCTTTTAGTACGTCCGGGTCCTTGGCTTATTTTGATTGTTTGATTATTCCCAGTAAGCATATTATGAGAACGCAGGTTGGAAAAAAAGCTCTTTCAAAATAGCCACCCGGATGGCCTAGTTGATAAGACGATGCAAGCACAGCAAAAACGTATCCGCGAGCACCACCCCGAATGGCTGGACACCGCAGCAAATAAATCGCTCACTGGCGTGGCCGTTTTACAACTAGTTTAGTCCAAATACACAGTAAACGTGTCCGAGGCTTTTGTGCCTTGTATACAATCCGGGGTCGGCAATTAGGATAAAATCATGTCGCATCCTGGCCACAGCTGAGGCCGTCGGCATCCGCTTGCACACCCTCCAACCCTGTGCGCCCAAAAACAATTTGTGTGTGCTCTCAAACTGCCTCGGCCCTTTCTCCACCCTACAACAGGCCACGGACCAGATAGAGACTGACGTAATACATTGGAAATAACCCGCACCCGGTCTTAATTAAGGCCTGGACCACAATTGTTTTTTTTTTCTTTTATGTCACTATTAGTCCCCATCACTCCTCATTCAACTAATTGGTCCAATTCTCTAATTTGTCGTAATATATTGCGATGTAATGGCATGAGTATGCACCAGTGTAGACAAGCTCGCTCGCCAACCTGTGTTCTAATAATTTGCTCACTAGGGACAGTTATCTCATGTTTTGGAATATCCTGACTGGACACCCGACTGTTTGTTTTATTGGTCCCAAACCTCTTCATAAGTCAAGCTCTTAGCTTGAACGTTTTGACTTTATTCGGCAGTCTTATCTTTTTCTAACCTGTTGACTCAATTCGGCTGCAGCCGTTGACTCGTTTTTCAACGTGGAGAGTAAGAGCCAAGAAGGAACACTTTTGAGGTTTGGTTATTGTGGGGTTGCTAATTTGTCGGGCGTGTTACCACAGCTGATTGAGATGGACACCGAGTCGTTCCGGTGGCTCGACTTTATGGCACTCAGTGACGTCGACAGCCGCTGAGAAAATGAAATTACGTGGCAATCCGGCAAGCCGTTTCAGATAGGAAGACAACACCCTGCAGATGAAACAAACCTTTAGGCATGTAGATGTCAGTCGTGTTTCTTGCTCAGGCTCTACTGTATAAGTTTGTTCTGTTAGTTCGATTTCTCACCAAGCTAGTGGTGATCTTTGCCTAGCTTAGTTCAAGAAGAAGTTATTGGCGGAACAGTTATAGTTAGACAAGCAGCTCAAGCTTCTCGAAGTGGGGTATGAGATGGATATGGCTAAACTACATTTGGCATCCAAAGAGGAAGAAGAAAACATAATCATCTTAGGTGAAGTCAGGGGTGAGGCAATGGGCATTGCACAATTATCTCGCTACCTGGGTGATTGGAATGCACAGAACTATGCATAACAAACGACACTCTTTATTCTAATGGCAGGAAGTGCTGTGGGTTGTCGTTTAGATTTGCCCAGAGCGGAACCGGGGTCATTTTCGAGATCTTCCTCTACCCAATTGAGGTTGATGAAACAGTTGAACATAACTTCAAGGGCTGAGTTTAGGAAAACGCCCAGCGCTTGCTTCATCTGACGCGTTACCGCAAGAGACAAGCGAGAGATGCGATTTCAATGTTTTACTTCAGATCCAAGACTGGCATAAAAGGGGACTGAGAAGTGTTAGGAGATTTTTAATAACAAGAACATGAAGTGGCTTGCTCTTCAACTGGTAGCTTGCAGCTAGGTTTTAGGCCTGTGATGGAAGATTCAGATGCCCTGACCAAGTTATCACTAAAAATTCTCAACAGTGAAATAGCTCTTGAGCAGAAGAATTACACATCAAACCTTAGCTCACTACAGACTACGAAAAGGATTACACGAGTGCTATTGAAGCATTCCCGGGATTTGTGGCCAGAACCCTTGACGATATCTTAAGGAGGGTGGATGGGCCCAGGTTCCACGATCTGCAATACTCAGCCTTCCGTGAAGCACGGTTTGTCCGAAGCAGGCCTGGTAAACTGGTTGCCCAAAGCAAGGCTCTTGGGCCTTTGTGGTCAAACATTTGAGGGGAATTATGTACAAAATCAGCACCCAGAAGCGACGTCGTTCACGCCAGGACAGGGCAGTCAGCTGTTGGTCGCGGCTGGTAGATGCTTGGTATGTAATGGAATACACCCACTTCAGAAAGGTCAGCTTTTCCTGTCTCGTGATATACCGGTCCTGTGATATTTTTAAGGAAATCAAGGATTGTCTATGGTGTCTTAAGTGCGGATATCCGTCCGGCATCTTTCCTGTCTCTGAACCATGTTCAACATCAGGTCGTCAGAAACAGCACCACCATCTACTGCATGGCACCCAGAAGCAGTTTACCGACCAAGTTATGTACGTTTCAGAATAAGGGCTGCTGCTGGGTACAGTTAGTACAGAGGATGCAGCAAAGTCGGCCAGTTGGCCAATAATTGGGGGCTACTCTGAGGCGAGAATGTCTTGTCAGTTAAATCGTGCTACAAGTACGGGTCGATGAACCGGTTGGCTCCCTGGAGTCCTACGCTCTGCTGGACTGCGTGTCCGACGTGGCTTCAGCACAAAAGTGCCACATGGAGCTGGCGGGCCGGAATGCACCCCCCCCACTTCACCTTCGACTTCGGCCGTAAGTGTGATTACTACTTGGTATTCGGGAATAATTGAGCTGCAATTGAACTCTTGGTTGGGGGTGACTTCGCTAGTATAGAACGAGCTTCTGCGCTGAGAGGCAACCAATTCAGGCAGTCCAGTATTTTTCGAATGAGGGCATCTTATCCTGGCCCCACCCAACTTGAGTCCAAGGGCAGAATCTGGAAGATTTCAGAGGTCAAATCGTAAAAGGCGCCCAAGTTCCAGAAGCACGATAGGCATAAGACTAAAGACACGGTAAGAAAACAACACTGTGCCGTGCGGTCAATACAGGGATGGATTGTTCCCTGTCCGATAAACCAGGAAGCACCCTTTGTCGGGAATGTAAACCACAGTGAGACGGAAATCAATCTCCTGAAGGAACAGATTAATCGACTTTAAAGCGTCGATTTCCGTGGTGGGGATGCGTCGACAAACTCTCTTTCATTGGAAGACAAACGTGCTGTTGATGGGGTTGCCAATGCCACGGTCTTGTTGGACGGGCACTATGAAGTTGGGCTTCCATGAAGGAACCCTGTAGTCAGGCTTGCACATGATCATATTGTGGCCAAAGGAAGATCAAACTGCTTGAGAAAAATGTTTGCCAGTGATCCTAAATTGTTTGATGAATACCAGACAATAATGAAGGTATATATGTCCGGGAGCTACGCCAAGTTATTGCCCGATATACAATTAAACATGAACCTTGAGCTCCCTGAATGAAGTCTCTCTACTGAGACCGGACACAACCGGCTGTCTGGTTGGAGTACTGCTTCTTTTTCGGGAGGAATTTGTTGCATTGGCTGCCTACATTGTGGAAATTTTTATGCATTTGCGAGTGCCGACAACAGACAGAGGAGCACTGAGGTCCCTACAATGGGAAAATGGTCAACAAAGTGGTAATCTGGCTGAATATAAAATGAATGCTCACCCGTTTGGTGCCGCTTCGTCCATTTTTCTGCCGATTTCTTGGTACATCACACAGCAGACGACTGGGGAAGACAACGTGAGGATTACATCCCCGAAGCTGCGTACGGCGATTTCTTTGTAGACGGCTGTCTCGCGTCCTTGCTTACGCAGGAGAATGTACGAGCTTTTACTGTTCAGAAGGTTGAATTACAAGCACGTGGTAGCTTTTGGCTCCATAATTCGGTGCATAATCGCGAGGAAGTGCCGGATATTTTGTCAAAATCTGAGCTGACCCATATTTTTGGCAATCCACGGTTGCTCGTCAGTGCCGGGGAGGACTTTGAGGTTGGGGTGGAGCACCAGAGAAGACACCTTCCAGTTTGCATTTTCAATACGCGAAAAACCCCAAACAAGGCTTGGCATGTTGTCCATACTGCCGTCAGTCTGACCCACTGGGGTTAGTTTCAACTTTGTTCTGCAAGGCAAGGTGTTGTTGCAACCACAGTGTCACTTAATGCTGGGCTGGGATGACCCAATTGGAGAAGAACCCGTGCCCTGCTGGACTGAGTGTTTCAGGAGCATGGAACAACTTTGCATTTTCAGAAATCACGGCCGTGTTCTTTGAGGTGGCTCATTGAACGGAGGCACATAGCTTCATGTGTTTTGTCGGGCTTCTGAAGTTGGCGGTGGAGTGGTGGCATATACTAAAATGGTTTCGAAGGACAAAGCCCCCTGCTGTACCCTACTGTTCTTCAAGTCAAGGGTAACTCCACTGGAGACCGTACAGGTTCCTCGATTGGAGTTAGCCGCTGCAAGGCTGGCAGCAAAAGTCTCTCGGGTTCTTGTAGAAGGAACTCTTATCAAATTTCATGGGCCTTACTACTGGGCGGACTCTGCTATAGATTTGCATTCCATAAACATCAATGAAACTAGATTTGGTACGTGCGATGCCAATTGTTCGGCTGAGATCCACCAGTGATCTGAACACCGGTAGTGGCTTCACGTGAGATCAGAAATTGCTCCCGCAGGCTTGGCATAGGGGACACGTCCCAACTCCCTGACGGACTATGAAGCCTTACTTCTGACCAGTTCCAGAATTATTGCAACATTGCCGAACGTGGATCTGATGCAGTCTCCGAGTACGATGCTCACAACGTTGCAAATACATGGATGGACCCATTTCTGGCTAGATACGGAGTCAGTTTCACTTCCTGAGATTTGTAGCGTAGCCAACTCGTTTTAAAACGTGTTGCAGTCACGAAAGTCGGGCTCACAGATCTAGGCTTTACAACCGGGCCGCTGAAGTTATGCGACGCTGCTGATGCAGGTGTTATTCTGGTTGTGCAAGCCAGGGCCTACGGTGGAGAGTTATCATGGTCGCGAGACAAGACTGATAACCTATGCGCTAATAGATCTCTTTTGAACAAGACCCCATTGAAACTTGATCTACTTCTACTAAGTGGACTGATTTGTTTTGGTGGGTGAATGAACCACTCCAATCAACTTCAGAGAGTGGAACATCCGGCGATACCACCTAAAGCTCAACCAATTACGGACTCGAAAGTCCAAGGATACCACACAAAGAGAGGACGGGCAGGACCATCTTAGTTACTCGCGGGGCTCCGCAAATATTTTGGATCTTTCAGGGTGAAGCTGCCGTCAAGCGCATACGTGGAGGACGCTGAAAGCGTCGGAAGCATTTGGCAATCATAGACAAACGGATGATGGCTCCCTTATGTGCAACTTAAGCCCAACAAAATTGGTTTCGCTTCATGTATGCCGGGGTAGATTATTTTGGTCTGTTTCGATCTAAACATGGTCGAAGCATAGAAAAAATGTGGATGAATCTTCACCTGCCTCCAGATGCAAATAGTGTTTATTAAAGTTTTTATTCTGAGCACAGATTTGTTCATTGTCACACTACTGCTCTCCATGATGAGGAGAGATGCACCGTCCGAGATTCGTAGTGATAATGGTAAAATCTTTGTTGGAGCTCAGAAGGATTTGAAAAACCTAATAAGAAACTGGTCTAGCGCTAAGACTGCCGATAGGTTGTTGCGACTGGGTGCGCAGCGGCACTTCATTCTCCCCCATGCTAGTCCCCACGGTGGGATTTGGAAGATCATCTTGCTCTTGGTCAGAAAAATACTTCTTTCAGTTTGTGACAAACACCCGATGACTGACAAAATAATATTGACATTTATCACGGAAAGTGAACGGATGGTGGAAGGAAGACCGCTAATACATGTAATCCGGACTGTAACCTCGTGATCCGCAGTTGCTCTCGCCCAAATATTTACTTATCTCGGGGGCAAACTCACAGGACATTCTGACGAAATAATAATAATATTAATACTAATTCATTTTGGAGAAGCCCGAAGCATGCCTTAAGCAAGATCAAATTTTTTACAAGCAACAGAATGGACAAACGAAGTTCGTGAAAAATTTAGAAATATACAAGACAAACGGACTGTAGGTAGAACTAGAGGGGAGATAAGAGGAGGAAAAATGTAAGCACACCAAGGAATAGTGAAGAGAATTTAAGTGGACCAATGAATGAGCACAAATATATGCCAGATAATTTTGAAGGTCAGGGTCAAATGAAGTAGTTAGCTGAGCAAAGTGAGTGAGACTGGGACTTGGGAGTTGTTTATGAGGAGGAATGAAAATCGGTACGAAAACCTATGGTAACGAGAAATGATGAAGAACAAAAGAATTGAAAAGAAGAGAAAAAAATTGAATCTTATGGCCCGGGGGTTAAATAGCCATGAAGTATGCTACTTTGCAATAAAAAGGTGGGTGTCAATTTGAAAACAGCGAGGGAGCAGTGAAAGATGGAAACAGCGGGTCAAACGGTACTAATGGTTAGGAAGGATCGGGATACGGCAAATGTGAGGTACAAATATAGATATCATGGAGAGCAGCGGGATGGGGGCATGATACCTGGCCTGCAAAGAACTGGAGGATGCAGAGTAAATATATGAATGTATATGCATAAACATATATGTGTACGTTTAAACACATTTAAGAAGAGGGGAATCGGAAAGCACCGAAGAGATAGAATGCTGAAGCAGCAGTGTTTGGAAGTGACAGGTAGGGTTGGATCAGTTGGTACTGAATTACCTTGGACAAATCCTGAAGAATTTATTTAGGACGGGCGAAGATGGGAGATCAAAAGAAGGAGAAGCGACTTCGGAAGCGCAGAAGTTGATAAACGAAGGAATATGAAGTGGAGGATGGAAGGAAACAGGTAAGAGTGAATCTAACAATCTGACCAATGCAGGTGTGACATGTGGTGAAGGCCAAACATGAATGAGATGGTAGTGAATAGATGTACAGTATGCAAGATGACGGTTGTGAAAATGGCTAGCGAATGTAGAACGAATGAAAATAGTGAATGGTCTGAGTAGTGTAAAATATCCGTGGAAAAGGGCAACTTGGAGGTAAGAGGAACTTTGGTGCAAAGGTGCAGCAACTACAACGGCTACTAAGGTAAGGGAGGAATAAATACGTGGCCGGTCAGAAAGATCAGGTGATGGCAGATCACAAATTTCGAAGCTATATGTGAAAATATTGATGGAACTATAAACCAACTTTAAGTGGAAAACGGAAAAGCAGCGCAGCCTAAAAGGCACTCTGAAGGTGCTTGTGACGAGCAGTATATGCAACGAATGAGGGTACTAACCGAAGAGAAACAGGTAAGAGGTGACCAATCAGATCGTACTGCTACAGACGAAACAGGATGAACACCGAGAAGAAAAGATGAAAAGAAGTACCCACAGGGGCAAACCTGGGGTGGAACAAAAGTTACAAGAAATATATGCGCGTTAGAGTTGAGAGAATGGAACCGGAGATCTACATGCCTGCAGACGGTTGTACAGAATGATTAAGCCAGAAGTTGATAGTAGGAAGGCTGTCCAGGAGGAAGATCCATAGATGAATTGCGGGGTCAAGAAAGGAAAACTACGGGGGTGAAAAGTTAGTAACCGCCGTTGTAAAATATGCAAAGATTGGAACAACGAGATATCTTACGGTGATTGGTCATGGGTAAGGGCGGGCCTGGTGCTTAGCGGTGAGGGGTGCAGGGCGGGGGGACAAAAAAACGGATATTGCAGAGTGGTACCTAATGAGGTGCGGAGTGAATAGGGATTAAGAGCCAGCAAGAGCCATATGGGTGGAAAGGGAAATATTGCGGGTTTGTGAAGAGTAAAATAGACAGGGTGAGAGTGACGTGATGCAATGGGGTCTGTTATGGCGAGGAATTATGTGAGCCAGGACAGAATGGGTGTGTGTGCATACAGAGAAAGAACGACATCGAATAGAACTTATAGGGGTGCTGACGAGAACGATAGATGAGCGAATCTTGGCGGACGCAGAGTGGTAGAAAGGTGCCATCTGCAACAGACAGAAATGGATACGGTAAGACGAGAGTCAGAGTGTGCAATACGCAACCGGTGTCAGCGGGTGAGGCTGACTGTGCGCCGGAAGCCCAGCCTGAAATACACCTCGTGAAGTGAACAAAAGAGGTGTGACCCAGCAGCCTGATTGCGCTGGTACACGGCTGCCGACTGCCTGCAGGCCCGATGTGCTCCTGCTAATGAGGGGGATCTGGCCGCACCCGGCGTCGTTGGCATTGGCGTGAGTGATCACCGATGATTGTACAGGGGGCAGAGTAACCACGATAAGGGTAGGTTATCGAGGATCAGTCGGTCAGGTTGTGAGACACTGGACAGCACAGCCACGGAAACAGCAATCGGCAGACAGCCATGAGGCATTATTATCCAGGTGCAGCAGCCAGGGGATAATGAATATAGTGTCCGAGGTGGTTGGCCGGCATTGAGGGTATCTGGAAAGGGAAATGAGATAGAGAAACGCGGTCTAGGCCATTGCATCACGTCACTCTCACCCTGTCTATTTTACTCTTCACAAGCCCGCAATATTTCCCTTTCCACCCATATGGCTCTTGCTGGCTCTTAATCCCTATTCACTCCGCACCTCATTAGGTACCACTCTGCAATATCCGTTTTTTTGTCCCCCCGCCCTGCACCCCTCACCGCTAAGCACCAGGCCCGCCCTTACCCATGACCAATCACCGTAAGATATCTCGTTGTTCCAATCTTTGCATATTTTACAACGGCGGTTACTAACTTTTCACCCCCGTAGTTTTCCTTTCTTGACCCCGCAATTCATCTATGGATCTTCCTCCTGGACAGCCTTCCTACTATCAACTTCTGGCTTAATCATTCTGTACAACCGTCTGCAGGCATGTAGATCTCCGGTTCCATTCTCTCAACTCTAACGCGCATATATTTCTTGTAACTTTTGTTCCACCCCAGGTTTGCCCCTGTGGGTACTTCTTTTCATCTTTTCTTCTCGGTGTTCATCCTGTTTCGTCTGTAGCAGTACGATCTGATTGGTCACCTCTTACCTGTTTCTCTTCGGTTAGTACCCTCATTCGTTGCATATACTGCTCGTCACAAGCACCTTCAGAGTGCCTTTTAGGCTGCGCTGCTTTTCCGTTTTCCACTTAAAGTTGGTTTATAGTTCCATCAATATTTTCACATATAGCTTCGAAATTTGTGATCTGCCATCACCTGATCTTTCTGACCGGCCACGTATTTATTCCTCCCTTACCTTAGTAGCCGTTGTAGTTGCTGCACCTTTGCACCAAAGTTCCTCTTACCTCCAAGTTGCCCTTTTCCACGGATATTTTACACTACTCAGACCATTCACTATTTTCATTCGTTCTACATTCGCTAGCCATTTTCACAACCGTCATCTTGCATACTGTACATCTATTCACTACCATCTCATTCATGTTTGGCCTTCACCACATGTCACACCTGCATTGGTCAGATTGTTAGATTCACTCTTACCTGTTTCCTTCCATCCTCCACTTCATATTCCTTCGTTTATCAACTTCTGCGCTTCCGAAGTCGCTTCTCCTTCTTTTGATCTCCCATCTTCGCCCGTCCTAAATAAATTCTTCAGGATTTGTCCAAGGTAATTCAGTACCAACTGATCCAACCCTACCTGTCACTTCCAAACACTGCTGCTTCAGCATTCTATCTCTTCGGTGCTTTCCGATTCCCCTCTTCTTAAATGTGTTTAAACGTACACATATATGTTTATGCATATACATTCATATATTTACTCTGCATCCTCCAGTTCTTTGCAGGCCAGGTATCATGCCCCCATCCCGCTGCTCTCCATGATATCTATATTTGTACCTCACATTTGCCGTATCCCGATCCTTCCTAACCATTAGTACCGTTTGACCCGCTGTTTCCATCTTTCACTGCTCCCTCGCTGTTTTCAAATTGACACCCACCTTTTTATTGCAAAGTAGCATACTTCATGGCTATTTAACCCCCGGGCCATAAGATTCAATTTTTTTCTCTTCTTTTCAATTCTTTTGTTCTTCATCATTTCTCGTTACCATAGGTTTTCGTACCGATTTTCATTCCTCCTCATAAACAACTCCCAAGTCCCAGTCTCACTCACTTTGCTCAGCTAACTACTTCATTTGACCCTGACCTTCAAAATTATCTGGCATATATTTGTGCTCATTCATTGGTCCACTTAAATTCTCTTCATTATTCCTTGGTGTGCTTATATTTTTCCTCCTCTTATCTCCCCTCTAGTTCTACCTACAGTCCGTTTGTCTTATATATTTCTAAATTTTTCACGAACTTCGTTTGTCCATTCTGTTGCTTGTAAAAAATTTGATCTTGCTTAAGGCATGCTTCGGGCTTCTCCAAAATGAATTAGTATTAATATTATTATTATTTCGTCAGAATGTCCTGTGAGTTTGCCCCCGAGATAAGTAAATATTTGGGCGAGAGCAACTGCGGATCACGAGGTTACAGTCCGGATTACATGTATTAGCGGTCTTCCTTCCCCCATCCGTTCACTTTCCGTGATAAATGTCAATATTATTTTGTCAGTCATCGGGTGTTTGTCACAAACTGAAAGAAGTATTTTTCTGACCAAGAGCAAGATGATCTTCCAAATCCCACCGTGGGGACTAGCATGGGGGAGAATGAAGTGCCGCTGCGCACCCAGTCGCAACAACCTATCGGCAGTCTTAGCGCTAGACCAGTTTCTTATTAGGTTTTTCAAATCCTTCTGAGCTCCAACAAAGATTTTACCATTATCACTACGAATCTCGGACGGTGCATCTCTCCTCATCATGGAGAGCAGTAGTGTGACAATGAACAAATCTGTGCTCAGAATAAAAACTTTAATAAACACTATTTGCATCTGGAGGCAGGTGAAGATTCATCCACATTTTTTCCATGCTTCGACCATGTTTAGATCGAAACGGACCAAATTTGTTTTTTTGCATTAGATTTCCAATAACATTCTTGTCAACGACTGCTCTTCACTCGCCCACTGGTAAGGCCATCCCGTCTATGGGAACCGAATCTCCATATACTCGAACATTGTTTAAACACTCTGAGTTCTCGTTTAAACTTCGCGTCTTACTTTGGCCCATTTGATTTCATGACAAAGTCTTATATTCTTTTTTTTCTCAAAAGCCATCTAATCATCACAGTTAAGCACCCAATTGGGATTTTGCCTATCGGTGGAAAATTCCCCCATGGAAATTAGGCTAAGGGATTTGGTACTAATTCGCAGAAACCATCTCTTACAGTAACCCAGCAACAGAAGCAGATGTAGGCTAAACAAGAGCGCTAGAGGCAATGGCTGTAGGGCTGGGTAGGTAGGGCGCGAAATTTAGCCCCCACAAAAACCCTTGAAATTTACAACCGCGGAAGGATTTTCTTGGCCGGTGAATCGTGCTTTGTCACTAGCAAGTGGACAGTCCTTGCCAAATATTCTTCGTTCACATCCATTCCTCAACAATTTGAACTTTCCATTTATTGTCGCACATTCAACAGCGCACATCACTCAGCACATTTCCAAAACGCCTGTTTAGATCGCACCGTTTCCCTGACTGTGATTCAGTTTGGCTTGATCTCGGAGCTTGTTAGTAGTGACCGCCTTTCTTATTGAGCATGGCCGAACCTCGGTTCCCCATTTGATAGTGATTTTGGCCGCTTGCCCATTCCTTGTTACAAAATCTTCCACCACTGAAGACATACTCATTCGCCTGCACAGTTATTCATTGAAGTCCGCTTTTGTATCCTTATGACTGATCAAAGTCTCTCAATGAAATCTCTTTCCTCAATCTTCCAAAAGTCAGTGGAGCACTGATTGTTGTCCGAAACCTGCAGCAGTGCACTTGTTCGTCGTAACAGTGCACCTCAACTGCATTATCCTTATCTTGTAGGGCTCCATGTTCTCTCTACAACTGCACACCTCAAGCTTTTCCGTCTTGCAATGTCACCAATCAGGTGCTATTATTTTGCATCTATCACTAATTTATGTTTACTCACCTTCCACGTTCTCCACCGTCACCTTCGCACGCTAGTGGAACCTTAACGGCCAAAGCTTTGCACCCTTTGCCGTTTCAATGCCCAGACACAGTTTTCGTGTCACTACGTCATCACCTAAAAACTGTAAAATCCTTTTGTTGATCACTTACCAGTTTTTCTTCGGCAGCTTCCCCATCAATCACTCTGGCAACCGACCTCTATCTCCAGATGCGTTATTTGTCTGATATATATCGAATTCCGTTAAATTATGTGCATAAACTATTGTCACTATCCTTTTCTACTAATCCACTGCATTTTTGTTCTACACTGGACGTCCCTTCTGCGCTCTTCTTTTTAGATCCGTCTCATCCAGCGCTGTTTCTGGTGGTTGTCACATGACCACTCTTTTGAAATGGTCGTTGTCAGATGTACTCTTACCCTCCATGAGCCACACGTGTCTTACTGTCACTGGTACACGCAGCTAGTCTCCATAGTCTCCTTATCTACATTCACAAGGTTAAGTTTTTTCTATATCCCTATCTATATGGTGAAGCTCTAATGTTCCCCCACCACAAAGCAATCCATTCACGGATCGAACATCTGACGTCTGGTCAGGTCCTTCTTCATCACTCTGGCTCTTTGTCCCTGACAGATGCTTTGGCCATCTTTTATATGACCAAGTGTTTCACTATTCTGCTTTCAAATTTTACCGGTATAATTTCACATTGTCTCATTACATTCTGTTTATGGTATTTCCTCCCTATCCACTGTTGAGTTCTCTATCCATATCCCGACCGTTCTCTGCAGTCTAGTGACTCCCCATAACTCCGCTTTGTGACGGTCTCCTAAATGACAGCAACAACCGAAATATTTTCTGAACATTTTATACTCTCCAGCTACCGCAATCATTTTCGATAACCCTTATGTATGTAAAAGGATTCCAAGTGAACTCATAGGTCTTCAGTGGACTTGTTTGTTTCAACTTGCCGTGCGCTGTTTTCATTTTGGACTATTTAAACTTCGTTTTTAATCCTCCCCATGCACCCCCCCCTTTCAGCCTCATAGAACCTCTGATTTTATCGCCACCCGTATCATCCAATCGTGCACGGCCGCATGTCTCGGACTTCGTCCAAATAAACCGTCGTTTTGCTCATCATTATGGTTTTGTCCGGTTCATTTTTGTGTTCCAGCATCTCAGCCAGCTCTGCTTTATTCTGGTCTACTCGGCCATCCGACCTTGATTTTCGATTTAGCCGGGTGCTTTCACCCCATTCATTACTGCGTGCACTCAGTCCTTCGCCTATGCTAGTATTCTTATACAATTATACATTTTCTTACTTTAATCCTTAGTGACCTCATGTAGGACATATGATTTTTCTACCATTTAAGCCCCCATCCAACAAAAAATAGATTGTTATTACTAATAATTGCGGGGCCTTTGAGAAGCATTCCGTATGAGTAGAATTCAGCACTAGAGCGATAGCCGAACATAGCCACCTCCAGTCTCTCACGTATTTTGTTTGATAAGACAGCTCAAATTTCACGGCCTCCATTTACCGATACGATGGTAATTTTTTGACACATGAACAATCACGTCCAGCTTTTTCTCCGCTTATTTGTTTTTTGTAACGAGAAGCTTTTCAAAGTCGAAAGTTTACTTCAATGCGTAGCTTGTCCATGTATGTACACGAAAGTAAGTCCACTTTAAGACACTAAATTTGCGTTGAAACCTCAATTCAGGGCCCCGAGCCCAAGGGTTTCCTCCGCCATTATTCGTGAACAGTTGTCGTGGATTCAGTTGAGACACCTTGATATGAGTAATAATATATTATAAATTCCGCCGCAATTTCCAGGGTAAATGTCTGATAGTTTTGCGTTCGATAGATATGAGCAGATTTGTGATTAATAATAAAAGGCCTCTTCGGACTTCCTTCTTTTACAGCTGCCGGACTTCGAATTCAGGAAGCAGTCACATTTTCGGGCTTAGATCCTAGCCTACAGCTTCTAATGAATATTTACTCGTAGTGTGTGCTTCCGCAATCAAAGATGACTCGCGACTGTTCAACTAAACTTGAGGTACTTGGGGCCGAACCCAGTAAGTTATTTCACTAAGTCCGATGATCAGTGCCCTAAATCATTTATTTTACCACCGTAATTCAGTAGTGGTAGCACTAGAGGTGCAAATTGCTTTCGAAGTCTTTGTTGGTCCTTCTTTCGAATGCCCTTTGCTAAGAAATATCGTGCACAAGTATGTAGTACAGATAGGCTTAGATGGTCAAAAGTGGACGCTGTTTGATGTCCGTCAGTCATTCCTCTTTCGTAGAAGGACGAAGATTCCATCGCCTCATAAGGCATACCAGTCTAATTCATCTTGAGCAACGAAAGACAAAACGCTGGTAACTTTCGAAGTAAATTAAAGGCACATTCTCGATTTTGCGAGCAGATCACGGCTTGCCTGCCAAAGAACTAAGAAAAAAATGGGAATATAAACAACGGTCTTATGAAAGCAGCTCAAAGGTCACTAAGCGACAACCCCAAAGGGACGGCTGGCGCTTTTGCTCTTCATCCGCATTCTCCATTAGTACAGGCAGTTCTCGCATTCACAACTGTTGCCCTTCAATAAGCTTGCTTGCTTTAAAAGCTTTCAACAAAAACAGTGTTTTGAGCCCATTAGGCGTCCTTTTTTAGGCCCATGGCTTAGTCTTCCAGGTTTCGTACGCAATAGTTGTCTTATAATCAATAACGGAATTTCGAGGGCTGCAGCAGGTTGCCTACAACACTGATGTCTATGTATCCCGCGTTCTCAACTCGTTAAGTCGAATTCCTTCCCCGTTGTATTACAGAGTACCCAGCACTGGCAACTAATGCGTTGCCATTACAGCTGCTGGCTACTGGTTCCTGTGAAACTGAAGACGGACATAATCCAGAGCCTGTTTTGAGGTTCCCAAGGGTTGAGAAAATTCCAAATTGTGCATCGCGCTGACGGAGACATCCGGGGCCAAAGGGCTACCGAATAGGGACGGCCAACGTGCCACACACGTCTGTAACGGAGGTAACATAAATAGTCCTTGAGGGCTATCCCAATGCAAGCAGCTGAGCCAGGGGGCATGAATCCAGTCATAAAACCACTGGCTAGCAAAATAAGCGTATATATATCCCCTGTCTGTTTTGTCAACCTTCATTCAGGACAGACCGCAAGCCGACTGGAAGGCAACAATGGTAATTTTTACTCACAAAGGTGAACAGCTCTCATAGCAGCAGAACTATGATTTTGTATGTTTTACTTGTATCCTTTTCAAATACTTAGGGAAGCTGGTGACAGAATACGCCAGCAAACTTCTAGGGGAGCATGTGCTGTTCAGTTGAGTTCTCATAGTAGAATACTTCTCTTGAACCTTCTAAGGTTTATGCACGGAGTCGCTACAGATCTGGACAAATGGAAAATTCTGAAAGTTCGCTGCCATAATTTCAGCCCGGGCTTCTGTTCAGGTACTTATAGTCCACTGATTGGTAAACTTAAAACCCACGGAATATTGGGACAACAGCATCGCCGGATAGGAGGCTCTATGATTAAGGGGACACTTTGAGTTAGATTGGGAAGCCCAAACTCTAGACCTGTTTGCAGATCAAAGGTTTGCCCTAGAAAAAAATAATAAAATAATATTATTAGTTTGAGCCATATTGATAAAATTAACGGGACATTTCCTGATTGTAGTCAACGGTTGATCCGCAGTGGGCGCTAGACAAGCTGGATGGGTAATTGAAAAGTAAATACCGGTTGGATGTCCTACACACCTTTTACTGATTGCTAGCAAACCAGGAAGCATGTACACACAGGCAGGAGGCGTGTGTATAGCGAACGTTTCTTTACGGCTTTCGTCCACTAACATCAATGGTTCAGGATGGAGGAGGATAAGCCCAAAGTCTTTTTTACGCAGTAGTCGAGGTAAGCTATAGTCATGAATCGGCCAAACATGAAATTGCCTTAAAGAGCTTTGTTATGAGGCGGGAAAACTAGATATATTCAGAGCTGATGCGGACAGAGGTTGGCCAATGCTTTTTGGGTTCATTGAGAGATGCAAGCTGGGCAAATGAAGGCAAACTACCCGAGGAAGTATTGAAAAACATCCACAAAATTAGAAGGATATCATCAGGATGAATAGGTAGCTCAGTACATGAGGAACTCATAATGACCACATGGCTGGAAATTCCCGGGAAATTCTTGTATGAAACACTGGGGTAATTATTGTTTGGTGAAGTCAATGAAGGGAATTCGGCAAATTATTCTTTACGGTGATCTGTGTCGATTTCCAGTGGATTTGTCGTTTCGTAATTCCAGTGGCTGATTGGGTTTGTTTTCCGACAACTTTTAATTGGATCCATAACAGTTTACAAAGAAGATTAATCACTGATCTGAGTTATGAAGCTGGTGGAATAAGGGTTCTATCGGATCCAGGCAGCGGAGCAAAATTAGGGACAAAGTCACCAGAACCTTGAAACGAAGTGACAGAAGGGCATCAGCCTGACTTCTCTACTAGTCGTGGATGGCGGCGACTAATGCAACGAAGACAGGTAATACGATAAAAATCATCTTCAGTTTAACTGGAGTTCGTTCTGCTTATTCACGATTCGGGACTTGCAGGAATTTTATGAGAAGCACCCATGGAAACCAGTGATTTTAATGAAGATCGATGGAGGAAGATGGATCAATATCTCAACTTCTTTTCCTGCATTATGCTTCCAGTGAGAAATAATCACCGTCAGCCGATTCCTACCCCATCGGTAAAAGGTTACGGCCAGATCCACCAGAATGGCCAGCTCACATCGAGCGTGCACGAAGTCTGCAGCAGTGAGCGGGTACAAACAGCCTGCCGGACGGCACCTCGTTCGCTCTTCTGGTGAGGTTTTTCTCAGATTGTGTGTCCAGCACACGGTGAGCCCCATCCGCTTTCACCGGTTGCGGATTGCACGCCCCAGCTATTTTCTTTCTGTCATTTTCTCGCCATAATCATAGCTCCCCTCGTTGTCCTTTTGCCACCTTACGTACGCCAACCCCTTTTGTCCACCCTCCTGTGGTTTCTCGTCGTCACGGTTTCTGATACGTTATGTCTCCATTTCCTACTTCACCTACTCTGTCCAGCCTTTGGAATTATCCTTTTCTCTTCTACCCATGTCCATCTTACCCTTTTGATATGGCGAATCCGCGAATACTACCCTCTGCACATGCAGCTTATCGATCGTTTTTCCTTTATTCCCACCTTTTTACCCCCTAGCAAGTCATTTTCTAGCTTCCTTTCCGATTATCTACCTAAGTGTCTATCAGTCTTATCAGCCATCATGCCCATCATGTCAGAATTCATTATCTTCACATTCTCACTTTCCAAGGCCACTTTTATATCCATATGATTCTCTACCAAGTACCTGATGCTCGGGCCTGTCATTCGCTCCGGAGCTTGCCTTCAGCCTGGGTTACATTTAGAGCCCTTTGTCCCATTTTATCCATCCCAAATCCCCAGGACATATTAACTTCTGATTGTCCGGACTCTGGAACGCACTTTCTTTGTTCATTGTTCCATCAAAGGTGAGCTTGAGTTGATGCGCTTTCTCCATAGTTTGATTGTCTTTAAATGGTACTCGTGCATCGAAATAAGTTATTCGGGACATATTTACGTCCTCCATTTGTCCGTTTCTCCCATCTCTTTTCCTTTATTTACTGTCCGCTAGAGCAGTAACGGTTTGTGCCAACAGATTTTCTATCCTTTTACTCTTTCTCTGCTGATTTGCCAAGATCTCCTGTCCAAGATAAAGACATGTCGCGATTCTCCCAAGTTTCGGTAAACCTTGCAATCAACTCTTACTCGTTTTATTTGAACATTCCTGACTTTATCTCCTTTTCTACGTGACTGGCCACTGATGGGGAACATTCTTACACACAAGGCCATTCAACCCCCACCTTTCGTCCCCCGACTAAAAGCTTACACTTCGCCTTGTATGTAGAATTTATATTCACCCTGTGCTCCCCTGCTATTAAATAGCAACTTCTCTCGCTATTATCCTTCTTCCGCTCCTTTAGTGTACACTCTTTTCCTAAAGCTTCTGCTCTATTTTATCATTTATCTTCATTATCCCTTCTTTACATCCTTCCCTCCAAGGAAGCCATTGTTTGCATTCCCTAAACCGATCGGTTCCTCTTCTCTGTTTTGATTTCCTAAATTTGTACTGCCAATGCAAACGATATATCATTATTATCCCACGTGACTTTAAAACGTACTATCTGCGCCTACCCACAATCTCTGATCACTCCTCCACTAGTTCTCTTTACTTGACAATTTATCCTTATCGCTGTTTTTCCGCATCCTGGCTAGCTTAACTGAACCAAATTTTTTCTCTCCGATGACTCAGGTTCCGTTGACGGTGTTGAAATAATATTCATCCTGAGCTTGTCAGACATCCTCCAACAACTTATCTCGCTATGATTCCGTTGCTGCCTTGGAATGTGGGCTTATTTTCGGTGTGTTACTCACTGCAACCACCTTTTTCAATCTACCTTGCTTTCTTTTCATCCTGCTTCAGGCTTCGTAAACTGATCCCCTTCCACCTTAGCGGCGCACCAAGGCTTCATGCTATCCTCATGGTCAGCTTACTCTTCTTCGTGTTAAACAGCTCATTCGACTTCATCTTCTGTTTTTTAGCTTTTCGCTGTATTTTTGGTGTCCCTTATGCTCAACCTTCTGTTTTAAGCAACTCCTAGTCGGTTCAGCCAGATTCTACCACCTAGCTTTGACTTTCAAAAATGCCATGCCTCTATTTTATATTCATCATTGTATTCATTCAAGCTCTACAATACTTCTCGGGGTTCTGGCATCTGTACGCAGTAAGACTAGTCACGTTATAACTTTCCGATTTCTATCATCTGACCATGTTCCGAGTTTGCCTCCGGTGACTACTGAATGAAATGCTGTTATCGTTGCCGTGCTTTGCGTAAAGCTTAACAGGCCCAGGAGGAAGATGGTTGACAATTATGAACATGGGGATGGTTAAGCCACTTGAAACGTGGCCAGAGACTAAGATACGTGCTTTTGAAGGTGTACCGACTTAAAGGCGAGAGCTTTGGGTAGAACAGATGAGATCTGGCAGCAGTTAGTGGACTGGGCTGAGCTGCACAAAAGTGGTGTATGGTTAGGAGATGAAACTTGAACAAGAACATTGGTTTTGGGCATTTGATTTTTAAGCCGAATTACGTTTATCTTCTCCCAGACGGCAAGACCTGAGTAAGAAACCAAGTGTGACTATTAGCCCTCCATCTTCACCACCAAATAGTGAGGCACCTGAGAAATTGGGGTCCATAAAAGTGAAGGTAAAACTAGCGATAAGCCATTCACCGACTACATTGGTTCTGGTGTCTGAAAGGTTATGTATGGATAAAAGTGGTTTGTCATCATAGTGCACTAATATTTTATTCGTACTGCGTTGGCATGCCGCAGAGCAGGGCAGAACCAGTGTGTGGGTTCTCTTGGGGACAGTAGGGAGAGCTAACAAGGTGGAGTTGAACTTTTGGTCGGGATGAGCACACTAACAGCCCAAATTCAGTATGAATGGTAGATTGTCTCGGGAGCTGCTTCCGAAAGGGATGTGCTAGGGGGCATGTCGAACAAAGCGCAGCACGCGGTGCTCCAAAAGTGACTTGAATTATTATGCTTTTCTGCTTTGTTTATTTTTACCTCAGTTCAGTACTGGCTCCTGGAGAAATCTAAGCTCTCTAGCCCCGAAAAAACCGTCGATGGCCTGGCCCGAGCCGCGGTGAAAATAGGACAAGCACATCAGTCATTCAATGGCTATACGGACCCCTGGAGACATGGATGGCATGTGACAGCAAACGTGCCTGAAGGACCGAACGGTTGGTTTCCTCCATTTTTTGACAAACTTGTTGTAGAGCCCGGCCAGTGGAACCTTCCAGCGACGCGTAGCAACCGATTTCGGCACATTCAAAAAGGAAGTCCATTCCAAATAGCTACGGTACTATACATGACAAATTAGACAATCTTACAATAGGCAAACCTCAATAGTGTTCTTTCTGGGCTCTTACGCTCCACACTGAACAACAAGTCAATTACTGCAGCCGAATCACAGCGAAAGGTTAGAAATATAAATTGAGATTACCGAGTGCAGTTACAACAAACGTTTAGCTGAGGGAACTACCCTCGAGGAGAAGATGGGAGTCCGACTTGTGACGAGGAATAAGGGCAATAAAACAAGCAATCGAAAGCCCAGTAACGGTAGTTCATACAAATCAGTGTTGTTTTCAATATGAATGCTGATGGATGGGAAAGGATTCCCAAAGGATTACTTTGCACCTGCCCTCGATATCCGACCCCGATTTTTCACATTCACCTCTAGGTTTGTTCCGCCTCACGCATCGGCTCGCCTTACATTCCTGAGTACCTAAGACCTATCACAGTCAGTAGCGGCTTCCGGTGGGATGGACCGATTTACTCCCTGTGGTCCCTCCCATTTGGGTTGATCCGAAGACCCGCCTTCCACTTGTGGGGAGCTGGCTGTTGAGCTTATAAAACGAGTGCCCGGTCCACCTTCAACCAGGCAAATGTCTCTAATGTCACGAAGCGCCAATCCTTCACTAGTTAGCAATGTGGCAGTTTTTACCGAGCCATCGTCCAAAGTAAAGGTGCTTTCGATAACTCAGCCGGGCTGAGTTATCGAAAGCACCTTTACTTTCGTCAGTGGTCAATCCGAGGTATCGGATTGACCACTGACGAACCATTCCATCTCCCCGTCAGCCATTGGTCCTCAGCCGGGCTGAGTTATCGAAAGCACCTTTACTTTGGACGATGGCTCGGTAAAAACTGCCACATTGCTAACTAGTGAAGGATTGGCGCTTCGTGACATTAGAGACATTTGCCTGGTTGAAGGTGGACCGGGCACTCGTTTTATAAGCTCAACAGCCAGCTCCCCACAAGTGGAAGGCGGGTCTTCGGATCAACCCAAATGGGAGGGACCACAGGGAGTAAATCGGTCCATCCCACCGGAAGCCGCTACTGACTGTGATAGGTCTTAGGTACTCAGGAATGTAAGGCGAGCCGATGCGTGAGGCGGAACAAACCTAGAGGTGAATGTGAAAAATCGGGGTCGGATATCGAGGGCAGGTGCAAAGTAATCCTTTGGGAATCCTTTCCCATCCATCAGCATTCATATTGAAAACAACACTGATTTGTATGAACTACCGTTACTGGGCTTTCGATTGCTTGTTTTATTGCCCTTATTCCTCGTCACAAGTCGGACTCCCATCTTCTCCTCGAGGGTAGTTCCCTCAGCTAAACGTTTGTTGTAACTGCACTCGGTAATCTCAATTTATATTTCTAACCTTTCGCTGTGATTCGGCTGCAGTAATTGACTTGTTGTTCAGTGTGGAGCGTAAGAGCCCAGAAAGAACACTATTGAGGTTTGCCTATTGTAAGATTGTCTAATTTGTCATGTATAGTACCGTAGCTATTTGGAATGGACTTCCTTTTTGAATGTGCCGAAATCGGTTGCTACGCGTCGCTGGAAGGTTCCACTGGCCGGGCTCTACAACAAGTTTGTCAAAAAATGGAGGAAACCAACCGTTCGGTCCTTCAGGCACGTTTGCTGTCACATGCCATCCATGTCTCCAGGGGTCCGTATAGCCATTGAATGACTGATGTGCTTGTCCTATTTTCACCGCGGCTCGGGCCAGGCCATCGACGGTTTTTTCGGGGCTAGAGAGCTTAGATTTCTCCAGGAGCCAGTACTGAACTGAGGTAAAAATAAACAAAGCAGAAAAGCATAATAATTCAAGTCACTTTTGGAGCACCGCGTGCTGCGCTTTGTTCGACATGCCCCCTAGCACATCCCTTTCGGAAGCAGCTCCCGAGACAATCTACCATTCATACTGAATTTGGGCTGTTAGTGTGCTCATCCCGACCAAAAGTTCAACTCCACCTTGTTAGCTCTCCCTACTGTCCCCAAGAGAACCCACACACTGGTTCTGCCCTGCTCTGCGGCATGCCAACGCAGTACGAATAAAATATTAGTGCACTATGATGACAAACCACTTTTATCCATACATAACCTTTCAGACACCAGAACCAATGTAGTCGGTGAATGGCTTATCGCTAGTTTTACCTTCACTTTTATGGACCCCAATTTCTCAGGTGCCTCACTATTTGGTGGTGAAGATGGAGGGCTAATAGTCACACTTGGTTTCTTACTCAGGTCTTGCCGTCTGGGAGAAGATAAACGTAATTCGGCTTAAAAATCAAATGCCCAAAACCAATGTTCTTGTTCAAGTTTCATCTCCTAACCATACACCACTTTTGTGCAGCTCAGCCCAGTCCACTAACTGCTGCCAGATCTCATCTGTTCTACCCAAAGCTCTCGCCTTTAAGTCGGTACACCTTCAAAAGCACGTATCTTAGTCTCTGGCCACGTTTCAAGTGGCTTAACCATCCCCATGTTCATAATTGTCAACCATCTTCCTCCTGGGCCTGTTAAGCTTTACGCAAAGCACGGCAACGATAACAGCATTTCATTCAGTAGTCACCGGAGGCAAACTCGGAACATGGTCAGATGATAGAAATCGGAAAGTTATAACGTGACTAGTCTTACTGCGTACAGATGCCAGAACCCCGAGAAGTATTGTAGAGCTTGAATGAATACAATGATGAATATAAAATAGAGGCATGGCATTTTTGAAAGTCAAAGCTAGGTGGTAGAATCTGGCTGAACCGACTAGGAGTTGCTTAAAACAGAAGGTTGAGCATAAGGGACACCAAAAATACAGCGAAAAGCTAAAAAACAGAAGATGAAGTCGAATGAGCTGTTTAACACGAAGAAGAGTAAGCTGACCATGAGGATAGCATGAAGCCTTGGTGCGCCGCTAAGGTGGAAGGGGATCAGTTTACGAAGCCTGAAGCAGGATGAAAAGAAAGCAAGGTAGATTGAAAAAGGTGGTTGCAGTGAGTAACACACCGAAAATAAGCCCACATTCCAAGGCAGCAACGGAATCATAGCGAGATAAGTTGTTGGAGGATGTCTGACAAGCTCAGGATGAATATTATTTCAACACCGTCAACGGAACCTGAGTCATCGGAGAGAAAAAATTTGGTTCAGTTAAGCTAGCCAGGATGCGGAAAAACAGCGATAAGGATAAATTGTCAAGTAAAGAGAACTAGTGGAGGAGTGATCAGAGATTGTGGGTAGGCGCAGATAGTACGTTTTAAAGTCACGTGGGATAATAATGATATATCGTTTGCATTGGCAGTACAAATTTAGGAAATCAAAACAGAGAAGAGGAACCGATCGGTTTAGGGAATGCAAACAATGGCTTCCTTGGAGGGAAGGATGTAAAGAAGGGATAATGAAGATAAATGATAAAATAGAGCAGAAGCTTTAGGAAAAGAGTGTACACCAAAGGAGCGGAAGAAGGATAATAGCGAAGGAAGTTGCTATTTAATAGCAGGGGAGCACAGGGTGAATATAAATTCTACATACAAGGCGAAGTGTAAGCTTTTAGTCGGGGGACGAAAGGTGGGGGTTGAATGGCCTTGTGTGTAAGAATGTTCCCCATCAGTGGCCAGTCACGTAGAAAAGGAGATAAAGTCAGGAATGTCCAAATAAAACGAGTAAGAGTTGATTGCAAGGTTTACCGAAACTTGGGAGAATCGCGACATGTCTTTATCTTGGACAGGAGATCTTGGCAAATCAGCAGAGAAAGAGTAAAAGGATAGAAAATCTGTTGGCACAAACCGTTACTGCTCTAGCGGACAGTAAATAAAGGAAAAGAGATGGGAGAAACGGACAAATGGAGGACGTAAATATGTCCCGAATAACTTATTTCGATGCACGAGTACCATTTAAAGACAATCAAACTATGGAGAAAGCGCATCAACTCAAGCTCACCTTTGATGGAACAATGAACAAAGAAAGTGCGTTCCAGAGTCCGGACAATCAGAAGTTAATATGTCCTGGGGATTTGGGATGGATAAAATGGGACAAAGGGCTCTAAATGTAACCCAGGCTGAAGGCAAGCTCCGGAGCGAATGACAGGCCCGAGCATCAGGTACTTGGTAGAGAATCATATGGATATAAAAGTGGCCTTGGAAAGTGAGAATGTGAAGATAATGAATTCTGACATGATGGGCATGATGGCTGATAAGACTGATAGACACTTAGGTAGATAATCGGAAAGGAAGCTAGAAAATGACTTGCTAGGGGGTAAAAAGGTGGGAATAAAGGAAAAACGATCGATAAGCTGCATGTGCAGAGGGTAGTATTCGCGGATTCGCCATATCAAAAGGGTAAGATGGACATGGGTAGAAGAGAAAAGGATAATTCCAAAGGCTGGACAGAGTAGGTGAAGTAGGAAATGGAGACATAACGTATCAGAAACCGTGACGACGAGAAACCACAGGAGGGTGGACAAAAGGGGTTGGCGTACGTAAGGTGGCAAAAGGACAACGAGGGGAGCTATGATTATGGCGAGAAAATGACAGAAAGAAAATAGCTGGGGCGTGCAATCCGCAACCGGTGAAAGCGGATGGGGCTCACCGTGTGCTGGACACACAATCTGAGAAAAACCTCACCAGAAGAGCGAACGAGGTGCCGTCCGGCAGGCTGTTTGTACCCGCTCACTGCTGCAGACTTCGTGCACGCTCGATGTGAGCTGGCCATTCTGGTGGATCTGGCCGTAACCTTTTACCGATGGGGTAGGAATCGGCTGACGGTGATTATTTCTCACTGGAAGCATAATGCAGGAAAAGAAGTTGAGATATTGATCCATCTTCCTCCATCGATCTTCATTAAAATCACTGGTTTCCATGGGTGCTTCTCATAAAATTCCTGCAAGTCCCGAATCGTGAATAAGCAGAACGAACTCCAGTTAAACTGAAGATGATTTTTATCGTATTACCTGTCTTCGTTGCATTAGTCGCCGCCATCCACGACTAGTAGAGAAGTCAGGCTGATGCCCTTCTGTCACTTCGTTTCAAGGTTCTGGTGACTTTGTCCCTAATTTTGCTCCGCTGCCTGGATCCGATAGAACCCTTATTCCACCAGCTTCATAACTCAGATCAGTGATTAATCTTCTTTGTAAACTGTTATGGATCCAATTAAAAGTTGTCGGAAAACAAACCCAATCAGCCACTGGAATTACGAAACGACAAATCCACTGGAAATCGACACAGATCACCGTAAAGAATAATTTGCCGAATTCCCTTCATTGACTTCACCAAACAATAATTACCCCAGTGTTTCATACAAGAATTTCCCGGGAATTTCCAGCCATGTGGTCATTATGAGTTCCTCATGTACTGAGCTACCTATTCATCCTGATGATATCCTTCTAATTTTGTGGATGTTTTTCAATACTTCCTCGGGTAGTTTGCCTTCATTTGCCCAGCTTGCATCTCTCAATGAACCCAAAAAGCATTGGCCAACCTCTGTCCGCATCAGCTCTGAATATATCTAGTTTTCCCGCCTCATAACAAAGCTCTTTAAGGCAATTTCATGTTTGGCCGATTCATGACTATAGCTTACCTCGACTACTGCGTAAAAAAGACTTTGGGCTTATCCTCCTCCATCCTGAACCATTGATGTTAGTGGACGAAAGCCGTAAAGAAACGTTCGCTATACACACGCCTCCTGCCTGTGTGTACATGCTTCCTGGTTTGCTAGCAATCAGTAAAAGGTGTGTAGGACATCCAACCGGTATTTACTTTTCAATTACCCATCCAGCTTGTCTAGCGCCCACTGCGGATCAACCGTCGACTACAATCAGGAAATGTCCCGTTAATTTTATCAATATGGCTCAAACTAATAATATTATTTTATTATTTTTTTTCTAGGGCAAACCTTTGATCTGCAAACAGGTCTAGAGTTTGGGCTTCCCAATCTAACTCAAAGTGTCCCCTTAATCATAGAGCCTCCTATCCGGCGATGCTGTTGTCCCAATATTCCGTGGGTTTTAAGTTTACCAATCAGTGGACTATAAGTACCTGAACAGAAGCCCGGGCTGAAATTATGGCAGCGAACTTTCAGAATTTTCCATTTGTCCAGATCTGTAGCGACTCCGTGCATAAACCTTAGAAGGTTCAAGAGAAGTATTCTACTATGAGAACTCAACTGAACAGCACATGCTCCCCTAGAAGTTTGCTGGCGTATTCTGTCACCAGCTTCCCTAAGTATTTGAAAAGGATACAAGTAAAACATACAAAATCATAGTTCTGCTGCTATGAGAGCTGTTCACCTTTGTGAGTAAAAATTACCATTGTTGCCTTCCAGTCGGCTTGCGGTCTGTCCTGAATGAAGGTTGACAAAACAGACAGGGGATATATATACGCTTATTTTGCTAGCCAGTGGTTTTATGACTGGATTCATGCCCCCTGGCTCAGCCGCTTGCATTGGGATAGCCCTCAAGGACTATTTATGTTACCTCCGTTACAGACGTGTGTGGCACGTTGGCCGTCCCTATTCGGTAGCCCTTTGGCCCCGGATGTCTCCGTCAGCGCGATGCACAATTTGGAATTTTCTCAACCCTTGGGAACCTCAAAACAGGCTCTGGATTATGTCCGTCTTCAGTTTCACAGGAACCAGTAGCCAGCAGCTGTAATGGCAACGCATTAGTTGCCAGTGCTGGGTACTCTGTAATACAACGGGGAAGGAATTCGACTTAACGAGTTGAGAACGCGGGATACATAGACATCAGTGTTGTAGGCAACCTGCTGCAGCCCTCGAAATTCCGTTATTGATTATAAGACAACTATTGCGTACGAAACCTGGAAGACTAAGCCATGGGCCTAAAAAAGGACGCCTAATGGGCTCAAAACACTGTTTTTGTTGAAAGCTTTTAAAGCAAGCAAGCTTATTGAAGGGCAACAGTTGTGAATGCGAGAACTGCCTGTACTAATGGAGAATGCGGATGAAGAGCAAAAGCGCCAGCCGTCCCTTTGGGGTTGTCGCTTAGTGACCTTTGAGCTGCTTTCATAAGACCGTTGTTTATATTCCCATTTTTTTCTTAGTTCTTTGGCAGGCAAGCCGTGATCTGCTCGCAAAATCGAGAATGTGCCTTTAATTTACTTCGAAAGTTACCAGCGTTTTGTCTTTCGTTGCTCAAGATGAATTAGACTGGTATGCCTTATGAGGCGATGGAATCTTCGTCCTTCTACGAAAGAGGAATGACTGACGGACATCAAACAGCGTCCACTTTTGACCATCTAAGCCTATCTGTACTACATACTTGTGCACGATATTTCTTAGCAAAGGGCATTCGAAAGAAGGACCAACAAAGACTTCGAAAGCAATTTGCACCTCTAGTGCTACCACTACTGAATTACGGTGGTAAAATAAATGATTTAGGGCACTGATCATCGGACTTAGTGAAATAACTTACTGGGTTCGGCCCCAAGTACCTCAAGTTTAGTTGAACAGTCGCGAGTCATCTTTGATTGCGGAAGCACACACTACGAGTAAATATTCATTAGAAGCTGTAGGCTAGGATCTAAGCCCGAAAATGTGACTGCTTCCTGAATTCGAAGTCCGGCAGCTGTAAAAGAAGGAAGTCCGAAGAGGCCTTTTATTATTAATCACAAATCTGCTCATATCTATCGAACGCAAAACTATCAGACATTTACCCTGGAAATTGCGGCGGAATTTATAATATATTATTACTCATATCAAGGTGTCTCAACTGAATCCACGACAACTGTTCACGAATAATGGCGGAGGAAACCCTTGGGCTCGGGGCCCTGAATTGAGGTTTCAACGCAAATTTAGTGTCTTAAAGTGGACTTACTTTCGTGTACATACATGGACAAGCTACGCATTGAAGTAAACTTTCGACTTTGAAAAGCTTCTCGTTACAAAAAACAAATAAGCGGAGAAAAAGCTGGACGTGATTGTTCATGTGTCAAAAAATTACCATCGTATCGGTAAATGGAGGCCGTGAAATTTGAGCTGTCTTATCAAACAAAATACGTGAGAGACTGGAGGTGGCTATGTTCGGCTATCGCTCTAGTGCTGAATTCTATTCATACGGAATGCTTCTCAAAGGCCCCGCAATTATTAGTAATAACAATCTATTTTTTGTTGGATGGGGGCTTAAATGGTAGAAAAATCATATGTCCTACATGAGGTCACTAAGGATTAAAGTAAGAAAATGTATAATTGTATAAGAATACTAGCATAGGCGAAGGACTGAGTGCACGCAGTAATGAATGGGGTGAAAGCACCCGGCTAAATCGAAAATCAAGGTCGGATGGCCGAGTAGACCAGAATAAAGCAGAGCTGGCTGAGATGCTGGAACACAAAAATGAACCGGACAAAACCATAATGATGAGCAAAACGACGGTTTATTTGGACGAAGTCCGAGACATGCGGCCGTGCACGATTGGATGATACGGGTGGCGATAAAATCAGAGGTTCTATGAGGCTGAAAGGGGGGGGGGTGCATGAGGAGGATTAAAAACGAAGTTTAAATAGTCCAAAATGAAAACAGCGCACGGCAAGTTGAAACAAACAAGTCCACTGAAGACCTATGAGTTCACTTGGAATTCTTTTACATACATAAAGGTTATCGAAAATGATTGCGGTAGCTGGAGAGTATAAAATGTTCAGAAAATATTTCGGTTGTTGCTGTCATTTAGGAGACCGTCACAAAGCGGAGTTATGGGGAGTCACTAGACTGCAGAGAACGGTCGGGATATGGATAGAGAACTCAACAGTGGATAGGGAGGAAATACCATAAACAGAATGTAATGAGACAATGTGAAATTATACCGGTAAAATTTGAAAGCAGAATAGTGAAACACTTGGTCATATAAAAGATGGCCAAAGCATCTGTCAGGGACAAAGAGCCAGAGTGATGAAGAAGGACCTGACCAGACGTCAGATGTTCGATCCGTGAATGGATTGCTTTGTGGTGGGGGAACATTAGAGCTTCACCATATAGATAGGGATATAGAAAAAACTTAACCTTGTGAATGTATATAAGGAGACTATGGAGACTAGCTGCGTGTACCAGTGACAGTAAGACACGTGTGGCTCATGGAGGGTAAGAGTACATCTGACAACGACCATTTCAAAAGAGTGGTCATGTGACAACCACCAGAAACAGCGCTGGATGAGACGGATCTAAAAAGAAGAGCGCAGAAAGGACGTCCAGTGTAGAACAAAAATGCAGTGGATTAGTAGAAAAGGATAGTGACAATAGTTTATGCACATAATTCAACGGAATTCGATATATATCAGACAAATAACGCATCTGGAGATAGAGGTCGGTTGCCAGAGTGATTGATGGGGAAGCTGCCGAAGAAAAACTGGTAAGTGATCAACAAAAGGATTTTACAGTTTTTAGGTGATGACGTAGTGACACGAAAACTGTGTCTGGGCATTGAAACGGCAAAGGGTGCAAAGCTTTGGCCGTTAAGATTCCACTAGCGTGCGAAGGTGACGGTGGAGAACGTGGAAGGTGAGTAAACATAAATTAGTGATAGATGCAAAATAATAGCACCTGATTGGTGACATTGCAAGACGGAAAAGCTTGAGGTGTGCAGTTGTAGAGAGAACATGGAGCCCTACAAGATAAGGATAATGCAGTTGAGGTGCACTGTTACGACGAACAAGTGCACTGCTGCAGGTTTCGGACAACAATCAGTGCTCCACTGACTTTTGGAAGATTGAGGAAAGAGATTTCATTGAGAGACTTTGATCAGTCATAAGGATACAAAAGCGGACTTCAATGAATAACTGTGCAGGCGAATGAGTATGTCTTCAGTGGTGGAAGATTTTGTAACGAGGAATGGGCAAGCGGCCAAAATCACTATCAAATGGGGAACCGAGGTTCGGCCATGCTCAATAAGAAAGGCGGTCACTACTAACAAGCTCCGAGATCAAGCCAAACTGAATCACAGTCAGGGAAACGGTGCGATCTAAACAGGCGTTTTGGAAATGTGCTGAGTGATGTGCGCTGTTGAATGTGCGACAATAAATGGAAAGTTCAAATTGTTGAGGAATGGATGTGAACGAAGAATATTTGGCAAGGACTGTCCACTTGCTAGTGACAAAGCACGATTCACCGGCCAAGAAAATCCTTCCGCGGTTGTAAATTTCAAGGGTTTTTGTGGGGGCTAAATTTCGCGCCCTACCTACCCAGCCCTACAGCCATTGCCTCTAGCGCTCTTGTTTAGCCTACATCTGCTTCTGTTGCTGGGTTACTGTAAGAGATGGTTTCTGCGAATTAGTACCAAATCCCTTAGCCTAATTTCCATGGGGGAATTTTCCACCGATAGGCAAAATCCCAATTGGGTGCTTAACTGTGATGATTAGATGGCTTTTGAGAAAAAAAAGAATATAAGACTTTGTCATGAAATCAAATGGGCCAAAGTAAGAGGCGAAATTTAAACGAGAACTGAAAGTGTTTAAACAATGTTCGAGTATATGGAGATTCGGTTCCTATAGACGGGATGGCCTTACCAGTGGCCGAGTGACGAGCAGTCGTTGACAAGAATGTTATTGGAAAACTAATGCAAAAATCAAAATTTTGAAGTAAATGTCCTCCTACAAACAGTCAAGAAATGCTTGTTTCTGTGTGTAAGCTCATTCACAAACAGGTTTCATACCCCGGGCTCAGCTTGAGTTTATACAAGCTTCCTTTCTGTCACTCGTGCAACTCGTATCGAATGTGAGCCGTAAAAGTACACAAAGGTCGTGTACGGGATTCAAGTCAACTGGAGGGGAGTGAATGCAGCTTTCATGGGTATCGAAAGGTCAGAGGCAACTTACTTCAAAGTGCTCGCGTGTCGGCTTATCCCGGGCTGCTTTCGCAGAAATTTCGGGTGTCATGACTGTACCCTCTGTTCCATATTTTTACCAATTTGGCACGCAATAGTCCGTCAGCGACGGCTCGACACACCTGCGTAATTCCAAGTGGCCATCTTCCGCTTTGAGTCTGTTCTTTTGTCAGGCTCGCAATGTCGCCTGTCTCGAACGACTTCTTCTGGTGGTCTTCCGCCTGGACTGCACTCTCGGTCGGTATTCCCCTGTCCGCAGTTCATAAAACACTTGTGCTGCTTAGCTTTGCCTGTTTCCAACCGTGAACGTCTGTGCACCTCCTTGTCGTCGACAATCGATTGCCTACGTTAGGTTTTGTCATTGCTAAATCATTTAAGTTCAGAGCAGTTTCACCTGTACCTATGGAAGTAACAGGTGATAAAGAAGTATTGTTTAAAATTCTCTCCAGTTTTGCAGGCAACTTAATCAGCTTCTCGTCATCCAAAGGCTGTTTTTCTCTTAGGGCCTTTAGTATTCTCCTTGAGAACCGTATCAGGATTTCTCATAAGCCCCCACGGTGATTATCGTGCGGAGGGTTGAAGTTGCAGCAAAATCCTCCAGTGCTTGTTTCATTCTGAATCAGAGACATGTTCAGGCGCCGCCACCAACTCTCAAGTTCCCTTTGGGCTCTGATGAAACTCGATCCATTTTCTGAACAAATATCCGTCTGTATATCCCCTCTGCCAACAAATTGTTGGGAAGCTATATGAAGCATCTCGGTGTTCTTCGTGTGCCATCACTAGATCGACCACCTTTGTCTGTAAGCAGGTCAGTGGACAGAAGTATATCTACTCAGTGGTCCTATGCCTGGGTAAAACAAGAGGACAAATTTGTGAACACCAGTCTCCGAGGGCTGTCGACAACTTTCTGCTACCTTGGCCACAGGAGTCGCAGACACTGGCCGTTTTGCCACTACCGAGTTCTGTAGCTAGCACCAGATGCAGCTAGGGATGATCCTCTGTATGGCCGTTCTTCTAGCTGTTACGCAAAGCCGTTGGCTCATACTGTTCAACAGGCGGGTTCCTCCAGGGTGCCCTCCCGTGGCATGGCGATGTAGGATTAGCAGGGCCGTCACATGTTGATCACTGGGCAGTAGCTATGAGTAATTGGCGCCAAAACTCAGGTGCGAATTATTTGACCTGGCACGTATTCTCATTAGTCCGTTGACCAAGATGGGGCTGAATCTCCTCAACGTATGGTGATTACTTTCGGCCTTCTTGCCCTGGAGCCAAGTTTACTTAAAGTTCCGCTTCCCGAGACAAATACCTCCATTAGTGAGAGACGTAATAACTCCGCCTTCGCTTGCATGAGTTTCACAAGAAGAATGAGGCCGACTTTCAAGCTACTTAACGGTCTGATAACTGTCATTATCATCATCTCCTGTTGGTATCTCTTCTATTGTACCACCCGCTGCGCACCTTGGTCCAGGCAGAGAAGTAGTACGATTCGATCCGCAAAATATCCCTGCCGATGGCCTTGGCGCGTAGTACCATGTCTTGTATGAAGGTCCGCTTAGCACGCTTCAAGTGGAGGGAATAAAGGCACCCCCTCTTCCAGCATGCTCAGGAACTCCTGTCCATTCATCCCGCCGGACAGCGTATACAAATTCTCAAGTCTCCGGGAGCTTGACTCTACAGGATCGCTTGCTGACTGCACATAATGCCTCTGACCAGCCCTAGTCAACTCGTAAATATCTCTCAGTCGATCCTCCACTATGACTTTGAGCTGGGTGCTCGTATTGTGGATGAGGTGAATTTCGACGAAGGAACCTGCCAAAAATGCCTCAAACCAGAAGACTGATGCGAAGCTGTGTCTTATTTCAGTCGCCACACCTAGTGATAGACACTGTTTTTAGTAAAGTGACCCAGGATTTGGTGAGTAACCACCCGGTTTTTTCTGTCCTTTCACTTCAGTCAAGCTGCGGTAGGCTGCCACTCCCTATCCCAGCTCGGACGAGCATGAAAAACAGATTCATGTAATCGTTTTTCATTGAGCCATCAAAAGCTGAGCTTTCGGCTATTTTTATCTACCCTGGATCATTCAGCCCATTCAACCAGTCAAACCACTATTTTTGGGACTCGTCTTTCGGCGGTTAGTCCCGATCCGCATAGTTTCCGCATGATAGCTGCAGCAACATGCTTCCCAGGCGCAGCCATAGTGACACAAACCCAATCGAATCTTATGGGTTTGTAAAAGGTGGCCGCAGCCCCCCGCAATGTGACCAGTCTTAATGAAGCTTGCAGCCTTATTACAAACTTGTCACTTTCAAAGCTCAGTTGCAGGTCCAGGGTGCATTCGGCAGGCAAGAAATTCCCATGGAGTCCTAGGACTCCACCTGTTCATTTTGTCTCGAACGTGGACTGGGGAACTTCCCCAAGGACCAACATCTGTTTCGTCATATGAAAACCTCCTCGTTTCAGAATATTTGTTAGCTGGAACGCCTGTTGCAAGGCCAGTTGTGCCTCAGCAATTGATCCGTGAACTTCGTCAAAGTAAAAGTTTTCAGTTTAGTTAGCCCGCACTGCTAAGTAACCGGGAGGTTTTTGTTGTCTTACTGTTTCTTTCAGGTCAGAGTTCGTCCAGAATGACGAAAACAGCCCCGAGCGGGGGTACCGTCAAGCAGCCTTCCCTGGGTTGTTGGTTGGCCCCCTCCTTTGGTCATCATTGTTGACGGAATGCACCTCTAAATTCAACCTTGAGCTTTGCCTAAAGGAACCTTCCTTGACAGTCGGCGGATGTGGCTATCTTGCTCATCTTAAAACCGCACGATGCCTCGATGAGAGGGGTGATCAGATCTGGTTCTCGCAAGTGGCAGCCACTCAAGGATGCTCAGCAGTATTTTGCAGTAAGGTCGATGGCTATTCTTACTCTTTCGGGATTTTAAGGTTTATTACCGGATTATAAAGCAGGTGCTATTCTCTTCATACTATTATTCCTATACTGCAAAAATTCCAAGGCCAGACAGAGCCCAAAATGCATGGGCCAGTAGCTCTACCTTTGCCAGCCTTGAAACTTGCAGAATGAGTTATGGAGCTTCGTAAACATACCACGGTGGGAAGCCTGGCCAAAGAGTTGCCAGTAGCGTACCTATTCAGGCGCCCTACAGCTGAAGCACAAGTGCCCATTGTGCACCATATAGCCGAATCCCTCCAATATTCCAGCAAGTCATTTGGACGTCATTTTGTGAAAACAATTCAGCCCCTGACGGAGTACCACTCTCACTTCGCCTCAGAAAACTCTAATCTTTTGGCTACCCGGCATATTTATTAGATTTATTGAAAGGCTATCTCAACGGAAGAGGTTAATGCACCAAAATTGGCAAAATGTCTCCAAACATCTCTTAACCAATACCGGTATTCTTCCCTTTGGCGAAGACAAAAATCGAAATCTAATGTCTCCGAAATTTGTCCATAAGTCTGTATGGAAGTCCCAATGGAGACTCTTAAGTTGGAGAGGAGGCGCCTATCCAAAGTTTGATTTGAATGTGGGAGCACACAAACTTCAGCACCTGTGTCTACCAGGTAACGTCTCCCTGAATTATGATCGATTATTTGGAATAGACTACCGCCCTGGCCAGTAGAGTCCGCCGCAGCTGCGCACTGGCGTCCTCGTTTCCCTTACTGGCTGGGGCCATGGAAAAAGTCAGTGCGCACTAACGCACCTTTGCACGATACCGCTGACGATACCAACAAAGAGCGTCTGTTGCTGTTGGCTGAACCGGAATTCTTATACGGTTTTTGTTGGGAGATCGGTCTGGGCAACACTGTCTTCTAGTTGATGCCGGGTTTGGACGTCTAATTGACGACGCACCGATGGCCACGTCCTTTTCGACAAGATCGCACACAGGGGCTGTTAAAAAAGCAATGGCAGACCCAGCTTGTGAGAAAATTGCCCGACTGACATTCGGCTCGTAGGTTTCCCTAATTTTGTCGGCCGTCTCAAAGAGATTTTTGAGATGTGCCTCTGTGGACACATAGAGAAACTTTTGCATTTCGCTGGGGAGACGTTGGGGCAAAATCTCATTCAGAGACTAATATCTATATTTGTAGTTCCCAGTAGGGGCCACATGTGTCGGAGTGACTGCAAAAGTTCGCGACCTCTGAGCTCGATGTTTGCTAACAAAAGATCAATTCGCTGTTTGTTGAAGATGCCAACCCGGCCAATGAACGCAACTTTGATGCCTCCGTAGGAGTTGGGTTCCTCGGCTTCCAACAATTCTCGCGCTCCTTCGAAGACCTGTGGAGAATGAGCCGCTAATATGTAGAGCAACGTACTATTTCCCAAAGTCGTATCACACAGGGCAAACCTTGATTCTGCTTGCGCAAAGCAAGCCTTGGGTTTACTTACCCTGATCAGTGCGAACGGGGCGGCAAGTGTTCATAAATCGGAAGCAATGCTAGCTAGAAGAGCTAAAGAACCAACCATCCGCAAGCGAAGCAGTCAAAAGTGTGTTTTTAAGTAAACAGAAACTAGTTGTTTTCACAGCAATCCGACGAACAAAGCACAGCTCCGTGGCATTGAACAACAAAAAACAAGTTAGAGCTAAATGCCAATAGGTCAATTTTGTCTGGATTGATCTTTGTCCATGGATTAACGCACTCAAACTCAGTCATCTGCCGGCCACCACACCTTAAAGACGCTTCTACTGGTAATTCTATTACCCTGGCACTGAAGTCTATACCAACTATCCTTGCTTTAGGCTGCAGCACAATCTGCCTTGGCCTTTACACGGTGCAACCACAGTAGGGAGAGTGCATCGCTTTAAGTGTTCGGTTAGAAAACTCTGTCAATTTGGTGCCCCTCTGTCTGTTATTTTTACTTTTGCGCAATAATATATAGCTCCTATCATTCCTTACTTTTCTTCTATCACTCCCCGGATTGCGGAGGAAGGGCTTTGCCACTCTCTGTAGAGGCCTACGCGTCATTAGCATTTTTCCTACTATAGCCTAAAATAACCTGGTGTTGGAGAACTGCTATAGCCACGCAATAACACCCATTGCGTTTGCACAGAAAAATCCTGGCTGATACTTAGCACTCACCGCAATTTGATCTTACTTTTCTAAGATCCCAAGCAACTACCCGGTCTTCGTTTTAATGGCTCCTCCACAGACTGTTATTACAAAATTCCGTTGTTCCACTTCTAGCACACCTCCCAACAAACAAGGGTGTTATTCCATCTAAAACGAGATCCTCTTAGGTCTGTACCATATTTCGGCTGCATATATCTTGGCTGAAAAGCATTTTAAAACTATGCTCAAGCTGGTATATCTACAATAGAAAAACAAGTTCTGTTTAAAATGCTCCCGCTACAAGGCCCAAGTTGAGGTTGCTATACAAAGCTTCTCAATACGCCTTTTTTGATTTCAGGACCCCATTCGAACGCCTTTTTAGATACGCCACCAGTTTTGAGGAGGTTCCTGAGAGGTTCTTTCCAGGTCACCATGGTATCGGCGCTTGAACTGGCTGTTATGCGCACTGCTTCGCAGCTTTTGCTAAAGACCTTGCAGTTGAACCTCTCAGAGAAGGTTCCTCTCAATTTTAGATATGCCTGAGATTCTGTAATATAGCAATTTATGAATAGCTACCTCAATTTTTATTTTCAATTAGACCTAGGAAGTTCACGGAAGCTTTTTGGGTGCCCAAAATAAGTAATCCGCACAGTGTCAATCCGAATATGGTGCGAATTGCGTATGTCTGCTTGAGCCTCCTAAGCTTTTGGTCCAGCGTCTATTGAGCCTAAAGCATATCGCAGCCGATCAATATATCAACTTATGCTGCCGTGGCTGTCCTGAATGATGATCCTGGTAAATGCGGCCACTGATTTGTCTTATCGGTAGGCCAATGATAAAGAAAGCCCGTGGCGCATGGAAAACTTCTTATTCACCAGTGAGGATAGCTGTGGTCTGCTCTTATCCCACTGAATTTCACGCGCACTTCTAGCGGTACCAATCAGTGATGACGTGGTTTCGCTCTCGGGGCCACGTCTTTGCACAAACCCACGAGTCACTGGTTTTGCGTGAAATCCCGCATCGAAAATTGCATCCGTCTGACAAATTCCCCGGCGCTTCATTATTCCCACTGGGATTAAGCTTCACCTAAAACTTTTATCAGCGTTGCTTCTTGATGCGCAGAAGTTCCAACATTTGGTTGGAGTTCTGGGTTTAATTGTGAATTGCGTGCAAAAGTGGCCGTGATTTCGCCAGCTTCCTTCTTGGTGACACTTGAATTGCTTACGACATTCAGCGACACGATGTAAGCTATTTAGAAAAATGAACCAAGCACCTTGTTCTTTGGCCATCTTCCATGTCTCCGGAATGCCTGACTTCAGAAAAACAGGGAATTCTGGCAGTCGATGGGTGTCCCTACGTAGTTCACAGTTTTTCGAATGTGTGTTCCCGTGCGAGGTAGTTTGGTGCTTGCCCATGGCAGGTTACTTGGGTAGTCTCATAGCCCGACTGCTGAACTGTTTGCCCTCGGTTTAGACATCTTACTCTTTCAAACGATCCGTCTCAGGCTGCCCTTGGCAGTCCGCGACTGGCAGTCTACGTATTTGGTCAGGTCTTCGAAAGTAGACTCACTTCTGAGGGGGCCTATGTGTTCCACTTCCTCGGCCCCTCGACCCCTTGGTCCACGGGGCAAGCAACAAACGATCGATTTCAGTTTGTGCAATCCATTGAGACCAGAACCGTAGTTCAGGTGATTAAGGGCGCTGCTGCAATCCTACGTCTTTATTACTAGGTTAAGTGACGAACCCGTAACTTCCCTTGAGAGTCTCACATCTAGATATATTCAGCCAATGAGCCCGCGAGCTACTTTGAACAGTTGTCCAAAAAGGTCCTTCAGAATATTACGGGCTCTGCCATGGCTTATTTCGGGATCAAACATGGCGCATCCCTATACTGTGTCTCCGGCACGCCCGCGGCAATAGTGAGCAAGACGGAGAAACCTTAGTCCCGGATCGTAGATCTTACGACGGACGGAAGTCTCATACTGCTCTTTGAAAATACAACATTGATCTGTAGGTTTTTCCAACTTCATCAGTTTGACTTTGGAAAGATCTACTATTGAGTACTTCCCTGACCTTGGCTTATCAACCGGAACCTGTTATTCCACCCTGTGAGCTAATCCTCGGGCAGCGTTGAATGAAAACCAAATCAGTGAAATCCCAGTGAACACTTGGTAATCAAAAACGGAGTGAGTAAATCCATGTTGAAAGTCGAAATCATTCACTTAAAAATGGATTACTCTGGCGTCAAATAAAACTTCCCCAGGTAGGAACACACATCAGCGTGGTGGGAAAAATGGTGTTTAGAAGAGGTGTTGGTGACGTCAGTTCAGTGACGTCGGCCTTGTCAGACCAGATTTGATCACGTTACAGGACTTAAGGCTAGGACCACTGGACCACTGTAAATTCTCGCCCCAGTGAGAGCCGAGTTTATCCTCCTCGGGTTATTTTCTCTGTTCTAATCCTCCCTTCTCTCAGTTTAGAACCCCGCTTGTATTTAAAGGAGCAGTGAACCCCTGGTGACGACCTGAGATGGTTTTCATGACCTTCATCAGCTCAGAGAGGAAGTTGCACAACTTTTGAACCAGGGCGCTCCCGACGACAGTCAGGATTTAAGGGGCTATCGGAGCATTTGATGCGGAGTGGTTCGAAGCACAGTAGAGAAAGAGGAGAAAGAACACAAGCCACAATGTTGAAAGCGGTCGATGGAGGAGTTGAGAAAGCACTGTATCCAGTTTTCCCACTGGCATGCTAGATTACTTCCCTCATGTAGCACTTTCAACAGGAGCGATCTAAAATCGGCCTCTAACTTCACCACCGAACCGGTTGCTACAACTTCGGTCGTGTCAGCTCAAGTCTTCAGTCAGTCTTGATATTGATAACTGCAAGTAGCAAAAGGCTGGCCGCGTAAACCTCATGGACTGAAACCCTGAACTTTGGAAGTGAAGGAGAGGTCTCGGGCACTTCTAATCCAGATGAGCTTCGTGCTTCCTCGTGAGGCTGTTTTGATGTTGCTCTCTCACTGCGTCAGCTATGGTGGGTTTCGCGAATTAGGTGCACCCTGGATAGGCGATAAGACAAAAGTGGTCCCGCCGGTTGCATCTCCGTCTGAGTCACTTAATTCCTCTTCATGCTTTCATGGCCCCGAATGAGAAATTCAGGTTAGAGTCAGGGGTCTCTTTACCCCATATTATCCATCAGATGCAGACCAAGCCCCCTGTAACCCTTCGGTGAGGCTCGGAAGACAGCCCAGTCACCTGCAAGCACAAGTAGTGTATGGCCCTCGCGGGCCAAATAACTTGTGATAGGTGGATCATGATGCTTTAAAGTGAGTAGGAAAACTGGGTGATAGGTCTACGTGGGTTGCGCAGCTACCCAAAAGGCAGAGACAAACGGCTTGCGAAAGAGACAGTAAAGCGACGAAAGGTAAAAGTCCACTGAAAAACCTTTAAAAGGTTTGCACCTGATAACAAAGTACGAGAAGGCGGATCAGAGGTGGCCGGGACAATAGCTGGAACGAACCCTGGAACGCGAAGTGAAGTGTCAGTCGACAAATACAGCTGGCAACGTCGTGGCTGGATATTGGCGGAGCAGGTAATGTACAAATGAACAACACTCATAGAGAAGGATGGCTGGAATGAGGGTAAAAGTAATGGACGGGGAGGAAGTAGAACTTAAGCGAACTGATTACTTAACGGTAGGGGGATCCCGATGCATCAACATGAGCTTGATGATACATCACTGCAGGGTGCATAGCCACAGCGATGGTCAAGGGGACTAGCCTCCAAAATCAATGCTGAAGTAAATGATAAGTGAATATCTGCCAGTTGATGTTCACTTTCCGTGGTGGATCATTTGACGATGATAAAGCAGGACTCTGAGTGACAAGCTCCTTTGAGAATGGCGGTGAGTATAGGACACGATGCCGGGCAAGATCACCTTTTTGCAATGCAGGAGCCCTATGTAGGCTAACGGCTGAACTGTTATGGGGGCAGATAATGGCGTATCATTGAGAGCTGGGATAGTCCGGATAAAAAGGTTTGGCAGCAAAACATCACTCTGAGATTTTAGTAGGGGAGTGAATGGCAGCTGTAAATGCGTCAACTTCAGGGTATATCGGCAAAAGCAACAAAAATGGTGAGGGTTTCCACAGGGGAGTGGATACCTATGTGGATGGAAGTGGTGATCAGTTTAGCGTGAAACATCGATAAAAAATGGGCAATAAGGGCTGCGCCGGGAATGTCAACGGGTATTTGAATATGTGATCACAAAGCTCCGGGGTTAAAGGCCGATAACTGTGTACTGACTAGGCAATGAGTAGATGAAATATATGTTTTTCCGGGAGTAAGAATCGGTTAGTTGTAATGGCGATACTGAAAGCGCACAGGAAGAAAAAAGCTTTCTGTCCCTGAGTATCGATAAGTTGGGCTAAAAGCAGACTGGTGACCTGATCTGAAAGCCCTTGAACTTCGTTCTTGCAAGAAGCGAGCGATCAGGTATGCATTTCAGAGTATTTCAAACTCTCCGTATGTTTGCGTTCTTCAATAGCTATTCCATAGCTCGAGGTCACGAAACCGTCGAGGGAAAATGGCAGCTGGTCTTTGGTCGCCTTTAACAGAGGAGGAAATAGGCAGTCCAGTCAGGAGTTCGCTCCTTCGGTCACGGGTAAAAATGTTGGTCGGAGAAATCCCAGGTACTGCTCGAGGGGTGGCCATGCTCTTCCGCTCCCCTGAAGAAAGAAGCTCGGATGCAAAAGAGTTGGATGTAAGTCCCGCACCTCCTTCAATGATGGCTGAATCGCAGGTGACAGCCATATCCCTGCTCTGCTCTTGGGGAGCCCCGGACCAAACGGAGCATGAGCTGAGTCCTCGGTTCTATTACTTGAGCCTGTGCTTGGCGACAGCTTACCATCCGAACTTTTCGTATATAATTCGACCCAAACCCTCTCCGTTTTAACCCTCGGGTTTCTAAGGTCATTCCAGATCAGCGGGCTGATACCAAAAGCCGTTGTCTTCACAAGCTCTCTAAACATGTCCCACTTAAAGTCCGCAATTGTCTAAAGGCCCTTATTGGCACAGAACGATGATTATCATCAATGGGGTGTTCAAATGAAGCCTACATAAACGGTCGGCCCATCAGTTTTCGAGCACAAAAGAATTGTTTCAAGTTAGTCTTGATACCTTCTGGAAGATAGTTCCTCACCAATAACTTTGTGGATACCTACGTTTTTGGAAACCTAAAATGGTATATCCAAGTGCACATGGAGGACAAACACAAAAGTCAGACGCATTTACATTCAAAGCCACCTTCCATTTACCCCCAATTTGCAGAGGGCGAAAACCGTCCCTACAGCGAGCAGAGAATATATACAACCCCAAAGCTTACTCGGAATGTCGACTTCCTGAGAAAAATTGAAAGCCCCATAAGAGGTGAAACTAAAACAGGTCCTCGGCTTCTTTGGCAATAAACACGGACCTCAAAACGATCTGCATGCTTTTGTGTTCGCAGTCTTACATTCAATTTAATCCAAAACACCGCATCTGTTTGATAAATCATTGTTTCGTTGAAAAGTTTGGTCCCTCCTTGGTCAAATGCACACCACCCCTAGGTTGCTGCAATCCTTGAGCCGCACTTACATGATTTTGCTGAGTCCGTTACATTAAAACTGGAACCACCTTTAGACTGCTAACATTTGTGCTTGAACCAGCGAAGCAGGATAGATTGACCTCGAGCGGGTAGCAACATATTTTCCGGCATGTTAGAGTCCCCAGTGCATAACTTCTACAGGGACTCTTCCTCAAGCGTCACTTCTCACGGTTCACCACAGTTCAAAATGTGGAACCACCATACAATGAGAAATACTAGTGACGAAGAAAAACAAGTTGCATAGCTGTAAACGTAATCATATAGGGTTCTCTCAGTCAGGTAGGGAAAACTGTCTTCCATTCAACCCATCGAATATCCTTTTCCCACCGTCCCGTCATCTTTGAGCCATTTCAAGTAGATGCTTATTTATTTTCGGCACCCTCTCCGTGTTCTCGCGTCCCCTTCGTTTTTATGGATTATCATCTCCACTCGATGATTGAGCCGTACTCTGGTATCTGGTCAACAGTCGAGGAATATACTGCCAATAATGTTGACAATCAAATAAACCCGGTGCATTTCGGCCTGACCCTTATCTGCAGACTCATATTCTCATTGGTCTGTAGTCCCCCATATGTTATGATATCTGTCTGCCGTTGGACCACTGGTCCTTTCAGACTCCGCTGCTTGTCTGATTTCTGAACTCCAGTGAACATTCACCGATATTTGTTTGAATCCCCCGAGTAAATACAGCATTGCTTTCTTCCTCCGATTTTACTATTTTCCGCTTTTGCCATTTCTTTATTATTGTTTTTACCTAAGCTCGAATCAATTTCGTGAATTCCTCACATTACCTCACAAATAAGAACTGGAACACATACGCGGTACATTATTAAAAAACGGCTATCCAGAACCGTTCATTTGTCAACATATGGGAGAGAGGGGACACAAAATGGAAGTTCAAATGGCCAAGAAAAAGGATACTTTTCTAACTGTCCCATTCAAAGGTGACAAAACCTTGGAAATACTGGAGCTGCGCATATCCAAGACCCCCGGGAAGTCTTTCCTGCTGCACATGTCCGAATCTTAACAAATACGAAGCCTTTCATTGTTCGACAATCCAAGGACAGGTTGCCTCATCAGTCTTAATCTTTTGTTCTATATCAGTTTATGTGCTCTTGTAGTGCACAGTATATTGGACATACAACGAGACGCCTGTCGAAGAGGATATCAGAACACGTCCCGGCTTCTTTACGCAAGGGCACAGTCCGGACTATCAATAGCGCAATCCTATAATATCTGGTGGATAGCGGACACCAAATCGACACAGTGACAACTTTTAGACCAGTCCTGACAACTCCCAGAGTTCACGCGGAAGGATTACGCAGGCGGTTGCTGATGACGTCAGAAGCCATAGCAATTTGGCTGTTGAAGCCGGATTTGTGTAAGCAACGTAACCTCGTGCAACAGTTGTTGTTGCCGTGGCCGTAACAAGCGATTCTCTTTTGGTTCCACTGTACCAATTCTCCCCAGCCTCACGCCTCATTTTTCACACCTATCTTTTCACGCCATTTGGTTACACATTTCACACTTATTGTCGTTCACACAACGGACAAGATTCATCAGGTTGAAGCATGTTGTCGAGTTACCGGATTTGTTGCACATTTACTCACTCTCTGCTATCTTTAGCTGAACATATACCCTCTTTTACCCAGTACTATATATGTCAATGTCTAAAGTGATATATCGAAAAGAAATTCTCTCGTGTTACACGTTTTTTCATATTTTTTTGTTGTTAAAACTCCCCCAAACCAATAGTACAAGTAGCCGACGCAAAAGGTAGCTCCTCCAAGAAATTGTGGATGTTCTGTAACACTTTTCATGTCACTCACTGTGATAGTGTGTAGATAGATGCATATGCTATCATTGTTTTTGTAGGAATCTCTAGCACATAAATTACAGTGCAACTAAGTGTGTCCAGGATATCCTGCTATATAGCCCCACTATCAATACATGCGACGTTTGCTAATTCTGGGGACTTATTTTGGGTGTCGCAGCCCGTGGTTGCATTAGTTTCTCCTGTTGACTGGTAAAGCTGTGTCTTCCGCAGATTTTGATGTTGCAACCAGCAATGGGGTGCAGCTAACGGGATTAACATAGGCCGACTCTGTGCAGTCTAACCAAAGGTTGATGGTAGGTGGGGGCTTTGGATGGGTTGTCCGGGGAGTGCTTGAAGTTGACAAAGGCCGGCTCAAGGCGAGCTATATTGGTGGGTTCATCCCTGCCTCCATCGTCTACTAAGAATTTCTTCACTTCTTGCCGGGAAAAGCGGAACAGGTCACAGGAGATGAGTTACTGTGTTGATCGCACCCCGTTTACCAGAATGATCACAAGGCTGGCGATTTCTAGTGTAGGTAATATATTGCAGTTTATGGTTTATTCCCTTGGTGGGATGGGTTCTAGCGCGCAACTTTTGAATGTTGCAAATCTTCCTCCCAATCTTGCGAATACAACTTGCGGGTAACAATGAAGTAACCGATTCAACTGGAAGCAATAAACCTATTCCACCTGCGTAACACGAAAGTAAGACTGAGCGGTGTTGAGCAGCCTGAAGAGAACCATCGTTAATAACTCACCTTCTCAATGCCCATCTGAAGCAGAAAAGACACCTCTTGGATGGCGAAGAAATTGACCCACTGTGCCGCCAGCTTGAGTATGATATGCAGTGGCGTTACTATGTCCGCAGCCGGATATGTTCAGTAGACTGTGGGAGGAACTGTCAAAATTGGGAATATTGTCAGTGGTCATGGAAGAGGGGCAACCAAACTGAATCATCCGACTAGCTAGAAGTGCTTTGGTGTTTCTTCTGAGATAAGACAAAGAAAAAATGGTTTTTGGTCTGCGGATGAAGCTAACAACGGGCTTGGAGGTGTAGGCGTAGCCTTTAAATGGCGGCGGTGGTCCTAGGAAATCCAAATTTACTAGACAAAAATATGTGCCTGTTTTAAAGAATATACGCAACGCATAACTAGTGTGGTGGTATGCTCTAACGCGTTTGCATAGGGGACAAGTGTGGGCCAAATAAGGTAAGGAGCACTTTTCACAAGGTCAAAAAAATCGCTTGGATGCCAAGTACACTGAGGCGATCACTCCAGGACGCGGAGAGGTGAGCGGCCCGCTAAAAACCTGCTTAAAGGAAGTAGCAAGGACTCGTGGTCGGAGCTGACTCTGAGAGGCTTTCAGGATATCGGCTACATCCTGAGTCATAAGCGTCATGTGCACTGGTATTAATAATCACGGGTTATTTAGCGGAGGCCTAAAACACGCCAAATGTATGATCAAACGGTAAAAATGATAACGTGGAAGGAAATTTCGCGATAATGTAGAAACATTTATGAAAAACTTAGGATGGATGAGCCTTTGAGAGATAAATGAGATAAGATGATGAATAGCGTAAGAACGACAAGGAATAATGGGAGGATTTTAAGAAGACCTGCTGACGGATTTATATGGATTCTGACCAATCCAAAAAGTGACAGCTGGCAGCTGGGAGTTTCCTACGAGGGACACTGGAAACCGGTTGAGAAAAAACTGTGGTAGCGGAAGACTGTGAAGAATAAATCGATCTTCATGGAAAGGGACCAGATAGCTATGGAGCTTTGCTGTACTGTGTAAAAGGGTCGGCGACAAGATACAATGCTCGGAGCAAAACAAAGAGAGGGCGATGCAAATACTGAAAGTTGGGTTATTTCGTACGAATTCCCTGGGGGGTTTGGTGTACAGTGGCCGAGATGTATGGATATCCTCAAAATGGACGCTTATCACAAAAGGCAGCGGGATGGTGGCTAGGGAAGTGGCAAGCAAAGAACTGGGGGAAGCACAGCGAAAATGTTTTATATCAACTGCGTAACTTGAAATATCAGGTGAGAAGAGCAGCTGCAGTGTGGAACATTGAGGTGCCGGAACATGAGGGTTGCAGTGTTGCAAGACAAAAGCAGACCCGCTGTCTTCATGAGCGCGCCGTCGGGATCCGTTGCCTGGGCTACGGCGATCGGCTTTAGACCTGTGCCCATCAGTAGGGAGTCGTTGATATTTTCGACGCGTGGGAGTGCATCAGCCGCTATATAGGTGCCTCGTAGACTTAACAACTTCTCGTAGTAAGCTGTAAAAAATAGCCTTAATGACAAACCAGTGGCAGATATCTATCTGAGGTTGACTAAAGGGCGTACACTAATGGTTAATGGTCAGTGAACACTGTGACCTTTTGGCCCTTAAGCATGTACCTGAAATGCTGGATTCTCAAATAACTTACCAACAGCATTCTTCTAAGAGCATTATAGAGGGGTAAGCCACTGTGCATCATGATTTGTCGACGAGATATTGCAACACTGCTCCAGCAACAGTATCTGAAGCGTCTGTCTCCAGTGCTGGGAGAGCGGAATGGTCGTGGTGTGCCAGGAGCGTCATGTTGACGATAACTTTCTTGTCGGAAGAGAATAGTATCTGCTCTTTTTTCACCTGCAAGCACAAATACAATGGTGGATTTACTCAGTTCTCTTCGTGGCGGGGCTTGTGCCTATATCGTGCTTGCTGAGTGGCTGAAAAAAGAACACATAGGTATGCCGCTCTGTTTTCCGTCGAATAACTTGCAACCGAGAGGTCGTCTGGGTAAGAGCGAATGTCCTTCAACGGCGTGTCACCTCATCCACGAACCTTTGAATGGTATGGGCAGCATCGATGATCCAAAGCAACTTGAATAGCAAATTCAACTGTCAGGACAGATGTGTGACAGCGGTGTTAGGGGTTCCGCACCGTAGGACCGGAATTTTGTGGTGGACCCCGTCTGGGTCGATGCGGCTGAAAACAGAACGGCCTAACTTTGAAGAGGTGTATAGGGACGGCTTGATAAGATTCATGGATAAATATGAACCAGTTACGAAAAAAGCCCTTCGACCGATTAGTTCTGTGTGATGGTGAGTTAACCAGCAGGTGGAAACAATCTAGGAAATTCACATCCTTACGAGATGGGGGAAGTCTGCTTTCGTCCGCACTCAACGGAAAGTACGACAAAGGACTAACCTGAGTGTTACTGACTTGCAGCCGTGTGTGGCAATTGGGGAGCCGGCGACGGCAAGTAGCTGATAATTATTTATTTCTGAGAAAGCTTGAGGAATGCATGATAGCAAGATCGATTGCCACAAGCAAAGTAAAGGTCACTCACGTTCAGAGAATAGATGATTAAGTCCAACTTTTTTCTGAGGGGAAGATTGGGCGCATCGAACTTTATTGATAATAGAGCCCGAAAAAACTGGAAGTCAGGGTCAAGTGGTGGAGTCAACCGGAGAGACTAGAGGCGACCGAAGATTTGAAATATCAACATGAGGCAGAAGAAACTAGACGACATCAGGGGAAAGTCAACTAAGAGGAAACGAAAATTTGGGGCTGTGGTGTTTGATGTAGAAGATGGTAAAAATCTTTGATACTCTGCATTGGGCGAGATGTATTTGGTTAGAAATCGGCCGGAGAAAGGGTAAAATGAGTCATTTGGAAATAAAGAAAAACGGATCAGTCGAATAATTGGCAGTGATTGATGGATGGATACTGAACAACAACCTTCATCCGAAAATGATTGCCCGTTAAAAGGAGACTTGTATAAGTACTTAAAAGGAAATGAACCGGTGAGAACATTGGCCAGGTGCAACGAATCTTCTTGAAATGACAACAGTTATTGGCAAAACGACCTGGCATGTTTGTGTTGGCATCAAAACAGCCACAGTGCCAAACGAAGCGGAAGAACGGCCCATAAAATATTGGATTGATCATTCCTGCCCTTTATGGGACTACCAGGGGATGTCTACACATAATAACCTGCTGGAGAAGCTATCTAACTGCTGGAAAAATTAGAGGGGATATGGTGTTTATGAGACTGGGAAGAGGCAATGAAGTATCTGAAAACGGGTTATCAGTTTGATTGGTGAGGGGAGCTGGTGTACATCAGTGGGATTTTTGATAGCTGGAAGAAAGCGGATATGGTTGTTAACTGTGAAATCGACATAGATTTGCGTTGCTTCAGTTGTTGAAGAAGACAGATATGGTAATAAATACTGTAACAAAACAGTAATCACCTTTCGGGATTGAAAATGCGTACATGAGGGGCTGGTGAATCCCATGGTCACTGCATCGGCGAATATTGACCAAAAGTGATGATGAAGTACCTAGAAAAAGATAGACAAATTATACTTTAAATGTTTTTTTAAGTAGATCACGAAGCACTGACGGAGAACAGAATTCACTTATCGATTTAAATGTGGTGAAAAAGAATGGAGAAACATAGTGCTCTACGAGATCGGAAACACAGAGTACAAGATCTCAGTACGGAGAATCTGTTGAATTGACTAGAGGGGTAAGTATTCTTCATTTAAATACCTGACAGCTGGACGAAAACGGAGATGGTTTACAGTGAACGATCTTATCTGAAGTCTTTATGGCTACTGGGCGACAACGCGGTAGTGGAATTCGTAACGAATTTTATGGTAATGGTTATAGTGTGTTTTGTTTCTGGGAATGGAAACTGAAATGCGTCCGGAAGGGACAGGTGACTAATAAGGCTTTGAGGAATGAGAGAGCGCTATGAGGGGGTATCAACGGGAAACGAAGTCAAAACTTTGTTACATTGAGTGTTTCCTTCAACATGAAGAAAGAGATATGGTGGCTATAGTTGTGAAAAGTAAGGTAAGTGACGACTGATCAGTGTATTTTGCAGGACACGGAAGGAGTAAGTAACTATGGCGATATTGGTACGTATCGATCACTAGTATAGTTATCGATGAAAACGAGGTATTTCATACCGAGAGGTGCATGTGAGGAACCGGCGGCGAGAAATTAGGAACTTAGCAATCCTCAACCGGTGCTGGTGGATTGGACTGGCCGCGGGCTGAAAGCGGAATATGAAAAATATATCAAGAAGTGGGAGCAAGAGCTGCGATGTGACACCCTAGTTGTGCGGGCTCATTGCTGCGGATGCACTGAGCCCTGGATTTGAGTCGGCCAGAGCGGACGGTCTAACCTCGCCTCGCACCGTTGGGGTCGGAACGCTGTGCTTTCTTGGATTTACCCGCCTGAGGCCTCGGCTGAGTGGGAGCAGGCGGCCCTGGATAGGTAAAGAGTCGTCGGGCTGAAGCCGCGCAATTTTAGGTCTAGGTGGAAGTAAGAGAGGGGCTAAGTCTGGGCTTACTCTGGCTACGAATCAGCGATTATCTGAAACAGAGTGAACTTAGGACTAATCCGGGCAAATACTGAGACAACGTTTAACGCAAAATGGGCAAAACTGGCTTCCAGACATCAACCGGCGCGCATCTCCCTTTTGATGTCGTGGAATAATCCGGAGATAACACCAGCGTAATATCTGGCCCACACTCCCTGCTGAAAATCTGAAACCCACCCATCATTCCGTCGCTAACTCATTGGCCCTGCTCTACAAGATCCCCCGCAATCTCCTAGACTACTCCATCTTTACGTCAGTATGGTCCTTACCGAAATCACTTGTGCAAATCCCGCCGGTGCGGGGCGCTGACAGATCCCCCACTTTGGCTGGCTCACATCAAGCGGGCAGGACGTCTGCAAAATTGTACGGGAGCAACTAGGTTAGTGGCTGGCCCCTCCTGCCTCCAGAAGTGGTTTTCAGGTTGGGTGTCCAGCGCACGGTCAGCCCCACCCACTAGCACCGGTTGCCGATTGAAGAAAAGAACACCATTCATATACTCAAAATGCTGCTGTCTCCTCCAGCCAACATGGACTATCCATCGTGCTCGCTTCAAGTTTGCCTTCATAACCTACCGCTTTTTTGGTCCGACAAAACTTGCTTTCTTTGGTGCATAATTATCGCATACTTAAAAACCCATCAACACTTCTGGCCCATTATTCCCGGTCCACTTCTCGCGGTTTCATGATAAACTATTCACCAGTCTCATTTTCAAACTTAACCACTCTCTAAGATAAAGCCCACCCCTTTTTGCTATTTTTACTGATATACTCGAGAAATAACGCATTTATTGCTGTCACTAACTTCCGCAACACAATCTTCAGACAGTATTTGACACTGCGAAATTTATCTCTAGGGATTCCCAATAATCGATGACTCCGTGTTTGTTTGCTTTCTCTGCCAGCTCCACTGTTTGCCCACTTGGGACTGTCGCATTGCAATGTCCTAATTTTGCAAGGTATCGTATTCCACATATGCACATCTGATAACCTCTTGTGCCGCGGAGTTCTGTTCTGTCGCCACAAAGTGGTCCACCTTCTGTATCAAACATAAACGGATTGTCTTCTACCCGTCACTTCATCGATTTTGCCAGCTGTGTCCATCTTGTTGTTGTAGTTGAGCACCATGCATCGATTTTTCGCTATTTCCTAGTTTCATGCTGATGCATTACATTCCTTTTTTTGAAAGTAAAACAATCCGCTCAAAGTCTATATGTTTTATCCGGTCACTTCTTTCACCATCACTTTGGCAACCACGGTCCAGGTGTATAGTCCATTTCGTTTATCATACACTCAGCCCACAACCGGCTTCCAAACTTTGCAAACCCATTCATCGGTTGTCCTACGTATTCCCTTTCCCATGTCCCATTTCGATAGATCGTCTCAGACACTTTCGACGCTTGATACACTCTTTTCTCTACGTGACGTCTCTGCTGAGAATTATCAACATGTATATACTTACCTGTCATTTAACCGGTCACCTCTCTTGCAAGCCACATTTCTGCCACTATCGTAGCTACGCACCACACGTCGATTTTTTGTGCCAGTTACCAGTTTTATGCTGATGCATTACATTCCTTTTTTCTGAGAGCAAAACAATCCGCTCAAAGTCTGTATGTTTTACCCAGTCACTTCTTTCACCATCAATTTGACACCCACAGTCCAGTGTGTTGTCCGTTTTGTTTTACAACTGGCTTAACCGATATATGTTCATCGAACCTCAACATTGTAATCTTCGACCGGTTTCCTTGTTCTTTACGTGTTATGCCACAATTTTCTAACGTCTATTTTTACACCGCAACTTCTCTCATACACTGCAAAGCTCTATTGCTTGAATACGTCTCCTTCAGGAATGTTTCTTTTTCGCAATATCCACGTATCCGTCAATCTAGTTTGGTTCCCCAACAGGACAGTCTTCCTTCTGTAGGATTGGTGTGGTTCTGTGCCATTCCCCACCCACCCCACACTTTGGCAGAATAACTACACCTACCTTCAGCCGGACCGACCAATTGGCCTTGAGTTGGAATTCGCCGGGCGGCACCGCAACAATTGAATTCAATGTTTTCTCTTATATTCAGTCGCGTTCACATAAGTGTACAAACCTTCTGTAACTTTCATTCAGCTTTCAACTGCACTGTTTGATCGTGTATTGCAGCATGCTTCGGGGTTATCCGAAATAAATTATTATTATTATAAGACAAACTGTGTAAGGAATGACTCGCTACGTGAACTGGGACCATCGGAAGGACTTCTAGGGTAAGCTTGGTATGCCGCCGGTAAGGAAACTAGAAAAAAGAAACCAGAAGATTTTGGTGATGAAACAAGGAGGGTCTTCAAGACCACAGAATGGGATCAGATGCTGAGACGAATTGAGTGAAGGAGCTGGCACAACAGTGCTTGCCAACTTGTGAGGAGGGTTAAAAGACAGTGTGGCAAGACCTAGCGTAAGGCAAAGGTAGATGAACTGACAGGGGACAAAGAAGCAAGAGGAAATATGAAGAGTTGAGTACTCAAGATTAAGTAAATAGATGATGATTTAACCAGAAAGGCCGGAAGTAGGAAGAAAATTGGTTCAGGATACGATGAGCTGGATGAAACCATGACATTCACTGAAGGATAGGACAAAAATCATGTTGAAGCTTTGGCAAGTAGGACAAATAAGAGAACACCGAAGCCTTCGGAAAGCAAAAGCTAAAGGATTCAGTAACGAGGTTTAGATTGGACCTAGAGCAGTCGCTCTGAAGAATTAAAACCAAATTCTGGTTGAATTAGTGGAACAAAATCGGCCGCAGGCTAATAGGTAGAAATGCAATGAGAATCGCCATAACTGGAGGTTGAACTCAGTTGATGAGCCACCTCGGGTAAAAGAATTGGGAACGAACTTCCCCTTAAAGAATGGTGATATATGGCACGGGCAGGGAGGAAGCTCTATGCGTAGATGGCGAGTTGCCGTCTTGAGTTAACTTTATCCGGGTGAAGGACTAGGCCCTGCAGTGCATAGGGTTGTACAAGAAAGGTATCTAGAGCCTAAAGGATAAACGGCCGAAAGAATCTCTGTGCAATGTGCAGCAAACATACGAGTGTCCCGGCCCATGACTCAGAACCAGCAATAAATAACCGACCCAACCTTGCACTTCCGCTCCTCCAAGGTATGCGGGTCTTTTTTGGATATGGAGGTCGGTACACGAAGGAATCTGTTCAATTTCTCTTTGAATTTTAGCGGGTGGCCTACTGTACTGGCATTGGGTAGAAGCTTGTTTTACACTTGTGGATATTTAACAAAAAAAAAAGTTAGACCGTGGGCTAATCCTCGGGAACGGTACAATGACTGAGTGACTGCTATGTCGTAGCGAATGCCCGTGGCTTGATGAGCCGCATACCTTTGAGGAAAATGCGCAAAACTCTTTCAGTAGTGGGTGGAAAAATGACAAGTGGTTCTTTGTCCGTCAGAGCCAAAGAGGTATGAAGAGTAACCGGTTACAGCTCTGTTTATGGTAGAGACTGGACGAGTGGCCAAAGTTTTGTTTGATGATGGTACGCTGGATATTTGCTCTGGAATTCCTGTGGCCTTGGCGAAAATAAGAGCGGATTCTTACCCCATACTCTTACCATGGTTTACCGTGATTCGTATAGATCCTAAGATTTTTCCCGCAAAAGGAATGTTCCTTGAACTGGTTCTATCAGCCTGCCGGGCCCAGCTATTGGTGTCTCTCTGCTCTAATAGGTTGAATGATCAGGGGCACTGTACGCGGACTCAAGCATCTACGATTCGTTGGGGATGACTAACTATATTGGAGGTTTTGATAGGGAAATGATATCTATATGTAAGAATGCAGCCCTCGTCCCTCGAGAACCCCATCAGCCAAAAGTAGCACCACGAACTGAGCATCGTGAATCCTCCGACATTTTTTTCTGAAGGTGACTGGTTGGTGGGATGGCGGAATCAGCTGTCTTTTTGGGATGACTACAAATGCTGCAGCATCGTCATCTCAGAACAGGTTGATGGAAGCCTAATCACCAAATTACAATGGACTGCCATTATCGTGGCCGCCGACGGCTTTAGTCGTCAGAAAGCTTCGAGATATTTTCCCCATTACTTGCCATCCTGGCAGGAGCAGCCGGCTAAGCGTCTTCGGTTATTCTCCCTGAATCGCCTGCGATATAGACAGCAAAGTGACTGAGACGGGAGTCACTGTTCAAAGGGAGAGCTTTTTAGGGGTTCATGTCGGTCGAAGTTGCTTTGATGCAGCTTATTGTCTTAACAAGGAGAACGGCTAGGATTAGAAAAGTTCCAAGCAACCTGCCCCAAAGCAGTGGGCAAAGCTTTCTCAGATTGTGCTTCTATAGCCAGAGCTATGGTCGAGGAGGCTGTCAAGTCATTTATGGCGGCCGCTTGTGAGCGATGCGGTTCCGTAACATTACCCCCTTGCCTTGCAGTTTTCATGAGATTAAGATGGCCGGGGACCTAGAGTGGTGCTTGAATGCTCATTCTTGGTCAAGTTGGCCGCAACTCTTTGAGCATAGTTTCCTCAAGAAGCCCCCTGCCAACTGCTGCATGTTTTATTATTGCGGGAGATTACTACCACCCTTATCTGTCCTTATATATGCCCTTCAATTCTGAAGGCTATAATGACGAAAGACTACACACTGATGCCTCTTACACTCCAGGGTGAGAAGAGCCTTCGAAGAAGGCGTCATTTACCCAGGTGGAAAAGACACAAAGAAGACGGCCATCATTCCACTGTTAATGGGTACATTTGCTTATGAACCTCCGTGTCTCAGCCAGGAACCACAGCCGCATGTTGTCTATGGCCATAGATCCTGGGCCGGCGAAACCTTTAAAAATCAAGGATAAGCCGACTCATGGCATGCAGACTTGGTCGATAACTACAGTCAAATTACCAAACAAGCTTTGCAGTAGTCAGAAAACCAAAGTCACGGCCCACGGATGGGAGGCAACACTTAAAGAGCCAAGAGAACATCAAGAGAAACGATCAGAATGGACTCAAGAGCGCTTGTCATGTTGGTATTCGTATCAAGAACAGCTTGCTTCTGGGTGATAATCAGAAGTTTATATATGGGGTGCCACCAACTATAATGATTGCAAGAAATGAATATGTTGTCCCTACGCGTTCTTCTCAGAATGCTGAGAGAGATGTCTTCCAAATGGCAAATTTTGGTTCTGCCTGCCTTTCTCGAAGAAAGCTTCACACTTCTGAAAAAGCGGAAAAAATAAAAAACCACGTCAGCCTTGTATTAGACAAGGGGAAAAGATTCGGAATGGTATGCGTATTTGTCTGCCGGATCCACTTTTCATTCGATAATTGCCCCAACATTTGTTGTAGGTAAGCGTTCCGCCCTGGTCCTGGTGTGCAAAGGGGCCGTATTAGGTCGCCAGTCAGAAGTACGGTTGGGATCACACGTCTTGTCTCGAAGTCTTGAAGTACTACACGGGTTCGAGGCTTTCAGCCCAACTCTTCCGGGTCTCGAGGAAATATTTGATCTGTCGGGGTCGCCGAGCTGAAATGAGCGTAAAACGAAGCGTGGGGGAGGGCGGGCAGGAGCGAAAGCAAAAACAAAGTAAACATAGCATCGTGCAGTGCATCACTGTAGGCATTACCTTGAGCGGAATGGGGGTGCGACATTCGTGAACATATGGCGAGATGGAAACACAACAGAAGACATCCCTTTCACTTTCTTAACAAGGGATTACCAAAACAGACCTAGGTGGAGTTCTCACTTTTTGTTGAGGATAGTTTTCTTCTGCGAGTAAACAATATCTTCGGGAAGTGCTTTCCACAGAGTTATAACCTCATAGCTAAAACTTTTATTCTTAGCGAAGTGCGCGGTCTCAGTTTCAAAACGTTCCTGTTATGACCACGGGGAGAAGAGGCTGGACAGAAGGTGAAGAAGCAATCGCTTTGTCCTGATTCAAAAATAAGAAGCACCAAAAACAGACCACCGCTTACGCGTCTCAAGTCAAGGGGATAGAGATTGAAGAGCGACAGGCGGACGGGATAAGGTAGATTGGACAGACTCCTACCGCTTTGGAGAGGACCATTCGAACTCCTAGGATCTCACTGTCTCGGACAGGACAAGAGTGCAGTACGTGACCACAGTTCTCCAGCAGAGACCTGATATACGTGCCGGAAACTAAGGGGAAATCGCCCCCAGAGATGCGCGGGAAAGACCTTTGAACCATATTCAGGACTCGAAAGGCAGTCTCTTTCGCAAAGTTGGTGATGATGAGAGAAGGAAAATCTACAATCTAACCAGAAACTGAGCACTTTGTGTCGGTCAGCCCTAGGTAGTGTGGTTACTCCGGTAATGGGAGACTTGTGACCAGCCTCTCTACCGAAAGACATGCTCAAGCTCTTGTCATCATCAACTGCTAAGTAGCAATCTTCGGACCAGCGTTTTGTTTCATCAGCTGCAACTTGCAGATGTTCAACGCTTAAACTCCAGAACATGACATCTTCTGCATACATGGGAATGTTTGCAGGACCGGCTGTCGGAAGATCGCTTACTTAGATCAAGAAAAGTAGAGGACCTGAGTCCGACTCTTGAAGGGCCCCAATTTTACTAGGGGGGGGGGTTGATACAAAACATTTCTCACCTTCACCGCAAAGGTGCGGTCGATGAGGAAGCTGTGTAAGATAGCTAACATGAAGCCTATAATCCCGTATTTTTGCAGCTTACAAAGAAGAGGTGCATGGGGGACCTTGTCGAAGGCCTTAGCTAAATCGATGAATACAGAGTGTGAGAGCTGGCCATCATCGTAGTCTTTCGTCAGACTATCTATCCATGACAGTAAGCATACTGATAATGCTTGATCTACCAGGAAGAAACCCGTATTGGGACGGGGAGAAGATCCTATTTCCTTGCAGATGGGAAGAAACTGAAGCCCTTAGAATTCGCTTGAAAGTTTTCCTGGTGACTCTAGTTAGGCTTATGGGTCTTCACCTAGGAGCAAGATATATTCTACCCTTCTTATAGATGGGTGCAATGGCTGTTTTTTCCGGCTACTGGGTAAAACTCGGTCGTCATCACGTCGCTGATAAAGAGAGGCATAAGGAGCGGCTAATATGTCTGCCGTTCACTAGAGGATGCGGGGATGGATTAAATAGGGACCCAAGGAACAGTACTGGTTGAGCCGTTGGAAAACCGGCGCGACTTCGCCAATGGGAACAGTAAAGTGGTTGAGTGTAGTGACCAGTGCTATCAGATGCATGGTAGAGTAAAGTGATATGGGTACGGAGCTGAAAACTGTATAAAAGTAGGAGCTGAGAGCCTCGGCTACTCGTCTGGGCGAAGCGATTGGCTATCCGGCACTATCCCTGGGAGCTAGTTGCTTCGGAGCTGCGATCCTAAGACGGCATGTGTACTGGAAGAAAAATGCTTTATTGGTCCGTGCTTCACCACGTACTTATCGTTGGACTGCATTTTGATAGGATCTATGCATATGTTGCGTATAATTCTGACATTTGCTGCACCGCGGGCAAGGTCTGTGGCTGTACATCTGGCAAAGAGGCGTGCGCATTCGTCCAAAATGCGCCTAATGGGGCGCACGTGCACATACTTTTAGACAACTATATAACAGTAGCCGCACAACAGTTTAAGTTGCTTATTTGTCCCAAATATTTGGACTGTCGACGGAAGAATCACTATCTGAAAAAATATTCAACAGGCCTGATAGAAGAAAGCGAGCGCATGAGTAATCACTCCAGGCTGCGCGATTAGCAAATAAAACCGCCCTAACTTGCCATATAGTTTTTTCTATTTTTGGAAAAAACAGTGGTAATAAGAATAAAATCCTGCTCACGATCAATTATTGAAGAAATATTGTCTAAAAAGGGAAAGGGTTTTCGCAAGAACCGAGGGCGGCCGTCATTTTCTACCTGAGGCTCGTGGTTTGTTGAACCCGGGCCACCTGACGACTTAACCCTGGTGCGGGTTAGATAAAAGGCGATGGAAGCAAGTAAGGTAAAGTAAAAGAGGTGTCTGTTTCTATAAAGGCTGGTTTCGATTCATCTACGGAAAAGCTTGTCGTTTTTTAACGTTGATCTATTTCAGGAAGGCCAGAGAAGTAACGAAAAGCTTCATGAAGTGCTGCATATGACAACGGGATTGAAGTCTTCGGCAGGATAAGACGAGCGTGTGCCGCGAAGGACGGTGACGAAGAATTTTGTATGGCCCCGAAGTTAGTAGCTCCCGGCAAAGTTAAACTCAAGATTACGAGGTACAACAAACAGAAGCCAAGTTCGGCTAGATAGATAAACAAAGTATATGCAAGAATATATCGAAGAAAATATGCAATTGTTGGGGTATCTAACAAGAACGGCCAATAGACTGCTTGCCTCTGTAAAAAGGAAAATTTTCCGGGGGGGGGATTCAAAAAGCTAAGGCGAGTTGAGGTAGATCACATTTATTTCGGTTAGAAGCGAGACAACGAACAGGAATGAATCGTCAAATTTCGAGTAAAATGAGTCACTTGGCCAATACTCTCACAAAATTTAGCGACAGGGTACGGATGGAGTCGGTTCCTTGCAAAATGAACCAAAATTCTGAGGAGAGTTTGCCGGAGTAATGATGAAGTTACCGAATCGAATCGTTTGATCGAATTGTTTCACTTTGTTACAGGTGAGACATGGCGTTTCAACCTGAAGGCGGCAATCAAGTGATTCTTTACAGTGAGACGCGTAGCTACGGCAATGACATGGGAGAATAGCTCATGGAAGAGATGATAAAGCGCATTGCAGGCGAATGTCTATCGAATGACACCCGTCCTGAAAGTCGAATCAGGTGGCAGCGACAAGGCAAAACGTTGCATGAAAAGCGGAGCTGAAAAGTGCAATTATGGGAAGGACATGATGCTTTGCAAGCTCACGATGTGAGCGAGCAGCCAAATTGATCAAAGGGGCAGAAAACCAATACCCAGATTGCTGACTTCTGAAGTACTCTGAGAAAATATACCACAGCAAGATATCGTCTGGAGGTTTGTGACGGAAGTGGCTGGCAACAGTGTGTCACCGGTTGAATACAAAGATCAAAAGAATCAGCATCACAATAAGGGCTGGATGTCTTCGAATGGGGCTAGTGATCTAATTAGCGTTGAATCTCAGGGAGTGGGTGTGAAGGACATTTATTGGAAATCCTTCCGAAAGTTCCAACTGTATGCGCAAATTTATGAGCAAAAGTAGGTCAAGTAGTTGCTGCTATAGTTTCCCGCTTGGGACAAGTAGCTCGGGCTCGTGAATCAAGATGTCCTTTCCTATAGTGTCGATATTCTGATCGTGCATTCAACTGTGTCCGTCGGTCTTCTGATGAATAGGTCAATCTCGAGTTGTACGGGAGATTCGGAGCTTATTCACTATTGATTTCGCAAACGATAACTACGATGTGAACCTGCTCTACATGCAGCCAAGGCAGGGAGTTAGTAACCTCAGGCGCTGGCGGTAAGCTGCGGAGAGGTGGGGTGAGAACCATGACCCCATTCTAAACCGTGGACAGTGATATTCGTGAGAGGATTCTAGAAGGTGGTGTTGGAGGACGCATCTCAAAAGTTCTTCGAAATGTTCCATATGCTTTGTGAATGTGACTATATTTGAAATTAATCTGCCAGGCCTATCCATACGCAACAACTTTGAGCCGTTGTTTTTTTGTGTGTCACTTGAATCTGGTCTTTCCAGTGTGGTGCCGTATAAACTACGAATCCATCTTTTTCTGGCCTCGGGGTTCATGTGAATTAGCTAAGGATTGCTCGATTTGCCATTATTGTGACTCACAGTGGGCACTGAATGTTGTGCTAGGAATGCCGAAGGATGTTTGAATATCCGATCATTACGCACTGGGGTAGAAGGCCGACGACTGTGTTGACTGGGCAATAATTAGGTGGATAATTTGCTTTCCCCGTCGAAAAAGGTAGTAAGTATTGTTGGCAACATTGAAAGCGCGCGAGGAGGGAAGTCTACGGCAGATTAAAGCGGGTTTATAAAGGTCAATTTGCAGCTGCAATACTCACACAGAAACTGTATTTTGTGGCCTCAACCAAAGACGGTAAATGAAGATGACCGAGCTGGGCAGCCAAGCAGGAGGCCTTTCTTGGTAACGGGAGATGCGAGCCGCTACGCTAGTGTCGTCAGCATATCGTTGCAGATATCTGCAGACCCGACGTGCGCCGGCCAAGTGGAGTGACCCCAAGGCATCCAGCATAGCTGGAATTAGCACTAGCTATATTGGCGAGTCCAAATAGCAGTAGAGATTGCGTGATTCAGCATCAAGTGAAGAGGTTTCGAGGGCTCACAGAGAGCAGGCTGGATGGGAAGGTAATGTGGTGATAGGCAAATATCCAACTGCCAGTCGGAGTTGATGGCCAGGTTGTTAGCTGGTACTTTCTCCCAAGTGATAGCAGTCATCGAAGGGAATACCCGCAAGATAGAGAGTCTGCAGATGGGAGAAAGAGATTACTAGCTTAAGCATCAGAGTGGTTGAAAACCGCTTCCAAAGCATATAGTACACACCTACTTCCAAAATGCTGTTGAAAGTCCAGGATAAATGAAAATGAGCCAAACATTGTAGGGTACATTAGACCGTGTTTGTTGCAAGTGGTGATTTTGACTCCCAATGTATTAGACTTGCCGTCGGTTTTATCATGAAATTGGTATTTGGACTGGTTCCCTTTAAGATTTATTTTCCGCTTGTTGCAACTTTTGCCCGCACAACGGAGGTACGCATCCATTCATATGCTCGCAATTTAATAATTCTTTACCGCGAAATTATTAGGCTCATCTTCTTCTGAATTGCGATCCGGTTAACTGGCCGCGCGGTAACCAAGTTAATAACTACAAATTTCAGTCGGGGATGCTCAAATCTAGTATCAGCTTTCATCGATAAAATGACCAAACCTGGATTTTGGGATGCAGGAACTGTTCAACGAGGTACAGCAGTCATCACATATTGCGTGTTGTCTGTAGAAGGAAGTAAAACAACATAATGAGCGTGAATGACGAACAGTTGTGATAGAATGGTGGCCACCGAAAGGGAAGTCTATGCTGAAATTCTAGGTGAAAACAAGAGAGGGATAGAGCCGGTCTGGAACGAATAACGAGTATTTATTATGATGAACAGAAGTTGGGGGAGCATCTAAATCAAGAGTATGAGAGGGATGGTAATCAGACCAAAGTTAGTAGAGCTAGGCCGCATGAAGAATACAAACTCGAAGGAGATGCACGCATGAATTTACACCGGCCTGGGATCAAGTAGGGTGAAGGAGCAAAAGAGGCAATAAAAAACAGGGAAAGAGAGAAGCGTTGCACCAGAACAGATATTTAGTAAGAAAAATGGCTGATGTTCTTCTTCCCACCCTAAACGTTTTGCTGTTTCATGTCGTTTTTTGGAACGAAATACTCGTGATTAGGTGGCTTTCCAGGTCGACAGACTGACGGGTCATCACCCACGTCACTGACCTCCATTCTCAGCTGCGTCTGTCATCGTCTCTACCAAAAGACTATCCTATTCCCCCGGGCCCCAGCTGGAATGCGAGAAGCTTCGAGAAAATCCATTGCAAATACCAGCTGCCTACAACTCTAGTCCAAGTAATGGCCACCGAGTCAGTTCCTGAAGCCTTACCCAGCGCAGGCGAACAGAGCCCCGACGGACTGGGGTGATAGCGAACTGGTCTCTCCACATATGCTTATCCAGCTCCCGCTCTAACTTTTAACCACCTTTTGCCCTCCCATGCACACCTGGCATGTTTGTTGACGTCAGCTACAAAACCACCTTGGCTGTGGACAACAATTCGTTACATCGGACGACAAACACGTCTCATCAAAGCACTAACTATATACATGTAGATAATAACGTGTACGCAAACATACATGTGAGAAAGCAGAGAAAAGCGCCTGTATTTTTCGCCGATTTATCTATTTTTTTATCCTTTTCGTAAGAAAGCCGCCTTCTTGTGATAGAATCCAGCCCACTCTCCCGTTCACAGCCCAACCTAACAGCAACCTGCAGCTTTAGACCTGTAAATACCCCACGGTAGGATTTGTCATTCATTCTCTAGATCAATCATATAAACTTGCCATTCATGTTCTTCGTGTTTCTCAGCTGCTTCCTCATGCAGCCCTCAGACCCTACAGTCCAAATGCGCCTCCACAGCTCCATTAACCCCGGAGGTAAGACTTCCCGGTGAACGGACGAATCGGTAATCAGTAACTTTGCCCAGTAGTGCAAGCGCAGTTAGCTCTCACGAACACCGAATTACAGTACCAACGACTCATTTCACTAAGACCATCGTGCTTCATTGCCAACCTCAGTACTCTTATCTGTTATTTTGCTCACGCTAACCCTCGGCTGGAACATCTCCCAGACTGCAATCCTCCCTTTTTCAATTTCAGAACCACCCGGTCATCATGATGCTTGGCTGCGATATATCGCTCCGACAGCCTATCTATTTCTCTGCCCATCTACAACCGCACCAAAGGCTGGCTACCGCAAATACCACCTAGCCACCGGGTTTCACCTACTAATCCTGGCATTGCTGCATATGCCCCTCTAAAGCTTACTGAGGAATTCCAACTACAAGACCACCTCGACGTCGAAGCCACCGTGCGAGGACTCCTAATTAAATAGTGATCGGTCCAGATTCGGCGATGCCCTCCTTCTTCCCATGATGAAACATCGAACACAAACCGCAGCCAACCCTTGCCCAAAAAGCCCAACAAGGACAAAGAAATGCCACAGAAAACTCAACAGAATAAAGTATTTGCCAATTTACCAGCATAATCTGGACTATTGCCAAGATTTTTACCCTTGTCTTGCCTTATTTTGTTCCTCCTGGGCACGGCATTCCGATTGCTGATTATTCCTTCCTAGAACTTCATCCATCTTCCACCAGCTGTGAGCTGCCGACACCAGACTACACTCACTACTTCTCATAAAAATTGTCTCACCTTCTTTGTAGGTAACTCTTTTTCATATCAAAAATTTATGGAAATTCAATGTCTCCCTGCCAACCTTCATGAAATTTTTCCCTGCCTCCGTTGTCTCAACACCAGTTACCTTCTTAAGCGAACATGAGTATGCTTTGATGTCCATTTGTTTGCATCATTGATGTGAATATTGTATTTCCTGTGCCCCAAGCCAATGCCCGTCTGAACATTCCTGTGTCCGGCGGATTCGTTACTATTGCTGCAGTTGGCTCGAAATTAATTCGTACTTGTCTTGTATTCTCTTGTCGCTTTGCTTCATCTAAACTCTCCTCAGCCTCAGTCCGTTGTCTCTGTGGTATGCAAATCCCTCTTTAAAATTTGTGAATTTTCCATCTCTTTCAGGGATACTGTAGACTCTGGTCATGCTTACATGCGAACCTCATGACCACAGTCCAGAAACATAACAATAATATTATGATTATTATTAAACGATGGGTAGGCATTTATGAAAGCATAACCGAGCCAAAAGAGGCGATGCGGAGCTAATTTTCCATGAAAAGGGCAGCTATTCGCATCTAACACAAGACGGCGCACATAGTCATTACTCCATCAAAGTTACTGCCGTGCGCGAGCAACTTCTTGGAGACCCTGATTGTCGAATGCAAAATGAAGTCTATCATCCTGAAAAAGAAGTGGTCAGGTCTCACAACAGCACGGTAAAACACTACTAACGCAGGCGACATAGACCTGTCCCTTAAGAAATGGTCGGATGTCACTGCGACCACAAGGAAGTTGCAAATTTGCAGAGAAAGCAGCAGCTCTCACTAGGTACGAGCTGACCTCCTTCCTAAAACAACATGTCCTTCCAAACTTCCAAAGTACCCAAGTTTGTCTGGTTACTCAGACTGATCACTACAAAAACTTAGAGCAAGCATACTCTACCGCCAATCTTGCAAAAGCATTTTGCACCCGGAAGGCGCAAAGTGCATTTCAAACGTGAATTTCCTAATAGCTAAGCGGTTCAAAGCAAGTAGCTTTGCAATATATTAGCACTAAGCAAAGCCATGTTATTGACACATTCCAAGTCGAGAACTCTGCTCCCTGAGAGGAGTTCATCGCTCTCATTTGGTACATCTTGAGGGACATTCCTCAGCGGCTTGTCTGAAGAGATAAAGGGGTGAGAAGTCTAGCTAACGGAACATTTGAGTGAAGGGTGGTAACCAATTTAGGCACAATCCAAAACGAAGTCGATTCCAAGTAGCTAAGGTACTACATAAATAAATTAAGGAATTTTACTGTAGCCAAAACTCAACAGTTTTCATTCTGTACTTTTACGCCCCAAGCTGAACAACAAATCAACAACTGCAGCTGAATAACAGCAAACGGTTAGAAACAGAAGATGAGATTACCGAATGCAGTTACAAGGAAGGTTCAAGCTCAGCCACTCACTCTCAAGGCCATAGTGGGAGTCCCATTGGTAAAAAGGATTTAGAACGATAAAACAAGTATTTGGAATGGCAGTGAAAAGAGTTCACACGAAAGAAATAATGTTTTTGTAATACGGATGTCAGTGAGTGGGATGAGGTTTCCAGAACTCCTTTACTGGGGGCATAGTGCAACTTAGTCCTTCCCCAGCGGAGAAGAAGGAGGGCGGAGACTTGAGGCATGGTTACACAACTCTGATAACTGATACATGCTTTGCAAGTACTCGCTTTGTCAAAGAGCAGTCGCATCATCAGACCAATGGCCCTCAAATGCCCATGAACACGATGATTTCTGGTTCTTGGTAAGTGTTGTGAAGCTGTGGCAATAGTCGGAGGGTGAAGAACTAATCGCAGCACCCACGACCGCACAATACCCAGCCCACTCCCTGTGATTCTGTTCTCCTCGAATTTGACAAAACCTCCGAATTATGGCAGATCCAAGCGTCTTTAATGCTACATCTCTGAGGCTCACGCCCTTTGTGTTACCGCGACTGGTGCACGAGCGTCTGTTGGAGATGGAGACAACGACAAATTCCCCCAAAAAGGAGGAGACCAGCTAAGAAATCCAAACTTCTGACAACAAAACAGGAATTTCTCTAAAAAGCTATACTTCAAAATCTATAAGACGAAGGCCGTTGAGCCCGGCTCCTGGTTGGGTTCTTAGGCATGGGCCGCCCTCTGGAGACCCCGCCTAGAAAAGGGGGCCTGTTGAAACGGGCCAAGCCGATGAATGCCGGGAGAACTACAAGAGAGGCTAACACTGGGGATCGACCCAAAAGTGCCTAAAAGTGCCGCGTCCAGTTTTCCAGAAGCTGCTTCGTATTGTAAACAAGCGAACCGTCGGCCTTTTATATTGACTTCCTACTGGTGATCCAAATCAGACAGTGCAGCTCGCGAGAAGTTTGTTCATGACGGCGGCACTTTCCATCTCTGAATCGCTTTGCGATCACCAGGTTTCGTGGTCCCTACGATGACTCGCTCTGGGTGCACTTCCCGTGCTTCATCATACGAGCTTCTTGCTGGAATCAACTGGCTTACCTTGAGAGGGGGCAGAGATTCCGGAGAAACTCAGAGTCCAGCAGCAAGACGAGAAGGGCCGCAACTCACTAAGCCATCGAAATGCAAAGCATTCTTGATAAGCCACCAGAGCTGGTTTGCGCTGTCAGTTGGGGCCACAGATAGCCCTTCAACAAACACGTTTTGAAAAGCGAAAAATTGAGCTGAATCGGAGGGCTTATCGCAACCTAACCGTTACTGAAGCATTCCCCCGGGGTACTGAGAAGCAAAAGGACTACTTGGCGCAAACAGAAGTGTGGTCTGACCCAAAACATGCTCCAGACCCAGCGGCAGTCATGTATGCCATACTGCCATTTGCGGTGAAGCCATTGACATGGGCTCATGTTTTGACCCAAAGCGAACGGAAGTCACGTGGCGCTCCGGTTATTTGAGCGCCTGAAGTACTTACTGGCGAGGACCAGGCAACGGTCCGAGCAAGGGGCCAGTAACCGTTCCCCGTTTTCCGAGTGACAGGTACCTGACCGATAATAGCCCTTTAGGTGCGTCTTGGTTGAGGCTGCCGACCCACTGCGGTATTCAGATCCTCTGACAAAGCCAAGCTACTTTCTGAGTGGTAGAGGAGCTCCTGGCGGATATCTTCGCATCCGATCTGCAGTCAGTAGACGCATAAGCCGGAATGACAAAAGGATTGACTCTGAGAGAGCGGCGACTGTTGGTTTTGCACGCACCCCCAAATCTCACTGCCCAAATACAACCATCGGCTGAAATCTGATCATGGATCTCCCCTTTGGCTCTTACACAGCAATAAATTTCGGCATCAATGAGAATAGAAGCCGCATCCTCAGCGTCCCTGAAACAACTCAGATGAAATTCCATGGAAGTAGTAAATGGGTACTCAGTCAATCTGTAGAACTGGAGTTTTGAATGTGAGTCTATTTGATGCGAAGAACATCGATTGCTTTGCGATCAAGCGTGTGAAATGAACGAGCCCGTTCCCCCGTCCGCTTCAGAGTTTACTCAGTGAGAGTAGCTGGTGTGAATGGACGTCGCGGAAAGAGCAGGGGATCGTCCGGTGGCACCTGGCTTTGTGTGAGCCGAGAACCAGTTGAAGGAGGATGAGAGAGATTATAGCCTGCGTATCCGCCATCAGCTCGAGTTTAGATACGGCCGGTCGAGGAACCCGTGCAGTTCTAAAATGTAAAAGAAAGCAGAGAGAGTGGAGATGGGGGGACAAATTGTGTATGTTGTAGGAGAGTGTTTATTCGTGCCCCCGGAAGGCCACCCGATCATAACTGTAGAACTGTTCATGGCTCTCGCTTTACGGGCTGTTGCTTTACTCGGCAGCCTAGTCACCAGTAGGCACTTTTATTCAAAGATGCACCTCTAGCTTTTGCGCAGTCCAGCGATCCCTCAAAGACATCACGGTTGGTCTGGATGAGGCAGTGCCTATTTGTGTCGTCCATATGCCCTCCTCTGGAAACCACTGGGAGCCGGTGACTGAATGTTCGGTTCGTTTGCTCTTCCGATGAATCTAGGAATCGCGGTTGCCCCCTCGCCACGGATGCTGGTGAGAATGACGTTGTACTCCTCACAAGCCTCTCACGATTGGCTTGAAATCGGGGGTTGCTCATCTGTTATAGGGTAACTTTCACTCAGTCGACCAGATGGAAAGAGCTGGGAGTTCCCTTCCGCCCTATCACTCCAGTGGAGACACTTCCGCCATGAAAAGGCGGAGAATAGTACTTCCTCAGCAGAAGCTGTGACTCATGCATGGCCTTTAGGGGGCATTCTGAGGGTCGCTCAGGACGAGTAGCCGTTTTGAAGCCTGAGGCGCCCGTGGCCACACTGAGGCATTCAGATGAAGGGGTCATAATGTAATTACTGCCCATGGAGCAGTGGATTTTATTCCGTTCGGACTGCCCATTCCAACGCGAGGCATGGAACAACTGGTTAGATTGGGTCAGAAACATCAGGAACTTTGTAACAATGATTAAGAACTGGTCACGTTTCCGGCGGTTTCGAAAGTCTTTGTGAAGCCTGTGCCATATTCCAGAGTAAGCGACGATGAAGAGCCCCACTCCCAGAGTAGTGTCTGGGCAAGGAATTTTGGTGCCATCATTTCTGTTTCATGGGGGTAGGGCTTGTGTTGGGCGAAGCAAAGGTGTGTGACAAAGGTATGCGCCCCAGGATGCTGGAAGTTGAAAGGGAAGTAAAGGTCGAGCTTATTATGTCGTAGCCAGAAGGATTCAAATTTTAGAAGCTCATACCTCTGTAATCCGTGGAAGAAGACGAGGTGAGTAATTGTCTAGTGAAGGATCGCTGAGCTCTTTCAGAGTCTTGTCTGCCAGACTAAAGCATGTGAATGTACACCAACAGGTAGTACCCAAGCTGCTGTCTGGCATGGGGCTTGAGAATTAGAAATTGGTTAACCTTCATTCTAGATGCTATGCGTATAGCAGCCATGCCCTCTTGGCCTTAGTCAACTGTTTGGCGGCTTCTTGATGGGGTAAACGTGGAAGAGTGTAGAATGCCCGGATCTCTCTAACGGATTTGAGCGGTTGTTGAGTCGGTATAAAACATGGGACTAGGGGTGAATATCTTTTGTTGGTGAGTATGGAACTCTTAGCAGCAAAGAAATTCATTCTTTGAGTAATTTATCCCAAGCCAATATCTTTCAGGTTGCTGGCACCATCAGTGAGCGTACAAGAAAAGGTATGAAGTCTAATGGGATAGAAAGGTATATATCCTAAGTAAATACGAAAGCGGTTCCATGGTGCATCACTCGTTGGATGGGGCCACAGTCATCTGAACACCCGAATCTGGTAGCCTATTTTTTTGATTCTTTTTCATCGGTTAGACGCAGCATTAAGATTTCAACAGTAAATACTGCAATTCAGGTGGATACAGGGGAGTTCTATTGCAAGTGTGTGCGCTAGACCATAACCAGGGAGTTATTTATTATCGCGACTTGGTTTTTTACACTTTTAGAAAACCTCAGTCGTAAATATACTAGAAACAACCAAAGGGACTATCTGAAACGAACGTTTTCTGTTTATCATCGAGCATGTACTTAACCAATGATTCTCGTTTCCCGCGCACAGAGTACCCTGTTTACCATCCAGTACTGGCCACTTTACCACAGGTGCACCCTCAGAAATATATTTTTCACTTCGATTCAGCCTTGTGTTTACCCTTGACAGTTCTAGACGCATTGTTTACCGCCTACTGGCCATCCTGAGTTAGCTGTTTTCCGGTTTTTTTCAGACAGATGATCCCCACGGCTTTGATCGTTCCCTATTAGTTTCGATCAGAAAACTTGCACACAGGCCCAGTTGCATTGTTCCCAGTACAGCTAACTTCTATCACCCGAAATAAATACGAAAACGCGGGGAGTCAGACAGCTAAATTACGCCTGAACACCCTATCTAAACAGGCAAAGTCTGTGGCCCCCTGCTCTGTCGATCTAAATGAAGTCCTTCGTGATACAGATAGAAGAGTTGAGCCACAGAAGGTGGCCTTAAAGATCCCACCAGCCAGTTACCACCCATTGATAGAGGGATCCAGTCCGATTCACCCTATTCAACTCACTGGCCACACTGAAAAACCAGTCACTTAAGATCTGATAGAAGCTGGTCTCTTTATTGATTTCATAGCCAAATACATTTTCAGAGCAACTAGGAGCAGCATTCATGCTTTAGTTTCAAATACGGCCGAGCGAGTTCCACTGGGTTCGGTGAGATGCAGTCTCCTGAATGCATGCTGCATTGCACAACTTCCGCTTCGGTGCATCAGGCTGTAGTGCAAGGCTCAGCTTACAACTCATACGCCTTTATCCAGATTGCATGATGCACAAGCTAGACAGAAACTCTCTAAATATCGAAACATGATCGAATGCAACTCCCGATTCAAGAAAATTACGGTTTTTGCTGACACACCAATGCAGTAGGAGGTACTAAGCTCCCAAGACAGAAGTTCGGCCATGCCTAAAAGCGACAAATATGCCTTCAGAGTGCCACCAGGAGACTTGGAAAATTTAAAATTCATACTTTGTTCCCTGAGCTCTCAGTCACGGCTATTCAACGTAGGCCTAAACCCATCATTCTCACTCCTACCCCTTGATCGATCTCAAAAGAAGCTCCGTTTATATACCTTGTTTAGTGGGCCCCCAAGGCCCAGCAGTCCAACCCTAAAAAACCAAAAGTAACTAAACACAATATGCACATGCCGAGGGCAGCCAGCCTACCCAACTTTCGAGTAAGCTGTAGCCGAAAATCTCGGAAAATAAACATCGCATTCATTACCAACACTAAGCTCTCTAGTCCTCCCACATCCCCAGAGATCCCATCATATAATCTCGCGGAGTCAAAAAAAGCCTTCCAAAATGCCCATTCGACCAGAGCGGTCGGTCCACCAGCTGTGTAAACCAAACCCCAAAGAAATGATACAGCCGGGTTACTAAAGCCCTCACAGTCTTAGCGGCTTACCACAGGCTCGAGAAAACTGTCTGGTAACTGCCACCTCTGCAGGTCGGATTTGGAGGAACACAAAACGCAAATTCCATCTGCTGGTTATACAGATAGAGTGAAGTCTATGATTAAGACCGGCCCAGCTCTCAGATACCGCATCTCTTGACCACCCGCCCCGGTGGCTTCATTTCAGTGAGCATGAATAGCTAATCTGGAAACCATTACCAGATAAAAAATAGATAGACTTCTCCCCCTCTCATATCCGACGGCTAGTATCAACCTCATAGTCTTCCAACTCCTAGACATTCTTGCCATTGCGTGACTTTTCCGTCCCATCCAGCATTATCATTCTGGCCAGCCCTTTCAAGCCAAGGTCAAGTCTGTGCATCGAGTGAACACCCTTTCACCCAAGAAACCATCGTTTCCTTGGCCACATGCACCACCTAACCACAGTCCGACTTTCAACCTGCTCTATACAAAAGTACTCACCACATTCAATCTCGTGCTCACACCAGTCGTCCAATTTCCTCTTCCTTTCACATACTCCCACCAGGTTACAGCTTACCAATATCGTCGACGTAACTAGGGCTGCCCTCCTACTCGACACTTTCCTTTGCCCCTCCGTACCTAGCTGATACTATTAATATACCCATTAAACTGGCCATCCCTCTCATCCAAAAGAATTCCTTTACTTTGCCCGTTAGCACGGCTGGGCACAACAACATCAACAGCTTTTTTCATTAGGCAACTTACTACGATACGGCTTACAAAATGATCCTTCAGTTTCCTACAACATCTCTCTGCCCTCGTGTGGGTCTTTGCGTCGGACCAAGGGCCTGATCTGTTCAGCACCACACAGCTTGCATGACCAGCTGAAGCCCCCAACACTGAATATTAGTAACAGTATCTCATTGACTCCTTTCGATAGCCAGTCTGTCATAAGCAAAATATGCCACTTACTACATGTGTCCACAAGCTCTCACTACGGTACCATCTCGGTTTCCGAAGTGCGGTTAACTGACCACGCCCTAACTGACCGGAATAACCTTTGAGGAGTTCTTCGGAGCAAATGAGGAAACCCTGCGTGATAGGCGTGGTACTGCGTTTTTCAATCAGGCCTTCACTGTGACAGCAATTCGGCACCATCTGCCCGACTTTAGTCCTGGCTCGCTTTTGCTTACTGTCCATATTCCCGGCTCCCAGCTCTATGCTGGATGAGTCGACCTTTTACCAAGAGAAAATATCTCTGAATACCCCCGCCCAGTTAATACATTCTGATGCCTCTCCTTAGTACTTTTGGGCTTAGGGTTATTGAGGTTACCTTAACCCATTACGATAGCTTGACCATCATTATTTGCACCCGATACGATTTCACCATTCGTGGTTAGTAATATTGTGGGACACTGAGTACAGCGCGCCCGACCTCCCGCCAGCTGAGATGGCTTTTTAGATTCCATTTTCTTTCATAGCATATCTCTCATATTTCTTTCGATTTCTCGAAACCCCCCTGGTGGAGTTCACAGTGTGGTTTGCTGCGGTATTTCGACCAACGTAGAACTCACCTTAAGTTCAAGTTGTGTCAAACTAACTTTTCTTCCCAACCGCAAACTTTCTTTTGCCACTATTCGACAATCAGACTTGAACGCTTTTCTGCTCTGTTGACCCAGAGCGGGTTACGAATGTTTATCTGCCATTACCAAGGGGCCTTGAGAGGAATATCTGCCGCATGAAGCAGCAAAGTAACAGGAAATCCAATATCCCCCGTCAGCTAGCAAGACATGCTAAATCTCAAAAGGCTCGTCAAGTGCCACACCACTTCACAATTCTTATTCGTCTTCTCCGCTTCTGTTCTACCGCCTAGAGACCTGGAGAGGCTAACTTGCTTGATCAAGAACTAAAGGCTCTTTGACACTCAATTAGATCCTTTCAGCTGGCAGTACTGCATAATGCTAGAACCCTTGATATGCGTAGTGACATCCTGCACATAGTTAAAAAGGACAGTGTATCCGTCTCTACCTTCCTCTCTTTAGCCGAGGCCCTTACTCCATTCTGTTTCTCAACTAAGGCCCCCATTGACAACGTATCCCTTCACTCTTCCTCCTGTTACTGCATCAATCAGTGTTGATGTTTGAGTTCTAATATACATCCCAATGATAGATCGCTTTCTAGCCATCCATCTTTCAGGGACCAGACTATATACAGCCCGCTGCTGTAAACAATTTGGGGCCCGAGTTTCTATACTTATTACTCACTTGGTTCACCTTATCAATAAACCTTGGTGCGATGCCAACTAACTGGAAAAGCTCAGTTACAATTCCACACCACAAAGAGAGCCCATCGCATGGTCTGACGAACTACCGTCTCAGTAACCACAAGGTCGGTCTATCCAGACTAAAGCAAAATTCCTCAACTAACAAGCTCTACCGTACTTCCTTAAGTCTGACAGTAATATTACTCAACAATACGGCTTTCTCCGTTTAAGATCTTGCACAACACGGCAACTCGGTCTCCTGAGTCACATCAGTAGGACTGCAGACAGTTGGATCACTCTTGTGGTACTCCACCTGGGTGTGTCACAGGCCACACCGTCATCTCTTGCTCAAAAACAGATACCCTGGCACCACTGGCCCCCACTCTTAGACCAAGATATACCTGTCTGACTGCAGTCAGATTTTTTCGATAAACCGATGATTTTCCGGGCCTGAGCAAGTTCCAAGTGGAACTATACGAAGTTGCATCCTCGGCCTTGTGATGCGCCTTGTGCACTTAAAAGACATCTATCTCAGTGAATCGTGGCACCTTATTTCTTTTTGCTGACTAGATCAAGATTGTCTGCTCCTTCAAACCCTGCCCTCTGGCCTCCGCCAATGCAAACTTTTCCAAAGATGTATCCACACTTGGTCGATGGAACTCCACTTGGCGGATGAATTTTTTGATACACACGCTTAAGGCGCTTACGCATGAAAGCATCCTACCCCCAGGGTCCCTAGCAATTTGTGGTGCATCCGTTGCTACCGACCAAAGTCTTGGGAAACTGGTTCAAGCTATCCTCGCACATTCAGTTCCTCATTACATACGGCACTTCAAATTGCAAAGGCCGGAAAGTGGTGAGGCTTAATATTCCGCTCCCTAAAACTTAGGGGTTGTACCCCCCCTTTATAGGTCTTATCCTAGACCTTTATTTGTGTACTACCTGCAAATAATTTTCAATGAACGCAAATCCAACGTAAGTGGTGGCGAATTTGTCCAAAAGAAATCCACCTTACTGTTGCAAAGATGGAACTCAGCCTTGAATTATGACGATCGATGCCCGTTTTTCATCCTAGGCCCACTGTGACTCTGTTGTATCATCTCTCCGCATAACATTCTCCGCAGCCAGTTACATACTTCTCATCCACTAAACTTTGAAACTGTTTTTACTTAAGCACTACGTTACAGGTTTCTTGCCCCTTCAATCCCCATTATTACCACTAACCTACGTTCACACTTCACCGAGAAGTACTCTAACTCATAAGGTAAGCAAACGGTAAATACAAACTGTTCTACTTCCAGCCATGGGCCAAGAAACCTGCTGGATAAGTTTCCCACAGTTGCCAAAACCCCTTTGCTCATCATCTCCGTCATACAAGATAGCTAAGCCTATGAGAAGGTCCGAACTTTCGAACTGCCTAAGCACCTTTGGTCCGTGACAGATGAATCTGTGTGGACGTTTGTAGCCTATGTATGCTCTCTGTTGTCAGCTAACTGGTCCCAGGAATCCAACAACTAGAGGCGTTCCCTTTATATCGATTACCGTTGAGTATAAGCGGAGGGCTTCTCAAACTGCGTTTTAACGTTTTTGTTGTTTTCCAACCTTTGTTTGGGAGCATCTTTCATTAGACGAATTTCGATACTGTGGAGAGTACGCTGGTTTGCTAACCTGGTCTTTGCCTAAACCCAATAATACGGTATTCGCCCCTCCCCCAAATGACGCTTCACTGGTTGCACTCCGAACTTCTCCTATGTCTAGTCACCCGACCTTGGGCCACCTAATAAGTATTGCCACGTGGCCTCACCGGAAGAACTCGCACCGTTCGCGTCGGTACTGGGTGTGGTCGGATCGACCACTTTGGCCGGCCCAAGCCAGGCGTTAAGGTAATCCGCAACTAGGCTTTCTATTCACACCTCATCCATCAAGATGGTCAATAGGCTGGGTGTTTTGAGCACGGCCAGTCCCACACACTGACACCAGCTGCGAATAAAAAACACTTCCGCGCCAGGTATTGCTCCTTTCCTTTTTCCCCTCCGGAAATCCTCGATTTTTGATCGAAAGATCAATTCCATTTGAAGTCACCTACATTTTTTCAATCTACGCGAGATCCACCATATACCCTGTGGGGATACACTTATTGGGTGCTATGTACCAGGGGCTCATTGGGTGCTTGAATGCAGCACAGGCAACCGGAAGGAACCCTTTGCTATGTGAACGATACTTGACTGGGCACTCTCCGGACCCCTGAAAAAAGAAGTTCAACAATCGGCATCCGTAAGCTGCTTAGCCGTTTCCCAGCGAAGTGCCTATGTAGAAAGCAACCATCTCTTTGATATTGAATATAACGGTCTATCTCGGGAAAGGGAATTTCGCTCAAAAGAAGATCAGTCAGTGTTTTCAATGTTGAATTCAGAGACGGAATGTCACGATGGGCAGAAGGAAGTTGCTCTGCCCAAGCGACCACCGTCAAACCTTCTATCAAGAAATGGAGAAATGGCCCGGCAGCTTTTGACACGTCTCGAAAGAGGACCTATTCGGAAAGCCCTGCTGAAAGTGGAATATCAGCAGGTCACAGAAAGCAGTTTAGAATCGTCTGACGTTGCGGCACTGTTCAACGCCTGGATGGGACAGTACGGCCGGCGGGGAAACAAAGTACCCTTCACCAAAGCAAAAATTACTGAGCTGAAGTCAGTACTCATAAATGAACTCGAAATTGCTGCATTGTCAGTGGATTTTAAGGTGGCTACGATGCTAAAATAGAAGTGAACCAACGTCGAACTGAGCTTTGCACATTGGACAGGTCCTACGAGTTTGTTACATTACAGGAAACGGAGAAAACGAAAAGCGTGCTCGACGCATCAGAGAGTTAATCCCCTCGAATCAGAAAAATGCGATGTAAGTGTTGATGATTCGAGCCCAAAACTGCATACAAAAGACAAAATAGGTTGCAGGCCGCCTAGCGCTGTTATTTAGCATTTTGTTCCACTTCACGGCCTACAGCAATTCAACTTGACCCGTTTATATTGAACAGTTGCAAAATGTACTGAGTTCGAATTCTATACGCAGCATGCACTGGGGAGAGATGAGGACATTCACCAAGATTTCACCTGGACAGTTCGAGTGAAGCCTATTGGCTGAAATCACACTATGATACTATTCCGGCCTTTGTAGGGCAAAGTTTACTAACATTGTATAGGACACTTTTCGTCACACAATTTGCACTCAAAAAACACGGAAATACTGTGATAGGGGTCCGTGATCAATCACTCTCCATAATCATGGGTGTTTTAAACCTGTGCGTTACACACTCGTTTTCGGGGCTGATTGAAGATCAGAAACCAATTTTCAGGTCTCTCACAAGAACTTAATGTGTTAGTGTGTTAAATTCCACTGCTTACTGATACTGAAATTTTGCGCGATTCCTTAGTTTCACTAGGATGTTCCAAATAGGATCAAATCCTTTTCGTACTTATGTAAACCAACCTAATGCATTCAGTTTCTGCAGTAATTTGCTACTTGAGATACGTAGACTAAGCTCGTGCAGCAGTTATTCTACTCTGGAATGTCTTCACTTTGATCGTGCGCCTAACCGCGTGCGGCGGTCTCCTGATGAGTATGCCAATCTCAAGTTGCGCAACGGGATTTGGAATTGATTCCGTACGGATTTTGCAAGTGATGACTACGACGGAAACCTGTTTTGAGCACATTCAACACAACAAGTTAGTAACTGCAGGCACTGAAAATAAGTCGCATATAGGTAGGCTGGGAAACATGACCCCATCCTGAACTCCAGACAAATATTTTCGAGGGCAGATTCTGGCTAGCGTTGTAAAGGCCAAATGTTGAAATCCTTCCAAGTGTTCTACCTGCTCCGTGAATTTGACTATATTTCACATTACTTCGAAAAGCTCGTCCATACTGAATTTTGAACGTTTGCTTATTTGTGTGAAATATTTGAATTTAGCCTTGAACTGTTTCTGACTGTAGTGCTTGAGTCACAGGGCACTGAAATTTAGGTTTCCCCGTTGAGTCTATTTGGCCGTATACTTGAGGTTTGAATATAATTGTACTATTGTGGATTTCAAATCAATGCCGAAGGAACTAAGAATCGGTATTTTCGGGTTTTAGGATTAATTTGAACTGGCCAAGCTTTGCTCGACTTGCGAAAAGTGATTCACGGCTTATTATTTGATAAAAACTTAATGTTTGTTTATTTCGGATAACCCAGAGGCATGCTGTAACGCAAGATCAAACGGAACAATTGGACGCAGAGTCCAAATTCCGAGAGTATTATTTAGCTTTGTGCACTCGATATTGTACAGGAGAAAGTAATTAGGTTACTGCTCAAGGCGGCGCCCTAAAAATTTGAACTCCAGGACGGGTGGCCAAGCCGTCCGAGTCAGGGTGGAGCTGGTCCGAAGTATTTGACTGTTACTCAATTATCACAAAAAGAAGGACTGTGCAACGAGGGAATGAAACTAAATGGACAGAAAATTTGTTCACCTTGAGGAAAAAGATATTTTCAAAGGAGATTTGAACCAACTATAGCGCTCCTCTGAGTGTGGCACGGCTTTGTATTGGAAATCAGACGAGGAAGGGAACGAACTTACGGACAAAGAACAAGAAGGATCTTTTGAAGATTACCCCTGTAACGTTCAGCGAACGAATATCGGCTGATTCAGTTAAATACCTAGTGAAGGACTCATTTGTAGAAAGAGACTTCCTAGGTGATGATGAAAGAAGTGGCCGGATGTAAACATGTGACCGCTGCGCACATTGTTTACTCTCAGAAAGGTGGCATGTGGTGCACCAAAATGGAAATGGGAACTGGGCGACAAATTAATTTTGATGCGTGGCCATGATAGTCGCAGATACACGGTTTGCAAAGGAGATGAGTATTTAAATGACAAATAAGTATTTACGTATGTTATCGTTATCTAAGGGCTGAACATGATGACCAGAGAGATGCAAGGATCAAAATTGTCTGAGAGGGTTTACCAAGATAGAATACCGAATATAAAAAGCACCAAACAACCGATAAATACGTTTGCCAAGTTGGGCGGTGAGGTAGTTGACAGGTAAAATACCATCTGTTGGTACTCTTTGTAAAAGATGGATCACGTGATGGCGAAAGATCAAAACGCTGCGATACAGATGTCTCTCAGATGTGGACATATGGGGAGGGCAGGAATCTTTGCAAGATGAGGATACTGCAATGCTACAGCCGTGTGGGCGAACAGAAGAACTGATAGAGAGAACGAACTGTCTCAATATCGTCGACTTTTGAGGTGCTCTAATGACAAATATTCCTCAGTGAAATATACTGTTTGGACATTGTGGGACGGAAGTGTGTGGCAACACTAAATGCGATCTTCATCAAATACATCGGTAACTGTGATAAAAGAAGGGCGAGTTTTACCTTGGGAATCGGTCAAGTTTGCGAATGGGACAAGCGGGTGGTTTGGCCCGAATCCTCGGGACAAAGGGTCATGAACGGTAAGTCGAGTACGGAAAACGGTCTTTTAACCCCGCGATAATTATGTGCTAGGGAAAGTAGATTTTGCGGGGCGTAAGTTGCCGTAAGTTAAGATGGCGACGATGGAGACGAGTACGATGAAAAAAGGCGATAACTGGGGGAGATAGTGACATATTTAGAGCATTTCGGATGTATAAATGTTTTTTTGCCCCAACCGGTGCTGGTGGGTGGGGCTGACCGTGCGCTGATCGCCCAACCTGAAAACCATTTTTGGTGACAGGAGGTGCGATCCGCCATCCTAGCTGCGCCCGCACATCGTTGCAGACGTCCTGCACGCCTAATTTGCGCCGGTCAAAGCGGTGGACCTGACCACGCCCCGCACCGGCGGGCTTTGTTTGAGTGATATTGGCGTTGTCATGTGGCTCTAGCCATCGAATAGCCCAGGAGCTTGCAGCCAGTTTTCGAGGGGTCCTGGAGAGCAGGGCCATAGTGATAGTGACGAAACGACGGGTATGTATAGAATTTTCGGCGGGAAATATGGGCCAGGTACTATGCCGAGCCATCGAAGGGAGGGCACACATCAGTGGTTGTCCGGAATGATAAAAATAGAAAAACGCAGTCTGGGGCGCTCCCAGCTGGGGATCAGTGGTCGGTGGTAAAGAGAAGCCTCTAGTATCTAGAAACTGAAACTACTTAGTTGATGGTTCGACTTTGCAAAACACAAGGTTTTACACGATAGAGTGATAAAACTTGAGTTTTATATACTGCAACTTGTGTGTGCGTAGGTCTCGTGGCCCTTGACTCAGGCCCGCGCGTCAGTAACCCAAACCACTTTCGTACATTCGCTCCTCCGAAGTGTATGGACCATTGTTTGATACGAGTGTCAGGACATCAAGCCGTTTGTTTAATTCCTCCCTAAACCTCGGCAAGTGGTCTGTTGCACGGACATTTTGTGGAAGTTTATCCCACATTTGTGAATATTTAACAATAAAGAACTTGGGCCGTAGGCTGATTCTCCAGGAGGACACAATGACCGAATGACTGCTGTGTGGCAAGGAATACCTTAAGCCTAATGGGTCTCGTACCACAGGAGAGGTTTTTCATGATCCATATTTTACCAGTGGGTGGAAAAATGACGAGTTGTTCTTCATCCGTCGGAGCCAAAGAGGTTCGAGGTGCAGCAGGTCACAGCGCTGTTTGTTGTTGAGACTAGACGAATAGCCAACCATTTGTTTAGTAAAGACGCGCTGAACATTTTTAATGGCGATCCTGTCAGTCTGGCGCATGTTACAGCCAACTATTGATCTGTACTCTAGCAATGGTCTAATGTGTGTTGTATAGACACTGAGTTTACTTTCACGCAAACGAAACGTTTTGTGAACCAGTCCTATCAACCTGCTGGAAATAGCAATTTGAGTGTCTGTTTGCTCCGAGAAGTTGAACGAACAGAATTAGTGTACGCCCAGGTCACCTACTGATGATTTGTTGGGGATCGGATGACCACCTATACTAAACGTTTCGGGAGGGACACGACACTTGTGTGTAGGAATGCAGCTTTTGTCCGCTGACAATTCCGTTACCCAATCGGTACACCACGAATTGAGCATCCGTGAGTCCTCCGATATTTTTTGCTATGGTATTAAACAATGAATTATGGTCGAAGGTGTACAACAACTTTACATCGTCAGCAAATAAAAAAAGAGTTCCATGGCGAACCATGATAAATATATCATTCATGTACATGAGAAACAACAACGGGCCCAGTTCACTACCTTGGATCACACCGCTGGTTTCAGGGCTGGGTTTGGAAATTGTGCCATCAACGTTGACCACTTGGCTGCGCGAGGGCAAGTACGATTCTAGACAGGCATATAGTGGGTCAACAATGTCGTATGTCTCAGCCTTTGACAACAAGCGAATATGAGGCACCCGGTCGAAGGCTTTAGACATGTCTAAAAAGACTGAGATCACTGCCTTACCATCATTGGCAGCTGTCGTAATAAGGTTCAGAAAGTCAGTCATACAAGTTGTGCAGGATCGATGTTTTAGGAAACCGTGCTGACCTTTACTTATAAGGTGATGTTTTAGGCGGTTATCTATTAGTAAGCCTTTTATTAATCTTTCCATAATCCTCGATACTACCGGGGTATGATTCACAGGCCGGTAGTTGGCCGGTTCCTCCCGTGTTCCCTTCTTATGGATTGGAATAATAACCGAAGTTTTCCACAGTATAGGGTACGAAATAAAGAGCATATACAAACTGAATAAATTTGATGGAAGAATTGGGATATCTGAGCCACCCAATTTGAAGATGGCCGATGGTGACGAATCCGATCCGGAGTGGAAAGGCATTCTGATACTTGAAATTAAAGGTCCGATTTCGGAGGGCAGGGATGTTACAGAAGAAAGTGGCTCATATGGTGATACTGGTGGACTGTAGAAAGATGAAACTGTGTCACTAGTTAAGGAAGAGGCAAAAAACGTGGTAAGCTCTTCTACTATGTCCAGCTGTTTGTCGAGGCACGTGTTATTGAAAGAGATAGAAGAGATAGATGAAGTTGTTTTGGTGTTTCTCGACTTCATCAGTTTTGCAAGAATCTCAACTTTCTTCGAATCACGTAAGGCCCTGTGTTCCTGTTGTATTATTTCACTCTCGGAGTAGAGTTTTATCGTTTCGTCCAAATGATTTAACTGCATAAACAGTGAAAAGTCTCTCGTTTTAAGATAAACGCGTTGGAGTCTACTTAACCGCAAGTTGAGACGAGACAATTTATTGTCTTTAGGGCGGATTGACTATCCTTTTGACGGGGCTATTCGGTTAAGGCATCGTTCAGAGATGGAGTAGAGTTGATCCGCCACCAGCCGCTGATGTGCTCTTAAAAAGAAGGTGTCCCAATTTTGGCTGCGAATCAGAGAAGACAGCATATTTCAGTTAGCCTAATGATATGGTCTATGCCGGGTTTTCGGCTATTTATCCTTTATGGGCACCGTGAAGCAACGACGGACGGTTGCGTGATCACTCCCGGGTAGGTTTTCCTGAACTTCTGTCATAACCTGGGTTAATTCTAGTGAAAAGATTAAGTCAAGAGTGTGGTCGCGTCTGGTTGGGGACGTGACGTGCTGCTTCCATCCTCCTAGGTGAATTGCATTCAAAGACTGTAGTAAATGGCATGATGCTGTGAGTGATGTCCAGCATATTTCTGATGCATCATAGCCACCAACTATCAATTTTAGGCCTTTTTTAGGATTACTAATTAGGTTGAGTGCCTCGAAAATTTGCAGGAATCCGTCAGAACTAGATCTAGGCGGACGGTATACGCAACCTATTATCAGTCCTTGAAGTTCGACTTCAACGTACAGTCATACAGAGCCGACAGTGTCGTCTAGGATAGGATGCTGAAAGCTTGTCGCCCTGTGAGTTTCCTTTACATACATTAGACAGCCTTCACTAGGCTGATGTGTTCTGCCTTTGTTGAAGGATTTGTATCCGAGTATCTTAATGTCCTCCACTAGATAGGAGTTTGGTAACCAGGATTCCGTCACCAAAATAAAGTTACAGTCGTTTGTTAATGCAGCTGATCGTATGTATTGGATTTTGTTCCTAAAAGAGCATGCAGTGATCAATAGCAACGTGAAAATTCCGATGCCTCTGACGTCATTATTGATACTAGCACTTACAGTTCGTTGACCGCTGCATTTAACCTGAAAAGAATCATCGGCACAGGATGCAAGCCTACTAAAGTTGTTATTCGCAAGTGATGGACTTGGGTCTGCATGCGGAATAATAAATGACAGGGTATTAGGTATTACACTACTAAACGGCTGGTTAGAACGGTTCATTTGAGGCATATCTAGGTTGTGGGGCCATGTTGTGCCCACTGTATGTATGGAAAAAAATAGGCACTTTGGCTAGATATGGGGTACCCGCTGGTAGACGAGAAGATACGCGATGCGCTCGGATAGTTTGACGGAAGGGGAGGTAGGAATGGTAGAAATAACGGGAGATTAGGCTGATGGGAAGGTTCCATTAGTCCGGAACTAGGTTTGAACGCTGTTTGCTCATCATACTATCTATTTTTATTACGGGTATGCTCCCATTGTTGTTGTACCATCATCTTGGAGGTGCCATTTTGTTTTATACTCTGAGAGATACGAGGGTATCCCAAATGGGGGAGGTCGGTCAGTGACGAATTTGGTCTAGAAAAGGAACTATCATTGTCATTGTTCACGCTTCCCCGTATCGTTTGCCCGCAAGAAGACTTAGCCTCGGCAACTAACCTCTCGTTGACCCTCTCTTCTGGACGGTTATTTATTGTCAGCGACAAACGTGGCATACTAATGGCACGCCTGGGTTTTTCATTAGTATCTAAAAAAGGGCCTATGGGGACAGATATTAGTTCTGCTGGTTTAATTTCATTGAGAACTTTAAGTCCCGTGGAAAGGTCGCCCGGAGCTGGAGGTGTAATTTGAGGACCCTTCTGGGATGAGCCTATAGGTGTTGTCAATTTATGTTGTCGTTTTGGATGGGGCAGCAGTGGAGAGGCGGGTAAAGATTCGTCTAGGTCAACTAACCCTGTGGATCTTCTAGCGGTAGAAGTGTGAGGGGTCTTGTTGATCCTTGACAAAGTGTTTTGGGAAGACGGTGACCTCTGGATCTTAATGCAAATGTGATTCGAATTTTCAACGGAGCATATTATCACTTCTCTTTGCAGTGGCTTTCTGTCATCTTGTATCTTGATTGATTTAAACTGTGAAGCAGTTAAGACTATACGCTGTTTAGTGATGAATTGTCTAGCGATTTTTTCATCGGAAAATTGGAATAGAAGGGGACGTGAGTGCTTTTGTGACCTTTTCCTTAGTTTTCTGCGGTGACATGGAAAGTGGGCTAGTCCCGCAGCTTGAAGGATAGTAGATTCAACTACTGTGATGTCTAGCCGATCAAGGATGTTGAGGACAACTGCATTTTTTGCATTCTGCAGCCGTGGCAGGATTTCCGATGCCACCGAGCCAAGAAACTGACTGGCTGCTATTAGGCTCTGGGGACCAGGGAGTTCCGAGGGCTCAAGAAGGTAGGTTATTGGTGTTAGTTTTGATAATATACTATCAACCGACGCCATCTGGATAGACATACTTGCCAAGTTACTTTCAATGGCACTGGCCCTTCCACTGGCTTCCCCAAATATTTCTGTCTTATTGGGAGTATCTTTGTGTTCAGGTTGTTAGGGTTTCTGATTTGCTGTAGAGCGAGAAGTTATTGGTTGAGACCGTCTCCTCGTTGACCTTGCCATTTCTTTTTACAGAATACTGGTGGTAGGCGATATGATATATGATGACGACTAACGGAAAGACAACCCAAGGGCGGGTAATTATAGCTACTGCGGATTATTTCTGCAGCTAATTCTGGGTCACTCCCACGAATTATGAGAGACTATTATCTTGGAAAAGGGACGGATTTATTAAATACGACAATGGTGAAACGTTTTATACAGGCTGCTGGAGATATATTCCTAGAATAACTAATATGAAAAAATAGCGAAATCTACAAAACCTCGACGTGGCGTAGCACGATTTCACTTGGATAGCTCAAGTGAGGCTTATTGGTTAAAATCACACTATGATACTATTCCGGCCTTTGTAGGGCAAAGTTTACTAACATTGTATAGGACACTTTTCGTCACACAATTTGCACTCAAAAAACACGGAAATACTGTGATAGGGGTCCGTGATCAATCACTCTCCATAATCATGGGTGTTTTAAACCTGTGCGTTACACACTCGTTTTCGGGGCTGATTGAAGATCAGAAACCAATTTTCAGGTCTCTCACAAGAACTTAATGTGTTAGTGTGTTAAATTCCACTGCTTACTGATACTGAAATTTTGCGCGATTCCTTAGTTTCACTAGGATGTTCCAAATAGGATCAAATCCTTTTCGTACTTATGTAAACCAACCTAATGCATTCAGTTTCTGCAGTAATTTGCTACTTGAGATACGTAGACTAAGCTCGTGCAGCAGTTATTCTACTCTGGAATGTCTTCACTTTGATCGTGCGCCTAACCGCGTGCGGCGGTCTCCTGATGAGTATGCCAATCTCAAGTTGCGCAACGGGATTTGGAATTGATTCCGTACGGATTTTGCAAGTGATGACTATGACGGAAACCTGTTTTGAGCACATTCAACACAACAAGTTAGTAACTGCAGGCACTGAAAATAAGTCACATATAGGTAGGCTGGGAAACATGACCCCATCCTAAACTTCAGACAAATATTTTCGCGGACGGATTCTGGCTGGCATTGCTAAGTATCGTTTCCCACGTGCGCATGTCTGATATGCTGTTGTGCAGCAGAGTTCTGTTCTGTCGCCGTCAGGTGAACCTGCTTTTATCAAAGACGTCGATAGATAGTCCTTCACGTGTCACTAACCTTACCATTTTTTCCAACTGCGTGCCTCTGCGACTGTCGTGGCTACAAGTCTGTCATCGATTTATAGCCCACTTCCAACTTTCATGCTGATGCTTTATATTCCGCGCACTCGAAAGTAAACAAACTCTCTGCTTAAACGTGGTTGCATCCGGCCACCTCCTTCGGCATCGTTTTGGCTGCCACTCTCCAGGAGTGTTATCCGCTTGGTGTATAACTGACAAAACCGATACACGGTCAGTAAATGCTGCCCCCGTATCATCCGATTGGTTTTTCCCGTTTCATATCCGTAATGCCACCTCTTTTCGTCGTCTAACTTTCAGTTCTAGCCCCTTTCATACATTGCAAAGCAGGAGCTTTTTTTCGTTATTTTACATAGCAACCAAATATCCATCAATTTAGTCAGCTTCTCCGGTAGAACTGTCCTACTTTTTCATATGTTTTGTGCGTCTTTACTATTTGCAGTCAACTTCACCTCGATACGGCCCGCTCGACTGTCTTGCTCCGAGTTTGAATTTGCCGGGAGCAGCTATAACATTTGACACAGATGCCTTCTCCTAAGCCACATCGCTTGCAAGTACTTGTACAATCCTCCTGAAGCTCGGACTCCGCCTTCAACTGTACCATTTTCTCTAGCTTTGAATCAAGCTTCGGAGTTAGCCAAAATGAACTATTACCGTAAGTTAAATACAGATAGCCACATTCTTTTCCCAATGAGACATGAGCAGTGAAGAAGATAAAAAATGTAAAGGACCGAGTGTCCGAGCATAGTACTTGCGGGAAAACCCCGGTTTGCTTGTTCGAATTGGCGTGTTGCATTCATTAATTGCAACTCTGACGAACAATCTCATAGCGCGTGTTGCCGAGATGGTCGAAAAATTGGGGGAGTTTAACCTTCAGTTTTCAACCTTGAACAATGCCAGTACATTGCTTCATTCCCGTGAGGAAAGCTTAGAAGTTAAACAAATTCAACGAAACGTTTGATGGTGGAGCATCCTACTAACGAAAGGTAACTTCCGTTTTTATAGTTCTGTGACTCACAGTTACTACCCCTGGTTGCCACAGGAACAAGAACTATCGATGAATGTGAGTGGCCAATTATGCAAACACCGAGTTTGGATTGTTTTCCGCCAAAATTAAATTTACGAGGTTTTCGTGGGTTACATTCAACTGAAAATACAAAACTTTGCTGATTAGTTGTCTGTGAGTGTGACATTCTGTTATCTTCCTATTTAAAAACGCTGTAACTGATGAAGATTTTTCCGGGACTGCAAGCCCTTTCACCAGTGAAAAATAGAACGGTGAACACAGAGGAGTGGACCTAGTGAGGTTACGAGCAAGGAGACGCCTTTTCCGGATGTCACAGTAATGATTCGATCAGTGTTAATTTCTTATTCATTGCCTGACCTCCTCACAATCCCGTTAGTAAAGTCAAAGTTCTTAACCACATTTTGTACTACCCTGGCTCAACCAAAATGTTTATCATTTCCTTCGCCCCAGAATCTACGAAAAGCGTAACAAGAACACATGGGTGAATAAAGATTGTTTGTTGAAAATAGCAGTGTAGGTGCATGGATCGAGCGGGCAAAATATAACAGTGCCTCGTGAAACATGTTTATATCAAATTATTTTCGGCCTCTGCATGCACTTTGGGAATTAATTCGGCTAAATGGTCTGTGCGTAATCGTGGTTAAGATTGTTGTCACTCCAGTGATGAACCTCCATTATACTTCAGAATAATAGCGTAATAACTGGGAGGAATGAGAGTATTCGGGTTTACCAAGTCGAAATTAGTATTTAAAACTAACTGTCAGTAAAGGGGTCCGTTTCAATTACTTTTGGTGACCGTCACCTGAGTGTCCCTTTTTCCAAGGAGGACATTCAGGTGACGTTCAGGTGAGACTCGGGTGATGGTCGTGCAGCTTGGGTTCAGATAACCGGTGAATAACATATCCTGGACCATTTGGGCTTCAGTCTTGTACCTGTGTACTACTTGAAGCCTCCAAGACAACTGATTTTCTCACACAGTGGCTGCACGCGCGTGACCTTCGGGCCGCATGCTCCGTTCAGGCGAGACTTCCAGTACAAGATCGTCTTGGCTAGAAATGTCAAACGAAATCTCGACGTAGCGGGAGCTTATAATCCCCACCAGTGTATTTATCCGGATGGCGGGCACCTGCTGCCTTCTCGAACAAGTAAATTTGTGACCACGGAAACGCGCTGACAACACAACTGTCTGGACACTCGATTGGCCTCGGCCACACAAAGTCCTATGCAAATTGTAATGAGTTGAAAAAATTGAATTGACGGCGCCACACCGCGACTTTGTGCTGCCTGGAAGAGGGGTAGAAGAAAAAACCATGCTTACTAGGCAGAAACATAGAGAATGAACTACCAGGAAGAAAGAAATAACGCCGATTCAACGAAGAAAAGAACAGTTAACAATAAACGGCCCTGTTCAGCGGCAAAATCCACAAGGGATGAGTCGGCTTGTCATGACATACCAATTGGTCATTCTCCTCGTTACTGGTCGATCTGGATCTGAAGTCAGTCTTACTAGATATACTTCAACCTTCCCAGACTACTCTTATTGCCCCCATTTTTCTGTTAGACTGGAAGCACGGGAAAATTAGCGAATGGCATAACAGTAACCTGTAGAACACCAGACCGAATAGGCTGGGTAGATGAACAGCGCAGAAGGCTTCGGAGCTCTGAGGGGAATATTTCGGCAGGCACCGCGGAAGTTCAGTGCGACTGCTGTAAAAAATTGCTGCATACCAAGTGCGCGGGGTTAAGCAAGAATTATTATCGTCAAAACCGTGACTTTAATAAACTCAACTAGTTACGCCCGCGAAGCAAAAGGGTAGTCGGGACAGATATAAGGACCCCCGTAGAGGCAAAGGTCGCCAGAAAAAGAGTGGAAACCTATGAACCCTTAGAAGAAAAGTTTGCACCAATTAAGGACAGAAATGTATACGAGGCGATACCCGTGAACCTAAAGAACACTGGGGCAACTCCGGGACAGCAAGCGGCTGCTGTGCCGCTGACTCATGGCACACAAGAAGGATTAGGCGTCCTAAATTAGCAGGTAAGTAATTCAGAACAGGGCAGGACTAATATCACGAAAACGTCGAATACGTTGGGGAAAAATAATGACATTGCCCTGGGAGGGAACCGAAATGTTGTAGTTCACGGAATAACTGAGCAGTTCATGAGAATGGACGACCAGAAGCACAGAGCAATGGGATGCCGTCCGATTAACTCGCTCCAAGTGGTGATAATCCCCAAGCTTGTATCCGTGAAAATAGTTATAACACTGGGGCAGTGGGACGGGTGAACCGATTGTGAAAGGTGTGAAACGAGACCTACGCTTGTCGATTTCGTCAACAAAAGTCACGGGGAAGCCCCCTTAGCAGCAGCCGGGCATATTAGGCAAATCTCAGAGGGAAAAATAGATGTGGTTCCCGATGATGAAGCAGCTTGAATCAGTCATGGAGGGGTGAAAGAACCAGAAATCCGGGTTCTAACACGGCCCTCCTAGAGACTCCGAGAGTGAAAGCAAGTAAAATGAAGGAGCTCAGCTCTACGGATCCCATGGTCAAGGTGGAGAATGCGTTGCCCAGCTCCCTCACTAAAGGTATGGACTGCCGCAACTCCGAAAGAAGAGAATTTAGACAACTGACACTCACGGAGACTCCAAGGACGGTGAAATTCAAATCAACCCTGGGATTCGAAAGGGTACTAATCCACAGTAGCTTCAGAAATCTACCCGCGTCGCAAAAAACGGCCCGGGTGCTGAGGTCCGGAACTCGGGCGCCTGCCGCCCCCTCTAGGAAGAGCTGGAAGACCGAGGAGGGTGTAGTGATGCTCGTGGCCTATATCAGTGCCGCTTATATGGGCAGCAACTGGCCGGAGCTCAAAGCTAGGACGCAGGGAGCAGATGAGACTGCAGTCACTTAAACGTGGCCACGACCATCGCAAGCAACAGCGGACTGATCCCAAAATTCTACTCAGGCTTATTGGTGGGTAGGCTGGACTGTCGAACCAGAGGTGGTATAGTGATCCCCCTAGCGAAGCAGTATGACGGCTTTGAGAGCGGTCGGCTTGTTTCGCCGAATTTACAAGCGGCAGAGGTTGTAATAGCTACGGGCGGCTCATAAACGTCGTCTGTCTGCAATTATCGAAGTCCAGGAGAGGAGGGTGTCAAGGACAGCGATCTGCTTCATTTCCTGACTACGGCTGCCAATGCGGGACGGAGGTTACCTACTATGGATTATTTCAGATTGAACCTCGGAAACCGCTCCAGGAGGCATTTTTAGGAAGAGAGTAATCTACCGAATCCGCAGGAAGGCTCTTGTATAAAAAGGTAATCAGGTGACGAGGTGGAGGTTGGGCCGACCATCGTCAATCCTCTATATGGTAAAGACTAGAGCCCAGAATGACCTAGAACGCCTAGAAGTCGGGGAGCTCATAGAAAGGAGCAATCGTGATGTACTCCAGTTTGGGCTAAACCCTGATGAATAGTTGTGCCTGAAAACTGAAGAAGAAACGTCTCACAGATAGACGGGAATAGCCAGGTAGAACTGGAATCCCGGATAGGTTGGGATGTGGCGGGCGAGGACTACAAAGTAAAATACCGATGGTGTTTGGTAACAGCACACTGATGGAAACTGACAGGGAGTGCGGGAAAAAGGCAGGCAAGAAAAAACAGAGACCTCGTTGGAATTCTTTTGGCAGGTGTAAAGACAGGACCAGGGCTCTCGGGGGCTACCTGCAACCGGGGGAAGTGAAGTCTGGGAAATGAGGGACGAATAAGTCAACGCCGGAGATGTGTTGAACAGCCTGGAGGAGCTAGACGCATCTAGGAAGGCGAGGTCTGATGACATCCACCCAAGAATACTGAAACCACCGGCGTCCTTCTTGGTTGAACCACTAGCTAGGCTGTTCAACCGATCACTAGGAGGGATTGTGCTACCTAAAGACTGGCTTGTGTCCATCATCTCACCCGCTTAAAAAGGTGGAGACGGACATGTTGACCGGTTACAGGCCGACTGACTTGGCTTCAATGGAGCTTACAACTCCCTGGGGAATAACTCGGGGTAGAATAGAGAGGCGTTTAGAGAAGAACAAGCCGGTAACTGCCAACCATCATGGGTTCTGGCACAGGCGCTCTTGTCTCTCCAACCTGTTAAGTTCCTTAGATGAGACAATCAGCCGAGTGGACCGAGGAGAACGGGTGGAAGTCTGCTACATGGATTTCCGAAGGGCTTTTGATATGGTTGACCAATGACAGCTCGAAGCAAAGGTGGGATCTTTTCGGCTTACGGCAAAAATGCAGGAGTGGATTGTACCGAGCCTAAATGAGAGAATTTTCCGGGCAAGAGTGGAAGACTGCTTGTTGGACAATGAGAGACTGCATGGAGGCGTTCCGCGAGGGTCATTCCTGGGACCCCTGTTGCTCCTGATGTACATTAACGATCTTGCTAGCGGGTCGGAAGGCCCATGCCCCTCGTTTGCAGATGACCTCAAGGTGGTGGGAGCAGCAGATGATGCGGTGGTTCAGAGTGATCTAGTCTAGGTGTAACAGAGGTCAGTGGCGTGGGACCTTGCCCTCAGTCTGAGCGAATGCCAACATTTGGTCAAAAAGAAAGGACCATGGCCTACCCGATATGTGGGGCCGCCAGAAGATCGGAGCGCTAGTTCAGGTCTTAGAAGCCCGGGATCTAAGGCTGATGGTAAGCGCTGACCCTAAACCAAGTCGCCAGTGCCGGAGAGTAATGCAGAAAGCACATGGAGCCTTCCACCGGCTAAGGAGGGCAGTCGGCTCTAGGAAACCAAGGGTCTCACTGCTGTTGTACAGGGCTTTTGTGAGATCCCATCTAGGAAATTGTGTTCAAGCTTGGAGGCCATATTCCATGAGGAACGTCAAAGCTTTCGAGCAGCTACAACGGTGAGTCACGCGATGGCTCGCAGAATGATGGCGTCAGTGCTATGGACAAATTTGAAGCAACTAGAGTCATTTTCCCTCTTGAAAGAAGAAGAAGACGAGGTAACCTCGTAGTGGCCTTTGAAATACTAAAAGGATCAACAGAACCACGAGGTCACGGAGGGGCCTCATTTGGGCTGCAAGAGAACGGCTGCTTGAGAGGGGCTGTACTGACAACCGAGAAAGAGAGAACTTTGACTGGAGTCAGAAACCAACCTTTGCAGTTAGGGTCGCTAATGACTGGAATGCGCTGCCGGGGAATGTGATAGGAGCCAGCACAGAGGCTGAGTTCAAAAGCAGATTAGATAAGATGTGGATGACTGTATTCGGAGAAATGTGACAGTGGAAGTCGCGCCAATTCACAAGGGAGGTTGAAGGGATCAGGTGACTAAGAGCTGGCCTGTTAGCTTGTTATCAGTAACACTGAAAGTCATGGGAAAATAACCCGAAATGCTGTGGCAAGCCACCGTGAGGAAAACAACCTAATTGCCAATGAACAGAACGGCTCTGAGAAGGACTGGCCCTGCCTCAGCAACAAGCTGAACTTTCTTGACGAGTCAGCTAAAAGGTTGGACCGGGGGGAGAAGGAGGTAGTGTGCTATCTGGACTCCTACAGGGCTCCTGATAGTGTGAACCACGGGCTGCTTCTATTTAAGCTAAGGGGGACGGGCATGGATGCACGGCTAATGGAATGGTTGAAAGCTTACCTAGCTGACCGCATATTCTACGTCAAGTTGAGGACACGAGGTCCTCGATGGCGACATCACCTAGTGGGGTCACCCAGGGACAGGTACTGGGTCCTGTTCTGTTCCTGGTGTACTTGAACGACTTGAGGAGGGCTACAAGATCGCCCTGCCTCATGTTCGTAGATGCTGTGAAGGTTCTTGGACGCCTAGATTCTAACCAGGCTCAGATGGACTTATATGCCCTCGACCAGTGGTCAGTAGACTGGAACTTGCTTCTAAACCTGCAAGATGCTTCCGGACCTTTGTCGATGGAACCAGCGGAAAGCGGCTTTTGAACCCGGATAACCCGGAACCACTGGCCCAGAAAATGCGCGGTCAGGGGCTTGGGCATGGTATTCTCAAGTGGTTTGAGCCCCCAGTACAGTGTCTGGGGGCTGCTAACAAGGCAATTACAGCCATGCACCAGCTGCGTAGAAAGCTCGCATTAAGAGACCCAGAGCCCTACTGTCACTATATGCAACCCTGGTCCCAACTCATTTTGAATATATAGCCCAGGCCCGGGCCTGGCAGTAATTGAGAACGCCCTCTCTCTGAAGAAGGTTCGGAGAAGTTTCACGAGAACAGCGTTTAGGCCACGAGGGCTGCAGTACGAGGACAGGCTAGCTGAGCTTGGGGTGTTCTCACTGAAACCCAGGAGAGCGCGGAGGAACTGATCGGAACAATGAAACTGCTAAAAGGTCTGTCAACCACGAAAAAGCCCCCGTCATGAAAACTCTGCTCTTCGTGGATATCAGGTGAAACTAATCAAGCCGAAGGCCAATAAAACCATCAGGGCCCAATCGTTTGCTTGTAGGATAATCAACAACTGGAATAAACTTCCCGAGGCGGTGGTGGAAGCGAACACAGCGGGGGCTTTTAGGAAGATGCTGGTTGCTGCGTGAACACATGCCTTCCGGGCTACCCGTGAGTCAGCAAACTGAGCCTATTTGTAGTATTCTGGCCCGCTTCAACATTCCTCTACTTCCCCTTCATTTTGTTCCATTTCTTCTTAGTCCTCTTCTTCAGTCCCTTTCAGCCTATCTAAATAATTATCGATCTACCAAGACCTTTTTTCTCCACTATTTTACGAGATCTCATAGCTGGAGATCTTGACTGTTGCAGGAAGGGAGAGCCTGCCGGTTTTCGGGGCCAACCCTAATGAAAGGTAGCTCTTTGCTGCCCTCTCTGACGGCGATCCAGAAAGGTGTCGTGCCCCCATCCTGAAAGACAGAGGATCCAAGGAAGTCGAAGTATGGTGAGACTCGGGGCCTCGCAGGTGAAAGGAACTCAACTACCATTGGCACTGGCTGTCAGTCCTGTGCTATGATCTGATCTGATCCGATCTGGTCTGGCCAGAGCCTACTGATGCTTTCGCAGAAAATTGACTAGTTCCTTTGACTTCAACCCTCTTGGTACCCTTATCCAGTACCTAATTCTCCCCACTGTAATATCCTTATCACCCGAGAGTTTGACCCGGAGGTGTATGTGACCAACAGCTGTTATCCGAACAGTTGCTGTTGAGAGAGGGGACTGAAGGTCTGACCTGAAACCTCCTTGATTAAAGCCAAATATCGAAGAAGAGTCGTCCCTTCCAATTGTCGAAACCCCGAGGGCTCAAGGACCTCACCAGAGCAAGACTCTGGACATTCAGTCATCCCGCCGTCAAGTACTGGAATCGCCTTGCCTTATCTTTGCGGGTGATGTGAAGATTGTTAGATCTGAGGGTAGGGTGGACTTAGGCAGAAATATAGGTGCTGTCCCGGACTGAGCATACAAATGTAACTTACTTCTGAACGCCGAAAAAAGCCATTTGTTGTCAAGGTCAACAGAAAGCCTAACTGTAGCTCATGACCAAGGGCTGTTCACGATAGAAGCAGTCAGTGGGGTTGAAGACCTCGGGGTCATCATGCGCAGTGACTTCAAATGGTCGAACCAACGCAACGCTGCTGCACACGATGCTCTTGGTGAGCTCCTCAGACTGCTATCAGCACTGTCTTGCCGGAAGCCGGAAATATTCGTACCTATTTAAATGGCTACATTGGGGCCTAACTTAGAAGGTAGCGTGCAGGCTTGGTCAAGGGAAGTCTCCTGCTTACAGAAAGTTCAACGTCTCGCTACGTAAATGGAGGGGGGGGGGCAGAGGGATAAGACTTAGGAGCAGAGACTCTATGACCTGAATACTTTCTATTTGGGAAGTAGGAGACATCGAGGAGATCTTATAGAAACTTTCAAGGTGATGAAGGGCTTAGTTGGCCTTAGACCAGATAGTCTGTTCCAAGTGAACTTAGATTCCAGAACAAGGGATATGAAAGGGAGCTGATAAAAGCCCCAGCTAGGTCGATGACTAGATCGTAATTCTTCAGTAACAGGGTAGTGAACAGTTGGAGCGGTCTGCCTGGTGGAATAATAGACCCGCACACTGTCGAATCTTTCAAAAGTGCCTTGGGTCGCAAGTGGTACGAAATATTTCTCGTAGTGGACATTGAGTATGTTAACGAGAAGGACGTCGAGCAGCGCTGTGGTCTGTCTGGACTATGTTTCAGTCATAGTTTTTGTTCATTGCATACTGTTTCAGTGAAGGCTCAAGATGCATAATGTCTCCCGCAGTTGAGGTGCGATGAGGTTTTCCGTTTCTTTCTCATTTTAAGCTGGGACTTGACGATATACATGGGGTAGTGTTGGGTGCTTAACTGGTGTGCATATCATCAAAAGAATTCTGGAGACTCGATCGGCCGTAGCCATTACATGTTCGGCACAAACTGAACAGAACTGAAATGGAATTGAAATTTGGGGTTCACAAACTGCGCTGCACCACGCCGGGGTGTTCTTCGCTATCGTCGTTTGATTTCATGTCTCTGTTTCTTTTCGTGGTTACTTTGCGGTGAATAATCACTGGCTTCATCGTAGGAATGTTTTTCTAACATATGAATTGACAGTCACTGAAATCCCTTTTAGCTGTATAAATGTCCCCCCTCATCTGTTTCCTCTCAAGGGAGAAAAGTCCTAAGATTTTCAATTTTTCTGCATACGGTAGATTCCGGAGACCTGGGGTGGTCTTTGTAAACCTTCTTTGAGCAGCCTCCAGAACACCAACGGTACCCCGAATCACTGGTGGACATATGTCCACCAACGATATCGTTGGTGATGGTTCCCACCTTCATCAGGACTTTAAAGATAACTTAGCAAGGCTCAGTATCCTCGTCGACGTTCTTGCCAATCTCACACTATCATTGCATCTCGCTTCGCTCTACCCCGCCGCCAGCGTTCTAATACACATGGTTCTCCGTGGTTTGATAGAGAACTTCATTGTATGCTCTGCAAAAGAAATTTTGCTTGGCGGAGGTATCGAGACACTAGTCATTTATATGAGATTCTCCCAAGTCAAGTCAGGACCTGCTCCCGTATAGAGTCTATAGCCCCTGGTACTCGGTTCGTGTCACGTCAACGAATATACTCGGCAGCGCGCAAAAAGAGCAGAACTCAAAACGCTGGAGCGGGACGTGTATATTGGAGGAGCACAACGGCGTACAGGCGGAGCAAGTGGCGCCACCGAATTCGGTGCTTGTTCAAATAGACAAATTTGTTGGTCTTTGTAATCGTGCGTTGTATCGATAGCACTGCAGTTGCGTCGTGTACGGACAGATAAGGAATCATTGTTCGTCCATGAAGACAGTTAAGCGAAACGGGTTTAAGGAGAGGCTGGCAGCCGACTCTTCAAAGCACCGGCGCAGTTGTTCGCGTATCTCGAGCGTCATACGAGAGCGACGCCCGGAATACAAACCTAGCTCCAGGCTGAGACCATCTCTGACTCTGATGAAACTAAGACTGATGTCCTGGCTCGCCGTTATGCATCTGTATATACAACGGAGGATTCCACGCCAACCCTTTCGGCAGTATTGGAGCCCGTCATCTTATCTTGTTATTTTCATATGGGCAAAATTATGACAAATACGATCTCAACTCTTTTCAATCAGTCGGCCCTGATGAAATTCATTCTCCGAAATCGAGTGGGATCGCCGACATCATGGCATCACCAATCGTCGGGCTGGTAAACACGTTGTTTGCAGCAGGGAAACTACTTAACGACCGGAGGTATGCTATTATTGTTCCGCTGCCTAGAGGTGGCGACAAAACTGAGGCTGTCGGTTACTGTCCTGAGCCTCATATGTGTCTTCTGCAAAATCATGGAACGTCTCATAGCCAAACAGAGGCAGGAAAATATGGAACGCCACCACCTGTTCAGTTACCAACAACAGGGCTTTCGCAAATCCCGTTCCTGCTTGTCGAATCTTCTGCTCACTCGTAAGCGCTGGACTGAACTGGAGGCCGAGGCATATTCAATGGACGTCATCTTCATGGATTTCAGCAAAGCTTATCACAAAGTTCCACATGACCACCTCTTCCGAAAGCTCAGATTACTGGGAGCAGCTTTTCCCTTACTAAGGTGGATCGAGGATTTTCTAGGAGGACGGCGATTTGCTGTCAGAGTTTCAGAAACCATCACGAGGTGACACTCAGCGTCTAATGGTGTCTCCCAGAGGTCTGTTCTTGGGCCGTTACTGTTTCTCACTTATATAGACGATCTACCAAGAATTTTCTCAACCCTTTGTCTGTTATATACGAATAGTTTGAAACGGTGGCGTACACTTCGTTAGGATGCAGATAGCCAAAGTCTACATGGAGATCTATACGCGCTCATGCGCTGGTTCTCTGCGTGGATGCTTCCCCTAAATTTGACAAAGTGTATTCACGGGGGTGTTGGTCGTTCTCAGCTACCAGTGGGTTACAGCCTTTCTAGAAATCTGCTTCGGACAACAGATTTTGAGCGCGATCTAGAAGTTTTAATGTTTTTCTCGCTAAGAACCAAAGGTCACGCGGACAGAGTGTGTGCTTCTGCCCGTAGTATCCTTGGTTCAATTCGTCGTTCGCGTGAGAAACTACCGTACGATGCCTTCCGTATGCTGTATACTTCCCATGTACGTCGTCGACTTGAATACGGTGGTGCGGCTGCATATCCATGTACAGCTGCAAAATCGACCAAATTGGAGAGAGTGCAGAGGTCTGCTACTCCTCCCATCTCTAATACGTGGGATCAACTATAACGGAAGTCTTGAAACGACTGGTTTGTTTCCATAAGCCTATCAACGGATGCGTGGTGATCTCATCTTCATCCATCATATCATTCGGGGTGATCTGGGGCCAGAGCTGCAAGTGAACTACCCGCCCTGTGAGTCATGCCGTGTGTGCAGGCACCCAGTAAAATTGATAAAAATGCATTCTGCAGGTTTGCCGTTAGCCTACCATCTGTCGCGGAGGGCTACAAACCTTTGGAATTCCTTACCTGCTAGTATGGTGGAAAAGGTAAGCGATTAAGCATTCAGGAGGAAAATCGACCAATATTTTTTGGGGCTATGACGTCCTACTTAATCTCGAGTTCATCCCAACGCGTGGATTGTGACGAGGTTCATATGGGAAGATTCCCGCCGTCTCTAATATGGAAAATGAATGAATGAATGAATAGAACTCAGAGCAAAATATACGCAACCGCAGCTTGAATCTTCTACTAACTTTTTCTGTTCCGTTTCCATTGGAATTTAAAAGCGCATCTCAAATAGCAAAAACGCTGTCATCTTTAATCTCGCTGACGAAACCCCAGTTTCACAACTGAAATCCACCATATCCAGAGCTGCCCGGATAGAACACTGCCCGTGTATATACACAAGACTATGCAAGCGTTCACAACGTCTCACATCCTACCTCGTTCCAGTTTCATTCCCGCTAAATGGAAAGTGATTGCATCGAAAATCAACATTTGCTTTTCAACAATACCCCATATAGGTTGCTCAGGATTGCTGCTGACAAGACTTCCCTTCAAATCTGTCTCAGAACGGTTTCGCTACTAGATAAGGTGTCGAAGATTGTATTGGGAGAAATATGATGAGTAGCCTGTATACAGGCTACCGGTTTTTTAGAGAACTGACTCGCACTCTTCACTTCCATTCCTCGTGGTACAGTTATCTACTGCCAACTACCACTTACTATGTTGTGCTTATTGTCGAGGAGAATGACCCTGAGGAGCGTGTGATTATCGACTGTGATCCGAAAGGTGGTTAAAGGGAACGGGGGTTGGAAGTCTAACCTGAATCTTCTCTGATTATAGCCAAGTGTCGAAGAAGCTTTTAGACTGGACTCTTAAGTTGGTCCTTTGCCCGCAATGTTCAGGTGAAGGGCAGTGAAAAATAATCCCGCATGACGCCCATCACATTGCACTGTTGACTCGGTTAGATGTCTGCGCTCTGGCAACGTTCCTTTAGGGCGTTGTCTATTTTCCTCTTAAGGTTTATCTCCTTTTCCCCATCCACAACGTCGGTCGGGAGAGCATTCAAGAGATTGGTCGCTCTCCTTGATGATCGATAGACGGCTGGTGAACCGATAGACTGCATCTTCCGGGGCGTCAGTACATGTCCTCAAGTACGGTTGCCATAACTGAGCGGGAGTTCCGACTGCGGGTCCAGGCCCACGGATAATTCGCCCAGCAAATACGAGACCACAACGGATACGTCTCTAGGCAATAGGGGACGACTGACTGGCTTCTAAATGTTCTTCGTGACTGATTCCACGTAGTCCTGCCACTCAACGTGTGGCAGAGCGTTGCACTCGTTCTAGTTTGGAAAATTCCGCAACCGCAATGGGATAGACGGACGGACCTTCTTGTTCCAGGCATATGCTTGAAATATGGTGATTAGTTCAATGACAAAGTCACGCTCAAGACATTGAATTTAATTTTACGTATAAAGGCGTTAGTTTACATGCCTTGGAAACAAAACGATTTTGTTTTTCAGCCCATGCAGCATGAGTGTCCCCTGAATGTCCATTTGCTCGTACCACCGCGTGACCCCGAATGAAACACGGAAGGGGCCACTCAGGGGACGGTCGAGTGTCCCTCTGTGCTGCTTAGGACGCAACAGTCGGAGGGTATCTGGGGGTAAACGCCCGAACGAACGACGAAATGAACCGAGTATTCCTCATACTAAGGCTCAGGCTGTCTAAGTGTGTCCCTCGAGTCCTCAGATTGTGGGTGGCAACAACTCCGAGGTCTTCCCTCAAACACGAGACTAAGTACGAAACTCCCAAGACAGTAGTTTGAAGTAGCATTGGGTCTCCCAGTCCTCATACACGCACTTGTCTATGTTTATAGGTAGCCCCAGATTGTCGACCAAATGGCCAATGCATAGAAATCCTCCCACGATCCTCTGCCGATCGGATGATGCGCGAGATCTTTAGGTCGTCTGCGTAAGTAAGGTATCAAGATCAGAGGGCCTGAGGTAGGTCATTCACGAACACTAAAAGCAACGAAGGTCGCAACACGGAGCCTTGCCAAACACCGTTACAGTCCGTATGCCACGCGGACTGGGATTGAGCGACTCTCACGGAAATGGTATTCTCTGCCAATAAGTCCCCAGTCCAATGAAGCATGGACCCGGGAATGATGATAGCCTAGAGTTTTGGGTCGGATCAGGCCACATGAATTGCGGCTTGAGCCAATAAAGGTCCAGTTTTTAGGACTGGGCTCCGGTGGTGGGGGAGGGGAGTGGGGCTCCTACTCTGCTGCGACTTCCAGGTATTCCGTACAACTTGCTAATACTGTCGGCTATGCGGGAGGGAAGGAAGTAGGTTCGCACTTGGAAACAGCAGTTCAGTTCAACCTTACGACCTCGCAAAAGAATAGGCTCAACGCCTGAACTCGCTGCATTCCCAAGTGAGACACGTCCCAAGTCGTCAAGTGGTGAAACTTAGTGATGGAGAGTGATAATGATATAGAACGCTGTGTAAAGATTCAGATATATTGAAAGGCCCTAAACTAGGTAATTGAGCACAGAAGTAACTTGGGGTTAAGGAGACGGGTATGAGAGAAATTACTTCATAATGGTTAGTCGTAGTCCAGGAAGACTACCCAGTAGGCTTCCGGCTTGTGTTTGAAAGCAGCAACCGAGGTTGCTGTCACCATGTATGAAGGTAGCTTATTTCAATTGTTGGTGATCCGGTGAGAGAAGAACTGAGCCCTTACTGTCTTGTGTTTTTCATCTAGCCAGTTTATGCTCGTGCTCCCTGAATGTAAGGTTATGACTACGTGTCAAAAGAAGCCTGTCGGTGAATGATTCCGCGATAGAGCTTGGAAGCTTCTATCAGATTTCTGAGACCTCGATGATCAAATGAGAACAAGTCAAGAAAGGTTAACCTATCCCGATATGTAATTCCTTGTAAACCGCTAACCATCCGGGGAAGTCTCTGAACTGATTCGGCAGCATTCTGTTCTTTCACTAGATTAAGTGCCCAAGCCTGCACACAGTACTCTAAAAGAGGTCCTACTAGTGCCTGGTATAGGGACAAAATTACTCGAGCATTTCGGGACACCACTGTACTTCCGAGGTTGAAAGGTGCCCTGTTAGCTTTGGACACTGCAGAAATACACTTTTGGGTGGGCGTGGAGTTCTTGTAAACTAGAGCACCTAAGTCCTTTTACAACACTAGCTGACTCAGTCAGTTATGGGTGGGTGATCCTATGAATCTTCCCTCATTGTCCACCCGACCTGAGAGCAACAATCTTCATTTTTCGGCGTTCAGTGGAAGTTCCCACTTCATTGTCCATTCTTTAAGTTTATCCAGCTCCTCCTGCAACCGACTCGATCCCGGTTCATCCACCAGTTTGATATCGTCGGCGAACAGGAAACCGGGAAAATCGAGAGTTTACCACTAGGTCATTCACGTTCAGCAAGAACAGCAAGGGGCTGAGCATGGACACTTGAGGCACTCTGCTGCATGCCCTTGCTAGTGTAGACCTAGTTTCTCCAGATCTAACAAAAAAGGACCTGTCGGCTAGGTATGCTCCTACCGATCTCAGTACTTATGGCACTAACTCAATCACTCTTAGTTTAGGCACCGACAGCTGATGGTTTACTGAGTCGAAGGCTTTCCGGGAATCCAAGCAGAAAACCTCCGCTCGTTTCCCCTGGTCAAGTCTGGAAGTTACCTCATTGAAGAAGGATAGTAAACTGGTCAGGTAAGACCCACCGTTAACCAAACCATGTTGCTGTGTGACAGTCAAATGGTGGTGGACTACATGTTCAGTCAGACGGTCTCTGTTAGGATGTTAAAACAAAAGAACTTTTTTTCAGGCAAGCCATTAACCGACTCGAGCGTGCCAGGCCGGATTGAACAATCAATAATCAATAAATTATCGGACCACTTATGACGTAACCCTTTTTGTTGATCGAGCAATCATCTACAGTCCGACGCGAATTGGGTTAACGGACCAGTAATCAATCCGGAAAAATATTTCTATCAACCAAATCGGCGCGACAGGGCTTGAATCTAACTGAACGTCCGAGTTCGGGAATGTTCGATTCTCGCTTCATGGTAATTTCTGTGGAAGACGCATTTTTGGCGAGTTGAGTTGTTGTCTTCTGATTTTCCATAGCGGGCTAGAGCGGTGGGAGTCGCACGCTGGGATCGAGTGCGCAGGATCCCCGGGGGTTCTAACGTATTAACTGGCGACGGTTCTTGTGTAACAATGGCGTCCGTTGATCCAGACTTGAAGATGCTACAATCTCAACTGAAACTGATGGAGATTTTGACTGCCCGACTTGCGAACATGGTGGTGGTCGAGTGGTTTGGAGCGTTCGTTTACCACCTCAGAGGTCCGAGGTTCGAATCCCCGCCATCACCGGTTACTTTGGTGGTAGACAGTAATCCACTGTCGTCCGGATCGTTACCACACCTGACCTATTGAGACCTTACGTGGTTCTTCGCCACTCTATTCTCAGGGTCTGGCTGCCGGTTATCCCCAATAGTGCAATGGGCCTTCGTGGTTAGATGTCCCTTCTACTGCACTCATGCGTAAGCATGTAATAATTAATAAAAATGGGCCAAACTCCAGCCACCACAGATCGTGATCCGGACATAGTTCTTAGGAGCATGACGGAGTTTATTCGTGACCCCCAGTATGGCATCATCTTTGATCCCTGGTTCAAGCGCTATGAAGTCATCGTCGCCGTGAAACTGTTCACCAAGGATGACGAAACAAAACTCCGACTTTTGCTGCGGAAGTTGGGACCCGAAGAACACGCCCGCTACACTAATTACATCCTATCTGGAGTCCCTCGTAACCATTCCTTTGATGGCACAATTCGCATCCTCACGAAAATTTTCGGGGAGACTTCATTACTAACCAACGCACGTTATCAATGCCTCAAATCGGTGAAGCGAGACACCGACGATCTCGTGACATATGCCGACATCATGAATCGTGAGTGCAGCCGTTTCGAATTGGGATGATTGACTGAAGATCAGTTCCGGTGTTTGATTTTCATTTGCGGGTTACAGTCACCCACTCAATCAGACCAACGCACCAGATTGCTGATGAAAATTGGTCAGGAGCCGAACACAACTCTGCAGCAGTTGGTTGGCGAATGCCGCATGACGCAGCTATGAATCAACAGTCCGATCGTCCATTTCATGCAGCCAGCAAACTCACGAAGCACAATAAAGTTTCAGCCAGAAGAAATCCTACCAACTTCCACAAGCCGCCTTCTATCACTTGAGCCCCCATCGGAAGTAGAAGTAGAGTCATGTATTCGATTACTAAGGCGGGAGAAAGCGGCAGGTCCCGACGAACTTCCTCCAGTTCTTTTCAAACTGGGTGGTGAGGCGTTGATAAAATCACTTACCGCCTTGCTCCGTGACATTTGGAAGGAGGAGCGTATTCCGTTAAAATGGAGTGAGTCATTGATTGTTCCCATCTTCAAGAAGGGAATACGCAATGACTGCAGTGATCATCATGGGGTTAGCTTAATACCGATAGTCACCAAAGTACTGGCTTCGATTTTGCTGCATCGTCTTACACCGGCTCGCGAGAGGAATGTCCGCGAACAACAGGCTGGATTCCGACCAGGTCGAGGATGCATCGACCAGATTTTTACTCTTCGCCGACTACTTGAAACGCGTCACACGTACCGCCGACCGACGATAATGATTTTCTTAGACTTGAAAGGCGCCTTCGATTCAGTTGATCGAACATCGCATTCCAGTGTTCTTCATCGAAAAGACATGCCCCAGAAGTTCGTGAACCTACTGAGATCATTGTATTCTCATACTTCTGGCCGCGTTAGGGTTTACGGTGAACTATCCGGTCGGTTCGAAACGACCAGTGGTGTTCGACAGGGATGCCCTTTGTCTCCATTCCTGTTCAACGTCGTCATGGACGAAATAGTGGAGAGTGCACTGCAAAATCTTCAGGATGTAGGCGTCGAACTAGGAAATAGTGGTAAGCTGTGTGACCTAAATTACACAGACGACGTTGTCTGCTTGTTCGAATGCACGGAACATGCTCAGCGTGCACTAGATAATCTCGCAAGAGCTGTAGCTCCATTTGGCATGCGCTTTGCACCTTCAAAGGGCAAGGTGATGTTACAAGACTGGACGTCAACAATTCCGAGCTTGATGCTCGATGGGGAGGTGCTGGCAGTTGTCGACCACTTCACCTACCTCGGTAGCTGCGTGACGACGGATGGGAGCACAGTAGTAGAGGTGAGTACAGCAGACTTAGGAAAAGTAGGTGCTTCACGTCTTCGTGGTTGGGGTCCAAAAGATCCGTCTACCAGTTGACTGGAGACACTGAAGGATATGGCTGCGAACCGCGAGCAGTAGCGATCGTGTTGTCACTTTCTATCGAATCAGAATGATTGATCGATGTGCATTTGTACAGTTAGACTGTGTATTCCGTGTGTTGGCTACTAGGGCATTCTTTCCTTTTCCCACCCATGTAGGTCCAGTCCCTGTCCATCTTGTATATTCATACTTTCTGATTCAACGTGCAACATGGTGAGAAAGGCAGTGGTCAGTGGGCTTGCCCTACTGTTTAACGCTGTACGATGATGATGATGATGATGATGATGATGATGAAGCCGTTTTCGCCGTGTCGTCATTGTGGTGCGTGGCACTTTCACCGTTCCTGTCCGTTTAAATACCACCGTTGTACGCGTTGCCACGCCTTCGGTCATAAAGATGAATATTGTCAACCAAGACACTGGACCTTAAAAAATCAGCCTCATTGTGACGAACAATTACAAACAAACACGCACAAGCAAAACGAATGAAGAAGTCGGAATGGCCGTTTATAGGTATTGATCAGTTTGGAATCAGATTATACAGCTGAAATGGAATCAGAGAACTATTAGCAAAAATATGAATGAAACGAAAGTATTTAGTTCACCATATTCGCCCCCGCCGGGAATGTTTTCAGGAGTGACATACCAGCGAAATGCAAAAGAATGCGGTATGCATGGCGAATAAAGTTTAATGACATGCTTCCCTGTTTCTTAAGTGGTAAGGTCGCACGTGCTGTTGGAGTCTGTTAATTTCTTCCACTGAGTCGAACTTTGCCGGATCTTCTACGGAAGGGGTAAGCGAGTTACGGTCTATTGGTTCACTGGGGCGCTTTGTCGTCGGATCTATTGTGTCTGAATGTTCGGGAACATCAAGCGTAAGTATATGTTCCACTACTGATTCTGGGTTGTGTGCAGATGGGACCAGGTATTTGAGAGATACGGTATCTTCCCGGCCATCATCTTGACGTATGTGTGCGTAGTTGGAGTTGCAATCCACGAGTTCTACTTCTTCTACGATAGGATCGAATTTAGATGCACGATTAACTTTACGGTCAAGCACACGATCAGAGGTCAGGAGCCAACTGGGGAGTGACGCACCCGTGGTAGCTTTCCGGTTGTACTGGAAAAGACGTTCGTGAGGCGTGGCATTGGTGGCCGTTCACCAAAAGAGAACAGATAGAATGAAATGCGTCTGGAAATGCAGCTTCCCATTGTGTAGTGTGCATTTAGCGGGACTTGAGTGCGAGTGTGATGGATTTCCAGAAGGTACCGTTGAGGCGTTCTACTTGGCCGTTACACTGCGGATTATAGGCCGTTGTGCGGCTGGTTGCGATACCTCGGCTGTGAAGGAATGTTTGAAGTTCCTCGGACATATATAAAGATCCGCGGTCGGAGTGAATGAAGATGGGCATTCCGAAAACGGAGAACAAGTTAGTTAAGCATCTAATGACCGTCGAAGTAGACATGTCAGAACAAGAATATGCGAATGGAAATGGTGAAAATTCATCAATAATAGTGAACAGAAAGCAATTTCTAGAGATGGTAGGCAGGGGTCCTTTAAAGTCGATGCTGAGACGTTCGAAGGACTGCGCTGGCTTGGTGAGGTGCACTTTTGGAAGCCTGCAGAATCCAGGCTTGATTTCCGCACATGTTTGCCAATGAGAGATGACAGACTGCACATCATCGACGTTAAACGGTGGGTTTCATAAACGTAAAAGGTGGTACACACGATTAACTCCAGGATGGCACAAAGAGCTATACAGGGCAATCAGGTGAAAAGTTGTCAGAATTCCACAGAATCCTCGAGGAATTGTATCGGTCATGTGATTTTTCGAGCCAGAACGATGAATTATGTCGAATCACGGGTCTGACAGCTCCAAACGACAACGCTGTATTTTTTTCATTTCTTATTTTTCCTCTAGGTGACTGACCAAACATAAAAGCTGCAGATCGTTGGTCAGTTATCAACTTAAAATGGCACCCAACCAGAAAATGACGCCGTTTCCGCAAAGCCTCTACAATGGCATATGCTTTTTTCTCCACTGTCGAATGCCGACGTTCTGAAGGTGATAGGGTCAGGGAAAAGAAAGTAACTGAACGGCCATTTTGATTGAGAGACGCGGTGATTGCGATGTCTGAAGCATTTGTTTCTACAACCAGAGCGACATCCGGCTCCATGGTGACACAAACAACATTCTCGAGCTGCTTTTTCAGTTGCTCAAAAACCTCCAGGACATTCCCCGGAAGGGGGAAGGCTCGATTTCTAACAAATAGACTAATTTTATCGGAGGAGCGAGGGATCCACTGGGAATAGTAGGCAAACATGCCGACTGCACGCTCTTGTGATTTGATGTTAGTAGGCGGTGGAAGTTGTGGCAGCGGTTGTAGTCGTTCTGGATCCGGTTTGAATGCTCCTCTAGAAACTGCAAAACCGAGTAGAGTAAGGTGCCGAGTAGGAATGCTACACTTTTCATCCTTGAACGTGATACCATATTCTAGAGCAACTTCGAGGAACCTGGATAAAGTCAAATCGTGCTCTTGTTCGGTTGTGCCTCAAATCACTAGGTTTTCCACGTAGGCGAATGTACCAGAAAGCTTCTCGCTTTCAGTGATGCTACCAGTAGTACGTTGGAAGCAAGCCACTCCGTTGGTGACACCGAGAGGAATACGACGGAATTGATACAGCTTACCACAAGCTTCGAAAGCTGTATGTATTTTTCATGGACACGGATGGGGATCTGATCATAAGCACTTGTCAGATGAAACGTGCTGTACACTTTGAATCTGGAGTTTTTTGCGATCAATCCGTCAATCCGTGGAAGTGGATATGCGTTGAGGAAGGTGTATTGATTGATAGTTTGACTATAATCGACTACCATACGGCGTTTATGGCGATCATTGGAGGTTATTAAGACCTGTGCTCTCCACGGGGAATTAGACGGTTCGATGATTCCAGACTGCAACAACCGTTTGACTTCAGATTTGATAACATCTGCGTCTTGCACTGAATGACGTCTTGACTTAACGGCGATTGATTTGCAGTTCGGTGCTAAATGCTCAAAGAGATTGCGGGTTAACGTGGGCAGCAAAAAGACCACAGGGTGTAAAGGGAGGCTTACTTCCAAAAAAGGAATCTCGACAGTTTTGTGTAATTTAAAGAAATTATGGCCATGGAGTACGTCCGTACGCAAGTCGGGGAGGACAGAGAGTTTAATGTGATCGTAAGGCTGATCTTTATAATGGGTAGAAGAGTAAGAATGACCGAAGGAAAGACTAGAAAAACGTGTAGAAGCCAATGTGACTCGTTGCTGTAAGGGAATGGTTGGCCAACGGTGTTTATCAACAACAGGTTTGGAGACATAACTCAGCGAACTGCCTGTGTCAATAAGAGCATGTACGAGGATGTTATTGACTTCTATGTTAATTACAGCATTAAACAGACAGTTTGGAACAGTAGCAATAGTGACAGCAGATAAGAGCGAATTGGTAGTCGAGGGAACATGTCGCCGGGATACTGTTATCGCTACAAACGAAGATAGACGTACTCGTTAAAAGTGTCCGTTTCTACCACAAGATTTACACCGCGCTTCTCTTGCTAGGCAATTTATTCTAGGGTGTTTAGCGAGACCACAAAAATAACAAGAAGTTGCTGATGTGAGAGCAGGATTCTCGGCCAAAACAGAGTTAACGTGCAGGTCAGAAGATGTGTTTTTGTCAGACAGGGAATACGAAGATGAGGGATCAACAGCGTATACCATGGATTTGCTTCTGAGTTAATTCTAATTGTCTTGCAATATCGTAAGTAGTCTTGAGGTCTAAATTTATCTCTTCCAACAGTCTCTGACGGATATGATTTGACAGCAGTCCACGAACAAACTCCTTGCGATATTGCTCAGCACTGACAGATTTGAAATCACAGTCGGTAGAAAGAGTTTTTAGCTTCCGAAGTAACTGATCAAGAGACTGACCATGTTCTTTTCTTGTAGTTGACAGTACATGTCGGGCGAAGACAGCATTTTTTGGTTGTATGTACAAACTTTCCAGAGTTTTCATAGCCTTGTCATAATCTTGACAATCCACAATGTGTCTGTTGATAGATGGAGCGATAAAGTTCTTCAGGGTGGCGTGTTTGTTAAAGGGAAGTGGATCAGCATTAGTGGGAAAGTTATCTAAGGGTTTTCCCAATGATTCCAGTTGTCTGAAGCGTCTAACGAGTGAGGATCAACGTCAAAACGATCAGGTCGAAGTATACATTCCATATCCAAACTGATTAAGTTGTGACGAACAATTACAATCAAACACGCACAGGCAAAATGAATGAAGAAGTCGGAATGGCCGTTTATAGGTATTGATCAGTTTGGAATCAGATTATACAGCTGAAATGGAATCAGAGAACTATTAGCAAAAATATGAATGAAACATAGAATGAAACGAAAGTATGAAGTTCACCACACTCATGGACTGCAGCTAGTGCTTGTGGGGGTGCACTCAAACTCTCCGGTCAGCTTCACTGTTCCGTCACCCTAATGCGAAAATCCATTAACACGACATGTAACATCACTCCGGCTGACATAAACCTTTTGTGATTTGATTGGCTTGATAAATTGTCTCGTCGATGTACCCATCAGTGCATTCTGTCACCGTGTGCAAACACAGTCTGAAAATTCACCACTTGTGAGCCGGCTTATCAAACGCTTTCCCTCAGTTTTCGAGCAGAAACTCAGCTGCTGCGCCTTAAATCAAGCCACCGTACAACTGAAAAGACAACCGACCGGTATTCAGAAGCGTCTCGCACCTTATGGTGCTGTGCCGCTCGTCGATCAGGAGCTTAAACGGCTTGAGGACCTGGGGATCCTAACTTCCGTGTCATTATCCGAATAGGCTGCGCTCATTGTGATTGTAAATAAACCCTATGGTACTGTCATACTCTAAGCCGATTTTTTTACAGGCCTCAGTCCGGCTTTAGAACCCGATTTCTATCCACTGCCACTTCCGGAAGACATATCCACAACCCATAATGGTGGCACTTGTTTCGCAAAACTCGATCTAGCCGAAGCATATTTCCGGATAGAAGTGTCACCAGAATCCCGACATCTGCTGACGATAAACACTCATCGGGTTTTATACCAATTTATACGCCTACCGTTTGGAATAAAAACCGCCCCTGCGACTTTCCAACGAGTGGTGGACACAATGATCGCTGGTTTATCCGAAACCGCAACCTACCTCGATATCATCATTGTGACCGGAAAGTTAGTGAAGGAACCCCAGTGTCGGCTGGATGAACTGCTCAATCGAATCCAATCATTCGGGCTACGCCTAAGACCACAAAAGTGCCAATTCCACCTGAACTCAATCAAATACCTTGGTTTCATATTTAACGCAAACGGTTCCCACCCAGATCCAAAAAACGTCCTAGCAATACAGCAAATGCCACAACCCTTCGCTCATTCTTGGGACTGATCAGCTATTGCAGTGGATTTCTACAGGCACTTCGCGAAATATGGGCGTCACTCAATTGAATACTTCAAAAAGACCAATCATGGCATTGATCACAAAACTGCCAAGCGTCGTTCGATCGTTTGAAATGGATGCTAACGTCAAAACTACTACCCTTACATTACAACCCGAAACTTCCGATCACTCTTGCTGCGGACGCATCAAACTATGGAGTCGGAGTAGTGATCTCACGTGTTCCCAGACGGGTCAGAAAAGGCAACCGTCCATGCTTCTCGCACCCTAACGCCGGCAGAAGAAAAACTACGGACCAATTGAGAAAGAAGCCTTAGCCATGGTAATCGCCATCAAAGAGTTCTACAAATTTCTGCATGGAAGACATTTTACGCTACTCACGGATCATAAACCACTCTTGTCAATCCTCGGTACAAAGAAAGGCATACCGGTATACTCAGCCAGCCGACTCCAGAGATGGGCCACGATCCTGCTAGGATATTACTTTGAAATCAAGTTTCGTAAAACAAGTGAATTCGGACAGGCCGACGGACTATCCCGCCTCATCGGAAATCAACCAGTGGGGGATGAAGAAACCGTCATTGTCGCAATCCCAGCCGAAAAACACTGCATTGTCCGAACTGACCGACTCCATCCGAGCAACGGTCGACGATGTTCGAGATGCAACCAGGCACGACCCGAGGCTAAAACAAGCCATTAGATTTGTTCAAATGTCATAGCCCCACACTAAGCTATCCAGTAAATTACTACAACTGTACTGTCGGCACGACTCCCTCTCGGTTGTCGGTTACTGCCTCATGTCAGCACAGAGAGTCGTGATACCGGTATCACTACGACGAGCCGTACTACGACAATTCCACATCAGTCATCCGGGGATCAACAGAATGATGGCCATCGCTCGAAGTTATACTTATTGGCCTGGTATGGATGAGGACATCCAAAATGTCGTACGACAATGTTCTAAGTGTCAACAAGCAACAAAGATGCCCCAACACCAACCGCCTGTACGGTGGCCAACACAAGACCGACCATGGGCGAGACATCATATCGACTTCGCCGGTCCTATTGACGGAACCCACTACTTGGTCATCGTCGATGCTCTATAAAAGTGGCCGGACGTTCTCTCAGTCAACCCAGCAACATCATATGGCGCAGTCGCAGCACTACGAAGGATTTTCGCACGACACTGCCTGCCTTACCAGATCGTATCTGAGAACGGCTCACAGTTTTCCTCCGCCATGTTCCTGGAGAGGTCATTCCACCGAATAAACACGGAGAGAAAGTTTACCGGTCTAAAATCCTCTACTAGATGGGCATAGAGGTGGAGTACCTGCGGTTTCTCTCGATGATGTGAGAAGTCATCGCTCTTCATTGGGCATCTATCACCCGTCTAAGCTGGGCAGCCCCCAACGCAAAGGGTGCTGCCCCGTCCAAGTTCCACTTGCCCCATAGGGTGCATGGAACTAAGGACAGTCCGAAACGCGGATTTATAACAGAACACCAGCGAAGACAAGATAGAATACATACAGCAATCCGGTCTCACGTGACAGACCGGAAGAAGTCTCTCCACGAGTTCTTCGGTCACGTCCTCGTACTGGGTTGATGCCTCACTGTCTTGTAGGTCATACTTTTGAGTCCAAGGCTACGGTTAGGGTTCCCAAAGAAAAATCCCTCCTATAGTGAGGAAAGCCGCGAAGTATGATATGCCCGAAAATCTCCAGCGGTCCTTCGGGAAGATATAGGAGACTAACTTGGCGTTCCGGCCGTTCGAACCGATAACGGTGACCGAGTCATCCAGTTATGTTCCGGTCATAGACTGTTCCTAGTGAGTACGAATTTCTCTCACAAAAAGTGGCACCGACTAACCTGGCGTTCTCCTGCGCCTTCTCAGCGTTGGACCCAGATCGACCACTTAGCTATTGGTTGTCGCTGACATGGCTCAATTCATGATCCTCCATCATTTTGGTCCACGTCTGTGGACACTGATCACGCCCTTGTCCGCGCGCGTTTAAGCCTACGTCTCGTTGGTGGCCGAAACAACACCAAAGTCAACCGTCCCTCGCATCTGCTACTGGATGATAACCATCGATCAGCTTTCCAAGCAGAATCATCCACCAGGTTATCGATGCAATCAAATACCCTAGTCCCAGAAAACCGATGGACGGAGATCCAGCGGGTTCTGTTTAAGGCTGTTCTAGGCCCAACAACCAGATACACAAAAACGATAGATATCTGCATCCTCAGTTACGCTGTTGAATGCTCGCGAATCGATTCCTCCGGATTCCAGACATGACGCGGCACGGAGATGCCTTAAACGTTAACTGATTCGAAGCCTGAGAAACGACCATGAGCAGTGGTGGATTGCAGTGTGAGAAAATGGAAGTAGCTGTGATGATTGGTCAGTTTCTCTGCCATTGTGATCGATTGTTCTCTTAACCTGCCTTATTCGTTATCTCTACCATTTACGTTATCCTGTAGTCCGGAGATCTTGTCCACAACGGTTTTCTCCATTATTTTTAACCTAGCCTCGATCCTCGGCAAACCTGTGCTGTCATCCCCTTCCAGTTGATCGTTGTGTGTCACCGTGGTTTCAATCCTGCTGGATAGATCTATTTAATTTGAACCACTTAAGAGCAGCGATCTACATGCGTCCACAGACCATACACTTCCACTTCGAACTGGGGTGTTCTACATAAAGCTTAAGATCACCAGGAGAGAGATCGCTGCACGTTCTGTGATACCATTTATCGCAAATATCGCAACAAATTCGCTCACCCCCTTTCCGCACTTACTGATGCCGCACTGGGACATAGGAAATCCCACTGATCTTTGACTCTCCATTAAATAAAAAATATTTAGGTTTATTATCAAGAGCTGAAGCCTGAGAAACAGTGGGAACACAGTTCAAGATAAATAATTACTTTAATTGACCGTGGAAAGCAAAATTGTACGAACTTTGGGTATACCTCACAAAGGGACAACAGACGAGCTATATTTGAGCTCACCTTTTAGTTATCGTCACTGTTTGCTAGAGGCTGCATTGGGGTCAGCGTTTTTCAATCTCCCTTGATTGTTCCCTTCAGCGTGTTTGATACACGACCTGGCTTACCACACTCCTGTAGCGGGCAAGGTGGATCTGGGCAGATAGTCGCGGTGAAAATCAGCCATGAAATAATATACGGAGCTGGGACTGTTGAGGCAGCAGCTTATCTTGAGGAGCTTCATGGAACGCTTCACTAGTCTAAAAGATAACGTCCGTGACATCCCTTAGCCTTGGCGTTTGACCGACGTTGATGAAAAGTAAACAGGCTTGTCAGTCAAGGCCTGCTTCTCCGAAAACTGTGCTGCTGTGCGCACAGCAATTTCTAGGTATACAGGTGTTCACAGACGCGAGAAGCCACAAGATTTTCTATGATCTTTCCAAACACGAAAGTGAGGCTGACCGGGCGGTAGTTGACTGAGGTGGGTTTTGTCTCATCACTGTACAGCGGAACGACCGCAGCTTTTTTCCATTCCCGAAGTAATCTACCAGGAACCACAGACATGTTGAACAATGGAGTCGGTGGTGGAGTTAGTTGTTCAGCCAGCTCCTTCAGCATCAACGGATGCACACCGTCCGGTCCCGGTTATTTGTGGGTTTTGATAGATTTGTAGACGTTAATCACTTCAGACTCCATAAAATTGTGCAAAGCAAATAAATGCGAGCCACTCACAGTCGGGGTTTGCGCGCTCGCTTCAACGGAATACTCCTACAGATAATGTCTGACGCCGGGGGATCCAATGAGTTCACCAGTGTAAGAATCTGGTCATTAAGGCATTTCGCCTTCAAGTCCTGGGACCGAATTGAATTGATTCATGCATATACGCTTGAGTGGGGTTTGTTTACTAGCTCCAAAACCCTGCTAGAACAATCTGTTTCTATGCACAGCGTGCACCTATTTTTCGCATTGCTGCTATGGGTACACTGTGTTCTTGCCCATTGGTGACAAAAAGCATGCACAGGTTCATAGCCAGACGAGAGTGACCAAGAGAGAATCAGACAACACCCTGAAGGAGTATTGACAGAGCACCGACATCTAGCCGGGCTAATAGGGTGGTTTCCCACCACCCGTTACCTGAAGACTGAAGAATGAATCAGCGCGTGAGCCTTATTATTGCTACTAATATTACCTTTTAACGTCCACGTTGTTGAGGTCACTGCTTACTGAATGTCAACGTCACGATGAGTGCAGGGGATACATAACCGTTTTCGGGGTCACGTACTGAAGGCTGGTTGTTCGTGAACTAAGGGGTGTGTTGGCTGCCAGTTCGTGCTCGTGAACAAAAATCTAACAACCATTAACATGTTAGTGGGCTTGCCACGAAATCGTTGCCATGAAAGAAAATGTGAACTTATGGACTGGTTTACGTGAACATACAGTCGTGCCACTGAGGCGGTGACGTGGCCAAAATCCACGTGTTGTAAACGAGCTGATATGTGTGGCATTGACGAGCCCTGCGTTTGATACTAAGAAAGCGACAGCAAGTGAACAGTGTGGTAATACTTGTTTTTGTGGATTTTCGGGCCGCCTTTGACTCAGTTGACAGAGAATCGTTATGGACTGTACCACAATCAGATCGTATGTTCCAGAAAATTCTTAGTGTCATGATGTCGTACTACGCAAACGCGTGTGCGTAAATTCGCGTCTTCGACGTTCCCCTCTGTTTCGATGTTAGGCAAGGTTGTCCCTTGTCGTCAGTGCTGTTCAACTGCACCATCGATTACCCTGGTATTCAGCTTGTCAGCCGGTTCTAAATCTCGTTGAATCCTTCACAAACGTCATGGGACCAGAGGTCAATAGTTCAAAGGCCAAGATCCTTTCGACATGCACTACACAGTGCACTCTCCCGGTGCACCTGAACGACGAATCAATTGAGCACGTCCCGGCGTTCAAATATCTGGGCTCCACGATTTTCCCAAACGGCCAAGCCAAAGATGAAGTCAAGTTGCGCATTGACGATGCCAGGATTGCATTTCCCAGCTTCGCAGTGCGCTCTGGATGCGCAACGAAATCAGTCTCCGAACCAAAGTCCGGGTCGCTTTCCGTCCAGTACTTACCTAGGGTAGCGATACATGACCACTACGCATGTAAGATATCAGAAAGCTAGAAATGTTTGACCATTTGTGTCTGCGACGGATACTGTGAATGGCTTAGCACGAAAAGCTTTCAAATGAGACAGTAAGACAACGGTGCTTCGATATCAAAAAGTTGTAAGTGTTCCTCCAAGGCCGACAATTGCATTGGCTTGGGCATGTCCTACGAGATCCATACACAGAGATATCAAAACGGTACCTCACTCCTGTCCCATATCCAGGATGGCGGTGTAGCCTTGGAGGACAGCTGAAAACACGGTTCAGTATTGTCAAATCAGACGTTGTGGGATTAGGACTCCAGTATGTCTACGGCGTTCGAAAATAGAAGCCAAACTGGGTTTCCCTGTGCTCAGGTTTGGCCTCCGGTTGTCGCTCATGGTCAAGTGCCATTCGGGACGTGCTTGAAACCAACTCATCCCGTCGTAGAAGCTAGCCGCACAAATGAAAAAGTATGTACGCCTGAACCTGGAGAATCTACAAAGAAACAGTGAGAAACTATTTAAGACCCGTCCTTACACCTTCATTAAGCAGCACTTCTCAGTTCGAACAGTCCCAGAAGAGATAGTGGAAGCCTCTTCACAAATGGTCTTCGTAGTAAAACTAGACACACTTAGGACTTACGCCCAGTCCATTCCATTTCTAGGCATGCTACTGAGTGCATTATTTTGAGTATTTCTTCTTTTCAAAGTTGATGTATATCTGTCCGTTTGCTCTCCCTCCCTGCAGTAGTATTGCATTCGGCACCTTGTCTGGCAGAGGTTGTATGCCCGAGGCTGAAATGTCGTAACCTAGGAATGTGATGGTGGACCTATCTAGTTCGCATTTGGCAGGGTTTGTGTTTATACCATGCTTGCTGAGTCGCTGGAAAAGGGCACGTAGGTATGCCATGTGCTCTTTCTCTGAAGAACTTGCAACCGAGATGTCATCTAGGTACAAGTAAACATTTTGCAAACCGCGTGTTGCTTCATGCATAAACCTTCGAAAGGTTTGGGCTACATTGCTGAGCCCAAAGGGCATGCGCAAAAACTCGAATAGTTCGAATGGAGTTGTGACAGTAGTTTTAGGGATGTCAGCCTCAGCTACCGGGATTCGGTGGTGGGCTCTAACTAGGTCATTGTCTCTGAAAACAGAGAAACCAGATAGGGAAGAAGTTAGATCTTGGGCATGTAGAATGGGGTACCCATCTAGGATCGTAGCTCCGTTGAGGGTCCTATAGTCGCCGCAGTGACGCTAGTTGCCATTAGGCTGGGGAACCATATGAAGGGGCGAGGCCGAAGGACCACTGGACGGGCGTAATATGTCTAATTCCAGTATGCGATCGAATTCGGCCTGTGCTACGTGGAGCTTGTCTTGTGCCTGGTGACGAGGTCGGCTAAATGCTGGGGGTTCTTTAGTGATGATGTGATGAGTGACGTCAGTAGTCACCGCGCGAGGGGTGGGGAGCTGTTCGGACTGTCTTAACATTTCCGTGTAAGCTGTAAGGAGTTCTGTGTAGAGGTGTTCGACCTAAGGTTCGATGTACAGGGGCGTGATGTTATTCAAGGAGGAATACAGGTCGGTTACGGAAAGAGAAGTCCTTCAGTCGGTAACTCTCCGGCATCGTGCATCCACCCGTGGGTCGGAATGCACAAGGAAATCGATACCTAATATGGGATAGGGGACATCTACTACTTTAAACATCCAGAATAAGGTGCGACGTAGGCATAGTTTGAGCGTAAGGGACTTACGGCCGTAAGTAGCAATAGGAGTGCCGTTGGCAGCACAGAGTTGTTAGATTGCTGGAATGGTTAAATCACCTGCTTCTTTTGGAATGACATTAACTGCTGAACGAGTGTTGATTAGGAACAGTTTATGGGAAACTGTTCTGTCTAGACAACCAATAACCATGCACTGGGTGCGGCGGTTTTGGTTGTATCTCCTAGCGGCAACCTCAAAAGGAAATAATGAAGGAGAAAAGAGTATGAAAGGAATAAGAGGAGAAATATATTACTAGAAAGTTTGTGAATGCAAGAGCGCCACTGATCATGGTATCGAGCCGTATCCCCCAACGTATCTAACCATTAAGTGGGAGGGTCTCTTGGACCCCACCCAGGAAGTCTAACACATCCTACATGGCCAAGTCCACTAGTTAAGCTTTTTATACTTTTCCTCCATATCATTTACTGACCACCCTTACTCATCTTCCAACCGGTACCCGCCTCAGCAAACATAGCACACCGAGGGATCCTGTGAGGGGACATGCTTATTACATATCCCAACGATCTTATCCCGGTGAGCTTAAGTGTTTCATCTAATGATTTGATCCTTGAACCTAAGACTTTCTGCCGAACCTGGGCATTGCTCACACGGTGTTCCCACCAGATTCGAGCAATACTACGAAGACATCGGTGTTCAACTACCGACAACCTTCGTATGTTCTCCACCCGTAGTAGCCATGTCTTCGAACCATACAGAAGCACTGGCCTGGCTGCTGCAGCGTACACTCGACCGTTGATAAGTAAACGGATGTCATGTCGACGCCACAGATGACCCAGGTTGGCAAATGCCAAGCGAGCCTTCTGTATATGCAGCTATCTATATAACAGAATTTGTCTACCACGTTTATATTCTCCCCAGACACTGAAAGGTTTGGTGTTGGACCAACCCAGTCCTGCAACAGCATCTTGCACTTCGAAGGTTCAAAACGCATACCGAACATCGCTACACAATCCGCCAAGCTGACTGAAAAGGCTTTCAACTTACGTGGATCTTCACTTAGAAGAACTATGTTGTCCGCATACTCAAGGTCTGATACCTTTCCACTCGAGAAACGTTCAGTGCCGCTATCCTCACGTGACAAAAATGTAGTCCCCAGGACCATATCAGTCACAACGTTGAAGCGAAAAGGAGAGAGGGGACAACCCTGACGTACACCACTTCTCGTGGTGAACTCGGGTGAAAGATAACCGTACGCCCGAACTCGGCTTCCGCTGTTAATGTAAAAGGATTTTGTGGGAAACTCAATCTTAAACATGCAACTGACGACTGCTGGCATGGCTGGCGATCGCGTTAGTCGTCGGAACGCGTTGAAATATTAGTTTCCCATGTTTGACTCCTGGGAAGGTGCAACCGGCTTGACAGCGCCGGGCCTTCTCTCCGAACCGTTTATGGTATCGGCAGTACCCTGATGGAGATGGACTAAGGGGGCGATCAGGGGAAGAGCTTCTGAGGCGTTCATGTCGGTTTCAGCTGTGATACGGTTTCTGCTCTCTACAGTGAGAACAGCCAGAAGTGGGAAAACATTTGAAATCTCGCTCGAAATCAGCTGTCAGGTTGTCCTCGGAGTGTGTTCCTGTGGGGGGGGGGGGGTGCTGTGATCTGGGAGCTGCTCGAGTTTCTCACGGCAGTAATTTATGGATGGTACCGTTCCATAATACCATCCGTTAGTTTTACTGTTTCCGTAATTCTACAATGATTAGAAACCTCGTGTATTGCTTCAATATTGGTTGGTAACCGTTGTGCCCATAACTCTAAGGACTTCTTCCTAGAAAAGTTGCCCTGTCAGCTCCATTTCTCTCAGTGATGCGGAAAGCTTCTTACTATCTAACTCTGTTCTCCGGATCAGCCGCTTCAGTCTTGACGATTCAGGCGGCAAAAGTCTAAAGGTTATCGCCCCCTTCGCGGCTGTGTAAGAATAGTTATTAAGAATCACGTCGTGTATCTGGGCAACGACGTCACGGGGAATACGGCAAATAGTCTACAAGTAACGAGTGCGTTCGCTTGTGATTCTGTGTTTCAAACTCTGCTTCTGACATACGAAACCAGAGTTGAGGGTCATCAATAAAAAAACTCAGGGACGGCTAGGGAGACTGTCAAAACGGACGGTTCCGGGTCAGGCTTACGGTCGTTGCTAGCCATAATTACTATGGTATTTCTAATGTAAAGGGATATGTGAAGGTGAATTGAGCAACCATGAAACGACACTTATAATATAGATATATGAAAAGGTATGGAACGAGAGTATTTTAACAGTAATGAAAATTTGACGTTTAGATGACCAAAAATGTATGTATATATAAACGAATAAATGCGATTGAAGGACTTACGAGTGTCCTTGGTGGAATGAATTTGTTGTTCGGGGTCACGGGTTTAGGGTTCTCTTAAATTAAATCAGGACCTGCTCCCGTATAGAGTCTATAGCTCTGATCCTCGGTTCGGGACACGATAATTGTTATACTTAGCAGCGCGCAAAGGAAAACTTGAAACGCTGGGGCGGGATAACTCGTGTATTCGAGGTGCGTAAGAGCTTGCGGACAGTGTATACGGGCGGAGCAAGTGGCGCCACCAAATTCGATAATCGTTCAGATAAACAAATTCGTAAGTGTTTGAAATTGTTTGTCAACTCGGTAACACTGCATGCCCCTCCCGCTGCACTCACGCGCAAGCACCTAATGAAGATTGATGCGATGGGCATCTTCGACTGGCAGGAAACAATCCAACGGGCAAATGAACCGCTCGATCATTCGCCGGCTCCTTACACACTTTCTCTTGCCTCGGTAGCACACGAGTGTTCACTAGTTATTTCTATTTTTTCAGTTTTTGTCACGTGCTTGTTCATGAGTGCAGTGGTGCAGATGTACACCCCATAACCTCAGAGGCTTATTGCATTATTAGGATAATCGGCAGTCAGTCTCGGAGACGGAGTGGATAACTGCATATGATCCCAATGTGTCAAGTCCGGTGACGAGCCAGACGACAGTAGATTACGGCCCACCACCAAAGTGACCGGCGGCGGCGGGATTCGAACCTCTGACTTCCGAGAAGGTAAGCAAACACTCCAAACCATCGACCACCACCATCTGCTGTTAGGGGTGCTACCTCAAAAAAAGCTGGGTAACGCCGGGGATGTCACTTCGTACCTTATTCCGGAGAGCTATCGTGGATACTCCTATGAGGCGTGCTCATCATCTCGCAGGAGCTAGTCGCGTAGAAAAGTATGGTACACACGACGGATAACACTGTGCCTACCCTCCCTTGTGCTATCCTCTGTATTCTAGAGGAGCGCGCACATTTTCCCCGTATATGCGTCCATAGGGTTGTCAAAAGATGCAAACAACTTTAGACAGGTTCGAAGTCTATGTAATTCCAAAATTCATGGTAGCTTTAGGGAGATCCAATCGGTCTTTTCGAGCGGGTACGTCCAAAAACATTCATTCTTTTTAGATACATTTGCTATACAAATCTGTTCGGTTCATCTGCGTTACTTATCTGACAACCTGAAGATACCCCAACTACCTCACTGGAACAAGCGTCTGAAATTTTCACAAATCACTCGCTCCGCTTTCCATTGCTCTCCCGTATGTTGACGAATAAACGATTGTGGATAGCCATTTTCTAATAATGTGTCACGTGTGTGTTCGAGTTCTTTGGCAATCGTGTCAGGACTACAGATATTCCTTGCTCTGTAGGTCAAACGGCTCACTAGGTTTCTTTTGTATCGTAGGGGGGGGGGGGAATTAGGAAATGTGTGTATTGCCCCAACCATGTACATTTCCAATACACCCTCCTTTCTATATGTCCGTCCTCCATTCTACGTAATCCCACATCAAGAAAAGCGAGGAAATTGTCCGTCTATGTTTCCACTGTAAATGTGGTCATTAGAAATGCTAGAGCTACACATATCTAAGACCCTCGGGAAGTCCATCTCCGCTGCGCATGTCCGAATCTCAACAAATACGAAGCCTTTCATTGTTCAGTAATCCAAAGACAGGTTGCCTCATCGGTCTCAATCTTTTGTTCTATACCAGTTTACGTGCTCTTGTAGTGCACAGTATATTGGACATACAACGAGACGCCTGTCGAAGAGGATATCAGAACACGTCCCGGCTTCTTTACGCAAAGGAACAGTTCGGACTACCAATAGCGCAATCGTGCAACATCTGGTGGATAGCGGACATCAAATCGACACAGTGACAGCTTTCAGACTAGTCCTGAAAACTCCCAGAGTTCACGCGAAAGGATTACGCAGGTGGCTGCTGATGACGTCAGAAGCCATAGCAATTCGACTGTTGAAGCTGGAATTGTGTAAGCAACGTAACCTCGTGCAACGGTTGTTGTTGCCGTGGCCGTAACAAATGGTTTTCTTATGGTTCCCATGTACAAATTCTCCCCAGCCCCACACCTCTTTTATCACATCTTCGTTTTTCACACTTGTCTTTTGACGCCATTTGGTTACACATTCCACACTTATTGTCGTTCACACAACGGACAAGATTCATCAAGTTGAAGCATGTTGTCGAGTTACCGGATTTGTTGCACACTCACTCACTCCCTGCTATCTATAGCTGCACATATACTCTCCTTTACCCGGTATTATATATGTGAATGCCTGAAGTGATCTATCGAAAATAAATTTTTTCGTGGCACAAGCTTTTTCATAAGTTGATGGAGATATTCTAAGATTCAGCTGTGCTGCATTCCACAGATTCCATCTCTCTTCTTGGGGTATCTTTGAATTCTCCTCTGTGTCGGTCCGCTTGCATATCTCAGCTTTCCTCTCGTGCTGCACTCAAAGTTGGTTTTCTGTTTCGTGCCAGACGCTTCTTTACACCAGTTCATCTTCTGCTCTACAAAGCTCAAATACGTCCCGCACTTGTATGCTGCAGTCACGTTGGGGGTAGAGCTTTATCTACCCCTCTTCCTCTTCTTGATCGTTTCAGTTTGTTCAGCCATTAACCTCGCACTTCTATGCTCTGGTTTCGGTTGCTACCTTCTGCTATCGTCCAGTAAGGGGCGAAAAGAATAGAAGCATAGTGATAAAGACTCAAAAAGTCAGAGTATCAAGTGGAAATCAAGAGGACAAGAAAAAATTCCGAATGCATTGATCGTGTTCAACGAATGGCCATCGGGCTGATCGACGACCCTTCTTAACCTTCAATCTGCAGTCACTAACCCATCGTCGGTCTGTTACTTTGTTGTCCCTGTTCTACTAGTACTATTTTGGATTTCGTTCCTGTGAGCTTGCTTCGGCAGTTGATCCTCCCAAAACTTATTCCCGAACATCACGTACTCAGGCAACTAATCGTCTTTATGTAGTTTCTATCGATAGACGTCGTACTTCTATCTTCCAATCTTTTTCCCTAGATCATTAAACTATGGAACGTTCCTCCTCTTTCCCTCTTCCCGCCCACTTACATCCTCTCTCTCTCTCTCTCTCTCTCTCTCTCTCTCTCTCTCTCTCTCTCTCTCTTCTCTCTCCTTAAAAGCAGGATCAATAAACTGGTTCTTACGTAAATTTCCCCCTGCAACTCACTTTTCCAGTATGTCTTTTGATTATGGGGTTTACGCCTTATGCTGTTGTTCACTTCTCGTGTAGTAATTACGTATATAAATATATATAGTTAGTGTTAAGAAAACCAAGTAAAGTAGATGGCTTACGGAAGATTAGGCTAGTGCGAGGAACATTCTTGTTTTGTTTTTCGTTTTTTTGGTAGGCACGGTTTACGTATCCTATGCACCTCAGTCTTATCTGGACAGTGTGCTCTTGGGGCTAATTTCATTATTCACTGTATTGATAACGCAGGTGGTTTCAGTGGTTGTCCCCATTTAAAATTCAGACTTCACTGACCGTGCTGTATTTTGCCATATCAGGTTTATTGTATCTACTGAAAAAGGTACAGATATTTAGTTTATTTGTTCTTCAACAGCAATTTTTACCATGGAAGAAGTCGCACCGTGTATAGAAGCTTTTCTGGATAAAATTTTTGATCACGTTCAACCTATTGATGTGCAAACGGTCCTGAAAATTTCGGACGACCAAGGTTGGTGTTAGATCTTCAGTATATTTTGTTTCCTTTCCTTAAAGTGAGCCTAGCCAGACCCCTTTTCACAGAGGATCAGTCAACAATGAATGCTATTCCGTTCCCCGAAAATAATATGGTTATGGTGAAGGTGCGATAAAATTTTCTATTTGCATAGGTAAATATCAGTCTTCCTTTTTAGGGTCACCTATTTTGGATTCTTTTTCTTCCATCGCCGAGGAAGAGAATAACTTGACCGAACCCAAGTTCATTGGTTTTATTTATCCGATGGACAACGAGACAATTAAACCTGACACGCTTGCCGTTATTCAAACTAACAGCCATTGTGAAATATCAGAACACACTCATGAATTTGAGGACAGCTTCCCAAATATAAATCTCACTCAGCTACTGGCCATTCCAGAGGGCAACCAGAATAGCAACTCTGACCAATGGCACGTCTCGCCTACAGATACCGAAGGTCTTTCAGTTACCCACTCATCCGTGGCACCTGATGAGAAAAATTCGGAACACAACTCGAGACAATATTCCAAGGGAATGAATCCTGTGTTTGTTACTGCTGGGGGTAAAAAGATACACCCTCCTTCTACTATGGCTATTGACAAAGCTCGACACTTGATTTTTGATGATGCTTTCTCTAGTTCATCTGATGTGAACCTTCTGGACAAAGAGATTATATTGCACGATTGCGTTGATCTTATCGCGGTGACTTCAGAGTTAAAAAGCGTTCCTTCAACGGACGATAATAGCAAAAAAACAAACTCCACTGTAGTTGGCACTAACTCACTGCACTTCAGTGTTAGAAGCTCATCAGGAATGCTACCGGGCTTGGATGAAGTACATAATACTCTCAGTACAGAAGAACCAGCGCAACTTCTAAACATTCCGAGTGATGCAACCCATTCTCATGAAACATCTTTCGACAAGACAGAACTAAGTTCTGTATTATGCTACACAAAACCGTCAACTACTTCAAACAGAATTGTACGTGCTTTCACTGGTCAGTTGACGCTGATGTCCGAGGTCGCCCCTCAGAAGACGAAAAGTTTGTTTGCAAGTGTTGAGTCGGCTGGCGACGATGAATCAATCACTTCTGGTCCATCTGTTGTATCTGGCTCAGCGACTGGTTTTGTGAGTGCTTCAGGTCGTCAGTTGGCGCCGATATCTGATGCCGCTCTTCAGAAGGCGAGAAGTTTGTTTGCAAGTGTTGAGTCGGCTGGTGACGGTGAATCAATCACTTCTGGTCCATCTGTTGTATCTGGCTCAGCGACTGGTTTTGTGAGTGCTTCAGGCCGTCAGTTGGCGCCGATATCTGATGCCGCTCTTCAGAAGGCGAGAAGTTTGTTTGCAAGTGTTGAGTCGGCTGGTGACGGTGAATCAATCACTTCTGGTCCATCTGTTGTATCTGGCTCAGCGACTGGTTTTGTGAGTTCTTCAGGTCGTCAGTTGGGGCTGATATCTGATGCCGCTCTTCAGAAGGCGAGAAGTTTGTTTGCAAGTGTTGAGTCGGCTGGCGACGGTGAATCAATCACTTCTGGTCCATCTGTTGTATCTGGCTCAGCGACTGGTTTTGTGAGTGCTTCAGGTCGTCAGTTGGCGCCGATATCTGATGCCGCTCTTCAGAAGGCGAGAAGTTTGTTTGCAAGTGTTGAGTCGGCTGGTGACGGTGAATCAATCACTTCTGGTCCATCTGTTGTATCTGGCTCAGCGACTGGTTTTGTGAGTGCTTCAGGCCGTCAGTTGGCGCCGATATCTGATGCCGCTCTTCAGAAGGCGAGAAGTTTGTTTGCAAGTGTTGAGTCGGCTGGTGACGGTGAATCAATCACTTCTGGTCCATCTGTTGTATCTGGCTCAGCGACTGGTTTTGTGAGTTCTTCAGGTCGTCAGTTGGCACCGATATCTGAGATCGCTCTTCAAAAGGCAAAGAATTGGATTGTCATCAGTAAAAATCCCGCTGTTGATGAGCCCAATCAGTCTGATGCACTTAACAGTCAGGTTGCTTCAATTTATGCACTGCCCACATTTAATAAAGAAGCTACAGAACATGCGAACCTTGCTCCAATCAATGGATGTGATTTGTCTAAGGCTCCTCAACAAAGCGAAGGACTTGTGTACGATGAAAGCAGTACACAGAACGTCTCTCACAGCGGCAAGAAAGCCTCATGTGATTCCTCAGTGTGGGATGGTGACTTGGATACCGGCTTGTCGTTGACGGATGCTTTGGAGCAGAATAATAATCTCTCAGATATTGGGTCAGATGGAGATTCCTTGGTGTGTCTAATGGAGAAATCCCAGTTCCGGGAAACAGTGCAGGCGATTATGTACAACCATGGACTTCATCCGAGCGACTCTAAGTAAGTCATTTGTGTCGTAGACTGTACAATCTAGATGGTACATGGGGGATTTGGGGTCCATATCTGAAATTTCTGCCAGGTGCCTGTAAACATGATTCAACTAGGCAGTCTAATTTTCATCTCCCTTTCAAGACATATCTAATTGCTCTGTTGTACCTCGATTTTCGGAAGACGAAGACGTAGTGAATATAATCGGCAAATCAGATATAGTGATAGACTCCATCTTCAATGGTTCACATTCATTGTTTTTGTTTCCAGAGCTTTCAGTGTTAACTTCTATCTGCGCACTTAATTGCCTGCTCCAGTCAACTTGCACTCGCGATAAGACCACCTTGAAATGATGTGATGGGTTACGTGCGAAGCAGTTCGCCGTTTGAAGTAAAACTGTACTATATAAACGCAGCAGCAGAGTTCCGGGACCTCTCCCGACGGCAACAGAAGTAAACGCACTCAACCGGGAAGCCATTGCCCCTGAAAAACTAAAAGCTCTGTAATCTTTTGGCTGTATGGAGCGACGAGCAACCCGAAAAGCGGATGGGCAGTTGATGCACCAGTGAACGCAAGACAAAGCTAAACCCAAGATCTCACGTCATAGACCAAAAACTCCTACGCGAGTTCTTCGGTCGCGTTTCCGCATTAAGCACTCACCCCGCTAACTTGTAGGTTAGACTGTTCAGTCGTGGGCTCCGTTCCAGATTTCAAAGCTAAGACTGCCAGTTATAAATCTCTTTTCATTACCAATCAGGCTTCTGGGCCAAAGGCACTTGTTAGGGTTACCGGAGAGAAAATCGTTCATGGATGGGGTGGACGTCAAGTACCACTCGACCAAAAACTCTCAGCGCCCTTCTGGTGCTTATTTTCTTTCAGTTTGAGGTGTCACAGATAATCTCGACTCACGAGACATGCTAATGAATAATCAAAAGCGGAATAAAAATCAAATCTGAGGTTAACTTCACTTAGTCACCCTTGACTTAAATAGGACAACAGGCTACCTTAACAAGACCTTCAGAATAAACTTTCACACTTTTCAGTGATTGTATCTAATGCGCTCAGAGGTACTTATGCGATTTAAACATGAATAACAACCTGGTACCCGGTTAAATGTTACTACCGTTCGCCTTAAGTGCGGAGTGTTGCGGATTTTAACCTGAATCCAGATGTCTTTTTGTTCATGCAGTTTACTGTTACGATCATTATAACTTCCTGCTGACTAACTAAAAAATCAGTTATCACAGTGTATTTATCCAGTTACCAACAAAACACCGGACTGCTTGCCCTTGTAGCCTCCAAATGCCTCAGTATGGTCGGGGATGGGTGTCTCAGGCTCCGAAATGGCTAGTCGTCCTGAACGCCCCTTGAAATGCTCCCAAGTGACCGTGCGTCTAACATAGCCTCTGCTAAAGAAGTTCTGCTCACTGCCTTCTCGTGCTGGAGGTGTTCCTCACTAAAGTAAGAGGACGAAAGGGTTCACCTACTAACAGCCAATCTAGGGGAGTTGGCTAAACCCTGATTCCAAACCAACCATAGATAGCGTATGAGGCGTACAACACTATGCTCACCGGTATCTGTGGCGGAGAGGTGCACTGGGCACCCAGGATGTCTGGCCTCATCCGAAGGGCGTATGATCTGAGAGATCAGTCATCGGCCTCCAGTGCGTTACGGACCCCACATTTCGTGCCACTGCCTTGCGGATTAAGCTTTGGATAGCTAAAGGCTCCGGTTGTGAATCCCTAAGAAAACCACCTGCTCTGGCTCAGGCAACCTGGCAGTATTGGACCCACAAACAAATCAGGGATCCGGACCATCTACCTCTTCTTCCCCGATTGTGCTGCTTTCTTTGGCACAGTCTGAAACCAGACAGGTATGAAATTATATATATATATATATATATATATATATATATATATATATATATAGCCCTTATAACCTGGATGTCGTCTAGTTGATAGGATCCTCATCTTGCCACTGTTTTGTACGGAATCAGATCGGAGGATATGGCTGACACCTCCATTACATATTCAGAAATTGATTGTCATATGATTCAAAAGACGCAATTTCGAAGTTTTCCTGTTTTCTGTCATTGTCGGCACTGCTGTGCGAATCGTTGCGGCTAACTTTGGATGCATCATTTGATTAGCTGTTTCTGTTGCAAAGAGGGCTTTTTCTATGCCATTTAATTACATACTTTCCAGTCAGTGAATGATTTGATATCTTCCCATGTTATTGCCTAGCTTATCAACTATTGTACACTTATGTTGTTAATCTACACTTTACTGAGTATATGGCACACAAACAACAGGGGAATATAGAATTTTGCTCCTCTCATCACCACAGATTCACCTGTTTAGGAGCCTTTGATCTGCGCTGGTTGTTGATCGACTTTACTGTCAGTTTACTTGCATATAATCCTCCGAAAGAGCAACAGCATCGCACTTAGTGTGGGTGGCAATTCGTTCAGACTAAACAGATATATTGAACCGTGTACTTTATTTGTGCAGTTCGTTCTTATCTGTCACTTATTCTTCCCTGATTCAGTTTGGAAGCCTTGCGGATCCAAGGACGATTTGAACAACAGAAAGTCATTTCCCAAAAACTAAAGGCTGCTGTTGCTAAAAAAGGAAATTCAAGCGCACTTCACGAAACTGGGTCCCTCCATTGTCCAGGTCTCTTGTGGCGCTTACGTCTATCCAAAAGGCGTTTGACTAACGCTAACACTAGCCCAACGAACCATCGTTCGTATGAATCCTGGTCGTCCCTTTTACACACACTCGTGCGCTCTAGTAAATGTGGACTCGTCAAAAGAAAATTCAGCCTTCCTGGTACTGCACACCTTCCGGCCGATTTTTCCACATTCTCAATTAGGACAGCGGCCCGTGTTCGATGGTTGTTGGATGAAAATAATCATAAAGTTTTGGATTTCCCCATGTGTTACGAGATCGGGGATAGAGTCAAGGTTTTTCCAGATGGTTTTGGATGCGCAGGAAAGAAAGAATTAATAAGGTTAGTAACCATTTTGTGATTTGCGTCAGTGTGACTGTGTGTATATGATGGGGATCAGTAACAAGATCACCACTGTCTATAATTTATTGTCATATCCTTCATTGGCCCCAATTAACTGGTAGCAGGATCAGGAATACGAGAACTACTCTGTCTCTTTTTCTGACGCCTTTTGCACATCTCATGCCCCATATCCGCGTTATCTTTTGACTTACATGCGTTTCTCAACATTGGCACAATACTATTTAGCCGGGCGCACCCTTTGATGGACGGCCTCTTGTCATGCATAGCACGCATCCGAGTCAACAGTGTTTACTTTTGTATTTGTTGGCTAAAGTAAACCTAATACGAGGTTCATGACTACACCGTTACTAGTTTTTATAAACGCGGTTCGTTGAAAACCTCTGGTCAATGGATGCCTAACATGCAAGTTTCAGGTCTCAGTTGTGGTGCGATACTGATCGGGCAATTTTTCTTCAGTCGATACTCTTTAATTTAAGTGAAATCTCATTAAGAAGCTACTTAGAAATCAATCAATAACTTTTAGTATCATAGACTCTGCATCAAAACTGATTATAGTTGTGGTGAGGAGAGTTCATCACTACAGAATTTATCGTGCTTCCACGAAGAAGCGAGTCACGGGACATAAGGTTTTGGTATATTTCAAACCTAAGCATTTCGTTCCGATGACGCACGGTGGCTTCCCTTAGGTGTCGGATACATAGATCACTTTCTTTGGTCCGCAGAGGAAGTAATCGTGAGGTAGGTAGTTATATGTTAGTTGTGAATAACGGCTCTCTGGCCGAGACTTTCATACTGCTGTCGTGACAATTTTTATAATTCGTTATCTTTTTGTTCTCCAGCAAAGGATTACCGTACCTGAAATTGCTTGCAACAAAAAGTTTCCTCTAGGGATTAGGAGCAAATTTTGGTGCAAAAGGTCTTCAGCATTGTTTTATCAATACCCTTTTCAAAATACTTGTGGTATAATCCACAAGATGTGCCTGGTAGTAAGTAGTTTATTGGGAATAACTCGTTCGAACATCGACAAAATTAACCAACTTATTGCATTCGTTTCATTTGACGTGATCGAGTCCACTATCACTCCATGGTTGACCAAAATTGACTTTTAAGCAATCAATTACATACTACACAGTGAGTAGCATGCACACTCCACCACACTTATAATGGTCACGGTGACAGCAATAGCCTGCCGTAAGCAAAATGGGACCGCAGCATTGACTACAGAACCGTGACTGTGAAATTCAAATAACGGTTGAGTATTATTGTATGCTTGTAAAAACGGGTCATATCGTTATCGCTTGCTCGACCATTTATTCAGCTGTACCTAGAAGAAAGAAGACAAGTAGGAACTTAATACTAAAAGCTTTTTGATTTCCGTTCACCGACATGACGTAACCAAAATATAGTGTTCGATAACCAAATACCGAGCTCTTTTCTGATTTCCGTTCTGACAAATTCCCTTTGTTTTTGAATAGAATAACAAATAAGCTCGTTTTTAGGGATTCACATTTGGCTAATTGAGATGCAGAATGCAAGTGGGAAATGTTCGTTAGCCTTGGTAACTGCTGCTTAACGTCTACCATAAGGTAAATGATGAAAAGTAACGCTTTCCTTGGGTCGTGCCTCGATGGGTTCCTACAAATATTCTTTCTGGAAAAACTAGAAAGTGCGGTCCTGACGACCCGTAATCTTCTCTACGGGGAATAATATTCGATTCTTGTTTTCGCTTGCCGTCATTATCTGGCACAAGTGGAACTGAGGACTTCTCTAATAGATCTTCCGGTCATCCTTAACGGCCTGCACGTGACAACTGTGGTATGGCTTGGTCCATGGTCACAAATACTCAGGGTTCTACCGGGAATAGTCGGAAGCCAAGACCCTGGGACGTGAAGAAGTAAGTCATGTAAAGTCTCAGTAGACCAAACACTGCGATTTGATTCGACAACTTCGTTTTTATGATTCATGATTGGGAAACTTCGAGTGATACTACTTAGACAACGGTTCAGTTTGTGCAGCTTGTCTCAGACGAAAGCGAATCGGTACACACCGTGTTTAGTATTCCTTTTTTTCCACCCAGAGGAACCAGTCAGAATTCAGCAGAATTCAGCAGAATTCATAGTTCAACGATAAAAGCTACTTCTAATGACTGTTGTGCTTTTCACAATCATTATTGTTATATCTCATCAATGTAATGCTGAGAGAAATATAGAGAGACAATCATTTGACAGGTGGCATTCCTCACGCTATTTGAAACGAATAATTTAAGGTGTTTGTTATTCGCCGAATCGAATTATGTCCGTTATATGTTTTTTGTGAGTGATACGTTCATGTTTTCATTTGATACTATGGAAATGACGTGAATTGGGGCTATTTGAGTTTCATTTCTGCTGTGTTCCGTAATTTCCATCATAGCACTCTTATCACTTATTTTTCGTTCGGTAAAATGGATGAATTAGTCAGCATTCGTGAAAACCAGTCATTGATCATCTATATGAAGAGTTCTGTTGACAGTCGCATCAATCAGAGGGAGCTCTGTTACAACACCAGATCGCACACAATTGACACCAAACGTCGCATTTCACCGAGACTGAGTAAACACAAGTCCTACTGGTGTTAATGCACACAGAATATGTACGACAGTAATCCGCTATCGTCCAGCTCGTTACCTGACCTTTGGGACCTAATGTGGGTCTCCACTCCAACTCTCAGGGTCAGGTTGCCGGTTATCTCTAATACTGCAGTGGGCCTTTGTGGCTATGGCGTATACCCCGTCCATTGCACTCATGCGCAAGCATGTAGCGAAAAAACCTGCTGTTATATCGTGTAATTGGTAATCGGAGTGAGCGCACGTGTTTACGGACGAACGTGTATTCCGAGTTCGAGTATGTAAGGCACGAACAACAGAACAGGAGTGATTCAAGCGAACAAAGGCTGTCAATCGATACCAGTCTTGCACGAAGTAAACTGCGCGGGATTGGTACAGTGGAGCAGTGCGGGATGTGGTACAGACAGGCATCGGATGCGTGCGTGTAAGACAGACGGGAGAGGAATGAATCACGGGTGGTTGTCCCTAGTGCGTGGGTCAGCCTCACAACATCATGTGACTGAGTAAAGCACACAAAGTCACCTCACCCCTCAACGAAATGATGTGTTGTATCCGTGCCTGTCGTGTGGCACTGTTCGTCGTGTTGAGTGTCGCAGCTGCAGTTCTGGTGTACCACCGCGGTAGACGGATAAAGGCTCACGTTCGCGTTGCTGACTACTCGCGAACACCCTTCGGGCATTTACTCTACATTCATGCTCATATGCTGGTCCAGTTTCTAAAGATTCCGATAACTTTGACTAACTTGTTATACGTGGTTTTTTGAGACGAGCGAAGGTCCGCTTCGTTCTGATGGGACGTCCAAACATGAGTTCTGCCGATATCTGTTCACGGCGTGATAATAAGTTGTTCGGTACGTAAATAAGGCTTCGAAAAAGAAAGATACTTTGTGGAGCCTTGAATTTTGTACCGCGCATGATGCATCCATTCACAACCGACAGCTGATGCAGCAAGACATAGACCTGGCGAATGGGGCTCGTCATTTTATTCTGATGAAGCAACTCATTTAAAAGGAACTCTTTCAATGCAGTTGAGTGTTTCGTTTTCAGCAGTTGCTTTTTGAAGTTCCTCTGGTGACGGTGGGAATTCCCCCACATTCTAGCTCTTATACTAACAGCTGCTCTTCATTGTCCTCACGTTACGTGACTTCATCAAGAGTAAAGACGAAGAAGCCTATCCGTGGCTTGGTTTTCACGCCCAGGTCTAATGACTGTTTGAAAATTGTAATTGAGTAACTTGGCTTTCAATTGGTGAATGCGTGATGGTTTAAGACCGATATTCCCCCAGGTAAGTAAAGGTCTTAGAGCACTATGATCATTCCGAAGGGTGAATAGCCGACCGAACACCTGCGACTTACTTGATCACTAAAACAGTTTACTACTGGGTCGGGCATTCTAAACTTGTAATCAAACACAACTAAGGGACCCTTGACTGTTCAGAAATTGCGACGCAGAGCACGGAAATCTATAGGGCCAACCCACGCACTAGCTAGGGAGAAAAGTCGGACACCATATTACCGCGCATGTACTATCGACGACCAGCACACATCGAGGTGAGTCACCAACTCTACCACTTATTTGGTCTGTTCGGACAACCTTGAGAAAGTGTTAATTGACCAATCAGAAACTCAAAATGCGATGGGAAAACTACGACAGAGGGAAGTAAGAAAATATACAACGGTGAAGAAAAATAAGTTTAGTAGGTAAGTAGAAAAATTGGAGATCTCATTAACCAAACAATTTTGTAGAAAAATAATATTCTGGCTGGAGTTTGTGGGTCCATTTGTGGAGGAAAAGTACCGAACAGTTTGCCTGTACACATGCATTGTTTGACATCGCATATGCGATGGAAAGGTGAACCAGGTCAGGTATAAACTCGAATTAGTTCAATCAGCATCATGTTAGGAACAAAAGTAACAGGACGTGAGGAAGTCCGCATAAGTTCGAAGTAGTTCTTGATCCTATTCTCTAGAACCAATCGTCTGTGCGGTTAATTTTAAAGCGTACCTAGAATTCTGAATTCTCCAATTGTTTTCAAACGTATTTCGTTCGTAACAAAAATGTGTAACTTGACTAATGGAAATCACCGGATAGTAATGCAAATAAACCAATGCAATTGTTCATTTGGTTTTACTGAATTGTTCAGGGATTGCGAGTACATGTGCGTTATTGGTTTTATTCCCAGTGATAATGCAATGTTTTAGTGTGTTATTTGTTTTGTACAACATTTTCCCCTTGCTCTTCTATAGAATCGATAACTGACTCTCAAACATCCACTTGATGACTTGTTTTTCATTGTTGAACACATGAACAATCTGTTTCAGTGCCTTTCTTGCCTCACCGGGAGTCAGTCTTCGATTGGTTTCTCGTGACTGGCTCGAGCACCATTACGATCTTATCGTATGGAAGTTAGGCTGTACAGCCTTGCGTTTCTCACCGCTTGAGCAGGGTCCACTCCCCGCGGATTATTTCAGTCCACATCATGTACTACTTCGTCTACGATATCGTTATGATCGTGAATTGGACGCGGCAGAACGGTGAGTACACCATGACGAGCAATTGGTTCATATATATATATATATATATATATATATATATATATATATATATATATATATATATATATATATATACTTTTTTCGGTGTTTTTTGTCAATTTGTTTGTCGGAATGACATTTTGTATTTACGGGTTACGAGAGTTCGGCAGACAGACGCAGAGCATTTGCACCACTGACTTCTACTCTGATCCATATCCCTCAACGTCTCTAACCGATGACAACCCTCATCCCTTGGGCCCCAACCACAGAGGCGGGAAGCTCCAACCGAAGCCAATTCTGATGCTAGGTTTTTTAAACATCTACACCATATCATGGCCTGACCGCCGCGTTGCTTCTTCCAACCTCGCCCAGTACATGCGAATAGAACACGGAAAGGTAGACGATGAGGAGACGTTCGTAAAACAGTAAAACGGTATATAGAAAACTCAGGGACTTTGAATGCAGGCAGTGTTTGTAGCTTTGTTTCACGGGGGAATAAACAGTGACTGATAGTGAGGAGATATTCGTTTAACTCGATTTTGTGAAAATGCGTACTTCAGGAGATGAAGTAAGCCTATTGCGCTGTTGCTGAACACCTCGCCCTCCCGACGCCTGTTGGATGATCAGCAGCAGGTCAATGATGATAATAAGACAATATTGCGTTGGTTTTATAACACATCGGAATCCTCCTTTGGGTATTTGCGAACTACTACTGATATCACTCTGATTATCTCTTGAAAAAGCGATCAATGAATCTCGTGTATCAATGACAACAAGTCTCAGAACATCGCATGCAAATTAAGTCACTGAAGGCTTTACTAAATTGTCTAATTTTTTAGTTTTGTTCTAAAGATAGTCTTCATAATATTCATTTGACTCTCTCAAACGCAACCCTAGAACTGTGAACTGACTTCAGATCATTTCATGTTATTTTTGTGTTCATAAGCAGTCGCGACCTGACCATGGCCCTCTAGTCCCCAGCGAATCATCCCCTATTGGTCACCACCACTTCTCGAAGGCATCACACTACCTACTTTTACTTGTGCATGGCTATCTCCCGCGATAGGATAAGTCGGCTCCATGGATATCATGGACCATTGCTGACCACGAGCGGCGGTCAGAGGTGAGCTCGGTGCAGATCGTGATCCAGTCCTTTCTCCATGGTCGGACTCCATAGACCGACCAAAAATCTAGAAACTCTACGTTCTTTTTCTATTGTGCTGGTCCGCGTTTTGAGCCGCCCACCAAAGCGACAACACCAACCAGGGCAAAGTGCAGGACAGTGTTTGTTCGGTTATTTCTGACTTGGGTCGCCGAAGGTATGGCCGAACCACTGCGGTCATCGACGTTGGAGGAGTACGGAGAGCGCATCTACCCCAGAGCATCGTCTTCTTACCTCTTCGTTGGACACCGTTGTGCCAGTTGAATTTGGGGATTTGCCACATACACCAGTGATCGAAAACCTCCAGCCTTTTGGTATCCTCAGCTCGTAGTGTCCAGGTTTGGCAGCCATAGATGACTACGTGGCGGGTGGCGGATGGCGGCACGGTAAACACGGATTTTGGTCCTGAAGCTGTTTTTGCTGCGAGTCTACAGCGTCCGTCGTAGCTGAAGGAAGGCTCTTCTGGCGTAGTCGATCCGCAGTACCACTTCATTTGTTGCCCGTCCGTTCGGAAGCACAGTCGAGCCTGGGTAATTAAATTAAGGGACGTATTCGACTGACCGATCATTGACGAACAGTTGTTGTCTAGATGGGTTGTGAAGGCTTTTGTTTTGATTGAATTTACTTCTAGCCCGATCGACATGGCAAAAGAAATGATTCGGTCGAGGATTAGTTGGAGCGTAGCTGATTAGTTTCTTAGCCCGACAGTATCATCCACGAACTCCAGGTCCGAGAGTCATATTTCCTGGCTAAGCTAAATGCCAGGGAAGTCGTGTTATGTATAATTCATTGTCCAATCAGTGGCGTAGTTGAGCAGCACCGGTGAAAGGAGACAGCCCTGTCTAACTCCGGCAGTGAGTGCGAACTCATAGGATTCTTTGCCGTACGTACGAACCCCAGCACCAATTGTCGAGTAGTACCCCCTCAACAGCCTTAAAAGCTTATCGGGAACCCCATAAGGCTGAATTATGGTCTAGAGACTTGCGGTTAACCGAATCGAAGGCGGCCCGGAAGTTGATGGTGCAAGCTACCGTTGTCTGCTATAACTTATAGCGGTGCTCCAGTATTCGGCTCAGTGTGAAGATTTGATCCACACATCCTATGCCACGGCGAAAACCCCCTTAGTTCGGGCGAGCGCGCCGGTTTCTTCCTTGAAAAACGGTTTAATAACAGCGCATTGGAAATGTTTGCAGTGACATTGATCAAGCTGACTTCTCGGTAGTTCCCACAAATAGATTTATCACCTTTTTCCGAATGGGCAGCAGAATAGACACATGAGAATGCTCCCCTTCGCCAAATGCAGCTAAAAAATGTACATAACTTGTCGATCAAAGACGAACAGGCTTTATATTACTTCTGGAGGGATGCTATCTGTCCCGGAGACCTTTCTATCAGTTTGTTTATGATTTCTGTGATTTCCGCGGTACTGGGCGGGTCGCAGTTGCTTTCTAACTGGGCTACAGGAGTTGACATCGATTGGTCCGTCGGGGTGGTTTGTAGACTGGTCGAGCGGTTGACCGAATTGTTCGACCAATCGGTCCGTTTTCGTACTTTGTTCGGATGTTAGATTTTCTGCCGCGTCACGAAGAAGCGAATGTTGTTCGCTGTACCTATTTTAGGTATTGTGAATGAGGCGCAACAGTTTACCACAGTCGCCAGTTCCTGACGCGATCTCCATTTCTTCGGCCATTTCTATCCAATACCTTTTGCGATCAGCCTTGTCGAAACGTGTGGCCGCAGTGTTCACCACTACCTGCAAGCCGGGCTCCATATGCTGTAGTTGGAAACTTGAGCGTGTTCTCAGAGATCCAGTCTTTTGCCCACCTTTGTGTTCTCCCGAGTACCGTCCATGCAGCTTCCCTAATTGTCGACTATATGTGAGTCCACTGTGCTTCCACAGAAACATCGTGTTGTGCGTTAATCGCGTCGATCAGGCGAGTTGTGATTGCTCGAGACAGCGTTTCTCGCTTATCCGGGGACGCCATAGCATGATGAGCGCATGAGGTTCCGTGAATAATCATAGAGGCTCACGGGAGTACGGTACGAAGTGGTGTTCTTAGCACCGTTCAGCCTTTTTGTTCGAAGTTGCATCTCTAGCGTTTTCACACTCAAGTGCGAACTGCAAGGCAACAGAGTGTTTCCGGAGGAGCCGGTGGTTCGTCATGTTGTTCATTCGCCTCTTCTGGAATCCCGGGTCGGGCGAGTTGGACAGTTTTCCTTTGTAGTCGTTGGATCGATAGACCTCGTCCACCCATTGAGTAGTATCTGTCTTCACATGCCGAACACCGTTTCGCCAAAGTTTGTTAGACCCCGGTAACCCTCGACCCGGTTTAGCCCACCTGACGTGGATCGAACTCTGCTAGAATTTTCACAAAATGTACAAAAATTTTCAGCCGGTGCTTGTCGCTCTGACTCATTATAGTTTCTAGACACGATTAATGTTGAATGTTTCCCCTCTAGTCCAGCGCTACGTCGCATTGTTGAATTGGACGATACTCCGGCAAGACGTCTTGTGCTCTGCGTTTCCGAACTGGACACAAGTGACACTAAGCTGATCAAGGTGAGCTCTTTCTTACACGAATTCTCTCCCTCCCTGTATGATTTTTTTTTCGTGTTTCCTGACACCATTTGCATCTGTGATTGGTTGGTTCGGGCTGTTTTTATGGACCAGGTAATGCCGTCCCAGCTGAACAATTTTGTCCGGGTATTTTTTAGGGCATAATCTTTAACGGGTCCATTAAGATGTGCTGTTTCCATACCAAGTGTATCAACCCGAAGATATGATACTCGAACTGTACGCACAAAACAAATCGACAAATGTTGTTGGAATAACAACGTGCTGTGTTATGCACTAGGCGCAGTTTGTAACCAACCAGACGTAAAAGCCTTATTCATGTCAGTGTGCTCCTGGTACGAAAATTAATAAAACTGTCAGGCTATTATCACAAGCACAATTATGCCTGTGTCACGGTAAGCATGACGTGATGTGCGTTTCATTCAGAACTATCCCATGTGTGCTCATGCAAACTTGGTTTGGTGCTCTTGTCTTGCCGAAGGGCAACCTGCAGTCGTGTAGGGAAATAATTGACCAAACACGTGAGCTCATAAATCTGTAGATATCTTAGAAAAGCCTAACTTCGAAACTCACTACTGTGACTCGTGTAAGTAGGCAATTTATCGCCAAAATATAAGATGTCAAGACCTAACGGATGAATTTCGTAGACCTAATTTCACATATATTGGAACACTTCTCTCGATTGAAACTTCTCGTGGAAATTCAGAAGATGGTCAAGCGAACAATTGGGCTCAATCGAGAAGTCACCTAGTGTCCATCATTTTCTAGCTCTACACCGAGAAAGTCTGTCGGTGGGCGTGTGTAACGCATCTCGGTCACCGTATTCTATGGTGATTCAGTACATGATCCCATAACTGACCATTGATTCCCAACGCCTGACATCAGCATTGGTGATGCGGTGTTCCCACCATGACTGTGCAGTACTACGGAGAAGTCGATGCCCTACGCCGACAGTCTTCGTCTATCTCCTACCATGTTTCCGAGCCGTATAAATGGAGGGATCTAACTGCTGCAGTGTGCACTCGACTCTTGATAATCAATCGGATGTCACGCCGGTACCACATATGACTGAGGTTGATCAAAGTTAAACGTGCCTTCTGCATACGCGATGACACTTCATTCGATATCCGACCCGCTGGTATGATGTAACTACCCAGTCAAGGCTTCCACTACCAAGACAAGGTCTGGCGTAGAGCCAACCCACTCCTGCAGAAGCGTTTTACACTTCAGCAGTGCAATATGAGGCGGCGCTACACAACTGCGTGGTTGATTGATCTGAACGCCACAAACGCCCGGCGCTCTCCACCGGGTTCACTGACTAATAGTCAGTCTAAGGGGCTGGCTAAACCCTGATTCCAAACCAGCCATGGATGGCGTGTGAAGCACACAACACTATGCTCACCGGTATCTGTGGCGGAGGAGTGTAATGGGCACCTAGGACGTTTGGCCTCATCCGAAGGGCGTATGAACTAAGAAACCAGTCACCAGCTTCCGGAGGTTCCCGGAAGAGACGAATGAACCATACAATTGGTCGCCGGCTCTTCTGGACCAACACTGTTACCTTGAAAGACGCGCTTGGTTGCACAAAGGCTAGAGGTGCATCCCCAAATAAAAATGCATGCTCTGGAACGGGCAACCGAGTAGTACAATAGCCCACAACGCCAACAACAATGAAACTGATGAATTTCTTACTACACGCTCGTTACTCTTGTCAGACACATGCTCGCACTGACACTCTCACACCGTGCACACGTTGATCTATCTAATTTCAAACCTCATTCTCGCACAGTCATATTCGTATCTTCTTCAGTAGCTGCAGTCGGCCGTACTTTCGATGGTGTCTCTGAGTGAAGTCCTGGTTTTGTTCTCTCGCGTCCTCGTCTGTCTGGTATCCAAGTCTCACCGAATGCGCTTCCGCCAACTGATGCTGATCTTCGTCCCCGGCATCGTTTTAAACTGGCCACATTCAATGTGCGAACGCTGATGCGTATAGGACAACAGGCGTGTTTAGCTCGTAAACTGAAGCCCCTTGCCATCGCCATGTGCTTTTTCCAAGAGATTCGCATCCAAGACTCCAGCTCGGTCATTCGATCGATGTCCCCGTCCAGTCCTATGAAGTTTCATTTGCGTTTGTCTGGGGACCCTGAGGCTGTGGCTGCTGGTCTTGCTGGCTTAGGCCTAGCTCTCAGTGAGAGGGCTGACTATATCTCAGTTGACAGTCGATTGGAAGCAGTGAGACTTAGATGTTCGTGCAAAAGAAGCAAACGCCGTCCTGATAGACGCAATTTGTTTGTCGTCTCTGCTTATACCCCTGCAGATTGCAGCCCAGATGCAAAGATGTCTTCTACCAAAAGTAACACGTCCTCCTACATAAAGAAAAACGAGGGCGATATCGTAGTTTTGTCTGGAGACATGAATGCTAGAGTCGGTCGGATATCTTCGAACGAGGCGCGTTGGGGAGGGCCTTTTAGCCTCGATTCCTGTCGTTCAGAAAACGGGGAACGGTTATTCGCTTTGTGTTCAGATCACCGTCTGTTTCTCGCCAGTAAAAACTTCAGACGTTCTAATCGCCGGTATGCCGCGTGGCGTCCGCCCTCTTCGAGTCAGCCATGGACTCAGATAGACGACGTCGAAATTAGCTAAAATGGCGGGTTTGCATACAAGACTGCCGGTCGTACTGGAGCACCCCCTTGACTCCGACCATGCGTTAGTCTGCACTAAGCTGTCCATGTGCCTCGGTGGGTGTGCCAAACGTACAATGCCGCAGCGGTCAGACTGCGATATGCTGTCTGAACCGTCTTGCCTCTCAACTTTCCGAAACGTTCTCGCTGAAAGGCTAGGACCAGCGCCACCAGATAACACCAACCAACACTGGTCGCTTATTAAGAATGCTTTGTCTTCTGCCGGAAAAGTGATTTGTGGCCTGACTCGTCGTGTCGTGAACTGGATTTCTGCTGAGTCTCTACACCTTCGTGATGCGCGCCAGTCCATCTCGGCTGGTGGCGAGGATAATGAAGCATGGCTCAAAACGAGACGTGAACTCAAGGCAATTCTTCCTAGGGATCGCGAAATCTGGTGGTCTGAAAGAGCACCAGAAATGGAACATGCTGCTGCGGTGAGAAATTCCTGACAGCTGTTTCATCTCATCCGAATAACCGGTAGGATGTTATTAGCTGTGAGCAAAGCGGTCTGCGAAACTGACTGTTCGTCTGCAGCGACGTCTTGTGCGCTGGGCGGAGCACTTTAAAACAGAGTTTAGCTGGGCTCGAGCATCAACCTCCCCCGTAGCTGTTCCGGCCTACGTCTCGTGGTCATTTTCGACAGATCCACCGTCTGAGGCGGAGATCCGCGAGGTAATCACAATCCTAGGACGTCACAAAAACGCCGGGCTCCGATGGCTTTTCCTCGACTCTATTCAAAGATGATGGAATGGAGCTTGTTACAGAACTTCAAGCTTTGTTCTCCAAGGTCTGGCACTTCGAGAAGTACCCTCCTTGTGGAGGAGGGGAAATCGATCGTTGTCCCCATCTTTAAGAAGGGTTCGCGCAGTGACTTTGCCAACCATAGGGCTACAAACCTAATCCCGATAGCGTCCAAGCTTCTATCATCTGTCATTCTTCGTTGGTTGTATAACGCACGGGATGAGCGAGCTCGTGAAGAACAGGCTGAGTTTCTTGCCGGTCATGGATGCATCGGTCAAATCTTCACCCTCCGACAACTATTAGAGCACCGTTATGCTTTCCAAAGGCCAACGGACGTTGTGCTTTTAGACATTTGCGCGGCCCTCGACTCCGTCGATAGGTCTGCATTATGGCACTGTTTTGTTAAGGAATGGTGTACCTGAGAAGTATGTGTCGGTCCCCAAGGAGTTGTATCGTCATACCTCAGGTCGGGTAGGGCTTATGGCCAGCTTTCGCCACCCTTTGCAGTCTTTAATGGAGTACGACAAGGCTTCTCTATATCCCCGTTTCCTTTAAATTTTGCTATGGAGGATGTTCTACAGAACGCTTTGTCTGGTCTTCCAAATGATAGGGTTGAACTGCTCCCAGAGAACAGAGCTTTTAACTTAGAGTACGCCGATAAATCGCCTTACCGAGCGACAGTGCACAGGCAGTTCAACACTCACTGAATCGCTTGGTGATTGAAGTGTCCCAATACGGTATGTGGTTTGTGCCTTCAAAGTGCAAAGTACTTGTTCAAGACTGGCAGGAGCCTGGTGATCATTTGGGAGCAATCAGTAGTTTTAAGTACCTCGGGAGCTTGATCACAACTAGTGATGATGTTTGGCAGGAGATGACATCACGAATTGCGAGAGCGGCTTTCGCGAACCTGCGTCATCTGTGGCGTCGCCATGACATCCGGCTTTCCCTCAAGGGGAGGGTGTACAGTGCCACAGTTCGTGGTGTCCTTCTTTACGGTTGCGAGATCTGGCCTCTCCACGTTGAGGATGCTCGGCGGCTTTCTGTATTCGACCATTGGTGTCTCCGAAGCATTGCTCCTATCTGGTGGGAACATCGGGTGAGCAATGACGAAGTTGGTCGTCGTGTGTTTGGTGATAATCGCTGTACACCACCTCCGATGGCTCGGGCATATTTTGCGTATGCCTGCCCATGGTTTACCCTTTCGTGCTGTTTTTGCACGTGCTGAGCGAGGCTGGAAGAAGTGGCGTGGCGGTCAGGCTATGACTTGGCGCAGAGGCATGAAGAAGTTAGCTTCGGCTTTGACTTCGGTCGGTGCTACCCGCTTTCCTGATTGGGGCCCCAGAGATGAGGATTGCCGTTGGTCATAGACGCTCTGAACCGAATCCAGTGGCTCGAATGCTGTATGGTCTGTCTGTTGATTTCCCGTTCCTCGCAGACAATTGAAGGACGGACCGAAAGGTCTACAAAATGTGTACGGCGGAAATATTTTCTTAATAAATTAGCTTTTTTTCGTTTTGTAATCTTTATATAATCTTATATATCCACATATATGACAGATTAGGGGCCTGCTAAAAGTTTGTTTTTGCTCTAAAAAAATACGTAGGACAAATTTAGGGTTGATACCACCTCTGCAACTGACAAGATTGTCACGCTTTCATCTTTCGTGGATGTTGGATAATCGGTGATGAATGATCCTAGCGAGCAGTTTGAGTGCGATACTAACCGAGCTAATTCGTCAGAGGATTTTATAAGAGGAATTTTCACCTTTTTTGGTAATCGATACATTCATCGATTCACACCATTCTTTAGGAATTGGCTCATTATTCCAACTTACTCGGAGGAGGTTTGGTAACTCTAAAATGAGAGCTTCGCTTCCATCCCTGAAAAAATGGAGACACCCCATTGTGCTTAGTGGCTTTGTATCTTTTTAAGTTACTTATCTCCCGAATAACGCTATTTCTGATGATTTGGTGATATTTACCTACATCGTTTCTCGTGTAGGTAAATTCGTAATGTCTACTGTTGAAGTAGGCCAACTGGTTTGTGCTTCAATGTGCTCTTGCCAGCGGTCCAGATGATGTCCCTGAGTGTGAATCAGTGAACCGTCAAATTCCTTGAATACCTCACACCTGGCTTGTACAAACCGGTACTTCTGATCAAACTGTAAGGGTTGCCACTTTTGTCAATAGACGTGATGTTCTCCATTTCCTTACATTTAGCAGTTCATCACTGCTGTCTGTTATTTCTCAAACTGCAAGTCATTTGGCACCTTAGGGATTTGCACACCTCGTTGAATATGGTATCCGGGGTACGGATGTGTGAGCATCCAGCAGAGTAATTGATGTTGAAAATATCCATCATTTTTGAGGCCTACCAGAATCGGGGTTTTGTGTGACCTTGGAAGTGAAGTGCAAGACTTCCCTGACCTGTTGCCAATGTTCACTCCAGTCAAGGACATTTGGTTGACCGAATAATCCCACAGGGCACATGGAGAATAACACAAGGTGGCGATGAGTCAAAATTAAGTGGGGGAGAGGGGGTCAAATATCACATGCGTGACCTCGATCCGTCTCTGAACCGTGAATGGGTGTCTGCGGTGTCATTAGTCGGACCAACGGGTCTGTGGTTGGTTTGTGGGTAGGGGGTGGGCCAAGGAAGCCTTTGCGCTTGCACGAATTGTTTTTTGGCGCACAACGGGGGATTGTAGAGACGAATGCATACCGCTTCCGCTGTGGCTAGAACACGGCACTTCACCAGTCTTGATTGCCCACTTCGAACTTTGTAGATTTGCCGGAACGCTTTGGTCACATTCACTGAGTGGTTAGACTGAACAAGGTGTGAACACAGCGCTCGTAATCATTGATTACTCCAGTGTTCAACCAAGCTGGGTGGTGTCCACGGACGCGTTCGGATAAGTGTCTGGTCGTACGGCCAATGTACGGTGTCCCACGGGAAAAAGTAAGGGAGTACACACAGAATGAGGCCATAGAATCTTACACCTTATCCTTTAATCGTAAATATGCACACGGCTTTGATATAAATACAATATGGAGCTTTGCTGCGTAAAATGTTTTGTCGACGGCTCCTGATAATCTGCGATGTATAATATCTGCTGGGATATCACCTTTGAACGGCAAGCGGATGTATACTGACTTTTTTGGGACAACTGTGGTCTTCACTCTTTCTTCCACCTGTCGCATTGTCTTATCAATCAAACGACATTTGGTTGCATTGATATCCGTCGAGACAGTTGTGTCTGGAAATTGGGTCGTTGACTGTCGTCTAGACGCAACTGTGCGAGGCGGATGACTCTAGCGTTTGTGCAAAAAAAATCGCCCAGATTTTTACTCTTCGCCGACTACTTGAAACGCGTCACACGCACCGCCGACCGACAATAATGATTTTTTTTAAGACTTGAAAGGCGCCTTCGATTCAGTTGATCGAGCAACGCTTTTCAGTGCTCTTCATCGAAAAGGCATGCCCCAGAAGTTCGTGAACCTACTTAGATCATTGTATTCTCATAATTCTGGCCGCATTAGAGTTTACGGTGAACTATCCGGTCGGTTCAAAACGACCAGTGGTGTTCGACAGGGATGTCCTATGTTTCCATTCCTGTTCAACTTCGTCATGGACAAAATAATGGAGAGCGCGTTGCAAAATCTTCAGGATGTAGGCGTCGAACTAGGAAATAGTGGAAAGCTGTGTGACCTAGATTACGCAGACGACGTAGTCTGTTTGTTCGAATGCACGGAACATGCTCAACGTGCACTAGATAGACTTGGGAGAGCTGTAGCTCCATTCGGCATGAGCTTTGCCCCTTCGAAATGCAAGGTGATGTTACAAGACTGGACGTCAACAATTCCGAGCTTGATGCTCGATGGGGAGGTGCTGTCAGTTGTCGACCACTTCACCTACCTCGGCAGCAGTGTGACGACAGATGGGAGCACTGTAGTAGAGGTGAGTACGCGGATATCCAAGGCTCGGGCGGCGTACGCTGGACTAAAGCACTTGTGGCGCCGACCTGATATTTCACTGAAGTTGAAAGGTCGTGTATACTGTGCTGCAGTGTGTTCAGTTTTGTTGTATGGTTGCGAAACTCTGGGTCTGCGTGCTGAAGATATTCGTCGTCTTGAGGTTTTCGACCACCGATGTTTAAGTAGTATCGCTAAGATCAGGTGGATTAGCCGAATAGGCAATGCTGAGGTCAGAAATCGAGTATTGGGTACTAATTCAGGGAACGTTCTGTCACAGCGCATCCGGCTTAGTAGACTTCGTTGGTTGGGGCACGTGTTACGTATTTCAAACACACGTCTACCGTATCGCGTCCTATTCTCCGTTGCTCCTAGGGAGTGGAAGAGACCACGTGAAGGTCAACAGATGACGTGGCAGCGAGGAATGAGAAAATGTACAGCAGACCTAGGAAAAGTAGGTGCTTCACGTCTTCGTGGTTGGGGTCCAAAAGATCCGTCTACCAGTTGACTGGAGACACTGAAGGATATGGCAGGGAACCGCGAACAGTGGCGATCGTGTTGTCACTTTCTATCGAATCAGAATGATTGATCGATGTGCATTTGTACAGTTAGACTGTGTATTCCGTGTGTGGGCTACTAGGGTATTCTTTCCTTTTCCCACCCATGTAGGTCCAGTCCCTGTCCATCTTGTATATTCATACTTTCTGATTCAACGTGCAGCATGGTGAGAAAGGCAGTGGTCAGTGGGGCTTGCCCTACTGTTTAACGCTGTACGATGATGATGATGATGATGATGATGAACCTGAGGCGAGACGTAAACAGTGGCAAGCCCGTACCAAGGCGTGATCTGAGTCCACAGGCGTAGACCAAAATGAAGGACAGTCTTCGATTGATCCACGCGAGCGGTGACCGATAACAATGTGGTCAATGTGAATTCGACGTTGTGAAGGCGTAGCAGGATGCCACGAAGATCTATGCTGCTTCTGAACGCTGAAGTTCGTACTCTCCGAAACCAATTTTGGGCCAGAGCACAGCTGAGTGAAATGATCACCGTTATCAGTGGGATCGGCTGGAATATCAAACGGATCTCCTGTGTGCTATTCGGAATCTCCCAAACAGCTGACTTGGTCGTTGAAATCCCCACCAAATGCCATCACATTCGTTGAGCGTATCCTTTGAAGTAGCTGAGATTTCATCTTTGAACTCAGAGGAACTGCAGTCAGTGGTCGCATGCACAGACACGACTAACAAGCATCGACATTTTAGTCTGTTGTTGTTGACTTTCACAGAACCGTCGAGTCGAACGGCACACAAACGACTGCAGACTAGGATTCATTCTAGTAGTGCACGACTCAGCTGTCGTGCTCGAAGCGATCCGGATGCCAGCCTGACCACAAGCACTAGACGTCGGATCATTCGACCTACGAACAGTTTAACGAGACCGAGGTTGTATCTAAGGTGCGAAAGTTGGTCGCAAGATTTTGGTCTTGTATGTGGGTACTTTGGAGACACAGGATGCACCTATTTAGAAAGTTTCAATAGTTCTAGCGAAAGAAATCAGTTACCCTCTCTGGAATAGTGTACGAACGTTGAATGCAGCTAAGGGAAGGGAACATGTAGGCTTAGGATATGTTTTATTTATGTCCCACTTTTGAAATGCAGCTTTCTTTAGAGCGGCAATAACATGTGACATTTTGCACCGATATTGAACACAGGAAGAGGATGATTGTAAGGCTCTTTACATGAAGGATGCTGGAGGTTTCTTTGTGGCTGTCCACATCGCAGAAGGGCTTTTTCTTTGGGAGCCCTAACCGGAGCCTTTGATTTAACAACCCCGACCCACGGTGCAGTGGGGAGTTAATCCAGGATGGGGATGTGACCGAAGCACCCATGAAGGAACTTCTGCTTTGTCACTTGAGATTTGATTGTTGAATGTATCTTGTGTTGTCTCTGTCATCACTTTACTGTCGGTCTGCTTTCTGGATTCAATCCTTAACGCCACGCTCCTAATAGAGGAAACGGGACGTGGAAGAGACAGCATCCTTTGAACTGGGGGCTACCCAGATTTAACAGGTGATAACTGCCCAGTGAATTGCGATGACTTCTCCCACCGTCGAGAGCAACCCCTAGTACTACATCTGGTGGAGGAATTTTGATCGGTAAACTGTTTCTATCCCTGTATATTTGGTGGAGCATCTTATCCAGGGACATAATGGCTAGAACCAAATGTTTCTCAAGACTTGGTTCAGAGACTGGACTTCGTCTGACCTCCTACCACTGAATTGTCAGGCGTGACTGCATCTTCAGCTCAAGAAAATCATCCTGTGTAACTGTTTCAGTCATGGAGACACACAAACCATCACTGCACGCCGAGGCGGTTTCTTCGTGATGGTCCTGTCCTTCCGATAGTATTCAAACCCGTCTAGACCTATAAGGGCGTCTTCCACATTTTGGTTTAACCAGGAATCCCGCACGCAAATCACACAAGTGCGTAGATGAATCCGTGAGCTGAGAATGTTAATTAAATTTGGTTGTTTTGTGAAGAGCGATTGAATGTTAACGCTAATCAACGAGGACACTGTCACTTTCGGTGGATGAATGGGTGCAGCTAAGAGCTGTCTGCTAACAGGTATGCTTACGTTTCTTGATCCAACCGTTTTCGCGTGATTCTGAATCCACAGACAGTATTCTGAAATTCTTCAGACGGGCAAGAAATTCCCCTAAAAATGAACGACTTATAAAAATGGACTTTTGATGCGATACCGACAGAAATCAAAGGCGTTAGCGGGCGAGAAAAATGCCACGCAGCCAATCAAGGGACACGCCTACTTGTTTGTAACTCACAATATAGTATGCAAGGACCAGTGTTCCTCCGCGGGGGTTGCTCGTATTCGATCTGCAAATTGAAAAAATATAGAAAGCTCCGTGAGTACAGAACCCAGTAAGCTTCCCATCGGGAATCCACACTTACAATAGTCAAACACCAGCAGGGCTTCCAACAGCGCGCCTACTGCAGCAGTCACGAACTTGGGGTTCGAGCCCCTGCTGTAGGTCGATGGATATCCACCATGAATGATTCCTAACGTACAGAATGAAACAGCCGTGCAGTGCTTCCGTGGTTTCCAGTGGCGCGTTTAGTGTTGATATTGCATGCTGAATCATCTCGTAAACAATTCGGAGCTATCACTCACGCTATCTTTCTATTAGTTGATGAGAGTATTTCACTAAATATCTCACTAAGTTTGACAACATGCTTTTTATTAGTATTTTTCAAATGGCGATAGAAATAATTAGTTAAAATGATAGTGCAACATATGCTGTCTGTTTCAGGCTCGTCTCACAGATGGTTGGTACCAGTTGGTCTGGCAACTGGATCCCTCACTGGCTCGTCTGATCCGTTCACGTCGTATACGTGTCGGAAGCAAGCTGGTCACAGCCGGCGCTGAACTCGTTTCGGTGGATTCTGTTACAGGGGCATCCGAGAACGCACGCACTGTTTGTACGCGACCAGGTGGTTCTGGTGATTATGATCATGGTCACTTGTTCGAATCCGATGGGGCAGCGGTGGGAGTTGCCCTGAAGTTGCACGGGAACTCCACCAGACCAGTTCCATGGTACATGAAGTTGGGCTTCGCGATCGCACAACCCAAATCAGGCATTGGATTATACCCCGTAGCTCTCAGCAGTTTAGAAGCGGACGGTGGGCTTTGTGCTGCAATCCGTGTGGTTATACAGGTATCCAAATTTTTATCCAGTATATTAAACTCTTGGTGGAGAAGTCACTTTCTCTTCTATTCAGTTTACGGTTTTATGACTAGATGACCTTCCGGTTCTCATTACCATGTTAAAATTTTCCGACGGTAAGTTATTTGATACTGATGTTCAAATAATAATAATAATAATAATAATAATAATAATAATAATAATAAGGAACAGGAAGTAAAGGACTGTTTAAAGTCAACTTTGTGATTTTCTACATTTACAATCCCTTGTTCTTCCGTATCTCTTCGCGGTGTTACCTTCATTAGTGTTCCACGTGTCTGACGTTTTGATTTATTCCTCAGAGGCGGTACACACTGCAGTACATGGAAACTCTAGAAACAGTTGATGACCAAACGATCGATGCTTCTGATGGTCCAGGAAGTGCCCCAAAGAGCAGTTGGAAACGTCACGTATTCCGTAGCGAACGAGCTGAGCAGGCAGAAGCGGCGCAACACGATATACTGAGAAGAAACGCCTGTGACCGCGTTTTGAACAATCTCGTTCCGAGAAGAACAGGTGAGATTTCGTACATGTCCCACCCAAAACTAAGTCTTATTTAATTGTTGCGATGCAATAATGCTGATCATCCAGTGGGAACTTGGCCGCCATAGTCTCTTAACTTGTTGTCTCTTTCAGATGGAGTAAGCAATTTTTATCTCTATGGGTATTTCTATACTCCAATATCTGAATCAAAATAATAAAATATGGTCGAACAATATGACAAATTTTGGTTGACTTCCGTTCAGTACATAAAACGCTTAGAAATTCATTTGGTTTATGGCGCGTGCGCAGCCTCACAATAAGTGTAATCACTGTCATCAGTTTCTGAAGGCGCATCTGACTCCCAATCCGTTTGTGACATATTGACTGCATTGCCATAGTTAAGTGTGCAGCAACCCAACCCATTTTGACATCGTCAGGCACACTATCACTGTTCTTCTACACTGTTCCTCATCTTCACTCGAGAGAAAAATCAGGGCTTTTAAAATCTGTCTTCTAAGCTGCAGTTACGCATCCATTTGCAATGGCATGGAAGGGCTGCTCACCATTCTCGCTATGAGTGATGTTCAGATCTCAGTTTTTACTTTACCATCTGACCTTTCTACACCAACATAATATGGTGGTCATGATTCCATTATTGTTTTTCACGATAGGTGATCTACAGGGCGCCGTTCTGTCGTCTATTCTGTTTTTTCTCGTATATACCTTCCGCATCTGTTCACACTGAGTCTTTGCCTATAAGCGGGTGATGTCATTTTTGGAATGCCAAAGATCAATAAATTTGTTTTGCCTGGTTTCCAAAAGAATCGATTCGATGCTCATAACTCTTCAGAATTTTTGGACATCATATCCTATTATACGAAAGACTGTCCGTACACGATATATATATATATATATATATATATATATATATATATATATATATATATATATATATATATATATGAGGAGTAGCACTTCTGGGTTGGTACTGTCGTGCCCCATGAGGTATCTTCCATCTCTTTGGTCTCTATCACCTGCCCGACTCTCACCTGTGACTCCACAAAGCTGAGGCATGCATCAGCGGCCACACCCCGGGAAACCGCTCGGTAAATGGGCCAAACCAGGTTGAGGGAAACCGAGGCGTAAAGACTTCGGTGAGACTGCGCCCAGTATGCGAATACGGTTACTCCTGTATAAGCGGATGAGATCTATTGGGATCCAACGGCTACCAAGGCAATCTGTCCAACCAACAAGGTTGCAAAGACTCCGCGGTTTAGGTGACCTCTACCGAATGTCGAACGACCTCCCAAGGAGCCACCGGCAACCATGCACCACGATCACTTGGACGCGTTGGGCATTCCGGATTGGTAGACCATTATCCAATAAGCGTACGAACCGTTCATTCAGTCAGCGGCTCCCAAAACAAAAACTTCCTGTTGCCCCACAGGTAGCACTTGGTTGCGCACGGGCTACAGTTGCCATCTTGAACAAAAAGCCGAGTATCGTTTGGGACGCCACTTCGTACCGAATTCCTAAGATTCCTCATGACAAATTCCTTTACACACATCGCTCATGCTACGTTGTCCCCGGTAAGCGACGTGCCTCATGTTCTCCCCACGGCCGGGGTGACAAAAATGCTAGCTGGGGGTCCTAAGACGGAAAATCACATCTAAATCGCATGCTGAAACGTGAGAACACTCTTGGGCACCGGAAGCCAAACCATCACCGCATGAACGCTCCATGACTATCGCGTGTCTCTCCGAAGTTCGGCTGCCGAACTATGGGACCCGGTGTGTAAAGGTTCCGCGAGTAGACGACAGTTACCATTACTATCACAGTGGGTCTACGGACAGCTCTGGTCTCCACGATGTCGCGATAGATGTCAGCAACAAGGCTAACAAAACACTGCTTTCATGGAACCCGGTATTCCGTCTTATCATCTAAGTTCGTTTTCGTCCCTCAGCCTAGACCGTATCAGTTGTTGCGGTCTATGCCCCGACAGTAGCAGCCGAAGAAGCGGCAAAGGACGAGTTCTACGACAGGCTACAATAGGTGATAAACAGCGTCTCGAAACGTGACATTCTCCTGGTTGCGGACTACTGTAACGCCCGCAGTTGTGCCTCCACCCAAGCAATTATACATATTTGAGGAAAATATGGTCTCGGACAGCAGTGTAGCAATGGTGGACGACTCGGTAACTTTTCGAATTTCAACAGCCTAACCGTCACCAACATCTTAGGAAGCACTTGCGAATGACTTACTAATGACGGCCACACAGTGCACCGGATTGACTACATTCTCGTACGATCACGCTGGTCATCTTCGATTGAAGATTGCCGGTCCTACCGAGGAGCGGACCGCGACCGATACAAGTTTCATCAACCGACTACAGCTTGTCTTATTGATTTTCGGGTCGCATTTGACTCAGTTGACAACGAATCGCTATGGACTATACTAAAAGCGGATGGAATGCCTCAGAAGCTTTTAAATCTCATGAAGTCGCACACGCAAACATGCGTGCGAGAATTCGCATGCACTGTGAAGAATCCGACGATTTCTCCCTCAAGTCCGGTGTTAAGTAAGGCTGTCCCTTGTTGTCAGCGCCGTTCAGTTGCACCGTCGATTAGATAATGCGTCAAACGCTCAATGATTACCCTGGTATTCAGCTGGTCACCGATGCTTTTCTCGCCGATTTGGAATTCGCAGACGACATCGTCATCCTTGGAGATAGGCCAACCGCCTTACAGCCGGTGCTGAATCTCGTAGAATCTCTAGCAAAATCCACGACACTAGAGATCAATGCATCGAAGACTAATCCAGTGTCATCCGAATCGTTATCGCACCTGGCCTATTGGTACCTTTTGTGGTTCTTCGCCACTCCAAGTCTCGGTTTTGTTGCCGGTTATCCTCAGTTGTGCAGCGGGCTTTCGTGGCTATGGGGTGATTGCCCCTTCCACTGCACTCATGCGCAAGCATGTAATAAAAAAAGATCCTTTCCACATGCAGTACACAGTCCATTCTGTCTCAGCTGCTTCGAAGCGCACGTTCAACGGACGTGGTGGTCATTAATGAAGATTTCAACACCCAAGTTGGCCGTTAGGGAGATTCCGAAAGGTACATTGGAGGCCCGTTTGCTACCCCAGCCGATCGTCTCATCCAGCGGTGATCCAACCACAGATTGTTTCTGGCGAGTACGAATTTCTGCCACAAGAAGCGGCATAGGCCCACATGGCGTCCTGCTACGTCTTCTCAACGCTGGATTCAGATTGATCACATTGTGATTGATCATCGATAGCGTGGATCAATTGAAGATTGTCGTTCATTCTGGTCTACGGCTGTGGACTCAGATCACGCCTTGGTACGTGCTCGCTTCGATTTACGTCTCGTTCGTGGTCGCACCAATGTAAATACCACCCATCCCGCGTCGTTGTTTTTGGACGATGGGATTTTCAGACGGAGCTGTCTGCACGATTATCTATTCATCCGGATGTCCAGGACCCAGATTAACATTGGGAACAGATCAACGAAGCCTTATATCCCGATTCAAATGCCTCCCAGGACTCTGGTTCAAGTCGGTCTCACAAACGCTGGATATGTTCGACATCAGTTGTTCCGTTGGATGCTCGTAGATCCGTCCCTCCCGATGCTACATACAATGAATTGCGTAAATTCCTGAGACGCCAACTGACTAGGAGCCTGAGAAATGATCGCGAGCAATGGTGGATTGCGAAATGTAGGGAAGTGGAAAAGGCTGCATCCATCGGCAATGCTCGCAGCCTTTTCCGTTTGATTAGAGGCATCGGCCCACGGAAATCCGATGTAAGTGAGTTAATCAAAGAATCCGACGGTTCACTGATTCATTTCCATGGATTGTTGGGCGAAGCACTTTAAGGAACAATTAAATTAGCTCGCTCCAACTGTGGACCTTCCAAATAAACCTGTTAGAGAAACGATACAGGTGGATATCACTCCCCATCAGAAATGGAGAATATGCAGGAGATGGGTTACTTGAAAAGGTACTAAGCCGCTGGATCGGATGGGTTGTCTCCATCTTTTTTTCAAGTATGGAGGCGAAACTTTGGTTTCGGAGTTAACAAAACTCCTCCGGGTAATCTGGGATGGTAAGCTGATTCTCCGGTAATGGTGTGAATCGGTGATTTTACCGATTTACAAGAACTAAACTGCTCACCGGTCTTATTATCCGCCGCCCGCGAAGTGTGTACGCGTGAAAATCAAGCCGGTTTCAGACCCGGTCGTGGTTGTACCGACCACATCTTTACTCTTCGGTAAACCTAAGAGCACAGACACATCCTCCGTAGGCCCACAATCTGTGTCTTTCGTGATCTGAAAGTGGCCTTCGATTCAGCCGACTGCACCGTTCTCTGGCACAGCCTTTCATTAAAGGGTGTGCCAGAGAAGTTTATTTCTCTGTTCCAGTGCTTGTATGCAAACAGCCGAAGCCGAGTTCGCGCTGACGGCGATCTTTCTCCCGAGTTCACCACGGAAAGTGCTGTTCGTCAAGGTTGTCCTCTTTCACCCTTCTTTTACAATTTCGTATTTGAATTGATTCTTGAGATAGCTCTATCCTCGCTTGCGAATAGTGGCATCGATCTTTGCTCAGGCAGTAAACTGTCTGGCCTGGAATACACGGACGATATTATTCCTCTGAGTGAAGATCCACGTAAGTTGCAAGCTCTCTTAGATGGTCTGTACAACAGCTAAGCAATATTTGGGATGCGTTTTCACCTTCAAAGTGTAAAATGCTGTTGCAGGACTGGGTTGGCTCAACACCCAACGTCTTCTTTGTAGGGAAGCTCTAGCTGAAGTAGATAAATTTTGTTACCTGGGAAGTTACATCTCACAAGGTGGACAGATATCGAATGAAGTGTCATCGCATATACAGAATGCGCGTTTGGCTTTTACCAACCTCCGTCATCTGCGGTGCCGGCGTGACATCCGATTGTCTGTTAAGGGTAGAGTGTACAATGCGAATGTTAGATCCGTCCTCTTATACGGTTCAGAAACATGGCCAATAAAAGTAGAATATAGGCAAAGAGGGTCGGTGTTTGAGCATCGATACGTCTGTAGCATTGCTCAGGTGTGGTGGGAATACCGTATCAACAATGCTGAGGTTCGACGTAAGGTGGTTGGGACATGTATTACGCATGTCCACCGATAGGCTCTCTCTCGACGTACGCTGTTCTCGGAGGCAGGTAGTGATCGGAAGGTAGTTCGAGGTGGTCAGTCCATGACGTAGCAAAAAGTATAAAAGCCCGGACCAGTGGACTTGGCCACGTAAGACGTGTTAGACTTCCAGGTTGTTGTCCACGTGATCCGCCTACCAAATGGTCGGAGGTATTAAGTGATATGGCTAGGTGTCGCGACCAGTGGCGTGGTTGCATTCGGACTCTTTCTTTGTCCTCTTAATTTCCGCTTTCGGCTTTTGGATCTTTCCACTTTACGCTTCTGTTTCTTTCTGCGGTTTACTGGACGATACTGGAAGGTAGCAACCGAAACCAGAGCACAGAACTGCAAGGTTAAGGGTTGAATAAACTGAACTGAACACAATTCATTCTCCCGAGGTACTTGAACGGCGAACAAATTGAGCACGTCCTGGCGTTCAAATATCTGGGCTCCACGATTTTCCCAAACGTCCAAGCCAAAAATGAAGTCAAGTTGCGCATTAACGATGCCAGGATTGCGTTTCCCAGCATCGCAATGCGCTCTGGATGCGCAACGAAATCAGTCTCCGAACCAAAGTCCGGGTCGCTTTCCGTCCAGTACTTACCTGGGGTAGCGATACATGACCACTACGCATGTAAGATATCAGAAAGCTAGAAATGTTTGACCATTTGTGTCTGCGACGGATACTGTAAATGGCTTAGCACGAAAAGCTTTCAAATGAGACAGTAAGACAACGGTGCTTCGATATCAAAAAGTTGTAAGTGTTCCTCCAAGGCCGACAATTGCATTGGCTTGGGCATGTCCTACGAGATCCATACACAGAGATATCAAAACGGTACCTCACTCCTGTCCCATATCCAGGATGGCGGTGTAGCCTTGGAGGACAGCTGAAAACATGGTTCAGTATTGTCAAATCAGACGTTGTGGGATTAGGACTCCAGTATGTCTACGGCGTTCGAAAATAGAAGCCAAACTGGGTTTCCCTGTGCTCAGGTATGGCCTCCGGTTGTCGCTCATGGTCAAGTGCCATTCGGGACGTGCTTGAAGCCAACTCATCCCGTCGTAGAAGCTAGCCGCACAAATGAAAAAGTATGTACGCCTGAACCTGAAGAGTCTACAGAGAAACAGTGAGAAACTATTTAAGACCCGTCCTTACACCTTCATTAAGCAGCACTTCTCAGTTCGAACAGTCCCAGAAGAGATAGTGGAAGCCTCTTCACAAATGGTCTTCGAAGTAAAACTAGACACACTTAGGACCTACACCCAGTCCATTCCATTTCTAGGCGTGCTACTGAGTGCATTATTTTGAGTATTTCTTCTTTTCAAAGTTGATGTATATCTGTCCGTTTGCTCTCCCTCCCTGCAGTAGTGTTGCATTCGGCACCTTGTCTGGCAGAGGTTGTATGCCCGAGGCTGAAATGTCGTGACCTAGGAATGTGATGGTGGACCTATCTAGTTCGCATTTGGCAGGGTTTGTGTTTATACCATGCTTGCTGAGTCGCTGGAAAAGGGCACGTAGGTATGCCATGTGCTCTTTCTCCGAAGAACTTGCAACCGAGATGTCATCTAGGTACAAGTAAACATTTTGCAAACCGCGTGTTGCTTCATGCATAAACCTTCGAAAGGTTTGGGCTACATTGCTGAGCCCAAAGGGCATGCGCAAAAACTCGAATAGTTCGAATGGAGTTGTGACAGTAGTTTTAGGGATGTCAGCCTCAGCTACCGGGATTCGGTGGTGGGCTCTAACTAGGTCATTGTCGCTGAAAACAGAGCAACCGGATATGGTTACTTATCTGGGATCGATGACGTTCATCGCAACAGATCCTCCAATCAAACGCAGCAAAACCAGTCGCAACTGGAAGGTCCAAAAATATTTGGTGTCGACCCGGTGACAAGAATGAAAAAGTTCTCGAAGTGACGTCAGAAGCGAACCGTTCTAAGATCAACGAAGACAACCGAAGACATTCAGTGCGTTTAAGCCAGCAGAGTGTGAATATGCTACACCGATCCACACTTTATTCTGCCGATTGGAACATCTTTTTTTTGCAAGGATTAATAATGCCAGATCCTCTAAATTCGTCGCCTTAGTCGTAGACTGAATGAGAGGAGCCCAGTGACCGTGAAAGTTTGTCAGCGGATACGGAACTGTAGACGAGTGCACTGCCTTCCATCTTACGAAGGGAGGGTTGTGGAATCATTGCAAAACATAGGCATTCTTCCCGCAGACAATGACAACACGATCGCGATACCCGGGAACTCGAATCATGAAGAAAAATAAAACAGTTCATCTGTGGTTAAGAAACCTACCAACCAGTCGCAGGGACTCAAACCAAAAAACTGCAAATAGAATTTCTACAATGCTCACACAAGCAAGGTCACAGACCACCCACACAAACAAGTGAAACCGACGAAGGACCCAAATCCACGACTTTACGGACCTCTTAAGGTTAAGAAACCGCAGGTACCACTAGGGTCAATCGCTGTGTTGACTATAGCCCCGAACTATCAATTAGACAAGCATCTTTTTGTTTTCCTGTGTCCCTCCGTGCCAGAGGACAGCAGTGACTCTAAAAGCTATCACTTTTCTGAAACAAACCAAAAACTTGAATATGAAAACATGAAACGATGGTTTTCTTTCGACGTGACGTCTATGTTCACGAACATCCCAAGACCTTAGATGGAATTCGACACCTGACAGAAAATGACTCCAGTCTACAAGAGAGAACGATGATGTCCACGAAGGATATGATGTGTCCGGTAGATCAGTGCCTGGAAATTTACCTACAATTTATTGGATAAAAAATCAACAAATACCAGGTACATTAATGAGTTATGTTTTGTGCTGTTCAGACAACCATTAACCATGCACTGGGTGCGACGGTTTTGGTTGCTATCTTCTAGCGGCAACCTCAAAAGGAAATAATGAAGGAGAAAAGAGTATGAAAGGAGTAAGAGGAGAAATATATTACTGGAAAGTTTGTGAATGCAAGAGCGCCACTGATCATGGTATCGAGCCGTATCCCTCAACGTATCTAACCATTAAGTGGGAGAGTCTCTTGAACCCCACCCAGGAAGTCTAACACACCCTACATGGCTAAGTCCACTAATTAGGCTTTTTATACTTTTCTTCCATATCATGGGCTGACCACCCTTACTCATCTTCCAACCGGTACCCGCCTCAGCAAACCTAGCACACCGAGGGATCCTGTGAGGGGACATGCGTATTACATGCCCCAACGATCTTAGCCCGGTGAGCTTAAGTGTTTCATCTAATGATTTGATCCTTGAACCTAAGACTTTCTGCCGAACCTGGGCATTGCTCACACGATGTTCCCATCAGATTCGAGCAATACTACGAAGACATCGGTGTTCAACTACCGACAACCTTCGTATGTTCTCCACCCGTAGTAGCCATGTCTTCGAACCATACAGAAGCACTGGCCTGGCTGCTGCAGCGTACACTCGACCGTTGATAAGTAAACGGATGTCATGTCGACGCCACAGATGACTCAGGTTGGCAAATGCCAAGCGAGTTTTCTGTGTATGCAGAGACACTTCATCCGATATCCGACCTCCGGATGAGATGAAGCCCCCCAGATAACAGAACATTGATGCGTGGCCCATTTTAAAACCTGCTAGCAGAAACAGTCATAAGTCAGTTCAGAGCCAAGGCCTTCAAAACAATCTGATGTCGTCTGTGGATCAGATACGTGGAAGGTGCTTTCGTGATGCTCGTAAAGTCTCAACCAGATGGATCCCATCAACCTCCAAGCACGCTGGTGCAGGGAATAAAATTCACAGAGGAAGAAGAATGCGAAGCAAAACTTATGTTTCTCGACCTTTCAAGCAGAAGAGACAGACACATGGAATTGTAGAAACAACAATCTTCCGGAAACTGACAGTCGATCGCATATTAAATTATAAAATCAGTCGCCCAACGTGTCGTTTAAAAGCTGTGCGCTCACTATTCCGCAGAGCTGACACATGCTGCAGCTCATCCGAGCTGCGAAAACAGGAATTAGTCAGGCCTTCTAAGTTATTCATGGCAACTGGTTACCCAAAGAGTTTTGTCGGCCCTGTATTCGAAGTGACAAACAAACGAAGAAAAATAGCATACTTCACTTACGACCTATCGTTGGCTTGCGTTTTCCTTTCACGACATCGAACTAAATCCGTACATAGAAGTCAATAGCATTAGATTGCACGATGTATTCCGGAGGGTGATGCTCCGTGCAATCTAATGCTATTGACTTTCATGTTCAAATTTGTGTCGGGAAAGTTATGTTTTCAAGCCCTCATAGCCCGTAAACAGTTGGATTTTGATTTTCAAGTTGAAGTCGTTTGGTATAAACGGACAGATTCACGAATGGTTGAAGTACTTCCTTACCGACAGAAAGCTTCGTGTTGAAGTATGAGGTGAAAGCTCTAACCTGGAAGGTGTCATCAGTGGAGTACCGCTGAGTTTTTACGGAGCCCATAGCTGTTCCTGCTACTTAAGAATGTTCTGACCTCAGCCCAACATTCACAAAGCCTCCTTTTTGTGGATGGCGTGAAACTGGCGAGGGCTCATGGGCGAAAGGACCTAAGCAGAGACGTAGTCGCCGTTCTAAGCCGGGCACACAGGCGTGGATTACCTCCTAATGCTGGAAGAAGCCACTTGCTGTGAAGGCCAGCGACATACCTCACGATTGTACAGGACCGATGCCTGTTTAATACAGAGGCAGTAAACGATGTTAGAGACCTTGGGATCCAGGTGTCTTCTAACCTTAAGTGGCCGCATCAGTGTGCATCAGCTACTTAAAGGGCTCGAGGTGAGCTGTTCAATTTGAGATCAGCGTGGTGGTGTGGATGTTCGGAGGTTTTATGCCAGTGTGAGAGCTTACATTTAGACCTCCTTTAGAAAAATGCTCAGGCATGGTCGCCCCTTTACAAAATGAACGCCACCTGCATGGACAGGTTACTACCTCTCGCAATGAGCGTGGATGATGATCAGGGGAGCAAGACGTACAAGGAGGGACTCCAGGACCTTCGACTATTCTCTGCTGAAGGAACGAGGTTACAATGGAATCTAGTGGTGACTTTTTAAAGGTACTATAAAGGCCCTTTGGGCGTACACAGGAAGGTTTTCCTCTAGATGGCCCTAGACTCCTGAGCTAGAGGTAATGGGAGGAAGCTGGTGAAAGTTCGATTTAGGCTATATCTCGCTCTTCAGCACTAAGATCCTAAACTACCGGAATATATCGCCAGAAGAGAAGACGGAACTGGGGACCGTCGGGATATTCATGGAATCCGTGAATTGTAGGTAGAACGAGATGGCCTCTGAGGGTGAGCTTCGGGCTTGTTACTAGGAAAGATCTAAACCTTAGGGTCCGCCTGATGTGCCTTATCGCCGAACCTTTCTGCCCCTTGCAAATGGATGCGGTGAATGCTCATGATACAAAATATCTCTCGCAGTTTATGTGCGGCGAGGTTTTACGTCCCATCTTATTATTAGCTGGGATTCAACGAAACACATTGCGCGGCATTGGGTGCCTAATCTATGCGGATAACTCCAAAATAATATTGGACTCTCGATCGGCCACGGCCGGTACTCGTCCTATGCAAAGTGAAACGAGCCGGACTGAGCTTCTCGCGTCGAGGCCGCTTTTGGTTCAAGCTCTGCGAGCGTAGTGGCATTTACTGTTCTCAAGCCCAATTGTAACCCTGCTGTAACTAGTATCACTTTTCTGCTCACATTCTCTCCCTCTTCACTCACGTCCCAAGACTGAACGTCATGGGGCCCGAACTGCAAGAATCACCAACTCAGAATGAACCGCATGAACCCTTCTTGCTTTCTAAAATCGTGACCTGACCCTGGTACTGCCCGTGCCCAGATGATAATTCACTTCAGCTAAGCGCATTCCGCCATCCTGCGTTCGTCTCCTCCCGTCCGTGTGCTGAGTTAACGAGTTGGTGGTTGACGACCCAGTTTTCAACCAAGTAATAACACCCATTCGATCTCGGATCATTTTCAGAGCGATCTCCATCACGACCATTTGTCCAAATCCGCCTTGCCCAGTACAAATTTTGAAGCTGTGTTAGGATTCCCATTATCGTGTAAAGTAAAGATGGATAATTCTATAGAATGGCCTCTGGCGATTCGAACTCGATTGTCGTATGCTCTACTCACTCAGTCCGCGGTAGGTCCGGGAGAGCAGCCTCTACTCTTCGGAATTTGCTCTGAACTACCTTTGTGGAAATCGAATATGACGCTCTTCTTGAGATAAGTACAGGCTGTGAACCGAGTGGATATACTTTGTATCGACCCAGTGAGGATGTTCGAAGGTTGGTCCTACAAGAAGGCATCGATAGGGTGACACCACTCGGTCACTTGGAAAAGGCCTGAAGAGTTGTTTTCACTCGCATCGGGTGCTACCCTGGCGCAAAGCGAGCTTTTGACGCAAAAGCAACTATTCGGTGAAAGTCTGACCGACAATTATATTCACTTGCTTTCCCTGGTCTCCCCTGGATGTCCGCACCAGAGCTCAGAGGTACGATGCGCGTTGGCTCTTCGATATTTCATCACGGGGGTTTAGTACGACGGAGCCCGGGTACAGTCACAGAATCCGACACTAAAATCCTCGGCCCAAGCCCTTCAGAAGGATGTCGAACGCAACCCCAAGCCCGGTAATGAAAGGCGTTATGACCGAATTTTCAACAATCGACGGTACGCTGAACGAAACCAGGACCGGAGCGGCCATGTGCCGAAAGGAAAAGCCCCCAAAGTGAGTGAACGCCGTCCTATTCCTGTGGTCTGTGCCTTCAAAGTAACTACTAGATAGAACACTCTCTCAGCTTTTAAGGTCGCTTTCGTCAAGATCAACAAGAAAAGGCCATGGAGTGCCAGCCGCTTGTATTCTCACTGGACCTGAGTGTCGGAAGCAGTGCTAGTGGTTGCTGTATGCGTGAAAAGTACATTCCAACAAATGACTGACGCGGGTGATCGACTGACCACGGTAGGGGCCCCTCCTCGGAGATCTCTCTCTAGGAGGGCTTCGATTAAAGCGTCTGGCGAGGGAAAGAATGTTACAAATGAAAACTTCGATGAAGCAACTAAATATTGTTGCTTCTCGTAGCTTTTAAACTGTTCGAGAGTTCGGATCAAAGCTCCAATTTACCGGATCTCCGTTGGTATCTTCTGTAGGTTACATCCAGTCACCTGGCGGATGGGAAACCCCGGCAACAAAGAACCGCGTAAGGGTACCTCGAAATGAATGAAATTTTTGAAAAAAGAACAACTGATTGAAATCATCTTATTTACGCCTAAATGAACTGACAATATGGAGACCACAGGGAGGATGGTAGAAATGCGCAAAACGGAGAATACAGTTGCATGCGGTAGAATGGGGCGGTTGGCACTCGAAGCGAGACTCTGGGAAGGGGCGCTGTAGCTGGCTGCCCTACCCGAAAAATCTCGAAGGTTCAACGCGGGAAATAAAATTTTCCGCTGATTACGGCGATGATGACAGCGGAGCCTTCTCTTCACTAACCCAGCAAATGATCCAATAGACGATCAGCTTGATAAGGGGTTGTCGTGGTCAGTCTTTCGGATAATGTGTGTATCTTGCATACGAGTACCTAGTGCGAGCGCAGTAGATGATGAATACGAAGACTTGCTCGAGGGTAGCCGGGTTCGTGTCGTTGGCGAACGGGTACGTTGGAAACAGTGCGAGTTTCCTGAAAAACTGCTGGCCCTTAGTAACGGTGTCGGGGGAGGACCGATGAGGAAAACTCCAACCAGAGTCCGTATAGCGATACACATAATTTTTCTTCGTTTAGTTATGGAATAAAAATACCCTACCTGCAAATGGAACGGGTTTCTTAATCACTCGGTCGCGGTTGAAGTCCATGGGGGCGGCTGTGTATTAAGGGTTGTGTCGGGACGGCCGGTCGATCGGATCACCGCTGATGGTATGGTCGGCATACAGAACGCCGGTGTCGTGGGCACTGGTCCTAAAGAATTGGACGAGGTGAAGTCGGACGGAACGTATTCGGCCAGAAAAGCTGGTTTAAGTCCGTGCGGTAACTTGGCGGCGGATTCAGCGTAATCGAAAGTGACAGTTAACTGGAGCTGCCTTGTCACCAGGAAGCCGAAGGTCGCAGTTCAGCATGAGTTCGGCTGGTGTGGTTTGTAGAATGGCCTCGAGAGCGTTTCGGGTCCCTAGGAGTACTAACGGTAGTGACTCCCGCCACTAGCAGCCGGGATGTCAGCAAAGCTTACTGCCATCACGTGGTTGGAGAGGAAACTACAGGGTTTTTCGCATTTGCGGGCTTGAGGTCCGAAACCGTGGTGGAAGTAACATATGCCGGATCGGGAATGTGGGTTAGAGGCGCAGGCTGTGAAATATTGGTGGGGCTCTGTTTGTTCGCTGCTCAACCTGCTGCATCAAAACTGGCATCTTCTGACAACGTTTGAATGTTAGAACTGCTGCTGGGTGCGTTTTAGTGAGTGGTTGTTGAGGCAGGATTGACGACAGCATCTAGCTGGGTAGCAGTGACTTTGGCGAACTCGTGTGGTTTAGAGGTTAATGCGTGCTTGAGGACTGCGCACTCATCTAAGCTCTCTACTTGTATTAGAACGGCTACTATCTTTGAGCATACGGTGGGAACCGCTGTATCCATAAATGACGCAGAAATACACCGTCCATGGACGTCGTAACAACTGATGAACGCGTCTTCCGTAAAAACTTTTAGGATATAATATCTCCCAGCTGGACTTTAACGAAAACGTGCTAGATACTTTTCTCCTTCGATGCCGCCATACGCCTGAGGAGGCCTCCTCGGAGTGTATCGCACTGGTTGTGGTTCGAAGATTGATAGGAATATACCTGATTAGTGGAACCACTTGAGCTGGGATGGCCAAAAGCCGTTCATTGTTTCTGGACCGTTGGCTGGGTTTGCAAACCTCCTGGAAAAGATAATCTAGAATAATAATGAAAACCTTCGGATCTTCCGGTATGGAATTCGAGATTTTCACGTGCCTTGCATGGCACTCCGGTTCGTATTCAGGCCTATGCTCTGTGCTCATCGCGAAGAAGATACTTACCGTAGAGATGAACTAAGTTGGGATACTAAAATATTGGGTACAACGGACATGCGGAAACTTGAAGGAATGAAAACGAGGATTAAACTCAGCTGCAATGGCGACCCATAAATAAAAGTATATGGTTGTGCTTCAAAAAGTGGATATGCAGCTGAGGTTTTCCAATCGAAATGTCCGTATGTTTACCTGACAAAATGTTGACTAAATTTAGACAGAGTATATTACCGACAAGAAAAAGACCTACCGTAGACGTGGCCTGGCTGGGTCACTTGGGTAGAATTAAATAAATGCGATAAATAGAACGGGTTCGCCAGTCACTGAATGGCACACTCCCCCAGCTTCTACGGTCGTTACCTTCAAAGAGATCAGCTATAAAAGACCGTGGAGTGCCAACCGTTTGTATTCTCACTGGACCTGAGTGCGGAGACCACATGCTGGCTTCAGGCGAGGAAGTGTGTCGGAAGCAGCGCTAGCGGATGTCGCGTGCGCGAAACGTACGTTCAAACAATTGACAGATGGGGGTGATTCGCTGATCACGATACAACGCATGTGCAACCACCTCTAATCAAAGTCATAGTAAGCGGTTATCCACGTTGCGCAATAATAGCACAGGGGGCACATGCAGCTTAGTCCATCCAGGAGTCCGTGGTCGAGCAGCAGTACGAGTGCGGAAACGAGAACTTCGGCAGCAGATGGGGTTCCTGTCAAAACACACGACTCCTGCCGGGTTACTCTCCAAGTGAACGAGGACGCAGTTACCCATCCAGTGATCGTGTTACACGACATTCCATGGCACTTGATACTTGTGCTTGATTTATCGCATAAAAACGAATATATTCTGAATTCGGGTCTTGGCACGCCCACATGTGAAGATCAGAAAGTTTTATTCCGCTTAGTAAGGGGATGAACACGCAATAACTCTGGGATCTTATCAGGCAGCCTAGCAAGGATGACAGAACAGTTAGTGATGCAAACGGGGTTCTCAGGTCCACATCGGAAATTCTTGACGGAGACCGCATAAAATAACGGAGATCGGGTTGATGAAGTTCATTCGGTGGACCCATCAAGACAAATAGCACGACTGCTTAAGCAGGTGGATGGGTCTTTGAATTCTGGGGATCGTACCCGTTGAAGGAGATAGTAAAGAGTTATATTGAGGCATTCACCTGGTGTGGTGTCCCCGTACGACGGCCAGGAGTCCTCCAGTACCGTATCGGCACACATGGAGCGACCCCAGTGAGGCAGCACACGCTCTGACTACCCGCTCAGCATCGATGGGAACTGGGAAGCATCAGTCAATTAGTGTTGAGTGAAGAATTGGTGGAGCCCTCACAATCCTCCTGGGCCCCAGCCGTGGCGTTGGTAACGAATAAAGTCCGGAGTTCTTAGACCTTCCGTTGATTATAGTCGGCTAGAGAAAGCGACCACAAGGGGCAGTTTTACACTCCCTCAGATTGGTGATATTTTGGAGACATTCGGAACTACCAGGTTCTTTCGTGGTTTCCTGAGCTTTTCTATCCCAGCTGTGGACCCCACAAGTTTATTCGACGCAAAAGAAGACCGATAGAATTTGAAGAGGTGTTTCTTTTGTCCAGCTGAACGGACAGATCCAAGGAGGCTAGCTAGCTAGAGTGGAATCAGTGATGCGCCACGATTCCAGTGCGAGCTGAACGAGTTCTTGCTATGAGCCGTAGCCGGAAAATATCAGGTTCACTTAAACGAACAACACACAGATAGTCAGCCTCTTACCAAGAGCTGATGTGTGCGGAATCGCTTATCAGTCTCAGCTGATCCGTGACGTGTGTTATGGCTTGAATAATGAAGGCAATCCGAGCAAGTTCGCAATTTCGTGAAGAACCTGCCTGTGACTTAATTGTGCTGGTGGATGATTTGCGCCTGATTCTGACCCGCTTCTGAAGTCAGGAAACCTAGTGGTCCTATTTGCGGTGAAGTTACGGATGCTACTGGTAACTGATTACCTTATTCTAAATCTGGATGAGCTCATGGGGGTATCTGAAACTTATGTGCGATCAAAACTCACTGGCTCGAAGGAATGATTTAGGGAGTTCGATTTTTTTGTCTCCAAAGAACAACTACGTCGGTCCTCTTCCAGATCGAAGACCGATAGAGGCCTTTGACCTTAGAGAGCACTATGAGTGGACCCAAAAACCATCTTGCCACGTGCTAACGGGAAAATGTTTTGTTCCTTCCTTCCAAGGTGACTTACGGAACGTTCGGCAGAAACGACCACAACGGTTTACTCACGGGTAGAATGATGGATTACCCCTCCCCTGCTCTCCATCTGAAAATACTAAAATCGGTATGAGAAAGTGCCAGAAAAATGTGCAAGACACGTGAACACTAAATGGATAACAAAAATAATTTCCAGAAAGTGGTGCATCTTCGTTATATATGTGGTACATTTTCTCCCAGCGTCACTCGATTGAATTCCCCTGGAAGAGAGTACGCAAAACAACCGGGAAGCTTGGAGCACAAAGTGTGAGGAATATCTGTGTTCGGACAATTTAAGCAATGAAACGGGCAGGAAAACTAAAGTGCCTACTAGATCTGGTGCTTCGCAAGGGGGGAGTCGACCTGTCACTCTTGGGCGTTAGATCCGGTTGCTTGTCGTGTAAGGAGGTCGTTGTCAATCGAGGGCTGATGCTGGGCAGTAGCTGGCACAGCCTGGGTGATGCGTTCTATGAATTCCGGCTTCTTTGGGTCAGTACTGACGGTCCCCAGGCGGCCATGTAATTCGATGACGAAGGTTTTATCTGACCGGCGATGAACTTCGTGAGGGCCGGAGTAAGATGGAGTCAAAGGTCGACGATTTAGCGTACGGAGAAACGGGTGTGTGGATGATTCCGTCTGCTACGGAATAAAAACAATTCGAGAGGACGGTCGAATTGGAATGTTTCCTCTTTTACGCATACCGATAGTGAGGTGACTGGTGTGGTCCCAAAGGTTCATGATAGGATCGTTGACTTTAGGAGTGACGAATTCACCGGGCAGGAATAAGGAAGTTCCGTATGTCATTGATGCGGGAGTAGGCTCTACACCACTTCTCTAGGTGTTCCGAATGCGTAATAGTACGAGTGGCAAGGTATCCGTCCATTGTGAGTTGTTGTGTGCACTCGGGATGCCTTAAGAGAAACTTTTTCCATGCCTCCCGCCGCGATCAAACACAACAACGAAGCCAACACAAGCCGTTCTCCATGACACACTGGTCTTAGTGCGTCCATCGCAAAATTGCGTCCTCCTCAACACTGAATCCGACCTGGGTAGATCCTGTTTGTGGCTTGGCAGTGGTGATTATATTGCAGGGTTTGTCGTTGTCGGCATATCCCAAAGTTCTGTTTATCTGCGGTTGTTGCTGCCTTCGTAGAGAAACCCACATCCGGCGCCAAATGAGTCTAGCCGCGATCCAATAAGCTTAGTTTCCGGGCCGTGCTGGATCCTGGAATTAAATCTGGCTCTGTCCGATAGGATGAGCCGGAAGAAAGAAAACTGCACCTTGGGGCGCGGACGGAGTTGCGACTGAGAAGGACATACCGGCGCAATACAGGCTACCGCTACTTTTGTCGTGATAACCGCTTGGTGGTGAAGCCATGCGTAACTGAACATGTACAAGCGGAATATGAAGAGTAAACTCAAATATATACAACTGTGACAAATTCAGAGAACGTCGTTAGATGTCACGGCTCGCGGCCGCGTCGATTTCTCCTGTTGACGGGTGCAGCTGCATCTTCCGTGGAGTTTCGTGTTGCAACCGGTAGTGGGGAGTCGTTAGTGGGAATAACAGGTGTCGACTCAGGACGACTAGCCGAAGGTTGTGAGCAGGCGGGGGCATTGAGGGGGAGGGTTGTCCGGGTGGGTTCTACCTCGACGAAGGCAGGTTTAAGGCGATCTTGACTGATGGCCTTTCTCCTGCCTTCGGCGTCTTCCACGCATTTATTTCCCTTTCGCTGGACAATGCGGAACGGGTCAGAGTAAGCCGCTTGTAGTGGTGATCGCACTGCATCCACTCGAATAAACATGACTGGCGGCGCTACAATGGTAGTTATGTAGGCGCTGAGAGTTTTCTCTCGTGGCGCGGTGTGCTTTACCACCTGCATTTGGTGTGACAACCGTTTTGCGTAATCCCCGTGGATAGAACCCACAGGTGGAAATGGAGAAACCAACTCACCTGGAAGTCGCAATATGCAACCACAAACCAGTTCAGCCGACGTAACACCCATGTCGGCTTTGACGGTTTTACGCAGTACTAACAGAACCATCGGTAAAAATTCACTTCATAAGGGGTTATCACGAGCACGAGGGGCGGCTTTCAGTTGGCGATGGAATCGGCCCACCATGCCATTAGCCTGAGGATGATAGGTTGTCATTGTGTTGAATACGTTTTTGACAGTCATCTTGTTGTGTCTGCAACCGAATGCGCTCATAGCTCGTGAAAGGCTCCGTTAAAAGGAGATTAGCGGTCAGTAGTCACGAAGCAGGGCAACTGAACTGACTTGCCTAGCCGGTTAGAAACGCTTTTGCAGCTTCATCTGAGGTAGGACGGGGAATATCTCTGGCCTATGGCCAGCGAATGAAACGATCTACACATGTGATAATGTAGACGTAACCGTTCGGTGGTGGAAATGGTCCCACGAGATTCAGATGCACGTGATGAAAACGTGTCCGGCTCAGGAATGTGCCTAACGTAGATTCAGACAACGATGCATTTTGAGTGCTAGAAGGATGAAGTGGACCAACAGGAGACCACTCGAGAATTAACCGTAACTGTCAAAACAACCGGTTCTTCAGGGTATGTTACGCACGCCAAAACCTAGAATTGAGTGATGTGAAAATATCTGGACGGAAACAATGAGACAAGAGGGTCACGATAATCCATTAGGCTTGGGCGTTTGACTCACCAAATCCGCCCATCGTACATCTCGTGAAAATGTGTGAGCAACACAAAACAAAACAACACTTAATTTTACTGTTTTTCGATGTACACTTTCGATGGTCTGATGAAAAGCCCAGTGAATGCTATTGCAAGCTCGTATCACGATAGTACGACAACGAGAACTTACCTGTACACGGTATATTTCCATCGGCTCGCCCTCTTTGATTAACGATAATAGCTCGTCCGTTGGATTCCAAAATGTCATGGGGACAACTAATAGAGAATGGATAAAATGCGAGAAAAAAGGACATTTATTCATTTCATCAAAAGGGAATCGTGCCCGGAACATACCCGTTCCATAAATTTTGGTCTCAGCACCGGAAAACTTTATTGGGACTATTACTGACCACAAAAAAGTTGGATTAATTATTCATCAACTGGCATAAGGGCAGTGTGTAAATGAATATGTACGCTGTGCACACAAAAACAGTAAACATCTGAACAAAACACGCAAAAACCGTACATTTCACAAGTTTTAAATGAAGACCAATACTTTGCACGTGACTGGGTCTCTTTCTCTAACTGGTATCAGCTGTGTTCCAATGAGTTGATTAGTGAGTTACCTATCTACATTTTGTAACAGCTGGGGTGGGGGGCACTTGCCGCTTTTTTAGGACAGAAATATTACCGCAGTTGAACTGAATCTCTGAGTTTGATTTAATCCCTGGTATGAAGATTTTTAAAGCGGTCACTCCATGAACAGATCTAAAGCAATCATCGTTTGACTGAACGTCGTGGGGCCTTCCCTCAAATGCGTATTAAACACTTTTACTTATGATAATACGGAAACGACGGTCTATTCTGTCTATCACTCCACATTTGCCACCCTCATTCTTTCCCATGTTTGAGCATCGCACGTGAATACCAAAGTGGTTGGGGGTCTAAAGAGCAATCAGAACGTCGGAAAAGGGGATTGAATATAAAAATGAAGATGGCAGCTGCTGTTACATTTACCTCTGCGTTATGCACAGCTACTCGCAATACACCTTCCCATACGGCTTTCGCTTGTCTGTCCGTAACACGCGCTTGTCTGCAGTAATAGGTCAATCAAGTTAGGTCATGTGTTGACGACAGTTATTTGTTCCACATTGTTTATCATATTCCAGATCTCGCTACTACTACACGTTTCCTACTTGACAGACGTGTCAATATTATTCACTATCTGCTGATTTATCTAACAATATTCACGATATCCGCAGTAATGGGCGTTATTCTCCAGTCGGACGTGTACACTAAGGAACTCGGAGAAAATAGCTTGAGGGTTAACTCAATGGTACAGCCCATTCTAACTTATAATGACAATGTTCTCATACTGATTGTCAAAGACTTACCACAATTCGTTTCAATGTCCTTTGGGTGAAGACCGGCCAGACGAACGCGCAGGAGCGGTGTCACCTGAGACGCGAGGAACATCCGGAGTTAAAAATAAACGAGCTCTGGCTGTGAGCATCACTGATAAAACTATAATGCCTCGAAAAATAATAATTGAAAAGATGAAAACGCTCCGCTTAAGTCGGACGAACTGTTCGCTTGAATGAGACCGACGCTGCAGAATAAACCAACATACTAAGTATCTGCAAGAGCTTCACTCTGATATAACCTCGTACGATTTTTCGACTTGAAAGAGAAATCGAACAACAGTTACATTTCACGAAGTACAATACTCCTGGGAGGAGTGGGTTATACTTTTAGCAGCAACGATTAATCACACTTCCATAGTGGGGTTTTCTGGATCCAACTAAAAGGATAATATAAATATAACAGCATATGAAGTAAGGAGAAAGTGTCCAAAAGATGAATGACTAAGCCCGAAATGTGGAGCCTGCTGCTGACTAATTATTAGTGTGGAGTGTGGATACTACTTACCGAATCAATAAGTAGTCGACTCCTTAAGGGACAATTATGGAGTCACGGAGAATGTAAACGCGTCACAGACTGAACGCAATAAGATGAAGAAAGGCATATGAACCACACGAATGAATCCTCCGATCGGATTACGGCTGTCTTCAAGGAGAGTGCACAGCCATTATACAAGTAAGCACTATTTTGTTTGATTGCTTCTGCCCACTCGGTGAACAACCTTTTTACGCGGCGAGTCCTGTGGACTAGTAACAGTAGGGGCTGAGAGCATTTATTTTTGTCAAAGTATGGATCAAATGAAGAGGTTCTGACATTGCGTTTGAAAAGCGCTGTACACAATACAGTGGGCAGGTTTACCAGGTTGGAATATATTCGGGGTCATTTGTGACCCGTTGGCTCGGGTTCGTTGCGCGGTGCAGGGACAGGGCGACGGGACGATGATTGTAGAGGTGGTTGACCCGGGCTCCTTATATATAAGCCAACCTTAGTACCGCACGCGTTTCTCTGCTAGTCAATCGTGTCCTGACAACGTTATTTGCGGCTAGTAATCCACGTACACAGCGAACCACTGTTTTTTGTCGTAGAATTACGGGTCATGTACACAAAGCCGTATACTTTTTTAAATTTTTTGGTCTTATTTTAAATAGATATCATGGTGGATTCCACTGATTCAAAAGTTCACAGGAATATTTTTTCGACATTTAAGCAACGTCGGCTACGTGCATGGGTGTAGAATGGACACTCAGTGTGAGATAAGCGATCCCACTCACATACTACGGGTCTTTCTGGTTAAGCTATTGACTCAGAGGTCATTAGGGGGTGTCCAATCAAATGATACCAATAGTTCTAGTTCTCCGGTGTAGAGCCCGTCCAATAATTCTAATTCCACTTCAAACCAGTCGAATTCCAGTTTTTATCATTAGAACTACTTTCAACAACCAAATTACAGATGAACACCATACATTGGAAGATAAATCCAGTAGAGAGTACTCTAAATCGGAGGATTAGCGGTAACATTGTTTAACGATCATGCCTGCGATGAAGGTGTTCTATGTCATGCAAATGGGCAAATGATTGTACCGGGATGTTTATACCGTCATGGCATTTGAGCATTTGCCTGTTACTTCGACTGAATTGGTTACGAAATGTATTGGACATGGGAGTTAACTGAAACGTCATACGGCAGCTTTACATCATGTCCTCAATTAACTGAGTTTGGTTTTTTCCCGGTGCTGTATCAAACACTGGGATTGTTGGCCCCGTCTAATAACCTCCAGCTTCATATGACTGCGTTGCACGCAACCCAGCGTCTACCGTGATTATCATCTGTTTGTTTTTTTCTTCTGCTCAGGTCAGCGTCGTAAACAGCCTACTCACTCCGAGCTCAGTGCGCTTGGAAATGATGGTGAAGCACTTTACAGCGCTGTTATGGGTGCTCTGGATCCGCCTGAAGCGGAAGCCGATCTCTCTGACTCACAACGTGACGCTATCCGTCAGTTCAAGGAAACTGCTCTGCGAAATGCTGTCGCTGAGGCGACTCCTACAAGGAAGGTGAGACTCTGTCGCGACACAGTTTAACGAAACGCACTATTTCTTGCATCCCATATGGCCGAATCAAGCTAACACGATAATCACTCGATTATTATTTCACGAGGAAGAAAACTCTGTCTAGATAAAGGTTAAGCGTCTCACTTTCATGATCTTCATCGTTAGCCGTACTGATTATGTCTTGAGTTACACCGTAGTATTTACCACAGTTTAACACCCTGGAGTCACAGTCTAAGAGCCGCGCATGATCATCGCTTTGGTAGAATATCGCCTATATTGTCTAACCAATGCAGCGCGTGATATTTTGACTCATGTCTGAGAATACTGGAAGGTTCTATGGGAATCCGTGAATTTCTTTTATCACGAAAAATTCTGATCCGTAACCCTTGATGGCATTAAAGCAACTGTGTGTGCTTCCTGCCCCAGGTACAGTTTGACGTTTGCAGAGTTATCAGAATTCTTTGTTCCTTTTAAATACTTCTCTTATGTTGTGATGGATATTGCAATTTATATATCCGTATTCATTTTACATAGTGCTGGTGAGTGGATCTTAAACGAAGACTTAGAATTCCTGAATCACGTGTAATACCGTAGCATTGTTTGGTTTTGACTAATTGCTGCCATTTACGTTACCATTCTCTTTAAAATGACTTCTTTCAGAGTAGCATTCGTTCTCTAGGATTTGATTCAGGTCTTGTTGTTTTCTTCCTTTTTCTTACAAAATCTGCATGTTGCACAAAATTATTGTTATCCATTTGGTGTGTAAATGACGAAGAATTTCTCAGTCAGTTTTGTATACAACTACTGTGGATACCCAGATTGTTTTAGAAAACTGATTCCACCAGTACGAGTTTTCCGGGTTCTCCTTTATATCATGAATTGACCAACCTTTCCAGTCTTTTGTGAACTATTTGTTTCATTTAACAACATTTCCCAAACGGTGTCAATAAACACAATCAATGAAGATTAATTGAGTGACTTGCATTGGGTATCCTGTCTATCCTGTACCACAGTACTGTTTACACTCTTGACCTGATGGTACCACCACTGTTTTGAGGTCGTCGTTTATGCGGAGGCCAACCATAGGGCTATAAACCTAATCCCGATAGCGTTCAAGCTTCTATCATCTGTCATTCTTCGTTGGTTGTATAACGCACGGGATGAGCGAGCTCGTGAAGAACAGGCTGAGTTTCTTGCCGGTCATGGATGCATCGGTCAAATCTTCACCCTCCGACAACTATTAGAGCACCGTTATGCTTTCCAAAGGCCAACGGACGTTGTGCTTTTAGACATTTGCGCGGCCCTCGACTCCGTCGATAGGTCTGCATTATGGCACTGTTTTGTTAAGGAATGGTGTACCTGAGAAGTATGTGTCGGTCCCCAAGGAGTTGTATCGTCATACCTCAGGTCGGGTAGGGCTTATGGCCAGCTTTCGCCACCCTTTGCAGTCTTTAATGGAGTACGACAAGGCTTCTCTATATCCCCGTTTCCTTTAAATTTTGCTATGGAGGATGTTCTACAGAACGCTTTGTCTGGTCTTCCAAATGATAGGGTTGAACTGCTCCCAGAGAACAGAGCTTTTAACTTAGAGTACGCCGATAAATCGCCTTACCGAGCGACAGTGCACAGGCAGTTCAACACTCACTGAATCGCTTGGTGATTGAAGTGTCCCAATACGGTATGTGGTTTGTGCCTTCAAAGTGCAAAGTACTTGTTCAAGACTGGCAGGAGCCTGGTGATCATTTGGGAGCAATCAGTAGTTTTAAGTACCTCGGGAGCTTGATCACAACTAGTGATGATGTTTGGCAGGAGATGACATCACGAATTGCGAGAGCGGCTTTCGCGAACCTGCGTCATCTGTGGCGTCGCCATGACATCCGGCTTTCCCTCAAGGGGAGGGTGTACAGTGCCACAGTTCGTGGTGTCCTTCTTTACGGTTGCGAGATCTGGCCTCTCCACGTTGAGGATGCTCGGCGGCTTTCTGTATTCGACCATTGGTGTCTCCGAAGCATTGCTCCTATCTGGTGGGAACATCGGGTGAGCAATGACGAAGTTGGTCGTCGTGTGTTTGGTGATAATCGCTGTACACCACCTCCGATGGCTCGGGCATATTTTGCGTATGCCTGCCCATGGTTTACCCTTTCGTGCTGTTTTTGCACGTGCTGAGCGAGGCTGGAAGAAGTGGCGTGGCGGTCAGGCTATGACTTGGCGCAGAGGCATGAAGAAGTTAGCTTCGGCTTTGACTTCGGTCGGTGCTACCCGCTTTCCTGATTGGGGCCCCAGAGATGAGGATTGCCGTTGGTCATAGACGCTCTGAACCGAATCCAGTGGCTCGAATGCTGTATGGTCTGTCTGTTGATTTCCCGTTCCCTATGAACTATTGAAGCACAGTAAAATATTACAAAAATATTGAAAAAATATTTTGCTTTATTTGTTTTACTCTTCATGGTGACTCTTTATCCCCACCCCGGCTTTGCATTTCGGTTTGTTATTGTGTTGGCACCATGCTAGTGCTGAAGCTACTATATATATATATATATATATATATATATATATATATATATATATATATATATAAAGAAGACTGCGTGCCCTTACCACACGGCAGCAGCAGACTAATTCCTTCTGCCCTCACCCGATCTTTGATAGAGAAACCGAATCGTTCAGGTGTACTATAAGAGGTTCCTTTGTTTTGTTTGGTCTTAAGTTTGCTGTCCTTGATAATCGCGATGATCTACTTCGCCTTCTTATCTTTCCTGCTTGTTCCGAACGATGTACACTGCATCACAGTGACAGTGAATAAGATGTTTATGTGCTTGAAGAGTTCGAGTTATCCGGAAGATGTTTCCGTTGTGATTTTGAGACATCACGTGAAGCCAGTCTGTTGGTCACTCTGGAGTTCTATGAATCACCGGCAGACAGGTTGCAGGACGGGGTTCGTGTTGGTGCTTTACGAAACTAAACTGATAAAAAGACTAACTCCAACGTAACTACTGTGCTTGATTGAAGCACTGTGTACGCTTTTGTAGGTGCCTGGGCCCATCCCTGATCGGTAAACTTTTGCAAACACATGATCACGTTGCAAATTGGATGTACCTCATCATGGCAAGGAAGTCGGTTCCGTTAACCCAAGGACCACGACTAAACCTGTAGCTGCCACCGTCGCATAGAGTTTACGATCGGTATTCCATTTCACCGTACTCGATGACAGACGTCAGTGAGTCAAAGTGAAAACGGCATAAACAGTGACGTGTGCGTGTAGATAAATGCGTGTACGTGTGTGAGCTGACTATAACACACCACGGTGTGATATCTTGGGCATGGTCGGGGGAACCAACTTAGTAGATCCGTGATTTAGACCAAAGCGCAGTGTACGCGAACATATTTTTGTTGATTCTTTTTCGAACTGCATAATCACTTCTATTTGTCATCAGATAGGGAGGGTTAATTACTTGACTTGTCATTCGATCGGTTAGTTCACCAATCGATGAATTTCTAAATGGACGAGGGGAGAGGGATATAATGGATGTCACCATGACCCGGGCGGACAACCCGATTGTGGTCGTGATTATAGCTGCTCGAAAATGAATCATAGAACACATGTTCGCCCAATCTATGCGTTTTGGATCTATTTGACTTGTCACCGTTCGTCGAAGACTCTAGAGCATAGCACAGCGCTAGTTACGATGAGACATATGAGTGTGAAATGGTCCAATATAAGTTAACTCAACTCAGTTGCTAATATAGGTGAAGTCGTCAGATAAGAACGGTGCAGTGTGAAAACCGGAAAGTGGTATGAAAAGTCAGAGTGTGTGGCTAGCTGATACTGGGGGTGGGTGGTCTTAGAACGTCTACCAGTACTGGTTAAGGGGTTGACGCTTGAAGAACAACACTGGTCCCTAGGTGCAGTGGAATGAAAGCACATCATGCCAGAATGAAAGTAACTAGAATGTTTCCAGCTTCCACCACGTGCAGCTCGCAGTCATTCAGGAGGTTGCTTGCGCTTGGATTCCGGAATGTCTTAAAATGTTGTTGGATGCCTTTGAACCTACCACCTTGAAGGTTCGTGAATGTCAGATAGGATTTACGATTGTATCCTCTAATTTCTACTAGGGATGTTATCTGTAACTGAACAGTCGCTTGACAGGTGGAAAATTTTAAAATCTGTTCCGTCAACAACGGTTGCCATTGTTAATTTGCTGAATACATGAAACAGTGTGGCGTTTGCAATGTTCAGTTAGTGCTTTTAAAAATCTAATACCGACTCCGTATGTTTGAGGCTGAAGAGGTAATTGTCCTGGTGGTCAAGGTGTTTAACGATCGAGTATTTTCACAAAAGGTCAAATTGTGAGCCAGATCCTAAATAGAACAGAATTATTCCACTTCATTGATGTCCCAGTTTCTGGGGTATGTGAAATCCTTTCACTAACGGGTAATCATTTGTGCTCCTGCACTTCCATTTTGAAATATCTCAGTTGGCTGGTGGGTAAGAAACTATTTGCTTACAAAAGACACCCGAAAGAAATGATCGAATGTCACAACCAGATAAAGTAATCATAAGATCGGTTGAAAAAGATAGTCCATGTGATGTAGTCTCACGGAATGACATTTACATGTCTCCAGTAACAAACTGCAATCCAGGTTCTCTTTCCTGGTGAAATGCAATACGAAATGGTATAATACAGTATTCTCATTCCACACCATTGATCCTGACGTTATTATATGTCTCGTGAGAAATTCGTGTCATGTCATACGGTTTGCATAATGGAATCATGGGATCAAAAAGTAAACTCTCATATGAAGCTGGAGGTTATTAGACGGGGCCAACAATCCCAGTGTTTGATACAGCACCGGGAAAAAACCAAACTCAGTTAATTGAGGACATGATGTAAAGCTGCCGTATGACGTTTCAGTTAACTCCCATGTCCAATACATTTCGTAACCAATTCAGTCGAAGTAACAGGCAAATGCTCAAATGCCATGACGGTATAAACATCCCGGTACAATCATTTGCCCATTTGAATGACATAGAACACCTTCATCGCAGGCATGATCGTTAAACAATGTTACCGCTAATCCTCCGATTTAGAGTACTCTCTACTGGATTTATCTTCCAATGTATGGTGTTCATCTGTAATTTGGTTGTTGAAAGTAGTTCTAATGATAAAAACTGGAATTCGACTGGTTTGAAGTGGAATTAGAATTATTGGACGGGCTCTACACCGGAGAACTAGAACTATTGGTATCATTTGATTGGACACCCCCTAATGACCTCTGAGTCAATAGCTTAACCAGAAAGACCCGTAGTATGTGAGTGGGATCGCTTATCTCACACTGAGTGTCCATTCTACACCCATGCACGTAGCCGACGTTGCTTAAATGTCGAAAAAATATTCCTGTGAACTTTTGAATCAGTGGAATCCACCATGATATCTATTTAAAATAAGACCAAAAAATTTAAAAAAGTATACGGCTTTGTGTACATGACCCGTAATTCTACGACAAAAAACAGTGGTTCGCTGTGTACGTGGATTACTAGCCGCAAATAACGTTGTCAGGACACGATTGACTAGCAGAGAAACGCGTGCGGTACTAAGGTTGGCTTATATATAAGGAGCCCGGGTCAACCACCTCTACAATCATCGTCCCGTCGCCCTGTCCCTGCACCGCGCAACGAACCCGAGCCAACGGGTCACAAATGACCCCGAATATATTCCAACCTGGTAAACCTGCCCACTGTATTGTGTACAGCGCTTTTCAAACGCAATGTCAGAACCTCTTCATTTGATCCATACTTTGACAAAAATAAATGCTCTCAGCCCCTACTGTTACTAGTCCACAGGACTCGCCGCGTAAAAAGGTTGTTCACCGAGTGGGCAGAAGCAATCAAACAAAATAGTGCTTACTTGTATAATGGCTGTGCACTCTCCTTGAAGACAGCCGTAATCCGATCGGAGGATTCATTCGTGTGGTTCATATGCCTTTCTTCATCTTATTGCGTTCAGTCTGTGACGCGTTTACATTCTCCGTGACTCCATAATTGTCCCTTAAGGAGTCGACTACTTATTGATTCGGTAAGTAGTATCCACACTCCACACTAATAATTAGTCAGCAGCAGGCTCCACATTTCGGGCTTAGTCATTCATCTTTTGGACACTTTCTCCTTACTTCATATGCTGTTATATTTATATTATCCTTTTAGTTGGATCCAGAAAACCCCACTATGGGAGTGTGATTAATCGTTGCTGCTAAAAGTATAACCCACTCCTCCCAGGAGTATTGTACTTCGTGAAATGTAACTGTTGTTCGATTTCTCTTTCAAGTCGAAAAATCGTACGAGGTTATATCAGAGTGAAGCTCTTGCAGATACTTAGTATGTTGGTTTATTCTGCAGCGTCGGTCTCATTCAAGCGAACAGTTCGTCCGACTTAAGCGGAGCGTTTTCATCTTTTCAATTATTATTTTTCGAGGCATTATAGTTTTATCAGTGATGCTCACAGCCAGAGCTCGTTTATTTTTAACTCCGGATGTTCCTCGCGTCTCAGGTGACACCGCTCCTGCGCGTTCGTCTGGCCGGTCTTCACCCAAAGGACATTGAAACGAATTGTGGTAAGTCTTTGACAATCAGTATGAGAACATTGTCATTATAAGTTAGAATGGGCTGTACCATTGAGTTAACCCTCAAGCTATTTTCTCCGAGTTCCTTAGTGTACACGTCCGACTGGAGAATAACGCCCATTACTGCGGATATCGTGAATATTGTTAGATAAATCAGCAGATAGTGAATAATATTGACACGTCTGTCAAGTAGGAAACGTGTAGTAGTAGCGAGATCTGGAATATGATAAACAATGTGGAACAAATAACTGTCGTCAACACATGACCTAACTTGATTGACCTATTACTGCAGACAAGCGCGTGTTACGGACAGACAAGCGAAAGCCGTATGGGAAGGTGTATTGCGAGTAGCTGTGCATAACGCAGAGGTAAATGTAACAGCAGCTGACATCTTCATTTTTACATTCAATCCCCTTTTCCGACGTTCTGATTGCTCTTTAGACCCCCAACCACTTTGGTATTCACGTGCGATGCTCAAACATGGGAAAGAATGAGGGTGGCAAATGTGGAGTGATAGACAGAATAGACCGTCGTTTCCGTATTATCATAAGTAAAAGTGTTTAATACGCATTTGAGGGAAGGCCCCACGACGTTCAGTCAAACGATGATTGCTTTAGATCTGTTCATGGAGTGACCGCTTTAAAAATCTTCATACCAGGGATTAAATCAAACTCAGAGATTCAGTTCAACTGCGGTAATATTTCTGTCCTAAAAAAGCGGCAAGTGCCCCCCACCCCAGCTGTTACAAAATGTAGATAGGTAACTCACTAATCAACTCATTGGAACACAGCTGATACCAGTTAGAGAAAGAGACCCAGTCACGTGCAAAGTATTGGTCTTCATTTAAAACTTGTGAAATGTACGGTTTTTGCGTGTTTTGTTCAGATGTTTACTGTTTTTGTGTGCACAGCGTACATATTCATTTACACACTGCCCTTATGCCAGTTGATGAATAATTAATCCAACTTTTTTGTGGTCAGTAATAGTCCCAATAAAGTTTTCCGGTGCTGAGACCAAAATTTATGGAACGGGTATGTTCCGGGCACGATTCCCTTTTGATGAAATGAATAAATGTCCTTTTTTCTCGCATTTTATCCATTCTCTATTAGTTGTCCCCATGACATTTTGGAATCCAACGGACGAGCTATTATCGTTAATCAAAGAGGGCGAGCCGATGGAAATATACCGTGTACAGGTAAGTTCTCGTTGTCGTACTATCGTGATACGAGCTTGCAATAGCATTCACTGGGCTTTTCATCAGACCATCGAAAGTGTACATCGAAAAACAGTAAAATTAAGTGTTGTTTTGTTTTGTGTTGCTCACACATTTTCACGAGATGTACGATGGGCGGATTTGGTGAGTCAAACGCCCAAGCCTAATGGATTATCGTGACCCTCTTGTCTCATTGTTTCCGTCCAGATATTTTCACATCACTCAATTCTAGGTTTTGGCGTGCGTAACATACCCTGAAGAACCGGTTGTTTTGACAGTTACGGTTAATTCTCGAGTGGTCTCCTGTTGGTCCACTTCATCCTTCTAGCACTCAAAATGCATCGGTTGTGGATTAGCGTCTGATGGGACTGCGATATCTTGAATCAGGATCGCAATACACGAGACACAGGATACAGTAGGAATTTTTCGAAACCAAAATGCGGTTCAGAAGTGTGCAGAATTCTTCCTTTTGACGTCCACGGTGCGTCCACACCATGTTCTGCGTTATTAACCAGTTATATTTCCTCAGTATCCCAGGCCGTAGTACAGTTCAACCAGTTAGCTTTTTCAAGGGAGGCTTTTTGAAGATTTTGGTTGGTTTGACCTTTCTGATGTGGTTGTTTTTGGTATTTGAACCTCAAGATTCATCGTTTCATGTTTACAGACGATCCTTCGAGCGAAATAGTTTTTCTGTTTTCACACTCATGCAGTAAAAGACGTGCCTAAAACTCGGAGTTGTTTCTTGATGCAATTCTTCTCCACAGGCCTCAACCACACGCACATCGGATCCGTTTGTCCCCCCTAATCCGCCACGACATGTCGGATGCATGGAGCCGGGTACTGTTCTGAGTCTTTCTGGCGGTCGCAACACCACTATCCGTCTACTGTCCTCCACCATCAAAGAAACTAAGAAAGTTGATCCCCTAGATTCGGTCGACGAAAATTTGATTTCTCAAGTTTATGAGCCTCGTTGTGCTCTCTCAGTGACCGACGTCCAACGGCTATCAGCTTCATCGGCTCAAAGTTATCGGACTCCTCGAGTTGATCAAGGTACACCTTTCCTGTACCACATTTGCATGATTACCCCACATTGAATAGAGGTACTTTGTTCTGTTCGCATCCATTTGTCACGCAGTTCACTTGTTATCACAGTTTCAGTTTGAACAGTCAATACTCATGCATTAGGCGCGTCTGTTCTGGTAACTACACTCAGCACGAACCTTACTTTGAAACCGAAACAATTAGCTGTATGTAAAAAGTAAATAGAAATTTACAGGTAATACTGTCGACTAGGGGGGATAAGTTTGCGAATACAAGAATGCCGCAGGTCGCGACACGTAGGCATATCCTCCAGTATGTTAAACTATTAATTGGTTGGATCTGTTAAACCTCAACATAGTCAGTTCCCCGGGTCAGGTTTTTTGTGCCCTTCTTCCACGTTATGAACAGGTCATACCAGTTCATCATCCAACCAGTACCTATCGTGGCAAACATTGCATGCCGAGGAATTCTATCCGAGGAGATGTACAACACATCCGAACTACGCTAGCCTGATGAGCTTTAGTGTTTCACCTAATAATATTCTGCACCTTACCTTGCTGATCTGGTATCCTCGCCGGATTCGAGCGACGCTACGAAGAAATCACTGTTCAAATACCGACGATCTTCATATATCCTCTATCCGTAGTGGTCGCATTTCTGAATCAAACATGAGAGCTGGTCTAACTGCTTCGGCGAACACCCGACCCTTGATGAATAAGCGAATGTCACATGGACGCCAAAAATGATAGGTTGACAAAAACCAAACGCGTATTTTATTTACGAGAAGACATGTCATTTGATATTTAATTTGCGGGCGAAATACGTCTGCCTAGATATCAGGAATTCTCTACCTTCCGTGGTGAAAACAGTAGCGCTGAGAACCCGGTTGGACGTGAACTCCATTCAAACTGCAAACGACTTATAAATCCGTAGGAAAACCATGCATTTTTCTTCCAGCGTTGCTGTTGTGTGCCTTTTGAATAACTTATGTTGCTAGGGCTGTTGAAGGGTCTCAAAAATGTCGGTCATGCATAGCAAAGTGCTCATCTCACACTTCAGTGGCTGTGAATCACACGTGTTTTAGTTCATGTGTTAAGCTTATCTCTTGTAATCACACACAATCTGTCGATGCATCTCATCACACCCACAATTTGCATTTTCTCGGCGATTCTCAGACTAATACATTTGCTTGTGGGGTAAATTTGTATAAGTTTGGCTTCCAAAATATAGTGTATAAACGCGGGTAACTCACTTCTTCGGCGCTTGAATGAAAAATAACGGTTTCGTTGGGTTGATGCGCCCTCGACTGGTTATTTCCTGCTGCAGTGAGGTGGCGCTATTTAACGCCTTATGCAACCCGCCAAGTTGGTTTTCCTACTCTGGGTTACCTCCTTCTCAATGTAGTTGAATGAGCTTCTGTGGTTACAGATCTTTTTTCCATGGCACAGGTGCTTCAATCTGAAACTGATAGAATGACTCTAAATACCGATATTGTCCATAACTCAAGTTGTTGGTTCCCATGCGCTACTGATCGCGGTGAGCGTATCGTTTGGGTTGTGAATGTTGCATCATCACAGTGCGCCTTGCCTAGTGATAGAATGTTTACGATCAGGAGCTTATGAGCAATTATGGAAACAGGTGAATGCATGGGCACAAGAGAATTCACTGTTCGTAGGTACGGTTACACCCCTTTTCCTCTGGAACGCCAGCCCACGCTGCAGAACTGTTCATTTTAGCAAGTTTCTTCGTCTACTAGTCTGAAAGTGATTTTCGCACGCTTATGTTTCTACGTCTTATTTGCACCTGCTCTACATAAGGGTTCTTAGAAGTGGACCTTTGTTGCACCGTCGTGACGGTGCACAGCTCCAGTTCAAACTTGGAACGGACCGCATCTTCTGGTCGTGGTCCCACAGACACTCCATCCGCTACAACCAAGACTCAAAATTGTGTGCTCGATTCAATTTATGTGACAGATGTAGACTCGGAGGTGGACGGCTGTCTGGCTGTGGTCAAACTATGGGGCGGACTTCAGGCAAGTCAAGTTCCCCGTGTACAATTGTACCGCTGCTCTGGTTCGAGGGTGCAAATTAGCAGATGCGTTTTCCGTTTCTGCACCTATTCATTTGGTATTTATCCGCTTAATTTTTTTCACAGTCATCATGCCGTCCTCTGTTCTGACAGCAGCTGCGTAAGCTCAGTGAAAGGTATCGAGGTGATTGTCAGCCTACTAATTCTCACTAAAATGCGTTTGTGTACAGTACCATTCTGTATTCCAGGTGGTACCTAGAGGTTTGTCTTTTCTTCTTCGGTCCGCGTGTAGATCAGTATGCTTTAATTTGTGGCGAAGGAAAGGCGGCGATCAATGTGATACCCGTGTTTGCAATTGTTTTTGTTCCCTAGATCACATGGAATAGACTTTTGCAGGCGAATTCCGCCCAGTAGTCTCTGATTGTGATGCTGTAAGGTTTATCATATAGTGTTTAGTTGTATAAAGTAGTTGAAGATCCACCAACCTTTGTGTTTTACCATAATTACATTACCAAGTTCACGCTTACGAGAGAGTCCTAGCTGGCAAATTCCTAATATCCAAGTTAAGCAACCAATCAGTACTAAAGTGCCGTACCAATGTTGTAAAAACGATCAGTCGTTTCCACAACTCTGGTTGTTTCGTAGACCACGGTGCATCACCTTCCATTATCGAGTTGACATCAAGAGTATAGGAAGTTTCTCGGTACTGTCAAATTATCTCTCACAGAAAACTCGACGTCATTCAGCGTCCGTTCTTTTGAACAGCTTCCTCTCTGAATCTAAATTTCAATGCATCCATCTTGTGTTTTCTTTCCTCCCCATTTCTCATACGCGAGCTGATATGTGTGTATATTGTCAATCTCCCAGGCCCAGAATTTGACTTGTTTGGTTCGCAGAGGACAACGTGTACACTTCACAGACTTGCAACTGCGTCATCGTCAGATCCAGTCAAGCACTGTTGCAACGGACAAAGAGACCGGATTACGCTCCACTCCAGTCCTGACACTTCATTACACTGTGGCAAGCAATGTTACTGCAGACAAATCCGCAAAGACAACTACACGTTGTGCAGGTTTATCCGTTTTTGTAAGGGCATTCATTATCTAGTCACTTTCGATTTTCATAAAACGTTTTGTTTCCTGGACCTTTTTGGGCTATCTTGAGGTCACTGTTCTCGGTTCATTTCGAATCCATCTATCCATAACCATCCATACTGGACATTGTTTTACCGAATGGAATCACGCCTTTACCAATCCACATTTACGATTACTTCGCGGTTCCTCGGTTATGTGTAGCCATTCCACTAGTCACCATTCTAGATTTTCTCAGAGTGAATAAGAAAATGACGTAACGAGTAGGTTTTCCCTATTATCGTCTCCAGTTTCTTGTACAGAACAAGATTTGTTGTGTTCAGTTAGAGCTTTGCTGATCGAAATGAAACAGAATGCTACACTGTCAATGGAACGCGTGTTACTACAAACTCGCCTAAACGTACGTTAGTGTCGTAATGGAGTCAACTGTGGAGGTAGTTCGCCTGAAGCTCACTCAGGTTGTATGTCCAGACGGTAATATACATATATATTACACGGACCTGGTACAGACAGCTTGTCAAAGCGACCATGGGATAGTAGGAAAACAATGTACGAAAAGAAAGAGGATAGGTTGGTTGGAAAGATTTTTTTGTGCAAGTTTTTCCACACACGGTATCTTGATTTTTATTGTTCGTAACACTTATGGTTTTCATACATGGAAGGGGAAGGATGGGGAGCCAGCACAACATTCCATACAGCATTGACGCTACTGACTCCGGTTTCGGGCCATATCCGCCGGCGTATAGAGCCAGCTGTTTTCGGTGTCATTCTTACTCCAACCTGGTAGGCGACAGGGCCCCACTGCGGCTAAACGGAAAGTCAGCTGTTTTAAACCTATCCTTATATTGAGGGTCGTCTCCCAACAAGGCGACGTCGTCAGCATAATCCAATTCAGCAACTCTGGCGCCCGGTAGAAGTTCCACACCACTGTTTGCAACACCGTTAAAGGCTTTTTGGAGCAGATCATCCATTATGAAGTTGAAGAGGAACGGGGAAATAGGGTATGCTTGGCGAACGCCCCTTGAGACGACAAAGGACTCGGATAGTTGTCCATATACCCTTACTCTGCCCGAGGTCTATCGATAGAGAGCTTTCAGGATGGAAACGTACTTCTCGGGCACTCCGTTCCTCAGCATGCAAGTCCATAGGGCAGTCCTATCGGCAGAGTCAAAGGCGGCCCTAATGTCCGGAGATGACGATAGTTGGCCTCTGATATACATGACGGTGTTCAAGCAGAAGGCGGAGAGTTGAGATTTGGTCCGTGCAACCTGCGGCCGGGACGGAACTCAGCTTGTTCTTCACGACCGTGGGGTTCGCGCGGTGGAGAAAGTCGGGGGAGGATAATGGACTCTAGGAATATTGAAGCGACAGAGATCAGGCTAATTCCCCGATGGTTAGAACACAGTGTACGGCTGCCCTTTTTAAAAATGGGCACAATCGACGATTCACCCCATGATGTAGGAACTTTTTCTTCCGTCCAAACCTTTGAGAACAGAGTTGTGTGCCTTGTAGCGCTTGAGGGTTTGTAGTTCTTTTCGAATTTCCACTTCTGTCGGAGGACTGTCTGAAATAGACCACTCGGGAAGTGTAGGAATTCCAGGTTCAGTAGAAGCAACCGGTGGCCAGCTAAACTGGGAGCGAAAGTGTTTTGCCCAGTGGTCTAGTCTATGCGACAGGTTGGTGATTGGTGTCCCATCGATTTCGTGGACTGTTTCGCTAACACCTGTTTTTCGCAGTCCAGTGGCGCGAACGAGCTGAAAGAGCTTTCTGGAGTTGCCAGAGGCAGAAGCTGCTTCCATCTCAAGGGCACGCTCTGACCACCACGTCTCAAGATCAGCACGCAAACTGTTCTTCAAATGCGAACGGAGTTCACGGCGTGCTTCGTTTTATCAGCAGAGATAAGTCGGCGGCTCTCAAGCAGTAACAAGGAGTTTGAAGAAATCCAACTTCTATGAGTATGGCGTACCGTACCACAACTGGCCAGGCCGGCATTCAGTGAGGCTTCTTTCAGTCGCTCCCAGTGTTCACTGACATCAGGTGGGGCGGTGGATTCCAGTGCCTGGGCCACCGTAGTCTGAAAAGATTCTAGCACCAGAGGGTCGTTCAGCTTGTCTCTATTTAGGCGAGCATGATTCGAGTTCTTCGAGCCCCCAAACAGCAAGCAGGTCGTAGCGCAGACTAATGCGTGATCAGAATCGAGGCAGGTTGACCAGTAAGAGGGACAATCTAACACACTGCCGCGCCAACGGTAGTTAATCGCTAAGTGATCAATTTGAGGCCATCCCTGTGTTGAAGAAGGAGGACGCCAGGTGGCGGTACGTCGTTTGGGGCTGCGAAAGTTTATGCTTGCTAGAAAAAGCTGGTGATCAACACATTGTCAGCAATCTGTCCCCATTGTCCGAACGACTGGAATTGAGACCAAACTGCCCTCCTAGGTGACGTTCACTCGCTGCCAGGCGACCGACGCGCGCGTTAAGATCTCCGGCGAAGACCACGATATCTGTAAGCGGGAGCATATGAAGCTGTTGGTAGAATTCATCTTTGTCTGTCTCCGGACTGCATCCTGTCGGGGCATAGGCGGAAATGACGAATAAGTCGCGTGTGCGATCTCGATGTCTAGTTACTCGGTAAGAACCTCTCAGCGGGACTGCACAAAGTCGTATGTTATGGCCGCTTCAGCTCTACGGCTCAGAGGAACACCAACATCAGCCTTGCGACGGCGAAGGAACGTGAAAGAGAGTGAGATGAAAGCGAATTTGTATGAGTCCATGGTTCAGTTTGCGGACGTAGTGCTGCCAGGTTGCCCAGGCTAAAGCAGGTGGTTTTCTTAGGGATTCACAACGGGAGCCTTTAGCTATCCAAAGCCTCATTCGCAAGGCAGCGGGACGGAGCGCTGGGTCCGAAACTTACGGGGAGCCGGTGACTGATCATTCAGTTCATATGCCCTTCGGATGAGGCCAAACATCCCGGGTGCCCGGTATACTATTCCGCCAAAGATACCGGTGGGCATAGTGTTGTACGCTTCATACGTCACCCGTAATTGGTTTGGAATCGGGGTTTAGCCATCTCCCCTAGACTAACCATTAGTTAGTCAACCCGGTGGAGAGCGCCGGGCATTCGCCTTCGCCCTCACACTTTTGTGTAAAAACACTTCCGCCCCGAGAGGGCAGTGTGTAGAACTTCCTGAGCAGAAGCCAATTGGTACGCGTGGTCATCTAGGAGCATTTCGAGAGGCGTTCAGGGTGAGCAGCCAACTCGGAGCTTGAGACACCCATCCGCGACCATACTGAGGCATTTTGGAGGCTCAGGCAGTAATGATTGAATCCATAAGTAGACTAGCTATAGTGATTTTTCCCTTCAAATGTGAACTTATGGTTGTATGCGGACGTCCGCTGACAGTATAGCCGTATATTGTCAGTCATTTGCGCGTAAATTGTTGAACCCTTATAGAAATTCTCGACTCCAGTCATCAGGATAGTAGTTGTTGGTTTTCTTTTCTAGCTCAATATAACCTTGTTGCTTTGCAGTATATTACTTCACTGCAGTCGTGTGTAACTGTTGCGTGATAATATTAAAATTTACGAAAACCGGACATTAAGTCAGACGTTATTTTTTCTTCGAACGACCATTCACTGATACTGTCGCGTCAATCACTATTTTTTGTTGTTCTCCCATTACTCGAGCACCACAGTAGCTTCGGTTACATTTCCTGAACAAATGTTTCATCTGTCTCTCATCATGCGACGCCAGGAGCGTCTTAATAGCCACTTAGATCGATTGACCCGATTGGCGGAGTGTCATTGGTCACTTGGGTCCGGTTCGCTGCGTACAACAACATCTATGTCAGTTCCACGTTTCTCTGCTTCTATCAATACCCCGGTGAAAATGGGATTCTCGTCGCTGGTGCACTCGCTGACCCCCCAAGATGTCACTCCGATAGCTAGACTTCGAGAAAGAATGCCATTGCGAACACCCGCGCATCCTCCTCAGTCATTGAAACAGTGTTTGGAGTGGAACACACCTGTGTTGCCATCCACGGTAAGCACAGCCTCTCTACTATTATTTTCCGATGAAATTAACATAGTTTCTGGTAATACAACCGCCAGTTGGCTGTTTCTGTTTCGTGGTTATTCTTCAAATGTTTGCAGTCTATTGGAAGATACATTTTCTACTCCCCTGTCTTCTACTTACATATCTACCATGCATGTGCACAATGACTGTTTGCTTATGAAGTATGCTGATGCAATCGTTGGTGCGTCTCATCCCTGTAGTTTAGTTCAGCCGCTCCTACAATGAAGAATCATCGAACCTTCCAGCTAGTCTCCCAGTCTTAATCTCATAATGAGCCTCACCAGGTGCTTCAAAATTTAAATATTCCTTCACAGAGGCAGTAAACATTCCGATCTAATTCCAAGCTTCATCTGTCGTAGACAGTGAGCACATTACAAGAATTTAATCTACCAAATACTTCGAGGTTATTAACGGCCACTATCCTTTCCGTTCTGACCACATCGCTGCACTGTTTTTTTTTTTATAATTAGACGTATGACCTGCTAGAGACTTCAGATTTATCGTCAGGTCCCTCGAACACCTCTCTCAGTTTTTTAGTACTCTCTGCCGTCAGCATGTCCGATGTTTTTTTCAAACATGCTAGATGATTGGTCACATCTCTTTTATACAGATCTTAATAAGTTTATCTGCGCCTCTTACAGGTCCCGTTATAAACGTTTGTTTGCTCGCAGCAACACCCACAAGTCCCCATACAGCTCCCTATCTTGGCAAACTTTTTGCAGACCCTAACTTTATTGATAACGTAACGAAAAGCAGACTGTGCTGAACGGTTTTTTATTATACCTGTGATGGATTGCTCATGTAACAGCTGAGAATTCACCTCCAAGTGTGTAAAACGTTTACTAGACTTGTTTATCTTTCTCATCAGTCTTGGTATTTTTGTGTATTGCATGTGGAAAAATATCGTCGCCGACTTAGTTCTTGTGGCTTTATTGCGTTTCTCGCAGTCCCTAACCTGACTTTGTGGATTCACGCGGCATCCGTATAGATATTGGGTTTAAATATAGCCAGTACAATGATAGTCTGCCGATCTCAGTAGTGATTATTCGTTTTCTGTGTGTATGAATTGCTAAATGTTTCTAAAAATACTGAATTTTAAAAACCACAAGATAAACAAAACAGTTGGACTTGCATACGTTCATAATTCCTCCGAACATAACAGAGTGCTTTACATTTCCAGACTCCCATTATTCCAAATATATCCACACCAGAACAGACCGTTTCCGCAACTGCCGCGTGTGAAGTGAAGAAGAACACACCCGAAGTGAGTGTGCTCAGTTTTCCGTATGCCTCACTCCGACTGCTTGAGGTTGGGCAAGAAATATTTCCCCTCGATTGAACTACACAATTAGAATGAAATGAGGTTTTATTATTCAGCTTTTTCCCCGTATCATACCTGGTTAGCTTTTTGTTCTTAGTTTTCTTTTGTTTGTTTTCTCAGCCAAAAGCAGAGCCACTTCTCAACCGAGGGCTACGTTCTACTCCGCGCACCGGTTTATCACGTCGTGGTCGACCGCGCAATAAAAATCCTACAACCGCCACCGCTCATCCAAAAGACAGAACTACAGCGCAGACGCATTCACTAATGCAATTGCCGCCACTTTCTGTCACCACTCCTGTATCCGCTGGTCCTTCAGAACTGCCATCGTCCAACCTCCAAAACCCCACTCCGTTGATCTTTGGTGAGGATCAGCTTTCGGAGACACCAAAACCAAAACGCCGGCGCATTTCGCCGGTTCTGACGTGCAAGGAACACCAAACTGATACAGATGAGAAAGAAAATCACTCCGAGCCATTCGAAATTAATTCACCGCCACAGTTCATTTTGGAGGACACTCAAGAGGTTAGTTTTTGAAAGATGGATGCGGTTTATTCCTGTTGATTTGAAGCTCCTCTAGTAACGTCCATGATCCCATTCCTTGTATATGATGATACCCGCAAAAGTGGCGCTTTATCTATCGTCAGGTGAAATGAAATGAATGAAATTGGACCCATTGATGAAACGAGGCAGATGACAGGATTGTTACATGTCTCCGTACAGGTAGTCTAAAAGCCGTTGTGCGGAGCTGGTAAATAGTTGTGTATCTTGTCTTCCTGACGTAGATTCTATGATTTCTACTACCAAGTGATTGAAGCACCAGGCTAGTAGCAACTGCCATTTCATAACGAGTTAAACAGTTAGGACTGGTCGGTGTTGTTCAACCATGTTTTTACACAGGCGAACGCAAGCACCTGAGACAATCTTTTGCCGGTGTTGTGTGGTCGTACTATTGGTCGAACTACTGACTACGTCATTACAATGGCGGCAAACTTATTGATCGGACATTCGACACCGGCTACTATCACGTACGCACATCACTGTGACATCACCCATGCCACTGACGGCTTGCTCTAACCAATCAGACTTTGGCCCTGAGCCATACGTGCGTGTTGATTCGTCGCTGCTGGTCGGCCCTACTTTACCGCACTCGATCGCATCTACTGCTTTCGCTTGCCTGTCGGTGATTCACATGCATGCTTGCTCACTTCCTCACGTGCTTACTAATTCGCTAGTAAACGGATTTGTTGTGTAGTGTTCTCCGTTAATGTCGAACACAGCGGTCGGTTGCTATTGTTGCTATCTGCTTCTGTCTGATTGTCGGTTAATGTTGGTATGCATACTATCAGTGCGGAAGTGAATTAGTTGATGATCTGTATTTCACTTTACGTTTCGAAAATCTGTCTTTCAGGACTTCATCTATACTAACCCAGTGAATTCTATTCTAGCCATGTCTACATGCAATGCTTGTTGATCTAAAAGCAATTGGCGTTGGTCGAGTGTTGTAGACGGCGATCCACGATGGTTTATCACCCGAATAGACGCGCATGAGGTCGATATAATGCCAGCAGACAGTCAAATTCTCGGCGTCACTTGGTGGTCCAAAGAAAAAATTGACCAGACTCAAAATGGCCGATCGGTCAGAAAAATTGACCTTAGAGAATAGTGAACTCAAACAGTTCCATATAAAGTGTGACCAGAGAAATAGCAGTCGGTTGCAAAACGCAGTAAACATAATAGTACGAACGGAATGTTGTGATTTGAAGTACGAAATTCGAACTCTGTCACCGCCAGTCGCGTTGCTGGTTGACAACGTCCTGGTGTCTTTCGACTCGTTATTACATCTGACTTGTTTTTATCCTATGTGGTTGATTTGCCGGATATCCCTAAATAGTTCAATTAAACTCCAAAATTATGGATTCTGCCTCTTCCATTGCACTCACGTGCATTGGTGAAAAACACCAACTGTGCTTAAAGGTCGAGTGCACGAACTTTTTGGATGAATAATAGTGGAGATGATGTGCAGCGGACTACGTATGTACAGCATGAACCGATGATAGTCTCCAGTCGATACTGATGTATTTTGTCCTCCTTTCCATAAAAATCCTCTTACGTCCATATTAAATCTATTTGAATCAATGACGATACTGTTCATTTTTCCTGTGCCACTTGGTGTATAGTCCATTTCCTTATTTTGTTCTGCTACAGTTGATATCTTCGCCGGTCTATTCGAGTTCCCGCCATCCGGCCTCTCCGCTGCGAGCTTCCAACCCAGCGGTTTGTTCTGTTTCACTTGGTCTGTCCTCCATGGAGGTGTCAACAGAAGATCTCGATGTGAGTATTGCAGACCTGGTGAAAACCCGTCGGCGCACCAGTTCACGGCCGTTCCCAACTAGTTCGACCCCAACACGGACTAAATCCAGATATTTCTCGGCTCAGGAATAGCCAGCCTGTTCTCGCCTGTTGTCTTTCCACTTTGGTCCTTGTCTGTTTGTTTTGTAAATATTCACGTTGCTATTTTCTTCACTTTGCAATACATCTTGTCTATCCTGAGATCATTCTGTCTATTGCTTAGTCATCAGTGTTCGGGATTAATTCGGAAGAAACGCCCTTCCGATCCTGTCTGATTTCAGCCTGTGCGAAATGTCACGCATAACTATGACACGATGGACGGGCTTTACGCCAATAATAGGTCAAAAACCAGAAATACCATAAACTTACTTTTCAGTCTCAAATCCTCGCTTCAGTTGGTCACCTTTAATGTCCGCGAATAAATAACCTGTTTGTTTGTTTTTATAATTAAAGCTAAACGTACCACCGGACTGGATCCTAATCAGCAGTCGTTCGGGTGCACTCCAGTTCATCGGTTCCGTATCTCAAAATAGATGACATTCAAACTTTTTTCTTTTTCATGCACTTACTCACTGACGGCAGTTCTTCTAAGAAGAAAATTGTTTGCCGGGATTTGTATCAGTCATTTTGAGTGTGATTAGCGATAGGGACTTAAACATCCGAGCTGTATGTCTGAGAGAGACAGAAAGATGGGATGGATGAGGATAATCCATTTTTTCGCTCAAGCCGATCAAACTGTCCACGACGGCTGTGTTATGTACACAAACTATTTCTGCCAAGTACGAATTTAGGCATAAGAAATGTCACCTTATTCGGTATCCTTTTCGATGGCTTTCAAATCAGGTTTCCCACGTTACCATTAGTCACCGCTGATGGAGATCGGTCGAAGATTTTGCTCGTTCTGATTCATACCTGTTTAATCTGGTCGCGAGTTAATCAGTGCGAACCGTTGTTTCCGTTTTGTCTATGGCCGCATTCACACTGAGTCCTTTGTCCCACACAGGTGTCCCTTAATGGTAACCGACGGTCTGATTTCCCGGTAGAAATTTCCGCGCAGGTACTCATACAACCAAACACATAGAACACAAACAGAAACCAGCTGTAAGACAAGAAAGCTTTTCCGGCTGCTTATTACACATGGTACTACAAAATTAACATCTTACATTGCTCCTATTGTAGGCGGAAGGTCCACTGTAGAAGTGGGTCTACTGAATTGTTTCTTGGTGTACTCAAGTCAACGGTCCAGATGGTGCCCCTGACTGCGAATCGGTGAGCCGTCTACTTCTTTGTTTAACTCACTTACACCTGGCTTATGTAAACCGGTACTTCTGATCAAACTGTAAGGGTTGCCACTTTTGTCAATAGACGTGACGTTCTCCTTGTCCTTACATTTGGCAGTCCACCACTGCTGTCGGTTACTTCTCAAACTGCAAGTCATTTGGCACCTTAGGGATTTGCGCACATCGTTGAATATGGTATCCGGGGTACGGATGTGTGAGCATCCAGCAGAGTAATTGATGTTGAAAGTATCCATCATTTTTGAGGCCTACCAGAATCGGGGTTTTGTGTGACCTTGGAAGTGAAGTGCAAGACTTCCCTGACCTGTTGCCAATGTTCACTTCAGTCAAGGACATTTGGTTGCATTAATAACCGCCGAGACAGTTGTGTCTGGAAATTGGGTCGTTTGTTGTTGTCTAGATGCAACTGTGCGAGGCGGATGACTCTAGCGTTTGTGCAACCTGAGGCGAGACGTAAACAGTAGCAAGCCCGTGCCAAGGCGTGATCTGAGTCCACAGGCGTAGACCAAAATGAAGGACAGTCTTCGATTGATCCACGCGAGCGGTGACCGATAACAAAGTGGTCAATGTGAATCCGACGTTGTGAAAGCGTAGCAGGATGCCACGAAGATCTATGCTGCTTCTGATGGCTGAAGTTCGTACTCTCCGAAACCACTTTTGGGCCAGAGCACAGCTGGGTGAAATGATCACGGTTATCAGTGCGATCGGCTGGAATATCAAATGGATCTCCTGTGTGCTATTCGGAATCTCTCAAACAGCTGACTTGGTCGTTGAAATCCCTACCAAATGCCATCACATTCGTTGAGCGTATCCTTTGAAGTAGCTGAGACTTAATCTTTGAACTCAGAGGAACTGCAGTCAGTGGTCGCATGCACAGACACGACTAACAAACATCTACATTTTAGTCTGTTGTTGTTGACTTTCACAGAACCGTCGAGTCGAACTGCACAAAAATGACTGTTGACTGGGATCCATCCTGGTAGTGCACGTGAAACTCTCGTGCCCAGATCGACTTTCACAGGAGCTTGACTACGGGCACTAGACACCTGATCACCTGACAAGCGAAGAGAGATCACAGAAGCGGGGTCTTTTACGAGCGTTTCGGAAACGCTGCAATAATCTATGTTGAAAACTTCAGTTCTTGCGTGGACGGCCTTTTGCCCTATCTGAGGTTGTGTTTGAACACTGAATGTAGCCAATTGAAGTGAATTTGTAGTCTTTAGATATGTTTTATTTATATCCTGCTCTTAACTGCTGCCTTCGTCAGAGCCGAGAAAATCCCGTGGCACTTTGCTTCGATCTCAGTTTAAAAAAGAAATCATTAGGGCCCTTAACGGGAAGAATGCTGTAGGTTTGTGGACGAATCATATTTCGCGGCCGCCCATACCACAAAAAGGGTTATTCTTTGGGACCCCTAACGGGAGCCTTTGGCTCAACAGTCTGATCCACGGAACACTGTGGCGTTAACCCAGCACGAGTATGTGACTGAATCACCCGTGAAGAAACTTGTTCTGGTCTGTCATTTGAGGTCTGATTCTTGCAGAAATTGTCTCTCATCTGTTTTTCTTTGTTACTGATCCGCTTCTCGGATTCAGTCCTTAACCATATACACCTAATAGGTCAAGTGGAACATTCTTTGGACTGAGACTGCTCAGCTTTAGCGGATGAAAACTGTCCAGTGGAGTGCGATGACTTCTCTCACCGTCGAGAGAAACCCCAGGTACTCTACTGTTATGTCCATCTAGTGGAGGAATTTTGACCAGTAAACCGTTGCTGTCCGTGTTTATTCGGTAGGGTATCCTATCCAGGAGTCCAGTGGTTAGAACCAGGTGTTGCTCAAGACCTGATTCAGAGAATGGACTTCGTCTGGCCTCTACTCATTGTCCTGCTAGGCGCGACTGCATCTGCGGCTTAAGAAAGTCATCCTGTGTAGCTGTTTGAGTCATGGAGGCACGCACGCCACCACACTACACCCAGCTGCAGTCTCGTCGTGACATCAAGCATGGAGTATGCAGGTAATAACGTGCTCTGAATTGATGGTCTAAATGAACTTCAAGCTTTCCTAATTGAAAGCAATAAGATCTTTGGGACCTTTTATGTATAAAATGCCGCTTTGGAACCGGGTTGGACTAGCATCAAACCTTTTACTAGCCCAGTTGCATACCTTTTTTGTTTCCTAAGCAGCTGCATCTCACCTGCTGTTTGGATACTGGTGACAAATGTTTTGTTTTATCGAAGTTGCATCTGGCCATAGCCTCAGGTGGCATCCGACTATCCATCAAGGATCAAATGTGAACCACAGTGGTTATTTTTACGTTTGTGGCTCAGAGATGGTAATACAGGTAGAATATCCACTCAGATTGCCACCATTTGATCATCTATATTATATCGATGTGGCTGGAAAAGTCGTATCAACATTGTTCCTTTTTGTCTTAGGGTGTTAAAAACCAGAGACTAGTCTCCTGAGTAAATACTTCATCCGAAAAGATTACGTGTCACACATGCTTCCGGATTGTCTCCATTGGTGTACATCATTCTCTAGGTAAATATCGATTGGGTCGTAGGTTAATGGAATTAGTCCGGTGATATTACGATACGATATATTTCCATTGGTCTCCAGCCTTGAAAAGTCGCGGCCTGTAAAATTGTCAGGGCGTCGCGTAAATCTCCCTGAAGCCAAGTTACTAGTAGCTGTGAACCTGTCAAGCCGAGTCAACCGATCAACGCAAAGCCACCCACGCATGTAACTGATCTGACCGAGAGAATATTGGGAACAATGATTTTGTGGTTTGTATCCGTTGTTGATCGCTGAGCTTGGCGTTTAGGTCGCAAACGTGTCATCACCAGTAAAGGTGACGTCATCAGTACGCAGGTGATGATGTTACCTGGACTGGTGATGAGACGTTTGCGACCTAAACGCTAAGCTCAGCGATCACCAAAGGATACAGAACATTGGAAAACCGGTCCAACTAGACTAGTCAAAAACTCATTCAGCCGTGCCTGTTTAGGCAACAATCCTATTGGACTGGCACGTCCCAGATTCTTCTATCCTCGTTCTAAATAGCATATCATTCCCTTACGGATAATCAGGCTTTTGGCGCGTTGTATTATCGTCTTCCGTTTTGCATTAGCAGGCTGGAGCGTGCGGATGTCGAGTGCGTAGGCGTTCATGGTGTACAAAGAATGGGTAGAGGATGAAAGAAATCAAGATGGAAAACAGAAACGATGCAACAAAATTGTTCCCATTATTGCTCAAACCACTCTCATTGGATCAGTAAGGGAATGGGTCTCCGAAAGGTCATGCTCAGACTACTACGGTTCTTATAGTTAATTGATCAAGACAAGTCATCTATTGGTCCGACCAATAAAGTGGTCTTTTAGCTGTCACGAAAAGGCTCCGTGTTTATGCGTTAGGACGTTACCGCAGGTTTCTGAACAGAAAATTCAGTAAACAAGAAGGCGGATGTTTTATAGTGGCTTTCTGAACCGAAGTTAAAGGAAACTTCTGCGGCGAAATCCTGAGGCGTTTTGCGCATAACCATGCAGAATTTTATCGCGAGTACGACTTCTTCAAGGATGTCTCTGTGTTGGCGGTAGTCTACCTATATCATACGAGAGTGGGGTAAAAACCTGATGAAATAAATGGCTCCACGTTTCAGTGCTTTTTGAGGATTCGCCAAAAAGTGGCGAAATCCCTATGGTGGAAAGTGTGGTCTGTGGGAAAGCTATGAACTTTGTTATCATTCTCGACAAACTGGACTTCAAAGTTTCCAATGATCACGGCCTCTTTCCGGAATACCCGCTATACATGTATTGGATAACAAATAAAAAAGTGTATAAAGATGAAGACGAAGCGTAAATTCGTATTTACACTTGAAAATAACCAGTAAGAGTTTCGAGTCAAACGGAAATACTCCCAAGATCTAACAAACCGATAAAATGACAAGGGAACTGCGTTTGTCGGCTTAAATTTCTGTGTCTTTACTAAGTGCATCATAATTTGTCTACTTATGAGATGTCAGGAGTGGTGTAACAGCTTAACGTCGATTTGTAGCAGTTTTAAAAAGTAATCCTTTTATCTTTACCTGGAGAATGCGATATTTCAAAGACTTAGGTGCGTAATCAAAATGCCCGCATCTCCTGACGGATCCTCTTGCCGTGCTGATGAAATGCTTTTTCATCAGGCTTTTTGTGTCCACTTTAAGTGTTATTCATGCGTACGCGGTGAACGCACGTGATCGCTTTGTCACTCCCGTTACGAGAACGAACACACCAACCTGCGCGACTGCAGGTCGCATCACGAACCGACCAATCACATCCCTGTTCGCACATTTATCGACTGTATTGATTCTGTACTTCCCCGTTGACTTGGCAGCCGGGACTCTTATGCTTATTCGCGCCTGTGTATACCACGTTCACTACAAGTGCCATTCCACTTATAACCTGCTTGCTCTAGAACAAAACACTTCTGAGAGGGGCTCACCTGATAGTTCGAACTTCATCAAGTTAGCTTGTCACTGGAATGACTGCATCTCCATTCATATCAGACTTACATCGTTTTTTTTTCTTCAAAAATATTCATGACAGATATTGCTTGAAGGGTCACCTCGTGCTAAAAATTATGCCGATCAGGTGAGGAGTAACGGTGCTTAGAGTTGCGAGTGAGTCACACGAATACCATTACCCTTGTTTCATTTCTGTGAAATGACGCCAAGAATGTAGAACTCAAGTGTTTCCGTTATTTTTTCAGTTGTTTATTTTGAAAGCTACTTTAATGTTTGCGTGGCTCTATTGCCGAGACCGCCGTGTCCTCACTGATCATCCATAAAGTAATCCTACCTTTAAGGGTGAAGGGGGAAAGAGCATTGCATTCATTTTTCTGCTCTATACTGAGTTTATATACATCGTAAAAGAAATCACAGGGAATATAAATTGGTGTAGGAACGAAATCTGCCAGATCATACATAAGTTTTGTTCAGCTCTCCTGCTTCAAGTAGTTGCACATGATTTCCAGTTATACCGAATGCATGCTGATGTGAGTTGGACTGTATTAGTTGATGCTGTGGCAGATGGTGATCTTGATTATGATGCTGTTGCAGTAATGGCAGATAAGACCATCTTTTATCTGCCGATGACTCATCATAAGCAGAGTCATAACTCGAACGATTTGTTTGATCGAACTTTGTACAACCAAACGACAGCGGTTCTTCTGCACTCATCTGACTGGACAGACCGTCGATACTGTGCGTCAAAACAGGCATACGGGGTACACTGGACAAACTGTGCAGTTTGTCTCTTTCCAACACGTCTGTCGGGAATAAGGTGTGCTCCAGTCCCGTGGTGAATAAACCAAGATCAGCCCTGTTGTTCCGAGGGGGTGACGTCGTTGAAGGGGTCGTTTTCAAACCGAGGTGTTTTATACGTATCTTCTCCTCCCGACGCCATTTGGCTCGCCGATTAGAAAACCATACTTGGATACGTGCTTCCGGAAGAAATATGCGACTAGATAACTTTTCGCGAGCGAATACATCGGGATAATGGGTCCGTTCAAACTCTAAAATTGGTTCCAAGAAGAGAAAGTTCGAAATAATAAAAATCACGTTAAGTTTTGTTCAAAATCCAGTAAGGTTCGCGCGATATGTTCATAAAAACGCTGCGTTTGTTTTTGACGTAATGGGTCAGTCTATCCAAGCAACCCTGTGAATTAACTTCTGTATTAAGCATATCTTCTGTAAGTGGTTCGGAGCATAATCAGTTATACAGCTGCCCTCTTCGCATCTGACAACCATTCCATTGTCACGCACAAACGTTTCTGCAGATTTAGCAATATCACACTAGTTTTGTTGGCAGATGATGTTCCCGGTGAACCGCTCGCATTGGTTCCCCTATTGCCTTCCTGACGATTTTGTTCATCTCATTTTTGCTATGACGTCTATCAGTAACTTTTCTCTTATCGTTGTCGCCTACTACCGAAATTCTTGAAATCAGTGAACCGTTTTTGACGGGAGTAATCCATGCACACATATTATTATGTTTAGAGCAGTATTCCAGTGAACGGTGCTTTTTATAATCTAGTACGGAAGCGGTTCTCCGCTGTCACCCGATAATTCGTTAGATTCAATTGCTTCTGTCTACTAGTATCAAGTCAAGTCAGTAGTTGGTTTATAGACACAAAAGGATGGATTTTCAGCCTTTTACACCATTTCTGTGGATACAATGCGACAAATAGATGATCGAGATATGACAACAGAACCGCGATATGCAGAAATGCGGATGAATAGTAGTTTAACTTTGAGCGTGCGGAGAAAGTAGATACATGCTTTGTAAGTTCACTGTCTAGATGGTGGGATTCAGAGAGAATTTTTGGAAGTAAAAATATCACAAATACAGAAATGTTTGTTCATGGTGGTGCCAACAGGTGTAATTCTAGGCACACCAATACATCTAGATGTGTTTTATGAATCTTATGAACAAACGAAAGTCCTTTTTTCCGCAAATCAAGAAAGATTACTGGGGAGAAGTGAAACCAGCAGGGAATAATTCAAGTGGTTACAAATTTTGAAATGCATTTATGAGATACGGATAGCATGCATAGTTTGACCGAGAGGAAGGATAACTTTCTAACTGCATAGACCACGATAGGTTGTGGATAAGTAAAACACCGAGACATTTGACCGTGAACGATGCGGAAGTATGTTAATTTTATACAGGAAAAAGAGGGAGTCTGTCAAAACTATTTGATTTGACCCCTAGGATGATGAATAAAATGATACATCATGACATTTAGATGAATTCAAATTCAAAGAACGGGAAGAGGACTAATTTACAATATCGTCTTGCATGCTTTGAACTATGGTCTGGAATGCTCAAATCCCAAACCAACGTTATCTGTGCGTATCCATGAAATAAATGAAGATAAAATTGGTAATTGTTTCACATACAAGGAAAGTAAATAAGATGAGAAGGTAACTCCGCTTAAGACATCATCATTGGCATGCAGTGGAGAAGATGTCATTCCATTGAGGGACGTAAATTCAGTCCGGTCAGTGAAATAGACACGAATCAGTCTGCATAGACTGGTCAACTCCTGATTCGGATAACAGATTGAGCAATACTGATCTATCAAGACTGCCTAAAGCATATTTATAGTCCAGGAATAACGTCCTAATCATTTTATATTTCTTGTCTAAGGTGGCCGCAATAGAGTTCACTAAGTAGGCTGTGGCATCAAGGGTGGATTGGGACGATCTACATGCTAATCTTCCGCAGCACTCCCAGCGAAATTTTCTCCAGTCTCTTGAGCATCACAGATGTTAACGCAATGGTGCGGTATGTACCAGGTTCTTTTTCGGAACAGGTTTTATCTCTGCATGTATCCAGTTGTCAGGATTCTTACCGCTTTTCAGACAATAAAGGAAATAGCTACCAAGGTACACGGCAGAGTAACTGCTTTCGCTTTCAGGACAATAGAAATAAGCCATCGGAACCTGAGGCCTTATTGATCTTCAGGGTACTCAGCTGCTTCCAAACAACGGTGGGTTTGATCCGAGGAGGCTCAGTAGTGCTGTTACAGACAGACAAGCAGATATCGTGGGGCAGCGAACCAAACCTTTTTTGAGTTCTTCGACCTCAACGCAACTAATCCCATCCCTTGGATTATTGTCACAAATCCTTTGTATCACACGCCACGTGTCCCGACAACTTGAGTTTCCTAGGATGGCGCCTATATGTAGCGTATTTAGGCGTTCGATTTCCAATTTTACCAGCTAAGTATTCCGCTTTACTTCAGACATTCGCCCGATTTTGTAGGCCTGTTCTTTCCTCCTACGTAGGAGAGGAAAATCTACCGGTGTGCATATGGATGATTTTAAGGGATAACAATTGTGAAAACATAAATTAAGATAATCAGTAAGATTCTCGTAAAATATTGTGGGATTTTGATCGTAAAACACGGCAAAATCGGTAGAGTTCCAACCGTTCGCCACTGTGCTAGATTTTCGGAAGAGCAGTTTCTTCCTTTGAAAGTTCTGCATGTATGTCTCAGTAAAGCGTACCAATTTTCCTATTTGGACAAACTTGCTGAATGCGGTGATCAGAATTGCTCAACGGCGCAATTCGTTGGATCACCAATAACCCAACTTTGTTTATGAAAGCAAAATCTAGGCATCATTTCTGGTGGGGAAATGTACTACATTTGTCAAACCAAGTGTCATAAAGAAAGGTGTGTCAAACCTGTCGAAATCTCTATCAAATATACACAGAAAGTCATCTAAATCCGAAGTGACTGAAATTCTGAGCTCATTTGCCTCTGTATCTGGGGCTAGGTAAATATTACTAGTGATTATTGATCGAAACCTACTCAGAAAACATGGCTTATATTTGATAACCTGAAAAATTAATTTTTCAGTCGAGTATTCATAAACCAACTTAATCGTTTGGCTCCATCTAGTTTTCATATAGGCAATAAATTTAACGCCGCTATTATGAAACCTCGAGCGGCTCGTAACGCGTAAAATCCATCTACTTGTATAATCTCATCCCCAATATCTTTGGTGCGGTCAAGCTTTGCAGCATAAAAACTTCAGTGTTTTCGTGCTATTTCTTTGTTGTAATTTTTACGAGATCATCTATTTACCATAACAACAAACGTAAATTGCTTGACTGTATCACAGGAATCCCAGATTTTCCAGGAGGAAATCGTTTAAGATCCACTTGCCATCCCGAATGGTGCCTTTTAATTGTCCCTTTCGGTATTTTCATGATGTCGATTGGACTTATTTCATATTTTCTTTCCGATTTCTTCGATAACAGTGGTTTGCGCGAAAACACATGGAGACTAGGAAGAAGCGCCTGTAAAACAGCGTTTAGTGTTACTTAGAGGAGTTTCGACAAAAAAATATGACGATTAAGTCCACAGGAAACAGTGCAAAACGATATTCCAGTGAACAGCGTGACCAATCTGAAAGCCCAGCACAGAAAGTTTCACTCTTCAATACTGTCAACATCACTGCCGCTACCACGGTCATCACAGACACGAGTACTGAAATAGTATCGCTTCATTGAACAGCCAACGATTACTATGATTGTGAAAAAGCCGCAACAAAAAAGTGTATTTATTTATGCATTTGCACATTACTTTGAACAACCAAACAATTATGCGGTCATCTAGGAGCCAGTAAGATCAGAATCTAGCAGAGTGCCTGGTGCAAACATGTGAGTGTGCTTTAGGCTTTTTCAAGGGGACTTCATCTTACATCATCGAACCATTACACAATACGTCTTCTTGCCCTTCGAACCCTCACTGATGGTTCTATCACCAGCATACTACTCCTGGTAATAATCAGTACCACAATTCATATAACATTCGCATTGAACAGATCACTGTTTCGAACAGCGGCTCCGATATTTCGAGCATTGTGTCGATCATGCTACGCACCGTAACAAAAATAACTTGTGGTGAATGCGATCCGTTGTATTGCATGCGATGCCCTGAAAATCATATACTAACCACTCCTAAGAAAAATAGCACATGGTATTTCTAACTGGTGTGTCTTTGTCACAATCCGTGAATATAGTTCATGTAGATATTGTGTGATCCTCTGTAACTCAGTAGTGAATCACTTTCCAGTGAAACAAAGAACGCTGTATTTCGTCATTTGAAAGTCCATTTTGTTTATCCAGTTAAATAAGGATGATACGAGCCCGTAGTGGAATTTCATCGTGCTTAGAAAACGAGCATAAATAAAACTTGTTTGTGAATTTAAATTGTACGCAAGAAGTTCCGCAAATGACAGAGTCACATTTTTCTAAACTTGGATTCATACAATGCTTTATTTTTTCGCTATTCACTCATCCACATTTCTCTTCTACTCGAAAGTGTTATAACTCAGTGAAAAAAGGTAACAATCTAGCTGACTCACCACGTTCAAGTTCCTCGAGTTGATCATTTGTGAAGCTGGTTCTACTCCTCTGCTGTTTACGCTTTGATGAAGAAGATCGACTTTCTGGCCGACTGAAATCGCCGGCCACCGGTGACAATTCCAAATCACTAGTTACCGAGAGCGGTCGATCATTACTGACCGAATTTGGACTGAACGATTCACAGTAGGCTACACACGATGATCCAGTCAGTCCGCTTTTCTCATGTTCATCGGGTTTCTTGTGTTTCTTACTGTTAAGTTTGACCAGTTGTTCTAAATCCGTCGCATTCTTTTGAGCAGTTGAATAAACGCGGTTGCTATTTGTTTGTCTTTCTGATCCTGATTCACCTGTTATTTCGGTAATATTTATCAGTGACTCTTTACCGTGTTGCTGATCAGTGCATGAAAACTGATTAGCATCAGGGCCGTACGTTTTCGACGGACCACTGCTGTTTGTATTCTCCAGCTCCAGCATCCTCCGATTCAGCTTTTCCAACTCCAAACATCTTGGTTCTTGATAAATCCATTGGTTATCTGTATATTTAAAGTTAGAGGAAACCGAAATCAAATAGTGCACAACCGAAATAGAAGTAATCAGTAGCTACGATTATGAAAATACTCCTGGTAGGCCGCAGCAACGATGCTGGTGAAACTGTTATGCTGGGGTAATTCCAAATAATTCAAAAGTTACTACCTGTTATTTGACAGTAGTTGAATTCAGGATGCGAACGACTGTGTGTCCCAAGGAGCACGGTGTACTTGATATGAAAATATGCGCATTATTTGGCAGTTAATTGTACTTACCTTTTGCACTATTGGATGGTTGTTCTCCTTGAGGTAGGTTTTGCCCATAATGTGAATCGATATCGGTGGTACCATGCTTGTTTTTCTCATTTACTAGACGTCCAGTTTGCGTTTGGGAAGAAAGCTCTTGCAATGCCATGATCCCGATCTCATTTGCAAACATTGACTTCGCATCTTTTAAACTAGTGTGATTATACGGATTCAGATCTCCAGTATCGGTAGAGCCAAGGTGGATAGATAGTCTGTTGTGGACGCCAATGGGTGATCCAATTAGGTCGTGTGTAAATAGTGGATTTAAGTTCGTTTGCTCAGCTAGGGAAACTTTCCTAACAGATTCGTATTCAGTATGATCACGATGATTGTCCATTTCACCATGTCTGGCTGAACTTGAACTGCCATGACATTGGTTTTCTTCATCTTCTTCCCGTCTAAGATGATGTTCTGTTTGAGTGTGCCATGTGAAATTCACTCCACCGGACGATTTATGTCTCGTTATTTCATTTGGGCCAACTGGTGAACGTGTTTGCATTGAATGTTCCGTTGTTCTGCGGGGTGGCTGTTCATAATCTGTTCTGCAACACGGTTCATTGGAATCCCTAGTGAAACGGAGTGTTTCCGTATCATCGCTGCTTCTGTCTAAGGCCATCGCACCCAGTTTGGATAAGGATGTCAAGTCGTTCACTTGACTCACATCCTTATGTGGCAGGCTAGTATCCGATGCAAAGGATGACCCTTTCCAACCTGAACTAAATCGATACGGATTCCAGTACGGAAAGTGTGATGAGAGAGGAAAGTCGGTAGAAAAGTGATCACTTTTTGGGGCCGTACTCTGACATTGTTGTTGTCCGGCGGCAGACGCCGCAGCTGCCGAATACCAAGCTTGAGCCCACGAAGCTTGGGCCCAAGAGGCCTGTGCTGAAGCACGACCAGACATAAGCAGGTCACTAAATTTATCGTAAGGTAAACGGCCGGATGCATCCATTGGTTCTGTATTTGTTTGGCATGTGTTGTGTGCATCATCTGCCCGATCAATTGACCGTAAAACGTTTTGCTCCATTGACGTGGGTTCCAAACTTGTGTGAATTGTTGGCGTTGGTGGTAAATAATTCATCGACTGATTGCCCTGTCCGTTGTCACAGGACCAGGTGGAATGTACCCCGGAAGTCAAGAGTAGGCGTGGATCGGTGCCCATGTTTTGTGTGTAGGGGAAAGGTCCTACACCGAAGCTAGCGGTATGTCGTTCTGCATTCGCTGGTTGAATTGAAGGTTGGTGCCGCCCTGGTGTCTGTTGTTGTTGGTATGGCGGACGGTGTTGGGTATTACCCAGTGTTTGACGGGCTTGAGGATAGTAAAGTGGATTGATAGAATTTGAGGGAGAGAAAAATCGACCGGATGAATTGGAATATGAACCGAAATTCAGCGCTGGTGAAGCTGAAGGTCTTGGAAATCCGGTTAAGTTATATTTCATGTGGATCAGATTTGTGGTCATCTGATGCTGTGTACTTGGGCTCAGACCGAGGCCCACATGAGCGTTTGCATTTCGTTGCACGTGAACCGCTTGGGCAGCCACAGCTGCAGCTGCAACGGCAGCGGCTGCAGCAGCTGAGGACAACTTGCGCTGGGATTCGTTGGACAAATTGCGTAATACCCGGTTGATGGAAGAAACCTAAACGGAAGAGGATACGAAGACCGATGCCGCTTTAACATAAATTCTCTTTACATGTGAAGAGTTCATGCACAAACACATTCCCTCTGAAGGTAGATTTTGACTGCGTTGTTCCATTTGTAACATTAGTATTTTTCACTATTCATTACAATAGAGCAGTAAAACACAACAGAAACCATTAGTAAAACCGCTTTAAAAACTGCAGGGTAACCGCCGAAAAGCATCGGTTGGGTTCTAAGGAAAAATTCGCAAAATACTGAGACCTCGACTCCTCCAGGGTCAAACTTGTCGGGTACACACGGACTTAATGACGTTGACGATAGGATTTTATATGGGCGACCACACGTTATTCAACTTCGTATTATGGCCAATACTAGTTTAGAATATACGGTCGCCAACATCGTACTGTAAATTTCAACCAGATATCGGGTCTTAGAACCAGCCCTCGTGTGAATAGTCACTCTGTTTCACACGAAAACTCCGACACTATTTGTCCAACTTAATAATGGGATAGAGATTTTCACGGAACAAAGGAAGTTGATACTGCATGATGAATCAAGTTTTATATGAATCAAATTCCCGTTGGTTTTTTTACTCCATTTTCCTATTTGACCATAGATTGATTACTTAGAGATTGACATAAACTCCTTTTAAAATATCTAGAACTAACCGAAAAGACGAAGCATTCGTGAACTAGTTTGAAACTATACCAAAATAACCAAATTCGGTTGAACAGCACACACACACACACACACACACACACACACACACACAAACTAGGCCCGGGTTACTAGAATCTAAAGTCTCAGGTTTTTCGGTTTCTATCCGGTTATTGATTATGCTCCCGTGGATTCGCATTGACTGTGCTGCGCCACACTCTTATCGTTTTCCAGTTTATGGTTCCTTATAGTGAATCTGTTCATCGTGTCAAACTGTGCGTGGAATCAAACTGAACTTAATTTTAGGAGTTTTATTTGTTTTACTCCGTTGTATATTTCTCATTTGTCCATAAGATTGAGGATTTCCGATTTTCTCCTATACTAATTCCAATTGGTAAGATATGAATATCGGAAAAGTTCACAAACAATGCTCTCGTAATCTTCTGGGTGTTTCTGTTTTACCGAGTAATTTATTGGTGCTATACGAGACCGGCGCGTAGTTAGTTATTGTACTGGATTATCCAAAGACAGTGGCGATAGTGGTTTTACCCTACGTTTATTCCTCTTAAGGAAAGATGAACCCACCATACACGTTATGCAGTACTACGGTTAAACGTGCATACATACAGATAAATGCTGAGCTATTCACCTGTATCAAAGTACCTGTGAAATTTAAGGTGCTAGTTCATGCAGTGGTACGTCTTTCAGGAACGTGCTGAAACTGGCGCGTGCTCATATGCTTCGTTAACGTGCAAAAGCCAAAAACTACATCCTTGATTGTATGAATAAATTATCGATAATGCAAACGAGTAACGCACTTTCACTTGTTTTTTCTAACTGTGGATCTTAATAATGAAACGAACTCGTTCTGAAACCCATCTACAGTAGAAATATTGTCCGAACTGACGTTTTTTCTCCAAGTAACCAAACTCCCTAAGTGGCTTCAATTTGCCTTCCATTGTGTGGGCTTGCATCTGGTGGAGAGTGTCGGTACTTCAATGTTCAAGCATGAGTGCTATTACGTGCAGTACTGGTATGAGGTTACAGCTAAAAGATAGATGTAGTGTGACTGCAAAACTCGTTTATCAGAAAAGCGAACAATCAAGCACGTCTACGAAAGGGCCGGGCAAGCACGTTAGGGCGTCAGTAGAGTCAGTTGACTGTAGATCGGTACGCATACGAAGCAAACATTCGTGGATGATGCCGCAGAGATCAGGAAAAATTCAAGCTGACAGAACGTCTTGAGAGAGGTAATCCAGTTTGGCTTAAAATTCCATACGCATTCTACAATTAAGCCGGTGACAGCCAGCTCGGACACCCTGAATGACTAACGTGATCCTCACAACTACACAACTAAACTATTAGATCCATTTAATTCCCGTATAGGATCCAGTGGATGTGCACTACGGATGATTCGAGACAGATCACATGGAGTAACTATTCAATGATAATTTGAGTGTTGAAATGAGAAAATTATGCATCCTAAAATTGCTATTTGTTTGATCAGTTGATTAAAATAACCTGTGGAACGAAGAATCATGCATCATAACCTTTTTGCTCAGTTGTGTGCAGTACTCTCCTAACGAAGTTTTTTTGATAGCCATAGAAAGCAACTTACACTGGGGATGTTATCTGGTGTACAAACCCCTTCCTGGAGCAATCGATCACGTATTTCCCATGCAAAAATTGACGGACACTCGCGTTTGTATACGTCGATTTTAGCCACCACACTACTTGTGGCAACCCGGGGTTTACTTCCACCAATCGCCTTTGGTCGAATAGAGCCGGTTTCATAATATCGGCAGAGAATTTTAGAAACACATCCATTCGATACTTGAAGTATACGGGAGATATCGCACGGTCGAGCTCCCGAATGAGCCAGTTCGATTATGCGTTGACGAGTACTGTCCGGTAGCGGGCGACCGTTGACAAACATGCCCCCCAATTGGTTTACACCAGAGTGCCCTAGGATGAAAATTGAGGTGATGATAATAAGGCGAAGCCTGTCTAGTTGTACGCACGTTCGACTCCACTGGAACAGGTAGAAAAGTTCATATGTGATAAAAATGAAACCGGGAGGTTAGTCATAAAACTTCAATCTAAAAGACGATTCCGATATCAGTTCTGTAACCTATGCGATCGGGATTTTTATTTACTATTTGACTTGACAAAATAGTTATTGAAGGTGGTTTTCCTGTCTCGATCTGCGAGTGAGGCACCAAAGTACATTCACTAACTCAATCAATCAATCAATCAATCAATCGTTCACTCACTCAGTCATTCGCCTGTTCTTTCGTGATGGACTATCTCTTCAAGGAAACAGTGTTCAAAACAAACAGTGCGTATCACAATGATCGTATAGGCTTATATCACTTGAGAAAATTATCATTTTGCTGACACTGTCGGCAATCTCATTCGGCATGGATACTTGCTGTAATGAGTAATGGTTGTTACATCAGTATACCCTCAAGCAAGCCGATAATTATCGAAGAACGTGCCTGTTGGGCACAAGTAAATATGATGATGTGCACGTGTGCAATTACATGTGCATATGTGTGCGTGTGGGTGTGTGTATATATCCTCTGCTCAGACAAATGACTTAGGGCATGTGGACAGGCGATAAAAACAGTTTAAAGCAGCCAAATATCACAACTAAAAACAGTGAAAATTCATCAGCTGAATGAAACTTGCACAAGTTTAGGTGTTCTGGTATCATACAGCATGCTAGTCAGTGATACAGTTATCAGATATCCAAAAGTACGGTTGGTTATCGCACGAGATCGCGAATTCCGGTTAAAATACGAACATTTTATTAATTGCTCGTGAACAATAACTGTATCTAAAGCACTGATGTTGTACTGATTACGATAATCCAATATTCAGTTCGCATCGCTCATTCCTTTCGCTATCTGGCGGAGAAAATCACCAAAAAACGTAACAACACGTTGTCTGGACAGTGTCGGTGCTGACCTTGATCAAGCGTACCTCGTCTGAGTTTTCGTTTGCCACGATCCTCGCCCAAATCATTGCTGTCACTCAGTGAACCCATGCTGCACAGAATAGCACAAAACACGAACAAGAAAAAATACATGTATATTAGAGACAGTCTATTATGACTGATTGTTCAGCTTCATTGAAACATACTCTGACACATGCACACACTGCATTATTTTGAAACAGTGGATCCCCTTTTTCAGTTAATAAGAACGAGAGGAAAACAAACATTTCGAGGTGCAAGCATTGCACTCAATCTTCTCGGTCACCAACGCAAAACAATTCGATTCATATCTGACACCTTACATGAGGTAAAGAAGGAGAACTTTCTTGGAGAATATTTGTCACGGAATGCACATCGGCCATTTTTTCGTGAACCTGTGCTAATTAGTTCAGAAAATCCTCTCTCGGAACACAGAAGTAGTTATTAAAAACTATCTGTTTTCCTCAGCATTAAATTCACAATCCCACACGAATAACTGACTTATCCGTGGTAAATATTTTCTCCAAGTCCTTTGTTGTTTATCTTACGTAGAGTACGTATCATATACACACTGCGATGAAATGCTTCCATGCCGCAATCTTTATTCTCCCTCCATTCTTAGTAAATGTAGCGTTGCCAAACAAAACTATTAGTGGTTCATGATCAGTATTTTACGATCTGCTCCTGTAACGGAAACTAATCTATTCAAGACTTTGTTGCAACCAACCAAGTGGAAAAATCATAAAAATAATTAATCCATCACGAGTTTGACTATTCTGAGCAGATGTCTTTTCGGATTACGCGTACAAAAGGCTTGGTGATCACGGCCTAGTAACGATGGGAATGCTCAAAGATAGGCTCTAAGCAAAAGTGAGTTGTAGTAGGACGATCAGCTGTTCTTCAAAACCTCGAATCTGTTTGTTTAATTCACCGGTTTTCGTCAATGTCCCCACTATTCGTTTGGTATGTGAATGTGTCAAACCACAATTGAGTATGCTGAGCGAAAATGGAGTTCATTCTGTCGAATCACGAAAAAGTCTTCAGCCTTTTTATAATGAGCAGATAATGAATTACATTGTTTGTATAAACTTTGTTTTCTTGTTGCTTTCTTTGAATGGGTTAAAAACTTACGTTTTCTTGCAAATGTTTCCTATAGGCTAAAAATGGTGAACTTTCCTAGGGGAGAACATCCAGGTCGAGTGGGCAGATTACCCTAGAAGTGATTATGGCTGTGTCGAATTCCAACCGCTGAAGATAAAACCCTGAATCTAACAATTCATAAATTGCGGATTTTATGTTCTCCTGGGCTATCGCCGTTTGAACTCTTTGTACTCTCTGTTTGGCCAGTTTTTCGATCCTATAATTTCTATTACTTTTAAGAGCGGTACTGAACTGAGGATGTGAAAGAAAAAGGATTTCACAAATTCTGAATTTCACTGTTAAATGTAGACACCATGGTTGAAACGTTTTTGATGATGAGCAAAATAATACCTGTGATGGTGGGGTTCTCAAGCTTGGTAACTGAATGTGTAACAAGTTGTCAACCTTTGCCTGTTTATATACGTTAGTACTCGAAAACCCCTGTTGTCCATATGAAAGAACAATGAAGCTGTCGAGTTATTGGCAATAACCAATTTTGGCACCGTCAAACTATGTGTCTACACAGTACACGATGCTGTTCCTGGCTCACAAAACTGACTCGTTTGAAAATCTAAGATGACAGATATCAAATGAATAGAGAGTGGTCAGTTACGTGCTATCTGTATAAGACGATACTCAATAAAATTGTCACCGTATAATTTTAACTTGATAATACATGCGAATACCCGTGTAACACAATATCAAACCTCCCTAAGGTCGTCTCAGTGATTAGCATAACACCTTGCAACAACCTGTTGCAAAAAGTGTTTGTATCAGAAGCTATTATGAATCGTAATTATTTGTCTGACGTTCCAGTTGGGCGATAAAAATAGATTCGTAAAAATTAGTTGACAGTTTAACAACAGTTTTCTAAGCGTAGATCATCTTCCCAATGGTAACGGCCAGGTAGGTTATTATAAGTACATATCTGCTAAGAATATTTCGTGACACATGAAGAATTCCACAGAATAAGTAAACTAAGTACTTGCGAGCAGTATGCAAGAAGTAGGTAATATATAAAAGATAATCATTGCCAAACACATTACATTTACTGATTGGGGGGAAGGGCGGAGGTTGATAATTCTCATCACACGGGGACCTATGGAGTCCGCTGAGTGAATTCTCAAAAGTTATTAAAGCCATCCATATTAGAAAATGAAAGCAAGCTATCTAGCTACGCTGGCATCTCGAGTATAGTACATACGGATGAACTGAACAAATATGTCATCCGCTCTTAATTACAACCAAATTTTCAGTAGTTTTCAATTCCGTTTCATTTCACAATAAATACCCTCACATTCCTTGATATTCTGTGGAAGCTGGAGCTGCTGGAAAACGTTCCCTGTTACCAGGGTCCTTTATCGATCTACTCAGTAATCACTGCCATAATAATAATGATAATGATAATTGATATTGTTAATATTATTAGTATTATTGTTATCGTTCGAATTATCATCACCAACATCAATGTTATCACCAAGAGTGGAGCATAGCCTAACACTACCTTGTTTCGAGATTGCCATTTTTTGTTGATCAGATCTTAGATAGTTCAGTCTTGTCACCGGCAACTATCAGTGATCCAACCTTGAGGAGATGACTAATTGCAGGGTAGAATGATGTGTATTATATCCCTATTGGACAGATACGTAACTATTGATAAAGGCGTGAAACTAATTAGCACGAGTGATTCTTTTCATCCATGCGAATGATGCGTAATTTACGCGGAGTCAATCAAGTGTAGTCGCGTGTCTCGTACAGATAGAGGAAAATGTGAATGATGGGTGTGAGATTAAAGAGAAAAAGCAGAGTCAACTCACGTGCTGATTTGCACGCACTGCAGGTTGACCCGTTACAAGCGGCACGGAATAGGTTGCGGTCGACTGAGTCCAGCGGGATACGACAGTAGACAAGGATCACTTTTTTGTTGACCAGATCCTGTGTTGACCCGAAGAGAAAGCGCATACAATGAGCCTCACAGCCCCACCTTGCTTCTGACCTTTTGAGGCGGAAACGGATTCGATATGTACTTCGGACAAATCTGGGATCCAGTGGACTTTGGAAAACTGATCTGCACTGTGAATTGTCTGTGTAGGATATTGGGCCACCGGTTTGAGAAGTGTTCAGTCGGAACACCAATGCGTTCAGGCAGCAACGAAGTCAGGTTCAACTGAGCTCGCCCGAGCAATGAAGCGATCAAACGAGGTGAGTAGCAGATACGAGTGTGAGTCGAACTGTCCGTTTGCTTGTCTGTCTTTTTGTGTGGACTTTTGCACGCACTCAGCCGTGCACGACTGCTTCTCCGTGCGTGCTGAGAACACGAGGGATAAATCGTCAGCAGGAAGAAGTTCTAGTGCAAGCTCTGACAAAAATAAAGCTGATTCACCGTGGCAATCGCTTGAAAAATTCGTTCCCGAATAAGCGAATCAGTTGGATCGTTCGAGCGACCCAATTGCTCAGCCGCGCGAGAGACTAAAGTTGGCGAAGTGAACTGAAGCGGTGTCCAAGTCAAGTCTTCCACGGGTGAGAGGTGTCCTCGAACGAACCGAAAATGGGAAGATTGAAAGATAGGCAACCGATCGAATCGGCTTCGATTCCGTTCCTCTATACACGTTTGCCCGGTATCGCCAAGTCACGGGTGGGGAGAGAGTTGATAAGATATCGTGGAATCCAAGGTTCGACTCCTCACTTTTAGCACACCCCCACTAAAATCCCTTTCTTCTCTCTCTTCTCACCAACTTTCACGCTCACTGGCCCACTCACTCATTCTCCAGCTCACTCATTCTCTCCATCCTATTGGTCAATGGGATTTTCCTTCCATCCACATGCCTCATTTGCCTTCGCCTGATTGGTTCTGCCGCAACAGTGATGCGGTTTCCTCACCCAACTCATCTCAAACTATCCAAAAAGGGAAAATAACGGTGACCTGAGTATAAAAAATCTATAACACATTATACACGATAAATTGTGTTTCTCATTATGCTTATCTGTTATTAATTACTGAGAGGATGAATTTTTATGCATTGGATGGGTAAAGACAATAAAAAGCTTTAGTAAATTCGTGGAGATTGTCAAACAGATGAAACGTGAGAAACGAGAATTTGTTTTACTATGAAAAACCAGTAAATGAAAATACAAAATGAATAGCTTTTTATTTTCATTCACAATGTGATTTTTACTACTTATCGTAATCTTTACTGACTTCGGAGTAAACAAGCATAAATGTCGGCTACTCGTTTGCTGAGCATTACTTGACAAATATCCTGCAATCCACAAATGGGAGTAAACTTTAGTATATACTGACCAACAGTTATGCCTGACAACTGAGCCTTAAAAGATACAAAATCGTTCATAGTACTCTCGTGTTATTTCCCAAATTGATTCCTGAATCTTCCATCGAAATAGAGTTTGCCAAGGATCAAAGCCCATCTGGTTGGGATCACAAATGCCCATATCGGAGCATGGGAGGAAATTTGAAAGTACTTGAAAAAATCACAGTTGACACTTACACGCTGTCTCTAATATTTCGAACCAAGTTGAGTAACTTTTGCGACTTGTATTTTTCTTCTGTGTTGATATTTTCAATAAAGGGGACCCAGTAATTTAAATTTCTGAAACAGTGCATCTGTCAAACTACGGAAGTCTATTTGGATAAAGAATCAGTATAAAACGACGTGACGTGATAGTGTGACAGACAATCCATCGACTGCTCCGTTTACTTCAGGCTTCGTTCTGTTTTGGAAAGGATTCCCGCGAGGAGTAGGTTTTTTTCTCGAAATCAGGATGAATTGTCTGATTTTCCTGGGGTGATTATGAAAGTATTCGGTAGCATATTTTCAAGCTGCATTTTCAGTCAACGACAGTGCTGATTATCCCACGATATTCTTTCATCAGACTACATGATTATATATATATATATATATATATATATATATATATATATATATATATATATATGGCAGTGGTGAACTGTAAGTAAAGTCATTCTGTGTGACACTGTGCGCAGAACATTTATGGCAGACGTATTATCTGAACTTCCACGGTGAAGAGCCACCCCGTACACGCCATGTTACTACCGGCATGCCTTTTCTACACAAATGCAAACTTCACACTTCCAATTCATCATGCTGATGTCTCTAGTTGAGTCAGCATTTCTGATAGCCTCCTGAATTAAGTGACCATAAAAATGACTGGACCTGAACTGCTTTTCTTCTCCCAAATTTTGTCTACTTCTTCACGTATTGAGACTTTGCCGTAGAATGTTATTTGCACTGATTTTTGATTAAGATGGCATCGTTTTACTGATTACTTATTACAGAATGAAACCTAACCTACCTTCATTGATTTTAATGCCTTTTGTTCACACAATTTGCCTCGCTGTTCAATGAGTTTTTTGTTTGACGACAACAGTTGAAATTTCAACCAACTTTTGGTATTAGTAACTCACGTTGGTTTTACAGCACATGAGGGGGAGGGTGAGAAGAATGCATTAATGGGCCAACTGTGAATTGGGGAGAGGGGCGGCGGAGATAGTTACGGACACGATTGAAGGTATTCTGTTAGACTGAGTCTGGGTAGATAGTCGCTCATGTACAACCAGACGTCAAAGTCCAGTTGCTTTTCGGGCACAGAAAACCACTAGCTGCATAATGCAGCATGATTAACTATAATCCTGAAGGTGACACATGAGAAAATTCAGGAAGTGCACGGAACCTTGTTTCAATAGCAGCATAGCTCCACCGATGTGGTCAGCTAATGAAGGAAATAAACGCATTCAATTTTGCTCAAGCCCCGTATTGTGGCCGTCTACTACGGAACCTAACTGATTTCGTACACCGCGGATCATCTTCATTCACAGGGGATTAAATCCAGCACTTAACATCGTCTCGAGCAAAAATAATCATACTGAAATCGAATATTGAGGATTATGTTCATAACGACTTATTTTCTGATTCGAACAAACCACTGCAACCAACAGGAGCGGATGGCTAATTGTCAGTTTATTTTTATCGATAGTAGGAGATTAGTTTTTACATAACATGAGGTTCATCACACAGTCTCAACGTTCAAGCCGTTGAAAACCATGCAACCACTGTACAACAGTTTCATCCTTTTCAGAAATCATCAGTAGTGCATATCTAAAGAGCCTAAACTGGGACTCGAGCCCCCCTGGTGAAAGATTGAGAATCGAGCAACTAAAACACAAGGCAATCCGGGCTAGTTCTCAATGGTTTGTTGAACTTAAACACTACATGATATGGTGCCCTTAAACTCCGAGTATAGGTACCACGACTGCTGGTGATATTTTATCAAGTTGTACATTCCACCAGTTGAGGATGTTCTCCTTCCGCAACAATTAAACTAAAACATAGGACGAAAAGTTTCCAGTCCATCGCATATACAGATTTATTTGCTTAAAGGTAGTCGCTCGTTGACTTGTTCTCTTGAAGTACTACTTTAAACCACTCACATGTTGTACATTGATTGCAGATCCTTGACAAAACTAGTCTGACCTTCAGCCATTTCATCTTCTTTCCTTTAAACAGAAAGTTGCACAGGAAATCAGTGTTTCTCACTACGTGCGTCAGTGTAAAACGATAGGTGGAAATATATTTGTAAACAGTTCACTCTAGCTAACAGGCAAATCTGTTTGACTGACTTGAGGAATAAAAAGTGCTTGGAAATTCCGAAATATATTCGTCAACTTAGAACCATCACTTCCATTTTGCTTCTGTCCGTAGTCTTTAGTGCTGGTGTTGTTCTCGGCTCAAGATGGGAGCTTCATTAAACCTCTATGAAGTGGGTTTGGCTCACTGCTGATATCACGTTGGAGGACGATGAAGACTATGGGATTTAGACTTCAATATGAACTACCAGGGACTTATCGCCCTCCGAAATACATTGTAAGATAATGTATAAATCGACCAATTCCTAACGGGACATTATTTTCAAATGCAACTGCCTTCCGGGGGCGGGTGCAACTAAGTACTAACTTCATCTTCATTGCGTAAATTTGTTAACATGGGGATGAATAAACGACCAGTCAGACTGAACTAAAATTTGTGGATGAACTTCGTACTTCATACTGAACTTCTCTGTGATCATCTTCGTCTTTGCTAAATTCATTTTCTGTCAGTCGTAGAGAATCATTCAATCCACAAGGGAACACGGCAACTCAAAATCATGAAGATTGTTATCTTGCGGCATCAATCAACTAGATAGCTTTGCGAAATGACCGACTGCACACTTGACCATTCCTTTCCATTAATCTAACTCCGAGGATGACCTCGTAATGCGGAATTTCTAATTCCATTGAGAAGACAGTTGTTCACTTCGGACATGTTTTCATGCAAACGGATCAGGCTGAGATTCTTTTCGCCCGGTTACTCATGCGATTTGCTTTCTGCGTACTAGCTATGTTCCCTGAAATCAAAACATCTTTTTCAATCAACAACCCTTTGTCATCAAACTAGCGAATGTCAGAAGAAACCCGACGGTTTGTATGACTGTCTGGACTGATTGAAAAGTCTTCGGGATTTTGGATGTCCTAACTTTTAAGCTCCTATGATTCAAAGCCGAGAGGTAACTGAGAATGATTTTGCATAGAATTTAAATCCCGTTCAGGATTACCAGCATTATACATTTTCAGTCGGAAACCATAGTTAAATGCGGAATGTAGTTCTTTGGAAACTGTGCATGCTAGATGGACAGGTTTAAAAAATGCCGAGGGGTTGACATTACAGGTTAAACGAAACTGAACAAAACAACTAATTACGATAATGGGCACTCTATGGAGAAGATTACATTTCATAGCAATTACTGGGAACCAATTTTCCCGAGCGGATTTTGATCCATTGTCATGGAGAACACCTTGTGATCTACCAGCTTTTTCATATTTTTTCCACTTCCGTGTTTTTTCCGAAGTGGATAGTTCTTCGTGAATATTTACAAGTACGGCAAACCCCTCCCTTTGACATTTGGTTTGGCCAGTATAGTAACTTACCTAGTAGACCTAACTATTTCGCTAATTTTGCTTTTTGCCAACGGACCACAAATTTTCTTGATTTAGAATTAAGCCGTACTGCTGAATAGCTCTGACAAATGTACTTTGGAATTGTATTCGACAGTACATTTGTGATGCCAACGGGTTCATACTGTTCTAAAGCAGATCCAGACCGGTTAAACAGCGGAACTGATAACGACGCAACCTAAAAGTGTACGATACCTGGTCATCTCAACAAATTTCTCCTAATTTCAGTGGAGAACCCCAACCCTTTTTAAACATCTCACCGAGTCACATGAATTTTAGTTAAATAGATGTCTTTTTTTCAAATCACGCGTAAAAACAGACAAACTGTTTACACCGGTAAAACAGACTAAATAGGAACATCATTGGAAGACTCAAGTTAGTCTACTACTACTCGAGTTTTAATTTTCCAATGGAATATGAAGTTCAGGCCCAAAAATGTGTGGGTGGATATCGTCTTGGAGAACGTTAGTTGCCGTGAAATACGGCAAATAATTACAGAAGGAACACCGTTTATTTTCGTCAGCGCTGAGCTCAACCCGTTCTCTTAATATATCTTTCTGCTTGTTCTCAGTAGCTTTTCTCTACCACCTATGATTGAAATCGAAGCATTCCGTAGATAACGGCCCAATATGAACATAATTCACTCTTCATGTTCAGATGACCTAAGGCCTGTCGTGCAAAAAGAGTCTAGTGACGTCCATTGGGTATACTTGTCTGGTTATTTCAACAGTTGCCTTGAAAAACAGAAAATTTCTTAGATGAGAATACCCAAGAAGATAACACCCACTCGTAAGGAACTAACCAGAAGACATCGACTGTTCAAATATACTTCAGTACGCCCAGTGGGGACTGTGGGATTCGAACCTACTCATGGATGCCATCCATGCTCGATTGTTTCGAGAACCCTAGTACCTGAGCCATAATGCTATGTCGAATGTTTTGGAAATTTCGCTCAAATCATATAACCCAATAACACTTACCACAATGAGATAAAACTAACAATTTGATCCCCACAGTAGAATTTCTCTATGAATTGTCCGGTATCCAAGTGCTAAATGCACGGGGTCTTTGGTAATGAAATGTGCTTGGGTTGATTTGACAGATTTTGTATTGGTCCAAAGGTCTAATGTCCCCAGTCCAGTTGCTTTGGCCAGATCAATATTTTATTCAAAATACGAACCGGGTGTCAGGTAAAAATAGGGGAGTCGTGTTATTCCATGAAATCAGTCTGAAACTAAGTTTTTACGTAAGAGATATCCATGACGATCGAGAGAAATGTGTGTTTAAATTGTTCATTCTAAACTGGTAATTTCCGTTGGACGATATAGTGGGACACACTCAGTTGTACAGACAACACCGATAGGTTCCCACACGTGAGACTTCAAGCATCTAAAGCTCCCAAACAAGACAATTTTAAAAATTTACTGCAAGCCGGTTAGGATAACAGGTTCCCCTTGCACCAAATGTATACTTGGAATAAACCATTGATATGCATTTCCTTTCGACAACCATCCGTTTGAAGCTAGAGCTGATAAAATTGATGGTCATTAGATAAAAATTTCACAGAAATACCCTTCTCCATGTCAAAAATATTCCTTAGGCTCTCGGTTATCGTCCAATAAGAAGTACGAAAATCAGTCGCAGAGTGAATAAAAATACCGGCCGTGGAATCGTTTGCCCGACCGGTGATGGTCGAATGGGTTGGAACGTCTACTTTCCATCTCGGCGGTCAGAGGTTCACATCCTGTCACCGCCGATCAATTTGGTGGTAGACAGTAATACACCGTTGCCGGCTCGTAATGAAGCCTGACATATTGGGACCTTATATGATTCTCTACCCTAACTCTCCGAGTCGGATTTCGAGTTGTCTTCAGTGGTGTAGTGAACCTTTGAAGTTATAGAGTATATACCCATTCCACTGGACCCCTAAGAAAGCGTGCAATAACAAATGAACAGATTTGTTTCACTATTTATTGTTTGTTATCTTATCAAATCAACTAATCGGTAATCCCTGTAGATATGTTTTGTGCTTTGTATGATTTTCACTTAATTTAGTGCCTTGGCCAAAGTTGAACAACTTGAAACGAAAATGGATCACTTAATTTTTGCACATCACTTAACAACCGCAAAGATTCGTTGACATGTCGTATATAGGTTTCTTATAAAATACCAAAGCTCCGCTCATTTTGGGAAACCGTGGATTTACTGAATAACTGCTTGATCTTTCTTGGGCATCCGCATGTTTAAGAACTGAACAAGTGTCAAAGTGTTTCAAACTTAGCGTGTAAAACCTTGTGCATCACAAGTTACCGCTAAACTGGTTGGAGTGTTCCTTGATGGCTAATGTAATCGAAGCTCATTGGATATTTAGCCATTGGTGATTACCAGCAAATTTAGCAGTACGGAGATTCTAACAATTTCATTTATGATTGGTCGAAAATATATTTCAACGTCAAGCTTTACCAAAGTAAATATGTAAGTTAAGACGTTGTATCCGCTCAAGAAATGTGAGGGTTTAACCTTCGTGTATTGAGCAGCGACATCTCGCCGGCAAGTCCTCAGAAAAGTTTCGTACTGCAACGCATTCATGTGGACTAATGGTCGCGATTTGTGACCTCAATCCAGTTGAGATTCATGTGAGTGAATCACGTGGGCAAGCTGAACGCGCATCAGCCGAGTTTCAAGTTCTGAATTGACTAGGTAAGTCCTCTTCCACTTACCTGACTTCTTATTGTCCAAGAATACATATATAAACGCACATCCACACCCACTCCTCTCCTGACCATACTTCAGTGCGACTCAATCGTTTTTGACCTGGGCTGTCTCAGTGGATTTGATCAGCCAATATCCCTCTGTTTGATCCAATGGGTAGCACACAAATTAGACACGCTTCATTGGAACGGGACACAGATAATTACCTACCCAGATGCTCTGTAACTTCTGTTCTTACCGAATCACCTTTGGGACACTATCAATTCTTCCACCTCACCTCGCTTGAAAGAATTGCGCAATTCCAATTAGGTGCAGTTTGACACGATGGAGAATGGAAGGAGTGAGGGAGCACGATGGAAACCAAATAGGTGAACAAGCTTGTTCACCAAGCAGATAGCCAGTGGTATAGTCGGAAAACAAACGCGCGAATAGCCGTCAAATGTGGCCTTGAATAGCACCAACGTGGGGTACATTTATAATTCAGGCCACCCCATTATTTGTTGAAATGTTTCATATAAATTTGACGAGCATAAATCTGTACACCGGTCAAATCACGTTCCGAACACAGTAAAGCTATATTTTCACTTCGATCATACCATGGAGTAAATTCCGTAGCACACAGTGATGAATGCCCCTTTTTATCTTATTTCCCGCCTTCGTTCCGCTTATACAATAAATCTTAAATTCTCGTGGACCAGTACATGAAAATGCTTCGCCCCCATTTGTTTTAAACATTCCATAAGTTTTCTAATTTCAGCAACATTATGTGCATATCTTATGTTTTGGAATAGAATCCCACTGAACCTATCGAATTTCAAAGAGAATTTCTTGGGTAGTCCCGCAGATATTGACCCATGACAGCGACCATTTACATGTTATTTCGTATTCCCACCGATGCACTTGTCTCTCAGCCTAGAACTTTAAGAATATTAGTGATTTATTCCTTTCGGTCTCTTTATAAAGAAGAGTCAGATACGAAATGGTTTTCGTGGTATACAGCAAAAATGGAGTAAGTTTAGTGTTCATAATATTGGAAATGCCATTTAGGAATAGCTACTTCAGGTGCTAAATCGTTAACACAACCATAAATGTTGACTGGAGTTGAAAAAGCATATTGAGTGTTTTTTAAACTCAGCTGGACGATGTTACCCAAAGACCTCACGGTTCGTCGTCTAGCACCCACAGAATGACCAAAAAGAAAACTCTAGTCTGGCCATCATTTAGAAGTTACCAGCACCGCGCACACACACACACACACACACAAACACACACACACACACGAGTTCGTCATTCTTTACGGAGTGCATTCGATGTACGGACCTCGTTTTTCACACACTAATGATTACTCTATTTATTTCGGCTTTTTTAAGCAGAATCCGTGGGTCATTTTTAGTGTTTGGATACCTTTGGATACCTGGGGTCTTACGAACAGACGTTCACTTTCTCACTGACAATCATTAAACTTAGCTGCCGTAGGTATGCTCTGGCAAAGATGTGGTGAAATACTTCGGAACATGTCACACAAACCAACACTTGCTAGCACTTGATTGGAATTTATGTTGGGAAAACGTTGCTTTTATTTAAGGCCAGGCTAATTTTTCTATAGTTTCAGTAGGTCAGCTTGATTATATTCGATCAAAAACAGAGGGCAACTTTTGGGGAAATGTGCATCTTGAATTCCATTGGTGATCACTACAATGGGTGTGGGTATAAGGATATTATATCTTTACATATTGTGATTTATCATGCAGCGCGAAAGGTAAACTCACTACTGAAACCCGTGGAAGTATTGAACCATCAACGGTCCACATTCATCGAGCCCCCAATAGGAAGGGAACACCGAGTGGACGATTGTGAGTCAAATAGCCAACCACCAGGCTACCGGGGCTGACTTCGTCGGGCTAAGCAATTTACAACCACATGCTGAGCGGAACTTCTTAACTAAAACTGGACAAAAAAACAAAGAATCTGTGTGCGTTTAACGGATTGACGACAGGAGTAATTCAGCCACAAACATAATATTCTGAGGAGTTCATGAACTGTGCTATTATTTTGATTTTCCATCTGACTAGCTAATCATCGTTAGCGCTCAATTTTGTGTTTTGTCTAAACCCCTGATCTCAGAGTTAAGATGCCACCTGAATTGTGCTTCATTATGGAGAGGAAAAATTCCAAAACCGCATAGATGTGACTGATTTATCCGTATTATGTTGCCAAATAAAAGTTTTTCAATGGTCGCTGTCTTTGCACATCATAAACGATACACTTACAACCCAATCGTTCGGTGTTGAAAATCCCGTTGTAGATCATTATCATGACTGATCGCAAAATACATTTTACTGTATAATAAACTGTATTCTTCCTTTGACTGACTAAACTGTCCACCTGTTACTGTTTACTGAAGTCTTAATGTCACAGAAACACACTCGCACAAACATTGCGGTGAGTACGCACACACAAACACACACACACACATCAGCTGTTGTATTTTGTAGGGTGAAAGTGAACGAGATGGTTAATCCAATCATACCCTAGATGCGTCACGTGATCTATGCAAACCACAACCAGTTGGCAATGATTACGAGGATGATGGCATCGGGTGGTAGTCTGTGATGTGTGGTGGTGATGGTGATAGGAAAGCCCGTCTTACCCGTGTAACAGCCACGAAAATGCCAGCGATGAAACTGCACCTGAGGCTGCAGATTGAGAAAATTCAAAGCGGATGCCGAATTGGACCCGGTCAAGCGTTAGATTGCCTCATGCGCTCTAATTTGCCCGATTCACTCCGAATTTTGTGGCCAGCAGCCTGTCAACTAAGCCACACAACGCCCCATGTCCCACGTGCACACGTCCCACCGCCCCACACAGACAAGCGTCCAAACAAACGAGCACGAGTTGACTCACTTGGCTGCGAGCAGGCATCTCTTCCTCTTTTGTAAAAACTTAAGTATTTCAATACCTTTCCCAGTTGCTACTTGATCCACTGCGGAATACCGCATCATCAGAGTTAAAATTCAGTGTATCCGCCGCTTCTGAGCCCTTGGAATTCTTACCTTTTGGTTTGTTGAGTTTACTACAAAAATTCCGAGATGAAATACTTAACGAAGATTTCTCTCGTTTGTTTTATTTTGCAATGAATAACTGTAACAACAGCTTTCGTAGCAAATAACAGTCGCGATATTCCTTCCAGAATGATGCTGATTTATTTACTGATTACCGTAGGAAGAGCAAACATGAGTCGTTAGTTGAATTGATTTTGCTCGCGGACTTAGCCAACTGCGTGGATGGTAACTGTCTTTCTAACTTGAATGGAAATAAACGAGGACACATTTACGAGTAAGTCATCCAACTCAAAAATGAGTCAAAATAAATTTAATCACAACACCGTTCAATATCCTTTACTCAAGCCTTTTCAGTCGACGACATTTTGGTAACAGTCACCAGAAAGTTGATGAAAACAATTTGAATGGATGAAGTTACCGCGGTCAGTTTGGCGTCCATAGATCCTATGTATCAGAAAACCGGTATGAATGTTCAGTATTTCATAAAAAGCTTTCATCAGTATTTATTTTGATGTTTTATCATGCGACATCAAAGTTGAAATCATTGTCGGCCACTTTGTAGTACTATGAATGTGTTGTCCTTCCTAGATCTTATTTTTCTGGGACCGCATAGCTGCATTTCCATTGAGGTAGTCTCTAAGAACGGAAAAGAATGTTTGTATAACATCCAAACTGCTACTGTATCGAGACCATTATTCAATAAGATAAATGCCCAAAATAGACAGATTGAATGCGCCGTCCGCTAACCAGTTTCTGCCAAGATTGCGGCAAGGTATACAACTTTTAAATGGAAAGGAACGAAGATCAGATAGAATGTCAGGCTGACGCGGATGCCGTTCCTGCTGTATCCGTCCATCCTTTTGACGATGGATGAATGGGAATACGATCGAACCTTCCTGGAGACAGAAACTGCGAAAAATTCCGCAGGTGGTAAAATTATGATATAACGTGGGTTCTGATGACCTTTCCTTGGTGCCTTTTAAGCACGGAACCTGCCCGTTTACTGATATAGTAAGACCCCTTTTAAAAATTTCTTTGAACACATTTTCCCCGCAGTTACTGGAAGCCAACCTGCCTTATCCTTGTTGCCGAATCCACTTTTGCCACTGAGCTTAGTAGAGGCTTTCTTCTAATATATTTACGACCACTTAGTCTTAACCTGATAAAACGAATAAATCATATTTTCTAACATCCTCGGTACTCTCATCACTGGGCAGAGCCGTCCCATGGAAGTATCTTGAATTACTTCACGGAGGATTTAATTCTTGCAACACGTCCGAATAAACCTGATTTTCTTACTTTCCTAAAGCTTTTCTCAGTTTTTGATTCCATTTAACCTTCACTCTCCCATGGTGAGTTTCAGACGTTTGATTACCCTCCGCAGTTACCATCCCAGATAATTGATCAGTTTTTGAAGAGACTTCAACGTGCCGGGGTGGGCATCGTTCCATGAAGACTTGTTTAATAACACCGAAGTTCTCCAAGATGCTATTTTTTCCTCCCAGTGAACCCCACCTTCCTTGGTTTGTCTGTTTCATACCCACTCGAGTAGCCTGCTCAAACTCACTTTTGGAAATGTTTTCCACCAGGCTGTTCCAACCACCACGATTTCATTTGTTTTTCAGTATTCAGTGCTTCCTGACCACTTTTTATCTAGCTTCAAGTCCCTCCAAATAAGCTGAACTTGATTCGAATCTTCCACAATCTCCCTTTCAATCTGAGCCCTCGGTGATCGGAACAGATTGTCTAAACAGAATGAGCTTCGCCAAGTATCCTGAGTGACCGCTGACGTCCACCTCCATCAGTCTTCTCATATTCGATATTACGTTGGCAAATTCAAGTGATGTTCTTTTCAAATCAATAAACGATGGTTTTGTTCTTGTTTCTCCATGCTTTTTCCGGTTTACCGTTCTGCTAATCTGCAGTTTTTCGTTTTCCTCCAACGAAACAGTCTAAAGAACATCGCCTTGAGTTTTGCCTATCAGATAATCAACTTGAATCCCTCCAGACGATTCGCCTGAACGCTCTGTGAACCTTGTCGAAAGGCAGCCAGAAGTTTGCGTAAATGTTTGATACACATTCTGCCCATCTTTTCCATCGAATTTTCATCCTTCCTTCTTATGGGTTCATTCAGATCAACTTCATGCTGAATCTTTACGAAATAATCCGCACAAGAAGTCCGTATTCAGTTACCTAACTCGCAAACCTAAAAGCAACGATATGGACGCTATGGAATTTCTGGCGAGCCTCGGTTTGAACCTACCCTCTTTCTTTTGGCCGCTGATCAAGGCGGATAATATAAAAAAATTTCCGCTGAAGGCTGAGCATTAAGTTGCTAAATACATTATATACAATATGGCAGAACCATCAGAACTTCATGGTGGCTGTTCTATAGCGTTGCGTATTAGTAACTGACGGCAGTCTCCTCTGGGACTAGAAACGGGCACGCAAAAAAGGGTATTTGACAGTAACTGTCAAACTACTCGGTTATCTCTCTCTCTCTCTCTCTCTCTCACTGAAATGCTTCTCGTCGGCAACAATACATTGGTTATGAAAGCTGAGATATCTTCATCCATAGACTAGTGGACTTTTCCGATGGATGCCTTCCAGGCGAGGCATAAGTTTTTACCGATCTTCGTCACTCGTTCAGTTTCAGTAACAAGAGGCCTTGGTGGTGTATTTATTGAATAATGTGACATTAGTGTTCAGTTCCCTACTCAAATTTCGAAAAAACATGTGTAGCTATTTTATACGGCTTGTTAGGAATTATCAGCTGTAGCACAAATACACTAGGTCACAAATGGGAATTGAACATAGGTAAATATCTGACCAAAATCTTTATCTGAACTACTGACAAAGTGGTACTTCTCGTATGAAACTTATTTCATTAGAATAGAAGTATGTTCTCTGTGGTCCCTCGTTGTCATTCCTTATTCAGGGGTAAAGCAAGGTAAAACGAACTTCGTACAGTTTGCTTGGACGTTTCTTTGATTTCTGATTGACTAATTATCAATACAGTTATGAAAGAACATGATATGAATATGCAGTGCCATATTGCTACAAATGGTAGATGAAATTTCACAAAGTGGATTTATTCTCTTGATCGACCGAGTTTCCCCTCGTGCGTTCATTCGTTCAGCTAATCAGGGGGCCCTTGGTAGGAAACCAACAGTTTTCAAATCAATAAAGCACGTGGATGCAGTGGAGAACTCAATTAATTATCATAAATAACCTGCAAACACGATTTCATTAAGCGAGGTAACAGAGAATCACATACAACACCAACGGGCCAGGTATGTTAGCCATTAGCGTAGCAAATGAGCCCTAGTATCTTTAACAGTTCATATTCTTGATTACCTACTGGTTTCTATCGCCAACGAACGTCTGCTTTCTCTTATGACAGAAAGATTTAGTTTAGTAGAGCAACGGTAAACACTCTGGAACGTTACCTCTATCATACTTCCTTTGGGTTCTCGAACAACTAATATGCTCCAAAATATTTCCAGTGATACGTGAAAAGTAGGTCCCGTTTGACAGACCATATAATATCGTCAGATTTTTTCCACAGCTTTAGATGAATGACATCGTGAAATGCTGGTAGAATGGTAATACAGAATACATCCGACTGGTCTCCGGTAATTATTAGGCTAACTGCACTTTCCAATTAAAACGCTGGTTCTTAAAATGGTTTTACAATTCATGTGCAACAGCCTCTACGTGAAATACCATGTGGTAACGTTGAAAAAATTGTGTAAGCCGAATTTTGAAACTTTTTGGTTAGTTACCTATGTGTGGACAATAAAACCCGGTCCAGACATGACGTCGAAAATGTTTACCCTCATGTGGGTGATACGAATTGGGTTCTAAAATATGTGCTTTATATCAATTCAAAGACAATTGGCTTGAAATCCACTCCAACCCAGTCGCGTAGTTATCGGGATAACCGTTGAGGTGATCGGAGTAAGTCGACATTGGTGATCTCTCTGAGTTCCGAACCGCGCGCATACTACGTCAAATATCCGAACTTCTCTTGTTTCAAAAGGCAAAGTGAAAACAGTACCCAAGCATGGATTCTTGGATTCCAATCACAATACGGCTGAGGACTTTTACCATTTTCGATTTCAAACCGTGACAGTGAAATTCGTAGACATAAAGTAAGTATCAAACGTTTGGATTGAAAAGTAACGTGGTGTTCATCATCACAGTTAGTGAAATACCTACGGCATTTGATTTCCCGCCGTTACTCAAGCAGGATGGGCATTAACTCACTGGTTTGATTCTTGCTTCTTGTGTTCTCTATCTGTGTGTTCGTGTGTTTGATTAGATTCGGTGCTCTTGAAGTGTGAGGTCAACCTGAAAACTTTTTGATTTGGAATTTGTGTTGATGTTGTCCATGGTGGTGGTGACGACGATAGCAATCTATACAGATTTACGGACACAGGAATATTTAGCTCCCAAGTGGGCGTGCTAGGTGGCTTAATGGGGCGTAAATAACAAGTCTTTAACTTACCGGTTAACCAATACAAAATTCACCTGCTCCAAGCCCTTCTTCTTTCAAACTCGATCTTACGGTGAGAACAGATGAATAATCGTTTGATCGATTGATTTTCCCCATTCGTATTTGCGTGTCGTAATCGGGATATAGAAGCGTGTCCATTGAATCCGTGTTTTTCTCTACATCACCAGAACAGCTCTATTGCCTGGGAAAATTCAGAGCAACTGCACATGATTATTCGACACGACAGTTCCGACAGTCACGTACGAATCTGGAGGACTAAGGCGGGGGGGGGGGGGGAGAAGGTGGCATTTCTACTCTTTCTATGTCCGTTCATCCCCAAACCAATGTTGATATGATTTTACCAGTATGCTCAACAAGAAGGTTCTCTACTGCAAACTGACTACTGAACTACTTGCACAAGGATGGCCAAGGCAAATTTTCTTTTGATTTAAGTTTCCCAAATATAATCTCTACGACTGTTATCATTGATCACTTGATGCGGACTAGGCTACATACATAACCCCATTTGTTTCCTAATGTCTTCTCAATCCGTTTTGCTAAAAATGTGTGTCATGACGGCTTTATCTAATTAACAGTCATACAGTGCCATGTGTACGTCGTCAAAAACCGGAACTTGGCTATTGATGATGTTAAAACACAACCGTAAGTGAAAACGGGAATTTCATTGGTATGCTGATGTATTTCTTCTAGTTGAACAAAGTAGTCAATAATGAATTTAAAGTCTTCCGTCATTCAGCTTTCCGTAAACTCCTGATTACGTAGCTTAGAGATAAGACGACAAGCGTTTCATCACCGGTTTAGGTGGATGAACCAGTGAGCATTCATCGTCATTTGAGACCTCATGGTTAAACTCCGAGCAAAAATCTATCAGCGTGAACTGGCAGAAAGACAGTCAGCATTTTTAAAAGCATTTCCTTTACCAATGAGATGTTCACAATCTGTAAGACATGATGATCAAGCAGGAGCACATTGAAACCTGTGACGAGGTTGTTGCCACTTTGTTATCTATTCAAAGGACACGGCTAGTTTGGGTAATTTAACCGGAAAAAAGAGGAACATGAACTAAAACGGCTGACCTGTACGTAATCATACTTATGCTAGGTGTTAGCTGGCTGATAGAGAGAAGATGTCGTAGTTTATGATTTTTTCCTGCCTAAAAAAGCAGGCATCCCTCAGTCACATTTGACCGTGATAGTGATAGCGTTGACAATGGTAGTACTGAAGGCAATAGTAAACGGCTCGATCATGCTACCAACAAAATCGGTATCGTGATTTTGGTATGTGAACTAACACTACAGTCAGATGGTACTGCCGTGATATCATCCTTGTCTATGTCATGTCTATTTTTTCGGCAGCCACGTTCTAATCAGCACATTTGTTATTTGCCTTCCTGACCAGTTGCCCATCGTGTTTCCGAGTGTCTCACTTGAAATAGTGCAGTGGTGTTCCTTATTGTATGTATATTCCGTTGAATATAACAGCACTGGGGTGAAAATCTAGAATTTTGGTAAATGTGTCTGCAGTTATCCAGGGGCGATGATGTTGTAGCTCACATCAGTTTCACCCAGATCACGATCGCTGAAGTTCGCGCTACTCGTAAGTGTTTCCTGTTACCCTGAGATGACATCAAGATTCACTGAAGAATAAAAACTGATTTATTGCTTTAAATCTCGAATAATCAAGAAGTTCCAGTGAAACAGGTGATGGTATGATCATGGGTCATCAGGATTGTGTGCAGCGTTTACTCCGGCTAAAAAATTGACATCACCAGACAAATCACTACCTATATATGAAATACATAGCCGCACGGAGGGGGTAATGACCCTGACTAAAAGTTGTGGACTGCCTGTTCATGATGCTAACTGGATAAGCTTCATAGTTAAATACGAAATCTCCCAGTCATTTTATCTTTAGGTTGCTACCGACACAAGCCTATCGCATGACCACAAGACTCTGCAAATTTTCCTTCGACCTCCACCAACGGTCGTCATTATTCAATTTTTTCACAAGGTTCTACTGTTCTACTATGGATTTTGACCTCAATGGAAGTCGCCTAAATGTGTCTATACTGAGTTCTACGTTGGCCGTACTGTTCGGAAGATGACCAACTGTATAGGGAAATTTCAGTCCACCACGAGTTCTCGTTTTTCAACGGCGAGATTAGTTCCCGTCTTCGGACCCAGCTCATCTGCCGGAATACTTGAAGAACCGGGTATATCAAGATGGATCTACCCACCATTCGATGACTAGATCAAGGGATACACAAGTTTTTTTTATCGCAGCTTTATTTACCGAATGATCTCGTAGTCGTTACCTTCTCTCATCAAGACACTTATTAAATTCATAAGAAACAAATTTCGACTCAACAGATAACATTTTGAATCAGGGTTTTAACTGATGACAGTTTGGTATTTCGACTGTCAGTTATCCACCTATTTGACTGTTTTCATCCAGCAACTAAATCAGTCGAAATTCCCAGTCCAAAGTGTGTACGTGTATTCAGTTTTATAGTTCATTGTATTGCGGCTGAGAAAACGGTATTCTTTTTCAACTGAAACTGGATCGATTTTCAAATCAAGTAAGGAATTAAGCGTTACGATGCTCACCTTCTTTGTGAGAGGATAGAATCAAAAAGTGACAAAAAGTTTAAATTTTTCGCTCATCATTGGAAATAAAGAAAATAGAAAATTCGGACTCCGCGAGCCGGAATCAAACCGGCGACCGACCGCATACTGGGCTGGTCGCCGGTTCGATTCCGGCTCGCGACTTCCGACTTTTCGATGTGAAGAATGCAAGTGGATTTTCCAAAAACATTCGATTCAGGCTCCTCGTGCCAACAATACATTCTCTGAAAACAGAGTTAGAATAGGCTTTCGACTGAGATTTGCAGCATTCATCACAATATTTCTTTTCTTCGTTCTAAACTCCATTTTGATCGCAAGGTACTGCTCGGTAAGCTCTAGAGCGTAAACAAAAGTTCCCTTAACCTCCGACATATAAAGGTTTTTGCCAGTTAACAAAAACAGTTTAAAAAAATCTGCACAGTGAGCCAAAAATCCAGGAAAATAGGACTTGATTGTTTTTTAGAGAAACGACCCAATCATAAACATGGAGGAAAGAATCTAAAATTTAGTCAATTCTGGTTGATGAAACAAAACACTTTTTCTTTTGAAGTGATCACCAATGCACTCGATCACGTGCATGTAGAACCGAGACTACAAGAGAGATGTGGAGGTTAAATTCTGCAAGGAAAAAGAAACAACACGCAATTTTTCTGACGGCTACTGATACCAAATTCTTCAAACTCGATCGTGTTTTCTTTGACTGGATGTTTTGGGAATTAAACACGATAGCAATGCACTTGTGCATTCATCTGTACTTCCTAGGCATCCGAATGACCCCGCTATCTACAGTCTCTTCTATGCTCGATTTTTCTCACGTGTGACTAAACTGAACACTGGTTCTCTCTCGTGGTCGGTCGCGTACACGCATCAGATGAAATCGGGGACGAGAGACAAACGGAATGAAACCACGTCTTCTTGTATTTTTGCGTGTGTCTGTATGTGTACCCGGTCTGGTCTCGCTTATCCGCTATCTTATGGAACAGTCAAATGGGATCGATTTCACAACTCACCAGTATTTTCCCACACCTTTTCCGGTCTGGTCACTTTATTAGCGCAATTCACGCCCAAATGCATTCCACCAATCCACATTATGGTTAGGGAAGCGTGTTGGCCACAAAAGAGGGATTAGGTGGTAGAGAGGGAGAGAAGAAGGGCAAGGTGCGCGCTAGACTGCCCGTGCCAAAAGCAAGTGCCAGAAAGGTGACGAAATGCAAAAAAACGGATTGTAAAATTAGGTGTTTCGAATTTTTTTTTAACACAAGATTTTGCAAAGCACATGGCCCTGAATTTCATAGACTCTCGTTTGTTGATGTATTATTGCATAACCAGAATGATACTATTCTCTTGAAAAACTCAGAAAAATCGCTAGTTTCCAAAACAGTAACCCGAAATTAGGAAATCCGACGGGTAGTTATTATTTAACGGTTAGTTTTAACCTATTCATAGCAATTCTGTACGAGGACTGTCACTTTCTGATTACTCTGTTGACCATTAAACATCTGGTTTAATGCTGTCATTTTGCGGACACCGCACCGCACAAGGATGATTCCAAGTTTAGCGCAAGTGAATTGTTATCCTTATTCAGCTTCAGATCGATATGCTCACAAGGTACCGGGTCACAACAACATTTTAAGACATTACCTGGGTTTCAGCTGTCTCGTTTCTAAAGGAGTGAAGATAAATATGAAGATCCTGGAATCCAGAGCTGGACAGTGTTTAGAGAGTGAAACTCTAGAGGTTGAACTGAGTTTCACTGGGGATGTGTTCATATCTAACGGCCATCCTGATGAACTTATCTGAAGAAATCTGACCGGACAGCACCCAACCACCTACAACTTCGATAGAGGAGAAACGACATTTTATCTGTCGTGCCCTAAAGTAAACTGCACTTCATGCTGTCTGGTGTGAAGCCTCAACGGCTGAGTTTATTTCACACCCTGTGCCGGGAGTTCACGCTGTTTCCTTCAGAATCTCATAGTCCCTATTAGGACCAAGGACAGTGGTAGTCTTTTATTCGTCCGAGCGTATCTGTGAAGCATTCCCTATCGGTTAAATTGCCTGTCTGTTGGCATGAAGAAATATCAGCCTCAGCTGACTCGGTCGATAAGATATAGTCAGTTTCATCAAGTCATCGCAAAGCGACATCAGAGGGATCTTGATCGATATACTAAAATGACTAATGTAGTGTATACTTGTCGATTTAGAATCAGTCAGTTATAAACATCATAATGAATAGGAATGAATATGGGAGTGGCTGAATATTTGCTTGGTAGTCAAAAGACCATAAAGCAGGAATACGGCCAATGAATAGGGACCAAATGCCTAAGTTCAAACGGTTCAACACTGGAAGTAGTTAGTCAGATTGTCAATAGTGATGTCACAAGATAAAATAGTTTGAAACAACCATTTCGGGTAAAAAATGTCTCATAGGTAGGAGAAAAATAATTCAAAGCATCATACTACTGATGTTCCCGTTTGAAATGTTATCAGCAGATAAACAAAATAAGGGCAAAAAAGAGAACAAATAAAGCATGGGGACTATGTAAAATAGTAAGTGGAACAAAGAGTAACGGCTGGTCTAGTAATGCGTGAAAGGACGACCGACAAAACTTGCGGCCTTACAAAAGCTACAGAATTTGAAGCTGGTGGAAACTCTCGAAAGATCTAAAAGTGCAAAGGCAGGCAAGACTCTGTCTCCGGAAAATCACGAATATTACGTTTCTTTGAATGAAATTTCTTTTTGGACGTTTTTTGTCCTCGAAAAGTATTACGTGATGAGGCTGAAAGCTTTCTGGTTCCCTGTCGGGCAGTTAACAACCATTGACACATGATTTCCAGTTTTATCCTGGTCCATTCATCAAAACGAACAACTGGTTCTACAAATGTCTCAGCACAAACTAAAGCAGTAAAATTAGTGTTCTTTGAAAAAATCAATTCACTTGAGTTTCATTTACTTGAAATCAATTTGCCCAGTCACTTTAATGATCGGAGATTATTCATCTGCAATGCAATAACGGAAACGTGCATCCTCTTTTTCTCAATGAAAGTCTTGGGAGCAATTCTATTATTGTCCTTCGAATTGCCTTGCTGGTGATGAATAGGTTCATCAAGGCGATCGGGAAGAATTGTTATTGATTGCCGTAGTCAAACCAAACACCTTTCTCCAAAACCCATAACAGCTCTGGTGGTTGGGTTCACAAAAAAATATCCGGTCCGCGGAATGATTCAGTGTCATACGGAAACCATAAAAAGCGAGCAACCTATAGCTTGTTAGTTCTTTTTACTGAATACATTAGTCGTTTTTCTACGGAGTACAGAGAATGTAACTGTTCAGTGGCAACAGATTGATACTGTTTGTGTAGTTCAACCACTTTTTAAATAATTACACTTTTACGGTTTTACTTTTGTTTTCCAAAAGATAGCTGATTATTGATGTTTTGGTTACGTTAATTTAAGCGTCAGTCTCGCTCACCACCTCAACTACTACGGTATCCGACGGAACGATGATCTTTTCGAAAATACTAGTTCACAAGTTTTCTTCAGTGTTATTCGCGAAGATTCTTTTTGAAGAACAAGACGCAGTGGTCTAACCTTATTCAGTGCAATGAAAGTTCGGTACCTGATGAAACATTCTTGTTCTGTAATTAACAAATACAAGTAAATTGTCTTCCTGGAACCTGTAAAACGATTATTCAAGCAGCATTAACACTCACTGTTACAGTTGAGATCTTTGAAAACATTCAGGACTCGTTGCATCTTACTGTGCTAGCAATTTTATTACCTGCTTGCGCACAAGTTTCTTGGACGGATACAATCTATAGTCACAAAGGTCCACTGCACTGTTTGGGATAGCAGGCAACCAGACCCTGAGAATTGGAATGGAGAACCACATGAGGTCTCAACAGGTCAGATGTGGTAGACATCCGGACGACAGCGGAATACTGTCTACCACGAAAGTAACCGGCGCTGGCGGGATTCGAACTTCGGACCTCCGACGTGGTAATCAACGCTCTAGACCACTTGACCACCATCGGTTAGTCCCAACAGGGGAGTGACTAGAAGTCACGGTAGTGACAACTAAAACTGATACTGAAAGGAAAGCTGAACGATTTATAAAATAAGCTCACACTAGTTGTGGGCAAATTATTTCCCGTGGCACGATTGCATTGGATAACTTATTCAAATCACGAAATCACATCTTGGTTTCTGAGACCTAAAGGATTACAGGATAGTTTTAAGGGCGATTTCTCTCGAACTCTCGAAACTACTCCCAGTAGACTCGTTTCACAGTTGCGCAGCAGATAGCGCTACTAAAAGCAATTTCAATAAAAGTGACCAAAATGTCCACCTTCCAGCTAGGGACTACGCAGACGAAGGAAAACAGGAAGAACCGGGCTAGGATTTTGAGTGGTGCATATCTATTTCAATGAGGGAGAAATAATAATGGGTGGTGGGTGTTAAGACTCTAGAAGAAGGGATGTTCGACTCCATAGCGACAACACTACAAGCCTTGGTTTTCCTCGTGTGTTTAGTCACTTTTCAAGCCAGTGAGTTTAATGAATCTGGTTGATGACTGATCCGAATGACAGTTAGTTTGCATGTGCAGTAGACCGGAAACCATTCGAATTCAGGTCAAAATAAAAGACCGAGTTTCGGATGCAGTTACTCACTGAAGCATCAGCTACTTTCACTGCCTCGCAGGCTAGTTACTAGGAGGACAGAAATGGACTAAACTCTGTAAAGTAAACTTAATAGAATCTGATAAATCAAGCTTATTGTTGTTACTGTTGTTGAAGAATATACACCTGAATGTTGTTTTGGGACAAACGGGCTTAGCTACCATGACCCTAGAAACTAGTCACTTCTGTGATTAGTTAAGATAAAGCATGGAATTTACGGTGACCAATGTGCTCTAGCTGATTTTCTTGTGGACCTATAGACTCCAAAGCGTTGAAAGCACACTTCGTGCTCCCTTTTTACCGGACCATAATTGATTTGTCGTAGTTCGCAACTTTACAGTAAGTGAGCTTACTTTCACTTATCAGGGAAAATTTGTACACACATTTCAAATGCTGTTCGTAGGTGGACACCGGTGCAATAACTGGTTAAGGTAATTGCAACACCCGTGTCATTCGACGCACCGTTTAACAACTGACAACAAGTCTTTTTAAATCAAACTACTGATCAGCTTTCTGCACACATCGAACAATACTCTTTGCACCTTTCAGGTGTTACTCAACATGATAAAATCCTGTCCCGTTGTTACCCGGCGATTCAAGGCGCAATAGTATGAAAAGTGACAACATTCGCCTAACATGTTCGGAAAGACCAAGCAACTATTTGTTTTATATTTATTCAGAAATCTACTGCGGCCTCAGTTTTTAAACACCTCTGGTCAACAACTCAGGTTGATGGGGGTTTCAGTTCGATGATCAGAATTACGATGACATATGTGCTTCACAAAGTTTTCAATTAGGATTGGAACATCGGTTGCCTGATAACACTTTCATTGCGACTCAGACTTCTGTTTACTGGAAGAAAGAACTGGAACGAATCTCCAATTATAATAACCAAATTCTGGAGAAAGCAACTCCAAGATGGAAAGAATAAATAAATGCTGAAAAATGAAATTCACTCAGTTCCAGATTATTGTTCAATTAAAACGTGTACAGTGTTTTTTCAACGACATAGTGTCATTTAGCTCTGATCCCCACCCCAAGTTACACTCCAGTTCAGGGACATGACCAAGATTTTTTGTCTCTTTGTAAACATTGTCTTGATCACCGTGATAATCGAGGGCAGGTGAAAAATTCAGTCAGCCCCGTTGATCTTAAGTTGAGTACATGAGCAGTTGGAGATTATATTTGTATGGTGTGATTCATCATGCAGTTTCAAAGCTTAGTTCAACACTGGAAACCATTAAAGCACCGTACATCCACTTCTTCCTTGTCCATACCGGGTTCGAGTCCCACTTGGGGTTCAGTGGATGTGCATTGCTGATGATTTCTAATAGGGATGAAACAGCTGCACAGCTTTTCAGTGGTTTTCTGTGGTTCGTTGAGCGCTGAAACTGCATGATCAAGCACATCATACAAAAGCTGAGCAGACGGATCACGTGGTCAAATTACCTATTCAGCCAAGACAAGTTATGTTTAAAACAATACTTCTTGTGAAGCTGAATAGGCACTGGTAAAAAGAACGAGTTTTGTGACTAAACAACAAAGATGAGTTTTTGGTAGAAAGTAGTATACATAGTGTCAATAAATGGAACAAAGAAGGTATGATGGGTTGATAAAATTGTTCGGTGGTGTTTACCAGATTTATCTTCAGGATGACTATAATATTTATGTTTGGCGGCTAACTGTCTTGCGTGAAGCTTTTTTTGAACCTAGATCCTCTTCTTTTGTTCACCGAAAAGTAATACACATGGTACGACTCACAAAGTAGCACAAATGCCTAAATCATTACTAAAAACAATGGAAGCGTTGTGCTGTTGTTTATTCTGGCTTGTTAGTAATCACCGGTAGCACACATTCATCGAGCTTCATTGGGACTTGGACCTCGAGGTGAATGATTGTAGGTCAAATGCCTAACCACCAGGACATTCGGGCTGGCTCTGAAAGGCCTACTGAATATCAACACTGTATGCTTCAGCATCTTTCACTTAAAACTGCATCACTTTGTATTCGTGACTCCTCATTCCGTAATAAGTATTTTTTTCTCTTCACTGATTATGTTTGTAGTATCTGGTTATTTTGAATGAGAGATATTTGCATTGCACACATTTATGAAGGTCGAAAAATCCCCAATATCTGTAACGTTTTAATTTTTTCTACCCTTTAATAGTTTCAATATCATGGAAGTTATCAGACAATTGTAGTGGGATTCGGGAAGTGACATGAAGTGGCTTCATTCGTGAGTTTTGATGGTCAGTGTCTCTCTTAACGCTTTCAGGAAAGTCTGTTTGGCTTTATTCGTTTCGTTGTCAGTCACAATCTCCCTTACGTGTCCAGAGGCTAACAATCCAAATGGGGCTTTTTTTCGGTTTATTGGTACGGTACTTAGGAAAAAGCCAAACCCGTCTGACGCTTGAAAAACAATGAAATATTTTGTTAATATTTTTCGTCTTACACGAATCCAAGGTAAATAATTTCAAATAATCGTTGCGGCTTAAACAATTACGGACAAGAGCTTCGATTTCAGTGATGAATCTAAAATTCGTCGTCCCAGTTGTTGAACAAATATGTTCAGTGGAACATTTAGGTCATCATGAATTCGATTTCGATTCCATCTTTATCTGTAAGTTTACGGAATAGGTAAGTGAAAATATTTCGTTTCATAAACAAATCAAATCTGCTACTATTTTTACTTAACATGTAGCCAGGCTCTGTAGGCTGTTTCCAGGGGAAGCCTTCGATCACTTCGGCCCCTATGGAGACGTTTTTTCTGTTCAGTGCCAATGGCAGAAGGATACTACAATAAATATTACTGATAGCAAACCATCACGTAGCCACTGCATCTTGGTGTGGTGTGAAAGCTTGTGTTCCTTCATGACACAAACAGCCACACAAGACAGCTGAAAGTGCAATCGTGCCTGACAGGTCAATGGGTAGAAGTCAGACGAAGTCCAGTCTCTGAATCAGGTCATGGGCAGCGCCTGATTCTAGCAATTATGCCCCTAGAGGGGGTACCACAGCAAATAAACCCAAAGAGCAGTTTATCGGTCAAAGTCCTCCACTAGATGGGCGCAGGAGTGGAGTACCTGGGGTTTCTCTCGATGGTGGCAGAAGTCATCGCACTTCACTGGGCAGTTATCACCCGCCAAAGCTGGACAGTCCAGTCCAAAGGATGCTGCCCAGTCCACGTTTCGCTTACTCTACTGGGTGCTTGTGGCTAATGACTGAATCCGAAAGGCATTTGGATAACAAAGCACCGGGAAATACAACACAATATGCTTGCAACAGTTAGATCTCACGCAAAAAAACCAGAATAAGTTCCTTCATGGGTTGTTCTGTCATGTTCTCATGCTTGTTTAACGACCCTCTGCATTATGGGTCAGACTGTTGAATCAAAGGATCCGGTTGGGGCTCCCAAAGGAAAACCCTTCTGTGATGTGGGCGGCCGCGAAGTATGATTCGTCTAGAAACCTCCAGCTTTCTTCCCGATAAGGGTCTTGATAATTTCTTGTTTGCAATGAGAGCGATTCAAAATGCCACAAGTAATTGCGGCATTGAAGAAAGCAGCAGTTCAAAATTATGAAATAAGTTGAAAGCGATTCTAATGCCTTCATATTCACTTCCATTGACTGCATTCAGCTTTTGCACACTATGTCAGGTTGCCCCCGCTAGAACTATTGAAACTTTCAAGATAGATTAACGGTGTGTCTCCGTAAAACACACATACAAGACCAAAATCTTGTGATCAACCTTCGCACCTCAGATACAACCTCGGTCTCGCTTCATTCTTTGTATATCGATTGATCCAGTGTCTAGTGCTTGTGGTCAGGCTGTCATCCGGATCGCTTCGAGTACGACAGCTGAGCCGTGCACTACCAGAATGAATCCTAGTCTGCAGTCGTTTGTGTGCCGTTCGACTCGACGGTTCTGTGAAAGTCAACAACAACAGACTAAAATGTCGATGTTTGTTAGTCGTGTCTGTGCATGCGACCACTGACTGCAGTTCCTCTGAGTTCAAAGATGAAGTCCATCGGGATTCGTCTCAGCTGCCTCAAAGGATACGCTCAACGAATGTGATGGCATTTGGTAGGGATTTCAACGACCAAGTCAGCTGTTTGGGAGATTCCGAATAGCACACAGGAGATCCGTTTGATATTCCAGCCGATCGCACTGATAACGGTGATCATTTCACCCAGCTGTGCTCTGGCCCAAAATTGGTTTCGGAGAGTACGAACTTCAGCCTTCAGAAGCAGCATAGATCTTCGTGGCATCCTGCTACGCTTTCACAACGTCGAACTCACATTGACCACTTTGTTATCGGTCACCGCTCGCGTGGATCAATCGAAGACTGTCCTTCATTTTGGTCTACGCCTGTGGACTCAGATCACGCCTTGGTACGGGCTTGCTACTGTTTACGTCTCGCCTCAGGCTGCACAAACGCTAGAGTCATCCGCCTCGCACAGTTGCTTCTAGAAGACAACCAACTATCTGCTGCCCAGAGAGAACTGCTTACACGGTCATCAATGCAACCAAATGACTAAAGTGAACATTGGCAATAGGTCAAGGAGGCCTTGCACGTCACCTCCAGTGCCACACAAGACTCCGGTTCTGGTAGGCCTCAAAAATGATGGATATTTTCAACATCAATTACTTTGCTAGATGCTCGCATATCCATACCTCCGGATATCAAATTCAATGAGTTGCGCAAATCCCTAAGGAGCCCAATGACTAGGAGTTTGAGAAATGACCGATGCCTGTAGTGGATTGCCAAATGCAGGGAAATGGAGAGCGTTGTGGCTGTTGACAATAGTAGCAACCTTTAGCCTTTGATTGGAAGTACAGGTTTAGATCACCCATGTGTAAATGAGTTAAGCAAAGAATTCGATGACTCACTGATTCACACTCAACGACATCATCTAAACCGCTGGCAAGAGTATATTAAAGAGCAGTTCAACAGACATTTCGAATTTACCTGCAAGAGAAACGATGCAGGTAAATGTCAATTTTCTATCAGAAATGGAATTCATCCATAAGGTAGGTTACTTGATAAGATACAAACCCGCTAAACCCGACGGGCCATCTCCTTTTTCTCTCACGGGTAGAAGCAAAACATTGGTTTAGGAGTAATCAAAACTTCTCCCGATAGTCTGCCATACCTAGTAGATTCCCGGAGTATGGTGTGGATTGGTGCTAGCTCCGATTCACAAGAAAGCCCACAGGTCCTCTTGTGAAAACCACAGGGTATTTAGCTTGATAAGTTTCGCTTTCTCGCTCTTTGCGAACAGTTCTCTGGAGCCGCTTCTCTTTATAAGGTGTATCAGATAAATTTATTTTTCTTTTAAAAATCTTTGTATAGAAATGGCCAAAGCCGAATTAGAAGCTGATTTGGGATGCTTTGAATACGTCGTTCGTCCGAGTGAAGATGCAGGTAAGTTGCGCTCTTTTCTACGTGAGCTAAACAATAGTTTATCAGTGTTTAGGATGCTTTTTGCGCCCTCAAAGTGTAAAATGCTGCCGCAGAACTGAGTTATCTCTGCTTCAAACCTTGTTTTGTCAGTTTAAGGTCCAACTGAAGCAAATCAGTTTTGTTACCTGGGAAGTTACATCCCACCAGGTGGTCAGGCAACGGATATGTTGTCGCATTTACTGAAGGCGCGTTATGGCTTTTATCAATATTGGTTGTCTGCGTCAACAGTTTCACATCCGCTTGTCTATTGAGGGTCAAATGTTTACTAAGGCAGTTAGATCTGTTCTTTTATGAAGCTGAGAAAATGGACGTCAAGTTTAGAAGATAGGGTAAGAAAGTCGACTTTCGAGCATCGATGACTCCATTGTACCTCTGGAATATGGTGGGAACACCGTATCAGCAATGCTCAGATCATGCATACGGTTTCAGGTACTAGTGGTCATTCACTGAGACAAGTAATGAGTCCCAACAGGGTACTGTGTCTGAGGCATGTGTGAGGCATGCTCATCGATAGACTTCCTCGATGCACACTGTTGTCTGAGACAGGTAGTACTTGGAAGGTAGGTTGAGGTGGTCAGTTCATGGCATGGAAGAAAGGCATGAGAACCCTGACCAGTGGACGTGGTCAAGTAAAAGGTGTTAGACTTCTGCCTTGGAGTCTACAAGATCCTCCTCTGAGATGGTTGGTGACACTAAGTGATATGGCCAGTGGAGTAGTTGCATTTGGGCACTTTCTTTATCTTCGTGATTTGATTCTGTTATATTTTTGTCGGCTCGTTTTAATTCATGCTCTTATTCATTCTGCCCTCAGCCGGGTGATGCTGACGGGTAGTACAGAAGTTTGATTTTGATGGTTAAATGAACTGAACTGAACGGATTCAAGAAAAGTAAAACCAGCACAGATAAATTCGTTGTTAGATGTTTGGTTCAAAATTGTGCACCCGGGTTCGAGTCCCAATCTGGGCTAGGCGAGTTCACACTGCAAATGACTCCTAAAAGGCTAGAAGAAACAGCTAAATAGGGTCCACATGGTTTTCATTGGTGATTTAATGGTTGATATAGCATGGAAAGTTGTTTTATATGGGAACATACCTGATGTAGGAGTTAATTTGTGAGGAAATGAGTAGGACACTTGACCGACTAAAACAGTGGAAATGTAAAGACTATAAGCTGACGGATAAGGGGTCAGTAGGATTTACGGGAAACATTTGTGCAGACTTCTCGTAGGCTTTTACATAAAGTTAACACTGTTTGCTGGATCAGTCACTTGAGAAGACTAAACATGCTCATCCGATACTTATAAGGCGAGGAAAATAGCCTAATTTCTTCTTTTAAAGATTGGGAAACAACCAACATGCAATGGGATAAAAAAAATCTGAAAGTGACACCTTATTACGCGTGTGTCTAATTTTGTGAATTTCTCTACATAAAAACTTTGTTCTGTCCAAATAACTGAATGTGGGGGATTAACGAAAGTCAATATGCACGGCGACACCAGGATACCTGATGAACCTCACTCTATTTATACATGATCAATGTTAATCACTGACGTTTTCGCAGGGCAAGGCAATCGTGAAATTTCTTGGGCTCAGTCAGAGTTGCCTGTTGCCTGATATATGTTCAAAACGATTTCACTGTACTGTAGAACAACAGTGCTTGGGTAGGTTTAAATGGAGCACTAATCTGCAGAATTCATCGAGAACTCGAAAAGTAGGAATGATGTAGACAGTGAAAAATTGATTGCATTTTTCCGAATGGAAAACCCACGCTGCTTTTCATGCCATCGATACATTTTACAAATATATCAGAATATCTTCTGGATCTCGTTCAGCTGAGTCCCACCCATCGGACTGGAAAGTGACCGACTAAGCCGATCCAGCAATGAAAAACCGAACAGTTGTTCTGCATAATTGGAATAGTGGTTATGTCTCATTAGATATTCATTTGCGTTATTCATGTTTGACTAGCCCAGCCGCAATAGATCACCTAGTACAGCATCTGCAGGGTAAGCCAGTGGTTGCAGGTTCGATTCCGACTAGCGGCTTAGACTATATAGTGCGAAGCACGCAAGCTGATTTTCTATAATCTAAAGCAAAAATGTCCGGAAGTGATGATAAACAGAAGTGAGAGAAAATCAGATTGCGTCCAACACATGATTGGATTTAAAGCTGATACAGAACTTGATGGAGTGACTTAGAACACCATATAGATTGCCAGAAAAATTTCGAACTAACGGTAATGGATGAAATTCATTCTGATGGGTCTACTGGAAAACGACCATATCTGCGGTTAAACCTGTCTGATACTGTTCGGCTGATTTGTCCATACGATGCTCCTGCAACTAGCTGTCCACGTATCTTATCGACCGCAGATAAAGTAGCACTTGGCACAGTTTTACTTTGTGTTATGTCGGATTTAAGCGTGTTGTTCATGTAAAATAATAAATTTCCACTGATTAAGTGGGCAAGAGTTTTGGGAATTCTTCTTCTTTCAACAGTATATTGCTTGGCTGCGTAACTGGTACAAATGCTGCAATTTAAGAATGGCAAAGTTTGTTTCCTGACACTGATCCGCATTTGACCCGGGCAGATGGTTACGTATTTTTCTCCGCTAGGGTCAATCTCTGATGCCTGTTCTATTGCATCAGATAGGATTTGCCAATTATCAGCAGAGCTTTTTCGCCTCGTACGTGGGTAAAAATTAGCTCTCATTCGTAGACCCTTTGCGTTTATGTGCGTGCGTGCGCGCGTGCGTGTATTTGCGCACATCTGAGCTGACTCACACACGAACACATTCACGCACAAACGGATGGGTTTACGCACGCCGAAATAAGCAGACGGACACAGAGTATAGGAGAGAGAGCAAGGAATACCAACAACAGAAATCACAAACGGAGCTGAGACCGGAAAAGAGAAGAGTAAAGAAACAGAATGTGAAACACAGTGGCGAATCCAATTAGAGGATTTTATGGTCCGTTGGATTCTGTCTTTTTAGAAGCCAACTTCGAGGTGTGCGTTCTCCGATTGTGAAGGCCTCAGGGTTAGAGAGATGGGGAAAACTGGGGAAATGGCGAAAACAGTCAAGGAACTTACGGGTGTGCTAAATATTTCGAAACTTCCACTTTTAGAAATTCATCTATTTGTTTGTTTGTTTGTTTGGAAGTAAAGAAGACTAGGAGGGGGAGGAAATGTGCGCGTGAAATCCAGTAGGTTACTCTTTTCCAAGTGTGTTCACACATGAATAGATAACACATGCGCATAAGCGCACTAATTAAACTGACTGTCGATTGAGGAACTGAGTGTACAAAAGCTTTTTTCTCAGAAGCATCGAAAGATATGAAGTGGATTCACAGTGGTTACGGTAGATACTGATTAGCCAGAAGTATTCTCACAGTTTGTGAATTTGTGTGTGTGTAGAACCGTTCTCATTTCACATTTCTTTTTTCATTTTGACAGAAAACTTTGTGCAGATGAGCTAATTTTTGGTACGAATTATGGCAAGTTTTTTAGAGGGTTACTTGTTCGCAGCGACGTTGTTTGAGATGAACAGCGGATAGATATTATCAGTTGCTAGTGAGACAAAATTTCCCAACGAACGTTATTTTGCGTTTGTACAATTTACCACTTTCAAAACCTGAAGAAAATTCCGCACAGTCTGATTAGGGCAATAAGTGAACTAACAGAATTTCCCTATTTTGACTAGTAAGGCAGCCGATTTTTCATTTCTAAAGTCGGAAATCCTTAAATAACCCAGAAATGTGTAAAGTGCATTGGCAACAGTGCAATTGTCTGTCCACTTAGCACGTTTTACTGAACCCGGAGTTCTGTAGCTTATTTGATAAGCTATACGGCGTTATGGTTTTCATTGTTGTGTTCCTAGGCCCGCCTAAGAACGGTCATCAATTTGCTTGACAGATGGACAATGGACAAATGACAACGGCTAATTTGCTACTGACCATTCATTGCTAACGACTAAGGCACCAGTTATTTGCAATTTCAATCCTAAATTTAGATTCTTCATTTTCACTCGCAGAGAAGATTTGAATTTGCCATGGAAAAACTTAGGTCCGCGAAGAGAAGAGGTTTGGTGTGCCAGTAATGGGTTGTCATCTTCCAAACAGTGATTTTTGTGCACTATATTATATGGTGTTGATGTGAAAGCAACAGCCGTTGATAGCCAGTAGGGCTATCGTATTGGCAACATGTGTGACTCCTAGCCATATACCTCGTTATTCGAGTCTCAATCGAAGCTTGATGTATGTGCGTTAGTGGTGATTCACAGTATACGGCATTTTTCACGGTTTTCAAAGGTGAGCTAAACGATAATTCTGTCTGATAAATTACATGATGCCGGTGTTTCCGTTCGGTGCGGTTTTGAAATAGTCGCATTATATGAATATACTGCAACAGAAAACAATCCTATGAGGCTTCCATGCAATGAAACCGATCTGAAGGACAGAGAATTCTAATTTGCTGGACAAAGAAAGCAGACCGTATTTTCCTCGCTTAAAGCAACTCGATACAATTATTGATCAATTTCAAGTTAGATAGTTTCAAAGAAGAGCTTAGTGGATAATCAGTTTAACCACATGTGAACAACGTCATCTTAGTAAATGGGCGCAGTCGAATTTATTTATTGCTTCAAGTTGCTCAGTGCCTGGTTATCTAACGACCAACAGTAACCTGTCCTAGCACCCTATAAGGTTCTGTGATGCACCTGAACGATTTTGATAATTCCCAGGCTTACAATGGACATTGATAGCCATAGATAAAGCCTGCGACCTGAAACGCGCAAAGCAAGTCACGTGCTCAAGGGCCGACTCTACCTACCCGGACAATAATCCTTTTTGTCTGTTCGTACCCTGACCGTAACGGACGAAATGGACGTGTGAAGAGCTAAACTGCGTCTCGATGCGCTCGTGCGGAAAACCGGAGTGGGAACTATCAGTCCGATAAGTGTCTCGTTTAGAACCGGATTTTGTATACATATCTTCACGAGGTGAACCCCCTGTGGTGAGTTGTGAGGTTAGACGAATATCGATGACAAATTGAGAGATGAAAACTTCAAAGAAAGAGAGGTAGAACTAGGGAACTGTTAGAGGCAGTATCGATTTGCCCATCAAGGAACTCAAGAATACAGCACTTTGGAGACAGCGCGATGAACCGGTGAATTCTCATTCATGCACTGTCGATTTTTAGCAAAACAATACTCTTTCTCAATTGTGCATTGGAATTGTGGTTGTTCTGTTTGTGGGGGAGGAAATTCCAACAATAATAGACCGTCACATTTTATTGCTGCGTAAAATGATTTCTTTTTTTTTGGGGGGGGGGGGCATTGCTGCTTTTTGGAAGAGTGGGACACACGTCGCCTCTGTAGTCAGCACTATATGAAATATCAGCAAATCAAGTGCTGGTTATCGATCGTTTGGAACTAGGATCCGAGTTGCAGCAACGTTGGTCACATTTTTTTGTCAGTCTATACTCGGTACTATCCCTCTTCCTGGGAGTATTCTGTGCTAGTATTTGGATTATTACCAAGAACCTATATGCTGAAAATAAAAAGGGGATGATGCCTATGTGCATTATCTACTTTTTTAAATAATGGTTAAAAATATATTCATGAAATGACAAGTCCCAACAATGATAGTGATTTTTGATGAACAGTTGCTCCTATTATGGTGAAAACAACGCTGTGAGGCCTGAAACATGTGATGGAATATTTGCTTGATGCACTGATAACTAACACATCAGTACAGCTCTCAACGACGGAATATTCCGCTCTCACATACTGCATTTGGGACCCCTAAGCAGTGAGTTGTCTGGTATATAGATCTGGTTATTTTTTTTAACAACCTTCCGAAGGTTTATCAACTGCGATCGAAGAGGTCACTTTGCACTACAAACTCGTAGCTATTGTCTTTGAAGGGATTCAGAACTTTTCACAGAAGAGAATCAGTTTCACTGATCGTGATTAGGCCCAACTAGACCACGGAATACTGCAGTCACCTGTGATTACGGCACCTCTTTTACAGACTATCCAGGTCAAAGACGCCTTGTTCGTCCTTCCGTTTTTTATTTTACTCTGGTTGCATTAGGTAGATGGAGTCAAAAAACGTGCTTACAGATCTTGTTTTTCTGAAAAATTAAAAGCACACCATTTGATTCCAAAGATTCAACCTAGAAACACCCGTTGCTCCAGTACGTTGTAAAATTTAACCATGCCCAGCCAACAGACTCAGAAATGATGACCAGTATTTCCGGTCTACAATTCCTGAGAACGTAAACACCAATATTTCTAATGACCAAAGCTAATAGGTTGCTTCTGTTTAATGAAGTTACCGATGAGAAGACATTAGGTGTGGAAGTCGATCTCTGTATAAGTGACACTGAAAGCCGTAAGCACATACGCGGTACATCATATGGTTTTCCTGTGATAGACTTTCGAGAGCCATTCTGAATTATTGAACTATGAAAGGTGGAAACCCACAAACAAGTAAGTCTGATTCCCGCCACAAATCGAAATATTTGAATGCACGCACGGTGGATAATTGTTACGAAGTAAGATTAAACAGTTGTCCACTGCATTCGTGGATTTACAACAGTAAGTTAATGATGGCTAGTGGAACACTTTGCAGAATAAAATTTACCGATCATTGATTTCCAAGTTATTGAATAAATATACTCTGAAAAATATGAATTGTCCATATGAGTTATAAACGGTATTTTTTCAGAACCACATCAAACACTGCGAATCTATCTCTTATACAAACGACAGAAAACCAATCCAAATTTTGGAAGAAGAAAAATAAACGGACAAGTGGTGACTGGAAAGCAAAAACAAAACACCGAAACGAGTTTATAAATTAACTGGCAGATGGACACTGAACCACGGTGTCACTGTAGTGTGTTTCCTGCAATCGGTGTTTTACAATGGTGTGGTTCCTACTGTAGTGGTCGCAGGTCAAAGTGAGAATCATATTTAAAATGATGATAATAATAAAAAAAATATAGTAATGATAATCATAAAAATAATACCAATGATAATAAGACTCTCTAAACCACATTTTTCAGATTATGCTGAAATACAAACGAAACATTAGGGTAGGAGTCAAGCTGTAATAGCAACAATAATTTTTTTGTTAGATGATTCAAATGCGTTCATTGTTTATTTATGGTTATATTCACAGTGAAACAGTTACAGAACAAATTAACTTCCAGTTCTTTGAAATATTCCTAGACCTCTTAATTTCACTTAATTACTCCAGGTTGATTTGTGATGCCGTAATCGATCATTGAGTAGAGTCAAAAGATCCTAAGAAAACCGTACCAATATTAACCAGTTAGTGTTCAACTGACGGTCCAGTAATAAAGTAATCAGTATTCTACATGAAATTTCCATTATTTTAGTAAATAAGAACTCTTGGAGTTCTAAGTAAAGCCTCTTCATTTCGATGATAGATTCAGCCAACATTTGAATTGTTCGGCTGTCGCGGATAGCGAGTATGAGGGATTGCTTTATCGAGCCCATGAAGGATGTCGGATTTTTAGTGTAACCGAAGTGACAGGCACTTACACACACTAACGAATTCGTTTATCCGGACGATTATCGAATTCAGTGGCACCACTTGCTCCGCTTGTGTACACTATCAATACGCTCTAGCTTTCCTCCAGTACAAAGGTTATCCTGCTGCAGCGTTTCGAGTTCTCCTCCTCAGCCCGCTGCTAAGTATAATCGTTATCTTGTTACGAACCGAGGACCAAGAGCTGTAGAATATGTACGGGAGCATATCCCGACTTAACTTAGGAGAATCCTAACTAATTATTCGCAGCAAGGGCTACCTTCTGTTGCTGCATCATTGCGGCTGTGGACTTAAAGGAGTATTTATTCGGGCCGAGTAGAAGTTGTAGTTCTTGGTGGTCTATTACAGTTATCAACCTTATTCCAAATAGGTAATTATGAGGACTTCCTTCAGCCCTCAATACAGCCAGCGCTTCTCTGAGTGTCTGTGAGCATCCTCTCTCAGAGATATTCAGAAGTCAAGAAATGCAGATGGTCGGGCACCCACCTTTTTGAAGTACTGTGTAGATTCCAACCTCAGATGCACCTATAATCAGCACCACTTGTCTGGATGGTGCTAACGGAGCTAACATTAGACGTTCGACCATGCTATTGATGAGGTCCAGTAAGATTTTCTGGCACTGATCAGTCCACTTTCACACATTGCATGACTGGGTGAGTAACAACGACTGCGTCTTTGTTGCGAAATTCGGTACGATTATGGAATAGTATTACAAACAGCCAAAGGTCGACCTCAGTTGTGCTTGATTCTTCGGTGACTCCGTTTTGGTTATGGGTTTGCGTCGATCAGGGTCTCGCTGCTGCTGTTCACTGTGAACCCAAGGAACTTTAATTCATGGTCACCAAGCTTCCATTATGAAGGCTGGATAAAAACATCCTTGGCCACGATCCTCCTCAAGGTCAGCTTCAAGCGATGATCATTTCCATTATTCCGGTGAAACTTTTAATCACCTTGTCAATATTGTCCGGACTCCATGTGATGATCCAACATGTGGTTGACAAGACAATAACATCTCGGATCATTTACAAGATAGATAACATTAAACTACTTAAGGTGGCCTGGGTGACAACTATCACTCGGTGGAAATCATCTCAGGCCATACAGAAAGAACTGTACGTAATATTGTATTTACAATGATCGGACCTGGGTGGTTCTAGTTTTGTTGTGATTTGTTTCTCCGTTTTGAATTTTGATGTCAATTTTTGTCTTTGGTAAAGTTGTCTAAGGATGAGTCGAGATACCTCGTATTTCGCTGTATTCTGGACATGAATGGTGCAGTACTATGATTCTGGCCCATCTGCTGAAAAGTGGAAACAGTCTAGACGAGGGAAAATCCAGCTTTTGCCGGAATAATTCCACAGCACACATGAGGAACAATATAAAGTGGTGAACAAGCTCGTTTTCAGTGATTTCTAATCACGTCCTTTGAGGCAAGTTAGTAATTATGATACAACGTTTGTCTTGACGAATTGTATCGACCGCAAAATCGGACAATATTTTCCGCCATAAACTAAACTGCACCATTGTTTTCGAAATTCATTCAGTGGCATTCTAAATAGAATACACTGAATAACATCTGTAATTTGTGGTACACGTCTACTTTAACCTTGCTCCAAGGGTGAGAAGTGGTTATTCAGATCTTTTGTTTCTAATTTAACCGAGTCCATTAAAACACACAGGCACTGTTGAAATTCGAATGAGAGTAGATTTGGAGTCATTACATACTCGACATAAAACATTACAATCTGATGTAAACTTTTATGTCATTCTGAAGAAAGTGCATCATTGTATCTCAGCAACATAAAAATCAGGGCAGAATGTTGTAACTGCACCTTTAAAAGTTCCACTGTTCTGTTACGGTCAGGGTATATAACAAATGAAAGGAGATGTCCACGACAACAGCAGTGATATTTCCATTGGAGGCATAACCTGTCCTCTCAGAACTTATGAACAGACAGACTGGAAAAACATTTCTTAAGTTCGATGAATACTTTATTATTGCTAGTGTCGTAGATAATACTCCAGGAACTTGAATGATCACGGTTTATTCCACCACATATCAACCGGGGTATTAAGTTTAAGGATTTAGAAGTCACTGGAATGAGTTGCTCTTTAATTTATTGCTATGGATAAAGTTAAAGTAAGCCCCAAGTCTCAAAGTAGAGCAAGAAACGTAAATTGAAAGCCACGATGAAATTTGAACTCCCCCACAGTTGCAATAAGTGACCACCCTTATTGGAATGACTTCTGATTGGCCAAAAGAATAAATAGGTCACTTGGCTTCCTCCTTCTTCGTAATGGAGTTTGAGAATTTACAAAGAAACACTCAGCTGTTGTTTTAATTATTCTTTGGCCGTGCCTTTTCTGAAAACCCGTAGAACATCATTATCCAAGCCCACTGTGTTGGTTTTCGCCAACAGCATCTTGTTAAAACACTATTTTTTACATGAATAATGAAAAAAACGCTTGCTATTTTCCGGGAAGGTTCTGGATAAAATTTCTAACATAAAAACCTACTCAGTGCGTTATCATGATGTTACCACTCTCGTGTATAATAGCCTGGTGAAAATTTCCTTTCAATGATGAACACTTCTCCATCATCCCGAAAACCATCGAGACGCTTAACCGATTATGCTCGTTTGACTTTGTTTTCAAGATCATGTAATCTGAATATGTCGACAACTTTCTCCTCGTCAGCCAAACATTAGCCGCGAAAAGTCTAATAAACCATCTTTTTCGAAAGCCGTTCGTATTATTTTGTTTCTTCGCGCTAAGCATAAACAATTGGTACCTACACAAAGGGGATTGTTCTTGGCAGTAGCAGTATTTGTGCCTTCGGCGCGAGAATCACATAAGATGAATTCTACTTCCAAGAATTCACAAATTATTCAAACTTGATCCTTTATTCGATTTATTCCGTCCAAGACTCAATCAAATTATTCATTTTAACAAAAGTTACGCAATTTCAACTTCACCTGGCATATTACAAAGCTAACCTGGAAAATTCTTCAGTTACCGAGATCTTGATGCCAACCTTTGTTTAGTATCATGAAAAAATTACGAACTTAAATCTCATCTTGAAGAAGACATTCGTTTATTCAAATTTCTAATGTACCTGTAGGTTTTAGAAGTTGCCATTTGGTGATGTAGACTATGTAAATAACAAACAAAGCAAATCAATAATTTTAGTTTACCAGAATACCACATAATTGACGGTGGAAAGCAAGTCTCTTGAATGAACTTCCTTCGATGACCATCAAAAATCATGATCAGAATGGATTTAAAAGGGCCGTCATTGCATAATTCAACAAGGATCTCTAGGGTTCGATTCCTGTCACGGCCGGTCGCTACCTCAATCAGAAGCCCCTAATTGTTTTCGACTCCCTCCAGAAATATTTCGCATTGCCGCATAATAAGTAAAATGAGGTAAAAGATGATTATTTGTTTTTTATTGCCTAGATATATCAGTAGTTGATATGACGTTCCGTGGACCTAGACAAACAGTACACTGACAGCGTGTTTCTTGGATCGAAAACTTACAATCCTCATCAAAGAGGTAAAACTTATAAACACACATTTTCTAAGTGTATGCTGTTATTGGCTAACAAAGTGCACTTTTCTCATATCCTTTTGCATTTCGTAGGCTTTCTGATACCGATCTAAGGAGATCGATTTCTTCCCACGTGTCCAGTACTCATTCGCTGGCCAACGACCGCTGACACATCTAAGAGGATGGTACCAATTGGTACAATTAAATGTAAATTCTTAGCACTCCTCAATTATCGGTATGGATAAAGGTGTCACATTTCAGTCAGAGCTCTTCTGTGACCGTACTACCTTGTTTGGATTCAAACGTACTCTAACGACCACGAATAGCTCCGCTTCCAATGACGTGGTAACACATTTTGCTGGAAAACCTAATTTCTCTGCCAGATTCATATTTTATACCGTCAGAATGACTGACCGTCTTCGAATTATAATGTAGATTTGTAGCATATCAAAGAAAGATTTCAGCTTTTGTCTAACGGGTATAATATCCAGTGCGGTACTTCAGTTACTTGTTTGACTTTTGACAAGCTTCGGATGTTGTAAATTTCCCTCGCTTTTATTTACTTCTCCATTACTACGCGGCATCCAACAGTTCCATCCACACCAGAAATTCAAATGTATGTTCCTACTTGTTCTGTTCATTATCGGGTTTGTATATGTTCACTGCGATAAGCATATTTTAAATCCATCTCTCGTGTTACTTCCTGTGAGGAAAGTTTTTTTATTGAGAAGGCCGAATGGTTAAAAAGTTATTAGTGAACGTCCAGCAATATCATTACTTGATTGGGTTTACATATATTCGGGACTACCTCCAATACGAACCATTTTTCCAAATCCTACGAGATCACATGCACTAAGCGACGTTAGCGAACCCATAGAACGTTGAATTAGATACTCGAGAGCGTTCTGGTAACAAGACTGGTTAATCAGCGAGTTCTGCGTTGACCACCTATATTATCGGGCTTCTACATTCATAGTACGGATGTTCTGGAAAGAGTATTGTTGAGTGCTTAGTGATTTCTACGCAATTCGGGACAGTTTTGTCCGGGATATTCGTTTAAAACATATTTTCTCGCGAATGATCTGCTTCATTCGTGTGCATTAAATAGCCGTTTATCTGGGAATCCCGTGGATTTGACGTGTTCGTGTAATTTCACGCTTGTCTTCAACTTTCATTTTGACATATTCAGCAAAACAAGTTATTCAAAATAAAAATAAAACATTCGCTGGAACATTTCCGTGGTTCTCGGCAGTCATTTTCTTGAACAAACCAAGTAGGTTGTATTACAGATGTTTCTATCCGGAAATTTCTCATAGCTGGCCACTGCAAATTAAAAGGCCTTTTCTCTGGTAATAAAAGCAAAGTAGTGGAATATAACACAAGAAGACTTATCGCTTGGTCACTAAAGCACGAGAATTCTGTAGCTTTTTCCGAAATAAATGTTGACCACTGGTAGCCATTTGGTAAGGTTCTGCTAATTTATTGCGAACGAGGTAAACTGAGACTGGTGATTGTCTTCTACTTATGAAAAACTTCTTTAAAAGTGTAATCCCATTGTGCGAATCCATATGTACGGCTGAATCGTAGATAAAATAAAAAACGAAAATTCCTAATATTAGCTCAATGAAACTTCTCCCACTTTTTCATCGTGCAAACGTTCATATTCGACGATCTCCGATTGGTGGTAATAATTCATATACACAATTAAGGCATTACAGTTAGTCTTACGAAGACACCGTCAGAAGATTGTGTTATAGGCCCAATCTGTTAGGCGGAGCACAATACTAAGCCCACTTAACAGAAATACCAATCTACCATTCACTAAAAACGATCTAAATACGTGTGGCTCACTATTCGAAATTCTGATAAAAGAGTGTCACGCAGATGATTTATCGCACGTATTGATTGGGCTCAACTACTCCTTCGTCTCGAAGCATTAAACTGGGAGGCAGTTAGAATCAGACAATCAAGCACAACTTGCCATCCAGACATTTTGAAAGAGTGAGCAGTTTTTCAAACCCATCAACTTTTTGTTAGTCATGTTCAGCGCACTGTAAATGTCGTGAATCATATTTCTTATTTCCCGACTGCGCAAAAATGCCAAAATCTCGAACAATTCTGCAAAAGTTCACCACAGTTTACCAACTTTAGTAGTGGAAATCTTAACAATACCTAATGTGAATTATCATACAGTGTCAACACCCAAATTATGACGGAAACCATGGAGGCACCAATGCTTCGCTGACTTGTCTCAAGTCACTAGCAAAGTACATCCTCCGAGACTCCACTGTAACTTGAACCCGAAGAGATGGGGAGGGAGGCGGAGGCTGTCGTGAATTATACATTTGACTATCGGGCTATCCGGGTTTCTCTCCATGGTTATCCTTACACCGACAACCTATTCGAATTGATAAAGTGGCTAAGATGGGTAGGTTCTTCATAATGAAACGCACCCATCCATTGCTAGAGTCGATCATTGGGCTGGCAAAGGGTTGTTACCATACAAAACCAGTGATGAAAGGGCGCTATATCATCTAACTTCTACGTCCGAGGGACAATTGAAACCAGCCCGGATAGCCTGGCGGCTAGGTGTGTTTGATTCACAGTCAATCAGACTGGGTTCAAGTCCCAGTAGGGGCACGACGGATGAGTATTTCTGGTGATTCCTAACAATGATAAAATAGATGAACTGCCTCCATGGTTTTCAATGATGAATTGATCATTGATACGGCATGATGGATTGTCACGAATTCTTCAGCGGAGAAGTCTAACAAGGATGACTGAGAAGTATTCTCCGGATATATTCCCATTTATATTTCAGTTCACCTAGGATGGACAATTTGCCGTTTATCCTGCTAACTGAACTTTTGTTCTGAAGCAACATAAAATTCCTGCACAAGGAAATAAAAACAGAGGGCTATTGGTCAGCAAAAGCGACTCTTCTAAACCAGCGATTCGATTCTACCTCAAGGATATCCAAACAGATTAGTCGGTTGCCGAAGGAGGCCAGCTCTGAACTTCAGGCAGTAGCTTTTTTCACTTTCATTTACATGACTTTTGCAAACTCATATGTCTGAATTCCAGTCAAACATACCCTTTGAAGTGAACGCTGCCTTTAAAACGCACAAAATATGTGAAGCAGATTAAAAATAACTAAATTTTATGCATCAAGATAAGCGCAACACCAGTTACTCTCATTGTTCAGCCATATGGCAGAACAATTCTTATATTCATGGAAGAGCACAGACATCGACAATTAGAACAATACAATGATCTATGGAAAGCGCACCGATGAGCAGAAGAAGACGGAATTGTTTGTAGGGTCTGGAAATGTCTGAGGTTGTTGATGTGAAAAGACAAACTTCTCACTTTGCAAAGCAACTGAGTGCGTGAAAACTGCCGAAAAATTGCTATTCATTATGATTCCTAGGTGCATGAATAATTCAACTCCAGAGGGGAACCCGTTATTAATAGTCGCATCATCCGCAGGGAGAGCTAAGCATGAAAGAGTTAAGGTGCATTTCAAAAATGTTTGCTGGGTTAAGGTGCAATTCAACTGACTAGAAAAGTCCTTAGAATTTAGCAATTTTTTCATAAGTGTATTGAGACAGAAAGGATTGTGGAGGGTTTGACATTGAGCAACATCGTCTGCATACCCTAATCAATAAACAGGAGAGACGACAAACAGATCACAAATGTTAGTGAAGAACAAGTATGATTAAAATACGGTGCATTGGAGCACTCCGGAATTTTGACCAAGAGTTTGGAAGAATTTTCGCTTCACTTTCAGTCAAACAATTCAAAAACAAGGTAAGGAATTGGTTCGGACACCTAACAAATTCTCATTTGGAGAAGATATCTAACCAAAAGAAATAAATCAAGGGTGGGAAAGCAATAAAAGAAAAAACAACTGAACGACTTTGCCTTGTCATTCAAAGATACACGGGTAAGTTAAATGAGGAAGCGTACAGCTCTTAAAGAGCATCTATTTGCTTAATATTCCAACGGGCAAGGGTCGCGGGGATATTCAAATTCTATTGTAAGTGCATGAGGACAGCCTTCTGTTTCATTTTTACTTTAGCTATTGGGCGAAAGTGCTTCGTGATAGTTTATTTGTTTGGTAGCCTGTGGAACGGGGACAAAAGTGACAGACTGCAAACTCATTTGAATCGTAAAGAGCGTGCATGGGCGCGTGCTTCCGGAGAAATTTTGTTATGTCATCCAAATACGATACGATACCATTCATATTGAAAAAAAAGAATTCAGAAAGTCGTGAATCGTGGTACGATTCACGGTAGACGTCATTTCTTTGACGGCGGAACCGGATCCATGTTTGAGGAGAGCAAAAGGAAGACGTTTAGACCCAAGGCAAAGGGTACTTTGGTGATGCTCAGGATTTTCAATATACCTTCGCTGGAAAGGGGGTCAGCGGGCATAGTTCCAAAGGACGAATATAAATAAAGGGTTTCTTTTGGTGAGTGAGTAAATGTGGCGTTACGGTATTCAACATCAATCTGAAGGCTGTAATGTTTTGATTTTTATCCAAAGAAAAATTTGATGCCCTTTAACAGACTTTTGTTGTCGTTGGTTGTCAGGACTTATCCGCTGAAGAATGTATTCGTTGTTTTACTACATGCTTGCTTATGAGGTCAGTGGAAGGGGTACACCCCATAACCACAATGAACCACTGAACCAACAGAGATAACCGACGACCGGACCTTGATAATCGGAGTGGGGAATCACATATGGTCCGAATAGATGAAGTATGGTAACGAGCCGGATGACAGTGGATTACTGTGTAACTCCAAAGTAGTCGGTGTTGGGAGACTCGAACCACTGACCTCCGAGGTGATAATCAAACGCCTTAAACCGATCGACCACCACCAGCATTTCACCTCTGCTTTGCTCAGATCTGAATAATATTTCAAGCTTTTATTATCATGGGAATTTTAGGCACACTTTTGAAATCTACGTAGAAACATCAGTTATGGGAAGCCTAATATGCCGTTGCTCGGTGCTGCAATCAGTGGCATAGTTGCGATTGAGCACTTTCATTGTCTTCGTGATTTCTGCTTATTACTTTGTTTCCAGTTCTATTTCACTTTATGCTCCTATTCATGTTGCTTCCGACTAGGTGATGTTGTGAAGTAGCAAACAAAACCAGGGCACAGAAGTGCGAAGTCGACAGTTGAGCTTAACTTAACTGAACTCGAAACAGCTTTCACAGGGTAACAAAGGTGCTGACAAAGAGACTAACCCAAAAAAAGAAGGGTAAACGGAGGATGACAATGAAGTAACACATCTGAACGATCTATCGGGCAAAAAATATTTGTGAATGAGGAATCCTGTAATCAGTACTGTATCTCAGTAATTATTAGATCCAGATATGGTTCACTACTCACCATCGACAATCATCATTTACAACCGTTGGAGCAACATACGGTTGTTTCATTCTTATTAGGAATCCTCCGCAGTGCACATCCACCGAGCCCCCATTGGGACTGGAGCCCATAGTGAACGACTGTCAGTAGAATACCTAACAATCAGGCTATCCGGGCCCGCTTTCAAAGTTTGCTCAGCATATACATTATATGATACACCACCATTCCGTGAATGATGAGCTGACTGTTGATACTACTGTATGGTGCATATTGTGCAATACCTTATCGGTTTTGACTGTAGGCGTTTTTATCCCTAGACTATGACTACATCTTTTGTCGGAATGGCAAGAGACAATGATTGCTTGTGAAAACGGCGACTGTTCGTGAGTGTGAATCAAGATTCGGATGGTTGGTGATCGTTCTGTATAGAATAGAATTACATCTGGTGGGGGAGTGGCGAAGACCGGTCAATCCGAAATAACTTATTGGATTTGCTAGTGTCATTAAAAACACCAATATGTTCCGAAATCCGATTACGTAACTGCCTTTCTGTTTGACCGATGCAGGTGACTCCACATTCACATTCAAATTGGTATATCACGTGTGAAGTGGCGTACAGAGATAGGCGTTCTTTAATCGGCGGAATCGGTATGCCTTTCGTGCGGTAATTGATTTTTGTTTGGGCGGCTTAATACGTTCGTGTAACGGATGACCTTAATCGTCTTTACAGCATCTGGGTGACGTCATCACCCTCGAATGGGAGACACATTGTGACCTTCACTCATGGTACTGATGTAGTGTTCGATTTCATTGGCTTTGTGGTGCTTTGCCTGTCGATGAATGCATCCGGATATTCGTTATTTTTCATCGCCGTTCGAATCAGACTGAGTTCATCAGCGACTGCGTCATCCGTACAGATCTGTCAAATTCGGTCGAAAGGGGAGCGGACTAGACCACGCCTGTAGGATATATGAGCTAAGTGTAAATATTAGCCGGTCCACGTTTGCTTGTGGTTGAGATTGATCTATCGGGTCTTCGTGTCATTTTGATATTGGAGAAGTTTAGGGTGTTGTTCACCTCGGTTTTCATAGTGAAATGAATGTTAGGATGAAGTTTATTTAGTTCTTCTAGGAAAACTTCCACCTGTTCTTTATTGTCGGTTATGACCAAAGTGTCGTCGACGTATCTTCTATAGCGTTTGGCTTCGGCGAGGGTTTTATAACAGTTCTTTTCTAAGTAAGTCATGAACAAGTCAGCCAGCCCTGGTCCCAAGGGACTTCCCATTGTGACTTCACCAACCTGTCTGTATGCTTTTCTTTGGAACGAAAAGGAGACATTTGTAGTGCATAGGACTAACAGTCGTTCAAGGACGGGTGTGGTTAGATGCACTGGCAACCGATTCTCTTCAGTATGATCACAGATTAACCGTATGATTGCTCGAACTGGCACCTTGGTAAGTATGTACTGGACGTCAAAAGAAGTCATAAATTTCCCGTTGATATTTAGGTTTTCCAGTAAATCCATCATTTCACAAGTATCTTTTACGAAAAGTTTCACCAGCGAGCGTTTGACCGGTCCGAGGATAGGAAATAATCATTTGGCCAGTTGGTATCGAGAGGAGTTTCTCATGGATAGAATTGGCCTCAGGGGAACACCTGGTTTGTGTATTTTCGGTAAACCATACATTTGTGGTGTTGGCCGTGTCTTTATCACCAGTTTACGATCTCTACTTTCATTTATGAAATGTCCTTCGTGGAGGAATTGCACCTCAGATCTTGCCGTTATATCTCATTCGGGTCATCACAGATTTTCTCGTGTCTGAATTTGCTGGTATCAGTTGAGTTTTTCTCTCGTAGTTGGATTTACCTAACAGCACTACTCCAGATCCTCTGTCAGGGCGTAAAATAACCGAGTCACTTCAGGAATGGAGGTCTTTCAGAGCTGAGAGATGTCTTGGTTGGAGTCTTGATGAAGTTAATCGTTATTGGCATTTTGAGTTCACGAGTATAGCTTCAAACCAGTTTTAAGTATCCATAGAGGACTGTCTGAGAGCTTTTAATTGTAAATGTAAGTACTCGAACTGTGCTTAAGTTTCCAGGATGTTCAGTTTCTTTGGTGGTATTGAGAAACGAAGTTCACATGATAGAGCTTCACTCGGTTTTACTGGGTCTTACAGACGACAGGATCTTGACATATTTCTTCGGTTAGGCAGGAAATTGAGATTCAGTCTGATGAAAACGACCTCAGATTCACCACACCGGGACTATTTGAAGTAAGTAAAAACTACTCCTCCGATCTCGTTTCAGTCTAACTTTCTATCCTATCTTTAGCACTAAAAACCATCTAGCTTCGGAAGAGCACCGTCATCTTGGTTTAACTAAGATTCCTGCACGCAAAGCACACAAACGCTCAGGTGAATGCGTGGGCTGAAGATGTTCATTAAATCCAGTAGTTATGCGAACAGCGATTGAATGTTGCTGCTAATCAATGAGGGTACAGTCATTTTTGATGAAATGCTAAACAAGATCCAACGTGATGATTAGCGACAAAATGTAGCACATCCAGCCAAGAGACGCTCTGACATTTTCAAGTGTCTTCGGAGAACAATTACCAATCAGTGTATTACCTAATTTCGTGGGGAACATTTGGTATCACTGATGCACAGAAGCGATATCCAGCGACGTTGATATGAACCAGGTTACCAAAAGTCAAACCGGAAAGACCAAACATTTTGTAAAGAATACTCAGATGACACGTTGTTCTACTAGGAGCACAAACAGAAACGGAAAAAATTGGATCCAGAAAGTACTGAGAGTTGGTTTAAAAAGAATAACAGATAATGAGCAATGAAATCGGTATCGGTGCTGGTAAAAGACGGTATAACAATCCGGAGGTAACTGGGAATTTCCGTGTAAAACCAGTAGTCGAATGCTATTCAAACAGGTACGCAAATGTCGTGGCAGCTTTTATTTCATTCGGCTTCATGGGGCTTTCTGTGTTTGTTATTGCTTCGCTTACTACGCACAAAATCGGTTTCAGCTAATCCAAACAAAACTGACCACTGATACTCACGTGAATATTTGATTAAGATGGCCATTGGTTGCAATGATTAACGATATCTATACGGCTTATAACTTGGCCTAAATATAATGCTGTTACAATAAACATCATCGTTTGCTCTACCCGTGGACCTCTAGTTGTCTCAACGGTTTTGGAAACTGAGTTATTGGCGGCCCAGATTGATCGTTTTTACATCCCACCGGTCGATGAGCTTCGTTTCTACGTTACAAATGTTTCATTACTGGTCGAGGGGACTGGTGGTCACACCTGGACTGGTGATGAGGCATTTGCAACCCGAACGTTGTGCTCACTACGATCGGTAGCCAATGTTGTCAGTCTGGTCTGAATGTTTTATCTTAAGCATTTATCAAATTGTGTACTTTGTTCGCCGAATCAGTTTGTGGTTGGAGAAGGCATGGAGGTGGCCACTTCATGATATGCTAAAAAAGGTTTTGAATATCTTTGTCGAAAAAAAAATATTGCGGGAGGCGTAACCTTCCCGGTTGGGGTCCACGAGAGCCGCCTGCTTGAAGGTTTGAGTGGCGATGCAAGACGTCAGAGTACTTTCACTCGAATTCTATCTTTGTCAACATGATTTTAATGTATATCTATTATTACTATCTGTCTGCCTTTTCTGTTTCAATTTATTCAATTTCCGAATCAAAGATATTCTGGAGTAGGAGCCGGAAATAGAGCGGGCAATCGTGGGGTTGAACGGTTATCGAAAGACTGACTAGAAATAAACATTAAAATCTCAGAGATCCTCGTCCAGTATAACAACTCTTCGGCACAGACACCAGAAATCTGATGAAAAAAATGTGGGAAGAATACGTAAAATAATTTCAAACGTGTTTTTTCTTGTATCACCCAAAACAAGCTGTGTTAGTGGACAAAATAAACCGTTGTCCAGCCGAAGGAGAAAAAATACAGGGTGCGGAAAATTTCTGCAAGGTATAAAATCACATAAAATGCTTGGGTAACCGACGAACTGAAGACCCATTGATTCAGTTGGCTCCACCAAGACCCAGTTCATTGATGAGTGCTACACGCTGGACTTTTTTGTCGAAGCTGTCTAGATTGTAGGCCCGTAACATGTCTTCACGTAGACGTTCAGCTTGAAGTGCAAGGTTTCGCGACTTTGATAGAGAAAATGGAAGGGCGAGCAAACAATAATTCATAAAATCGGGTGAATTTCTGTGATCACCACTACACATTTGAATCTTTATGCAGTTTAATTTACATTTGCGCACTTTCCCATGAATGAGTGCTGCTCATAATGGGATATTTGCACGTATCTTACGTTTCACACCAAATTCCGACAGCCTATTTTCGGAACATGCAAAGTGCGCGGAACTCAATAATTCTGGTTCGACTCCGGGACTTTCATGTTATAACTTTGCTTACTGACAATATCCTAGTAGTCAATCGATTGATGTGAATGATAACTGGTAGACCACTCTCGGCGTTCAGTGTTTCCAGAACATTTTAATTGTGGTATTCAGATATGTAATGCTAAATTGCGAAATAAGTGCATGCACATTTATGCCCCCACAGAAATGTGAAATAAGTCAATACCCGCGTTTTTATTGTGTAGAGATTAGTTATTTCTGGTAACGGGGTAAAAAAGTAACAGTGTATGCTATAAAGCGGTCTTGCATCCCTGAGTCAATAATCGCGGCAGTGTTTATCATTCCCTTACCATTAGGGTTTGACCTGCCTGTATGATATATTACTTCCATTAGACTTCCATGTTAACAGTGCTGGTTTCTTTGGGCACCACAGTAGCTAATATGGCATGGCAGTGAAATCTCATGCCAAACTGAAGTCGACTTTTTGGAATGAAATGCATGGTCAATCACAATTTCGCAGTGATATTTTCATTCATAAAAATTCTCGGCGGATACAGTTCTTCCATGTGAAAAACGGATAAGCGTGGTAGTCCTTAGAATATTTGTGACATAAGACCCTGTGATCGTAGTTAGCGTTGAAAGCCCTAAAAAGGAAAATTGACCAGCTATGTTGTTGACTATGATTATCAGTCATAATCAAAGAGATTAGCATCGCCTCCAGCCTGTATGGTCGAGTCATCGTACCAATTATTAGCTTCTCCAGTTATACAAGCAATTGCGAACATCACAGGGAGAATGGGACAGTATAGCTTCATCGTGGTGATCATTGTTTACCGTTCTAGGAGAGATCTCACCCGCCCGTTTTCCAGGGCTGCTCGTCAATAGATTTCAATTAACAATGCACAAATGTAAACGTATTCCATAGACAAATTACAATCCAGTTAAGACGGGTTTCAGCAACATCAACCTCAAAGAGGTGCGCGCCGCACCAACCCAGTTTGGTGTGTTTAGTCTTGTACAATCAGACTGACTGAAAGAGTATGAGCATTTCAAACCAACTCGTATTATCACATTTTAGACTTAGTATGTACTGTGGAGCCTATGCTAGTTGTGTTAGAGACTGAAAACTTGGGTAAGTACTTGATACACGGTAACAAGGCTTGTCGCAATTGTTGGTTATCCGTTCGATTGTGAACCGGTATTGAGAAGGGTTACCTGTGGTATCCGAAAAGTCCATTGATTATCAATAATTGCGGTAACGCCGGTTTACCATATACTAAACACCAGCATATAACAAATCATATGGCGCATCGATTTTTGATTCACTCCGAACTGATTTCGGCTCCGATACGCTATGCACATCTGCTGGCGAAGCACCACTTTTGTCGACTGCAAAAGTACCTACTGAGAAGCGTGCAGTAGGCAAACACCATTTTCTGAATTGTAGTAGTACGATTAACTTTACAGTTAGCCTCATAAGTGTCGCACGAACTCAAGCTAAAGCTAAATATTGTCATCCCAAGTACACTGTATAAGATATGTTGGAATGAAACAACTGGAGTAAACCAGGCCAAAGACATTCTTAGTTATTTGTCTGCGTACTTTGATGAGAATTTAGTTTTTCCAATTTAAACAACATATATCGACTGATATGCGTGCAAGCCATTGAGTAAAATGTTATTAATCAAGCGTAGCTAACGTTATCCGACAAGTTAACAATGTGATTGGCATAGCATCCTTCTAAGTAATAAATCTAGTTATTCACGCTACTGGCAGACTTATCACTGACTTCTAGTAACTGATGGAATTTATAGCAGTTCTCCTGACTGGTTTGAAAAACAATGGAATTTCGTCAGTATCTTGCTTTAGTTGAAGTAATAGAAGTCATGCTGATGGGTTTGGGTCTACTTTTGGACTTCCAGTTGACTGATTTGTATAACATGCATTACTAATGATTTCCAACAAATATGCGCCATCAATAACCAGGTCGCATATGGGTTATCGAATGACACGTGCGATACAATGTGTTGTGCCATTTTCTCTCCGTTAAGACAGCTTCCGGTCGGTACCCCGCAGATCACACAAACACACACACATTGCGGGAAAAATACGTTGACACGCCATTACGATTGAAGGATGAGCCCCTAGTTGATGGCAACTCTGCTCTGTTAAAGGGTTTTAGGACAGACGGATTTGTCCAGAATGCGTGGATGTTATAACGTCAGAGTGAGCCCGGCGTGGACGAACGTGCGGCAGAATTACGACAAAGGCTCATCTCCCCTACACACAACACACTCTTCCATGCATGTTGCTAACACATGAAAGTTCATCGTAATTCTGTGTTGTAAACGGCCATCACTTGTCTGACTGTGGTTAAAGCTGGACAGCATGTATCTACCGAAAAAGTCACCGGTTTATGCGTATGCCTCGTGACTTCTGAGCACTAATCTACCAATGAGTATTTTTATAGTACTGATTTTTACATCCCGACTTCCTTAAGGCACCTATGGTATTGAATACACTCTGCATCATTTTGAGAATAGGCAAAATTTCCATGCTGAGGAAGCATACTGATTGTATTATGCAGAAACGGGTTCAGAGAACGAAATCTCACTGGTGCGGTAATTAGTCAGTTTGTGTCATACAGGATGTAGCTTCTACACGGAGGCATATAGCTGCACAAATAAAAATTCGGCATTGACAGCTCACCTGTTGTTGATATAATTACAAATAGATTTGAACAAATTTCCATGAACAAATACATCATCTTATTAGTCCTCGGACTGACCCCGTGTGTTCGATGGTGGCAGTACCGACAAAACAGTAGAAGCACTGTCGAGTAGTTCTCAAAGTTTATCCTCATCGATGAACAAAATCATTTGAAGCAGAACTAAAATGGCAAGAGAGATAAACCTCAAACCACATTAGCTGCCACCTATCGTGTGAGTTAGCGACAGCTTTTTCCATTCTTGAACCTGAGGTTCTCTCAATGCCTTTGCTATTAATATTATTATTATTATAATAATAATAATAATAATTATTATTATTATTATTATTATTATTATTATTATTATTGTCCATCCACTTTTAAGTAAGTTAAGACTGTTAATAAATAGAAGAGATGAATGAATGCATCTCCTCTGGATGCATAGCTCTTGCTTCAAAGGTGTCATACGACTTGTGTTCCACTAGTCTACTGGAAGTTGGGAACAGAATCATAATTCTTGGCGGTGCTACAATTTTTGAGCTTACCTGTGTTTTTAAGGGCACTTAATTAAGAACGATGAGAAAGTTTACCGGTTCTCGAATCCCTTCAGAGCTTTATACTGACAATCGCTGGAGATGCGCAGCTCCCGTTGTACCCACACGCAAATAAACCTCCGTAGTTTTCCTTCACAATTCAACTGAAAATGAACTCATTTACGGTTTCCCATTACAAGCACATTCATAACAAACTAGTGTAATAATTCATGTTGGGGATTGACAACGGTATTTGCATGCGATGAACTTCACCGCAAAAATCTGATATTATTTTTGCACAAAATTTGTAACTGTCTTTACAAGTTTTCATCATGGTAACTAGATACACTTTTCAAGTCCTGAAGACAGACGCATTACCTTTTTTGACTGCGATTTTATCACTTCATCATGAAGACCATTGTTTGTCTGGATAGTGAGTTACAATTTTTGGTGATAACTAATTGAAATACTATCTGATGATCAACGGCCGGCAACAGTTTATGTGCCCACTTTTAGTGCTTGAAGAAAACTCCATGAAATTACTTCCTCCTTCCCTTGTTGCGCAGTCCGTATTCAGTCACGCAAAACCACTTTCTTCATCTTACGACGACTGATGGAAAGTTAGAAAAAAATAAGGAAGAAAAGCAATAAATTAGGCGGGAACTGTTATTCGGAAGAACCAATAACCGCGCACCTGAATGCTTACCATCCTGCTGAAGTGAGCGCTAAGCGGAAACAAGAATCAAAGATTCTTTCTTCATTCCTTTTACTGTCCACTTCTTCACTATCCATTAGCTCCATTTCTAACAGATGAACTAGTTTTAAACTCATTCCCACCGGTCACACTCCTTGTTGCCCATTTCTACTCATCGGTTAAGAGGTTATGATGAGGTTTCCACAGGTCATTAGTCTATTTCCGCGTGGCTGGCTTGAGTACAAAATCTGGGTCAAAATTACACCTCATTGTTTGACAAAAAACACATTCCGCACCTAAATAAACCATGGTCATGAGGTCAAATACCGTAATCTCAGAGTATTTCAGACAAGACAACGTTGTTGTGCTTTTGCGTCATTGAATGAGATTTGTTATGAAGGTCGGACAAGCATCAATGTGTATTTTCCAGTGTGACAGCCTACACATCTATCCGTTCTTTTGAGTTCACGTGATGCTCACTAAAGTAAGGGTCACTTGATGTGTCATCGGAAGGTGGGAATCAGCGAAGTCACGCCACGAGATTACCAGGTATTTTGAGCTTTTAAGACGGACTGTGAGCAGACGGATTAGTCGGTTCAACCAAGGAAATCCATCATTTAGACCGATGAGTCAGTATTCTCGTTATTTAAACATGACCACTGAAGGCGAGCAACCTCTGAAACCGATAAAAGTAGTATGATGACTGCAATAATGCACCATAATGGAGGTTCAGTACATGCCTGGTGGAAACGTCGGAGCGAGCTGGTATTTCTGGACGACACTGTCAATGGTCAAGGTAGAAATCTTGATCCAAAACATCTTGCCACTGATAAGCACAACTACTGAAGTGATTTTCCAGGACGACAAAGCACCCATATATCGCTTCCTTGCCTTACGCGAGTTTAAGGCACGTTACCATATGAAACGTTCCGTCGCCAACTTGATCTCCTCATATTAATGTAACCGAACATTTGTGGGATCAGGTCGGGAGGAAAGTTGCTCGGAGGTGACAATACAGACCTCTAGGGGAGTTGAAGAGTACCTTGAAGGAGAAATGGGACCGTATACCACAATATTCTAGCAGGCGGTTGAGTGACCGTTTTAAAACCATCACAACGAAACATTTTATTTTCACTAAACGATCTCACTAGTAAACAGTGTGTATGCCGGAAGCAGATTCACCGCCGGCGAATTCCATTTGGAACAGTAAAGCTAAATAAAATTCGCCAACTTGTCCAAGATTATCTAAAGCCGCCTGATATACTTTACCATAACGACCGAAGAATTGATCACACATAATATTATTCATTAAACAACTGCCACCAGACGATAGACCAGTTAGATACGAGAAATGATTACTAACGTCATTAGGTCTAGCTATTGTTAGCCCAATTGTGGGTGGTGATGGCTAATTACTAGTGCCGGACTAATACACCTGGCCATTTAGAGCATATCGGCTTCCGCAGTTGGTTACACGACCACGAAATCAACCCCATTAGTGATCATATTCAGGAAGATACGACTACGCGACACTTGTATCTGCACAACTCAACAGTCGGAAGTATACTATTTTTTATAGTTTTATTCCTAATTTCTAATCCTGGTGATTGTTTTGATATTCGAATTGGGTTGCTATTAGGAAGTAGGGATCAGTGAACCACCGCATTCAATGAACTGTTTATGGTTGTTACAATGGAATAAGATCCGCCAAATTATTTCAAATTCCGGAGACCATTGTGAATACATGAGACTGAACCACGAACAGGTTAGCGATAAGTACTGTGCAAATGAGTGGCATACTGCCGAGTGAATACTTAAATTGACATTTTCTCTGATTTTTCTTGTAAGTCACTTTGAAATTGCCCGGTGTGACGAGTCTGTTCACATATTAGTTGGCATATCACTAACAGCATGATAGGAGTACGTTGATAGCTATATTTAATCACTCCACGGCAAAATGAACCAATTTTGAAGCTTAATTATCAAATCTCGTTATCGGTCATTATCTCAGTCGGACAATCCAATGCATTTTTTTCCGCCGGATGTCAAAATCTAACTATTGCCATCGTTTTCAGCAGCATATATAGAAATTCGACCCTGCCGGAGATGGATCCGCTTCTGGTGAACACATTGTACAATGCAGTCGCGGGGGTGAGGGGGGGGGAGGAGTGTTTGGCGAATGTTGAGCATCATTACTGAGCTCTTCCCCGGAGAGTCTGAGATGCATATGCAATCAGAAGCTACCATTTCTGACAACTCTCTAATGATGGTTAACACTGACGATAGTCAAAACCGTACACTGGTACCAATTAAACCACACCGAAGCACTACAAAAATGGTGTCATATACGAGGTACAGTACCCATAATTAATTCCCACCACGAGATAATAAACTGGTCAACGTTGAATCATGAATAAGTAGAGCTAATCTGAATGGTGTACCCACCCCTACAAAACGACCTCTCTACGGAAATAAATCACATCAGCTGATTAACCCGTGCTGGATCCGTGTGACCGACTAAAAGGTTAGATACCAAGCGACATGGCCACAGCTTTAGGTCAGCATTATAGTAGTTGACCCCATTTTGGTATCGATTTGATTACTTTTGTGATTCTCCACTACAATATTCTCGGCAGGAACAATTAGTTTCACCTTCCAGTGGTGAAAAACGGGTGCCAACTTGTCACAACACTGACACCGCCTGGAACGTCGAACCTGCTCACCATACAAAACCAACCACATACACATCCACGCTTTGTAGCCTAAACGCGCCCAATTACCCACGCCTATGCTACAACCGACTGCATGAATACTGACCTTGAGATGCACCTTTTGTACTGTCTCACGATTGAACACTTTGGTTTTATGCTTGTCTTCGTGGTGCCCCTGTTTGTGTTTTGATCTGCTCCTTAGATTGTTGCATCTCACAAAGTTTAAAACCGAACAGGGTCCAACCAAACCTCATACTTTGTTCTACTCCAAGGGTAATACACGATGCGTGGAAGTACGTCGTTTGGGCCAACTTTATTGGCCGCTCCACAAAAGCTGCATTGGAATATGGCACGAATGAGGTTGCCAGGTTAGATGTTCATTGGTAAGATGAAAATTGGAGCGAACGCCACGAAATCAGATGGTTAAATTCCATGGTTGTATATGATGCCACATCCAGGGGTATGCTGTATACGTGGGAAATCCACACAGTAATAGTCTGTCACACAAAAACTGAATGATAAATTTTGGTTATGGTTTTGATAACGACTAGCTAAAAGTTAGTGGATCCAACGCAGTGGTCTGTGAAGGTTTTCGGCCTCGGATGATTTTATCGGTATTTTCCTTGAAGCATCCGATAACTCAATCAGCCACATTCTGTGAAACCGCCACACTTGCTCTTTTTTCTCGAGCCACCACATCAGATTTTCATATCCCGAACAATTAGAACTCTACCGTCAAGCCCCAGGCAGTTCGTTTCTGTCAGTTCTCTGCCTCTCTAAATTTAAGAATGGAATAAACACTAAAGGGTACAGAACGTGAGTTAAAGCGTTATCCGGTCACCTATCTGAACTTGTCAGATTCCAAACACCTCAGTGACATCCTCCAAAGTACTTAGCGTCACGTGAGGTATAAAGATAACTGATATGGTAAGTTATCATTGTAAGGCTCATACGTTCGGCAGTCAAGTGTCTATGAATTATATTCACATTGATACGACAACTGACGTCGGTTAACTAGTCGCACTTGTTCAGTTGGACTTTGTGGACTCAGGTGCAGTAGTATTTGTACTTGCGGCAGATCAGATTCACTCACTTCTTGAATTCGAGCCTCACGATCTTCGAGGAAGCGTTCAATATTTTCTTGTTTTTGTTTTTGTATCATTTCCGCCATCTTTCGCCATTCTTCTTCTCTTCGTTGTACCCTATGGGAATAAGAGCAACAAGGTGTGAACCACATTTTATCCTTTACCAATAATTCCACATTCCTTTCCGAAGAATCTAATTGTTTTCAATGTTTCCTCAAGTGGTCAACGTAGGATTCTACAGTATATTCATCTCCTGCTGCCTGGTGGTCGTTGCAGCAATAAAAAAAACTAGACCATGCTCATGATCACCAGAATATCTTGTTTTGTTTTCGGGGAATCACTCCTTGTCTATTCTGCCTGTGTTACCATTTGATGGTGGAAACCATTGTGAATTGACGCTAAACAAGGCAATTAGTCTGCACATCAGCTGTCATAGTTTTAAAGTTCAGTAATTTACTTGGGTACTAAAAGCAGATGTAGAATGTCCGTTCTTCTTCGGAAAATCCTTCCACATCTACCGTGTAACACGGAATTTAAAAAATGCGCTTGTGAATAATTAAAAATCACATTTATTTTGAATGTTGGCTTTAACCAGATAAGCGGAGTGAAATCGACAACTTTGTGCCTACCGGGCTTAGTCACTTGTTCATTCGGTGAAAAGTGGACCGTGAAATAATAATACGACACACAAAATTTTGTTGTCAAACAAGAAAATAAAAATCACTCCATCACCAAACTAATCCGTACTGATGACCGGGGGAAAATAAACTCTTCACAGCCTTCACACTGGCAGTCGGAATAACTTTAAGGGAATTTAGGCGGAAACTTACTGTTTGTAATTCTTCCTGAATTGTTGCTCGCGTTGACGATGTTCCTCAATTAAACGTCGTTTTTCCACGCTTTGGCGACACAGTGCTCGCTCACGAGCCTCTCGTTGAGTCTAAGAGCAATGAAATATGAAAATAAAACTAACACGTTCATAGGAGTGTAACAGGTTTGAAAACTTGATCCCCTAATCCAGAAGGTCGCAGTATGGTCCCATTGGTTACTTGTCAACTACCATTGGTGCGAATCATCTGGAATCATCACCACCCTGCTCACAACTGAAATGTTCGATAGAAATGTATTGCTACCTCATCTTTGTTGAAAATCGGTTGCAGAGAATATCGAACGAGTACCCAATGGGATTAAACCTCGGTAGACAAGAATGTGAAGATCGAACACTACCACCAATAGACTCAGGATCAAAAACGTTAAATTATGATTGAAATTAAGGTTCGCTGTACGTATTCTACGGACTAATTCTGATGAGAGTGAAACAGTATGGTATCTTCAAAACACTTCAGTGTTAACTGAATCACTAGATCGCATGCTAAATCATTCTGGATTGTCAAAGCTCCAAGTGGTGATACCTAAAGTTAATAATTTGTCTCCTTTATTACTGACTAGGGGAAACGAAGAGGTACAATAAAAAAATGAAGAAAGTGTGCGTGAATACAATAACCTCACTGGTCGCAACGCCCAAACGATTACGTAGTGCATCTAACCATTGAGCTGGCGGATCTCATGAACCGAAACTGGGAAGTCTAACATGCTTTTCGTGATCAAATCAACCGGTTAGATTTCTCGTACCTTTCCTCGGTATCTTGGGCCGATCATTCCTCAACATCATCCGACTACTATCAACCTCAGTTGAAACTGCACGCCGAATTCCATCCACGGACAAGTGCAACGCATGTCTCATCTACAGTAAACTAATAAGCCTCAGTGTTTATCCTAATGATTTGTGTGTGTGCCTTGGACTCTATGTCATACCTCTGCGTTCTAATCCGATGTTACCACCAGATTCAAGAAATGCCGCAAATATATCGGCATTCAAATGCCGAAGATAGTTGTGTATCCTCCACTCGAACTGGACACGTTTCTGAGCCGTACAGAAGGACTGGTGTAACTAGTGAAGCACAGACTTGATCACTGGTGAACAGAATGATACAAAGTCAACGCTTCAAACAGTCAAACACGTCTTTGACTTTTTAGCGTTTTTCGCAATTCGCTCAGGTTCTTAAGATTTTATCCGGAGGCCGGAACGGAAATGTGTCGATTCACCGGTGGTCAGACGGTCAACGTTGTGGATCATGACGTTCCGGGGTTTGAGTATCACCACCGCCGGTCACTTTCCCATTCGACGGCCTTTGATTGGTCGCGGCCCTCCGTCAGAAACAATGCACACTGTCGTATAACAAATAGGTGAGGCACAAGATTGTTTATTTATTCACCGATCTCATCAAAATATCTTCACACAGAAGACTTACTTGCTCTCGCGTTTCCTGGAGTTCTCGACGATAGTTTTCCAGCATTTGTTCCAATTCTTTTCGTCTCTCTCGAGCTTGTCGCAACTTTCGCTCCCGTTCAGTACTAAGTAAAATGGAGAAGGTTGAACTGTTCTATGATTTCTCAGTACCGATGATTTTTACTGTAGCGCTGGAAAACGAAAAGTATTCACTACATGGCAGGAAAACGATTTTACTTTTGTTTGAAAATATTTAGTAGACTGAAATTTTTGAATGATAGTCAACAGCGAATTAGTGTTGGTTGTTGTCAATCCAAAAGGAATGACGAAAGATGATTGTGTGCGTAATACTGAATCCCTAAGATAGTTGGTATGGCTCAAATAAGTGTCTGAATTAGCCAAAACCAGTAATCTATGGGGGCGCCAAATCACGAGAATCATGCCTGGTGGAATTTCCCGTGTGAAGCGTATGAGGTTTGAAAAGAGAAGCTAGAATCACAAAATTGCGCGATTTATGTCCACGACGATTTCGCTGTATCTCAACATGGCGCATACTATAGACAACAGTTAATGTCACAGTTTACATATGAACGAACACATGACAACAGAATTGCGAACGTGTGTGTCTCACCACGGTAAACACAGTGTCACATGCGGTTCTTTCTGTCTGCGCAGCGACGGTTCCCGTCGTTTAAGTTGCTATCGCTTTGGCCAGTAGAAGCAGTTTCGTGTTTTCTGTTTTGTGCATCACCCGAAACGCTTTTCTTTATCAACTTGGTGTTGCGTCACCAGTAATTGTTGAGTAACTGAAGGTGATGGTATCATCAGTTCGTCGATCGTTGGTGTATGACGTCTTAGGGTCGGTTGCTTGTTCAACCCATTTAAGAATGTGTTCCGAAATCCGACCGACGTAGGTGACTCAACACCCACACTCATATTCAGTTCGGTTCAATTCAGTTTACACAGGACTTTGTATGGCTAAAGACAACTGTGTTGCCAGATAGCTGTATTGTCGGCGCGTCTCCGTAGCTCCTAACACTACGTTTTCGAGACAGGGGTAGGTGACCGCTTATCCCGATACAGACACTGATAGGGTTTTTGAGCGCCTGTTACGTCAAGGTTTAGCGTCCGTGGCCGAAACGAGTTTTTATCGGAAATCTCGCAACCTCGACGCGAGAATCGGTAAATCATGTGTGAAGCGGTGTACAGAGATGGGCGCTCTTTAATCGGTGGAATGTGAATGCTTTTCGTGCTATAGGTAACTTTTGTACGCAAATCGTGCAATACTGTGATTTTGGCTTCTCTTTTCAAATTCATTATAGAAAATGGTTCTTTCAAATTTCTCAAATCTCGCCCCCCGTATGAGGTTCACAGGATCGAGTCCATGAGATCTATCTATCCAGTGCATACAGATGTCAGTGGATGCAGCAGTATATTGTGACCAGTGGTGTCGCGGTATTCACACTGTTTCTTCATCCGAGTATTGCTTTAATCTGTTATTTTCCCTCATTTCATTCACCATTAGTTAGTGGTAAAAATCCTGGCAGGAATCTTGCAATCAGAAAAACCTATATTCAGTGCATGGCCATTGTTTGTTCACACTGAAATTGAAACTAAAACAGTCACGACCACAATCACTCACAACAGCTTATCGGAAACACGATGGTTCCATTGGGAGCGGTTAGTACATTTGACAAGAGCATGCCACAGAGACGTTCTTACAGTAGGTTTTACACGGACAACAAAAGATGAATCGTGGATAAAAAGTTCACAGCCATGTTAGAAGTTCATATACAATGAAACCTGCCGATGGGTAGGTGAGACGGTAAAACTGGGAAATATTCGCTGTATTAGGTTACCGAAGTCGCGCCCCCGCACACTCGGCCACGGAGCACAATGGAGTGATTAATGGTAGCTACCAATTCCTTAAAAGCAAATTCTCCGTTGCCTCAACGTGTCAATCCCAATTAAGCATCCTGACTAGTTTTATCACTTGTTTTCAAGTAAGAAAATCAACTTCATCGGGTCTGGCTCAATTGGTAGTATGTTATGATGAGTTCACGGGACTATTGAAAAGTTTAAGCATTTCTCAGCCAAACACCGACTTTCGAAATGTTATTCTGCGCAAAAGTGGGCACTGGTCTTCAATCACGAAAATTATTCCAGTGCTCTTTCGGTCACTAGAGCTTTGTTCCGTTTGATTTTCTAGAATCCTAAGGAACAAAGTGGCCAGTTGACTGACCAAATTGTGGCCAGTTGTGAATAATTTTGTTATACCCCACGTATCAGGCTTACATGAATCAATGTAAACAGCGTGACAATGATAAGGGGTTTGCCTCATTCGGCTTCGCCAACTGACAAAACCGTGACTAAAATTTGTTTCATTCTGGTCAGGTCTTGTTGTTACTGACTGGTCTTGGGCATTTTTTGATCACTAAGTGCTCAGTTTGCGTTGCAGCAGAGGTGTTATTTTATGGTTGAGATTGATTTCATCTGGTGCAACAAGCCGAATAGAAACGAGTTTCAAAATATGAAAATCCTCACAGTTTCAAAACTATGGCTTCTACTCATACAAAAATGGCCACAAATGATTCCTAAAACATTCAACGGTCCATGAGCATATCACGCTTGATCAATGTACTGGAAAGTATCCCCAAGGATAAAATGATCAATTCATGCTTCTTTACTGGGATAATTTTAGTGAGGAGGACATAATGGATGAAATGCCACGAAACACTTACTGTGAGTTGACCAGTTGTCTTTGACGTTCTTTTAATTGTTCCTCACGATTGATTTCAGTCTTTTTCTCTTTCTCTTCCAAAGACTGCTTCATTCGATCGATTTCTTCGCTATATTTGGGCGGAAGTTGAAATTTTCATATTTTTGACAAAATCAGAGCACCAGTTGCCGTTTATCTGGCAATAACCCCTTCCATCTAGATGAAGCATGACATTCAATGAGAATTATTGAAAGCTAAGTGCCCTTGATTTCTTCTGTTTCGTGTTCAATTAAGTCTGACATTTTATATGGTCCATATGAAATTCTACAGTAGGTTACCTGGGGACTTTAAGCAGAATTTAAATTCCCCCGGTATGGGTGCTACTAGTTTGTCTTATTCGAAAATTAAAGAGTATTCCATCTTATAGAAAATGGAGAATCCCCTTGCAGATTTCTCATCCAAAATCCCAGCACCGCGAGCCGAAATCAAACCGGCGATCTTCCACTTATTGGACAACTGCTCTACTCAGAGTGGTTTTGCAATAAGGCTGATCGGGCACGAACTACGCAAATGATTATCAAGTATCACGCGACAACAATTGCAACGATACGCAACAACTGTTCTGGTTTTTACCGTTGGATTAATCTCGCTGTTCACGACCCAGTAGGACGAATAGCACCGGGACGAACGAGATCTAACAGACATTGAAATATGGTCGTCGACATTATTATTAACTCGAGGAGCATGAATCTTACAGATAACGGCAAATCCACTGGCAATTTCGATCCCGGCTCGTAGCTATTGTGTATGGCCTGAACAGGCATGTCCTTAGACAGACAATCTCGCCCGCACACACGCACGTACACAGCTGACGCATGACGTGCTTCGTCCCGGACAGCACTGACCAATCAGATCGTAGCACGTGTTGCACGACCTTGCACGGCTTAATCCGATTGTACCATTGTCTTACACTTCCGATTACATACGCGACTGACTCACGCACTTGCGTACTCGCTTGCGTTTCCACGTGCTCTTTTGTACTGGTGCTTACTGTACGTTGCTACGGAAATATACGTTTTAGCCATGCACGTGCGCCTTTCTTTTACTGAATTGTGAACACAACAGTAGCATGGACTTTTGGATGCGAAAAATACAAGTAGACTATTAACTAAATATAAGGTTAAGACTGCCCGTGACAATAATAAACTATACGAGCATGTTTTTGTATTCCATGCTCACGTAGTGGCTCAGCAGAAGAAGCATTAACTCCAGGCGTTGTCATAGACATTGAATTACCAGAGAAGGCGAGCAGCCATGAAATTTACATTTGGAGTTGCGGTTTGCATATTACTCCCATAGATCAGGTGGACCAAATATATAGTAGTAGTAGGAAATTAGATTTGTATATAATATGATTCATCATGCAGCTTTTGTACTGGTGCTTACTGTACGTTGCTACGGAAATATACGTTTTAGCTATGCACGTGCGCCTTTCTTTTACTGAATTGTGAACACAACAGTAACATGGACTTTTGGATGCGAAAATACAAGTAGACTATTAACTAAATATAAGGTTAAGACTGCCCGTGACAATAATAAACTATACGAGCATGTTTTTGTATTCCATGCTCACGTAGTGGCTCAGCAGAAGAAGCATTAACTCCAGGCGTTGTCATAGACATTGAATTACCAGAGAAGGCGAGCAGCCATGAAATTTACATTTGGAGTTGCGGTTTGCATATTACTCCCATAGATCAGGTGGACCAAATATATAGTAGTAGTAGGAAATTAGATTTGTATATAATATGATTCATCATGCAGCTTGAACGCTCAACTCACCATTGAAAACCATGGAAGCACTGTACAGCTGTTTCATCCTTGTTGGGAATCATCAGCAGTGCACATCCACCGAGCCCCCACGGGGGCTCGAACGATTGCGAATCGAACACCTTAACCACAGGGCTATCCGGGCTGGCTCTCAACGGTTTGTTGAACATCTACACTACATGATATAGCACCCTTCCGTCACTGGCTTTTGAACGGTAACAGCCCGCTTCCCACACAGCGATCGACTCCTACGATGGATGACTTCTCTGTAGGGGCCTAAGTACAACGAAGGCATTCCGTTCTGAACAACCTACAGAGCTTGGTTACTATTTGCAATTGAGTAGTAGGAGATTAGATTTGTATATAATATAATTCATCAGCTGTACAGTGCTTCCATGGTTTTCACTGGTGAGTTGAGCGTTCAAGCTGCATGATGAATCATATTATATATATATATATATATATATATATATATATATATATAACACGGGTGTGGTGCAGACAATGTGCCAAAGAAACCATGGTATAGTAGGAAAACAATGTGCGAAAAGGAAGAAGATAGAAAAGTTGGAAAGCATTTTATGCTGCAATTTTTTCTCACACAGGTTACTTCGCTTTTTTCGTGTCTTTTGTGGTTGAAGGGGAAGGATGGAGACTCAGCACAGCAGTCCTTACAGCACTGATGCCACCGGCTCCGGGTTCAGGCCATGTCCTTCAGCATCTCCAACCAACTTTTAGGTGTTATTCTTCGTCAAACCTGGTGGGCGACTGGGCCCCACTACGACTAAACTGGAAGTCAATGTTTCCAAACTTCTCCTCCAGGTCATCGGTTGTCCGCCACGCCGTCATTTCCAATCCTGTTTAGTGAGCATGAATAGAGCGCAGTGAGGCCAACGTTGTCGGCCTTCTGCGGGACGTGACCTAGTCACAGTAGCCGACGAAGAGAAACGGTTGCTTTGAGTGATGGTAAATCCACTCTAAATACTCTCCTTCACACTTTGCCATTAATGACGTGCTTTTGCCATCATACTCGTGCGACTGATCGCAAACAGCCGTGGTCGAATACGGTCAACCCGTGCAGATCTTCTTCCCGAAATGGCCATGTTTCGCATCCATAAAGGAGTGCTGATTAAACTGCGGCATCATGTGCTCTACTCTTTAGGGAAGCCTGATATCGTGACTACGCCACTTGTACCTTAGAATGGCAAAAGCCAAACGGACCTTAGAAATGAGTGGCGAGATTACTTCTCCGATACATCCACCAGTGGAAATTCAACTTCCCAGTTACAAAAAGCTGCTGGCTGTTTCCAAACGTTTCCCACAAACACCGAGTGCAGGAGCATGTCCTTGCCAACCTTGAAGAAGCATTTTGTATTTGGATGGAACAAAGTGCATGCCAACAGTGTATATGGAAATAGCTATTTTGTCTCAGGATCGAAATCAGTTCGGGGTGTATCAAAGAAATGAGCCATGCGATATGCTGTATGTAGGCGTTTGCTGTTCGGTAACAGCGACTGTAAACCGGTTCTGGGATAACGTGCCCGCGGTAGACGAAACGTTGAGCAACAACGCTGTGTTACCTAATATCAAACGCTTAAATGTAAGGAGTTGATCAGGACCATGTTTTTTTAGTGATGCCGGCGCTTGAAGTTTGCAGCTTAGGCTCAATGATCATACTACTCGACTATCAGCAGTTGACTGCTACTTTGCATTTGTAAGTTCATAATCCATCGGAATAAATGACGTCCAACTGCATAGTCTAGATGTTTCAACCTTCGGAAATAAAATAACGGGTTCGATTTTTGTAATACCTGACAGGATCCCATCAAAATAACTCGGCTATATTTAGTATGTGCTAGCCGACCGAATTCCTATTTATTCTTTTCTGGGACAGTAAACGGAACTTAAACTCCCGATTAGCTGCTTACATCTTTAAAAATACTCTAGCACTTCATTTACTCATTATTCATATACAATATTTCTGGAATGTAGGCACGACAAATCAGAGACTACCGAATGAGGAAATGATCACTCAGCATAAGGTTCATGTCAGATATCGCCGCTTGGAAACAGCAATATACACAATTGTCAGGACAAAAACATGTTAATAACTAAGGATTACAGAATTCTTATTCTGTAATACAGCTTTCACATTTGACATCACCAGGAGTCCTAATGAACTTCACCAAAATCTCGCCGAAGATTTGCTGATAATATTCTCTCAGTATTCTCTATTGAATACATCACTGGAATTATGTCACGCTTGATTATTTTTAATCGTGCAGAACTGGTGTAAACGATAAGAGTTACTACCCTCGGGAGAATTCAAAAACCATGGATGGATCCCACTCACGATGTAGTAACGCTTGTTTTCGACCAGCTGAGCTAAAAGCCATAGTGAAGACCTATGTAATTTGAGGATTTAATGACCATGGTCTGTTCGCAAAATGTTCAAAGCACGCGTACATCAGACGTCATCATAATTGATGGAGGTTTCAACGTTCAGGCTGACTGTTTGGGGCATTTCGGAAAGCTTTTTAAAGGCCTGTTCTCCAGCCCAGCCTATCGCGCCTAAAACGACAATAGTCTCATCCAGCTGTGCTCTGACCTCAGACTGTTTCTGGTGGCTAAGAAGTAGCATACGAAGTAGCATAATCTCACATGGCGCCCTCCTACGTTTTCATAATATCGGATTCAAATTGAACATACTGCCATTTGTCACCTTTAGCGTGAATCAGTCGAAGATTGTCGTTCATTCGAATTCACGCCTGTGAACTCAGATCGCACCTTGGTACGTGTTCTACTATGTTCAAGTTTTGCCTGCGGTAGCGCCAACACTAAATGCACCCGTCATGAAGAGTTACTTCTTGACGATAACCAACGATCCGATTTCAATATAGAGCTGGCTACACGGTTATCGATGAAGCTGGATGTTCAGGACCCTGGAGCGCTGGAGATGTGTCACGGAACCTTTGCACGCCGCTTCCAATGCCACTCATGACTCCGGTTCATGTAGACCTTACATACAAGGGATATCTTTGACATCAGTGGTACTTTTAGGTGCTCACAGTTCCGTCCCTCCGGATGCCACGCACAATGAGGTGCGCCAACTGACTGGGAGACTGAGAAATGACCGCGAACAGTAGTCAACTGCAGGATGTGAGAAAATACAGAAGGTTGCTTCTGTTGAAAATAGTCATAACTTTTGTCATTTGGTTAAAATTACTGGTCAACGAAAGCCCGGTGTGAGTAATCATAGAGCCCAACGGCCCAGGGATTCATTCTCAGGGACTTCGTCTGAACCGTCGTATGCAGCACTTTAAGGAACAGTTTAGTAGGCCGAATTTTATAATGGACTTTCCGATGATAACTGCACGAAAAAATGCAGTTATACATCACTCCGCTATCAGAAAGGGAGGTTATTCGAGCAATAAGTTGTCCGATAGAAAGCTGATGAACCGGATTTGTTGTCTCCATCCTTCCTCAAAGATTAAGACAAAAATTTGGTATTGAAGTCGGCAAAACTCCTCTGGGTAATCTAGAATAGGTGACAGGCTCCCGGAGAAGAACGTGAATCGGTGATTGTTCTGATCTACAAAGGTGTTAGGTCCTCTTGCGAAAACGACAGCAGCGTTAGGTTGGTAAGTGCCAAATCCAAACTGCTCACCAGGATCATTCTTCGTCGACTTCCCAACACCCGTGAAGGTTGTATTCCTGAGAATCAGGCGGATTACATACTCAGTCGGGGTTGTATTACACCCGTCCGTGTGATCCAGACACTGATAAGATGAACAGGAATCCTGATGCTAGACAGCCTTTTTCGTATCAAATTTCGGTGAACTTTGAGATGACGCATCGCAACATCACGCGCTTTGCTCATGAATCATCATCGAGTCCACACAGGTCCTTCGGGTGAGGTTTACTCTATAGAATAGTTGGAAGACGCCAAACGCATTAAGAAAAATTCGCGTTAGAATGACACTAATTCTGACTACCTCATTTGACCACCTGCCTCCCTGAATATAGTACCTCTCAGCATGAAAAATGTGTTCGACCCTGGATAATATTTCTTAAGGGGGGAGGGCTACTGTACATAATAACACAAGATATGAAGAAGTATTTTTACGATGTTTATAAGCTTTTCCTAACACACACAGTTCAACGACGATCTTGTTAAAATGAAACAGTATACCACATTTGTGTGATTTACTTGTAAATTGATTCTTGTGCTTGTCTTCGGAGCCAGTATTCGCTTTCTTTGACGAGCGAGCAATCTGAGCCGTATTGCTATCAGAAATACCGAAACAGACAAGAGAAACTATTTGATGATTGACAAACGACTGGGTTCAGTTCCTCTCGGTCATAAATAAAAATACAGAAGCGATATATGCTAATCTCTACTATACATATACCGAATGGTTTCTTTGGGATTTCTCAAGTGCATTTACCACAATAACATCGACTGAGCACTTATTACTTCATTATGACGGGTTATAAAATGTCTGCAACCTAACTGTCGATCTCCGCGATGAAGAACGTATGAAAACCGTAAACCTGAGCTATGGTGACCATTTAGAACGTCTGTTGGCTTCACAGGAAGAAAAAATGTCCAGAAAACGAGAAATCGGTACGTTTCTTCAGAAAATACATCGCTGAGGAATACGGGAAAGGGAAGAGATAAATGACTACTATCTAGGCATCAGCTAATCTAGAAGTCACTCATGCTGCTCGCATAGATCAGCATCGTGAGGATGCATCGTCGGTACCTCGGCCAGAAATCGCGCTTTGGTTTTTGGGGTACATGTACACAAACGTGCTACTCCATTGATGCTCATTACCAGTGAACGAGGACTTTATCTGCTTTTACAAACAGCTGTTTTGATTGAAACAGTCGCTTGTAAATATGAAGCGATACGATGCATTGGACTGAAACAAAATGTGATTCCCTACTCGTTATCTGATCGCAAAGAAGTCAGTAAATAGATAATGGAAGAGTAATAGGAGCCACTGCATTCAACGCCAGAAAAGGCTACCAAAATGGGAAAACCTAAACTATGCATATTCGATTTCCGGACTTACCTGAGTTAAAATGTCACGCTTCAGTATCGGTGACACGCAATCTTTCTGTTTGCTGGAACGCTGAAAATCAGAAAACTCAACTGAAGGTAAACAGTATCAAGTAAAAACGTAAAGTTGTACAATATTCACGGTACTTGTGTAGTAAAACAGCGGTTGCTCACGGTTTGAAAAGCGGTAAGTTCTCGATGAGTCACTCGTTTGTTCGTTTACATTGTGAGAGTGCCACATGATAAAACTGGTGTAAACTGCGATGATATATATATATATATATATATATATATATATATATATATATATATATATATATATATATATACCGCCTACTTGACGGTTGGAAATAGGTGCTATAAACAGATGCCGCGGTCAGTGGTGTTTCTGCATTAGCGCCGTTACTTAGCCCACATGTTTCCCATTTGTAAGTGTTTTTGCTACTATTTCGTTTTTCATATTTCTATCTGCTTTTTCCCTCGACTAGACGATATTGCGGGATGGCGCCCAAAATCAGGACGAGATTATTGTTGAAAGAACTGCACTGTAATTATCTGATGAACTTCGTAGTTTCATTTATTGCTGTCCATTACTTCATCTCTATTTATCCCTTCGTTATTCACTATTTTGGTCGTTCATCATTCCATTATCATTCATTACCTCACCGCTTCCGACGGACTTAATTCATTTTGCTGTTTCATTTCCCTTCAACTACATTAACCAATGCGATAAAAAACCGTTTCAGCATCGGAAAATCAAATGAATGCCTGCAATACTAAATTCACCTTGTTTGGATTATCCCCTTTTGGAGCGTTCGGCAAATTTGTTTTTCTCCCCACTGCAAATCGGGCGGTGGAAGATTGTGGCCGAGACTGCTGAAAACCAGAAAAATATCAGTTTAATAGGTGAATAAATTCACTCAAACCTCGTTTCATCGCTGAGCAGTTTTCCCATGAAGGAAACAAGAAAGTCAACTTATACGACCAACATGTTTAGCACCCACCCTGCCATACGAAGGATGAAACAAAATAATCATTATTCTGACAATCAGCTACAAATGCACAAGCAAACGTTTTGCAAAGAAAGACAGCATATTAGTGAATCAAATCTAAATCTGAAACCTCATTAAGGATAAATACGATTTTCAGGGACCCGAAAAGCGGGTAATGTCATTCTTTGTTCGGAAATGATACAGGGTGATAATTCTTACAATAAATGTAAACGATAACGCCTCATCTGGCAACAAGGTCGGAAATAGCCCCGTGCCTCGGAAGACTATGAAATCAACCTTAATGATCAAACTTGGTCTCTATTTACACACCATCCTCTGCCTGATCAAAATGGAGTAGCTGCAATATGTTGCACTAAATGAGGTATTCCGTCCAAGAAAAGTTATATGAAATGTTACCGAGCATTCATTGCAAGACAGCTATTATTTATGAAATATATGACCAATGAGAGTTGCCTTTTGGTTCCTTGACGTTCATTTGACAAGCACTCATGGCACTTGGTAATTTAAAGCTGGTCGATGGCACTTGCTCAAAACATCAGCACGTCCTAACCCAACCAAAACCAGAAACATACCCTTCCAGTTACGACAAGCCTCTGATTGGGGGCCGAATTTCTCATTCTGGGACAGCCCATTCGATAGCGTTCCTCTGCCAGTTTGATTCGTTTGACATCCTACAAATGGTTCATAAAACATGCACATGTACGCTGCATATATATTCGGAAACAGTAAGTAGATTACACATAGAGTCCATGGCATAGGGCAATCTAACACCAAAAGCTGCGTATATAGTTTATATCAGAATAACAAATGGTCTATTTATATTCTATGCAGCCAATAAATCTGCTTTGGTTCTTGGTTTTCATTAAAGCAAACACCAATCACTTCGGCCATGGAAGGTACATTTTGCATATTTTCGTCCAGTACGATGCAAGTTGTGCTTCGCTGGTTTCTACTCACTGAGTTTCGTATTAAAATCACAAACATCTCAGCACCGCTCTCGGCGTTCGACTTTTAAATGCGAAAATTGCAAGTGGAATTACCATCATATAAGATTCAAGCTCCTTGTGCCAACAGTACTTCTCATAAGTCGATCGAAGTAGTAGAAGGTATTCTCGTATTACAATTTATCATGAAGTATCAAAGCTGAACTCATTGTTAATAATCTATGCAAGCTCTCACTACGCATCTTTTTCATCCTTGGTAGGAATTGTTACTTGTAGCGCATGGTCACCATCACTAGTCGAGGTGACGCCATTACTCCGCTTTGATCAATGAGCAGAGACAAATGGAACAGACCGATTTGATTTACCAACGCTGGTAAAATTTCCTAGCTTTTGCTTAAATCTAGTTCCTTATGGGTTGCCGATACAGGTAGCACATAGGGATAGCTGTGACAACGTAAACTCCATTGACCGCCATTCTGCTCACTAATTGTACAAAAAGAAAAGGGTACGTAGATACAAGTCATGACAGTGAAGAACACTGAGACTGGCATGCAAGGTGCATAGCTCGATTAGGTTGGAGGCATTTTAAGACAAATGAGACCTTGTAACAAATCAGCAGTGCTGACCGTTCTGTGTTTACGTGTTTCAATCTCTTTTTAAATGTCTTTTGGATCAAATCATGAAGTCCTACATCAAAAATTATACCGGATTGTTTGCGCAAATAGTCCAAGGGTTGTTGTATGCCAAAACTTACGATAACAAAAGAGAGAGAAAAAATACTCTAAGATCATTTTCATAAATTTGATGTAATACTTACCAACAAGTATGACCCACAATATAATTAAACTTAATCTGCCCATCAGACACTTGATTTTGCAATTAAATTTCAAAACATTAACAGATTAATAGTTGCAGTTCACACAGCCGTTTTTAGTTGACGTTCAGTGGTTAAGTGCCTATTTTTATCATTGTTTGATGCAAATGTAAGTATTATGAATCACAAAAACTTACTTTTGGAGACAGTTTATTCAGAATGGCTGAATTTTGCCTTGGTGAAAAGCTGGGTTTTGATGGTTGAGAATTAGACCGCTCGAAAGACCTAAAGTCAAGAAAAAATTCGAAAAGAATAAACTTTACTCAATACCTGTGCATTATGCCGAACGCTTCTCAAATATGAAGATCTCTGAAGATAACTAAATTGGAACAAGTGATTTTCAGTATGCATTTCCGCTTCGCACAATACGATTAATTTATGAGCTATTTAAGCCTTGGTTTATTATGTATTACAGTTTTTAGTCGTGTTTCGGGGTATTTTATTCCGATTTTTATATTACATAGGCCAAATGTTACTGCTATCAACCTAAAACTGCATTTTTCACTTCCAATAAAAATGTGGAGAGAAAATTGGTGTCATGATGGTGTTCATATACGTTTAGACGATTAGAAATACTTACTGTAGTTAAACTTAGAGCAAACGCTAGATTATAAATCAGTGTCGATTGAAGTTAACTTTTTAACTAGCCTAGTGTATGTCAAGGTTAAATTTTAAGCAACTTGGACCCAACTTCATTTCAAGCTGCAAATCAGATTTCCTCATGAAGTATTAATGAAAATATATATATGAAGTCAACTACAAAGATAAACAGCTTATTGCTACTACATATCATATCAGCATTTTGTACAGCATAACGTCTAGTTTTATATATTAAAAACGACTTCTTCTTTACACGTTAAAATATAAATCAGTGTGCATATTTTAAAAGGTCGATTTCCCACTACAACTGAGCATGTATGTCTACCGCATGCTTCCAGTACAACATGAACAGTTATAGGTGTACTTTGAATTGGTCATTTGCTCATCTTGTAAAGCAAAAAATATTTACTATTATTTTCCCAGTATCTCGTCTAAACTCTCAACGAATGAGATTTATTCCGTGTTAGGCGTTCACAATCTTTCACTTAATTATTTGTTGTGTCTCACTCTAATGCCGGTGCTCTTATGACCACGCTTCTTCTTTTGCGTCTTACGATACCTAAAACAAGAGTTTTAAATCTACCTCTTGCAGTAAAATATATTTGAAACATTTAACTTGAAGGCTCGTAAATTAAAAAGGACGGTATATCAAAGCACGATGTAAGATACATCCATCTTATCGTTTATAAATAACAAGTTTACGACACTACTTCCAACTGCTTAATTCATCGTCGCCTTGCATATGTTATTTTTGGCGGTTCCGAAGCCTATATATATATATATATATATATATATATATATATATATATATATATATATATAAAGTAACCCCGTATGATTTTTCTAATCACATGCCTGTGCATGATGGCAACGGAAGGGGTATACTCTATAGGCAGAAAAGCCAGGGGTAACCGCCAATTAGACCCCAAGACTTCCAGTGGAGATCCGCGCAAGGTCCCGAAAGGTTAGCTGTGGTAACGAGCCGGTCGACAGTGGAATACTGTCTACCATCAAAGTAACCGGTGATGGTGAGGATTTGAAACTCTGACCCCCGAGGTGGCAATCAAGCGCTCTAAACAACTTCACTAACACCGGTCAAACCTAAACGATGCCATTTCTGAACTGGCAACTTTGCACATTAACCTGTTTTTGAATGTTTACCGGATATAACGTCAAGACAGGTATCGCCCAGTCCTTTCACGTGTCGCACTCGAAAATGAGGAAGCTTTTGGACATCTCTGGAGAACTACGTAACACGAGATTTGTCAGAGTTTAAAAGTTTAAAATTTCACCAACTGCAACAACAATATCATCATCATCATCGTACAGAGTTAAACAGTGAGGCAAGCCCCACTGACCACTGCCTTTACCACCATCTTGCACGTTGAATTAGGAAGTATAAATAAACAAGATGGACAGGGAATGGACCTACACAGGTGGGAAAAGGAAAGAGCGCTCTAGCAGCCAACACACGAAATACACAGTCAAACTGTACAAACGCACATCAATCAACCATTCTGATTTGACATAAAGTGACAACACGATCTTCACTGTTCACGGTTCGCTGCCATATCCTTCCGCATTTACAGTCTGACACGCGAAGAACGAAACGGGGAGCTGAGCTTGCATCTGAGGATCGATGTGTTAACGCCGGGGTTGGGTCTTGAGTGCGTGTTTCGGGGACAAAACACACATCCATTCTAAAGGTTTCAAGAGTTTTAGTCAGGGTAGCCTGTTGCCCCGATTGGTGAAGTTTGCGGACGTTGAGGGCAGCAAAGTGTGGTACATTACTCCTTGCCTCGTCAGTTGTGCATTTATTACGCCTTTTCTGTTCTATACATTCACCACATGCTCTCTATGAGTTTCAGCTCTCATGCCGTATGTATTTGTCGAATAAAGCCTAATATCTAGGCCTCCTATCTTCTCACTTTTTCTCGGACGCTCCAGCTCAATCGTGTAATATAACACAAATTGAAGAGAATGATTAGGTTTGAGAGTTAATTCTCTGTTTTCCCGTATCCAAGCTATTGCCCTTAGCGAGAGCTATAATTTCTCGGTCACGACTGATTGTGGCTTACTGTACCCATGCAGCATTGGAACTTAAAGGATGAAGAATAGAGAGATGAGGAATGTTTCCGGAGGGACCCATGTAGACAAGAAACCGACGAACTCGCCCAAACCAAGAGGTTCTCGCCGCGGCAGAGGCTGTGTAGATAAAATCTACACTGCACCGAATACTGGAGCACCGCTATAAGTTCTAGCAGCTAACGGAAGCTTGGTTCATCGCCTTTTGGGACGCCTTCGATTCAGTTAAATACGAGTTCCTTTATATGATAACCAATCTGATGCAATACCTGATAAGCTTTTACGGCTGTTAAGGAGATAATACTCGACAACTTGTGCTAGGGTTCGTGTGTACGGCAAAGAATGATGTGAAACGCATTCACTACCGGAGTTAGACAGGACTGTCCGCCACTGCTACAACGCACGTTATTCATCTGGTTATTAAGTATGCATTGCATCAGATGCCGATTAAAATCCACGTGATTTGCCTACCTGATAGTTGGAGACATAATGTTATATTTCTATATATCGGAGCGATTTCTTAGGTGCATTCGGACTCTTCGTTTGTCTTTGTAACTTCTCCTTCATAACTTGCCTTCGTCCGTTTTACACTTTTGCCTCTGCTCTTTTTGCCCATAACTATACGATGTTGCGAGGTAACAGCCCGAACCAGAGAACAGAAGTGCGAGGTTTGTGGTTGAATGAAGTGAACTGAAATGCAACGCAGGATCTTCGTGGTAGTATACGAAGCACGTCTAGTTTCTACGGATAAAACGATGCATACAAATATCCGAATCTAGCATTTAGAGGGAGCATAAAACAGATGATAACTAATAACAAATTCAACTATTCAACGATAATGTTCTTGTTTTGTTTACATTTGGTTCAGACTGTTTCACAAGACTTGAAGACAATGTACCTAATGTTTTAGTTGCATGTTTCTGTGAGCTTCGGCAATTATGCATTGCTTCAGCAGCTAAACGTTCATATCCCTCTATAAAAGGTTTACTGGGGTCTATAATAAACATACGATCCCGATTGGATTGCTGGGACCATCTATTGGCCAACAGTTACCAGTCGTTTAACCATTTGTAGGCCATTCTAATCAGTACTTACTGATGTAGTATTTGTGAGCATTCTTATGCCTTTATTTATTTTGCCATCGGCTAAATGACCCTGGTAGGTAGCTACCCAAAGCGGAGCACAAGACTGAGGGGTCGGTGGTTGGCAAAATCAAAATTAATTGAACTAACACAAAGTAAAACACCCTTATCTGAAATCCAAAAGATCAGAATTAAGAAAATAAGAAGTGAAGCTCAAATAGCCGTGCGTAGTACGTAGAAAATTTTCTACACAGAAGAAAATCACTAATAAAGGCATGGCGTTAGATCGCTCAACGTCTCTCACCTTTGGGAAACATGATTCTTTGGTCAGGGAGTTCAACACTTTTCTTTCCTTTCACAAACTGATTATCCTTGTAAACTATGCAAATAAAACCCGTTTCAGATACAACTGCCTGCCAAATATGTCTGTGTGTGGACAATTCTAACACTTGTCCTAAAAACACGTAACTTAGTGAGCTCTGACGTTTGATTAATCCATTTTTATGGAGTCTCCAATATTGCCACCTAACTTCAGTATTTTGACACGTTGCCCCCACCACATTCATGGGCCTTTTGTCGTGGGGTCGAAAATTCTTTTGAAAACGTCATAGTTGAGGCTGCAGTCCGTATTCTTCTAACCCACGGACGGGGTGTTTTGTGAACACTAACCAATGACAAGGCCCGCAAGTCCCACGGAGCAATGCAGTTGTGATGCGCATGCTCATGAACCAATAAGTCTATCACACGTCACTGTTCACGTCGAACGCTGAAAACCAACCTTCCGTCCACCCTTTACACCAACCTGCCAACCAATCACACTAATGATATGCTGGGATTTGGCTTAACCAATCATATCTGCTTACGAAGATAGGAAATCAAAATCAGTGCCATACATGTTCATGTATTTCCTGTCCCATGCTATAGAAGGCACTGAATTTTGGCCTCAACTGAATTCTTCTTTTGCACTTGTTCGTGGTTATTTCTCCGTTGGAATTAGACGATCGATAGAGCGCTGACCAGGGATAATCCAGAGGTCTGCACACACAAGATATTTCACTACAAATAACCGGACTATTGTGTCGTTTGGCAGTGATATCAAATAGTGAGACAGAAAAGAGGGGTAGAAAAAGGGGCGTATGTAGTATAAATCATGGAATATTACGGAGATTAGCTGGTGAGGCAAGATAAAATTATTCCGCCACTGTTCACAGTTTGTCCAGAAGTCTCTCAAGATGCAGCTCACATTGCTTTCAAAGCTTCTTATGACGGAATGTCACTTTGATTGAGTGCTTAGATGAAAAAAGAGTAAGTTCTCATTCGATTTTGTTTCCTCATTCAAAAGTGGGAGAAATTGTTTACATAAGCTTTAATATCAATCTTATCGACTTATATACACCTCAAAGGTACGTTGAATATTTGTTTAAAAATAACAGCTCTTCCAGCCATGAAAAGTTGTGACTAAAGGTAGTTTACACTCACGAACCATTCACAGCAAATCATACGACAAACTAAATTATAGGCACGTGTGTATCAAGAGGCAACTTTGTTTATGCGTAAAACACATTATTATTTAACTAATTCCTGACAGCCAGTCGCGATTGTCACTTGAGTGCTGCTCACGCATTCTCCTTGCGCACGCTATTTTAAATATAAACTAACAACTCTCGCTTCCGATTGTCTTCTCCTCATAAGGCATCTGTAACATTTCTCCGGGTATCTTGTTTGAGTAGTGCTCAGTATTAGATTCACTGACAGGTGGTCCATGCGAAGTAGAAAGGGCTGACAAATGCGTCTACTAAGGGAACGACGCGTTATGTTAACTAACTACATGTACATACTGGGGTAGTGTCAGTGCAAACCAGTTATTACACAAAATGCTAAGGTGTAGTGCCGTATAGAACTAACAGACTCAGACACACCAAAACTTCAAGTTTTTCATTCATTTAACACAGTTTTATATCCAACGGGGCACTGACTAACCAGCGCGATTGAAATTTGACCGTTACTTTGCCACACTCATCTGACACGCGTCCGAAAATACAAGCTGACCGTTTTCACCCCCGAACACATTCCGTTTCGGTTGGATCGTGGGGAAACGCCCTTGTGGTTATTATATTTGCACAGTGCCAAGTATCGGAGTAACAGAGAGGTGATGGCCAGTGTTTTAACGGATGAAAACGTGCGCTTGTTAGGAAAACAACATACAAAGGTCACCAGCCTGATAAAACTCCGACAGGAATGAATTCATTTTGGTTCCACGTAACACAACCAGTGTTTAGTATAACAACAAATTTTGTGACTTTCCATACAACTGAGTTAGTAATTCATTTGAATGATTGGAACAGCTGCGCACAGTCAACATAGGGGTGAATGTTTCGGTCCCGAAAAAGCCCCTAATGGATTACTTCTTGTTGTGCGGTTTGAAATGAGATTTTCAGGTCGATAGATTCAGAAAGGTAAAAATAATGAAAACATAATTTTACTTCATGGAAAATCTATAGTTTAACATCCCAGTCAGCATAAAGAGAAAAACTTTTACCCCAAAAGAGTCCGCGAGGGTTTTCCTGTACTAGCTGAATGCATCGGTATAAGTTCGAGAATTTTATCCGGCATTTTGAGTATGGCTCATAACATGGAAGTACCCTTCGACTCATTTTCAAAATGCTACAAATCATGTTCTTTTTTCAAACTTAAAATGATGAAAGGTGATCATGGTCAGCTTTCATTAACTATGGTTAGTGAGGTTTTATAACATATCAAGATGAAATAATGTAGTGTAGCTTAACTGAATTTAAAAGTGAAGCTTAGGAGCTGCTGCAGCAGCAGGATGCATGCATCCTCGGTGTGTTAAAAAAAAGTCCCAAAAATGTCCCTCCAGGGACACGGGATGCTTCAAACGGGGCCAAACAAGGAATATTTCGGGACTAGATCAGGACCAATTTGAGGTTCTTCGGACTAATTCAGGACTACTTCGTTCAATGTCTGCTTTTTTGATCAATTAATTGACTGACCATAGACTAATCCGGATTAGTCTAGGGCCATTTCTCAAGAAATAAAGTTCTCAAGAAGTGAATAATCATGAATATTCAGATCTCGAAAAATTGCACAACCACAGTAACGTTATAAATTGAAATTATTTGAACATTTATTCGGGAATTCGGACACTTACAACCCGTTAGGATGAGTGAGACGTTGTTGAAATGAAATGGCATTCCGGGGATCCTCCTGCTTGATGAGCCTGATTCTCTCTAACCTTGCTTTCAGCAGTTTTCCTGGAATTGGTAAAGTGAGGTTGTTTTCACGCATACCTCTCCGCTCTTTCTCAAAAAAGCCAAATAAAGTTTCCATCTTCTTCTTCCCAAAGTTACGATGTTCGCGTTGAAATTCCTCTTTGCTCTTTGGAAGCAAGTCGACAGGCTTCAAAATATAACATAATCATTGGCTTTCCGATACCTTAATGTTCATATTTGCACAGGCTTCCAGTGAGCGAGGACTTGTAAGGACGTATCTACTACCCACAAAACCGGGATCGTCGAAGTTGTTTAGGTCTATATTTGGGACTTCCTTCGGTCTAGCTTCCTCGATACTCATCGCTTTTTAGGAATTTTTTTGATCAGTTAAGGTTACAATGACACGGAAGAACGTTTACGAGACATGGCCTTCAGCAACGCGTCTGCAGCAACCGTTTTAAAAAATCGCTCCAAGACCTTGAATTTCAGTCCAGTTGTCTAGACTTCTTGAAGTAGTTCACCCGTGCGAGGCTTGAGCCCAAATGTTCCCGGCTCTTGTATGTTTCTTCTTTTCTTCGATGCCAACGAGCTGGGATAGCAAAACTCTCCAAAAAAAGAGCAACCATTTTCACCAACGCGATGTGAGAATAAAGATTAGTGTTTCCCAACAGTACATGAGTCCGACAATATGAATATGGATATATCAATATACCACTAGTTTTTCCGCTTTAAAATTTACACAGAAAAGTGATTTGCCTGTCTATTCGTAAGAGGATATGTTGGCCCTTCCGCACAGCTCAAGTGAAGGCGCTCATCACTGCCTATAGCCCCGGTGGGTGAGAGTGGTCTTCGGTGTGACTGCGTTTGCTGCTGATTCATCGTTCCGTTTTCTTCTTAAGGACCCAGGAAGAATACCGACAGTACATTCACACGTTATTTGGACCGGATTCCATTAATTTCTTGTTGTCCTAGTTGCTACCCTCATTTTGCTTGGCTATAATCCGAAGTTTTGGTGACCTAACGGTTTTGGTTGTCGACGGTATACATGCTGTCTGTAATGGCTCAATATCCGAAGAGCCTGCTTCGATATTATTTTTCCGTCTTCTGGGCATAATTTACCAAGAGGTTGGGAGTGACCCGGATGAGTGGATCGGAATATGCAAACGTGATCAAACATTGAAGTACTCATCAGCTGCAACCACTGACCATATTATTTCCCATGTGTATACCACCGTATTTGGTCTCTCATTCTGTCACCCACTTTTGTGACCCTTGTCCGTGCCCTTCCTTGGATGTTTTCCGGTCCAATACCACTTCGTACAAAATTCATAAACCTTTTCCATAGTCACCCTTTAGCGCCGTTGCCATCAGGTTCGATGCCACCTGTCGGTAAACGTGTTGTTTCAGGACTCGGAAAGAAACTTTTGTTGGGCCCGTCTGTGGGTCCTTCAACCAACCTCATCACTCCCTATGTCAGAGGAACTCAACTTCAAAGTCCTGTTGCAGAGGTTGACTGAGGTACTCTCCCGCTCATTTTTACGTCTATTACGATGTCAAGGCTTCTTCTGTCCAGTCGTAACATAAATTTTGAATGTAAGAGGAATCTTCATTCCTGCCTGATCCTCCCATTTTTCCCACAGTCCTGTTTTGCACTGGTGGTAAATGCCTTTCCATCACCTGTCTCTTCCGGAGCTTTTTGTTATTCTTGGGCCTTTTCTCCAAAAGAAGATGCCCAGCTTTGCTGAGTAAACCGTGTCCTTCATTACGCAGTTGCAAGATTTTATTTCCCCCTTCCCGATATCTTACGTTGGAGGTTGCTGCAAAGAGCTCAGTAAGAAGTTTTGTTGTCAGCATTTGCTCCTTTCGGTCATTATAAAAAGCGTGCTTCTCGGTTGTCCCCAGAAATATATATCTTTCTATATTGGATGTATTGTGATAGACTATCCAGTTCTTTGCCAGACCCGCACATTGTAGTTCATGTTCCTAGAACAACATGGGTCTTTTTCAATCCCTTGAAATTTTGCATATTATGTTGAACGTACAATTTACGTCGGTGTCAGCGGCCTTCGTTTCCCCTTTGTGGGTAATTTGTATCCACTCTTTGAATTTCATCGTTTTAGCGTACTCAAAATTTACTCACATACGGTTAGTCATGGAGCCTTGCATGTCTCGGGTCTTCCGGAATATATCTCGTGCTTCTGTTAGCAAACCCATGTCCGTCCCTTTTTCGCACTACAATCTCACTCGCGGATGATCCTCATAACTCCAGACTGGTTTACCGATAAAGCGGCCCTCCCGCAGATTCCCATACCCGAGTGTAGCGTGTTCGCTGCAATCAAATCAGAGACGTGCTGATGGATGCATTGCTTACATCGCTCACTATCTTGGGGCTCACTGATTCCGCTCACCTGTCCTTGAAAAGATCCGAGACTGTTTGCTTCTCCTTACCTGCTTAAATAGGAGCGCTCGTCACTTGTTTCTTCTGCTGTCGGCCGACTTTACACGAGCGATACGAACAAAATCACCTGTGAATTACGTATATCAGTTTAACTGCTGCAAGCTACCAAAATCACGGCCGGGTACTTGAACCTTCTCAGCACATTTTGGGCAACTCCAAAATTCTCCCCAAAATCGTGTGATCGTATCCCGTGTACCCGAGCAGGTATGCAGATGCTACACACCACCTACCCAAGGGGACAATATTTTGGACCTACTTTTGCTTTAGTCCTTAAGGACGTAGGGATAACTGTCACTGTTTCGGATCATAAGGTCATATATTACAACTCTTTCATACGATTACGTTAACACGAAGAACTATAAGGTCAGAAAACTTCTCAAAATGCAAGCTGCGACATTCCGCCCACTTCCTGCTTTATAGGATGTATAAGAACTTCTTCCTACCACCTGATTCTCAGAAGGCCTCCGATGTGATGTTTGCAGCATCCTTATTGATTAAAAATCTTCACGTGCCTAGCTTCATACGAGTTCTGAAGGACCTCGGGCTGCTATCTCTAAACTTATTCTTGTTGACACGGTAAAGTTGCCGCCCTCAACCTATATATGATGCGTTTATTTTTTCTCTTCATAATCCTGCTTGCTCACTGGGAACATTTTGCGGACATTCGTCATCGGATTAAGTTTCTAGACTTAAGCCAGTTTTGATCCATTACCTCTTGGTTTCGTTTACTCGCTTAAACCGACTGACCTTAGGCGTTCTTTTCGATTGCAATGGTCTTGGACTGTCAGCCTCCGGAAACTGTTTTTCGGCCCGGTTAGGAGTGCAGATCTATCGTACTCACCTGGACTATGAGAAGGGTTATTCCTGTCTGTTATGTTGTCAATCCTTTCTTTTGACCTGACACTGGTCTTTATCTTGACTAACTATTGGTTGGACGGTGGCTGGGGCACACCGCCAAATGAACGGCAGTCCTATACTTATATTTTAACTGACGAACGGTACCATAGCGTTTGCACTGCCGCCTTATTAAATCTTTCTGCTTGCTATGGTTACCACGATCGTGAGTAAAGTGTATCCAATTCGGAACGAATCCCGAAACCAGAACAAGATCGACCCGTAGTTTCTACGGTACCGGATTACCAAATTATACGCGTATAAATATGTGCTAATCTCAACTGTACGGCCACGGCTTCTAGCAACGAGGACCGGAATTCGACTAAGGTCAATTTCAGGTACGACCGTCATGGAAGTCCAAGTTCGAATCAAAATTATGCCACTTCAGGTGAGCAAAATATAAAAAAATGTTGAAGTGTGGTGATTGATGCATGTTGTGTTTGTGCCAGGGTCAATAAAATAACGAGGATAGTCTCAACAATACAAGTATATGACGACGGCTGGGGGGGACTTCCACATGCACCGCCCACCAAATCCTCCCGTGAAACGGTCAACATCCAAGGAGTAAATTGGGGTACTGGCCCACCCTAACCCACCTAGACCCCAAAGTCAGTTCATACATAGGCCGCCATGGGTTTCATCTATCTTTATCCAGTCACAGACAAGCTTGCAGGTTTTCTTGGGGTTACTCTCCATACCTCGATGTCTAAGAGTTTTGTCTGAGGATGACACGCCATTATCCGTGTAAAAAAAGGGACTTGGATGTGATCGGAATGCGTCGACAGATTACAGAACGTAGAGAAAAAAGGCTCCCCAAATAAGAGTAAGTTACTTGAAAAGATGAAGACTAAGAAGTCCCGATGAAGAATCGAGATGGCTACAGGGTACTCGGACATCAGGGGCTCAGCCTGTTTGACGCATAACTCATATCCACATGAACACAGGCCGGATAATAATACCAATAGAAGGTACCGGAAATAGAGGTGTTTCCACAAACGGTCAACAAGTGCTTGTTCAGGAGCTTCCGCTACTTCACAAATGATGTCGTGTCGTGTGATAAATTGGGGTTTCGACAACCAACTCCATTGTAAATCGTGAACTCCGTATGAAATTAGACCCAGATGTACTTAAAAGACGGTGTGAAAGGTCGGGGCCCAAAGGGGACTGCGTGAGGGACAAATAAATAAATCCAGCTTCAGTTGGTATCAGTAGACTTGGTTTTAGCCTGGTCTGTAGCGTCGATTTCATTCCGCCACTGTCACCTTCAAGCAGATATATCCTGCGGATATCTCGCAATACGTCTGCCTTGTTAATTCTCAACACCACTGTGCGCACGAGACCATCTATTTCCGTACGGCAGTCCTTGAACACTCCAATCGGCCAGTCGTCTTTATGTAAGTGGCTCTCCAAGAGCGTGACTATGTCGCCACGTCTGAACGATCTCTTTGGAGATCCACTTTTGCTGAAGCTGCAGTGTCGGTAAGTACTCCCTCGTCCAACGTTTCCGGAAAGCCTGTGCCAGGCAGTTCGCTTGTTTTCATCCTATGATATACGTTCTACGTAGGGTTTTCGGTGTGTTTGCTCCTACGTTTGACCACAGTAATAACAGGTCGTTGGGAGAGAGCCCGTTCACCTGCCGGGTCTGGGACGACCGGCACCAGGGACCTGTTCTTCAGCATGCGTTCCACTTCTGTTAGTAAAGTAGTCAGCGTCTCGTCATCGACGTTTTGTCGTGAAGTCAGGGCCGTGAGTATTTTCCTAGTTGATCGTATCAGCCTTTTCCAAACCCCACCTCTGTGACTGGAATAAGGTGGGTTGAAGCGCCATTCTATCCCCTTTGCTGCGGTCTTGTTTTGTATTTGGCTTGGTCCAGGCGTTTCCATTATTCCTCTAACTCCTTATGAGCTCCAAAGAAGTTAGAGCCATTGTCTGAGTGTACTTCCTTGGGGGTTACCCGCCTCGCGATAAACCTTTGAAGGGCCATTATAAATGAATCGGCGGACATATTACGCTCTACATTGAGATGGACTGCTCCGGACTGTAAACATGTTACCAAGCAGCCATACCTCTCTTGCGTGCTCCTTTGCTGTCGTACAATTAACGGACCGAAGAGGTCGACGTCAATTTCCACGAACGGGCACCATGTCGGTTGAACTCTCAAGGCCGGAATGGGGGCTGTCATTTGTTGGCCTGCTACCGCCCCCCGGCGACGACAAGTGATGCAGTTGCCTATGACTCGCTTGACCGTCGCTGGTCCTTCTGTCACCCAAAATCGTCGACGTATATCGTTCAATAAGTGGTTCAAACCTGCTTATCCACACATGGTCTATCAGACATCTCGTTGTGTAGTGGTCACCAGGAACTAGTATGAGGTACTTTGTTTCGTACTCCAGACCTGAATTCGTCAGCCGCCCTCCAACTCTCAGAAGTCCCTTGGTTCGTATAGGGAACAGCCTTCGGATACTGCTGTACAACAGCCTGATTGCCGAAAGCTCTCTCGCGCACTCCATTTTCTTGGACTCTGGGACAACATTGAGCACCTCCTGGTTGTTTGAAGTCCATTTAGTGAGGTGGAATCCTCCGACTTCTAGAGTGTCAGTCAGTTTAGTCATGCATACAATAGCAGTATTTGGGTCGTCAGAGGAATACAGAAAATTGTTTACATGGAAGTGGTCCATTGCTCTACCTAACAAGCTGCTGGTGCCACCGAAAAGCTTGAGGGTTTCCCGGGGGCAAACTTAGCACAGAAAGAGGATGGTATCGTCCCAAAGGAATACACGGTCAGCCTGTACTCGTCCGGTGCAAGATTTGTGTCGCTTTCAGGCCACCAGGGAATACTCAGGGGGCATCCCTATCCTCAGCGGGCATCTCTGCTTGTAGAAACGTTTCACTTAGGCCAGCAGAGACGGCCACTTTTCCTGGCCGGAAACGACATAAGACTTTAACTAATGGTGTTGTCCAGTCTGGGCCCTGTAGTAAATGGTCGTTGAGTGACACACCCTGACATTTCGCGGCACAGTCGAAAACCACCCTGACCGTCCTCGGTTTCTTTGGGCTCATGACCGGGTGACGGGGTAGGTACCACTTCAAGTTTGCGCTGATTACCAATATATCCACTCCTTCTACATACCCCAGGTCTATGTTGTGTTGCATGGCTCCCGCGTATTCTCTCCTTAACTGTGGTTCTCGAATTAGCCTGGTTTTGACGAAGCGTAACCTTTTCGGAGTCATTTCTCGGCTGTTTGGCATAGATTTTGTGTTGGGTCTCCACGGGACATGAACCTCGAAGCAATATATTACGTACTCGGAGTACTCTGCTACCATTTTCGGAGCTGACCTGTCATCTCGTAACGGGGAGTCTCTATCAGTGGCCAAGTTGGCAAGTTTGGCTTTATACAGCCGTTGGAATGCCTGTTCAGTGTTCACCGCTCCCACCGAAGTGCAGTTGATTTGGATTTGTTTGTTGCTTCTTCCATCTGTGTGTCCAGCCGAATGTGGTGCGTACCGCATAGAGTGCTTTGCGGCCTTCTATTCGTCTGTCCAGGACCCCGTGCGCTTCCGGTAAATCACAACCGATCAGCAGATCACTTTCATTATTCTGCCACTCCTCGATCATAACCCTGTCGAGATGCGGCCACTGAGCCAGAATCGATTGCACTGACTGAGGTGCTGTCATCGGCAGATGTTTTGTGGTGAATGCTTCTAGACTTTCTTCTCTATTGTTGCTGACCAAGGAGACGAGTTGTAGGTGCAGCCCGTTCGATCAGAAGATCTGGTTACCACGTACCGTGCTCATCGCTAATGAAGATTGATTCCCTCTGATCCCATATCTCCCTGCAAACTCCTTCCTCACCGGAGTGGTATGCGAGCCACTGTCTATGAATGCCAACGCTCTTACCACCCCAACTGGGGTTTCCGCACCGGCTGCTATTACTCCCAAGCGGATGGGCTTGTAAGTGGAGCGAGATACTGAACAGACCACACTTGGATTTGGGGTTTCTTCGGCATTTGACTTCTCGGGTTTGTGCAGTGGGTGTTGGGATTTTCCACGGCATAGATCCTGACTACAACTGGGTTTCGTTCGGCACACCGCTACTCGATGTGAATCGTTGAGACAGATGAAGCACGTGCCCAGTCTCAGCCATTTCCCATCGTTCGTCGACTCCTACGTTGCAGAAGCGAGGGCATTCCGCCAGGCGATGAGGCGCCCCACAAGCTTTGCACACAGGCAAGCTTTCACCTTCTCGAGATAACACGTGTGTATTTGCCCGTGGTTGGCCCGTACTTGTTTCCCCGGTCCAGCTTTGCGTCGTCGCAACCTAGGTAACTTGCTCGTCTCGCGCATAAGTTGACCCAAACGACGGTTTGTTATTCGGGCATGACGGTCTATAAACTGCTCCAGGTCTTTGAACGTGGTTTCTCGCCCAAATCTACTGATCCCTTCGGCTTCCTCGGCCAATCTACTCTGTAGCTGTATGGGTAAACTGCGCACCATGGTCTCCAACGTGTGAAATGCGTTCGGGTCCGTTCGTTAATCTAGGTGACACAGTGTGATGCTGCAGTTCTGCATTTTTATCACCAGACTGACTATAGAGCTCGAGTGGCCTTTGGAAAGTTTTGCCTCTGATGTTACACGATCGATCAAACTCCGGACGACCTTAAATGGTTGCCCAAACAGGTCTTCCAGGACTTCACGTGCCCGAGTGTAACCCTCTTCGGGATCCAGCATCGAGCACCCGTCGATCACTTCACTGCCTCTTCCAAGACAGTAATAGAGTAGATACAGTAATCTCTGTCCTGGATGGGATACTTTACTTTCTACAAAGTTCCCGTATTTTTTTGCTGAACTTGCATTGTTTTTCTGAGCTCCCGTCAAAGAAAAAAAATTCAACCTTTGGTAAGTCAATAGCGTGTGTTACGCTGGCGCACGTCGGCCTCAACTGTTCCACGGAACTGCCAGGCCGAATGGCCACATGCTCCGTGGTCTCCAAGAACAAATCTAGCTCCCGTCTTCGGAGTCTTTCTTTCCTAGCTTATTCAGCTGCTTCCCTAGCCTGCCTAAGCTGGGCTTCTAGTTTTACTATTCTCAATCTCTATATATCTTCACCTTTAAGGTCAGTATCATTGGTTGAAGTACATGAAATTGCACTGACAAGACAAGCAGACCTGGCAATATCTGAGGGATCAGTATCACCCAACAATACACCGGGGACTTGCCGGGTTACTTCCTGTCCAGCTTCGTTCTGCCTTTGTCCTTTTCTTGGCACTTCGGATTGATTCCCTCTTGAAGGTTCCAAGTTGAATACGGTAGCTGTCACTCCGATCGTGAGTAAAGTGTATCCAATTCGGAACGAATCCCGAAACCAGAACAAGATCGACCCGTAGTTTCTACGGTACCGGATTACCAAATTATACGCGTATAAATATGTGCTAATCTCAACTGTACGGCCACGGCTTCTAGCAACGAGGACCGGAATTCGACTAAGGTCAATTTCAGGTACGACCGTCATGGAAGTCCAAGTTCGAATCAAAATTATGCCACTTCAGGTGAGCAAAATATAAAAAAATGTTGAAGTGTGGTGATTGATGCATGTTGTGTTTGTGCCAGGGTCAATAAAATAACGAGGATAGTCTCAACAATACAAGTATATGACGACGGCTAGGGAGAAGGTCCACGGGTGTACGTTACACTGCTTTTGTTTCTTTGCTTTAAAGCTCCTGAGTGTTACCCGAGTGGGAAAATCTTGTCACTTGGGGAGTCCACGCGCCGGGTTACTGATCAGACTTCACATGGACCAGAAATTGTTTAAATCTACACCAACTCAGTTCATACACTTCACATCCTTTCACTCGAGATGATCAACGTGAATCTCAGAAAGTCCAGTCATCAACAAATAAGCAAAGTAAACCTGAGAGGCTGCAGCAGGCTCACAAAATGACCAACGAGCTCCTTATTTTTTCGTGCCCTAGCCAACTCTCACATTGGCCACTAAGCGAAGCCTTAACCCCTTAACCGTCATAACAGAATGACTCATCACTTTAGCCTAATTTCAACCGGTAGCCTTAGATTTTCCTCCGAGATTCCCTATTTGAATCTATCAGAGGCTAATTTATGTTTTTCAGTGGTGTAACCCGCTGAGGCATCCAAAAGCCTCCTTACTCATACCCTTATAACGGACCACGATTATCCTAAGCGCAATCTCGCCCCGTTCAATAATGATACCTTTTAAACCATGGTGTTTTTAGCTCGGGAAATCATAGAGCTTATCAATTCCACCCGGCCCGCGATCTCCTATGGGCTCGATAACATCCTTTCGGCTCTGTTTTTCCCACTGGTCCTGTCAGCGACGCAAGGCATCTTTACACACCAAAGGAAAACATCCAATATAATTCTCCGCCATAAAAAGAGATCCTTGAGTACCCTTACCGACTACATCTCCATAGACCATATTCCACTTGTACCTAGGACAGCGCGTCGAGCGATGAAAGAAAAAGTAACATTTTTTCTCTCACCCTTTAGGTAAATAAATAAAAACCGACATGGCTTCGTAAAGTCCATATCATGTCTGACCTGCCAACTGGGGTCCCTTAATTTCATCGTTATATCCGTGAGTCCTCAAAGGGCATTCATTGCCAGCTTTCATGACATGACAAGGGCGTTTGACCGCGTGCTCTAGACAAGACCTCTTACTAAGGTCATACATCATCGCATAACTGACCCATCTTTTCCTTGGCCGTCCTCCTATCCTAATGTGTGTTCTCAAGCATTGAACGTCAAGTGGCTCCTCTCACCATTTCAGCCAACCACTAGTAGTGTCACACAAGACTGTTTTAGGCCCACTTCATTCTACTTGAGATCAATGATGTATTCGCAGTAATACCCCGAGGCACTGATTTCCTGCTCGCCGATGATATAGAAGTAGTCTTTTACCTTGAACTCTATACGCTGACCTATATCCTCGACAAAATCGCCTTCCGACCTCAACGCTCTTCATTCACGGTGCAGTACTTGTAGAACTGGATTCTCCGTCTTTCGAAGGGACATGCCCAAGTATAAATACAACCATTCTCCCTGATCCCTCATCTTAGACGGACCACACATCTTGATCAATCTTTTGGCAACAGACCTAGACCTTAACTATTCTTGCACCGCAACTCTTCAAGAAAAAGCCACCTACCAGGTGGCTAATACCATGAGAGCAATAGCTCTCATCCGCGGAGTACTTAGAGCGCTCGACAGCCAAGTTTTGATGCTTGAGAGCCACGCCAGACCGGGGTTTTGGCACTGCCCACGGGTGTTCACCCACTTGCGTAAATTTAACAGATTAGCAAATGAAAGAGCTCAACTGTCTCTCAATAAGCAGTCACTCGGCTCTTCATCCCCCGTGAAATACAGAGATCTAAACGTTTGCCGCTACTACTTATGAAACTCGATGTTTATTTTCCTTTCAGCCTCCTGCATCTTAGAAAGCGCAGGCCCATCACACCTCTATGCCTCACTGAAGACAATCACAAGCACGAAAGAAACAAAAAGCACGCTAGTGCAATTTCATAACCCTGAACAAAATTGAAAGCAAGGTTCTTCGTTTTTGTCCACTCAAAAATACGGAACGGTCTGCAGGAAAATATTCGGGGCTGCAAGAGACTTGGCTGCTCCAAAATAATCCTTTAAAAATGTCTCGACTTCACCAGATTACAGCACTTGACCAATTAAGCATTGGGTTTTAATTCGTTTGTGGGGTGAACTAGTTTAATAAATTGGCGAGTAAAGCTTGACTTCGGGTGTTACTCAGTCAATATATAGTTATTGCTCTTCTTTTGGTGCATAACTATCGAATTCAGAAGCCATCGGTATACTTAGCGCATAATTCACGGCTTACTTTCCGTAGATTTCAAGCATGACCAACTACCGGTTTCATCAATAAATCCGTACCTTCCCCACGGTGAAGCTCATCGTTTTTGGTGATTCCAACAATATATTCGACCAGTGACTCATTTTGCGATTATCTTTCATACTAAAATCCCAAAACGATATCTCTGAGAAATGTTTTCCTCAAGAAAGTTCTAACAATTGGAGGTTTGGTGATTGTGTGTCTGTCAGTTCAACTCTTCACCCACATAAGGCTATCACATCGTAAGTTCCTGAGCTTGCAAAGCACAAGGCCTTACGCTTGTTTGCACACCTCACAGGCTCTTGTTGTGTAACCTTTGGCTTCGTGGTCTACACGATACGCGTTTTAAAAAGAGCATCAACCGAAAATGTTTCAACCGTTATTTACCTATTCGCTCCCTTTGCGAGCTTTTTCTTTCTGCCATTGCCATAGCCACGCATCCCACTCCATCCTATCACCATGCTTCAATTTTTACGCCAATGGAGTGCGATTCGCCTAGTATAAGCTGAAGATTCTACCTAGCGTTTGCTAGTTCTCATCAGACCACCTCTTCCATCAAAACTTTGGCAATCTAACTCCTGATATAATATTCATTTGGTACATAGCTGACTCCACTAATATCCAGCCATAGAACCTCACTAACCCGTTCGTGGACTGGTTCATTTTTTCTGTGTTCGGTAGGCATTCTTGTCCAGCGGTCGATTACCATTCCAAATCCATTTCATTCGTTGCAACTTGCCTTGCTTGTTTGCTTCTCCCTTGAAAAACTCGTTTTCCCAAGGAGGAACGAAATATCCACCAGTTCTATCTCATTACCTCTTATCCTTGCAGTTTTCCTTCCTAAGAAGTGTACAATTCTCCACTGTAAAAAGCTACCCTCGGTTGGGGTCCGATTGACCACCTGACCCCCAGCTGAGCTATGCCGTTTGCAGCCATAAAATGCCAACTTAAAACTTTCTGCTACGCCTTATCTCATTTGCAGTCTTGTCTGTTCCTCCTGAAGGGTTGGATCCAGCTATCACCCGTGCTGCTTTATCCTGATTTGCGGCACCCATCGGGGTTATCCAAGATAAACCATCGACAAAGCTAAATATAAATCTGTGACCGGACGCTACGCTGGACGAGGATATGTGTGCGATTGCCAGAGAAGCCCACTTCAGACAGGGGAGTGACGTGCTATTTGCAACACTGCCAGTTGTTGGCTTCTAGAAAGTCTTCAAACTTTCGGGTAGTCCTCCACTTTTCTGCAGCTTTCCAAAAGGAAGCGTTAAGTGTGCACTAGTTTCAGTGTTTCGACTTGGTTCCGAGTTTTGTAGGTGTAATTTTGCGGTTGCATTGGAAACCTGCAGCCCTACGCGCTGACAGTAAAGATGCGTCCCAAAGAGTGAAAATAGTAGGAGAAGGCCAAGGTTCTCTTCGGCTTCTCTGATGATCTGAGGATAATAGTGTTAAGCCGGATATACTCTGAATGACGGCGCATCCCTTTGGGGCAGTCTCCTCGCTTTCTGCGCAGTGTTCGCCCTTAAGAATATGACTATGTTATTCGAGCGTAAGTTCCGGTCGATTGTATCGCAAATGGTTTTAAAGGATCTTTACATCCATGTTTGTTTAACTTCCGGTAACGAAGCCGCAGAATCACCGTGTTTGGCCGATTGATTGTGTGGTCACTTTAGTCTTGGCGGGTTAACCAAGTGGCTGAGTAACGAGCAAGAGATCTTAAACCTAATTCCGGTTGGAGCCAGAAACAAAGCCACAAAATCCCCTGGCACAAAATAATTGCTGACAATGAAAATTTTGGGCCTGGATTTGAAGTTTGGCCTGGACTCACTCAAATATCTAGTTGCACCAGGGGTTGGTGGCCAGCGAGGTGAGCCCTGTTGGTGCAACCTACCACGATTCATGGTCCTCTTGGTTAAGCAGTTCGTTCATTCTCCTCAAGAAGTAAAAGATTTCAAGATTGGTGCTCAAAGAGGGTTATTTGGGATTAACCTGTAGGCATGAATGCTGAAGTACAGTAAGAAAGAGGAGGGGGACTGTAAAAGGGACTAAATTGGTGAGAGTTCCACGACGGTATGCGTATTACGTTCCGACGGCAGATGCGGAAGTTAAGCTACACTAATTTTGTGATGGGCCTGAAGTGGGCTACGGAGCAGTGACCTGTTCTGGGTATGCACCCAACTCTTCGGGATCAAGCTTTGTATTTTGTTTGCCAAGTCGTAAGCGCAGTCCCCACACCAAGGTTAAAGTTAACTGCAGCTACTGCTACTGTGGGAATGGCAGAAATTATTACTAGGGGATTTACATCTAATTTTTCGTCGTGCTTTTTTTGGACTGATCCCATCATAGTTCTTTGCCACATGAGGACAGGTGGGGAGGGGTCCGCGCTGCTTTCGCGGTGAGGCATCCAAGTTACATGCCCACTCGCTTCCCATAAAGCGGAGACACATGTCGGGGGAAGAGAATCCGACAGCCCGGCTTCTTGTGGGATCACTTTTGAGGAGAAAAACCATCGTATGTTGTGCTATGGCCCAAAGTCTCTGTGCTACTCTGAAGCTGCGAAGCCTCAAGGTGAAACTCCCGCCGGAGAACGCCCCGAACCCTTAGAAATGAAGACGAGTGCGGTGCCTAGTGCAGTAAGTTGTAACCAATTTCAACTATACTTTTACAGCTGTTCATCCTGGTCACTTTAATAAGGACTGCATGGATATTGAGATGCAAGTAATATTTCTAATCTCAAGAACACGTCGTTGGTTGTGGGTTATTTACCAATTCGCGAGATGAAAAATAGCTGTAAGGCGATTGTGAGGCCTGTGCACGCGGAGAGTTTTTAAGGTTGTGTAAAACTCGAAGTATCGGGGATATTTTTAAAACTCCCATTTATGCTCAGGTCTATCCGGAAACTGGGCCCTATCTCCATCAATGGACTGCTAGGGGTTAAAGGTGGGTTGCAAGCGGAGCATCCAGTAGTTTTGCCAAGAGCAGTCCGAGTGGCTGAACGGATTTTGAAATGCTACCATAGAGTGGGAGGCCGTCCTGGTTGTTCACAGGTCTTGTCTGCCCTTCGAGGGAGGTCTTTTGTGTTAAGTGAAACCGTTGCTGTGAAGGAAGTTGTTGGAAGAAGTTTGCACCGTAATAAATTACCCGTATACCAGTGCCCTCAGTTAAACCTCATCCCCACTCAGGTAGTTCCTCCCTCCCGATGTACCATTTGTATGGCACACAACAGGATCTAATTCTGTATACATCCCATATTGACCAACACTTTCTCCACCGGCTGATGCTTTTCCTTCAGTGGCCGTTGCCCGCAGAAGCTTTCAATGATACACATTGTTCTGCTTTACTCTTCTGGCCTTTTCTCATTGTACACTTTACAGAGCTTTCATCTATCAGTGTAATCTAAACAGTCATCTACTCCATCACCTCTCGCAGAATCTAGGCATCATTATATTCCCTGAGGTCAAACATTCGATACTGAATTATCTTCCTTTTCCACTTTGGTATTTCCTGACCTACCCTATATGAAGTTCCCAATTTGCTGTGCGTTCGCCTCTTTTCCTCCGGTCCTTTCCTTGCTTCACCACTCTGACGGTCCCTCTCTTCCCCAAAAGGTGTCATCAGTTAGTGACATATCTGATTCCGCCAACATCCAGCCGCCAATTTGTACAGCAGCCTTTGCTGGGTGATGCATCGTTCTTGTTGTCCCATTCCAGTTCGTCTTCTCAGTCTCTCTGGTTCTGTTGCTGTCTCCCTACCGCCATTACGAGATGGGAGCATCAAAATAGTTTTCAGTGGTTTTGTCGCTCCTCTACGATATTATCAGCTTTGAAAGGTACTCGACTCAGTAATCGTTCCCTGATGAACAGTAGATCGATTTACCACTGTACTTTTATCGCCCGCTGATATCTCTTGACACACCCATTTTAAGGTAGCCAACTCGTCTAGTGCTTATCTCCGATGTTTCCTTCCAGTGCATCGCCGAGTTTCTCAGTCATATTCCTTCTGCACTCTGCAGCTTGCGAGTGACTCCCTATATTCATTAGCGATGATAATGGTATATTTCTTGACCGTGGTCGAGACACATGCACAAGGCATGATCAGAGAATACAGCAGTACACAACGGTGTGAAGTATTCACAACTTTGAAATTTAGGAATCACACTGCAGCAGGAATAAAATAATAAAGCCAAGCAACTTTCGAGTGAACCAAAGTCGAGACGGTTAACTCGGGAATTTTAAACCGGTTTTGAATTCGGGAAGATCTTCACGGATGGCTGGACGAAAGTGAAAATGCTGAAATAAGCGATACTGGACAGTGTTAAAATTGCAGTTATCTCAAGTAACAGTAAAGCGACAGGCTTCGGACATCACAACACGTAAGGGGGGCTGAAGGGAGAATAATATAAAGAGTGCCTTATGAATGCCGAAGACTGACTGCGACGACTTAGGGCTTCCAGAGAAGATGAGAGGGTGCTCCATTTGGATATTTGGGCAATAACTAACGAGGAATCGAGTGAGGGAGTTACCAAAGGACACGGTTAAAAATTCAAAATTCAACTGCAACAAGAGAAGCCAGCGGAATACAGAAGATTGATCCAACATTGGGTAACTAATCGTGGAGGGAGCCTGTGATATAAGCGCAGGTGAGTCGGATGTGATAATAAGATGGACCTTTTTGTAAAGGTAATTTCAACGCCAACTGAAAATTTACATGAAGGCAAAAAAATCACGAGGAATGTAGTGAAAGTTTGAAGAGCATGAATGGCGTATGGGAGCAAAACGGACTTTCAAAGCGGGGCCGTTGAAGAAACAGACTAATAGGGGCAAAAACTATTGATGCGACTAAGCAGAAGTTGGAAGAACGTAAATATAAGGTTTTGTGTATACGTGATGAAAAAAATAATACTCAAGTTACGGTTGGCTACATATGGCTGTTATTTTGTTTCATCGAGGCCTTGGTTGCAAGTAATGACTTGTAGCGACTGGTGAGGTAGCAGGAAAACGGAGCTAAGTTGACGGACCCGGCACTCTAGTTTGGAAATGCCGTTGCGAGGGCTAGATTTTGGTCATAGATTTCGTACTTCAACGCAGAATGAATCGAACTGTTTTAATGCAATAACGGAAATAAATGTTTGGTGAGTGTGGGGTGATGGCTGGTGTCAGGAATCCACTCTGCTATCCGGTAGGACTATCACAAACTCTCCTTTATATGAAGGCAACGGAACCTCTTTTAAATATTTAAATTTTCAGACCGGCCCCATTATTTTCCGTACCATCTAATAACACACTCCCCACCTCACCCGGCAATGGCCGATCTGACCGTTTCACCTTGAGTTTAAACTTGCGGAGTGCTTCCGTCATTTTAATCTCCTCAAGTTGTCTCCCATAACCATCGGCATGCGCTTATTAAACCAGCATTTAAACTCTGCTTCCTCCACAACTTGCTTTGCTTGATCATGTATCATAGCACGCTTTCAACCCATCCAAAGCTTACCATTAACACTACAAAATGACATCATCCCCGATGGCCTTTCAAACCAGTCAAAGCTAGTCGTCGACTTAGAGCTTAGGAGCACAAGAGGCATGCCATAAGAAGTGGATTCGTTGCAACAGCTCAACCGTACTTAGTAAAGGACGAAGTTCCATTCACGCTTTCGGCACAGGCAGGAAGAGTACTTGACGATCGCCCTTGCCTGCCTGTGACCAAAGAAGCTGGGGGTCTCGAAGGGCTGACTTCCGGTAAACTAGTGCTAATTTGAAGCAGTACCGCCATATTCTATGGACAAGGTTTTCTGAGCACCTGTGTTAGACTATAGAGATTAGTGCAACTTTAAGCAGATACTTCCTGGAAGGATTGGGACCCTGGATAAACGGTCTTGCTAGAAGTAGAACAGAAGTGGTCAGGAGTAAATGAAGGTATTGGGTCAGGAGACTCAGTCCTTGAAGCTTCGGAGGGTTCCCACAAAAATCAGTAGCCTCTAGGAATAACGGGTGCAACTCTTCCTGAGAAGGACAAGCGGACAGGGGAGACCAAATTTTGTAGATACAGTGAGGCTTCAAAAGGGATGTGCGTAAGCTGTATTTGCCAGTAAAATGATTCAGTGTTGGCCTTCGACGTTCGCTGTAAAACTCTAGCGACTGATAGGTACATCTTTCACCTGATTCATTCTTCCTCGGGGTTAGTGCTCTCAGTTAACTGCCGGTCTACGAATTTGTTTCCATATTTATGTTGTTCCGTTATCTACTGCACTTGACAGCGAAGGTTAGACTCATATACTGCTGCTCTTATTGGTGATGCTCCCCATTGTAGACGCTCGTTTATGATATTTATGAGCAGTGTAGCCTCGGTAGTCAGTCCGGTAAATATTAGGTCGTGCGTTCCATGATACTTCATGCCACAGCTTTCTTGTTGATGGCTTAGATCATGAGCATGTGTTCTTTGGTTGAATCTTGCCTGAGAATGATTCTTTTTACCAGTGAAGTGGTATCCTTTAATTTGGTGTCGGTTAGTCTTCCAGGAACGTTAGTAAAGTGGGCTTGATTTGAATTCACGTCAAAGCCCTGGTTAAGTTAACTTAGTCGCGAGAGCAGCCACACTGCACCTACCCACCAGCGTCGTAAAAAATAGTAAACTAAGTAAAACTGGCTGAACCTCGCTTTGCAGATCTCACACTAGTGACTTGCATTGGGATTGCACGCTTATGGAAAATGGTCACCCTTTGCACACTTGAGGGTGAAAAGATAGTTGGTCTACTTGACTTGATTGGTATTCCTGTTGTATATCACTTGCGGGTAGTTTGACGGTAGCAAAAGCCTATCAGATAAGCCTCGTTTTTGTCGCCCTGTATAAATATAGGCTAGGGATAGGGGAACGTACCAACTTCCTGGGGCGCCTCTGATCGCTTTTGGAAGCTTCCCTCTTTGTCTGCTTCAGCCTATTCATCACCATGGAAAACGAACCCGTTTGGCACTCACTCTATCGCTGGAACCCTTTGACGAATTTTGTCTTGCTGTTGCACAAAAACGTAAGCTTCACCATGAAGAGAGTGCTATTGTAGTTATTGAAGTTTCTGGAGGACTTCATCTCATTGTTATCTGGTACTGAATTTTACAATTGATGATTCGTTTATTTCGGTGGTTATTGGGAAAAATTTAGCGGAATTTCCGCTGGAGGAGAGGTAAAGCCAGTGACACGTCATGCAGACGGCATGTGAAAGAGTTGACTAATTGGCTTCAGCGGGGGTGGTCATATTTCTTTCATCTTCACTCTTTGACTGCTTTGCTTGTTGCCCCCTCCCAGAACCGTTCGAAAATTTCAGTTCCTAATTGCTCTTTATTGCTTGTTCTGTTTTATTCTCATTGTCAGCCCAAGAAAGACCACTGCTTAGCATGCTTGGCAAAGTCTTGATTTGTCGTTGTTCAACACTTCGATACCGGGTCTTCCGCTTCCATCCGGGGATTCGCTCAGGTCACTTTTTGGCGTGTCCTTTGGTAGCCAGAGGAACCGGTTGCACCATAGCCTCTGCAGCTCTGTGAATACTTTAACTTTATCGAATACACGACTCAGAATATGCATGACCTGCGGGTAGCATGGACTGAGGAACTAGGCACATCAGTGTATATGACCAAAGAGCTGTCCAGTAACACAGATGTCATGTGTACTGATTGTACACGGCCCTTGCTTCTGGCTCGTTATATAGGCCAGCGTCATGTTCCAGAGAGGAAGGAAAAGTATTGTCCTCGAACTTAAGGGTTACGGAGAATCGGTTTCCGTAGATATATCAAACCCCTCTTTATGGAAGCGGAGATGCAGTCTGGTTCACTCCAACCATATTCACTACTTGGTCTTGCACACGTACTTGGACCTACGGAGCCGATAAGCACTGATTCATCAGAGAAAGAACCTCCGGTAAAAGGCTACCTTCACTCTCGGGCAGAAAATGACTCCACAAATTCCATAGATACCGTTTTTCCTATACCTGATTCTAGGTAAAATGTTATTATCACGATTATTACCCATTCCTAAAAAGAGCAAAATGTCACTCTTATAGCTCCGTTAGTTTTTCATGCACATTTAGGTGCTTAGGATGAACAGTCGTGCACTTTTTCTTTCCCTTTCACCCTCTCAGTTTGCTTTTAGATAATAGCTCTTCTGTCAAGAACCCATCCATCTGCGTCAAAAGGCCGTGTGCACAGAAGGGAGATCGGCCGCCCGTAGACCTGTGAAGGATTTGTCACGCCTAGGAATACTTCGCCGACCTCGATACGCATTTTCACTGGCAGATGCCCCACAGAAACAGCTACGCACACCAGAGCCAAAGGGGAACAAAACTACCCACGCTAGATACTAGGGCAGTTATTGAGCCACAAGTCAACCCCACGGACGAAAGCAAGTACGATTCCCAAACTATTTCCCCTGCCTCAGACACCCCCTAAATCAATGGTTACCCACTACCTATATCTTGTGATTTTTACCTACTGCCGTTTTTCCAGTCATTCGGAACTTTCTTAACGGAAGGCGGGAGTCCTCATAACTTACCACTTCAAAGTAACCTCCCTAGACGTTCCAAAAAGAGGTTCCCCATCGACTTTGCATGCAGTTCTGGCCGTCTTATTTATCGCAATCTCATGTATAAACCTTGTTTTATCACTCCAGTCCAGACTGTTCTTGCTTCAACAGCCACTGTGACGCATACTCCTGTGATTCCCCTCTGATGGCCTTCCGCTCCTACCCTTCTGTCTGCAGGTTTGCATAAACCTCTAAGGGCCCCCGACTCTAGTTTTCTGACTATTAGCAAAGCATCTTTTGATTCGTGACTTTGGTTATCAGCCGCATCCGTACGTCATTCCTCTCACTAGCCCTATGCGTTAGAATCATGACTAGACGAGTCGGAAAAAAGTTATTGTGACGGAATTATTATCCCCTGTGAGCCCAGCAACTGAAGCCAAGAAAAGGACGGGACGTTGAGCCAGCTCGGTAAAATTTATGGCCTAGGCTATTAAACAGTCGAGCTTTCACAGAGCAGTTTCGCGACAGGTTTGAGCGTAAGTGTGATATCAGGGAAAGGAACACGCAGGCAGGTGTCAGGATCAGAGTCGTATGATAAAAGAAAAGCAAATCAAAAGCACAGTCTGAACAGAACACGAAAGGCCAATGTGTGAATAATGAGTGCCGTGTGGAGCACGGTATGACTAAAACCAACCTTGTGTGAGTGTGGGAGTGAATATCTGTGTGTCATTGTGCAGGCAGGATATTAAGAAATTGTTTTCTGTGTGCTTGCCTGATTGTGACGATTCGACTGCAGGCAGGACGGTTTGAACGGGGCACCGTGGGGAAAATATAGAAATGGCGGCTTGCGCAAATGCGACCTACTGGCGGTCTGCATATGAATCGTTTGACGTGGTTCTGGCCTTACCGATCCTGAATCTAGAACGGAAAAGTAGTTTGAGCAAATGTCAAAACATGGTGGTCCATTTTTTGGCAAAAATCTGTATCTACAGTACAGCGTGTACGGTAGAAAATATTATGACAAAAGTAGCTCGATACAAAAAATTTCTCGGTTCTGGTATTCCGGACGTGAGTGGCAAAAGACCAGCACTGGCTGACGTGCTCGGGTCAGTCCAGCCAGGTAGATCTTTGTCGAGTCCGTCTAAGTGGGCTTGAGGCTAAGGCAAGAAAAACCCTCGAGGGATTCTGAAAAGATTTGATTGGTTGCAGTTTGATCTGGTTAAGTTTGTTCCATGACAAGTGAAATCAAACATCAGGGTTTCAACAGAACCAGTGGCGAAATTACAGCTATTTTAATGTATCAGAACCGAAATCGGTTCTGAGTGTATCGAAAAATCGATGCGCCATGTGAAATGTTATGGTAGAATTTTATTGCTCAATAACACAGCGTAGTCGAGATCGTTGGTAGGTTGTCGACGTTTCGGTCACCACGGGTAACCTTTTTCAAGACTGGTTTTGCAACCGAATGAATTCGGTTGCAAAACCAGTCTTGAAAAAGGTTACCCGTGGTGACCGAAACGTCGACAACCTACCAACGATCTCGACTACGCTGTGTTATTGAGCAATAAAATTCTACAGCTATTTTGCACTAAGCGGTAGAGGGGTGTGCTGGAATACATGGTTTGTAGCACAATTTAATGTCAGTGCGACATGGTGGTGCTTCTTCAAGGGAAGTTGTAGTTCTTTACTTCCGTTCTAGGACACGACACACTCCCTTTGACTTCCAAAACAATAAAATGCTGCAGGCCGAGTCCTTTTTGTTCCTTCAACTGAGCCCACGGGGGATCCTCAGAGCTTAGCACGACACCGATTTGGGTCGGTTGGTCTGGCAACACAAGGCGATTATCTGTTCTCTGGAAACGAACCCGGTTTAACTCCTGTATCTAGAAGTCCATCATTCCACAACCACATCATCTGAATCGCCTGAAGATCTGAGCAGAGTTGGGAAATTGTGAGCCTAGAGTGGAAGAATCTAGACGTTTTGCTGGCGCGGCACTATTGAAATTGGTTTCAACATTATATCCATTGTTGGTATGACGTTTTAATTGGAGTAACTGAGTTATCTGTTGTTTTTCATTTCTAATCTGTTTTACATCAGTTTGGTGATACGTATTAATACTTGGGGTTGAAATATTTTGCTGTTCACTGTCATTAAGAAACCAGTTTTACTCGTTTTGATGCATCAGTCTTAAAGCAACACGTTTGCCTTCCGTTGGAACACACCAAGAGTTTCACGACCGAGTCTATTAACAGTGAGTACCCAGTCTAGAATGTGTCAGCGGTGGATAGTTTCGAAGTTGTTGAGGAATACTAGGGGAGCAATGCCCGCGTTATTAACAAAATACCCGGGTGGAATCTGTAAGTGCCCACTGTAAGACCGCCTTCGAGCAGGCTTTCCAGTCCTCCACCAGTAAAAAACAGCAAAAGGCTTGATTGCTATCAAAAAACCTGCACAGGGTAAGATAACAGTATGCAGCAATACACAGTTCTGTGAGGTATGTACAGATTTAAAATGTAACATTCGAGGTTTCAGTAACTGTGTAATAAATAACACAACAATGCTGGGCGGTGTTTGAGTGAGCTTAAGTGAGGATGGTTAGCACGGCAGTCATAAATTGGTTACAAAATCTGGAAAACGTGCTACAAACAGCTAACAAAGTGTAGAAGTGTTTGTAAAGTGACAGTTAAGGATGCTAAACGTAGAGTTTATAAGAGAAAAGGTGAAGACGCAGGCAGCGGACCTCAAAACACAAACAAGGAGGCGAGACAATAATAATGCCCACTGCACATTACGGGTTGCCAAAATTTGGCTGGACGAGAGTGGGCTATGCAGATCTACAGAGTCTGGTGTGCAGTCAATTAGTATGAAGGCAGAAGGAAATTAAGGGAGTGAAGGAAAGACCTAAGAAACATTCGCGACGTTTTAAAAAGATGCGAAAATACACCAACTGGATGTCTGAAGGATCAGCATCAAGAAACCAGAGGGAAGGTGCTTTTCTCAAGGCACGGTTGAAACAAAGCCGACATGGGAATACCCGAGCGCAAACAGCGGTGCCAGTGGCTTATTGCGAAAGATATTATCAACACTGAATAACTAGTTTTGGAGGAACCCTGTGAAGTGAAAGCAAGTACGGGTAATTTCACTTTATTACGGAGATTTATATGAAGGTGTGCTTGGAGGCAAAACTTTACCAGGAATACAGTGCGCCGTTGAAGATCATGAAAGGTAAGTAGAAGCATGGTAGAGGATTTTACGGAAGGTCTTTGGAGAAGCAAACGATTGGAGACAGGAGATGTGGCAGATGCTACCAAGCACACAAGCATACAAGATGAGGAAAGAAGAAAACAACAGTGACTTCGAGAGAGCCAGGCGCGAATTGCCAACGGATATCAGACGGGTTTAGGAAAAGGCTTCTTCATATACGTGGTAAAAGAACAAACGAGCACGTTTTGGCTGACCACTGCTGATGTACGTTTTATTTTCTAGGGATCTTAATGGCGGCAGATGCCAGGTAGAGGATAGCCTGGGTATCGGGCGAAAAGGGACTAGGTTGGCTTTGGTTTGCGGGACGGGGGGAGTAGTTTAAGAATGCATTGGCGAGGGCTGGATTCGGGCCACTGCTTCCGGTGCTGCAACGCAGAACGAAGTGAGCCTTTTGGACGGAGCAAGGGAAGTAGACCATGAGGCACTGTGTGGTTTTGATTGATCTAGGTTATTTTCCAAGCCGTCCGGTGAGACCATTACGATGGATTGCAACCCAGGTAATAGGATAGTGATCACAGTGGCCGGTGAAGTAAGGTACTCCACACAGCTTCGGTCAGAGTCAGCATACTTTAAAACCATAGACATCCAAACTAGCTGGCATCCCATTCCGATCGTTCAAAATGCTGAATCCTCAAGTCAATCCGTGGATAAACCCTGTTAGATGAATGCTACTAGGCTGACCGATGGGATATGGGAGAGACCAGGAGTGTGGTAGTCGGGAGGACTCTCCAACTTGGGGCAGTAATTAACTTTTCAAAGGAAATCAGACGATGGTATATTTGTCATTGAAGTTTGCTAACTGGAGACTAAAGGAAAGATGAATGCAGGATTGTTTGGCGGAGAAAGACTTCATGCTATCTGTGTGAAGGTAGACAAGAAGGTTCAAGAACTAGGTTGAGCTATAGCGCTGCGGAAGAGATGAAACTTTCTGACATTTACTATCAGAATTTCGTAGGAATTGACAGTGAGATCTCGGGGTACTCCTGTGAAAAGACTCAGGTGAATTCACCGCCGCGAGCACTTCGTCTTCAGCGCTCAAGCAGGGCGATGCAATGAAGGCGGCCACAAAGAAAAGTAAAGCCACCAAAAAACCACAGATAGCGGAGGCCACAAGGGGCACAGTACGGTCAAATTTGAAGAACCCAGAGCACCTAGTAGAGGGAGTGGAGAGAAAAACAGAAGATAAAGTCTGGAAAAGAACCCATTACTACGGGGTGCCGTAAAGTTCTGGTGTTGGACCATGGGAACCCATCGTGCGGAATCCAAAAGAAGGCAGGACTTCCACGGCAGGGGGCGAGGGATTTGCTGGGGCTCGTAGGCGTTATTCATATAGTGGCAATCAGGCGCACTCGTTGGGCCGGCATGTGGAAGCAACCGAGACTGGGAGTACGAATAGGACCAGAGAGACTAGCCCTGGCTGAGTTCACAAACTTAAACATAGGAGCCAGCTGCTAGCGATAGAGGGAAAGTATTTCACCTAACAAAATAAACATATTGTGATGGGCCTGACATACCGAAAATGCGTACGGAGCACTACGAAGTGGCAGCCCAGGGGAAAGACAAGTACGACCACCGCCTCAAATCAGGGGTCTGCCAGTTACAAGCTGGGCTATGAGGAAAGTGCCCTATGGCCAGGGCAGCCAAACCAGAGAGCACTGTCAAGCTGTCGTTGTATCTGAGGAAAGACTGGAAGGCGAGACACGGGAGATCTGTTCACTGGAAGAAGAAAGTAGTCCTAGGCCGCTTACGTTAGATCTCCCGGGCGGAAAATTATTGTAATTATTGCCGTAACGCCCATGGGACTTACAAGAGATACCAACTTGGTGGATCAAGCTGTCACAGAGGCGAGCCAGCAAACTACAACGGCCATTGCAATTAATGCGGAAAACATCACCCACTCGGGCACTCCGCCGAAGGCGAGACACAAACAAGGGGGCTGGGTGGTACTACCGGAGTAACCACGACAGTGCTGTGTACTAGTACCTGCATCGTTAGGAACAAACTGGCGGAACCCTTCTCTGAAGCCTCCCACCGTACCGCAAGACTAGTCTCTGGCCCAGAGACCTGGTGGTCCCTAAACGAAAGTATCCCGCGCCACGTTGGAGACCACTGTCTTGTTCATCGATAAAATAGGTAAAATGACTCTGCTGGTGGTGTGGCAGCCTTCATCAGAGAAGAATCAGTGCAAGTGGAATCAGTGGGCTTCTGTGCGACAGGCACCCAAAAGTGGACCAAAGTAGTGAGAGGGAGGACAGGAAAGACGGCAGCTGCACACGTATATAGGAGCGTGAACTCACCACTTGTCGAGGGAAAAATATTGATTGTTGCACTGCAGCAGCTCCAGACATCGGAAGCCGCTCCTGCAATAGCAGGGGGCTTGAACCTGTCGCAAATGAATTGGATAGTAGATTGCTGTGTCTGAAGTAGAGCAGAAAAATACCTCACCGACATCACAGGGCCTCGTTCAGCATATTCGAAAAAATATAAGATACGGATCAGGGGAGCTGCCGTCATTCCTTGACCTAGGAATCACAAGGCCTGAAAATGTCGGGTGGTTATCTCAACCTAACACGGTCAAGGTTACCTGAATCAAAAAACCAGACTGCCTCGGTCTTTTACTCTTTTGATTTTTGCCTCATTTAGGCTGGTATTTGTGCCATTCTTACCAGTGGCTGTTATTCACACTGAGGATTTGAATTTTCAGAAGCCCGGTGAGATGCGGGGACTCATAGGGGCGAGTAACTGGACTGACATTGGCTGCGGCCGCCAGGCCTGTGGTCCGACTTGATTTGCTTGGGCTTGACCGATAACTGCTCCACTCCTCGGTGAGCTTGTAGTTAATTATCTCGAAGTATCAATGTGGGGCCCTTTCGGGTAACTCTCGGTTGAAATCTACCCAAAATCATTCTTCACTACCTAGTATACCTAGCACTTATTTATCCTCGGCTACAACACATCATTTTGGTACCTACCCTTCTTTGGGTGAAACACTTATCCTTCGCTTTCGCAGGTGAGTGTATCCTGTCGACCCAGGTTGAAACCACCTAACGCGACTTCGCACAGAATACCTCTGATGTTTCGTGCCTGGGTTTTATACAGTTGATAAACCGTCTCGTATGTTAGGAAGGGACGCTAACGACCATCTTCTGATACGCTATATCTCTCAGAAAATGTTTCATCACCCAGCAAACAACCTCTCTAGTAGCTCAGGCCCACCATCTGAGGTGAGGATGTGCAACCATATCTATCCATATCTGAGAAGCTCAGTGGACTGTTCAGCGTCCCAAAAGTTTGCAGTGGGCACCATTCCACCATTGTATCTAACGGCTAAACGTCTAGCTCATTTCTGGACTTGCAAGATACTAATTGGAGCAGGCTACAAACAAACAATTTTGCCTTGTCCTCCTAAAAGCGAAGCCTGAAGAATACAACCTCGCAACCACGGAGAAAAAGACCTTCTATACGTGTGTTGGGGGTAAGCGATTGCACCGTATCCCTCCACAATTTTGTTGACCAAGCTAGCAGAAAGACTGGTCTTATAGAACGAAAGCTGTCAAAGGCTATAAGCCGGATTTCCAGGGTTCAGGACACCTTTTCCAGGCTAGCTTCTCTTTATTGTGTGCTGCCAAGCCCTAAAAACTATCAGAACCCCAAAAACTTATAGCTGCTGGGTGGAGCATTGACTATATTGCGTCAGAGTTCTCAAGAAGGATCCCGAACTCTCTTAAAGCTGTAGCATTCAAAATCCCCAATATTATCCCGATAGTCAGTCAAGGTGGTCCCACTTGACCTTTGCGACATAGCCCGCACCTCACCTCAAGTAACCAGGCTCCGTAAGGTGTCGTCCAACAACAATGGCCCAATCCTACTGCAGTTTCCCACTAACATCCCTGACACGAGGTATACGGGTATGCCAAGCGATTTATCCACAGTCACCTCTTTTAAGAGTATCAGGATTTCGGCCGATGAAACCACTGTTCAGCTAGAGATATACCGCGTTGCAGTTAGTCAAGCGTAAAAAACAAACGACCCCATGCCGGCATTAGATACAGCCCCAGATTTGCCCCCGATGACGTCGGACATATTGCCTCGGAGCAGCACTGGCGGCAGTGTTGCCGAACCGCCCCAGCCACCCAGAGTCAACGTGCCCCAAGATGTAGACCGTAGGATCAACTATCATCCTGAGCAATTGACGCCATAATTCCGAAGCCTTCGCCACCCTGCTCCCATCTTGAAAACAATATCCCAACGCGGACAACACACACGGAGCCTTCACCCTCACTGACAAAAAGTTAGCACCTCCATATTAGTTTGCTCGACCATCCTACTTGAAGCACCGTGCCCCAGAAAGCTGTCTTGACGTCTTGCTCACTCGTTAGCTGATCCACATACTCCTACATCTTCCTCGCCTAGCCTGGAAGAATCTTCCATACAACCATGGCTTTCCCACAGACCACCTAGTGTCAAGCCCAAACGACCCTTTCAGTCCTCTAAAACTGCTTCCCTCTGCGCACGTACCACACCGGCACCACCCATCTTCATCCCGTCGTATCCCCCTCTTGCGCATTATAGAACACACATGACTACAGACCCCAGGACTTTGGTCTGAAGTCCCGAATCTGCCATGCAGCCCCTTATGGGCCTCCCTACACCTCCAGCGCAACTGCCGGAATCCAAACCATAATCCCTACACAATCACCCACTGACTTGTCACTGGAAGCCGCGTACAATTTCTACTTTATACCTTCAGAAGGGTCGTTGCTTGCCGTTGGAGTACTGCTTCAGACAGTGTCAATTCTTCCCCTTTCCTTTGCCACTGCTGGCACTGTTCCCTCACAGTCTGCACTCCCAGATCCCAAAATAGCCCTGGATATCCTGCCAACTTCGGACAAACAAAGCACTGTCTCCCTAATCTACCCGTTTCCGCAGCAGTTTTCAACCAGACGCAACTACTGCTCTGAATTTCCTGGATTCCCTCACGAACTGCAAGTTGCCAACCTTCATGTCCCAACAAGCCCCTGCTCTGCCCACCCCGGCAAAGTCATCATCGAGCCCCAGCAGGGTCTTAGTGGGGTCTCTGATGCTGCTTTATCCTTTGCATCCTCCCAAAAGAGGACCAATTAGTCTCAAGCAACACTAATTGCTTTCCTTGATCCTCCCTCATCTTGGTTCATGCCTGAATCCTTTATGGTTTACAACGATAACTTTGGCTCTACCAAGTGGCTATCACTGCTTAAGCTGGACTCTGAAATACCCTAGGCCCTCCTCTATTCCGGTCATCCTGCCTACAATCCCCCTCCCCTAGCCCCTACTAGCAGCACCGTCATTAACCCAATCAATCCTTCCAAACTACTGAATCCAACTACATTGCTTGTCGATAAAGTCACGCATCACGGCCTTCTATACCAAGCCCTCGAGAGGTATGCACCCTGAAATCCTCCTTAAAACCCCTACAACAACGGATATTCTCAATCTTCTACCTTGCCACATTGTGTCCTCTCCATCTGTACTACGTGGCCCAACAATCATCTCCCCCGAACAAATATTGATCTTCTCACCATTCTTCTCAGCAGCTGCTTATTATCCAGAAAAACTACTCAACCACGGCATAACCTTATTCATCTAGCCGTGGCCATGTGAGTGGTACCATCTAGATCGTATGAGCATTGCTGGGTATCGTAACCTCTCCTGCTCTTGCCAATCCAGACTAGGTGGCGGGTGTCAAGCCATAATATCTCAGCAACCTCTCTATGGCTGCTCATCCTGGAACAAGTAGACAACCTCTCGCGGTTACGGGTTTAATTCCAGCAGAAAAGGAATAATATTGGGCTGTGTCTACCGTCCTCCCGGATTATCGACAAATTCTGAAAAACTCCCCTGGTGAGGTGTTTCATGCAGCTTCAAGCCACTCTGTGGGGGCGAAACTCACCGCGGGTGACTTCAACCGCCCCCAGCTAAGCTAGTCCCAAAACACAGGCTCACCCTTTCTGGCAGGTTTTTTATGTGTTCTCAGAGTCGGGGGGACTGGACCCAACACATAAATCCACCTACTAAAAAACGGAGTAATATTGGCCTAGTCTCCATGAGCAACTCACCTGCGTCAAATCTCAGGTCACTCCGCTAGCCTCAGCAGTGATCACAATATGGTCATTGGTGCATTCAACTGCCCCTCGGTGACTCTTCTTCTAATAAAATCCTTAACCCTTACGGCCTCTGAAGTTGTGACCTTCTGCCGAATGTGATTCGCCCTGGTGTCTGCGGTAAACTCCTTCCGGCCTCCGGCTTTCAGACTGCAGATGACTTCTCATATACCAACAAAAGCAGCCACCTAAATAGCATAAGTTTAGTCCCCACCACATCAACTCAGTTCAGGATTTAAAAAGACATCGAGAACTGAGCCTAAGACGCTGAGCGTGCAGCGAAAATAACAAAAAACGAAAGACTTGTCCTTTCTATTACGCTTCAGCAGGACTGCACTGCAGCTCAGTCGCTCTACCAAAATGCATCTCATAAAACACGAAGCAGTCGCCCCGGGGCACCCTAACAAAGTCAGGCGTTTGTCCTACTTGTTGGGCATAAGATCGAAAACTTCCGGAAATGGTTCACCCCCAGTTTTCTAACCAGTAGCTCTGTCGCTATCCGCACATCTTTACTGGTCGCAGATGCATTCAATTCACACTTATCCTCGTTCAAACGGTGTGCAAACATTTGCTTTTCCGCCATTCATGCCAGCACTACTCCCACCACCGTCAATTTACGTCATCTGAAGTTGAGAAGCTGGTCCTGGGGACTAGGCCCTCGCCAAAACCCAGGCCAGACGGAATACCTCCAGCTCTTTTCAGTGTCGGCGGCCTCGACTTGGCTTCGCTTTCAAGTAACCTATCTACACTTTCAGCGAGTAATAGAGCAGCTCCGTCGCGGTCAAAAACCCCTATCATCTCACTCTGTTTTAAAAAGTACTCGCTGCATGACCTTGTTAATTAGCTCCCAACAAACCACATCCCCACAGTGTATAAAACTGGGTAGCGTGTTATCAATTCCCGAATAACTGACAATCTCATGTCCAATGGTCCACTGCACCCCGACCTAAATGGCTTCACCAAATCGCAGTCATATTCGTCATGTTAAACTGACTTTCCGAATGCAGTAAGCCCTGCCACTGACGATGGGATGTCCGCGATCACCCTATTCCTAGATCGAGTGCCGTCCCAGCATCTGCGAGCGAGTCCAAATTCCTGGGCCCAACTGACCCGCTCCCATTGTGGTGGTCTTCTTATCGATTAGCCCTCTCCCAGGTAGCACTAGTCAATGGTCACTCATCTGCCAGACCTAAAACCAGGGGTATGATTTAAGTAAGTGTCTTGGACTATTAGTGTTCCTCATGTATTTATATCATATCTTTCATGTGACATGATATGATGCTCCATTTCTCCTTACGGGAGGCATCAAAATTGTGTACTCTTTTCCTACGGATGGTCAGTCATCTACTCTCAATAACTTTCAACAGGATCTTATCTCATTCATCGACTGGTGCAATCTGTGGCAAGCGAAATCCTCTGCATCCAAAAAATCTATACTTGCCTGCTAGTGTCATTTACTTCCAGGTGCCATTGTCCTTGGTCGACAACGCCTACCTACCAGCCTCGTGGTACCTGACCTCGGACTTCGTTACTTTTGTTCTTTTAACCCGTCTGAACAGATAGACTCCCGGATCGCTAAAGCCAAAAGACTCACTGGCCTCTTTCTTGGATGCTTCACACTGCAGCTGTATGGACTGTGCCTCTGTCTCTGTTATCCGCTCTCTGCTTGAGCGGTTTCATTATCTCTTCCTATCTGCCCAAATATTCCACTGTTGCCCTGCTCAATGTTCTGCGCACCTCCATGAAAACCCGGTCGGGACAGCTTCTGCCGCGATTTTTCGTGAACTTTGTGAACCGCTCATTCGAGATTTTCTGTGGATCCGCCGCTTTTGGGTGAATACGACCTTATTCATGCTAACCCACCGCCGCGTAAAAAAGACCTGCCCCTTGTCCCTTGTCTTATCTAGCTCTGATCCCCCCCGAAATCGTGTCTTTTCCCCTCAAGTTCCACAGCATAAATAACCTCTGGGATCTCGAAACTTTCGAAAGGTGTATAGCACAACTTGGAAAAACTCTCCTCGCTCTAATTCTCACTACCTCCTTATTTGTATTTATGCGTATGCTTCATGGCTACCTCAAAGTTCCTGTTGCCATCACGCCATCCAGCTAATGCTTTAGTATTGATTCAGCTTTTGAAAGCAGACCCCGGTTTAGTCGGTAGAAGCGGTTTTATGCACCGCAGGACGTACAACTTTCACTTCTACTCCGTCGTATCAACAGTAAATAATCGATGGTTGGTTTGTCCCATTTCACAAAACATTTCTGCGGCAAACCTGAACTCCCTCACAATCATTCCTCTGAGGTGTCTGCGCCCGTAGCCCCTGATCTTATCAAAGAGCCCGGTGAAAATCTAGCTGCCCATCCCGCCCCCTGCGCGTATTCCTGTCCCGCACATAGCTCCAGTCAGACCACATGGTTGACCGCTCGCTCTACCTGTATCTCACCCTTTTTGCACTTGCTTCCTGCATTTCATCCATTTTAGGCCTCGGCTTTTTACATACTATTCCCTCATAACCTGCATCTATCATATCCCATGTAAAGTACGTTGCCTCCCCGTACCTGTTCTTCTGCGGGTCCAATTTGCAACACTTCCAACCATCCGCCAAGCCTCAAGTACACATCACGCCTACTGGTTTTAAGCTGCGCTTGACTCCAGCCGGTCTCGTGACTCCCATTTAAGACCAAAAGCGGCCTCTCCGCATATAAGATGCATAATTGCCCTCGTCTCTTTGTTTCTTCTTTGGCTATGTCCGACAATGTCGGAAACTGACTTTGTTTGCGTGGCCTGCCTTCCCTTAGGTTTACGTTCACGTTCATGACATGCCCTCATTCCATGTGCTCACGAACTACCGCCGCGCAAGGGCTTGACTGGAATGTGTTCAGGGCGTAACATTAGTCATACCTGGTTCCACTCTCATTTTGCATCTCTCCCCTGGTTTAAGCCATACGATACTCCTGCACGGCAGGTAGAATTCCTTCTTGACCTGAAGCAGATCTACATTACACTCCATTAGATTTTTACAATAAGCCAGTCCCCTGCCGCGGGTAAAGCCGCCACCATAAGTGATCTTCATTCATCCACTTGGCCCGATTTTGCTTAGACACATTCCATACTAGCCGATGTTTGTTGCTTCTCAGGTGGGATCCGCCCTGACGGATTTTTCTTCTCGCTTTTTTTGTCTAGTCCCCGTCCGTACATACGTATGGTTCTACGTAATCCAATTTCTCTTGATACCGCTTCGGTCACTATCTGGGCTATCGCATTTAGACACAACCCCGTTACAGGCCAGCCAGCCAATCGCTGTATTCATTGGCAGTGATATCCTGGTCTCTTTGCAGCATTCCGCCGGATGGGATATCCATCAAGTAAGAAATATAACATTGGGCTTTCTTGCCTCCCAGTGATGCAGGGCGCAACCAGACCCACCTCTACGGCCGGCGCTCTTAGGAAAAGCAGGACATCTCAAACAATGCGCAAGCGCACCCAGCATGACTGGGCTCACCTCACGTCCCCAAAACGGTTCTCAGATTGGGTGCCCAGTCCATGGTCGTCCCTACTCAGTGGCGTTGGTTGCGAACTACGACTATTCCCGTTCTCTGCTCAGTTTGCTAAAAACATGTCCCTTTTGCTCTGTCTTCTATATCTTCCATCGGTTTTTCTCTGTGCAAGTTTGCAGCACCATCCCGCGGCGCACTTTTCTGATCTCCAGCTAAAACTGTTACCCCATCCATGCCCATTCATCCGGCAGCTTTCAGCCTGTTTCTGTGCCTGGCTCAGTGTCCGAGTATACAACTATCCGCTGTCGGTGGTGGCTTTTCAACCGCTCGCCTCACTTCTGAGGTTGTACGCTTATCTACTCATCAGCCTCCTCCCTAATTTTACCCAATACAGGGAATAAATATCATCAGTAACTGTCATGTGCATCGCTTTTATCCATTACCGTTTCACAATGGTTAAAGTTATCCGTGTACGATATTCTTCCGAACGACTTCAGCAACGTGATTTGATGATAAACTTTGGCCCCTTTTTTTTAGTCTACCCGTTCGTCTACATAAGGCACTCGTATCCGACAGTACTGGTCTCGTAGGGGTCAAGTCCCCATCATATTTGCGTATCTATGATGCCTTTGTCACGCTGATCTCACCTCGTTATGATCACACGTTCCACCTGGATAAATAATCGTCACTTGCTGGTTACTTGTAGGTCACTTCCGCAAGCTACTCGCATATGCTGTTACCGCAGCTACGCCTATCGCATGGATTTATCGTCTGGCTCCCCTTTTATTGATGGTAATCCAAGGTCTACCCGCCATCAAGTCATCAATCCGTTCAGGCGTACCTGTTTTTCTTGGGCCGCTAATCTCGTCATAATTCTGACAGTGTTTCCCTTGGTTTGTAGTTCATTCGGCACTTGTACGGCCGGGTCAATATCAGCTCCACAAACCTAACCACCACCGACATCCGCCGATTTATTTTATTCCAATTCTGATGGTCCTTTTTGGTAATAGTCTCGTTTCATTGATCCTCCTGCTTTGTAGCTTTACTCCGTCTTCCATAAAGATTATCAACTAGCAGCCACTCTCATGCAACTCACTTTGTCACCACTTCTGTGAGATATTCACATATCCTTTGCTGAAGCCCCCCGCACCACACTAGTTTACCATGCCCCTCCCATCTTCGTGTTGGTATACTATGATCTACCTATTTTACCGCCAACAATCCCCGTAACTTCATCAGGTTCAACCGTTATAGTGTGACCTACCCTTCAAAATGGGCATCAGCCTTCATTCACCCAACAGCCGCATTCTCGCTCCTCACTTTTGCAGGCTGTTGCATGTGCTACCGCCGTAGCTGAGCACCTCACATAGTTCCGGCATCTGCTACCGTTTTCATGTTGCGGTATATTAACCCACCTACCTTAGAGTTTTTCAATGTTTTTGACCTAACCTAACTTTCTCCTTCCAGATAAGATATCTTTCATCGTTGTTTCCCACCAGAAGTTGTCCTTTAGGTATTTGTTTGTCGCGGCCACTAATGATTCATTTACACTGAAGACCATTCTTGCAGGATAATCCCGTGTCCCTTGCTTCTTTTCTGTTTGTCGTCTGTTTTTTGGTCCATATCCATTCCGTACTTCAAACTTCGCCGCGCTTTCATTCGTTGATTTCGGAGAAAAGCTTTTTCTTTTACATAACCAAACAGACTAACGGGTAATTTTGTATGATTTCCCATTTTTCGGTCTTCTTTGACCGATTAGTGTGTACACTTTACCTTCCCAGCCAGATCTGTCTAAGTTCGTTCATTTCCACCACCCGTCCTTGAGTTTATCCCGGCCGGTTGCTGCCACTACTCTGTCCATCTGAATAATTTCCCTTGCTATATCTCGCGCACATATTTCCCTACTGATTATGCAAAATTAGATTCTACAACCACTTGTATCGTCTAATCATGCACCGCAGCGTGCTGCGAGCCCCTTGAAATAAATTGTCATTACTGTCATCGTCACTTTCAAGAAAAATTTTCCCTTTTACACAGATGAGCAAAAATGCCTACCCATCTTCTCGATTTTCTATAAGTTTAGATCATTATGATCAACTCGTGTTTGTATTCTATCGTTTCCGCTAGGTCCACCTGTTTCTGACCAGTAAAACCTCGCGACCCCGAGTTCAACTGCTGGAGAAGCTGCCGTAATTGCGCTTATTTGTAACCTTTTTCCTCCGTTGCTTGCTCACACTTCCCTCTGGTCCTGCGAAGTCTGACTATTCTTCCACTTGCATGGTTTGATCAGGCTGGATAGCACGTCTTGGAATTTCAGGAATAAACCGTTATGGTTTTTGCTAAGTAAATTGAAGAACAAGAGCACAACAGCTTGTTGGACTCCAGTAGTTCAACGGGCAGGATGAAAGAGAGACAAGCTGGAAGATCTTCAAAGATGCTGGCAGCCAGTGGGTCTCGTTACGACGTGGGTTGGATAAAACTCACCCGCAATGATTTAGTGAGACGCGAAAAGAACCTCTGAACTAGCACAGGCCAAGGAAGCATAGGGGAACCCAGAGGGCAGCATTAGATACGAGAAGTCAGAGACTCAACCCGGGAGTGGAGTAAGACGTCTGATCTTAAGGGGTAAAGGCAAAGTATGTGATGACGATCAAAGCAAGGTCAAGGCCACAGGCCAATATTTCCAGAGTGCATACAGACTTGGACTTGAGGGTAGAGAAACTTGTGGCTATACATAGGGGGATCATCGTCAGAAGGAGGGTGGCCGTCCTTTGAGTCCATCGTACGTTCTGTGATTGTTATAGCGAGTGGCGGGGGACACACTCAAAATATAGGTCACCCACAAGTTCTTCTGTGAACCTTGCCCCGGGTTTCGAAAGGTAAATCGTATCTCCCGAACTATGTATTCCTCGATGAAGTCATTACACAGTTGGATGAGGAAAAGATAGCTGCAGTTTATTACCTAGACTTCAGCAAAGCCCTTGGCTTAGTCAACCATCTCTTATTTATAGGTATCCGAAGACTTCTGAGTGAGAAGGACAGTTACTTGAGTAAGTACCAGCCTTTTTGTCCTACGATATGTTTCATATTAGAGTAAGAAGGGGAAGTTAGAAAGCAGTTCAGGCAATCAGCCGAGCACAAAGGGTCACTTTTAGGCCTACTGCCCTTTTATTCTCTGCATAAATGATTGAGAGAAAGATTTACCACCAACGCTTTATTTTCGAAGACGATGCAAGTTTTGTAGGATCAAAGGACCTCGATGACTTGGCGTGGGACCTTAAACAGGTCTTTAGCTGACAAGCAAAGAGGCGTGTCACAAAATGAAAGCAAAATTCATCTACTAATCCGAGCTCTACTGGGAGTTATGTCCGCATGAGACAACGAGTGATTCGCATTTCTTGCTGAAAGGTCAACGAGGGACTTTAGTGTCAAAATGAATGAATGCTTTAAGTAGGCCGAACGGAGCAAATTGACTGTCCGAAGGGCAAGAAATTAGCTCCTGTGTTGCGCTCAGCTGTTTCTTGCGAGCAGGAGAGGGGCCGAATTCGAAGCACTGCATACGGTTTCGGGCTTCTGCCATGAAAACAGACAGAGCCTCTCTGTAAAGGGTTCATCAGCCGGCCGCTTAGATGGTGGCGGGAGAGCGGGGGAAATTGCGCAACCAAGATCCGCAAGACATGGGACTCACCACTTCCAAAAAGATCGGCAGATTATGTTGCTGAACCTTCTTAAGTCATGAAGGGTCGTTCAACAGCCTCTGGTTAATGAGCTTGGCGTTCACGCCACAAAAATTCATAACCAGTCAAGATAACGCCGCCAGAGCGCGGGCATATCGGGAACGTGCTAGTGATAGATTTGTACACACAGCTGACCGTGGAGCGAGATGGAGTAGCATAAAATTGTGGAACCCGCTTTCCGTCCTAACTGTGAGACCCACCACTTTCTGCGGGGGAGTGGAGGGGAACGCTGAATAGGCAAATTGAAGGAATGTTTAGCTCACAATGTGTAAAGCTATTTAGAAGAATGCTCAGTGCTTGGCAGGACCAGGTGTTCGTAGAAGTAGAGTGCTGGGGACCGAGTAGAAACTGTAGTGTACTCATGGCTCGTGAGCTGTTCCGTGTCAGATCCAAAGAAAAGAGGCCCCTAGTATAATAAAAAGCATAATTCTGGCATGTCCACCGCGTGTGCCGTTCAGAGAGTGTGATGACACCGCATTCAACTTTGGCCACGATCTCTTTCGCAGTCTCATACATAAACCTTGCGTTATCACTCTAGACCAGGCTGTTCCAGTTTTATCATCCAATGTGACGCACACTCTTGTGGTTCTCCTCTGATGGTCTCTCGCCCTATACTATTCGCTCTGAACATTTGTGTGAACCTATAGGGGGCCCTTTTTGGTCTCTTGACTACTAGAGAAGTATCATTTGATTCGTGACATTAGTTATCGGTGGCATCCGTACGCTATTCCTCTCCCTAGCCATGCACACTAGAAGCCTCTATATTCCTTCTCCAGTCAAACCGAAGAAACAAGCCACTTCGAGCAACGATAAGGAAAGAAATTATTAAGGTCGCTTCGATGTGAGTTGATCCCTGTGCACACTGCCGAAAATTACCTGGGAGCTCCAGCGGCCCCGGTCAGCATCAGTCCCAAGCGACCTGCTTTGACCTGCGCCGAAGGTCTTGTGAACGGGTCTGATGAGCTTTGATTCCCATCCACTGAAAGACGAGGAATCCCACGAAACCATATCACAACAATATTCGGGGGGGGGGGGGAAGGGGTGACATGTGCAAGAAACTGGACTGTCATTTGTGTTGACCAGCATTCAAAACTCTGGTTTGGTTTGATCTGAGCAGCAGGAGCACAGAAAAATATGCACCTGCACCGATTCAGATGCCATCACTCGTGATAAGCCTAGGTGCAGCTTCTTGTATAAGTACGCCAAGAACCTTCAACGAAAAACGATAATTAAGAACAAGCGCAGAAGAAACTCAGTGTTGTCGGTCAACTTCCGATGTAATAATTATTTCCCTTGGTTCAGCATATTCTTGCCAACCAGTTCTCCAACATAGTAAACGAACTGTTTCGCTGCCTTGGCGTTCTTGCTAATTGGACTTTCAAAGTTCTGGGTAGGAGTGATTTCAACAAGTCCCGTTATTTGGGTACTGCGAATTTCACAGTTTGCCTTCCTTTTTGCATGTGGCAATTACTGGGCAGCTAAATCTGCGCTGTGATACATTTGCATTGGGCGAGTGTATTGAACGGTCTGAGCTGTGACGTAGTGCACGCAGTGATACTAAGAAGGAAAATTAAACTGATTTCTACCAGGTGTCCTCGCGAAGTTCGTCGTAGTCATCAAAGAACAGACCCGCACATCCAAAGGCAACTTAATGTTCTTTTTAAAGATTAAAAGGCCTCGCAGCAAGCCATCTACGTCCGGTCAAGTACCAGGCAACCGAGCGGTAAAAATTCTTTCGCTTGTTCGTGACCCCGGCACGAAGTTCGTGAATTCGTCCTTATGCAACGACCGCAGTCTGCGCAGTTTGTTTTTGGAGGTCACTTGGAGAACTATTTGCGTGGTGTCTCAGTTACGGCTGTACATCATCCCGAGATGAAAATGAAACTGTCGCCGAAGCCAAACTTCATGCACTCTGGGGCTCGTTCGGTATTCTAGCTCCCTGTTGATGTGTTCTAAGGGATTGCTGAGCACTACATCGTGCACTACCAAAACGGTCGTCCCAGTTAACCAACCGTTTCAGGCCATAACCGGCAAAATCATGATTGCCGAAAGCAAGTCAGCCAACCGGATCGTTCCTTTTTACTCGAGAAATTCCATCTCTTTTTCACTCGCTACCTCTGTAAAAAGCCTGTAAGCAATACTTGGACAAATTCGCAACGGATCCCGAAATCAGAACGCGATTATCCGTGAAATTCTACGATAATAGATTATCAAATGACCAATGACACGAAACAGATATGAACCTCAATTATGCGGTCACAGGGAGTCAGAAAACGAGAATTAAGTTGGCGACGCACAAGAAAGGAGCACGTGCGTTACGCAGGTCCAGAATAAGGGTATGACAGGGCAGCGCGCTGGATGCGAACAAGCAAACGCTGGTTCATAAAAACATACGGCGCGTAAAACAAGCCAATAACGTGAATAAGTAAGTGATATTAAGGAAACATGGAATCGCAGTGTTTTGGGTTTTTTTCCACTACCGGTGGTTACGCCGCCCACCAAAATCCCCTCGAATGTTGGCAGAGTCAAGGGTTTGGAATATAGGTACTGCTTCCTACAACCTACCTAGACCCTGCCGTCGGTGCTCGTACTTAATACCTTGTCGTGAACACTCTACTCAAGATCGCACTTGATCCGGTGGCCACACCGACACGACGTTACCCTGCATCGCCCAAGAAAACAGCTGATCGTTGGCGGGCTTGAAGGCGAAACAGGTGCTGTCCTCGGGAGAGCTGCCTTGCGTTGCCTGCTTGTGCTTTTGTGGGTGTGTGCGCGTGTTTGTCGTGGTTGAGGTCTCACTTTGATATTTGGGCAAATAGTAACAACTACCACCTACAGGAGGCATTTTCCATAATGCCAGTGATAAGCGAGAAACAATCAGCCTTGTAGAGTGTTTCGACGGAAGTCATGAAACATAAACGCGTACCGTGTAAATGTGATTGGTGTGTGTCTGGGTTTATGATAGAACCACAGCTACTACCATATATGTGAAAGGTCTTCCGTAATGTCAACGATAAAAGGTGAGCACTGCGAAGTGTTTGATGGAGGCCATGAATTATAAACGCGTATTCTGTAGTGTGATTGGTGTGTGTCAGGGTGTATGACAGTTCAGTACATCAGTATGTGGTAAATGCCCCCACACATGGGAGGTTCCTTTAACCACTTCAGAGGCGAATTAGAAATAGTTTACTGGGTTTCTGTGTTATCGGCTTTACCTTCTTCACTCTCGAGGAGGCTGATTATGTGTACGTCGCGCATTAGCGTTCCGTTGGCGGTCTACTTCTTCACAGTCCGTGTCTTCTTGTCAGAGCTTTTGATGGTTGCCATAACCAAGCCCAAATGCCAGGTGCTGAAATGCGCGTGTTCGTCTGCGATCATCACTACATCCCCAACCTTGAATGGTCTTGTTTTGACTAGCCACTTCTGTCGAGCTTGCAGAGCCGGTAGGTACTTCCGCAGGCGTCGCCTCCAAAAAACCGTGACAAAATATTTGTCCTGCTTTCATCCGTGGAGGTAACTCTCACGGAGGTTTACCGGTCCTTGGAGGCCCTCGTTCTACCCCAACGTCAAAAAGTCGTTCGGAGTGAGCGCCAGGTGGGTGGGGTCGCCATTGTTTACTGGAATCGGTGGGCTCCTGTTCAGAATTCTCTCGACTTCAGTCAGGACGGTGCTTATTTTCTCGTCGTCGGGCGGCTGTTACTCAATGATCGACAGCAATATTCGCCTGGTGGACCGGGTCATTCGTGCCCATACGCGGCCGCGATGACTAGCCTGCGGAGAACTAAAGTGTCATCGTATGCTATAGGCCAAGGTTTGGTTCTGCACCCCGTCCCTGTTTGTGTTTTGGTGCCGACACTGCGGTTCCCGGCGAGCGCCCACAAGGTTCAACTAGTTTTCGGAATATATATCTGCCAGTATGCTTCTTCGGTTGATAAAGAGCTGCGAGGCCTGGAGGAAAGTGTCGGTTGTCATCGAATGTGCAACTTCTAAGTGTATCGCGCGTGACTCCATTCACGTCATGATACGCTCGTACGGTTTTCCTAACCTCTTTCCACCCCTGATCCACATGCGCCCGAAATAGTCCATCCCGGTGTCGCGGAACGGCCACTAACCTGGCATCACTCTACATTCTGGCAGCTGAGCCGTGTATTGTTTGCTTGCTGTGGCGTTGCGTCCCATACAATGTGCACAACTTCGGATTACGCGTTCTACAGCCGCTTTTCCTCTCAGTAACTAAAGGCGCCTTCGGGTGACGCTCGTAACATGGCCTTCCTCGGAATGTCCCTCCACAGAGTGGACTTGATGGCTCATTAGCTCTATCACAGGTTGTGGAGCCGGCAGCAATATAAAGTATTTCGAGTCAAAGCTCGGGTGGGAGTTGGTCAGCCTGCCGTCTACCCGTAGTAATCCGTTAATGAGTCTGGGGTCTCAATGCTTCAAATCGCCTCTCGGAGATGATGTTCTTTTGTCGATTGGTCCCGCTTCTTCCGCCTTCTTGAGTTCTCGGATGCAAGCCTCCCGTTGTATCATCTCGTACATACCGTGTTCTGCGGCTCGTGGTTCATTGGAGCTTATCGGACTTACTCGTATCAGGCTAGAGGGGCGGACCCCTTGCATGGCTAGCTAATATCTCTTGAACCTGACCAACCAAACTAATGAACGAAGTGTCTTCATCGAGGAGGAAAACCTGACCTGCCGTGAAAAAATAAAATGGAGCTTCGACTACTGTGGCCGTCATCGCTACGCCTCTGCTCTCCAGCTCCAATTCCAGGGGGGTTTAGTTCGTGCACCGGCCAGTCCCTTTTGGACTTTTGCGAGACACTTAGGTCCTCCTGTTCACATGTCGAGTTGCCGGAAGTTGGCCGCACCTCGGGAGCACAGACCTGATGGGTTATTGCCAGACGATGTTTTTGCACTGTTTTATAGACGTTTCGTCGCGGAAGATCGTGAGTCGGTTAGCAACGAAAGTACTAAAACGGCTCCTGGCGTTTTTAATGTAAAACAGTAATATCGTCGAGTCAGGCCAGAACCTAGCCGACCAAAAGTGGAAGTCGAGGCACCTTTTTACCCCTTGTACCGCCGTAACTGCTAACATGGCCGCGCTGACAGCAAAGCGCGGAATCAAAACCGACTTCATTGGGGCAAAGCGGGATTTGGCAAACAGGATCCTCGCAGCATATTGTCCATCCCCCGTGCACAGTCGTCCGTACACCATGGTTCCGTAACCGATTTCGGATGCGTCAGAAAGAGCGTTTAGTTCTCCCGTCAGTGTTGTATGACCAAGGGCAAAGCTTTGTAGAACCCGTAGGTCTCCTGGTTTTTACAAGGTGCTCAGAAACTCCTCCCAGTCCCGCCGGTCTTCTCAGTCCAGTGGCTGGTCTCAGTCGACCTTCTTACGGCATTACCTCTACAGCAGGACCTTTCCGGGTAGCATCAAGGGGGAGACAAAACCGAGCGAATAGAACAAAGTAGAGACAGCAGATAACATACCACGACGAGATGCTAGCAGCTCGGGAGCCTTTAGGTCCAAAACATAGTCGTCCGCTTCAGCGTTCCATTGTATTCCCAGAGTGCTTTCAGTAGGGAGTGGACAGCCGTTCAAAACGCTAACCCTTTAAGCCCTCTTGTGGTACGGAATGACTTCGAGCACCTCTGCAGAGTTCGACATACGTTTAGTCAGATGGAAGCCGCCCTCTTTCAGCAATCTTTTTAGGCCTCTGAACTGCGCTAGGGCCGAGTCTACATCATCAAATGACCCATGATGGTCGTTGGTGCAGACGTTTCTGCTGACGCTATCTACTACCGACCGGTTGACCGAATCTCCAAGTTTGTTCGCTGATTCTTGAAGGGCATAGGTCGCACAAAAAGGTGATGATGCTTCTTCAAAGGGGTGGACGGTCAGCCTATAATTTATCACTGCTTTGTTCCGGTTTTTCTCCTCCCACCACAGGAAAAGCAAATCATCCATCTCTTCCGGTATTTTTCACCTGGAGAAAGATTTCCCTGATGTCGGACAAGGCTACTCTACCCAATCTGAAAGGGCACAAAACTTCAACCAGTGGCGTGGTCTATTCAGGCCTCGTAGTAGGCGAACATTTAACGGCTTGCCCTGGAACTTGGCTGCACAGTCAAAAACCATCTGCAGCTTTTCGCGTTTCATGGAGTGGATGAACGGGTGGTGGGTTAAATATTAGATCCCTTTCGGCTGTCGGTGTTTGCAGGCACCTTTTCAACGTAGCCAAGAGCTTCGTCTCGCTCCATTACCTCTGCACACCGTTCTCACAGATCCTGGTCTCGAACGAAGCTTTCTTTCAGTCGAAGTAGTCTCTGGAGAGAACAGTTTCTGTTATCAACCCAAGAGTCAGCTGGTTTGCGCCATGGCAGGAGAACCTCGAACTGCGTTTGAGGCCTGTAGCTCCTCGCAGCACTGTTTTCGGAGCGAAGCGCTCCTCTTGAGACAACGATAGTCTTTTGTCTGTAATGTCGTGAAAACCCTTTTCATACGGCCGCTGCAATTGACTCTCCCTCTGGTCCGTTTCGGCTCATACGTAGTTTACTACACCATGTCGCTCTACTGGACCATATAATATCCATCCCAGTACTGTGAGTACGGTACAAGGTGCCTGGCGGTTGTCCACTCTGTAGCCAAGTACCAACATGCCTCTGGCACATCGCGGACGATAAGGAGGCCCAATTCGTCGTCCTGCCAGCCTACGACAGCTGCTTCCTGCAGGTGGGGCCACCCAGTTGAAGTTGCATTCACCGGCCTTGGTGCCCGAATGGGGAGATCTGGGGATGTAAATACCTCGTTGATTCGATTTGCTGGTTAGTGTCTAAGGGGATGAGCTGTAACCTCCACCGACCGACAGTCTTTACTTGTATTTCGATCACCGTGCTCACTGCTAACGATGTCGTACTTTTGGCGAACCTGTGTTTGTCGCAAACAACTCCTTCACCAGGGTACTTTCCCATCCACTGTCGACTAAGGCCAAAGCTTTGACCACCCCAGCTGGGGTCGTCACTCCCATGGCAGCTACTTCTAAACGCGCTGGTTCACTGGCAGACCGCGAAGTTGAACAGATTACGCTGGGCTTGGTGTTCTTCTGTGGTGTTGCTTCTCTCGCCTGGTGCAATAATCGATGGTGTCTGCCCGCGCAACCCTCGTGACCGCATCTGATCTTTGTTCGGCAAGCTTCCGCCCGGTGCTTAGTGTTGAGACATATAAAGCATGCTGCAGTCTACCTCTCCGTTCCCCAACGTTTGTTTACTGTGGCGTTGATGAACTCCGGGCATTCTAGTAGCCCACGTCTAGCTTCACGGGACCAGCAACTTGTATGCGCCATATCCACGCGGGATATGTCGTGTGCACTGGTCCAAGGCTGATATTTCGAATGTTCCCGTGCAGTGGCTTCAGTCTGGCTTGTGCTAGATTTGTTTACCCGGTTACTGTCCCGGATTGGGTAGACCAAATCTACTGTCGGCTCACCTGGTTTGCCTGTCCAAGTATTCGGTCAAGTCTTTGAAGTTAGCCTCACGGCCGCCTCGGCGTACACGTTCCACCTGTTCCAAACACCGACCGTGTAATTCAGGAGGGAGGTGACGGACTATGCCCTCCAAGGTGTGCATTGCATCTAGGTCAGCCCTGCAACCCAAATGGTTAAGGGCTATTGAACTGTTCTGCGTTTTGCTTACTAGGTCGGTCACTGAATAAACGTCACCCTTGGTCCTTTTGGTTCTTACCGTCACGCCCTTCATTAGATTACGAACTATCTTTAAACGCTTGCCGAACAGGTCCCTCAAGATTTTCCTTTCTGTTGTGTAGCCTTGTTCTGGGTCGAGCTTGATACACATATAGATAGCTTATCTTGCTCGGCCTCGGCAGTAATGAGTCATTTGGAGATGCCTTTACCCGGGGTCGGTTATCTTGTTTTCGATGGACGTTCTGAACAGCCTGATGAACTTGCAGTAGTGTTCAGATCGCCCTTTGAAAACTGTCAGTTCTGTGCCCAGCGGATGGATCCTTGGTTGTGTTGATGTTTTATATTCAACAACCAGCGCAGGTATCCCTACTTTAATTTGTCCTGATCGCTCAGATAGGTCATGTTCGTTGGCCTTCTGCTCACTCCCGTTCTGCCTACACTTCTCTTCTGCTTCCTGGGCCAGTTGCCTAGCCGATATTTTGTTGTTCTAGGTCTAAGGTTCCTAACATAAATGGATTTAAATTCTTGCTATCCATACTACCCTCAATCATACATGAGTTAGCACTGACAGGACTAGGTGACCCAGCTTTACCTAAAGAATCAAAAGTACCCAGACCCTCCTCAGTGACTTGAGGCGTTACTTCTTGTCTAGGTTGCAAACTGCTTCGATCCTTTTCTTGGCATATTGCGTACTTTCTCGCTCCAGATTGATCAATTGATTATTGTAAGGCACGTTTTATCAATGCGCAGCCAAGTTTGCAACGGATCCCGAAATCAAAACGCAATTATCCGTGAAATTCTACGATAATAGATTATCAAATGACCAATGACACGAAACAGATATGAACCTCAATTATGCGGTCACAGGGAGTCAGAAAACGAGAATTAAGTTGGCGACGCACAAGAAAGGAGCACGTGCGTTACGCAGGTCCAGAATAAGGGTATGACAGGGCAGCGCGCTGGATGCGAACAAGCAAACGCTGGTTCATAAAAACATACGGCGCAATAAAACAAGCCAATATTGGAAATAATGATAATAACCTTTTTCGGATACCCCGAGGCTTGCTGCAACATAAGACCAAAAGGTACGGTTGGAAGCAGAGTCCGAATTCGAAGAGTATTATTCAGGTATGTGCACTCGACGTTGTACAGGAGAAAGTATTTAAGTTACTCTTCTGGGCGGCGCCCGGCAAACTTGAACTCAAGGTCGGGTGGCCAAGCCGGCCGAGTCAGGGCGGGGCTCGTCGGAAGCAGGGGACTCTCGCTCGAATATCGCAAAAAGAGGGACTGTGCAACGACAGAATCAAACAGAATTGACGGAAACTTTTGTTCACTGTGAGGAAAAAGAAGTTTCCAAGGGGGACTTGAACCAGCTATAGCTCTCCACGGAGTGTGGTACAGATTTGGACTGGAAATCAGACGATGAAAGGGACAAACTTGGGGACAAAGAACAAGAAAAACATTTCGAAGATCACCCTTGTAACGTTCAGTGACCAAATATCGGCCGAGTCAGTTAAATACCCAGTGAAGGACTCATTTGTAGGGAGAGATTGCCTAGGTGATGGTGGAAGAAGTGGCCGGATGTAAACATGTAATCGTTGCGCACATTGTTTATTTTCAGAGAGGTGGCATGTGATGCACCATAATGGAAATGGAAACTGGCAACAAGTCAATTTGCGGTGCTTATCCATGTTTGTCACAGATACACGGTTTGCAAAGGAGATGAGTATTTAAATAGCAGGTAAGTATTTACGTATGATTATCGTTATGTAAGGGCTGAACATGATGACCAGAGAATTGCAGGGATCAAAATTATCTGAAAGGCTTTGCCAAGATAGAATACCGAATATGAAAACGCACGAAACAACCGATAAATAAGTTTGCAAAGTTGGGCGGTGGAGTGGTTGACAAGTAAAGTACTATCTGTTGGTATTCTTTGTAAAAGGTGGATCATGTGATGGCAAAGGATCAAAACGCCGCGATACGGATGTCTCTCAGATGTGAATGTATGGGGAGGGCATGAATCTTTTCAAAGTGAGGATATTGCAATGCTACAGCCGTGTGGGCGAACAGAAGGACTGATAGAGAGAGCGAAATATCCCCATATTGTCGACTGTTGGGATGCTGTGATGACAAATATTTCTCAGTAAAATATACTGTTTGGACATCGTGGGGCGGAAGTGTATGCAACAATAAATGTGAATTTTTTCAAATATATCAATAACTTGGGCATTGGTTACGTTTGCGAATGGGAGAAGCGGGTGGTTTGGCCCGAATCCTCGGAAAAAAGGATCATGAACGGTAAGTCAAGTACGGAAAAGGTCTTTTAACTGCGCGATAGTTATGTGCTGGGGAAAGTAGATTTTGCCGGGGGCGAGAAGCGGTAAGTTAAGACGGCGACAATAGAGACGAGTACGATGTAAAAAGGCGATGAAATGGGGAGATGGTGACATATTTGCGGCTTTTCGGGGGTATAAATGTGAGTTATATTAAGAAAACTTGGAATTGCAGTGCTTTTGGGGGATTTTCCGCGACCGTTCGTTATAACCTTACCAGTATGTACGCCATTACTATGTAAAGACTGGCCATATTTATTAGGCATGTCGTCAATCCAAAGGCAATGTGATGAGTGGAACCCCCGGAGATCCGAAATGCGATGATACTTCGGTGTGCACACTGAATATTTCGGTTGAGTCCAACAAGTATTGGTGGAAGTCGGTCTCGCAAGCCTTGCTTGGGACCTGGATTGACTGTGGATACCGGGAGCTTCTAGATAGCATTTTGAAAGCGGTATCCTGTTCCGTCAAACTCAGTACTCTCATGCAACCCACTAAGTTGCACACCCAAGTTGTCGTTCGCCATCAAACTTTACTGCTGATTAAGGATATACTAAGGGTTCTGTTAAACAGGTGATATATACCAATTCTCCCCCCGATTTTCACAGGCCTTTTGTCGATTCTGGGTTTGAAAGCCCTGCTTTCACTGAGGTAATTTGTAACCCCCGAAATGACACCCGGAAAACGTTTGGGTCAAAGTGCTCTCCAGAAGATGATCATATAATATTCCAATATGAAGGCGGCATGAAGACCAAGCTGGCCGAGCTGAAATAATACGTTGATCCGGCACTCCCGCAGTGCCAAGCGTTTTCTCCCGGCCAGAGATAAATTGTCCCTAGGGTGCCTACCAAGAGGGAGCAAGGTGTCAATTCTCGTGTAACCTCACATGCATAAGAAATGAGCGAATTTTCATGCGGAGCCGGGGAATTTATAAAGTGCGTGCTCAACAGCAATTTCTTCTTAAAACTTGGCTCGGTCGATCCATACTCAAGTTTCCCTGCCTAGAGGGCCCAAACTACTGGCAACCACTGCCCCTCTGTGAAGCACTTTCCAAAAACGTTTATAACCGTTTGGACTGCAATCTTTTCTCGGGATATTCTAGGATGCAACCGAGGAGGTGATATTTGGTGCTGATGAGGTGATAGCGTATCAATATATTGAGCTGATTTTTGTATCCAAGAAGGAAGAACGTGACCGGTGACCGTAACCTTTTTTAGAGAGATCAGTTCAACTAAACGTATTGGCCAAAGCCGCCAGCTGCGAAGTAATCGCCAGCTAATTAGACTTACTCGGCCTTACCTTTATCGCAAGCCAAAACTGTGATTCATGTCTCCGGGTTGCAGTGTTGCTACGGATCGACTGGCGTGGTTGACCTATTCCCAACGCGGCTTGTTACATGCGGTCTATGTTTCGGCCGGGGTGTGGGAGCTGTGGTCGCCCACCAAAAGCAGCTCCGCCTTCTCTGACAGCCAGATACCTGACTGTGATAAAACCATTAAAAAAATAAAATAAAAACGTCTAAAAAAGTATGGATCATTCTTGGAGCGCTACGTGCTGGATGCCAGTTGCTGTGTATCTTGCTACCTCCCTACCTGAAGCAAGCCCTTGTGCCGCCTACCATGAGCACCGAATGTAGGTCGTTAGAGTTTGCTTCCCTGACGAAAATTCGGACCCATCTCATTCCCATTTCTCACGGCTCTCCAAAACCAGTCCTCACATGGGTGTTTTCCTGGTTTGCAATGCGATAACGACGAAAAGGACACCGCGATAACCATGCAATCATGTCTACGTCCGATTTCCTTGATCATGCTCGAGCAAATCTCAGTACGACAGCACCATCGGGTAAGAGCATAGATGAACTCACGTTAACGTTCCAAGGCACGTGACCGATTGCCTCTAATGTATCACCTCTGTCACCCTAGTAGTTTCATCTACTTTAAGGCTCCTCAGAAACTACCCAGTATAGAATAACCACTGTGCTGGAAGAGACAGTAACAGCAAAGGGCTACGCTAACAGTGTGCCAGTCTTTTTCGCTCACAGTCTGTTATTTCAAACCTATCTTATCGCCTCGTTGCCAAACTGCTTTCTGCGTAAGCAAACGGTACTGGGGGTTATCATTTCTAACTGCTCTAAACCGTGAGACCCTAGGTCTTTCATTAGTATCCGAGCGATGCCGAGCCAGCGTGCAAAATCATAAATCCTTTGAGATGCATACACCGTTACCAAACTAGTGTACGCAACTCCGTTAGCCTGCAGCAGTATAGCACAAATCCACCGCGAGCCTATTCTTACTTAGAATGTGGAGTAGGTGCCATTGACTGCCCAAATGAAACTTCATCCATGCTTCACTCACACAGACCTAATCAGTCCATTATCTATTGTCTTCATATATCATCATAACCCACAGCTGGAACCACGTCCAGACTGCAACCCTTTTTTATTTCAGGTCTGTTGTCTCCCACTATCGCAGTCACCAAACCAGATAACCAAGGACGCCACTTTGACTCGTACGGACAGAGACTCAAATAGAACCTACCATAGCAACTGGGACCGAAATCAAGCCACCCGACAGGAAATACTCCTAATTGCTTATCAGATCATTCAGCTTTTTCTAAAGCAACCAACACACATTCCAGTTCATGCGCATCTTGCTAATATACCACCACACTCAGCCGATTGACCGACACATACTTTGCCCTGCTAGACGAAACACACCCATATGATGTCGTACGTTACCAGAAACGACGCTGAATATCACTGAAGGCAAATGCGTCAATATATATATATATATGTGTGTCAGTGAAACAGCATATTAACTCTCAAGTCCATGCGGAGATTTCACACTTTATTATCCGTTACCACAGTCCAACTTCCCTCCGAACCGTAGCCGGTTGGAAATTGACTCTCCACTTCTCGAGGACCTTCCAGTTGAGCTTTTTCATTTCTGAATGGTACATGTCACTGATCCTGAATCTAAACTCACCTTTTTATGGACTGCTGTTTCTCCCACATCCAACAGTGTTCACTTTCACGAAATTGGTCTCGGCACCGTTTCGACGCTTATTCCATTTATTGAACTCCGGTAAATCTGACATTCAGGGTCTGCATCGTCTTCATGGATCGCTATCCTCTCCGCATGCACCGACTTTCCCGAGAACACTTCTTTACAATTTTTTTACTTTTTTTCTTCCTTTTCTTCTTGTTCAAAATTTACTTTATCTGTAGAACATCAGCAAGCCTCCGTTTCCCCAGCTTGCATCATTCTCGTTTATAATGCGTCCTTGACACTGCGCTAATGGTTTTTCGATATCTCCACCGCCCAGCCCGGATTCGAAACCGGTTTAAAACTGCCGCGCAAACCATTAGTAAAATGATCCATTCAAACTGTTGTTGGCTATGTCTATCTATCGCTGATACTCTTGACTTTCATACTTTGAATTTGTGAATATTCCACCTTATTGAGTAAAGTGTCACACCATGATCATGCGCTAGCGCGTGCGTCTCGGCCATGGCCGAGAAATATACCATTATCATCAATGGATCCAGATAGTTTAAAGCCTCCATCCAGAATCAAACGGCCGGAAGTCAAGCTCATTTATACTCACCTCTCATTTGATGCTTTGAAGTGAAACGAGCAGTTTGGAAAGATACTGCGGGTCCTTTTTCGAAATTTCGTCGGCGGACGAAACTGGCCTAATTTGCACAATTTAAGCGGGCCATGCTGATCTTTGATGTGTCAAAATTTGGCATCAGGTCATTTCTGGAACAGGAAGGACGCTGAATCATTTGCGCCTTGCATCTTCTCAATGCCGAGGAGGAGGTGTTATTCTTAGAAGCAGGAGGCTCCAGCAGTTTTTCGAAGGCACTCAAAATGCCAAGTACCTGTTCCAGCTGAGGTTTAAGATTGTCACCGGTCACCACTAGCTTCATTCTCATAACCTGGACAAATCCGTTACTGAGTCCACGGTGGCTAGGATTCAGCGATGAGGTTTCGCCGTTGCTACTTACCACTATGATATCCTGCTTCGACCAACCAAGTGAATCTTACAAGTGGACTTCCTGTCACGTGATTCCTTATTGGCAGCGGCAGAACATGGCCATTTACTTCACGGGCGGCAGGAATGTGAAGAAAAGAATTGCTGAAGCGGACGAAAAGTTACTGCTCTCCTCGTGATTTTCGCGACCAGGAAGAGGTGTCTTCCCGAGATGAGGCGGAAGCTTCCTCAATTTTTCGTACCCCTAGATGAGCTCAGTACCCAGCCCAAAGGAGTCCTCCGTCAAGACCACCGATTGCCATTCCAATTTCACAGGGTAAACTGGTTTTGAAATAGGCAAAGGGATGAAGTGGATTCGCTGGCCCGGCAGACTAGTTGATGGCCTGAAATGAAAGAGGAAATTCACACTATGGCAAAGAACTGTGATGATGTTTGCACGAAGTCCAGTAGAGGCAAAATATCTGGGACCTATGGCTCAAGGGCCACATTCCATTGCAGAGGATTCATGCCTATTTACGGCCCCATTTATAAACAGGTACCGTCCCATGCTATTGATTGACTCATACGCAAAATGGCCGGAAGTATCCTTGACGAGTTCATCAGCCATCTCATCCGCAGCTTGAGAGCAACGGAAGTGTTTCGGCAGAGAAGGACCCCCTCAAGTACGGTCGTCAGTGCAGGACTGCGGTCCTGTGAGGCGGAGCTAAAAATCTGGCTCGACAGAAAAGAATGTTGGCCAAAGTGCACTGCTTCACGCCAGTGGCGCTTTACCTGTGCTGTGGAACATTTTGTGCCCTCAATGAAAAGTGCGCTAGCGTCGGCCGTCCCGAGAACCTTGCCTCACTCGGAAACGTTCCCCGAAACTTATCTGTGCCAACGCGGAAGCGCGGTGTGCGGAACCACTAAGGAGAGTCTAGCCTTTTCGTTCAATTCCAGAAGGCAGCTACTCTCGCTCATATCTTCAGACTAAAGCAACCTCATGTAGTTCCGCGTCAAAGAACTTCGACTACCTTGAGGAACCGCTACCAGACAAGGTGGACTATCTAGGGCCGACGTCATGGACCTGAAAAAAGCATTAGTGCACCTGTACCGCCCCAGCCAAACTCATTTCAAGGTGGCCTTTGAAGATGTAACCGGCTACAAGGATGAGACCGCCGAGGATCCAGACGGCGGTCATATTAATACCAGCTACTCACCCATTCCGCATACCGGGAAGATCACGGACCAGGTGGAGAAGGGACTCCCAGCTTCGGGTCGAAGAATATCAGGACAGACGAGCCAGTTTGACGAGTTCTCGGAGGAGGTGGTATGCTCTCATTTAGCTGCCGTCACATGCGAGAAGGCTAGATATACCTGAACGATGGGCTGAGGAGCTCTGAGCAGAAGGATCGCCGACAACAAGTGCAGCAAAAGCTAACTGTATTTGGTCAGCTTCCATTGTGATAACTATTTTTGACTCAGCATATTCATACAAGCCAGCTGTGCAACGCAGTTACCATGCAATTTCGCAGCCTTGGCGTTCCTGCTTATTAGATTCGCGTAGTTCAGGGTCAGAACAGTTTCAGAGCGTTCTGTAGCTCGGGCATCGGGGATATTGCAGGAGTGCCCGGGCAAATTTTTCTCTTTGAGTTTAGTTAACGCGTGGAATTAACTTCCGGAGGCGGTAATGTCCACATGCACTGCCATGCTGTTCAAATTAGGCCTGGGCAAGGACTAGCCATAACAGCGACAATAATATTCCTTTTCGGGGTGAGCCGAAGGCATACCTGAACTCAGGGTCAAATGCTACACTTCAGATCGGCGTGGTTCACAGCGGGGAGACAAACAAATAAATGGAAAATCGGAGTATAAGGGAAAGGTTTAGTACACCGAAGCAAACTGAAGGTAGCTCCAGGCAAACTGAAGTTCAAGTTCAGGCTGTAGTTTTATCAGTAAATAGGAACTAGCTGGAATACCTAATTATGAACGTGAAAACAGCCAGATATAGATAGACTCCTCAGGGGGTCAGATAAGGATAAAAGATGGTTTTGAGGTAAACGTTCTGTGCAGAAAACACTAAGGAACAGCAAGACTCTGCAGTAGACGAAATGGTATGGATGGAAATTGGTCGAAGCAGAGGCAACGTATTGGCCGTCCAATAAGGCGAATCCACAAACCGAATGACTGGTAGCGGTAAGGGGGTGACTGCTATGGAAAGCACTTCTTTTTCAAGGTGATCACACTTTGTGGGAGGTTGCAGAGGTTGCAATAATGAAGTGGATCAGTGAGAACAGCAAAGCAGAGCGGTGGTTTTTCCTGAGGTGAAGATAGAGAACTGGAAGGGTCAAAAGAAATTGGTAGGCGTGTAGGTGTTTTGGCAGCATTTATTGGTGTTCAAGAGAGATAAATGTCGTGCTCTGGGAAAACAGTTAGATGTAAACTGGAAATAATTCTGTTTTCTGCGTCCGTCACGGAAAACTGGCGGAGAACAGGATCCACGGAACTTGTGGTTAGCAGTAACCAATATGACGTGGTGCCTCACAGAAATAGGATGGGACAATGAAAGACCTGAGTTCTCGTACAACGCTAAACTGTTGGGGGCGGAAAATAGTTGCCAGTCAAATATGGGACAGACAGAAGTGTACGAAGACAATAATAATAATAGTTTATCTTTGAGACCCCCGAGGCATTCCTTACGCGTGATCAATTTTTTATAAGCGAAAAAGTGGACAGACAGCACTCGTGAAAAAATTTATAAATATGCCTAACAAAGAATGGGTAGGTAGAATTAGGAGGGATATAAATGTATGCACACCAGGGAATAACTGAGGGAGTTTAGGTAAACCCAGGGATGGATTCAGATATGTGCCTGGCGAAAATTGAGATTCAAGGTCAAAAGGCGAAACTGGCTCAGCCAAGCGTAGGAGATCAGCCCCTGGGGTTTTCACGTGGGGAGGACTGAAAAACGGCTTGAGAGACTATGGTCACCAGAAAAGATGGAGAAGAAAAGAAAAAAGAATAAAATAAATGAGGAAAGTAAGAACTGAGCAGTAAGAAAAGGGATTAGGTATCCATGAAGTACGCATAACTGCAATAAATGGACTGTGTCAATCTAAAAATAGGGAGCGAACAATGGGAGGCCGCAAGAACGGGTCAGATGCAACACCGCTCTGGAGGAATTGGGACAAGGTAAATGTAAGGCACAGATAAAACAAAATAGAGCTTATATTGAGGGGCGGCGGCATGGTGGCAAAAGGACTGGCTGGCAAGGAAATGGAGAACGCATAGGAAATATATGAATAAATAGATGTAAATTATGTATGCATGCATCCGTATTTATGAGAGTACGAGCAAACAGCCATGAGGTGACGGAAATCGGAAGTAGCAGTGCTTGGAAGAGATAAATAAGATTAGTTCGAATGGTACGGAAATAACTTAGAAAAACTCGGATGAATTTGTTCACGACAGGTGAAAAAGGGAGATCAACAGAGAGAAAGAAAAAAATTAGGAAGCATGGAAATGTTAGTTACGAGCAGGAGTTGATAAAAGAGGAAACACGAAAGGGAGGATCTAATGAAAAGAAAGAATCAATTGACCTGAATAATGCTGGTGTGACATACGGTGACGGTCGAAAGGGAGTGAAGCTTTGATAAATGGACGTACATTAGGCAGCAAGAAGATGGCCGTGAAAATGGCTGGAGAACGCAGAGCGGATGGAAGTACAGAGTGGTCAGAGTAGTGTAAAAGACCAGCGGAGAGTGGTAACTTGGAGGTTAAACAAAGTGTGGTGCATAGATGCAGCGGTTGTTACAGTTTATAACATATGACGGAAATAAGGAAGTGGAGGATCAGAAAGATCAGGTATTGGTAGATCATATGGTTTGAAGCTGTGCGTAGAGGTAACGACGTAGCGATGGCCTTACATTAGGTGGGAGGCGGAGAAGCAGCACAGCCTGAAAAACACACTGAAGATGCCTGTGGCGAGCAATATGTGAAACGCATCGGAGTACTGACCGAAGAGTAACAGGCAGGGGATGACCAATCGGATCGTTTTTCATCAAGTGAAACAGGACGAAGACCGAGAAAAAAATGAAAAGATGTACGCAGACAGGTGGGCCTGCGATGGAACAAAAGGCACGAGAAATATGTGTGCGCCGTAGTTGCGAGAATGGAATAAGAGAGCTACGTGCCTGCAGGCGATTGCACAAATGGACTGAGCTGGAAGTTGCTATTCGGGGCGCTGTCCAAGAGCAAGATCCACGGAAGAATTGCGGAGTCAAACACGGGAAATATGGTGGTAGTCAAAAGGCAATAGATTAGGTCGTAAAAATGCAAATGTTGGAAGGCCGAGCTCTTAAATGGTGATTGGTCATGATAACGGATGTGCCTTGTGCGTAATGGTGAGAGGTATAAGATAGAAGGACGAAAAAGAACGTAGCAAAATGGTAGCTAGTGAGGTATGCGACCAATGAGCTTCAGGAGTGTAGGAAAGTACCAAGTGAATAGGGGTTAGGAGCCGGCAGGGGCGACGTGAGTGGAAAGGGAAATATCGCGGGCTTGGGCACAGTTGAATGGATAGGGCGACAGTAACATCATGGGGTGGGGGTTACCATGGTGAGAAACGATGGGAGCAAGGAGAGAATGTGCAGGTGTACATACAGAGGTAGAACGACACGAAAGGGAAGTGATAAGAATGCTGACAAGAATGATAGATGAGCGAACAGTGGCTGAAGGAGAATGGTAGGAGCATGCGATCCGCAACTGACAGTGACGGGTTCGGTAGGGCGAGGAGAGTTAGAGCGTGCGATCCGCAACCGGTGCTAATGGGTGGGGCTGACAGTGCGCTGGACACCCAGCCTGAGGAACACTTCGTGAAGTGAACGCGGGAGGTGTGATCCTCCAGCGTAATTGCTCTTGCACATCATTGCAGGCGGTCTGCAATCCTGAAGTGCGCCGGCTAAAGAGGAGGATCCGGCAGCGCCCGCATCACTGATGATTTCTAATCAGTGGCATCATCCATGGCTTGCATTACGGCAGAATGTGGCTTCAATATAATTGGTGGTGAACGGCGCTACAGTAAAGGTGATTACTTCAATTATTCGTAACTGAAATGTGTCCGGAGGGAGCTGGTGGAAAATGTGGCCTGGAAGGTTCAGAAAGCTCTCCAAGAAGGAAGTATTGGGAGTGGATTTGATGATTACATGGGAATTTTAGTGTTAAGCTTCGTGGAAATTGGTATCGTAAAATTAGAGTTTTGAGGAGTGGGATAAACGAGAATGAAGCAATGCTTCTCGCCCGGGATAGAAAATGTAAGTGATCAAGTCAGTTTTTCCACGTCCCAAACACGAGCACGCCGGAGGTCAATGAACAGGGAAGTTTGAGGAATAGCGTAGGAAGGAAAACGGAATTGAGCGTTTCGCAACCGTTCGCATTGCGCGGGCTTGCCGCGGGCTGGGCACTCAACCTTAAAGGCACTTCGAGAAGCAAGCACGAGTGATTCGCCTTCTCAGGTGCAACAGCAAGTGGTCGCAGATGTCCAGCTCAACTGATGTGCGCCATTAAGGGCGGCGGATCCGACCACTGTCCGTACCTTGGATATTAGAACACTGTTAGGGCTTAGCGGGGAGAGCAACCGTAGACCTCCAGGAGTTCTTGTTTTGGCCGGTCGTGGAGATTGGGCCTTTAGTTAGCAGGGGTGCAGGGGAACAAGCAATTCATCATCGCAAGGCCTTGGCCGGGTTAGAAACATATCATCCTGGGATTGACAATCTTCATCGGGCTTAAGAGCAGCAAACAGGCTTTTGAAAGGGCAATAAAGGAGACAAAGTCTAGGTGTGTCTGAGCTCAGGAACAGCGATTACCAAAATAGGGTATGCTGGAGAACAAATCGCGTAAACGGTTGAAACAAGGCAGAGGGAGCAAAGGACCACGAGGTTCTTTAGAGGAAAGGACCATTTCAGCTAGTGCGTGATCACCGAAAAGGCATCTATGTAAAGTCTGGTATGTAGCCACAAGACATCGTGAAAGAGGACGGTGAAACTCTCGTTTCCCCCCATGCAACGAAGTTACGAGTCTAAGTCTACAGTAGTGTTGTCAGACTGGAAAGAGCAGATCCGGCCAAAATTTCTGAACAAAAATGTAAGGAGCCATTTGGTGATAAAATAATGTTGGGACAGTGAAGACTGTGAAACTCTGGGAAAGTAAATAAAAGCGAGATCCTGTAACCAGATGAAGACTGCTCCTGGAGTTGCCAAATGGAAGCCAAGAAATTACGGCAGAAAAACCTAAGGCAGTTGAAGCTACGTGGTGAACAATAAGTAATTCAGCTAAAACCAAGCTTTAGCCATTGGGTAAATGGAAATTTTTGGTCAAACAATAAGAATGAGCTACAAGGTTCAGTAAAGAGCTTACGTTTTGACCTGGGTCCACCGGTCTGGAAGAACGTCACCCAGTGTGTTGCGGAAGAGAAGAATTAAGAGAAGTTCGGCTGAGAGAAGGAAGAGGGTTGCAACTCCTGGAGGTTTCTTTCAACGAAAGAAGAGCATGATTTGAGTTATCAGCAATGCTTTTCAATGTATTGCTCCGACGGTAAGATGCGATAAGTTGGAACTGTCGTACAACATCTTTTGTTGACAAAGGGAAGCGGAATGCGTGCAGATAACGGCCGTGCTGCGACTACGAGTAAAAGGACAAGGGAGATGGTTAGTTGATGGGTAAGTTAAAGATGCAGCTCCATCAGTAAGGCTGCCGTTAGACTTACCGCCACCGGCCTGAGGTAGGGAAACTGCGTCAGGAATTGGTGGAACACGAAGCGTACTACACAGTAACAGAAGTCATCCGGTGGACTTTCTAAGAAAGAGAACACATGTGAAAGGAAGCACTTCAAAATTGGAGCAGAAGACCTAAATCAATCGTTTGGGAGAAGCCATTTTGTGGAAGGAATCTTTTCTAAATATATCCAGAGCTAACGGAATTGATAAAATACACGAGGCATTGGTCAGTTAAAATGGCCAGAAATGTAAAATATACACCTACCTAAAGAGCTAGGTGGCTCAATAGAAATGACTGTTGATCTAAAAGTCAAGTTCTTCTCCATAAGCTTGACTCTGGAGCAAATGAACGTTTAACAATCGCTCACATGTTGGGACAGGAATGCGTGCGGAAATGCAGGCTTTGACCTGGAAAATTGAGCCAGCTGAGTGGTTTTATTCCAAACTCTGGAGTAAGAGTGGGGGGGGGAATTCCCGAAAGTAGAATTCCATTCGCATTAGGTGTGGCAATTGTACTTAGTCTGGTACGGAGTAAACATTCAGTATCAGGGGAGAAACAGTTAGTTCAAGGGATAAGTTGCTTCGGTAAAAACAAAAATCCAGGTTGAGCTTGGTGCAACAAAACCATTAGGATTTGATCTTGAGACACTAGCACCGTCCTCAGTAGTTTAAGGTTGTGGACCATCCAATAAGCTCATTTGTAGCACCCAGCTGGACACAAAGAACAATAATCCTACCGGATTTTTACTCTCCAGAGAAGATTACAGGACAATATTCATGAACAATCCTGGCCTACACTCTTCCTTCTTCCTTTCTTCTCGAAGGATGTAGTCAGAAGACCGAGACAACCTGAGCCCTCGTCGTCAAGTAGGTGGCATGCTCGGAGAAGGTAAAAGGGCGAGACTTGCCTAAACCGAGATCCATTATTAGGGACTCACTGCCGATGGTGAACCACAAATGCTTAAGGTACCTGGAGGGCCCTGGCATTTGTAAAAACCAAAAACCTTTGCAAGCTGAAAAGTTCATCTATCGGGTTCAACACCTTCCAGCTATGTCGGCTAGCCCAGCGGAGATGTTAGAAGTAGTCGAGCTGAGGTTATTAGGCCAGAATGAATGAACAATCTCGATGTCGTCCACAGGCATGAAGTGCCTTCTACTAGGAGTTTCCAGGAATGTTATTCCCATGAGAGAGAAGAAGGGGGCCGGAACTCTGTCTTGAATGACACTGCCAGAGGCAAGCCCGAGGATAGTTATGGGCCCACTGATCAAGACAAAATGTAGATGATGGGTCCAGTAAAGCGGGAGCCAAGAAAGCAGTGGGAAGGTAATACTGAGGTCTCCGCCTGGTTAATACTGTGGGTGAGGTAAAAGATCAGATGCTTTAGATAAGTCGAGACGGAGTACAACAGAAGGCTTTCTTCCTCCGACTGAACGGGTAATGAAATTAGGACGACTAAACTGACAAGTCATACGGGTTGTTGACAAGAGGAATGCCTGTCGACGATCGCTAATAAGACTGGTATTCACTGAGTAGTTGACAATGTGTTCCTTTACTGCTTTTCCATTCTTCTACAAGAAAAGCAGGCAAGTTCTGTAGGGCGATGATTGGGGACCCCATTTAAAGGTCATTTTTATGGATGGGGACGATTGCCAAAGGCTCACTTTTAGCTGGCACAGTACTAGCGCTGAGTGGGGAGGTGAAAAGGATGGGGGCGAGACAAAGAGGTCCGGATGGAGATTGAAAAAGGCTACAGGTGATAGGCCACCCAAGCCAACGCAGGAAAACCGCTTTGCTTTTGGATAATTGCTTAGTAGTACTCCGTCCGCCAAAAGCCACAGCTGAAGAGACAGAGACAGCAATAAGACTTTTCAGAGGTGAAATCAGTAGCTAGGGCCATGGATGAAGCAAAGAATGAATTTGAAGCTTCAACAACACAAAGCTGGAAGGTGATTGAAGAGTTTCCTGGGCCGAAAGTTGGAATTGAGATTTGACGTCATCTTTTTTAGGCCTACGCAGCGGAGAAAACCATAGGGCTCTTTTCGCTTGGCTCAATGCCTTGGCCTTATTTTCACGAAGTCGCATCTTGTTCCGTCGTAGAACTAGTACTGAAAGGCGAGTTCGTCTGATGAAGACTGAGAAGTCGTTGTAAGTGCACAGCAGCTTGAGAAGCTTGTAGTACCCCTTGTAAAACGGAAGGACGATGGGCCATTTTGAGATCGAACCTGAGAGTTGTGAGAAAATCTTTCGGACAATCAGAAAGGCAAGAACGGAACACATCAGCTGCCCTCCGTGGATCACTGGTGGGAAAACAACCACTCCGGTCCTGTTGGCGAATGGGTGTGACAGGCCACCAACTATTTTCCTTGGTTCAACTCATTCATACAAGCTGGTGTTTTATTACAACTAACTTGCGGTTTCGCAGCCCTGATGTTCATGCGACTTCGATTTGTATAGTCGCGGGTCGGGGTGATCCAACACGTTTTTTCATTCATTTACTGAGCATAACATAGGTGGCTTTCAAGCACACTGTTACGCCACTCAATGCTAGTTGGGACAAGGCTTCGCCACCGATGTTCCACATAGTCGCTTGCGTCACTGAACACTTACTTCCACTGCAGGTACCTTTGTGCATTCCGTTTTCAGTTCTTTACTGGCCTCTAACTCTTGCTCCTCTACGTGTTTATTTGTTTATAATTCTCATGCTGCGTGCACTGTTTTTCGCTCCGATTGGTTTCATGGTTCTAGCCTTGTTTCTCCGACGGCAACCCAGTGTGTGTTTGTCCTGTGTTCTAGCTTCCAGTCCTTTCAAACTTTTAATCTTTGAAGCTTCTAGAAGTGACCATACTTTACACTCTGAACCTGAATCCTCAACCCCAGGGTAACAACGAGGCATCCTTGCAGTCCAAGCAAAGGGAGAAACTGAAGCTCATTCGCGTTAGCACTTGGACTCTCTTTGGCCTCTCTGCAAGTCCTGTGATTTACCCGAAGAACATATGTCAGCGGAGTAAGTATCTTCGGCACCGAGCCAAAAAGAGGCCCCATTAGAAAACGTTGAGAGTCCTTGAAGGCAGGGCTACTCGGAATAACGTAGTGGTTTTCCAACTCTGAGGGCGGTTGTCAGCTGAAATCGACCTTCACAGTGAAAGCCGAAAGCACGTGAGGTTATGGCTATTCGTAGGTGACGATGGATAGTGTACAAGTCGTACAAGACCCAACAGGCAATAAACACTTATAAGGTTGTCGGGAACACGGCCTAAGCAATCCAAAGCGTGGGGAAGCAATCATTTGAGCGCAGGTTAGCCGAGCCTTTCTTCACAAACCTGAAGCGAATCTATGCGCCCATCCAATCCAGGTAGCGTACAGGAGGACTTGTAGCGTTTTTCGAAGGAGCTCAGGGACGACTAGCACTAGGCTGGATCGAAAGGTCCCACAAGATCCCGTCATTTTTGAGCACCCATGCCCGGCATGAAACTAGGTGGGGGTAATAATGGAAGAAACTCAGACACCTTCGACACCCAAAAGTAATACAGATGAAGACAGGTACATGGGGCTGACAGTTTTGAACAGAAGAGAGGCCGTGGGACCAGCAGGGGTTAATTCATCTACCATTCAGCCCCCGGCAGAGCTCATGAAAGCCCCGCTGAGGAGGCTGTGGTAAACGTCACTAAAAGGGGGAAATGGGACAGTAAATTGTAGGAGGGTGACCTTGGAGGGAACATGCAAGATCGGGTCCAAGCAGAAGGATAAAAACGACCCGTTCGTTGGCTCAACTTCAGCACGGCTTAAGTGCTTGCAAGAAGCAGTTAGACAGCAGGTCCACGGGCATTTATTTCAGTGTAGCGTCACATCAATTAGGTAGTACGAGTTTGAGGCGGGACGATCTTGCCCAGCAAATCTCTTGCTGTTCCGGGTTACCTGACAAAGGACGGTTGACGGAGGTCTGTTACTTGAGCTCCGGCCACTCATCTGCTTCCGTGGATCGCAGACTTATGGACGCAAAACTGTAGCCTATGGGAGTTTTTGGAAAGACAGGGTAACGAATAAATGGCCACCTATAAAACAAGCATTTAGTTTTAGGGTGAGTAGTCATGTCTGGAAGTCGGAAGCTACTCGGGGGCCGCGAGGCTTGGCTTTCAGCCCTCTGTTCTACCTAAACTGGGTCATAGATCCAGCACTCGAACTTACCATTCCCACCTTTATGTTTGCCGACGGCATCATGATGGCTGGAGCGGATGAAGGGCTTGAAGATTTGGCCGCATAAACCTGGTTGGTGCATGCGCTGGGATTCGATAGAGATCTTCAAGGTCAAAAAGGGCTTGCCAGCTGTTGGCCTATATAACCCTTACCCTTTTACGACAAAGGGATGTGTATGGAGGTATATCCTTGGATTTCAAAGGAAACACTCCGGGCCCAAACTAACGTTTTCTTATGTCTCGTAGGTTGACCCCATGTAGCCATATTCTCCAGGATGTGATAGTAGATATCACAACATTTAAGGCTTTGGAGAAGGCAGTAGACTGGTGATGGATGACAGTGTACCCCGATTTATATCAAGTGGTTTCAGAGTCAGATATATTTTACTCATAGTTTTCTCTTTCTCTACCAGAGCTGATACCACAAAAGTTTCCGCCCTGAAGAAAAGTGAAAACATCACGCTGTGACAGGAGCTACCGAAAAACGCTGATAATACACCAGAGCACATATTAGGCTCCTGCCGCACTAAGTCGCTTGAAAACTGAAGTGAACTGAACCGATATGACATGACATGACTTGGTGAACCACCGGGCTTAGCTGCTCAATTTGGGGTTATCTGTTGTGGGTGGACAGATCCAGAAGTGGTCAGCAAACTTCCCCAAGGCTGGGACATAAAGTTAAATTGAGTGATAGGATATCCAGTTTTTGAAAGTCACCAGTGGAGTACCTCGGAGATCTGTACTGGGACAACCACTGCTTATTCCTTTTATAAAAGGTCCATCGTAGCCCTCAAATTCACCTTCCTTTCTTGCGAATGACACTTTTTTGGGGAATTCTCAAGAGAGAGGCAATTTGAGTGGAAAAGTAATTGTCGTTCCAAACTAAGCGAACAGGTGGGATGGTGAGAAGCATCTCTTGCTGTCTTGAAAACCAAAGTATCTGGGAGTTGCGCACCGTCATGTACCATTCACTATGGATGCAGAGAATAAAGGTGGGGATCTTGGGGTCTTCGCGACTTCTGATCTTAGGTGGCCGGGCCCATGAAGAGCCGCTGCACAAAAGGAGCACGGGGAACTCTTTGGACTGAGATCGGAGTCATTGTGCATATGAGCATATGATTTCGCTCCCATTTACGTGAAAGTAGACCTATTTCAGAACACTGAGTGCAGGCATGACCGGTCTTCAAGGAAGAAGTCGCCAGCTTGGAGAAAGTACAACTCCCAGCGGCGCGTATGACTGAGGGTCATGCGGGTTAGAGGCTCGGGCAAGAAGTCTGGGAAGTTGGACTAAACTCCGTGGAAAACAGCGGGACTACAAGGGATCGAACAAAGACTTTCGAGTTATTGGAGAACTCTTCTGGGCTTAAATGGCAGATTTTACTTCAGGCGGCCTCGGGTTCCCAAAGAAGAAGGCACGAAAAGTTTGAACCGGGCTGATAACTAAATCTCACCCTTTGTTAGGGGGCGGTAAACTATTGGGACAGGCCACCAGAAGAGGTGACGGAATCAAGACCTTCCAGGCATTGAAGAGGGTTCGAGATCGTAAGTGGGAAGAAATCATACTTGACAGCTGGCCCTGAGCATGTTCACTGGAGGAACAGATATGATCACCAGGGCCCGTCTGAAGTGTTGTACAGTGGAACTTTTCCGTTTGCTGTAAAGGTGCTCTGTAGGCCTGGAAAGTCATGAAATTGCATAGAACACTACCTTGAGAACCGTGGTTTGTGTGCCAAAACGGTTGGTTACATACCGGGGTTGGAACAATTCAAGAATGGCGTGCCACCACTCAATGCCGGGGCACTCGCTTCTTCTCCTCAACGTAAGTGACTTGGAGAAAGAAGTGAGAAACCGGTTTTTCATTTTCGCGGATAAGGTGAGCATCATTGGAAGTGATTTCATATGCCGCCTCAATGCTGTTCGCAGACGGATGGGTCGATGAGATCTACCTTCGAATCTCGCTAAGGGCTATGTTCTGGCTGGCAAAGGTAGAATATTGAGCAGCACTTCATTTCAAGGAGTGTCGAAGGTGAAAGACCTTGGAGTGATAGCCAGGTGGTACTTAGGCTTTCAAGAAAGTGCCAGAGAGCTGTAAGTATGGCCAGAAGAGCATCAACTAGGGTGTGTAATAATTTCACTCGCGTAACCTGAAGTCTGCGGCCCATTTTACAAACTCCTTTTGCGACCTCTTCTGGAGCATTAGTTACAATGAATGGGGATGTGAGTAGCTGCAGCAACGGCCAGCTTTATAAAGCCTTAGATTCACGCTAAGCATGGTATTCCCAGAGCTAGCTTTACGGACGATACGTCGAGGGTAACAAACCCCTGGTGTTTTTAGTCAGCAAACATATTTGTAAAGCCGATAATGTCCCCCCAAAACTCTGGTTTTGGACACAGCATTCAACTCGCGGTATTCAGGGCCCAGAAAGCTCGCTGATAACACAAGGATCCGGGCACTCGATGGGCGTCTACCCCTTTGGTCCCGTGCGATTTGAACTGATATGAATGCATAACCTCTCCTGCAGTTGAAATGCAGTAAGGTTTCACGTGTCCCTCTTATCTTGAGCGGAGATTCGACGGGATGCACTGCTTTTCGGTAGGTACCTAACTCTTGTGCATCCTGCCGAAGGATTTCTGAAGGCTGTATTGGCAGTGACCATTACTTATCCCGTGCAAACCAACCGCGCCACTTTTGGACGGATTTGCGAGATGTGTTGAATATTAAGCTTGTGGTATCTTGTGCCCCTCCGAGGATTCTACGTCAGTATGGCCTCTAAAGCGAACACCGATGTAATATGTGGTTGCTTGGTTTCATCTGAGACCGGTGAAGGTTGCACTGAAGTGTTCCACTGAGGTCAGTGTACAGGTTGGTCACCCCGAAAACGCACCGCTTCCAAAATTTGGTTTATGTACTGCCTTGATGTAATGTCCCTCAACAACCACGCTAGTCTCTTGTGTAACATGTGCCCCACCGCGGGATGCAAAGCATGTTATGCCCTAGGATAGATTGAGGGCCGTGTCCGAGGGCGAGCTGTATGCTTCTTTGGCGGATTATATAGAGCTACGCATTCGGGCACTTTCTGCTGCTTCCGCGGATACTCTGCCGCCTAGTGAGGCTGCCATTGGCGAAAACCAGAGTATTCAGCTGGCCAGGACATTTGCCGAGACTGTTTTTCCTGCACTAAAGCTGATAATCGAAACCGCGACAAGGGCACTGTCGCGCTAGCGGTGTAAAGAACAGATACTGAAAACCCCTCTAAAATATTCACATGTTCTGTGAGTTTGACTGCATTTGACATTGCCTTGAGAAGCTCGTCCGCGCACGACACGTCTGCACATATCTTTATTTGTATAAGACGTTCAGATTTGGCCTTGAACCATTTCTCACTGTCGTTCTTGCGCCAGCAGGTTTTGAACCTTTGAGTTTTGCTGCTGAGTCTGTTTGGCCGCACAACTGATGTTTGTATATTTTTGCACCTTTTGTGAGTTTCAGTTTAGTACCGAAAAAACTACGAATCAATCTTGTTCCAGCTTTGAGATTCGTTTGAAATAGCCACAACTCGTTTGATTTGCGAGAGTGGACTCACATCCGGTACTCAGCTCAGTCTGCGTCAACATACGAGGAGATCAAACTGGCAGCTGGCATCGCATTTACTGTACCAAAGCGGTGCCCACGCAAGAAGCTCCCGGCACACAGCTTCAAAGTAACAACTGCGGACTCAGACCTCATTTGTCACTAGAGAGTCCGAACTAACTCAGGGTGAAGAGTTCCTGCTCGACGAGGCCTTCATATCGCTCCCAGGAGAGGCGAGACCAACTACTGGGAAGTGATTGATCAAAGCCGGCCCAAGGCCACTCCATCACGAAAACAGCGGTTTCCGGTTGTGAACCTCTCAGAGGCAAAGGGGACCAAGGTTCAAACCAGCGTGGACCGGGACGTTTCCTAGCTACGTGAGGCCTTAACCGAGCTACTTAGCGCCGGCAATGAAGACGTTGCAGAGAAAATTCAGGTAGAATGGTACTTTCAGTTGGGTCTAACCAGCAAAGCCCGATGGACACATCCTCTGATCTGAATCTAATGAGTGAGGGAGATGAACCTGAGGCCTCGCTTCAGCTATTCACCTGCTATAGTAGAGTTGGCGGACAGAAGGCTCAATATGGACATTCTGGATTCTGAAGTTCCTCTTCTGATTACTTCCTGCCCCAAGCTGGCAGAAACTCCGTCTCATCGGGCAGATTGGTGGCACTACTAGTCTGATGGGGCATTGCAACAACTCACTCAGAAGCGCGTATGCTGACCCACAGGGATTTGCCGTAGCCTTTTGGTGCCGCGCTCAGCTAAAGACGGGAAGGTTCAAGGCTGTTGGGATCCCCTTTTGGACACCTGCTTTGATCTACAAGATGAAGAGATTTTTCTGAATAGGGGAGTACGCGATGGTAACTATCTGATCTTGGGTGACCTCAGTGTTCAGCATACATAATGGAGGCCAGTTGGGACCACAGCCGAGCAGATCCTTCTTCTCGGGCTTTACCGGCAACAGGTCGGGAGCCGACTTTGTACCAACACTTTTAGGAGTCAAACCCGGTGCTAATTTCTCAGGGTTCCGTTCTGATTTAGACTTTCCCTCATGAAGGCTTCAATGTTGATAGAACCGGCCATCACCTTCCACCTACGACCGGCGATCAACTAGTGCCACAAGTTCCCTGGAATAATGACCCTTGTCCAGCCCCTGGACCCACGTCGGACGTAACCTTTGACTTGCACAATTCGTGGACTTCCGGGAGGCTGCAATAAACTTCAAATGGCATCCCATATATTCATTTGTGGACAGTGAGATGAACGAAACCTGGAGGTTCATTTGTGATGGCATCTTACATCGTATTATCTGCTCTCCAACCAGCCGAAGCAAATCCCCTGCAGAGGGCCCGCCGTCGTTTGGCCCGCCGCTCGGAAGCCTTCTTAGACGATGAAATAGTGCAAGTCAGCTTTTCCTGCCTACGGATGTGTTACGTGCTCTATGGCGGGTTTCTTAACCGGTGTGCGGAACAAAAAAAGGAATCAGCGGAAGGCGTCCGAGAAAGCTATCGCGGTTGATGCAGTACCGCACCTAAGCACCTGTCTGCCCATCACAAGCTCGGCACTAGAGTAAGAGTGGTATCCTTGTGCCCCTATAGAGCGACGAACCAGCTGCAGCAGATGACGGAAAGGCCGAGACAATAGCCCGGTATAGCGTGTCAAAGTATTCTGTGGAAGGGAAGTACGAACTTCATTGGTGAATAGTTTGCACTTATTTAACACGCATGATTTTATGGGGTCAGAAGCGGATACCGTACCCAAATCCTTTAAGTCTCATCAGTGGCTGTGACTGGAAGGTTTGAGACCAATGACGATTGGAGAGCTTGCTGACGATCTAACCCCACTGCCGACTCCATTTTCAACCTGTCGTTAGCCCTCGGCAGAAAGCCTCGGAAAAGGAAAAAGTTGTGGCCGTTCCACTGTACAAGAATGGGAAAAATCCATTCCGGCAAACTACCATCTTTAGTCTCACGTCCAAGGCTGGAAAAGCCATGGAAGTGCCCGTAGCCTCTCGCGTATGTGAACATCCGGGTCACTACCAACTACTACACACGCGGCAAAACGGATTTGGAGAAGCTGGTCATGCCAGTTAAGTTCGGTTCAGTTTTTGCACAGGACCAGAGTGGCCGGGACCAATCTGGCTTCCAAATGTTTGTGCTATCGGCGAGTTTCCCAAGCTCCAAGCAAGGAACTCCAAATGATTTTGTCATGTCCGGCTAGCCTGTAAATTTCTGGTGACTGAAATCCAGTAAAGAGTTCGACAGGGTTCCTCGTGAAAAGCTGTTGCGGAAACCCCGGAGCTATCTGCATTTCTGGGCTCATGCTTCATCAGACTAAGGGAATTCTTCGTCGACCGGACCCCTTCTATAAGGGAGTAGTGCCGCTGATGTGGAGAACACTTACACACTAGTAAACTCAATTATCTGAACCACATGCGGATTTAGTGGGGCCTCTCTTTCGGTCGGTTTACACTTTGCGTACACTCGTGTTCCACCATTGCGCACGTTATATCGCTCTAGCGTTTAGATTTCTGCTTTGTGCGCTGCCGAGCGTAGTCTTCATCGTGGAGCGAACCAATGGCCGAGGCTTTTCAAACCCTACATGGGAGAAGGTTTCGATCAGGCTCAGGAAAATGCTACAGGAGTCCAGCAGCTCCAGTCAGCTAGGCATTAAGTCAGCAGTCGAGTGCAGCAAGGCTCTGTGCTGGGATATCTTCAGCTTTCAGTTTTGTGAACCACCTACAATAAAACCTCTGAACCCAGTACTTTTTCTACTCTGGTGACCTCAAGTTCCAAGGCACCCTCCAGTAAACAGAGGACCGTGGAATACTAAAGGGGTGTCCCATTTGGTCGATCAACCCGGGATCTGCCAGTAAGCTTGGAAACCACGTGTGTATGAAAACGGCAGACCCAGTGACATCTTCGGCTACTGCCTTGGGAGTCCCGCACTCTCTCTTACACTTGGGGAAAAGACCTCTACTTTTTGTCGCCCGCAATCTAAGGACCCTGGCACACACTTGGAGCTCGCGCCTCAGCCTGAGGTATACTTGGCCCGATTGGTCGTTTATTTTGGCCTCTATCCCCGGATAGCATTTTCTGCTGCATACTTTACAAGAGCTTCTTTGCTTGGAAAATGTTGGTCTGGCAGTCTACTCCGGCACGATGGGGAAAGCAGTCAAGATGGAACGGGAGCAAAGCACTTCCACAAGCCCGCCGGCCGGACCACCTTGGGTCAGGCACGAGGAGGTTCTGGGAGCCCCTGGGTTCTTCCTCATTGCTTATGTGCATCCTCGAGGCGACATCTATGCCAGGCGACTTGGTCTTGATGATTTGGGAAAGGGGCCCGTGGTAGATATCACTACTCAGAAAGCCTCACCCGAGGATGCCTATTGAAGCTCAGTGAGCCGCACCCCACGGGTTTACCGGCCGACTTTTGACCATCGACTGGAGTGACCAACCTCTGGAAAGCTCTTCCGGCCGAAACTGTGAGAAATGAGGGCGGGGCATTGTTTGGGAGGGAATTGGAAAATACTCTAAAGGTTTGCTGGCTGAACCCTGACATCTATCCAAGTCGATAAAGTGCAGCTTGATGAGGCTTATACAGGATGAATTTCTACCGTCTTTGAACTGATCTGACCTGACACACCGTGGAGTAACCTTGCGTGGCGGGCGAAGACAGGAGGACAACCGCCATTTGAGCATGGGCTTTCAGCTGAATATCAAGGCTCAGCCGGCGAATCTTTCGAAGAATGGGACAGTGAATTGGGAACGAAAAAAGGCCTAGCGCAGAAACATAGGGGCCAGCAGGCCGTAAGTTGGTTTTCTTTGACGGAAGTTCATATTCCGTAAGGTCCAAAGCATCTTGCAGCATTGATGAGAAATTTCCGGTGATCTAAAGCCCCCGTGACCTCCTGGCATACCATCATCCCCCATGGAGGGGGTTGCACGTAGCCTTTTCTTCATACCTCAATATCCGAAATCATCTTGACCCCTTTTTCACTCCCCTACCTACACTGATGATAACTAGATGTAGCCACAGCGGAAAGCAAATGGGTAAGTCTCCGGCCGGCTACAACTGTAGTAGTCCAAAGTATGCGAAGACTGAATAAGAAATATGAATTCAGGGTGATCCTTGCAGCAACTGGTGCCACTTTAAATGTGGAAGCCCAAAGACGACTTTAAGCGGCTCTTATTGCGGACCCAAAGGGTTAGAATGAATCCTCCCAAACTGCCGGAAAAGCCCGCTTCTGACGCTTTTGTATGCGACCTTTCTCGTTGAGTTTACCGGACCCCACTCCTTCCGGAGGGAACCCACTCTCTGTCCGGGCAAAGTTCTTGGAGAGGACACCTCAATAGCCAGGACCACTCACGATGTCGCTGAATTACACTGTTCTTTCCAAAATGGTCTTCGGAAAGAGCACTGGAAGGAGAGCAACTTGGGAGAGTTTTAATCCGCCATTGGTAAAGTGAAGGCAAAAGTCAGAGCAGATAATGATGACGGCTTACTTCAGTCTACCTCAAGCTCAGTACCAAGCCAGGTGTAGGCTTCGGACCTAAGAAGCGAAAAAATGTCAAAACGACAGCTGACAAAGCCTAGCTACCGCCTGGTCCACCGTGTGGCAATCATTCCAAGAGATAAACCTTTCCCTTTACCAACTGAGCTTCGGATCTCTGGAAACAGAAGAAAATCTCCGTCCAGCCGTTGACAAAACTCGAAGTCAAGTGTTAGGAAAGGCCCGGAAAGGGTAGTCTTGTGACAAGGGTTATCCTTGAACCAGTGGTAACAGAAGAAAAACAAAGGGAACAAGCAGTGATTTCTCACCTAACGAGGATGATTGGTATGCTTGCCAGATGGTCATAAAAAGCATCGTCCGGTTTGCCAAACAGAAGGGTCTTCGTAACCACCCGATTTGGAAAGTCCACCGAGAAAGCCACTGCAGTTCGAATTCGTGGAAATGCTGGATTATTTGCTTTCCTTGTGTGCTTTGTGCCACCTGCACTTTTGTGCATCAAGCTTTGTTGATCTCATCCAACGCGCCATTTGGTCATAACTCGTTTGGGCCTGGGTGACGAAAGCGTTCGTCTTTTTTATGCCCAGAACCTAGCTCTTGCTTGGAGCATTTGCGATCGCCCATAAGAAGTTTATGCATATTTGCGATGCCGTGTACTTTATGATCCAACATGGTGGAATTCACTGACGGATCTTGTTCTGGTCTTGGAATTCTTGCAGATCGGATACGCTTTGATCGAAGGCGCCTCGCAGTCCCAAAGAGGGTCAGAATAAACGGCCCTCGCCGCTTATCACGGAGCCCCTTAGCTCCAGACCTAGGGATAGTTTTGTCGGCAGCATACGGGATCCATACTTCCATGGAGAATGGAATCGCATTTCAAGCTAATGACATCCCTCCGAGCTAAAGAATGGCTTATCACCCCTTCTATTTTCCCCACCGGCTTCAACACGCCTTTTCTCTATCGGTCCAGAGTCCAGGTAGCTTAGCTTCCACTTGGCTTCTACTCGTTTGGGGAAAACTTCAGCTGAGTACAAGACCTCTACAAGGAAGCCAGTAAGAAACATAAGTGGTCCAGCAGTATCATGCGCGCGGCCTTTCTGAGTTGCAATGGTTGTTGTTCCTGCAAACCGAGATCATCAAGTTGCTAAAAAGCCACCCAAAAAGGTGGGAAGGCAGCTCGGGCTACGGAGTACTCTACTTGCCACTGAATCTGCGTAGGATAGAACCCCCGAACAAAGAAATACGTAGCTACCACCTAGTGGACCAGGCAATGCTGAGAGGAACTGTGAGCTGTGACCGAGTGAGCGGTTTAACGGGTTGGGACCTTATGCAGCTGCTTTGAGGGCACATAAGGGATAACCTGTCAACGACATACGAGATTTCTTACCTTTGGAATGTTTGTCGGGGGGGGGGGAGCGCTCAGCCATGAAGGACTAGTCAGGTCTGGAAGGTTATCCAGATAAAAAATCATATCGGGCAAGATAAGGAGACAGAGTTGTCCGTGGACGTCACCTGAGGTATTAGGTGGAAAGAGCTAATTCGGGTAAGATTAGGAACAAAGGCTGAATAAAGTGGGAGTAGAGTCTAGGTGAAACCACAAAAATGAAACCTAGGCGGTATTAAAATTAAGTGCAGACCGGGGCGGCTCTGAGAGCAGCCAGTGAGAAAGTAATAGGTCCCTAGGATTGAGCGGCCACCAACGACTTCAGGAAGGCAGAATGGCCTCGGCAGTACCCCCAGCCGGTGCATAGACCGGACAGTGGTCAAGGACTCGAGATACTGAACTTGTTCTCACTTGGTCCCAGGAGACGTAGAGGCGACCTAGTAGTCCTCCAAGGTCCTCAGGAGTATGCTGATCTTCGGGGGTTGATCACACTGCTGATGACCCTGAAGGACCACGCGGCCACTGGACAGCATCCAATGAAGCTGATGAATGACAGAGTTCCAAGCTGCATGAGAGGTAATTCCGTCGCCGTCAGGGTTGTAAATGACTGGAACCGGCTCATAAAGGAGGCTACAACCACTGGAACGGTTGCGGAGCCCACACATTGGATGGAAAGCTGATGAGGCAGCGTATTCTGCCGAATCCAACAGATACATGGCTACCTTACTTATCATTCTTGTGCCTCCCTCTTGTCCCCAGTACCGTTTTTTGCTGTGATCATTCTTTATTCAACCTTTGTCTTCGGACGTAATTCCTCCGCTCCTATCTCTCAGCCTTCGAACTTCGTCTTGTCTACTGCCCTTCTACCAGCAACACCTTATATCTTCTTTCGGTCCCTCTAAATTCCCACCTTCGTACCTTCTGCCCTTAAGGTAGATGGGGGGGCTAGCTGGAAATCGCCGGGGGGCAGTGATTCTTCGAGGTTCCTCAGATTTGTGGACGGTGGTGGAATCTCTCCTCTTCTACGTATCTTGAAAACATCACCGAGGAAGACTCTGGTCTTCCATTGGCCACAGCTCCGAGTGATTCTAGGAGCTCTTGGAGCAATAACCTGGATCGACTTGCCACTCCACAAGTAGGTGGGAATAGGGACACAGGATTGCTTGCAGAGTCAATAAATAATGAAGGACAGTTATATAGGACCAAACAGAGGCTAACTGGAGGAAGCCGTTGGATCGTTCAAGCCATTCAACGTGTGCAACGGCCTGGCTGTTGGAAGGTGGAGAAGATTTGGCTCTGCTCGAAGGGCCTGCGGCAATCAGTGACGCAAAAGGCAACTGGTGCTTCTCTCAAAACCTTTGCTGATACTCCTCACCGTTTGAGTCGCTACACTAGTGGCGCTTACCTTATTTGGTCCCCTTTACAACGGTCAGCTACCAAAATATCGATAATTCCCGTTGTTGAAAGTCTAGGGTTTTCCGCTCTTTGTTGAAGTGAACCAGAGGCCAAAACGCGTGAGCACTAGCTCTTTTAAGCGGATAAAGTCCAATTCTACCTGTGGGAATACCAAACGCCTTCACTCTTTGGAGGATGGAATAAGGTGTGACGTCTGTCAGAGCTGGCACCATCAGAAGTGTGATCGAATGTCCCTTAAGGTATTCAATTTATATGATGAATGCCAATATCGCAAGACGGCCCACCGGGGCTGCCTTGACATTTGCAAAGGCAAACGACCAGCGGTCAAAGTTTCAGGTATACTGGCGGTCATGAAGAGCTCCGGATCCTATGGGCTGAATACGGTCACTAAAAGAACTCGAAGATCCAGCTTCACAACAAGTAGCGTGGTAGTAAAAAGCAGAGTAACACCCTTGAGAGGAAAGTGTCCGAGAGGCGTCAAAATGTTGAAGAGCGCGAGGCAGACTAGAAGGCTGTTAGAGACAAGTTCAACGCCGTCCCACTCACCTTCGGCAAGTTTCTAAAGACAAGGAAATAACCCTGATTAGAAACCTCACGGTAGCGGTGGAAGGCTTCCCTGAGCCCGCCTGTCAGGCAGCTAGACAGAGGGATGGTCATGTTCGACAGCACGTATCCAACCTGCTTAGAAAGCCCGGTTTTCAACTGTAAACTGTGCTGAAGACAGTCTTCAAGCTGTATAAGTCGAACCGAGTCGGAGGTGATCAACGACTCCCCAGGCCTGTACCTGCCGAGCTTCCAAACCTAGGTAGAGTGACGAGTTCTTAGCCTTTTCGGAACTGGTGAGGGCTACCACCGACGGAACTTTGGTATTGGAGTGGGAAACGTCGACCGGTTGGTAAGTTTCTACCAGTAGGTACAGATTCGACCCCGGGAAAAGTCATCAACCTCGTATCAGCGTTGATAAATGCGGAACTTTCTCACAAGATCGGCATAGCACCCCCATCCCTGATGGAGGCTTCAGACAGAAAACAAGGCCCTTCATTACCAGCTAGGAGGGACAGAATCATAACACAACAGAATCTCATCCCTCATCCACAAAACGTGGGCCAGCGCTCGGAACGAGGTTCCTACAGCCCCCTCAAACCACCTCAAAATTTTGCACAAAGAGGGCTGGGAAACCTAGCCTCGGCTTACTCCAGTGTAAGCAGTGGAAATGATCAGTGATAACAAAAGTGGACTATATACGTTTCTCACAACAACCATCAACTATGTAGGACGGAATAAAGCACCTGGCAGCCCCCGTGCGGCAGTAATGTTCCCATGCGTTGAACTCCGTGGGTGGATATCATGTGGAAAGTGATATCCAGTCCTCCGCGTAGAAGTATTTGCAAGTTCGATGACGCAGGCGGCTTCTCGCAGAAGTTGGACATCCTGCTGTATGACCACCACCTATCACCTTATCACCAAATGGTCACCGTCTGTGGTAACATACGCGGTTGGCAAGTCGTTTACCAAAATTGCGCCTTCAAGACAGGCTGAGCTGATGACAGTCTTCCGAAGGCAGACCTCTGGCATTCGTGTCTATGCGCGCAATCGATTGTGACTTTGTGTCGTTCATCAACGTCGCTTTTGGCATGTGGCTAAGGTTCCAAAGTTTGTTCATTCATCCGACAAGATATTGGCCCCGCAATCGTACCCCCTGATTTTACATTTCGCCGAATCACCTGCATGAAAGATTCAAACCGGGAAGGCCAAAAAGTTATCCAGCAGACCAAAGGTTGCTACTTCTTCTGAAAGATGGATCCATCTGTGTACATTGAACACAGCTTCTTCTCAGCGATGGGGCCCGATGAATGGTCGAACAATGGTCTATTCATTTTTTCGAACACGGGGTAAATAATGAGATATCCATTTCTGGCGTATCATGACTCAGGTGAGGACAGAAAAGAAAATGAAACTGTCGTGCATTTCCTCGGGTAGACTTCCTTCTAGAGCCACAGGCCCCAGAAGTAGCAGAAAATGCCGAAACTCGGAAGAATCGCACAAATCAACTTCCGTCAGGTTTCTGCTCTTGCGGAGAAAATCACAAGGAATTTCGGTCTTGCATGGCAAATCGTTGTTCAATAATTATTCGTGGATGACTTTCAGCAATGGGGAATTCCTTCCATATTCTGCCTCTTCCCGAAGTACCCAGGAAAAGCTTCATTAGACAGCGAAACTCTGCATGCGTAGAATCAACCGAAAAGTCATTGATTATGTCGACTCGAAGAACTTCGAACGGAGATGGTCCAGTTTGATGTTCTTTGTGTTTCCTGTAACGGGAACCATCATCATTCTTAGGTCTTCCACCATTATCTGGAAATATTAGACGACTATTGGCGCTCAAGCCGCGTTGTTTATATCCAAAGCAGCTAAAGAATTCGCCGTGAAGTTTTGAATTTCAGTCAGTGATTTTGCGAGGGCCTCCGCAATAACCCTGTGGAGCACTGTTTTGTTGGGTTGGCCTTTCAAACTCAAACGAATTCCCTGGTTAGAAAAACTTCCAATTCGGAAATGATATCTTCCAGAGAGGTATGCGTGCATAACTGCTGTGATTAACCACGGTATAATCCTACCAAGAACACCGGTGATTCAGGCATGAATGTACTGCTTAAAATGGGTTACATTTGATGAGAAAATCCGCTTAAAGGCGATAGGTCATCGAATTGCAGTTACTGTTGTATTAAAGCACAGTCCACTGCTGTAACATACTTCACGGCTCTCTGTGCCTGCAATCCTTGAGTCCAAGGTGTATACACCTGCTACCACGGACTTTCTCTGTTGGTGTTACTCCAGGTGTTCCAAGTAGTGTCCTCGGGTCATTACGTCGTACTGAAAAGTCTGCACGGGATGTCTGTGACTGCAGTCTAGGTGTTGTCAAGTGTTCTACAGAAAACGTACATTTAACAGCTTGTAGACTTACCAATGGCTTTTGAGCCCCAGTAGGTACCTTCCGTGGGATTACGGTCTTCAAATATCTGCCTACAAGGATCCTTCATGTTTTTCATTTGTTGCTCCGGTAAAATCCAATTCGGTTAGACTATTCGCAGCTCATCAATAAAGTCAACTGAATAAAATAAATTTCTAGATGAAAAGCAAAGTATTATACAAAGAAGCAAATATAACAACTCGAGTCATGTGGAAAATATGAGAGTAAGGCCCTGTTTCACCGGTTTGGGTGCCGTATATGAGTGCCATCTGCGAGCACAGTCATAACCCTGCGACTCAAAGGATTTTGCGGCAATTTATTTTGAATACACGAATATATTTTTTTCTAGTGAAAACCATGGAACAAAGATGATAAGTCATCGCTGTTTTCACTGGCGGTACATTTAAATGTCGTTTGGAGAAAAAATGGCCATTGCAGATGGGTACATATGGAAAAAGAGAAATTTACGGCTGGCGGAAGAATTCACTGAAGTGGTCCACAGAGAAAAACACCAAGAAAAATGATACCTTTTCTAATATAAAGTAAATTGGAAGACTGCGCCAAGTCAGATACGTCGAGGGTACTGTATTTCAAGAATTATTGAGCGTCCTCTAAGAGGACAGTCACGGGACGGCCGAGTGCCCCACGGTGCTGATTAGGAAGGGAAGGATCGAAGGAATCAGGTAAGAGTGCATCTAACAATTTGATTAGTGCATGTGTGACACACGGTGACGGTCGAAAGGGAGTGAAGCTTTGGTAAATGGACGTACATTAGGCAGCAAGAAGATGGCCGTGAAAATGGCTGGAGAACGCAGAGCGGATGGAAGTACAGAGTGGTCAGAGTAGTGTAAAAGACCAGCGGAGAGTGGTAACTTGGAGGTTAAACAAAGTGTGGTGCATAAATGCAGCGGTTGTTACAGTTTATAACATATGACGGAAATAAGGAAGTGGAGGATCAGAAAGATCAGGTATTGGTAGATCATATGGTTTGAAGCTGTGCGTAGAGGTAACGACGTAGCGATGGCCTTACATTAGGTGGGAGGCGGAGAAGCAGCACAGCCTGAAAAACACACTGAAGATGCCTGTGGCGAGCAATATGTGAAACGCATCGGAGTACTGACCGAAGAGTAACAGGCAGGGGATGACCAATCGGATCGTTTTTCATCAAGTGAAACAGGACGAAGACCGAGAAAAAAATGAAAAGATGTACGCAGACAGGTGGGCCTGCGATGGAACAAAAGGCACGAGAAATATGTGTGCGCCGTAGTTGCGAGAATGGAATAAGAGAGCTACGTGCCTGCAGGCGATTGCACAAATGGACTGAGCTGGAAGTTGCTATTCGGGGCGCTGTCCAAGAGCAAGATCCACGGAAGAATTGCGGAGTCAAACACGGGAAATATGGTGGTAGTCAAAAGGCAATAGATTAGGTCGTAAAAATGCAAATGTTGGAAGGCCGAGCTCTTAAATGGTGATTGGTCATGATAACGGATGTGCCTTGTGCGTAATGGTGAGAGGTATAAGATAGAAGGACGAAAAAGAACGTAGCAAAATGGTAGCTAGTGAGGTATGCGACCAATGAGCTTCAGGAGTGTAGGAAAGTACCAAGTGAATAGGGGTTAGGAGCCGGCAGGGGCGACGTGAGTGGAAAGGGAAATATCGCGGGCTTGGGCACAGTTGAATGGATAGGGCGACAGTAACATCATGGGGTGGGGGTTACCATGGTGAGAAACGATGGGAGCAAGGAGAGAATGTGCAGGTGTACATACAGAGGTAGAACGACACGAAAGGGAAGTGATAAGAATGCTGACAAGAATGATAGATGAGCGAACAGTGGCTGAAGGAGAATGGTAGGAGCATGCGATCCGCAACCGACAGTGACGGGTTCGGTAGGGCGAGGAGAGTTAAAGCGTGCGATCCGCAACCGGTGCTAATGGGTGGGGCTGACAGTGCGCTAGACACCCAGCCTGAGGAACACTTCGTGAAGTGAACGCGGGAGGTGTGATCCGCCAGCTTGATTGCACTGATGCATCAGTATAATGCTCCAGGTGTTTGGCCAACATTGAGGTTCACTGGTGAATGAAATGAATTTGAGAAGAGCAGTTTGGTTATGCCCTAGGAGAGGATCAACGGCCAACGGAAAAGGAACAAAAGAGAAGCACGGGACCTTGAGAATAAATGAGGCCATCGAACTTGAAACCCAAAAAGGTAGAAGGTAAGTAAGAGCTTTAAGATTCAGTAGCTAGTTTGGGGCTTAACCTGAAGTGATCATTTTGTGGAGGAGAAAATTAAAATCTGCATGAAATTGCGAAAGAGACTAAGCTGGGGGATAGGAAGGGGGTAGAATAGGTGACTTCGTAACTGAAAGTTGATTTCAGGTAATGAGCCACGTCGAGTGAGAGAAATGAAGCTGAACTTTTCGGTCCAAAATCGCAAAGAGCGCAATGGAAATATATGTGGTTGGACCTGATATCAAAAAAGGCGGCTCACGGTAAAGATATTGAGGAGCTCTAGGTAACTTTACCAGCTTTCGCTATCATTACTGGCAGTTAAGTGTATATATACTATATATAGTGGACCAATGTGAGTTGCAGATGTAGTTAACGTTCCTTCTTTGGGGTTGATTTCTGGGCCACAGACTTCATATAACTAAATAACCGGTTCAGATCATGGATCAGATGAGGCATATTAACTGTGTGTGAGAAGTATCACGGCGTCCTTCCTAAAAATTTGAACTCATCTGGAAGGACTTATCTCCAGGTGAAATTGATAGGATTGAATATGTCAGTAAGGCAAAACGATTATTGAACTCAGTCATGTTTTGAATGGGTCTATAGTGAAGTCTTAGGAAAAAAGGTCAAACAGAGCATTCATAAGTCAAAATTGGTCAGCACTGAGAAGAAGAAAAGATCAGATGCTCTTAGAGAGCTAGTTAACTCAAGAAAGCCGAATTATGGCTTGAAATTCCAGGTCTTTCTCGTAAATTTGACCTTCGGTCGTGTGAAGGTTGAACAGGGGCAAAATAGTTGGAACAGAAAGGAATTTACCTATAGCTTACACGAATGCAAACTTTGACTGAGAAGATCTGGTGCGCAGGAGGGAGTTTATTCAGGATTCTGGAGTACGTAAGGAGGAAGGACTAAGGACGGGGGCAGTCCTTGCAGAGGGTGTGGTAATGGTATACTATCTACTACGGAGAAAATATCCAGTATCTGGAAAAGAGCAAAACTAGTTGGAGGAATAAGATTGCTTAGTAAGTAGTTTATACAGGAATGGCAGGTTGGGCCAGATGCAACAAAGCCTTGATGGTTGGATTTTGTGGGCTAAACATCTTTCCCCGTAACTTAAGTTAAACTACCAACCAATAAGCCGCCTTGTGAATCTTCTCTGAATACATTCAAGAACAATTCTTCTGAATTTCACGTATTAGAGAAGAAATGGAACAATAGTCGAGAAGGGGCCTGGTGTGTACTTTATGTATATAAAGAATGCTCTTCCTAAGCTAAACGGATTTGAACAAAAAACCGGGACAAATTCTACCCTTCACCTTTCTGAAGACGACATGTTTGGAGAAGTTAAGAGGGCTGGAATAACCTAAGCCAATGTCTCCAACTAAGGACTGGCTGTCTGTGGGTGAACCGCCGATTCAGAAGGGACCTGGAGGAGCTAGGCATTTGTTACCACTAAATATACACTTATCGGAGGGGAATATCATTTCCCAGGTTGAACACCATTCATCAAGAGCGACTAAGTCAGCGGACAGAGAAGAGGGCCTAAAACACTGCTCTGCATAACACGGCCAGTAACAAGCCTATGGCTAGAGGTGTGCCCGTCAATCAAAATAGCCTGTGACTGAGGAGGTAATTTAGATGAGAACCGAGAAACTAGTGGACTGATAAAGCCAAATGATCGTAGCTTCGCTAAGATACGGGGGTGAGGTAAACGATCGAATGCTTTATACAAGTTTAGATAAAGAATAAAAAACTCCCCACCTTCAGCTGAGTCAGTGAGGAGATTCACAAAATCGTACTGACAAGTCAAGCGAGACCGTGAGCGGAGGAATCCATGTTGATTGCTATTATTAAGGTTAAGGCCTAATAGACATTAAACAGTGTGATCTTTCATTTTTTCCTCATCGTTCTGGATAAAATGGGGTTGTAGTTTGTAGGGCAATGATGGGATGTATCATGTATAGATTTTTCCTATGATTAGAAAAGATTACCGAGCTCCTCTGATTACCGGGTACGATGCCAGCATTACGTGAATGGGGGAAGAGGTTAAGCAGCATGAGGGGGCGATCCTGTCAGCCACTGACACGAGCAACTGTCTGTTGGCCATCAAGGCCTAATAGTAAGAAGAATTCTCTTCTGGATAATAGTTTAGCAATACTCCTGGGGTCAAAAGTTGTGGTAGAAAAGTCAGGGTCAGCAAAGAGGAAAGGTTTGGGGGGCACCGACAGTAGCCGGAGCCATGGCTGAAGCAAAGAAATCATTGGAGGCTTCGGCTATTAGAGGTGGGAGGCTATAGATGAGCCTTTATTCAGAATCAGATGTTGGAAGTCAGCCTTGTTATCAGCGTTTCTAGATTTATGCAACATAGGAAGAAGTTGCGATTTACTTGGAAGACTCAATGCCCGAGCTACTTGTCCATCAGGGCGAGTATTATATTGTCGCCGACTAAGTGCATGGCGGCGGTTTGAACGAAAGAAAATTGGAAATTCTTCGGAACTGAGTAGTTGCTTGAGAATTTTATGATACTCTTTGTGAGGTGGTGAGACAGGCATAATTTTCTTAGATACGGCTTGGGAATTATAAGATAATTTGTTCGGACGGTCGGAAAAGAAGGAGCGGAAAATACCAGCAGTAATCTGCGGGTCATGTGTGAGAAAATACTTTTGGCGAATAACCATGACTGGCAAGGTTCCGTTTTAGCACAAGAATGTATTGTTGGAGGTGTATGTAGGATTGGGTGGGCCACTAAAGGGCAGATGGCAGATAACTGTTTTATGCCGGGGAAGTTTTGTGTTGCTGAAACGTCGACGCTCTAAGTAAGTATTGTATCTAGTACGTTCCCGTTTCCGGTAAATTCGACTACATGTTGCTTCCAGTCACCAAGATGAGTACTAGTAATTGGGTTCATAAGGTGGGAAGGAGCGGAAAGGGTAGGTCCACAAATCTGACGGACAATAAAGTCATCCGCAATAAGCCTGGCTTTGGAGGGGAGGAAAAAGCCGTATTTGAAGGACCTAATAGGAAGTGGGAACAAGGAACAAGGGGATAAACGCAGCAGTTTAAAGAACAGTGCTTTGGGGCTGATAGTTAACCAGAGGGGATTAAGGATGGAATTCAGCGCAGTATGTAAAACAGGGGTCGTAGTGTGAACTTCCTCGACGTAGGCTAGGCACCCACTATCACACCAGTTTAGCCCGTTACTCCTTAGCAGATTGTACCTTTCCAAAGATATGCAATCATTAGGAGAACTCTCAGACAGCCAGGATTCCGTCATCAAGATAAAGTCTTAATTACGTGTGAGGTCAAGTTTTTTAGGTACAGGAGTTTACCGAGAATAGAACGAGAGTTGAATGGGGTTGCAGATAAGCCATTTGTGGGAGGTGGTGCTGGCAATGAAAGTTGGAAAAAGACAAGCCATCGCAACTAAGAGGAGTGAAGATCGGGGTCAGAGAGGAATATGTGGGTATTCGTTTGATCTTGCATTTCAGCATGCTTCGGGGTTATCCGAAATAAACTATTATTAATATTATTATTGAGACTAGTGGAGGTTCAGATAGGGTGGCTTCCAGCGGGGCTGAGGTACATGATACTCCAAAAGGGACTGCTGACTGGTAGAACAATTGGGCATCAACCAATGGGGAAATGTCGAAATAAAGGGAAAAACCTGCGGGATTTGGCGGGTCGATCGCAGGCCGGGGTGATTGGAGCATTTGAGAGATACCTGCCAGTTGAAAACGAGCATCGTCTTAACGGGGATGCAAAGGGCGGGGTTGAAATTGTACTAGGAATAGGGGAACGGGGTTTGACTTAACTGAGCTTTGTGGGCGGGGCAGGGCAAGTTGGGCGGGGCAGGGCAAGTTGGGCGGAACATAAAATAACGGTACTAGTAGAGGTATTTTTTAGGGGGGTTGGGTGCGACTTGAGGCAGAGAGACTGCGTGTGTAGGCGTTAGTGTAGTATTGGCAGGCGGCAAATGCTGTGAGTTCGCTGGGACCCCCGGTGCATAGGGAATAGCTATACGTTCCGAGGTCGAAACCGAATATGGTGACCTAAGGCGAGCTGACTAGAAGGGAGATAGTTGGATGAAGGAGGGGTTGTGAGAAAGGTGGGAGGACTGGTAGACCTAATCCTCTGGACGGCGAGTAGTTTATCATCCGAGAGAACGGACAGCGAGTTAGATTTGGGGGTGTACACAGCAGGCGATAAAGTGAGAGAGAGCCAGGCAATAATCAACATCTTCTACTGGGTGGCAGTAAGAGGGGAAACCGACATGTCTAGATCTACAGTGATGGGATCCGGTTTCAGAGTCCAGGGCGGGAACGGATGAGGGGGCCGCGGGTGGTTGTGAAGAAGTGGAGGATGCGTGTGATGATAAGACGGCGAGGACGTAAAAAGAGGTGGGGTGATCAGCTCTCTGTGTCGAAGGCTCAAGACCATCGGGCGTCATCCTTGTGGGGAAAGTCGAGAGAGATCTAGCGTCTTCCCCTTGAAGAGGGATTTCATCTCTGGGATTTTCATATTTTTACAGGGGAAATTAGAAGCTATAGTGTTACTGCTTTTATTGAACTCCTTGGAGGATAGGTCATTTACAGATTGCATAAAGGTTGGACCTTTGAAGCGCTGAACGCGCTCATGCAGTCTTGATATTTGAAAAGGAAGGTGGGCTATACCACAAGAGTTCAGCGACGTATGCTTGACCTGCTCCAGGAGTATTCTGTCTGGGACATTTAACACGACTGCCTTACGGAAGTTTCTCACTCTAGTGAAAACTCGGACGCAATAAAGTCAGCAAAGCTGCCAGCCGCTATCAGATTGTTTGAGGTAGACTGTTCGATGCTTTCAGTGACGCCTGGTAGGAGGGGGCGAGTTTAGATACACTGTCTTTCAACTTCAGAAGAAGAACTTTATATTTAAAATGCCTTTCCAAGCACCACTGGCCAAAGTTTGTCCAAATGGGCTAGGTAAGTGCGAACTTTGAGCTGGCTTATTACAAAGTTGGGCAACTTTATTGAGACGCTTTCGGCAGCTCCACTAGTGTCCCATTGAGCTGGGGTTGGGCGTGTCAAATGTTCTAAATAAATCACGAAAAACGTTGCCCTCCTTTCCATCGATCGCACAAATTTTGTTTCAGTGCTTACTTGGCTATTACAATATTTTCCCACCTTTTCAGTTTAACCTCTAAACTACCCATATATATAAGCAAAATGGCCCTTTGTACAAAAATGGAAATAGATTTGTTGAATAAAAAGCCGTCAAAGTATACGTAAAATTCCGCCATTTTTTGTTGGTTCTTCTTGTGTTCAAGAAAATCTTTCTGGTTCTTTTTGGTGTTCACGGGATCTTTAAGGCGAAGTTTGGAAAATTGACGCATCAATTGTCCGAAACACATCGGATAAATTAATCCTATAATTTAACACCTGAACACTTGACTTGATGAAAGAGCTTCTTGGTGTCAATCTTATATATACCCAATCAGCACAGGGGTGCACATTCTGGTCCCAAAATGGTCCAGCGTGGAAAGATTTCGGTAATTAGCTCGAGAAGAGTTTTGCCATACCATAAGATTTGGAGTGGTCCAAGACATGGAAAAACAACTTCATCTCATTGAAAAACGCTATGGTCTACCAGCCCGGTCAGCACAACGAAAGAGCATTTAATCCCAAAATAGTTCCTCGGGTACTATTTTGGGACAATTTCATGATGTGTTATAAGTTTAAGAATTTCATCTGGTGCCTCAAGCACTTTTCGTGACATGGAGGTAGGCCTTGACTTCTTTGTAAAATGCTACGTTTTACGGGGTTGTTGTGCACTAGAATATACTTGGATCTTTCCAGGTTATTCTCGGGGGTGTTCACAGATAATATTGTTTCCCCCAACAGAAATAATGGTCCACCAAATACTACCTCAAGATGAACTTATGTGGTTGAGCTTACCGAAATTTCAAAGTAAAGCACGTAGGCCACTGCATTCTCCGTATGTCCCAAAAATTTCCCCGGGGTGTTTCAAATGGCACTAGGTTGGAACTAATTTAAGACTATTTTTGGACTAATTTGGGACTACTTAGCTGACTGGGTATATAAATACATATTTATATAATTAAATTTATTCATATTCGTATATACATAAACATGTACCTTGCCGGTTTTTTCATGTTGACAAAAGGCGCATTCGGATCTGCATATTCCGTTTGTCAGCGTGAAAACATCGGTGTTTGTGTATTACATGCCCTTCACACCTTTCAATGAAATACGTAATTGAAATAGATAAAACGCATACTTTACACGCAAAGTTATGCACGTGATGTTTTTCAACGTTATAAGAAGCAGACTTTGCTTATTATAGAAAAACCACATGACCACTTCGTGAACTGATATGCCGATTGGTGGGTGACATTTTGCGTCATGACTTCAAAATGAAGAAATGGTTAAGAACAAACCCTGGAAGAATGCAAATAAACGTAAGAAAGACTTACCGAATTAGCCATCTGTCTTTGCCTTGATCCCGGGCGTTGGTAATGCAGCTCCTAGAGTGTCTTTCTATGACGGACCTTGGTTCACCTGCAAACCGCTACGTCCCAAGCACGGCGTCTGTCGTTCAGTGTTAAGATTGATTGCATCGATTTACTTATTACGGCCTCTATCAACTTATAATGGTAAGCCGGCCTCCGTTGTAGGCTCCCTATCCAACAGAATGTCATAGCGACCCCTTCACCGTTGCTTGCAGTCAGCAAACTCCACACAGTTTAACACAAATCTGTACAGGCAAACAGCTCGAGCTCGGCAAAGTGAAAGTTCAAGTTACAAATGTGAACGGTTCCCATGCTAGCATGTGTGTTTGGTGACGTGAGAATATCGTTCAGTGTGTCATAGTCCCTCAACGTCTCTGGCCACCGCGCCTTGGGTGGAATGGCTGGTGTATGAGAGGCACCTAGACCAGCTGATCAGAAACGGCTGTTCTCTCCGTAGTCAAGCCCACTGGGTCACAGAAGTCAACCAGCGTTGTTTTTAGGCTGCGGGAGGTTGAATGAGCCTACTTTTTCAGTAACCGGACTATGAGATAATGGGGTATTATTGGAAGACTTCTTTGCTAGGCTTGGCATTTTGAAGTACCAAGGGGACGCTGTGAGTGAAACAGAACGGTAAAGACGAGCTGAATCCGGGTTGGAATTTACTGCTGAGAAAAATTTCATGTATTTCTCTGGGTCACTGCAATGCCTAAAGATGTTGTCCTGAATATTGTTTAAGATAGCTGACTGAAGACTGTTTCAGCAACAGCAGGAAAAAAGACCTGGTTTAGCGAGTTTGTTGTAGGATGTGTACTACCGGTCCAGCCAGGGGACGTGGCTCCATAAATTGTGTCAGCAAGAAAAGTCCAAATAGCGAGCCGGTTGCAGTCTCTGTTTGAAAAATAGTTTCATGACATTGGAGGCTACGGACTACCACTGTCTCAAGAGGACCATCCCTCTCTGCAGTTGATACGGCGAGGAACCAGAGGCCCTAAATGCCAGTTCAAGTCCCCCCCCCCTTTGAGTACGCAGACCAACCCGCTGGTTGACAGCAGAACTTGCGCCCTAAAAGGACTACTGCAGTTGAAAGGGCGCTTCGGCTGGGGTCAGGATCTCTGGAACTTGTACGCAGAAGTGATGATGCGAAACAAAGCTCTGAGCTGAGTGGAAAGGTGTCTGCTTCCACCGACGGCCGAGAGGGGCTATGGTTTTTGGCTCATCACCCGGTTCTCTACCCCGGAAAACCCGAAAAACTGGGAGTGGTTTTCGATTGTGCACCCATGTTCCGAGGCATGGCTTTAAAAGATGGTTTACTAGAGGGGCCCGAACGGACCACATCGTTTGCTGAGGCAATGTGCCATTTCAAGTTAGACAGAGTGGCTTCGTCGGCCGACATCAGAGAAATGTTTCTTCTAGTGAAAACGCCAGTAGGGGAAAGAGGTCCGTTGCGATTCTTACTATGGAACGAGAACGACTTGAACAAATCGGTGATAAGTTACAGAATGACGGTTCATCCTTTAGGAGCAACGTCACCACCATTTTGTGCAAACTACCCCCTGCAAGAAATCGCGAACAAGCACGGAGCTCTGATTCACCGGTCAATAGTGAACGGCGTCACCAGAAACTTCTACGTCGGCGACTATCTTGGGTCATTTATTGACGTTGATTCGACCATAACAGAATTTAGGTGCCTAATGGAACTGCCAGAGAAGAGCGGCTTTCATCCCACGAAGTGGACATCGAAGGCCCCGGAGGTGCTTAAAAACTCTCGGCACCTAGAGACAGCCAAACAGTTTTTGACATTTGGACGGGCCACTACCCTCAACTGAGCGCCTTCTAAAAATAAAATTGGAAGGGGAAACGGACGACTTCGTTTTCGAGCTGAAAGTCCCCAACAAGCCAGTTACTCTCAGAGGCACACCGTCAGCCAACTCTAGACCGTTCGAGCTATTCGGTTTTATTTGTCCCCGTTTGCTGCTCGGAAAGACCTTACTGCAGAGGCTCTGTCGAAATAGAGTCGACCGGGAACAGCCACCTGAAAAAGAAGAGTTCCTGGTCACCTAAAGGAAACTATGTGCTCACAGATCCGCAGATGTTTTCCCTCTGGTCATACAACACAGACGGGAGAGTTGCACTCCCTTTCAGATGCGCCGAAATTCGGGTACGGGGCCGTGGTATATGGACGATGGTGCTTGGGAAATGGAAAGTACGCCACGAGGATTCTGTTCGCCAAAGCTCGCTTTGCCCCACAGAAGTAGGTATTGATCCCGCGCCTCGAACTCAGCACAGCTGTGTTAGTTGTAATGGCAGTACAAGCAATAAAAAGGGGCTTGGGCTTCCGTAACTAGTCAGCTAGGTTTTGGAAGGACTCCGCAAAGGTGCTATACTGCAACAACAACGTCAGGATTTCTTTTAATAATTTCATCGGCAATCGACCCACGATCATGCACGACGGAACTACTGTGAACCAGTGGAAGTATGGTTAGTCCGCTGACAACCCAGCCAAATTGTGTTCCCGAGGTTTGATCGTTTTCGGCTGCTAAACGCGTGGACGAGAGGGCCAAAGTTCCTGCACATGCATGATCGGGACCGGCCCATTTGCGAACTGAGGCTACCTCCTGATTCGAGAATAAGGATCAAGGGCACGGTGATGGCGGAAGCCGTCGCCAAACCAACAGCTACCTTTCCGCAGTTAGTCAGGTTTTTCCCAGTGGATAAAGACGCCTAGAACACTGGTATAGTTGATCAGACTAAAGAGGTATTTTTTGATCACTGAACGGGTCCGTCCACTCAGCCGCGTTCCTGTGGATTCAAAAAATCTTGACAAACTACGATTTGCAGTGTAAAGTCCGTTCAGGATGGTACAACTCGAGGCTTTACTCAAGAGTTCCGGAACTTCTCGAGGACAGAACCGAGCGACGAAAGGATATCACTTCCAAAGAAAAACTTGAAACCTCTTAGTCTAAACTTTTCGACGGACTGCTAAGGGTAGGTGGTAACCTGACAAGCTCTCACCTGAGTTTTCGAGCGAAGCATCCCATATTATTACGTGCTCGGCAACCCGTTATATTCTAGATGATTCAACACGCATGCCGTGGAAGGACACGCGTGGAAGGCTGCTTGACGGGCATCATCCGGAAGTGGTTTGGGATACTAAGAGGAAGGGCAACTGGGAAACCTGTAAACTGACGTTGTGTACAATATAGGAGAAGCACGGCTGTCACGGGCGCGAAACCTATGGCTTAGCTGCAGCAGTGTAGAGCGACCCAGGGTCGTGGTCCTTTAACCACATCGGATCTGATTATTTCGGACCCTTGTAGGTCAGGTTCGGGAAACGGATGAAAGGGAGATACGGAAGCGTCATGACCTGCATGAAGTTCCGGGCGGTACATTTGGAAGTTGCGCATTCGTTGACACCAATTCTTTCCCCCGGGCCCCATAACGTTTTATCAACATGAGAGGCATATCATGAGAGATCTATCCTTGGTCGAATTTCGCGGGCTCCCAACGAGAGTTGCAGCGTTGGCACCAAGAAGTAAACCTAGACTGACTTCAGAACCAAGCTGTGGCCTGCGGCAGCCGATGGCAAGTCAACCCCTCGCAGGCCAGTCACCGCGGTGGAGCATGGGAACGCCCGATCGGGTCCGTCAGGAGGATACTGCAGTCGGTAATGGGACAAAAACTGCCGAGAGATAGAAGGCTTGGCACTCTGATGAACGAGGTTGAGAGGACCTTAAACAATAGCCCCCTAGTTCAGTTCCTGTCATTGACCCTGTTTTAGCAGTTAGCCGAAGACAAAAAGACGGAATTCAGCAACCTAAGGATTTGTCTAAAAATGTGGCACACTGTTGTTGATGTAAAAATACAAATATAATTGCATTACGAATCAGTTCTGTTGGATTGTTGCACCGTCTCTCAGAATGGCGGTCTTTCCACCCCCTTCCGGTTCTTCCTTTGCTTGTGCAAAGCTGATACGACCAATTGAAACGAAGAGGAAATCTATTACCTCAATTCGCAATACTAGTACGACATTCCCGAAGTTTCTAACAAACCATCCATCTGCCACTTTCTCCCGAACGATGTGCGGACCTTAAGATCAAGCTCTGGAACTCAAAGGCCGGCGGGCCCCCTGTTAGTTACCTATATGGGTGGAAACAGGCGAATTATATGGCTAGGGATTTTGAAATCCATGGCTGCGAGAATACTTTCCGATCCCGTGAACCTAACAGAAATGGCTCACCAAAGAGAGACCATTCAAAGTTGGCGATGTGGTGATGGCCTCCGACGAGCATGCTCATTTTAGCAAGTGGCGCTTGAGCTTTGTCATGGAAGCCATAGGCAGCTCTGTCGAACTGATAAGAGCGGCAAAGGTGAGGACAGCCAGGGGAAAGTTGATTCGCGACGTACGCAGCATCAGTCTCCTGAGGGGGGGGGGTGAAGACAAACCTGTAGACGCCGTCGAGTCAGTAGCCCGAAAACACTCAGCTAAAAGTTTCCGTCTAAGTGACAACCCCAAGCAAAATTATCATAGCACCCACTTGTAAAACAACAATCCCCCGTGCTCGAGCTCAGACTTCTGCACTGGTTGGCGGACACCTTATGAGTGAGTGGAACGTTAATCACGGAATCCCATGAGATCTTTATGATCCCTCGAGTACTCAGCCATCAAGAGCCACCCACGGGACAATTCCACGAATCGTGATTGCCGTTCTCAATGTACACGCTCACTCGTACTTGGACCCACACATGTGTATATATATACAGGCATGCAAAGCGGTTTTGCCATGTACTTCCACAAGACCGGACCTGCCTCACATGCTGCCTCATGCTGCTTCCTCGTTCAGTTGTGGCTTGATGCCTCAAGACAACCGCGTAGCCCCTCGAAACACGGGTTTTACTCCCAGGAGAGACAGCAGCGGATTGACGAACTTGTTGTGCTTGGGTTGGGGCAAGAGGCGTAACATTCGCCCCGAGAGCCGTAATTGGCCCATCGTAAGGTATCTAGCCCTGTTTTGTTATTGACATTGCAGGAAACGCTTTTGTACGTAGCGCTGGTAGTGATTTCCTCGCGTATCCAAATATACCCCCTCCTGCACTCTCCTGCACGCGCATGGAACTCAGTTTCGCCACGCACCACCATCGGGACACAACATTGTTTTACCATTCCTCGTTTCTTTGTTCACCTCGATGAGGAAGATTATGTATGTGGCCACTGCTGTGGTTTCGTCGCACACGCATATCCGCACACTCCCAAAAGTATTCACTCGTGCCTGCTATCTCGAGGACAGCACGTGGTTTCGAACCTAAATGTCTCCCCTGGTGCCTGCTGTCGAGCAGCAGCTCTCTCAGACAATGCAGAGGAACACCTCGTCGCCCTGGTCACCGGAGCACTTGCAATAATGCGTAGGTGAGCAGATCACGGGCGTCATCAGTAGTAGGTACGCGCACTGGCAGCAGGTCCTAGGTGGGTACGGGGAATCAGTACCTTTATTCCAAAATTTTAACCCTGTTAGGATCTGGAGGATTTTGGCGGGTTGTGTCACGATCGGCTGTAGAATGCTCTTCGAAGACACTTTACCTTCGTGATTTGGTGAGACTGCCCCCTTGCAAAACTATTTGCATGCTTCGTACTACTTATGTTTCTATGAGTCAACCTTTGCTCATTAGCTTCCAGTGAGCCGCTTTGTCATACCCCACTTTGGAGCTGCGTGAAGCATGTGGTTTTCTAGCGCATTCCGTGGACTTGGTTCACTTGTTTTGAGTCTGTTTGATCGCGCATCTTGGGCGAGTATACTTTTCATTTTATGGCTCGTTCATTATTCCAGTATCGCAGAATTTGAGGATTAATCGCGTTTTGGCCTCAGCAGTCGTGCGAACTGGGCCACGTATTGTTATAAGCATCCTATAGTGTCAGCACCAGCGGATAGGAGGCCATAAAGAATACGGCTCAGAATGACCCGAGAAGCTGCCATAAGGGTCCAAAAGCTTTGCAGACTGTCTTGTGGGATCCCTCTGGCTAGAAATGCTAAACAGCTTCCCCAAACCTACTACTGCTGTGCCCAGTCAAAGTCCTCCGGGAGAGTTGTTGTGGGTTCCACTGAGGGCCGCGATGGCGACAGCGCGCTCGACAGAAGAGCTAAAGCTGCTGTACTGTGAGAGCACTTTGATATAGTTCAACAGCGAGACAATGGGCTAAACCCGGCATACGAACCTCTCCCCCCCCCACCCCCTTCCTAAAGATCACAGGTAATGCTGTCTATCCTTGTTTTTGCTGTCGAAGTGAAAAAAGCTTTGAGAGGTCTTAACTTACACAAGTCAGCCGGCCCAGATGGCACCCATGCTGCTGTTTCAAGCCCCATTGCCAAGGAAATAGTGGCCCCTTGCCCGGTGGTACTCTGGATGGTTAGACAGTGCTAGCCATCTAGGGACTGAGTGATGGCCGAAGTCGTCCCACTACACAAATGAGATTTGAAGGGGGAGGTTAGAGACCATCAACCGGTCAGCCTGCTACCTGTGCCGTTAAAATTAAAGAAGGGACTGATTAGGAACTGTACGGCCAGTCACCTGATTGAAAATGGGATAATTTCTAGCGGACCGCGCGGGATTCGCAAAAGCAGATCGGGCTTGCCTGACACTCTGTCCTCCTGGACGATGTAAGCGCCCGGTCAGACAGCAGTGAACGGGTCAAGATCTGCTACTTGAACTTCCGAAAGGCCCTTGAAGCCGTTAAATACCGGCTCCTGTTGCGCAAAATGGAAGCTTTGGGTATCGTACCTCGGGTACTGGAATGGACTCGGGCAAGTCTCACAAACCGAAAGTATTACATGTGGGCGGACGGGAGCAAGTCCAAGAAGGCTGCGGTCACCAGTGGGGCCCCACAGGAGTCCCTCCTGATTCCTCTTCCGTTTTTGCTCTACATCCAAGACTTTTCTGGGGGCATACAAATTCGTGCTACCTGCTTCGCTGGCGACCGAAAACTGGTGAGTGAATCCCTAAAGGTATCACTTAAGGAGGACATTATTAAGGTCCACACCCGGATCACTCAGTTGCAAATGCCGCTCTAAGTAGGGAAGGTTAGTCGTCTCACCCACTAAATTGGCGGAAGATCAATGCGCCTAGACCCACAAAAACTCACAACCAACTGAAAGGGTTACAATCATAACTGCCTTTGGAATCCTGATGACCTATTTCCGCCAGCCATCTACACCTTGTCTGGCCGCTGACGATAATGGTAAACGGGCGCTCCACAAAATATTGCCCACCCTAGCCTCAAGGGAACATTCTGTACGGTTGTTCTTCTACGCAGCACAAGTTAGGCCACACCTGGACTATTGTGTCTAAGCCCGAGCCCGGCTTTTTTAAAGTACACTGCTGTTCTCGCGAGAGTTCAGCAGTACTCCACTAGAATGTCACTGCGAAGCGGGAAGAAACATACACAGAGAGGTCAATGGCGCAAAAATCCCCCTCTGTGGAATGCAGACTGCTCAAACGGGAATTAAAGGAAGCCTTCAGACAAAATGATTGGCCATTCAACCCGACTGAGCCGCTTTTAGTATCGGCACTGGACTCCATAGTCAAACCGACAGCATTAAATACCTTAAGGGGAAGTTTCACCGTGAGCCGCGCCTTCATTCCACGCATTGCCCTGCAGGCTTGGGCGGTGTCTGCTGTGTCGGTGGCAGGTTTTAGGGCAAAGTTGGGCCTAAGCTAGCTTGATATGCACCCTGAGAGCACCCATACCTGAACCATTCGGGTGCAATACTGGATGCAGTGCTTTTTCCTCTTTAGTCACCACCATCTATCAGCATCATCCATATCTCTTTGAGTTTCGTCACCGCTCATTCTCAACTACCCCGTATCTCTTTCTCTTGATTCCCCAGCTTACCATTGGCGACACTTTATCCAAGCACAGCCTGTATTTGTGACGCTTCTGAGGGGAAATAGAGTTGAAAAAGGGCCCAGTCCTTAACAGTAGAACTGCTACATTCTCACGGGGGCGAGCTGAGTCCAAACCCGGTTTCACCTACAGAGTAAACAGAGGAACTGCAAGGCACACACAGAAGTCGCAGCCCGGTGGGATTCATCTCGACACTCAAGGGCTTAAAAACCTGGACTGCTTTATTGGCTCGAGCCTCAAGTCCTGCGACTTCCCTCCCTGTAGAAAGCATTAAGTTAGAGTAGGTGACAAGGACTCTTAACTGGATAACGTCGACGGTGAAGTACAGAAGGGTCCCCCACCAGGCCCGCTATGGTTTCTTCTGTTTGTTAATGACTTGGCCTCAGTCCAACATTTACCAAGCTTCTTTTTAGCAGATAGTGTGGAGTTAGTGGGAGCTCAGGGGAGAGAGGAGCTGAGCGGAGAAGTACTTGCCATTCCTAACTGGGAACATAAGTGGGACTCACCCCCAAATATTGGGAGAAGCCACTTTCTGTCACGGACTGCGACAAGCCCTACAGTTGCACAATACCAAGGCCCATTTATTTTGGGAGCCTTAAACGGGGTCTTGAAAGGTCGGATCAGTATGCAGCGGCTGCAAAAATGCACGCGGTGGACTCTCCAGATAGAGACCGGCTTTTCATGCACATAACCAAAGGTTTTCCTGCTACTGTATGAGCCTTCACTTAGACCTCTTTTAGAAATCTATGCTCGGGCACGGCCATTCTTCTAAAAATGACGACACCTGTTTATAGAAAGAACGGCTTCCTACGAAGCACTTAGCGGAGGGCAAGAATAGAGAGACTTATGAGCAAAGCCTCCAGGACCTCAGACTTTCCTCCATGGAAAGAAAGAGACTACGAGGAGATCTCTCAGAGGCATTTAAGATAAGCGAAGACTTTTCTGGGCTCGGACCGGTGGGTCTATTCCATATGACGAAAGACTCCGGAACAAGAGGTCACGGGATGAAACTGCGGAAGGTCTGACCTAGGTTCATAGCTAGATCACACGTCCTTAGCAGTTGGGTGGTTAATTACTGGTGGAGACTGCCGGAAGTAATAAAAGAACTGGGGACTGTGCAGGCTCTCAGGAAGCCCTAAATTGCGGGTGGAAAAGATTGTTTCTGACAGTGAGTTATGCTGACATCACTAAAAGGGCGGACGTGATTTGTTTAACCATTAAACTTTTCCATTTGCCACATGATGACTTAATGAACGCTCACGAAGTCTAGTGTCCCTTGCAGCTGTTTTGCGATGAGGTTTTACTTTACCCTGTTATTTACAGCGGGGATTCGAGGAAATAAATAGGCGGTGGTTGGTGCCTTGTGTGCATACCACTGAAGGAATTTTGGGCTTTCTACTGGCCGTGGCCATTTTCCGTCCTGCGCAACTGGGCCGAGCTGAACTTGTGAGTTGTCGCGTAGTGTGAATTTTCGGAGTGTTCTGTTCCGTTCTAATTTGTTTGCCCTGGTAGTGAAATAACAATGATTATTTCACAAAACCGCGTACTGCAGTACTTACCGAGGGGTGCGTTTTATTCAGAGATTTTATTACCCCTAATAATTCATTTTTGGCAAAGCGTTTCACTTATTATACTCTTGATAATTATGTTTTCCCATATAATTATCACACCTGCCCAAAGTTTTCGCCTTTCACCGGCAGCATCTTTTCCTGGTCTACACTTTTTGGTCCATCTGACAGCACTACGATCATTTGCAGCGAAAATTCATGTGGGGTTAGTAGTTGCAAACTGTGTGTTGAGGCAGGTATTCAGTGTGACACGTGCAATGAGTGGTACCGCCAGCACTGCTCTGCCGTGACCAAGAAAATCTACGAGCTGCTTAAGTAACATGAATCTTTGAAGTGGATATGTTTCTTGTGTCTCCCTGGCCGAGAATTGTTCACGGATACTATGGGCACCGCCAAATGGGAAAACGGGGCCAGAGCAGGAGGCTTGGTGAAAGAGTTACCATAGGGCCCGGCAACAAACAAACTCATGAGAGCGATAGAGTTTTGATGGGCTTAAACATAGCTGCAAAAAATGAAGGTCATCACAGAGGGAGTTGTTTGGGAGAGCAAGCTTCCTCTCCTGCATAACTGTGGGGAACTGGTGAGTAAAGAAGAGTGGATCAGAGGCAAAGCCAAACAAGGGCAGGCTGTGAATGCCCTAAGGATTGCGGGGCTGTCCACTAGGTTTAAGTTCCATAGAGCGAGGCCTTGGAAGGCAAAGTAACGCTCTAAGGCCGAGACCCTGCTCGTCGTCTCTGCCAGCATACACAGCGGGACCTTTTGCTGGGCCGAGTGTCAAGAGTTGAGCACGCCGCAGGGGGTACATGAGGATCACGCCGGAACCCCCTCCAGTTCTAAGGTGGCTCCAGAGTAGAATCCACCGCATCCAATAAAACTGGAACTCAAGCAACGGGCTTTCATGATGGCGAAAGCTGACGACACACCCATAGGCACATCTAAGCCTAGGGCCGCAACAGTTATCTGTGGCCAAGTTGGACTGCTAATGGTCAGCGTGCCAGCTGAAAAAGCGAGGCGGATAGGGCAGCAGGCAAAACAATTCACAAGGGGGGTGGTATAATGCAGATGGACTCTCAGCCACTGAGTACCATAAAGAGAGAAAGTGTGACCGAAATAGAAACGGAAATGGCGGCGTCGCCAATCCAGGTCAGAAGGAGGGTCACTGGTACGGACGGAAGCCGAGCAACGGACGTCGTACAAACATTCACACCGCTGAGTAGGAGCAGGCCCGTGAGGCCCTCGATGGACAACAGGATGCCAGATAATGAGACAAGGGAAGTCTCAGGCGTTTCCTTTGACAGCTCCACAACTAATTTTCACAGTGTTGCCCTGGAGGTCAAAGAAAATATGGGATGAGTGATTGTTAGCGCAAAAAAGGGTGTCTCCTAGGGAAGTGCGCCCGAAGGAACAAAGGCCAAAAGGGGCAAAATTGAAGGAGATGATCTGAAAGAATGAGCCGCCATATAATACACGAATGCCAGTACCTTAGGAGGTTAATTAGGGGACTTACTTGCTAGAGTGAATGGATCAGTGAATAAAGCTATCACTGGGAAATGGCTGAAAAAGGACAAGAATGCCGTGAAAATTTGTGGCTACCCTGCCTACTGACAAGATAGAATGGACGGTAGGCTGGATGGATGGGTGCTCCGCCTCGTGAGGGCTAATTAAAATCAGCATCACTCAACACACAAAACACTGGATGCTGCTTTCGCCTAGGCCGACGGCCGGTAGGGACAGTCACTGTCTATAGAGCTCTGCTAGCAGATGGGGGAGAAGACTTTGAACTATTCCGGTCGAGGAAGATGGTGCGGAGTAGGTCGCACAGCCCTAACGTTTTCAGAAGCATGAACCTTCCAGAAGTAAATTGAGAAAATGAAAGTGCCTTCAAAAGGAACCATCAGAAAAACACTCGTGATACGGCTGCACAACCAAGCTCTCACATAGGAGGCAAGAGAAGCAAAACGCTTCCGCGGGGGACAACTTTTATCTACACTGGATTTGCTGGTAACCAGGTACCGATCTGATGTCATATCTTCCGTGATAAAGCAGCCATTGTAGAACAGCCATCAAGGAATTCTGCCTGCTATGTTCGCTGTGAGTCGCGGCAAACCAGGACCCAGGTTAGTTCGGAATTAGGCCAGAGTGGATGAGGATTAACCAATGGCAAATGCACAAAGCAAATGCTGGTACCTGGAAGTGCCGGGGTCATCTGTGAGGGATAGGTTGAGGCTAATGCAAACCGGGTAAATAGGTTTAACGGAAGTGCTTGCTTCCTTGAAACGGCAAAGACATAGGAACCGGCGGCTCAGGTGGAAGCCAAGGGTTGCAAGAGCGTTAACTGTTCGTAGAAGGCCATGGGCTCATCACAAACTTCACAGCACCAACTACCCATGGGCATCTCACAAGCAGACCAGAAACAAGGCACAAGCCCTGCAACGAGGAGTAAAGTACTAGTATGAGGAACAGCTCGCCAGAAGTGCGAGGCCCAAAGAAGTTTTTCGCTTATGTGCCGTCCAAGAAGAGGACAAGTGAAAGCGCGCGTAACTTGGAAGTGCCCGACGAAGCCACTGGTCTCGGTAATAAAAACAAAGGGGAAACCTTACTTGCTTTCTTCAAGAGCGTGTCATCAAGGCCAGACTCTTAGCGTAGCGGGATCGGATAAAGGGAGTACGCCAGCGCTCCAGGAGCTTGACGTAAGTGAGGACGAGGTGCTCCATGAACTTAAATCTTTGTTCGGGTGCAAAACAGCGGGGCCGGATACGATCCATCCAGCCATTTTTCGGCCTTTTCCAAACATCCCACCAGGGGCTATTGCCCGGCTGTACGACGCGTCTCAAGAGCAGGGGGAGGTCCCAGATGAATGGCTTAGGGGCAATACATAAGGCAGGATCCAGGCAGAAGACGGAGAATTATAGACCGGTCAGCCCAACATCAGTTTTGTGCAAGTGCTTGTAGCTTAAGATCAGGAAGCGTTGTTGCTTGCCTCTGGTTAACGTTGACCTGCACAACATATGTTTGTTAAAGTGTATCGTGCTCGACTAACCTACTGATGTTCTTAGACAAGGCCAAAAGACAAATAGAAGAAGGTACTACGATGGAGGATTCTTGTTTGGATTTCAGTAAGGCTTTCGACTCCGTGAATTATCGCCTGCCGGACCGTAAAGTGCTAACCTTTGGGATCATCGGGAAAAAGAAGCAATTTTGAAGCACACTCTCTAGGGAACGGCAGCTTCTCCATCAAAATGGCGAATATTACCAGTGGTACCACAGGTTTCGGTATTGGTGCTTTCGCTCTTCCACATGTACATAAATAACCTAGCGGAAGAACTGAGCAACCCGTGTTTCACCTTTGCAGACGATACGAAGATAGTGGGAAGCCGTTTAGCCCCGGATATTATTGTTGTGCTCAGATGGGCAGAAGGGTGGGACTTACCAAGGAATCTAGCCAAAAGCCAAACCCTGACCACCAACATCGACGAAACAAACAATATTCCGCTCCAAAGTGTCGGAGGGAGAAGACCTAGGTGTGATAGTCATACAGGACTTCAAGCCCTCAAGGCAGTGCCAGAGAGCTGCCAATATGGCCAGAGGTGTATTAAGTAGGATATGCGACACTGTCACGTGCAAAATACTCGAAGTGTTCATCCCATTTTACACAGTTTTGGTGTGACCTCTCCTGAAGTATTGTATGGAGACATGAGCTCCCCATTATTGCGGGGATAAGTAGCGCTTAGAGGGGGTACTGCGACCTTCAAATTGAATGATCACCGGTCAGAGGGTAAATCTTACACCGAGCGTCTAGGGAACCTAATGTCTTCTGTTGAGAGTGTTGTAGAGTTCGAGGTGATCTAGTAGGAGCTTTTGAGATCAGAAAGTGCCCGTCAGGTATGGCCATGAGTGATTTGTTCCTTTCGGCAGCTGAATGCTGCACCAGGGGCACAGTTTTAAACTACGAAGGGCATGGTTCAGGCTGGATATACGGGCTACTTTTTTGAAGGTGAGGTTTTACTTATCTGGGGTAGTTTTTCGAAGGGTGCAGTTAGGGACAGCAAGGTATCAACTTCCAGGAAGACTCTAGAATAACACTGGGAAACGGCCTTCCCAGGGCTAGTTGCGTGAATGAGAGGCGAAGTAATGAGCCCTTGGTTTTCTGTAGATGAACTTACATCTGCGAATGTGTAACTGCCTCGCAAATTCTGCCTTTTAGACAAAACACTCCTCGCGCAGTGTTTGGGGCCAAAGGAACTCGCCGATAACACAATGATCTGGAGGCAAGATTGGTCTTGGCCACTTTCGCCCTGCGCGAACCGAAGTGAATTGAACTGAACCGAGGTTGCACGGGTAGCCTAAAGAAGGCCAAGCCCCCGCCAAAAGCTACGCGGACTGGTCCAAACAAGAAACAGCGCCTGAAAGGTCCTTAATCTGCTGTTCTCCCTCCGACAGTAGTCCTCCACCTCCTGAATACTCCATTGGGCATGCTCTGGGGGGCCTCAGGATCTGCCTCCGTATCTTCAATAAGACGCCAGAACGGAAACAGCTGATAGCTCACAGAAAACCTTACATTCTGCCAGCCACAAAAACCTGGCTCACTCCAGATAACCTAGATGGTTAAATCTCTATCACTGGATATGTCTCAATTTGTGAGGACTCCTTAGGAGGCAAAGCCGGTGGGGTGGTCCTGTATCTGAGCAACAGTCCTCCCTCCAGCTTCATTTACCTTATTCTCCAAAGCCTCCTCACCGATTCTTTATGAGTGGGAATTGAAATTTCTCCCTCAGGATTCTTCTTAGTGGGTGTGATTTATTGCCCTCCTTATAGTGGTCTAGACTAATCCCACTCCTCAGAACACCTGCGGGTTCTGAAAGCCAAATGTCACTTCCTCCACCTGTTACTACTGGGAGATTTCAACAACCCGAATGTCCTTTGGAGAGGAAGGCTGCTGGTAGTCCTTTTTGCCAGGCACTAACAAACTGAGAAGCCGAACTTTCCTGATCGCAGCACGTCGGTGAACCAAATATTAGTATTGGGTTATCTTGGCGAGGCCCGAAGCACGCCATGTGCAAGATCATTTTGATACAGGTGATGGAATGGACAGATATAATTCACGAAAATGTGGAAACCCGCATGAAAATGTAGGATTAAAATGGTCCAGAAGGGGGAATAAAGTGGAATGAAATTATGATGTGTATGCACACCACAGAGAATGTATGGAGCTTAAATGAACTCGAGGTCGGATTCAAGTGGACGCCCGGTGAGTTTCAAAGTCAAGGTGAGACGGAGGGTATGACTGGTCCGGTTGGATACACCTGGAGGCCGACTGATATACATGAGAAAGGCCAGAAATCGGTACAAGAAACTGCGGTAGCCAGGGGCGATGGAGAAAAAAAATGAGGTGCACTGCAGTGGATTAGATACCAATGAAGCTTTGGTATTCCGCAGTAGACGGTCGGTGGACAGAGCACAAAACACATCGTAAAACAGGGAGCAAGCCATACAGGAAGTAGAAGGTGGATCGGGTGAAAAAACGATTCAGAGGGATTGCATACGGTAGATGTGAGGCTCAGATGTAGGGGGGATGGATGCATATCGCGACGGTCGGCGGGATGATAGCAAGAGAAATGGCCGGTGAGGAACTGCAAGAAGCAGAGAGCGTGCACATATACATTTATGCGCAAGTATATATGTATATATATATAATAAATATATATATGTAGATATAAGAGGAGCAGGAGAAATAACGTGGGGTCCTAGAAAGAAGTTATCAGTCATTGGGAGGGATGGGTAAGGATAAATCAAACAGTTGTAGAATTAACTTTGGGTTATCGTGATGAGTTACCTTCGTGACGGGTGGACAAGGCGGCCCAACGGAAAGAAAAATGGAATGCAAAGCACAGAAATGATGACGGCTGTGAGTAGCAGTTTACAGAAGAGTGAAGATGAAGGATACGATGGAAGAGAACAGGTAAGAATGGGTCTAAATATTTGATCAATGCAGGTGCTACATGTGGTGACGGACCAGAAAGATCGGGTAGTGAAGGATCATAAGATTTGGAACTGCAAAAGAACATCAAGACGTAACGCTGTTATTACAATGGTGGAGCATGAAAACAGCAAACCAAACTGGAATGCACACAGAAAATGCCTATGGCCCACTTGAGATATCTGAAAACTGTCAGGCATGCATGAAAGGGGCTAGAAATTGATACGGGAGAAGATGGTAGCGGGAGACGGTGGAGAGCTAAAAGAGGGATCCATTGCTATGGATTATATAGTAATTAGACAGTGCTGCACTGCAGTAGGTGGTCAGCGAACAGGGCATAAAACTCATCGTAGCGAAAACTGAAATAAGTAAAGGCTGGTAAAGATGGCAAGAATGATCTGTATGGATTTGATATGGTAAATGTGAGGTGCAGATGTAAAAAGAGTGGTAACATATCATGAGGGTCGGCGGGACGGTAGCATTAGAAACGGCCTGCAAAAAAGGGCAGGATGCAGTGCAAATGTACGTATACATGTGTCTACATATGTATATATATATAAGTACATTAATAGATAAGCGAGGGGCAGGAGCGAAGAGCAGTGGAGTGCTAGGAGAAAAAATTATCAGTGATTGGAAGAGGGAGATAAGGTTGGATCGAAGTGTGTGGGATTGACTTGGGAGAATTCAGACGAAGTTTTTCATGACGGAATAACATGGAGAATCAACAGATAGAGAAGGCCGAAGAAACACAAAAGTGATGCCGGCCGTAAAGAGCGGATCATAAACGAGGGAAGATGAAGAATAGGATTGAATAAAACAGGTAGGAATACGACTAATTATTTGATGAATGCAAGCGCTATATGTGGTGGCGACCAGAGGAGTGGGTTAGTAGCAAATCAAACGACTTGGAACTATAAGTGAGTATCATGACATGAAGTTGTCTTTACAAGAGGCGGAACATGGAAAAAGAAGACCAAACTAAAAGTCACACAGAAAAATGTCTGAAGCGAGCAAGGAACAGATCAAGGGGTGAAACCAATGACCGGGGAGACGCAGGTAATACATGAACAATCAGATCACTTTATTGCATGTGAAACACGAAGGAGGCGGAGAAGAAGGGAGCAAGAAGCCCCAAGACAACTGAACCAGCAATATAACAAAAGGCCCAAGAAATGAATGCGCGACGACATTGGGGCAATGCAACTGGAGGGCTGCTTGCTTTCAGTCAATTGAACAGTCGGATTAAGCAGGAGGATGCTAATAGGGGCACAGTCTAATGGAAAGAACCACAGAAGAATCGCGGAGCCAAGAGAGGAGAATGTGATGGTGGTGATTAGATAACAAATGTGGCTGTAAAGGAAGCAAACTTTGGAGCGGCAAGTTCTAATGTGCGGATTGTTCACGGTTGCGTGTGTGATTGGTGCATAATGGCATTGGTCATGAGGAGGGAGAACAAGGAGGGATTTAAGGAATCAACGGGCAGTGGGGCATAAGAATGCTTTCAATGGGCATTTTGGGCAGAGGGTAATACCAAGTGCCTATAGAATAGAAGCCGGCAATGACGGCAGGTGGAATAAGAGATATTGGCGAGCATCGGTAGAGGAGAGTGGTCAGGACGATAGTGACTCAGCGAAATGAAAGTTGATATAGCAAGATGCGATAGCAGCAAAGACAGAATGAGCAGGTGTACATATCGTGCTAGAGCGACAAAAATGGAAAGTGGTAACAGATGATAAGAATTACAGGTGAACAAACTGTAGCAAAAAGAATGGGGAGCGTGCAATTTTCAACCGACAGTATTGGACTCGGCAGTCCGAGAAAAGCTAGAGCGTGCGATCCACAACCGGTGTTACCGGGTGTAACACACGTTTGAGCAATGCGTAGACAAATTCACAACGGATTCCGAAATCAAAAGGCGATTACCCGTGATATTATACGATACTAGATTGTTGAATGAACAATGACGCCAAAAAGATACAAACCTCAATAATGAGATCACAAGGACTCAACAAGCGAGAAACCGAACTGCAGCGTGTGAGCGAGGAGCACGTGCATCAAGCAGGTCCAGAATAAGGATATGACAAATTAGCGCTCTGGGTGCGAACAAACAACAATTGGTCCATAAAAGCGATTCGTGAAGACACGTCAATAGTGTAAGCAAGTAAGTGATGTTAAGGAAAACACTGAATCGCAAGGGCTTTAGAGGGATTTTCCACGACCGGTCGTTACACCGCCCACCAAAATCCTCCCGAATCCTTAACAGAGTCAAAAGTTTGGTATAGAGGTACTGAATCGTCCCATCTACCTAGGCCCTGCCTTCAGTGCGCTCGCCTAATGCTTGCCGTCAACGTTCTACTCATGGTCGCACCTAACCCGTTGGCCACATAGACGCGAGGTTATTCTCAATCTTCCACCGGAACAACTGACCGATGACCGGCGTGAAGGGGAAACATGGATGCTGTCCTTGGAAGGGCCGTTCTGCCCTGGCTGTATGTGCTTGCGTAAGTTTGTGGACATGATGTATTGGCAGCTACCTCCACATATGCAAAAGACATTTTAGTAACGTCAACAAAAGCAAATAGCGAACACTGTCACATGTTCGATTGGGGTTGCGGGACATAGCGTGCATCGGGTATGTGCGTATGTGTCTGGATTTATAATGGAATCACACGTACGACCACACATCAAAAAAGAACTCTCTGCAACGTCCACGAAAGACTGCGAGCTCGATAACGTGTTTGACGGGAACAGTGTGGCATGAACGATTAAAATGTAGGCGTGTGTGCTTGACTTAAGCTCAGCTACTTCTACATATGCGAAAGGCATTCGGTAACGTCAAAAAAAACAAACGGCGAATACTGTCACATGTTTGATAGGGGTTGCGGGGTATAGCTTGCATCGGGTATGATGGTTCAATACGTCAGTGTGTCGTGATTGCTTCCATATACGGGGTTTCTTTACCCACCTCGAAGACTAGTGCAAAATAGTCTGCTGGGCCTCAGCGTCATCAGCTTCTCTGCCTTCACTCTCGAGTAGGCTAATACTGCGTATGTCACGAGTTTGCGCTCCGTTAGCTGTCTTCACCTTCACCGTTCTTATCATTCAGTCGGTGCTTTCGATGGTTTCCATAGCTACTTCCAAGGACCAGGTGCTGAAATGTGCGCGTTCGTCTGCGATCATCACCACGTGCCTAACTTTGAATGGTCTTGTTTTGACCAGCCACTTCTGTCGAGTCTGCAGAGCCGGTAGGTACTCCCGCAGCCAGCGCCTCCAGAAAACCTTGGCAAGATAATTCGTCTGCTTCCACCAGTGGAGGTAGCTCCCGCAAAGGTTTACCGGCCCTTGGAAACCCTCGTTCAACCTTAATGTCAATGAGTCGTTCGGTGTGAGCGCCAAGTGGGTGGGGTCGCCGTTCATCACTGGAACCAGAGGGCGGTTGTTCAGAATTCTCTCCACCTAAGTCATGACGGTGTTCAGCGTCTCGTCGTCGGGCGGCTGCCACTCCATGATCAACAGCAATATCAGTCTGGTGGACCGGATCATGCCTTACCATACGCCGCCGTGGTGACTGGCCTGTGGGGGGTTGAAATGCCATCGTATGCTGTAGGCCACGGTTCGATCCTGCAGTTCGTCCCTTTTTATGTTCTTGTGCCAGTGAGCGTCCACAAAGTTCAACCCATTGTCATAGTATATATCTTCCGGTACGTCTCTTTGGTTGATAAATCTCTGCAAGGCCTGTAGGAAAGAATCGGTTGTCATCGAATGTGCAACCTCTGGGCGTACCGCGCGTGACTTCATGCACGTCATGATACACCCATATCGTTTTTCCAATCTCTTCCCGCTCTTGGTCCACAAGGGCCCGAAATAGTCCAACCCGGTGTCGCCGAACGGCCACCAGCCCGTAGTCACCCTGCATTCTGGAAGTGGGGCCGTGTTGTTTTTCCGCCATGACATTGCGTCTCCTACATTGCACACAATGTCGGATTACGCGTTTTACAGTCTCTTGTCCTCTCAACAGCCAAAGGCGCTTTCGGATGACGCTCGTCACGTGACTTTCCCCGGCATGTCCCTCCAAGGCGTGGACTTGTCGGATCATTAGCTCTGCTACAGGTTGTCTCGCCGGAAGCAGTATAGGATACTTTGTATCGAAGCTCAGGTGAGCGTGGGCTAACCTGCCATCCACCCACAGCAGTCTATTATTGAGTTTGGAGTTTAAACGCTTTCATTCGCCTCTTGGAGATGATATTTCTTCGTTGATTAGTCCCACTTCTTCCGCCCTCCCGGGCTCTTGGGCGAAAGCTTCGCGTTGTATCATTCTGAGAATATCGTATTCTGCAGCTTGTAGCTCATCGGGACTTATCGGGCTGACCCGTATCCGGCCTAAAGGGCGTAGCCCTTTCATGACTAGTAAATTTCTCTTGAACCTTGTTAGCCAAACCAACGCACGAGGTGTCTTCGTCCAGGAAGAAAACCTGACCGATCGCGATAGAAGTGATGTCGCTTCAACGACGTTGGCCGCTATCACTACGCCTTTGATCTGCAGTTCCACTTCCGTAGGGGATTTTAATTCGAACACGGGCCAGTCCTGTTCAGGCAAGTGCAGGAAGTTTGGCCCTTACGTCCACGTGTCTAGTTGCCTGAAGTTGGTCGCACCTCGGGAGCACAGATTGGCTGGATTATCGCCAGACCTGACATGATTCCACTGGTTTATGGCCGATTCATCGTGGATAATCGTGAGTCGGTTAGCGACGAAAGTACTAGGCCGGCTCCAGACGTGGTTGATATAGTGAAGTACTATCGTTTAGTCCGTCCAAAAGCTAGCCGACTAAATGTAGAAGTCAAAACATCTCTTCACCGCTTGTACCGCCCTGACTGCTAACACGGCTGTACTGAGTTCAAGGCGTGGGATCAAGACCGACTTCAGTGGAGCAACGCGGGCTTTAGCGAACATGATCCTCGTAGTATACTGTCCATCCCCTGTGCACCATCGTCCGTATACCACAGCCCCGTAACCGACTTCGGATGCATCGGAAAAAGTATGTAGTTCTCCAGTCCGCGTTGTATGGCCAGGAGTCATACATCGTGGAATACTTGTCTCCTAATTTCTTCAGTGTTTAAAAATTCTTCACAGTCCAGCCGGTCCTCTCGGTCCAGTGACTGGTCCCAATCAAATTTCTTGTTTCACAGCTGCTGCAGCAAGATCTTTCCGGGCAGCAGCCAGGGAGAGACGAAGCCGAGTGGGTCGAACAGACTAGAGACAACGGACAGTATGCCTCAACGGGTTACAGAAAACTCGGGAACGTCTAGCTCGAAAACAAAGTCGTCCGTTTCCGCGTCCCATTGTATTCCTAAAGTGCTTTCAGTAGGGAGTGGAGAGCCGTCCAAATCTCTAACCCTTCCGTCCCTCCCGTGGTACGGAATGGCTTCGAGCACTTCTGGAGCTTTCGACTTCCATTTCGTTAGAGGGAAGCCGCCCTCTTCTAGCAATCTTGTCAGGCCTGTGAGCTGCGCTAGAGCTGATTCTATCATCGCATGATCCAAGGTGGTCGTCGACGTAAAAATTCCTGCTAAAACTCTCTACTACCGACTGATGGACCAAACCTGCATGTTCGTTCGCAGCTTCCCGAAGGGCGTAGTTCGCACAAAACGGTGACGATATGGATCAGAAAGGATGGACGGTCACCCTGTAGCTTACCTCTGCGTTGTTCCGGTCGTTCGCTTCCCACCACAGGAAACGCAACGCATCTCGTTCTCCTACCCGCATCTTCACGTGATGAAACATTTCCCTAATATCGGCGGACAAGGCCACTCTACCCGCTCTCAAACGGCACAAAACTTCGATTAGTGGTGTGGTCCGTTCAGGTCCTTGTAGTAGGTGATCGTTTAACGACTTGCCCCGGAACTTGGCCGCACAGTCGAAAACCATCCATGATTTTTCGGGTTTCTTGGGGTTGATAACCGGATGGTGAGGTAGATACCAGATACCCTTTCGGCCGTCGGTGTTGGCAGGCACCTTTTCAACGTAGCCGAGAGCTTTGTTTCGCCTCATTATTTCTGCTTATCGCTCCCACAGATCCTGATCTCAAATGAAGCGTTCTTTCAGTCGTAGTAGACGTTGGAGAGCATAGTTTCGGTCTTCAGTCCACGGGTCAGCAGATGTGCGCCATGGGAAGGAAACCTCAAGCTGCCTTCTAAGGCCTCTAATGCCTTTCCGCACGGTTTGTAAAGCTAATAGATCCTCTTGAGACAACGATGGTCCTTCGTCTCCCATGTCATGAAAATCCTTTTCATACAGCCGCTGCAGGTGATACTCCGTGTGGCCCGTTTCGGTGGATAGATAATTCACGGAACCATGCACCCCTACTGGACCGTATAACATCCATCCCAGAGCCGTGCGTACGGCACAAGGTGCCTTGCGGTCGCCCACCCTCTGGTCAAGTACACAGTGAGCCTCTGGTACGTCGCGGCCAATGAGGAGATCCAATTCATCATCGTCCCAGTCTACAACGGTTACATCCTGCAGATGGGGCCACCTAGTCAAGATTGCGTTGACGGGCCTTGGTGCTCGCATGGGGAAATCAGCTAACGTGAATGCTTCCGTTGGTTTGATTTGCTCGTTGGTGTCTAAAGAGATGAGTTGCAACCTCAACCTGCCGGCAGTCATTACTTGTGTTCCGCCCACCGTGTTCACCGCCAACGACGTCGCGCCTTTAGCGAGCCGGTGTTTGTCGGCAAGCCGCCCTTTCACTAGGGTATTGTCATATCCACTTTCGACGGAAGCCAACGCTTTGACCACCCCAGTTGGGGTCACCGATCCCACGGCAACTACGCCTAAACGTACTGGTTTACTGGCAGACCGCAACGTTGAACGAATTACACTGGGCTTGGTACTCGCCTCGGGTAAAGTTACTCTCGCTTGTTGCAGCAAACAATGGTGTCTTCCCGTGCAGCCCTCGTAACCACATCGATTCCTTGTCCTAAAAGCTGCCGCCCAGTGTGTGGTGTTGAGACAAATGAAACACGCTCCTGCCATCCTCACCTTTCCCCACCGTTCGTCTACTGTGGCGTTGCCGAAATTGGGGCATTCTGGTAGTCCGCGGCTAGCATCATAGGACCTGCAGCTTGATTGCGCCGTGGCATCGCGTGAAATGGCGTGTGCATTGGTCCACGGTTGGTACTTTGGTTGTTTCCGAGCAGTGGTTAGAGCCTGGTTAGTACTGGACTTGTTCTCTCGGTTGCTGTCCCGGATAAGTCGGCCAAATCTGCTGTCAGCTATCTTTGTTTGCCTGTCCAAGTATTCGGTCAGGTCTTCGAAGCTAGCTCCTCGGTCGCTTCGGCCTACCCGTTCCGCTTCTTCCGCCCACTGACCCTGTAGTTCGGGAGAGATGTGACGGACTATGCCTTCTAAAGTGTGCATGGCATCTAGGTCAGGTTTGTGACCTAAATGGTCGAGGGTAATTGAGCAGTTCTGAATCTTGATCACCAGGTCGGCCGTTGTGTAGACGTCGCCCTTCGTTCTCTTTGCCTCTAACATCACACCCTCTATTAGGTTACGGGCTACTTTGAACGGTTGGCCAAACAAGTTCCTTAGAATCTTCCTTGCTCGGGTGTAGCCTTGCTCCGGGGCGAACATGGTACATCCGTCGATAGCTTCTCTTGCTCGGCCTCGACAGTAGTGAGTCAGATGGAGAAATCTTTGCCCCGGGTCGGCTATCTTACTTTCGACGAACGTCTCGAACTGCTTGACAAACTTGCAGTAGTGTTCAGCTCACCCGTCATAAACCGTCAGTTCTACTCTTGGCAAATCGATCGTCGGTGTCTTATAGTCGGCGACCGGCGTGAAGTTTCCTATTTTATTGTGGCGTGGTCTGTCGGAAGTGTCGTAGTCGTTGGTCTCTGGCTCAAGCTCTACGTCTACACTTCTGTTCTGCTACTTGGGCCTGTTGTCTAGCCAGTAACAACAGTTGTTTTAGGTCTAATATCCTTAGTCCATATAGATCGACATCCTTACAATCCATATTGTCCTCGGTAACACATGAACTAGCACTAACAGGACTAGGCAATCTAACATTAACTAAAGAATCAAAGGTACCCAAAACCTCCCCAGTGACTTGCCCTATTACTTCCTGTCCAGATTCCAATGTCTTCGATCCTTTTCTTGGCATTTTGTGTGTTTTTCTCGTTCCAAATTGATGTATTGAGTGTTGTAACACACTCTCGAGCAATGCGTAGCCAAATTCACAACGGATTCCGAAATCAAAAGGCGATTATTCGTGATATTATACGATACTAGATTGTTGAATGAACAATGACGCCAAAAAGATACAAACCTCAATAATGAGATCACAAGGACTCAACAAGCGAGTAACCGAACTGCAGCGTGTGAGCGAGGAGCACGTGCATCAAGCAGGTCCAGAATAAGGATATGACAAATTAGCGCTCTGGGTGCGAACAAACAACAACTGGTCCATAAAAAACGATTCGTGAAGACACGACAATAGTGTAAGCAAGTAAGTGATGTTAAGGAAAACACTGAATCGCAAGGGCTTTAGAGGGATTTTCCACGAACGGTCGTTACAGTGAGTTGAACTGGCCGTGCGCTGGTCACCCAACCTGAAAGACACTTCTCGAAGTCAACACAGGAGGTGTGATCCACCAGCCCTAATTGCGCTGGCACATCGTTGCTGACGGCCTGAAAGCCTGATGTGAGCCGGCCATAGCCATGGATGCGACAGCACCCCGCACAGTTGGGAGCGGTACGAGTGTTCATTGATAATTGTACGGGGGCTTACCGACCGCGACAAAGGTGCGTGATCCAGGATCAATTAGCCAAGACGTGAGAACATGGACAAGAAAGCCAACGGGAACAGCGAGTGGTAGACGACCGTGTGGCAATATTACCCAGGTGCACCTGCCACGGATATGGTAAGTACAACGCATGAATTGGTTGGCCGTCATCGGGGAACCCTGAAAAGGGAAAAGGGATAGAGAAGCGCACTCTGGGTGTGTCCCAGCTGAGAAGCAAAGAATACTAAGGAGGGAAAGAAAATAAAAATGATGGATAACGGATGAACGTGAGTGAGCAACAGGTTTATCTTATGAGGGCAGGAGGTAAGTTCGCTATGGATCGGGGAGGGCGATGGCCGTAGTTCGCGGCACTAGAGAGCAGAAGTGTCGGACATTAGGTGTGCCTATTGGTCTGTGGCACAGAGGTAGTAGAGTTACAGTGTGAGGACTCTTGCAAAGGCCAGATCGGTGGAGAACTGTGGGAAAGGTTCAGTATGACACAAGACACCGTTCAGCCCACAGTCCCTCACAGCTTTATCTGGTAGACTCGAACGAGAATCACCAAGTAGATAAGGTCAACGTACTTCGTCCTTCGGGCAAGGGTGACCACGCCGTCCTCCATTTTGACTACATAGTTCGCTAACCATCCAGCGCTTGCCAATGCAAACTCAGTCGCGCATTCAAGAGAACCAACTTCGATGATCCGAGGCCCTTTCTGGCGCTAAAAGCTAGTATTCTATACCGACCACCCAATGCAGAAACCCTCAACGGTTGTTTTGAAGACTGTATCCGTTTGGTTGACCTCTTTTTTGTCCCTAGGAAGCAACTCACGGCCAAATGTAAACCTCCACCGCCGCTATCCATCCGAAGTCCGTTAAATGAAAGCTCTAAGGGGTTTGCCAGGGTTTAATCCACGGGATTGGTAACGGACATGGCGGAACTTAAGCTCATTCGTAAAGTTTGCAATGTCTAAATAAAGGAGTTCTCTATTAAACAGCAAAGGGCCATCCTCGCTCGAGCGAACTCAAACAGATCCGCTTTTTTCAGGCCTGTGCGCGTAACCAGACAGCCAGGTGCCACCCCGCTTGTGATCCGCAACGCAGACGGCACCCCAGCCCCGACATTTTCCCAAGAGGTAGAAATCTTTAGGCCGCATTTTCAGATCGTGTACACCTCACTACCTATGTCCGTCCATCCCGAACTCCCGAGACTATCAGTGGAACCGCTTTTATGCTCTGCGCTCTTTACAAGGCAGGAGGCAAAGAGCCACTTCTGTCAACATAGTCCATTTGGTATGGTGTACTCGGATGAGATCCTTCCTCGAACTCTTAAAGAAACATCCGTTGTGTTAGCGGAAATCTACACAGAGCTCCTCCAGCGATGCTTAGATTCTGGTATGTTCCCAGCCTCTTGGAAGAGGTCGAAAATCAGTCCTATCTTCAGAAAGGGCGAACAAAATCAATCGGGAATCCACGAACCAGTAAGCTTAGGAAGCATTACAAGCAAGAACTTCGAACTCATGCCAACGCTTGTCTTACTGACACATCTGCGCAAGAATGACCCAATCTCTCCCGCTCAACATGGATTCCTGCCGGGAAGGTCATGCACTGCCAATATGCTCTCCATCAAGCATAGTTTTATATGGGCCTACGAGGAAGGCATGAGTCCGCAAGCAGAGTTTATCGACTTCGCAAGGCACCACATTTCCCCCTCATACACAAGCTGAGATCCCACGGAACTTCCGGCGACGCGCTCTGTCTTCTTCGTAGCCTTCCCACTAGTCGGCCATCCAGGGTCACGGCGGGTTTTTGCTTCTCGAAGCCATCCCTAATACACTCTAGAGTCCCCCTAGGATCGGTGCTAGGTCCCCTATTGCTCCCAAAACGGCATATCAGTGAACAATAAAAGGCACTCCGACGAAGTCACGATCTGCGGCAAAAAAGGGCAGAATTTCAGTCGGCCATGGACCACGCCAAGCAGTGGTCTACCGGCTGGAGCCTATCAATTTTGAAAGACCAATGCGTGAACATGTTATTTGGTAATTCCCCTGCTCAACTCTTCTGGACAAATAAAGATACTCCGATCCAGGAGTTGAAACAGCAAAAGGTCTTGGGCTTCTTTCGAAACTAGCGGCTATTTTTTTCCCTTCACCAACAACTAGCCAAAACGTCTAGTTTTCACGTTTTCAACATGGTAAGTCGGAATTTCCCCTCGATTATGGAAGAAGACTATCAGATCATTTATGCCACTTTCATCCGTCCCTTTCTAGAATACGGCAGTCAAATCGCACACTCTGGCCTAATCAAGGACCGAGCCATCTTATTACCTGTCCAGAGGAAAGCCACGGAACTAGTTTGCGGGTTTTCGCGTGATCCCTATCCTCGGTCGCTACCGACTTAAAACTGTACTTTCAAGAGACCCGTAGAGCTAGGGATCTTTCCCTTATGCACAATCTTTTCACTGCAAGGCCCGCAGATCACTTTTCCTTCGCTCGAGCCTGAACACCCTCAGAGGGCAAGCTAAGAATTTACTCAAGACCTGTCCTTGTATGAACTTCCGTGAGAACTATATTACTCACGGGACAGCCCCGCTTTGGAACTTCTTACCGTAGGAGGTTATCGATGCTCCCAGAAAAGGGACTTTTAAAAGACCATTGGACAATTTCTTGGGGCTAACATTTTCTGCCTGAACCCTTTCACCATTTCAGCCGGTGTCTGCTCCCCTTCGAGTTCCTCTCAACAGGCTTGTCCTCCTATGCCCTGCCCTTCTCAAAAGTACGCGTATATATAATAACAAAAAAAGCGAAACAAGAATTTGCAGTTTTTTTCCGTCAGCTTCGATGTGAAGAAAATGCGCTTCCTTTGTGCCTCTTTATCGTACGCTTCCATGCTAGCTTCTGAGAGTAGTATTCCTGTAGTGTTACTGGTCATTCGAGACCACTATCCGTGCTGCCACTTACTGTATATGCCCCTGGTCTTGTCCCTTTTTGTCCAACTCTCCCAATATCAGCGAAATGACTACCACAGACTGAAGGATACTGAAGAACTGGGAAAATTCAGGCCCGAGTCTCGAACCCGAGCGCGATCTCAAGGGTGAAAAAGGTGCGACCGCTTAAAAATTTCAACCCTGAGGACCGCCAGAAATGCAAAAACCCCTTACGGACATATGGAAGTGCCGTGAAAAGGGTGAGGTCAATCTCTATATTCAGCATTTTTATGTCATGAGGCGGACATTGCGGTTTACATGACCGACTCTAATGACCACTCGCTCAAAGGCCCCCGTCCGCGGGGATCCAGGGGTGAACACCCAGCCCCCAACACACTCATAAATGGTTAGGTGGCAGAGGTAGCTCTTAGTAATGCTCGCCGGTTTCCCAAAAAGCTTGATGAACTGGCATCATTAGCAGCAGCCAGAAGACCTATGATCGTAGCCCTCATCGAATCCCAGCTGAATGAGGGGGTATCGGAAGCTGAAGTATTCTCCCTAGGCCACTCTCCCTTCCGTTGGGACGGAATTCAGTCCATGGGTGGAGGTGGCATATTGACGTACATCAGAGATGGGGTTTCGACACATTCTTGACCTATTTGCTGACCCTCAGGAGCTTCGAGAAGCGCCATGGTTCAGGGCAAAGCTAACCTGTTGCTGATACGTGGCGCTAGGTTAGCTCCATAGGCCACCTACTGCTGAGCAGTTAAAATTTACACAGCATGCGGCACTGAGCAACGGAGGGGTGTTGTCTGGTCCTGGGTGGCTTCAGCACGCCCCAAGACGATCGGGAATCTAACTGCTGCAAGACAGTTGCGGGTAATTTCTCCCAACGCCTGCGCATGACAGTGTGTTCTGGCGCTTCATTACCAGGTGCATGGGCCTACTTTCTTTTTGAATTAATAGAAATCCATTTTGGACTTGGTTTTCACTCTCCGAGCTTCGGAAGTTACCAGGATAGATGTACTACCCCCTGTTGAGGCCAGCCGTCATGCAGTGCTTACCATATATCGGAGGCGTGGTGCTCAAATCTCACAGACGTCGCAGAGGGAGCCATATATTTGGCGCATACCCTTTGAAGACATGAGCTCAGAAGCCCGAAACATGACTTGGAAGAAAAAGGACTTGAACCATGTGGACCTGTCCTGGTGTCTTATCCGACATGGAATCCGCCATGGTACGAAGATTTTGCCCCGCCACACCGTCGGCGGTCCAAAGCCCAGAGCCCCTATGTTTTTAAAAAGAGCTACCATGCCTAATTTGCAGAAGAAACCGGGCTTGGAGACTGTATCCGGGGACAGCAGCGGGTTATGATGCGTGCAAACAACCACAAACGCTATGCTCTTCCATGAAGATAGCTAAACGATGCAACTCAGAAGAATGGCTAGCAGCCGAATGTGTGCATGCACCAAAACGGATATTTGCATATCTGAAGGGGCGAACAAGAGCAAAGCCAGGCATGCCTGTACTGGTAGTGAACGGGAGAGTGACTGATTCTGATGTATTTAAGAAAGATACCCTGGGATGCCACCATGCATCAGAGTTTTGTGCGTGCTGGACCTTGGTTACCCCTCTCGTCCGTGCCCCAGCCTTCAATCGCGTTCGGTAACATCGGAGTGGATGAAGTTATGACCGTTCTAAGATCTCCTAAGCCACATAAATCACCCGGATGGGACAGAATCAATCCGCTGGTACTACGGAAGCTGACCAAGATTCTCGCAACCCCAATCACCAAGTAGCTAAACACCTCATTAGCAGTTCCTCCGGAAAACTCTCATATGATGCTTTTCGGCCTTTTGACCTCGGTTGGAGTATGGAGCTATGGCCGCATATCCATGCATTTCGGCCGAATCAGTCAAGTTGGAAAGAGTTCCGAGGGCCGCCACTCGTCGCACTGCGGGTCTACGCGGGACTGGCTACGAAGGTCGCCTACAAGCTACCAGGCTTTTTCCAGAAACCTATCAGAGGATAGGAGTTGACCTCATTTGAGTCCGACACATTATCCGAGGGGATCCTTGAACTACATAGATCTTATCGTCCTCCGAGGCACTCACTGACACTCTTGAAGTTGGAATTCTTTGGCTTGCCGCTGATATAACGCCTGTCCCAATTGGTCGCCGACATTTGGGACTCGTTCACAGCGACAGCGGTGGAAGAGGTGCACCACGGAACCTTCAAGCGAAGGGCAAACGACTTTCTGACTGATAAGCGGTGTGACCTTTGCCCCAGAGACAACATCCAAGGGCTGTTTCTACAAGACTTGCACGGGAAGTTTCCCTCTGCCTCCAGGGCCACGCGCAGCGGGCGGTTCGAAAATCTCGTCGTTTGAAGTCCGATGGTTTTTTTAGGCTAGAATAGCTGGATCTGCCCAAGTCAAACTTATTGCTCTGTTTCATCGCCCAGCTAACTATCTTCCAGCTCACCGTCAATGCAAGAAGCGAAATGCAGTTCAGAACAGTATCCTGAACCCTTTTGTGCTGTCCAGCAGTCCGCCTTCCAGCTCGCCGGCAATACCAGATGCAGAAAGCTGTTAACCTTTGTATTTCATACCCCTTCTCCTTCTCCCGTTGACCATTATCCGACGAATTATCTTCTAGCTCACTGGTGACATTCAGATAACTAGGTAATAGCAAGATCAGGGACCATTTGGGATTAGGCCTCGTACTTGAGTACTAATTCATGACTTTCAAGGCAAGTTGGCGGCCTGGGAAACCAACTGACAACACAAAGATTTGGACGCTTGATTGCTCTTGGTCAAGTTCGTTCCGCGGAAACTGAGTAAAACTGAACTGGACTGACTATGTTACACCAGGTGTGCTGTTGTGTTCCCCCAGATGGGTAGGGGTGAATGGATCTTGGAAGCACATTTGAATGCGCGCGGTTGCTACGTGGGGCCGTGGATACGATATTGGTGGGGTTTTTGAAGCTTTAGAAGACGCTCGTTGATCTCACTTGGGATTTGTAAAATTCCCGTTTTGGAGAATTAATCCAAGTGTGAATACTCTTGTTGATGAGCTGGGTTTAGCTAAATAATCTCAAGTTCCCAATCGGTATATGCCCGAATATAGACCTAGTTTAAGATGTGGATGCATTTACGTAGTATATCGGGTAATATTTTTATAGCTCTGTGCTATGTTACAAATAAGAGTAAATCAGTCCGTTGTGGAAAATTCGCACACAGCTTCCTTTCCTCATTCACGTGATTCTACTCAGCTCGGTAACCGGTCCTTCCCAACCAATCCAACCTGCAAGCCCTCCCTTCCTTTCACATGGTGAACCGGTTACCTTGGCTTGGTTTACCTACCGTCCTCCTGTGTGTGCACTTTTACAGTAGGCCGAATTTTCATTGCGGTTAATCCATGGACCTACGACCTTCAAGTCTTGTGAGTCATAGGCACCCGGCCTTGCGTGCCATGCTTGCATCCGTTCTTTAATCACTTTCTCACTCGCACCGCATGAATGACTTTCGTACTTTCCCTCCACGCTACAGATCACGCCGCACTTGCGTGATGGTCTAGGTCAAACGTGAGTGTGATTCTTCTGGTCTTTGTCTGATCCAATTTCATGGTCACACCTGCCCCTCCATTTCATGTACGCTCACCACTCTCCTTGATTTGTCAATTGTTCTTCCTATGAAAGATGGACTTCACCCTATCCCAATGTCTCGGTCTCATTGCCCGGCATAGTTTCCCTGACAGACCCTTCCGGCGAGTTGATTACATTCCCGAACCTTCGTGACTGGATTGCCCCACAGGCTGAGGCATGTTGCTTGACATTCTGTTGGCTGCTCTCTGAAGTAAGCGTAGTTCATCAGCTCGCCCTATTCGGTTTGGGTTTCGGGTTCGTGCTCTACGAGTCACTCATTCACGGGACAGCGGTTCAACTTCACTGTACCTGTCCATATCTACACAATTTTAATGGTGTTATATATACCATATAGATATATAAAATATACGCATGTTACATGCCCCCTGTAGCACCCAGCAAGCTCGTAACGTCGGTCTTCGGTCGGTTTCTGGTCGGTTTGTTCAATAGAAATTTTACAAGGATCAAAATTAATTCAATGCAGAGGAAATTGACGACCAAATTAAAGTGCTATGCTTGGCTGGCGTCCTCATTTAAATGTTGGTTTATTTCATCAAAATTTCCTGGAAACCTCGGTATCGATTGCTTTTCTCTATTCCCCTGGAATTAGTACACTGAAGACCGGTTTCCGACACGGCTTCTGAACGGTTTCCAAGCAGTTTGAAATACGTGATATTCCTCGTTAATTTCTTTTACTCATCCAAATTACGTATCGCGATGCTCATTTTTTGTCTCCTTGTTTACGATTTTCCAATTAAATGTCCTCGTTTTCCCCTTTTAGAGGGAATAAAATAGGGCTAACTATACCAAGGTTTGCAAGATATTTTGATGAATTGAAACAATACAATGGGATAAAATGCCAACCAAGCACATCACTCCGGTCGGTGATTTCCCCTGTAGTCATTCAATATTGACCCGTGTTGAACGGCTGCTGAACACACCAACTGAAATCCGACTGAAAACCGATTGGCGTAGTAATGAAAACCGATCAAAAACCGACCAAATTGGGCCGGAAACAGATCGGTTTAGGAGCGGTTTTGCACCAGTTTTACTACAAGGGGCCGTGCGGCATGTACTCTTATGTACGTTTTATCGTAACCATGCTTATATATATGCGTAATATGAAGTACTTGCGAGCCAAATACTATATAGTAAATATATGCACAGATATATATATACCATATGTTATTCATTGGTGCCTGCACACAACAACATTTGCGGGGCATGCGTGCACTAGAGCACTAATTGCTTATTATTTCTGCTTCTGTGTTTATAAGAAGTGACTCGCTTCTGATGGTCGGTGGGACTTCAGTGGAATCGAATGCATTATTTTCTTCCCAAATGATGGCTCCGTGAACCGTTGGTTGCTTTTCTGGGACGTATACTTCGCTGACAGTAGTCAGCAAAGTGGACCTTAGTATAATGAGGTACAGATTCGTATTGTGAATTAATCACATTCCACTTACTGAATATGGTGAAACTTCGTTAGATCTTCGTGGATCTTTGAGGGTTTTGATATGTTTGTTTGGGAAACCGAATTACAACATTTTAAAGGGAGAACGTGTACATAAAACATGTTTATACTTACATATGTGTATGCACATACATGCGTTCTAGGCTTGCAAAGTGTGGTTTAACACTTGCTACGCCAAGCAAATCTCAAACCACTGGATTCACTGGAGTCCCTCGGAAGACTCTGAGTAGCCGTAATTAATAAATATCATGAACAACTTGTCATCAAGTAAAGTCACTGCCTCAGCCAAAAGATAGATTTGCCAGAGATTTGCATGAACTATCCGTGAGTGACTGTTACATATATTCGTATGTGAATATATTTACCGGGTACGATAAATGCAACCGTCCGGGAAAGTTCGAAAGTGAGCTGGAAGGACTGACCGTCGCGTTAGGTGCCATGCACGAATCAGCCGTGTTGTCGGAGACGCAAAGGGCAGAGACATGGAGGGAATTTCGGAAACTTCACGAAGCCTTGGTCTCAGCGGAAATGTATGCCAGCTTGTTAAGGTTATACATTTTAACTGAACACTTTCATGTGGCAAAGCTAAAACGGTTTGCCGAATACGACTTAGATGAATCATCAACGCTCGGGTCCGAGGCGAAGAAAGGCAGCCGAGACGATGCGCTCATCTCCTTTTCTAGTGCTGCTTAGCAGTTTTATTTCCTGTAAATTGCTTCATTACCAATCCTAGCTGCTGGAGTTTACATCGATCTATATACTTACTTAGACATGAGTTTCATCACCTGTCTCGCCGATGCTACCAAACAGTGAAATGGATGGAAATTTTGTTCAATATCCGTTAGTATGTTTGAATATATATACAAACACATAAGTATACACGTTATACATACATACAATCTAGTACCGAACTGTTTTTCTTTGGATTTATATTACTATAAGCTAAAAATACAGCATTTTTGTTTGAATTGTCAATGAAGTAACTCATATCAGCACTTCCACGCCCTAATTTTACGGACCTCCTGGGCATCATGAAGAAGAACCTGGAACATCCTCCTTTAAGATGGATTGAAAAAAATCGATCAGCGGCTTTTTGCAAAACCAGAATTCTGAAAAACCCTACAAGAAAAGAGAGATTCGGAGTGGGTGTGCCGGGCGAGAACATTACGAGAATATGACGACAACCGCATAAATGGCAGTCCCAACCCCTGCAAACGACTGGGGCGTTTAACAGATAACACCTCATTATAATCTCTACGATCTAGTCTTGGACAAGGATTTGATTCCTTTTGTGGCTCAGTTTGTCAGGACCGAGATCGGTTCGGAGAGTATCGAAAAATTGACGCGCCATGTGAAATGTTATGGTAGAATTTTATTGCTCAATAACACAGCCAAGTCAAAACCGCTGGTAGGTTGTCGACTTTTCGGTCACCACGGGTAACCTTTTTCAAGACTGGTTTTACAACCGAGTGAAACTGGAATAATAGCTTAGAGCAATCGGGTGTTAGTCAACAAACCCCCATGCTGCTTTGGTTGAAGCCCTCTAAACTCCTTCTAGGATCTCACGATGTTGGACAAGACCAGAGTGATCTATCTGACTACAGTAATCCAGGATAGAACAGATGTACGCACCGCAAATTACGGGGAAGTCATCCTTAGAGATGCGCGGGAAGGACCTTCGAAACATATTTGGGACTCGAAAGGCAGACTCGCTCGCGAGTCCGTCATGACGGGGGAAGGACGGAGTACAATCTAACCAGAAACCAAGCACCTTATGTTGGTCAACCCCAGGCAGTGTGGTCACTCCTTTAATGGGGAACGAGTAACCAGTCTCTCTTTCGAATGAAATGCTCAAGCATTTGGGAGGTTGCAATCTTCGGACCACAGTTTCGTTTCATCAACTGCATTTTGCAGATGCTTAATGCTTGAACTCCAAGAGGTTACATCGTTTGCATACATGGCAATTTTCACTGAGAGAGCTTTCGGAAGATCGTTTACGTAGATCAAGAATAGAAGAGAACCTGAGGGTGATCCTTGTGGGACACCAGTTGTTACCAAAGGATGTTGGGAAAAAAACAGTACCCACTTTAACTAAAAAAGCGCCGTCGGTATGCAAAAAAGCCGCTTAAGATGGCCAACATGGAGCTTGTAATCCCGTGTTTGCAGCTTAGAAAGAAGAGGGGCACGGGAAACCTTGTCGAAGGCCTTAGAAAAGCCGGTGATTACAGCTTGTGAGAGCTGGCTATCATCGTAGGCTCTCGTCAGACTATCTATCCATGACAGTAAGCATATTGATGATGCACGACCTGCCGGGAAGAAGCCCATGATGGGACGGACAGAAGATTATATTTGTATGCAGATGGGAAAGAATCGCACTCCTGAGAATTTTCTAGAAACGTCTGCTGATGCTATTTGGGTCTGTAATTAAAAGCAAGACGTCTACTACCCTTCTTATAGGTGGGTGCGAAGACTGCTTTTTTCCAGATGCTGGGAAAAACTTCATCGTCAACACATCGCTGAAAAAGAGGCAAAACCTGTGGCGTTATACCCAACAAAAAGGAGTGCGCATTTGTCTTGGATGGCTCCGATAGGACAAAGGGGGTCATTCACTGGTTTGTGCAAGACGAATTCTGATGGCGATTAGCCTATCAGCCAAGGAGATCAAATCTCTGAAATTTTCCGTCATCTTATCAACAGAGTTGCCTAGGTTAGTTGGGTTCACCTGAGGGCGAAGGAACGCATTGATTTGGTCGAAATTGGCCCTTTTAAAGGATGTCAAAATTTCGACTTCTGAGGGAAAAGGAGGCCATTTCACTATACCATCGAACCCAATGATGATTTAATCACTTTAACCGAGAAGTGGCGAGTAGTACACCACATTTTTTTGGAATCATTCATCAGTGACGACCAGACCTAGTAGGGACGGGGTATATCCTGTGCTATATCTGGTAAAATCTTTTACTTTCTGCATCCATGAGTTCTTGAGAACGAGATCTAGAAGGGGCTTACCAAAGGTGACACCAGAGCCATCAGCTCTTTGCCTGTCGATACTGAGTGGGTTGAAGTCACCAGTGACTAGCAGATGGGTGAAGCCTGTGTAGCTTTTCAGGAAGCCCAACTAGTTTATAAATCCTAGGCTATCGGTAGAACCGCATACGGGAGGGCGACAGACTACACCAAACGGCGGGATATCTGTCCCGGAGAGGGAAAAGACGACCCACAAACAATCAAAATGTGCGAAGATAGGAGTTGTTAACGTAGTGGGAGAAGGGATTGAAATATTGTTGTATATGATAACCCAGGCGGCACGGCCTCTGCTGGAGTCCCGCCTTATTATGAAGTATCAGGTGGTCGATATTTCGGCAGGTGGTGGCATATTTCTAAATCGTGGTCAAGACACATGCACGAGGCATGTTCATGGAATGCAGCAATACACGACAATTTGAGGTAATCACAGTTTTGACGTTCAAGGTTCACACAAATGCATTAATAGGTCAGTAAACTCGCACGGTGTTTAAGTGAACTAAAGCGGGGAGGATCAAGGCGACGATGGTAGGTCGGTTTCCAATTTGTGACGAGAATGTGGCGGTCAGCCGGCTAGATGTGGTAATGCAAATAAAAGCGATACTGAAGGAGAGTAAAAGTGCAGTGTTTACAAGAACCCATAAAACAACTGGTGTCGGACACCACAACAAGAATAGGGAGTTGAGGCAGAAATAATGTGCATCTTGCCTTATCCGTGCCGATAACTGTCTGCGACGGATCCGGTGGTCCACAAGTGATCATGGCGGTCTACGGACTATGGTTTGCAGCCAATGAAAATAAAGAGAGAGCGGGGCAGTGAAAGAGTAATTCAAAGAAGGATGGGAAAGAGTAGAAACAGACTCATTGTTGCACCAGCTGGAGATTTGAGGAATTGATATCGAGAAACTGGATGAGAGTGTTACCGAGGGAAGGTTAAAAATGGTGTCAACATGATGTTATCAAAGTGCTGTCGGAGAAGCCTGCAGGATACATAGGTGATCGATCCAACTTTGGATAACTCAATTGTACAGGGAGCCTCCGATATAAATGCAAGTGAGTTGAATGGGATAAAAGTATTGGTCTTTGCGTACACGTAAGTTCGTTACCGTAGGGAAATTCACATTAAGGCAGAAGCCTTCACCAGGAGTGCAGTGTGCTTTTAAACAGTACGGATGGCGGATGGAAGCGGAATGGAGAATCTCGAAGAGAAGCCGTCAAAAAGCACTCTGTTGGAGACAAACGCTGCCAATGCAACCAGGTGAAAATGCACAGGTTATAAAGATGAAGTAAGAAGGAGGTGACTGGAAGAGGCCAAACCATGAGGAAGGGCGGAAGTTGAAAGAGTGTAAATATGCGATTCTCTGCATACGTGATAAAAGAACGAATAACCAATTGGTCGGTATTTTGTTTCATAAAGACATTGTTTTCTGTTGATGGCAGATAGTGCATAATGAGGGTAGCAGGTTAAAAGGGCTAGGATGACGAAAGGGGGAGAGTAGGTACGGAAAGCAACGGCGTGGGCCAGATTCCGGTCATTGTTTTCGGTACTGCAAAGAAGAACGAACTGAACGGTTTGTGTGGAGTACGGGAAATAGATGTTGATGGGGTGTGGGGTGATGGATGATGTCAGGAATCCATCCGGCGGTCCGGTGAGAATGTCCTGGTGGATTGTAACCCTGGTTATGGGATTGTGATCACTGGTCAGCCATGTAAGGTGCTCCATACAGTGTCAGCAGGTGCGAGTACGGGTTTATCCATGGTCAATCCGATCGATCAGATCGTTTAGTCCGTAAGGTTATTCGGGGGTTAAGTCGGTTTGGTTGACGGGCTACCCAGGTAACCGGCGCATTTTGACAGAGATGAAGAATGCAGCTGTCTAAAAATTGTTTCAGCTGGGGGTTAGGATTAACGGCTTATTAGAAATTAGAATGAAAGCGGTACTTAATGGACAGTAGGCCAATCTACGAGGAACTAACAGGCGTAGACTGTGGTAGTTTTGTAGGGCATTTGGTTGATGATGGAGATATTAAGCACAGGCTTAGCCAGAGTGTAAAATGGTTAGGCTGATAGGTGGCAGAAGAGAAAAGGGGCTCAGTTGAGGACCAAAAATAAAACAACAGAAGAGGGCGGGGCCAGAAATGGGAATGGAAAAAAGGAAGACGGTGGTCTTGTAGTTGACCCAGCTGTAGGTAGGGGCGGCAGGAATTATGAAAAGAAAATGAAATGCTCAAAGCTAAGGTAAGGCCTTTTATGTGGATGCGAACCTACTGACTTTCCGTGGGGTCATGAGTAATCAGAAGCCTGAGCTTTCTGGGTGGAATGGGGTCCTAACATACCTTGAGCAAGTGCGCAGATCGGTGAGTATTGGTTGTTAAAGGATGGCAATCTGCGCGGTAAGGCTCGAATTACCAGGGAAGTGCAAGAAAAAAGACGACGAGACCACTGAGTTATAGCCTGTGACAAGAGAATTAAGTGAAGACGATCGCTTATCATAAGGGCAATAACAATTTATTAAGGTAGTTAGTGTAAGTAAGCATTTCGGTTTTGTAACGGAGTCAACATGGCAGCAGATAAATCATCGCTGACTTTGGGCTTTATTAGGGCTTGGGCTCAAGGGGAAGACAGGACACGTGAGGTTTTGGATGATAAACTATAAAAGTGCAATGAATACGTTCCTCATTCCGACAACCCATATATAGGTGAAGCTTTGCCCATAGCGGGTTCTAGTATATATGCGAGCAATGTGGTGACCCCACCGCCGATTTTGATATGCAGGGTAACCTTACGGGTACGACGAAGTTCGTGGGAAGGTATCACTACTGGCTTTGCAGAGGTTGACTGCCAGCTATTGCAGTGGCAACTGGTGATTAGGTTAGATGAGTCAACTATTTTCTGCCGAAAGTCACACACTTAGGGTGAGAACTGATGAACTGTAAAGATCATAGGATCCAGTACAACGAAACTGGTAAACATGAAAGAGGATGGTTTCGGTGGAAAGTTGGTTGAAGTTCCGGATGAAACAACTTCTTGGTCAGTCGCGGGTGAGTGTTGCATAGAGAAATAAGGCGTTGTATGGGGGGCAGATCGATGGTAGAGAGCTATCTCAAAACCATAAGCCTCAGGCATAGTAGTGAGTCAAAGTCAGGTGACGTCTAGCGAGTAGGTGTGGTCTTGACGGAACTTTAAACTGGATTGATAATGGCGGGCTAGGTATCCGTATGCAAATTAGAGTGTAATATGGCAAGGTCTGATGGATGGGAAAAAGAAAGTGAGTAGATGAGTGTGAAGAAGCAAGTTATCAATAGCCATGCCGTGGCTATGGAAAAAGCGATGAGAGGAAGGGCGGAACTGGAAAATTATTTGTTGCCAGATTCGGCAAAACAGGTGAAGATGGAACAGAATTAGTGGATTGAAGATAAAGCCATTCAGTAGGAAATCGTAGAATAAAAGAGGCTGGAAGGTACAGCATGGGAAAAAAGGAAATGCCGTCATAACTGAGGTTTGAGTCCAGTTAGTGTGCCACTCCAGAGAAAGTTCAACGACTGCTCCTGTCGGACTTTGCCAAGGGGGGAATAAAAAGCGCAAATGACAGATTTATATGTTAAAGAGAAGCAAAACTAGTGAGTAAAGAACCCGAGTGCAGGAAACAAGCATGGCTATGTTCCAAAAGATAATGAAGTGCTCAAAAAAGGGAGCCCGAAAACTATCAGAAACCTAATCCAACTGTAAAAGCCCTTCCTTCACTCACTTACGGATCTATAAGCTGTACTGTAGTTTGCATTGCTACGCTTTCGCCTATGTGGCCCTTAAATGTCTTAAATGGGTTTACAGAAGGCATATCATTGGGCAATTTGTTCCATAAAGCTGGATACTTAACCAGGAAAACGTTGGATCTGACAGCAGTTCTAGAAATGAGAACAGTAGCTGTGCTGTCCATCAGTCACGAAGAATACTGTGAGTCCGTTGGGTCTCTGGACTGCGGTGCTGATACGATGATTCGATTTACAACAGTACAATGAAAGGATATGAGGTGCAGCCTCATGCGTCTAAGCCATAACGGATCTAATTTCAAATGTTCGCAGCGTTGGCCTTGATTGAGTTGATTAGAAAAGCTAGTTAGCCCTTTTGTCATTAGCCGTCGAACCTTTTCAATAGCCGCTCTGTCCCACTTTAGAGTAGATTATGGAACAGTTTTCCGGAAGGGGTCCAAAGTGGATCCCATGAGTATCGAATTTGCTTTCCGGAAGTCAGAAAGTTCTGCGAAGTAGGCCTAAAGCCTTCTAGCCCTCGCAATTTGAGTGGTAGTATGTTCAGAGAAAGTGAAGGTTGCTGAATACTGAAAACCTGAATCTCGTACTAACAGACTGATGGAAATTGCGTGACCGTCACTAATGAACACACCTGGGGGGGCATTGCACTTGAAGATAAGAAGGTTGCTTTTCTCCGTTGAAAATTTCATTGATGATCTGGTGCAGCAAGAACTAGGAGCTGTTAGGTCTTGCCGTATATCACCGATAACTGTACTAAACAGTCTGAAATGAGAACTTTACAAGATTTCGGTGTAGTCCGCGAAGAGGTGGAGACTGCCATGGGGAAAGACGTTGAAAACCTCATTTGTCTATATGAAGAGGAGTAGTGGGCCCAAAAGGCTGCCTTTTATGGCACCACTGGTGACAGGTTTGGGCCTGGAGACGGACCCACTGATCTGAGCCAACTGATGTCGGCCGGAGAAATAAGAATCCAAATAACCGGGTGACTGGTATGTGATGCCATAAAACTTGGCCTGTGATAGGAGCCGAGCGAGTGAGAGTCGGTCGAAAGCCTTCTTCATATCAAGCGGGATAATAATCATGGACATGTCGTTGTCAGCAACCTCCGTGACTGAGTTGGAGAAGTTAACTTGACAAGTAGAACACAAGCGGTCTTTCAGGAAACCGCGCTGACCCACATTTATCAAGTTATTTGTTAAAAGGTAGGCTATTATCTTATTCTTTATGAGCTTCTCCACGATTCTGGAGATAAACGGTTTATGATTGATCGGGCTATAATTCTCCAGAACAGGAACGGAGCCTTCTCTGTGCAAGGGTATAACCGTAGAGGTTTCCCATTTAGTAGGGAACGAGCTAAATTTCATAGGCAGGTTAAAGAAATTTGATAGAGCGATAAGGATGCCTGGACCCCCATCGTAAAAGCAGGCGGTGGAATGCCGTCCGTACCTGGGCGGCAAGATGGTCTCATGAAGACTAGAAGTGGAGAAATGCCATCGGGGTGAAATAAAACAGTAGATAGAGTTTCACTGGGTGGGCATGCAGACTCAACTCCAGGAGTGGGTAAGCTAACCGTTAGGGCTGAAATGAAAATTATGTTGAAAGCTTCAGCTATTTTTTCCGGTTTATCCAGATGAGATTTGTTGACAGTGAGGAAAGACAATTTTTCGGGGTTGAGGGTTTCTTGTCCTCAACAGCTTACTCGGGATTTCTGTCTTCCTGGGATAGCATAAAGCTTTTGATTGTAGACGAGTAGGCATGAGTTTGGTTTGTGATTTGATTGTCACTGACAGCCGGTCCATTTGGATAAATGGCGATAGCTCCCGGGTTTTGAGTGTGAGTCATCGAAGTTTGAAGGGCTTGGATTTCATCTGCGAGAGTCTGTTTGTTTTGGAATTCGTCAGTACTGGCATGGTTGGGAAGATAGTGTTTAAGGAATGATTGAGATTAGAATATAGCTGATCTGCTGCCACCTGAGGATCGGGCGACAGAAGTGATGTATCCCAATTTTGAGATCTGATTGTTTGGAAGGCTGCTCCAGTGAGCTAAGTGATATGGCCTTGCAGACGGTTTTGGAGGAAATAACGATTTTCGGTATGGAGAACGAGCACGAGTTAGCCCTGTGGTCACCTCTGGGGAGCTATCTCCTACAGGAGTGGTTACCTTATTAAGCCCTTGAGAAAACGGATCCAGAGTGTTATTTCCTCTAGTAGGTGATTGAACGTGTTGAGCCCAACCACCAGGGTGGGTACAGGTAACGAAATCCTGGTAACATCGTGGGCCAGAGTGTGATGGCCAACACACTCCTATAGCGTTGAAATCACCTGCCATCAACTTGTGATCGAAGGGGTAGGCGGAGGCAAAGTGGGAGGCACCAGTAATAGGTACATTATTGTCCCCGGTTGATTCGGGTGGTCGATAGATACATCCAAGCAACAGTTCTTGTGACTGCAGTTTAACTGTTACCCAGACTGAGTTGTCAACCTCGCCAAGGACTGGGAGTTGCAATAAAGAAACAAGAAAAGATTCTCTGCAGCATATGAGGCAACTCCCTCCTCGATGTTGTATTCTACAGCTGTTGAAAGTCTTGTAGCCAGTCCGAAGAGAGGAACCAGTCTGGAGTTGATGGAAGTTAGAAATATCGTCTGCCATTACACAGGAGGGGCCTCGGTTTGTGGATGAAGTACGAGTTGGTAGACTGGTGGTTGTACCACCATTGGGGAAGGGCGCGGGAACGAAAATACCGGGATAGAGTTATGGTACAGAGCCATGTTTCACCCAGGGCGCATGAGGAAAAAGTTGGTATTTTGCGTCGGTACTGAGTAGCAGTGGGATGTACCCCGGTTGTTCGGGTAAAGTCGGAGCCGGATTCGAACGGGTGGTTGATGGTAAACTGCCGCGGTTGGATTGAGGTAGGTAAATTGCTGGGTTACAGGGAAGGGCTGCAGTGGTAAGAGAGGCGTAAAGGAAGATCTGGTATTTGAATCCGACCGGGTGAAAGCATGAGACAGTACAACGAGGGCTGTTCGTGGCGTACTAAAAAATGCGAAGGGTTCACTGGTGGTGCCGAAGATGGTGGTGGTATGCATGGGGGTAAATCTGCAATATGGTGGGGTATCGGTTGAAGGGATGAAGGTGACATACGAGTAGTTGGTCGCACCACGTTAGGGTTGGCTACAAGGGTCCTCAGGTGGTTGCTAAGGTGGACAGACGTAATGACGATTGGGGAATGAGGATTTTCGGTGGGTGTGCCGGTGATGGAAATTGTGGTTGGTAAACATTTGGTTAGCGCTCAAACGAGAGGCCCCGGGATGGTTCTTGAGGCAAACTCTGGGTGTGTTGGTGTATAGCCGAAGCCTTCAATGCATTCTTTGCTTCAGCCATGGCTCCAGCTACTGTCATTGCCCCGCCCCCATCTTCACCACTTACCGACTCTGTCCTTTCTACGATACCCTTCGATGCCAGGAGTATTTCTAAGCTACTATCCAATAGCAAACCCTCTCCTCGATTAGGCCCCGATGGCTTACCACCAATTGCACTCGTCAATGGTGGACCGGATCTCCCCCTGTTGTTGCTTAACCTTTTCACTCTTTCACTTAATGGTAGCACCGTACCTGCTAATTGGAAGCGCTCGGTAATCGTTCCCATTCATAAAAAGGACCTTTACATGAGGTATCCAATTACCGCCCTATAAACCATACCCCCATCTTATCCAGAATAATGGAAAAAATAGTTAAAGATAATATTATTAACTATTTATTAAGCCTCAGTCTTATTAATCACAACCAACATGGATTCCTCCGTTCACGGTCCTGCATGACTTGTCAGTATGATTTTCTGAATCTCGTCACCGACTCTGCTGAAAGTGGGAAATCTCTTGTTGTTCTTTATCTTGATTTATCCAAGGCATTTGATCGTGTCCCTCACCCCCACCTTTTAACAAAGCTACGGTCATTTGGGATTGTCGATCCACTTCTTTCTTGGTTCTCGTCTTACTTATCTCATCGTTCACAGGTTGTCTTAATTAACGGGCACACCTCTAATCCTAAGCCTGTTACTAGCGGTGTTATTCAGGGCAGTGTTTTGGGCCCCCTGCTTTTCCTCCTATATATAAATGATATGTTTCCGACAATACTTAATGGCACGCCGTTTTTGTTCGCGGACGACATTAAGATAGTCTACACTTTCTCGCCTGGCAACCTCAGTACTACTATCCCTAAAATATCTGCTGATTTAGCCGCTCTTGATGAATGGTGCTCAACCTGGGCGATGAAATTCTCCGCCGACAAGTGTATTTTCCTCACTTACAAATGCCAGGTTCCTCCTGGTTCTTTATGCATTGGCGGTTCACCCATCAACAGCCAGCCTTCAGTAAGAGACCTTGGCCTAAGTTATTCTTGCTCTTTCAACTTCTCGGAACATGCTGTCCTCCAAACGGCGAAGGCTAAAAAGTGTCTTGGTCTTCTGTTCAGATCCTTTCAGCTTAGGCAGAGCATTCTCTACATGTACAAAGTACATGCCAGGCCCCTTCTCGAATATTGTCCCCTAATCTTCACTAGCATGAGAAAATCCGACAGGATTATTATCGAATGTATTCAAAGAAGATTCACAAAACAGCTTATCGGTTGGTCGTCCAACTTAAACTACAGGGAACGATGCTTATCTCTCAAAATCGAACCACTATGGCTTCGTCGCATCAAGCTGAATTTGATATTTCTGTATAAGCTATTGACTAAGCAGTCCTATTCCTCCAACCAGTTGTGCTTCTCCCCGGATACTGCATATTCACTCCGGAATAGACAGTATACTATTACCACACCCTCCGCGAGGACTGTTCTACGCTCTAAGTTCTTTCTCTTCGCGTACTCCAGAATCTGGAATAAACTTCCCTTGCACATCAGATCTTCTCGGTCAAAGTATGCATTCGTGCATGCTATTGATAAATTCCTTACTGTCCCAACTGTTCTGCGCTTATTCAACGTTCACGTAACCGAAAGTCAAGCTTACGAGATAGGCCTTGACTTTTAAGCCATTGCTCTGCTTTTTCTCTTTACCTTACCTTCCAAAATAACCTCACCGCTTTAAAAATTCTGATTGCTTTGTTTGACCGCTTCTAGCCTTCGCCATCGACATATGTAAGCATGTCTGCGTCCACTAACTGTTTTTCCATACCAACTTATAGGATCCTGCTAATTCAACTTTGAAATAAATCCTTTCAGATGCGCTCGCATTTATAGAGACCACCGTATTACTCCCCACAGGTTGTCAACATCTCTCACTCGCCCCACGATTTATTAACTTTATTTAGTTATATTGCGTATGCGGCCCTGAAACCAACCTCAACATTGCCATAAAAACTGCTTCAGTATCCAACCCCTGGTTGGATTTATATACATATACATATAGATATATATATATATATATCATATATATATATATATATAATATTTGCATATACAAATATATATATATATATGTACATGTATATATAAATATATATTTATATATATACTCATTACTGTCCTATAATTATTAACAAAATCATGGTGAGTAACTCAACGCTCCTCGATATCTCTTAGCTTACAATGCCTCTCTTCCGCACCAGGTCCCACCACTCATACTTCGCTCACCACCTCTGCGATTTCGAACTGGAAAAATCCAGTCTGATTCATCGCACTTAGCGTGACTCACTAGCTGAACTCAACACCCAGTTATGACGTTACCATTTCTGTTCCCACCCTATCCCCCAGCTAAGGTTCTTCTGTAATTTCATGCAGAACTTGGTCTTTACTCCTGCTCAATGACCACTCTAGGCGAAATACTAACTTTCCCATTGAAAGTTCTAGCCACACTTAGGCGTTTCCCCCTTAGTCTCACGTTTCATGGCCTCAATGTGCCTTTAGGATCCGCCGCACCGATAAGCCCGTGCCTAACTTTTGTTCTTCTTTCCGTTAACCGTTGATACTCGGCTGCGTCACTGTATCTCACTTTCCTTGCCATAGTCTTTTGCGTCCGACCGCTCTCGCATGACCCGTCTGATGATCGCACCCACGTATACAGCAATATATATATTTCATATATACATTTATATATACACCTGTTCATATATATATACATATATATGCATATATACATATACATATATATATATATATATCTATTCATATATATACAAATATATGTGTAAATATATAACATTTTTATATACAATGTATATATCTATATACTCACTACTGCCTTTTGCGTCCGACCGCTTTCGCATGACCCGTCTGATGATCGCACCCACGTATATATATATATATATATATATATATATATATATATATATATATATACATATATATATATATACACATTTGTATATATATATATATATATATATATATATATATATATATATGTGTGTATATATATATATATACATATATGTATATATATATATATATATATATATATATATACCTTGGGTTCTCCACTCACTTGTCCCCCTTCCTAACTAGATTGTGCCACTTTACTACACACAATTTGCGTATATATAAATAAAACCGTTCCGTCCTTTAGCGATGGGTGCTCGCTCTCAGTTAATTCCTGGCTCAAGCTAGAACTCAGCCGTCCCATCCTGCTTTTATTTTGCGCCTTTCTCGTACACTGAAGCCTTGCCACACGGATTACCATTCCTTAGTAACTAGGCTTCACTTCTCTGCGCATATGCTCGTGGTAAGTTGAGACCCCATTCCAACCGGAATCCGTATGCCTCGAATTTCTCTTGACCCTGGGGAATACCAGCACATGTGCTTTCACAAAAAAAATCCTCTCCTTAACACCCAGTGTTTTTCTCCCTTTTTACTGTTTGCCGTCCTCGACCACAGCTGGTGAACTGACTAGACTGTTATCTTCCTATTTTCTCATTCTTCTTCCAGACTATACCCTCTAGTATTGTTTTATTCCTGGTTCCCAAACGGACACCCTCTCCTCATCCACCGCCTACCTGATATCGCCCCAAATCTCTACTATCACCCAACTACCCTAGAAAGCTACCAGTCTCCGTCTAGGGACCCCTAATAGACCTGTCCACTAGCCAAACGATAACTAACTGTTCGGATAACAAAATGTTCATTTTCTTGCTTCCATATAAACGATAATCATAACCCACAGCTGGAACACTCTCCAGACTGCCACACTCCTGATCTCTTCCAGATTGCATTGGTTACTTGGGTATCCATCGGTCAAATCGACGTTTATTCCGGATTACCGTAAGGACTGGACGATTTGATCGCTGGTTTAAACCTATACTCTCGCCTGCTGACGTTACATGGGGCACCGTACATGGATTAACAAAACCTCATGAAAGTCTCACCGGATCGCAGAGGTGATTCCTGACAGCAACCATCAACACTCCGCTCAACGTCTATTCCCAAATAATCCAACCCAACAGTTCAATTCTTCCCGCGTTGCAGTACGAAACCAATGGCCGGAACCCAGCCTTCGCAGCTGTTAACTTCGTCAAACCAGCCCTTTTTACCAAATTCCCACAACATTCTACCTGCCACCACCTGCAACCAAGGTCTTTACGGAACAGAATACCAGCCATCTGCAGCCAACCATAATTTGATTACCAATTTTCTATCAAATACAAAACAAAACATTTTACACTCTTCCAACTCCTGCCTAGCCGAACCATTGACGCTTGTCTCCACTAATCCGTTTCATTGACGGCTTTTCTTTTCTTTAAAAGTCCGTTATATGTCCATACACCATTCATGCTCTTCAAAAGTTCACTGAAGTCCCTGCGAAGCTTTTCGCCTTCATCTGAATTTCCATATGACACTGTAATCACCTGCACAAAAGGTCCGTTTTATTATCACGTTTCACTCACTTGCCTTCATTTCACATGCTGGTATCTCTGACTGCACTTTGAAAGCCCCACGCTTGCTTTACTTCTAACAATGTTCTTTGGCATCTTTTTCGCCCGGTTACTTGTTAGTGACCGTCTATTTGTCGCTTATATCAGCAATTCCACGACTGTCCAGCTACCCATGTAGTATGCAGGATGCAGTGTCTTCCTTGGGGGGTTGCACGTGTACGATCTGCAAAGACAGAAAGAAGACTCGGTGAGCCGGAGCTCAGTAAGTGCATCAACAAGCATCAACACTTACACCGATAAAGATGGGAGTGGCGATCTGTCTGAGCGTATTACACTGCTCCCCCCAACGAAGGAACACTGTCCTCAGTGTTTGTACATTATTTTAGCTGGTCAGCTGGCAGGATCTGTCGGTGTGGTTTGTGTGAAACGCTGGATGACAGGGATCCTGGCAGGGTCGCCAAAAATGTAGTATGCAGGATGCAGTGTCTTCCTTGGGGGGTTGCACGTGTACGATCTGCAAAGACAGAAAGAAGACTCGGTGAGCCGGAGCTCAGTAAGTGCATCAACAAGCATCAACACTTACACCGATAAAGATGGGAGTGGCGATCTGTCTGAGCGTATTACACCCACACCGCCCCCAGCGATTTCGAAACCGATTTGAAATTCCCGCCTCAACCGTTACCACTTTTGTTTACTCAAACACTACATGACTTTACTGGTGTATTTTGGTCGCTGTGATTTATAAATTTAGAATTTGTGAATACCTCGCACTGACATGTACTGTTGTATACTCTGATCTTGCCTTGTGCATGTGTATTGACCACGGTCAATAAATATACTATACTATACTATACTAAGATCTAGGCCACGGGAAGCAAGAGAGATGGGGGAAGAAGCTGTGTTCATTTTCGTTGGGGAAGATGTTTTTGTTGACTGGTTGGTGCTGAGTGGCGAGTAGGAAGCAATCACCTTCTCGGCTTGTTTGGAAGACAAGCCAATAGCTGAGCAGTAGCTGCCTGTGAGAGATGATTGTGCAGCCCGGCTATCGGTATATCTTATAGGTAATGGTGGAGAATGGGTTGCATTGTGGAGCCGTTTATTTGGGGGCTGAGAAGTTGGCCACGATCTGGATATGTCGAGGTCTACATCCACCGGTGGTGCACTGGTCAGTTCATTTCAGCTCAGTTCGCACAGAACAGGTAATGGCCACGGCCAATCGAGCATCCAGAATTCCTTCGATGGTATGCACACCAGTTATGCACCCACCACTTCCGATTGTATTCCGTCGAACCCCTGCCAGAAATGGAAGGGAAACGGAAAACCTCATCGCACATCAACTGCGAGGGACATTATGCATCGTGAGCTTTCGCTGAGACAGTATGCCATGGGCGAAAATGTCGAATAAAACATACTCCAGAATGACCACATTGCTACCCGTCATGCATTCCGTTGACATACTTAGGGCTCACTACGAGGAAATGACAGCACGCAAACCGACGTGGTGTAGGGCCGGTTGGCTGGTTCTTCAGGGGCGAGCCAGGTTTCGGTGAGGGCTATGATTTGAGGCTCCCTATTCACTGCAAGCTGCCAAAGCTCCGGGATCTTATTCAGCACACTCAGGTTATTGCTGTAAAACACTTGTTGCAGAACCGCCAGGGACAACTGACTTTGGGTTTGAGGAGGGGGAAAGAGGAAGAGTTGGGGGTGGGGAGGAGGTCCTGCAAGAGTCGGGATCTGAAGATGTTGGGGGGCTAGATGGTAAGCAGGCTGTTGGGGGCACTGGTAAGTTTTGACGTTTATTAACCTTAGAGGAATCATACGGGGCTTACGGTCTACATCCTTCAGTCTCCGAAAAGGGTGATCTGCTTTCAGTGGTTCACCTTTGTGCGTAATGAGTGATTCACAGCTCTGGGTTTTCTTGTTCGTGATCCTGTTTTGCATGACCAAAACAGAGAACTTTCTGGTGCGTTGACCTCCTCATTGCAGCTTTCAGCGGAAACAGGTTGCAGGTTTGTGTCTGGGCTCGAGGGTGGGTGAGTCTCGCCCGTTATTACAGTCTTGTTCGCAATTTTGTGGGCTTCAGATATTTAGAAGCACTCGGTCTACTACTGAGGGCACTTACCGCGACGGGGGATGGAGTGGGTAAGGAGGCTACGGATGGTGGAAGTGGAGCTCGACCCTCAAGGCGTTACCTGTGTAGTGGATTCGCAGACACCAAACCCGCTAAAATGCAATTGTGAGTTTAGTGCCTAGGCGCGCCTCGTTTACGAATAGATGTTTTCACTTAGTTTTACTTGAGAGTGACAACCGCTCCCCGGGGCATACAATTCCGGTGCCGGGTCCTCCTCTAGCAATCTTCCTTTTCGAATCTTCCCTCTCAGTCACATGAGGTGGCTTATGGTCAGGACAAAAGCGCTTCAAAGTATTTCCATTCATCTAAACCCGACTCAACCACTGTGGTATTATAATCTTTTCCGGTCGGACACACGGGCCTATCTTAAAAGTCCCGTGAAAGATTTGGGTGATTTTCGTCAGTCATTCATTGAGGTAGGCAATTGGCTTCGCAGGCGTTGACCACGCTCTTCGATAGGTCACGAATTCGGTTTAGCCTCGGCCCCCTCAATCGACCGATTGCTTGAAGTCCACCTGATGCAGACAGATTAGACAGCATCGGCAACTTATGTCACGCTAAGCAGACGTCAAGGTACGCAGCAGCTAGTCAGCCCTGGCAATCAGCTCGTTCAATCTCCCATTTCCTGTCATTCATACAGGGTAACCAATCTAATAACTGGAACCCACCAATTCTGGGTCCTCATTTTCTGGACGGGAATCGAGTCCGAAAATCCTGCCTGCGTCTGAACCTGCTCGACAGGCGGCACTGTGAGCCTGGGTTCCGATTTTTGTGGGGTTACTGGCTTGGCCTTCTCACTGCGGAGCCTTAGATCACGCGGCTTGTCAGTGGATGCTCCCTCGAGTCCTTTATTTTCTCTTTGAGCATTGCGGCTGAGGAGCAATTCGTTGCGCTGCCCCTTTGGAGCCCACCTCAAGTAAAAAGCCGTGTACCCGGTTGGTGCTTTTGGTTACCATCCAAGTGGATCGACTTTCAGATGGGAGAGGGAGTTTAGGATGGTTAAACGCTTGAGAATAAGTGTTTTAGGGTGATCCAAGTTGGGAAAGCGACCCCAAAGAAAGACTCGCTCGGGGCATTTCTCGGAGCCTTGAAAAGTTTTGGCCACATCAAGAGTTTGATTCTCAGATATTATACTCACCTGATCGGCTGCCTGGGACGCTGGGACGGATTTGGTAACCAAGCTCCTTAGGCGGGTCAACTCATCTTCAAGGGTGCCGACAGTGGCCTTTAGCTCAACTATCTCTGCAGCCTGACTTTGGACCGCATATTTCAGTGCATCAGTGGCCGGCGCATTATAAAGGAATGTATCGTCCGGATTGAGGAATGAAACCTTGGCCACAGAGGGGGAATTACAATGCCTCATGGGGAGAGTAGCCTAGTCTGAGGAAGTGGTTATGTCGATGGTGGGGGACTCTGAGATCATTCAGGATCAAGTAAGTACAGATAAAGATCGGCCTAAGTGGAGGGGGGACGAGCTGTGTGTTCTAAAAATTTCAAACGAGACTACACTCATCGAGAGAGACAGCGGCTCGGCTGGCGTAGTGCAGTGTACCACGCAGCGACTGTCATACTACCCTTCAGGATATAATAGGCTACGCCTAAATGGCGCAGCGTGGCGAAACCACTTTCCAAAACGGGATACCTAATGCAGATGGAGTTGGTCAAGGGCAAAGAAGAAACCTACTTTGCTGATCGGTAACCTTTCCGGGGACGATGAAAGCAACATCAAGTCCCGTAATGCTACGGAAGACCGTCGGAAAATAGTTTGCCTTGCTCCTTAGCTCCAACGAAACCAGAACCCACAGTACCAGAGCACACCAGCGTACACAACCACCGACTGGCTGAGATGGTCCGAACACCGGCACTATATGTGGCCTGCCATCTAGTCAGGTTCAAATGAGGTATCCAACAGCGGGCAAGGCTAACCACGATAGTGGTCGCTGTAGAACACGTGGACAAATGTTCGTGACAAGAAAAGTGGTACGGTACTTGTCTGTGCAGGTCATACTACCCCATAAATTCTGCCTATCAAACAAACCATTCGACGCGCAGTGAATGGAATTAGAGCGTACTACTTTGTCTATGTGGTACACTAAATTATTGTCAACAATATCTAAGACGACACTAGCAAACTAAGATGGGCGGAGGAGCGTGCTGTGATAAAAAGGCCAAAAGGGTATGTACATTAGGAATTAAAATGAAAAAAGTGTGACACAAACTCACAGCTGTTCAGTGTTCTTGTGATCAGGAAATGAGCACCAAAGAGCCAATATCCGCCAATATCCTCAGTTCAGTTCGGTCTGACAGCCATTCGTTGAACAGAACAGGATTGTATTGAGCGAAGTACCAAGTGAAGCCGTGGAAGCTTCTAAAATGTTTTGTTTCTCACAGTTAGTTCCGACCGATATAATTCAAAAACACTCCAAATCAGAAGATGAGACCGTGCCAGAACGAAAGGTCTATTGACAGCCCTTTTTGTATCGAACTGTGATGATCTTCAAAAGGGGTGTGCGCTTTACATTAGAACGTCGGTACAACAAAGGAGTGTTGCACCAAGGGGCGTCGAGAATCATGGTAAAGGTCGGAAATGTACAGGTACCTACAGAATCAAGGACGATCTGGACGCTCGATTGGTCTCGACCACTTTCGTCCTGTAGAAACTGAACTGAACTTAAATGAATCTTTACACAACACAGAACACGTACCCGTGAGGCGGCTGACCAGGAGAACTAACATTTACTAATATTAATTGCACAGCAATCAGCTGATGTGCGATGAGGTTTTCCGTTTCCCTTCCATTTCTGGCAGGGGTTCGACGGAATACAATCGGAAGTGGTGGGTGCATAACTGGTGTGCATACCATCGAAGGAGTTCTGGACGCTCGATTGGCCGTGGCCATTACCTGTCCTGTGCAAACTGAACTGAACTGAACTGAAAAGCACTGTGCCAGCTGCGGTACCCCAGCACTCGAGATCCATTCGCCACTATCCCCCGGGTGAGTCTAGCCGTTTTGGTTCTAGATTCTTAGAATACAACTGACTTCCTTTCCAATTACACGGTTTTTTATCTGTATCAATTCTCTCCTGAACGATGTCAACCCCCTACCGTGTATATAACCACCTCGCAAAAATTAGACGAGGCTACCTTCCCATGAGGCAAAGTAATTGTCTCTGTGACCAGTGTCTCATTCGTAAGTCCGGACGAGATGGTTCTTCATAGTACGCTGTCAACAAATGCACCAGAAAGCGACCTAAAGGCCACTCCCTTGAACAAAATAGGTGCAAAACCGCTCCGAAACCGATCGGTTTTCAGCCAGTTTTCGGTCAGTTTTTTACCATTACGCGGATCGGTTAATGATCGGTTTTCGGTCGGTTCGTTCCTTGGCCATTTTACACGGATCAGTATTGAATTTATACGAAGGACATTGACGACTAAAGTAAAGTGCAGTGCTTGGTTGACGTTTTATTTTATTGTATCCCTTTAACTCATCGAAATGTCCTGAAAACCTCTATTTTGTTCCTTCGAAATGGCCCTTGTAGCACCCAGCCCGTTGGTAACATCGGTTTTCGATCGGTTTCCGGTCGGTTCGTTTAGTAGCCTTTTTACACGGATGAACAATGAATTGATACGAAGGAAATTGACAACCGAGGTAACATGCAGTGCTTGATTGGCGTTTTATTTAAATACATTGGTTTAATTCATCGAAATGTGCTGAAAACAGTATAGATCGCTGTTACTCGCTTCAAAATGGGTGAAGTAAGGACAATTATTCGGAAAATCATAAATTATGAGATAGGAATGAGCATCGTAATACGAGATTCGGGTTGTTGAAAGAAATTAACGAAGCATATCACGTATTTCAAACGATTCGCAAAAGCGCTCGAAAACCGGCCAGAAACCGCTCCGAAACCGATTGGTTTTTGGCCTGTTTTGGATCGGTTTTTACAAATACGCCGATCGGTTTTCGGGCGGTTTTTGAATGGTTTGCGACCGATTTTCCGGACGGTTTCTGAACGGTTTCCAAGCGGTTTGTGTCAGTCGTTTGTAGTACGTCATATGCTTCGTTAATTTCTTTCACTCATCCAAATTACATATCACAATGCTTATTTCTGTCTCCTAGTTAATGACTTCCCAATTAATTGTTCTTGTTTTACCCGTTTCGAGGGAATAAAATAGAGCGATCTATACCGAGGTTTGCAGGATATTTCGATGAATTGAAGCAGTACAATAAAATAAAACGCCAACTAAGCATTGCACATTACTTCAGTCGTCGATTTCCTTCGTATTGATTCATTGTTGATCTGTGTAAAATGGATACTAAGCAAATCGACCGGAAACCGATGTTACGAACGGGCTGGGTGCTACAAGGGCTGTACATACTCTTAGGGATGAGATAACCAGCCCGAGAAGCCTAGTTATCAAATCCCTGCCAGCACCCCAGGCGGCCGGTTAGGTATGTTGAGTATCCGAGCAGCAAGTTCTTGACGTCACCAGGATTTCGCAAGACACTGAAAAATGCTCAAAGCGCGTCATTCTTTGAGGTCGCTTTCTCAATTCGGACCACCCTAACAGCACTAATGCCCAGATGTTTATCCACCTTTAGCTCCCTCTCCCATTCAAAATCCAGTCCACTTGGCTGGTAACTAAACGGACCAACCAGGTACACGGTATCCTAGTTGAAGGGTGGTTCACAAAGGCAGCCAAACAAATTGTTTCCTCAGCCTCAAAGCTCAGGGAGAAAATAGAAGACTCAGGGGAGCATCCATCGACAAGCCGCTTCACCTAAGTCTCCGTAATAAGGCTAAGCCAGCGTCACCATAGATACGTATTTGGTTACGAAATCCGAATGGTTGAGGCAAGCAGAAGACGGAGGCCTAGAATTTAGGCTTTATTTGACATACAACTGAACGGTGCGATCTGAAAACAACAAAGCAGAAATTTGATAGAACAACAGTACTAAAACTAAGGTAGGTAGGAAATAGTAAATAAACATGACACCCGTCATCATCATCATCATCGTACAGCGTTAAACAGTAGGGCAAGCCCCACTGACCACTGCCTTTCTCACCATGTTGTACGTTGAATCAGAAAGTATGAATATACAAGATGGACAGGGAATGGACCTACATGGATGGAAAAAGGAAAGAATGTCCTAGTAGCAAACACAGAATACACAGTCTAACTGTACAAACGCACATCGATCAGTCATTCTGATTCGACAGAAAGTGACAACACGATCGCCACTGTTCGCGATTCGCAGCCATATTCTTCAGTGTCTCCAGCCAACTGGTAGACGGATCTTTTGGACCCCAACCACGAAGACGTGAAGCACCCACTTTTCCTAAGTTTGCTGTACATTTTCTCATTCCTCACTGCCCTGTCATCTGTTGACCTTCACGTGGTCTGTTCCACTTCCTAGGAGGAACGGAGAATAGGACGCGATACGGTAGACGTGTGTTTGACATACGTAACACACGCCAACCAACGAAGTCTACTAAGTTGGATACGCTGTGACAAAACATTCTCCGAATTAGTACCCAATACTCGATTTCTGACCTCAGGATTGCCTACCCGGCTAATCCACCCGATCTTAGCGATACTACGTAAACATCGGTGGTCGAAAATCTCAAGACGACGAATATCTTCAGCACGCAGACTCCAAGTCTCGCAACCATACAACAAAACTGAACACACTGCAGCACGATATACCCGACCTTTCAACTTAAAGCTATTGACTACCTCTAACCGATCACCACCAAGAGTGAGTGCAGACACAGGCTCCTGCCAGTCTTGAAGAAGTACTTTGTACTTTGAAGGCACAAACCACATACCGTATTGGGGCACCTCAATCACCAAGCAATCCAATGCGTGTTGAATTGCCTGTGCACTGCCGCTCAGAAAGGCGATATCACCGGCGTACTCTAATTCGAAAACTCTGTTCTCCGAGAGAAGTTCAACCCCATCGTCTGGCAGACTACACAAAACGTGCTGTAGGACATCCTCTGTAGCATAGTCGAAAAGGAACGGGGATACTGGGCAGCCTTGTCGTGCTCCACTGGAGGCTGAAAACGGTGGCAAAGCTGATCATAAGCCCTAACCCGACCTGAGGAATGACGATACAACTCTTAGAGGACCGACACGAACTTTTCAGGTACACCATTCCTTAACTTACAGTGCCACAGTACAGACGGAGTATCTAGAAACAACGATTGTTGGTCTAAGGAAGATGTAACAGTGTTCCAAAAACTGTCGGAGGATGAAAATCTGATCGATGCATCCACGACCGGCACGAAACTAAGCCTGTTCCTCGCGAGTTTCCTCATCACGCGTGTTGAACAACCTGCAAAGAATGACAGACGTTAGCAGCTTAGACGCTGTCGGGATTAGGCTTGTACCGCGGTGGTTGACGCAGTCACTGCACGAGCTCTTCTTGAAGATGGGGACAACGAACGTTTCCTTCTACGCGGAGGAACTTTCTCGGAGTGCCAGACCTTGGAGAACAAAGCTTGAAATCCTCTAATAAGCTCCATTCCACCATCTTTAAACAGGGCTGGGGGAGGGCCGTTGGAGCCTAGCGCTTTATGACGTCCTAGGACTTAGATTTGCTTGCGGATTTCCACCTCAGAGAGTAGATCTGTCTAATTAGGTCCCGGGACGTGTGCCGGGGCAGATATCGGAGGAGCTGACGCTGGAGGCCAGCTAAACTGTGCTTTGAAATGCTCCACCCAGCATACAGGACGTCGCTGCAGACTGCAGATAGGCGAATCGTCCGCTTCAAGGATCATTCCCCTCGCACCCAAATGTCTTCCTACCGGTGACTCGGATGAGATGAATCAGCTTGTGGGGTTTTCCTATAGCGGCAGCATGTTTCATCTCTGATGCTTTCTGAGACCATCAGACCCCGCGATCCCTACAAAGACTTGCGTTGAGTTCACGTCCCGTTGTAAGCCGTTATTCATTATGCCCACTACCAACCGAGATGGACTGGCGTGTATCAAGAAGGCGTAGAGATCTCATCAGAAGCTGGATTGTGAAAAATCCCTGGTACTTGGAAATAGTACGAGTGCGTGCGTAGTGGTTCTTGTGGTTAGAACATGTGAAGTAAGCGGATATTCATTTCACTGGGTGTTTGTGAAGGAGATAAACAGAGTCAGTGAAAACTTGTGTAGATAGCCCCGGGCAAAGTGAGTGAAATTCCGCTGAGGTATACCACTAGTAGATGATAAATGCCTAAGGGACCTGGTAGTAAACTCGAATTCTCCCAACAACAGGCCAGGAATGATTATAGGTGAGGCATTTAGCCAGTGAGGCAGAACACACAGGTAAAAAGAAAGCGTTTGATGAGACAAGTGGGCACAGAGTGAAATTTAAGACGTGAAACATAGAAAGACAAGCACCTAGTCTCTACAAAATAAAGCCAACATGTTTGGACCAAGTAAGGCTACGGTCAAGCAACACTGTAAGGCATTTCAGTGAATCAGGATGGTTCCGCAGTTCCCCATTTATCGTAATGGAAGTGCAGACCTTTCACAGATTTGTTTGTTTGCTACCGTTCCACGGGGAAAGTACAGTGTCACCACGCTTGGTTAGGTTAAGGCGTAAGTTGTGAGCATGAGACCAATCTGAAATTTGAGTGATGCCGCTTTGAAGGGTAGGGTAAATAGAATCACAAGCATACAGCATATCAAGTACGACATCATCCGCATATTTGGTGAGAAAAGTGTTTTTGTGTACAGGAACAGTAGAGATGCACGCAGAAGATAAAATGAGGACAATATGGTACGTTGGAGAACGCCGTGGATAGTGTTAACAAAAGGTTTTGCTGTTATAACGAGTAAACTGCTGTCGGTTGTGAAAGTAATCTGCCAATAAAGAAACAAGCGGAATCTCAGTACCAGTGGTGGCCGAGTGGTTTAGATCTTTTGATTTCCACACCGAAGGTCAGAGGTGCGAGTCCCCGCCGCCACCGGTTACTTTGGTGGTAGACCGCAATGCACTGTCGTCCGGCTCGTTACCACCGCGCACCTATTGGGACCTTGCGTGGTTTTCCGCCAATCCGAGTTTCAGGGTTAGGTTGCTGGTTATTCTTAATAATGCAGTAGACCTCTGTATCTATGGGGTACACCCGTTCCACTAAATGAAAAGGGAAATCAGCTTATTTCTGTCGACGCAGTTGAATGCATCACCGTAGTCTAGAGAGCATATTCTTACCGCGTTACTCTTCCTATCAAGTGAGAATCGAGTGTAATATGTTGGGATATCGAGGGTTGCCGGTAAGCAAACTTATCAGGATCTGAAACATTTAAGTTGTCAGTCGGTCATTGGAGAAATAATCTCAAAAAATTTGAGGTGGACAGAGATACAAGCACTGGGACGGAATTAAGAAGAACATTTTTTGGACAGAGGAGCTGTAGTTGCTGGCTTCTCACAGTTTAGAACCTTTCTATCCTTTAGACATTCTTCAAAACCTCGGAAAGAACAAGGCCGGCGGCAGCCACACAGTTCTTGAGCACTGTAAAATTGAGTCCGTCCGGTCCGAGTGATTTACCGGGGTTAAGGAGGAGCAATTGCTTATAATCGTCAGCGGTGAAGGTGTAAGATAGAGGATCCTAAGGTTGACTGTATTTAAGAAGCATAGTAACAGAAGATCCTGCTGCTCTGTTGAATTACATGTTGAGCTCCTCTACGTTAACAGCAGATTTGTGTGTGGACGAGCATTACGGTAAGCTGTAGCGGGTCTTTGTCATTTACCAACAAAATTTTACGTGTTCTCAAGTGTCAAACTTGTTTAATACATTTTATCTAGCCTGAAATAGTAACTAGAATCGTCAGAATGCTGCAAACGTAACTGACAAACACTGCCTTCAAGCCCATACTTATACTTTAACGATCCCGAGCGTTGGGAATTGTCATATCTTAGATTTGCTTACACGTTATCCACGCCCTTCTGTTTTTCAAAGCCTTCCCCCATGTAAAAAATACCATAATGCTTTACCCTCCTGTCTCTCTCTAGCACCTCTGTCGGTGATGGCATACCGTGTTAGGCCAATCTCTGACTCGTCAGACAGCCAATCTGATGAAGGAGATATTTTCTGGAAGAAAACACCTATTGCCGGCCACAAACGCCCGTCAGAACGACCTAATGAGAATCCACACAAACCACTCAAACGGCCCAGAAACTGCGTATGGTTGAATGTTGCTCGAGATTGTGAATTAAGCGAAATCATCTCTCAGACTCGCACTTACGAAGTAAGTTCGCAATATACGGTCCAGTAGTCGTTCAAGATACATGATAATTCAAGAGGACCAGAAAACTATCTGGTTTTATCTGACGCTGACGAAAAAGTTGATAAGTCAGACAACACGTAAGTACGCCTGGCACCTTTATACTGTCACTCCAGTTCCTCTGAAATTCGTGGCTTTCATAAGGATAAAATACCACTGCTACGTCTAGAGGACGCCATACCCGTGGAAAACATGGGAGTAGACTATACAAGTCCTCCGGAATTGGTCAAGGAAACCCTTGTTCGGCTTTTAAATGAACCCAATATAGAACTTCTTGGTAAGTAAAGTAATTGGCATCTAACATATATGCGAAGGAAACGTTGTCGATACGATTGGGGTGAAAAAATCGTTGCAATTTTACTTTCTCACGGAGATTGTGGAAAATGCCGGTGGAATTTACCTTGCGGTATGCCAGTTCTTACGGTTCATACGTTCGATTTTTTATGCAGTACCCCAGTTTTTCACAACCTGATTAGAGTTAGTGATAAGATATCCCAGGTCAGCTGAGTAATATAAGTTGTATAATGTATGTACGACAGGACCAGATCTCCTCTTAAGCATGAGACCGGTTTCGTGGTCATTGCCTCGTCCCCCAGTTACGAATACCCTGCCCAGTCATCCCTATACTTGAATACTACAGTTAGTTTTCTCACAGTTGAGTGATGCATGAAGGTGACTCATCCGGATTAGTCGCGCTCTTCGTTTCTATTTCACACTACTCCAAAATCAACCAACTGTTATGTCTCTTGGGCATCCTCCATCTCCTTGGTCCGTCAGCTACCCAACTCTCACCTGTAGCTCCACGAAGTTAAAACACACATCGGCGGCCGCACCCCGGCAAACCCTTCGATAGGTGGGCTGAACCAGGTTAAGGGTTATCAAGGTCTAAAGAACCTCAATGAGATGATGTTTGGTACATAAAGGCAGATGCTCCTGAATGAGTGGATGAGATCTACTGACCCAATGGCCACAAGAAAAAAACTGTTCAACCTGCCTAACCGGGCATTCCGGAAGAGGCAAATGAACCACATTACAGGTCACAGGTTCCTATGGGACAACCTTTCTGATAGTGCACGGGCTAGAGATGCAACCTCGAACAAAAAGACCAAACGGTGCTGGGGAAACCGCTTCGTAATCTGTTCCCACAAGTCCATGATTACTCATAGAATCTCATGCGCTCATCATGCTATGGCGTCCCCAGTAAGCGACGTGCCTCATGATCCAGCGGTCGAGGTGATAAGCCAACAAGCTAAGACTATTCGCTGCAGGAAAAGAACACACATAGCCTGTTGGAATGCCAGGACGTTTCTAGACGTCAGTAGCCAGTGCATCACAAGACGGACTCTACATGACTATCACGTAGATATTGCTTGTCTCTCGGAAGTTCGCCTACTCAAGCCGACAGATAAAGGTCCCGGGAGTGGATACATCTTATTGGCTTTAACATAGTGACCCGACAGACATCTTCGGTCTCTACGGCGTCATGTTTGTTCTGAACAGAGCAGCTAATGATGCAATGGTCTTGGTAATCAGTCTCATCCAGACTCTTTTTGGCACGCTTCAAAGGTTTCCCGCAAGATCTGACGATGATCGCGGTCTATGCTGCAGCCAACTCAGCTGTTGAAACCCAAGATGCATTTTACCACAGCTTGCAGGGGGCATCCGTCGAGTTCCAAGGTGCGGCGTACTTTTCATTGCAGGAGCTTGGGATGCCAGCACAGGTACGGCCGACGAGTCCGGTGGCCACATTCCCGAGAAATTGGGCCTCGGCTTCAGCGCTGCGAGAATGGTGGCCGACTGAGTGGTTCAGCCGACATAAGAGGAATGGTTGTTTGCAGCACTCGCTTTCATTACCCCAAGAAGCACCTACTAACTGGTACTCCATCGACGGTCACAATGCGCACCAATGCGACCACATCCTGGTGAGATCCCGTTGGGCCTCGCCTATGTAGAATTGTCGGGCGTACCGAGGTCAATGTAAACGGCACTGAACATATCATCTTGCGTGTATGTTTTGAAGTTCATCTGTCTACACGTGCCAGAGTCTCCTCATCCCGTCACCCCCCCCCCCCCGGATAAACGTTGCTGCCCTAGGAAAGCCAAAGGAGCGCTGTCAGGAGCAATCACAACTAGACTGATCGCCGCAACCAACACATAAGACGAAGTTTCTGTGGTAGCACAGTAGACTCAAATAAAGTTGACAATCAAGGAAGCTGCATGTACGGAACTCAGGGGAACAAAAAGGTGGCCAGGGGCTTGGATCTCTGAAAGCACGCTCCAGTTGTCAACGAAAACATAAAACCCGGCTCATAGTAGTAAACGACGCAGACTGCCGCGAGAGGCCACACGTTCCGCTAAGGCTGATCGCAGCAGATACCGAATAGAAATGGCCGAAAAAATGGAGACCGCGTAAAGAACTGGTGACTTTGGTTAACTGTTTCGCCACATTCGCAATGCCTCGAAAGGATATTGCAAACAAGATTCGCTTCTTTGCGGCGCAGCAGGAGACCTAATGTCAGAATATAGCAAGAAAATGGACCGATAGATCGGACATTCCGATCAGCTGCTTACCCGGCCTACAAACCACCCGATGGACCAACCAATCACAACTCCTACAGTCCATTACGAAAGCAACTTCGAGCCCCCAATTACCACAAAGTCGCCGAAATTATTGTCATCCAGTTCTTACCATGCTTTTATTTTGTAATTCGCTCCTATTCCGTTTGCATGGTCTGACATTTCGCTTGTCTTTTTTTGGCCGATTGGAGCCTATAATCAGGTTTTGTCTTCTGAATTCTCCTTCTATCGGTCGTACGAATTCGTACGTTACAGTTTAATAGACCAACACCCGCGCCTGGATCGTTTCGACGCAGACCCAAATTCTGCAAATAGCGCTGACTCCTGGGAATATTGGTACTATACCTTTACAAACTTCTTGGGATTAGTCAGGGAACATGAACCAGACAAACTCAAAACTCATGCATTTTTATCGCCAACTATTTAAAAATTCGTTTCGTGATGCACCGAAACTTTTGCAAGCTATATTCTGGCAACTTCGAAACAGAACACTCTGGCGCCCATGGAGCATTTCATCCAGTGGCTTAGAAACCTTACCAGAGGTTGTAATTTTCAGGCTGTTAGTGCAAAACAAAACGAGGAGAACACCATCCACGGTCCGTCCATTAGTGGACTCCTATCAAACCCTATTCGTCAGCGATCTAGCTCATCAGCAGCCGCATATGTCCGTTCAATTCAAACCTTCTATATACACTACCGCTGCGATAGACAGTTCGAACGCCCTCATTCAGGTATCTGATAAACAGGCCGAAACGACACTAGCTGTCTCCCGAACTTTCTTTTGTGGTTACGATCGTCATCCTCGTCACAAATGCCCCTCGAAGGATGCAATTTGCAAGTTTTGTGGTAAACAAGGACACTTTCAGAAGTTTTCCCGGGCTTCTACGGACACAAAACATACCGCGACTGCCTCACCACTTCTTGTTTTCTCCATCTTCGCAGCTGCAGCTCTAGGGGGCCTCGGTAACAGTCAACGGAGTAGCACTGCAAGTTCAGAGGGCAACGTTTCCGAGGCGATTGCGCTCTGGAACAAATGGTCAACAATGGAATTCAGGAGTGAGATTAGCCTCGCTTCTACCCGCATGATCAGCAGTATCAAAGGTCACCGTTTTATGTCGTTGGGGACACAAAGGTGTCCGGTACGAAAATGTCGAACTGTCGGTTCTCCTTGGCCCATGTGCTGACATAGTGCTGGGCATGACTTTTTACGACATACCGGTCGAATTCGGTTACCTTCCCCGCCTCGTGGTCTCTCCGCTACTAGCCGTTCAGCCCCATCTCTTTTCGCATATCCGGGTCCCTCTTGCCGTCCTATTTGCACAAAATCGAAAAGATACAGCTACGACGACGAAGCTTTCATCCGATCAGAGGTCTCTAGGTTATTGGACAGTGGAATAATCGAACCTTCTCAATCACTATGGCGGGCCGGAGTCCTAGTTACTACCAAACGAATGCCAGAAACAGCGGATGGTTGTCGGTCCCAGTCAAAGAGTCAATTGTTTCATCTCCCCAAACGCACACCCGCATAGATGAATTCTTGGGGAAAATCTCACAGTTCAGCATTTACAGCACCTCAGACCTACAGAGCGCGTACCATCAGATCTTCATAAAAGAAAACGAACGCCAGCACACGGCTTTCACAGCATGCAACAGCCTCCACTAATTTCGCCGAATACCGTTTGGAGTAACCAACGGCGATGTCCGTTTCCATTGCGTGGTGGAAGTTTGTGTATGTTGACATTACTGTGTAGGAAAGATGTCACAGATCACGATGTCAATCTGACTCTAAACCACAAATGTGTCTTCGCTACTATTGTAATTCGACTGATGGGCTACGAAATATCGAAAGGAACGATTCAGCCTGACCCGGGGCGCTTTGACGCTCTTCCTAAACTTCATTCTCCCAGGGCACGGCAAAGAATGGTTGGAACGTTTTCGTACTACCCCCAGTGGTTTTCCCATTTTTTGAGTAAAATCCATCCACTAATCCCTAATAGGACATTTCCTCTTCCCAAAGAAGTAGTTCCGTCTTATGAATCATTGAAGTCTGGATTTATCTAGTCATCACTGTTCACAGTTGATAAAGACCACCACCATCACTCGTGGTGGAAACCGACGCCTCCGATACAGCAATTTCTGCTACTCTCAATCAAAGCGATCGTTCCGCAGCATTTTTTCGCGTACTGTCACCCACGGAGCGAAACCACTCAGCGGCAAAGAAAAAAGCTGACATGTTTGTCGAAGCTGTTTGAAAGTGGCGACATTAATTTTTTGAGTGCACACTTCAAGCTTACTACGGACCAACGCTCTGTCGCCTTTATCTATGACAAAAATCAGCAGCAAGATGGAGGACGACGAAGTCCAGCGTTGGCCCATTGAGCTTTCTCAGTTCTATGACGCGATATACCGCCCAAGCTCAGAGCATCCCGCAGCTACTAATTTATCACGAGCATTCTGTATGAGCGCACATTCTATCAATGAACTGAAGCGACTTCATGGAAGTCTCTATCATTCTAGTATTACTCTTCTCAACAATTTGGTTCGGACAAAAACTTGCCTTTTTCTCTCGATAATGTCAAGGTGACAATTTGACGATGTTCTGTTCGTTTCCACCTGGAACCCAAGTTCTACAAACCATCTAATAGTCCACTTGTTGAAGCTGCACAACCATTTGAACGTCTCGGTGATATCTTCAAAGGACTCATCCTCTCTTTCACTAGAAATGCCTACATTTTGACGATCACAGATGAGTATTCTCGCTTTCCATTTGCCTTCCCCTGTCCTGATATGACTGGTTCCACCATAATTTCTCGCCTGCTGGGATTCTTTGCTGTATTTGGTATGCTGCACTTTCTACATTCTGATCAAGGAGCCTCTTTTACACCTCAGGATTTAAAAACATTTCCCCACGGAGTGCAGCTACTAGCTAAGGTTCGGGTATGTTTTGCTTCCTGTCCTTCATGATCACAATGATCAGTCGCTATCATTGTCTGCTGCCACACCTGTGATTTGGTATGAAAAATGTGTTGTACCTTCAATCCTGTAAATATTGATACAGTCCCTCTGGAAATTCGTCCGATCAGGATGAGTTGCATTCTCCCATCCTCACTTGAAGATCGCAATTTGTGCTTATCTGTTTTAAATTTCCAAACTACGATACACAAACGGAAACACATGTGTAAGTATCAGTGTGAAATATCCCTCCAGTTTCGAAAATATATAGTTAATTTCGGCGCACTTTGTCGATTTTGTGCAGCCAAAACTGCCGGATCATTTAGTCTTGGCAACTAATAACAGCAGAATTCAGCGACTAAATTTCCTTTTTAATCTTATTGCTGAAAATAAAGCGAATTACAAGTATATGGCTAAGTGCTGTGATTTCTTTCGATATTATTTGCTAAATGCGAGCCACACCCGCTTGGAAATTCTCCCAACCAATAACAGGTCCTGGTTGTGATCAAACCAAATCATTTGTGAGACTTTGTTTGACAAATTTTGGAGTGATCCAAATGCGGGAATTCATCGGCCTCGGTGGTTAATGCATCAGAAAACCCTACCAGATAGTTGGACTACAGGCCGGCTCGTAGACTTCGTGCCACTTTAATTTAGTCAATTCACGAGGCTTAATGGCGACCCCGTTGCTCAGCTGATGGAACGCGCGCCGCGCTAGAGTGTAGTTGACAAGGATAAAGCGTTGCATCTTATAGTCAGTTTGTGTTTATGCGTCATCATGGCGACCTTAACCCCTGTCTGATGGACGTAGCATTTGATACCGTCCTTGCATCTAATGTTTACTCTGTCTTCGACTGAGTTGCTCTTTCGGTCTCCACGAGTCCTCTCAGGGCTCTGGTGGTGCCTTGAAGTTGGTATGTTACATTCACTTTCTGGTGTACTCGTTCTGTTAAAACATTGAAAAGATGGTTTTCGGTTCCATCAGGTTGCAGTAAGTTTTCCCTCTGTTGTACAGAGTTGTGATAGGCGACTTTTTATGCCTGTTTGGATGACCAAAGTAAAAATTCAGTTTATGATTCGTATGTTTGCCTCCAGGTTTGTTTGGTTGTTTCTGTCTGATCCGCACTTAAAAAATGAGCAATAGCTGTATTGCAATCAGTTCACTCATCCTTTCGGCGATATTCTTTTCAGGACGGCTCGCGTCGTCGAACAAAGGGTGGTGTTTTTCTACAACTCATCAGGCGGTCTGACGCATTGAGCAAAGAGGAGAAAAAAGCTGCCCTTGGACAGAATCGTCCAATGAGGGAAAGAGTTAAACGGTACGTTTTCTACTGTACGTGAGAAACACAAAAACGGGCCTAAATTCGCTTTCCCCGGCTGTGTCGTAGTTGCAAAGACTTGCTTCAGTCACTCATTATTCCAAGCGCATCTGACACCACCCAAAACCCGTATTACCACTGAATTTTCTTGTCTACCATCGGCTGTCTTAAATAGTTTTTGTTCAATCCTACGATCTCCCCACAAAAGTATTAACCGCTTGTATTTTTTATTTTCAGAAAGCGCCGACAGATAAAAAAACAACTGGAAAAAATGATGCAGGATCAAACAGATCGTGCCATAGATATGGAATCACATGTCGAAGAATCAACAGAAGGTTGTGCTCAGGTGAGTGTCGGACGGGAAGAAATCGCAACTAAAACAGAAGAGATGGAAGAGGGCGAGCTTTCTTCTTCGGACGAGGATGGCCGCTAGTCTTATTGATAGTAGACTGATTTCAGATCTCAGCATGTACAGAACTGTAAATTGATGAAAAAAATTCTACCTATGTTGTTTCTGATGCTTTCTATGTAGATTACTTCAACTTTAGCTGGGTCATTACTGTACCTATAAATATGTCCATTACGTTGGTATCTGTAAGCTTCGCGGGAATAATGCAAGATGGAGCGTGCTGTCGGAAAAAACCGTAAGAGTCTTTCTTTTTTAAGGCATTCACTGCATCGTCGAATACAAGGCGACCGGTGATCACCGGTTCCGTCGGATAGGCAACCCAGACACCGGCTCCTCCAAACGATGGTCCGTCCAAGCCATCCGAAGCAGCAGCAAGCAACGTTACCTCCTGCCCGGAGTTCAGACCTTTAAGTTCTTTGTCGTGTGCCATTTCATACCATCGTACAGCAGCGGACAAAGCCATATGGCTACAACGACCACCAACTGGTTTTTCTTCGTCCAATGTATGGCTGAGGGGACCGACTGTTGTGGTTTCACCACCGAGCAAGATAGTTAGTACAAGCGGGTCCGCGTTTTCTGTTTCCGTCGCCGATTGGACCAGTTCGTAGCACATGTCCATGATCACATTCACACCGCCTGTTTGTCGGGCAGCAAGTTCCGCATGTAGATGTGTGAGTGTTTCTTCGTACGGAGAGATCAGCCCCTGAAATGGGTGGACAGGAGGCAATCATTCTGCTAGTCAAGATGGCTCCTATCAGTTATAAAAAAATCCCCTATTGCATTGGGACATGTCATCCGAAACGAGAAACAAATGAGGCCTCGATGAGAAAATTAGTCTAATATATCCGTAACGAAAAAGGAGGGCATTAGGTAAGTCTAAAAAGGAAGCGAAATAAGGATGCTATTAAATATCCAAAACAGGGAAAAAGAAGAGTAATTAGCCTTAGTATGAACATCACTAGGCTGACACTGGGTCAGCCGCCATCCGTTTTTGGGTGAACAGAACCGTGGTGAGGATCTTAATTGTCATTCTCCGCGATACGCAACGTGTTATCTGACAGCGCACCGAAATATGGAGAACGCGCCAAGTGGATGAACCTCGTACTATGATATAGCATTACGTTTTGCAAATAGTGCTACACTGTTATTTAGACTATCTAGGATCTTCACTCGACAGCGAAACAGTCAAATATGCGCCGCTAAAATCGCGCGAAGACAGCTATTTCTAGGATTATCTCTTGCGAAGGTGAAAAGAGTGACACGATAAACGGTTCCCGTGGTGAACTTCGGTGATAGATCACCATATGCACTAACTCGGATTCGACTGTTCGTACGCAATGATTTAATTCAGTTCATTCGGCCATTACCTTCGTACTTATGAGCTCTGGTTCCGGTTGCTACCTTCCAGCATCGTCCAGTAAAGGGCAGAAAGAATAGAAGCATCAAATGAAAAAGAGCCGAAACAAAGGTAAAAAGCAGAAATCACGAAGACAAGAGTAAAGTTCCAGTGCAACTACGCCACTGATCGCGGCACCCAGCCATTTCACTTAATGCCACCAACCATTTGGTAGGCGAGTCGCATGGACCCCAATCCAAAAGTCCAAGTCCTACTTGGCCAAGCCCACTGGTCCATGCAGAGGGACCGATCTGCGAGCATCTAACAGGGCAACTGATGTCGAAGATATCCATCGGTTGTAAGGCCTGCTTGAACCGGAGTCTTGTGTGCTGTTGGAAGCGGCATACAAGACTGCCTTGATCTGTTGCCAGCGTTCATCTGGGGCTTGCACATCCGGCTGCATCGATAACCTGAACAGCAGATCGCCGGTTATCGTCTAGAAGCAACTGCACAGAATGGGTGGCTTTGGCATGCGTGTGACCACGGACGAGACGTAAGCAGAATTGAGCACGTAACATGGCGTGATCTGAGTCCACAGGTGTTAACCAAAATGAACGGCAGTCGTCAGTTAATCCACGCCAGCGGTGACCGATCACAATGTGATCAATCTGAGTCCAACGCTGTGAAGACGTAGAAGGATGCCATGTGAGTCTATGCCGTTTCTTGACAGAAATTCGTACTCGCCAGAAACAATCTGCGATCAGAGCACAGCTGAATCGGACGACCGCCGTTATCACTGCGACTGGCCGGGATAGAAAACGGGTCTCCGAAGTGTCTTTCGGAATCTCCCAATAGACCAATTTGAGCGTTGAAAACCCCAGCAACTACCATCACCTTCGTTCAGTTTTTACTTTGAAGCAGCCAAGGCAAATCCCAGTAAAATTCATTCTTGAACTCAGAGGAACCGTGGTCAATGATCGCATATACAAACATGACGAACAAGCATCGACGCTTGTCTGTTGCTGCTGCACAGAACCGTTCAACCAAAAATCCCACAATCGAGTGGTGACTGGAATCCAGTCAAGCACTGGATGCACAGCTCTCATGCTCAAACAAATCCAAACGCCAGCCTGACCACGAGCACTAGACACTGGATCACCCACACAAGAGTAAAGGGAGAAACTTAGTCTGCGTCGGAAGGCGCGGAGAGTGATAACATTGGTAGCGTCTAGTATGCGCGTTTCGGAGACATAGCATTCATCTGTTCGGAAAGTTTCAATAGTCCTAGCGAGGGCAGCCTATTGTCGTATACGACATTGCGTGCGAATGTGGAATGCAGCCAACTGAAGTGAATATTTAGGCTTAGGCAGTGCATTCGAGTTATACTCAACTGAACTACTGCTTTCTTGAGAGCAGCAATAACTCGTGGCATTTTGAATCGCTCTCAACTTCATCGACAGTCTATTGAGTTGCTTAACGGATAGGACGCTGGACGTTTCTGGACCAATCATGCTCCGCGGCCGCTCGCACCGCAGAAGGGATTTTTTCTTTGGAAACCCTAACCGGAGCCTTTGACTCAAAAGTCTCACCCACAAGGCAGTGCGGCGTTAACCCAGCACCGGAACGTGACCGAAGATTCTCTGAAGGAACTTTATTTGGTCTGTCACGTGAGACCTGATTGCTACAGGCATTCTATCTTGTCTTCGCGGGTGCTTTGTTATCGATCCGCTTTTCGGATTCAGTCTTTAGCCCCATGCACCCAGTGGAGCAAGCGGAACGTGGATGGGGCAGCATCCTTTAGGTTTGGGGCTGCCCAGCTTAGGCGGGCGATAGCTGCCCAATGAAATGCGATGACCTTTCCCACCGTCGAGAGAAACCTCAGGTACTCCACTCCTACATCCATCTAGTAGAGGTTCTTGGACCGGTAAACTGTTTCTCTCCGTGTTTATTGTCGGGAGTGTCCTCTCCAGGGGCACAGTGGTTAGATGTAGCTCATAAACTGGTTCAGAGGCTGGACTTCGTCTGGTCTCTACCCATTGACCTGTCAGGAACGATCGCATCTCCGGCTTAAGGAAGCCATTCTGCATCGCTTTTTGGGTCGTGGACGCACGCAAGCCATCACACCACACCAAGGCGCAGTCCCATCGTGACAGTCCTCTTGTTACAAACCACAAGATGTGCCAGGTAGGAAGGTTGTTTACTGGAAACAGCTCGTTCGAACGTCGACAAGACAAACCAAGAATTACAAACACGCTACTTTGCAAAGTCGCTTTCCTGTCCACTTGAAGACAATCATTTTCCGAAAGAGAAGCAGTCGTGTGACTCGCCTGTTTTCGTTCACCTCATTGCGGAAAGTCTCTTGGGTATAGCGGCGTTGGAAATCCACAACTGTCCATAGTTCCGTTTTCGGGAATCAACTACTTATTAAGTAGTATATACACTGACCCCACTCATATTCATGAACTGTTTTTTTAGCCAGGTGAGCAAGAGAAAGAGATAGAAGTAACGGCGAGATGGTCAAAAGTTAAGTTTCAATAAAAAATCCGTAAAATGTCAAGGTAATCCATGGTTCTAGGGCCAGATCTAGGAAAATGATCTGTATGACCGTCTACGAGCACAGGAACGGCCAACTACACACTGATAATGCCGCCTCAGTTGGTGACGAAACATTTACGACAGCCTCAGTGAACAGCTCACATAAACCAGCACACCTAGCCACGAACAACACAGTATTCAGTCACTCAGAAGACATACACTCATTTACTGAAAAGTGGCACTAAGGCGATGGGGCTCGAAAGTTGGACCACTACAAGTCAGTCGAGTAGTTTTCCCACCAAACAACCCAGTGGTATGCGTGGTAGTAATAAAGCGTTTGTTTTTGACTGCTCAGCCACGAACACTTTTGCAATGATTGTTTTTTCCCACTTTAGGAATGTTATTTGGTTGTGTGAGAGCTGAATATTCACCCCAGGGGTACACAAAGCATCTTGTCTTGTCTTATATCAATAGTACGATAATTCGGGAAGGGATTGCGGCCAAAAACGGGCTACCAACTGGATAAGGATACGAACCCGGGACAGAGGATTCGGATGACCGTTTTTCCACCGTGCTACATTATTTTCACTCATTCCACTTCCAGAGTTCAATGCAGTGAAAGTGTATTAAAATCACCCTTCAACACTGAGAAAGGGGAAGGAATTATAAAAATGAAACTTTTAAGTATTTACCGCTTCGCAAGTTCAAAAACAGAGTAAATGAATAAATAAGTCCACGCCTTACCCTGCAGTAAGATATTATTACCATACATTTTTGTCTAATAGACTGAGAACACTGATTTTTTGAGCCCAATGAACTCCGTAATGTTCAGGGTGTCGTTGATAACAACCCCCAGTTTCCTCGAAAAAACTGATCATGATTTGATGTCGCCCGTATAAAACATCGCAGAGTTTTATGATCTCGAAGTCATTGGAAGTACCAATGAAACGCAGAGCCCGGGATTTTGCCCCGACTGTACTTTACGACTGAGACAACTATGGGCTCAATCAGCTGTTTCGAAATCGTACTGATGCCGTAGGGCAGCCGCAGCATATGGCAAGGATTGAAGATGAGTGGATTTCTCTGGCACACCTTCCACTGAGGCAATGCCACAGAACTGTGCGGTCGACTGAGTCGAATGTCACTTTCAGACAAGGGAATACAGAGACTGAGCTTGTGCTCTACATTTGTTTTAGGGCGAAGGCGTGATAGATACAGCCCCGACCGGGTCCGCAACCGGTTTGATTCTCGTGCGTTGGATAATCGGTGGAGAATACAGTCGAAAAGCACTCTGAATGTGATACCATTTCTCAAGCTGATTCCTTCATGGCTATTATAAGAGGACATGTCACCCTTCTGGTAAATGGATACAATCCCCGATTCACACCATTCGATGAGGATCTGTTCACTTTACCAGATCCATTAACAGGAAATGCTTTCAAAAGGACACTGCATGATTTCATTTTTACTGTTCTTTGAATTCTCAAAACTTACCTCAGTCCGATGATCTTGTAGCCAATTCAAGTGTAGAGCGATGGACCACAGAAATTCGCCTAGCATCTTGCCTTTTGTAGTGGAGTCCCCGCTCAGACTGGTAGTCAAGATGACGGGTTTCACATGAACTCCTTTTCTAGGAGATTACGGTGGGCAATAATGTGATGGAGAAACCGAAGTAATAAATCTGAGTGAATGCTAACTATTTTCATTCCGATGTGTGAGTGAAATTTTATCAAGTGGTTCCTGTTAGGCGCGTACTATATTTGGACATTCACTCCAGCGGATCTGGTGACTAATAAACAGTATGACAATTACAATGTCAGCCAGCAGTGCATAAGAACGGTAAAAAAAGTGGCCAAAATTGGCTGCGCTTATGTATACCGGTAGATCCCGGTCCAATTTATTCATGCTGTTATGCACTTCTTCCCTTCAATTTATTGAGTTGGATTTAATAGTGACCACAGTTAAATTATACCCAAATATACTTCCACATATCAGACATTCATACGGTGACATACAAAAGCAGTGAGGCCGACGCCCGCCTAGAAAAAGCTAAATAATCTGGATCTACCGGACATTATTGCAAAACTGATTGTAAATTCCCTCATCTGAAGATACCGGCTGGCAAACCACCGATAGACGACCTAGTTTTGTTAGCATACAGCACATTGACTATTCAGAATCGAAGATAAGATTGGAGCCAGTGAAGAGGATTGATGGATCAGTCAGTTGCAAGCAGTTGTTAGGACCGAATGAACCAACCCGGATTTTAACCAGACTAACCGGACAGAAGAATAATACATCAATGATAGTGCGATCAATAGGTTTCCATACAAATAATTGACTATCGTCACTATTCATTTTATGTAAAATCTATGTTTGGTGCTAACGGAGATGGTTTGAAGGCAGAAAAGTTTTCTCACAGTAGTTAGTGGGACGGACAAAAACAACTTATAGAAGCGGTGTACTGAAAATTTCAAAAATGCTTAACTCATACAAAAAGGAAAAACACGCAAACAGCGCGAGATACTCCAGTCAATAAACCTACGAGCGAATAGGATTTATGGACGTGTTCGGCGTACAACTGCTCACTTCTCTCAAGGACTTGTAAAATGGAGAATAAATATAAGTAATTACTCGTTATCCAGACAACATTTTCGAAGGCTCTCGGCAGCTGCCTCGAGTGCAACTCGGTTGTTGCCTAATATCCAGTTGTCCACTTTTTCATTCATTGGTTCTGGTCGTGTCGGATTCGATTGTTCGGATTCCAAAAATTGGCGAATAACGGTGGGTACCTGGTCGTCAAAGTGATAAGTAGGAACGAAATTACAGAAGTCAGTGGAAAAGATTCGGTGTCAGTGCTGGTGATTTGATAACTTGAGCAGGGTCCAATCAAGATAAACAGGTGCCTACAGAAAGTCAAAACGAGAGGGAGATATTATCGAACTACTAGTAGCAGTTGGTAGGTTAAAACACAACGGTGAGTTTGGTTTTGAGCTGCATCGAATTCGGTGGTTCTGGTCGTCTCTCCTACCAACAATAACCTCACTCGGAAACCAAAAGATTAACCGAATGGCACAAATAAAGAAGTGGCTACCAATGATAGCAGCAGGTAGTTGAAAAAAAAGTATGTGAATACAGGAGTGTCATTGTTCTCGATACCTAGCCATATCACCAAATGCGTCGAACCACAGTGTGTATCGATCTATTAAATCTCACTCACACGAGGAATCCAAAAAGCTCTTTGGTCAGTCCACTGACCAAATTTCTCATACCTTCCTACTACGTCGAGAGCTGACTACCAATCATCCTCTTCCTCAGCGAACATAGCACACTGTCTTCTCGTGGCCGAGGTGCTTTCATCAACATTAGGACGACGGCGAACGCCCGGCGCTCCAAACATCATCAATGCATAGCATTAAACAGCAGAGCGAGACCCACTGACCACTGCCTTTCGCACCATCTTGCACGCATGACGAAGTTGAACAGGATTGGAGAAATGGGACATCTTTGTCGAACACCACTGGTCGTTTCGAATGCAGTGGATAATTCACCGTAAACCCTTACGCGGCCAGAAGTATGAGAATACAATGATCTCAGTAGATTCACGAACTTCTGTGGCTTGCCTTTTCGGTGAAGAGCACTGAATAGCGCCGTTCGGTCAACTGAATCGAAGGCGCCCTTCAAATAGAAGAAAACCATTATTGTCGGTCGACGGTGTGTGATGAGTTTCGAGTAATTGATAAAGAGTGAAAATCTGGTCGATGCATCCTCAACCTGGGCGGAATCCGGTGTGTTCGCGGGCCGTTGTCACACGGCGCAGCAAAATCGAGGCTAATACCTCGGTGACTATCGCGATTAAACTGATCCCACGATCGTTACCACAACTATTGCGTATTTCGCTCTTGAAGATCGGTACAATCGATGACTCGCCCATGATAACGGAATACGCTCCTCATTCCAAATGTCACGGAGCAAGGCGGTAAATGATTTCCCCATGGTCTCTTCATCCATTTTCAAAAGAATTGGAGGAGGTTCGCCGAGATCGGTCGCTTTTCCACGCTTCATTAATCAAATGCTTAACTTTAATTCCACTCCCGATGAGGGCTCAAGTGATACTCCCCAAGGAGTCTCACTTGTTGACGTCGGCCTAACTACATTAGCGTGCGGCCATCTAAACTGTTCCTTGGAGTATTCGACCCAACGGTCGAGTCTTAGCTGTTTGCCATGAATAGGCTCTCCATTTCTATCGCATGCCGTTTCACTGACTGGGCTCCGCCGTCCACCGGTGTCGCAAATAAGTTTGAACAGTCTATGACTGTTACATGAAGTAGCTGTTACTTCTATTTCTTCGGAAACCCTGGCCCACCCATTTTCACGATCCTTCTTAAGGTATTTATGACTTGTCTTTGTAGACGTCTTCGTGTCTTATTCATCTCCTTACAGTTCGAGGGTTGTTAACATTCCATTAGACTCAGCAGCTCTTAAAAATCCTATGTCTCTGATGGGCATCGGATCTAGAACATCAGGCGAAACCTGTTGCCACGTGCAGACTGCTTGATATGGGCCCGGTGCTCGTCTACATTATTGTTCATCGAAGCCCATGGGATAACATCTCTTCATAAATGGTGCGAACTTTTGGATCAGAGAAACGTTGTACGCTTAAAAGGGTTGTAGTTTGCGCTGATGACCATGGAGCTAGGACGAAAACCGCGTTAAAGCTAATGCATGGTCCGAGTGTACATACAGGAACCGATAGGACCTACACTTCTGGAAGAAAGTGCGTCATCGGTAGCTTACTGCGATATAATCAATCTGACTCAGAGTACCTGTAGAGTAAGAGCGCCATGTCGCTGTACGAAACAGGAATAACCAATTGTTTACACCACACTGACTCGCAGTTCTAGCTGCTTCGTCTCCTGAAGTGCGCAGAAAATACCTCGATGAGATACCAGGAGCAGTTAGTTGAATCACACTGCCCGAATCCCGTATACGCGTTTCACTTAAGCAGCAGACATCAATCGCCAGTGAGTCCATTGTGTACACTAGGAACGCCTGCTGACCGGCCTACACGAGTGTACGCACGTTGAAGGAGCCGAGAGTCAGAGGCTGACGAGGCTTGAGAAAATGTGAGTTACTAGATAGAGGATTATTTTCGACACCATCTGAAAATGAACCGTTGCGAGCATCGAGCGTGTTGTCAGTGGAAGCATTATGGGTGGATAGATGGGGCAAAGAGGGGTGGTTGGGGACAGAAGACAAAGGTTGAATAAAAGAGGGAACTCTGAGCAGTAGCCCACTTATCACTACCCACTCCGCTCAATGCAATGGGCAGCGGGGTCCTGATTATCCTGCGCAACGACCGATGCAGTATGGATTTCTTTCTAGTCGTGCACTTCATGGGAAATGTTGGACAGGTACTGCTAGGGTGTCCAGCTGCTAAGCAGGAGAACAATTAACGTTCTCAACCAAAGCATCTAGTTCTGACAAGAATCTGTCCACAAGGTAGTGGAGTTTGGCTGAGTGGAAGCCCATCTGTTTGGATCAATTATGTTTTCACTAGTTTTACTGACTGAGTTGCCAGCTCAAATCGACGCCCAACCTGGAGGACCAGGAGACTGGACTTTGTATGACCTCTACCCACCGACCTTTCGGGTGAAGCTGAATACTCGGCTTGAGGTTAACCATCCTGCACACCTCGCTGGGGCACGCAAGCCAGCAAACGACGTTATTTTGCAACATCGTAGTTGCACCTAAGACGCGGACGTGCTTGATACATGTACAGCATAAATTATATTATGTTTCTCTACTTAGTTTTTTTTGTTTTCTCTGTCCTCAAGTTTTTCCTCCGAGGACAAGTAACGTGGACGACCCGGGTTTGCTGACATTTTAGAGATGGCTAAACCCTGATCGCTAACCAACCACGGCATACAGCACTATGCTCACCGGCATCTGTGGCGAAAGTGTACTGGGCACCCAGAATGTTTGGCCTCACTCGAAGGGCGTATGAACTGAACTATCAGTCGTCGACCTGAAGTGGGTTTCGGGTCCGAGTTTCGTTCCGCCGTGTTGCGGGTTAAGCTTTGGAAAACTAAATGCTCCGGTTATGGCCCCTTAAGAAAACCACCTTTTCTGTCCTGATCAATCTGGCAGTATTGCGCCCTTAAAGAAATAATGGAATCTGACTCCATTTGCCCCTCCCGGAGGGTACTATGTTTTATTTGGCACAGTATGAAATCAGGCCGGTGTGAAAAACCGGTGGCCAAATAATTACTACTGTGGACTTCGGAAAATAACGAGTAGAGTTCGATTTCCCGCCACCGCCAATCACTTTCCCATTTGATAGTTTTTTACTAGCGGCGGCCTCCTTCCAGAAATATGGTACTTATTTGTATGATAAATAAAGGAAGTAAGAAGATATTTACTATATTTAACATACAACATCGAGGAAGTCTATCCGCGGGCATGCGCAACGTACGCCCGAAACACCGTAGCCTGATGACGGTGTTTGATCTAATGGTCTGTTCTGTTTGCGTAACACTGCTCTAAAACTCAAGCGTTGCTGGCTGGGTGTTCCCATCAGATTCGAGCAATCCTACTAAGATATCGCTGCTCAACTACCAAAGATCATCCGGTAAATAAGCGGACCTTTTGTCCATACTTCAAAGTTTAGATAACATACACCTACAAGCGACAATCATGAATCAAATTTAACATTTTTATTATCCTCCAGTGCGTTTTTATTGATCTACTTAGGTTATCAATAAGTATATTGCCACATATTGTAACAAAGATCAGATATGCTAACAGACAAATATGAGAGAAAAAATCCAGCGATTTTAAAGCTCTCATGCAAACTTTTTATCAGTAGAATAAACAATCAAATAGCCCACATCGTCATTCGTGAACATGTGATGTTTGTTTGATAGAATGTACCTGACGAAGTGTTTCCGTGCAACTGAACTCACACCAAAAGTGGAACTAGTTTTTAGCGCTGTGCTAACCCAAAGGGATTACGGACTATTATAACCGATCCCAAAGTTGATTGGCTAAGTGGTTTTGCTATACAGCTTCGTGTTGGATAATAATCACACTGACTTTTCCCCGTTCTTTCGGAAAACTGACCACTGACTGACTGGTTTACTACGGCGACGGTAACCTTTTAAGTGACGTTGTTGGAATCCCATTGGTCGTAAAGACAACTACATTGAGGTTATTTTTGCCTGCAACTGTTTTTACGTGAATACATTGAAGCAACCCACTGGACGTAGCGACCACAACCTGCTCTTCGGTGTTATGGATTGGTTCTTCAAGTACACTCTGAAGAATTTAGTGAATTGGATGTATTATGCGTCAAACTGATGAAACAGCACTGCACTGCCTTCTAGCTCATTTGGTATCCAACCTATTTGGATTTTATGTGCTTCACTATTCTACATTTAGAACCAAGATTAGCAGACCTGTTGCCCGATAGTACAGTGACTCTGCGGTCACCCTTGCTCGCTGCAGTCATAAACAATTGTGTAACACAAACTGCTCTCCACAGTGGCCTTTTTCATCTTTGTGCCGAGCGATGAATCCGTCCTCCACATCATGGTAAGCTGTTTCCCCCATAACCGTTGCATTGCCTGATTTATTACGATCTTATGCGGTTCATCAGTTCCAATCTTAGGACTACGCTTGCCAGTTCTCCCCAATAGTGTAGTGGTGCTAATGGGCTCGCTTCGTTCATCTCAATTACACGCACGCACGATAAAAATGGCACAAACGTTTAAGCGACTCTGTGACTTTATCTATCTTATCATTTTCATTGTTAATTACGGGGAAATACTGTCGATCTGGTTACTACAGCAACTGAACGTCGCAAATTTCCTAATCAACTTGATATGACATGAGTGAAGCATACACCTCCGTGAACTGAGAACATGTCTCCTGTTTTTGCTAATTAAACAGCACGGAAATGATACAGCGTGTTCAATGGTGTGGAGAATTCGAATTTCTATTTTTGCAACTGATAACTATAACGGTACTTAGATTTCGGAGTTAACGCTTGCCAGCCATGAAAAATACGTTGGATTGTAACCTTGAAAAGACGACCAGCAACACCAGGACTTTTTCAATTACATCTTAAAAATTCGAAAATCCGTGAAGTCACACATAATCTGCAAATAATTACATCTGGTATTCGTCAATATCAAGTTTCAGAAGTCAACAGCAACACAGGACTCTCGGATATCTTTCAATTTTTTTACCATGCAAATAAAGAACTCAGTTAGACAACATATTTTTGACTGTTTACTTTTATGTCTTCTTTGATTAATTGTAGTAATCTATCCTTTTATGGGGATAAAATGATGAATAACAAAACAGAACCGTCGACAGCACCCACACAAAATGGCCATATGTTGCCAATGAAACCATGTGAACCGAATGCCGAAGATTTTTTCGCCGAAACAACCCACAGAAAAACTGAAAGAATAGCTACTGCAGTATGTTTTGGCGGTTTTTTTTTCTTGAAAAACGTCAAATTTAGAAGGCTAAACTAATTGGGATTTCATTTTTTTAACTGAAGGAATTCCACACATGAAGCAGCTTTGACAATTGCAATTTATTACAAGCAATAATCTGCCTTTTATTTCACAGTCAAACTAAATGGAATAATATTCATTCTGAGTTTTTAGTATTCGTAAGACCCATGCACAACAATTTGATCGGCAGACCGAATGAGGAAAAACGCTGTGCATGCTACGGCCGACGGATTGCATCGGTGATTAAAATAAAAACTTGATTGTAATTCATTACAGTAACACTGAATCGGCCAGCATGTCCACCATTCGCTTAAGCTACTTGATCAGATACTGAAAACAATAAAGATAAGAAACTTCCTCAATTAAGAGATTAAACAAAGTGCAAATGATCGAATCGACCCAAACCGCAACCACTGTGCATTACACCAGAAATAACTAACGTGATTATCAACCACCCTTATATGACAGCTTGACGAAGCCATTTGAATGAGAACGCATAATCAAATGTGGATAACTGAAACGGGTTGACGACGAATAGTGTGCTAATGACATCACTGAAAAAATACTTCGCAAAAAACGATTTGACTTGGATGTTCCACGTGATAGGCTGCAAATCTGGCCATTTTATTCGCAATATGCGAGTTTATATTGGTTGAAATTTCACTAAAAGGGCCGCCAGATTACGCCGGTAACCCTTCGGTTAAACATAGCCATTCTGAAGCTATAATTTGCAAACACAGGTGTTGCCCATCGTCTTTTCAAGGGAACAATGCAACGTACGCTATGCCGCTGATTTCCACGGAAGTTGAAATCTAACTATTGCTATTGTTGTCAGCAAGCAAAGTAGAAATGCGAACCTTCAAAGGCAGAGTACAATTCGTGAACACATTCCCCAAAGGAGTGTGTCAGCATGTTATTTGTTGGGGAAAATTTTGCTGATTATTTTTTAAACCATCAAAACTGACCGGTCATTTGTATGGAATTTCAAACAATCTGCCGGACTGATTACAACGTCTATGATACTTTAAACTACTCACGTTCACGATGAATCGAATAAAAATATGACGTTTTCCTGACAATACATGAGAATCACATTGCCTCAAGCACTTTCTGGCCCCCATGGCACAAAGGGCTACCGTGGGGACTAGTACTCTTAGCGTGCTTGTTGTCTAACGGGAATATTTTCGTATTACTTGCACAATGATACTGGAACGAGTTAATCAGATAACTCCCACAATCATCCAGCTGTCTATTATCCAAGCAACAATGCTCCACTGTTGCACATTATTTCGATAAATTAGGACCAGTAGGGCTCACTACTGGAAAACGTTTTTATGCGAACAATAAATATTCACACGATAAATATGGGGAGAAATCTCAGTACCTTGTTGAGCAATTGATATCGCTTCAAAATTTGTAAGCAGCTCTCCAATCGCCTTTTCCACGGAAGTTGGTCGGCAACCACTGTCGGTCCGCTAGCGATGAAACTGAGTGGATCTCCAATCACATCGGAAATTATCAGAGTAACCACCTGGATCCAAGCAGAGTCAAAAAAGTCTACTTACTGGAAAATAGTACACACACATCAAAAGGCAGAATCTATCGCGTGTCGTTAGTGAACTCTGGATTATTAGTTGTGTTTGCTCACAGATTTATCCGGTGTGATTAAATAAAAAGAAATCAAATGAGTGACAAAGCATTGTATGTGGAATGACAACACAGCAAACATACTGAATGGAATGCACCGTGACATGGGAAGTGAAAAAAGGCGTAAACAGATGGAAGTCACAGAGAACCTAAGAAAACTCTGTATACTGACAAATCCAGTATGCAACAGCTAGGACATACGGAAGAGGAACACCCATAAGCCCATAATAAAAAATATATAAGTACCCCGACGGGCTTAAGGGTAGAAAATTCGGGCCTCCATGCTACTGATTTCGAACTCGATTCGAAAGTGCTATCCTCCAAATAAAAGCGAATTGTGCACAGAATCACACCAATTACGACCACACTACTCGCCACAAAGCTCGCACAGGTATTTTCATTGAGCTGTGTTGGACAATGCACGCAAACAGAAGCACGACAAACGCGCTAGCTAATACGATATCGAGGAGGAGATCAATGGCGCAGCTGGAATACGTTTCAACTACCCTTTTGTACAAATCCAATCAACATCATCCTCGTACAGTGTTAAACAGTAGGGCAACCTCCACTGACTACTGCTTTTCTCGCCATCTTGCACGTTGAATGAGAAAGTATGAATATACAGGATGGACAGGGACAGGACCTACATGGGTGGGAAAAGGAAAGAATGCCCTAGTAGCAAACACACGGAATACACACTCTAACTGTAAAACGCACATCGATCAGTCAATCTGATTCGATAGAAAATGACAACACGATCGCCACTGCTCGCAGTTCGCAGCCATATCCTTCACTGTCTCCAGCCAACTGGTAGCCGGATCTTTTGGACCCCAACCACGAAGAGGTGAAGCACCGTCGTCACGCTGCTGCCGAGGTAAGTGAAGCGGCCGGCAATTGCCAGCATCTTTTCATCGAGCATCAAGCCCAGAATCGTTGACGTCCAGTCTTGTAACATCACCTTGCACTTTGAAGGTGCAAAGCTCATGCCCAATGGAGCTACAGCTCTTGCGAGATTATCTAGTGCACGCTGAGCATGTTCCGTGCATTCGAACAAAGAGATAACGTCGTCCGCATAATCTAGGTCACACAGCTTTCCACTATTTCCTAGTTCGACGCCTACATCATGAAGATTTTGCAGTGCACTCTCCATTATTTCGTCCATGACGAAGTTGAAAAGGAATGGAGACATAGGACATCCCTGTCGAACCGAACACCACTGGTCGTTTCGAACCGACCAGATAGTTCACCGTAAACCCTAACGCGGCCAGAAGTATGAGAATACAATGATCTCAGTAGGTTCACGAACTTCTGGGACATACCTTTTCCATGAAGAGTACTGAGAAGCGCTGCTCGATCAACGGAATAGAAAGCGCCTTTCAAGTCTAAGAAAATCAGTATTGTCGCTCGGCAGTGCGTGCGACGCGTTTCAAGTAGTCGGCGAAGAGTAAAAATCTGGTCGATGCATCCTCGACCTGGGCGGAATCCAGCCTGCTGCTCGCGGGCATTCCTCTCGCGAGCCGCTGTGAGACGATGCAGCAAAATCGAAGCTAATACTTTGGTGACTATCGGAATTAAGCTAATCCCACGATGGTTACTACAGTCATTGCTTGTTCCCTTCTTGAAGATGGGGACAATCAATGACTCACTCCATATTAACGGAATACGCTCCTCATTCCAAATGTCACGGAGCAAGGCCGTAAGTGATTTTATCAAAGCATCTTCACCCAGTTTGATAAGAACTCGGGGAAGTTCGTCGGGACCTACCGTTTTCCCTCGCTATAGTAATTAAATTCATGTCTCTACTTCTACTTCCGATGGGGGCTCAAGTTATACCATCCAAGGAATCGCAGTTGTTGCCACAGGAGTAACTACACTAGTACTGGGTCAGATAAACTACCCCCTGAAGTATTCGGCCCAACGGTCGAGCCTTTGCTGTTTGCCATGAATGGGTTCTCCATTTCTATCGCATATTATTTCACTGACCGGGGTTCGCTGTCCACCGGTGTCACGAATCAGTGTGTACAGTCTCTGACTGTTACCTGAAGCAGCTGCTATTTCCATTTCCTCGGCTACCTTGACCCACCAAGTTTCACGATCCTCTTTGGGGTTTTTCGTAACTTGCTTTTGTAGTTGTCTGTCTATCTCATTCATCTCCTTACTGTTCGAGAGCTGACGCTTTTGCTCCATTAGACTGATCGACTCTTGCACAATCCGGTATCTTTGATGGGCATCGGATATAGCACCACAGGCGAAACCTGCTGCAACGTGCATTGCCTGCTGGATGTGGGTCCAATGCTCATCTACTTTATTGTTCTTCGTAGTACCTAGATCAGAACTGGTGCGAATTTATGGATCACACAAACGTTGCACGGCTGACCGGGTTTGCGGTTTGCGACGATTACCATGGGGCTGGAGAGATAATCACACTAAAACTAATGTATGGTCCGAGTCTACGTACGTGGACCAGTAAGATCCACAATTCCGAACAGAACTGCGCTACCGGTAGCTTACTGCAATATGATCAATCTGGCTTAGAGTATCTGTAGAGTTAGAGCGCCATGCCGTTGTGCAACGCGAGCTGTATTGGAAATTGATACTAGAGAAGAACAACCGGTTGTCTGCACAAAACTGGGGAAGCCCATCCCCGTTATCTGTACACTCAGTGGGTTAAACACAACGGCCACCTAAACAAGCTTCTGAGACACTAAGTTTGCCAACCTGTGCATTGAAATCATCAGCTAGCACTGCAATGTCAGGACTTTTACTGTTGTGAATGAGGGTGGCGAGGGCATCATAGAACTCATCTTCCTGCAAGTCTGAGCTGCAGGCCGTTGGGGCGTATGCCGAGATCACAAACCAACCGCACTTTACACAACTAACCTTTCAATCGCCAGTGAGTCTATTATGTACACTAGAAACGCCTGCTAACGGGCCTGCACGAGTTTACGCACGTTGAAAGAGCCGAGAGTCAGAGGATGACGAGGCTTGAGAAAATGTGAGTTACTAGATAGAGGATTATTTTCGACACCATCTGAAAATGAACCGTTGCGAGCATCGAGCGTGTTGTCAGTGGAAGCATTATGGGTGGATAGATGGGGCAAAGAGAGGTGGTTGGGGACAGAAGACAAAGGTTGAATAAAAGAGGGAACTCTGAGCAGTAGCCCACTTATCACTACCCACTCCGCTCAATGCAATGGGCAGCGGGGTCCTGATTATCCTGCGCAACGACCGATGCAGTATGGATTTCTTTCTAGTCGTGCACTTCATGGGAAATGTTGGACAGGTACTGCTAGGGTGTCCAGCTGCTAAGCAGGAGAACAATTAACGTTCTCAACCAAAGCATCTAGCTCTGACAAGAATCTGTCCACAAGGTAGCGGAGTTTGGCTGAGTGGAAGCCCATCTGTTTGGATCAATTATGTTTTCACTAGTTTTACTGACTGAGTTGCCAGCTCAAATCGACGCCCAACCTGGAGGACCAGGAGACTGGACTTTGTATGACCTCTACCCATTGACCTGTCAGGTATGATTGCATCTCCGGCTTAAAAGAGCGATCCTGCATAATTCTTTGGGTCATAGAGGCGCGCAAGCCATCACACCACGTCAAGGTGCAGTCTCGTCGTGAATCCAAGCCAGATCTCAATGATAGTAAACGACGAAGATATCTCGATGACGATTGAATATCTGTTATGTAAGAATGAATTTAGTCGGGAGCGATTATGCAGTCACTTGCTATACATGGTAGAAAATAGCAGTTAAGATTGCGCAAAATTTGGCAGTTTCATTAGAATGGGAATGCATTAGGAACAAATTAACTAGTTTGTCAAAAGTAAATGCACAACAACTGCGTTAACTTACAGGCGAATATAGTACCACACATCTTACCTGTGCCGGACGAGCCAAAGATGCTAAACCACCAGCCTTCAGTCTATCTAGGCAACTGCGAACCGTATTCAACTAGGCAAAATGTAAGGTCGAAATGAATAGACAAGATACGACCAGATCTCACTTCACATATTTCGGCTCCAGACTGTGACAGAAGCCTTGTGGTCTCTAAGATTGCATGCAAGGCGATCTGCTCTTGGTTTGATTTACTAGGTTCAAAAACTCAAAACTAACTTGACTGAAACTCCATGGGTAGGGTGAGTAAAGCCGAACCGCCTCCGGTTAAGCACACAATCAGCATGTCATCGGCATCCAATGATTCGGCAATCTCTGCCATCAGCTGCGATCCACGAACTATCTCTTCAGTTGGTAGGTTAGAATACGACCCATAAAACATATGAAGCTTCTGAATTCTTTCTTGTAGTTCCAATACACTAGATGTTTTAAAATAAATCAGTGAAAAACGGTGTTAACGGAAAATCGAAACTAGGTCTGTATCAGAGAAACAATACACAGATGAAACTGACACACTAACAATACCGCTGAAAAACGTAGCTTCTACGGCATATTCTATCCGACAAAACACTGAACTTGACGCAAGCGGTGGTAGCTTCAAAAATGTTACTAGCTGTGTGACAAATTCTAGCTGAGCTAAGCTGGATTTTTCCCACACGTTTAGATGTTAGAAAGATAGGATTCTGACCAAGAAAGGAGTGGCCGCATATCTTTGATCTATCCATCTATTACGGAGGCTCATCGAACGCTCAAGGCGGCAATCGCCGTCGTAACAGAAATGACATACGTGAAACTAAATCATAACGGCGACTCGACAACAATGCTTTAATTTGATACCAGTTGGAAGAGTTTGGCTCAGCAACCAGCGGACCGGTTTACTGAATGCGAAAATAGACTGCCTAGTCTGTAAGGGTCTCTTTGTTAGAACCTGGTGACTACACAGTTCGTTAGAACCATCCCCTTGGTCCCATTTTATGGTTCGATGACATTTTTTATTCCATGCATGTGCATGGGTGCAGTATAACGGGACTACCTAATGACCTCAAAGACAAATTAGGCTGTCAAGGCTAACGCGTGAACCTAGAAAGTTGGAGTGGGGAACAGCACAAAACCCAATTAGGTTAGCTGTGGCACGATTCACGGGAGCAAGACTTTCTTGACGGTTTGAGTAACTGCAAGGCAATGTTCAGTACGCATTTTGCACCTTCAAAGTACAACGCGCTGTTGCAGGATTGGGTTGGTCCAACGCCAAACCTTTCAGCATCTGGGGGAATGATAGACCAGATGGACAACTTCTATTACCTAGGCAGTTGCATCGTACCCGGATGTCAGATTTCGGATGAGGTGTCTTTGCGTACAGAAGGCTCGTTTGGCTTCCGCTTACCCGAGTGATCTGTAGCGTCGACATAACATCCATCAAATTTATCAAGGTTCGAGAGTACGCTGCAGCAGTCAGGCCAGTGCCTCTGGTCCGGCGGATAGTCTTAAGATCATGAACCAAACTATTAGATGAAAAACTCAAGCTCGCCAGACTAAAACGGTTGGGACGTACGTTGTGCACATCCCCTGACAGGATTCTTTGGCGCACTATTTTTGCTGAGGTGGGCAACCGTCCGCGTGCTCGCCTCTAATACTGGGAGCACAGTAGTAGAGGTGAGCACGTGTATACCCAAAGCTCGAGCAGCTTACGCTGAACTAAAACATTTGTGGCGCCGGCCTGATATTTCACTGAAGTTGAAAGGTCGCGTGTACTATGCCGCGGTGGGTTCAGTTTTGTATATCGTTGCGAAACCTGTGGTCTGCGTGTGGGAGACATTCGTCGTCTTGAGGTTTCCGACCACCGATATTTGGATAACGTCGCTAAGATTGAGTTGATTAACCGAGTGAGCAACGATGAGGTCAGAAAGCGAGTATTGGGTATTAATTCAGAGAACGTTCTGCCTCAGCATATGCAGCTTAGCAGACTTCGCTGGTTGGGTCACGTGTTACGTATGGCAAACACACGTCTACCATACCGTGCTCCATTCTCCGTTCCTCCTCGGGAGTGGAAGAGACCACGTGGAGGTCAACAGATGACGTGGCAGCGAGGAATAGGAAAATGTACAGCAAAGTTAGGAAGAAAAAAATTGCTTCACGTCTCCGTGGTTGGGGTCCAAAAGATTCGTCTACCAGTTGGTTAGAGACGCTGAAGGATATGACAGTGAACCGCACTTCATTGGGCAACTATCGCCCACCTAAGCTGGGCAGCCCCCAACCTAAAGGATGTTGCCCCATCCACGTTCCGCTTGCTCCACTGGGTGCATGGGGCTAAGAACTGAATCAAAAAAGCGGATCGATAACAAAGCACCCGCGAAGACAAGATAGAATGCCTGTAGCAATCAGGTCTCACGTGACAGACCAAATAAAGTTCATTCAGAGAATCTTCGGTCACGTTCCGGTGCTGGGTTAACGCCCCACTGCCTTGTGGGTGAGACTTTTGAGTCAAAGGCTCCGGTTAGGGTTCCCAAAGAAAAACTCCTTTTGCGGTGTGGGCAGCCACGAAGTATGATTCGCCCAGAAACTTCCAGTATCTTTCCTGTAAAGTGCCTTACCAATTTTCCCTCTTCTAATTCAAGGTCGACGCAAAACGCCACGGGTAATTGCGGCTTTCAAGAAAACAGTAGTTCGAGAGTTGGGTATAGATCAGATGCACTTCTTAAGCCTGAGTGTTCGCTTCACCTGGCTGCCTTTAACGTCCGCACACTATGTCAGATAGGGCAACTGGCTGCCCTCGCTAGAACTCTTGACACGTTCAAAATAGATTTATGCTGTCAAGTCGGTCTCACAAACAATGTTTAACGCTGTACGATGATGATGATGATGATGATGATGATGATGATGATCATGAACCGTCGGAAGATGAGAAAGGGTGATCGGATCATGAGATGGAAGAAAGGCGTGAAGAATCTTATCAATGGACTTGACCATGTAGGGCGTGTTCGACTTTCTGTGTGAATTTCGAGAGGCCCTCCCACTCAGTGGCGAGGTATGTTAGGAGAAATGGCTAGGTGTCGCGATTAGTGGCGCTATTTTATCCACAAATTCCCTTTGTCGACTTGATAATAACACTTGTAGTTCGCTTGTTGTCCCTCTTATAATCCTATTGTTTCTCATTATTTTCGATTGAGGCTGTTGCAAAGGAGACAGTAACCAAGACCACGCACACAGTGCATGGTTAATGGTTGCATAAACTGGAATGATCCACTTAACACGGGGTTGATATCTACCCTCAAAGTTGGGAAGCGGTCGCGGGGTTTGAGTCTCGTACCTCAGAGGCGATAAAGATGCATGCAAGTGGGGTTACTAAGTCATTATATATATATATATATATATATATATATATATATATATATATATATATATATAATAATTTTTCGTAGAGCTAAGGAATAGTCTCGCTTCCGGTAGTCCATCCGAAGAGGAAACTCCGTTTGCGATTCCGGTCCCATGCAGCCTCGGATGATTTTCAAACTGACTGAATCCACACGAATCTGTTGGTAGTATTCGCGAAGTAATCCGAGACACCAGACGATCCCCGTAGGCGGTTCCACGTAATCCAACGACGAATCTCGTAGCGAGGCGTTACATCCTGTCTCACCATCTCACCGACAGTGCAAGGGTGGATAACAGTACAATCGAGCATGAGAAGCGTACAACGATTTGAAGACGTCGTGGTTCGACCGATCGAAGGACCGACGGAATTCCTCAACCACAGCTCTTGCAGAAGCGTTAAAGTTATTCATATAACCCTGAGCCTCAAGAGATGATAAAAACACAACCCGGAGATAAATCTCACAAAACGACTTTCATCAAACCGGATTCCCTTTGTCCTAAGTGCCCGGCATGCACAGCAATGTAAACACCACCGGTGCCGGTGGTGGATAAGATGCGAATCTTGTCGTACTTCCCACGCAACGGAAAGGCTTTTACATCAATCGATAGACCGAAAACCAACATGAGACGGTCAGTATCCCAATTTCAAGTTTTATTAGTATCCAACAGAAGCAACAACAATTTCCGAATGTTGCAACCTTTTAATGAATCAAGCAGATATTAGACGCCCGAGTGTCACCCAGATACATAACAGAATAACGACTGTTCGTTAGATCGCAATATCTGTTCGGCAATTGAACCGCAACAGTCGAAGCTAGACTACCCACTAGCTTGAATGAGAACAAGTTAATGTATCGACGGGCAGAGGTCTGTCGTTTCATTTGGCACCCAAGTCGTGCGGTTCGGGCAGCAGTGAACTCGGCTGCTCATATAGGTTCTACTAGGATGGAGTGGGCCGACATTCAGTCGACGGGCAGCTGGGTCAGCCAATCAATCAACCGGAGGTAATCAACAAGTACGGTACCAATATATGATGGCGCGATGAGATACAAATCCAAACTCACAGTTAAATAAATAATTCGAATAAATCAAAAGGTAAAAAATTCTGGGGGGAAATAATACCACTATTGTAATCTGCACCTCAATATTGGGGAAACTGAACTACCACCCCAACAACTAGATAGACCAATCACAGGGCAAGGACAATTTGACTGTAACAAGCCCTGTCCATGTTATCTGTAAACAGTTTGAGAATCACTGCTAAAAACAATCGACAATTATTCGCCGGTAAATTGTTATTTTAGTTGTTTTCTGCTAAGCCTGCAGCAGAATTAAGAAATGATTCAATAAGGGTTGCTATTTACAGTTCTCTTGAGAATTTGTCAAAATGATTCGAACAAAAGCCGATTCCGGTTGGCGGTGTGGAATTTCGGATGGGAAGAATGCAGGTGAGTTTTCCGTTATCTGAGACCTAGCCTCCTCGTACCAATAATGCATTACGAATAATAAAAAACGTCGGCTAATTATAGTTTCTCCACCGATAACGCCGTGTTAGTGAAATTACAATTTCCTCAAAACTCTTGCATTTCTCAAGGGATAAAGCTTTTACAAATCTTTTCATATAAAACAGCATAGACTAATGTATCATTGAGAATGGCACTAGTAACTCACTCTGTGGTACCAGAAGTTTCACTCTGGGTCGGTGGGGGAATACAGCATACAACGGAATCCACATGATCATGTAAAACATCCACAACGGATCTTGAGAACGTTTTTAATCAATTTATTACTTCCCCTTACTTGACCATTCCAAGGGCCGCCTTACCAATGCCAAACACAACTATTCGACCACAGGTATGATATTCAGCACCATTAACAAGAACAGTGGAGTCACGAAAGGTCAGGTAGTTTCGGACCTAAAAGTGGAACCAAAGGGGGTTAACAAATTTTATCAAAAACTGGCAAAAACGAACGTTTGATTCAGGAATAAGTCGAAAAAACGAATTTTAGCCGCATATGTTCCGGCTTTGCCTCTGTATGGTTAGGAGCGGATGTTTCAAGCTCCGACGCCACCACTCACCCTGGACGCCTGTCGAAATACGCTCAAATGACTGTGCGTCTCAAACAGTCTCTGCTGAGGAAATCCTGAACACTACCTTCTCGTGTCGGATGTGTTCTCACCAAAGTGTGAGGACGAAGGCGAATGCTCGGCGCTCTCCATCGGGTTGACTGATTTCCAGTCTAGGAGAGATGGTTAAAACCTGATTACTAAACAATCACGGCATACAGCACTATGCGCACCGGTATTTGTGGCGAAATAGTGTACTGGGCACCCAGGATGTTTGACCTCACTCGAAGGGCGTATGAACTGAACTATCAGCCATCGGCCCCAAGTGGGTTACGGATCCCACGCTTCGTCCCGTTGCCTTGTGGGTTAAGCTTTGGGTAGCTAAATGCTCCGGTTGTTGACCCCTAAGAAAACAGCCTGCTTTGGCTTGGGCAGCCTGGCAGTGTTGCGCCCGCAAAAAAACATGGAATCCGACTCCATTTACCCGTTCCTTTCGGCTGTGCCAAGCTTCGTTTGGCATACAACCTTAAATCAGGTGGATGTGAATATATATATATATATATATATATATATATATATATATATATATATATATATATAATGTAAACCGATACACTCATTTGAATGCGCCCTCTTTGCCATGAATAGATCAGTTAATCGGGAAAATCTCACGGACCAAGTGTTTAGTATACTTGACCTAAAGAGCTCGGACTAACTCGGATTGAGAATGGGGAAAGAAATTGCACGGCTTTCGAAGTAAGCGGGAGTTCGCGCCACCCGTGCCGCATCCCATTCGGTGTCAGTAACGGCGTCGCGTGATTCCAGAGAACTATGGATGATATAATCATTAAACAGTTAACCGGTCTCGTTTACGCGGACAATATAAGATCCAGAATAACATGATCAGAATCTGGATCGTTTTCTGGGAGTACCGAGGACGTACGATCTAACGTCCAATGAAGACAAAAGTATCATCTTCGTAGGAAAACCTACATACAATCTTGGGTTTCGAAGTCTCGAAAGGCCTCATAAGACCGGATTCGGAAAGGCTAAGTTCTCTCAGGGAATTCTCCATTCTTCGAAGTAAAAAAGCCTATAAAAGAGTAGTTGGAATGTTCACATATAAATTTCACTGGATATCTTACTTCCCGGACAAAATAAATCCATTTGTCAGAAACTACACGTTCCCCCTACACATGTGCGTCATGAATAGCTTCCAAACGACGAAAAAAGAGCTAGAAAGTGCTGCAATGGCAACCGTTGAACCCTAGGTGTTGACACCCATGCATCAGATCTACCAACTGCCGCTACCCCCAATCAGAATGGCGGACTGGTAGCTTTCTTCCCCTGTACTCTAACTCTGACCGAGGCGAAATTCCGTAGTGGAAAAGGAGGCTTTCGCCACAGTGCAAGCATTGAAAAAGTGGTAACATTTTTGACTCAACAACCACTTTAAGTTAGTGACTGATCAACGGTCAGCTGCGTTTACGTTCAACAAAGGACCTCGCAGAGAAATAAATGAGAAAATGAAACGCTGTCGTGTGAAACTTTCTTGTTTTCAGCACGATATAATATACCGGCCTGGTGGTGACGGTGGTCGAATGGTTTACAGTGTATGATTACTATTTCGAAGGTACAAAGTTCGAATCCCCGCCACCACTAGTTACTTTGGTGGTAGGCAGTAATCCACTATCGTCCAACTCGTTACCACATCTGGCCTATTGGGACCCTATATGGTTATCCACTCCAAGTCTCAAGGTCTGATTGCCAGTTATCCCTGATAGTGCAGTAGGCCTTGGGGTGTATGGGGTGTCTGAGAGGAGTAGCACTTCTGAGTTGGTTGACTGTCATGTCCCTTGGGGCATCCTCCATCTCTTTGGTCTCCATCATTCACCCAACTCTCACCTGTGGCTCCACGAAGCTGAAGCATGCATCAGCGGCCACACCTCGGCAAACCGCTCGACAGGCGGGCTAAACCAGGTTGAGGGTTACCGAGGTCTAAAATACTTCGGCGAGATGGTGTTCGGTATGTGAAGACAGATCCTTCTGAATGGGCGGACGAGATCTACTGATCCAACGGCCACAAAGGAGACCTGTTCAACTGCCTGATCCGGCATTCCAGAGGAGGCGAACGAACCGTACAGCAGGTCACCGGCTCCTCTGGGACCACCCTGCTGCCTTGCAGTCTGCACTTGGGTGTGCAAGGGCTAGAGGTGCAACCTCGAACACAAAAGCCGAACGGTGCTGGGGACACCGCTTCGTACCCTACTCCCGCGACTCTCTATGATTATTCACGAAACCTCAAGCGCTCATCATGCTACGGCGTCCACGGTAAGCGACGCGCCTCGTGTCCCGGCGGTCGAGGTGATAAGACAACAAGCTGGGATTATTCGCTGCAGGAAAAGAACACACATAGCCTGTTGGAATGTCAGGACGTTTCTAGACGTCGGCAGTCAGTGCATCACAATGCGAACTCTACACGACTATGACATAGATATTGCTTGCCTCTCGGAAGTCCGCCTGCCCAACTCAGGTAGCCGACAAATAAAGGTCCCGGGTGTGGATGCATCCTACTGGCTCTATCACAGTGGCCCGAAAGACAACTCCGGTCTCTACGGTGTCGCGTTTGCTCTGAACAAAGCAGCTAATGATGCAATGATCTCTTGGGAACCAGTCTCATCCAGACTCGCCTTGGCACGTTTTAAAGGCTACCCGCACGACTTGACGGTGATCGCGATCTATGCTCCAACCAATTAAGCTGATGACGAAACCAAAGACGAATTTTACACTAATTTGCAGGAGGTAATCAACCGGGTTTCGAGGCGCGATGTACTTTTCATCGCAGGAGATTGGAACGCTCGCACAAGTACGGCCGACGAATCTACTCGCCATATTCTCGGGAGATTCTGCTTTGGTCAACGCTGTGAGAACGGTGGCCGACTGATTGGTTTAGCCGACATCAACAGAATGGTTGTCTGCAGCACTCGATTTCAACACCCCAAGAAGTATCTACTCACATGGTACTCCAATGACGGTCGCACTGCACACCAACTCGACCACATCCTGGTGAGAGCCCGTTGGGCCTCGTCTGTGGAGGATTGCCGAGCGTACCGAGGTGCAAAAACGGGCAACACAAACGGCACCGACCATGTCCTCCTACGCGCATGCTTCAAAGTTCATCTGTCTACACGTGCTAAAGTGTCTGCACCCTCTCGGATAAACGTTGCTGTCCTAGGAAATCCAGAGAAGCGAGAAGCGTTGTCACGAGCAATCACAACCCGACTAACCAGCGCAACCAATGCACAGGCAGATGAAGTTTCTGTGGGAGGGCAAAGGACTCGAATGATGACGACAATCAAGGAAGCTTCTTGGACAGTACTCGGGAGAACGAAAAGGCGGACAGAGGATTGGATCTCGGAGAGCACGCTCCAGCTGTCGACCAGAGCACACGAAGCGCGACTGGCAGGTAGTAACGAACGCCGCAGACTGCAACGAGAGGCCACACGCTCCGCCAAGGCTGATCGCATAAGATACTGGATAGAAATAGCCGAAAAAATGGAGACTGAGTCCGGAATTGGTGACTTCGGTAAACTGTTCCGCCTTATTCGCAGCGCCTCTAATAGGTTTTGTAAGCAAGATTCCCTTCTTCGTGACACGGCAGGAAACTTAATACCTGAACAGAGCAAGAAATTGGACCGATGGGTGGAATACTTTAGTCAGCTGCTCAACCGGCCTACGGACCACCGGACGGACCAACCAATATCAACCCCTCCAGCCCAGTACGAAAGCAACTGTGACCCGCCAAACACCGCGGAAATCACGGAGATGATAAACAAACTGAAAGACAGAAAGGCTGCTGGGGAAGAAGGCATCCCTCCAGAAGTGTATAAAGCATGTTCATCGTCATTGATTGACAGGTTGTGTACACTTTTTGGTTCCATTTGGAGAGCGGAAGCATTTCCACCCGACTGGGGAATGTCCATACTGCTGCCCATTCCGAAGAAAGGTGATAAATCGGCATGCGAGAACTACCGAGGGATCAGCCTGATCGATGTGGCCGCAAAGATCTTTGGTTCGTTATTACTAACCCGTTTTTCCGAGGCAAGAGACCAGCGCACTCGCCCGAACCAAGGGGGTTTCCGCCGTGGCAGAGGCTGTGTGGATCAAATCTTCACACTGCGCCGAATACTGGAGCACCACTATAAGTTCCAGCAGCCGACGGTAGCTTGTTTTATCGACTTCCGGGCAGCTTTTGATTCGGTGAACCGCGAGTCTCTTTGGACCATAATCCAATCCGATGGAATGCCCGATAAGCTTTTAAGGCTGTTAAGGGGATACTACTCGACAACCGGTGCTAGGGTTCGTATGTACGGTGAAGAGTCCCGCGAGTTCACACTCACTACCGGAATTAGGCAGGGCTGTCCCCTCTCACCGGTGCTGTTCAACTACGCCATCGATTGGACAATGCGACAGGCATTACACTATTACCCTGGCGTTCAGCTTAGCCAGGAAATATACATCTCGGACCTGGAGTTCGCGGATGATATTGTCGTGCTTGGAGACTCCCCCGTTACGCTACACCCAATCCTCGACCGAATCAATTCCTTCGCGGGGTCCATCGGACTTGAAGTAAACTCGACCAAAACAAAGGCTTTCACAGCCCATCTGGGCCCGACAATTCAACAACTGTCGATGAATGACCAACCAGTCGAATACGTCCCTTTATTCAAATACCTAGGCTCAACTCTGCTTCCGAACGGCCAGGCAAAAGATGAAGTGGTATTACGGATCGACAGCGCCAGGAGAGCCTTTCTTCAGCTAAGACGAACGCTGTGGACTCGCAGTGAAATCAGCTTAAGAACCAAAGCTCGTGTTTACCTTGCTGCCATCCGGCCCGTACTCATCTATGGCTGCGAAACCTGGCCACTACGAGCTGAGGATACCAGAAGGCTGGAGGTTTTCGATCACTAGTGCATGCGGCAAATCCTCAAAGTCAAGTGGCGCGACAGGGTGTCCAACGACGAGGTAAGGAGACGATGCTGTGATATCGATGCTCTCCCCGTCCTCCTCCAACGTCGACGACTTCAGTGGTTCGGCCATACGCTTCGGCAACCCGAGTCGGAGCTAACCAAGCAAACACTCTGCCCCACTCCCTGCCCTGGTTGGCGTTGTCGCCTTGGTGGGCAGCTCAAAACGTGGACCAGTACAATCGAGAAAGACGTAGAGCTTCTAGGCCTTCGGTCAGTCTATGGAGCCCGGCGATGGAAAAAGGACTGGATCAAGATCTGTACGGAGCTCGCCTCCGACCGCCGCGCGTGGTCAGCAATGGTTCGTGATATCCATGGAGCCGACTTATCCTCTCACAGGAGATAGTCGCGTAAAAGTAAAAGTAAGTAAGTAGGCCTTCGTGGCTATGGAGTGTATGTCCCTCCCACTGCACCCTTTCAAAGCATGCACGTGTCCGGACACTGGGGTAGCCGGACATTTGATCGAATGGGCATTTGGTCGCCGGACATTCCGATGACTGAATTACACTATATTCACTCAAGTCTGTCAAACATCGCACCCTGAGCGTAGCCCGTCCCCGAGGCCATTATCGGGATTTATAGTTAACACCTGGTAATCCAGAGTCATGAAGGCATACATTGACCACAAATCGGTAAACGAAAAGACTTGCGCTATGTTGTTATGCAAATGCATCACAGTCAAATTCTTTTGACCGTTGTGACCTCACAACAGTTTCATACCGGAATCCCTCAAGCCGAAGGCTTGAAACTAAGGTCTGTCTCTTTTAGTGACTCACTATCAAACCTCGAGGATGAAACCCAGGACGTCATTTCAGATTTCCTTCTCTATTTTGAATGCACTTGGATAGGAAAAGTCGACGGTGGAAATTGACGAAGACCGAAATACGAGCCGAAGTCGTAGAATATGCGTGAGCGCTTGCCACATGGCGTCCCACGAACAACAAACTCGATTGAGGGTTGGCATAGGAGCTTTGGACAAAGAATGCCAATGAAACACCCCACGCTGTGTCGCCCTGTGGAAAAATTCAGGAAAGAACAAGCAGGATGGGAACTAAGAATGGAGCAAACATCACCCGGTATATTTATGAGACCGTCGAAAAACAAATGTGCTCATCAGCGAACGCTTGCTCAGTTTAGCTGAGCAGAAGACGAGTACAGCCACGTACATTTCTTGCGTGCAATTTTTCATAACCTATAGAAACTATTTTTCATGTAGTCCTTTCAACGTCGTCCAAGAACACATGCGATATGTCCCCTCGGGCTAACTATGACTTCAACGGACGAGTTTTAATTGTCCAATGCTATCCCAATGGTTAGCATTATTTCGGCTGATCGGAGTTATGAGTGTACGGCGAGTCGTTTTGTTTCAAGCTTTTTTAATAACATGCTTGCGCATGAGCGCAGCAGAAGTAGCATATACCTCACAGCCCCAAAGGCCCATTGGACTTTTAGGGATTCTTTTTTCCCCTAACCCAGAAGTAATCAGTGTTGCCTTGGAGCGAATATCTCCATATTGTTCGCAATAAATGCGAAGATATTTGTCTCAGTTGTATGTCTCTCATTCTATGAATGTGCAGTACAGGTAATGATATGGTGTCCGCTTTTAGTTCCTGTCACCGCTGAGCCTAGTCGGGCTTAACTGCAGTCCTACATTCCGTTTTTTTTTAATTATTTGTTCCGACTTATATTCCAAATGCCTCAGTATGGTCGAGGGTTGGTGCTTCAGGCTCCCAAATGGCTACTCGTCCTGAACACCTCTCGAAATACTCCCAGATGACCATGCGTTTTCTACAGCCTCTGCTGAGAAAGCCCTGTTCACTGCCTTCTAGTGGTGGAGGTGTCCCCACTAAAGTAAGAGGACGAAAGCGAATGCCTGGAGCTCTCCACCGGGTTGACTGACTAATAATCAGTCCAGCGGAGATGGCTAAATCGATGCCAAACCAGCTACGGGTGGTGTATGAGGGGTACAACAGTATCCTCACCGGCATCTGTGGCGGAGGGTTGTACTGGGCATCCAGGATGTCTGGCATCATCCGAAGGGTGTATGAACTGAGCAATCAGTCACCGGACCTCAGGGGTCTACGATACCTCCATATCATCTTACTGCCTTGTAGGTTAGGCGTTCTGGTTTAAGACTTGGGATGGGACCCCCCAAGTCAACCCTCTACTTTGGCCTGGAAAACCGAGTAGTATCCAGCCCACATGCTTACATGAAATTTCCACATATATGATTATTCGTTCTCGCGCTCGACTTTATTCACTCACATAAGCTACACAAGTTATGACCAAGGTGCTGGCGGTCGGACAAAACCAACTACTTATTACCACACCACCCATTTTCATCCTTTTTTACACACAACAATATTAATACTATCCCCTGTACTTCTCAGGTTGCCATTGATAGAGACGCTGGGCATGCAAATGTAACTCCTCCTTCAGTTGTGCGCAGCTCATCAGAACCACTACTGAAACCACATGAACCGCCGAAGCTTGCAGCCTTCAATGTACGCACTCTGATGCAAATAGGCCAACAAGCAGCTTTAGCGTGGACATTCGAGACACTGGCTATTGACGTCTGCTGCTTACCCGAGACCCGCATTCAGGACCCCACTATTGTAGTTCATCCGAATTCGCCCTCAGGATGTGCTTTTACTCTGCGCTTATCTGTAGACGCCGAGGGTTCTGCATTTTGTCATGCAGGAGTGAGAATCGCATTGTGTACTAAAGCTGAGTCTACGCTACGCGACCGGAACCTAGCCAACAGCAGATTATGTGCGATTCGCCTACAGAGTTCGTTCGAAGCTGAAAAAGGCCACGACGGCAATCGTACTCTGTTTGTTGTCGATGCTCAGATTTCCCTCTCTTTTATTCAACCTTTGTCTTCTGTCCCCAACCACCCCTCTTTGCCCCATCTATCCACCCATAATGCTCCCACAATCAACACGGTCGATACTCGCAACGGTTCATTTTCAGATGGTGTCGAAAATAATCCTCTATCTGGTAACTCACATTTTCTCAAGCCTCGTCAGCCTCTTAATCTCGGCTCCTTCAACATGCGTACACTCGTGTAGGCCGGTCAGCAGGCGTTCCTAGTGTACACAATGGACTCACTGGCGATTGATGTCTGCTGCTTAAGTGAAACGCGTATACGGGATTCGGGCAGTGTGATTCAACTAACTGCTCCTGGTATCTCATCGAGGTATTTTCTGCGCACTTCAGGAGACGAAGCAGCTAGAGCTGCGGGTCAACGTGGTGTAGGAATAGTCTTGACTGACAAGGCTGAGGCTGCCCTTTTAGACTGGGATCCCTGTTAACAGTCGTTTATGTGCTGTCAGACTCCAAGGGTCAGTTGGCGTTCGAAAGGATAGTTGTGCTAAGCCTAATTTGAGAACAAAACAGCGTGGTGAACAAGCTCGTTTTCAGTTATTCGTGCTCATACCAATACTTAATATTGAATATGATTCAAACCAACAAATGGGATGACCATCCAAATCTGTCTGTAACTGTTTCATTTCATCCAACGAGATGCCCGGGTCGATACTGTTCTCCTGCATGTATTCGCATAGATACTTGATTGTTTCAGCGATCGGGACATTGGTGAACAGTGAGGTAACGTCTAGCGGGATCATTCGCTTGCCTTTCAAGTCTAGATTTTCCACAGTTTCTACGAAATGAAATGTGTCTCGTAGGCTGTGTCTGGAAATCATGACTCTTACTAGTTCTAACAATGTAGCCAACCACTTCGCTACTGCGTGATACGGCGAGTTGCACATATCCAAAATTGGTCTCAAGGGGACACCTTCTTTGAATATCTTCGGTAGGCCGTACAACCTAGGAATCGTCGTCTCAGTTGGTCGAATCTTTTCAAAGGTTACCGCATTGATCAATGAGAATCATCCTGTCTTTTTCAGTCGGGGTCTTTGTAAATTGGAGACATCATTCAATATCGTTTTCATCTTCTCTGTATAAGCCGATTTATTAGGGATTACAATACCCGCTCCTTTATCTGGTCTTGACAACATTATTTCTCTGTTAGCCTGCAATTTTTTGAGACGGTTCATGTGCTCTAACGTTAATAATCCTTTCATCGACGGTCTATTTTCACGATATTGATAACACGCGTTCACAAGTGCGGATTTGAGCTTCTCTAACTCCTGTGAGGAGGACGGAACGAGACCGGATAGTTGATCAAATAGGCTATCAAATTCAACCCCCACATCCAATTGTTCAGTTTAACTGGTTGGACAGCAAACTTTTGGTCCTCGTGACAGCACCTCAAGTAATGTATAATCCAGACTTACAGACGACAAGTTATGGACAAATATTTTCGGATCTGAAGGGAATTCAACAGCCGGTTTGCTCGGGCTGACGCGCTTCCGTGGTTTGACACGCACCCACTCCACTTGCCTGTCAACTATCGACTGAACAAAAGTAACGAACTTCCTCTTTTCTTCTGGGGTCAGCTCGTCCAGCACCTGACACGACTTCAAAAATAACGTTCCATTTCCGGCATTTACAAAGTCCGGGGCAAGCAATCAAGACTAGTCAAGTGTCGCATCTTAGCCACAGCCGAAGCCGTGAGTATTCGACTCTACAATCCTCCCCTGTGTGCTCAGTAACAATTTGTGCAAGCACTTAAAATTCCATGGCCCACATCTTCCCGAACACGTGTGCAACCACTCGAACATTCATCACTGTGATCAATTTCACATGCATACACACACACACGTGCGCAGGCAGATTTGGATGATCATGCCCCTTGCTGGTTTGAGTCATTTATTGTTAGGTATTGGTATGAATAGGAATAACCTAAAACGAGCTTGTTCACCACGCTGTTTTGTTCTCAATGTGTTCTGTGGGATTTTTCGTAAATAAGCGCAATTTGTCTGTGATCTCGGCATACGCCCCAACGGCCTGCAGCTCTGACATTAGGAGGGATGAGTTCAATGATGAACTCGCCACCTTCGTTGGCACGACGCTGTAGTGCTAGCTGATAATTTTAATGCACAGGTTGGCAAACTTAGTGTCTCAGAAGCTTGTTTAGGTGGCCGTTGTGTTTAACCCACTGAGTGTACAGATAACGGGGATGGGCTTCCCCAGTTTTGTGCAGACAACTGGTTGTTCTTCTCTAGTATCAATTTCCAATACAGCTCGTGTTGCACAACGGCATGGCGCTCTAACTCTACAGATACTCTAAGCCAGATTGATCATATTGCAGTAAGCTACCGGTAGCGCAGTTCTGTTCGGAATTGTGGATCTTACTGGTCCACGTACGTAGACTCGGACCATACATTAGTTTTAGTGTGATTATCTCTCTAGCCCCATGGTAATCGTCGCAAACCGCAAACCCGGTCAGCCGTGCAACGTTTGTGTGATCCATAAATTCGCACCAGTTCTGATCTAGGTACTACGAAGAACAATAAAGTAGATGAGCATTGGACCCACATCCAGCAGGCAATGCACGTTGCAGCAGGTTTCGCCTGTGGTGCTATATCCGATGCCCATCAAAGATACCGGATTGTGCAAGAGTCGATCAGTCTAATGGAGCAAAAGCGTCAGCTCTCGAACAGTAAGGAGATGAATGAGATAGACAGACAACTACAAAAGCAAGTTACGAAAAACCCCAAAGAGGATCGTGAAACTTGGTGGGTCAAGGTAGCCGAGGAAATGGAAATAGCAGCTGCTTCAGGTAACAGTCAGAGACTGTACACACTGATTCGTGACACCGGTGGACAGCGAACCCCGGTCAGTGAAATAATATGCGATAGAAATGGAGAACCCATTCATGGCAAACAGCAAAGGCTCGACCGTTGGGCCGAATACTTCAGGGGGTAGTTTATCTGACCCAGTACTAGTGTAGTTACTCCTGTGTCAACAACTGCGATTCCTTGGATGGTATAACTTGAGCCCCCATCGGAAGTAGAAGTAGAGACATGAATTTAATTACTATAGCGAGGGAAAACGGTAGGTCCCGACGAACTTCCCCGAGTTCTTATCAAACTGGGTGAAGATGCTTTGATAAAATCACTTACCGCCTTGCTCCGTGACATGGGTGGGAAAAGGAAAGAATGCCCTAGTAGCAAACACACGGAATACACACTCTAACTGTAAAACGCACATCGATCAGTCAATCTGATTCGATAGAAAATGACAACACGATCGCCACTGCTCGCAGTTCGCAGCCATATCCTTCACTGTCTCCAGCCAACTGGTAGCCGGATCTTTTGGACCCCAACCACGAAGAGGTGAAGCACCGTCGTCACGCTGCTGCCGAGGTAAGTGGAGCGGCCGGCAATTGCCAGCAACTTTTCATCGAGCATCAAGCCCAGAATCGTTGACGTCCAGTCTTGTAACATCACCTTGCACTTTGAAGGTGCAAAGCTCATGCCCAATGGAGCTACAGCTCTTGCGAGATTATCTAGTGCACGCTGAGCATGTTCCGTGCATTCGAACAAAGAGATAACGTCGTCCGCATAATCTAGGTCACACAGCTTTCCACTATTTCCTAGTTCGACGCCTACATCATGAAGATTTTGCAGTGCACTCTCCATTATTTCGTCCATGACGAAGTTGAAAAGGAATGGAGACATAGGACATCCCTGTCGAACCGAACACCACTGGTCGTTTCGAACCGACCGGATAGTTCACCGTAAACCCTAACGCGGCCAGAAGTATGAGAATACAATGATCTCAGTAGGTTCACGAACTTCTGGGACATACCTTTTCCATGAAGAGTACTGAGAAGCGCTGCTCGATCAACGGAATAGAAAGCGCCTTTCAAGTCTAAGAAAATCAGTATTGTCGCTCGGCAGTGCGTGCGACGCGTTTCAAGTAGTCGGCGAAGAGTAAAAATCTGGTCGATGCATCCTCGACCTGGGCGGAATCCAGCCTGCTGCTCGCGGGCATTCCTCTCGCGAGCCGCTGTAAGACGATGCAGCAAAATCGAAGCTAATACTTTGGTGACTATCGGAATTAAGCTAATCCCACGATGGTTACTACAGTCATTGCGTGTTCCCTTCTTGAAGATGGGGACAATCAATGACTCACTCCATATTAACGGAATACGCTCCTCATTCCAAATGTCACAGAGCAAAGCGGTAAGTGATTTTATCAAAGCATCTTCACCCCGTTTGATAAGAACTGGGGGAAGTTCGTTGGGACCTGCCGCTTTCCCCCGCCTTAGTAATCGATTACATGACTCTACTTCTACTTCCGATGGGGGCTCAAGTTATACCACCCAAGGAGTCACAGTTGTTGATACAGGAGTAACTACACCAGCGTGCGGCCAGCTAAACTGTTCCTTGAAGTATTCGGCCCAACGGTCAAGCCTTTGCTGTTTGCTACGGATGGGTTCTCCATTCCTACCGCAAACCGTTTCACTGACCGGGGTCACGAATCAGTGTGTACAGTCTCTGACTGTTACCTGAAGCAGCTGCTATTTCCATTTCCTCGGCTACCTTGACCCACCAATTTTCGTGATCATTCTTAAGGCTTTTCGTAACTTGTCTTTGCAGCTTTCTCCGCATCTTATTCACCTCCTTACGGTTTGAGAGCTGACGCTTTTGCTCCATTATACTCAGCGACTCTTGCGAGATCCAGTATCTTTGACGGACAACAAATCTAGCACCACAGGCAAAACCTGCTGCCACGTGCATCGCCTGTTTGATATGAGACCAATGCTCATCTACATTACTGTTCTCCGTGGATCCTAGCTCATGTTCTAACTTCTGCTCGTAACGGGTGCGTACTTCTGGATCACACAAACGTTGCACGGCTGACCGGGTTTGCGGTTTGCGACGATTACCATGGGGCTGGAGAGATAATCACATTAAAATTAATGCATGGTCCGACTCTACGTACGTGGACCAGTAAGATCCACAATTCCGAACAGAACTGCGCCACCGGTAGCTTACGGTGATATGATCAATTTGACTCAGTGTACCTGTAGAGTTAGAGTGCCATGTCGCTGTGCGACGCGAGACGTGTCGAAAATTGGTGCTAGGCAAGAACAATCGATTGTCTGCACGAAACTGGAGAAGCCTGTCCCCGTTATCTGTACACTCAGCAGGTAAGGCACAACGGCCACCTAAACAAGCTTCTGACACACTAAGTTTGCCAACTTGTGCATTGAAGTCACCAGCTAGTACTACAATGTCAGAATCTTTACTACTGCGAACGAGGGTGGCGAGGGCATCATAGAACTCATATTTCTGCGCGTCTGAGCTGCAGTCCGTTGGGGAGTATGCCGAGATCACAAACAAATTGCGCTTTACACAACTATCCTTTCGAACGCCAACTGACCCTTGGAGTCTGACAGCACATAAACGACTGTTAACAGGGATCCCAGTCTAAAAGGGCAGCCTCAGCCTTGTCAGTCAAGACTATTCCTACACCACGTTGACCCGCAGCTCTAGCTGCTTCGTCTCCTGAAGTGCGCAGAAAATACCTCGATGAGATACCAGGAGCAGTTAGTTGGATTACACTGCTCGAATCCTGTATATGCGTTTCACTTAAGCAGCAGACATCAACCTTCAGAGAATCTATTCTGAGCGCTAGGCACGCCTGCTGACCGACCTGCATGAGTGTACGCACGTTGAAGGAGCCGAGATTAAGAGGCTGACGAGGCTTGAGAAAATGTGAGTTACCAGACAGAGGATTATTCCCGATACTATTTCACAGTGAATCGTCGCGAGTATCGACCGTGTTGATTGTGGGAGCATTATGGGTGGATAGATGAGGCAAAGAGGAGTGGTTAGAAACAGAAGACAAAGGTTGAGTAAAAGAGGGGGAACTCACACAACAAGTAAGAGAAGCAACGCGCTTCCGCGACGGACAACGTTCGTCTACACTGGATCTGCTTGTAACCAGGTATCGATCTGACGTCACCTCTTTCGTGATAGATGAGCCATTGGGGAACAGCGATCACGGAGTCCTTCGTGCGATTTTCACTGTAAGGCACAACAAATCAGGATCTAGGTTGGTCCGGAACTACGCCAGAGTGGATGAGGATCAGTTGAGGGTAAAAGCACGAAGCACACGTTGGTACCCGGATGTCCTGGAGCCATCTGTGGAGGATGGATGGAGGGCAATAAGGGCCGGGCTAATAAGCTTGACAGACGAGCTTGCTCCGTTAACACAACAAAGAAATAGGAGCCAGCCGCCTTGGTGGAAGTCAAGGATTGCGACAGCATTAACTGTTCGTAGAAGGCGATGGGCTCTCTACAAACTTCATAACATTCCCTACGCATGGGCCGCTTAAAAGACAGGCAGATACAGGGCCCAAGCCCTGCAACGAGAAGCAAAGTATGAGTATGAGAAGAAACTAGCCAACAATGTGAAAGGAGACCCAAAGAAGTTCTTGGCTTTTGTGCAGTCCAAGAAAAGGACACGTGAAAGCGTAGGCACTTTGAAGATGTCCGAAAGGAAGCATTCCTCGCGATGATAAAGACAAAGCGGAAACATTACTTCCGCCCTTCAAAAGCTTGTATCGTTGGGAACAGATGTTGAGTGCGGCAAAGTCGGTCATAGGGAGTACGCCAATGCTTCAGGCGCACACTGTAAGTGAGGACGAGGTGCTCCACGAACTCAGATCTTTGTGCAAGCACAAAGCAGCCGGGCCGGATACAATCCATCCGGTGATTGTTCAGCCTCTTTCCGATATCTTATCAGGGGCTATTACCTAGCTGTACGAAGCATCTCTAAGGGAGGGTGAGGTGCCAGAGGAACTGCGCAAGGCCACTGTCGTAGCGATATCCAAAGACAGGATCCAGGCAGAAGGCGGAGAATTATAGACCGGTCAGCCTAACATCAGTGTTATGCAAGTGCTTCGAACGCATAATCAGAAAGCAATTGTGTCTGCATCTGGTTAATGACGACCTACTGACGCCTGCACAACATGGGTTTGTGAAAGAAAGATCGTGTTTGACAAACCTACTGATGTTCTTAAACGAGACCACAAGACGAATAGATGAAGGGACTATTGTGGAAGCCTGTTATTTGAATTTCATTAAGGCCTTCGACTCCGTGGGTCATCGCCTGCTGGACTATAAATTTCAGACCTTTGAGATAAGTGGGAAAGCAAGAGATTGGGTAGCACACTTTCTAAGGAATCGTAGCTTCTGTTTCAAGGTGAACGATTATCTATCGAGACCGGGGAAGGTTACCAGTGATGTGCCGCAGGGTTCAGTACTGGGGCCTTTGCTCTTCGTCTTGTATATGATTAACCTAACGGAAGAATTGAGTAACCCGTGTTTCATCTTTGCGAATGATGTGAAGATAGCGGGGAGCTATTTAGCACAGGATATAAATGCGGTCCTCAGATGGGCAGAACGATGGGATTTACCGCTGAATCTCGCTAAATGTCAAGTCCTGACCACTAACATAGACGAAACGAGCAGTATTCCATTTAAAAGAGTGTCGGAGGTAAAAGGTCTAGGTGTGATGGTCACACAAGACTTTAAGCCTTCAAGGCAGTGAGAGAGAGAGAGAGAGCTGCCAACATGGCCAGGGGGGGTATTAGTTAGGGTATGCAATACTATCACAAGCAAAAAACCAGAAGTGTTCATCCCATTCCACAAGGTTATAGTGCGACCACTTCTGAAGTATTGTGTGCAAGCATGGACGCCCTATTATCGCAAGGACAAGGAGTGCTTGTTGGGGGTGGAGCGACTTGCAACTTGAATGATCATCGGTCAGAGGGGGAAAACTTACGCCCAGCGTCTGGAGGATCCTAATCTCTTCTCTTTACAGTGGCGTGGAGGGCAAGGTGACCTTATAAAAAACGTTCAAGATCATGAAAGGTCTGTCGGGTAAAGACATGAGCAACTCGTTTGTTTCTGACCCCGAGAGTGGCACCAGGGGACACGGACTTAAGCTACAGAGGGCATACTCAAGGCTGGATATACGGGCTAAATATTCCACAAACAGGGTTGTACCTATGTGGAACAGAGGATGCTGATAGATGCAGCAACGTACCAACCTTCAAGAAAGCCCTACCCAGTCAGCACAAGGGGTCGAAAAAACGCCCCCAAACGGTACCTTCCGGGACTGTTTTTCAAAATCCCATTTTTATGATAAATAAGTTGGGCAATTGTACTAATTAGCCCTGAAATTGCCAACTGCGAAGTTTTATCCCCATAAACGTCATGGTTTTGGAGATATACGCACTTTATTGTTTCGCTGCTTTTTATCATTTCCCGGTGATTGTCTTGATTTTTCAAGCATATAAGCGCCCAAATGTACCACTACAAATGAGTACCTTTCTTTTTTTCGACAAATCGAGCATGCTTCTTCATGAAACACCGTCACTGACGTTTTTCGCTTTTTCTTTGTTTTACTGAGGTGCGCCATTCTGTCACGTGATCCGTCGAAGGTTACACGCTAGCAGTAAGTCGTCCTGTACCGAGTCTTCACTGTCGTCAATAACGACGTTTTGTGTCACGTTTATGCTGTTATTTCAGTCAATGAATATCGCCTACATGTTTAATGTCTACTGCAGTGTCCGTCTCTTCCTTATTAGCTCATTATTGACTGATTAACGGAATGGCTGTATTCGTTGTCATGTTTGATGGAAGATACTAAGTTTTTCACGTGACTAGTAGATTTTTGCAATTATTCACGAGATACGCTTTATGTACTGCTATATGCCCTTTAAATTCGAACCATATCTAGTAGCTATCATTGCACAAAATGAGACGACACCGCCGTAAGCAAGTGTCACTTCCTGGGTGCTCGAGAACTACCATCTGGCGACGTCAAAAGGCTTCAGTCAGAGCCGCTTATGCCACAATGGAATCTTTGAATGCCTCGGATATTGACAATTGGTTAAACGCTGTAAATGGTAATGATTTCCACGCTTTGTGAACCTTAATGGCCATATAAACCAGATGATTGGGTGAGGATGTCATCATCCGAGGCAATAAATGCGGACTGCGAGGTTGAACCTAATGCTCTCCATCAGCCGACCGATGTCGGTGCACCGGACATTTCTACAAGCTTTTATGGGTATTCTATTCAAATTATTCTTCTAGTAAGATATTAAGGAACGCTGGAGATGATGCACAAGACTTACAAGCCAGTGAAGACGAGGAGAACTCGTGGTTTGCACATACTTTTCACGCCTCAGGTAACTTGACCGCTTAAAGCATAGACCTTTATTAAAAGATGGCATCCCAGAAATCCCTGCGGAGAGCACAAATGTGAAGGAAGACGGTTCGTTGTTGTGTCTACTTACTCCACCCATTAATTCAGACTTAATTCCAGGACCTTCGGCACGTTCTGTTGCACGACAGGCAGCCATACAAATGCGTCTCTCAATGGCGAATGTGAGAACCATGCTTCGTGTATTCAGGCAGGTTCTCCCGGATTTGCCGACAGATCCACGAACGTTGTTGGGATCACCACAACAAACCCCAAAGAAGTCCGTAGGTAACGGTAAATACGTGCACTTTGGGCTCGACGAATGTTTGCAGCGTGCAATGGATTCCAGTGCAATGCACACAACCGATGAGATAGCTATTCAGTTGCATGTAGACGGTCTGACTTTGTTTCGTGGGTCATCTCAGCAGATGTGGCCTATTCTAGGCCGTGTGCTCAAACCGTTGTCACGGGTGTTTATGGTGGGTCTCTACTGTGGGATGACGAAACCCGCAAATGTGATGGAATACTTGGATGACTGCGTTCGAGAACTGAAATCTCTGCTCACTCAGGGCATTTATGTTCGAAGTGCATGCAGACGTTTCCGTGTAGTTTTGTCTAGCGTTATAGCTGATGCCCCAGCTAAAGCCTTGATAAAACAAATAAAGTATCATAGTGGCTATTTCAGTTGCCCACGGTGTACCCAACGAGGCAGTAGCATTGGTAGACGACTGGTGTTCTTAGGCAACCCAGGAAAAGCAAGGGCTGACGTTGACTACCGTTGCCGAAGACAACCGGACCACCACACCGGGGATTCGCCCTTCGAGAGTTTGTCAATTGATATGATAAACACGTTCCCAACGGACTACATGCACATGTTATGTCTTGGGATAATGAAGCGAACCCTTCTTGTATGGCATCAGTTTGGCAAACCAAGGAGAGCTCTGCTATCGGCTCAATCATTGGCACGCCTGAACGAACATTTTCGGATAGTTCAAAAATGTATCCCTTGTGAGTTTCCACGAGTTTGCCGAACGCTGGATGAGCTAGAGTACTGGAAGGCATCCGAGTACAGGCAGTTCTTGTTGTACATCGGACCGGTTGTTATGAAAGATGTGCTGCCTGTTGAGAACTACTCCAACTTTCTCAGCTTCTCGATTTGTGCCTACATACTGTGCAGCGATAAGTGGCGTTCTCACTACGTAGACTTTATCCACAATCACTGCTGCTTGATGGTGCAGGACTTCGTGAAGTTGTACGGTGAGACTGAGGCGGTTTTCAATGTTCACGCTTGGGTGCATATATGTGAAGATGTGAGGATTCACGGCTCTTTGGATTCATTCTCGGCGTTTCGTTTCGAGTCATATATGCAAACTATAAGGCAGTGTGTCACCAGTCGAAACATGACGATAAAAGTTCTCGCGCAGGTAAACATGAAGGGTGCACACGGAAGACCTGCCTTGGCGGGAACAAAAGTTTGTTCTCTTGTGATAGGTTAGTATGAGATTTTGAATTCATATTGCTACAGAGGCTGTGTGCCGGAAGAACTATCCTGGAGCCACAACGCAGCTCATCCGAGAGAAAATGCGTCGTTGCTTACAAAGGAGTAGAGCTAGTCAGCAAGAGAGTCGGTATGAACTGTATCGCGACGTCGGCACTCAGTGCAATACGTACGACGTGAGTGACTTCTATTTACGATATATTTCCTAAGGCGTTTCTTATATCAAGCTATGCATCTATTGCGATATTTTCCATTTCCATACAGCAGGAGATTCCAGTTTCTGCCTCAATGATTTTCATATTCCCAGTAAAAGTATTTCGATTCCTAGTTCATAAAGATGTTAAAGTTTTGCTCACTGCACTTTGTTTTACAATAAGAGATTAATTTAAAATGTCTCTTTTCCTATTTCAGGCATTGGAAAACAGCAATTCCAGCGAACAGTTCTCATGCGACTAACGAGTACGAACGAAAAAACTCAGTAGATATTGTAAATCCCTTCTACCACTGTACAATTTACCCATCAATACATGTTTCTTGCGTCAAAAGTATGGTCCTTTTTCTTCCGAAATCAGTAATGGAAATGCAGCTCGTAGTTACTGGCAAGGAAGTGATTTCGAAAGTGGTAAAGGTACCTTGGGAAGTGAGAAATGAGAGCGATGAAATGGGACGTTTCCGTTTAGTTATTTGACGCACCGGACTAGTATCGTTCGTTCTGGGGTCGTTTGTGTAGTGCTATAAAAATAGGTACGGGAAATTGAGTTTATATTGTAATGCAGAAGGTACACAAATATTGGAGGGTTTTTTGCGCGGTCGGCCGAAAAACGCCCCCAAACCGACCCTTTTTTGTTTCAGTGGGGTCACTTTGGGGTCGTTTTGGGGATCAAACGGGGTCGACCTAGGGACTATTTCGTGACTATTTGGGGACCATTGTGCTGACTGGGTAGATTCACGCTGGAACACTACGTTTTCAAAGCTAACTGCGTGAACGAGGGTTGAGGTAATGGGCCCTTCGTATTTTTGTCAATGAACTTGTCTGTGAAGGTGCGACTGCCTTGCAAATTCTGCCTTTCAGACAAAACATTCCACGCGTAGTGTTGGGGGCCAAGGAAACTCGACGGCAACACAACGACCTGGACGCTCGATTGGTCTCGATCACTTTCGTCCTGTGGAAACTGAATTGAACTGAACTGAATTCAAATAAAACGCCAACTAAGCATTGCAAATTACTTCGGCTATCGGCTTCTTTCGTATCAATTCAATGTTGATCCTTGTAAAATGGCTACTAAACAAACCGGCCGAAAACCGATCGGTTTCGGTGCCGTTTTGCACCCGTTTTGCTACAAGGGTGACCATACATTGTCTTAAGATAAACCTAATAAAAACAACCCGCCATAAAATGGAATAAGAATGTAAGCTTAAGATAAGTTCACTGGAATAAAGGTTGATAGCCACCCGTGGGTGCCCTTGTAGCACTTAGCCCGTTCGGGCCATTGCATCAATTTATTTCATTCACACAGATTAGAAGCACACAAGTGCCGCCGTACTTACTTAAAGTGCAGCAGACAATAGACAGAATATGCTATATACAAACGTGCAAAACTCACCAAAACATACGAGGAAACGCAATGTATGGCTGCATCCAGGGCCCTAAAACACTGCGCCCGAAGACCCATAAAAACAGAGACGTGAGAACTGGTCTACCAATCCCAGTCCCGGTTCAGCTTGGGTTCATGGCTGCGTAGCGAGTGTAGCATTCCTCCAGAGAGCTTTACGTGATCTGGAGAGAAAGCAACGATGTCTGAAATAGACGGCTTCCGATGAACGGACGTACACGAGAAGTTACTTTCAATCGGAAGCAGTTGCTTTCAGATCAGACCAGACCTGTGAGACCTATGAGTTGCCGTGTGGTTTGGATTTTTGGAGTGTTCTGTTCTGTCCTCAATTGTTTCCTCTTGTAGCGAAGTAAGAATGGTTATTTCACAAAAACCGTGTACTGCAATACTTACTGAGGAGCACTTTTTATTCGGGGAATTTTTACTCCAACAGGTTCATTTTTGCTAAAGTATCGTCTTTTTACCAAAGCGCTTCATTTGTCGTACGCTTGATAATTGTGTTTATTCACATAATTATCACAACTGCCCAGAGTTTCAGCGTTTTGTTGGTAAAGTCTTTTCCTGGTCTACACTTTTTGGTCCACCTGATAATACGACCATCATTTGCGGCGAAAATTCATGTGGGGTTAGTAGTTGCAAACTGTACGTTAAGACAGGTATTCAGTGTAATATGTGCAATGAGTGGCACTACCAGCACTGCTCTGCCGTGACCAAGAAAAACTACAAGCTGCTCAGGGAACACGAATCTTTGAAATAAATGTGTTTTCTGTGTTGACCTGGCAGAGGAATGCCCACGTATACTACGGGTATCGCCAAATGGGAAAAACGGGGCCAGAGCAGGAAGCTTAGTGAAAGAGTTACCACAGGGCCCGGTAACAAACAAACTCATGGGAGCGACAGAGTCGGAGGGGCTTAAACAGAGCTTCAAAAAATGAACATCATCACCGAGGGAGTTTTTGGGAAGAGCAAGCGTCTTCTCCTGCATAATTGTGGGGAACTAGTGAGTGAAGAGACGCGGATCAGAATGGAGGCCAAGCACGGGCATATTGCAAATGTCATAAGAATGGTGGGGCTATCCTCTAACTAGAAGTTCGCAAAGTGCCACAGAGTGGGGCTTTGGAATGCAAAGCAACGCGCTGAGGCCGAGACCCCTGCTCATCGTCTCTGCCAGCATGTACAGCAGGGACCTATTGCTGGGCCGGATGTCAAGAGTTAAACAAGCAGCAGGGGGAACATGAGGATCACGCCGGAAACCCCTCCAGTTCTAAGGGGGCTCCGGCACAGAATCCGCCGCGTCCAATAAAACCGGAACTCAAGTAGCCGGTTTTCCTGATACCGGAAGCTGGCGACACATCTATGGGCAAGTCTACGCCTAAAGCCACAATCATTAGCAGTAGACAGGTTGGACAGCCAATGGCTAGCATGCCAGCTAAAGAGCGAGACAAAAAGCGAGGAAAAACGGGGGGTATAAAGCATATGGACACTCAGCCACTGAGTACTATAAAGAGGGGGAGTGTGACGGAAATGGGGATGGAAGTGGCGGCGGCGCCAATCCAGATCAGAAGGAGTGTCACTGGTACGGATCAAAGCCGGACAACTGATGTCGCACGAACACCCACACCGCTGGGCAGGGGCAGGTCCACGAGGCCCTCCGTGGGCAACAGAAGGCCAGGCAACGAGACAAGGGGAGCCTAAGGTTTTCCTTTGACAGCATCACAATTACTATTCACGGTTTTGCCTTAGAGGCTCAAGAAAATTCGGGCCGAGTGACCGTCAGTACAAAAGAAGGAGTGTCCCCTCTGGAAGTACGCCCAAGGGTACAGCGGCCCAAAAGGGAACAACCAAAGCAGACAACCTGGCAGAAGTTGCAGCCGTGTGGTACACACCCTTTGATCCAGTGCCACCCAACCTCCCTGAACAATGTCCCACTCTCAACGACTCGTCATAACTCCAGCTGACCAGTGCACCAGGGCAAATTATGGACCTAGATTTGTCCCGTTCACGTCCAACACCACAACGTCCCTCTGAAAGGCTCCATGTTGCACCTCAGTCTCCACCACTGCCCACCCACAGCCGAGCAATACAGTCCCTCCTCTCTGCCGGCGGCCACTCACGCCCTGGTCTACCTGCCAAACGAGCCAACAAATCGCCAGGTCCCAATGCACCACCCCGTGCCGACCAGCCGACTGCAACGTTGTCTCTTAGTGCTTCAGTCACAACGTCACCCTCATCACCTGTTTCTCCTAATGGCCAAGACTTTCCGGGGGCTGACATCGTCAAGCTCCCAGCCCTAATCGACAGTCGGCTTATGACCTCTCGCGCCCCAGCTAACCAGACTATTACACATCCGCTTCCTCCCCCACAGGCGTACTTACGGATTCGAGTCGCTCACCCCGGCGCTAGTCCACTGCGCATTTATTTGGTCCCACGGAGATCCGAGTACCCAACTGCTACTTGCCACATCCATCAATTCAGAGACCTCCGTCATCACGTCTACAGACGCAGTACCACATCAGTAGTTTCCCACCAAGTGTACCGCCTCCATCGTTAGGTCTACCGAACCCGAATTACGCAGGACGAGTAGCCAGCACGGTTGCCAACTGGCACCACAACATGTGGCCCGTGCCTGACACTTTTGTCCCATGATGTGCCCCATTTTACCCCTCCGTAACTTCAACACCCTCTGCTCCCCCAACAATCCAACCTCGTCGTATCCTACTGTGACCCTACTACGCGCTGTGCCAGCTGACCCTTCACACCAAAGCCTCTTTCATCAGCAACCCTGCCGCTATTACTCCACCCTCTCACACTCATTCCGTGGAGCCCTGTGAGATACCTGCCGCTTCAACAAACTCTATCCATGGTACCATATCTGTCTCACTCCAGTACCACTCGCCCTGCCATTCGTCACTCTCCCCTCAAGGCCGCTATCAAAACCACGGTTGCTCCTCCCCTACTGCCTTTCCCTCCCGTAATGACCCGCTAGCACCCTTAATGACTCTACCCCACTTTATACGTGATTTGCCCCGAAGGTTCCAACTAGATTCGCCATGCCCTTCTCCAGATCTATTATCCCGCGTTACCTAATCGCCTCAGCAGCCAGTGGTGACCTCCACTGAACTCCATGAGTGTTTAGCTCAATATACACTCTGCGTCGATAATGATACGGCGGTCCAAAAGGAAGCTGCGCCTCACACCCATTCTTCTCGTATGGGTGACCCGCCTATTGGTCACCACCCTCTTGCGCACATTTTGCCCACCAAATCCACTGACGACTAGAAGCCCCACAGACATGCTTTCTATTGTGCTATCCAAATCACATTCCATCTTGAGCAAGCCCCCCGCTATAAAAAGACTGACTGTCGTCCACAACTTCGGCATTATCCTGATCACTGAGACTTGGCTCACCGAGCACACCTCTTGACCAAAATACCACTGACTGTTTATCAAATCTTCAGGATTCAAAGAATCTACCGTCACGGTGGAGGTTGCGTGGAATATGTCAAGAGTAGCCTATCTGTCAACCTACTGGAAAATACCGTGCCGACAAATGTTGAACATTCTATATGGTTCACAATTTCTTTGTCTCAGATGACCGCAGTTTTAGGTCGTATATATCGACCCACGGCAGTGGCACTTCCTTATTCAACCTCATCGTTAGCGCATTTAATTACTTCTCTGACCTGCCATTTGGGGGTAAATTCATAGCTGGCGACTTCAATACCCCGGGCATAAACTGGTCTTCCTTTGCCGCCCCCTACAAATATTTGCAGTTGACCCCATGCATTCGCCTGGGCCAATGGTCCCAACATGTAAAACAGCCCACCAGAAAGAGTGGCATTCTTCGTCTGCTATTTACCCTGGGTCTGCCAAACTTTCTTGTCTCCGTACCAAAGCACTACCCAGGTAATGACCATAAAACCGTCAGCTGCAGATTTCAGGTCAAGCCACAGAGTTATAGCCTACCATGTAACGGTCTCTTCCTCCGTCGCTTTAAGTGGGACCACATCGCCTCGCAAATTCGCTCCAGAAACTGGGCCGAGTTCTTCTTAACAGCAAATCCTCAGTGAGCAGCTGACCTCCTCTACTCAAGGTTACACTCATGTATCGGAAATATATCACACCCCTTCTATCCATCCAGGCCAGCAAGTTACCATATGATCAGCCTAAAGTGGAAACACTATAAGCTTCGACTGCAGTGTCAACGAGATGGAGATTTGTCTGCAGCCTCACAACTGGAGCACCTCTCCCGCGAACTCCACCTCAAGGCCCGTGACCTACAACTAAGGCAAGAAACAAAAGAACCAGGCCACCTAAACTAAGCTCAAGAGCTAGCCCGGCTGCACAGTACTCGAGCTCCACAACCAACTCAATACGTAAAACAACTCATTCATTTGGATAACCTCATAACCTCATCTCGAACGGTAGCTGACGCGTTTAACACGTTCTTCCCAACCGCCGTGTCTCTAAGTCCAGCGTGTACCCAGCTGGCCACCCCGTCTACCACAAATTCCCCTCTCAGTTCTACCACGGTAACCACTACGGATATAAATAGATACATCCAAACATTGAAACCAACCTGTCACCCCGGACCTGACAGCCCACCATCAGCAATATACGCCCTTGGTGGTCCGTATATTCCCCTCCTACTGCCAAGACAACACAATCTATCTCCCAAAACCGGAAACTTCCCCAGCCAGTGGAAAAACCCATTATCATCCCCAGGCATAATAAGGGCGCGCTGCATGACAATACCAATTACGGCAGGACTAATCACACGCCAAAGCTCTCGAGGCTGCCAGAAAATGTCGTGAAACACTGCCTGACCGACTACCTTTCTGCGCACAAACGTATCACCCTAAGACAGCACGGATTTCCCAGATCACACCCGTGTTGAACCTGTCAATTCGATTTTCTGAACTTGGTAACTACGGCTGCCGGCAAAGACAGGAAACTCGCCACCATCTATCTTGATAGAACAAACGCCCTTGACAGAGTCCGGCATCTGAAGTTGCTGAACTAGATTGGAATATACGGGATAAAAAGCCTCCCGCTCAGTTGGTTTAAGTCCTACCTACAAGACCATCACCAAGTTACCTGCACCAATTGCCAGATGTCACACCCCCACCCAGTAAACAGTGGGGTTATCCGGGGAAGTGCTCTAGGACCACGGCTGTATTTGCTGCATTGAAATTGCATTTGCAATGACATCATATATGATGAAGTTTTCTTGTTTGCCGATTATATGAAGATAGTCTACGAATTCAAACGAGAAAACCTGCCTGTAGCGCCAAGTAACTTCATGGCCGACACACAGTCCTTATCCTCCTGAAGTAATCACTGGAAAATGGAATCTTCAGTGAAAGAAAACAGTTATCTCACGCTAAACTACAATATTCCTCAAGACAGGTTTAAGATTGGCGGTGCCTCACCCCCATATTCCCCAAAAATGCGAGACCTCGGACTACAAAACCCTTACACTCCCAATTTCTCTGAACACACTTCTCACATAACTGCAAGGGCAAGCAAGTCCCTTGGTTTGTAGCAGAGAAATTTTCTTCTGAGGACCAGTAAGTTAGAGATATACGAAACTCATGCTAACCCAACCCTAGAGCACTGTATACTTGTGCTTTCAAATATGCACAAACTTGACTTGATCGACGGTGAAAAAGTACAGCATCGCTTTACCAAACATCTATTTGGACCTTCTACGAACCCAAGCTACAGACAGCTGTGTACGCTCCTGCAGCTTGACCCTTTGTGGCTTAGGGGAATGAAACTCAACGACGCATTTTTGTTTAGTTTGCTCCACGAACAAGCTGTGTCCTCTAGCCAATTTCGGTTCAGTATAAGCTCAATACATCAGCTGCCTAACAGGGAGCACCATATAAAGATTGCTACTTCTCGGGAATCCTTGAGAGGAAACTTCTTCCTCCCTAGATATTCAAATCTATGGAATAAACTGCTAGCTGATATCCATTCCATAGACTCCCAAATCGTATTTAAGTCTGGGCTACAAGTACAGCTGGACATCCAAAAACTGTTCGCTTTTTCAAATCTATATATCACTTTTGATAGGGTTTACGAGGAAAGTGTCGGCTAATAAACGGAACCCTCGACAATCTATGGGATGTGCCACACCATTCATCGCCGTTGCTATCACCTTAGCGTAGACCTACCACGTTACAATGCATAAAACTATTTATTCTTGTGACTGGGGCCAGAGCCTTTGAAATCGAATTTGAATATATGAAATACCACTGGTTGCATGAGGGATGGTCCTTGAACATTCCCAGTGCTATTTTTATTTAGTCTCCGCTTCTGTCTTCAACCAAACACGCAGGACCTGTCAGATTATTCAGCCTTCATCCAGAGGTCACCCTAAATCAAGTCATTAGAAGATCACCGCACAACTTCCCTCCTTATCACGTGACTGTAGCATCCTTCCACGATTGACCAATATAACATTTAATACTGAGTCAACAAAACCACAAACCGTCAGTGAATCGTCCCGATGCATCACGTTCTTAGTGCTTTAAGTAGCGCCCATCTATGTGCAAGCTGGTATTTCGCTGAGCATGAACCCTCATCGAATAATCACAGGCTGCGGTTAACTATAACAGCCCCTGCATTTTATGTCCCGTGTAAACCACCCTGCGGTTCTGGCCAACACATCCCTTACCTTGCCTGATGGACCATACTCACAGGATGTTGTGCACTACCAGTAGTGGGGCTGAATACCACTGAGGCCAAAAGCGTCAATATATATGTACAATATATATATATATATATATATATATATATATATATATATATGTCAGTGAAACAGCATAACACAACCCAAGTCCATGCGGAGATTTTTCTTGTTTAGTATTCGCTGCAGCACTTCATTTTTTCCTTGAACCCTAGCCAGCTGAAAATTGACTCTCCACTTCTTCAGGATCCTCCAGTTGCGCTTTCTCATTTCCGGATGGTACAGGCTAATGATCTTGACATTAAACTCGCCTTTCTATGGGCTGCTCTTCTTCCCACATCCACAGATTTTTCCAAGTGCACACTTCATAAAATTTGTTTCATGTCCCCTATTTCAAAACTCATGCCGTTATTGAACCCCCGTAAATCCGCCATTCAGGGTTTGCATCATCTTGAAGGACTGCTATTCTGTTCGCATGCACCAATTTTCCCAACGGTACTTCCATACAATTTTTTTGCCTTTTCTTCTTGTTCAGGATTTACTCTGTTCGCAGAACCCCAGTAAGCCTCCGTCTTACATTGCTTGTATCAGTCTCGTTTATAATGCATCTCTAGCACAATGTGGTAACGACGTTCTCGGTTCCCCACGGTGCACCACCGTCCAGCTCGAGCTTGAAACTGGTTAGAAGTTGCCGTGCAAACCATTGTTAGTGATCCACTCAAACTATTTCTGGCCATGTTCCTCTACGGCTGACTCTTTTGACTCGTACTTCTAAAATTTGTGAATATTGCATCTCATTGATTAACGTACTACACCATGATCATGCTTTTGCTCGTGCGTCTCGACCAAGGCCGCGAAATATACCAATGTTAATAAATGCTTGTAGCTTTGGAAATATTTAAGGGGAGTTACTGGATAGAACGAATGGATCAGTGATTATAGCTAAGACGGGGAAGTGGCTGAAAATGACCAGAGTGGTATACACCTCCGTGGCTACACCGCTTACAAACAGGACAGAATGGATTGTGGGCTGGGTGGGGTTGCTCCTTCTCATGAGAGCTAATTATAACCAATAATAGGTCCCGTCTACACCTGTAACACCCCACTTGCAAGACACTGCATGTTGCTTCCGTCTAGGTCGATGGCCAGTAGGGATAAGCCATGTCTATAGAGCACAGCAAGCAGATAGGGAAATAGACTTTTAACCATTTCAGCCTCTCCAGATGGTGTTCATTTTGTCACGGCGCCCTAAAGCTTTTGGGGATATGAACCTCCCAGAAATATATTGGGACGATGAATGTGCCCCCGAAGGAACCATCGAAAATGCACCCGAGATGTGTCCTCACGACCACGCCCTCACACAACAAGTAAGAGAAGCAACGCGCTTCCGCGACGGACAACGTTCGTCTACACTGGATCTGCTTGTAACCAGGTATCGATCTGACGTCATCTCTTTCGTGTGAGATGAGTCATTGGGGAACAGCGATCACGGAGTCCTTCGTGCGATTTTCACTGTAAGGCACAACAAATCAGGATCTAGGTTGGTCCGGAACTACGCCAGAGTGGATGAGGATCAGTTGAGGGTAAAAGCACGAAGCACACGTTGGTACCCGGATGTCCTGGAGCCATCTGTGGAGGATGGATGGAGGGCAATAAGGGCCGGGCTAATAAGCTTGACAGACGAGCTTGCTCCGTTAACACAACAAAGAAATAGGAGCCAGCCGCCTTGGTGGAAGTCAAGGATTGCGACAGCGTTACATGTAAGGTACACGCATGGAAATCCTCCCCAGCCGTTTTCATATACTTGTATTGTTGAGACTATGCTCTTTATTTTTCTGACCCTTGAACTAGTACAAAATGCCCCAATCACTAAACTTCACTATTTTTATATTTCGCCCACGTGAAGTGGCATAATTGTGATTCAAACTTGGACTGCCCTGACAGTGGTACCTGACACTGACCTTAGTTGAATTCTAGTCCTGGTTGCTAGAAGTGGTGGCCGTACAGTTGGGGTTTGTACTTATTTATATGGGTATAGCTTGGTAATTCATTACCATGGGAACTACGAATCAATCTTGTCCTGGTTTTAGGATTCGCTTGAGTTAGTCACAGTCGAAATAACCGTTGCAGTACTCAACTTGGACTCTCCAGGAAGAAGTCAATCAGAAATGCCAAGAAGAGGACAAAGACACCCGAAGCTGGACAGGAAGTAAACCGGCAATTCCCTGGGGTATTTTTGGTTGATACTAATTCCTTAGACATTGCTGGGTCTGCTGGTCCTGTCATTGATATTTCATGTACTTAAGCTGGTGGTATAGAATTTAGAGATGATGATATCTATGGATTGAGAATAGTTGAATTATAAACCCAGCTTAGGCAGGCAAGGGAAGAAGCTGAGTCTGCCAGGAAAGATCGGCTCCAAAGACGGGAGCGAGAGGTGACTTTGGAGACCACGGAGCATACGGCCATTCAGCCTAGCGGTTCCGTGGACCGACTGAAGTCGACTTGTACCAGTGTAACCCACGCTATTGACTTACCAAGAGTAGAATTGTCCCCATTTGACGAGAGCGCAGAACAGTACTGTAAAATCGTTAAACAATACGAGAAATTTATGGACAGGAGAGTATCCGATCCAGGACAGAGATTCTTGTATTTACTGCATTACTGTCGTGGAAGAACCAGGGAAGCAATGGAAGGGTGCTCGATGCTGGATCCCGAAGAAGGTTACACTCGAGCACTTGAAATCCTGAGAGACCTTTTGGGCGACCACTTGAAGTCCCCCGGAATTTGATCGATGGTGTACTATCAGAGGCAAAACGTTCCAAAGGCGAGTCGGGCTCTCTAGCCAGTCTGGTGATAAAAATACAGAGCCGCAGCGTCGCACTGAATCACCTAGATTGTTGATCGGACTTGAACGTACCTCACGCATTGGAGGCCAAAGTGCGCAGTTTACCCACAGAACTACAGGAACGATGGGCCGAGAAAGCCGAAGGGCTTGGTAGATTTGGGCGAGAAACCACGTTTGAAGACCTGACGCAGTTTATAGACCGTCATGCCCGAATAGCAAGCAGTCGTTCCAGTCAACTTGTGTGAGAGACGAGCAAGGTACCAAGGATTACGGTGACGCAAACCTCGACAAGGGAACCATGGAAAAGCCAGCCATAGGCAAACACACAAGTATTATCTCGAGAAAGTGAAAACTTACCGGTGTGCAAAGTTTGTGGGGCGCCTCATCGCATAACGGAAGGCCCTCGCTGCCGCAAAGTAGACGTCGACGAACGATGAGGAATGGCCAAGAGACCGGGTGTGTGCTTCGTCTGTCTCAAAGATTCACGTCGAGCAGCGGTGCGCTGAACGAAACCCAGCTGCAGACAGGATGGATGAAATGGGAAGCACCATTACCTACTACATAAATGCCAGAAATTGAACGCCAAAGAAACCCTGAAGCCAAGTGTGGTCTGCTCAGTGTCTCACTCCACTAGCAAGCCCATTCGCCTGAGAGTAATAGCAGTCGGCGTAGAAACCCCAGTTGGGGTTGTAAGAGCTTTGACCTTCGTGGATATTGGCTAGGATACCACTCTAGTAAGGAAGGAGTTTGCAGAGGGATATGGGATCAGAGGGAATCGATCTTCATTAGCGGTGAGCACAGTGAGTGGCACCCAGGTCATCCAGTTGGCCAAACTGCATCTACAACTCGTTTTCTTGGTCAGCAACAATAGAGCGGAAGCTCTAGAAGCATTCGCCATGAAGGATCTGCCGATGAGAGCGCTTCAGTCAGTGCAATCGATTCTGACTAAGTGGCCGCGTCTCGACGGGGTTACAATCAGGGAGCGGCAGAATAACGAAATTGATCTGCTGATCGGTTGTGATGTACCGGAAGCTCACTGAAGCTTGGATCAAAGAATAGGAAGCCAAAAAGCACCCTATGCAGTGCGCACTATATTCGGCTGGACTTTATATGGTAGTACAGATGGAAGATACGGCAAACAAATCCAAATCAACTGCACTTCGGTGGAAATGGCGAACATTGAACAAGCAGTCCAACAGCTGTATAACGCCGAATTTGTCGACCTGGCTATTGATAGAGATGCCCCATCACTAGAAGATAGATCGGCTTTGAAAATAGTGGCCAAGAACGCAAAGTTTGTAATAGATCGTTTCGAGGTTCCTGTCCCGTGGAGACCCAACAAGAAACCTATGCCAAACAGCCGAAAAACCGCTTTGAAAGGATTACGCTTCCTCAAAACCAGGCTAATTCGAGAACCACATATAAGGATAGAATACACGAAAGCCATGCAACATAAAATAAGCTTGGGTTCTATAAGAAGTGTGGATACAGCGGTAGTCAGCTCAAGTTTGAGGCGGTACCTACCTCATCACCCGGTCGTGAGCCCATAGAAACCGGGGAAGGTCAGGGTGGTTTTCGACTGTGCCACGAAATGTCAGGGTGTGTCACTCAACGACCATATACTGCAGGGCCCAGGCTGGACAACACCACTAGTCGAGGTTTTATGTCGTTTCCGGCCAGGAAAAAGGGCCGTCTCTGTGGCCATACGTGAAATGTTTCTACAAGTGGAGATGCCTGTTGAAGATAGGGGCACCTTTAGTCTTCTCTGGTGGCCTGAAAGCGACTCAAGTCGTGCACCAGACAAGTGCAGGCTTACCGTTCATCCCTTTGGGATGATATCATGCCCCTTCTGTGCTAAGTTTGTCCTCCGGGAAACCCTGAAGGGTTTCGGAGGCATCAGCTATCTTTTAAGAAGAGCAATGGACCACTTCCATGTGGACGATTTTCTGTGTTCCTTTGACGACCCAAATACTGCTATTCTACATATGGCCTAACTGATCGCCACTCTAAAGGCCGGAGGATTCAACCTCACAAAATGGACTTCAAACTGCCACGAGGTGCTCAATATTATCCCGAAGTCCGAGAAAATGGTGTACGCGAGAGAGCTTCTGGGATCCTCTTCACAAACGGAGCGCACGCTTGGTCTTCAATGGAAACCGGGAGGTAGCGAATTCATGTTTACTCTGGACCTACCCAAAACGACCAGTCACACGGAGGGGAATCCTATCATCAGTCTGAAGTCTCAATGATCCCCTAGGTTTCGTTTCGCCATGGTTGTTACCGGGAAAGTGCTTGCTACAATCGCTGTGCCAGAGAGGGACGGGTTGGGACAAATCTCTCCAGGATGACGACGATAAGCGATGGGGCGACTGGCTGCACAGGCTGGAGCAGCTTGGTGAGATCAAAATACAAAGATGCTTGACGGGAACCAAGTGAACAAACGAAGACCAACTCCACTTATTTTCTGATGCCTCAGAAATAGGCTACGGAATAGTGGCTTACCTTTGCTGGGTAGACGAAAACGGTGGGCGGCATAGTCTGATATTATTCGCAAAGGCGAGAGCGGCTACACTGGAAACGGTGTCCATTCCGAGGCTGGAACTGACGGCAGAAGTACTGGCCGTGAAATACATGACTCTGATTAGGGAATGCATCGATCGGATAAATTGGGAACCAAACGTTTGGACGGACTAAGCCACGGTACTTCATTACATAAACAACATTACCACTCGCTTTAACAGATTCTTGGCCAACAGATTCACTATAATCCACGAGTCGACTAAGACCGATCAATGGCACTATGTACAATCCGCCAGCAGCTCGGCCGACTTCTGCTCAAGAGGCCTGAAAACAATAGAGAGGTTACGGATGTGGACAGTGCGACCGGACTTCCAAACTGCAACTAGAGAGATGTGGCCAAAGCTGCTAATACCTAAGCCTGACAACCGCCATTTCGAGGCCAAAAGACTGATACAGGCTACAAACTCCACGGGAAGCGTATGCCTAACAGAAGAACTGTGCCACTCCTCCGACTGGATAAAGATGTTAAGAGCCGTGGTCTGATAAACACGATACAAAGTACTCCTACTGCTCTTGAAAAGCGAAAGACCACAGAACACATTAAATGTGGGGACGACACTACCGGGCGAGCTGAACCAAGCCGAACTCGACGTCCTACGCCTACTACAACTAGACGCTTTCCCGTTCGAGGCCCGCGAGCTAGCCAGGATAGATGATAACACCAAAGGAATCAGGCTGTTGTACAGCAGTATCCAAAGACTAAACCCTTTGCGAACCAACGGACTACGGAGAGTTGGAATGCTGCTGACCACTTCAAATCTAGAGTACGATACAAATTCCCCATAAGAGTTCCTGGTGACCACTACAAAACGAGATGTCTGATAGACCATGTACATCGGGAATAGAAAAAAGCAGGTTTGAACCACTTATGGAACGACGTACGTGGACGATTTTGGGTGACAAAGGGACCAGGGACGGTCGAGCGATTCGTAGTCAACTGCATCACTTGTCGTCGCCGGAGGACGATAGCAAAATCCCTTTCAGCTGCAAGTGTTCAACCAAGATGGTGACCGTTCGTGGAAACTGGCGTTGACTGCTTTGGCCCGTTACTTGTACGACCGCAAAGAAGCACGCTAAAGAGGTGTGGCCGTCTGATAGCACGTTTACCATCCACAGCAGTCCATCTTCAAGCAGTGCACATTTTGACCACCCACTCACTTCTAATGGCCTTTCAAAGGCTCATCGCGAGGCGGGTCCTCCCCAAGAATTTACACTCAGACAACGGCTCGAATTTACTAACGGAAGTAGAACGCATACTGAAGAACAGGTCCTTGGTGCCGATCGTCCCAGACCCGGAAGGCGAACCGGCTCTCACTCCCAATGACCAGTGATTACTGCAGTCAGACGTAGGAGCAATCAAACCGAAAACTCTACGTAGAAATTATATCGTAGGGTGGAAACAAGTGAGCCAACTGACACAGGCCTTCCGAAAACGTTGGACGAGGGAGTGCTTACCGACTTTGCAGCTTCGGCAAAAGTGGATCTCCAAAGAGAGGTCGTACAAGAGTGGCGATGTGGTCATCCTCGTGGAGAGCCACTTACATAAGGACGACTGGCCGACTGGAGTGTTCAAGGACTGCCGTACAGAAATAGATGGTCTCGCGCGCACAGTGGTGGTGAGAATTAACAAGACAGACGTATTGCGAGATATCCATAGGATATATCTGCTTGAAGGTGACAATGGCAAGGGCGAAGTCGACGTTACAGACCAGGCTAAAACCAAGTCTGCTGATACCAAATGAAGCTGAATTTACTTTATTCCTTATGCATCCTCCCGTCGGTCCCAACCCTTCGCACCGTCTTTGAAGCATACTTATGTCTAATTTCATACGGTGTTCATGATTTACTATAGAGTTACTCGTCGAAATCCTAGTTTATCACACGACACGATATTGTATGGGAAATAGCGGAAACTCTTGAACAGGCACTTGTTGACCGTTTGTAGAAATATCTCTTTTTCCGTGACCTATTTGTATTATTATTCAACACGTGTCCAACTGGATATAAGTTGTGAGTCAAACACTTGCGTTGCTCTCGGTGATAAAGACAGAGAGGAAACCTTACTTCCATCCTTGAAAAGTTTGCATCTTCGAAATCAGATGTTGAGTGCGTCAAAGTCGGTCGTAGTGGGTGTAACGATCGGTAGTGGAAAATCCACCGAAATCCTCTGCAGTTTCTATGTTTCCTTAACACCACTTTCTTATTTATACTATTGGCTTGTTTTTGCACTGTTTGTTTTTACGGATCAGCGATCTTTTTTTCGCACCCAGCGCATTTCCCTCTCATATCCTTATTCTGGACCTACGTGAAGCACAGGCTCCTTCCTTGCAAGCTGCAGTTTGGTTTCCTTTTTTGAGTCCTTTTGATTGAATAATTAAGGTTTTCATCTGTTTCGTGTCATTGTTACCTTAAAAACTAGTATCGTAGAATTTCACAGATAATCGCCTTTTGATTTCGGGATCAGTGGCGAATTTGGCTATGCGTTGCTCAAAAGTGTCTTACAATAATCGATTGATCAAGATGGAACGAGAAAATACGCAATATTCCAAGGAAAGGATCGAAGTAGTTGGAACCCGGACAGGAAGTAATACGGCAAGTCACTGGGGAGGTCTTGGGTATTTTGATTCCTTTATGCCAGGTCAACCAATCCTGTCAATGCTAGCTCATGCATTACTGAGGTTAATATGAATTGTAAGGATGTTGATCTATTTAAACTAAGGATATTAGCATTAGAGAAACAACTGTTATCAGCTAGGCATCAGGCCCAGGAACCAGAAGTGAAGTATAGACGGAAAGAGCGTGAGCAGAAGTCCAACGAATATCTGAGCGATCAGGACAAATTTAAATAGGAATATCTGCGCTTATCGTCAAATATAAAACATCAACACAACCAACGATCAATCTGCCAAGAGTAGAACTGATAGTTTTCGAAGAGCTACCTGAGCACTATTGCAAGTTCATCGGGCAGTTCGGAACGTCCATCAAAAACAAGATAACCGACCCAGGGTAAAGCCTTCTCTACCTGACTCATTACTGCCGAGGCCGAGCAAGACAAGCTATCGACGGGTGTATCAAGATCGACCCAGAACAAGGTTTCCCAAAAGCAGGGAGTATCTTGAGGGACCCTCTCGGCCAGCCGTTCAAGGTAGCCCGTAATGTAATAGAAGGCATGATGGTAGAGGACAGAAGACCCAAGCGGGACATCTATTAAATGGCCGACCCAGTGAGCAAAACGCAGAACTGTCCAGTAGCCCTCGACCATTTAGATTACGGGGATGACCTCGATGAAACGCATACCCTGGAAGGCAAAGTCCGCCACCTCTACACCGAACTACAGGGTCGGTGGGCGGAAGAGGCGGAAGGTATAAGCCGAGGCGACCGTGAGGCTAACTTCGAAGACCTGACCGAATACTTGGACAGACAAACCAAGAAAGTCGACAGTAGATTTGGTTGACTCATCCGGGACAGTAACCTAGTTGGCAAATCTTGCACTGGCCAGACGACTTCACGGGAACATCCGAAATACCAGCCTTGGACCAATGCACACCCTATTTTACGTGAGGCTCTAGCGCATCCAAGTTTCAAGTCCTGTGACGCTAGACGCGGGCCACCAGAATGCTCCAAATTCATCAGCTCCACAACAGACGAACGTTGGGGAATATCAAGGACGATAGGAGCGTGCTTTATATGCCTCAACACCAAGCACCGGGCGGCAGCTTGCCGAACAAAGACCAGATGTAGTCGCGAGGGTTGCACGGGCAGACACTATCGATTACCGCACGATGCGAGAGAAGCAACACCAGAGACGAATACTAAGCCCGGTGCCATTTGTTCAGCTTCGCGGTCTACCAGTGAACCAGTGCTTTTAGGAGTAGGTGCAGTGGGGGTAATGACCCCAACTGGGGTGGTAAAATCGTTGGCTCCGTCGACAGTGGATCGGACACTACCCAGGTGGGGGTGCGTTACGCCAACAAAAGCGGGCCTGCTAAAAGCGCGACGTCGTTAGCAGTGAGCACGGTGGGCGGAAAGCAAGTAATGGCTGCCGGCCGGTTGGTGTTACAGCTCACCTCCCTGGACGCCAAGGAGCAAATCGAGTCAATGGATGCATATACACTGGCTAGTCTCCTTAGGCGAGCATCACGGTCGGTGAAGGCCATTTTGACTGGATGACGCCACCTTCAGGATGTAACCCTTGCAGACTGGAAAGGTGACGAAGTGAACCTCCTCATTGGCTGCGACGTACCTGATGCACATTGGGTACTTTACCAGAGAGTAAGCTACCGCCAGACACCTCATGCAGTACGCACAGCACTGGGATGGATATTAAATGGTCCAGTAGAGGGACGCGGTTCCATGAATTACGTATCAGCCGAAATGAACCGTATAGAGTGCCAACTGCAGCGGCTGTATAAAAAGGAGTTTCAAGACACCGGAGACGAAAGACTGTCTTTGTCTCAAGAGGACCACTCAGCTCTGCAGGCAGTGTGGCAAGGAACTAGGAGCCTTAAAAAACAGTTCGGGGTTCCCCTCACATGGCGCACATCTGCTGACCCGTGGACTGATAACCGAAACTATGCTCTCCAACGTCTACTACGACTGAAAGAACGCTTCATTTGAGCCCAGGATCTGTGGGAACGATACGCAGAATTAATGAGGCGAAACGAAGCTCTAGGCTACGTTGGAAAGGTGCCTGCTCTCACCAACTACCGGAAGAGGATCTGGTGCCTACCTCACCACCCGGTTATCAACTCCAAGAAACCAGAAAAATTGCGGATGGTGCTCGAATGTGCAGCCAAGTTCCAGGGAAGGTCGTTAAACGATCGCCTACAACAAGGGCCCGAATGGACCACGCCATTTACTGAAGGTTTGTGCCGTTTCAGAGTGGGTAGAGTGCCCTTCTCCGCCGACATTAGGGAAATCTTTCACAAGGTGGAAATACCAGTAGAAGAGCGAGATGCGTTGCGTTTCCTGCGGTGGGAAGAGAAAAACCGGACCAACGCAGTGGTAAATTATAGGATGACCGTCCACCCCTTCGGAGCCATATCGTCACCGTTCTGTGCGAACTACGCCCTTCGGGAAGCTGCGAACGAACATGCAGGTTTGGTCCATCAGTCGGTAGTAGACAGTTTCAGCAGGAATTTCTACGTCGACGACTACCTTGGATCATGCGATGATATAGAACCAGCTCTGGCGCAGCTCAGAGGCCTGACAAGATTGCTAGAAGAGGGCGGCTTCCCTCTAACGAAATGGAAGTCGAAAGCTCCAGAAGTGCTCGAAGCCATTCCGTACCACGGGAGGGACGGAAGGGTTAGAGATTTGGACGGCTCTCCACTCCCTACTGAACGCACTTCAGGAATACAATGGGACGCGGAAACGGACGACTTTGTTTTCGAGCTAAACGTTCCCGAGTTTTCTGTAACCCGTTGAGGCATACTGTTCGTTGTCTCTAGTCTGTTCGACCCACTCGGCTTCGTCTCTCCCTGGCTGCTACCCGGAAAGATCTTGCTGCAGCGACTGTGCCGTAAGAAAGTCGACTGGGACCGGCCCCTGGACCGAGAAGACCGGCTGGACCGGGAAGAATTTCTCAACACCTTAAAGAGACTATGGGACATACGGATTCCACCAGGTTTGCTCCCTGGTTATGCGACACAGACGGGAGAACTACAAGCCTTTTTCTGACGCATCCGAGGTCAGTTACGGCGCCACGGTATACCGGCGATGGTGCACGGTTGATGACCAGTATGCCAAGTGGATCCTATTCTCTAAAGCCCGCGTTGCCCCACTGAAGACGGGTCCGACCCCACGCCTTGAACTCAGCGCAGCCGTGTTAGCGGTCAGGGCGGTGCGAGCGGTAAGATGCCTCGACCCCCACTTTTAGTCGGCTAGTTTCTGGACGGACTCGACGATAGTACTTTACTACATTAACAACATCCGGAGCAGTTTTAGTATTTTCGTGGCTAACCGCCCCACGATCATCCGCGACGAGTCGGCCGTAAACCAGTGGAAGCTTGTCAGGTCCGGCGATAACCCAGCAGATCGGTGCTACCAGGGTGCGACCAACTTCCGGCAACTCGGCACATGGACAGGAGGACCGAAGTTTCTGCAAATGCCTAAACAGGTCTGGCCTGTGTATGAACTAACCCCCCTCCCCGATATTAGAACTGAAGTTTAAAGGCATGGTGATGACGGCCACCTTCGCCGAAGCGTCATTCATTTTGTCCCGATTGGTTGGATTTTTTCCTAGATGAAGACACTTCGTTCAATGGTTCGGTTGGCTAGGTTCAAGGAACATTTGCTAGTCATGAAAGGGGTCCACAGCTCCGGCCGGGTACGAGTGGGTCCGATAAGCCCCGATGACCTACGAGAAGCAGAACACGATATGTTCAAAATGGCACAAGGTGAGGCTTTCAAGCTGGAACTGGAGAGGGCGGAAGAAGAGGTACCAGTGGACAAAGGGATATCACCTCTGAAAGGAAGCTTGAAGCATTTAAACCCCAGACTCATTAACGGACTACTACGGGTAGACGGCAGGTTGACCAAATCTCACATGACCTTTGACACGAAATACCCCATATTGCTGCCGTCTCGACAACCTGTGATAGAGCCAATGATCCAACACGTCCACACGGTGGAGGGACATGCCAGGGAAAGTCGCGTGACGAGCGTCACCCGAAGGCACCTTTGGTTGCCGAGAGGAAGAGAGACTGTAAAACGCGTAATTCGGCGGTGTATACATTGTAGGAGACGCAATGCCATGGCTGGCAAACAACACATGGCTCCGCCGCCAGGATGCAGAGTGACTGCGAGCTGGTGGCCGCTCAGCGGCACCGGGTTGGACTATTTCGGGCCCTTGTGGATTAAGTGCGGGAAGAGATTAGAAAAGCGATATGGATGTATCATGACGTGCATGAAGTCACGCGCGGTACACCTAGAAGTCACACGTTCGATGACGACCGATTCTTTTCCACGGGCCTTGCAGAGATTTATCAACCAAAGAGACGTACCGGAAGATATACACTATGAAAATGGGTCGAACTTTGTGGGAGCTCACCGGGAATTGAAGCGCTGGCACAAGAACATAAACAGGGACGAACTGCAGGATCGAACCGTGGCCTACGGCATACGATGGCATTTCAACCCCCCCCCCCCAGGCCAGTCACCACGGCGGCGTATGGTAAGGCATAATCCGGTCCGCCAGACGGATATTGCTGTCGATCATGGAGTAACAGCCGCCCGACGACGAGACGCTGGACACCGCCATGACTTAGGTGGAGAGAATTCTGAACAACCGCCCTCTGGTTCCTGTGATGAACGGCGACCCCACCCACCACGGGGCTTACCCCGAACGACTTATCGACGTTAACGTCGAACGAGGGTTTCCAAGGGCCAGTAAAACTTCGTGGGAGCTACCTCCGGGGGTGGAAGCAGACGAGTTATCATGCCAAAGTTTTCTGGAGACGCTGGCTGCGGGAGTACCTACTGGCTCTGCAGACTCGACAGAAGAGGCTGGTGAAAAGAAGACCATTCACAGTTGGGGACATAGGGACGATCGCAGACGGACACGCGCATTTCAGCACCCGGCCTTTGGACGTAGTTGTGGAAACCGTCGAAAGCTCCGACGAAATGATAAAGAATGTGAAGTTGAAGACCGCCCACGGAACATTAATCCGCGACGTACGCAGTATCAGCCTCCTGGAGAGTGAAGACGTAGAATCCGATAACAAGGAAATGCAGTAGACCGTCCCTCATGCATTTTCGAGGTAGTTAAAGGAACCGTCATGTGTGGGAGCATTCACGACATACTGACGTAATAATTTACCAAACACCATGACACATACACACTTACATGATACAAGTTTATACTTCAAGATCTCTGTCAAACACGTTGCAGTGCACACCGTTTTTCGTCGACTTTACAGGGGGCCCTTGGAATATGTAGTTGTAGCCGTGATTCTATCATATACCCAGACTCACACTAATCACACATACATAATATACGTTTATACTTCATGACCTCCATCAGAACACTCCGCAGGGCTGATGGCTTCACTTTTATCCCTGATATTATGTAAGATCTTCCCCGTAAGCAATGGTCGCTACTGTTGGCCCATGTACCAGGGTGCTTACCCACGACAGCCACTCCCACCCCACCTCCCACACACAAACACGCATCCGAGGGGCAACGGCTCACCCGAGGACAGCACCTACGTTTCGCCTTCAAGCCCACCATTGATCGGCCGTTTTCATGGAAGACGTACAGTAACCTCACGTCGGCGTGGCCACCGGATCGAGTGCGAACATGTGTAGAACGTTAACGACAAGGTATAAGGTACGAGCATTGACAGCAGGGTCTAGGTAAGTAGGAATAATCAGTGAACTTATCCCAAAATTTTGATTCTGCTAAGAATCGGGGGGATTCCGGTGGGAGGTGTAAAGACCGGTCGTGGAAAATCCCCAAAAACCACCGGCTTCGCGGTTGTTGCCGCTCATCAGGTATGCCTACCCGGCACTCCTCTGCCCACTCGTCTTCATATTAGTAAACTCCGATGTTATATGTTTACCAGGATCTAATTTGAAACCTCCGGAATGTGAATGGATACTTTTCATTGAAGAGCCCGCAAATGAATCACAACTGTGATTTTTCATAGTTATTCGTGTCTCGGTCACTGGTATAGATATATATATATATATATATATATATATATATATATATATGAAAACAGAAGGCTGCACAACTACAAACACATTTATATATGCATATGTACCGGTCCCATGTATATCCCGTAATTGTTTCTATTCTCTGGCGCTCATACCAGTCCGTAACAAGCGTGCTAGTATTTGAAACGTAGACATGACTGCTCCATTGGGTGCTGCGAGTTTCCCATTCCTACTTATTACGCGTGTGAGTTAACTGCAATAGCAGCATGCCGTGGGGTACGGAGACGAATAACTTGACCCGCAGTTAGGCAACTCTAGTACCTGCTATATACTGGCAACTGCACCCGTTGAGCATTGATGTCTACACACTTAAGCACCGGTTTCTAGCTAAAGGAACATCTTACAGCCAATTCTACCGGACAGATAGTACAACCACTGGGGCTACATGTCAGTCATTGGTACGACGAGCCTAACGGCCTCTACTTCGCAAATGGTGCACTCCACTACGTTAGGAAACGTCGTTCAGACTACGTCCATCAACCGTCACACTACAACACCCTGTTGTTGCGCACATGAAAGAAGACTCACGTACCAATGTTCCAAGTGAAGGATAACGAACGCACCGGTATTAATCACAAATGTGCGGTCTACGGATGCCGGTTTCGCATTCTGCCATTCTTTCGTCATAGAAGACTTTCGAGAGCGGCTTGTAGGGTTGATTAGACCTTACTTCGCGGTTTCCTTAGTAAACGCGTGCTTCGGTCCTTTGTACTGCGTGGACCACCTGCACGTTACTCTAATGTGCGGCACTGCAAAAATATGTTAACCAGAACAGTATTCTCCACGACCCATGAGGACGAGAATGCGATTGGGAGAGATAGTGGTTAGCGTGTATTTGGGAGCGTGCGTGAGAGCGTGCGCAAGAGCAACGGTCAAATGGCAACAGCGCTTGGCAGTCAGCGTTCAGTTAAACAATAAACGTGGTAAAAGTATGAACGAAGATGGCAACCGCTACAGGGGCCTCCTCCTAGAAGTCCGACGGAGTTGGGCTTCGATCGTGATGTTAAGCCGGAATTATTGGTTGTCCAGGAACTCCTCATAGCTTGTCCGTTATATTGTTGTTGACGTCGAACGACTGCTGATGAGTTTAACGGTGCTTGCACTCTCGAGGTTCGATGTGCGTAGGTCCAACTGTGTTTTGGCGCCCACAGATCTCATACGAATGCAAGCCGGAAAATGCCTCGTCAGGTCCTTCCAAAAAGGCGTCCAGTTGCCGTCTCCAGTGCCAGGCTGACCAATCCTCCCGTTGCCCAGTGAGCGGTTGGCTCCTTGAACGTGCACGGGAGACAGCCAGGCTACGGATGAAGCCAATGTGACTGTGTAGAACCGTCTGAGACAGGGCAGGGTAAACTGGAACAAAGTAGCACCTGAGGGCGCCGGCGGATGTTGGACCGTAATAACAACACACAAACGATGTTCGGTGTTGTTGGAGTCGCTAGGAGACCAGAAGAAAATGAAACCATAACTACCGATTGTAATTTCACGGGTCTGTTGTTTGGTAAATCCATGGCGAACTTCCCAACTTATTGCTAACAGTCGGTTGTAAAAATCGTCACGAAATCGGCGAAGCGGACGGGATTTCGTAGTTGGCGACCGCGACGGCTACTTCGCGTTGCGGGTACGGTTGGAGAATCTGATGGACTAGCTGCCGAGTCCTCACTAGGCGTAATTGGGGGTGGTTCGAGTAGTAACTCGCTCAATGCAGGTGACTGAGCGACTTGAGTGGGTGTAAATTGGCCGAGCGGCTTGCACTCAATGACGGCAGGCTTGAAACGGTCCATAGATACGGTGTCGTGTCGTCCGTTGATGTCTATGACAAATGTTTTTGCCCTACGTTTTATCACCCAAAACGGGTCAGTGTATGGCGCTTGTAGTGGTGATCGAACGCCATCGACGCGAAGGAATACATGAGTAGCGGTTCCTAAAGCAGTTGGGACATAACTTGTAGACTGTTGTTCACGCGGCGGACTGGCCTTGAGCACTCGCATGTGCTGCGTAAGGCGCTGAGCATAGTCACCGTAGTCAAAAGTCACGGTTGGTGAGGGGGCTACCAACTCCCCAGGCAGACGAAGTGTACAGCCATATACTAGTACGGCCGGTGTTGTGTGTAACTCCTCCTTAACGGTACTACGCAGACTTAAGGGTGCTAATGGTAGTGTTCCACTCCAAAGGGGGTTACCGTTTGCCCGAAGGGCGGCTTTTAATTGCCGGTAGAAACGCTCAACCATACCATTGGCCTGAGGGTGGTAATCTGTCGTCTTAACGTGTTGGCAACCGAGCGTAGCAAGTAGGCTGCCGAAAGCGCCGTCGAAGTGTGGACCGCGATCGGTGGTCACTATTGCCGGGCAACCGAAATGACTAACCCAACCGGTCAGAAAAGCTTTCGCGGCCTCTTCCGAGGTGGGACGAGGGATAGGGATGGCCTGTGGCCAGCGAGTAAAACGATCCACGCATGTGAGTATGTAAACGTACCCAAGCGGAGGTGGGAGTGGTCCTACGAGGTCGACCTGCACATGATGAAAACGTGTTTCAGGTTCTGGGAACCTGGCTAACGCCGCCTTAGTATGCCTATGGGTCTTAACACGTTGACACTGCAGACAAGCACGAGCCCATTGGCGGACATCTCGTTTGACATTGTGCCAAACAAAACGCTCAGTTATCAGTTTCACCGAGGCAGTTACACCTAGATGAGCCAGGTTGTGGTGTGTCAGGAAAGTAGGATAGCGGTGGGCAGCAGGAACTACTGGCCTAGGGTGACCTTGCGACACATCGCACACGATGGTATTCTGGGAAGCTGGGATAGGCACTGTGGTTGAGCTCGAAGAACGGTTTTGTCGAAGTTGTTCGATGTCAGGGTTCATAGTTTGAGCCTGTGCCATTGCGTCCAAGTTGATGTTAGGCGTTTGTGACAGACTTAGTTGATATACGCGCGATAAGGCGTCTGCGACGGGATTAAGTACCCCAGAGACGTGTTGTATGTCCACAGTAAACTGTGAGACAAAGTCTAAGTGGCGAATCTCGCGTGGTGAGTATCGATCGGAAGCTGACTTCAGTGCGTAAACCAAAGGCTTGTGGTCTGTAAACACCGTGAACGAACGGCCTTCGAGTGCATGTCGAAAATGACGGATTCATAAGTATATGGCTAATAACTCTCTACCGAACGTGCTGTACCTCGATTCCGCGGGTTGTAGGCGCTTGGAGAAAAATGCTAAAGGTTGCCAAGAGTCATCTACGAACTGTTGCAGTACTGCTCCCACCGCTGTGTCCGAGGCATCCGTCACTACCGAAATAGGAGCCAAAGGGTCGGGGTGTGTAAGGAGTGCTGTGTTGGCGACAGCATCTTTGACCAAGGCGAATGCGGCTTGTGCCGTGTCGGGAAACACGAACTTCCGCTTGCCTCCGCGCAACAGGTCGGTGAGGGGTTGCATCATTTCCGCACAGTGAGGAATAAATCGGCGGTAGAAATTCACCAGGCCTGAAAAATGACGCAACTGGCGAAAAGATTGGGGTTCAGGGTAGTCGCGAATAGCGGAAACTTTATCTGACAGAGGGCGGATACCCGAGGATGAAATAGAATGTCCTATGAAGGTGATATCAGCCCGGCCTAATTCGCATTTCGCGATATTGATCGTAAGGCCGTGCTGGCTAAGGCGTTCGAAAAGTGCTCGTAAGTGTGTGGCGCACTTTTGCTCTGAAGAACTCGCCACCAAAATATCATCCAAGTATACGTGGACGTTTTCCAAACCACGGGTTGCCTCGTGCATGAACCGTTGAAAGGTCTGGGCTGCATTGCTGAGTCCAAACGGCATTCGCAGAAACTCGAACAGCCCGAAAGGTGTAGTGACGGCAGTTTTAGGTATATCGGCCTCTGCTACCGGGATCTGGTTGTACGCCCGAACCAAATCGATACGGCTGAAGACGGAGCAACCTGATAAAGACGAAGTAGGATCCCGTATATGGGGAATCGGGTATCGGTCAGGGACGGTGACTTTGTTAAGCGCTCTGTAATCACCACAGGGTCGCCAGTCGCCACTAGACTTAGGAACCATATGAAGGGGGGAAGCCCAAGGGCTACCAAAAGGGCTTATTATACCCAGTTCTAGCATATGTTCGAATTCAGCCTGTGCAACACGAAGCTTGTCTGGTGCTAACCGACGCGGCCTACTGAACACTGGGGGCCCCTTAGTATCGATTAGTGAGTGACACTGGTCGTCACTGCTGGGAGAGGCCCGGCCTGCCGAAACATGGCCGGGTAGGCGGCGATGAGTTCGCCATAAGGTTGGTGTGCCGGTGGTTGAACGTAAAAGGGCGTGACGTGATTCACTCGCGAATTATGACCCGCAACAGCGAGAGTGGTCTGACGATCCACGACTCTGCGGCGCCATGCATCAACTAACAAGTCAAAGTGCTGCAGGAAGTCAATGCCCAGAATTGGGTACGGGACGTCGGCGATGATGAATACCCAACGACAATTACGCTTTAAACCCAAGTTTAGGGTGAGCGACCGCTGCCCAAACGTTGGGATGGCCGTGCCATTGGCAGCGCGTAGTGTTTGGGCCTGCGGTGTGCTATTGTCGTCTTTCGCTCGGGGGAGGACGCTCACTTCCGCACCGGTATCTGCAAGGAATAGGTTATTTGAAATAATGTCCCCTACGTTCAAAAGACGACTATTGGTGTGATACTCGGCTTCGTGGGTAGCCACAACGGGCCGGAAGTTTAGTTTCCCTGATGAGCACCGGGAAACGTACACCCTGGTTCGCATCGTTTGGCTCCCTCACCGAAGCGACTGTGGTATTTGCAATACCCTTCTTTTGAAGAACCGACGAAACGTCGTCGCAATGGCGGACTATGGAGCCTAGGTGAGCGTGCGCAGTGCCGCTCCTGTGACCTACTTCTAACTGCTAGGCGTTGCAGGCTCGCGTCAATTCTAGAAAAAACTGACGCGAGGTCATTAGATGTTGGCAAGGCAGGCACCGTTGCGACGGAGGGCCTGGTTACTCCAGCTACAGCAGGGTTGTATCGTGACATAATGTCATCAGCTATTGCTGCGGTTTCCTCCAGCGAACACTAGCGCGTGGCATTTAGTAAACCTGGGATGTTGTGCGGCAAACGCTGCAGGCAAAGTTCCCTTAAGAGCGGGTCCTCGCCTATTCTCGGTCCTCTCAAGCGCTGCATCTCACGCAGCAGTTCGGAGGGCTTCCTACTTCCAAGCTCAACGTTTTGAAGTTGTTGCATACGTTGGTCTTGTGTTGGGGTCGTGCGGGCAATGACAGCCTCCTTTAAAGCCTCATAGCTTCGGGAAGAGATTATTACGTCCCTTATTTGCATTGTGACCTCTGGCGGGAGGCGGCCTGCTACCCACCTGAAACGGCTGGCGTCGCTGGTTATACGGCAGTTTTCGGATTCTAACTCGACCAGCGTGAACCAGAGTTCTGGACCAGCAGGTGTGAATGCCGGTATGTGCAGCGTGATCGCCCCAACGGTGTGGTCTGAGCAGAGTTTCCGTTCAATAGACATAGCGATTGCTTTATCGAATACAGACGGTAAAAGAAACCAACGATCAATGGGGCACTATAATCTTCGCGCGAAAAGAACAAAAATCACGACGAACTAGACACCAAAAATATGTATGGACAAAAAAAATTATTTGTTAAACCGACCAAAAAAAATCAACAGATAAGGAAACGATAAAACACAAAAACGTACGCAGACGGGACCTTCAACGGTAGAAAACAAGGAAACTCACGTGACCTGAGGATCACGACGGGCTCACCAATTGTTAGGTTGATCAGACCTTACTTCGCGGTTTCCTTAGTAAACGCGTGCTTCGGTCCTTCGTACTGCGTGGACCACCTGCACGTTACTCTAATGTGCGGCACTGCAAAAATATGTTAACCAGAACAGTATTCTCCACGACCCGTGAGAACGAGAATGCGATTGGGAGAGATAGTGGTTAGCGTGTATTTGGGAGCGTGCGTGAGAGCGTGCGCAAGAGCAACGGTCAAATGGCAACAGCGCTTGGCAGTCAGCGTTCAGTTAAACAATAAACGTGGTAAAAGTATGAACGAAGATGGCAACCGCTACAGGCTGGTGAACGTGTCTCCTATTGGGTCTAGCAGCGGAATACCAACGTTATCCCCACTATCGGACGAATGGAGAAGACACAAGTCGGTTTATAGATGCAAGGTTTATTCTATATATCGTGGCACCGAAACAGTACCGATACGAAAGATACACCGAACGGAAAACGAAACGAAACGCAACGGCTGTGCAGAAAGCGAACCGCGAGCGTGTACAATCGGCGAGCGACCGGAAGTGAAAGTAATTTAAAACGAGGTCGACGGAAACCTCGAAAAAGTCAGTCCAGTTAAAAGTACGCAACCGGACAACACTGAGGTCTGTAGTGCTACCAATAAAGCACTCGAAGACGAAGACTAACAAATTTGTTTATTTGAACAATGACCGTTTTTAGTGGCGCCACTTGCTCCGCCTGTGTACGTCGTCTGCACGCCGTTGCGCTCCTCCAATACACACGTTGTCCCGCTCCAGCGTTTTGAGTTCTGCTTTGCGCGCTGCCGAGTGTATTCGCTATCGTGTCACATACCGAGGACCACGGGCTATAGACTCTATACGGGAGCAGGTCCTGACTTAACTGAGATAAATCCTAAAGGTCCATGTCGAACATCGGAAAAGATCGTAAAGAAAATAGATCGAAAATGGTGTCTAGAAAACAGTCATTTTCTCAGAACGATCGAGGTCACTACATGGTCGTCCATCATCCGCTCAGAGATGACACGCACACGTAGTTCTGTAAAAGTCGCATTGCAAATGTGCCAAACGCGTACGGGAACGGTACTTGATGAACTCAATTTCAGGCTGACTCACTGGTCCGTGAACTGCAAAAGCGGAAACGCGAGCCGGTCTTGGAATCCGTAGCTGAATGCTTCCAAACCAGGTACCATTGGCCGAGCCCTGGCTGAATCGCCTACGGAATAACTGACACCCCAGCATCCGCACCGCACAAGCTGCATCGCAAAAGTTTAGTGCATCGTCTGCGCGCCAGTTAATATAAGACAGCTGCTCCAATCAAATGAAACGAGCGGGTCGATCAATGATTTGGAAGAAACTTACCAACATTTGATCAACGCAAACAATTTTTACCTAGTATTCAATAACTTCACTGTCATGAGTGGTGACAAAATCCTCATGCAGTTAAGGTCCTTATGAGCTGAAAAGGGATAAGCGAGAAATCCATCTGTGCGTACCGACTCCTCTACCCAAACCCAGTTAGGAACAATCCGTAATTTCAACGGTATCGACACCAATAAATCGAGAATTTATCTGGTGAACGGTGAGTTTCAACAATAGTACTTAGTGACTCATTCCTTCATCTGAATGTGGTCACTGCCCAATGGTATTGAGCGATCAGTAGACAGTAGTGTTAAAATGTCATAATGGGTCATATTAGAAGTATCAAATACATCGCATTTTACGCAATCAGACTGTGTTTTTATCCTAGAAAGTCCATTACCATCTGCAACACTGGGGATGGAGATCGATGACGAAGACTAACAAATTTGTTTATTTGAACAATGACCGTTTTTAGTGGCGCCACTTGCTCCGCCTGTGTACGTCGTCTGCACGCCGTTGCGCTCCTCCAATACACACGTTGTCCCGCTCCAGCGTTTTGAGTTCTGCTTGGCGCGCTGCCGAGTGTATTCGCTATCGTGTCACATACCGAGGACCACGGGCTATAGACTCTATACGGGAGCAGGTCCTGACTTAACTGAGATAAATCCTAAACTGGTGAGCCCGAACAACAAATTAATTCTCGAAGGACATTCGTAAGTCCCTCAATCACATTTATTCGTTTACATATACACTCTTCCGATATATAAACGGTAAATTCCGGATATCAGTTACCATACCCCTTATATATATTTTCTTGTATCCATATTATAAGTGTTTCACTTTTGCTGCACTGACCTCTTTATATCATTTTACATTTGATATACCATTGCAACTATGGCTAGCAACGACCGTAAACCTGACCCGGAACCGTCCGTTTCGACAGTCTCCCTAGCCGTCCCTCAGTTTTTTATTGATGACCCTCAACTCCGGTTCCATACGTTGGAGGCAGAGTTTGAATCACATAGAATTACAAACGAACGAACCCGTTACTTGTGGACTATCGGTCGCCTTCCGCGTGACGTTGCTACTCAGATACTAGACGTAATATTTAATAACAGTTCTTACACAGCCGTGAAAGACGCGGTAATCTCTTGTCTTTTACCGTCAGAATCGTCCAGACTAAAACGGCTCACCCAAGGGACAGAGTTAGGTAGCAAGAAGCCCTCTGCATTACTGAGAGAAATGCAGCAGCTAGCAGGGCAACTTTTAGAGGAAAACGTCCTTGAAGAGTTGTGGGTACAGCGACTACCACCCAACATTCAAGCACTGCTCGAGGTTTCCAGCCACCTTAAGCTCACAGAAGCGGCTAAACTAGCGGACGGTATTATGGACCGGTGCCATCCACAAATTACCGCCGTAACAAACTTGAGCAGCCCCCAGACCACAGCTCCCACCGTAGGAACACACTTCGAGGACACTCTGATAGCTGCTTTCGAGCTGGCTCTCAGACGTTTTCCCTCTCCTGGTTGTTCTCACCGTAGAAACCATATATCTTATCACAACTCTGACCGACGTGAACGTCTTAGAAGCCCTTCCCCTGACCGCCTGGTTAACCCATCTCGATCAACGTACTGTCGATACCACAAACGGTTTGGGGAGAAGGCTCGGCGCTGCGAAGCCGGTTGCACCTTCCCAGGTGCCAAACTAATATCCCGACGCGTTCCGACGACTAACGCGGTCGGCAGCCATAATAGCAGTCGTCTGTTGCATGTCCGAGATTTAGTTTCCAATAGCCTGTTCCTAATTGACACCGGTGCAGCAGTAAGTGTCATTCCAAAGGAGGCAGGTGATGCAACGAACCCGTCAGTCCAACAACTCCGTGCTGCCAATGGCACTCCCATTGCTACTTACGGCCGTAAGTCACTCACACTCAAATTAGGACTACGTCGCGCCTTCCGCTGGATGTTCATAGTAGCAGACGTCCCTTATCCCATAATAGGCATCGATTTCCTAGACCGTTTCGACCTCCTGATCAATGCACGAGGCCGGAGAGTTGTCGACCGGCAGACTTCTCTTTCCGTAACCGGGTCGTATTACTCCGTGAATCACATCACGCCCCTATACATCGAACCGCAGACCGAACACCCGTACGCAGACCTACTTTCAGCTTACCCGGCAATGCTAAGACAATCTGGCCCCCTTCCCGCGGTGGCCACTAACGTTACCCACCATATTGTCACTAAAGGACCCCCAGCATTTAGCCGACCACGTCGCTTGACACTAGACAAGCTACGCGTAGCACAGGCTGAGTTTGAACACATGCTAGAATTAGGCATAATACGCCCGTCCAGTAGCCATTGGGCCTCGCCCCTTCACATGGTTCCTAAACCTAATGGCGATTGGCGCCCCTGCGGTGACTACAGGGCCCTCAACCAGGCTACTGTCCCGGACAGGTACCCCATTCAACATATTCAAGATCTTACTTCTACCCTGTCTGGTTGTTCTGTTTTCAGCAGAATCGACCTCGTCAGAGCCTGCCACCAAATCCTAGTAGCAGAGGCTGACATCCCTAAAACCGCTGTCACAACTCCATTCGGACTATTCGAGTTTTTACGCATGCCTTTTGGGCTCAGCAATGCAGCCCAAACTTTTCATAGGTTTATGCATGAGGCAACACGCGGTTTGAAGAATGTCTACCTGTACTTAGACGATATTTTGGTGGCAAGTTCTTCAAAAGAAGAGCATATGACACACCTGCGTGCTCTTTTTGAGCGCCTTAGCCAACACGGTGTAACCATTAACCCTGCTAAGTGCGAATTAGGTAGGACGACCATCACGTTCCTAGGTCACGAAATCTCAGCCTCAGGCATACAGCCCCTGCCTGACAAGGTGGCGGCAGTTCGCGACTATCCTGAGCCTCACTCTTACCGACAGTTGCGCCAATTTTCTGGCCTGGTTAACTTTTATCGCCGCTTTATCCCACACTGCGCCGAAATAATGCAGCCTCTAACAGACCTTTTACGTGGAGGTAAGCGGAAATTCATTTTTTCCGACACAGCGCAGGCAGCTTTTACTTTGATCAAGGATGCTTTCGCCAACATAGCACTCCTTGCACATCCCGATCCTTCTGCTCCCCTGACATTAGGAACAGATGCTTCGGACACGGCTGTTGGAGCAGTGTTGCAGCATTTCGTCAACAATTCATGGCAACCAATAGCTTTCTTCTCCAAACGTCTCCAGCCTGCGGAATCCCGATATAGTACGTTCAGCAGAGAACTGCTGGCAATCTATTTGGGTATCCGACACTTCCGGCACACACTCGAGGGCCAATTGTTCTCAGTGTTTATAGATCATAAACCACTAGTGTACGCCCTCCAGTCAGCTTCTGACCGATATTCGCCACGCGAGATTCGCCACTTAGACTATGTTTCGCAGTTTACTACGGACATTCGACACGTCTCTGGGGCACACAATCCCGTAGCAGACGCACTCTCACGAGTCCACAATATCGACTACACACTACCCATGGGCATAGACCTAGAAGCAATCGCCGCAGCCCAAACGACAGATCCTGAGGTACAGCAACTCAGACAAAACAGCTCCCTGCACCTAGTGGCAGTGGCCCTTCCAACTTCGGACGTAACTATCATTTGCGATGTGTCACAAGGTCGACCCCGACCACTAGTTCCTGCCAGTTTTCGCCGACGAGTTTTTACCAGCCCCCACAACTTATCGCACCCTGGGGTAACCGCCTCAGTGAAACTTGTCACCGAGCGATCCGTCTGGCCTTGCGTCAAACGTGACGTACGTCCTTTGGCTCGTGCTTGTCTTCAGTGCCAACGAGTTAAGATACATCGTCACACCAAATCTACTTTGGGCACATTCTGCGAACGGGACGCACGCTTTCATCATGTGCATGTGGATCTCGTGGGGCCACTTCCGCCATGCAATTGCTGCGTCTACATCCTCACTTGCGTAGATCGTTTCACTCGCTGGCCACAGGCCGTACCTATTCCTCGCCCAACCTCAGAGGAAGCTTCAAAAGCATTTCTAACCGGTTGGGTGAGTCAGTTCGGTTGCCCTGCTATCGTGACCACTGATCGCGGTTCTCAATTCGACGGCGCCTTCCACGAGCTACTAAACGCATTCGGTTGTCGACACAACAAGACGACGGCCTATCATCCTCAGGCCAATGGCATGGTGGAGCGATTCCATCGCCAGCTGAAAGCTGCCCTTCGTGCTCGTGATAATCCATTATGAAGTGAAGTTTTGCCGATCGTTCTCTTAGGACTGCGTAACACCGTTAAAGCCGATATGGGTGTTACGGCGGCTGAACTGGTTTATGGTTGCACACTACGACTTCCAGGTGAGTTGGTTTCTCCATTACCACCTGTGAGTTTTAATTACGGGGATTACGCAAAACGGCCGTCGCACCAAATGCGGGTGATAAAGCCCACCCCACCACGAGAACAAACCCTGAGCAACTACATACCTACCGCTCTAGCTACCACGAGCCATGTGTTTATTCGAGTAGATGCAGTGCGATCACCACTGCAGGCGGCTTACTCTGGCCCGTTCCGCGTCGTCCAGCGAAAGGAAAAGAAAAACGTGGTGGACGTCGAGCGCAGGAAGGAGACCATCAGCATAGACCGCCTTGAACCAGGATTCATCGAGACAGAACCCACCTCGAACAACCCTCTCAGTGTCCCTACCTGCTCACAACCTTCGGTTAGTCATCCCGAGTCGGCCCCAGTTACTCCCACTAACGACCCCTCGTTACCTGTTGCAACACCAAACTGCACAAAAGACACAGCTGCACCGGTCAACAGGAGAAATCGACGCGGCCGCGAGCTGCGACAGCCAACGAGATTTTCTGAATATGTAACAGTTGTATATATTTAAGTTTACTCTTCATATTCAACTTGCACATAGTCCTATTATACATGAATGCACGACCACGTGGTGATCACGACAAGGGTGGCGGCAGCCTGTATTGCGCCGGTATGTCCCCCTCAGTCGAATATCCGATCGCGCCTCGAGGCGCAGCTTCCTTGTGTTTCTTTCCTTCCAGCTCGTCCCGTCAGACAGAACTACATGGAATTCCAGGATCTCGCATGGCTCCAACACAAGGCTCACTGGATCGCGACTGGACTCATTTGACGCCGGACGCTGGCTCGCTTACGAAGGCAATGACAACCACAGGGACACGGAACTTTGGGATATGCCGACAACGACAAACCCTACAACACAATCACCACTGCCAAGTCACAAGCAGGATCTACCCCGGTCGGATAACATTTTGAGGAGGACGCAATTTTGCGATCGACGCACAGCGACCAGTGTGAGTCATGGAGAACGGCTTGTGCTGGCTTGGCTGTTGTGTTCGACCGCGGCGGGAGGCATGGAAAACGTCTCTCGCCACCGAAGCCGACGCACCCATCACGCGTCGGAGCCCAACTGCGTCGGCCTTCTAGGGGGAGACCCCTGTAGTGCTACCAATAAAGCACTCGAAGACGAAGACTAACAAATTTGTTTATTTGAACAATGACCGTTTTTAGTGGCGCCACTTGCTCCGCCTGTGTACGTCGTCTGCACGCCGTTGCGCTCCTCCAATACACACGTTGTCCCGCTCCAGCGTTTTGAGTTCTGCTTTGCGCGCTGCCGAGTGTATTCGCTATCGTGTCACATACCGAGGACCACGGGCTATAGACTCTATACGGGAGCAGGTCCTGACTTAACTGAGATAAATCCTAAAGGTCCATGTCGAACATCGGAAAAGATCGTAAAGAAAATAGATCGAAAATGGTGTCTAGAAAACAGTCATTTTCTCAGAACGATCGAGGTCACTACATGGTCGTCCATCATCCGCTCAGAGATGACACGCACACGTAGTTCTGTAAAAGTCGCATTGCAAATGTGCCAAACGCGTACGGGAACGGTACTTGATGAACTCAATTTCAGGCTGACTCACTGGTCCGTGAACTGCAAAAGCGGAAACGCGAGCCGGTCTTGGAATCCGTAGCTGAATGCTTCCAAACCAGGTACCATTGGCCGAGCCCTGGCTGAATCGCCTACGGAATAACTGACACCCCAGCATCCGCACCGCACAAGCTGCATCGCAAAAGTTTAGTGCATCGTCTGCGCGCCAGTTAATATAAGACAGCTGCTCCAATCAAATGAAACGAGCGGGTCGATCAATGATTTGGAAGAAACTTACCAACATTTGATCAACGCAAACAATTTTTACCTAGTATTCAATAACTTCACTGTCATGAGTGGTGACAAAATCCTCATGCAGTTAAGGTCCTTATGAGCTGAAAAGGGATAAGCGAGAAATCCATCTGTGCGTACCGACTCCTCTACCCAAACCCAGTTAGGAACAATCCGTAATTTCAACGGTATCGACACCAATAAATCGAGAATTTATCTGGTGAACGGTGAGTTTCAACAATAGTACTTAGTGACTCATTCCTCCATCTGAATGTGGTCACTGCCCAATGGTATTGAGCGATCAGTAGACAGTAGTGTTAAAATGTCATAATGGGTCACATTAGAAGTATCAAATACATCGCATTTTACGCAATCAGACTGTGTTTTTATCCTAGAAAGTCCATTACCATCTGCAACACTGGGGATGGAGATCGAGGTATTTCAAAGCGTTGTTGGGGCACACGCGTGGCCACTGCGTTCACTCGTTCTTCCAAGCTGTAAGCCGACGCAAATGATGTCGGTGCTTTTAAATAGTATTAACCGATTGAACTTCGCATCATTTTTTTACTGAATATCGGTGGTCAAACTAAGTTTTGTGGAGAAGTGTCATCTATGCTGCGCATAGACGATTCGTGTTGTAATCCGTTTTCTAGAGCAAAAAACATCATAACTATCCGGCAAATACATCACATGAAAACATTTCCTTGTGTGGTGTATTTCCACAAATTCGTATGCTGATACTGCTTCTGGTAGAGATTCACCTGATGCTGGCAATTGTCGGTACCCTCGACAGCCTTTAGTCCGCGGCCAACAAACGCGGTTTCCTTCAACAACCCACTTGCCGTGAACCAGTGTACGAGTTTTCGTCAATAAATTTTACCACCAAGTACATCTAAAATATATCATTCTTTTTTCGGGAAGTAATATACATGGATAAAATACTGAACAGACGACCTGCACAGGACGTCAACGAGTAACGAAGAATGCGCATATATTGTAAATAACACTGTGAGAACAGCTTATAAGTTAAACAGTGCTGAAACTTGCATGTATAGAATGCAGACAAGCAAAACATCCTTCACGCTGAACGCATAGCACAGTCTTACCATAACCTTCTAACGTTTAACGATCGTACTGCAATCTGTAAAAAAAACAAAGGTGACAATAAAACGTTTATAGAAGGTTTGCTAAATAGGGGTAATTACACGTTGCACTTTAACACGAAGGAGTGAACCCTTACTTGTGATAGTGTGAATAGGTGCGGTCAAGATATTCGACTGAATGCTGTCCACCAAAAACAGGTATAAAAGAGTCGAATGCAACCCATGGCGTTAAAGTACGTAAAATGAACTTCACCGGTTAAAATATTTACAATGGTTGCCGGAAAGCTAAAAAATCTCGTTTATAGCTCAAAAGGATGACATTTTGCGTATACTTGCGATTGGCATGTACATGTCGTTCACAGAGTGCCTTGTGTCACCTCTCAAACAGGCGGTACTAATTTCGTGTAAACGTCTGTACATCTGTTCCACTGGTCCTAATGGTTTTTAAACTAAAGATTTCACTTTATAAGTCAAGAGTGAAACGCTGTTCTAAGTCCCGTATCATGTGAAATCATCCGCTAAATGGGTTAGACAAGGAACATTTTACACCAGTTCTTCAGAGCCATAGAAATCCGACTTTTGTCGGACGAACATACTCAGCGGCCGGTGTTCTTGATTCAATCACTGACGGTATAAAACGGGGAGAGGAAAAATATATACGGATATAAATAAAAGTAGAAAATTAGCGTACATTTCTTTGGATAACCTATCAACTAAGCAAACTGGACCGACGTACAGTAGGAACTGGTGAAATTCTATCGCCTTCCAGCCACCCAGACCACGTGTATGACGGTGTGACGCCGGAAGCAACTCGAGGTGTTGTTGTATGTCTGCAAAGTTTTCTAGCCAAGTTCCTCCGCTGCAGCAGCACTGAGACGGCGGTGTGAATGACCGCCTTTTAAATAGGCATTCAGCAGCCTTTGCGTTACTCCAAGGCAAACAAAAAGCAAATAATCCAGAAGGAAAGCGTAAATCATATCAATAGGTATAAAGAGGAACGGGCTGGCAGCAACGTGATGACGATGATACTTGTCGGTACAAAAATGTTCATCGGTTCGTGCACCCGCAACAATGATACGGAACGTCATTATTCCGTTCAAATGCACACCAAGCTAAATGCATTTACCACAGACATAGTAATCAGCTGGGCTTTTCACTTGACGAACAAAGGCCCTAACTAGTGTATCTAAGATAACAGAAGTCAGTTGACATTTTATGTAGGATCCACCGTAAAGAAGGCTCTCTTCAAGGATATCTCTCAGTTCCACCACTGTATCACGAAGCTAATTAGCCAGGGGATGTGTCTTTTTCTTACCAAGGTAAAGGCCAGCTGTTATTACTGCACGGCACATCAGACGAGCTATTCGTGCGAAGACAGGTCACAGACGGACAGTGGATGGATTATACGGTGATAGTCTATAGAAGACGTTCGGGATCGGCTAGCGAACGTGTCTCCTATCGGGTCTAGCAGCGAATACCAACGATATCCCCTCTATCGGACGAATAGAGAAGACGTAAGTCGGTTTACAGATGCGAGGTGTATTCTATATATCGTGGCACCGAAACAGTACCGACACGAGAAATACACCGAACGGAAAACAGAACGAAACGCGACGGCTGTGCTGAGAGCGAACCGCGAGCGAACGACCGAAAGTGAAAGTGATTTGAAACGAGGTCGACGGAAACCTCGGAAACGTCAGTCCAGTAAAACGTAGGTAACCGGAGAACACTGAGGTCAATGTCAAACGTCAGAAAAGATCGTGGAGAGAATATATCCAAAATGGTGTCCAGAAAATAGTCATTTTCTCATACGATCGAGGTTACTACAGCAGACCCCCGCTAGAATGCACGGAAAGCTTTCGAAAAAATGTCAAGGAGGAAAAGGCATACAAACGGTATTCGTGTGCGCGAATGCGTGCAAAATACGTGCATGTAGCTGTGCTGTAGGATGCTGACGGGCAAAATCCGTGGTATGCAGGAACCGTAGGATGATGGTCGAGCGTAAATCAGATTCGTTGCTAATGACGTCGGTTGCGTGAATCGTCATCAAGGTGTGCCACACCAATAACGTCCAGCGTCGGGTAACCGTTAACCAATATGATATCCGGAAGCCAAATCGATAGGTTCGTAAATGGTCAGGAACGAGAACGACAAGGCCTATCCAGAATGCAAACGTTGGTGCCAAAATTCTCCAGATTTCGTGGGACCAGCGAAGCGTACCATATGGCGAGGTTCCATGAAACGAAAAGAAACGAAAAACTGGTGTAGCAACAGAAATGGACTTGACTAGAATACAGTAATAACTAATGAAGTATGTTAAATCGTGTCGAAACGATAAACATGAAAGTTATTACTGCGAAGTGCAATGGGTAAGATCGCGTTTGACCTAGTCGCGAAAACGTGCTGGGCAAACGATCTTCCGACCGGAACGTGAGACGGGAGCCTCATTCACGGACGGGTGCGTAGGCGTGCTCTGCTGAATTGAACGTGAGACAGTATGCTCATTCGAGGACGTAGCAGGGCCAACTGGCTGCTGACTTGAACGTGAGACGATAGCCTTATTCGAAGTCGTAGCAGTACCAACTGGGTGCTGTCCTGAACGTGAGACGATAGCCTCATTTGAAGTCGTAGCAGGCAACGCTAACTGCAGACCTTGACGTGACACAGAAGTGTCGTCAACAGGCAGTGCAGGGTTAACATCGAATCTCATGTCAGCGGGCGACACGCTATCATCAACGTACGCGGCTTTGAGACGATCGATGCTAACGGTATCGACGCGACCGTGTCGATCAACCTTAAAGGTCTTATCATGACGAGAAATCACGCAAAATGGACCTTCGTAAGGCTGTTGTAATGGTTTCCGTACCGAATCAACACGAATGAATACATGTGAACAAGTTTCGAGTTCGGTGGGAACAAAAACCTGTCGTCGCTGTATTCAAGTCTGCGCCGGAGGAAGATTTTGCATGTACGTAGACAAACGGTGAACGTAAGTCTGTACGGCAAGTGAATCTGTACTCCATGGCGTAAAGAATTCCCCAGGCAGTCGTAATGTCGTGCCGTAGACAAGCTCTGCGGCGGAACATTGGATATCTGCCTTTATGCAAGTCCTGATACCAAGCAGAACTAGCGGTAACGTTTCGTACCAGTCGGGGCTCTCGTGTGCTCTAAGAGCCGCTTTGAGTTGGCGATGAAAACGTTCGACTAAACCATTCAATGCTGGATGGTACGCGGTCGTGCAAATGCGTTCCATACCCGGCATGTGAGTTAATGAAGAGAAAAGATCGGACTCAAATTGTTGCCCTCGATCGGTAGTGATTGTGGAAGGACAACCATATGAAGCTATCCATCGTTCTTTCATATGTCGAGCCACTGATTCGGCCGTGACGACAGAGATGGGAATAGCCTCAGGCCACCTCGTAAATCTATCGATGCACGTTAGTAAATAGGTATACCAATGTGATGGGGTCAATGGACCCACAATGTCTACGTGGATATGATCGAAGCGAGCATCAGGCGTAGCAAAAGTCCCGATAGGCAAAGCTACGTGCCTATACACTTTAGATCGTTGACATTGTAGACACTGTTTTGCCCACATACGAACATCTTTATTCATGGACGGCCAGACATATCGGGCAGCTACTAATCGGAGACTGGCTGCGATGCCTGGATGTGAGAGTCCATGAAGGGTATCGAACACGAGACGTCGATATGCAGAGGGTACGACTGATCGAGGTATACCAGTAGACATGTCGCAGAGTATAGTCCCAGCACTGGTGGCCAGAGGCACGGACTGACAATGTAGCGACGATGACTGAGCTGCTTCCATACATGAAGAATCCTGTGCCTGTGCGGCAGCCATGGCAGGGATGTCTAAAACCAGAGATTTATTGGCATTGAGCGGAATACGCGACAAAGCATCTGCAACGCAGCTCGACTCACCTTAAACGTGTCGTAGGTCAGTCGTGAACTGTGAAACATAGTCTAAATGTCTGACGTCTCGTGGATAGTAACGATCAGACTTAGTATGCAATGCATACGTCAGATGCTTATGGTCTGTAAAGAGGATGAAATGTCGACCCTCGACTGCATGGCGGAAGTGCTTAACGGCAATATATGTGTAGCGGTTGCCATCTTCGTTCATACTTTTACCACGTTTATTGTTTAACTGAACGCTGACTGCCAAGCGCTGTTGCCATTTGACCGTTGCTCTTGCGCACGCTCTCACGCACGCTCCCAAATACACGCTAACCACTATCTCTCCCAATCGCATTCTCGTTCTCACGGGTCGTGGAGAATACTGTTCTGGTTAACATATTTTTGCAGTGCCGCACATTAGAGTAACGTGCAGGTGGTCCACGCAGTACGAAGGACCGAAGCACGCGTTTACTAAGGAAACCGCGAAGTAAGGTCTGATCAACCTAACAATTGGTGAGCCCGTCGTGATCCTCAGGTCACGTGAGTTTCCTTGTTTTCTACCGTTGAAGGTCCCGTCTGCGTACGTTTTTGTGTTTTATCGTTTCCTTATCTGTTGATTTTTTTTGGTCGGTTTAACAAATAATTTTTTTTGTCCATACATATTTTTGGTGTCTAGTTCGTCGTGATTTTTGTTCTTTTCGCGCGAAGATTATAGTGCCCCATTGATCGTTGGTTTCTTTTACCGTCTGTATTCGATAAAGCAATCGCTATGTCTATTGAACGGAAACTCTGCTCAGACCACACCGTTGGGGCGATCACGCTGCACATACCGGCATTCACACCTGCTGGTCCAGAACTCTGGTTCACGCTGGTCGAGTTAGAATCCGAAAACTGCCGTATAACCAGCGACGCCAGCCGTTTCAGGTGGGTAGCAGGCCGCCTCCCGCCAGAGGTCACAATGCAAATAAGGGACGTAATAATCTCTTCCCGAAGCTATGAGGCTTTAAAGGAGGCTGTCATTGCCCGCACGACCCCAACACAAGACCAACGTATGCAACAACTTCAAAACGTTGAGCTTGGAAGTAGGAAGCCCTCCGAACTGCTGCGTGAGATGCAGCGCTTGAGAGGACCGAGAATAGGCGAGGACCCGCTCTTAAGGGAACTTTGCCTGCAGCGTTTGCCGCACAACATCCCAGGTTTACTAAATGCCACGCGCTAGTGTTCGCTGGAGGAAACCGCAGCAATAGCTGATGACATTATGTCACGATACAACCCTGCTGTAGCTGGAGTAACCAGGCCCTCCGTCGCAACGGTGCCTGCCTTGCCAACATCTAATGACCTCGCGTCAGTTTTTTCTAGAATTGACGCGAGCCTGCAACGCCTAGCAGTTAGAAGTAGGTCACAGGAGCGGCACTGCGCACGCTCACCTAGGCTCCATAGTCCGCCATTGCGACGACGTTTCGTCGGTTCTTCAAAAGAAGGGTATTGCAAATACCACAGTCGCTTCGGTGAGGGAGCCAAACGATGCGAACCAGGGTGTACGTTTCCCGGTGCTCATCAGGGAAACTAAACTTCCGGCCCGTTGTGGCTACCCACGAAGCCGAGTATCACACCAATAGTCGTCTTTTGAACGTAGGGGACATTATTTCAAATAACCTATTCCTTGCAGATACCGGTGCGGAAGTGAGCGTCCTCCCCCGAGCGAAAGACGACAATAGCACACCGCAGGCCCAAACACTACGCGCTGCCAATGGCACGGCCATCCCAACGTTTGGGCAGCGGTCGCTCACCCTAAACTTGGGTTTAAAGCGTAATTGTCGTTGGGTATTCATCATCGCCGACGTCCCGTACCCAATTCTGGGCATTGACTTCCTGCAGCACTTTGACTTGTTAGTTGATGCATGGCGCCGCAGAGTCGTGGATCGTCAGACCACTCTCGCTGTTGCGGGTCATAATTCGCGAGTGAATCACGTCACGCCCTTTTACGTTCAACCACCGGCACACCAACCTTATGGCGAACTCATCGCCGCCTACCCGGCCATGTTTCGGCAGGCCGGGCCTCTCCCAGCAGTGACGACCAGTGTCACTCACTAATCGATACTAAGGGGCCCCCAGTGTTCAGTAGGCCGCGTCGGTTAGCACCAGACAAGCTTCGTGTTGCACAGGCTGAATTCGAACATATGCTAGAACTGGGTATAATAAGCCCTTTTGGTAGCCCTTGGGCTTCCCCCCTTCATATGGTTCCTAAGTCTAGTGGCGACTGGCGACCCTGTGGTGATTACAGAGCGCTTAACAAAGTCACCGTCCCTGACCGATACCCGATTCCCCATATACGGGATCCTACTTCGTCTTTATCAGGTTGCTCCGTCTTCAGCCGTATCGATTTGGTTCGGGCGTACAACCAGATCCCGGTAGCAGAGGCCGATATACCTAAAACTGCCGTCACTACACCTTTCGGGCTGTTCGAGTTTCTGCGAATGCCGTTTGGACTCAGCAATGCAGCCCAGACCTTTCAACGGTTCATGCACGAGGCAACCCGTGGTTTGGAAAACGTCCACGTATACTTGGATGATATTTTGGTGGCGAGTTCTTCAGAGCAAAAGCGCGCCACACACTTACGAGCACTTTTCGAACGCCTTAGCCAGCACGGCCTTACGATCAATATCGCGAAATGCGAATTAGGCCGGGCTGATATCACCTTCATAGGACATTCTATTTCATCCTCGGGTATCCGCCCTCTGTCAGATAAAGTTTCCGCTATTCGCGACTACCCTGAACCCCAATCTTTTCGCCAGTTGCGTCATTTTTCAGGCCTGGTGAATTTCTACCGCCGATTTATTCCTCACTGTGCGGAAATGATGCAACCCCTCACCGACCTGTTGCGCGGAGGCAAGCGGAAGTTCGTGTTTCCCGACACGGCACAAGCCGCATTCGCCTTGGTCAAAGATGCTGTCGCCAACACAGCACTCCTTACACACCCCGACCCTTTGGCTCCTATTTCGGTAGTGACGGATGCCTCGGACACAGCGGTGGGAGCAGTACTGCAACAGTTCGTAGATGACTCTTGGCAACCTTTAGCATTTTTCTCCAAGCGCCTACAACCCGCGGAATCGAGGTACAGCACGTTCGGTAGAGAGTTATTAGCCATATACTTATGAATCCGTCATTTTCGACATGCACTCGAAGGCCGTTCGTTCACGGTGTTTACAGACCACAAGCCTTTGGTTTACGCACTGAAGTCAGCTTCCGATCGATACTCACCACGCGAGATTCGCCACTTAGACTTTGTCTCACAGTTTACTGTGGACATACAACACGTCTCTGGGGTACTTAATCCCGTCGCAGACGCCTTATCGCGCGTATATCAACTAAGTCTGTCACAAACGCCTAACATCAACTTGGACGCAATGGCACAGGCTCAAACTATGAACCCTGACATCGAACAACTTCGACAAAACCGTTCTTCGAGCTCAACCACAGTGCCTATCCCAGCTTCCCAGAATACCATCGTGTGCGATGTGTCGCAAGGTCACCCTAGGCCAGTAGTTCCTGCTGCCCACCGCTATCCTACTTTCCTGACACACCACAACCTGGCTCATCTAGGTGTAACTGCCTCGGTGAAACTGATAACTGAGCGTTTTGTTTGGCACAATGTCAAACGAGATGTCCGCCAATGGGCTCGTGCTTGTCTGCAGTGTCAACGTGTTAAGACCCATAGGCATACTAAGGCGGCGTTAGCCAGGTTCCCAGAACCTGAAACACGTTTTCATCATGTGCAGGTCGACCTCGTAGGACCACTCCCACCTCCGCTTGGGTACGTTTACATACTCACATGCGTGGATCGTTTTACTCGCTAGCCACAGGCCATCCCTATCCCTCGTCCCACCTCGGAAGAGGCCGCGAAAGCTTTTCTGACCGGTTGGGTTAGTCATTTCGGTTGCCCGGCAATAGTGACCACCGATCGCGGTCCACACTTTGACGGCGCTTTCGGCAGCCTACTTGCTACGCTCGGCTGCCAACACGTTAAGACGACAGATTACCACCCTCAGGCCAATGGTATGGTTGAGCGTTTCTACCGGCAATTAAAAGCCGCCCTTCGAGCAAACGGTAACCCCCTTTGGAGTGGAACACTACCATTAGCACCCTTAAGTCTGCGTAGTACCGTTAAGGAGGAGTTACACACAACACCGGCCGTACTAGTATATGGCTGTACACTTCGTCTGCCTGGGGAGTTGGTAGCCCCCTCACCAACCGTGACTTTTGACTACGGTGACTATGCTCAGCGCCTTACGCAGCACATGCGAGTGCTCAAGGCCAGTCCGCCGCGTGAACAACAGTCTACAAGTTATGTCCCAACTGCTTTAGGAACCGCTACTCATGTATTCCTTCGCGTCGATGGCGTTCGATCACCACTACAAGCGCCATACACTGACCCGTTTTGGGTGATAAAACGTAGGGCAAAAACATTTGTCATAGACATCAACGGACGACACGACACCGTATCTATGGACCGTTTCAAGCCTGCCGTCATTGAGTGCAAGCCGCTCGGCCAATTTACACCCACTCAAGTCGCTCAGTCACCTGCATTGAGCGAGTGACTACTCGAACCACCCCCAATTACGCCTAGTGAGGACTCGGCAGCTAGTCCATCAGATTCTCCAACCGTACCCGCAACGCGAAGTAGCCGTCGCGGTCGCCAACTACGAAATCCCGTCCGCTTCGCCGATTTCGTGACGATTTTTACAACCGACTGTTAGCAATAAGTTGGGAAGTTCGCCATGGATTTACCAAACAACAGACCCGTGAAATTACAATCGGTAGTTATGGTTTCATTTTCTTCTGGTTTCCTAGCGACTCCAAATTCCGCCGGCGTCCTCAGGCGCTACTTTGTTCCAGTTTACTTTGCCCTCTCTCAGGCGGATCTACACAGTCACATTGGCTTCATCCGTAGCCTGGCTGTCTCCCGTGCACGTTCAAGGAGCCAACCGCTCACTGGGCAACGGGAGGATTGGTCAGCCTGGCACTGGAGACGGCAACTGGACGCCTTTTTGGAAGGACCTGACGAGGCATTTTCCGGCTTGCATTCGTATGAGATCTGTGGGCGTCAAAACGCAGTTGGACCTACGCACATCGGACCTCGAGAGTGCAAGCACCGGTAAACTCATCAGCAGTCGTTCGACGTCAACAACAATATAACGGACAAGCTATGAGGAGTTCCTGGACAACCAATAATTCCGGCTTAACATCACGATCGAAGCCCAACTCCGTCGGACTTCTAGGAGGAGGCCCCTGTAGCGGTTGCCATCTTCGTTCATACTTTTACCACGTTTATTGTTTAACTGAACGCTGACTGCCAAGCGCTGTTGCCATTTGACCGTTGATCTTGCGCACGCTCTCACGCACGCTCCCAAATACACGCTAACCACTATCTCTCCCAATCGCATTCTCGTTCTCACGGGTCGTGGAGAATACTGTTCTGGTTAACATATTTTTGCAGTGCCGCACATTAGAGTAACGTGCAGGTGGTCCACGCAGTACGAAGGACCGAAGCACGCGTTTACTAAGGAAACCGCGAAGTAAGGTCTAATCAACCTTACAACCACACATATGCAGCCAGCAGTTCGCGACCAAAAGCACTATATTTGGTTTCCGTCGGATTGAGGCGTCGAGAGAAGAACTCTAATGGCTGCCATATCCCAGAAACAGACTGTTGAAGGACCGCTCCGATGGCAAAGTCGGATGCATCCACCGCTATGCTTAGCGTGGCGGACGGAACTGGGTGCATGAGGAGCGTGGTCTGAGCTAATGTCGCTTTAATCTCCGAAAACGCTACTCGTGCGGCATCCGTTAGCGACAACTCACGTGGATTGCCACGAAGTAGGTCGGTTAATGGAAGCAAACGTTCAGCGGCATGGGGTATGAAACGACGATAAAAGTTAACTAACCCCAAAAATGCCTTGAGCTCCCTGATTGAGGACGGTACGGCGTAATCTAAAATAGCGCGCACTTTATCCTCGCAAGGCTTAATACCCTCTCGAGTGATCTTGTGGCCGAGGAACACAAGTTCCGGTTTGCCAAGTTCACATTTATCAGGATTGACTACTATTCGATGTTCGGACAAACGTTGAAATAGTAGCATCAAATGTTGGAAATGTTCATCTACGCTCGACGATGCGATTAGCAAGTCATCGATATAGACGTGAACAAATTCCAAGTCTCGTGTAATGCAATCGATAAACCTCTGGAATGTCTGAGCAGCATTTCGCAAACCAAAAATCATACGTAGGAACTCAAACAAACCAAAAGGAGTCGTGATAGCGGTTTTCTCGACATCTTCAGCGGCGGCTGGGATTTGGTGATAGACTCGCACCAAATCGATCTTGGAAAATACAGTCGTGCCGTGAAGTGATGCCGTGATGTCGTGTATGTGGGGTATCGGATAACTATCGTAACGGGTAACCGAATTTAGTGCGCGATAGTCGCCACATGGTCGCCAGCTAACGCCATCTTTCTCGAGAACCATGTGCAGAGGTGAGGCCCATGGACTGTGAGAAGGACGAACAATACCTTTAGAAAGTGAAGTGTCAAACTCACTTTTGGCGAAAGCCAATTTGTCCGGTGCCAGTCGGCGAGGTCGTGCCGTGACTGGTGGTCCGTTAGTGACAATGTGGTGTGCCACACGATCGGTAAATGCGTCTATCTCTTCAAATGGTTTAGTCAATATAAGGAATTTAATAAACAAAGACTAAAAATCGTGCGGAATGTTAGAAAACAATCCTGTGATTCGGTGTGCATCTGTTTGAGCTGCAATACCCGTGCTTAAAAGCAACCGCAGAAAAGTGAGGTCTGTGTCGAGCTGCATCTTATCCTCTGGCGTGCTTATGTTGCGATAATAAATGGTAAAAATATATATATCGTGCAACGAAAGGAGGACGTGAAACAGCGATAAATCACAGACTCACCGGGCGGGCGAATAACCCAGGAGGTTCCGGAAGTTTTTGGGCTCACCAATATAGAAGACGTTCGAGAGCGGCTAGCGAACGTGTCTCCTATCGGGTCTAGCAGCGAATACCAACGATATCCCCTCTATCGGACGAATAGAGAAGACGTAAGTCGGTTTACAGATGCGAGGTGTATTCTATATATCGTGGCACCGAAACAGTACCGACACGAGAAATACACCGAACGGAAAACAGAACGAAACGCGACGGCTGTGCTGAGAGCGAACCGCGAGCGAACGACCGAAAGTGAAAGTGATTTGAAACGAGGTCGACGGAAACCTCGGAAAAGTCAGTCCAGTAAAACGTAGGCAACCGGAGAACACTGAGGTCAATGTCAAACGTCAGAAAAGATCGTGGAGAGAATATATCCAAAATGGTGTCCAGAAAATAGTCATTTTCTCAAAACGATCGAGGTCACTACAAGTCCACCAACATTCAGTTGTAGCTCTATACTATCTGGAACACAGATCATTCCGCAGATTCATCGATTCAAACCGTCTTTGAGTTCTACGTGTATGTACACGCCATCATTCAGCTGTACTTTATTGCACGACCGTGGTGTGTGAACGATAGTTCTTGGGGAACACCCGCCAAATATCAACGGAGAACTGATAAAACGTCACACCTTTGCCTAATACTCGAATTAGAAGTGACAAACATGTCTGACAATGATTGCATCATTGGATCCATGATCATGGAGACAGATTCGTTGCTTCCCAGCTGCACGTTTTCCCTTGCTTAAACACGATGTTACGTCAGATAGCAAAAACTAATCTGATGTTAAGATAGCCCAGAATGTGATAGCAACTGTCCAGCCAACACAACAGGGGTCATCAGTTTTACGCGTCGGACAAAACGGGATCCAGATCATGGTCATTTGGTCCCTTTCGACCCTTTTTCTGTATTCTGTCAGTGATGGGTTGAATGGGTCCACTGTAATCATGCTGTTTGACAACCAATGAATTGCTTCTGCGCAATAAGCACCCAAAAGTTGCACTAGTTCTCTGCCCCCATGTGCACTTGCTCACATATTTTTGGTTGGAGGCACCGCGCACGTCCAAGGGGACACGGACATTATCTTCGATTGTTCCGGGGATGTAATTCTATCGGCAACTGTGACGAAACGCGCTACAAACATCCAATAACAGTGGCCACCATGAAAACAAATAAAGGGAGCATGCCACTGGTAACTTGGTTCGTCGGGCTCCAAAGCCTGTCACAATGAGGTGTCATCCCCATAAAGACCATTTGTGCAACTGACGTTTATGAGACTGATCTTTCAATGCTTTTGACTACAGACGCTTTCTTGATCATAAAGATGACAGAGTAACTAGAAGGGAAGTTTAGAAAAAATAATCTCACTGATGTAAACGATGGACGTTGTGACTGATAACAGGCTTGACTCGGTACTCCGTGAAAACGAGCAAATATGAATTGTTTGGTTATTCATATTGACTTGAAAAAAGAAGGACGTAACCACGTTAATGACCGTTTTGTGCTGACTGGATGGTGTCACATCTGCATGAACTTCTCCAACTTTGTCTGAGGTATTTATTGCACCGGGTTCAATGATGGACCACAGATCATAACTGTACCAACTGAACATGAATCTGTAACGCAACACTGGATACTTTATTGACTTTCACGTACCCTGATTTATTACTGGATTGCACGAAAATCGGTGCTATCACACAGTGGCCATTCCACAAACAGGACATCGAACAGCACTCATCGACATTCACCGCTTCCCATACCTCTTCTTCTTGCCCACTTTGGGCTCTAGGGTGTACATCTTAGGTGAACGATTGTAAACAATACACGGTTACACGTCGCTGGAACAATGAAAGAATGAAATTTACCACAGTAATAATTGTGCGGGTTAAAACGTCTTTTAAACAAGTCAACAGTAACATGTATTAAAACATAGTTTCATTATAATAATTTACTGTCTTACACACTTGCTATTTATGTATCATGAAAAATATATATATAAGCAGATATTATTTTGCATTCATACTACACATATATATATAATAAAAAGGATATTTACTACTGGACTACGTTTTTTTACAACAGACAACCGCCTACCACCACAGTACGAGCCGGACTGATATGGCTCTGCCTGGTCATAATACTAATGACTAAAACAAATAGATCTAATTGGTCCATAACTTGGTCTCCGGAATTTTAACGAACATTATCGCCTTATAGTGTTTATTAAATTCATTAAAAATCCATATAATATTTTGTGGAACTTACTGCTTCGGTGCGCCACCTCAACGTTCCGTTGGGAAGCACCCAACAGAGTTGGGGTTGGCACTGCTTGGGATCTTGGTGCGTGGTAGCCGATGACTCTCTAGAAGCTCGCCCGCCATTTGGTAGAGGTGATTATGACCCACAGGCCCGCGTGACTCTGTTGGTTGGACAGTTTTACTTTTTGGCGGTTGGATCAAACAGGAGGCCTCGTCCGCCCATTTAGGGGCAGCCGTCTTTTCATGTAGGGCGCGGTCTCGCCGAGGTTTGTAGGCCTCCGCGACTCTCCAACCCAGTTGGCCTGGCCTTTCCATCAGTTTACCAAGGTGTGGCTGCTGATGGGTACTTCTGCCTCATGGATCCACAGGTGAGAGCTGAGAAATCGACGGAGACCAACGAAGAGAAGTATGTCCTGGGGGACACGACAGACTACCACTCCCGCTACTCCTCTCAGTCACCGCTCGTATCTTCGCTACAAATAAACCACCGTTTATATCTGGAACGCTTTGTAGTCACGTAAAACTAATCGCCAGAGAATTCGAATTTGTTGGCGTGATTTATCGGATCCTAGAGACGGATCCTCCAGAAATACCGACTGGCGTGTGACGATGGGCTGGTGATTGTCACTGTCTAATTTGGATGACTTCTACTCGTCTAACGTCGATTGGGAAAACCTACGACACCAACCAGGCGCGAATCGTTTTCGGATTATACCGTCTCAACGGTACTGGATTTGTTTCTGTGCCAGCTCTTCAGAATGCCCAAAGGAACCTATGACCTTTAAACATCCATTCTAGACTTGATAATATCTTCCAGATCTTCCGATGTGGTATTGGTTGTTTTATCTCCAGAAAACAGACTGCTTATGTGAGATGCAAGAGTTATTGTCACCAAACACCACACCACAAGCTTACTGGTTCAAACTGGCATCAAGTAACGTTGATCAGTGATCCGATCAGCCATCACGTGACGTGATTCCCTTCTCGTTTTAGCGATCCGTTGTCCTGTCGCTCGCAATTTTGTTCGCTCAAAACTGGATCTGGTTTTTTTGACGGGCGCTTACGGGCTGACTGCTAACGGGGTTTGTCTCGCCCATATCCTCAGAGTAACTAACTAACAAGATTTTGGAGAGAGGTTCACGCACAGATTACCCTGATGTACAGAAACCTATGCAGCAGTTTAGCAACTCAAATTATTTAGAGGTACTGCTTAGATTATTCCTTATAACTCTTAGATCCACGAAACGTCCGTGGAAAAGTTTTGTGAGAAACAATGCCTGAGATTTTCATTGCGAGTTTAACCACTCCGGGTCATACGGAAATTTTGACTTCGAACGAATTGTCATCCACGCAATCATTGGCGGTAAGATGCACGTTGTTCTGTTTATGCCTCAGATGTCATTGGCAAGAGAAACATGCTTTGCAGCGCGTGTTGTAAACATGTGATAATGGCTGCATGATACAGCTAAGAATATTAAGAAACGAGAGTCACTATCGGTTACATGGATATTTCACTTGACAGCGGTTGTTTTTCTATTCTCTAGCACCTGTACGGTACTGGAAAAATAAGGAGCCACAGAACACCATGGATTACCAGCGTTTTGATGTTTCAATTTTATTTGTTTAGTGAATAATAATCCGAGAATTTATCCGCGTCGTGTTTGAATGGGTTACAGAAAGGATGTCGCCAGTGGTGCTGAAAAGCGATGTGGCCGAAGGGCGATCTGATCGTAATAGTCTCGCTTCACTGGTCAGTAGAAATAGGGAACTCACTTCGCGCTGACTGGTTCACAAAAATGTGAGTTATAAGTTGGAATCGGCATTATGATAAGCCTTTGTTTACATTGTGAAAAGCGGGGGCGGATTACGATCTTTTGCCCCTAATATGCTGGCTGGGGTACGGCGCTATCGTTGTGTGACATTTAGTAATTGGATTAGCTTTAGTAAGCACTCCAGTCATTTTCCAGTGGGACCCCATATTTTTGTCCTCAAAGCTGCTTTTGTGTTTTCATTTTACTGTACAGGAGAAAGTGACGCAGAAGTCACATTCGTTTTCATTGGTATGATGGATTGAGTAGCCCTAACCATTGTCTTATGTTTACCCAGAGGAGTCTTAAAGTTCCAGTTAGTCAATCAGAAAACTTGGACTGCCGAATGGAGCAGCTTTCATATATTCAAATCAATGTCACCACTCAGGGCATATGCAAAGTACGATGAAATATGATGATGAAAGTGCTCAGGATAAGAGCAATCGATGGACTTTAGTTGTTTTTGATAATCAAGAAAGTGAAGTCGTTTTAAAAGTGATACGGTTAGGTGTTCCATCGTAACGCTTTCTAAATGGAGCCAGTTCTATGATCCACGTAATGTGATAGTTGATGGTTTGATGTACATGCTCTCCTGTTGGTTAATTACTATGAAAGAAATTTAAATTTATGAATCATGTACGTATGAACGAAAATTATTCACAGGCCACTAGCTACCGTTGCTTTTATAGTAGCTTAAGGGTCACCAAAGTTCTGTTTTCAGTCCTCGTGTTTAGAACCACTGGGATACCTCACGTATGAGCTTCGTTAGAAACAGCTCCGGACTGCGGTCCTCGAGGCAAAGATGCAAGACACCTCTCATTCATATAAGCATCTAACTTTAGCTTGAACCGCTTTTGCCTCTCCTCTTCTACCACGTCAGGTGACAGCAAGTTCTACAAGTCAGTCGCCCTTCTGGATAGAATCTGAACCAAAGGTAGTCCGGTTAACTACATCCTAATGACTGTCGAAGAATGCTCCCCTGTGCGTTATCGATCCCTGAAGGGGAATTCGGATTGCAGTTTAGGCTCCACCTCGTCCCGGATTATTCACCAGATGCAGATCAGGTCTCCCTGGACATTTAGGTACTCTTCTGGACACGAACCGGTTACCTGCAAAGGTTTTCATGGCTGCCCCAGTAGCACTTCGGTTTCGATATACGGTCGGCAATTTTCCGGTGACATTCCGGAGGTGCTCCCGGTACCGGTACGGTTGACGGTGGGCACGCGAGAATCGACGCGCTCCTCATTCTTTCTCCCCGTGACATCACGAACTACCGATTCGCATTACCAAATCAACAACATCTTGTTCGCCTCATCTAACGGTGCTTACAATCATCGACTAATCAATTACAGTCTCCGAGCGTACAGTTTTCTCTCTTCGGTGGTACATGTACGCGATACGGGTATAACCCGGGGAAAATTGGCATAAAAATAATCACAACTGCTTTTCAATGCCATCTGTTTGGTATTTTCATAAATGATAACTGTTTCTTTACCCACCGATTAACGGTATGTTACCAGAAAGCTGCTCTGGGAAATGTGTCACCCAAGCAGCACTAATGTCTCCCTAAGCGTCGCCCGCGAGTCCTGAAAGCCCAGCATCGAGTGCCCCCAATGAAACAAAGAGGTACAGTCACCAATGGAATCAAAATTCTATTTCTATTCAAAGCGAAAAATGCGAGTTTACATTACTCAGTACGAGATAATTCCACATTTTTGAGCTAAGGCAAGCAAAGGGTCGCCGTTTATTGAAAAAATGATTGACAGTCGGTGTTAATTACGAATCGTAATTAGAGTTTGTCCTTTTGTCTTCTGTTTAGTTACTTATTAGTAGTGAGTACATGCATAGTGAACCCCGGACATTCGTAATGTATTTTCCCTGTTTCTAAGGTATCACTTCAGTTTATACTTGAGTTTCATGGTACTTATTACATGAACAGTTCACGTATTTGCTCATAACCTTGTTTTCCCGGAGGTCTACACTTTTACTGTTATATAATCTTTCTGAGTGTTTCATTTGTACTGCCGAGCGGAGGCTCGAACTCCCAGTCTTATCGTTTCTGTCAGTGCACTCCACTATTGGCCGTCATACGTCAACGGCATTAACAGATCTAGTGCCGGATTCGCCTATTCATGTTGACACGTGCCTTTGTTTACTCCACAGACTTAGCTCATTTGTACTTATTTGTTAATGACACTTTTTACCATTGCAACCACAGTCCAATTCACGCGTTTGTAATCGATTTATTGATCTTTGACGATAAACGCTCTTGATTTATTGACTGTACCGCAACCGAACTGCGCTACAGTTTCGTTCGGCTGCCTGCTAAGTGGACCGTTTTTATTTTCTGCGCTGTCCCGATTTTCGGAAGCTTACTGCCCATTGTTCTTGGTTTCTCACCTGGCTGTAAATCCTTTATTTGCTGTATATCTATGTTTATTGTATTATTTAGAACCACGAATCATCGATAAACACGGTTATTCGATTGGAATTTGTTCTGCTGCCCGTAATCGTGTTCTGCCCATATCGTGCGTGTAGCTAGAGAAACTAAGTTACTGCTAGATTCACAGCCCTAGACATCGGGATAGTCGCAACATTTGGCCAGTTAACCAAATCACTGCTTTGATTTACTGCCCGAATCGGAATTGAAGGAAATTCTGTCAAATGCAGCCCCGCCACGATTCCGACAGTGAACGTCAGTTATCACAAGGCCCGTCCCCGGACTCAAAGCTGAATCAAGAACTTAAATTGGCAAAATTAAAGATAAAACGGTTGGAGCTTGAGCCGGAAACTGCAAGGCGTATCAGTGATGCCAAAATGAAGCTCGCGGAGAAGATTAGTGATCTACAAGCTGAAGAACGGTCATTATTGTCGGTCGAGACCTCTCGACCACCTACCCCACAGCCATTTGAGAAGCTCGAACGAGTGAAAAACTATGTACAGTCTCTCCCAACTTCAAATGCTCAACCTGTCGACCCGATATCCTTCAAGAAACCTGGAATTCATGTTTTGACTCGGGAACAACCAGCGGCAAGCAACGTCTTTGAAACCGCTCAGCTGCTTCAAGCTTGCATGAGCCTTCCAGCCCGAAAATTGGTCAAGTTCGATGGAAACCCAATGAATTACTTCAGGTTTATGCGGAGCTTTCAAACTACAGTGGCCAGATACACCTCCGACCCCGCTTGTCTATTGGATTACCTAATTTCGGCTTGTGAAGGCGAAGCTGCTGAATCAATCCGAAGATGCGCAATCCTTGAACCTAAGGAAGGCTACGAAGAAGCATTACGAATTCTCGAACGGCGTTTCGGTGAGCCACATGTAATCGCAAGACAGTGCATAAGCGAACTGACAGACGGCCCAACCGTGAAGCCTTCAGACTCTAAAGCTCTAATTAAGTTAGCTGACGAAATGAAGTTGTGTTCTGCCACGTTGGAAAGGCTGAATTATCAGTCAGACTTAAATGCCTGTCACACTCCTACAGCAGTTGTGCAACGGCTTCCCCATCACATCCAGTCCAAATGGTTCGAAAAGGCATCTCATATCTTAAGGACCAAACGTGAGCCCACATTCTGTGAGCTGATGGACTTTGTTTCGGACCAAGCTGATGCCGCCGTAACCGGCCTCGTTTATATCACACATCAAGATAATCGTGTCCACGCCCTGTCAGAATCCCAACGGCCTACGACTAGTCAAGGCTCACGAGATCGAGTGGCCACAGTAATGTCAACAGAGACTGATGTAGCTGCAGCAAGTCTGAAAGCTTCGCTAAATCCAATTTGTTCTATTTATAAGGGACCACATTACGTGGACCAATGCAGTACATTTCAGGGTTTGAGTGTTGCCGATAGAAACGAAGAAATAAAGAGATTGAAGTTATGTTTTCTGTGCTTGAAACCAAACCATGTCGTTAAGAATTGCCGATCACGCAGAACCTGTGGTCTGAGCGACTGCAAAGGTCAACTTCATCCAATGTTACACAGACAAGGAACCCCAGAGGGTAACAGCCGGAGTATTCAAGTAACTGAACGTGCTGTATCGGTTGGTCATATCTCAGCAAACGTCAGTAATGCCATTCAGGAAGTGTCTTTCGCCATATTACCAGTCCGGCTCCGAGGTCCATTAGGAGAAGTTACCGTCAATGGTTTCCTTGACAACGGTTCAGACTCGACGTTCATTGACGCCTCGCTCATGAAGAAACTGGGTTTAAAGGGAAAACGAGAGCGCCTTACTGTCAAGACTGTTACTGGGGGTTGTGTGACGGAAGGTGTCACAGTATTCCTAACGATAACCTCACTGGATGGACAAGAGGCTATCCAGATCCACCGAGCCTGGGCAGTCGAAACCCTTCCGAAACTACAGCCGTTTATTCAACCGCAAGAATTGAGCAGGTGGGAGCATTTGAAAGAAGTACCGTTGTCAGTTATAAAGGCCTCCGATATCTGTATACTAATTGGGGCCAATATTCCGAAGGCTCACTGGGTCTTGGAACAACGAACTGGTGGTCCCGACGACCCGTACGCCGTAAGAGGACCGCTCGGATGGGTCATACTGGGGCCAACTTCACAACAACGACAGAACAAACCGAAAGCCCACGTGCACCACGTCACAACCACCGAATTGGGTAAAAGTCTGGAACGTATGTTCAATTTCGAATTCGTAGAAGCGGCCTGTGTCAAACGTAGCATGTCAGAGGATGACAAGTTGGCTCTACGTCACATGACAAATTATTTGCGTAAGATAGATGGCCATTACGAGATTGCCCTGCCATGGAAACCCGGCAGTCCATGCCTACCGGATAATAAATTTTTGGCTCTCAAAAGATTGCTGTTCCTCAGGAAACGCTTTGAAAACGATCAGTTATTGAAGGAAAAGTACTGCGTAACGATTAACGAATATATATCAAAGGGTTACGCTGAGATGGTACCCGAGACTGAGCAAAACTTAACTGGCCCCCACGTATGGTATCTTCCGCACCACGGCGTATATAAACACGGAGACCGAACCAAAATTAGGGTGGTATTCGACTGCGCTGCGGAGGTTAATCAAACATCACTGAACAAACAACTACTGACGGGACCAGAACTTGTCAATAGTTTGTGCGGGGTGCTGTTGAGGTTCCGTGAGTACAGGTACACTTTGGTAGCCGATATTGAAGCTGTTTCACCAGGTGAAGGTCCCATCAAGCGACCGCGATTGTCTGAGGTTCCTCTGGTGGCCTGACGGTAACGTGACCAACAAACCAAAAGCATATCGTATAACGTCTCATCCATTTGGGGCCACCTCGTCGCCGTCATGCTGCAGCTTAGCCTTGCAGAACACTATCGGCTGCAATATGGCAATTTACGGTGCTACTTTGATCAATCAAGCCAAGAAAAGCTTCTACGTAGATGATTGTTTGATGAGTTTACCTAAAATGGAGGACGTTGGAAGAATGGGAAGAACGTTGCGGCACGCTCTACTGCAAGGCGGTTTCAACTTGACTAAATTCTTCAGTAATGTGCCACATGCTTTGGGAGAACTGCCGAAAGCAGAAACCAAACCCATTTTCCTTGATCGACAGCCAGCTGAAGTAAAGCGAACTCTGGGAGTGCAATGGGAGCCAAATCACGATAGCTTTTTTGTTGACGTTACACCTTGGGAGGGAAAATATACCCGGAGAGGTTTACTTATCTATATCGCTTCAATTTACGACCCCATGGGGCTTGTATCTCCAAGTCTGTTGCCTTCTAAATTGCTTTTCCAGGATCTATGTCGAAGACAAGCCAAATGGGACGAGGAAATGACCCAGGAAGAAATCGACCGATGGATTGTGTGTCTCAGTGAAATTCAAGCAGTATCTAATCTACGAATCGACCGTTGTATACGACCGAGGAATGAAAAAACGGATCCAAGACTGGAACTACATGCATTTAGTGACGCTTCAGAACTGGGTTATGGAGCAGCACTCTATTTACGATCTGTTACCGAAGATGGAATGATAAATTGTTCTCTAATATTGGCGAAGTCTCGTGTAGCCCCCTTAAAATCCGTGACCATCCCGCGGTTGGAACTTGCGGCTGCTGTTGTCTCAGTAAGATTAGTCGCCTTTGCCAAAGAAGAACTTTCCGTACCTATCTGCTCGACTACGTTCTGGACAGACTCGCTAATTGTTTTGCAGTCGATACGAAATACCAAGTCTCGTTTCGAAACCTTTGTGGCCAACCGTCTGGCGGTGATCCGTGAACTTTCGGAACCTGAACAGTGGGTCCACGTGAACAGCAAAGACAATCCAGCTGATTTGGCTTCGAGAGGTACCAGCCCGAGAAGGCCGCTAGATGCACTTTGGTTTAATGGCCCACGATTTCTCTTGCAGAATGTGTCTTCGTGGTCTGCACAGCCTAGTCCCACCGTATGCCCTCATATTGAATTAGTCAAAACGGTTCGCGTGAACGCAGTGCAAACATCGGATACAGTCGGCTGGATACAAAGATTCCGCAATGCCAAATCTTGGTTAGGCTTGCTGCGACAGACTGCTTGGTTGAAGCGGTTTTGTTTTTGGATTCGACAACGACATGAAACGGGTGTTAGTCAGCTGAACATCGCCAAGCAGTTGAAACCATCAGAGTTACAGTCATCAGAATTAGCCTTACTTCGTTTGGTGCAAAAGGATTGCTTTAGTAAGGAGCTAAGAACAATCTCCGAAGGATCAGAGGTCCCGAGCATGTCCCGGCCAGTCTCAGGACGATTGCAGAAACTCCATCCGTTTAAACACTGTGGTTTACTACGAGTGGGAGGTCGCCTACGATGGGCACCTCTACCTTTCGAGTCAAAACATCCTATAATTCTACCGTAGGATCACTTCATCATCAAACTTTTAGTGCAACATTATCACGAAGTGAATGGCCACGCTGGTGCAGCACATGTGTTGTCACTATTAAGGGAACGTTATTGGATTACACACGGCTACTCTACAGTTAAAAATATACTACGAAAATGTTTTCATTGTAAACGTTGGCATTCCCAGGCACAAAGTCAAGTAATGGCACCACTTCCTGAGGACAGAATGTTATTCGGCGAGAATCCGTTTACTGCTGTCGGAGTAGACTACTTCGGTCCCTTCTTGGTGAAGCACGGTAGAGCCACTGAGAAACGTTACGGGTGTATATTTACTTGCCTGTCCATGAGAGCCGTACACCTAGAGGTCGCCTACACCCTAGACACTGATTCCTTTCTTTCTGCGTTTTCTCGGTTTGTGGCAAGACGAGGATGTCCCAGTGTTGTCTACAGTGACAATGGAACGAATTTCCGAGGCGCTGAAGCAGACTTGAGGCGATGCCTGAAGGCTTGGAACCAAGACAAGATTCTAAAGACACTTGGGAATAGAGACTGTGAATGGCGCTTCTCTCCACCGAAGGCAAGTCATCGCGGAGGTGTATGGGAACGTATCATACGATCTGTCCGCCGAATTCTGCTTTCACTTCTAGCTGATCAGTTGGTCGTAGATGAGGCGTTAGTAACGATGTTCTGCGAGGTAGAAAGAATACTTAATGATCGCCCTCTAACCAGAATATCGAATGATCCCGATGATTTCAACGCGATAACACCCAATCACCTTCTTCTCCTACGAGGTATACCAGCGACATTTCCTTCCGAGCTACCAAACAACCGGTTGAACCGAAGATGGCGACAGGCGCAAAAGCTGGCAGATGCCTTCTGGGCTCGCTGGTTGAAGGAATACTTGCCAACACTACAGACAAGATCAAAGTGGAATAAGCCTAGCCGAAAGCTGAACGTAGGCGACTTGGTTCTCCTAGCTGACACGCACGCACGGAGAGGGGCGTGGCCCAAAGGGATAATTGAGGAAACGGTTATGGGAAGCGATGGACGAGTCAGAGAAGTTGCAGTACGCACAGCCAACGGTGTTCACAGGAGAGACATACGACAGCTGTGTCTTCTAGAGTCGGACTTATGCTCATGAGTGTGGTTCGTGACATTCCCCCACCCCGGGGGCAGTGTTAATTACGAATCGTAATTAGAGTTTGTCCTTTTGTCTTCTGTTTGGTTACTTATTAGTAGTGAGTACATGCATAGTGAACCCCGGACATTCGTAATGTATTTTCCCTGTTTCTAAGGTATCACTTCAGTTTATACTTGAGTTTCATGGTACTTATTACATGAACAGTTCACGTATTTGTTCATAACCTTGTTTTCCCGGAGGTCTACACTTTTACTGTTATATAATCTTTCTGAGTGTTTCATTTGTACTGCCGAGCGGAGGCTCGAACTCCCAGTCTTATCGTTTCTGTCAGTGCACTCCACTATTGGCCGTCATACGTCAACGGCATTAACAGATCTAGTGCCGGATTCGCCTATTCATGTTGACACGTGCCTTTGTTTACTCCACAGACTTAGCTCATTTGTACTTATTTGTTAATGACACTTTTTACCATTGCAACCACAGTCCAATTCACGCGTTTGTAATCGATTTATTGATCTTTGACGATAAACGCTCTTGATTTATTGACTGTACCGCAACCGAACTGCGCTACAGTTTCGTTCGGCTGCCTGCTAAGTGGACCGTTTTTATTTTCTGCGCTGTCCCGATTTTCGGAAGCTTACTGCCCATTGTTCTTGGTTTCTCACCTGGCTGTAAATCCTTTATTTGCTGTATATCTATGTTTATTGTATTATTTAGAACCACGAATCATCGATAAACACGGTTATTCGATTGGAATTTGTTCTGCCCATATCGTGCGTGTAGCTAGAGAAACTAAGTTACTGCTAGATTCACAGCCCTAGACATCGGGATAGTCGCAACAGTCGGTAAATAGAAATTAGTTCTATTATACGACGGTGCAACTAGGTTATGGCTGTAAGGCCGACAAACCTTGGCTTTTTGTTTCCTTATTAAACGCTTTCGACAGTCCGTTTTACCATCTGACCGTTACCTTAAAGCTCGGGGCTATTAAAACACGTTAACCAGGACGGTATTCCCCACGACCCGTAAGCACGAGAAGGCGATTGGGTGAGAATGTGGTTAGGGTGTGTTAGCGAACGAAGTGGACCAGAGCAATGGTCAGATTGTAACCGCGCTTGGCAGTCAGTGTTCAGTTAAACGATAATCTGTTGAATGAACGAAGTTGAATCCTGATAAAACATGGCCTAGGCGAATGCCACAGAACAAACCGGCTTTCACCAAACAAGAGTTTGACTCCCCATTTTCGAAAGGTATTGTTCGTCTACGGGCGTCACATGGTTCCTGAAAAAAGCAGCATAAGCTGGAAACTATCACGCACTAAGCTCGATTACTCGCTTTGATAGTTATCCAGTATCCCGCATACGAGAAGTCACTGCATGACTGCTGTCGACCTTAGAAAATACGTGTTATTCCCTTGCAATAAAAGAAATCTATACACCCCGGCAGACTGTCCTTCTAATACTCTTATGAACTTTTCTGTTTTCTTCCAAAAAGACTTTTACCGAACTTTCAAAAAAGTTAAATACCTCTTGAAGGGGTTAAAAAATGGACTACACGGAGGAAGAAAACGGAAGGAATGTCTGATGGCGAAATGAACTTTAGATGCCCGTCGACGTGTAAGAGCATTGTCAAAAGAAAAAAGCACTGCCCCACTATTAGGCTGTTCAGTGCTCACCTTAGAGGAGCATGCCCCCAAAAACCTATTGAAAACCTGTCTGTTTATTTTTGCTTGACATTCATAATGTAGCATTCTAAGGGTCGGAATGCATGTTCGCCCCTTTCATTGACGGCAATTTTTTTTATACGTAGCTTTTCTTTAACAGATTGTCTGATCGACCGAGAGCGTCTAACGGTTTAACTGGTTTTGTCAACGTAAAGTCGTACCATAGAACTTCCTTGCGCCTGTAACCATCCTGCATACTGGGCACGCCTAGCCTTGACATGAATACTGTTACGCTCAGTAGGTTGGGTTGTAAGTTTTTCTTGCTATTGCAATGATTATCAAGGAGTTCATAAGTAGAGGACGCTCTAATGGTCAACTAGAAACTTTCAGACTCAAATATTGATTTAATCCGAGCGAGGGTTATCGAAGGATTCTCGTCCATAATCTTGCATGGCTAAGCGATAATATCACCCAGAGATTTTCTATTCTTGGGGTCTCAATTTAGCCCACTTTTCTCATTTTGCAATGCCTCTCCACATTTCTCTGTTCATTCCCAGCTGTTGAGTTATCATCCACAAATCATGACCGTTTCTGGCACATTCTATAGCTTTCCCTTGGAGTGGATCACCCCTACCCTCAAGGGTTGAATTTCTGTATATGCTACTGACAAATACAGCAGTAGCTAGATTTTGACTTCCGGCAAAAAGTACTCCGGGTTGTTCGCTGACGATGGTGACCGATGACGAGATCTGCTAATTAAGCTTCAAAAGTGGTTCATTTTATCGTAGAGTGATCGCATATGGCTGCCGACGTACTCCTCTTACGCTGCTAGTGATATATCAACCATTATGGAAACACCCATTGGGAGCAAACTCGTCAATTTTAAAGCGCCTTGAATAGGAAATTCGAGTAATGCTCGCTCGGCAGCATGTCATCCATTGACATAGTACTTATCACTAACCTGTTCGCGGTTCAGTCGTGCATACTTACATCAGTCTCCTGAATTTGAGAGAATTCAGACGATCTCATTCCATTGTAACAACCATTTCCAGCAACCTAACTGGAATATCAAAAAGAAATTGGGGAGAAAAATACAAATAACAGCATCATGCTGGCTGTTAGGTCGTGCAAACAGAAGCGTCACTTTTCATATCTCTCTGCATATGACTACCGATTGGATGAACCCTGTGGTCGTGTTGCCAACTGTGGAAGCCGATATGCTCTAAATGACCAAATACATTGGTCCGGCACTAGCAATCGGCCATCACCACCCACAGATAAACGAACAGTGATTATGCCTAATGACGACAGCAGTTATTCCTAGTCGGTAACTGGCCCATTGTCTGGTAGCAGCAATTGGATGGATAATGTTGTGTATTTGCCTTTAGTCTGATGATAACTTCCGATCTGCCACAGGCTATAGTACACACTCGTAAAGATGTACCGAAATGTTGAGGAGAACATCGTGCTTCTTTATGTTACTGACTTGTTTTCAGATATGACAATGATATTAAAGTAAGTCTGTGAACACACCTCAGTGCGCATGCGTACTTCATCGTTGACATTTTCTGCGTGTAGGTTTTTGTCTCTGCGTTCAAATGGGTTATTTCTATCTCCTGTCACTTTCTCAGTGGATATCCTGGTTCTGCCATGTTGGTTACACGAATGACAGAGTTGCCCATTCTCACACCAATGCTAGTTTGGAACTGACAGGATTATCAAGAACCGCCCAAAACCAATGGCTAGTTGTCACACCATCATGCGGCATTCGGTGTGGTGCTTACATCGCACCACATGATTAAGTCATTTGTGTACATCAAACCCATTTGATCATCCCGTACTCCGAGTAGGAAAACACGCGTGCGGTACTCATGGTGCAAGTGTTGTTAGACCTTAGGGTGCCATCATGTCGTCGTTGGCCCGAAAATCTTGTCTGCACCACTTTCTGGAATTCAGATCCCTGCTAAAACATCTGATTAGATGTGATTCAAAGTATCCGATATTCCACTGTGTACATAAGGTGTGGGATAGCCAGTCCAAAAGATGCGGATAAATGGCTCCTGAACTACGGCGCAAGGCTCTTAAACTGAGGTGTTTGGTTCTCAAACCACGGAAAATGCTGTAGATTAGGTCGTGCCCTCCTCAATCAAGGAGCTGAAAGCGCTTTTGGAGACAGAAAATTTCTATTGTCTGGCTGAACGTCTTCTTCCATCAACAGACCTACTGCGTGGCAATCCACTTAAGTTGACGCTTACGGATACCGCACGAGCAGCGTTTTCAGAGGTTAAGGTCACACTAGCACAGACCACGTTCGTGATACACCCAGTTCCATCCGCCACTCTTAGAATAGCGGTGAATGTACCCAACTTGCCATCGTGGCGATTCTGCAGCAACTAGTTCCTGTGATGTGGCAAGCACTCGACACCTCACTGTAAGGGAATGGGCTGACACATTGCGATTAGACGGCCTGGTTTTAGTAGACAGAACGATAACTTGGGGAGAAGCCAGCACGTCTTCATCCGTTCTGCCTGAACAAAAAAGATTGGAGCGAACGGAGCGGATCAATCAAATGCTAACCGCCGTCTGAACCGAACCAACCAGCCTATCCACTCAAAAGAGCTGGTTATGAATACCAGGTTGGCCGATTAGTTTTCGAGCCAGGATCTGGCTGTGACCACTATGCATCATATGCAGACCGTCATCTTTGTATTGCTAAATCGAGATGGTTTAAAGGCAGAAGAGCCTTCTCACTCGAATCAGTGGGCAGCTATAGAACACTCAGTCTCACGAAAACGAAATATAATGCTTCTGGTAGAGCTGCCGGCCGCACGTAATGTCATCAGGCGCTTCCGCCACGCGGTCGAGTCGTTAGTTCATCCTTTTCACAGACCACCACTGCACACTAAATCTAATCGCCACTCTCCACGAGAAGTCAGACATTTGGACTATATTTCTCAGTTTAAGACTGACCTACGACACGTTAAAGGTGAGTCGAGATTAGTTGCAAATGATTTGTCACTTATTGCGCTTAATGCTGTCAATTCTCCCGTTTTACACATTTCCGTCATGGCTGCAACACAGGCACAGGACGCGTCTTGCACGTAAGCCGTTCAGTCTTGTTGGCTCCGATGTCCACCCGCATCAATAGTCACAAATGCTGGTACTACACCCTGCGACATCTCGACCGGCCGAATGTAGTTACCGTATTGTTCAAAATAAAATCAGATACTCGAACTGGCACTGAATTATATTCGTTCGTTAGCATAAAATGTGACATTTACATAGGCATGAAGTTTGTTCAAGGAAACATTTACACACAGTCGTTGATCCACGACCAATGTGATTGGTAGACACGAACTCGTCCAACAATGTCACATGATGTTGAGGTGGATCAGGTGCGTGAGAGATACGCACTGTCGTGATCAATACCCAGGATTGCACAAGGATGACTCATGCGCGCACAATTTAGTCGTGTATGGAAATGCGTGGACGATGGTTAGAGTGTACGCTCAACGAATGAACAGTGATTGGCTCACTTTGGATTTCTTGTGTTGCTTGTGAGTACGACACAAAATCGCCACAACTACCTCGACCAGTCGTACCCTCTTCATATCAGAACCTCGCGTTCGGTACCCGACATGGACTTTCACGTACCGGAATCGCCGTCAGTCTCCAACTAGTCGCTGCACGATACTTCTGACCATCCATGAATGAAGACGCTTGTATGTGGGCAAAGCAATGCTTACAATTTCAACGATCTGAAGTGCATAGGCATATAGCTCTGCCTATCGATACTTTTTCTACAACTGCTGCTCGCTTTAATCATATCCACAAAGACGTTTTGGGTCCATTGACTCCGTCACACAGGTATACCTATTTATTAACGCGCACTGATAGGTAGATGGCCCGTATCTATTACCATTTATTTCGCCGCGGCAGAATTGGTGGCTCAGTATTTGATGGAACAGTGGATAGCTGTATAGTTGTGTGGTGAATCAGCAAGCATTTCACGGGACACGGCCCAGTACAGTCTCATGGCTACATATGCTGGGAAGCGTCAGCCAGTCAGAATAACCGTGGTTCACATGTGATTTACCAACTATTCCCTTTGATACAACATTTACACAAATCAATTATGCAGTAAAATAAACGTACAGTACGCCAGCCTTGGTCTTCTTGCTATTTCGATTCGCGATTCCGATACTTTCTCAAATCAAGCGTTGAGAATCATACGATTACCGTCACGTCATAGAGCTGTCCATACCGAACAGCTGAACCTGCATGTCGGTGCGCCTGAAATTGAGCAGTTCGAGCTTTGGTTCAGCATACACAAGGACGTGGTGCAGAACGAGACCACGTTCTTCTTGACGGCTGGAGGCCCTTCGTTGTATGCACTGATGAAAAACCTTGCCTATCGGAGAGCACTTGCTCTAGCTCCGTTTGAATATTTTCAGGATGTGCTCCTAGGTCACGTTGTTCCGGTTAATTTTCAAATGACAGAGAGTCCGATTTTATTCACTGGTCCGTAGACCCAGTATGAAGTTTAGTAAATTCATTCTTATGCTACAGACGCAGAACGTGATTTTGGGGATCAGTCGGAGACCAACTACATGACCGATTAACTGCTGGTGTGAATCATCTTGAGCTGTAGAATCTAGATCTGACGTTCTCTAAGGCCCGGTCAATGTGTGAGCAATCCGATGACATCTCCGAAGCGACGGCCGAACATTCCATGGTGCATTGCCAACACGTTTGTTCCTGTACAGCAAGCTGTACATGTCAAAAACCTCGGTGGGAGCTAACAACCACGGCTGTTGCTGAACGGAAATCAGCGTTGTAGCGACATTCAGCTTTGCTTATTTGTTTACAGCACTATTTTTTATCTGAACTCTAGCTGCCAAGCTCGGCGGCCATTTGACCGTTGCACGCGAACGCACGCTAATCACTTCCTCTCTATTCACCATGTTCTCCATCTCATGGGTCGTGGAAGGCAATGCTCTGCTCATCGTTTTGGCACTATGCAAAGCATCATAGTGACGGACGGATCATCCACACATGACACAAAAGATTAACGAACGCGTGGAATGAGGAAACAGCAAGGTAAGATTTAACCGACCTTACAGTGCCGCTGAGTCATTGTTTTTAAAGTGGCAAAGTTCATCTTTGTTCCACTTGTCGCTTCCGCAACGCATATGCTATTCTTGTGAGAAGACTGGCCATATACTCCAGGTGTAGCGTCAATCTCGATACTGTGTGAAGAATGCAATCCCTGGTGATTCGAAGGACGATGCGACTCCTGTGCAGTTTCTCAACCCGCTACGGACTCGACTAACAACATGCACTCCTTTTCTGAATCTGGACAAACACAAGAGCGCAAACGTTCGCTGCAATGATCCCTTCGTCCGTTGTCACAAGCACTGCCCGCCGTTGACGATTTATTAACCCTTTCTTATTTTCATCCTGACTTGTCGGTTTCACAGATGAAGCGACTGTAAAATCCCGATTGTTTTGAATGATGTTCCAAACGAAACCGATTCACACACATTCCACGAACAGACACCGATATCCTCTATTATATATTTACATTTTCACTCGAATCTGTGCGTGTAAACCCCCGCCCAAAAGAAAGGTTCATTTTATTCTTCGAATAAAAGCCAACGTCGTGCGGAAAAACACGTCACTCGCTTTGAACGTTTACGGGGAACTATTCACATAAGACGCACTAAAATAAGAGGAAGAATTGCGGGGCTTATATTTGCTTGCACTTGCATGAGAAACGGACGATAAATAGTTTTTCTGACAAGGAAATAATATTAAGTAAAATATACAAGCAGCGGGTGAGGCGAATGGGGAATGAGTTTTGAAAGGGTAAAAACGAGGGCAACTTGGATGGATGTATCCTCATTATCGAACTCGGCGCTCTGTGATATTGGATTGACATAAGTCTATGGGCATATTGCATTTTAATTGAACACTAATCATCACAAACGAGATGCCATCTACGTGCAAGACATCTCGACTAACCACCGTATAGTTCGTCGTTGACAAACCCCCATGAGCCGTGGATATGAGACGTCTCTGAAATGAGATGGATGGAACTTTCGGACATTCGTTCTAGTCAAACGGAGATAATGTTACACGTTAAACATTAGGCTTGCATCAAGCGGTTAAAGCAGAAAGAAAAAGACGACTTATACATAAACTCGAACGGTTGTGCCGTTTTCCTCTTTTTGGTTTTGAAGACAGAATGAAACTATTCGGACCTTCAGTGAGATAAATAGCTCATATCCTGCGCGAAATCTGTACTCGTAAAAAACAATAAAGAAAAAGTGTGTCGGATGCTGTTGCTTAATTATAATACAGGAGATGTGATACATTCAATTTACCGTAATGATCTTTGAACGTTTTATTTCATAAGCTTATTTTTCCTGAGTTAATGGGAGAAAATCACTGTATTATGGAACCATTGTGATGACCACGATCATGTTGAGAAAATGACCATTATCTGGAGACAATTCTCCATTTATTTTCTCTGCGCTCTTTTCTGAGGCTTAGTTCTGATTACACCGTTTTTTTCGGTTGCGTATGTTCTATTGAACTGGCCGCCCCCAAGGTTTCCGTCAATCTCGCTTTCCGTGTCTCGCCGACTGTGTGGGGACTCGGTTTGCTTCCCGCTTCGCCATAGCGTTCGTTTGCCTTCGTGCATTCCTTGTATCGGTGCTGTTTCGTTACCATCCTTCAGCATCTGTCCAGCGACTCGAGTCTTCTCTATTTATTCGACAGAGGAGATTTCCTTGGTAACAGCTGTGAGACACCATGGAAGACGCGTTTATAAACCGCACTCGAGCGTCTTCTGTAGGTCACTCAACAACAGGACACACTGACGACTGGGGTAAAATGTGAGCATGGTTATCAAGTGGAAATATTTTAGTTTTTTAATTGACCGAGATCATCCCAGTCGCTATTTAGGGTGATTTGTAAAGACTCCGAGTGTTAGATGTAAATGGTTAATCAAGCAGCACCAGCTCAATTCAACACGTGAATATCCATGGCAGTACCGTACCGGTGCTCAGGGCCTTCAAATTTGGTCGTGATTTTCACTGGAATATTACTTTGCACCGTTTTTTGTGGATTTGCTCGTCAGATTTTAGTTGACATCATTCAGAATAACACTAAATGTTTTCTTTCAGACTCCTTTTTTAAAGATGTTGTGTTATCGTACAAAACGCTGTTATCAAGGATTTCAGAAGCAAAGTACGAAATAAATTCAATCGGACCACGAAAATGCAGAATGAGACAAGGAATAAGCACCGTACAGGTTGGCAAGTGGGTCTTGGACGATGTCCTGCTGGAAAAACTCAGATTCCTGTGATATTATCAAGCAATGTACGTTCGATGTTGGGACAAGTAGGTAATCTCACAGCAATTGCAACGAAGAAATAGTGCAAAACCGCTGAGCTTACGGTGCTACAAGGGTCTCGGCTGACCACAGATACAGGGGATGAAATTACACACATAAATGTCTTTCGCGCGTTACGAATCAATCGTTCCACGAGACTTTAAAACTGCGGTGGTGAAGTTATCACCTACGTGAAAACCAGATGGGGTAAGACAATCAATTTCGCTTACGAATACCCGACCGAAAAGGTAAATTGTCACGTTATCAAATGCATGCCATGTTCTCTGAGCAGGTTTCGATCAACACTCACTGGCAACATTTACTAATTTCAAATATAAAGGCAAATAAGCTCACAGTATTTTCTGATCTCCTATCAACTTCAGTTATCTTGGACTTGGATGATCCTCCGTGTATATTCGGTGATGACTTCAACAGATTTGTCACAGCTTTTTTCATGATACTCGGTTTGACAAATTTAGTACATTTCCCTATCTGTAACGACGCTTGACCAGATTTTGTTTTCACAAACAAAGTGGAGTTATTTGTGGTCCGACCGCATGCACCACTGAGCAGTTCTGATCACTGCATTCCGCTAGTTGGCCCAACAACCAATAGTAAGAGCCGATACAAGTTATTAAGACGAACATGCAGAACTGTCATACAGAGAAATTGCTCTTCTGAAAACCTAGCACATGTACGAACAGCTGGGATCTCTAACGATCTTACAGTGCCTTATAACCAAAAATCCCTCAACGATTTGTGAGAATACAACTGCCTAAAATGATCTGCGTCTTCAAAACTGCTGTCCCTTTGAAATCACCTGTGCAGACCGGTTGATTTTCTTGTTTACTTTAATCATTTCGCACAGAAAAAGAACAAGCCTACGAAAAGTAGTAGAAGTAAAGCGGACAACGAAGCTGATAAAATCGGAAATCCAACTCCCAAAAGGGTTATATGCAGATACCATTGTGGGAAACTCCAGTTGTCGGGACACGCGGCGCGCTATAAAAAGCTTTTGCTGTAATAAATCCAGGATCGGGATTAGTTACGTTGTTGTCAAAAAAACCTCAAGGATTTCGGTTAGTTGCCCAAGAATGTCTGTTTATCTGATCATAACAACACTACCGAGCCTCCTCAAATCGAGCCCACGGCTGTTTGGAAGCGGCTAAATACAGTGAAAACCAATGAAGCCGCAGGCCCCGATGGTTTAGCCCATGTTATCCCCGAAAGTGTTCACCGATGCCCTATCGGGTCCCTCGGCGGACATTATAATTGCTGTCTGAAAAGCAGTACCTGAAAAAATAACGCGTCCCAAAGGAGTTCGATACATACCACTCCATTGCATATACATCTGTGATGCACAAGACACTAAGGAAAATTTTGCTGCCATATGTAACTGAGTGTTGCGGACGATATCTATCAATTTGCATATAGATCGTCCCGATCCATCCTTGATGCCATAGCCCACTTAGTAAACTCTATTGCGGCCGCTTTAGAAAAGAAATGTAAAGTGGTTAGGACGCTTTTCCTCGACTATAAAGAATGCTTTCGGCAGTCTTGACAGATCAGTGTTGCTCAATCTATTATCCGAATCAGAAGTTAATCAGTCTACACAGACCGATTCGTGACTATTTCACTGGTCAGACTCAGTTTATGTCCCTCAGTGAAATGACATCCTCTCCACTGCTTGTCATTGTTGGTGTCTTACAGGGGCTATTTCTTCACCCCACTTTCTTTTCTCGTACGTGAAATAACTTTCCATCCCACTTCATGTAAATATGCAGACGACGTTGGTTTGGATGGGAGTATTCTAGACCAGAGGTCACTCCCATACTAAATGAAACTCTTCTTACTTCCTTTCTTATATTTATTATACAACAATGTAAAACAATTCCCGAAGAGGCTGTTAAACGGGGAAGTGACCGGCGCAGGCTGGAATCGATCCCAGGTCGCCGTTATCCAAAGTCCGCGATGATAACCGCCTGACCACTGCCGGTCGAGCAGACGAGACAACATAACAAAGTGGTCTTCATCCCGCTCTCTGAACTTGAATGCATTTAAATGTCACGATGTATCTTTGTATTTATAATCCGAAAGATCAGATCAAAACAGCATTGACGGACTCCTCTCCTTTCCGCACACAACAAAAATATTCCCTCATCAGTTTTTCGTGGTCTACGCATGCCAACGAGGTACCTTGCTAGGTTAGAAAACTGTCCTCTTTCTCTCTCAGACTACGTATGCTGTCCGCATGCCATAAATATATTTCAAAATCTGAAACCACTTGCATTATTCCGCACTGGCTTTACTGTTCCCCAATAATCTTCCCTAGTTTACTGAAAAAAGACTTTCTTTTGATCCATAAAACACATCTCCAGATGTAGTGACGTTTTTAAAACTTGTGCTTGTAATGGTTTTACTTTCAAAATTCTCTCTGATTCTCATCATCTCTCACACCGGGAACTTACAAAGGCTGTTTCTACATCCACCACACACTGAAAGTTTAAACTCCTGCTTACCCGCACCTCTATAAACCGTAATTCCGTTTTGCCATATCTCACTCGTCTGCTTGCTGGTAGCAAGACAGTTTTCTCAGAATTGCGAAAAAGTATAAATGTTGAACATTAGCCTGTTTTTTTATTCTCCTTTGTTAAATTATGCATGCATTACATTATTTTTCTCCACAGAAATAGTGTAAAAAGCTGAAAATCCATCCTTTTGGGCTCACAAAGCAACTACTGATTTGAGTTGGCTTGTACAATTAACTGCCTCATCTATACTAGTAACCATCATCTTCTGTGTACATCCAACGAGTAAGTGGCGGGGCTGCAGCGTGGCGTGCAGGATCGTTCACGATACGATGTTAACCGTTGGATTGTTCCAGCAAGCTGTTAAACACTTGCATCACATCAACAATACATCATATAACTGTTAGACTTGGAGGCTCAAAGTGATCTAAAAGCAGTGCTTGTGACAAATGTATCCAAATTTAAAGGACTAGCCACAAAGGAAAGAAATTGCCAATGAAGTGCGGATGGTAAATGTCTTCTGGACGGCAAAAGGAACAGGCTCACTTACCACTCGAGGGTCGTAATACGTGGACGAATCACGTACGTGCAACTTGGTGTTGTGTATCGAGCGAAATGAGTTGATTCCCAATGGCAAGGTCTTAGGACTTGAGATCTGAATAGGGGAGTTTGAATATGGGCTGGTTAAAAACATTGAGCAGTACGATGGGATTACAACAGAAAAAGAAATTATAAGTCGTGAAGACCTTAAATCTATTACCTGCACAGCAAAGTCTGACCAAAAAGTCCGGGGACGCTTCAATCCAGTAAAATTCCAGCTATTATAACTGAATAAATTGCCAGTGACCAAAATCCAGGTAACCACCATGAATTTAGGGAAAATTCAATGGAGTGTACTCATGACCACGTGATCAATGACCATAATTTCGAGTGCCACGGATGTCTCACAAATGGACAAACAAGCGTGCTGAGATGCCTGTGAGAGAACGTGTTAGCTCAGCGTTAGTGGACAGCCGAGTCACGTTGGCAGTCAGCACTGGTGCGGTACCCAGCCCAAGGCTTGAGGCAACGGAACCTCGGGTGACAGGACAGCCTATCGGTGGAGTGGACCCACAGATGAGGGATGAATCTTGTCAGCGTTGTTTAAGCCTTAAAGCGTGGTCACCCACGCCAATCAAACCAATGCGTTGTGTGCAACGGGTGGGTACATGGACTGACAACCTACACATTCTTTGTTTTTCGCTAATAAAACGAGATGATTCGAAGGTAGAAGAATTTTCTCACTTGCGAAAGTGGGACAGAATAGAACAATGCCGATTACTGCACTAAAAAAGGAAGGCGGCAATGTGGAATGAGTATAACAATTTACATTGGGGTATGAGCAAAACGGACGCGGTTCGGAAGCCCGAAGGAAAACTCGCAGAAGAATGTGAGTCTATGCGTGTGTCTGTGCTTAGTATTGATGACCAAAGGTAGCTCGTGTGTCCACAGATTAACGGTCAGAACGGAGACACATATCTACGGAGGAAAATTTATTCAGAAGAAACGCACAGTAAGTGCAAGCACATGCACGGAAGTGAAGATGCAAACAAGTAGGCAAGAACACGAGTCTGAGTTACGTACAATCGAAAAGCATGAGCCAAATGTACAATCGAATTAGGCCACGCAACGCCGTTCGATGTGATATGGTCTGATAAGTCAGTGCAGTTCGAGATGAAGTGCGACTCACGTATGATTGTAAGTATGTGTTCATGCGTGTGAGGGATTTGGACCAAATTTCCGCAGTGTGCGTGTGTATGCCAGAATGTATCTGAGCCCATTGCTGTTCAAACCGGACATAACAGTAACGTAGAGTGAAATCACTCGTCCTGCGGCACCATTTCATTTTCGCGATGGCATTGTCTACTACAAAGCTATCGGTACTAAACATCGATGGTCTCAGCTTCAGATCTTGTGAAGAGTTTCAGTTGCGCCGTCCGGATCGGCCGAAGCCTTCCAACCACTTGTGTTACAATGCTGTGAAGAGCCTAATAAAAACGCAACGTCGTAGCCGGAAAACGATTCGGCCGACCACGATCGGCTACGAGAGACGAACAACCAGCAGGATTTACCAATTTGTTGTCTGAGAGGCCGTGCCGATCAGTCAGGGAATCCTCCAGCAAAATTGAAATCTCTCATGGCTGTTCCCCATATTCTGCAGAAGGAGTGATACATAAACTATCATTCTCGTCCGGTCTACACTTTATTCCGTGGTGACGAACAGCGACGATCCCGGTTTTGCAACTGGTTCCTATATCGACTCATTTCACGACCAAAATAAGGCATCAATATCACTTCCTCTGATGAACCGATATATCAGGGGCTTTCAACACGGAACCAGTCGGCACAAAAAGAATACCTTCGTCCACAATAAAGGCCATTGACAAGGTGATCCGTAAGCGAATTGAACCGTGTAATCTATGACTCACGAGTAATTGACCCAGTGTCTACCAGACAACATAAATTCAACACACTATTTCCGAATTTTTCAGGAAAGACTGCAATCGTACCTGGACAGTTTACCACTAGCAACTTCGTTCAGGGTTCTTTTCTATTAGGATGGAGCGCTACCACATTGCGCGAATGTCGTCACCAATTGGCTGGACAAGACCCTCCAACTGCAGTGGACCGGGCTGGAAGACCCGGGAAGCTTGGTCGCCAAGGTCACCAGATTTACCTCCATCGATTTTTTCCTTGACAGTACATGATAAGCGGAAGACCCACCACCTCAGAGCGGAAACCTTGGAGAAGCTGAAAACCGAGATTTTTTCTGGGTGCTGAAAGATTCCGAAGCACATGCTGGAGGCCGTACAACGAAACCCGATTCAAAGGGTCCATGTGTGTATGATACAGGACGATGGTGCTTTCGAACATCTCGTGATTGGCCGGGATGGTGACGCTCGGAGATCGACAAAATGAACTTTCTTTGGTTTGAAGAACAATTGCACGTCATCTCTTTAGAGCCACCTCATACTGATACATTATTTATAGCTTACCATGTTGTACTCACTATAATAATCTACGGTGTGGTAACAAATCGTCACTTTGAATTTTTTTACGACCTGTTGAAAAAGGTTTGTCCCAGAGTCTAATGCACAGCTGAAGATTGGTAGATGGGATGTATTACTGAACACTGCATTCCTAACTTGGTCGCTCTAAGATGGGTGGTTTAAAAGAAGTAACAGAAAATAGGGTGAATATATATAGTTTCGCGCACCACTCCCAGTTCAAGGCTAAGCCCAATTCTCCATCCTAATCCAACCAGACACCTGCACTGCGTTTGCATAAGAACCTACCTGGTGCTTCAATGGAACACACTACTCCAATTGCGTTTGACCGTTTTGATAGGTAAGCTTGAGGAACAAGCGACACGAACGCGGTTCAGGTGATCCACTGTGGTGAAGAATGACCGACAGCTTAGTGTCACGTGACGTCTCAAGCCCGCACTATCCTCTTAGGGCAGAGGAATGAAAGCACAGAATCACGTCAGGTTAGACGTAACTATATCAATTTAAGTTAAGCTGTTCTGACTTCAAGTGAATCGAAAGTAACTCCGAGCAAAGCTACTGAGTCTGTCATAGTCATTGACGTGCAAATCACATATCTTGTTGATCAGTTCACAAAACGGTCTGGAGTGAATGCCACCCCGTCAAAAAGGCAAAAGCCAAAGTAAGCAAGCACTTATCCGGCTTGAGGGAGAAACTCGGAAAATTTTCGTGGTTTTCATTGACACCGAAAACGAATCAACCTGGGAGATTTTACGGCAAACCAAAGCCCCACAAACCGGATAAACCCTTTCGCTCGATTGTTGATTACACACCTTGTGGGACTTACAAGTTAGTAAAATATCTCAGTGTCCTGTTAAAACCATATCAGAAGATAATGGCAAGTCACATCAATGGCGCTTTTGAATTTGCCTGTACTTTGGAAAACTTCGAATTAAAAAGCGATGAAAGTGCTGTTAGTTTTGATGTGATTTCCTTACATACAAATGTACTTATTCAAGACAGTTTTCACTACATACATTCTCTACTGATTTCCTATGGTTCCTTAGAACGAACTCCACTAAACCCATCAGAAATCATCATCGGCATAAAATTTGTCTCACATCGACATTCAAACTCGATTTGTACGGACAAACTGATGCTACTATGGCATCTCCCGTATCCCCCGTCGTGGAGAACATTTTTCCACGCTCCACTGAGTTTAGAGCATTAATAACTTCTATTCATCACCACGTCTGTACGTACGATATGTCGATGAAACCTTTGCGGTTATCAAAATAGAACGAAAATAGTTTCCTTCACCGTTTCAACCAACAACGCGGTTCCATCAATTTAACAATCAAGATAGAAGACACCAACAGGGTAATCAATTTCCTAGACTGTCGTCTGGAAGTGAACGAACCAAGGAAATTCAACACCAGTGTTTACAGAAAACACATACATCTAGACAAGTATTTGCACTTCAATTCGGATTATCCACAGTGTGTGAAATGAACACTTATTTCCTCACCAGCTAACAGAGTTCAAAAACTCTGCGGTGATGATATCGACCGGAAGACAGAAATGATGCACCTAAACAACGTCCTACAAGACAATAGTTATCCACCACGCCTCACAAGAAGGCAAATGGATATATACGCAGGCCAATCACAAATGCCAAGAAAGAAATAGAGAAGATGGCTCCAAATGGAATTCCATATAGATCAAGCAATCAGAAAGATCCTCGGAAGCTTCAAAATTCATACATTCTTCCGCGTGGATAAGACTCTAAAACGCCACCTCACAAAGACTAAAGATCCAGTCAGCCTGAGAGGGCAAAACAAGCGCATCCACAAAATCAGTTGCAAGGAATGCCCCGCTGAGTATATCGGGCAAACCAGCAGACAACTGAAGATAAGAATATAAGAGAACACAAAGAAGAGAAGTGCAAGCCTTCAGAGCGAGACTCAGCGATTACTCTTCATGCCGTAGCAAATGGGCACAACATAGATTACGAAAACACCAAAATACTCCAACTCGGATTCAGAACGAGCACTGAGTGGAAGTATGCTAAAGCTCTGTCAATAAGCACCAACTCGGCATGTGCCAATCGCAATGACGGGGTAGAGATTTCCGAGATTGGACAGCCCTAACCGCATTGACGAATAAGCGTCCCAAAGGTCGCCATCGACGCGCATGGTGTAAAAGACAATGGGCCACTCACCCATCACACAAATGAACGTACACACACACACGCACACAAACACAACCAAACATCCGTTGACATGTGAACGTTCCCTTAGAATTATTTGATTGTAAAATTGTCTTGAGAAGGGTTACCCAAGGTAACCGAAACTTTGGCAAGTTACAGCGTCTATCAACAACTCGGTGTTTTTACTATCGTAAATTTCACTATGAAAACAACACATGGCGCATCGAAGTTTCGATACACTTTTTATATCGTCTGATCCGGGTATTTACAGGACATGCAACTGATTGCATGAATAACTCGGACTGAAAATAAAATCCTGATTTGATACCAATAATAATATTATGGAACATAAAAAGAGTAAGTTTGGTAAAACGCATTGAGAAATGAAAGAAGAGCGTTCAAACTGTATGACAAACCGTATTTAACACATTTAATCTCCTACTACTCACGTGCACATAGTAGCCAAGCTCTGCATGTTGTTTATAACAGAACGCCTTCCTCGTACATAGGCCCCTACAGAGAAATCATCTGTCACGGTTATCGATCGCTCTGTGGGAGACGGGCTGTTACGGATCAATGCCAGAGACGGAAGGGTGCTAAATCATGTAGTGTAGACGTTCAAAAAAGCGTTCAGAGCCGGCCCGAATAGCCCTGTGGTTAAGGTGTTCGACTCACAAATACTCACCTCGGGTTTGAGTCCCCGTGGGGGCTCGATGGATGTGTACTGCCGATGATTCCCAACAAAGATGAAACAACTATACAATGTTTTCATGATTTTTAATGATGAGTTGAGCGTCGAAACTCCATGATGAATCATATCATAAAAGATATGTGTAGATTTCACAGAATTGCTTACGCTATCGAATCTGAAGGATAAGGCAACGCAATTCGTGCACACGCTTGACATAATGAGAGTATCAGTGCGTTACATCACCCCGAGGTGCTGAATGGACTCAAGTTTGTGTAGCTGAATGGTTCGGAAAGTATAATCGTTACTCAAGAAAGTTGAGCGAGATAGGGTTTTAATACCTTCAGAACACTGGGAAGGATTAAGACCAAAAATAGTTACGACATGAGCGCACTTAATTACAATTTCGGTTAAACTAGACGTGAGGTCACTAACTTGGGCGTGGAAAAAGAGCAAAGGTAAAGCAGATTGGAAAACTCCAGGTTCACCGATTAGGAATCTGAACGACTTTCCGGCAGATCCAATGTTTTGGATGCGTCCGGAAAAATAAATCCATGCGCCATGGCAATAAACTAAATGAATCACCAAAGGAAAGACGCTTCTTTTTTAAAAGTGGTCTTGGAATAAATCCAAAGGTTGAGTAGTAGCGATGAAATACGCAGGTAACAGCTTTGTTTAGTTGTTCACGATGACATGGGAGAAAGGTATGCAAAGCCAAACCAGTGGACTTGGTCATGTAGGGCCTTTTAAGTCTCCTAGGTAGGATGCAACAGTGCCCCAAGTCAGTGGTTAGGCACACTGGAGGACATGGCTAGGTGTCTCTGTTGTGTCGGCCAGTGATTCCTCGATCGTCCAACCCTAACGGGGAAGTACCCACGAACAAAGTGCGGAAATCGCATTCAATTGCAACCAAAAACGAACACTTTATACAGCATGGGGCAAGGAATGCATGGACACATATGGCGTTGTCACTGATTGCCCAGCGTGGTGCGCAGATGTGACTGGTTGAGTCAGATCACAGTATGTCATAAGTCGGATTGGTTGGTGGGTTGGTGTGAAAGGTAGGCAGTAGGTTGTATGTTAGTAGTCGATGTGAAGGGTAACGTGTGATACACTGGTTGGTGTATTTGATCGTCGGCCGATGACGAGTTTTCTTGATGCTGCATTGGTAGGCTGAATGTATCCAAAAACAGTTCCAACAGTAGTTCTGAAATTGTGCTTGGCAAATTCGTATGTTGAGGGAGATTCCGACTTTCTGATAGCCACCATCAGTGGTGCTAGTGTATTCATAAACTACATTTATCGACTTTATACAGTTACTGTAGTTCTCTCCATACTCTTTGAAAACTCCCGTTTTACATCATCTTCGATCGAGATTGCCGCTGAGAGATAGCAACCAAAGCCACCGCACCCATGCATGGTGACTGCCTGCTGGAACCGAGGTGAACCGATAAGATGCGTTGGGTAGTCCCCGCGCACAAAGTTGTTCGCAATCAATTGAATGAGAGTATCGAGTAAATGTACAAACATCATAATCCGCCACGACGGGACGAACATCTCGATGCGCTGGTGTGCCTATTTTGAAGACATTTACATAAGAAAAATCTGTGAACAATTGTGTCATCGATCCCTCGATCCATTAATTTTTTTCCTCTAAATCATGGTGGACACCTGAAGTTTGGCTACTGGCAGCTATGTCAGTAGTGAAAACTGGAGTCCGACAAGACTGAAGCGTTCCCGTACTTTTTGGCCAAAGTGTGTATTCAAGGACCGTTTGGAAGTGTCATATAAAGGAGACAAGGGAGAAATCATGTGAATAAAATCGACTCTTTAGGAACAGATTCCAGTTTTTTCAATGAGGAGATTCTCAGACCGTCAGTTTTCTGACAGAATTTTCACTGTTGTACTCTACAAATTTCAGTTACTGGTGTGGATTTAGACCAGATCTCGAAGGGCACGGATAAAAAGATATGTGAAGGACAGGGCATGTATTGACAATTATCTGACAAGTTTTCGCATGCATACAATGTTCGCCAATGTGCTTATTTTTAATCGAGTCTACACATTATCTTCAACAACAGGAATAAAGTCAAGGTGCGAAGTTTTGTATGGAGAAACACAAGTCAGAATTTGTATGGGTTCCTTCCTGATCGGGCTGACCTTCGCGTTCAAATCGTAAACGTTTCATTACCACTCGAAATACACCGACACCACCATCTCATCAGTGAGAACCAATGAAGCACTGCACAGCTGTTTCATTCGTGTTGGAGGGCGGTGTTGCATCTATTTATTCCATACGCAATGAGAAGTAAGACACGAGTTACACAAGCGTATATTTAGCACCGGATCCGTAACGATGCAACGGCACAACGGGCAACAACGAAAACGTGTGTCAACACGTGACTCAGCCAAAACGTCCACATAAGCAAGTGTCATCGGTGGTCACATGTGACCTAGCGGAATTTTGATCGATAAGTACGTGGGGCCAAAATGCTAAAGCCAGATTGGTTGGAGAGCAGAATCTGACTACGTTCGGTTGTTCGACGTGCGCACGCGTACAGAGTAGACGACCAATGAATGGACAAAGAACAAGGACGAGTGCAACTGACAATCCAATAAACCATGCAGACACAACGCCACTTCTCCTCTCAAAAAAGGTTTCGAATTTAGCACGCAAGCGTCAAACGGAGACTAGGGGAAGTGAAAGGAAATGTTTGTGAATGTGTTACCAACAAGCAGAAGACCACATGGATATCGAAAAAATCGATCGTGAATTGGTGCAGTGTCGAAGACACCACATCCTACTGTAACTGATATCATGTTATTTGCGATATGTGCAAGATAAAGGAAGCGAAAACTAACGGAACAATGGTAGATGGGTAATGGTCATTGCTGTCGCATGGGATAGGATGCCGTTTAGTGAGAATGAAGCACACTTGAGAAAACGTCGAGTCAACGTCGCTTCCATTCTCAACGAGACGACATGCATGAACCGTATCTTTCAGGGGGCGCTATCTGTCGGGTTGAGCGCCGTAGCTGTACTCCTGGTGCAACACCACGGTGCGTAAGTAAAGGCTCTCGATCGTTTTGTCGACTACAAGTAAGCAATCTCCGGGCATTCACTTTACGTCCATTCTCTAGCTCGTACGTGCCGGGTCCGCAGGCATGTGCAATTTTTAAATGTTCGGACAATTTTGGTTGGCACTTGGCCACAGACTGTTTGTGGAGACGGACAAACGTTCCTGGCTGGATAGGTGCCGCTGTTTTACTGTATGTGTTTTGACATCTCTTTCAATGTTCAAGCTGGTCTGAGCTGGTTACTTTCGGAAACGTATAAGCAGCATTCAGCTTCGTCCGAACGTGAGTTCTGTGGGTGTCTGATCGGTAGCTCGATGGTGCGTAGTTCGATAAGTGAACAGAGCTTCCAGGACGGCATTCTCCCAACATTTTTAGGGCAAACAGATCGCCTGAACAGTTTCTTTTAATGTTCTGTTGAAACGTTCCACCATGCCGTTTGCCGTTGGATTGTAAGGTGTAGTGCGTGAATGTCTTATTGCGTTAGCTTCTAGATAGGCCGCAAACTCACGGTTTGTAAACTGCAGCCCATTTTCGGTATCGATTTCCACTGGAAGGCCAGACCGACAAAACAGATGCTGTAACTATTGAATGATAGCCGTCGTCGTTACTTCCCCACACAGATGCACCTCAGGCCATTTACTGTAGAAGCAAGTGGCCACAAGACAATTTTTCTGATAAGCAGGGGCTAAACTAAACGGACCCATGATATCGACCGAAATCTTAGACCAAGGCCGCATTGGATAAATTATCGGCTAGGTCGGTGAGTCAAACGATTTTTAGCTCTTATTTGACATCTGACACGGTTCACAGTCTCGAACAAAATTCTCTATGGATTTCGACATCCCGGGCCATCAAGACCACGATTCTGTTTTCCGTTTGGTCCGTACAATTCCGGGGTGGCCTTCATGGGCGCAAAGATAATTTTAGAGACTATGCTCTAAGGAACCACGAATTTCGTGCCACGCATAAGACACTCATCGACTACGGACAGCTCGTGACGCAGGACGTAGAACGGACGAATGGAGCCAGGTATTTTGTTTTGATGAGGCCAACCCTTTAGAAGAAACTCTTTAGTGAGATTCAGAGCATCGTCCTCGGTAGTAGCCTTCTGGAGTTCCTCTCTGGTACCGGTGGAAATGCCTTCGGACTGCAAGGCGGAAAACAATAGTTGTTCAGCAATTTCCTCATTTCGTTCGAATTTGTCAAGGGAAAGACGAGAGAGTCCATTAGCCGCTTGATTCTCCTGCCCTGGTCGGAAGACAATTTGAAAATTGTAGTTAGGCAATCGGGCATACCATCAGTGAATACGCAATGTTCTAAGACCGGTACTTCCCCGGGTAAGTAGAGTCCTTAAGGCTGAATGGTCGGTTCGAAGTGTGAACGGTCGGCCGAATAAAAATAGAATCCATTTTTCACAGTCCCAAACACATGCTAAGGACTCTTTTTCCCCTGCAGAACACCCCGACTCCGTTTTCATAAGTTTTCGAGACGCGTAGGCAATGACTTTTTCCTTGCCGTCCTGCATTTGAGATAATATTGCGCCCAAACCGATGTTGGAGGCATCAGTGGTAACAAATGTCGGACTCTTTTCATCGAAGATGGCCATCACCGGCGTAGAGACTATGCGGCGCTTGATCTTAGTGGATGCATTTTCTTGTGATGGACCCCGGATGAATTCCGTGTTCCCTTTCGTTAACAGCCTTAAAGGCTCTGCAAGAGTAGCAAAATTTAGTAAGTAACACAAGTAGTAGAAACACATTCCGAGGAAATGCTTGACCTCAGTGGCATTTCGAGGACGGGGTGTGTCAGTAATTGCCTCGTGTTTTTTGTGTTCGGTCGTACTCCATCACTAGTGATGACATGGCCCATGAACTGAATGGAATTCACGCGAAACTGGCAGTTCTCTATGATTAAACGCAAGTTCAGTTCACTCAGACGCTGTAGCACTGCATGAAGACGCTAATCATGCTCTTCGGCCGTGACCAAACACACGTCATACATATAGACTACTTGACCAGGCAGTTTGGCTAATGAATGCACCATAAACTTCTGCCATGCAGCCGAGGCGGAGCTGAGGCCCATAGGTAGTACCTTGTATTGGAAAAAACCGTTCATCGTGAGGAAAGCGGTAAGCGGTCGGGAATCATGGGTTAAATGCATATGCAAAAATGCCTTTCGCAGGTCTAGCTTAGAAAAGAAATAGGTATCAGTCAGGTGGACGAGAAGTTCCTCGGGGGATGGCAAGATGAACTTGCCCACGATGATTTGACTGTTGAGTGCTTGTAAGTCATTATAAATTCGAACAGAACCATCCTTCTTTAGGACTGTGACCATGGGATGTACTCATTCTGAGCCATCGATGGGTTTGATCAAGTCGTTTTCTACCATTTGTTGTGAAGCGGTAGATATGGTCTGCCTTTTTGCAAGGGGCGTGGGCCGTGGTTGCCCGATAGGAGCGGGTGCTGCATTCGATTTTAATCGAATCCTGTGGGCAGCATCAGGAATTCGCCCGGTTAATGAACCTAACAATGTTGGATAGCGTTATTGTAGTGTGTGTGTGTACTGACTGACATAATGCGCATGAGAGAGACAGAAGGGGAGATGTTCAATGCAACCATAGCGTTTCGGCCCAGTAAGGGGCGGGTATTATTGGCGGAAACATAAGCGGCTACAGGAGAAGAATTATCAGCCACTTGCGGGGTAACAATAACCTTTTTAATTTTTTCTTATACGGATTGGTTTGTTGTAACTGAGCAAACCTCATTGGATAATCGATGAAAGGTCGAGGTGAGAGTAACGATAAAGAACAATAATCAAAAATCGAAGTGATTGTTCGACGACATACCAGCGACTTCAGATAATAAATTAAGTTAAGGAAAGGAAAAGTCATCGATGTGATGAACAACCTTGAGTCCGCTGAGCACAGATGAAGGCGAAACTCCACCACATGACCGCCATGCTTGTATGTTTGTAGCGACTTTAGGCATTACACAGTAGACAATGGATAACAATAAAGAAGCGTGCCATGAGCAGCAGATGCCCTGATGCGCGAATAAGATGAAAAGGACAGGTAAACGAGAGAACGCGAGTCAATGTGAAGACGATCGATGTTTAAAGTAGTTTGGCAGGTTTTGGAAGACAGTTGTTCGAGACCCAATCGGAAATGCAACCGGGTAGAAATTCAGTAAAGAACTAAGCTTACAACGGCTGAGGTTGGTTTTTTCCATCATACACGAAGTGAATTACGATAAAAAGGATTAAACCTTATAGTTCGAAAAACATACTGTTGGAAGAGTGTGTGGGGATCAGTTTATTTCTACCAGTGCCCACATATTCACCACTAAAGTGACCGGTGGTGGTGGGATCCAAACCTCTGACCTCCGAGGTGATGAACGTTGTAAACCATTGGGGCACCACTGATCAATATCTTACGTTCTGTAGAGCATACTTCATTTAAAGCATCCCTTCCCGAATCACAATGATCCGTCAGGAAACTTGTCACCTGGTCCTATGACAACACAGTGCGAACGTGGTCGTTATGGGCACAAGATACACAGAGACTGTCGGTATTTGAGCATCAATGTCTTCATAGTATTGTTCGAATACGGCGGGAACAAGGTATCACTAATGCTGAAGTAAGGCGTAGGGTATTGGAACCAAAGTTCAGTCACTAGATCAAGCGCTCGAACCAAACAAGTTAGAGCGGCTGGTACATGTTACCTTAGTCCACGAACATTTTTTCGGTGTGCGTTGTGCGTCAAGGTAGCTGGTTTGACATGATCAGTTCATCACATGGCAAAAAGGTATGAAAACCTCGATCGATTAAGATGTGTTAGACATCCATGTCGTGGTTCTTGAGGTCAGCCCAACGGACGGATCGGAGATATACACTGATATGGCTAACTGTCGCGGTCAATAGCGTAGTTGTATCCGAACTCTTTCGTGAACTATATGATTTCGGACTACAACCTTTTTTTCCATTTGTTTTCGTTTTATCAATCTACCTCTATTGCTCTCTAAGCTAGATAAGGCTTCGAAGGAGAAACCAAAACCAGAGCACAGAAGTGCAAGATTAATAACTGAAGGATTGAACTGAACTGAACACTCATTTGCTGCTGCATAACACTAGTGCGTCAGAGATTGATCGAAACCGGACAATTATGTCACCACAGTCAATCCGGTTTCCAAATACACGGTTCTTTTGGCGGGACTCACAGTGCGTAATAGTATGCATATGAAAGAAGCACTTGCTTGTGGTAAGTTTATAATTTATATGTGGGAAGTCAGATAAGGTGTGCAGCAGCAAAATTCTTAATTGGTAACACAGAGTACATACAGCAAAGCAGCAGTCACTACTTACCACGTATTGGGCGCGTACAACTCGTCCACGAAATTCGTCGTCCTCTGCACCCCAACCCCAGAATGAATTGGACATCCCATTCACATGAGCAAACTGCTCGCGAGTGATGATCAAAACGCCACCGAAATACTTGGCATACCAATAATAACGTGGATGAAAAGGTGCCGGTATCGGGTGGTAAGGTCCTTGATCACCAGGCCAAGTATAGAGAATGTTAGGATCTAGTGGCAACAAATCCACATCGTGAAGAGCCACATAGTCTGATAGAGGAAAACATGGCTGGTGTTTATTAGAATTGTGAGAGAAGAGAACTTTTCTGCCATATTTTTCGATTTGGGAAGATTCGATAAATCCAGCATTTAGCAAAGCACCCCTGTTGAACCTGAAGTTCAGTAGGTAAAGTAAATGACAGACGAATGTTTAGTAGATGCAAACACTGTCGTTTCTTAGGTTGCAGGTTTCATTTAAACGGCTTCGAACGAAAAAAGGAGAACAAGAAGGGAAGCTCTATAAAGTGCATATTTTATGGTAAGTTTACGTCACTATGCAACATGTGTACTAAACGGACTTAAAGTGGAAATTTGTTACGCAATTTACAACAAATAAATCGTGAATTGACCAACCGGATTTCAAGTACGGATACAACTGAATTACTGTTTTCGAATGATTCAATGATGTTCCATTCACTATGACAATTCATGGAGGCAACGTACAACTGTATCATACTCAATAGAAACCAGCATCAACGCATACTGACGAAATTTCCAATGATGCTAGCACCCGGCTCCAATGTGAATCTAACACATAATCCGGGATGGTTATTATTATTTTGTATCATACACTGGCGCGTGAGTTCACAGCCTCGAAGGCTAACTGCACTATTAGGGATCATCAGCAACCTGACCCTGAGACTTGGAGTGACAGAGAACCAAATAAGGTCCCTAAAGGTCAGAAGTGGTAAAGAGCCGGTAGACTTCAGATTACTGTCTACCCATCTTTACAATTGGGAAACCTAACCATTTTCCATGGAAAATACAAGATTACCGGTATCTCCAAATCGTCTCGTAAAAACTGCTCGAACTCAATGGGAACACTACAAGGAAATGCTAAAGCTGGGTGAAGGATGCTACGTGTACAAGCCGATTCATGAGGTCACAGTAAATCCGAACTGACTACGCTGGTTATATCACGTGTTGCCCATGCCTCTTCTTCATGTAACGTTTGCTGAGGTGGATAGTGGTAAGAATGTTTTGTCGTGGCCAATCGATGACGTGGAAGGAACGAAGGATGTTGGTCCTGTAAGGCAGGGATAGAGATCCAATTATCGAGTAGTTGAAGACATGGGAAGATTGGGCACTGTATTTCAGTCAATCGCACTCTTGTGACCACGCGAAAATAGTAATCAGAACCACCGACCTTGGTGAATGGGTACCGGCTGCCCAAAACCAAACAGGACTGTGCGATTTATCCCCACGATTTAGTTTGATTGTTAAACGCAAACGTCCTAAGAGGAAGGGTTTTTATTAGCAACTGGAGTGTCCATTCTGTATGATTATTCGTCTCACAACTAGATCATAGGGTGAACAGCATCGTTTTTGTGTTGTTTCATGACGGTGAAATTACACTGCACTGCACAGGGACATGAAAATGCCGACTGACGGTTTTTCACCACGCAATGAGGTGTTTAAAAACGGTTTGCTATATTAATGGAACTGGAGATCCTGATGATCAGGTTCCGAGTAACTTTGCCCATCCACTTATAGACACTACTTACACAGTGTGTGATTATTTTAGGTATAAAGACGACCAACACTCAACATCGAACTAGGAGCAACGATCAAAAAGATTGTCCTCCTGTCGCTCGAATGACTTAACCGACGAAGTTATCTCCATTGCTTCAGTTTTGCTGTGGAACGGTTGAGTAAACATAATGGGAACCACATTCATACTGAACCAAGAAGAAATCAAAACGCCGAATTTCATCAGGTTATCTACTTGAAGGATATATCGTATAAGCCTTAATCCTGGTAAAAAAAAGCACACTTACCGTAATTTATCCACTTGATTTACGACGTAGAATGAATGTAGCACGTTTTGCTGAACTAGAAACCGATGTAAATGAGGTAACAAGAGACGAAGTTCCATCCATCGGTCTCGGTACGGGATGATGATAGCAAGACGATGTTCCGAATAATGTGCTGCCACCGAAGAATGGCAGGAATCATATTCGTTCTCACTGGAGATCCAAAACGATAGTTCGATCAGAAAAAGGAACACGAAGCAACACAGAAGGCAGGCAAATACACGTCGAACAAGAACTTGAGACAACAAAGACTGGAAATGAAATGCAGACACAACAGATCAGAATTAACTCAGTGGAGCAGATCAATTAAATGTTCATGTGCATGGTCTAGCATATGAATAATGGTAAGTTTAGACCAGATTAAGCACATGTGGTTTATATTTGAGTAAGACGATAAATCACTTCCTACATGCATAAGTACTGTTAGCGCAACGAATCCGACCAAGATGGAGTTCAACTGGGCAACTCAAGACCACAAAAGCGACTCGGTGACTAAATAGCCATCACTCAGAACTCTGGAAGCAGCACTATGTTGGGCACGCAATAACACAAAAAACTCGTGAAAGGAGACCTAACTTGTTGAAGTAGAAAATACGTGATACGTGCACATCAGAGTAGTGCGCGAATCGGAGTTAAAAGTGCTTTTCATCATCATGGAAAACATCTAAATCCGAACTGTGACTCACCCGATCGGCGTAGAATAGCTGAAAAATTTACTCAGCAGACGTCGCCAAGCACAGCACGTCAGAATTTCAAGATTGTGTCAGAAAGATCCATTAGTCAGAGGCATTGACGGAACTATGTTACTATAGGTGTTGTTTTCTAATCGCTAAAGTTATTCACCAATCGGATGTCAATACTTTTATTTCTACTCATCTATCTACACTGTGAACCGCAGAGTCACTCCTCGGGGTTTTGCTGATGTCAACCGGAAATCACCATCGACTGCATGGTCAATGGTTGTTACAAAAAGAAGTTTAAAATGCTATACCGATACAGTCATTCAGTTCAGTTCATTCAACCAATAATTCCCCACTTTAGTGCTCTGGTTTTGGTTACTATCTCGTAATTTCACCCAATCAGAAAGAAACTGATCGAAACATAAATAGAAATCAGCTAAGGAACAATTGGAACTGACGTGAACAGAGAAAGCATTTGAGTACAAGTACGCCACTGACCATTATATTTGGCCACATCCCCCGATGTCACCAATCACGTAGTAGGTGGGTCTCGAACCAGGAGCTTAGCACGTCTTACATGGCCTAATTCAGTAGTTAACGTATTCATACCTTTTCGATATGCTACTGATTGACCTCGAATACTACTCCTACTGATAAATGCCTCGGAGAATAACGTACAGTGAAGGAATCCATCCACAGTTTAAAAAGCCCGGAAACACCGTACGCAGATCGAATTGTCAAACAAACTACTATAAAACTAGTTATTGGGCAAATGAGTGTCGAAGAACGGAAATTTCACAGGAGCAGGTGGGGGCTGCGTTGTTTCCGCGCCGCTTCGCCTGGATTTTTGTTCAAACAAAGATTAAACAGTTACAGAGTACGGTTTTTCATCACAAGCAATGTGGTTGACAAGAAACAAATACCAAATGAAGATAACTGGTAAGTTCGATTACCAACTCACAGAAGTGGACGGCTCGCACGAGCAGGAAAACACGCAGTGACCCAGGTTCCACATAACTCATGAAATTTTTCATTACATTCATGCACATGAGTGGGAAAGGGCACACCCATAGACTCAAAAACCCACTTTACTATTAGGTATAATCAACAGTCAGATTCTAAGACCTGAAGTGGAGAACCGCAGACGGTCCCAATGTCAGGTTCGAAATAATACATGAAAAGAAAGTTTAACCACAATGCTTGGATAAAGATTCCTACGAAATCTTGATAATCGGAGTAACGAGATCTGTTATTTCGATGGCTGACGCCACAGACGTATGGTTCATATGCATTTGCTCTATAGATCAAGCTCAACTGGACCACTTCGGAGCGACTTCAGTGCTCTGGATGATACATTTCTCCCACAATATAAACGCAAGAAGGGCTAACATCTTTTGATACCATTTGGTTGAGAAATGAAAACGCCTCTGGTTTATATATATATATTGTAGAGAAGTCAAGGCGTACGCTGAGTTGTAAAACGTTTATTGTAACGTTTCGATCCCAACTAGGACTCGTTGTCAAACGTGAGTGAATGAGTGTATAGATATATATATATATATAATGCCTGTTTCGGTCAACACACGAACCAAAAAGAAATAGCTGCTGATGGGATCGGTCAATTGACCTACATATGTATTTCCAACATTAACAACTTCGACTCAAGACCAGTGCGGTTAGAAAAGTATGCGATCCTGTGTTCGACAGAAGGCCCAAATCCGATATCTGCACAGAGATCGCAGCATCAATGGTTAGCTGATTGTTAGAAGACGTGGACCACTGGGTTTACTTCGTCAAGTTTCTTTCCTTTGATTACAAACTTGAACGCACCAATCTAACACTGAAGACAGATGCTAGCAGCATTCCATTTTCCATCCAATAAAAAGTAAGAAATACAAGAGCATCTAGAGATTTTTGGCAAACTTTGGGGATCTTTAGTGCCCTCTGATAGTCGTTCAGTAGAGGCCGACGGTTATTTATCAATCGCGACCTAGTGTACAGTAACCAACCTTTCCGACACACCCATATCACGCAATGCTACATCACATGCGTGCTTTCGCTCCCATTCACGGAGCCTGATAGCCTTTTGCAAGTCACTTGAACGAGTGCGTGCTCGATGTCGATTTGATCTCCATCACTTTTCAAGCACCCCGTTGAATGAGTGCTTCAGCATATGCAGAATTTCCAGTTTGGGAAATTGAGATAACCGACCAAATTAATACAGATTCGCATAGCAAGCGGAAAACAATCAGTGATAAAGACCGAAAAATTTCCAGTGTGCAAGGAAAGATGACTGACTTCTTTACTACGATTTTGGAAATACACGAGTTACGTCTGGCGGATTCGACAATTTTGTTGTCGCCGAAAGGATCCAAATATTGAAAGATGTTGACACCGGCGGGACTCGAACCCATGTACGGTTGCAACTCATGCTTTCGTACCGTGTGTGCTCTACCAGCTGAGTTACGGCGTAGCTTCGTAGCTCAGTTCGTAGACAACGCGCGGTACTAAAGCGTGGGTGGCAACTGTGTGTCAGTTCGAACCCCGACAGGGTCAATGAGTTTTAATATTTGGATTATTTCGCACAACAAAACTTTACGAGCAGTAGATTGGATTTTACATAATATGACTGGTGGTCGTTGAGCGGTTTAGGGCGTTTGATTACCACCTGGGAGGTCAAAGGTACGAATCCCCGCGAGCACCAGTTACCTCGGTGGTAGACAGTAGTCCAATGTTGTCCGGATCGTTACCACACCCAACCTATTAAGACCTTATGCGGTTATTCACTCCAAGTCCCAGAGTTTGGTTGCCGGTTAACCCTAGTAGTGAAGTGGGTCTTTCTGGCTATGGGATATATATGCCTTCGACTGCTTTCATGCGCAAGCATGAAATATGAAAATGATGACTCACAATGCAGTGTGAAAGTTCAACTCACAACGCGTGAATCGTCATACTATGAAATTAACATCAAAACCCAAAGAGCCATCGCGAAACGGGACAGAGTCCAGACCCAAAGGAAGATTCGCCAAAAATACAATTGCCCGAGGGATTTATAATGGAACCAAGCTCACTGATAGAGAAGAACCCTACAATCTCCTTGGGTGGGACGACGAAAAAGATATAACTGATACTTCTGAAATTATTCATTAGTTTTTCTTACATTGATTGTCCACTTGGTGGTCACGGTTACACCACAAAAAACTGTGTTCATCCGATCGAGTGCAACTGGACTGATCTAAGAGACACAAACCCAATATGCGATATGTTTCCAGGAGCATGGTAGCTCCGACTCACGTTTTCACACAGATAAGACCAACTGTAACCTATGCTTCTCAAAAACATGGAAGCGCACAACGAATGAAAAATCATGCATTAGGACATTGCTACGAATAAAGGTGCAAATGACAATGCTTGTAGTTCTAAGATAATTATGCTACATTGCGAGGTGCGCACACAAGTTTTCTTCAAAATGGCAGCTGCACAACCAAGTACTAAAACCGTATTTGTTTTCGACGCTGCTCCAGTAAAGCAATGCTGGACACCGGACCTGCTGTTCCACATCTTTCTCCCTGCAGTCTATCCTAAGATCCGACCAGAGACATTCAGTGCTCAAAAGAATCGTCAAATCACTTCTACGATAAAGAACGGATCTGATTCGAAGCAATCATGGAGGTCAAACCAGATTCGGAATAATGCAAACAAGCAATGAAGTTGCATTTTTCAGTGTAACTTTTTTTTGAACACTCCAAAACAATTAGGGTTTGTGAGCCTGTTTTTCAATGATAACTGATGTAACAAACTGCCTTAATACACAACCCGAGGGCCTTCCTATCCAGTCCCAAATTATTGATTCGCACAAACCTACGAAGCTCTGTAATTGGGAGCAAAAACTCGTGCTGTGACTTTGAGCGGCATGAGCGTCTCGGAGAGGTTTGGCTACAGTACCACAGACCACGGTAGCTCGTCATCATCCTCAACATCGCACAGCGTTGAACAGAAGAGCAAACCCCACTGACCACTGCCTTTCTCATCATGTTGCAAGTTGGATTAGAAAGTATGAGTATTTACAAAATGTACAGGGAGTGGACCGACACAGGTGAGGAAAGGAAGAACGCTTTAGTAGCCAACACACGGAATACACACTCTAACTGTACAAACGCACATCGATCAATCATTCTGATTTGATAGAAAGTGACAACACGATCGCCATTGTTCGCGGTTCGTTGCCATATCCTCCAGTGTCTCCAGCCAACTGGTAGACGGATCATCTGGACCCCAACCACGAAGACGTGAGGCACCTACTTTTCCCAAGTTCGCTGTGCATTTTCTCATCCCTCGTTGCCCCGTCATCTGTTGACCTCCACGTGGTTTCTTCCACTCCCGAAGAGGAACGGAGAATAGGGCACGGTATGGTAGACGTGTTCTCCATACGTAACACGTGTCCCAACAAACGTAGTCTACTAAGCTGGATACGCTGTGATAGAGAACTCCCTAAAGTGGTACCCAATACTCGCTTTCTGACCTCAGCACTGCTCACTCGGCTATTCCACCCAATCTTAGCGATGCTATCCAAATATCGACGGTAGAAAACCTCAAGACGACGAATATCTTCCACACGCAGGCCGCAAATCTCGCAACCATACAACAAAACTGAACCCGTTGCGGCACGGTACACACGACCTTCAACTTCAGTGAAATATCAGATAGACGCCACAAGTGTTTCACTCCGGTGTACGCCGCTCGAGTCTTGGATATACGCGTGCTCACTTCTACTACCGTGCTCTCATCCGTCGTCAGGCTGCTGCCGAGGTAAGTGAAGCAGTCAACCATTGCTAGCACCTCTCCATCGATCATCAAGTTGGGAATCATTGACGTCCAGTCTTGCAACATCACTTTGTATTTTGGGGGTGCAAAGCGCATACCTAATGTAGCTACAGCTCTTGCGAGTCTACCTAGTGCACGTTGAGCATGTTCCCTGCGTTCGAACTAACAGACAACGTTGTACACGTAATCTAGGTCACACAGCTTCTCACTACTTCCTAGTTCGACAACCACATCCTTGAGGCTTCGCAAGGCATTCTCCATTATCTGGTAAATGACGAAATTGAACAGGAATGGAGACATGGGACATCCCTGTCGAACACCACTGGTCGTTTTGAACCGACCGGATAGTTCATCGTAAACCCTTACGCGGCCAGAAGCATGAGAATACAATGATCTCAGTAGATCCACGAACTTCTGCGGCATACTTTTTCGTTACAGAGAACCAAAAAGCGCTGTACGATTAACTGAATCGAAGGCACCTTTCAAGTCAAGGAAAACCATTTTTGCCGGCCGACGTTGCGTGTAACGCGTTTAAGTAGTTGGCAAAGAGTAAAAATCTGATCGAGGCATCCTCCACCTGGACGGAATCCAGCCTGCTGTTCGGGGGTGGTCCTCTCGCGAGCCGATGTAAGACGATGCAGCAAAATTGAGGTTACTACTTTGGTGAGTATCGGAATAAAGCTAGTCTCACGATGATTACCACCGTCAGTGAGTATCCTTTTCTTGAAGATGGGTATAGTCAATGACTCACCCCATAGTAGCGGGATACGTTCCTCCATCCAAACGTCACGCTGCAAGTTGGTAGTGATTTAATCAACGCCTCACCACCTACTTTAAAAAAACTGCAGGGAGTTCGTCAGGACCAGCCGCTTGCCCACGCTTTAGTAATCGAATGCTCGACTCTACTTCTGCTTCGGATGGAAGCTCAAATGATACTCCTCAAGGAATCACAGTTTTTGAGCTCAGAGTAACATTAGCGCGCGGCCAGCTAAACTGTTCCTTGAAGAATCGGCCCAACGGTCCAGCCTTCGCTCTTTGCCGTGATCATCATCGTACAGCGTTAAACAGTAGGGCAAGCCCCACTGACCACTGCCTTTCTCACCATGTTGCACGTTGAATTAGAAAGTATGAATGTACAAGATGGAGAGGGAGTGGACCTACATGGGTGGGAAAAGGAAAGAATGCCCTAGTAGCAAACACACGGAATACACACTCTAACTGTACAAACGCACATCGATCAATCATTCTGATTTGATAGAAAGTGACAACACGATCGCCACTGCTCGCGGTTCGCTGCCATATCCTTCAGTGTCTCCAGCCAACTAGTTGACGGATCTTTTGGACCCCAACCACGAAGACGTGAAGCACCTACTTTTCCTAAGTTTGCTGTACATTTTCTCATTCCTCGCTGCCCCGTCATCTGTTGACCTCCACGTGGTTTCTTCCACTCCCGAAGAGGAACGGAGAATAGGGCACGGTATGGTAGACGTGTTCTCCATACGTAACACGTGTCCCAACAAACGTAGTCTACTAAGCTGGATACGCTGTGACAAAACGTTCTCCGAATTAGTGCCCAACACTCGATTTCTCACCTCATCGTTGCGTACTCGGCTATTCAACCCAATCCCAGCGATACTACGTAAACATCGATGGTCGAAAACCTCGAGACGACGAATATCTTCAGCACGCAGACTCCAAGTTTCGCAACCATACAACAAAACTGAACCCGTTGCGGCACGGTACACACGACCTTCAACTTCAGTGAAATATCAGATAGACGCCACAAGTGATTCAGTCCAGCGTACGCCGCTCGAGCTTTCGATATACGCGTGCTCACCTCTACTAGTGTGCTCCCATCCGTCGTCACGCTGCTACCGAGGTAGGTGAAGTGGTCGATAACTGCCAGCACCAAGCCCATCGAGCATCAAGCTCGGAATTGTTGACGTCCAGTCTTGTAACATCACCTTGCACTTTGAAGGTGCAAAGCTCATGCCCAATGGAGCTACAGCTCTTGCGAGATTATCTAGTGCACGCTGAGCATGTTCCGTGCATTCGAACTAACAGACAACGTCGTCCGCATAATCTAGGTCACACAGCTTTCCACTATTTCCTAGTTCGACGCCTACATCATGAAGATTTTGCTGCGCACTGTCCATTATTTCGTCCATGACGAAGTTGAACAGGAATGGAAACAAAGGGCATCCCTGTCGAACACCACTGGTCGTTTCGAACCGACCGGATAGTTCACCGTAAACCCTAACGCGGCCAGAAGTATGAGAATACAATGATCTCATTAGGTTCACGAACTTCTGGGGAATACCTTTTCGATGAAGAACACTGAAAAGCGATGTTCGATCAACTGAATCGAAGACGCCTTTCAAGTCTAAGAAGAGCATTATTGTCGGTCGGCGGTGCGTGTGACGCGTTTCAAGTAGTCGACGAAGAATAAAAATCTGGTCGATGCATCCTCGACCTGGGCGGAATCCTGCCTGCTGTTCGCGGACATTCCTCTCGCGAGCCGCTGTAAGACGATGCAGCAAATACTTTGGTGACTATCGGAATTAAGCTAATCCCACGATGATTACCGCAGTCATTGCGTATTCCCTTCTTGAAGATGGGGACAATCAATGACTCACTCCATATTAACGGAATACGCTCCTCATTCCAAATGTCACGGAGCAAAGCAGTAAGTGATTTTATCAACGCCTCACCTCCCAGTTTGAAAAGAACTGGAGGAAGTTCGTCGGGACCTGCCGCTTTCCCCCGCCTTAGTAATGGAATACATGACTCTACTTCTACTTCCGATGGGGGCTCAAGTGATACCACCCAAGGAGTCACCGTTGTTGACACGGGAGTAACTACACTAGCGTGCGGCCAGCTAAACTGTTCCTTGAAGTATTCGGCCCATCGGTCAAGCCTTTGCTGTTTGCTATGGATGAGTTCTCCATTTCTATCCCAAATCGTTTCACTGACCTGAGTTCGCCGTCCACCAGTGTCACGAATAAGTTTGAACAGTCTCTGACTGTTACCTGAAGCAGCTGCTATTTCCATTTCCTCGGCTACCTTGACCCACCAATTTTCGTGATCATTCTTAAGGCTTTTCGTAACTTGTCTTTGCAGCTTTCTCCGCATCTTATTCATCTCCTTACGGTTTGAGAGCTGACGTTTTTGCTCCATTATACTCAGCGACTCTTACGAGATCCAGTGTCTTTGATGGACAACGGATCGAGGACCACAGGCGAAACCTGCTGCAACGTGCATCGCCTGTTTGATATGAGACCAATGCTCATCTACATTACTGTTCTCCGTGGATCCTAGCTCATGTGCTAACTTCTGCTCATACCGGGTGCGGACTTCTGGATCACACAAACGTTGCACGGCTAATCGGGTTTGCGGTTTGCGACGATGACCATGGAGCTGGAGAGATAATCGCATTAAAACTAAGGCATGGTCCGACTTTACGTACGTGGACCAGTAAGATCCACAATTCCGAACAGAACTGCGCCACCGGTGGCTTACGGCGATATGGTCAATTTGACTAAAAGTATCTGTAGAGTTAGAGTGCCATGTCGCTGTGCGACGCGAGCTGTGTCGGAAATTGGTGCTAGACAAGAACAATCGATTGTCTGCACAAAACTGGAGAAGCCTATCCCCGTTATCTGTACGCTGAGCTGGTAAAGCACAACGCCCACCTAAACAAGCTTCTGACACACTAAGTTTGCCAACTTGTGCATTGAAGTCACCAGCTAGCACTACAATGTCAGAATCTTTACTACTGCGAACGAGAGTGGCGAGGGCATCATAGAACTCATCTTTCTGCAAGTCTGAGCTGCAGTCCGTTGGGGCGTACGCCGAGATCACAAACAAATTGCGCTTAACACAACTATCCTTTCGAACGCCAACTGACCCTTGGAGTCTCACAGCACATAAACGACTGTTAACAGGAATCCAGTCTAAAAGGGCAGCCTCAGCCTTGCCATGAACGGGTTCTCCATTTCTGTCGCGTATCGTTTCAATGACAGGGGTTCGCTGTCCACCGATGTCGCAGATAAGCTTGGACAGTCTTTGATTGTTACCTGAAGTAGCTGCTATTTCCATTTCCTCGGCCACCTTGGCCCACCACCTTTCGCGATCATTCTTAAGGCTTTGCACAACTTGCCTTTGTAGCTTTCTTCGTATCATGCTCATCTCCATACTGTTCGAGAGCTAACGTTTTTGCTCCGTTAGACTGATCGACTCTTGAGAAATGCAGTGTTTTTGATGGACAGCGGATTTGGGACCACAGGCGAAACCTGCTGCAGCGTGTATTGTCTGCTGGATGTGGACCCAATGCTCATCTACATTACCGTTCGTCGTAGTTCCTAGCTCATAACTGGTGCGAATTTCTGGATCACACAAACGTTGCACGGCTAATCCGGTTTGCAGTTTGCGACGATTACCATGGGGCTGGAGAGATAATCACACTAAAACTAATGTATGGTCCGAGTTTACGTACGTGGACCAGTAGGATCTACAGTTCTGAACAGAACTACACCACCAATAGCTCACTGCGATATGATCAGTCTGACTCAAAGTACCTGAAGGGTTAGAGCGCCATGTCGCTGTGTGACGCGAGCTGTGTCGGAAATTTGTATCAGATAGGAATAACCGATTGTCTGCGCAAAACTGAAGAAGCCTATTATCGTTATCTGTACGCTCAGCGGGTCAGGCACAACAACCACCTAAACAAGCTTCTGACACACTAAGTTTGCCAACTCGTGCATTAAAATCACCTGCTATCACTACAATGACAGAGACTTTGCTTCTGCGAACGAGAGTGGCGAGTTCATCGTAGAACTCATCCTTTCGCGTATCAGAGCTGCAGTCAGTTGGGGCGTACGCCGAGACCACAAACAAATTGCGCTTTACACAACTATCTTTTCGAACGCCAACTGACCCCTGGAGTTTAACTATTAACCGGGATCCAATCTAAAAGGGCAGCCTCAGCCTTGTCAGTCAAGACTACTTCTAAACCACGTTGAGCCGCAGCTCTAGCTGCTTCGTCTCCTGAAGTGCGCAGGAAATACATCGATGAGATACCAGGAGCAGTTAGTTGAACCACTCTGCTAGCATCCTGGATACGATTTTCACTGACACGGCAGACACCAATCTTCATAAAGTTTACTGTTAGGGCTAGGCAGACCTGCTGACCAGCCTGCATGAGTGCACGCACGTTAAAAGAGCCGATTCAGAGGCAGACGAGGCTTGAGAAAATGTGAGCTACTAGACAGCGGGTTATTACCGACACTACTTGACAGTGGACCGTTGCGAGTATCTGGCGTGTTATCAAAGGAAGCATTATGGGTGGATAGAGGGGGCAAAAAAGAGGTGGTTGGGGACAGAAGACAAAGGTCGAACAAAGAGAGGGAACTCTGAGCAGTAGCTCACTTATCACTATCCACGCCGCTCGATGCAATGGGCAGCGCGTTCCTGGTTATCCTGCGTGACAACCAATGCAGAGTGGAATTCTTTTTAGTCGTACAGTTCATGGGAAATGTTGGACGGGTACTGCTAGGGTGTACAGTCGCAAAGTAGGAGAACGATTAGGGTTCACAACCAAAGCCTTTAGTTCTAATGAGAACCTGTCCGTAAGCCAGCGGGGTGGCTGAGTGGAAGCCGATTATTCTTCCACTGATCTTACCGACTAAGTTATCAGCTCAAACCGACTCCTGACCTGGAAGACCAGGAGACTGGACTTTGTATGGCCTCTATTCATTGACCTTTCATGCATGATTGCATCTCCGGTTTAAGGAAGCCATCCTGTATAGCTCTTTGGGTTATAGAGGCACGCAAGCCATCACACCACGTCAGGGTGCAGTCTCATCGTCAGTGCCTACTAAACATTTCACTAGTAGGCTGCTTGAGTGACGACTTTCAGATTTATCTCGGTCGTGAATTACGGGCTTCGTGGTTATCCGGTGCAACAAGAGTCTTCCAAATATCCGAAAGCAGTTGGTGTGCATCATTTTACATCGTAGTTTGGACATACCTATCTCCAGTACTTGTGCGATGGATGCTCCTCTTCCATAATCCAGGATGTTCTACGGATTAAAAATTGATCAAGCAGACATGCTAACCCTGAAGATGAAATGAGTACGAATAAAGCTAGCAGCCTTGGGTGGAGACCCATCTGGAAAGCCATGATTAACTGCCCATGAACTCATAACGAATAAACCACGCATATGTGTTCTCTTGTAGTCTTCGTTTGATATTGGTGAGGAGCGCAAACCCCTCAATCTAGGTGACATTCTGATTGAGTCCATGAATTCGCTTGACCGTTTTCGAACTTCCATGGCGATTCTTGCTACCAAGTAGTACGCAGAATCAGGCGCTGGCGTTCTTTGTTTTGCTGTTTTTAAGGTGTTTTGCCTACTAACAAGCACTGAAGTACTGAGTTGTGAATTTCGACATCCCAGGGTGTTTCCAGACTTTTTAAAAACGCAGCATAAGTAGGTTTCTGTCTGAACAAAGATTGACGCTGCCATTCCCTCACAAGGATGGGGCTATCTGCAGAATCATCGTAAATGCGGAATCAAAATAAACGGAAAAAGAGGACAACCCTGATGAACACCACTTGGGGTGTGCTGGGGTGAAATATAACTATGAACGTGAACTCAGTCCCAAATGCTCATATGCAACGAATTCTAAAATAAAAACAGCTGCAATGCTGTCACGTTCAGCTACTGTTTGCGTTTACTTTAGTTTCGTTACACCCGTTCTTCTAAACTTTTCCGCTCATTGTTTTCATCCCCTGTCTTTCAATTGTACGTCAGAGTCCAGATATCAGTCTCATCACAATCTTAACGAAAAGAATTTCGTAACAATATGTCCTCGATTTGTTTGATATACAGTTGATCTCAAAATGGAACGCTATCTACGATCCGAACGATTCGACGCAGATCCGAACCCAGCAACTGCTTAGAAATTTAACAATAGTTTTGCATGTCCAATAAATTCCTCCGTAAAGTCGGCGCAGATTTTTCCAAATGCTTGGTTTCACACACAACCTTACATGTCCGATCATAAACAATTTTGTAGCTGAATATGCAACATACATCAAGTTGCACAATGAAGTCATGCTGTCCTACCTAGCTGCAACATGCAAACAGGAAACAGGTCAGGATTGCGTTCAATTCTTCCGAAAGTTGAAATTATTAGCCACAGTCAGTAACTCCCAGGCCGTGACAGTCAAGCAAAACCAAAAATGACGCTACTTGGGACGCCTTCATAAGCGGCACGCAGTTCAATATGGTATGACAACCCCTTCTTGAAAATAAACCGTTGGATTTACAAGCTATCTTAAAGTTAACCTGGTCACTCGAAATCGCACAACAATCCAGTGGCGCCGCCCGGAGTGGTCCAGCCACATACTCCGGTGACGTGACACGGAGCTGTCCAAACAAACATACTGCCCTGCGCCATGCACTGCACAGTGCCGTCGCCTTAGAGGTCAACTTAAAACGTAGTTGAGCACCGTAGAGAAAAACATGGACCGCCTAGAACTACATACGATTTGCGATAAGAGGCAAAAGTGGGTTGAGATTCGTGCTGAGCTCGTAACCAACCGCCATCCACGGTTGGCGAGGATACGCGATATACACGGGGTCGACTCATCCTTTAGCAGGGGATAGTAGAGTAGAAGTAAGAAGTAAAATATGATTCCTAACAAGGATGAAACAGCTGTATAGCGGTCCCATGGTTGTCATCGGTGAGTTGATAGTTGATGCTGCCTGATCGGCAATATGCAATGCAACTCCGCCAACTATAGTTTGTTGCGCCATGGTCTATACCATCATTGCTCGAATCTGGTGGGAACGTTGCGTTAACGATGCTGACGGTAGACGTACAGAACTGAGTACACACAGCAAGTTACAAGAGTAAACATTAAAGCGCTCGTCGGTAACAAGCGTACCGAGCAGTACAATGCAAATAGTTCTAGATACAGATGACACCGTCGTCAGAAATGGTTGTTGTCTGTAAACTGAGCAAACCTTGGTCAAATGTGGTAGGAACACCGTACTAACAATTCTAGGTTAGGCGCCAAGTTGTAGACCCGGGCAACAAACCATCCAGTTAAAAGATGAAGCTTATCAGACTACACTGCTGGTTGGTACATTGGTTGTGCATATCCTCGCATAGGCTTCCTTTTTACACACTGTCTGCTCTGGTAGGTAAGTAAGGGTGGCAGGCCCATGATAAGGAAGACAAGTACGGAAACTCGGGCAGTACACCTAATCATGTAGGGCGTTAGGCATTTCCCTACATTTGGCGATACGCCTAGGTGTCGCGACCCACAAAGCTCTCGTATTGACACACTTTATCCGTCTAATTAATACGACCATCTGTAGGTTTCGTACTTTTCTACGCCCTTGGTTGTTTTGGTTTTTGAGCGAAATTTCTGCTGAGGCAACAACTGGAACAGCCACACTTGCTGCTTGGCTAATGGTTGTTCAAAATCAACTGAACTAAAAGGAGTCCACGGCTGAATTGAAAAGGGGAGGAAAAAAGGCGGCGCCCCGGCAGCTGGAGCGGCTAACTGGGGCGAGAAAGGCTGTGGATGATGTGGAAAGCCTGTTCCCATCCTTCGAGCGAAAGGAACTCAAACCAAAAGCATCGCCTTTGAGCAGTTCACTCGTTAGCAGTTCATCGACTATTGAGTGCACATCCTCCACTGAAATCATAATTTCGGACCGGTTGCCTATAGACATATCGTGCAACTTCTGATTATATATATATATATATATATATATATATATATATATATATATATATATATATATATATTGCTGTGTGTATTCAGCTCTGTAAGCCGGCATGAGAATAAGCAGGGTGCCAACGCAACAACAAGAAAAAAATTAGACTCAGGGAGGGAGGATTAAGAGTCAACACAAAGATTTCAACAAGACATTTTCTAGCATGTTCAATGTACACATCTTGTAGATTTTTCTGTGTTTTTCAATTGTTTATAGGGTGCGGGAAGTCAACAGATAAGCCATACAGCATTCGCGCCACTGGATTCGGTCCTGAGTCATATCTCTCAGCGCCTCCCACCAACGGCAATTCGCATCTCTTGGGCCCTAAATGGGAAGGCGGTAAGCACCAACCAGAATCAGACCGAAGCTAAATCCTTGATGCCTCTGCTCCAAGTCATAGCTTGACCGCCACGCCGTTTCTTCCAGCCTTGCTCAGAACATGCAAAAAGATCACGAAAGGGTAAACGATGGGCAGGCATACGCGAAATGTGCCTGAGCCGTCGGAGGCAGTATAGAGCGATTATCTCGGTCAGAGGGCGATTATCAACACCGAACACATGACGGCGGACATCGCCATTGTTCACCCGATGTTCCCACCAGATACGAGCAACGTTTCGGAGACGCCGATGGTCGAGTACAGAAAGCCGTCGCGCATCCTCAACGCCGATGGGCAATGTCTCGCAACCGTAAAGAACACTCCGAACTGTGGTACTGTACATCCTTCCCTTGAGGGAAAGTCCAATGTCATGACGGCACCACAGATTATGCAGGTTCGCGAAAGCTGTTCTGGCTCTTACAATTAGTGATGTGATTTCTTTCCCAATACCACCACCAGCTGTGATCAAGTTCACGAGGTGCTTAAAGGTATTGACCACCTCTAACCGACCACCACTAAGGGTGAGTGCAGACACAGGCTCCTGTCAGCCTTGAAGAAGTACCTTCCATTCTTAAGACAAAAACCGCATACCATATCGGGACACCTCAATCACCAGGCGGTCCAATGCGCGTTGAACCGCCTGTGTACTGTCACTCAGTAAAGCGATATCATCGGCGTATCCTCAGTCAAAAACTCTGTTCCCTTGGAGGAGCACAACTCCAGCAGTTGGAAGACCAGACAAAGCGCTCTGTAGGACATCCTCAATAGCAAAGTTGAAAAGAAACGGGGACACTGGACAGCCTTGTCGTACTCCACTGAAGACAGCAAAGGGTGGCAAAAGCTGATCACAAGCCTTAAGCCGACCTGAGGTATGACGATACAACTCATTGAGGACCGACACATACTTCTCAGGTACATCATTCTTTACTAAACAGTATCATAGTGCAGGTCTATCAACGGAGTCGAAGGCCGCGCGAATGTCTAGAAGCACAACGACCGTTGGTCTTTGGAAGACGTAACGGTGCTCTAACAACTGTCGAAGGGTGAAGATTTGATCGATGTATCCACGACCGGCACGAAACCCAGCCCGTTTCTCACGAGTTTGCTCATTACACGTGTTTTACAACCTGCGATGAATGATAGATGCTAGCATCTTAGACGCTATCGGGATCAGGCTCATATCCCCATAGCTGGCGCAGTCACTGCGTTAGCCCCTCTTGAGAATGGGGACAATGACCGATTCCTTTCACAAGGAGGGAACTTTCTCGGAGTACCAGACCTTGAGGAACAAAGCTTGAAATTCTCTAACAAGTTCCATTCCACCGTGCTTGAATAGAGATGGAGAAAAGCCACCGAAGCCCGGCGCTTTATGACGTCCCAGGGTTTGTATTTCCTTGCGGATCTCCGCCTCAGAAGGTGGATCCGTCGAAACAGACTACGGGACCTGTGCCGGAAGAGATATGGGAAGGGCCGACGCCGGAGGCTAGCTAAACTGTGCTTTAAAGTGCTTCGTCCAGTGTACAAGACGTCGCTGCAGACTGTGGATAGGCGAATTGCCAGCTTCAAAGATCTTTTCCCTAACACTCAGTGTCTTCCTACCGGTGACTCGGATGAGATGAAACAGCTTTCGGGGATTTCCCACAGAGGCAGTATGCTTCATCTCTGATGCTTTTAGAACCACCAGATTTCGCGATCCTTACGCAGACTTGCGTTGAGTTCACGTCTCGTGAGCCGTGCTGCATTACCCTTACTACCAGCCGAGATGAACTGGCGCGCATCGAGAAGGTATAGAGGCTCAGCAGAAATCCAGGGTGTACCGACACGAGTCAGGCCACAACTCACTTTGCCAGCAGAATACAAAGCATTCTTAACAAGCGACCAGTGCTGGTTAATTTCATCTGGTAGCGTTGATCCTAGCTTTTCATCTAGAACTTTTCGGAAAGTTGAGAGCCAAGACAGCTTGTTCCAGTCTAACCACTGCTGCATCGTACGTTTGGCACACCTACTAAAACACATGGACAGCTTAGTACGGACTAACGCTTGGTCGGAGTCAATGGGAGTGGTCCAGTACGACCGGCAGTTATGTATGAAGCCCCGCCAACGGTAGCTAATTGCGACGTGGTCTAGCTGGGTCTGTTGCTGACTTAAAGAGGGCGGACGCCATGTGACGCACCGGCGATTAGAACGCCTGAAGTTCGTACCGGCGAGAAAGAGGCGGTGATCTGATAGACGTTGTCTTTGACTGTTTCTGTGTTGTAGCCGCTGGGTGGATCCTGACAAAACGACAGATTGAGATTTCCGGAGCAGCGACTACTCAATTTACACGAGCATCTAAACCTTGTCAGGCAACTACTTTTCTTCAATTCACTTTCGGATGGGTGATACTATGAGGCAGTAACCAGAACCAGCACCGAAGTGCGAAGTCATCAGCGGATTATTGAAACCTTTAAATGGTTCAGAACTGAGGCTTTTTTGTTCCTGATTCTGTATGCCTTTTTCAAATAAAAGCTAGTAAAGAGTTCGCCAGCACACGAAATATGAAAATCATGTCCAATGATCCCCATTTCCCCAAACCATCGCTTCAAAAACAACTCAGAATCAATAACAAAATCACCTACGGAGTAACAAGCCAAAAGCAACCATACAACGCAAAATGGAGAATAGCCAGAAGCCGAATTTTGCAAGGGGATCTCTTGTGACAAAAGCTCGTAAGATGAGTCACGATTTGCAGCAGTACAAAGAACTGTACAATTGGAAAAAGGCTGAGTGAGATCCCAGGTGATGGGAAATCACCGAACCGGTTTTAGTCTCCACAAACCATCGTTCAAATAATGAACATTTTCGACGCCGATGCCTTTGTTTATGCTCAATCTGAAGTTGAGAAACAGAAAATTGTTTAGGTATTATGTTTTGAACTGAGTTGATAATGAAACTGAAAGATTCCCTGGTATAGAGGGAATAATATAAGTAATAATCATTAGTGACAAACGACGAAATGATGACACATTTTAGCAAGGAACCAAAACAAATCAAACGGATAAACGGTAGTCTGTTATAGTCTTTTATTCCTTGGTTAAGCACGATTACCGTGAGGGGTAGCATATGGGATTGGAGACCCACTGCACTATCGAGGAGATCCAAGTTAGGTCCCAATAGGTCATGTTTGGTTGAGCTGGAAGACAGAGAATTGCTGTGGACCACTTTCCCCAGAAGCCGAGACTCTGCATTCTTTTTCTATGCGTATTCTTCTTTCTCTTTCGTGAAATCTCGCAATAATATAGCTATCATTACCACAATATAACTACAGAAAATGAAAGGCAATCCATGTACGTGCATGAAATGTATGCCCACAGTAAAATGAGCGCCATGGAGACATCGAAGATGGAAATACAATGTTAATAAGCTTTAATGAAAAAGGAGAACACATGTACAGTTTCTACAGTTCAACTGACATCTCATCCGTAGACATGGACGTTATTCCGACAGCTAACGCATACTCTTTCCCCTCAGCCATCACAGCGACCACGGACCCCTGTGGTACCTGCGTCATGCGAGCCCCAGGGGAAGTAAGTCCAGGGCACATGATATTTGATCCATTCAATACGTGCTTTATAGCCCCACGATCAACCTGGAGATGTGGTAGCATGAAAGGATCTGTTGGAAAAATGGAAATAAGGATGTTGGAAAAGTAGATAAGAAACTTTGAGACAAATATTCAGAAACGAAAATATTTGTATTCATATAAAAGAATGCCACCCGCGTTTACATATTCTACCTTGGCTTCTGTACGCTTCAGACGGTCGGTCACTGAAACTGGCTGTTTGAAGCTTTGTAATGTGAGAAATTACATGCTCTTACACTGGATGAAGTTTCCAATTGCAAAACCTGACTATGAAAGTTTATGGTTCGTGCACTGCCAAGTATATTCCGTTTTACGATGGAAGTTTTTGTAGTGGTCCCGAGATAACTGATGCTGCCTGTGTAAACTCACTTATCAAAAAGAATTTGAATGAATGTATAACTAATGGTAGCATGGCTCTGGACGGTATATTGTACGACGTCACATGGACTTTTTGCCGTCTGTCTATTTACACTAACGACAACTGGTTTCTGCCAATTGAAGAACAATCTAACTGCTCTCTCTAGGGACGAACTGACCCTAACTCTCTTAGCTTACCTAGTCGCTCTTGCATCAAAACGTGATTCACAAAACTAGGCTTTCAATAAAGTTCCGTTTACGTTACCCATCGACTTCTCACAACCGATTAAACATTTGACTCGTTGGACGTTTCATAGACTCTTTATTATTACACAGGAAGTGAATTACGGTAAAAGGAGTGCACCTCATATACGTAAATGTAGTGTTGTCGGAAAAGACTGTGTCCAATCGACATACTGTCAGAAGTTTCAGGAAAAGTTCACGTCGAAACCAGTTTTTTTAATTTTGCTCTTGAAAACAGAAGGGCTGCAGGTGGGTAGAATGAAAGAGGGAAGGATGTTCCGTAACTTGGCCATCCGGGGAAAAGACTGCTCTTTCGATACAGTTAGCACCTAGTAACCAAGAACAATAAATATTGACAGACTCACGTTTGATGACAAACACTGATTGACTCCTGCGAACAACTGGGAGATACTGGCTATCATCTGCTAATAACTGAATTTGATGCCAAACAATTAGCTGGATAATTGATTTTACTTATTAAGACACAAGAAGCTTTATTTGGATCATGCGAAGTGTGCATTCCTTGATTCACATTAGTAATAAAGTTGAGTGGCCGAACACTGTCGGCAACCGTATCACCTTTACATTTGGGCACTCTCCAATATGGAACTTGTTACCGGAAAAACAACAAGGGCATCGTCTCAAATACTTCGACAATGTTCCAAAGTGAACGTCGTCGTCGTGAAACACTGTGACGAACTGTCAGTCGTTCACTTGTTTACATTTGTTATTCCTACTAATTGTTTCCCATTTAATGATGTAAATTTTAAACCACTTGAGATTAGTAAAGCCTTATAAACAGACCTTTCTTTTGCGTCGCTCTATTCAGCTGATTAACCTAGTTATCATCATAATTTATTCACCTTATACTCTACGGGAGGGGTCCATCGACCAGAGAGTTTCGACGTCGGTCCGAATTTTCCCGAAGCTGCCGAATCCTGGATTCAATATGGCTGCACGTTCAGCAACTCTCTCGGCTATACCGAACGACTACGGCCAGATAGGTTGAAAACCATAACATTATCTTTCCGCATCGGCCTTCCGGTACGTGGAAGATTGGTGAGACTAAGAAACAGCCAAACTGACCCTCCATCATCATTATCACCATAAAAAACAGCGTTGAACAGAAGAGCAAACCCCACTGACCACTGCCTTTCTCATCATGTTGCAAGTTGAATTAGAAAGTATGAGTATTTACAAAATGTACAGGGAGTGGACCGACACAGGTGAGGAAAGGAAGAACGCTTTAGTAGCCAACACACGGAATACACACTCTAACTGTACAAACGCAAATCGATCAATCATTCTGATTTGATAGAAAGTGACAACACGATCGCCATTGTTCGCGGTTCGTTGCCATATCCTCCAGTGTCTCCAGCCAACTGGTAGACGGATCATCTGGACCCCAACCACGAAGACGTGAGGCACCTACTTTTCCCAAGTTCGCTGTGCATTTTCTCATCCCTCGTTGCCCCGTCATCTGTTGACCTCCACGTGGTTTCTTCCACTCCCGAAGAGGAACGGAGAATAGGGCACGGTATGGTAGACGTGTTCTCCATACGTAACACGTGTCCCAACAAACGTAGTCTACTAAGCTGGATACGCTGTGATAGAGAACTCCCTAAAGTGGTACCCAATACTCGCTTTCTGACCTCAGCACTGCTCACTCGGCTATTCCACCCAATCTTAGCGATGCTATCCAAATATCGACGGTAGAAAACCTCAAGACGACGAATATCTTCCACACGCAGGCCGCAAATCTCGCAACCATACAACAAAACTGAACCCGTTGCGGCACGGTACACACGACCTTCAACTTCAGTGAAATATCAGATAGACGCCACAAGTGTTTCACTCCGGTGTACGCCGCTCGAGTCTTGGATATACGCGTGCTCACTTCTACTACCGTGCTCTCATCCGTCGTCAGGCTGCTGCCGAGGTAAGTGAAGCAGTCAACCATTGCTAGCACCTCTCCATCGATCATCAAGTTGGGAATCATTGACGTCCAGTCTTGCAACATCACTTTGTATTTTGGGGGTGCAAAGCGCATACCTAATGTAGCTACAGCTCTTGCGAGTCTACCTAGTGCACGTTGAGCATGTTCCCTGCGTTCGAACTAACAGACAACGTTGTACACGTAATCTAGGTCACACAGCTTCTCACTACTTCCTAGTTCGACAACCACATCCTTGAGGCTTCGCAAGGCATTCTCCATTATCTGGTAAATGACGAAATTGAACAGGAATGGAGACATGGGACATCCCTGTCGAACACCACTGGTCGTTTTGAACCGACCGGATAGTTCATCGTAAACCCTTACGCGGCCAGAAGCATGAGAATACAATGATCTCAGTAGATCTACGAACTTCTGCGGCATACTTTTTCGTTACAGAGAACCAAAAAGCGCTGTACGATTAACTGAATCGAAGGCACCTTTCAAGTCAAGGAAAACCATTTTTGCCGGCCGACGTTGCGTGTAACGCGTTTAAGTAGTTGGCAAAGAGTAAAAATCTGATCGAGGCATCCTCCACCTGGACGGAATCCAGCCTGCTGTTCGGGGGTGGTCCTCTCGCGAGCCGATGTAAGACGATGCAGCAAAATTGAGGTTACTACTTTGGTGAGTATCGGAATAAAGCTAGTCTCACGATGATTACCACCGTCAGTGAGTATCCTTTTCTTGAAGATGGGTATAGTCAATGACTCACCCCATAGTAGCGGGATACGTTCCTCCATCCAAACGTCACGCTGCAAGTTGGTAGTGATTTAATCAACGCCTCACCACCTACTTTAAAAAAACTGCAGGGAGTTCGTCAGGACCAGCCGCTTGCCCACGCTTTAGTAATCGAATGCTCGACTCTACTTCTGCTTCGGATGGAAGCTCAAATGATACTCCTCAAGGAATCACAGTTTTTGAGCTCAGAGTAACATTAGCGCGCGGCCAGCTAAACTGTTCCTTGAAGAATCGGCCCAACGGTCCAGCCTTCGCTCTTTGCCGTGATCATCATCGTACAGCGTTAAACAGTAGGGCAAGCCCCACTGACCACTGCCTTTCTCACCATGTTGCACGTTGAATTAGAAAGTATGAATGTACAAGATGGAGAGGGAGTGGACCTACATGGGTGGGAAAAGGAAAGAATGCCCTAGTAGCAAACACACGGAATACACACTCTAACTGTACAAACGCACATCGATCAATCATTCTGATTTGATAGAAAGTGACAACACGATCGCCACTGCTCGCGGTTCGCTGCCATATCCTTCAGTGTCTCCAGCCAACTAGTTGACGGATCTTTTGGACCCCAACCACGAAGACGTGAAGCACCTACTTTTCCTAAGTTTGCTGTACATTTTCTCATTCCTCGCTGCCCCGTCATCTGTTGACCTCCACGTGGTTTCTTCCACTCCCGAAGAGGAACGGAGAATAGGGCACGGTATGGTAGACGTGTTCTCCATACGTAACACGTGTCCCAACAAACGTAGTCTACTAAGCTGGATACGCTGTGACAAAACGTTCTCCGAATTAGTGCCCAACACTCGATTTCTCACCTCATCGTTGCGTACTCGGCTATTCAACCCAATCCCAGCGATACTACGTAAACATCGATGGTCGAAAACCTCGAGACGACGAATATCTTCAGCACGCAGACTCCAAGTTTCGCAACCATACAACAAAACTGAACCCGTTGCGGCACGGTACACACGACCTTCAACATCAGTGAAATATCAGATAGACGCCACAAGTGTTTCACTCCGGTGTACGCCGCTCGAGTCTTGGATATACGCGTGCTCACTTCTACTACCGTGCTCCCATCAGTCATCATGCCGCTGACGAGGTAACTGAAGCGGTTGATAATTAAAACAAATGTCTACCGCTTTAGTTGCACTCCAGTCAACGTGTTCAACCGAAAAATGATGTTTGTTTGACATCTACAGACGAGAAATTAGAGAAACGGCAGATCAATTTCCTTATAAGCTGCGGTCTTTCGTGAACGATGATGACATTTTTATACGCGGACTTCGATCAGATAATGATTACTGGAAGGAAGTGGGCAGATGATCTGGTTAGGTCTCTGGAACAGGCCCAGAGGCAGTCGGATCTATTTCACGGGTCGGTCGCACGCCCTCCGTGTGGTGCTACTAGCATAAGCTTGTCTTCCTTTTAGAATTTGTGAATGCTACATCATAGCAACCCACTCTCATTGCTGCAAACTTCATCTGTTTCTTTATCCCCGTATTATATGTCCAACATGGAATGCGGTGTGCAGTCGTTGTAGCGAAAGGGGCCACTACCGCAGTGTTTGCAACTCGATCGTTACCGTTAGACAAACTTCCAAATTAACCGGATCGTGTCTGTCGCCCAGTGGGAGGGTGTGTCAGAGAGCTGTGAGGTCGACTGAATCGACCGCTGCTTTTAGATCAGGAAGGACAGAGACTGTGGGCCTGCGGAGGATGTGTCTGTGCTCTAAAATTTGCCACAGAGTAAAGATGTGGTCGACAGTCCTGACCGGGTCTGAAACGGGCTTGATTCTCACGCGTACACATTTCGCGGGCGCCGGGTAATCCGTAAGGATAAGCCCGGCAAGCAATTTGGACGCGATACTTATCTAGCTGATTCCTCTGTGATTTTCACAAGAGGACCTGTCACCTTTCTTGTGGATCGACACAATCCCCTGGGAATCTGCTCACTAACCCAAATAATCCGGAGGAGTTTTGTTAACTTCAAAACCGAAGCTTTGCTTCCATCCTTGAAAAAGATGGAGACAACCCATCCGCTCCAGCTACTTTATACCCCTTCAAGTAGCCTGTATCTCGGATAATCTCTATTTCTGATGGAGTGACATCTACTAGCATCATTTTCTGGCAAATATATTCAAAAGGTCCACTGTTGAAGTGGACTGACTGAATTGTTCTTTAGTGTTCCGCCCAACGATCCAGACGACGTCCCTAAGGGTGAGTCAGTAAGCCCTCGGATTCCCTGATTAACTCACTTACACCGGGTTTCCGTGGACCGGTACTTCCAATCAGATGGTAAGGGTTGCGAGTTATGCCAATGGATGCAGCCTTTTCCACTTCCCTATATTGCGCAATCCACCACTGCTCGCGGTCATTGCTCAGGCTCCTAGTCAGTTGGTGTCTCAGAGATTTACGCACTTCTCTGAATGTGGCATCAGCAGGAAAGGGTCTGTTAGCATCCTACAGAACAACTGGGTGGAAGATATCCATCGTTTGTGAGACCTATTTGAATCAGAGTCCAGCGTTCATCTGCATCGATAACCACTTAGATAGCTCCGCCTAAAAAGCAGATCGCTGGTTGTCGCCTAGAAGCAACTGCGCAGGACGGGTGCTTTTTATGCTGATGCGACCGCGAACGAGACGTAAACAGAATTGAGCACGTGCCAAGGAGTGATCTGAGTTCGCAGGCGTAGAACAAAATGAACGACAAACTTCAACTGATCCACGCCAGCGGTAACCAATCACAATATGGTCAATCTGAGTCCAACGTTGTGAAGACGTAGTAGGACACCATGTGAGTCTATGGTGTTTCTTGACAGAAGTTTATACTCGCCAGAAACAATCTGTGGTTAGAACACAGCTGAACCAGACGATCGCCGTTATCGATGTGATCGGCCGGGATAGCAAATGGGACTCCAAATGTGCCTTTCGGAATCTTCCAAACGGTCACCTTAGGCGTTAAAAATCTCCAGCAATGACCACTACATCTGTTGAACGCACGCTTCGAAGCAGTTGAGACAAATCCTGGCAGAATTCGTTCTTGGCCTCAGAGGAACTGCAGTCAGTGGGCGCACACAGAAACAATGAACAAGCATCGACACTTCAGTCTATTGCTGTTGACACGCACAAAACCGTCCCACTGAACTGCACACAAACGACTGTTGACTGGAATCTAGTCTAGTATCGCACGTTCAGCACTCATGTTCAAAGCAATCCCAACACCAGCCTGACCACGAGCACCAGAAACGGGATCACCCGGCATACGAAGAGTAAAGCGAGAGACTGAGGTTGTATCTGGGGAGCGAAGAGTGGGGTTGTGTGCGTGTTTCGGAGACAAAGCATACACCCATTTTGAAGGTCTCTAGATTTTTAGCGAGGGACGCCTGTTGCCTATCTGACTTAGTATGCGGACATTGAAAGTAGCCAGATTATGTGAACATTTAGGCTTAAGGAGTGCATTCAATTTATGTCCAACTATTGAACTAGTGCTTTCTTCAGAACCACAGTTACTCGTGGCGTTTTGTATCGATCTTAAACTACGGGTGGGAAATTTGGGAAGGCCCTTTATAGAAAAGATGCTGGAGGTTTCTCAGCACATCAGACTTTGCGGCTGTCCACACCGCAGAGGGTTTTTTTCCTTGGGAACCCTAACCGGAGCCTTTGACTCAAAAGTCTCACCCACAAGGCAGTGGGGCGTTAACCCAGCACCGGAGCGTGACCGAAGAACACGTGAAGAAACTTCTTCAGGTCCGTTACGTGAGACCTGACTATTGCATGTGTTTTGTCTTGTCTTCGTAGGTGCTCCGTTATCGATCCGCTTTTCGGGTTCAGTCCTCAGCCCCATGCACCCAGTGGAGAAAGTGGGACGTGGACGAGGCAGCATCTTTTGGGCCGGGGGCTGCCAAGCTTAGACGGGCGATAGCTGCCCAATGAAGTGCGATGACTTCTCCCACTGTCGAGAGAAACTCAAGGTATTCTACTCCTACGTCCATCTTGTAGAGGTTTTCGGACCGTTAAACTGCTTCCCTCAGTGTTTATTCGGTGGAGTGTCCTCTCCAGGGGGCATACTATTTGAAACTAGATGTTGCCCATCAACTGGTTCTGAGACTGGGCTTCATCTGGCCTCTGCCCCTCGACCTGCCAGGCATGATTGCATCTCCGGCTTAAGGGAGCCATCCTGCATAGCTCTTTGGGTCATGCAGGCACGCAAGCCATCACATCACGCCAAGTTTCAGTCTCGTCGTGATGAAGAGGACAGCCCGGCGGTAGCACAGTCAGAGCTAGAGACAAAATCCATGATACCGGTTGAATATGAGAAGGAACCACCTATGACAGACTTTCTGCAATGAAATGTTTCTTACTTTCTAGAACGACAACCCGGATATGACTGTGGATTTGGTTGCGACCTTATAACGACGAGACTGAAACTTAGCGTGATGTGATGGCTTGCGTGCCTGCATGACCCAAAGATCTATGCAGGATGGCTCCCTTAAGCCGGAGATGCAATCATGCCTGGCAGGTCGAGGGGCAGAGGCCAGATGAAGCCCAGTCTCAGAACCAGTTGATGGGCAACATCTAGTTTCAAATAGTATGCCCCCTGGAGAGGACACTCCACCGAATAAACACTGAGGGAAGCAGTTTAACGGTCCGAAAACCTCTACAAGATGGACGTAGGAGTAGAATACCTTGAGTTTCTCTCGACAGTGGGAGAAGTCATCGCACTTCATTGGGCAGCTATCGCCCGTCTAAGCTTGGCAGCCCCCGGCCCAAAAGATGCTGCCTCGTCCACGTCCCACTTTCTCCACTGGGTGCATGGGGCTGAGGACTGAACCCGAAAAGCGGATCGATAACGGAGCACCTACGAAGACAAGACAAAACACATGCAATAGTCAGGTCTCACGTAACGGACCTGAAGAAGTTTCTTCACGTGTTCTTCGGTCACGCTCCGGTGCTGGGTTAACGCCCCACTGCCTTGTGGGTGAGACTTTTGAGTCAAAGGCTCCGGTTAGGGTTCCCAAGGAAAAAAACCCTCTGCGGTGTGGACAGCCGCAAAGTATGATGTGCTCAGAAATATCCAGCGGTCAATCGGGAAACATTCCTCATCTCTCTCCGCTTCATCCTTGAAGTTTCAATTCTAAATGCGTACGAGTAGCCACAGTGAGCCGCGGCTGTGGACTTGTAGCTCTCGGAAAGGATAACAGATTAGAGACAGGGGAAGAAAGAGAATCCATTCTCCGACCCAAGCATACTCTCCAATTAGCGGCTTTCAACGTCTGCACACTATACAAAACGGGGCAACAGGCTGCCCTACCTAGGACTCTTGAAACCTTTAACATAGACATGTGTTATGTCTCCGAAACATACACACAAGACCCAACTTCAGTGATAACACTTCGCTTCCCGGATACAAACTCGGCTTCTCGTTTTGCTCTTCGCGTTTCAGGTGATTCGGTATCTAGTGCTCGTGGTCAGGCTGGCATTGGTATCGCTGAGGGTGAAAGCTGAGCGTGCACTGCTGGACTGGATCCCAGTCAGCAGCTGTCTGTGTGCAGTTTGGCTGAATGGTTCTGTGCATGTCAACAGCACTAGACTGAAGCGCCGATGCCTTTTTGTCGTTCCTGTGTATGCCCCAACTGGCTGTAACTCTCCTGAGGCTAAAGACGAATTCAACCAGGATTTGTCTCAACTGCTCCGCAGTGTGAGCTCTACGGACATCATGGTTCTTCCTGGTGATTGCAATGCTCAAGTCGGAAGCCTAGACGAGAGGGTGAAGAATATGGGAGTTCGATATTGCGTACCAGCTGACTGAACTAACAACGGTGATTGACACGTTCAACTGTGTTCCGACCATGGACTATTCCTTGCGAGTACAAAGTTCTCGCACAAAAAGCGACACCGCCTAACCTGACGTCCTCCTGCGACTCACAGCACTGGACTCAGATCGACCATATTGCTATCGGTTCCCACTGGCGCGGATCAATTCAAGACTGTCAATCGTTTGGTCTACGTCTGCACACACTGATCACGCGCGCGCTCCAGCTTATAACTGTTCATTTTTTTCAATAAAATAATGGTTATTTTTATCCGACCAGTTATTATGATGTACGATACATGGGACTTATTACAAAAGTCGATGGTAATAGAAGTTTTGATTGGAAAAAAAACCCGTAGGCAGCTCCTAAATAGTTTTTTACTACATGCTTGCGCGTGAATGTAATGGAAGGGGTTTTCACCCCATAGCCACAAAAGCTCACTGCACTATTAGGGATAACCGGCAACCAGACCCTGAGACTTGAAGTAGAGAACCACATCATGACCCAGTAGGCCAGGTGTGGTGACGATCCGAACGACAGTGGATTACTGTCTAACACCAAAACCTCAATCGACAGTTCCTGGAAACGGTGGATGTGAAGAGTGAGAAGGAGGGGGCAAAAGTATACAGGCTACTACCACTACCGACTCTCACCCCTGACTGAAGAGATAAAGTACGCACGGTATCTTATACGTATTAGTCCGGTGATAGACAGTAATCCCCCATTGCCCGACTCGTTACCAAACCAGACTTATTCGGGCCTCAAGCGGGTATCCACTCCAAGTCTCAGGGCCTAATGGCCGGTTATTCCTAATGGTGCAACGGGCCTTTGCGACTGATGGGTACAACCATTCCATTGCACTCATGCGCAAGCGTGTAATAAAAAGGGACGCTCCACTTTGATTTCGGTCAGTACTGAATTTTAAGAAGACTGACGAACCAGATGGCCCTGAAAATGTAATGAGCCCTGTTTTAGGAGGATTTCTGTTTTTAAATCGCTTGCTACTAACGAGGTTTTTGAAATAAGATCGAGTTTGACAAACTTACTGATGTCCTTGGATGAGAGTACACGACACCTGGACCGAGATAAGCAGTGACAGTTATTTGGATTTTAGCAAGACTTCTGACTGCGAATCACTAATCACTGGATTACAGACCGCAGACCTTTGGGATGATTGGGATGGCAAGACAAAGGATGGTAAACTTCCTTAGGAACCGCAGTTTAGCAAATGCATTGCAGATGTGTATCGTGAGTGAAAAACATTGCAAGTGAAGCACCAGAGGGATCAGCGCTGGGGTCCATTTTTTCTCCTCTACGCAAAAGATCTCGAGCGGGAACTGAGCAAGTCGTGCTTTGCCTCCGCAGTTGATTTGAAGACAGCGGGCAGCGATTTACTACAGCAGTTAGATGCAATTCACGGATGGTCGATTCGATGGGATTTTTCCTTAAATCTCCACATATGAGAATTGCTGACAACCAACGCAGACGGTAACAACAATGCTCCATTGCGAAGTGTGTCCAAGGTTAAGGGCATAGGTGTGATTGTCACACGACTTTACGTCTCCAAGACAATGACAGGCGGCTAGAAGTAAAATAAAAGTTCACTGAACTGCAAACCTCCCCATATGCAGGACATAAGAACTATTCGCTCCAAAGCACAAGTAACGGTTCGACTTCTAAAGTATTGTGTGCAAACATCGGCTGCATTTATTATCGTGCAGACATATGGTGTCCAGAAAAGGTACAACATCCCGCAATTAAAGTGACCATTGGGCAGAGGGAAATTTTGCACCCAGCGTATGCATGTTCAGTCGTTTTTTGTTAGCGTGCTGGCGGCGCCGAGGTGGATTAACAGAAGTCCCCAAAATTATGCGGTCGATTTGTTTCTTTGTTCGTTCCTGTGACACGAGAGGTCAGTCTTAGACGGCAGAGAGAACACTCCAGGGTGGAAATACGGGGTCCAGTTGTTAACAAATGGGGTTGCATCCCCATGGAGCAGAATGGCAGATGCTGTTAACTGAAGTGATGCGATGACCTTCCAGAGGGCTTCATATTTAAGTTTGAACGGCATAAAGAGTTGGTTTTATGCAAAGGGTGAGGGAAAGAAAACGAGTTCCCCATTTTTTAAATTATATGTCCGCTGAACGTGATATACTTGCCAGTACAACATGGGTAAAAACGGGCCCAGAAAAAGTTTTCTCTCGTTTTTATTTTCGCCTCTGACTGGTGGAAGTACTCAAACTCACCAGGCTAAGATGATTAGGACATGTGTTGTGCATGTCCCTTGACAAGATTCCTCGGCGCGCAACGTTCGCTGAGGCGGGTAACGGTTGAAAGATGAGTAAGGATAGCCAGTTCATGACATAAAATAAAGTTATGCAAAATCTAACCAACGGGGCTCCCGGACATTTGGTCACCAGACATTTCCATGATTGAATTACGCTATATTCACTCGTCTGTCAAATACCGCATCCTCAGAAAGTAGCAGAAACCCAATCCCAAACCTTTTTCCCGTTGGTTTTTAACCTTGAAATGTAGTGTTCTCAAAATGTCACAGTCTGTATAATGTTCTCATTATCGCCCAAACCAACCTCAGTCTCTCAAAAGTACCACCGGATTGGCGAAGGCAGTTCTCATACAGGACTGGTCAAGACAAGTGATCTATTCGACTAATCGATAAAGGGCCGACCACTTATGAATAAAAATTACCTCATTTGATACAACAAGTGCTCTGCGTTACTTGAAGCACAGATTTATTGGAATATGACGGAATAAGTAATTCAAAAACGCGAATGGAGGACTACGATTGAGTCCGGCTAGGTTCAACGGTGACATGAAATAAAAATGAAATCGATGCCATTACTTGTAAATGCGTACGTAAGTATTATGCGTGGCTATCGATGGAAACATTTTCTCAGTGAGATGCTCGTGGACGGATATTTTATAGAAATTAGAAATATAAAAACAAGGTCACTATGTTATGTTATTAATACTGGGCTACTTTTTGTACTATGCTCTTACAAAATGAGGGACACACAACTGAGGCAATTATCTTTGCATTTATTGCAAACAATATGGAAATGTTCATGTAATGTTTATTGAAGGCAGTTGGTGGTTAAGGCAAGGTCAGCGATGAATCTTGTTTTGCCTACCGCATGCAATTGTTAGGGCGAGTCATTTTGTCCACACACTGATGTAGTCAAGTCGACCAAGTGTCTATCACCTCAAAAAGGACAAACACCTGAATTCCAGATTTACCGGTCACTGTCGCGGTAGACGGCAATCTGCCATTTCAGCTGACCTTAGTTTCAAACCTTCGGCTTGAGGAATTCCGGTGTGAAGCTTTTGTAAGGTCACAACGGTCAAAAGAACTTGACTGTGATGCATTTGTACTTCGTGTCTTCGAAACCGAATCAAATAGCAGAGCATAACAGCAAAGTGCAAGCGTTTTCGCTTACCGATTCGTGATCAATGTTCACCTTTATAACTCTGGACTACCAGGTGTTAACTATAGATCTCGAGAATGGCCAAGGGGACGGGCTACGCCTGAGGGTGCGAAATTTGACGGACTTGAGTGAAGTGTAATTCAATTGTCAAAACGTCTGGCGACCAAAACGTTCAGTGACCAAATGTCCGGACACGAAACAATGGACTTGGCCATGTAAGGTGTGTCAGACTTACAGGATGGGGTCAAAGAGAACGTCCCACTTGGTGATTAGATACATTGGAGGATATGGCTAGGCGTCGTGATCAGTGGCGCTCTTGTATCTACAAGCTTTCTTTGTCGGCTTGATATTGATAGATGCAGTTCTCTGACTGCTCCTTTCTTATTCCTGTTCTTTTCTTATTATGGCGAACTGCAGTTTACTTGACGCCGATGTGAAAATAGGAATTTCATTATTATTTCTAAATTCTTCACTTTTCACAGGAACAAAACTTTTGCGACATCGGCGATCCGGCAGTCATCCTAAACCAGCGCCTGCGATGAAATAATAACAAGAAAATTTACAAGTAAGTTGAATTATTCTCCAAACATGCATCATCATTTGGATGGATGATAGCAGTAATTTGTGTATGCTCAGTGGGACTTGACTGACGGTCGATGATACCAAAAACTCGACCAGAAGGCTACATTATGTATTCTTCACGCATACGCGTAGGTTACAGATTTATTGCTAAGGTTATTGTTAGTACTGTCTTACTATAGAGCGATTTGACCACACATGATTCGACCGGTGGTGGTCGAGTGGTTTAATGTTTGTTCACCGCCTCAGACATCCGAGGTTCGAATCCCCGCCATCAACGGTTACTCTGGTGGCGGACAGTAATCCATTGTCGTTCGGATCGTTACCACACCTGACCTATTGGGACCTTACGTGGTTCTTTGACGCTCCAAGTCTCAGGGTCTGGCTGCCGGTTAACCCCGATGGTGCAGTGGGCCTTCGTGGCTATGGCGTAGATGCTCCTTCTACTGCACTCATGCGTAAGCATGTAATGAAAAAAAAACCAGCGACTCAAATCGCTGGATGTTAACCATACCTGTGGAGATTCCGAAGTAGATTTCGTAAGTCATCCCGCTATTGGATAAAAAGTAGTCTACTTCTTGAGGAAAGAGCCATTAGCTGCTAATTTCAATTCATTGGGTGTTGGTAAGTACGCCTGTAACTAGATCAAACCAAAAGCAACCGATTTCAGCCCGATTTACGAGAATCGGAAGACCCAAACAGCGTATGTATGTTGCGCCCACACTGATTTACAGAACGCTACGAAGCAATTTGGAAAACCAAATTATTTGAAAATATTGGTTGGTTTGTTTTCAGACGATTCCTTATTCCTGTAGGACCCATGGGAAATCCGTGGGTGAGTTTTTATGGAAAGCAGTGCCTCGGATTTTCAATGAGATTGTAACGACTGAAATATATAGTAGTGTGTACTACTCTGGACCATATGGAAAGTTCAGCTTCAAACGAAGTGCCATCCATGGAATTACTGCCGGTCAGATGCAAGTTATTGATATATAAGAAGCGTATGCACCAACAAGAACTTGCCTTGCAGCGATAAAGATGGTATTTACTTACCCGTGTGATAGCAGCTGCATGGCACGGCTAAGAACATCAAGAGGTGAGGGCTAATACCGTTAGTATAGATATTTCGCATAGTAAAGGTGATCCCTCTGCTACATCAGAGGAAATGCGGAGCCAGAGAATATCGTCGATATGGACGTACACTTCCTTTGAGTTTATTTCCCTTACAAATATTTATCGGAAAATCAGTCCGTGTCATATTTGGATGGGTCAGACAATGCCCATACATGGACAGTACCTGTCCCATACAAACTGAAGCGTGCGCCAGCAATAAAACACCCAAACTTCAATCATTAGCTCCAGTTAACGCCATTTTTACCTCAAGCATGAAAGATGATTAGCGCGACGCGATCTAACCTAAAAAGACCAAAATAAGACTCACATTTATGGAGCAATTTTAAGCTGGGTATGAACGGGCCTTCTCTTTGGCAAAAGAATAGTACGTCTCCTTGCCCATCAGCAAACAGTTCGATGTGCTCATGGCTGGAAAATAATCATGGTTTTGCAGAATCCTCTACCATTTAACGAGCTTCAGTGTATCCTTCTTAGGTATGATTTGGTCCATGATTTCAACATCAAACCCATAGTCCTCGCAGACTCTTTTTCTTATCGCCTTGGCCCGGGAGTTTTTTGCATTTGTAACTGAGGAGACATCTTCCTTTTCGTCAAACCTTCAAGATCGAAATGTACGAAACCACACTCACTTCTTGAACATTTCGATGGCACCAAAGTAGCCAAAGCGGCGCAGCAGTAACCGAACAACAAACGAGCAACCGTCGGTTCAGTTCAGTTCAGTTTGCACAGGACTTGGTGTGGCTAGAGCCAATCGTGTGTCCAGATAGTTGTGTTGTCGGCGCGTTTCCGTAGCTCCCACACTGCGTGATTTTCTTTTTCTGAAAGGCAGAAATTTTGTGCAGTATCAGCCCTGGCAGAGTAAGGTGGAAACAATAAGTAAATTGCATCTGACCCTAAAAGCTGCTTAACATATCTCAGTTCAATTCAATTCGCACAGGACTTCAGTTCAGTTCAGCTGACATGAAGTTTTGAAGTACTACACGGGTTTGAGGCTTTGAGTCCAATTGTCCCGGTTCTCGAGGAAATCTTTGATCTTCTGTCGGATTCACCTGGCTGAAACGAGAGTAAAAGAAGCGAGGAGGGGGGGGCGGCGGGGGTGGCAGCGAAAACAAAATACACATAACATCATGCAGTGTCTCAGTTCATTTCAGTTCAGTTCAGTCTGCACAGGACAGGTAATGGCCACGGCCAATCGAGCGTCCAGAATTCCTTCGATGGTATGCACACCAGTTATGCACCCACCACCGCCGAGTGTATTTGATAGAATCCCCGCTTAAACTGAGAGGGAAACGGAAAACCTCATCGCACATCAACCGCGGGAGACATTGTGCATCGTGAGCGTTCACTGAGACAGTATGCAATGAGGGAAAAAGTCTGTTAAAACATACTCCAGAAGGACCACACTGCTACACGTCATCCATCTAGTTTATATACTGAAGGCTCACTGTGGACAGTGCCTTAAGCGGAGAGGGGGTGCGACATTCATGAGCTTGCATGCAATAAAAGACATCTATTTGGTTTTTTGACAGGGGATAATTGGGAGAGACCCAGATAGAGGTCTAGCTTTTTCCTGAAGACGGATTTGTTCCGCAAGAGAACAATAACTTCCGGAGGTGCATTCCACAGAGTAATAACCCTAAAGCTAAAATAGTTAATCTTTAGTGAAGTGCGTGTTGTCGGTTTGAAAACCCTCCCGCTGTGATGACGGAGAGAAGAGGTTGGACAGACGGAGAACCAGCAATCGCTTTGACGTGATTCAAAGAGGTGAAACATCATAAACAGATCACCTCTTACGCGTCTTAAGTCAAGGGGATAGAGGTAGACGGGATAAGGCAGGTGGGACAGACCTCATACTGCTTTGGTGGAGACCCTCTGAACTCCTTCTAGGACCTCACGGTCTCAAACAAGACCAGAGTGCACTATCTGACTGCCGTAATCCAGAGGAGGACAGAAGTACGTACCGCAAATTAAGAGGAAGTCATCCTTAGGTTCGCGCGGGAAGGACTTTCGAATCATGTTTAGGGCTCGAAAGGCAGATTTGCTCGCTATTCCGTCGTGATGGGGGAAGGAAGTAACGGCTATTCTGACTGCGAGTACCGCGTAGCCAATTCAAAACGAATCCCAAAACCAGAACAAGATTGGTTCGTAGTTTCTACGGTCCTGGATTAGCAAGTTATGCGCATTCAAATATGTACAAACCTCAACTGTACGGCCACCACGTCTAACAACGAGGACCAGAGTTCAAAATAGGCCAATGTCAGGTACCACCTCCAAGGTAGTCCAAGGTCGAATCAAAATTATGCCACTTCAGGTGAGCAAAATATAAGCAAATGTTGAAGTGTAGTGATTGATGCATGTTGTACTTGTTCGAGGGTCAACAAAATAAAGAGTGTAGTCTCAACAATGCAAGTAAATGACAACGGCTGGGGAGGGTTTCCACGCATTTACGTTGCAAAGGACAGGGTACAATCTAGCCAGAACCTGGGTACCTTGAGTCGGTCAACTTTAGGCAGTGTGGTTACTCGGTCAAGCGGGAAGTGCGTCCAATCTCTCTGCTGAAGGACACGCCCACTCATTTTTCGTCATTAACTGGGAGGGTTCGTTCCTCGGCTAGAGTTTCGTTTCATCAAGTGCAGTTTGCAGGTGCTTAAAGCTTGAATTCCAAAGGGGTGCATCCTCTGCGCACATGGAAATGTTCGAAAGAAAGGGCTTTCGGAAGATCGTTTATGTAGGTCAAATAAAGGTCAGGGACTAAGGTCGACCCTTGGGAACCCCAGTTGTTACTGGTGTGGGTTGAGACAAAACATTCACGACTTTAGCAACAAAGGTGCGGTCGGTAAGAAAGCCGCCCAAGATGGACAACATGGAGCCTGTAATCCCGTGTTTGCAGCCTATAAAGAATAGGGGCATGGGGTACGTTGTCGAAGGCCTTAGTAAAATCGATGAATACAGCGTGTGAGAGCTGACCATCATCATAGGCTTTCGTCAGGCTATCCATGACAGTAAGCACATCGGTGATGCATGACCTGCCAGGAAGAAACCCATGTTGGGACTGGGGGAAGATCATATTTGTATGCAGATGGGAAAGTATCGCACTCTTAAGAACTGTGCTCCAAAATTTGCTGGTGATGCTAGTCAGACTTATGGGTCTGTAGCTAGAAGCAAGATGTCTACTGCCCTTCTTATAGATGGGTGCGATGAATACTGTTTCCAGCCGCTGGGGAAAACTTCATTGTCAACACATCGCTGAAAAAGCGAGGCATAAGGAGCAGCTAGTGTGTCCGCGGTTTCCTTGACAATACTGGGGTGGATTAGGTCAGGACCCATTGAGCAGTATTGGTTGAGCCGTCGGAAACCTTGAGCGACTGCGCCAAGGGGAATAGTGATGTGGTTAAGGGTAGTGACCAGAGATATCGGGTGCATGGTAGGGTGGGATGATATGGATATGGAGCCAAAAATTGTACGGAAGTAGGAGCTGAATGACTCGGATACTTGGCTGAGGGAAGTGATTGGAGATTCGGCATTATCTTTGAGAGCTAGTGGCGTCCGAACTGTGCCCATTAGACGACGCATGTACTGAAAGAAAAATGCCCTATTGGTCCGTGCTCGAGCAAGTACAGATCGTTGGACTGCATTCCGATAGGACCTAATCTTGTCTTTGCATATGCTCCGTATGATCCTGAAATCTTCTGCATCACGGAAAAGGCCTGCGGCTTTATATCTAGCGAAGAGGCGTGCGCTTTCGCCTGGAATGCGCCTAATGGGGCGAGGGAGGGGTCGCTTACCGGTCTGTGGACGACGAATTCCGGGGAACAATTAGCCTATCAGCTAAGGAGATCAACCCTCTGAGATTCTCTGCCATTTCGTCAGCAGAGTTAGTTAGGTTAGATAAATTTAGCTGGGGGTGAATAAATGCACAGGCTTGGTCAAAAATGGTCATTTTGAAGGATCTCAAAATTTTGATTCCTGAGGGAAGAGGAGGCCGTTTCACAATATAACACCTTTGTGGCCAACAGACTCACTACAATTCACGAGTTGACTAAGACCGATCGATAACACTATGTAAATCCGCCGACAACCCGGCCGACCTCTGCTCAAGGGTCCTGAAGACAAGAGAACCTGAGGACGTGGACAATGGACCCGGACTTCATAACTGCAGCTAGAGAGATGTGGCCAAATCTGCTAATACCTAAACCTGACATCCGCCATATCGAGGCCAAAAGACTGATACTGGCTACAAACTCCACGGGAAGCGTATGCCTAATAGAAGAACTGTACCACTTCCCCGACTGGATAAAATTGTTAAGAGCCATGGTCTGGTGGACACGATGCAAGGTGCTCCTATTGATCTTGAAAGGCACACGTCCACAGAACACATTAAATGTGGGGACGACACTACCGGGCGAGCTGAACCAAGCCGAACTCGACGTCCTACTCCCACTACAACTAGGATCTTTACCGTTCGAGGCTCCCGAGCCAGCCAGGATAGATGATAACACCAAGGGAAGCAGGCTGTTGTACAGCAGTATCCAAAGACTAAAACGTTTGCGAACCAACGGACTACTGAGAGTCGGAGGGCGGCTGAAGAATTCAAATCTAGAGTACGAAACAAAATGCCCCATAATCACCCCTGGTGACTACTGCATAACGAGATGCTTGATAGACCATGTACATCTAGAAGAGGATGAACCGGGTTTGAACCACTGACTGAACAATATACGACAACGATTTTGGGTGACAAAGGGACCAGGGACGGTCAAGCGAGTCATGGGCAACTGCATCACTTTTCGTCGCTGGAGGGCGGTAGCAGGCCAACAAATGATGGCCCCCTTCCAGCCGTGAGATTTCAACCGGGATGGTGCCCGTTCGTGGAAATTGGCGTCGAATGCTCTGGCCCGTTACTTGTACGACAGCAAAGGAGCACATAAAAGAGGTATGGCTGCCTGATAACATGTCTACAGTCCAGAGCAGTCCATCTTGAAGTAGTGCATACTATGACCACCAATTCATGTCTAATGACCTTTCAAAGGTTCATCGCGAGGTGGGGCGTGTATAAGAAAGTGCACTCAGAAAACGGCTCGAATTTACTAAAAGAAGAACAACGCATACTGGACAAGAGACCCATGATGCCGATCGTCCCAGACCCGGAAGGCGAACCGGCTCTCACTCCCAACGACCTGTGATTACTGCAGTCAGGAGTAAGAGCAGTCACTCCGAAAACTCAACGTAGAACTTATTGTAACGACCGGCCGTGGAATATCCCCCTAAAATCTTTGCGATTCAGTGTTTTTCTTAACATCACTCACTTGCTTACACTATTCACGTGTCTTTACGAACCGTTTGGCTTTATGGACCAATTGTTGTTTGTTCGCCCTCAGAGAGCTACTTTGTCATATCCTTGTTCTGGACCTGCGTGACGCACATGCTCCTTTCTCGCACGCCGCAATTCGGTTTCTTGCTTGTTGAGTCCTTGTGATCGTATTACTGAGGTTTGTATATTGTTTATGTCATTGTTCATGTAATAATCTATTATCGTAGAATATCACGAATAATCGTCTTTTGATTTCGGGATCCGTTGCGAATTTGGCTACGCATTGCTCAAACGTTCGTTGCAGTAGGCTTAGTGCAATTTTCTTATTTATTACCGAAGCCGCCGACATTACATTGCACAGCGGCTATTCATGAGCCCCTATTATTTCCGGATAACGAAGCATCAATTCTGCACTAGAGCTCTACTCCCGGGTGCTTGTTAGGTGTTTGTTTCACCCGGGTTGGAGTGGAATACCGTTCTCTTGTTCAAAGACTTGTAAGAAAATGCTAACTTGTTCAGTCCGAAAGAAGAGTTATCCGAAATGAGCATGAATCAAAGGAGAGACGTCGAACCACGCGCATTTAAACGCCTCAAATATGGATGGTCAGGTAGCAGTAACCGAAGATAGACCAAAGAAAGTCTTGCAGAGGCAAGCCTAACAGTGGAAGTGGATTCTACCAAAATGCCTCTGCAAGTAGCGGTAACAAATAGGGGGCAAGAAGGTATACCATGGAAACAAGCGAAGCGGAGATGAGAGGAGGATTGAGCACTCAAGTGAAAGTGGTAAATACTAGAGAGATGAAAATAGCACATTGGAAGTGTAGCCTCACTAAGGGAAGTGGTGGTTGTAAACTTTTGATGGGAGAACAGAAGGGGACGAAATTTTGCAGATAAACGGGTAACAATGACCACACTCTGGTATTAATCCAGTCTGCATGAGAGAGCGATCAATGGAAGGTGCCAAAATAGTAAGAAGCACAATACGAGCAGGGACAGGGGTGTCTCTGAGGAATGTTCAGATCCTAATAGCGGTTAACCCAGCAGGCTCTTTAGGTGCACAAGTTAGGAGAGCGGTTAAATCTAGATAGCATAAACCGGCAAAAGGGGGATTGCAGAACCGGTTGGCAGGTGTCTGTGTTACGATACAGAGACGGGCCATAGAGAATAGGCGGAACTTGGAAAGAACGAATAATCCTGAGTGATATTTCAGCTGTGGGATTAGATATACAAGGCAAAACGGGACAAATGTTCATGACTGATCCAGCGAAGCGAATTTTCGTTTTATTGAATGAGAGTAACACGGGTTTCCTTTTCGGCCTGGAGGATCACGTGCTCAAGGGGACATTTGACAGGGCTCGTACGTACTGTTTATACTTGGTTCAAGTGAGCTGCACTCATGGACACACGACTGGATTGGTGCTCACGGGCATAGGTATCGTCAGTGGTGGTCTCGCCCCAAGTTCTCCGATCACTCAGACCGTAATAATTGTTGAGTGACCTAATCCAATTGTACACGCAACTTACGCTTTTGATTGCATAAAAGTTGATTCAAGAACTTAGCTACCAAAAAATAACAGTAGAAGTATACTTTGAGATGTTCAAGGCATACTTATTTGCAAGACCAACAATGTACAGGTGGGCCGTACGTAGGACAAAAGCAAAAGGTTGAGAGACATTGTATAAAGCTCTCAAAACGAGAACCGATAAAGGTGGCCATTTATGAGGGTAAAGCGTCAAGTAGCTAAGACAAAAAATGGAAGGTCAAAAAACGAGGCTGAACGAAGTAAAGGAATGTCTAACTGATGTGGCGAAAACAGTGCGGTACATCGTATAAAAAACAAAATGGGCCATAAAGCAAGACATTTGGGAACTGAGATTTTTTCGTGAGTTGAGATTTCAAGAGATGGGGGCAGCAGATGTTGACGTCTCCAGCCTTGATAGGCCTCACGTACGCTAGTAAAGAATAACGCAATGATGGTCCATACAACAGGTAGCAGGGAAAACAATACTCGATTTGATGGGATTGAACCAGCTTTGGTTGAGAATCTCGGATGTTGCTTGCGGGAGAATTTATTGGATTTTGTAATAAAGAAGTGGGGGAGCTTGGAATAATCATTAGAGAGAGCAGTGCATCTGCCTGGGTAGCACAAGTAAGGCAATCTAAAATCCACCGTTGGAGTATATGATAGCGCGGTCAATAGATCTTGAGTGGGTCGAACACTAAGGTGAAATGCTTCCGTACAAGCACTCAAAACTCGGCAAGCATGAAAGGTGTGTTATCTAGAAAAGAGTACTAAAAGACAGAATGGCTGTTGCACAAGCTGGGGATTATATGTTATTAGGAACTGAATGAACGTGAATGCTTCTATCTATAAATGGAAACAAGATCACTAAGGAGGAGAAAAAGGACAGATGAACAGAAAGAGGGGGAAAATGGTCTGAATGACAAACTAGCACTGAAAAACTGAGGCTAAGCATGAAAGATCTATGGGAAGTTCAAGCTTTACAGATTGGAACTAGATAAGATAAAAGTGGTATATATATAAGTAAGATCACTAAGGGGTCTACCGGAAAAGAGTGAAATGTGAATAAAAAACCTTAGAACGACAAAAGTCACTTGGATCGAACAATAGTTGTCAGGCTAGGCAATGGGAGGGTTGATGAGAAATAAGGAAGTAAGACAAGGAGTCGGGTGAATAGGTGATACGGAATTAGATCATCGGCTGAGGCGTCATAAAACGGGGAAACCTTTGTTGCAAACCCGAAGATGACTGGAAGGACCTACGTGGAACAAAGATAGAATACTTAGGCAAGGTTACTATGAAGCCTATACAAAAAGAAGAAAACGATTGGACTACGTGCCAAACTAGAGAAAGCCCAGTGAATCCGACAAACAAAAGGTATGCCAAAACCTAGAGGAGTAAAATTTTGCAGTTTAGAAGAACTATATAATGACCGAAATTAAGGATGATTATGCAAAGGTGCGGCTAGGTTAACAGCAATGAGGTAAGAAACAAGAAAGTTGCCATTTTACTTAGAGCGGAGTGAATTCGCCATCCGTCTGATTTTTTGACAAATAACAGTAGAAATTTTGAGAAAAGATATCAAAAATCCTTAGTATGATTAGAATGATTGAGAGTGAATATAGATAAAATCGTTGGCTGAAGGAAAGTTGGAGTTAGTGGAGAATGCAGAGGGGAATCATACTAGGCGCTAGAAAAGTAGCTGCCAATGGGAATTAAAATAAGGGCCACGGAGAGGTGAGATATTGAATTCACAAACTGTGACGGAGCAAAGCATAAGGAAAAGAAAATACTTATCATCCTATGTGGAAGTTCAGCGGATACAGACGAGTGAGCTGATAGTGCTAAATTAAATCTCGACTTTCTCTACTCAGGAGTCTAGGCCATCGCCACTGCTTGTAACTGCGCATACCGTAGGTTTGTAATGAGCAATCGTTTACCGGTTCAAACAAGATTTCCTTCTGCCTAACCAACAGTAGATAGACTGTGAAATACGGAATAAAAACGAGGTGAAGTTACGTCAGCATTATCTGTTTATATATTTCTTAACCTATTTCGGACTGCTCCTCCCCACGTCATACTGGCGATGTTGTTTTGTGCTCTTGAGGAATCTACGCTTTCCGTTTATTGCAGTGCTTCCTTAGCAGGATGAGTTTGTGGATATTTGGTGCACGGCTGGGGTATACCAACTGAATAGAGTTTTCGTCCGTTACAAGTCGGTTTTTTCCGACCCGCATGGACAGATCGCAGAAGTTCAGCTTGATTTTTGTTCAATACCCTCAAGTAATTGTTTATTGTGCCTAATTAGGCCTGTGAATTTTATTGTATATAGTCAATGCACAAACCAAGTGCATTCTTTCTACCGTGTTTGAGTCAAATCTTTGATTGCACAGGTATTTTCTAATTTTGGCTGTCCGTAGGCTGGATAGTTGCCATAGCACGTGTAAAGTCCAGCCAGTGGAGGGTTCGAGCAAGACTCAGCAACCAATTTCAACACAATTCAAAACAAAGTTGACCCCAAACGGCCACGGCACTACATACAACAAATTAGGCAATTTTGAAGTAATCGAACCTCAGTGGTCTTCCTTTGGGCTGCTACGCTCCAAGGTTGAACAACAAATGAACAGCTGCAGCTGACATACAGCAAAAGGTTAGATATGGAGGAAGGGATTACCAAATACAGTCACAACGAGGTTCAAGCGGAGCGACTCACGCTCGGGACAACAGCGAGAGTCCGGTTTGCGACAAGAATTTAGAGCAATGAAACAAACAACCGGAATTCTGGCAAAGATGGTTCATAAAAATGAAAAATGTTGTTTCCAACATCGATCCTGACGAATGGAACAGGGTTTCCTGAACTCCTTTACAACACGCTTTGAGCGGTTCTTCGCCAAATTAGTAGGGACCTCGAAACCAAAACAATTTCGACGGGTATGTTCTACGTTACCAAATGATTTCATGATCAACAACATGAAACCTTAAAAACCTCAGATGCTCGTCCTCACAGACCCAAAAAGGAAATCCAAGTTCACGGCTTGCGATAGACGATCATTTGCATCAAGTAGGTCCAAGATATGGTACGAAAAATTAGCGCGTTGGACTCAAGTAAACGAGGGCTATTTCATCGAAAAGTAAGCCGTAAGAAACAAGCAAATAACATATCCAGGTGAGTGGTTCAACGACACCACGATATTATTGTGCTTTCGAAGGATTGTTCACGAAAGATCGTTGCAGTGTTTGAGGCTCGCCATGAAAGGTATGATCGCTATGTACTTGCATTAAGCTCACGAGAAAGCCGTTGAATTTGTAAAGCAGGTTTTTTTGATTTGGTTTGCGCACCTTTCCAGGATACGCACTAAACTGAAGCACCAAGGTGCTGTCCAGAAGGATGACAATTTTTCATTCGATGATTCGAGGGTCGGACCGCTGATTAGACTACAACTGTCCAGGACCTGTTGTTTTTAGTCATAACAGTTGTTTGGCTCGCCCATTGCAAGAAACAAGGTGACACAATGTGAGGCGGGGGAAACTGGACATGAATCAGGCAAAAAGCAAAGTACTTATTTGAGCGGCTTGTTACTTCCTGGCTCCAAGGCAGAGGGTTTTAGTCAGCCTAATACCGAATTGAAAGTTGGCATTCCTATGGTAGAAATGTAATAAGGCCACCTGACTTTGAATGGAATGAGAAATAAAACTGTTGTAAGAGAATGGAGCAGATGGGTGCTTATAAATTTCTCCGGATTAGTAACGACAAAGCCGGCAGAAGGGAGTAACCCCGGTCAAATTCAGCTGGATGTCGAAATCAGGTTTTCTCAGGTTCTTGCTTCTTTCATCTACAAGAAGTAGAACTGCGTTCATTGTTGCACCTGTCATCATCCATATTGAGGTGAGAACCGATCAATATCAACAACTACATCCAACCTTACAACTTACAGCGTGCTTTGTTTTTTAACGGCCCCACTCTATTATAATATGTTTGCTCCGGCAGCCGAGTAACAATAGTCATTTCAAATAGACCATGTACCATACTATTTGCCAATCTGCGTTTTTCATTCAGGGAGGATTTTACTCCGACGGGTTCAATTTTAAAGCACCGCCATTCTGGAGAAGCTTTTCCATCGTATGCCTCGCAGTTGTGTTTGCTCACACAATTACCATCACTGCTCAGGCTTTTTGGGCTCCGACAATTTTCCAGATATCATTGACATGACACTTCTGATTTATGTATTTTGTATATCCGGTGGCATAACGAGCACTTACGACAATAATTCAGGTGTGGCCAGTGGTTACAATGAATATGGTGAATCTGGTACACGATGCGATAGGAGCGATGAGCAGGATAATCGATGCAGCTGTGGCCTGAACAAGAATAAATGTGGGCTGCACAGGGAGGACGAATGCACGAAATTGATGTGATCGTTGCACTGCTCTAGCAGGAGAGTGTTCCGGTGTACTACGAGAAACACTGGAGAGAAGGGGTCATCACAGGGAGTTTCGTAAAGGAGTTTATCACAGCCCGGTATCAGCAACACCCGCAGTTGTTGGTGCAAACCCGCACCGGGTAAAGAAAGGTGAACCGTGTGCCGAGAAGTCAAAAAACAAGGTAATGGAAGCTGCAGAGCCGGAGACACTCATGCAAGGAATAGGAAAATCCTAAAGATGAACTCAAAAAATTAGGGATCACCAAGGGTGTTTGAAAAACCAAAAGACTTCCGCAAAACTTCGCAGGACAAGTTATAAGAGAGGTGCAAATGAGACAAAAGATCAACGGCGGGCACTGTAATAATGCCCTGCGAGTAATGGGGCAACGTATTAAACTAAATTAGGCAAGTAACCTTAGAGAAGGCCTTGTCAGGAGGTCGACGCGGAAAATCCGCGGACCTTGCCTGTGGTCTTCATGAGCACATACAGCACAGGCTCATCGCTTGGCTGGACATCAAGTGTCGGGCTCATCATCGGAGAATACATGCTGATCACACTAGACACCCTCCCCATTTTAAGGGTTGCACAGGAAAAAATCTGCCGCATCCGTTGAAACGGGAGCTCACGCATCCTATTCTAGTGGTGGAGAGAGCGGAAATTACATACATTGGAAGATTTACGCTGGAGGCCGCAGTCACCAGTATTTGCCAGGCTGGACAGCAAAAGAATAACACAGCGGCTGAAGATGGCGGCACAGATGAAGAAGTTTGAGAAATACCGGAGGAGTGTATAACGCAGGTGGGGGTGCAGCGAGTGCTTTTTCGAAGGAGTAAAAGCGCAGCTGAAATGGAGACGAAAATGGCGGCGGAGCTAGCTCAGTCCAGACCTAATATTAGTAAGGAAGGTGGAAGCTGGGCAACAGTAGTTGCATAAACACCAACTGTGACGAGCAGTTGCGAAAGGTCCTTCCGGAAGACGGTAATTCATTGAGTTCATGAAAATGCTCAACTAAGAGCTATATGTATGTGTTCCGTGCCATTCGCCATTTTGCAAACTAACTTTTGTTTGTTCACCTCCAACGCTCGTCTTTGTCAAGTCCTTGGCTGGATCTTTGTTGACAGACGTTGTTGTCTGTCTCATGCCATGAACTTGGCTGTCGCCTTGAGTCACTGGGATAAAGTTTTTGGGGTTTGTACATATTTCACGAAGCTGTTCATTTATTAGTTCTGTATCGTAGGGACCACGAATCAACCTTGTTTTGGTTTCTTGGTTCTTGCGAACTTGGCTAGGCACTGCTCAAAGAAGTCCACAGCATCCAAGTCGCTCATCTTGGAACAACAGGATATACGGTATGCGTAGAAGAGTAACAAAACAATCAGAACGCTAGCAGGGAGTAACTCTGCAAGTCACTAGAAAGGGTTATGTGCTTCTGATTCTTTAGATAACGTTAGATCTCTCAGTCCTGTCACAGTTGGCTCCTGTAAAGCCAAGGGCGTTGTTGATTCTAAAGATGTTGGTTTGTTGAGTCTAGGGATGTTGGAGATAGAGCGACAGTCGACCTCCGCTAGGCAACAGGCTTAGGATGTAGACGACAAAATGAGAGAGCGAACTAGAGCTTTGGAGTATCGGCAAATACCTTACAATAAACCAGGGCAGCTAGAGGGGGGTTCCCCATGCCGGCCTTCAAACAGTTCATACAGAAGCAGTCTCTAATAGACCTTTTAGGAGTGGAGCTGACGGTCATTGACAGACAATTGGAATAGAGCTTCGAATTTGTAAATCAGTGTGAGACACTTGTCGAGGTTCTGACCTACCTGGGGCAGGGGGGCTTACCCGACATGTGTTTGCCGAGGATGAGCTACAGAAGCTACTGATGAGTGCGCCATGCTCAACCCATTTCAGAGCTTCGCACAAATAGGGGAAATTTCGAAGGATTTGTTTGGTGAGCCACTTAAACTTGATGAAGAGCATGATGTCAGAGGCCAAGCAAACTAAAAGTAATGTCAAGCCCTTGTCTGACCTTGTCATTAAGATGCGAAATTGTCGAACAGACCTTTATCACTCGAGTTACTGGGCTGATCTTGACACAACGCACACCTCGGAAGGGATATATGGTTGTCTCACATCCATGCTAGAGGTCACTGGACCGAGGCCGCAGAACGAGTAAGCCGGGGTGACTGTACCACGCTTCTGAGAAGCATCTGGGCGAGTTCGAACGAATCCCAAAATGAAAGCATGATTAATCCGTAAGTTTAACGATACTAGATTGTTAAAGCAACCGTCACATGAAACATATACAGACCTCAGTTATGCTACCACACGGGCTCAAAAACGAGAACCAAGTTTGCAGAGTACGAGGAACAATCACGTGGGACAAGCAGGCCCAAGTTGGGATATGACAGGGTAGCCCGTTGAAAGCGAACGAAAAATGTTGGCCCATAAAAAACAAAGTCTATGGAAACACGCAAATAATGTATGTGAGCGAGTGTTATCACGAAACATGAAACTTAAGCGTCTTCGAAGGATTTTCTGCAACCGATCGTTACAGTGACCGCGAGGCCATTTTTGAGGACGTTGACGATTACCGAGACAAATAGGCGACTACATCCAACAGCAGATTTGGTCGGCTCTGTCGCGATAGCAACAGGACGAACATACTAAGTGCCAGTCAAGATGAGAATGCTGCACGGAAACACCAGAAACAATAGCCCCGGGGGAGCAGGCACGTCATTTCGCGCAAGGGTGTATCTTCCTCAAGCTGCAAGCTTTCGACGCCAACCAAGGTTTAACAGACTTTCCGGATTTCCCCAGAGCCACAGTAAGTGACAGACAGGCGACGGCAAAGACGGCTGCAGCTTGTTTCATACGCCTCATCAATTTGATCGGGCAGCAGCTTGCCGAGAGAAACCGAGATGCGACGAAGAAGGTAGCAGCGGCAATCATGACCAGTTGCTATACCAGTTGAAGACAGCTCCCAGTGACAGAAACCTGAAGCTGAACTTGATCTGTTCAGTAACCTAGTTTACTCGAAAACCGGTTCATTTGGGTTTAGCCGCCGAAGGGGCGGTAACCCCTAGTAGAGTGACCAAGGCCCTAGTGTTTGCGGATAGCGCACCCCACACGACTCTGTTGAGGGAGCTTTCAGCTAGGAGGCACCAGCTTGGGAGAACCGCCATATCAGTGGCGGGGAGCATGGAGAATGGGACTAAAACCATGGAAGTAGGTCGGGTACGATGGCTACTTGTTAACCCGGACAACAATGAACACATCTAGGCTAGAGAGGGTTTCGCGGTGAACGACTTGCCGGTGCGATCCGCGAAGTCATTCGATCCGGTTTTGTCCGAGTGGCTGCATTTTCAAGAAGCAACGATTGGTAAACGGAAGGAGGATGAAGTGGGTCTCCTAACTGGTTGAGACGTACCTGAAGCACACTAAATGCTAGACCAGAGGGTGGAGACTAAACAGGTGCTTGGACAGTGCGCACCACGGTGGGGCTGATATTATATGGACCTACGAAATGGCTTCGCCTAGCAAATTGTGTGTGCCCAGAGAATGACATAGAACAACGGTTGCCGCTACTGTACAATCACGAGGGAACTTGAGTCTGCCTAATATGAGACAGAAGCCGCCCGGTAGCCATACGCCAGAAAGTTTGGGAGTTAGACATAAGTGCAAGATGGGCGGAAGCATGGAAAAGAGGGCCATGCTTTACGTGTTTCAATAAAAGCCGTAGAGCTGTTGATTGCTGGTCAAAAGCCTCCTATGGTATTGAAGGCTTGGGTGTTCTGCATCGTCAACTACTCCATATGGCTGCGCCAGACGACCCGTCACCATCCAAGGCCGTGAAAGAAAGTCACCGTGGAGTAACAAAGATGCAGCATAGCGGCATTCGCCTAGGACGGCTGCCCGTGAGAATTAAGGCGGTACGGATGGAAGCCGTCGGATAAGCTTTTCTCGACAACTGTTATGCGGATTGAAATTGGGTTGGGATGGCCCATTCAGCCCAGAAGAAGCCGTATCGTAGAATATTTGGGTATCGTTTAAGAATCATGCTGGTAAAACAAGCGCTCCGAAGAGGATACTCAATGAGACCCAATAAGGACAGGATACTCTGGATTGCATACTTTATGTGGTGCCTCAGTAACCGGACTCGGTGCAGTGGCACACTTGTGATGAGTTCCCACGGACAGAACCCTGCACTATGTGCTTTGATTTAGTAAACCGCGAGTAGAATCTGTCAAAACCGTTACTATCTCAAGGCTGGGGTTGACGGCAGCCATCTTGGGCGTTCGATTGAGTGGGACGGTAAAACGGAGCTTGCCACGTCATTTTGATAAGGCACACTTTTTGACAGGCTCAGTGGCCACCATGAACTACGTGGAGGACGTCCGTAAGCGCTAAGGTACATTCGCTGCTAACAGCCTAGCAATCATTCGTCAACATGCTAACGTGTCCGAATGACGGCACTTGGTGTCAGAAGATAATATTGCTGACCTGGTCTCAAAAGGAATTTCATCCAAAGCGGAGCTGTGGGCTTAGTCGAGATTAATAATAATAATAATAATAATAGCAATAATAATACTGGTATACTTCTCGGCCGTGGTCGAAATGCACGCTTAATCTCCGAAGGTTTATAATCTGCCAGAAGCTTTGTCGTTAGTCCCACCAGATGATATAGTTACGAAGAAGGGATTTGCTTTGGTGGGTACTTCCAACCTGCATATTGATGTCAACCTCATGTTTTCTAGGTGCAATGAATCGTGTGAACCCTTAAAGGCTATTGATTTGCCCACTTAGCTCTCTTCCTACATTCAAGTTATCATTTATTCAAGGACAAAGGGGCTACTAATTTTGGGTAGCCTGCCCACCAAAGACACAAACTGAGCCAGAGCAAAAGTTATAACAAGGGTCCAAAAAGAGTCATTTGAGGGGCTTCTGCGACGAGGATCACTTGCAGAAGAGTCATGCAAACTTGCCATGGGTCCCTTAAGAAAAATATGCCCGGCTATACCACGAAAAGTTTTGTGCTTTGGTAGACGAATGAAATAGGCCGAATGTCTAGGAGCCTTCGAGAACCCGCTTTTTTTGCCGAACGGACACCCGGTGAAAGAACCTGTTATCCGCACATCATAGTGAAGTAGGACGTAGTGGGATCGCGCAAGTTCTGGCCACCATCAGCTGCAGTTATTTGATTATTAACGAAGCCAGCACAGGTTAACGGGTGAAAGGACAACGTTAACTTTGTTACAAACTGGAAGCCGCCCCCGGTCAGCAGTTAAAGCTCCTCTCCCACCCCATCGTGAGAAGAGAAGGCGGTCTCTCTTTGGATTGGTCGGAATAGACTACTTTTGTTCATATTTCCGTCCATGGGGGCGGAGGGTTTGAAAAAGCACAGTTGTCTGTCACTTGTCTACAAAGTAAAGCCACCCAGTGGGAAATGAAGGCTACTTTAGGCACTCATTCGTCCAAAATGTTCCTCGTCCAGTTTATTAGTTGGCTCGGAGCACCAACAGAAAACCATGGCGACAACGGCCTCAACTTCATGCGCACAGTTATTGAGCTTGAGGATCAACTGGAAAGTTGGGTCAGACAAAGAAATAGCGATTGCCTGGCCAGCCAGTGCATAAGTTTCGCACATTTACTCCACATAACGGAACCACTAAGGGATGCTGCCGTATAGGGAGAATAATCCCTTTGGTACACAGGTTGCCATCAAAGCTTCATAAGGAACAGGAAATGAGCAAGAAGACGTTACACACCCATTTTCTCGAAATTGAGAAGATACTGAACAATCGGCTGGTAGTCCCCCTTTGTCCAATGACCGGGGTAGAATGGCTCTGACTCCAAGTATTTTCCTTTTGCTGAAGCAAGGCTGCTGTATACTGGACAGAGCCAGCTTGGGAGAAGACCACCGGGGGCTCTGACAGCAGGTCAGCCACTTGGCACGTAACTTTTGGCGTCAGTGGGGAGAGGACACTTCTCGATACCCCAGGCAATAAAAAGTGGCTTACGAAAAGTAGAAACATTAGAAAAGACGAAATCGTACTGGCTGCTCCAAGAACCTTTGCGAGAGAAAAGTGGCCCATGGGTATGGCTGAGGACGTGGAAGTTGAAGCAGATGGAATCTTACGGACGGCGGTAGCCATAAAATATAGGGGAAAGCCACGAAGAAATTTTAGGAAGATTTGATTTTCAGGTGGTGCAGACTAAGAGCCGAATTCTAGGCTAGGGTTATGCTGTCATACTTCAGTAATTCTTGCTATGCCCCGGGGGTGGGGAGGTGGTAGGAGTGCTGCTGTAAGCTCTCTGAACTCCGGTGTCTAAGGAGAGTACGCAGTAAAGGGGAATCATAACCGATTACCATCTGAAACTGCCGTGATCATGCAGGGGGGATTTCGGCGGCCATTGCACCATCCACGATGATAGAAAATTCATCTTCTGCCTACTTTTTTATACTTTCTGACTGATTTCAGGCTGATTTTTCTATGTTTGTTCGTGCTGACACTGCTTTGTTATTGCCACTCAGGCTACGCTTCAGGCATTTATTTTCTACTTTCGTGGTCGAGCTTTCTCACTGAGATAACTTTGCAGACAGTTGGTGCGGTAGTGAGTCGCGCAGACTCAAGAAAGTTTTGTTTTAGTGCGGTTCAGCTTTACTTCTTCGCTTTCATTGACCGGTCGTGGATCTTTGGCTAGCTTACGTTAGTTTTGTATGGCGCCTTCGGAAAATGCATTTTGGGCCTGATTGGGCCTGCAGAATTTGTTTCACCTGTTTGGAATGCAGGACAGGTATTTTCTGTTTATTCTTTTTGTCACCTGTAATGTTTGTATAGATGTTTGCCCTGGTTTTGACTACCTTTTGGCCAGCTATTGAAAAGGGCCCCCTGTCAAAGATTTTACCTCTGAGAACCGATATTTGAACTCACCAATATTATCATAGAGTTTGCTGAGCAATGGTGTTCTTGATTGGGGTTCTGCGTCGATGCGGCCTCCACATGGCTTTGAAGCTCCAAAGTGCTATCCAAACCAGCGAGGCCTGCTCTCCGGTGAATCGAGAATTGGGTCGTTGACCAGACTTCCTTTGGACCAGAACTTGTGCGTTTTCGCATTCACTAATGTATTGAGGTGCACAGCGGGAGGTGGCCCCAGAAGAGGTCCACCACGGTTGACTGCAAGGGATTGGAGCCAAGAGGGTAGCAGTAATCCTAGAACCAATCGAAGGTCGGTCAGTCCAAAGCTTCAATTTCAGGATTCAGTCGAGCTGTCCAAAGGGGGCCAGTGGAAAGTCATGAGCCTGGGACAAATGGAAAGGTTTACAGTCTGGAATTGGTTCCAGCCGTGGGTTGTGATAAAGAGCAACGGCACTACATAATAAGCTTTGTGTGTCTACGTAAACGCGATGAAGGCGAGGCTCCATTTAGACGGTCAGTGGCACATTTGACGTACAACTCAGGCCTTTGGGTTGCAAGTTTTAATAGCAAAAGCTTGGAGGAAAAGACATTGACTGGGGAAAGCAATAGTTTATATGGTGTTTATTAACTGCCGCAGGCGGACAAATTCGAGGGCACCGGGTGGGCTGTTTGTGGGCTCATGTTAAAAGATTTGTGGCTTGCAAGTTGACCATGACAATGTGCAATATGCTGCTTGGAGAGGTAAGGTACCTTTGAAGATAAAGTTAAGTGGAGGGATGAGTTACTGAGATATAGATTCGGAGAGGTTGAGACATATCAAAGTCGCACCTAGATCGTAGCGAATGCCGGGTTGTAATAAGGCAACGGCCTGGGCCCAAGTGGCGAATTACTGGCGTAGCTTTATGGGATAATGTCGGATTGTATGCCTTGGCAAGATTTTAAGTATTAAAAATATTATTGAGGTGAGGAAGCCTCGTGTGCCGGCTTGTGTGAAGGGGTGGGCTAGCTTTTGTTAAATTGGAAGAGGGGCAAGTTAAGATATTTTACCGTAGGGCTTTCAGGAGGCTTCTGAAAACCTTGCCCACCCGAGCGTTTGCTCTCGTTTTGAGTGGATGCTGGACAACCCTTTGGTTTCGCTCCGGTGGCCGGTGGGTCGAGTAGGTGCGAAGGGGGGGTATATATCCTCGAAGCAAAAAGCGCAGGCTTCTTACACCTTGAACTAGATGAAGAAGTTGGGAGGAAGAACGCTAAGGTAACCGTGCAGGATACTCTTTTCCAATGTAATTGAGCTCACAAAGAACTGGGTGTGCCTAGAAGCCTAGGTGAATTACATCTACCGTCCGGCCGCGGGCGATTTTTGGGTGAGTATCTGGCTTCAACTTGAGAAAGATTCGGTTATGGGGCAGATTTTCAGATCCACCGTTTTCATGTTACTCTTGAAAGTATTAGGTGCATATGAAAATCCGTCCATGAATTAACTAGCACTTGTAAACGTAGCGGGCTCCGCATGTCAAACTTTGACAAGCTTATATAAACAAGAGAACCGGGCACTTGCGGTGTGGTAAGTGGTGCAATGCGGAACCCAACGGGGTTCAAACTGAGCGAGGGGGTAGGATTTTGTATGGCTGACTAGATCTACAAGCTGTCATCCTGCACAGGGTCGGGCATATATACTTGGGACCCAGCCCACAATCTGTTGTGTTCAGGCTTTCCATGGGCAGGGCTGGGCCGGTACTAATAAGAGGATTTCATCCTTTATTGAAAGGGCCTCTGGGCCCTCGGTCAAAAGTCTGGCAGCCAGAAGCTCTTGCATCACCTTGGTGTTTTCTTTATTTCAGAGGAGCGAGGAAGCATGTTTACGCCATCGGGGCAAACTCTCTTCAAGCGTGACCCAGGGACCCACCACTGCTTGGGTTGGCTGTTTTCCCCATTTTTATAAGACAGCCACTGACCAAGTGCCATTTTTTTTCGGTGGGGTAGCAGCCTTGAGCTATAGAAGGAGGAAAGCGGGAGAAGTAAATACACAGAACGTTTCAAACAGTCGGTGAAGACTTACTCGACGGCTGGCTTCTGACAGAGGCAGAGTCGGATGGCTTTCACCTTATAGGTAATCTGTCTGTCTTCGGCACAACTTATGGTGATACACGAGACAAAGCACAGAGCTGTTAGTTTTGAGCGCCAAGCGTCAGAGGGTTTGATGCGGCCGATTATCGGAGAATGCCTTGGCACTGAGTGAATGAACGATCGGTATTCCGTCGGAGCTACCGATCGAGTCACAATATCGGGACGGAATATTTGAGTGACGCTCACCTGGAGACCCAATTCAGTAAAAAACTGTGGACTGAAAATCTGTATTCTGTAATCTGATTCCACAAAGTCGCATGCCTAGGGAGGAGGTTTCGCCCTAACAGTCCTGGAGTAACGGGAATCGCCATGCGACGCACTCCAGTTAGCAGCTGGTGTGATGTTTTCGCGCCAAAGCTACTCTGCTGGAGGAGTTAGCTTATTTTTGGAGCGAACTAGATTGAAATGCGAGGTCCAGTTCTACTCTTTCGAGCCACAAAAGTCAAGCAACAGAAGCTCACAGCTTTGTCTGTGGATCAGGTTCGTAGATGGCCCAAGTGGTTTCTTGATAAGCCGACGCTGAACATTTCCCATACCAATTATGTCACGTTTTTCTTATACTCGAACTCTAGCGGGCAATACTCTGGGGTTTGGTGGGTATGAGCTTTATATATCCTATATTTGTAGCCGATAAGTGAGAACGTCCTCTGTAGCAAGCCCGCGGACTCGTTTGCCCTTCCGGTTATATGGGAATTATGTGTGGATAAGGTGAATATGCAAGAGTATTATGGCCCAAGGTCTCGTACCTTTGAGGAGTGTGGAGGTGGAACATTGCTAATCTTATGCGTACCTTGAGAAAAATTGCAGTTTAGTGTGAGATAACTGTCTTTGTCTGCTCATGGTTTCACTTTTCAGTGGCCACATCAAGATGATAAAGACTTCATATCAACCGCAATGTTGTTCAGGGCTGCTTACGAATTTGAATTCTTGAACTGTCTTCACGTAATTGGAGCATGATTTCGCGATGGGTAACATAAAGGTAGATATCATTTACATGAGGAAAAAATACAGGTGGTCCTAGAACCTCTGTTTGGATGACCGCATTGCTCATTGGGTTAGTATTTGTCATTTGGCCACCGGCACAGGTAGCCTAGGGAAGGTTTCGTGGGTAGGATTTAAACAAGTTAGGTAAACAGTTTCCAATGCAGTAATCTGTGAACTTATGCAACAACCTCAGGTACGGGACTTTGTCGAAGGCTTTTGTCATATCAAAGCAGATGTTGACCAGTGCTCTGCCTTTGTGAGCGGCTCTTTTTACCAGGTCTAGAAAGTCAGATTGGCAGGTTGGACGCGAGTTTTATCTGGGAAACCCAGGCTACGTGATGCTGACGAGATTGTGAGCCGGAGTGCTAACAATTACATGGTGTTCGACGAACTTTCTAGAAGCCTCGAGATCACCGGGGTATGATTTATCGGATAGCAATCGGTGATGTCATGAGCTGCGCCCTTTTGATACCTATGAATGATGACGGACATCTTCCGCTAGTTAAGGGAAGCTCCGTCTTGGAGAGACTGACTGCACAGGTCTATAAGTAGACCGGGAACATCAGGGCAGCCGAGAACAAATACTGTTGGTGGCGGGCCACCGGGTCCTGGCTGGTAACACGGCTTAAAAAGGTGCGCGCATCTGATTATGAAAGTGATGTTTGCCGTGAAGGAATGCGCCTGACATGTCGCTAATAGACGGTCTGATTTAATGAAGCTGGCAGCGTACGATCGACTGACGAGAATCGCCGACAAGATCGGAGCCAGGAGGGCAGTCGATGGATAAGTCGGCGGTGAACAAGCGGCCAAAGCCGAATCAGCCAATTCGGACGCAGCCAGGTAACCTAGTCAGACGGGCCGTCTAGGTCTCCCAGCGGGCCAGTAGGCTCTTACACACGGTTTCGGTAATGACGAGCACTGACATTACAGTAGTAGTGAATTCTGTGCCAAGAAAACGGAAGCGATTGCGGGGCAGGACTGAGTTCTCACTAGCGTCAGTGGGAAGGAACAAAACAGTAATTGATAGACATTACAGCAGAGTTCTTGGCGAAATTGGCAGCTAGCTGAGTACAAGCATGACAGAGAAGCTCAGGATTTATGAAGAATGTGCTTCATGTTAGCTTTCCGTCTATGTGAGATTATGGATAGATCCAAATCGATTACCTGTTCAATAAGTGGATTTGAAAGTGGGGCTGGGGCACCGTGTAGCCGAGAAAACTCTAGAGCTCGGTCTGGATGGTGCAGTGTTTTGGTTTCTGAACTCATTTTTAGGTCACAACCCGCGAAATGAATACCTTGGGATAAACTTTCGAGCCACGGGACTATCGGAAAGTCCCTATTTCGTTGGTACTGCCGCTGAAACTTAGCCTTTTTCTGCTTTAGTCTGGTTACTCGTTAATTTACTTGTCTAGAAGGACGATTGGTGTACGTTATATTCCCAATGAACGGCAGTACGGGTGAGATGAAGGGCAAAGATTTATTGGCGAATAGCCGCTTCGGAGAGGTCGTCCCAGTTTTTTCAGCAAGTCGGCGAGGGAATGCCATCCCATCTAGAAAAACAGAGGCACTGTTACATAGTAGGCGTCCTGCCCGTGACAAAATATAAAATAAGCAGTCGGCCGTTTTAAGGCCACTGCATGTGTAGTCTTTTAATACAGATGATGAAACGTTTTCTGGGTCTAAGAAGAACCTCAAGTTGAAAATGCCATTCTTACTTGTAGGCTGTTTTGCATCTTGAACCCAGTACCAGGGTAAGGCACGAGGCGAGTGGCAACAAGTTGGATGGAGCCGCAAAAGAAGACCACTTGGTGCCCCGGGGCATTATTGTCACCAGCTACCAAGTTACCCTTGAGAGGTAGGTCAGCAATGTGATCAAATGTATCATTGAAGGGGTTAAATATCCAAGTATCACTGCTAGGGGTTGGATATGTACCATGTAGGATTATGGTCTTCTTGGTCAGATAGATGGTATTCCATACGGAACCTTTAACTTTTCCCGGGATACGGTTTTCTACTAGCGTGGTAGAAAGAAAGCACTCGGCATACCAAGCAGCCTAAGCCCTAGCGGTAAGTTCGGTGGATCCTGAGGGGCCTATAGCCGAACAACATTGGTCAGAGGGCTTGCCCTCACTGAGCCAGGATTTGGTGATTAGGATGAAATCCAATTTGCGGACCACAGTTGGCCTTTTTATAGCACGCGGTGTTTAGTTCCACCCCACTAACTCTAGTGAAAACTCAGGTCTGCTTCAGAACCTTGTCCGTTTATTAGCACAAATCAAAGAATTTACAGGTTGTTCTCACGTTTGCCCACTCCTTGCACACAATGCATGTGTCTGGCTATTGTGGGCGACCAAGCCCTGAGGCCTAAACAGCGATGACAAGGCTCTTCTCTCATTTATCGACCCATTCCAGCAATCGGCTGCCTTGTCACCTGAGGTTCCGTTGTCTCAAGCTTTGAGCTTGGTACCGCACTAGTGTTTACTGCCGAAGCAACTTGGCTGTCCGCCAGCGAAAGGTTAACAAGGTCTCCAACTAGCAATTAATTCAAGATGGAAGGAATGTTGAAGGATGCTTTAGATAGCATCGTCTTCGTGGGAAGTTTTGAGCTCAAGATGAGTCCGACAGCCTGAATGAAAACAAGAGAGTAGGGGACATTAGACGGGCGATCATAAGAAGAAAACTGGATGGGAGGTACTATTTCCATTGAGACTTCAGCAGAGCGAGAGTTCAAGGATGCTTGTTGGTCTAAAGACCCTCGAAGCTTAGTAGATTGTGGCCTGTGGTGCCGGTGCCAGTGAGCAGCGCAGGAAAAATGATATGGGGATGGGTAGGTCGACTCTGAGTGTGACCTTGGTGGTGAGCCTTAAAAAATTAGGGTGTTATTATTGGGTATGGTAGGGGGTCGGTATGGAAGTGGAAAGTTTATTTGGGAAAAACGGTCGATGATCATATGCGTTGACAGTGCTGGGGTGCGAAAAAGTATTGGGAAGGAGCATCGAACTGGAAATCAAATTTGATAGGTTTGGTTTGTTTCCAGGTGTGACTGGCAGAGACCATAGTTGTGGTGGATGAGATGAAGCAAATTTAAAAGGGCAAACTTAAAATAATGGAGGAAACGGAGGCTGAGCTACACCAAGTTGCTCGCCGGAAGTGAGGTGCTGATACAGCGTACTAAGCTGTGGTAGCCATGGACAAGCTTCTGTTAGAGTGAAACTGACACTATTTCGTCGGCTGACGAATTTTGGTAGGCTGGATCTGCTGTCGGGGTCTTAGTGGATCTGACAGGCATGGCACGTGTGATAATCAATCTGCCCACGATAAATACTCGGGACGGATATCAGTCGAAGAACTTGTAGATGATAGGGTGGGTGCGTCTTTGTGTCACATTCCCACGTCCAGGTTAATAACACTCGAGGTGCCTCACGTTACACTCAGGTAGTGCGGTTTCCCTGTCCAAAGGGAGAAGCGGCGGATCAGATAAGTCAAAACCTACCGGAGTATTGGGCTGTTTACTCGTCCACGTATATCACATTCTTCTGTGTCTGGGAATCTTCCGGTCGCAGCTGAACTAGGGGGGTTCCTGTATATTGGAAGGTCCGTGAGCTGAATGATCGGCTCTTACTTTCATAGAGTCTACTGTCGAACCTACCTGGATTATCACGCAAGCAACGTCCTGTTCGAAAGCTGTTATCACTCTATCTGCTCCGCTGAATATTTCACAGATTGGGCCAAAAAATGGCCCAGGTGAAGTATGGTTGTGTAAGCTCTTGTTTTTTCCAGGCAGGGAAAGTTTGGTGAAGCGGACCTTGGCGGTTTTGTTTTGCATATTGACATCCCTCTGTACCGTGGCGCGTGATTGATAGAAGATTTACTCGGAGTTATATAAAGGAGTCCGGTACATTAGTATTCGGGACGATAAGATAGCCACCGAGCTGCTTTTGAGACCAAAAGGTGATGATAAGCCATCAGTGGAAACCGCAGAGAGTACTTGGGGTTGCCAGAAAATGGGCTCAATGACCACTATGCAAAATTTTGAGGAAGTCTCGAGTGCTTTCGGGACCTAAGAGTCTGTTGAAGGTCTGTGAAAAAGTTAGCAGAAACTGCTGAAATCTCGCTATGGTGTAGGGCGTCATTTGGCATTGGTCTGTTGCGCATGAGACTGGTTGGGGTGATAGCACGCCGGACTTTTACGTATACATATCGATCTTCTGATCCATGTTTCGGCTGCCCTGTGCCCTCCCCTTGCCCTCCTGGCACATACGTTGACGTCAGCCACCATTGCCACCATAGTCTTGGCCTTTTTCTTGCTATTCTGGGCGGCGCATTGAAACATCGGTCCCGTTAAAACCGGAAACTAGAGGAAAGCAGGGAAATCCTCCAGTACATTTCATTCGTTATTATCAGGTTTTTTCCCTTTTTGCAAAAAGTGGGGTGTTCCATGTCGTAGCATTCAAAACGCCCTTTATTACAACCCATCTTAACGGCACCTTTCCGCGAACCAAAACCCGATAAAAACTGCAGCACTCTACCTGTAAGCACCCCGTGGGCACACTTGTCACACCCTTTAGATCAATTATACAGACTCGCTATTCGGACTGTCAGTATATCTTAGTGGCTTTCTCACCTACCCCTTGGCCTCATTATCCACAGAGTACTTTCTCGGCTTCAACTCCTAACAATAAGATTTGCTGAGGTCCTGCCTAACTGGCCCCCGTGGCGTGGGCCTAATAGAGCAAGTGCAGTTAGTCCTTGCCAGCTACGCCTTATGCTATCTAGAATTCGACTTGCCGTGAGCCTCTTACACACCTACCTCATGCGCTATCACCTACGCAACCCTGCACGCTGGTATAGACCCCAGTAGAACGTTGTTCACTTCATACCCCACGAGGTCACTATCAATGTTCTCTGTCTTGTCAACCTTTAGCTCCCTTTCAGCTACCGTATATCTATCTGCTATTTTGGTCGCGCTAACCCCAAGCCAGATCACCCCAACTCTCCCCCCCCTTCCTTCGCTTTCGGCTTCGGAATCTCCCAATCATCACACTGCTTAGCTGTACCACATCATACGGAAAGTCCATCTCATTCTTTCTATTGTCCACCCGTTCGCATCCTGGTCTATTGATGGTTAACAAGATCACAATATGATTACCTGGTTTTACTCGTGGGAAATTCTGCTACTGCCCCCAAATGTTTCTCTGAGGAAAACCGGGGATTTATTACAATAAAGCAGTTGATAACCAGGCTATGCTAAATGATACAGAGCACCAAAACCTTGTACCTTTGTCCTGTAGCCCCTGACAACAGAGCAACTGTTTGACATGCCGTCGCCTAACATAGCCCTTAGTTGTGAATTTCAGCCGGGCAATCCAGCTGTTTATCGACACTGCAGTTCACATCCGTACCCCCAAGGTCAACTGCTGACTCATCAGTCCACATCCAACTGTCCCACTTAATTTTGCCCCTCAGAGTCGGACTTGACACGCTCGGTTACTGGCTCGGTAGCCACCAACTTCGTTGACCCAGACAAGAAAATTAAGAACCAATTTTGAGGGAGCATATCCTGGATTTCCAGGAAAACAAATCTGCTTATCATGTATCTAATCATTTTCATCGCATGCTCATTTGGCGATGACTTGGTTAACATCCCACTGATTCCGCCAATAATTCATTATTTTTCCTCATCATTCAATTTCCGCCTCCTCCCGAGCCTGGCACTAACAATTCCGTCATGAAAGTTTTTCCTCAATATCTCAAACAATGGCCGATGCTTTTGCTTTCAGGGTTTATTCTCAGTCTCTTGCAAGCTCCATTCCTAGGTCCTACCGGTGCATGTTGTTCAAGAGCAGTTACTTCCTGCAAGGTTTCCAATCGTATTCGGTCTGCAGTCCTCGCCGATTTTGATCTCTTTCAGAAATTCTATTCTTCTGCCTGATCGTTTTAGTTTTGAATTTTCAGTCTATTTTCCGCCATCACCATTCAATCAAGTTTTACTTAGCGCAAATCCTAGACGTTTATTGCATTTCAGTGCTGCCGGAGACTACTTCCGAATGGACGTCGTAGTGGCACTTCAGCTTTGAATAATGCAAGATTTTCCGCCCTGAAAAAGACGCTGCACACAATAGTCGTACAACTATGGTTGATTCTTGAACCATTCAGGAAATATCCCAGCCTTGTTGTCCAGTCATCCAACCACACGTCAAAAATGGCACTTTACTTCATCATCGACCAGTCTCAGTTTCAGAGTCGAAGTTGCATAAAGGAACGGTCAACAACCTCCGCTTACTGGTTTCCATCCGTCAGCTGATTTTTCGTCGCAAGTTATCACCCTCATGTTTCATTAAACAGAAACCGTAAACTGACCACCCGATGAACTTTCACATCTGCTACCCTTTGTGCTCCCACAAATTCTCTTCCAAACCTCCCACAAGTCTAGATACCGATCCACTCAGGTCTGCATTCGGGCAACTAATTAGTTCACCCAAAATCCCTCTACACTCGTCGACCGTCCCCAAGAGCTTATCCTCCACCCATGTGGGAGTCTACCGGTGGAGTTATCCTCAAGCCCCATCTAAAGTCATTGACCATCAGGGTTCGGATAACTACCCCTGCAGTACACTTGTTGCGGACCTGAATATCCCATCTTCCTCTCCCCGGATTTCTCTGCCTCAATCCAGTGTGTGCTACGTGCCAAATGCTACGGCAGTTGACGCATCGTATCGGACTACGTATGAAACAAAGCTCAATGAATTCAGTTAATGTCTTCAAGAATGGCTGTTTCTTTTGCATCTTTATTCCAGATATCTGCTTCAGTTTTACCCAGTGTGTTCGGACATTTTAGCTCCTAATCCTTCGATGGCGCTAGTTTTGTCTCATCCCTATGGCGAGTCTGGGAGCAGACACAAACAGGTGTGATTTGTAAAGTCTTGATTCATTAATGCTCATTGATCAGGCCCCACACCGATTCCCACGAACGTTCCTTTCCGAAATAGACCTGATCTGTTGGATTTCGTTAGGAGGCTTCGAAATTCCGTTCCCCACTGTGCGCCAGACCTATCGTTCCAGGTCCTCGTACATCAACCATGCGTCCTCTTTGTCAGTCTATACACTCCCTCACCTCTTTGACACCACTCTGCCATACGGCAGCCTTGGCATGCCTCGGCTATTTTTCCCTGCTCTTCTCCACTTCTCTAGACCTAATCCTGAACCAAAACTCCCAGTAACAACAATTCTGGAACTGAACATTTTTCTCGTTTCTTCACTCAACGTACTCCTCTTCTCCACTTACCGGATACCAAACCCTCGTCAGCTTTCAGGTTCCCCCGAATAAGGCTAATCTCGCTCAAAACCCAACCCTAACTACCTCCGATTGCTGCGTCTACACCCCTCCACTCATGCACCCTCTGCTTAGCCCTTTGCTGGTCCTGTTCAACTGCACCCTATTCTCTTTTTACCCTCCGGTAGCCCGCAGCATATGTTTCAAAGGCTCCCTTCGCCGCCCTTTTTACTCTTCTTCCTACCTGCCACCTACCCTCCAAATGGCAAACTTAGCTCGCCGCTGCCGCTTCCCTTAGCACGTCTCTATTCTCCATCCCGTTCCAGAGACATTGGTATTTTATAAGAATACTTCGGTTTGCTCCTCTCTACTGACCGTATCCCTGGTTTTTCACTCCCGTCCCCCCAAACCCTTATAGGCCCCAGCACTTTGTGCATATTCCGCCCCCCTTGTCAACCCGGACTTTACAACCCGACGTACTACCCCCCAATCTCCTCCATGCATACGTTTTCTGATCTGTCCCTGTCAATCCTGGACCTAAAGTAGATGGCTTGATGCCCAACAGACACTGTTCTTCATTAAAGCCAACCACATACCGGGTCTTGCCGTTATCTGGCCTACCGAACACGATAGTTAGCTTCGCTAAACTCACGTCAAACGCTACTGTCAGGGATTGTCATTGCCAACTATTAAAGCTTTATTCATTTACTAATCCTTTTCTAACATCATTTCCCCTCTCTCAATAAGGCAGAGAACATTTATATTAGTTCGTCTCAGTTAATCACTGAGGCATTCAATAATTTCTTCGTTTCTACCTTCATAAAAGACCGCAATAGCCCAACCCAGGATTTCACCTCCTTGACTGCCGACACCTTGTCGACCGTAGTGTTCTCAGTCACTGCAGTCAGAAAGCTGTTGAATACCACCCGGCCTCTTGCCCGCCTTGGACCCGATGGCATCCATCCAGCTCTGTTTGTCTTGGCGGCCCGGACATTGTGAGGCTTTGGCTGAATTTATTTAACCTCTCAATGTCACAAGGCATTTTCCCATCCCAGTGAATAACTTCCGTTATCATTCTCCTCCATGAGAAGGGTGCTTTACATGACACCGCAAATTACCGCCCCATAAACCACACTACATTTTATCTAGGATAATGGAACGAGTAGTTAAAGATGAGATTGTCGATCTTATCCTCACCAGTGAGTTATTAAATAAAAACCAATACGGCTTCCTAAAGTCCAGGTCGTGTCCAGCTTGCCAACTTGAATTCCTCAATCTAATAACAACGTCAGCCAACTTTGGAAAGACACGTATCGCTATCGTCCTTGATAGGACAAAAGCACCTGATCGCGTGCCTTACTCTCAGCCGCTAACCAAGGTTAAATCATATGGCATAACAGACCCATTCTTTTCTTGGTTGTCATCCTATCTCAGCTTGAGATCGCAAGCAGTCAGCAATCAGGGTTACCTCTCATTACACTAGTAAGTCACAAGTGGTGCCCCTTTTTATTTCTCCTGTACGCTAACGACGTATTCAAAGTAATACGCCATGGCATTGCGTTTTTATTCGCCGATGATATCAAGATTGTATATTCCCTTGAACCTCATACCTTGGCCTATACCCTCACCGAAGTAACTGACGACCAAAAAGCTCTTTACATGTGGTGCAACTCTTGGAAAATGAGTTTCCCCGCTGCTAAGAGTGCCATTCTCACGTATAAAAGTCAAATTCCTCCTGATATCCTCGCCTTAAGCGGCACGTTGAATCCTACTACTCCTCTAGTACAAAATATCCGTCGGCAGTATTCTTGAACGTTCACCTTTCTAGAACACTTCAACTACCAGGTAGCTAAGACTAAGAGAACGTTAGCCCTCTTCTGCAGAACATTTAAAATGCCCGGCCGCCAGCTTCTAATCTTTAAATCCCACACCAGAACGCAGCTCGAGTAATGCCCTCTGATATACACTCACATGCGCAAATCTGACAGACTTGCGATCGAAATAGTTCAGCGATTCTTCACCAAGCACTTACTCGGCTCATCATCCCCCATGAACTACGCAGATATGGGCTACTGAGACTTGAAACGCTATGGCTATTACGTATGAAACTCAATCTTTATCTTCCATTCAACCTCCTACATTCTAGAGCGCATACGCCCATCACTGATCCATGTTTAGTTCAAGAAGTACCCTGCCCTCTTCGTAACCGAAATCATACTACTAAAGTCCCATACTCCAAGACAAAACAAAGAGCAAGGTTCTTCATCTTCGTCTATTCCCGCATTTGGAACAGACTGCCTGAAGATTTTCGTGCCTAGCAGACAACAGACCGTTTTAAAAATGTCCTCTCAAAATATATTTAGGTGTCGCCAAAGTACTACAATTAACCCACAAGTGCACCAAGTTGGGACAAGCTTATTAGGGCAACCTAGATCTTTGGATAGATAAAGAAAGCACAATCAGCGAAACATCCTTTGCCTCGTCGACATCACCTATCCCATATGCCTTCTCCATCTCCAGCATATTAGTATCTCATAGAATGACCTAAATCTCTGATAATTCTCTCCTTCGATTCTTCCTGAGTCACGAGCTCTAACCTCTCTTATCTACCTTCATCATACTTAACTCGCTTCACATGGTCCGCACTGACCCCATTCCTCCTATTTGTTTTGCTCTAGCATCCCAACGCTTAATCTAATTCCGGCGACCACTACTTACCTCTAAGTCCTCATCCTTTTTCCTAGTTTTGGTCATTATTTTTGTATTCTTATTCACTCCCAATGGCCCATAGCCCCTATTTTTCCCAAAGTAGTCTGTGTCTTCATTACCAGATTTCTCTTTTCAACACTGACCATCGATCCTCAGCTGGGGCATCACAGACTGCGTCTCTCTACTCTTATGCTTCCAGACACCAACCAGCGAGCATCTCGCTTTTGATGTCTTCGAATGATCCGGAGATAAAACCGGTGAACTATCTGGCCCACACTTCCGGCTGAAAGTGTGATACCCGCCAATCACTCCGTCGCTCACTCATTGACCCTGTTCTCCAGGAAACCCGCAATCTCCTAGACTACTCCATCTCTACGTCTGTGTGATCTCGACCAACATCATCTGTGCACATCCCACCGGTGCGGGGTGCGGTCAAATCCACCGCTTCGGCCGGTGCACATCGGGCATGCAGGAGGTCTGCAACGATACGAAGGCGCAACTAGGTTGGTGGATAGCACCTCCTACCTCCAGAAGCGGTTTCACTGTTGGGTGTCAAGCGCAAGGTCAGCCCCACCCACCAGCACCGGTTGCGGATTTAAAAAACCAAACAGAGTAAACCCTATTCATATACTGGAAGTACTGTAAATATGCTGTCTCCTCCAGCTAACAAGGACCCTCCATCATGCTCGCTTCCAAATTTGCCATCATAACTTACCTCTTCTTAGGCCAGGCAAAGTTTGCTTTCTTCGGTGCATAATTATCGCACACTCAAAAGCTACCAACATTCTTGTCTAGTTGTTCCCGGTCCACTTTCTTTCGGTTTCATGCCAAACTATTCATGAGTCCTATTCGTAAACTTAACCATTGTACAAGAAGAAGCCCACCCGTTTTTTGCCACTCTTACCGATATACTTGAAAAAAATTTGCATTTACTGTTGCCATTCACTTCCGCACCACAGTCTTCAGTATATTTCACTGCGAAATACATTTCTAAAGATTCCAAATAATCGATGATTCTGTGATTGTTTGCCTTCTCTGTCAGTTCTGCTGTTCGACCACTTAGGGCAGTTGCCTTGCAAAGTCCTCATCTTGCAAGGTAGCACGTCCTACATATGCACATCTAATAAGCTCCTGTGCCGCAGAGTTCTGTTCTGTCGCCATAAAGTGGTCCACCTTCTGTATCGAACATAAACTGATAATCTTCTACCCGTCACTTGGTCGTTTTTGCTAGCTGTCCATTCTACTGTTGTAGTTTAGCACCACATAGAAATTTTTTGCCAACTCCCAGTTTCACGTTGATGCACTATATTCCCTTCTTTTGAAAGCGAACTATCTGCTTAAAGTCTACATGTTTTATTAGGTCACTTCTTTCACCCTCAGTTTGACACCCACAGTCCAGTGTGTTGTCCGTTTGTCATACAACTGGCTCAACCGATATACGGTAGCTGAACTTCACAACTGTAATCCTTGACTGATTTTTCTTCTCCTTTATACTTAATGCCACCTGCCCCCATCGTCTAATCTTACATCGTAACCATTATCACACATTGCAAGGCTCTATTGCTTGATTACGTTTCCTTCTGGAATGTTTCTTCCCCACGATATCCATGGATCCGTCGATCCGGCATGGTTCTCCGACGGGACAGTTTTCCTTCCGCAGGACCTGTGTGATTCTTTACCATTCCTTACCCACTCCACACTTCGGCAGAATGACTACGCCTACATCCGGCCGAATCAACCACTTGACCCTGAGTTTAAACTCGCCGGGCGGTACCGCAACAACTGATTCCAATGCTTTCTCCTACATTCAATCGCGTTCAAATAATTGCATAATCCCTCTGTATTTTCCACTCAGCTTTCAAGTGTACTGTTTGATCTTGCATTGTAGCATGCTTTGGGGTTATCCGAAATAAACTATTATTATTATTACTATTATTATTAGCTCTTTTGTTGATGGTGAATTTCAGCCACTATGGAGCTCTTAAGGACTCATTACTTGACCCCATAGGCAGATATCGAATACTGTCCTTCTTGTCCTTATCAATCCACAGTTGGGAAAATCTCACTTCTGAGCATCTTGGTTTCGGCCATCAACACTGACGTAGTAGTAGTAACTAAATTCTGGCTCACGAGTGGCCCTCGCCGGAAGTTGGGCCCGTAGTTGAACATCATTGTTTCCTCAAAGATCACCGTCTCGGGATTGATGGTGATCATCTAGTATGTGTCAAAAGCACGATCCATTGTAGCTTCATAAGCCGCGTCACTCTTGCTTTTATCAAAGACTCTATATGCCTACTTCCTCAAGCTTCTGAACGGAGCCTCCTTCTCGGTTTCACCCACAGAATACTGGGTCTGAGCCCCTCTGAAAATGACTTCGTCGTTAGCGTTTTACCGATGCCTCCGGCTAACCCGCTAGTGCAGAAACCGTTGCGGGTGAACTTTTACTCCCCTATTCTGCTTGCCCTCGCACACTTTTCATCCCGGGCTCTGGACCTTCTTTGCCCGTGCCTCCTTGGAGGGCCAACTCAAAATACTCCCGCCTCGCCAGAGGAAAAATATCTTGTACTTAGTATCTCCGTAAATATTTACATTATCGATGCTGAGATAAATGGTCAATTCCCTGGCAGTGACTATGGCATTTTTCGTGTTAATTTAGTTGTACCCTTCATTACGAACCCTGCCCTCTGTTCCCTCAATTATATCGCTTATGCCACTGGCCCATTATGCCGACTAAAATTTGCCCTCTTATGTGCGGTTACTCCTATCTTACCCCTCATCCTCACTGTTTTACACCATCTCCAATCCAACCTACTAAGTTGCTTAAGTATAGCTAATCCATGTGCTGATCCATGCCCCAGGTCCCTTCGATTCCCTACTTCTTGCAGAAGGTGTAGGCTGGAGGAGCTGCACTCCATTTATAACAGATAGCCCGACTTCTCGGTTCTCCTGCGCCTCAACCAGCTGAAATTAGAACGGCCTCGTAAGGCATAATTGTCATATAGAAGAAAAGAGGCCGCAGCAGTTACACACCCCTATCACAATTGCTGCCTCAGCAGTCTGCACAGTAAAAGATCCAACTGCATCAATCTTGCCTCGCCCAAATTTCTGGACTGGGGTCTATTCTTTGGACTTCAGCGGTCAACTCCCTCCACCATTCATCTCTTACCCCGATGTCCCTCCACCTTCCATCCATTCCATCAAATTGCCTGACTCTTTTTTCGTTGTCTTCACTAATTCTCATTTCTAAAAATTAGTATACTCTAGTAAACCTTTATTAGGAGCAGGCCAGTTGAACCCCAACAAGTGCTTCTGTGTTCATGCGACATTGAAACATCCCTGCTGGTAATTCCTTCATACACGTTCTCTATTCTTCGCAGCCTCTTCCCTCTCCAGTGGAAACTGGTTATCGCCCTAAGAATCAACAAGCACCAAAAACAAGACTTTAATAAATATCCCTCCACCTACAGCAATACTTACTTCACTCAATCATGGGGAGAACAAACAAAGAACACGGTGTTGACGGCCTCCGAGACAACTGCCCTTCGAACTTTGAACAACGTAAATTTCCGAACTCCCACCCTTCTTTCTGTTACCTCCCTTGATGTCACTGACAATCGAGGAACGGTGAGCAATATGGCATCTTTGTTGGAAGTTATGGAGCAGGAACGCGTTTCATAAGTGTCTGTATGGTTGAGCGTGAGTGTGTCTGGGTGTGTGAGTAAATCATAACTACTATCACATACGGGAAACGTCTTCTATGAAGTTAATGGCAAATGAGGAACGGCGAGCATTGTAACATGTTTGTTAGAGACTGTGGGGCAGGAAAGTGTTTTATACATGTTTGTGATCGAGCGTGAGTGTATTTGGGTACGTAAGTATGTCATTATTGCTACCACACACGGGATGCGTTTTTATCAGCCTCATTGACGAACGAGGAACGGTGGACAATATGGCCTCTCTTGTCTGGGATAAAAGAGCAAATGTCGAAAGCAAGAATCACTGTTCGCAGAATCGTTCCGTAGGTGGCACACAAAGGTTGGGCATTCTGGGATCTTGAATGGTCTGCCGGGGTTCTGCCGCGTCGGCTGGTCCGTCTTCACCCTCCATGAGGCTGATACTGCACACGTGACGATTTAGCATTCCCTTGTCGGTCCTCTTATTGGCGGTTCTTATCAGTTCGTTGGAGTCCCTGATAATTTCCATGGCAACGCCTAATGGCCAGGTGCTGAAAACGGAGTGTTCTTCAGCGATTATCACTACCTTGCCAAACTTGAATGGAGATGCTGGATCCGAGAGCATGTGACCACCGGGCAATCTGTTCCGCAAGCACGACACTAGGCTGTATACCATACGGTCTAGCCGTGGGACGTGGCTCCAAAAATCATTTATCAGAGGGAAAGGTCCACTTAGTGTACCCGTTGAAGCGCCTGGACGAAGAACAGTTCCATGACATCGTAGGTGGACGACTATCATTGTCTCAAGAGGACCACTTCGCACTGCGTACAGTGTGACAGGGAATCAGAAGCCCTCGAAGCCAGTTCGAGGTCCCCCTCCCCCTCCCGTGGAGTACACAAGCCGACCCCCTCTCCAAAGACCACTGCGCTTAAAAGAACGATTCGACTGGGATCAGGTTCTCTGAAGACGATAAGAAGGAGTAATGATGCAATGCGAAGCTCTTGGCTAAGACAAAAAGGCGCTTATACTCACCGACGGCCGAAACAGGATATGGTACCTGCTCCACCACCCAGTTCCTTACCCTAAGAAATCCGAAAGACTGCGGGCGGCTTCCGATTGCGCAGCCAAGTTCCAAGGCTATTCGGTAAATGATCGTACGCTACAGGGGCCTGATGGACCATGCCGTTGATTGAAGTCCAGTGCCATTTCATGGTAGGCACAGTGGCCTTACCAGCCAAGTTCGGAAAATAGTTTCTCCGGGTAAAAATAGCTGTAGATGTGCGAGATGCTTTACCAGTTCAGTGGTGGGAAAAGAACAATCTGAACAAAGCGGTGATAAATTACAGAGTGACCGTTCACCCCTTCGGAGCGATACCATTACCTCTTCGTGCGAACTACGCCCTTCGAGAAACTGCGAAGAAACATGGGGCACTGGTCCACCGGTCGGTGGCGGATAGCGTCAGCAGAAATTTCTGCGTAGACTACTACCCTGGGTCTTTTGATGATGGTGACTCTGCTCTAGCTCAATTCAGGCGCTTAACAACATTGCTGGGAGAGGGTGATTTTCATCTCACGAAATAGATGTCGAACGCGTCGGAAGTGCTCAAAGTCATTCCTCACCGAAATAGGGCCGAATGGGGTTTGGGACCTGGACGGTTCTTTGCTTTTCACCGAATGCAATCTAGGAATGCAATGGAATGCGAAAACGGGCGACTTCCTTTTCGAACTAAACGTTCCCGGCCAACCAGTAACTCGTCGTGGTATGCTGTCAGCTGCCTCTGGTCTGTTCCATCCGCTCGGTTTAGTCTCTCCTTGACTTTTGCCAGTAAACACCCCGCTGCAGCGGCTGTGTCGTAAGAAAGCCGATTGGGACCAGACACTGGACCGGGCAGGCCAGCTGAAATTGGAAGAATGTCTGAACACAATAAAGAATTTAGGAGACATACCGGCTCCACGATGCTTACCCTCTGAATATACGACACAGAAGAGGGAACTACTCGGCTTTTCTGACGCGTCTAAAGTTGGTCATGGAGCCGCGGTGTACAGAAAATGGTGCACGGGAGATGGACAATATGCTACGAGGATCCTGATCACCAAAGCCCGCGTTACCGCAACGAAATCGGTCTTGATCCCGTGCCTCCATCTTAGAGCACTCGTGTTACCAGTAAGGGCGGTACAAGCAATAAAGAGATGTTTTGAACTCAATAACTGCTCACCTAGTCTTCGGACGGACTAGCCAATAGTGCTGTACTATAATAATAACGTCGGAAGTCATTTTAATACTTTCTTTGCTGACTGGCCCACGATCGTCCACGACGAAACTGCCATGAACCAGTGGGATCATGTCAAGTCTGGCGCTGACCCAGTCGATCTCCGCACCCGAGGTGCTACAAACTTCCGGCAACCGGACACGTGGACGGGAGGGCCGAAATTCCCGTACGTGCCTCAACAAGGCTAGTCGTGAACGGGGGCCGCCCACCCAGCGGTGTACATTTGGGTCCGATAAACCCCGATGATATACCAGCAGTAGAGTACAACCTATTGAAGATGATACAACATGAGGCTCCCCCCCCCCCGAGAACTCGAGAAATCCGGAGAAGCGGGACCAATCGGCAAAAGGTTATCACCTCCATGAAGCAAATTGGAGCACCTAAACCCCAAACCCTATATTAGATTACTACGGGTAGAATGTAGGCTGACCAACTCCCACCTGGGTCTTGACACGGAATATCCCATACTGCTACCGGCTCGACAACCTGTGATAGAGCTAGTGATTCAACGCATCCACGCAGTAGAGGGGCATGCCGGAGAAAGTAACTTGACAAGCGCCATCCGAAAACTCCTTTGGTTACTGAGACAAGGAGCGACCATCAAACGCGTAATTCAACGTTGTGTACATTGTATGAGGCGCAACGCCACAGCGGGCAAATAATAAATGACTTCGCAGCCAAAACGTGGAGCGACTCCGGATTGTTGGCCGTCCCGTGACACTGGGCTGGACGACTTCGGGCTTTTGTGGATCAAATGTGGAAAAGGGTTTGAAAAACGGTATGGGTGTATCATGACGTGCATGAGGTCACTTGCGGTACACTAAGAACTTACGCATTCGATGGTTACTGATTCTTTCTTCCGGGCCCTTCAACTGTTCATCAACCGAGGAGGCGTGCTAGTAGATATATACTCCGACAAAGGGTCAAACTTCATGGTTGCTCGTCGAGAGCTGCAGAGTTGGCACCAAAACAAAAACAGGGACGAGGTGCAGAACCAAACCGTGGCTCATAATATACGATGGCACTTCAACCTCTCGCAGGCCAGTCATCGCAGTGGAGCATGGAAACGCCTAATTAGGTCCACCTGGCGGATATTGCTGACGATAACCGAACAACAGCCACACGACGTTTAAGCGTCAAGCGCGGTCATGACCTAGGTCGAAATAAGTCTGAACAACTGCCCACTGGTTCCAGTGGCCACTGGTCACCCAACCCGTCTGGCGCTCACCCCGAACGACCTTTTGGCGTTAAGGTAGAACGCAGGTTTCCAGGGGCTCATAGGCCTTCGTAGCAGCAACCTTCATGGATGAGGGTAGGTAAATTACCTTGTCAAGGTTTACTGGAGGCAAGTGCTGCGAGAGTACTTAGCGGCTCTGCAAACTCGACAGAAGCAGCTAACCAAAGCAAGGCAATTCAAGTTTGGCGAGGTAGTGATAATCGCTGAAGAACACTCCGTTTTCAGCACCTGGCCATTAGGCGTTGCCATGGAAATTATCAGGGACTCCAACGAACTGATAAGAACCGCCAATAAGAGGACCGACAAGGGAATGCTAAATCGTCACGTGTGCAGTATCAGCCTCATGGAGGGTGAAGACGGACCAGCCGACGCGGCAGAACCCCGGCAGACCATTCAAGATCCCAGAATGCCCAACCTTTGTGTGCCACCTACGGAACGATTCTGCGAACAGTGATTCTTGCTTTCGACATTTGCTCTTTTATCCCAGACAAGAGAGGCCATATTGTCCACCGTTCCTCGTTCGTCAATGAGGCTGATAAAAACGCATCCCGTGTGTGGTAGCAATAATGACATACTTACGTACCCAAATACACTCACGCTCGATCACAAACATGTATAAAACACTTTCCTGCCCCACAGTCTCTAACAAACATGTTACAATGCTCGCCGTTCCTCATTTGCCATTAACTTCATAGAAGACGTTTCCCGTATGTGATAGTAGTTATGATTTACTCACACACCCAGACACACTCACGCTCAACCATACAGACACTTATGAAACGCGTTCCTGCTCCATAACTTCCAACAAAGATGCCATATTGCTCACCGTTCCTCGACTGTCATTGACATCAAGGCATTTCTTGTATGTGGCAGTAGTTATGATTCGCTCATACGCCCAGACACATTGACCCTCAGTAACACACACGTACGTGAAACACGTTCATTCTTCTTGGCCTCCAACAACCCCGTTACAGCGCTCACCGTTACTCGTGTACCACTGACAATATGGAAGACGTACACCGTTTGTGGTAGTCTTTGTCACTTACCCATATATCTAAGTACAACCCTAATACGACACCTACCTGCACAAATGCATGCAAGGACACGGTCACACAAGCACACGCAGCCAGCCCACGACGGATCTCCCGAAGAAGGCACTTAATTTGGGACCTTCGCGACCCCCTCACATCCGCAGTCGAGCCGCCGTCTTCGTGGAAGAAGCAGAGTACCATCGCGTTGGTCTAGCCACCGGATCAAGTACGATCTTGAGTAGAATGATGAGGCCAGGATCAACAAACGTGCTCACCAAAAGCATAGTATAAGTAGGTAGGGATAACCATTACCCTTACTCCAGACCTCTGACTCTGAAAGGATTCGGGAGGACTTTCGTAGACGATGTATTGACCGGTTTTGTAACCCCCCACCCACAAAAGACGCCGTACTTTTATGTTTCCTTGATATCACTTGCCCGCATACAATACTTGCGTGTTTTTATACACTGTATGTCTTTATGAAACAACCTCCGTTTGTTCGTGTCCAATGCGATACTCTGTCATATCCTATTTTGGATCTACATGATGCAAGTGCTCGACTCTCGCAAACCGCAACTTTGTTCTCGTTTTCTGAGTCGGCGTGATCGCATAATCGGGGTTCGTATATGTTTTAATTCACTGTTCATTTAATGATCTAGTATCGTACAATTTACGGAAATTCGCGTTCTGATTTCGGGATCACTTTCAAACTGGTCTACTTATTGCTCAGAACATTTACACCCTTTGATGTTTGTGTGCTTTTCTGGCTCTTGTCATTTACCAATCCAGACTAGTACTGAATATCTGGTCGTATTTTCATTTGCATCATTTTGTTTTGCATCTGTCACACTTCGCGTTTCAACGACAGAGGCCAATATTACTGTTGCGTTGTTACGCAAAATTTGGGGCATGTAAACGTTTTTGCCGCGCTATCTGGTAGCGCTGGAGGAAGATATATTCAGCCCGCTGCAAGCCGGGCAAGGACGGATAGGCAGCAGAATAACTTGAGGAATGAATGTGTTGATTGTACTCATTGAAGGAACTAATCGAGGACTGTAGCTTATAGGGGCGGCAGACAGTTGTCAGACTGACGCTTGTGGAGCAGTTCAACCTATAAGCGTGCTCTTGGAGAGGCGATCTATGGAGAAACTTGCGAAGTTCGTGTTTGCTCGGAGAGACCGAACAGGTCTGGGTTCGTAAATGAGCGGGTGCAAGGGGCACTGCGGTATGGCCCTGTGAACCCCAGTACCTCAAGAGCCCACGTAAGAAGGGGAGCCTGAGCCAACTGTTGTTCTGGGTCACTTGCCCTTCAGAGAATTTTCGGAGTCGGATATAACATCCTTCATGGATAAAAATTCTTGATCGATTCCTCTTGGTTTATTTCGTCGCTGATTTCTGACGACTCATTCTTACATTATTCTAGTTGACACCTTTTAGTGGTCTCTTGTGGCATCCACATTTGCTTCTTATTTTCTGCTTCTTACTGAGATCAATTTGTGTATATCCAACTGTTATTGTATCTGATTGACCGTGCGGGTGTTCTTATATTTAATTGGACCACGGAAAGGTGCTTTCCATTTGTTCCTGTTGGTCAGTTGTTCATTCTCTGCAGAGATTTATCTTGGTTCTGAGTATTTATTGGCTGGGTTGTGGTAATGGTTCGCAGCTCAGGGTATGGTTGCTATGTGCTTTTGCTTTAGCTCGCGAATAGTGCCGTAGATTTACGGAGCAGTCTTGTTTCCATTTGGGTTTTGCCTAGATTTGGGCTACACGTTGGTTCAAGGCACTGCCGCGCCAGCCATAAAAGGCGAGTTTGTTGTTTATTGTGTCAACCAGTATATCGTTGAGCAGACTTCACCCAAGGAAGAAATGTATGTACCGGTCGAAAAGCCAGGAGTCTACGTTGCATTTAGCTAGTAACTCTGCTTTCCATCACACTTCGTAGAGCAATGCCTGACATCCGACCACTTTTGTTAGCAGCGCACTATTCTTAACGAATGGGACGGCCTTTCCTCATTCAATAGTTCGGGTAATGTGGATGCTTCCATATCTAGAAAGTACGCTAGGATCTCATAGGATGCTGAGCTATTCCTTTCTTTAATAATACCCCCACTAATATTCGTATTTGTTCCATTCCTACGCTGTGGGGAACTCATTCCAGTACCTGGAGTTCCTGAACTCTACCACAGTAAACCTCCCTGGTGCTGCTCCGCCATCAGTAAGCTTTTATCTTCTCTCGCGTAATCTTATACTTTTGAGGACATTTGATGGTACCTCAACTTTTGCTAATAGGTCTGTTACCCACGGACAAAATTACACACTAATTTGACGTTACTGTGCAAAGCATTTTGCTGAGAAGCTGTGGTAAATGTTTCGTAGAGACGATCAATTCATTTTCAATGTGCTACCCCTTAGAAACCCTCTTCCTCCGTGACAGCTGTGCCACTTCCTTGACACTGAAACCGTCAGGACAACGGAGAAAATATTTCCACTAATCTCTAGACTGTTCTGGAGTGGGATACGTCTCTCTTTAGACGGAAAAGAAATTGAACGCACAGACTCTATTTGTGCTAGTCTTCACCTTCGTAGCAATGAAAGCAACCGACTGTGGCCCAGGAAATCGGCTGCTGTTTGGAAAAAACGAAACAAATGAAATTCGATGCGAACGTCGACAGTGTCAACAATGCTTTAATCCACCCATAAGTAGGCTCTTTCATTTTATTCATTTCACAAGACTGCTCTTACACAACCTTGTTCTCTACGAGGGAAGTGCTTGAGCCTCTTCGTACCTCCAAAACAACCTCCGGTATTGGGTCTGATGGCTTGTCATCATCACTTCTGAAAAGTAGTGATGTTGCCTTGACCGGCATATTTACCTCCCCTCTAGAACAAATCTTTTCGCTCCTATTCTATTCTAGAATTCTCGAGGCCAGTTACTGTGGTTCTCATACACAAACCTTTTAGTTCCGGTATCACTACTTAGCTCATTCCTGCTATCTCTGTCGCTTCATCTAGTCTCAATTTTACCGAGCATGCCTTTCTCATGCTCCTGACTTATTCTATAAGCATTCCCAACGAAAGCTCACAGTTCGCCTATATGTCGAACAGGTCCACTGTGTATGCCACTGCCTCCGTAGTCCATCAAATAACCAAGTCCCTGGATGGGTCAGTGAAGTCAGCTCCATATGCCGTTCCGCACTACTCATCCGCTTTTGATTCTATTCGGCAATGTCTTCTTCGTAATATGGGAACGTTCGGCTGTCCCATACCCCGACTAGCGTGGCTAACCGATGGTTCTACCAAAAGAACTCAAAGAAAACGACCAGATTTTAAAGCTCTCACGCCCTTGGTGAACAATTCAGGCCGCCAAAAGAGGCTGTGGTTTTCTTATAATTATTTTCTCCCTACAATGATAATCCCTCATCTAGTCCTCCCGAAAATTCATTTGAATAAGCCGATAATACGGCCCTTTATCAAGCTATTTCTGTAAAGCAGGACTTCAATGATTTTTCAAGTAATCTGTCTCATGCTTATGATATGGCTGTTCGATACGCTTTAACTTCAAACCTGTCCAGATGCTTTCAACGTAAGTTCACCCTTTCCCGGTCAGCTTATCTCGCTGATCCAACAGTTACTTCACAGAACCACTGAAAACGGTAGGTTCCGTAAAGTACTTAGAAACCACTGTCGATGAATATTTGAAGAGGTCATCTCACAATTCAAACTTCGTGAAGTACTCCCACCAATCATACCTAATCTGAAAGCTTAGACATTTTACAGCTAAACAGGGTGCTACTTCCCTTCTTGTTTATCAGTGTGTTTATTCTGTCCCAAGTCACTGTTCACCTGTTATATTTGCTGAACTGCTGAGGAGAGATTCTAGAACTACTTGTTGGGGCCTATCTCTTATCAGTCGGGTATCTTTCATACCTTCACATGAAGTATCTGATAGTATGTGCTAACCACACCTGGGTGAATGTGAAAAATTCGCTGGCAAAGTCCTTGCGGACGGCACCCATCCTTCGCACAGTAATTTATCCATGGGCAAGCTCCCTCTTCTACTTGCTCCTCATTTCGTTCCATACCCCCTCGTATTACCATCTACAAATCTCTACCTTTCCCTATACGGTCCAAGCCCTCACAAACCGGGCACGAGCATCGACAGAATTTGCTGATGGCTTTCTTATAAATTCACTTTTTTTATCCCATTCATTCTGTGGGATGCCAAGTGTAAATATTTGTTGAGGGAAGTGCAGGCCTCTCACAGCGCAAACGTCTGATAAGTTACAAATAAAAACGAGTACGCGTATAATTCCGCCTAGTTTAAGCCCAGTACTTTATTCGTGCTCGTCTAGGTTGGCTTTTTTGCGTTTGCCGTAGGAGAGGCCTTAGTTCATAGGTGTTCCATTTGATTGGTCTGACACCCTATCAAATTACACAAGCTTTTCACCTTTGGTTCAACACGATTGTGCAAGGCATTACACGACTCGAATTCGGTAGGTTTCTCCTTGCCACTTCAAAACTAAAAGAGGTCACTTTGCCCGTCAGCGCCGGGGATGTGACCTCAGTTCTGCTATCCTGAGAAGCTGTGCTAGACAGTTTTTCTGCCGCTAAGAGTGATTTTTCCTTGTGTCGCTCTTTTATCGACTATTCTCTAGGTTTGAAGTTAGACCACTCGGACATATTCCTGCCCGTCGCTAGGAAACTTCAGCGTACCAAAATCAGATAGTCATGCAATAGTCATGCAATCCTGGATGTCTGCAGAAAGTGGCTGACCAAAATACGGAAAGCCCACTCCGACCTCGGAGTTTGCAGCCTCGGGAGATTCTGCTTGCATTTTCTTAATTGCCGACTTGCCTGCAGTCGTAATTAAGAAAATATCTAACTTATATTGCAATTAATGGACAAGACGAGTAACTTTTGGGGAGGGGCAACTAGAGCATTAGTAAGAGCGACACTCATTGGGATTCCTAGGTGACTTAAACACAAGTCTCTAAAGGTAGACACAGCCGTCACCATGGCCCACAATGGCTGGCAAATTGGCTCACATGTTACTTGCCAACCCCTAGATTTCCCCGTCAGTATGTCCCTTTCCGGTAACTCCTTAGGCTGAATTGCTTTGAGTTTACAAATGCAGTTTCGGTGCTGTCGACTGCTCGCCATGAGCTACTTACGATCTGCTTTATTCGGACTTTGGCTGATATGTCCATCTTGATCCCTAATAATTGTTGGAGCTGCTTTGAGTTCATCTTGACGCATCGATTCTTCCTAACTGAGGTCCAGTCCATGATTTCTGAGAACCACATAAGTCTATATGTAATGATGCTTCGATGACATTAAAAACAGAACCAACCAGCTTTCTTTTATCTCTCTTTTTATTTTGCTTTTCTCTGGAAACCATATTTCCCCCTTCCTTTTCTCGCCCTCTTTATATTTTTCCGCTTCCATAATTATTACTTTATCCTCCCTGTTCTTTTTTCACTAACTTTCTTTCTTCTGCAAACTGCTATCTGAGACTAAGACGGCTTTCTCGTTTTCACTCGGGCTTGATTGATGATGAAGACTCTTGGATGCCATGAGACTTCAATTTCTCACGTCTTGGACATTGACCTCGAACTAGGAGGGGTTACTGCAGATGCTTGATCGATACAATTGCTCCGAGGCCTTGTTTAGGATAAATCCGGGAATTTGCACTTGCAGCTACTGTTGAGAAGCTTCTGCTCGGCGTTGCAATTTTTCCAGACAACTGTGATGTGATGGTTCTAGTGACCTTTCGGTGGCCTGTTCTTGATTGTCCCTCCGGTTGTTCTGGGTTGTTTTCCCCAACCGCCAGATAAAATACTTTTTTGATTCGCTTCAAGTTTCCAACTCACAGACCACGTGAGTCAGCAACCCTGATACAGAAAATGTACGGAGTTCCCTCAGATGGTCAATGTTCACGCTTTCCGCAAAGAGAAAGTAGCGTGTTTACCTTTAAACTGTTTAGTCCTACGGTTGTTAATGCGTGTATCCCAAGAGATAGCTTTGTTTTGCCTTCAGAACATATTGTTACAAAACTGCACACGTGGATGGAGCTTAGAGGGTTCGGCTGTGCAGTGCGCAACTCTACTGCTTCCCTTTTGGGGTTTTAAAATCATGTGTAACTGAAAACTACTAAACCTGCCATCGGACAAATAGAAAGGACGGTACCATAAACATTGCAGTGTAAGTGGGCTTGGAAGGTAAATGGGTAAAATAAGGTGACCGTTAACCCACATTCTGTGAACTGGTTATGTTTAAATCCTCTTCGGTGAGAACAGCACACACGCTCTGAACCACCGACGGCCACAGACAGAACTATTATCAGGACAAGCCAAACCACTTGCAGCTGAGACCAACGCCATACAGAGTCTGGTTTGGTCTCAAAAGCCGTGCACGAGACAGAAGATCACCCGTGAAATTGCTAAATGGCCAGGGGGAAATACTCCGTGGTGGCCTGCTTGAAACTTAGAGTGATAGAGCTATCAAAAGAGGAGCAGAGTCTTGGAGAAATTGGCTATGTTCCTCTTTTCTAGACGGAAGTCAGGTGGCTGGATAATCTAAAACAACGTTTGAGGTCGGGTATTGCAACAGTCGACACTATGAACTGCTTAATGTGGCTACGCTAAATATAGCAGCACTACCCCGGTCAGACAGCGTGAGTCGAGGCTGGTTGGTCATGGAGCAGGGCTGGGCAAATGCGCTTGAGAAATATAGCAGGAGAGGGGCAAATATGCTGTTCAATTGAATACATCCGTTACCAAAACCATTCAGGCCAAGACTAAATAAAGTCAGTATTTAGGTGGGCCAAAAGGGATCAAAGGTCTAGTAGGGTCCTAGACAGCCAACGCGGCCAGTGTCGGCTTCGAACTGATAGCAGTGAATGGTGACGATTCAACCAGCTTAGAGTCGGCTGCGGTTGTTGAATCTCTGCCTTTAGCCGAGCCCAGTTCCGAAGGAGAATATAACAAGTGGTCCCGCTTGGGAGATATACTGATCGAAACCATAAATGAGGAAATGATACTGCCCATTGGATATGGAACACCCGAGGCTCATTAGGTGTCAGACCATATGCCCAGCGGTAGTTCACAAAACTACGCAGTTCGTGTACTACCAAACGGGGTGGAGAGGGGGCTTGGGAGTTCAACCGAGGTGGTCCCTTTTAGCGGAAATCGAAATTAATTGTCCTGGGCCAATACTCATAGTTCAACATATGTGCACACAAAAAGGACGTGGCAGCCTGATGACGTTTACAACAAATGCGGTTCTTCTCGAAGTAGTACACAACATGACCACAGATTCACTCCTAATGACCTTTCAAAGGCTTGTTGCTAGGCAGGGCTTTTCCAAAAACGCATACTCAGACAATGGCTCTGATCTTGTTGAGGTATACAGGGAGTGAGACGGAAGGTGGATCCTCCTGGACCATAATAAGTTCAAGACAAAACCGTGGCAAAAGGAATGGAATGACACTTTTATCCACCTATCGCCAGTCTTCGCGGTGGTCTTTGGGAAAGACTGGTATGACTGATAAAGGCAAGGTCTTATGATCGAGCGACAAACCTAAAAGAAAGCTTGCAACGGTCTGGTATCAGAATTTTCTGGGCCTTAGTGGAAATCAGTAGTGCGACAAAAACAGGAATGAGCAAACGTAAGTGTTTGCGGATAGGGCAAGTTGATAAGGGGTGCCATGAAGCAGGGTGCAGGGGCGAGAGACAGTTATGAACCAAAAGGTAAGCAGAAAGGTTATGGACGGAGAACGACTGGTAGCAGCTGATGGGGTTATGGGAAGAGCTTTTAAAAGGAGGGAGCGAGGGGTTTCTCAGAACAGACGCGCACATAGAATGAGGTTTTAAAGATTGGCTAGAAGTCAGGTCCTACTTTAAGTGCTCAAACCTCGGACAAGTCATTGTCAGTTAACATCAGGTGATTATTCGCGATGAGGTAACGCGCTATTGCTGCTTAAAAGTGGATGGGGAAACACAGGTAAGAATTTCAGTGGAAAGTTTGTTGCAAAGCCTGAAATATTTTAAATGGAAGAAAATATCTCGGATATAGCCTAGCGTTTGGAGTAACAAGACCCCAATCTCCAGGGCGGAGGGAGTAGGGAGTGGGCTGTTGGACACATGACGTGCCAGTGGAGGAAGTTGCCAGGAGATGAACAAGCCTACAGAGGAGGCAAACGTTAAGTCAACCACCGCGCGGCCAAAAAGGTTCAGCGTGAAGTAGGGCACACGGCTCTTCATAGGTAAGTGTGGTAGAAGAACCCAGCAGCTGTTTCGTGAATGGGCTTTGTACGTTCTCTAGAGTCATTCTATCAGTTCAACGAGCATTACCGAACGTGATAGGGCAGTACGCTAGATAGAGCTCGATACAGAACAGATAAGATGGGAGCTCCGTATTGAGCAGGACGAGGGAACTACACAGAAATCCCGAGGATTTGTTTGCCCCGGCAGCTCGGGAAGATGAGTGTTTCATTAAGTTTAGATTGCGCTAGTAAAGCCACCAGGAGTCCAGTAGTGGTGAGTTGTGGGTCTTAGTGGAGTTGTGCATAGGAAAAGTGTTCAGAGGGATTTGAAAGTATACTGTCAGGAAAATGCTTTTTTCAACGGAGAATATCATTTTCGGAGGAGTGACACCATCGTTCAGGGCGTTTTAGATCGTACTGTTGAAAATTGTGTCGCTAGGACCGTTGGGTGAGGATCCATTTGTAATTTTTATGTCGTCCGCAAATAAGCACGGGGTACCGTGATGTACCGTAGAGAGGAAGTCAGTAATACGCAATAAGCATAGAAGTATTCCCAGCAAGCCTCCTTGAATCTCACCACTGGTTAAGGGTGGGCGTTGTGAGAGCAGGTTATCGAATGAAACAATTTGGCCACAATGGAGAAGACAGGAGATGGATCAGCTGAGAATTGGAGATTTTAGTCCAAAGGCTTTGAACTCAGTCGAGAGCCCCGAGTGAGAAACACGGTCAGACGCCTTGGTCACGTCCAAGAAAATGACAACTAGAAGAACATGTTGACATCAGAATCTTATTTGAACGCGGGAGAGGGAATTATATGAGTAGTGCGGGCAAGTGGGCTTTTCCCCGTTTATTCGGGTGCATTAAAATCACCATCGACCAGCTGAGCCACCACGGGTATTTCGGATAGGTAGTTGAAAGCAATAATTATGGGTTTGAAGTCAGAAGCGGCTGTACTAGGAGGCCGGCACACACAGCCAATAGTGAAGCGTATGGGAACAAGTTGAAAGCCGATCCACACAGTCCTGCGCCGCATCCAGGATGAGGCGGTGGTAGGAGGTAGCATTGAAGATACACTTAAAGTAAACTAGGCATCCACCACCTATGTGACATCTGCTTTTAATAAACACCTGATAGCCAATGAAAGAGATCTGGGCAGTCGGGGTGGAACCATTTAGCCAAGACTCAGTGGTGCTGACAAGTTCGGGGCTGTAAAGGAGGACGAGGTTTATAGTATTGGAGGGCATACTCCCTCAGCTTCTACGATCGCGTTCGTCGAGATAGTCAACGAGAAAAAATCGTGGAGTGCCAACAGCGTGTATTCTCAAAGGGCCTGAGCACAGAGGCTGCACGCTGGTGGGCCGAGGAATTTTGTCGGAAGCTGCGCCTTTGGGCGCCGCTAGCGTGGAACTTACTGTCATACAAGTGAAGGACGGGCTGTGATCGGCTGATCACTGTAATGGGGAGTCCAATTCTTCAATAAGGGACTGGCAATCCATGTGGAAGTAGATGAGGTTTAGGGGTTTGCCCTCAGTCAGAGAAGGACGACAGTGCGACACGAGCTGAGGCTCTCTAGAAGGGGCTAGATTCTCTGTCCTTGCTGAGACCTTTTGGGGCTGTAGAATCCGTGGTAAACTTATGTGGAGTCTAGTAGGAAGGCTAGGGAGGATGAACTACCTTCACGGGACAGCTCGAGGCGGAGTCAGAAACACACCGAGGGTTGGTGGGGTCAGGACAGTGGGGATCAGGGAATTCTAACCTTTGCGGGGAGCAAGAAACAAATTGTAATAGGTGGTAGGGGCGGATGGGGGAACAGGACAGGGCCGTGGCTCAAGGGCTAAGGCAGAAGAGAATTGTAGTTTTGTGGGCAGTGGTTGAACGGCAGGTTGGGTGCGCTGGGTAAGAAAAGCGGTGGGTTGGAGGGATTTGATGACGAAGAACTGGGCGATTTACTAGGTGTCGGGTAGGAGATCAGTGGGATCCGAGAAGGCACAGATAGTAGGGAGTTTTGACAGTCAGGTTTGACTGCCGGAGCTGGCGAAGGAAGTATGAAGTGGTTAAAGCACCCTGCGCGTGCGGTTTCCAGTGGACGGAAGTGCCTGCGACGGGGTTGTAGGGTGAAACCACCAGGCAATCGTTCATGTAATTATGGCGCTGGGGGTAATAGTAATAATAATAATAATAATGTTATATTTCTGGGCTACGGTCGAGATTCACGCGCAAGCGCATGATCATGGTGTGCAGCGGTACCCAGTAAGACGAAATATTTACAGAGTTCAGGTATAGATTTCAAGAGTGTCAGAGACAGAAAAAGTATCCAGCCATAGTCTATATGGATCACTCTAATGGTGGTTTGCGCGGCTGGGCGGTGGCGCATTGTGGGATACCGAAAAGATCGTTAATACATAACAATTAGAATCCACTTTAAACGAGGATGGTGCAAGCCCTGGAAAAGGGAGGCTTACTAGGGCTCTGCGAACAAAGCAAGCTGTAAATATGAAGGAAAAGAAATTGCATGGAAGTACACTCAAGAAGAATGACGCATGCAAAGAGAATAGCAAACCACGAAGCTGACGCAAACCCCGAATGACGGATCTACCAGGGTTCAATGAAAGGAATGAGTTATGAAACAGAGAGACATGAAACCAGTTTTATGAATTTGCATTTGGAGACTTCGGTGGGTGTGAAAGGAACAGTACTCCATAAGAAGTTGAGCTTAATTTCAGGGTCAGCAACCTGTTCCATTCAAAGCTAAGAAAGCAAAACTGGAGGGTCCCGGAAAAGTGCAGAATCGGTTTCCAGCCGGCCACGTTTCGAGAGAAAAATGGACTGTTGCAACAGATGCTAAAGCAGAAAACCCCCGCATAGACTTGAGCTTTATTATGCTGTTTCACTTGTGTGTATATATATATATATATATACTCATTGAGTCTCAGTGTTATTCAGCGTCATTACTGGTTATGTACTACATCCTATCGGTATGGTTCGTCTGGCAGAGTAAAGGATATATGTCGGTCAATCAGCCGGGCGTGGCGAGATATGACGGACCTAACTGATGACTGGTATATTGGCAGGTTGTGCGTGAACTGTTATTTGTGCTGGCTGCGCCCGTAATATCGGCTGGATAGGCTTTGTGTTGGAAAACACTAATCGATCTGGTAGGCAGTTGGGGGTATTCTCTGCAGAGCGGCTTGATTGCAGTCCCGGATGCTATGAGAGGTTCCGCTTGGGTTCCCGTCGTTACGAGCCAAAGTGGCATCCTTGGTTATCCATTTTGGTGACTGAGATAGTGGAAGGCGACGAACATGAAATAAATGATGATTGCAATCTGAACCTGGTTCCAGCTGTGGGTTGTGGTAATATATGACAACAATAAAAATGAACTGGTTAGGTTTATGTGAATGAGGCAAGGATAAAGCTCCATTTAGGCGGTCAGCGGCACCTAATCCACTTTCTAGGCAGGGTTTCATTTAACTGTCAGTGGCGCCTACTCCACGTTTTGAGCAAAGTAGGCTCGCTGGGGATTGAGTTATAGTGCTACTGGCTCGCAAATTTGCAATTGTGTATGCGTTCCATGGGATTAATGGTTCGCACATTGATGTGGCAGTGTCGGAATACTAATCAAAACCTCAGGCTTTACTGTTGAGAGGAATAAGAAATGGTAAACCTCAATACCGTTCGCATACGCAGACCGCAGTTCATCACCGGGGCGGTAAGGTAGATCTGAAAGAACAGTATGAGTGAATGGGACTGATACCCTGCTAGCATAGCACTGTGTTTGTTACGATCTCTTCTGGTATGGTGGTTATCCTACACTGAATGGTTTCCTGGGAACCTTGAAGTAGAGGACACTAGTATGGTGTCGGTGATGACGCATTAGAGGAAGTTAGTCTAGTGCCGAGAAAAGTAGCCGTAATTTCGTCTATGCTCCTACTCGATGGTCCCAGCATGCTGAGGTTATACTTGGTTATGGGCAAGTATGTCTGATGTAGTGGTGATTGCAAGGCTACCGTGATGTCTTTATCGCCTTTATCATATTGCAAAGCAGGACAACACTCATGTGAGGGCTGGTTTGGAAAAACATGCTAGTTGGGAACGGGGTGGGGCCAACTTTTCGTCAGGGAAGCGAACTCTAACAGCCCACATTCAGTGCTCATGGTAGGCGGCACTGGGACCTGCTTTAGGTAAGGAGGTAGCACGATACACATTCATCGACATCCAGCTAGTGCCGCTCCAGAGGTGATCCACACTGTTTTTTAGAAGTTTTTATTATTTTTTCATTTTGTCACGGTCAGATATTTGGCTGTCAGAGAAGGCTGAGCTGCTTTTGGTAGGTGACCACTGCTCCCACGCCTCGACCGAAACATGGATAGTACTTCAGGTAGGGTAGGCTTTAGTTGATAAACTGGAACAGTCTGTGGTCTTGTTTCTGGCTTGCTGACTAATAAAATTTAGTAGGTGGGGTTCATGTGAGTTCGAAAGAGAGGTCTCAGGGGGTAGGGAACACGAAGACCTGGAAGTGACGACTCAGTTACCCGTGTTTCTTGACGGACGAGGGACTCTTTATGGGCCGAGGTTTCCCATGGGGATGGAGTAATGTTTTCTGAGGCTTAAAGTCCCTTGGCCCAGGTGATCCGTCGGGGTGGTTGGGTGTGGGCTGCAAACTGAACTCGGTGATGGCATGCATAATTACACTTGTCAATATGTGTAAGTGTCACACCGGCAGCACGACTGCATACTATAAAGCCGCCAAGGTCTCATAGCGGGGCACCCTAACCGAGGTCTAAGAGCTGCCATACCTGGATATCTGGCTCAAGCTGCTCGTGATTTAGAGTCGTTTCGATGTGGCACTTAGGCGGCGATACCAAAAGAAATTTCTGAATGGTGCCTCTCGTTTAGGTCCCCTTAACAGTCGGAGTGCTACTGACCTACCCCTCAGTCTAAAACGCTTGTTCCTGGGTCAATAAACTCCGCTCTCACAGCCAGGGCCTGATCCCCTCACTCGGACTACCCGGATAAAGAAGGCCAGCGCTGCTACCCTGAGAAGGACCTCCGCGTTTAAGATGCTACTCTTGTAAGCCTGGGTAGATATCTGGCACTACAAGTTATTCCAAACTCGGGTTGGCCCCACCGGTAGGCTTGACAGTGATAGACTTCAGAAAAGACCTTAACCCTGGAAAGTTGAAGAGGGCATTCCGGTGGCTGAATTACGGTTGTAAACACCATCAGCCAAGGCGTATTCTTCTAAAGGACATTGCTGATGCGGACTCTGTTCGACATGCTTGTGACGGCAGTGTTTAAAAGGTCACCAAAGTGGGCTTTCAACCCTTCCGTTTGGATTCTGAGTCCTCACTCCGCTGCAGGTTGGCATCCTCACTGGCTGTGTCCCCTTTCCTTGAATACATAAATATACTTTAGTAAAATAACCAGAAACAAAAAAACAATTTCCACGAAACAGACTTAGGGCACTCAAAACCGTAGAACTCGTCGCTCGGATGCTAAAACTGTTACGGATTGGTGCACGGTGAAATCCCAACCTCTCGAACCCCTCATTAATTCCTCATGGTAAAATGACTCAAAGGTCCGCCACTGATCCGCCAGTGGCAGCCCCAAGATAGTACCGCCGAAGGCCTACTAAGTAGGCGGTTAAAATACTCCACATATTCCTAGTCTCATGTTCTATCTACCCCTGATCCATCGCACTTGAATGGTGCTGATGGGATTTTTCTGTACCACACGCCTCATTTTCAGCCCATCGCAGAACCCAGTCGCGGCACTTTAGTTCCTCAATTTGGTCAACCTTTGGCGGCACAGCTAACTTTCCTACTCCCCATAAATAACTATTACGCGCCCAAGCGGCTCCTGAATCTTTTGTTCGTGGGGTTCAGTGAACGTTATTAAGTGATTCATCACAACTTGTCTCTGCATTGTGAACCACGTTTCTTTGCTGAGACAGTTGATGGCCTGTGAGCGGACTTACACTCCTGCCACAACTTGGACACGATTCACGGCACACCACCAAGATGGGAAAGTGCCTACAGTAGCCACACAATTTTCAGTAATAAACGAGGAAGAACAAGTGTTGTGGTCCCCTTTTACAGGTGCCGCGTGGCCCCTGCAGAGGGCTTATATCCACGGCCCGCTCATCTATGGACTGCAGGTCAGAATTATCTCATCTGTTAGTGGAATCCTTTTAATGAGAGCCGCCTTTAAGCCCGCGCTTCCCACTACCGTATCCGGTTGCCCTCTCGGGAACTCCAACTTAGGGGTCGTACATCAATATGTAACTTTACCTTTCCCGTGGTGCTCTAGGGAAAATGGCACTCTTCTCTCAGCAACTCCTGCAAATCTCTGATGGACATGACGGCTGTTAACGCTTGCTCTAAGCAGGTGATGCTCAACACCAAACTCAGAGTAGGATAAGTCCACCGACTCAAGAAGTCATCCGTCGAGGCGAGTATCTCTTTTTACATATGGCCCTTTCCATCTGTTGGAGTCAGTAAGCACTTAATATTGAGACTTGAATTTTTAACCAGGTAGCTCAAGTGAGATCCCTCGGATAAGGACGTTCGACATTTCAAAAGGTCGAATTCCCACCAGACCAACAACAGCTTAAGTTCAAATTAGGTGGCACCAGCTGTGAACTAGGAATAGCTAATGACAACGAAACAATCCGGCACCTCTTTTTGTCTCTTGAACATGTTTTGTACCGAGAACCCACAATTCCGGTGGCAATGAAAGCCCAATTCCCGGAATATTAGAAAAGTTTCCACGGTAGTTTCAGCCTACGGGTCTACGTATCCAGTATCTTACCACAGACAAATCTGTCTCGCCAGAGAGTCAACTAGAATAATGGCAGCCGGCGGGAGGATTTCATAGCTGGAAAGCGAAGGAAAATGCTTTGGTTAACAGTCCCCATCATCTCCTCTTGCTTAACAGCTATCAGATGGCACCCCACCCATCTCTCTCGAATTGGAGTGACGGAATTTTTGAACTCTGTCCTCAACAAACCTGCAATTGTGCACCCAGTGGTTCACACCCCACTGGAGCTGTCAACAACTAAACACAGACATCACATACATAGATGTGGACGAAAATTCGCCTTCTCAATCCTTATAGTCTTATTGGGTGGATGTGATCGACGAGAGAATATTTGAAGGAACAGCCGAAATAATGGCTCTTCTTTGTATTGCACGCCGGAGTCTTTCCTTTGATTTGGAGATAGTTACCAATTTCTTCAATATTCAAAAGAGAAAGCCAACTTCCCCCGGAATTTTGGGGGCCGATGAATTCCAGTGGCTTATCCTGCGAGGTCTTTTACAGCATTCCCAAGGATGCTGATCTGCTTCATCCCGGGGGACATGGGCTATTAGCCTATTCCCGGCGCCGTTTTTTCTTCACAGAATCGGCACCACTGGTACGCTGACTTTGTTGGACAGTCTCATCCAACCATTCGGCAGGTCTTTTTATCACATCATGGACTAACTGTTGCCCCCGACTTCGACAGCAACATCATCAAAATATTCCAGGATTCTAGTTTTGTAATAACTTTATTTTTCATACCGTCAAGAGAGAATCAGCAAAGATGTACTCCGAATTCCTCATGATTTATTGCCCCTTTTCCATCATCTTAAAGAGAGACACATCTTCCTTTTGGGCTGTTCTTCCGTGCACCAATGAATTATGGAGGTCAAAAAGTGCACACCGGTCTCATCAGAAATAGAGATCTGTCGGGATGAGTACAGAAAAAGTAGATGAAAACGGCATATGGCCAGCAACAAGCTCCCCATCCGGCTCTTCTGACTGAAATAAATCCCTATTCCTTAGACTTGAGGCACGCACAAAAAGCTGTTTTCCTTGAGCACAACTTTTTGTTTGCACACTTAGCGAATCGGGGGTTTACGGCTCCGGTACTAGAAACTTTGCTTGGGTATATTATAAAACTGTGGGCACCAGCTAGGCAAATTTGTGAGCCAAAGCTTCTCAATTGCAGGGGTAAGTCTGTGTGGATGTTCCTACGCCAGCAGCAGATGCATCGCCCATGGCGGTCTACAAGTCTCGTTTGGATTGATATCCAGGAGTAAATCCAGATCGAGACCCCAAATACTCCCTATCTGTGTCTCACAAGGGCTTCATCTTAGTGACGCCTTCAGGTTTTACCTTTATCCCTCTGTTTTATAGGTCTCAGAAGGAAAAGGAGTGAAGACCAGAATGAACAAAACGCTTTTATATATCGAGGTGTCTACTTCCAACGACTTTTCAAGGTTTTCTCCATCGTATTTGAAAAAACTAATGAAGTAGAAAACAATTCTAAATAGTTCTATATTTATAATTTGCCCCGTCATTCTATTAGTGGTATTTTAGTGATATGATTGTTTGCCCCTTTCGTTTTCCTTTTTGCCCTCCAGTCCTGTTTCCCAGCGAAGAGAAAGCAGTCAAGTGATCAGGAATCATTTCAAATGATGTCTTGTACCCGCATATTGTTTCCAGGCTCCAAGAATAATTCCGGCAATTGTGCTCAGCCCGAAGGGTGTGCGGAGTTCTTGTTGGCAACTGCCGGCAATTGGCATCGAGATGCCAATAGGGCGAGGAACTGCAATAGGTTGCGGAGATGTACAGAGGCACAAGCGATAAGGATTACTTGGGTGAAGCAAGACGACCGTTTGTGTAAGAAGATGAAGAAAACAGGGAACGAACACAATAAGAGGAAAAATATGATTTATTATGTTCTTTCGCCAATCAGACAGTCCTACTTGCAATCAACTTTCCCATTCCATTCCAGTGCCGATAATGCAGTTACGACAATAATGGAAGCTTTATTGAAATCATTGCCCTTCACGCCAGAAAAACAGATGGCCCTCATTCGGGTCGTCAGTCTTTTCTTCAGCGATTCAAAACCATGACCATGAATTACTGTATTGTTATTCGGCCTCAACATTCGGTTGCGAGTTGCATACACATCGTTTGTTCACTACTTGAGGACCCCATCATCAACGGTACCGCTTTTTTCATTTCTAAGAAATGAAGAGGTAAACTACGGGATTTAGGCATTTCGTTTAGGCTTGTCAGTCCGGTACATAAAAGTTACAGCCGACACATGATGCGACACATGGGATATACAGTGGAAGATGAGGAAAATGTTATTCAGGGATCATTATAGTGTCGTGTAAGTAATGCCATCCGGGGCAGACCGTTAGTCACAGTTGTCCCCGTACAAGAAGAACGGGTTTTATTTCTTAAATAACACGGTTTTACTAAACTCCAACAGCCTTGAACTCCATTTGTGTAACCACACTATGAAGGACCAGTTCGGGTCACCTCGATGGCCTGTTGAATGTAGATGCTTCGCCATAGGCCACTCTGGTTTTCTTGCGACATTCGATTTCGTGCATTTCAACTGGGTCATGGGGTGCAGATGTGCTTGGAGATGTGGCCGATCACCAGCCCAGCCAAGTGCTATTCTTTTCCGCTTACATACATGCAGCTTCAAAATCCACTGGGTCAGTAGACAACGTGGGGCATTAGAAGTAATACGGCTTTCACAGTGATTGCTGAACCTCGGGGCTTTGATTGTACGCAATATGCATAATTGAGCTGTCATGTAAGTTTGGCCTTTGGTAAGGCTTGAAGAGTGTACTAGTTTATTAACAAAATGGTCACCTTTGCAAGCTGTAAAATAAGGGACCTGTTTTCTCTCCGCCGTTACCATGGGATCCTTTTTGTACCAATTTTTACCGCAATACTCAAGGAGTTTTACTGGTTGACCTTAAGCCAAGTGGACTTTCTTGCAGTTGGTCGTAGGCAAAACTTTGCTGACCCTATGGAAAAGTTTATGACGAGGCCATGTCTTTAAGCAGCCATCGGAAAACCAGGGAACCGCCTATGACGTCTACTCCAAGTAACATTTTAGGAACGACCCGTTTCAGTGTACCGCCCAGAAGCCCTCTGAGTAAAGCAAGTAGTGAAGGCATTATTTTAGGGTGGTATAATATCATCAGTGTCGCTTTTGTATAGAGAAACTGGCTGATATGATCGATCGGCTGGTTATCATTCGTTTCAAGAAAAATAATTTCCGCTGTTTAACCAAAGAGCTTCCTATTATCACACCTCCAATCAGTCTTTGGGCCTTTCCCCCAAAATCCAAAACAGACAACTTTCAGTCACAAAAGAATAAATCCCCAAGGTTCCGGTTTAGATGTGCGCAACGTGGTGCTAGAAAAAATAACACCGCTAGGGCGGCCAGCAATTTCTTGGAGGAGCGCTTTGTTGCACAATGGTTCAATACCGATCGAATACAATATATGGCTTTTCCCGGTGGTACATGATCCATCTAAGGCTTTCGACTGTGTTCCTAAGAACAACCCATCGCCAGTGCATTCCTTCAAAACCAATGATCCCCCATTTTTGGTTTTTATAAATTATTCCAAAGGTCCCAAGTTCACCGGCATCACATAACCCAAAACAGGTTGAATGTGTCACTTTTCAAGGCTGCTCGCCATATCTTCCTCTTTGTCGCGTGCGTCAACGATGTTCTTAACCTGGAGTCTCTGGGAAATTCTTTTTTCCTCGACGAAAATCCCTAAATGTTCACATATTTAGGGCTGATGGTGTTAACATCACGCTGAGAGGTACTTACGCTCTTGAGCAGTGGGCTGCTTCTTGGTAGATGAAATTCTTTTCAGGCGAGTGTGGCTTATCATTTACTTCACCTTTATACGCTCGTCTCGGGCCACAAGATGTGTCAGCCCCGTGGATTTTGTGGATCACTGAACGGGGGCAGCAACTGACTGCGTGCTCAGCGCAAACCTTTACCCCTTTTTCTTCCTGTATCGTAGCCCATGCATCTCCTGTCGTCCGAGGCTTTCCAAGTCTTTGTCGACAGTGCACAACCAAGTCTCCAGTTTGCCGTCGAGGCGACAGCGCCAACCTGTACGTGACTCGGAGCAGAGGGATTGTCTGGACAGTTCTGCTTTTGATCGCCGGAAGATGTGACCTAACCGCGGCGGGCGGCGGCTTTGGAGAGGGACGGACAGTTGGTCAATTTCGCAGCATCGTCCCCTATTTTCGCCGTTTGATAGCTTCTCCTGCCAGCTAGTACGGCGAATTCGGCGCAGACATCCTCGGTTCAGCATTTCCAGTCCCTTGGTATCTCTTGCTTCTAGTGGCTGGACTTCAAGCCCGCACACGAGCAGGGGTCGTACAACGGCACAGAAGATGCATACCTTTTCTTGGAGGCCAATGTTGCTCTAGAGCCATGGCGCACGCCAATACTGAATAAGGGCTCTCCGTGTATTGTCAGTCCTTGGTATGCTTTCTTCCTTCGCCTGACCATCTGGGAGCGGGAGTGACCACAGATACCTGAACAATGGCACGTAACTGATCGCTCGACCAATGACGGACAACTGCTGAGCCGGATGCCCAGGGCAGGTGGAAAAAGCCTCCCTTTTCGCCGAACCCACTTTGAGACGAACAGCTTTCAAGAAGTAGCTGGGTTGGTCCAGAACTGGCTGAAAGGTAGTGGGAGAACCTTCTGGCACGACGGAGTCTTCCGCAAACTCCAGGTCCGAGAACCGAACCTTTGGACTCAGTAGGACACCGGGGTAACTAGCCAGGGCTTGTTCACTTTCCTGTCAGCTGTATAGTAGAGCAACACTGGTGAGAGGGGGCATTCCTGTCCAACTCCGGGATTGATTGCGAATGCCGAAGATTCTTCGCACTACGCTCGGACACTTGCTCTAGCGGAGGATTAGCGGGCCCCAGGGATCCCTGAGAGTTTGACGGCAATACCATCAGATCCTGGCACACTCCAAGGGCATTCAACATTAACGGGGTCAAAGACAGCCCCGAGGCAAATGAAGCAGGCTTGTGCTGGACGCTAGAACTTGTATCCGTGTTCCGGTATTTGACGTAATATGAAGATTTGGTCCACACTACCTCTGCTGCAGCAGAGACACCCTTGTTTTGGTCTAGCTCGGAAGGCCCTGGCGATTTACAAGCAATTGAGTGACAGTAAGCGGAAAATCTTTGCAGCGGAACCAACTAAGCTGATCTTTGGCAGTTCACGTACACTGCCTTGTCTCCTTTATCGAGGACGTCCAATAGAAAAGGGGCACCCCGGTCCGTTGTTATTATCTCTCCTTACCATAAGGATAGGAAAGGCAAGTAGACCTTGCATATGGATGATGACGAGTGGGTCCGATACAGTTCTGGTTCCATACTATCCTCTCTAGCAGCTTCCCTGTTTTTCATCTAATTGATGACCCTAGCGATCTCTTCCACACACGGCCGCTCGCAGTTGACTTCTTACATCTTTAAACTCGAGGAGGGTGGAAGTTTCGTAGTGCGGTCGGAGGGTCGTTTGAGAAGCCGATCAAAACATTATGCCTGAAGTCCGACTTTTCTTTCCAGACCTTGAATAATCTGGCCTGCTGCTCCATGTAAGACGGATTCAGGCTTACATCGCCCATTTAAAGTACCGCAGATAAGCCGAATTAACTAACCGAGGTCACGAGTACCGGAAGCTGTTTCCATCATCTCTGCCCTGCAAATCCAGCACCCCTTGTGATCGACTCTAGCCGAGCGCGACGCTTCTAGCCGTGGTCTTCGGCGTCCAGCACCTCCCACTACTCGGGCTTTCTGGGCCCTGGGTGATAGTTCCAAGGTTATCTCCGATATCCAGCCCTTCAGAAGTTTTTCAACTCCCCTCAGCATCCCCCGAGTAATCTCCTTAGCCACCAGTTTGACAGCCTTCCACTCTCCTTCACGGAGGACCCATCTGTTTTCGTGCTAGATACAGTAGCCAGGCGGGCTGCGATAGCGTTTGAGAAAGGGTTGCCTATTTCAGGTATTTCCGGGGCTGTGACTTTGATTCGGCCCGGGGGTGAGCCATTGGGAAGGTCAGACAGGTGGAATTCGAAGAGCGCACGTACAACGGCGTGGTCTGTACCTTTAGTGCTTTCCGTTACTCTGCAGCTGTAAGCTGGGCAGACCCCTATCGATGAAGACCAACAGGATCGTAACGAAAAATGATCTATTTTATGCTCTATGCGACAGTCTTTTGAGCGCCAGGTTGAAAAATGTATTTTGAGTGTTGGGAATGGGAGTTGCAGGGAACTAACCCGTTAGCATCGATCAGATCGACTAGACGGCTTCCTTTCTCGCAGCATCGGCCGAGTCCGAGCTTTTCCATGACCCGGCGGGTGGGCCCATCCAAGAGGCCCGTTTGAGAATTCCAGTCACTGACGACGAAGGGTATATCAGTGCTTGAAACGCGATTGATTGGATTTTGTAACTTGCCGTAGAAGTCACTTTCCACTGTATTTCAATCCGCACTTGTCGATGCATAGATAGGAATCACCGGCAGGTTTTCAAAAGAGCCCTTGAAGCTAGCTAGGGCCAACCTCCAGGAAACTGATTTCCAAGAAACCAGGGCCCGTTTGCGTTTCTGCTTAGGGCGAATGTGACTCCATATTGTTCGGAGTCATCCTCAGGCCCATTGAGATAAAACCAGTAAACTGTATCCTCTCCTGGAAACTCAACACGCCAAGCGCCGGAACACGGTAGTCGAGCTTCCGAAAAACAAGCTATGTCTACTTGCTAGTCATGTAGCGGTCTCATAGTAATACTCTGGCTACCTACATCTAGTAGCGCCCTCACATTCAAACGGGCCATGTGTGCCCGTTTTCCATGGTGGAGCATTCCCGCTGGCTACCTTTTCAGCTCGACCGCTGGGACGCGAGGTGCGTCGCTTACAGGGAAGCCGTGGCATGATAAGAACGCATAAATTTTCAGTGATCGATGGGGCTTTCAGGGAAGTGTCATAGAGCAGTGTTCCCAAAAACCTTCCGGGACTTTTGTGACACTCTGCAACCTGGTTCGGTCCATTTTGTCAGAGCATATGCCTCTAGCCCTCAAGTGCAACCTGCAAGGCAACAAAGGCAAAGGCCTCATCTGGTGGCTGGCCCCGTGGGCTACCTCGCAGTGCCATCAGCAGGTTTTAGGAAAGGAAAAGGCTAGCCAAGTGAAGACCCAGCACATCCTCAGGCACTGCAGCCACAGGTCCGCAGCCCCTCATCCGATGAGCCTAGGCACCCCTTATCCACAAATGACCCCCACTTTATTGGCCTTGCCCCACACGCGACCTCAGGACACCCCCGGCAGCAAGCAGCTCTGCTCGATCTCAGTGCCGCCCCGGCAGAAATAAGACGTACTAACTTGTAAGTGATATCAGTCCCCTGTTTCCCAATTATCAGCAGATTACCAGCCGCCAACCTCGCCACTGGTTTCAATCTTGGTCTGGAGTTTTCGGCCTCTGTGAAAGTCTCTTAGTATGCAGCCACTTAAGCAGCTACGGCCAGCAGTAACCCCTGTTTTGTTTTCCGATCCATGTGACTTCCGCAGAGTATCATACAAATTTGTATATCGCATACCAGAAGCTCACTCAATTGCTCCTCGCTCGTCTAATCGATCGTGTCGAAGTTTGGGTAAATTACCCTAGAAGGAATCCAGAGGCACTCCAACAAGGAGCAATTAAATGGTCAGCTGCTTTGACCCCTTAAAAGCGCTCCTTAGCTCTCGATCTCGAGCCTCTGTGGCTCTGTCGACTACAACAAGATTCAGTCTTTCTGCGAAGTTTCTTACACAAACTATCCTCCATCCTGGTGACCCCCCAGCCTGTCGTTCCACACTATCAGTCCCCTCTGTCATCGGCCCTTAACTGTCATCACAGAGTTAGCTAAAACTGTATGGGTTTGAACTTCCCCCTCTCAGTTCATTCCCAAATCTACAACAGGGTTCCCTTGAGCGTTGAAACACTTCCAACTAAAAGTCAGTTCAAAGGTAAAATGTCGACTTACTCGACTATCTCTCAGGCCCTCTAGCGGGCAAGTTTCAGGATCTCTGAATACTGAGCCCTTGAAAATGGTCTCGAATTCTAAACAGTTCAACATTAGATGTAAGTGCCATCAACTAACGCCTAAATCTCTATTGAATTCCGCCACAGTTCGACTACATAGCCCCTAGTTGATCCCCGGGTGTGCACACAAATGACCGATGAAACCCCTATCTTGTCCTGGTTCGGGATTTTATTCCATTCCTTCCTTTATGTCCGAAGAACCTCAAAGCAATCTTCCCAAATGTCCTAACCTGATTCACCCAGTGTCTTTTTGGTCATAATTGGACTTTTATTACAGTTATGTTTCTTTTTCATTCATTTTTTGTGTGTGAAAAACTGTGGTGGCTTTTGGGTTCCCCACTTCCTACTAGCCCGGCTCCTCGTCCCATTTCTTTCTCTTTCCTCCACTGCCCTCACCGTAATCTTACCTAAGAGTTCCAACAGTGTCTCACCGAGACTCTTCCGGTGTTGCTTGGATTTACTCTCTGAGTCCTTCCCTTTTTTACCAGTGATCCATTTGTCCATCGGATAGCTGAGATCCTGCTAACCTGGCCACTCGTCCTGTATCTTTCTTCATTTCCCCACTGAATTCTTTTCAATCTTACCTAAATATTTTATCGGTGTTCCATCAAGATCTTTTAGTCGTGCTACTATCTTTCCGTACTCCTCCCGCTCGATCATCTTGCTCTGTACACGTCACTGACACAGTTGTATGCTGAATTTCCTCGATTTTTTAAAAACGTTTTGATGCCAATAATACAGCGCTTCCGGTAACGTTTGCTCAGCTGAGGCTTTTGCTGCCGCAGCTAACCTATCCCGGGGAAAGTTTCTCAGTCAAGTAATTCTAAGATAGTTGTCACAAGTCAAGGGCCGCTCCAAACGTTGTGTGGTTTTGAGGTCATTTGCATAAATTAGGTGTGCCACCTTTGGTGGGATTAAGATTAGATACTCCCCGAACTTCCGAGTACTGTATTCTTCCCTGTGTCGCGACCTGGAGATGACTGAGCCTGAATGTGTGAGTTCGCGAACGAATAAATCCGTAAAACTTTCAACTGGTTAGCACAGCTCAGGGCAGTTTATTTTGTCCGATGCCACGGGGTGGCTCGTCGTTTGTCTGCTTGTTATGAGGACAATCGGTTTCTAGCAAATGAAAAACACATTTTTGGCTGCACCACCTGCAGGGGGCTAAGCTTTCGGGGCCGCTTGTCCTAAGCTAGCGATGATGCCGTAGGACGGCCCCAGGTGGACTTCAACGAGCAGACCACAAATGACGATACGACTGAAGTATCAGAAGCTAATCTGAATTCCGGACCCATAAAAGCGACTGATCAACGTTTGCCTGATCAGTTACTTACCTCATTGGATGATTGATAAGAGTCATACAAAAGTCATCCGAGACTTATGAAAAGAGCCCATGTTTCCTTGAAGTGGAAAAGTAGTTCGAAGTGCGGTTGTACCCAACCATCAACCACTTTACTTGATTATGGAGAATGATTCCCGAGTACTGCCCATAACTAGTGGAAGGCCGATACCGAAACTGAATGCTCTTGGGGAGCGGCAATCACTGCCATATAGGACCTTATTACGGAAGCCCGTTTATAAACGAGGCGAGCCTGAGCTCTAAGCTCGTAATTGCTTTTCATTGAGTTCGGAGTCCGTGGGCTACGGCTGCTCTGTCATCCGGAGTACGAAGCTGGTGAGCCCCAAGCATTTTCTAACTTGTTGATTCTCGAGAACTGTCAAACCATGTTATCCATTTCGGTCAGAGGTGCCTCAGATTTTTGGCCATATTTCCACTTTTTCTCCACTTCGGATGTTTAAATTTATCGAACCATTTCAGTTTACTTTGCAATTTGCAGCATAAGCTATTTTGAATTAAAAAGGGCGACGCTCTTCTCCAAAAGCTTGATAGGTCTAAACTGACTTCAGTCCTATGGTGAACCTTGCAAATGAGTCAAACTCGAGCCCCCTTGGCTCTGATGCCTGATGCTTAATGTCGCCTCGCCATATAAGCATGTGCACAGTCAAGATTTTCTCTACTATTCGTTCATATGTTTTTCCACGGTTTATGCTCGCTGCCGAACCGTATTTCGCTGTTATTTGTGCCGCCTTTGGGCCTAAACATCAGGTCTGATTTCTTCCTCGTCCATTGTAGTAAAGTACGGAATAAACTCTCAGCAGAAGCAAGCATCCTGTCCAATCTCCCTTCTATTAAGCGAGCACTAAAAGCACGTCCCAGTGTTTTTAAGCGATCATCCTGGCAGGTGAATGCATTTCCATAGACCAAATGTTTGAAAGAGGCATTCAACTATAATGTTTCCATGGCACCACTACCGGCTCAACAATCATTTTTCACTAGACTATATATATATATCTCCTTTCGCAAATCTGTTTCTAAACTGGACGTCGATGTTTTTGTCTTGCCAACAATCAAGCGAAATTTCATATTTTGATCTCATCACTCAAGCATCCTCAAGTCTCACCAAAGACTACATATTACCGGCCACAAAAATCCGACTCTAGGAAAGATACAGCTGCACAAGGCAGCAGGAAAAATCGACTTGGCAGCGAGCTGCAAAGATTAACAAGGTGCTCAGAATTCGTAACGGTCTTGCATAACAAGAGCTGCTCTCCATGCTCTGAACTACATATTTCAGTAATGTGAGGCAGCAAGAACCAGGCGCGTGGCCCTGATGTGAAAAGTAGTCCTTTTGTCAGAACCGACAAACTAAAGGACTGATAGTGATGGAAGACACAAATCACGGCCGTCTCTGGTCTGAATGATGAGAAAAACGTCTCTACTCTTCTCTTTTTAGCAAAAAGGGAGGAGCGGCACTCTCCGTACAACACAAGCGGAAGGAGTCAACAATGTTTCAGCAGTGAGTGCCGATCTCTGAGTATAAAGAGGAGGAATTCTAGGCGCTCCCTTGGCGCCGGCCACTGTAAGTTTTGTACAAACTGACCCTTGCGCAGTTTATCGTAACAGCAGCAGAGGTTGCGTGAACTGCGCTGGAATATTCCACCCAGTCAGACATCCGTCAGAATTTCAGGGAGAAACTTCCTTGCGGTTTTCGCTTTCTAGCTCGTTCTGTCGGAGGGAACCACGGAGCCCATATGGATTTCATAGGACTGGCACACCGTGATCGTTGGATCCAGGTCTGACCCACCTAGCTCCGGACACTGTTTTTTACCAAGGCAATAATCACTCCGGGCAAGCGGGCCTTTGAAGCGCGGCAAGAAGGACAACTCCAACAGCGCGACTACCATTCGCTGTGGAAAATAGCAAAAATGGATCTGCTCAAGTCAGGTCCACTGTTGAGGAGGACGCATTTCCGTGGACGACGCACATCAACTGACTTGAGTCATGACTTGTGCTAGTTTCGTTGTGTCTCTCGATGGCTGCGTAGGGCATAACATTTTCTTTCGCCGTCAAAGCCGACTTACCGGTCACGAACCAAAGTCCAGATGCTTCGGCTTCCTAAGAGGAGACACTCGTAGTGCTATTGATAAGATGGACACACAAACACCCTAGTAAATTTGTTCATCTGAAAGATTACCGATTTGGAAGCCACAGGTGCTCGGCCTGTGCCTACTGTCCACATGCTCTTAGGCTCCTCTAATACACCCGTTGTCCAGGCTTAGCGGTTGAGTTCTTTTTGGCGCAATGCGGGGTGTTATGGTTACCGCGTAGCCAAGGAAAAGTGGATGGTTGTGGGCAGGGTACGGCAGTCTGCCATGACGAAACCTACGAGAAGCCTAAAAGACCGTGCTCCCCATACATCACTCGACGAACGCACTCCCGCACACCCTTCTGCAAGTAAAAGAGTACTCACAAAAGAGTCATTAGTTCAAAAGAATGAGTGAGCACAGCTTTGTGGTGAGGCTCTAACTGGTAGGGGTCCAACTGTGGATTTCGTGGGAAGTACATCCGGGCTGTCTGTGTAGAATGTACCGGTTATTCCGATTATAAGTAACGCGAAGCCCAATTAACGAATCTCAAATTCAAAACAAGATTGATCCATCGATTCCGCGGTACTGAATTACCAAAGTATGCGCATATAAATTCTGTACAAACCTCAACTGTACAGCCACAACGCTTTGTAGCGAAGATCAGAAATCGGCAACGGTCGCTATCAGATACGACCGTCACGGCAGTTCGAATTCAAGTCGAAAATCTGCCACGGAACGTGAGCAAAGTATAAACATATGTTCCAGTGTAGTGGTTGATGCGTGCTGTACTTGTTCGAGGATCAATAAGATAAGGAGCATAGTCTCAAGAATGCATGTGACAACACTGAAGAGGATTTCCACACATGCACTTTGCACCGACAACCAAATCCTCCCATGAAATGGTCAACATTCAAGGAGTAGACAGGGATACTGATTATCCCTAACCCATGTGAGCCCTGAAGTCAATGCATAAGTTGATTGCCTTGAGCTTCATCAACTTCTGGCTAGTAGCAGACACGTTTGCAGATTTCCTTGAGGTTATGCTCCATACATCTGCGCCTTATAGTTTCATCTGATGATAATACCCCATCATCGTTACACAAAAAGGTCTTCGGAGTGATCGTAATGATGAGGCAGATTAGAGAATGTAAAGGACAAAAGGCTTTCTGACTAAGAGTGAAACACATGGTAAGACAAAGCCTGAGAACTCTCGATAAAAATCGACGTGGCTACAAGGTACTTGAGACGTCAGGGAGCTCAACTTGTGGCGTAGTCACTGTTAAAGTATGTGTCGCTAAAAACGTACATCAGTTTGAACACAGGTGGGATAATAGTACGGAATAGAAGTCCCGGAGGTGGAGATTTTTCCACAAACGGTCAACAAGTGCTTCTTCCAAAGCTTCCCCTGCTTCACAAACAATATCGCCTCATGGGCCATTGTAAATCGTGAACACTGTATCAAAGTAGACGTAAATGTACATCGAAGACTGGGTTGGGACCTAAAAGAAAATGATTTGGGGATAAGTTAATAAACTGAGCTTCAGTTGGCATCAGTAGGCCTGCTTTTAGCCTGGTCTCTGGCATAGAGGTCGCCCTCGCCACTATCACCCTCAAGCAAACATACTTTACAGATACCTCTCAATACGTCTCCTTTGTTCGTTATCAGCACCGCCGTGAGTACAAGGCCACCGATCTTCGTACTGCAGTCCTTGATCACCCCGATACGCTGCTCAAGGTCATCTAGATGCAAAAATCAGGTTGTCCCGATTTTTGGTTTTTTCATCATTTAGGCTTGGCTTTATATCATCTCTAGCAAGAATTTTTATCCGCACTGAAGCGTTGTATTTTCAGTGCTGGTAGCTGTGACACCCCACAGTGAATTCGTAATTGGTTATCGTGAAAAATCAATATAAGCCTGTTCCAGGAAAATTCGGTTCAAGCCTACCTAAACTCACCCTTAGCGACCCTGTCCATAAAGCACACACCGATTCTCGGCTGAATCACGTCATTCGGGTATCTACCCGTACCTCGCTGTGAGTTGGTACCTCTCCGACCCTATAGGATATTCAGCGCTTGGTTGGGCGTTTCTACTGTAATGCTTAGTCTAGAAACTCAAAACAATTCGATAGTTTTTTTTCTGACACCCAAAATCTAACGAGACTCCTGCTGAAGTTATCACTGCTATTTCGGTCAGCCTTGGAATCTGAGCCCCCAGCCCTCAGCCACTCTCCTTACAAGCAGTTTCACACCAAGCACATCAACCATGATCGATCCGAGCAACTATATTTATTGACGGAGCGACTTGGTGATCTGTTTTCGTACTTTTCTTTCTGAAGTGTATACACTTCTGCTGCTATAGCAGCCCAGTAAAACGTACCCCTACACGGGTCATATACAACCTCCATGCCACCTTCAAACCAGGCTGTCCCTGTTTTGGACCCAAAATAATGTCTAAGTCTGTATTCAAGCGTTATTGTCCGCCTGGTCCAAAACGAACAATACAGGCCTCCAGAGTAAAAAGAAAAGCAAAGGCCGACATGACGGCAGCTGCCAATACAAGCTCTTTATCACTGGCCGATATATACAGCGGGGCCAAAAATGAAATCAGTGATTTGGAACAGAAGATGAGCGACTTATATGATAAATGGCAATCGACTGAGTGTGCTTTTTCAAAGATTTCTCCACTGGTAATCACTGCTGAACCAATAGATCTGGCTGACCCCAAAATCTTATCCGAGGCCGGTCGTTATATAGATGCAATCGCCTCGGAAACTCAAAGGGGGATAAAGAACGCTAACAATGCTATAATATTGAACGTCCCGGACAAACTGCCAACACAGTCAGTTAAAGCCAAAATACTGAATGCATGCAACATGGCTCATCACACGTGCCATTGCTCTAGGCTGCGCAAACGGCCACCACGGTACACCTGCCCTCTGCTGTTTCAGTTTTCCAACCAATCGAGAGCCGGTGAGTTCGTCAGTTACTGCCAAAGGATTGCTGCAACTACGTCATTTGGAAACCTCAAAATACAAACCGACAAATCTCCTCTACAAAGAGAGATGTTCCGCATGCAGAAAGGCAAACCAACGCCTTCCACTGGCCCTGACCAAACGGGACCCGTGGATGCATCACCACATACTCCTATGAACAGAACTTCAGCCAGGACATCTACTACTCCTGTGGCCCCTTCGGCATCAGTGGATCTTCACCAGTCTAGTCCCCAGGATCCCAAGCTAGTCTCGTGCAATTTACCCCAGAGTGTGGCGCAGTCTTCTTCCGACAAGCTGAAACGCCCATCACAAAACGTTCATGTAAAATCCATCAGGTAAAGGTTAACTGTGGCGAAAATCCAGGGCAACAAATCTGTAGTGAGGAATGCATCGGCATTACCATCGGTGCGCATGACGCCAGCAGAGACCGCAGACTTAGACATATCGCCGTATGTGTCACCGACCCAACCACCGGGAAAATGTCGGCACCTTGCCTCCCCACCAACCACGTCCACTAGAATAAATAGCGAAAACCAACCTCATCATCCCACAATCCACAAATCTACCCAGAGGTTTTCCATCCTCGTTTAGCCACAACACAACTGATCTACCAGTGACATCATCTCTACAGCCTAGTACGTCCACTCGGGGGCCTCACGACATGACTGCGACAATACCGCCGCCGCATATACCTGGGGCTACGGTGACCGAGGCCGGTAAGCATTGCTCAACAGGCATGCAACCAACTAACTCCCCTAGCCACTATCAACAGCTGCCACCCTTCCCCCAAGTCAGCTACCAGGTCGTCACCCAGCTTCACAATCCCCCATATTCAGATGCCAGCTGTGGAGTCCAGGCGGGCACCAGACCCTGCAGCCACAACACAGTCGCCTTGCCTTGTCTCAGCTCCCTCTGACCAACAAACCTGTAACCCTTGTGAACCTAAAAGCCCCTTTTACGTTGGAGGCCCTATCGAATCCACTAACTCCAAACCATCCTCAGGCAATGTAGGCTTGCCCCCACCATCCGTTATGCCCTCTCTCTAATGGACAAATCCTCTGAATCCCTATGATAATAGCGCGCCAAATAAAGGCCATTGCTTTCTTAGGCACATTTCAGCACCGTCTGTGCCCTACCTTTGATAAAGCCACATGTGAAAATTGCCGACTGCCCATTCATTAACCCCACCTTCGTGTGAAAATCTGTATCCCAAACCGGGGCCGTTAAGGGACTACATTGTTATGCGGTCTCCCATCTCCAACCTTCTTTGGCCAGATGAAAATGTCATTAACTCAGTCACTTCAGCCATCCCGCACTTCTTGAAGGGTTCATCTACATCGGAGCCTAGCACCGCCCGACACCATAGCTTCACAAGCCCTTCTTTTTCCAGCAGCGCACGATACTACAAAACAGTTTACGGACCAAACCCTCCAACTCTTGGTGCAGATTTGCCACCCGCATATGGGCCTTCCAGTCAGACCACGAACCCAGACTATTCCGGACTACACAACCTACTTGACCAACCGAACTCCCCAAAACTAAATACCAATAACCTTATCTCTTTAGTTCTTTCTCATAGCCAATCCATCATAAAATTCGGCACTTACGATGTCTGGCCACTGGTTTTAATTGGGATATAATCATGATTACCGAAACTTGGTTAACCGATTACACTTCAACGGACCAGTTTTCTCTTGTAGGCTACAACGTCTCCAAGGTAAATAGGAAAAGTGGACTCGGCGGAGGTCGCTTGGCATTTGTCAAGCAGACCTTTAATACAAGTGCGCTCCATTATCCTCTACTCGACTCCATTCCCTATTCACCTTGGCTAACTGTCCACATTCCTGGCTCTCAACTTCATAATGGATGTGTTTGCCGTCCACCAAGCGAACATATCTCCGGACTTTAACACTTTATTGATGCATATGAATATCCATCCTTCTGCCCTCAAGTATAAGGGTTGTTGCTGGTTTTTTAAACCTGCCTAAGATAGCTTGGCCATCTTTATCTGCACCCGTTAACCTTTTACCATTTGTAACTAGCATTACTGTAGGAGGGTGGGCACAGCATATCCGCTTTCCTACGAGAAAAAACAGCATTTTAGATCTCATTTTCACCCATGGCGTCCTTCACATATATTTGTCTCAACCTCCCAAAGTTTTCTCGGTAGCGATCACAATCTGGTTAACTGCTGCATTTCCACTCCCCCACAGCCTACCCTGAAGTCACACTACATCAAAACCCTCTCATCTCCCTGAATGGAAGGTTCTCCCTACTACCATTGGACAAGCCGAATGGAGTGAATTTTTTCCCTCTCGTGATCCACAACGCGCCACTGATGTTTTCCGTGCACAGTTCTCCAGATGTCTTGATAGGATTACCTACCTCCCCCAGCAAATGATTAATAGGAAATTCTAAATCATCTTTCTGAAAACAAAGTATGCCAGGCTTCAAAAGTTCATTAAACTACACACGACTTTGCAGTTCTTATCCAACTTTTTTGCCTCACTCCTACTATCCAAAGGTCTGAAGAAACTCCACCAAGCAGCCAGGAAATAAAGGATCTGCGACACCAAAATGGATCTTTTCGACTGTCATTGTTGCACAGGACCAGAACCTCTGATAGTCACAGAGGTATCCCGCACACTGTTGAAATGGACAATGCATCCGCCTCTACCCCCCTTTCTATTGCAGAGTCCTTCAACTCATTCTTCGCCTTAACCATGGCCCCTATTAATAGTGTTGACCCTCCGCCTCTTCCCCTAGTTACAGCTTCAACTCTGTCCACAGTGGAATTTGACACCTCAATCATCCCCCAATTGTTGACCACTTTGAAGTAATCATCTTACCCAGGACCTGACGGCTTACCTCCCATTGCAATAGTTAAATGCGGACCTGACTTGCCTCACCTACTTCTGAACATAATTACCCGATCAATGAATTCCGGTCGGGTGCCCACAAACTGGAAATTCTCGGTGGTAATCCCGCTCCAAAAGAAAGGTCCACTGCAAGAGGTAACAAACTACCGTCCCAATAACCATACACCTGTCCTCTCTCGGCTGATGTAAAAAGTCGTAAAAGAACACATCGCCAAGCACCTCTTTCAATTAGACGTTAATAATCCTCGACAACACGGTTTCCTTCGGTCAAGATCTTACGCAACCTGCCAACTCGATTTTTTGAATCTCGTCACTGAAATGGCGGGCAATGGAATAGCCCTTATAGTACTTGTAAGTAACTGTACATTTCCGAATTTTTCTATGATTCTCAAGGTTCCTTGGTGCAACATTCCTTTGTTGTACCGATGTTCTAATGTAAAACACACACACCTTTTTGAACATCACCGCCGCGCAATACAAAAGGGCTGTCAATAAACCTTTCATTCTGGCACGGTCTCATCTTTTGATTTGGAGTCTTGAAACTATAGCCGTCATAACTAACTGTGAGAAACAAAACATTTTAGGAGCTCCCACGGCTTCACTTGGCACTTCTCTCAATGCCATCCAGTTTTGTTCAACGAACGGCTGTCAGACCGAACCAAGCTGAAGATATTGGCGGATACTGGCTCGTTGGCGCTCATTTCCTGATCACAAGAACAGCGAACAACTGTGAGTTTGTGTCACACCTTTTGTTTCATTTTAATTTTTAATGTACTTACCCCTTTGAAGGCATCACCTCGGCCATCTTAAACATCTCTAAAGACATATCTGCACTCCATAGATGGTGCTCAGCTTGGCAGATGAATTCTTCCGCTGACGAATGCGAGGTTCTTACACACAAATGCGAGCTGCCTCCAGGATCTTTAGCCGTTTGTGGTTCAACCATTTCTAACAAGCAAACCGTTTGGAACCTTGGCATAAGCTATTCCTGCACATTTAAATTCTCGGAACGTTCGGCCCTCCAAGTCGCTAAGGCCAGAAGTTGGCTAGGGCTAATATTTAGCTCCTTCCGACCTCGATACCGCATTCTTTTCCTTCGTAAGTCTCATGCCACGCTTTTATTTGACTAATGACCACCGATCTTTTCTAGTATGCGGAACTCAGACAAAATTGCTATCGAATCAGTTAAATGTAGTTTTACTAAGCGAATGGTTGGATGGAGCTCGCCCCTCACTTATGAAGAACGCTGCCTATTTTTTAGGCTAGACCCTTTATGGCTTCGCCGTATGAAACTGGACCTTATCTTTAGTATAACATCCTTCACAGCCGGACATATACTTCTAATCCATTGCACGTTGCGCCTGTTTCTAGCTATCCACTACGTTCTAGAATTCTCACCCTTTCAACCCCCATTACCTAAACTAGCTTACGTTCACACTTCTTCATCACGGTGTACTCCAACTTATGGGAAAATTACCGTTAAAAGTACGCAGTTCTACCTCCAGCCATCGGTTCAGAAGTGCGTCGGATGAAATCCTCACTGTTACACTTATTTTACAGCTCCTAAATCTAGACGTATCTGATGACCGAGCCTATGAGAAGGGTCTAGACTTTTGAATCGCGCAAACACCGACGGTCTATAACAGATGAAATCGAATAAAAATTCTTAGTTTTTCTGCCTTCTGCAATCGAAAAACTAGTCCCAGAGAGTCACTGTCTATTAATGTTGCCTCTTTGTATCGATTCCCATTTATCCTCAGCTGGGAGCATCCCAGACTGCGCTCCTCTACTTTTCCCCTATTTTCAGACCCTCATTCGTGCGTACCTTTCTCTCGATGACTCTCAACACTCCGGGGAACACAGGTCACTAACTTGGCCCATGCATCTACCTGACCGTCGGCTATTCGTACGCTACCCGACCGATGCTCCCTTGGTCACTTTCCGGGATCCCCTGGCGCCTGGGCGCCTGATCGCGGACTACTCGATACCCACGGCCTTTTGACCCCACCAAGAAAACTCACGTCAGTCCCAACGATGCGAGACGCGGTCAGATCTACCGCTTTGGCCGGCGCACTTCGGGCTTGCAGGCCGACTGCAACGATGTGCGGGCGCAACTAGGCTGGCGGATCGCACCTCCTGCCACCAGAATTAGCTTTCGGGTTGGGTATCCAGCCCACAGCCAGCCCCAGCCCCAAACACCGGTTGCGGATTGAAAAATAACGTCCCCTGCATCTTATTGCTGCCACACATTGCCTTCCTCAAAGTTTTTGAACAAGGTTTACCATACACTCGATCAAGTTCCAAATCAACATATGCATGTGTACTCGCTCGGCTCAGAAATGTACCCTACTATTTGCGACTACGGACGTTTATATCCATCGAATTTTCTTTTATCTGTCTGAACCGATGCCACGTTTACCCTCATTCTATTAGGCCCAGGTACCGGATCCTGTACCCCGAAACATGGAACGGTTTCACAGTTCAGATCTTTATTATGAACATCACAATTCCTGATACACTCTTTAAGAGACCATTCACCCACTCGGTAACTTTTAAGTCACCACTACATTTATCTAAACAAAACCATCATTTAAAGACTCGTTTCTCACCTGCCAACAATTCCACACAAAACAAAATGGCCCTCCTTCCAGCGCTTCATCAGCTTGACACCAGCTCTGAGTTCCATTTTATCCTTCCCCTGCATCTCCTCTCATTCAGCCATTTGCATTTCGTGACAGTTGCATTGGTAATGAAGTACCCACAACACAGGACATAAATAGTTCGATTGCCTCCTCAGTTTTTCATGTCGGACTTCAGCATATCCATCTATGCAATCACCTGCACTTCCCGAGAGCTCTTCATATGTACTACTTTTATACAACAGCATCGGTCAATTATACGTCCACCTCCCGCATCCACTTTATTACCAACTTTAGATGCTCTCATGCTACGCGCAAACGAACCCAGACAAATCCATAACTGTATCACTTTTCACTCATCTATGAACTACTGCCGCTGTTCCACCAAGATATCATGGTCAGCCACCTGCACCACAATCCGTAGGGTACCTTTTCTACATTTTGAGCTAAAAATCAACCACGCATAACTTAGGCTGCCGTTATTCATTTTGTCCCCCCCCCCCAAAGAAATGTCTCATTTTGAACTTTCCTCAAAGAACCTAGTCACACAATTATCTGCGCTTTTTGAAGGTCACAGTGATGTACTACTTCCAGTTTATTCCGTCAGATATCATACTTGTAAACCGCTGCTATGCCCCCCTTGTTGTAAATCTGTATTCCCCATCTGTCACTCTTGGATTAACCCCCGATAAGCCAACAGCTGAGCACTGTTTCACCCACCCATTACCTATTGCCATTTTTTAGCAGTCCTCCACGATTAAGCTTCTATGCCAAAGACCATTGCGAACGCAATTTCTCCAAACCTTTGCTGGAAATAAACTATACGTATGCCAAGTTACTGACCTTCCGGTTGTTCCCAAATGCCCTATGTCAGACTCTTACCAGCATATCCCGTTAAGCAATCGTCTACATGTTTTAACAATATCGTTTATGCACCAACCCCACACGACTTCATAAGATCATCGCATATCAACTCCTCTGTCCGCCCTGCTGTCAACTTGTGTCTACTAATTAACCTAAAACGAAACCTTCATTTAAGTCGTGTTTCACTCACCGGTCAATTTTCGCCACTCTGCTCCACCAAAATCTCCAGGCTCGGGCATCTACATCCACCTCTTTATGAGGGCGTCCTCCACAATCTCTTGATGAATAGTAAGTACTAATTCAGCGGTAAAACGGGCTCTGTATCCTTTACGCAATTCCCCTCCTCAGAGGACACCATAAATCCTTCGGTTTTATATTTCTGCTATTTTCCGGGTCATTTGGGCTATTGATTCAAGTGCATGTCCTTCATCACCAAAAATTCTTCAGTTTTTCGTCGGTGCCTTTTCGAATGTTTTCTCTGTCAGTTTACTCATGCTTGCGACTTTAAATCGATGCTGTCCAAAATACTGCTCGTTTTTACTTCATCCCTGCTCGACTTCATTACGTGCCTGGACTGCGGAGCCCATTTCATTCACTTCTGAGAAGTGGATAGTACCTAGACATAGGGGTATAAATATAGCCCAACTGAAAATGCCGGACTGTTATATGTGGAACGGTTGGGACAGATGAATCGGTGCCCATAGAAAAAGAAACTGACGTGAAAAGCCATGGTAGGATTTTTGTTTGAAATGGTGCCACAAGGGTATATAAGCGTTGTGATTAAGGTCAGCACCGTCACTGGCTGCAATGGCTGTTGGTGCTGCGGGCCCGGCTCTGGTTGATGGTTCCGCAGTATCTTCTCGCTTAGGTCGCGGTACGTAGAAAAGTTTTTCAGATTTGGAAAATGATTTTCGGGTTTTTCAAAGCAAAACTTCAACTTTTTTCATATTTATGACAGTGCAGTTACCGTTGGATGTAAAATTCAACGAAAGGAGTACAAGTTATTGCTCATGTTTGAAAGATGCGCCAAAAGTAGCGTCTTCCCGCGTCCGGATGTTTGGTTTATACTCTGAGAGATGCGCCCACTTGACCTTCAAACTCAAATTTTCCGGGCATTCATTCGCGCTACCAATGAAACCTATACACTTTGGGGCTGCATTTACCCAAACGAATATCCAAGGAACCGTTTTGCGACCTCACTTTTGTCAAATGATCATGCATGCTCCGGGTGTCCCTGAAATGAACCATTATTATTATCGTTAGTAAGTGGCCCTCCGCGAGGATGACGACGTCGCCACGTCCAAACGATTTATCTTTGGAGTCTAATTTCACCGAAGTCGTACAGTCGGTAGGTAATCCCCCGTCCAAAGTTTTCAGAAGACCCGTGCCAAGTGGTTCACTTGTTTCCATCCTATGATGTACATTTCGCTTAGGATTTTTGGTGTCACTGCTCCTGCCTTTGACCGCAATAATGACAGGTCCTCGGCAGTGGGAGCAGTTGGGGAGCCCGGTCTCATTGTCTTCATCCGCAGACTTCCTAGCCTTCTAAGGCCCCTCGAGCAGAAGTCGGCTGGGTTATTGGCGGATTGCACATAGTGCCACCGATCGGTCCTAGTCGACTCATGAATCACAGTGAGCCTGTTGATCAGGAAGGCGTAAAAAAGAGAGTTGGTGTCGCTCATACAAAGCAATACTTTGGCTGAGTCCGTCAAAAAGCTTGATTCCAAGTTTATCTGATCATAGCACTTTCTAATCAGTACCGCGGCTTTCACGGCCAGTGCTGCAGCAATCAGTTATAGGTCCGGAATGGACACCGTCTTCAGTGAAGCTACCCTTGCCCTCGCGAATACTATCTGACTGTGCCGTCCACAATTTTCGTCTACTCAGCAGCCATAAACCACTAACACGTAGCCTACTTCTGATGCATCTGAAAACAGGTGGAAGTGGGTATTGCGTGCACACCTGATTCCTGTCAAGCATCTTGGTATATTGATCTCACCAATTTGATCTAGGCTACGTACCCAGTCACGCCATTGTTCTTAGTCGTCTTCCTGGGAGCCTTCATTCCAACCCGTCCCTCTTTGGCACAGCCATTGCAGCAAGCTTTTTTCCGGTAGCAGCCATAGCGAAACGAAGCCTGAAGGATCATAGAGACTTGAGGCCGATGACAGGATACCTCTCCGTGTGGCTGGTCGTATGGGTAGTTCCGGAATGAATAAGAATCCGTCACCTTGGGACCTCCATCGAACTCCAAATGTGTGATCCATTTGTAACGAGGATCCTAAAAGCTCCCTTGCGCACTAAACTTCCTCGGACTCCGGAATAACATTGAAAGCGTCAGGGCTGTTTGAAGTTCATTTTGTAAGGCTAAACCCTCCTGCTTTTAGAACGGTGGTCGGTTCGGTCATATATAGAATAGCTGTGTGGGGATCATCAGAGGACCCCAAAAAATTATCGACGTGGAAAAGGTTCACTGCTCTTCCTGGTAGATTGCTGATGCCACGAAAACGCTTGAGAGTCTCTCAGAGGGCGGAGGTAGCGCAAAAAGAGAATAATTCCGTTCCAAAGGGATGAACTGTCAGCTTGTACTCATCTGGCGTACGACTTACATCGTCTTTGGTCCACTGGAGAAGGCCAAGGGCATCCCTACCTTCGCCGGGCATCCTGTCCCACAGAAACAGTTCGCGTACGTCCACAGGAGGGGCCGTCTTTCTCGGCCAAAGCGGCAGAAATTCTCTACCATTAGTGTCGTCCAGCCTGGGTCCTGTAATATACTGTTGTCGAGAGATGCACCCTGACACCCAGCGCCATAATCGAAGACCACCTCGACCTTCCCCGGTTTCTTTGGGCTCACGATCGGGTGATGTGTTTCGTACCACCTCAAACTTGCACTGATTAATGCTGTGTCCGCTCTTTTCACAAAATCCATGTTTACGTCATGCTGCGTGGCCCGCGTATACTCTATTCTCAACCGAGCTTTTCGAATTGGCCTGTTTTTGAGGAAGCATAATATTTTCGAAACCATTTCTTGGCAGTTCTGCCTTGGTTTCATGTTTGGCCTCCAATAGACAGGAATCTAGAAGCGATCTATTGGAAAATTAGCATTCTCTGCTACCATTTTCGGAGCCAGTCTATCTTCTGGCGATGGTGCATCTCTATCAACGGCCACACCAGCAAATTTGGCGTTGTACAACTGTTGGAATGCCTGTCCCATGTTAGCCGTTTCCACCGAATTGCAGTTGATTTGGATCTCTTTGAAGTATCCTGCTTCTGTACTATCATTTAAAGTCCCACTGAACATTGTACGTAATGCATAAATTGCTTGGCGGCCTCCTATTCCTTGATCCAGGACCCACTGTGCTTCCGGCGCATCACAACCGATCAGCAAATCTATTTCTTTATTCTGCCACTCCTCAGTTGTGACCCCGTCGAGACGAGTCCACTGACTCAGAATCGATGGTACTGACTGAGATGCTCACCTTGGCAGACCCCTCATAGTGAACGCTTCTAGGCCTTCTGCTCTATTGTTGGTGGCCAAGGAGACTGGTTGCAACTGCTATTGGGTCGATGGTATTATCTGGGCGCCACTCACTCTGCACTCCACCAGTGAAGAATGATCCCCTTGATCCCATATCTCTGTAAATTCCTTCCTCACCAGAGTGGTATCCGAGCCACTATCTACGGGGGTCAACGCTCTTATCACCCTAACTGGTGTTTTTACTCCGACTGCTATTACTCCAAGGTGAATGAGCCTAATAATAAAGCGAGACACTGAACAGGCCACCCTTGGCTTCAGGATTTCTTCGGCATTCAATTTCTTGGGTTTGTGCGGTAGGTAATGTTGTTTCCTGTGGCATCCGACCTGACAGCAACTGGCTTCCTTACGACAAACCGCTCCACGATGTAAGCGGCTGGGAAAAGGGGCACGCGCTTCGTCTATTAGCCTTTTCTCATTGTTTGTCGACCTCCACGCTACGGAAGCGAGGACATTCCACCAGGCGACGGAGCATGCCACAACCTTACATACCGGCAATATTTTACCTTCGCGGGATAATGCGTGCGTGTTTGCCCATGGTCGGCCCCTACTTGGTTCCCTGTTCCAGCTTTGTGTCGTCGCAATCCTAGGTAGCTTGCTTGTCCGGAGCACAAGTTGACCGGAACGACTGTTTGCTATTCGGGCATGACGGTCTATAAACTGCATCAGGTCTTCAAACGTGGTTTCTCGCCCAAATCTACCGACCCCTTCGGCTTCCCCGGCCCATCGTTCCTGTAAATCTGTGGGTAAACTGCGCACTTTGGCCTCCAATGCGTGAGGTGTGTTCAAGTCCGATCAATAATCTAGATGGTTTAGAGCGGCTCTGCAATTCTCTATTTTTATCACCAAGCTGACTAGAGGACTTGACCCGCATTTGGAACGTCTTGCCTCTGGTAGTACAATATCGATCAAGTTCCGAGCGACCCTAAATGGTTGCTCAAACAGGTCTTCCAAGATTTCACGAGCTCGGGTGTGTCTCCCTTCGGGATCCAGCATCGAGCATCAGGCGATCGCTTCCCTGGCTCTTTCACAACAGTAATGTGGCATATACTAGAATCTCTGCCCTGGCTCAGATACCTTTTATACTACGGAGTTCTCTTGTATTGTCTAAATCGTTTGCAGTATTGTTCTGTGCCTCCACCTAATGGGGAAAATTCTACTTTCGGTAAGTCACCTACGTGCGTACCCCTGGTCTAAGTCGGTTACAATCGTCCCATGGAATTTCTAGGATGAATGTTCGCATGCTCGGTGGTTTTCAAGGCCACCTCTCGCTTCCCTCTTCGAAGCTGTTATTCCTTCCTGACGGACTCAGCTTCTGTCCTAGTCTACCTCAGCTGGTTTTTAATACTATTATTCTCAATCTATAAGTATCCTCACCTTTAAATTCTATATCATTGGCTGGAATACATGAATTTGCACTGACAGGGCTAGTAGTCCTAACAACATTTGCAGAATCGATATCACCCAAAAATACCCCAGGGACTGGCCAAGTTATTTCTTGTCTAACTTCGGCTTGTTTTCGACCTCTTCTTGGCACTTCTAACTGATTTCCTGGTGAAGATTCCAAGTTGAGTACGGTGACTATTATTCCGACCATGAGTAACGCGAAGCCCAATTAACGAATCTCAAAGTCAAAACAAGATTGATCCATCGACTCCGCGGTACTGAATTACCAAAGTATGCGCATATAAATTCTGTACAAACCTCAACTGTACAGCCACAACGCTTTGTAGCGAAGATCAGAAATCGGCAACGGTCGCTATCAGATACGACCGTCACGGCAGTTCGAATTCAAGTCGAAAGTCTGCCACGGAACGTGAGCAAAGTATAAACATATGTTCCAGTGTAGTGGTTGATGCGTGCTGTACTTGTTCGAGGATCAATAAGATAAGGAGCATAGTCTCAAGAATGCATGTGACAACACTGAAGAGGATTTCCACAGGTGCATGTCACATGGAATGCACAACTCATGTGGTAGATGATAAGCGGAGTGCCGAAAGGTGGCGTACTAATGGATTGAGGACGTGACAGCAGTCCTTATGCACTCACCTGAGTGTGGTCTCCACTCACAGATTGGGTCAGCCTTGAGGATGGTCCCAGCTTTTGGCACTGCAGTTAGTGAGCTGTATTCCAGCAGTTGGAGTTCTCAATATACTCCGCAGCTCTGTGTTCCCAAATGAATGTTTCGAAAACGGTAAAAACTACAGAAGTAGTTGACCAATCTGGATGATCAACCCCATCATAATTTGCACCAGAAACTTGGGCAGACCAGGTCAGGTCACGTAGCTCACTGCTTTGGCCCAACCAATAATTTCAGGTCAAAGCATCTACAAGCTTCGGAGGAATTCCGCTGAGCTGAAGCAATGTGCCCTTTTGAATTTAACGAGCGGGACGTGGTTCATATAAGGCGGCGATGCAAAATGTCGAGCTTGCTGTCGGCAGCATTGATAGTCCTACAACCGGCTTCTGTGGTTATAACTCCCGCGTGTCCCCGCTGGTTGTAAGTAGCAAGAATCGCCATTCAAACAGACGGCAGGAGATTCACAGGAATCCCAAAAGAAGAGTTAGATTGATCCGTAGTTCTTACAGCAGTAAATCGAATCCATAACAGTAAATTTCTAAATCCCCAAGTATAGTGCAAAGTAGACAACAGTACGACCCAGGGGTTTAAAGTCCAGTGTTTTAGCAGGATCTTCGAAACGAGTTCGGGGTCTAGTTCAAACGTCTCACGCGGAACAGCAAACCTGTAAAAGCGTTGTTTATAGCAAAACTTGGTAAGGTGGCACCGAATATAGTCAAGTCTGCAGAGCATGTAGAAGAACTTGAAGGATGTTCAACATATCGCCTGCACCCACGGATGGCCTCCCCAGAGTAGGGTGTTTAAAGAGACGGGCATAGAGGCACTGACAAAAGAATCAAAAGAAGAAAAAAGAAGTGGAACAATAAAACGTTCACTCAGGGCTCAAGTCCCGGTTGACAGGGAGCGGATAAGGACCGGAAATGGGTGGAAGCTTACAGTTTGAGGCCAACTGAAAGAATATTCCGTTGGGAAGGCCGTTCGAAGCGGTCAAGGGAAGCTTCTGACAAACAACGGACCAGGCGGGTCCTTGACACTGCTACAATCCAGGCCTCTGTCACTTCCCATGTGAGCTGGTTCCAGGGGTTCACCGCACGTAGCAATGGACAGCCATGAAACCAAGGTTTGCTCGCGGTTTGACCAAATTCAGCTCATGCACCTGAGGGCCATGCCGTATCTAAGCTTCTGAACGAAGCCTGGTTGCATTAGTCCCTTCATCTACTTAAATACCTCAATAAGGTCACCTCTCCGGTTTCCCCGTTTCACCCAGAAGAGGTTAAGCCATTCTAGTCTGGCTGGATATGGTGGTTCCTTGAGCCCCAGTGAAACTTGTCAAATACAGCTGCACTTTTTCTATCGCCTGTTTTGTCATGCATGAGTGACGACGGCCAAACTTGGACACTGTCCTCTTGGTATCGTCAAAATATCGTTCTAAAATTAGGCTCCAGTACCGCCGGTTTCCTGAAGGGAACGGCGCTGTCTACTGGTGTGTCGCACGGGAAGCTAACGCCGCTGTAGGAGTGCATTGTGGCAGGGCTTAAACGACTAGTGTACTTTTATCTGCAGATTCAAAATCTGCTCCACCCTCTGGATTTCGTAGCGGCCCTCCTTCGTGGAGATGGCTGGAAGGTATTTGCGATATTCTCTGTATCTGGTGGTAGGTGTAGGGACCGGTTGTGGAAAATCCTTCAATGACACTACAGGTTCGCGTTTCCTTGATATCACCCGCTCACATACACTACTTGCGTGCATTTTCAGACTTTATTATTTTTTTCAAACAGCGTTTGTTTGTCCGAGTCCAGCGCGCTAGCCTGTCATATCTCTTTTCGGACCTGCGAGACGCACGCGCTTGTCTCTCGCAAGCTGCTACTTGGTTCTTGTCTTCTGAGTTCGTGTGATCACATAACTTAGGTTCGTGTATGTTTCATGCTATTGTTCATTTAATAATCAAGTATCGTAGATATACTGATCAGTCGCATTTAGATCTCGGGATCGGTTTCGAATTTGGCTACTTCTACTTAAAAGCGTGTTACAGTAGGTGCCAACCGTTCGTCCTCTAACGGATACGTGAAAATCCTTCTAGGTGCTCCAGTCCTAAGGATTTCCCACAAGTTTCACGCCACCGGCGAAGGGACTGCTGGGGTTGGTAATTTCCTGGGTCAGTTAGTTTACGTAGACGAGAAATAGCAATGGGCAAAGCACCGACCCCTTTGGTGCCTTATCACAGAACTTGATCCGGTTCGGTTTACCGCCCCCAGCCCTCAGACAGAGCGACGAAGCTCTCAGGCCCGCCTTATCCAAGCGTTCACCGTAGGTGCTGTGCCGAAGTCCCCAAAATGGGCAGCAAAAGTTGATGGTCTACGGATTAAAAAGCTTTCCGGAGGTCCAAACAGCAAACTTCGACCGCCCCTCCCCTCGTCCAAGCTTGACGGGAACTTATCCATGAAAGAGAGCAGACTCGGAAGGCGTGATTGGTTCTTCATAAAGCCACGCTATCTGTTCGATGATAGACCATCTCGCACTAGATGATCCATAAGCTTTTTTCTTAGGATATTTTTGGGACCTCAAGTGTGGCCGGCAAAGGACTTATCGGTCGGCGATTTCCGGCAGCCGTCTTCAACCCACCCTTATGAACGGCAATACCATCCGCAGCCTTACAATCCAAAAGAGATGTTGCTGTTTCCAAGGTCACGTTGAACAACCGAGTTAGGGATTCAGCAGTGATTGCTTCCAGTGGCTTAATGATGTTAGGACGCTGGCCAAGTGACCTACTGGTTAGTGGTCCTCAACATTCCTACGGTCTCTGAAATTCTATCTGGATATAAGAGCCAGTCACCCACAAGCTACGTTGCCCGATGTGAGGTGCGATTGACGTAATCCTGAGCCTACCGAGTGTGCCTGCCTGAAGAGACATTTTGGCACTTCCGCTTTGCCATCACCCGCTTGTGGTGTGCTGCCCATTATCCGCAACCGTGTCCTACTGTAACTCTGAAGGCTGGCTAGGACTGCAAGCCGTTGTTTTGTACCTCGAATGCCAGATACTACCCAAATCCCAAAAATGGCTAAAGAATCGAACAACAGGCCGAAGGTTCCCCCTGTTGCCAAAAGACGGTAAAATCCCTGGGATTAGTGAAAAACGATTCGTATTGAGACGGTGTCGACAGCTTTAACGTGATACAGTGACACCGGAGAAGATACCACCTAAGGGAGCTAAAGACTCAACCTTTCGCAGGAAACGCAGCGAAAATTGTTTCCTTTAACCGTAAGAAACCGACTGTCCTTACAACAAGCAAGCAAACAACGAGCAGCCCTGTGGCACCAGAGAGAATAAAACTACCCGGAGCCTGGTACTAATTCGTTATGTTTTTCCGCAGTAGTTTTGCAAGTCAGGAATCTACACGTTCAAACTCAGTCAGGTTGCTACAGTTGCAGTAAGCCTTTGTACAGAATTTGACCTTAGTTGTTTGTGTCAATTCTTGGCTTGATTGACGGCTTGTCTGCGCTACTAGGGCCATGAGCAAGACCTCTTGAACTGCAGCAGTTTTCGGTGGCTCCAGTTGAATAAATAAACTTCATTCCTCCTTTTTTCTCTAGTGGACAGAAATAGCAAAAGGAAGGCCTCCAAAATACGAGTCTTGACAATGTCTTGCATCTGGTCTTGCCAGCAAACTGAAATATAAACCACTGGATAGAGGGAGAAAGTTCAGATTGGTTGCAGTCCTTCCAAAGTGAGCGGCCCGAAAGATTCCGTCGTGAGAATTCGGCCATACATCAAGCAGCGAGATTTGTGAACTGCTCCTCGAGAGCGATCTTGCCCCCTCAGGAGGACCCCTGTACAGCACTGAGCGGTGAACCTCATAAGAGAAAGCCGGTCACTCAAAAACTACGATTACCATATCCGTCCTTTTTTGCGAATTCTCTTGGAGCCGAAGTGACCTGACCTGGATCACCTTGAGCGGTAAATTCGAATTTTTGAGCTCCCTCTCTATCTCCATAGTATTCTTGCTTAGGCGGTGTACCGGGTAGTTTTTTTCAAATTTTGTGTCCTTTAGTCCGCCCATTTTCATTGGTAAACTGTCTGACATCACTGGAAGTGACGAAACTATACCCATGCGCCAGATTGCGTGCTCGCCAGAGGGCGGGCCATGTACTAGCCTCATTTTGAGGGACTCCCCAGAGGCCGTGGATACACAAAAGCTGAGGGCAGGGATAGCAGCCCTCGAAGCAGAGACAAACAGTCCCAAAACTCTAATCAAAACCACTCACCATATCAGCCGCTAGCCAAGCTAGAGCGGCATTAAAACTATTAATTTTGGATACCGCGAGGAAACTGCAGGCTTCGGCAGCCAGCACCAAACGGGTAAATGTATTGGGCAGAACTCCAAGAGGTGCAAATCCAAAGCCCCTAGCTGTAGATCTAATCAGAATGCCCGAGGAGTTGCCTCCAAACCCAGCCAAATGCTCCTGGCTGATCTCCAAAAGGCACAAACAGATATCGGGTTTAATTCTGGAATTATCTTCTGAGGAACCGGCAACCAACCTGATCGCGAAAAAAGCGATGGTTAGAAGGTCCCATACTTGGGTGCGTGGAGTAGCGCTTGACCGCCCATTGCAAGCCCGTCAGGTGACAAGGCGGCTGACCGCTTCCTCCGTAACGGCGGACCCCAAATGGCCAGCGTCGCCTGGGGTCTGCCTAACAACATTTGAAACCACAGGACAATCGAATTCTGAAGATCCCGGTGAGTCAGATTCCTCTGCAGACACTAAGGTCTGCACAGTTGTTCCAAATTCTCCCGCAACCCCAGTGGCCTCCAGCTCACCCAATACGAGTAGCCTTGGGAAAAGTAAGAATACTCCTGAAGCAGCCATCCAAGTCAGGCTAAATTTTAAAAGACGGAGGAAGGACATATGAAAAAAGGCTCAGAAGAAGCCGCAGTATCAACCATCATTTAAAACCAGCCAACGGGAAGGTATTCTTGGGTCATCCTAGTCCCATTCTTAAAAGTCATCCGAAAAAGGAGACCAGTTTATGGCCCATAAGAAGCGGAAACCATTAACTGAAAACTACTCCGCTCCACATGGCTAACTCAGTAATCGACTCCCACGGCATAGCCATTTTCGCACAGGAGTATCTCAACTCCGTCCACCAGGGGGCAATTTCCCCTCTTACCCGCCGAGCTGGGTACCTCAGACACCCTCAATTGTGCCCCCGTCACCCCTTATGTCGGCACCGCCCTTTATCAGGACACCCCCTCTGCAGACGATAAACCCCTCCCTTCTAGAATTTCCTCTGTTTCTAGTGAGCAAGCACTAAAATGCCTGTATACAAATTGTCTCGGCCTGCCGAAAAACATGCTGGATATGAGACAATTAGCTATAGATACGAAACCCCACATCGTTTCCGTCAAGGAGACCTGGCTCACACCAGACTACCAAGACGGTGAAGTAAGAATACCGGGTTACCTCCTTCTCCATCATGATGCAGGAAGAAGACGTGCTGGTGGATTAGCTCTCTATAAGCAATCTCCTATAACCGGATGTCTCCCCTCGATATATTTCGTCAGCTTTGAAGGACGCCTTGTGGATGATATTTCACTTCTGCTCCTCCGTTACTTTACTTCTGGGTGTGACTGACCGCGCCCCTTCTACGTCACAGATAGATTCATTCTCATTGGTGGATTTTCTGAAAACCCTCAAAACTTTTCACCCCTTTATTCACCTCCCTCTTATGGGAGGGGGGCTACAAATCCCGCGGAGTGGGCTGGGAAAGCCTTATCACTGACAACCTGTATGGCAAGACGCTAGTAGATCTACTGGCAGAGCAATCCTGGACACAGCAGGTAGCCTGTGTAACAGCCGGTCGTGGAAAATCCCCCTTTAACCCTCGCGATTCAGTGTTTTTCCTAAAATCACTCATTTGCCTACACTATTGACTTGTCTTTACGAACGGGTTGTTTTTCTGGTCCGATTGTTGTTTGTTCGCGCCCAGAGCGCTACTTTGACACATCCTTGTTCAGGACCCGCGTGACGCACGTGCTGTTTGCTCACACGCTGCTATTCGGTTTCTCGTTGTTGAGTCCTTGTGATCGTATTATTGAGGTTTGTATATTTTTTATGTCATTGTTCATGTACTAATCTAGTATCGTAGAATATCACGGATAATCGTCTTTTGATTTCGGGATCCGTTGCGAATTTGGCTACGCATTGCTCAAACGTTCGTTACAATACTCAATAGATCAATTTGGAACGAGGAAAAATCACGCAAAATGCCAAGAAAAGGATCAAAAGCAGTCGAATCCGGACAGGAAGTAATACGGCAAGACTTTGGGGAGGTTTTGGGTACATATGATTCTTTAGTTAATGCTAGATCGCCTAGTCCTGTCAGTGCTAGTTCATGTGTTATTGAGAACAATATTGATCGTAAGGATGTCGATTTATATAAGCTGAGAATACTAGAACTAGAGCAACAGTTATTATCGGCTAGACTACAGGCGCAGGAAGCAGAGAAGTGTACACAGAAACAGCGAGAGCATGAGACCAGTGACTTCGACACTTCCGATAGATTAGGGTGCAATAAGGTAGGGAATCCCACGCCGGTCGCCGACTACAAACCACCATCGATCGATCTGCCTAGAGTGGAGCTAACGGTTTTCGACGGGCGAGCTGAGCAATACTGCAAGTTTGTCAAGCAGTTCGAGACGTTCGTTGAAAATAAGGTAACCGACCCTGGGCAAAGGCTTCTCTACCTTACTCACTACTGCCGAGGCCGAGCAAGAGCAGCTATCGACGGGTGCACCATGCTCGACCCAGAACAAGGCTACACAAAGGCAAGGAAGATTCTAAGGGACTTGCTTGGCCAACCTTTCAAAGTAGCCCGTAACCTAATAGAGGGCGTGATGGTAGAGGCAAAGAGAACCAAGGGCGACGTCTACACCATGGCCGACCTGGTGATTAAGATGCAGAACTGCTCAATAGCCCTCGACCATTTAGGTTACAGGGCTGACCTAGACGCCATGCACACTTTGGAAAACATAGTCCGTCACATCTCTCCCGAACTACAGGGTCGGTGGGCGGAAGAAGCAGAACGGATAAGCCGAATCGACCAAGAAGCTAACTTCGAAGACCTGACCGAATACTTGGACTGGCAAACCAAGATAGCCGACAGCAGATTTGTCCCACTTAGCCGGGACAGCAGCCAAGCAAACAAGCCCAGTACTAGCCAGGCTCAAACCCCTGTACGGGAACACCCAAAATACCAGCCTTGGACCAATACACATGTCATTTCACGAGATGCTACGGCGCAACCCAATTGCAGATCCTGTGGTACTAGCCATGGCCTACCAGAATGCCCCAAGTTCGGCAACGCCACAATAGACGAACGGTGGGGAATGGCGAGGATGGCAGGAGCATGTTTTGTCTGTCTCAACACCACGCACCGGGCAGCAGCCTGTAGGACAAGGAATCGATGTGGTTACGAGGGCTGCACGGGCAGACACCATCGGCTGCTGCATCAGGCGAGAGTAACCATATCCGAGGCGAGTACCAAGCCCAGCGTGATTTGTTCAACTTCACAATCTGCCAGTAAACCGGTACGTTTAGGCGTAGTGGCCGTGGGAGTAGTGACTCCGACTGGGATAGTCAAGGCGTTGGCTTTCGTTGATAGTGGATCCGACACCACTTTAGTGAAAGAGCGGTTTGCCGACAAAGACCAACTGGCTAAAGGTGCGACGTCGTTAGCAGTGAGCACGGTGGGCAGAACACAGGTAATGACTGCCGGTAGATTAGGCTGCAACTCATCTCTCTAGACACTAACGAGGAAATTGAACCAACGGATGCATTCACGTTAGCGGATCTCCCCATGCGAGCACCAAGGTCGGTGAACGCAATCTTGACTCGGTGGCCCCACCTGCAGGATGTAACCGTTGTAGACTGAGAAGATGATGAAGTGGATCTCCTCATCGGCTGCGACGTGCCAGAGGCGCATTGGGTGCTTGACCAGAGAGTGGGCGACCGCCAGGCACCTTATGCCGTACGCACGGCTCTGGGATGGATGTTATACGGTCCAGTAGGGGTACGCGGTTCCGTGAATTACTTATCCGCCGAAACGAACCGCATAGAGTATCATCTACAACGGCTGTATGAAAAGGAGTTTCATGACATTGGGGACGAAAGACCGACGTTGTCTCAAGAGGATCACTTCGCTCTACAAACGGTGCGGCAAGGCTCTAGAGGCCTCAAAAAACAGTTCGAGGTTCCCCTCCCATGGCGCACACCGGTCGACCCGTGGACTGACAACAGAAATTATGTTCTCCAACGATTACTACGACTAAAAGAACGCTTCATTCGAGACCAGAATCTGTGGGAACGATACGCGGATTTGATGAAGCGAAACGAGGACCTCGGTTACGTTGAAAGGGTGCCTGTTAACACCGACAGCAAAAGGGGTATCTGGTATCTGCCTCACCATCCGGTTATCAACCCCAAAAAACCCAATAAACTGCGCGTGGTTTTTGACTGTGCGGCCAAGTTCCAGGGCAAGTCGTTAAACGATCGCCTACTACAGGGGCCTGACTGGACCACACCACTGATCAACGTTTTGTGCCGTTTCAGATTGGGTAAAGTGGCTTTGTCTGCCGATATTAGGGAAATGTTCCATCAGGTGAAGATTCCGGTAGGAGAACGAGATGCTTTGCGTTTCCTGTGGTGGGAAGGGAGCGGCCGGGACAACGCAGTGGTGAATTATAGGATGACCGTCCACCCCTTCGGAGCCATATTGTCACCATTTTGTGCAAACTACGCCCTCCGAGAATCAGCGAACAAACATGGCGATCTAGTACATCGGGCGGTGGTAGAAAGCGTCAGCAGGAACTTCTACGTCGACGACTACCTTGGGTCATTCGATGATGTGGAATCAGCTCTAGAGCAGTTCAGGGATCTGACGAGATTGCTGGAAGAGGGCGGCTTCCATCTAACTAAATGGATGTCCAACGCTTCAGAAGTGCTGAAGGTCATCCCGTATCACGAAAAGGCCGAAAGGGTAAGAGATTTGGACGGCTCTCCACTTCCTATCGAGCGCATCTTAGGGATACAATGGGACGCGGAAACGGACGATTTTGTTTTCGAGCTAAACGTTCCCGAACTGCCAATAACCCGTCGTGGCATACTATCTGCCGTCTCAAGTTTGTTCGATCCGCTCGGTTTCGTCTCACCATGGCTGCTACCCGGAAAGATCTTGCTGCAGCGGCTGTGCCGTAAGAAAGTAGATTGGGACCAGTCACTGGACCAAGGGGGCCGGTTGGACTGGGAAGAATTTTTGAACACCTTGAAGAAATTAGGGGACATAAGAATCCCACGATGTTTGACTCCTGGCCATACGACACGGACTGGAGAACTACATGCCTCTTCCGATGCATCCCAAGTCGGTTATGGAGCTGTGGTGTACGGACGATGGTGCGCAGGAGATGGACAATATACCACGAGGATTCTGTTCGCCAAAGCCCGCGTTGCCCCACTGAAGTCGGTCTCAATCCCACCCCTTGAACTCAGCGCAGCCGTGTTGGCAGTCAGGGTGGTGCAAGCTGTGAAGAGATGTTTCGATCTCTACATTTGGTCGGTGAGCTTCTGGACGGATTCATCGATAGTACTTTACTATATCAACAACGTCCGGAGCCGGTTTAGTACTTTCGTTGCTAACCGGCTCACGATTATCCACGATGAATCAGCCACGCACCAGTGGAATCACGTCAGGTCTGGCGATAATCCAGCCGACCTGTGCTCCCGAGGTGCGAACAACTTCAGGCAACTGGACACGTGGACGAGAGGGCCAAACTTCCTGCAATTTCCCAAACAGGACTGGCCCGTGTTCGAATTAAAAACCCCTACGGAAGTGGAACTGGAGATCAAAGGCGTAGTGATAGCAACCAACATCGTCGAAGCGTCATCCATTCTATCGCGACTGGTCAGGTTTTCTTCCTGGATGAAGGCGCTTCGTTTGCTAGTTTGGTTAACCAGGTTCAAGAGACATTTACTAGTCATGAAAAGGCTACGGCCCTCAGGCCGGATACGGGTTGGCCCGATAGGTCCCGATTAGCTACAAGCGGCAGAGTACGATATTTGCAGAATGATACAACGCGAGGCTTTCGCACGAGAACTCAAGAGGGCGGAAAAAGTGGGGCCGACTAATAAAGACATGCCATCTCCAAGAGGCGAGCTGAAGCGTTTGAACCCCAAACTCATCGACGGACTGCTGCGGGTGGATGGTAGGCTGACCAACGCCCACCTGAACTTCGACACAAAGTATCCTATACTGCTGCCTGCGAGACAACCTGTAGTAGAGCTAATGATTCAACACGTCCACGCCGTGGAGGGACATGCCGGGGAAAGTCACGTGACGAGCGTCATCCGAAAGCGTCTTTGGTTGTTGAGAGGACGAGAGACTGTAAAACGCGTAATCCGACGGTGTGTGCAATGCAGGAGACGCAATGTCACAGCAGGCAAACAACTCATGGCCCCACTACCAGAATGCAGACTGACTACGGGCTGGTGGCCGTTCAGTGACACCGGGTTGGACTATTTCGGGCCCTTGTGGATCAAGTGCGGGAAAAGATTAGAAAAGCGATACGGATGTATCATGACGTGCATGAAGTCACGTGCGGTACGCCTAGAAGTCGCACATTCGATGACGACCGATTCGTTTCTACGGGCCTTGCAAAGATTTATCAACCGAAGAGGAGTGCCGGCCGATATATACTCAGATAATGGGTCGAACTTTGTGGGCGCTCACCGGAAATTGCAGCGTTGGCACAAGAACATAAACAGGGACGAACTGCAGGATCGAACCGTGGCCTACGGCATACGGTGGCATTTCAACCCCCCACAGGCCAGCCACCGAGGCGGCGTATGGGAACGCATGATCCGGTCCGCCAGACGGATATTGCTGTCAATCATGGAGCAACAGCCGCCCGACGACGAGACGCTGAACACGGTCATGACTGAGGTGGAGCGAATCCTGAACAATCGCCCTCTGGTTCCAGTATTGAACGGCGACCCTACTCACCTGGCGCTCACCCCAAACGACTTATTGACCTTAAGGTCGAACGAGGGTTTCCAAGGGCCGGTAAACCTTCGTGGGAGCTACCTCCACGGGTGGAAGCAGGCGATTTATCTGACCAAGGTCTTCTGGAGCGATGGCTGAGGGAGTACCTACCGGCTTTGCAGGCTCGACAGCAGTGGCTGGCCAAAACAAAACCATTCAAAGTTGAGGACGTGGTTATGATCGCCGACGAAGGTGCACATTTCAGCACTTGGTCTTTGGGAGTAGTTACGGAAACCATCAGAAGCACTGACGGAATGATAAGAACGGTGAAGGTGAAGACAGCTAACGGAGTGCTCATTCGTGACATCCGCATTATTAACCTACTCGAGAGTGAAGACGGAGGAGCTGATAACCCTGAGGCCTATTAAACCTTTTCACACCAGTCATAGAGGCGGATAAAGAAATACCATATATACCACACGCTCTCTGGCAAACACGTTACAGTGCTCGCGGTCTTTCTTCGACATTACAGAAGGTTCTTTCAGATATGTGTTGAGGAATGCGATCCCATTGTATATCCCGATACATACACACATGCTACATTTGACTCGTTTTCTTGCCACACGGCCCTTTTTTGACATTGCAGAGAGTCCTCCTTTGATGTGTAGTCATACCTGTGATTTCATTGTACACCCCGGCACACACACACTCACATGCACACTCAAGCACATGCATCCAGGACAGGACGGCTGTTTACGAGGACAACATTTATGTGACCCTTCACGCCCGCCATCGGTCATCTGGTCTCGTGGAAGATGTAGACCAGCCTCACGTCTATGTAGCCAATGGGTTAGGTGCGACCAGTAGTAGAACGTTGACGACGAGCATTAGACGCGCGCACTGATAGCGGGGCCTAGGCAGGTAGAAAGAATCAGTACTTTTATACCAAACCTTTGACTCTGCTAAGGATCCAGGAGGATTTTTGTGGGCGGTGTAACAGCCGGTCGTGGAAAATCCCCCTTTAACCCTCGCGATTCAGTGTTTTTCCTAAAATCACTCATTTGCCTACACTATTGACTTGTCTTTACGAACGGGTTGTTTTTCTGGTCCGATTGTTGTTTGTTCGCGCCCAGAGCGCTACTTTGACACATCCTTGTTCAGGACCTGCGTGACGCACGTGCTGTTTGCTCACACGCTGCTATTTGGTTTCTCGTTGTTGAGTCCTTGTGATCGTATTATTGAGGTTTGTATATTTTTTATGTCATTGTTCATGTACTAATCTAGTATCGTAGAATATCACGGATAATCGTCTTTTGATTTCGGGATCCGTTGCGAATTTGGCTACGCATTGCTCAAACGTTCGTTACAGCCTGTCCCACCAGGTTTAGAACGGGTCAAAGCTCATCACTTACGGATGGGATCGTAACCAAGTCCAAACACAGCGCAGATTTTGTCAATCTTCTACCATCGCTAAGTGCGACGACGCAGTCCTCTCTTTCGACTACATACTGAAGTGGCCAGCTATATTTTTCCCAAGCGGACTAGCTCGCCCAAGCGAAAGGATTTCCAAATGACTATGTCCTACATCAGAAGCAAAGTAAACGACATATCTGACAATTTAGACACAGAAGAAAGCAACAGGCTACTTTAGTAATGCGTTTTGAAAGCAGATATTCTAAATGTGCCTAGAACCCTCTTTTACATCTGTACCTCATATTTACCGTATCAAATCCTTACAGATCATTCTTGCCATCAGCACCACCCTCTGCCTATTCCAATGTCCGGTACCTGTTTTACAATGAGTTTTGTGCCCCGTCCGCTGACCATCTACTGCAGTGTAGCACAGGCTTATTACTGTATGATCCCTAACAATGGATCCCTCTTTTTTCTCCACCGTCTCCCGCTACCATCCTTTCCCATATAAATTTCTAGCCCTTTCCATGCATGCCTGACGGTTTTCAGATATCCCCAATTGGGTCACAGGTATTTCTCGTGTGCCTTTCAGTTTGGTCTGCCTTTCCATGTTCCACCATTGTAATGACAACGTTACGTCATGACGTTCTCCTACAGTTCCAAATCGTTTGACCTGTCACTGCCCGATTCCTCTGGTCCGTCACCACATGTCGCACCTGCTTTGATCAAATATTTAGACCCGTTCTTACCTGTTCTCCTCGATCCTCTCTTTCATCTTCACTCTTCCATGAACTGCTCCTCACAGTCTTCATCACTTCTGTGCTTCCGCATTCTATTTTTCTCTCCGTTGGGCTGCCATGTGCACCTGTCATGAAGTTAATCCACCACGATATTCCAAAGTTAATTCTACAACCATTTGATCTAACCTTACCTACCCCTCCCAATGACTGATAATTTCTTTCTAGAACCCCATTGCTATTGCTCCTACTTCTCTTATATCTATGCATACATATAATATATATATATATATATATATATATGAACTTGCGCGTATGTGTATATGTGCACGCGCTCTGCATCTTGCAGTTCCTCATCGGCCATTTCTCTTGTTATCATCTCACCGACCGTCATGCTATGCATCCATCAATCCTACATCTGTGCCTAACACCTACCGTACCCAATCCTTCTAAATCGTTTTTTCATCTGATCAACCCTCTACGTCTTGTATTGCTCGCTCCCTGTTTTACGATGAGTTTTATGCCCTGTCCGCCGACAATCCACTGCAAAGTAGCAATGCGTCATTGATATCTGACCCATTGCAGTACACCTCACTTTTTTCTCCATCGTCCCTCGCTACTGCAGTTCCTTATACCGATTTCTACCCTTCCTCATGTTTATCAGTCGGCCTTCAGATGTATTTACCCGGACCAGTCACCCAGCCCACCTGACTTTTGCTTCCAGACTTACCGGGCATCCATTCAAATCCGCTCTTGAGTTCATTTAAACTCCACACAGTCTTTATGGTGTGCATACATTTATCCTATGTTTTCATGAGAGTTTCCACGTTTTCATGAATTATTTCTGTCCATTCCATCACCTGTATCAACAAGATCATGCATATGGCATGATTCGGACGTCTCCGAAATAAACCAATATTATTATTATTATTAACCGGACAGATCCCTAAGGGCAAGGCACATCTGCCGCCATCATTTAGACGCCTTCTCGACAAACGCTCTCTGCTGTTCGCCAAGTACCAAGCCACATCTCTTCCGGCGGATAGAGAAGCATTCAAGTGCCCCCAGAATCTCTGTAAACCCAAGACTGAGGAGAACTTCAAGAAACTACAGAAAGGAATCTTAGGCCGGTCGCGTATGAACCGTTCTTTTCTTTATAAACACCTGCACCACAATGGTGAATCGGGATCATCAGCGCTCGCGCTATCGCTTTCTAATGGCTCTCCTGCCACCTCCCTTCTAAGGTGGCACAAGATTTCGGATATCGTTTCATGTCGGCTTTCAGCACACACGTAGTGCTTGCTTGTGGATAACCATATCTTCAGCCACTACATCCAGTCTCCCCGTAGGAGCACTTACGGAGTCTCACGTAGAGGTAGAGGAGGGGCCAAACGAACATAACCCGTTCAGCTCGATGGGACCAGAAGAAGTTCACCATCGCAATCTTAAAGAATCCGCCTCCATTCTTGCGGCACCGTACTCTACACTCTTTCAGCGGAGCATAGACAACGGGAGATTTCCAAATTCACGGAAGCTTGCTGTAATTGTCCCAATTTACAAGAAGAGAGATCGACACCTTCCCGGAAGTAACAGTCCAATAAGCCTCACCACTGTCTCCAGCAAAGTCTTCGAGCGCATTTTAAAACCCGAAATCTTGTCACACTTGCGGGACAATACTTTACTGTCTCCAGCACGAGGAGGCTCCCTTCCTGGCAGGTCAAGCATCATCGATGCGCTGACCGTTATGTATAGCCTGACATAGGCCCACGACGATGACAAGATATCCCATGAAGCATTCATCGATTTCGCCAGGGCCTTCGATAGTGTCAAGCATATTCCGCTTCTGTACAAACTCAAGAAGTGCGGCATCTCCGCTCGCCCGCAGTCCCTGATTGAGAGGCCTTAAAAAACCGAACCTTCTCGGTTCTTGTGTATTTGTTTCGGTCTCAACCTGCACCCGCCGATATAGGAGTCCCACGGGGCTGTGCTCTCGGTCCTCTCCGATTCGTCTTTCACATCGACGACCTCCCTGATAGTGTTCCGGTTAGCATGGCGATGTATGCAGATGATGTCACAATCTGGGACGCGGACGCAAATGCTGCTCAGCCAGCCACTGACTCGAGCAAACGCTGGTCAGCTGGCTGGAGCCTCCCAATAAATGGTAACAAATGTGCAAGCATGTCATTTGTAAGAGCTCCGGCCAACCTCTTCAAAAAAGGAAACACACAAATCCAAATAGTGGGCAAATACAAGATCCTTGGTTTCTGGCTGCGCAGTAATCTCTCATTCTCCTCCCACCAACAGAAGGTTAGTGAAACTGCCTTCTGGGCCCATAACCTTATTAGGCGAACTTTTCCGGTGATCTCTAAAGAAGACTTCCGTCTGCTATATGGAACCTATATTCGACCTCTTTTAGAGTACGGCAGCCAGACAGTACGCACTGGCCTCGCCAGAGACCGGAATATCCTGAAAAGGATTCAAAGGAAAGCGACCAAAGTGGTACATGGGTCCCAAATTTACCCCCTGCCCAGTTCGTTCAATGTCACTTAACCTCTACCCCCTTGAGACACGCAGTATCGGGGGAGAACTTTACCTGGTACATGATCTATTCCTTATGGGCCTATTGGATCAGTTTTTCACCCATGTGAACTTGGTGATCCCGTACTACCGGTCGTGAAAAATCCTCCCCCCAAAACCACTGCAATTCCATGTTTTCCTTAACACTACCCACTTACTTACACTATTGACTTGTTTCATGCACTGCACTTTTTTGTGGAACAATGCTTGTTTGCTCGCGTCCCGCACGCGGCTTTGTCGTATCCTTATTCTGGACCTGCTTGACGCACGTGCTCCTCTCCCGCAGGCCGCAATTCCTTTCTCGTTTTTGAGTCCTTGTGATCGCATATTTGAGGTTTGTATCCGTTTCGCGTCATTATCCATTCAATAATCTAGTATCGTAGAATTTCATGGATAATCGCCTTTTGATTTCGGGATCCGTTGCGAACATGGCTACTCATTGCTCAAAGGTGTCTTACAGACCCTACGAAGGCACTGAAGGAAACTCTTCAAACCCCTTCCACGTACCTTCATTAGACCACATTTATTATCATCCCAAGTAATATCTCTATGAAATAGCCTTCCAGAGGAGGTAGTGAATCCCTCCTCAAAAGAGGCATTCAAGGCCAGATTAGACGGCTGGTTAGGACTATTTCTAATGCCAGCCAGTTCTCCGATCGCCCTCGCGTAGATTACTCTCCCCAATGTTTCACTTCTCGTCCTCGATCCTATATACAATTGCATGCACGCAGTTATAAGCAGATCCATTTTCCTACCCCCTTACGAATGTTTTTGCAAATCACTGTTCCGTGTAAATTTTAAAACGACAAAACTAGTGATATATTGACGTACCCATATTCACATTGTCGGGCTCATGTACCATATGGGAAACATTTATTTTTGTTCTCCAGTCGCTTTTGCGAAAAAGGTTGTCCCCTTGTTGTCGAGTTTTGCCACTCCAGCTCGGTTGTACCGGAGGAAAGAAGATACATGCAAGAACCGGGAACATATGGACTCAAGCTTCGCACAGTGGACCACTTCAAGACAACAGGTGGGAGTAAGTTGCCTTGACTTTAGCACGGGATTTGACTCGGTAAACCACCTGTTTCTACTAATCAAGTGGAGGTCATTTCGTATAAATGGGCGGATTCAGGAATGGTTAGGGGACTTCTTCACTGGTAGAAAGTCTTTAAGTTAGAGAGTCACCATTGGAGTACCGCAGGGTTCCGTACAAGGCCAGCCGCTGTTTCTTCCGTTTATTATTGATTTAGCCTCAGTCCTACTGTCACGTAGCTTCTTTTTCGCAGGTGGTGTGAAGTTGGTGGGAGCTCGGGGGAGAGAGGGGGAGAGAGGGGCGGAGCAGAGACGTATATGTCGTTCTTAGCTGGGCACAGAAGTGGGAATTACCCCACAGTGCTCGGAAGAGCCACTTTTTATCACGGACAGCGACAAGCCTGACGGTTGCACACTGCCAAGGCCCATTTACTATAGAGGTAGTGAACAGGGTGAAAGACCTCGGAATTTTGGATAATTCTGACCTTAAGTGGTCGGATCAGTGTGCAGCAGCTGCAAAAACGCACGCGGTGAGCTCTTCAGGTTGAGATCAGTACTTTCGTGCAGACAACCAAGGGTTTTCATGCCAGTAAACATGTCTATAGTTAGACCTCTTCTAGAAACCTGTGTTCAGGCATGGTCACTCCTCTACAAAAAAATGCCACCTGCTTGGAGAACGTAAAACGTCTTGCAAAGCGCATGATTGAAGGTCAGAGGGGAAAGACGTATGAGCAGAGACTCCAGTACCTCAAACTTTGCCCTGTGGAAAGGAGGAGGCTACGAGGGGATCTCATGGAGACACTTAAGATAATCAAGGGTTCTTCTGGGTTTAGACCGGAGAGTCTATTCCGCATTGCAACAGACTCCAGAACAAGAGGGAACAAGAAGAAGCTAGCGAAAGGCCGATCCAGGCTGAAAGCTAGATCTCACTTCTTTAGCAGTAGGGTGGTCAACTAATGGAGTAGACTGCCGGAAGAGTTAATAGAACTGTGGAACTGTCCAGGCATTCAAGAGGGCCTCTAGATCGTAAGTGGAATGAGATCATTTATGACAGTGATTTGTGAGCGTGTTACCAGATAGGCGGATGTGATGTGTTTGATTATCGAATGTAATGACTTACTGAAAGCTCACGATGCATAATGACTCTCGCAGTTGACACGTGGTGAGGTTTTACTTTTCCCTTCCATTTTTAGCGGGGATTCGAAGAAGAAAACTGTGCAGTGGAGCGTGCCTAACTAATGTGCATACCGTCGAAGGAATTCTGGACGCTCTATTGGTCGCGGCCATAATCTGTCCCGTGGATCTCCCGGTGGAGCAGCTGAGGCTAGCTGCAAGGCCGCGCGCGGCACGAGGTCCGAAAATCTCGCTGTTTGATGTCTGACAGATTTCTCATGATGGAATCTTTCGTGCCACTCAAGCTGAACGGACTGAAGCGAAGCTGAACTTCTCCCACGGTCTAGTGGTCTATCATTCAGATTCCCAGCAGTTCAAAACGCAAGAGGCAGTCAAGCATAGTGTCCTGAAGCCTTTCGCATAGTCCAGTGGTCTATCTTCCAGTTCACCAGCAATACCAGATGCAAGACACAACCAAGATTTGTATTTTGAACCCTTTACCCTTTTTCATTGCCCCTCTAACCAATGAACTATCTTAAAGCTGACTGGTGACACTCATATAACAAGATTATCACAAGATCCGGAAACATTTGAGCTTGGGCCTTGAATTAAATCAAGGCTTCATGTGAACTGAATTTTAGAGGCTCAAGGTCAATTTGCGAGGCGGGAACGCGCGGCTGGTTTCGCTTCCCTTGTGGTCGTTTCTGTTCGTAAGCTAGTGGGATCACCCACTGTTTCAGTTGCCTGAAAGTTTCTTGAAGCTCAAACTCATCGCTCTTCTCTCCATTTCAGCGACCTTAATCAACCAAAATTCTGGACAAAGCGGGAGTAAACACTACAGCTAGTCTAGAGTCAGCTGGTCGTCCTAATAACTACTCGTTTGCTTCTTTTCGTTCATCTGAAACTAAGGAAAACCGAGAGTTCGCGCCACCATGGGACGCTGGCTCAACGCTGGCCCCCAACGTAGACCTTGCGGAGCCTTTTCGTAAAGAAGTATTATCGTAAGTTCCACAGCGTTGCCGTCTGACTCTGGAAGTATTCTTAATAAGCTTACTGCAGAAAACTTTGAACAGCAAGCCAAAAAATTACTCGATGTTGGTATACATTCTTCTTCGGTTCTTAATGTCATCGTGCAACTAGTAATTCGCGAGTTATGAGATTAATATCTCCTAGATATTTCAAAAAGCTATTAATGAGCCCAAATTCACATCAATCTACGCCCAGTTGTGTTCGACACTTAGCTGTAATGCGCCCAATTTTGAGGTAGACGGTACTCCGCAATCGGTGAGTTCTATTGTTTTAAAGCTTTATTCGCAGACTTTTCGCATCCTTCTGCTGAAATACTGTGAGAATGAGTTCAAAGCACGTAACCGCGTTCCCAGTGATAGTCCGGCGGCCCGTCAAAAGTGTCTGGGAAATGTCCGGTTCATTGCTGAACTCGGCCACCTCTCTCTGGTGCCAGAGAAGGTCTTACATGATTGTGTGCGAGAACTACTTTCGGGTCGTCTCAGGTCACCAAACAATTCGGGATCTGGTAGTGGCTCGGTATCACCTGTGGAGTCATCCCCCGGCGGAATCGGTGAGTGTTTCTAATTACTAAACAGCGATATTGGCAAGCAATATTGAATTCTTGCACCCCACCCTTGAGGTCCAACCAAGTGCTCACCACGGGTACAGCATTACCGAACAAACCATGAAGTCCACGCTCCTTAGTCTTTTAGCGTAATCAAAATTAGACGCAGATGTTTAGGAAGATAACGGTGTCACCATCAGTGGTTCAGCTACATACATTCGTTGGTCATTCCTTTGGTTCCTTGGCCATTTTTCCAATTATTTTGCGTTTATTATGTATTAATGGTATACATTTCTCGAGAAGGGGGTTGCGACCAGTTTGAGACTGCCAATTAGGAAAAGTAACCGGCGGCGGGAGCAGAATTCGAACTCGGGACAGAAAAGCTGACAGCCCAATATGATGGCCCTCCGACCACCCCTTCGTGTCCTGTATGACAATTCCTCGTACTCTGATTTCCGGATGTCTCGAGTCACCAGTTAGTAACCGACAAAATCAAAGCCGTTCCCAAGTGGTTATCGGCTCTTCATGTTTGCCTTCGAGGAACTTGTCACTTGATGACAAGTTAAAAATTAGTTTATCACACCTAAGGGCGGGTGTCTTGTGTGAATGAGTTTGCAAACGCAGCACTTGATACCATCACGGTTTATCTCGTCCCGTGCTCACCCATGAACATAGCGTAAAGAACTCAACCACTAGAACCCGTGACACTCAAGGGGAACTGGTATGCACCACTCAAATTTGAACCAGACAAATATGAAGATGCCATAGGTCGGGATAGTCAAATGGTTTCCAGCCAATAAGTATTCCGATCTCAGACCATGCCTGGAAACCCTGCTCATTTGATCGCTGATCTGACGAGGCATGTAACAGCTTAGTTTAGGTCTGTAAAATTCATTCAGGATTTAACCGATTTATGACACCAATGGGTCCTGCAGTGACTTTTCATGGTAGTATTTTCATCGAAGTAAGAAGACAAAGGGAAAAACCCGGCGGTCTCTACCGGATTGACTGACTGATAGTCACTCTGAGGGAGATGGCTAAGCCCTGGTTCCAAACCAACCACAGATGGCGTATGAGGCGTACAATGGCATGCTCACCGACATCTGTGACGGAGGGTGTACTGGGCACCCAGGATGTGTGGCCTCACCCGAGGGGCGTATGAACTGAACTATCAGTCATCGGCCCCCAGTGGGTTACGGACCCCGCGCTTCGTCCCGCTGTCACGGGATTGAGCTTTGGATAGCTAGAGGCTCCGGTTGTGAAGCCCTAAGAAAACCATCTGTTTTGGCTTGGGTCACCTATGGATAGTAGACCAACGGGAGTTACGCTGAAATGCACTGGAAAGTCAATCCAGTAAAATGTAGAAAACAGTCGTAAAATTTTCTGACTGGTCCTCCCAACTCAGTATTGCGCGTACGATTTTTGCGCGCACTCTAGTCGATGGTGGATAGTACCAACAATACCAAATGGGTAATCTGTGTTTCACAAATGAACGTTTTAGTTGTTTCTAGATCGTTATAATAACTGATTCGCATAATTCTTTGGTATGTTAACTTAACTAAAACAAACTGCGGTTTGTCGACCATTGTGAGCGTGTAGTGCAGGAAATACTGATAAGCCTACCTTGTTTTTCTGCGATTACCTTTGAATCCAGCCAATTAGGGTGACCAAGTTTTACGTGTTGATGTGTCAACCCACTGCTATACCAAATATACGCGCGGATCTTAAGCATCTATTAATCCCGGGAAAAGTGCATGAGCAGATGCTAAATACTATTTAACCCACTCGTGACCAGTAGTGTTGTTGTGTTCATAATTTTTTTCCGACTTACAATTCTCATTAGTTCCCCAGTACTGTTGCTTCCCTTTTTTCTGATGAAGGTTGCCGCTGAAAAATAGCAACCAAAACCACCGCACCCAGTGCATGGTGAGTGGTTATTTGAACTGAACTGAAATAAAATGCACTTATGGTCAATTGGCAACAACACCGAACTGGTTTGTAAATGCAATGACCTTGTTCGTTAGTTATTAATTCTCGAGACTTAGGAATATTATTGAACTTCTTTTACGTCACTTGAAATTCATGAACCAAGTTTACTCAAGCCATACATTCGGACTAGAAGTAGCGGCTTCTCACTTATATAGACAAGGAAGGCGCGAACTGCAAGGCTCTGTGAACTGCGACAAGATTATATACCCACAATGAATCGCGGATAGGCATATTTCTGAGATTTCCAGATCGACAGTAGTTTCTCATCATTTTTTGAAGTATCCCAGTGATTATATTGCTAAGAGAAGACGAGAAATTTGGGGGAAAATCTCCCAGCAGATCACGAAAGGATGTGCGGTGCTTCGAACCAACTCACGAGTGCATAGAGGTTGCAGAGGTTCTTGCAGCTTTGAATGTAAGCGTTTGGTGTGTACCGCCACTCCCACAGTCTGCTGTACATCTTCAGTACAGAAAGGTGAAACGGATGATGGTCACTTTCAAAACTAAGCTCCGGAGTACGGCAGAGATGTATGCCATTTGTCGCGCCCCCGGGTCACAGATAAGAGGTCGACCATCGTTATGGTGTTTAGCCACGACTAAGGTGAGCCCAGGATCACTGAATAAGCAGTCGCAGACGATCGGCGGCAGCGTTCGATAAGTGGTGAATTTTTTTCTTGACTAGAATTCACTAAAAAACTGCATAAGTTGTGGACAATTGTGATGTGGCGAATGTGGTTCATCATAGCTCCTTTTCGTTAACCGTCTACCCGACAAGGTTTTCCGGAAGAGTCGAACGAGCTACATAATAGGCCACTGGCATGTATGAAATAATTTTGCTGCCTTGCAGACTGCGCTTGAGTGTACGAAAGCTAGGGATGCGTCGTTGAATAAAAAACCGTATGAGGTGTCGTCAACTTACCTTCTATTCCGGACTGGGCGGTCGAGTAATGCTACAGTCCCAAACAGCGCTGGAGGCACCGTCTCGTACCATATTCCCAAGAAGCTTCATGAGTAATGTTGGTAACATGTGCTCTTGGCATGCTGCGACATTCCCGGCAAGCAACGCTCCTCGTGCTCCAGAGGTCGAGCCGGAATACTCATCCGTAGGGAGCAGGCATGTATAGATTGTTGGGATGTAAGGACACTATTGGACGTGGCTAGCCGAAGTCTCACAATAAGGTCACCCCAACCTCCGCCTACCCAACGAAGCGTAAAAGCCTTAGGAGAGGAAACAGTAGAGTGACTTTATCACAGCGGCCCGAAAACAACACCGAGCTCCAGGGCGTCGCATTTTCCCTTAGAAACGAAGCCTACAACGTGATGGTGGCTCAAAAGCCAATTTCAGCAAGAGTTACTTTGGCGCTTCAATAGCTCTCCGCAGAACTTGACGGCAGTTGCGGTCTGCGCCCCCAACCATTGCAGTAGACAACGAAATAAATGAATTCTATGACAGTCTTCAAAAGTTAATCAACCGGGTCCAGTGACGTACAATTCTGTTTATTATTGGAAACTGGAACGCTCGCATAGGTCCCTAAGATGAGTCAACACGGTAGGTCCTGAGAAAACTTTGGCCTTGGTGAAAACATCGAGACTGGCGACCACCTGACCAGTTTGACCGATTCCAACAGAATGGTAGTTTGCAGCACGTTTCCAGCACCTCAAAATCACTGACGTGATGCCCAAACGACGGTCACACTTCGCACCAAATCGTCCATATTGTAACGAGGTCTCGTTGAATTTTGTCTGTGGGAATCGTCGAACGTATCGAACAAGTAGTATAAACTACATCAGGTGTGCACGCTTCAGAATCCATCTATCCGAGCGCCTTAAGGCATCACCGATCCGAATAATTGTCGCAGCACTGGGAGTTCCAGAGAAATGCCGAGCACTGTCATGCACAATTCCGACCCGACTACCCATCGTAACCAACGTCCCACTAGATGCAACCTCGGTGGAAGAACAACGGACAATGATCAAATCGATGGTTAGAGCTTCTTTGAAAGAACTATACAAAGCTGAGAGACTTCTTGAAAACTGGGTCTTTGAGGATACACCTCAACTTCCAGTCAAAGCGCATGAAGCCCGGCTATCAAGAAGCAACAAATGCCGTAGACTGCAACAGGATGCCTCACGCCCGAAGAAAAACCCCTTCTTCGGCGTGGGAAGCCGCAAAATATGATTTGCCCAGAAGCACCCAGCATCTTTCTTGTGAAGGGCCTTGCCTGCTTCCCCTCCCCTTGATCAAGCTCAGTGCAAAACGCCACGGGTAACTACGGCTCCGAAGAAAACGGCAGTTCAGGAGTCGAATATAAATGGACCGCACTTCTTAAACCTAAATGCTCACTTCACTTGGCTGCCTCCAACGTCCGCACACTGTCAGAAAGGTCAACAGACTGCCCTCGCTGGAACTTTTGACACTTTCAAAATAAATTTATGCTGTCTTCGAAACACACCAAAGACCCCACTTCTGTGATCACTCTTCGCACCCCATTCTCTCGCTTCCCTCTTCGTGTGTCGGCTGTTCCGGTTTCTAGTGTTCGTGGTCAAGCTGGCGTTAGAATTACTTTCAGCATGAGAGCTGAGTTTGCACTGTTAGACTGGATTCCAGTCAGGGATAGATAGTCCGAGTCCATGATTTGTTTGTGGGCGCAATACTGCCAGGTTGCCCAAACCAAAACAGGTGGTTTTCTTAGGGATCCACATCCGGAACCTTTAGCTATCCAAAGCTTAACCCCCGTGACAGCGGGACGAAGCGCGGGGTCCGTAACCCACTGGGGGCCGATGACTGATAGTTCAGTTCATACGCCCCTCGGGTGAGGCCACACATCCTGGGTGCCCAGTACACCCTCCGTCACAGATGTCGGTGAGCATGCCATTGTACGCCTCATACGCCATCTGTGGTTGATTTGGAATGAGGGTTTAGCCATCTCCCCTAGACTGACTGTTGGTCATCCAACCCGGTGGAGAGCGCTGAGCATTCGCTTTCGTCCTCTAGTGGGAACACCGCCACGAGAAGGCAGTGAGTGAGACATCCTCAGTAAAGACTGTGTTAAACGCTCGATCACTTGGGGACGTTGTTCTATTTCGCCCTTCCTGTTGAATTTTGTAATTAAGATGGTTTTTGAGATAGCCCTATCCTCTCATGACAATAGCGGCATCGATCACTGTGCAGGCGGTAAACTGTCTGACTTTGGAATGCACGGACGAAATCGTCCTTTTGAGTGAAAGTCCAGGTAAGTTACAATCTTTGCTAGATAGCCTAAACAGCAGTGTAACAGTGTTTGGGATGCGTTTTACACCTTCAGGATATAAAATACTGCCTCAGGACTTGGTTGGTGCTACACCTAGCCGTGTGTTGGCAGGGAAAGCTCTAGCTGAAGTAGACAAGTCTTGTTACCTGGGAAGTTACACTTCACCAGGTGGACAGATATCGGGTGAAGTGTCGTCGCTTATACAGAAGGCGCATTTAACTTTTGTCAGCCTTAGTCATCTGTGGCGTCGGTGTGATATCCGATTGTATGTTAAGGGTCGAGTGTACACTGCATCGCCTAAGTCCGTTCTTTTACACGGTTCAGAAACGTGGCCGTTGAGGGAAGAAGATAGGCGAAGACTGTCGGTGTTCGAGCATCGATGTTTCCGTAGCGTTGTCCGAGTATGGTAGGAACGCCGTATCAGCAATGCTGAGGTTAAACCTAAGGTGTTGGGAATCACAGTCAGTCTCTTGATCAAGTACTGAATCCAAACAAGCTAAGGTGGTTGGGACATGGGTTACACGTGCCCAGTGATACCTTTCTCGGCGTACGCCGTTCTCTGAGGCAGGTAGTGATTGGAAAGTAGGTCGAGGCGACCAGTTCATGACATGGCGGAAGGTATGAAAATCATGACCAGTATACTTGACCAGGTAGGGTGTGTTAGACTTCCAGGTTGTAGTCCATGCAGATGGTTAGAGACATTAAGTGATATGGCTAGGTGTCGCGGCTAGTGGCGTAGTCGCATTGGAAATCTTTCTTTGTCTTCGTGATTTTCGCTTGTTACCTGGATTTCTTGCGATCGTTCTCACTTTATTCTTCTGCTCCTTTTGCCCTTCACTGGACGATGCTGGTAGGTAGCAACCAAAACCAGAACGCAGAAGTGAGGTTAAATAAACCGAAAATTGAACTGTTCTGCTATGGCCAATCGTAAGCGGTACTCGATAGAAGTAACAGCTATCGAGATGGCGCCAAGGATCGATGTCTTCGGTAAGCTATTCCGACTCATTCATAACGCATCGGATGTACGCTGCCGGCATGAATCGCTTCTGCGCGACGCAGGCGATCAACTCATCCCTTGGCAGAGAAAAAACGATAAATAGAGTACTCCGGTCGGTTACTTGATCGACTGGAATCGCTGCGATCAGAAATCAGCTAAAAAACAAGAAAGCTGCTTGAGAAGATAGCATACCTTCATAAGTGTATCAGTGCTGCCCGTCTTCATAGACCAATAGACTATAGGCTATCTGGCTCCATATGGGAAAAAAATTCTTCACGATTAATTGGGGCACGTTTATTCTGCTATCTGTTTCCCAAAAGGGAACAAATCAGTACGAGAACCATCAAGGGTTCAGCGTGATTGAGGTGCCTGCAAAAATTCTCTGCTACGAGAGACCGCCTCACCCAACCGAATCAAAGTTTCCGCCGTATCAGAGACTGCGTGAATCAACTTTTCATACTACTTCAAGCACCGGAGCACCACTACAAGTTCCAGCAATCAACCGTTCGCTTTTTAACCGAATTTCAATTCGGCTAATAGAGAGTATCTCAGAGACAATGGAATCCGGCAGGATGTATGATAAACTCACAAGGCTTCTAAGGGGATGATATTCATCCACTGAATTGCAAGTCCGAATGTATAGCAAAGAATCTTCGAAGTTTGCACTCATCACCAGAGTTAGACAGGGCTTCCCTCTTTCACCAGTGCTGTTTAACTACGTCATCGACTGAAAAATAAGCCAGGCATTGACCGACTACGTTGGTATGTCCCTGAGTCATAAGATGCACATCTCATCTGGAGTTCGCGGATGACGTTGTGCTAAGAGACTCCCGCCAGGCTTAAGCCGGTCCTTAATCGAATCGAATTCTTCACGAAGTCCATCGTGATAGAAGTAAACACTGCAATAGTTCAGTTCATTCAGTCGTTAACCTTGCACTTCCATCTTCTGTTTCTGGTTGTTACCTCGCATCACCGTCCATTTGAGGGCAGAATGAATAGAAGCATTAGGGCTCTTAATTACTTCCGAACGGTCAGGCAAAGGATGAAATAGTACTGCAGATGAACAACGCCTGGAAAGCATTTCTCCAGCTTTGATAGGCATTGTGGACCCGCAGCAAAATCAGTCTTCGGACTAAGGCACATATCTTCCGTGGCGCTATATGCCCCGTACTAAGCTACGGCTGCGAAACCTGGCCACAGAGCCAAAGGTACCAGAAGGTTGGAGATGTCTGATCACTGGTGCCTCCGGCGTATTTCAAAATTCAATTAACGCAACGGAGTATCTAACAACGAAGTTAGGAGATGGTGCTTCGAAATTGATGAACTCCGTCTTCCTCCAGTGCTGTCGACTACGACAGCTGGGCTGTATCTTACGGTGACCTGAGGCCGAACCAACCAGGCAAATACTCCGTCCCCAACCCGGCCTTGGGTAGTCTTATCGCAGTGGCTAGCTCATAACGTGAATCGGTACTATCGAGGAGGAGGTTGAACGCCCAGGCTTACGGTCTTACTTTACTGCAGCTGGTTCATTGGAGAGGATAAGCCAGGTTCATGAATGTCTCTAGTCGCGGCTGCCCATGCCGGGTGGTTGGCAGGACGGTCCCTGCAGATATCAACCCAGCTCGGTTTCCATCGACGAGTGCCGTACACCATACGAAGACCAAGTTGGATTATGTCTTCGAAAGCGGTGTATAGCCAAGTTTTTGATTCTCATCCTTGACGGCGACGACAATCTGGGCATGGTTAGGACGTGGCCAAGTCTACGGAGGACGTGCTCAGACCACGACGGTCGACGGAGTCATCTGCGTGTTGAAAGACAGGCGATGCGGCAGCAATTTCGAATGTTTTGATTGAATATTCTATCACGCCATCTTACTTTTGAAATAGACCTAAGGCACCAGTGATCCTCAGCTTTTAATGGCCATACAGTAGGACTGGTCGAACTGCAGTAAACACCCTGTGTTTGGTTTGCAAACTAATCGACCTGTCGTCAGAGGGTGTTTCGGAGCTGTGGGAACGCCGTTTGGGCCGTGTCAATACGCCGCTTGACTTCATCTGTGTCTTGTCCGTTTGACAGGATGGTGTAGCCGTGATACTCAAACTTCGAGATTATTTCTATCGTTTGACCATTCAATTTTAGGGCTCGGTCTGCGTGACTGATGAGTAATACGAACATCTTGTTTTCGATGGTATTGATCTGAAGACCAATCTCCGGAACATATTTATCAATCCGATCAACAGCAGCTTGCAAGGGGGTCAGGTTCTCCCCGAAAATCACTACTTCGTCTGCGAATTCAGGTTCCTCAATACTGCAGTCTGTGGAAACTTGGACGCTCTGAAAACCGTCCACTGCGCGTTGCATTTCCCAATCTGCGATTCGAATGAACAAGAGTCTTCGCCGTAAGCTCGAACACGTGCTTTTTTCCACCATGACACGACTGTATTAGACTGACCTGTTTGAATGGGACGCCATCTGCAAGCATTATCTATGTTTCGCTATCCGTTGAGTCAAAAGCGGCGCAAAAGCCTATGAAGCATGCGGCGATGGGTAGTTGAAATTTGTATCGGTTTTCCAGAATCCCCCGGAGGATGAATATTTAGTCCATCCATCCACTCCCTGGGCGGGAGCCTCCCTGGTTAGGCCAAGTACGGCATACAGTTTGCACCTTCAAAGTTTAAAGTGATGTTGCAAGACTAGACGTCAACGGTTCCGAGCTTAAGGCTCGATGGTGAGGTACTAACAATTGTCGGCCGCTTCACTTCGGCAGCGGCGTGACGACGGATGAGAGTGCGGTAGTAGAGGTGCGCACGCGTATATCTAGGGCTCGACCAACGTGCACTTGACTGAAGCACTTGTGGCGCCGACCTGATATTTCGTTAAAGTTGTAGGGTCGTGTGTACTGTACCGCGGTGAACTCAGTTTTATTGTATGGTTGAGAGACATGGAGTCTGCGTGCGGAAGATGTTTATCACCTTGAGGTTTCCGACCATCGGTGTTTGCGTGGTGTCGCTGAGATCGGATGGAATAGCCCAGTAAGCAGTGCTGAGGTCAGGAATCGGGTGTTGAGTACCAGTTTAGAGAATGTTCTATCACAGCGTATCTAGCTTAGTAGACTTCATTTGTTAGGACACGTGTTACGTATGACAAACATACGTCTACCATGCCGTGTTCTGTTTTCCTTTCCCTCTCGGGACTGGAAAAAACAAGCTATATGGAGGTCCACAGAAGACGTGGCAACGAGGAATGAGAAAATGTATAGGGAACTTGGGAAAAGTAGGTGCCTCACGTCTTCGTGGCTGGGGTCCATAAGATCCCTCGATCAGTTAGATGGACATACTGAAGGACATGGTAGTGAACCGTGAACAGTGGCAATCGTGTTGTCACTTTGTGTCGAATCAGAATGATTGATCAGTGCGCTTTTGTACAGTTAGACTGTGTATTCCGTGTGTCGGCTACTGGGACGTTCTCTCCTTTTCCCTCTCGCGTAGGTTCACTCCCTGTCCACCTTGTATATTTCAATAGCTATGTGCAACATAATGGGAAAGGCAGTTGTCAGCGAGGTTCTCCCTGCTGTTGAACGCTGTACGATAATGATGGTGATGACGTCATGGCATGGATAACTAAGCGTGTAGAAGACAGTAAAGTTCCGTGGGTGTTTTGTACAGCAGACGTCCCCAGCGTCACGGCTTTTTTCGAGGGCGCACCCCTATCCTTTGCACAACCAAATGTGAGCTGCATGCAGCAGCGTGTTGGTGCATGATTGCGGGTGCCTCCCTAGAAGCTCGTTTGCCATTCGATTGAGTGGAATCTGACCCAGGGGTCCATGCAGCCCTGTTAGTTCGACAGATTTCCTTCACAGTCGTTAAATTATACGGTAAATTTCATCTGACCTCTCAGGAACAAATGTCTTCGTATGCCAAAAATCGTTTAGCTAAAATTTTTGGATCTCGTTTATCATCATCCTGGTTTGGCCAGCCTGTCGAGCGGTTTGCTGGGCCGTGGCCGCCGATGCATGCTTCAGCTTCGTGGAGCCACAGGTGAGAGCTGGGTACCCGACCAGAAAGATGAGAGATACCCTAGGGGCACGACGGTCTGCCAGCTGGGAGGTGCTACTGCTATCAGATGCCTCATACACGGTCGATCTATAGCACCCACCAACGAAAGAAAAACTGGATCACGATCTGCACCAAAAATCCCTTCCAAACGCCGTGCATGGTCAACTATGAACCGTGATATTTCTTGAGCCGGCTTATCTTCTAGCAGTAGATAGTCACGTTAAATTAAAACCAACTACTGCCTTGAACTAGAACAAAATTTGAGGTGAATTACTTAGCTTCATTTTTTGATGCCTACTAGGTTCTGCCGAGGCTTCCATACAGCTGTAATACTAATTTAAAATCCAGGTCACCAAGCGGAAACTTCCGATCCGCACATTGTCACCCTGTACATGGTCAGTGGTCGTTCGAACGGAATTGAAGATTTGGATTTTTCTAGCATTTTATCGCTTTTCTGCTTTAGTTTATTCATTACCTTGTCCATTGGTTTCCGTCGCTGCAGGTAGGAAAGCTAGGGAAGAGTCCCTGGCGCTTGATATGGAGTGCCTTTGCTTATTCATGAAAGTTGCTGGCAAGTATATGGATACACCAAAAGCCCACAACTTGATGGATCAGTACTTCAAACGGTTGCGGCGCATACTGTCGCGCGCAGCCGCTGCTGCTGCCAACTCCGATGGAGCTAACACTAGTGAATCCTTAACGGGACTAAGCGGCCGATCGAAGCCAATCGACGATGGGGGAAGAGGTACCGTGAAAAGCACAGCGGACGTAATGGTGTTGCCGGCTCGTGTTCGGTTCATGATCGATGACCTTTTGGATCTACGTGAGAACAACTGGGTTCCACGGCGTGCCGGCCAACGTGCAGAAATCAACAAGCCACGGTTCCTCCGAGATATTCGGATGGAAATATTTAAGGTAATTAATGCTTAACTTTTTAACGAAGCAACAACACGTCGAGCTTACCCTTCATTCAATGCAACGTTTTCTCACGACAAAGCTTTTTGAGACCCTATGCAAAGTCGGTACCGTCTTTTCCTACTGCACTTCATTGCTTTTCCGGCGTAAAATATGCTGATATATATATATCATCGATAGGATTTAATTTGAATCGTCTGGAGTGTGAATGGGTGCTCTTCATTGAATAGTCCACAAATGAATCACAACTGAGATTTCTGTTGAAGCACACGACCGGTTTCACGGTTGTTGCCGCTCATCAGGTGTGCGTACCCAGTACTCCTTTGCCCACTTATCTTCATACTTGTACACTCCGTTGTTATATCGCCGCTAGGATCTAATTTGAATTAACAGGTGTATCTTTTTGCTCCTACGGTGTAATCCTAAACTTGACTGGTTCGAGTTCCGGACTATCAAGCGGTGTTAAAATGATGAGAGACGAAAAAATCCCTGTATATCAGCTTATTCGTTATATGTTTTTACTTAATCTTGATTAACGCAATATTGCACGCACAATTTGACGTCCGAAATTGATCGTATGGTTCTTGATAGCTCAGTCTTTTTGACAGTTTGAGACACTCCATATTTGCTTAAATTCCGCTTGTTTTTCTCATGTCCAACTGCTTGATCCTTATCTCATGTCTTCAATGTGTAATGAAGTAAATAAAATTACTGAGGTTCTATTGCATGAATTAAGGCTGGTCGATACGTGTTTGTCAGGTGCTCTTGTACGAAATCAGCTGCTGATCGATACTCTCATAAATTCAACTAGCTGTACTGCTATGCTGACATGACTAACATACTCTCTGCCGGGAATATTCAAGATCATCCGGATAAATCGGTGGTTTGCTCATGGGCAGATATTCCTTGGTTTGGAAATGTCGTACGGCTTCGTGCTGGATTGCCGAATGATTGTGATATTGTGATGTTTCTGGGCTCTCCAGGAACCACCCGAAGGTACCTGGCCAATCTAGCGTGCAAGCTTGTTAAACTGAAGCATGAGCGTGCCTCAGTTCTGTTGCTTGATGGATGTCGTCCATTAATTCGACACCTAAGACCCCTCTGGATCGGAGCCATCAAATCACACACACCGGTGTGTACTACCCTGCAGCAGATCGCCGTCGTTGACCCTCATTCATACGTTTCAAACAAACTCGTTTGTCAGTCTCTCATCTCAGCCTTGCACAGCCTCCATAATCGGGAAAGCTCAATGCCTTGTGTAGAACATCCTCTCCGAAAAGAAAGTTTAATTCAGCAACTATCAGCCTTGAAACAAGCGACCCAGCATCTGGTATCGCTTATGGTAGGTGTCTCTGCCTTGCAGATCGATCCGGAATCCAAATTCAGATCATCGATTTGAGCTGAATGTATTTTTAGTGCAACGTCATGCAGGTGCACACCGCTGATAGTTTTCCGTCGCTGGCCGCTCTACTTACCGTGAATAACCTACGTGGTCCGTCTATATTTTGTGTTACAAAAGATCCTGGATTCTCACAGCATACAGAAACCGCTGTCGTTCCCAAGCTAACTGAGTTACTCCGATCTTCCGCGCGTGTCAGTATACCGCAGCTGATTTTTGTTGATCGAGATGGTTTCCGTTTCGCTGAAACTTTTGTACCACAAGTGGTTCCCAAGACTAATATTGGTAATGAATCCTCAATAAAGTCAGACCTGATCCTTGAGTTGAATGAGTGGATTTCATACACCGCGCAGTTACTTGTCCTATTAAACGGTTCTGATACTGATTCATATGAACTTCTTACGCTCAAGCATTTACAGTCATTGAAAGAATTGGTTGTAGGGTTGCCCGGCAGTAACTCTCCCGACTTGACCAAAGCTCGGCGTACCCTGGAGGCTCTTATATCCCATTTGGAGTCAACGCTTTCTGACCACTGTTAAATTCATTCAATCTTTCCTTTCATTTTCCATTAATTTTTGTAATATTTGTTTTGTAATTCATTTCCAAACGCTTGTAGATGTACGTTTTTGAAAATGCAGTCATGTCTAATATCCGTTTGTCATTGCCATGAAAGGCCGACGGACATGGAAGCTAATTCTTCACAATTACCGTACACAAAGTTGATATTTTTGTATACGAAGTTAGTATACCGTGCACATTATGAACGGGTGGGTGTCGTGGCAAATACACCCAATATACGTTTCAAACTAACGTGTCGTTTGGTCCAGTTAAAACTCCATTATATACTAGGAATAATTTTTCCGCGTAGTTAAGTTGGGGCTCGGTGAACGTATTTTATTTCATGAGTATTTTCGGAACGGTTTCCTTAACGTTTCCATTCACACTGATTTGATATCTTTTTCACAACACAGGACTCCGGTACTTTGGTAGCACCTACTCCTGCTGAACGTTCTGCCAGCTCTCGTGATGTCCCTGGCAGTGGTTACGCAAACCACTTGGCTGCCACGGCCAGCGCTGCCATAGCCAGCACTGTGCCATTTCTTTCAGGCCTTTCAGCCAGCAATCCCAAGTCTAGTCGTCTTAATTCTTTTAATGGTGGTTCAACAGATCAGGGTGTTGCAGATGCCAAGAGTTGGATGGAACTTGCGCGAATGGGTGAAGAGCTTTGCCGTTCTGGAACCGGTAACCTCACGTTAATAAGCTCCAATATGCGCTCTAAAGATTCGTTTACGAACGGTCCATTAGGTCGCGCTAAAGCAGGTGATCTGAACAACAGACGATTTCTGGGGAACAAAAACGGGTCCAATAGTCACAACGGAAACAACAACAATAATTACAGTCAGGCTGACGGTATAAAAATTCTTACTAGTGACACTTCATGGAATTCAACCCATGATCGCCTCGATGATTCTGATTCCGCCTGGGCACGTGGTTTGTCAGGTCCAATTACGAGGCGCCATTCTTCAGCTGTCAAAACCACTTCTTCCGGTGGCGGTAGTGCCAACAATATTGCAAACAATTTGCCACCACGTATGCTGCGTAAAATGGCTTCTCAAGCGGCTGGAACGGCAACCAGTAACGGATTTTGTGATAACACTTCACAACTAGTTAATTCATCTAACGATCGTCCACCTGTTGAAGATCGTAGACCGGGATCCGCTTGGAGTGACAGTATTCGATCGGACGGCCCTTACCGGCTGACGCATGATGGTGTCACGCAATATGTAACACCAAATGTTTTCCAGGTGAGTAAGGCTTCCTCCTTACTATTTAAGACTCAAGAAACCAGACATTGTTTTCATGTTGGAATATTTTTTGTTTGTTTGTTCTTCTATCGGTTGGATCCCTGGCAGCAGCATTGCGTGTAGTCACGGGCAAATATCCCACTGGTGTGCGTCACTTGGGGGATTAAGCACGAATACATGTCCGATATTTAGATGAAATCGGTCACGGACTTTGACATTTTTGTTGTGAATTGAATGGGTGGCGTCTCAATGTTCCAAACGAAAAGAATTAAAAACCTTAGAATTAGACTTTATTCAGCAAACAACTGAGGTTATGCAATCTGGAAAGCAAAAAGAGAAAAAGCGTCAGGATAGTAAACCAATTAGATAATTTTACAACATTCCTCTCAGCTGTTCAACTGTAAAACGTAACAGTTTGAAAATAATGATGCGTCCCGATTGTGTAAGCTGTATGGACGTTTTCTTCGCTGTTGTTCAAGAAGAAATAATAATCTGGGGTGTATGTGTTCTCGGTAGGAACAGGTTCATTGTCTTCCTGAGGTGGTTATGCGGATTACTCAGTCAATGTCATCGGTGCAAATGAATTCGTGGGTACCTGTAACTAAACTTTTCGGATTGACCAGACTGACCTTAATCAGGGGATGCTAAATTGTGCTGTGAAACTGTTCCTTCTCTTCCGTCCTGGAAACGAACATATACATATTGTGAATTGCAATCATTCAGTTCCACTTCATCCACCAGAGGGTCTCGCATTCGGACGCAAGGGTACGGGTCCCGGCCGAGTGAGCTAAGCTGGTAATGATATCTCCAACGACTTCCTCCGATTATAAGAAAAAAGCCACTCGTGAGGCGTGGCGTTAGTTGCAGTACACGGCACCGACCGGATGGAATGTAGAGCGTCGACAATCACAAACTCCCACGGGAGTACAGAAAGACCTTTTGATTTTGAAGAAAGAGTTATGGCTTCCCAGATTGTTCCGTTCGTTTTTCCAACTTGTCCATTTTCTTACGGATTATATGGCATAGTTCTACTAGTTACAATTCATTTCTCGGTTAGGAATGGTCAAAGTACTTCAGTCTTGAACGATGCGCTGCGATCAGAATGAATGTTGAGTGGCACGCCGAGCAATGCAAATAGATGGCAAGCAATCAATCAGTAAATGCAGGCACGTCCGTGCAAGCAAAGGCAAATAGAAATTAAGAGTACTCATCAACAATGGTTAACAGATACTTCCCTTGTGATAAAGAAAATGAAGGTCCTCTGAAGTCGACGTTGTCTTTCGAACGGACGAGTTGCCTTGATAAGAATACCTGATGGTCTGGAAAATCTTGGCTTCAATTTGGCGCGGACATTACAACGAGTTATCATAGATTTTACCCCCTCTGCAAAGAATGATAGATTTCTTGAACGAATGAAATGTAGCATTCTGGTAACATCAGGGTGGCACAAAGAATCGTGAAGCTTCTAAACATATGATGTAGAACAAACGCGTGATAGAGCTCCGGCGTCTGTATTGTTCGACACGCCATCGCCGGATTTTATCGTTTTTATTTTACTTGCACGAGTATGACTGAACATGAGGGGCACTGGCCTCTGGTCTGTGATAATAATAAATCTGGACCCAGTGAGTTAGTGACGCCATTTTCTTACTGAGTCAACAATAACACGGGCTTCTTAATCCCTGAGCGATGTCGCCCACTAGGTAATAAATTTCGAAAAAAAGCCACTGGTCGTCCATTCTGTGTCAGAGTAGTTCTGATAGCAATGTCAGGAGCATCCGTTTCCACAACAGGAGTAATGGTTTCATCAACAGTTACGATAACAAACCTTTCGTTTTCCTTCTTCATTTCTTCTAACGAGTTACAGACGGTTGGAGGGGGGAGGAAAACAGCGATTATCGGTAAGCAAGAGGATTTTGTCTGAAAAAAGTGAAATTCCCGAAAGGTAGTGAGCAAGCAGTCCCACAATGCGCTGTTGAGACTTTAGTTTGGTAGGTACTGGTGGGTTACGTAGTGGTTGAAGTCGATCAGTATCAGGTCGAGCAGTTTTGTCTGGAACTTCAAACCCTAATAACCGTATTACTCTGGGACGAGTAGTGCCTTTACTCTCAGTGAAAGTTAGTTTATGATTGCTAGCAGCCTCACAATCTTTTTAAGTTAATCATGTTCATCCTCAGTGACTCCGCTTACAGTTATGTTGTCAGAGTACGCGTATGCTCCTTTTAGGTCCTCGTCATGAATTATCCAGCTGGAAACAGGCTACGCCGTTTGTCACACCAAAGGGCATACGGCAGAATTGATAAAGGTTACCAGAAGCTCCACATTTTTTATTACATGCTTGCGCATGAGTGCAGTGGAAAGGGTGCATACCCCATAGTCACAAAGGCCTACTACACTGCTAGGGATAAACGGAAACCAGACCCTAAGACTAAGAGCGGAGAACAGCACAAAGTCCAATGGTTAGAGACGCTGAGAGATATGGCTCAGAATAGAAGTCACTGACGCGAATGCTATGCGGTCTGTTTGTCGAACTCTCATGCTCCGTAATCACAAATATATTTTGACAAACAAAATGACAAAAAACTTTAAAAAGTGTACGGTGACAATGCAAAAAATCAGCATTTTTCTCTCTCTAGCTAACTGTCTAGTTCAGGTTATTGTACACCCCTTCCCCAACTTTATATATATATATATATATATATATATATATATATATATATATATATATATATATACCGGTTTGAAAAGACGCAAGGTGCCATTGCAACAAAAACAGTTACAATATTGGGGAAGGGGTGTACAAAACAGTATAGTGGGCAGTTAGCTAAAGAGAAGAAATGCTGATTTTTTTTGCATTGTCACCGTACACTTTTTAAAGTTTTTTGTCATTTTGTTTGTCAGAATGATATTTTTGTGATTACGGGGCACGAGAGTTCGACAAACAGACCGCATGGAATTCGCGCCACTGACTTCTATCCTGGGCCATGTCCCTCAACGTTTCTAGCCAACGACAATGTTCATCCCTTGGGCTCCAACCAGGGAGGCAGGAAGCTCCAACCAAAGCCGATGCTGATGCTTGATTTTCCATGCCTCTACGCAAAGTCATGGTCTGGTCGCCGCATCGCTTCTTCCAGCCCTGTCCAGCACGTGCGAATAGAGCACGGAAAAGTAGACGATGGTCAGGCATTCGTAAAACATGACCGAGTCACCGGGGTTGGTGTAGAGCGATCACTTCGTTAAGAGAGCGGCTATCCGTGCCTAACACGACGGTGCACCTCATTACTCGATGTTACCATCAGATGCGAGCAATGCTTCGGAGACATCGGTTGTCGAACACGGAAAGACACCGCGCATCCACAACGCGAAGTGGCCAGGTCTCGCAGCCGTAGAGTAAAACACGACGAACCGAGGCGACGTACACCCATCCTTTAAGGAGAGCCGGATGTGACGGCGGTGCCACAGGTGTCGCAGGCTTGCGAAAGCTGCTGTAGCTCTCGCTGTGCGTGAACCGATGGTCTCCCCAACACCCCTCCAGCTGTTATCAAGCTCCCAAGGTACTTGAATTTGGCGACTTACTCTAGCTGATCGTCGCAGAGGGCGAGTACAGGCACAGACTCCTACCAATCTTGCGAAAGCACTTTGCATTCGAAAGGCTCAAAGTGCATTCCATATCTGCATACCTCAATTGCCAAGCGGTCCAAGACATGTTGCACTGCCTGTGCATTATCAGTCAATAAGGCGATATCATCGGCATATTTCAAGTCGAAAATTCTGTTCCCTGGGAAAAGTTCAACTTCACCGTTCGGAACACCAGAAATAGCATTCCGTAGAACATCCTCCAAGGCAAAGTTGAAGCGAAATGGGGATAAAGGGCAACCTTGTCGAACTCCACTGGAAACGATAAAAGGGGACAAAAGCCGGCCGTAGGCCCTTATCCGGCCTGAAATGTGACGATACAACTCTCTGAGGACTGGTCCATACTTCTCAGGTACTGCATTTCTCAGTAAACAGTCCCATGGTTCAGTCCTATCGATAGAGTCGAAGGCCGCATAAATGTCCAGGAACACGATGATTACTGGTCTTTGAAAAGTGTGACGGTGCTCTAGCAGTTGTTGGAGAGTGAAGATTCGATCGATACATCCACGACCGGCATGAAACCCAGCTTGCTCCTCGCGAGTCCGCTCTTCACGCAGTTGGTACGACCCGCGAAGTATGACGGACGCACTCATCTTCGACATTATTGGGATGAAGATTACAACCCTATGGTTAGCACGGTCAGTGCCCGAGCCCTTCTTGAAGATCTTTAAATAGCGCTGAAGGAATGCCATCGGAACGCGGCGATTTGTGACGTCCTAAGGCCTGGATCTCCGCCTCGATAGGTAGGTCTGTCGAAACGAACCATTGGACGTGTGCCGGAAGAGAGCTATAGGAGAGACCGACACTGAGGGCCGGCTGATCTGTGTCTGAAAGTGCTCTGCCCATCGTTCGAGACGCCGTTTTCGATTGTTAATTGGCAAACCGTCAGTCTCAGGTTGTTTCACTCACACCTAATGACTTCCTACCGGTGGCTCCAACAAGATAGAGCAGCTTGCAGGAATTTCCCATTATGGCAGCACGTTCCTTCTCTGATGCGCGTTGCGCACACCAAATTTTGAGGTTCCTTCGAAGACTCGCGTTAAGTGCACGTCTCGTTTCGAGACGTGCTGCATTGTTCTCGCTTCCGGCCGGAATCGACTGGCGTGCGTCCAGAAGAGATCCAGCAGAAACCCGAGGTCTAGTGGCACGACTAGTCAGGCCGCAACTTACTAGGTCAGCTGAATGGAAAGCATCCTTGATAAGCGATCAGTGTTGGTTTATGACATCAGATGAAGCTACAGCTAGCGCGTTTTGGAAGACGAATAAGCGAAATGGGTCGGAGAGCTTATCGCAATCTAACCGTCGTTGCAGCACACGTTTGGGGCTCCCACCGAAACACATAGACAGCCTATTCCAAACTAATGGGTGGTCGGAATCAAGGAGGTGGGGTGTGTGCTCCAGTACGAGTATGGTGGGAACACCGTATCAGCAGTGCTGAAGTTAGGCGTTAGGTGTTGGGAAACAGAGTCAGTCTGTGGATCAAGTACTGAGTCTAAACAGGTTAAGGTAGTTGGGACATGTGTTACGCATGCCCACCGATAGACTTCCTCAGCATACATTGTTATCTAAGGCAGGTGGTGATTGGAAAGTAGGTCGAGGTGGTCAGTCCATGACATGGTGGAGAGGTATGTAAACCTTGATAAGTGGACTTGACCAAGTAGGGTGTGTTAGACTTCCAGGTTGGGGTCCACGTTGTCCATCTACCAACTGGTTAGAGATATTAAGTGGTATGGCTAGGTCTCGCGATAGTTGCATTCGAACTCTTTTTTGTCTCCTTGATTTCCTCTTGATACTTCGACTTTTTGGATCTTTTTCACTATGCTCCTATTCTTTTCGCTCTTTACTGGCCAATGCTGGAAGGTAGCAACCGAAACCAGAACACAGAAATGCTAGATTAATGGTTGGATAGATTGGAACTGACGTACCGGCGATTAGAACGTCTGAAATTCGTATTGGCGAGGAACAGTCGATGGTCTGAGCAACAACCGTTCCCCGTTTTCCAAGAGACAGGAATCTGGCTCAAAAGGACATCCTAGATACGCCTTATTTGTTGACAGCCAACCCACTAGCATTAAGATCGCCTGCCAAAATCACGATATCAGCCCGGCTTGCTTTGTGCAAGAGGTCGTGGAGCTTTTGGTAGAAGGTATCTTTGATTACATCTGGGCTGCAATCGGTGGGTGCAGAAGCCGGAACGACACAAATTGTGTCTATCGGAGCGGCGACTGCTCACTTTTCACGAGCTCCTGAGTCTCACTGCACACAAACGACTGTCGACTGGAATCCAGTCTAGCAGCGCCGCTTCCGCCCTTACACCGAGAACAGTTCCAACTCCAGCAAGACCAGAAGCCACCGCCTCACCGTCCCCAGAAAGGCGTGAGTGAGACTTCACGGAAGGATTAGATGGGGGCGTCAATCGAATCATGGAACCGGAGTATTAAATGTGAGTCTGTTAAATGCAACATCCATCGATGGCAAGAGATTCAAACCTGCGAGCTAAACGCGCTTGTTGTCCTATACGCATCAGGGTTGGCACGTTGAACGTGGCTAGTTTTAATGGGCATCAAGGACGAAGGAGAGCATCAACTAGTAGCAGCGGGTTCGGTGAGACTGGGAAGCTAGTCGGTGGCACTATTGCAGATCGGAGAACCCGTGGGATGTGAGAATGGGAAAGAAAGTGGGGAGGGAGATGAAAGGGGAGATCAGGTTGTGTACAGTGTAGAAGAGTGCTCGTTCGTGCGCATGGAAGAGCGGTGAATCACAGTGATAGAGGCTGTCATGGTTGTTTGCGTTGTGGGCTTTTGTACTACTCGATCGCCCAGTACAGATTAAGCATTTTTTGTTCCAGGATGCACCTCTAACCTTTTCGCAGCCATTCTGCAAGGCAACAGGGTTGGGTCAGATAAGCCGGTGGTCGATTAGATAGTTCATTCGTCTCTTCTGGGAGCTGGTGACTGGTTGCTCAGTTCGTTCGCCCTTCGGATGAAGCCAAACATCCTGGGTGCTCAGTAAACCCCTCCGCCACAGATGCCGGTGAGCATAGTGTTGTACGCCTAATGCGCCACCCATGGTTTGTTTGGAATCAGGGTTTAGCCATCTCCCCTAGACTGACTGTTAGTCAGCTAACACGCTGGGCATTCGTTTTCGCCCTAATACTTTAGCGGGAACACCTTCGCCACGAAAAGACAGTGAGTGAGATTTCCTCAGCAGGGGCTGTGGCAGACACACAGTCATTTGGGAGCATTTCGAGAGGCGTTCAGGACGAGTAGCCGACTCGGAGCCTGAGGCACTCACCCCCGACCATAGTGAGGTATTTAGAAGTCAGTTGTGGCTGGACACCCTAGCAGTACCCATCCAACATCTCCCATGAACTGCACGAATAGAAAGAATTCCATACTGCATCGGTCGTCGCGCAGGATAATCGGGACCGCGCTGCCCATTGCATCGAGCGGGGTGGGTAGTGATAAGTGGGCTACTGCTCAGAGTTCCCTCTCTTTTATTCAACGTTTATCTCCTGTCCCTAACCACCCCTCCTTGCCCCACCCATCCACCCATAATGCTCCCACTGATAACACGGCCGACACTCGCAACGATTCACTGTCAAATAGTGTCGGGAATAATCCTCTATCTTGTAACTCACATTTTCTCAAGCCTCGGAACCTCGGCTCCTTCAACGTGCATACACTCATGCAACCCGGTCGGCAGGCGTGCCTAGCGCTCACAATAGATTCTCTGAAGATTGATGTCTGCTGCTTAAGTGGAACGCATATCCAGGATTCGAGCAGTGTAATTCAACTAACTGCTCCTGGTATCTCATCGAGGTATTTTCTGCGCACTTCAGGAGACAAAGTTGCTCGAGCTGCGGGTCAACGTAGTGTAGGAATAGTTTTGACTGACAAGGCTGAGGCTACCCTTTTAGACTAGATCCCAGTTAACAGTCGTTTATGTGCTGTAAGACTCCAGGGGTCAGTTGGCGTTCGAAAGGTTAGTTGTGTTGAGCGCAATTTGTTTGTGATCTCGGCGTACGCCCCAACGGACTGCAGCTCAGACTTGCAGAAAGATGAGTTCTATGATGAACTCGCCACTGTCGTTTGCAGCAGTAGAGGTTCTGACATTGTAGTGCTAGCTGGTGACTTCAATGCACAAGTTGGCAAACTTAGTGTGCTAGAAGCCTGTTTAGGTGGCCGTTGTGCTTTACCCGCTGAGCGTACAGATAACGGGGATAGACTTCTCTAGTTTTGTGGAAACAATCGATTGTTCTTGTCTAGCACCAATTTCCGACACAGTTCGCGTCGTACAGCGACATGGCACTCTAACTCTACAGGTACTTTGAGTCAAATTGATCATATCGCAGTAAGCTACCGGTGGCGCAGTTCTGTTGGGAATTGTGGACCTTACTGGTCCACGTACGTAGAGTCGGACCATGCATTAGTTTTAATCCGATTATCGCTCCAGCTCTATGGTCATCGTCGCAAACCACAAACCCGAGTAGCTGTGCAACCTTTGTGTGATCCAGAAGTACGCACCCGTTACGAGCAGAAGTTAGAACATGAGCTAGGATCTACGACGAACAGTGATGTAGATGGGCATTGGGCTCATATCAAACAGGCGATGCACGTGGCAGCAGGTTTCGCCTGTGGTGCTAGATCCGTTGTCCATCAAAGACACTGGATCTCGCAAAAGTCGCTGAGTATAATGGAGCAAAAGCGTCAGCTCTCAAACCGTAAGGAGATGAATAAGATGCGGAGAAAGCTGCAACGGCAAGTTACTAAAAACATTAAGAATGATCGCGAAAATTGGTGGATCAAAGTAGCCGAAGAAATGGAGATAGCAGCTGCTTCAGGTAACAGTCAGCGACTGTTCAGACTTATTCGTGACACCAGTGGACGGCGCATCCAGGTCAGTGAAACGATTTGCAATAGGAATGGAGAACCCATCCATAGCAAAGAGCAAAGGCTTGACCGTTGGGCTGAATACTTCAAGGAACAGTTCAGCTGGCCGCACGCTGGTGTAGTTACTCCTGTGTCAACATCCGCGACTTTTTGGGTGGTATCACTTGAACCCCCATCAGAAGTAGAAGTAGAGTCATGCATTCGATCGCTAAAGCGAGGGAAAGCGGCAGGTCCCGACGAACGTCCCCCAGATCTTTTCAAACTGGGTGGAAATGTTTTGATAAAATCACTTATCGCTTTGCTCCGTGACATTTGGAATGAGGAGCGTATTCCGTTAATATGGAGTGAGTCGTTGATTGTTTCCATCTTCAAGAAGGGAATACACAATAACTGCAGTAATCATCGTGGGATTAGCTTAATTCTGATAGTCACCGAAGTATTAGCCTCAATTCTACTGCACCGTCTTACAGCGGCTCGCGAGATGAATGCCCGCGAACAGCAGGCTGGCTTCCGCCAAGGTCGAGGATGCATCGACCAGATTTTTACTCTTCGCCGACTACTTGAAACGCGTCACACGCACCGCCGACCGACAATAATGGTTTTCTTAGACTTGAAAGGCGCTTTCGATTCAGTTGATCGAGCAGCGCTCTTCAGTACTCTTCATGGAAAAGGTATGCCCCAGAAGTTCGTGAACCTACTGAGATCATTTTATTCTCATACTTCTGGCCGCGTTAGGGTTTACGGTGAGCTATCCGGTCGATTCGAAACGACCATTGGTGTTCGGCAGGGATGCCCTTTGTCTCCATTCCTGTTCAACTTCGTCATGGACGAAATAATGGAGAGTGCGTTGCAAAATCTTCATGATGTAGGCGTCGAACTAGGAAATAATGGAAAGCAGTGTGACCTAGATTACGCAGACGACGTTGTCTGTTTGTTCGAATGCACGGAGCATGCTCAGCGTGCACTAGATAATCTCGCAAGAGCTGTAGCTCCATTGGGCATGAGCTTTGCACCTTCAAAGTGCAAGGTAATGGTACAAGACTGGACGTCAACAATTCCGAGCTTGGTGCTCGATAGGAAGGTGCTGTCAGTTGTCGACCACTTCACCTACCTCGGTAGCAGCGTGACGACGGATGGGAGCACAGTAGTAGAGGTGAGCACGCGTATATCCAAGGCTCGAGCGGCGTACGCTGGACTGATAATTCACTGGAGTTGAAAGGTCTTGTGTATTGTGCCACAGTGAGTTCAGTTTTGTTGTATGGTTGCGAAACTTGGAGTCTGCGTGCTGAAGATATTCGTCGTCTTGAGGTTTTCGACCACCGATGTTTACGTAGTATCGCTAAGATCAGGTGGATTAGCCGAGTAGGTAATGCTGAGGTCAGAAATCGAGTGTTGGACACTAATTCGGAGAACGTTTTGTCACAGCGTATCCGGCTTAGCAGACTTCGTTGGTTGGGTCACGTGTTACGTATGGCAAACACACGTCTACCATACCGCATCCTATTCTCCGTTCCTCCTAGGGAGTGGAAGAGACCACGTGGAGGTCAAAAGATGACGTGGCAGCGAGGAATGAGAAAATGTACAGCAGACTTTGGAAAAGTAGGTGCTTCACGTCTTCGTGGTTGGGATCCAAAAGATCCGTCTACCAGTTGGCTGGAGACACTGAAGGATATGGCAGGGAACCGCGAAAAGTGGCGATCGTGTTGTCACTTTCTATCGAATCAGAATGACTGATCGATGTGCGTTTGTACAGTTAGACTGTGTATTCCGTGTGTTTGCTACTAGGGCATTCTTTCCTCTTCCCACCCATGTAGGTCCATTCCCTGTCCATCTTGTGTATTCATACTTTCTAATTCAACGTGCAACATGGTGAGCAAGGCAGTGATCAGTGGGGCTTGCCCTACTGTTTAACGGTTTACGATGATGATGATGATGTTACGAGATTGCATCACCTCTCAGTTGAGTTGCTTGACAATGGGCGGAGCGGTATAACTTTCAGAACTTCCCGTATCGATCGGGGCCTTCAGCGAAACGCTGCTGAGGAGAGACTGTTGGGGGATGCAGCAAGAATCAATGACAACAGGCCGTTCCGGACCAAAGGCGCAGTGTTCTTATAGGAACGACATGTCTTCTGGTAGTGATCTTACCACAGCCGGTGCAAATCGACTCCCGATCGTATGTGTTTGCCGAACCCATAGAGGAAGCACTTGCTAGTGCCAACATTAGTCGATACAGAAGTAACAATTTTTTCAGTTGGAGTAGTTGATCTGTGGGCTGTTCGTTCCGACTCCGATGAATTAGTTGTAGATGCCGTATAAACACCTTATTTGTGCGATTATGACGGACATTGAGTCATCTCAAGAGATCGCGTTTGTTCGAACGCCGTTTGTAGATCGAGTGAAATGTTTTCTAAGAGCCGTTTTCATATTACTTGAAACTGGAGTCCAGTGATGAAAGCGTATCTGATGGCATGTTCTTGATTTCCCTCTGCCGTTAATGGTTTGAAGTTGCAGCCTTAGGCCAGCGACTTCAGCTTTCGCAAGAATTGATCTGAATTTTCGCGTGTTGTTGTCAACATGTAACCAGTATACGGAGAGCAATATAATTGACGAGCGTTCTGAGTTTATTAGGATAGAATGATTCGATGCCGTCCAGAAAACAAGTAAACGTATCCGCTCAATGAACCTATTGTTTAGAAGCAGTTGAGGAATTCGGATCACCATCCAAAAGTTTGGGACGCAGAATTCGACCCATTTTTGTTGGGTAAATTGTTGTGAACTAAAACGAAGCGTCGCAACGTCCCAAATGAGAAGGATCAAAGACCTAAGAATTAGGCTTTATTCAGCAAATAACAAGTTATGCAATCTGGAAAGCAAAAAGAGGAAAAGCGTTAGAATGATAAACCAATCAGATAATTATGCAACACGACATACAATGGACCTTATTTTTGTTACTATTTATTCTCCGACAGTGCCCGTTTTCTGTAAGTGGAAAAACTGAAGTTAGTGAATTAGTGCGATCCCCCCCGGTGTTATAGACAGTAATGCATTGTCATAATTCCTGCTTTACTGAACTCGAAGGTGAAACATTTGTAAGGAGCCTGCTTTCCATCGCTTGACTCAGTCCCATCTTGCTTTCTAGAGAAAACTGAAGTACATGGATAACAACCGCTTTTCGTTCCAAACTTTGGCGGTGTATAAAATACATTTTGTTGATAATTAGAGCCAGTAAGTAGTGCAGCTAGATGATGCAACCACTGGTGTTATTAAGTCGGCACTTCATTTTCGTGATTCTTTCGCCTCACATTTGATTCTCTTACTATTTCTGTATTCGTAATGTGACTTCCTGCTTTGCTTTTTGGGGTGACTGTTGAAACCACTGCACCTATTGCGTGTTTCATGGTTATTCAAACTGAAAATGCGACTATGGCTCAATGACCTTGTTAAATAAGTTTTTTTGCCCGTATTCATCGGATTCTTCAGGCCGAGGTTGTGAAAGACGTTCGTCTGAACTATGATCACTGTCGCTTTCATCCACTGTAAATAGTGTAAGAAGCGTCATGATTCGGTCAAAATTACTGACTAACTAAAATATATATGGAACAGAAACCGTTGGTGAAACAATAAGAACAGGTTTTGTGCCAGTAAAACTTTGCAAGTGGGTCGACTGTCAAAATCCGACGATTCAGTCATTTTAAACATGTACGTTTTTTTCTGGATGCACGTTGCTTTCATGTAAGTTTTATCCCCGGGATTAGTCTACCCAACATTCACTTCTACTGCCACTGCTCTTTTATTCTCATGGTGTACTCAAAAAACTGTCGATATACATTACATTCTAGCCAGCTTATTTGCAGTCAGAGTCGTCAGCGCAGTGCAATCCACCGACATCGATGGCAATCCCACGAACGTCCACGTCATGTTGGGAACCGTCAAATCGTCTGGCGCCAGCTATGGCTCCCACAACACTGCGTAATCCGACAGCCCATTTGCGACCTGATATGCAGCTCAACTACGGTCTGAACTCGCGCCGCACTGTGATCGGTTCGCAAGCTGTGGTTGATGGCCCTGTTCATTCGCGTCAACCTGTTAGTCCTGGTCAACGTATCAATCAAGGAAACACGAATCCGATGACGGCTTCCAATGACATATTAGACACACATTCGGACTCCCGGGCGCTGCACACTTCCCGTCCGGGAAATGCTTCTGACGAGCAAAAGAAGTTGACAAAGAAATTAGTAGGTTGTTTTCAAGACACGTATTCTAGTAACCCAATTTTAAGTATTAGTTTACCCAAAGGTTGAATATCGAATGAGTGTTTTCACGTGTACGGAAGGCGCGTTTGACTTTTGCCAACCTTAGTCGCCTTTGCGTTGACGTGACATCCTTTTGTCTGTCGAGAGTTGAGTGTGGACTGCAGCAGCTAGATCAGTTCTTTACTTTCAGAGGCATGGCTACTGAGAATAAAGGACACGATTATTGGTATTTGAGCACCGATATCTTCGTAGCATTACTCAAATCTGATGGGAACACCTTATGAGCAATGTCGAGGTTAGGGTTGGAGTGATAGACATGAAAGAAATCATTACATAAAACACTAGAGCTCGTCAGGCTGAGGTCTTTGGGACAATTGCGCATGTCCCTGGATAGGATTCCTCGGTGCGCAGTGTTCGCTGTAGCAGATGGTGGCTAGAAAACAAGCAACGGTATTTCGTCCATGACATGAAAGAAAAGTATGGAAAGCCTGGCTGGTGGGCTCGGTCATTAAGGGCGTGTTCGACTTCGTTGCTGGGGCCCGAGAAACTCCTACTCAGCAGTTGAATACATTGGAGGATATGGCTAAGTATCGCGGTCAGTGACGCTTTTTTATTCAAATAACTCATTCAATTTACAGTTTGTTTTTCTACTTTTCTTCTATTCCTAATTTTTTGTCTGTTTTCCGATCGAGAAACCATTGAGAGTTTAGTAACAAAGGCCGCCGCACTCTGTTTAATGGTTGTTCGAATCAAACTGAATTGCGCGCAGTCGTTCCAATAGAAAATTAGAACACATTTTCAATCTTATTGATTTCCTAATAAGCCCAAACTGAGGGTTCAAACCCCTTCTGCCACCGGTTTACCCCGATGACGGATAACTGTTGTTGAGACTTGACACAACACTCCAGACATCTTGTTCTGGTTTACTAGCTTGTTCCTGTAGAATCCAAAGCGAGTGACAAAGCTTAAGCGTGGACTGATTATTTCACCCACTTATGTACAAATTTTACTCGCGGTTGATTGTTTGCTAAGGAAAGTCTGACTGTTTTGGGTAACTGAAATTCGCTTTTCGATGATCAGGTGCTAGAATTTTTTCTCTGGTAAAATCGTCAAGTTAATAGCTTCAACACCACTCACACGAGACTTTTCAATTACCTCGATAACCTTTATATTATATAGCTACACTTTTTTGAAGAAGCTATCAGTTTGGAGGATCTTATGGACAAGTTACAAACGACGGATCTCATTGGACGGTTGAACACAGAAATACTCGCTTTGTTTGTAATGCGGGCATGCGAAGAAGGCACGTTGGTTTTATTTTGATTGGAACTTGTATGATTTTCTCCATCGGTTTTTGAGTATTCGTGGCTCATTTTTCAATTTTTCCCGACGAGAGTGGGACCTCAAGATTTGTTCATCTTGTAAACTTATTCGCTACCGTTTTTACCTGTATAGATTGATTGCATTCCGCCTGGTCTTTGACGATTTAGATTTGTACAAGAAATTTGCTGTCCCTGACCGAGTTTGCATGCAAATGAACAATGAAAAGCTCACAAGCAAATTCCTCATAAGTATTTCAATTCACCTCGTTTAATCATTCATTGAGATGGTGAGTGTATAGTTTTTGTTTACTATAATCTTTGCGCCCAATTGCGAAAGTCTCCAAATAAAATGGGGCGCATTAGTATCATTAAGTTATGCGCGTTCAGCTGTCTTGATAGGCGAATATGGTGACGTAAAACGGTGGAACTTAGCAGTGGTAGTGAATAGTGGTGTTTTCACGGGAAGATCTCATTACTTCTTCGACCGGTTTCCATCTTACTCTTTATCGAAATAGGTGTGACGTTTCCGTTAGCGTTGTTGGAACCCTGGGAGTTGGCGAATGCTATCAAAACATGCTCTTCACTACTCGGATGTGATGAATCAGAGACCAAGTCACCAAAGTCGGGCAAAAATAATACTCGCCGTTCACTTACTTTGATCTGGATCCATCTGCTGTCCAAGTCACTACCGCAAAATTCGATTGCTTTCTCCAAGTCGAAGTTTGCGGCTATATCCGCCTCGTTAATGTGGTGCGGTGATCTGCTGCTCTCAGATATTGCCGAACCGCTACATGGGGGAAAATACCACCCACTATTCTTGTTGGTCTTACAACATCTGCGTTTGCTGGTCGACGAACTTCCGGACCATGCCCGCCAAAATGCTTTAGTTTCATCGGAGGACACACAAACATTGAGTGTACAGTGTGTTTCCTTGTCGACCTTAGAAGAACGGCGTGTGGTGTTTGTTCGCTGGTTCCGAAACGGTAGAATACGCATGAATGAAATGATGCCAGGTAGGAGTTGTTCATCATTTGAATCAGTATTGTGCTATAATAATTTTTTTTTACTCGGCGCATTTCTGATAGAGCAAGCCGTCTAGGTGTGTTTATCTTTCGTTCGGTATCTCCCGATGGTTATTCATATCTCATGTTAATAGGTTTCATAAATTTTTGGTCGTTGAGCTTGGCCTTTAGGTTGCAAAATTTTTGCCATCAGTTAGGGTGATTATGTAACCTTTCAGCATATTCATCATGGGTTTCTTCCTCCGCCTCATCGAATAATAATTAGAAAAAGTCAGTTCATTTGGGGGTATCGCACTGTAGACAGTAATCTGTCATTTGACTCGTTACCACACCTGACCTGCTGGATCCTTACACAATTCTCCATTCCAAGTCTAAGAATTCGGTTGCTGACTGTCTCTAATAGTGCAATGAGCTTTTCAGGCTATGAGTTATACCCTTTCCACTACATTCACGCGTGAGCATGTAATGAAAAATCAAGTCTCAGGGTATGTATAGTATCTGTAGTTATAAGGTTTATCTCTTCCGATGTGTTCACTCTTGGGGTTAAAATAAAAGGGACAGGTTTTTGCAGTTTATCGTGCTGCTCTGATTTATTTCTTCATTCGTGTATGATGTGAGAAAACTCGGTCATAAAAACCTAAGTTCTTTTGGAAAGAACCGATTATTGCAACCCTTGAGCGGTGTTGGTGAGCTATTCAGTATCCTTGTTGAACAGCAGCTATCAGTGTTGCTCTGCTTACCACGAATTTTTGTCGCTGCGCATGTTTGACTGTGTGTCTCATCCAAATGATAAACAGTCATTATCGAAACAGTGTATCGTGATTTGAAGTAGCTATTTGGTGAAAGTATCGGGGATGAGAGATTCTAACCATCACAGCAGTTGTCACGTTGGTATTAAACAGCGGTTCGCTGTTTCTCGGCTTGATACCGCGCGGAAACCATCGGAACTTTAAGTGGTTCACTGCTCTAGGTGTCATTCATGGTTATTCTCAATACTGCAGTGAGTCATTTTGGCCTCGAAATATGATCCTTCGACCGCAAGCATGGAACAAGAAAAATTCTCAATGACAACACTTTTGAAGTTAGTCGAATGAATCATAACCAGACGGGGATCGTTAGTAAATGGCTCGAAGATAGTCCGTTGTAGGTGTTTTGTGATTTAATGCTGGGGACCACGCACAAGGGGACCGAGTGTAACCTATGAGAACTGCGCAGCTGGGGAGAATCTGCAGAATTTAGTTCGATTGCGAACTGCCTAACGCTCCAATGAAGTGGCATTGAAAGGTATGACTACAGTGTGTTCCCTACACTAAGATTACTGACTTGTCGTTGTGTTGTCGCCCGTTATCGAATGATGTAATAATGTGCATGTTATTTTTGCTTGTTCCAAACTTTGCCCATTGAGGTTACTTTTTCCCCTCGAGGAGCTCACCCGATGGATTTCGTTGCTGAAATAACATTTTTATCGATTGTATGGTTGTTCTTTGTACAGTCTGTCCAAAAACGTTGGGATCACTTCACTTCGCCCGAATTCCAGTTCATATAGCTGATACTACTCTCAGCAACCGAAATTATACAATAGATACTATTGTTCAGCGCGCGTGCGAGAGAGAGAGAGATACAGTAGCATAAACTGGAATTCGACCGTATGCCAGGATTTCGGCCGAACTGTGATCCCGAATTTTTTGGACACTGCACTTAAACGGCAATTTTTACTCAAACAACAATCGTTTGCCGTGCAAAGGGCAAATATTAAATATTTAAGACGTTGAAAATTCTTTCCTCGAATTATTCGACTCGGATGTAAATCTTGTTTGCTTTTCTCATCGCCATACAGAAGGAAGTCAGCTGAATGAAAAACTACTGGAAATACTAGAAGAACGAAATCTCTCATTCCTCGTTCCAAGTCTGAACTTGTCACACCGGTTGACCGTGCTGCTAACCTCAGAGGACCCAAGTGTTCCTCAACAGGACCGAGACGAATTGGTGGCGCGGGCGTTTCTTCAGTGCATCCAACAGCACACCACCCAGGATGATCGTCAGTCTCCTGAATTTATCCATACTTTGCTACCTGCTGTGTATGCTTATGTGTATCAAGTCGGCCTGGCCGAATGTCCATCAACAGCATCGGCCACTGAACTGTTAAACCGTGAGCGACTCGCCTGGAAGGCGCTTCTATCCACTGGACTGTCAGATTCATTACGTGGCTCACCGGATCGTCAGCTAGACGCACTACATGCTCTCCAGTTGTTTTGGATGAGCAAGGGCATGCCAAAAGGTGGGTGACTGAGTGAACCAATGAAATTACCCGACTACGTTTTTAAGCGACGGATATAAATGGTTGTATTTTCACTGACTGGCTTTCTCTAGCAAGAGTTACACTCAAGAGATTGCCGTTATCGCTTGCTCCACGTATAACTCGTTTTTAGTTAATAAATTGGAACACTGGTAATTTCCGTGGTTTTATGCTCTTAGTGATGTTTTATTGGAACTTCATCGCTCCATCCTGTGATCTGAATGTCTGGTCCCGATGGTTCATGGTAATTTTGATATATGCTTCACATGAATGCCCCGTTTTGAATGTTTGTTTGTAAAGCGTAGCATAGCTTACTCTGATTTTTTTACATCGTACACTTCCAACGCGTCAAAGAAAGAATCAATCACTGGTCCCAGTCGGCGGCTTTTGAGTTTGTACCACATTCAAAATGAGCTCTAACAGATTCGATTCGGAAATTGAATCTGATTTTTTAACGTGAATAATGCAATATTTGAACCGCCCACACCACCAACCGTTGTAAGCTTTCGACTTGGTTTGGTTCGGTTAACCTTTTTGGTTGTGTATATTATCTCAGCGCACATTACCTGCTGTAAGCCTAGAACCGCTATATGATCGGACGTTTCTTTGTGATAACAAAGGAAAGTGAAACGTTCATGCTAAACCATATCTAAAAAATGCCCTGCCGCAGCCGCATCAGTGAGTTCTGCTGAGTGTTCCGATCTGTTTGTCTCTTGTCTTTCATATCAATGCAGGTCTTGGAACCAACACGTTTCCCTTTCCCTCTATTTTGTACGTCTAGTACTTTCGCGTACGCCCCATTTGATTGATTAGCTCGTCGGTTTGCCAGACTTGGTGTCTGTTTTCTTTTTTCATAGAGATAAGGATTCTGCAGTTTGGTCATACATTTTTCATTACTTATGTTGTAGGTTTTCTGCTGCGTTGTTTCATGAACCTCTATGATTCTGAGCTGGTTGATGAGAACTCATTTTTCGCATGGAAAGAAGAGATCAATCCTAACTATCCGGCCAAAGGACAAGCACTTTTTGAAGTACGTGTCCGTAACAGTGGTTATTGTCTTTTGTCCAGATCTCCTTTTCACATGTCGTCTTGATCTCTGTACATTTCTTTCAAGTCCCGTGCAAGACTGGACTAAATGACACACGCATATATATATATATATATATATATATATATATATATATATATATATATATATATAATCATTTACTCTGCTACTACTTCTGCTCGTTCCAGGTCAATCGGTGGCTCAACTGGCTTGCAACCGCAGAGGAAGAGGAGGAGGAGGAAAACGAGACAAAGTTAGTTGCGCATACCGACAAGGAGGGTTCGGTTCACTCCCCTGATGTTAGTCAGTCGAGGGTCTCGACAGACACTGCTCCTACGCATCCACCTGAATTGTGTTCTGATGTAAAACCAGATGAGCTAACATACCCTGAAATGAATGCCATTCCGGCTTCGTTATGTGGTGCCAAAAGTAGCGTTGGTGGTGGTGTGAGCAATGGTACAGACGACACCCTAACCATGCTTGTAATGCAACAGTAAAACGATAGGCCACTTGGCGATGTGTGGTTACCTATTCAGCACTGCTGATCTATTCTCATTCATTCTAGACATCATTGTCGAAAGGGTGCCGATAAAGTTCGACTGCCCGTATTCCACACCGTGTAAAAAAGTCGATTGCTGCATTTTGAGGAATATTTGTCCACGCCTGATCTTCGTTTCCTAGACCTCTGTCGCTTTCTCTGGGCGCACCAAAGATCAAGTGCCGTCATTTGCCACTGCGGCCATGATTATCACGAAAACAATAACACTTCAACGAAACCAACGGGCATTTTGTGAACTTTTCTTTCTCACTAATCTTTCTATCGTACGAATCTGTCTCCCTTCATCCTTTCATCCGCTTCGTTTTCCCACACATTCTTATCATATGCGTCTCTAATCTGCTGGTTAAATTTGGTTACTTTGACTGCTCTCCCGTTACTTATGTTACCTAACTTTTCTGCACACTCTCATCTCTCCATCTTCCACTTCCACGATGTACGTGTTCGCAAACGCACCTACTAGAGTACCGGCTTTAATACAACTTCCCACTATTACTTTTCCTTGTTCACTGTTCTGTCGGCTGTCATATATGCACTTTCCAGGTTGTCGCTACACCATTTGTTCTTCATTTTCAACTGTATGGTGTTTAAAACGCCTGTGGACCGCACTTCTCGTACATCTATCTGCCTCAGTTACCTCTTTTCGTCTGTTTTTTCTCTTTTGATCTTTCAACTTGGCTCATTAAACGCGTGAAACCTATGTTTTCGTTTCTCATTACCTAGCTTGTTGGCCATACGCAGATGGTCCGTATCTAAGTTTTCGACAAAAGCTTCACGTTTTCGTGCGATGTTCTTTTTGTATTCGTGTATTTGGGGATAAGGTCACTTTATTCAACTTCGGTGTTTTGTCTTTCACTGCCACCTTGGAAGTGAAATAAATCAGCGCACAAGGAAAAACAATATGGTATGGGTAAAAATCATGTTGTCAGAGAAAAAAGTCGTACGTAGCAAATGCGCGAAAAATAATTATGCCGCTTAATTTCTCTAATCAATCAGTAGATGGGTCTCGCTGACCTGGACCCCTGCATCTTACTTGGTCAACCCAAAGCTTAGAGTTCGTCCTCCTGCTATGTCATGGACTGACCACTTCGACCGATCTTCTAACTGACTTATTCCTTGGAGGATACCGTACACTGAGGGAGTCAAATGGTAAGTGCGCGTAACACACCCCAAACACCGTAACCTGTTCACTGTAAGCGCTTTCTCTGGAGACTGACCTCAGGTTGCCAACACCGTACACCTGATCTCGGCATTGCTGACAATTTCTTCCCACCGTATTCAAGCTATGCTGCGAGGATTTCGATTTTCGATCACCAATAAATAGTCCACTTTTGTCGTTTGTGAGGGGATGGACTGACACGTTGTCAATAGACGGCTTGGTTCGTTTAGTAGACCACGATGTTTTGGCTAGCAGCCAGTTCATCTTCGCCTGTCCTGAACTGAGGACAAGATTGGAGCGGACCGAAGGACCAATCAACCGCTAACTGTCGGCTGAACCGAATCATCCAATTGGGTTTATAACCAGACTAACACTCGGAGGAGCTGGCAGTGAATAATAAGTGAATCGATAAGACTGCGGGCCAGGAATCACCGATGACCACCATGCGTCGTGTACAAGCTGTCGGTTTTATACTTACAAATCGAGATGGTTCGGAGGCCGAAAAGTCTTTTCGCTAGTCAGTTAACCAGAACAACGTCTTTTTTCCTTAACGATTTTGTTCTTGAATTGTATAATATTGACCTAAGCACCCTCCTGTTAGAAGTTTGGATACAAGACTGACGTTGTTCTTCAGGAGCAAAATCTACCTCAAATACTGTTACACTCCTTCAGACTATCTTAGAAATACCCTGTTTCTTTATTCAGAGGCATAATGATGATCGCATATCCCAATAATCCTGTCTGGATAAAGATTCATGCGGTTATTCTCACAGGGTAAGGCTGTTTTAGAATCGTTTCGGTTCCGAAGGTGAGAACGAAGAGCGACCCTGCCGAAGATCACTTTTCGCGTTGCACTCGGGTGAAAGATTCCAACAAGCACGAGCTCGGCTACCTATGAACAAGAGTGAAAAAGTAGAGTGATTTCTCTAATGATATACAACATCGTAGCTCTGTTTTACAGTGAGTATTATGGTCGAAGCAATTCCGATCGGGTCGGAAAGTAGTATGATTCTCACTAGTAAGCCATTCATGCGCGAGGAAAGTGAATGTGAGTCCGGTGCACGTGCGTCTAGTCGTCGATTGGTTAGCGTAATAGTCTCAGTCCGTAGAATTTTGTTGGGTTAACGGTTTAAAAGTGGTGATATTTTCGTTACACCTAATAAAGACTGCAGATTGGTGGTATCACTTAGGCCGAGTCATATCTTCATTCTCCTTTACAAGGCCGTAGTGGTGCTGTCTGTGACTTACCCATGGAGAGGCTTGTTAATGGCGCGGACCCAAATGAGGTTCGAAATGCAGTGTGGAATTCGTTCCGTGCTTTGCATGTTGTACGCAAGAATACAATGTCACTTTACGACGAGTTGATCTGAAGCCTTTGACAAATGCAAATTTCCATCAATTATGGATTACTCAAAGACTGGATTAGGGCGTTAGTAAACTTTAGGTGATCACTCCTCATTAGGTTGGTGCTGGAAAGCGATGTGTTTATTATTTGGCTCATTTTGGTTTACCAGTGGTTTTCAGCAGACCGCCTCGCTACTGCTGTCTGCTGATCTGGAAATTTATGTTAGCTTCTTTTCTAGCACTGGAAATCGAACTGCTAGCGTTTCGTCACCGATTGAGTGGTGCCCCTGTTAGTTCCATGATATGAAGAGGTCTACGCCTTATACAAAGATTTCCCAGGAAATGAGCGCCTAACTCATAATTGAAAACCACCAGTTTCATCCTTGTCAGGGATCATACACCATCAATGCACATCTATGACTCGAACCCGGAGTGGAGCTAGTACACTACCATACTTATTCACCGATAAACCGGTACAGAGTACAGGGGCGTGGTGCTACGCGAAAACATGGAGCAGAAGAATAAACGTGGATTCACAGGAAATCTCTGAAGGCAGGACAATTTGTCACAACATAACCACCACAGAGCACGATTTCGAGCGACCACTCTGATAGACATGGTGCCGTGCCATGGCTTGGCCCCACGTCATTACCATTCCAAGTAAGCACGTGGACTGAATACTACGCAGTTGCCCAGACCAAAGTAGACGGTTGCCTTAAGAGACCCCACTGCGAGGCTTTGACCAGGACGTCTAACCTACTAGGCAGCAGGACGATATGAGGGTCTCGTGGCCCTCAGGGGAGCCGGCGACGCATTGTTCAGTTCATGCGCCCTTCGGACGGAGCCAGAAATCCTGGGTACCCAGTACACCCTGCGCCACAGATGCCTGTGAGCATGCCGTTGTACGCCTCATACACCACCCATGGTTTGTTTGGAATCAGAGTTTAGCGTTCTCCCCTATACTAGCCGTCAGCCAGTCAACCCGGTGAAGAGCGCCAGGCATTCGCTTTCGTCCTCTCACTTTAGTGGGAACATCGTCACGCGAAGGCAATGAGTAGGACCTACTCAGCAGGAGCTGCGGCAGACGCACGTTCATTTGGGAGCATTTCGGGAGGCGTTCAGGACGAGCAGTCACCTGTGAGCCTGAGACACTCATCCTGACCATACCATGGCATTTAGAGGCCCATGACACATAGCGCTGATGCAAAGCAAAACTTGAGAGCCTGCCCGAATAGCCTGGTGGTAAAGTGTCTGATTCACAATCACACTTCTCCGGTTTGAGTCCCGGACGAGACTCGGTGGATGTTCACTGTTGGTGATTCCTTGGAAGTGTAATGTTGTCATGACCGTCAGCAGTAAGTTGAGCACTGATACTTGTATGACGCATCCGTAGACGGTTTACATGCTTCATTATAGTAAATCTACAGCCACAAAATAACCTACCGATTGGTCTAATCTTGATGTCAGTCAGGCATCCTTGCTGGCATTGCAAATCGTGAAATTGCAGCTACTCCAATGTAAGCAACACTTTTAATGTGCAGGCAACTGACTAAGATCATCAGGTATATGCTACTGGCAACAACACCGTGCCCCTCATGCGTGGGACAGAATGAACAGTCTTCTCGGTTGTTTCTATTCGAACAGCTCTTGTGTATTTGGGCTGATTTGCCATCGGTAATACCGTTCGAAAATGAATGTTTTTGAGCGAGGGTTGTTTGCGCACTCGAGTTATTTGTTTTTGTCTGGAATCGCAGTCAGTCAACCTTAAAGTCTGCATAGGTTCATAGCGAAATTTCAACAGTGACCAAATGTTCGGCAATCCTGGTTGCTCGCTTTTGCACCTCTGTAGCGGAACTATTACCCACTGTGTCTAACCGTTCAGCCCAAATAACATCAAAGAATTCCAAGTCAGCACGTGCCGCGTATAGTCCGGCTTAACCAGTGGCGAAGTGTGGGTGTGTGAAATAAAATTCAAAATGAAAGTGACTGGACTAGTCCAATTCAATAGGCGAAAAGTAGGTGCCTCACGCCTTCATGGTTGGGGTCCAAAAGATCCGTCTACCAGTTGGCTGGAGACACTGAAGGATATGACAGCGATCCGTGAAACAGTAGCGATCGTGTTGTCACTTTCTGTCAAATCGGAATGATTGATCGATGTGCAATTATACAATCAGACTGCGCATTCCGTGTGTTGGCTATTAGGGCGTTCTTTCCTTCTCCCACCCGTGTTGGCCCATTCCCTATCCATTTTGTATATTCATACTTTCTAATTCAGCGTGCAACATGGTGAGAAAGGCAGTGATCAGTGGGGCTTGCCTTACTGTTTAAAGCTGTAAGATGATGATGATGAACTCAATAGGCTGACGCATCACCGAATCAGTCGACATTAATTCGCACAAAAATCAGTGTCCACACTGCATTTCCGTACCCCAGCCCATTTTTGTCATTCTATGAACATTTATGAAACCTGTTGGCCAGATGATTCCTGTAAAGCAGACGGCTTAAAATCATCAGTGTTCATTCTGCTCGTCTTAGAGGTTATTAACTGTACGTAAGCGTTTGGTGTTCGGCAAGTGTTGTCAGGAATGGTAGTAATTACTGACAATCAGTTGAAAAAGGTCATAACGGAGGTAATAAGCGACATTGATTGATATGATACAAGCTAAGGGAATAGTATCGGGGAGAAGTTCGGTTTCATAAGAATGCCCATGAACAAGATGACCCAAACATCAGTTTGCAAACACTCGAGTACAGTGGCTCCCTCCCCACAGTGTACCCCCGAAGAGCGGTTAACCTCTCCTTGTGAACACCTTTTTCAGATCCTGATCGATTTTACCACTGAAGAGCGAACACGGCCATCGGGTTACATACCTGTAGACCGATAGAAAACACTACTTGATCTAGTGCTAAAAAAGGTCACAATCTCTCCTGTGTCAGAGGTTGCACTTGGTTATTTGCGTGTGAACACTGTAATCCCTTTATTATTATTATTATTATTATTATTATTATTATTATTATTATTATTATTATTATTATTATACTGGCTTGAGCATGTTTTAAGGTGTTTTTCAGCTGTAGATGAAAATGACAATTAGCAGATCAGATTAAACTCCATCCTTGTTTGTTTAAACCTGAGTCGGGTACAAAACTACGGAAGTTCTGCGCAGCGATGATTTCAAAGGAAGTAGTCGAAACATGGAACGTGTTAACGGGTGGGATTGACCAAGAGAAATGCAGTAGGTGTAAACAGTCAGCAATGATCTTTTTGGCAAATACAACGGATACTGTTGTGTGCCTATCAGATAAGCCTGATATCAGGTCTCTCAAAGCCGTACAAGAAATAAGACTGGTTATATGCAGATCTCTACTAAGTGATGCAGTACTTTTTCGATAGACCGAGGGAATTTACGGGAGAACAACATACTATTGTGGTAAATACACTTTGGTGTACGAAGGAAGGAATTGCAGATTGTGGAGTACTGAACTTTCGAAGTTTACGTATTTGAAAGGACAGTCTTCGCAGTATCCCAACAGTAATTTGAATACGCAAATACTAGTGCAATTTCTCTCGCAAAGTTACGCCGAGATAGTTCACATTGTTTAAGCGTGCAAGAGGAGTAGAGTTAGTAGTGGTATTGTCTTCTACAAAAGCAATCGCGAAGTGGAAAATGCGCTTTTGACATTTGATGTTGTTTGACAGATGGCCAGATTGGTCAGACAAGTTTTTGACATGCGCAAGGTTTTCATTAGACTCAACTAAATTAGACTGCTGGGTGACAAACCGAGCCAAAACAACGTCATCGGCATACACGAATAAACGAGCTGAGTGGGTTACAGCTAAGTGACGAACTAATATGGAGAAAGAGCAGCTCACTGAGGAACACTGGTACTGCTTAAAAGCTTTTTGGAAACCTTTCTTCCAACTTTGGTGAATTGTACTCTTCCTGAGAAGTAGGCTTTCGGCCGGCTAAGTAAGTGCGGCAACTAAAATATTCAAATTTTTCGAGAAACAATGATGGTGGCACGCTATGAAACGGTAGTGTATAATCGGAAAAGGCACACCTAAACTGTTTCACATGAATCATTGAGACTTTGCAATGAAATGAGTTACATGCGCTCTGCGTCAATCGTGAAACGCCGGAGTTTGTACGCAGTACGACAGTATTTTGAAAGGGGTGAAGTACAGCACGTTGACCTAGTTTCATCGCCAACGAGTGCTGTTGACTGGAATTTCTTGGTTCCCTCTTAGATCTTGGAATGATCGTGACAGGACGCCAGCAATCAGGAATGTAGTGGTTGATAACGGAAGTCATTAGTTCACGGAGAAGTCCAGACCAGTGCTCGCATACCGTCGAAGGTAGACCGTCGGATCCAGAAGATGTGGTTACCTTGGCATGTTTCACGAGCTCAGAACCTTGCTGGAGAATTTTCCTATCTTTTAGTTGTTGACCTGTTGCAAGACTAAGGGAGGGTCATTTGAGTAACGAATGGACTGAGCATTCATGTGTCAAAAGTCAGTTCTTCGGGAAATACAATCAGTATATTGTTACAACGTGCAACAAGGAAATCCCGATTATTTCTACTTATTCGGAGGTTTATAATGCCTCTTGCATCAATCAGATTGCTCGATTTGCGATGTGCCAAACAAAAGTCACTTTCTGGCCAATGAGGAAACGTCATCGATGTGGGGAAACAAAAACACGCAACGCAGTATGGTTAGCGTGCTATTAGAGGGGAGAGAACTAAGGACGTCAATAATCAACAAATAACTAGCAGATCTGAAGGTTTGTCGATCGTCCTGTGTTATTCCTTAAAGCAAAACCAGCCCGATCTCCGTTTGCCTTATGATACGAGGATAAGTGATGACGTGTAAACGCCTCAAACTTGCTTTGCAATACTGATTTTCGCTGCAGGGCTAGGTAACTTAGTCGTCAAACTTTCATACCGTACGGAAAGCAGCGGCTTCTGCAGGGGGTTTCCTGACGTAGATAGTCGATATTTCTCAGCTGTTTGTTGAATGTCGCATAAATTTCCATCACGTATAGGAAATTCACGCATGACTTCTGTCAGCCTCAGTCATCGGTGTCGCGAATGTGACGCCAGCTCATCCATCTTATGGCCAGTTTACGCGGCGGTAGTTATGCAATTCCCTGGTAACGATAGTGGTTCCGCACATAACCCGCTGCAATAGGGCTTCATTTCCAGTATCTAGCAGGTATATATATATATATATATATATATATATATATATATATATATATATATATATATATATATATATATATATGTATATATCGAGGTCTTAGCAGGTGTTGAGGACAATGAATAACGCTATGCTGGTCTTGTCAATCCTCGGTGCTCGTAGTCTGGGTATGAACTATTCCATTACGTACGGTTGGCTAAACAGATTCAATTCTCACATCTGGTGTCACAGCATAGAGTCACTGACCACTAAACATATGAACTTGAACAGAAATCCATCGCAAATTGAAGAGTGGTATGGAAGTTTTGAGCTCTAATGCAGTTCACGGATAGGTACCAAGCAAGATCAGTCGGCCCTGTTTTTGGCTGCCGGAGAAAGACTTGTATTCAGTGTCAAAGAATTTGACGTTCTTAGGTGCACTTGAAACTAACCGTTCGAGGGGCTGCAGGAAATTTTACTAAACCATGTTCCACCGGTCAATTTTCAGGCAGCGGAACATGCGAAATTCAATTTGCTAATACGCGGACAGGATGCCTTGTCGCGAGTTTATCATACAGCTAAATCAAAAATCCACCCGGTGCAGTTATGATGGTCGTTCAGAGGAGCAGCCGTGCCACTGGCTGATTGCAGGAATCAGTAAAGTCAGCCTGCAGCAGAGATTGTTGGAACTGGAGGGAGTGAATCTTACAGAAGCCCGCAGAATCTATGAGTAGTATGATGACATATATTAAGTCACCTCATCTGATGCTGCAGCCATGTTTTAACAAAGAACTTGCAAGCCAATGCGCCCGCGTCATTACCACCAATTCCAAATGCACCAATTAAACCAATCCGATAACACGGTTTCTCCCGAACCTGTCAGCAGATGTGTGTCAAGCGGAAATTTCCATTTGCGTTCAACGTGTCCGCTCCGCTAGACTGTATGCGATGTTTGTGAAGACACTGGTCTTATGCGAAAGTTATGCCGAAGATCGAAGTGCAACATGTTCGAGGTGACTCAAAATAATGTAGCTGAACAAGACAACCCTTTATTCACCCACCATGAAGAATACATGGCAGCATGATCAATTTCTGTACAAAAGGATGTTATTTCAAACAAATTTCAACATGAATTCACTGTAAATAAAAGGAATAATGGGTCTATCTTCCCGGAGAATGTATTTAATATGATTTGTCCCGTTGGACTATGAAACCCACATATTCAAGCATTCACAGGATAACCGGTCATGACCTTACTCTGCTGGGTGAAACTTCTTTAGTGGCACAGTTCGAAAAAACTTTCGTCCCAGTCCGTTCACTGATTTCAGTTGACAGTCCGTTTATTCTGAGATTGAACGCATTACGGGCCACGAATTATGCACTTTCCTTTCACACACTATCAGTCGCTCCTGTAAATCATGTGGCTATTCAGAAGATGTTGATACAATGCCCCAACAATATGGCGGAATAGCTGTGGAGCTGGTGAAGTTGGAAGTCGACGGTGACCCAGTGTTCATTAATCGAGGAGTGCAGCCTCATGGACAGCGTGAACGAGTTCTGAAAGCATTGCGGAGAATGGATCAGAGTGGTATGGTCCCTCAAGGTAATTCGCCATCTTGGGCACTTCTAATGGTAGTTTTTACTATCCGCAATAATTTGACTGAGAGAAAGTATGGAAATAGCTCCAACCCGGAGCTACGCAAACTGAAATATCGAAAAGACCAACTCTGTGGTATTGTACACTAGTTTTACTTCAGGGCTAATTTGTATCGATACGTAACATCCAAGGAAATAATTAGTTGGTCACTTGTTGACCAATTACAACCGATGTTTTGTTGTACCTGTTCACCATGATTCTGAGTAGTTGAGGCTCGTGAGCGTATGTGGCCGCAAAGCTGCACTGTGCCGTGTCCTGTGAAATACGTGCTGAATCATCACCTAGTTGACGGACTTACAATAAATCCACGATTACGGTGATGTACGGCGAGTAATATAGAACTGGGAAATTTTATGGAATCTATGCTCGGCAGTACGTATTTTCCGAAGATTGATCCAACTGACACATATTTGCAAATTCTGTTGCTTTCAGAATTAAGACTAATTGCCACAATCAACAGCCCTTGGGGCATGTTTCAATGTGATTTCCCACCCTTGGGTTTGCATGTTTCATCGGGCATTGTTCAAGCTGTCGTTGACAAGGTGGTTTCGCCGGGATACTGGCATATCAGAATGATGTGATCGTCTTTGGAGCATCAAAGAAGGGACATGATCATCGCTTTGAGCGGACCTTGGAGAGACTGCTAACCAAGAATGTACTGATAAAACCTTCGAAATGCAAGTTCGGTATTAGGGAATTGGGATTCCTTAGTTTCACAGTGAACGCCAAACGGATAGCAGCCGGGCCCCGGTTGCTTCAAACCAATAGCCGAAATGGAGTAACTGAAAAATCAAACATACCTGAGACTGATCCTTGGTTGTTTACAATACTAGTCCAGATTCATGCTGATCTTCATGACGAGGGTGCAGCCGTTTTTTCTCGCCCAGTAACTCGAAGTGGACAGTGGATTGACCAATGCAAGAGAAACCTGCAGGATCTTACCGAAGTCATCGTTAAACGTCCAGAGTTAGCTCCTTTCGGACCGTTTAAACAAAGAGCGCTAATTATGGACGCAGCCGAAGTTGGAATCGGTGCAGTGACTGTGCAGGATGGATACTCGGTTATCTGTATTTCTCGACTTTGCGAAGCTGCCGACAGAAGACACACGCAGACACTTATGGAAACACTGGACATGCTCAGGGCGATACGTCGACTTCACAAGTAATTGCATGGGTTGAAATATACGATTACCACAGATTGTCAAGCGTCACAATTTCTATTCAACTCGAACTAGTCCGTATACAAGTCCAAAATCGTCATGATGAGAAGATGGAGTATCACACTTACCGCACATAATTATGACATTGTCTTTTGAAATCGATCCAACATGGTGATCTACCGTCAAAATACTCGCGATTTGCGGAGGATGAATAGTGAAATTTCATGTCAACGTTCGCTCCAGTGCCGAGGGAGAAGCTACGAAAATACTTCAAGAGATGCTACTCGCCGGTGATTTTTATTATCAAGAAAAGCTGAAAACCAGGAGTGCACAGAAATTACTTGCGGTTTCTCGTGAATCGAGAGAAATTGCGCATGCAACCTGACGGAGTACTGTGCAGTGGTGACCGTTCGGTTATATATCGTCTTCTGAGTAGAACGGTTCCGGAAGCTTTGTATAAGGGTCACCTTGATATGGAGAAGACGAAGTCTTCGACTCATAAAATGCGTTGGTGGCCTGAACTGGATGCGAGAACAAGTACAACAGCCAAGAAATGTTATTCATGTTTGCATAAAATCAAATGGAAGCCAAATGAATTGAACCTGTGGCTCAAACGTTACAGTCCATGACAGAGTGTACATAACGATTTCTGCGGTACCCTCGTATTGGATGATTCCTACTCGAAGTAGTCGAGAGAAGTTTTTAACAAGTTGGGCCAACCACTTCTTTCGTGATCCAAGCTGTCAATAAATGCTTCAGACAGGTAGGTATTGCACATGCGCTTTTCACTGAAAATGGTTCAGAATCCGGTGAATCTGAGTTAGAGTGTTGGTTAGACATCACTGACTATCAGCATCTTCGAGCGGCACCTCAGCACTCATGTTCGAATGATGCGGCAGAAAATTTGGCACTTACTGTGAAGGGTGTTTTCGTGTCAGTCAGTTCGAAAACTTCGGAATTGGAGACGTTCCTGGACACGTTTCCGTTGCAGTATGGGAATGCAGTGCGTGCGACAACGAAAGAAACACCAACCATGCTGTTAAAGCCGAGAAGTCTCAGGACGTTACTGAGATACCTAGATTTCAGTGATGTAATGTAGTTCCGATGCAGCGACCTTCTGTCAGCTAATAGGGTAATTACAAAGCAACTTGGTCAGTTCGTGGTCGAGATAACGGGACTTAATGACGCATCCGTACACCGAAGCCATTTTAGCTAACCTCACTTCGAAGCAGCCCCTGAAAGCAACGCGGAAGTCTAGACCGGGAGTGATGATCAGTCTACTCCATTCCAGGATGTAACAGTCAACGATGCACACTTGCAACCCACCGTTTCAGTTCGGAGATCTGTTCGTCAAGCAAGCCAAATCGATGAGGAACCCGTGGAGGAGGGAGGTTTCAGTGACACAGTTGCTTCCACAAGCAGCCCAGTATGCTATTGCTTCATTTCCAGTATCCAACCAATTAGAACAAGCCGGACCTTGACAATTAGACCGTCCAGATACAGCGGAGTCGCTTCATGATTGGTTACGGTGTTATCTACCAGCAGTAACGTGCCTTCTTTTATATATAAATGAGTTTATGTTAACCAACTCTGGCAGAATACATTCTTCTTGTTACTGCCTTGTCACCTCTAGGTGTACGTAGTCTGGATGCGGACTATTCTATGACGTATGATTGGCCGGACAGATTCAGGTAGGTAGAGATAAATCTGATTGAGCTCATTGTGGGAACCGAGACAAAAGCCACGGCATATCAGAAACACAACACTTACCAGAATATTATCAATTCGAAAGTGGATAGGACTATATAGTTCCATTTCCGTGACCTTTATGTTGTGTCGGTGCGAAAAACTCTAGATAATCCCCGGTTAGTGGTTCCTCGATCGTCCAATCTCAACAGAAAAGTAACCACGAACAGGCACGGAAACTCTATTCCATTGTACCCACAAATCAACACTTTATATAGCACGAGGCAAGGAATGCACGGAAACAAGTGGCTCGGTATTGATTGCGTAGTGCACAGAAATGATTGGTTAAGTCGGATCACAGTATGTCATAAGTCTGATTCGTTGGTGAGTTAGTGTGAAGGGTAGGCAGTAGGTTTCCTGCCAGTGGTCGATGTGAACAGTGACGTGTGATGGACCGATTGATTCATGGGCACATGCGTCACAACTGCACGGCTATGTGGGATATGTGCGCCTTGTCATTGGTTAGTGTTCACAAAGCACCCTGTCCGTGGACTGGAAGAACGCGGACTGCGGCCTTGTGGATGACGTGTTTTCAGGATTTCCGACCCTCTGGCACTCCAACTTGGGTTACCAATATCAAAGGGTCATAATAATGAGCTGATGACCTTGGCTTTGGAGATTCAAATACCTACACCGCAAATCGTTTTCGACATTCAGCGGGCTCATAAATATCCACATTATTGTATGACGAAAAAGGATGGAAATGATTTTTCACTCAGAATTACAATTATCTTTGAAATGATAGAGGAATTGATGTACCGTAGCCTGATCAATCAATGACCTGGCTAATAATGGTTAGGCTAGTTGATTCACTGTATCTGCGCAAAATTGACTGTTGAACAAAGATTCACATACGGCGTGACGAAGGCTGGCGTTATCCTGAAGCACTGCGAGTTGATGACAATGAAGTTTTACACATCCAGTCTCTGCAAAGTCTTTTTACCGTTCCATGATACCAATGACTGAATCTGAGGAACTTCCCTTCCTGACTTCGCATCTGCAGACGTGAGAGAGGTGGGCGAGCACGTTATTGCGTACCAAACCACACATCAAGGTTAACCAAGCAACTGTATTTTGGCGTCTTATATCATTTAGATGATGCATGAAAGCAGAACTTTAAAAGTATGACGACAATCGGCCTTCGAAAGCGTCTTCTGTCCGATCATAAAGTGGATTACCAAAGAAATCCCTCCCCATCTGGAAGCTGAAAAAGAGAAGACTCGTGTTGGTGACCAAAACAGAACGAAATACCGTATATGTTGTCATACTACGGTGTGTTCCGTAGTTCAAAAGCCTCACGCGATTCCTTAGGATTCGAGCATAATCACTTTGTGAAATGGATGTGAGAATTAAAATAAAATCATCTGTTGTAACAAAGAAGTAAGGTTACCAGTCTGAGGATTCTTCCGATAAATGAAAATGAATGTGAAATTGTGCTATTATTTTATTATCATGAATGGGTTTATATGAATTCATTATGAGGAATTTTGTATCTTATCACAGAATGATTTTCCCATACGCCTTTGAGTTTGTCATTGTTACCTTATGATGCGATTTTTGCCGAGCTTTTAAAGCAAAAATGCATTTTAGCCTTTGAGGTGCTACATTGCGAGTATCACGCAAAAAATAGTCGATCAACTGCTCGTTAGAGTTTTGAAAACATGCTCTTCTAAGGTGAGCGTTGGACAACCAAATACTGACCCGGAGATTATCTTTGGCAATGCTCCCGACCACTGACAGTTTTTCGAAGCTCTTTTATCACGGGACATTTTTTCACTTTTCTCTTTTTTATAATTCAGTTTTCAGTGCAATGTAGCAAAAATGAAATTGCTTCCAAAGTTCGCCAAAAGAGGATGAAGAAATATTCACAAAATTACTTGAGATTTATTCCGTGAAGACGCATAGAAATGTTGTATTACATTTTTTCTTTACCGCAAAGTCTTTTAAAGTATAACAACAGCCTCATGTGCTTCCTAGTTCAGGCACAATCTCGCAATAAAACAGCTATAGGAAGAAACTGAATACGTGTAGTTTTTTAACAGTTGATCAGTTCACCATCGATGCACTGATTAGTAATCTTTAACTGCACCAGCGGACACCAGTATACAGTACATCCTGTGACCTGACAGCTCATTGTTTCTTACGTTCCATTTAGACCATGTCACCTTTGACCTCGTTTTCCATTAGTTGTCGCTCGTCTGTCCCCGTCTTAGTCACACGTTCACAATACCGAGTGACTCTTACAATACGGTCGTTTTTCTCTTTGCTGGCTGTCCATTCGGTTAGGAAAACAATAGTAGTTTTATGGAGTGCTTCATCTAGCAGTAACCGTGCTCACTTGTTGATTGGAAACCACGAAAGCGATGTTTCACGCTTGTCAGGAATCATCGGATCTGCCTGTCCTCCGAGTGCCAGCTGGAAGTCACACCCAGTGAGCTCAGTTGTGAGTCACCACTTACGTAACCACAAGACTATCCATGGCGGCCATCAACGGTTTGCTTTGAGACACCACTACGCGATATATTAACACCTGTTCACACGGACTTTTTGAACATTATTAGTCCGTCGCTCTGCGAGAGATGGATTTGTGTTGTACTTACCCTTTTTTATTTCTCCTCTGTTATAATAAGTGATATTTACTAATTCACTTTGATTTCACACGAAGGTCATGGTCGGAGTGTAGATGACGACGCAAGAACCTTCCGAAACTGTGGCACAGTACTCGAAAAACGGCAGTACTTGACTCTTAAACCACGGGATACATTATAGTTTGGTGTCGGTACGACCAATTCATCTGGGGCAAGTCAGAACAACCAAAGTGCTACTAGTAAGCGAGAAATCTTAATTGTGCTAAAGCTAAAATCTATGACACTTCGTGTGCAATGTGTTCAATAGGACACAAACGATCGAATACGGAAGACTAGTCGAAGTCAGGCACTAAGGTAAATCGTGGGTTCAAAAAACGTGGGTAAAATGGTATTAAGAAATTGTTACTTTTTCTTTCTGTCGGCACCGCTGCAGCCCTAGACTGTTTCGGTACAGTCAGATTTCACCAACGAAACAATTTTTGTACGTAGCCCACTTTTTCGCGTGGTGTTCGGATGGCCTTGGGGGTGAATGGGTAGGTGGGTTCATCTCGTTCACTTGGCTTGTTATTACATCCGGTACCTTGTACCCCGAGTTTGGCACCACGTCCTTGTTCCGTCCCCGGATCGATACGTTCTGGGATTGCTTTGTGCGTGGGCTTCGGACCCAGTTGTGCGGTGCGAATTGATTGCCATAAGACACACACGCTGTGGCTCACTCGGTTGTTTCACGATGGTTAGAAGGATGTAATGATAGACACACATGAACGCAGATGACACACAGCAGGCAAACAGGTGGTGCAGTGACCTACGCATGTAGCTGTCTAGGATAGTCAGTCGATGAGTCACGTGCACGCGCACAAATATGCACGAACGACAACTGTCTCTCCCCCGGGTGCTTGCGGCTGAGACAAAAAGTACCTGACCGTGAATGATGGGCAATGGTGGATAAGTTATCCGTGTCATGGATAGCCGCCGACGATGTTCGATCATAGTTTCATTATGAATATAGGCCCATTTGTTTGGTGTCCTTCATTCAAATTAAACAACAAAGATTGTGCCAGATCACACCTTTCACTACTGGCGACGTAGTCGATACTTCACGTTTGGACCAATTCAGCTCAGAAAGAATACACTTTTTATTCCAAGTTTGTGGCATTTCTCAATGGATGCTATAATGCGTTATCCAACCTGCAGACCACGTTCCCATCACATGAAATGCAATCATGGAGTCGCCTGGAGATGAGTGCATGAAAGGCACACGTCCCTTGTCATCCTCTGAATTAATAATTCGTTTCACATTCTTATACAGTACAGCAAAATATTTACGTTTCACAGTCCGCCCCCGACGTTGAACACAATGTCTGACGTGCGCATTGGCCGAAGCAGCGATTGCTGCTACGTGCACAAGGTGACGCCGATGTGCATTTCACTTCAACTGTCAGTCCCAAACGATGAGACAAGCCCTTATGCAGCTTCGTACAGCAGGCGCAGTGCACAGTTCTGTTTGGTAACGGAGATCAATTACTCACGCAGCAGGCAAAAGACACGACCGAAAATCGAAACAAAATACGAGTTTTTTAGGTTTTCCATCCAGCTGATGACAAGCTTTGTTGACTGCTCATAATAGAAGCAGATTATCCTGGGCACCAACCGCGGTTGTTCAGTTCGCGTTCACTCATTCAGCCTTTCCACTGCACACTACGATCACGAAGAACCAACCTTCGATTCCGGCCCTCACAGATTCCGCATGATCAACTCTCATCGCAACCGAATGAACCTCAACTACTCACACAGAGGAAATCCTTCAGAAGTTGTGCACAATTAAATGGGCAATAATTGCTACTGATCACAGAGATAGGATTCTAGTTCAAAATAAACTAAGAGTTTATCCACTATGAAGATCAGTGAGTAACACGAAGTATCGACATAAAAAATGAGAGAAAGTGGCTGAGGTGGTAAACACGAAAGCATTATCTTCCTAATGGCATTACTTTTGCCATTCAAGGAAAATGGATTTTTTCGTACCTTTCAAGGTTGCATGGAAGATAAATTATGCAGATATCCAGTCTGTATCATATTAGGGCATATCGACAGTGTTTGTTTCAGGTCGTGATTATTTGGTTTTGAAAGTGCAAGAGATAATGAAATGTAAAAAGAATCACATTGGTCTATTTCACAGTGTATATGTGTATATGTGACGAAGAGTGGAGGGAGGTTGGGTTATTTATGAATACACGTTGGTCAGAATAAGGACCATGAAGCCATTTTGGTAATCAATCGCAAACTTTTAAAACCGTATTTTTCCGAAATCGACTGACTTCAGCCGAACCAATGCCTACGAACTTAATGTAACCAAAGATATGACATTCGGTGTAAGAACATTGGACAGTGAAGGCTTGTGGTAGTTTATGCTTTTGCACTCAGTGCAGAGTAGTGCGTTGCAGATTCATTTCGAGGATTCAAACAATCAGATAAAACTGGATCCTCACAGTTAGGTAGTTCAGGTACAACGGAGTTGCTTCATGATGGCGCAGTACACTACCTACCAATAGCATCGTGTCTTCTTTTATATACATGAGTGAGGTTGTACCAAGTGATGACAACAAACCGAAAATTGCTATTCTTATCTCTTTGGTTCTTGGTGTGCTTAGTTTGGGTACGAGTCATTCCATTATAGGCAGTTGGCCTGGTTGATTCTAGTTTCACATAGCCACATGGAATAAAGGCGCACTTCGATGGCAAGAGGCGACTACTAGGCTTAGCGTACTGTATCCAATGGCCCGTCGAACTTCACTAACCAAATAAGAAAGACCGGAAATAACACTGGCAATTCTGAGCACACAACAGCCAGACAGCTAGACGAATAGGCACAGAAGGACTGAAATAGTTATTTGTACGTCAAGTCTGTGGGTTAGTATTGAAAAGCTTCATCTACCGAATATAAGTCAAACTGAAATCCCCCCCCCCCAATCGCTCGTGTGCCTAAATGCTACTTCTTGTCAAACATTGAAGTTCTCATGTTTCAGTTGATGACTCAGCTGTCAGTGTCCTTATTTACCATGGTCGACTCCGGCAGAGAGAAGGATCTTTGGTACGGCTTACCTTTTACAAGAGATAAAATGATGTCAAATCTGAATCCAGTTGTCGTGTGCATTCCAAACCGTGGTAATTGTAGGGATAGAGATCTCCTAACCCACGATTAGCGGTTTAATCGTCCAACGGAGTATGTTTGATTTCAAACTAATTTGAAGGTTAGTCATTCGGTAGAACAATCGGTAACTAGTCCATGTGCTCCACAGAAGGTAAAACGATTTGCAACCGTTATTCGTAGATGAACAAGTAGGGACGAAAGAATCATATCCTGGCTCGGTTGATTAACCGGTGGAAGCATTTGTATCGCCGAAGAAAACGTGGATCGATATTTGTCGAATGCGTCAGTTTGATGTCTTCAATAGTCTATCATACGTGATACTGAACAGTTTTGCTGTCGCCAGCGGTTTACCACCAAATTTGATTCAATAGGATCCTATGCAGTCTACCACCGCGTGTCTCAAGATCTCTGTTTGAGACTCCTCACTGCAGCACGCAGCACCTTTATGTACAATCTGTTTCTTTTTCCAGTAAACTCATGCATAGTCGCTTGGTAACAAATCCTTAGATAAATCCACATTACAAAACTATTCACAGTGTAGTGAGCATTTGTTTCGTGTGGCTATGTGAAACTAGAATCAACCAGGCCAACTGCCTATAATGGAATGACTCGTACCCAAACTAAGCACACCAAGAACCAAAGTGACAAGAATAGCAATTTTCGGTTTGTTGTCATCACTTGGTACAACCTCACTCATGTATATAAAAGAAGACACGATGCTATTGGTAGGTAGTGTACTGCGCCATCATGAAGCAATTCCGTTGTACCTGAACTACCTAACTGTGAGGATCCAGTTTTATCTGATTGTTTGAATCCTCGAAATGAATCTGCCGTGCACCGCGCCGTGTGCGAAATTATGATACTCTCAAAACGTCTGCTAAAAGAGCTACTGATTTCCCCTACCAACAAGTATATTGACTCTGGTGTTATTTATGCTTATTCTCAAAAGCACTGTTTCTAATATCATGTAAAAATGTTTCCGTCCCATTGCCATCCATTCCTCTGCGCTCGGGTTGACCGAAGGCACAATCCTTGATCGACTGCGCTTCTATTTTTTTTGCTCCCAATGACCCCTTCCCGTTTGTACATAAACTTGGCAGGTGCACTCTGAACGGAGTTCCTTCAGTTTGCCATTTCATTTATTAATGCTGCAATAGTTCCGTAAACCTGTTCGTGGTGCTTTTCTCGATCATTCCTCTGCTTTTGATTTGGTTCTGCGTTCTCTGCTGTTCAAAAGGTCGGAGTTTTCCGGCTGTCACTGTCGACCGTCATGGTCGATAGACTAAGTATTCAATAGAAAGCGACGTATTGAAGTTAATGACAGTTTGTTCAGTTATAACTAAATGAATATCTCTGGTTTTCTTCAAAGTGCCTTTCTTCTAACCTGTCACTTAGGCACGTACGTTAAAAACTTGTCCCTTGCACCAACTGCACAACGTTTTGGTTAGGTCGATGATATGATGCTCTATCAGTCAATTTCCACTTAACCAGACTTTACCTGTATTCCTGAGGAATTGTGTAATACTCATAATTTTTCTTTCCCTTCTGACCCATTTCTCAACAATTCCAAGTATTCTGAGTTTATTTTCTCTTTTTCTAGTCCCTTTAACTCAACGAGCAATCGACGATCAACAGTGTTCCCGTTTCCAGAGCTGACTCAGCCTTGGATAGTATGGTGCCTGACAAGCTATTTTTTTCTTTTTTCCGTCAATATTTCCTCCCAGTTTTACTCTACTACTTGCCGTAAACCTTCCTGTATGTTTAAAAAAGGTATTGACACTTTATACGGGAGCATGACTATTACGGATTGTGCTTCTTTGACTCCTATAAGCTCACGTATCACCAAAGTATGTGATATGCGTATTACTGCCCTTGAAAATTTCGTCATGAAGGTTCTTATGGACACGTCGTACCGTGACCAATCTACATTCCCCTGCATATTACAAATTTAGACTTATTTCCTTCGGTATAGATATCGGTTACAACTCTGCACAGTCTCATTCAGCTTGCGTTCTGACCAACAAGTTAGGATTTCAAAGGAATCCCGATGGACGATTCAACTTTTTTCCGCAGCAGTACTTTTTGTGCTCATTCCAAAGTGGCAGTTTCCGCTTCCCCTCCCGCTTGGTTTTCGACAGAAAGGCAGTTTTGTCAACTCATGGAAATCCTCAAACCAAAGCAGCTTATTACTTCACAACCACAATAAAATAACCAGATTGAATGTCTTGTCTAGAGGTTGATCTCTGGTTTCATAATCTGCCACCCAACCTTAACAGTGTTGATAATTTATTCCCACGGTATTCGAGCAGTACAGCGAACACTCGTAGTCTGTTCGTCGTCACATTTATCAGTGATAAATACCTTCAGCGAAGTAGTGACAGAATACATCTGCATTGTGAAGTCATTATTCCATTAGAAACCAACTTGTTCACTGATAATACAAACTGGACAGAATGAAGGCCGCGCGTCTGCATTAATCTGTTAGAACTGACTGCATGTATAGGCCAACAGGTGGATCGGTTAGACGGGGTATGCATACGTGGGGAGTGACTCAGTTTTTGAGGTGCGCGAGTGCGACAACAAGTTTCACCGAATAATCAGACAACTTCGCGTACCCACCTCATGTCGGTGGCATAACGTGAGACACACTTGTTGTCCAGTAAATGTTTCTAGTGCAATTTTCTGGACACCCTAAAGGGATCACGTTTATGCAACGGCCAAATTTGTGAGTCATATAAGAAAGCGGAACTGACTAACTCAGTGTGTATTGGATCTCTGACGAACGAGCGAATGTCACATGGACTCCACAGGCGGTTGTAATTGACAAAAGTTAGGCTCCAATTCTGTACTCTCAACAAAGCTTCATCCATCTTCCGACCGCAAGACCACAAATTTTTTCCACTTTGGCCAATGTCTTCCCTGTTATGATGGGGTTTTGGTTTAGGACTAACCTTGCTGATACAAGCCAACCTCATTTATTCCTGTGTAACCCAATGGGAAGAGAACAAGAGTGTCTTTCTGGACTGTGTCCACTATTATGTCAGATTCGGAAAAGGCGGAAGCATGAAAAACGGGTGGGCATCTTTTGTGCACATTTGAGGGGTAATTCCTTTTCCTGACCAAAGTGAAGTTTTATATTTCACCACGAGCTATATCCTTTTTCTGAAAACTAGAATAGTGTTACTGAAAAACATTTTCCACCATGCGATTCTTTAATTTTATGAGTGCATTAAACTTCCTTCAAACAGTCAAAAAATGTCACTTGAACGGAAAATAAATAAACCATAACTGGTCCCAAACACGTGTGCAACCACTTGAACATTCCACACTGTGATCATTCTCACATCCAAACACGCATGTGCAGAGACAGATTTGGATCGTCACTCCCCTTTCCTAATTTGAGTCATATTTATTGTTATGTAATGGTATGAGTACGAATAATTGAAAACGAGCTTGTTCGCCACGTTGTTTATTCTCAATGTGTTCCGTGGAATTTATCAGACAACTATAATTTAACCAATTCTTTTTTGATAAGAGTCGGTGCCTTAGCACCAAAAAGTCAATAGCATGCAAAGTAAGTACATTTTTGACAGAAGCACCCATTCAACTTTGGGTATAGTTTCTTTGAAGGCATATTAACAACTGGGCTTAAGAATTTTGATTGACGTATAGACGAACTGGTATATGCCTGTGGTAGAATGTTGGGTAGGTAACATGGAGTATTAGTTAACTGCAATTTATAAATGAATGAATAAAGTATAGTGAGCGAGAAGTTACTCCCTCGACCAGTGATGGTCGAGTGGTTTGGAGCGTTTGTTTACCACCGCGGAGGTCGGAGGCCCGAATCCCGGCCATCACCGGTCACTTTGGTGATAAACGATAAACCACTGTCGCCCCGCTCGTTACCACACCTGACCTATTGAGAACTCATGTGGTCATTCTCTCCAAGCATCAGGGTCCGGTAGCCGGTTATCACTGACAATTCAGTGAGCCTTCCTGACTATGGAGTATGGGCCACTTCCAGTGCATTACTGCTCGACCAAGTAACGAAAAAGGAAAGCACCTTTGTTCTCCATGTTGAAGTACAACAATAAGCACCAGATTCTAAAACTATAAGAAAAGAACGATGATTTACTGGGAAAATTATTTGCTACGCATATGAAATTACCTAAATAACAATCTACGAACTGTAATATATACAAAATGTGTCCATCCTGTTATTATGTAAAAGGCATAGCACTCGATACTTTACCCAAGCTTGTTCTTCGTTCTGATGATAATAAACCGGATAGGTTAGTTATTAGCTCAACCAGCGCTAGCAACCCCGCCAGTTATGGGCTTCAGTGATGGTCTACTTGGATGACAAGAGTGTACAAGTTCATTAAACACTGGCTGGGTTGGCTGGGCAAATAGGTGAGGAGAAAGGTTACGGATTCAGTTTCAGTGCGAGAGGGGAATGTTTGAAGTGAAATCGTCTAAGTATCTGTTCAAGAACTGCACGATCCAGTTTAATCCGCAGGAGAATTTGGTGCTTATAAAGTGATATCAATGTTCACCTCACAACTGAAAATGCCTCAAAACACAGTGAAGCTATTTATTCGGGCTTGGGAGGAACCCTCAGTGGGGCACTTTCATGAAACTTAACTTAGGAATAAAAATTGAGTTTTTGCTTGAACGTCACGTTCGTCATCCATCCGACTTTACGTGCTGTTTCCCACCCAGTTGATTCACATCAAATCTACACCTATACTGCTCCTTGTGATGACCTTATGAGTGCAGGCTGTTCGAATTGACAATACAATCAGATGTTATATATATATATATATATATATATATATATATATATATATATATATATATATATATATATATATATATATATTCGGATAGCGCTATCCGTGAGGATGATGTCAAGTCCAAATAGAACACCGAAAACCACTCTGATCAATGACGATCCGATCGGCACGTGACTTGCATCACATGACCTTAAAAAGTGCGTTAACTGCGTCGACAGAGTCGGTACACAACTGGCTGTGGTAGTAAAATAATCGAAAATTAAATGAGATATCACGGGTATCATATTCGTGGGCCAAAGTTGTGCAAAAAATGTATGAGCAGAAGTGAAAAGATAAACAAAAGTATGTTTTATGAAGTTGAGTCATCGTTAACTGCGAATGCATCTGCACTTTTTGTGCTCAAAATGAATTGATGCAACTTGCTGTCTAGTAACTAGGTCAGTCACAAAAATACCCGAACGGATGAACTTTCAACCATAAATGGAATGAAGCCCATACGCATACGATTCGTTTTACTTGGTGCACTGCGAAGGTAATTCTTTCAAGTCTGTTAAAGGCCCGGAAATAATCCGCTGTTAATGTAGGACGAAATGACTAAGGAACACCGAAAAAAAGGAGGCAATGGTGAAACACATGACTAGTAGGATAACAATATGTGTTGCCAAAAAAACGCAAAGGCTGCGGTTCACTTTGAGCATGCAATAAAAATGCGAACTGAATTCGATGTGTGAAATGATCAAATTTTTGTTCAAGTGACAGGACGTTTCATTTCGGTTCCAACCCAACTAGTTAGAGTCCATGTGAGGAGAAAAATACGCAACAGATTTCAATTCAGATGTTGGGTTTTGGGTGAGAGCTATTTTAACGGTCCTGTTCCAGCATTGTCTGTAGGATTAGAAGTATGAATTACATTCGGACGAACGTAACCTCAAGATTTAGGCTGTATAAAATGGATAAAACGTTGACCCTATCTCAAGTACGTAGACTGACGCAGGCAAACTTTGGATGATCGGTCTTCGTTCTGCTGGATTTATTGACTCTCCTATGGTCGTCGAATAATGCCTATGTGTACACGACTATCAAGCTTGAGGTACAAGGTCCTTAATGTTGACTACGCCGGTGGTATACGAGGTTCAGTTATCATCCGGCTAGCTATCACGCCCAACAGACTGGGATCTTGCATTGTGTCTTCCGCCTGATAGTGCAGTGCGTCAGATGGTTATGGGCATACACCATTCATTGTTCTCAAGCATAAGGAAGAAATAAAAGGATATATTTTTTGGTGTTCCATTCGTTTGTGTGGAATATTCTTTTACTCGAGGTTTTTCCATTGTTACTGAGCCTTATCGCGTTGTTTCTTAGCCGTGTAGGGTAATTCCCAACCAGAAAGTACTTTTAGCAAAAAAATATGCTGAACTGAACTTGCATAATTAAACTCCTAAGAGAAAAGCCACGGAATAATAGCGATTAATCCCACATCTTTCTCATGGCTATTCGGTGAACAAAAGTGGCTTTCGATGCGTTCCATTGGTGATATCAATACAATAGCTCAATTCAGCGAATTTCGAACTCAACTACAGTTTAGATCTGAACAAAATAAACATCAGCGAAATTACACGCATGCAGGTCTCACCTCGGTAAGCTCTCTCTGTTTGCACAGGTGCGGCTTCCATCGTTTGGTTGCCAACGTTTCGGCCCACCCTAACAGTAGTGTACAGTGAAATAGTTCTGGGTATAAACTATGAAACATTGTGATTCCGGATTCTGTGTTCAAATTTATCACAAGATCTGGTGGTTTCAGCTGCCATACACGGCTGCGAAATGATGCAACAAAACTGAGAAACGATGTTCTAAAGGTGAGCATTGGTGCAACAAGGTGGAGTACCAATAGGTAAACCTGTAGTCTGCTTCGTTCTGGAAATGAAAATACCTCTTTTTGTCTACTGTGTGCGTGAGTATGTGTGCGTGAAAGTACAACAAAAATAAGAAGGACTAGGCCACGGTAAATTTCGCTCACGTGACATCATAAAGAATTCCAGTTGCCCATAGACAAGTTCATGTTTGTGGTAGTTTAGATACCAATGGTGGGTATCCACTTCAGGTGAAATAAAGTGTGGTCAATAACTACCAAATTCGAGTTAAAACAGTTATACAACTCAAAATCATAAAATGTGTTCTTTGATTCACAAAATTAACCAATCATAGGGAGTAACTTACTCTCGGTTTCTCACTCTAAGCATATAATTATGTGCAAACGAGTAGCAGATTATATTTTTTGGCATGATTTGATTCATCACGCATTATCAACACCCATCTTACCATTGAAACCCATGGAAGCACTGTAAAGGCCTTTCGTCCTTGTCAGAAAAAAAGTGTTGTCTTTCAGTGCCAGTGACGGAACGATGATATATCGTGTAGTGCTTATGTTTAACAAACCATCGAGAGCCAGTCCGGATAACCTGGTGGCTAGGTTTTCAACTCACACAAAGATTCACCCCGGGTCTCCATGGGAGCTCGACGGATTCGCAATGCTGATGTTTCTTAACAAGGATGAAACAGTTGTCTATGGTTTTCTGTGTTGAGAGGAGTGTTGATATTGCACGGCGGATCCTATTATGTAGAATATATGTATACAGCACTAGACAACTTATGTGTGGCTATAACAAACAGTGATTTAATGTGCCCGAAAATAATCCGGTGTCTTCATATCATACCGCTACAAAAAATGGCAAAATTACCTCAACCGCCTTGATCCTAAATACAAACTGTTCCGGTTTCTGAGAGATTCGGAGCTGAAATACAATTAAGGTTTTAATTTTGCTGGATTGATCCAAACGGTAAAAGATGCTGACCAAAGCAGAATCTGAAACCCTGCATGGACACCGTTCACACCTCAGTGCCGTGTATTTAGTTGCTGAATGTCGGTCGATTTATAGCAAAGTCCTGCTTCAGACGATCAGACTGCAAGTTCACTGCGGTGGATGCCACGTGCTGATGTAGTTTTGACTGGCCAACCTTATGACCCATTTGTGAAATTTTCAGAACATGTAGGAGTCGCCTTGCAGCTCAGCTAGTAGAGCGTTCGTGGTACGTGTATTCGTATTCCACTGAGGTCAGCGATCTGTAACATTCGGATCGGTTAAAAGTTCAGACATGTATATCCACGATCACTCTCTTTGCAAGGTGAGTAAATTGTATTTCATCAGTGCAAGAGTATGAGCTGAATTATTGTTGATAAATATCAAGTCTCGTTAGCAGTCACTCCGTCAGCGAATGCCCAGAATTCAGCTCAATGATTATACGAAAGAAATCAAGAACAAAAGGAAAACGGGTTCTATAAGACGAGAATGGATTCTCACCAAGTGATGTCTGGCCTTGACACCAATCAACTAATTAGAAGAGATGTCTCCTATTAGTTTATGGAGTGACTATTAGTGTCAACGACTCCTATACAAACTGTCTGTTTTCTGTCAATAAAATGACGTGGTTCGAAAACAGGAAAGCCTTCTAACTAGAACTAGCAGGACGGATTAAAACAGTGAGTAAGAAATTTGTATTGACCATGAAGTGAATGTGCTATTTGCAAAGCTTGGACTGAGGAACTCATCGGAATCGCTTCAACCCAGAACAACGCAAGCCATAATAGCAAGAAAGTCGAGGCTGCTGAATGGTTCGATAGTTTTACAGCATCGTTGACATGTATAAGTATGCTGAGTCAAAGGGAATCATTGGTAGATCACAATTTAACCAATCGAAGTGAACTTTTGTTATGCATGTTCGCCGCCATTCTGATTGGCTGAGGCTCTTCAATGCTTGTGGCCGGAAAAGCTATATCGTGTTGTGTCTTTTAAAGCCCACTGAATCAGCGCAGATTCATCATGTGGTGTGAACGCCCAAATTCCCAGTAAAAACCACGGACGATTTACTACACTTCTGTTTTATCTGATCTGATAGGAGTCATCAGTATTAAGGGACGTCAAATTCACATCTATATTGGGGTAGAACGGCGAGACTTAAGCATCAAGGATGAAACTGACGGGAGTTTTGAAACGGATTCAGTCCAAATGTTTGCTGGAAGACACTTTATGACAAAATGGTAGCCTAAGCCCACTAACTCCCTCGATTCTATGGGTTGCTAAACTTCCATAGGTTCAGCGTACTTTCTAAGTCAATGCTCAGCATCAGCAGCCTAGCTTACCAATTTTTAAAACCCAATGAACTGACGCATGTTCGATCTAGTGAGATAGTTACTAGATAATCGTAATAAAGAAGACTTATATTCTTTGTAATAGAATTATTCAAACCAAGATAATACACAAAAGGCTACTCTCTCTCTCTCTCTCAGAGTTTAATGATTTCTACAAACTTTGAGCCAATAGAGAAGGAAGCATTTATTTGTTACCACTGGAAGGAAAAAGTGATCAACATGGACTTTTTTATCTAGTCTACAGAGACTAATCCTGCAGAGCACAGAACTTTGCAAATTTGCCCTCACGATGAATAGATCGCGGCTCGGGCACCTTGCGACAGACACTTTTGGTCAAACTAGAAAGTGTTCAGCCACATGGAATCCTGTAGTCGGATATATCCACGAGATGCATGAAATAAATTCCTCATTTCTAGTTCATCGGTAACCACTTGCATACCGTTACCTAGACTTGGCAAAGCCCATTCAGTTAAGTTGGGGGAAGACAGTCCTATTAAATACTCATCAGGTATGCGACTAAGTCGAATAGGGGACCAACAGATAGGAAAATGTTTTCTCGCAAGTATATTTGTATAAGAAAAGAAATACACATTTTTAAGTCCTGTCCCTCTAAGATATGAACAAATAATAACTGGTTTTCTGACTTAAAAAACCAGGAACAAATGTAGCCAATACACGGTGAACCGGAAGCTAGAACACATAGGAGAAAACCACGGGAATACAAGTAGCCAGAGCTGTTCATTAGCCGATACACTAGAAAATATCGTCTCTTCAGAAGAAACTAAAAATGGCAGCAATTTTATGTGTACATATCCACTGCTGTCCAATTTCATTATGTAACAACCCAAGGACAGGTTGAATCAAACCTTCCAGTGTTTTTAAAAATCCCGTACCAGTGTAAGTGATCTTGGAGACATTGTTTTACTGTAGGTCTCACGGCGAAACGGAACAAAAAAATATTGGAACATGTCTCGTCTCATCTGAGCAATCTTACATAATCTTGTGGGAAGAGAGAATTCCTGATGATTTCTAATATTGATGCTGGCCTTGGTTCATATGGAGGGTTTTCGTGGGCTCCTGACAGCTGAGCTTGGTGCTCCGGTAGCAAGCCTTTTATCACCAGCCTAAACGATACCATCAGTGTACCAGTGAATATCAGATTGATCCGATGGCGGCCTCCGATTCGGTCTCAGTTAATTCTGGGATTCATAGTAAAAGATTAGTCAAGCCGACTCTCGTTACTGCTTAACACCAGAAAGACGAGTTGTCCGCACGCCTTTCCACATAACTCCGGAGAAATATTCTAAGCAAACCATTCTGAACCATTTAGAACGCTACTATTGAGATCTTTCCAAGTATATCAAAGTTATTATGGAGAAAAGAGGGAAGTTGTGAAGCGCAACTTTGAATACATCGCACTATTGCTCAAAACGACAAACGGTGGCACATTTGGTAAATATTTGTTATCCACTAAAATTATAGCAAAGAAATAAAGCAAAAACTAAATTTTACGAAATTCTGAATGATATATTAGCTTTGGTAAATATCAAAACACTTTGCACACAAGGTTACGCGTGACTTTGGAGCACGGAGTAGGGAAAATGTTATCCGTAGTGAGATTGAGGACTATATTGCACAATCCATCCATCAACATTAAAACGATATCTTCAGCCTGAGATTGACCAAATCTCATATCCTTTTTAAATGATCCCAGATTTAGCAGCAACACGCTCACAAACAGTGCTTCTGTGTCCAGGAATGGCGATTACATTTATCCGGTTCATTCGGCTTATCTGTCACCAGTAGTCATCTCACCTTCGGAGACTTGTTAGAAATCCCCAACAACGCTCATCTCCGGAGGCTCTTTTTTGAGTCATATCCGACCATTGTACATAGCTATGAGTCCCATGCGTTAATCATTAAACTTCACGAGTTAACTCTCATGCATTTGCCTCACATTACCACTACCTAATTTAGTACCCATTCATCACCCTGCACTCACAGCAGTTAATTGTGCGACAATCGAAGTTCTTGAACTGGTAGGACGTATTTAAATGGCTCCGATCCGAAATTACGTATGTCAAAGTAATAAGATTAAAGCTGCGGAATTGTTCACCACCTTTACTACTACGGAACTCATTGGTATATACAGGTATGATCTAATGCATCCATTTGTGCTTCACAGGTCAACCAATCGAAGCCGGAGTTTGTCGCACTTAGTCACGGTGCTTCTGAATGACTAAGACTTCTCACTGAATGTGGCTATGAAGCTAAATATTACCTTGTAGCTTGAACCGTATACTGAATCACCATAGTAACTCAGTAACTTTACATCAGTTTTTGGTAGTTTTATTTCTCCCATCCGATGGATGAACTGAATAAACTGCTTTACAATACTGTATTTTGCCTGTTGTGGTACCTGATTTAGCTATGGCAATTTCTGATCGAATGCGTCTACTGACTTGAACACTTTTGTGACCACCATTCAAAGTAAGACACCAACAAGAAGACAATCAGTAAAAGTAACAATAAGAATATTCTGAAAAGAAAGGCCACGGTTGCAACACAGCACTATTCACGTGGGGGACTATTTCACTACGTCTCAACATGGTGCGTATTGCACAACAGTCATAGTGGTATAAGTTCATGCAAAACAATAATAATCGGCAAACACAGGGGAAAATACAATGGTTAATTTGCGTCACCGTGGTAAAAACACTAGCAAACAGCTGTTTCTGCTGACCAAATGCTGGTTTCCATCGACCTGTGGCAACGGCCTCGGAAAACTTCAATAATCTGGTATTCTTTGTCACGCACGCGACCCAAAACGCAGTGTTTCGGTCAACAGGATGTCGCGCAATCAGAAGATAACGAGCGATGGCTGACGACGGGGTCTTATGGTTTCAGTCAGTGTCATTATATGTCTGACCTAACCCTGGATGCACCACCAAAGGTTGAGCCCAATTTAGAAGATGTTCAATAGCTCAATTACGCAACTGTCGCTCTTTTCAACCCACGTACTTTCCTCCGCAACTACATTGAAATTGATAAATAAGATTAGAATTGGTGTACAGAAGTAGACGTTGTTTCATCGAAGGTGTGGAGATTTTACTAGTTCGAAGAACAATTCTGAGGTCAGCAGCATACTATGTTCGGGCAACTGCTGATCCTAGTCGTCTTTTGAGCAAGCAATTATTTTGTCAATAAGTCTGAATGGAAGACTAGGGGAGAATATTAGTGGTAATTTCTCTGCCGACAAAGTCGTTTGTCTGACGACCTAAACCTTTCTGTGCTTTTCAGCAAACGTATAGGGATAAGCGTTCTCGACCGAGGCCTCTTTCAGCTGTCTTAAATAGTTGTCTGTCATGTCTCCCGTCCAACAAAGTCGTGCTCTCCAGAGTAGTGTCCGGACTAGGCTGTATTTATATTCCACAGGCACAAAGCTATCGAAATGGAGGTACTGACCTGTCCAAGTTTATTTTCGCTAAAGAGATCTAGTGATTGTTCCTCCGTCCCTCCTAGTCACATTGTACAGAAGAAGGTAAGACGGACGAGGCACAACTGTACTTGAGCAGCTAAACAAGTCCAGTCTGTAAAACATGTGCAATTGTTTATATAACCCCTTTTCTAGACAGCGATGCAGCAACGTCGATCATTTAGCTGCCTCAGTATTTCCGTTCCGTTTTAGCCGAGTGCCTGCCGCTACTAGACTAGTTGTTTTGACCGCCATTCCCGTTTGGTTGGTCCGATCGATCTGGTTGATGGCTTAATCAGTAGCCACATGCTCAGGCTATCTCTCCAATTGCCTCAGATCTCATTGAGTTTAACTGGCGACTCCACATGAGTATTTTCGTCTGTTTCGGGAAGCTTCCTATATATTCACCATCCCTTCTATGGTTTGCGGTTAACAACTGGAAGACCCGATTGGTATGATATTCGTCTTGTCCTGTTGCCACAGCGTTCCCCACTACAATATCAATGTCAAGGAAGTGTAACGTATTGGTAGTTTCTGATTCCATTTCAAATGGCATATTCTGATGCAGATGATTGAGTTCATCCATAATCCATGTCTTCTCTTCCAGAATTTTTGTAACAGTAAGAGTATCATAGTGTATCCTTTGTAAAGTTCGGAATGTTCCAGGATTTCGCTCACCTATTCTTCATTATGAGCCATAAATATATCCGCCAAAATGGGACCCAATGGGCTTCCCATTGCAACACCGTCGACTTGTCTGTAAGACCGAGCAAGGAAGAAAAAGGTGGTGTTTGATGTGCATACTAGTGATTGTTATTTGAGAACTGATGCTGCTGTACCGATTTTTAGTCGAACTTTCTTGACATGGTGGCAGATGGTACGTATGAACACCGGAACGGGAAAGTCCGTAAATATTGACTGAACAAAAACCAAAGCCATGTGTTGCCCTGTCATAATAATCCGCTCCAAAAGTTTTACCATGGCGAAACTCTCTTTGACTTTTTGTCTGACCTTTGATTTGTGAGCTGCTCGAGCGATTTCATCAACCATTTCGTCGATTCGTGTTGTGGTGAATTTGGAATAGTTAGTATTGCTCGAAGTGGCACTCCTTGTTTGCGTAGTTTCGGTGAATCATACAACTTTGGAGTTCGATTTCCTATTGGTCTCAGACGGTGAGATGTGTTCTCACTGGTGAAGTGTTCTTCTAGTAGAAATTGTACTTCTGCTGACATTTTCTGTTCTAGTTCTTAGGGTCGCCGCAGTTATCTTCTGGCACAAACTTGTGGGGATCGTCAAGAACACTTCCCATCTTCTAATAATCATTCTGATCCATCTGCACGGCTCCCAACCCCTTGTCAGGGCGCGAAATTAACAGATCAGCTCGCGACTATAGCTCTTCAATAACGGATAAATGTTAAGTTGTGAGAAGTGATCTACGTCCGGAAGATAGTATCCGATATTGTGGCTTAAAGTCAACCAGCTTCGCTTTAAACCAAGTCTCCGCATCTTTGGAAGTTGGTTCGACTACTTTCAGTTGTTCGAATAGATATTTGAATTGGGTTTGTGTCTCTATGTTGTTTATTTCTTCTGTGGTATGCAGAAACGCAGACCACAGGAAAGAGACTGCTATTCCAATTCATTCAGTGTAACTGATGACAGATTGTTCACAAACGTTTCCAATAGTTTCGGGGAATTCGGTTCAGCCTTAGTCATTCAGAAGCACCGTGACTAAGTGCGACAAACTCCGGCTTCGATTGGTTGACCTGTGAAGCACAAATGGATACATTAGATCATACCTGTATATACCAATGAGTTCCGTAGTAGTAAAGGTGGTGAACAATTCCGCAGCTTTAATCTTATTACTTTGACATACGTAATTTCGGATCGGAGCCATTTAAATACGTCCTACCAGTTCAAGAACTTCGATTGTCGCACAATTAACTGCTGTGAGTGCAGGGTGATGAATGGGTACTAAATTAGGTAGTGGTAATGTGAGGCAAATGCATGAGAGTTAACTCGTGAAGTTTAATGATTAACGCATGGGACTCATAGCTATGTACAATGGTCGGATATGACTCAAAAAAGAGCCTCCGGAGATGAGCGTTGTTGGGGATTTCTAACAAGTCTCCGAAGGTGAGATGACTACTGGTGACAGATAAGCCGAATGAACCGGATAAATGTAATCGCCATTCCTGGACACAGAAGCACTGTTTGTGAGCGTGTTGCTGCTAAATCTGGGATCATTTAAAAAGGATATGAGATTTGGTCAATCTCAGGCTGAAGATATCGTTTTAATGTTGATGGATGGATTGTGCAATATAGTCCTCAATCTCACTACGGATAACATTTTCCCTACTCCGTGCTCCGAAGTCACGCGTAACCTTGTGTGCAAAGTGTTTTGATATTTACCAAAGCTAATATATCATTCAGAATTTCGTAAAATTTAGTTTTTGCTTTATTTCTTTGCTAGCTATGGATGAATGAGTGGGTGGATGTTGGATGGATGGATAGATGGATGGATTGATGAATGGAGTGTTTGTAGAAGATTTCCAATTTTTCCTTCTTTTCTCCGTGTGTATGTCCTGCTGATGATTCACTGTAACTCATTCTAACAGAAAGAAGACATAAGTCGCGCGATGCAAGCATTTCGTTCAAACTTATCTATGGCATCCAGTGAGGCGATGCTTGTTATGATTCATCAGGCAGCGTTATATGCACAGAAATGTTTGAAACGCAATGTTCGTTTGCCTCAGCACTAACCGAGCAGACTTCTCTCTCCCTCCAGCGAAAGCACTGTAATAGTTCTCAATCCTGTCCATTCCACTGTTTTGTTTTTCCTCTCTGTACGATGTATAAACAGAAGTGTTTCACGTATGCGGTAGACAGGATTAAGCGAAATGCTTGCATCTCATGAGTTAGATAAAGGGGACCGAATGCTTCAGATTCCTAATAAGCCAGATGAGTTGATCATCACTGACATATTGTCCATATGCTTCAGTCAAACTTTCAGTTTTTCTAGACCAATCTTAGATTATCTCTGCATGTGTATTTTATTTTCGCTCCTCCCTATCTCTTTCAATCGTTCGTTTACTTTCAATATTTGAACTCGCCCACATCATTACATTCGAGAGACATGAACGGTAAATGGCACTATAGAAGATCTGCACAGGGCATCATGTCAGATTCAGGTCAGTCACATTGAAACGTGTTGTTCAATTCCGGGGTATCAATTACTTATCGTTTTGTTTTATGGGAGCTTTCAGTTCTTTCCATTGTTTGACTTTTTCACCCCTTTTTCACACAGCACTGAAATCCGCACTACTGTTCACTGACTGAATGGAAAAACTCGTGCACGAAGGAGAGCACAAGACGAAAGAAAGATTTTGGCTCTGTCCAAGAAAAATACCTCTTCCATCTAGTTATCTATCATATATCTATCCAGTGTTGTGAGAATTACGCAGACGTGTACACAAAAACTAAAATGCGAACCAGTGTAGTTTTAGGAATCTAAGGTTCATCTGCAAGCAACTTGATATTACATTTCAATTTGTATTGAGTAACTTCTTGATGAGAAATTGCCTTGCATTGACAACATTGAGTCCGGCTTAACCAATCACAGGTACACAATTACGACCACAACTGTACACTTTATGGGACAAATATTCGATCTTACACACACACACACACACACACACACACACACACACACACACACACACACACGAGCAGTGGTGATGTTAAGCCTGTTTCAGCCCGGACAGTAGTGACTAATCGATCTCGCTACGTATCGATTGACTTCGTTTGGCTTGAGGCGAGTGTATGCTTGCGCATGCGTGTAAGTTGGTTCATTTGTTTGTTTACAATACTGGTCTGCTTGCTTGCTTGCTCACGAAGTACAATCTGGCTTTGTGTCCATGTGCTTACCAATAAACGGATTGACTACATTACTTATTCTTCGACTGGTTTCGAACAGAACGTTTGGCATCACGGTCTAGGATTGGCACCTTGTCAGATTTACTGCATGTGAGAAATGTGCACCATTGCTAAAGAGGTTGCATATTCCAATGGTTTATTGAAACATCACCAAACAGCCTAACAGCACAACTGATTTTCTTGCTACCGTCACAGTTTATGCTCTCACATGGATCACTACAATCCAACTAGACAAAACACGAAGAGAATCAATGAGTACGTGTTAGCGCCGATGAGTATAATCAAATATTCTTCTGAAATCAGACGTGTGGAAAATTGTTACTTCATCTGCCCAACCAACTTGGAAATCCAAATATGATCGATGACTCGGATCCACAGAATTAAAGATAGATTGCCATTTACCAGAGATTCATCCAACTGCTATTTCGAACCGTTAAACAAAAACGAATCGAAGCTCCAATGACAAGTATATTTGCGAAGACAACTACATCATCATTCAGTCTACTGATCAAATAACCAAAGGCAATTTAGCCGAAGCTATATTGCCATCTGCAAATATGAGTGCTTCAAACCAGTTTGCTGCATTTGAACATCCTGCAATTTTTTCGTCTATGTGTTGTTTCTTCGTTTCTCGTTAGATTATCATCCTAACTCTTTCCCATCTCCGATCTCCTTTTTGCTGTGTGATTCCCCCAATGCAGCGGTGGTTGATAATTCACTGTGCTTTTCAATATTCTGTGTGTGTGTGTGTGTGTGTGTGTGCTATGATTACTACAGAGACCGGTAAGATAGAAACTTGGGCCCCAGTATCAACCGGGAACCTGGTGTCAGTACGTGATTCGTGCGCGTAAAGGAAATGGCCAACTTGAAACTGGTTGCCGGTGGGTACGGCAACTCTTACTCACCTGCAAAGGCGTTTCCCATCGCGTATGAACACGTCTGTTTGCATCTACGGACGGCTGGTCCGAAAACGCAATGGAACAAACAAAAGCTACTGTTAGACTTGTCGGGCCTGAGAGATTTGAGTGAGGTCGATTCACGTGGATGTAGGCAGTGGAGGGCGCCAGTCCGAGCTATGGCTTGCATGGGCTATTATGGGGAGAAGATACGGTGACTCTGTCCTTGAAATGTAGTCTTCAGTGGATGGATCGTACCAAGTACCGAAGCCTCTTCGGGGATTTGTACATATCGATATCCCGAAGATAGCGCGATATTGTGGAGGTGATGTGGTTCTTTCTCGTGCCGTCAAGTGCGGCAACCTTTACAACCACAGAGGCTACTCCTTCGAAGGAAGAATCCTCGAGGATAGAAGTAATAGTATTTGAACGTAAAATAGCAACGAACGCAACCACAGTTTCCTAGATGTCCCCGAGTCCTTATCGGCGGGCCCTGACAAGGCCCCGAATGTGGCTGTTGAGTTTCGTGTTGCCGATGAGGGTGCCGTACCAGTAAATGATGAAACCATTCCTCCAGGAGGGTAGGGAATACTGTAGGATGGTCTCCCTAATCTGGTGACAAGGCTGCTCCTGGATTTGATTAAGGACTCAGTCCTTAACCAAGGAGATAACGTCTCCAAAGACGGTCTCTGAGGTCGACGATTCGACGTGCCGCGAATTACGGCACAAATGCTGCAAACTAAACTTCTGCATCATGGGGAATAAATCTCAAAGGCTTGAAAGTTACAACAGGTAAAATGAGATCTGCGTCGAGCTGCCTTATCCTCGAGTATGTTTAGGTTGCGATAGTATGTAGTAAAAAAACATATCTTGCAACAAAAGAGGACGAAAAACAAAGGGAACCTTAGATCTTGTGGATTGATTGTGAAGAAACGGGCTGACCGATTTCTAAAGCTTACTGAAAGCACATATATTAGCTTTGCGGATGCTTTCCATATTCTACGAACCTAAACGACGTATGCAATAAACCAAGTTATTAGATCTTCTGAATACAAAGTGATCATAATGTTACTGATGAGAGCACTACATGCCATTGGCTTCAAAAATGATTGTGAAATAGATGAATTCTTCACTGCTGCAGGTACAGGCGGAAGGAGCACTGAGACGGTACTTCTTTGAGCAATAATAGCAATGTGTTAGTAAGACTGGGAACACTAGCGATGCTGAGGCTGGTTGTAAATAGTTTGTAAATAGAGGTCAGTGGCTGGTGGAAGTGCTTAATCTTCACGGGTTACAGTGATTGAGACGTGTCCTCAGGTAGACTCGTGAGCTTTATTCTCTGAAGAAATAATCGAGAGGAGGACGGGTTGACACGGTCAATCATGACATGACAACAAAGCATGAAATCCATAACCGACGGACTTGACCAAGGAGAACGTATCAGGAGCTTCCAGTTTGGGATCCATGATATGCATCCACTGGATAGTTGGAGAAATTGGGTGAAATGCCTAAGTACAGTGGTTAGTGAATTCGCTTAGGTACATTTTCGATTTTTTGCTGGGGTCCGCAAGAATCCTCTTGGCAAATTCATCACAGGCTATAATGTGTGAAGCGAAAACTCGGGAGATAACAGATCATATGGGAATCAAAGAAACCCGACTGGTTATAGCCAAACCATGATGTAGTGTGATAAATTCTTTCTAAAGTATACGAGAAAGAATGACGGCATGGCAGTAGAGTAAAACTGGGAGGATACATTGGTAGAGAGGAAAACGACAGCTCTGTCTGTGACCAAACAATCTAAACACGCGAATTTGAAAACACAGTCTATTCTCTACACAATCCAGAACAAGAGATGATCACTAAGATATACGTGTTGACCATAAAGTCTAGTTGTTTGACCGAGTCACCTTTGGAAACAGGAACAGTGTTGAGGACTGATTGTTCGTCAGGGTAAGAGGAGTGTGAAAGAGAGAAAGTGCTGAGATGCATACCAGAATGGGACCAAAGGTTCTGAATGTTACACAAGTCCTCAGAAAAAGAGCTTATTTCTGGTTAATTTGAGATGGGCTGAGAGAGTACCATTTCATCGGCGTACTTAAAATCTCGTGTAGGTAGTGCGGTGAACAAGTGGCTAATATTTTGTTGTGCAAAGATAGGGAAGTGAATGACACCCTGAAGATCATCAGAGTTGTTCAGTAAGTGACTCGACACACCTGTTCCAAATTTGGTGAGTTGTGTCCTATGGGAAACGCAATCTTTCATCCCTGGGAGTAAAAATGTGGGACAGACACGAGATTACAGTACTTCATGATGCCTGCTCATAAAATTACTGAACTGCTCTGACTCCCCGAGTCTATGTTCTGTGTGTTTTCAGATCGTACATGTACAACCTCCACAGGAGAGCACAGCATCCGTCCCACTGCAATAAACAGGTGGACACAAAGCCACGTCGTAGTCGACGAGCAAGCAATCAGATAAGTAAGCGGACCGAGAATGTAAGTAAACAAGTGAGCTGAGTTACTTGCATACACTTGCGTTCATTCCCTTCAGATTAGGCAATGTCAGTCGACAACGAGATCAATTGGTCAATACTTGTTGGGCTGAAACCCACTGTGTATGTGTAGTGGTAGGCATGTGTCTGTGAGCATGTGACTGGAAAATACACTGAGTGTTTTGTTCGTTCTCACTAGCTCAATTGAGAAAACTCTTCTGCCTTCGAACCATCTCGTTTATTTTGCAAGAACAAACAGTTCCTGTAGAACACTCGGTGACCAAAATCAAAATCACGGTACGAAGCTTGCTGGTTCAGGGCCCTTCCCGTAACCGCGTCTTCTGAATGGCTATATAGTTCAAGTCCCCGACTGGCTGATTCCTCTTCTTCGAGTTGAAAGAATTCCTGGCTACTGATTGGTTGATTTCCGTTTCGCTCAATTTAAACTCCTCACCGCTAATTGGTTGAGTCCGCTCAGTTGGGTAAGGACGAATGTTCGCGAATGATTGGATGTTTTCGTTCCGTATCATCAAGAACTGATCTAACCATCGACCTGCTTTGCTGACCTGAGTTTAACCATCGATTTTGAATAGACGGTGACGTTCTGTCTCTAAAAGAAACTAGGCCGTCTATCGATGCGTCATGAAATACCCTTACACAGAGCACATCTGTTCGGATAGTTTGCAAACTGACAAGAGTCACCGGGAACAAAAGAAGAGGAAAGCAATCTGATAAGTTTAGCTCATTCGGTCACCTTGATTGCAGAATTGGTGGCAGTGGGACAACATGTTATAAATAGAACTTGTTGAGTGGGTACCACCAGTATGGGTTTCAAGGAGGTAGGAAAGGCACCAGTATTAACGGATTTTTTTGTAACGGAAGTTATTATTCCGGATAGTGAACTTGTTCCGAATTTGTGAACGGTTGGAGATAAGCCTTCTGGACCCACTGAAGAGGCTGTTTTGAGGTTTGGGGTAATTTGAATACATCTTTTGAGGAGAATGATTATATTTCTGAGGGAACAAATGGGGTAGGGGATGGTAGATTGCCAGTGGAGGGATGAACAAATGCGGCGTTCAGACTGTCAGTATCTAAACTGTGGTTTATTCACTCTTTTGAACAGGAACCTTCTTTTTGATGAGAAATGTTCAGAATGGTTGCTGATAATTCCGTATAGAACAGCACATCACCCAATTGGGATGAGACAGAAGTCACTTAAACTGAAAGCAAATAAGTTTTATGCATGAATAAAATCTTCGACAACAATACATAAACAGTGATGCAATAATGGACTCTGAATGGGTCAAAAATGGTCGAACAATAGGTTCATGTTCCTTTGTGAGCAAAAATGAGCTATGTACAGATTACTGATCACAGCGCCTCGAGAAAGCGAGAATTTAGGATGACATTTAACAACCAAGCTTTCAACATCTTCATAAGACAAAGTTAAGAAAATTTCAAACTTGCCAAGCTAATCGGAATAGATGCAAGTTACCACACCACCGCCTATTCCCTTGTATGATTTTCTATCTTCACGAAAGAATTCAAAGTTCCCAAGAATTGCGGGTTCGTCTATTATACTTTCACACAACTAAGACTCTTGGACATAGGTCACAAATTTGTTCGTGTTATTCGGAGAGTTGATAACATCAGTTAGAATCGGCATCTTTCAAATAATGACTGAATGCTATTACTCACCGGTGCGGGAACTGCTATCTTCCTTGGGTTTGTGCAACTAAGTGTAGCCTACAAGCTAGCCTGCTTGCATTTCCTAGTCCAGCTTGATTTTGGCCATCTTGAAATAAATTAATTTGTAGATGATTAAACGGATCATGCTGTACGTCTACTCCGAATGAAATTTTCCTTCGAGTAGCTGCATCTAGGTGATATTTAGTGACAACGAGAACAACTCTAAAGTTCTAGCTTCCAGGTTCACGACGAACTGTAGTGCAGACAATGATGGGCGTTATTTCGATACCATGGTACATCTAACACACTATTCCTTCTGTTCACCAACTCGAGTTTTCTCTGTTCATTTGACTTGGGGATTTTTCGTTGGTATTTTGCTCGAAAACTCAATGAAAGTCATATTCGGGGGTTGCAAACCTTTCGTCGTTCATACTGGTGAGCCCGTTTCTTCACAATCAATCCACAAGGTCTAAGGTTCCCTTTGTTTTTCGTCCTCTTTTGTTGCAAGATATGTTTTTTACTACATACTATCGCAACCTAAACATACTTGAGGATAAGGCAGCTCGACGCAGATCTCATTTTACCTGTTGTAACTTTCAAGCCTTTGAGATTTATTCCCCATGATGCAGAAGTTTGGTTTGCAGCATTTGTGCCGTAATTCGCGGCACGTCGAATCGTCGACCTCAGAGACCGTCTTTGGAGACGTTATCTCCTTGGTTAAGGACTGAGTCCTTAATCAAATCCAGGAGCAGCCTTGTCACCAGATTAGGGAGACCATCCTACAGTATTCCCTACCCTCCTGGAGGAATGGTTTCATCATTTACTGGTACGGCACCCTCATCGGCAACACGAAACTCAACAGCCACATTCGGGGCCTTGTCAGGGCCCGCCGATAAGGACTCGGGGACATCTAGGAAACTGTGGTTGCGTTCGTTGCTATTTTACGTTCAAATACTATTACTTCTATCCTCGAGGATTCTTCCTTCGAAGGAGTAGCCTCTGTGGTTGAAAAGGTTGCCGCACTTGACAGCACTAGAAAGAACCAATTCACCTCCACAATATCGCGCTATCTTCGGGATATCGATATGTACAAATCCCCGAAGAGGCTTCGGTACTTGGTACGATCCATCCACTGAAGACTACATTTCAAGGACAGAGTCACCGTATCTTCTCCCCATAATAGCCCATGCAAGCCATAGCTCGGACTGGCGCCCTCCACTGCCTACATCCACGTGAATCGACCTCACTCAAATCTCTCAGGCCCGACAAGTCTAACAGTAGCTTTTGTTTGTTCCATCGCGTTTTCGGACCAGCCGTCCGTAGATGCAAACAGACGTGTTCATACGCGATGGGAAACGCCTTTGCAGGTGAGTAAGAGTTGCCGTACACACCGGCAACCAGTTTCAAGTTGGCCATTTCCTTTACGCGCACGAATCACGTACTGACACCAGGTTCCCGGTTGATACTGGGGCCCAAGTTTCTATCTTATCGGTCGCTGTAGTAATCATAGCACACACACACACACACACACACACACAGAATATTGAAAATCACAGTGAATTATCAACCACTGCTGCATTGGGGGAATCACACAGCAAAAAGGAGATCGGAGATGGGAAAGAGTTAGGATGATAATCTAACGAGAAACGAAGAAACAACTCATAGACGAAAAAATTGCAGGATGTTCAAATGCAGCATACTGGTTTGAAGCACTCATATTTGCAGATGGCAATATAGCTTCGGCTAAATTGCCTTTGGTTATTTGATCAGTAGACTGAATGATAATGTAGTTGTCTTCGCAAATATACTTGTCATTGGAGCTTCGATTCGTTTTTGTTTAACGGTTCGAAATAGCAGTTGGATGAATCTCTGGTAAATGGCAATCTATCTTTAATTCTGTGGATCCGAGTCATCGATCATATTTGGATTTCCAAGTTGGTTGGGTAGATGAAGTAACAATTTTCCACACGTCTGATTTCAGAAGAATATTTGATTATACTCATCGGCGCTAACACGTACTCATTGATTCTCTTCGTGTTTTGTCTAGTTGGATTGTAGTGATCCATGTGAGAGCATAAACTGTGACGGTAGCAAGAAAATCAGTTGTGCTGTTAGGCTGTTTGGTGATGTTTCAATAAACCATTGGAATATGCAACCTCTTTAGCAATGGTGCACACTTCTCACATGCAGTAAATCTGACAAGGTGCCAATCCTAGACCGTGATGCCAAACGTTCTGTTCGAAACCAGTCGAAGAATAAGTAATGTAGTCAATCCGTTTATTGGTAAGCACATGGACACAAAGCCAGATTGTACTTCGTGAGCAAGCAAGCAAGCAGACCAGTAGTGTAAACAAACAAATGAACCAACTTACACGCATGCGCAAGCATACACTCGCCTCAAGCCAAACGAAGTCAATCGATACGTAGCGAGATCGATTAGTCACTACTGTCCGGGCTGAAACAGGCTTAACATCACCACTGCTCGTGTGTGTGTGTGTGTGTGTGTGTGTGTGTGTGTGTGTGTGTGTGTGTAAGATCGAATATTTGTCCCATAAAGTGTACAGTTGTGGTCGTAATTGTGTACCTGTGATTGGTTAAGCCGGACTCAATGTTGTCAATGCAAGGTAATTTCTCATCAAGAAGTTACTCAATACAAATTGAAATGTAATATCAAGTTGCTTGCAGATGAACCTTAGATTCCTAAAACTACACTGGTTCGCATTTTAGTTTTTGTGTACACGTCTGCGTAATTCTCACAACACTGGATAGATATATGATAGATAACTAGATGGAAGAGGTATTTTTCTTGGACAGAGCCAAAATCTTTCTTTCGTCTTGTGCTCTCCTTCGTGCACGAGTTTTTCCATTCAGTCAGTGAACAGTAGTGCGGATTTCAGTGCTGTGTGAAAAAGGGGTGAAAAAGTCAAACAATGGAAAGAACTGAAAGCTCCCATAAAACAAAACGATAAGTAATTGATACCCCGGAATTGAACAACACGTTTCAATGTGACTGACCTGAATCTGACATGATGCCCTGTGCAGATCTTCTATAGTGCCATTTACCGTTCATGTCTCTCGAATGTAATGATGTGGGCGAGTTCAAATATTGAAAGTAAACGAACGATTGAAAGAGATAGGGAGGAGCGTAAATAAAATACACATGCAGAGATAATCTAAGATTGGTCTAGAAAAACTGAAAGTTTGACTGATGCATATGGACGATAATTCAGTGATCATCAACTCATCTGGCTTATTAGGAATCTGAAGCATTCGGTCCCCTTTATCTAACTCATGAGATCAGAAAATAGACATAAGTCATGAGATGCAAGCATTTCGCTTAATCCTGTCTACCGCATACGTGAAACACTTCTGTTTATACATCGTACAGAGAGAAAAGCAAAACAGTAGAATGGACAGGATTGAGAACTATTACAGTGCGTTCGCTGGAGGGAGAGAAAAGTCTGCTCGGTTAGTGCTGAGGCAAACGAACATTGCGTTTCAAACATTTCTGTGCATATAACGCTGCCTGATGAATCATAACAAGCATCGCCTCGTTGAATGCCATAGAGATGAGTAAACGAAATGCTTGCATCGCGCGACTTATGTCTTCTTTCTGTTAGAATGAGTTACAGTGAATCATCAGCAGGACATACACACGGAGAAAAGAAGGAAAAATTGGAAATCTCCCACAAACACTCCATTCATCAATCAATCAATCCATCCATCCATCTATCCATCCGTCAATCCACCCATCTGTCAATCTAGCAAGCATATTAGTCGATCCTATGTAAATGATTACCTATCAACTTCTTTAGTGAAACATGGATAAATACTACATAATATAGTAGTCCTGATATGAGGTAAACTGTTGAAAGTCAGTCTCACGAACTCACGGACTTTCAGTACATGCGGCAATCAGTTGTGCATCCGTGGATCGTCGTATTCCAGTAGTCAAATGCGTTTCTAATTCTTTTACTTCGGCAAGTAACAGACACACATTTCTCCTCACAAAAGTCTACAGATATTCTATTATCCCCCATATCGCAAGATCCCCTAACAAGCTTGATCAAACATTTCTTAAACAGAACGCGATGCTTTCTTGATTCAACTTTCTTGTTGCCTCATCCATAAAATCTTGTGTGATTATGTGACAGCTGAAGATTCATCTCTCGGGGTGCATCAAGCATTCACTTGATTTGATTTGATTTGATTTGAGTTGATTTGATTTGGTCTGAACAGTGTTCACCACATGGACGACGGTCATAACAGGGAAGCGGAACGATAAACCGAATAGAAACTTGAAATAACATTACATTTCACAAATTCAAAACTTCAAAGTTAGTCATTCAGGTGACTACATAAATAATCCTTTAGATATTTCCAATCTAATTAGTATTTGCAAACACGTGGAAAAGTTACTCGGAAGCACACACCCCTTTTCGTGGTTATAACCGCTCATCAGTTATGTGTATATGACACTCCTCCGTCCATCCACTTGTACTGCAACTTGTACATTCCGTAGGTGTTTTCTTCAAAAAAATCTAATTTGCTTATCAGGAGTGTAAGTGGAAGCTCCGGTTTCAAGAGTCCACTGAGGAACCAAAACAGGTGGATGGACAGAGGAGTGCTAGACACGCATATCTGATGAGTGGAAATCACCGCGAACGTGGTTGTGTGCTTTTGAAAAATCTTCTCCACTCGTTTGTGGATGCGACTTATTCGGCAATGTGAACTCGCAATCCCAATGTCGTCATTCTTGAGGTTAACTGAATCTAACCCACGTAGGACTATGAGCGAACCACCATTGTGTTTGTTCAGTGAACTCTCCGAACAGAAGCCTTCATTCACAGTCCTGATACACAAACTAGATTTTTGTGAACAAATCGTGAGATAGCATTGCTAAGTAGTAACGAGATGCACTACAGTACGGAAGCACTAACAAAAAGGAGCAACCTTTCAGCTAAAATACTTTCCTACCGGTGAGTTCATCAAACTGGGCCTAATTAAATTTTAAAGAAATTTAGTGAACCAGTAAGTAAATAGGGCAGTTCTACAATGTACAAGGGATATGTCATAAATAATTGAAGGACTAATTAAAAGACACTAGATCAGATCGAGACATATCTTCTTTTGTTCCTTGAGTACAATTGCGTACTGGGGAACGGATACAACCTCAGTCGCAAGTATCTGACGCACTGTCAGGGAGAACTGGTAACCATGGTGAGTCAACTTCAAGTGGAAATCCACCCACGCAAAATCTGTTGTGGTATTGAGCTGGATAATAGCAAAATGTGCGCTGCCTATCATGGGTGGTGGAACGACAATCGTCTCGTTTCTCACACTTGACGAACGGCGACGCATGCCAATAGACCAAAACCGGTGAGCATAAATTTGCCGTGATCAACGAAACCATTTGCAATCCATTACACACAAACACTGTTTATCAATTCAAATAGGATTGAACTGCCATAGTCTAATCAATTTAGTAATATCGGTACTTTACTCTCCATTGAAAGACATTCTCTACCTGTTGCGGTTTTTTCTTGAGTTCACCAGTAGCAAGAATTCCAGGGCCCCAATATTATATTCTAAACTTCAAAGCACATGCCACCGCAGGACCACGCTCACTTGCATTGATTCATCTTACATGAAGCCAACACTATTCAATGCCTTCCAGAAATATTTTGATTTGGAATTATGAAGTGAAATGAGACGTGATTCATCACCTCTAATGTCTATGTGATGATTCGGTAGGCAGTTCACAGGGCACGATGCGATACAGCTTCACGGCCACTGATAATTAAAAGCATATAAGGGTAATAAGGATAATATATGGCTTTGACAAAATGGGAAATGAGGCGAATCCCATTTCCTTATTCCACTGTTTATCCCACATGAGAACAATGTGTGTTGGTATACCCATGACCCCAATAGTCCATATTGCATTATCAGGAAGAACAGGCAATAGGGTCTCGAGTCTTGCACCGTAGGACTACATAATTCACAAATAGGTTCGGAGCGATAACGTCACTTGCGGTAATGGATTGGTTTTATCACTAAATGTGATCGGACGTAGCGCGGTGTGAGGGTTGGGATGTGGGTGGGGGGGGGGGGTTGAAGGCGAGGGGAACGAACATCACCTCTCAGGCTCGATAGTCCGAGACCAGCATTGGTCAATGCATTAGATACATAGCTATTAGGCCTAAGTGATTCATTTTGGACTGACAAATACACATCAAACCCTCGTCATTTCAACGGCAGCCAATATTGTCCTCTAATTGTTGTGCATAAGTATGGCTAACAGTTCAAGTCCAGCCACAAAATATTCTGCACAACTATTGTAGTTAAGTCTCAGACAACAGTTGGCTGTTACTTACTATCTTTGCGATAAATGAAATAGTCACAAATCTCCGTCTTCTTATCAACTGCATTAAATCAGTCAGAAAAGAAATCTATGCTCTGGCGGGAACACGCACAATAAGACTAATCACTTCACAAATTTCAACCTGGAACGGAGGTTGCATGTTTTGTAGTAGAAATGCAAACTTAAAAGCGTATCCATCTAACATTCATTCTATTTTCATTTATTCATTTCCTGTCTATGACATAACAGTGGTACAATATTTTAGGAAAGGGGCCGCAGTTCGTTGTAGACCTTCATTCGGGAAGTGGATTAATTCTGATGGTTTGAAGTCTGACAAGAAGTCTCGAAAGAAGCAGAGTAAAGGATCCATTATCTTCTTTAATTGCAACGGAACCAGAATGGACGGAATGCAGGGGAGGCGGTGAAACCGTCCCCGGAGCATTTAGTTGTCTGCCTGCCTGGCTGCACAAAAACACACACAGACACACACAGGTACACACAGACACACACAGGTACACACACACACACATACACATACACACACACACACAAGCAAGCGAACGCAAACACACAAACAAACAAACAAACACAAACATAATGTACATCCACAGTCATGGAAACAACTGTACATGTGCTGACCCATTCATATGATGTTTATCGATCTACGTGCTTCCATTGGTCAGCTGTGGTATGACCAATGCTGACTATGCAGGAAGCATGAACAATGTTGTTCCCAAAATCGTCAAACTATAGGCAGAACAGAACTGCATCCGATTAAATCGATATGACCAGAAAGAGGTCATCTGAGGACAGCTTTTCAGGTCATCAATAGTCATTGCCTCCTATCCACTGAACAAAGTACAACGAATGCTGGACTAAGAACGCCATCAATCAGTTTGATTGTCCAATGTAGTGTCTGAGAGATGGTCACGGGTGGAATAGAATGCTTATACTCGGTAGAACCCTGAGGGCCGATTGACAGTAAATAGAATATCAAGATACGAACAGTGTTGTCCGGACAATCTGTTAAAATAAATGTGCAGATTCTGTTAACGATCTACCTGTTAAAGACGACGAGATTGAATTGAGACTAAGTAACTCGAAGAAAAATATTTTTGATATCTCATTTCAGGTAGTCATTTACTTATTATTAAGTAACTTTCTGAACAGATATACAGCCCCAACAAGCAACGAGTTAGCGTGAGTGTAACAAATCCGATTACTGGAAAGCTAACCGCGGAAGTGAGATTCGTGGAGTAGATGTGTGTAAAAGTGGGGTATGTAAAAGACATGGTTTCTCCGGACGGAAGGGCAAATGTGAAGAGCTAATCGGTGATCACGTATTACGGTCATTTGAACAGATGCAATTAGGCAGGGTTGCATTGGATGCACAGTTCTTTAATGACTTAACCCTAGAATGACCAGGTAGTCCAAGGAGACACTCGCTCGTAATAAAGACGCAATTATTTTTTCGTTTTCATAACAATTGGTCGAACTTTCTTGACTTTTGTGATGATAAGTTTAGCACGTTTCCTCATAATTTCGCTGAAATCTATCCAACGGTCCACACTTTGGAAAAACTAAGATCCGCTGGGGTGAGGGCAGAAAAACGGAGTGTCCGCCTAGACACTACTGGTGGTTTGTGTTATTCGATCCGTCCCCAAACAGGCTGAAAATCAATCCGCAAGCCATCTTAGATCTCTCGATTCTACTGATTCAACTTACAGACCAATCGCGTTTCTGGCGTGACAACTTGGTGTCCCACGGGGAACTCTTACTCTCCATGAAAACGAGCCTATAACATATCCTGTCAGAATTACTTAGTCTCAATTCAATCTCGTCGTCTTTAACAGGTAGATCGTTAACAGAATCTGCACATTTATTTTAACAGATTGTCCGGACAACACTGTTCGTATCTTGATATTCTATTTACTGTCAATCGGCCCTCAGGGTTCTACCGAGTATAAGCATTCTATTCCACCCGTGACCATCTCTCAGACACTACATTGGACAATCAAACTGATTGATGGCGTTCTTAGTCCAGCATTCGTTGTACTTTGTTCAGTGGATAGGAGGCAATGACTATTGATGACCTGAAAAGCTGTCCTCAGATGACCTCTTTCTGGTCATATCGATTTAATCGGATGCAGTTCTGTTCTGCCTATAGTTTGACGATTTTGGGAACAACATTGTTCATGCTTCCTGCATAGTCAGCATTGGTCATACCACAGCTGACCAATGGAAGCACGTAGATCGATAAACATCATATGAATGGGTCAGCACATGTACAGTTGTTTCCATGACTGTGGATGTACATTATGTTTGTGTTTGTTTGTTTGTTTGTGTGTTTGCGTTCGCTTGCTTGTGTGTGTGTGTGTATGTGTATGTGTGTGTGTGTGTACCTGTGTGTGTCTGTGTGTACCTGTGTGTGTCTGTGTGTGTTTTTGTGCAGCCAGGCAGGCAGACAACTAAATGCTCCGGGGACGGTTTCACCGCCTCCCCTGCATTCCGTCCATTCTGGTTCCGTTGCAATTAAAGAAGATAATGGATCCTTTACTCTGCTTCTTTCGAGACTTCTTGTCAGACTTCAAACCATCAGAATTAATCCACTTCCCGAATGAAGGTCTACAACGAACTGCGGCCCCTTTCCTAAAATATTGTACCACTGTTATGTCATAGACAGGAAATGAATAAATGAAAATAGAATGAATGTTAGATGGATACGCTTTTAAGTTTGCATTTCTACTACAAAACATGCAACCTCCGTTCCAGGTTGAAATTTGTGAAGTGATTAGTCTTATTGTGCGTGTTCCCGCCAGAGCATAGATTTCTTTTCTGACTGATTTAATGCAGTTGATAAGAAGACGGAGATTTGTGACTATTTCATTTATCGCAAAGATAGTAAGTAACAGCCAACTGTTGTCTGAGACTTAACTACAATAGTTGTGCAGAATATTTTGTGGCTGGACTTGAACTGTTAGCCATACTTATGCACAACAATTAGAGGACAATATTGGCTGCCGTTGAAATGACGAGGGTTTGATGTGTATTTGTCAGTCCAAAATGAATCACTTAGGCCTAATAGCTATGTATCTAATGCATTGACCAATGCTGGTCTCGGACTATCGAGCCTGAGAGGTGATGTTCGTTCCCCTCGCCTTCAACCCCCCCCCCCCACCCACATCCCAACCCTCACACCGCGCTACGTCCGATCACATTTAGTGATAAAACCAATCCATTACCGCAAGTGACGTTATCGCTCCGAACCTATTTGTGAATTATGTAGTCCTACGGTGCAAGACTCGAGACCCTATTGCCTGTTCTTCCTGATAATGCAATATGGACTATTGGGGTCATGGGTATACCAACACACATTGTTCTCATGTGGGATAAACAGTGGAATAAGGAAATGGGATTCGCCTCATTTCCCATTTTGTCAAAGCCATATATTATCCTTATTACCCTTATATGCTTTTAATTATCAGTGGCCGTGAAGCTGTATCGCATCGTGCCCTGTGAACTGCCTACCGAATCATCACATAGACATTAGAGGTGATGAATCACGTCTCATTTCACTTCATAATTCCAAATCAAAATATTTCTGGAAGGCATTGAATAGTGTTGGCTTCATGTAAGATGAATCAATGCAAGTGAGCGTGGTCCTGCGGTGGCATGTGCTTTGAAGTTTAGAATATAATATTGGGGCCCTGGAATTCTTGCTACTGGTGAACTCAAGAAAAAACCGCAACAGGTAGAGAATGTCTTTCAATGGAGAGTAAAGTACCGATATTACTAAATTGATTAGACTATGGCAGTTCAATCCTATTTGAATTGATAAACAGTGTTTGTGTGTAATGGATTGCAAATGGTTTCGTTGATCACGGCAAATTTATGCTCACCGGTTTTGGTCTATTGGCATGCGTCGCCGTTCGTCAAGTGTGAGAAACGAGACGATTGTCGTTCCACCACCCATGATAGGCAGCGCACATTTTGCTATTATCCAGCTCAATACCACAACAGATTTTGCGTGGGTGGATTTCCACTTGAAGTTGACTCACCATGGTTACCAGTTCTCCCTGACAGTGCGTCAGATACTTGCGACTGAGGTTGTATCCGTTCCCCAGTACGCAATTGTACTCAAGGAACAAAAGAAGATATGTCTCGATCTGATCTAGTGTCTTTTAATTAGTCCTTCAATTATTTATGACATATCCCTTGTACATTGTAGAACTGCCCTATTTACTTACTGGTTCACTAAATTTCTTTAAAATTTAATTAGGCCCAGTTTGATGAACTCACCGGTAGGAAAGTATTTTAGCTGAAAGGTTGCTCCTTTTTGTTAGTGCTTCCGTACTGTAGTGCATCTCGTTACTACTTAGCAATGCTATCTCACGATTTGTTCACAAAAATCTAGTTTGTGTATCAGGACTGTGAATGAAGGCTTCTGTTCGGAGAGTTCACTGAACAAACACAATGGTGGTTCGCTCATAGTCCTACGTGAGTTAGATTCAGTTAACCTCAAGAATGACGACATTGGGATTGCGAGTTCACATTACCGAATAAGTCGCATCCACAAACGAGTGGAGAAGATTTTTCAGAAGCACACAACCACGTTCGCGGTGATTTCCACTCATCAGATATGCGTGTCTAGCACTCCTCTGTCCATCCACCTGTTTTGGTTCCTCAGTGGACTCTTGAAACCGGAGCTTCCACTTACACTCCTGATAAGCAAATTAGATTTTTTTGAAGAAAACACCTACGGAATGTACAAGTTGCAGTACAAGTGGATGGACGGAGGAGTGTCATATACACATAACTGATGAGCGGTTATAACCACGAAAAGGGGTGTGTGCTTCCGAGTAACTTTTCCACGTGTTTGCAAATACTAATTAGATTGGAAATATCTAAAGGATTATTTATGTAGTCACCTGAATGACTAACTTTGAAGTTTTGAATTTGTGAAATGTAATGTTATTTCAAGTTTCTATTCGGTTTATCGTTCCGCTTCCCTGTTATGACCGTCGTCCATGTGGTGAACACTGTTCAGACCAAATCAAATCAACTCAAATCAAATCAAATCAAATCAAGTGAATGCTTGATGCACCCCGAGAGATGAATCTTCAGCTGTCACATAATCACACAAGATTTTATGGATGAGGCAACAAGAAAGTTGAATCAAGAAAGCATCGCGTTCTGTTTAAGAAATGTTTGATCAAGCTTGTTAGGGGATCTTGCGATATGGGGGATAATAGAATATCTGTAGACTTTTGTGAGGAGAAATGTGTGTCTGTTACTTGCCGAAGTAAAAGAATTAGAAACGCATTTGACTAGATTGCAGTGAAGGGGATCTGCGGCGTCGGCTAATATTTTACTAGACAGTTTGTGGTAAACAATGGAATGTTGTGATACCAAACACTGGGAAAGGTTCATGGTTGTTACGCTATGGCATTTGGAAATATACTTCAGTCACACGGGGATAAATTTGAAGTCCTTTTCTACCACCTCGGGAAAGATTACAGAGGATCCATAACGCCAATGTGGTAAGCTACAGGCTTACGTAAGACGTTGGACTAGACAAAGTGGTAGAAGGAATATTTCAAGACGTAGCACATGAAAGTTATCTTCCTAACTTTTACGACAACGGCAGAAATATGCTCAGACCATATCATATCACGTATTAGAATTATACCAAAGTAGTTAAGCAACGCGGCTCGGACAATTACATTTCCGGTAATATGTACAGATGGAACAGATTGTTAAATGTCAACGTGCATGTTTGGAAGGGTTATCAGGCACGTTACGGTTCGAATACCACTCGGTTATGCCCCGGGCCTTTCACTTCAGAATAGAAAATCCGAGTCATTGGGGAAGGGGTGGGGTGTTATACCAAATAACACACGTTCAGCATATTTATTAACCAAAGAATCGTCGAAAGTGCGCATGTTGGATGGGTACGTACAAAATAGAAATGATATTAAAATGTTACCTTGAAGGACACTAAAATCTAAAGGTGTGAGGGAGGAAGAACTGCCACGATGACAGGTAAATTGTTGGCTTTCAGCAAAGTAATAAGATAAAAGAGCGATGGTAAAAGTTTGAACGCCACCCACAGAAAGAATGCAGAATGATTCCCCTCTTTCAATATGGCTAGAAAGCTTTTCCGTAGTCTGAACAGATGACTCTTATAGCTCAAGTGATGGAAATGACTTACAGTTGGAAACTGGAAGTCCTACTATTTCGTCCTGTATTTCATCTGGCTTGTGAGGTGTACGCTGAAGTGCATATTTGCTAAACCAGAACTGCTACTGGAATACGACGATCCACTGATGCAGAACTGATTGCCGCATGTACTGAAAGTCGGTGAGTTCATGGGACTGGCTTTCAACAGTTTACCTTATATCAGGACTACTATATTATGTAGTATTTATCCATGTTTCACTAAAGAAGTTGATAGGTAATCATTTACATAGGATCGACTAATATGCTTGCTAGATTGACAGATGGGTGGATTGACGGATGGATAGATGGATGGATGGATGGATGGATTGATGAATGGAGTGTTTGTAGGAGATTTCCAATTTTTCCTTCTTTTCTCCGTGTGTATGTCCTGCTGATGATTCACTGTAACTCATTCTAACAGAAAGAAGACATAAGTCGCGCGATGCAAGCATTTCGTTCAATCTTATCTATGGCATCCAGTGAGGCGATGCTTGTTATGATTCATCAGGCAGCGTTATATGCACAGAAATGTTTGAAACGCAATGTTCGTTTGCCTCAGCACTAACCGAACAGACTTTTCTCTCCCTCCAGCGAAAGCACTGTAATAGTTCTCAATCCTGTCCATTCTACTGTTTTGTTTTTCCTCTCTGTACGATGTATAAACAGAAGTGTTTCACGTATGCGGTAGACAGGATTAAGCGAAATGCTTGCATCTCATGACTTATGTCTATTTTCTGATCTCATGAGTTAGATAAAGGGGACCGAATGCTTCAGATTCCTAATAAGCCAGATGAGTTGATGATCACTGAATTATCGTCCATATGCATCAGTCAAACTTTCAGTTTTTCTAGACCAATCTTAGATTATCTCTGCATGTGTATTTTATTTACGCTCCTCCCTATCTCTTTCAATCGTTCGTTTACTTTCAATATTTGAACTCGCCCACATCATTACATTCGAGAGACATGAACGGTAAATGGCACTATAGAAGATCTGCACAGGGCATCATGTCAGATTCAGGTCAGTCACATTGAAACGTGTTGTTCAATTCCGGGGTATCAATTACTTATCGTTTTGTTTTATGGGAGCTTTCAGTTCTTTCCATTGTTTGACTTTTTCACCCCTTTTTCACACAGCACTGAAATCCGCACTACTGTTCACTGACTGAATGGAAAAACTCGTGCACGAAGGAGAGCACAAGACAAAAGAAAGATTTTGGCTCTGTCCAAGAAAAATACCTCTTCCATCTAGTTATCTATCATATATCTATCCAGTGTTGTGAGAATTACGCAGACGTGTACACAAAAACTAAAATGCGAACCAGTGTAGTTTTAGGAATCTAAGGTTCATCTGCAAGCAACTTGATATTACATTTCAATTTGTATTGAGTAACTTCTTGATGAGAAATTACCTTGCATTGACAACATTGAGTCCGGCTTAACCAATCACAGGTACACAATTACGACCACAACTGTACACTTTATGGGACAAATATTCGATCTTACACACACACACACACACACACACACACACACACACACGAGCAGTGGTGATGTTAAGCCTGTTTCAGCCCGGACAGTAGTGACTAATCGATCTCGCTACGTATCGATTGACTTCGTTTGGCTTGAGGCGAGTGTATGCTTGCGCATGCGTGTAAGTTGGTTCATTTGTTTGTTTACACTACTGGTCTGCTTGCTTGCTTGCTTGCTCACGAAGTACAATCTGGCTTTGTGTCCATGTGCTTACCAATAAACGGATTGACTGCATTACTTATTCTTCGACTGGTTTCGAACAGAACGTTTGGCATCACGGTCTAGGATTGGCACCTTGTCAGGTTTACTGCATGTGAGAAGTGTGCACCATTGCTAAAGAGGTTGCATATTCCAATGGTTTATTGAAACATCACCAAACAGCCTAACAGCACAACTGATTTTCTTGCTACCGTCACAGTTTATGCTCTCACATGGATCACTACAATCCAACTAGACAAAACACGAAGAGAATCAATGAGTACGTGTTAGCGCCGATGAGTATAATCAAATATTCTTCTGAAATCAGACGTGTGGAAAATTGTTACTTCATCTACCCAACCAACTTGGAAATCCAAATATGATCGATGACTCGGATCCACAGAATTAAAGATAGATTGCCATTTACCAGAGATTCATCCAACTGCTATTTCGAACCGTTAAACAAAAACGAATCGAAGCTCCAATGACAAGTATATTTGCGAAGACAACTACATTATCATTCAGTCTACTGATCAAATAACCAAAGGCAATTTAGCCGAAGCTATATTGCCATCTGCAAATATGAGTGCTTCAAACCAGTATGCTGCATTTGAACATCCTGCAATTTTTTCGTCTATGAGTTGTTTCTTCGTTTCTCGTTAGATTATCATCCTAACTCTTTCCCATCTCCGATCTCCTTTTTGCTGTGTGATTCCCCCAATGCAGCAGTGGTTGATAATTCACTGTGATTTTCAATATTCTGTGTGTGTGTGTGTGTGTGTGTGTGTGTGTGCTATGATTACTACAGCGACCGATAAGATAGAAACTTGGGCCCCAGTATCAACCGGGAACCTGGTGTCAGTACGTGATTCGTGCGCGTAAAGGAAATGGCCAACTTGAAACTGGTTGCCGGTGTGTACGGCAACTCTTACTCACCTGCAAAGGCGTTTCCCATCGCGTATGAACACGTCTGTTTGCATCTACGGACGGCTGGTCCGAAAACGCGATGGAACAAACAAAAGCTACTGTTAGACTTGTCGGGCCTGAGAGATTTGAGTGAGGTCGATTCACGTGGATGTAGGCAGTGGAGGGCGCCAGTCCGAGCTATGGCTTGCATGGGCTATTATGGGGAGAAGATACGGTGACTCTGTCCTTGAAATGTAGTCTTCAGTGAATGGATCGTACCAAGTACCGAAGCCTCTTCGGGGATTTGTACATATCGATATCCCGAAGATAGCGCGATATTGTGAAGGCGATGTGGTTCTTTCTAGTGCCGTCAAGTGCGGCAACCTTTTCAACCACAGAGGCTACTCCTTCGAAGGAAGAATCCTCGAGGTTAGAAGTAATAGCGTTTTGAACGTAAAATGGCAACGAACGCAAGCACAGTTTCCTAGATGTCCCCGAGTCCTTATCGGCGGGCCCTGACAAGGCCCGAATGTGGCTGTTGAGTTTCGTGTTGCCGATGAGGGTGCCGTACCAGTAAATGATGAAACCATTCCTCCAGGAGGGTAGGGAATACTGTAGGATGGTCTCCCTAATCTGGTGACAAGGCTGCTCCTGGATTTGATTAAGGACTCAGTCCTTAACCAAGGAGATAACGTCTCCAAAGACGGTCTCTGAGGTCGACGATTCGACGTGCCGCGAATTACGGCACAAATGCTGCAAACCAAACTTCTGCATCATGGGGAATAAATCTCAAAGGCTTGAAAGTTACAACAGGTAAAATGAGATCTGCGTCGAGCTGCCTTATCCTCGAGTATGTTTAGGTTGCGATAGTATGTAGTAAAAAACATATCTTGCAACAAAAGAGGACGAAAAACAAAGGGAACCTTAGACCTTGTGGATTGATTGTGAAGAAACGGGCTCACCAGTATGAACGACGAAAGGTTTGCAACCCCCGAATATGACTTTCATTGAGTTTTCGAGCAAAATACCAACGAAAAATCCCCAAGTCAAATGAACAGAGAAAACTCGAGTTGGTGAACAGAAGGAATAGTGTGTTAGATGTACCATGGTATCGAAATAACGCCCATCATTGTCTGCACTACAGTTCGTCGTGAACCTGGAAGCTAGAACTTTAGAGTTGTTCTCGTTATCACTACATGTCATCTAGGAGCAGCTACTCGAAGGAAAATTTCATTCGGAGTAGACGTACAGCATGATCCGTTTAATCATCTACAAATTAATTTATTTCAAGATGGCCAAAATCAAGCTGGACTAGGAAATGCAAGCAGGCTAGCTTGTAAGCTACACTTAGTTGCACAAACCCAAGAAAGATTGCAGTTCCCGCACCGGTGAGTGCTAGCATTCAGTCATTATTTGAAAGATGCCGATTCTAACTGATTTTATCAACTCTCCGAATAACACGAACAAATTTGTGACCTGTATCCAAGAGTCTTAGTTGTGTGAAAGTATAGAAGACGAACCCGCACTTTCGTGAAGATAGAAAATCATACAAGGGAATAGGCGGTGGTGTGGTAACTTGCATCTATTCCGATTAGCTTGGCAAGTTTGAAATTTTCTTCACTTTGTCTTATGAAGGTGCTGAAAGCTTGGTTGTTAAATGTCATCCTAAATTCTCGCTTTCTCGAGGCGCTGTGATCAGTAATCTGTACATAGCTCATTTTTGCTCACAAAGGAACATGAACCTATTGTTCGACCATTTTTGACCCATTCAGAGTCCATTATTGCATCACTGTTTATGTATTGTTGTCGAAGATTTTATTCATGCATAAAACTTATTTGCTTTCAGTTTAAGTGACTTCTGTCTCATCCCAATTGGGTGATGTGCTGTTCTATACGGAATTATCAGCAACCATTCTGAACATTTCTCATCAAAAAGAAGGTTCCTGTTCAAAAGAGTGAATAAACCACAGTTTAGATACTGACAGTCTGAACGCCGCATTTGTTCATCCCTCCACTGGCAATCTACCATCCCCTACCCCATTTGTTCCCTCAGAAATATAATCATTCTCCTCAAAAGATGTATTCAAATTACCCCAAACCTCAAAACAGCCTCTTCAGTGGGTCCAGAAGGCTTATCTCCAACCGTTCACAAATTCGGAACAAGTTCACTATCCGGAATAATAACTTCCGTTACAAACAAATCCGTTAATACTGGTGCTTTTCCTACCTCCTTGAAACCCATACTGGTGGTACCCACTCAACAAGTTCTATTTATAACATGTTGTCCCACTGCCACCAATTCTGCAATCAAGGTGACCGAATGAGCTAAACTTATCAGATTGCTTTCCTCTTCTTTTGTTCCCGGTGACTCTTGTCAGTTTGCAAACTATCCGAACAGATGTGCTCTGTGTAAGGGTATTTCATGACGCATCGATAGACGGCCTAGTTTCTTTTAGAGACAGAACGTCACCGTCTATTCAAAATCGATGGTTAAACTCAGGTCAGCAAAGCAGGTCGATCGTTAGATCAGTTCTTGATGATACGGAACGAAAACATCCAATCATTCGCGAACATTGTCCTTACCCAACTGAGCGGACTCAACCAATTAGCGGTGAGGAGTTTAAATTGAGCGAAACGGAAATCAACCAATCAGTAGCCAGGAATTCTTTCAACTCGAAGAAGAGAAATCAGCCAGTCAGGGACTTGAACTATATAGCCATTCAGAAGACGCGGTTACGGGAAGGGCTCTGAACCAGCAAGCTTCGTACCGTGATTTTGATTTTGGTCACCGAGTGTTCTACAGGAACTGTTTGTTCTTGCAAAATAAACGAGATGTTTCGAAGGCAGAAGAGTTTTCTCAATTGAGCTAGTGAGAACGAACAAAACACTCCGTGTATTTTCCAGTCACATGCTCACAGACACGTGCCTACCACTACACATACACAGTGGGTTTCAGCCCAACAAGTATTGACCAATTGATCTCGTTGTCGACTGACATTGCCTAATCTGAAGGGAATGAACGCAAGTGTATGCAAGTAACTCAGCTCACTTGTTTACTTGCATTCTCGGTCCGCTTACTTATCTGATTGCTTGCTCGTCGACTACGACGTGGCTTTGTGTCCATCTGTTTATTGCAGTGGGACGGATGCTGTGCTCTCCTGTGGAGGTTGTACATGTACGATCTGAAAACACACAGAACGTAGACTCAGGGAGTCAGAGCAGTTCAGTAATTTTATGAGCAGGCATCATGAGGTACTGTAGTCTCGTGTCTGTCGCACATTTTTACTCCCAGGGATGAAAGATTGCGTTTCCCATAGGACACAACTCACCAAATTTGGAACAGGTGTGTCGAGTCACTTACTGAACAACTCTGATGATCTTCAGGGTGTCTTTCACTTCCCTATCTTTGCACAACAAAATATTAGCCACTTGTTCACTGCACTACCTACACGAGATTTTAAGTACGCCGATGAAATGGTACTCTCTCAGCCCATCTCAAATTAACCAGAAATAAGCTCTTTTTCTGAGGACTTGTGTAACATTCAGAACCTTTGGTCCCATTCTGGTATGCATCTCACCACTTTCTCTCTTTCACACCCCTCTTACCCTGACGAACAATCAGTCCTCAACAATGTTCCTGTTTCCAAAGGTGACTCGGTCAAACAACTAGACCTTATGGTCAACACGTATATCTTAGTGATCATCTCTTGTTCTGGATTGTGTAGAGAATAGACTGTGTTTTCAAATTCGCGTGTTTAGGTTGTTTGGTCACAGACATAGCTGTCGTTTTCCTCTCTACCAATGTATCCTAACAGTTTTACTCTACTGCCATGCCGTCATTTTTTCTGGTATACTTTAGAAAGAATTTATCACACTACATCATGGTTTGGCTATAACCAGTCGGGTTTCTTTGATTCCCATATGATCTGTTATCTCCCGAGTTTTCGCTTCACACATTATAGCCTGTGATGAATTTGCCAGGAGGATTCTTGCGGACCCCATCCATCCCCTGTACCATGACCTATCTGCACTCATTCACATTACACGCCAACTGGTAAGACACCCCAGACGAGTGGCTACCGATCAAGCCATCATCGAGATCAATCGGACCAACCAAAAGTGAATGGCAGTCAAAAGAATGAGCTTGACAGCAGCAGGCACCCGGCCGAAACGGAACAGAAATACTCGGGCAGCCAAATGATCGATGTTGTTGCATCGATTTCTGTAGAAAGCACTGTGTAACCAATGGCACATGTTTTACCGACTGAAATGCACGTCGTGCATTTTCGCCAAATCTGCTATCCAGTAATCAGTTAAGGTAGCCAGGAAATACAATGGTTTATCGAAATCAGTACAACAATAAGTTCACAAAGCAATCATGGCTTCTGTCTACTTCTAACTGAGGATGTTCGGAAGTCCAATCAATTTTGCTGCTTTTTTGTGTTTTGGCACCTGAAGACTTCGGTAAAACGTGCTGTACCGAACAGATAGCCAAAGCTGGTTGAATCCATAAGTCGATTAATGTGAAAAGTGTGACTTTTCCCAATGGTGTTTGGCCAATGGAAATTAAAAGATAATCGTCACAAGTTTTTTATTCAGTAGCTCGATCTTATTTTTTGATAATTGGAAAAGGAAGCTTTACTGAACAAAATAGCCCTCTGATACGGTTTACGTCCACGGGGCAGGAAAATATTTGATTTTCGACGGGAATATTGCAAACACCTTTAGGTTTTCTGCAACTAAATTCTCGTTTGACCCTTGAATAAACTATTCAGCCCCGTCTTCTTCCAAATAAAGTCAAACTAACACAAAAAGACATCATGAAATCTGGCACTCGATGTCTTTTTCCGGTCTTCACAGAGCATTGGTAATACATAAATGGAAATTAAAGTTGCCACGCTGAGAACGTGTTTGCACATAAGTAACACGGATATGATCGATCTTCAAGAGGTACACACCAGCACACTCAAATCTACACTCATTTTGGTGCCCACAAGATGAGTTAAAGAGGAGTAATCAATAAAATCACTTCACTAGGTGTTGATCAGAGGCGCACAGTGTTCTGTCTTGTTCCAGTAGCTCTAGTGAGAAAGCTATTCTGCCTTCCAATGGTCTCAATTCATTGGTGCTGAATAAATCGTTTATATAAGATACGTGATGATCATAACCAAAACCGTGCATAAAAGCTTACTGGTCTACTTGGAAACCTAAACGGTCTGTCTGGAGGTTTACCTGGTTGCGTCAGGATTGGTTGATTCGGCTCAGGTCGGTTCGGACGAATGTTAACGGTTGATTGGTCCATTGATCGCCTGACAGGCTCTGCTCTAGTCGGCGGTTCTGGTCAGCCGATCACGTGCTGTCAGCTTCACTGAACCGGCCCATTCCCTCATACATTTTACACGGAACAGTTGATCCAGCGATAACAATTTAACTGGTAGCAATCTTTCTAGGTAATATGATTAACAACTGATCTTCGCGATAACTGATCAACATTTTGCCGATAGATGGTGACCGTCTAATTACTTCAGTCAAACTCTATTATCTCGCTCGCTATCCACTTCTTGTTTCTTCTACTGGGAGTACCGGGAGCTCATGTAAATAACTATTTTTCTTCAGACGGATCAACTTCCGGTGCTTGATAGACCTGATTTCATGATTGAGTCAATCTAAAATCCTGGCTCACTTCATAGTCCCAGCTCCCCTGAGATTTGTCAGGTGGCTCATTTTACTTTTTACCGGGATAGTTATTCATCTATTATCACCGCTTCATTTGATGTCAAAAGGTGTTAAACTCACCTCCTCTGAAAATGAGTTCTTCCAGGTCCCTCCCTGACCTGCCGATTGAAAATTTGTTAGTTTCTGTGTGGTTACAAATAAAATCAGTGGTCTCAAATATCAGCATCCGTCTTTCTGAACTTGTTTTTTGGAGAGACAAAGTTTGCACTAACCCCCAATTAAGCTGGTTGCGAGTCGACCACCCACCCCAATGACTGAGATCAAGGCCATGTGACTGTCATGACCTAGTCAGTCTATTATCAACCCACACAACCAGTTTACCCCATGTGAATGACCTTTGGGCTGTTTCAACATATCCTTTTCCGATTTGTTTCGTACAGACTAGAGAATGAATAACTGAAAACAGTTGTCTGCCTCCAGAAAAGGGTCACTTGTTATTTCCTTTATTTTTTAAACAGCTACTGCGCAGTATTTCTTATGGGGGCTATGATCGTGGTAAGGCTACTGAATGGGAAAGTGACGGCAAGTGGCAACCGTAGGGTTTGAACCCAGTACCTCCTTGCACGAACTCTGCCACTGGTGACCCTTGGACCATGGCTGATGATCTTGCTTTTGTTTTGACCGGTTCATTTCACTTTTAAGGTTTTGAATGTATTCGGTGTGTGAAACCAAATTTGCTATGTTGAATGTAAAACCGAAGGAAAGAGTACATTTCTATTCATCATAATACTTGGTACTATCTCCAATAAAACAAGGTAGATTTGAGGCTCTAACCCCAAAACACTACCCTCATTACCGGTCATAAGTATCGGTTATGCAACAAACTGAAAGAGATTTTCCGTTACTCTTTGCTTTTGTTTCCGGGAAGGAACCAACCAGTGACCCATTTTGCAGCTCTTCTTTTTTCAGATGTCAAATACCAGTCAGATACTCACCTAGTGATCATCGTGTTGATTTGCACAAAGTGACTCACATGCAGACTGCTGAACACCAAATTCAGTGTTTGATGGCCGACAAGTATGTGCCACTGTGAGAACTGAATCTACCTGGCAAACGTACTCAACGAGATAACTTCTACGAAGGCTACGCAATTCAGGGTTTGATAGGACCAGACAAGAATAGCAGGGATGTATTCTATTAGGTTTTATTAGTAAAAAAGCTGTTGGTGAACAATGTACTGACCAGCCAAGAAGCAACCTCGCTGCACCTGCAAGATCTGACTGTCAAAGAGTATTGTCACCTTATTAGCTGGAAAATGAAAATGAAGAGATGGCGCACGAGACTGCGTACGGGAGCTTTCGAATCACTACATTAACGCAAACTAACACGGAGCGCATTCCTTTGTAGTGAACCACCAGGTCCAATAATCTTTGTGTACAAAACAGACTCCTGGTAAAAGCGACATGTTATTGATTCCACATCAAGAAATAGAATTTTTTTTAGGAATTGGAAGGCCTGACAAGGCACCTTGTTTTTCCGTCGACTTTTCGGAAAGAAACAATTTAAAATCGTAACAGGGGGAAAATGCCACAATCATTTGATAATTAAGTGTTAGTACCTGAGCGAAATTCCCATGGATAAGGAAAAAGAACTTTCACAAAAAAGTAAAAATAAAGTAGCATACTGCCGTAGGTGCTGCGATGAGCCACATTTTGAAAAACCCCAGTGGTTTTGGGATTTTGACTGTCACACATAAACACCAGCAACACTGACACGGCGTGTACTCTCTACCGGCTTAACGATGAGTTCATACCGGAGGCCTCAGAAATCTCACAAATTGTTCGCGTCAGTTACTAGATCAATTGCAAAGATATCCATCAGTTGGTTCGGAATTTGATGAACTCTGTCGGGATTTCCCACGGAATAATCAGAAAGTCATCAGTTAGATGTACCGGTGCGGTTTGTTGGATGAAGCTTGTGTGATAAGGTTGGTGTCTGACGGAAGGGCATTGGATCGATGGAAGAACATAAAGTGGTGCAATTTTTTGAGTTCCTTCAGTTTCGTTTCGCTTCGTACTCTCCTCATTACAGGCCAAAATTGACACACCTGCCCGAATCTTGTTTGCCTACCCGGATTAATTCACAGCTTCGAACTGAATATGTTTTGTGATTGCTGATAATGTGATGCTGCTAACATCTCGATGGTAAACAAGTGGCAGAATGCATTTTAATTCTGATCTATTGCCACCCTCATCTCTTGGTTCTACCCCATTCTCTTGTGCACATTCGAACGATAAAATTTGTGCTGGAGATTTTTAAAAATGCATAATCCAGTACCAATCCGACTCGTTTCTGATTTCCAGTAGAAGAGCATCAAGTCCCGGGACGAAGTTATTGTGGTCAGTCTGACAAAAAATTGATAATTTGTATCGCTGTATGGAACTGTCCGTTATCGAGCCGATATACTTACGTGCTGACACAACCGGGGTTGAAGTACTGGTCGCACCTTTAGAGTAACGATGCACTGTTCGGAAAGAAGCCGAATGAAGAAACTAGACGGAATATTTTCTTACTATGGGAGGCTGTTCCTTGATGAAGAATCTATCATTCACCAGATGATCAAAAACGGTTCCATTGAGGAGTTGTAGAAACGTGTACTGGATCACGTGGCATCGATTACATTTCAAGCCTCTGAGAGTGCAAAGTTCCACGCTTTAAGTCGGAATGCGGCCCAAAATTTCTAGACTTTGTGCTCTCTCTGCATCGCAAGAAGTTAAAAGCAACTTCGCGGATCAGCTGGAAATACAGTCGTAAGACCGCTTGATCGATGGCGTACAGCCCCGTGAATAGCAGAAGCAGTAATTAAAAATGATATCATATTCTCAGAAGCCCGCTCCACTTGCGAGCAGCTTGACAGTGTCACAGCAGCAAATACAGACCAAAACGATGTAAACTGTCAAATAATTCAAAGTGCCAATTTCAACAGGTTTTATTTAATCCCTACTATTCAGTTTGAAAATCCGGCTAGAATCAAGGCTATATCCCGCCCTTTTTAACCCAAGGCTCTACGTCACGCTTGCGGGAAAGTGGAACATACCCGGGCCTACGGAATAAGGAAGGGCAGCTACACTAACTGTATAATTCCCAACGACCATTCTCCAGTATTTTCTCTTCTCGTTTCACGTCATGACCAGCATTTTATTCAGAACCAAATCATATTTTCTCCTGGAGTATGCTATTTATTTATCGTAGATACTGGAGGTACGGAATCGATCAATTCTGAAAAAGGTTTCATGTTAAATTTCATCCATAGCTCCTTTTCACAAGACATTTGCTATTGTACGTGGTATTACGGAGCACTATCTTGACCTTCTCGGTGAGTGCGAACTAAATATAATGAGTGACGCAGGTAGTTGGAAAATCTGTCGAATTATTCGTTTCAAAGGAGAGCTGTTGTATCCTATGTTTGATTGCTATTCACAATCTCGAGATATCCTTAACACTACACCCTTATTCAGTGAAAATTAATTAAACCCGTATATTGATCAATGAATTCTCTTACAAACGAGGTGGTATACCAGTCAAAGTGATGATGAACGTGACTTGGCTTTCCTTAACAGACAAAACATACCGTGTGGGATGCTTTAAAGTTAAGTAGACGAACAGCAATAATGGGGTGATTTCAGCAGTTGAACCGTCTACTTGAGCAACTTCCTTTATGGCAGTCTCTAAAACTGTTAGAATGTTGCCATGAATTTGTGATGATTGCAGATAGACTCTTAATACTAGACTTCAGAGGTGTGCACAGACGGCTCTAGATCTTGAGGACTTGTTCGGTGCTTGCGTGGAAGTAGCATGTTCCCCAAGACCAACCTCACCAACGCGTATTTACATATCCTGAGATGAGCCTTCGAAACAGAACGCAACTAATAATTTGGAATAGGGACTATCTAAATTTGATTTTCTCTTATCCGGTTTGCAAGCTCTATCTGAAATTTTCCAGACAGCAAATGACAAGCCTACTGAAGAAATGATAAGTGTCATGGCTTTTCACGTCGATATGAAGAATGATAAAAAGAGTAGCAAAGATTCAAAGTGGAGAATAGCCTGGGCAAGCCGTCGAAATGTATATTCCGGGCAGGTGAGTTAAACTACTTGGGTTTCATTGTTTCCAAAGAAAGTGATAGACTTATTACTGAAGGCTGTAAACCGTTACCGGAAGCCCTTTCATCGAAAACTTTACTAAATTACGGCCCCTTGAGGGATATCCAATACGGTTAAGGACTACTCAACCATCGTCGGCTTTTCAGTGCACAACAAATGAATAATTGCTGAGAAATATGATTCGCTAAGTTGTAAAACGACCTCTTTCAAAGTCATTAACCATTACGACTACTGTGTCTGTGATTACTGGCGCTTCTTTCATTGACACTGGTACTATACCTGAACAAGGCAGTTATCCTGCTCTGTGTTTTTCTCAATTGCTGATCAAGTCTGAAAGAGAATATTCACAAACCCCATAAAAGGCTCTGACTGTTATGTGGGCCTTCGAATGCTTTCATAAGTCTCTTGTTTGTACCCATTTGACAATTGTGCTTGACCGTCAAGCACTGAGTTACATTTCCAATGTCAGTTCATCAGTATTGAAAACCACGGCAGCCATGGTGCATCGATTGACACCCTATTTTAGTTAATATGACTGCTATGTCATTGTACACCCCAAGTGTACGAATTCTACTGGTCGGTCTCTCATCCGGTTTTTCTAATTTGGGGATTTTCACATGCGAGACTGTTTCAGTCGTCATAAGTGAACTTGGCCGAAAACCAGAAAGTTTTACCACAGGATATTTTCCACGTCTACACATGGATGGGTTAGAGTACAAAAGGGAGCGATTTCCGGTTTTGTTCAGGGTCAAGGATGAGCTATCTTTCACCGTGCATGGTATTTTAAAACTAACTAGTTAGCTTCGTCATGTCACTGACTGTGTGTCAAGCAGTTTTGCGTGAACTAGACAAAAGTGAGTTCGGTATGGATAAAATGAAATCACTGGCGCGGAACACGTGTTGATGACCAGGAATCGATGACAATAAACGATCATCAGCGTTAAAATGTCACAGCTACATGCACAAGGTAGACCGTAGGCCGATAAATTGGATTTCGTGGTCTAAGAGTTGGCTACCATGGCACAGGTACACGCTGATTTCCCCTGGAAAACACTCTGCTCTTTTACTGAGCGACTTATGTTTCTAATGGTCTGAAGTTTTCCTCACAGATAACACCAGAGCAAGATTTGTTAGAAAAGCTCTGAAAACTGTTTCAGTCTGGAGATGATACCCCAAAATGTCGTATTTAACCATAGGCCGTACTTTTGTTCCAAAGAACTCAAAATGTGGATATATGGAATTTAATGCAGCCGTATAATACCACATCCCCGACAACCACGCCCAAGTGGACTGGCAACAAATTTCACCCGAATATTGCAAATTGCACTTAATTCTTTGGAACCAAAATTGTTCTGTGATCCTGACAGAGTTTTTGATAATGTCCTATTGCAGTATCGGAAAGCTGTGCAAGCTACGAGCGGAAATGCTCCATCAATGCTCTTCAAGTTGTAGATTCAGCAATAATAATTGCAGTGCCTTGATTCATCATATGTATCATTTTTTTGAGGCAACAATCTGCGGCCCTCTGTTGGTATTGTAACGAGAGCATCTTCTTTTGCAGTTCGTAAAAGACCCGAACCTTGTTGACGAAATAGTCCACAAAAGATACCCGGAACAAATTCGACTGAGAGATTCCGAAGTGAAGTTCCAAAACCATGGTGAACAAATATGAGAGGATGAAAAAATTAAACTGCGGAGAACTCCGTGGTTCAATACAAATCAGGAGAACGAAATTCCATGTGAAGCACCAATTTTACGGCGGGGAACGATAATTGATCAAGTTCATGTTCGACCAAAATGCGTTCGGCTGACGGAAAAGCGTAAACCGATGCAACTTTCTGAGTTCTGTTGAGTTTAGTTTCGTATTTTTCCTACTACATACCGGAACTGATCTACTTGCTTGGAAAATATTCGCGAACCACCAACAAGAACAACGGCGAAAACAACCATAAAAATGAAAATACTAACAACAGCAATGACAAAATGCCGACAGGAGCTACGTACATCAAGTTGGCTAAAGATTATCATGCAATTTCTCTCTGTCTTTAGTCGTTGTACGCGGAAGTATTACATACCAACATCTTTCTGTCCACTTTCAGGTTGTCGCAAAAAGAAGAACATATGAACCTTTAAGTTCGACTCAAATGATGGAAAGCAAGCTGTTCAATAAACTGATTTCGTGTCCGTTAATAAGATCATTGGAGTTGCCTTTTTCTTTATCAGGTAATTCGGTCAATTAACGTTTCCCAACAGTATCTTTTAAAACTGGAATCGTACGAATTTTTTCATAGCTAAACAAACAAACTAACATCTGCCCCCGAAATTATTTTGCCGTCGATAATTCGGGATTGGGGTTGGAATGATCAAATGGACGACCTATAACGATGCATTTCGAACAGCCTCCACTCGTATATCAGAGTGGTTAGTGTTATTTCGACGTTGTTTGTCGGAATGCACCACGAACTGCGTCACCAATCGACAAATCCTGAAGGGTTGGTAGAATTTTCTGCGTTCCTGTTGCAGCTTTCGATGTCCATCATCTGGGATGATCATCATCTCTTTCCAAGTCTGCTAGCCACTTATCGATTCACATTGTCGCTGGCGCGAGCAATGTGCGCTGCATACCAGCTGGAAGGGGGAATATTAGTGCCGCTCTTGGCAGTCACTGTGGCAGAAGGATGCGCTGCGTATTCTACAACACAACACAGGGTACTTAAAAAAAACAATCGTCTTGCTTTCCCATTTTCCGATCACGTATTTGCACACGAAGCATTTGGTTCAGCTACAAGCTTTGTGGACAACTTTTGGGCTAGGCAGTCACATGCCTCCCATTTCAAAATGATAGTGTGAGCGGAAAAACACTCTATTGATCATATGATGGACGGTGTGCATGAATTCTTTGAACCTTTAGGTAAAGTATGAAAAGTGATTTGAACTGTTGTACGAGATGTCAATTTAAGTTTGTCACATTGTGAATACTTTCCAAAACAATCAGATGACTGTCTCTCGGAAGGACTATCTTGCATCATTACGCCAGCATGTGTTAGATTCTGGCTAGATAATCATAGATGATAACTTTCACATCAATTGTGTGGGGTTAGTAATTGCATCAAGGTGTCTAGAGTCACATAAGCAGATATTTTTAGGTCCAAATTAGCGAACTGTTATCTTTTCGAACAACTGAAGAAACTGACTCTATACGTGCCCTATATATACGAACTAGTTTGTTCATCTGACGCCACCAGGGATCCACATAAGGTTCTGCGGTAAGTCGGTCAAGCGAATGAAGATATAAAACTCACATTGGAAATAGTATTCGCAGGTGGTTTGCCATTCCTGGCTGTATTCCTGTCACTTCTTCCGGGGGTGCCTCACTAAAAAGATCAGTGTATCATCAGGAAACAAATAGAGATTAACGTACACACTATCATAGTTTCGAGCCGATAAGCCAGAAAGGGAACGTTTGCCCAGTATTTCACAAACAGAACAATTGTGGTGTACTCTACAAATACCACTGAAGACTAATTTAAAAGGGTGAAGATAGTTTTCTTGGGAACGAATATCCTAAATATTTCATCTATCCCTGCGTGAACAGTAACTGTATCAAAAAGTCAGAAAAAAGACTGTCTACTATCATTTCTTTTCAAAGGAGACCATATTCCAGATGAGGTTCGGCGCAGCCTCAGAAGGCAGTGAGAATGAAGAATTTTTTTTGTTATACTCCGTTGTTCTTACCTCTCGACCGGTTTTCACTTTACAGACGAAATGCAGGCTATCCGTGGATTTCACTTTCCATGGAATATGCTGATTCATTTGCTCCTGTAGGGCAGATTACAAAGACTGAACCGCAAAAATACGGTTTGATTGCCTAGGGGATCATAATCCGAGTTGGCTGAATATGTTACCAGCAAAGAGCTGACAAACAGCAATCCTTGCACTACCGCAGGTCTCCTCCCCAGCGGTCAAGGTTTAATTGGTCGTGACCTCCGTCCTGTAATGTTGTAATACCATCATACGATAAGAGGAAGTAAATAAAATAATAAAACTATAAATGATCGCCAAACTATTTGAGAGAACCAAATCAAAGCTTCGGCCGCCAGTCGCTTTCCCCATTTGGTGACCTGTAATTGGCAGCAACCCTCTTCCTAAAATATCGTACCAATATTAAGTAACAAAAAGGAAGTCAATAAAAAAGGTATATTTTAAACCTTCTTCATCATTGGAGAAAGACTAACACGAAGTTGTACTGGTCGAATCCCAGCCACCGCCGAGGCGATCGAGATCCTCCTGAACAGTCCAACCCTAGAGGCCAGGAAACAACACGTGAGATCTCTGAATCTACCTTGGTCATCGGCATAAGATAACGTGGTAAACCCTTTAACCTCAAGCAACCTATATAACGATTATGGACACACATTATCTCTTGTAGTGCAGACTACACCGAAACTTTGTGAGCACTAAAATGTTAATTGTTGTCATTACGATTATCAGTTTTCCTGTTGTTCTTCAGTGATTCTAAACCCAATGCCTTTAGCAAACGTGTTGTGGTTGGCTAGTAGTGAAGCCCCTAAGTAAAAGCTTATTCGCTACCACATGTTCGGAGGTATCAGGCGGGTATTTTCAAGTAATCAAGATCTTAGTAAGAAACAGCAAACACCCTTGTATATATATATATATATATATATATATATATATATATATATATATATATATATATATATATATATATATATATAGGAAATTTTGTTTGCTAATGAGTGTTTCGAGCTGAAATAAACCTATTTTAAATACTGTACACTTCGTCTACTGTTTCACTTCAGCAGCGTCCAGTTTAACTGAGCACTTGCACGCAGGCTCCAGTGCATACACGTATATGCTGCCGGACGATTGTTTGATCTTCCTCATCAGAGCAGATTCACTTCTGCCAGCTGATACACCACTCTCACCATGCGTGAATACTAGTGATGTTTTGGCCTTGACTGTACTGTTATTGGCCTAAGCTGAATTTATGTATGTACGGCCAGCGCTCGCGTGTTCATGTGACATTTTGAGAATGTCTTTCATGTGAACTTTTCCGCGTGCTTGTGTCTTTACCTGCTCACTGATATGCGGACTGGCTAAGCTTACGTTGCCTGTGTGCTTACCTATCTAACAATTAACATGGGTTCTCAGATGGACTTTCACAAACGCTTTAATCGTGGGATATAATACAATCGTGTATCGGAACTTTCTTGAAGTTGTGTCAGTGCAGTTTACATTTGGGGAAAACTAAGTCAATAATCTTAGCGATACGAGTATTTAACTAAGCGTCACGAAAATCCCAACTGAGCGTTGTTACTGCAAGATGAATTATTTGACAAACAAAATCCATACTCGAACTACAAACTATACATATATATTTGCGGCAGTTACTTGCGAGTAGTATGTATAACTGATGATCATTTGCCTGGCTAACTCTCTCTTGGACTCCACCCCAGGTTATCCGATCAACCGTACATCCAGAGGCACACGCTACTCACAAGTTATTGTGAGATACATATAAATATCATATCGCGAAGCAGGCAAGTGGGTACTATGTCCCAACCCTGCAGAGAAGACCTGACTTGGTGGGAGACATTGACCTGAAGTTAAAAGCGACAGTAGCTGTATCTCCCTTTGGAGTTGTCGGACATTGCTGGCTGTCATAGAGGACTACATATGAATAAACTTAACTCAGTGATTTGGATCAACCTGTACGAGAGTGGAGTGGCTCACTGGTAGCACACTAATCTTCCAGGGAAAAGGACCATGTTCAAAACCCTGTGCGTGGCAGAGGATACACGCCACTGATGAGCTCGAGTATGGTGCTTCTGGGTTCAGGGTTGGTCGGAGGACCTGAGGATTGTGTGCGAAAGATGGAGTCAGCTGATCAAATCTGATATTTCTCCGTCACTCATGGAATATCTGCTCAGTGGTGGATTTGATTTGATCGGCAGATGACGTATCAAGCAGTCCCAGCGCTCAGCTCACCATTAGGACATTGGGAGCATTGTGAATTCGTTTCATCCTTGTTAAGATTCGTCAGCATGGCCTATCTACCGGGCCTACACTGGCACTGGGGTGAACGATTGTGAGTTGAACACCTGATCACCAGGCTGGATCTTATTGGTTTGTTTAACTTCACCGCAGCATGATAAAGCACCCTTTCGTCACTAACTTTCCAAGGACAACAATCTGTTAACTGTACAGTGATGGTCTGCTATGATAGACGAAATCTCCTTAAGTACCTCAGCTAAGGATAAAGGCTTTACGTTAAGAACAACCTACAGAGCTCGGCTACTTGTTTTCTTTGAGTAGTAAAAGTTTTTGTTTGATGTTTTTGGAATAGTCATCTGACTTCACCTACCATCTCATATAGATTCAAAGCTAAAGTTAACCAAAGGAAAGAGGTGTCCTTTAGTTTTCTTGAGATATTACTGAATGGCAAATTGGAGCACGCATGCACATGAGGAGGACAGACGAACTTGGTTTATTGTCAGCTCAGGATCACACCGGTTCATTGAAATACATTAAAAAGGAGGACATTATCTGCTTGAGTGAATGGTCTGGATGTAACTAGCTTTCTACGAGTGGTCCAGCGTACAGTTTACGAATTGAAACCATTTAATAGGGTATTGAACGGATTACCAAAAATGTTGGACGGAAAACCATACTTGCCAAATGTGGGAATGAGGTGAACCCATCGGGTTGAATCAGAATAATTTTATGTATGGTCGAATGCCGAACACGTCCAGGTTTATCCGCTTAAGAATACACTCGGGGCGATCAGATGCACACTACTACTGCATCTGCTTCTTGATAGACATTAGACCAATAATTGAAGTCCCGAAAATAGTTTCTGGAAACTAATGGGTTACTCAGGGGCTGATTATGCAGCGGCTGACTCTCTTTACTGATTAGTCAATAAAATAAGAATTCTGTAACCCTAACCGTGTAAGCACTGCAACTTTGTTCAACTGATTTTGCCACACTGAGCGTAGCACGTGATCGCTGAGTTTCCCCCTAATACAGAATCTATCCCATTCAAGTTGGTAGTTTCGCGTTGGTTCTTCCCTTCGGAAAACCATATCTTCTGCTAACTTGACCATTCACATTTACTTCTTGGGACAATTTTTCGTCGACCTTACAAACTCTTTGAACGCATACTGGCTCAGTCCTTGTCATAGCTGTATACTTGTTCGCCAGTTACCCAAAATTATATATTTGTCTGCCTGAAGTGAGATAGGAGAAGAGACTTTCCTTTCATTGCCAGGTTCTTTTCTTGATTTCGGTGCACTTTTTAAGTTTCTTAAAATGAGTAGTTTTTCAGGGCTAGCGAGTTAAAGACAAGAGGTGAAATCTGTAGTGAAGCCCAGTGTTTTCCAGGATCACCAACAGCTTACCGTTATCATTAAGCGCAAGAGAAAATCACTTCGAATTCAAGGATGATCACTTCCTCGTGCTTTGCGCATGACAGATTGGGATCCAATTGGCCAAAATCATTCTTTAATTGATGCATACTTTCACAACCATGTATTGCAGTCATGTATAGATGCAAACATGCTTTATTGATACCAATCAACTGTAGCTGTTCCCTTGGTTGACATTTCCTGTGATCTGCTTATACCAGACAAAACTTGGTAGAATGAAGTCCGTAACTATTTCAGTCAAGAGTCTTATGATCGTTGTGGAAAGCTCTGACTGAAGTACTTTCCCATAAGATTGATTATATTCACGTGACCGACACATAGGAAATATTCATTGCTTTCTAGAGGATGCGGAATCAAGCTCATCATGAATAGATCAAAGCTAAGTGAAGTTACATCTAATATTAACTGCAAGATAACCGACGTTTTCTGTGTTGTATTTATTATTTTGTGACGAAACTCTGATGGATCTCGGGGTATTTTTCAAGTTACTATCAAATAACTGAAATACAATTTTCTAAGTGCTTGCCTCCATCAGCCTACCTTTTGTGAGGTGTTCTGCTGGGCTGGTTGAGATCTGTCAACAGCGCTAGCTATTAACACTAGAATTTCACTGTTTGTGAAGAGTGACTAACAGACTGGGTATTTGGGATGTACTATTTTTCTTTTTGATATTTTCAGTGTGATTCTGTCTAGGGGAATTCTGGCTAGGAGATCGTGGACTACATTCACTTCATACTTCAAGATTGGTCGGACCGAAACGAGGCAATCAAATGGAAGTTGGAAATTCGAGTATCTACAGCGTACGTAATAAAACTGAATGACAAAAATTATTCTAAATGAATTCCTTAAATTCATAAATGAAATAAAATATCCGTATTTCTTGCGGCATTTACCGAATGCAGTGGGTGTGAACACTGATGGTTTTATCAAAACAAATCTGAGTACATGAAGCTGGGGATTATCTTTATCTGTCCTAATTAATCCAGCCGGTCTGAATCTTCATTTCCGAAATATGTTCCACCGATGGTTCTCGCTTTTCTTCAGTGCCGATGCTGTTTAGACATTCATGACCTGAAGACAGAGGACAAAGAGAGTGTGCTCAAGTATCATCTCTTGAGGTCACGACCCTGGTGATGTCAATACCTTTACAAGGTCCATGCTTATTCTTGAACCTTGACAGCTTCAAAGAGATTTTACCCCTAGACTGCTGAAGCATTTGCCAAAAATCGCCAAAATGAACTTCTATAACCCAGATCTCACAAAGTGACAATGCACATGTTGTCAAAAAATTGCATCACTGACATGCAAGTTTAATTGAATACACAAATCACAGAAAGTACACTGAAAGACAAAGATTTTCAGCTATTCCAATCAATAAACAGTTGTAACCTGACTATGCGCTCACACGGCAGTGAGGGTTGGACCGGAAATGCGTATCTGTCGACAAGAGAAAAAATGATTGACAATACAGAAGCGAGAATGATAACTTATGAGTGAGCATGAGTGTGATGGTAGTAATATTACTGGTGCTGTGGTTGCTGTCTTTGTTGTAGCTGTAGTTCATGCAGATGATGGTTTTATCATTCCGATGATGATAGGCTTATCAACATTCCGCGTCTGAACAAAGATCGATTGCGTTGCACACAATGGTTAGGAACCGCTATGCCACTGTGAACAGGTGAATGAGGTAGGGAGTGGGTTGTCGGGTGTAAACTTGAGTGACGAAATTGATGCTGGTATGCTAGTCTTAGTCTTCAAAGATTTGTAGGGAAATAATTGGCGTAGGATCAGGTTTTTAATCAGAGCATGTGACTCCTTGCTTTAACCTATTGTGCACTATATTATGAAAACATTATCGTCGATTTCGCCCCGCGAACAGAATGCCAGAAGCAGGATTTCTGGGTTAAACCCCAGTGTACATAAATGCTGGTGACAATGTGCGCAGTTGTAATCTAATTGATCCAACTATCGAGTACTTTATAGGCAGACCTTGTTTATTTATTGAGTTATACATTGTTTATTTTAATTCACACAACAAAAGTTTTTACATCGGACATTTCTGCTGGCACCAGTTCGAGGTTATTATTTATAGTTCACCGGAATAGGTTCCCGTGTGTGAACGAAAACGGCGGATAGTTGAAATTCATTTCACCATGGTGAACATCTATGATTTTCCACACAGTACTCTAATTTTCACTTTCGGATTGGGGCTAAATTATGATAAAGATTTACTCCCACAAGTTGTCGTTTATTCTCATACTCTAACATTGACAGAGAGGAAGATCACTTAAAACGTTTACTGCTGCCCAAGTGACAAGATTATAAGTTGACGTATATTGACTATCAGGGAAGGTACAATGCAAGTTCAAAGGTAATGGTACCGATGAAAAACAGTCTAGACAAATTCACTGTTAAAATAAAGTGCTTGAAACTCGGCTTGATGGATTAGGATGTTATCCAAGGTTGTGAAAATGCACCCGGCTCCATACGGATTTGTATCTCCTAATGGAACAGCGATACTACGTGACGAATGATTGAAAGATCTTTTCCAGTCACGCAATAGTCAAAAAGACTTAAACAACCAAAAGGATTTGCTATATTTTTACCTACTGTTTAATTAACAATAACCATCATAGAAGAAGCCGTGGACCACACTGAACTTTGTTTTGTCAGCGGCTTTACAGGGTACCAGGAATGAAGGTAGCATAATTCCAATATGGCCCATGACGTACTTTTCCGGGGAAGAGAATTCCTGAATGGTCCATTTTTTGAACGAGTAATTTAAATGCCTAAACATCAGTTTGATCGTCTTCATCTGCCTGACATGTCATAAGTACGTCATAAACGTAGAGACTGGAAAGATACACCATTTTGTTATCGTCGACCCGCTTTTGTTTGAAGCAGGTAACAAATATAACTGTTAGAAAGGCGCTCCAGTTTACTCTCAATCGCGACACTGTCCACTTTCCGGCAAAAACAACCACGGAATGTGAGTTTCACACATGATTTAGATGACAGTGGTAATCTAGTTCATTCTCTGCATGGTAATCTCACTTGTAGGTCATACTGTTCCGTTGTTTTGCACACCATATCGACAGTTTTATGTACGGAAGCCTCAGTGAGTAGAAAATTAGTATCCATAGCAAACAGTCGCTGCCTATTTGTCCCTATCTTTTATCAGAAGACATCACAAAAGAGTCTTCCATTTTGCACTGGCTGCTCAATTTTCTCACCAGTTTGAACAATTCTAGCAACTTTTGTTCTAAGCAGTACGTTATTGTATCTGGGAAACAGGACAAAATTTTCCCCTGGAACACTCGACCCGTTTCGTGGCTGTTACTCTCATCATGCGTGCTCGTCCGGTACTCTCCTGCCCAGGAACCATTTGGTCAGGCAGTGTTGCGATGAGTTTATGATGGAAAGTGTCGGCTGCAACGGAACACTTATCCAGTGTAGCTTCGGTGGTCTGTACAGTGTGCCCAAAAATACCGGGAGTATATTTTTGTGGTTGAAATTCGGAACTCGCTACTTGAATTCTTGTCAGTAGGCAAAAAGGTGTAAAATCCGAAAAATTGGACGTGAACTCCATTATGAACGCCAGTAGGTGGCGATGAAAGTTGGAAAATGGTGATGTCTGATATCCGTTCGGAGGAATGGACTTTGCCCTTTTTTGCTTCACTTTTACTCACTCACACCAGAGTTTTCAGTTTCATACGAACTGATCTTTTCCGCTGTTATGGATTTGGGGGAATCGGGTTTGGTTTTCACTTACGTATACCGCGCGAAATTGCCAATATCATTTTACACAGACCTTTCACTTCCGTCGAGAGTCAGCTGAGATAACAAAAGGGTTACCCTCATGGGACTCACCGTTCCGATAATTGATAACAAGCCTGCCTAAACAAATGAACACTGAGTACTTCCGTGGGTAGAGAGTTAAAGGGAAGGAATGCGTCAGTTAGCTCACAGTCAGTGTCTACTACGATGGCCAGTGCACACGAAAATAATGTCATTGTGTGAAAGCGAAGAGTTACTGCTAGACATAAATTCTCAAATTTCAGTCGTAATAACAAGCTACTGTCCTTGAAAAGTGCCCTACTTAAGGTTGAACCTTAATGAGCACCTTTTGAATTACGAGCTTATGAATGCATGTCAGTAACCCCTTTAAGTAATAATTTTATTCAAACTGGTTTAAGTCTACCTTTGGAATCATTACGCAAATGTAGACGAAAAGTCTGTAGAATATTTCCATTAACAGTTAGCAACTAGCTGACCTACACTGACGACCTGCTGTAACAGTGAGAAAATTACTACAAGCTGAAATGAACGAGACCAAAGTAAGCGGCACCAATGTTCTGATGATTTACTTAGAAGAGACTTCTGACGAATGAAAATAAATAAGAGAGTCTAATGCCAACTTTTGGCAGAATTCACCAATTCTGTAGTTTTATTTGGTGACCCAATTAAAATCACTCACATCAATGAAACAAAAGGCAGATGACCGGGAAGTACAATCTGTCCAAAAAACTTGGGACCTCATCAATTCTGTCCGAATAGTTATCTATGGTGGAATCCCAGTTTACACAACTAATACTATTCCCAAAAACCAAGAATATAAAATAGACTTTATTGTTTAGAGAGGAAGAGAGTAAGAGGATAGTATCAGTGGTATAAAATGGAATTTGGCAGTGTGTCAAGATTTCGACCGATCTAAGGTGATCCCAAATTTTTGGACAGAATGTACGCGCAGGATTGTCGCCCCGTTATTGAGTGGTTAGCAGATGAACAAACCCCGAGCCCCGCGGCAGTGAATACTAGCTCTCTAAACTATGTGTAGTCTAGGACAAATTCTTAAACAAGAACACTGGCATTCCACAAACTGTGGGAAACTGACCACAGAACCAAGACAATCGGAAGATATCAAAACACCTGAGCAACAAGGAGTAAATGTGCTCATAAAAAGAGTGTCTATTCATGGAAAGCGTCCGACCAATCAACGGTTAGAAGAGAAGTCATCATCTGAGGGAAAATGCAAGGGCATGGTAAAAGACGAACGCGTTGTTATGGCTGCGAGAAAATGGCAAGATCCAAAAGGGAAGGCTAAAGATCAGTCATTCGACCAGGCAAAGAAAAAGAGAGATAAATAGGCCTAATCAGCGGAGCCCAGTCGAGTAATTTAGATAAATATGAGGAAATAGGAAAGTAAATTGGGTAAGAACTAACACATGAATGGGGAGCAGGGTGCGGAGTTGTCGTGGCAACCTGTGGTTCAGTTCACAGAGGGGCACCACAGAAAATAAAGTTCACGTAAGCGATACTATCTGTTAGAAACCAGAGTTCATTGATGAGCGAAACGATCAGATAAGGCCAACACACGAAACATACAGATACGGGTTGAAGATACAAAGATTTAATCAGTCAGGACTGTCGTAGAGAGAAAGGGGAAAAATCCGTGTAGCAGTGTTAGTGGACAAACAATTATCACACTCCCGTGGAGGCGAGGGTGTAGTGGTTGGTTTGGGAACTAAATATCTAGGCACACGAGAAGGAAGAAACCGTTGGGTAAAAGCGAGGAAGGAAAGTTCCTGTGAATAGCATGGGATCCGGAGTGAAACATGGTAAAAGCAATTTCAATATGGCGAACTGCGTTTTTATGTCCAGTCTCAACAAATATTTACATTTGATATCCTAGTTAAAATGAGCTGATTATTGGATCAAAGACATCACTTGTTCACTCAAAAACTTCACCATTCCTGGATTTAGAGCATTAGAACCACTGTGAAGCAGCAAAGATCGAGAAAAATGGTGAGAATTGTACGGCTGAGTTTCTCTACGTAACAATAACTACTGTTAATCAATTTTTTATAGTTGATAAGGGACAGAATGGGAGCTACTGAATCACGAAAATAATCTCATTAAAACTTGCATTTGACTACTGTTAGCTAGAGGTTTGTGTCTGTTTTGATGGTGGTTAACTTTGGGGTAGAGTGTGCAGAATTGATAGGTGCCTGAACGCAGCAGCTTTCTAAAGCAGCCGAGGGAGTGCATAAACGTGCTTTATATTGTTACCGAAAGCAGAAAACCAAAAATTAACAGTCCGCTCAGTGAGGTTAAGTGATTTTACATCACTAATTTCTACCATACCATTTGTCACGGTTAGCAACTTTTTCCTCATTACCAGAATTTATTCGTTGTCAAATTGACTGATACTATGTGTGGATTTCTGTTTGAAGTCTCTCAAGCTACAGTAAAGTAAAAATAAACGTTTGATATTTTATATTACAGCAAAAATTACTCTGTAATCTCTCATGTGTGCCCACATTACGTATGAAGGGGGATACTTTGTGTCTGGTTTCCTCTAAAGGAGAACGGATAACTTGAGGTGATTACATAGGGCTGAAGTTAGCGTACTTGACACAACAACATAAAAAGTTATCTAGGTGTTCACTACAGTATTATAAACCAGTGGTATAAGCCCCACACATAATTTCGAACTCCGAGGTAAGCTATTTTTTTCAACTGCTACGTGAATACTTCAGTACCTATCCAGATGAAAAACTCATCTTGAACAATTTTACTACGGCTAAGAACAAAGGTACTAAGGGAACACAACGCAAAAATTTCCACCCGAGCGTCTGATATCTATGGAGGGTTGGAGCGGGGGATAGCGTGCTTGGATAACGAATGATAGGTTTTGAAGAAAATAACGAAAGTGAAATATATACAAGATAAAGCTGATTTGTGGTGTTCATAGTTTTTTGATAACGGATGTAAACTGGCCAACTCTGAATCTCTTGAAAATATGCTAGTCCCATCACTATCTAGAATAATCGGATGGGGCTCCATGGAGGACTTGGATAATTCTCACAAACAGAGATTGCTCGGGGATAGCAGAAAAATGTTTATAATTTGAAGTAACCATTTAATGGACTATGAAAACACAACAGAGCGAAACCATCCCCTCTACTCCCAAGTTGAGAAAACCACAAAGAACATAGCAGGAAATTCTGGACTATGGATGTCGAAGGTAATGGACCTTCAACCATTCTACTCGTAAGACAATATGACAAGCAATAGCTGCTTATTGAATTTTGTCAAAACAGCATACAACGGACAACCAGTTTCTTCAGTCAGCAACAAGTTCATTGTTTAGAAACAATCACCCGTATGCAATCCACTGTGGTCATCGAGCTGCCAAGATCAGAGATAAACAGAAACGTTGTAACCGGGCTTATGTGAAAGCCGGGATACTGAAAAGATGGGAGAAGTGATCTTCGTAGACAATCAGTCAAAATAAATCGGAATATCTTCTGAGGCATGAAGAAAACTATCTACTGCACAATGAACAAGCAGAAACGGGACTGCGTTCAGAGCCCCTACCCAGGATCTTTGCTTGTCCAGTATGTGATGACTATGATTGAGGATATCAGAATCTGAGATAAATAATTAATAAAAACAATCAAGCCGATGCACCTGTCTATCACAATACATGGTAGCTATGGTATTTTCAACCAGGTTGCCTGAATCAATCGGTAAACGAAGATCAACTGGAGGACTCCAGCTGCGAAGGATTCAATCCTTCTGGACTATTTCAATTCGAATAATCGGACTTATTAATGACATTTGGGGCCGGAATAATCTAGGTAGTAAAACGTCCGCCTAAAAGTTCTCTCCGAGACCCAAATCAAACTGGCGATCTTCCGCTTGCCGGGCAGTTGCTTCGTCAGCTGTGCGGTCGTGAGACCGTCAGTCGGGGGAGAATACCACCAGTAAATATCGAGTGATGCAGTAATCCAAAGTGGACTTTTAAATGCAAAATAGAAAAGGGATTTTCGATTTCTTTTCAAGTAATTAATTTAGCAACAAATGTGAAATCTCCAGTAGTAACCAATCGATGTGTTTGATTTTTAATCCTTTATACCTTAGCGATGGAATCGTTTGCACTTTAGGTTTTCTGAATCAGTTCAGTTGCTGGGGCCTTTTATGTCACCTCAGAGATCAGAAATGACGTCTCCCGGGAACCCAGTTCGTAACCAATATCTCGATGAGTTCTGTAGTTTTTCTCATCCCAAAATTGTGGGTTGCCTGCTAGTGATGGCTGTTTTTGCAACAAATTCCCATTTGGTCTTCTTCGCAGTTAAACCCTATTGGCTGTATTAGATTGTAATAAGAGTTTCAAAAGTGTGATTGGATAGATCTTGAAATTAAGAACTTGTAGCTAATGTTTGCGAGATCCAGTGACCATGGAGTGGAATACTGGATAATAAACGAGATTTTAATCAGTATGAGAGATCACAGGGAAATTGTGGTGTTGGGAAAATAACGAACGAAGTGAACGCCCAGCTTGAACTAGCAAGGACCTTGCGTTACTGTGAATTGTTCAGCGGCGCAGATAACTGAAACCTTGGAGACCTCCCTAAATCTGGCCGTATTATCAATGGGAGATCTAAATAAAACGGGGATAACAGATGGGATTATACAGAGTGATATTTCGAACCGCTTAGCCAACATTAGCAGTAGTTGGCAGGTCAAAATTTCGTTCTATTTTTTTCTCTTGTTGTGATTCAGAAGCCACCTAATAATTATTGCATAAAAATAGAAACAGAAGGAAGCTGAAAAATTTTACTGACAGTAAACCAGCCCAAATTAATGCTGGTTCGTAAAATAGAGCTATATTTTACTCGCTTGCGCATGAGAACAATGGAACTCTCATGGCACTATTAGGGACAACCTGCAACCAGACTCGGTAACCTGGGAAGAAGAACCAAACAAGGTCCAAATAGGTCAGATATGGTAGCCAGCCGGATGACAGTGAGGATTACTACTGCTAAAGTAACCAAGGCTGGCGGGGATTCTAAGCTCTTTCATCCGAGGTGCACAGCGAACACTTCGCATCACTCAAACATCACAGATCTATCACATTTATAGGTTATTGTCTTGTGCGAACCTTAGTATACTTTCGATTGAATCTTTTCTTCATTTTTCCGGTCTAACCAAAAGAGAAGGGGCTTAGGGAAGATCAGATTGCGGGAAATATTTGATACAGTATTTGTTACTGTCAACTGATGCTCGATTATCTGTTGTCTCCAGTTTATTCTCACAAGCAGTACTCATACGAGAGAATTACCACAAGGGTTGAAGAGATGTATTATGAAAGGAAATAGTTAAGGTTTAATAGAAACAGAAAGCTAACAATATATTACCGATTGTAACAAGGCGGAATTTCTTCCTCTAAATGCTACCTTCGGTCTAAAGAAAAGTGAAAAAACCGAAAGTCAGACTTACGGAAAGCTGTATTTTAGCACGATGTGGATGTTGATCAGCCATGGTTTAGTACTGTACATGAGACAAATTGAAACATCAACGTACAGGTTTGCTAACTACGCTGATTTCTGATCTGAATAGGCTCAGAGGAGGTCTGTAAAATGTTAAAAACCTATCAGAGGTGATGGGTTACGCACTGATAAGATAAATAATTCCATGTGCCAACTGAAAATCATTAGAAAAACTGACAGGCCACAATAAAGATGAATCTGAAGGTGAATTACAGGAATTCGTGAACAGGCTAAAACCAAAAACGGATAGTTCGCATTCAAGGCAGATAATCATGAAAAATGCCTAATACTTCTATACGTAGATTTCAACTACTGATTATGAACCAGTGGTAAAACACAGTAGACAGAATTAAATTACACCTGTGTCATAGTAATATCCACCGAGGCAGCTTAAATAGCATTTGATTTATTCCTATTCACGCCAGCTGCGCAAGAAAAGACGACACCCCATCTTGTTCGAACCATGCGAGAAACATCTAGTACAGTTGACATTTCTATAGCGACTTGTCCCTGAATCAGTTACTACGATAAATTCCACCGCTGGTAGGAATTCAACGCACTCATTTTTGTTCATAGAGAGTACCTAAACAGTCAGTATTTTCAAGAACAGAATGACGATTATCTATGTTTATCTGGGTAGGAACGGAAAAAGCGGCCATTGCAAGTGCTACAGTTCATGGGAAAATTGGTAGCCGTCATTACTATGGTTTAGTGAGAATCTGACCAAGGGTTGTTTGCAAGTTGGGTAATGCAGATGCTAATTTTGTACGTCTAGGTTCAGATATTCTCAAAGTTGGTCAAGTTTTCTCAGATGTAGACTCAGACTAGCCTACTCTATTTCTAGCATCACTTGCGCTCTATCTTATGACGGCAAAAGGTAAACCATAATGTCAAAATTAGTGAAGCCCGTGAAACTGCACTCAGCGAGAGTATTTTTCTGAGTACTCGGTGTCAACTGTGAAGGAAGACATTTCCAATTTGGCGACAGTTTTTGGCAACACAAGTAAACTGGGAATTATTTTAAAAGAGTCCTCAGTCGATATGAATGAGTTAGGGACAATAAATTACCTCACACACTTCAATCACCATCAAACACAAGGTTTTTTCAACTTTTTCACCGCCCTAGGACGAGAAAATGAAGTGAGTCGTTTCTTGCCTCCTTGCTTCTTTCATCCAGCACAAGATTTCACAGTTTTATCGACCTTCATCCTCCCTCTGATCGAGACAAGTGAGGATTTCCTAATAAACGTATAGCTATGTAAATTTGAACAATGATCATACAAGACCTAAAGAAAAATTCAAAGTTATATCCGAGAATGATTTTCCGAATAGTTTCATGGCCAGTATCAGGCAAAAGATAAAACCAGCTTGCATCCTATCATCTACTAGGGTGGCTGTTCTATACAACGGCAAACCTATTCGGTTGGCAGATTCTAAGCTTCATCTATTGGTTATATCAATAGACTTCCATCAGGGGTGATACTGACCTTGTCCTAACAAGAAGAAGGCCATCACTTAAGATGTCAGAAAGTATGTTTATGTAGCTGGCAAAACCACTGACCTCGGGCACAACCAGTGTCCATTTTCAGCACCTGGGAATAAACAAAAGTGGATTTGAAGCGGCTTCGTAGTTTGAATTGTTGTCCCTTTATTGCCATTTGAAGCTGTTAGTATAGAGTGAAACATAGCTAATGAGATTACGTAAGGCAGTTTCCCTCTCAAGGTTACTGACGACAAAATCACTCCATTCAATGTACAGTACATTATGTTTCCTTATCGTGTGCAATAAATTCATCATGCTCTTTCATACAGACAGCTAAAAAAAGATTTTTATACTAAATGGATAGCTTAAAGTAATCAGGAGATCAAGGTTAATAAAACCTTAAATTTAGCAATAAGTACATTTTTCCGTGATAACTAACTGAAGAGACCGTATTCATTACTACAGACTGTAGAAGTAGTGAAATCTCTCCCTTTCTGAGGTACGTCTGGCCTAGAGTGTCATCGGGAAACAAATTGGACAGTAAACTACAGAACGGTCAATTTATTTATTGCTCTCCTTCCTCTCTATCTTTCTCTGAACTATTAAGGCAACGAAAGCCCCCTTCAAACTCTGGCTGCTATGATTGGATGGCCGTTTTCGAGGGGAATCCCTTCATCCAGTGCAAAATGAATAAAATAGTACGTCCATGCATCGTCCTCTAATGAGATTGTAGGACTCATTTGGTTTGGTCATTTTCCCTTCTCAAATTTCCTGAAGCTAGTCATTTTCACAACTGACGGTAATTCTGACCAGTCAGAACCATAGTCATGAGAATCACGTTACTAATTACCACTGCATCTAGCTGGGTGAACAACTACTTCCAGTAAGATTAGTTTGTTTCCAAGGCAGAAAACCGTTTACTCACCAACTCACCTATAGAGAAATGAATAAATATTGCTGCTTTTTGGAGTTTATCATCTTTTTGAATTTCCAAGACCTTCACCGTTGGTTTTTGATTGCACGCTCTCCGCAAAAGTTCTCTGCGTGTATCAACCGGAGACAGAAAGAGAGAAAGTGTGTGACTGACTAGGAAGTATCGTGATCCCATATCACTAGGACAACCACTGATTTGGACTATTATCAAGACAGCCAAAATAACTTGGCGTGGATTTCACATTGCTCAGAGACACGATCCCAACTGTTTACAAAATGCTTATCTAAACAGCAAGAATGAAAGGTAAAAGCATCTTATGATGATGAGATATTTGTTCGTTAATCAGGAATAAATGATAATCATCAGAAGTGATATTTTGACCAACTATATTCGGAGATAACATTGAAGGTGATCTTCGAATACAACAGCTAAGAGTACTTTTTCCCAGTTCTATTCATTATCGAAAAATAGACGTGCTAGTAGATTGATCCGTTTGCTGCTTTTCGCAGTAATCTGTTCGTATCCTACCGGTCACTTTCGTTTCCCATTTTCTTTAACTTTGCTGTACGATTCTCTTTTTTCTGATACTTATCACGGCACAGAAAGTCGTCAGAATAACCGGCTGGTTCGTGCTCGCTGCATTTGATTCGGGACGTGCTGCCTCATTTCTCTTTAGATCGGCATAATCAATAAGCTTAGAGATAGGATTCAGTCTTTTGGTAACCAACATGATTTCTCTCTGTTCTGTCTTTTGCTACCTCCCTATCTTAGATACGTTAGGGGGTTCGAATCAGCACACGAGGAAGCAAACATTGCTACGTAAGTCTAAACTGTGGGCAAATAAACTACAGTTCAAACTGGATATCAAGCGCTGAAGGTTCAGTTTATACGAGCCTCACAGGCACCATAGTGCGCCAACCAGACACTGAGCAACAGGCTTGAGTAGGTAGCTGTTTTGACAAGACCATTTCGGAGATGAGGCCGGTAGATCAACGGATAAAGGCAGCGGCATAGTTTCCCTATCATCTCAGCGCAAAACATTTTTTGGGCAGTGTGCTTGCCAGATACACCGAGTAGACGAAATTCACCAAGGGGTCTGAAATGGTCTAGAATTACGAATGTGAAAAGACAAAGATTTCAGCTTTTCAACACAGCTGCACGTGCAAAGACCACGGGAGGGAGCTATAAATGATGATTCTTTAGTACTGGATAAGGTAAACTTCAGGGAAGTTGCTGTTATTAATAATCACGTTTCATGTAAGCGGAGTACATCAAGAGTGCGTAAAGATGCATTTCGATCATTTAGGTTAGTTCAAAGTTATATCACACCAAGTGAACGAGAGTTCAGTGTTGAACAATCTTCCCCAGAAAGCAGCGGAGTCAGACGAACTGAGACGGTATAGCGCTAGAAGACGTTGTCTCAGTACTTTGAAGGAGCAAAAGAAATGGCAGAAAAGTTACCGATTTCGACTGAAATACTTACGGGGATAAAGCAATGCATCAGTATCCTACATAATTTTTGGTCAAATGTTCGAATGAGTTCGCGATTAACTGCATTTCACTGTACTAGTCTGCAAAATAGTGAGATAAATAAAACAGAAAATGTCCTGAATTTACAAAATATTCATGTTTAGAGAGGAGCCCTGACCAAGGATTTCACTCAAAAGGAGAAAATTATTCAGGGAAATAACTACTGGATGACTCTGTTTTGTCGTTCGAAGTTTCTGTGATAAGGCGAGTGAGGGGAGCTGCATCGTCGAAGGTGTCCCCATTTAGTTAGTATGCAAACTGGAAACAGTCATGATGAAATTCATTTGTGTATACAAGCTTTGAGAACAAGTTTCTCGGTCACTTTCAATGCAGTAGACAATGAGGCGAGAAAGCAGAAGCGTTTCGTGAATGATCGTTAACTTGGTGATCTTTGGAAAGGGGGACAGTAGTAAGATACCCCAAATGGGTCGACGATCTCGAACGAATTTTGAGGTGGGTTCACAATTGATTTTATTGTTTCATTCAAAAGACAGGTTCCATATATTTATAGGGTAAAGAGGGATAATTATCAGGATCAAAGTTCAGGGCACCTTGGTGGTTCGTGTGAGTTCAAATACCCATTTATAAAGATTCTCGCACGAGTAGATTTTTATTTCTCATTTCGAATGAATGCTGCTGAGTCAAGGCCTCATAAAACGAATGATAAACGAATTTATGGAAAAACCATTAGGGAGAAGCTTCTGACCATTACAGCAGTGCTCCGTAAATAACTGGAATGTACAAGGTAAATGTTCATGGATAGCCCATCATTTCGCTTAGTTAGTTTGCCGTGTGCTAGGCAGCAGACCTTGGATTCAATAAAGAGTCCGTGTATCCTTGAGATTAACCACAGCATCATGTTCAAAATCAACTCACGTTCTTCCGGCCATCCGGAGGGTGTAATTAGTTTGGACCACACAGTGTATTCAGATAAAGTTTAAGGTCAAAACCCCACGTGTTCTTTCATTGTGAGCGGTACTACAAAAAGCAGCTGGATCGAGAGATTATCTGTGGAACAACTCCATAGACAACAGAGATTCAGTAATTTTGGAAACAACATTGGAGTCGCTTGCAAGATACCTAACCAACCTGTCTAATTATTTGCCCCATTTTCGATCAAGAAAAGATATGTTTCCACATCACAAATCGGCTTTGGTGGAATTTGAGCCAAACACACGAACACAAATCACGATTTGGTAATCCACGTATGTGCATTCTCTTGGCTGAACTCATATGCCACTCCGTGGGTTTAGGGAATGTCAAAAATGGGTCAAGTTATTCACATCCTCGTTTGGAATTCACTGCCCCTAAGTCTGAGGTTACGTACAGTATATCGGTTAGTCACGACGCGAAACAAAATCAAGTCTTCTCTCTCTCTCCAAGGATAGTTCTTTGATGTATTTATACTTTGCGCATTTGGATCAAATTTCTCTACAAAATCAACACAATGCGGTGCACGGTCATATCATATCAAAGACACATGGAGGACTCCTCCGATGGAATTAGCTACGAAGCTATTTTAGTCTATGCAGATGCTCATTGAAACCAGTTGATACGTTGTGCAACACATATTTATTAGGCATAATTACAATAAATTCGAAAACAGTGCAGTGGACAATTTATTCACCCTAATTGTGAGGGTGTAGACTTGTCGTTGGTAGACAGCCAATTCCTTTTAGTGTTCAGCACCTGTGTTGTATCGAGTCCAAGGCTTGAGACACCGGAACTGCGAGTGACAAGAGAGCTGATCGATGGTGAAGATCAACAGAATAAGAGATGAATCCTATCGGGGATGTCTAAGTCTTCAGATTTATTGACCCTATCCAGTCGGATCAATACGCTGTGTACAACGTGTGGGCACATGGGCCAACAACCTATAATTTCATTCTGATTTACCAATAAACTGAGATGATTCGCAGACAGAAAAGACTTCCTACAGGAGCTAGTGGGACGGATCAAAACACAAATGTAATGATGAATAACAACGTCAACCGATTCTTGAATAATTCCAATATTATTAAGTAGTCAAAAGCTAGGCAAAAATCCAACTTACTTAATCAACTATCAAGTATCTTCAGCAATCGTTACAAGTTCCAGTTAATACTCATACTAATTTACACTGTCGGTGAGTCTGAACCAGGAAAAATAAGTTCTGCTTTGTATTTTTCCCCATTTCTGCTCGATGATAAGTGAATGAATGAGTGACACCAGGACAAATAAACCGGTCATTTCCTCTCATACTACGGAACGTCTGACAACAGAAAACTGTCAAAACAGCGTTGATACTGCTCTTAGTTGACAGTACATCGTCGACCACCATTCCCGACAAAACGGGTTCATCATTAAAATACGTTCATCTGCCGAATTAGACTTACCACCGTATGTCGCGAAATCCATGATGTGAATTTCACGGTCAAACTTTGTGCATCAAGATGTGCTATACATCTCGAGGTTTACATTAGATTATTTTTATAATTGCCTAAATCGAATCTTATCTGTGTGAAACGGAATGGCTCAACTAGATTGCTTTAGTGCAATCCCAATCTATATGCAAATCCCCTTTTCACAATGAGCTTATATGGACTAAGAAAATTGCGGGTAAATTTGTAAGCGAATGCAAGCGAATGATTAGGTGGAAGCGTTGGGTTAAATAAATGACTGTATTTTTAATAAATTTAAATACGAATCATTTGGCGACTAGGTGGACGAGTGGATCGGTATACAAGGTGGGAGACGAACCCAGATGCAATAATGCTGATAAGTCACGCGAGAAACCAACTACATATGAATCAAAATAACTCGGTTTCATCGAAACAGCGAGCAATGCAGACACATTCTCGACGAATCAGACTAGGAACGAGGAAACAGATTTGAGCAATATGACAAGGACGTGATGGTCAACCAAGATAGTAAGAAACTCGCCAAACCACCGGACGCGCTAAACGAGACGAGGCTGAGAACCAATCTGCCGGTTAATCCGGAATAGTATGTGCTTACATTTTCACTCTTACTTTTGGATAAACCAACCATGGGAGCAATATTATTAGGGCTGGATTTCTGGTGCCTACCTCCGAAGACGATCAGTTAGGAGTGAAGTTGCAGTTTGGAGTTTCATCTTTTTGAACCTACTCGTTACCAGTGACATCTCAGCAAGCGACTGATGATTTCAAAGCAATCCAGGTTGACTGCTTGCGTTCTTATCGTCTAACCCAAAGGAATAGCAAACGTGTTCCTAATAACCAGCACAGAGAGGCACTGAGAATGTTGAAGAATAACAATGAAGTTGTCATCTCCAAACCGGACAACACAATCCGGGGTTGTCCTCAAGTGTCGTACAGATTACATCGCTGAGATGAGTGGTATACTGAAGGATCCGAGGGAGTTCAAGAAACCAGAGGGGGAAAGAGACCAATGTAGAATAGTAGAGGAGCAACTACCCTAAGCTCTGAAGATACTGAAGGAGTCTAATTTTATATCCCATACAACCTTGGGACAGCTAAGACCAACAGGCACCACTACTCCTCGACTTTACGGGTTACCGACACTTGACTTGAGTGCAACCATTTATCATTTAATTGTTTGGTGGCTCGTAGATGTACTTGAACCAGTTCCTCAAAGGTTTGCCCACTACAGGCTAAACAACGCTTCCGAATTCATAGAAGTGATAGGCGAGCAACAAGGTGGAGGACTAACGATGACCTCTCTGGAGGCGACATATTTGTTCGTCAACGTTTTGCTTCTAAAACAATCAATTATTTGTGTAATTTCGTCGTAAAAACGAAACAAATATCGGTATTCTAGTGGGTAATATGAAGGAACTACCGGTTCAGTGCACTTTCAATGTCCATTTCACTTTCAACCGAGAATTGTACCGTCAGACCTGTGGAGTTGCTACCAGGTCACCTACAGGCTCCTTATTGACTGACATATTCATGCTCAAGCTGGAAAATGGGAAATTTTATGAAACGATGGAAAGTCTACCTATCTACTGTCGATATGTAGATTACATTCTTCTCCTAACTGACAGTTAGACGGGACTGAGGTCATTGTTAGGGGAGTCCAATCAGGCTTATAATGCAGTTGATTTCACGTCGGCAATTGAAGGAAGGAACATTCCCCTTCTGGATGTATGCCTTTCAATAGGTGAAGATAGAAAACTGCACCCAAGCGTATATCGCAAGCCAACGGAGACAGGCCAGTACACCAATTTCGACAGGTTTGTACCTTCTGAGCGCAATTGAAACCTAATTCGCTCCCTCGCAGCCCGTGTGCTAATGGTTTTCTTGGGTGAGACAGCGACGAAAAATTGCACATTACAAAGCAAACTCTGCTCGATAACAGATACTCCGAACGTTTTATTCACAAGAATTATCACAAAAGATCAAAGAGCACAGACCAGCTCTGTTGACTACGGGAAATAGAAAATCCATTACCAGTGCAATTGTGACGCACCTTTCGGACACTGGACATGACGTAAACGATGAAGCTTTCAACACAGTCTGCACGCGGCGAAAGTCGCTCGAAGACAACATCCAGCAACACCAGAGACTGGGGGGATCAGATTACTCAACCCATAGTTTTGTTCTCAGAAGCTCTTCAGTGAAGCACTCAAACTGCCCTGAACGCGATCCGAGACCGACCTTCAAACTCAGAGTGACCAAAACGCTGATCCTTTGATTGAAACCAGAAGTGATTAATCCCTGAAACCCAAGTTTATTGTTTCACTGGTCCTTTTCCCAACCACAGAACAACAACAATCCCCCTCAAACCTTTCCTAACTAGACAACACCAATTTTAGTGGTTACCTAATCACATTATGAAAAACACAAAAATGGTTCGTATTTCATTTGTTTCTAATCTATAAATGTAACCGTATTAGCCACGAGGATGACACTACCAAGAACGAGCTAGTTCGTTAGTCCTGTTTTCTATACTCAATGAAATGGGACTATTTGGTAAAATAGGAATTAATATGTGAATGAGTGAGTGAGGGAATGAAAGTCACATCAAACTAGATGTCCTAAATAAATTCATTGCCGCATAGTTTTGTCCAATGAACAATAATGTGTGAAGTGGTTAGCCAACACAGAATGGATTTGGGTCATGTTGTCACGTGCCGTATACTGCCATGAGTCTACGTTTGGTTAGTCAGATTTTCGATGAGTTATTCTACAATTTCCAGTCAGCCGGTACAAATAATTTTCTTCTCATAGAATTGAAGACTTCTTTGACACTGGTCGATTGTATCTTCGCAGACACAATCTTGGTTAAACACGATTAGTCATTCAGTAAGTCATCACTCAGTACCGCTGTTTCGTCTTTCCTTGGAATCATCAGCAGTGCATATCTACCAAGCCTCCACTGATAATCGACCCACGGATTAGGCTATTGTGAGTCGAACAACTTATCACGGGGTAGTCTCACAACGTTTTGGTGCTCAGAAATACTACACGATATTCCGCCTGCTCTGTCACTGGCTTTAGCACAATAAACAGTGATCAACTCCCACAATCGACGACTTCCCCGAGGGGATCCAAATGAAGCAAGGATATTCCACTACAAACAACGTACAGGAATAGGCCGCCTCCTAAACATAAGAAGAAGGATATTTGACTTATATATAATATGGCTCACCACAAAATATCAAAGATCAATTCACTTTATTCTCTCTTGTTACTGCACAAACCAATTATATTGCTATAGTAAACCAACAAATGTTTACAACCATTTTTCACACTGTTCTAACTCATCATTGCAGAAGAATCCTTCCTCATTTCCATCAAAGAATGTGACTGCCAAAATAATTCGTTTGATGAGCGTGATTCAATGCAGTTTATCGGTACGTCATCCATAACTCAGTAAGATATGGCTGACTTGTAAGAGTCTTGAAGGTCACTGAATTTACTTCCCCCAGGCGAGTTTTCTTATTGGTGTGGAAAATGTCTTTGTTTTTGCCAATCACTGAAGATTGCTTTTATCTCGTTACAAAGCTTATGGTGAGCAGGTATGGTGCATTTCACCAGGTTTAACAATGTGATTCTTAATTTCTTCAAGCAACCCACAATACTCATCTTTTAGTCGCATGTTTCTCTTTAAAAATTACACTTTCGTCATCCATCATCCATCATGCTCATCCTCAGGTCCTCCGGTACGTGAAACATGGCATCTTCACGTTCAATCAAACAGTCACAGAATTATCTCTCAACAGGATGGCGAGATTGGGACGATTCTTCACTGGAACATTCACACACCTTACTTGTTAGCATGACTCATTCATTACTGTTATCAGACTGCAAATTTTCTCCAAACAGCTCTCATACTTCCACTTGAAAATCAGGCGTCTTCATTGAATCAGACCATCATATATTGAAATTCGAGACGTGAAAACATGGACTTTTGATTTTTCGAGTGAGCGAATGAAAAGCTGACCTTCATAATTGTGTGGACAATTTCACGCACCACATATATGTCCCGGATGTTACCCCACACTAAGTGTTCGCTCTCACTTCGTCCACTCGCAAATTGCTACCCCCTTGTACAAACGAGCGAATAAACTCATCGGAAAAGGTCAATCAACAAAGGTAATATGAACGTGCAATTAGGTGGAAATATATCTGCACAAACTCAATAATCATCATTCAAATCTTCTCCAGTGTATTACTCAGTCACAAGGTTCATAACGGAGAAAGAGTGGGCAAAGTTGTTTTGAAATCCATTTGACATCCTAATAACTACTCAGATTGTTCGCCGTCAGAAAGTTGAAAATAACTTTCAGAAATAAGTTATTGAGAACTGGATGAACAGCATAAATAGTCATATATCACGAACTATTCGATATCACTTATTTTTTATTACTCTGCTCACGAGAAAATGGCAACTGTTTAGTGAAGCCTGTAATCATATCACAAATTACCGCTCACAAATGAATAACGCCACGAATAATCATTCCTCAAGTACAACTGAAGCAGTTGTCATATCGTGGTGTCCAATTTCATCATATGACAGAACACACTAAACAAAACTATACCGGGTAAGTCACATGCCCTGATTCTAGCCTAGGTTATTGTGTTCATCTCCGTCTTTGATGAAAAACACCTGCGTTTCTGAAATTTATCACCCAAGTCAATATGAGTGATAGTGAAACCACGGGTAGTTCAGATAATCAAATATCATGCTAAGTGTGTCATTCCTACGAACGATGCAATGATGTGTGCGGTGTAGCCGCATCGGTAATCGTCAGAACACAACTGGATCACCGGAGTCCGTCTAATACTAACTGCACTCACACTCATTTCCAAAACATTCACTTCAATTGCTATGGACGCTAACGTAAACAAAATATACGGGAAAAAACCGAAATTTGAACAGATAATTTAGTCTCATTTCGCATGGGTTATGGCCAGTGAGACAGGATAGTTTTCGAAGTAAGTAGATTTCTCGCAAGCACTATCTCTTGCTTCATCAAGGCATCACCATTTTATAAAATAAATCTATTTCCAGTCATTTGCTAAATTCGGTCTTCTCAACACAATCTGTTGCACTCAATAAGATACACGAAGGGCGAGCCACTTTTCACCCAAACACACTCCAATCCGCTTTGAAATGAGGGGTTGGAAGGAACAGACAACGTCGAAAGAATTCGGTACCAGTTCGCCTTGGTTGACGCGCTATGGATCAATTGTTTCTGCAAAGCTCGCTTGATCTCATTCACTTGGGCACATTAATCATAAGAACAGAATGAAACGACCCGAACATTTTTAGATAACTTCTTAGAAGTATATAATTATTCCCCATTAGTTTCCACGAACAAAATCTGCTTATTCACTTTGAAATTTACGTTGTACACAGATCACTGCATTGCTCACCTACAGATCAGCTTCAACGCCAGTCTAGCCTATGTTGTTATCTACATTCGATTCACTTCTCTATGTGCTTGACTCGTTTGTCTATCTCATCGTGAAGCTCATTACTAACTCTCCCCATATCAGATAATACTATCATTCATACAGCCTCCATCATCGTCCGCCACTCATCCCCGTGATTTGATCGCCTGCTCCACATTCTCACAACCCCGTGTTAAGTACTCTCCTTGAATCGTCATCTTCCACTCCCAGTCTCATTTTAATTATCTGATCCTTTCTTTATCGGGTGAATTTGTTCTAGAATCCGCTTGTGTGTTTTCAATCCCATTTAACCGACTTCTCGTTATCTGACTAACAATTCGGAGTTTGTATCCTACAAAGCACTCAACCACTGAATGATAGTTTGACAAAACACAGATTATTATTAGTAATTGGACCTTGTACAACACGGGGACCATACAACGTCCCATTGTTAGTAAATCTTGTGCAGTGTCATCCCTAGAGCATCTACGCCGTTGTAATCGAAGTCACACATAGACATATTTTCAGATGGAATACGTTTCTATTTGTTGATATGAAGCAAACCGCAATCCGTCCCTAATGCAAACTGCCCACTTGACGGTGGTTTAGCCAGTTAAATACTCGCTCTGTTGGACATCAGGCACGCCACGTGTGAGACGAAAATATATTCTGAATAACCACGGTTCTCAACTCGTGTAAACTGTTACCGGTCATGATGACTGTACACGAACTTCAGCATCTACCCTCCTCTACAAGGTTTTGCAGACCATCCGAATTCAGCTGTTGTCATTCTCATTTATCGTTAAACTTCCAACCGGATACGTTCTGACCAGTAACTAACCAGTAACTAAGAAGACGCGCTGTGGGTTCTGAACAAAATAAAGATACACACACACACACACACACACACACAAACAAACAAGCAAACAGACAAATCAAACATCGGCTAAACTTGTTTTCCCGACACAGTAGCTCTACCAACGAAGTTCTAATTTTCATTTGACCAAAAAACAAAATCGAATTTCCATACTGAGGATTTACGCACGTGACAATAAATAAAATAACCAAAATGTGAAAACGTTTCACTTGAGATAAATGATCTCTAAAATGAATATAGAATTCTATACCTGCGCAAACTTTCAGTCGACACAGCACAACTGTTTCTATGGTTGGTTGGTCAACGAATCATTGTCGATTAGGACAGTTCGAATCGTGTATCAATTAGCAATCACCGCGGATTACCGTTGATGCACAAATATGGCGATATTTGAAGAAAACAGCATAGATATATGATGAGTTTCAAAATGGTGGCATTTGGGTTTTCCATAAAATCAGGCCGTCGATCGGCAACCGCTGATAACCGATTTCTCTGATATTTCGATGATTACCTGGGGTGGAACACACACACACACACACACAGATACACAATTTCGCATCCCTGAAGGGTCAGAGTCCGAGTTAGGACCGTGTCATTAGTCAGAGCAACCGAAAAAGGTGGAAAATACATTGAGGAGATATCTCATGATGAGCTGAGCGTTGGTGCTGAATGATGATGATGATGAACATGAAACATAATAAGTAATGAGCCACTCAAGAAATGATATAAAGTTATGGACAAAGTCCGATGTGGTTTTGTTTCACTTCTGATCACATAACTGATTTTCCATCAAAAATTCGTCGTGGTTCTCACGAGCAACACATCCAAGTACCCCTGCAAGTCCCGAAAATGCGAATCCGAACTTGGATACTCAGGATGCGCCGCAGCCTAATGGCATTATCTTTGTTCTCCAATTTCCTCGACCGTATTTCTTATACTAAAGTAGTTTTCGCTCACATCAGCAGGACTAATTGTCTAGTCGAAATGGTTGTTGCATTCGGTTTGCACAGAGCAGTTTTCTGAGATTAGCTGGTTGTCTGTTTTGGTACATTTTAAATAAAACCCCGAGTACGACTATTCCTATCATCATTATTTGTGTATTCGATGGCAACTGAACGGCATTTCCAAGATTCTCAGTTTGTTTTCACTCTGAAAGCTAGGCTGACAATGTTTCCCACATTCTCTCGGTACATTCCATCAGGTTTTCGTACGAAATTCCTTCCTCAATCTGTACTGGTATCAAATTCTGTATCGTTGTTAAAATAACACGTTATTCAGACTGGCATAGTTCATCGCATTTACCAATGTCATCTGAGGTTTTTGCAATATTTATTCAATAAACAAATATGTTACGGAATCCATAATTCTCCTTACAATTATCGACAAATGCAGATTTGTTGCCATTGCTCGTGGATAATCGGAAGAGTAGAAACAAATGACCGTGGATGGCGAAAACAAAGCAGAATTCGAAGAACCAAGGTGATTGTGCGGTAAACAGAGCGAAAAAAGAACTGCCATCCACGAGTACCGAGAAGTGAACAATTGGTTTCGAAGGGAACTCCCTCTTTCTACCCAGATGAGCAAGAATATCATGAATAATCCATCATTGTTCATTCGGTTCAAGTGCATGAATCGTCACGAACAGGATTGTGCGATAGACGCAGTCCGTTTTCAATAGTTATCGAAATATTCTAAGTGTCATATTTCTTTATTAGACCACATTTGGAAACATGTAAATACACATAAATAATTTAATCCATTTTTTGTTTGGATAATCGATCAACCAAACATTTAAATTTTGCAGAATAGTTGCTCGAAAACACCCACCAATGCACACAAAAAAATAGTTTAGAGGCAAATTGGAATTCATTTTCCATTTATTACTTCAGGCATTCGCAATTATTTTGCCTGAGTAATGAGCTGTGTATGTTCCAAGATTCGTGGACACTGTTGTGGTTTGGAACGAGAGTAAGTAATCTAAATCCAAAACACAATTAGATCAACCCTGTGTCATTTGCAGATAAGAATCTTTGAATAACAACTGTCCATCAACCCAGTCCGGCCGTGTAAAATGGTTGATGGCTCTTTGGATTTTCAACAGTGGTTGAATCCTCGTGGTTATGTGGTAAATCAGTTATTGAATATACCAAACATCTTACTACAGAAACAGTTGAATGTATTTTGCTTATTTGATGACAAACTATGGCCTTACGGTATTTTACACATCGCATCATAATTTGAACCGAAGAAGTTATACCGACAATTGTTCCACAAATATTCATCTCTGGTCACTTTGACGCAGAAATGGTGGATGACAGTATGTAGCAGTGAGCACAATGTATCGACTAGCATGAAACACAAACTAATTAGATGAAACCCAAATGCTAATGATTACGTGTGAACCACTGCCACCGAAAAGGGTAATCAGTGAGTACGAGTTTTATATGATGCGTATCAGTGAGGGTAAGTATCAGTGCATAATATCTTAGCTGGATTGTTCGCATGCTGCTCACATGATTCGTTCTTCCGTGTATTGCTACCAACGTCTTGAATGCACTCATAGAGTTGAGAACATATCTATTACATGTTCCTTGTACCTTTGTGTTCATCAACGATTCTAAATGCATAGAGCTGCACTCACTACAACTGAAAGCTGAAACAAATACACTGTTACTAGATTAATCGATGGTGTAACGAACACCTAGCAGTCGTTGAGATACACGTAACACAATCCGAAAAACACCAAGCGTCCAGTTGTGGTTTTTAATACGATTTATTATAAAACAATCACGAATATGACACAAAAACTGTACAAACTCAAAGGTAACCGCTCCGAGAATCTATTATTATTATCCCAAGACTGTATGGATTGCCAAAAATTCATAAGACAGGAGTCCCACTAAGGCCAATTTTAGACATGTGCAACTCACCGTATCATGCCGTAGCCAAGTGGTTGACACATCTCTTAGAACCAGCTAGAGCGCAATGTCAAAACACAGTCTAGAGGATACTTTTAAACTTGTAAAGTGTGTGAGTGGTCTAATTGCGAAAGGACAGTATATGCTCTCATTGGACGTCACGTCACTGTTCACTGAAGTCCCAATCAAGGAAACCATTGACTATCTTTGTGGCTTCGTACAAGCTAACGAGATTGAAACAGGTGTGCCACTGGACGACCTGCGTCAGTTACTCTTTGTATGTACCCAGAATATTTAGTTTAAATTTAACGAGCGGATTTACCGCCAAAAAGACGGTGTAGCAGTGAGGTCTCCACTCGGACCACTATTTGCTGATATCTTCATGGCAAAATTGGAAAACGGCCCGTTACAATCATCGATTCGCGGACTTTGGTTGTACAAGCGATACGTGGATGACATTCTATGTATAACAGACCGATTTCTCCACAGAGAACAATTACTAAACAGCTTCAACTCAGCACATCCGAACTTGCGATTCACACTTGAATCAGAACCAGACAACTCAGTAGACTTCTTAGACGTTTTTTTTTGACCCGTCGAGAAAATGGCTCAATACGGCGGTCAGTGCACAGAAAACCAACATGGAATGGACAGTATATCCACTTCCGTAGTTTTGTACCGCTTAAATTGATAGTAAATCTAATTATGTGCCTATCAAACAGAGCGGAAAAATATGCACTGAAGATACCACAAAAGAAGAGCTTGTTACGGTGCGCCATATTTTTATCCAGAACGGATACCCGGAACGCCTAGTCGACCTGATAATGCAGTTGGATAAAGAAATTCCAAGGAAAATGGTAGTTGAAAAGAAATCAGTATACATCTCTCTGCCATTTAAAGGCGATACTCTGGCAGATGTAATTCACCGAAGATTGGCAAGCGTCGTCAACAAAACATTCTACGCTGCTAAACTGCGTGTTTTGTTCACCTCTAAGCCAGCGGTGTGTTTGCGGATAAAAGACAATGTGCCTGTTTCTACAGCCTTATTTTGTGTGTATTCTTTCACTTGTTCCTGTGGAACAACGTATATCGACTGCACGACCAGATGCTTGTCTGAAAGCATCCGTGAGCATCATCCAGCGTGGTTGAGGACTGGAACAATTAGGTCAATTACCAGCGCAGTCGTTTCACACCTAGCTGAAACTAATCACATGGTGAACGTGGATCAAGCATTCCGCCCCCTGTATAGGGTCTGAGGTCGGCTTTCAAGATCGGTGAGAAGTCCCATCTTGGCCACAGCGGAAACGGTCGGGATTCGCCTCCACAACCCCCCTTTGTGTGCTCAGAAGAAATTTGTGCATGCACCCAGTCTACCCTAGCCCACTCACCACCCAACGTCAGGTCCAAGAACGTCCGAAAGCTTGCATGTTGAGGACGTGTTAATACATTCACACCAGGTTTCCGGATAACCCTGTACCACACTAGGTGTGAACGATGATACCTGACACAATTTTTGTTGACTGTATCCCTTATGCATCCAGTCCTATATACTGTGTTTTATAGGCATGATTAGGAATCACTGAAAACGAGCTTGTTCGCCAACCTGTGTTTTCCAAATGTGCTCTGAGGGATTTTTCGGATAAAAAATATTATTGAATGGGCTCCTTCCAAATTACTCTATTTCCTCTTTGAATAGACTGTCTTTCCGTCTTACCAAAACACAGTCACCTGAGGTGTTATACCTTTGCTTCCTGATCTAAGTTAGCATATTGGTCCGATAACAGTTGCCACGGGAATTGACAGCTCAAACCGTAGGTAGAAAAAGTGCAGAACAGAAGTGCGAGTGACCGTAACAATGCCAATCTACTATTGAAGGGGAAATAATACATATGTTGAATATACGAGTTGACATGTGAGCTAATATCACTTATTTTTCTATTTGCAATTCACATCTTCTCATATGTACCAGGTATTTTTTCCCGAATCATCGTTCTCTACTTCCTTTATTTTATAAAACAATAGAACTGTATTTCAGGAAGGGGCTGTGGCCAATTCGAGGCTGCTTAATGGTGGAAGTAACCATTTGTGGCTTGAGGATTCAAATCCTGGACGAAACTGTCTGAAATCCATGGCGTTCGGCTTTTGACCTCCACCTGCCGTGGTCAGGGGTGTGTAGGAACTTATGTATTTAGTGTGCGCATTGTGTTCTGTTTGTGAGAGAGACAGGGACAGCTCGGTATACTTTTCAATTTCCTGGTCGGAAAAAAGCTGTAGTAGTAGTATTAGTAGAGGTAGTAGAAGTAGTAGTAGTAGTAGTAGTAGTAGTAGTAGTAGTAGTAGTAGTAATAGTAGTAGCAGTTATAGTCTTGCTATTATTCAGAAGACGTCCCTAGTAAACACGCTGAGAACCACTCGTCCAGCAGCCATTCAAATCAATCAAATTAAACAACACTGAGTTCGTTTTCAGTCCACAACTGTACACAATTGTGCTTTGAGTGACCAACTACTTTCTTATTCAGTAAGTCCTACGTATACCCCATCAGTGTATTATACATTTCCTCATAAATCGATTCAGTTTGCAGTTTCAACTATCGATCACTAAAATTGATGGGGAAACCTGTCCACGTGTCATTCCAACTTACTAAGAGCCAACATATGCAAAAATGCATACTCATGAATTGCTGTGTAAGTAACAAGCTATATTTGTTCAAAAACCCATTGGGCTGGGAAGTCATGGCGCCATCAGCCCAACCATTTTGGGAAAGATGAATAATTTTGGATGTTAGTTGCAGGTTAGAAGCACTGCTTAATAAAGTTTCACAACTCCTGTCATGCCGTATAAAATGGTTGCTGTCTTTTGGGATTTTTCACTTCCCTCATGACTGCATGGTTGATGGTTTTGAATAACCCATCAAATATTTCATAAGAGAAACTGATAAATGCTTCTGTAAGATTTCACATACAAATCTTGGCTGACGGTATTTGTCGTGGCCACTTTAACATTTGAACTAAAGAAATAACACGGATAATTGTTTTATTTTGCACAATCAGAATGCTGAGGACTGCAGTAAATATACATTGTTTTCAAGAACGTGAAAAAGCTTTTGAAAACATGAATTATCAACGAATTGGGGCCATACCAATCATGCAGCGCGAAAATCACGGCCGACCTCGAATATTGCTTACCACTCTCAGAAGAACCTATTGAATATCTACAAGACTGAGAGTGTAAGGGAACGTAAGAAAACGAGGATTGTGCAAGAAATGGAGACATTCTTTCAAATAATTCGTGTTCATTCGTTTTTAGAATTCCGTTAGAAAACAAATTTTACTCGCAATGGTTCACAAAAGATCGATTCCAAATAGAAGTAGTGAACACGACCAAAAACTTTACCTAGAAATCAGTTTTCCCAATTACATACTAGGTTGTCCAAATAATCTGAGTTGTGAAAGCATCAAAAAAGGGAAAGATTCAATAATAAAACCACTTGACGCTTTTCCATTGCTTGGATATCCGATAAAGTATCTTAATACAATAAACGTCATGTGTAGATTTACCGATCTCGCGCACCTGTCGTGTTCACGTGACACCGGTGAACGTGAACGTACAACGCGACAGTCAAATCCAGTCCTTCTACTTAGCTGAAAAAGTGATTGTTGCAGAAAGAAGATACACACAGACTACCAGTGCTTGACCATTGAAGCATTTACCAAAAGGTGGTTCAAGTATGGTGGGAACATCGCATCTGCTGAGTGAGAGTTAGGCTTTGGTTATTGGAGATGGGAGATCAGCACCTGGAACGGGTACAACGTGAATAGATTATGGTGATTACAATCAGAAACACAGGACTACCGAAAGAAAGAATCTTTATGTGAGGACTGTTCTCTGATGTAGATGGTCGTTTGGAGGATAAATGAAGCGTGTGAGTCCCAGATATGACGGAAAGACATGGAAAACGTATCCGGATAAATGCATCACATGCATCTAGGTTGTATTCAGGAACGAACTGACTTACGGTCAGTTGAAATAGTGATCATCGATCATTAGCGCACTTGTACTAGAATTGCTTGTTCTTCTACACTAACTCAACTTGTACTCGCCTTGGCTGTCCTCACTTACGCTTCATGCTGCGATTTGTTTTGCGTTCGATAGAATGTAAATGAAAAATTACAATCAAACTTTTAGTAATGGTGTGTGAAGAAATTGGTCGAATGAACTGAACCTAAAGGAACGGGACTGAATCAGAAACTCAAATGTATTCAGGACTTTCATAGAAATATCTCGGTGAAGAAGGTTATGATTTGAAAAATTATCAATTTGAAATATGTCAAAAATATTTATGTCAGTTGTTCTGGGTACATTCACTGATAAAACCACTCCCAAGATCTATTTAGTGTAGTGGGTACCAAAATTCGACTAAACCCATGATGTTACTGAATCAGATGAAAGTTGACATATGGCAACATCATATAAAACTAGACCACTGCACTACAACATCCCAATTCAAGAATGATAGGACATTTTATCTTGCAATCCATGAAATCAGTTTGAGAAGAGCAGGCAAATTATAAAGAATGAAATAGATAAACATCACTTTCCTACTCGATCAGTTCCCATTTACGGTTCACGTAAGTCTACTTATGACCTTTAAACTTTCAACAGAATTGTGGATTACGTGAACATTGTTGAGGATCCATTGGTCATGACCGAAAACAGAGGGATGAGATGGAAGATGGAACCCTCAATCCATCCATCCACCCATCCATCCATCCATGCATCCATACATCCATACACCCATACATCCATCTGTTCATCAATCCATACATCCATCTATCCATCCATCCATCCATCCATCCATCCATCCATCCATCTATCCACCCACCCATCCATCCATCCAACCATCCATCCAACCATCCATCCATCCATCCATCCATCCATCCATCCATCCATCCATCCATCCATCACCCCATCCAGCGGCCCATGAACTCTTACATCCACCCACTCACCCACTCACCAATCAACACGTTCACTCACCGATTGTCAGTTCACACCTCGGGTGGATAAGGTGAAAATGTAAATCAGAGAAACGGGGAGTACGGAACGCGATAAACCTTCATTCCAAACATCAATATGCGAAAGCCAGATGCATGCAAATGTCCTCCAAATCAATGGTCTTTATTTTCCAACATATCCAAAATACCATACAGTTAGCAAAGGCTTCATTATTGACTTCATTACTTGCCCCAAACTTGAATCGTCTTCGTGTAACTAAGTTGCAATTGTTTTCCAATCTGGAGGGCAGCGTGGGTTAGTTTCCAACGAAGAGATTGAATGTTTACATGAATGCTAACTTGATCATCTGAATTGCATCAATAATTCACCCAAAGGTTGATGGCTGTCACACACGGGATGGAAGCCGTAATGACCTAGCACGAAGTATAATTTGATTGATTCAGAGATTTGGCAAATCACCGGTGATGTATTGATTTGTCACTATGGCGAAGAATCCAAAACCGGTAATGTTTCCCCGGATTATCGTGAATATATTGTTAGGGTTGACAAAGACGATCAGAAGACAGTAGATAAGAATAATCCGTACGACCGTCAGCACAGCAATTTCATGGTTTGCAAAGACTATTTGAGTTTCAATACCTCGAGGTGAATAATTAGGGCATTACATATGCAAAGCATTTAGTGGCACACAAAATCCTCAGTACATGTCATTACTTCCTCCAAAACGATTCTCGCAAGATATAGGCTAAGATTGTTATCTTCAAGTATGAGCTAACATTTCACCATCAATCACTCACCGTTGATCTACTGGTGGCACACATTCGATTGATTGGATGTGTTCATGTGAATTGAATTGTGTGAACACTTCCAATATTCGTTTCGTGGAATTATGTGGTTTGCTTATTTTGTGCACGAATGCCACACACCACCAAAATAATGAATATTATTAGATGAGAAAACAAGGCTCAAATTGTAGGTTGACATTCGGTAAAATGTGTAATTACACCTGAAGGGCAATAGTTTGCTAACAATGAAGAAACTTTGTTTTTGAACCTCATCCTGATACATTACGCAATATGATGCACTTGTATAAATCCTCACACTCTCTGATATGGCGTAGAAGCTGAACTGGTGGAACGCGCGTGGACCTCAGGCGTAAGAGGATCCGCTTCGCACGCTCAAATCACACCGGGGCAAAACGGACGAGAATGCTCGGATCAGAAAATATTTGCCAACATCTGCCAAACTCAGTTGGCTATGCATTTCTATCTCCGGAAGATTGAAAAAGAGATTGCATTATGCACGAAAGAACTAAAACCAATAAAGGCCTGACAAAGCAATGGAGGAATGTGTTACGCGTCATTCACAGCTTCATTAGGATTATGCCGTTGTCCCCTCCGAGTTCTTGAGGAGCATCATCAGTTTGCATGCACTTGATATTGTCCATTTTCACTTCAATGCTTACAAATGAATGACGTAGAAGGGCAGCATCTCAAAGGCAAATGTACTTATGGGTATTTACCAAAACCCAAAAAATGATGCATGCGGAGAAGCTATTATTCCGGTCGTAATTGACATTCATTGAAAAAATGCTTTTCATTTCTGGCTAACTGATTATGTTGCGGATGGCATCTGATTTGATAATCATTGTAAAGCACATTCTGCAAGTGAAAAACAAATTGTAAAATTCATGTTTACAAGATTGGTGCCACAGTAACATCCATTGTGCGAACACCATTTAGAATGACAAAATTTCGGTTTTGAAATAATTCACTTTTCTAATTACAAGATAATTTGTAGGCTATTGCGAAAGAAGTGGCTGTGTTAGTTAGTATTCAATCTGATCTGATTTGTTTGTTATCCGTGGGCAGTAGGCACGATAATCATGGTACGGGGTATTTTCCGAGAAGTATTATTCTAATCTTATCGATGAACGTGATATTGTGTGACTGTACAACATAAGCCGTCGTGAGGTATCAACCACACAATGACGAGTAATTCGTGATACCAAAGTGACCGCCATGGGAATATGCCCACGATCCAACACGTGAGAATGAACGATGAGTCACAGTTTGCGCGCGCATATTCGCTTTCATAAGTGCACCACAGTTTTCGCCCAAATCATCTCTATTTTCCAATATTGAGTTGGAAGGTGACAAAATGATATTGACCTATGTAGTTGGAACCATACTGTGAACCCAAAATTACTCCTGGATTTGGCAAATTATCTCGGTTTTCCTCTATTTGTTTGAGACGGTCCGAACACACCCCACTCAAGTAGAGCTACTGCGGTCTGTAGGCGGTATTCGCACATAGATACGGAAAAATGAATCCACAGACCTCCGTTAATCACCTCTTACGTCTTTCTGAAGAAGCGCACCAATACCAATTCAGATTGCTTGATCGATGTTTGCAGTGGCTGTACAGACACTAGAAAAATCACTAATATTCGAGAACTATCAAAACTGGTGTGTGTGCACACGAAATGAAACGAGAATATCTTTGCATTGTGTGTACATCCCAATAGCTCAATGCATTTGATAAGCCTCTGTCTTCATCGGATTGGTAATAATCATTTTGAAACGATCCAGTTGACTCACATCCATTGGCAAATGTCGTAATGCACCCGATTCAATCTGTGACACCAAAATGAAATGTGAACGCATCCAATCGATACTCCGATTCTATGAAAATGTAAATGATTTTACAAAAAACCCACAAGTCACGGTTTCCTTACCTGCCTTCGAAAGTCGGCGTCAAAACAACAGTCCTCTCGAGTGAGATGCCAAAACCATGACTGTGTTCCAATACGGTTTCTGAATGAATATTCAGAAATATCACAGAAAATCAGCAGAAATTCTGATTTCGGTTGATTTGAGGATAACAGTGAACTAGAAGGAAAACAGACTCACATCAAGCAATCAAAACTGATCCAAAAGCAAACATTTCCACGGTCAAGGATCACGAGAGGTGAACCAAACAGTCAATCGCTCACTATGATGGTGGGAAGGAGCACGGAACACGATCGCAAAGTTCAACAAGAGCTGAGACGGTGAGGTATTCCGGATTTGTTTCAAACAAACTCCATCCCCATCAACCTGTCTAATACAAATGGCATTGGCGTCAAAATCCGTGAGTTTATCTGCAACTATCCTACTGAATGGGTTGATTTTGTTTGCTTCCGTAGGTTAAGAATTCCACACCTACCTGATCACTGTGACGATTTACAGGTTACCATATCTATCCAGATTTATTCTTATCATGTTCCATTTCCCCTATCATTGGAAGTGAGTAGCACGTCGACATGTGTTTCAAAGAGAACTTCACAGATATTGGGTAAATCAAAAAAGCCAAAAAGACTCCATGAGACCATTGTTTGGCATCCGTGCAGTAAGCATTTCGAAATGCCAAAACAGACCATTTCCTGACTTGAGTCATATTGAGTCTTTCTCTTTATCCGTGGGGTCCCACAAGGTGCCATTTTGCCCCCATTTTGATTTTTCGCCTTGTTCTATCCTACTGCCACATACGCAAATACTATCCGTACGGAGTATGAGGACGATGTCACATGTGGCGTTTAGTAGGCTTCCTACCCTTCACAATGGTATCACTGACATCCACGATGAGTAAAATACTCATATTCACACATCAGGATGGGTTATGCACCTACTTAACTTGGCTTCACAATAGATTCGAGATGACACACCTTGTTCCTCAATTGGTATATTGTACACCAAATGAATTTTCCGGCCTACTAAACAAATCTCAAAGCATTGTGAAAGATGTAATACGCCAACTTTTCGGTGACTATGGGTAGCCTCTCTCATGGCAATTTTAAATAGCAAAGCATGTGGAAAATACCTTTAGAGTCCATCTTCGAATGTAATGGCACATCTAAAAATGTCATTATCAACAAGGTAAATGCACTCAATTAATTATCTGCCAAAATATTCCCAACGAGTTAATCTTAAAATTTCATAGATATATACATCGGCCATACACGTGAAGGATAAACCCCAATTATCGTGCATTTATACCCGCCATAATTACGTCATGCGCTAGCTGTCACAAATAAACGGTAACTCCAATACAGTCATCACGGAACTACACTCTCATTTTCTCAAACCAATTCTAGCTACAACCGCGTCCATCATTTGAGCGTAACCGTATTTGATGTGGAAATTACATTTTCATTCGCAGTTCACAAAACCAACACCAACTTACCCTGCTCCTTCTCTCAATTACTCCGTTAAAGTACAATGTGGCTACCACAAAAACGGTTCTTGTTCACTGTTCAGTCCAAAATTCCCAGTGTTTCTCCATCTTCTGAATCAGTTCTCAAATTCTTCATCAGTTGAAATTAGTACCAATTAGAAATCGATGCTAAACGCAGTCCCATTTCCGACCTGATCACGAACGAAAATCGAACGGGACTGAAAATGCTGAACAAACTCAAGACATCGATTATGAAGTTCCTATTGATCAATTTGTGTATCATGTGAAGCAGATTTTCTGAATGGTTGAATTATACTGCGAAAACTGCATTAAACTAGGACAGAGTTATTGGAATCGTGATAGAGGAAGGAAAGCAGCCTCCTTCAATTAGCAGTGTCGTGATACAAATTAGAGAAATGGCCTATCAAAGAAACATTTTAATCGTGATATTGACAGGTAATGTGAAATTGCAGACCAGTCCCAGATTTCAAGTGGAAATACATATTCTCCTTATTTTCCCATGTTTTGGTCTCAGTTATCTTATTGATTATGTGCTTGGTCAAAATGGTCCAGTGTTTTATTTCAATTTTACACAATAAAATAGAAAAATGGATAGTGCTGTGTGATTCGACTTGTACTCATACTTAATTTATCGGGGTTTGCAGTTGTACGTTTACCACTAAGTCGTGCAAAAACGTAATTTGGCAAAAATGATTCTCGTTTCAGTATTATCTTGATACAAGAACTTGAACAGGAAAATATTTTCTATAATTTAGCTGTCCTAATACCATACACATCTGGAAAAAATGACCAGAATAGACAAACATTTGTTCATCCACAAACAAGCTCCGGACAAAGTCTGTGATCAGTCAAGCCGTGCGTAATCGGATGCGCATAGCCTGATATTGATGGAGGACAAAACGTGAACAATTAACATACCTTGTGACTGCCAATAGCACGACGATGGATAATTGGCAATCTGACCATGATACTTGGATCGGAGAAACACATCGTGTTCCAGCAGGTCAGATTCCGTAACAAACCAGCATACAAGGGATCTTCGTTGAACAATAAGTGCCATCCTAATCATAATATTATTGTATTGTATATTATAAAATAACACATGCGTTGATGATTCATCATGCAACACCAACGGTCAACTCACTACTTATCTTTATACATTTTTATTCGCTTCTATTTTAATATATAGCAATGGTACAATATTTCAGGAAGGGGATTGTGGACAATTATATGTTCTAAATTGGGGAGAGCGATCGACAGCGACCTCGGAAGTAGATGAGTTGAAACACAACATGATGAAAGCTGGACTATTACCAGTGAGTGCAATTTCTTAACCTATCTCATTTGGAATCATCACATTTGTTGCTTATCAACTAACTCCAAAACGGGACTTGTATCCAGGGTGAATGTTCATCAGTCACAAACCAAACCATAAAATGGCTGCAGTGACCGGTCCAGAACGTCAAGTGTCGAATATTTGTCGACAGCATGTTTCGTTATTTTCTATATCTGCCTGATATTAACCACATGAATACAGTTCACACTCAAATGAGACTGACAGTAAACTAATCTTCTAGCGGATATTCGGATCTTGCATCGAGTTTTGCCACTAAACTGCAAGCAGTTCAAGCAATGAACGATTGATCAGGTAACTTTGTTTTACCATCACGATTTACTAGTGAATTAGACCACATCACCCCCTTGACGCATGATACTTTCCTTGTAAGGCAACCGCCAAATAGATAAGCCCTGTTGGTGTAGTTCAGTAAAGATGCATTCTTGTGAGCAATATTGTAAGGTTTTATGAAAAGTTGGTTCGATCTGAATCTTCATTTTGCAGATTTCTGTTGGTGTGCTATATAGAGGGCGACAAATCCGCAGTTGCTTTAGGAAGGATTCTGTTAATTCCATGTAGCTCAGAATCTGAATTTGTACACATCACACCAGCCTTTAAAGTATCACGATAACGTGGCTTCCACAATCAAAGCGATTATATTCGAACTGAAATTTCTTCTGACGTGCTAGTCTGCCGCAAGTCCTCAAGTTCTCATTGGAGTGCGGTATTCTCTCAGAAACACCGGAACTCTTTCGTCCAAGAAGTTTTTCGTTTGGTTTCTCAACAGACAGAATTTAGCTGTTTTATTGGGCGATCACGTCCACAGCTGGCAAATGATTTTCATTGATTGAACTCGACTGGAATTACATACCTGTTTGAACTATGTTCGAATTCTATTAGTTCACGTTTTTCATCACCTGGTTTCCTTTGGTACCAAAAACATTTCATTACCGAGCAAGGTGACATATTTTAGTTAACTACATACTAACTTTTAAACAATGTAGAGCAGAAAACCGACAAAACGTTTTATCATGCAAAATGACTTGTATAACTCTCATCAGTAATTTATTAGGTATAATCCTTCACAGTTCAAAGTAAATAGAATCTCTTTGATGACCTGTCAACAGTCAGTAGAGCTTTTGATTGTTATCCGAAATGATGAGCAAAAAATGGTTCAATACATTTGGTGCCATTCAAGCCTTGCTGTTTGTCCGGTGAGTGTAGTTAAGCAAAGATGCGTTCTTGTGAGCAATATTGTAAAATTTTATGAAAAGTTGGTTCTATCTGAATCTTCATTTTTCAGATTTCCGTTGGTGTTTTATATAGACGGCGACAAGTCCATATCTCTTAAGTTGATTATTTACAGTTTAAATATGCTGTTCTTTTTCCGGAATTTTTCGTGCATGGCTTCTGATACCTGGGATTTAAAACCTGGATTGTTAGGAAGAAAAGTTAGAATATAATGGCTTTGATTGTGGAAGCCACGTTAATGTGATACTTTAAAGGCTGGTGTGATGTGTACAAATTCAGATTCTGAGCTACATGGAATTAACAGAATCCTTCCTAAAGCAACTGCGGATTTGTCGCCCTCTATATAGCACACCAACAGAAATCTGCAAAATGAAGATTCAGATCGAACCAACTTTTCATAAAACCTTACAATATTGCTCACAAGAATGCATCTTTACTGAACTACACCAACAGGGCTTATCTATTTGGCGGTTGCCTTACAAGGAAAGTATCATGCGTCAAGGGGGTGATGTGGTCTAATTCACTAGTAAATCGTGATGGTAAAACAAAGTTACCTGATCAATCGTTCATTGCTTGAACTGCTTGCAGTTTAGTGGCAAAACTCGATGCAAGATCCGAATATCCGCTAGAAGATTAGTTTACTGTCAGTCTCATTTGAGTGTGAACTGTATTCATGTGGTTAATATCAGGCAGATATAGAAAATAACGAAACATGCTGTCGACAAATATTCGACACTTGACGTTCTGGACCGGTCACTGCAGCCATTTTATGGTTTGGTTTGTGACTGATGAACATTCACCCTGGATACAAGTCCCGTTTTGGAGTTAGTTGATAAGCAACAAATGTGATGATTCCAAATGAGATAGGTTAAGAAATTGCACTCACTGGTAATAGTCCAGCTTTCATCATGTTGTGTTTCAACTCATCTACTTCCGAGGTCGCTGTCGATCGCTCTCCCCAATTTAGAACATATAATTGTCCACAATCCCCTTCCTGAAATATTGTACCATTGCTATATATTAAAATAGAAGCGAATAAAAATGTATAAAGATAAGTAGTGAGTTGACCGTTGGTGTTGCATGATGAATCATCAACGCATGTGTTATTTTATAATATACAATACAATAATATTATGATTAGGATGGCACTTATTGTTCAACGAAGATCCCTTGTATGCTGGTTTGTTACGGAATCTGACCTGCTGGAACACGATGTGTTTCTCCGATCCAAGTATCATGGTCAGATTGCCAATTATCCATCGTCGTGCTATTGGCAGTCACAAGGTATGTTAATTGTTCACGTTTTGTCCTCCATCAATATCAGGCTATGCGCATCCGATTACGCACGGCTTGACTGATCACAGACTTTGTCCGGAGCTTGTTTGTGGATGAACAAATGTTTGTCTATTCTGGTCATTTTTTCCAGATGTGTATGGTATTGGGACAGCTAAATTATAGAAAATATTTTCCTGTTCAAGTTCTTGTATCAAGATAATACTGAAACGAGAATCATTTTTGCCAAATTACGTTTTTGCACGACTTAGTGGTAAACGTACAACTGCAAACCCCGATAAATTAAGTATGAGTACAAGTCGAATCACACAGCACTATCCATTTTTCTATTTCATTGTGTAAAATTGAGTTAAATCACTGGACCATTTCGACCAAGCACATAATCAATAAGATAACTGAGACCAAAATATGGGAAAATAAGGAGAATATGTATTTCCACTTGAAATCTGGGACTGGTCTGCAATTTCACATTACCTGTCAATATCACGATTACAATGTTTCTTTGATATGCCATTTCTCTTATTTGTATCACGACACTGCTAATTGAAGGAGGCTGCTTTCCTTCCTCTATCACGATTCCAATAACTCTGTCCTAGTTTAATGCAGTTTTCGCAGTATAATTCAACCATTCAGAAAATCTGCTTCACATGATACACAAATTGATCAATAGGAACTTCATAATCGATGTCTTGAGTTTGTTCAGCATTTTCAGTCCCGTTCGATTTTCGTTCGTGATCAGGTCGGAAATGGGACTGCGTTTAGCATCGATTTCTAATTGGTACTAATTTCAACTGATGAAGAATTTGAGAACTGATTCAGAAGATGGAGAAACACTGGGAATTTTGGACTGAACAGTGAACAAGAACCGTTTTTGTGGTAGCCACATTGTACTTTAACGGAGTAATTGAGAGAAGGAGCAGGGTAAGTTGGTGTTGGTTTTGTGAACTGCGAATGAAAATGTAATTTCCACATCAAATACGGTTACGCTCAAATGATGGACGCGGTTGTAGCTAGAATTGGTTTGAGAAAATGAGAGTGTAGTTCCGTGATGACTGTATTGGAGTTACTGTTTATTTGTGACAGCTAGCGCATGACGTAATTATGGCGGGTATAAATGCACGATAATTGGGGTTTATCCTTCACGTGTATGGCCGATGTATATATCTATGAAATTTTAAGATTAACTCGTTGGGAATATTTTGGCAGATAATTAATTGAGTGCATTTACCTTGTTGATAATGACATTTTTAGATGTGCCATTACATTCGAAGATGGACTCTAAAGGTATTTTCCACATGCTTTGCTATTTAAAATTGCCATGAGAGAGGCTACCCATAGTCACCGAAAAGTTGGCGTATTACATCTTTCACAATGCTTTGAGATTTGTTTAGTAGGCCGGAAAATTCATTTGGTGTACAATATACCAATTGAGGAACAAGGTGTGTCATCTCGAATCTATTGTGAAGCCAAGTTAAGTAGGTGCATAACCCATCCTGATGTGTGAATATGAGTATTTTACTCATCGTGGATGTCAGTGATACCATTGTGAAGGGTAGGAAGCCTACTAAACGCCACATGTGACATCGTCCTCATACTCCGTACGGATAGTATTTGCGTATGTGGCAGTAGGATAGAACAAGGCGAAAAATCAAAATGGGGGCAATATGGCACCTTGTGGGACCCCACGGATAAAGAGGAAGACTCATTATGACTCAAGTCAGGAAATGGTCTGTTTTGGCATTTCGAAATGCTTACTGCACGAAAGCCAAACAATGGTCTCATGGAGTCTTTTTTGGCTTTTTTGATTTACCCAATATCTGTGAAGTTCTCTTTGAAACACATGTCGACGTGCTACTCACTTCCAATGATAGGGGAAATGGAACATGATAAGAATAAATCTGGATAGATATGGTAACAGGTAAATCGTCACGGTGAGCAGGTAGGTGTGGAATTCTTAAACTATGGAAGCAAACAAAATCAACCCATTCAGTAGGATAGTTGCAGATAAATTCATGGATTTTGACGCCAATGCCATTTGTATTAGACAGGTTGATGGGGATGGAGTTTGTTTGAAACAAATCCGGAATACCTCACCCTCTCAGCTCTTGTTGAACTTTGCGATCGTGTTCCGTGCTCCTTCCCACCATCATAGTGAGCGAATGACTGTTTGGTTCACCTCTCGTGATCCTTGACCGTGGAAATGTTTGCTTTTGGATCAGTTTTGATTGCTTGATGTGAGTCTGTTTTCCTTCTAGTTCATTGTTATCCTCAAATCAACCGAAATCAGAATTTCTGCTGATTTTCTGTGATATTTCTGAATATTCATTCAGAAACCGTATTGGAACACAGTCATGGTTTTGGCATCTCACTCGAGAGCACGGTTGTTTTCCTTTTTAGTGTCACAGATTGAATCGGGTGCATTACGACATTTGCCAATGGATGTGAGTCAACTGGATCGTTTCAAAATGATTATTACCAATCCGATAAAGACAGAGGCTTATCAAATGCATTGAGCTATTGGGATGTACACACAATGCAAAGATATTCTCGTTTCATTTCGTGTGCACACACACCAGTTTTGATAGTTCTCGAATATTAGTGATTTTTCTAGTGTCTGTACAGCCACTGCAAACATCGATCAAGCAATCTGAATTGGTATTGGTGCGCTTCTTCAGAAAGACGTAAGAGGTGATTAACGGAGGTCTGTGGATTCATTTTTCCGTATCTATGTGCGAATACCGCCTACAGACCGCAGTAGCTCTACTTGAGTGGGGTGTGTTCGGACCGTCTCAAACAAATAGAGGAAAACCGAGATAATTTGCCAAATCCAGGAGTAATTTTGGGTTCACAGTATGGTTCCAACTACATAGGTCAATATCATTTTGTCACCTTCCAACTCAATATTGGAAAATAGAGATGATTTGGGCGAAAACTGTGGTGCACTTATGAAAGCGAATATGCGCGCGCAAACTGTGACTCATCGTTCATTCTCACGTGTTGGATCGTGGGCATATTCCCATGGCGGTCACTTTGGTATCACGAATTACTCGTCATTGTGTGGTTGATACCTCACGACGGCTTATGTTGTACAGTCACACAATATCACGTTCATCGATAAGATTAGAATAATACTTCTCGGAAAATACCCCGTACCATGATTATCGTGCCTACTGCCCACGGATAACAAACAAATCAGATCAGATTGAATACTAACTAACACAGCCACTTCTTTCGCAATAGCCTACAAATTATCTTGTAATTAGAAAAGTGAATTATTTCAAAACCGAAATTTTGTCATTCTAAATGGTGTTCGCACAATGGATGTTACTGTGGCACCAATCTTGTAAACATGAATTTTACAATTTGTTTTTCACTTGCAGAATGTGCTTTACAATGATTATCAAATCAGATGCCATCCGCAACATAATCAGTTAGCCAGAAATGAAAAGCATTTTTTCAATGAATGTCAATTACGACCGGAATAATAGCTTCTCCGCATGCATCATTTTTTGGGTTTTGGTAAATACCCATAAGTACATTTGCCTTTGAGATGCTGCCCTTCTACGTCATTCATTTGTAAGCATTGAAGTGAAAATGGACAATATCAAGTGCATGCAAACTGATGATGCTCCTCAAGAACTCGGAGGGGACAACGGCATAATCCTAATGAAGCTGTGAATGACGCGTAACACATTCCTCCATTGCTTTGTCAGGCCTTTATTGGTTTTAGTTCTTTCGTGCATAATGCAATCTCTTTTTCAATCTTCCGGAGATAGAAATGCATAGCCAACTGAGTTTGGCAGATGTTGGCAAATATTTTCTGATCCGAGCATTCTCGTCCGTTTTGCCCCGGTGTGGTTTGAGCGTGCGAAGCGGATCCTCTTACGCCTGAGGTCCACGCGCGTTCCACCAGTTCAGCTTCTACGCCATATCAGAGAGTGTGAGGATTTATACAAGTGCATCATATTGCGTAATGTATCAGGATGAGGTTCAAAAACAAAGTTTCTTCATTGTTAGCAAACTATTGCCCTTCAGGTGTAATTACACGTTTTACCGAATGTCAACCTACAATTTGAGCCTTGTTTTCTCATCTAATAATATTCATTATTTTGGTGGTGTGTGGCATTCGTGCACAAAATAAGCAAACCACATAATTCCACGAAACGAATATTGGAAGTGTTCACACAATTCAATTCACATGAACACATCCAATCAATCGAATGTGTGCCACCAGTAGATCAACGGTGAGTGATTGATGGTGAAATGTTAGCTCATACTTGAAGATAACAATCTCAGCCTATATCTTGCGAGAATCGTTTTGGAGGAAGTAATGACATGTACTGAGGATTTTGTGTGCCACTAAATGCTTTGCATATGTAATGCCCTAATTATTCACCTCGAGGTATTGAAACTCAAATAGTCTTTGCAAACCATGAAATTGCTGTGCTGACAGTCATACAGATTATTCTTACCTACTGTCTTCTGATAGTCTTTGTCAACTCGGACAAAATATTCACGATAATCCGGGGAAACATTTCCGGTTTTGGATTCTTCGCCATAGTGACAAATCAATACATCACCGGTGATTTGCCAAATCTCTGAATCAATCCAATTATACTTCGTGCTAGGTCATTACGGCTTCCGTCCCGTGTGTGACAGCCATCAACCTTTGGGTGAATTATTGATGCAATTCAGATGATCAAGTTAGCATTCATGTAAACATTCAATCTCTTCGTTGGAAACTAACCCACGCTGCCCTCCAGATTGGAAAACAATTGCAACTTAGTTACACGAAGACGATTCAAGTTTGGGGCAAGTAATGAAATCAATAATGGAGCCTTTGCTAACTGTATGGTATTTTGGATATGTTGGAAAATAAAGACCATTGATTTGGAGGACATTTGCATGCATCTGGCTTTTGCATATTGATTTTTGGAGTGAAGTTTTATAGCGTTGGCGCATGTTAATTCCTTCGAGTTGTGATTTACTACTGAAATCAATGAGCTTGAATTTAGAACATTTCGGTTATTCAGGCATCAGTTCCACACTTCTCGTTTCTGTGATTTATTTTTTCACCTCATCCACCCGAGATGTGAACTGACAATCGGTGAGTGAATGAGTTGATTGGTGAGTGGGTGAGTGGGTGGATGTAAGAGTTCATGGGCCGTTTGATGGGGTGATCGATGGATGGATAGATGGATGGATGGATGGTTGGATGGATGGATGGTTGGATGGATGGATGAATGGATAGATGGATTGAGGGTTCCATCTTCCTTTTCATCCCTCTGTTTTCGGTCATGACCAATGGATCCTCAACAATGTTCACCTAATCCATAATTCTGTTTTGAAAGTATACAGGTCATAAGTAAACTTACGTGAACCGCAAATGGGAACAGATCGAGTAGGAAAGTGATGTTTATCTATTTCATTCTTTATAATTTGCCTGCTCTTCTCAAACTGATTTCATGGATTGCAAGATAAAATGTCCTATCATTCTTGAATTGGGATGTTGTAGTGCAGTGGTCTAGTTTTATATGATGTTGCCATATGTCAACTTACATCTGATTCAGTAACATCATGTGTTTATTCGAAGTTTGGTTTCCACTATACTGAATAGATCCCAGGAGTGGTTTTGTCAGTGAATGTACCCAGAACAACTGACATAAATATTTTCGACATATTTCAAATTGATAATTTTTCAAATCATAACCTTCTTCACGGAGATATTTCTATGAAAGTCCTGAATACATTTGAGTTTCTGATTCAGTCCCGTTCCTTTAGGTTCAGTTCATTCGACCAATTTCTTCACACATCAATACTAAAAGTTTGATTGTAATTTTCCATTTACATTCTATCGAATACAAAACAAATCGCAGCATGAAGCGTAGGTGAGGACAGCCAAGGCGACTACAAGTTGAGTTAGTGTAGAAGAACAAGCAATACTAGTACAAGTGCGCTAATGATCGATGATCACTATTTCAACTGACCGTAAGTCAGTTCGTTCCAGAATACAACCTAGATGCATGTGATGCATTTATCCGGATAAGTTTTCCATGTCTTTCCATCATATCAGGGACTCACACGCTTCATTTATCCTCCAAACGACCATCTACATCAGAGAACAGTCCTCACATAAAGATTCTTTTTTTTGGTAGTCCTGTGTTTCTGATTGTAATCACCATAATCTATTCACGTTGTACCCGTTCCAGGTGCTGATCTCCCATCTCCAATAACCAAAGCCTAACTCTCACTCAGCAGATGCGATGTTCCCACCATACTTGAACCACCTTTTGGTAAATGCTTCAATGTTCAGGCACTGGTAGTCTGTGTGTATCTTCTTTCTGCAACAATCACTTTTTCAGCTAAGCAGAAGGACTGGATTTGACTGTCGCGTTGTACGTTCACGTTCACCGGTGTCACGTGAACACAACAGGTGCGCGAGATCGGTAAATCTACACATGACGTTTATTGTATTAAGATACTTTATCGGATATCCAAGGAATGGAAAAGCGTCAAGTGGTTTTATTATTGAATCTTTCCCTTTTTTGATGCTTTCACAACTCAGATTATTTGGACAACCTAGTATGTAATTGGGAAAACTGATTTCTAGGTAAAGTTTTTGGTCGTGTTCACTACTTCTATTTGGAATCGATCTTTTGTGAACCATTGCGAGTAAAATTTGTTTTCTAACGGAATTGTAAAAACGAATGAACACGAATTATTTGAAAGAATGTCTCCATTTCTTGCACAATCCTCGTTTTCTTACGTTCCCTTACACTTTCAGTCTTGCAGATATTCAATAGGTTCTTCTGAGAGTGGTAAGCAATATTCGAGGTCGGCCGTGATTTTCGCGCTACATGATTGGTATGGCCCCAATTCGTTGATAATTCATGTTTTCAAAAGCTTTTTCACGTTCTTGAAAACAATGTATATTTACTGCAGTCCTCAGCATTCCGATTGTGCAAAATAAAACAATTATCCGTGTTATTTCTTTAGTTCAAATGTTAAAGTGGCCACGACAAATACCGTCAGCCAAGATTTGTATGTGAAATCTTACAGAAGCATTTATCAGTTTCTCTTATGAAATATTTGATGGATTATTCAAAACCATCAACCATGCAGTCATGAGGGAAGTGAAAAATCCCATGAGACAGCAACCTTTTATTAGTTAGATGGGACCATTTTTCCCATTCACACGACTGGCTCAGTCACATGCGTGGTCGAAGGTGTGCAGTTAGTTGGCCCGTACTGTTGTGGATCATCACACGCTGTTATGTCCAAGGGAATGAAAGCATTGAAGTAAACGAAGGCATGCAAACCAAAACAAATGCGCCTCAGTCAGGATGATGAATATCTTCAAGCAAACAGGACAGCTACTTTCCAAAGAATCATGTTAGCAACTTTTGGTTTCTTTTGTCGATGTCCGAACGAGCTGTTTCCAATAAACAACCTTCCTATCTGGCACATCCTGTGGATTAATGCGCTACTACTATTACTACTGCTACCACTATCACTATGGCACTACTTCTACTGCTAAAACAGGTGGTGGTGGCCAATCGGTCATCTTTGCTTATTCTGTACAATAACGATCTGGCTTCGATTTGCGGCCACCGCCTGTCAATTTCCCATTTGGCATCCCTTCATTGACCACAGCTTTCTACCAGAGTTGTCGGAAGCCTTGGCTCAAAAGTCTGAATATCAGGGCAGTGTTGATGGTAAATCAACATGGGAACGTGACCGAAGCATACGTAAACGGATCTCCTATCGTCTGTTTTGTCAGATCAGATTACCATTTCTTTCCTACTTTGTCATCGTTGGTGTTTTATTTCTCAATCCGCTTTTAGAATCCACTCGTCAGCTTCATGCACTTAATAGAGCAAATGGGACCTAGATTGTGGCAGTATTTTGTGGGCTGGGTCAACCTCGTTTAGGCAGGCTATTCAGATCTATCCAAAGAATTCTTTTTCACAGCTACGGATTTTATCGAAAGGCATAACATCTGTAATCGACAGAACAACTAAACTCCAGGCTCTAACTCAGGATAGATCTGACACGCCTACCCCCACTCCACATTTATGTTTCCCAATAACGTTTTGTGTCACACTTGCTCATTCGTTGAACCACACACCGGACGTTGACCATAAGTGACCGCTGACTGGTGCGTGCGTTGATTTGTTCTGTGACCCTTGACCCACATTTCCCATAGACATTTCGTTGATTTGAACGCTTGAACCTCAAGCGATCCTGAATTTGCTCGCATTTGGCTGACTCTGATTCTCGGAGCGGTTACCTTTGAGTTTATACAGTTTTTGTGTCATATTCATGGTTGTTTTATAATAAATCGTATTAAAAACCACAAATGGACGCTTGGTGTTTTTCGGATTGTGTTACGCGTATCTCAACGACTGCTAGGTGTTCGTAACACCATCGATTAACCTAGTAGCAGTGTATTTGTTTCAGCATTCAGTTGTAGTTAGTGCAGCTCTATTCATTTAGAATCGTTGATGAACACAAAGGTACAAGAAACACGTAACAGATATGTTCTCAACTCTATGAGTGCATTGAAGACGCTGGTAGCAATACACGGAAGAACGAATCATGTGAGGAGCATGTGAACGATCCAGCTAAGATATTGTGCACTGATACTTACCCTCACTGATACGCATCATTATAAAACTCGTACTCACTGATTACCCTTTTCGGTGGCAGTGGTTCACACGTAATCATTAGCATTTGGGTTTCATCTAATTAGTTTGTGTTTCATGCTAGTCGATACATACATACATACTGTCATCCACCGTTTCTGCGTCAAAGTGACCAGAGATGAATATTTGTGGAATAATTGTCGGTATAACTTCTTCGGTTCAAATTATGATGCGATGTGTAAAATACCGTAAGGCCATAGTTTGTCATCAAATAAGCAAAATACATTCAACTGTTTCTGTAGTAAGATGTTTGGTATATTCAATAACTGATTTACCACGTAACCACGAGGATTCAACCACTGTTGAAAATCCAAAGAGCCATCAACCATTATACACGGCCGGACTGGGTTGATGGACAGTTGTTATTCAAAGATTCTTATCTGCAAATGACACACGGTTGATCTAATTGTGTTTTGTATTTAGATTACTTACTCTCGTTCCGAACCACAACAGTGTCCACGAATCTTGGAACATACACAGCTCATTACTCAGGCAAAATAATTGCGAATGCCTGAAGTAATAAATGGAAAATGAATTTCAATTTGCCTTTAAACTATTATGTTTGTGTGCATTGGTGGGTGTTTTCGAGCAATTATTCTGCAAAATTTAAATGTTTGGTTGATCGATTATCCAAACAAAAAATGGATTAAATTATTTATGTGTATTTACACGTTTCCAAATGTGGTCTAATAAATAAATATGACACTTAGAATATTTCGATAACTATTGAAAACGGACTGCTTCTATCGCACAATCCTGTTCGTGACGATTCATGCACTTGAACCGAATGAACAATGATGGATTATTCATGATATTCTTGCTCATCTGGGTAGAAAGAGGGAGTTCCCTTCGAAACCAATTGTTCACTTCTCGGTACTCGTGGATGGCAGTTCTTTTTTCGCTCTGTTTACCGCACAATCACCTTGGTTCTTCGAATTCTGCTTTGTTTTCGCCATCCACGGTCATTTGTTTTTACTCTTCCGATTATCCACGAGCAATGGCAACAAATCTGCATTTGTCGATAATTGTAAGGAGAATTATGGATTCCGTAACATATTTGTTTATTGAATAAATATTGCAAAAACCTCAGATGGCATTGATAAATGCGATGAACTATGCCAGTCTGAATAACGTGTTATTTTAACAACGATACAGAATTTGATACCAGTACAGATTGAGGAAGGAATTTCGTACGAAAACCTGATGGAATGTACCGAGAGAATGTGGGAAACATTGTCAGCCTAGCTTTCAGAGTGAAAACAAACTGAGAATCTTGGAAATGCCGGTCAGTTGCCATCGAATACACAAATAATGATGATATGAATAGTCGTACTCGGGGTTTTATTCAAAATGTACCAAAACAGACAACCAGCTAATCTCAGAAAACTGCTCTGTGCAAACCGAATGCAACAACCATTTCGACTAGACAATAAGTCCTGCTGATGTGAGCGAAAACTACTTTAGTATAAGAAATACGGTCGAGGAAATTGGAGAACAAAGATAATGCCATTAGGCTGCGGCGCATCCTGAGTATCCAAGTTCGGATTCGCATTTTCGGGACTTGCATGGATACTTGGATGTGTAATTTCCACCTTTTTCGGTTGCTCTGACTAATGACACGGTCCTAACTCGGACTCTGACCCTTCAGGGATGCGAAATTGTGTATCTGTGTGTGTGTGTTCCACCCCAGGTAATCATCGAAATATCAGAGAAATCGGTTATCAGCGGTTGCCGATCGATGGCCTGATTTTATGGAAAACCCAAATGCCACCATTTTGAAACTCATCATTTATCTATGCTGTTTTCTTCAAATATCGCCATATTTGTGCATCAACGGTAATCCGCGGTGATTGTTAATTGATACACGATTCGAACTGTCCTAATCGACAATGATTCGTTGACCAACCAACCATAGAAACAGTTGTGCTGTGTCGACTGGAAGTTTGCGCAGGTATAGAATTCTATATTCATTTTAGAGATCATTTATCTCAAGTGAAACGTTTTCACATTTTGGTTATTTTATTTATTGTCACGTGCGTAAATCCTCAGTATGGAAATTCGATTTTGTTTTTTGGTCAAATGACAATTAGAATTAGTTGGTAGAGCTACTGTGTCGGGAAAACAAGTTTAGCCGATGTTTGATTTGTGTGTTTGCTTGTTTGTTTGTTTGTGTGTGTGTATCTTTATGTTGTTCAGAACCCACAGCGCGTCTTCTTAGTTACTGGTTAGTTACTGGTCAGAACGTGTCCGGCTGGAAGTTTAACGATAAATGAGAATGACAACAGCTGAATTCGGATGGTCTGCAAAACCTTGTAGAGGAGGGTAGATGCTGAAGTTCGTGCACAGTCATCATGACCGGTAACAGTTTACACGAGTTGAGAACCGTGGTTATTCAGAATATATTTTCGTCTCACACGTGGCGTGCCTGATGTCCAACAGAGCGAGTATTTAACTGGCTAAACCACCGTCAAGTGGGCAGTTTGCATTAGGGACGGATTGCGGTTTGCTTCATATCAACAAATAGAAACGTATTCCATCTGAAAATATGTCTATGTGTGACTTCGATTACAACGGCGTAGATGCTCTAGGGATGACACTGGACAAGATTTACTAACAATGGGACGTTGTATGGTCCCCGTGCTGTACAAGGTCCAATTACTAATAATAATCTGTGTTTTGCCAAACTATCATTCAGTGGTTGAGTGCTTTGTAGGATACAAACTCCGAATTGTTAGTCAGATAACGAGAAGTCGGTTAAATGGGATTGAAAACACACAAGCGGAGTTGAGAACAAATTCACCCGGTGAACAAGGGATCAGATAATTAAAATGAGACGGGGAGTGGAAGATTGCGATTCAAGGAGAGTACTTAACACGGGGTTGTGAGAATGTGAAGCAGGCGATCAGATCACGAGGATGAGTGGCGGACGATGATGAAGGCTGTATGAATGATGGTATTATCTGGTATGGGGAGAGTTAGTAATGAGCTTCACGATGAGATAGACAAACGAGTCAAGCACATAGAGAAGTGAATCGAATGTAGATAACAACATTGGCTAGACTGGCGTTGAAGCTGATCTGTAGGTGAGCAACGCAGTGATCTGTGTACAACGTAAATTTCAAAGTGAATAAGCAGATATCGTTTGTGGAAACTAATAAGGAATAATTATATACTTCTAAGAAGTTATCTAAAAATGTTCGGGTCGTTTCATTCTGTTCTTATGATTGATGTGCCCGAGTGAATGAGATCAAGCGAGTTTTGCAGAAACAATTGATCCATAGCGCGTCAACCAAGGCGAACTGGTACCGAATTCTTTCGACGTTGTCTGTTCCTTCCAACATCGATCTACTCCTCATTTCAAAGCGGATTGGAGTGTGTTTGGGGGAAAAGTGTCTTGCCCTTCGTGTATCTTATTGAGTGCAACAGATTGTGTTGAGAAGACCGAATTTAGCAAATGACTGGTAATAGATTTATTTTGTAAAATGGTGATGCCTTGATGAAGCAAGAGATAGTGATTGCGAAAAATCTACTTACTTCGAAAACTATCCTGTCTCACTGGCCATAACCCATGTGAAATGAGATTAAATTTTCTGTTCAGATTTTGACATTTTTTCCGTAGTTTTGTTCACCTTAGTGTCCACAGAAATTGAAGTGAATGTTTTGGAAATGAATGTGAGTGCAGTTAGTATTAGACGGACTCCGGTGATCCAGTTGTTTTCTGACGACTACCGATGTGGCTACAGCGCACACATCATTGCATCATTTGAAGGAATGACACATTTAGCATGATATTTGATTATCTGAACTACCCGTGGTTTCACTATCACTCATATTGACTTGGGTGATAAATTTCAGAAACGCAGGTGTTTTTCATCAAAGACGGAGATGAACACAATAACCTAGGCTAGAATCAGGGCATGTGACTTACCCGGTATAGTTTTGTTTAGTGTGTTCTGTCATATGATGAAATTGGACACCACGATATGACAACTGCTTCAGTTGTACTTAAGGAATGATTATTCGTGGCGTTATTCATTTATGAGCAGTAATTTGTGATATGATTACAGGCTTCACTAAACAGTTGCCATTTTCTCGTGAGCAGAGTAATAAAAATAAGTGATATCGAATAGTTCGTGATATATGACTACTTATGCTGTTCATCCAGTTCTCAATAACTTATTTCTGGAAGTTATTTTCAACTTTCTGACGGCGAAAAATCTGAGTAGTTATTAGGATGTCAAATGGATTTCAAAACAACTTTGCCCACTCTTTCCCCGTTATGAACCTTGTAACCGAGTAATACACTGGAGACGATTTGAATGATGATTATTTTGTGCAGATATATTTCCACCTAATTGCACGTTCATATTACCTTTGTTGATTGACCTTTTCCGATGAGTTTATTCGCTCGTTTGTACAGGGGGTAACAATTTGCGAGTGGACGAAGTAAGAGCGAACACTTAGTGTGGGGTAACATCCGGGACATATATGTGGTGCGTGAAATTGTCCATACAATTATGAAGGTCAGCTCTTCAATCGCTTACTCGAAAAATCAAAATTCATTGTTTTCACGTCCCGAATTTCAATATATGATGGTCTGATTCAATGAAGACGCCTGATATTCAAGTGAAAGTATGAGAGCTGTTTGGTGAAAATTTGCAGTATGATAACAGTCATGCTAACAAGTAAGGTGTGTGAATGTTCCAGTGAAGAATCGTCCCAATCTCGCCATCCTGTTGAGAGATAATTCTGTGACTGTTTGATTGAACGTGAAGATGCCATGTTTCACGTACCGGAGGACCTGAGGATGAGCATGATGGATGATGGATGACGAAAGTGTAATTTTTAAAGAGAAACATGCGACTAAAAGATGAGTATTGTGGGTTGCTTGAAGAAATTAAGAATCACATTGTTAAACCTGGTGAAATGCACCATACCTGCTCACCATAAGCTTTGTAACGAGATAAAAGCAATCTTCAGTGATTGGCAAAAACAAAGACATTTTCCACACCAATAAGAAAACTCGCCTGGGGGAAGTAAATTCAGTGACCTTCAAGACTCTTACAAGTCAGCCATATCTTACTGAGTTATGGATGACGTACCGATAAACTGCATTGAATCACGCTCATCAAACGAATTATTTTGGCAGTCACATTCTTTGATGGAAATGAGGAAGGATTCTTCTGCAATGATGAGTTAGAACAGTGTGAAAAATGGTTGTAAACATTTGTTGGTTTACTATAGCAATATAATTGGTTTGTGCAGTAACAAGAGAGAATAAAGTGAGTTGATCTTTGTTATTGTGTGGTGAGTCATATTATATATAAATCAAATATCCTACTTCCTATGTTTAGGAGGCGGCCTATCACTGTATGTTGTTTGTAGTGGAATATCCTTGCTTCATTTGGATCCCATCGGGGAAGTCGTCGATTGTGGGAGTTGATCACTGTTTATTGTGCTAAAGCCAGTGACAGAACAGGCGGAATATCGTGTAGTATTTCTGAGCACCAAATCGTTGTGAGACTACCCCGTGATAAGCTGTTCGACTCACAATCGCCTAATCCGTGGGTCGATTATCAGTGGAGGCTTGGTAGATATGCACTGTTGATGATTCCAAGGAAAGACGAAACAGCTGTACTGAGTGATGACTTACTGAATGACTAGTCGTGTTTAACCAAGATTGTGTCTGCGAAGACACAATCGACTAGTGTCAAAGAAGTCTTCAATTCTATGAGAATAAAATTATTTGTACCGGCTGACTGGAAATTGTAGAATAACTCATCGAAAATCTGACTAACCAACAAGAGACTCATGGCAGTATACGGCATGTGACAACATGATCTAAATCCATTCTGTGTAGGCTAACCACTTCACACATTATTGTTCATTGGACAAAAATATGCGGCAATGAATTTATTTGGGACATCTAGTTTGATGTGACTTTCATTCCCTCACTCACTCATTCACATATTAATTCCTACTTTACTAAATAGTCCCATTTCATTGAATATAGAAAACAGGACTAACGAACTAGCTCGTTCTTGGTAGTGTCATCCTCGTGGCTAATACGGTTACATTTATAGATTAGAAACAAATGAAATGCGAACCATTTTTGTGTTTTTCATAATGTGATTGGGTAACCACTAAAATTTGTGTTGTCTAGTTAGGAAAGGTTTGAGGGGGATTGTTGTTGTTCTGTGGTTGGGAAAAGGACCAGTGAAACAATAAACTTGGGTTTCAGGGATTAATCACTTCTGGTTTCAATCAAAGGATCAGCGTTTTGGTCACTCTGAGTTTGAAGGTCGGTCTCGGATCGCGTTCAGGGCAGTTTGAGTGCTTCACTGAAGAGCTTCTGAGAACAAAACGATGGGTTGAGTAATTTGATCCCCACAGTTTCTGCCGTTACTGGATGTTGTCTTCGAGCGACTTTCGCCGCGTTCGTAGGGACTGTGCAGACTGTGTTGGAAGCTTCATCGTTTACGTCATGTCCAGTGTCCGAGAGGTGCGTCACAATAGCACTGGTAATGGATTTTCTATTTCTCGTAGTCAGCAGAGCTGGTCTGTGCTCTTTGATCTTTTGTGATAATTGCGTGTTCTCTTACCCAGACAGTTCACCGAACAAACGGATGGATTAGCGTGGACGATGTAAGAACAGGGCACTCGTCTCTTAGGTTCACTAAGATCACTGATCGGCCGGTGAAGTGGTACATAGAGTGGTTGCGGGAAATGTACGAACGATTGTCGTTTCCAAGCGTCTTATTAGTACCTCGCTTTTATCTCCTTCTTTATGGGAGTTGAATGCACGATTATACCCTCCCAACGGTCACTAAAGCCTGTCCAGTTGCTCTTTCTGATAAGTTCTTGTGAATAAAATGTTCGGAGTATCTGTTATCGAGAAGAGTTTGCTTTGTAATGTGCAATTTTTTGTCGCTGTCTCACCCAAGTAAACCATTAGCACACGGGCTGCGAGGGAGCGAATTAGGTTTCAATTGCGCTCAGAAGGTACAAAGCTGACGAAATTGGTGTACTGGCCTGTCTCCGTGGGCTTGTGATATACGCTTGGGAGCAGTTTTCTATCTTCACCTCTTGAAAGGCACACATCCAGAAGGAGAATGTTCCTTCCTTCAATTGCCGCCGTGAAATCAACTGCATTATAAGCCTGATTGGACTCCTCTAACAATGACCTTAGTCGCGTCGAACTGTCAGTTAGGAGAAGAATGTCATATACATAACGACAGTAGATAGGTAGACTTTCCGTCGTATCACCAAATTTCCCATTTTCCAGCTTGAGCATGAATATGTCAGTCAATAAGGAGCCTGTAGGTGACCTCGTAGTGACTCCACCGGTCTGTTGGTACAATTCTCGGTTGAAAGTGAAATGGACATTGAAAGTGCACTGAACCGGTAGTTCCTTCAGATTACCTACTAGAATACCGATATTTGTTTCGTTTTTACGACGAAATTACACAAATAATTGATTGTTTTAGAAGCAGAAAGTTGATGAACAAATATGTCGCCTCCAGAGAGGTCATCGTTAGTCCTCCAGCTTGTTGCTCGCCTATCACTTCTATGAATTCGAAAGCGTTGTTTAGCCTGTGGTGGGCAAACCTTTGAGGAACTGGTTCAAGTACATCTACGAGCCACCAAGCAATTAAATGATAAATGGTTGCGCTCAAGTCAAGTGTCGGTAACCCGTGAAGTCGAGGAGTAGTGGTTCCTGTTGGTGTTAGCTGTTCCAAGGTTGTATGGAATATAAAATTAGACTCCTTCAGTATCTTCAGAGCTTAGAGTAGTTGCTCCTCTACTATTCTAGATTTGTCTCTTTCCCCCTCTGGTTTCTTGAACTCCCTCGGATCCTTCAGTATACCACTCATCTCAGCGATGTAATCTGTACGACACTTGAGGACAACCCCGGATTGTGTTGTCCGGTTTGGAGATGACAATTTCATTGTTATTCTTCAACATTCTTAGTGCCTCTCTGTGCTGATTATTAGGAACACTTTTGCTATTCCTTTGGGTTAGACAATAAGAACGCGAGCAGTCAACCTGGATTGTCTTGAAATCATCAGTCGCTTGCTGAGACGTCACTGGTAATGAGTGGGTTCGTACAAGTAAAACTTCAAACTGCAACTTCACTCCTAACTGATCGTCTTCGGAGGTAGGCACCAGAAATCCAGCCCTAATAATATTGCTCCCATGGTTGGTTTATCCAAAAGTAAGAGTGAAAATGTAAGCACATACTATTCCGGATTAACCGGCAGATTGGTTCTCAGCCTCGTCTCGTTTAGCGCGTCCTGTGGTTTGGCGAGTTTCTTACTGTCTTGGTTGACCATCACGTCCTTGTCATATTGCTCGAATCTGTTTTCTCTTTCCTAGTCTGATTCGTTGAGAATGTGTCTGCATCGCTCGCTTTTTCGATGAAACCGAGTTATTTTGATTCATATGTAGTTGGTTTCTCGCGTGGCTTCTCAGCATTATTGCATCTGGGTTCGTCTCCTACCTCGTATACCGACCCACTCGTCCACCTAGTCGCCAAATGATTCGTATTTAAATTTATTAAAAATACAGTCATTTATTTAACCCGTCGCTTCCACCTAATCATTCGCCTGCATTCGCTCACAAATTTACCCGCAATTTTCTTAGTCCATATAAGCTCATTATGAAAAGGGGATTTGCATATAGATTGGGATTGCACTAAAGCAATCTAGTTGAGCCATTCTGTTTCACACAGATAAGATTCGATTTAGGCAATTATAATAATAATCTAATGTAAACCTCGAGATGTATAGCATATCTTGATGCACAAAGTTTGACCGTGAAATCCACATCATGGATTTCGCGACATACAGTGTTAAGTCTAATTCGGCAGATGAACGTATTTTAATGATGAACCCATTTTGTCGGGAATGGTGGTCGACGATGTACTGTCTACTAAGAGCAGTCTCAACGTTGTTTTGACAGTTTTCTGTTGTCAGACACTCCGTAATATGAGAGTAAATGACCGATTTATTTTTCCTGGTGTCACTCATTCATTCACTTATCATCGAGCAGAAATGGGGAAAAATACAAAGCAGAACTTATTTTTCCTGGTTCAGACTCACCGACGGTGTAAATCAGTATGGGTTTTAACTGGAAGTTGTAACGATTGTTGAAGATACCTAATAGTTGATTAAACAATTTGAATTTTTGCCTAGCTTTTGACTACTTAATAATATTGAAATTATTCAGGAATCGGTTGACGTTGTTATTCATCATTACATTTGTGTTTTGATCCGTCCCACTAGCTCCTGTGGGAAGTCTTTTCTGTCTGCGAATCATCTCAGTTTATTGGTGAATCAGAATGAAAAAATAAGGTTGTTGGACCATGTGCCCACACGTTGTACACAGCGTATTGATCCGACTGGATAGGGTTACCAAATCGTAAGACTTAGACATCCCCGATAGGATTCATCTCTTATTCTGTTGATCTACACCATCGATCAGCTCTCTTGTCACTCGCAGTTCCGGTGTCTCAAGCCTTGGACTCGATACAACACAGGTGCTGAACACTAAAAGGAATTGGCTGTCTACCAACGACAAGTCTACACCCTCACAATTAGGGTGAATAGATTTTCCACTTCACTGTTTTCGAATTTATTGTAATTATGCCCAATAAATATGTGTTGCACAACGTATCAGCTGGTTTCAATGAGCATCTGCATAGACTAAAATAGCTTCGTAGCTAATTCCATCGGAGGAGTCCTCCATGTGTCTTTGATATGATATGACCGTGCACCGCATTGTGTTGATTTTGTAGAGAAATTCGATCCGAATGCCTAAAGTATGAATATATCAAAGAACTATCCTTGGAGAGAGAGAGAGAAGACTTGATTTTGTTTCGCGTCGTGACTAACCGATATACTGTACGTAACCTCAGACTTAGGGGCAGTGAATTCCAAACGAGGATATGAATAACTTGACCCATTTTTGACATTCCCTAAACCCACGGAGTGGCATATGAGTTCAGCCAAAAGAATGCACATACGTGGATTACCAAATCGTGATTTGTGTTGGTGTGTTTGGCTCAAATTCCACCAAAGCCGATTTGTGATGTGGGAACATATCCTTTCTTGATCGAAAATGGAGCACATAATTAGACAGGTTGGTTAGGTATCTTGCAAACGACTCCAATGTTGTTTCCAAAATTACTGAATCCCTGTTGTGTATGGAGTTGTTCCACAGATAATCTCTCGATCCAGCTGCTTTTTGTAGTACCGCTCACAATGAAAGAACACGTGGGGTTTTGACCTAAACATTTATCTGAATACACTATGTGGTCCAAACTAATTACACCCTCCGGATGGCCGGAAGAAAGTGAGTTGATGTTGAACATGATGCTGTGGTTAATCTCCAGGATACACGGACTCTTTAATGAATCCAAGGTCTGCTGCCTAGCACACGGCAAACTCACTAAGCGAAATGATGGGCTATCCGTGGACATTTACCTTGTACATTCCAGTTAATTACGGAGCACAGCTGTAATGGTCAGAAGCTTATCCCTAATGGTTTTCCCATAAATTCCCTTATCATTCGTTTTATGAGGCCTTGACTCAGTAGCATTCATTCGAAATGAGAAATAAAAAACCTACGAGTGCGAGAATCTTTATAAATGCGTATTTGAACTCATACGAACCACCAAGGTGCCCTGAACTTTGATCCTGATAATTATCCCTCCTTACCATATGAATATATGGAACCTGTCTTTTAAATGAAACTATAAAATCGATTGTGAACCCACCTCAAAATTCGTTCGAGATCCTCGACCTATTTGGGGTCTCTTACTACTGTCCCCCTTTCCAAAGATCACCAAGTTACCGACCATTCACAAAACGCTTCTGCTTTATCGCCTCATTGTCTACTGCATTGAAAGTGACCGAGAAACTTGTTCTCAAAGCTTGCATACACAAATGAATTTTGTCATGACTGTTTCCAGTTTGCATACTAACTAAATAGGGACACCTTCGACGATGCAGCTCCCCTCACTCGCCTCATCACAGAAACTTCGAACGACAAAACAGAGTCATCCAGTAGTTATTTCCCTGAATAATTTTCTCCTTTTGAGTGAAATCCTCGGTCAGGGCCCCTCTCCAAACATGAATCTTTTGTAAATTGGGAACATTTTCTGTTTTATTTATCTCACTATTCTGCAGACTAGTACAGTGAAATGCAGTTAATCGTGAACTCATTCGAACATTTGACCAAAAATTATGTAGGATACTGATGCACTGCTTTATCCCCATAATTATTTCAGTCGACATCGGTAATTTTTCTACCATTTCTTTTGATCATGTTCTAAATTACTTGGATGATATCGTTCAGTACGAAACCATCTTCAGTTTGTCTGACTTCGACCTATTCTGGAGAGGATTGCTTAACATGGAACTCTCGTTCACTTGGTCTGACCTAACTTTGAGATGATCGAAGTGTTCGAGTATTTTCGTTAATAACAGCAACATCTCTGCTTTGAAGCCTACAAACTGCTCAAGGGCCTGTATGTATAGCTCCCTCCCGTGGTCTTTGCAAATGCCGCTGTGTTGCAGGGCTGAAATCTTTGTCTTTTCACATTCGAAATCACAGACCACCCCAGATCTAGCAATAAATCCCGCCTTCATTTGCCTTCCAGTATGTTCTCTCAGTATCATTTTATTGCATATCCTGGAACATTGTGTGGCCCTCTCCGAAAAGGTTTCACTGTTTTGCCGTGTGGTATGATGAGAGTTAGCCGTACTTCACAATCTTCACTGGGAAATAGATCTTTAAAATTTGTATGAATTATTCCTACTAGGTATTTTTTGACAAATCGCACCGGTTGCTGCTAGCTTATCGCCCTTTTGCTTTCCCCGGAAAACACTTTCTTATACCCAATGCATCCTTTTTTCATAGACCGGTATAACTATTCTTCTTTCCGTAATTCACTAGCACATGAATGAACGGGGTGAGAATAGCGGCCAAATCGAGCTCTAATCCTGGTGCGACGATTTCAGTTTTTCCCCTCGGTTGTGTTCGATGAGCGAATTTTCACTCCGATTTTATCCATTTTGTAAAACAAATGTAGTAGTTCTTGAGAAAACATGTTTGACTAAAGTGTAATCACATAGATCCGGGAAGTCATGAAAATGCAGCTAAAGGCGCAAACACAAAATAAATAAGTTTCAAAGAATAAAACACCAACTTAATTAACTCTTTTTGTCAAACTGAACCCAAATTCACCGATACTCTCGCTCAGCTTTTACCATTTAATCTGCCGGATTGTCTGCGCAAATTCTGAATCCCTTCAAGAATTCCGGAAAGCAAGGAAGCATCCACATTTCTGCTCCTCCGCACTCATCCCACATGAAACACAAATGCACAAACATGGATGCTATTTGATGAACATCACGTGGTCTTTCTAACGAGATTCACTATCCATGCTTCTATCCCCATCTCAGGAAACTTGGATTTGTACGTGGATAGTTTTCTGTAAAGTAGAGCTGGTTGTACGAGAGCTCAGACAACAAAAGTAGGTGAAACCTGTGTGGATTTCATGTGTGCTGGTCTTCTTGTCCTTGACTATCACTGGTGTACCGTTCACACCGTAGAAAAAGGGGGCTAAGCTGATAGACAGTTTTGGAGGCAGAATGGGATTTGGTCAACGAGTGATAGAAACTGACCTCCATTAAAACTTTTGTCATCAGGCGTAATAAATTTACTGACTAAAGCATAATCTGCGATCTGGTAATTTCCCGTCCCCATGGATGATACTGAACGGGAAGCAAGCAGACAAAAACTGAGGACATCCTACGAAAGTCGGTAAAGCACGACAGAGAAATGTTTGATTTATTGTTGAACTGGAATCCGTGATGTAAGCGAACAAAAATAAAGATGGCAAAGCAGAACACTGGAATTTTGGTAAGAAGTTACCATTTTTTGCTGTCTCCAGTGTATCTCTTTTTTCCTCATTTCAGGAAGGATTTACTTAAGACAAAATTTGGGAAGAATCTTCAATTCTTGAGGATTTTTCAATTCAAAGTAATCATTGTAAATATCAATGAGTAAAAAAAATTGAATAAATTTTTTATTGCAATGACGTGCTTTAATCGAACGATTTGTGGTTAATAATGCTCTTAACATTTCTAGTTTTCATACATTTTATCACATTTTTTCAAAGTTGTTGTGTTCTTCGGAATAATTCCTCTATTGCGTTCAAATAAATGCAGTAGCTAAACGAACTGGTTAAAAAAGCGCTGATAATTTATTAGAAAGTGCTTACACAAACGGGAACAAAATGTTTACTGGCCTGACAATTTGTGGCTATTAGAAAAACGTTTTGATTGTTCTCTTTGTTCACCCACGAATCTCTTGGAATAAAAACGAAAACAACGCTCCCGTTTCCTGAATAAAACAAAATAACAGACGCATTCACGTACTTTACCAAAATATATTTAGCTTTCAGGACAGATCAGTAAGTTGTTATCTGATCCAGGTTCAAACTCAATAAACGTCCAAGTTCACATTTCCGAGTATATTTGTTCAACTGAGAACCAATAACGGAGCAATATGAATGGGAATGTAAAGGGAGTTAACATTTGACAGAACCGGCAATACATTTTTTCCATTTCAAATCAAATTATTGGATCATTGTCGTAATTCGGCGGTAACCAATTTTAGGAATATCAGTGAAAATATGTTGACTGACTTTTGGCCGTAGGTGAAGTTGAATATTCCCAATTGTTTTGAAAACTGGTGTTGTTTGTAGGTCAGTTAACCCCCCAAGTTTGACGTCATCTGAGGGTCAAGGTCACCTGAAAGATTGAAGTCTTATCCCGGGCAGGCTCCGTATATAACCAAATGAGCTCGGGTAACTTCGCCTGCGCACTGATGACATAATCTCGACTGCCGATGAAACATACGAGATCTGAAGGCCAAATTCAGTGATCACCAACCGATACCAAGTTGTCAAAATTCCAGCGTCAGTTCATTTCCCTAGTAATAATTTTTTGTTTCTATTTTTAGGGTTAACTAACTGGAGGTTTGAAATATAAAATTATGTATTACCGATCATTGTTTATGTCAAATATTTAGTGTTCTCTAGCAGTTACAGTCGTGTAAATTTGCACATGAGGTTCACTTTTCCAGAAGCCTGAAAGTTCAAAATTAGTAAATGTCGAGTATGACCGGTTGCTGAAGCTGCAAAAGAAAACTCCTACGCCGTTGGTTTTTATCGTTGAAGAATGAAGGCAGGTCCGGCTAACAGCTTTGATTTTTGTGTGGTTATCAGAAAGAAGCAAGACAGTGTTCAATAGTGTATAGATTACCATATTATCATAAGCTGAAACGGCAATCTCTCGGCATACCACAGGAGCAAGAATAAACACCTGTCAGTTTACACAAAAACACATGACCTTTTAGGGGTCATAAGAAGGTAGTTCCGTAAATATATCTTTTGATTCACGATGATATAAAAAACAGGAAACTTTACTTTCTTTGGCCAAAAGAGAGGTTTGATGTTGAAAATGCACCAGAAGCACGTTCCCGTGACGAAAATTACTTCGGAGTCTTTCCCCATATATGGACCCGTTTCTTTGGAAAGTACAGATGTTTCATCTTTTCACAGCGAGAAGCTGTGAGAATGGACAAACATCCGACCTGAATGGAGGCGCTTTCGGCATCTTGCTTATGATAATAATACTAATAATAATAGGTCGAGAATAATTTCCCAACAAGTTCCCAGAAACAACTCCAATGAGAAGATTAAGCAAGCTGTATCCATTAATTATATATATATATATATATATATATATATATATGCATTTTATTGGTCAGGTTGTAAGTCACCATTTTGTTGTTCGAATAATGTAAGTGTTGGTACCCTTTGGTACACGTACTGAGCTTCCGCTCATAGAGCTTTCTTTCTTAGTGTTTTGCGGATCGAACACGCTCGACCCCCCGGCGGAAGATCACTACTACTTGCCAGTTACAAATTTGGTGCGACGACCCTGGACCGAATGTTATGGGAGGCCTAAGTGACTGACCTGATGGTGGCCGTAAAGATAATTGTTCTCTTTGAATTGTGAAACGGTTTTGCTGCTTCGCAGTAGAGGTTTTTTTTTGAATTGGCCTGCACGAATTATTAAAACGGGAGGCTTATTTGACTTTGTGTGGTTTTGAGGCGCTGCGTGGACAGCAGTGATCCTGTAAAACGGCCTGCCAGAGGCGTGGTTCCAGGTAATCGAGTACTCTTATCGTGTGATGGAGGAGTGAGTGACACTGTAGACAGTGTTGTTTCGTTGATGGGGAGCAGTGTAACGGCCCGTTGGTACACGTAATGAGCTTCCGCTCATAGAGCTTTCTTTCCTAGTGTTTTGCGGATCGAACACGCTCAACTCCTCGGTGGAAGATCACTGTTACTTGTCTGTTACAGTATTGTCAAACAGAATGTTGTTGGTCAAAACAATTTTTGATTCTAGACCCAGCTAATGAACGGTTGTGTAAAATTACGTAATGTCGAAAGCTGTTAATTTTTCAAACATTTAGTGAATAAATCTAAATTTAGTCCACGATTCATACCATCGATCTGCGTAACATGTTATTAAGGGATGGACCATTGCATATCTCTTATCTCTAAACGGATATTAGGGAGCCAAACAATGACGGCAGCGATTGTGCCCAGGGTACACAAATAAGTACCGCCCTCGCAAACGAATTATCAAAGCCATACAAATCATATGGTTTGCGATCGACAAATGGTTAAGAGGAACACTGTTCTGATGGACGTGGAGGTTAGTTCACCAATACATATCCACCGTAGCAGGATTGACGTTCCATTTTGAGACTCTTCATTGTCATTGTGAGCGGTATTTTTGAACTCCAGTCAATCTTGGGATATGTATTATAAAGGCTAATGACTAGTTTCAAAAAGAGCAATCTGTGTTTGGAATAAAATGGTCATATCTTGAAAAAAAAAATTGCTTATTCTTCTTTACTTTACTAAGTGGATAGCTAATTGGAAAATTGTGAAGACTGGAAAGGGCAAACAGCTCGAGGTTGAACACAACTGCCACCTCAAATGAGACTTGTTTGGTCTCGGTCTTTGCTAATGGTATTCTCCCGTTTCCGCTACGAACACTGAATCCATTTGGGCAACTGGCAACTCCACACCATCTACCACGACTACATGCATGATAAACCTGAAGAATAATGGAACCGAATCGGTTGCTACCTCTGCTCGGCTGGAATCTTATGCTTGTTTATTTTTACTCTGTTCCGTTCAACCGTTCCATCAGGTGCCCTAAATAGTGGTAGAAAGATAAAAATGGAACATTTAGCGAATAACATGTGGATACTCTGGTTTTTTGCAAAATCCGTGTGAACACAAACCCAATACTGTTTCTATCATCAAGTTTGTATGAGGCTAACTGCGTCTGTACACGTGGGATTTACCGAATAAGCGGGCTGCGTTGCACCGGCAGTGGGCGATATATTATTAAGAAAAATGTCCCTTTCTCGATAGGCATAGTTATCCCAACGCGTTTAGATGGTTTGGAGAACAAGACGGAGCGAGGGAGGGGGGGGGATGGGGGTAGGAGAGCGGGGAAGAAGAAGGAGAATATGATGAGAGATATACACTTCAGACTCAACTGATGCCAGCATCGTTGCTTTTTCGATTTATCAGATCGGAAAATCAAATCGATCTAATAAATATCAGGTCAATGTTAATGATATGCTCTTGTTCTTGATGAGAACAATTTGTAATTAAGGAATGACCGACACAGATATCTCCGTTTTTGTTCGCTTCAACATAACCACTGCTCATGCCTAGTAGAGCATACGTCTGTACGCACAAAATAGAAGTTCTGTGGTTAGGAGAGCTTATTTTCAAATTAGACTTGTTTTTCGTGTCCATAGGCTATGTCAATCAATATTACAAACTAGTCTCTAGTTGTATGCTTGCGTGTGAGTTGGGGTGTAAAGAAATAATAAAGGAAGCAAAACAAAACAAACGAGGGGATCTTTGGGACCACGCATCAGTTCAACAGATAATTGTTATTCTGATGAGTACAACTGAATCGCTTTGATCAAAAAGAGTTACCAGTAAATGTGAGACATGAATGAATAGATATGTCGTGAACACGAGCATAACCATCTTGCTGCTTTGTCCGTATCTTTCGCGGATTCGATTCAGAAGATGATGTTATTTTTGAGGGCTGTTCTTTCCCCGGCAGTGACAAGGAGGTTTCCGGCTTTCAGAACCCGCAGTAATATTTTTACCTGCTACGATCGAGAAAGGGTTGGGGGTTACACATGACTGACGTTCACGATCAGCGCCGTTGTTTTGCCGTTCGACTAATTCGGCTACCTGTTCGTAATGATAAAATACGGAATGAAATTGAGCAGTGACGATTAAGAGCAACAAAATGAGTGCTTTTTGATTTTCCACTACGTTGAATAGTTAAGATAAAAACATTGGTTTGCTCGATGTACCGTGCAACATTTGACTGTTTTTGTACTCAAGCATACTGCAGTCAGTGAGTGACTGTTAGTAGAGTTAGTAGAACGATCAATACAAAATGAGGCACTGTCGAAATTTATGAAAAAGCCAAAATACATGTTCGGTTACCAGGGCAAAATCACATAGAGGAGCCAAGGATGCTGTCTGCCTAGGTTGAGAGAATGAGATTGGCCACAGATGACGCAGTCATTGCCTTCAAAAACACACTGGATAACAACATTATCGGCAAAGTGGCCACTTCCTTGATGTACCAAATCAGGCTCTTTCCTTCCATTGACGTGTGGATGCTCAGGCATCTACATACACAAAACAAAGGGGCGATTGGGCCTACGAGCAGCTGAACATTTTCTGGTGGTGCTTCAGACTAAGAGTTTGAGTGCAAGTTGGGGCTCAAAGGATGCGCACGGCTGATAATTCAAAACAAGGCTGAAACAAATGCAAATTGTTTCCATGGCATTCAGCAATGAACTGAACGTGAGTACTGGATGAAGAATCCTATCAGGTAATGAAAAATACGTTCCCAAAGAGGATACCAATCACAAGACTCGAAGAGATCAGGTTATCAAATCCTCGTCATCTGCGTGAACAAAAACATCTTGAAATTCCAATCAGCTAGGATCATACACAAAGGCAAAAACGGAAGACTGCTTCGATATACAGACTGACTAGTCATTCTCAACTAAAGACCCGTAAAGAGCTCTTCCGTGTGACCTTGTACTGGTAACCAGAACAAACATTCCTACATCCTTCGGTTTTGCTCTTATTGTTCGAATTGTCATACATTCTAGTCTTGACTCAAATTTCAATGGTTATTTTATTAGCTATATAAAACATACTGATCGTTCCGAGTCAGCGTACAAATTGGTCCGGGGTGTATTGTGCAAATATGTTTCTGATTTCTGTATTTAAGTTTGCAACGGAAAAATCACTTTCACAAATTACTTCCTGGCTATTTTTTATTTGGCAGTGGTCAGTGTTACAAACCTTGTTTTCGCTCTCTTAATACTGATTACTAGCCGATACAGTAATGATCAGTTAATATCAGAAAGGTTTTAGAACTATAACAATTGAGCTTTTCTGGTAAAAACGAAGGCAACAACCAATCATAAATGTTTCTGGCACACCCTCTCCAGAGAAAATTTCGAGTGGTACCATAAAAGTGTGAGGGTCCCAGACCTACCAATGAAGTCCATTGTGGCATTGAAATGGAAAACCGTATTTCTTTTTTGTGACGAAACATAGTACAACAGCGTACGTGGCAACTCACTTGCTCTTTTCGGGACCCATACACCGTGGAGTCTTCAACTACTGGGGTTACTCCGGAGAACAGATCCCGAGAATTGCCACCGGAGGTCGGCTCGACTGCTGAGATAGCCCTTTTATCAGCAGTTGGTGGATTATTTTCCATCACCAGACTGGCACTGGAATCTAAATGAGTCAGCTCGTCTGTTATTTCAACCGGTGGTGACTGAGCACCGCTACTGGATACATTCTCGTTTGTAGTGAAGCCCTCGGACATTTGATGCGAAAGAGGATATCCTAATGGGGCTGGATGTTCGCCGATTTCCGGTTTAGTTTTACTCAATACTTTGGCGCAAGCTTTACCCAAAGTATTTTGTTTTAACTTTTCAGATTCTTCGGGCAGCTTACTCGCAAGATTGGTCAGTTGACTCAAACTGGAAGAATCGGTTACGGGCTCCTGCTGACTGAGACGTCCGGAATTGCACAGCTTCTTCATTCCATGAAACGAAAGAACCGGGCTAGGATTTGTAACTCTGGAGTCTTCAAATGAACTTTGTTTGAGTCCTTTCCATAGTTTTGATTTGACTAAAGAATTGCGTGAATGAGTCAGTCGAAACCTTTGGAGATACCGCAATGTACGGGGATAACACAAATCCTGAATATTCACTTGAGCTTGTTTGATTGACTTTTCGCCATCGACCCTATCGGTGACAGAAAGTCTAGAAGTGAATCAAAGTTATGGAACATTAGTCCAAAACGGAAATGGAAATTCTTTCCGCCACAAGTCGCATGTATGGGAGTAGTGTTTGATCATGAATACAATACAGCCCCTAAAATATGGTGATCTTTTATATATTCTAGAAATATTACCAATTATAGTTAGCTTTGTCTTTACGTGGAAAATTTGGAAAACTTTAGCTTAGTAACCTAACATTTAAATTCTTTTGAACTGATAACAGTGGAGTTTTAGAGAGGAAGCACCGGCCCTGTTCAGATGTTCCATCTGACATACTAGAATTTGGTAACGGCAGTGTACGTCGCTTGAGAACGAAGTGTGATTTGAATCCTCCACGCTTGATTGTGAACACCATGCTTGGGAAGTGAATCCACTCTAAACGAATTTCCACAAATCACTTCACCCCAACCTGTTCGGTACGGTGCGTATACAGATCCAGTGTTGACTGAGCGCATGAAGATGAATTACAGGCTTTCACGGGTGGGTAAAGTTTTCGTTAGGAATCAGTTGGTATACGTCGTTGTTGATTTGTAACAAAGAGAAACCTGTTGAACGGCTAGGCTGTTATATGAATTTCCAACGGTAATCCGTGTGTTGATACTGGATGACGAACCAATCCGTATTGAACAAAAGTATGAATCTTTCCTATTTTCCAGTGTTGCACATGAAAGTAACTAGTGATCTATTCTTTGGTAGCGGGCACCTTGCATTTTGCAGAACACCGGTACCATCCCTGTCAATCATGTGATGCGCAGGATGGCCCGGTCAGAATTGACGTCAAGGCCGGATTGAACGGAATCACGAAGGATAGAATAGCTCACAAAGGAATAATGACAATGATCGACAAGTTGAAAAAGAAAATCTGTCTATCCGTGGTTTGTCGCAGTAAGAGTCAGCACGAAGAGACTATCGTTAAACCTGTCGGACCGATTAGTTTTTGTGCCATTAGTGGTTACGTTTATCCACCATCCCACGAAAGCCATGCATGTTTAAGAAAAGCCTGCATTTTACAAGCTTAGCTACAGGGCTTTTGAAGATTTCGTGAACCGATCATCATACCGATAACCCTCTAAATGACCATAGTACCTAAATGAATGGGTACACGTTTACCTCCATTTATACACTTGGGATCACTTCAGAGTACGTCAGAATGTTGTAAAATATTCTTCATGAATAAGCGAAGTCCGTGTAGTGCATTTTGGTAGAGTATGTTTTACGTATCTAATAAGAACTTCTGAGTGCTATTGAGCTTGCTGCAATAAGAAGTGATAAACTAAACCAAAGTTGGTAAAATGGTCTTCCTAAGCTGCAAAATGTGTTCCCATTTGGGTGAACACTACACCGAGTTTCGCTCACCTTACCCCTGGTGGGGTCACACTACCTGCATGCAACGCGTGTATATTGACCACAGTAGATGAGGTATGTCTTTCTTTTGTTTCACAGAGTGTCTCGTTTAAGAACACATCATCCACAGGCGGGGGGTTGGGGTAAGTGCCCCCGACAGTGACTTGTGGATATTCACTATCCACGCTGGTACCGCGAGTAAGACAACCACGTGTTGCGAGGTCTTGGAACAGACTACGACGTGATAAACTAAACAAATGAGCTCTGTGTCGATTCGTTCTCGGGGGAGGACTGTACACATGTGAGCGACGATCAAATCGATCCAGTGTGTCGCCACTCATGTATTTTGGCCACGGGATGACTGAACCAGTTCCATCTGAGACGGAGTCCAGCTCCATCGGACCGCTTTTGACTCGATAGGGTCGTTTGGTGAGCAAATTCATCGTGCTGCCGATTGGGTGTACCTGGAAGTTGCAAATTAGCAAGCAATAATAAGGCAGTAATTTTACTGCTTCTTCATTTCCTTGGTTGAATAGAACAGTAACCGAAATCGGGAAGTATAGCAACTCCAAAGGAAAAGTGTTCTCTGAGCAGCTCAGAATGTCTGCATTAGAAGAAGGACTTATGTTCGGTTACTTGTTTTTTATCTGCTTGATATAAAACACGAATTTATTAAATTCAGACAGGTTTCAGATGAAACAAGACTGTCGAAAGCAGTCGAAAAAATATACTTGAGTTTTGTTCTTCTGTCCTAAATCGGGTTAGTTTTAAGAGGCGCTTTCTATGTCCGGCGCAAGTCCTACAGTTCCATGAACGAATACGGAAAAAACTGTACGAAAATACTATGACGCCAGTCATTTCGGTAAGTTCTTTTCGTATCTTTTCTTCGTGTCGATATGCGCTTGTTCAACCTATGCTTTAGGTTTAAAAAGTGTTAATTACAATCACCTATTGTTGTCATCCTCGTTTACAACCAACTTCCTCACATTTTGAATGCAATATTCTGCGCGAATAAAACACTGAAAACGAAATCCCGAGAAACAGGAAAAAAGCACCTCATTTTCCCCATGTTCTCCTAGGCCGTGGATATTTCATTATCATGAACGAAGAAGAGTGAGTAAAGCGACAATCCGTGGAGTGTAGTTAGACAGAAAAATATACGCGTGCGAGGGTACAATTTTGAAGGAAGTTATGATCCAAGTGGTAAGTTACACAAAGAATACTAAAATATAGATAAAGTTGCTCTCTTATATTGAATTCAGCCTTACGCACCGGAGTGTGCAAGTTAGTCCCCGTCTCGGTTTTCAGGGTAAATTCTCAGCTGTCCGAGATCCATTTTAATTGAATCTATAGCCAGTACAGCGTAGTCGGCCGAGCACAATCCACAATGTTAGCATTGTATTCATTGATATAATCGTTTTGCTCGGGATCGTCACCAGTGCATATTCGACAAATTCAACCGAGGACTTTGAACTTAACTGACAAAAAGCATGAGTTCAACATCCCAAAAGTGAGCCATCCAGGTAAAGCCACTTGTTTACTATTTTTCAGCAGTGCACGATGTGTAACCCAAACGTCAATAGAGAGATATCGCGGTTGTTAATTTAAGATATTTTCCCCATATGAACTTCTTATAAAACAGGAATCCGATGAGAACTAGAGTGAATTCCTTAGTGACCGGTCAACAAGTGTCTTTTGCAAATGCACGCGTTTTGATTTAGACCTCTCGGCACGATTGACACTTCACATCGTTAAGGGAATGGATGTAGATGGATTTCTTGGCTTTTGATGATCAGTAAGTATACTGACTGTGTAATCAACAAAAATTCGAAACTCCAGTACTCAGCTGTTGCTCTTAGGTAAACCACCAATTATTTCAATTCATTTTACATACTCATTGTGTGATTGGACTGACTGGCTTTTTCTAGGTCATAATATACCGATAAAGCTTTCAGATTCTGAGAACCCTTTTTTGTGTGCAAGTGAAAACAGTGTGACTCAAGATGGTAGAATGAAACTATTACTGAAATGCTGCAGATTATCATTGAACTCTTTCAAAGGAAATGATGACTATTGAAAAAATACAAAAGATTTACAACATGGGAACACATCGAAGAACACAATATGCCTCTTAGAATGAGGGGTACGTAAGCACGCTGCTTTGGTGCATTCTTTACGAATTTGCTTGCCAGACAACAAGCTGACTGTTCAAGTCAACATTTGCAAAATAGTACTGAAGTAAAGCCGAATCTTATTGAAACCCAAAATCTATGAATAACTACTTTTTCCATATCAATGTAGTTAGATAACTTTATCATGTGTTAAAAAACCTGAAGTTTTCCTGTTCCTCATTCTTCTTTCAGTGGTTGTTTTGAACACAAAAAATCATCTGCCTGGCAGTAGTCATTGAGTAACTATGAAGGTGGATTGGCTGTTCGAAAGGCAAAAAGTAGACCCAGTTAAACCTTCATTGTTTTGGGGCAATAACCATTAAACTGTATGCTTGCGTAATCATACAGAAGTTCATTTCCAGGAAAATGTATGTACCAAGACTATCTACAGATCAAGTGCTTACGCTTACGCGGCACGCATTGGAAAACTCGGAATGCGGTTATGTAAGATTTCTTTCGAGCGCGCACACTAGGTAAACATAGAAAAAATCACATTTATGAATAATCCGTAGCCTACGGACCCTAATTATTACGAGTCATAGTGCTAAAGCCAAAAGAGTCAGGACGGCTCAAGCAGAATGGTATTCTAAAAATGTTTACATAGAATCGGCGATGAAAATATTTTCATCGATAAAACAACCTTGATTCTACGGTTTCACTTTTGAACCTTGCGGTAGCTTGCACATTTCCTCCTCCGACAGCTTTGATTCGGTACTATCTGATAATGAGTAAGTACTTATTTTATAGTTATCACGTATATTCGTGTATTACTTTGCGAACGGTCGGTTCGTTTATCCCCTCAAAACGGACACGTGGTTTGTCACAAACTCTCTCAATGAATGTTATCCTCGTTTGGAGACATTCAAAACACGAATTAACGGATGCACAGTTAGTGTCGTGGGAGTTCCGTCTGTTTGTGATCTGTTCTGGAGGGCACATGCCAGAGCTAATTTGTAATTCTCTATTGTTTTTCACTGAATAGAATTGAAAATGACGTAAAACTGCAAAGCAACATCCTGATCAGGTGTCCACTCGGATTACGCGTGTGCTGTTGTGTAGGCCAAGCAAACAATCCCTCCACGTCACACAACTAATATCAATCAGAGCAATCAGAATTTACGCGACTGCGGGCGTGCAAATGTACGTGATAAATACCCGTGATAAATCAAGACAATTGGAAATAATCTGAGTACTCAAGCCGGCCAACTTAAAACTGGGACTTTCTGGTTGGTGGACAAGACGAACTATTGTCGTTTCCTCATCAATTCATTGTGTTCGGTCGTGTTTGTTTCTGTGTGTGCTTGCAGGCGAGCTTGCTGCAATGAGAAATGAATCACATCGGTAACAGAATAAAAATGTTATGTGACAAAACTACAAGGAAAAATGAGTTCCTCTTCCCTAGAGGGAGCTCTGTTTCAGTCGGTTTCTAAATTACTTGCGTGCCATCCGTAGGCAACAGCCAAGTTGCTACTTTCCTGGGCAAAAACATTCCGCACTGCGAAGTGTTTGAGTACATTTGCTACAGTTCTGTCTTGTAAATGACCACGTTCACGTACGAAATGTCCACAGACTAGAAGCTATTGAATTCATTGTGGAAATAGTACCAACTCTTTCGAATTATTCTAAACATTGGTCTGATATTTCCAGACTATTTTATGAATGAAAGCACTAACAATGGTAAAACAAAGTTAACTGCAGAACACTCCCGTGGAAGTAGACACTATAACAAACGCGGTAGATTGGATGTTACAAAACCCCATCAGAATCACATTTATTCTGCTTGTGAGGTCAGAGTTTCGTTTCCCAGTATTTTTTTTGCTGATCTCTTATCGTTCACATTATTTGAATCAGTTAATTCGCTACCCTAATCAAACCATAGGATATATATCTGAACACTTGAGAGAGGAAATCAACTGAACTGGTCGAATCAAATACAAGGGAAGATTAGTCAAGTGGACATCGACTAGGCATCTGATAAAACTGCATGAAGGGGTCATTGTAAACGAAGTATTTTTCGACTTACAAAGAAAAGCCAGAGTTGCAACATAGCAACTCTGGCTTTTCTTTCAAAAATCAAGATATTTTGAAAAGTGTACTCGGCAACTACCGATTCGATCACGATTGGCTTGCACAGGTATCTATTCACCATACGCCTAAACCGATGTGAAAATTATCTTTTTACATTGTCACCTCCTACTTTGATCACATCCTAATTATGCGGGCCTGTAAACTGTCAGTTCTGTTCATCCTAGCTGTTGATTTCGTTGTCTGTTCTATTTATTCCCGATCGCACAATTTAGAAATGGAAATGTTCAGTATGAACAGAGGCGTGGTTTCTTCTCGCACTGCCAGCACAAAAAGACTCAGGTCATTTGGAACTCTAGATTCACGGTTAGATTACGGGTAAGCACGGGCGAAAACCATGGTGCTGCTTATTTGAAATTATAGACATGGCCCTAAAATGGTAGTGGTTTAGAAACTATAGCTTTCGTGACGTAGTCATCAAACCGTTCAGCTAGAAAAATCAAATTTGATGGGAAAACAAATGGTTTACATGTTGCAGTACAATACTACTATGACGGTCCTATACATCTACTCAATTTTCCGTTGTCACTGCTTTGAATTACCACGAGGCTAGACGAGTGACAGTGGCAGTATTCATCTTTGCTACATGAAACTGGCGGTATAAAGCTAAAGGATAGATATCGGGTTAAGACCAACCTCAGCACGACTGATTGCGTAACCATATCATTTTGGTAACGGTTGTTCTGTTCATGCGACAGTTGATTACGTCCTAATCTGGGGTTTCGGCTCATCCAGGTCGTCGGCCGGGCAATTTTGTTTACCTAAGTCGAGGCTATGGATTTATCTTATTCAGTTGATGCAGCTAGCACCCAGTTTGTCCGTGGGAACTGATTGTGTACCTTATCTGGTTACTCTGATGGTTGCGATGTTGTGCACGAGTTTTCGCCATGGTAACCGTGGCTCACCCCCACTTTGCACACTAATTTCTCGCTTAATCAAGCCCAAACAGTCTTCATCATGCCCGTGAACTTAAACCACCGGTGAAATTCCCCTGTCCTAGTTAGGTGAGTGTTACATTTGGCCATGTTCCTTTTATTAATAGCACGCAGCTAAGCCATCAACGGAGGTACTATTCAGGATCGAACATACAAAACGTTTGAGAACTACAGATGGATGAGGACATCACTGTACCTAAACCGATAACGAAGCTTATCGGCATGTCAGATCGTATTCCCAAAATGGAAAACACTCTGGTTGATAAATTCAGGTTGGGACAATGCTTAGAAAAGAGACTAAACAACACACACACACATGTTTCAGCGGAACAAAACACATCGGTTGCACTACCAAGACCTTATCTGAATGGATTTGTGACCGCCTACCTGTAGAGTTATATAATGAACCAATAAGGCCACTCACGAGAGCGGTGGTTTCACACATTACTCAGGCTAACCACAGCAGAAAGTGGCTACTTATGGTTCGGGGCAGTAATCCAGACCAGCAAAATGTTGCTTACTAATCACAGCGGAGGTTGTCGGAATTTGTCTTCACAGTGTTTGTTTGTTCGGGAACAACTTGTGTGTGTGTGTGTGCGTGCTCTCCAACTCCTCAGTTCCCCCCTCCCCCCCTACCTCAAACGGACCTCAGATCGAACTAAAACTGACAAAACATTTGGAACTATCCAAATCCGGTCTCGAAATTAGCATGAACTGCAGCATTTATTAGACCTTATCTCGATGGCTTCCACCTGTTTGTCTAACAGGTCCAATCCCCTAACCTGTTGCAATATGTTTTGATTCAATGGCATAGATGCTCATCACTGAAGACCACCTTGTTCTTTTCATACAGAAGTTTTTGTCCAATATGCCGCGATTTCTGAAACAAAAATACATAATAGACTTGGCCACATTTTACCGGATGTAGCTGTCAGGGGACATCAATCCCAGGTTGTATGAACTAACGAAAACGCATGAGAAAGAGATCCCTTTATGATCTATTAGTTGACTGACCCGGTCTGGTTCTCTAAATATCAGCTAAAATTTCTTCCACCAAACAGCTTCTATACGACACGATATTGCCCGAATAAATAGCTGTGCTTCATGAAGTTATGCGTAACACCTAAATAATGATCGACGAGTTTTGGCTGTATAGCCCCAGTCTTGAAGGAATGCAAAAAAGATAGTTTTTATTAAGTGAGTTATGAGCTACGAACTTCCTTCCTAGTTCACAATTACTTAACGGTTAGCTTGTAAGAAAATTTGCAAACAGACCTAACATTTCTCGCAGGCTCTCCTTTTTAAGGGGTGGAAAAGCCCCACGGTACCACCGTATCTCCAAAGCCATATACGTTCTACCCATAAATCGGTCTACAGGGCTCGCTCTGTATCTCTCATACACGCACAAGTTACTTCACCTTTAGAAAGAGTTACGAAAATGACCTGATCACTTCGTTGAAATGTCTCTCAGGTCTATTCGACCACCGAGGGAGTATTGATTTCCAACTTCGAGTTGTTTTTCATCTAATTTGGTTCCATATCGTATCGGTCGTGCTGGTGAGATCTGATAATGTATGCAAACAAAACTACCGTCGAGCGTGACGAAGCCTCGAGCTCAGTGAAAAGAAACCTAATTGAATTTAGTCGGCCCAAACTAAAGGAATAAAGTAGTCTCATCTGATTCACTTTTTGTAATTGGGGTGAACAGTAGACAATAGTGTTGCAGCTCACGATAGACGAACTTTTGGAAGTTTTGGAGTTGTTCTGTGAGACGAGAGAAACACTACTGAAATGGCTCGACATTTTGTTTTTAAACATGTGAACGAAATTCGCTAGTCTGCGAAATTTTCAACATTGGTGTATGCGATACATGGAAATCACTGGCCAGTTTACTTATGATTTCAAGCCCACAGTCTGATACTTGTCGGACGATGTCCTCTGAGTCAACGTATTATAACATTGGGTCTCATTCTTTCTGGTTGCTTTCGACTTGACAAACATGTTATTGCTCGGAACTTCCTTATGAGATTGCGGAAGCACTTCCGAGAGAAAGTCGGACGGTTTGCTTATTTACCAGTAAAAAATCGGCCCGTTTTTGTGATGTTCTGCCTAGCTCCATCGAAGCACTTTGTGAGCCGTAATGACATTGTTCATCCTTTACCTCAATTTCCATGAATGAATCAGATCAGACTAATTTATTCCACAATTTTAGGCCGACTAAATTCAACTAGGTATCTCGTAACGGAGCTCAATGGTCAGTCACGTTCGATAGTAGCTTTGCTTGAACAGATTATCAAATCATCGCTATAGTTTGGAAGAGTCAGTGGTAGACTTTCAGCCTGCGGTTACTCATTTATTGCCTGTATTGCGTGATTCCATCGTGGTTAGCAAAAGTTAACAATTTCCCAGGATTAAATGTTATTTCTTTCCACTGAGCATTTCAGCTGATGTGATTCTCAGGTCCGTTAGTGTCGATTCTGCTCACAGCTATCGGCCATTGAAGACAGTGATTGCATGTTGCTTAACAACAGACGGTGTAGACTGCAAAACTTCTCGTTGTTGTTGTTGTGCATATTCAATGCTTGGACTCAGTAGCAAGGACTTTTACCCCTTCGAAACTTCCTGAACGTGGTTCGAAGCGCCACCCAAGAGTCTTCTTTTGGCACGCTCGGCAATTCTTTGTCGAATTCTACTTCCCCCCCGGGACATAATGATTTGTATCCTTAAATAAGTTACTAATACCTGTGATTCACCTGGAACTTTTTGGAAGTCTGTTGCTTGCTTATTCGAGAAATTTTTGAGTAAGTATTTTCCCTGGTTCGTGATGAGACAGCTTTAGATCTTGCACCATTTTTTAGTTTTGTTCAGGGTGAGATTCTACTTTCGAATCAGAATGTGTGTATACAACGACATTTTTTGCGAACCTTGTGTGACGTAAACACTGTTTAACAAAAGAAGTGTGAGCATTCCTTAAAAGTGGAATTAGCCATTGCCGGCTAAGGCCGCTGCTTCTGTAATCAAGCTTGCAGTTCTTAACATTCGTCCAGGGTTGGGTTTAGTGACATACTGCCCCCTTTGCCTCACCTCACCCAGAATTGATCGATTCTTCTGGACCATGTCTGAAATCTATGTGCATATTCATTCTATTAGTGGGCTGACGCATCAGCACGCCAAACTCGGTGGCCCTGAGAAATTTGTTTCGAAAGATATCACAGGACAAAGGTGAGTTAAATGGAATTCGGTGTACCGTGTATGACTTTTGTACTAGTTACGCGAGGTTGTATTTCGATCGAAGTTATTGCAAATCCGATTACAAAATGTCACCGTAGTTAGCTGAACTAATAAGCGGAGTCACGTCAGCAAGATTTCTGCTGGCAGTCTTTGAGCAAAATTGTTGACTGACGTGCAACAGCATTTATTTTTAGAAACCAGTACGCATGTGTCAGCTTCCTAAATTAAGAATACTTAGGTAGTCACGGTATCCCTCAAGGTCTCATGAGGAGAAATGGGACATGTACCGTAATTCACGCTTTTGATCCATTAGTATGAGCTGATACGGTGGAAGAGGCAGATCTCGTAACCACAGAAACCAGCTGCTCTAACATAAGAAGTCAGCAACCACGACCCTGAGAACTAAGAAGAGGGACCACAAAACCCCCCAAGAGATCAAAAGGGGCAGCGATTTCCGTTTTTCCTAGCACCGATATGACCCAAAATGAATGATGAAGAATAAACCTTGTAATATCGCTGGCTCTAGGCTGTAGGGAGACGTGGTCGTGTTCGACTGATGTAAGTGTGGGTTCTCGATGAGACCACTCGGGATCATGGAGTTTCCGGGGTTTTCATCTTGCAGATGGAACACGTATCATCGCCGGTGGGATATTACTAGTCCCTGAGTACTACATACTGGCGAACTTACCAATGGTACTGAGTAAAACAGGATACCTTGTGAATGAATTGGAGGTACTTTGTGGCCGTCAACGATCTTGTGTAATGGCCTGCTCGATGAGTGGTCCCAGTGAACCCAATACTCCTGGTCTGTGTGCTATGAGAAACTGATATAACATTGTGGGCAGTGTTCTCTTTTGTTGGGGGAGGGGGGGGGGGGGTGGGGTGGGTGGAAAGGAGCGGTTTAGTGGTCTTGATGTAGAAAGCCATACTGGTGGTCGAATGGTGTGAGTGTGGGCTCCCGAGGGGACCCCAACTGGTGTTTGGTCCAATGGAGTACATTTTTTAGTGTTTTGCTGACCAAACAAACGCAACTTCCCCCTCTGGTGGAAGAACGCTGGTCCTTCACCACGCCAGAATATAAACCAGATGACCCGTGACTTACTCTTTTGAATCGTTACTGGACAAGATCTTAGGTCCTAATAGGTTCTGACCTCTCGGGGCACTCGAGTCACATCAAGAGGTCCGAATAGAGAAGTTCGAGCCCCATATCAATCCCTTCATCTCGGGGTCTCTATTTTACTGATGTCGTGCATGCCATTTTAATCTACCTGTAGTTCGTACTCCGCTTCACGAAAGTACAAAAAGAAATGGGACACCAAGTTCTAATACTCCCAAGAGTACCGTTGATGACTGGAAATACTTGTTCTACAGTTTTAAATGATCGCAGCACTGACTAAAACCGCTCCAGCAGTAGAATCAACCATAAAATATGAATGAATTCTGCGACTGATGAAATTTAGCCGATGGAACGAAGGCTCGATAAAGGTAGACGCAGCAGTTATATCGTCTGTAAATGTTATATCTTAGAGTGTCACTTGAGGATCAAGGAAATACCCACAAAACACGAAACCTTTCCGATGCACTCCGTCATATTACGAATTATGTATCAGATTATCCCTGATTATTTCAATGCTTCTGTAGCTAGCAGCATTCTTAAGTGAACTTGATTTAGTAAGCTTTGGAAGCACCAAGTAGATTGTTGATTATGAAAATTGCTTGGATAAGTCTTATTTGTGGTTCACTTAGTAGTGCAATAAAAAAAGCTGTTTTCACCATACTCTTATCAAGCGTATTCTTTTTCTAGATACGGATAAATTCTGTCGTAAATATATCGGTTACCTCATTTTATTTTCCATTGTAACCAAGGCCTAAATACTCCTTGTTACTACGCCTGAGTACTTTGAAACTTGGTTTATGGTGTTTTAGTCATTGGCATATGACAGAACCCGCTAGCACATGAAAAGTGGTTGCTGAAAAACTCTGTGGAAGCCGTATAAATGAAATCTAATTGAAAACCGGCTGGTCGAACGGCCCCCACTGCGGTTTGTGTCTACTTTAGTTAAAACCTTTAGGTGGACCGTCGACTTCGAGACTCAAAAGTCCCAGGTTGGTCTCATCTCTCTTTTTGAAACATCCTACCATTATACGATGATAATGAAGGACATGATGTAGAAATGATAAGAGCGGATGTCGAGATTTGATCAAACGCACTCTAATGGTCTCTTGGAGCAACTTTGTTTAAATTATTCCCAGGAGAAAGGTTCCAACATAAATCGTCAGTAGGCAACGTTTGATTTCAACCGAACATCGGTTTGCGTTAGATGTTACGTAAGCTCTAATCTCAAAACAGTCACTTCTCATCGGAAACATAAGCTGAATATCACAAAGTGCACTTTTCACGAGATAGGATGAAGAAGGAAGACAAACCAACCAGTAGTGATAGAAAAGGCGCACCTGTTGTAGTGATTTTTGTGATATTGTTGGTGTGTCCATTCCAGTCGTTCCACTGAATCGTGATATGACACCTTGCATTGAGTGTGGAGCCCCGACAAGTCCACCCATAACTCCTGTTGTCAAGGCCGCGATTGATTTAAGCGCGTTGCTCGTCTGTTCTTTCGTGCACTTTTTGTCTGAACGACATAATAATGGATAAGTGTCAGAAGAGGCCAGACAGTGGTGAAACTACTAGACTGCAAATCTAATAAGGTTTTTCCAAATTGCTGGTTCATATTCTTTGCGAAACAAATTTGATTCCGTCATAAATAAAACTGAGGTACACATATACAGTGGACAACGCCAATCACGTATAGACGGTCACGTGACTCACATCTTGACTAAAACAAATAATTACATTTTTTTTCCACTGTCACTTAAAGTTCGCAGTCGGTGACAGTAAAACGTAAGATTCCTGAACTACTTCCCCAGTGTTCATAGATGTGGAGAAACAGCTTTATTTTCCACTTATTGAAAGAGGCAAATAAATGTTTTTTTCATAGAGATGACAAGTCGAATTCTACGGGTAATGTCACCATTCCATTTGTACCAGTTAGAGCGAGCACTAAGCACTTCAGCTATTCATCATTTCTAGATAATTTGCTGAACTCAGAAACGAATCTTAACACCAATTGTGGTTTGCCTTCGTATACGTTTGAGGGATATAATTCCGAAAACAGAATAAAACTTAAGTTTATGATATGAGAGTGCGTTTGGTACGGAGTGTTTTGTTTTGCCTTTGTTGTCCGTCATTTTGATTTCAATAAGCAAAAACGTTTCACGCTTTCTGTGGCACACCAGCGACTCGATAAAAATATAGCCAATTTATCCGTAAACTCCGTGCTCATTTACGTTGCCAGTGCAAAACAATATATGTATTTTAATTTTTTTCTACCAGCTTATTTTGTGGACTGCTTTTTCAGAACTACTGTTTACGCTCAAAACGTGGCGATTACCGAGTAAATTATTTAAACTGTCCGACGGCGGTCTCCTAACAAATCAGCAGTTATTCTTTTTATGGATCCATTTTATGAAATGTTTTGTTTGTAACAGAATGATAAGTTACTTTCGGAGTCTCCGTGGCACCGTTACTCAAAGGAGCTGAGAAAAATTGGAACAATTTGCACCGTCTTACACGTAATTATGATTCAGGCTGTTCAGTAATTATTTTCTTCTATAAATATGAAATAAATAGGATACTACAATGCTAACGACTCACTGTTACTCAAGAGCAAATTTCAAATTTGGCTTTGGGTACTCGTGTTTTGAAGAAAATGAAATACATGCTCAGGTGCTCGATAGGTTTCTCAGTTCACTTTACAAACTAACCATTTTGTGTGCGCTATGGTTCCATGATAAACCTTGGTTATGGAAAGTCATGATTTTCCTCTAGTAGTGATTTTAATCTCGTCTTATTCTCTACCAGGCTTTCCGGTTCCCAGCTGGTCAAAGACCCTCATTTTTAATAGTACAGAAGAGAAATACATTCTTTGCCATGCGGCAAAACGGGCCTCCTATCCCAAGGGAAACTGCGAACCTAACCCTTTGATCTTCTATTCCCGTACGGTATAATCATCGCATCGTTCCCAAACTATTGAAGGACGATTTAAGCAAAATGTTAGCTCGTTTATCGTTCCAAGTTAACATTTACTACCTGGTTCACATTTTTCCTGTGTAGTGTTACCCTTTCTGAACACAAACAGGCAAAGCAACCATGTGAGAATCAAATATTGTTCTACGAGGGAAAACGTTGCGTCATCGGCCTATGTCTGTTCACCGGAACAATGCAATTTGCCTTGTCTGAACTCTAATGGAACATAGTTCGGGGGAAGTGAATAACTTACAGTGGGGTTTGCATCGACGTATCACCTCCTGTGTGATACCCAGTTCACGGAGTAACTCTTCCAAGGCGAGTATATGTTTCTGCCAGGGGTATGTGGAAGGATTTTTCAAATGATATGATAAAACAACTTTGATAGTTTATACATAACCAAAAATAGTAACACTTTCTCAAATAAAACAAGCTGCAATAAAAAAGCGAAAGTCAGGCAATTCATAGCCAAATTTTAATGACAATGTCCGGTAGTCATTGTGCCGAAAATGAAATATTTCGTGATTTGAGACAACAAAATGCAGTTGATGGTTAGCACCTGATTGGTACTGTATCGATTTTGATGGTCTCTCTCTCTCTCTCTCTCTATATATATATATATATATATATATATATATATATATATATATATTCACGGGATTGATAAGATCTCCAATTAGTTTATTCAGTGATTTATTTTATACAAGCTCTGAAAGATGATGTTATTTGTGCACGAACGAGTCTGTTCAAGAAGTATCAGATAGGAAACATAGACACCACTGAGGCACTTATTTCCCTCCATAATGAGCGTAACATGGAGTAGCATCGTAAACGTATCGTTTGATAAAAAGTTACTAACGCTTGAGATTGAATAGGGAAGTACCAGGCATCATAAAATAGTCTGCGATTTATTCAATGTTTTCATCACTCAAACGCGAAGACCAAAAGCTGTGGAAAATCTGCCATTTTTACGTGCCGTAGTTGTTCAAAAGCTACACTAGTCCTGTTCTTTTCTAGTTTACTTGTCTTCTCGAAACGGGTAGAGCAGTGACCATTTCGTTCCGAAAAAGTTTATCACCAATATCAAATGAATGAGCGTATCCAAACCAGAATGCAAATACGCCATCCTACTGAGTACCGTAGAGCTAAACAAAGTGCATTAGTATTCACATAAAAAACAGAGAATTCTAAACCACCGATGAGAGTCTACAACGTATGGCGGAAATATAAAAAATAGTACAAACAAACAATATAGGTAAACTTGTCGCCACGATTTTGCTGATTTCGAATCAATATTTAGTAGGATGGTGTACTACAAGAGATTTGAAACCAAAGTATTCATGTTCAAAATAACTTTATGCACTGGCATAACATGGCCAGTCACACTAGATCTGATTTATGTGTGTAGTATGATTTACAATGTGGTACCAGAGCTCAGCTTATGGCTGACAGGTATATCAGTATTCTGAAGTTGTTTTTTGATAGTTGTACATCCCACTCGTTCTACCACATTTCACCCTTTCCATTTTACATAACGTTAAGCTGTTTCGTCAAATTAATACAAATACATGTCAACAAACCAGTAGTTGGTTACCGAGGCTTGCTCTCTCTCTCTCTGCGTTGTTTGTGAACGTTTTGGAGATCCTTGACGGTTAAAACCTAGCCCACACAATTCCATATGCAGTTCGTTAGTGCATCATCATCCTCATGGCAACCTTTACTAAAATCACTGGGATCCACCTGCAAAGATGGTAAAAGGAGCTAAGTTGTGAGGATTAACACGTGAGTATGGTCGGATCTATAGATAGTTTACGGGGATGATGCGAAAAAAAACTACAATTTACTTCATGCGTGTTGTACTGCATTTTGTTTTCATGTTCCAGCATTTCCTAGCATAAAACATTTTGACCTTTTTCTTATCGGTCAGTCGCCGTATTTTCACCTGCTTCTTTAGGAATCATCAGCAGTCAATCACCGTATTGGTACTGGATTCAGCCGTTATCAGTGACCGAAGAACACAATATATCATGTAGTTTTGATCTAAGATAAACCGCTGAGAGTCAGACCAAATACCTGGTGCCTGGATACTTGATTCGCAATTGTCCTCCCCGAGTTCCAGTCCCAGTGGGGGCTTGATGGATGTGCGCTGGCGAGGATTCCTAGAAGTGACTAGCACATGGCAGCGGCAGACAGCGAAAGCTCATCGGGTACTAATATTTGCGGCAAGTGATCAAATGGTCGGCGTGCACACCAAAGTCGGAAACTGTGTGAGTTCAATATGGTTTCCAGCTTAGTAAAAATAGTGTTTTGTCCAGTCCAACTTCATTTTGAACAATTAGTGACTAGGATCTGGACGCGGTGTTTCAGGTTGCAGTTGGTCAGTAGAAAGATCACTCATGAGGCCAAGCAACGAATGACGTAGAAAAATTAAAACAGAACCTAAGTATAATGATATCAAGTAGATAAAAAAGCATGCGAAACTAGAACGGAACCAACTGTGACACACCAACACAAATCTCAGTGTCACTAATCATTTGGTAAGTGTGTTTAGTAGCCCATTTCAGAAGACTAAAATTCCCTAAATTACCACCGACACTAGTGAGGTTGTCCATTTCGTGGGTTAACGCAGGTGCTCTGCTTCACGGAATAGCCCACCTTAACTAACGTAACACCCCGAAGAAGTCAATCTGGGGACCTGCGTAACAAGTACCTCAACAGCCGTACACCTGTGGGGTCTGTTCACTGAATAAGATAAAAAGTATAGGCAAAGAGTATCCCAAACAAACGGTTGACATGGTGAACTGCAGTCGTTGGCATGATGTATTTTTTTCGCAAGAGATTTGAATTCGTGTAGAATGCACTATCATATGGGCTTGAGCCCTTTTCAAGTATAACGTACCAGTTGGTGGTAGTTAGAATTATGTCACACTTCCCAGTTGTTATCTGGCAAGAATTACTCTCGAGATTAACCTAGAAATAACTATTTCGAAATGTTTGCAATGTAATGTTCATCATATACGAGGAGAAAGTAAAATGTCCCCATCGAAGAATTTCAATAAACTTTCTCCCTAATTCTGGTTGAATAAATCAAGATTTCTATTTCCGGCTCATTCTTTTAGAATTAACGAAACCTCCTTTTGGTCTTTATTCTGGATTTACGAACAGAGAAATTCAGAGTTTAGACTAAGGCAAGACAAAAACAGGGACCAAAATTGTGTGATATATTTCCCACGGACAACGGGTTCATTCGATTTAAGAAAAAAATGCGACTTCCACTAAACAATTTGTGTCAGTGTATCTGACTATTAACATCTATTTCGCCCTGTTAGAGAGATTGATTTTACTAGCTAACTGATTCACGCTACTTTTTTTGTGATCCGTTTTCTGGGCGCGTAACCAATGCCATCCATCCAAAAAATGCCCAAGGCTAATGATGTGACATCGTAGCTTAACCGATAATTAACTTATCATTTTCCAGTTTCCTCATAATTGTCGCTTGGTTTACAATATATCTGTTTTGGTTGGCCCATCCTTTGTTGGCTAATTCCGTCAACCGGGAGAATAGGAAATGCAAGCTAGGAAATGTGGCAGATATTTTGGTAAAACAATCAATGAATTGGATCGACAAAGTTGCTCATGACAAGTATCACTGGGTTTTGGGGAAGGAAGCCCAGAAAAGTGATTTACCTTAAGTAGTTGCTCCAGGACGACTTTATCTCTCTGAGACTTGACAAGTACGTATCAACGGAAACCTTGTATTTCATATAAAACAATTTCCGCAATTTACGGTTTTTGGGACACAGTCAGCGGATCGGAATTCAAAAGGTGAAGTTTTTCCTTCCAAAATATCCTTTTGATTTCAAGCCAAAGATAGGACATATATTCGGTCAAACTCTTGAGTTGGTGCTACAAAGTTTAACACCTGATGTTATTCACCATGCAAAACTTAGATAATGGCTGTCCATTAAAATATACCAGTGGAATTATAACGAAGTATGCAAGCACTGGTATTCACATTTGAAATGGCACCTTACGTAGTATCAAAACTGAACCATCGAAAGAAATCCATGGGAATGTCGATTTGCTGTTTTCTCGAGCTTGCTTGTATTCATCAACAATGCTCAAGATGAACAACGGCAACATGAGCCCTTACCGATGGGCAGGCAATTTTTCTCTCTTAGTGGTCGGTTCATCTTAATTGATTCATCTAATCGGGCTGAAGTAAACATCTTTACTCATGTCGATAGTGGATTAGGTGCCTTTCCTAACGAATGAGACAAAATAATAACCCATCGGGCAGATTTTGGAGCCCTCTTTCGGTGGACCATAATAACGGCCCTGTCCCGCGCGTTATTCAGGTCGGATCAAATTCATGTGGCTTCGGAATTTTGACCGGATATGAGACAAATCATAATGAGTTAACATTGTGTACTTCATAGTGCAGCTGTTTTGGGGCAAAATTCAACTTTCACTCCTCTTTGTAATCAAAACCCCTCCAAAATCACAGCTTGGAAGGGTGCAAAACATAGAGTTCTTCTCGGATTACTTAACGAAAGACTGTGGGCTGACCAAGCTTACAGTGAATGAAATTCGGGATCAACTTCTTTTCCACAGAAAATACACTTCATGTTCAATCACCATTTTTTCTTTGCGAAAGTCTCCTTGATTATCTGGATTATGTCATGCACAGTTGCTAGGTTGCTACTTAATTTCGAAATGAGGATCTGTGCGACTGTTACTTTCCTCTAATTAGGCAATCTATGTTGAACTAGATGTCATAAAATGGAAACAATTTCAAAACTGTAAAAAAACGTCAAAACAACTGACGATTTTCGGTTTACTCAACGACATATTAGGTGGAAGTAATGCTTAGTGCAACACTGGAACTCCATAGAAAAACTATATGAATGCTTCACTTGACTTCTCTGTTACCCTCCATTTTTTATCGAGTCTGAAGCAACTGGTGGTATGATGTGAATTTCAATAGTCTGCTTCACATCAACACAACGTGATAAGTAGAAAATAAATGGAGCAATTCATATTGACGTTCGTCAAGTAGACCTTAACTGAATAGAAGAAAATCTATTCACAGACCTAAATATTCTGTAATGGTAAACCTGATACATATCAGTCTCGTTCCAAGCTACAATCACGACTAATCGACGGCCGTTCGTCTGTGCTCGTTCAGTGTGACGCTTCTTTCCTACGTTTGCATTGAAGAGGAATCCCGGGAATCAACCTGCTTTGTCACTGATAGCTTAGAATAAACAAATTAACTTCAGGTTCTTGTAAATTTATTTGTTTCACATCGAGATTAGTTAGAAAGAAACCCATAAGAACAGGAAAATATTGAGCTTCTAATGACGTACCTTTCTCTCAAAAAGAAACCATTGGTCAGCAATATTCAAATACCTCCTGGACCATTGGGGCACTATGCAGTTTATACAACGATCAACGTCTACCATTAGGCCAAATACGTTTTCGTCGGGCCGAAGGAACAATATTTTTCCATGGCAATCTTTCCCTTAGTATTTATTCCGTCAAATTAACTGAACGAAAACTTGAAAAAAACTTTTCTCGATACTACTTGAGAAGTATAGGGCAAAAAGCCTAAAAGTTCCTTCATTTATTTTATTCACACAGAGGCTTAATATTTTTGTCACTTCAGGAGCACTCTTAGCAGGGATCTGATTTTCTCTTTTAAGCAAATTGTAGTACAAAGTCGTACTTGTTGTACAGCGCATAGGGGACTGATTCAAGTACGTGAAGGCGCCAACTTCAAGTTTGCAATAAAGACTTGGGCGGCACGCGCAAACATGTGCACTGAGCCATTTTCCGCGCGACAATAGTGCCAGTTCCAACAGTGGAACATTTTGGTGGCCCACCATGAACATCGTTCTTTTTCTTCTTCAAACCATCCCGTCACTCTTTTTGGCTAACTGTTATCAATGACTTCTAATCTTGCATTTACAGGTCATATGGATGAAAAAAAACTTATTTGATTGGTCGATGGTTGTATCGCAATTCATTACTACAATGGGTGGGGCAAGCTGGTGTGGAGATTTTCTAAAACGGCCTTGGGATTATTCAAACTACTTACTAAACAAGGAACAGCGTTCTGTTAAGGCACACACGTTAACAACACAGCGGGCAGACTCATCATGTGTATCATGCAGGTAATCAGTGCACTGAAAATTGTTTCGCAATCTGTAGTCTTACTGCGGATTTACCATGGGTCTGACAGCTTTTTAGCGATAAATACAACTAAGTTGTAATTGTATCAGTGGGACAAGAAGTATAGATTCTGTTTTGTCCGTATTCTGTGCTCAGTTCTACTTTAAGTCTTGAAAAGCTTTCATGGGTTACCAAATTTTCTCTTACTTAAGGCGCGAAAATAACTAGCAAAGCGGTTTTCCAACAGAGGTGCTTCTTTCTTGACCCAGGTATCAGCTAGGATGTGCTACATTTTGTAACTTGTTCCTGGGTCAGAGAACACGGGATTCCGTTGTTGATGAAAATAAAAGCATAGAATAAATCCACAATGATCACTGAATGAAACCACTGGCAGCAGTTGGTACGGGAATATAATAAATCATTTGGACAATATGACTAGTGGCCTCTATTGGATATTTCCTTTCACTGAGTAACTAAAATGTCCGACGGAAAAGTCGCCAAAATATATATATATATATATATATATATATATATATATATATAATTACGAGTTCGCACATGAGTGCCACGAAAAGGATGTATCCCATAGTCACAGAGGCCCATAGCACTATTAGGTAAAAATGACAACTAAACACTGAGCTGGAGTGCTTAATGACAAGGTCAAATTTGGTAACGAGCCGAAAGACAGCGGGTTATTGTCTACCCCCAAAGTAACCGGGGAAGATGGGAATTCGAAACTCAGAACTTCCAAATGGACAGTGAAAGCTTTAAACCACTGGACTACCACCGATCCACGTGACTCTCATCTTCAAGTATCCGGCGTCAAATTTACCAGAAAAGTGTGAAAAAAGAAGATACCCGTTGCCTCTTCAAAAACAAAAATCAAAATGTCCGGAAGAACTAGTCCGAATGATCACTGTGCCAAAATAAATGAGTCCGGTAGAAAATATGGTAATTCTCATGAATTGGGAAAAATTTATTCAAAATAAAGATACGTAAATAAGTAAATACAAAGTACAATTACAGTCAATTCCTTGTAAATACCTTGTTTTACAGGAACTATTTTGTTATAAGCTACAGACCCATTGCTCAGTAAAGAAATTTCACTAAGCTGACGTTTACAACTGATATCGAGTCAGTTTTTAAAAAATCTTGCCCCATAAAATCATATTCCGGTTGCGTAGCAAATCATGATACTTGAAGGCCACCAAAAATTAATAAGGTTCAAGCCCACAAATCTACCAGCTTGTCGTGCTGAAGGGTGTTTATCAAAATTTTTTAAAACAGATGATTTTTGCCAGGTATAAATTTGCTTACGTTAAAATCGTACTGAAATGCCCAGTCAGTTTGAGAAGGGGAATCCTGAAATTCCTCCTCTTATTGTCATTTTATGTAATTTTGACACATCCACTTTGTTTTCAGTAGAAAGTTTTACCACCGAACCCCGTTTATATGCCTATATGAACCACGTGATAACAGCAGTGAAGGACTTTTTATTTTAGTTACTCAAAGGAAACTGCGTAGCAGTTTACGCAAGTCTGTTTCATTCAGAAGTGTAGGTAGACTTGAAATCCTCCCGATCTCATATATGATCACCTACCGATTCAAATGCGCCTGTGTTCCTACTTACGGAAGTCTAGTGACAGAGGAGCTATGCAGAAGCAACAAAGATAACCGTCCACGTTGGTCAAGAGATGCAGGCTTCCTAACGGCATCCAGTTTGATTGTTCTGCCTTGGTAGTAGGCGGAACTTCAGTCGGCATCTATGCAGCCGTTACCTCCATTTACACCAGTGATATGATCTTTGTTGGTGATGAGACTTTTGGGGCTTATGTGCGGATCTCAATGACCAGGGAACTATGAAAAACACCAACCCGAACTACGAACTAGTATTCATAGTCATCGCGGTCTCCGGCTGATAGGTCTTGATTATACCGAATGCATTGTAACAGAAGTGGTATTCAGTATAAGACAACTTTCGATGAGCATCCAGCAAGAAGAGGGAGACAACAAAATCCTGGGTTTGAGCCCGGGTCTGAACTCGTTGGATTTGCACGATATAGTGTCCTCGTTGTGTTCATTGGTGAGGTGAGCTATGAAAAAGCATGGTGAGTGATCTTTCTCAAAGCCTAGTCTCAAACTACCCAACGATAATAATGTGCACTTTCACGAATTGAAAACATTTGTTCAGCGCGTGATGTTCAACATCAGGCTTTTGTTAAAATATATCAATCAGATCTAGGCTAATGAATATCCTAACCACTGTTTTGTCACATTGTTTCACACGTTATTTTTGCAATCATCAACTAGCGTAATATGCTGTCTTCAACAGTAAAAACTGTGCATTTCAAATAGTGGATATGAAAAATATGGGAACCAAGATCAGAATAAACCACTACTTGCTTAGGATTGGTATGTGAAAAACGCCAAGAACTTGCAACTTCCCACAAAACTTCCCCCGTTCTCCTTTGATTTGCTTAGATGACAGGCTAATCCACCTTCAGTCAGGCGCTGTCCGGTGGTATGGTTTAACTAAGCAAACGTAGCCCGTGATTGTTATGATAGTCACGTGCATGTGCCTTTCTAACTAACTATCTTGACTTTCAGTCCTTCTTAAATCACTGTCGTGCACTGCATCCGGAATGTGTCATGTCACCCGGTCTACGTCACACGGACGATGGAAAGGCAGTCCCCGAGCTTCTGTGTTTTGCCGAAGGTGTTGTACTGTTACTACGGTGCTTTACATGTAGGAGGCGCGATGGTCATGGTAGTCCTGATAGTGAGGTCGTATAAAAGATACCCAGTGAACCACCTAATTAGGGAAAACAGTGAAGGAAACTTTCGAGGGAAATCTTTTTATATCTTTTACTCTGAAGATTAGTATTTGGGAACAGAACAGAAAAGCAGTGGACTATACTCTTGATGTATGTGACGAGAATATCCGACAAACCTTGAGTTCTTTCGTGAAATTCGTGCTAGCCAACTGCTGTCATGATTTCTGAGGTTAGCTTAATGACTGAATATACATTGACGCTCTGATGCAACTGAAAGTTCAGAAGAAAGGACGAAAGTGGTAGTCAGATAAACCATTTACCGCGGATTTTGTTCTATCATTTTCGAAACGGCAACAAAAGGTAACAGCCCATATTATCAACCTACACAATTATTTATTCTCCAAGTTTTGATGCTAGTGTGTAGGAAAAACTTTCTTAAGCATCGGAATTCCTTAGAATGTACGCAGCCTTGGAAAGATCGATACAGGCTATTTTCTGATGACTTAAGAATACTTTCGTTGTGTCAATCAGACAGTCATATAACTGGGAGCAAGACATTTGTCGCAAGGCTTTCTTTATCTCTATCTTAGAAAAAAATAGCACAAGAGAAAATCAGTAGTGAGCATCCAAAATCAACTAGAGGGTTTGTTGTTGCTATGTGAACTTGGTTGGTTGTTCAATTACATAATGGTTTTAAATAATGATCAGATTCTTGTTTTTTCTGATATACAGATCCTAACATCGAATCAGGTACGGCCCGTGAGGTATGAAATAAACTAGACTTGCGAAGAGATCGGAAAAGTCTCAAGCCTGCAGTAATTTACCTTCATACGTGGGCTGGTTTTAAGGATTTTGAAATCAACTTTCAAAACATTATTATTCGGGTAAAGAAGACGGAAAACACCTTGCGATTTTTACCAGTGCTCTACGCATAATCCTATAGAATCCATTATAGTTCGTTTCGATTTATTGTGACTATTCTCAGTAACAATACGAAGTGAAACTTTGAGCGTGTCTACCTCAGCAAAAAGAAACATTTGAAAAAAGTCCAATAACTGAAGGTTACGTTTGCACTATCAGCGCCTAATCGCGCTTGCAATGGTACCACGGACACCAGAGATCAGATACTTCACGGATCCTTAAATTCACTGACAGTCAAGACTATTATAAGAAATAAGGTGATGCGTCTCGAAGTACTTTCTGTATCACTTTAGTTCATAGAGTTTTTTCTATACACCGACCATTTATCTGAAGAAAATAATGGCTAAGCTTATCGAGTCAAAGAACTCTGTCAGTAAAATTAGGAAAAAACGGAACAGCGTGCAGATGAACTCCTTACCGAGGAAGCATTGAAAATGCTTGCCTCCTGACCCAGAATCAGTGGCTTTTCATCAGGAGCCCATTGGGTTTTCATTCTAAGCTGGCTGAAATGTTGGTTCACGTAAAAATGTAAATTGAAATACAGTAATTGCATATTGAGAAATGATCGAAAGATCCTTCTTTATTCTGAGATTATCAGGGTGCTGAGAAACCAAGGGTCAGTCATCTCTGATTTTCCACGCATTTCCATCATAATCCTTAAATCTCACTGCAAACTTCACATTCAGTTTGTGGTCTTTTATTTGAAGAGACGGAACTGGAGTTACATTTTAGTCTACATTATACGTGGCCGGAAAACAAAGGGCGTCATGCTTGACAATTGTTTTCCCTGTAACATTTTCACAATGCTTTGTTAGGGTGTCACGGGAATTACCCAAATAATGCATTCACAACAGATGTGCCTCGGGATGAGACAACAAAAGAGAATCTAGCTGAAGTAACCTGGTAAACTAGAAAGGTCAAGCGTGCACATTCAACTCTAGCCGAGTGACTGACTCACATCCTACTTTGGGTGCGGCTCTTTCATTCATGTTTACTAGCTAATAAAGCCATCTGAATCAGTCGGGTTCATGTGAGCCACAGGCTACACACTGTGTACTCTAAGTATATGTATGTGTTTCACGATGGGATTCAGGGGAATGCAAACAACGAATGTGGTAAAACAACAACAACAACAACAACAAGGCTACACGCAGTTTGAAGGAGAATATATGGCCACATTCACTCTGTAATCATGTGACAACTTCAAGAAAATAAAACGTGCATTCAAAGGACAAAAGGGAGACCCCATTCACTTAAATGACAAACTGACGTCGAATGTTCGTTCTCATCGTCAAGATGCCCCATCTTACCCATTCATTAGAAGTTCAAAAGTATCATTTTAGGGATCAGGTGAATTGAAATGAGGATTTGGTCCAAATTGAAAAAGAATGCAGAGAGAAAAGTCCAGTGAGCTTCGAACTTGAAGGTTTAGACAGGTTTACACTGGCAACAAGGGGCTACACCTGGGCGCCCAGGAATGAAATTCATGTGTGAGGGCTTTTTTCAAATAAAAGGGAAGATTAAAACTTATTAGGATACTTTGTTTCTTCTGAGACATTATTTAATGATACTGGCAAGAACTGGCAAGAACAGAGGCCACAAGACAAGGAATAGAGCCGCGGGATCAGGAGACGAATCCGCAAAGAATGACAGAATGAAAGAAGCATCCGGCTGGTTCTTAAAGACAGCCGCGTCTCTAACCCCAGGTAGCAGAAATTTCTTTTTTTGCTTATTTCGGTACAAAAAGTTGAACTGATGATAGCTGGTCACAAATTGCACTTACTACATTATCACCAGTATTATAATCAAGAAAGTAATATAACCAGCTCAAGTGTTTTTTTCTTAGCCTTCGCGTAAAAGACCTGATATTTGGATTGTTACGTAAAAAAGTTAAAATAATCAGGACATAAAAACTCATCCTTCATTAAAAAGCTTCTTCCAGGTTTGTTTGAGCCGAATTATACTACCTGAAAAATGACAATTACTCCCAGGAAGACAACATATTTTTATTGAAAATCTTCCAGGCCATTCCTTATTGGGCGTACGCTGTTGTGTCTTGACAACCAAGTTTCACGCGGACTCTGCAGTTCACGGATTGAATTTGAGTCATCATGCACAGTTGAATATGGAGAATAAATAAGAATCGTAGCCCACCTAAAAACTACTGATGTAATGACGTAAGGAATGTCTTGTGCAATCCTTAAGCTTTTAGCATCCAGCCACGAACTGTATCGTATTACTTGTTGATGCTGTCTCCATCCAGAAAGCAAACAAACCTTCTCTGATGTAGAATCTGCGAATAAGGCTGTGCGGAATTCGGTCAGGATCTCATCAGCCAGCTTTGCACAACATTAAGCAAGTTGAACTGAACATATCCTCGTAACTCGTCGAGCTTTCCACGGTGTTTTTCTATGCTAATTTGAGCAGTAAATTGTTGCTACATTCTCAACTGTTTGAGTACATTTATGGTTTCACAAAAAAATTAAAGTCACTCGAAAAAGGATTTCATATCCGTCTGTGCTACGACGATTTTCGTTTGTCATGCGAGTCGAGCTAACAAACTTTTAGGGAATTTCAAGAAAATTATTGATAGTTATTCTTTTGAGTAATACCTAGCCTATTTAAATTCCGGTTACCAAACATGATACGCCACCTTAAAAAAGCAAGTTGGGCTAACTAACCTGAAGTGCACTCGAGAAATGATTCATTTCTCTGAGTCTATTTGTTGATCACCAGCATGCTTGTCGATTTATAGTCAAACGCGAATGAGCACAGAATCAGTCAACTGTGAAATTTTGACGCTTGTAACTCACATTATCAAGTTTAACGGCTGAGAGGCCCCTCTTCCAGGTTACTTCCACATAAGGGACCGATAGGATGGGTTCAGAGAAATATTCGTGTATAAAAAACCCAGTATTTTGCATGTATTCAGAAAGTGATTGGGTTGATTCCTAATCGATCCTTAACACTATCCCAGTGTCCCAAGAAGCAATCACTCGTCATGAGGAACTCACACCATCCGCTGACGTAAAAAACATCCTCAACATTACTCTTACTCCATTCAGTTAGTCCATAGTCACCGTCAACCCTGGCTGCATAAGTTCTTCTAAGTTTAAGTATGACATTATTTAGGTAGCCAAGCTCTGTGGGTTGCTTTCATGTCTTCTTTCCATTGAGGCCTTTTGTGAGAATTCTAGAGCTTTTGGATTCGATGGGCGTACCGGGGAAGAGCTATTGTCTTGAAGGGTCACGGATGAATAGGTTGTTTCAGCATAATGGCCAATAAAATCTAACCTCAAACGCCCAGTGTTTCTTTTTCTCGCTCAATATCGTACACCTCCTGAGTTCGAATCCAGGTCGAAACAGGGTGGATTTAAGCACGGTAATGTAACGGTGATGATTTCTCACCAGAAAGGAACAACTATGTCGTGGTTTCCACTGTTAATTTAGGCGTTGATACTGCAAGGTAAAGCATTTCAAAATCAGGTACTGATAGACGGAATTTGAAGAACGTTATTTGCTAATAAAAAAGCCTCAACTGAAAATGGGAAACAAAATGCCTTAAGCAAATAAATATTTTCGAAGAAAATATATCAGTGATAGAGACATTTTAAAATCTCGCCTAATGTGACATCAAGCGTCCAACTTCGGTACTTTTATCATCGATATTTTACTTTTGGGATTGTTCACAGGAGTGTGACTGTTCAGCAGTATATGTCCAAATTCTTAGAAACCCCCCCCCCCACTCGTTTCAAAAAAACCTTTGCATACATTCTTAGGAAGCTGCTTGCTGATGCCTCTCGGAAGTCAAAACTCACATCTTGCATCTCCTTCTCGGTACGAATAATTTCCAATTTTCGGCCCATCAACCGTCTGGCACGTTTCTGCATGGAGATTCTCAACTCGTATTGTTGCTGTTTGTGCATCATCAAGGCTGGAAAAGAAAATACCCGAAAACAGAGGACAAGAAATTGCTTGAAAATGCATGGAGTGGAACGGGGCCAGGAACAATGCGGGTATTTGATTGTACATCCGAAATATCTCAGTCCAGTTATACTTGTCTTATTTTATTTCACTTGGACAACCAATGTGACCGTGTCACATTTATATATTAGTTGACGATGAATTTCACCTTAGGGCGATGTGCCAACTTTGAATAAAAGCGCCTGCTCGTACACCCTTTATTGCTCCAATAAATCTTTGCCCGGAGGAAAAAAACACTGATCAAATAAGTAACTGTAAGTTTTCAAGGTACGTATTTCCGACGTCATTATTGTTTCTGCTTGACGATCGATGCTGTTTTCAACTGGGTCAACAATTTAACAATTACTCGGTCTTTCATCGAGACTGAAAGTGAATATTTCTGACGTCTCTGAACATACTGTACGGCTAGGTCGTGCAAACTAGGAGTATGATGTAATTTTGTCGAATACCAATATGGAAACACACATCAAAGGCTGCTTGACGCATTCACGGCGAAGCGTGGAAACTACAGACTTCCGCCTCAAAACTGAGGTGGAAAAATATCGGTTGGTTGGGTGACTGAATCTAAACCACAAGTTGAAGTGTACACTATTAGGTAAATCATGCATTTTTCATCATCAAGGTAGACCTGAAAAAGTTTAGGACGCACGAGATCCAAGCGTTCATTTGGTTACTGGTCTAATTGTTATTCAATTTCAGTAGACGATAGTGTTAAGAAGTATATTATCATGTACTAGCTAAAGCTAATGTGGCAAAACGTTTGGCTATACAGTTAGTGACAAAATGTGGTTGTATAAGAATTTTTGCTTCCGAACCATACGTTGTTTATTTTTGATCTTTTCGTGTATCCTTGGTATAGGCTACTAGCTGAGTATATTTGCTACTTGGCTAACTTTTCAATCAAACTTTGAGAAAACATCCGGATAAGTTCGTTCTCCCAACCAAAGCTGTTTGGCATTCACCGGAAACTCAGAAAATAATTTTGACTGGTGAAATATCTTTCCAGGGACCACCCGCATGGGACCTTAGTCAAAATCCGTCTATTCAGAAGAGTGCAGTGAATATCAGAGTATTTCCGTGACTGATTATTGCCATTCCATTCTTCATGCATCAGATGATAGCGTTTATAGTTTTGAAAGTAATTCGTCCTAACTGGTTTTGCACAGAATGTGGTGAATACACAATTCACGTCTATGAATCCAGATGATTACGGCAAACTGTGGTAAATCTTTTGCACCCGTTGTTTTCAGTTTGCAAAGTCAGTAAATGCGGAAGGCAGCTGAGAAAATTGCAATCAAATCGCTTTGTACCGGAGACCACAAAACTCAAATCACTTCTTTTAGAGCTCGAGTTCAGATTTAATTGTTGCAGTGTTACACCCCGGCATACACATTTACGCATTCCAATGAGTCATGAAAATAGAACAGGAATTTCGTCGTTGGTGATAGCCGAGGCTGGAGTTTAGGTCGCAAACGTCTCATCACCCGTCGAGGTGCGCATTGAAGATGTCACCCTGACTGGCTATGAAACGTTTGCGACCTTAATGACAAGATGAGCGACCACCAGCCGATACAAACTATCAACCCGACCCACAAAACAGTACGAATATTCAAGCCTATTCAAAACAGGGATATCTTCAAGTATGTTGTGTGCTATTAAGTCAGAAGTTATTTTACATATATTTCGATGCATCATGCAGAATGAGGGCTTCATTTTCGGGCAAAGAAGCCTTCACTCTTTGGGCTGATTATTTTACGGTAAATCCGTATTGCACCTGAGTCCTCTTCAAGTGCTTTCTGATGTTTTTCGAGATAGACACAGACCTACTAATAATGGGTGCGAAAGAATCCGACTGCAAAATGCTCGTACTCATTAGTGGTAGTTTCTGTGTCTTTTAATAATTCATGAAAGATGCTGAAAGTAGGCAAATATTTTCGAAGTCATAATTAGAACTATCATCTCTGGCTATGGAAGCCCCAAGTCCAAGGAAACCATGTCAACGGTTCAGAAGAAAAATACTCTCCGACCTTTTAGCATCACAATCAGTGTCACGTGCCTTAACAGGGGGGTGCATTTATTCCTTTTACTAAACTGAGTTCATTCAAATCACATCCGTCCACTCTAATTCATTTCCACACTTCTTGGTAAAGGATGGATTTATGTTCACCAGCTTTCAGTGTTCTTGCTGAAAGAAAATGGTTGCGAGTGGGTATTACCACAGGAACTCCAAGTATGCGATAGAAATATAAGTAACAAATAGAATTGAGGCTTTGGATAGCCGGAGAAAGCAGAACTACTCTCATATTGTCTTTTTTAGGCAGGCCACCTGGGATCTTGAACTACTCAGCAATAAATCCTTGGGAAATAATCTTTCCACATGTTGAACCGCGAAAAAATGAGGAATCCACGGCTCATAGTCTTAGTAAGGTTTCATTTATTGGAACATCAGAAAACGAGGGTGAAATGACAACTTCGAATCTCTTTGAGCACGGTATTCATAAGGTTCACCAAAAAGTGACCACCTCTAAGAGAGGGGTTCCGTCTTCTATTTGGTTGCTCGTTTCCCTACACCATCCAGTTCACATTTACATTGTGATCACATCGTTGTTAGGGAATAGCCTGCCGTTATCCCATAGTCCTGATTGGTTCCAGGGTAATGACAACTCGACTTCAACAATAACAGTCTCTAACTGAGGCTTTTCTTTGATGACTTTGCCTTTGTATTTCCGCATGATAAGTTGCTGAGATGCCCACTCCGTTTGTGTTCTAGTGAATTTTATTCCTATGCTTATCAACAAGTGGAATTGCGTGTTTCTTTTCGGTACTAACAAAGTTTAAAATGCTCAAATATTACAGCTCTTTTTGGTGTTTGTTCGACAACTTCTCCTTAGTAGCAGTATTCGTCTAATCCAAAGTGAAGTTCTCTCATTTGGCTTCTAGCTTTTACCTCATCTGTTAACTAGCTCATTCTGAAAATGTCAAAGTGGAAGTGTTCTTCAGGGCTGAAATACAGTTCTCAGTACCATAAACCGACATTTTCCAGCTGCGAACCGCAAATATGCCGTTGGATTAGGTGGTTGAGGGCTACTTCAAGGAAACCTGTTGATTCAAACCAAATTCTGCTTCAGGGAAATTTCTCTGCTGATATGTTCTAAACACCCTGTATTTCTTTTTCTTTAAAAACTGAAATATAAGTGCTTTGAATAGTGTTTTGTTTTTTGCCACGGGGAGAATGTACTTTACTTTGCAGAGGTAATTCGTTGCCTCATCGATGGCCGGAAGTTGGGCTATCTGTTCTATTTTCAATACGAATCACAATGCCCATAAATGCACCGGAGCAAAGTTCGGACTGGGGAGCTGCAACGAGCTTATATACAACAAAATACACACAATTCAAGCCTGAGAGCTGATGGAAAGTCCCCAAAAGATGATCCAAAAGATAAATAGTGATTCTTATTGTCCAATCAAGCCCATATATAAGATGAAACGTTTGTCTAACTTCTACGTGTCTTCTACAAGAACCCAACCATAATTTACCTGGGGATTTTAAAGAAGAATCGAATCACACAAATACTTACAATCACAAACATTCAACTCCGTTACTGAACGGCTTTCACTAATCTTTGTGTTTCCAAGACAAAGGATGAATACTGTAGCCGCAATTACGCCTTTATCTGTCGTCGGAGACCCAACAACGCACAAACTTGCAAAAACCATTTACCTCGTGGTTCTATTTGGAACTTTTGTAACCGCGGAACTTTTGCAAAGCCCAGCGCCTGCTTTCACTCCCTTACAAACCAGTTTACCGCTGGCTTCTACTCTCGAATCATAGATTGCTGATTTATTTTTACATGGATTTTTCTTATCGCGATAAATTAAATAACAGGGGACATCATCCAAAATTCGCTTGATTTTGCTGAGTTATGGTAAGCCCTAATTATCTGCACGCGCTTCCACCTCGAATTTTTGAAGGACTTCATGCTGTAGTCCACGAAGGATAGCTTTCTATCAATATGTTGTTGCAAGTTTCTCCGGCCATACACTCTATCAAGGTTAAAGATAACCAAAGGAAGCTCATAAAGTTGTGTAATCTAAGTTAAAACATTTCTCTTCATTGGCTTAGGGTGAACCGATACTGTCGCCGTTTTAGGAACAACTGACAACCAGCCAACTGTACTAGACATCTGCTTGAACATGAAAGCAACACCTATGAAGGGATAAAGACGGTAGACTTTACGTTGCTCTTCGATATAATACATTTTGTGGCATCGAAACCCCAGTAATTTTTCGGCTGACAATCAGTCAATTCGTCTCAACCTTTTGTTTCTTCTGTAGGGTTTCGTCTGTCATTTCCCGGTTACCTTGTAAGGTAGAAGAGGGAAATACGACTCACCGAGAGAAGTTCATGTTTACTGGAATCTCGGCCATACCTTATACCCATTTCAGATATTATATGTTTCCTGGGGTAGATATCATGACACCTACTTTTGTAGAGGTTTACGCACAGATAGTAGAGCTGAAGTGGAGCTGTCTCAACTCAAACTCCATAAAGCCAAGTGGCTTTCGAATAGCTGAACGGCGTGAAAAGCTGCTTGAATGCACCTTGTCAGCAGTTCGAACCTAATAATCATTTTCGTGAGTTTAGTTCCTAATTTATAACCGATTTTGTACGTTTTAATTCAAACCCAGTCGTCGACTCCACTCGGGCAAAATGAACTGTTGTAAGCTGAGTATTAGCACAGTTCCTTAGGACAAAGTGGTATTCGGTTATTGTCAGCACGTTCACTACCATCTAAGAGTCACTCAAAGCAAACTATGACATCCAAAATAATTAGGGTTTGATGGTCGGATACCTGGCTAACAGCAGTGTTAAACTAATTTCCATTTACGTCACAAAATAATGGTCTATTTCACATTTCGTCTTACTCTGTGTTTAGCTACTACTGGTTAACCCGTCAAGTTTACTTTTCCCCATCCACCAACCGGCTCATGCTCATAGGGAACATAGGTGAGGAATTCTGATCCACGCTCCACTCACTTTTTTGAGTGTGAATAGTACGGCTTTTGAACTGCACGTGAACAAACACAAACTATCTGTTTGTAGTTAGGGAATGCTTGTGAATAACTGGTAATTGTTTCTACCGTATACGATGTCGTTCTATTTGAATGTTTCCGAAAGGCTTTACAGTCCAGTTAACACAACCAAAAATAAAATCGGTCAAATATCATTGTTAGCTGGTAAATGAATGTTTGAAGGACACCAAATTGATTCCACTTATAGCTGTAATAAAGTACTTGCTTAGCATGAGGGTTCGATAAACTGAATCAATTCTTCGTCGGATCAAACCGTTTAATACCCCTAATGTGCTGAGACAAATTGCAAAGCGAATCACTGTAAAATCACTCGACTATCCGAAGGCTCTTTCGGCTCTCATGGAGATACTAAAAGCTACACTATATGATTTCAGTCCAAATGGAACCATTATCGCAAATGGAGCTATTTTTTTAATAAGTGGCAGTAGCTGAGGCAACCTTTTGGTTCCTAAACATCGCCTAAATAGATTATGCTGCTACTCACTTCGACCAAATACGGTCTCTTTGTTCTCGTCTGTTGTGTCATTCGGTCGAGAATATGAATAAAAAGTACGCGGCCTGCCTAACACTTGTAAGTTGGTCTGATATTTGCACAGACTTGAGCCTTCCTCTCGCTATGGAGTGAACCGAATACGTGTTGTAAGTGTTCACACTTTTGAGATACCACAAAATGTTGTCAAGGAAAACCCGGTTGCATACGTCATTTGCATAATTTCGGGCACTTATATGAGTCAATAAAAAACAGTGGCTCTTTCATCTGATTCACAATACATTATACAAGTGAGGATATCAAATGCTTCTGCCTATCGACTGACAACCAAAGACTGAACCGTCCAAATGACCATAAAATGATTAATGACCAGTAAAATCCTTGAACTTTTCTTTTGCTTTACGCAAGCTGAAAACGGTGGACCACGCTGCACCGGATAAGTCAGAATATTTTGCTATTTTTTAACCGAAAAGTCTTTTTCCCTAGGAGATACGGCTTTGTTGTATTCCGGTGGCTGAAGTCTGTTGAACTCTCGCCACTGATATTCAGTCGGTACGATTCGTACATCCTTGAACGTGAATATCAACATTTGCACCCCAAAACCAGTGGACAAATCTGATGCCAGAAGGCTGACTGCTAGCAGACAGCGGTTCTTTCCTGACTTCAGTTGGAAAAACGTCTCACATGTGTGACTATTTGTTCATCTCAACATTACATTGGGCCCCGTGTGGTTAACGGAAATCCCCGTTCATCGTACAGTCCATCCAAACAATTCGAGATCATTTCAAAGTGGTCGAAATTCTGACACGATCAAATTCCAGTTAGTAAAACAGATACTACTCTCAGTAGCCAAAAATACAGGATAGGCACTATTGTTTACCCAGAGAAATTAGTATTGGTATAAACTGGAAATCTACCGTTTGTCAAGATCTCCACCGAATTGAGCTGATGCCTAATTTTTTGGACTACCATCTGCCTGTAATTTGCAATCGGGTTACGTGCTGTCCACAAAGTTAAACCTTATGGAGTTGCGCTTCGGTCATTTCGATAAGTGTCTCGTCAGTGGTAATCTCCTCATACACGTCTCCCTTAGCCATACAAATCGAGCTAGCATTTAAAAATTTCCAAAAACATATCGCTATTCACAGAACTGTTTGATAAAAGTAACATATAAAGATGCAATTGTGTCCATAATAATGGATTGTTTATTTAACCTTACTACTTTCCTGATTAAAAATTCAACTGGTGGTGTTCTTGTGGACCTCACGTATTGCGCAACCAAGGAAGGTATTTTGAAGATGAATGTATATTCGTACGCTCATGCAACTGGACATGTCAAAGATTGGTAATAGAACAACTGACAGATACAAAAACACCGTTTTTTGACTTGGCGTGTGAACTGTAAATAAGCTTTTCCTTCATACATATTAGCCGGCTAAGTTTACCGTTCACATTCAAAACACTTTTGAACATAGTTCATTAAAATTTTCATTCTCTCAACCAGAGATGACTAAATGGTCATTGTGGCACATTTCCGTACTTCCTGCCACGCGGTTGAAATGTCACCATCTACTGCTTTCCTTTGTATCGGTCTTCTAGTAGCAGCAAGCTGTTCTGGAAATACTGAATTATCGTTGCACAATAAGCTGAGAAATTAAACCCGCATCCGCTCATTCATTCTGATTTCACAACCATATGCTAAAACGTTTTCTCTCGGATAAATAAGTTCCTACATCATCTATCACTGGAGCCTTTTTTAATAACAAAGTTGTTTATGGTTTTTTTAATTCTCTGACATTATGTTATGTATTTGAGTGATTCAACAATGTCGATGGGGTTCATGAAGCAATCCGTGCCATGATAAATCTGCTAGCGTTTTCGGCTGTACGGTGCCATCTCGAGGATGCATACAACAAAATTCAAGTTGAAATACAGAACCCGGCCCAAGCAGTTGTTGTGCTTAGAACTTAGCGTCTTTTCCTGGCCAAAACCTTTCAAATCTCCTTCTACGATTGGTTCTCCAACATGATCGTACGAGCTAAGCTAATGAAGAATTAAATATGTGGTTATTTCTAGCGGTGTGAGGCAAACACTGAAACCGGAGGAGCTTTTCGAGGTGTATTTAAATAGAATGTGGACCAAGTGTCCTTGGTTTCCAAGTATCTTTCCTAATTAACTTGACCTCTAATAGAACAATGGTTCGAAAGAGCCACTGACTATCCGGCGGAAGCGGACTTACCGTTAATAATTCGAATGATCCGCCACAAAAGCAACACAACCATAGCAGCTGCGGTTTCTGAAACGTAACGTACGTACAGAATGTCCGATGCAAAAGAAGCCACGATAATCCCAGCATCCAGGTACTATGCAAGTTGGGTGATAAAAGGGGACAATGGCAAGCAAAAGTTTGTGAATGCACTGCAACTCCACTCAGGAGAAACGACTAATCGTCCCATGTTATTATTTTGGGATTTCTGATTACATTTGATCATCTGCGATACCATATATAAACTGCAACTGTTCATAAGAAACGTTATCACTCACCAGTACTTTACATTATTTGGTTTGTTAATGCTTTTATCGACTGATACCGACTCCCCAGTTCGGGCGAATCTTAAGTCAAGTTGATATTTACACAACGACGCGACAGTATTTCACTGCACCGGATAAAGTACTGCTAAAGAACAAGATCATCTCAGGCCCACAGACCCAGACTATTTTAGATGTGAATTCCGATCTTCTTTGCCAAGTGTAAGACTAACCAGGCTTATCGGTCACCATATAAGGCGCACTTAAGCGTTTCATTTTCTGTGTACCGGAAATCCGGTCATGCATTTCAACAAAAACACTTTGTTTCTAAAATGCTTCATGATTTCACAAAACAAACTAAACGGGCATCTACTCATGCATATATGTGACCAGTTTTTTAGGCTGTCTACCCAGGCAGATAATCGTAGTTTGTTTTCTTCAGATTTGTCCGTGTCTATGACTGCAGTTGCGCATTGTGGACGATTTTACTGTTAATCTTAGCAGAGACAAAACTTCAGACATTCCTCACAATAACACCTTCGTGCTAACCCCATCATGATAGATGAACACTCAGTTACCTGGTTTTGATAGAGCCTAGTTCTGTTCCACAAACTTCGGTTTCTTTCGTCTTTTGTTTACATACGTTTTGGACCCCGCTCTGCACCATCTTATTCCCGCTGGCACGCCTTCTTTTGGAAAGTGCTTTGAATAACTTCCGCAAGCAGGATATCTCACGATCCACGGCTCGTGTTTTTCATCACGCTAATATTTGCCTGTTGTTTAATAGAACCGTATACCAAGACAGTCTGGATTTTCATTTCATCTGATCCGGGATGGTACGAGTAACCTTATCATTCGGTTGACGACGGAAAGCCAGTCACCTAAACTGCTTGTGAGGAATTAACGGATGCCTCATATACGATTCAAACATATGCAGTCCATACATTCAGCTTATTAACTAATGCAAGTATACGTTTGCTTATGAGTAAAAGCAGCATTTTCCATATTCATGAAGTTCTAGGTGACCAATAGTATATTTTTATTCCCCAACATTTAATATGCAGTTTGCAGCAATTTGATCATCTATGCAACAGCTAATTTCTAAACATTGAAGTTCGTAGGCCTGGATAGAGAAATTGATAACGTCAAATGAAGGGACCGGTTGTTAACTTATCTATCCCTTCGTAGTGTATTTGAAGGTTTTGGCTCTTCTCTCATTATTCTCATACTTTATTGCCCCCTCTTGAACCTATTCGGACAATAGTGTTCTACAGTTGACATCACACTGAAATGTACCAACATCGTCGTGGACATTAAATATGCACACTGGTCCATTGATTTTTGTTCTTGAAAAATGTAAAACATCGTTTTCAGTGTCGACTGTCATCAATTTCTTTCAAAAACACAATTGAAATGAGCACTTTTTCAATTTACCGTATACCGGAAAACTATCATCCAATCAATCTATCAACTGAATATATCGACCAATGCAAATCCGTTTGTATATCACATCTTTGATTCGATCGCTCACCTCCGATGAGTGCTCAGAATCCAGTTATCTCTAATCATCCCCTTTGGTATGATCTCTAATACGATTTATTTAGATCCGCTTTATCCAAGGAAAATATCACGGGGCTTGATCTACGGCGAGGGTAGATATCACTGTCTGGATAATTTTGTACAGGAAAAATGGGAACGGTGTACACGGACACACATACATTTGGACGAACTGATAGAAGAATACGATTACCGTATAGTATTACTTTTCTTTCTATACCTCACGTGATAAATACTACTAAAATGGGTACGAGAGGATTATTCATCCAGTTTTTATTCCAGTTCACGTAAGTACAACTAAGAACTGATTCGTGGTTTCAATCACAGAGTCGTCTGATGACGCCCCAAGTCTCGGACTGATTACGTAAATATTCTTTGGCTAGAACAAAAATAAACTGTGCCTCTGCAGAAGGGATTTTAAAGACAAACTTTGTAGTATATGTTAGTACAAATAACCTTATAGTTTTTGCATCAAGAATTATGTCATATAGATAGGATAGAATTTTAGATCTGTGGACTTTATTGCTTGTGGAATTCACATATTTTTCACACTGTAAAATATCATCCTGTTCAGCATATTCCCTGGAGTTTATGATGAATCGTCTTCCAGTGAGACCACTGGCTCCCGTTTTATCGCTTTTGTATGTTGAGCTATTAGTTTGATTGCTGGGGATGAACTACACGGATAAAATCTTTCTCGCAAACAGTCATCACCCACGCCGTGTTACCGAAAACGCTCAGCTAGCAGAGATGAGCACCTGCCACAAAGATGCTTCTCGGTTTCTTTTTGTTTAACCACACAGTCTCCATCCCTACCTCGTTGTTTTTATACATTTGGAGAACGTATGCGTCAGCCTAGCATAACTTTTGCTTTCAACATAGGAAATCGATATAGTGACATTATGAACTGAGGTTGCAAGCAAACAGACGTATTTTGCTGATCTCGGTTGTTTCCTTTACTAGGGCGTACATTTGGAGCTAATACTCTGCACAGGCCAGGCACAAATAGTGATAACGAGCGTAGTCATAAAACCAAATCGCCCCAAAACTGAGATGGGAAAGAGTCTAAGAAAAAATAACAGTACTATGATACTGACAAAGTGACAGCCTGATCAAGAGTGATATCTAGCCCTTAAATGTAACAACACGATTATTTAAACGGGCGAATGAAGCGTGTTCGCGTGGTACTGATAATAATGTTTCACTGAGCTTTAACCCCTATTTTCATGTGACGATAGTTAAGACAATTATTTCGACAGGGAAAATGAGAGTTTTTGATAGATTCTGAATCCAAGAATATTACCATCACAAGTATCTCTGTAGTTGGACACGACTAGTCGAAGTTGGACACATACAAGTTTGTATGGGAAATGGTTGATCATCTGCGAGCCCTATGGGAAGCTAATGCGAAGGTCTCAATCCTAGGTTGACCATTTTTGAACCAGTAACTACACGGTCGATCATGTTTGCCTATTTGCCCAATAATGGAAATTATGCAAGGAATGGAAAACAACGTCACCGCTGGATACGCAGTTGATACTTTTGGACGAGAGGATAAACCGCAAATAAAATGCGTAAGGTAGTAGAGCATGTGCCAAGTTGTTACATGCCGTCCATACACTCATAAGCGGTCCTAATGGAACCATTATTGGGTAGGGTTTTTCTCAAAAGTAAAAAAAAATTACTGGTGGTTTCAATCCCTAATGGATAACTCAGTGTCCAGTGTGAAAACGACTCATCAGTGAGGAAATGTGTTGAACCAAATAAGACAGTGTTTGGAATCTGTAGAGGATTCCAGTGGGAATGATCCTTAATTATACAGTTTTAGTATCTATTTTACCATGGTAACCAAGGTCACTCAAATTCCCATACCTACGAAACAACAATAATAGGTAACACAAAATCAATTTTCCTAACCCCATGTCCTGACGGTAACATAAAAACAGGATAGGCAAACGGTGTGTCGCCTTGGCTTCTTGTTCAGTGAAGTAAGGGGAATACAATTAAAAACATTAATCACTTTGGATTGCGCTTCGAATTTTTAGTCATTTTTGTAGTATCGAAGTCTGTTTATATATTTGTAACTCGCCAACACTAGAAAGAACCTGTGAACTCCCATTTTATAGTAAAATACCCAGAAGCAATTTCTGACCCTAAACTGGGCAAGAATATCCAATGAATTCTTCATATATATATTATATAATAATACCATGTGGTCTCAAGTACGATACTTTGTCACTAGACGATTCTTGTGAATCTTTTATCCAGGTGAAGGCTCGTTATTAATCGTTATTATATATATGCATTTATATATATATGTATATTCCATAGAGTGCATTATTGGCATGAGGTGCCCAAATCTTACATTGCGGGAAATGCTCTTGCACTTTCAACATCCAAAAGCCCAACATCCTAGCCGGAACTGAACCAGCGACGTGAGCATACCACGATAATTCAATTAGTTGGACATCTGTCCAGTAAGCGGAACGTGACCGGTTTGATTTCAGCCCGCGGCGTTAGACTTTCAGACGTGAGAAAAGCAATTAGATATTCTGTTGCATAAGATTCTGGCTTTTCATGCGGACGTAGAGTTATACGGGATATATGTATGCATATATATATATATATATATATATATATATATATATATATATATATATATATATATATATATATATATATATATATATATATATATATATATATATATATATATATATATATATATATATCACGAGAACACTTGTGGCGTTATCTACTCGGGATATCTCTGAAAGTGCCCTAAAACGGCCCCTCAATAATACCGAAATTCTACATAAAAAATCATATTCTCACTACAAATTACATTAAAAAAGCTGCTTTTATTGACGTAGGAAGTAGCTGAAAGTAACAAGTAAGTGATTTACTTCCTAACTTTCTAGGTGAAGATACTTTATTTATCGGAAATGTTCCACGCTTGTGAACTGTACCGTGCTTGGCCTAATACTTACCCGGCCGTTGAATTGCAGAATTCTGACAGTCATCTTTCCCATCCGAAACATCTCACATTTGTTCCAATCTGGAAACTGCTACAGACCTGTTACAGTTCCTCCCTGAACGAGTTGACAGCAAGTTGTTACATAAATGTTGCCTGGGCGGATCACCTTTGTTGGGATACTTTCGATTTTCTAGAAACAACTGTTGAATTCTTGTGGCATTGTAGGCATAATTCACTCAGAAGCTTCAGGTTTGATCAAAATCGCTCTGGCTTGACAAACTAGTTTATGAGATCTATTGAGGAGGTACACCAACTTTTTCTCCAAGCAGTTCAACCGATCCACAGTCACACCAACAAGGGTATGGTTTATTCTTCAGTTGCAAAACTTGTTTGGTTCTCTCTGGTGAATAGAATCAGCTATGTTTTAACTCCGAAAGAAAAACCTCGTGGGCTATATCACAAAACTACTGACCAGTCCCTTTCATTGCGAAGAGTGACGTGGTTTATGACTCAGATAACCGAGGTCTTTAGCAAGTTTCGTTGAGAACCTTCTTGAAACCTAAGCTCGCTTCTATGAAAACAAATTTTGACGCTCCAATCAAACCCAGTGTCTCAGACTTTAAGTTCACACAGTTTAAATGAATAGCAAGATGTCAGGCTTTTTCTTTTATTATCCATCAGCTGCTGACCGATATGTGATCTCCGGAGGTATTATCCCATTTTCAATTTTTTAATCAATCACGAAGACTTAACTTCGGATTCTCGGGTCTAATACTCTAACGGACCGATCTGCAAGCCATCCAGAATAACCCTTAAGGCCTATTTATTCTTTAGGAAGTTGTCACGGTTTGATTCCAATCTTGTTTAGTTTAAAACACCTACATCGTTTCAGAAACCACCATTTTCACAACCTTTATGAAGGTAGCTTAAGATAGTTTATTCAGGTTGCAACCGTGCATGGAATCAACAAACTCATTCAAGTAAATCACAATGACAATAAAGTTTAGACAATATTTGTAGTATTTAGCTGAACTGTCAATAAAGAGCAACACCTACTGGCCTGCATGGATTCTTATAATTATTGTAAATATTTTAGTAAAACGCAACAGCCACCCTTCTCTATTCAGCGTCTTGCAAAGCAAATAAACCGCTGAGCTCCATCAACCCATCATATTTTCTCTATGTTATCATTTTGTTTTGGGAGCCAAAACCGCATAAGCAGAATATACTAGCCAGCAGGGGTTTCAACACGCTAGGCTTTTTTATTGTTTTTAAAGTAGAACGTGACTATTCACACAACGAATACATATTTGAAAATAAAGCCATTATACAAAAGAAATGTCGAATTTATATTGTTTTGTACAAATTTGTAAACAAGTGTTCTCCTAACTTCAAAAGAAAGCAATACGAGATAAATGGGTTACATCATTAAGCTGGCCCATTTCAATGCTTTCTATACCCTGAGGGATGAATATTCGGTTTCCCAATCATAAACCAAAAATTAAACCAGCTGTTAAAATAGCCTCGAGAAAGATTACCCACGGTAACCGAAAGGTTAGCTAATCACCGCATCTACCAACAACGCTATACTAATAAAATTAACATAACAATAATACAACTTCCACAATTTTAGATAGCCTTTATTAGCCTAAACATCATACGTGTTACTTCATATTGACTTCATAACGTCTCAAATAAAACCATAGACATTGCTTTATATGATGAAACAAAATAGATTTCGTAATGAATTTGTGTATATCGAAGAGAACCTTCCATCCACCTAATTCATAGTCAGAGCATGCTTTACCAAACCCCTTCAATTAGTACAAAATTATTTGTTGCGAGCATTGACAGCAGCTCTATTTTATACCAATGATCCAGAGCTATCCACAACAAAGGCGCATTGCGAAAAGCTTGGAAAATGCCAAACAAGTGTACGCAGCAACAGAAATAGCGCTCACTTCATTAGTGTCGCGAAAAAACCGTCGTCCAAGACATAGAATCTTCAGAATCACACAAAACATGAAAAGACTTGTGATAGATATGCTCAAGTAGTGCAGAATTTCTGAGGCCTCGTGCATCGTCTGAGCACCAATCGGTCGGTGATCTATAATCACCTCTTCGTAGCTTCCAGGCAATCCCGGTGGGACACTATCGGAAAGAAGAACTCGAGTGAAATTTGAAGGTATTCCATGGCCAGACGTAGATGATCTTATCTGAGGTAGTAGAATAGAAGTGTTTTCAAGCCAGGAGAACGGAGTGACCATCGAGATGTCAGTTTGTGCTGACGTGGATGCCCAGAGATGTGAGAGACGTGGATATGCAATACGACGAACAGATCTATATAATCGGCGCATACTGAAAGCGGATTTGTTAAGCGTCAACCGAGTCGGATGTGACGAACGAAGGACTGGTGAAGTGATATTTACGGAGTCGTTGGTATTCTGGTTCTTGATGTCGGAGCTCCACACATCTAACGAAGAAAGGTAAGTGAAACCAAATTATTCACAAAGCTTATCAACGAGTTCTTCACTAAGCATTTGCTTTCAATTTCCTCTGACAAACAAAAACTGTAAACGGTTAAAATTCTAAGGTGATGGACTTCGATATTTGGTTAACTCCAGTATATGTAATTGTGTAATCTAATCAAATTTTAGTGAACAAGCTGTACTCTCGTGTTCAGATTGTGGGTTCCACTCGATTCATGAGCAAGTTTCTTTTCCCTGTTCAGTCATCATAAAAAAGCGGAATACTGAAAGACACTTTCTGTTACAACTCAGCATGTTAACGAATGTCGTCCGTTTGCGGTTTATTCGAAGTTAAAAGCTTAACTTCCCGGTTTGTAATTGATGCACAGATCCAGTGCTCAACAGAATTAACGAGTTTTACCATCTGGGTCCATGCGGCAGACACAAGTCCTTCGTACGTGTAGTTCAGTTCACTTTGACCTTACTTTTTCAGCAATAAAGGTCTCTTACGCAAGTGCCACAGTGATCAGAGCTACCGTCAGCTGACTTCCGCTATACATTGTCTATCCTCGTGCTTTGAGTGAGGTAAAATGGTCTTTCCTTGAGAAAATATAAGCTTTTTGTCCCAGGAGTATGTTGAAGTGACTAACTTCGAGGATGGAATTTGTTCGAAAGGTACCGGTTGTAGGAAATGATAACTTTCGCTGGTTACCAACCCAATAAGCCATTGTGATGCATCACGTGGTCTGGTTTGAATAGTTCACTTGTGATTTCGTGTCACCTTTCAAACAAGACAGGAACTCGTGTATAAATTTGTAGTTTAGACTATTGATATTTTTCTTTTCATTTTGTGAAGAAATATTGTCATCTGTATGGTTATAACAAAGAAAACTGGAATGCCCCGGCTAGATCACAGCTTCACAAAATGTATCGTTGTCATTAAAAGGTTTTTACTTAGAATGGCTATGAGTTCCAAAATACTAAGAGCTGAGAACTGGTGAATACTTTTTGCAAAAACCGTTGAAGTGAAATTTTGCTTCTTTGAGTTTTTAATAACCACGGACTAATCATAATGAATACAAAACTTCAGCCCGGGCCAGATGATGCAAAGTAAGGTCAGCTTATTGCTTCAGCCACCGGATATCACTTACTTGACTCGATAAATTTTGATAATTGACACTTTTTATTCTGTTCACGGAATGTGTTGTGGTGCGTCAAAAAAAGTATAAAATAATCTCGTTCAACATGATGTCAGTTGGTGCATCCTTTCAGTTTGATTTACACTCTGTAGTACTGCTACTATCCACAGTGTTGTTTTTAGGAGGAACTTTATCAATGGATTGATTGAATCGGAAAATAAGTAGCCCGGTTTTTATCCAAACTGTGACGCGATACTCGTGAAATTATTCCAAATAAGTTTGCTTTTGTTGTTGTTGTTGTTTCAGTAGGTTCCCCAAATTACACATTTTGAAAGACGCGATTAATTAAATTTGCGAATCAGAGTAATTCCAGAAGGCGATTGCAACAGATTTATCAAAGGCTTGCCGAATTATTGAACTTGGTGAGCATAACACGCAGAAGACCGACAAGTAGTTTCCGCAAATTTAATTTAGCATGTAAATTATTTCAAAAAGATGTTTCACGGTCTTAGTTGACAAATAGTGACGCGAAGTGAATCTTATTGTGTGGATATATTATAGGAGAGTACCAATTGATCGAGTAAGAACTTTTATAAAGAAATCAGACTTTGGCATAAAACCAATCAGATACCAGATTGCGCCGTGTGCTACCCAGTGTTATTGCCAGCGATACGTCGAACTTGTGAGGAAAGACGGAAGAAGCAGGCACTTACGGGCTAGTAATGTTTTCTGAAAGCTTGAATAAAAACCACTCACCGATTATTGCAAACTAGAAACGGTTAAACCCCTTTATTCACCACTAATGAGACTCATATCTATTAATTTGATCAAGCCTGCTATCTAGTGACCACCTGGCTATCCACAAACTACGTTCACATCAGGGATGTACAGCAGAACTGTATTCAGACAGTCTTTCAAAGTGACAAGTTGCTACAGTCAAAAAAGTACTCAAAGGCGGTAACCAGCTTTCTATCAGTAGTGAAAATTTATGAAAACATGTAGGAGAACTGAACTTAAGGCTTTCTTAAACATTTCGCTTCGCGCCACTAGGCGTTTGTCTTGGTGTAATAAAAAACACCACCAACGATATTTTGGCCACGCAAGACGTGTGCCAACGGAAGCTTCTTCCCGCGCCATTCTGTGGATAGCGATCAAACAAATGACCCTGACAATGCATTCAAAGTGATACGCCATGCTCCACCAAAGCCAGGCCGAAGCTGAGCTCTAATCAGGGAGGTGGCAGTTGCCATTCGTGAAAAATAACCGGAACTATGGATATTCAAGTGAATAATCCAGGTTCTTCATCTACCCCGGTCCAGACCGAAAACCATGAATTTCCAAGCGAAAACCGACGATCCAATATCGGTTATCGAGAACAACGTTGAGAGTTGAGCTCTCACCAAAACGTCCAGAAAATGTGGACCATTCCTACCCATAAACCCCTATTTCACAAAGCTGGGAAAATGACCTTTAAGTTAGTCAAATGACCAAAGCCTGTCGCGCAGACGAACATATATGGGAATGAATAAAAACAAGTTTCGCTGTCTAGCGCGTTGTTTCTAAAGTGGCCCTAACGGTGGAAACGTCGAAACTTTAGAAAACCTCTGATACTTTTTCTCACGATGAAGTTGATGCTTCAGACAAGTAAAATGGGTATCAAAACTGACAACTGGACTGATCTTAAGCCAATACAGAGCTGTTTCCAAGCACTGCTGAAATTTATTCAAACTTATTATCTATCTTTACTCACCGGTTTAAAATAAAGTGAGATATGAGTAGATTATCGGGCCAGTATCAGCCTTTAACTGGTCCGTGAGAAAAAGCATCGTCTCTCAGCTGGCAAAATCATCTGCAGCATTACATAACTTTCGAGCTTGAAGTGGGGCCGAAACTCCGTGGGCCGTATTCGTGCATGTTTTCCGTATACGTGTACTTATGAGTTCATGTATCTAAGTATATACAAGCAAGAAGTGTCGATTGTGGTGCATCCTTTGCCTGTGGCTTGAAAAAGCTTCTTTAACGACGACTGCCGAACTCACTGAAAAAAGGAAACCCCCGTTTTCATCAGTGTGAGAGTTAGTTTCAGTGTCTTTTGAGAAAGGTTTGTTGATCGTTTATATTTATATCGCGATAGCAATAAAAAGAACCTCTTCAACTGAACTTTCTCGACACCTCCATAAAAACAGTCAAAGTATAATTGCAGAGGTCTATGACTTTAATTTTTCTCGGCCTATCTGGCTCAGTGTTTTAACGGTAATAGTAGTACCGATCAAAGGGTATGTCGCAGAAACACTATCTCAAGTACACTCTTCAGAGGAAAAAGAACTAACAAAACGAATAGATAGGACGACTTTACTTGCATAACGACGAAAAAGCTGCGCCGGAAATCCTTTTCCTCAATCCAGTGCGGGCATATTCCCTGGTTGCCCTACTCTCAGTTGGACATAAGCTAGCCGAAAATTCCAGAGCCGTTTGCGTCACGTGACGTAAAGGCTGCATTGCGAGCCCAGCAAATCAGAGCACATACTGAGTCCACCAGGGGTTTCAAATCGCGAGATCTGTCATTTTGGTGATGAGTTTGTTTCCCGTACGTTTAATATACGATGAGCCTAAGGACACTCAGGAAAATGTCACTTTGTGTAGAAAAATTTCTCACGAATTTATCCCGCCGAATAGCGAAATAACTACCAACATTATTGATTTGAATCGGAATAAAACACGTTTAGCTCAGTTGGTGGACTTCAGTTCGAGATGCCTCGAATGTTGGAGAAATGTTCAACACTACGAGTGAAAAAATCACTGAATTCAACTGAATGGAGTTACCTGGGTAGGTAGTAGTCTTCAAGATAACACTCCAAGCTTCGTTTCACGATAGTTTTGTAAGTCATACAGAAAGATTGTTATGTTAATTCTTCACTGAAAGACTTGTAAGTTTAAACTCAACTTCAAGGTCCAGTTCATACCATTACCCTCTAATAATGCAGATTTAAAAGTAATCCTGAAATGTTCTCTACTTTTAAGAAAGAAGTCAATGGGCTACTTATACACTGGCCATCTGAGTCAAAAGTGCAACAACTGATGCTATGTAAGATAGAGAATTTGTTCGTCGCCTACACGGTGGACTCTTTGTCGATAAGACTGTGAAAAATCTGGAAGAATAAAGGCGGATAAAATGTTTAATACCTTGTATAAACACTGTGTTTGTATATTGCTCAAATTCATTCAGTGTAGGAAAATCTTGTTCCATTTTCCCTCAGAGGGTCATATTCCGTCACAGGTGCTACCCACTGATAAAGGCAAAAATGTGGTTTCGCCCGCATTTCGAGTGCGGTTATTCACCGCATACTAACATGCAAAAGGTACATAGTCTTAAAACCTCAGCGTTACTAGCTAGTCGTGGTAAATACAAAAATTAAATGTTTCTGCCTCACTGCTGTCGTGTGCAAGCACAAAATTTGCTTTTGGGACATCCGTATGCATCAGTTTCGACAACACCTGTATGCAAGCATGCTTGTATGCATGTATGCGCGAGTAGATGCAAGTGTTTATGTTCGGTTCAAGAGAATACCGTGCACCATTTTATCTGGTGATGGTAAGAGCCAGCCTCTGGAAGCCAGGTCTATTAGTGCAATGGTAACTTGCGATCAACAACCATCCATTTCTTCCGTGTTTCAGATGGGACGCGCCGGTGATCCACGAAACCCGGCCCAACAGCCTTGTAATGCATCTGAGTATCTCCAGTAGTGCGTTGATCGTTATTCTTACGGCTTATAAATATTCAACTTATTTTATCCATCAAAATTGACTCGTGACAAAGATTCCGTATGTTGTTCATTAATGAAGAACCGTCCTATAGCTGTCCAGTTGAGTTTGTTAGTCCTCATTTGTGGCTGCCCAGTGGAGCCTCCGTTGGAATCCAGAAGCTTACTCGTGGAATTCAGTTTTGTCTGGCAGCACTTTCGTTTTATATGATGACATTTTGGCACCAAAATGAGGTAAACATTGAATTAATAACGGTGTTGATGTCCATACTTTGTAAAATATTGATGTACAATGGGAATGTTCTTCGCTTTATCATCACCAACTTACGTTTCAAATGAGTATTGAGTACACATTCCAAATTGTTTTCATAATGTAACACCCAATGGCGCATCAGATTATACATGGATTCCAGTAGTTCGTTATCCTTTTGCAGGTCATCTTGCCGATGAAGCGCAGCATGCGGGGCTGGAATAGGATGTTTAGCTGCATCCGCCCCGATTTGTCTCGGTGTGGTCAATCCAACCAGACTGACTGGTTTGGTCTCATTGGTCTGATTACTTTCGCCACCGTGACTGTGAAAGCCAGAACCGGGTACGTTCATCGGGCATTGGGGATGGTGATATTTTCGCGGGGAACTGGAATACATTAGTTGGCACAGGATTCGTCGCACTTCAGCCAGTTGTGTGTGAAATGTGTGTTTATAACCTGAATATGCAAAAAAAGAGAAGAGTTATGTTGTGCTGCTTGTTCACTTTAGACGTTCATCGAAATTTGATTTACAAATGGGAGACTATTTTCTTAAAACATGAGTTCATACATTTGACCTTCCAGAGTGTGACCACTGTTATTCATCAAACCGGTCAAGTGTTTTCATCTCAACAGGAGCAATAAATTACCCTTAGTTCGGTTCTTGTAATTACTCCCTGTGGTCGCCCATGGCAACAGCAAACGATATGCTGAACGACAAGCAAATTATATTCGGTCAGAAAATGTGATTCAAGCACTCCAGTGTTCGACAGATCCGTTTTGGAACTGGTGCGCTGGTGTTTGTCTAGGTGGAAGTTGATATATACGCATTATGTTGGCCAGACGGCGGTGCTCCAAAGATTAACATGCAGGACTTCAGACTCTTCCTCCAGGGGTTCAAATCCTTGCACCGCTGGTCATTTTCCCCAAGTGGCCACCCTAGAAGGGCTTGAATCTTTTTTTCTGAAATAGTCTTCCATTTTATGTAATAAAAGAAAGCAAATAAAAGAAAACCCGGTCGACCGATCGGCAAACGAGTCAAATGTTTAAAGCACTTGGTTCCTCTTATTCAAGTAATAGGGATAGAAAGAGGAAATAGGTCGCGAGATCCAAGCATTTCGTTTTTACTCCGGTCGGCTGCGAACGTAAAATATATCAGTATGAGTACGGTACAGTAAAGGGATGAGGGGAACATATCAGTAAATTAGATTGGACTGAAAGCCCATTCAATGCGCACGAAGTGGGAAGGGAGGTTTGGTACTTTATTACCAAGATATGTATTTCGAATTCCTAAACACTGTTGTAATAAATTAAATACTGCGCCTGGTAGGTATTTTATACTATCGCAGACGAACTCTAACCTCAAATTATATTGTATTACAACAACACAATATCAACGGTTATTGGTCTATGTACTGGTCTGATTCTGCTCTCACAAAGAACACGTATCCAATTGGGAAATCAGCGAATATTGTTCAAAACTAGCAATAGTAGATCGTTTGGGTTACTGACTTACTTTACGCCATCCATAGCGAGACCAAGGGGTTTCATAAAAACTTCACGCAATAAAAAAGAAACTCATTGCACCGATTTGAGTTTGCAAAAACTTATCAAGCCGGTGATATGGGCTACATTTAATGGTCGTCAACCTTGTCGGCGGAGAGTTACAAAAGATACCGGGAAGAAAGGAGAATCATTTGGGCTCAAAAGTAAATGTTTCCAGTTTAGCAAATCAGAATTTATTCTGTGAAATCTATCTGACTGCCGAATAATGGCCCTAGTCACGGCTCATGTGATCTTATAACCGTGGACAGATATATCCACTTGATATTGGACTTTTACAGTTGCAAAACCACTGAATAGATCAAAGACTCAATGTTTGGACATTTCTCATCAAAGCTCCGATTGGATTATAATTGAGGAAATCAGCTCCTTACCGATTGGGCGCTTGGCCTACCGTGGTGAGAATGGAACCTCGGAAGACAGGGTCCACATCTGACAATGACGACCGTTTCACCATTATATTAACATAAATCGTATACTGTTGCAAGTGGACCGGTGGAAAAAATGTCCGCTAAGTTACACTTACAGAGAAATTTCTAACTTATCGTTTTTTCTATCCACATGGGCAGAAATAATTAGCCTCGGTCACCGAAGCAACCGAAGCTTACTGAGAAAAGGAAGAATGCTAGTAACTGTTCACTGTGCGCCCATGCAAAGCACACGTAGACAGACATTATTTCTTAAGTAGCAACAAAGCGAGCGGTTTAACTGGCGTCACAACTGAGGTACAAGTTTGTTATTTGTAGGAAGTGATAGGAGGCGCTTAATAAAACATAATCAAGTCTATCTTTTCGCTACCAACCGATAATTCCACCAAAGCAGCAAAATTTCAGAGGCTCATATCACTGCAAAAGTATGAAAAATATGATTAGATTATACAATGCGAAAGATGTAAGTACTTTACAATTTCAAGTTCTCACTTTGTAAGGATTGAATTTCGAGCACAATTTCACTGATCACAATTCCCGCGTCCAAAAGTACCAACAAGGAGAGGAATATTTGTAGGAGATTGCTGCGAAGACAGCCAAGAAGGATATCTCGCCATCTGCAATTCATCCCCGTAGTCGGTATAGACATTCCAGTTAGTATAATGATGAATAGTATTTTGTAGCGAGCCAAAGAGTTGTCCGGATTTTGTTTCATAAATAATATAAACCAAAGAGAATAAGAGTACATTTTCAAGTCACGCAGCATTGCGGTTAATACGTTCCAAACTTTAGATAGTTTTCAATCAAAAACGGTGAACTTTTTGAACCAAAACAGTTGACAGAATCGTTTGGGACAGGGTTCTGTCCCGCTTTTAGAATACAGCGAAAAACCCTATAGACCAGAATGTGCACAAATAGTCCGAACCAGACGGTTCCTGTATGCCCTGCAGTGTAGCCTACTGATTATTTCACCTAGTCTAATATCATTCAAGATCAGCTGATCGCATCACGAAGTGGTTGCATGTCCGACTAAAAGCGAATACGTATCCTAGATATATTATTGATCCTCTTGGTATCATCACTACTGAACTGGAGGCGACAAATGTTCTACAGAAACTCAAATCACTCCAACTTGGCATTTCCTCTCACAAGAACGAAGGTAGTGAATTTCTCCATTTTTTGGACTTATTGTTAGTGTATCGAAAACTGACGAAATACAGGGTACCGTTAACAACGTGTTTGGCGCAATATCTCGGTTGTTCCGAATTTCGATCTGTTCTACGTGCACATGGATTGGTGAAAGCATTATTTATTGAAGTCTAAAGAATATCTAACCTAGACCAAGTGGCAAACTACAGGTTGAGATTGAAAGGCGTACTGTGGAAAAACGAAGGTTGGTGATGTGCAAGCTTCAATAGCAATGAAATCGCTAGTCGTATTTGCATAAAAGAAGAATTAAAACATGAAGTTACCGTTCGAAGAAAATCATCTCATTCATCAGATCTGATTTAACCTAAAAACTTATGCATGACCGAGGTGTTGCACTGAACTATTCATTTTTCTTCCTGAAGCTCAATACTCGTATCAGCGAAAAGATGATTACTTACCTCCAGTCTTTGCAGAGTACAGTTAGCCGGCCAAACCAGAACTTTCCCAGTGATGCATCCTCTACTGAAGTTTTCGAGCATGAGAAGCCTCGTATTTCATATGATGGCACAATCCGAGAACAGCTCAATCATAACAGAGCGACTATTTGGTGGACACTTTGAAGTCAGCACAAGTTCGCTGTTCTCCGGGAAAATTTCATTCTAAAGAGACTTTCGAGGTATCTAAGATAAATTCTGCTTGCTGCCGCTGCCACTGCTTCTACTGCTTTTTTTGCTGAAACCGCTTGTAGATGCATTCAACTGAAAATGAATCATAAGTACTAGTCAGCAGTACTGCAGTTGTAATCTCGGCAAGCTCAATCACCGTGCAGATAGATGATCGGGCCGAAGGCGAACAATAATGATGCTAATTTAGGTAAATCCACGTCGAAGAGTATCGGTATACTTTCTGAAGCACAAAACCCTGATTCAGCTCGTTCCTCTCACGGAATCATTATTCAGTGAGACTTGATCTCATGTGCAATAAACTTTTTCGGTCCTCAAAATTGGGTGAACCTCATCCAGAAATGAGATGGAGCTTTAGTGATCGAACTAGCCCATCAAACATTTCACTGTATGGAAGCACCTCCTATAGTTCCCGAAGGTATCTACCCACCCTTTGAACACTAGGGCATCTGGTGAATATATGTAGTTTTCCACTCTTTATCCGACGCATGTCATGTTTTTACTTGCAGGTTGATAATATAAGAGTTACAAATGCGGAAGTTATGTGCAAAATCGTCCTTGAGAGGCAGCATATATGCCACGAGGGCTGTCATACTGCGCAAATATAGACCGAATTCGCTCGTTCTGAAAACGGTGCACCGGAATAGAGATTTTTAGGTTTCGCTTTAATGCCTTGCGATTATGGCACAAAACAAGGCAACTCAAATCCAACCGTCTTAGTCGTTTCAGACAAAACAAAAGCTTTTTGATAAAGCTTTAGAAATGATAAAACGTAACAGATATGCTCTCAGAACACCTCTTCCAAAGAATTTTCAACGCAGTCCCATAGGTAGCTACTAGGTTTTGATTTGTGTTTACTGGTTTTTGGAGGAGCATGGGATTTCGTCTAGAACTAGTTGGACCTGAAAGAAGAAGTCAGCTGATGGATAAAATCCCCACTGGACTAAAGCCAATTTCACCGAGAGAGAGAGAGAGGGTCAGTAATCAATGATACTTGGCACCAAGCTCAATTTTATTCAAAGGCATGCATCATCCACACTGTAATACCAAGCACACTGTGTCTTCTGAACTAGGACGGTAAAACTTGGATCAGAATAAGACGCATTTTCGACTCACTGGTTATCCGCCTGAATCACGTTTGAATACACAAGTTTGATTTAGTCAACGGCAATTTATTTTTCCGAGTAAGCAAATGTTGAAGTGCTCTAATTTGCCAACCACAGTTTGATTTAATTAATCATTTCATCAGTCTCTAAGCCTACTGTTGTGCTGACACAGAAACGGTACACTCATTAGGAGAGGAAATATTTGTGAAAACCGCACACATACACTTAAACGTGTGGTTTCGGTAAAAAAAATGATTGTTTGAATGTCCTTTAGAAGATTATGCATGTGTCCATACCACGAAATCCTATAGTTCAAATAGTGCATACATATTTTATGAAAGATTTAGGCTGATCAATAGGCACAATTTAGTGACAGGATTGCTCCACCACCCTAGCATATAACGTCAATGTCATTAATTGCTTTCGTTCATCAGGACAATCAAAACTTCACCGCCAATATTTGCAGTGTTAGTATGCATAATATATTGCGAAGTTACGGCATGAGCATGAATCACTGTAAGCAAGCTTGTTCGCCGATCTGTGTTCTCTAAATGTGATCAGAGGGAATAATCAGACTATATTCACATATATTTTTTCACTAATCTCCCCATTTCTCATTAGGCTTTCGAGTCACGCAGGTCATAATTTTGAAAATTTTCAATGACTAAGAAACTCAGTGAGAGAAACCGTAGCAGTTGGAGCAATTTCCAAATAACTGTGATAATCATAGAAAACGGTATCTATCTCGAAGATGAGTGTAGACTTTGCGGAAGAAAATCCTCTGCGCACTGTTTTCAACGTTAGAAACGTTAACGATGGTTACGAGTGATATGTTTTCTTTGCTTTTTCTATACAGTTTCCATCCATATGTTTTGTTCAAACATTAGAGGTAAAATATAACACTCTTCGTTAGGTTGTATTCACTAAACTGATGATCGTGTTGAATAGTAGCTTGCGACCACTGATTGCTGAACTTTATTATTTTCTTCTCGGGCCATAGCAGGAAAGGTACGATACGCTTTGCCAAGTTATGGTAAGCGAGCCTGCACAATTGGGGCTTGGAAGACTTTTGATCAGTGCTGAGGGCAATTATTTCAGACAAAATGACCACAGAACATGGAGCCAAAGATGCAAACCAATCCCTCCTACCTTGGGTCAAATTGTTCCCAAGCATTCGGTTCTTTGAGGAAAAATGCGAAGTAACCCTTTATCGAAATTTGCTTCGCGAAAACTACTTTACGGCATGTGAGGAAGTAGTGTTTAAAACAAACAGTACTCCCACACCACCAGACGTTCAAATGAGTTTCGTAATTTCAAGGTTGATTTTCAAACATCGCACAACAAATGTTTTCTTTGGCCCAAATGTTGTCCAATAGTTGGATTCACTCCTGAACTACATTTAGCACACATTTTACGCGGCCTATTTATCAAAATATCATTTGGTAGGATGAATCTTGACCTATTGAAGCAGAGCAACAGCTATACATCTGACTGGCGGGACAGACATTATAGGGCCGTCATCTGTCAATTAATCATACAAGTCAAGTGATATGTTCTGATCCCTCTTGACAGCATAAATGAAAATGATTGGAAAGTAACAACCTACTACGTTACCAAAGTTAACATTGATCGCCACACTAAGCATAACTGTAAACTTTCATCAAACTATTCAAATGCAATCGTTTTTTGTTTGATATCCTCACTACCTTACCGGTGAACGCTGGGAAATGGAAGACTTCCATGAAGCTTTACAAGTTGGTTCATCAAATTTGGCGAAATAAATTGAATTTGTTACGCTTATTAGAGGGACAATGTATATAAACTGCTCCACATTAAGGAGCTTAGCCAGAGAAAATTCATAGCCACACACTTTCTGAACCCTGTGAGTTAAACATCAAGTATGCCTAGAGTTTCCCTTCTCGGGAAGATGGTACGACCAAAAAATGCGCAATTCTCTACCCCATAACTTTTCGAAAGTACACTGCTGCCGTGCGGATAAATGAACATCTGATTAACTTTTATCTACTCTTACCACACTATACGGGCACATCGTTTAAATACCTTGTCCAATTAATTTGTTGTGCGGTATTTGATACCATTACCACGGTCATCTGGGCAGCATACGATCGTCACACTTTCTCATTTGTTCCATTTGCACTGCAACACCAATCTTCGTAAGAAAAATAAATTGTTCCAATGATTCTTGTTGTCATTATATTTCGATACTTTTGACCTGACCGGTTTGCAGCGGCATGGCTAAAGATTGTGCGCCAAGGCCAAAGAATGATGGGTCGTGGATAAATAATGGTGGGTCATGGCTAAAGAATTCCTGGTTTAGGCTAAAGCTTGATGGAAAAAGGTATAGCAACAAACCCTGTACTATTTGAGTGTTTGGTCTACCAAGTCTTCTCCTAGCAACTTTAAACAAAGCAGTGGTCATGGTTTATGGGATGATCAATAAAGAGAACGTAAGATTTGTTTCATAACTGCACCCTGAAGTTAACAACTCCTGTGTTGGGGAAGCTACTGGTGTTTATTGGCTTTGTTGTCAAGGCGACTGATTTCGAGTATCTACGAACGATGATATAAACTTACCAAATGTACATCAGCGTGTCGTGGAAGTGATGTAATGTGTACCCCTACAATAAGCTCCTTAATGTAGACGTTGTTTTATAGAACCAAGACATCATTCACACTTGCGGTTCCAGGTTGTTTTCCGAAACATTTACCTGGTAATGGTACTCTATTACTTTTGGGCATAAAACGCACAACAACTATGATCTCTTTTGAACCTAATGGAGCAAGCATGAGTGCAGAGTCCATTTTTAGGATCACACGGTCGTTCTTCCAAGGTTAATTTGTCGGTTTACACGGCTAACTTTCAGAAAAAGGAAATTTATTCCTGTCATCCGCATACTAGGCCATACTACACGTTTCGAAAATCCGTACCGCGGACCATGTGTCCTCTTTCTGATGATTAACCGTTTTAACCGACGAAATAACTTCGGAAAAATGACTGCGTCATTCTAAAAATGGACTCTCCGTTCAAGCACGCTCCATTTGATTTAAATAAGATTATAGCTGTAAGCCCACTGTTGAGTGCTTAAGTATAAGGTTGATTGGGAGGAAGAGTACCGGATACCGACACTTGATGAGCGGCAACAACCTCAAAAACGGTCGTGTGCTAACGGGGGAATTTTGTCTTGCCGTCCACATTCAAAGCCGTAATACTAATATCGATAAAGAGTACAACATTGTTTCATATACTGAACACGGCTGACAACGAAACAGTTATGGTGAAAGTCGGTAAATGATGGAAATGACACTGTTGGGACAATATGTGCACAGGAACTCCCATATAGTGTAGTTATTTCGGCACCTGTATTCCGTGATTTTAATTGGTGGAATAGTAGGGTGAGTGGCCGTTGCAGTGCAGATGAATAAACAGATACACACAAAAGAAATAAGTTGCATCAAGTTGAAAATCATCAGTTAGATCATTTTGAGTGATAAGGTTAGAAAGATTTGGCCACAACAGTTTTGACATCAACCATGGAAATATTCACCAAAAAGCACTTCGGTAAGAATTCATTATGACTAGTTAATTAGAGTGGAGCATTTAAACAATAGCGGAGACTCCTACTAGAATGTTGTATTGATTTTTTGGTCGCTGAAACTTGAATGTCAACTGTGATGCATCGATGGGCTTTGTGGAATTATCGATCATCTCACTACGCACTCCAGCATAAGCTTCTCTATTCAAAAGGTTAAAACAACCACACAAACATTTCTTATAAAAGCTGCCGATTTTATGTTTTGTTGAGGGAACAGTGTAATAATTCGACGTTTTTTGTTCTGCTTATGCTGATGAATGGCAATATGTGCATTCAACTGTTTTCCCTGTCAAGATGTGAGCATGCCTGGAAAGTTGACTTCTTTTCAAAAATGGATATCACTAGTGGTTTAAACTGCTGAACAATGAAAAATTACAACTCGATTCATCTTCAATGAAAATCATAAATCAACCTCAGAATCTTTGATAAAAAAGACATGTTGATAGTCAGCATCAGGTTACTGGTCGTCTGTCTGTGGGCCTTTCGTATGGTACAGATCAAACATCACTACTCACAACCTGATCTCAGGTGACTCGTAATATTTACCAAAATATGACTAGCTGGAGGCCTATTAGGTGAATACCGTTCAAAGGTGCTTTTTGTGATACTTTATTGTAATATAAATAAATGGTAATAGGAATCTAACCAACCGCCTGAAATCGTACTTGGGAAACATTGTCCCTTCACGACTCGCTGATTGTGAGGGTAGAAAGTGTTAGGAAGGTCAATAATTCTTCAGCGTCAGTGAATAGCTTAGATGGATTTGTTAGTAGCTCAGTCAACAAAAATGAGTTTGTATCAGTCTTAAGGTTTGTTTGTTTAATGGAATTATTCAGTCACATAAATTCACAATGCAATTCAAGGTCTTAGCGAGGTTTCATTGGAATGCCACATGCCACAGGATCTTCGGACACATGAAAGTCGAAGCTGAGTGAGTTCGTACTGTTTGATATTCACTGACGACCTCTAGCGAGAGAGAAATGAAACCAAAGCGCATGGTCTGTAGGAATGTCCAGTGTATTTTTGGTTTGTGTGAACATTTTCGAAATGACTAGTATGGCTTTTGATCTGGATGACGCGACAAGGTTCCCCTGGAAACATACAAACGGTTTCGCGGTTGTAGCTGCTCATCAGGCATGAATACCCGGCACTCATCCGCACCAATCAACCTCTCACTTGAATATCCTTCACATGTTTCAAACTATTCTGCCAATAAGTTCGAGCTGCTTAAAGACCAAACTTTTAGGAAATTTAGTGATTAACATTGTCCAACTGACCACTGAACCCTAAATGTAGAAATTGCAAAGTAATCCCCATCAAAGCTCGTGAATTTATTCCTCCTTACTGTTGTATTTCAACACTTCATCGCTTTCAGATTTTCTAAAGCAAGGTTGGTGGTTGCGTCAACTAGCAAATAACCAAACACTTCTACTGGTTATAGAATTTTTACAACGAAGTGTCACGAAGCTCTGTGGCGTAGAAAAAATTCGCAGTTGGTAGAGCTAACAGAAATCAATCTTAACTTGATGACTAAGTCAAAATGTAAGGCAGCGAACTGTCCGACTTAAGATTGTGGCCACGTTTATATGGTAAAATGAAGATTTCCCACTCTTTTAGGAACCTAGTAAATTTACCCCAGTCTGAAGAATACTTTACTAAACTTTCACGTGCATTCTACGCAAGTAAATGGATATATTCTACAACGGTTTGAGCCATCAAAACGAAAACTTTTCTGCATGAAATAGTCTTCCGCCTCGCAGATTTTGTTCGGTCGATGAAAGAATTGCATTCGTGTAGGAAAGTGTCAACAGAGCACATTAAACATTTTTGAAAGATTTACAGTTTATTCCAAATAATGGGGATTACAATATAGTTTCAGAATTTATTTCAAAGGTTCATTTCATGTATTCACTGGAAGATAAGGAAGGATTCCTCTACTTATTTGTTACACATTCTAACAGCTAACTAAAATATAATTGCCCAAATAAGGTGGGCTATGACAGTAAAGTTGTCTAACTCACTACCAGTTCAAACTTTCTTAGGTGAATCGGGCTACATCTAATAATATTAGTCGTCACCGCTAACGGTACAGTTCGTATCCATGCAAACTTAATTCCAAAGTAACAAATGATCACTCGCCTAACGATCACATAGCAGTGTCAAACTTTATCCTACTGGGTAGTCCCATATTATTTGCGATGGTATGCGAATTCAGACAGTGAAAATATCGATTGAATATTTAGCTGAATGAATTGAATGAGGTCAGACTATTAGATTTGTTCGAATCTCTGAAATAAAGAACCAAATTAACAGCGAAACAAAATAATGAACACGAGTCGTTTCTCTCATTCGAATTGGAAAACCTCCTAGAACAGAATTCTGACAGTCCACTCACGATTTCGTTCCTCTTTGCTGAGCACCTCGTGGAAGCTCCTTCTCAAAAATGGAAATGTCGATGTTGTCTTTGACAAGCTGTTTGAGAAAGGTACGATTCTTGATCCACGGATAAGTGTAACCGTATCTAAAATTAGGAAGTATCATTGGAAGAGATTTTAGGAAAACATAATCCATTGCGGCCACTGAGTTGAACGTCATTTAATCGAGAATAAATGTCTCAGAATAAAGGGTGACGACAACTCTATGACTTGCTTTGAAATATGAGTAATAACAAATGAACCTCCAGCTTTTAAATCAAACGGATTTACTCGAATTCCCCAACTTACTCAAAACCCGGTTCTCAGGACTATCTTCAAGTTTGGGATGCAAAAGCGAAAGAATGGACGAACTGCTCTGCCGGGTGAAATTAACGGGTTAGTATCGCTGTCATTCAGTACGTCACTGAGAGAATTTTCATGAATCCAAAGAATCAAGTAATTTCTTTTTTAAAAACAACTGTCTTTGGAGCTCTTTTTGTGTCCACTCATATTCATGTTCTGGGACGGAACAGTGACCCAAAACTGCACACTAACCTGTGCAAAATAGTATAGGGGACATCAGACACGATTCTCCCTTTGTAAAGCGAACTCATCTGTGCTGTCCAGCTAAAACACTTATGCATATCTGAATAGTAAAAAGCGCGAAAAAACATGGAAAAATTCGGCTTGCAGCTTCCTCACATTTGAGATGTTTTGTAGAACATATATAAAATATCACCCATCGTAGATATAAAAGACAAAAAAGTTCATGATATCTCGATTTTATGACGCACGGTATCATAAAATCTGTTCAGCAGTGCAGACTGGTTAGCTTTGTCTTAGAATAATTTTGAAAAAATGTTTTTTCCCGTTTTATTCCGTGTTTGATTTTCCTTCGACTTTTGGACAGGTCATATTTTTATGAAAAATCCCTTATACCTTTGTAACGGATAGTAATCTGTTTCTGAGATACTCCACCAGTGTGTCCGGTATAAATGAGGAAGTAGTAATATCGAAAAGCTGCAACCACAGACAATAATCGAGCAAATGTATGCTTCAAGACAATTTCAGGATATAATTCAGACTGCCTAATCCAAAAGTTCTAAAAAGACAAAAACGCGTTCTTTGATCAATAAAGGGACAACAATAAAAATGGAATCGAAATTTCTACGTGAAATAAGCTTAGTAAGAAACCAGTCTGGCATGAACTTGCCTGGATCGCCAAGTTTGACAAAATGCTACAATATGTAAACATATGGTGCGAAATCTACTCAGTAGAAGATAATTACCGGTATGAAGCAAGCTGAACAAACTATTCCCTCGGTTTCACTTGCTTTCAAGACTTCCTTATGGGAAGTTTGATCGGATTTGTCAGTATGTGAACAGTTTGGAAAATATCCTTCATTTCAAGCTACACCAAACACTTCAACTCAGCGTTAGGTTTCAACGGTCTTATTCAGTTTTTCAAAATCGAATGAGGTACGCAGTGCGTTAAACTTTGGATTGGGTTGTAAAACTGCTTTGATATCGTTGAACGGCAGTAACCGAAACGTAGAATAGTTGTAATGTTACCACAAAAATACCACTTAGTTCACATTAATTTTTTCTCCGTTCACTGTTGTCTTATTTCAGTTTACGTAAGAAAGTCCCTTGTAGTCCAACATGTAGGCAATGGTTTCTCACTTACCTTAGAGACAAATTTAGACTGATGTAGAAACCACGCTTTTATTTTCAAATGCTTATAACCTGGCAGTCATTATTCCATCTCGTTCAAAGTAATCTGCCCAACTAAATACTGGAAATTGAAATTTCCGTGCTGTCTTTACAACAGTATCGAAAATATAAACAACTCTCTTTTGGGCGATCAACCGCGTGATTAGTTAGCACATTTACTAAACAGCTTAGATTAATATTGGCCCTTCGGATGAGAATTGGATGGACAGTATTGGTAAATACGGATACGTCGAGCACACATTCTTTTTGTGACGATCTGATCAGTCCACTCCGAATTTGATGAAAGATCTAAACTGGCAAAGTGTGCACGTGCCAAATGAATCTAATCAGCTCCTCCTGTGTGAAGTAAACTGTCAGGTTGAGAATCATAAAAAATACGAACAGTGCGACCAAAATTTACTCGTTTTAATTTGTTCACAAGTTTTCCCGCATTTAGTCCCTTTGGCAATAGTATAAAAATGTGAACAATAGGGTACGTTTGTCGATTCCTCACTTTTAAATATTTCCTGAAATTTACCGTTTTGAATAGCGCTCTACGGGCTGAAATCGAGGGACGATTCTCGTGTGATTACAATAGCGACAGAAAAGGTGTTTTCCGAATTTTGTTGTGGTATCATTTTTAATCTTGGTCAGGGCAAAGAAAACAAATATTTTCGAATTCACTTGTGAAAAATAGCTGCAAATATGTACATTGGTAAACAAGCACGGGCAAATTCGATTTTTCATCAAACATCACCTCGGATGTCAGCAATGAGTGGATAAGGGCTTTCTTCCAAAAATATTTGAAGTTCTGTCTTCTAGGAGAAATTATTTGTGTTAGCCAAAAAGGAAACCACGCACTGCTTTATCTCACATGGATGTGGACTTTGCTAGGTACAACCAAGAAACATAGCTTCGGATGGAATGAGTAGGCCATGGCAATCTTTGCCCTATTAGAAATTCTGCGGCCAAAACGCACATTCATAGTACTTCCTGAAGATTATCGCATTTTGTAAGCCAGTTAGACAGTAATCGCTCTAGCTTAAAATTCGCAGTACTGCTTTTCGTGAATAGAAATGAGCTTGACAGGCACAAAGGATTTTTAGGAAAAGCAATGATCAGAGTAAATAGTTATATATTGTCAACTAAAGTTAACAATAATGTTTGGAAATGTCAGAAAATATACCTTCTAAAAAATTGGTTTGAACCATCAGAGTTGAATGATGACGTATATTGGGTTACCAAAGTAGCATTTAGTGATCGTCGACTCAATTTTCAAAGCATCGTTGGTACGGGACAGCATACTGTTACTTAATGTTCTTTCTCACCGTTCTTCCTCCTCCTCAATACATTATTGATTCTATTGTTTTACAAGGACAACCATTTGCTTGATTTCTGAGGAAAGAAACATATATATAAATATAACGGTGCATCCAATGTGAGTCTTTTTGATTTCAACATGACAAACAGTTTTGTGGAAATGATTTGAAAGCAAAAATCTGATAGTATCTCCCTCTTGAGGTGACATTTCCATATTTTTATTCTGTTGAGTTCCGGGCATTTATCTGTGCTCTAGCCTGCCTTGCCTTCTATATCCCATTAAACTAAAACTGGCTAACGGTGCTACTTTTTGGTCACACCCTCTCCTGGCGAAGGACAATCCTCGAACCGCGACCCACCATCCTCTAAGCCCAACCCGCAATTGCTTAGCCATAACCAGCAGTTCTTTGACCTCGACGAACAACCCTTTAATTACGCAGATGCAAGCAATTCAGATCAAATTTATCGAGATATTATGAATTTTGGAAATTTTTGAGCAATTTTTTTCTACAGGGACTGGTGTTGCAGTGCTGACTGAACGAATGATCCGATTAGTTTGCATCGGCATCGCTAAAGGTTGTGCCTCAGGGCTAGAGGACTGTAAGTCGCGGCTGGAGGATTGTGGGTTGAGGTTGAACAATTGTGGTTTTTCTTCTGTAGGTTGCTGGGAAAAGTTGTAATTCAGTCATCAAATGTTCCAACAAAAAGTTACAATGTAGCATTGTCTGAAGCTAATTTGGAGTGGGTGTTACCTACATTTTCCTAACTTCACCTCGCTGCCTTAAATGTATCAACGAAATAGATATTTTTTCACTGAGGCAGCACGAATCCACAAAACTATTCGGCAGCAATATAGAAAATGATACATCACAAGAAATCTTCTGTCTAAGGATCATTACATAAACTTCGTCAAATAACACCAAGAGCAAAGAACCATGTCCAAAATGTTCGTCACCAGCGAGAATAAGCTGGTTCGCACTGTTCCATGATTTTACATGACCAGAAATTTATTGAAATCAATAACTCTCATGATCTGGCCTTGGAAATACGTACACAGTAGCACAGTGAATTTATTTCAACCGATCAAATGCTGAAAGGTTTGAGAGCGATATAAGCAGCTTTGCTGAGTCTAACATTTCGCATGTTGTCTACTAGCTGTCATGGAGTACACATTGGCCTAAGAGACAGGTGCTTGGCTCATCAAACGTAGAAGAGGACACCCGAATGATTTTCAAAAGGAAAATACAAAACCTCTGGGTTATTGTATTGCTGATCACCCTACTGCGACGGGTCACGAAGCTAATGTGAAATAATCTTCCGTAGTGTTGACTGAATATTTAAAAGGGAATCTGTTAACGTATATTCAAACGACTCTGCCTACTAAGATGCCAGCGATTTGCGAGCAAACAAGTTGCGGGGAGAAAATTTGTTTACCTTGGCAAAAACTCAACGAACCATTCAAAACATTTACCAAGGGAACTAGCCCACTCACGTATATCACGCGCAGTGCTATATACAAAGCAAAGGGGTGAGTGGAGTGACTGCATCTCACAATCTATACATTCTTTGTACTTTTGAATAGAATGAAAGGGGCAATGTGTTTCAAGCAATAATCTGGAATAAAATCACGAATATTCGTCTTCAGAGTACTAATGGTAAATCGAGGAGTGACCGGCAATAGTCAAGCGGTTATCAACGTGGACGTAAGACATTAACGGGCCTCGTTCGATTCTCGTCAACTCCGGTCAATTTCCCCTTTGGCAGCCTTTCATTGGCCACGGTCCCCTTCCCGATTCGTTGTGTATTGTTGTATAATGAATAAAAAAGTAATTAAATAGTATGAAATACTCATAGTATCAATAATGATGTTGGTCTGCTGAAGGGCAGAGACCTTTAGAGAAAATCCAACCAGAAGTTTCTCAGTAGCAAACAAAAGTGCGCAAAAATCAAAGTGAGAATAAGCAAGGTATCAACTTAAGAGGCCAGAAGAGTTTTTTCAAATGCATGTGGAAAAGAATACTTTCTTGATGGAAGATAGATTGCCTCGGGAAAGAAGTTCTGAAATGAAGGCTTCAAAACTGTTGGTGCGTAGAGAGTCAACCACAGATCTATTGGGTCCATGCCAAAATCAAGCAACAAACACTGCAAGAACTTGAGGGAGTTCACCGTAACTATGAAAAAAGTATTATCTTTTTGTTTGCAGTCAGAATGTGGAACTCGACACTCATGGAGTTACCGGACTTTAGGAGACTATCAAGTATATCACGTCTGCTTCTCAACTGAACCAACAGCATCTTAGGTGACACCTAGAGTGAAGTCGGAAGCTCGACTTTGGATTATGGTAGCAATTGATCAAACCTATTATTATGGACCAGAATTAAAGCAGGCAAAATGTTTTCGGGAATATCTCTGATTGCCTCGAATGTTCAAAATGCTCCCCATAAATCTTCTTGAGCAAAAGTGGTCCAATATGACCTTTTCCCCGACATGGATATAAGTTGATGCACGAGTTATAACATTGAAAACTTGATGATTATTAGACTAAGCGAGATATTTTTATATTTTTTATTTTAATAAATTACCCAAAAGATCAACCACAGAAGTATGTGAAATGTTGTCGCTGAATGACTTTGACAGATTTATCCATTCTGAATACGGAAAGAAATCCTCTCAGGTAAAATAACGCTTTATGAACGACCACCGAAGAGAAATTTTCGTGTGATTCTGTCAGTTAACTGGGCCTACTGGAAGCATGACAAATGTTATTCATGGTATATTACATAGAGCTAATGCATAGATCCTCCAGGTGTAACGTGTGCGCCTCTCACAGTATCTGGCAAGGATGACCGATGTTGTGCTGTGTGCAAACCTGATGCGTGTGGTTTACAGGTGACTAAGTTGTTTCCAGTGAAGGAATCGCATTTTGTTATTCAACCATCACGAATCAGGCGGGCTAAGGTCACATTAGCAATAAAATTGCAAACACTTGTGATAAATGGCAATAGTGAAAAATGTTCTGATGCATTCCGAGAAGGCAGATGTATCTTTCAGGTCTCTTCATAAAACCAACCTGGTTGAAGAAGCTTTTCCGACTGAATTCGGGCAAAGCTGCGGGGATTTAGCAAGCATTTGAGCTTTTAAAGCTGGGCCCTCATCGATTCGTACTTGGATTTCACTAGGTCTCAATAGTCATGTGAATCGATATATATATATATATATATATATATATATATATATAAAGCTTTGACAGGGGTAAGTCAATCGGTCCACATATTTTGCTGAAGGCCTCAAGGTTCCGCTTTCAAATCTCATGATCAACTGGTTGTGTTTAAAGGAGCTCTGATTAGTCCCATCCCCCTCCGTGCAACATACACTACTGTTATACGGTGAATATTGTAATCTCAAAAACTCGAGCATCCGAATTATAATATCTTCATCTGATACGAAAAAATAGTTTACCCTGATTGGCGACGTTGAATTACGTTACTGATTTATGTTCAAAAGTTGACCGGGCAATGCCTCCATTTTAAAAAGACATGATCTAGTTTGGTGGGAAAAAATATTTCAAGAATCAGAAACAACTGTAAGGTGTCAAAATTAAATTGATCACCTTTTTTCATCCTTGTTTTCAAGAAAAAATTGAATAATCACGATGAAAACTCAGGAAAATCGTGTACTGATGGATACTGTCAACTGTTTTAATTTGTCTAATCGCATCAATAATCAAATACCAACACGATATGATCCACTTGGCCTTAAAAGAATGAATGTTGTCATGTTTGTTGATAGAATGAAGCAAAAATCCACCCTGAACACAGTTATTCGCTCACCTGTCATCCTCGTCCACATCCACATTGTTAGTCATTTCCACGTCTTGAGTCATATTTACATCACCAATATGTATGTAATAAGAAAATTAGTTCACAGATTGTCTGTCCCGTTTTCCACGAAAAATTCCCATTCTTGTCTGAATTGCAATCATATGATGGTCGGGACATTCAGTCACGTTACTTCCGGTGGTTTATTCATTCTTTTCCCGGTGTGAGAAAAACGGATAATCCACTTGCGGAATAAAACACAACAGATTCTACATGGCAATGTTTTGCCACGACAGTTCGAATGTAGGCGGCTTGCTGGGCTTTCAAAGCTCGCTTTTTCTCCGGCTTAGGGCGAGATGTACAGTAATTGAGCTCAAGACTGATGTGTATCAAGACTAATTTACAGTTTCCAGCTTTCGACCGTTAGACAAGGCTTAAGAATCGCCACCATCGGTTGTTGATCGGAGATGAATCGTCTCGCTCGAACTTGGTAATCCAACAGGAAAATGTGCATGAACCAAGCTGCATATGGCTAGTGAACACAGTTGACATTGCTTGTCATTTTCGTCCGTTGTCAATAATTCCGTTGTCTATTTAACGTGGATGCATTCAACACTGCTAATATGCGGTCACCACACATCTACGTCTTTCGTCTCGTGGTCCTTCTTCCTCTTTCTCAGTCTTTCTCTCTCGGCAGTGAGTTGTCACCGTTTAGCTTGTTCACACGCACAGCCGCTTAGTCTTGGTGCATCATAAAACCAACTGACAATGAGGCATATGTGTGTGCTTGTGTACGTTTGTTTAGACATATTGCTTGTGTTCGTATGCGCCAATATGCGTGTGTATACAGGCAGAATGAAAAGCGTGTTAGGCCATACAAATTCTCCCCTTCACGTTGGTGATGATGAAGGTTTGATAGATGGGAGGACATAGGCAGATGGAAGGACAGGTATATAATAGATGGGCAAAGTGGTACAACCGGACATGCCATACGAGCAATACGACTTACATGTAATGCCGTTGGAACCAGAACGGATTGAGAAGTGATTTGGAGTAAGGGGAAGGCGAGGTAAATCAGAGCATATGTGCGTGAAAGTATTCCAACTGTTACGGATGACACTTTATTGTGCACAAGGTATCAGCTTGTTTGTGAGAAAATTCTGGTACTTCTAGCAAAGAAACAGACAGATGAGAGAAATGAATTCACGTGGGTCTTTGAGATGGTGCGCTCAGAATTTTATGAGCAGCAAGACTTTAGCCTCCAAGTTTCATAAAGAACATCCTGCTCGATTAAAATATAGGGTAGGTAATAGAGACTTACCTGAGCTCAATCAACTAAAACATGTTTTACACTGTGCACAGACCAACTAGGAAATCGCTGCCAACGCGCTCGAAAGGTATGGTCAATTAACTTTGTTCTCAGCTCCCAGTTCTGAGTTGTTCAAGCGTTATCCATTCGAAATTCGGCCACCTTGTTGTACTGATAATGTTGAAGATAAACGGCTTTCTACGACCTGTATTCCACGGATCAATGTTTATTGATGGGATGTTTGATTTGAATTGGGTAAGGTTTTATCACTGAGCACTTTCAGAATCTTCTGGTTGGGATCTTGGAAAAAAGCAAAATAAAACAGATACCAAAATTGCTGTTTACGTCGTCATGCTGTTGCTGTTCCCTGACGGTCTTTACCACATTACTACTGTAAGATTCTTCAGAGTCTTGAAGATTCATTAGAAGGAGAACGGAAATGAATTAAAGGGTAAGGTTTATCAGAAGAGTAACGCCGTTAAAGTCTGATGCGAGGGAACTAGCCTATAGTGATTGTTCTCGTCATTGTTCAAATTAGAAGCACATTCGGATTTTTGGAATAAATATATCCCTTGCATACCACTTAGTACCCCGGTTCAGACGTTCTATATTACTTACTTACTTGCTTACCGATACTACCACTACAACTACTACTATGACTACTATTACTACAGCTTTGTACCGATCGGGAAATTGAAAAGTATACCGATCTGTCCCTGTCTCTCTCACAAACAGAACACAATGCGCACACTAAATACATAAGTTCCTACACACCCCTGACCACGGCAGGTGGTGGTCAAAAGCCGAACGCCATGGATTTCAGAAGGTTTCGTCCAGGATTTGAATCCTCAAGCCACAAATGGTTACTTCCACCATTCAGCAGCCTCGAATTGACCGCAGCCCCTTCCTAAAATACACTTCTATTGCTTTATAAAATAAAGGAAGTAGAGAACGATGATTCGGGAAAAAAGACCTGGTACATATGAGAAGATGTGAATTGCAAATAGAAAAATAAGTGATATTAGCTCACATGTCAACTCGTATATTCAACATACGTATTATTTCCCCTTCAATAGTAGATTGGCATTGTTACGGTCACTCGCACTTCTGTTCTGCACTTTTTCTACCTACGGTCTGAGCTGTCAACCCCTGTGGCAACTGTTATCGGACCAATATGCTAACTTAGATCAGGAAGCAAAGGTATAGCACCTCAGATGACTGTGTTTTGGTAAGACGGAAAGACAGTCTATTCAAAGAGGAAATAGAATAATTAGGAAGAAGCCCATTCAATAAGATTTGTATCACCTGGGGTCTGGCCGCTTGCGTTTTCTTCTCTAGTTAGATGAGACTATTTTTTCCCGTTTACACGACTGGCTCAGTCATATGCGTGGTCGAAGGTGTGCGATTAGTTGGCCTGATTTATTACATTCATCCCGATTGGTACGTTGACCTAAGGAAAGTTTTCGTAACTTCCTGAAAGGCCTGTCTCTATTCTTGGTGATTCATTTCAGTACTTTAGGGAGATTGTCAACCATTTTAGTCCAAACAATTTGTTTTCCCATACTCCATTTTACGTGTTTACATAGTCGCCACCGAAGTTCACATTGGCTTATCCAGAACTTGGCTGTTATGGAGGGGGGTGCAAAAATGGAACACTTGAATTTTTCATGGCTTTACTACCACGAGAAAAATGGTTAACGGGACAAGCTCTTGTAAAATTTATGTAAAAGTCATGAATCAGAAATACACTAAAGATATCTCTCTTCTGTGAGATTTGATGAGTTTTTATTCTGCAGCAAGGTATTATGCTACGCCTCGATCATTTACACTTCTTTCGTTCCCTTCCACCAGGCACACATGCGGTCAACAATTCAGTCAGAAAAAATTGTTTCTGCTAGGATCAAAATTTATTCACGAGTAATGAACACCACCTGTGGTAAGTTTCATTCTCCCAAGTTGATAGTTTTTCATGATCTGTATTTTATCAATTTTGGATTCTAATTTTCTGGCCTAACTTCATCGTAGAAATTTGCACTGCCCAAAGATTACCACAATGCTCACGGGTAACAGAATTATCTTCATTTTGAGTTTTTATATGGTAAACCTATGTAGTGATCGTCTGGTGGGTTATCGGCCAAGTCGGGATGGATCTTCGTAAAAGCTGATAATTTGTGCCTAATTTTTTAAACCTTTCATTTTTTTATTATTTACAGATTTTATAACTAATTGAAAAAGGAGCAGTGAAATTTGCCCTGGCGTCGCATAATACAATTTTCATTCAGTGCGAGATTCCAGCTTGTGAAAAACTGTGTGAAAGTTAGGGTGACCATTTTCCACATGGAAGCTGATGCTAACGATGTTTTACGAAAAGTCTTGCCGATAACTTTGATTTCAACAAAGCTCCTCGGTTGGGAAGCTCGACCGAGTTCGGTGCCATAAAACAAAGGCGTGAAGTGAGCCAAGCCACCATTACACGACAAGGGCGATTGCAGAAACACTGGGCATCCATCAGTCAATCATTCACGAGCATTAAAAGAAACTGGTATGCATAAGCAAGCTCTATATTTGGGTTCCTCATGAACTCAAAGAATATTATCTGAAGGCACGCATTAACATCTGCTACGTGCTCACTGAACGTCAGGAAGACAGTTCCTTTTGAAGCGAATGATTAATGGAGACTAGAAATGAATCTTTAGCAGTAATGTCGTACAAAATGGTTTTGGTGTCTTCTGTGTTGATCCGCCTCGAACAAAATGGAAAGCAGAGACTTCTCAACAAAATATTATCGTCTCAACCTTACTGCCATTTTGAAAGTGTTGTCTTTTTTTAGCTTCGGTCAAAGAACACATCAATCAACTAAAAAGTGCACCGTCGGCAATTGCACAGTTCACACGAATCCGTCTTCCGGAAGTGTCTCAAGCTAGTAAACCGTAAAGAATGTTTTCCATCTTGACAACGGGAGAACACATACAAGTTCGATCACCCGTCTAAAATATTAGAGCTTGGGTTGGATATATTGCCACACCCATGAAGCTCACTGAAAGATGGCAAGATATTATCCAGCAAAAGTGGCAATATTCCACTGACTGTTTTGTTTTTTTGTAAATGAATACTCCCATTAGGACAGAAAACGAGTCCTGAATTTACAGATAATCCGATAAGAAGAGTTTGAGGATAAGAGCTTTGTCGCGAGTAAAATCATTTGCCCAACGAATTTCGACAGCTGCTGTAGAATGTCGGTGAATGTTCGGTTACACAGTTCCGTAGTGCAGAAACAAACTTCACCAACCATATTTTTCGATTACTTTGAAAAACGTCCTATCGCTTCAGATTTTCTCCTGCATAATTTCTGAAAGTATTCTGAAACAATACACTTCGATAAAACGAATTCATCACAATATCTGATCAGTTACCTATTCCATATAAAAACCTTTCTTCCATTTTTGATGACGCATAATTATTTCTAACGTCAACATTTCCTAAAATTTCATTATCTACAGTTTGACAACGATCTTCAGTCATATCTCCGTTCTACTTTAGCTACTCAAGATAACTTACAATCGAAACAGTTTGACTTTTTCTTCAAATTTCCCTTTAAGTGTCTACGATATTTATTAGACCATCCTACCGGTCTTCTGAATCCACCACTCTTTCCCATTGGAAAACATTTGAGAATCAACCTGTTCCTCTTTGAAACGTGCAGTTGATGGATAGCTGAACGTACGAGAAAATACTTTCTCGAAATGATTACAAATAATGGCTATAGACAGAAAACATTGTTCCATTTGAAGGTTTTTTCACTCAAAATGAAGCACTAATGTATACAGTCAGGCACGTAGATCTTAGTTCTGCACCTAAGTGAGAATGAAGAATCGAAGTGAGCCTTAATTCAGTGAGTTTTCATAAGCAAGATTCAGACACTAAAATTTGTTCACCAAAACCACACCTTTTTTATTTTTCATTGTTAGAAAGATTTCATCATGGACTTCACAAACTCCTGAGTGTTAGCTGTAAAGTTGACTGGAATCAAAGGTTATAAATGTGTGTTGGTTTTAGCTCAGGTTGTGGGTTGCCATGGTGCGTTGATCGCTGAATTTGGCGTTTAGATCTCAAAAGTTCCATCACCAGTCGAGTTAACATCGTCAGTACATGTGCGCTGGTCGTAGTGACCTCTTATATTTATAGGTTTTTCACTAGTCATGACCTTCAGCCTTATAGATGGCCTTGTGCCAAAAGCTCGACGTTTATTTTTGGCCTCGACTCTACTAGTTTGACCTTTGACCTCTGACGATTGACGTCCATTTTGGGGAGATTGAACTCCTTCGCTTTGAGTCGTTGTTTCCATTTTTCATGTCTGAATTCTCAGTGATTCAGTTCTGAAGATGTATAAATGTGAAAAATTCAGAATCAGTAACGCTGGACAATATATTTGTGTCCACTGGTTCCGCTTCTGACTTTCCTATTTAGTTCAAATGTCTGTCCCTCATCCAAGTGTACATGTGATCCGAATCAAATGGTCTGCTGAATGAGTTATTTGAAGAGTACTAGGCTTCCAAAAACTCAATTGGGAGCCTCGTGATCGCTTAAGCCAGAATTTTAACCTCATCCAGATTGATCCTGTGTCCTTCTTGATCCTCGTGGACGGATATGGGAGAGAATGGGTCATGTCTCTTTGTAGCCCGTTTGTGCTCGTGCTTTCAAGGGGCTATTTTTCCCCCGATTTGACCGATGTAGCATTTGTCGCAGTCTATACGCTTGGCTTCGTATATAACGTTTCTTTTTTCTTCTGTTTTGAGTTGTTCTCTTGGTTTTGATATGAATTTTTTTATGGTTTTGGTTGGTCTGTGGGCAACTGTTATGTCTTGAGGTTGAAGCATCCTTGCAATTACTTCAGAGACTTTTTTGATGTGTGGTAGTGTAATCTTTCTGTTTGATTTTGTTCCTTAGTTTTTTTTCCTATTCATCCCATACACTGTTCTTCTTGTGAAGTTTCTTGGATGCCCGTTTCGCTGGAACACTCTATCGAGGAAATTTTCTTCTTGCCTTCATTGGAATCAATCACCGTATGGATGACTGGTCAAACGATAATTACTAGCCAGTGGATTTTGTTGTCTTCGTTGGTGGGAAAAAATTTCCGAGATAGATAATCAGAATTCTGTAGACTTTTACTAGAAAGAAGCGCGGTGATGAAAAATTCCTTGGTTGTCTAGTTATTTTTGTTCAAAGGCTTTTAGGTAGTAATTTACTTTACCCCACTTCGAACCAATTATTTCGCACAAATAGAGGAGCCCTGATACCCTGAACCCACTCATTATTTACTTCTGAGTGAAAGTACAGGGAGCTGATCATCAAAAATCAAATCCTTCTTAGAATCCAGTCCCCAAGTCGAGCAGTGACGACAATTCAGGTATTCAGCTTTTTAAAAGTTAACTGTCCACTACTGTAGAGTACCATCATTAGAACTGATTTATGGATGAACTTTTTTCTCGGCATTTCGCGACCTGATTCACGGCATTCTACTACTGAAAAATATAGTTTGAACTTTATCCTGGGTAATAAAAACGACATCAGAGCACGATTACCAAGGATGATTTTGTGGTTAAGTGGGTCTCGATCATTGCAAGTCTCAGGGTCAGGTGGCCGTTTATCCCGAATATTGCAGAGGGCCTTTGTTGCCTTAGGGTACCACCTTTCCACTTCACTCTTGTACAAAAGTGAGACAAACAAATAAAAAACAAACAATATCAAAAAGAAAACCTGCGCCAATCAAAGAGTCAGGTTTTTTCCGACGGTTTTCTTCTCAGGTGGATTTGATTAACCATGAAATAATTCGAATCGTTTGCACGGAAATGGGTAAGAAACTTTCTGAACACGTTTTTTGGTCTTTCATCCTGGTTTCCCGAACCACAAACAGGGATGGTCTGTTTCCAATGGACTCGCGTTTGTATCCTCATAAATTTAGTTTCACACCACTCTAGCAAGAAGTAACCTAATAACATGCATGAATGAGCATTCTAGCGTGAAAGAACATAGACGTCGCCAATGGTTTTTCTGGGCATCCGAGGTGGACAGGGTCTGTTATTTTCGGTCGAAACAGTCAGGGCACTCCGCATATTTGGAATATCACAACATTGTCTAGATTATAGATCGTTCATAAAGCAGACTGATCTAGGGACCTTGATTACGCTGGTTACCAAGTTTGTACTGTGAATGTATGCGTGTCTGATGACCTGGAGCATTCGGCTGAGCAACTGGTTGTGCAGACGACTAAGGCCTTGTGTGACGCATACATTCACTTGAAATCACCCGGACAACGTGGTAGCACGCAAGAGAGGAAAACTTACCCCTGCTTCACCTAACTGGAAATTTGGAAACTATATTAAACAACATAATTTTTGGAGGCTAAACAAATAACGTTATAATGTACTGTGAGTTGTTGACTAAAGTTAAAAACCGACATGAAATATATAGTAACCAAAACTGATACTTTCCAGCTAAACCACCAATTTTCTGAAATATCAGTTGTAATTGTTTCCACATTCTATTACCGTTGTTAACGTTGATTTTCCTGCCGAAAAACTTTTAAAAAGAAGGAATTTATTCACAAAAGATACCTACTTATGTAGTACGGATACCGGTAACTGACGGACATGGGCAAAAAGGCGTTCAGAACTAGTATGGTGATTCTAAGCATAGGTCAGTTAAGCTTTAGTGATTAAATACTACCTGTGATGGACTACGGGCCCCCTGTTCCGTGTTCGAAAGCCGTCTCAGCAGCATCCAATCTGTTGCAACTTCCTTCCTGAAATACGGCATAACTATTATATAATAATGAAAGAAGAATAATAAAGAGTAAATGATACCTGGTTCAAGGCATAAAAATTACAATTTTGTACTAGTTCGATAAACACACTTTGATGTATACCGTCCGATGCTCACACACAAATTTCAGGTAGAATCACTGCTCACTTACTACATATTAAATGGCACATTAAAATCCAGTGATATTCAGTAGTAGTGGGTAATGAATTTATATAGCTTTTTCCTATCTTTAGTTACGAAAATATATGTATGTAACTTCAGAAAATAAAAGGAGACCATTGAAATACTGCTTTTTGTGCATACTGGTATTGGAATAGTGTTCACCGTTAGAGTGGAAACAGACCGCACTGTCCCCAGAGGAATAAAGTTGAGTGTTTTTGCATGTTTTCACAAACCATACACTCACAATGAGGTCGGGAGCAAATTTACCCGTTACAGTTGTTTAAATAGAGTCGTCCATCACAGAGGTTGACTTCTGCGCAACAGTGAATCCCTCACCTTGAAAAGTCAATGATAGAAGGGCATTATGTCATGTATAGGCCAATTTAAACAAACCACTTATAATCAGCCCGGAGAGTGTGGTGGTTAGATATTCTACCCACAATCGTTTGCTCGGAATTTGAGTTCCAGTAGGGACTCAGTGGATGTGTTCTGATGAAGTTCTTCAATGGCTTTCAGTGGCGAATTGAGTTGTGTGACTGCATGATGAAACATTTTATATTAAATCCTATTTTTACTGAGGAAATTCAAGAAAGATTCGTTCATCTTATTTACTTTCGTCGTCTTTTCAATTTTATGCTTCACGCTGAACACAAATATACTGTTTCATTCCTCTGCTGTGCTACAAAACTTGATCAGTCTATTATTATCTCTTTTCGGTTGAAAACCCGTTGCTTTGATGCCACATGGAGCAATCGTCATAATTTTGCTTATTCTGAGATGAAAAGCAGTTACCTTATAGCAAGTAATTTGAAAACAGAACAAATTTACCTTCTTATCAAAATCCTAACCCCTAGACTGAATTCTTCAATGACGTGCGTCAAATCATGAATACTTAGTCATGTCAGTCTCCACTGGTACTCTCTTGCAATTTCTGTTTTTTTAAACGCGGAGCTGATAAGTCACTGTCAATAAAACAATGCCACTACCGCTGTCACTACATTTTATAAAATACTTTTCAAACTAAGCTCATCGCAAAATGTCGAAAAATAGCATGCAGCTTAGTATAATCCATTCTGACTTGTTTATTGCAAACAACGATTCACGCAGTTTTTAACCGCTTTCGGATAAAATTCATTATAGATTATGAGAAAATTATAGTGTCAGTCGACTAAAGTAAAATCATAGAAGGAAAAAAGCCAACGATGAGTAAATCATTTTGACATTTAAAAAATGTGCATTCGAGATGATTTTTCGCGTTGGATTATTACTTCAGCCACGTAGCTATCATCGCCAAAGTTTTGGAATTTTTGCAAAGCCACCATTTGTGTTAAATCTCCAAAACTGGACAGACAAAATGTGATACATCCCAACAAGCCAGAAATGTACGCTTCATCGTAGGATGCCACAACGTTTGTGGTAGAAAGTATGTGAAAACAGTCCATCTCCCGGTCAGGCTTTCCTGCTAAATGATAAACCGTAGGGAAAACAGTACGTCACAAAGAAGCTTCACCTCTTTTCCTTTTGTTCTGCTCATGCTGCCTTGGATCATTGCATTTGTTTACCTCTTTTTAATGCAGTCTAACAAGTTGTCCCTTTTTTTATTCATCCAAATGAAACTGACCAGAAGGAACAGGGAAGCGCTGCTGAGATATGGGAACAGACCCAGAAATAGGCAGGATGATCACGTGATCTGTAATTTATCTTCACAAGTCCAAAAGTCCAGACAACCAGGGGGAGGCATGCAATTTGGAAGAGAAAGCTTATTTTGAGAAAGATAACAGATGCTTAGCAAGGTTTTTCCGGTAATCACGCAACTAAATCCATGTGTTGCAGGTTGCTCTTTCGGACACCATCGGCAAACGTGCTGCTGATGCTGTAAACTATTCAAATTCTGGTAATAGTTGAAACGTTCCCAATTATCCACGTGTTCCGCGTACGGATAGTGCTGCCATGTTTTATAAATATGCTGGAAGAGTATGATCATTTAAAAACTCTCAGACAAAATTGGGGTTAAAGAAGTAACCATTGTCATAATGTCTGACCGTAACAGCATTTGGTGGCTGATTCCTTTTGACAGTAAGCAGCAGCAAGGTTTACCGAATATAAAGGAATTTCGTTGGTTCCGTTTACTCTTGAAGACAAATAAATGAGAAGAATTTTCCCGTAACTTTTTAGCAACAGCTGCCTAATACGTTAACTTCGGCGCTTTGTTAACCGGACTGTCCCAATGACTTGTCAGCATAAAATGAGTACAAAGTACAAATCCGTTCAAGATCAAACGACAAGCAGTTCCAAACGAAATCTCCCCAGACAGTGTGCGATTCACTCGTTGGTATCATTTCCGCCGGGGTCAACGACTGATAACAGTTGAATCACTAAGACCCCATCAGATCTGCCAGATCACCTATCATAAAGAAGTATGCGCCCATATTTCAGTGGTGGATACTGGTTGAGTTGAAGGGTGATAAGGTAGTATGGACTCAAATTTTGAATTAATCATCTGCGGTGGATGCCACCTCCCGGTGCAGTTTGGGACGCTGAACTGTGTGATCCATTTGTGAGACCTTCGAAGCCCTTCGGAATCAGAGACTCAATTCTGAAAATCTTCTCAAGTGGGAAGAGTTGCCACGGCCTAAGAAATCGAGATAAAGTTCATATTTGCCCCATAAATGAGTAAGCCGAATTATTCGAATAAATATGTCATGTACCGATTGCATAAACTAATGAATTCCTATGTGGTATCGAACTGTTTGAAGTGAAGGCAGAACACGCAAAAACCAATTGAATATAATGAGTTTTTAATATACTAAATGACGTATTCTTATAATGGCAAAGATACGCCAGCAGTACCTAACTTGAAAGCACTGTGAATAGCTGTCCTAAGTATTTCACATGACGTTGGGTAGTATAGAGTCAGAATGAATCCATTTTCTAGAGAGAGTATTCAAAATTTGCGGAGGAGCGGGTCAAACCTACACGTTGGTGTTTTTGTGTGAGAATGACCAACTGTCATTCATCATGTATTGAACTTTGATGAACTTTTGTCTGAATTTAATTCATCGTATCGCACGTATGTTAGATATGAAATCACCACAGAATATCTGTTTATGGGTCATTAACCAAGGCAGTCAGACACAGAAGGAGTCGAATACCACAGAAGTGCGGTCTGCACAGGAAAGTTTAATAAATACAGCCAATTTCATCTATGGTCAAATCACTGCTATACAGACTGTCAAACTGGCTCATATGACTGTTTAGGCTGTGAGACAGGCCACCATTAAACTCAGTATAATGGAAAGAGCAAAAATACGCACTTATTTATGTCGTACAAGTATAAAGAACATGAACTCGTTCACTCTGCGATTCAGATTACAAAAGCTCTTCAGTCAACGACACTAGTGACCCTATTTTTCTTCAAGTCAAAAACAAAACTGGCCTGATTACCAGAACGAAAAGCGGTGAGCACTCACGAGACCATAATTTTTGTTTGTAACTCGGATGTGAAGAGCTGGATAAAGCTATCAGCAGAGTACTGTAGTGACCATGGACAGACTTCCAATAAGAGATATTGCAGGCATTTTTGTTCTCGGCATGGAATAAAAAATGGGACCACTCAGCTTCCAAGCCACTGCATTTTTCCCCTTCGTGAATGGTAATTTGGTCATTGTGAACAATAAAGAGTAACGTGAAAGCTTGTTCCATCCTAAATGTTCCACACAACCAAAGATAGGGAAAGAAGTGGAATTGTCCTTCTGCTTGATCGGCAGAAAACCTGAGGGATAGAAGGGTCAGTCATAGAATCAATGGACAGTAGAATTACATATTCGATGTGTTGCAGTCATTAAGCATTAGGCCAACAGTCACAGACTCTTAAAAATCTCCAAATTTTACTCTTCTGTGTTCCGAGAACTACTGTTTTCATAACCAGTAACACGTTATTTATTTTCTGTATTCAAGCTTAAAGGACAAATTGTTAGTCCATAAGAGTCATCAGAACGACCTCCGTCCGTTGGTTGACGGCTGAGTCAGGACAATTTAAAAGACTAACATACAATAATGGAAGAGAATTATCAGCCGCGGCGATCTGATTCTGATCCCAACTCTTTGGATAACGGAGAGCCCCAGACTCACAGGTATCGAACATTCAAGAATTTTCTGTCTCGGACTGAAGCTGCAAATTTCAGTAAACTGGATATCCTAGTTAATTATCTCGCCCCATCAATTTGGAAGTACATTAGAGGATGTTCTGCACTAGAGGAGCTCACTGACACTTTCAAGCACCCGTATATCGAGCGGAAAAGCAGGACATTCGCCGGACATACTCTGCCCATAACAGTGCAACAAGACGGTTAAGATGTCGGCCATTTCCGGGAATCACTGTCAGATCACGTTAAGGATTGTGGTTGCACTCCCGTCTCAACCAGAGAATATCACGAAGAATTGCTTCTAGATGTATTCCTGTGGAGAGTACAATGCTACTTTATTCGTCAAAGTCTTCTCGGGGAGCGAACTGTTTACCTACAAGGATCTTTTGAATTAGACAAACAACTGGAGGCTGCACAGAAACAAGCTTTGTTCTGTAGCCGTGCCGTCACAAATGCATTTTCCTCTATGTTTCAAAAGTGTGAAGAGCTGGTAAAATCCTCTGACAACGAGTAGGTCGGGAATCCCGTATCAGATACTGGTAGCGTCATTTGATACTCCTACGGATCTGGTCAATACCCGCGAGAAAACTGTCCCTCCCAAAATCCTAGATGCCAGGTTGTGGCAAAAGGAGACTGTACCAAATGTATGCCAAACACCTCAAGCCAGAGAAAGATTTGCGTCAGCCTTAGAACCTGTACTGCCTTCTATACTGGTTGCCGCTGATCTTGTCTGTCTATCGAAGGCAGGTACGAAGAATCTCGTTGAAGAAATTCCTTTGCAAGCTCTGGTCGATACAGACAGTTGTAAAAGTTATACCACCTTGCAGATAGTTCAGAAATACCGCTAGAAAAGTGTGCCATTTCAGAGCCGAATCACGCCGAATTCCACTAATTTAACTAGTGTTACTCAAGTAGTTTGCTGTTTTCATTGAATACAAGGCTTTTCGTATGAAAAAGTTGAATCGTCGATGACGATAAGTTTTGTATGCTGACAAGTTATTTGGTCACGACTTTCTGCGACAACGTAAACGATTAGAACTCTTTTTTAAGGAAGGAACCCCATCTCTATTTATGAGCTTTCCGCGGCCTAGGTAGAACCGCGGTCTCGGCTCAAACATGGCCCCTGGTTGTCGACCCATAGCCATAAAACCTCGGTGTCAGTCAGCAAAGACGAATAGTTTTGTTCCATCCGAGATTCAGAAGCTTTCGCGTGCAGGTGTAATCACAAATCCCCTTGGGCTAATAGTTAAAATCTTTGTGTATTACGCCCGGACGGTATCGGACTTTTCGAATAAAATAAATCCATTTGTCAAGAACCAAACACTACCCTCACTCATATGCATCGTGAAATGCTTCGAAGCAATGAAAAATGAACTGAAAAGTACGTAATTGGCGGCCGCTGAACCTGACGTACCCCTAATTGTCGAAACTGATGGGTCACATATCACCACTGCGGTTACCCTCAGACAGAATGACAGACCGGTGGCCTTTGTTTCCTATACCCTAACTTTAACCGAGATATGACATTCTGCAATGGAAAAGGAGGCTCGCACCACAATAGAAGCATTGAAAAAGTAGCGGAATTTGCCGCTTAGTTCCCATTCTCTATTGGTGCTTTTGTGCTAAAGAAAGAACCACAAGATGGAATAAAAATTGGCAAAATTCAACGTTGGCGCATGGAACTTTCTTGTTTTTGGTACGATATAATAAACCATCCTGATGGTGATGCTCAGGTCACGGATGATTCCTGTCGTGGATATTGCACTGCGGCTTTAAACAATAAGAGCCGGGAGGAACTGCATGATTCACTTTGCCATGCAGGTAGAACTCGTATGTTCCACTTTGTTCGCCCTCTAAGTTTATCATTCCCCTGGAAGGAGTGAGAAATAAGGTCTCACAACGCGGCATTTGTGCTGAAATCGAGCCAAGGCTTCTTAAACCCCCTGTTGTGCGGCTAAGTATAGCCACACACCAGTTCGGGAGACAGAATCTAGATTTCAAAGATTAGCTCTCTTCCTGTGCCCGCAATAAATACGGTTTCACAACCACTGACTAAAACGCCCGGTTCCCTTTTGTCTTTTCCTGCCCAGGAATGTTATCATCTATTGGTATGAAGTATCTTCGCTGCTCATTTTCAATTTTCGGACCCTTGTTCCTGTCTGCAGAGCTTAGAAGCTCTCTGTACAGTTTAGGAGTCGGAAATAGACGAACCGCGACTTACTCTCCACAGGCTAATGGTCAAATCAAACGCACGAAAAGCACATTATGGCAGACCAAAATATTGGCTTTCAAATTTCGGAAGTTAGAAGTGCGCCGTTGATAGAACTTTTTTCTTGATACCATACTGCTGGTAAGATCTCTACCATTACCAAGAACCAAAGAAGCGCCTCATGAACTGAAATTTCGCCGCAAAACGACAGCCATACCAGGAATAGCCTTACTGAACTGATTGGTGAATTCTGACTGTTCTTTTTCGACGGGGCTACCGGTCATCAAAGTACGATCAGCTTGCCGTAGAAGTTCAGCCTTGGTTCTCAATCTGTGCTATGCGCAAGTGGTACTCTCTGGACTTCAAAAGGAAACGGTTTCTTCTACGACTTTTGGCTCCCGTCCCAGCAAAAACTGGGAAGACCTTTGTGGTATTCTGCAGTCTGAAACGATGACGTACATGTTCAGCAGAGATGTAAACTCCGGAATCTCGCAGTTATCCCAAATCCACTGAGGCACATGAGGAGGCGAAAGGAAACCAAATAGACAGAGAAACTGAGCCACACTATTAGGAAGTTTGTAAGGAGGAGATATCTAGGCATAAAAAGCGGCTGGCTTGAGCACTGTTGTCCTGGTAACAGTGACTTGGACGACAATACATGTGAGGCTTATGATAACAGAATATTTGAAGATAGATCCGAATAAATCACCTTGAGAAAAGTAGAAGAGTTTGAGGCAAGACTAAGTGTGGAACTGACGTAGTGATAACCTGTCACGGTCGCTGTATCAAAAATGGTCGAATGTGATTGTGTTGCTTGGACAATTTTGGATTTAACGTTCCCATTGCTATGATGTCTGTCCTCTAGATCTCCGGTTGTAAGCTTGGAACCCATTACAGCGGATTTCAGCTCATCAGCCTAATCGTTCTGGTCCCCACTAATAATCTTGTGTTGCAGGATTGTGCCGTTCGTAGAGCGTACTATTTCCCCACGGAAAATACACAGAAGCGGTCAGCTATCCTTTTGAACAGGTTTTTACTTTCACGCTAACCATGCAATGCACCACAAGATGACGTCAAACGACGCAGAACAAGCATTAGAGACTGATGAGATGAACTATCATCGGAATGTTCAAAAAATTATATGGTATGCTTTTCGGCTCCCTTGGCCTAGTCTTCTCCTTGAAAATGATGAAAACTGGAACATGTATGAAACAGTCCACTTCCAGTCCCAAGTTAAGTGTGCACTCCAACTTTTTGAAATCGTTCACTCTTATCACCTCCGTATATTTGTCTAACTTAACACAGTATATTGTGCTGTAATTATATGAGTATGGATCAATGAAGACCAGCTTGTTCGCCAATCTGCCTGCTCCAGAAGTGTTCATTGGGAATTTCCGGACGATCTGATTGTTGTTCAGTGAGAGTTGAAAGTGTGCAACTTGAAGCGCCTACCTCAGTGTCTGGTAAAAAATGTTATTTCTTTTACGGCCAAGAATATATCACCATATGAAGGAAAAACTTCAGAAAACCCCCTTCGCCTTGGTGTTTTCCGTTTCCGTTCTGTGCCATTTTTGTCCCACACATGGAGCGTAAACTGTAGTGTCGCGGTGCATTTGTGTATCTTCTACATTCAAGTTCAGTGGTCTTCCGGCTGCGGATATTTCTTATAATTAGGACTACTCACCTCACTAAATTTCCTTTGTCTCGATGAACGTTACCAATGGAAAATTATATACACTACCCAACCAGGCCTATCTACGAAATAAAGTCCTTTCTATGCTACTGATTTCCACTCACCATCCGGAAAATCAAGACGGTCATGCATACTTACCACAGCTATGATCCCCATCAATGGATAAGTATTTCTAAACTTCTGCAGTAATTCTTATGTTTCACTTAGTGAATCAGGAATGACAACCGTAACGTACCTCTATGCAGACCAAATGAAAATCAAAAATAACACCACATATGTCGGCATGGAACAAACATTCATACAAAAGAAGTAGACAGATTATACGTCTTAACTGATAGATGAATTAGTTAATTAGGTATTTCAACTATTTATTCATTTGTCGATCCAAGCACTCATTCGTACAGTACAGTTTGGTGATGTATTATATCATATCACAGTGAGCATGGTTTCTCTTTCCGCTTTCGATTAAACAGACAGCTGTTTAAAATCCGATGAGGTTGAGCTAAGTGTAATCAGCCAAAGTTTTTCCCTATTTTTCTGCAGAGATATTCTTAATTCCCCTAAAAACACCCCATTTTTGGGTTTTTCCGAGAGATTTACATGAGATGGTTTTTTATACAAATTAAAATTTGAGTTTACGGATTAGTAACGGTTCCCTTTTGAAGCAGTAAACGTTCCTGTACTCATAATGAATATGACTACAGTTTCATTTTAAACACATTTTAAAATGTTCGACTTTGAAGAAAATGCGAATCATAAAATTTTGAAAAAGGAGCTTCATTAAAAATACTATGAATCATTTTTTTCACTGCAGTAAACTGCACACCTTTTTCCGCAGGATGAGAATGTTTTTAATCGACGTTAGACTTGCTCAGATTTCGAAAAACGCGAAACTAAACATTCCGTAAAACGATACAAATGCTAATTTGTGACTGTTGAAGGCAAAGGCGGATCGTGTTTGGAAAGATGACTACAAGGATCAGCATCATACCAAAACGATCTGATGTACCATAACGTTGCCAAAATGCATCCAACTGGTTTTGGAATAACTGTAATGTATCGTTTTTCGGCTGAAAAACTTTATTACACTTTCAAAGTAAAACGCTTGAAATGTGCTTTTCTTTTTGCATTCCTCTTTTCATTATGACCAGTACATATTTTCAGTTGCCATGGTCGAATATTGTCTCCATTGATCGACTTTTCCCAGTGAAGCTTCAATCAATAGCATTATTTTTGTTCAATGTTTTAAATGAAACAAAGAGAAACACACTTTTCTGTGCAAATGAATTGCCATCAAGTCTAATGAGGCTGACGTGATATCTGTTCACTAGATGTACTAGACTACTGAAGTATTATTTGTCGTTGCTCGCGTATTTGGGAATATTAACCCCGTAAGAAACCGTTTATAGTAGTTCATACTGCGATCAGCAACTGTGGGTAGGGAGTTTTAGTTTGCATCATGACTGACACTTCAAAAACTAGGCATTATGCTGAAGTTAGGGGTTTTGCGGAAGAACATGCCGTGTACACCAGCTCTTCGGGCGTTGAATAGAATCTCACACTATTCTGTGCAGTATCTCCTGGTAAAATATGCTTCAATAAAACAGGAAGATTAGAAGAGAGACCAGAGGTGATCAAACAATGAACTGTATACCTTTTTTCTTGGTGTGAATCCCAACTCCAAACTGAGTACTACTATACTAGGCAACAGCTAATTGGCCACGAATCCCATCCTGAAGTAAAGCTCCACTCCTGTATGGTAAATAAAAACGTAGAATAATGTTATAATTTGAAGAAAACATTAAGACTTTGAAAATCTTTCACCCAGCCAGCCAATCAGTTTCTCATTGAATCAAATCACACGCTCCGAACGCAATCTGTCAATAGCTAGTAATATCGCTAGTGAAATGGAAGGGCAAAAAAGGTTTTCAATTGAAACAACCACTGATGTACAATGAATGCGTCAGGTCTCTTCAGTAATCGGCTCTTCCTCAGTCAGAGAAATTTATTCCGAAGACTTTCAAATACGTTTTGAAGGAGAGTTGAGCAACATCTATCTCAGAATAAGTCAAAATGGGTGAAAATACCATCTTCAATGCCATGAGTGCACGGGTTAGGAAAAAAGAAGAAAGAAGCAAAAAAATGACGGTAATGGAATTTCATGTAATAACTAAGGACAAATTCGAATTTAAAACAGTCTAGTGAGCAGGCTTAACTGATATTTGTCCTTCAGTATGCACGGAGCCTTGACATAAATATAGAATAAAATAAGGAAGTTTGGGGGATGTTTTACCTAGTATTTTATGACATTTACGTTCAACGTGGGTGGTGAATTCAGTTATCCTTCATGTGTTGATAAACCCCTGATATTTTCGAATTCCACTCCATCCAATGAAAGGTTAGTGATTGGTTCTGTTATACACTGCCATATAACTATGACTTTCATACGATGGAATAAATGGCTTAAAATACTCTTGGGGCCATCGTTCAAATCAAAAACTTTGTAGCAAAGCAATTCCAAACCTCCCTAAAGGACGAACCCTTTTGCTCTACTTACTGAGTGATTCTGATATACATAGTGCATCAACAGCACACTTGTGGCTATGGACTTTATTCTGTCGACTTATGCTTAAAATGTAGTAGTACCGGAGAAACTCCTTTTGGTTTCAGATATAAAAGTGAAGCTCACTTTTCACAGTTTCATGATATTCGTGTGTGTGTGTGTGTGTTGTTAAAGCAGTTCTTAGAAACCGAAGATCACAGATTTCATGCTGCCACGGGAGCACTCTCGTAGCAACCTGACTTCTTCCCAGAAGTGACAGAAATCGCATGACCGACTAAACCGTGAACAACCTGACCCACTGATTTATTCAATGCCTAATTGCACCTGTTATGGATGAAGAGTGCTTTTATTAAAATAGTGAGTATGTTCAGAACAATGAACTCCATACATAGACTAGTTCCTGGTCGAATTACCGGGTGAAATCTTCTGTTTATCTTCTCCCATAAATAAGGGGAGGCAGAGCGTTCTTCTGACTACAACAATACTGACAAAGTAGCTTGTGTTTTTGAAACTTTCGTCACAGAAGCTCACCAACAGTATACCTATGGATAGTCCTATGGGACTGAACACAATCATTCAATTTTAATAATGCCTGGCTTATTTGTTTGGCCTCATGTTTTCAAACCATTTTTTGTATAAATGGCAATTTGGGAAGCAAGTTCTACCTTCTCCGTATATGTTTTGGGCAACATTAGAGAAAACTTTTCATGGTTGTGCCATTTTTACTATATTCCTAGTCAAGGTACAAACGAAAATCGTCGAGAGTCTGGGAAAATGAGTAATTTGCACACAATGACCTTTATCATATTTTTACTATATTTGTTGCTTATTAGTCTGCTACTTTTCAGGCACCTCGTCTGCAAATTCGTTAATGGGCGTGTAGTTTGGCCGTGAGGTGGTGTGTCTGCTGGCCGAGCATTCAGATTCGCACTTGTGACTGAGCACACTCGTCTTTACCCGTGTTTTTTCGAACTAACTCATAAAAGACGACCTCTAGACGCACCTAAACCTGTCCTGAGACTATTACTACGACACTCTTACCCCTTTCTTTGCTGATTGCACGCACCTGACCCTTTATATTTGTATCTTTGTGCCTAGAAAAACATGTCTTTTGGAACTACACCAACAGTAACAAGCGTGTAACCAGTTAAGTTCATTCGTGAAGTCCCCAAAGTTGTCGACGTGGCCTATGACCTGATTTGGTAAAGCGAAAAAGGTAGTGTGACTGAAATACTGCCCAGGCATGGCATAAATCCTACTGAGATTGACAACCATAAAACTGACCACGCTTCATTTGTCTGTGAGAGTAAAAATGACCACAGCGTTGACTATCCGAGTGGCTACTCAAGTGTTCGAGGCACAAGAAGTGAGCCATGAAACTTTAACTGCTTGCACAAATTCCATAATAAACCAGACTATATGGAGAAGATGAAGATGACGTGGAATGATGAATATAAGTTTACAAGACCCCAACTGAAGAAGACAGGACAATTCAGATAGAAATTTCGGTTTCCACGAAAGCCAAATCATTGAAACAGAAATGAATGATTGTTGCAGTAACCTTCAAAAGAATATGACCAATAGTGTCCACAATTCTTAGGCTGTGCGGCCTAGCTAAAGTCATCCCATAGAGGCCGATTTCGGATATCTGCTACTCGACGTATAGCACAGTAGCTGACTTGTTGGCTGCGTTGCTAGAAGTAGTGAGAGTCATGATTTCCAGACACAGCCTAGGAAACAAATTTATTGTCTTGATACTGCAAAAAAACTTAATTTTCAAGACAAACAAATGACTTCAATGGACGTTACCTCACTGTCTACTAATAAACACAACCCGTCCAAATGTTTGACTCACTGTAGAAAAAGAAAAGGAAAAAATCCACCGTAATTAAAAGTTTGCATAAGCCGTCGAAGAGATGATACCGTTGAATTAGCAACGCATAAAAAATCAACGTGGATTGGGCATTAAGTTCATTTGCACAGTATTTTACCATTCAAAACCAAGAGAACTTTAGTACGTTGCTCGGTTTTTGGAGCAATGGAGACGGGCGCGAAAGACACCGTGGAATAAACTCCGTTTTCTGTGGATGGTTTTACTATCGAAAGGCTATCCTGAACGATTTATTGACAAGAAGATACGACAACAAAAAGATAAACAAAAACACACAGTAGTTGGAAAAAAGCCCGTACATGTCGGTTTGTTATTCAGAGAAGATGCAGGACCTGAAGTTGTTCAACGAAGGCCAACAGCAGCAGTCGGTGAAATATTCTACGTTGCATAACTACAAATTATGTTCGAGTCCAAACCGATCGTGTGTTTTCAACTGTGGGATAGAGTTCTAGATTCGGCAGCCTCTTTCTGAGTGTGTCCATTTATCTGTTCTTATGGAACTGGGTATGTTAGCTGCACGAATGCTTTCGTGAACACCACTCGAATTGGTTCAAAGCGGAAGCAATTAAGACAATTCCGAGTGTTATATCTTCACACCTTGTAGAGTCAAACCGCTCAGTAGAGGTGATAAGCGCCTTTTGCATCGTTCATAAGTCCGGGGCAAGCTATCACGACATCTCAAGTCTCGCTTCTTAGCCACAGCCAAAGCTGTGAGTATTCGACCCTACAACCGTCCCCTGTGCGCTCAGAAACAAAATGTGCAAGCCCTCAAACTCCCATGGCCCACTTTTTGTTCACGAACACGTGTGCGACCACTTAAACATTTTTCACTGTAAGGAATTTTACACGTACACATGCATATACGCAGACGGATTCGGATCATCATTCTCCCTTGTTGTTCCGTATCATATTTAATGTCACATATTGTTATGAGTACGAATAACTGAAACCGAGCTCGTTTGCCTCGCCGTTCTGTTCTCAGTTTGTTCTGTGGAACTATTCGAACATTGAAAACCAGCATTCATTGGGAACGACGTCAATGACCATGAATCGGAGACAACGGCTGTTGCTTCCTGATAGAAAAAGAGGGTAATACAGTTACGTGTTTTCTATCTTATTTACACCTCCGATAAATGGAACAATAACTGCGTTCGATTCCGTGAACTCAATTCCACCAAGAAAACCTCAGGGGTGTAGTTGACAATCAAAAGTCAAATGTGAGGTTAATTATGCTATCTAACTACCGGTGATGATCCTGTTGTTCAGAGAGTTTGATAAACTTTTCGCCGGTCAGAGGTTCGAATCTCAGCCAGCACCGGTGATCTTGGTGGTAGACAGTAATCTACTGTCTTCCAACTCATTACCACACCTGACTTGTTGGCGGTTGCCAAATTTTCGGGTCTTGTTTCCGGTTACCCTTAATAATGCAGTGAATCTTTATGGTTATGGGGTATACCTCCTCCATTGCGCTCATGAGCAAACACGCAATAAAAAAGGCTTCCCTGAGAATGACTTGCAAGTGACTGCTTGTGCACGGAGAGAGCGGAGTGCAGTCGAATACAAGCACTGTTCCCATAAGTGGACTTGGAGTTCCCCTTTCCACTGAACACAAATCTAAATTAGGTTGATATTCATGCGTAGTTCTTATTTATTTAGAACAACACCTAGACAGCATTTGAACAGGCAATCCTTTTGAAATGCTGCGGAAAATGAACAAGGTCAACCTCACTCACTCCGTTCTCGTCAAGCTCTCTTATTGGCAGAAAATAAGCTTTTCGTCTGTTTTATTGTACGTAAACTTTTACGCAACTCAAATAACCTGTATTGGCAGTAAAATGTGAACATACATGATCTATGCACGGGATGTATTCAAGTAAATCTTTCATAGTCTCTACTGATGACTTATTTTCTCTTAATTTCAAACTTTATTTTACTATGGTTTTATTTGTTTGTGCTACAGGTACATTTTCTTTCTCACAGCCTGAGCATAGACGAATTTTCGTAGCAGTTTGTTGTGCCTCTGTAGTGTCTCTAGACAATACACTTCCAGGTTCAGAACTGTGACTTAGGTCCGAATCACTGAAGTAGATAGGCCAGGTCAAAGCTCAAACATGGGTTGCAGTTTGCTCACACAGAAATTTCCAATTTTCGGATAACGGGGACACACGAATTTGTCTCGTCCACTTTCACTGTACTACTGAATGTTTTCTCTACTTACAAATTTACTTTCGCCGGTATAAGCATCACCTCACTCACAATTTACCGGGGTATGCCAAAAGACCTTCAAAGCTATGGGAAACAATATTTTTTTCAATTATTTTTGCTTCTGTTTCTGCCCATTCGACCACACACACAGAATTCCGGCACTGTTTATGTGCTCTTTCAAAATTGGTTAACCTAATGTGCAAATATCTATCACCTTTTGAAAAAAATGGGGCAACTTTCACTAAGACCTTAGCCATTTGAGTTATGTTATGTGTAAAACTTGGGGTTCTGACATGAGTGGCACGACATCATTCCAAGATAGAAGCAGAGGATTCATGTATTTCTGCCTAGTCACAAATGATCCCTTCGATGATTGTGAAAATTGTTTGAGCATGTGTTCCGGAAATTCTTCAGTCTGGCAGGGATCTATCCTAAATTTATAGATGTTACGGCAAATACAAATGAACTGGTTTATAGCAGGCGAAACACTGGGACCAAAAATACTGTTGCGACGACCTTGGAAACTTGATCAATACACCGTGTGCTTGAAAAGCAGCTGTACATCTTCAGTGCTGAGAACATGTCCCTCAGTGTCTAATCACGGTCTCAATTTATTTAATCATAGAAAAGACCACCTACACGAAACAGAGTAGCGATGGCGCACCTGTTCTCACTCGTGAGAGTTTTGTATCCGACTTGGTCTTTGGCTTTCTATTCAATGACGTTCAGTGCAATTTTTTGAGTAGACCATAGTCTCCTGTGTTCTTTTCGACGCTGGAACATTCAGTGACATTAGTTCAAAAGGTGTGGTTAACCAGTTTTTCCAGAATGATATTGCGTATTCGATCACACAGCTTTTGATTCTCAGTAAAGTGACGCGCTTCGAAATGCATCAACCCACAAAAGTGCCTAGGGTAAGCTATCCTCGATACCAGCCGAACAAGCCTGTCTCTCTAACACCACAGGTGTTTCATGGATTTTCAATGCAAGCTTCCGTGCTCTGTTGATACACTTAATTTACCAGACTCAAACTGACATGACTTACTTTTACAACAACATGGATAGACGAAATGCTTGCAACTTTTAAACCCAAAATTCGTTTCCGTTATCAGGAATTGTATGAAAAGAACTCAGTATTTCGAGATTTTAAAGTTTACTGGAAAAGTGTGATAGGCGTACCTTTTATTCAGTGACGAGCAACGGGGTCTAACAGGGTTAATTTTTCCTGTTGTTCTCTTATTCTCAATGATAACTTTCAAGTAGGTATTAACTGATTTATTCCTAATTACTTCAATCGTCTTAAATAGGGTGGTCACGAAGAGATGGTCAAAACTTGGTAAGGGTTCGGATCTCAAACAGGTTCGTCTCCAGGATTTTAGAAAACACTTATCACCAAGGTAGACGACCACCTCATGGCAGTAATAATTCACGATGCACAGGTGTCGTCGAAATCCGCCAGACAAACATTTATCTCTGTGACTAGTTCCTCTTTCTTTTTGTACACAAGACCATGGAATATGATAGCAAATGCCCGAAATTAGTTAAATGTTGAATATGGATTAGGGTTGAACCGACAAATGTCAAATTTACCAAAAGTGCTCTCCGTCATCAGTGAATACATGCTCATCTTACCTGAATTATTTCTCTTTTACGAATTGTCCATTACGTGCCTATCTAACATGAAAGAAACAAAGCGAAACGAACTGAACATGTTTGCAGGATATTACGTAGTCCAATTGTTCGACAAACAATGCACTGTGAATGTTGACCTCCCCGGAGGGAAGTTTTTCATTCACTTCGGATGTCTACTATGTTCTTCATGTTCTCTCAAGTGTGATCCGCTAAATATCCATTTGGTTTTGGCCACGTTGTAAAAATATTTACTGGAAACCGAACTATTCTCATACTTTATCACAGAAAAGAAGGATGACATCGTGTTAGTCCACTGAAATCTGATCCCTGCCATAAACATGATTTTGTTCAGCTTGTAACTGGCAAAGTGTATTTTTTACATAACCCTTGAAAAATTGGTATCATTACACGATGCAGCATACCGAAGAGAACATACCCGACTTTGATAATGATGGTAATCGCACTGGAATCAAAAGTGAAGCGGACAATAACTATATCATCATGAAGAAAGTCTCACAGTGAGTTAGCATACCTGATCGCGAATAATTTTGGCTGAAAGTGAATCGCTTTAGCTGTTGATCAAACGGAATCGCATACTATACGAATAAGGAAGGTGGCTACTGGTTGCAGCAGCGGGAATATTAGAATTGCATCCTAAACTGTTTCGGCTATCGGTTTACTTTGAGTGACTTGTGCTGCCTGTTAGAGAGCCCATTAAAAAGTCAGTCTTAAATTGAAATTTCCGGAGAAAGTCATTTAGTTTCGTTGTGGTTGCGAAACACCAAGCTTGCTTATATGTTCTGCAAAGATTCAAGATTATTCTCGGTAACGGATTGTTATCAAACATAACCCGATCAACGTAGAACTGATCACGCTCAAAATATGAAAGTTCCCTATATGTCGGACCAGGAGTATTTCTCTGAAAAATCTCTTATCGTAGAATAACGAGCCAGTCCAAGACAGAAGGTTCTACAGTTCATCATTATGACCACCCGAGCCTTATTCAGCTTTGTTTTCGACTGTGGTGAGCCCTAGAAAAGAGGCAGCAACATTATTCCGGATACAAAATCTTGCAAGCCTACTCAGAAATACCGTGAGTTCTGTCTGATCGGTTTTCACCCCTCATTTACTCACATCGCATATACTTGATTCTTCATGTGTTTATTATTCTGCAGGGGTGAAATGAATAATAATCGATTCGAAATAACACGCTGTTCGCGGAAAATGAGTCTGACCAATTTCACAAATACTAAGAATTGAAATCATAGGCTGGATTCAGTCACTTATTTTCAAGATAAACTTCGGCTGATTCAAACTCAAGCTTGGAACATGACTTTTTATGAAAATAGTGAAATCTGCAGTAATTATATCGATAGACTCAGCTGCTTTATGGTGTAAAAATCTGTGCTAAACTGTGATCATATAGTAAATATATCTACGTCACAGCACGTTCCTTCTCAATATTCAGTGAACGCTAGCAAAGTGCTGCTTTTCATCTGCTAAATTCACTCTGGGATAAGTGACTCACATGGAAAAGCTCACCTTTGCATGCACAATGCTCGCGGCTACCTACTCCCGGTTCCCACCTCTACACCGTTTCTTTACACGTCTGAGCATGTTGTTTAGCTTATAGTCTTTAAACATTTCATATGATAAACGAGCTTTATTCTGCTTAACTGACTACCCATGTGAGTTTGCGAGAACAGTCCATACGCCTTGTGCTGAAATGCCGGGCTTTTGATAATGTGTTTGCGCGGGGACACGCATGGTTTAACGAATCCACCACACCACTTATCAGTAGCCACATGTCATGAATGAACCCACAAAATAGAGGTTACCCAGGCAACCGATCGGACACATGGGTATGGACCGACCGGTACCCGGGGGAAGCATGTATTTAGATGGTTCCACTCATGTTTCATTCATTGACGCCATGGCGACGGATTCTCCGCTGTGACGCATGAAGAAGCCGAAACTTCATAGTTCTCGGGTTTGTCAGACAACAGACAAAAGGGTACAGGGAGGAGTCTGTGAGAAAAATAGGCGTATTATGGACGATAAAAGAGCGTTTTTCTGTTTTCTGATTATTCGGATGATTAACTCAACGGGAAAAGGTGAACTTGCTGCATAGTCATATAGTTTACTTAAATTGAAGAATTTCTGTGACACTGAATCGCATGATAAGTTGACAGAAAAATGGCTGATGTTATTAATGAGCGATCGTTGTTTACTTGGCTTACTGTACGAAATGATTCTAACAGGAAACTTTTTGCGTAATGACTATATGCAGGAGAGTTTTGCTAGCACTTGTAACATTGAATTATAGGGTATTTCACCGATAATTAATCCTTATAGTCTAACTTTGTGCTCTTCTATTCTGAGATAAGTTTGATTTCGTCCACTGCTACGAATTTATTTCTCGTGATTCACGGTGATTATCGTTGTTCATTTCGCGAACTATGTCGCTCCGTAGAGATTTCGTTTCGGGTTGTCACCTGACCTTGTAACGTCAGTTAACCGTGATCTATTGCACAGCAGAAGATCTTCAACAAATGGTGACCAACTAGAGCCAATTTTGCACTGCAGTGAACCAGCTCATCGACTGAGACCGTTCACATGACACTTGCGTCCAGCTTTCAGTTGATGGCACTCTGATTCCGCCGGAAGTTACGTTATTTCCATAACCGCAATCGTACACACATACACACATGAACACGTGACAGATGAACAGCCGTGCTAACCTTTCAGTCCAACCCACCACTCATACGCACATGTATATCTGAAGCTCACCAAGCTGAAGGTTCAAGCTATACGAAGTGACCTCTGGACTATGGGCAATCATCTCCGCCCACAACTCTCGCTGTGAACTATCATCGATTAATGCACAGAGTAGTCAAGCGTGATCCTTATTATCGCGTATGCTCTACCAGCTGAGGTACTTGACGTAACATGATCAAGCCAGCATACTGAAATTTGAGAACGCAATTGATTCCACTCTTCGGAAATATTCTTCCGCCGGTGTTCTTACCAACACAAGCAAATTTTTAAATGGACGTAGATCTCCCCGCGCCTATTCAATCATTGTAAGCATGTTCAGAAGTAATTCAAACCTCGCACTGTTCGTGAGAGATTATTCAAATGTGTTCATTTGCAAAACAAACGCAATTTCCTCTTGTAAATGTGGCAAAATATCATGATTTAGGTGGGACAACTGTAGATTTAAAGTTCTTGTTCAACCTGTCTTGACTTTACCACCGCAAATTATTTTGCCATCACTTCACAACATCGATTCAATAGTCACTCTGAATCGTCCTCCTGAACTTAGCTGATCACGATAAGGATTATATTTTTGTTTGCAGAAAAACCTGCAGACCCAACCCATTTTTGATGAGATTAGGCTGGGCAATAATTTCTTCTACATTTGTTCACCCGTACCCGGACTCGGATGAAAGGAAAACAAATAAGTGAGCAAAGACATCGTCTTTAAAAAGATATTCAGAGTATCCCGTGTCGCTGCATTGAGTTTGTTTCGAAGTAACCATTACTCAATATTTAAAATCTAGTAAGACTTCAAAAGGCAAGAAGAAACTGGCCAGCTTTTTTTCCTGTACTGTGACTCACAAGTGATGGACATCCATTGCAGAACTTGGTTGAGGCTTGAAACACGAACGTGTGGTAGTGCAGCACGGAAGTAATGACAAAAATCCATGACTTTATTACTTCTGGAAATTTATATGCACTACGATCGTCCCTGAAGGAGTTTTTACATATTTGCCTGAGAACAGTTAGGTGAAGTCATCACGAAAATGTCAGCCTACACTAACGTATTAGTGGCCGTTGACTAAGTTAAAAAAATAACTCATAGGATGGGCCGAAATATTAAATACCCGAAAGGATTGCAACTAACAGTCCAAATAAGTTAAATGAATCAATTCCAACTAGTGTTGTCACATATGTGTTGGGACGTTAAAACGAAGAAAAAAACGTATTCAGTCAAGCCATTATTCAACTCGAGCTTGTCAGGCCGGATTGACCAATCAGTAGTCGATAAATTATCGGATCACTCATGACGTAACCCTTTTTGTCGATCGAGCATTCATCTATGGTCCGACGCAAATTGGGTCAACGGATCAATAATCAATCCGGCAAAACATTCGTGTCAACATAGTCGGCCCAAAAGGGCTTATTGTACAGCACAGTAATTTCTGTGGAAGACTCTTTTCTGGCTAGTCGGGTTTTGCCTTTTGATTTTCCGTAGCGGGCTGCAGCAATGAAAGTCGCTGGCTGAAATTGAGTACGCGGATTTCACCAAAAGTCACAAAGCAGTATTTTCCCTTGGTACATTGAACTGATGACAGTCATTAGGCAGCAGAAGTTTTAACTGGTTTTCCTCAATCTGTGTGTCACTTGTCAGGCTTTTCGGTAAAATCTTCCGTATCCGCAAGTAATCACTTCTTCAGCGCAGCCCATGATGAAATTTTAGGAGAACTTGCTCCTGTAATCCCTCCTCCACTGGTTTATTCCATCCTTTTTTAAAACGAAAAATACCATTATCAGGCGCAATTCAAATAATCACTTTTTCCAAATCCCTAAAACCGTTCTTCTTTCAAGAGTCAATAAAGTGCTGGAACTTTAATTGTTTCACTCACCAGTAGAGGGCCGAAGGTCCACTGTTAATTAGGGTTCTATCTTTTTGTTGCTGGTTATTTGTATTCGTGCAACAGAAAATTATGAAGCCTCTGTTCTGAATTTGTCACAATATTTTGCGTTGATTACACTTATTTTCCGTTTGAGGATAGCAATTACCAATAACCGTTGCACCCGACCAGAAAACAGTAGCCGCATAGCATTTAGTCAAGCTCTTATCGATTTGTTTAAATAACGGATTTATTTTACCGCCAGTTCAGTTTTCTCCTCTAACCCAGTCTCGGATAAATGACGACTAGAGATGTTGAATAAATATGCGCTTTACTTTTTTCACCAATCCTAGTTGATTCGTTCGATCACATTCGCAGTTGCCGGGGGGAAATAACTCTTTTGACGAGCCTCAGTTGTGTTGCTACTGACAATTTATTCACTCGTTTCTGTTCATCTAACGGGCAAACAGGATGGCTGAGTGTTTAACTGATTGGATTTATTGAGTCAACTCAGATTATCCGTATCCTATTTGCGTTCCTGTACACGGTTCATGAGTTTCATCCCACATTCTCAGACTCGAGCTGACCGGATGAAGAAGAAAATGAATTCTGGGCAAATAGAATTGATTTACATTCTTGGTGGTTCCGTTTTCTCCCTGTTCTGCAATCATTTTGTATTATTGATTTTTCCCCTCCTTTAAATGAAAATAACTCATGAACACCGCATGGCAGCCCATATCTACCAATTCCTGTTGTGTATGATTATTTGAAAAAACAACTATAGATGCTCTTTGCGTATATTATGAAAATAATTTATCCTTGGTTTGATACTTGCAATTTATGGATCTTTTCCAAATATGTTATGGCGAGTTCCGGATACTTCTCTGAAACTATTCATTAATGCTACATGGAACAACGTGGTTTTTGTCTTTTTCTGTTTGTCACAAAATTGTGATATAATTTGTACAAATGAAATTCTTGATTCTGAGTGAAAAATGGCAAATAGATATAAGCTCGTCCGTAAAAGGCACCAAATCGATGATAGTTCGACGGGACTTTCAAGGCGCGTATGTAAATATGGACTCACTGTATCTACTATACTACATTATTTCTTTTTTGTCCTATTGTTTTCTCTTTGTCTCTAGACAAACCCGTTATTGTTGGAAACATATTCTACCGCCCGTGTCAGTAAACTCGTCAGGGTACTCAAACGAAATGAGATTTGACCATTACCTTTGGCTGACCATGGTGAAGTTACCTAGACTACAGTTGTGACAAATACCCATTGCCGGAAGTATTGATGCAGCTACCTTTTGAAAGTATCGCATGAATGGTTCTTCTCTCAATTGAATGAACACTAAGTTGCATTGCCCTTGAATAATCGCCCAATTTTCTAATTTGTTTATCTTTTTCTATTACAGTTCACAAACTGCGAAACCAGCTGCTGTGTAAAAGAAAATAACTTTGCGTGAACTGCAGTAAAACTTGGGTAACGTATAAGCACTCACAAAAGGCATTCAGTTTTGCAAGACACTAACGGCGCTACCTTTGCAATATTGATTCATTTTAAAAACAAAGTCAACAAGCATTTCACCAAACTAAGAGCTTTTTAGTATTTCCGGCGAAATCGTGAATTACTTTTATGAATTCAAAATAAAGTTCAAATAGGAAAAGTTTCTTACAAATTCACTGACTGTACTGGATTCAAGATCGCAGTACCAACATTTTCTGCAATTAAACATTTGTTTTCTCCTACGTAAGAAGCTGAATGAACTGAAACATTTCCTGAATTTCTTCCCCATTCCCGAGAAAATGTGCAGTCTCCTTTGACATTACCACTGGTAAGCTTACAAGAATATGTGCGTTGGATACTGGTAAACCAAGTAGGAATTCGTTGGTTCATTTCCGAGAGCGTGAGATCCCTTAACTTATGACGCCAAACAAGGAAGTAACGTTCATAAGTAGGCTTTGTTTGTCAACGAAAAAAACAACCCACATTCAAAGCTGTGGCGGAAATCCACAGCCTTATGCAGTAAGTGGTTTTTCGAACCGGGTAGAATACGTTGCACATAATGAAATGGAATTCGGTTAAAAGCGATACGTTCAGTCGGTGTGTCAAGGTTACCCATAACAATACGGACGCAATCAACTCCAAAATGAAGTTTCGTTGCGAAAAGCAATAAACGGACAAGATAACTCCCTGTAAACTGAGATACAGAGTGATTTTTATCAATAAATTCTCAATTATGCGGTACTTTTTGCCTCTGTTAGGTTTTTTCAAAGTTTATTAGGAGCAGAATGCTGACATGAACAATTCACTATTATCTCTGCAATGAAGTCCAAAACTATTAAGCCCGTTTACGTAAACTGGAGTGGTGATTGTGCAGGCTTTTGAAAACAGCATAGAAACAGGCTATCAGGAAATTTTGAACTTTCTGATCGAAATTCACAGGTTTCCGAATGCGAACCTATCCACAACCTTGGATTGATCAAAACTTTCCTTCAAATAGTGTTTCCAGTGTAAACAGAGGGAAAATACTGAAATTTGAACTCTGATACTTTTATCATGGATGCTGTTACTATAATATGTTTTCATTGTTTGACTAACCAATTCATGTAGTTCTCCAATCAGTAAACCTGTGAAAACTCCTCAACTGTATAAATGTAAATTACAGTTTATTTCCGGTCACACTAAGCGGATCTGACTTGTTCCTCCGTCTGACCCACGTGTTTTTGCTCCGTTAGTGTCAATCAAATAGACAAGTTTTGGACAAAACGGATCAGGTTCTACTCTGGTGACCAGCCATGCAATAAAGCGAAATCCGTTTCTACCAGACCCAAGCAAAAAAACTGCAAATGCACTTGATTTTATGCGATTTTTGTTTGTGTTTCTGGCATTTTATCCGATAAAATGGGAACAACTCGGAAAACGACAATGACTATTACAACATGGATATGTTTGGAAATATAACCCTAACGAGTTTGTTGTGCATATTCTTTGTTGTAAAAGTGTCACTCAAATGGCCTCTGCGCACACCTAGTAAACTGAGTGAAAATAATGCTCGGTAAAATTTTAAAAAACACTTTGCTGACACTTTGTATTTACCCGGGTAAAACTGGAATGCAAAGCTATCTTTCACATATGGAAACAACTTGCTTTGTCAATAAAATGTGTCCGGTTGTTACATAACTGCAGACACTTTCCTCTCCTGACTAATTCAACAAGATACATACGATAAAATTACTGCATATGTAGTTCACATAAGTAACCCAAATACTGGCATCCCTTTGAAGCCAAAATCATCAGTAGTTTAATATTCGCCAAAACAGATTTCTTGAACTACCCCTACTCGCGTCTTCCACTTGTAAATGCAAGTTTATCGTTCGGGAATTACGAGGTAGGCAACCAGCGTTTTGATAGAAAGGTCTTGTTAATTTTTCTGCATTATCTTTGTTCTCGAAGTCATAAAAGCATTCTTCCTGCTGGTTTTAGTCCCAAGGAGAAAGCCGACTGATCGATAAAATCGTGTGCGAAATGAAGTTTCTTGAGTTTAGAATTTGAAGCTTACAAACCCAGGCTTTATGCTACTCAGTGCACTTGAAAGTGCACAACAAGAGACATCGTTGAGTTGAGCTTGCTCTTGCGCTTTTTCAAAGCGTTCATTTTAAATTTTATTTTTCTCAGTAAGAATTTACCAGATAGTTTAAATATCCCAGAATCAATCCAATAACCGGCCGGAAGTACAAACAGTCAAGTTTGTTGCGATTACTGTGAACATCAGCCACTTACCAAGGAACATTTGTTCTAGGAGTAAAACCTATATCGTCACTCAATATGTTGCGTGAAGAGAGAGAGATAACACTGCCCTCTCCACCTTTTCGGACTATGCAACACCAACTGTGATGAATAAATAACTGCATTTTGATACACAGACATTGCTCGTTACATTATGCGTTCCTAACCTGTAAAGGTAATTATATTAGCCACGAGGATGATGTTACCAAAAAAGAGCTTTTTCGTCATTCATGTTTTCTCCGTTTGACGAAATAGGATTACCCAGAAAAATAAATTTCTGAGTTGCATGCTCCTAGTACTTGATGAATCATACTATCTTGTAAAAACTTTACCTATGTCCTGTTAGAAATATCGGCTCTCAGTGTAGGCATCTTTACTAGATGAACTTACAGTCTGCCACTAGAAGACTTTAAAGTGATTATTAACTACATCAGCAGATTTCTGTCAAAAGACAGATCATAACTTCATCTATCAGAACCTATTGCGTCTTCGTTCATACAGGAAATGATGCAAAATGATTACTTTCAATAACCAGATGTGGGCTGACTGGAAACGTTTGAAACAAAACCGATGGTCAATACCACAACTTTTACCGTCTTCTAAATAGTTCAGTTACTTTGTAACCTTTCGTGACTACTCCTGAATTTAGAAACTTTATCCAATATTTTTCGATCGATCGATCGATCGAGCATAAACGAGGTGTCCAACAGAGCTCTCAAACACTTGGAATTATTCAAAATATTCAGTCAGTGTGTAGCGAGGAATACTGTAGTAACAGAACGAGGGGAGTATCGAACCAGCGGGCTAGCCAATCAAGAGCCACCGACCAACGAACAAACGATGAATGTGTCAGAAGCATTTCGCTGCAAAAAAAGACATACGGGATAGCATATGCGACGCAGTGCGGTCTCAGCCAACCAGCAAGATGGCCCATATGACAGGCTAGTGATCTAGCTGTCAACGGGAACAATCGGACCAACCGAACGGAAATGGTGCGTAAGAGAATCAAGCTCACTGCCGCAGACAACTTGCCAGAAAGGGGCCGAAAAGATCAAGCAGCCGGACGATCGGTGTTGCTACAGCGCGGTCTGGAAAAAGGATTATATAAAAGATTGTACACGTTTCACCGACTTGAATTTTGGCTGCTAGAATACAGGTGCTACTCACTTGTCTTGCCTTCATTACGAACGAAGTCTTTATGCTGCGTCACTTACAGAGTCGTGTAAAGTGCACAAAATTCAACTAAGTGAAAAACGGCGTAGAGCCGTGAGTGCAAATTTTACTGGCCGGTTAGAAACAACTAAATCATTTGAACGAACAGGTCTATGGAATTCTTCCAGTGAGGGTTTACAGAACCAACCTCCTAAAACTGGAAACAGCTACAAGATAGTCGAAGATGAAGTTTTGAAGTTTAAAATTATTAGTGAGAGGTAAAAAGAAGTTTGCGTATTCGGAAGATGAAGCCAAAATTAAATCAGCTTCGTATCGTTAATAACAGTAGGCTTGTGAAGTCATCCTAAAAATCACGATGAAATCTGATGGCAAGATTCCTAGCAAAGAAGAGGGGTATAAGTTACCTTCTGTTGCATACCGATAATGTGATCACCTCTAACGATGGAACATTTAGGAAGTAAGCACCGTTCTCAGCGCCCGGAAGCCAATAAAGTCGACCAATCTAGGGTGAGAACAATTACTATATTTCAAATTACTAAGAACTGTATATTCCCGCCTGGAGGCAAATGGTAACTATGCAGTGTTGTTGATTAGTCTTTACCAACGAATTTCTTCTGGTCATTTTCAGTCAATTCCCATTCGCATCCAGCAAAAGAGCCGAAATTCCGGCTAGGCAGATCAGACTCCTCGGGTTGTATTATTCGATCGAATCCATGTTTATTTTAACTCTTTCAAACAAAAAAGCATGGCGATTTTATCGTCAATTTTCTTGAATGTTGAAGTAAACTCATCCAATTACCTATTGATTTAATATACGGATGACGCGTATCATCGATTGACGAAAGCATTTTGTATTTAGGGAGCTGCTTTTTTGCTCATGATGTGACAAACAAGTTCAATGAAACACTCCTTCTTTATTGTCACGGCATGTAACTGTTGTGATAAATAATTCATTTCGACGAAGTCCTGAAATATTGCTCCTAACAATAAAAACGATGGTCATTTTTTTTAGTCTCATAACGAATGCATCTTACAATTGCACATTTTACTCTGTGTGTTCAAAAAAGTGACATGCGATTTTGCAAATTGCTTTTTCGTGCAATACTTTTAAAAACAGCTTCTTGACTGAGAAAATTGAAGATATTTGCTTGCTGGAAAAAGGATAATTATAAGGAACCACTACAACTTGCCACTAAATTATCGTTCCAGTTGATGAGGATTTTTCCTGGGTAATGAAGATCAATAACAGTTACAAAGTGCATACCATAAATCTCGACTTTCTCTAAGGAATTCACCGGATGTTCCTATCGAATGGAATTTGGAAGACAATTAACTGTAAAGTGCATGAGCAATTGACGGACTAACTTAGGAGGACAATGGAGGACTGATTGAGTTTGAGACAAAGGTTTTACCCACCAACAGGCACACACTAAGTAGCTAACAGATACCGAACGAATCGCATCACTTGTCCATGCGTAAAAATGAGGATCAAATACAAGCACAATACAAAACCGATGCCCTTGTTCAATCACCTATGCGAATAAACTCCACGGCAGTCATGTGATTTCAGCGGTCAATAGTACATGGACACTAACAGAACGTGTTTTTACCCGGGCGGAAATGCGGGGTTACTCCGAATTACGAATTGTGATAAAACAAAATGTTTGTTAAACAAGCAAAAGGTGGACAAAAAGCAGACTTCATATGATAAATAAAAGAAAGAACTAGTGAAAGGGTAGAAGAAATAGGAGACAGCACTTGGAATGCAAAGAGCAGATTTCAGTTCGTCGTTTAAAGGAATATTGAATACCACCGCTCTTATTATAATGACCAATGGTAAACTAATTTTATGCTTGCCATTCTGGGTTAGAATCCTCTTTAGTTTTCTCTTCTACTATAAAATATGGTGTTCCATCTTGTGCCTTTTGTTTTATCGTCCTCGAAGGCAGTGTTAAAAAAAGTGTGCATGGCCTGTAGACCTTTACTAGTTCCACGTGGATTGATAGCAAACAAACTGAATGCTATAAAGTCAAATCAGATCGGATTCGCGCTGACGAGTGTTGCAACAAAACTTTAAAGCTTGCCGGCCATAGTATGGGTCTTGCCCCCGTCAAGACTCTTTCCCCTTTATTACTGAGTAAAGGAAGTGAAACGTTACTACGGTCATTCATTATTGTTAGTAATTATTTTCATTAGCACTACCAGAATCTTATATCGGGTCAGCTCCACGTTGAAGATTATCTTCTATATCGAAAGGCCTCAAAGATACCCCCAGCTACGACACGGCCCTTCTACTTTAACTTTTTCGCAATTTTGAGGCCGCATCAAACTCTGAGGCTTTATTCTAGAATCGGAAACATTCCCCGGGGATTTCCACTCACGTATCAGCTTTAGTGAAAGTCCCACATAATTAGTCGTTCATGTAGCTGTGTTCTCCAACGTCAAACTGATTACAAACGGATAAGTCCGCAATTTATCCGATCTTGGAGATCAACCGCCAGGCCAACCTCGGGATTCAGTGGCCGTCGGAGCAGAGAAAGTTGGGATTATGTGTGATTTCTTGTGACAAGCGATGTGTCTGTCCCAATTACGATCGATCTGACAGAAAAGTTATAAACATACTGTATCGATCCTTCAATGAAAAACAATATTTTTCACTATTCCACCTTTTGCTTTAGAAAACCCTAAGTGATTGTGATTTCTAGGTTTTCGTTGTATCGTTTTTCGTTTTTGCACCTAAAGTGGCATGGCAGAACATTTGTACAGATTATAAATCAGGATAAGTGCCGATTTTTTTCGGTGCGAGGTTGATGCTTCAAATAATACTCTTTTGGACTTTGAATTAGTGACGTACTTTTTCAGCTGTTCTTCCAGCATACTTGTTACTAGTTTTTCTGGATGTTTTCACGTCTCTAAGGCCAATTAAAAAGAAATACTTCTGGTCGACTGGTAGCAAAAGCTCTAGATGTTGATATAACCGGAAATATAACGTGAACTGGACGCTCAGTGTTTCCTCACTGGGTCCAACGATTGGTTGGCCCCTTTTTTGACTGCCGGCTTGGTTTCATGAAAACAAATGCAAATTCAGCTGTCGGCAAACTTGCAAAGCAAATCCACGTCTTATTTGCAAGATATAAGTAACAAACAAGCTTATTCCGAGCAGCGTTTTATCTGGATAAAATAGTTACATTATTAGGGTTGAAGCACATACGGAATAATGAAAATGTCAACGGTAAAACGTGATAGGAAGAGTTGGGACTAATATAAACGACTAGTGGGAGAACAGTGAGAATTCTTTGTTTCGGTTTGTGGGAAAACAGAACAGGTTTCTTTCGAAAGGATGTCAAATAAAAGATCTTAGTCGGGTTTGACCAATTCTTATTAGGTCATTTAATCACGTGAGGAGTATAACTCTTTGTTACCAGCTAGCAGACCTTGAACAGGGTAGCTGGGCTGAATTCACTAATCGCTTCTGACATCAATGCATTGTAAAACCTAATATTCTACCTCTTCGGCCGTTGCTAATTGCCCTTTCTGATTTGTTTCTGACACATTCGATGTGACCGTGCAAATCTTCCCGAAAGCTTCCTTTTCTGTCACAGTGCGTCCCACTGATCTTGCCCCTATCCCCCAACCAAGCCGGCTTGTGCTAATAGGTCCGTTATTGTTCAACCTAAATGATTTGCTTAACACCTACGCAACACGAAATTCTCATCATTTTCCGACCACATGTTGTTATCCTTCCCTCTCTTACCTATCGCATTCTGACATTGGCGATATTCCTCTTCAATACTCATCTTCATCACTTTTATTTACCTGTAATATTCACGAAATGAAATTACCAACAACAAGATTGTTTGCTTCCATCTTATTCTCGATGTCAAAGTGGGCATTTTCACTGGAATACCTAGGTGGTAAATAGGTTTAGAAAACAGAAAATGATAAATCCAAAGGGGTGATATCTCAAGTAAATCAATATGGAATTCAATAAAATGGTAACACAATTTGTTTCGACCAAGGCATTATTTAATCATGCAAATACAAGGTGCTCCAAACAATTCAATATAACAATTTACAAAGAATCAGAAAAACGAAAATGGGAGTGGTGATTCTATTAGATGCATTCAACACGGTGAGTTCATTTTCAGACAAAGTTTATTTAGAACAAAATAGCGTGGTGAACAAGCTCGTTTTCAGTTATTCGTACTCATACAATTACGAGTGCTGTGTGTTCACACCTTGTTGAGTCAAACCATTCCGTAGAGGTGATAAACGCTTTTCGCACAATTTACAAAGTCCGGGGCAAGCAATTAAGATTTGTCAAGTGTCGCTTCTTAGCCACAGCCGAAGCCGTGAGCATTCGACCCTACAATCCTCCCCTGTGTGCTCAGAAACAATTTGTGCAAGCGCTTAAACTTCCATGGCCCACTTCTTGTTCCCGAACAAGTGTGCAATCACTCGATCATTCTTCACTGTGATCAATTTCACATGCACACACACACACACACACGTGCACAGAGTGATTTGGATGGTCAACCCCTTTGTTGGTTTGAGTCATATTTAATGTTATGTATTGGTATAAGTGCGAATAACTGAAAACGAGCTTGTTCACTACGCTGTTTTGTTCTCATTGTGTTCTGTGGGATTCTTCGTACAAAGTTTATTTAGTTTAAAACAAGTGATTGATAATACAGCACTGGTTTTCACACAACCAACTTAATCATGCAAGTATGATTCCTTCCTCATCAGACTTTGAGAGCGTTATGTGCTCATCGATTTTCACAGTCGTGCAGTCGAGCGAACTCGATCATCTGGAAAACATATGGCACACTGATGATGACTGCTCAGAGAGCTTGCAATTCCACGATTCACAAGTCCCATATTTCTTGGTACGTTTGCAGCCTATCGAAATGGTCTTTGTTTGTGCGATAAAAAGGACTGCATTCCAATGATAGTTTGCATGTATTCTGATTTCGTTTCGCGCAATTCGGTCTCTGTTCTGTGCTCATAAGTTGGGAATCGTTTTGCAGCGACATTTAAAATCCCAGGTGAGACAAGGTAAGAACACAGATGTAATTACTGCACAAATAATTGATGAACATAGTTAGCCACCGGAGCAGCGATGTTCTTCTGTTTGTAACTTAAAATTTATTCTGTTTTAGAACTTTTGCTCAATAACCGTTTGTGCAGTGACAAATATTCTTCACTAACTCTCCCAGTAAATATGATGTTATACTTTACATACTGCACACTATATCGGTTAGTAATAATATAGCTAACAGACTTTCCCGCGCTCACCGGATATTAAAGGACCGGGGTGTGTACTTGAGTAAAACCTCCATTGGGTTTCTTCTTTTTACCTACTAACTACAAATTAGCACACCGTTTCAAGTCTTTCAACATCTTTCTTATAACAACAGTAAGGCTTGAGTAACTGGGCTACTATCAAGTCCGTAAGAAAACAGTTTTTATTGCTGTTGCTTCTGCATTTATTGGAGGCGCGTTGTTCTACTACACACATATTTACAACTTGCTTTTTTATTGTCAAAACACCTTTAATATGAAAGAACATTTTCTTTGTTCACTCACGCATCAGCATATCGTGTTCACTTCTTCACTGGGGTTGGCCTCATTCTACTTGACTCACCGTGAGTACACCCGGTTTTATCGCCGGTGTCCGTGTCCAAACACGTTATGACTGTCGAGCATGACTTAGTGTAGATTGCTACCTTGGAATTATTCTTCCCCCGGTGGCGAAATGTGTTCCCGATCCTCAGGAGGTGAAAGCTCGAAAACATCACTCGTACAGCCATACGAGTCATTTCAATGGAGATGGACTTGTCACTGACAAAGGTTGACAGTTACCGCCCGAGAAAGCAAAGTAACCAAACTATAGAAATCCGTTTTTAAAGGTTTTTGGACGGACAAGGTTTACGGACGGGTGGAAAGTTGGCGAGACAAAGGGCTATCCACAGTTGGAGAAGAGAGATGAATACAATAGAGATGCTCTACAAGCTGGACGGGAGGCATCTCATGCGTGACTTCCTGCTCGTTCTCAAGAAAGGGAAGAGAGGGCAATATGTGGGGTTAAAAACTGAAAACGATAAGGATATACCATGAGAGACATGCACTTTAAGCATACAAAACAGGTGCGAAAAGGATACGAAAGTTGTGAATACATAGGTTATCCGATCACGTCTTGCGCACAGCAGTGAAAGCGACGAGAAGACACAATAACACAGGGGAAACTATATTATCAGCAAAAGGTCACACCAATGAAATTCGTATACAAGCTTGAAAACTCATTCAAACATTCTGACCTTCAATTCCCTTTTGCAACGCGTTTTCTCGGCAGTCTACCGGGCACGGAGTACTCTGGTCTTCGAAGGTCACAACTTTTACTGCTTCTCAAGGAACATAAAATTGAGATCCGACTGACATGAATTAGAATGCAGTTGTTTAAAAAGCCCTTGTGTCGTTTCGCCCTCATTTTAAGGAGGAAAACGTAGGGGTGAAATAACTATGTATGGCTAGGCTATTAACTGAAAATTAGGAACTAATAATTGATTGGTGGTGAACATTGATAAGGTCCTGTGACTGTTATGATAACCCACTTGCAAGTAACCTGTAACTGACCTGTAATTCATGCCAGCTGAATAAGTCATCTTACAGTCTTATTCAATACGTATGAATGATTTTTCGAAAAATAACTCCTTGAAGTAAAATCCTAAACCTAATACTTGTCAGATATTCTGAAAAAGCCTTAGTGGAATTTCACAGTCATTTGTTTCAAAGCAGCAAGTAAACGCGGAGTTGACCGTGTTCTTTTCTTCTAACAGTTGCTACTTGACTGTGTCCTGGAACTCAGCATCAGAGAAGGAATGCTAATCAAGTTTCGTAAATTAAACCCCTGGGCCAGAAACTATGCACACAATAAAAAAGAAATTCACCGAGGTCCATTCGTTTTTACTTTTGCATGAAATTGATATCTGATGCCCACGTACTGTGGTTAACTACGGTCATTTCCCATAAACACTGGATGGTCACCAGTAAAGAACTGAGAAGAGTGACCAAAACTACTCTTGACTTGCAGCATTTCTCGTTTTTACTTAAGTATTAACCAAATTTTTGTTTTGTAAACGCCAAAAAATGGGATCTCTATCTACAACCTCCAGTTAATATTTGTGAGTTGCTTAGCAGACACATTTTGGCACCAAGGCAAGCGCTTATTTTTCTGCTATTCTCCTGTTCACGGAACTGGAGCTCACATGTGATCTTCATAGTATACAGTCTGACCCATAAAAGTGAGGTATGCATGGTTACGGCGTATCGTCTGTCTCTGGTTGAAAGAGGTTGTTTTCCGAAGGATAAATTTATCGAAGCTTGCATGCGGAAGCAAATGAGCTCGGCAGTGGATGATGGGTGGAATAATCTCGTAGAATTTCATATTCTTTAAAGGCTAACCTTCGTAGAGCATTGAAATAAAATAGTAAGTTTGTGCGAGATACCCCAACCATCTTGGTGTGCAGATAGTACTCCAACGTAGTCCGGCTCGTTGCCAAGCGTGACCTATTAGGACCTTATGTGGTTCACTACTCCAAGTCTCAGGGTCTGCTTGTCGATTATCCCCAATAGTGCAGCGGGCCTTCGTGGCTCCGGGGTATATACTGCTCCCACTGCACTCAAGCGCAAAAAGTGCAATTAAAAAAGCAATTTACTAGAGCATATTCCAACTGTGACCACCATTCCTGTGTGAAACTCGGTGAAGCCTAAAGTATGGTTACGATACCACAAGGATGAAAACAAAAATGTGTGCTTCGTTAGAAAGCGACTTTGAGCGGTATGGCTTTGTGCAAAAAGACATTTGAGAACTGAGGTTTGGTAGGAAAAGTACCTCTGAATTGGTCGACTGTCGTGCCCTTGGGGCATCTTCTATCTCTTTTATCTCTGCCAGTCACCCAGCTTTCATCAGTGACTCCACGGAGCTGAAGCATACTTCAGCGGCCACATCTCGGCAGACCTTTTGACAGACGGGTAGTGGGTGACAGTGGTCTAAAAACCTTGGTGGGACCGTGTCCGGCTTGCGAAGACAGTTACCTCTGAAAGAACGGATGAGGTTTACTGTCCAGTCCAAAGAATCTGGAGGAAATGTGTCGAACTATTTGATCTGCATGGATCACCGGGTTGGGTTCAGTTTTGTCGAAAGGCTAAATAACTCCTAGGGAGTTACCGGCAACCAAGCGTGGACAAGTTGTTGCCTTGCAGGGCACAGTTGGTTGCGCAAGGGCTAAAGCTGTGCCCTGAAAAAGAGCTTAGTGTAGCTGGGTATGTCTGTTGTATCAAACGCCCATAAACTTCATGGCTACGTCATCATGAACCCCTTTACTCATCTCCAAGGACCCAGCCTCTGTAAAGTAAAGTAAAAACACATTCGAGAACAGTACCGATGGTCCCGCAAACACTGGAATCTATTTGTTCAGATAACCCAACTCTCAGTATGCGTACAACTTCCATATTTTACGTGTTCGTACGTGGTTATTTTCAATAAAATCTCTGACACAGAGAGTAATATTTTTTTCTGAAAACACTAAGAAACCTAATATGGGATGTAGTGATTGCACGAGGAGCCGGAATTATACAGGTAATCCAAAGATATAATAATTTTATTCTCATTTGAATTCGTACTTGAATTATTTGCGGATGTAAGAAAACATTCAACTCTGCTTTAAGTGGTCACACCAGCATTAGTCACATTTTATTGTTTTGTTGTCGACTGATAAACCTCAAAATGTATTTTGTGGCTGCTCTTTTTCACTTCACACTCGCTTCGGCCTACTCGACGACTGATGATTCCTAGAACACCGAGACGATTTACAGACAACGAGTCCTGGACACAAAAATATGCTGTGTTTGATGAGTCTTATGATTGCTTGTACCCTAGAAAAGGAACTGGATGAACTTTTGTCCAACTACCCACGAAGTGCTGGGACCTTTGATATCCAACTTTTGGTTTGCAGTTCTATAAAATCATAGTTGCGGTGAAATATTAAGTCCGCCTAGTTTTAGCGATGAGTGAGTTTGCACAACCGAACAAGATCAATTCCTATTGAGTGCCAGTTAGCTTGCGGCAGCAAGAGTTTATTGCCCAACTGTATTTAAAGCCTGACAAAGTGAAGAACTAAAAACATTCATCCTACTTCATGCCCAAAAGTGCCCGTCTGATGCAGTAATTTGATACAGAATGAGAAATAGCTCAGGTTGTGGACAAACGTTTTGAATACAAGGCATTCTTATGAATACAGGTTATGCAGATGTGCACACTTAATGCAATCTAAAACAAACTTGTATAAAAACGCGCACACTTACATGACTACAAATACAACCTTACTACAAACGTACATTTGTACGGACAGACGAACATACATACATGCATATATATATATATATATATATATACATGCAGTTGGACAGACAGACAAACACTGATAAATGCACGAAAGGCAGCAGTGAGATCTTTAAATGAGGTTCATTTTCAGTTGACTCTTCAGTATTCAGCATTTGAAGTGTCCTACTGAGTGACCAAGCCATGCGAATATTTACGTCCCACAAAAGAACTACAGAAATATTTAAGGGTCTTATAGCTAGGGAAGAATCAAGTTCAGACCAAGTCTCACGGATCAAGTTTAGTTACCAGTAAACGGAGTTGGAAAAATATCCAGGCTACATTCAACTTCACGCCTGAAGTACTGGTTATCTTTTTTTTATTTAGTCGGCTGAATTTTCACCAAATAGATCACTGTCAACAAATAAGGCAAATGAAAGCCACCTCTGAACTTTGTGTCCTGAAACAACAAAAACTAAACAGTGGCGTTATTTCAATTACACCAGTTATGGATCAATGATCGTTGTGGATACGACGAAATCGACTGATTTATCAAAGCGTTTTGTATCTAGGTTCTAGACCCTCCTGTTTACCACTTTCTCTAGTTTAATCTCACCCTTAAAAGCTGGGTTAGCTGAAGAATGCCGATAAATTTTTAGGGTTTCATTTTTTCAGGCTGAACTTCTGTTTTGTTGCTCTCATTCCCGGAGCACTTTTCATTTTTTAATTTCTATTCTACGCAAAATGAGGGTAACGAAAATGTACCACAGCTGGAAGAACTAGATAAAACAAAGGATAATCAATCTACCGGCGAGGATTACCAAACACGAATTGTGATTTCTGTGTATTCACGCCCTGGTAATTTGCACTGATAGAGGGCAATTCAAATATTGCAAACCGAATTTAATTATTTTCCTGCTTCATGGAAACAGTTTAGAGTAGTTTATTCAATTCACTCTAAAAGTGCGCTTATGAATACTTCCACTACCGGCAACAAGGTAGCTAGCACCTCTTACTATGTGTTCATACCGTATTTGTCGTTTTTGGTTTTCGGTGAAGTGGCTTCGTGCTTTGCTCAATCAATGTGTGGTGTTCTTCTTCCGATTAAGTCGACAGAGTTGCTTTTATTTCTTTGTTTAATACCCTGTGACTTTATTCATTACTGAAATTCGGGTGGAAAATTGAAGAGATTTTTTCACAATGTAGCAGTTCATAAAGCTGATTAAATATATCGGCCACATTGGAATAGTCGTTGGTTTGTCAAACTCCGTTCGTTGGGACGGTTTGTATGTAGCAGAATTCTTTCTCAGCCTTGTCTGCAATTATGCCATTGTAATCACATACTAAAGCAAACAATTGTTTATCTTCTTGAATTAAACTGGAAAAATTTGGTTAGCCTCATCTTCTATAGAAGAAAATATCGGACATCCAGTGTTAAATGCACGAATAAGATTCTCAAATCGTCTGCCCTTGGTTTCTGAACTTTAAAAATAGACATCCACTGCGGGAGTTTGCTTATATCTATTTAGAATCAATCATCAAACTTACTCATTGCCATGAAGATCCTGAATCTTCTTTGATGAAAAATCCAAAGGGCTAACACCGCTTGTTGAAACTGAGCCGGCAACATTCTGCTTATCGGATAGATGCACTAACAGCTGAGCTGTCATGGAAAGGCCAATCCGGTGGAAAATGCGTAAGCGAATATCCAGCGATGAGCAAACTGGCAAGCTAAATTTCTCCGGTTTGATTCCAGCCGGCAGCACTGATCTTCCGGATGCGAAAAGAGCAATTTTGAATTATTGCCTTTAAAACGGCAGCAAGAAGAATTCCGGAAATAATTTTGTTTGGCTATTTTGTGTCACTGACCAAAGTGATCCTTGACATTTTGTCTTTTACATAATTTATTGAAAGGGTTGGCTCATGTTCTGCTAGTGCTTGCGTCATATATCACAACTAAAACCAAACATCTGCTTACATCTAGTCCGGAATGTCCCACCACGGATTATATTTTCCAGGAGGGCTTCCAAGACCCAAAAACCCTCAAGCACTGACCGTAGAAATGAAACAGCTACAGAAGTGATAGACGGCCGGGTTTGAATCAGTCGATGGGAGTGGTTTTGTGTATCTTGTAGCGAAACATGAGTACACTCAAACTTAACTGATTGGAATTCAGCTGGGAGATTGGATTTGATAGCAACTTCATCGAAATAATCTCATCTTCTCCAAAAAGTTGTTACTATTTTAGTCAGATAAGTTTTTTCGTGCTTATCTCATCATCGCAGTGAACAATTCACGGCAAGTTATATCAGCTTGCATAACTTTCCGGCCAGTTTTTGTATTTGATATTTTATATAAATTTCGTCTATTTAATTCGTAAATTTTTGTTCGCGAAATGCTGTAGCGTCAATAACACGGCGTTGTCGGTGGAAAAATTATATCAGCCGACTTTTCTATTACCTTTGGTAAATTTTCTCAAAGTAAGTTTTACAATCAAATGACAATCGAATTGAGGTTTTTCTCATTGAACACGCCAAGTGTCTTATCGCTTCATCAACACACTTCAAAACTTGTTCAGTCCTGGCACACCTAATGTAACTTTTGTCATATTTTCCTGCATAGGGCACTTCGTTCAATCTTCGTGGCTGCTAATCTGCACCCGAGCACATGAATACGAATTTTCAGTGGGCCACATTTTGTCATATTTATGGATAGGTCAATAAAATATGAAATAATTGTCCAACTTATCAAATCCATCTAATTTCACAGGTTCGCGGATGAGGAGGGAGTTATATAAAACTTCCTGGAGGACCTTCCTTTTTTCACTGAAAAAGGTATGATGTATCTACTTTTTAGAAGTAGAAAATAACGGCAAACAGGATTTCACTCAGAATGAGTGCAAAGCTGTCATTCATGGAAATCTTTTACGATTGAATGCAAAATCCATTTTCATTTAAACTTTGCCAATCGTTTAGTTTCGAGGACAACACTTAAAAGTTCCGGTTTACTTCAAGACACTGATCAAAATCACATGGTTCAAACTGACTTTTGTTTCAAAAGATTTGGATTAACAACCTTGCAAATGAAACGGTTTGAGCCCAGTAACTGATATGAAGTTATGAGTCAGCGTTTACCTTTAAACAGATTAGGTAAATTATTGTCAAGCAAAATAACGTACCTTGTAGATGAACAAATTTATAAGAGCATTTTTTTATGCGAACGTTTTGCTTTTAGTCTTAAAAGCTTAGTGATGATACTGCTTGGTAAAGTATTTCAGATACAAGTATTTCGTGACCGACTTCGGACATCTTGATTGCGTGCCTAAATCTTACGGTAACTGAAGGGGTTTTTCTCAAGGTCTCGAAAACTCGTTTCATCAATAGCTAGTACTGAGAACTTGATAATGAGACTTGGAGTGAAAAATACTATAAGGTGCCAATTAGTCAAGCGTGATAGCAAGCCGGGCGACTGTGGACTAGTCTCTACCACGGGAGTGACAGTTAGTGGCAAGGTTTGAACAACTGATCTGCGGGATCGCAGATGATCGCTCTAAGTCACTCAACCACCACCGGTTGTCAATGACGGTCATGGGAGATGTGTTAGCAATGACAAGGGCATTTGTACGTATTTTCCGGTCAGTTATCCACCCCTATTCAAAAGAAACAATAACTAGTGAATGCAATTTATTTCTTGGCGGAGATAGGCATTCTAGACTAAATTTATGTCGTCGCTTTGCTCATACACCTAGGTATGATAAACGCTATTTGTATCAAGAAAACAATTTGCCTCCGCCGGCAGGATTCGTTGACATGGCAAACAGTAAAATTCTGAAAACGGTTGTTAGAAAAGGGAGTTTTATTTTTCGCCAACGTTCGTCACCTTTCATCATGACATAACACCGTCAATGGTTGTTAATAAATACAAAACAAAATTGTGAAAATCAAACTGCGCCAACATTTATTATGGCCCCTGCATGTAAATATCCAGAAAGAGTTCACGTTTCCTTGTCAAGATAGATTTAAAGCTCGGTATCATTAGATGTCATCATAAATTTAATCTCATTCTTGCATGATTTTCGGTGTTTCCATAAAAGATAGTGTAACACGCACAAAAGTTTCAAAATTCAGGTTTCTTTGACAGAATGGTTTACAAATACTTGCCAGCTGAAATAAAACGAGGCAATAGGAATTTGTGATATATTCTTAGTTCATCTAAGGATGGGCACATTTTGTGATATTTTGGTAGTCAATGAGGCTGACTAGGAAATCACTGATTTTAACATTCTCATCCGTGGCCACATTATAAGCAACCGTGGACCGAGGAAAACGGAACATTCTGAGCCTCGTATTTTTGACCGTGATTTGAAAAATTAGAATGCCTTTTATTCTAGTTCGTGCAAAACTTTCGTAGCATGTTCCTTTGAAAAAAAATCCGACACCCCAATTTGTCTAAAAAATTGGTTCAAACCTATCACAAAGATCTTGATATCTTGTTCTATGAAGCTAACAACAAGGGATGTAGTACTGACCAACTCACAGTAGCAGTTTTAGGCGATTTAGCGATAGACGCTGGAGCGTAATTGTGGATTTTTCCTCAGTATTTGAACAAAGTCATTGGAGATGATTCCATGTGAACTAGTGAAAAAACTCCAAGTGCATTCTCTGAAGCTGTCACCCAATTTTCAATGGGGCCTAGGTAGCACTCACAGCTGTCCAGTGTTGCTGCTCAGTAAAGCCGTGGTTCCTTCAACGTAAACCACACATCCTTATTTCTTTTTGTCTAAATGTTTGCGTTATGGTATACCTTTGGGATGTCTTAATTTTTAGATATAACGATCTACTTTTCTACGTTTAGGAAACTTCTACATTTATTCAAACAGTTTTGTGTGATCTTTTTCCAAAATGTTGTCATACGTCTCAAATCTCGAACTGGAACCTGGATTCCTAGTGACTCCGTTTCCTATAGGACCTCTGGTCTCAGTCTCTCGTGTCCAGCAATGAAGCTGTTCCTAAATGATTGTTCGTTGTTCTCTTGGCCAACTCATAGTGCATTGGTAACACAGGTGATAATGATTATATCCCAAGAATTCACCACCCTGTTCACTACCTTCTCCAAACTGTGTTTCACAAAGTTTCTGCGCTAGTTTGCAGTCCGTTAGTTGATTTTCATGTAAAAATGACCCTCAAGAACATCGTCAATTGCAATATTAAGAGTCTGAAGTGATGAAGTCATTCCTGTTGGAAGTGGTATTTGATCTGTCTGCTTATTTGCAGGATTTTTTTCATTTCTTTAGCGTGTTGGTCACTGACCGAATCTCAGACCAGCTTATCTCGTTGATCACCTCGCAAAACACTTTCTTATAACTGCTTCTACACACCAGGACTTTTCGATTGCAAGGACACAAATACCCGAAATATACTTAGTCGTACTTTTCTCGTTCTTAGTGTTCATCAGGGACTCGATTTCCTTCCACCCAGATAAACTGCAGAAATGCAAGTAGCAGTGTACTTCTTAAAAATTGGAAGCAATGTAGTCTGACGAGGGACCTGTCCGACTGATTATCGTAGGAGACCTAAGGTCCATAAAAACTGCAGTTTCCTCCAAGCCCATCATTCTGAAGGGGTTGTATTCGGCAACATTTTTTCCGTCAAAAATACTTGAATGCAAGCACACGTTCATTAACTTCAGTATCTTCCAACTTGGATAGTGTTGTTGCTCTCCTTATAAGCAGTTCATATGGCAGAAGAAAGCCACTGAGCCACTGTTTAGATAATGTGAATCCACTTGGAGTTGATTAAAAAAGTGATGCAGTTGCAAGGGCAAAAATGTGAACAAAAGCCCTGCACACAACGGAAGTCTCGCTCCCCTATCAGTAATCCATTCACAAACGATATCTTTTGGTTGAGAAAATAATGGTTGCCGATCTGATCCCTGATTTCACTTTCTGACATTTCCTTCTCCCGCCTTCTGACAGAGATTATCGTATTCTGCTCTTCATTTACAGACTTTGGTGATCAAGCTTCCTCTCCTTGCAGAGAGCTTTAAGGTTTTCGGCCGCGAGAGTCTTCAACAGTTCCTTTCTTGTAAAAGACGGGACAGCGGTTTTCTTCTACTTTTATCTTCTCCTTATAGCAACCATAAAGGTGAATGGAAATTGCTGGCGATAGATTTCTACTATCCCCCCCCTATTGTGACCTCATAATTCTTGTTGGTGTTTTTTACTTTATCGAATCACCCGATAGTCAATAGTCTTCATTAGGATCCTTTTTTGCCATATGGATTATATGAAAAGCATCCTGGAAGATTCTCGCTAGCGCCTCGTATTTGGATAGGTCTTATTATCGGTGAAACACGGTACATCTGATAAGACAAGCTTTGATGAATTAACTTCTCCCATTATTTTCCAAAAGCATCTTTACGTATCGATGCTCAACTCACTATTGAAAACCTTGTTTTAAGCATTTACTGAACGGCTACTTCTTCCGCTTTATAAATCATTGGCAATATATATCCACCAATCCGCAACTGGGATTCGAGCCGTGTTCTGCACCATCAACGCGAACAAAGCCGCTGATAGCGAGCCCCAGGTAGCCCCGCATTAGCCACGTTCACGATGCACAACTACTCGGACCCATGTCCGGGTCCCAGTAGCAGGGACGTGGCGGATATACATCACAGCTGATAGTGACCCTGAAAAGAAGTAAAACTTTCGCACATTTCTTCCATGGTTTTTAATCAAGGGTTGAAATTTGATACTTCCTGGCAATTCATTTCGTAGGAAAAGTTAAATCTACTACGCACCATGGTTCTCTCTCCCATTCGTTATCATTAGTAGTTATGGTTTACTGTAATCCAGTTCATTTTTACGGACTGAAGGTTGAGTAAACTGTTCTGCTGAGTAATACTACCGACCTTTGCAGTCCAAATTCAGTTGCTAATACCGGTCAAATTTATACTTCCTAAATAGCTAATAAACGTCCTTTCCTGCGTACATATTTGAACTTATTTGCAATAAGGTCACCCAGAATCTGTTCTCACTCTGGAGGGTTTCTTTTGTATGAAGTTGTAAACACAAGCCCACCCCCCCCCCCCCCCCGGCGGATCTAAGGGCGAGTTTTCAAGTTCATCTTGCAACAATCCAAAAATAATTCATATCTTATGGGACTTGAGCTATTGCTTCTTGATTCTGAGGTATTTCTCTTTACGATACTCTCATTAAGTTGCGATAAAATTCTTTTCTAAATGTTCGTTGATACAAAAAGGAATTACGGGAAACAGCATGATACAAATGCATGCAAAAAAAAGTATCACCTTAGAATAGATCGAAATCAACTGGTTTATCCTATGTTCTCAGTGATATGTACAGAGATTCTTTTGAAGATTCGTACCGAACAACACTATTGATCAGTGCAGCCCGACTACGGTACCTCAAATTGTATCATTTCCGATCAAATCAAGCCACCGGTCAGTACATATTGTCCAACATCTGAATAACTGTAACGGTGTTGATACTCTCCAGTGTGTGCGTAAAGTTCACTTCAAAGAAAAACATACCCATGTCCCCGCGAGCTTGATTCCTTATTGATGCAAATTACGTACTAATGTACATGCCAAACTATTCATAGATAAAATAATTGCAAACGCGGAAGTAACTCAGTGAAATTAAAAAAATGTCCAGATTCTTTATGGCTGAATTTTTGTGTGGATTCGTTTTAACAAAATGCTGCGTGGCTAAATTGAAGATTCACGGGAGTCGGATGACGAGTTTTTTCATTTTCTCTAATAAAGGCCAGGTGCAAGTTCAATGTACAGATTTTATGGGAATTTTCGCCAGATGTCTGGTCACATAACCATTTTACTGATATATCTTGGGTGCATAATGCTAACCGTTCAAAGTCTGAATTACACATGGACGATTCAGATGAATTAGTGTCGTGTGCATATGCGTCTGTAAAGTATTCAGTTGTACAACACGTCAAAGCCCAGGGTCTAACCTTGGCTGGTTGAATGACTATTTCAAAATGTGATGCATTGGACTGGCAATGAATTTATTCCTAGGGTCCCGTGAACCAATAGAATAAATCTAGATTAGTTGAGTTTCTTGTGAGGATCAAGTATTATTTTTTCAAACTGTTGGGTGCTAGGAAACCGAGATAACTGGATTGTCTGAAATGGATTATTTGTACTGTCTGAAGCAAATTCTGTCTGAAAAAACCAAGAGAAATGAAGAAAACAATAATTAAAGCAGCTTTGGCATAACCAGATAGTTAGTGATTATATGGTTCTCTTTATCGGTTATTCGGTTAGTAATTTGATTATTCACTCACTCACTCAGTTTGACAGTTTGTCGTTTATTTACGCAGTAAGCTGACCACTTAATTAATCAGATCATTAATTTGTTGTTTAGGTAGTTATTTACTTCACTGTTTGGTTGGTTGAATAGCAAACACAACATCTTTTTTTTGAGATGCAACGCTCTGCCGGCGGTAACAGTTATATTGACGTCCGTGTTTCAATGACGTCACTGGTCCGATGAAAAGGCATATTACGTAGAACACGGCCAAAACTGGAAACCGCCCATACATTTATGTTCAAGCTACAGGGAAAAGGAAAACTGTTAACTCCGACATTCTTCGAACTCTGATCATAGACGGACCGAAGAACAGTACTGAGAGGCCATTTTGGGGAATATCTACAACTGTGCGGTGGTTAACGCCTATGAAAACAACCTCGAAATATATGTGCTTTGCTAAGCCTACACGGTGCAGCAAACAGAAGCTCTGGAAACGGGAACAATCCAGATCGAATAAACGCGGAAGTGAAGGTGAACCGATACAACCAGTCCCATATCCAGGATAAAACAAAGAATGTACGAGCAAAATGAGCAATTAACCAGGCAGCTGTACTCATAGAATACAAATCAGCTCAACGATCTTCCGACTGACCGCGAGCAGACAGACGATGAGGTCAGCATTAAGAACCAGATACTTTTTTTACGAGTTAATTAGTGATGTAATTCAACCAACTGTTGGAACGTTGGATCACCCTAGTAGAGTCTCAATTAGACGATGAGGGAAGTGACAAGCGGAAAACGCAATAAAGTGCACAAAACCACCGAACCCAGTACCAAGCTTATTCAGGAGTGGAATGAACAAAAATTGACGAATGCATACCAACTCCGAGTTTGCCTTGGCTTCTGTGCAATGCAATATTATCCAAAAGTCCTGATGCCAATTCAAATATGATGCTGTAAATATTGAGTTTGTTCTAGTACGAAAACGTTCAGCCTTCATATTTAGTCTATTTTTTGTGAACAAAAATGACCTATGGGGCAACGGGGCTTTGGATCATTCACTGGGTAGTGTTCACGGCTAGATAAACAAAGACACTCGTCGGTTCGATAAATCCCACCGTATAGTATTTTCATCAGTTCCGAAATCATTTTCCGAATCCTCTTCTGACACAATTCTAGTGGACCGCTGGACCAGACAGGAAATAAACAAAACATTTTGCAAACTTCTTTATTCTATAAGACTGTCAAGAAAAGCTGCTCTTGTTTTCCCCCATGGTTTTGACGTTCTGTCATCGGATCGTGGGAAGCATAAAAAAGCAGAAGGGGACAAGAATTGTTGTGATCACATTAGATCTGCATACCACTGAAATGGGCTCCGTCAAATATTTTGTATTTTCTCCCTGTTCAGTGAACAGTTTCAGTCTTGATATGGTCGTTGCAAAGAAAATTTTCACCCAATCAAGAGAATGGCCAACACTTTTGTTACTACAGCTTAGATCAATAAAAGCCGGAAGAAATCACCTCCGATCTGGCTCCGACCAAAGGTAAATCGGGTTTACAGTCGTCACTGGTAAACGTCAAAAGATGATATCTTAAGGCGGATCAGCAAGACAAAAACATTCTCCAAACTATGCACCACAGCGATCGCCGTTAATCTCTGTCACTTTCTGTTTGTCCAACTTGTCGTAATGAGTTGTGATGTAATAGAATGACTATAAATCACCAGAAGAAAGCTTGTTCGCTAGTCTGCTTTCTCAAAATGTGTTCAGTGGGAATAACTGAACAAAATCTACCAGTTGTTCACCCACATAAAGCTACCTCAAAAGTGCGAAGGAATAGAATATTTTATGAACCTTTTCTACTTGGGTGAGACTGTGAGAGAAAAAGTATACATTATAAAGCAAACTCTTCTGGATGGCGGGTGCTCCGAACATTTCATTCGAAAGGACATAGATGAAAGAGCAACGCGACAGGCCGTAGTGACCATAAGGAAGAAATAAATATATATTCAACTCCCATACAAAGAAGGGGACAAAAGTGAGTTACTGAGAAGACGCTTGGAAAAGGCAGTCTTTCGCGCCTCTACGGCAGTGGCACTATGTACCACTTCACCGGCCGATCAGTGATCTCAGTTAAACTTAAAGACAAGTTACCTGTCCTTACACTGTCCATGCTAACTTATTCGTTTGTTCGCTCAAGTTCTGCGAACTATATAGGTAAGAAGACACGACTATTGTCACAAAAGATTAAAGAGCACAAACCAACCGACAGGAAACAGAAAACCCATTACCAGTGCAATTGTGACGCACCTTTCGGACACTGGACTTGACGTAAACGACGACGCTTTCAACACAGTCTGCACAGTCCCTATGAACGCGGCAAAAGTCGCTCGACAACAACATCCAGCAAACGGTAGAGACTGTGGGGATCAGATTACTCAATCCATCGTTTTGTTCTCAGAAGCTTTTCAGTGAAGCACTCAAACTGCCCTGACCGCGATCCGAGACAGACCTTCAAACTCAGAGTGACCAAAACGTTGATCCTTTGATTGAAACCAGAAGTGATTAATCCCTGAAACCCAAGTTTATTGTTTCACTGGTCCTTTTCCCGACCAAAGATCATAGGCACTCACAGTTCTATCGGTCAGTTATTTGTTTCAGAGGATTGCTGAAATGTGAGCAAAATTGTCAGTAGTTCCCATGCTAGGGGATCATTCCAACTCATACTCGCAGCAAATGGTTAGATAAGCTTTTTATGAACCAATCGGACAACCGTTAGCTTCACACGTGATCGGTAATTCGAAGTTTTTGACAGCAGACAAATAAAAATCATCTTCATGTTTTGGTATTATTCTCTCCGACAACAAGAGGAAGCGGGGTTTTGGAAGCTTTCATTTGTGTTCTGCGTTTCCTGATGAGTCTTTTGTTTTGTAGATTTGCCTTCGTACCACCGTTTCAACTCCATTATCTTGTAATGCATACTATCCGGTCCAAAACATTATCTTGTCGACCCTGATTTTCCTACGCGATCCGAAACTTTTGCCATTTTTTCTTCGAAGTTTCCGAGTTGTCAGGAACTTCACTGAGCAGTGCCGACGATGACAGACACTGAGTCCAGTCTGAACATAAGATTGGTTGAAATATTAAAGGGTTGTCATAATTTCACGTTTTCAGCGAGGAGCAATTTTCACTGTCGGAAACGACGATGTCAGAACGGTCCTAATAAGTGATCTGGATTTGGTTTTCATCCTACGTTTTTCTCGTAACCTCGGTCGATCGATTTGATTTCCTTGAATCCAATAACTTTGTGACGTTCATATATTTTATCTTACCAGTCTAACTAGAACTTCAATTGTATAATTAGACAAAACATTCTACGGAATGGTTCATCTGTATATAGCTCGCAATCCGGTCAGCAGTGGAAAACCACAGAAGCTTTGTACGGTTGTTTCAAATGACTTTGCGCTAATCGTCAGCCGCAAAGTATCCGGACCAAGCCTCATCTAAGGCTCACCTCCCGTCGAGCATCACTGCAAACCAAATACAATACCATACAAGGCTAGTCCTGTGTTGGAACTCTATTTTATCTGAGCCACCACAGAGAAAGCTTTTATCAGGGAGGTCAGTGGCTGTGTCAATGACGAACGGTTGCAGTCCAAAGTCAACGACATATACACATTGTCATGTAGTATTGACGCTCGTTAAAACATCGAGAGCCGTCCCAGTATTGAGAAGACTGGGATTATGCAATAATTTCCAGGTGAAAACATGTTATTCAAATACCTGGTTTCTAGTTGAATAATTATCTAAACTTTTTAATTATATCCTTAAGTACAGCTGGAAATTTGAAAATTGATCACTTGCCCACGAATTCCTTACTAATTCACTTGCAGACCACCAATGATGGCAGAGAGATTAGTTGCACCAAGGGAAATGAAGTGAACCTAAATATTTGGCTATGGGTTTCAAATTGGACAAGTTTATTCACGTGACTGAATAGTAGGACTAGCTAGCCACCGACGGTGTACTTTGGAGAGGCTAACTAGTTTTTAGATCCCAAAAAAACACGTGACAGAATGTTGGGGACCGTTTATATTTGGTCTAGGAAATCTTGCTAGTGTGATAGAGTTTTCTATGCTTCACCGACTTTAGGTGCATCCCAGTTCACAGAATTCCCTTACGCATACCAAGTGCAGTGAAGCTTATCAGCTAATAATGAGTATCACGCAGCCTACTGATATTTCTTAGGCAAAGGTACGTACTTAATAATGCATGCAACAATAACTTTAAGTGGAGTGTTTGCATGAATGCCTTGGAAAAAATCGCGAACGACAAGCAGCGGAATCACGTACTAATGCAACACCTTGAAAGTGTTGAATCATTTGCCATTTTGCTCTTGACAAAGCCACAAACTCTTCGCTGTTCAATCATCCTTCACGTACCACGCCAACAAGCCTGTCACTAACATCTGTCGGTAGCATGGCAGTAAAAGATTTTATCCGCGCATCAGTCGAAAAAACCAAGAAACTGTCATTCAGCGGTGCGTGGTGTTATTTATTCTATCTTCACCAGATATGTGTATCGAGAAATTTGTTGGTACCTTGCATGAGCATCGAAATTTCAAGCCCTTGTTGCCGTTGAGTAAGTAAATACATTCTATGGGACATTTTTACCTTTCATGGGGAAATGAAATTGTTTTGCTTTACTTCTACAATGCGTTTCCCTGGCAACAACCAATCCGGCATGCTTTGTTTTCAGACAATGCTTGTTGAGCTCTCACAAGGGTAACCATATCTTCTCCCACTGTGTGCCCTCGCTACCCCGAGTAAACTTAAGTCAATAGTTTTAACGAATTTCCTCCCATTATATATCTGACCACCACAAACTCACATTCGTCACATGATTATTTCATAAAGGATACAATCTATCCTTCGAACAATTTGTGATCGGATCCACGAAGACCTCACTGCATGCAATTCACAATACATAGAAGGAAGTGTGATGAAAATTGTCTCATCTTCTACGTGCTGATATATCTGCAATCCGAATGCCAAATTCAGTGGTAAAATCTGACGGAAAGTATTAAATTAAAAGGCTAGAAAAAGTGATAAACAATACTACTACAACTAGTTGATCATGTCGTGTGAATGTAAGAACAAGCCCCTACAGATCATATGCTTACTAATTATCTGATAACAGACTTATTTCAGCTCAATTATAGGATAGCAGAACAACTCAGAAAATAATCTATTTTTGTAGGAAATCAAAATATTCTTTTTTTCCTATTTTACAACTCTATGAATAAAACAAGCATAAGCTCACAGTGGGAGGCGTTTTTAAATGGGGAAAAAATTAACTTCAAGATCATCCTAAATTTATCCTTCTGGATTCTATCACCTGTTCCCGTCCTCCTTCTCTTCTCAACAGGAACTAGACGACTTTGTTTGTCCTAAATATTACGCCCACAACAGATGGGAACTTCGTTCTAACCGGTCAGTCTAAAAGACAGTCCACTGTTTTTTCTCCCTTTCAAAATTGACATCAACGGTATCAGTGGTTGAACGCGTCTCTGTCACCGCCTACAACCATACAGCGCACGGTGATTAAGTGAAAGTAACAGTAAGAAATGAGCAAGTAGTGCCACAGTATGTCTAGTCACATATTGGGAACATTCAAAAGACAAATAAAATGTTATCGCCGAAATATTCCGTACCATTTGCTCCAAATATTTGGTGGGCTTAGAGAGGCTTAAAGTGCGGCTTTCTTACCGACCATCGGGTACTACCACGAGGCACTGCTTCATGCCCAATAAAGCAACGGGGAAAATCAGTCAGTTGATTTAAAAACCGTATGACAAAGTCGGTGGGACAACGGGCTGTAAATGGCTGGAAAGTACGAGGGAACAGTCTTTTCAAACATCAGTTTCTCATCCTGAGGCAACTCGGACCTTGAAAAAATATGATTCGATTTGACGATTTCATTATTATATTGGGGCTGGAAAATGTCACGAACTTTACTGCTTCTGCTTATTTCTTTATACGTGATAATGTCATCCGGAGAAGATAACTCCTTATTCTAGCTTGGACCGAAGAACCTGCATGCTGGTGTAGCAAAGTTTGTAAACAAATACATTTTTCGTTCGATATGGTGACCAGGTGTGATAAAGGAATAATTGATTTATTGCGATACCAATTCCAGCTGTCAAACAGTTCTTCAATACAAGTATCGGTTTTGGCTATGAAAGTGCACCTGGTTTACCGAGCATTTTCGCCTTTCCCCTTTTTTCGCGACTCGGTCACAAGCAGCTATGCCGCACCTTTCCTTGATCTGAACCGTACATAGGAAAATTGCAAACTAATTCCCATCATACCGATTTACTAGGGCTGACCCCTAGAACTGGCAAAACAAGCGTTTTGTTCATTGACCTCAGATGTTTCACTTATTCCATGTGTTCTGATGGAAAAGGTTACGCTGTGATAAATATGCTCGCTTTAGTCACCAAAAATTGATGGATAGGAAAGTTCCTGACGAACTGATTTTCCTCATATACTAGACCATTTTTAAGTCAGAATTTGACTACAAAAGTTATGTTCAAGTTTTAGCATTGTCAGGGCTGTTTGAAGCTGCTATCTATTACTGGATGAGCATTTAATTTTTTTATTTCGAAGAACTTTCTGGCACAAATCTATTCAAGTCCAATTTGAAAGCTCAGCCCATCGTCTTGAATGATACGGCAATCATTTGTGAGACATAAACTGATTTTTGATTTTCGAAGTCATTTCTGAGTGGTTGACAGTTTTGACTAATTCCTAAACATTCGTCACATTTATCGCTGATTATTCAGTTGTTATTAGGAGCTAACGAGCACTACATTTTTATCACGAGCTCATAAAAAATATTTATGTTGATTTCTACAGACAAACATATCTTCGTACAACTAAAATTGATTATCGTCTGTCTAGCAGTTTCGAGCAGCTTAGTGTGTATTACGGAATATTGTGGATCTGTCAGTGAAATTCTAATATTCTGGGCATCTATATTATCTTCAGCGATCCTGATTCAGTGTATCGAATTATTTGGAACCAATAATCAAATATCTCTGATAAAACTAATCAATTAAATAATTACAGGTCACCGTAAAAATCTGTTAACAAGAATCGACTGCTCGAAATTTCGGGGTTATACCAAGAAAACTCCAGCAGTTGAGACGAAAATTAAAAAAAAGACCTTTCGGAGTTGACAAACGGATTGTGTGCAAGAAAGGTGGTTTATGAATTCATTGTCCACGCGTTCCTCAATGCGAACCGCATACACGTTCACCGTTAGTTGACTCGCGTAACACGATCAGACTGTTGTTGTACACTTTATTTCGGGGCATACATTACATCGTACTGAACCGAGGGATCAAAGTGATGAAACAATTAGGAGCCAAACATTTCATTTCTATTCTTTTTATCTAATCGGTCTGATTCCATTGAACCGATATTTTATTCATCTTTAATGTAACCACTCTAGAAAAGTGACCTTCCTGTCGGTTGCATCTACTTCCCACATGAATGCATCCTCCAGCCACAGCAGGTTAGGAGTGTTTGTCATTTAAGGCTATTTTTTTCTTGAGTACCAGTGGAAAGAAACTTATTCCTTATAAGCCGGTTTTGGAAAGATGTTATCTTGAGTGAAGAACCGGTTTCATTAGGAGAGATGAAATCAGGCACAGTAGAGAAGTAATGGTCTGAAAAGTCCTAGGTCTTAAGACGAATCAATGCGTGCAAGGACCAGATAGCATATTTATGGAGAATATGGTAGCTATGTACTCATATTGGCGGAGGTAGTCATATAGCTTAAAGAAACGAATAAACTTAGCTGTGTAAAATGCGCGAAAATACTGAGGGTATTTACGCACTGTCATTTTCTGACTGTCATTTTCTGATTGACGCTAACCCATTATTTTGTGATTATTGTACCCAGTCGCTAGATTAGGTTGAAAGTGAATTCTCGAGACTTAGTCAGGTAGTTTTGTATCTCTGCTTATCTAGAAATATTTATAATTCAAAATAATCAGAGAAAAACACTTTGATCACAAGATACGGTAAATGCTGTAGCTGGCAAACGAAATCGAAAAGTGAATTGCATTATGTTTCGTGAAAGGTTGGAACAAGTGAGGGTCTGTCGTGAAAAAAACCTTACTGCTTTGTAGGAAAGGTTGACAAAAACATTCAAAGTGAAACAGGTAGGTTAGCAAAGGTCTCTCTACCAACTATTATTATATTATGTAAATTACTTCCAAAATGTGTTCTCTAGGAAAAAAAAGTCATCCACCTAGGGGGGCAATTTTATCTTAATTTGAAAAGCCCAATAAGTATTATTGTAACTTCTTGCTTCTCTGATCACCTACTCAGTAAACTAAATTAAAAACAGCACTCCTAATGGTCGTTCTTGATCAGCTACAAGTATTCAAGTAATATGGTCAGCTTACAAGGCTGTTCTGCGCAGCTGCTGACAAGTTATATTCATCTGCTTGTGCATTAAAGAAATTACGATAACAACTGGAATGAGATCAAAAGAGCTTGGTGAGCAAACTCGTTTTCAGTTATTCGCACTCATACCAATACATAACAATAAATATGACTCAAACCAACAAAGGGGATGATCATCCAAATCTGTCTGTGCACGTGTGTGTGTGTCTATGCATGTGAAATTGATCACAGTGAAGAATGTTCGAGTGGTTGCACACTTGTTTGAGTACAAGAAGTGGGCCATGGAAGTTTAAGTGCTTGTACAAATGGTTCATTCACGAGACGATGCTCGACATGAAGATAGGCGAAGACAGACAGTAGTCGAAAAGAAGCCGATATATGTCCGTTTACCAGTCAAAGGAGACATGGAAACTGAAGTTATTCAACGAAGACTAACAGCAGCAGTCAGTAGGACATTCTACGCTGCACAATTACAAATTATGTTCGAGTCCAAAACCGATCGTGTGTTTTCGACTAAAGGATAAAGCGCCAGATTCTGCAGCATCTTCTAATTTATATTCATTCACCTGTTCTTGTGGAACCAGGTACGTTGGCCGCACGACCAGGCGCTTATCCGAACGTGTTCGTGAACACCACCCGGCTTGGCTAAACACTGGAGCAATTAAGACAATTACTAGTGCTATGTGTTCATATCTTATTAAGTCAAACCTTTCAGTAGAGGTGATAAAAGCTTTTCGCACCATTTACGAAGTCCGGGGCAAGCAATCAAGACTTGTCAAGTGTCGCATCTTAGCCACAGCCGAAGCCGTGAGCATTCGACCCTACAATCCTCCCCTGTGTGCTCAGAAACAATTTGTGCAAGCGCTTAAACTTCCATGGCCCACTTCTTGTTCCCGAACAAGTGTGCAACCACTCGAACATTCTTCACTGTGATCAATTTCACATGCATACACACACACACGTGCACAGACAGATTTGGATGGTCATACCCTTTGTTGGTTTGAGTCATATTTATTGTTATGTATTGGTATGAGTGCGAATAACTGAAAACGAGTTTGTTCACCAAGCTGTTTTGTTCTCAATTTGTTCTGTGGAATTTTTCGTACATTTGGTACAATTAGATTGACAGACCAAAGAAGCGGCTGTCACAAGGAAAATACCCTGTAACTTCCTAACGGCTCGGGAAGGTGACGCTGCATATCATAATTATTGTGCTTGAAATTCTAGGTTATTTGTCACTTAGACCCCGGATGGCTATTAGTTAACGAGTTGACCAACTCATTTCAGTTTTTCAAACAGTGGATATCATTGTCCGTTAACAAAACTAGTAACTATAAGTGAAGCGATAATAATTCCTTTATGCCACCTGATCGTGCTTTGCCAACATAACTGAAGGCACAAACAAGCAGCAAGCAAAACGAGAGTACCGTAAGAGCCAGTCTACAATCTCAACATGTGTGACTAAGATGGGAACTGAAGGGGATCAGCCCATGGGAAACAAAGTCCTATGTGACCTGATCTGAATGGAACGTAAGAACCAATGAATGTCAAGGTCAAACGGAGTACAATACGCGGGCGTTCAGGAAAACAGAGAATAACAATTGTTGTGTCACCCGTGAATAGATAAGGCGTCCAACCGTACGGATCCCAAAATTTGAGGATATTCAGCGAGGAGTTGCTTTCATTTAGCTGACAGTACAGAATCACCAAAGCACATTATGTTATTGCATTTGTAAGCAATATTTTATGTACCAAACGACCAAACGGATATTCACTAACAACATACAAATGTCTAGCAGCACTTAGAACTTCCAAGCAAGACGACGACTATCAGGTCATCCGAAGTGGTCCCAAATAGCTTTTGCTCACTGCAACAAGATGCAATTGTTATGCTTGCAATACCTCATGTGAGTGATTTTTTGGTGTACACCTTTTTAACACTGGCTCACATGATAACTATGGCTCTGGTGAATTACCTTTATTGTTTAGCTACTCGAACACAGTGATTACTAGGGGTGCTGAATACTTTGTAGAGCAATTCAGTGTGCAGTGGCAACCATTCTACTAGCCACGGAGGAAAACTTGACGGCCAGCAGGCGTAACTGGCCGTGTTACGCGCCGGGTTCGAGATTCTGTCAGTACTCGTTGGACACAGCTTTTCATTGATATCTAACGATAAAAGTGACAGAAAGTTCAAATTATTTTTAAGGATACAGTTATTCAAACGGTGATATGGTGAAGTGAAATAAGGATGAAACGGCTGTACATTTGTCACTGATTTCTGACGACGAATCGATAAAATAGGTTTCTCCACATGCCGGATAAAACAACTTTCTAAGGTTTATTTCTGTGGATTATCCTGAAAACGTGGTGATTTTATGCAGTGAGAGGGCATTATATTACGAGGCCGATTATATTCAGGAGCAGAATGAACACAATACAACGATTTATCCACTAGCTTTCTCCACAGGGATCCAACTCGAAAACTGTAAGTGGAAATTAAAACTACCCTGAAAATTTACTAGCGATAAAAAGGATAATTAAAAGAGGAATCTGTAGAACGGGAGCTAAGAATCAAATGCAGCAAATTTCTACGGATTCTTCAAGGTACACAAAGAAGACATTCCGTGGTGACCAACCGTCTCCCTATCAGGAAGACCGACGTACAGTTCTGTCAAAAATTATAGAAACTCCTTAAACCGTTCATAACTGGACCAAGCCACTTCAAAACTATCATTCAACAATTCCTAAACAAAAAGGACAAGAAAGTGGAGCAACATGAAGTAGTGTTCTTGCTTGACGTCACGAAGATCCACGCCTCGGTTAACTTAGCGAAGATTATGTCGAAGAAGCTTCTTCACGAGCACAACCCAGATAAGCCACTGGGAACGCTAACTGTCTGAGCCGGTGGTCTTATGGCTATGCATATGCTTCAGATTTCTCGATAACGTCCACAAAAATGGAAGGAACAAAACTGGGATCATCCCTATTTTTATTTCTTGCAAAAGCTGTCAAGCAAGCCTTTGAAAACCTTGCGTCACCAACTTTTCACCCAAAACTTTAGATCAGATCTGTTGATGATATCTTCATCATCATCAAATGCTCGGGTTCTACTTGTTTTTCTGTCTTTCAGTAGCCGATGGCGATCACTTAGTAACCACTGGCCGTTATATACCGATCACAGCCTAGAGCACGGTAACCAAATCTTTCGGACCCACCCGTACAGTGTGGGTTATCGATCCCAGTTACTGGACTTGATGGCTTTGTGTGAATCACGTGAACTTCTCGGAGCTCGACGTAAGATTGATAGCAATCACTTTTTAAGTCATCAATTGAATGAGTACGTCAACATCCGAAAAATTCCCGATGGAGGGAACAGAGATAAACGAAGAAGTGAAAACAGATTCGCGTCTCGAGCGGAAAACAATTAGTGATAAAGACCGCAGAAGAAGAGTCCTGTGGGCAAGGAAAGATGACAATCTAAAACTTGTTTCCTACCATCCTGGGATGATAATGAAAACCTGCAGACCCATCACCAAAGGAGACATAAAATCTAGCCTTAAAACAGAATTTGCAAAAGGTAAATTTTTCCATTAATTCGTATTGCAACTGTGCTCATCGGTAGAGGAAAATCCTGCAGTCACCTTGAGCGGGAAGAAGATAAAGGTGAACTTGATACACCCAAATCTATCGACCAGGTTATCATCCAGTGATGGTTTTCTCGATGGCTATGGTTACAACACGAAGAAACTACGTATTCATCCGATCGAGCGAAACAGGAGTGACGTCAAAGAGAGACGAGCTGAATATGCGATGTGCTTACAGGAGCATGATAACTCCGTCTTACGGTTTTACATAGATGAGACCAATCACAGCACATGGTGCTCGCGCACACGAGGGCGACCAACGAAGGGCAAAAAGTACATTAGGACTTTACCATCAAACGAAGGTACAAACCTCAGTATTGCCACTTGCCTTTCTGCGATCGGCATGGTATATTATGAATACTTCTCCAGGACGAATGCCTTCATTTCCATCAGCTCTGTGGAGAATTTTCCTCCAAAGTATCAACAGAAAAACCAAACACATTGGTATCGTATTTCTGTTCGACAATACTCCAATTCGCCGACGGGCGGATGAACGGCTGCTGGCAACCAGGCGTGCTGTTCAGTATGTTCCTCCCTGTAGTCCATTTTTTAATCCGGTCGAAGAGGTATTCAGTGTGTTCAAAGGAACTGTCAAATCACTTCTACAAAAAATGGGGCCCTGATTCCCAGCTTTCCGGAGGATCAAACCACCAGGGAACACAAGCTCTAGATGTTGGTGCAGTTACGCAAACAAGCAGTGAATTGGACCTCGCCAGTTTCGAGTGCTGCACGTGACAGTCACAATTTCACATTCACTGGACCTTTGAAAAATTATTCTGATTTTTAAGTGTGATCTTATTCGATGTGATAACACCTAATTAGTGATTCTCCTTTGCAACACCAGAATATTCAAGTTGGTATCTCCTACAAAGCTAACAAATCCCGTAATTGAAAAAGACAGCTCACTCGCGATATGGTCTTATTCGGTATGGGGGTGCCGGAAAGTTCTGGTTACTGTACCCTGGGCAATCAACCGCGAACAACACTGTTGTTCAACTGTAAAGAAATTTAACTGGCCCTCTGGTTGATTTTATTCAAGCACAAACACACAACAATGCATACATGCATACATACATGCACACATGCATCGGTAATCTGGATAAATACGCCTTGTCTCGTTAGCACGAAAATCTGATCTCGGACAACATTGTTATTGCAACTTAAGTTCGTCCGAATTCATCGTATCAATGAAACGTTAAAGATGTCTATTACTTGAGACGCATAATGAAAGCACGTTGAACCGAACAAATATGAGTCAACTGGTTCCAGAAGAATCGGAAAGAAGAAAACGAAAAGCTGAGTTGCCACCTGGGCCAAATTTTGATTTCGTTGGTTTGAAAACCAAAATTTACCCGCATCTGATATTAGTGACGGCCTGATCGTTCAAACACTCCCTAAATTTTCCAGCTATGACAGTGCCACGAAAATCAATTGATGAGTGACCTCGCACAACTTCAAGTCCGAGACCGTGTTTTGTTTTGCTTTGTCTACGAACTTCACAAAATCGGAACCATAATTTAAACTTTGGAATCGTGTTCATAAATTTATCCTCTACTTCAGTTGGTGGCGTCATCTTGGAACTACCGGATAGGAAATCTGAGAATAAAGACGACGCTTTTGGTGTCTGTAAGATAGTGCAGATTTAATGGACCATTGATTCTGTTCTTTCTCTTCAAACAAAATTCGTTCGCTCTCTATCTTATATTTTTCTCTGCTCAGTGGTGAACCTTTATATTCCAAGGTCATCCGGGGAGTCAAGGTCAATTAATAAGCCAAGTTACTCATCAGTACAAACCATTAAAATCACTTTCGCCCGTTCACTGGTGATGACACTTCGACTGCGGATGAAATGATTGCGACCAAAACGCCAAAATTAGATAGCTTATAAAACCCTCCAATTTGATCTACGACGATCAAGTTTGGTCAAATAATTGCCTATAATCATACCACTTCTTGTTTACTTAGTTATCTATGAACAACAAATAATTAGAGGTGATTTCACTCATGCACCAAAGGTTACTTACTCTCATTGAACTCTTTTTTGTCCGAATGCAGTAAAAAAACATTTTGGACAGAGTTACTCCCAACCATCCCTAAGTGATTGCATCAGGTCTTGGAGCTTCCATCAAAAGGAGACTAAACCTGGACGCGAAGTGAACACTTGCTTGCTAGCACGAACAAAAAGACCATCCAGCGTGGCTTATTTCAGCCACACATCAGATCACGTATGACAAATCTTTGGGCTGAAGTCCCTCTGATAGAAATTTAGGCAGGTAGCACCAACCGTTATGCTACTAAAGAGCATACAACAGCGAATAAATTTACAATAGCAATCGGATGATCACAACCCCTTGCCAAAAAGATGTCTGCGGAGTTCCTCTCGATATAGGGGGAATCATCGCAATCGACTGTGCAACTATCTCCCATCTAGATTGAGCAGTCCTCAACCCAAATGACGGTATCCCGTTCGAATTTCCCTTACGCAGCTGGATGCTTAAGGCTGAGGATTCGCTCAAATAAGCAAGTCAACGTTTGATGAACCCGCGAAAACAAAGCAGGGGAGAAGGAACAACTAGTTCCCGCACAATGGACCAAAAGAAGTTCCTCCACGGGTGCACTGGTTAAGTTCCCGCGTTGGGTTGATGCCCCACTATCTTGTACATCGTATTGTTGGATCGGATACGGTTCCCAAAGAATTTTTGAGACAACACTTGGCTCCCCGCACACACATCCTGCTTCTCCTTTAGCTCTTTGCGAGGGTCTGGTGACTCAGTGTCTAATCCTCGTGGTCAAGCTGTTGTCGGTACTGCTATGAGCAGCGAGAGCTGACAGTGCATCGTTAGACTGGATCCTGGTCAGCAGTCGTGATCGTACGGTTCAGTTGGATGGTTCTGTGTGCGGGCAACAGCAACAGACTGAAGTCTCAAAGCTTGTCTGTCTTTTCTGTGTATGTCCCAACTTACTGTAGCCCTCCTAACCTCACAGATTATCTCGACCATGATTTGTCTTAACTGCTCCTCGAAGTGTTCTCTACTGACACAGTGGTTGTTGCTGGCGATTTCTGTGCCCAGGTTGAGAGCTTAAACGAGACGGCCACACATTCAGAAGGTCAATTCACCTTTCCAGTGGATCAAATCTAAAGTGGTGACCGACTCATTCATTCATTCATGACAACAAAGACACAGGGAGAACTCTCGTATAAGCCTCTTTAGAATCCTGTCGTTGGAGTTAATTCGGGTTTCAGTAGAATTCCAATACGCCACCTGTAAATTGTCCAATTTCCTCTTGAATGTGCTGTTGTTGACCTCTATCATCGCAACAGCAGGCGGCACATTCCAAGGATTTATAACCCTTTGAGACAGGTTATAGGCTTCGGCAAGCAATTTGAATGCATTTTCAACAACTTCATTGGATGCCCGCGCATACTACATGGTCCTCGAAGCAGGAAGAAAGCTTGCAGGCCTGACCTTAGAGCGCTGCTGACGTTTGGACAAATTTAGATGAGAACTCCGTGTATCAGTCAGTAGAATTCAGGATAAAGACCCGTCACCTCTAGACGACCTTCGAGGTCCGTCTCACGTAGTCCTACGTTTTGATGAGTTGTAGTCTTCTGTATTCTCTTCATCTGGTCTGATTGAACAGCTGTACATAGGCATACCCCAATCAAGGACGCACACGGGAATAGCATAACAGACAAAAGGTGCCAATTAGCAAAAAGAAAAACAGACAGGTGAGGCACTTTTGTATTTGACCAGCAAAATCAATCAAATTGGTAAAACATTTACAACAGCTTATATAGTCCATTTTCCAGACCGCGCTGTAACAACACTGATCCTCCGACTGTCCGAGCATTTCGGCTCCCATCTGGCCAGTTGCCTGAGACCATCAGGTAAATCCTCTGTCCCAAATACTAGTAGCTTCTGAAAACATCGGTCGTGTAAGATCTTTCCAAACACCTTACTGAGATCCACAAGGATGACCTCCTTGAGGTATGCATTGTCCGTAGCTTCTGTCAAAAGCTCACGAGACGAAACAAGATTCTGAGGGCAAAAAAGTGTTTTCCCAAAGCCGTGATGGGCAGAACTGCAAAGGTCTGTTGATCTGGAGGATCATTAGGCCTTCTGGTTATAAGTCTCTCCCTTACTCTGCAGGCAATACAGGTAACGCTTACCGAACGGTAACCGACAGCCGCGGATTTGTCTCAACTCCTAAACCTCGGTACTATTGTCGCTCGATTCTAATCATCCGGAAGTTTCCCAAATGCCAGAGAACAGCCTGGTTATTGGGGGTGAGAGCACATCTTTAAGTTTTCGTAATACTAGCAGGTGGATTTCGTCTGTCCCGAGGAACTGATGCAGTTTTCAGAGAATGCAGTTGTTTCATAACTTCATCCACCTCAAAATAACGAATCAGGATATTAGGCTGGAACACCAATACAAAAAGCAAGCAAGGCCCTACACATGCGAGCACTGGTGCATAATGTTTTCCCAGTTTCTCGATCTTCACTTAATCAGAATCAACAATGACCTCATCATCCATCAGCATAGGAATTCCTGTTGTCGTCCTCGCGCGGCTTTTCAGACCGACGAACTACTGCTTAGGTGCGGTAGCATAGTCCACTGCCAACCTCCCCTCATCTCGGCATCATTCTGCCGTCTTCATAGAAGCACCGATTTAAGATTTAATTGTATGCACCATAAACAGTTCCCCGTTGTTCGGTGGTATTGCCAGGCTCGATTCCTTTTGCGAATTAGACATCACCGCTCTCTGACAAACCACGGAGCACCCTGAGCATGGGGAAGCTGACGGGGAGGTGGAAAGAAGAGGTCAACCAGCCGAAGGATTCCGTCAGGGATAAAACATCAAGCCAAATTCATATCATTTGAATCCTCATGCTTCAATGTCATATTCTGCATTGTCGTTCTCATATCCTAGAAATTTACGCGCCAGACGTTGAGTCCACCGTGTGGTCTAGGTGACATTTGGACCCCACGTTTCCAGTGTGTGTTCGGCACAGTACGATCGCTCTTACAGAAAGGAGGTAGGACATCCATCATGGAAACTTCCGAAACCCGTGAATGGACGATTGTTCACCCTGGAAGGTAGTTGGCTCGAAAATTAGTTGGTACGATGACAGGTCACATAACGTGGCAAAGAAACTTCGGGAGAAGTTGTCGGTGGCCGCAGTATATCAATTCAGTCGATACGAGGCGCACTGAATTCACCTAGGACCAGGCTGAGACCATTAGTTGTCCAAAGCCTCTAGGAATCCAGAGATTTTTCTCGGCTCCGCTATCCTTGTCCTGTAGGAAAGTCACAGGATCACGAACTCACTACTTACTAGCTTCCTCTTACATCAAAGAGATTCAGCAATCCCTGGGCTCCGAGTAACGATCGATTATGTGCTCAGATATCATGTCCTCGATGTGAATTACCACAGCACTACCACCACTGAATTGAGCCCGGTCCGAATGAAACATGTGGCATCCCTGCATAGAAATTTTCGTGTCTAGAACTTCAATAATCAGCCACGCCTCAATTAGTGCAATAACCGCAGGCCTTTTGGTTATAGCAAGCAATTGCAGTTCCTCTGGTTTTTTCAGGAGTCGCAAAACTTTACTAGGCACCACCTCTGTCATCCGTCCATTCGCAGCACACTGTTTAGGATACGCCACACCGAGTCTCCCTGAGCCGCAGCTACTGATGTAGTTGTCTTTAGCGGTGGCTGTGTCACAAGTATTCCCCTTTTCACCACAAGGAAATTCATTATGTATTGGTTCTCCTCACCATTTTCCCGGCGGTCCCGAAGTTCTGTGTAAGTTTGTTTTAGGTTCTGACGAGTCTGAGGTACTTGACGTCCGCGTATTTTGTCCAAAAGAAAAGCCGTTTCATATGAACGGTCTCAGCCACCCTCTTTTCACCGGTAGAGAACAAATTAGCAAATACGCCCCGTATTTACAGCAGGTCATGCTCGAGGGGCTGTTGAGGAGTTGCCACTGATGCTTCCGGTATGTCTCATTTATGCTGTTCAGTAAAACTCTTTGTTAGTAACAGGAAGCATGGCTACTCGTCTGTTCATATCACTTGGAAAACGAAGAATGCATTGCTGTAAGTCTCGAAGTGCACTAATTATCAGCACGATATGTGCGGTATCATCTTCGCAACTCCTTCGGACAACTCTACCGTCCTCTAGATACAATCGGATATAGCTGGTGCAGCTTATCACGTGCTTTCTCCATGAACCTGGCTAATTTGTATCTACCCTTGGTCACCATACCGGCTAAACGATGTACTTTTCAGTGTTACTAACTCGCAATCACCCCTCCCACTTTCCCCGTACATTTGACACCTTTGGCGGCTCTTTGATATCGCTAGGCTCGTTATATTGGGCTTACACGAATGGACTATAAGTTCTTAAAACCTTTGACGAATAACTCATTGGTATAAAGTATTCTGCCACCGATTTTTCTCGACCTGAATTAAAAATACATCTGACATTACTACTACTATCAATATTACTACTAATATTACCAGACTGATAATGAGGATAAAATTATTACTGCTATTAATACTACTACCACGACTACTATCATTTCAGATATGCTGATGATACTGTTTCACACGAACCCGATGTAGAGACTGAGATTTTCCAGAGACTTTATATTTGCTGATAGTGAACTTCGCAGATGTTTTTCATTTTGTTTAACAACATAACTATTCAGTTATGTAAAACGTTATTTACTTAATATGACAAACAATTGGCAAAGTAATCAGCATAATCAGAGATTTTGAACTTCATTGGGTCAAAGTGAGCAGTACTCTTAAAATGTCACCCATTTCGTCTAAACTGAATCGTCATAGTTCTAGCTCGTTGTTTCGCATTTCCTTTTTGAAAAGCTAGTTTGGATTATTTCAACGTGAACTTTTTTGACGATTCTGACTTTTGTTACTCAGCCACATCACATCGGCCATGTTTCGCCGTTCTAAACAGTAGTTGTTATTCTTGCTTCTCTAATTATTCTAGATGACCTGATAGTCCATATTCGGGAATATCATGGAGAAACTTGCAAGAAACTTGCACATAAGATCCTGGCTGGTCGAAGAGATAAACCCTATTTCACTTCAACGTTAGTAATCACGTGAACGGTCTGTCGATAGAAAGGTGGTAGATATTCCATCAATATCAACACGTTTCCATGAGCAGCCAGTCGAGGAGTTATTACTCAACGTGAATTTGAAGACGGCTCAAGGATACACGAATTTGTGTGTGCTCTTAAGCTGCCCTGGCCCTCCCTCCACTCTGCAACAGGCCACAGATCAGATGAGAACTGACATGATACACGAATTGTTGTGCAGTGGAATAACGGTGAACCAAAAGCGAAATGGAACTGGTCCCACCTCCAGAGTTTCGCAACGTGAAACTACCGATGCCATTGATGGGCTAGTTACGACACGAATACCACTCACCGAATTGATAAATTAGCAATAGAGTACTATTTTATGGGCAAGTCATATCAAGATAACAAAACCAGAGCTTTTCCACTATTCTTAGACCATAGAGTGGACAGCTGATACGTATTGTTCTCTTCAGCGTTGACTCCTTCAATAAAAATGATGTTTTCTTTTGAAGCCGTTAGTTACACAGCTGTAATTTTGATGAAACATTATGATGTTGCGAGCCCGATCTCGGTCAATCATTTCTCGTTGATATTTCATCATGCTTTTTTCGACGGTACCAAGTTATCTAGATGCAGTAGGCATCGTCTGTCCCGATACAAATTCGCAACAATTTTCTGGCTATCTGTATTATTGTATCAGTCGTTTGTTTCTGTTTACGCTGTTTCGCGTTTAGATTATCTGCCGAAGTGATTGATAGCTCCAAAGTATTACAGAAGTCAGAAACTATCTGCAGCCAGTAGAATATGAGCTCCTTGAATGTATATGGGATTCATTTTCATTCATTTAGTGCCAGGCATTCCGTTGTCCATAGGCATGTTCACTGTGTACTGAAAGTAAGCTGGGAATTAACATGGGGCTGAATGAGAACTAATTTTAGATAATGGAAAACCCACTAGCATTTTTCGCATCAAAAACATCAAATTTAAGGTGATCATTAACGCCAAACTTAGCAAGCGAATGACCTAGGTGATGATATTTCATTTCTGTTTGATGTATTATACCTAAAGGTTGGACATTTGAGGGGGAGTTTCATGGTGAATTAGACGCTGCCGAGACGAAAGTCACCGGCCATGGCAGAGGACCTCCAGGTTCGAGGCTTGCCTCAATGACAGTTTCACCATCTGATGAAATTCAATCGGAATGACTAGTGTGAAGCTAAAGAGGAATTCAGGAAGAAATAAGCTGAACTATAAACGACCACCATGCATTTCACGATGTTTGCGGGAATTTAATTTAAATTAGACTACACCGCTGATGGAGAACCAAAAAACACGATACACCATATGATGCGTCAAATGCAAATGTGTATAACTCAGCAATACGGTAACAATCTGTTTTCGAGAAAGATAGCCCATAAATACCGGAACTTCGGTCAATAGTAAGCCCTCCTGTAACAGCTGTGTTAATGATTAATATATACTGGCGTATTACGGATAATCTGTCAGTTTTGACTGAGTTCGTATTATTCACGTCGGTCATCTGTTCCGTACCGGCTAATGACTTACAACTTTCTTCTAATAGCTGATTTAAATATGATCTCTAACATGACCTGGTACCGTTAGAACGAAATTGTTTAGCATTGAGTTAGACGCACACTATTTTCACCATTATTATAAATTCATGCACACAGCTGGGGTCGCCCGTTCGAACAAGTAATGTTCTATTCACACGACCCCTACACTATGCGTCCTGACGACAAACCAAGGGTTGCACGCCACCAAACGTGACAGCAAGGCACACTGGGGATTAGAATACACGAGTTTTGAAGTGCAAAAGAAATTCCCCGAACCAGTGACACTTCTGAACTTTTCAAGTCGAATGGCTGAAAGCCGTCACTTCATATAAACAGCTGACTCCGGTTCTACCTAATAGACAGCCCACAGTCGGAACTGACTGATGCGGTGCTGCTTGGCCCGACATCTCTGTTTCAAGGTGGTTATCAAGACTTCTTGCCTGTTACACTTGTTTCAGTCAGAACAGACACTCAGTCAGTGTGTGCAAGGAGGCTTCTCATCAAATGAAGTTTTGCTAATGATATTCTGGAGAATAAAAAAGTATTCTACTCCATGCTGTGACCAGCTGAGAAAATCTGTGGCAAAATGTTGCATTTGGTTGAACTTTAAATAGACAAAAAAGTGAATATTTCCATGAATTTGGGGCAGAAACAAGGTTTTGAATTTCATTTGTGATTTCATGAAGTCGGAGGAACAAAACTGTCATTTATTACCCACTTCGGGATCCTTTTCTCGTAGACGCGTTCACGTTTAAATTATAATCTTGCGCTTATACACGGAACGTTATCTTCAATGTCTAAATCATCATCAATGTTTTTGTAACCTTTGGTCACAAGGGTGGTCTAGATTATCTCCCCCCCCCCCTTTGAAGACGCATAACTATTTCAAACAGCCAACAGAATACAGCTAAGTTTGCACCACAGCAGAAGTGGTCACTATCCACCTACCAATTTACAATCTGACCACCCGAAAAACCCCATCGCAGACAATTCCACCGACTTGACCCAGAAAAGAATGTCCCGGGAGAGATCAATGAGTGGGACGTGCGGACCTAACTGAGCCGTACTTGACACCGCAAATCCCAATCCGATTCCCTCCACTTCTTTTCCACCATATCTCAAGCGAGACTATTGAATAGAGCAAATGATTGGTGATGTGCACTGTCGCTCTCCCACATTCTTTGTAGAACCATGAATTGGGAATAGTTGGAATCTACTTTTTGTTCTTTAACCCGTAACTCTCAAGAGGGTTACTGAGACAGCCACACCGATATTTGTATTTCAATAATTAATTTAAATTCTGTTCCAGGGTATTTCCAAACTTACAATAACCTTCTCATTGTTACTAACCGGAAATGACATGTGAGAGCCGCACACGTTTTTGTTCAGCTCACGCCACCGGGAACCCAAAGGTTCGCGTGTTTAATTATTCTGTTCTTCGCCCTTTCTTATGCATTTCTCCACATTTACCACATTTTACTATAAATGGTCCTCTGACGGATCGGACAGAGAACAGAGTAGGTTGTACAGAAGCATCCCGAACAGAATATCTTTTATCACCCTTTAAATGGTACTGTAAACTATGTGGGACATCGGTGTTATGCTCGTTGATATCATTCAGTGGTTTTCAACGGGACGGCAGTGGACTTTGGCACTTTACCAAGAAAACTCACCAAGGTCCCAAGCACTTATTTTGTAGGCAGCCTTATATCCTGTCCTTTTTACGAAATATGTGAATGACAGATGCATCTAAATCACAAGACACGGATTCCCTTGTTTACTTTACTGTCGCATTTTGTAGCAGTTGCCGTCAAAAGTTTATTTATTATATGAAAGTCCACGTGATCCGCACTGACCTAAATTCATCCGCCCAACGATTTTCGGTATTACGTAGTAATCCAACAAATGGGTTGCATGCAATTCGATCGAAACCCACACAAGTACCAATAAGATTGATTATGAATTTTCAAGGCTAATCCAAGTAGATGAGATTCATCAACAGGTAACTGGAAGCCAAAGTTGACCGCTAACAAAGGACAAGTGCAAGGATGAATTTGTACTGTACAAGAAGCACTATTACCACTTGTGAAACAATCCCTCGTGGATTTTTATGTGCACTTTGTCAATCCCATTCCTGGCACGGTGTTACTGTAAACTTCTCTGTTTGAGATTCGTTTGCTTAGCGGTTATATTGCACTTTCAACAAATACCACTATAACGCGAACAAAAGCAGAAAAAATCTCAGTGCCAAAACTCGGAGTTTCTTCGAATGACTGTCGCAAGTGCCGAATTCATGGTCAGAAAGTAGTTAATAAACTAAGTTAAAAATGAACTTCAAATTGGTACGGTAGTGATATAGAGCCACAGCAGGTGTGTGAATACAGACATTATTTAGCTCCCGGAGAAAATAACCTAGAGAATACCAAATTGGAAACCTCCGTTACGAATGATTAAGTTGCTGGGCAGTCAGCCACACATATATAAAATGAGACGTTTGATCACATGGTTGCAAAAAGCTAAGCTTTTTCGCTCAAATCTTGGCTATTTCATTCAAAAAGTCTGAAAAACACAACAGAATATCATGGCGAGCCATTGTAATTCCCTAACGATGCATTCGGTGTTCAATCTTCGAATAATGAATGTCAACCGTGGCGATTGCGCACCATTTGGACAACCGGGGGCTTATGATCCAAGTCTTAATCCATACGTGTACTGTCCTCATGGATAGAAGGGACGAATAAGGGACCCTTAAACCAAGGGAAAGCATGAAAAGATAGAAGCCACTCTCAATTACCGACATTTTTATGCGGGAAATGACTAGAAAATGTCCCTTGAGACATTCCTTCAGGTAAGACGCCAGTACACATTCAGTATATTTAACCATTACACCCGCACTTCTGTGCTCTGGTTTCGGTTGCGGCCATCCAGCATGGTCCAGTAAAGGGTAGAAGAAAAGAAGCATAAAGTGATTAAACCCAAAAACATCATGAAGAAAAGAAAACAGTTCGAATGCAACTACACCACTGGCCGCCACAAGTAGCCGTAACACAACGTTTACAATCATTTAGTAGGCGGGTCTCGCGAACCTGTGGGTCTAATACGCCCTACTTGACCAGGCCCACTGGCCAAGATTTTCATACCTTTTTGCCATGTCGTGGACTTACCACCCCGACCAACCTTCTGCTCGGTACCTGCCTCGAAAAACAGCGTACGCGTAGGAAATTGGTCAGTGGGTATACGTAACACACGCCCCAGCCACCTTAGCGTGTTTAGATTCAGTACTTGATCTAGAGACTAACCTCCGGTTCCCAACATGTTACGTCTAACCTCAACATTGCTGATACAGTGTTCCCACCATATTCGGCCAATGCCACGGAGATACTGATGCTCAAACAGCGATAGTCTTCGTCCATTTCCTACTCTTAATGGCCATGTTTCTGAACCGGTTAAAAGAACGGACCTAACGGCTGCAATGTATACTCAACCCTGGACTGACTGTCGGTTGTGATGCCGACGCCACAGATGACTGAGGTTATCAATAGCCAAACGCGCCTTCTGTATACGTAACGATACATCATCCGATATCTGTCCACCTGGTGAGATGTAAAGTCCGGGATAATAAAACTTATCTACTTCAGCTAGGGCTTGACCTGTCAAGAGTAGGTTTGATGTAGAGCTCACTCAGTCCTGCAGCACTATTTTATACCTCAAAGACGCAAAACACATCCCAAACATCGCTACACTGTTGCTTAGGCTGTCTAAAAAGCTTGCAACTTACCTGGATATTCACTCAGGATAACCATGTTGTCCGTGTATTCCAAGTCGGACAAGGTACTGTCTGGGAAAATATTGGTCCCTTTTTTCTTACACGAGGATAGGGCTATGTCAAGAGCCATTTCCGTCATAAAATTAAAAAGTAAGAGCGATAGAGGACAATCCTGACAAACACCACTGTCTGTAGTGAGCTCGACTGAAAGACCGCCGTAGGCAAGAACTCAGTTTCAGCTGTTCGCACACAAGCATTGAAAGAGAAATAAATTTCTCTGACACATCTTTCAATGAGAGGTAAAGCCTGAGAACTGGGAGGTCAACTCAGTCGAATGCCTCTTTCAGATCAAGAAAGATAGAAATTATCGGCCTACGTAAGATGTCTGTGCCCTACGATTTGTCCAAGAGTAAAGATACGGTCGATACAACCATGATCGGATCTGAAACCAGCTTGATTCCCACGGGCGCTGGATAATCGGTGGAGAATAAGTTCGGTGAGCAGTTTGGATACGATACTTACCAAACTTATTCCTCTGTGGTTTTCACAAGAGGATCGGTCACTTTTCTTGTAAATCGGCACAATCACCGATTCTTGCCATTCCGTGGGAATCTGCTTATTGTTCCAGATTTTCCGGAAGAGTTTTGTCACCATCAAAACCAAAGCTTCGTCTCCATCCTGGAAGAAGGACGGAGATAACCCATCGGGTTCAGTTGCTTCGAATTTTTTTTCCTTCAGATAATTGATCTCCCTCACAGCCTCCATTTCTTACCGAGGAGTGACATTTACTTGTTTTGTTTCTTTGGCACGTATATTCGGGAGGTCCATCGTTGAAGTGGATCAACTGAACTAGTTGAAAGGCGCCACACACACCGTCGACCGACAATAATGGTTTTCTTGGACTTGAAAGACGCGTTCGATTCAGTTGACTGAACAGAGCTTTTACGTGCTCTTCGTCGAAATGATTTTCCACGGAAGTTCGTGGACCTACTGAGATCATTGTATCCTCATACTTCTGGCAGCGTAAGGGTTTACGGTGAACTATCCGGTCGGTTCAAAACGACCAGCGGTGTTCGACATTGCTGTCCCATATCTCCATTCTTGGTAAACTTAGTCATGGACGATATAACGGATAATGCGTTGAAAAATCCTCAGGGTGTGGGCGTCGAACTAGGAAACAGCGGAAATCTGTGTGCTGAAGATAATGCGGACGACCTTGTCTGCCTGTTCCAATGCACGAAACATGCTCAACATGCACTAGATAGATTTGGGAGAGCTAAAGCTCCATTCGGCATGCGCTTTACACTTTCAAAGTATAAAATGATATTACAAGACTCGACGTCAACGATTCCGATCTTGATGCTCAATGGGGAGGTGATGGCAATTGTCAACCGCTTCACTTACCTCGTCAGCATTGTGACGACGGATGGGAGCATAGTAGTAAAGGTGAGTACGCGGATATCCAAGGCTCGAGCGGCGTACGCTGGACCGAATCGCTTGTGGCGCCGACCTGATTCTTCGCTGAAGTTGAAAGGTCATGTTTACTGTGACGCAATGTGTTCAGTTTTGTTGTATGGTTGCGAGACTTGGGGTTTGCGTGCGGGAGACATTCTTCGTCTTGAGGTTTTCGACCACTGATGTCTGCGTAGTATCGCTGAGATTGGGTGGAATAGCCGAATGATCAACGATGGGGTCAGAAAGCGAGTATTGGGTACCAATTCAGAAAACGTCCTGTCAAAGCGTGTCCAGCTTAGTAGACTTCGTTGGCTGGGTCACGTGTTACGTATGACAAGCACACGCCTACCATATCGTGTCCTATTCCCCGTTCCTCCTAGGGAATGGAAGAGAGCACGTGAAGGTGAACAGATGACGTGGCAGCGGGGAATAGGAAAATGTAAAACGAACTTAAAGAAAGTAGGCGATTCAAGTCTTCGTGGTTGGGGTCCAAAGAATCCCTCAACTAGTAGACTGAAGATACTGAAGGATGTGGTAGCGAACCGTGAACAGTGGCGATCGTGTTGTCACTTTTTTCCGAATCAGAATGATTAATCAATGGGCGTTTGCACAGTTAGATTGTGTATTTCGTCTGTTGGCTATTAGGGCATTCTTTCCTTTTCCCTTCCCTGTAGGTCCACTCCCTGTCCAGCTTGCCCAATCATACTCTCCAATTCAACTTGCAAGATGGTGAGACAGGCAGTGGTCAGCGGGGCTTGTCCTTCTGTTTACCGCTGTACGATGATGATGACTGAACTGTTCATTAAAATGCTCCTCCCTACGATCCAGGCGACGTCCCTGGGAATGAATTAGTGGGCCATCAGATTCCTTGATCAACTCACTTACACGGGGCTTCCATTGGCTTGGTGCCTGTGAACAAACGGAATAGATTGGGAGTATTGCCAATGGACGCAGCCTTCCTTATTTCCCTACACTTTGCAGTCCACCACTGCTCACGGTCATTTCCCGAGCACCTAGTCAGTTGGCGTCTCAGAGATTTGCGCAGTTTACTGAATTTGGCATTCAGAGGGAAGGATCTGCGAGCATCTTACAGAGCAACTGGTATCAAAGACATCCATCGGTTTTGAGACCTGTTTGAACCGGAGTCGTATATGGTATTAGAAGCGGCATGCAAGGCTTTCCTTATCTACTGCCAGCGTTCGTGCGGGTCTTCGATATCCAGCTGTATCGAGAACCGTGTAGACGTCTCTGTCTAAAAAGCGGATCATCCGTTATCATCTAAAAGCAATTGTGTGGGTCGGATGGCTTTGGCGCGACCACGGACGACACGTAACAGCTGAGACAAATCACAATAGAATTCATCCTTGATCTGAAAGAAACTGTAGTCAATGGGCGCACACGCAGGCACGACGAACACGCATCGGCGCATCAGTCGATTACTGTAGACACGAACAGAACCGTTCAACCGAGCCGCACACAAACGATTGCTGACTGGAATCTAATCACACGACAGACACACGAAGAGTAACGCGAGAGAGCGAGACTGTGTCTGAAGTACGGTTAGTGATCATAGAAGTGGGGTCTTATACGCGTGTTTCGGAGACACAGTATACATCTATTTTGACAGTTTCTAGAGTTCTAGCAAGGATAGTCCGTTTCCCTATCTGATGTAGTGCGAGAAAACGTTAAAGGCAGCAAGGTGAAGTGAACAAGTATGCTTAGAATGTGTGTTTGTTTTTTTCTACTTCTGAACTGCCACTTTCTCCAGTGCACTAATAACCTGTGGTGTATTACTTCGGTCTTAAATTAGAAAGCGAGAAATTAGTAAGGCCCTTCACAAGATGGGTGCTGGAGGTTTCTCGGAGAATCATACTTCGCGGCTTCCCATATCACAGAAGGGTTTTTTCTTTGGGAACCCTAACCCGAGCCTTTGATTCGAAATCTCACCCACAAGGCAGTGGGGCGTTAACCCAGCACCGGAAAGTGACAAAAGAACCCGTGAAGGAACTTCTTCTGGTCTGTCATTTGAGATCCGACTGTTGCAAGTGTTTTATCTCGTCTTCTCTGGGGCTTTTTTATCGCCCCTTCTTTCAGATTCAGTCCTTAGCCCCATGCACCCAAAGGAGCAAGCGGAACGAGGACGAAGCAGTATTCTTTGGGCCGGGGCTGACATACTTAGGCGGGAGTAACTGTCCAATAAAGTGCGATCATGTCTTCCACTGTCGAGAGAAACCCCAGGCACTCTACTCGTACGTCTATCTAGTGGAGGTTTTTAGACCGGTGAACTGTTTCTTCCCGTATTTATTTGCTGAAGTGTCCTCTCTGGAAGCATAAAGATGTTGACCGTCAACTGGTTCAAAGGCTGGACTTCGTCTGGTTTATACCTATTGACCTGTCAGGCATGATTGCATCTCCTGCTTAAGGAAGTCATCCTGCATGGCTGTTTGGGTCATGGAAGCACACAAGCCGTCACACCACGCCAAGGTGCAGTCTAGTCACGATTAGATCTTTGGGACCGACATGACGAGATGTTTCCCTCGAACAGGAAATGTAGCACAGTTTTCACCAAGATGGAAGTATTTCGGTTAGCTACCATAAATTCACTCATCCCTCCCTTAAATCCTTTACTGACAGATTAATCGAACGTCACAATTTCGTCTCAGATAAAAGTGACCATTAAACATATTCGCTCACTCCTTGCTTTTTAATCTAGACTATGGAGCATCGCCTGATAGGTTCACACATTCCATTTGTGCTAGTGGTTACCGAATGCTTCTACAGATCACGATCTTACTCCACCGAAAACAATAACGATCTCTAGTTCAATAATACTCCCACCCTATCTACATCACTGCCAACATATTCTCGTGGATGATGACTGTTTTCCGTTCTAACTCAGCATACTGTAATAATCACTCTGATGAATTCACGAAAAAGTCGTGGAACTGATTGATTTGGTTTGTTCGGAAGCGTGATCAGTGCACAGATCTACCGAGTCCCATCTGGGACTGAAACTGGACATGTGCTTCTGGGCCAATCAAATTATTCGTCAGACTTTCCGAGCTGACTGTCGACAGCTTACTTCGCGTCAAAACCCGTGAGAAATCTCCAGCTCTTCACCGGTGGGAAAGCTGAGCAACTTATCACCCACACTCCGATCTAAGGCTATGAGAAATGCATCCTAGCTATGGTACTACTTAATGACGAAGGTAATGCAACGTTCCAATGTGGATGAGACTGTTGCGCCAACTGAAAGGGGCTGTTATCGAGCCGAGCGCACCAACCATCCAACGACAGCGTGCTAAAGAACAACAACAAGAACAAGAAGTGACTATTACGGAAGCATCACTTGACCGCCATAATAATTCCTTCAATCAGAAAGCAACTCTTAGCTGAACCCCAGGTAGGCGGCAAGATGGCCCCACTTGTGAGCTAAAAACAAGACGCCTTTGGGCCAAGACAGTGAGAACGGTTATGGGCAAATAGCCAGATAGGAGCCTAAAAGTGCATGTAGCCGGTGTGTTGTTCTTATTGCAGCTTGGGCGGTAAACTTTGCCATTCAAACGGCTGAATGATTAATCATTCTATAACAAATTAGATCTACCACTTGAATTCAACGTCTGTGTCGGCAACTGTGGCCCATTATGAATCAGCAACTAAGAAATTCACAAACCTGTAGCGTATCTTATTTCCACATATGGCCGAGCACTTTAATCGATACTAACTGCCTTTTATTTCATGACACATTCCTCTATAAAACTTCATATAATATAGCCTACGTTGATCAGAACAAAATGAATCAGAAATACGGTTTATCTGCGAAATCCAACAAATTCATCAGCAAACCAAAAAAACTGTTTGGATTAGTACGTGCGAATTGAATTTCCGTGTCCTGGAAGCCGACTCAAGCGCAAGAAATGCTCGAAATGCAGTCTTATTTGTTCTACGCCACTCAGCAACTGGCATTTCCACAGATGGCCGTGGTTTACCCATAATTCCTGTGAAATTCACAATAGAATCAATGCCACAAAATCCTCAACGTTTCCCCTTGGAATGAACCAATGAGTCAGCAATGATCGATACCTGCTTATTTGTGCTTAGAACTCTTTGCTTGCCTTCTCATGTGAATATCGGGCTAGCCCCGATCGACGGAACAACTCATTGATATCTTTTTTGTTTTGAAATTGATTGGGATTTCCACACATCACTTTTGGTCGTTCTCACAGTTTTCATTGTAAAAATTTAAAATGTTAACCACTGTCGACTAGATTACATCTTCCTTGATTCATTCTAGAGGCAGCTGCATCATCGACAATATATCAGACTTAGATTCTGAGCTTCAACTTGTCCTTCTAAAAACAAACTTTCATTTATTCTTCCAATTGATTTAATGATTAGACTCCGATTTCACCTAAAGTGATCAAGGTAAAGGGGTCTTCAAATTCAACAGTGCTATCCGTCCAATCTCCAGACTATCTACTACATAACCCATCTCTCTTGATTAATATTACGTTAAATGCTTTTGGTTGTCATAGAAATGTCATGCCGTCCAGGTCATGCTGTCCTATCCGTGTGAATTCATAAGATCTCTGAAACACACGAGCGTCTCCCGGGAAACCAATTTTTAAAGTCAGTAAGGAAAACAATGAGGAAAATTTCGGTAAGGCTGAATAGTCATCTCCAGAAAAGTCATGCTGTGTGAAAAACTGGACTACGGAAGCAAACAATGTCAAATTTGTGTTTACCAGTTGCCATATGTTCGAACGTTCGATTAGTGACTGGAAATGAGACGGAATCAAACTATTTTGTCTATCGTTAGGATTATGATTATCCGGTTCCCATCTCTCCACATGAAACTTGGCTCCTCGCGGATATCGGTAAAAAAGCTGTCACACTGGAAGGTTTCGCTGCATTCAGCGTCATCCGCCCAGCTTCGTATCGTGAATGTGGTGTTGACATCAGCACTTTTATGAATGAACGATAGTGCAGGCAATTCTGTAATCGCAACAGTAAAGTAATCGTTTTTACCTATTCTGCTACTTATATTAGTGCCTGTGTTTTCGAGTGCCAACCTAAACACCTTGGTCAACAGAAATCTATCATTCTTGTTGACATTTACATTCCCTCTATTTGTTTTTTTTCAGGTTTGATAAATTCTCCAACCTTGTCTCCACTAACCTACCGAACTAATTTGACCCATTTTTGTGTTGTTTGTGGATATCTCAACTGAATTACCGTAGGATTCCTTGTCCCTTGGTCTGATCAACAGTGTCACACACCCCCTCCCCCTCCTCGCTAGACTAGACAATCTCTGTCTCGTTAGCCATTCCCGTCTGACGCCCTCCACTTGGTTTTAAAGGTTTCCCTGGTGATTTATTTGAAACTAAGACCAAATCTTCCACTCAGCCACGATCGAAAGACATACCGGCGACAATGTCACCCGGACAGCCTCGTACAACTCGAAGATGTGATTGGTAGTTCTAAACTATGCATATCTTCCCCCTTTCGACTCTTCGTTTTGTGATCATCTATCTGAATACCTGAAATTCTGCTTTAATATCTGTTGCTCCAAGTGAAATTTCTACATCCGACCCAATCGCTGTTCTTCACCTCTTTCTAGGTAATTACGTCGCGTGAAAGAGCGTGCTTCCAAGTGCAGAAATCACTGAGTCGTGAGAGCTTTGTCTAAATCAGAATTGAGTTCCATGCATTGGACACCATGTACGTTTTGTCACTACCTGCTAGCAGCAATCGCCGGGGAAACGTGGAAGACGATTATGCACTGGTGCCAATCCACGTAAGCACAAACGCTGAGGAACTAAATCGGCACTTCATTCCTGTTTTATACCTATCGAATACCCTAACATTGAGGCTGACTCGTAACAGGACCTTGCTATGGATACCTGCCTCCTCGGATGTGTACAAAGGACTAATTCACTTACATGGAAATAAAGCAAGCGGTTGCGACAGCGGGACATAAATAATCCCTAAACAATGTTCAGGAACAACGTCTCCGATAATATCGGAACTATGCAACAGATTTTCGACGCAAAAGGACACTCCCGACTGTTGGATGATGGCCTTTATTACTCCGGTGCCCGGATAGATTCACCGAAATTACGTCCCACCGATTGTACGTCAACAGCCCTCAACCTTTGAACAGCTTGTTTCGCACAGATTCTCCCTTAGGATCAATCCACTGAACCATAACCAATTTCCGTTCGACTCTGGATTCCCTAGCTTTATTTACCCATTTTCTTCCATTACCTTTATATCGTGAAAGTTGGGCAAACAAAGTATTTCTGACTATAGGAGCGCATTCAACTGATTTGATAGATGCAAGCTAACCTGAATTCTTTCGGGCTGCGGAGTTGGCACGCCTCAAGTACAATTACTGCATTTTTCTACTTTTCTCATCTTAAGCAATTCGTCCAATTTCAATGGCAAACCTCTTCAAGGTTCCCCTCAACCACAGACGCTTCACAAGTTGCCATTCTATCGTCATTCCTATCCCCTGCTCGCATCACTTTTATACCCTTGTATATCATGACAGTTTGCCTATTAAATATGTTGATGACATAATCTCTGGCATGCCTTATTTCATGAATTCTGCTCAGAAACTCTTGTAACAAAAAATCACCAAATTCACCACCTGGTCTTCTAATCTTAGGTTGAGAATGAGCCTTTCCAAATGTTCCCACTTGTTATTTCATCTCCATACCTGCACTAAGCATTCGGATCTTCTTACAGCCAATTAAACACTACTCATCAACGACGACTGTCACCTACGAAATATCTCGGAGTGACCATCAACCTCGATCTGTCCCGCTCCGACCAAGTCGCTGCAATTTTCCTAAAAGTTAGACGTCTAACCTTATCTGTGCCACGACTAAACTCCCTCTCTATCCCAGTTCACCTAAATAAACGCTTTATATTCGCATACATCTTACCTAACCGGCTCTAAGCTTATTCAATGGTTTTTTCAGGTTTCGTTGCTACAAACTTGTTTTCAGATCCATCAAACATCTTTCTCAATGCAGTAGGATCCCAATATATAATACCCCGACACTACGTTTGTCGAAAACCTTCCTCAATGATGCTGGTCAATCTATCCCATCCTTTTTATCCAGATCTTAGTACCCATGTTTCTATGTCTCCTACTAGGTCCTGCTACTAACATATATAAATCACCTACGGTTCCCTATCTCGCCAGATTCCTAACCAACTTGAAAATTTGTTACCAACGGACTGAAAACTAGACTAACGGAACAGCTTCTTTCATTCTTGCTGTAAATTACTCCGTGTCTTTATTTGAGTGATTGTGTGCACTAAGTGATTGCTTGTCTTTAAAGAAGACTTACAAAGACAAATGCTTTTCCTAGGCTCTGAATAAGTTCAGTGGAAAGGATATTCCCCGCAACCACTGCATAGCCACATAAAACCGGAAGCCACATTCGTAAAATCCACGTTAGGCCCAAGTTGGTCCGGCACGGTAACGGTCCGGGTGAAAGCGTAGTGTTTTCCACCATTAAAGTTGACTGTCGGTTCCAGGTTTAGGACATGTATCTCTGGTTTACATCACTCGGCCACAGTGCGTCCATCCACAGCCTCAGCGATGTTAGTGACTTTCATGTATGTCCATTCACTCAGCTGCCCTAGCAAACTGAAGACAGTAATCTTACAAACCGATCCCGGTCAGAATGAATGTGGTATGTGCATCCCACAGATACACATCCACCAGGCCGGTCTTAATCTTAAAACACTGAGATTGAATCTAATGCAGCTCAACCTGCACTGATCTTCATAAACCGGAGTTCTGAGAGTCAGTCAAATCGACTGCTCCAGTGTTACTTCTACTGGACTGCGACAACGACGATTCGACACCAGCTGTTGCCCACACATCATCTTGTGAATTCTTCTGTACGCCCATCCACATCCTCCCGTATACAAATTCCAACCGTTTAATTTCGAACAAACACCAGAAACCTTATTCCCAGTCCATAATAGCAATAAACACTATATCCCTCAATTTGCAGCGTTTCCGGAACAGTCTAAGCAGACGGCCAGTGCATTCAAACTGCAAACGGTTGCAGTAGGATTGGGTTGATCCTATAGGACACTTCATTTCAGCAAGACAAATACTGTTCAGACTTGACAATTTGCTACCTGGACAAATACAACTCAACTGCTGATAGACCATCATAGATAATTATCACCGTGGATAAAAAGCCTTTCTACTCAGCCTATTATCTGTCGCGTCAACACGCAGTCCGTTTAATCGACGAGGCCAGAGAGTACTTTACAAGGGCAAGGCCACTTTCTTTTATCTCTGAAATGTGACTGTTTCGGGTAGGATACATACCTGTTACAGACTTCTGGTCAGAGGGCTTGACACCATATTTTGAATTTAGAAGGACAATAGAACCAGTAACGACGTGGCGTACCACATTAGGCGAGATCAAGCTTGAAATCAAACTGGACGGAACATGTGGCCCAAACTCTGGGGTGGTTAGACCGTCAATGAGGAAGACAAGTCGAGGCGGAAACACCATCACATTGCAGGTATTATATCGGTAACCAATGGACATGATCATGTTAATTATCTCGACTGAAGCCTGGAGGGTCAGTCTACCGATCGGCTGGAGATAATAGACGAAATAACAAGCTGTCGCGACCAGTATCGCGTATGAATTTATCCCCATTTTTTGTCTTCTTATTTTCCGTTTGTTCGTTTTTCCTACTGATTATTCATACCACTGTCGACTGAATTTTGTGAAGAAAGCGGCCGCGAACAAAAATGCCCGGGTGGGGAACCAATGGTTGACAGAAGGGAACTGAACTATGCGGAATGTCCACACGAATTGATAGTGGGGTTCAGATTTCTTCCCAATGGACAAACAAAAACACCGGGTTTTTTTTTGTGAAATTCGAAACTCCGTGAGCTAAATCCGGACTGATCAGCACTCGTGAACCAAATCAGAGAAGCTCACCAAAACTAGCAGACAGGGTAAAATTACACATGTCCAGTAGTGTGAATAAAGGTCGGTTCGGAGAAAATGAGACACTCGACTTACCCTTAGAAAGCGAATTTCCACCAAGCTGCTTCGTCGCACACACTGCTGAGCACGTCAGTTGTGATGGAGTACGAAATGCACCCCTTCAGTATATGAACCAGAGCTAATCTGATGAGAATACGATAAAGAATCGTATTTTCGACTTCCCTATCAAACTGATCAGGCTTGAAAAGGACTGTGTTTGCATTGTATTGATTACCGTATTTATCCGTTTTGGCTTACTACAACTCAATCGAACACCAGCGAATTTTCGCCAACAAGAGGTTCGCAAATAAAAACCAAACTCAACACTGGTTTTTTAACCAGAACAAATAGAAATCAAATCCTCTCTCTGTCCAGTTACTAAATCATTCATATTGTGACGTTTCAAGTCCACTTTCGCGATGCGTTGCGTGAACAACCGTTGGCGCGGCATGAAACAGGAAACGGTTCGCGCTACACACACACACACACACACACACACACACACACACACACACACACACACACACACAGATAATTCCCTTTGGTATGTATCATTTTTATGACACTTAGTCTCTTAAGCCTCTCTCGATCGGTGGTGGCTGAGTGATTTAGAGCGATTAGCTATCAGCGCGGAGGTCAGAGATTCGAATCTCGTCACTGTCGTCAGTCACTTCGGTGGTAAAAACAGTGATCCACCGTCGCCCCGTGTGTTACCACGCCTGACCTACTCGGACCGTATGTGGTTCTCCAGAGTAAGTCTCCCAGTTGGGTTGCCGGTTATCCCACACGGTACTCTTGGTATCATGGAGCATGCCCCTCATAATGCAAGCGCTTAATAGTAGAAAACAAATAGAAATCATCACTGTTAGAAAGATGTCTTAGTATAGTGAAGTCATCCTTTCACTACTAGTGATTTAAACCATCGTTCTGTTCCTGTCCAATTGGTTTCGACAGTTGAGTGCCGCAGAGGAAATCACAATAAAACTGTAGTCCGATTTTAGATAAATAGGAAGTCAATTTGTCAATCATTTTTACAAAATTTGAAACTTTTTACAAAAAGTGTCTGTGCGCGTCTGTCAAAGGCACGCAGATCCAACTGAAGGTCTCACTGAGCCCGAATCGCACCTTGGTCGCGAGATTTACGCGCGCCGCATTTAGTCTCTTTTTCAACGGTGTGCTTTATGGAATTTCGTGACTTCTTTTTGCCATTGGTTTCTGGTTTCTTTGCTTCATTTTCGCTTGCACCTTGCTTGGTTTTCTTTTTCTTTTTCTTATCTGCCATCTTTGGTAATGCGTGAGGGACAGTCCGATCAGCCTCACTTTGAATTAAATCATCAGAATTTTGTTCGGAAGGTGCCAAATCTGGGATACGGACGACGATGGAAGAAGCTTCCGTATTCGATCGTTCATCATGATTCTGATCCATCATGGCTGCGCACTTTAAGTTAACCACACTCTCCAAGTAGTGCCACAAATTATCCACAGACTCGTACCTGTTGAACAAGGAGACATAACCAGGAAACTGAGAGTATGGAGGGATAGGGCAGAGCGTGTTAGGATGAAAATAATCTGACAGTAGCACAGAATCTAGACAAGTTTGTCTTGTCAAACTGGTTGTCAACCGGACACGGACGATCGATTCCTACCAGGGCTTGGCGCGGATCATTACCCTATACCTCAAAGTTGTGCCACTAGCCCGTAGTAGTAAAGTAGGTATATTTGAAAAGAGGCCTACTGCCTAGTAGTGTAATCATGCATAAACAGGCATTGCATAGCTCGTACTACAACCCAAACTCTCATGGAAACAAAAGCCTACAACTCTCAAACCGGGTTTGGGATAACCATTTTCAACTAAACGCATTTTCTATAACAAGCACGATACAAGATTTCATATCTATCGCCTGAACCATGCTAGTGACCGTTTAAATGAACTCAAGCAGCCGCTTCGGTTGGACAAGTGAGAGAATTATTCAGTCACCTATGAGTTGTGGCAAATCCCACACCGTTTGTGGTAGCGATTGCGATATGACTAATACAAACGTTAGACAATCACAATAGCGATTTCGAAAGTCAGCGGTGACCCATATCCACGATGAACGCATAAATCGGATGCACCAGAACCTGGAGAAGACGCAATAATGGTTAGAGTTTGATCGATTCTAGGTAGACAGAACCGGTGGTGGTCGAACAGTTTACAGCGTTTGGTTATCACGTCGGATATCAGAGGTTCGAATTTCGCCACCGCTAGTCACTGTGGTGGTAGACAGTAATACCCACTATCGCCCACCTTGTTACCATGTCTGACCTTTCGAGCCATTATGTCGCCCTGTTCGACTCCAAATTTCAAGGTCTGGTGGCCGGTTATCCCTGATAATGTAGTGGGCCTTTGTGGTTATGGGGTATACACACTCATGCACATGTAATAAAAAAAACAGATACGACCTACCAGACGGCATCGTTACTCAGCATTGTTGCGTCACTACTCAGTCTGGTCGTATCTTTCTGGGCTGTGTATGACAGTTCTCAGTCAATAAATAGATTCACCTTGAAATCTACTGAAACGAACTTATATAACAGAACCCATGAGAGGAAGGCATCGAAATACCATTGAATAACCACTTATTGTGGGGCTGCCGAGTGAACAAAATGTGGTTTCTGATATGTTCCTCTCATGAGGTCAATTATGAGGTCAGCTCAGAAAATTTCAAGCTGAACGCAGTTATTGACTGAGAGACGAAGCGACAAGGTTGAGTATTGACGGGAAAACCTGCAGTAGGGTATAAACGGTGGGCCCTCGTGATACTCCGTCGACAACCGGAACACGAGGTGGATTCTCACCGGATCACAAATAACAACAAAGTCAACCGCACTAGCGATGAAAGTCTAGGAAACATGTTATCTAACCCGGCAGACAATCCAAAATCAAACAGGTGGGTATGAGAGAAGGACATCTGCGGCTAACAGCTAACGACGAAACAGGTGACGACCGTATTCCTTCTTCTCAAAATAGGAGAAGAAAAACCGGTATCGTACCTTTGGATCACATTAGTTTTGACCCGATTCAGACCAGTTTGCAATCGGATCAAGTTAGCTTGACAGGCGGCCCATTCGCCACGTTCAATTAGCAATCCGGGTGTTTGTAATTTTGGATCTTTGTTCAGCTTTTCTAGTGCAAGTTGTTCGGCTGATTTTGTTGAGGCCAACGCCCAAACGGCTGCACTTCGTCGTAGCGCCAAAGCATGCGCGCGAAGTAATGCATCTGCCCAATGAATGTAGAATTCCACGTGACGAGAACGACCGCCCAGTTGACGAGCGATAAAAGGAAACAGGAACTGGGCCACCTGGTGAACGGGACATTGTCGAGCCAAATAGTCAACTAGAAAAGGGAAGGACGGCGGATAACAGCCGAGTGAGTAAATGAAAGGAGAGGATAGGATGTCAAATTAAATAAATGGGAAGACTAATGCGGACACCGGTTAGTGCTGGTCTGATCAGGATTACCGAGATAGTTTCGTGTGTAGCAGGACGCGCTGCTGAGTCGACGGGCTTAAACTGAAACACCTGATTTGAACGAACAGTCAATGAGGCAGAAAACATGTTTCGGACATAATTTACGGGCTCCTACTTCTAATGGTAAGTAAAGATATGGAAGTGCATTTCCCCCACTGGGTAAGAACAGCAAACATACCACGTCCAAACGGGGAACGGAAAATTGAGTGTGGATGTGGTAGTATAGGCAATGGGATATGAAGCGCTATGAAGCCTAACACATATCCGAGGCACGTGTCCAGATCACGCAAACAAGGAATCTGAGAGCAGAATCACATTGTCCCAGTTATCGACACCCACAGCAGATCTGATAAAGGATACCTTGGAACGTTTAGAAACAAAATCTGAAGGCCTGCTACGCATACCTGATCTAGCATTCTTGGACGACATACCATATTAACCGATTCAATGGAATGAGATGAAAAGAGTATCGGCGCCGCCGAAGTGACTCTTATCGATAAATTTGTTGATGCCCTTGTTATTGGCACCATCAAGTGACCCAGATATGACTTTTCCCTCGTCCAAGGATCCCCAGCCCCAGAAAAAATATATAAACCAGAAAAAGCTTCGGAAGGGGATTGGTGTTGAGGTATTTGAAAACCGTTGGTGAGCGAGGACGACAAACAAGAAGGCGAGTCACCACAACAGGGTAACCACACGCAGTAAATAGTTAATGGGCTGATAACGGACAAACCATCGTCATGTAATAAGTGCCGAATTCATCACTAAAGAAGAACAAAAACCACGTCGGATCGGTGATAACGAGCAAACTAGATTGCAGTGTGATGACACTCGCTTCAAACTGAGACAGCTGGCTGACACAATTCGGCAGCATTGATAAGCGAACAACCGATTGGTATCGGTTTTGCGTATGCAAAAGAACTAACCGTCAGAACTTTTGAGTTCAGCCAAACGTTGCACGTTAGGTCGGACAGAATTTCGCAGTCGTGAACTGTATCATTAAATTAAATGCTCGCATAAAACTTCAAATGCCCGAGCAGCGTAGTTCACTGAGAATCGTGCGAATAGTAAAGGCGAGTGCTAGCTTATTACCAATAACCTCTATTATTAATCTTCCAATTTCTTATATCACTTTCTCACTTTGGCTACTGAAGTGCGGTGCAATATATCAGGGGAGGATGCGGCCAATTAGAGACAAAAATTTAAGTACCAAAATTTATCAACTAGGATTCCTTCCATGCTGATCAACTTGCGCGGACGATAATAAAAGTGTAAAACCCCACAACTTCAGTGCCAATTACCGCTGGCCTCATAACATAAAAATTCATAATCTGAATTTAAATGGAAGAATAACTTAAACAAAGAAAAAAGTTAGACAATAGTATTCTCGTAGACTCCGTTATGCTAACGATCACGATATCCGACAGTGTCACGACGCGTCAGTTTATCAGCGTACAGCCCAAATCACTAAGTTTAACATCTTGCACGGTCATGTTCGGTGTTTGATCACGTCAGAAACTAAGTACACCGGGGTGGTATTTCGTGAGGATTCTAAACGCTGCATGCCTCCCGGTAGATAATGATGAAAAAAGATATTAGTCTCAGGTTTCCAAGAGCAGTTGCGCGTGTTCGAATCTGACTCAAGAAGAAGATCCAACTGGTTTTCCTCATCTTAAAGAAGGACTCGTGCAGTAACTGCACTAACCACAGGGGTGTTAATCTTGTCCTAATAGCATCGAAGATGCTTGCATCTGCCCTAATTCGCAGATTGTATCAAATGCGTAATAAGCAGTCACGCCAGCTGGGTTTTGCGCCGGTCGTAGATATTTCGATCAAATGTTTACCCCATTTCTTCTGTCTTTGACTCGACGATGCTGTGAGGTAGCAAGTAAATCCAGAACACCGAAATGCGAGGTTAGAGAATGGATCAACTGGAATGAACTCCTTCCAGGGAACATAGTTTCTGACTTAGAATACGCCGGTGATATCACAGTGATGAGTGACAATGCACAGGCAATGCAACATGTTTTGGGCCGCTTGGCGATCAATGTGCCCAAATATGGTATACGCCTAACGCTTATCAAATGCAACGTGCTTCTATAAAACTGGCAGAAGCATGTGTTTGCACTCGTTTTGTAGTAATCTGCTGGAGTTAATCGATAGCTTCAAGGACCTCGAGAGATTAACTACAGCCGTTGATGTTAGGGAGAAAATCCCATTACGAATAGCAAGAGCAAGAACAGCTTTCGCCAACGTGCTACATCTGTGGCACCGCTGTGAAATCCGACTCTATCTTAAGAGAGGGGTGTACGTCGCTGCGGTTCGTGGCGTTCTACTCTACAGTTGTGAGACCTGGCCACGTCGAGTTGAGGATGCTCGTGTTTACCGCCGATGTCTCCGAAGCGTTTCTCGACTCTAGTGGAAACATTGAATCATCAATGACGAGGTGCGTCATCATGTGTTGGGCACGGATAGCCATTTTCTAGCCAAAGCGGTTGCTCTACACCGCCTCGGTCATGTTTTTAGAATGCCTGCTCGTCATCTAGCTTGCCGTGCTCTATTCGCACAAGCTGGGCAAGGCGGGAAGAAACAATGTAGCGTTCAAGCCATGACTTGGCGTAGAGGTATGAACAAGTTAACAACGGGATTGATTTCGGCTAGTGCTTCCAGCCTTATTGGTTGGGGCCCAAAAGACGATGATTGTCGTTGGTCAGACGTTGAGAGACATGGCTCAAAATAGAAGTCGGTGGTGCGAACGCTGTACGGTGTCTGTTAAACTCTCGTGTTCCACATACACGAAAATGTCATGCAGATAAACAAAATTCCCAAAAAAACATCAAAAGTGTACGGTGAGAAAGTAGAAAAATCACAGCATGTTATCTTTTTGCTATCTGCTTCTTGCATCTCGTTGTACTTTCTCCTCTCCCATTTTTCACTTGTTGCTGCTACATTTCAGGCCCATATTATATTATATTTATACACATGCACTGGATGACGATAAGGCGAAGAGGAAGACTGAACTAACAACCAAACAACCGTTGGTATTCTTGGCAAGTAAAATATAAAAACAGAAAATTACATTCAATTTCTTCTTTAGCATAACATCTGTGCATGATGGAAGAGAAAAAGATTGTCTTTTGAAAGAATTTCACCGGTCAACTTTGCTTGCATAAACGATTCCGCGTATGTGACAACGCAATTCTCCCAACTGTTCGGTTTACACTGAAGTTTAGTAAAAACGGGTCGCCAGATACACACGGGAAACATGAAGTAACTTCCATAATAGGGTCACCTGACACTGCGCAGAAAGGAAACAGAGCGACTGAGTGGATTTTTTATCGATCAATTTTTGACCGGCGGCAGTGGTGGTCTGACACAAAGATTCGAACCGCGCCAACACGGCAGACACCACTTCGATACTGCCAGAGTCGTAACTACACCTGACTTATTGAGGTCTACTGTGATTCTACAGTACATATCTCAGAGCCACGGTTCCAGGTAATCAGTGATAGCACAACCGGTTCCGTGGCTTAGAATATACAGCCCCCCCCCCTCCCCACACACCTCCATTGCCTTTATCCATAGGTATGGAATAACAGAACGAGAAGAATGTGTTGGGAACAAGATTTTGTTGTCAGCTACTCAACCTTTAGTAAAATGCACGAATCAGTATTGTATTTGATGTCAGACGTGATCCGCGACTAGATCGGGCAAAAACTCGGACGTGTGAATGAGTTCCCCAGACTGAATTGTGTTTAGTCCAACGCTTTTTTCGTATGCTTTTTAGTTATAATGTGACAATGAGCGAACGAGTCTCTGATTCCGCCTTACAACTATCGTGATTTCCCATCAACCATCAAGTACGGCCGCACAGCCGAATCGGCATCGATGTGAGAATCACGCAAACATCAGTATGAGTCGATGTATCAAGTCTTCGACTCCTATAAATTTTGGTTTCAATATCCACGAAAATCCAAAGTAGATTTGACAAAACCGAATTCTCGCTTGAAACGGTGAGTGATCCGAATAATTCAGATACCCATTAATTTATGATAATAGAAAATATGAAAGCCTTGACTAGTGGATAGTGTGGGATATGTGAGGATACTTCACTAGGATTCATCTACTCCATTAGTGAAGTAATTGGGTTGCGTGGTTCAGCAAGTTTCAATGCAAAAGTGCATGAGGATTGTATTTATTCTGATCGCGTTTCGAAAAAAACAGTAACTACAGAACTTGGATGAGACTAGCAACCATTTGAACTGGAATGATTTGACCGGTGATGGTCGAGTGGTTCTCAGCACTTACCAACCACGTCGCAGGTCATGGGTTCGAATACCACTACGGACGCCGGTCACTTTGGTGGCAGACAGTAATCCTCACTGTCACCCAGCTCGTCACCAAGCTTAGTCTATTCGGACCTTATATGATTCTCCATTACAAATTCCGGGGTCAGGTTGCCAGTTAACCTCAAAACGCAGTGGATCTATAAGGCAATGTGGCATATCCACTACTACGATCATGCGCAAACATAGTAATAATGGTAATAACAGTATTGAAATGGTCAATGGTCATTCGGATTGGACGTCCAATCCGAATGACCCTTGACCATTTCAGCACAACCATCTCCTATATGATTTGTAAAGACTTGAGAATGAATTATTGAAAACAATTGTTTGTCTCTGAAAACGTGTTCTGATGTCACAATGTGCATATTCCGGAATAACAGTATTAACAGAAAAAAATACAACCTGAGCCAGGACAGGAAGTGACTGTAAAATATGTGGACGCTCAAAAAGGGTTACGCGCACGAAACACAGCGCAGCTTTTTCGCGACCAGAAAGAAACACATTTTGAGAGCACTAACTTTGGTCGGATGGAATCCCTTCGAGTACCTCCTCAGCCACATCATGTAATCGAAGCCGGACGATAATATCTAAGGCTTCACCATAACGGCCATCTGCCAACGCCGCTCGGGCGTTCTGTGGAGTGCACTGTTCGTCTAAGCCGACCGATTCGAAGAGCCACGTGCCTGGCTGATCTTGGGAATAACCGAAGTGACTAGATACACCGAAACCAGAACCAGCCGAGGCGAGCGAGTAGACGAGGACACCCTCTGTCGTGGTAGCCGCGAAGGCATCACCTAAGATTTGAAGAGTTAGTGCACACCAAAAAATTTAATGATCACTAAAAACCGTGGTGCATTTGAGTATTGTGAATAAGCTGTGGTTCCAACGCTTCCATGAATAACAAACTATAAAACTAATTGTTTATTATGTGGCAGAATACAATCGAGTCAGGTTTCTGAGTCTATTCCCACGATCCTTGTTGCCGGAAGTTTTCGAATACTACCGGGAATCAACTGATTGGTTATGTAACATCCAGTTGATCACGATTAAATCTTTTGAACGATTTGTGAGGAAATTTATTCACCCAGGATAACTATCGAAGGATATCCTCACATCGAATTAGAGCTTTACATTATCAATGAATTTCCTTGGTGGCACATTTGTCATCATCTCATTAATCTCTTTCCACATAGCAATTTTTCTGGTTGTTGGTATTCAGTGACATGTGTACGACAGTGTGCGCACAGTGACCGAAAATAAGCTGCATACATGTCCAGACCATCACCCACTGATACGTTAGATTCAATGGCGGAAGAAAAAATCCCGCATAACATATCCTCGGATAAAGTAGTCAGTGGCGCCAATGCTTAACTGCGATGGCTGTTACTAAGTGCAACATTCAACCTCGAAAGTAATGTAATAATAATACTAAGAATGCTAGTAATTACCGATAATAGTAATAATAATAATAATAATAATAATAATAATAATAATAATAATAATAGTATTGAGGTCCATACATTCTAACCCACACAGCTATGTCCATTTTACACGATTATTAGCAATAGACATCAAATGGAATCATCCCGAACACATTTTGTTGCATGTCACATATTTGTACCGCTTGTTTAGCCTGCGAAGAGGAAAAACAACGTCAGACGGCTATTCGTTACATCAAAATGGCATGGGATTCATACATGAAATCATTATAAAATTTCTCAGAAACAATTTGATTCATGAATGGTTTATCGGTGCCGCTCAGCGTGCTGCATGCATCCGACTATTGAAGCCCTGCTAGCTTTGACGACAGGTTTTATGACCATAACTTCAATAGAGCCTAGCTGGTCACTGTTGCAAGTGGTATTCGATCTCAATGAGACAATTTACTACAATATTTGCTTCTTTAAACGATCAAAACAGACCGCTGCACATATGATGTAAAAAAGCAAAAACGTTTCAAGCATACCCATTGGTTGGTGAAAGTTCTCATTAGTAAATGCCACCGAGAGAGATGGGCAGCTGGTACTAATGAGCAGATGAATTAAGCTCAGTAATAGGACGAAATTCATAAAACCGTACAGCTAGTACACATACGTCATCGGATGATAAGGATGGAATGGAAAGCCAAACCACCCTGGTTCATATACTGTTGGATTTGTGACGTAATGACGCGATGGAGAATCATCACTAGCTTTCGTGAACGCACAATGCTGGGTCAAACCCTGTCCCTCCTAAGCATCAGGATAACAAATTGTACGCTAATCACAAGGAAAGTTCTCGTAATCTCAAATGACGTGTAAACTATGCATCATAGATTATCTCATCCTCATGGAATTAACTTGTTACGGTTTCAGAAATAATTGATAGTACAAAGAAGCTTTTTTCAAATGAAAAAGTAAGTAAAATAATCGGATGTCAAACAAATATTCATTCATGCACTTGTTTACTTAGTCAGTTTGCCTGTCTCAGTCAATCAGTCGGTCGGTTCGTCAAAAGCTAACCTGTGGGTGAGAACTGGATCGAGGATACACGAATATCCGGTCTCCATTGACGACTGCTACGATCTTCGCCGTGGCGAGATGCGGGAATTGGCAGACTGGTCTTTTCCAGCGTGCGAGCTTGAACAGCATCCGACCCGTATGTGGCTAAAAATCGGCGTCGATCGTGTACTTCTTGAACCCCGCCCAAAGACATGTTGCACGTAACCTCGAACCGTTTGAGCAATACTCGATCTGGCACGGAATATAGACAGATGTATTTCGAATCGCCGGCTGCGAGCAAATGCTCACCATCTGCTGAGTAGGCAATCGTTTGGAACCTCCTGCATAATTCATGTGAATTTGAAAACAGTAGTCAGAAAGACAAGTGGTTCCACGGATTTTGGATTAATCCGCTACATTTTTGAGAACTGCATAATGCAGTCAAACTGATCATTTTCATAGCAAAAAGAGTAAACGAACTGCTAAAAAGCAAATGCTAAATCACATGCAAGCATACACACACACGTCCATTGGATAACCGTACAACAACTATTTTTGTTCGCCACCACGGTTATTATCACCAAGTCGCGTTGTTTGCACAGTTTGGGCCGATGTGCATGGATTGACAACGCCCCTGAAAACCTTAACAGTTTAGTGCTCGGGGTCGAGTGGATAACTACGAATGCCTGACGAGCAATGACGCAAATATATCGGGTAATCGATGATCTAATCGACTTTTATTCGGCCGGTGATGCGATTGTGCTGAATTTGTTGTTCGTTGCCTTCTGAAGCCATATTTGAATGTGCTCAGCCTTTCGATGGCGTAACTGCCTTTCCGTTCTATCGACGTAGGTGGCTGAGCGTCCACAAATGTGCATGAAGCAGCAAATAAACGAATAATGGTCGCAAAGAAGACATGAATTCGAACAATTGTTACTACGGGTAGTTTTGATGATGCGATTAAGCCAACGGTTTGAAACAAGTAAATCAGGCTAAGATACAAACTGGTGGAATTACACCCCGAGCTGTTTAACTTACGGACTGATCCATATTTTTTTTTAGTTTTACGCTAATGTACAGGCGCAATATGCCGAAAACTAGGGAGGCCCGTAGCACTAACGCAGAGAACACGCAACGACCATTCCGTGAATCGAAATGAAGAGCCATTCAAGGACTCCATAGGTCGGACGTCGCTACAATCCGGACAAAATCGAAGTGGTGTCTACCATCAAAGTGGATTGGGTTCGGTGGGGTTTGATTATCTTATCCTGATCTTCGTATTCTTGGGTGTATAACGCCGGTTAGTGCTGACGACTTTTTCAATAGGACAAGACAGCCGGTGCGACTGTATGGCTTAGAATCGTGGCTGATGGTGACCTCTCAAGTGGCGGCTTTGAACAAAGTCCCCAAATCCGATAGGCTGCATTGGTTTGGACGTGATTTACTGCTGAACTCAGATCAAGTCAATAAATGCTTTTATGCACCTAATATATGGTGGATTTACACTGGAATACAGCAGAAAATAGTATGAGTGAGTTAGAATGTGAAGAAAGGCGTGGAAGTGAAATAAAGTAGTAGAAACATCTAGATTAAGAGCGATGGTGAACAGTGATATCCATGATTGGTTGGTCGCGGTCCGCAAACAGGCGGACAAGGTAAAGGACGAAGCTACTTCTACATGTAGACGTGTATGAGGGAAGTTTTCTGAATTTCGAGTGAGTGGAAGAAAAATAGATGGTTTTGGAGGGTGCTAGTGAAGGCAGGATGATACATCATGCAGCATAAACGCTCAACTCTAAGTTTTCTTAGTCTGAACGATAGAAAGGCCTGCTGACTCTGATAAACACTTATTCGACATGTCTAGTACAACAAAGGTTGTGAGTTGAAGTAACGCCTAGGTAACGGACAGAAGCTTTAGATGTTGGCTATCAGTGGAAAGATATGGAGTGATATGAGAAACAGTTTGATAGCGTGATCCACATTGAAGACTGACGTACACGTTACCGCGTTTTAGGACGTTAAGGGAAAGAGAATGGGAAACGGATCCACAATGAAATTCACTCAAACTATTTTGAGGGAAATTTCCGGTATAGGGACATCCAAGTATAAAACCGAGATTAAGTGATACGGAGAACTTACTAATACAACGAGAGAAAAGAAATAGGGATAGAATGGCACCCAAAAAAAATACCAGAGTTAAATTGATAAGAAGACGAGTGCTTAGCACTACAAGAAGAAAAGTGCGACTAGAGAATAGACACGAAGGAAAGTACGACCGTCAAACCCATTAGCATGTGACATACACGGGAGAGCATCACGATAAGAATCAAATGCATTCGCGCAGTCGAAAAGAATTAGCCTAACAGTACTGCCATCGCGATCAAGAACAGGAGCTATGACTTTGACGATGTAGCTAGAGGCGTCAAGGGCTGACAGAGGTTTTCCGGGGAAATCGTGTCGGGTCGGGAGAATGAACTCGAGGAATTATGCGGCAGAGTACATTTTCAAATACTTGCAGCGAGACAGATGTGCAGGTCATCGGATGATATCTGCTGGATCCTTTCTTGGGTACGTGCAATGCATACAGATATCCATCAATTTGGAATAACTCCAGAACCAATACAACGATTAAATAGATTAGTCAAGGAGGATGTGAGTTCGAAAAAGCAGACTTGAGCAACACTGGAGATAGCAAGTTAGGCCACCAGACTTACGGCACTCGACTCGTTATAGAATTTTAGAGACAGAGCCAGTGTGGTGGGTTTGGTTTCTTGGGAGTCAAGATATGGAGGAAGTGAGAGTGCGTCAGAGTTTACGGTGAACTGGTGATTCAGATCTTCGACATTTAGCTTCAACTTAGGCTTGGCATACCACAACCGTTTCAGGGCCTACCATAAATCACGGCCGATCTGTGCCTATATACCGACTATTTAGACAACGTACTTTAGTTTTGATGAGTGTCTGTGGTTTTTCAAGGCAAGACCATCCAGCTTTGTAAGCCTTTTCCTTAGCTCTACGGAGCCTTCACAAGCGAGGAGCGAACCTACTGGATCGAACATAGTGTTTCAACAAAGCCACAGCCATAGTAACAGTTGGGATACTCAGTTAAATATTCACAGTATAAGTAAACATTGTGAAAAGAAAAAAGTAGAGAAATTAGTGGAGCCGAAATATGCACTAGGTTTTTCTAGATTTTCACAGATGCAAGCACGTTTGCAGACAGTGCACCAGGAGTGCAGGGAGTTGGCAGAAGATTTGCTTTTACGATAAACTTCAAGATAAATAAGTCAAGTACAAAGATCAGGAGCGCAATTGCGGGTTGTATAGATACAGCGAAAATACTTGGATAACTAACTAAAACTGGGTCTAAAAAGGCATCGTAATATGTTGGGAAGTGCACAAGGCAGGATGGGAACAACAATCAGGTCCCACGTGATAGATCAGAAGTTCTTTCAGGGGTGCTTCGGTTACGTTCCCATTTTGAGCTAACGTTTCATTGCCTTGTGGATCAGAGGCTCCGGTTAGGGTTCCGAAGGAAAAAACCCTTCTGCGGTACGGGCAGTCACGATCTGCCAAGAAATCTCCAGCCATCCTTCAAAAATCTTCCTTCTATCTCTCTGCTCGCTGTCTTTTACATCCTGATTCTAGATGGATGTGAGAAGCCACAAAAGTCAAGACCGAGTACCTGCAACTCTCGACAAGATTGATAACTTAGAGACTGGAGAAAATATAGAATTGATTCTCAAACGTAAACATCCCCTTCATTGAGCTGTTTTCAACGTTCACAAACGAAAAACGAGGTAATGCGTTGCCATGAATGAGACTTTTGAAACCTTTAAGAAAGATGTGTTGTGTCACCGAAACATGTATGAAAGACCCAAATTCAGTGATAAAAGTTCGCACCCCATACACAAACTCGGCGAGTGTCGCGTGATTTGGTGTCTAGTGCTCGTGTTCAGGCTGGTATTCGGAACGCTTTGTGTACGAAAACTTGACGCGTACTGCTCGACTGGGTCCCAGTCAGCAGTTTGGTTGGATGGTTCTGTGCGTGTCAACGGCAGAAGGCTGATGCATCGATGTCTGTTAGTCGTTTCTGCTTATGCTCCTACTTGCTGTAGCTCTCCTAGTGCCAAAAATGATTTCTACCATGGTTTGTGTTAACTGCTCCGCAATATGCGCTCTACAGATATAATGGTTTCTATTGGTAATTTCAATTCTCAAGTTGGAAGTCCGAATGAGATGGAGATGCATATGGAAGGCCGATTCCCCATTCCAGTCGATCAAACCGATAACAGCTATCGACTCGTTCAACCATGTTCCTAAAATAGTTTTTTCATTACATGGACGCTCATGAGTGTGGTGGAAGGGGCATATATCCCATAACCTCGAAGGTCCACCACACTATAAGGGATAGCCGGCAACCAGACCCTGAGACTTGGAGTGGAGAACCACATAACGTCCCAAGAGTATCCCTAGCGAGTACAAATTTCTCGCACAAAACGTGAAATCGAGTAACCTGTGTTGGACTCAGATCGATTATATTACTGCTGGTTACTGTTGACACGGATCAATTCAAGCTTGTCGTTTCATTTTGGTTCACGTCTGTTGTCATTGACCACGCTTTCGTCGGTACGCGTTTCAGCCTTCGTGTTAGCGGTGGTCGAAAAAACGCCAAAGTCAACCGTCCTCCACAACTGCTACTGCGATCTGTCTTCCAAACAGAAGTGCTCACCACGTTATCGATGCAGTCAAATGCCAAGCATCTAGATGTATGATGGACAGAGACCGCATAAGAGGCTGTAAATGCTGTCCGAAGCCAAAGAATCAGACACACGCAAAAAGGATGGATATCTGCATCCTCAGTTGCACTGTTGGATGCGCGAAGATCGATTAGATATGATGAGGCACGGAGATGCCTTAAACGCTAAGTGACTCGAGGCGCATGAGAAATTTCGGGCGTGTCTGTGATTAATTTCTCATTGCCACACTCAACTTTTTATGGATTTTCCCTTCGTGCTTTTGATGGTCGTTTTTCACTAAGCAAAAAAAGCACTCACGAACATTGAAAAATACTTTCTAGACAAATAGGAGGCTTTCATTTTGTACTTTTTAGGTAGACAGAAAGAACTGAAGTTGAAAGTTTGACCAGATGTCCAAATAATCGGGAAATGTATTGACAATTAATATGCTTCTCGTCTTATGAAAAAGGTGCGACGCTGTGGAACAGTATTTTAATTTCACTACCAGTTCAGTTTAGTTTGAACAAAAAATAACCATGCTCTGGGTACGGCGGTTGACTGAAACCTCCTTGCGAGAACTTCAGTCGTAAATCGAAACAGTCAAGGGTGTGAAAGAAGATAACAACAGATAATAATATCAAGACAATAAGGTAAGCGTGTGAATACATCAACACCACCGGTTGCGACACCGTGTTGTATCTTCCAATGTATTTAACAACTGAGTGGATGAATCTCTTGAAAACCATACAACGTCCTACGTGACCAAGTCGATTAATTGAACTATTCTTTCCTTTCTTCCATGTTATGAATTAGCTGTTCTTGTTGTTTTTCTAACGTATACCCAAGTCAGAGGACAGTGCACGCCGAAGAATTCCACCAGATGACATACGTAACGCAAGTCCCAACCACCTTAGGTCAATGAGCTTCAGTGTTCCACTCGATGATTTGCTTTATGTGCTTAATACTCTGCAACTAGCCTCAACATTGATGGTACGGTGTCCCCAGTAGATACCAGGAATGATACGGAGACATCGGTTTTCCAAAACCCACAATCTTCGTGTATCATCTACCCACAGTGACCACGTCTCTAAACCGTACAGATAAACTGGCCTGACTGCAGCAGCTTACACACAACTCATGACAGATAAACGAACGTAATGTCGACGCCACAAACGTCTGAGGTTGACAAAAGTTAAACGAGCCTCCCGTGTACGTAATGACACTTCATCCAACAACCGACCTCGGGTGAAATGCAACTACCCAGATAACAGAATTTATCCACCTGGTTTATTGTCTCCTTAGACATTGTAAGAGTAGGTGTTGGACCAACTCAGTCTCGAAGTATCATGAGATTTTTGATGAAATTATCTCGCTGATTAAATGCCTTTTCCATTATATGCATGCGTATGCGTGCGACGAAAGGGGTGTACCCCACGGCCACACAAGCCAACTGCAACTTTTGAGGATAACCGGCAACCAGACCCTGAAACTTGGGCTGGGGAATCACATAAATTCCCAATAGGTCAGGTATGGTCACGAGTCAGACGACAGTGTATTATTATCTACCACGAAAGTAACCGGTAAAGGCGGGGATTCAAACCCTCGGCCTCCAAGGTGGTAAGCAGACGCTCCAAAGTGCTCGAACATCACCGGTTGGAATAAAGAAGTCAATCGAAACAAAACACTCGAACACAGGCATGATGCAACAGGCTTGCTTACTTAGCCTGAGCTGAGCGTTTTGGTGTTACGAGGTCTTGTTCCGTAGTTTGACTGACACCGAGATCTCGTTGACCACTGATGGCGCCTTTCTCCGTGCCTTCCACGGGATCGTAGAAAACGATGTCTCCATTCAAAAGAGCCAGTGCCAACTCTTTGCCATCACCCCGGTAGGCGACACACAAAACTGTAGAACGGAAACAAAATAAACGAGGGTTAAACAATAAGAAAGAGAGAGTAGAAGCAAAACGTAAACATAACACGTGCTGACCACATAACTAAGACGGGAATACAATGGCATCTTAACTTAGATTATTCGAATTTAGCTACTTATAAGTGTTAGTAACGCAAACAAGTATGGGTCAAGAGCACTGGTGGTTTATCGAGAGAAAGGTGACAATATAAACCCGCAGCTGAAAAGACAACACAAAGCGCGAGCAAATATACTTCCTTAAAATTCGTCCCAAACACCTCAGCACCACATTTCTGCATAGAATGTCATGCAGAATTTAACTATCTGGTTTATACAATACGTGACAAAAGTACAGCACCCCTCATTTTCCCGCATATTTGCGCTTCTGTATTCTCCAACGAAACCATGTCTGATCAGAACGACCGAACGTACGGTACGATACGGCATAGCAAACTTCAGAACGAAACTCTGTACTGTGTGCTAATTAGAGCAGAAGACGTGAAAAACGAGGGTGACAAAATAATAAAACTCCTTCAGTCCGGTCTTCATAGTTACTTCTTAAAATCGTGTGCAACCACCATTCCGCTTCAAAACCTCCATTCATCCTCTCGGCGTACTTCTTACAAAACCTGGCATTGTCTCCTGGTCAATATTCATCCACTCTCGCGTACGGGTGGCTATTATGGCATGGAATCTATGCACACCTGGAAGGCAAGTATGCCCCGAAGGTTCTCAGTTGGGTTTAGATCTGGTCTGCAGACTGGTCACTCTATAACCTTGATCCCACGAAATAAGCCAGCGTTTTGTAATACATGAGCAGTAGACAGAAGCGTTATCATGCTGGAACATGGCATCATTTTGTAATCTCTAGCGGGAGAAAATTTGTCCCAACGAACGAATATACTCAACGGAATCTTGTATGTCCTCAACTGTAACTGGCTCACTTTGGCCGCTGGTTTAGAAGACTCCTTAAACTAACGCTGAGCTCCAGTCATTATTTCTTTGACTGAAAATTCCTTTTCCTTTTCTGATAATAATTTCGAGCATACGGTTCAGTCAAAATAGTTCTTTTGTCTACACCACATATGTTTAGAGGTGATCCAAATGTGAAAAGTAGAGCACTCGTGGTACTAAAGCGAGGGTGGTGACCATGCGTGGGTTCGAATCCCGCCGAGGCCAAAGACTTTTCACATTTGGATCACCTCTAAACATTGTCAAAATCTGCCAAACATCAATACATACTACATTTGTTTCAGACCATCATGTGCGTTGTTCTGTATACAGTAGCGCGCGACAATATTATATATATATATATATATATATATATATATATATATATATATAATCATCCACGGCACGGCTTTGAGCGTTCTTTGTAACGTTCGTTTCGAAGTGATGACTCCGATCAAAGCTTTCAGCGTCCACGTGGAACATCTTTTTGGAAGTTAGACGAATTAGTCTGTGTTCGTCCGATTTCATTAGCCTTTCAGAACAATCTATTGACTTTTTACTCACACATGGCTCGTTACATTTCAGATGTTGTATGATGTTTCTCGATCTCTTGTATTGCCTGGCGACTTCATGTCAACTGAGTCCTATCTTCTAGAATGCAGATATTTCGCCCTTCTCGAAATACGGTACTTTCTTTCCATGTGGCATTGCACAGACAAATCTGGTGTTCTGTAAGATGTATGAGTGCGACCAATGTGAATGAAGGTCATCGGGAGTGTCTGGACCACTAAGGTGCATCACGTGCATAAGTGCACATGACTCACGTGATTCCAATTCTCGTGCACTTGCCAGTCACCAAATCCATAGACCGAACGGTCCGTCTGCTTTTGTGGAATTTCCCACGGGATAGCTCACAGGAATACGGAGTCCTTTACTTTGATCACTCTCGTTTTTCACGTCTTCTGCTCTAATTAGCACACAGTACAGAGTTTCGTTCTGAAGTTTGCTATGCCGTATCGAACCGTACGTTCGGTCGTTCCGATCAGACATGGTTTCGTTGGAGAATACAGAAGCGCAAATATGCGGGAAAATGACGGGGTCCCATAATTTTGTGGCGCACTGTATTACTATCAAAAACAAGTGCATCTGTATACAATAATATTCATCTTTACATGAGACGGAAGTAAAGAAAGTTTCGGAACACATGAAACAGAAACCTTGTGCAAGTAGACGAAAAACGTTCCGGTGTGAAAAAAGGCAAAGAACCGGTTGACAATAATATTGTGCTGCAGTGCGTCCGGTGAAAAACTAAAACCCTTAGTCATCGGAAAATGTGCCAATCCGAGGTTTTTCCATATTTGACAGCAACTTGGAGTTGATTACGAGAACAACCGTAGTGCATGGATGGTGAGGAGAATATCCGAGGAGTGGTAGAGGTTGGAACAATACACTGGCTGTCGAGGTCTGAAGAATTGTTTCATTGCGGTACCACTCTACTGCGCAGCGAGAGCAATGTTTGAGTCTCATTATTATCATCATCTATGTAACATCTAATCTGCATGTGAACCTGATGCAACTCGACTAGAGAGCCGACAGGCCTTCGCAAATGCTATTATATCCACATTTTTGCAAGGAAAACGTTGAAAGATTCAAAGATGTTATTCAGCTTTTGTACAAATTCGTTGTGATTATATGTTGTTCATCTCATTCCATGAAAGCGTTTCGATAGTAAAATTGAGAATACCGGACAGCTTTTTGAAATGGTTGAAAGACGAAAAATGTGTATTTTTAGCAAACAACACTCTAAAAAATGACGCTACTCATGTAACTTTTTCTTTTGACCATCTCCCTCTGAACTTAATAACTCTCAGTAAAAAACAATTTCGACGATTCCGACAAGTTTCGTGGTGGGAAGGACTGCTATATATATATTATATATATATATATATATATATATATATATATATATATATATATATATATATATATATATATATATATATATATACAGTGCTATGTATATATTATACACTCAAACTGATGTCAAAACTTGATTACTGTAGGATTATCCACGCACATTAGTGTACGAAGAGTTTAGTTCAGGTCAGTTCAGCTAAGTTCAGTTCAGACGGCCATTAACCATGCACTGCGTGCGGTGGCTTTGTTTGCTATCCCCTGGCGGCAACCTCAATAGGAAATAATGAAAAAGAACAGGAATATGAAAGGATCAATAGGGAAACTACGAAAACTGGTATCAATTCGGTAAAGAAAGTTCGTGGATACAAGAGCGCCACCAATCGCAATACCTACGCATATCCTCCAACGTATCTAACCACAGAGTAAGAGAGTCTCTTGGACCCCACTCAGGAAATCTAACACGCCCTACATGGCTGAGTCCATTGCTTAGGTTGCTCATACCTTTCTTTCACGTCATAATTCGGTAACTCTTACCCATCTTCCAACCGTCACTCACCTCAGCAAAGATTGCGCGCTGAGAAATCCTACCCAGGGACATGCGCAACACGTCCCAACCATCTCAGCCTGTTGAGTTTGAGTATTTCATCTGATGATTTGGCCCGTGAACCTAAAACTCCTCGCCGAACTTCAGTGTGCGAAGAGGAAGATCTTATTAGTCGATTCACGTTTAAATTAGGTAGTGGGGAGTGAGAACTGACAGAATTAATGGTGTGACAATCATTTTAACCCCGGATATAATGAACGTCATCATCAGACATGCCAGACAGTTCACCTTTAATGAATTGTTGTGCTCAGACTGATATGAAGTACTTGTATTTTCATTTTGTTGGGATTAGAATCTAAGTTTAAAAAACTGCTTCTTAAGAGTGTACGTCAAAACGTTACGTCTCCCATCAATTATTCACCATAGGCAGTAGCGACCAAGCAACAAGTTCAATAAAAGATTACGCACAGTTCCCAGACTGCAACGTTTCTTTCACTGATTGTCTTTTTTTCTTCTCCTCCTCCTCCTGTAAGTCTATGAAGCTGTGGGGAGACCGCCTGTTAATAACAAACCACCTCAGATCAGGGAGCCGTTTTTATAATGCATAAAATACATGCCCTATAATTGACGTAGCATACACATTGGGCATAGACCCAAAACAGTCCAGGGTTTTTCCCGATTGCAATATATAGCCATTCCACTTGTTTTCAGGCCAACCCAAACAGACAATGTTTCCGATACTGTGCACGATTCACCGGTGTACTCAACGAACGGCAGAGTGACAGTAAACGGATTTACCCCCCCCCCCCCTCTCTCTCTCTCTCTCTCCACTCCGCCGAAAAAACTGTTGCCTTCAATAGGAAACTTAATATTGTAGTTCTAGACATTTCTACTGAATAGGATTTTCTAAACAACATTAGTACGTACCGCAGTATTTTACTGGCCCTAAAGTAGACACAACCAACTACAAGGTAAAAACGCACAACAAAAAAGACTGGGGACTACTGGGTGATGATGTAAACATCAGCGACCCGACAAAAATCAATTCTACTGCGTACAGCTGCCTAACCAAGAGGTCAATTCTGTAGCTCATCTTCTGGATGAACGTGGATCAAGTCCAATCGACTTACCATCGTGAGCAAAGTTTACGACTTCCTTCACGTTTCCCAAAGATGACGGGTTGTGTTCGTCCGCGGTATTCCCGGCAAGATTCCACAATCGCAGTGTTTTATCCCAACTTACAGAGGCCATTTCCAATGCATAGCCACTGATATCTGGGTTGAATGTGATCGCGCTGATCGGAGCCGTGTGTCCGGAGAGTACTGTGAGTAGAATACCAGTTTGCATGGACCAGATAAACGCCTCAAATGTATCTAGACTCCCAGCCGCGGCCAAACTGCCTGGTCCATCGACGGCCAACGTAGCAAATTGAACTTGTCGCGTGGGCACGGTGAATGTGCGGAAATTTCGATAGCTGTTCGGATAAAAAGCATTACGAAGAAACGTCGTCAGGCAGAATTCCTACGACCAAGTCCAAAACGAGAGCATGACGTCATAAACAGAGGGCCGAACGAGAGAGGGTTAGACTATGAAATGATAACAAAAGTAAAAAGAAATTAATGCCATAATCAGAGCACGAACATCACGGAATTACGATTTTTTGAAGAATTGTGAAACGTATCAAGGCAAAGACCAAAAGATGAATGAACAGATGAACTTCATACTTTAAAACAATTGACAATAGACTGTGAGAAACAGAAGCGGCGTAACAGGAGTTAGTCTGCGGCTGTCAAGAAGAGGCGATAAAACCTCAACTATTTATTTTCTGTTACAAGTATTAGTTAAATCCCCGACCACGATAGACTAGCAACCTGTGAGACCTAACTGGTGGAAATTACGCCCAGGCAAAAAAATTGAAATAACTCCGCATAGGACTTCACATTACTTTGAGCAACCGTAAACCGTGCATCAGAAGTGATGGCTTTTACCAATATCCCCTTGAAGGCAGTATCCCTGTTTAGCGCAAGAAAGCAGATAACTGAAAGGGCGATTATTGATAACATGAAGAAAATATGGAGTGTCATTTTTTGCGACATGTCTGACTATGGCCCTCGAGGACATCATCGCCGACATTAATGTCATGCAGGACAGCGAGGCGCTCTGCGCAGCATACCATCGACATAAACGACGAATGAGCATTTATGTGAAAATGATGTATACTCATAAGTGGGGGAGGAATAACAATGAAATGCCATAGATTAACAAAAAATGCATTCTCTTCTGAAACAGTTTGATGCGACAGAAAATGACAAAGCCATCATTATGTGCGGTTCTGTATCACGTCTCAGACAATTAAAATGACAAAAAACATCAAAAAGTACGCGACGAAAGAGGAAAAAGAAATCACTGAATATCATGCTTTTTTTAATACTTCTTATTGCCTGTTGTACTTCTCTCTCCCATTTTTCGTTGTTATTGCGTCGGCAAAATGCTTGATTCCACACAGACTTCGGCCAGTAAGATGAGACCACCGTTTTCATTAGTTGCTGTGCATTGCCGTTATTGTTTCCAACCACTGAGTAGGTTGGAAAGGAAAAGGGTGTCGGAAACCTTCAGGCCAACCTCAGTTGACGGCTGCCCACATCGCCAAAGGTTTTCTCTCTCTGAGAACCTGAACCTGGCTGGGAGTTTCGAACGTCTATAAAGCGAAAACTAGAACCTGTGGGTCTTACTTTGGGAACTCTAACCAAAACCTTTGACTCAACAGTCTAATCCTCAAAGTAGTCGGGCCTTAACTCAGCAAGAGAACGCGACCGAAGTACTCGTGTAGGGGGTATTTGATCTGTTATACAAGACCTGACTGTTCCTTTTTTTGGTTCCACATTCGCTGGCTCCGTAATTGCTCATCCGTTTTTTGGATCCAGTCAGCCCCCTGCACCCAATGGAGCAAGCGAAACGTGGACGGGGCAGAATTCTTTGGCCTATAAACTGCCCAGCTTAGGCGGCTGATAGCTGCACAGTGAAGTACGATAACATCGCCCATCTTCGAGAGAAACCCCAGGTACTCCACTCCTACGTCCATCTAGTGGGGAGCTGACTGATAGGGCGTTACTCCGAGCTTATTCGCTGGAGTATCCTCTTTAGTGGTATGATGGTTGATCCCACAGAACCGTATGTTGCTTACCAATGGGTGCAACACCTCATTCGTGTTAATATGTTTACCGTGCGTTGCTACCGACTACTATTCAGTAGTCAGCCTCTATATTAGAACAGTTTGCGACCTGTCATCTCATTGGTAGGTTTTTCCTCAGTCGCCATGAGTTCGGCCACCCTTCGTTTGGACCACAAAGTGACGGGGGTTTCTTGCCTAGAACTGCCGGTTAGTCACCTCGAATGTATATGTGACTTTTGTTATCCAATTTTCTCGCTTATTACGAGATGTTTTACAGACATTTGTTTTCTTGTCAATTCCGATTGCCTTATGGCATTTTACTGACCTCGGATGCGTCTATTAGGGTGAAAACTATTGTAGGTCGCGAAAAAGTAATTTGCCGTCTGCCATAGGTCCGATAAGACTGGACCTTGTCTGACTTCTACCCACTGAACTGTCAAGTATGGCTTTACCTTGGAAAAAGGAACCATACCGAGTAGTTCAATGAGTCGCTGAGGCCCGCAAGTCAATAGTGTTAATGTGCAGTATAACTATGATGACACTGAGTTAGCGGGTTCCGTGAACCCACGAAGCTTCACAAATGGCCATATTTAATAATTCCATTCTCTTCTATCACGCCACAGTCCGACCAGTCACACTCATCTTCCCATCCCTACCTGTCTCAGCGACGGATTATACGGGAACATTTTGTGAGGATATGGGCTGGCACATTACCAACAGACGGCCTGGTTCAGTGGTAGATAGCACGACATCGCCCGGCTAGAATCAGGGGCAAGGTCGGAGACAGCGAAGCAGGCAGCACGTGATCGGCTGTCTATAATCGCAGATAAGAGTGTAGCTAGTCAAGCGATCAATGGACTAATCAGCAGCTAAAATTTGTCTGAACCGATCAGAGTCGAGTTAACCAAACCGGGTGCAACCAGACAAACCAGCCAGATGGGACGTTTAGGACTATCGTTGAACAAATAAGCATTCGTGCAAGGTTTTGGTTATCATCAGCACACATCTTATATAAACGACCTGTTTTGTACCAATAAACTGAAATGGTTCGAAGTCAGAAGAGTCTTCTCACTAGAGCTAGTGGGCGGCTTCAGAACACATAAGATAACCTCGCGGTTAAGCAGAATTTCCATCAGGTTCAAACAATATCTCAGGAACACCAATTTCAAAACATCAACAACGATTTTCTCAGACATACAAGAGAACTAGCACATCTGTCGCAGTTGACAATCATTCTTAGTAAACAAACGACAAATAAACGAGAACGGTAAAAAAAGATCACCTTCTGAATCGCGTCAGGACATGTCACAGGGTTAAAAATTTAGGACCGAAGTCCGAGACAGCAGTATACAACTCACCGAACCAAGTCATGAGCCCGCACAGTTCCATCTAAACTGGCCGATACAACCACTTTTGCTTTGGATGCCGGGAAAGCCACACCTGTTACTGCAGCCGTGTGGTCAGAAAACGTCACCAAGGTCCGACCACTGGCCACACGCCAGACTTTCACTTTGGCGTCATGACCCCCTGTGACCAAATGCAATCCATCCGGAGAATATGCCAAACTTGTCATGTGACGGGCATGTGACTCAGCTTTTAAATAACACGCCTGGGAACGCCATTCCCAAACAGTCAGTTGACCATGTTCGTCCGATCCTGCCGCAATCCAACTGCCAGAAATATTGACTGTCAAAGTTGTGACCGGTCGGTTGAACAATCTAGTAGATACAAACAACAAGAGAAAACAAACGTGATATAATTTTACAGGAACATCAAAACCATCAACAAAACACTGGTGACAAAAACGTCCGCAGAGAAGTGCATTCCGTAGACACACATGTAAGACCAAACCCCAATTGTTAATCAAATATGCCCATGTATTCAACTGGTGGACACTGGTTGATTCATAGAGAAATCCTGCCGGCAGTCAAACTACCATTTCACTGTGGCCGATGTCATAGGCCGCTTATTACAGACCAATGATTGCAATCCTCGACCATTCGCTGTAAAGCTTTTATGAGACTGCAGTACGTCTTTGGCGTGTCATCGATTTCATATGCCTCTATCTTAGGTAACGGACATCACCAATGACCGTGCGGACCCTTTATGGCACTCATCAAACGAAACAGAAGCCCGTGAACACGCTTCCTTAAATAAATTATTATGAATAGTTGTCTATCAACAGTCCTGGAGTGAGTTTTCTGTGTCCAGGCTCATTTCTGGCAGTACATGTTGATCCTTGCACAACTCCACGAAGGCATTTTTTATTCCCAGCATTTCCCTGTTTGAGCTCTTTCGCTTCAAGCTTGTGAAGCCCTTTCTCTTTCCATCTAGCTCTTAAACCCTGTATGATATAGATATCACCAAACTTGCTAGTTTTGGGATTACGGTGACAATCAAATTCAACATTCAAGAGTGAATCATGATTCATCTTGGGGGATTTAAAATGTACCTGAAGGGTCATCGATTTCTCTGTCTACATTTATGGCATTCCGGTTTCGTGTGGGGGGCGTACTGGGCTGCTGAATGCAAATGATGGTTCCAGTAGTTAATGGAACCAATAACACCAATGTAACAAGAGTGGAGTATAAACAAAAGAAAGTTGAAAAAATAATGAACCAACTAATGCAAACCTCGAGTCATAAGGTACCTCGATTGTGACAGATGTCAAAAACAATGTCAAAACGAGGGTATTTTTCTCGTTTAGGAATGTTAGATGGGTGTACAACACACAAGGGAGTAGTAACAGTGTGTGGCTGAGTTCAGCGAAAACAATCCAGTTAAAATTCCCGGTTAATAATACCAGATAAACGGACAAACATTCACACGACCAAGCGATCGGATCACAGAACCAGTTCGTTAGTCCATGCCTAGAGTTCAACACTGCCTGTGACTTAGCCATCAGCTTGCGGATCGTTTTATTTGCACGCAAGGCTTCCCAACCGGTGAGACAGAGAGGGAATAGTCAGCGGCAGTTTCGTTGGATGAGTTCAATCTCCGATGTGCGTGACCACCAGAAGTCGTGACTTCCACGAGGAATAAACATCTCACAGAAAACCATCTTATTGCGATTATTGACAGCCGAAATCGACCGACACACATCTCGAAAGCGCAGGGAGTCAGCATAAATCAATGGCTGGATAGGTGAGCAAGAGTTTTCTTCGTCTGACCGATATCGCGTCAAGCAATTTCATTAGGGCAACTTTCTATTCAGAAAATAAATTTTTCATATGCACTCGGACTCAAAGATTTCGGCCAAAATATCACCGTCCCATGAAACTGTCTAATTTTCGAGTAATACGCTGTTATATTTCGGTACAAAATACAATTTTTTCCCAGTTGTCGTTGTCTTGTTGGCTTTGCTGCCTGGTCAATGAATGATTTTTGAAAGGCCGCCCGAACAGACTATATAAACGGTAGAGCTGATGCTTCAGTATGACTCGTGTCGAACGTCACCAACAAAAGCGTGGTACCCTGTTGTACCTGGCTTCTCGCTCTAGCTAGCCGGTCGGATAGCATCACTGACGTTTGCGCCTTGTGTCCAAGTCATTGGCCGGTCGAGAGCCATTTTGTTGTGCGATTACAGAGCCAGGAGGTCCGACCCAAGTAATCATTTGTGTCATTACCCTGTGAGGTCGCAGGTATCATTCGTCGTCCGTATTTGTTTTCTGTCGTGTCTCATCATCATCACCATCGTCGTCGTATAGCGCTAAACAGAAGGGCAAGCCCCACTGATCACTGCCTTTCTCATCATGTTGCACATAGTAATACAAAAAGCAAATATACAAGGTGGACAGGGAGTGGACCTACAGGGAAGGGAAAAGGAAAGAACGACATGGTAGCCAACACACGGAATACAGTCTAACTGTATAAACGCACACTGATCAATCATTCTGATTCGACACAGTGACAACACGATCGCCACTGTTCACGGTTCGCTACCACATCCTTCAGTATCTCCAGCCTACTGGTTGAGGGATTCTTTGGACCCCAACCACGAAGACGTGAATCGCCTACTTTCTTTAAGTTCGTTGTACATTTTTCTATTCCCCGCTGCCACGTCATTTGCTAATCTTCATGTGGCTTCTTTCACTCCCGAAGAGGAAAAGAAAACAGGATATTGTAAGATAGACGTTTGTTTGACATACGTAGCACGTGCCCCAACAAACGAAGTCTAATAATCTGGATGAGGTATGATAAAACATTTTCTGAACTGGTACGTAATACTTTACTTCTGACATTAGCACTGCTCATCCGGTTATTCCATCAAGTCACAGCGATACCATGTAAACATCGATGGTCGAAAACCTCAATGCGACGAACATCTTTCGCACGCAAACTCCATGCCTCACAACAATACAAAACTGAACGCATCGCGGCACAGTATACAAGACCTTTCAACTTCAGTGAAATATAAAATCTGTTCCACATGTGCTTCAATCCAGCGTACGCCGCTCGAACCTTGGACATGCGCGCGCTCACCTCTACTACTGTGCTTCCATCCGTCGTCACGCTGCTACCGAGGTAACTAAAGCGGTCAAAAACTGTTAGTACCTCCCATCGAGCATCAACATCGGAACCGTTGACGTCCAGCCTTGCAACATCACGTTACGCTTTCAAGGTGCAAAGCGCATGCCGAATGGAGCTACAGCTCTTGTAAATCTATCTAGTGCACGCTGCGCATGTTCCGTGGATTCCAACAAGTAAACAAGGTGGTCGATGTGATCTAGGCCCCATAGAATTTCACCATTTGCCAGTTTGACGCCTACATCCTGAACATTTCACATGACATTCTCCACTATCTCTAAATGCCTCAGTATCGTGGGGGGTGGATGTCCCAGGTCCCGAAGTGGCTAGTCGTCTTGAACGCCTCTCGAAATGCTCCCGAATGACTGTGCGGCTGTCACAGCCTCTGCTGAGGAAGTCTTACTCACTGCCTTCTCGATGTGGAGGTCTTCCCACTAAAGTGAGATGACGAAATCGAACGCCCGGCGCTTTCCACCGGGTTGATTGACTAATAGTCAATCAAGGGAGATGGCTTAACCCTGATTCCAAACCAACCACGGATGGCGTAGGAACCATACAATACTATGCTCATCGGCATCTGTGGCCGAGGATTGTACTGGACACCAGGGATTTTTGGCCTTATCCGGAGGGCGTATGAACTGAGCATTCGGTCACCGGCTCCCAGCGGTTTCCAGAAGAGATGAATGAACCATTCACTTGGCCACTGGTTCACCTGGACCAACCCTACTGCGTTGCAGGATGCGGTTGGCTGCGCCAAGGTTAGAGGTGCATCCTCAAATATAAATGCCTACTCTGGACTGGGCGACCGAGTAGTACAACAGCCCGCAACGCAAACAGCCATGACAGACTCCAAGACCATGACTGCTATTCCGTGCGTACAAACGAACACACCTACACCACATACAACTTGTTCTTCCACCTCAACTGCCTTCCTCTTTTCCATTTTCACAGTCCGCAGGTTTCTCGATCGACCGGCCCCGGTGTAGTGCCACTGATGGAAATCCTGTCTATGTTCTCTTGTCCTTCCTCGACAAGCTCCCGGGTCTCACAGAGTCCGCTACAACCAGCTGATGCTCTCCTTCGTCCTCGATGCCCATGCAAACTAGCCACGTTCAACGTGCTAACCGTGGTGCGTATAGAACAGCAGGCGCGTTAAGCTGGTACGATTGAATCTCTTGCCATCGATGTGTTCTTTTATTACGCAAAGTGAATTATAGTATAGAGGGTAAACCCCATATTCAGAAGACATACTGTAGAAGTGGGTTGTGGGCAAACAATCACGTTAGAACCAACATGGTGAGAACGACAATGGTCAGTGGGGCTTGCCCTACTGTTTAACGCTGTACGATGATGATAGAACCAACTCATTGATCCTGCTTTTGAAGAGAGAAAAGTTGTAGGTGAGTGAGATGACAGGAAGAGGAAGAGTGTTCCGAAGAAAGGTGATAAATCGGCATGCGAGAACTACCGAGGGATCAGCCTGATCGATGTGGCCGCAAAGATCTTTGGTTCGTTGTTACTAACCCGTTTCTCCGAGGCAAGAGACCAGCGCACTCGCCCGAACCAAGGGGGTTTCCGCCGTGGCAGAGGCTGTGTGGATCAAATCTTCACACTGCGCCGAATACTGGAGCACCGCTATAAGTTTCAGCAGCCGACGGTAGCTTGTTTCATCGACTTCCGGGCAGCTTTTGATTCGGTAAACCGCGAGTCTCTTTGGACTATAATCCAATCCGATGGAATGCCCGATAAGCTTTCAAGGCTGTTAAGGGGATACTACTCGACAACCGGTGCTAGGGTTCGTATGTACGGTGAAGAGTCCCGCGAGTTCACACTCACCACCGGAGTTAGGCAGGGCTGTCCCTTCTCACTGGTGCTGTTCAACTACGCCATCGATTGGACAATGCGACAGGCATTACACAACTACCCTGGCGTTCAGCTTAGCCAGGGAATATACATCTCGGACCTGGAGTTCGCGGATGATATTGTTGTGCTTGGAGACTCCCCCGTTACGCTACAACCAATCCTCGACCGAATCAATTCCTTCGCGAGGTCCATCGGACTTGAAGTAAACTCGACCAAAACAAAGGCTTTCACAACCCATCTGGGCCCGACAATTCAACAACTGTCGATGAATGACCAACCAGTCGAATACGTCCCTTCATTCAAATACCTAGGCTCAACTCTGCTTCCGAACGGCCAGGCAAAAGATGAAGTGGTATTACGGATCGACAGCGCCAGGAGAGCCTTTCTTCAGCTAAGACGAACGCTGTGGACTCGCAGTGAAATCAGCTTAAGAACCAAAACTCGTGTTTACCGTGCTGCCATCCGGCCCGTACTCATCTATGGCTGCGAAACCTGGCCACTACGAGCTGAGGATACCAGAAGGCTGGAGGTTTTCGACCACTGGTGCCTGCGGCAAATCCTCAAAGTCAAGTGGCGCGACAGGGTGTCCAACGACGAGGTAAAGAGACGATGCTGTGATATCGATGCTCTCCCCGTCCTGCTCCAACGTCAACGACTTCAGTGGTTCGGCCATACGCTTCGGCGACCCGAGTCGGAGCTACCCAAGCAAACACTCTGCCCCACTCCCTGCCCTGGTTGGCGTTGTCGCCTTGGTGGGCAACTCAAAACGTGGACCAGTACAATCGAGAAAGACGTAGAGCTTCTAGGCCTTCGGTCAGTCTATGGAGCCCGGCGATGGAAAAAGGACTGGATCAAGATCTGTACGGAGCTCGCCTCCGTCCGCCGCGCGTGGTCAGCAATGGTTCGTGATATCCATGGAGCCGACTTATCCTCTCGCAGGAGATAGTCGCGTAAAAGTAAAAGTAAGTAAGTTCCATTACTTAACGGTCAGGAGAAAGAAAGAAGATTGAAAGATAGAAGTGCAACATCTAGTGATAGAAACTTGATAAGAATGACTGGTACCTGGGTGCGTGATGGTCGGGAAAAAGTCTTGGGAAGAGGAACCGCCGGAACAAGCTCAGAACAAAATCCAAGATACTATCGGTAGAAGAAAGACAACGCAGCAACAGCCCGACGGTGGGCTAGTGACTGCAGATTGGAGGTTAAAGATGAGTCGTCAATCAGCCGGATGACCTTCCGTTGAACCCGATCAGAAGAGAGAGAGAGGTAGAAGCTCCATCCCACACGTGACTGTAGTATTCGAGTACGGGACGGATTTTAGCTTCGTATGGAAAAGGAGATGAGCTGGTGTGAAGAAGCGTCTGGCGCGAAACAGAAAACCAACTCTGCGCACAGCACGAGAGGCCAGTTGAGATATGAAAGCGGATTAATATGGAGATAGAATCTGTGAAAGGCAACACAGTTGAATCAAAGGATAAATGAGGGGAGAATGAACGATGTTTCAAGGAAGTTGAGAGAAGTTTTGGAAGCATTAAATACAACATGATTGTAGGATCCCCAGGAGATGTGATCGAGATCGGAGTCTAAAGGTGCACTGATTGCACTGCGGTCACGGTCGACGTTGCTGTTGGCATGGCGGGGAATGCGGTAAGAAAGGGAAGGGTGAAGGGTGGCATCATCGGCAAAGGAATGGATTGGGTTGGAAGTGGATAAAAACATCATTATTAAATAAAAGAAATAGCGTGGTCGCAAGTATTGAACCATGGGGAACAACAGCATTCGCAGGAAATGGCTGACGCAGAGCCCCATCAACTCGGACAGAGATGGTCCGATTACTGAGAAAACTTTATGTTCACAATACCAGAGCGGAGGAGAACCCGAATGAAGGCAGTTTCGCCAAAAAAACTCCCGAGCCAAACTTGGTCAAAGGCCTTAGAGATATCGAGCAAGACCGTGTGTTTCTCCGTGATTGTCGAGTACAGCCGAGGAGGAGTATGAGACAAGAGCCAGGATATCACCGGTGGAACAGTGAGGTCGGAATCCATATAGACGATCACTCAGTAGTCCTTTGCGTTCGAGAAACGTACGCAGTTGGTTGGAGATGACAGTTTCGAATACTTTCGAACAGGTGTGAGGGAAATAGGACGATAGTTATTCAGGTCAGAAAGATCACCGCTTTGGGGAATCGGAAAAATTACGGCGTGCTTCCAGGGGATCGGAAAAGTAGAAAGCTGGACAGACAGACAGACAGACAGACAGACGGACGGAAAAGACGACGTAAGAGCGGGACAATTCAGGGGCACGTTTTAAGGACGATGGGTGATATACTTTCCGGACCGAGTGGTTTGCGTACGTCCAGAGAATGCAGCACTTGACGGATCTTCCTGCTGTTAATATGCGGTTGAAAATTGGAGACAGAAGGAAGAGGATGAACCGGAGGAATAGGATAGGTGGGTAAGGTGGAGTTGGAGGCAAACAAGGATGCAAAACCTCGGTTTTCTCGTGATGTTCACAAACAAGATCGCCAGGGGAATCCTTGATGAGAGGGAATCGGAAGGGGCGAAAATTGCTGGTGGCCGCTTTGGGAAGGGACCAAAATGTTCGGCTACCGGTGGCAGATGAGAGTAAGCGTTCGGCTTTCCAGCGGACGAAGCGTTCTTTTGATCTCTGTACGGTTGACGAGCATCTGTTCCTGGCTTGCATGAAGCGGCGGTGATAGTCGGGAGTGGGAGAGCGGCGCCAGCGGCGGGATGCAGCACGCTCCAAGCGTACAGCACGATCACATGCGCGGTTGAATCACTCGGGGGATTCGGGTTTGCCGGGTTTGGAAAAGTGAGGAGTAAAAAGTCGCATACCTTGAATAACAATGTCAGTGAAGTTAGAAACGGAAATGGAAACGTCTGAAGTAAAGTAGCTATTATTCCAAGGACAGGATGCTAGAAAATCTCGAAAACCATCCCGTTTGGCTGAAGTGCAACGCCAAAATGTGCCTCGAGGTAGGTGGAGGATCGAAGCGAGTAAAATTGATGGAGCAGGAAATAATACAGATCAGCCAAGTGGAGGAAGAGCACAGATGCATGAGAACAGAGAAGGAACAGAAGTGAGAATAAGATCAAGGGTATGAGCACGATCATCAACTCGATCAGGAACACGTGTGGGGAGGTCAACAAGTTGGCACAGGTTGTTGACCACGGTGAAATGTTCGGCTTTGCTTCCCAGAGCCGAAATGTCCCATGAGTGAATCAACCAATCCCAATTTCAAACATTAAAATCTCCTAAGATGGTGATATGGCAGTTGGGATCTGTAACAAACAAGTGCTCAACGATCGAAGATAAGTGAACGATCGATGAGTCGCTACTGTTGGGTGAACGGTAAACAACACAAAAGTAGTGACTGAAATAAGAAATTCTGAGCTTCAGCCACATCAACTGAAGTTCACGACTGGAAAAGTCAAGATTGCGGATTCTGGATGTGGTGACCGACTGGTGGATAAAAGCACAGACACCATCTTTGGATGAAAAAGAGTGAAAGGTATACTTGGGAAATTGGAGGTGGATGGTGTCTGATGAGGGAGAGATTTGGGTTTCGGTCAAAAATAGAGTAAGAGAAGAGGAAGGTTGGAGAAATTGGTGCACAGAATCCATATTACGGTTCATTCCGCGAATGTTAGTGAGGGTGATGAGTTCGTGTTTGTCTTCCGAGTGAGCAGATCGAGCAAAAGAGCGAGTGCATGTGTAGTTGTGTATATTCATGATTCGTAGTGTGAAGGAAACTGGCGACCATGATCCTGGGACTTAACGTGGCGAACCACATAAAGCCTCAATAAGTCACGCGTGGTAGTGAACCGGGCGACAGCGGAGCAGTCTACCACCTCGCATTCAAGACTCCAGTTCCATAATCCGATTGACGCCCCTATCTAAACCTCCCGTGAAATTTCACTGAGGCCTTTCTGGGGACGCTGAGTCTGCGGTTTTGCTGGCGTTGGCTCTCCTGTCCGTGAAATAGCTGAAGCGGTGTTGTTAGAATGGATCCCAATCAAGTCGTTTATGCGCAGTGAGACTCAGGGGTTTGTGCAAAGCGAGCAGTCGCCGCTCCGATAGACGCAATCTGTTTTTCGTCTCGGCGTATGTACCCATTGATTGCAGCCCAGATGCAATCAAAGATACCTTCTACCGAAATCTCCACGACCTCTTACACAATACAAGCCGGGCAGATATCATGATCTTGGCAAGAGATCTGAATGCTAGAGTTGGTTGGTTGTCATCAAACGAGGGGCATCTAAGAGGCCTTTTGGGGCTAGATTCCTGTGGCTCGAAAAACGGAGAACGGCTGTTAGCTTTGTGCCCAGACCATCGACTGTTCCTCGACAGCACGTCACGTGGCGTCCGCCGTCTTCGAGTCAGCAGTGGGCGCAGATCGACCACATCACTATAAGCCACAAATGAAAGGTTCAGACAAGACTGTCACTCGTACTAGAGCACAACCCTTGATTCCGACCACGCATTAGTTTGCACTTAGTTGTCCATGTGCTTCAGTGGGAGCTTCAAACGCATGCTGTAACGACAGTTAGATTGCGATAAGCTTCTCGATCCATTTCGTCTATCTGTTCCTCGAAACGCGCTAGCTTAAAAGCTAGATGTAGCCTCACCTAATGAAATAAACCAGCACTGGTCGCTTATCAAGAATGCTTTGCATTCCGCTGGTCTAGTATGTTGTGGTCTGTGTCGTCGTGCCGCAAGACCCCGAATTTTGCTGAATCGCTGTGCCTTCTCGAAGCACGCCAGTCAATTCCGGCTGGAAGCGAGTACAACGAAGCACGGCTCGTTATAAGATGTGCATTTAATGCGAGCCTTCGTAGGGACCGCGAAATTTGGTGGTCGCAACGCGCATCAGAGATGGAACGTGCTGCCGCCATAGAAAATTGCCGCAAGCTGTTCTATCCCACTCGAGTTACCAGTAGGAAATTACTGGGGAAGGAGTAAAAAACTTTGTTAAGCTGATGGCTGACTAATTCACAATCAGAAACGGCGTTTCGAACGCTGGGCGGAGCACTTTCAGACAGTTTAGCTGGCCCTCAGTGTCGGCCTCTCCTACAGCTCTTACGGCACACGTCCAGTGGTCCGTTTTAACAGATCTATCTACCGAGGCGGAGATCCGAAATGAGATCCAGACCTTAGGACGTCACAAAGCGCCGCGCTCTGATGGCTTTTTCCTATCCTTTTCAATGATAGTGGAATTCAGCTTGTTAGACATCTTCATGTTTCTCAAAAGTTCGGGATTCTGAGCAGGTTCCGTCGCTGTGGGGGGAATCGATTGTTGTGCCCATCTTTAAAAAGGACTCCCGCAGTGATTGTGCTAACCATAGGGGTCTAAACCTTATCCCAATAGCGTCAAAGATGCTTGCGTTTGTCATACTTCGCAGGTTGTACCAAATGCGTGAAGAGCGGACTTGCGAGGAGCAAGCTGGGTTTCGTGCCAGTCACGGGTGCATCGATCAAATCTTCACCTTCCGACAACTGCTAAAGCACCGTCACACTTTCCAAAGACCAGCAATCCTCGTGTTCCTGGACATTTGTGCGGCCTTCGACTCCATCGATAGGACTGCACCATGGAGCTGTTTGTTGAGAAATGTAGTACCTGAGAAGTATGTATCAGTCCTCAAAGAGTTGTATCATCACATTTCAGGTTGGGTTAGGGCCTAAGGTCAGCTTCCGACCTCTTTCGTCGTATCTAGTGGAGTTCGGCAAGGTTGCCCTACATCCCCATTTCTCTCCAACTTTGCCATAGAGGATGTTCTACGGAATGCCTTATCTGGTGTTCCTAACGGTGGAGTTGTACTCCTCTCAGGGAACAGAGTTTTCAATCTGGGATATGCCGATGATATCGCCTTATTGACTGATAATGCACAAGCAGTGCAACATGCTTTAGGCCGCTTGGCAACTGAGGTATCCAGATATGGAATGCACTTTGCGCCTTCCAAATGCAAAGTGCTTTTGCAAGACTGGTGTGAGCCTGTCCCTGCGCACACCCTTTGCGGTGATCGGCCTGAGTTAGTCGACAAGTTTAAGTACCTTGGGAGTTTAATCACAGCTGGAGGGGTGTTGGGGAGATCAGTTTATGCACAGCGAGAGCTACAGCAGCTTTCGCAAACCTGCGACACCTGTTGCGTCACCGTGACATCTGGCTCCCTCTTAAGGGACGGGTGTACGTCGCCGCGGTTCGTAGTGTTTTACTCTACGGTTGCGAGGCCTGGCCACTTCGCGCTGAGGATGCTTGGTGTCTTTTTGTTCGATAACCGATTTCTCCGAAGCATTCTTTGCGTCTCGTGGGAATAACGAGTGAATAATAACGAAATACGCCATCGTGTGTTTGGCACGGATAGCCATCCACTTAACGAAATGATCGCACTAAACCACCGCCGTATACGGGTTTACGGTGACCTATCCAGTTCATTCGACAAGAATGTCCCTTCTCATCATTTCACCTGTTCAATTTCGGCATCGACGAGATTATATATATATTCATTCTTGTCGAATGAACTGGATAGGTGACCGTAAACCCGTATACGGCCAGAAGTATGAGAGCACAATGATCTCAGTGGATTTACGAAATTCCGTGGCATATATTTTGGGTGAACAGCACTGAACAGCGTTGTTCGATCAACCTAATCGAAAGCGCCTTTTAAGTCGATGGAAATCATTATTGTCGGTCGACCGTATGTGCGACGCGTTTCAAGTAATTGGCTAATAGGAGAAATCTGGTTGATGCATTCTTGACCTGGACTGAATCCGGTCAGTTGTTCGCGGGTGTTCCTCCCGTGAGCCGGTATCAGACGGAGCAGCAAAATCAAGGCTAATACCTTGGTGATTATCAGAATCAAATCGATCCCACGATGACTACTATAATCAGTCATCTTGAAAATAGGTGCAATCAATGACTCACCCCATAATAAAGGAATAGTCTTCGTTTGAAATGTTATGGATCAAGGTGGTAAGAAATTTTATCAGTGCATCTCCACCTAGTTTGTAAAGAAGTTGGGGAAGTTCTTCGGGACCGGCCACTTTTCCACGCTTTAGTGATCGAATGCTCAACCGTACTTCCACTTCCGATGAGGGCTTAAGTGGTGCTCCCTAAGGGATCGCATTTGTTGAAGTCGCAGTAACTACGTTAGCGCACGGCCAGCTTAACTGCTCCTTGAAGTATTTGGTTCATGGGTCACGCCTTTGCTCTTTGACATGAATAGGCTCACCGTTTCTATCGCATATCGTTTCAATGACTGGAGCTCGCCGTCCACCGGTGTCGCGAATAAGTTTGAGTAGTCCTTGACTGTTACCTGAAGCAGCTGCTACTTCCATTCCTTCGGCTACCCTGACCCGCCAATTTTCGCAATCCCCTTAAGGCTATCTGTGACTTGCGCTCGTAGATGTTTTCGTATCTTATTCATCTTACAGTTTTAGAGCTGACGTTTTTGCTCAGTTAGACTGATCGACCCCTGCTAAATCCAGTGTCTTTGGTGGGCATTGAGTCTAGGACCGGTGAAACTTGCTGTTACATGCATCGCCTGTCTGATATGGGCCCTGTGCTTGTCTATATTACTGTTTGTTGTAGATCTTAGCTAATGTGATAGTTTCTGTTCATAACCGGTGCGAACTTCTGGATCAGGCAAACGTTGTTTGGTTGACCGGGCTTGCGATTTGTATCGATAACCATGAATCTGGGGCAAAAATCGCATTAAAATTAATGCATGCTCTACGTACGCGGACCAGTAGGTTCTAGTTCTAGACAGAATTGCACCACCGGTAGCCTACTGCGACATGACCAATCTGAGTCAGTTGTGAGGGAATGTGCCCAGCACATTGCTAATGGACGACCTGGTTCAATGAAGCAGACAGCACGTGATCGGCTGACCGGAATCGCCGACAAGATCAGAACCAGTCAGACGATCAATGGACCAGCCAGAGATTAACATTTGACCAGAGCCGAATAGACCAATTCGGGCGCAGCCAGATAAACCAGCCAGACGGGTCATTTAGGTCTATCAGTAGGCCAATAAGTTTTTACGCACGGTTTCGGTTATGACGAGCGCATATCTTATATAAACAATGTATTCTGTACCAATAAAACGGAACTGAGTTCTCACTAGTTCTCACAACAGTACCTGTAGAGTTAGCGTTATGTCGCTGTGCGACACGAGCTGTGTCGGAAATTTGTACTAGGCGTGAATGACCGATTGTCTGCACAAAACTGAAGAATCCTATCGTTGTCCACTGTACGCTAAGCAAGGCAGACAACGCCCACCTAAACAAACTTCTGACGCACCAAGTTTGCCAACTTCTGCATTGAATCAACAGCCAGCACTACACTGTCAAGGCCTTTGCTGCGGCAAATGAGTGGTAGATTCATCACAGAACTTATCCTTCTGCGTGCCAGAGCTAGTCTGTTAGGACGTATGCCGAGATTACAAGCAAACTGCGCTTAAAACAGCTATCCTTTCGAACGCCAACTAACCCCTGGAGTCTTACAGCACATAGACGATCATTACCCGAAATCCAGTTTAAAAGGGTAGCTTCAACCTTATCAATCAAGACTATTCCTACACCACGTTGACCCGCAGCTCTAGCTGCTGTCTCTTGAAGTGAGCGGGAAATATATTAGTGAGATACCAGGACCAGTTAGTTGAATCACATTGCTCAAATCGTGGATACGCGTTTTACTTTCGCCGTAGAAATCAATTGCCAGAGAGTCTACTGTGAGGGCCAGGCACGCCTGCTTACCGGTCTGCATGACTGTACGCACGTTAAAGCAGCCCAGATTCAGAGGCTGACGAGGCTTGAGAAAACGTGAGTTACAAGATAGAGGATTTTCCAGGACAATATTTGACAATGAACCGTTGCGAGTATCAGGAATGTTATTAGTGGGAGCATGATGGGTGGATAGCGGGAGAAAAGAGAGGTGGTTGGGGACAGAAGATAAATGTTGAATAAAAGAGACGGAACTCTGAGAAGTAGCCCACTTGTCAGTACCCAACCCGCTCGATGCAATGAGCAGCGCAATCCTGATTAACCTGTCCGACGACTGATACAGCATAGTTTTTTGTGTTTGTGCAGTTCATGGGAGATGTTCGACGGGTACTGCTAGGCTTTTCAGCCGCAAAGCAGGAGAACGATTAGGGTTCTCAACCAAAGCCTTCAGTTCTAACAAGAACCTAACCACAAGGGACCGGGGTTGGCTGGGCGAAAGTCTATCTGCTTGGATTAATTGTTCTTCCACAGACTTTACCGAATGAGTTGCTAGCTCGAATCCACTCCCAACCTTGAGGACCAGGAGACTGCTTCGTCAGTCCTCTACCTATTGACCTTCCAGGCATGACTGAATCTTCGGCTTGAGGTAAGCTATCTTGTATAGCTCGTTGGGTAGCCGAGGAGTGCAAGCCGTCACACCATATCAAGGTGCAGCCTCACTATGTCGTGTTCTGTGCTGTGGCAACTAATCATCCCTATGAAGTTTCTGTCACTAGATGTTGCACTTCTATCTTTCAATCTTCTTCCTTTCTCCGGACCGTTAAGTAATGGAACACTCTTCCTCTTCCTGTCATCCCACCCACTAACAACTTTTCTCTCTTCAAAAGCAGGACCAATGAATTAGTTCTAACGTAAATGTTCTCCCACAAGCCACTTTTACAGCATGTCTTCTGATTATGCGGTTTACCCCTTATACTGTAATTCACTCAATGTGAGAAAAAAAACTTGGTCCTGAGCTTTTACGGTGTGGCGTTTTACCGCCAAACAAATTGTGCTATCAAGTACCATTAGAGTGAAACATTCTGTATCGAGTGTGTGGTAGCCTGCGATACAATAAATTCTCAGGGCACATTTAAAAACATTGAAAACTCGGATAACACCGAAGTGTCATCGGAGTTTTCGAAGGTCGGAAACTCTGAAAGCAACTTCATCATCTGTAATATGCAACTTTGATGATCTAGCTTCAATGACAAGATTAAGAAAAAAAGATAAAGTACGGACGACTGGAAATTTTGAAGCTCGTACGTGCTAGGAACAGCCGACATTTCTTAGCAATCATATCTCCCGCTGAAATCACAATATCACTCCGATGCGCCTTACACAAAAGGTTGTGCAGCTAGTGGTAGGAAGTATTTCTGATCGCTTCTGAGCTGCAATCCGTGGGTTTGTACACCAAAGCAAAAAAACTAGTTACATTTACTGGGGCTACGAATGCTCACCTTGCACGAGCACCCAAATCACACTGCGCCCAGCCGACTGCCAGCAACGGGGTTTCAGACCTCTGGCTCATCAATATCGCAGATAAAACTCTGCCACGAGAAAACGTCAACCGGACTGCGGAGCTAGTCAGAGGTTTACAGTACCTATGACTCTGGGATCGCGTTTACTAGATGATGAGAGTAAGTTTTGGGAACCGTTTTAATAAAGTAATACGATTGCCGCATCGCGCTCCTGCGGTTCGTTGTAATAATATGTGGAAACAGAACAACGAATATTAAAACACAAAGGCGTGAAACTTACTTCACTTCACTGATGACAGTGAATTCCGGCATGGTGTGCAACATCAAAATTCCTGAGTCGAAACCGGACACCAAAAGACGTAAGGTTTTGTGGAAGGCGACTGCAGTAATCAGTGCTTGCGCTCCAGTTTCTGTCGTCGGAATGTGGCGATGTCTCCTCAGAGGAAAGAGAAGCAAGTATACAGCGAACTATTACCAGCGAAGGATAACCAGAGATTAAACTATACGATGTTAGGTGCAGACGAAACAATGAGTAGCCTTATTCAACTTCGGAAACGCCATGGTATGGGGTGGTTAGTATATTGAGGACCTTTTCAGCTGAATAGCGGTGCCAACGATTAGTAACATGTGGTTTGAAATCTAGTGTAAGCCCAATGGCAAACATTGAATACATTTTGAAATGTTCATTAGTTTTTTGTATCTACCTTAGTTGATTATCATTGCTCTTCTACATTCTCCTCTTTCTGCTTACGGCCTGTATTATTATTATTATTATTATTATTATTATTATTATTATTAGTACGCACCGAGTCCGGAGTCAGGCATGGTGACAATACAGATACAGAAGAGAATAACGAAGAGAGGAAGGCGAATATATCAAACTATTATTTTGCTCTTTCATCGCACGTTTTTTGGTTTGTGAAATACATTTAAGAGAAAGAGTACAATGAGGGGTAGGTTCAGGACGGGTTGCATGCTTTGTGACTGTACGAAAGAGTTCACGAAGCAGGTAATTGAAAGCAGGAGGTTGTGTCCTTGTAGGTCATTTGAGGTATTGTGAGATGTTGTACTACTCGGTCGCCCAGTCCAAAGTACTCCTTTTTATTCAGGGATGCATCTCTATCCTTTGCGCGGTCAAGCGCGTCCTGTAAGATAGCGGTGTTGGTTTAGAGGAGCCGGTGGATAATTGTGACTCCTTCGCCCCTTCTGGAAACTTTATCCCGTGAGCAGAATATAAGATATGGCCTTGGTTAGTAGCAAACCGCATTCGCCACGTCACAATGCTGGCAGCAGATTTATGTGGCGTTTTAGAGGCAAGCAAAAATCTCACCACATCCTCCGGCACCGTCGCAGAGCGTCTACGACCGCTTAATTGGGTGAGTCTACATTCACGGTTTACCCCGCAAGCGACCAGGGGACGCGCCCGGCAGCAAACAGCTCTGCTCTGTCCGGATTAGATAGCCGAACTTTCAGCTCTCATCATTCATTCGTATGTCAAATAAAACCTAAGTATATGCCTCAGTCTTGTCAGTTTAAGCAGCTCGAATTCGGTCACCATATTCATCTTTGTCTAATACAAAACTCATCTTAAAGCTGAACGCTACCTACGGACCGAACGATTCGACGCAGATACCAACTCAACTACTTCTTCAAAAATTAGGCGACAAGGGTTTTAAACGTCCAACAGATTTACCGCAAAAGTCAGCGATTCTGAAAAGGTGGACTTCCCATACAAATACTTCTCTCTGACCATATACGACCACGTGGCTGGATGTAATTCATATGCTAATGTCGTTCAAACCCTGAAATAAATGTTTATCAAGCCGTCTAATAAAGTTTTGCGCGCACGTAACTTGCAAACAGGAAACGGATGACGATTTTAATCAATTCTTTCAGAAGATGGGGTCGCTAGCTGAAGACTGCAACTTTCAGGACATGGTCTTTGAGCAAAATCAAAATGACGCTATTCGGGACGCCTTCATAAGCCGGATGCCGTCGAACATTGGCACAACAGCAATCCAATGTCCTTCAAAAACCATCGACATCCTATAAGACTTCAGTATCAATACCCATCAAACCAACTGATAATTATTCTTCTGGTTACAAAGGTAACAGTTTACTCACAGAAACGAATTCAGCAGCAGTTGAGACCAAATGTTGCTTCTTTTGGAACGACAGACACCCTCGTTTCAAATGCCCTGCTAAGGATGCAGCTTCCAACAACTACTGAAAGGACACTTCGAAAGTGTCTACCGATCGCCTATACAGAAACGAATAGCTACGGCTGTAAACCTGTACTCTCAACCGCGGTTGCCGCCTCCTCTCCGGATTGCCTCTCAAATGCGCTAACAATGTATACTGTGAATGAAATCTCCATGGAAGCTGGCAGATAGAGGGATTTTCAGTTACACCTATGAAACCTCGGTACAGCGTCAACGTCTGAAGGCCATACAAACTAAGTGAGCAGTAGATTAGATTTTTACATATTATGATTCACCAGCATAGGAGTCGCCAGCTGAGCAGGAAATGTTGTGCTAACATTCGAAACCAGTGACGAAAGGGCGCTATATCATGTACTGTGTTCAACAAACCGTTGAGGACCAGTTCGGATAGCCTTGTGATTAAAGTGTTCGACTTCCAATCGTTTATCCCGGGGTTCGAGTCCCAGTTGGAGGGAGCTTGATGGATGTGCACTGCTGATGATTCCTCACGCGAATGAAACAGCTGCACAGTGCTTCTATGGTTAACAGTGGTTATACGGTCATCCGGTGTCATTTCTTTGGCTTCCACAAGACTAACTAGCCATATAAGAACCCACTCCCATCAGTACGTCTCAAAAGTAATCTGTGCGACAGTTGCAAGTTCTCCGTGCTGTTTTGTGTGCGGATATTTTAACGGGACAATATTTTTTGAAACTTCGCAAAGTAGTTGAGATTTCGTATATCAGGACTGAACGAGACTCAATGTCAAAGAGTCTATGCACTGTGTTGTGGTATGAGAATTCGTTAAGTGGCACTAAGTCGTCCATTTTCCCTTGCAGTGTAATAGCCTCGCACACTGAAACACTCTTTTCGGAAACTTGCTACCAAATTGCAAGCATACTGCAACTACATCACGGCTTTATACTCCTGAAGACAAGAAACTCATTCGATCAGAGATTCAGACCACTGAAAGACAACATCGCCTACTTCACTCCGGTGCACCGCAATCCTCGCAACGACAAACGAAAGACACAAAAGAATCACAGTAGGTGACCAAAATCAAATTGTCGATCGATGTTCGCGGTTGGACGCCTATCCACTACCAAAAACAGATGAAATATCCAAAATATCGCACTTCAGTGCGCTGGATTTACCAAGTATATATCGCCGAATCTCCACAGGAAAACGAGATCGGCTATATACTGCTTTTGAAACCCGTGGTAATTTATATCAATTCTGCCGGATACCGTTCTGAGTGACAAATATTGTTGCTTGTTTTCAGCGTTAATGACCAAATCATTCATGAGGAAACCTAGAGTGGACCTTCGCCTACATCGAAAATATAACCGAATGATATGAACAAAGAGGTCAAGACAAGAATCATTAATTTTCTAGAAAATACGGACTTACTCTAAACAAAGAGAAAAACACCACCGGTACCAAAGAACTTAAAATCCCGGGATACGAAGTTTCACACGGTCGAGCAAACTTCGGTGCTGGAAGATTACAACCCTCTCCGGAACTTCCCCACCCCCACACACACAAAGAAAAGATGTGGAGTTTGGTCGACGGGTGATCGGTTTATTTGCTTACAGCCCTCAGTGGATATCCCACTTAACAGACAGAATTAATCTACTGATGTATAGCCACATATTTCCTCTATTAGATGTCAGTGTCATTCGGAATACTCAGAGGCGAGCTTGAACGTGCTGTCGTCACCGCTGTCAACACTGAGCTACTACCGGTCATTGGGACGGATGCCTCACATAGATATCTCAAACGTTCTCCTAAGACCGTACGCCGATAGTGTTCTTTCCTCGGACTCTATTGAAGATTGAAAGATGTCATATTTCTGCAGAAAAAAGAGGCCAATGCTATTATAGATGTCCGGAAGCTGCGACATTTTTTGGGTACATATCTGAATTATTACCGACCAAAAACTGGTCGCCTTCACACTCGACTTCGGACACTACGGCAAGAACAAAAATGATAAGATGCAAGGGTGGAGAGTCGAGTCGTCGTATTACAGTTCTGGCGTTATCTGCCATCCCGGTTACGAAAATGTAATCGCTGACATATTTTCTCGCAGCTTATGCTTACCGTTTACATCACTCACATTACCGTTTATCGTTTCTGTTATACAACTTTTTCCCCTTTTTCAGCTCCCATACATGTATTGTTTGTTGAATAATGCCTGAAGTGCGGATCTCTTTCGTTCTCCGTCTACTCTCGAGCCAGGCTGCAGATTACGCACATAACAATTTATTCAACATACTCAGTTTTGACCCGATACCGTTTGTAACCTTCTAGATGACGAAGCTTACAGACACGTCCTCCTCTCCCACGCCAAAATCACGACTAAATCCCTTAGTTTAACCATAACAGCGAGTCCACTCCTATAACCTATGACAGGGAAGTTTGAAACATTTTGGACACACGATTCCAACCAAAACAGTTCCCAGTGAATGTTATGTTTGATTTTTGTTTTGTGCCAAGCCCTAATTTTAGTATGAGTATTTTTTTCAAATTCTTTTTACTGTTCTCGGCTCCCGCCGCTCAGCTGTATGTCAAAGAAAACATAACTATAGGTCTGTCTTCTGTCAATCCAAACCACTCGGACTCGGGAGCATATATATTGTACTCTTTCTACTAACTACTTACATTCTGTTATGCTTCCAGGCACTTTTGTGGTTGTTGTTGTTGCGCTGGCACCAATGCTTGATATGAAGTCAGTATATATATATATATATATATATATATATATATATATATATATATATATATATAATATACTCCGGAAGCAAGTAGCATGTGAACGGATGGACGGAACTTCTCCGGAAGCATACGACCGATTTCGTGGTTGCTGCCGCTCTTCAGGTATGCGTACCCGGTACTCATCCGCTCACTCATCTTCACACTTGTACATTCCGTTGTTATATCGTCAGTAGGATCTAATGTGGAGCGTCTGGAGTGTGTACGTATACTCGATAAGCGGTAAAAAGCGCGAAACCGGCAGTATTTCCAGGGAAGTTTTGTCCACCCGCTCACGTACTACTTGCTATCGACACGAACGTGTGGCACATGCAGTCCCGTTGTTCGTTGGGCTGGTAGTGGCCTAGACAAGAGTAACCACCAGGAACCACAGTTGTGATTCATTTGTGGACTGTTCAATGAAGGGTATCCATTCACGCTCGACGTTTCAAACTAGATCCTAGCAACGACTATATATATATGCTTTCTTAACGTCGACTTGCTGTTTTTATTTTGATTTTTATCGTTTGTCACTGGGTTAATACCGAACGAAAGCTGGACAGCGACGCGAAAGACCAGTCGCTCTCAAAAAGGAACTGAAACGAGCAGATAAACTGCATAGGAAACTTTCGTTTTGTCTGTCAGTTACCTATGGCTAAGGGTAAGAACTGGTAGGGCAGTTAACGCAAAAGTGCAAAGTACCGACAATAAGCAATGTTTAGACTTATTTTCCGGGAGAACACTTCAGTAGGGAAAACCCGTCGCATCAGCACCACCTACTAACAAATCGCAAATATTCAGAAGATTCGATATGAAAAGTGTAAACGTTGGGTTCTGTGACAGTAACCGGAACTAAACTGCTCTCTCTCTTACCTCTTCATAAGCTTGAATAACACCTTTTCTTGATCGTTTTGGCTAGCTGCTTCCAAATCTTCGAGACGTACTGTAGCTTCCCACGAACAAACTTCACCGTCCGAACTCACAGACAGAAGGTCCATGGAGTCCTTGTAGAAAAAGGCTCCAATAATAGGATTTTTGTGCATCGAAAGTCCGTAAACTACTAAATTTTTGAGCTTGTGAACAGAGAATATACGACACGTATTGTCTGCACAACCAGCAGCAAAAACTCTAGGTAATTAGTAAACCTTGAAAGAAGAGGTACTTCGAGTCGCTAGTCCAATCAATGGAAGTTACGTCGTCGGTAAAACCATAACAAACCCTGTAGATTTCCAGATGGTTGAAGAGCCTCTTGTCACATGGGGCATGGAAAAGTATCACACAGTGGCCCTTTGAAATGGCGACAAATCTTTCAAATGGTGGTTAGGAAAAACTTCTTACTTTCCATCAGGACTGAAAGAAGCAACTGTCACGGGGTGTCTCAAGGGATAAACGGATATAACCGCACCGGATATGAGCGACACAAGAGACGCTTCGCCGACTGGAACGCGATGAGAAGGCGCTAGAAAACTCACTCTCGTTGATGGCGATGAGCATTGCAAGTGATGGGGAAATTGCTATATGGGTAATGTCGTGGAATGACTTTATTTCCAAAGTTTTCGACTCATCTCTGAACCGAAGAATATACTAAACACTGCCAAACCTTTTCAAATCAAATACGGTGATTTGATTGCCGACGGGACTCAGTAGTCCGTTACCATTAGATGTGAAAATAACATTTCCTTTCTTGTAGGCAGTTCCAAATAAGTTTGAGAACTAACGAAGATCAATAACAGAAAAAAATTTGGGCAAACCCTGAAATTTAGACGCATCGTGAGGGTACCGCAGAACTTTGTACTGCCTGTCCATTTCAAGGTCACGTCAGGTCTGTTCAGTTCAGTTCAGTTAGTATAGGACGAAAGTGGTCAACCGAGCCTCCAGATTGTCATTTTGTAGACCATTCTCCTTGGCTCCCAAAATTGCTCGTTGGATGTTTTGTGAAGCACTAATATAGTGAGCAGATGACCGTTAAAGCCTGGTCAATTCTGTTCGAGGACTTCAGTTCAGTTCGGTTCAGTTTGCACAGGAATTAGTGTGGCTAGAGCCAATCGTGAGTCTAGATAGTTGTGTTGTCGGCTCGTTTCCGCAGCTCCCAACACTGCGTGATCTTCTTTTTCTGAAAGGCATAAATTTTGTGCAGTATCAGCCCTGGCAGGGTAAGGTGGAAACAATAAGTAAATTGCATCTGACCCTAAAAGCTGCTTAACATAACTCGGGGTATACTGCCACCCAACACAGGTCTACTGCTTTCTTAAAAGCCTTCACAGTTGTGGTATTTATGACCTCTTCCTGGAGCTTATTCCAATAGGGTGCCACTCTATCTGAGAAGTACTTCGCCCTAATTTGGAACCTCGAATGCTTCCTTTGTAATCTAAGGCTATGCCCCCCTGTACCTCTCTCAGGGATCAGACAGAAAAGGTCTTTTCGTCTTATTCTTGACAGTCCTTTCATTACCTTGAAGGTTTCTATCAAATCCTCGTGAATGCGCCGTCTTTCCATCGAGAACAGGTCTAGGGCACGGAGACGCTCTGTGTAGTTAAACCCCCTTTGCCCAGCCACCACTCTAGTGGCTAGTCCTTGCACTTTCTCCAGACAGTCGATATCTTCCTGGTGGTACGGTGCCCAGGCCTGCACGCATTACTCCATATGCGGCCTAACTATGGCCTGATATATCGGAACGAAAATCTCCGGATCTCTACACGACATAATGGATCTAACTCGAAAGAGTTCTCTCCTGGCCGTATTGGCTGCTGAGGTGCACTGCTTTGGCGGCTTAAATCTGTTGCCCATTATAACGCCCAAGTCTTTGACCTGAGAGACCACTTGCAACGAACACACACCATTCTCACTAGCCCCTATATTTGTGATCAAGCCTTGACACTTGGTGAGGTTTAGTGGAATGTCCCATTTGCGTGCCCAGTTTTGTACTGCTAGCACGTCAAGTTCTATGTCTACTCCAGCTATCTTGACGTCATCGACAAACATAAAGGTGAGGTTTGTAAGCCAACGTGCCAGGTCGTTGATGAAGATGAGGAAGGGCCGAGGGCCGAGCACCGAGCCCTGTGGCACCCCACTTGTTACACCTTCCGGTTTTGAAACATGACTCCCCACCTTAACACTAAAGGTTCGCCCTGCTAAAAAACTATTTAGCCATTGTCTTGCCTTTCCAACAATTCCCATAGACTGCAGTTTGACGTCCGGAAATCTGTTGTTCACAGAATCAAACGCCTTGCTGAAGTCCAAGTAGCAGACCGCAACCGATTGCCCTTCGTCCAGACGCTTGGTTACCTCATCGAGGAACAGCAGGAGATTCGTCAGACAGGATCGCCCTGCCACAAGCCCATGCTGAGCATTTGATATGAGGTTGTGTTGAACCAAATGCCTAGAGATTTGTTCCCTGACTATTTTCTCCAAGCACTTACACAGCACTGAAGTCAAGCTAAACGGCCGGTAATTTTCGGCCTTTTGCCGGGGTCCACTCTTGTAAATTCCTACCACTGTTGCTCTCCTCCAGTCTCCCGGCACAAAATACCCCTCCAAGTGACTTATCATACAGCTTCGTCACCGGAGCCTACAGGGCCTCGGCCAGAGGCTGATTGATTGCTGGATGAATCCCGTCTGGACCTGCTGCTTTATTTTTATTCAAAGTTCGCAACTCCGCGTACACTTCTTATCCTAGAGTGAGTTCGGGTATTGGAGGCGCCTTTGGGCCCTCCATTCTTTCCTCCAAACTATTTTTCTGGTCGATATATGCTCTTGAAGAATTCCAAGAGCATATCAACCTTGTCTTCGTTGTTTAGAGCTAGTCGTTCCTGTGCTCCTTCCAAAGTTGCTACACTCTCTCATACGTTTGTGAGATTGCTTAAGACGTGGAACCGCTTTGGGTTTGTGCGGATCGAAGCAGCTAACCGACGCTTGAAGGCGGGATGCCTAAAAGTCCAGATTCTTGCATTGGTGAGCCGCTTAGATCCCGCAGGTGCTTTGACTGTTTGAGAAGACGACTGTTCTTCAGTACTTGGCTATAATCGGAGAGGGTTCGGGTTAGACCTCCAATCCCCTTTCTACTCACCAACTTTTCCGATCACAGCCGTTAGTCACACCCAGCTAGTGGTCAATCCCCCCCCCCGTACAAAGGATAGTAAAGTGAGGGGTAGTAGGCACTAGATAAGGATTCCACCAGGGTTGAAGTGAAAGAAATCAGTCAGTTGTATACGGAAGCGGCAGAAGGCTCCTGGTCACACTTCTCTAAATGCAGACATCCACGCCTTATCTAGTCTCCTTTTCAAATCAGCCTCTGCGCTCGAGCTTGTCCCGTCTCGTATCAGCCTATTCCACTTACTGGTGACCGAACGAGGCCCCACTGTGACCTCGAGCTTCTGTGAATCCTTTATAGGAGACTTTCGAGAGGGGCTGGTGAACGTGTCTTCTATTGGGTCTAACAGCGGAATTTCAACGTTTTCCCCTCTATCGGACTAATAGAGAAGACGCAAGTCGTTTTACAGATGCGAGGTGTATTCTATATATCGTGGCACCGAAACAGTACCGATACGAGAGATACACCGAACGGAAGACGAACTGCAACGGCTGTGCAAAAGCGAACCGCGGGCGTGTACAACCGAAGAACGACCGAAAGTGAAAGTGATTTTAAAACGAGGTCAACAGAAACCTCGGAAAAGTCAATCCAGTAAAACGTGCGCAACCGGACAACACTATGAGGTCCAGGTCAAACGTCGGGAAAGATCGCAGAGAAAAATAGATCCAAAATAGCGTCCAGAAAACAGTCATTTTCTCAGAACGACCGAGGTCACTACGGCAGCCCCCCGCTAGAAAAAGCTGAAAGTTTTCGAAATATGTCGACGAAGAGAAAGCATACAAGCGATATTTGCACGCGTGAACGCGTGCAAAATACATGAACGTAGCTGTGCTGAAGGATGCCGACGGGCAGAATCCGTCGTATGCAGGAACCGAAGGATGAAGTTCGAGGGTAGACCAGAATCGTTGCCGGTGACTGTGAAGTACATGCGTGGAAATCCTCCATATTCGTTGTCAGATACTTGTATTGTTAAGACCATCCTCCTAATTTTATTGACTGTGGAACAAGTACAATAAGCATCAATCACTACACTTCAACATTTGTTTATATTTTGCCCACGTAAAGTAGCGTAATCTTGATTCGAACTTGAACTGCCGTGACGGTGGTATCCGACATTGACCTTTGTTGAATTCTGGTCCTCGTTGTTAGACGTTGTGGCCGTACAGTTAGGGTTTGTATATATTTATATGCGTATAACTTGATAATCCAGTACCCCAGAAACTACGAATCAATCTTGTTCTGGTTTTGAGATTCGTTTTGAATTGGCTACGCGTTGCTCACAATCAGAATAACCGTTACAGTACTCAACTTGGAACCACCAGGAGGAAATCAATCAGAAATGCCAAGAAGAGGACACAGACAAACCGAAGCTGGACAGGAAGTAACCCGGCAAGCGCCCGAGGTATTTTTGGATGACACTGATTCCTTAAACATTGCCAGGTCTGCTAGTCCTGTCAGTGCAATTTCATGTACTTCAGCTAGTGGTATAGAATTTAAAGGAAGTGATATCTATTGATTGAGAATAGTTGAATTAGAAACCCAGCTTAGGCAGGCTAGAGAAGAAGCGGAATCTGCCAGGAAAGATCAACTCCAGAGGCGGGAGCGAGAGGCGACTTTGGAGACCACAGAGCATACAGCCAATCAGCCTAGCAGTTCCGTGGAACGATCAAAGTCGACTTGTACCAGTGTAAACCACGCTACTGACTTACCAAGAGTGGAATTGCCCACATTCGATGGGAGCGCAGAACAGTACTGTAAGTTCGTTAAACAGTACGAGACCTTTGTGGAGAGGAGAGTATCCGATCCAGGACAGTGATTCCTGTGTTTGCTGCATTACTGTCCTGGAAGAGCCAGTGAAGCATTCGACGGGCGCTCGATGCTGGATCCCGAAGAAGGTTACACTCGAGCACGTCAAATCCTGAAAGACCCAGTTGGGCCACCATCTAAGTCGCCCGGAGTTTGATCGGTGGTGTACTATCAGAGGCAAAACTTTCCAAAGACGAGTCGGTCTCTCTAGTTAATCTGGTGATAAAAATGCAGAACTGCGGCATTGCACTGAATCACCTACATTACGGATCAGGCCCGAAGGTACTGCACATATTGGAGACCATAGTGCGCAGTTTACCCACAGAACTACAGGTCGGATGGGCCAAGGAGGCCGAAGGGATCAGTAGATTTGGGCCAGAAACCAAGTTCGAAGACCTGACGCAGTTTATAGATTGTCATGCCCGAATGGCAAACAAGTCGTTTCGGTCAACTTGTGCGCGAGTCGAGCAAATTAACTAGGATTACGACGACGCAAACCTGGACCAGGTAACCCAGTAGAAGCCAACCGTGGGCCACCACACATGCATTATCTCGAGAAGGTGAAAACTTGCCGGTGTGTAAAGTTTGTGGGGAGCCTCAATGCCTAGCGCAATGCCCTCGCTTCCGCAACGTAGACGTCGACGAACGATGGGAAATCGCTAAGAGGCTAAGTGCGTGCTTCGTCTGTTTCAACGATTTACACCGAGCAGCGGTGTGCCGAACGAAACCCACTTGTGGTCAGGATGGATGCCATGGGAAGCACCATTACCTACTACACAAATGCCAAACTTCGAATGCCAAAGAAGCCCCGAAGCCAAGTGTGGTCTGCTCAGTGTCTCGCTCCACTAACAAGCCCATTCGCCTGGGAGTAATAGCACTTGGGGTAGAAACCCTGGTTGGGATTGTAAGAGCGTTGGCTTGCGTAGATAGTGGATCGGATACCACGCTAGTAAGGAGGGAGTTCGCAGAGAGATATGGGATCAGAGAGAATCAATCTTCATTGGCAGTGAGCACAGTGAGTGGCACCGAAGTCATCCAGTCGACCAAACTGCCCCTACAACTCGTTTCCTTGGTCAGCAACGATAGAGCAGAAACTCTGGAGACATTCACCATAAAGGACCTGCCGATGAGAGCACCCTAGTCAGTGCAATAGATTCTGACTCAGTGGCCGCATCTCGAGGGGGTTAAGATCGAGGAGTGGCAGAACAACGAAATTGATCTGCTGATCGACTGTGATGTACCGGAAGCGCACTGAGTCTTGGATCAAAGAATGGGAAGCCACAAAACCCCCTATGCAGTACGTACTATATCCGGCTGGACTTTATATGCCAGTACTGATGGAAGATGCGGCAATCAAATCCAAATCAGCGGCACTTCGGTGGTAACGGCGAACATTGAACAGGCATTTCAACAGCTGTATGACGCCGAATTTGCTGACCTGGCCATTGATAGAGATGCCCCATCACGAGAAGATAAGGCGGCTTTGAAAATGGTAGCCGAGAACACTAAGTATGTAATAGATCGTTTCGAGATTCCTGTCCCGTGGAGACCCTACATGCCAAACAGCCGAGAAATGGCTCTGAAACGATTATGCTTCCTCAAAACCAGGCTAATTCGAGAACCACAATTAAGGATAGAATACACGCGAGCCATGCGACATAACGCCGACTTGGGTTATATACAAAGAGTGGATACAGCGGTTATCATCGCAAATTTGAGGTGGCACCTACCCCTTCACCTGGTCGTGACCCCAAAGAAACCGGGGAAGGTCAGGGTGGTTTCCGGCTGTGCCGCGAAATGTCGGGGTGTGTCACGCAACGACCATATACTACAGGGCCCAGACTGGACAACACCACCAGTCGAGGTTTTATGTCGTTTTTGGACGGGAAAAAAGGCCGTCTCTAAGGACATACGTGAAATGTTTCTACAAGTGAAGATGCCCGTTAAAGATAGGGACGCATTTCGTCTTCTCTGGTGGCCTGAAAACGACTCAAGTCAAGCATCTGACGAGTGCAGGCTGACCGTTCATCTCTTTGGGACGGTATCATCCCCGTTCTGTGCTAATTTCGCCCTCCGGGAAACCCTCAAGCTTTTCGGCGGCACCAGCAACTCGCTAGGAGGGGCAATGGACCACTTCTACGTGAACGATTTTATGTGTTCCTTTGACGACCCAAATACTGCTATTCTTCATATGACCGAGCTGATCGTCACTCTAAATGCCGGAGGATTCAGCCTCACTAAATGGACTTCAAACGGCCAGGAAGTGCTCCATGTTATCCCGAAGTCCGAGAAAATGGGGTGTACGAGAGAGCTTTTGGGATCGACTTCACAAACGGAGCGCACGCTTGGTCTTCAATGGAAACCCGGAGGTGACGAATTCATCCTTTCTTTGGACCTACGCAAACGACCAGTCACATGGAGAGAAATCCTATCATCGGTCTCAAACTTATTTGATCCCCAGATTTCGTTCCGCCATGGGTGTTACCGGGAAAGTGCTTGCTGCAATCGCCGTGCCAAAGAGGGACGGGTTGGGACGAACCTCTCTAGGATGACGACGATAAGCGATGGCGCGACTGGCTGCACAGTCTGGAGCAACTCGGTGAGATCAAAATGCAAAGATGCTTGACAGGAATCAAGTGCACAAACGACGCCCAACTCTACTAATTTTCTGATGCATCAGAAATAGGCTACGGGATAGTGGCTTACGGCTGCTGGGTGGACGCAAATGGTGGGCGGCACAGCCAGGTACTATTCGCAAAGGCGAGAGTGGCTCCACCGAAAACGGTGCCGATTCCGAGGCTGGAAATGGCTGCAGCAGTACTGGCTGTGAAAACCGCGGGGCTGATTAGATAATGCTTCGATCGGATAAACTGGGAACTAAACTTTTGGACGGGCTCAGCCACGGTACTTCATTACATAAACAACATTACCACTCGTTTTGCCACTTTCGTGGCCAACAGACTCACTACAATCCACGAGTCGACTAAAACCGATCAATGGCACTACGCACAATCCGCCAGTAACCCGGCCGACTTCTTCTCAAGAGGCCTGAAAACACTCGAGAGGTTGCGGATGTGGATAATGGGACCGGACTTCCTAACTGCAGCTAAAGAGATGTGGCCAATGCTAATAATACCCAAGGCTGATGATGGCGATATCGAGACTAAAAGACTGATACTGGCTATAAACTTCACGGGAAGCCTAAGCCTAATAGAAAAACTGTGCCAATTTCCCAATTGGACAAAAATGTTCAGAGCCGTGGTCTGGTGGACACGATACAAAGTACTTCTACCGATTATGAAAGGCACACGACCAAAGAACACATCAAATGTGGGGACGATACTACCGGGCGAGCTGAACCTAGCCAAACTCGACGCTCTACGCCCACTACTATTAGACGCTTTCCCGTTCGAGGCCCATGAGCTCGCCAGGATAGATGGTGATACCAAGTGAAGCTGAATTTATTTATTTATTCCTCATGCATTCTCCCAACCCTTCACACCGTCATCGAAGCATATTTTTGTCTAACTTCATGCGGGGATCAAGATTTGCTATGGAGTTAGTTGTCCAAACCTTAGTTTATCACATGACACGACATTGTTTGTGAGGTAGCGAAGACTCTCGAGCAACCACTTACTGACCGTTTGTAAAATTATCTCCTTTTTCCGTGACCTATTTGTACTATTATTCAACCTGTGTGCAAGTTTATATAAGTTGTGAGTCGAACATACTTCTAACGTGATAACACCAAACGTTGAGCCCCTGATGTTCGGGTGCCCCGTAGCCATCCCGATTTTTCATCACGAATCCTCAGCCTTCATCTTGCCACGTGCGTTACTCTTGTTCAGGCAGCCCTTTCACACACATTCCGTAATCTGTCTACGCATCCCAATCACATTGAAGCCTTTTTTGGTGTACGGATAATGCCGTGTCATTCTCAGAATAAACAGTGAGGCTTCGAGAGATGGCGCACAGCCCCAAGGAAACTGCGAGCGTGTCTGCGACTGGCCGACGAAAGACGAAATCCATAGCGACCTGGGTATGCACTGACTTAGGGCCGAGGTAAGTTAGGGCGAATCAGTACCCCTATCTACTCCTTGGATGTTGACTTTTTCATTGGAGGATTTGGTGGGCGGTGTAACGTACATGCGTGGAAATCCTCCCCAATCTTTGTCATATACTAGCTACTCTAACTGATTTACTGATCTGATAGTAGAAATAACAGCGTCACACCAACCTGTGGGTGTCAGTTATTATCGCGATTCAGTACAACAGAACGTTTTCGGGATTCGTGGTTTCCAACTAACTCAATCAATTGTTCAAAACCCTCCCCAAGTATTCCTTTTTTATCCGGCCTCTCAAAATTTATTGGTCACTTTTTCTCTCCCCTTTTCGATACTCCGCAATTTGCCATAGTCGGTTAACTCGCCCATTATCTGTCAACTGTCACTACTTTTATCCCCTCGACATTGCGTTGAACTAACTACCAATCACTCCAACAGCTTAGCTATGCGTTCCATTGCTGCCCACCGGCCCAAAATCACGGCTAGCACTCGCCTTTGTGAGACCCATCACCTGCAAGGCACGCTCAAAAGTTGTTCGGTATCCCTCGTAGATATACTTGGAGATGCTACCAAAGCAACCGCCGAAATAAGCAAAACCATGAATAGTTTCTCCTCTCGGCTTGACGCTTTTGACCAAACCATCGGTCAATTAGGTCCATTAGCGTTCCTGCTTGACCCATCTCTACACCACACTCAGACAAACCTAATCTCAGCCACGAAGTTCATCGATACCGTTGCTTCTGAAATATTTAGACGCATCACGAAAGCCAACAATGCAATAGTATTCAACATTCCAGATAAGTTACCTCTCTCAACTTCTAAGAATTTAATCTTAAAGGCTTGCAACCTGGATTCGCAACCTTGCTACTGTGCCAGACTCCGCAAAACTTCACCGCAAAATATGTGCCTACTCCTCTTTCAGTTTAATGCTGAATCTGCTGCCAAGGAATTTATTAGCCGACAGTCTTCTGTTGTTGCCAATACAGGTTTCAAGCGGGCAAAAATACTTCCCGATAAAACACCCCTACAAAGGGAGGTTCACAAAAGCAATGCGAAGAACCATAACCCTGGTAAACATTCAGCCAATAGTCCCTCTCAGGTGGTCCATTTACCAAGATTCGGCCATCATGCGAAGACCTCTTTCGTGGTTAGTCGCGAAATAGTTGTCGACCTAGATATTTCATCAGTCTCTACTCCATCGGAGCAGAATAGTCTCAATGAAAGGGCGCAAGTTAACGTGCTTCCTGACGTCCTCAAAACTGATAAAAGTCCCCCTGACTCCATGACTAGTAACAGATTACCACACAAAAACCCGATTGACATAATTCCTTCGACTAGCTCAAGAAGCCTCTGGTCGAACCTACAAACTACTCCCACAGAATATAGCTCAAAAAACGAACGCCGACCCTAGCAGGAGTCCGAAATCCGAAACCGGATCGGGAAAACAGCCCAAAAAACTGAAGTAAAATCAGTAATTTTTAAACTGTTGAAGTCAGAACTAGCCACTCCTTGAATACCTAAGAAAGGCGCGGGACTAGATGTATTTGAACCGGTTCCCGTAAAGAATTCGAAAATAACTAGAGTAGCTTTATCGGCAAAATCAGTCATCTCAACTCGGGGACCCGGACCTCGCTCTCCGAACCCAATCAGTCTTTTGCCTCCAGGTAGGGTGAACCATAAAAACACTTCTTCCAAAGACGAGAAAGGAAGGAAGTCTCGGCAAGAATGTTCAGATCGTTACGCCAGTAATTTATCCAAATGCAGTTCCGGTTGACTACTTACGGCCTACCCAACCACATGCTTCCTGCTCTTCAATTCCATATAGTCGCGAGCTTTCGGACTTAATGCCACTCCATCCAAATTTGCCGGTTTTTCCGTTTCCTCTGAAAGTCCCGCCTCCTCCAATACCATATCTTTCCATACACCATCCCACAGTCCGCCAGTGGCTACAACTTCTCCAAACCTTGCAGCCACCTTAAAGGGTCAAACATTCAGCGTACGTCAAGGCCATGATAATGATAATTTCACAATTGCACTTTTCAATGCCCTCTCCCTTGTGAGTAAACTTACTTCCGTCCGCTCCTTTGCCCTGCAATCTCACCCGGAGGTAATTCTTGTAACTGAAACCTGGATTACTGATAAAACTCCCTCCCGACACACCTCCATTCCCGGTTGTAATATATTTTCTACGAACAGATCTGGGAGACGTGGTGGTGGATGTCTTGCTTATAGTAAGAACAGTCTTAAGACACACTTACCCCAACTTCCTGTCGTTGATAAGTTCCAAGACTCTGTTCGGATCTCTATACCACTGCTTCAGGGGAAGCTCGTCATTGGTTGTGTTTACTGTCCGCCGGGCTACAACATGGGCAACCTAAATGCAATCACCGATGCGTTCTGTCACGTAGCTGAAATCCCTCAGACTGCTAAAATAATAGCGGGGGACTTCGACCTCCCTGGCATTTGTTGGACAACCCTAAATTCCTCTCCGAAGTTATGCAATTTTATCTCATGTATCAGTGCTGACGGATGGACACAACACATAAAATCACCAACCGGAGGGAACAATATTCTTGACCTCATCTTTACTTTAGGCCTCCGAAATACAAAGGCAAATGTCCTTAGCCACCTTCCTGGTTGTGATCATAAGGTAATAAGATGTGAAGTCTCCATCCAACCGCATCATCACGAAAGTCCTCAAAGTCGGAGATCTTTCCGAAATGCAAACTGGGATACTTTACCCACCATCATGCGTATTCAGACCTGGGATGAATTCTTCCTAGCATCTGATCCCGAGCTGGAGTCGGATATAATGTACCGCCAACTTATTCTGCTCTCTAAACATCATCTCTCTAGAGATAATCAAAGTCAATGTGAGAAAGACGTATGGACAACAAAAGATGCTACGTAAGTTCGAGAAGTTGCAGCCTGCCTAAGAAAGGACCAACGACCTCCCTATCTTCTTCTGCCCCAGCCACCTCTCACGCCAGCTACAAAGCAAAAATGAGAACTAGCTGGAGAAGCAAGAACCGTACGCTCTCAAGCCGAATAAAATAGCCCACTTCTCTGGCCTAATTAAAACTCGAACCACCCGCTGTTTAACCAAAATACCATATTTGCTTCTATCGGAGAACATTTATATTAGCTCGCCTCAGTTAATCACTGAGGCATTCAATAATTTCTTCGCTTCTACCTTCATAACAGACTACAATAGTCCAACCCAGGATTTCACCTCCTTGACTGCCGACACCTTGTCAACCATCGTATTCTCAGCCAACGAAGTCAGAAAGCTGTTAAATACCACCCGGCCTCTGGACCACCTTGGACCTGATGGTATCCCTCCAGCTCTGTTTCGCCTTGGCGGCCCGGGCATTGTGACGCTTTTGCTGAACTTATTTAACCTCTCCATGTCAAAAAGCATTTTTCCATCCCGGTGAATAACTTCCGTTATCATTCCGCTCCATAATGAGGGTGCTTTACATGACCCTGCTAATTGCCGCCCCATAAGCCACACTCCCACTACATCTAGGATAATGGAACGAGTAACTAAAGATGAGATTGCCAATTTTATCCTCACCCGTGGGTTAATAAATAAAAGCCAACACGGCTTCCTAAAGACTAGGCCGTGTCTGACACACCAACTTGATTTCCTTAATCTAATCACAAGGTCAACTGACTGTGGAATGGCACTAATCGTTATTTTCCTTGACATGACGAAAGCATTTGATCGCTTGCCTCGCGCCCAGCTGCTAACCAAGGTTAAATCTTATGGCATAACAGACCCACTCTTTTCTTGGTTGTCATCCTATCTTAGATTGAGATGGCAAGCAGTAAACATTGACGGTTACCTTTCATCACTCCAGCCAGTCACAAGTGATGCTATACAGGGTAGTGTGTTAGGCCCACTTTTATTTCTTCTCTACATTAAAGACGTATTCAAAGTAGTAAGCCATGGCCCCGCGTTTCTATTCGCCGATGAAATCAAGATTGTGCATTCCCTTGAACCCCATAACTTGGCCTATACCCTCACCGAAATAGCTGACGACCTGAACGCTCTGGATATGTGGTGCAACACGTGGAAAATGAGTTTCTCCGCTGCCAAGAGTGCCATTCTCACGTATAAAGGTCAAATTCTTCCTGAGTCCCTGGCTTTATACGGCCCGTTCATTCCTACTACTCCGCTAGTGCGAGATCTCAGCCTACACTATTCTAGCAAGTTTGCCCTTTAAGAACAAGCCGCCTACCAGGTGGCTAACACTAAGAAAACGATAGCCCTAATCTGCAGAACTTTTAGAATGCGCGACAACCAGCTTCTGATCTTTAAATCTCACACCAGACCGCAGCTCGAGTACTGCCCTCTGATATACACTCACACGCGCAAATCTGACAGACTTGCGATCGAAAGAGTTCAACAATCTTTTACCAACCACTTACTCGGCTCATCATCCCCCCTGAATCACAAAGAGAGATGTGAACTACTAAGGATCGAACCGCTATGGCTACTTTAGCAGCCGGTAGTGGAAAATCCCCATTTTCCCCTCGCGATTCAGTGTTTTTCCTAGCATCACTCATTTGCCTACACTATTGACTTGTCTTTACGAACTGGTTGTTTCTATGGACCAATTGTTATTTGTTCGCGCTCAGAGCGCTACCTTGGCACATCCTCGTTCAGGACCTGCGTGACGCACGTGCTGTTTGCTCACACGCTGCTGCTTGGTTTCTCGTTGTTGGGTCCTTGTGATCGTATTATTGAGGTTTGTATATTTTTGGTGTCATTGTTCATGTAATAATCTAGTACCGTAGAATATCACGGATAATCGTCTTTTGATTTCGGGATCCATTGCGAGTTTGGCTACGCATTGCTCAGACGTTCGTTACAATACTCAGTAGATCAATTTGGCACGGGGAAAAACCCGCAAAATGCCAAGAAAAGGATCGAAAACATTGGAATCCGGACATGAAGTAACGCGGCAAGTCTCTGGGGAGGTTTTGGGTACATATAAGTTTTAGTTAATTTTAGATCGCCTAGTCCTGTCAGTGCTAGTTCACGTGTTGATGAGAGCAATATGGATCGTAAGGATGTTGAGTTATATAGGCTGAGAATACTTGACCTAGCACAACAGTTACTATCGGCTAGACTACAGGCACAGGAAGCAGATAGGAAGTGTACACAGAAAGAGCGAGAGCACGAGACCAGCTAATTCGACAACTCCGATAGATAAATAAGATAGGGAACCCCATGCCGGTCTCCGACTACGAACCACCATCGATCGATTTGTCTAGAGTAGAACTAACGACTTTCGACGGGCGAGCTGAGCAATACTGCAAGTTTGTCAAGCAGTTCGAGACGTTCGTTGAAAATAAGTTAACCGACCCTGGGCAAAGGCTCCTGTACCTTACTCACTACTGCCGAGGCCGAGCAAGAGAAGCTATCGACGGGTGCACCATGCTCGACCCAGAACAAGGCTACACAAGGGCTAGGAAGATTCTAAGGGACTTGTTTGGCCAACCTTTCAAAATAGCCCGTAACCTAATAGAGGGCGTGATGGTAGAGGCAAAGAGAACCAAGGGCGACGTCTACACAATGGCAGACCTGGTGATTAAGATGCAGAATTGCTTAATAGCCCTCGACCATTTAGGTTAAAGGGCTGACCTAGATGCCATGCACACTTTGGAAAACACAGTCCGTCACCTCTCTCCCGAAATACAGGGTCGGTGGATGGAAGAAGCAGAACGGATAAGCCGAAGCGACAGGGAAGCTAACTTCGAAGACCTGACCGAATACTTGGACAGGCAAACCAAGATAGCTGACAGCAGGTTCGGCCGACTCATCCGTGACAGCAACCGGGCAAACAAACCCAGTGCTAGCCAAGCCCAAACTTCTGTACGGGAACACCCAAAATACCAGCCGTGGACCAACACCCATGCCATTTCACGCGATGCCACGGCGCAACCAAACAGCAGATCCTGTGGTGCCAGCCATGGACTACCAGAATGCCCCAAGTTCGGCAACGCCACAGTGGACGAACGGTGGGGAGTGGCGAGGATGGCAGGAGCATGTTTTATCTGTCTCAACACCACGCACTGGGCGGCAGCTTGTAGGACAAGGACTCGATGCGGTTACGACGGCGGCACGGGCAGACACCACGGATTGTTGCACCAAGCTAGAGTAACCTTATCGGAGGCGAGTACCAAGCCCAGTGTTATTTGTTAAACGTCGCGGTCTGCCAGTAAACCGGTACGTTTAGGCGTAATGGCCGTGGGAGTAGTGACTCCGACTGGGATAATCAAGGCGTTGCTTTCGTTGATAGTGGATCCGACACCACTTTAGTGAAAGAGCGGTTTGCCGACAAACACCAACTGGCTAAAGGTGCGACGTCGTTGGCAGTGAGCACGGTGGGCGGAACACAGGTAATGACTGCCGGTAGATTAAGGCTGTAACTCATCTCTCTAGACACTAACGAGGAAATTGAACCAACGGAGGCATCCACGTCAGCGGATCTCCCCATGCGAGCACCATGGTCGGTCAATGCAATCTTGACTAGGTGGCCCCACCTGCAGGATGCCACCTTTGTATACTGGAAAGATGATGAAGTGGATCTCCTCATCGGCTGCGACGTGCCAGAAGCACATTGGGTGCTTGACCAGAGAGTGGGCGACCGCCAGGCACCTTATGCCGTACACACGGCTCTGGGATGAGTGTTATACGGTCCATTAGGGGTACGTGGTTCCGTGAATTACTTATCCGCCGAAACGGACCGCATAGAGTACCATCTGCAGCGGCTGTATTAAAAGGAGTTTCATGGCATTGGAGACGAAAGACCATCGTTGTCTCAAGAGGATCACTTCGCTCTACAAACGGTGCGGCAGGGCACTAAAGGCCTCAAAAAACAGTTGGAGGTTCCCCTCCCATGGCGCACATCTGTCGACCCGTGGACTGACAACAGAAGTTGTGTTCTCCAACGATTACTTCGACTGAAAGAACGCTTCATTCAAGACCAGAATCTGTGGAAACGATACGCGGATTTAATGAAGCGAAACGAAGCCGTCGGCTACGTTGAAAAGGGGCCTGCCAACACCGACGGCAAAAGGGGTATCTGGTATCTGCCTCACCACCCGGTCATCGACCCCAAGTAACCCAAAAACTGCGGGTGGTTTTCGACTGTGCTGCCATGTTCCAGGGCAAGTCGTTAAACGATCGCTTACTACAAGGGCCTGACTGGACCACACCACTAATCGAAGTTTTGCGCCTTTTCAGAGTGGGTAAAGTGGCTTTGTCCGCCGACAATAGGGAAATATTTCATCAGGTGAAGACTCCGGTAAGAGGACGAGATACGTTGCGTTTCCTGTGGTCGGAAGAGAGCGACTGGGACAACGCAGTGGTGAATTATAGGATGGCCGTCCACCCCTTCGGAGCCATATCGTCACCATTATTTGTGAAATACGCCCTCCGAGAATCAATGGGTCATTCGATGATGTGGAATCGGCTCTAGAGCAGTTCAGGGGTCTGACGAGATTGCTGGAAGAGGGCGGCTTCCATCTAACTAAATGGATGTCAAACGCTTCAGAAGTGCTGAAGGTCATCCCGTATCACGAAAAGGCCGAAAGGGTGAGAGGTTTGGACGGCTGTCCACTTCCTATCGAGCGCACTTTAGGAATACAATGGGAGGCGGAAACGGACGACTTTGTTTTCGAGCTAAACGTTCCCGAGCTGCCAATAACCCGTCGTGGCATACTGTCTGCTGTCTCAAGTTTGTTCGACCCGCTCGGTTTCGTCTCACCATGGCTGCTACCCGGAAAGATCTTGCTGCAGTGGCTGTTCCGTAGGAAAGTTGATTGGGACCAGTCACTGGACCGAGGGGATCGGTTGGACTAGGAAGAATTTTTGAACACCTTGAAGAAATTAGGGGACAAGGATTCCACGATGATTGACTACTGGCCATACAACTTGGACTGGAGAACTACATGCCTTTTCCGATGCATCCGAAGTCGGTTATGGAACTGTGGTTTACGGACGATGGGGCGCAGGAGATAGACAATATACTACGAGGATCCTGTTTGCTAAAGCTCGCTTTGCTCCATTGAAGTCGGTCTCGATCCCACGCTTTGAACTAAGCGCAGCCGTGTTAGCAATCAGGGAGGTACAAGCTGAGAAGAGATGTCTCAATTTCTACATTTGGTCGGTGAGCTTCTGGACGGATTCAACGATAGTACTTTACTATATGAACAACGTCCGGAGCCGGTTTAGTACTTTCGTTGCTAACCGGCTCACGATTATCCACGATGAATCAGCCACGAACCAGTGGAATCATGTCAGGTCTGGCGATAATCCAGCCGACCTGCGCTCCCGAGGTGCGACCAACTTCAAACAACTAAATACGTGGACGAGAGGGCCAAACTTCCTGCACTTGCCCAAACAGGACTGGCCCGTGTTCGAATTGAAACCCCCTACGGAAGTGGAACTGGAGATCAAAGGCGTAGTGATAGCGGCCAACGCCGTCGAAGCGACATCCATTCTATCGCGATTGGTCAGGTTTTCTTCCTGGATGAAGACACTTCGTTTGCTAGTTTGGTTAACCAGGTTCAAGAGAAATTTACTAATAATGAAAGGGTTACGGCCCTCAGGCCGGATACGGGTCGGCCCGGTAAGTCCCGATGAGTTACAAGCTGCAGAATACGATATTTTCAGAATGATACAAAGCGAGGCTTTCGCCTGAGAGCTCGGAATGGGCGGAAGAAGTGGGACCAATAAACAAAGAAATATCATCTCCAAGGGGCGACTTGAAGCATTTAAACCCCAAACTCATTGATGGACTGCCGCGGGTGGATGGTAGGCTGACCAACGCCCACCTGAGCTTCGACACAAAGTATCCTATACTGCTGCAGGCTCGACAATCGGTGGTAGAGCCAACGATCCAACACGTCCACGCCGTGGATGGACATGCCGGGGAAAGTCACGTGACGAGCGTCATCCGAAAGCGCCTTTGGTTGCTGAGAGGACGAGAGACTGTAAAACGCGTAATCCGACGGTGTGTGCAATGCAGGAGACGCAACGCCACGGCGGGCAAACAACTCATGACCCCACTACCAGAATGCAGGGTGACTACGGGCTGGGGGCCGTTCAGCGACACTGGGTTGGACTATTTCGGGCCCTTGTGGATCAAGTGCGGGAAGAGATTAGAAAAGCGATATGGATGTATCATGACGTGCATGAAGTCACGTGCGGTACATCTAGAAATGGCACATTCAATGACGACCGATTCGCTTCCACGGGCCTTGCAGAGATTTATCAACCGAAGAGGCGTACCGTCCGATATATACTCAGATAATGGATCGAACTTTGTGGGCGCTCACCGGGAATTGCGGCGTTGGCACAAGAACATAAACAGGGCCGAACTGCAGGATCGAACCGTGGCCTACGGCATACGATGGCATTTCAACCCCCCACAGGCTAGCCACCGAGGCGGCTTATGGGAACGCATGATCCGGCCCGCCAGACGGATTTTGCTGTCGTTCATGGAGCAGCATCCGCCCGACGACGAGACGCTGAACACCGTCATGACTGAGATGGAGCGAATCCTGAACAACCGCCCCCTGGTTCCAGTAATGAACGGCAACCTCACCCACCTGGCGCTCACCCCAAACGACTTGTTAACGTTGAGGTCGAACGAGGGTTTCCAAGGGCCGGTAAACCTTCGTGGGAGCTACCTCCATGGATGGAAGCAAGCGAACTATCTGGGCAAGGTCTTCTGGAGGCGATGGCTGCGGGAGTACCTACCGGCTTTGCAGACTCGACAGAAGTGGCTGGTGAAAACAAGACCATTCAAAGTTGGGGATGTGATTACGATCGCCGACGAACGCGCACATTTCAGCACTTGGTCTTTGGGAGTAGTTACGGAAACCATCGAAAGCACTGACGGAATGATAAGAACGGTGAAGGTGAAGACAGCTAACGGAGCGCTCATTCGTGATGTACGCAGTATTAACCCACTGGAGAGCGAAGACGGAGGAGGTGATAACTCTGAGGCCCAGTAGACCTTTTCGCGTTAGCCATCAAGGTGAATAAAGAAACACCATTTATGGAAGCAATCCCGATGCACCCTCACCCACATTGAACTCGTTATACCACACGGTCTCCCTCAAACACGTTACAGTGCTCACGGTCTTTCGTTGACATTACAGAAGGTTTTTCCGATATGTGGTGACAAATGCCATCCCATTGAACATCCCGACACATACACACATGCCCGATGCACTCTACACCCCGTAACTCCATCAAACATGTGACAGTGTTCTTTGTTTGCTTTTCGTTGACGTTACCGAATGCCCCCTGCATATGTAGAAGTAGCGGAGCTTAGGTCACACACATGCGTACATTTTACTCGTTTCTTGCCTCACTGTCTTTTGTTGACATTGCAGAAATTCCTCCTTTGATGTGTAGTCATACCTGCGATTTCATTGTACACACCGACACACACACACACTCACTCAAGCACATACATCCAGGACAGGACGGCCCTTTACAAGGGCAGCATCTATGTGGCCCCTTCACGCCCGCCATCAGTCGTTTGGTCTTGTGGAAGATGTAGACTAGCCTCACGTCTATGTAGCCAATGGGTTAGGTGCGACCAGTAGTAGAAAGTTGACGACGAGCATTAGGCGTGCGCACTGAGAGCAGGGACTAGGTAGGTAGAAAGAATCAGTACCTTTATACTGAACCTTTCACTCTGCTAAGGATCCAGGAGGATTTTGGTGGGCGGTGTAACAGCCGGTCGTGGAAAATCCCCATTTTTCCCTCGCGATTCAGTGTTTTTCCTAGCATCACTCATTTGCCTACACTATTGACTTGTCTTTACGAACTGGTTGTTTCTATGGACCAATTGTTGTTTGTTCGCGCTCAGAGCGCTACCTTGGCACATCCTCGTTCAGGACCTGCGTGACGCACGTGCTGTTTGCTCACACGCTGCTGCTTGGTTTCTCGTTGTTGGGTCCTTGTGATCGTATTATTGAGGTTTGTATATTTTTGGTGTCATTGTTCATGCAATAATCTAGTACCGTAGAATAACGCGGATAATCGTCTTTTGATTTCGGGATCCATTGCGAGTTTGGCTACGCATTGCTTAAACGTTCGTTACAACTACGACGAATGAAACTCAGCCTTCATCTTCTTTTCAACCTCCTACATTCCAGAGCGCGAACGCCCACCACTGATCTATGTTTCGCTCAAGACGCACCCTACACTCTTCGTAACCGAAATCATACTACTAGAGTCCCATACTCCAGAACAAAACTGAGAGAAAGGCTCTTCATCATCGTCTATTCCCGTATTCGGAAGGGACTACCTGAAGATATTCGGGCCTGCCAGACACTAGACCGTTTCAAAATTGTCCTTACAAAACATTTAGGTGTCGCCAAAGTATTACAATTAACCCATCCGTGCACCACGTTGGAACAAGCTTATGAGGGTAGCCTAGATTTTTGAATAGAGGAAGAAAGGACGACTCGGTTAACATCCTTTGCCTCGTCGACATCACCTACCCCATATGCGTTCTCCATCGCCAGCATATTAGTAACCCTCAGAATGACTTGCATCACTAACCCTGCTCTTGTTAGGTTCGCCCCAATTGACGCGCTCCAACGTCTCTAATCTACGTCTATCGTACTTAATCCGCTTTACTCGGTCCGAACTGACCTCATTCCCCTCCTTTATTTTGCTCTAACGTCCCAACACTTAATCCAACTCCGGCGACCTCCACTACCCTCTAAATCATCATTCCTATTCCTATTTTTGGCCATTATTTTCGCATTCTCATTCACTCCCAATGGCTCACAGTCCTCATTCTTCCCAAAGTGGTCTGTGCCCACATTACTAGATTTCTCTTTTCACCATTGGCCGTTGCTCCTCGGCTGGGAGCATCCCAGACTGCGTCTCTCTACTCTCATGCTTCCAGACACCAGACGGCGCGCATCTCCCTTTTGATGTCTTGGAATGATCCGGAGATAACTCCAGCAAAATATCTGGCCCACTCTTCCGGTTGAAAATCTGATACCCGCCCATCATTCCGTCGCTAACTCACTGACCCTGCTCTTCAGGATCCCCCGCAATCTCCTAGACCACTCCATCTCTACCTCCGTATGATCTCGACCAAAATCACTTGTGCACATCCTGCCGGTGCGGGGCGCCGACAGATCCCCCGCTTTGGCCGGTGCACATCGGCTTGCAGGACATCTGCAACGATGTGCGGGCGCAACTAGGTTGATCGCACCTCCTGCCTCCAGAAGTGGTTTTCAGGTTGGGTGTCCAGCGAACGGTCATCCCCACCCACTAGCACCGGTTGCGGATTGCGGATTTCAGAAAACAAAACAAAAACAAAAAGAACACCATTCATATAATAAAATGCTACTGTCCCCTCCAGCTAACATGGACTCTCCATCGTGCTCGCTTCAAATTTGTCTTCATAACCTAACCCCTTTTTCGTCCTGCAAGATTTGCTTTCTTTGGTGCATAATTATCACATACTTGAAAACTCATCAACATTCTTGGTTCAATATACCCGGTCCACTTCCCGCGGTTTCATGCTGAACTATTCACCAGTCTTATTTTCAAACTTAGCCACTCTCTAAGATAAAGCCCCCCCTCTTTTTTGCCACCTTTACCGATATGCTGAAGAACTAACGCATTTATTGCTGTCATTAACTTTAGTACCACAATCTTCAGACAGTAAATGACACTGTGAAATTTATCTGTAGAGATTCCCAATAGTCGATAACTCTGTGTTTGTTTGCTTTCTCTGCCAGCTCCGCTGTTTGCTCACTTAGGACCGTCGCATTGCAATGCCCTCGTCTTGCGGTGTCGTATCCCACATATGCACATCTGACAACCTCTTGTTCCGCAGAGTCCTGTTCTATAGCCATAAAGTGGTCCACCTTCTGTATCAAACATAAACCGATTGTCTTCTACCCGTCTCTTCATTGCTTTTGCCAGCTGTGTCCATCCTATTGTTGTAGTTGAGCCCCATGCATCGATTTTTCGCTAGTTCCTAGTTTCACGCTGATGCATTACATTCTTTTTTTCTGAAAACAAAACGATCTACTCACAGTTTATACGTTTCATCAGGTCACTTCTTTCCCCACCACTTTGGCAACCACGGTCTAGATGTATAGTCCATTTGGTTTATCATACAGCACGCCCATATCCGGCTGCCGAACTTTGCAAACCCAGGCATCGGTTGTTTTGTGTATTTCCTTTCCATTGCTCCATTCCGACAGATCGTCTCAGACACGCCCGATGTTTGATACACTCTTGTCTCTACGTGAAGTCTTTGCTGAGAATTATCAGCATGTAAATACTTACCTGTCATTTAATTGGTCACCTCTCTCGCAAGCCACGTTTCTGCCACTATCGTAGCTACGCACCACACGTCGATATTTTGCCAGTTACCAGTTTCATGCTGATGCATTTCTTTTTTTTTTCTGAAAGCAAAACCATCCACTCAAAGTCTATATGCTTTATCCGGTCACTTCTTTCACCATCAACTTGACACCCATGGTCCAGTGTTTTGTCCGTTTTGTTTTACAACTGGCTCAACCGATATACGGTCACTGAACCTCAAAATTGTTATCCCCGACCGGTTTTTTTGTTCTCAATTTGTTACACCACAATTTTTTATCGTCTAATTTTACATAGTAACCTCTTCCATACATTGCAAAGCTCTTTTGCTTGAATACGTCTCCTTCAGGAATGTTTCTTTTTCACTATATCCACGTATCCGTCAATTTAGTTTGGTTCTTCGACAGAACTGTCTTCATTCTGTAGGATTTTGTGATTCTGTACCATTCCTCGCCCACCCCAAACTTTGGCATAATAAATACACCTACTTTCAGCCGGATCGACCACTTGACCTTGAGTTTATATTCACCGGGCGGTACCGCAACAATTGACTTGAATGCTTTCTCCTATTCAATCGCGTTCACATAAATGTACAATCATTCTTTAACTTTCATTCAGCTTTCAACTGTACTGTTTGATTTTGCATTGCAGCAAGCTTCGGGGTTATCCGAAATAAACTGTTATTACTGTTGAAGCTATGCTCTTGGTTTTATTGACTGTGGAACAAGTACAACAAGCATCAATCGCTACACTTCAACATTTGTTTATATTTTGCCCACGTAAAGTAGCGTAATCTTGATTTGAACTTGAACTGCCGTGACGGTGGTATCCGACATTGACCTTTGTTGAATTCTGGTCCTCGTTGTTAGACGTTGTGGCCGTACAGTTAGGGTTTGTATATATTTATATGCGTATAACTTGATAATCCAGTACCCCAGAAACTACGAATCAATCTTGTTCTGGTTTTGAGATTCGTTTTGAATTGGCTACGCGTTGCTCACAATCGGAATAACCGTCACAGTGACTTCGGTTACGTGTATCGTCCTCCAGGTGTGCCACAACAATAAATCCAGCGTCGGGTAGCCGTTAACAAATATTATATACGGAAGTCTAATCGGTAGGTTCGTCAATGTCAAGGAACGAGAGCGACTGGGCCGATCTAGAATGTAAACTTTGGTGCCAACATTCTCCAGATTTCGTGGGACCAGCGAAGCGTACCATATGGCGAGGTTCCATGCAACGAGAAGAAACGGAAAACTGATGTAGCAGCCGCAATGAGCTTGACTGGAATACAGTAGTAACTATTGAGGTGAGTTAAATCGTGTCGAAATGATGGACACGAAAGTTATTACTGAGAAGTGTAATGGCTAAGATGGTGTTTGACTTAGTCGCGGAAATGTACTGGGCAAACGATCTTCCAAACGGAACGTGAGACGATAGCCTCATTCGAAGTCGTAGCAGGCAACGCTAACTGCAGACCTTGACGTGACACGAAAGTGTCGTCAACAGGCAGTGCAGGGTTAACATCGAATCTCATGTCAGCGGGCGACACGCTGCCGTCGAAGTACGCGGCTTTGAGACGATCGATGCTAACTGTATCGACGCGACCGTGTCGATCAACCTTGAAGGTCTTATCGTGAAGAGAAATCACGCGAAATGAACCTTCGTAAGGCTGTTGTAATAGTTCGCATGCCTAAGTAACACAAATGAATACCTACGAACAAGTTTCGAGTTCAGTCGGAACAAAAACCTGTCGTCGCTGCATTCGAGTCTGCGCCGGAGGAAGATTTTGCATGTACGTAGACAAACGGTGAAAGTAAGTCTGTACGGCAAGTGAATCTGTACTCCGTGGCGTAAAGAATTCCCCAGGCAGTCGTAATGTCGTGCCATAGGCAAGTCCTGCGGTGGAACATTGGATATCTGCCTTTATGCAAGTCCTGCTACTAAGCAGAACTAGCGGTAACGTTTCGTACCAGTCGGGGCTCTCGTATGCTCTAAGAGCCGCTTCGAGTTGGCGATGAAAACGTTCGACTAAACCATTCGATGCCGGATGGTACGCGGTCGTGCGAATGCGTTCCATACCTAGCATGTGAGTCAATGAAGAGAAAAGATCGGACTCAAATTGTTGCCCTCGATCGGTAGTGATTGTGGAAGGACAACCATATGAAGCTATCCATCGTTCTATCAGATGTCGAGCTGCTGATTCGGCCGTGACGACAGAGATGGGAATAGCCTCGGGCCACCTTGTAAATCTATCGACGCACGTTAGTAAATAGGTATACCCGTGTGATGGGGTCAATGGACCCACAATGTCTACGTGGATGTGATCGAAGCGAGCATCAGGCGTAGCAAAAGTACCGATAGGCGAAGCTACGTGCCTATGCACTTTAGATCGTTGACATTGTAGACACTGTTTTGCCCACATACGAACATCTTTATTCATGGACAGCCAGACGTATCGTGCAGCTACTAATCGGAGACTGGCTGCGATGCCTGAGTGTGAGATTCCATGTAGGATGTCGAACACGAGACGTCGATATGTAGAGAGTACGATTGGTCGAGGTACGCCAGTAGACATGTCGCAGAGTATAGTCCCAGCACTGATGGCCAGAGGTACGGACTGACAATTCAGCGAAGATGACTGAGCGGCTTCCATACATGAAGAATCCTGTGCCTGTGATGCAGCCATGGCAGGGATGTCTAAAACCGGAGATCTAATAGCATTAGGTGGAATATGCGACAAAGCATCTACAACGCAGTTCGACTCACCTTTAACGTGTCGTAGGTCAGTCGTGAACTGAGAAATATAGCTTAAATGTCTGACTCCTCGTGGGGAGTAAAAGTCAGACTTAGTATGCAATGCATATGTCAAAGGCTTATGGTCGGTATAGAGTATGAAATATCGACCCTCGATTGTATGGCGGAAGTGCTTAACGGCAATATATGCAGCCAGCAGTTCGCGACCAAAAGCACTATATTTGGTTTCCGTGAGACTGAGGCGTCGACAGAAAAATTCTAATGGCTGTCAGATCCCAAAATCAGACTGTTGCAGGACCGCTCCGATGCCAAAGTCAGATGGATTCGCCGCAATGCTTAGCGTGGCGGACGGAACTGGGTGCATTAAGAGCGTGGTCTGAGCTAATGTCGCTTTAATCTCCTAGAATGCTACTCGCGCGGCATTCGTAAGCGACAACTTACGTGGATTGCCACGAAGTAGGTCAGTTAATGGAAGAAAATGTTCAGCAGCACGGGGTTTGAAATGACGATAAAAGTTAACTAACCTCAAAAATGCCATTATCTCCCTGATTGAAGACGGCACGGCGTGATCTAGAGTAGCGCGCACTTTATCCTCGTAAGGCCTAATGCCCTCTCGAGTGATCTTGTGGCCGAGGAACACAAGTTCCGGTTCGCCAAGTTCACATTTATCAGGATTGACTACTATTCGATGTTCGGACAAACGTTGAAATGGCAGCGTCAAATGTCGAAAATGTTCATCTACGCTCGACGATGCGATTAGCAAATCATCGATATAGACATGAACAAATTCCAAGTCTCGTGTAAAGCTATCGATAACCTCTGGAATGTCTGAACAGCATTTCGCAGATCAAAAGGCATACTTAGGAACTCAAACAAACCAAAAGGAGTCGTGACAGCGGTTTTCTCGACATATTCATCGGCGACTGGGATCTGGTGATAGGCTCGTACCAAATAGATCTTAGAAAATACAGTCGTGCCGTGAAGTGATGCCGTGATGTCGTGTATGTGGGGTATTGGATAGCTATCGTAACCGATAACCGAATTTAGTGCGCGATGGTAGCCACATGATCTCCGGCTAATACCATCTTTCTTAAGAACCATGTGTAGAGGTGAGGCCTATGGACTGTGAGAAGGGCGAACAACACCTTTAGAAAGTAAAGTGTCAAACTCACGTTTGGCGAAAGCCATTTAGTCCGGTGCCAGTCGGCGAGGTCTTGCCGTGACTGGGGGTTCCTTTAGTGACAATGTGGTGTGCCACACGATCGGTCACTGTCTCTATCTCTTCGAATGGTTTAGTCAAAACGGGGAATTTAATAAACAAAGACTGAAAATCGTGAGGAGTGGTAGGAAACAAACCCGTGATTCGGAGTGCATCTGTTCCCGTAAATTTAGTGTCCGAGGATGGATCGATAAGCTGCAGCCTACGTGAATCAACAAGTAATTCATAGTGCTGCAGAAAATCGATTCCCAGTATGCCTGTGAGAATATCCGCAAGAAAGAACATCCACAGATACCGTCGTCGTGGTTCCAGGTTTACAGCAAGCTGTTTCGTGCAGTAGACAGGAATGGAAGAACCATTCGACGCTGACAGCCGAAGCAAAGAAGCTCGTGGCTTATCTTTACCAACCGGCAAGACAGAAACTTGGGCCCCAGTATAAACTAGGGACCTAGCGTTAGTGCACGAATCGTGCACGTAAAATAAACGGCCAGCCTGAGACTGATTGCCGACGAGTGCGGCCGCTTCCACTCGCCGGCAGTGGCGTTTCCCGCCGCGTATGAACACCGCTGCCTGCACTTACGGACGGCTGGTCCAAAAACAGGGTGGAACCAACAAGAACCCCTGGTAGGATTAGCTGAATTGGACGAAGCAGGCAAGGCGGATTCACGGCGGACGTGGGCAGTGGGGGGCACCCGTCCGTGCCGTTGCTCACGTGGGCTACTGCGAGGGGTCGGTATTTTAACTCTGTCCTTGAAGGACAGGCGGCGCTGGATGGATCGAGAGTGCCGAGGCCTCTCCGGCGATTCATCCAGATCAACACCCCGAGGATTGGGCGATGTCTTGGCGATGAGAAGATTAGCCCAACTGCCGACACGTGCGACAATCTTGTCAGCCACGGCGGCTGCTCGTTCCAAGGACGAGTCCGCGAGGAGAGCAGTTACGATGGTCTGAACATGAAAGGATAAGGATCCCAACCACATTACCTCAACTATCTCTAAATCCTTATCGGCGGGCCCTGCCAGGGACCGGAGGTGGGCTAGGTTGCGGCTGGGTTTTATATCCCCTATGGGGTGCCGGGCAAGTAGCTGACGTAAGTGTTCCTCCCGAGAAGAAAGGAAATGCTGCAGTATGGACTACTTAGGCCGATCGTACGGCTGCTCTTGAGGAGGATTTAATGCTAAATCCCTCACTGAGACAATAAAGTCGCCCGGGATTGCCTCTAAGGCACAGGAAAATCCTTGGCTCCGGCCGGAAATCATACGTGCCTCAAATTGCATCTCTAAGGCTGCAAAGCAAACCTCAGGATCGTGTGGGATAAACGCCACGGGCTTAAAAGCAACCGCATACAAACTAAGGTATGTGTAGAGCTGCATCTTATCCTCTGACATGGTCACGTTGCGATAATACATCGTAAAAATATATATCGTGCAACAAAAAGAGGACGTTGAACAGCAAAATATCTCAGACTCACTGGGCGGGCGAATAATCCAGGAAGGTTCTGGAGGTTTTGGGCTCACCGATATAGGAGGCGGTCGAGAGCTACTAGTGGACGTGTCTCCTATTGGGTCTAACAGCGGAATTTCAACGTTTTCCCCTTTATCGGACTAATAGAGAAGACGCAAGTCATTTTACAGATGCGAGGTGTATTCTATATATCGTGGCACCGAAACAGTACCGATACGAGAGATACACCGAACGGAAGACGAACTGCAACGGCTGTGCAAAAGCGAACCGCGGGCGTGTACAACCGAAGAACGACCGAAAGTGAAAGTGATTTTAAAACGAGGTCAACAGAAACCTCGGAAAAGTCAATCCAGTAAAACGTGCGCAACCGGACAACACTATGAGGTCCAGGTCAAACGTCGGGAAAGATCGCAGAGAAAAATAGATCCAAAATAGCGTCCAGAAAACAGTCATTTTCTCAGAACGATCTGGGTCGCTACACATCCACCATAGCATTCCCGTATTTCCTATTCACCGCTCACACAACGACCGGTGCACGTTATAGTTATAGTCATGTCTGTCGGTGTTAGTTCACCACGCGTGTGACCGTTTGTTCACAGATATGGATTTTTGCCGAGCACACTAGTGCTGTCCGATGCACTCACGCTTTCCGAAGACAGCTTTTAATCCAACCTTCCCAAGGATTATCTCTGCGCTGTCTGCAAGCTGTTTGCAACGTATAGGCACACTCGTATGCATACACATAGAAACACACAATCCACACACCGAAAAAACTTGCACTATCTTGTCAGTCCGCATCAGTAGTCCTCGAAATCTTTGAATCTTGTACAGACCTATTATTTCGTTCTCTGAACCTTCAGCCAGAGAGCTCGTTTTATGGTAATTACAATGAATAGAAGTTACCATAGTGCTTCCAATTAACCTGCGTTCTTTTTGGCCTTCTCGATCGGGTCGTAGTTTTACGTTTCTCAGTCACGCATTCAGCTCGGTGCACATGTTGTGCCTTAGAGAAGCGAAAGAACTACCGACTAGTTTACCGTCATAGCGGACTAACACACTCACAAAGCATCACCAAGTGGGCTCTCACGTATGCTGCGGTACTTGTAACTGAGAATTCACTTCAGCCGTGACGTAGCCCTTGAATGTCCCAGTCAGCACGACCGTCACCTGAGTGTCCCCTTTGGAATAAAAAACCGACACTCATGTGATGGTCACGGAATCTCATCAAAATGGACTTCTCCGATACCATTGAATTTCTAACACCAATTTCAACAACAAATACATGATTACATGCAAAATATTATACTGGTTACTTACGGGATGAGCAAAATCACTGTATGCCCACGAACATGATCATCGTGCAGTAAATTTAACCATAATTTCGCATACAACGTTAGGCGGAATTTATCCCCGAATTTCAAAGTAAACACAGGTTTTACAGAGGATAATTATATATTGCGTAACTGGTACATCGATGTACACCGGGATCTTCAACGAATAGTAGTCATCAGACCATGGGTCTCTTCTGTGAATTTTGCAGTTCTGGAACGAAGGAAGTAAGACACTTCTTGAATCGGGGTAGTTCTAAATTTGGTTAAAACTTCGAAAGTGAGAAATCGACTTAAGAGACTGTTCAGCAAAGCATAATATATTTACACTGATCAGATCAAAACTGACCTCAACAATTTTGGTTTGTACGGCGACGTCTTGGAATGGTAAATCAGTGCTGGTAACCCCAATCGGTCTGCACATTTGAATCCATCGTTGGATGCTTTCGTTTATAAGATGTATATTAGCCCCGGGAAAATTGTGCTTGGGTACTGCATCTCCTAATACGGGACAGGATAACACAGAACGGCACACTCACCGATTGATATTCTGCGAACAGTTTTATTAAAAAATGACTGATGCCAGTGGACACCACGCCAGTTTTATTCGTGTAAAAAGCAATCAGAGACCAGTGCACGCATAATTTAACGCACGCAATCACCGGCTGTTCGCGTTCCCGTGGCATCAAGAAAATGCAACTGCCAATCTCAAAGTTATGGGCACTTTAAGTGACCATTAGCTGGTAAAAGGTTTAATCTTACAATTTTTCATTTAATATTTTTAACTCCTATGCATTTCATACGGAAACAGCGCACTGCATCAACTGTGCCGATGAACCTGCTCTATGTTTCGATTTTCATAATTAAATTTGACGTCCTCTAACGTTTTCTGCAGTTCCACAATCCGAGTTGCGAGGTCGCTGATCATAGGCGCAATTACTGAGGGTAACATCCGAGGGTGAACACACACACCGGAATTTTTCTTAAGTATTATATTCTGAAACTCTAAGCTCTACATTTTTTCATCTCTGTCACATTTTCCGTCTCCCTACAGGTAGGTTAAACGTACGCATACTGCATCAAGTGTTTCTCGGTGTCTCCAATACGGGTTAATGTACCTGGTATCGTAGAGTATGTTGTGCCCTGTGATCTGAACTTTTTATCAAAATAAATAAATACGTACGTGGTGACTTCTGGACACCAAAGATAGCTGAAATCAGCAGTTGCTTCCAGTAGACTCCGTTTCGGGGGCGTAGCGGCAGACATGTCTTCCAGAACCGGTGGTGGCGATAGATCAAAGTCAGCTGCTAGTGTTTTCCGTCGGCCGGCTTTCCTATCCAAACAGCTATCTGAAAAGTATTTCAGTTTCCTGAAAAAGGCTCGTTGTCAAAGTAAGTTCGTACACCTTTTCCTTTTACCAAAGAGATCAACTGTCTTTGCTGCGTCGGAAGATAGTAGCTCCGACAGTTCTTCCAGAAGTTTCTTGTAACTGGCGGAATCGTCAAATTCACCTGCAAGTAATGGACACTGAGGAGGCTCGAGCCAAACCCTTTAAGCACCCCAGCGTCGTCCACAGCAGTGCTTTGCGGTGGTTACTAGGCCTCACTTATGAGTTTCCGAATTCTGCTGGTTTGGCTACGAGGCCACCTAACCTTACTGTGGCCAATCATCCACTTGTCATCTACAATGGCAACGGGGTTGTCCCCTGAGGACTCGATGCCGACAAACATATGAAATGGAAGAAATAATAATTGCTTCTAAAGATTCACCGTAAATTCGCCCATATGTGCACTATGGGATGAAACACCCACTTGTCACCGTAATGTAGCAAACAACCATTGCACATGACCTAATTTTAACTATAGCAGACCGTACTTTTGGGAAAAGTGCGACAAAGGAAGATGCCCAACCGGCCATAGACAATTGTGTCGTCGAAGAAATTGTCATACTGTCCAACGAAAAAACACGCTATAGAGCACCTTCCATTCTTTGGATGACGACCGGTCTGCAGTCCATAGGTGCGAAATGGCTTGGGATTCCATTGCTATAAATGATTGAACCAATACTGGTCAAATGGCAATTCAGACTCCTTTGTATCACGGACCCAGAGGCAGTGTTTTCCCGGAATTTTACACTTCTATACAGGATGGCCTAAACACATTGCTCCTGAGTGCGACGAAACACCTGTCCAGCAGTCGGGGGTAGACTAGTAACACCTTCGCGAATAATCTACATGAAGGGCTCAAAAGGAAAGGCTGAGAAGTTATCCAGTGGTCCGCGAATCCGCACATCAGCACTAATGTGCAGCCAACTGTACACGTTGAATACTACCTTTTTTCCCCGTACAACCTCATAAATTTCTGGACAACCTTAGGTGACTGGAGTTCAGTGTAGTCCAGGAAGTGGGCAGTCAACTGGGCACTTCACAAAAAGGTAAACCCAGAAAAACACACGAAGTTCCTGCAGTGGTCCGCCGGTAATACATTCATGAAAACCACGGGTCAGAGATATAACAATCATTGGCTGTGTTCAGCTTCTTTCCAACATCCGATGTCCTCAAGAGTTCAACACGCGCGAGGAAAGTCACACGTCATGTGTTTTTCTATGGCTCTCAAGTGTTCACTAGCTCGTCGCGCACTACTAACATCCGAACTGGGCCTAAGTCCAGAACAAAGTCCACCCCAAAGACCGCTTATTCTTCGCGTTATTCCGAGACAGAAACTGCGCATATGGTCTTTGGGAGACAGGGCTACCCTACCAGCCGGTAGTAGTTCGAATGGGGAGCTGCAAGAATGATGACTGCGTTGGCGACGATTTCGAAATTCGACGTCGTTGCGTAATCTTCAGGTTGTGGACAGGAAAGTGAGCCGATGTTAGATGCAATAACCTTGTTGTGTGCGTCTAAGACAGTTGTATAGTCCAGAATGACTCTTATCCCGTTTATACGTTGCCTCGGCTGGATTATTTGCCACAGAAATCCGCAAAACAATTCCACAACGAAGACCATCCCTACGAAGAATGCGGAGGTCAGATAATAGTGACGTCAGTTCCCGTATCAGGTCTTCCTTATATTCATGCAAGCCAGTAGGTTCGGACGTTTCACAATATAGTCCAATGATGAATACTTAGGAAATGGGGTTTATGAGGCGACACAGTATTGGCCACTGTTGGTGCGATGAGCCACGAAACAAGCTCAAATCGTCGAAGCGCTACTGGATATTGACCCAGTAGCCGGCTGTTACAGGTCCGCACTTCAGAGCTTGTTGACAGGTTTCACCTAGCCCAAAGAGGCACATATCTGCCGGGCGAACATTTTTCTTTTGGATCCTCCTTGACGTTCCCGGCAGTGACCTAGGGTCCCATAGCAAATCAAGCTTTAACCGTCTCAGTGCTCGTAGTAAAATCCTCAAATGAGCCACCGACGAGTTCATTTGTATGCACTCACGATGTCATTGGGCGAAGGAACAGCTGAAAAATACAGATTTGCAGACCCAGTTGCCTTCTGCGGGCTTGTTCAATACTACCCTCGGTGTTGTAAATTTTATTTCCCTATTACTAACTCATAATTCTGTTGCATATGCGGCTGACGGTCCTGAAGTTTACGGTTCTTGAAGGAGGTTGCGGCCAAATAATTTGGAGCCTACTCCTCGTTTGGTACGTACGTGTTATCCCCATCAAATTCTCATAACTATCCATACTTCAAAATTCAGAGTGCATTACCTAACAGCTGTACAGGTAGTAGCAACTGTGACTTGTTGCTCCGAAACTACTGCCGGTGGGTCTTTCGTTTTCTCAGGACTGTCAAAGTCACCGATCAAATCATCTGACACGTTACTCTTTGAGCCGGAACAATTACCTGAAAACTTATAACAAACTTCAAAGCAGCTACCTATGTACATCATCTTGCCGTATGAGAGGTGAGTTGAAATTGCCCGTTTTAACCCTGCTGAATGCAATCTGCTTCTTGCACCTCTATACTGTAGTTCTGGAAAAGCCAAGTGACTTGAGGTGTGTCCCCCTTATCTACAGATGAAAAGATGAACTAAAATAGATCATATATATCCGCCGAAGAACCACAAAGCCGACTGAAACACCGTGCAGAGTCTAACCAAGTAGCCCAAGCGGAGGTAACGAAGAACCACCGCCAAAAACTGGCAGCCGTAATAGGAATGCAATAAAACAAACAGAACATCCAAATGCATGACACACAGTTAAATAGACAGTTATTGCCAATATTTTTTATTAGTATGGCTTTTGGCCATGAAATATTAGCCTCGAAAGTCTTATACATTCACTATGGGAGGGATTTCCGTACCTGAAGTCAGTCGAGGCCAAGCTATTAAATATTCCGAAAAGTAGCTTAATAGATATTCTCATTAGGATCTTTTTACATTTACGATAGATTTTCCGGTAGTTCTGTAGATTTGGATGGTTCTTTAGGGGTGTCGCAGCGATCTTCTCCGGCCTTCCCCCAGAGGACACTCGAGTGTCCCTTTGTGCTGCGTGGGTAGAATTGGTATTTTCCGTCGGACCCATTGCAGCGCTATGGGTGCTTCCAATCAGTTGGTCGCGACTAAAAAAAGTGTTCGAGGTGCTTCATAATGCTGGACCATGACCCGCGGCAAGAAGGGCAGAAGCAAACTATCGAGGTAATTGCCAAGAGTTTTCATTAAAATCGGCGGCAACCGTGAAGTCTAAACCAAAAATCACCCTTGTCTCACACCCAGTAAACCGGTTGCCCTCCCCAGTATTTCTAGGGCTATTGAAGTTTTGCTTCTGACCGTTTTATCGTTGCTCCTATCCAGTTTATGGGTACCAGTACCAATCTCTGTCACGTTCATACTCAGGTGAATGAACCTGAATAACGGCTTGCTTGGTAACGTTTATTAACTCACGAACTATGACATTGCTAACAAAAGTATTCCATATATTTCGATACAATATATTTTTACCGACCAGGCCAAAATTATTAAAATGATGATGTATGTTGTCAATGAGAAAAATGGGTGACTACGAGATTCGCTAGGACTGTGTGATTTTACCACAAGTTTCTTATAATTAATTTCAGTTTTGTGAAGTGAAGTCAAATAGAATTTACCAAGGTGCCCAAAATTCTCTAAAGTTACTTGAACTGATAAATGACCGTAACCTCTGAAGGCTTCCTCAGTCACCGGGTCACATGAATTATGTCTAAGGTTAACCTATGAGCAGACGACTGAGCTATCAACGATAGCAGTTACAACGCATTTTGCCATAAACACCTAATACGGTGATCAGCCGATCACCTCCACCCGTCACTTGTTTCACTGCACTTTTCGCGCACGCGGTGACTGCTAGAGCTACTACCCACACAATGCCTCGACTGAAGTCGGAGTACGGTCTTCCTACTTAGGCCCAAGAAGAATACACGCAGTTGACACCCCACTGTCTTTTCTTGTTGATCTCCTCGAGGAACACGGTCGTGGAAGCAGAGGGAATGTGCCCTCCTATAATAACGTGACCAGCATACTTAGTTGACGGTTTGAATTAAGTTATTGTCGAAGGGCTGACAAATATGTTCAATATGCGAATATTAGTTTCATCGTAGTAAGCCTGTTGTTAGACTAAATACAACAGACAAACTCTACATCAACCTTGAAAGAGCAGGATACTTTAAGTGGGTAGTCCGTAACACGGAATAACCATTGTAAACGTTGGACGGCTGCACCTGGTAATTTACCATTTGTCGGACCTCCACGAGATCAGTCTTATCAGCGATTATGGGCATGAATATATAACTACGTATCAGGTCAATTAGGGCTTTGGTATTCACAGCCTGGTCATCGTACTGCAATCATTATTTTTAGTTCTCTTCACACTTCGCCTGTCCAGGCGATTGTTCTGACTCATCAGTTAGGTTGCTGGTAAAAAGTAACAATCACAGAATTGTCGCAACCCATAAGCTGGTAATGACTGTTCTAACTGAACTATATTCATTGAAGTCTCTCACTTCCAAGAGACTAAAGAGAATATATGAGGTTAAACACCACACTGGCTAACGATAAAAGCTGTGCTAATGGAAGACATGCCGCTGAGCAAATACGATGTAAGATGCTATCCGACTCAGGCGTTTTACGCAAGGAGCTGCTAAATTGGCCAAAGTGAACAGTTTATTCACAACAAACGTGTCAATGTTAGTTGGTTTGTAAATAATGATGTCACCGATTTATGTATATAGCTTCGTCCAATCGCCCAGCGGTTAAAAATTGCGCTTTTGATGGTTTAAGTCTCAAATTTCCTTGCCGCTTACAGTTTTTTCAGACGGACAATGCAACGTTAGTCTTCTCAGGAGAAATTGGAAGTCAGAATCTAACTACTGGAACCGCTCTCAGTAGCAGTATTAGAAGTTTAAGTCTTCAGGATGAAGCCATCCTCTAAGAACATCACATACAGCCGTTGACGCAACAAAAATCATTTCCGGACGCTGTCTCCATGCGCTGCACTGATCGATCCGTTGGAATATTCCTCGTCACATAATATGTAGTGGAATTCTCTTTGCCACCAATAGAGGTAATCCCCGCAAGCTTGATATGTTAATTTATAGAACTGATATCTAGCATCCAGTCCAGTCCTTCTTAATCACTGATCATGTCTTACTCACAAGCTTGACAGAATGCATTCATTCGACTTCCCTGACAACATCGAAAACGCACACTGGTCGTTGATAAGCTCCACTGAGTTTACGTAGTCACCCTCACGCTTTAGTTCGGCACTATACAATGAAACTCCCTTTGAAACAACTTTAAGATAATTTTCGAGCTGTTTCCTAGTAAGCCGAACCTCTTTTCGTTTGTCTTCTTGGTCACCATACTGGGTGAAACAGATGTAGACTCGCCGATCACTCGGGGTAGCAAACACCGTCACTACTCCAAGAACTTATAGCACTCTGCAAAAGAAGGTATTCTGAAGAGCAGAAGTACATTCGATTTGAAAACGTGACCGTCAACGAATTTGTTTGTCAGAGGAGTAGTTTGCTCAAAACTAGGAAGAAACACATACATCCCAGTAGACAGTGAAAGAAAAACTGATGACATGAAGTGGCACCGATCATCAGTGAAGTTGCGAGGGTTTTTCATTCCATCGAGTTCCTCGGGGATGAGTTGGACTGTCCTGGAAACGACTGAGGTTGAATGTGCGAATTCGCGAACAAAAATTAGTACAAAAAAACATAACTAATTTATTATTGGCTTTTTGAAGTTTGTTCGTCTGCCACAGGGCTGTTCTTTGTTTGTCTGCCTGTTGTAAAGGCTTTTGGCCTCCCCCAACTGAAAAATACGCTTTTGACTGCTCCACTTGCGGACGGTTAAATCTTAGCTCCTCCAGCTACCATAATGTCCCGTATAGCTCTAACGTAAATGTGGTCGACATTGTTTCAATACAGACAGTCGTTCACCTGGTCCACTGACTTTTATCGCCTTTTGGCAAACGTTTGGACTTCTGGGTTGCTGTTCTTTCCTTAGACCATTCTCGATATCTAGTTGGTACCTGGTAATCTGGAGTACTTAAGTGCTACTCTTCCAGGTAATGAAACCTGGATCAACATTTCATAAAATCTCACAGAGAACAGTTTCATTTTTCATTAACGGGAGATAGATTAAATGGTACCAATAAAAGGTGAGTCAGTTCTATTTCGGCTTGAGAAATAATGGGTATAAGGATAAAAATCCTTGCTTTCTCTGGCGCAGGTTTGTTTTCACCTGGTCAGTTTGTAGTGCAGTCCGGCTGAGCTACAATAATTCTGACCAAAGCTTTTCGGACGTGTGCATACGTAGATGTGTCTCTGTTGTCGCGTGTGAACCCGCCTTTTGCGAGTGGGTTAGTGAGGTACTCTGTGGGAATAATGGTTAGATTTTTACATAATATACACATCTACCGAGCCTTCTCTGGGACCCGAACCCGGAGTGAACGATTGCAAGAGAAGTCGTCTATATTAGAAGCTGGTAACTTGGGTGGGAAAAGGTGGGCTAACACTCGGAGTCACTGCCGGAAGGGTGCTGTATCGTGTAATGTATAAGCCAAGTAAACTGCTGACAGCCAGTCCGGATAGCCTTTTAGTGAAGACGTTAAACTCACCATCGTTTACCCAGAGATCGAGTCCCAGCAGGGGATCGATAAATGTGTACTGCTGATGACTCTTAACAAGGATGAAACCGTTGCAGAGTACTCCCATCGTTCTCAATGGTGCGTTGAACGTTTACACTTCATGACGAATCATATTCTGCAAGCTATTGATTGATGTGCCTGCCGTCAGTCGCCAAAGTTTGTGTTTGTGTAGTTGGAGGAGAAACTGGGTTATGAAAGCAGATGAGCATGCATGTAGGAGCGGATCGTACTATTCGGAACACTAAGTATGAGAAAAACTCAATTCAAGTGTAACAGTGCACCAAGAGTGCGACCAAATTTACAGCCTCGATTCCACAGTCAATCAGTCACGTGTTCTGGCTCATTTTTCACACGGTCGCACACACATTTGGACGTGCTACAACTCACCATTTGAGTCCCTCATTGCTGACTGATTGTCCTCCGTATTCTCTGACAAACTGTCATCCACATGCGTACCGCTCGGATGGAATAACCACTGTCTGGTTGTATCTGCGGTGTTTGCTTCGTTTATAATTTATTGCGATTACTGACGTACACAGGACACTAATATTCCACTGACTTCTAAGTCTTCCTGACTGTGTTTAGTTGTCCATGCCCAATGCAATTCGATTACAGTAGTTCGTAATTTTTGGTATTGATAATTCACATTCCGAGTACAACTAATTCAACGCACAAACAGCCTGGCCAAATAGCTCGTATGACAAAACAGGTACACAGCAACTTATTGCCTCAAAGATTTTGGGATAGGTGCTTACTAATTTCAGCACATCTAAAGTGGGAAAAGGCTGAGTGTCGGCAGATAACTTCTAAGTCATACCAAGACCACTATTAGGGAATATTGACCTCTGTCATGCAGAATTTTTGTGACCGTTTTGATTTCATTCTGTTAGTGACAATGAAGTCCCTTTGAACAAAGACAGTGTAACAATCCAGCTGTAAAAACTTCGATCCCCAAATAAGCCTGTGTCATAAAACAAATTTGTTCATTCCTTCAACACATTCTCGTTTAACTGCAAGTTGACTACCAAGCGCGGTTGCCATTTCGCCATTGCTGTTGCAAGCTCTTCATGCACAATAGTAAATATACACTAACTGCTTTCCCTCCAAACCGACTTTTTCTTTTAATAGGTCAGGGGAAACATCGTCCTACTCGTCCCGTTTGCATAGTGCTGGGTATTGGACTAACGGAAAGATGATCCACATGTAGAAGAATTATTCGACGAACGCTGCCACAAAGAAAACGACGCCGTAATGCAACTTACCTTACATCTGCCGTCTATTTGGAAATGTTCAGCTTTACTCTAAACACCGGCTATCGATGAAATCTAGTCCACTTCATTTGGATCGTTGTTCTTCCACTTTGAGCTGATCAGGATAACGATTAGTTAGTCTTCACTGCCTAGTGGATATGACGTAATCACCTGCCTAAGTATGAACAAATGAATAGATGAAGGGTCCACAGGAGCAAAAGGGGTAAAAAAGTTATCCCATGAGAATTGAAGCCGTTATCTTCACCAAGCTCTCGCAAAGTGGCGCAACCAAGGTTCGGTAGCACTGCGCAGTTTACCGCTTTAAGAATACCTACGAAATTCATCCCATTTTCAAATCCACAACGACGTAATGATATTTGGAATCTTCTTATCACGGTTCCGTACCCAAAAAATATTTTGTTGGTAGCATAATTAGTGAATTTGAATCCCGACACCAATGAAAACAATCTTCCTAGTCATTTTAAGATGGGGGGGGGAATAACGTTGATATCAAAAAGAGCCTTTGTTTGTTCTTTCAAGCTAAAACTGCCTATGCTAGGGCATACTTTCGATATTTACTTGTCGTAGTCTACAGAACATTGCAGAACACGGCTGTCTGAATAACGTGAAAAAAAATGTCATTGACCATAGTTCAACCGAATGAATAGAAAAAACAGAAATGCAATCCCGCACACTACTTGCAAGTAACTGCGTGATACACATACCAAAAATGTGATGCAGGTTTAAAATGGGGGAATGTGCACCCCATCCTGTGGAGAAGAGCTGACTTGATGGGATACATTCGCTTGGAATTAACGGGGCAGGTACCGTATCTCCATTCGAAGCTGTCGGGCATCATTGGCTGTCATAGAGGTCGATATCTGAACAAGCTTACCTTGGCGATTCGGATCAGCCCGGACGAGAACGGGGTGGCGCTGTGGTAACACTTGCCTTCGAGGTGAGAGGGCCCGGGTTCAGACCCTGGGTGTGAAGAGGATATGCACCATGGATGAGCTCTAACAAGAGCAAAACTCGAGTCTGGTGCTTCCGAGTGCGAGTTGGTCGGAAGACCCGAGGTTAGTGCGTGGAAGTTGGAGTCCCAAGGACAGTCAGCTAGACAAAGATTCATCAATCCCACACACTACTCGCAAGGGATTACGTGATACATAAACACCAGTTTCTTACAGTGGTTTTATTTTTCAATTTCGTCACAAATAGCTTTAAAAAGCAAAATAGGACAACCATTTACTTTTGCCATTTTAAACTGCCTACCTCATTTTCCTATCTGAACGCAAAAAATAGTTCGCCGAGAAGAGGTGAGAAAGAAGTTGAAGAACTGACAAAATTAAAGACGTAAACCGGGTTGATAAAGTTTCAAAAAATGTCTAATTTTTTGTTTGAAAACAAACCAAGATTGACGGTAAAAAAACGCAGAAGAGATCGAGAAAGAACCATGTCGAGTGACAATTAAGAGGTATAAAACATGTGAGGTATATGTTGTAAACCGGGAGTAGTGAGACGTTCGGTTAAAATAGCGATGCTTTTTGCATTGTTCAACCATTCAGCGACTATGGCCGTAGTCAAGAAGGTGCAAGAGTAAATATTTTTTTTGCACAGTGGGGGTTGGTCACCATAAATTTGGAACTGGAACGGTAATAGAGAAATACCGATATGATATATAAGTACAAAATCAAACTATTCCATAAATCACGCCGTTCAAGTTTTTCGAGGTAAATTGGTTACGGAGGAAAGTTTCACGAAATTCACTCTTGAGGTTTTTTCATTGAAATAAGAGACGCTGTCACGTAGACATTCTTTTGGACATTGGCGAAGTGGCATGCTATGTGTGTTTGATAATGAATATTCTTTAGATCGACAGGCGGAAATGCATGCCGCCGAGACCTGAAGTTGTAAGACGAGCAATTCGGATAATCGAGGTAGTTCAAGTAAAGGACAACGATTGTGCTTGGGCTTCAGGTGAGCAAAAGGTTGACCATTTGAGCAGAATTGGATTCTCCATTGGGGCATCCGAGCAGCTGTACTGATCCAGATTAGCTGAGGCCAGGGAACACGAGTTACTTCATGTCCAAAATGACGGACACCAGTGTGCTTCACTTCAGAATTACCAAATGTATTATTGCTTGAAGAAGAGGGAGATCGATTTTCGTTTGAAAACGACAAATTTCGAAGCTTGTTTAAACTGCTACCTCTTGATGATTTGGAATGAACATTGGAGAGCAGCTTAGATTCGCGCGTATCAGGTGATTTAGTCTTTTGATGGAGACTGATCCTGGAGCCAAATATGTTTCTTTCATGTGGGTAAGATTTAGAAAACGAAATGGGCGGTTTCACATATGCATTGATCCGCAGAAAGCATCGGGGAAAATAAGCATTTTTCTGAAGAAGTCAAGAAACAGAAATAATAATTGAAAACTTGCAAGTGAACAATTTTTATGACGACAAAACCTCAGTGCTATTTTCATTCAAGGAAGGATTATTACTTTGGCTGAGAACGAGTCAAATATGAGTATTGGATAATGTTATGAGTGGTAAGTCAGAAAATCGAAGGAAGCCACTGTTGTCCAAACCTAAGAGGTGTTTTTAAATGCCCATGTTCCGGGTCTGAAACAAGGAATATGTAAAATAACTCTGAAAAATACAATAATTGGTTTCACCAAACTAATGCGCACAGCATACAGAAGCTATTCTCAGTTGTAGGATCACCTTCAATTGTCAGGGAAGATCGTGTAACTGTTAACAAGAGAATAACTTTCGCCACTTACCTTACTTATGATCTATTATATTTATTTCTACAGTGCAGAGCATCGCTTGAATGTAACGGAAGCCAACACATGCAAAATTCAATGCGGATCCAATCAGCTCAGCAGGGAGCAGACCAGATTCTGTGCACTATTGTGCTCAGTCGCTCTTCTACCCTAGGATTCAAATCGATGACATACTGGATTGTTTGAGGTTGATTAGGCACAAGATTGAAACGAAATAGTGAAAAATGATGGATATTTTGCGCCAACTGTAAAAGCAACTAAACTACATGAATACATAGTGGTTTTCCAATGGATAAAACTCGCCACACATCAGAGACAGCTAAATCGCCAACTAAAGCCAGCCTCTTGTGTACGGACATTTTAGCCCAAAAGTACCACTATAAATCAGAAGAGGTATTCTCTTACCAACAGGATAGGACGACCGTTTTGATTGAAGCATAGGTAGCGCTGTGAGTAAGCATGTCGCAAATAGGCACCAGAATAGGTTGGTATACTGATCCATTCCCACTCGACTGAAATCAGACGGGATGGTGTGTGATAATTAGCCAATTCAAGCAAGCCTATCAAAAGTGTTATAATCAAAAACCTGTACAACAATCAGCAAACCTGTTCTTGTGGTGGGCACTTTAGTTCATAATTATCAGTTGTGAAGTTTTATTTTTTCGTATGAAGTAACATTACTGTTTACAAAATTCGGAGGCCCTACTGTTCTCATATTAATGAGCTACGTATAAACTCTATAAGCTTGATCACATATGACTCATTGGGATACAGTTTATATACCTGACAAACTTGAGCTGGGCTAAGTTGGATTGAATGCTCGCAAAGCACACACGATTTAGCCTTTTTATTGTGCTGAATCTTCCAGAACATCACGACTGCTTGTGCCATTCCGGGACTCACCAGATGATTCACGTCTTGCTTGTTAGGTCTCATCAGCAGTGCACATTCGCCGAGTACCCGATGGGGCTCAAAGTCAGGACAACGGATTGTGAGTCGAACACCAAACCACCAGATTAACGGGGCTCGATCTGGACGGTTTGTCAGTCATCGTCAAATTATTGCGTGAGGATGCAAGTTGCTACCAGAAAATCTCAGGTTGTTCATATCTAGTCTATGGACGTGAACATCGCATGAAGTGAATACATCCATTCCAAAAAACTACGAAGTTTGTTAAATTTCAGCTACGCATTTATTCACTTCTTTCGATATAATTCCGGTGTCTGGTCAGTAAAGGCAAACAGCAAGAGGTTTAAGTTGCCCATGACGATAACGATGGTCATGATGGTGTAGAAAGTATTGACTGTTTTCTATACGTACCTCATACCTGATGGCTTTTGGATCTTAGTGACCACGAAAAGGACTAAATTTAGGCAACTAATACTAGCATATTTCAAACTACTACTACTACTACCATTACGGTTACTTTATCCACTTCTTATATTGCTACTGCTGTCACCACCATCACCAATGTTTTTACAGCTGTGTATGTTTCACGTCTGCAGATGAAACACGCTCTTCTGAACTTACTTAGTGTGCTAAACGGGTTCGTGACACTGGCACTAACCAACCGATTGCCTTCAGACGCGGTCACGTATGCGCGGGCTACCGAGCTGTAAAATCGATAGACTGGATATGGGTTGCTCACTACTCTCGGGTAAAATATCACTTGGGTTTCGTTATCGGCACTGGCATTGATTGCATTGGTCCTCCTTGTGAATGAGGTGTTACGAATTCGAAAACCAACCACTTCACGTCCCCACATTCTTGATGATTTGGCCAAGAGTTGCTTGACATGTTGATTTGGATCACTTCTAGGACCCGTGGAGTGTGACGGTAGTTCAGCAGCACACAACTGTCGAGCTTTGAGAATCGCGGACTGATTTTTCAGGACAACAGGTACGGACGGCGACTCAGTGACTAGGAGGTTTGAAGTAACCTCGTAGTTGTTAGGCATTGAGCAGCAGAGGGAAGACTAAAGAAGAAATACAAAAGAGGGAAACTTATGACTAAGACCTTAAGGTACTGGTTTTTTAACTGATGTTTTATTCTCTTCTTTAGCGGTTTTTATTCGGTGATTAGTATGAAAATCTTGTCGAACAGAAGTTCATCTACTTGTTGTTCTTGATGGGAGCGAGATAAATTTTTGTCTGGTCTCAGTTCCCGTATAAAGAACCGTTAGTCACTCAATGGTGTGTCAAAAATACGCAGAAGAACCCGTTTAAATAATCAGACGCGTTTATTTTAATTCATTTCAGGTAATCTGTCAAATGAAATACAATTCTTAGGTCAGAACAATCAATTTTACTTACCAGACTAACAAGCACAGACTAGAACGATTGCGTCCTGTTCTGGTGTTGGACTAAGTTGCTTGAGAAAAGCAGACTTCACTGGCTATTGTGAGCCGAATAAAATGAGTGAATCAACAAAAACAATTTTTATCCTCTGATCTATTTGTATGTTTGGTGGTACGCAGTAATCCACTGTTTTCCAGCTCCTCGCCATAGCTGACCTACTGGGGTCGCGCGTGGTTCTCCACTCCAAGACTCAGGAACTGGTCGCCGGCTGCCCCTAATAGCTAAGTGGATGCCTGGATCTACGGAATACACCACTTGTGCGAGAGCATGTAATAAAGAATTGTTTTCATTGAGGAAGGAAGGTTGAACAACAGTAGCACAATGGGAATTTCGGCTCTTCTGCCGGTGATTCAACGAAAAAGAATGTAAGTATAGAACAGACTTCTCTATCTACCAGTCTCCATTTTATTTTCAGTTCTCCATTTTCATAACGAATGAGCAAAGTAATTCACCAATTACTCGATTACTCTACATATTTATCGCAACTGGCACAATTAAGTTAGAGAGAAGACCCGGCCATTACCAGGCTGTTGTAGGTGTGGCTGACGGGCAACGAGGGGAGGTTCAACCCAGATATACGGAATCCTGAGCATTTGGCCACCGTCGTGTTATCTTAAGTTCCCCATCTTTTCAAGAAAATGATGATGATATTTTTATCCAGAAGAAGACACTGTATTCATCTGTAGTCAGTACTTATTTATGTTATCCACTTGGTACCGCACCAATGCAGTCATTTTCGTTTTTGAAAATAGTGGACAGATTTGCATCATTACATTTTTTATGCCGGGAAAAATTTCGTTGCACCTCAACAAGAAGCACATTGCAGAACAGTAGCATTCATGTCGATTCATGTGGAGAAATGAAGTCTGAGAGTTATAGGTAACAATAAAAGAGTCAAAGGTTAAATTGCACCAATAATGCAAAGAGAATTCAACGAACAGTTCTTTCTGCTGGCTCGATGGAGTCTTCTATTGATTTACGGCAACGGCCTGGGCAAACTTGAGTAATGTGATATTCTTTGCCCTGTACGTTATTGGTCAAAAATGAACTATGGTTCTGAGGTTCAGTAACGTCAAATCGGAATTTTTTAAACAAGCCCAACTCTGTTGTACTTTACGTCATACGGTCTGCCGTTGCATGAGTTTTGTTATGAAGGTCAGACACAAATGTGTGCTTTCCAGCCTGACAGCCCACACGTCTATCTGGATTCATATTATGCTCACAAAGATGAGGGTCGTTTGGCATGTTATCTGAAGGTAGGAATCAGGAAAGTCAGTCCACGAGATACTCAAGTAATTTGATCTTTCAAGACGGACAATGATCAGATGCACCGATAGGTTCAGAAGTGCAACCCCATCATTTGTACCGATGAGTTAGCATTTTAGTTATTCAAATATAGTAGTCGAAGGCATGTCTGGAAACAAATCTCTGGATCTAATAAAATTGATATGATCACAGTGACAATGCAACACAATGCAAGTTCAGTGCCAGTCTGCAGAACCACCTGGTGAGAAGGACGGAGCAAGATGGTATTTCTGGACTACGTCGCCAATGGTCAAGTGTATTTAGAATTCCTGATATGATAAACCTTTCCACTACTGAGCACAACTACTGGGGCGATTTTGTGGGACAAAAATGCGCCTGCACATCGCTGCTTAGTCGTACACGAGTTGAATGCGCATTACGGTACAAAGACGCTCCCGTGATGGTACGCTTGGGAGGAAATTGGACCAGAGGCGGCAATGCAAATCTCTAGAGGAGTCGAAGAATGCCCTCTAAGGGGAATTATACCGTAAACCCCTAGATACTAATAGATGGTTGATAACAAGCATGACTAGATGGGTAAACGCCATTATATCATCCAAAGGTGGCTCAGTCAAGTACTAATGAGTGACAGATTGCACTATTCTATTATCATCAAAATATTTGGATTTCAATGAAGAATTTTAATGCTTCCGGGGGGGGGGCAAGATTTTTTCGGCGAATAATTTATACGACGCGTACAGCAGTGTTTCGACCAACTGGATGTTGCGCTACTAGATAAAGAATGACGGCTGATAATGTGACATTTCAGTTGTCAGTGATACCATCATGCGTTAGATTTGACCCCGACTACGTCACAAAACAGTGGACCTATCCTGGAATACGTTCAGTCACTCGGCTGCGTAGCCGCCGGGCTGTTCAGCCAAGTAGTTTACACCGCGCCTACAGTTAAGTTAGTAAATCGGATTAGATTTGGTGTACAGAGGCAGACATTGGTGCACCGAAGGAGCGGAATTCCGAATTGGTGGGCTAATAATTTTGAGGTCACTTGTATAGCATGTATTTGAGGATCCAATCCTCCAAGTCGTCGTTTGAACAGACTGGTAACGTCATCACCTCTGGATCGAAGACAAAGCGTAGGTGACAATTTTCCTGTCGACACAGTCGTTTGTCTGATGAATTTAGGCTTATTGTCTTCTAAGAAATGCATTAGGAAGTGTTTTTTATCAAAGCCTCTTTCCAGCTGCTGTAATTCGTTGTCAGTCTTGTCTTATGGGAAAATCCGTCGAGCTCTGTGAAACAGGTTATACCAAACCACATTTATATTCCACAGACACAAAGCCGTCGAAGTGTATGTATTGATCTATTCAAGTGTCCTTTCGGTATCCAGATATGTTCCATCATCCCTCCTAGTCGTACTAACGTCACGAATGTACATTGTGTTGTCCGATTCTGCTTCCATTTTAAAGCGTATGTTCAGATTCGGAAGACCGAGTTCATCCATTATAAACGTCTTTTCTTTCAGACTTTCTGTGGCAATTAGAGTATCATCCACGTAGCTTTCGTAAAGTTCGGCTTGTTCCAGGATGTTACTAGAATTTTTCCCAAATTGGGCCATAAATATAGGTGCCAAAATGGGACCCAGTGAGCTTTGAATTGCGACACCGTAAATCTGTCTGGATGCCTAACTTCGGAAAGAAAAGAATTCGTTTGCCATGTATAATAGTGAATTTTGTCCCAAAACTAATGCCAGCGTACAATTTTAAGTTGTTTTTGCTCTACGTGGCTGCAGATCATACGTACCACCTCTCTAGCTGGAACGTTCATAATTAGTGACTGAAAGCAAACAAAGCCACGCATTTCCCCCTCAAATTGATCAGCTGCAAAAGTTTCACCATCTCAAAACTGTCCTTGATGATTTGTCGCACCATCGACTTATGGATTAGTTCAACCAATTTCATTAACCTTTTTGCCAATAGGTGTTGTGGTAAACTTGGCATACGCAATATTGGTCGAAGGGGCACTCCTGATTCGTACAGTTTCGGTAGACCATACACTTGTGGAATTTGGGTTCCTTTTAGTTTTTTTATGGTCCATTGTGTTCTCATCGACGGAATTCCATTCTAATAGTAGAAAATGTACTGCGTTTTTTAAGTTGGAAAAAAGATTGGAGATTTTTCTAGGCCCATTTACGCTGCATTCCGCACCGAACTACTTTTGTGCTTATCAGTAGGCATATGATCAAAAAATCCACCTAGGCCATGATGCTAATTGCCTAGACCTTATTTTTTGTATTCTGATACAATTTTTGCTAGTAATAGTTGCCGAGACACCAAAACTGCAGACGGATAAATGTCAGCATGTATTCGATTCCTCGTAAGCTCACAAGAAGTTATTCTAATTTAAAGGTGGTGAGGCCAGTGGTCCGGATAGCATCTCGCCGATACAGTTTGGTCTAATTCTTTACTGTCATCACAGTTATACTCGCCTATAATGCTGTTTGGATCGTTGAGAACACCTCCACCATTTTGATTCATGGGCACGGTTCAGATTCCGTCATCAGAGCATAAAAGTGACAAATACGGCCGCGACAGTATCTCTTTAATAGAGGATACATCTTCAAATGTCACGAGTGAGTTTCGTCTGGACGATGTGATCCAATATTATTGTTTCATTCTGATCAGCTTCGCCTTGAACCATATCTACTCATCTTTGGAAGTTGATATCCCTAATTCGAGTTAGCAAATAGATATTCGAATTGCGCCTGTGTCTCTACGTTGGTTATGTTCTTTAGCCGTGTGCACAACAATAGACCACAGGACAGAGCACGTAACTGCGGTTCATTCAGCATAACTGTTGACAAATTCATCACAGACTTTTCTCGTTGTTTCAGAAAGTTGGATTCAACTAGCTGATACATGACTGGTTTCTGAAGCTTTCTGAATGCACAAATTTTTTAGATTTACGGATACCTTCCGTACAAAAGTTGCTAAATTTAACCCGACTAATATGGCTTATTTCGTCCAAAATAGTTGACCTTTCATTGCAGTCTGTTCGCCACGTTGTAAGGCTTACTTTGGTATCATCAAAATGGATTTGCACCATTCGTCTCGAATTTCCGTTCGAAGCCCAGGTCTTACTCGCCTGAAAGCGTTTACGAAGTACGATCGGTTATCCGTACCAGGGTACATGTCGTCCCAGGAAATCAAATAAGAACTCGGATCATAGCAACTATGCGTCTCAATCTGACCAAGCCGTCGGAAGACCCTATAATGGATTTCAGGTGACAAGACTTGAGAAAACTGAACCACGCTATTTCCGAGATAGTTTTGCAAGGAAATCCAGAGTTGCAACATAACACGATTCATGTCCGGCAGGATGTCACTGCATCTCAACATGGTGCATATTGCAGAACAAAAGCATTTATATTGGGTAATGTGAAACAATAATATCCAAAAGTAGCAGAAGACAATAAAAGAGTGTGGGGGTACATTACATCGCATTCTGAGTTAAGTTCACCTAAAACATGATTGGCTTTCTATTCCATTTCTTTGTTTATTCGGTCGATGAATAAGGATTTAATCCAGGAGGGCTCGTCTGAACCACTTGAACTAGTGTACATGAGCGTAGAAAACGGAACAGAGTCTGACTCTGATTACATCACATCGTGTAGTGCAGTGGTGAAGTATCGTAGTAAACTTTCTATTGAATAAAAATGTTTGAAATCACCTAAACGACAGAATGGCCATCCAAGGTGCAAATCAATTTGAGTGGGTTGTAAAGTGTCGCAATGAGCCCTCGTTTCGTTGAAACTCGAACACTGTTTTGTTTCGGAAACATTACAAATGATGCTAATTTTTATTTCTATAAAATTTCTAATTATTACTGGATTCTAGTAATTTAAGAAGAGAACAAGACACGGATTTTCGAGCTATCGTGTAACAGCGCAATCAGTTATATTAGTAAAGAAACCGTTTCAAAACTCTCAGATGTGCTTCCTAGCGAAACAAAGTGGGGTGACATTTCCAGCATCCCATTCGTAACTAGGAGTGTTCATTCTAAAGCGGCTAAAATGCTAGCATCTTTACTTGCTTTAGGTAAAGTCCTACCGGGAACCACAAAATTGAAGACACGAAATAAGATAAAGCTGCGCTTCGTTCATCCACCTATCAGACGATATAAAGATAAACAATGAACCCTAAAGGCGGACCTTGGACAATTTCAACATTGCTATCAAAACAGCTTCATCTTTCCCAATTTTTAGATCCCAGCGATCATTTTACTGAGGAACAGGCAAAACAAGTAGACCGCCCAGAATCAAGACTCAACTATATTTCTGTACTTTGAATATGAATCTGCTCAGGTCATAGACAACGTGATCGAGTAGCATTGAAACCACCTTATCGAGTTCTAACCAAGCACTACGTGTTTTTGGATGACTTGTGGAAGCCTAAACTGAGTGAAGTTGTTCCAGGCATGCTGCTTACGGACCGGTGAGACTTCATATAAGTGCATTCATCTCACGCCACTAATAAGTTAGAGGAAGATCAGCTACTTTGATTTCTACTGCATTTTAAATAACAGACTACTGTTGGATCGGCTTTGAGTGAAGACAAAATCTAAGTTATGTCACCGAATAACCTAATATTTCTGCACGCTGGTTTTGGTTCCCACTGCTCAATGTCATCTACTAGAGAAAGGAATTTTTAGAAACATGAAGGGAAGATGGGCAGCAAAGAAAGTTGTGAGTGAAAATCATGGGGGCAAACAAATGTCTTGAATGCGATCCAACCGTTAGACCGAAAGTCTCCAAAATATTCGGTGGGTGGGCGTTGTGAGCTTCAACCTGGAAACTCGAATCTTCCCATTTATTTAAATCAGTGTCATGGGCTGACCACCTCGACACATATTCCAGACACTAACCACGTAGCAGAACAACGCACACCGAGAGAAAGAGTCAGTACGCGGTTGTATGAAACACGCATCCTAACCACTGTAAACTATTCCGACTGAAAATTTGTTTTGAAGCCAGACTATTAGTTTCCAAAACCATACGAATAACCTTGGCTTTCTGTTACCATTTTTGAAATATACAACATAAACCGCCAAGTCAGATTCTTTAAAACAATTAACCTGTGTAACTTTTCCATATCGGTCACGCTTATGAGCCGTATTGGAGGTAGGACCTAACTGATTCGGTGAGTGTTACGGCTGAAAAACAGGTGAACGCCACAAGCGGCTCAGGTTGGTAAAAACTCAGTAGGCCTTTTGGGCTCGCAATAACACTTTGTCCGGTATGTGACTTTTAAGTGGGATCAAACTGCCGCGGCAACGGAATCCCTTCAGTTCGGTCTGTGCCTTTCCTAGTTAGGATTCCTTGGGTGTAGGGACCTAGTCTGGCGGCAACATTTCTAATTTTAAACGGGGACAAATTGTATCTCATTCATTGCCAAAGCGCTGTTCCGACTATATAGAAAAAAGAAAATTATCGCTCTGATGTTTGTCCTTGGAGATCAAGAGAAGAAAATATTGACATTTGGGATAGTTGATCGGGCAACAAGAGAGCGAAATAAGAACAACTTCCATTTCTGACGCATGTGATTTAGTCACTTACGAGGAAATGTCCTTTGTCAGTACACAGATAGTGAATAAGCTAGCCGATCACCCATACTGAGGTATCATAGATTTCTTCCGCAACGGATTTTATTTCACATCGGCAAGTATGAAATGCTACGCTAGGTAGACTACTCTTCCACATACGACTCACTTTGATTGTTACCGTGAACAGAACCGTGTACAGCAAGCCGGAAAGGAGTGAACACGTGCTGCAAATGGAGAAAATGGAAGAAACGAGAAAGGTAGAAATTCAGGAAAATCTGACCTGACAGTTTGCACATGTCAGCCACGTAAATTCCCCAAAATGGGAGACCTTAGGGATGAGAACAGGCTAGGGGCTGCATAAAGATATTTTCTGTACTTTTGGCAATTGATAAAAAGCGAGCTTTGAAACAGCTTCATGTATTCTATTTGTTCATAATTAAAAAAATTACGTTACTTGAAAGGAACAAAGTTTTCATGTGTACTCAGTCAGTATTTACAGGATCAAAATCCTGTTTTCAACAACTTCTTTGCCGTCTGGCTTTTTTACTCAAGTTTGATAAAACACGAGTCTGTTTACACCTTTGAGAACAGCATTCATCCATCATCATTTTGAAGAAGGCCAAAATGCGATGAAATGGAATTTGAAATTTGAAACTGCTTTTTGAGTTGGTAACTGCGCCATAGAACTGCGAACAGCGCTGGTGTTCGAAACCCTTGATTTTGGTAGCATTTCTAGATAAAACTGATGCAAGCAAGCAATGACAGAAGATTTCACTTTGTAACATTCGATACGATATCACCGTTCATCTGAGAAACATAACCCCATGAAGATATTTTACAGCTGTTTCACCTAGTGATTATCACTAGACATCCGCAGCGGTTCAGAACATCCGTTGAAGCTCATCTGAGGGTTGCGGAAAGTACCACTTGTGTGCAACACTGTTGCTTGCCGGGCCAGCTTCTCAGTGGAAGCTCAGCGGACATAAAATGTTGAAGATGAAAACATTACAAACCAGATAAAGTCTTTCTGGACTAAGTTCACAGATTTCCAACCGCGGCTATGACACTAATATAGCACGCCAAATCAATTTCTGACGTTTCCAACTTACTGCTAGGGCTAGTTATATGCTACTCTCGAATGTGATATCAAACGTGATTCTGACCACGAAATAGGTTTAGTAAAAATCAATACCCGATTCAACGAGAAGTTCGAGTGACTCGCACGTGGAAGGCTTATCGTGCCGCTGAAAGCCATGTCAAAGTATTGCCTTTTGCCCTACAATTCAATCACCTACAGACAGACTGTGTAACTTCATTCAAAGTTTACAATGTTTCGCGCTGATATCCGATGGAATTTAAGCTGTACAGGCCCGAATGGTGCGAATTAAACAAAGAAGCTTGTTGATAATCTCTGCTCAATAGGATACTGTTAAAATATACCCTGGTTGGAATCATAAACAATCTTTGTCATACCTCATATGCAAGTGAACCACGCAACAATTTATCCGACGTTGATTCAGATTCTTAGGAAATCACCTTTGCAAGATGAGGACACGAGTTCGAAGTTGAACCCTTGGTACTACTGATTCTTTCTTCAACCCGTTCAGATCATATTGGAAAACGGGCACATTGAAATGAATCAAAGTTACGAAAATTTGACAGTGAAATCGGTAAGTTCCAATCAACTTACGCATTCACACAAACAGTTCAAATATCGTATTTTTTGAATTTGAGTCACTGATGCAGAAGTGGTGACGATAACTAAAAGCCTTGGACGATTTTTTCAGACAATAATCACTCGTTTGGTGACCAGTATGTGGAAATCAGCGTTTGTGCGGATTCGGATTCACTAGATACACTATCGAAAATCCCGATTATATTGCTTCACTCATCCGCGTTGACAAAATACCTAAAATCACATTTCACATGGTTCCAAATTTTCCCTGTGGCAACAAACGTGCTCAGGGCTCATTTTTATTTTTTTGTTATGACTGTCTTACTGTTCGGTCAGCGTGGTTTGCTTTACAGGCGCAAATAAACGAAATGATTGAAGCAACTTTGATACCATTTTGACATACGTATTCCCTGTGATCTGTACAGGCTAGTGAACAACTCATCACAAATCACATTTCGCTCACGACGTCGTGCTTCCCTTTGGTAAATTTTGCATGGCACATCAAGGAAGGTGCAGAAATTTACAGTTCTGACCAACCCCACCTTTTGTGAACCAGCCTGTTATATGTGGCCTTTCTCCGTGAATAAATAAGGATCATTTTTTCTACGAGGTTCATATTGTCTCATTTTTAAGTAAAATTTGCATACTATAAGGCGACGCGTTCCTTAGGCTTTGCCTGAACTGCTGTTATACTGTGAGACAACAACTCGCACTGAGTTCCCTAAAATAAACACAGAAAGCAGTATATGGGCAACATATTCTCTTTCTATAGGCATGCAACCAAGCGTGAAAAAAGGAGTGGCCTTCAAATGCTTTTTGGTCGTACTAGTTTCTGTATGATCTTCGTGGATGCTTTCTTCAGAAGCCTCAATAATCAATGTTTTCGTGGCGAAAGCGAATTTTTTTTTAAAGAAAAATGAACTCAAACAGCTTAGAGTGAATACAAAATGAAAAACGGCTGCATCTATAAATTTACTCAAGAAAAAAGCCTTTTTATTGTTGCTTTGCTGGTCTGTTCGTCAAGCTTCAGGGTATGAATTCCCAGTTCTGTTCGACATCCGAAAAAGCAAGAGCTACACAGATAGTGATAAAGATCAAATTGTTTGATAATTCTGAACGGAAAACTGAAATATCCCCTTGAAAATGCACCAGGTGGGAACCAAAACTGTTGTAAAGTTTCTGACTGCAGTTTAGTTTATTCATGTGAAGGCTGTTTTAGCTTAACACGGTTGCTCGGCATAGTTCAGGGAAGAAATGATATTGTTGTGGGAGTTGCATGGATCCTAAGATGGGGAGTGACAACTGAAAAAGTAGGAAAACTGTGAAGCATCACTATTTTACTCTGGGATGAATACTTTTTTCAATCGTTTTTGTTTCGTGCTTGGGCTAGAAAGCAGTGGAAATGCATATCACATAGCCTCAAAGGCCCCTCCGTTAAATGGGATGACCGGTAAACTAACTGTGAGATTCTGAGTAGAGAACCACTTAAAATAACGATAGGTCAGGTTTGCAGACGAATCGGGTGACATTGGACAGCTATCAATCACCAAACTGATTACGAGTGGCGGGGTTTGAACCATATCCGTGAAAATAATCGAATGGTGGACATATAGTAGCAAAATTCTTTTTGAAATTAGATTAGTTTTCAATATGAACACCAAAATATAGAATAATAGGGCATGAAAACAAACATCTATGAAAGAGGAACAATACTGACAATAATGATGTTGTTCATCATAAAATTAAACTAATGTTATCTCTCCTATCTATATTAGAATTGGAAAGAAAGCTTCATTGTTTTTGATGAACAGAAACAATCGTCTGTTCTTCCTTTTTAGGAAATCAAATATGCGAAATCTCTGAGGACGCACGCAGCAAATGTAAAGACTTCACTTCGTAAATTTTTCTCCCGGCTAATTGAAGCCCTAATGGGACCTTCCTCTGTCTCGAGTTGGAAGTTTTCCAATCGAAGTATCTGATCACGCCATCACGATCAACTCTCACAGCAGCTTAGCTGATGCTGGGTTGTGGGACACCTTACTAAAACAGATAGCTATCAGACGAGCCAGAATGTTTTCCCGTTTGAGTCATGAAGCTTGTCTCCATAGTGAATAAACCTTTTTTTAATTTCCCCCATGTATTTGCGTTATTCGAATAAAAGATGACAATAAGAAAATGACAAACCAATAATAAAAACTTCCCCAAGCTTCCAAACAAATTGATCGCTGTGGACCACCGATACATCAGACCACTCATCCCAGAAATGAGCTTTTTGTGTGCATTCAATCGGACTGGAAAAAAACGAACTACTGAGAAAATAAAGTTAGTAGCTTTTCGAAGTGAATAAATAAATGTAACCTGCATGTTCAGTCGTGGACAATTTTGTTACTTCTGTTCCGATAGATTCAGCAGTCGAAACCCGAGTCGAAGCAACAAAAAGTATCAAATGCGTGGATAAAAATCTCACTTAATGACTTCCTTTTCGGCGAAGATTCTCTTAAATATGTTAATGAAATCATTGGGAAAGTCGAATAGAAAAATATCAGGAGCATACAGAAATAAAACTGCGAATTCAAAGCCAGAAAATCTGTGTTAAGAGATCCACTTCACTTCTAACTTTGCCTTTCTGTGCAAATTCACGAGATTACGGATTTAATTTTCCTTCCTCGAAAACTGCCCAATAACCTCACATAAAACAGTCACACGAACATGGATATTCTTGTTTTATCCGTTATGTTCGGCGAGTTTATCGCGTACGGTTTTCATGACTACACATTTTGTTGAACCTTACAATGTATTTGACGTTTATGATGATGAATGAAACTCAGGTTCAGGGTTTACACAAACTCCGGACCACTGAGTATGGCGTTTCCAGCACAGAAAAGTATAACTAGTGAGAATGGTTTCGTCGATGCATAAGCCCGAATCCATCAGGTTTTTTTAGAGCAGCTCCAAGCAATGAAGGTTATACATAGTGGTTATGTGAGACGCGTCCACCTAGGAATGTTTCACTTTAGTTCCATAAGCTTGGTAATCGATTAAAAATGCCATTTGGTCATTGCCCAATGCATCACAAATGTAACAGCGCATATTCCAATGACTGTATCACTCAGCCCGTCTAGCTGTTGGGGCACGGGTCTGGGCAAAATTATGAATGTCACTGATTAAGGTCATAGTTACAACATCATTATTTCGTTCAACACGAGGTTTTTGTGATTGATTAACATAGGCTGCGGTTCTGTACACTACCACTTGGGTTTTGTCTAGCTCCTCAGTTACCTCACCGACTAAAAGTCTGGTATTTTTAATCCAGTTCCGGAAATTCTGCCCGGGTAAAGACTGGCACCTGAAAAATGACTCCCAGTTGAAGTTTCAAGTATCAAAAACATTAGCGAAAGGTGGAAAGAAACTTCAGTGTAATACAAGTTTTACCCACATGCAAGGGAGTTATTGGGAGAGAAAAGATTTGTTTGCTTATGGCTAAAAATTAATCTCATCAGAGAGACGAGACTACGACATCCTCTGACAAAACACTTGGTCTCCATTTCGTGTACCTTTACTCTTTAAAGCCAAAAGAATGGTGAAGTTATCTACCTTGGAATAATTAATCCGCTCAGGTTATACATTTAAACATACGGTCACATTTGAAACACAGAACGACAGTCCGGTTCCACTTGTTAGTCACGTTCGAAAAAGTGGTCTGCAGCAAACAGACAACAAGCACAGGACTAAACTCATCCCACAAATTCCTTCAGTATCCAGTTGTCATACTTGTTGCTATTTTGAAGTAAATAACAAGATTCAATAAAACCCTTATCATTTGATGGGGAGAAAACTTGCGCAAAAACGGTTTCAAGGTTCAAAACTATGATTCCGAGTCAGCCCTCTAAACTATCAACAATACTTGGGTACTCTGAATATCAGAGGTAGGATGAAGAGCTACTTAAGGTCTCCATAGGTTTGGTGTGGTCAACAATTAGAAGACATCAGGTGGTAACTGACGACGCTTGGTATATGATCCTGTCACCTCAGTGATCTTATGCTGCTTGAAAAAACCAATCAATCTTGTCTGATTGAAACAGAACTTTTCAGAGTCAGCCTTGTTTGCTTAATGGACAAAATGTTAACCAACTTTAAAATCAAAAATTCTGAACCAATCTGCGGGTATCACAGACAAAAACTGGAAAGAAGTTGGTGAACCCATGTAAACCAATATTTCTGAGATAATTTAAAATGAGTGATTAAGGAGTGGTATGAATGATATCTAATAAATAACTGAACGAATGTGAATGTGCCTAGCTACTATGCAACTCTGACTAGAATTTATCTTCTGTATTTATTCGACAAAAGTCAGAGTTGTTTGCCGGGTTAATATACCAATCGATTTGTAGGAAGCAAAACGAAGCAACCATTTCCGGTCTCCCTGAACCGTGGACTTGATAATGAAACGGACTGAGTCTTCGTCGCGTCAGACATTACACCAACCGTTGTGGTCAAGGCCATCTCAGTTCGCTGTGAGGTTGTGTAGACACAAAGACCGATAGTCATGGCACTTGGAGGAAGCGTGCACGTTGTCTACAACAGCGCAATCATTCTGACACCAACCTGTCAGGAAAATCCAAGGCCAACTGCGTCACTGACCGCTTCATTTCACGCTTCAGTAGAAAATCAGACCGGTCATTCGGAGTCTCGTCGGCGATGGCCCCATCTTGTGCAACGGACACTTTTGTAATCGGTGCACTTTTGCCAGCATACCACACCACATCCGCATATATGCAAACAAACTGTCTGCGGATTATTAATACTTAATTTTATTTTTGAAAAATTACTCCGTCTGATGTTTAGAACGAACAATAATGCACAACTGAACTGATCAGGAGCCGGCAAAATACGCGTGAGCTATTGCACATGAAACAGTCTGCACAAACACACACACACACACACACACACACACAGGGAAAGCTGCTACAAACGGATCGAATTCTGACTGACATTAACGTAGTTAGTTAAAAGAACCGCGGTAAGCTCTGCCTTCAGCTTCACCAAGCCTAATGCGCTCTTCTTGAAAAGAAATAGTGCACAAAAAATGAAAGGACACACTAAAAAAGATACAGTCAGGTTTTTAGCTAATACTGTCCTTCGGTGGTAGTCAGAGATATAAACAAGTAGAAAAAAGAACATCATGTGCTCGGAACAACCGGGCTGAACTGAATTCCGGACTTGATTTCTAATACTGTGTGTAAAAAGTCCCGTCCGAATAAGATCAATCTTTGTGGCGTTCTACAGCCTAAAAGAAACTATCGTAGAATGGTTACAAAGTGTGGGACCATGTCTGACTGATTTTTCCAAGTACTCGGAATGCAAAGGCGTGAAATACTGTTGGGTTCTAGCAAATTGCGTTCCTGCTGAAGGAAACCAAGGGTAGGAATTGGATGCGTGTTATGAAATCACAAAATTCTCCTTGAGGAATAACCGTTGCATGCACGCAAGAGGGAGAACTGTAGTTAGAGTAGGGTGGATCAGCTGGTGGGCACAAAAATCATGAAGCCCACATTTGGTTTAACGGCTTACCGCCCCTAGCACGCAGAAAAAAATACCATTTTACAATGTCCGCCAAATAGAAACAGCCTGAATAAGGAGTTTTGTGTAAAGTGAGAACTGTCTAGCTAGAAAGCCACCGGAAGTGAACTCTAAATCTAAGTTGAAACAGACGAATTATTTAATAACATTCTACCGAGTGTTCTTTCTTGCCACAAAGAAATTCCCGATTGAGGATACTCAAAAAATGAAAGCTATGGACGCTTAACTTCCATATCAATACGGTTTATGAACGACGAGTCACTAAGCCGACAGTTACTGGCAGGTCATTCAAGCTCTGCGAGTCAGGATGAGAAAAATCACTGAAAGATACGTGAGCAGAACCAGTGTTTGAAAGCTGCGTGAATAGCCTTCTTCATGTTCCACGAAACTTTGTTCTTTACACAAAAAGCTGATAGTATTATGAGACAGTATGAAGCGAAGAATAGGGGTAGGTTAAAAAGAGAAATCGACAGGTTGTTACAATCTGATCAAACAGTCATCCTCGTGGAATTTGGACCGTGACGTCCCGGGTTAGATTCTCGGCATCACCGGTCCACTCCTCATTAGGCAGCCTTTGTTTGACCGCAAACCCATGGCAGAAATAGTGTACATTGCTCTGTAAGAAATAAGTAAAGTAATCCATTATTTAGTATTTGCTAAGTTATGAACCCCAATATCCCCAGTCCATAATACCGAGGTTGTGACTAACGACGGGTGTAATTTGACACGGGACAGATGAGGAATAATTTCCTCCCCTAGTTGATCAGTCAGCCAAGTTCTCAAATTTGGAACAAATGCATCCGAATTATAAATATCTCTTCGGAGTATCAAGGACTTGTAATTCAAAAAGATTTCACAGTAAACTTGGATAACATGGCCAACGTATTACTGATTCGTATAAACCCATTGCATTTATATGCGTACACAAATGGGGTATTTTTCTAGATATACCATCTGAATGCAACAAAATGTTTATTAAAAATGCGAACACATGTTTGGTGTGGCTTTTGAAGCAAAGATCTAGGTTTGCTAATTAAACAGAATTCGGGAGGACCAAGTGGGACTAGTTCAATACCAAAGAAACAGCTATGCGACAATAAGTCTTTGGCCTATGAAGCAGTTGGACCAATTTTGATGAGAATAGTGAAAAAGTACTTAGTATTAATGGAAATCACGGCGCTAGAACAAGTAAACACACGGAATTTCAGTGCACATGTGGACAGTTTGTTGATTATATGCTGGCTGTCTCTAATGGGAGCGAAGCAGCTGCAAACTACATTAGGGACTTAAGGCAATGAGCGAAGTTTTCACACTACACAACAAATTGGTCCAACTGACTAACCAGCTGAACAGACTTGGAATCTTGAATCAAATAGGTGTTACTCCTGATAGTCAGTTGTGGTATCAAGCCGGGCGTATCACTCACTTCGGCACCGCTCTGAGACAGTAACCAGCACTTCCAATCAGAGAATACTAAGTGGCCGTATTCATCCTATGTATATAAATCTCAATTGGTAATGGTTCCTTGTATCATTGCCATAAGATTATGACCGCATCGGAATTCCATTATTCATATACTGAAACGTTTTATTCAGTCGGGGTTAGTTGACTCAAATAATATTCTGATCGAACGTTTCACTCAACTACTGTTTTTTTATGGCGTACTTTTCTTAAAAATACATGAGCTTATTTAAAATCTTTGCTATCCAGACAGAAGACGATGATGGTGTGAAACTTTCGTTCCCAGACACTACTGAAATATCCCAGTTTTAACCAAACAATAAACACTTTTTTTATGTGCTTTGCACAACAGTGATAAGTCGATGGGAAGTTAAGGGGATATGGAAAACGCTTAACGGATTCTAACCTCAAACATGTCCTCTGTTGAAAGCAAGTTAGGAAATCGTGTTAGTAGCGCACATTTTGTGAACACCAAGATCCGTGTCGTTCATGAAGACAACCGGGCATTTGGGATATAACCTTAAACTTCATGTATTCGAATTGATGCTTAAATGGTCAATAAGTAGGTAGATACAACTCAGACCTAGCTGCATGTTTGCGTTAAGTAAGATCAATAGGACCACCAATATTTCTCAAGTGAACCATAATCATTTCGTTGGCCGTATCACACCCAATAACAGAGGTTTAGTTGATCAAGATATATGGATGATCGAGGCCACAAATAACGAAACAACTGAAGCAAACTAGTTTTTAATTTCCTGAAAGCAATCGTTACAGAAGATTTCTTCAAAAAGGACGCCACAAATATGGTATTACCAACAGCCTGACTGTACTGACGGTGTAATCAGAGTGAAGTTATCGGAGTGGACAACGGTAGAGTTTGATTGCACATAGAGGGAACTTGGAATGAAGAGTCTTTAGAAGAGCACAAAGATGAATAGGTCATTTTGGTTGGATAGCACTATTATTATCTTGAACAAAAATTGTTTCATTCGCGGTAATGATAAAAAAATCCAAAGGAATTTCGAGTCAAATGGGAAAACGTTATTAAGGGAAATGGGCGATAATCACCAATAAGAAGTGATAGAAAATTACTCACGTGGGGTATTTTTTAGAATAACGCGAACATTTTTTAATGCGATAACAATTCTAACATCCACGTAAACACTGCACCCTCACAATGCGGATGTGAAAACAGTCAAGGTACATCAGACGCCCCAAAATTAATTTGTTCTGCCAAAATAGGTCTCTAACTGCGAAAACCGAATCTGAATCACCTTCCAGTATCGGAAAAAATTATCATATTTCTTATCAGACTCTGTGAAACAGAATAGTTTTGCCGTTTTATGTATTTCTGTGACTTAGTAGGGAAATTCGGATGAACTAAATGTGCTGATAAGTGTTTTGCTGTGGGCTTCGAATGCTCAAGAAGTTTTGTATCTTTGACTTTGATTGTGAAAAATAACGGAAGGCCGTATAGCACAACCGGTCTTTACCGTGTCAGCAACAGAAAACAACTAACAGAGACCTATCGGACCTCTGTCTTATTCACAAACAATAGAAAACGGCTAAATCCCGAACGTAATAAACACATACAAAAAGATAAAACCGCTAAACCCAGTGCATACGTAGTGGCCATTTGAGCGGAACTAAACTGTATCCAATCAATAGAACTCCCTGAATGCGAAATGGTCACCTTTTATGACCTTGGTGTCTTCAGGCACCCGGATGATTGCTTCATAAGTAGTGGACAAATCATTCGATCCGAATGGGCTATCCTTCATTGCGGCCACGTACCGGCAAAGACCAGATGGTACAACTATCCAACCGGAGAAGCCTACAGCGATCACTTGATGCGCCTAAAAGCTGTGGCGCATTACTGGTCTTCTTCATCGAGGAAAATTCAAGAGCCAATTTCAGTGCACTTTGTTTTAACGGATATCCGTGCAACGATGAAGGTTGCTCACTGAGCTCAAAAAAGGATATTATTAAAATTTGTTTTACAATTTGACCTATTCAAAAGAGGCTGTAAATGGAGTCCAAAGTCAAGAAATAGTCAGAGAAACTCGGAAACAGTTGTAGTAAGTAGTAAAACTGAAGCTGTTAAACAGACCGACGTTTTTTAAAATGTCGGTGAACCGGAGGTTAGAGCGTTCATCGGGGAAAATTCACCAGTGGTTTTCGGAATATAACTAGTCAGTAATTAATGAGCGTACTGATAGGTGACGAGTGAAATCTATTCGCTCTGTGGAAGCTGAAGAAACCGTAATCACAAACAGTCAAGCAGCATTATGAATCAAACACTGGCACGGCTGCTTACGAATGCGTATCAGAGGATAGAGCTTAAAATGAGATGAAAAAGATTTCAAAGTGTCTGTTCGGAGAAAAGGCAGATGGATGGGGTCGGACAATAAAACTTTGATAAGAGGAGGTAAACTTTTAAAGCTCAGGAAACAAGTGAATAATTCATGCAACCGATGAAGTCGAACCTTTTGATTACAAGACTGCTTAGAGAAATCATTAGGAATGTGTAAATTTCCAGGCGAAAATTAAATTTTTAGTTGCCTCGTAGAATATGCGAACTGCTACTTACTTCATCGACTCTCAAACGTCCCACAACTCATGCAGATAGTCCAGCCACTTCTTCAGTTTATACAGATGACGCGAATCACATTCGACGTACACATGAATCGCGGAATGTTTTGACCATGTGGCATCGAATATCGGTTCATTGTATCACGCCTCAAACCAATATCTTTGTGATGAGTGGATGGGAGCCATTCAGAAGAAGCAGATAAACTTCTATTTTCATGTTAAGCTATCATTCAGCTACCCACGTGAATATGTAGAGTGTTTATAACTACCACGTTTAAGGGTCACAATGTTTGCATCAGCCTGCGTACGACTTTACTTTGATCCAAATATCACGAATGAGTGATCCAGGGATGACATAAGCGCATGGGTCGCAACCGGACAAATTGGAAGCTGAGTCAGTGCCAGCTGATGAAAGTTCAAGTTATTCACGTTCGTGACTGTTACAATGATAGCACATGAGGAAGTCACAGAAATAGCAAAACTTGCGGAGTTCGTTTTTTCTATAAAGGTAGTTTTCACGTTAACAATGAGGTTAAATAATTCACGTTTCCCGCTCAGATAATATATCTTCAAGGCACACTAAAGGAAGTCGGTTACACTGTGTGTCACAATGCGGGCACGGGCGCACATTTACAACGCTGGCCTGGATTGTAAATCCTGGTCTGTGTGCCATGTTTGTTGTGAGAGACAAGCAAACGGTCAGCTGCACCAAAATCATGGACCGCTCGGGGCTGGTCCAGCGACCTCGCTTCCCATTCTCTCGAAAGCTTGACCACGTATCGTATTGAAAAACCGAACGTCTCACACATCTTGATTGGTTGATTACAAGAAGAGACGCACTGGAAATGCATAGTCACAAACGAATCATATCAGTGACACGTAACTCGTACAGACACGAAAAAATCAGTAGATAGTGACTAACAAGGGAAATAAGTGCCAACTATAACTACAGGAGTTTTTAGTGAGTCCTATTGAAAGAAATACGGTTCAAATAAATCAAACTGAAAAATTCCGTTCAAAGTTTATAGTTTTGATTTTACCGGTTTTCACGACCGATACTTTGATTTGTGCGAATCCTTCATTCACCCGACGACCAGTCTAATGGAATTTAAACCGAATTTCAAAACGGATGAATTCTGTTATTGTTTACATTTCGTCCGAAAAAAATAAATTTGTTAGCAATATTAAAAACCTCTCCACAAGATTTTGCAAAAAATACTATTTGAAAAGGGTTGTGAAACCGTTGAATTAAACTAATAGGTTTTTATCAGTTTTTTACAGGATATGATCACTGGCTCAATAAGGCGAAAATGTTTTAACATCGAGCCCCATACCTTTCTGGTGGTTTCCTTGAATGCATTACTTACGAACCGAAGTTATATGACTGAATTTTGACAAGCAGTCGTTTTTACAGATTTTATGCCTGACTGCGAACTCCTTTCTTTCGTTGTGTCTGACATGTTTGTTTTGATAATCAACGATGCCGCACTGATGCAAACAAAGTATACGAGCCACTCGGGATGGAGACCCATATACAGTTCCAGTAGATCAGGTTGGAAGACGGTAGGTATTGCTGTCCACCATATAAGTAACCAGTGATGGCGGGGAGTCAAACCTGTGATCTTCGAGGTGGTAGACAAACGGCCCAAACCACATGACCACCACCAGTAACTAGAACGAGGTAATCTGCCGTGCGATAGAAAAACGCAGCCCACCGATAGAAGCTCTAAAAAGCTCTATTTCTTTCCAAAACCGTCAACTGGAGGTAACTTGGACTCCAGAGTTCGCGTGATTGTGAGTCAGACAGTTTAAAACTAGGTTATCCGGACGGGATTTCAGAGAATTGCTAGGCGTCAACACTACATGAAATGGCACCCATCCATTTCTGGCTTCGGATGTTAAAACGTCATCACCTACAGAACGATTGGAACGTATAATGAACGAAAACGATTTAAGTAGACTCACAATGTAAATGCACCCTGACGAGGATAACAATACACTTTCAATGTAAACTTACAAAACTAGTCAGATATCAACTCATCACGGTGTGACTACTCTCATTTCTATCCATTACCAAGAGTTCTAGTCGAATCAGCAGAAATGAATCAAAAATAATGCAAAATGAGTCACCAAGGATGGCATCGAGAGGACAAAGAAAGTGCGTTAACGGGAGGATATAATTAGATGATTATTGTTGTTAAATCTGTACCGCGCCCAGACAGATCGCCACGCCCATCCTTACCGGTGTTAGTGTTGGTGCTTGCTTATGCAATTACCGAGCTTCGGCTCACCGAGTTAACTTCTTCCGTTTTTCAGATCGTGCGCGTGCAGCTCTCACGGAAGACATTGCATCTAGCATACCACAATATCTGCTAATGATTGTAACCACTAAGTAGGCGAATCTCCCGAACCTCACCAGTCAAACTCACCACATGCTACTCATTCAAGGCTATGGGGTGAGATCTATATTCTTTCTTGAACATTATGAACTATCCACGTTCATCCACCTTCCGACCACTATTAGTCCCAAAAAATAAGAAAACGTCGCGAAGATTTAGTATCCATGTGATCCGGTGGTTCGCATGTTCAAACATGCTCCAAGTCTAACTTTAGCATTGCTACCTGTCAGTTATCGTAACGCGCACGGAATTATTTTGTGTGAAAGCCCAAAGGGAGACGAAGAATGTTGATAACCCAGAAACATGGTTGTGGTAACTAATCCTAATTCCCCCGCCAAAACCAAAATCGAGACAGGGTCAGCAGACGTGCTTGAGTAAACAGTAAGTAGCAATTTGACATGACGCTTATTCGTATTAAATTTCCAGCAATTCGGAAATTTTCACAGGAAGCGCAAAAAGTTGACATCAAACTAGAAAACGTTTCACTACTTTTACCGTGTAAGTTAACCGTATTAACAGAAATGTAAGCACAGCTAGGTCGGAACGAATCGGGTGACCGTAATTTTGAAATTTACCGGCGAATCACTGAACAGGGAAAACGTTTTATCGTTTTTACTTGTTATGTGGCATACTGCCATATCAAATATTTCTACCATGAGAATGTTGACCAGAACAAAGGCGCGATGAATATTCATGCTGATTTTGTTTCGTTTCGTTTCGCTGATAGGATACAGTTATCAAGATTGTGTTTCAAAATATGACAGCTGCGCAACAAAGCTGTACATATTATTCATTTTCAACGAGAAAACCTTTTTGTAGAACGTTTTTCTGTAATAAATGTTTCCCACTGATGAGCAGAAAAGCGCGAATGTCGAGTAAGAATTTATAAACGTAGTGTATGAATTGTACACAACGTGAACAAAACAGGAGTGGTCGTTCGTCAGAAGTCAACTTGCAGTAATATTTGTGAATCATGTGCACCTCTCAATGTTCGACGACACGGACGCTGACATTGAATTCAACGGCAAACAGACCTGAATTCGTCCAGTTACCGGAAAGGAATGGCTAGCGATGGCGTTTGCTTATGTTTTCTTTTGAAATATTGGTTTTTGGAGAGAAAAATAGAGAAGACAGAGGAAAATGGGCATGTTGATGTTATGGTAAGAATCAAATCATAATAGCTCCAGCGTCAAATTTCCGTGCAACAATATTACCGTCAAATCGTCAGTTGATAACAAAAAAAACAAATACATCTGCACACAAGCAAATAGTTCGGATGAACAAAATATTTTTCGAAGATGACTGACACTGTACAAATTACACCTACTATGCACTTAGTTGTACGGTACAACTGAAAAACGCGGACCGCAGATGGTTAGACTCTTAAAATAATCAAAGCATTAGACACTGAAAATAAACTAGGGGTGTTCTGGTCTGCGACATGCGTATAAGAAACTTGATTGTTCAGTGTGAGCAAAATCAGCACCTCAACTGATGCATTACAATTAGTGCGGACTCATTTGCAAATCAAGTCAGCCAATATATCGCGTATAAAAAAAACTTGAATACCGCATTTTTTGTTATTCACATCCTACTATTTATAGAAATTTTTCACGGACTGATAAAGCAACACGAATGAAACGACTAGCTGTTGGGTCATATTCAACATGAACATGTAAACCTTTTCATCACGGGATACACCATCTTTCTTAGTCCACATCAAGTAACAAGTATTCCCTCAATCAGTTTCAAGCTTTACACGCCTTTCTAGGAAGGTTCATTTCTGAAGCGCAATAAAAGACAACGCGGATAAATCGCTCGCAATAGGTAACTTTTTTACTTATTATTAGAGCATCAACGAATCAACGAACCGTGAAATGTTTGGCACCACACATAAACTAGTGAACACCAACTGCCCTGAACCTTCATGACGCTGTGAAAATGATCTTCGAGAAAGTCATAGATTAACTAACTGCATTATTTTTTCAGTCATATGATCTATAAGGGAAAATAACCAATAACCAAGAATAACTGTCATTGTTCTCCATTTAGCCATCGAATCACTGAGACTGGTACACAGTTCTCAAAGAATGAGGAAATCTATCGAAATGATGCATCAGTAGATCCGTGACAAATTTAACTATACGCAGTTTCCTAATATCGTGGGTATGCAAGGCAAACAAAATAAGTTTTTGTAGTGTGTACACGCGACGGATTCTGTCAAAGTCGTCAATACGTACATATTCAGTAGTATCTGTTAGTCTGTATATCAAGCATAATTTCATTGGTTCGGGCAATTAATCAAGAAGAGAAGAAGGCAGTTAATTGGTGTCCAGTATTGCTCATACACTATGCCCGAAAGGCATCGTAAAGACGTGCTGAAATCAGCGTAATAACGATAGGTAATAATTATTACAGGCACAGGCATGTTGTTTTGTGTATTGATATGGTAAAAATAAAATTTCTGTAGCAGGGAAACATAAAACCTATTTAGCTACTCTGAAAAAAACTGTGGATCTTTGAGAAAAACGGAATAAGCTATCTCGATAACATTCGATAACAAGAAAGTCTATCTGAAAACTGGATTTGACCGAATAAAAATGTGGATATTTCATGAAAATTTAATTCAGAATATTTTAAATGGCTTCTGCCTTCGGAAAGTTTTGGGCAAACATATGGCAAATAGAATCGTACAACTGAGTGAATACATGTCCACTGTTTTGACTGGCCAGTTAGAAAAAATCCATTTTCTTTCACAATCCCTGATTTTGGAAATGACAGTATAGTTGTTTACGCTGAATGACATAATTTGATGAAAACCAGACAAATTGGTTGACTGAATTGAAACAAGTTATGAGTTTAACCAGATGCAAAGGAGCACCAAATCTGAAATTTTATTGGTGCACGCAATATTTGGAGAAACCAGCCCCTACCTACGAATGAAACAATTGTCTGAATCGTTATACCCTTTAGCCTAGTTGATACTCTTGTTGCTTTTTACGTCCACCGAAAGATAACGATACTGATGAAACGATTTCACCGCTTACTGGGTACTTTTCCGATAGGACGTCGCAGGCTAGTATATAAGCGCAGAACTTGATTTCAAACTGTCTGTTCGTTCATTGATATTAAATTCTCAGCGTCGTAAATCGGGAGCAGTGGTAGTTCAGTGTCCTTGGAAAAAACTACTGACTGATTTATAAAACTGTGCGTTATGCGTGTCGTCAGCCTTTGCGCTGTGCAAGACTTGTCCATTTGTAAAAGGGATGAGGATGTAAAAAGCACCGACAGCTTTTATGAGTTGCAAGGGGAAAGCCTACTGTGATAATGTGCAAAACCACATCAGTTTACTTAATAATTCCATGAATTCGACACATGACAATAATGTCGAAAAGTGTCGTGCGCAGCATCGATGGTGGTCGTTTTATGGTGGTATTCACGTATCAGGGACAGAACAAAAAACGGCCCATTGTATGCGAAGTTTTCGATCGTCATCACTAAAAAATAAGTTCACTCGGAAAATAAAATAACGCAGGTTTTGAAAAAATTGAGATGACAACTACAATTAGTAGTGTCCAGCGGTTAAAGAAAGTTTGCGAATGCATGAGCGCCACATGCCGTGACACCTTGCCACATCCTCCGATATATTTGACCAATAGGCGGGTGCGTCTCTTGAATCACACCCGGAAAGTCTGACACACCATTCCTAACCATGTCCATCGGCTAGACTTGCGCTGCTTTTCTTTTACGCCAAAGACTGGGTCCCCTTACTCATTTTCCTATCACTTCCCTACGAAGCGAATACAGCACTTCGAGGAAGCCTTTTCAGCGGAATATGCAACATATGTCCTCATCTGTCTGATGAGCTTCAGTGTTCTTTAGTGAAGATAATTATCTTGATCAGGGAAGATGCTTACCAGTTATCAACCCGGCCTAAATGTTAGGGATATGAGTTGAATTCTATTTAAATCAATCCCGTTGATCAGCGCAATAAGACAAAATCCTATTAGAACAACCGAATATGTACTTAGTTTCTACGCGACTTTAACCTTTGTTCCTTTTGATTTTGCAGTATATATATTTTAAGCAGTGTCTCACTTTGACTTCAAAATAATGGATTATTAAGTAACGCATTAGTAAAACGTAGCTACACTTGACTCGGGCGAACCGTTCGGTTCCAGCTGGTCGAAGGTATACTGTCAAAATTAAAAACTGAAAATCGATAGCCACTTTCCAACTAAGAATGTCTTCAGATTCCTTTGACAACAAAAAGCAAATGACAGCAATAAACGGGCAACCAAGTTGTTGAAACATAGTGTTGCTGCAATCACAGGACTTTCTGACGGGAATATTTGCTCACTGACGGTTAATAAGTGAAAATCGGAAGTATTGTGCAAGATAAGACCGGCATGCTGCCTATCTATGCAAAAACTTTCCACGACAGTTTTTTTGTATAGGTTACCCACGGGAATTGACAAAAAGGTAAATAATATCGGTGGTAGATTAACGATGAGCAGTAGAAAGGAGACAAAAATGCTTCAGAAATAAGCAAAACATCATCGGAAATACCTAAACTAAGCACGTATTAATTTGTTACATAACTTAGGTTATCGAGGACAGAATGAACCACCAGGAGGTTATACAATATATTAGCGGAGAGAATGGCAAGTGTTTATGCTGGGACTGAATTTGGCCGCCATTACATTATGAAAATATTAAAAACCTATTCGGGCATGAAATTCAGTAACTCAACTGATAATTTTCGTTGCTGTGACTTTGAGTGCTATGTAGCAGAATCACACCATCGGAAATGAAGTAAACCGCGAACGGGTAGATAGAAAACTCACAAGGTAATGTGATGTATATAAAGGTTCTTAATTCGAAATATGCTGCCAATTGTAATCCATTTCTTATTCCAGACGTGAGCATGGGCTTAGTGAAGGTGACTATCTCACAGTCTCAAAGGCCCAGCCCCTACTAAGAATAACAGGCAACTTTGAAGTAACGGAGAACCACACAAGTTCCCAAACCGTTAGACGTGGTAGCAAGTCTGGCAACCGCGGACTGACGTCTATCACCAATGTTGTTGATGGTGGCAGGGTCTGAAGCTCGAAACGCCTAGGTGGTAAGCGCTTGTGGTCACCAATTTCGGCCATGCTAAATAGTATCGTAAATCATCCGGAAAGTAAGACTGGTAGACCCCAAAGCTCAATTTCTAACAAGTCTCACTCGACCAACTCCATAGCGCTCTAGTTAACTCTGACATTTTAACTGCCTTGGAGGACAACGTTCAGCTTGGTGAGCTTGAACAATCGCGAATAGATGCATCTAACCTGGTTGCCATCTTCCGATAAAACATTCAATAACGAAAAGGAGAGACTGACAGAATAGATGTAATTGAGTAATGACAACTTGTCATAGTATCAAATAGAATCGATGAGAAGAGTGTAGTAGTGCAAAAGACCCGTAGCAGTAACAAACCCCCGTCTATCGTGGGTATGCATAGCAATAATCCCAACCCCCTTACACCTAAACTCAGTCCTTTTCATCACTTAGATACAGATCGACGCAGATTTGGTCTTAAAAATATACCTTTTCAGTCAATAAATAAGGTATTTTTGTTGTTCCAGTAAATCCATTTCGGTTCATAATAAAGGACATCTCGTGACGGTTTATCAATTATTTCAAACAACGCAAATATAGCTATTCTCGAAACAGTACTTATCATCGCGATGTTGCACAAGGCAACATTTCCGAAAATGTTTTATTTGTGGGTATCAAACCGTTTCTGCAATTCTGCAAAAAACTAACTGTAGTCTTAAAACGAGAAATAACGATCACAAACTTTCTGAAATGTCGCTGCTCTTCATCATGCATACTGCCTACCAAAGTCCCAATCAAAAGGGGAAAATTACAACGGAATTGTTCCAACCTGAGTCTATGGTCTTTGGGTTACACAAAAACCTAATGAGTGGGGAAAGACGGATTTGATTTCGGTATTGCATAACTCGAAGGTCTTGATAAGTAATTCATCGGGGATACCAATTATATTAACGAAAACAGAGTTGCTATTCAGAAGAGACTTAGCATGTGGGCTTCCAGCAGACGTCCGGAGAAAGCCCTCGTTGGCATATTTTCTGTGGCTTGTCTGCAAAAATACTGTTATAGGCGACTACAGCTTTTCGAAAAACTCAAAGATAAGTTGACTGCCGAAAATCCATCTCTTACTACATCATATTTGTTTGCTCATATCCGGACAACTATTTGGTTCAAGCGACGAGACAGTCTTGTAGGAGAACCAAATAACACAAGCCGGTTGGATTCGGTACTGGGAGAAAACAAACAATCTCAAAGGGATTTCCTACGTACCCCGTTGATTTACGGAATCAGATGAACGAAGGATACGTCTTCATTTTGATCTACAGACTCCTTCATAATACGTCAAAAGTGATTCATCGTCAACTTTTGATGACAGCTGAATCAGATGCAATTCGGCTTTGCATTCGACCTCTTGGTTCTCACAAGTGCTTCGTCAAGACAATTCAGCTACCCTGGTACATGACTTTTTGCGTAACTCGTTGAAATAATAGGGATCCAAGAGCAAGTGACTTAACACCATATCTCATAACCCGTTCCTCTGTTAAATTTCCAAACCACAACAGGAGTCTTCAACTTTCCAGCTTCTCATTGCAAAACAGCTGCAAGAAAAAATGATTCCAACGCTTGCACAATTAATTAATTGCCAACATTCGCAAGCAGATGATATTTATAACTATATATACTTGACTAACCGATATCGTCGTTCCTACCATGTTTAAAACTGGCCACCTTCTAACGTGAATGTTACACAACATGATGTAACTTCATGAATTCTACAGTCGACACGTATTATGATGCAAGCCTAAATTCCCAGGGTTTTTCTCTGACTCATGATAAGACAACACATTCAATGAGTTTTTCGTCACGGTCACAAGATGATCTCTCGAAGAGAGAGAATGCATGTGCACATCATCTGTGGATCAGTGAGACGGAATGACCTCATCTCGAACGTCTGTTTATATAAAACCCATAATATAACACCACTACAAAAGAAGCTATCTAAGTTTGGGTATGAACTGCTACTACATTCATTCTAATGAATGAATAAAAAAATGGCAGGACGATTTTCGATGTTTGTAGACCGAAAGCAAAAAGTAAAGCAATACTTCACACAGGTATTTTAAATGAGCATCGGAACCAACAGTGTGGAATTGGAAAGAAAACGTGAACAGTCCACAAAATTGCAACCACTCTTTGTAAACTTGTCGAAGAATACTCAACAACAGAATTATCAGAAGTGACTGCTTTTAGTTCACCGATTTTTCTTCTTCGATCTCATAGCAACTACTGAACCGGTTCACATATTTAAATTCGCTGACTCCGGTGGGATTTGAACCCGTGCACAGACGCCGCCCGTGCTTCAGTGCCGGGTAGTTCTACAGGGACAACTATCATGCACAAGTCAGAATAACTTGACAAGCTCAAGCCCCAAAAGTAAAGGCAACCGCATAAACCGGCAGATCACTGTCGGTGATTTCATTTGCTAATATAGTTACATATTCGTGCAGTCCATGGCCCGAGCATAAATGGATTAACTTCGCACCGCACTGTTCCATTCCCCATTTGTACTTTAAAAACTACAATTCCTCTCTTCCCGTCTTTCAATCACTACGTGTGTGATAGACCTTTGAACCAACCAGTCTAGTGTGCTAGCGAATATTGCTCGCTGTTGGGTAGGGAGCATGCCCGGGTAGACTGTGTTGTAAGATGTTCACTCATGCGTCCAGGTAGGCGTCTGGTAGTGCGACCGATATACAAAAGAAAGAATGCACACAGAATGAGACTGCAAAATCAGGCACATTGTATTTTAACCGCAAACACACAGTTAGCCTAGGTCTGAACAAAACACGCAGTCTAGAAGCATAGAATGTCTTATTGACGACGCTTACCAATCTATGCATTACATCTGTCAAAGTTTTGCCTTTAAATGGCACAAAGATGTACACTGGTTTCTTTACAACTGCCGTTTTCCTTGGAATTTCTGTATGCAACTGCATCTCCCAGTCGATAAGGTGCGCCGGGTTCTCGTTCTGAATGAAGATTCTGCGCACTTTAAGTTCTTCTTCGATAGTATCTTCGGTGCACATATTTTTCGCTCTGTTTTTTGAGCACATAGTTAGGTCCAACTAAAGCTTCATCAAGCTACGGAAGTGGATATGTTGTCTATTTCATGTTGGTTTCCCGTACACTGACTGCCGTATTAAGCCATCTTCTGGACGAGTCAGAACTACGTCTAGGAAGGCTACTGAGTTGTTCGATTCTGGTTCTGGTGTAGAGCGCAAGATTAGATGTGTCGAGGTGATGCTGTTTAGCGGTCGATTTCCCAGGACAAAGTGGTCTATTATACATAGAATGCCATGCATATATCGCCAAAGTTCGCGGATCGATGAATGCAGCGGTCCGTTTTCCAATTGTGCCACAAAAATGTCAGCAAAAAGTGACCCGAGCGAGGCCTCATTGCTACGCCGTCTCTCACTTTTTCCTGCGGTATATCGGTCTCACCACCAGACGCCTACCTGGACGCATGCGTTAGTATCATCCAGCGTGGTGGAGGACTGGAGCATTCGAGTCAATTACCAGCGCAGTCGATCACACCTAACTGAAACTAATCACATGGTGAACATGGATCAAGTTTTCCGCCACCTTTAAAGGGTCCGAGGTCGGCTGTCCAGATCGGTGAGACGTCTCATCTTGGCCATAGCGGAGGCGGTTGAGGTTCTTCTCCACAATCCCCCTATTTCATCCTAAGGAGAAACTTTTGCATACACCCAGTCTACCCCGGCCCATTCACCACCTAACCTCAGGTCTTAGAACGTCCGAAAGCTTACACGCCGAGAATGTACTAATCCACTGACGCCTGGACTCCGGATAATCCTGTGCCTCAATTGGTGTGATCACTGATCCCCAAGTACATTTTGTCGACTGTATCCCATATATTGTGTTGTGCCGGGATGATTAGGAACCACTGAAAACGAGAATGATCGCCAACGTGTGAATTGGTGACTCAAACTCACGTGAGTTGTAAATCCTTCTGAACAACTTGAATATCTGCTTAAACATTTCCGTTCCGCATCGCTGAACGGTAGGGTGTGGAATTACGGTTTCATTGGCAAAACTGTGGAATGCATCGACATTCTTAGATAAAACTAATTAACACAGAGATCCACTCTAGTTTTTTGCCAACGGGGCGGCAAAATTATCTTAGACCACAATGATCACTCACGGAAATATGGGTTTACATAAATGTCGCGTAATATTCCGGCAACCTCCAGTTTCTAACTCATTATTTTTTTAAGGCGGATGGTTTGTTTGACTGTGCGACTCAGCTTGAGTGAGAAGGCTTAAGACCTCATAGTAGAAATTTCAGTTTCAGCTACAACTGGGAAAATACTGACCATGTGCTGACAGGGATGGTTCTCGCTACCCTCGCCTTCTCAACAAGAAAGACACGCAAAAACTATACGTAATGAAATCAAGCGGACTGATAAGTCTTGCAAATATACAAGCGCTACTGGTCAATGTATAGCGTCAAATCTCTCTATATATCTAATCATTCAGCAAGAAGATCTCTAAGATCCTCAGGCGGGAAATTTAATACGCTGAGTTGAATAAGAAAAGGCTTCTCATGGTGTTGTTTTTGGGGGGTAATAGAAATCAGGTAACATGAAAGAGAGAGGAAAACAAATTATTGGTAGACAAAACCGTGGTAATTTATGATTCTCACTTAATAAAATTAATAGTTTACAGGCACATATAAGTGGCTTTTTGTTCCAACAATTTTTTAACATTGAGTTTATCTGGACTGACCGAGGTTCGGGGTGCACTGAAGAGCCCATGCGCCACGCGATTTGGGTAAAAAAGATTCTCAGTGCCAAAAACAGAGTGTTATCAATAGAGATTATCATTAGCCGGTATTTTGGTTACCGTAGGCAACCCTTTCCAAAGCAGGTTTTTCGTTCAATGATTCTGAGGTAGTCGTCACAAGCCAACGGCCGTTCCAGTGTGTGTGTGTGTGTGTATGTATGTGTGCATTTTTTGCGAGCATTTGCCTCGTTTACATGTGCGGTCGTTGGAGGGACTAGAAGTCAGCTACACCGACTCCCATTATCAGTATCACTTATCAACATCCGTAAACCATTAAGAACACTCTACTGCATACGCATCACACTTTCTCTAATTGATAGATAGATAATAGTTCATGTGTATCTGGCAGAACATGTGGTTAATTGAATACTGACACCGTATCAAGCCAATAACTTAAACAAAGCATTCTCTTTTATCTTATTCAACTTAAAGAATAAGAGAATGAGGCAGGAAAATCACAGGGGCAAAATACTGACGAATTCGATTCCATTGAAAAAAGGCCAACATGCCAGTGTTTGTAGACAAACTTCAGTGGAATGAGCGAATCAGTAGAAAGCAGGTCAAACCACAGCTGTTCAAGAAACCCGCCTTAGACAGATGCAAACTAGTCATTTGTTCAAATCCCTTCATTTTTTGAGAAGCTGGCATGCAGGTCTCGGTGTAATGAAAACTGTATCAAAATAAAAGTCACTAAGATAAATTTCTAACTTACCCGAATATTATGCAACTTTTACCAAGTGAAAAAAGCATTCGTTATTGCCGTCCGTTTTCCAAATTAAACCGTGGCGAATCTTGAAGTTGACATTAATTCCCGTCTTTTTATCGAATACATTGTGAGTGGGATATAACACAACAGACAGCGCTGATTGTTGGCCACAGCTTGCACATACAGTTATGACACCACACTCAACGTTGTATGCTGCTTGAATGTGAAATTAGTTTTGACCTCATTAAGCCTAGAAGGATAAAAACGTTCTAGGACTTCATGCCCTTTCCTATCTGTGACAAAATCAATCATTTCAAATGATAATCACAGCTCAGTATTATCTGAAAAACTAAGTCACGTTGTCTACTGATCAAAGTACCATTGAGCCCGAATAGTTTATACATGCTCTCAACCGAATGGCCTACGGGTAAGAAACAATGATACGAAGTCAGTTGACACAGGCATTAGTTTTGTGCTTGAGTTTCATGCATTATCAGAAAAGACATCTGCTTATGCTGTACTCACTTTAGATTCACCGTGAAAATATGTGGTATAGTAATCAATTTTTCATGTTTGCACATAAATGGACGGAATAGTCATGATGATTACAAATGCTTCTGAAGCAAGATCTCAAGAAATCGGTGGTTTCGTTTTTGGAAAGGGTTGATGGGGTTTAAAGTGTATTTCTAAAAACGCGGGAGCTTTGTCCCAAAACTATGAAGCTATCGCTGCACATGTTTTCAACACCAAGCGAACTCTGAGGGAATGATCGCTTTTCTGTACCTAACACAGTAATTTCCGGGCTCAGTAAAATCAAACCACCATCACTTTACTCTGTCTCAACTAACTACTGTTATTGTTAGAATAAACAGGCGAAGAATCGCTTGATGTAAAGGCTGAATTTGGTTTACGGCGCATGGAAAATCATTTCATTTCTGATTAAACTTTGAGGAAATCCGTCATGGTACAGGGCTATACATGGATGCATGTGACACGCGCCAGCTTTTCACCCGGGAAAAGGCTGACTTGTTGACTGAAATGCGAAACATTGCAAATCATATTGGCAAAGAAATTATCCACACATACTACTCACCTTGTGCTAGGTGTTATCTCTAACACCGCTGTCATTAGCATGCTGCTTTTACCCAATATTGCGATTTTTACGATATGATATTCATTTTTTTACAAAGTATCCTAGCAAGATTTTCATTCATTTTCTCTTCCATTTACAGCAATGCATTTTGATAGGGCAATTTTAAACCAAACCATGAAAACCACTGTCGACCACAAGAAAGAAATGGTGTCTGCACAGGCAATTAGTTACCAGTCTTAGAATTCTCCACTGGGATATCAGCACATGAAGGATATATAATCCGAAGACAGTTGCTTACTTGACTGCCTGAGCTGAAGGTGTTTTGATGGGCCCGAGGTTTCCGGTACTTATACGCCATTGGGCTTCCAGACGAGAATAGATTCCGCCGGGGAACTAGTTTGCGCGGAACCAGAAACAAAAATAATGATGACGATGTTCAGGCATCTGGCTGTCTGTTTTGCCTCAAAAATTCAATCTCAGTACTATAGAATAGGTTTTGATCATTGGTCACGAATACCATAATATTTGAAATGCTTTTTGTGTTCAGAAAGCCAAACGAAGACACCATTCATAATCAAGCCGTAGTCGGCTCATTTCAGTTCAGACAACCATTTCCATGCACTGTGTGCGGTGGCTCTGATTGCCATGTCCTAGCTATAGCCTCAATCGAAAACAACGAGAAGGGACAGGCACATTGGAGGGGTAGTAAAAGAACTACACATATTGGTATCGGGTCAATAAGAAATACAATAGCGTCATTGATCACGACACCTAGTCACTTCATCTAACGTATTTCCCCACTGAGTGGGAGGGTTTCTTGGGCACCTCCTGGGCAGTCTAACATGCCCCACATGGCCAAGTCCTCTGGTCAGGTTTTTCATGCTATTCTTCCATGTCATGGAATGACCACCCTTATTCATCTTCCAACTGGTACCCGTCTCGGTGAACATTGCACTCCAAGGAATTCAACCATCTTAGCCTGGTGAGCTTTAATGTTTCATCTAAGGATTTGTTTTGAGAACCTAAGACTCTACGCCGAACCTCAGCATTGCTCACACGGTGTTCCCACCAGATTCGAGCAATACAATGAAGATACTGGTGCTCAATACCGACAGTCTTCGTAAATCCTCCACTCGCAGTGGCCATGTTTCTGAACCATGCAGAAGCACTGGCCTGACAGCTGCAGCTTACACTCGACCCTTGATAGATAAACGGATGTCGTGTCGATGCCATAGATGACTCAGGTTGGCAAATGCCAAACGAGCCTTTTGTGTACGCAAAGACACCTCATCTGATATCCAACTGCTGGGTGAAATGCAGCTGCCCGGATAATAGAACTTACATTTTGGTGGTTGCTGGTTGACACACACACACACACATAAAAATCCTATCAAAGCTGAAGTCAGATTAAAGCACTCACTGGGGTATTTCTCATGTCTTATCGTATTTTGTGTGAGTAATTAGTAAAACTCATTTTCAAAATACCGAATGGCCCTCTTATGGGCTTGCTGTTAGCTCAGCTAATTGACTACAAGCGGTTGGTAAACGTGATGGCATTCATGCGTCAGTTTCAACGTAAATGACATTTGGGTCAATCTCCACCAAACGACAATCCACAATGCTATACCACTTTACACAAAATCTCTATTCATACTTAACGGTTTTTTGCGAGTGATGAAAAGATATGATGAGTAACTAAATGAAGTTGCTCCACCAGCTCTGGATATTTTTTTAAGTCTATTATGTGACCTCTAAGCTTTCATTCATGGCGGTAATATAATGTGACAATTTGTTTCGTTGTGATCGTGCACATGCGCAGATGATCAAATGTAATCATGCAAGCTTGACCAATAATTCAAACCGTGAACAGACAGAGAAAGTCATGTACCGTTTTCTTTTGTGAACCGCAGTACAATGAAAACAGACTGTTCGACGAAACGGGCTGGGAGTTGGAATGAATTGAGGTCGTCAATCGGTCACACTCTCTAACCGAACCTGCAGGGCTCTAGTGCCACCGTATCAGTCACACCTGGTGACTAGACTTCGTGAGAGTGCATGTGACGCCAACCGGGAGCACGGTCTGGTAAATCGGTTCAGCAAAAACACATTGGGTACGATTTACTACTTTTGGGACATGCGACAGACGTACCAAATTCGTCCGTAAATCAGATTATTGCGGACTTTCAAAGAAGCTAGTCACCAGTTTCACCCATAGAACAGGTTCCTCGCAGCCAGCACAAATTTGGGGGTTTCTTACAATTTGTCAAAATGTTATATCAAAGGTTGACACCAATGAGGGATGACGAATAATAGGGGGAAAATGAGGTCATACGCGTTTTATTATTAGTTCCTAACCCAGCATAAAATATATACGGAAACATGAGAGAAAAGACGAAGGCAATGACACAGCTTTCGTCTATAGTTTCAAGGCTAATAACTCGTAATCACCCAGTAATTGCGATCTTTTCGGATACTACCTGCGGGCAACGAACTCAGAAGAAACCAAATAACTACAAGTGGGAAAATGTCTTAGAGAAGACTGGAGAGCAACGCCTTATAGAACTGTGCAAATGAACTAGTACAAGAACGCCACCAACCGTGACACAGTGTCATATCCTCCATTGTATGCAAGCATTAAGTAGATGTACATTTCTGTCTTATCAAGGAAGTTTAAAATGCTTTACATCTTCCAGTTAACTGGTTTCGATTTCCATATCGTTGATCCAAATCATAGACTAGCCCCTCTAGTTCACCTTTCAACTATTGGTCACCTCAGCCGGCACAGAGCGCTAAGGATGACTATCTAAGAGACGGGCGTAGTTCACGTCTTAGCCTGTGCTACCTATTCAGAATGTTTAAATGATAAGTAGTGGCTACTTTACATAGGCAAAATTGTCCGCCTGACTTCAAAGATGCTTCCTTGTTATTCTTATCAAGCTAGCTTTCAAATATTGGCATCTTTTGTGCGTCTTCAATCAGTACCAGCCTAATTTGCATACCTTGAGCAGAAAAACTGATCAAATTTCCAACCGTCAGGAAAACACAGAAGTTGCTATTCTCGAAACTTTCGTTCATTTTTATTCCAAAGTAAGACGTTCATCTCGGTATCTGGTTATTGGTCACTATCTCGATGCAAAAAAATACAAACAGAAGAAAAATAAATCAGGGCATAGATGGGGAAAAACGAGAACAAATACACAGGAAAAATCTGGTTAATTCAGCCTTGATTTAGGATGAACAGGGAAAGAATCACGTGGAATGCCCTTTGTAGTGCCAATATACCAAGTGTATTGTTTGAGAAGCACAGGATGAACAAACCTATCTGACCTATCCCTTAGTCACTGCTTTCTTGAACAAACAAAACGTCCCGCGACACTTTTTCGGAAGTATTGAGCTGATTAGTTCTCTCTTTGGATAGCTTACATTGCACATCGCCTTCAGGTAACTTCCGTCACTTACTCCCGAGGTTTAATTTTCCGGTCTGAATTTTCCTGCAGATTGGCATAGTTACACGCAGACGTCGGTATTTGCAAGTCCCCCACCCCCAAACGATCAGCCTTCGTCGTATTTGTCACTAATCAACTTGCTAAACTTCCAACGCCAAAAAAATTTGATTAGACCACTTGTGCTTCCCACGTGCAATCAATCACCACTAAATCCAATTTACTGAACTGATCCGAATGTGAAAAACCGTTGACTCCGGAAGTATTGGAAATTATGTATGGACGCTACCCACGTTTTCTTACTGAGTGTGACCGACCAGCTGAGCAATTTGCTAGCACCGTTGATTCAATCTTTGTCCTTGACCCAGTTTGAATTAGGTGGATGAACCTATATCCACCGGGTCACCACTTTTGTGTTTATGTTCTCTCTCTCTCTCTCTCTCTCTCTCTCTCTCTGAACGAAAAATTCACCTGAATTTTTCACATTCAAAAGTCCAACGCCGCGAGCCGGAATCGAACAGGCAACATTCCGCTTACCGGCAGATGCGTCATTCAAACCCGACTGACCGTGCCGCAATAGTCCAGTTGGTTGAGCATTTGCCCGGTACGATTACAGGTCGCACTGTTGGACTTTCAGACGTAAAAAGTACAAGCGGATTTTCCATTATATAAGATTCAGTCTCATCGTGTCAATAATACATTCTATAGTACTCGATGGCATTATCTGTGTACCCTTAAATCGTGTCTATTTTCGGCCATTCTGTTGGTCTTATCTGCCCCGTGTCTTTGATTGTTATACCTAGTTCCCAAAGGAGGTCATTATCTACCCATTTGAATACTTGCTGCATTCCTGTTGACGATCCATTGTGTTGTTCGTTTATTTGTGATTTCATTCTTCCCTCCCCACACCTCCGGGTGTTCCGTGATTTGAACTATCCGCCTCACACTGTCACACAGCCCCGTGAAAAATGTGTTCGTGGTTGGTCACCTTTGACTACCCTCGTATTTCTCGCATGACATTGCTCCCGACCACGCCTGCGTGCAATTGATCCCCCTTTAATCAAATTGTCGAAGTTCCGTTAATAGTCTGAAACCGAAATGTGCACAATGCGAAGTGTCTATCCTGTGCTCGATTGATTCCCTTAAGTTACACGTACATAGATTACCGACTTTATGCTATCTGATTAAATGGAGATTCCAGGTTCATTTTCTAAAAGTCACTGCCATTGGACGACAGTAAGGTGCGCTGTTGTAAGTAATACAATAACACTGCTTTCAATATCAGAGATGATCATTAGAAAACAGGCTTACTAAAAATCTAAATGTATGCTCAACTCTCATTTTTTACTTTCGAAGTGAAACGCATTCTCTTCTTCAAGGAACAAAAGAATTAAAAAAGATGTATACGTTTAGACAATGGTGATATGGTTGATTATAATTACCTGTCTACTGTATGATCGGTCGGCAGAATGTCCATTGGGCAGGCGCTGATAGTGCAGAAACTCAGCAAAACGCTGCATTCTTCGCAAATCTGACCAAAAATAATGAGAGGGAGAGAGACAGCGAGGAAAAATTTGTTTAACTGTCAATTCCTTGCCTCCAAAGTTAGGTGCTCAAAAATGATTCATTTATTCAAATTAAACTTTACTTCATGATATCTGTTTAGCACTAATATTTCACAGAGAAAATAACAGACTAAGTGACCCAAGCAAGTAGTCCAGTGCAGTTCAGTACTTTCAATTATCAATCTAGCAGTTTGATGCCGCGGTTTTGGTTGCTACCTCGCAGCATCGTCCAGTTGCGGACAGAATTAATATAGGTGTAACGTGAAAACAGCCAGAAACAAGGTATTAGAGGAGATCATGAAGATATAGAAAGGCCTCGAGTGCAACTACGCCACTGGCTGCGATACCCAGCCATATCATTTGATTTCTCCAACCATCTAGTAGGCGGGTCTCGTGGACCCCAACCCGGAAGTCTCACACGTCCTACCGGGTCAAGTCTATTGCTCAAGGCTTTCATTCATTTTTCCATGTCATGGACTGACCACCTCAACCTACCTTCCAACTGTTACCTGCTTTGGAGAGTACAGTGCACCGAGGAAGTCTATCGACGGGCACGCATGTTTAAAACGGTCTAGAATCATACCTTCTTGCGAAAACAACAAATTTCATGTTTCTAAAAAGGAGAATTTTCATCATAAAATAAGATTTTACTCTGAAAATGCTTGTTGTTATTATCACAGGGCTAAAAATGGCAACCAGAAGTTCATTGGTACACACCAACTCAGCTAAAGCTGATATTCCTCAGTTGAATTGATTTATCTTTTGTGGTAAAACTAATACGGTACTTGCTATTACAGACCAGATCGTCGGATCCTCAGCAAACGTTTTTCTCACCCAGTACTACAGATATATCGAAAAGTTAATTTCCATAATGAGCAAATCTGGTTCGTTTTGTCATCGAATATTCAAAGTAAATAATAAGCTTTCTACCAAAGTAAATGAATGTCTACAAAAAACCTAAATTAAGTATTAGAATAAAAAAGAAGCCAATCAGCATAAATAACTCTGCACTCTACAAAAGGTCCAAGAACAAATCTCAAGAACCACATGAAATATCCCCTCGTTTAATTTGATCGTGCCATCTGAATGAGACACGCGTGTAAATTTCCAGCCGATCACTCGTACCCTGGTGTAAAGTGACAAAGATCAGTGGCTGAAGAAGTCCAAAGCAGAACTGAAATTTATTCTAGACCACCACGAGAACATCACTAAGTCCACATACCAATAACACTTGAATTTCCAAAACCAAAGGTACAAAGGATTGCAAATTTTGTTATTTCGCATCGGCGTACAGGTATGTTTCGGTCAGTGTATGCCCAGAGCCACAACGGTCTGATATTGTATCATGCGGAACCGGTACCCATGATTTTGGGAACAGATAGTGTGATCGGAAAACTAACAGCTGTAGTTCAGATTGCAGGTCAGAACAAGAGCATGTTGTACTTTTTTCTCCATATACATTAGCAATATTTATTACTGTCTTGTTTGTATTTCAGTCGAAGAATAACGGATATGCAGTGCCTCTCGTGTATATATCTAATAGCTTACTTGGTTTATTTCCCAGATTTCTCCAAAACTGAGGTCGGGTCTTATTTATCAGATATAAATGTCTACTTTTATTCACGTAGGAAATTCTACCTCTTGGTCGTAACCACATCTGACCTATTGGGGCCCTATGTGGTTCTCCACTCCAAGTCTCAGGGTCTGGTTGCCGGTTATCCCTAATAGTGCAATGGGCCTTCGTGGCTATGGGGTACATACCCATTCCACTGCACTCATGTACAAGCAAGCAATAAATAAACAAATAAAAATAAATAAATAGATAAAAATACTTTCATACAAATAGTCGCTTTATCTTCTGCCATATCGTCATACATCTCCAAATCCCGAATTCGGGCCTGGATTTCTTGCGACTCTGTTTCCTGTAGAACCATTGACCCCAATCTCTCGCGTCCAGTGATATGGATTACCAAAAGTGAGCATTCATTGTTTACGTTTCCTGCATGTGGTTCATTGGTAACAAGGTTGCTACTGATTTTACCCCATGATTTTTCAGTTGGATAAAGACCTTCTCCAAACCAGGCTTCGTAAAGTTTTCTCGTTAATTTCCTTCTATTCTATTTTTAATGTAGTCGTTTATTTATATAAGTAAATGGCCTTTAAAATGTTTGTTCATTGCGGTATCAAGTCTGCAGATATGAAATCATTCCTGCGGGAATTATTTAGTGCGGTGTGTGCAGGCTGTATCCCATAGCGGCAGACCTCGTTAATCACCTCGTGAAACAAAAAGCAGTATTAAGTCAACACACTTTCTCAGCATTGATTGTGTGCATCAGGCTTTTTCGGTTGCAAGAACACGTTCAGTCTCTTTTCGCTCTTAGTGACAACTAGAGGTGTGGCTTTAATTCCCTCCAGATAAACTGAAAAAATACAGGTAACACGTGTACTTTCTTAACCAGCTAACAAAATGTGGATTGACGAGCCACTTGGTTTCTTCCTTAGTCTCTATGACTCCCACCTATTACTTGATTTTCGGATCTTTTCATTTTATGCTTCTTTTCATTCTGCCCTCGACTGGGTGACGCTGTGATACAGTAACCAAAACCAGAGCACAAAATGCGAGTTCAACTGTTGACTGGACTGAAATGACCTGAAGCATACGTCTAATCAATTGTCGTTTGAGATCTTAGAGCTGCAGTTTCATCCAATGACAATTATGTTAGTGAGTTTTCACTTGAAAGAGTCTATGCTGTAAACAAAGTACTCGAATGCAAGTGCGCAGTTAGAAAAACTCAGTGTCATCCAGTTTGAACAATGCCGTTGTCTTTAGACATTTTCTTTTGATGAGAGAAGCTATTCAGCCAGCATTGTGACGTTTTAAATTCCTTTAGGGATGCTCCAAATGTGGTCATTGTAATGACAAATGCTTTGATCTCAACCATGCACAGAACCGAGGAGTTTGCCCCCTTGCTGGCACGGACGACGTCTTCCAGTAAGGGTTTCTCATCTGACCCAGCCTTGCATTACTTATCATTGACTCCCTCCATCCGCTGACTGAGGTTATCATACTCGGCTCTCTGTTTTCGGTTATTTGAAAACCACGCTATTTCTCTTTGAGGGAAGCTGTGAGATTCCTGATCCGGTAGTCTTCAAAAATTCCTTTCTTGTATTCAACGAAATGGACCTTTATTTTCAAACTCATCTTGTTTTGGTGAATCAAACTGCAAATGCTCCACAGTTCAATGCTTTGAACATTCCAAGCTCACAATAATCCTTAGTGTGCGTATGCCTCAGTGAATTATCCGGCAACCGACGTCCCTAATTATGGCTTATTTTTGGAGTAGGGCTTACATTAAAAGCATCTTGGAAATCTTGATAAGGCTTGCTACTTGGGTAAGTCTTATTATCGGGGAAACATGGTATTATACGTAAATGGTACTATATTACAGGAAAGAGTTCGTGAACAATTAAAATCAATGAACACCCGACACAGGAGGAATTTCCAGCACGTACATGATTTGCAGTATAATCCAAAAAATAATATAAGGGGAAACTGAAACGTGGAAAAGGAATGGAAGCAAAATAAGGCGGTAAAAATATTTAAATTATCGAGGTAGATGAAAAATAAGATCGATGACTAGCTCGTGGCGGTCTACAACCAGACACAGAGTTCTTGATACTACTAGTGATAGTATCAGGTATTGACAAGAACAATGTGTCCAACAAAGCTAAGCAAAGGTGTTTTATAGCAAATAGCTCTGCATTTGATCTTTATCGTGTTGATTTAAAATGAACGATAAGAGGACTTACACCACATGCGACGGATAAAATTATTTTCCACACCTCCACTGTTTCCCAAATTCGCAGGCTGATAATTTCATACCCATCGCCATGAACGACATCCTCACCGATTTCTGTGTACAACCAACTTTCATGGAAGTAAACTGCCCCGACTTTTAAGGATAATATTGACGGTATCGGAATTTCAAAAACACTATGATTTCATATAGTAGCTTTCCAACTAGCGCGATAATTTCTTGAGTGTCCACGAGCCGTTCCAAAAAAGGGGTTTTTACACAATTTCCGACTACGTTTGAAAATGCACGAGACTCGTTTGCGAACACGAGAAGACGTAGGAAATTTTAAAAAATAGCCATTGTAGGTTAAACCAGACCTGGAAAACTGGTTCAAACTTCTGGATTGAAAAAAGGAAACAGAATTCCTCGGTAAATCGCGAAAGATTATATGGTGGTAGTCTTTTTTGACACACATAATGTGATTCGCAGAAAAAGAAGTAAACCCCATAGACAAAAGACACACTATAAAGGGGATGTGTGCGGGGAACATTCGAGTAGGATTCAGTTTGACCATGCTCTTGAAAATAAAAAGATTGTAAGCAGTTGGAAATACGGAAAGAGGAAGAGTATTCCAAATTTTTGCAGTACGGGAGATAAAGGAGGATCAAAATAACGACGTTCGACATCTAGGGACAGAAACCTGATGCCATTGACTGGCCACCACATGAGAGATCAACGAAAGAAACCCATGAAAAGGGGAACTACTGAAGCAAGTTCCGATAAACAAAACCAAAATATTAAGGGTAGAGAAGAAATAGTGAAGCAACTTCTCAGCGATGGGAAAGTGAATACAGACTGCAAGTAAGGAAGTGGTCATTAGCTAACTGGACAGCCTTTCGTTGAACTCGATCAAGAATAAAAAGAGCGGTAGGCGAAGCTCCACCCCACACATGACTGCTGTATTCATGGTGAGGCGGACTTGAGCTTTGCACATAAGACGAAGGTGGACGGATGTAAAAAAGCGTCTGGCGAGGAACAGAAAACTAACTCTGTGCACAACACGAAAGCCAAGCCTAGACACAAAAGGAGACCAACAGAGAGAATGAATTATGGATGAGCTCAGTAAGGAAGAGGACCCTGTGGAGCGAAGGGAAGTCGAGCGAAAATTCATATGAGAATAAGGGTGATGTTTGAGTGAAACAAAAAGGAAAGGAGTTTTGAGGCATTAAAACTGACATGATTGATGAAACATCAGGCAGAGATTTATCCCAGGTCGTAGCAAGTGATGCGCTGAGAACAGCACAATCATGATCAGTGCTGGTGGTGGACTGTTTGGTGATTGGGTAAGAAAGGGATCAACAGAGAGTGGCATCATCGGAAAAACAGTAAATAAGTTGGAGAATAAAGACAGAAGATCATCAGTAAGCAGAAGAAAGAGAATGGGTGCAAGTATGGAACCTTGGGGAACACCAGTATTCACAGGGAATGGCTGAAACAGAGCCACATCAACTCGGACGGAGACAGTTCGCCTGCTGAGGAAACATGATATCCATAATACGGGAGCCAGATGGAACCCGAACGAAGACAATTCCGACAGCAAACCTTTACGCCAAACTCGGTCGCAGGTTTTTGAGATGTCCAGCGAGACCAAGTGAGTTCCTCCATGGTTATCGAGTGTGGCCGATCAGGATTGGGAGATGACCGCCGGTAGATCACCCGTAGGACAAAGCGGGGGAAATATACGTTGCCGGATACTCAGCAAACCTTCACGTTTTAGGAACGGACGCAGTTTATTGTAGATAGCGCTTTCAAGCCTTTTGAAGGCATAGCAGTGAGGGTGATAAGGCGACGGTTGTTTGGGGTCAAAAGGGTCTCTATATTTGGGCATAGAACAAACAACAGCATCCTTCTACGGAGAGCGAAAAGTTTCTTAATTGAGGGAAGAAAGGAGGAGACGAGGTGAATAGGGGCCGACTCTGGAGCACACATATTAGGGCGACAGGCGGAATACCGTCTGGACTGGATGATTTGGAAACATTTAAATTACGCACGGCCAGCATTCAAAGGTTCCGTAACACGGTATGGCTGCCGAGTAGGTAATTGAGTCCGCAGGAATCGAACCCAGGACCATAGGGCACAAGGTTCATCATGACGGCCATTTGATCAACGCAAGATGTTTATATTGTTGATTTGAATGTTGGGTTCAATTATTTAAAGTGCTTTATCAATGACATTTCTCGTTTGTTAGATGTCAACAGCAAAGTTAGTCGGCTTGAACTATAACTTGTTTGTTTCGCTATGTCAGATCAAAATATGACCGCAACATACTTCATCGTAACATGTCTAAAAGGAGCGTAAAATGCAGCAAGCGATGGAGTGTCATACACAAAACGTGCTGATCAGAGACGGTGTAGTGTAATAACCTAACCTAGTGGGCAGCACCCTATAAACAGCTATCAAAAACGGACCTATCTATGCCTCATTCAGTTTTAGTAATATAAGCAGATCAAGCTTTGGAAATATCAGACAAAACTACAGAAAGCTGTTCAGTGAAAACGATTTGGAGATGCCACGTCGGTTAATATTGCACTGTACATCAGTTCCTGTAGGTGGATTTGGATTTCGTACCGAAACTAGTCGGTAAAAGGCAAATAGATATTTGCTTTATTGATAAGACTTCTGTATCAGGGGAGTCATGACCTGCATTACAGCATCTAGTTATTCCGTTTCCCCTTATTTGCAAAACTGATAACTAAATTTTGTGCTGTCTCACTTCTTAAATAACGTTTAGGATATTGTTTTGTTCACAGTATCACGTATGTCAGTTATACCCAGCGTTGTTTATAATCAATTTAGTCGATACTCCTTAAATGAATTGACTGCCTAACCGAACAATTGTTTGTATGAACGTTTGTAATACGTGGCACACTTGTATTGCATTTCCATTTACGTGCATCCTCATTCATTCTCGGAATTGGACAGCGAGTGATTAGAACTGCTGCATCCAATGTATACGCATTGATCAATGAAAATGAACAGCGTGAAATGGTGCCCACATTGATTTCCAGTTATATTCAACTGTCCAAGTACGCACACCAAACAGAGGAACTGAATGCTGAACAGATGATTTCCTCATTCATGCAGATTATGTGAGTCAATCATCGAAGAAAATCCATATGATTTATTCGTCTGGTGTTGTGAAGAACGAGTCACCGAAGTTTATCAATCTTATCAGAGAGCTTACGTTCGAGTAGGTTGTACAATATCGCACTGTTACGATAAAAATGCATGCACAAAGAGGAGCAAAAGCAATACGAATTATTCGTAATTTTTGGACATGCTACCACGCTAATCGTTGATGGTCGAGTGGTTTACAGCGTTTGCTTACCACCTCGAAGGTCAGAAGTTCAAACCGCGATACGGCCGGTCACTTTGGTGGTAGACAGTAATTCACTATCGAAACGCTCATTACCAAACCTTACCAATTCGGACATTATGTGGTTCTCCACGTCAAGTCTCAGGGTCTGGTTGTCGGTTAACCCTAATAGTTCAGTGGGCATTTGAGGCTACATAGTAAACACCCTTCCAATGCACTCATGCGTAAGCACGTAACAAACGAGTATTATTTCCTATCAGAGTGGCACGGGATTTCCACCGTCAGAGAGCAGTAATTAGATTGGTTGAGTTGTTAGAAATCGTCGGTCTCGGTGGGATTCAAACTGACGCACGGACTTCACCATACTTTCAGTGCGGCGTACACACTCTGCCGGATCTGTAACGGAGCCACATCGGTAGCTTCAGGCATTTTGCAGGTAAACTACATTGTTTACCTGCCAAAATTAGTAATTACTCTAAGGAAACAACGGTTCTATAGCTTCCGTTTTCTAGACAACCTGAAACACTGTTTCTATCAAATTGTCCTTTTGCCTACAGAATAAAAGTATTAGCTGATAAGGAGGGCTTCGAACACGATCATTGTGCATATTATCTGGCTATCTTTGAACTCAGTTGGAAGTACTTTCAACAACTAAGTTTCGAAACTGTTGCACTGTGCGACCAAATAAGTAGTTTTGCGCTAAGGATGAGTGCGTATTGTCAGCTATTCCCTTATTTCTAATGTGTGTTGCGTTCGAATAACAGATCGATTGGTCGACGCGTCATAAAGTTTGGGTGAGTCACAATCAGCCGACAAACATCCGTCACATACGATAACGCCACGACCATTGGATCTATTTGCCTATCTGTTTGTCTATTTGGAAGTAATCAAATCCCTCAAGTTCCATTCCATCACCACACACCTCAGAATGAAATCAAGATATCCTGGATAGTTTTGGAAAAATTGAGGAGACGTGTTTAGTCTGAATAGCAGGAGATCTGAACTGACCATCAAATGATTCATCATGCAGTAACAGAACGCAACTCAAGATTAAAAACCATGGAAGCGGTGTGCTGCTGCTTCATCCTCGTAACAAAAAATCACCTGTGCATATCCACCCTTATCCAACCGGGGTTCGAGCCCAAGATGAATGATTCTGAGTAGAATACCTAACCACCAGGCTGTCCGGACTGTTTATCAGCGGTTTACTCAACATCATGGCTACGTCATGCAGCACGTTTCCATTACTGGCTTTTCAAGGGTAACAGTCTACTGGCCGCTCGTCGATCGACCCCTACAATGGATGACTTCTATGTATGGGCCTCAATGAACACAAAGGAGTCAAGTTACAAACAACCTGGAGAGCCTGACTACTTGACCAAAGTCAGCAGTAAGATATTCGAATCCAATGAAGATATGTTGGATGAGAGAATGATCAGTTTACAAACCATTTTTTATTTATCGTCCAAAGACCATCTCCGGAGACCTTGCATGCTGTTTCGTTGTTCTCATTTCATTGCTTAAAAAAGGAGAAATACGTAATGACATCATATTTTGAGCAACCCACATTGTTTTGTGCTGTTTTTAGAACAGGGGCGATGTATTTATTGCTTAAGGACCCACACATCGATATACAATTAAAAACAGTTCGGTATGGCCATAACATTTTGTTAGAGTTCTGACGACACCGAACAATATCACGAGCTGGAATTCAAAAACCTACTGTTGATTAAATCAGAAACAAAGTGACACTTCTTATTAGCATCCTGGGACAGTTAGAAAGTTGTTCTACGTGAAGAAGAAGCATACTCTATTAGAAATATAATTTATTGAAGGAAAAACACGAATTCGGAATCATCTGCGTAGCAGTAAAACAAGAAACTGCTGTAGATTGTCATACTGATTGGTGCCCATAAGTGGAAAATGTCACTGTGCCGACGGATATCACCGTGAATGCTGTGATAAGATGATTTTTATCATAATTACCCTCTAGGAAAGCGTGCTTCGGAATCCGCGATTTCAGCGTTGATTTAGATCTTACCTTGAATGACAAAAAACTACACTGTCGAGTGTGTTGCATGCCTCTGCCAACTCAGAATTATGCAGGTGGACATTGTAGATTCAAATTACTGCAAATTGATAATAGATACCGGGAGTCTTGAGATGCATCAAGTTTGGGGAAAAACCCAACGTCCAAATAGTGGTATTGAACTTTGCCCATAAAGAAGAATGTACAAACTTGCAAAACTGGACAACAATTTTTCCAAGCAAACATCCAGGTGAGCTGCAATCGTTTGTAAACAGCATCAATGACTGCATCAATATGGTCGGCATACACTCCGCATCTCCTACATGCGGAATGCTGCCGTTGGACTGGATCGGCCCGACATTGAGTCTGACGGTTTCTAGTCAGATGAATTTCACCCGAAGGTCTGATAACGGATGAAGCTCATTGGCGTATTTGGGTGGCACGCTTGACTTTTACCGGACTCAGATGTCTAAAGTACGAATATGACATACATCTGCAAATCTGGATAACATTGTATGCCCTAGCAGTTCAACAACTTCTATAACACATATCATGAACATGAATGCAGCTGTAAAGGGGTAGGTCACAATATATAGGCTAGACGCAGACCATTAGGTACACGAAACAGATCACTATATCGAGCATTAAAGATCACCAGGCAACGGTGTTAAGGGCATGTGCTGCCTACGTTCCCGGATGGAACTCCTCGATGTTCATTTTTCACTCAGGAGGGTTGTGTTTTGAAGGTAAGTAAGTCTACCTGATCCATGACATAGAAGAAAGAGATGGAAAGCCTGACTAGTGAACTTGGCCGCGTTTAGTGTCAATGGTTTTCTGGTTTGGGCACAAGATATCTTTCTATTTAGTAGTTAAGTGCAGTGTGTCACGGTCAACAGTACTCATGCATCCACACACTCTCACAGTTAAGAGCATACGTATTTCATAGTCTTTATTAGGTCTGTTTCTGCAGAAATAGCGACCAGGACCACTCCCAATCCGCGCAAACTTATCCATTGTTCTAACTGAACCTAACCACTGACTTTGAACGTGCGAAGTGTTTTGCCGTGGTTCAACACGGCAAAACCTGAAATCAAAACCACCGTTTGTGTGTGTATGCACGTCAGCTAGTCTACCCATACCTGTAGTGAACGCAGCACCTAACACAATGATGTATGTGTGTACGACGGTTTGGTTAATATGATGAAGACATATAACCTCTCCCAAATTACCTCCCAGGCTCAGCATAATTGTATCACTCACTCCCACCCTTTGACATCCACACAGACTATTAACCAGTAATCCTGGTACTGAATAAGTTGTAAAATTTTCAGAAAAGATGATTGGCTCACATTGCTTTCGATAAGCTAAGTTAGCTTCACTCAACTCAAGGAAGGGATAAGCCAATGTCAGTAATACCGGTGAGCACGAATCATCACATCCGAAATCTCCGGCAAGCTATTACGAGAGTCAGATAAGTGATTGAACCGATAAAGGACAAACTTCTACAGGAACAGAGCCAGCGTAAAGAATTTTCTTCTTGGCAAAAAATGCCACAGCTCCCCTGTGGACAAAACAGATTATCTTGGCGGTTTTTGAAAAATCATCATTCACTTGCAAGTAAGGTTCTGTGCCCAATCCTCATGATCGTCAAGTGCCCAGAGGCAAACGGTTGTATAAACAATGAAGTAAACCTTTGTGTATTTCATCCATACTTTAACTTATAAAATGGGTTGCTTGTAAACGTGGCCTTTATTGATAGGTGTATGTAAATGGTTGTGCATGATTAGTCAAAGTCATGGTTGACTCTGGGAGAAGATCAGACCACCTGAATGCACAAGAATCGACAGTGCATCCAGTTATTTAGGAAAACGTCAAAAAGTGTCCGAATACTAATTGGAAAACCACAACACATTATATCTCTTTGATAACTGCTTCGTATGCTGTGTTGTACTATTCCTCCGATTCTTGTAATTTTTGTTGTTGCTTTGGCACCATACTCGATTTCAAGCCGTATATATATATATATATATATATATATATATACTGCTTGTTATTTGAGTGAGAGTAGACACACGGTTAATCCAAACAATACGTTATCCGCCGTCCTACGTCGCCGTGACCCGTACCACATAATAATATTAGAAGCACTATCGATCAGCACTCTTAACTTTACCGTATGCGTCCAAAAAGATTGACCTTTACTCATGGCTTTGACCAACCACTAACCGCCATATACACAAATAAATGCTCCACTTTCAAGCAACTCATTATATATCTTCCGTGCAATATTTCACGTTCGTAACCAACGAGCGTACGCGAAATGAATTCATTTCGCAGAATTTGCCTTCGGTTCTCATTGTTCGATTTCACAAGGGGTTTCATCTGCTACTGATCTGTGTTGTCTTCATGACGTTCAAATGCTGTTTCTTCGTACGTGCACAATGAACAAAGTCAGTTCCCCTTCGTTAGGAGGGTCTGGGTGTAAATTCTCAAACAATATTTTTAGAAAGATTATATCTCGTGTTCGCCATCATCAGTGAATAGTTCAATGGATTTACTAGTAACAATATTTTCAGTATTCTCATTTGCTAGGAATCGTTCGGCTGTTCACATCAAGCCCGTTTTGTGAATTGAATTTTCCACTAAGGATCATATGAGAAGAATTGATTATTATACACTCGGTCAATGATTATAAACTGATCATCTTTCAATCTAGGCAAATCGAATTTGAGAATGAAACAGCATCTGCAGACTGCTGCGAACAGGGATTCAGTTAGGTAATTTTCGGAATCGAAAATGTTTTTTGTTCGATCCAGAATATATATTATTGAACAAGAAACAGCAAATAAAACTTTGAAGTTAGGAAAGTGGTACATCTAAATTCAAGAAAAATGAAATGAACCTTGGTCGCCACAATTGGTTGAAGCATATGTTTCTCTGCGTATCTTCTGATTATGTATATCTCAATAACAGTTTTACTCCACATCTAGTACGTTTCTATAGTAAATTTAAAAAAAAACTCGCTTTTAACGCATACATTTTCCTGACTGTTTGAAATAGTGTTTCAAACTATACTAAGGATTGAGTTTCATTTAAGCACAACTCACAAGTCTATCAGTTGTGAAGTCAAACTCAAGTTTCCTAGACCAAATCCAAAGTAATATATTTATTCAACTTTTCTGTGTAGTCCACTACGGTGTTGTTTATCTCTTTTCATACGAAGAGTAAACCAAATTATGTCAAATCCCATCCGCTTACCTAATCATAAACCAAAATAGATTTGTCGTTATTTTGCTGACAAAAAACTATAAACAAGACAAACAAAGCGAATAAAAAGAATTAAAGATCCGAATGAAGAAAGTGGACCACCCACATTAGTGAAAACACTTCTTCAACTCTCTCTCTCTCTCTCTATATATATATATATATATATATATATATATATATACACTGGCCTTTAAACGTACCGTCTTGTCTTTGACTATCCTGATTGCTGCGGTAGCATTTCATCGAGTCCCAGACACGATCGTGCATAGTGGAAGAAATCACTCCGTTCGGACACAACCAGGGATAGAATCGGTGTTCCGCGGGTGGATCATTCCCAAAACTTGTTGGCTGGACAAAATGACCACCGGGGATTTCATGAACCACAGAAGTCGGTTGACTGCCCAAATGCGGTATTTCCTTCTGAAACGAACCGATAATGACTCAGTTCATTCAGTGGTGTTGCATTTATTGCGCGAGTCAGTATATTCTTATGTATATATATATATATATATATATATATATATATATATATATATGGCTAGAAAGAGACGAAGTTGTCTGCACCATTTATCCGGAAAATACAAAACAGAAAATAATTAGTCAGGAAAGTGAAAAATAATGGTAAAACTGCAAAGAATTGAACGCAATATAATGAGTGGAGCCCTCGCGAATAATCATTCAACTGAATCACTCGTCCGTTCTAGTGCAGAATATCCAGTCCAGTTCAAACAACCACTAATCATGTACTGGATGTGGTGACTGGTTGCTGTCTTTTCGCAGCAACCTCAATGGGAAACAATGAGAAGGAAACAACAGTATGAAAAAAGTATTAGGATTACAACAAAAAACGTCAACTTGATAAAGAAATTTCGTGAATAAAACACCACCACTAATCGCGTCACCCAGACATCTAACCACTGAATGGGGGAATCTCTTAGATCTCACCCGGGAAGTCTAGCGCATTCTTTTTGGCAAACTCTACTGCTTAGGCTTTTTATACCCTTCTTCCACGTCACTGACTGACCACCATCGCTTGTCTTCCAACCACTACCCGCCTCCGTGAACACTGCGCGCCGGGAAATCCTACCAGAAGTAATGCGCAACACGTCTCCAACACCCTAGGATAGTGAGCTTAAATGTTTCGTCAAATCATTTGGTCCATGTGCCTAATGCTCTGCGCTTAACCTCACCACTGCTGATACGGTGTTCCCAACAGATTCGAGCAACGCTACGAAGATATCCATGCAGAATCTTCAGGTCAGCAGAATATGGTAACAGGTTATCTTCTTCTGTATGTTCAAAATGACTCCAACAAACCAGAGTCATTCAAAAAACTTGGGACAGCTCTTGTGTTGACTTCTTTTGCAAAAAATAACTTACATCTTATCCGTCCCTCATCTAATAGTCTTTTAGGAAAAAGAACAAAGATAAAAACAGCCCAATGCAGGCGATCATGCAATCATTATCAATATCACATGTTATGATTAAAACGGTCCTTATAAGGCTGTTCGTTCTGACACCAGAATGACACTTTTTTCTATCAAAGCACTTTGAGCTTCTCTCATCAATCCATTTCATAATTTTCCAGATCCATTGGAATAAGTCAGTGAGTTAGTCAGTAGATAGCTTTTGCATGAAAAATTCAAATTTCCCCACCCTAAAATGAAATTTAACAAATTTAGGAATTAAAAATACACTGCAGATGTTTTGATTACCTCATGCACCTTATTCTCATAATATCAGTTCCGTGTCATTCATCCGAACCAAAACCTCGCACTCCAGTGCTCTCGTCTTCGTGAACCCGAAATGGGAGCCTAACACGACCTACACGGCCAAATCCACTGGTTATAGTTTTCATATCCTATCATCATGAGCACCCCCCACTCATCGTACAGCCGCCACTTGCGTCAGAGAGCACTGACTGGCTGCGCAAGTCTCAGTTCGATTAAAATGAATACTCTACCCCTTGTAATACCTAACACTTTACGCCTGATCTCTATATTGAAGACATGGTGTTTCTACCATATTCGAGCAACGCCACGCACAGTACTCCGGTTTCAATGGGCCTCACAAATAATGAGCGTCTTCCTCTTTAGTTTTTATATTAGATTTCCACAGATCCGTTCCTCCGAAAGCCAATTCCAATGATATGAGCTTAGCTCTGGTGCGTCAGTCCCAGAGCGGTTTGAGAAATGACGATGAACAACGGTGGAGTTGGAAATCTTTCATTCATTCTGATCGGTTTCGAAACTTCGAACTCAAAATGTGAAAGACCAATAAACGTAGACAATCTAACGGTCATACTGGATTATCAGGTTGTGTTTTGGGTGTAAATCTCAAAGTTTGTGTGAGTCATGTCTCAAAATTACAGCAGATTCATGAGTAGTGTACTTGCCTGGAAATTAATCGTTGGTGCTGATGAATCACCTTTTCCTTCTGACTGGTTCAAACATGCTAATGTCAAGCATACAGGCATTCTTCGAACTAAATCCTCCTGCAGTCGAAGGTGTTCTACATCCACTTTTGGTAGCGGATAGCCACCGACTGCCAAAAGACCAGGAGCACTAGAAACAAATTGGAAGTGGGACAAAAACTGATAAATGTTGAAAAATAATTCTATCACAGATTACGTGACAAAAGATATAATTATACTCCACATGAAAAAGTCTGTTGTCACAAAATTTGAAAGAAATTTCTTCAGTTCTCGGCATTGATCTCTCATAAATGAAAAAGCTCAGCTAACCACGTTTACGGCCCAAACCATCAAGCTAGATATCTGTTGTTGTTGCTTAGCAGAAACTCATCCAAAACCAAGCGCGTTCCATGTATTCTGACTAGTACGCTATGATAATGACACTAGGATTTACACTTTTTGGATAGAATATGTTTCACTCCAACCTGAAGAAGAAGGGAATCAAACGCAGTACAGATAAAAACACCGCGCCGCTCAACGTCAAAGTTTGCACGTTGTGATGAACTCCATTTACGCACCCACAGAAACTGCACAACAAATACGAATTCAAATGAAAACTGGGTAAAGACTTTCACCTCAAAAAGACTTCATTCATGCTTTATGTGGTAGCCATGGTAAGAGACATCTTGTGTAAACTCAACTGGCACATACCACAGTGATGCGTGAACTATGAGATTCGAAATAGATCACTATGGCTGTAAATAGCAACCTGCTGTTATCCGGCTCATTAGCTTTTCCCACTTGTTTCGGTCTAATGGCCATCTAAACCAGGTCTCACATTCCTGTCTCTCTGTTATCCCTAACCATCCAAGAAGCTTTTGAGACCGCCGGGGTTTCTCCTCTCCACTGTACTCACTCGTGAGCGTGGGATTTTGATTCTGTCCATACGAAAAACTTAGTGAAACGGTAAAGAAAAAACAAGGTGGATGCACGCATGCTTTATCACACTAGTTTGAACAGCCATTATTCATGCATTGAACACAGTCGTTTTGAGTGTTATCTCTCCGTGAATACATTGACCGGAAACCAGAAAATTAAGTGTGTGTAGAAACAATGAGGTGAGCACCACAAATGATAGTGTCAAGTCCATGAAGATAATGTGTATATTCGAAAACGATACTGATCGCGACATATCCTCATTTCTTCCAACATTTTTGGACGTCGAGTCTCTTGGACCATACCCAGGAAATCTGGTATAAACAATATAGTCACTTCTAATTCGGTTCGTTCTTAGTATTTTTCTTCGGTGTAATAAAATAACCGCATACATCAGTCAACCTCTAACCGAATCAGGAAACATTCCAGATTGCGGAAGTTTGTTTGTGGCCGTGTAAAATCATTTATCCGCTGTCCACTGATGAGCTTCCATTTCTGGGTGAGGGTGTCTTTAGCATCATCAGAAGAAAGTTGACTTGACAACGGGTGTTCCGAGCTGTGAAACTGCATTTGAAATTCATCATACAGCACATCAAATGGAGTTCAGATGTCAATGTGCCACAGCAACCAACTCATTTCACACGTTGGTGTGCCTCGACAACTGACCTACTGTTGTCCGGACACATTGTTATTCAAAATCAATCAAAAACCAATCTATCCAATATGTACTACAACTGAAGTGTTTTTAATGTTCACTAGGCTTCAACCTAAGCGCGCAACTTTATCGTATTTATCTCACTGAAGGATTACGCCATAGGAACGTGTGAAAGGAGAATGTGTTCTAGAAATAATGAACGACACATCAGTTTCATCTAATGACTAGGCTCTTGTACCCAGCAACCTTGGCAATGACCCAACGCTATTATTATGTTCTTTTCAGATTTGGGCGATCCAGCCACACGTTAAGCCACAAAAAACCACCTGACCGAACTGATACGGCAAACACTGAGCCCCTGATGGCAGGATGTAACTTTCGCGCCACAACTGACTGAAGTTGGGAAACCCCATGCGTGATACCGATGGCGGTCAAATGGTTATCACGATTGAATATGGACCGTGACGTCTCGGGTCCGACTGCCTTCACTGCCGGTCACTTCCTTATTGAGCCGCCTTTTACTGACCACGGGTCCCCTCCTAAAATGTTGCACTTTTTCGTATAATGAGTAAACGGAGCAGAACTAATACTTACTTATTGATTTCTTTATATGCTTGTGAGCATCGTTGGGAGGAATATATATATATATATATATATATATATATATATATATATATATATATATATATATATATATATATATATATATATATATATATATATATATATATATATATATATATATATATATATATATATATATCAAACCGCACACAAAGTCAGGCATGACGTCAACACCGCGTGAGAAAATGCGCAACAAGAAGGCGAATACAAATGCAAAAAATGTCTTTTAATTACTTTGGTCGAAGCATTTAAAAAAAATCATTTTTCGAACGCTTTGTTCGATATCATGAGACAAGAGGGTTTCCTAAGCACGCCCCCCAACATCCATGCCTCTGTCTTGCGTTCTGAGCCTTATTATTTATTGTCTCTAACCGGTGACAATCTCCCACACTTGAGTCCTAACCAAGGATTCAGGATGCAACAACTTAGGCCAATGCTCACGTTACCTTCATACTCTTACACCAAGTCATGGTCCGAAAGCCGCATTGAGTCTTCCAACCATATCCAGGAAGTAAAAATGGTGCACGGTAAGGCAGACGATAAACAGTCTTGCACAAAACATGTCCAAACCACTGAAAGCGCGGCACATTGATTACTTCGGTCAGAGAGCGGCTATTCACACCCAACACACGATGACAAATCTCATTGTTGGTCGCCGGATGTCCCCTTCAACTGTGAGCAATGCTTCGGAGACCGATGGACGAATACGGAAAGTTGCCGAACATCCCCAGGGTGCAGCAAGACACTGCTCATTAATCAGAGAGTAGAAAATCATTATATGACCTAATAATATGAACTCGAACAGTCAATTCAGCGCTGCTCTCATGAAGTTGAATTTTATCAAATCCAGTGAATACAGCATCCATTTTAAGTACCGAAAACAAAAAAAGCTTTCATGCAATTAAGAAATACATCTAACTATGCTCACTTATTTGGATTAAATGAACGTCTTGGTGCCCAGGAACCAATCAGGTCACGATGCTGCATGGTAAATCGATTAACCCAGTCGGTATCATTGTTCGTATTCTCCTGAATCACGTGATGATTACGATGACAACCCTGAATGAAGTAAGGGTTCAGTTAATTATCGGGAGCTGAAAAACTCAAATCCAGTGTTGTTTTATTGAATGCCGCTTACAAATGAAATGAAATAGTGTGAATCCTGACAGTTCTACAGAAAGGTATACTATACAGGTCGGTTTTCAAAAATATGGGAATGAAATCCTCCTTGCTCTGTTTTTCTTACACAGAGGAATGAAACGTGATGCCTAGAGCCGATTGATTCACGATGAAATGGATCTACGTTCTGTCGATGAGATCGTAAATCAGTACTAGTCGGAAGAGAACAAATTTTTTAATTTTATCAGGGTAAACGACAGGCATTTCTGATGTAACCTATGGTGTAAACAACATCTGGAAATACCGTGTCTTTATGCTACTTCAAGATGATTGGGAGCAAAAATAGTGAACCCAGCTTTCGAGATCATATCTGCTACGCACGAAGGAGGACTATACCTCAGCAAATGATTTCCCCAACAGATAGATAACGGGTTTCTTCGAGTAAACTTCGGAAATAAATATTTAAAACAACAAGAAGAATATCATATTCTCAGCACCTATAACGTACAAGATAGACGGTGGTAAAATGAATAACGGGACACTTTGTAAACATGTGAAAACCATAGCTTATGAAACTTGAAAATTTAGATCAGCTGACAGACTTAACGGATACATTTCGATGACACCAGTTTCAAAACGGATACTAAAAATTTATTCTTTATAGGGGTTTGCAATTCAATCTGCTTGTGAATGCACCAGCATATTTCTCATTTATGTGCCAAAATCATGAAGAGAATAAAATATCTCCAATTTACTTATCACCGGATCACAATGCAAATGTGTGCTAAGGAATGTGTGACTGATGGAAGATTTCTACTGGCGACCATTTTTATTCGAAAACTGTTAATCGTGCCGTCACAATTTGTATGATGTGAACAAGATATCTAATCGGTGTTTGTATGATGTGAAGCGAAAGGAAGACATTCAATATGCCGTTCAACTGAGAAATTTGAAGTAATTAGGATCTCGGGGTCAACTGATTCTCACAGCAATATTGAACGTCCGAATAGTGTGTGTGTGTGTGTGTGTCGGTGAGACTACAGGACACAGGAAGTGGATGGTGTGTACTAATCATTTTTTGGCACAGAGGCCTTATTTCGATGGATTAAATGAAAACAAGTTTGCCTATCCGAACCTATTTCGATCTTTTTGAGATACATTTATTTCCCGTTTACCGGTCAGATTTGGTTCAAGAGCAAAAGAAGTTATTTATGAGCAAAAACGTCATAATATCGTGCTGCATTAGTTTGTAAGATGCAACTGATATTGGTGAGGGAAGATCGACTTTGTACAACGCTGTTCAGACGAGTGCCGCTCCCATTGTTCGGTCACTGTAAATGAAAAGGTAGTCTACCATATGAAGCCGAGCTCATCGATCTGATTCAATCTTGTGCTTATAGTAGTATTTTTCCTGGCATCTATATTTGTCGATTCTCAGAAAATTTCCTTTCACTTATTGACTATAGAAAAATGAAAATGACACGATATTTTACTGGATGGGACGAGTTCTTATCGTTCTCATATTGCACAGATCTGTCGTACAAGACATCCAGCCCTCAAGTACCATGGACTTCGGTAAATTTAAGTATTTCTTGAAAGATCTGAAGAAAAGATGCAACTTATCGTATTTTTAGACAATACCAAGATTTCAGGCACCATTTGAAATCTTTAATATATGAAAACCAGATTATAGCAAAACGTTTTTAGCTATGTTCTGCAAACATGCTTTGCAATTCTAGATGAGGTCTTTGGACTTTATTTCTCTACAAAAGCAAAGGTTAAATTTTGGGGACGAAATTCAGTGCTCCCAAAGTGAAGTATGAGGCAAAACTTTGCATTTTACACCATTTGTGTAAGACAGTTCATTGCTTAGTGGAGTGTCAAACTTATGACTGACTGATCAAAAGGAAAGAAAATATGTTTGGGTGTAGTTTCAGGAATAATATATTCATCGGCTAACGTCGTCTTTATTTCAGATTAACGCAAACAGATCAGGTCAGTTTAAGATATCACTTGCTAACATACGACTTGGCAGAACCTTCTTCACAATAATACGAACAACTGCTAGAATGCGACCATAAGAAACTGCAACAGGAATTGTTGTCGACCGACATTTTGACATCGAGAACACCCGAGGTCAATCGGACTTCATCGTTAGGAACTTGGGCTGTCCATTTCTGACACAGTACAATGACTCTGACGTGAAGTGATGGAAGCGAATGTGACATCAAATAAAGGGAGAATACATGAAATACGTGTGATCGAAGTCCAGCAGATTTGGATCCGGAAAGCTCCATTATCAGTTGACAGGACGCTCATAAACGTTTCTTAAAAATGTTTTTAACAACGATTTGATGGTCAGTTTACGTCAGTTGTGCATAAGAATATTTCCTTTTTTCAGTTATGTGTATAATTTGAACCTCCTGAATTTGTATAAACCTTGTTATTTCTAATTGGATACGAATGACAAATCGATGGCTTGAATCCTCATCAGTGTCTCAACGTATACAGGGATAATCATAATGACGATCAATGCGACTGGTTGCAAGACAGCGGCCTGCTCTATTGTTCCCTTTAGCGTTCATCACTACGAAATTCCATCTTGATCTGAACAGTTATGAGAGTATTCAGAAGCGGCCTGCAGTGGATGGTGCCTGACTAAAGAGCCGAGGTATAAGTTATGCAATTATTATCGCAAAGCACAAACCGTAGCATAGTGATAAACGCATTACCGAGGGAATTTCGAAAGGATCGAACAGTAGACGTCGAAATCCACAACAAGGGTAAACCAATTCCACCGAATTAATTCTAAAAACAGAAGAAACCAGAGATAAAGAGAGAGAAACAGCCAAACGGGCATGACAAAAATCCCTTGTCGAAATAACATTTGATTATCAAACAATTTCGACAACCATGTTGGCTCTGATTTAACTACTGTCCAGCAATAATTTTTCCACTTCTAGACTTTAATTTACCGTATGCAGTTATGATACGACTGGAGGAGTAAAACAATCTAACCCCGGCTGATGCGGTTCCACATTTGACCCAGCGGAGGCATCCTGTGATTCTTAATGCAATGACTTAGCCATAAAACTGTGCGTTTATCCATACAATGAGTGCATACCGCCCGTGAGTCAACCTAATTTCGATCATAGGCACTCTTTTGCAGGGAATAAAATGAATGCCTCTCTTCTGTCGACAATTTCTTATGAATCCGCTGTGGATATTAATATGCACCATAGGATCAAGTAAACAGTATACTGGCGTTAAAGATATAACTTTCTAAAATCGTTACCCTCCGGAGCTAGTGAATAAGTCGAGGATCAGACGGATTATTTTTATCACTAAAAAGCAATAGATAGAACGCTCATTTTCTACCTACTACATATGCTCCAACGAAGAATAACACGAAAAATCGTATAGTTAACCAAGCACAAACACGAGTAGAAACAGCCGACGGAAAACATCCGTTGGACAGAGCCATTTATTGCTGCTTTTCTGTCCCCGCAAACGATCCACCAATTGACATCAAGTTCGGAAAACATTTTATACTGAAAAATGAACTTTATTCTAAACTGGCTTTGGAGTTTTTCAATAACTTCAGCTGTGAACACATCACTATTATTCAAAGCTGTTGCGAGTCATAGTGACTGGTTGGTTCAGCACTGATAACCGGAACAACACAACACGACTGTTTCATCTTTATTAGACATCATCGGGGGTGCATAGCCCTCGAGTCCACTCTTTACCTAGGACTCGGACCAGGAGTGTATTATAATAATCTATATAAGTTACTACCGAGCAATCAGGGGCAGCTCTCAACGCTTTATCTCTCGTCAGCACTATATGACAGTTTCAGTTAAGAATTCTCAACAGGACCCACCTGGCTAGCCACCTTTCCCATCCTAGTGTCCAGCCTAGGATTTGAGACTCTCCAGGTGAGCTGCGTACTGAATTTGACCGATGGTATTATTTTATCACTATATGATGCAACATAATATGTATACGTTTGACAGCGACTGCAAAAACATGCATAAAAACCAGAAATTATCTTTCAAAACACTTCTTGCAGTCTGACCGACGACCCGCATTGGGCACATTACTACATCCACCTTTGTCACTTTCTTATTTATAGGAATAATTTATGCATCATATATGCACGGGGCAATAATAAATAACCAGTAATGATATTACTAATCTCCAAAACATGATTATTAAATGGAAGGAACACAAACGGCAAATTACTGGGAACGGTCATAATTTGATGTTGAGGTCTTTATAGTCTAATAGAGTAAGCTACTAAAAAACAAGTCATCCTGCCAAAGTTGCTTCATCAAAGCCATAACAGGCTTTTTTCTGAGTTTCACATGGTCATAGCTAATTGGATCCAATATCATAAGGAAGAAAAGACTATCAGTTGGAATGCGTCCAAATCTTCAGTTTCAAAGGGAGGCCACTTTTACTCATGTAGACACTCACGATCTGAACGGATTTTGTCGATCTTCCCGGTGCACTGGCTTCTGGCTTTTGCCTGCATCATCCTTTGAACGCTGCCAAACTTTGCAAGTCCGTGGAGAAACTGGACCGGCAGGCGGCTGGGATGTTGACATGGGTCCCAAGGCTGCTACCGTGCCTGTTCCTGTCGAATGTTTCTCTAGCAAGATTGGTTTCTCTGAGTGATAGAAGCATCCATCACCAAGCTCAATTATGGGGAATCTTCTCTGACAGCGAGTACAATTCTGTACAGTGGACAAGTCACCGGGAAATTCAATAAGTGATGGAAGACGAGTGAGGATCACTCTGTAAAAAGTCGAAACAATTCCTAATTTTTGGCTGAAGTGGAACTCCCCTCATGGCCACGAATGTTTATCCAAAATATGTAAATTCAATAAGCAGAATATGAAGTTACCGATAGGATGCCTTGCATGAAATGATTCATCATGCAACATGAACGTTCAAACCATTGTAAACCATGGAAGCACAGCTGTTTCATCCTTGCTAGGGCCCCGTACCATGCAGAGTATGAGTTCAACTAACCGGCGAGAGCCAGCCCGGATAATCTTGTGGTTAGAGTGTCCGACTCACAATCGTTCGTCCTGGGTTCGAGTCCAATTTGGGGCCCGGTGGATGTGCACTGCTGATGATTCCTAACAAGGATGACATAACTGTGTAGTGCTTCTTTTGTTTTCAATGATGTGGACGTCCATGCTGCATGATAAATCACACCATGCAAATTCTAAATTCTACTACTCATACCTAGGTAACACGCTTGTTCTCTGCCGTTTTTCCTTGGCGTCACGATGGAAAACATATCAGTGGGATCTCTTGCACTGACAGGATTTGAAGAATAAGCACTACTCCTATTTTCGAAGTCTTTATATGATTGACTTTTACCCTAAGGAAAATTCGCAATAAAAAATCCAGATATGTTGTTTTGAATGAAAGAGTGGTGTCACAGAACGCGCATCGTTTTCTATGACACCAGTGTGTTAAATACTTTCTAGTAAACCTAAATAAAATGATGAACTACGTTGATATGAACCAACTCAAGAGGATGAATCTTTTGATGTGCAAGAGTCCTGATTATATAAGCTGCTTTTTGAATTCGGATGTGAATCAGTCTATCTGAACCATTGATGATTCGTAAATATGGTGAAGACGCGGTTCTTCTATTGCTTCTATTGCTCACGTGGTGAGTTTCGTGGACCGCCACCGCGAGTTACAACTCCTTTCAATATCAGTATCCAGCCGGTGCCAACGTCAGCTTTTGCACCTCTCAACCAAAATTTAATTCTGACTAGAGCATCGCTTTTCTCTGTTTCGATCGCACAGTGCAAACTAGGCTCGGTCATATTTAACCATAACGAAGAAAAGAACCGAATTAATCAATAACTTGACATTTCTGGTTCCATTAAACTACATGTTCTGATCCAGAGAGATTAATATAGGTATGCGAAACATGAGATTAGTGTAATGAGAGTTGCCAGTGTGGTTGATTCAAGATCTAAACCAATGAAGTGAAATTTATATCGCCCTGAAAATAACTTGCAACAGTTTAAATCATCCTGTACTTCCGCTGGTAACCCTTATCTACCTGCACTCCACCAAATAGTCGTAAAACCGAGTCGCTTCCAATAAGAACAGCCGAGTTTTTCCTATTCATTAATCAAGTGAACTCCCACTATAATAAAAATGAGTCTAAAATGATGCTTTTTACAAAGCTTAGATGCGCATGATCGATGGTAGTTTATTTGCCAAGCTAAGCGCACAGACTGCAGATCACCCTTGTTCTGAGAAAATCACTTAAGCTAGTGTAGCGGTTTCGTACCCACCTGTATAATCTGCCGTGTTCCGCACCTGTTGGTATCTCCAACCCAGATGACAATCTGCCGTGTACCGCATCCAACATAACATTATGACCTCTATCGAGAATCGCACATGTCTGTCTTGTCATTCTGTCAATGTTGGTTAAATGTCCCGTACCACATCATCATCACACACACATACACTGACGCCTCAACTGTTTCACTTATCTTACTGGTTCGAGCTGTCAAGTAACACGAACTTATGCACCCTGTTTTATTTCTTTATGTCCACTTTTTTACCTTTACGGTCACATCGCGTATTTCAGTACACGTGATCGGACGGTCTGCATTGCTGACGCAGAATTTCAATTGAATGGTAATATTTAGTTCGCTAATCAAGTCATCTCCAGTCGTATTGATATGTATGTATATGTAGTATATACTATATACTTGTACCCTAAAAACTAGAAATATTTTACCAGCGTAAAAAAATGACTGGTTTTAGATACCTGTAAGTTGATTGTTGCCCAAAGTCGCCAAAATACTAAACGCCAATTGCCCAGTTCTCGATACCATTGAGCCAAAAGATCCGTAGCTGAGAACGGCATAAATTTGTCCACTAAAATAGGATTTGACAGGATATAACTGATAAGCGACATATACCGGCAGGCGATTGCCTTCCACTGTTCAAATTAGACGTGGATGGCATACGGCTAGGCAACGAGGTGGACAAGCTGGATGGAGTGCGTTGTTGTACGGCCGAACGGAACGATACAACTTCGTCTGTATGCGACTGATCCCAATGTGCAACGGGTGATCCAACGCATGATGATGAGCGTCGAATACTCGATCCGGTGCGGATCAATGGATCCAAGAATGTCACATATGGTTGATGAACGGGAACCAAATTCCCGGAACGGCTTATCACACGACGCCAAGGAAGACAAGGGGCATACATTGCTGTGTGTTGCGTCAGGATACGTTCACAGACAGAACACCTTAGTGGTACAAACGTTGGGGAGGTGGACTTAACAGTAAGATTTCATCTTGGTCATGAATAAACAAACTGGAAAGTAAGGCATCAAAATAATTTAATGGAAAAATTTTCATGAGAGGACGGACAAAACTGCTGTCAACCAATACGGGGCGAAACGCAATTGTCTTTACTGATTCCGTTGGAAGACAAGAATAACGATTCTTATGGAATTTTCTGAAGTTCATTTTAATTATTTTGTGTACAAGGAAAAAATATAAAACCTCAGGTATCAGCCCCTTTATCTCACAGTGATTGACTTTGAAGCATAACATACCAGTGACAAAATAGGGATAAATGCCTTAAGTGAAACGTGCTCGGATACAAATAAGTCAAAGGGCAAATGTCATTCTGCCGAACACACACGAAATGCTTAAAATGACCGAGTTCACGCGCCCATTCTCAAACAGTATCGCTTGATAGAAAGCAGCAAGAAGGTAACAACTAACCATGGTTCGCTTGCACATATCTCAGCCGCTCAAAGAACTCGTAATTAAATCTTTTGAACTGTAAATAAAAAGACGGGAAGCACACACTGCACCTAACCTCTCCGTTCACTTCTCCAAACATTTAGCTCACAAGGTCAAAGTGGTCAGTGTTGCAATCAAACCGCTACAGTCCCCGTCCGAGCAAAATTGATCATACAAATTTACGTCCGTCCAATCGAATTCCGACATTTGCCTGTTCTGGATAGTAACGAGAAACTTCAGAGTAACACGTATCCCAGTCGAAACTGGTTTATCAAAAACCGTGATAATAATCGCAAATATATAATTCCCTTGAAAGTGATTCTTGATTACTGTCCAGCCTATGTTCGATAATAAATAAATGACAGAACTGTAACAGCAAATCATTGCCTGACAAAACGGGAAAGTACCAAAATACTTCTCTGAATATAAGTTTGGCTAAGGAAACAAGTTCTGCACGCTTTGTCAGATCAGTGAACAGATTTCCTGAGCAAAACAGCCAAAAGTGACCTTCAACAATCAAACGAAGCGCAAATTCACTCCGAGAGCGACCAACTGAAACGGAGACTTACAAAGATAACTGGAGTCTCACAGCCCATAGTGCCTTTAAGATGTGTCGTCTCCTCTCCCAATCACATCTCATCGGAATGATAAACGGAGTGCTTTGGTTTGCGTTGTTTTCTAGTCTGTTATTTAGTACTTTTGTCTTTTGAATGGTGATGTTCCTACGGGAGTGAGATTCGTTGATCCGAACAGCTTAGGCAATTAGCAGATTGTAATAGCTAAGTCAGTTCCTGATTTTTTGTTCGGTATGCAACCGGCTTGACAAAGTTTGCTATCACCGGAGCAAGCCCAAATCGGTTTTGCCTCCCCAGACAATAGCCCGGCTTATCAATCCAAATGTCTTCTTCTTGTCCCAGACTTCCGTCTATCCATCTCAAATTAGTGGACTGCCATCGATGACCCTGGGAACCAGCCCAACACAGAGCTTGATACCAGCAGCAGCAATTACGGTTTCAGCCGACGCTGATGAAGTATCACTTACACCTGGTACAAATATGATCTTACCAGCCTCTTCTGCAGCAATTATTGGCAGCCCAAATGATGGGATTGGGTCCAAACAGACAAATTTCGGGCAGCGCGTATGATACCGCAGTAGTTGATACTGTTGGGCAGATCTGCTCCAAGGAAACTGTCCACTGACCTCATGCCGGAAGCTCCCATCCAGTACACACAGGATCAGGTACTGCCTAACCAGAAACTCGTGTACCCTCCTGAAGAACAACCATATGCTGGCTTCGGCTGATCTATAGGGCAGCAGGATGGTCGTTTTCAGTCCAGCTGCCACCAGGCAGTACTCAACAGGCCATTACCGTCAACTCTGTGTCTGCTCACCTTGTTTGTTCTGCTCGACATTTTCTATCAAGCAAAACAGCTAAGCTTCCCGTGGAATAAATGTATCCACTAACAATGAAGCGAAACACCACAGCCAAAACAGAAACAGCGCAAACATAAAAGCAGTGCCATCAAGAAGGACACAATTACATTCGTCCCAAAAATTCAGGGGGTTAACATAGTTTGGGAATTTCCAATCGTCCATGACGTTACAATCAGCATGCCAGCCCTTATTTCGTGATGATTAGTTTTATTGTAATGGCAAAACATTAGTTCACTTTTTAATGACATCATTTGCGGTCGAATTCACCTTTATCACCTCTATCATTTACTATTGTGTTCCGTCGTTTGGTACTGCAATCGAACATTCATCCTACCAAGTGAGTTCGTTACCAGTCTATGTATGTGTGTGTATGTGTGCACATCAAATTCGGTTTAATTTCCTCGATCATGCATGTGTAGTGTGTAGGCTGTTGGAAGCCGTAATGGTGTTCGACCAACGTGAGTGTAGGATACTTGTGACGCACTTGCTGAGCCTTTGCGCTCATGGAGGTTTCTATTTTTGCTGTTTCAGATCGAACACAATCAACTTTTGGCGGAGGAACACTGATCCTTGGATACTACACTTAATTTCTAGAGCTTTGATGTTACTTGATAATTTTCAACAGTGAGTAAAACAATTTTTGTTTTTTAGATGCACATAAATACATCTAACCGAGTCAAAAACACTAGCTGTTAATTTCAATTTCTGAAACTGATTCATTCTCTACATGTTAGTGATTGGTATTCAGTAACAAACTGTTGTCGTAAATGTTTGCGAGCTGTCAACTTTTCGGTTATCGCGGTTCGCACTGCAAAGCGAACTCGGTTCCGATCGACCAAGTGACCGGCGGTGGTCAGACGTCATTCATGATAGACTCTGAACCCTTCTGTTCCGAGGTTCGAATCCTCGAGCCGATGCCCTTCACTTCGGCCACAGGCAGCTCTGAAATGGCCGCGATCTCCTTCCTGAAATAGTGTGCCATTGTTATGTAACAAAAAGAAGTGAATGAAAAAAACCAATCTCTCTAAGTCAGCCTGGACTTAGACTGATTCACATTTTAACTGAGATGCATAATCAATGAAGCTGTAATATTTTGGAAGCCAAATGTAAAATAACAGTTACGCTTCCGGTAAATGCTCAATCTGGTTGCATCAAAAATGGTTATATATAATAGTTATAATAACTGATAATATAATAATAATAATAAAAACAATAATAATAACAATAATAATATCAGTGCTTCACTTTCTTTTTCACTATGCATCCTTTTGTAGGTTGCCTAAGGGGAAAGTGTCCGATGGCTTTGGATTAGAATCCGAGTAGTCTAGGTTTTAAGTTCGACAAGATGACCGCTTCAACATTTCAGGTCATTTGATGAAATGTTAGTCGCCTAACCAATTGTGTTGAAGCCTCATCTTGAACTGAGTTAGGCCTGATTGGAATAATATTTTGTTTCAGCAAGCAACCATTCACACCGCGACAATGGATGTTACACGCCCATATTCTTCGACCAAATCACAATCATATTACTATAATTTGAAGGTTTGACATAATGTTATCTTTCCTCGCAATTCAGAGAGCAGATAATGCGCGGTATCTTATGACCACTTGGAATACTACGGTAACCATTTATCTTAAACTCAGCTATCCGAACTTCTTTCCCTTATTTTCAGCTTCTTGCGGATTACTGTTATGAGTCCAAAACCTTTGCCAGATCCAGTAACGAAAAAGCGCAAAAACGTTCCCTATAATTCTTCATCTCATTCAGAAAGAATCAAAGAAAACTGGCAACTAGGGCATGGAACTTTGATTGAGTCAGTTGGGTCTGTGAAATATCAGAAAAGTGCGTCAGAGATTAGCTCTGTCTGTTTCGTAAAAACCATCTGATTGAAAATAACTTCAGCATTGAGGATCACGTGACAATGAATAGAGGATGTTTATTTGCACACACACAACTTACTGAAACAATCGTGAGGCGTTTTCTGGGGACTCTGGCGAAGTATACTCTGGATCAAATAACTGTTCGATTTTCCGAAAAAATAGTTTGCTGATAATAAGCATCATCAGAATTTCGTGGGAAACAACCACCCCACCTTTTTATCTTGTCCTTTCTATCTTTGATCTTCTCCATATCGGCAACATTGACATGATCTACAATACTGTGACAAAGAAAGGAAATGTTCCGATCTATGTGATCAGCACTACTCACCGCCGAATGAGATTCTCATTCAGACAACTCAGAGAGCAAGGACTGGCAATAATTGCGTTGATATGTTCGCAAAAGTACACCAGACATTTCTGTGACTAAACCACACATGAAACATACATGTCATTCCGTACCAAACCAAACACTTACCAGTCCTTCCATTTTGAGAAAATCAGAGGAAATCAGTAAGGCTAGGACATTTGACACAGAGAGCCAACATTCTTCGTAATTCTTCGGTTCCAAGCGCCGTTTCACGTAACGCATCAGCCAGTCAAACACTTTGATGTCACAATGCACCAGAATTTCAACTTCCTGAATAAACTTGCCGTTCTGGATCAGATATTCCTTGAAATAGCCCATTTCTTGAACAAGAAGCTCACGATCACAGCTAAAATCACACTGAACTGTAAAAGATGTGAACAAGTGTTGGGGTATTTTGTTGCAAGCATTTTACCTCCTTTAGTTTCATCTTGTACGTGTACGATGACTGTGTTCGAATTTTTCCCCAGAGGTGTTTCATTTTCTAGTGGCTCGGAATTACTATCACCGCCTGGAAGACAAAAGATTATCCTGTCAGGGTTTGCGTCTGCATAATTTCAAGAGTATATTTCCTAGACTTATTCTCAATTACCAGTATGGCGCGCAATACCACGGTACGAGAACAGTTTTAATTTCTTGGTACATCGAAAACCAATAGCTGTCTTTATCAAGCAAGGTACGGAGCGCAACATTTTATGTCAAACAACCAGCCTTATGTTCACTTGATCCAGCTACAGGGTAGTAATTCGCACTAAACATGACTACAGACGACGTTGGTCACGATGTATTGCCACCAAATGAAAGATGTGTATTGGAGACAACGGTTTCTGAGTACAATGGTTCACCGAGGACCCTCAGTGCAAAGCGGACAGGTTTCGCAACTGTAGAGTAAAAGTTTATGCCCCATATTTTCACAATTCACCGCTTCTAATCTTGTTATTTGGTTACTGGAAGCTCGTCTAGCTTTCACGTTTTCTGGTTCGACCTTCCCAGTTATACCTCTACCAGCTATGGTGCACTTTCCGAGGAAAAGAAATAACTGGTCACTTGTGACTGATCAACAGAAAGAGTGGCTGCAGACTCATGAAACTACGAGTAGTGTTAAAGCGATACACACTTGGTTGTAGAACCGTGCATACCATAACTCAATGCTTCAACCTCTAAACAACCCTAAGCGTGATGTTTAATCTTATCAACATCAAGTAGAAATGCGATACGGAGGTCAATCCAAGTCAAAGAAACCTTTGGTAAAGATGGCTTTGAGATGCAGCTACCAATTCAAGGTCTTCCAAATGATGAAATACAGCTTTCAGAATAAAATCAAGGCACATCCACGCTAGAAACGTATGGTTTATTTAAGTTGTATAGTGCTCGTCTCACGAACCACTAGCCTCAATGCCAAATATCACCAACCCAATGGTCAGGCACAGCACTCAGTGGTTTTCCTACAAAGGTTTTGAGTTTCAACCTTGTCTACTGAAATTATTCCTAGTAGTCAACTGTTTGATATGAACTGCCGCCAGCACGTTTCCCAGCGGTCGTACACAGACGGGTGATATTCAGCATCGCGATGACTTTAGGGATGCATCAACATATAGGCACCGCCACATAAATTTTGCGCAACAAGATGCATGCTTATATGATGGATTGGCATTCTGGTTCGGCTAGTGAATAATTAAAGAGATAATTTCAAAATACACATGTGTTTTACACCGGCTTGAGAACAGGCGTGATGCCAACTCAACAACAACAGAGAAGAATTACAAAGTCGAGGGGCAGATTGAGAGTCAGCATGAAGATCACAACAAGTAAAGCAAATTCTTCTTTGAGTGCTTTCACCGCACACGTTTTGTAATTTTTTTCTGTTTTTCTATTGTTTATGGGGAACGGGAAGTCAACAGACAGGCCACACAGCAATCGCGCTACTGGATTCGGTTCTGAGCCTCATCCCAGAATATCTAACCAACGGCAATCCTCTCCTCTTGGGCTCCAATCAGGAAGGCGAGAAGTACCAACCGAAGTCAAAGCCGAAGCTAACTTCTTCATGCCCCTGCGCCAAGTCATAACCTGATCGCCACACCGCTACTTCCAGCCTTGTCCAGCACGTGCAAAAAGAGCATGAAAATGTAAACGATGGACGGGCTTATGCAAAACATGCCCCAGCCATCGGAGGCGGTGTATAGTGATTATCTCTGTCAGGATGTGACTGTCAGTGCCAAACACACGACGACGAACTTCGTCATTGCTTACCCGATGTTCCCACCAGACACGAGCAATGCTTCGGAGGCACTGGCGGTCGAATACAGAAAGCCGCTACGCACCCTCAACGCTGGGAGGGGCCAGGTCTCTCAACCGTAAAGAAGAACACTGCCAACTGTGTACACTATCGCCTTAACAGAGATAGAGCTGGATGTCATAGCGAGGCCACAGATGACGCAGGTTCGCGAAAGCTGCTCTGGCTCTCGTAGTTTGTGATGTAGTCTCCTCAACACCAACACAAGCTGTGATCAAGCTCTCTGGGTACTTAAAGCTACTGACCACCTCTAACCGAACCCTACTAAGGGTGAGTGCAGGCACAGGTTCCTGCAAGTCTTAAAGTATCTTGCACTTTGAAGGCGCATAACTCATACTACATCGAGACACCTCAGTCGCCAAGCAGTCCAATGTGTGTTGAACTTCCTGTGCACTGTCGCCCAGCAAGACGATACCATCGGCGCACTCTAAGTCAAAAACTCCCACCGTTTGGAAGACTAGACAAAGCGTTTTGTAGGACATCCCCTATAGCAAAGTTGAAAAGAAACGGGAATATAGAGCAGCCTTGTCGTACGCCACTGGAGACGACAAAGGATGGCGAGAGTTGATCATAAGCCTTAACCCAACCTGAGGTGTGACGGCACACCTCTTTGAGGACCGACACATACTTCTCAGGTACATCATTCCTTAACAAGCAGTGCCATAGAGCAGACCTATCGACGGAGTCAAAGACCGCGCGAATGTTTAGAAACTTAACAATCGTTGGCCCTTGGAAGGCGTAATGATGCTCTCACGGCTGTCAGAGGGTAAAGATTTGATCGACGCATCCACGAACGGCACAAAACCTAGCCTGTTCATCACGAGTTCGCTCATCACGCGTGTTGTACAACCTGTGAAGAATAACTGATGCTAGCAGCTTAGACGCTATTGGTATTAAGCTTGCACCCCTATGGTTGACTCAGTCACTGCGTGAGTCCCCCTTAAAGATAGGAAAAATAGCCGATTCCCCCACAGGGCGGGAACTTTCTCGGAGACCCAGACCTCGGGAACAAACCTCGAAGTTCTCTAACAAGCTCCATTCCACCAGCTTCAAATAAGGCTAGGGAAAGGCCATCAGGGCTCGGCGCTTTGTGACGTCCTAGGGCCGTTAGTAACTCGCCGAACTCCGCCTCAGAAGGTGGATTTGTCGAAACGGACCACGGGACGTGTACTGGAACAGCTATGAGAGAGGCTGACGCGGAAGGCCAGCTAAACTGTGCTCTGAAGTGCTCTGCTCAGCGTACAAGACGTCACTGCAGACTGTGGATGGGCGGACCGTCAGCTTTGCAGATCACTTCGCTCACATCTAATAGCTTCCTATCGGTGACTCGGATAAGGTAAAACAGCTTGCGTGAATTCCCCACAGCGACAGCATGTCCCATCTCTGATACTTTTTGAGACCACCAGATTTCGCGATCCCTAAGCAGACTTGCGTTCAGTTCACGTCTCGTTGTGAGCCGTGCTACATTATGCCTACTGCCAGCCGGGCTGGACTAAAGTGCATCAAAAGGGCAAAGAGACTCAGCAGAAATCCAGGGTGTCACAACACGGGCCAGGCCACAACTCACTTGGCCAGAAGAATACAGAGCATTCTTACTAAACTACTGATGCCTGTTGGTGTTGGCTGGCGGCGTTGATCTTAGCTTTTCAGCTAAAACGTTCCGGAAAGTCTAGAGGCAAGACGGACCAGACGGTATATCGCAGTCTAACCGTTGCTGCACCGTACATTTGGCACGTCCACCGAAGCACATGGACAGCTTAGTGCAGACTAATGCGTGGTCAGAGTCATGGGAGGTGATCCAGTGCGACCGGCAGTCTTGTATGCAACCCCGCCATTTGTACCTAATTACGACGTGGTCTATCTGGGTCCATTGCTGGCTTGAGGGGGAAGGACGCCACGTAACATATCGGCGGTCAGAACTTTTGAAGTTCATGCTGGCGAGAGACAGGCGGTGATCTAAGCACAGAACCAACAGCCGTTCCCCGTTTTCAAAACGACAGAAATTGAGGCCAAAAGGACCATCCAACTGCGACTCGTTCGAAGACAACCGACCGACTCCAGCCTTCGTGTCTCCAGTTTAAGTCACGATATCGCCCCTTTTCGCTTTACGTAGGAGGCCGTGTAACTCCTGGTAGAAAACATATTTGATTGTATCTGGGCTGCAATCTGTAGGGGCATAAAGCGAGGAGACAAACACATTGTTTGTATCGCCAAGGCGTTTGCTTAATTTGCACGAACCCCTAAGTTTCATTACGCACAACCGACTGTCAGACGGGATCTGGTCAACTACAGCAGCCTCAGCGAAGCCAACAGCCGCAGCCCCAGGGCCCCCAGACAGATGCCAGTAGAACTTTGCAAAAGGATTGGATAGGAGCATCAATCGAACGTTCGAGCTGGAGTCTTGGTGAGCGTCTATTGAATAAAACACACATCGATGGCAAGGGTCTCCAGTACACCAGATGAACACGCCTGTTGTCCTATACGCATCAGCGTCCGCACATTTAAGGTGGTCAGTTTAAAAAGACACCTGGGATACAGAAAAGCATCAGCTGGCTGAAACGGACTCGGTGAGACTTGGATACTAGACGTACGAGGACGCGAGAGAACGGGAACAGGATTTCCCTCACAGACACTACCGCAAGTGTGACCGGCTGCAGCTCCCGAAGAATATGAAAATGCTTGTGTGCAGGGATGAAGTGCGGAAGTAGGGAAATCAATGTGTGTGTACGGTGTAAGAGCATCAGAGCAAGCATGTGTTTGTCAAGCGTAGCGAGCGTGTAATAAAAGATCCATCGGTTTCATTGTTGTTGTCGTTGTTGGCTGTTGTACTATTCGGTCGCCCAGTCCAGAGCAGGTATTTTTATTTGAGGATGCACCTCAAGCCTTTGCGCAACCAAGCGCATCTTGCAAGGTAGTAGTGTTGTTTCAGATGAGCCAGTGCCAACTGTACGGTTCATTCGCCTCTTCAAGAAAGTTCTGGGAGCCGGTGACTGGTTGCTCAGTTCATACGCCCTCCTGATGAGGCTAAACATCCTGGGTGCCCAGTACACCCCTCCGTCACGGACGCCCGTGAGCATGGTGTTGTACGCTTCATGCTCCATCCATGGTTGGTTTGGAACCAAGGTCTAGCCAACCCCCTTAGACTGACTACTAATCAATCAAGCCGATGGAGAGCGCTGGGCATTCGCCTTCGCCCTCATACTTTCGTGAAGCACCTCCGCTACGTGAAGGCAGTGTGTAGGGCTTACTTGGCAGAAGCTATATTGGACGCGCGGTCATTTGAGTGCTTTTTGAGAGGCTTTCAGGGCCAGTAGCCAAATCGGAGCCTGTAACACCCACCCGTTTTGAATTTCTGGAATAGTTGAACTGCTGGATTTATTTGGTATCAAAAACCCGTGAGTTAGATAGACCTTGGGTAATTATTCACTGAATTCTGTAACAACTAGGTTGGAAGCCACTATCATGGTGTTCGGTTAACGTGAATCTTTTTACCCTTTGCTGCACTTACTGAGCCTCAGCTCATGGAGATTTTTCTCCTACTGTGCTGTTGTTTATTGAATACGGGCAACTCCCTCCGAAAGAGCATTTCCCTTGCGTATTATGCTTCATATTCTCAGAGTCAATGCAAGTGATCTATGGTCATACCGAGAAACAACAAGTAAAATTTGTTTTGCTAGTGTTTATTGCTACTCTGAAACCTTTGGTTTTGAAACAATAATGTGTTTAGAATCTCAAATGCTCGTGGTTGCTTCGGCTTCTGTACAACCCAGCCACCCAAATCCATAGGGCCGATTATGCAGACCTCACAACTGAAGTCTTAACTCGAAAGGTATCGAACCAGATCACATAGTTTGCATTATGATAGAGGCGTCCCGTTTGTAGAACCTAACGCTTTCCTGACAGCTTTCCTTAAGATATTTCAGCATATGACAGAGTGTATGAATGTTGCACTATCAGTTAGGATGCCTTGGTGTGGATGGCTTCAAAGCTGAATTTGAGCAACTAGATGAATGAACCACTACTGACTCATTGGTTCAGCAACAACCCGAAACACCGTACTTTTGCCACTGTAGTTCGATGGAAACGCCTTTGTCATGGAAACACTATGTACAGAACATCCCCGTTATGGTGCCTCCGCGGACCATACTAGCAAAGGGAGACCTGAAATTGCTCAGTTACACACAAACACACATGTGCGGCCATATACAACTTTTCTCAAACGTAAAGCTTTTCCCAAAAACAAACTAATCAGTTGAGTGCTGTCAGCTAAGAAAATGTATGACTCCCTGAATTGTTTTGTTAACGGAATGATGAATCATTTTACGGAAACAGTTTTCTTCCTCGCTGAACGTTGTAAGCATTCTAGAAGGCAGCTTCACAATTCAAAGATTAGAATAGTTGCTGCACCAGTGAAGGTTCTGTGAAACATATAAAAATTTCCATAGGGTATTATACGGTAGATTCATGGACTGTTCTTTGGACGCGCCACGTTATTGTCTGAATAGAAAAGTCAACCGGCGGCGCAAATGAGCGCATGTCCCACCACTACTATGATCGTTTGATAGACTGCGTTAATGAGAGCGCGATGAACGCACCTAACAATAGAAATAATTACCTCTCATTTTTATTCTATTCTCTTCTTTCGTCTTTTCCTTGTTTATTGAGTTACTCTTTTTGTTCCCGGAGCTGGTACCTGTGCCACCGCGAAACGCGATGGGTATGTGGACAAGTCACCTAAACATAACACTCATTTACAACAAAGTCGCTTATCCGAAATGTGTGAATGTTTTTCATCATCTGAAACCAGCACGAATTGACCACTGACTGATTGGGTCATTATTCGATTCATATTTGATAAGGACAAAAAACATTCGCCCATTTTATGGTTATTTGGTAAAAACGGATGCACGCATTTAGGCACAAACTGGGAAGTACCATCATCACGTTTTTTATCGATACTCAGTACTTCTATGGGCGTTATTCTACACCGATTTATCCCAATTTTGTCAAACGCTCGCTTAACTCCATTGCCGAATGATTGGCTTTGGTAGAGACTAATATTTCAGTTAACTTAACCAGTACAGACATATATATATATATATATATATATATATATATATAAATTTATCAATATTATTCATTATATGTTATATCATGTGTATAACGTTAAACGAAAACAAACAGTCGTTTTGAGTGAAGTAAAGAACACCTATCCAGGCACAAATTGTGAAACTCCACTCTGCTGTTTATTTTCTACGTTAATATCAGGAAAAAGTTGCTTTAATTTTTCAAGACGATATTTAAAGCGGATTGCTAGTAGACCTAAAAATAAGTTCAGCCACTAATAAGTGTTGATTTTCCAGTAAAGGTTTGAACAATCTTATGCAGCATGAAACCGGCATGCTTGGTGATATACCGTTTTAATTCCCTATCTAGGACACCGAAGTAATTGTCGACCGATAGGAAGAAAGTTAGAAAAATGTTCAAAAATACTGGATAATATTCATTAGTTGCTTGCGTTTGTCTACGTTATATTTCGGGAATAGCACTGCAAATTACGACAACAACGATGTAAATCTAATGTTTGTGGATAATCTTTCTTTATAATGTAATCCAAATACCCGTGGTAAATGTAGACGAGGGAAATTAACAGCAAGTTATCATTCAAAGGCTCAACGATTGAGATGGGGCTTTCGAAACAGACGCCGTATGTCATATAAATTTATCATATTTTTATAAAAACTGAAGGCGCAGTGACGACCATTTGGGGATGAAACGAATAACCCAGAAATTTGGTGTCGGTAGTTCAAGCATTACTTTTGGATGCTGTTTTATGCTGAAAACCGGTGGAGCCACTAGTACGTTATTCTCTGAAGAGTCACTATAGTTTTTTCCGCTTCAAACATCACCCTCTACCCGATGACGGCCTCGGTGACTACGCCACTATGAATGCTATGAGGATCACCGGACAGATCACTAAGTTAGTGTTTTGGAAAACTGACAAATCTTTTTTACCTGTTGGCCAAAGGGTCTAATTTTGTTACATCAACGGTAGGTACACAAAATGCCACATATAATGCTATTGAATTCCATATGAGAAAATGATTTTCTAGTGATACAATCGTGAGCACAATCCATGAATGCTAGATGTAAACGTCACTGCGGAAATTGGTGCTCAAGATATCGTGCAAAATTTTCCGGAGCACGTTTCAGGGTTTCTTTTAGGTAAACCGCAATCAACAAGTTTAATTTTCTATACATACGTAATACGCCATTCAGTAAGAACATACTTTGTTTGACTAAAAGAGAAATAAACAAGACTACTTTATAGAGAAAAGGAGAAAGGGCAAAAGCAGCCAGCTTCATTTTGTGAAAATCTTACGATTCCTCAATATGAATAGCATTTCTGCGTAAAGATGTGCACTAAAAACTGCCAGATTAGGAAATATTTCCGTAGCCTCGTTCTCGTATATTTAATTTGCTTTGGTTACTCGATTATGAAAGCTCAACTCCATCTTACTTTCACTGTGTCACTTCATTACTCCGGCTGTAGACCGCTATATAAGCAGAGGAGCTGATTGTTAAAGTGTTTTTGTTGAATCGAAAATACATAGCTGAACTGGAGATTTTAGCATCTGACTTCCTCATGTTGAATTGATTCCTATGCGTTGGAACCGACGGGGTTCAAGATCAACACAAATATTAAAATTTTGAAATTCGCTCTGATTTGGGATTAGGTCACCCGATAAATTGAGTTTTTGCTCACTGATCAATAACTGCACTGAAGTAGCATGTTGACAAAGAAGTAGACAGTGTAAAACAGGTTTAACTTGTGGATCTGGACAACTATTTTTTGTCTTCATTTAAAAATAACCTATTGGTTTACTAATGCAGCCTTCTTCAGTCAGAGAGATACAAATTACAACAATATGCATCCATCCACCGGTGCAAAACCGCTCCGAAGCCGATCGATTTTCGGCCGGTTTTCGATTAGTTTTCACTATTACACTGATCGATTTTCGGTCGGTTTGTCTAGTAGTCATTTTACACAAAACAGCATTGCATTTATGCGAAGGAAATTGACAACCGAAGTGATGTGCAATGCTTACTTAGCGTTTTATTCAAATGTATTGGTTTATTTCATCTAAGTGTCCTGAAAACTTCAGTATAGGTTGCTCTATTTTATTCTCTCGAAATGGGCAAAGTTAGGACAATTATTCAGAAAATCATAAATTGGGAGGTAGGAATGTGCATCGTGGTATGTATTTTGGGTTAGTGAAAGAAACTAACGAAACACATCACGTACCTCAAACGATTGACACAAACCGCTCGGAAACCACTCAGAAACAATCCAGGCAACTGACCTGAAACCACTCAGAAACCGCTTGAAAACCGATCGGCGTTGTAGTAAAAACCGATCGAAAACCGGCCAACAACCGATCGGTTTCGGACGGACGGGGTGACACAAGGGCAGCGCGTGGTGCGATCAAGTGCCGCCGATTGCGTGCTTGGTCAGCCTAAGTTGGAGGCAGTTGAGGAAACCAACCGGCGTTTTCAAACCACTTAGCAACTATTCATCAACGGCGAAAAATTGGCATCTTCCCGCCAGGCGTATTAGCAAGGTTGGGACTAGCTGCTCTCTATTTTATAGGGCACGCAGACAAACTGGGACATCCTCCACATATTTCAGTTTTCAAAGAATCTGATGATATGCAACATTCATTTTAAACTGCATTTTGTGACCCAAAATACACCACTGTCCTGACTGGGAGCATTAATTTGTGTGATATACATTACCTAGTGGGTGGGTTTCTGATAACCTCAAAGTCGCTTCATTTCAGGTAAATGATAAATTTTGCATAACGAAACTAAAAGTTACCTTTATCGCACATGAGTACTAGACCCACGAATCACAACGGACAAAAATTCACAGTTGCGCCAACAGATGTCGCTACGTTAAAATATCAAGGTCACAAACTCTGATGCAAAAACGTTCGAGTTCGGGTTCGGGTTGACGTCACTATTGCACGGAAGACAACTTAAACGTCCACTTCCTCGCACAAGTAAGACCCACGGATCTCCTGGTGTTGTGACAATAGGAGAAGTGAGTTCCTCGAGCCTCTGTGCATTCACTCACGCCAGTTAAGGTCAGGTCAGGTGACAGGACTTGAGGTTCACGCTAATAGATCAGTCCAGGTTCTCGCACCAGCCATTTTCAGTTTTTTCTCACCGGGCCACTATTTCTGTGTTTCCTTTTTGCTTCTTTTTCCTTCTTTCCAATCTCGGATCTGCAGGGGAACAAGGTTAGGACTTGGTTCGCTGTCAGGAGCCCAGCGATCCCACGGTTATGAAATGGGTTTTTGCCCAGGTCTACCTCCCAACCAGTCGGGTCATTCATACAGAAGCGATTGTCATAAGTGCTAATACGTAAAGGTTGGGCCCTAGGACAGAATACAGAGGGCCTTGGGGGAGAAAGGGGTGTGGATGTGAGAGCTGAGGGTGACATATATGAAGAAAACGGCGAGTGAAAATATAGGAAGGGCAGTGTATCCAAATCTGCCCTGTGTATCCTAGATCAGTTGACCCCAAGGAATATGGCCAGCCTGCTAGGGTCCAGATGGGCTTTAAACTGAATCACCGTGTCAGCAGCCACCAATTCGGCCGGCAGGCAATTCCTCGCACTGATGACCCGGCAGGCAAAAAGTTGTGCTCTAACTGCCCTCAGAGCCCTTGTTTTACTGGTTCGCGCCCATGGCCCCTAAGCTGGGATTTTCTTACCGTTTCCACATTCGGCTTTGTTGCGAAGGATAGCCACCTGATCTCTTTGAAGATTTTTAAATGTTTCTACCTAAGTCTTCTACGCCTTAAGGCAAACAGGTGGTGCCTTGAGTCCCTCAATCCATCTTCCACCTCTGTGAGCTGAAGCTGAATGTTTGCCAGTACTGCAGCTTGTAGCACCAGAGCAGGAGCCCACCCTCGGACACAATGTTCGAGGTATGGTCCTGTCTCACATGGTGAGAGGCACTGTGGCTCACAAGTAACCACAGCGTGGAGAGACCAATCAGTGCTAGGACCACGAGAAGCACGATTGAGACGGTGAATTGAATGACTGAGCGGAGGAAACAATGCCAGGAATAGTACCCAGGAAGTAGCTGAGTAGACAGTTGGGGATGGAAGGCCAACCGCGTGAAGTCTAAAGAGAGATGGGGAGAAACAAAAGAACAAAGATGAAGAAAGGCAGGCAACGTCGGAGGGACGGAGGGCGGTGGTATTGAGGAACTTGAGAGGTGGACAACTGGGAAGCCCAGTTATCAGGCCTAATGAACTATCTCTAGTCCACGTATTGCTGTTCTCTGTCATCGTGGTCCCCCATGAACAAAAAGGTCCACATCCTGTCCAGTCGGTGCTTGAACTCAACCACTGGGGTTGATCGAGGTGTGCAGCATTAGTCATAAAGCCGTTGAATTTCCATTAATCCAAACAGGACAAACAGTCGTAATCACTTGGTGACGACATCACGCGGTGTCAGGTGTGCTCAAAAGTCCGGACACAGCAAACAAACTTCAATTCGAATAAGCGGTAATGGTGAGAAAATGTCAAAAGTTCAAAAACGAACGGTGAGGCAGGGGAGTAAAAATGCTACGGGGGATAAATCTGGCAAATACGGTAGGGGAATATACAGATATCTAGCGTGCGTGAATTAAAGGCGTTGGAACGATCAAAAGATGGAAAGTGTACGAGGCTCAGAATAGACTGAGAGGGCAGAAGCGTCTGCGAGTGTCAAGGACAATGATGCCGAGTAGTCATAAAGGAAATGTGGAAAAAACACTATTGGTACACCGAGAGTGCTGTAAATATGCCGCTACCTCCTACTGTTATTAACGATTCTCCATCGTACTCGTCCCCATCTGTGCTATCCTAACTTACCGCTTCTTACGCCCTCCAAAATTAACTTTCCTTGGTGCATAATTACTGCGTATTTAAAAGGTTGTTACCATACTCGGCTTACCGTTCATGATCCTTTTCCCACCACGATTCGTGCCCAACCACCTAACCCATTCGCAAACCTAACCAATCCCCAAAATAAAACTCACCCCTTTTTGTCACAGTTACCGATACATTTGAAAAAAGTCGCACTTATTGTTGTCATACCCTTACAATACACAAAGTCCAAACAGTATATTTCACTGAGGAATATTCGTCTCCAGAGCATCCTAACAGTCGACGATACTGAAATAGTTAGCCCTCTCTCTATCAGTCCTTCGGTGCTCCCACACACGGCTGTAGCATTGCAATACCCCCATCTCGTAAATGGTCATGCCCTCCTCATATGTTCACATCTGGGAGACATCTGTGTCACAGAGATTCGATCTTTCGCCATCACATGGCCCACCCCTTAAAAGAACATTAATATATAGTACTTTACCTGTCAATTACTTGGCAGCCCAACTTCGCAACAGTATTCATCGGTTGTTCAGTGCTTCTTCATATCCGGTATTCTATCTTGGTAATTCTTCTCGGACCATTTTGATCCTCGCAACCATCTGGTCATCATGTTCAGCCCTTAGATAACGATAATCATTACGTAAATGCTTACTTGTCATTTGCCAACTCATCTCCTTTGCAAATCGTGTATCTGCTACTATCATGGCCACGCATCAAAAACTGATCTGTCGCCCGGTTTCCATTTCCATGTTGATGCATCATATTCCGCTTCTCTGGAAGTAAACAATCTGTTCAGCGATTACATGTGTACGTTCGGCCACTTCTTTTACCACCACCAAGGCAATCACCCTCTACTGATGAGTCCTTCACTGGATGTTTAACTGAAGTAGCCGATATTCGGCCGCTAACCGTTACGAAGGTAATCTCCGAAGGATTTTTTCTTGTCCTGTGTTCGCAACATCACTCCTTCCATCGTCTGATTCCCAATCATAAGCCGTTCCATACACCGCGGAGCGCTATGGCTGACTTACGTCTCTCTTGGAAACTTTTTCCCCCTCAAGGTAAGAAGAACTTCCGTCAATTATATTTGGTTCTCTTGAAGTGCAGTCCCTCTTGTTGTAATATCTTAGTAAAGGTCTACCGCTTCCAACCAGCTCCACCTGGACTCGGCCGGCTTGGCCGCCCGACCTTCAATTCAAATTTGTCGGGCTCCACCATAACGAGTTACCTAAATACTTTCCCCTATACTTTATCGAGTGGACATACTTGAATCACCCTCCTGGAACTCAGATTCCGCTCCTAACTGTACAGCTTGATCTCGCTTTGCAGCATGCCTCGGGGTTATCCAAAACAAACCATTATTATTATTATTATTATTATTATTATTATTATTATTATTAAGTGTGAGTTGTGAGAAACTGCAGAAGAACACAGCTAAGTTAGCAGAAACGCGTCTTCAGGTAATCAGCGAGCAATACCACAGATCTTTTGGGAAGAGTCCACTCTCTCTTATCCGTCCCCAAAACTGAGACGAATTCTTCCTATTTAATGAACTGCAGGTGGTAATTGCTCACTTCTATTCTAGTCCTAATTGCTGCCTAGGCAAAACCTCTACCGTCCCCCCCTCTTCCCCCCCCCCCGAAGACTGGCAATGAACTTACGGCCAAAATCCTCAGGTAATCTCACTGGCAGGCTAGCCAGAATCCAACGAAGCTTTACTGAAACGGTGGACTCTTCGTTTTTGTTCATGTACGACTGACTTTGGTCCTGCTGACCGCCTAGGAGTTCGTTAGTTAAATAAGCCCGTTCGTGTTGAATAACTATGAATCATGCTTATGATATGGTAAGGGAAACTTGTATGCAGTTGAAATTTCGTATTTATTTAGACCACATTCGGTCACTTTCTATTGCCTCCCTTTAGAGAAAAAAATACTTACAGCCCACCAAGAAAAAATACTTTATTTGCTGCTGTGGGTTTGGCGAAAATAACAGTACTATCATTACGTAATACGTTTAATCTGTTAGATAAAGTTGCTTTTGGATTCGTTTGATATAAATAGAATTTAGATGTCTTAAGTCACCCAAAAAGGATGAACCTCTGGCCTTTGAGAAGGGCCAGAAACAATCAGTCTAGGCAGTTCACCTCACGCTCAAACTATTACAGCCCTTGAATGACCCTCCGATGACAGCGGAGGCCTTCAGTGCCAAAGTCGCCTTCTCTCCAACAAGGGACGATAGAGCAACCATCCTTTTTCCAGATCCGGAGATGTGGGCAACCTTCTTAACGGCAGAGCTCCACTATGATGAGGTGGCAGCCCTGGTTGCAAAAACAAGACCATTTCACAGACCAGGCCTGCGTACTTTGCAGCTGGCCATTCTCATTCTAGATGGTACAGACACTCCCATGTTGTTACCGAACATGTTCATTTGTCACTAACTCGCAATCTTTTTCCTTTCCAGTGGAGGACCCTCACTGCTACTTCTATGTACAAAAAAGGATCACCTCTAGATCAAGTTTATTATAGGCCAGTGATTCACACCCTGGTTGTGTCCAGAATGATGGGGAGAGTGATTGGGGTGCAGATGCGCCACGACCTTAACTATAATCAAACAAACTTTCTTCAGTATGGTTCTCGAAAAAACCGATGATGCGCGACACACATGACAGACTTCCTCAACCTAGTCACGGAGGCTTCATTAGTGGCAACTCGGCGATCTCGATCCTTCTAGAAGTGGCCAAAGCCTTAGATCGAGTCCCCTTTGCCGGATTGCTGGGAAAAACCAAAATATATAGGATAGTGGACCTGATGCCCACATGGTTTTCAGCACGCTTGCCAGCTGGAGACCAGATAGTTAATATTGGCGAACTTTTGTCCAACCACAGCCCTATAACTCGTGGTGTGACACGAGGTAGTGGGCTGGGCCCACTACATTCCTTGATACATACGAACGATATATCTAACGTCCCCTAACATGGATTTACATTCTTCTTGGCAAATGATACTAAAATCGCTCACACTTTTGAGTCCTTGGAGCCAGCTTCTTTCATAGATGACTTTACGACGAAAAAGCTTTCTCTCGTTTCCTGGAGTACTATTCGGATAATTAGATTCTCCACCGAAAAAGCAGCATTCTGGTGTATGCGTCTTGTCACCACCGGAGAACTGAGAAGTACCAAGCAGTCCATACCAAGTACCGACCAGGTACGGGACTTTGGCCTACACTAATCATGTATGTTCAACTCATCGGAACAGTCATCCATTCAAGCGGCTGAAACTCGTCGGAAGATCGGGCTGATCAATCAAACATTCATGATGCCAGGAAGTGAACTAAGCATTTTTAAGGCCCACCTCTAACTCCCTCTAGAACGCTGCCCAATCATTTGTTCGAACATAAGACAGAGAGATCAAGTAACTTCTAAGAAAGTACAACATGCTTTCATCAAATAGTTTCTGGGTTTTCCCTCTCAATCACATTACATGGAAAGGTGTGAGCCGGCGAACATCGATCCTCCGTGGCCGTGCAGCATAAGAACCGACCTTCTCTTCTTTCACAATATCTCAAAAATAGATCGTTTTTTTCAATATTGCAGGTAAAAACCCCCTCAAATTATCCCCCACGTAACAGCGAGCCTTTGGTTTCCTTATCCTTGCCTAATCTGGCAGCGAGATCAGAATTCTCCACCAATAAGTGCGCTCCAAAGTGGAGCAAGCTGCCTCAAAGCCTTTAGGCAATATCACCAGCCCTTGTGGTGTTCGAACAAGAAATAAGCGCAGCACCGACCGTGCACAAGTTGACTAAGATAAGCGACCCCTATGTTTCAGGGTTTCAGGCCCTTGAGATGGGACCGGAGTACTGATGAATGGACCATCCAGTTTCAGCGTCTTGAGCCCACGCGTTGTTTGCCTCCGTCCGACAGCCGTCTATCCGGCTTCGATCATCATATAATTACTCGCTTTGAAATATCTTACCTTCTCGCAGCTTAACCATCCCCTCAGTCTTCTGCCCTTAGCAATAGCATAATCAATAAATCCGTGCCTCTTGATATTCTTCTACTCACTTTGTACTTCTCCCTCACTGGGCCTCGTCATATGGGTTCTAAATACTTCCTCGGCAACTTGGAAAGGAAATTCAGTCTCAGTTTTTTTACTGGAAGCGGGTCATTACCTGAACTAAATCTCCTGTTACGACTTCACCAATTCCGTTCTCTCAGGCTGTCCTTCGGCTTTGTTCGGGTCTCTCATGAAGTATTTATTCTTACTACACATACTGGTTACTCTAAGTTTACTCTCTACCTAGTGACTGCATCTTATGGCCATAACTTTCCAAAGGCCTCGCAGCTCTTTCTTCTTTCGCCTAACTTGCTGTAGCCCCAACACGATCCTAGTTTGTTTACTTTATTAACAATAATAATGGTAGTAAATTATTCGGGATAGCTCCGAAGTTTGCTGCAATTCAAGATCAAACAGCATAGTTGAAAGCTGAATCAGAGTGTCAAAAGGATTGCACATTTATGTGCACGGGACTGAATGCAAGAGGAAGAACTCCAGTCCATCTTTGTGGTACCGCCCAGGAAATTTAAACTCGAGGTCGGGTGACCGAGCCGGCCAAAAGGTAAGGTGTCATTACCCTGCCAAAGTGTGGAGTGGACCAGGAATGGTAAAGACACACACAAATCCTACGGAAGAAAGACTGTTCTGCCGGAAAACCATACTGGATTGACGGATACGTGGTTACCATGAAAAAGAAACATTCCCGAAGGAGACGTAATCAAGCAACTGAGATTTGCAACGTATGACAGGTGTTACAATGTAAAATTAGACAGTAAAAAAGGTTGAATTACACATCAAGAACAGGAAAACTCAGCCGAGGATTACGGTTGAGTGGTCCACTGAGTGTACATCGGTTGAGCAAGTTGTGTAACAAATGGACAACACACTCGACTGTGGTTGCCAAGATGATGATGTAAGAAGTGGCCGGATAGAAACATGCAGACTTTTAGCGGATTGTTTGCTTTCAGAAGAAGGAAATATAATCCATCAACATGAAACTGAGAACTGGCGAAAAATCGGTGTGGCGCTCAACTACATCAGTACGAAAGACGCAGCTGGCAAAAATGATGAAGTGACGGTTAGAATACTACTGATTTATTTTCAGTGCAGAAGGTGGACCACTTGATGGCAACAAAACAGAACTCTGCGGTACAAGAGGTTGTCAGGTGTGCGTATGTGGGACATGATACCTTTCAAGAAGAGGATAACTCCATGCAACAGTTCTAAGTGAGCAAACAGCGGAACTGACGGAAAAGTCAAATAATCACAGAGTCATGGACTATTGGGAACCTCTGGAGATATATTTTGCTGTGACGAACACTATTTGAAGATTGTGATACGGAAGGAACTGACAACAATAAATGCGTTAGTCTTCGAATATATCGGCAAAAGTAGCAAAAAAGGGCGAGCCCTATCTTGGAAATTGGCCCAGCTTGCGAATAAGACTGGTGAATAGTTTGGCAAGAAACCGCGAGGAAGTGGATCGGGAACAATAAATCAAGAAAATTGAAGGGTTTTGAGTGTGCGGTGATTATGCGCCACTCTGTGTGTATCACCATTTCTTGAATTTTTGATGCCCAACTCTATTTTGCCAATGACTTCTTTTCCCTTACATTCCATATTCGCAAACTAGTAGTGCATCTTTTGACAGCAGCTTCACCAAAGTAAGACACAGGAAATATATTCATCAAGGCTCCGGAATCGAGTTGGAAATGACAACATTTCCCGACAGCTATAACATTCGAGAACAGCTTTTTGCATGTTTTGCAACCGCGGAAACCGCTGATATTTGGTTTTGGGTGTATGGGCCTGTTAACAAACTTTTATAGGGAGTAAACGACACTTTCGAGCGAAGCGATTCAGCTTTTCGCAAGTAGAATAGATCTTCCCTCAGGCTGGGCAGTCTTTTTTCGGTTGTCCTGCCTGTGGCTACAAAATGTGCACGTGAAGAGTGTGACTCTCATCACTGAGTTCAACCAGGTCCTTGCAGAGTGTTCCATGGGATGTCTAATCTGATTAGCCGTAGCTTCTCCGTTGTAACAAATATCAGTGCAAGTTTTTAAATCCAGTTGGCCCTTCAACAAAAGTTTATTCGAAGACGCATCATTCCGAGCTCCGATCACCAGCCTGTTTAATGTTAAACCGTCCAAAAAGCAGTTGCCAAAATTGCACGATCTGGCGAGCGCCTTCAGTGTCCCAACATAGTCTTCGATAGTTTCATGTTCACCGCTTTCTTCTCGAAAGAACTGGAAGAGTTCGAATATTTCGTTTGACTGGCTCAGAGAATATTCATCTTTTTTCACAGTATTGTCGTAGGATCTCCCTGGTTTTCTTCGTCAACGAACGAGAAGACGCTGAGGACCCGACGAGTTTCACCTCCGAGGCAGTGACGCCGATTCGCCATCTGACACTTGTTTGAATAAGAATCCGGATGCGTGAGTACGGAAAAATCTCGACATCGTTTTCTCTCCAGTTTCCATTTATCCTCCAGACTATTTTGGCTTTGCATGTCCAATGGATCGAGGGGGGTGCCGCAACTGTTCTTGGGGTGTTCATCCCCAAACTGCTGCGTGGTTCGTCGAGCTCCCCCGAAACCATGTTTTGTTCCGTCCCACTAGCTCTAGCGACACAAATCTTCTGCCCCCGAACCATTCCGTTTATTGTGCAAAAGCAAACCCTTTTCAAAGATCATGGAAGAATTTTATTATTCAAAGATTACTGGGTCATCAAAAGCAAAGTCATTGTACGAAGCTCCTTGGTACAGAGCCCTTCCCCGAACTGGGTCTTCAGAGTGGCTATGTAGTTCCTGTCTCCGATTGGCTAATTTTCTTGCGATCGGTTAAACCAGCTGCTGACCGCTGATTAAATGCCTTACGTTCCGTTCGATTGAAACAATTCTTGGCTGCTCCTCAGTTGACTCCGTTGTGCTCCGTCGAAACAAAGTTCGGCTGCTGAATTTTTGACCTCCATTCCGTTCGGATAAAACACCTCTTGGCTACTGACTAGTTTAGTTCGCTGCACCCCTTCAAAACAACACCTGGCTGCTGATTCGTTGACTTCACTCGGTTTGGTAAGAGCAACTGTTCACGGCTGATTGGATGGCTTCACTCTGTTTCGCCACAAATTGACTGAACCATCCACCGGCTTCGCTGGCCTGAGGTTTGCCACCGATTTTGGGCAGACGAGAACATGCAGTCTGTAATCGAAACTAGGCCGTTTGTCTGAGCGTCAGCAAATACCCTTACAGTACGCTTCTCCCACCTCAGCCTTCAACCCCTGCCACAAGTTTGCAAGCAACCTCGTGCTTCCACCTCCACTTGATTCGACTCAATACCTGAGCTCACCCTCCAGTCACGATGGTTCGTTTTCCCTTATCACAACGCCCTCTCTTATTTTCAACTTTTTTGCTAGTCACATACAACTCCAAAACTAGTTGCCTTCACAGTGACCATAAACTCATCTAGCGGGCCCCTTCTTGTGCAGCACACTGTAGTTGCTTGTGAGCTAACCTTGTCCCAACACTTACATGGAATAATCCTAAGATTACTCTTCTTCCGATAATCGTTATTCTTCAGCGGGGGCTGGCGCACACCGCATCTCTCTAGTAATTATCTTCCTGACTCCCAATTTTCGCTGCTTAAATTCGATGACTTTTTAAAGATTTCAGAAGAGACTGCTTTTATCTCTCTTGGAGCTTTGGTATGAAGAACCGAACAAGGTACACTCGTTCCAATTCCAAATCTGGGGAGCACAGTCAGATCCATCACTTTTGTCGGTGCGCATCGGGTGCGCAGGACGTCTGCAAAGATACGCGGGCTCAACTAGCATGAAAGATCGCACCCCTTGATTTCAGTCCTTGAAGTGTTTTCTGGGTTGGGTGTCCAGAGCACGGTCAGGTCCATCAGTTTGCACCCGCTCAGAATTGCTGCATCTCCATTTTCCTGCAAACCTGTCCCTCCTACTCACTCTTCAAACCACCCAATCATCGTATCACTTGGTGGTATCATATCCCGCAGAGTGACTATCTTCTTTTCCAAGCGCTTACAGCTCAGCCTGTAGCTAACTTCCGTGAGTAAAACTCGGTTACCAGCTGTCATCCACTCACAGTTCGGATATTGCCCCACGTGTTTTGCTGTCGTTTACTGGGAACTTCTCCCAAGAGGCCTCTTCTTATGTAGAAGCTATTTCAACCCCTGCGCAAAGGCAACTAATTTAGTGCCAAGTAAGTCGGAATCCGCACTGCCCCTGAACTTCCTCACTTGCCTCAATGTGGAGGACGAAGATAAGGCACAATTACTGACCCAAGACTGCCCCACTTGGCTCAGAAAAATGATATTTTTCCTTCTTATCAGTGCAACTACACCTAAACCCAGGTGAAAGCTTCCACCTTCCTCCCTCGCATTGTCTGTAGGCACGACACTGCTCTTGGTGATAGCTGCTTTTCTCCTTGAGACTGTTTCCTTCTTCCACCGGCTGTGAATTCTCACCCTTGGATGATACGGATTATTCACCCTGGAAGTTGTCTCACCTGTCTTGGAGGATGCTGTCTCGCTTCGCATTCATAAACTTCCCCTCAATGTTCAAGTTAGAGGCCGTAAGCAGTATCCTGCCTAAGCTCCGTCGCTTGGATACAATTTTTACCTGTGTGCTCGGTTCATAATTCGTTGCTTTTTTCAGAGCCTGAATGAGAACCGCCGAGCATTTCCTTCACCATTGTTGCAAATATTGTACCGTCCGTACTCCAAGATAATTTCGTCTCAAAGGTCTCATGTGTGACTGATTCATTTCTTTTTCTCGCAAATGGTCCGAAACCGAATCATACCTTCCTTTTGCGCTTTCGTCAATTTACCTTACTCGAGACTCTCCTCGTCTTTATTGTCCCGTGGCTCAACAGGGCAAATCCTTCTCTTAAATCTTTGTGGATATTTCATCCAATTTAGTAATTTTGTGAAATCTGATCATGCGTTCTTGCGAGAGTCTTAATCGAGTTTGAGGTAATATCCTTACTTTTATCATCAATTTCTCAACGATCCAGGTTTCTCTGGTTGAGCTTTCTCCTCGCTGCTCGGGACGGGTTATTGATCCTGAAGTTAAGCCCGCCATTTGTTGGCTCACTCGTCCTTTTCACCTTCATCGATTTTCCTTTATACATCTTTGAGTTTTCTGCCCTTTATCTGTTTCACAAACTACTCCGTCTATTGAAACCGGATAGGCTTCAGTCACTCATGGCATGAATCATCTTTGTGTACAAGGCACATTCAGCATTTTGCAGCAGGGCTTTTTTCAACATTCTTATGGGCCAACACCGCCTAACTAGGAATCAAAACCAGCCCGTACTTGCTGAGCAAACCTTTATCAATTTGGCCCATTCAAACTCCTGCCGGCTTTTTTGTTCTTTTTCTGGCATTTTCAGGTTCTACTCCCAAAATTCGTGCAAGCTGATCACATCGAGTACCGTTGTTCACCGTGATCGTGTGCCTGCCTGTGATTCTCGAATTGTGGTGGGAAACATACCAATATAATTATCATCATCATTATTATTATTATTACTGGTTTATTTTGGAGAAGCCCGAAGCTTGCCATATGCATGACCTTGTTGATGCTGGTGATGGAATGGACAGATATAATTCATGAAAATGTGGAAATTTGAGTGAAAAAGTAGGATAAAAGGCTCAGAAGAGGGAATGAGGCGGGATGAAAGTAGGATAAGTGTATGCACGCCACAGAGATTATGGAGGTTTAAATGAACTCAAGGACGGACGCGAATGGATGCCCGGTGAGTTTGAAAGTCAAGGTCAGATGGGGAGCATGACAGGTCCGGGTATAGACATCTTGAGGCCGACTGATATGCATGAAAAAGACCAGAAATCGGTATAAGGAACTGCAGTAGCGAGGGACGATGGAGAAAAACTTGAGGTGCACTGCAGTGGATTAGATATCAATAAAGCTTTGGTACTCTGCAGTGGATTGTCGGCGGACAGGCCATAAAACTCATCATAAAACAGGGAGCAAGCAATACAAGACGCAGAAGGTGGATCAGATGACAAAAACGATTTAGAAGGATCGGTAGATGTGAGGCACAGATATAGAATTGATGGACGCATATCATGACGGTCGGCGGGATGATAGAAAGAGAAATGGCCTGTGTGAAACTGCAGGTTGCAGAGCGAATGCACATATACATATATGTGCGTGTATATATATGTATATATATATATATAAGAGGGGCAAGATCAATAACAATGGGGTCCCAGAAAGAAATTATCAGGTAAGTTTAGATCAAATGGTTGTAGAATTTACTTTGGAATATCGTGGTGAATTATCTTCATGACAGGTGGGCATGGCGGGCCAACAGAGAAGGAATAGGAACGCGGAAGCGCAGAAGCAAGGAAGACTGTGAGTAGCGGTTCATGGAAGAGTGGGGATGAAAGATAGGACCGAAGAGAACAGGTAAGATTGGGTCTAGTTATTTGATAGCTGCAGGTGTGGCGTGTGGTGACGAACCAGAGGAATTGGGTAGTGACAGATCAAACGATTTGGAACTGTAAAAAAACATCATAAAGTAAATTTACCGTTACAATCGGTGCAACATGGAAAGGCAGACCACACTGAAAGATACACAGAAAATGCCTGTAGCGGGCAATAAGCTGATCAAGAGACGAAAGCAATCACCGAGGAGACACAGGAAAGACATGACCAATCAGATCTTTTCCCTGCAGATGGAACACGAAGGAGGCGGAGAACAAGAGAGCAGGAAGCTTCAAGATACGTGAACCAGTAGTAGAAAAAAAGGCTCAATAAATGAATGCGAGACGAAGCTGGGGCAATGAAACTGGAGAGCTGCGTGCCAGTAGACAATTAAACAGGTGGATTAGGCAGAAGGATGCTAATCGGGACACTGTCTAATGGAAAGAACCACAGAAAAAGTCGCGGAGCCAACAAGGAAAAATATAATGATGGTGATTAGATAATAAATGCGACTGTAAAAGAAGCAAAGTTTGGAGCGGCTAGTTCTAAGTTGCGGATTGATCATGGGTGCGGGTGTGATTGGTGCATAATGGCATTGGGCATGAAGAGGGAGAACAAGGAGGGATCTAACAAAACGACAGGCAGTGGGGTATGAGAATGCTATCAATGGACATTCTGAGCAGAGTGTAATACCAAGAGCATATAGAATAGAAGCCGGCAATGACGGCAGGTGGACAAATAGATATTGGCGAGTGTCGGCAGAGAAAAGTGGTTAGGACGATAGTGGCCTAATGCAATGAAAGTTGATGTAGAGAGAGGCGACAGGAGGAGGGACAGAAAGGGTAGGTGTGGTAGGGCGACAAAAATGGAAGGTGGTATAGATGATAAGAACTATAGGTTAGCAAACTGTGGCGGGAAAAGGATGGGGAGCATGCGATTTTCAACCGGCCGTATGGAATTCGGTAGTACGAGAAAATTTAGAAAGTGCTGTAATAATAATAATAATAATAATAATGGTTTATTTCGGAAGCGCCCGAAGCATGCCATGTGCATGATCATGTAGATACAGGTGATGGAATGGACGGATATAATTCATGGAAATATGGAGACTCTCATTAAAATATTAGGTAAAAAGGCTCAGAAGGGTGCATAAGGTAGGATAAAAATAGTATAAACGTATGCACACCATAGAGATTGTGTGGAGTTTAAATGAGCTCAAGAGCGGATTTGAATGGACGCCCGGTGAATTTGAAATTCAAGGTCAGGTGGGCTGAATGGCTGGTCCCGGGCAATTACATATGGAGGCAGACTGGTAAACATGAGAAAGGCTGGAAATCAGTATAAAAAATTGCAGTAGCGAGGAACGATGGAGAAAAAGGTGAGGTGCGTTGCAGTGGATTAGATGACAATGAAGCATTGGTACTTTGCAGTGAATTGTCGGCGGACAGGACACAAAACTCACCGTAAAACAGGCAGCGAGCAATGCAGGACGTAGAGGGATGATCAGATGACAAAAACGATTTAGAAGGATTGGATACGGTAGATGTGAGGCACAGATGTAGAGTTGATGGATGCCTATGATGACGGTCGTTGGGATGATAGCAAGAGAAATGGCAGGTGAGGAACTGCAAGATGCAGAGCGCGTGCACATAGATATATATGCGTAAGTTTATATATATATAGATTAATTGTATATATATGTATAGGTTTAAGAGAAGCAGGAGCAATAACAATGGGGTCCTAGAAAGAAATTATCAGTCAATAGGAGGAGTAAGTAATGTTAGATCAATTTGTCGTAAGTTTAACTTTGGAATTTCGTGGTGGATTAACTTCATGACAAGTGCACGTGGCAGCCCAACGGAAAGAAAAATAGAATGTGGAAGCACAGAAGTGATGAAGACTGTTAGGAGCAGTTCATGGAAGAGTGAAGATGAAAGACAGGATCAAGGAAAACAGGTAAGAATGGGTCTAATTATTTGATCAATGCAGGTGCAAGATGTAGTGACGGACCAGAGGAATCGGGTGGTGACAGGTCAAACGGTTTGGAACTGTAAAAGAACGTCACGACGTAACATTGTCATTACAATGGTGGAACATGGAAAAGCGGCCCACACTGAAAGGTACAGAAAAATGCCTGTAGCGAGCAATAAACGGATCAAGGGATGAAAGCAATGACCGAGGAGACACAGGTAAGAAATCACCAATCAGATCATTTTACTGCAGATGAAACACGAAGGAGGCGGACAAGGAAGCGGGAAGCCCCGAGATAAGTGGACCAGTAATAGAGCAAAAAGGCCACAAAAAAAGCGAACGCGCAAAGGAGTTGGGGCAATGGAACTGGAGAGCTGAGTGCCGGCAAGATAATAAATGCGACTGTAAAAGAAGCAAAGTTTGGAGCGGCTAGTTCTAAGTTGCGGATTGATCATGGGTGCGGGTGTGATTGGTGCATAATGGCATTGGGCATGAAGAGGGAGAACAAGGAGGGATCTAACAAAACGACAGGCAGTGGGGTATGAGAATGCTATCAATGGACATTCTGAGCAGAGTGTAATACCAAGAGCATATAGAATAGAAGCCGGCAATGACGGCAGGTGGACAAATAGATATTGGCGAGTGTCGGCAGAGAAAAGTGGTTAGGACGATAGTGGCCTAATGCAATGAAAGTTGATGTAGAGAGAGGCGACAGGAGGAGGGACAGAAAGGGTAGGTGTGCATACCGTGGTAGGGCGACAAAAATGGAAGGTGGTATAGATGATAAGAACTATAGGTTAGCAAACTGTGGCGGGAAAAGGATGGGGAGCATGCGATTTTCAACCGGCCGTATGGAATTCGGTAGTACGAGAAAATTTAGAAAGTGCTGTAAATGGTGAATTTATGGTGAAAGCTATAGGGATGGAAACCAAGCCATCACTGGTGGAACATATGAACATGACGGAATGTGACGTATAAATATGTTAACCTGGCAAGCCAGAACATACTCCCGAGGGATTTGCTGTAACTTTTCTTGGCTCTTTCGGAGTGACTAGTGAGCCCTGTACGGCCCGTGCCATCCAAGAATCTCGTTGTTGGACTTCCGAAGGATTTTCTAAGACAGAATTGCTTGGGCTCCTGAAGCCTCACAGGATTTCGCAAAGCCTTACGCTCCTCCAATGTCCAGCCACCTATCCCCCAGATCACCAAAAATAAAAACGTAAGATGCAGTCAGAAATATAATCCTGGACACCCTTGCCCTGTCCGGTGCTCCATCTTCTGGCTCTCCCTCAATACCAAGCGCAGGATGCCATCAAAATGTGCATCCTGAACCCTCTCTCTTCTTTCCATTTCCCAACTGTTCGCTGAAGTATCTTTCAGCCCACCGGCGACTTCCATACAAGAAGACAGTCACGAAATCCGGGACCATTTACGCTTGAGCCTCGTACCCGTGTGCTACACCAAGTTTTGAGGATTTCAGGACATTTTGCCGAGAGCTAACCCAAGAATGCCTTGTCTGACGGCGATGGGGAATATTGAAGGGACAATCTTATGTGGATGGTTGGGTCAGCGGATGACAGTGAGGACTTTAATATGTGCAGCACTGTCGATGTAAAGCTGGATCGTTGGGCCAAAAACCTCAGCTGAGGGCTTGGTGGTTGGGGGCGGGTCGGACAGTCGCACCATGCTGGCAAGAGCAGTTGGAGGCTGTTGAATAGTTACGGCATGCGGCATCATTTAGCACAGCCTTGATATCGGAACGGTCTTGCTTTAACAAGCTCCCAGTAGTCCTCGGCGAAACACGTGGAGAGGTTGCAGGATTGTGTATGGACGAAACCGGAAAGCTAGATTGTACTCTCGGTAACCAGCTGCGGTGAGTTCTCCAAAAGGGTGAAGAGGAACTCAACGAGATAAGCTTCCTGCATGATATGTTACAGCTAAGCGGTGCAAGGGTCGAGTGATTCTGGAATCGAAAAAGAAAAGGGTAGCTGTCTGGTGAGTGTGCCAGCTTAGAGTCCGCGTGAGCTAACCATCAGACAGAAATAAGTAAGCTGATAAAAGGGCACGATAGGCATAGCGGCCTGACCGAGAGTAGTGATGGTGACCCCCGTGGCAGTGAGAGGGATGAAATGGTATAGGGGTCAGTACAGGCATACAAACTCGGTTTCGCGAAAGGGTGTGAGGCAACTTGTTGCGGTTTACCGCGCGTCGAGTTCTAGATATCGCAAATTGGGTTTGGTACGGACTATCCTACGTTTTTTACAAGGTTGTGCCCTGAGCCGTCGTCGGTATATTTTTACGAGGCCATCTAGAGTGCCGCTAAAATTTGTGGCTTTGGAAGCCCCTCCTATGGCTCAGAAAGATTCAGAGTTTCTTTCCCAGACAGCCCACTGGTTTGAAAGTATTTGTCAAAGTAACTTACGAACTGCTTATTGGGGTAAGAGAGTAAGGAAATATCTGCCTATATCAGAAAAGTTTGATCAATTTCTCAGTGCTGCAATAAATCACGGTGGACACTATCCAATTGACACAGTTGAAATCACGTACTGGATCTGCGCTGCACCACATCCTTCTACGTGCTGCGGCCAGCTTGGTTCCTACTAATCTATCCAGAGTACTGGTCGGAAAATCAGCTTCTCAGTGTTCCACCCTACTCAGAAGAACTCGAAGATTTCCCGTAAACGGTGAACTCCGAGGCAACCAGCTGATCTAAAAGTCACCGGTAAAGTATCCTTCAAACAGTCAGTTTAGGATTAGTGAGTGTTCAACCAGCCAGACGTCGAGCTCCATTCCTTAAAGAAGTCCTTTGTGAAATCGTATCTTCGACGAATACCATCCGCCTTCCTCATCGAGTGACCCACCGTCTTCATCATATGGGCAATAATAGCCTGTTATTCCCAGTCGTTCTGGTGCCCTGCCGGGTACGACTACTTCATGTATACAATGGTGCTAGCAACAAATTTATCACAACTGAACAAAATTCGGCGTCCTTGGAAATACAGTTGCATACCACGATTGACGCACTTATCATGTTGCCAGGACTAGCATTTACCGTTCATTTTGTAGAACACCCTCGTTCTCAAACTTCACTATCCGCCGGTCGCTTCCTGAGCTCAATTGCCTCTGAAGTCCACCGAAGAATTGAAAGTTCAAAAAAAACGGTAGTCTTCAGTGTTCCGGACCGTCTTCCCCTTTCTTGATTCTAACAATCGCTGCTTCTAGCCAGCGATGTATCATACCACGAAGGCTACTGCAAAGAACTCAGAAAAAGTCACAGCGGAATGTGTATGTGATTTGTTTTGGCTGCGTAAGGAAAACGTCGTCATAGAATTCGTCAGAGAGAAAAGGAGCACTACCTGCATCAACCACTGCACCATAGATGAATGTAGACCTCGACTTATTCAGCTAGCCAACAACTACTCGACGCCCGTCCAGACGGCTCCACGTTCCAAACCCATCTCCACCGTTATCTACCCATAGCCGGGTTATGCAGCCATCCCTTACAGAAGGCCACCCCCAGATACCGGCTAGTCTTCCAAACAAGCCGAATAATTGGAAGATTCTAATTCACCACTGCGTAACAATCAGTCGACTACAACGTTGTCCCCAATGATATTTAAACACTTCACCTCCCGTCCCTGTTGCCTCCAGTGGCCAAGACAGCCTTGGCATCGATGATACCACGCCCCAGGGGTATTTACAGTTCATTGGCTCTTGTCTTCAGTGTGCGACTTCAGGCCGACACTGAATGAAATATCAGCGCCAATCATCCGTCGTTTCAGCACCTGCTGCCGGTTAACCTCCGAAAAGCCCGTGGTGATACCTTTACCAAAATCCTCATGCCTGCGAAGTTGCCCTGAGTGTTAAAACTAGCAGTGCAGTCTCCGGGGAGTGACATATACGCTGGAAAGCTTCTGAATTCGTTACTGGTAGGGGCGAGCGGTTTAGTGATAGCCTTAGAAACTTTGCCATTATCTGAGTTTTCTTTCCACTCTCTGTGTTTTTCTTTCATAGCCTGTGGCAGAAGCATCCCTGAAAGGTTATGGTTTATAGTCAGTGGCAGTCTTACAATAAGGGGAACACAACCATCCTTATCAGTCTTGAACCGAATGGGTCACGTGCAATTAAAGGCCCGTCAAAGGGAAATGAGAAGTACACCCGCTCCCCTGTAAAGTACCGTACACTTCTGGCTGAGAAGATCCTGGGGCAATTCTCTCTCATCCTCTTCAATAACAGATAAACTGATAACAGCCTAGACCTGGCCCTGCATATGGGAAGCCCCAATAACTCGAGCCATCCTTCAGTTCGTTCAGCTGAACCTTTGCGTGGTAACAACATGCCGTTTCAGCTCTCCACACGTGTTTGATAACCCCTGTTACGAACGTTTGAGCAATGTGTAGCCAAATTCGCAACGGATCCCGAAATCAGAAGACGATTATCCGTGATATTCTACGATACTAGATTATTAAAATAAACAATGACATAAACAATATACAAACCTCAATAATACGATCACAAGGACTCAACAACGAGAAACCGAATAGCAGCGTGTGAGCAGACAGCACGTGCGTCACGCAGGTCCTGAACAAGGATGTGCCAAAGTAGCGCTCTGGGCGCGAACAAACAACAATTGGTCCAGAAAAACAACCAGTTCGTAAAGACAAGTCAATAGTGTATGGAAATGAGTGATGTTGGGAAAAACACTGAATCGCGAGGGAAAAAGGGGGATTTTCCACGACCGGCTGTTACAACCCCACCCTTATCAGCTTCGATCATTTTGGTCTCCCTGCAAAACACTTAATTAACTAGCCGACCTCCAATGCAATAGCCAACACAAGGTCCGAATAGTGATATCATGAGACCTCCGCTCCGAAAAAACTCCGGCGTTTATGCTCCCAAGGTTCACAAAAACAGGCTAAATTCCGCCCATGCTGGTTGCCGGAGAGAAGAATATAATGACCACACTTTATTAATTTGCCGTCCACAACCCTGCTGTCTCTGCGTTTTCCTCGAGCCCACCCAATAGCTGTGATGTACAAAGTCGGCCGAGGATTATCTGCTACAGTATGAACTCAACTACACGGCCAAAGTACTTCCTAACACAGGCCTCCCTTTGATAAACCGCTTTTCCTTTGAAATTAGGTACTCAAACTCACTTGATTCCATTGCCTCAGGTCCTTAAAAAGCGGTCTCGTCGCCCTCTATCTTGCACTTACCCTTGAACCTGAGTCTCACCACGCGAATTACTATTCCTCAACATCAAATACTTACCAATCTGCTGGTACGCCCACAGTGTTGCGATCTTACTCCATTTGACTTCCTTATGCTTCTGATTTCTCATGACCCCCACATCCACACAAAAAGACCTAATCTTCGTTCCGGGTATTTTTTCACTATTTGTGCTGTCCCCACCCACAGCTGGTACGAGGGCCTGTTTGCTGTCTCCTTTTATCCTGTTCTCCTCCGAGATCCTCGGAAGTGCAGTCTTCCACTGCTTAGTAATACCGCGCACACACCCCTCCTCATGCTTGAAGCTCGTTCCATCTTGGTCGGATTAAGAACCCTCCAAGTGATTGCTCGATCTGCGAGCTTTGACTTTACGGCCATCGTCGTGTTCTGGCCAACTGCTTCTACTCTAACTAATCATATCTCGCCTGCTGGGCTCCAGGCATTTAGAACTAACAGGAATGGTCGTAGCAAAGATTGCTCCATATGTTATCCTCGAGTTCCTCGTGTGCATCCTCTCCCATTAGATCCTTGATATTTAATCAAATTTTATTTGGCTGAACATCCCACCACACACGTCTCTGTATACTGATTGCACCGACCAGGCTCCGAATCCCTCCGTAACGGACATTCATCTGCTCACCGACGCTTTAGACCACTACTCCCAAATATTATTTGTTCACAGGCTGATTGTTAATGACATCAATGCCCCTGACATCCGATGGTAGACCCGCTCAGTGACAAAAACCTGGTAGATTTGGTTTCCCACACTGAGACGGGCTTCTGGGCCGAAGGAGCAAATTCTACGACCAGGAGGTACAGCCTAATGCACTTAGTTTTCACTTCGAGGGTATCCACTATGATTATCCAAACCACGGGTTACTTCTTCGATAGTAACCACAAGATGGCGCCTCGCAGGATTCCCATCTCTCAGCATGACCTTAATCTCCACAAGTCCAGAAAACCACTGCTGCCCGTTGGCTGAACCAAACTAGTAGCCGCGTTGCTTGCGGAAGACTGGAATAATTTCTTCATGATACATGGCTCTCAACTTTCGTCCGGCGAATTTTAAAGCAATCTTGTGCTCACAATAAAAGCAATTCCATCAACAAACTGACAAAGAAAGTCATGTGAATCAGCTCACGAAGGAGGCAGAGTTAACTACAAAAAGTCTCTGGGGCCTACTCAAAGCTCCATGGCATCTTCCTCAGTAAGCAGATATGATAATGTTAGTGATAATGATATATTTCGAACAACCCCGAGGCTTGCTGCAAGGCAAGATCAAAGGGTCCAGTTGGGAGCGGAATCTGAATTCCGGGGGAGTGATTCAAGTATGTCAACTCGATAAAGCACAGGAGAAAGTATTTAAGTTACTGTTTATGGAGGAGCCCGGAAAATTCGGACTCAGGGTAGGGTGGCCTGGCCGGCTGGATCATGGTGGAGCTGGTTGGGAGTAGCAGACTCTTACTCAAATGTTACAAAATAAGGGACTGCGCAAAGACAGAATCAAATAGATTTGATGGATATTTTGTTCACCTTAAGGAAAGAGAACTTTCCAGGGGAGAGGTGAACCAGCCGTAGTGCTTTGCGGATTATAGAACGGCTTAGGATTGGAAATCAGACGATGAAAGGAGTGAATTTGTGGACAAAAGACAAGAAAAATCCTTCAAAGATTACCCTTGAAACTTATGGCGATGGAACATCGGCTCATCTTTAAACAGAGATTTTCCAGGTGACTGTGAAAGTAGCGTCCAGACGAAAACATGTAATCGTTGAGCGGAATATGATGCATCAACATGGAAATGGAAACCGGGCGACAGATCAGTTTTTGATGCGTGGCCATGATAGTAGCAGATACACGATTTGCAAAGGAGATGAGTTGGCAAATGACAAGTAAGCATTTACGTAATGATTATCGTTATCTAAGGGCTGAACATGATGACCAGATGGTTGCGAGGATCAAAATGGTCCGAGAAGAATTACCAAGATAGAATACCGGATATGAATAAGCTCCAAACAACCGATTATTACCTTTGCAAAGTTTGGCGGCTGGATGTCGGTGGAGCTAGTGATAAACCAAATAGTCGGCATATCTGGAGAGGTCGCTGAAGTGATGATGGAAGAAGTGGCCAGATGTAAACACGCAACTGCTGAGCAGATTTTTTACTTTCAGAAAAACGGTATATGATGCACTAACGTGGAAATAGGAACTGGGCGGCAGATCGGCTTTTGATGCGTAACCATGATAGTAGCAGATACACAATTTGCAAAGGAGATGATTGGGTAAATAACAAGTGAGTATTTACGTAATGATTATCTCTTGTTACAATGTTTGGCAAGTTTTCATCAATATTGTTTAGAAGAAAGAACTCCAGGCCTTAGCAAAGCGTGGAAAATCTTCTAAAGTATCGTGTTTGCTGGGAATTAGGAGCAAATGACATCGTTCAGATATACCGTATCCACTAATAAACAGCTTCCGTGTCACATTCTCTGTCGCAATCTCTGAAAGGTTTTGCTCATTATTCTCGGCAATAATGGCACATGATACACCTGCCGATTTTTTCCACGTTACACCATTAAATAGTTACGTTATGTGCTCCCCAGAATTTACGCTTTCATTGATTCGGTCCTCATTGGGCCTTGGTCTCGGCGGCATTCCACCGACATTCCCAAGTCAAGGTGGAACCAAAGCAGCAGTAATGCTTCTTATTATATTTTATTTCTCTGACGCACAACTTCTTTTCTCATCAGGAGGCAACCTCTGTGACATTTTCCCACCAGCAAAGGAGGCCGCTTTGTGACTCTGATTGTTATTCCCCCTTTGCCTACATCACCTACTATATCAAGCTTATTGGAAAAGCTGGTAAATGAGCAACTGGCTAGGTATTTGCTGAATCGGAATGTTATTCATACTAATCAGCACGACCTCCCCGATGTGCTTCTCTGCACTACGTGCCAGTTTGTCTCCCTCAAACTGCTCACCGACGCAAAGAATAAAAGCCGGTCACTGGTCGTTATTTTCCATGGTATGATAAAAGCTCTCGATCTGGTTCCTCGTGTCAGCCTGCTTTCTAAACCCTCATGCTTACGGGGTCCCCGGCCCGCTACATGCTTTCTTCAACCCATATCTATCAGACCGATCCCAAGTGGTCTTCAAAGAAGGCCAGGAGTCACAACCAGCTCCTGTTACTAATGCTGATAATAATAACACGCATATTGCTCGGTTGGGGTCGAGAGGAAAGTGTGGATGCATGGCCATGTTTTACAATGGTAATGAAAAAGACAAAACATTCGCAGAACTGCAAAACATTGGTCGCAAAATAAAGTGTTTGTGCCATAAAACTGATCGAACTTCAAATGAAGCAGCCTGACACATTTACACTGCAAATATGAATCGGTTTCAATTTTGTGTACTAGATGTATTAGGGGTTCAGACGCATGGAAATATGATGGATGATGTGTTACCGTGGGAAGCAGACGATCCAATACATATCGGAATGAGGCAAACAATGTTTGGAGGATGGTTTCCAATGATTTCTCAACAAACAGAACTGTCAGCAAAGTCACAAAATCTATTCGGCAACTGCGACAGATATAGTACGGCCGAGCAAGGTTTTCTTAAAAACCACCCATGTTCCACTGGTATGATTGATTTTCCAAGTTTTTCAGCGATGGCTGCTAACAACGGTGAGTGGGTGACTATAATTTTTCTTGGTATGACTACAGCTTTCGACCGAGTTCCTTGCCTTCAACTTTCAGCCATGTTAAAAAAACGACATTATTCACCCCCTACACTCGTGGTTGTCATCTTAATCGTCTTCAAGCTATCAGGTTGTAAACGTAAGTGGCAGTATCACCGCTGAAGGCTGTTTTTGATGAATTCATTCGAGGTAGCTTCCAAGGACTAGGAGACTAAAAGCCCAACTTCCTTCCACAGCCCCGCTGAACATCACACTTGTGGCTCACCATCACAACTCAGATTAGCCACAGGATTTCGGTGCTCATTATGGCAAAACAGTTTTTGTGGCTCTCCCAGATTCTAAGGCAAGTCTACAGTCCAATTTTTCATGGTAGAGTGCTTTCCACTCTGGAATAAAATAGAGCTACAGGCCGGTTCACTCAATCACCCATCCCAGGCTAAGAAGTAGGCAGATGAATTCTCTCTTGTGCTTGAATTAACCTTAATCATCAACCCCTGCATCACAGAAGATAGGAACCATGAAATTGGTCTAGGGTTTGAAATAATGTGCACCTTCAACCAATTAATCACGGCTGGAACAGTTCCAGAATTCCGCTTTGCCTTCGCTTATATCCAGATTCGTTTTGTTATTTGAATATTCATAAAAGTCCGCCACCAAAGGAATTTTCTTTTATCCGGCCGCTTACTACGTCAAAAAAATATTTCTATCTCCCTTGATCGACATTCGTCAAATTACTTGCAGCTGGAATCATATTACCATGAGAGCTCGTGAACTACCGACGGAATTCACAAACAAATCACTCGCATTACCCTTTGATCAATACCCAAGGCTTCCCTCGGATGTGCCATTGACACTTTCCCCGTCACCTCGCAAATTCCACCTAATTTCTGCTTCTCGACAATCAAGCCTCTGTGCAACTGGATGGAGAAAATACCTTAAACAAACCCGGTAATACAATTTTCTTTTCATTTTCGTTCTCCCAAAACATCACGACACCCATTTTTCGCGACGTGTGAAAGGTTTTTAATCATAATCACCTTCCAGAATGTTTATCATGTGCACTGGTTGCAGCTCCTGATCAACTTTTCAACTTCACAAAACCCAAAGCGATTTTTCTTGAATTATTTCACAAAGCCTGGGGTTCATTCTGCTACCTATTACGCAGAACCAAATTCGGAAGTGGAACATATAAACTCGTTTTATTGTGTTTTTCTACCAGTTTTCGGATCGATATGATTTTGACGGCAGTTATCCTGAAATTCTTTTATGATCATGATCTTTTTTGTTCCATCTCATTCTCCTGTCACTTCTTATGTCTCTGACGCAAACCTCTCGCAATATTGGACGTTCCAGTCAGCTGACCTCGTCCAGCGCATTCTCTCACAATGGACTTGTCTCTCAGTCTTCCCGGGTAAACCTCTCTGAACTTACCTCAACAAGAGGCAAATCTAACTTGACCTCCCATTATACTCCTCTTTGTGCACCCTTGAAGTAACTTCGTTCAGTCCTGTATTTAAGCATGACCTGTAAATTCCGGCCATGCTTATAGCATGCATCTCATCCTTTTTGAGAGAAGCTAACCAATACCGTTGCCACGGCCAAGCTTATAAGGGGCCCTAGAAGCAGCTTTGCCGCTTTTCCGCAGTGAGTTTCAAGCTGAAAGTCAGCTCTGACCATGATTCACAAGTCCTCAACCACGGCTTTTACAGTAGTTTTTACTATCGCCCTTCCCCAGCCTTTCTAATACCTTCAGTCTTTGAGCTACCCTCTCGTCAAGTAGGTTCACACATTTGTGCATGTTCAACGGCAAGCCTCACTCTGCACCCCAACCCCGGACCCGGCCCAGGTCTCTTTGAGCTGACGTGTATTCGAATACCCCTCCTGTTTTTGCACCGCTGGTGAGCCTGAAACATGAGCTTTCTAAGCGGTTGTCTAAGTCACTTACATAAAACAGGAATGGAGAGTGTCAAATGGCCGAAAGTTGCACAAACTCACACCCTATCAGTCCTTCCACAGACAAGCTGCCCCATATTCCTGCTTGAAACTTCCCGCCAAACAGACAACCCCTAATCCGTGTCATCACCTGTTCCAATGGTCTAAACCATCGATATTCCTTCGTAAGCGGACAGTGGTTTACCGAGTCGAAGACCCTCAGGGAATCGCGCTAAATGACCCTAACGTTCTCCCTACTTTCTACTCTTCCGGTCGCCCCTTCCAAGAAGCATAGAAGTTTGGACAGACACGAATGTTCCTGCTCTAACCTGCGCTAGAATTTCTGGATAGGACAGTGTTGCTCCAGGCGCGACGCAATCCGGCCCTCTTATCCACTATAGAGACCTATTTTGCCGGACGGCAGTTTTTAAAGATGCCTAGGACACCTCCCCGTGCATGGGGGTTAGTGTGAAAGTTGGGTAATCCTCGCTAGGGTCCCTGCTTTTATGTGAGGCGCCGAATGGCTTCGCCAGTGGTCCTCTCGCCGCCGGTTGTAGCTGTTCCAGGATCGTCGGGCGGATACCATCTGGGCCCGCCGCCTTGGCCATGGCTAGCTGCTTCATGCTACCCAAGACCTCATTTCCCCCTATCGGTTAGTCTACCAACCAAACCGTGGTCAGGATAGAAACCCATGGACTAGTTCATATTTGGAGTTTCCTCCACAGCTATTGGAGGAACCTACGCAGATAATCATCTCTTTCTTGGTCCGCCGCTGCGGCGCGTCCTCGCTCGTCAGTAGCTCCTCCTACTTCCATTCGTGGGCCACACTTCGATGGCACGTATTCGCAGTATGCCTTTTTCTCAATCCCAGTGAGTGTAGCTCTGTAGCCCCTCTTCCACACTTTACAAGCGCCTGTGGCTCTTTTCCCAGCGGCCAAGTGCTGCGGAGGGCTGCTGTGCCCTTCGATTTTCCCGTAGCTTATCTACTCGGCTTGCTTTCTGTAGTTTGCTGCCTGTCAGTTTTATCCACTATGGTGAAGCTCCTACCCTACGGACTATCTAAGTTGGCGCCAGCTCACCTGTCGGCTTCGGGATCTCATCTTTTACTTTCCGCCATTGAGCTAGGGCTCTGTTTGTAAAAGATGTGTTTAAAACCCTTCTTCATGCACAGAACTTCCATTTATATATAAATTGGCCCTATTATTTTAAGACTTGGATCCATGGAATACCCACCTGCCTGTCTTCATGACACAACTCCGTATATTTGATCTTGGTTTCGGTCGGATTGGCACCGCTTGCTTGAGTTAGTTGGGTTCGAATTTTTCTCTAGGTATGAGTAATTGGGAGTCACATTCGGGGCTTATATGTGGTGAGCTTCCGTTGATTTTTTTAAATCATCATCGCGGAATTCGCGAGCTCAGTTTCTTCTGATTCCCGGATTTCTCTGGTCGGGCTAGAAGCCGCTCGTATAACAGTCCCGGTGACCTACAGGACCTGCTCCCCATTCTACTTCACAGCTTAACGGTGGAGCTCCCGTCAGCAGATCATCTTAGCCTACCTCCTCACTTTTACCGGAGCCAACCTACCTGTAGGCCGTAGCTGGTTTAGGTCACTGCATGGTCATTCCTGCCTAGCGGAGCTTCCTTGCTTTTGTCCTTGATATCTTTCGGGTACCTTAGTAGCACAAACCCCACGGTAGATGCTGCCTGTCCCACCCTTTGTCTGGTTTTTGGTTGGAGTGCTGGGCGACGGCTTTATCTTGCTCTAGGGTTATTAGCTTTCCCCCAAACGAACCAACCGGGGCTGCCCTTTTTGGCTGATTAACCTCTGAAGCACCGAGTTCTCCCACGAGAAAGGTTTATTCTGGTCCGCTGCGGTAATTTCGTGAATTCGAAATAGCCCTTTTTTGAATCACCTTCAGCCGGTTGTGCCCTGCGTAAGTGAAACAAAACGAATTGAACCATATTAACTGTGCCACAACATCGATGCCTGCCCCTCTGGCTTCGCTAGCCCCTCCCCGTCCGTGCAGTTCTAAAGGATTGCCGCTAGTAGCGTGGTCCTCCACCGACTTCACTTTTCCTCCCTCTAAGCTGGCTACAGAAAAGTTCTCTGGAGCGAGGCTATTCACCGTCTCGCCCGGCAACAGCCACAGTTTCGTGACTGCGATGGAGTCTACCATGTATTTCCCCATTTGAAGCTAACTCTATTTATCTCCTCCGCAAACCGCATTCGTGCAAATAGCTTGCTTGTCAGCCGTCCTCCTATTGACTCTAATGTCGGAGGTGGCCCTGTGTTGCCCAGTTTGTCTTCCCAAGCATCATTCCCGTCTTTATGATGGAGATGCTACCCAATCTTCGGGATGGTGGGTCGTTGAGGTGCTACCTTGAGACCGCTCCTGAGCGCAAATTCAAGGAGGACCGTTCCTCCGGCTGGCGTGGTAAAGACCGTCGAATTTGGCTTCGTCAATTTGCTTCAGAGTTACGCTTGGCGAGGAAGTCAAGATATTGGCGCTTCCCTCCGTGCTCACTATGGCTGATTCATCCAAATATTCGGGGTGATCACCCGGCTCCACCGTGATCTCGTCCTTTATTGCAGCTCTTGCCCTGCCAGGCCCTTCCAGAAACCCGTAGCCGTGCTTCGAATTTGCAAATCCTACGAGCACTGCTCTACAGTGTGTCCTGCACACCCCCTGCCACGCTGGTAACCAAAGGGCCTGGTTGATGGCCACGTGCCCAACCAAGTCTACCATTTCTAATGAGTTCTTCTAGCCCAGCACACTGTGCTTTCCATTTGTCTGTTCTATCTGATCACTGAATGTGGCTCCTCTCGAAGACCACATTTCTGTTTCTCTGCGGAGCTGCGTCGCCATTTTTGGCAGTTGTTCCAGCCCCATTTTGAGGTGCCGACTTGCATCGTCCATTGCTTGCCTTCTGAATTCTAACAGAGCAACCTACTGCTGAAAAGCTAACCTTCTGAGTGCTTCCGGGAAGAAACTAACGTCATCAGACTTCACAAGTTTCATATGTATGGCCGTTGGAGATCAGTCCACCTAGATGCATGCCTTCCCCTCTACTCTATTGTCCCCGGCCTCCTTTGCTTTCCTTTCCATTTGAGCCCAACTGCAAAAGTGACTGTTGTTCTTGGCGGTCTTGTTCAATAGCTCTATTACCGGCCTTGCACTTTTAAAACTGGCCTTTGCCCTTCTCTTACATCTAAGACAGGCCCATGTCAGTTATTCGGTCTCGCGATACACTAGGTATGTTGCTTCCGTTAGCTCCCGGCAATTTTGGTGGTACAATATCCCACACACGGCACTAAATGCTCCCATATCCACTTCATATTTACGTCTTCTTCTACCAAACCAAGACTTGCACTCCAGTGACCTCATGATTGTAGCCGCGAATGATCTGACAGCCATGGCATGTTGATAAAATGGATAGTGAGGCTTTGAATGAAAGCCCTCAAAATAAGAGTTGCTGCTTTGACGGGGCTTAGATATTAGGTACTGAACCGGTCCTACCACGAGCGAGCAACTCACTTGTGTTGCCTCCATCGCGGCAGACGCAATGCTTTCGGTAGTTCGAAGTAAGTCATTCAACCCTTGGCAGAGGTTCTCCCTTTTTATTTTTCGTTGAGCTATGGGAGCCGTCTTCTTGATTTCTTGCAGCTGTTAGATCTGACTCGAGTTCGTGCTATCAGTACCAAATTTTTCCTTCCCGACTTTTGATTATTGTTTTGTGAGGTTATAACTTCACTGAGTAGAGTAATATTTCGGTGATCATTAGAAGAGAGGACTTGTCAGCCTCCTGCTCGTCTTAAGCTATTTTTGTCCCTCTTTCCTTCCTTCGTTTCTCCTTCTTTCTTACCTAATCATCTATTAATATTATTAATAATATTAAAGGTTTATTTCGGAGACTTCTGTCAAGTCCTTTTCGATGACATATCTTGGCCTGTGACGGAGACTGGCGGAGACTCCAGCGGTTCAGGTCCTCACACCTAAGACAGCCGGCCTCAGCAACTAGATTGCCTCAGCCAGTCAATCGACATGATTGTCTCACTGCTCTCGATTGGATATGTCCTGATTCTTGGAGTGAAATCTGATGATATGCTGCTGCGGCTTCAAGTACCTCTTTGTCCTGACTTTTGACTGTTGTATTGGGGGGGGTTCGTGATCTTACGACGAATTTTTTCTGATCTTTTTCTTCTGCTTTTTCGAAATTTCCCCCGGTTTTGGTCAGTGTCTCTGTTGAGTCGCTCTATATTTCCATGTCTCTGTGTGGAGCAGTCAGCTGCTTATGCCCTGCGTTTCAGTCCAGCTTCTAGGACTCAGTGCTAGTCCGCCGGATGTCCAGTTTCTGGCAATAGTAAGCCTTTTATTCTCAGGATGCTTCAAAGTTGTGGAGAGTCTTCTTGTCGCGGGAGCGTCTGGAAACTGCGGGACTGACAATCTCGAGTCTTACTCGCCACAGATTTTCATTGCAATTAAACTCTGGGATCGATATTTTAGTCAAAACCTCTGCTCCATCAGTAGCCTCGTGGAAATGGATTGAGAATGGACACAGAGACAGAGAAATAAGAGTGAAAGAGAAGGTTTTAACCCCCACTCTTACCTGACAGTCTTTCCCAAGTATTGTCTGACAGACTTTTAAGGGCATCCAACAGAGCTTCTCCAGTGTTCTCTCACGTTGGTTTGTCCCACTAATTAACAGGCCCTATGGGAAACGAGTGAATGCATATATCCGTTATTTCACTGTCTTTTGCAAGCCGAGGCCAGTGCCTCAGCGTTTTGTCAGCCAGCTGGGGTCTAATGTTCGGGACATTTGGTTTGCATTCCTCGTTATAGAGGCGGAGAAAGTCTCCACCGAGTAGGGTTTGTTACCACAGCTCAGCATTGTGGACCCGGAAGAGAGTCACCGGCCTCCAGTGCAGGAGGTCAGGTAATTTCTTGGGCACTTGGTTGTTACGCTTATTCACCACTCCACACGGAGGCACGTTTCGTAGATTGGTCGCTCTCCAGGATAAGCAGTACACCAGAGTTATGTCCACCAACAGCTGCCTCTTTGAAGCGAGCGGATGATTCTGCTTGTGGCTACGATCACCAAGAGAAAGCCCTGCACGTAGATCTGGTACAAAGTCGCTGATGGCAGTGCCTGTTAGAATAAGGTCCACTCGCGCTTTTCTATTTGCCTCCGGAAAGAACCCAGCAACTACTTGCAGACCTTCTATGACACGACGTAGTCCTCCAACTACGGCACCCGTTTTGAACAGCCAAGCCTATCGCAGCAACAAATTGAGAAAAATCCTCGGAGAACGCCACAACACTTCGGATTCACAAAAGTTCTCACTGTGTACACCCTTCATGTGTTCTGTACCACCTACACACTTGTGCACCAGTCTTTGTTTATTCACGTCCACCAGACGATAGTCTCATAACTCGGTTGGACCTGCGCGACTCATGTGCACTATTTTTGCTACGTGAACAAAGCTCTCGCTCAGGGCTTTCGCGGTTGAATATTTCAGGTTTATAAATATCTGTGAAGTCTTTTATTTGATAATTCAATATCGTGGGAACTTTTCGTCAATCTTGTTTCGAATTTGAGATTCGCAGATGGCTACGCAGAGCCCAAACAACACCCACACACACTGCACGGACAACTGGTGAACGACCTTCCCATGCATGGGCACTCACCTATTGGTGATTATTCTCGCTTCACTCCTTGCCTTTGGTGAATAATCAACCCTGCGAATTTTCGACTGACTGTGCCTGAACTGAAGCCGATGTGAGCCAGTAAATGCATGAATCGCAGCTTACTGACACCAACTACGTACTGACCTTTTTCCTCACGTTTTTGTCGGACTTTATCCTCATTTTAAGAAGTACATGGAAAGCAACCATTTAGTGTCCTGACACCAGCTACAAACGCAAAGTCATCCAGACGAATCGTACCCCTCTGCTTTCTTCACAGCTCTGTCACTTCTGCACCCACGAATGGAAGCAGACAAAGCCTCCTTGTCGCTGTTAGGTCGTACTTGGGAGGCATAGAGCGCCTTGAAAGCTTTCATCAGATAATGACCTTATCGGTGTAAGGATATCCCGAGCGAAGGATGGGTACAGGGCGAGGCAATATTTGGGCTCCAGCCTTGTACCTGAGAATGGCTTCAAGACTTCAAGACCTGAAGAAGAGTAGTTTTGGCCAAGTTCAAGAAATGGTAGTTCGCAGGCAATTGGGGATCCACTAAGATTGGGTGATCCGAAAAAAGAAATTGTGGGTCAAAACCTAGCACTTGTCGGTAGCAATATTCATCATTTAGAAGTGATGCTAAAGGCTACGTGCAAACAGATCGGCAGCTGTTGGGATTCGGAACTTAATCTTTATTTGCTAGTTTTGCTACAAATACGCCACTGTCTCCTCTTATTACCGTTGCTTTCCCGCCCCGCTAGCTTTAAATATCCTCGCCACAACTTACCTGATGTAAAGAACAAATAATGGAAATCCTTCCAAATGTTCTATGTGCTTTGTAAATTTGACTGCTTCTAACATTACCTTGAAAAGCTGGCTCATATACCACACTTTTTCACGTTTGTTTATCCATGTGAGACATTTGAATTTGTCCTTGAACCTTTTCTGACCGTCGTGCTTGAGCCACGGGCCTTTGAACCTTTGGGTTTTACTGTGAAGTCTATCTGACAGCATACTTGAGAATTGTATATATTTGTACCTTTTGTGAATTTCAATTTAGTACCGTAGAAATTGGTATTAGTTTGAAATGTCTACGAGTTGCCCGATTTGCGAGAATTGACTTACACCTGATTTTACTCCAGCAAAATGTATTGCTAAGTTTATACGCTACTCAATCTATAGATGGTTATCAACCTTATTGTTTTCTCTAGATAATCTACTCGTTTACCTTTTTTTCGTCATGTTTTCTCCCTTTGTTTGTTCTAGTTATATGCGATACGTGACTTCGTAACATTGTCCGTACCACGTGCTAGACCCTTCAGAAAGAACGTCAACTGATGGGCCTTCCTCCGTAATTTATTTTCCATCTTTTTTGCCTCCATTATTGCCATAACTAAGCGTCCCACGTCAGTCTACCATCAGTTGTCCATTCTCATGCTGATACTTCATGGGCCATCTAATACTAATTAACCACTCCCTCAGTGCCTACGGCATCCTCGCCGGCCACTTTTCTCACCGTCATTTAGGCAATCTCTCCTAGCACGTTCGTTTTGTGAATGAATTGCTGCATTGATATCATGCAAATGAATTTTACATGTTTTTCCACTAGCTTATTTTGTTCCGCATCCGACGTTGCATTTCTCTTCATCATCTTATATTCAGTTGAAATCCTGTTCGCACACTGCAACCCTCTATGGCATCTTAACCTCGGAACTTTCCCTTCATTCGGAGGCAAGCAAGTTATCCTCCAGCCCTATTTAATCCTTTGGTTTCAGTATTCCATATTCGAAGGATTCGTGGCGATTTTTTTTCTTCCCACCCAGCGACACCCGGTTTTGGTTGGTCCGACCACCTGGCGAACTGGTTAAGTTGGCCAGGCGCTGCCACGATGTTTAAACTCAAAACTTCCTCCTACAGTTTATCTCTCGCACGCATACATCGGACTCAGCAATCACCTGTACTACATGATCGCTCATTACAGTGTGCCTCGGAATTATCCGAAGTAAATCACTTTTATTATCAGGAGGATATGGGGACCATGGCTGTGGCAGGGGCCAAATTAGTAGCGAAGTAATGATTAACGACCTCGAAAGTATCAGAGGAGGACTGGTCGAGATTCTATGAGCCAACACGATGTGTTGGGCAATAGTATAAAGTTCCATGTTCACAGATTCACGTAAAGTTGTGAGTCTCCAAGATTTATTTATTACCCCTTGTGTCTAGCTTCATCAAAAAGTGAGCTTCATTTACTTCCTGGATAAGCTCAGAAAAAAAGGTTATTCTTCTGAGGGGGAAACTTCGTGCTTTCGGTGATGAGACAGTTGCATCTAAAAATAGTCTTGAAAGGAGGACGTTTCTGGGGCCCTAGGGGCAGAGTTCCGGACAGTGTGACTGAGCTGCGAGAGACAGTTACCTGTGCCGAGGTGGAGATCATCGGCCGCCTATTTCGGATCACCCGTGGGAAAATGTTTGTTTTATTTCAATGATGGTTAAGGCTAGACGGAATGTTCCGGCTCAAACCAAGAGATTACTGATACGGACCAAAAGGCGCGATTGATGAGTATAGAACGCAAGATCACCCGTCGCTTTCTGTGTTCCACCATTCAAATCAAGAATCTTACACGATTTCTTGCGCTTGTGATTAAGAATGATGCCACAAGAAGGTATCACTTCATTTTTCGAGTGGTAAATGACCTCAGCGGATTCTAAACTGGAAAGTTTTGTTCGCAGTGGTTTGTTTTTAAACATTTTTGGCAGGACTCTCCTCAGTCGTCAAGTGGGTGAAGTTACGGAGCCGCAGGGGAAAATTTTCAAACACTCCCATCAAGTTCGTCGAAAGTAGCGACACTCTTAGATGCTATCGCAATCTTTAAGTCACGAACAAAATTTTCAGCACACTTATATCGTGGGTATTAGAGTAGGCCTACCACACGATGTCTAACTATTTCAGCCAGTCAGCCACGTCTGCCGCGAAAAGGCTTCCGCTGTCACTAACAAATGTACACGGAACACCCTCTCGTCTGAATGTTTTAATTAGACTTTATTCTCGAAACCTGCCTAAGGAGAAGTAGTAGAATATATATTCAGCCAGCGGGAGTAAGAGTCAATAATAATCAAAGCGTAATGCCAGCCTAGAATGGACCACAACAAGCAGTATAAGCACGTTGTCAGGGCTCTGAGGAAACAAGCCGAGGAGTTTACTTCCATTGTTGAGTGCAAACTTTATGCAGACAGTCACGACGGGTTTTAGCTAATCTGCACAAATCATTGTTCACTTCTAGCCGCCAAAATGTGAGACCATCGAAAATGTCATTTTCACAGTTTACAAGTGTCGGAAATGCAAATCTCCCAAAACCATGGCCCACAATGTGGGAGATAAAATGGTCTTGTCATAACAACAAAAGATTTCACCACAAATTACCGGGATTTCTGGGGGTCGTTTATATGACTCAGTAGATCGACACCGAAGGTCAGCTGTATATCCATGCAGTACACAGACTACGATGGTGGGATAGTACTACTCCAGTGAATGATAATAATAATAAAGGTACATTTCTCTACCGCAACCCATCAGGCACACGAAGATCAGAATGTACAACTCAGCTCCATGGGATAGAAAAGTATAAATTTTGAGTGGAGAAGTCGGCTGCTTTAACAAACTGGGCCAAGAGTGAGTGAACTATGGTGAGGACGATTTACGCGGTAAATAAGGTTCAGCTTTACCTCCATCACGTGGGCAGCAAAGGACCGGCCGGACATGACGCTGATAAAACAAAAGTTTTCTTAGGATGCAGAAAATACAGTTTATGTGGTGATGGTGCAGAAGTGACGAAGGATGATTTTTCAGGTTCACAGAAAGAGGTAAATAGTGAAAAACTGCAAAATGGTGCGAAGGGGAGCACCTTAGAATACGGAGAGAACCAAGATCCAGTGAACAGACTGAAATGATTACCAGGTGCGTGGGACAAAGTATATCGGCGGCACCACCAGAAGCTTGTCTGAACGCACCAGTGAGCATCATCCAGCGTGGCTGAGGACTAGAACAACTAGGTCAATTGCCAACACAGTCGTTTTATACCTAGCTAAAGCTAATCACATGGTGAATGTGGATCAAGCATTTCGCCCCCTGTATAGGATCCGAGGTCGGCTTTCAAGATCGGTGAGAAGTCGCACCATGGCCACAACGGAAGCTGTCAAGATTTTCCTTCACAACCCCCTTCATACGCCTGAAGGAAATCTGTGCGTGCACTCAGCCTACCTTGGCCCACTCAACACTCAACGTCAGTTCAAAAACGTCCGAAGGCTTACAGGTTGAGGACGTGTTAGTCCCTCCATACCTGGTCTCCGGATATTCCTGTACCACTCTAGGTGTGAACAATGTGACACGATTTTTGTTGACAGTATCACTTATGCATTCCGTCATATATATTGTTTTCTATTGGCATGATTAGGAATCACTAAAAACGAGCTTGTTCGCCAACCTGTGTTTTACAAAGGGATGTTATTGCCTGTCACCCTAAACATACTGTTTTACACTCTCATTGCTGCGGCATGCATGTCGTTTGCTCCATCTTTTCAATCATTACTGGTTTTCCATTGAGCTTACTCTCATTATGGGCGTCGTAAAAACATTTTTGGCCCGACAAAATCCATCACTCCATCTTGTACTAGACGGTGCAAATCTTGTACCCTCACACACAAACCTTTTCCCCCAGTCAAAAAGGATTGTGTATGCAAAAGCCCATCGATAACTTTGGCATACATCTTATTGCTCACGTTCCCTGAGGTCTTGCCCCGGCGACCCTCCTGCCCCATCCACGGATATGTCCACTATCCGTGTTAAAAAGAGCTGTTATTATTCATTTAATAGCGCATATTTCGTCGTTTATTTACTCATCATAACCACTTATTCCTTTTTCAGTAGTCTCACAGTAGTCAGTGATATGACCGGTGATTTTCCGCTCCTTCAATCAGTGCAGTTGTTTCTCCATTCAGTGCCATTCCATCGCTGTGTCCTGATCTTGCAGAGAACCAAATCTTCCCCTTGTGCATCCAAGATATATTTCTCCGGCAGCTTTGCCGCTTTGTCCACGCGGCAAGATGCACCTGTCAAAGTGGCCACTAGGTGAAAAACACTCACTTGAAAGGTATTCTGTCGTCACCTATGCAAGCTATTCGCCCGTGCGATGGCCGCACAAAGCATCCCATATCCATCTACAACCCAGTTACTGCATTTACTTTGACACATCATTATATAATAAACAGGTCACTGAATTCTCACTTGTCATTCACCGGCCTTTTTCTCCTCCGCTCTCGCAACCTCGCTCTCCCTCCGGATGTGACATCCGAATACTGACCCAGCATCCATCTTTCATTTCCGAATCGATACCTCACGACCCATTTAGCAGGAGGTAAACAATCGGCCGTACACTTAACTGCTCTGCTCTGGCTTTCTTTTCATCCCCACCTTATTACTTTCCCCCTCCTTAATCGGACCTTCCTTGTCGCCCATCAATGACTCCATCAGCATTCTGACATTGTAGTTTGCCAAGAGGATGTTTGATTGATTCAACATATTCAGCCTCCCATGTTTTGTGTTTATACATCGCCGAACTTACTGTCCATATACGTCTCATACCCGGCAGACTGATAACGACCTTCTGTATTATTCTCAGCAAATTTTTCCTGAAAGATAGACAAAGCTTTATTAGATTGCTTGGTTTTCAAGCTTTGTGTTTACTCCTTGTGAGTTTTACGCACATACTCCAACTCTCCAACGGAATTCACTCGGCACTGGGCAAATGGACCATCTGACCTCGAGTATCAGCTTTGCTGGGTGTAACCTTCATTTCAGCACGTTTAAACTTTCTCCTGCAAACCTTGGACCTGGTAAGTCGATGTTCCGTACTACTCGCCATTTGCTTTTTCCCATGCCTCTCGAATGTACAACCGCTCCCGGAATCATGCCTGGTTACCCCACTCACTGGCCGCGATTTTCGACTACATCCCTTGAGAGTATCCCGTCTACCTTCACCAAAAGGCTCTTAGGAGTATCCGTAGCTGTAACATACCACCAACGCTGCGAACTTCTACACAGTGGGCCTCTGAGGATTAGCCACGTAAAGCTCAACCTAGTCATTTTGTCTTAGCTAATCCACGACCAAGCCTACACTCCTTATCATGTCTCGTTCACCACTCCTCGCTCTTATCCTCTTCGTCGCCATGGTTCCTACTCCCCCGGTCTCCAAATCTAATCTCAATTTGAGGTCCTGATTCTTCCTATCTGCCCATTTTAAAACCCGGAGAAAGCTTCCCCCTCGTTATACGCCGTGTCTGCCCACTATATGCTTTTAGGCGAGCATGTCTGAACCATTCAGCTAACCCCAATATTACACTTCTAGCCGGTGAGTGCCTCTCGACCGATGGGGTCCTCAAAAGAGGCTGCACTCCCTAACTCTGCTTCCTCTGCTCCAAAAGCCAAACCTATAACCTAGGTCCGACCCATTTCTCCTGCTTAGCAGATCAAACTACAATCACTGCAGTTTCCGATCTGCCGTAAGCTTATCTTCTGCCCTCAGTGAGATAAACCTGATCCCTACCCATATTTGTCCATGAATCCACGGCAGCTCCATCCGTCGCCTTCTGTCTTGCACCGTTAAATTGACCCCACCACAGTTTCCACTGCGTACATCCAAGTTAGTCCAACAGGTCGCAACTGTCTACACCTAATACTTTCTTCCATCTTTTCCTGAGGACCCACTTTATCGATGAACCTTAGTTTGCCCTTTTGCTTTTTCTCCAGTGAAAGCTTATCTTCTAGAGCATATTGAGACTGCGCTTCTCTATCTGGCTTCCCTTTCCATCAATCCTCAATGGCGGCCGACCGCTTCGGACGCAGTGCCGATCGTTTCTCCAGCAGGCGCATACGGACGGTCGTCTTTTTATCACGGCCTCCATTGGCTTTGCACTCCAAGACCTCTGGCAACCTGGCCAATTGACCCTGGATCGCAAACTCTTGTCGTGGTTACTCTGCTTTCCGTATGATTACAACTGGCGATCAGCGCCATCCCGAAGGTGAGGGACAAGGCCAGATCCGCCGCTATGGCCGAAGCACATCGGGCGTGAAGGCCGCCAGCAACGATGTGCAAGTGCAAATATTTCGGTGGATCACACCTTGTGAGTTTACTTCATGAAGTGTTTTCCGGGGTCATTGTCCAGCGCGCCCTATAGCTTCGGTTGCAGGAAGGTGACCCTAGCCCTGTCCCTCAGAGTCCCGAAGGCTACCGCAACGTCCTCTAGGACAGACTGGATTATGATCCTATGGAACTCAGGCTGATCCTGAATGAGCTGTTCATGGACAGTGAAGCAGAAATGGCAGCAAAAATTTAGGTCAGAGCGGCATTCAAACCCGGGAAGCCTCAAAAGTCCGGAAGACCGCGGAATCTGAAGTCGTTCTTGGTCCACGAAAGCAAGCTAGGTAGGTTCCAAGATGATCTTATGCCATATAGGGAGTCCGTTTGCCTACACCAAGATCTTTCCCATAAGGGATGTCGAAAGATGATCCAAGCCTGTGCGAGGATCAGTGACAGAAAGGAAAGCGGTGAAACAGACCTTTGCATCCTGGATTCTCGCGTGCTTCTGTGGGGATTACAGATACCCTGGCAACCACTACTACCGGTGAGTCTTCTCAGCCAGCAGCAGTCGGAGCTTTCCGGGTGGGAGACAATCGGGCGGCATGTGCCAAGCGGCTACTGACCAGCTTACGTGGACTACTGAACAAAACGGACTAACAGGGGGAACTTGTGCTGGCTGGCACCCCGTCTATTATTGCACTTAGCGAGACAATGCTGACAGGTGGTATTCTGGGCTCGGGGGTCTCACTCCCCGGGTATCTGCCTTTTCCTGTGGACCACATCCGTACCAGCGGCTGAGGGGGGCGCCTCCATGTAGGTAAAGTATGGGGTGCCGGCACACACCTGATACCTTTGTGGACGAAAGTCGGCATGGGAAGAGACTGTGGAGTACAGTAGAATTCTCCAACCGTGGCTACGTGGCTCTTTGGATCATCTATCGTGCTCCAGCTGCCGATGTGCCGAGTGCTCTTGGTTGCAGGCATCGATGGGCGACAGACAGTCATTGTCTGGTTCTTGAGGACTTTAGAGTCCCTCATATTCACTTGATATAAAACAGACAGTATATATCCGATGACGGGTTCTCCTCGTGTCTGCGTGCAACATTGTGAGACCTGATCTACGTCAGCATGTGCAAGAACCATCCAGATGTCAGGCGGATCAGGTGTCCATTCTTATCCTACTGTCCTTCCCGCGAACTCTTGACATAGAAGGAATCGACCTTCTGCAACTATTACTCTCCAGCGATCAGAGATGCCGGTCATCCACGGGAGACGCGGTGCTCTCGAACACAAGAAGTGGCAGAGCGGACCGGATACGTGGTGCTTAGCCTCGGCTGAAATGAAAGAAGCTGCTGCCGCCCTGCTATGGGGTTCAACCGTTATTGGTGAGGTAGATGAAGCCCGTATCCCCTTCAAATCAGAATTAGCTGCTTTCGTGGGTTTGATTGCACCAACCTAAAGGCAACGAAGTCATGCAAAGGGGCCGCAACCTTTCAGCAAGGAACTGCGTAGTCAGATATGAAGAAGAAAACAAGCTTGACATCTTTTCCGATCCGCCTGCACGGGATGCGACAGTTTCAAATATATCCGAAATTGGTGTTTGACGCTGAGGTTTAGAAAGAGATGCGAATACGAGGGGCAACTTGAGGCCTATTCTGCCTCAGCGCCAAAGGGGCTGTTTGCATACCTCAGAAGGAGGACTTATGATTGCTCTGGCTTCCCAACACTGCTACGTAATGGAGTCATCGCAGACTCTGATTGCGATAAAACAAAACTATCGGTGCGACACTGTGCTGAAGTTTACGCCGTGGAGAAGCCGCCCTCACCCCAGCCTCCACAGAGAGCAATCGCCACGGTAGGGCGTTCGTTAGTAGTGAAAGGTGTTGCCGGGGCTCAGCTACGGCTCCAGCTATGTACATCGTCTGGTCCGGACGAGATCCACCCGCTAGTCCTTCGGGAACTAGCTGAAATTATCTGGCTTCTACTTAGGTGACTGTTTGACAGCTCCAGAGGGCAAGGTGAGCCACTATCCGAACGGGAAGTAGCAGTTGTCATCTCGATGTTCAAGGGCGGCTGAAAGGCGGAAGCTGCTAGTGACCGTCCATTTAGCCTTGCCCGTTTGATCGGGAGGATAACGGAAACCCTAGCCCATACACAAATGCAACTATACCTTTCTGTTCATGAGCTTTTCGGTCAACAGCAGCTCGGTTTCCAGATGGATTGATTCTGTCTGTCGAACCCCTTATTGGCAAGTGAACATTGGGCAAAAGCTGGGACGGAGGCCACCGTACGGACATTAGCTACATTGGTTTCCGTAAAGCTTTCCGCGAAGTGCCTCACAGCCGCCGGCTCAATAAGCTGAGATCGCCAGAAGTGGCAGAACAATTACCAACGTGGCTCAGACACTCACAGAATGAGAGATCTTTCTCCGTGGAAGTAGCTCTATCATACCATGAATGGTACCAGGCCTCAGGCGGAGTGAAGCTAGGCCTGGTCTTGGGCCATTAGTTTTGTGGCTTTCATCAACGACTAGCCACAACAACTCGTGTCCTCTTGTCTGGTCTATGCCGACGATCTCAAAGTCTGGCATGTGATCAACATTGTGTGGACCACCAGGTACTACAGGCGGACTTGGACACTGTGATGCATTGGTCCAAGACGTGGGCCCCCAAATCAGTGAATAAAAGTGTCCAGCTTTAGCTGGGGAGACCGAGGCCAGATGACACCTGACTTTTCCAAGGAGCTGTTCTTCAAGTGTGCATCGCTGGAAGAGACCTGGGAGCGATGGTGCCATCTACGCCGAAAACCAGCAACCACACTGGCAAGATGTACGCCTCGGCGAGAGGCACCTATTGTGCCATTCGTCGGAGGTTTGGGAAGCTGATCTGAGGTGTTTTCACACTTCTGTGTACCTCACACGTCTGTCCTAGACTCGAGTACTGCTGAGCGGCTATACTTTCCTGCACGGCTTCTGAACTTGCGAGGCCGGAACGGGTGCAGACAGCAGCCATTTGTCTCGTAGTGTGACTATGGAAGATCAGATACGACGGGCGGCTAGAGTTAACCGGTCTCTTTCCCGTGGCATATCGAAGAGTGTTGGGCGACCTGATATGCATCCGGCCGATAATACTGGGTAAAATGGGCGCCGAGTGGCTGGCAGAATTCCCCCATCGTGGTCACCAAGACACACGGGGCACATCATGAATTTCATGAAGCTACAGTAGACCGGGCTACGGTTGTTCTACCACCTTTCTGGGAGGTTAACCAAACGGTGTAACTCACAGCCAGCTGAGGTGGTGGAAGAGGACAACCAGGAACTTTCCAAAAGGAAAAGTAATGCACACCAGATGAAGCGTTGGCGTTATTCACTGTAGCGCGACCAAAACAAAGGGTGAGTGGTGACGGGGCTCATACGGGATGTGTCCTACTGCCTCCAATGCCGAAAAAATGAAACTTGAAACTAGAAGCTTTGTGCAAACCTAATGAATTTTAACTGAATAGAATTGAAGTGAAGAGTGTCGGAGGCGTTAAAACGACCCCCAGTAGCACCTTATTCTCTTTTTGTCATGCCAGATGTCCCGACAGCGGCCGAGCCCGAACAGCGTGATAGAGTACGAGAAAAGTGGCCAAACCAAGGAGACAAATTCTCGCTGTTTGGATCGATTTCCTCAAACAGCTGTGAGACTGCATGCAAGTGTCGTTACTACCCAACTACTGTACCCACTTTTTCAAGCACCACTGTGTACCAATATATTCTCTGTGACTTCATGCGCGTTATCCCCCCCAGAATGTGTGCTTTGTCGGCCGTTGTGTTAGCCGTGTGGTTTGCTTTGAGGAAGGTCCCCATTTCAGGCTGCGTAAAGCCTCGGTTGACCGAGCGAATCCCGTTTGCACTAGTGGCAAAGGCCGATCATTCATCAAGCCGTTGGCGGATATCATAGCTCCTTCAGTATGCAGGCTGTATAAGTCCACGTTGGACCAGAGGAAACTGCCTCCGGACCCGGGAAGCGCGGCCATCATGGCGATACGTAAGAGTGGGCCCAAGTCGGCCGTGCCTAACTACAGACCGGCAAGCCTAATCAGCATTCTACTCAAAGTCCTTGAGAAAATCCTCCGTACCAACATCAGTCAGCACTTGCTAAAGCACTCCATGCTGAGTCCGGCCCAGCATGGATTCCTGAAAGGTAGATCTTGCCTGATCAATCTCTTGTGCTTCGTAGATGAAGTAACTTGACGAGTGGACGAAGGTAGGCAAGTTGGGGTATGCTACCTCTACTTTAGCAAGAGATTCGACCCCGTTAACCATTATCTTTTGCTCTGCAAGAGGGAGACGTTCGGTATAGGTGGGCCAGTATAAAGGTGGCTGATGGACTTCCTCTCCCATAGGACGTTTCACTTCAAAGCAGAGGAAAGTTGCTGTAGTTTGGTAAATGCCACCGGTGGCGTACTTCAGGGATCCGTCCTAGGCCCGGAGCTATTATTTGCGTCTATTAACGACCTGGCATCTGCCTTTCAGTCGCCTCTCATTATTTTTGCGCACGATTTGAAGATGGTTGGGTCCGAGGGCAGGGTGGACTTAAGCAAGGATACAGGAACCGTCCTGGACTGGGCATATAGGCGGGACTTACCTCTGAGCATTGGAACAAAGCCTTTTGTTGTCGAGGTCAACCATAAGCATAACTGTCACTCATGACCAAAAGCTGTTCACCATGGAAGCGGTCAGCAGGGGTAAAGAACCCGTAGTCATCATGAGTGGTGGCTTAAAATGGTCGGAGCAGCGCAACTCTATTGCACAAAAGGCTAGTGAGGAGACCTTTAGACTGCAATCAGAGTTGTTTTTCGGCCTTCCAGAAACACCCGTACTTAAATGCATGGCTATAGTACGACCGAACTTAGAAGGTAGAGTGCAGGCTTGGGCAGGCTAATACAAAAAGACTCCGCCTGTCCAGAGAAGGTCCAAAGTCTCCTTTCGCGAATGGTTGAAGGGCAGAGTTTCTGTTATATCAATCTTCTCTCGTTAGGAAGGAAGAGAAGTCGAGGGGATCCTATAGAAACGTTCAAGGTACTGAAAGGTTTTTCTGGCCTCAGACCGGGTGGTCTATTCTTAGTGGCATTAGATTCCAGAACAAGGGGACTTGAAAAGAAGCCGAGGAAGGTTCAAGCTAGCTTGAAGAATAGACTGCACTCCTTCAGCAACAGGGTAGTGATAAGTTGCATTGGTCTGCTTGATGGAATGGTAGACCTGCAGACAGTCCAGTCCCTTGAAGATGCCCTAGGTCGCAGGTGGTTCAAAAGTTTCCTTGTAGTGAGCTCTGAGCTTGTTTGCTAGATGGATGACGGGGGGCCCTGTGGTCCTTCCGGGGTGTTTTATTTGACTTTTTTGTTTGTTGCATGCCGTCTCATAGAACGCTCACCATGTACAGTGTCACTCGCAGTTGATGTATCACGAGGTTTTCTTCCTCCCTTTCGTGTTCAGCGGGGATTTGACGAAGTGCCGATCGCAGTGGTAGGTGCATAACTGGTATGCATACCATCAAAAGAATTTTGGACTCTGGATTGGCCGTGGCCATTACCTGTCCCGTGCAAACCAAAATGGACTGAAAAGAACTGTTACAGAGGTGAATGAGGTAATCCGAGGGCCAAAGTGGCTTTCCATGTAAGTTTGGCCTTGGTCCCATTGACTTTTTAAGAGTCCATTAGTTACCCAAGTCTTTTCGGGCTGATAAAATATGAAGCGTGCTCATGATATGGTAATGATAACACGTACGTGATTATGATTCTACATTTACTCAGACCTAAGTTGGTCATGCTTCATGGTCACCATTTAGTGCAATTGAGTAACTACGGCCCACCATGAAATGCGATTTTATTCCTTGGTGCGGGGTTAGCGGAAAAAAACAGTAGTAAATTTTCACTAAAGGATAGCTCGCATTGGTTCATGTGTGGCACGTAACCCGAATGGTATACCAAGCCGGCCCATGGACGACTTGGGTTTCGAGACTGCCATAGAGGAAGCCGTAATAGACATCCCAGAATTATTCACTACCCTGAGAATACTAGAAACACTATAAAGGCTAGAGAAGACAGGGCCCGACAAAACCCACCAGGCCATCCTGAAGCCGCCAGCTGACGTACTTGCGGGACCCCGGAAGGCGGCATTTAAGGGAGGAGGGCGGAGGCTGTCATCCCGGGGGATCGGGCGGGGTCCACAGTGTACCCAATTCATAGGGCGAATACAGGGAGAGATACTGGGACTGCCGACAGGTGAAACTTATCCCAGTAGTCTTTGAGGTGGTAGAAAGTTTTGAAGGACGGGATAGCAATACATAAAGGCAAATCATCTAGTGGTGCTGAGTCAACACGGTTTTGTAAGGCGACATTCCCGCCTGACAGACCTGTTTAACTTTCTTGACGAGGTAACCAGAAGGCAGTACATGGAGCAGAGTGAAAATGTTACTTTGAATGCAAAAATGCATTCGGCTCGGTGAGCCGCCCCCCCCCCCAACTTAAAAGGTCAGTGGCTTTCAGTTCCTTCCTCTCCAAATAACAACTCGGGTCAGAAAATCTACAAAAGATAGGAGCTTCCTGCACATCGGCTTACCCCAGAGGTAAGTACTGGGACCTCGGCTCTTACTGGCTTTCTAGAATGACTTCGCGGTGTGATTAGCGAAACCTATCCTCGTAATTGCGGGGGATTCTAGAGTGGTCGAATCTATATCGGACGATTCCACGCAGCGAGAGCTGAACAGAGCGTACCAGTGGCTTCTAGAATGAGATCTGCCAGCGAATGTTAGCAAATGCCTGCATCCAGCCAACGAGGGGTGGATACGCCCCTGAGGCAGTTGGGGTAAGAAGTGACAATCCCACAGGTTATTAGCATAAAAGACCTAGCCTCTGTTTTCGCTGAGGTTTTCAAACCAAGTGAACAATGTCGTGTGGCTGCCTGGAAATCCTCCAGAGCTCTCTTGCAGTTCAAACCAGCAGTGGCAACGAGAAGACCAAAGGTTCTACTGCCACTATAAGAAACTCTTGTGCCTGTCCATCTGAAAATTTTCGTCCAGGTTTGGCGGCCGTACATGGCAGAGGACATTAAGATCATGGATCTGGTGAAGGGAAGTTTCACGAGATGGTTTACTAATTATGGAGGCCCAGTTCTGACTAGCGTCTCGAGAGACTGGGCATGTACTCACCGGAAAGTAGAAGGCTTCCAGGTGACCCGATAAAAACCTTATAAATAACGGAAGGAGTAGTTCGCTGCAATTTCGGAGTGAGGCATTTAATGAAGCCTAGCAGCAACACAGTAGGCCGAGTACATGTCCTAAAGTTACGGAAGTAGAGAGCAAGAATTTAAATGATAGTAAAACTTTCTCCGTCAGGGTAGTGAACGGCTGGAATAGACTATCGGACAAACTGGTAGTAGTTTCGGTAGTGAGGGATTTCAGGGAACTGTTTATTGGTAGGGGAAACGTGTTTATCGAAAGGGGACGGAGGGCTGCACTACATCTGTCTTCGCCCTCCTCTTCCCTACTTCCCTCCCCAATCGTACGCATCCATTGCCATTTAATTTGTCGTCTCAACTACCCCATCACTTTCGAGTCCGTTATCCTTGAATAACTTCTTGAAACCCATGAAATTATAAATGACTGGCCGCCAGCTGCTAGCAGCTGGCCTCAATGACCATATACACCCTTCGGATTGGTGCACAGTGGATGGAGGTCTCTTTCTCTTTGATCCTAACCTATCCTGTTCAGCGAGGACAACTAATGAATAGGCACTGGGTGCGGGGGTTCTTGTGGCTACCTCCTAACGGCAACCGCAAAAGGAAATAATGAAAGGATTATGAGAAGAACCAAATAATTGAAACTGTGTAGATGAAAGAAGTTAGTGAATGCAAGAAATCCATTGATCGCGGAATCCTGCCAAATTCTCCAAAGTTTCTAACCATTATATAAGAGAGTCTCTTGGACTCCACTTGCGAAGTCTAATAACCCAAGTCCACCAGTCAGTCTTCTCATATCCTTCTTCAACGTCGAGGAATGACCACCCTTACTCATTTTCCAACCGGTACCCACCTTAGCGAACACTGCGCGCCGGGGAAATCTGTCAGGGAACATGCGTAACACATGTTTCAACCATCTTGGCCTGGTGGCTTTATTGTTTCATCTAACGGTTTGTTTCGGTAACCTAACACTCTCTGCCGAACCTCAGCATTGCTGATTCGGTGTTCCCACCAGATTCGAGCAATACTACGAAGACATCGGTGTTCAAACACCGAAAAGTCTCGTATATCCTCCACCCGCAGTGGCCAGTGTTTTTGAACCATACAGAAACACTGGCCCTTGATAGGTAAACCGATGTTGTGTCGACGCCACAGATGACTCAGACTGGCATATAACAAACGAGCCTTCTCTATACGAAGAGACACTTTATTCGATATCCGACCTCCGGGTGAGGTGCAGCTCCCCAGATAACAGAACTTATCTACCATGTTTATGGTTCCCCCAGACACTGAAAAAATTGGCTTTGGATCAGCCCAATACTGCAATAGCATCCTGCACTTTGAAAATGCAAAACGCCTACCGAATATCGCTGAGAAGTCTGTCAAGCCGTCTAGAAAAGTTTGCATCCTACCTGGATCCTCACTTAGAAGAACTATGTCGTCCCCATACTCGAGGTTTGATACCTTTCCACCCGGGAAATGTTCAATGCCACTACCCTTACCCGACAAAAGTGCGGTATATAAGTCCCTATCAACCACAAAGTTAAAACGAAAAGGAGAGACGGAGAAACCCTGGCATACACCGCTTTTCGTGGTGAACTCGGGTGAAAGAGCATGAAGTCGGGTTCGGTTGTTCATGTAAAGAGACTTCATGGTGGAAATGAATTTCTCTGGTACGTCCTTCAACAAGATGTAGCGCCAGAGAACTGTGCGGTCGACTGAGTAGAAAGCCGCTTGAAGGTTAAGAAAAGCGAAGGTAGATGGCCTTTGGAAGGTGTGCCTATGTTCTAAAATTTTTCGAAGGATGAAGGTGTGACCAACACAATCTTGACAAGGTCTAAACCCAGTTTGATTCTCGCGCGAGCACTGTTTGCGAGCGTCAGATAAGCGGTGGAAAATAATTCCACCGAGCAGTTTAGGTGCGATACTAACAAGACTTATTCCCCTGTGCTTTTCACAGGAGGACCTGTCGCCTTTCTTATAAATCTGTACGATCACGGATTCACACCAACTCTTTGGAACATGTTCCCTATCCCATATCAAACCGAGAAGTTTTTTCAACTCCAAATAACAATGTTGAGCCACCGTCTTTGAAAATAGACGGAGGCAACTCGTTCGGTCCCGCAGCCTTATGTCGCTTAAGGTAGCTTATTTCACGGACAACCGCGCTTCTAACGGACGACTGGTGTCTAAAAGAAGAGTTGGAGCTATGGTGATACTTAGCAAGCCCGTCGTCGATAAAAACCAGCTGAACTGCCTCTCGAAATGTTTTGACCAACGAATTAATAATAATAATAATAATAATGGTATATTTCTGGACCGTGGTCAAGAAGCACGCATGTAAGCATGATCAGAGTTTACAATATCACTGAATGAAATGGAAAATTTCACAAAATTGAAGGAGAGATTAGCAAATCACGGTAACAATGGAATAAGGCTGCCGAGAGTTTTAATGAATCAAAACGAGCAAAGAACACACGGCGAACACTAATTGATTTCAAGTCAACGGCGGCAATAGTAGTGAATCAGCCGGATATAGGAAGGTTCAGACGGACATTGGCTTAGGACGCAGGAAATACGATATTTACAAGAATAATGCGAGGAAAAGGTCGGCACTGCATATTCATGTTCACTTAAAAAGGTAATTGATGTTGAGACAAAGGAGGCAGGGAAGAATTTCACGAAGGTTCGCAGAGGAATACTAATTTTCATAGACTTGCGGATGTGAAAAGGAATAGTACCCCTTGAAAAGGTGAGACAATTTTCGTGAGAGGTGATGTGTGTCATCTGGTGTCAGCAGTTCGCCGCTGGTGGAGGATGGATGGAGTTCCAGGAAGGAATAAGCAACAATCGGAATGTCGTGTCCATGCGGAACAAAATAAGGCAAGACAAGAGTAAAGACCTTTGCAATAGGCAGGTTATGCTGGTAAATTGGCAAATACATCATTTTGTTGAGTTTCTTGTGGGTTTTCTGTGTCCATGTTGGGCTTTTTGGGCAAGGGTTGACTGCGGTTTTGTTCGCTTTCTCATGGAAAAGAGGCGGGCATCGCCGAATCTGGACCGATCACAGTATAATTAGAAGTCCTCGCACGGCAGCTTCGACATCGGGAGGGCCTTGTAGTGAGAATTCTTCAGTAAGCCTCAGAGTAACGTATGCAGTGATACCAGGACTTGTTTTGGGTGAACCCCGTTGCTAGATCGTATTCGCGGTAGCCAGGCTTTGGTGTGGTTGTAGACGGGCAGAGAAAAAGACAAGCTGTCTTCACGATATATTACAGCCAGGCAACGTGATGGCCGGGTGGTTCTGAAATTGAAAAAGGGAGGATCGCAGTCTGGGAGATGTTCCAGCTGAGGGTTAGCGTGAGCAAAATAACGAGAGTACGGATGTTGGAAATGAGGCACAATGGTCTTAGTTAAATGTGGGGTCGTTGGTATTGTGGTTCGGTGTTCGTGAGGGCTAACTGGTATTATACTACTAGGCAAAGTTATTGGTTACCGAATCGGCCGTTCACCGGGAAGTCTTATCTTTATGAGTTAATAAAGTCGTGGAAGTGCATTTGGACTAGGGTCTGAGGGCTACGTGAGAAAGCTGCTGGGCAACACGAAGAACCTCGAATGGCAAGTTTGCATAGTAGGTCTAGGGGATATATGACGAATCCCACAGTGGTGTTTTACAGGTCACAAAGAAGCAGCTAGGACACACCAGAACCCGAATGGCTAGCTTATATGATAGATCCGGAAGATGTATGACAAATCCTATCGTGGGGTATCTACAGGTCTAATGCTGCAGGTTGCTGTTTGTTAAGGCTGTAAACTGGAGAGTAGGCCGGATTCTAGGACAAGAGGAATGCCGCTTTCTTACGAAAAGGGGGGAAAACATACTTGGGCGAAGAATACGGGCGCTTTTCTCTACGTTCTTACATATATGTTTATATATAAAATAATATCTACATGCGAATTACGGCCAGGCAAGGAAGCTGAGAGGAGCGGAAGCCACAATAAATAAGAGAAGAGTCGAAGGATCAAGGAGCGAAGTATTGGGTGGTGGGGCTTAATATCTTAGGACCCAGCACCACTGAACAATTTGGTGCTAGGGGAAAACATCAATGACTAAAAACCTTCGGTTAGAGGAAAGTTGTTTTACATGGCAGCCCTAGTGCTATATAGCGAAAGAGGCAGTAATCGTTTAGACAAAGTTGTGAAGACCGGCTACTGAATTAGATGAGGCAGGGTTGTAAAGGGGTCAGGTGAGTAGCGAGAACCGGCAGGCATCTAGCTACCTATAGTTGTAAACGACAAAACTGTATCCTTCTGCAATGTAGGTTGTACGTAAAAAATGATAATGAATGTTACGTCTGGCGTCTGTCGTTAGACAGAAAATGGTAGGCTTGAGGTATGGTGCCATGATCCTAGTAGTGGAACCCGTTTTTGAAGGCCAGCTCGACGGATAGCAGAAAGCGGGAGGAGAGGCTGAAGCTAGGGTTCTAAAGTTCGATGCCTTCTTCATAGGCTCGATCCTCAGATATGCTGGCGTTAGTCAAAGATATCATATGACTAACGGTAAGTTGTGATTTAAGGGCATGGCTAAACTGGGTTATTGACGTACATTTGCGAATGGTCAGGGGTAGCTTATTCCAAAGCTTTGAATATTTAATGAGAAAGAAGTTGGATCTTATTGCCAGCCTGGACTGTGGGATGGTCAGACTGAAGTCTCTGTGGCGCAGAGGATAAGATGAGGGTAGTGAGAATTGTACAGAGTTGGTAGAAGTGAACGCAGAGCGATGAATAAGTCTATATAGAAAACACAAATTAAGCCTGACATGTCTAAGCCATACGGGGTCAAGTTTTAATAGAGTGCATCGCTCTTTATAGCTCAGTGGAGAAGAGTATCCTTTGAGCTTCTTGGTGAAGGTGCGCTGAACTTTCTCCAGGCGTATTCTATCAGATTTAGATATTCCGGAGAAGATTATAGGGCAATATTCGAGGTGGGGTCTAGCATGGGATTGGTATGTAAGAAGAATACTATGTTTCATTTCAAATGATCTGAGAACTAGGCCTATTATCTGTCTGGCCCTGGCCGTCTGAAATGAGACATGTTCCGAGAATTGTAGATTGTTAGTGTATCGAAGCCCAAGATCCTTTACTGATGAGCTTAAGGCGATGGGTACTTGGTTCAGTGACAGAGTTCCGAGGGGGACTTGACATCTGTAGGTTGTGTAGAAACTTTTGGATGTCGAGAAGCACATCTGCCATGAAGTGCACCATCGATCAAGTTTCTCAAGATCATTACCTATTTCAGACAGCGCTGTACTCAAATCTTGATGGCGGAACTCATAAACGATTTTGATGTCGTCGGCGAACAGGAAAGGTGTGCCGTGTTGCACAATCGAGAAAATGTCGTTAATATAGAGTAAGAAAAATAGCGGACCAAGTACACTTCCTTGTATGATCATGCAATCGAGCATGCTTCGGGTGTCTCCGAAATAAACCATTATTATTAGTGACAGGCGTCGGTTGCGATAGATGACCATTAGCATATACAACCTGGGTTCGATCCGACGACCCTCCTAAGTTTGAATCAGTGAGCTGTTCACCTTTTGATCAATTCTCTAACGCCCAGCTTTCGTGGGCCGGTATCTCCGACTAGACAAAAAAGGTTAGGGCTGTTGCCCATCGTCGCAGCTTTTCCCATCTCCCTACACTTTGCAATTCACCACTTCTCATGGTCGTTTCTCAGGCAACGAATCAATTGGCGTTTAAGGCATCTCCATGCCTCATCGTGTCTGTAATCCGGAGGAATCGATCTGCGAGCATCTTACAGTGCAACTGAGGATACAGATATCCATCGTTTCCATGTGTGTCTGGTTATTTGACCGTGGGCAGCATTACCAGCCTCGAGATGAGCCTGCTTAATCTCTGTCCATTGCTCTCCTGCATCATGGGCATCTGACCGCATCGATGACCTGGTGGGCAATTCTGCTTGGAAAGCAGATCGATGGTTCTCACTCAGTAACAGCTGCAGGGGACGGTTAGTTTTGGTGTTATTTCTGCCACCGACAGGATGCAGGTTGAAACGCGCATAGACAAGAGCGTGATCAGTGTCTACAGACGTGGACTAAAATGATCAACAATCTTGAATTGAACCGCGCCAGCGTTAACCGACAGCAATATGGTCGATCTGGATCCAGCCCAGAAGGAGGACGCCAGGTTAGCCGGTATCGCTTTTTGTGCGAGAAATTTGTACTCGCTAGGAACAGTCCACAGTTGGAACATAGTTGAATGAGTCCATCACCGTTATCAGTTCGACCGGCTGGAACGCAATATCGGCCTCCCGTATTCCTCTCCGTCTCGTCTACGATTCCAACTTGAGCACTAAAATCACCAGCAACAACCGTGATGTCCGTAGAGCGCACGCTGCGGAGCGGTCAAGACAAATCTTGGCAGAATTCGTCTTTAGTCTCAGGAGAGCTACAGCCGGTTGAGGCACACACAGAAACGACAAACATGCATCGACGCTTCAGTCATGTTGTTGACATGCACAGAACCATTCAACCGAACTGCACGCAGACGGCTGCTGACTGGGATCCAGTCCAGCAGTGCACGCTCAGCCTTCACGCTCAGAGCAATGCCAACACCAGTCTGACCACGAGCACTAGACACCGGATTATCCGATGAGCAAAGAGTGAAACGAGAAGCCGATTTTGTAGCTGGGGAGCGAAGTGCTAACACCAAAGCGAGGTTTTGTATGCGTGCTTCGGAGATACAACACACATCTGTTAAAGGTTTCGAGAGTTCTACCTAGAGCAGCCTGTTGCCCTGTTTGGCAGTGTGTGGGCGCTTAAAGCAGCTAAGTGAAGAGAATGCTTAGGTAGGAGAATCAATTCTCTTTTTCCCCTGTCTCAAAGTTGCTACCTCCACCGAGAGTTTGAAGTTCACGGCCACGACTCATTGTGGCCTCTCGTATTCATTCTGAACGGGGATGAGAAGGATAAAGAGCAGAGATGAGGGATGTTTCCCGATTGACCGCTGGAGATTTCCGGGCACATCATACTTTGCGGCTCCCTACACCGCAGAAGGGGCCTTTCTTTGGGAATCCCAACCAAAGCCTTTGACTCAAAAATCTTACCCACAAGGCAGTGGGGCGTTAATCCAGCACGAGAACGTGACCGAAGAACCCGCGAAGGAACCTCTTCTGGTCTGTCACGTGAGACCTAATTACTGCCTGCGTTTTGTCTTGTCTTCGCTGGTGCTTCATTATCAATCCACTTTCCGGATTCAGTCCTCAGCTCCATACACCAAATGGAGCAAGCGGAACGTGGACGGAGCAGCATCCTTTGGGTTGGTGGCTGCCCAACTTAGGCGGGCGATGCCCAATGAAGGCTTGCACGAAAGCCTAAACATATTAGTGTTGGTAGATCGCTATTCGTGTCGATGATACTCACGAAGTAGGAATAGAATTCAGGTTTTTACGCGATTGCTCAACTTCAGTACGGTCTAAGCGCGGTTTTCGGTCTCATCGTTGACCTTCCTCCAGAGTGGAGATTTTCACGTTTATTGCAAGTCTCTCGGCGTGGTCAAGTGAAGCTCTGGGGGAAACTTGTATTGCCTGGGTCATCTACAAGATACTGGATACCGCTTAGCAACCTGCCGATGCACCTGCGGACTTTCGTAATGAGGGGATAAATCAGGGTACGTTGTCTCATCAATAAAAGCCTTGAGGTGGCTACTGCATGCTGCGAAATTCAAATGGCAGCCTTTAGTTGAAACGGAAACGTAGTCCCCTGTGGAATACCGGAACTCTATAGAGAGGAGAGCAGGCAGCTAGAGAGAGCTGGCAAATACCACGCTGTAGAACTGAAGACAGTGGATATCCCCAGGTATGTCCCCCTCGAATGAGTGAGTCCGTTGGAAAGGTGAAGTGGGGCAGACAGTTCGCCAACCCGCGACAAAGACAGGCCCTTCATTGTGGCCATAAGCGTAGGACGTAGCGGAGGTAGGAACAGCCGATTTGCATTTGAGGATAGGAATTTAAATAAAAGCTGCTAGGGCCAGAACATATTTCTTTAATCCGCTGGAGGAATCAGAGTGCGAATGCTTGCCTGGCACCGGGACCAGGGTAAACACGGACTCCCATGCCCCAGTAGGGGGCCCGCCCTTGCACTCTGGCGAGTTGGAGCCTGCAACGACCTCTAATCGGGCTCGCTCGGGTGCGTAGTTTTTCCAGCTTGGAGATTTTCGTACCATCCCTTTGAGACCAAATCCTATCTGGACCGGACGACCGAGTAATACTATAGCCCACAACGTCAAAAACTGTGCGACAGAGGGAAATACGACAACTCGGGCATTCATCTTGTCAAAAGGATGCTCGCATTGATGTTCACCCACCGTGCACACTTGTTGGTTTCTATACTTCCACACCTCACCGCCGCCCACAAACATCTTCATGTTCTTTGGGAACTGCTGTCAGACTAACTTGCGGAAATGTCTGTGAGGGAAATCCTGTTCCCGTTCTCTCGCGTCCTCGTACGTCTAATATCCAAATCTCGCCGAATCTATCTCAGCCAACTGATGCTTTTCTTTACCTAAGGTGTCCTTTTAAACCGGCCACATCAAATGTGCAGACGCTGATGCTTATAGGACAACAGGCGTGCTCAGCTCGTGTACTGGAGACCCTTGCCATCGACGTGTTTTATTCAATAGACGCTCACCAAGACTCCAGCTCGAACGTTCGATTGATGCTCCTATCCAATTCTTTTGCAAAGTTCTACTGGCATCTGTCTGGGGGCCCCGGGGCTGCGGCTGTTGGCCTCGCTATTGTAGGTGTAGTTATTTGTGTGTGTGTGAGAGGGGGGCTGAGGCTGCTGTAGTTGACCAGATCCCATCTGACAGTCGGTTGTGCGTAGTGAGACTTAGGGGTTCGTGCAAATTAAGCAAACGCCTTGGCGATACAAACAATGTGTTTGTCTCCTCGCTTTATGCCCCTACAGATTGCAGCCCAGATACAATCAAATATGTTTTCTACCAGGAGTTACACGGCCTCCTACGTAAAGCGAAAAAGGGCGATATCGTGACTTAAACTGGAGACACGAAGGCTGGAGTCGGTCGGTTGTCTTCGAACGAGTCGCAGTTGGATGGTCCGTTTGGCCCCAATTTATGTCGTTTTGAAAACGGGAAACGGCTGTTGGTTCTGTGCTTAGATCACCGCCTGTCTCTCACCAGCACGAACTTCAAAAGTTCTGACCGCCGATATGTTACGTGGCGTCCTTCCCCCTCAAGCCAGCAATGGACCCAGATAGACCACGTCGCAATTAGGTACAAATGGCGGGGTTGCATACAAGACTGCCGGTCGCACTGGATCACCTCCCATGACTCTGACCACGCATTAGTCTGCACTAAGCTGTCCATGTGCTTCGGTGGACGTGCCAAATGTACGGTGCAGCAACGGTTAGACTGCGATATACCGTCTGGTCCGTCTTGCCTCTAGACTTTCCGGAAAGTTTTAGCTGAAAAGCTAAGATCAACGCCGCCAGCCAACACCAACAGGCATCAGTAGTTTAGTAATAATGCTCTGTATTCTTCTGGCCAAGTGAGTTGTGGCCTGGCCCGTGTTGTGACACCCTGGATTTCTGCTGAATCTCTTTGCCCTTTTGATGCACTTTAGTCCAGCCCGGCTGGTAGTAGGCATAATGTAGCACGGCTCACAACGAGACGTGAACTGAACGCAAGTCTGCTTAGGGATCGCGGAATCTGGTGGTCTCAAAAAGTATCAGAGATGGGACATGCTGTCGCTGTGGGGAATTCATGCAAGCTGTTTTACCTTATCCGAGTCACCGATAGGAAGCTATTAGATGTGAGCAAAGTGATCCGCAAAGCTGACGGTCCGCCCATCCACAGTCTGCAGTGACGTCTTCTACGCTGAGCAGAGCACTTCAGAGCACAGTTTAGCTGGCCTTCCGCGTCAGCCTCTCTCATAGCTGTTCCAGTACACGTCCCGTGGTCCGTTTCGACAAATCCACCTTCTGAGGTTGAGTTCGGCGAGTTACTAACGGCCCTAGGACGTCACAAAGCGCCGGGCCCTGGTGGCCTTTCCCTAGCCTTATTTGAAGATGGTGGAATGGAGCTTGTTAGAGAACTTCGAGGTTTGTTCCCGAGGTCTGGGTCTCCGAGAAAGTTCCCGCCCTGTGGGGGAATCGGCTATTTTTCCTATCTTTAAGGGGGACTGAGTCAACCATAGGGGTGCAAGCTTAATACCAGTAGCGTCTAAGCTGCTAGCGTCAGTTATTCTTCACAGGTTGTAAAACACGCGTGATGAGCCAGGCTTCGCCACCCTTAGTCGTCTCCAATGGAGTACGACAAGGCTGCCCTATATTCCTGTTTCTTTTCAACTCCGCTATAGTGGACCTCCTAAAGAAAGCTCTGTTTGGTTTTCCAAACTATGGGGTTCAACCCCTTGCAAGGAAGAGAGTTTTTGACTTAGAGTGTGCCGATGGTATCGTCTTGCTGAGCGACAGTGCATAGACAGCCCAACGCACACTGGACCGCTTGGCGATTGAGGTGTCTCGATGTGACATGTGTTCTGCGCCTTCAAGGTGCAAGGTACTTCAAGACTGGCAGGGGCCTGCTCCTGCAAGCCACCTTAGTGCTGGCCGGTTAGAGATGGTCAGCGGCTTTAGACACCTAGGGAGCTTGGTCACAGCTGGTGGTGGTTTTGGAGGGATCGCATTACAAGCCACGAGAGCCAGAGCAGCTTTTGCGAACCTACTCTGTCACTGGCTCCCCCGTGATATCCGGCTCTCTCTCAAGGGAAGTGTTTGCAATGCCACAGTTGGCAGTGTTCTTCTTTACGGCTGCGGGATCTGGCCCCTCTGCGCGCTGATGATGTCCGGCAACTTTTGGTATTCGATGGCCGGTGCCTCCAAAGCATTGCTCGTGTCTGGAGGGAAATTCGATGAGCAATGGTGTGGTTCATCGTCGTGTGTTTGTCGCTGGTAGTCACCCCCTGAATGGGGTAACCGCTCTACACCGCCTCAGATGGCTCGGACAGGTTTTGTGAATGTCTGCCCACCGTTTATCTTTTCGCATAAATATATATATATATAAATAAATATATGCATAAATATTTGCTCAATGCGAAACACGTGCGGGCCGCGTGCTATATAGTATATATATATATATATATATATATATACATGTACATATATATATATATATATGTTTATTTATATGCCATATGGCATTTGTTGTTTGCGTACACTAAATGCCACACTGCAGGCATGCACTAGTCCACTAACTGTTTACGTCTGCTTCTATGACTGAGGAGTGGCTCTTCACTGACGGTCGATGCGAAGTCGGTGGAATCGAATGCTTTATTTCCTATCCAGATGATGGCTCTGAAAACCGTTGGTTGTGTTTCTGGGACGTATACTTGGTCAGCGATGGGGTACAAATTTGTATTGTGAATGAACCACAATAAATCCACTTATCGAACATGGTGAAACTTCGTAAGGTCGTTATGTAAGTCTGAAGTTTTGATATATTTGTTTGGGAAGCCGGATGACATCATTTTCATGAGAGAGCGTGTACATAATCATGTGCATACATATATATGTGCATGCGCATACACGCCCTCTAAGCATGCATAGAGTGACATGACATGTGCTGAACTACACAAATGTCAAACCACTGGAGTATACCAGAGTCCTTCGAAGGACTTTGGGCAACTTTAATTATTAAATATCATGGACAACTTATCACCAAGTAAAGCCGCTGCCTCCGCGGCAACAGAAGAGCCAACGGATAGATTTGCCAAAGGTTGGCATGAAGTTATCCGTGGGTGACTGTTACATATGTTCGTATATGAATATATTTACGGTGTGCGATACACGCGACTGTTTGGACAAGGTCAAACTTGTGCTGGACGGACTAACTGTCGCGTTGGATGCCGCGCACGAATCATCCGTGTTTTCATAGGAGCGAACAGTAGAGACTTACGGGGGTTCAGAAACCCCACGAGTCTCCGAGCTCGGCCAAAGAGTATGCCAGAAAGGTAAGTATAGATATTTCGACTGAAAGCTTTCACGTAGCAAAGCTCAAGCGGTCTGCCGATTACGACTTGACTGAAACCATGAGCACCATGCTCTCCACATCCATCGGGGACGACGCAGCCTTGAACCGTTGGTGGCTAGGAAGCCCTCAACAAAAGACCGTTAACGACCATGAGTTGATTGCTACCGTTAAGGGTAGGTTGTTTAGGTTTATTGCCATGCAAAACGTCAGAAGCTATAAGAGGAATGGAGTGGTTTTCCAAAGAATCAAAGTCCGTCATTGACAGACGTATACGGAGCTGAATCATCAACGCTCGGGATCGAGGCGAAAAAAGACGGCTAACACCGTGCGCTATTCTCCCATACAGCGCTGAAAATTACTTTGTTAACAATTTTAGATGTTCAAAATTACATTGGTTTATATACTTATTTAGACATGGAATTTATCACCGGTTTCGCAGTTGTAGTTAGGCAGTTCACTGAGTGGAAAGTTTGTTCAGCATCTGGTAATAGGTTTGAATATATATACATGTACACATATAAACGTGTACGTATGTATATGTTCATGTAATATATATATAATCTAATGCGGACCTATTGTTCTTTGTATTTTTAATACTCAGAACTAAAAGTACGGTTTCTTTATTTTATTTGGCAATGATGTAACTCATATCAACATTTTCATGCCCTAATTTTACGGATCCCGTGAACATCATGAAGGAGAACCTGGAACATCCTCTCGTAGGACGGATGGATGAAAGATCGATCAGCGGCTTCCCTGTAAATATATGACATTTTCGACAAACTTATCCATCGTTTTAATAAAACAGCCGTTTTTCTCATATAAAGGGGTAATTAAGTGGTGAGGCTCAAAAGGATAGATGACACTTCAATGGTGTATTAAGCTGTTGAACGAAGTTGGAGTTATTGGCGAGAAGGAAGTAACAATTTGAAGTGATTTTTTGAGTGCATTTGCATGCCGATCCTAGCTCGAATGAGGGCTGATAGCTCTGCCTAGAGCCTTTTATTGAAGTTGCCGAACATTGCGATGTGCCCAAAGTTTGCCCAACCCTAGCCCAATTGGGCAAACTTTTGTCAGTACAGCTTGGGTACTCCATATACCCTCATCCACCACCTATCGTTTAACGACTGAGTTGGTGATGATGATGAGCGTTAAAACACAGTCACATACTTACTCACCCTCTTGTCGGTTCCGCTCACTCGGGAGTAGAACACCGCCGCACAACTTAGAGACTAGGCCCAAAGCTTTCAGTTGCTAGTCATCAAGATGAGTTTTCAAGCCGGGATTCATACCCATTGATGTACTTAATGGAGGTATGCAGTAACTTTTCTTTTACTTCCAACGAAGCATAAGTACGTAGACAAGTTGGCCCGAAAATGTTGTCATTGGCCCTATTGTCGCAATGGAATTCGACGCGAAAGATTGAATGAATCCTGAAGTGGCCAATGAAGGCACTACCCTCTTTTTGCCAGGCCGCTCCAAAACCGATAGTTCCTGACCGGTTTTTACTATTACGCCTATCGGTTTGCTTAGTAGCCATTGTATGCGAATCAACAATGAAATGATACTAAGGAAATCGGCGACCGGATTAACGTGCGAGGCAATCTATGCCGAGGTATTTCAAGGCATTTCGATGAGTTAGAACAAATTATTTAAATAAAATGCCAAGTAAGCATTGCACATTACTCCGGTGGCGGATGTTCTTCGTGCCAATTCATTATTTACTCGTTTGAAGAGGCTACTGGACAAACCGACCGAAAAACTGTGTAACAAAGGGGTTGAGTTCTACGAGGGCCGCTACAGTTTCTTGTTACTGAAACTAGTGCTCATTTAAACTGCAAATTATTCATTTTATTCCACTGATAATCAGTCACACCTAACATTTTATCACGTGTTTAGTACAATGAAGACTGTGATGAAATTGTTCCATTTACTTCTGTCCGCTAGTATTGTCGGTATAATACTAATTGATAGCACGAGGCCGTGGTTTTCCAGACCATATTTCACTTCCGTTCATTTACATATTTCCTTTCTTTCATCGCTTACGAATAAATTTGTGCTGTCTATTCATGCAATGCCATCACATCATTTTTACTTCCACAGCTTCGTTCAGATAGCTTTTTCAGTTTCATGGACCCGGAGATGGCTCTAAATGGAGTAGACAGTAAATCTTTAACCGGCATTCGATTCAGATAGATTCCTCTGAAGCTTAAGAGGACAGCCACAAGTGGCAAGTCCTACAATTTCACTATGTTCAGTGTACCCAAGTCTATAGGTAGTCCCCCTGAACGTCTGAGAAACCTCACGAGAAACAAGAAGTTGGGAGTAAAATAGGTAAATGAGAACCGTGTGAGCGTATGACGACAACCTCGTAAATAGCGGTCACAACCACTGCAAAGGTCTGGGGCACTTAATAGATAACACTGCATCCTTAAGGCTTCTACGATCACTAGTTTTGGACAAGGATCTCATTCGTTTTGTGGCATCTTTAAACAAATCGTACACCGCAGAAAGGAGAGACAACTTTTTTGATACTTCCTTTTTCCGTCTCTACGCAATTAGTTGTGATGTTGCCTAATAGCATGCGTTTAAGTAAACAGCATTCGGCCCAACAAAGCTTTTAAGTTAACCAAGTTTTCCTCACTTCAAAGGGCCTCTACATTCCCATTCTTTATGGCCATTAGAACCATCTGATATTCTCAAAGTGTCAGCGAGTACAAGGATATGCATCCACTGACGTAAGTAATCAGTCCCGCCGTTACACTCAACGAAACCCATTACACCCACGTTTCACGTTTTCAAGAACAGAACGCTGCATGGGTGGCACAGTATACATTCCAAGTTACCAACAAAGGGCCCGAAAAACACATACTTAACCAGCGAACCATACAGCTCCTGCTGTGCTTGACAAGCAGGCCCTCGACCTGATCGCCTAAGTTGGCGGGGTTTCCCATACTCATCGACCAGCCGAATGAGGCTTACGAAGGTGCACCGTCCCGCCACCCTATCGCTCGACGGTTCAAATTCCCCTAATAATGGCACGGTTTTCCCGAATCCGAACAAAACGCAAGGCTGGCCGACTTTTTGGTGGTATTTTTTAAGAAAATAAAGTGAAAAATTGTACTTCCAAGTAGGTGATATTTTGTGGTTTCGTATTTTATCCAGAGCACACTGATCACCATCGGTAGCTGAGATATACTGGCTATGCCTGCCTCTCCTTTAGATTTGGTTAGTCGCACCATGCAGCTACACTTTTAGCAAAACCCCTTCAAAACCAATCGGATTTTGGTCGGTTCTCGATTGGTTTTTGCTATTACGCCGATAGGTTTTCGGTCGATTTGTCTAGTGACCACTTCACATTTTTCAATATTCAAGTTGTGCAACGGAAATCGTTGAACAAAGTAACGTGCGATGCTCGCTTGTCATCTTATTTTGGTGCATTGGTTTATTTCATCGAAATAACCGAAAAAGCTCGGTATAGATAGCTCTATTTTATCCCCTCAAGACAGGTAAATTAAGGACAGCTAATCAGAAAACCACAAATCAGGAGATAGACATGAGCATCTTAACACCCCATTCAAGAAAAGTGAAAGAAATTAACGAAGCATATCACGGACGTAAAACGATTGGCATAAACCGCTCGAAAACCGATGGGCCCGATAGTGAAAACAGCTCAAAAACCAATCGGTTTCGGAGAGGTTTCTGGGCCGTTTGTGTCAATCGCTTGAAATACGTGATGAGCTTTGTTAATTTCTTTCACTAACATAAATTACATATCACGATGCTCATTTCTATCTCCTAGCTTGAGATTGTCCAATTTGTTGTCCTTATTTTACCCATTTCGAGGGAATAAAATGGAGCGATTTGTACCAAGGTCATCAAGACATTTCGATGAACCAAACCAATATACTTAAATAAAACGCCAACCAAGCTTTGCAAATCACTTTGGCCGTCAATTTCCTTCGTATATATTCACTGATGATTTGTTCAAAATGGCCACCAAACAAACCTACCAAAAACCGATGTTAGGAACGGGCTATGTGCTGCAATTTACTGTCGTACTGCCCTTCGTAACATAATAGGCTGCGCCTAAATGACGCAGCACTGAGAAAGCACATTCCAAATTAGGATACCTGGTAGAGTCAGAGTTAGTCTCGGGAAAAAAATGCAACCTGCTTCGCTGATCGGTTACCTTTCCAGCGACGGTGAACGTGACATCAAGTCCCGTAATTCTACTGGAAACCGTCAGAAAACTGTGTACCTTTTTTCTTAGCCCCAAAGGGGATCACTAACTGTATATGTGAAACAACGTGAATGTTGCCTGGTACACTCGTTCTGCAAAAAAGTGAGATACCTTCTGCAATTCACGGAAATCCCATTCAGCTAGAAGAAACCCTCCAATCCCATCGTAAGCCACGGTACACGACTACCGACTGCCCGAGATAGTCCTTTACACTAAGCTACACCGGGTGTCTACCGTTGTGCTTTGTGGATATATATTGTTTTGTGACACTTGTATCATCTCAGCGGATTCATAAAGAACATGAGTTCAGTTACCTCTAAGGATCATTGTGCGTGTTTGGTATGCAAGAAAAATGTTGGCCCACGGGTCAAAGCCCTGATGAGTGATTATTGTGAGCGGTGGGTTCACCTAAAGTGCACAAAGATCGATAAGGATAAATAGGAATAGCTGAGTTCCTGCAGCTCTCCATTCCTGCAAATTCTATGCACGGGTTGTACCACTGCAAATGAAAGGAAAATAGAATAATCTGATGCAGCGGCGAACCAGGTACTCGCGGCACCGTGGGCAAAGGGCCCTAGGTTCCACGCAGAAGTCGCTGCAGGCGCTACAAACAGCCCATCGATGGCAGTGAAGAAGCAGTGCTGAAAGAAATCCGTGGTCACAGACAATGCCTAAGTAGCTGTACTTTTGGAAGACAATACTTATGTTCCGAAGGTCTCGAATGCAGCGGATGGAGATACAGGCTGCGATCCAGGGCAGACGGAAACCATGGGTAAGTGGAAAATAGTAAAGCAACGTCAACGGACGGCGCCGCCACCAAGGACCCAATGCTTCCTGGCCGTGAATCTGCCGGAATCAACGGAGTCGGCGTCGCAAAGTACATAAGATCACTAAGTGTCTCTTCTACGGGGCATATTGCCAAGATATTCTCCACAAATGAGGAAAAGCTGGCAAATAATGTGAAGGTCAAAGCCGTTTTCGCTTAGGAAAAATAAATGAGAACAGTAACCCCGGTCCGCTCAAGACTGTCTTGGGTTCCGATAAGGAATGCTGCTGGATGCTACAGCGGTCCTACAGACTAAAAAAGAGAGAAACAGTGAATCTTTCGAGATCTTGACCACGATGAAAGAGAGAGGCACCGGCTAACGTTGAGAGAACTCCAAGAAAGCCAGACAAATGGAGAAACATGTCCTTCTTTCCGGGATTTTCGTGTTCAAAGGGGGCTTCTGCAACTGAGATGGGAACCGTTCACTCTCAACAACATCACCAACCAGGCCACCCCGGCGGTGAAGATGCAATGGGGGAAGACAGAAGAGGACAAGTACTTATCATGCCGTCTAATGTCAGGAGTCTGTTGAACAAGCGAGATAAGCTCGAGGCATGGGTGGTTCAGCACTCGCCAACATCGGTCGCCCTGACAGGGATGTGGCTTACCAGTGAGGTGCAGGATTTGGAAGTGGCTATCCCAGAATACACACTTTACCGTGCTGATAGGGGCCAAGCTGGGGGAGTAGGAGGCGTGGGGATGTACATTCAAGCCGAGGTCCCGTTCGCTGCAGTTGGATCGCCCGATAGACCCAGAGGGCTTTGAAGAATCTCTTTGGTGTCGAGTGAAGTTGATACTTAGTGGATTTGAATCTGTCGGAATCATTTATTGGTCACCAGAGGCAGATTTTGAGGAATTACTGACTGGCGTAAGACGATGGCCTAGCGATGGTCACTGTCTGATTTTGGGCGACTTCAACTCGACGAAAGTGGACTGGGAGTACTTACGGTGCAATGCAGGAGCGGATTTATTTTCCCGCGAGCTCCTGTCAACGGCGCTGGAACTTTCCTTGTACCAACACGTCAGAAGGCCGACCCGAACCCAGGATCACCATGCGTCTATCCTAGATGTGGTGATATTTCCAAGGCCTTCCGATGTTGATCAGATTAAGTACCAACCGCCACTAGATTGCAGTGACCATGCAGTGTTGACCATCATCTGGAAGAAATTGGCGACGTTTGTTCACAGACCACAGGGTGGACTCAACGTCTGGCGAATGTCGTTCCAACAAGTCAGAGAGGCCGCATCCTCAGTGAGGTGGTATCCACCAGAACCGTACGACATAGACAAGGCTTGAGGAGTAATTCGGGATGAAATCCATCAGTTATGCCAAATTTCTGCTCCACCATCCAGACAGCGACCTCATGCAAAAGTCCCTCTTTGGTTTGACTCGCAACTCAGGAGTCTGTTGAAGCGCCGGAGTCGAGCGTGGAAACAATGTCACGCGACTGGAGATGGATATAACCGAGACCACACCATCCGGAACCAGTGCATTCAAATGAAGCGATGGAAGCGACGTACCTTCAGGGAGACGTTATCAATGGACTCGGTTAGGGCACCTAGAGGCCTGCTCGCATATATGCGACGGAGAACGCGAACCACAACTGCAATCTCAGCCCTACAGGACGGACACTTGCTGGGAGCTACGGATGAACACAAGACAGGGATACTGGAGAGACAACACCTGTCAGTCTATGCTCCTGAACAGAACCACGATCGTCCCTCACGCATTGCAGTGGGTGCCCCCCAAAAGCCGTGCCAAGAACTCACCGAGGGAAGGGTGGCTGCAACCAAGTGCACCATTAGATTCAACCAATCTCCCGGACCTGATGGTGTTCATCCGCTGGTGGTAAAGGAACTGGCCAATGTGTTAACTCAACCAGTCACACGACTGTTCAACGCGTCTTTTGCAGCGGGAAAGCTCCCCAAGAATGGAAGAAAGCGGTTGTTGTGCCACAGTAGAAGGGTGGGGCGAAGGCTGCGGCTGTCAACTACCGGTGTGTCAGTCTAACACTGGTGGTAGTAAAGGTTATGAAGCGCCGGCTGGCAACGCGAATCCGGGAACATATTAGGGTGTACGACCTACTATGCAGACAACAACATGGGTTTTGGGAAAGGTGTCGAGCCTGACAAACTTAGTAATCGCACGAGAAAGCTGGACGAAAGCCAAGGCCGAAGGACACCCTACGGACGTAATCTTTTTGGATTTTAGCAAAGCTTTTGACAAAGTCCCGCGTGAAAGTCTATCAGGTAGGCTTGAGGCTCTTGATGTTGTAGATCCCTTGATTCTGTGGACAGAGGACTTTCTAAAAGGTAGAACCTTTGCAGTACGAGTAGCGCGGTCACTGTCAAGTTGGCAAGTGGCAACTAGTGGTGTTTCACAAGGATCGGCTTTAAGTCCGCTCCTCTTCTTGGCATATATCAATGGTGTAACACCAGTTTTCCTTCTCATCTGTGCAGACGACCTTAACATCCGACGCAAAATTGCGTCAAATGCAGGCGAGCCCGTTCTTTAGGAGGACATCAAAGCCTTTGAGGGGTGGTCAGATCGGTGGTCACTGCCAGTCAACACCGACAAGTGTGCGCATGTGCGAGTAGAAGCACCGTCCAGCAGTGGAATGTACAACATACACGGAGCACCCTTCGGCAATTTGCCTGCGAAAAAGATCTAGCAGTGATGGTGGCCTCGTCACTAAAACGAAGAAAACGCTGATAGGGTTTGTTCGTCAGCGTGGAATATCCTCGGGCCAATTACTGGATCATTCGGCCATCTGTCACTAAACGCTTTCAAGGTGCTGTACGCAACTCATGTGCGTCCCAGGTTGGAATACTGGGGGCCAGCGGCTTTCCCTTGCATGTTGGCAGAAGCGGCAAAGTTTGGAAAGATTACAAAGAGATGCAACCCGCCTTACCGGAGGGCTACTTGGGGTCAGCAACAAAGAGCGGCTGAAGATCACATGGCCGTTTCCAGTGGCCTATCGGAGAGTCCGGGGAGACCTGATCTTCACCAGAAGTATCATCAGGAGCGACTTCAGCCCAAAACCACGTGCAGAGCTCCCTCTTCGTGGACATGGTCCAACGAGGGGACACCCGCTAATTCTAAAGAAAAGGCAGTCGATGGTGTACCGTCTATCTCGGAGGGTGACCAATCTATGGAACTCGCTGCCAGCCGAAGTGGCGGAACAGCCTAACGACGCATTGTTCAAGCGACTTCTGGATGTATTTCTAAAGAGGTGGTGGGAGACACATGAGTCTACAGCAATGAGCTATGGTGAGAAGGCTTGCACGGGATGGATACCCTCGGCCTCTATTATGGAGAATGAATGAGTGAATGAACCAATCAGCTTCTAATGAGGCAGCCAATAACGGGCAAGGCTCATTGCGATGGTGACTGCTATGGGACATGCAAACAAACGTTCGTGACAAAAAATGATATAGGATGTTTACACAGCGTAAAACGCATACCCGTGAAGCGGATGACCAAGAAAACGGACACTTGCCAATAATAATTGCACAACAGCTGTGTGAACGGTAAGTGTCGCGCTGTTTGAATTCATAGTGCTCTTGCCCTCAATTGAGTCTTTGAATAGTTTTGTTAATTAACCTAGCTCAATTCACATTACCGAGTGTATCAGAATTGCGTTCAGATGCGTTTTCTCCGGAGAGTATTTTTATTCTTCTTGTAGTACTGCCAAGTAATGTTCGGTGTTTTCTGAAGCGATCTCTTCTCGCTTTTAGTCTTTCTTTTTGTTCCTTTGAGTCAGCGGGCTTTACCTGCAAGTGTCAGAGTGTTTAATTTGTGTTCGGTTGAAGAGCACTTGAGCTGTTTTCGCACTCGTTTTGTGGCTTTCGGTATGACAAGCTTTTCTGATCAGACTCTCGCACCTGAGTGCAGAAAAAGTGTGGTAAATGGTACAGAGTGCGATGCATGCACGAGATGGGCTCTTCAGAGGTGTTCAAGAATAGCAAAGGACATCTATGGCCTTTATAAACAGAATCCACGGGCCGAATGGGTCTGTGCTCCTTGCAAGGAGGCGGAGAGTCTGGCCCTTACACTGCAGGCCTAAGGGCAGAACCAACGTCCACCAGATAATACCTTAATCGTAAGGCCCAAACCACCGCAATCAGGTTGCAGCAAGTCGTTTGCGTAAGTAGTAGCCACACCTGAGAGGACAGTCATCAGAGCGAGTGGACCAGTTCCGAAAGCTTGCCAGGCGGTCGTTGCCTCAACTCCTTTGAAGCAGACCGAGGAGGGCCAGTGAACTAATCAGAAGCTTAGAATGGCAAGGCCGCCCAAAAAGAAGAGCGACTGTAATATAGCGAAGGATGGGTTAGCTATGCATGCGGTAACTCAAAGTACCCCCAAGGCTGGTCAAACATTTCGGTAGTATGAACATAGGTGAGCTTCGCAATAGGGCGATGGGTTTGACCTGAGACACTACAGAGGGGGCTACTGTCGAGGAGCGCTGGCAGACCACAAAGGGATTTCTGACTGTCCTACAGGAAGAGTTCGCACCCTTAAAACGAAGGAGTGGGGAGGGCAAACCCATGTGGTGGAGGGCCGCATTAGCCAAGGCCATCAGACGTAGAAACCGCAGCTGGAACCAGTACAAAGCTTCCGACAGCCAGCTAGCCTGGAACCGCTATACAAAGCTGAGAAACGAGAATGTGAGCCTTCCTAGAACTTCCAAGCGGGAGTTTGAGCTCAAATTGGCCCAGTGTGTAAGACAACAGCCGAAAAAATTCGATAGCTATGTGCAGCCGAAAGGCCCAACAAGGAATGCCGTAGGTCCGCTATCCACTAGAGACCACGACACTGTCACTGAAGACCAGGGCAAAGCAGACGCCCTGGGGTAGTGCACATAGATCTGGCTCTGGTGCATCCTGCTCCTCAGTAAAACGAGCTAAGCCTCTCAGAGGAAAGCTTGCGTGAGTACCTACAGGAATTGAACAGCCGCAGTGAGCGGGCCGAGATGGCATTCATCCAGCTACCATCAGGCCGTTGGCGGATATCATAGCTCCACCGGTAAGCTGGCTGCACAGGTTCACGTCGGGCCAGAGTAAACTGCCTCAGGACTGGGAAGTTGCCGCCGTCGAAGCAATACATAAGAGTGGATTTAAGCCGGCTGTGAAGAACTACAGGCCAGCAAGCCTAACTTGCATCCTATTTAAAGTCCTTGAGAAGATCATCCGTGCCCACATTTGACAGCACTTACTGAAGTACTCCATGTTAATCCCGGCCCAGCGTGGACTCCTGAAAGATAGATCTTGCCTGACCAATCTCTTGTGCTTCTTAGATGAAGTAACTCGACGACTGGACGAAGGTAAGCAAATTGAGGTATGCCAACTGGACTTTAGCAAGGCCTTCGACTCCGTTAATCATCGTCTTTTACTATGCAAGATGGAGACTTTCGGTATAATAATAATAATAATATTAATATTGGTATATTTCTCGGCCATGGTCGAGAGGCACGCGCTAACGCATGATCATGGTGTAACATGTTACTCAATATGGTGAAATATTCACAAAATTCTAAGTATGAAAGTCGAGAGTATCAGAAATGGAAAAACAGACAGCAACAGTTTGAATGGATCATTTTGATAATGGTTTGCGCGGCAGTTTTGAACCAGTTTCGAATCCGGGCTAGGCAGTGGTGCGCGGTGGAGATGTCGAAGAAATCGTTAACGCAGTGCTAAGGAGGCATTATGAACAAGAATGATGCAAGCCAAGGAAACCGGAGGCCAACTAAGGTTCTGCAGATGGAGTAAATTTTTAACGAGAAGAAGAGGGGGGAAAATCGATGCATGCGAAGAGGATAGCGATCCATGAAGACCCTGAATGACGGATTTACCGGAGTTTGAGAAACGGAATGAGCTTTGAATCAAGGGGACATGAGGCCAATTTCGTGAAAGTGAACTGGTGGGTGTGGGAGAAACAGCAGTCCATAAAAAGGTAAGTTTAGATTCATGGCCAATAACATGTACTATTCAGAAATAAGAAGGCGCAACTGGAAGGTTCTCGAGAAGTGGAGAGTCAATTACCAGCCGGCTACGGTTCGGAGGAAGGATAACCTGTGGTAACGGATAAAAAAGTGGGAAAATCTTCGCATGGACTTCAGCGTTATTATGCTGTTTCACTGACAAATATATGTATGTGTTGATGCATTTGCCTTCAGTGTTATTTAGCGTCATTTCTGGCAATGTACGGCTTTGAATGCGTAAGTTTCTTCTGGCAGGGCACGGTATGTGTCGGTCGATCAGCCGAGTGTGGCTGTATATTATCGGCATGCGCGTGAACTGGAATTCGTGTTCGTTGCGTTAGAAAACGCTGATTGATCTGATAAGCAATTAGGGGTATCTCCTGTTGTGTGGTTTGATTTCAGTCTCAGTTGCTATGGTAGGTTCCACTTGAGTCTCTATCCGTGCGAGTCAAAGCGGCATCCTTGGTTAGCCAATTTGGCGGCTGAGATGGTGAGAGACAACGAACCTGAAATAAAGGGAGATTTCAGTCTGGACGTGGTTCCAGCTGTGGGTTATGATAATATATGAAGGCAATAAACAATGGATTGGTTAGGTCTATGTGAGTAGGGCATGGGTAAAATAGACTCGCAGTGGATTTGAGCTATACTGCTGCAGGCCGACGAAGTTGCGTACACCGTCTTGGTAACTGTATGCGTTTAAAAGGATTTGTGATTTGCCCGTGAGCATGGCATCGCTGGGATACTAATAAAATACCTAGGGCTTCACGGTTATGATTGGTTAGTAATGATAACCCTCGATACCGTTTGCTTACGCAGAACGTGGTTAGGCAACGAGGCGACAGGATAGGTTTGAAGTGACAGACTGAGCGAGTAGGACTAACGTACTGTTTGCGTGGCTCTATGCTGTTACTGTCTCTTTCTGTATAGTGGTTATTCTATACTGAGGAGTCAAAGTAGAAGGAACTATTGGGGTGAAAGTAGTGATACATTAGAGGTAATTGGTCACTTGTCTTGGAACATTGACGCGAGTTCATCTATGCTCTTCCTCGATAGTGCAATCGTACTGAGATTAAGCTCCAATGTGAGCAAGGAAATCTGATGCGGATATGATTGCATGGTTACTGTGGTATCTTTTTCGCTGTTATCGTGCTGCAAAGCAGGACTACACCAATGTGAGGACTGGTTTGGGGAACCGTGAGAGGTGGGTCCGAATTTTCGTCAGGGAAGCAAGCTCTAACGGTCTACATTTGGTGCTCATGATAGGCGGCACAAGGGCCAGCTTCAGGTAGAGAGGTAGCACGATACACAACTGCTGGCATCCAGCACGTGGCTCTCCAAGAATGATCCACACTTTTTAGACGTTCTTATTATTCTTTTTTTTAATGGTTTTATCACAGTCAGGTATCTGGCTGTCAGAGAAGGCGGAGCTGCTTTTGGTGGGCGACCACAGCTCCCACGCCCCGGCCGAAACATGGACCGCATGTAACAAGCCGCGTTGGGAATAGGTCAACCACACCAGTCAATCCGTAGCGACACTACAACCCAGAGACATGGGTCACATGTGACAGGGCTGGTGTGCCTGGAAGACAAAACAGGGGTATATTTTTTTCTCACTTTTTTGTGCCAATCTCTTACTTTTTGGTGTTTATGTCTTATTGGTGGTCAACTCTGTGCAGGGAGACCATCGCGGCCAGGAAAGTTTGCAGAAGTGCCGCGCTAACACTCGCCTTATCCGTGAGGTCAGAACACCCAGGCCGTTTACATGGGACAAAAAATGCAGGGGGAGGTAGGGTCAACCACAGCCTGTGATTATTCGATGGGGTTTACGTTCAACAAAAAGCCAGTCTGCACAAAGATGGGGTACAACTTGCAGCACTGACAACGTGATTCGTCGGTACGATCCACAGATGGTTAGTAGTTTTGATGGCTAAGTATCAAGTGTTGTATAGGCCTATCGTGGAGGATGCTAGAGTTCTGTGATAGGGACAGAATTTGAGCTGTGAATGTCTTATGGTGACTACTGGGTGGAGGTTGAGGAGTGTGACAGGTGCTGCGTCTTGGGTTAGAGACAGAGGTAAAAACCTAATAATAATTCAAATACGACTTCTGAAGCACTGGCCTCAGTCGTGAGAGTTATTATGTTTAGACATTGTAAACTGGTAGGTTTACGCTTAGGTGATGGCAATTACGTCGTATGGTGTGGCACATCCTAGATTATCAAGGGTTCGGGTCAGTATATAGGTGGCTGGAGGACTTCCTCTTCCACAGGACGTTTTACGTCAAAGTGGGGGACGGGTGCTCCAGTTTAATGAACGTCACCAGTGGTGCACCTCAGGGATATGTCTTTGGCCCGGTTCTATTCTTGTTATTTATTAATGACCTGGCATCCGCTCCTCAATCACCCAGCTTTATTTTTTCGGATGATGTGAAGATTGTTGGATCCAAGGGTAGGGCGGACTTGGGCAGGGAAATAGTTACCGTCCTGAACTGGGCATACAAATGGGACTTACCTCCGAACGCTCAAAAGAGCCATTTGTTGTCAAGGAACACAGAGAGCGTAACTGTCGCTCATGATCAAGGGCTGTTCACCGTAGAGGCAGCCAGTAGGGTTAACGACCTGGGGATCATCATGAACAGTGATTTCAAGTGGTCGGAGCAGTGCAACGCGGCTGTGCGTAAGGCTCGTGGGGAGCTCTTTAGACTGCGATCAGCTTTATCTTGCCGGAAGCCGGAGGTATTCGTGCCTATTTACATGGCTATAATACGACCTCACTTAGAAGGTAGCGTGCAGGCTTGGTCACCCTTCTACAAAAAGGACGCCGCCTGCTAGAGAAAGTCCAACGTCTCGTCACGCGAATGGTTGAAGGGCAGAGGGGTAAGAAGTATGAGCAGCTACTCTGAGATCTGGATCTCTCTTCGTTGGAAAGGAGGAGAAGTCGAGGGGATCTCATAGAAACGCTCAACGTAATGAAGGACTTTTTCGCCTTAGACCAGATAGTCTATTCCAAGTGGCTTTAGATTCCAAAACGAGCGGACATGAAAAGAAGCTAATAAAAGCCCGAACTAGGTTGGTGGCTAGATCGCACTTCCTCAGCAACAGGGTTATGAATAGTTGGAATGGTCTGCCTGGCGGAACGATATATCTGCAGACCGTCCAATCCTTCAAAGGTGCCCTAGATCGCAAGTGGCACGGGATATTTCCTCGTAGTTAGCCTTGAGTAGGTCAGCTAGATGGAAGCGGGGTAGCACTGTGGTCCTCCTGGAGTATGGCTCAATCGACTTTTTCGTTCACTGCATACTGTTTCAGTGAAGGCCCACGATAAATGATGTCCCTCGCAGTCGATGTGCGATGAAGTTTTCTGTTTCCCCTCATTTTTAGCGGGGATTAGACAAAATATGTACCCAGCAGTGGTGGATGCATAACTGGTTTGCATATCATCGAGGGAATTCTAGAGGCTCAACTCGTCGTGACCATTATTTGTCCTGTGCAAACTGAACTGAACTAAACTGAACGTGGGTTTCTTCCTGGCAGGTCATGCATCACCAATATGCCTACTGTCATGGATAGTCTAACGACAGCCTATGATGATGGACAGCTCTCACACGCTGTATTCATCGATTTTGCTAAGGCCTTCGATAAGGTCCCCCATGCCTCTCTTCTTTATAAGCTGCAGACATACGGGATCACAAGCTCCATGTTGGCCATCCTACGTAGCTTCCTTACCGTCCGCACCTTTGTAGTTAAAGTCGGGAATGTTTTGTCTCAACCTTCCCCAGTAACAACTGGGGTCCCCCAAGGGTCGGTCTTAGGTCCTCTTCTTTTCCTGATCTATATAAACGATCTACCGACAGCCCTTCCTGCGAACATTGCCATGTACGCAGATGATGTAACCCCCTGGAGTTCAAGCGTTGAAGACCTGCAAATTGCAGTTTATGAAACAAAACGCTGGTCCGAGGATTGGAACCTCCCAGTTAATGATGACAAATGCGTGAGCATGTCTTTCGGCAGAGAGACTGGTCACACGTTTTCCATTGATGGAGCAACCACACTGCCAAGGGTTGACCGACACAAGGTGCTCGGTTTCTGGTTAGATTGTAACTTATCCTTCTCTCATCATCACGAACTTGCGAGTAAGTCTGCCTTTCGTGTCCTAAACATGATTCGAAGGTCCTTCCCGCGCATTTCTAAGGATGATTTCCCCATAATTTTCGGCACGTATATCCGACCTCTGCTGGAGTACGGTAGTCAGATAGTGCACTCTGGTCTTGCCCGAGACCGTGAGATCCTAGAAAGAGTTCAGCGGGCCTCCACTAAGGCAGTAAGGGGTCTATCCCATCTACCTTATCCCGTCCGCCTCTCACTCCTCAACCTCTATCCCCTTGACGTAAGACGCGTAAGAGGTGATCTGTTTTTGATGTTCCACCTTTTTGAAACAGGTCAAAGCGATTGCTTCTTCTCAGTCTGTCCAGCTTCTTCTCTCCATGGTCACAGCAGAAAGGTTTTCAAACCGAGGCCACGCGCTTCACTAAGGATTAACTTTTTTTAGCTATAGGGTTGTTACTATGTGGAATGCACTTCCGGAAGATATTGTTCTCTCGCAGGACAAAACTATCTTCAAGAAAAAGCTAGACATCTACCTGGGTCTCTCCCAATAATTCCCTCGGTCAAAAAAACAAAATAGTTGTATTTTATCGCATATGTGTTCATGAATGCCGCACCCCCACTCAGCTTAAGGCACTGTCCACAGTGTGACACTGCATGATGTTGTGTATCTTGTTTTCGCTGCCACCCCCGCCCCCCCCCCCGCCGCTTCTTTTTACTCTCGTTTCAGCTCGGTGAATCCGACAGGAGATCAAAGATTTCATCAAGAACCGAGACAATTATGCTCAAAGCCTCGAACCCGTGTAGTACTTCAAGGCTTCAAGACAAGACTGATTTACTAATATTAATTGCACAACAACCAAGGCACTACGCTAGCTGCGGTACACCAGCACTCGAGGTCCGTTTACAACTACCAAATGTGTTAGTGATCCTGCAGGCCGCGGGTATCATTTATCGTCCGTGATTGTGCTCTGTGTCTCGTGTGGGGCTACTTGGCCTGTTTCTCGTGTTCTGTTCCGCGAGTCTACGTGGCCTCGTGCCCTGTGCTTTCCATACAGCTCGCTCATTTCGTATCGTGCTGTGATTTGTGTTGTGTCTACTTAGCCGTAGGCCTTCATCGTGTCCGGCATCTTAATGCCAGTTATCTTGTGTTATCGCGCCCCAGTGACCTGTGACCTGTGTCAAACCGATCGGTTTTTACTATTACGCCGATCGGTTTTCAGTCGGTTTGTTTAGCAGCCATTTTATATGGATAAACATTGAATTGATACGAGGGAAATCGACGACCGAAGTAATCTACAATGTTTGGTTGGCGTTTCATTTCAATGTATTGTTTTATTTCGTCGAAATGTCCTGAAAACCTCAGTGTAGATCGCTCTATTTTATCTCCTCGAAATGGGTGAAACAAGGACAGCTAATTAGGAAATCATAAGATAGGAGAAAGAAATAAGCAACGTAATACGTAATTTGGGTTAGTAAAAGAAACTTACGAAACTTATCACGTATTTCAAGCGATTGGCACAAACCGCCCAGAAACCGGACAAAAACCGCTCCGAAAATGATCGGTTTTCGGCTGGTTTTGGATCGGTTTTGCTGTTACACCGATCGGTTTTTGAGCAGTTTCTGAGTGGCTTCAGACCGGTTTCCGAGTGGTTTGTTTCAGTCGTTTGAACTACGTGATATACTTCGTTGATGTCTGTCGCCTTTCCCGAATTACGCTTTACGATGCTCATTCCTATCTCCCAAGTTATGCTTTTCCGAATAATTATCCTTATTTTACCCATATCGAAAGCACGAAATGGAGCTATCTATATGGAGGTATTTCAGGGCATTTCAGTGAGCCAAACCAATATATTGAAATAAAGCGCCAACCAAGCGTTGCACGTTACATCGGTCATCAATTTCTTTCGTATAAGTTCAATGTTTACCTGTATAAAATGGCTACTAAACAAACGGACCGAAAACCGATCGGCGTAATAGTAAAAACCGATCGCAAACCGGCCGAAATCCGATCGGTTTCGGAACGGTTTTGAACTGATTTTGCTACAAGGGTTATCGGAAAATCATAAATAAGGAAATAAAAATGAGCATCGTAATGCGTAATTGGGATTGTTGAAAGAAATCAACGAAGCATATAACGTATTTCAAACGATTGGCACGAACCGCTCAAAAACCGACCGAAAACCGATCGGTTTCTGGGCCGTTTGTGCCAGTCGCTTGAAATACGTGATAAGCTTCGTTAATTTCTTTCACTAACATAAATTACATATCACGATGCTCATTTCTATCTCCTAGCTTAAGATTATCCAATTTATTGCCCCTATTTTACCCATTTCGAGGGGATAAAATGGGGCGATTTGTACCAAGGTCTTCAGGACATTTCGATGAAATAAACCAATACATCTAAATAAAACGCCAACTAAGCATTGCAAATTACTTTGGCCGTCAATTTCCTCCGTATAAATCCAATGTTGATTTGTGTAAAATGGCCACTAAACAAACCTACCAAAAACCGATGTTAGGAACGGGCTAGGTGCCACAAGGTTGGAGTCTCAGTCGTTCAACATCCGGTTTGACAGTACCAACCAATGTTTTCAGCTGTCCTCCAAGGTGGCAGCGCCATGCTATACATGGAACAGGAGAGAGGCACTGTTTTGACGCCTCTATGTCCAGACTTCGTAGGACATGTCCAAACCACGGCAGTAGTCGGCGTTGGAGGAACACTGACAGCGTTTCGATGTCGGGGCACTGTTGTCTTATTGTCTCGTTTGAAAGTATGTCGTGCCAACCCACTTTCAGTATCCGCCACAAACACCAGTGGTCAAACACTTCCAGCTTTCTGATGTCATCGATGCGTAGTGGCCACGTCGCGCAACCGTGGTCAGTTCTGGATGGATTGCCACCCGGAAGATGTGGACTTTGGTCTGGAGGCTGATTTCGTTGCTTGCCCAGAGTACATTGCGAAACCGGGGAAGCGTAATCTTGGCATTGTCAGTGCGCAAATGGGCTTCATCTTTGGCTTGACCGTTTGGGAGAATCGTAAAGCCCAGGTGTTTAAACGCCGGGACTTGCCCAGTTTGTTCACCGTTCATGTATGTCGGGTGAATGGACTATGTAGTGCATGTCCAAAGGATCTTGATCCTCGACATATTGATTTCTAATCCCATGGATTTTGCAAAAGGTTCTACGCGCTTGCTGACCGGCTGTAAAGCGGTTGGGCTGTCTTCAAGAATGACGATGTCGTCTGCGAATTCTAGATCGGCGAGGAGAGCATCGGTGCCCAGCTAAATACCAGAGTAACCCCCTGACGCATTTTCTGATCGATGGATGTAGTTGGCCAGTACTTGCGACAAGGGACGGCTTTGTCTAACACCGGAGTTGAGATAGAAGTCACTAGACTCCTGTTTGTAGATGCGTATCCTCGCGCGCGTATTTCCTTAGTAGGACTTCATGAGACTGACAATCTGGGGCAATCCGCCCGCTTGTAGTATGGCCCATAACGATTCTTTGTCAACCACGTCAAAGACAGCCCGAAAATCAATGAAACAGGCTTCCGTCGGTTGCTGAAACTTGTACCGATGTTCTAATGCTCAGCAGAAGGTGAATATTTGATCCAAACACCCTCTACTACGGCAAAAGCCTCCTTCATTGAGGCGTGTGCGCTCGTCACGCACCGCTGAAAAGCGGTTCATCAAAAGCGCGGAGAGTATTTTGGCGACCACGTCGATTAAACTGATGCCACGTTAGTTCGCGCACACAGTCCTGTCGTTCTTCTATGGAAGAAGAAGTAATCCTAAGGTTCCCCAGTCTGCTGGGAACCCCCCCCCCAGATTGAGCAAAACAGGGTATGAAATGACTCGAGAAATTTTGGAAGACATGATTTATGTATCTCCGGTGCAATGCCATCTTCCCCAAGGGCTTTCCGGTTCTTCATCCTGTGTATTACATCGGTGATGTATCATCTCAGCTTGGTAGGCTGGTAATTATGTCGTAGATCTCGTTCACCATCACGACGAAACTGCACCTTGGCGTGGTGTGTTCGCTCGTGCGCCTCCATGACCCAAAGAGCCATACAGGATGGCCTCAGGCCCTAGATACAACCATGCCTGACAGCTCAATGGCTAGAGGCCAGACGAAGTTCATTCTCAGAACTGGTTGATAGTAACATTTGGCTCTAACCACTATGCCCCTGGAGAGGTCACTCCAGCGAATAAACACGAAGAGTAGCAGCTTACCGGTCTAAAAACCTCCACTAGATGGAAGTAGGAGTGGAGCACCTGAAGTTACTCGCGACAGTGGAAGAAGTTATCACACTTCATTGGGCATCGCCCGCCTAAGTTGGGCAGCCACCAACCCAAAGGATGCTGCTCCGTCCACGTTCCGCTTGCTCCATTTGGTGTATGGAGCTGAGGACTGAATCCGGAAAGTGGATTGATAATGAAGCACCAGCGAAGACAAGACAAAACGCAGGCAGTAATTAGGTCTCACGTGACAGACCAGAAGAGGTTCCTTCGCGGGTTCTTCGGTCACGTTCTCGTGCTGGATTAACGCCCCACTGCCTTGTGGGTAAGATTTTTGAGTCAAAGGCTTTGGTTGGGATTCCCAAAGAAAGGCCCCTTCTGCGGTGTAGGGAGCCGCAAAGTATGATGTGCCCGGAAATCTCCAGCGGTCAATCGGGAAACATCCCTCATCTCTGCTCTTTATCCTTCTCATCCCCGTTCAGAATGAATACGAGAGGCCACAATGAGTCGTGGCCGTGAACTTCAAACTCTCGGTGGAGGTAGCAACTTTGAGACAGGGGAAAAAGAGAATTGATTCTCCTACCTAAGCATTCTCTTCACTTAGCTGCTTTAAGCGCCCACACACTGCCAAACAGGGCAACAGGCTGCTCTAGGTAGAACTCTCGAAACCTTTAACAGATGTGTGTTGTATCTCCGAAGCACGCATACAAAACCTCGCTTTGGTGTTAGCACTTCGCTCCCCAGCTACAAAATCGGCTTCTCGTTTCACTCTTTGCTCATCGGATAATCCGGTGTCTAGTGCTCGTGGTCAGACTGGTGTTGGCATTGCTCTGAGCGTGAAGGCTGAGCGTGCACTGCTGGACTGGATCCCAGTCAGCAGCCGTCTGCGTGCAGTTCGGTTGAATGGTTCTGTGCATGTCAACAACATGACTGAAGCGTCGATGCATGTTTGTCGTTTCTGTGTGTGCCTCAACCGGCTGTAGCTCTCCTGAGACTAAAGACGAATTCTGCCAAGATTTGTCTTGACCGCTCCGCAGCGTGCGCTCTACGGACATCACGGTTGTTGCTGGTGATTTTAGTGCTCAAGTTGGAATCGTAGACGAGACGGAGAGGAATACGGGAGGCCGATATTGCGTTCCAGCCGGTCGAACTGATAACGGTGATGGACTCATTCAACTATGTTCCAACTGTGGACTGTTCCTAGCGAGTACAAATTTCTCGCACAAAAAGCGATACCGGCTAACCTGGCGTCCTCCTTCTGGGCTGGATCCAGATCGACCATATTGCTGTCGGTTAACGCTGGCGCGGTTCAATTCAAGATTGTTGATCATTTTAGTCCACGTCTGTAGACACTGATCACGCTCTTGTCTATGCGCGTTTCAACCTGCATCCTGTCGGTGGCAGAAATAACACCAAAACTAACCGTCCCCTGCAGCTGTTACTGAGTGAGAACCATCGATCTGCTTTCCAAGCAGAATTGCCCACCAGGTCATCGATGCGGTCAGATGCCCATGATGCAGGAGAGCAATGGACAGAGATTAAGCAGGCTCATCTCGAGGCTGGTAATGCTGCCCACGGTCAAATAACCAGACACACATGGAAACGATGGATATCTGTATCCTCAGTTGCACTGTAAGATGCTCGCAGATCGATTCCTCCGGATTACAGACACGATGAGGCATGGAGATGCCTTAAACGCCAATTGATTCGTTGCCTGAGAAACGACCATGAGAAGTGGTGAATTGCAAAGTGTAGGGAGATGGGAAAAGCTGCGACGATGGGCAACAGCCCTAACCTTTTTTGTCTAGTCGGAGATACCGGCCCACGAAAGCTGGGCGTTAGAGAATTGATCAAAAGGTGAACAGCTCACTGATTCAAACTTAGGAGGGTCGTCTAATTCGTTGGTCAAAACATTTCGAGAGGCAGTTCAGCTGGTTTTTATCGACGACGGGCTTGCTAAGTATCACCATAGCTCCAACTCTTCTTTTAGACACCAGTCGTCCGTTAGAAGCGCGGTTGTCCGTGAAATAAGCTACCTTAAGCGACATAAGGCTGCGGGACCGAACGAGTTGCCTCCGTCTATTTTCAAAGACGGTGGCTCAACATTGTTATTTGGAGTTGAAAAAACTTCTCGGTTTGATATGGGATAGGGAACATGTTCCAAAGAGTTGGTGTGAATCCGTGATCGTACAGATTTATAAGAAAGGCGACAGGTCCTCCTGTGAAAAGCACAGGGGAATAAGTCTTGTTAGTATCGCACCTAAACTGCTCGGTGGAATTATTTTCCACCGCTTATCTGACGCTCGCAAACAGTGCTCGCGCGAGAATCAAACTGGGTTTAGACCTTGTCAAGATTGTGTTGGTCACACCTTCATCCTTCGACAAATTTTAGAACATAGGCACACCTTTCAAAGGCTATCTACCTTCGCTTTTCTTAACCTTCAAGCGGCTTTCTACTCAGTCGACCGCAAAGTTCTCTGGCGCTACATCTTGTTGAAGGACGTACCAGAGAAATTCATTTCCACCATGAAGTCTCTTTACATGAACAACCGAACCCGACTTCATGCTCTTTCACCCGAGTTCACCACGAAAAGCGGTGTATGCCAGGGTTTCTCCGTCTCTCCTTTTCGTTTTAACTTTGTGGTTGATAGGGACTTATATACCGCACTTTTGTCGGGTAAGGGTAGTGGCATTGAACATTTCCCGGGTGGAAAGGTATCAAACCTCGAGAATGGGGACGACATAGTTCTTCTAAGTGAGGATCCAGGTAGGATGCAAACTTTTCTAGACGGCTTGACAGACTTCTCAGCGATATTCGGTAGGCGTTTTGCATTTTCAAAGTGCAGGATGCTATTGCAGTATTGGGCTGATCCAAAGCCAATTTTTTCAGTGTCTGGGGGAACTATAAACGTGGTAGATAAGTTCTGTTATCTGGGGAGCTGCACCTCACCCGGAGGTCGGATATCGAATAAAGTGTCTCTTCGTATAGAGAAGGCTCGTTTGTTATATGCCAGTCTGAGTCATCTGTGGCGTCGACACAACATCGGTTTACCTATCAAGGGCCAGTGTTTCTGTATGGTTCAAAAACACTGGCCACTGCGGGTGGAGGATATACGAGACTTTTCGGTGTTTGAACACCAATGTCTTCGTAGTATTGCTCGAATCTGGTGGGAACACCGAATCAGCAATGCTGAGGTTCGGCAGAGAGTGTTAGGTTACCGAAACAAACCGTTAGATGAAACAATAAAGCCACCAGGCCAAGATGGTTGGAACATGTGTTACGCATGTTCCCTGACAGATTTCCCCGGCGCGCAGTGTTCGCTAAGGTGGGTACCGGTTGGAAAATGAGTAAGGGTGGTCATTCCATGACATGGAAGGAAGGTAAGAAAAACCTACTGTGTGAACGTGGCCATGTGGGACGTGTTAGACTTTCCGGGTAGGGTCCAAGGGACCCTCCCTTTCAGCGGTTGTGTACGTTAAAGGAAATGGCTATGTGTCGTGATCAGGGGCGCTGTTGCACTCACAAACTTTTTTCATCGATTTCGTGTCAGTATTGATCCCGTTATTTTATTGCTCCTTTAATATTTTTGTCTCTTCTTATTGTTTCCTATTGAGGTTGTTACTAGGAGATAGCAACCAAAGTCACAGAACACAGTGCATGCATTATGATTGTCTGAACCGAACCAAACTGAGATCTCGTTCCGGATTTCTGAAATTTGGTTCACAGTACTTGCCGCTGAACGGTTCAGTAGACAGCCGAAGTGTTTGGTCCGTCGCTGCATCTCTTCGGCTTGCTTAGGAATAAGCAACCCGGCAGGGTCGTTAAAAAGACCTCTGCCGACTGTCGCTTACCAGATGCAGTGCGAATTAGACGGAAGAGCTCTGAGAGGTCCCTGCAGTTAGCCGCAGTCTCCATGATTTCTATGATTTCGGCCCAGTAGTTGTTGCCGTCGCTGTTTACCGAACGGGTGTCTTTTCGTCTCATATCACGAAAGTCTGGGTGACAGCTTAGGTGGCCATCTCTAGCCTGTTCAGTTAACTGGAGAGTCGCCCCTGAGATCAAGTCTTCCCGTCTTCGTGGCTTTAACCCCAGTTCATCCAAAGTGGATTATTGAATTGTTGCCTTAAGTGAAGTCCACTGATTTTCCACCTTTAATTCTCCACCAATGAACGTGGTGGCTAGATGGGAGGCAGTAGCGTCTGAGACCGTTTGGCACTTTCTGGATGATCCTAATGCTGCTGTGTTAATGCTCGTCGTGGCACAGTTTTTGCGGCGATTTGCTAGATGGGTCTTAAAGCGTGCACGGACGAGAATGTGGTCGGTGCCGTTCCTATTACCAGTCTCCGCGCCTAGGTAGGACCGGCCATCTTCAACCGAAGATGACCAGCGTGACTACATGAGAATGCGTTCGATCTGGTGCGCTGTGTGTGACCGCGTTGGTAATGGCTTCCTGGAATGTTGGAAGCGGGTGTTAGTGGGGATAAGGCTGTTGAAGTCTGCAAAGTTGACGAAATGTTCACTATTGCTGCGCCGCTGTCCGAGACCATATTTTCCCAAAATGTGTCTAGTTGCTTGGGTGGAGGCATCAGTGCGGGTGTTCCAGTCCCCCGCAACCAGGAGTATGCCACGTTTCGGGACGCTGTTTATCCCCTTTTGTAACCTGTCGCAAAACTCGTCCTTTGCCGCTTCTTTGGCTGCAGTTGTCTGGACATAGACCGCAGCAACTGACACGTTCAATGGTAAGGCGCGAAAACGAGATTAGGCGATACTAGGGGATACTCCATAAGGGCAGTGCTTTGTTAGCCTTGTTGCTGATAACTATCGCGACGCCATGAAGGGAAGTGCTGTCTGTGGGTCCACTGTGATAGAGGTGATAACTGTTGTCTACTTCGGGGACCTTTATACACAGGGTACCAGAATTTGGCGGCCAACCTTCGGAGACATGCGATTTCGATGCGGTGGTCATGTAGCGTTCGTGCCGTGATGGCTTGGCTTCCGATGTCCAAGAGTGTTCTCACATTCCATCAGGCCATTTGGATATGACTTTGCGTCTTAAGGCACTCAGCTAGCATACTTGCCCCCACCTCTTCGATCGCGGAGAGAACACGAGGCGCGTCACCTACCGGGGACACCGTAGCATGAGCGATACGTGTAAAGGGACTTTTCATGAAATCTTCGGAATTTGATCCGAAGTAGCATCCCCAATGTCACTGAGCTTTGTGTTTGAGGTGGCAACTTTAGGCTGCACACAACCAAGTGCCACCTGTCGGGCAATAGAAAGTTTTTGTGTTGGGAGCCAGTGGCCGAACGAGCGGTTCATGCGCGTTTTGGATGGTGGTCTACCAATCCGGGGTGCTCAACGCGTCCAGGTGATCTTGGTGCATGGTTGCCGGTGGCTCTGTAGGAGGTCGTTCGTCATTAGGTGGGTGACCAAGACCCAGGGGTTGATTGAACGAATTTACTTGGTAGCCGTTGGATCCCAGCAGATCTCATCCACCTATGCAAGAATATCTGTCTCCGCATGTCGGGCGTCGTCTCCGAGGTTTTTAGGTATTGGTTACCCGCTTACTGGCAAATCGTTTGTCGTAGACTAGCTTTCTATAGATTGTCGCAGACCGTTTCATTAGCTGAGGTTTGCCGATTACCAGTGTCATAAATCCGTTTAAGCAAACGTTGACGGTTTCCCAAGGCCCAAACAACAACATAGTTAGCCGAACAGGGATAAAGCATGGTATGCAGGCATGGTTGTGGTCCAAGGGAAGAGAATTGTCGTTGGTTAGAGACGTTGAAGAACGTGGCTGAGAACAGAAGTCAGGGGTGCGAATGCTGCGCGGTCCGTCTGTCGATTAATCATGCCTCGTAATCACGAAAATATCATTCGGATAAACAAAATGACAAAAATACATTCAAAAAGTGTGCGATGAAAAGTAAGAAAGCCAGCATTTTCCTCTCACTCACTGTCTGTTCTACCGTATTCTACTCTCCTTCCCCTGTTGTGTAATTGCTGTTGTTGTGTTGGCACCTTGCTTGATCTCAAGCCGATGTAGATATATATGGGGAAGACACGGGATGTGAGTATTAAGACCAAGGTTATGCTCACGGTTGGCAAACCTGATTAACACGAACAGTTTCGTTTCTCTTTTGACCGCTGCCTGTACGTTTCGGTGGCCCACACCTTTCATTTGTTTTTACGTTTCCCTAAGCTCCGTTTTCTAGGTGATGTTTCTGGATTTGGTGGTTTTACGGAAACAGCTACATCCGAAGAGGTTTACCCAATGTTTTTGGTGCTGATATTCAACCAGAATGGGATGAGTAAATCGCATGGCCTCTAAAACCGCTATACTAGTGAACAGGGTAGACGATATTGTGAATCACCCAAAGCCCCAGTTGAAAAAATACGCCCTTGATAAAACCAAACCACAAAGTAGCTGTCCGCCACTAAACTTGAGTGGTAATGGCGATGCTCGAACCCACAACCATTTTCTCTATTCACCCATTTGTATCACTTGCCCGTTGTCAGTTTTTCAGTACTGTTGAGTTTTCATCGAGTACGTCAACATGTCTTTTTTTGTTCGCTCTATTATCACACGCAGCTGTGGGTAATAACAGGACCAGAGTAGCCCTTCCGACTCACCATGAACTTGGAGTTACTCGGTAGGCTTTTCCATTGCATCTCTTGATTGTTCTTATAGAAACGTTTCATCAAAACTACCCTGAGGTAAGTTATTTCAGTTCACATTTTACTTGGGAAGGCTGCTGATGGCCATTTGGAGCGGATTAAAAAGGATGATGGAAAGGACGGTGGCTGTGCTACCTACGTTATCACGCTTCAGTTCAACCGTATTGGTAGTCTATTAGCGATAGGTTGTAACGATGGTCGTGTGGAAATTTGGGATTACGTAACGAGACGTATTGCCAAAATTCTAGTGGCTCATACACATCCTGTTTGTTGTTTGAGGTGAGTAACCGTGACATCCCTACTAATTTGCTACTTCTAAACCGCAGTTGGAGTCGCGATAGTCGAAGACTTCTAACCGCCTCCACGGATAATACTGTCTCGATTTGGAACATTATTACCAGCGATTGTGAAAAGACTTTTCGTTTTCCATGTCCCGTTCTGCGGGCTCAGTTCAATGCACGCAAGGCAGACCAGTTCATGGTGTGTCCGATGAGACATCCACCCGTTGTTATTCACGTACCATCAGGCACGCCAACAATCATTCAGCCGGATGACGAAGTAAGTCAATAATAACAAACTATGCTTTTCATGCGAGATTTTTGATCGTGCTCAGGCTAAATGATTCCGGCCGTGGTGGTATCCAATTAAAATAAAACATCAAAAACATGTTTTATACTCTCATTCGAATAGAAATATCTTTCCCAAACCTGAATTGTTATCCTCGTATCACTCTATGTTTCGTTCGGTACCGGACTTCATTACATTCAGTAACGAAAAACGGAATCTGCTCATCATTTTCTAATGAGTTTCTACCATATCTTGGTTCTTGACCCAATATAAGACAAGTGCACTAAAGTCTAAGAACGATGTATTATTCTGTTTTGCGAAAAATCCGGCTCAACTGTGCTACCGACTGGTCGTACGCAGTCCATGGTGTTCTTGCCCGGTCGGAGTTGTTCTGACCTCTAGCAGAGCTGCATGCTACCAGCCGCGTCCCCAGGTCGCGGATTGGGACACGGCCACCAAGCCGGTGGTTAGTCGTGAATAAAGCAGACTTAGGCTCACTGAATAAGCGACCGCGGATGATCAGCGGAAGCAGCTGAGGACTTGGTGGGTCTTCGTTTGACTAGCGTTCCCCCCCCTCCCCTTTAAAATCCCACTGTACTGTGACGTGACGCATCCCGCCCGCTGCCAAATAAGACCGTTGCTATTGCTCCCTTACAGGTTGCACTTGGATGAGCAAAGACTAGAGGTGCACCCTTGAACAAAAAAGGCCGGACTAAGCTACGGAATATCACAAAAGTCCTGAACGGTGTTGGTGGCTGCGCTCCGTCTCACTGTCCCCAATACTGGGTTATTCGGAATTCACGCACTCTGATCATGCTGCGGCGTCCCCGGTAAGCAACGCGTCTTGTGTCCCAGCGGCCGAGGTGACAAGATAACGAGCTGGAGCCCTCTACCATAGGAAACAGATGCAGCCTGTTGAAACCTGAGGACTCTACCAGATGTAGGTAGCCAGAGTATTACAGTACGAACTACATGCTCACCACATAGACATTTCCTGTCTTTCGGAAGTTCGACTGCCGTGCTCCGGCACTCAGTCTGTTAAGGTTCTGGGAGTGTATAGTTTATTGGCTCTATCACAGTGGGCCCGAGGGCAACCCCAGATATCATGGTATCGAATTCGGCCTGGGCAAAAAGGCCAACACCGCCCTTATTTCTTAGGAAGCGATTTCTTTGAGACTGGCCTTGGCGCGCTTCAAGGGCTCTCCCCAGAATCTTTCGATGATTGCTATCTGTGCACCGACAAATGTGTCTGAAAACAACAAAAGATGACTTCTATAACAAAGTACAAGGTCTAATCAATCGTGTTTCAAGAAGTGGCATGCTCTTCGTCGCCGGTGACTGGAACACAAATAAGCCCCTCGGATGAATCCACTTGTCATGTCTTAGGAAGGTTAGAACTTGGCTAGCGTTGTGATAATGAAAACCGCCTAGTGAATTTGGCCGATGTCAACTGATTAGTCATTTGAAACACCCCAAATGGCATTTGCTGACCTAGCACTCAAACAATGGTTGCACAGTGCACCAACTTGATCATATTCTAATGCGATTTTGTTGGGCTTCCTCGGTAGAGGACTGCCAAGGGTACCGGGGTCCAGTAACAAAAAACACGAATGGTGCAGTCCATGTCCTCCTGCTTGCACGCTTTAAAATCCATCTTTCTGCGCGCCTCAAAGTTTCACCGCCGAGCCGAATCAATACCACAGCCTTGAAATACCAGAAAAGCTCAATGCTCTCTCGGATTTTATCGCAGCCTAGCTAGAAACTGTAACTAGTGGTAGGTAGCTCTGCTGCCGCCCGGCTCACTACCACGCATGATTTTATTGAGGCCTTATGTGGTTCGCCACTCCTAGTCTCAGAAACATGGTTACTGGTTTCTTCACATTATAAATCATGATAGCGTACAATCACACACGCATTAGCTCTCTTGCTCGCTCTGTCCATTTGAAAAATATTAGCGAATTCATCACCCTCACTAACATTCGCTGACTGAACCATAATATCGATTCTGCACATCAGTTTCTCCAATCTTCTCGTCTTGCCTTATTTTTGACCAAAACTCAAATCTCCCCCTCGTCAGACACCACCCACCTCCAATTTCCAAACTATACCTTTCACTCCTCTTTTTTCACCCAGAGCTGGTGTCTGTGTTTTTGTCCACCAGCCAGTCGCCACACCCAATCTTGACTTTTCCATTCATGAATTTCAACTGATGTTGCTGAAGCTCCAACTTCCTTATTTTTATCACTACCTTTGTATTGTTTGTCCTTCAATCAACATTAGCGACTCATCGATCTTCGATTTCTTCTCTTCCAACATTGAGCACTTATTTGTGACAGATTCCAACTGCCATATCACCTCGTAGGAGATTGGTTGATTCACTCATCGAACACTTCGGCTCTGGGGAACGAAGCCGAACATTTCGCCGTAGTCAACAACCCGTGCCAACTTGCTGACCTCCCCACACGTATCCCCGATCGAACTGACGACCATGCTCATACCCTTGATTTTGTTCTCACTTCTGTTCCTTCTCTATTCTCAGGCATCTTCGTTCCTCCTTCACTTGGCTCATCTGACCACTTTTGTTTCCTGTTTAATCAATCTCACTCGCCCCTGATCCCCCATCCACCTTGAGACATTTTGGCGCTACATTTTAGCCAGCTGGGACGGATTTTACGATTTCCTAGCGTCCTGTCCTTGGAATGGTTGCAACTTTACTTCAGACGTTTCCGCTTCTGACTTCACCGAAATTTTCTTCAAGGTATGCAACTTCTTATTCCTCACTTTTCCAAACCCGGCAAACCCAAATCCCCTGAGTGGTTCAACCACCCATGTGATCGCGCTGCACGCTAGAACTTTTCAACATTTCGCCGCTGGTTCCACTGGCCCACTCCCAAATCCCACCACAGCTTCGTGCAAGCTTTTTTACTACGTGCTTATGCATGAGTGCAATAGAAAGGGTATACCCCATGGCCACAAAAGCCCACTGCACTATCAGAGATAACTGGCAACCAGACCCTAAGACTTCGAGTGGAGAACCACATAGGGTACCAATAGGTCAGGTGTGGTAACGATCCGGACGGCACTGAATTTCTGTCTACCACCAAAGCAACCGGTGATGGCAGGGATACAGACCTTCGCCCTCCAAGGTGGTAACCAGATACTCGAACCACTCGACCACCACCGGTCAAGCTAGAAACAGGTGCTTGTCAACCCTATGGAGAACCAAATAACGCTTCGTCCGCAGTAAACTCGAACGCTTACTCTCATTTTCCATCGGTAGCCGAACGTTTTGGTCCCTTTCCAAAGCAGTCTCTCGCAACTTTTGCCCTTCCAATTTCCCTCCCACCTGTAGTTCTTCAAGTGATCTTATTTGTGAAACACACGAGAAAACCGAGGTTTTTTCTCCTCGGTTTGCTTGCAGTTCCACTTTACCCTCATCTTCCGGTTCCTTTTCCCTCTATCTCCCATTTTCTACCTCATATCAGCACTACGAAATTCCTCCGAGCGCTGCGTTCTCTGGACGAATGCAAACCACCAGGTCCGGACGGCATTCCACTCATCGTCTTTAAAACGTGTGCCCCTGAATTGGCCCCTATATTACGTCGTCTTCTCTTCCTCTCAACGTCCTACCTTTCTGACCTCTTGGAAACGCCGTGATTTTTCCTATTCCCAAACGCGATAATCTCTCTGGCCCAAATATCTATCGTCCAAATTCCCTCATACCTATCATTTCGAGAGTATTCGGAACTGTCATCTCCAACCAACTGTGCACGTTTCTCGAACGCAAAGGACTGCCGAGCGATCGCCTATCAAGATTCCGACCTCACCGTTCCACCGGTGATATCCGGGTTCTCGTCTCATTCCTGATCGGCGGCGCTCGACCACCACGGAGGAATACAAATGGTCCATGGCCGAGTTTAGCACGAGGATCTTCTGTCGAAAGTGCCCAGATCCGGGTTCTCCCCCGCTCTCGTATTGTGGGCATCAAGTCTCGTCAATGAGCGGACTATCTCCGTCCGAGTTGATGGGGTTCTGTCCCAGCAACTTCCTAGCAATCCTGGAGTTCCTCAAGGTTCAGTACTTGCGCCCACCTTATTTCTTTTATTTAATAACAATCTTCTATCCACAACTTCGAACCCAATCCATTCCTTTGCGGATGACATCACCCTTCATTATTCCCTTTCCTATTGCACTCTCCACCATGTCAACACCACCATCGATCGTGACCGCGGTGCACTCAGTATATCTTTAGAGTCAGACTTCAGACACACCTCCTCCTGGGGATATCACAATCATGTTGCATCTAGTGCTTCGAAAACCGCTTTCTTCAGTTTTTTCGAGACATCATTTATTCTCCCCACATTTAACCTTTGATTCGACTGTACAGCATTCCACAATTTCTGCATCTGTTCTTGGCTTATCTAAAACTTCTCTATGTTGGTTCTCTTTCATATCTCAGCTGGCGTCGTGCTGCGCAAAGTCGGTTTTCTGTTTAGCGCCAGACGCTTTTTCACACCAGCTCATCTTCCTCTGCTGTACAAAACTCAAATCCGCCCCACATTTAAATACTGCAGTCATGTGTGGGCTTCGTCTACCTCTTTCTCTTCTTGATCGGGTCCAACGAAAAGTCATCCGGCTGGTTGACGATCTTTTTAACCTCCAATCTGCAGTCACTAACCCATCGTCGGGGGGTTACTTCGTTGTCCCTCTTCTATTGGTACTATTTTGAATTTTGTTCTGAGCTTTCTTCGGCAGTTCCTCTTTCTAAAACTCTCCCGATCATGACATACCCAGGCGGCTAGTCATCCTTATCATATTTCTGTCACTAGGTATCGTACTTCTATCTTCCAGTCTTATTTTCCCCTCCGGACCGTTACACTTTAGAACTTTCTCCCTCTTTCTGTCTTCCCACCCACTTACAACTTTTCTCTCTTCAAAAACAGGATCAATAAACAGGTTCTTTCGTGAATGATCCCCGAGAAATCATTTGTACAGTGTCTTTTGATTATGAGGTTTACCTTCGATGCTGCAACTCACTTTACGTGCCATAAAAATAATAATAAAACGGATGGGTCCTCCGTAGACGAATAATGAAAGATGATTAAGTCGGTGATCAAGGGAGTTGCCTGGAAGGAACTAAGATGAACTGAAAAACGCCTGGAAGACTGGATTTTGGCGACCACCTTGCAACTACCAGCCGAGGTATGAAAAGCCGAATGACAGGAAACATCGAGCTTCGAAGACTACAGCGAGAGGCCTCGCGCTCGGCTAGAGCCGATCGTAGGAGGTACCGGATAGAAACAGTAGAGAAGACGGAGACCGCTTCCGGCACTGGCTACTTCGGCAAATTATTTCGACTCATTCGCAGCGCTTTGAATGGGCGGCGCAAGCGTACATCCGTCCTACGTGATGTATCAGGCCAGACTGTCACCGAACAAAGGAGAAAAATCGAATGTTGGGTATGGAATTTTGGCCAACCTTCCGGTCACACCCCGGATCTTCTTCCCTGACTGTAGCGATGAATGATGTCAGCTGCAAGCAGCCTAGTATGATGGCAATCGCCGGGGTCACCAGCTAGCTAAGAACAGAATAATTGCTGGAGAGGATAGCGTCCCACTAGAAGTGTATAAGACCTGTTTGCCACCACTGATAGACAGGCTCCACGTGCTGTTCCGACCTATATGGGAGGGAGAGAGATTTCCAAGCGGCTGGGGTGCGTCTATTCTGTTACCCATTCCCAAGAAAGGAACTACCAGGGGATCAGTTTAATTGACGTCGTTGCAAAGATTTTCTGCGTACTGCTGCACAATCGCTTCTTGGTTTCGAGAGACTCCCGCACTCGACCAGACCAAGGGAGTCTTCACTGTGGTAGAGGCTGTGTAAACCAAATCTTCACATGGCGCCAAGTACTGGGACACCACTACAAGTTCCAGCGGCCAACAGTAGCCTGCTTCATCGATTTCCGGGCTACTTTTGACTCGGTTAGTCGTGAATGCCTATGGAGAATATCAGAATCCGACGATAATCCTGCCAAACTCACAAGGATCCTGAGGGCTTACTTTGCCTCTACTAGCGCACGTGTTCGAGTGTATAGTGAAGAATCTTCTGCGTTCGCAATTAATTCCGGAGTTAGACAGGGCTGCCCTTTCTCGTCTGTGGTGTTCAGCTATGCAGTCGACTGGACAATGAACAATCCCTTGGCTGACTACCCCGGTGTTCAGTTGGGTTCATTCGTGCATATCGGACCCGGAGTTTGCGGACAACGTTGTCGTGTTAGGAAATTATGCCGTCACACTTCAGCCAGCCATAGGCCGGCTCGTTTGTTTCTTGGAAACTATTAGTCTCAAAGTCAATTCAGAGAGAACGAAAGCTTGTTCGACCCGCCCTTGGCCATCAGCTCAGCAATTGTCTATCAATGGTTAAGCGTTCGAGTATGTATTATCTCTCAGACATCTGGGGTCAACTCTGCTCTCGAATAGTCAGGCGAAGGGTGGAGTACTGTCAAGGATTGACGATGCACCGAAAGCGTTTTTTAAGCTCCGGCGTGTGCTATGGTCACGGAGGGAAATTAGCCTTCGAACGAAGATTCGCGTCTTCTGTGCCGCTATGTGACCGGTGCTCACATGCGGGTGTGAAACCTGTCCACTCCGAACTTAGGATACCATGCGGCTGGAGGTGTTCGACCACTGGTGTCTGCACGGAATTCTTCGTACAAACTGGCAGAAATTGCTGTGAAACGACGAAACAGGAGAGCGATGGTGCGATTCTGACCAACTCTCCGTCATTCTTCATCGCCGACGCCTGTGATGATTCGGCCACATACTTCGGCGGTTCGACACAGAACTGTCCTGATGAACGCTCTGCCCTGCGGCATGTACGGGATGTCACGGTCGCCTTGGAGACCAACTGAAACATGGTTGAGCACCATCGGGAAAGACATGGAGCGCCTCAGACAACATACGATCTACAGTCTCCAAATGCCTCGGTATGGTCGGAGGTGGGTGTCTCAGGATCCGAGATGGCTTCTCGTCCTGAACGCCTCTCGCAATGCTCCTAAGTGACCGTGCGTCTAACAAAGCTTCTGCTGAAAAAGTCCTACTCACTGCCTTCCCGTGGTGGAGGTGTTCCCACTAAAGTGAGAGGACGAAAGCGAATGCCCGGCGATCCACCGGGTTAGCTGACTAATAGTCAGTCTAGAGGAGATGGCTAAACCCTGATTCCAAACGAACCACGGGTGGCGTATGAGGCGTACAACGATATGCTCATCGGCATCTGTGGCGGAGAGGTACACTGGGCACCCAGGATGTCTGGCCTCATCCGAAGGGCGAATGAACTGAGGAATCAGTCACCGGCCCCCAGTGGGTTACGGACCCCAAGTTTCGTCCCGCTGCCGTGCGGATTAAGCTTTGGCTAGCTAAAGGCTTCGGTTGTGGATACCTAAGAAAACCACCGGTTTTGGCTTGGGCAACCTGTCCATATCACGCCCACAAACAAATCATGGTCTCGGACTGTTTACCCCCCCCCCCCCCCCATTGTACCATGTTTTGTTTAGCACACAGTCTGAAACCAGACAAGTGTGATTATATATATATATATATATATATATATATATATATATATATATATATATATATATATATATATATATATATATATATATATATATATATATATACTGCGATACTGGAAGAAAAACTGGGTCACAATTTGCGCTGAGCTCACATCCAAACGCTGTGCATAGTCGCCGATAACCTGCGATATCCACGGGGCTGACTTATTTTCTGGCAGGAGATAGTTGTGTGAAAGTAAAAGTGAGTATTGTGTTCCTGACAATCCACCAACCAGAGTAGTATGATTATTTGATCCCATCTTCACACCTCGGCTTAATTCATCTAATAAATTTGATATTAGGCTGGTTCAATCAGCCCATCTCGTTCAAACGCATCAAGAATAACAGCCGTGATTTTAAAATCTGCACCAAATTCGGAGCTAATAAACTTACGCTCAATTGTAGTGGGCCCAAAGATATCCGCGAATAAAACAGTGATACATGGATTTTTTATTGACTCTTTTTCACCTGTCCCTATTATAATGTTTCAGAATGACCTCAGTATTGTTGCTGCCTACGATCGACGCGGAAGGTACATTTATACTGGCAATTCAAAAGGACGAGTAAGTTTTTCTCTGCATTATTTTTGCCTCATTTATGCTTGCGTGCTAAGACCGTGAGATAGATTATTCTTATAAAGCAACCCATTTCAATAAGGCTTCAGGGCCATTAGGTGAGTAACCTTCGGTTTTAACTGTCTTGTGATCTTGGAAAAAAATGCCAAGCTTTGCACAGATAGCTGCCGTCACTAATTCATTGCATCCCTACCGTCAAATTAAAAGAGAAAAGATGATAAGTCTTTTCTTAGTATTTTCACGAAGGCGTTTCCCATGTTATCACGTTTGATTCGAAACGGATAAATAATTTCATTTGTAACCGCGCCCCATGGAGCGCGTCTCGTCTCAATAATAATACCAGCAACGTCGATAATAATTCATACGTATACTGAAAAATAAACGCTCGTCTCAAACCTAAATATTGTGTGCGTGGTTGGCTTCACAGTTCGTGCACGTTGTCAGTTGGGACAACAAGCTGCCCTGATTAGGATGCTTGAAACCTTCAAAGTAAATGTTTGCTGTCTCTCCATAAGGTTATGCAAGGCCTGGCTTCGGCAATCACGCTTCGCCCTCCGTATACAGCGTCGGTTTCTCGCTCCACTCTTCGGATATCAGGTGGTTGGTTTTCACCGCTGGAGGTCGAAATGACCGATTTTTGTCAGTATTCGTTTGTCTGCAGTTTTGTTGAACATTTTTGTGTCAGCAGCAATACACCGAAACGCCGATGTTTGTTCGTCGTATCTGTGCGTACACACACACACACACACACACACACACACACACACACACACACACACACACACACACACACACACACATATATATATATATATATATATATATATATATATATATATATATATATATATATATATATATATATATATATATATATGTATATATGTATATATATATATATATATATATATATATATATATATATATATATATATATACTGGTCTTGTGCAGACAACGTGTCAAGGAGACCATGGTATAGTAAAGAGACAATGTGCAAAAAGGATAACGATAGAAAAGTTGGAAAGATTTTTTGTTTGCAAATTTTTCCACACGCTATTTTGGCTTTCCTACATCTTGTAATTTCATACATGGAAGGGGAAGAATGGATAGTCAATGCAGCACTGACGATAGAGAGCTTTCAGGATGGAAACGTACTTCTCGGGCACGCCATTCCTCAACATGCAAGTCCATAAGGCGGTCCTGTCGACAGAGTGAAAGACAGCCCTGATTTCCAGGAACATGGAGATAGTTGGCCTCTGATAAACGTGACGGTGTTCAAGCAGAATGCGAAGGGTTGGGATTTGATCCATGCAGCCGCGGCTATGGTGAAACCCAGCTTGTTTTTCACGACATTGGAACTCGCACAAGGGAGAAAGCCGGCGGAGGATAACGGACACCAGGAGTTTCGAAGAGACAAAGATCAGACTACTTTCTCGACGACTTGAACAAAATGTGCGACAAACTCTTTAAATATAGGTGTGATCGTCGATTCACCCTAGGACGCGGGAACTTTTTCTTCCGTCCAAACCTTTTAGAACAGGATTGTCAATTCATCAACAGAAACAACCCGCCATCTTCCAAATGCGTAGGAGGAATACGATCTGATCCATGTGCCTTGTGGCACTTGAGGGTTTGTAGTTTCTTTTGAATTTCCTCTTCTGTCGGGGGACCGTCTGGAATAGGCTACACAGGATGTGTAGGACTGCTAGATGTAGTCAAAGCAGCCGGTGACCAGCTAAACTGAGAGTGGAAGTGTTCTGTCCAGCAGTCTAGTTTACACCACAGGTTGGTGATTGGTGTCCCGTCAAACCTGTTTTTCGCGGTCCGGTGACGCAAATGGGTTGAAGGAGCTTTCTGGAATTGCCAAAAGCAGAAGCTGCCTCCGTCTCGAGGACACGTCCTGACCCCACTCCCACGATTAGCATGCAATCTGTTCTTCAAACACAAGCGGAACTCACAGCATGCTTCGTTGCGTCCTACATCAGCGGAGATATGTCACTGGCTATCAAGCAACAGCAAGGGGTTTGAAGAAATTCAGCCGCTCTAGGTGTGGTGGACAGTACTGCAGATGGCCGATACGGCATTCAGCAAGACTTTTTTCAGTCGCCCCCAGTGCTCGTCAGCACCAGGTAAAGTGGTGGATTCCGCTGTCTGCATCAGCGTAGTCTGGAAGGCTCCCAGCACTGGAGGGTCTTTCAACTTGTTGACATTTAGGCAAGCAGGATTCGAACTCTTCGAGTCCTAAAATGGCAAACACATAATTATATATATATATATATATATATATATATATATATATATATATAATCAAGGATTTACTGTACGCTACATCAGTTCAGCCAGTTCTTCAGTACGGTCCAGGTACATGGCCACTGCGGATCGGGGCTACATGAAAAGTATTGGTATTTGAATACCAATATCTTTGAGGTATTAATCGAATCAGGTCGGAACACCGTATCGACAATGCTGAGATTAGATACACGAACCAAATCGTTAGATAAAACACTAAAGGTCACCAGGCTAAGGTGTCGAGATGTGTTGCTCATGCCACCAGATGAGATTATTCGGCGTGCAATACTCGCCGAGGCTGGTAGTGGTTGGAAAATGATCAAGGGTGGCCATTTCATGACATGAAAGAAGAGTATAAAAAGCCCAACTAGTGGGCTTTTCCATTTAGGATGAATGAGGCTTCCTGAGTGAAGTCTAAGAGATGAGCCAATGTTGGAGTATATGGCTAGGTGTTGCAACCAGTGGCGCTTTTGTCTTCACGCACTTTCCTTATCGACTTGATGCTACAATTTTTAGTTCTCTCCTTACTCTTTTTATACTCTCAGTTAAAAAAGTGCTCCTACTGAGAAATAACAACCAAAGCCGCCTCACCCAATATACAACTAAAGGATGTTCGAACTGAACTGGCTATCAGTTAAATTTTGCGATGGGTTAGAACTCTGCTGTCGGCCGGCTGACTGTCACATCTGACTTATTCTAGTCCACCATCTAGGGCCATGATGACTAGTTTTCTTCATGATACTTTAGTGGACCACAGTGGTTATAGGTCCAAGCCTTTTTCACAGCAATCATGCATAAAGTTGGATTAAAAAAGCCATAGAAAGATGTAGACTGGAGAGAATCAGTACTACGTCAAAGTAACATACACTGAAGTTAAAAAGCTGGTAAGTTTTTAGTATATCATCGTTCCTTTCACTGTTTCAAAATGTATATCCCATGGACCGCAATAATCAAGCATACTTTGCCCAACCGTAATTCACGTCGATGAGCAGTTTTTGCGCTGTAGTTCCTCGGTATACGCTGCACAGCAAAATAATTGACTTCACAAAACTCCGTACCATCCTTGTTTTTCTGCTCCGGTTATCGAGTAAAAATATCATAGTTCCCACAGAATACTGCTGATCGAACACACGATATTTACCATCCTCGGTTCAACGTTATATACATGTGCCCTCGCCTTAACTACCCGGTAGAGTTTGAAATAACCGGGTGACACCTCATCCCGTCCTTGCTTCCAGCGCGAACTAGGATCCGGAATATACTGGTATTACGTGTTGGGACATCGAAAGGACCAAATACCACAGGCACAACGTCATGTTTCCTAGATAAAATTGGTGACGATAATAATTTCTTTTATCACTACTGACGACCATTACGTGTCATTTATTACCACATTATCTTTGTGTTGTTGGCCGATTGAAGTTCCAGCATGCTCAATTCATAGATAAGTATAATACGCATGAACCATTCCATCATATTGCTCGTTTTTTCTAGGTAAGTATTTACGAGACGGAGAAGTTCGAACGTGTCGCACATTTCCGTTCGGGCGCCAATGCTGCGGTCAAATCCATCGAATTTGCTCGACGTGGCGAGTAGGTTCTTACACATCTCCAAACCTTTGTTCTCGTCATTATCTTCGCTTCTTTTTCTGTGTTTGCTGCAAACGCAATGATGCTTCCTTCGCAATTTTTTATTACATGCTTGTGCATGGGTGTAAGGGAAGCGGCATAACCCATGGCCGCAAAGGCCCACTGCATTATTTAGGGATGACCGGTAACCAGACCCCAAGACTTGGAGTGGAGAACCACACAAAGTCCCAATAGTTCAGGTGTGGTAACAAGCTGTGCGACAGTGAAGATTACTCTCTACTACCAGAGTGACCGGTGGTGGCGGGGATTCGAATCTCTGACCTTCGAGGTGGTAATCAAACGCTCCAAATCACTCGAACACCACTGGTCAAGTAGTGTCTCCGATGGAAATCTTTCCCTTTTACTATCTCGCCCTTCCTCGACCAGCTTTGTAGTCTTACTGGATCCTCTGCGATTGGTTGATGCCCTCCTTCGTCCTCGATCCCCATTGAAACTAGCCAAGTTCAACGTGCAAACCCTTATCCGTATAGTTCGTACGCTTGAAACCCTTATCATCGATATGTGTTACAGTCAAGCGACCTGCATTCGACTGACATCCCAGCCCAATCCTTCAGTGAAGTTTCATTTACACTTTTCTAGGGACCCCAAGCTGCAGCTTCTGGTTTTGTTGGCGTTGGCTTGGTTCTTAGGTAAAAGGCTAAGAACGCTCTGTTAGACTGAATCTCTGTTGATAGTCGATTATGCGCAGCGAGAGGTTCGTGCAAAGTGAGCAGTCACCGTCCTAATAGATGCAACTCGGTGGAGCACTTCCAGACGCAGTTTAGCTGTCAACCAGCGTCAACTTCACAATTATTTCGGCATACGTCCAGTAGTTCGTCTTGACAGATCCACCTACTGAATCGGAGATCCGCAGGGGAATCTGAGCCATACGACATCACAAAGTGACGCGCTGCGATGGCCTCCCAACACTTTAAAAATGGTGGGATACAGCTTGTTAGAGAACTTCATGTTTTGTTTAAAATTTTGCTCAGGTCCCCCCTTTGTAGAGGAATCAATTGTTGTTCTCTTCTTTAAGAAGGTCTCCCGTGATTATTGCGCTAACCACAGGGGTGTAAGCCTTATCCGAATGTCGTCAAAGCTGCTTGTGTCTGGCATACTTCACAAGTTGTGCCAAATGAGTGAAGTGCAAACTCGTGAGGAGCAGACTGGATTTCGCAACAGTCGTGGATCCATCGATCCAATCTTCACTCTCCGGCAGCTGCTGAAGCGTCGTCACACTTTCCAAAATCCAGCGATCATTATGTTCCTAGACATTCGCACAATTTTTGATTCTGTCGGTAGGACAACACTGGAATTGTTGAGAAATGACTTGCCTGAGAAGTATATGTTAATCTCCAGGGAATTGTATCATCACATCAGGTCGGGTTAAGGCCTACGGCCAGCTTTCGCTTACTTTTGTTGTTTCCAGTGGAGTGCGACAAGGTTGCCGTATACCTCCGTTTCTCTTCAGTTTTGTCATTGAGGATGTTCTACGGAATGCCTTGTATGGTCTTTCAGGCAGTTGAGTTGAACTCCTCCAACGGGACAGAATCTCTGCCTTAGAATACGCCAATGAAATCGTCTTGCTGGATGATAATAGACAGGCAATGCAATATGTTTTGGACCATTTGGCGGTTATGGTATCCAGATATAGTAAGCACTTTGCGCCTTCTAAGTGCAAAGTATTTTACAAGATTGGCGGGATCCTCTGCATGCAATCATCTTTTGCAATGATTAGATAGAGTTTGTCGATAATTTCAAGTACTTTGGGGGCTTGATTGCTGCTGGAGATGGTGTTGGGGTGGAGACCAGTTCACGAATTGCGAGAACTAGGACAGCTTTGGCCAATGTGCGACCCATGTGGCACCGCCGTCACGTCTGATTTTACCTTAAGGGACGGATATGAATCGGCGTGGTTCTTATTGTTTTACTATACTGCTGCGAGACGGGACCACTCCTCGTTGGGGATGCTCGGCGGCCCTTTGTGTTTGACCATCGGTGTTTCCAAAGCTGTGTTCGTGTCTGGTAGGAACACCGAGTTAGTACTGATGAGGTGCGCCGTCGTATGTTAGGTACGGATAGATGCCCTCTTAACAAAGTGATCGCTCTACACCGCCTCTGGTAGCTCGAGCATGCTTATTTCTAATATTTACCCATCATTTATCTTTCCGCCCTCTACGCATGCTGGACAGTGCTGAAAGAAGCGACAACATCTCTTTGCATGAGAGCAGGAAGACGTTAGCATCTGCACTGGATTCGGTTGGTACTTCCCGCCTTCCTGGCTGGGACCCAATAGATGAGAATTGACGTTAGTTAGGTACTTAGAGAGGCATGAATAATAAAATTTAGTGGGTCGTACACTGTATTCTATTTGTTGAACTTCCATTCCCCGTAAACACAAAACGGAAGAAATATCAAAATATGTGCCGTGAAAAACCAGAAAAATGTTTGCGTTTCCTTTATTTATTATTCGCTCTCATCCATCTTATTGTGCCTTGCCCTTTCTGTCATTTTTTTGTTTCTGGTAATGTTGTTGTGTTGGCACCAAGCTTGACTTATCGGAACCTTATGTGATCCTCCACTCCAAGTCTCTGGGTCTGGTTGCCAGTTATCTCTAATAGTGCAGTGGGTTTTTGTGACCATGGGTTATGCCGCTTCCACTGCACTCATGCGCAAACATGCGAGAAACGAACAGACTTGCAGCATATCAAAAAGCAGAGACAGCCATCCCATTGACACTCATTAATCCATGTTTGACGACAAGTCCTAGTTTGAGTCGAAACGTTACAATAAACGTTTCAAAATTCAGTGTACGCCCTTAATTCCTTATATATATATATATATATATATATATATATATATATATATATATATATATATATATTATATATATATAAGGAATTCAGGGCGTACACTGAATTTTGAAACGTTTATTGTAACGTTTCGACTCAAACTAGGACGTGTGGGAATGCTCTAGTAATGTCTGTTGGTGCATAAAAAATTAAATTGCGCAAGATAGTGACTTGTGAATATCTTATCAGTTTAGCACTTTCGTAGAAAAATAATTTGATTTGAATATCCGACTCACGTTTGGGTCGCCTGGTAAGTTTCTCAATTAGCAGACTATAAATTATGTGGTACAAAATGCAACCCCTGGTACCGCCAGTCAATTTTCCGTTAGTCATCTCTCCGTTTACCGCCCGGCTCGTAACTGCATTTGACCTTTAAGGGTCCTTGTAGTTACGCGGTACACTCTGTCCAATCACAGGACCAAATTTCCCCCGTTTAACCTTTTTATTACGGTGGTTCGTCGACTACCATAATATTGTTTGAGCTTGAGTATGAGTGATGCATCCGTTGAGAAAATGCTCCTCAGTAAATATCCAGATAATCCTTACAGTTCCGATAGCAGTGTGAGGGTGCTTTGTGTGTGTGCGTTTCGTCATCTTCACTTGCACTCAATATATGACATCGAGTGGACGAGATTTGCTTTCTCCCGAAATGCATCACTTGAAACTGGCTAGCTTCCAAAGAAGTATTATCACGTGCACAGAAATAATATTCCATTCGAGGAGATCTACCTCAGCGCCGGCTTGGCATAGGCTTAAGCCAACACAAGAATCATGAATTTATTAGCTTTTTAAACATTTTCATATCATTTCGAGGCTTAATATAGCGTTTCTAAGTGCCACAATCGATAAGCGCATTCCCTCGGGATTTATCTTCTCATTTTATTTATAGAAAATAACTGTCTACTTGGCTTGTTTTCAGTAGCCGAGGTCCAATCCTAAAAGTTCTGAAGTGAAACAAAAGGGTACGACTGGTTTTCTCGCCATACTTTCCGGTGCATGAAACTCTTCCAAGGACTGGGTCCAATCTAATACCCCCAAGACTATCTCATCGCTGCTTGTGTGTTGTAGTCAGCGCACATATGCACCTACAAGTACTCTCATCGCAAGTATCAATTGTCAACCCGTAGTGGTACTTCTCAAAATCGATGATTCGCCTACAGACTGCCAGTAGCGCTTAAACGTGAATGTGCGCAGCAGCCTAAAGTTGGTTCATGCGACTGCTCCGCCAATGTAGACGGGGTCGTTGGCTGAACCATCGGCGGTGCACAGTGAATGCAGAAAAAGTGTGTGGGCTATGTGATTCACTAATATTGGAGGGATCTTAGTACATCTATTATTACTAAGTTGTAGATGGCGGTTAGATGCAATAGGAGTTTGAACACACAAGTCAAGAGTATTAGACTGTATGATATGTCCCGGATCATCTCGCTATATCTTTACTACTTAGTACTCAGTCAAGGTGATCGATTTTGGAGTCTTCCAACTATCTCTCAGGCAGTAAACACGCATTCGTGTCATGGATGCCACTCTAGCATAATCCAGGGAACATGTTAATGCTGAGGATAAAATGAGAGCAAATTCAGTTTCTTGCACCCTTGGCGGCAACCCGTCTGTAGCACTGACTTCATCTTCATCAGCACCTCATATACTCGGAAGGAATATATCACCTGTGAACTCCGCTTAAGGTTAGCGATTAGCCTAGAGCCATTAATATACATTGGATATCAGTCAAGTCAGCTAATTTTTTTCTCAGTCGTACAATTTAGCGTACACTTTTCTAGCTGAATTTATTATTTGCTTTGTGGTGTGTGCTTTATTTTGCCTGCTAACAGCCCTTTACCTGGTAAGTTACGAAATTCGACCTCCCCAGGATGCCCTCAGATTCATTATCTACACTGTACATATATGTAAACCTTCTCATTAATCCTCGGTTTCTGACCGAATATGCCACTGAATATGAACAGATTGGTTTTAAATAATAGCTTCATTTTCATGCTTTAACGGGTTTTTTATTTACTCTGGAACACGTTGAAATTCTTCATTTGTCCTTTTGTCTCAGATATTTCCTTTTGAACTGCGCTGACCGCGTAATCCGTGTGTACAATTGCGAGGAAGCACTAAAAGTGGACGGGACTGAGCTGGAACCGATTAAAAAGTTAAAAGATTTGGTAACAGGGTAAGTGACAATCCTATCCCACCCTTGAAATTCATTGATAAATTTTGGACAATGCCGTTAAAGATCTCCGAAATGTCGGTTTGCATACAAACTGTGCGACTGGCGATGTGCTAGCGACCTTTGCGGTGCATGCGCACCAAACGGTTAACAAGTTTTACATGTGGTTTGCACCTTAAAGTACGAAGCGCCGCTTCAGAACTGACTATCCATTACCTCCTGGTTAGTACCGGACAGAAGTGACATATATCAGGAGCGTCCGTTTTCATCCTTCTTGTTGAACCTTGTGATCGAAGACCTCCTCAAAGATGCACACAAAAATTGAAGGAAGAAAGATTTTGAGCACCTACCTGGTGGCAGACTTTCAGACTTCGACTCAGCAGACAACATTGTGTTGGTTTGCGGGAACTTACTGCAGTACGTTACGTTCCAAGTAGTCTGGTGTTGCCAGTTTCACGGTACAGAATGTGCTTTTCAAGTTAAAGCCCTAATGTACTACCAGACTGGTAGTGGCTCACCCCCACATTCACCTTCCGCAGTAACAGAGTAGAGGTTGTCGAGATGTTTGTCTACTTTGGAAATTGTATAGATACTTACAGCTCTCACCCGTTAAATAGTAGTGTGTAATGCTGTTGTTTGTAGTGTGCTTCTTTGCGCTTGTTGTTGCAACCAGTGTTGACTAAATGTCTGCCTTCGATCGTCGTTCTCTGTTGAATACCAAATAGCTGTATGCGCGTTTTCGGAACTGGACATACCGCGTACCCTGTAAGTATGTTCTAATCACACCACACGCTTCGTTGTTTGGGACAGGTTTTTACGGATGCCTCCGCATCTGCTCCTTCCTCTCGTACTCTGCTCGCTGACCCTTGAGCTGTCTGAGGAGAGCGGCTTTGAGGCCAGGCTATGATTTAGCACTGGTCGGGCACATGTATACATGCGTAAGGCGATAAAATCTGCATTCCTTCAGTTGTTGCTTATGGCATTGGTTAGACTGAGTATCTGGGTTGAAGATTTTTCAGTTGAACTACTCCTATTGTGCTCATCTGAGTGTTAATCCACACTGACGTGCAAGCGCTTCATCATCATCATTACTAGCGATTTCTTTGAAACGTGGGTTGCCAGATTTCTGGGTCCTCGGTGTGGCCTCCTAGCCAGTAAAGCGCACGTGGTACTAAAGTGTAGGCGTTGTATCCATGCATATGGACTGGCATCCCAAGAAGGCCGACAACTTTCTAACGTTTAGACCAATTACATTACCGATTGTTAGTAATTCTCTCTACTTTGAAGAGAATGGATTCTTTAATTGTCTTCAGGTGAAGAAATTCTTTACCTGGTTATCTCGATCCGGAGGTTGGAAATACCACATAGGCTTTCTGTTTACGCGGTGAAACACCACCTTCGCTTCTTTTTGATGCCGAATTTGGCGGGGTATGGTAGGAGCCTCTGTAAAGTTAGCCACGATTTTACGGCTTATTTTTTATCCGCATTCTTGCCATCCCCGCAACTTTCATTTTTGAAGCTTCATTAATTTTTTATGAGATCGACCGTCTGACGGACATCCATGAACGCTCAAATGCGGCTGAAATTAAGACTCGATAATCAGGTGATATAGGCGGTTGGGTGCACGCTAGAAAGCGTTGGTTCATTGCCTATAAAAGAGCGTGTTGCGTGTGCCTCAAAAGATTTTTGGTCTATCCGGCAGTCAGATTATCGGTGTTTGAACGTCAGTATCTCTGCAACGTTCACCAAATACGGCAGTGACTCCATTTCAGTAATACTGAAATGATGCGTATTACGCTTGTAATCGGAGGCCAACCTCTAAAGCAGGCGCTTATTTTGAAAAGACTGTGGTAGTTAGAATACGTTTTACGCATGCCTACGGATAGACTCCCTCGGGGAATTTCGCATCACGAGGCGGGCAGCGGTTCGAGGGTAGGTCCAGGTGGTATACGATCGCCCTAGTCAGGCCGAACAGGCTGTGTTAAGCTTCCGGGATGGGGTTCACGGAATCCCCCCCCCACCGGGGAATTGGACACAAGGCCACATGGTTGGGTGCTGCAATCAGTGACGTTCTTGTATTCACAAGATCTGCTGCTATCCACCCCTGAATAAGCCATTCATGTTAGAGTAAGTTTGGGTGTCGGACTATTCAGATACTGCCATGGTACGTCCTTGTTTAATGAAGCAAAAGCTGTTATCTACGTCGACCAAGAAAACTTCACAAATTACCTAGCGATCAGGAGCACAACATTTCTCGTCTACTTCAGTGCTGGCTAGTTTGAACCAATGTCAATGCGGCCTACCATTTTCATACATGTCATAGTTGTTCTTAAACGCATGTGTGTTCAGCTGCTCAGCCCACTCACCCACATGCTTATGTTGCTTACTACAGAAGTCATTGGCGCAAATGTTGCTTCTCCGGTGACGGTGAGTTCATTTGTGCCGGATCGATGAAACAACATTCGATCTATCTATGGGAACGAGCCAGTGGAACTTTGGTGAAAATTTTGCATGGACAAAAAGGGGAAACACTATTGGATGTGGTTTGGCATCCTTTACGTCCTATAATCGTATCCATATCAAATTCGGTAACCAAGGAGCAAGTTTCAATTTGGGCACAGACTCAGGTGGTGAGTACAGATTTTGCTCTTTATATTACTGATGTAAACATAATGACCCAAACGACCTTTTCATCCACGGCGTTTCCGATACCAGAATCACTTTGTTTTACAAATATGGATGCATGATTTAGTGTGCAGCTTTATTAGGTTATCGACTCTGGACAACGTTTTAGTGTTGTCACCAACAAGAGCAGTCCACATAACAAGTTGCATTGAACCGGACGCAATCCTCAAACGCTTCAAATCGCTACCAAATAATTCGTCATCCCAACTATCATGGATCGTTGTCACCTTTGTATAACTTAGTCGGTCTTCAGGTTGAGAAGTAGTGGGACACTCTCCGTATGAGCCCTGTCACCAACAGTTCCGAACTGTTGGCCTCGAGAGAGATCCCAGCCATCTCTCGTTCAGATAAACATCCAGCTTCGTCATGAAACGCTTTTGTTTTAAACTTCCACAACGTCAGCTGGCAGTGAGTTCCACAAGTTAGTCGCCCTTCTGGATATACGATAGTTCAGTCGACTGTAGCTTCGTGAGTGTCAAAAAGTGCCCCTTCGACCGTTCGTGATCGCTAAATGGGAATTCTGCTTGTAGTTCAGGTCCCATCTCACCCCGGATTACCTACCGGATGCATATTATACCCCCTTTTATCCTTTCTTAGAACGTGAACCATCTAGTGATAGCTTGTGTGACTCAGTCAAGTTGGGGATTGAATGAGTATGCACTGTATCTGATAATTCATAACAGGTTGGATGAAACAAATATACAGTGTCGAGTTGAACATTGACACTGCATGGTGAATGATTTCCTAGGCAATCATTATCTATTAGATAATAAGTGCACTGAAATACTTTCTCCTACCGGTGCGGTAATTGTAGTCAAACAACGTGACGAAAATATGTCGGCATTACTTTGTAACGTTCTGCTCTGACTGTTCAGTGTTTACCGCTGGTTGACTCGTTTAATTTGTTTATTATTTCCAGCAAAATTGGTCTGCATTTGCACCGGATTTCAAAGAATTGGATGAGAATGTGGAATACGAAGAACGGGAGTCGGAATTCGATATGGAAGATGAGGACAAAAATGTCGAGGAGAGTAAAGGTCAGTTGATTGCCAATCCAAAGTTCTTGTTCGGTCTCATATTTCGTGCAAACGGGGAAAGAGCTCAGTTCGTTCGTTTCACAACGTGTTGTCATTGGCGCAGTGCATGATAAGGATCCGTCGATAGCTGAACACATGCAGTACGTTGATTCCAATTTCATCAGCCGCACCAGTGTATCAAATGAGGAACATCCGAAAGACAACCGATTAGTGCTACAACGTATGCTCCAATATTTCTGATGTAAGTGCGCATGAAAAATCCACTGCGTGTGTGAACAGAACGCAATCAAGTTAGCCTATATGTGTCTGTGCGCGCGTGTCCGTTTTACAACATAAACAGACGGATTGTTTAGTTAATTCCATCATCGTGTGAATCAGTGTCAGGCCGTGTCAATCAAGCGAAGTATGGTGACGCAAGGCTTGCAATTGGATTGCCCATTACATTTGCGATAAATGACATGCGTACTCGTCCATGGTTGGTGTCTGGTGCACTCCCTCAACTTACCGGTGGTGGTCGAGTGCTTTGGAGCGTTTGATTACCACCTCGAAGGTCAGAGATTCGAATCCCCGCCACCACCGGTAACTTTGGTAGTAGACAGTAATCTTCACTGTCGCACAGCTCGTTACCACACCTGACCTGTTGGGACTTTGTGTGGTTCTCCACTCCAAGTCTTAGGGTCTGGTTACGGGTTATCCCTAAATAATGCAGTGGGCCTTTGTGGCCGTGCGATATACCGCATCCACTACGCATGCCCGTGCATGTAATAAAAAACCGGGTGACTGGTGTAAGTTTAATCGGATAGCCCTGTTATTTTCGCTCACGAACGCACAATTTGCCCTTGTTAATCAGATGTTCAAATGCAAATTCGCGGCCATACCGATTAGAACGCTCTCTTCCTTTGTCTAACAATTCTGCAGCTCGCTATGAAGGCAGCAAACTACTGTCTCTAACTCGTGCACTAAGTTGAGGTCCGAGTGTTTGTCCAAGTGATTCAGTGCTATCCTACAGTTCTACATTTCGGGCTACCTGGGAAGGTTTTCCAAGCGCAATTTTTAGTACGTATTTGTTGTGCACTAGCCTAGCCCTCCTCGGGATCATGTATTGAGCTGTCATCTATTGCATCTCTGACTCATGGTAATAATGCACTTAGTATAGGAGGTTTTTTCGGGGTCCGCCACCCTGTATTTGTGCCATTGTTCCGGACGACCGTCGAATGTCGTCAGTTTAACTCTTGAAAAGTCAATGGCTTGTCCAGTAGCTACACATATTTTTTACTTCCTGTCTGTGATTTTAGTTCTCCTGACAAAATTCTCGGCCAATTTTATGTTCGGTTGGGCGTTTTTCGAACGTGCCTCCAATAGATTTGTCTTTAACGTTTTCTACCTGTTCCCTGGCCAACTTAAGGTCATGCTCGAATTCAGATGCTTCAACCGTGATCTCAGTTGTAAACCAACTGTGGAGTACCCGAGTGTAGGGATGATTGGGCAGAAAAGTACCAGGTACGCATACCTGATGAACGGCAACAACCGCGAAACCAGTCGTATGATCCCAAGAGGATTTCGTCTTGTAATCCAGACACAATAACACTGCTCATATCAGTACGCCAAGGTTAAAAATATCAAAATCGGCCAATTTTAGGTTATCTGGAGAAGACACGATATAACGCCGTAGCTTCTGTTTCGAGCTAGTTGAGTTGGGCGCTGAACCAAAGCAAATCAGGCCGGGAAACAAGACAGGCTTGGAACGAATACGCCTTACTGGTGAGATAAACGAAAGTGCAAGCCTCAACAGTTGTCGACCACAGGGTCGGTCGTTCACTTTCAACGGGCACGTCACCGACAATGAATTAGACCCACTGGGGAAACGTGGGGTCAAATTGACATGATAAAACGAACGGTCTTAGAGTTTTTTTCCGGTATTCAATAAGATACGAACATGCTGATTTACGAGTGTCAAGACGTGGAATAAAAATGGGAAAATGATAACAATGAGGGATGAACCTTTATTCACAAGCTTGATGGACGCTACAGCAACATAATTAACTAGTTTTTTCCCCTAGGAAGTCAAAAACACGAGAGACCGCCTCAGAGACTTGCTGGGTTACTTCCTGTTATTATCCGGCGCCGTTTATTTTTCTTGACGGTCACGTACTTCTTTTTCCAACATTTGAGTGCTGTAATAATCATCTTTCTCTATATCGAAACTGAATTTAAAATCTGGAGCATTCTAGCTAGCGCCATTTCTCAGATGAAGTACCCTGCAATCGCTTTAAACAAGGCCGTGTCCGGACATTATGTCGCCGAACATCTCGTCGAATGGAACTTTGGTCGCTAGGCTTGTGGATGATTGAATTACTTTAAATGGTACATGCACCCAAGTCTGTCAAATACCGCACCCTCAGAAAGTAACAGAAACCCAATCCAAAGCCTTTTTTTAACATTGGTTTTCGACCTTAAAAAGTACAATCCGCAAAAAGTCGCAGCATTTAAAATGTTCCCAAATTAACTCAAATCAACGTGTCTCTAAAAAGTAGCACCCCATTGGCGAAAGCTGTTCTCACACATGGTCGATCAAAATAGGTCATCTATTGACCCGATTGATTCAGGGTCACCCCTTATGTATCAAAATGACCTCACTTCGTGCAACAAGTGCTGTTTGTCGCTCGAAGAACAGACCTATTGAAAAATAAGACGGAGTTGATAAAAAATGTGAAATAGAGGACTATGACTGATTCCGGTTAGGCTCAACGGTGACGTGGAATGAGTCGGAAGCCATATCGTTACTTTCAATGCAAACATAAGTATTATTAGAGACCCAAGGTGGTGAACTTTTCTCTATCCCATGCTCACGGACGTCAGCAGAAACCGTCACGGAGTAGGGAGGAAAGCGTTATGTAAGTATAGACGAATATTATACAGACGAAATTAGAAATACGAAAACAAGGTCATCATGTTACTTTATTATTGCTGTCTCTTTGTATTTTGTACTACAATTTTATAAAGCGAGAAACATATAACTGATATAAATATATTCATATTTGTATATAATATGATTCATCATGCAGCTTGAACGCTCAACTCACCATTGAAAACCATGGAACCACTGTACAGCTGTTTCATCCTCGTTGGGAATCATCAGCAGTGCACATCCACCGAGCCCCCACGGATGCTTGAACTCGGGGTGAGCGATTGTGAGTCGAACACCTTAACCACAAGGCTATCCGGGCTGGGTCTCAACGGTTTGTTGAACATCTACAATACATGATATAGGTGTTCGATTCACAATCGTTCACTCCGGGTTCGAGTCCCCGTGGGGGCTCGGTGGATGTGCACTGCTGATGATTCCCAACAAGGATGAAACAGCTGTACAGTGGTTCCATGGTTTTCAATGGTGAGTTGAGCGTTCAAGCTGCATGATGAATCATATTATATACAAATCTAATCTCCTACTACTCAATTGCAAATATTCATATTTATTGCAAGCAACATGGAAATATTCGCTCCAAAACAGCGCTGATTGTTTCCGGGTTGAAAAAAAACGAAACAAATGGCAGACGGTTGTTTTGTAACCTAATTGGCTTTGAACGAATCGAGAGCTTAAATTTCTTTTGGTAAATAGCTACTATTGGACATTCTCCAATGCTTTCTCTTCGAGCCAGTACACGTGATGAACTGCCTAAATCTCTTTTCTGCACTTCAGTATATAGTTCAAGTAATCTGAATAGCAAGAACATCAATACTTGTAATTTTGTAACTAAATGTGTATGTAATATTATCTGAATTTTGACTAAACATCTTCCGGAACTGCATCAATAATAATTGATAAACCAAACACACATGACATGTTCCACAGATCTGACGGCTTAAAGCAAGATCAGTGTGTCATTCAAAATACCCGATACGTATACATTGAATTTTAGCCGGAAGGCAAAATCCTGATCAATCCGAATAGCTTTCTGGTACACATTCCTGTGAATGAACCTTTCAGTGTATCTGCCCACTTCAGTGTCGGGAAAAGGCGGAAGATTAGCTTCGCGGTCGATCCACCTTGAACGCCTGGAAGCGCGGCTTATTTGCTTCCTTGATCATGAGGTTTGGTCCGTATTTATTGTTCTTTCCCATCATCAATCTAAGCCATGTCCCACCTCCCTATTCTCATCGTTGCAACATTGCCTTTCCGATAGATCCCAACGAACTGAAGTCCGCTTTAACTTGTGGAGTCCCTTAATTACCATCTCAGGTGTTATTCAGCGTTTCACTTTTCCGCATTTATGCGACGTTATTACAGTGCATTAATCTTCCTGGACCTACTTTAGAAGGAATTGCTCGTACTTTACCGGAGATTGGCTATTATCGACCGACAAAACCGAGTTTCGATAGTATAACATCTGCTTCAAACATAACGTATGGCGCAGTGACTCGCCGATACACTCATAACCCCGATCAGCCGAAATAACACTAACCTAATTACCATCGGACAACTAAAACTCGTCTATTTACCTCATAACTAACCCAACGTGGCATATTGCATGTACACTTGGACAACATTGAAAAAGAAATACATGAATGGTTTTTATAGGTTGTGAGCAATTGCGCGCAAAAATTGTACATGGCTATACTCGTCATACTGCTCAGCTAAGCCGTGCAAGCGTTCATTGCTAAGCAAATATTTATTTTTCGACGGTTTCATAAGTATGCCGGATAGTCGTTGCTTCATTTTAGTTCCCATTCTGATTGTTCTTTTTTGAGCTTTTCCACAAGGCGATACAATAAGGGGCGTTTTCATGGGCATTCTTTGTTCAAAGCCCCTATGCCATTCCTCAATCGAGTTTGTTGTACGTGGGACGCTATGTAAAAAGCGCTCACGCACATTCCACAAGCTCGGCCCATATTTTGGTCTTCGTCTGTTGCCACCTTTCGAATGATCCAATCCAAGTGCTCTCAAAGTAGAGTAGGAAATCTGAAATCACGTCCCGGGGTTTCACGCTCGAGGCCCGAAAATAAATCACTGGAACATACAGACACTTCGCCTACTGGAACGAATGGCAAGGTCTAAGATGATTTCATGATGATAGCATGGTTTCGCTATTTTACCAACTTTGTAACCCAGCGAATGTATTTTCCGTCAAAGGCACTGTCCGAAATGAAAGAAACATCCATACATTTTGATGCTAGGTAAGTTTCTCCCAATACTGTTCATCTCAGCTTTCTCATAATCAATTGTTGCAGAAGTAGGGTTGAGTTCTGGTTCTTCTTGCTTGAGCATCCCAAAAATCACATCATGTTTAGCTTGCGTTCTGCTACTGTTAATACAATAAACCAGCGGCACTGTGTGGTTCCCCCTCAATACGACGTGGATTGTATACAGCCGGTAGTTCTGCGGTGCCGTGTCAAATGTCCCGTCACACTGCCAGTGATCTTTACCCTTCAGCAGCTGCAAATTGCGGCTCGTGGCTAAAATAGTCAAATCATAACTATTGTGAAGAGCAAAATTTTCTCCACGAATAGTTTTTATTAGAGATTCTGATAACGAAACAGCATTCGGAACCATGCGTTTCATTCTGACCATTCGAGACAGCGTTCGTTTCCTCGAAAGAGCGCCCGCAGCGTCAAGTGGAAAATCACAAATATAAAAAAAACATATGGTGTCATCATCCGAGCAAGTGTTTGATACAGAATCATATTTGTGATAAGATAGGGTGTTTACTACTTTCTGAGGGTGCGGTGTTTGACAGACTTGGGTGTTTGTAAAGTGATTCAATCACCGACATGTCTGGCGACCAAAGTTCCATTCGACGAAATATCCCACGGCAAATAGTCCTGGAGCTCAAAAATAAATAACTTCTGAGACATTCGTTTTTAATACATTTTCTGTGGTCACCTCAGTGGATTTCAAGCTCACAAGCACTTTTGACTTTTAGCGGTGCATAGGAAAACCTTTAGATGGCCGATGCACCTGTACAAAGTTTAGTGAATTGTCAGCAACTCATGTGATCTACTTTCACCACCTTGCTGTCTCCCGTTCGAATGACCCTGTGTGAATCCAACTTATTGGCTTCCAGTGACTCTGCGGTCGCTGCTCTGGCTACTAGCCGTTTATAACCACATTCGGTTGACCACTCTATATCTCGAAGTCAAAATAGCTGAATATTGCACTTAGTTGCTACTTCGATGTATCACGCGCAGTTATGCAACCAGTGGAATTTCAAGAGGCGAAACACGGGCAGTTTTGGCTTTCATCAAGCTGTCTGTCTTTTTTTTTCAGACCTACTGTAGTCTGTAGTAATCATCCACCTCATCTTAAAACTAAGTAGTATATATTTTTCGATATTAGTGGTATGTTATTGTATCTGGATGACAGGACAAAATTCCCCCGAAACCATACGACCGGTTTCGCGGTTGTTGCCGCTCATCAAGTATGCGCACCCGGTACTCTTCTACCCAATCATCTCTATAATTGAGCACTCCGCAGTTGGTTCACAGCTGTAATCTCATTTGAATCGCGTGGAGCGTGCATGAACTGAGAGTTCGTCTTCAAAATCACACGATAGTTCTTCCAAAGTTAATTTGTCAGTATAATGAGTCAACAACGTGCGTTCCACAGCAGTCGGAGATTAAGAAGTTCGCCTGGAAGTAGGGCTTTGCTCAACTTGTCAGTTGTACACTGTAAGCTGAAAAATAAAGTGTGATATCAATTAGAATACCCGGAAAACGAACAGCAATACAATCAGTGGAAAACGAATTCACAACAGTCGGTTAGCACGGTTAACCTCCAGAGTGAGTAGTAAGGCATTGTACCTGAAAAAATGGGCTCCTCGTCCATGCGATTCGAATGGGATAACAGCTGTAAGTAGTATATATCCTGGTAAACGAAATTTGTCCGAAGTAAACGGCCAGTTTAACGGTTATCGTCGCTTATCAAGTTCACCTCTGTCCGCTTATCCTCATACGTTTACACTCCGCAGATGTGTTAGTCACAGTTATCTAATTTGTGCACCAGTAGCCCGATTGGATGCTCTTGATTGGACAGTCCACTGTCGGCGACGCGCAGTTGGGATCGATCCCTTGGGTGGACTGTTCAACGAGGAGCATCCACTCACACTCCTGATGCGCAGATGAGCCAGTTGGTAATAGGACCGCATTTTCCACTGTGGAGGGGGACATATTGTTGTATCCTTCATGCATTTGTGAAACGTGGACTTTTATTCCATACTAAATATACAAACGAGTGATCCAGTCCAGAGAATCGGCTTTTAATGCCCAAAACCCGTCCGGATCATGTTTTGAAACTGTAGATAAGGACGATGAAGATGTGGAAGTAGACGTGGAAACCTTGGAACCGGTGGCCGCGTTGATGAGCAGGTAAGCAAGCTGCCCGTTGCCGCTCTTCTCTTCACATGATGGCTACCCATTCGAGGCGGTCACTTTTTGCTTTTTCAGATTATTTTCCCGTATAATTTTGGCCACTATTTGCAGGGGATATCATGATTGTTTAATATTTTCAACCCGTTTTCGGGACCAGTGTTCGTTCCACACGGAAGCTCGGCGAAGGTAGTAATGATAAGCTACGATGACAGCGAACTACCGTATTACACAAGCAAAAGGGTGGTGTTCATCCTATCCAAACCACGAGAGGCTCCCAGCATACCGGTAGTAGTATAGATTGCTCGCTTATAAACCTCAATACACCTGTGTTATCCTCACCTTCACCGAACAGCTTTGTTGATGGGCTTTTCTCCTGCACCCGCTCGGCAGCGTGATCAGGCTATTGCCCATAGCCTTCAAATTTGAATTTTGGCAGTCGACTATTCGCTTTAAAAGGTACATTAGCAATCCTCCGGCGAATTCTTCATATGAGACGGTCAACGATGCCAATGTTTACTGATTTTGATGTCAAATTTATGACTACCAACTCCGAAGAAAGTCAAATAAGGATCTCGACACATTCCAAACGCCACAACAGTGGTTGTTAAGGGGACAGGCATACGTTATTTGTAAAAATACATTATACTGAGTTAAGTTAGCAGCCACCTTGACCGGCGCGGTGGTCAAACGGTCGTCATGACAAAATTCAGACCTCGTGGTCTGATATTCAAATCCTGCTTCCACCGCCGGTCACATCCTCATCTTGCAGCCTTCAGTTGACCACCACCGCCTTCTTCAAATATTTTATCACTCCTGTATACCAATAAAAAGTAAGCAAAAGATTATTTGAAAAAAAATCATTATCATCACGCGTCAAATCAATGAGCTGTATATCTCTACTGAGCCATTGGTATATCTGAACAACATAACAATACGGGTGTTGTCGAGATTTGCTAGACGAACTTTTTTCTCCGTAATTAATTTCTCTTTCATGAAATTTTCATAATATATCACAACACAAGGCTGGAACATAAAATTCTGCAGAACTTGATATCAGTCACGTTAGTTCTGTTGCGATCCGTCCATGATTGAAATTGTGTGACATTGGTCACGATCACCAATTAGTCTGATTTTCAGAAGTCCGAAATTAATTCAGTGTTAAATTTGGCTTATTGTGGAACTAACGAAAGTAAGATTCATCAAGGGTGGTGTTCATTCCGCTCATGGAATTAGTTGAGTTTGCCGTTCCGTCGGCAACCGAACGATTGAGTTACACGTAAAACCCCGGATCGAACGCAGTGAACACCGAGACTGTCTGGGTATGCGGTTCTCGGATAGTGTGGTATCTCGGCTACGACAGTCGTTCAGAACATTTTCCAGAACATGTGTGCGCATCTGTGTCCACAGAGTTGCCAACACTGGCAAACGGCACCGTCTATTACGGTGCGTCAAACAAAGACGGCGCTCGGCTGTATCGAAGGTGCCAATGAGCCTGGTCACCGGCAATCAAAAAACGGAATGTTGTTAAACATTAGCACGTGCGTGGAGTAGTGATGGCAATGACAATTCGTTCAGGAAACGAGCAAATAAAAACGAAGAAAATGGCCGCATGCACGAAACGAACTCGGCAGCGAACAATGTGAGCTGTCAACCCAGCTGTGCATGCGTGAGTGCAAATGGCTCGAAAAGTGAACCAATCGGTGAAGGAAATCAGGACCCACATGAAGTGAACTGAGTCGAACAAGAAGCCGTTAGTGTGTTTGCCTGGTTTGGTCGTGTTAGCCGTACGGCTAAACGGTTACGTGTCAGACCGAAGACAGAATATGAACGTCAATAGTGCGAATGTCAGCGGCCACCAAAATTCGACCCGTGACGAAAATAAACACCAACTAGTCACAAGAAAGAGGATCAGCATCGTCCACCGTGAGACCGGAAGTACGATGCCGAAAGGATCAAGTAAACCAAGGCGAAGGGAATCACCGGAATGCATAGTCTTAATGCGTTTTAAACAGGTCAGAAAAATCTAGGAAAAATCAGAATAATTATATTTAAATGGCTGGACAGAATTACCAGATAGTTCTTGTCATTGAGAAATAAGTGCTAACCCTTCTAAAAACGTTTCTTTTTCTTCATTGTCTGCCATGTCTCTGCCTAAAGAAAGAAGCAAAAATCGAAGCGAACATTTATAGAAATTACTAATTTGTCCAATATTTCAACAGCCAACTCACGGTGAATGGTAATCTCATCGGAGGAAAACATTTGGTTAGTTTCGAATGCACACCTGGGTTTCAAGGTCAGATGAGCGCATCTTGTTAAAAATCCATTTTGTTCTCACTACGTTGAGGGAATTTTTACTTAAAACCGGGACAATTCCGCCACTTTATTGAAAAGAAGAGGGATGACAGTGGGTAAGCCCATCGAGCACTTGTTCCTGTGATACACAAATTTCGTGTGCCTCTTGTAAATTATGGCAAATTTTCCTCATTATTAGTGTAAGGAGTGCAGTCGTAACATGATGTGCTCTGCCAAAAACGAACATATCCAACGTAAATAATGGTCTTAGGTGCATTGGGATAAAAATAACAACCAGGGAGCAGTAAGTATTGAATCTGGGAGAAGATTTGATAAAATACACTAATGCGCCTTTGCAAACAAATGTATAGAAAAGTTAGTTGCTTTGGTCTTCAACCGATTGAAAGCCAGTATTACACGAACAACAACGATGGCTAAATATCGCAACCACGAGAATATCCAAGTCGCATCGTAGGTTTCTTTGATCATCAATTTACTTTGAACAAACTGTGTTGAGAATTAGGGGGCCAAAGAATATGTCCGTCGTTAGGATAAATTTCAGAAGAAACTCATCTTAGTGACTTTTAAGTCGCAAAACTCACCACGCTGATTGACGTGAGTCGCAAAAAAATAACGATCAACCTTGGTAATTAGGCGTTATTAAAGACACCCTAGACAACATAGAATTCATCGTGCTCGAAAGACAAACTTCCTCTGTCTGCCAGACCGGAAAATATTATCGCCAGGTCATGTCGCACACGATGTGGACAAATCCATCCATTCGTTATAAAATTTTACAGTTGCAAAATCGCGGGAAAACCCAATGATTTGATTTTCACAATTTCCTGCTAAAAATCATGATTTGAATAAGATTAGGAAGAAGTTACTGCAGGTTTCCCATGTACCTTAGAAGGCACAACCTTGCATGTTAGAGATTAGTTATTTCGAAAAACCCCAATGTCTTGGGAATTTCGACAATACCTGCAATAATAATAATGGTGGTATTTTTCTCGGATATCAAAACATATGCAGAGATGCAGAATCAAGTTAAACAAGTATTGACAAATAAAATTTACTGATTTAAATATGGAAAATAGCTAGCAGAGTTGGTGGCACACGAGTCAGCAGAAGTGGAATATACTGATTAGAAAATGGCAGCTTCAAACCTCAAGGCCGTTTGGAAGAATGTGCAGAAAATGACAATAATGTGAAGTAGTTGTGTGCACTAGCAGCTGAGAGAGTGGCACAATCTGAAAATGAATAAAACACGGGAGATGTTGGCATTGTATTGGATATAGAAATACATATCTACCAATCATGTTCGGAAAGAACAACATAATTTGTGAAAAAGGCTTATATATTACACAAATTTACATGTATGTAGATGTATGAAATATCACGGAACTGGACAGAAACTGAGGCCGCTGTCGGCTATAGGTTCTGCAGTATCATAAGGTAATACTAAGGAACTTGGAAGCCTGCAGGCTATAATCCTAATAACGCTAATTTCTAATGACAACCCAAGTAGCACGCCCCAGGTTTGCCCCATGGGGCCGCTGCTGGTCGAGTAGTTTAGAGCGTTTGATTACCACCTCGGAGATCGGCGGGTCGAATCTCCGCCATCACCGGTCACTTTGGTGGTAGGCAGCAGTCCACTGTCGTCCAGATCGTTTCTCCGTCTTACCTATCGGTACCTTGTGCTTCTGCACTCCAAGTCTCAGAGGCTGGTTGCCGGAAATTCCTAATAGTGCAGTGGGCATTTCTAATTATGGGTTATGCAGCTTTCACAGCACTCATGCTGAAGCATGTAAAAAGAAGGAATACTATACTGAGCAGATTCATATGACGGGCTGTGTGGAGAATAATGAAGGAAACAATCGTAAAGGTGATCGTAGGAAAAGGATTTTGAAAGAAGGCAGGGGGAGAAAGACGCTAAAGTGGGAGTGCAAACTGTCACAAGTGTGATTTACTAATGAGTGGCATAGTACTACGTGTATGAAATGGGCAGGAGAATAAACTGTGATGGATTGTGAAGAGAGAAAAATGATCACAGTTCCAAAGTTTCGTAGTCCAGAAAGCAGGGACAATGAGTAATCATCTAATTACAGTTGTGGAACAGTAGGTAATTTAGGATGTTGTGGTATCGGGTGATTTGATCCAACATGGAGTACAAATGGAAATGAATCAGTTCGGTACTGATTTTGGACTCGGTGAATGGAAATTTTTGGCGGGCGGAAAGTAGTCAAGGTAATAGATGAACTTGAATAGTGCACGACGAGATATAGGCATAACTACTGCCTTGGAAGAGAAATTGATGACAGTAATGCGCATTGTCATGAGAAGTCATAATTGTGTGCACACAGACGATGCGCGTGTAAGCGTAATGCATGTAAATCACTCGGGGAGGATATGGTATCCAAGACTGTCGAGATTAGGGTTTAGTGCTGAAGGTTCGAAGAAAAGATTTACAAAATTGAATGTAAGGTGTAAGCGGAATAAGTGCAATCAAGTATGATAAACCCGTAGTTGTGACGGTAGGCCGACCGAGGTTAGCGGTGAATCGATGCCAATAATAGGCATCGTTGTAAATAGATCGGAGTCATGATGATAGGTGATCTAGTAGATGGGTAATGACGACTGGGTATTCGTCCAAAGATTGACTTTCCAGGTACATCTGGACATCAACGGGTGACCTAATTGTGGGTAATAAATAAACAGAGAGACGATTCAGTCATGAGGGTTATTCAGTGACATCAGAAATCGGTATCATTCAGGGGACGTGGGTATGTGGGGCCCAGACCAGTTACGGCGACAGCATGTAGACGAGGTACGTCAAGGACTAGCATCTGGGAAAGAGGAAGATAGAGTGGCAGTCTGGGTTGGTCCCAGTGTCAGTAGTAGTGTTCTTTATCGTAAACCAGGTTCAACTCACTGATGTTGGTTTGTTTTTCAAGCTTCATGATTGAACCACATGGGTTTTATCATCTATCGAGTAGGTTGTGTCGCAGGTTCTCACTTGTTTTTGACCACTTACGTTGAGCACTATTAGTCTCTTACAGAGCAGTTGGTTTCCTCTTCATATTTTGGGTAATTCAGTCTAAAAGGCTGATGACTGAGAGAGAGCCTAAGTTGGTTGCCTTATTGGCAGCGAATCAGCTCCGTCCTGATCAGTCCGTTGTAGTAAACATTTACATCTCACAGGTTCAAACCGCGTCACTACCGACCACTTTGGTCGTAGGTAGCAATCCGCTGTCGCCCGGATCGCTATTACGCCTAACTTATTGAGACAGTATTTTTTTCTCCATCACCTCAGTTTCCAGGGTCTCTGTGATCGGTTGTTTTCTGATTGTGAAGTAGGCCCTTTAGGCCATATTCCGTGCCTCTTCTATTTCACTCATGCAAAAGCATCCTAGAAGAAAACTTCTGCTCTGGTTGATACTTCTATGGAATAAGTTAATATAGCTCATCTAAATCAGTATCTCTTTACCACTCTGTCAAACGGGTGCCAAACTGCCATAAAGTATCTTCTAACTTGGCTAATGATCTTGTGCTATTATCGGTCTTTCTAGTTTGTGGGTTGCTTGTCCTTCAGTATCAGTGCCCTACCCTTGGTGAATTACGCCCGTGTCTATCGCTTCTTCTAACTCATTTGCTGGTCCCTTCCAACCCGTACCAATGACCGCTATCATGGAACGTAATAGTGACGAGGAAGGCGAATGCGAGGATGTGCTTATGTATTTGTCCATCTCCCCCGAGGTTGATAATCCAGACGATTTGTCCGGTGGCGAAGAACCGTTTGCGCCACCCAACGAGACCAGCGGAGCGCGAAAGCGATCTGACTCTCCGTCCGCCCGATCAGGAACCGCGGAGCCACCCACGAAACAAATACGCGGTGCACGTGACGCAACAGGGAATAATCAACCTGCAGATAGACTGACCTACAATATAGATCTACCCGGAGCGCCCACAGATGACGTGAGTCGGTTTTCTCAAATTTTACCTTCTGGTGATGGAGGGTAGACAGGTGTCCACTTTAACTTGCAGTGATTCACTTCTACATCCGTGAGCAAACGCATGTAAAGTAACAAGAACGGCCGCACTGTGAGCGGAAGTATGACATAACTAGCTGCACCGAGTACAGATAACCAGTAACCATTGTGGAATTATGTCAACTGACATCGGAGTAGGAAACGGCCAGTAAGAAACAAGGTCAGTGCACACGTGTTGTTTGGATAAGTGATGTTCTAGGTAGGAAACATTGAGCACCGTGTCGATCGAACGTGCATGTAGCTTACGGGGTTAACCCACAGAAACAACGACCAGTAACCCCACCAATTCGACGGTATATTTATTCTATCTTTTCTCCTGACCTGGCTTTTATATGAGCAAAGTTTAAATAGGGTAAACTCGAATGCCGTACTTAAGAATGTGCGGACGTGTCAGATCAAAGTTCTGCCTAAGCCTAAAAGTAACTGACGCGCGTGTTAGTGCGATTTGATCGAGTATAAAAGATGGAAACGTTTTTTATCGTGTCGAAAAATCAGTAAGCGCTGCATTTTATTGTGCCATTAGGACCTCACAGTTCAACGTTATGGTGATGCCTTGCTGCCTCACTTTGTCATCCAATCACAATAATTAATATTGGTTTCGATCAGTCAGCGTAGAGTTTTGTTACATCGTACACACAGATTGCACTTGCTTTTGCTCACACGAAACGGTGGTTTTGTCACAGTGTTTTGATGAGCAAGGCCATCTAACACTGTTACTGTTATAGCCATTTGTCCTACAGTCACACAATTGGCTCAGCCACCACATTTTACCTAGGAAAAATGAACACTCGGTCTATTAGCTGTACGCAACACAGTCGTTGCCGATGATTCAAAACGACCAGTTGGCTTAAACTTCCACCACAGACGGTTACTCTTATCAACTGGAACTGCGCTCCACTGTGATGGAATTCAATAGTTGTGATTCGTGATTGGGCAAGGGAATTTTTTGAGGCGGACGACGGTCGGCTACGACGAAATCAATCACGTATCTGTATTAGGACAGGACCACGATTGTTGGTTTCATTTGAAATTACAATAACTTCGGTTGAACTTGAAATGGCATAGTTCTTCTCTTTACTAGTATTCAACACCTTATAACTAAGAGTCATTGAATTAGGTCATAATCCATTGCAAATTTTCGTGAAACCCACTGATCTTGTTTACCACCGCCCCATCATTTGCACTTCTCCGCTCAAGGTCCATCCATTGGTTAGCAGTCGAAGACCGTCATCCAAATCACTTAACACGGATGCCGGTAAACACGGTGGAACTGGTGGCGGAGTTGGGTCTGGACATCCATCCTCGTTGGGTTACAATGGAGGTCCTCGGAAAGCTGGAACACGACAGCGTGATCGAAATAAATCTCGAAAATAATCCCTTCCTATCCGTTCATGACTGCATCGTGTATCAGTTCGCCGTTAAGTGTTTAAGTATGAACTAAAGCAAACCGCCCCTCCCTTTCCGCATTCACAATCACATATCTCGTTGTGTCTGTTCTCAATCCGAGATTCCCCCCCCCCCATCTGCAATCATTCTTGTATCATATTTCATCGCCTCATCTTGAATTCGGGGCAAATAATTTGCACCCCGGGAGCCGTCGTTTCCCACAATCAATGCTACTCAAAACAGTACTAGTATGCTTGTAGTCGGGATAAATGTGATATGGACCGAGTTTGCCTTTGCACCGCAATCCTTCAGCTACGTCTCTCTCTCTCTCCTCTCCGCCGGAGATCGAATATCGGTAAGCATAGGCGGTTCGTAACAGTTGTAAGAACCCCGATCAATGCAGTTGATCATACGGGGCATCAGCTGCTTCCCGGGTGGAATCCAGGACATCCACCCAATCTGTCGCGAAATAGATATCTGGAGAAATGATCGTATGTTGCTGCCAGCTGCTCTATTGTACCCACACATTTTCCTCATCTTGTTGATACTATTATTTGTTGTTCTCTTCTGACATTTTCAAACTCAGTCTCTGGGTTTCCGGTCGGGCTTTTAGCAACCAGAACCGCTGCAACCGGTGTATGGTTAGCGGCTAAATGGGAGTGAACTTGTGTGTTTTTACTCCTGGGTCCAGCATTGTGCTATATTTGCTTCCCCCCTTTCAAATACGTAGGTGACTTGATCAACTTACCAACTGGTATTTTTTGCCTAAATAAGCTGGAGAATACTAAGATAATAACACCGCAGTTGTATCGATCCTCTTTATTTCAAGGATTTCTTGTGAAGTCTCCAGATGAATGAGGTCATTCCACCCGCTGGGTGTTTGGATTTCGAGTTGTAAGCAATGGGTTGTTGTTAGCAATGATACAATGGACTGACTGACTGAGTGGACAAGAGAAAAATGTTTCACCTGTGCTACTTGGGATTAGCTTTAGACCTGCATCACTAACTTTTGTTCGACTATCCATCAGACTTCAGATCGCGTGGTTGAATTGACGAGTTATGTCAAATCCAGTTCAGCTCTGTTAGAATGACCATGAACCTAGTCTCCCGCCGGCTATGTTTGCGCAAAATGGTGGTAGCAGAAGCATATTCGAAAAAAATGATTTGTTCCAAATATGTGTAGCATCATGTAGCCCGACCAGAACCCAAGAAAAAAAAAGAACAGACAACTTATAGTGTGGAATTTAGAAGCTTTGATACGGTTTTCACTTCCACCACCAACAAGCAGTGTTTTCGGCACTACAGGAAAGCCTGGTTTGCCATCAGGCGATAGTTACTTTTCGTGGTATAGATTCACTAGAATTCACGAAAGCTGCTAGGTATGGCGAACGGTAGCGATTTCCGTGTTAGTTTTGTCATGATCACGCACACAATCCCATGTGAACCCTCCTGTAGGTTAGGAAATGTCACCGATCGTTCCAGTGGCGGATTTAGCTGATGCAGTCAAACAGCACCACCAGTATTGTCATTTTTGCATCCGAAACTAATGCGATTTGTCAGTGTTTTCATAAACCCAGTGGTGGACGTTGAAACACTTGAACATCTGTTTGTAACCGTATAGCGACACGCTTCCTGCAGCAGAATCTCTACTGTCACACCATTTCACGGGGTTCCGATTAGTGGTGTTTATCCTAGGAAAGGATTTGAGTTTCCTAGTAGAGACAACGAACCGGTAATCGCTTCTGTGAGACTTGGAATGGAGAACCACATATATCGGGAATCCACAAACAACACAGATACTAGAACACACGAGAGAATATACTACAATTGGAGCAGTACGTGGGATGCCAGGATCGGAACACACTGGCACACGGACGAGATCCGTAGCTATATTGTTCACGACGTAGAGTGGGAGTGTATGGTACAATATGCAACGAGTGTATATGGTCGTACGAACTGTACATCCCGGCTAAGTCCACTGATCCACTTCGTTAGCTTCCAACTTTTGCGGCCATTTACTGGCGAGTAGTGTACGTCTTATCTCAATCCCAGTTTTGTGGATTTTATACTGCTTGCCTGCTAACAAACATTTTCGTAGTAGTAGGTTTCGAAATCCGACCACAAACAAGTGGCTCCAGTATTTTTGAGCACTACGGGTATATCCAAAAGTAGCCGTCAGGCCATGGGCACCGTTACGCAGATTTTGCACCGACCGTGGTCGGGAGAAATAAATGTGTTTCCGTCCAAACCGCCGAGTGTACAAGCCTCAATTGACCTGAGAGAGCAAGGTCATATCTGAAGTCACGCTTGCACTGGGACTGATTGCCGCAAACAAATTCGTATAACCAAACAGGATGACTAGCACACGAGTAAGCGTGAATCCTTTGATGCTTATGTGTGCATCGGCTAGAAAATGGCCTTATTCGGTGAATTTCGACCCGTAATCACTTTTCCAAGACAGAAAATCAACAGCGCAGAACGATGTCCGGTAGACCAAAACGGATTAGGAACTAAACTGCTTCACATCAGGTTTTGGAGAGGAGTCCTTGAACACAAATCAAGAGTATCAGATTCCATCATATATTCTGGAGCGCTTCGCTGCATTTTCACTAGAGCGTGCTTCTTCAAGGTGATCGATTTCAGAGTCTTTCAACTATTTCCCAGGCAGTTAACATGCACTCGCGTCGTGTATGCCCCTCTAGCATAGTCCAGGTTATTCTCATGAAATAAAAGTTCACTGGATAAACGTTAACTGTAACTGGACCGCTGTCCATTGATTGCGTGACTCGTAGAACTCGAACCCGAAACCCAGTCATATAAGGCGAGTCGGTAATCTACGTTTACTTTAGAGAAAGTATATTACAATTACAAATAACACCTCAATTTTTTGGGGCTGCCAATGTAAAAAGTACCCGCTTGGTTTGTTCCAAGCCTGTGAACAGTCGTGATAAAGCCTTACAATATGGTTTAGGTTGGTTGCACCTAAGATGCGCCACCCTGAACGCGGAATTGTATGCTGCTTTAGTGAAATGTCTTTCAACATTCCTGCAAGTATCGTGTACCACGTGTGCCTCGCCAAAGGACAGTTTGTGTGTTGCCCCAGTATACACTGAGTGCCACGTCTGTGGATGCAATATGTGCTAAACCTCTGGAAGTACTTTGTACGACGGCCATAGACACAATTTGTGCCACGTTCCAGGATATATCTTCACCTAATGAGGCTCCCACGCCCCCGGACCAGAGCTGTTCTAGAGCCACGACTTATGCAGAAGCCGCGTCTTCCCCTGCTACACAAGTGGTTAACAAACTGCTAAAAACCCGTCTACTACAGTAGCAGTTGCATCAACAGCGACAGGTGTGACTGGTCAGTCTCCCGGGATAAGTCATGTGGCTGCTCCCGCAAGTGAACGTGCAACTGAGCACCGCTCAGCTGCAGGTACCGAACTCATGGACGAACGTCGACAGCGAAATGTCCCCCAAATGAGGACACAATGCTTCTTAGCGGTAAGTCTTTCAGAGGCTGAAGTAATCACCCCACAAGAACACCTTACTCATGACTTGGCATTTTTGCGTGAAGTGCTTATAAAACTGTTCACTCAAGACGAGGAGGAATCGACAAAGGAATTGAGGGTCAAACCCGCGTTTAGGCCGGAAAAAATAAGGGGAGGCGGCCAACCCAGGACATTGAAGGTAGTCCTTGGCTCTGGCCGGGAGACTCGTCTGGTACTCCAACGGTCGTACCGATTAAAAGGCGAAAATATTCGACTGCTATGTGACTTAGATCCTGAGACGACGGAAAAATTGAGGATCTTAAGCAGTGAGATACGGGAGCGCCGTACAAATGGTAAAACGAACTTATACATAGATTTTCGGGTTCAAAGGAGGAGACTGCAGATCAAGTGGCAGCCGCTAACTGCAATTCGCCAACTGTCCCACCATCGAACCCCCAGTAGAGGCTGGCGTGCGGCCCACGGAGAGGAGTGGACGTGCCAAGATCATGCTGTCGAATGTCCGGGGTCTCCTGGGCAACCGAGACGAGTTGGCGTTGGATGTTGCGCCAAAGACCAGTGCTGGTCGCCCTGACAGAAAAGTGGCTCACGGCGGATTTCTTAGATTCGGAGGTGGCTATTGATGGCTATGGACTACCGTGTAGACAGGAGCCAAATCGGAGGCAGTGGTGGTGCCATCCTGTTCGTCAGATCATCTATACCATCATTCCAACTGGATTCTTAGACTCGGAAGGCTATGGTGAATCCTTATGGTGTCGTCTGAAGCTGACCACAGACGAATAGAAATCCCTTGGTGTTATCTATCGGACTCCAACTGTGAATTTACCAAACATACTATCTGGCATATATAGATTGATAGTAGACGACCATCGTCTCGTTGTTAGCGACTTTGGTTGCCAAAATGTTGACAGGGCGAATCAATGGTGCCGGCGTATTTATTTGAGAACTCGTTCTGACTCTCCAAGACCTATCTCTATGTCAGCATGTTACTCAGCCGACGCTTGCCCAAGGGGACCACAACTCTATTTTTGACTCGGTCATATCTCCCAGATGCTCTGATATTGAAGTGACCTTGTTCAGGCCACCTCTTGGAGGCAGTGATCATGCGGCTTTGGTTATACACTAGCGACGAGGAGTGCAAGCTTTGCCCAGAGTGGAGGGTGCACCTAATATTTGGCGCATGCCGTTTGATGAAATACGCAAATCTGTGGCATCCGTTCTTTGGTACCCTAGTAGCCCGTATGACATTGACCAGGCCCAGGAATCTGTCCGAGATAGGGTACCACATTTGTGTCAAACGTTTGCACCTCTGTCTCGGCGTCGTCCACACACAAAGGGATATCCGTGGTTTGACCCGGCGCTCAGAAACCTACTTCGACGAGCTTGGCAACTCGTTCGTGCGACGGGGGCAGGATATCAGCACTATCGAGATATTCGCAACCAATGCTCCTAACTCAAACGTCTAAAGCAGTGTGCATTCGAGGAAAAACTTGCAGTTGACTCCGTGTATGCTCTAAAACGTTTATTTGAGAATCTAAAACGTAGAACGCGGGCCATAATTGGCGTCCCAGCATTAATGGAAGACAATCCACTAGTCGAGGTGGATATTTTGGCGAGACACTATGAATCTGTGTATGCACCATAAAGTATACCGCTCCCAGAGGTGCAAAGCAGTGCTCCTATCATGCCTTTTTCAGAATTCATCGAGGAGGTAGCTGAGGTGCTACGCTCAGTTGAAACCCATCAGTCCCCATGACCAGACGGTTTTCATCTCCTGGTGACAAATGAACTGGCTGTAATATTAGCTGCACCAATTACGAGACTCTTTGACTCGTCGGTTTTGGCTGGACGACCACCTGGAAAGTGGAGACAGGCCATCATTGTACCCTTGTTAAAGGCCGCTTCAAAAGCGGCTATCATCAATTATCGTTCTGTTTGCTTGGCATCCCTGGTTGGCAGGACGCTGGAACGTCTAGTTTCCTTCCGCTTCAGTGAATTGAGATAAATGGGTGTCGGAAGTAGCTTGTTCGACATTGTCTTTCAACTCCTGATAAGTAACCTTATTACCAAACGTATTCCATGTGTTTCTAAATCCCGTACTGTTACCGATATCGTTGGATTAAAGAAACATTCATTCAGAAATGCACGGACTACGAGGTTCACTAGAACCGTCTGCTCCTAACAGCAACAGATTATCCCTTTTCAATTTCCTCAAATAACATCAAACTGTGGTGTTATTCCAAGATTGGTTGCGCAAAGCAAAGCGCTCCTCTGCTAGGAAACTGATTAATTTAGGGCGGGCGATACCACTGGACCATGATATAACTTTATTGAACCTTTGCAAAATGAAAGAACATTTTCACTAGAAAGCCGGCAAAAATTTTGGAGGAACAGTGAAGCCAAATATGATTTGCCGACTTGTCCGATACGCTTTACCAAAACGACCGGAGAACTGCTCAATTATGAGGTCACACGAACTTTGACCAAAGTTACACTATACACGCAAATGATCATGCACATAATAATTGCAGTTACTATGCATTCCGCCAGAACAAACTGAAGTGACTTCCACCCGTCTCTATCTGACAGCTCGATAAAGTCTTTTGAATGAGATTATTCCAATCACAAGATCAACCACAGTCGAGATTTAATCCGTAGTCGGGTTGGTCGTTGGTTTAGCAAATTAACAGTATACCACTTGTCAGAGACTGGTAAACACCATTAAGTAACCCGTCCGTAGCATGGAAGGAAGGTATTAAAATCCGAACCAGTGCACTTGGCCGTTTAGAGCGTATCGGGTTTCCACAGTGTCACACAACCACGAAATCCATCTAATCAGTGATCATATGCAGGAAGATATGACCATGTGACAAGATAAGTGACACTTGTAGTTGCACAACTTAACAGCCAATTGATACCATTATTCATAGTTTTCCCTCTGATTTTCAGTCCTGGCGATCGTTTTGGTATTCAGGTTAGGCTGTTGCTGAGAAGTAGGAATCACTGAGTCACTGCAATCAATGAACTGTTACTGGTTGTTACACGGGAATAAAATCAACTAAATACTCACAAATTCAGGAGACCAATGGGAATATACACGACTGAACCAAGAACAGGTTAACGATAAATACTGTGACAATAGGTGTTATACTGTCAAGCGAATATTGCTTAGATCGTTATTTTACTCGGATTTTCCGTGCAAGCTCTTCAAAATCGAATAACACGGCCAGTTTATTAGCAATAGGCGCGTCCATATTGGTTGATATATCACCAAAAGCGCGGCAAGAGTACGTCGGTAGCTTTGTACGATTGCTCCGCGCTAAAATGAACCATTGTTGGCATTTTGATTACCAAATCTCAGTAATTACACATCATCATCTCCAGCGGACAATCCAGAGCGTTTTTCTCCGGATGTCAAAAGGTGGCTACTTTTGTTGTTCTCAGTAACATATATAGAAATCCGACCCTCCAGAAATGGATACAATCTTATTGAGCACAATACATGCATGGTGATGGGAGGATCGAGAGGGACACACCTTATAACTTACACGGAAAGTCCATCCGCACATCGGATTGTGAGATAGATCCTGGGGTAATGGTGGCATCCAATCTGATGACCAAAGCCAACATGGACGAGGCATGTGCCTCGGGCTGGAGTTTGTACGGAGCGATATGTCGGTCTTTTGGACAACTGTCTATGCCATCCTTCATAGTGCTGTATGCTTCCCATGTATGCCCGCGACTGAAATACGGTAAACCCGCCACATTCCTCTCTACGGCCACGGAAGTTGCGAAGCTAGAAAGAGTACAGTAGTCCGCCACTTGCCTCGTCGTTGGATTACGTGGGATCTGTTATGAAGGTCATCTCCAAGCCACCGGACTGATCCCAGAGGCCTATCGTAGAATTCGTGGTGATCTCATCTACACCAGACACATTCTGCGTGGACATGTAGGACCACAGTTGATGAAATACTCTCCCTTGCGGGCGCATAACCGTACTCGAGGCCATTCGCGGAAGCTTATGAAACAGCAATCAGTGAGCCTGGCGCTGGTATACCGTCTCTCAAGGGGGTTAACGATTCTATTGAATGCATTGCCAGCAGAAATGATGGGAGAAGAAACTGACCACCTATTCAAGCAATCCTAGACGTCTTTCTGAAGAGGTGGTGGCAGAAGAGGTACATCTAAGTTCATGCCCCAGCGTTGAGATGACGAGGCTCATACGGGAGACTGCCCTGCCGCTCCTAATTATGAAGATTGGAGGTTGAAGATTCAATCACAAGGGTCCGTGAGAGAAACGTATGCCGAGCGATACTGGACCTAGTCATCGGTATAAGGTAAAATTCAGCTTTTATAGCAAGAAAAACTGACCAATCAGAGAAAGATCGTGGTGCGTATATACGACGGAGGGATGGAGAAACGACCGTGAAGCTAGCTCAGACAAAGACTAAGGGGACTGCGTGCACGCTTGACCTAGGCAAGCCTGCAGATGTGGTGTAATGTTTACCGTGGAATGAAAGCCCCTAAAGCACTCGCATAATGCGCGTGAGAAAGCCTACAAGGAAGGTAGGATGGTGTGACATACAATGTGAGGTATGTATGACGCACGGAAAACTCGAAGGTCGTAGGTCTCTAGACTGACCGGAGAGGACAACCAGCCGAATGTAAAAGTACACTCACAGAGAAACGGTAGGCGAAAGGAGACAAGTTAACTGAGTTCGAATTGGGAAAAGAAACGCACGTTGCATAGGTCTATACGGTTGGAAAGGGCGAGTAACGTGCTGATTGAAGTCATAGGAGTGAGAATAGAAAACTGCTTGGAAATTTCATAAACACATTATATTAAAGTTACATTAACACTGAGGATGGAATGAGAGTACATTCAATTTGCACCCTCGGCGGAAACCCCTCTGGATCACTGATTTTATCACATTTCATTAGCACTCCGCTTACTTGGAAGGAATATATCACTTCTGAACTTTTCGCTTAAGTTTAGAGTTGGGCCTAGAGCCATTGTTCTACAGGGTGTCACAGGTGACCCTCGAAAGGTTACCGCTCGCGGTAAACAGGCCAAGTAAGGTGCATGGGGCCACAAATTCCCTGACGATCGGCATCTGAGTTCAGTTACCTGTGACATAAAGGTCTCACGGTCACAAAGACCACGTAACAGAAAGGTCTCCGTTGAAAACTGAGTCACCGATTGAGTGCGTCTATGTGCGTGCGAAAGTGTGCATTAGCATCGATCAAGGGTGAAATGCCGTGACCTTGATTCTATGAGAAAACAATTTGAAGCCATTCAAGAAGATTCATCTGCAATGGTTACACTTGGAACATGCAGGTCATTGGCTTCAATTTTGACCCCAGTATCTCAGATCCAACATTGTACGATGCACGTTGTTTAACAAAGAAGCCATATTTCACATACGTGGAATGCAAAACAGCTGATTTTACTGACCACAAGGGAATCCTGGGCAGTTTATCGCTCATCGAATTCAATATAATACCAAGTTGATGGTCTGGGCATAAATCCTGGGAGGAAGAATTCTCGGTCCTTCTTTTTCGATGGAAACTTCACAGGCATAAATAGATTTCATTTCACTGATTCTCAATAGGAAATTTGTATCTAGACATACTTCAACACTTTCTAGCTCCTATTGTGAAGGCAATCACATCAATGACAAGACCTTGTGTATGGTTTAACAAGATGGAGCACCTAATCACTACGCAATATGTGTTCGGCAGTATATCAACAGCGTTTTCTAGAACATTGCATGACCCCCTAGGTATTCGGATCTAAACCCGTGGTCCTATTTGAAGAGAAAGCATATCAGGATAAACTGGAAACCTCGGGAGACTTGAAAGCATGCATCGCGTTGCAATGCAGAAGAATAACTGACAGTGTGTTCGAGAAAGTGGAGACGTCTTGATTGAAACGGATGATATTGTGTACACAAAGATCCGGGCAGCATCTTGAGCATCAAATTTGAAGTACGCTTATTTCAAAATTTTTTGTATTTTTTCGATGAGCGAGTCTGAGTTTTAACTCGCTTGATCATGTGAATATCAGAAGGCACACAAAACTGTTGCCTAGTCAACTGTTAACCAATGTACAGTAGATGAAGCAGCCGATATTCTCTCAGATGTGATAATGATAATGAAAGAACGATATCAAGTGTGTTTGAAGAATCTTAGACAAGTCAGCAAATCCCATTTCGCCTTACTGTTCCCCCATTATTTTTCCGGTGTTTCAGTAGAACATTTTATAATTTTCCAGATGTTCATTAAAGTTATATTACGACCTGGTGGTATCTCCCGCCCTAAACTAGTGAGTTTCCTAACGGAAAACCACTTTGATTCGCGTGACAAACCTGTCCGTAATACGAAAAAATTGAGAAAATTTGTGGTCGACTTGTGTTAGATTTCTGAATGACAAGGTCATCTCGTTCTCATCACATTTGATCATATCGGTCACAGTAAGGGATATAGAAGTACATGGAATACGTTTAGTAATAAAGATACTGATCGGGAGTTTAAACAACTTCGAAGAAACAATTGTCCACACTTGTTCCTCTCAATGTATGCCTGTCCTTTTTCGGTCGATGATGTTCTCTTGGTCTTCAACCGATCTCGTTTCTCCGAATTTATTCATTAGTTTTCAATCAACACCCCCATCTCGATCGATAGTCAACCTCGCGGCATTTCCGCCGTTCGTTCAAACTCTGCCTGGATTTTGGACAGGAGCTGACGAGCTGACTGCCAACAAAACTGGCCTGTCTATGGAAAATGAGTCAGCCCATACTCTCACATCTGCTCCCTGTTCGGTTAGTTGTGGTAGCCAGTTCTTCCGGAAAAACGATCATCATCAGAGTGCTGAACGGAAGTCTCACTCGATGATAGCTCATCGTTGGTGTCCAAAACATTTCGAACCGGTCGGATTGCTCGAATTAGGATGTGCTAAATAAAAGCCTCCTGCTAACCCTGTTGGGGACTGGGTCACTAAACATGGCATTTAGGGTGAATTTCGCCAGGAGGATTGTCGTGGACAATATCCCATCGCATCGACTTGCCCTCAGTTTGCTCCAACTAGATAACACGTCAAAAATTCCATATATTCCCTTCAACAGGTACAGGGGCAGGCCAGATCCATAGGAGTAGTCGGCATTCCGGAATTACGCTCTGATCAGATAGGCTATAATGGTTCTATTGGCATATATCTCAATAACTGCGATGGAGCTGTTTTATGAAGCGCGTTTATGTTCCGGCTCTGCAAAACACGTGGCTGAAAACCTAATCATCGTAGCCCGTTTTATCAACAACAGCCGAGCGCATATTTGTGTCAAAGCCATATTCATGGTGATCGGAACAGGCTGGCAAATTTATATATTCCTTTTGGTGCTCAATATCACATTTTCGAAGTTGAAGTCGCTAATCCGTTTTTAGAGAAAATTGTCCAAAGGATTTTCCGTCAAACAACTAACTACTCTAAATACTCCCAGTATGTAAACTTAGAGTTCGAATGTTCTCCTGCGTGTACTGTATATCATCCATTGATTGAAGGAAGCACTCCTATCCTCAAAGTTTCATGCTTTGCCACTTGCGGTCCCAATGAGATCCTGATGTTTTGGACAGGCCAGTCAAACACTCATCCGTTAACATCGCAGACCTGCTTCCCAACTACTGCTGATAATAAAGGATTCTTATTACTATTATATATCCTCAATTCGAGTGGCAGATTAAATCATCATTTAAGTTATCGCGGCGCAGAATAATTGGCTAAACTAGGTTGGGCTCATGTTCTAGAAAAATTTTTGTCTGCTTAAATGGAACCAAATCCATCTGGACTGTGAAAACTCCACAACAGAATGATAGGTTGCACACTCTGGTAAAAAGTGAAAATATCCTATGACTCGATGTGAGCTCCTATCGGTGTGAACCTAACAGTAAAATACACCGAAGAGACTTCCCGGGCCTACCTGTGTAAAAGCAGAGTGCAGAACAATTTACTCGATGTGATAGCGTGGGGGATAAGCCTGCCGATAAGAAATCGTTCATTATGCCATATAGTTTCTAAAAGCCATTTCAATTCTGATTGAGATGGCGTCTAGACCGGATATCTATTTACTGTTTACAGGCTGCTGTAGATACCATGTGGAACCCAATGGTCTTGTCGACATCCTAGTGTAGTGCGAATACTGATTTTTGCGGTTATCTCAACTGCCTCGCTCTTTTGACGATTTATCAACTCATTTTTCCGTCCAAGCTTCCCGATCGATATGACCATAACCACGTCGTCCTATTCATTCAAGTGCTTTCAGTCGATCATATATGTTCACATGCGGTCTTTTCTGATTCCATTCTGACGGGTTTGCTCCATACACGCAAGCATGCAATTATTTTGAACTTGCAGTGTTCGCACACGCGTGTACTAAAACACTGGATCGTTAACTAGCCCAGAAAGTGCATGTCACGGACTGACTAGGGGTCCTGCATTATTCTTCGACTTAAACGGTTGAGCGCAGGGAATACGAATTCCACCACACTAGCAACATTATAGAGTTTGGCAACTTAGTCCGTCGCTTAAATGCCACGATTTACTCTGACTTTAAAGTAGTGAATAGTAACGACATTTGCAGTCCAACTCGTTTTCCCTTGCGTCACTGCACATTACAAGCGAAGATTGTAAGGTTCATCAGCACGTATACACAAATATGCAAGGATTTAAATCACACGGAAAACAGAAGATACTTCCTTACATAAGAATTTGTATCATAATCCAAAAAGTGTATATTTCACTCCGGCCAATAACCCATTAGTTCTTCTTTACATTCGGTGACTTATTTTAGCCTTTTAGACAGAAATTGTATCTGATTCTTTCCAATTAAAAATTCCTGAATTCGGGGCTTTTAGAGGGTGGATAAAAAATTGATCCTTGGAAATATCCATGGATTTGTAGGTCAAATAAGGGACAACAAATGAATATATCTGCGGCTGTGAGGTGATCAGCCTTTTGTTAAACGTTACATAACACAATAGTTATCGCAGGATAACCGTTGTTTGCAAAGCCCCAGGGAGCATTTCATGCTTGACCGCAACGGATTTCTCACTATTGAGGGTGTCGCTGATGACAATAGCTCTACACAAACGAGATGCTAACGACCATCCGCTTTCAGTACTTGAACAGTTGCGAATTTTAAGCATCAGGAAATCTTACAACGGCAATCGAGATCACTCACTTCCAACTACCCATTCGATCGGCCTAGAAATAACGTACGTAATTTTCAGTTGGTATACGGTATTTCACATTTCAACCCTGTGTCGTGATACGATACACGAAATTACCAACGGAATGACGAGGATACCCAAGGGGACACTGGCTCGCAGTAAAAACCAAATAACATTTTTGCTTTCCGTAGTAATTCACCGAACTTTCTTGACCTTTCCTAAAAAGGGTCGGTGGAGGCCGCAGAACGAGCCGTTCATAAATCCGAGGCACTGTGGTGTGCTCCCTCATTTACTGGTGTACGATCTTTTCCAATTCATCGGCCGAAAGTGTGGGAAAAGCCTTCTCGATTAGGCGTCACGGAACTGTGGTGAATTTGGGGTTTAACTCCCCAGGTCATTGTGTTCCGCTATGGAGCTGTCATTGATGGGCTACGAGTAACCCTGGGGGGGTCCAGCACCTGACTGATGCCCTCGAATGTACTGCCACTAATATGTGTTCAAACCACGCGGGGTCCATTACATGATCACATGCTTGGCCCTCTAATAAGCTAAGCAGCAGGACTGCCTGCTGATAGCTGGTAAGTGATTGAGGTAGCGGCGGACTTTCCCTCCCCACTACCGACAGCTGTCGCCTAAACTAAATTTCGATGGTGTCGGAATGGACGGAATGCAATGCGCAACTTGTTCGGAAATAATAGTTATGGACTTAATAACCTCGGTAAAAGACTCAATACGAAGAGCCGTACTGCGACAGTTTCTACGCGACTGTTTGTCGGCTTTTTCTCGGGGGTTCCACGGGTGACGTAATATCTTGTTCTGAGAATCACATCATGCCTGTTTATTTTGGAGGCCGTAGTTAACCCTTTGGAAGAGTCATCAATTTGTAGGAGGCCAAGTAAGAAGGAATACTCAGTCTATGTTATGTGGCACCTATTGCAATGGTTGATTGTGGTTGTGAACAACAGGAGTCAGTACCGGTCCCTGGATCTTCATAGTACTTACTGGATTCTTCGGTTGCTGCAACCACAGGTGCTCGTGAAAACGAATAACGAACGGTAGACGTAGGTATCATGTACTGTTGATAATTTTGGTTTCTTAGTTAGGCTGCTGCTGAGAAGTAGCGAACTGAGAACCCCTGCAATCCACAAACCGTTTACTGTTTTCTTAGATGAACTAGATTCTTTGAAATCTGCAACATCCACGAGACCAAGGAGAACAAACAAGACTAAACCACAAACGGGTTTGAGATAGACGCTGTGCCAATGAATGATATATCGCTGATCAAATTACTAAATACGTTGCTATTTGACAGGAGTTGCTAAATTGACCATCGTGATCTTTTATTCGCAGTGAATGAGTTCATGTTGGGTAATCGTCTAGTCGATTTGCGTCAGTAGCTTTATCTGACCACTCTGTGGTAAAAAATAGCATTTGTGAATGTATATCTTGCAAATTCCGGTGTCGTTCAACTTTTTTCTCATGCGGATCATGCAAAGCAAATTTCCTCGCGATAAAATCAAAGTGAAAATCTAACTACTGCCAGTTTACAGTAGTAATACTAAACATTTGAAGGTCCAGTGGTGTACCCACCCCCTGAGAACACTCCGCACAATGCCGGACTCAGTAATTCAAGTGTAACGTGAGAATTCATATTTACCGTTTTGGAGCGCACGCAACACTTCCGGCAAAGTGCCTCGTGCTAGAGCACTATCCACAAATGTGTTGACCGTCCTTTACCCGCATCCGGTGTTCGAAGAGATATCGTCGAGACTAAGGGAGCGATAGAATTGTACCAACTTCATTCGTAAGCCCATTTGCTCACCTGATCTGCCGAACAGCAAAATTCGACGGGTAATTTTATTCCTCACTCGTCTTCGTCCACCCAGGATGGTTGTCACGGATTCATTATCTATGGCGTTTGGATACTTGCCAAATCTTCGACACACTCATATTTGGTCTTGTTCCCAAATCATTCCGTTAAATGTCGGCCCCTCAGCAAGTAGCATTTTGTCCAGTGTTCCTAAAATTTGGAAACTTAATCCCTAGCTTATGTTTCCTGTTAGTTTACAACCTTAAAAATTAGTACTCTCAAAAATCTGCCTTTTGTAAAGTATTCCCAATATCACTACCATAGGAAAGAGGCTCTAAATGTAGCACCCGATTGGTTTAGGCTGTTTTCGCACGTGATTGATCAAAACTGGTCATCTACTGAGCCGACCAATTAAGTAGTAGTCTGTGTTCTGGTCTTCTGGCAAAGGCGGGCTGAGAGCTGTCGATGGATCAAAGAATACCCCCGCCATCTATTGTCTACCACTCAAGACGTGAAAAGATTCTGGGTTTATTCACCGGGAAAACTTAGCCGAAGCAGTCGGAAGTTTGAACCTCATTAAAATGGTTCATCATGGAACATCAGCGTCCATTCGGGTACTGCTTTACAGCTTTTTCGTCCGTAAAGTTTTTTAGGAATCGTCACTCTCAGTCAAACTCGTCAGGTTGGTAATACTGCGTCAGAGTTTTACTCGTCACTCTTTAGACTACTCCATTTGGCTTCACATCAGAAATGCGTTATGCTGTGCCTATCCGTTACTGACTTTTGATGGCTACTACACATGGCCCATAGAAAAGCTAGAAACCCTAATACTGAATATCTTTTCACTAGAAACCTAAGGTAAATGCAGACATTACAAAACTTTCTTAAGCAAAAATAAGTCACCGAGCAGTGACACGTTGTTTACCATCAAACTAATTGGATACGCACTGTTGGGTGTGCACAACAGCAGCTAAAAGTTTACCTAATCGTGTGAACGAACATCAGTTGAACTGAATCCAAGGGTGTGCAACACACTTTTCTGGTTGCAGACACAGACCTGCAGTCACAAGGCTCTTTATCACACCTGACCCACCGGTTGCCTGTACCATAGTTTAATTTCCATTTCGGTTTTGAGTATGGACCCACTCGACTGAAACCGTGCACATGAAAAATCATCGATATATCTTAGTAACGAATCGAAAGGGCAACCGAGACAAGCCACTTCCAAAAGCTCAGCACCAGCACGAGTTCCTACTGAGTGAAGCTTGTGAAAGTGGTTGCAATCATTCATTTTGTGTAAAAAAATGTCACCGTCTACCTGGATCAAACTCAGTCACTGAGGTTGGAATACTGATTGTTGGACATTAAACCCATTTGCTGTGAGCACTACAGCTGAAATGTAGCGAGAGAAAAAAAATTCCGGAAGTAAGTTGTACAGTTATTTTCTCGACTCACTGTTCAAAGTGCAGTTCGTAAATCTCGGCTAACCGGAAGACACATCAGCACAGAGATTATCCATGATAATAGTTGATGAGTGAGGTGTTAGTATTACAAGAGGGATAGATGGACCAAACACATCTCATAAACGTTTTCTGGTCGTTTCGGCTCACGAATATGCTAACACCAAATCCTAATCTTGTACGATTGTCAAGCATGCAAATACCAGCTTGTTGAGGTGGAAGTGAAATATTTCGCTTATTGCAAAGGAGTTTCGGCCCTTGCTATAGAAAACAGCCTTGTTGAAAGTGCGTGTGCACAAATATCAACTAGTGTGATAATTTGGTAGACTGTCACTATTCGCACAAATCACCGCCACCCCCACCCCCTCACTGTCCTCCTCATACTCCTTTGTGGCTAAAATTAGAGTTTCGTAACTTATGATAGTCCTCAATAAAATACAATACAAAACAATAGTTTGCCACACGCTTTTAGCATTAAAAAAAATTGATTAGCTCATTATAGTTTATCACCTACCACTTGTTAACCGGAACGAAGTAACCAGCTTATCGAAGAAAATACTAATCATTGCGAAGATTACACCATGTAACAAATTATTACACCCAACCAAAAATGGTAATACGCAGGATATGGATAATTGTGCTAGATAATAGCAGTCTCGACACTAAATAAGCAATTCTACCCACAAAACATGCTTGATTTGGCCCGTTTCCTGACATAGCCGTTCCTGTTCGTGCCTTCCATCCTTAGAAATCCAACAGCATGACAGCGGGATGTTTCAATGTCCTTACCAAAACTGACACAGAAGCAACAGGTTTGCTCTTGGCAATACGATCAATTTCCATTCCGCATTCAGACAGTGGTAGTGTTTCAGATCCAATGAAGCTTATTTGTTGCATGTTACGGGCACGGATCAACTACCTAATAAACTGTTGATGTATCACGTGATGCCTCGGAGTGACCTTATTCTCTATACTGATATTAGCTCAATCACCCGCTGAAGCCGACCTTATAGGGTCAAATCAGAAGCTCTTTTTGAGGCCCTAGCAAACCAGATTTGTTACTAATGGGGATGAAAAATGATGTGTTTAGGCACATATTTTAGGTAAACGAACCAGCAGAAGAGATTGTCATAAGCTGCACTTTTCAGCAGGAATCAAGACAGCTTGAAATACAACTATACTCCTCAATTTAGGTCTGAAGCTTATCCCGATTTTGGAACAATCATTGTTTCTGTCATGGTTAAATCATGGATACAGGTGACCGAGGAGATCCCTCGACTACAAAAGCTTCTACCATATCCAAGAAGTCCGCATCTCCTGAAACCTGAAGGAGTAATCAGTCATATAAAGCCCCAATAGCTCAGGCGTTACCGGGATCTGGACAGTAACAAAGTGCTGATTACGAACAAACATGGTTCGCGGAGAAAAGATTTGCACCGTGAACCTTAGACTTGATATTCAAAGACTCTAATCACACGAAAACCGCTCGTCAATCCGCGTCAGTGCGTTATCACAAACTTATTTTTACTCATATTATTTCACTGTCGTAGGCCAACGGGAAAGACAATGTATAAAACGCGCCCGGAACAGAATGTACATGGATGTTGTGTTCGAGAAAAGCGGCAGAAAAAGCAACTTATGTGCTCCACTTATTCGTGCCCGTGTCAATTGAAGACTAAAAATCCAATCTGAAGAAACGGGGTCGGTTGAAGACAAAATGAAATGCGTCAACCGAAATTGGCCACAAGCGAAGGAGTCACAAGTGAAGCTGTGGAAAGTATTCCAGACCACTCACAACAAAACATCCGAGCACTGACAAGCTGTTGTCATCAGTCTTCATCGTCCGTGACCCTGATTCTATGAAAAAACAACTTGAAGCCATTCAAGAAGCCTCATCTGTAATGGTTACACTCGGAACATGCAGGTCGTTGCCTTCAATTTTGACCCCAGTATCTCAGATCCAACATTGTACGATGCACGTTGTTTAGCAAAGAAGCCATATTTCACATACGTGGAATGCAAAACAGCTGATTTTACTGGCCACAAGGGAATCCTGGGCAGTTTATCGTTTATCGAATTCATTATAATACCAAGTTGATGGTCTGGGCATAAATCCTGGGAGGAAGAATTCTCGGTCCTTCTTTTTCGATGGAAACATCACAGGTATAAACAGATTTCATTTCACTGATTCTCAATAGGAAATTCGTATCTAGACATACTTCAACACTTTCTAGCTCCTATTGTGAAGGCAATCACATCAATGACAAGACCTTGTGTATGGTTTAACAAGATGGAGCACCTAATCACTACGCAATATGTGTTCGGCAGTATATCAACAGCGTTTTCTAGAACATTGCATGACCCCCTAGGTATTCGGATCCAAACCCGTGGTCCTATTTGAAGAGAAAGCATATCAGGATAAACTGGAAACCTCGGGAGACTTGAAAGCATGCATCGCGTTGCAATGCAGAAGAATAACTGACAGTGTGTTCGAGAAAGTGGAGACGTCTTGATTGAAACGGATGATATTGTGTACACAAAGATCCGGGCAGCATCTTGAGCATCAAATTTGAAGTACGCTTATTTCAAAATTTTTTGTATTTTTTCGATGAGCGAGTCTGAGTTTTAACTCGCTTGATCATGTGAATATCAGAGGGCACACAAAACTATTACCCAGTCAACTGTTAACCAATGTACAGTAGATGAAGCAGCCGATATTCTCTCAGATGTGATAATGATAATGAAAGAACGATATCAAGTGAGTTTGAAGAACCTCAGACAAGTCAGCAAATCCCACTTCGCCTTACTGTTCCCCCATTATTTTTCCGGTGTTTCAGTGGAACATTTTATAATTTTCCAGATGTTCATTAAAGTCATATTACAACCTGGTGGTATCTCCCGCCCTAAACTAGTGAGTTTCCTAACGGAAAACCACTTTGATTCGCGTGACAAACCTGTCCGTAATACGAAAAAATTGAGAAAATTTGTGGTCGACTTGTGTTAGATTTCTGAATGACAAGGTCATCTCGTTTTCATCACATTTGATCATATCGGTCACAGTAAGGGATATAGAAGTACATGGAATACGTTTGGTAATAAAGATACTGATCGGGAGTTTAAACAACTTCGAAGAAACAATTGTCCATACTTGTTCCTCTCAATGTATGCGCGGTAAATATCAGTATTCCTGCCTTACATCACTAGATTAGCCAGAGACAAAGCTGCTTCAACAGTGATATGGCTGGGAAGCGCTACCATGTGTGAGACAAATGGCCCACAGACTTATCAGGTTTCATCATCTGCGGTAATTCAATCCTAATTGAAATAACTTACTAGTTCATCAGTACCTATTCAATCACTCGTAGCTACACCTAGATAGTCAACACGAGCTACGTCTGTGCCCGTCATAACCCCCTCAGAAAGGCGTTCGAAACACAGCGAGAAAGGCCGAATCACGTAATAGTTGCTACGAGATGAATCCGTTTAGCGTTCGTTCTTTCCAATGCTAAGTGTGGGTTGTACAAACTCCAGGTAGTTTTACCCAGGCTATTGCGAAAAGCAAACAGAGTCCCAACTTATTGTGAATCAAAAATCACTCGGTCTGTGCTCTCCAATACTCAGAAGCTTTACTTGTGTCCATTTTTGGTCGATGCACTCCATTTTGTCTTCAACCAATCTCGTTTCTCCGAATTCATTCATTGGTCTGCAATCAACAAACCCATCTCGATCGATAATCAACCTCGCGGCATTTCACCTCTGTTCCTAACTAATGCACGCGTTCACACGCACACAGGCTCACTCAATCGTTCACTCCGTTTTCATCGGAGACCTCTCTGTTACGTGGTCTCTTTGACCGTCAGACCTTTGTGTTACAGGTAATCGAACTCAGATACCGATCGCCGCGTAACACGTGGCCACAAGCAGTTTAACAGCCTGCGAGCGGTGACCTCTCGAGCGTTTCTTATGAGACACACCGAAAACCATTTCCAACCCCCCCCCCCCCCCCCTCCCCATGGCCTCAATAAATAAACTATGGTCCTAAGGCTCCAGCGTCCGTTCTCTATAATTTAAACAACCCCAACACAGTTGTTCTTTTGTCATACAGTATACCGTTGCACGAGAATTGTTGTGCGTACCATCCAGGCCCACGGCCCACGTATCTGTCTGCTCCTTTGAATTCACCTGATACTCAAAAAGAGATAGTCATTCGGTATGCTTAGAGATCACCAAGTGTTCTGGTATTTTAAGACGGACAGTGATCAGATGAATCGATCGGTTCAACAAAGGAAATCTATCATTTCGACTGATGAGTCCGCATTTTCGTTTATCCAACATGATCGATTAAGGCGTGTTTGGAAACAAGTTTCCGGAACTAATAAAAGTGGTATGATGACAGCAACAATGCAGCATATTGGAGTTTCCGTGGCTGTCTAGGGAGCCGTCTGGTGGAAAGGTCGGGAGAGCTGGTATTGCTGGACGGCATGGCCAATCATCAAGTTTACCTAGAAGTCCAGATCCGACACATATTCCAAATGTTGTGCATAACTACTAGAAAGATTTTCCAGAAAGATACTACGCCTGAACATCTCTTCCTTGCCGTACGCGAGTTTGATACGCATTACGGCGCAATGTCACTCCCGAGGGCGCCTTGACCCGCGATCTCAATCAAGTCGAATTTCATGCTATCAGTTTGGAAGAAATTTGGATCAGAAGCAGACATTCAAATCTCTAAGGCAGTGGAGGACAGCCTTGAAGGTAGAATGGGACCATATGCCACATCAGAGGATTGGCAGCGAGCATGATTCGACGGTTAGATGCTGTTATACATGTTATATCTGAAGCTGGCTCAACCATATACTAATGAGTGACCGCTTGAGAAAGGTCACACTATTGTATTCACAACGAAACATTTCGGTTTCCAAAAAGGAGCTCGCTGATACACAGTACTTTCGGGGAGGGGCCTTCTTTGGCGGACGGTGTATGCCATGTCCAGTCATTTTAACCGATATTCTCAACATCTCAAAACAATGTGAGAAATAAATGACCGGTGGGTATCCAGTGGAGTAAAGAACATTTACCAGCCCGTAGATGTGAGATTTGGAACCCGTTAGGGAGACGGTCCAAGTCCCTTAGTGGTAATACGCTCATTTGAGAAAGATAATATTTTTCTCCTAATTTCATGTCACTGCCTTCTCTGTGTTCATCAATTTTATTGCTGATTGTATATTCGGAGCCGAGCTCTATTGTTATTGGCTAATTACCCCCACCTATAGAAGTCCGAGCTCGACCGGAACTGTTCAAAATAGGAACTTAAAAAAAACAGCCGAGAAAATTGCTCAGTGACGCACTATGAGTCTGGGTGCCCTCCAGCGTTGCAAATGTACACCTATTTGCCCTGCCTTCCCTTTCAACAGTGAAGGAATCGGGTTGGTGTTTGAAGCTCCGTCACTGTTGGCAAGTAGGACACAATGATAGCTAACGCCACTCCCGTTGGTGGTAGACAGCAAGTCGATTTTACCGGGTTCGTGATCACGCCTGAACTTTTGAGACTTTATGTGGTTCCTACTCAATGTCTCAAGATCAGTTGACCGGTTATTCCACATAGAAGCTTAAGGACTCTTTCTTTGTCTTCGTGATTTCCGCTTATTATTCTGATTTTTGTGATCTTTTTCAGCTTGTGCTTCTATTCTTTTTGCCTTTTACTGGATGGTACTGGAAAGTACCAGCCGAAACCACAGCACAGAAGTACGAGATGAGTGGTTGAATAAACTGAACCGAACTCTGAGTGAGGTCTGTGTTTCACTGTTAGGTTTTGAAATAAACACGACTTTTACTTAAGGTATGCTGGTCTTAAAACTGTCACACTTTCTCCATTTCTACGAGGTCAGAAAATCTGACGTTTGTTTCACTTCTCATGAATTAAATGTTTGTCGTTTACTGAGCACACAGCTTTGTTGAAGAGTTGAACAATGACACCAGGCAGTAAAATGGAACCAAAAAAATGAATGGAAGCCAGTCTGTCCGAAAGAAAGCGTGATGATTTGACCTGCAGTCCACGTGACGCCGTGCTGTACAGTTTCGCGACCGTGAACTTTAAGAAGCTTCAGTCAATTATCAACAGTGTAACCAATTGCAAAAAAGGTCGACTAGTAATTTACCAATCAGTCCACTTGAGGATTTATATATATATATATATATATATATATATATATATATATATATATATATATATATATATATATATATATATATATATATATATATATATATATATATATATATATATATATATTGTCAGCCAATCAGATTAAGGAAACAGGGAGCTTGATAATATGAACGGAGATAAAACTGTCCCTGAGAAACCCCGGTTTTCACTTGAAGAAAGGACTATTTATTGATGCTGAAATGGGTAAACCGTGTGCGATAAAAGAAACGAGACCGAGCTCCTTATCTCGTGAATTATTTCAGTTGAACAATCAGCCAGGGAATTACAGTGAGAAGAGAGCACATTCCGGAGAGGTGGGTTTTCATGACGTCAAAATTAATTTGGCGGTGTTTGTCGTCTTGGTCCCGTCGGTAACGGTTCATACTAGGAGTCATTTTGAAAAATCAAACAAGTTTTTTCAGGCGACTACTATCAAGAGAGACTTTTGATAATGGAGCAATAGTCCGAAGCAAATCAACTGATTGGGAACAATTATTCCCGTCCTGTTGATCTGACGAATTTCACACGCTCTGGTTAATAACTAACAGCAGTCGGTTGGTGTGAGTCTCTGCTTGTTACATCTGCTCTGCGAGGTTCGAATCTCCCCGGTGTTCAAATCTGGCGGTAGATGATCGTCGGGTTTGTTACGACCGTTAACCTACTGTGACCTTGTGTCGTTCTTTACTCCAGTTCCCAGGGTCACAGTCGTTAGTCCTCCTTGATAGCTCACAGTCCCTCTGCATTCATGGAGATATGCCCACTACTGAATTCGGGCAAGTTAGTGAACATGAAACCACGCCAATTCACGGTTAAATGAAATTTGAGACAAACGGATATCAACCCAAGTTACCCACCAGTCTCTTTGTGGATGACCAAAGCACTCTGCTTCACTTTTGAGGCAATTCGACTACACAATTCACAAAATATCAGGTGGCAACAAATGGAGCTACGTATACCAATCAGAATACTCGAACTGATAGGACGCACTGAGATGGTTCTAACCCAGGATTTCGTACGTTTAAGTAATAAGAACCAACACCGCTTAATCGTACGTAGTGCTTATTCGGAACCTTTATATATATATATATATATATATATATATATATATATATATATATATATGTATATATATATTACTTACTTGCACATGCAGCCTCGTCCTTCGTTAGGTTAGCAGTGACCCAGACACGAATAACTATGAGAAATCACAGTTGTGATTCATTTGTGGGCTCTTCAATGAAGAGTATCCGTTCACACTCCAGACGATTCAAATTAGATTCTAATGAACATATAAGATGGGAGTGTACAAGTATGAGGACGAGTGGGCAGAGAAGTACCGGGTACGCATACCTGATGAGCGGGAACAACCGCGAAACCGGTCGTGTGCTTCCGGGGAAATTTTGTCCGCGCGTTCACATACTACTTACTATCGATATATATATATATGGCGTTGTTTTGCGATGATGCTCCAGAACCATAAATAACAGAACGAATGGCAAAGCTAAAATCTCCATCTCCCCTCTCTCTTTCAACACCCCCAACTGTTAACGTGACCCCTGCACTAAAATGAAGTTCACTCCAATAAACTGCATTTGCTATTTTTTCGTCTACCCAGTCTTTCTATTGTTAATCATATTTACATGAGGACTCTTCCTTTTCAGTACTCTGAGCTTATTTATGTCTAATCTGTCATGGACAAACCACGCTGAAACAGAGTTTAAGAAAGCATAAAAGCCGTCCATTCTTTCGTACAGAATCATAAAAGCAACCGAATTGCCTTATGTCAGCCACTTCTTTCGTTCTCATTTGTTGACTTCACTGCCGACTCTGCTATTCTTTCTTAGTGTAAAACAAAACGGGTTTGACTTTGTCGTGAAATCTCTGAAATTGACTTCTCACTGCAGAAGCCTACAACAGCGATATCCTTGCCGTGCTTCAGGACTGAACAAGATCCGTATTATATCGAAAAAAGGTGCTGCGTGTGGTTTTCTAAACGAAAAGTGTCACGTCAGTAACGCGGCTTTGTAGCTGGAATTATTATAATTATCCGACATTTCGGTTATCGCGGTTAGTCTTTCACAAGGCCATTTTACAGTCAAATAACTGAGGGGTCGGTTACAGACCAAAGGATGTTTAATGGTTGGCGATTGCGGTTGCGTGTGTATCCGTCGATTAGATCGACCGGTTTCCAGTCCCATCTGCCTTCATTATCAGAGCCAGTGGTCAGCTAGCACGGGTCCACTGGCAATATGACTTTTGGGTTGCATATGCGCTAGTGATGTCACACACGCATACGTACAAACAAACGAACAAGTTATCGAGTACCCGTTGACCTGTAACTGATTTCTCGGAGTAATTTGATGTAAAATTGCCTTCAGGACGGTTACACGAGGTGATCGAAATGCCGGACAATTAACTGTTCTACTGACGACGTCAAGTTATTGACTCCGCACTTTTCTCCTATATTCTTACATACTTGATTAGCTCTTTCCTTACATGCTTGCGAATGAGTGCAGGGGAAGGAGTATGTCCGTAGCCCCAAAAGCATAATTCACAACTATCTATAACCGGTCACCATGACTTTGAGATATGAAGTAGTAGAGAACCACGTAAGGTCTCATTAGGTCAGTCGAGGAAACGAACCAGCTAATTGGAATACTATCTATCAGCCAGCGGACCGGTGGCGGCTAGATTCGATCTTTTGACCTCCGACGTGGTGGATAAATGCTCTAAAACAGTCGACCATCGTCGGTCCAATATTCTCCTGCTTGTGAGAAAGTTACAAGCAGATTGATAACGCATATCATTTCTTGCAGTCACTACACCTTCTCCACGATTGTTTTTCACTCTCGCACACTGCAGTTTCAGAATCCTTCAATAAAGCTGAATCATACTGGGAAGGGAAACACTGGTCCCTACATGGGTCGTCGTTAGCTCCATTATATTTTCTCGTCCACTATCTTTTTACCATTTCCCTCAGAAATTTCTCATCCACTAATTCCTCCAATTCATGAATATGCTGAAAACGTACCCCTTTCAGCTGTTGTGCACAGAGTTCATTGACCTGTCTCAAATTTGCATAACTAGATAGGTTCAAATAATGGTTCTTTTCCTCAACAGGTGTGAGACAATTTGCATTCGAACTAAAAGCAGTCAAAAGATTTTGATGAATAAAAAGTGTAATATTTTTACTCGATGCACTGATTAAAAATAAATAAAATTAGTTACAATTTAACTGTTTGAGTTTCAAAAGAATGGGCTATGAATGAAGGGAAATGCACATACCAGTTTGTGGCTAAACATACCGACGATAAAAATGCACTGGAGATCGTTTTTGAGCTGAAATGCGGTCGAGTGTAGAATTGATAGTCGGGTGAATACATAGCAGAGATAAAAGTGAGCTTCAGCTGGGCCTCGAACGTTCACAGCTCATTCATCATATTCACTGACCGACGGTCGACGAGTAGATCTGTCCGAGACCTGCGCGAATGTTTAAAATATGTTGTCAGAATGATCCTTTGTGATTCCACCAGGTGGAATACGGAAATCGACATTTTATAATGAAATCTAACCGATATATACATATATGAAAGAAGTTGCTATTGACGTGGAACAAATGAATCAGTTATAAGGACGCGACCGTGTGCAAAATTACAGAAGCTTTCCTAATTTGTAGTTCAGTTTGGTAGATTGTCATTGTACCTGTAGCGAAAAGACTGCAAAAGGGTTCATCAGAAAATTGTACGACCAGACATGTACAAAAAAAGACCGTAGACGAATGTGTCAGCCAGTGCATTCTTCTAACCACGGATGGATAGGCGTACGGAGAAAACATGCGTGGATGATGTAACAAAATGATGAGCAAAATTCTAACTAACAGGAGGCCCGAACTGAGGCAGTTCTTCACGGGGTAAAAATCAATACACTAGATATACTAAATATCACATTGCTGTGGAGAGCTGAAAACTTTAAATTTGAGACTGGGAATGGTGATCTAATCTAAGGATAATCAAATGGCAAGCACAACAGTACATTATAAAGTATACTGATTCATCAAGACAGCCTGCCAGACCGTCGTTTTCCGTAAATTTAACACATTTTCGGAACTAGGACGCGGAAATTTCTATGGAGTACGATGTTTAATACAATCACGTTGCTTGTCAGTCGTATCACTTAAATTCTAGGACAATAAATATGTTGACTTTGAATCATGTTTTCTCTGCGCACTTATAAGTTATTTCTAAGTGATTCATCGAACTTCGGATAATCCAATGAGCCAATAGCTATAGGCAGGCGAAAAACCTACGGTCTCCAAGACTACTGAACCATAGGTTGAGTCTCACCTCCTAAGATCAACGAATATTCAAAACCTTTGAGACGGTATCGCTATATAAAATGACGTGACTGAATTTCACGTATACAGAAGGCTTCAAACCCTCCATTGTTAACTTTATCTGTTTAACACATAGAGAAGGAACCTGACTCGACAGTACGCACAGCTGTCTCGCCACTGAGAACCAGTTCGCTGCAGCTGTGAATTTAAATACAACAAAAGTCGCAGATATCTTTAGTGGATGCCAACAATTTACTACAGCGTGATCAGTAATTATCCTTCTGCTTAACTTCCAGATGTTACACCAATAGCTCCCACAAAGTAGGACAAGGCTGAAAGGAACTCAAGCCACTCCCCAACCATGTTTCTCCTCTCTTTCACCTTGACCCCTCCCTGACTTGCACGTAAACCCGTGATGGATGCTGCCCCCCCCCCCCCCCGCTGTTGATGATGTATCAATGCATGCAACTATTTCTGTTCTCACCAGCTGTGTTCTCTCCTGAGGCCGTCTTGTGTTGTGGTTAACTGTTCGTTGATCCTATTTCAGTCCTACTGGACTACTCCGTGCATCACAATGTTCAAGCATTCAAGTTGTCATGAAAGGATCTGAAAACCGTGTCAGGTTTGTGGTTTGTTAGTTATCACTGTACACTATTTTTGTGGTCCGCTCCCGGGTTCAAACCTTCCGGAATTGAACTGGGGAATAGCCGGTAATGACAAAACTAAACAGCGACAAAGCAGCGGTACAAAGCTTGTAGTACTTTCTAATCTAGGGCTACACGAAACAGATAATACTGTGAAACTAAGATTCACGTCTCTGATTTTTTGAGGGCATGATTATTAAGTGACCTGCAGTCAAATCTACCGGTCTGTATCTGATAACTGTTCAGCAATACATGGTCCATAAGAAACGAAGGCTGGCAGACACCACTGACTCTGAATCACATGACGTCCTAATAAGCCGGACATGTTTGTAAGCCGGATAATTTGATCAGACAGTGGGTGAGGGGGTGAGATTGAATTCCGAAGTCTCGTACACTCATGATTATTCGCACCACAGCCAACTAAATCTGTAATAATGTCTGGAAAATACCCATCGTATCATATAGAAGTCCAATTTGGCGAAACAATTGCTTTTCAGTAATTCATTCTCAAGCCGTTTACAAATTACACGAGTTGACGCACATAAGAAACATTCTACGTGAAAATAGTTATCCGGATCGGTTTATTGAAAGAAATGTCATCCAAAAAGTCCCTAAAATCACCGAAGAAACCTAGAAGAGGAAAGACCTATTTATTAGTTTACCATTTAAAAGTGATAGTGTGAGTGAAATCTTAAGCCGACTACTGAGGAGAGAAATTCAAAACACGTTCAATGCTGCCACCGTACGTTGTGTTTCGAGGTGCCCCTCAGATCCAAATTCAAAACAAGGGTAAAATGTCGACGTTGACCTCATCAAAGGTTGTGTACTCTGTCAGCTGTGTTTGTGACTCATCGTATGTAGATCGAACGGCACGACAGCTATCCACTCGGATCAAAGAGCATCATCCACTCTGGTTAGGCCAAGGACAGACTGGATCGATAATCAACGCAATCTTAGCACTCCTAGTTGACACCAGCCATCAGGAGAATCCAAACACGGCTTCCAAGTTTGTGTATCGTGTCTCCCCGAATAAATGCAAGGGTGTGCAATTGCGCACTCTAGAGATAGCCGAGGTGATAGGAATCGGGAAGCTGACCCCCGACGTGTGCGCCCAAAAGCGTTTGGTCCAGGCACTTCAACTTCCATGGCCTAGGATCGATCGAGACCGAATGAATATGTTGTCCTGTTACTCAGAGGGGGTAAGTTAGATAAATCAATCAAATGACAAGGACAAATTGACTGCTGACATACCGCTGCCCATGAATGGTGTTTATTCCATGTCTATCCTCATGATTGTTGTTCAATGTCTCCCATGTAATTTGTGAACGGCATGAGAATGAACTACTGAAAAACCATCGTTTCGCCAATCTGGACTTCTATATAAATTTGTATTACTAGCTTGGCCTTTTGAACTCTCACTGCTGTGAAAGCGACTGACCTTCACTCTTCAGAGGTCAAATGATGAGGTCACCATTTACCGTGGATTTCGCTCTCAACGGTTTTGAGAATTCATGACAGAGTGAAGATAACCGTAGTAACATGACATTTACCTATCGCATTAGCATAAGCAAGTTTAGACTGGGTGTTCTCTGTCAGACAGATGATAAACCAGGTGATGTGAGAGCTGTGTGATATGAATGGTTGAAATAGGCCGACTCCCTTTACCACGAGTTACAACCACCGGATAATTTTTAATTTATCCCCAAACGTGCGTGAAACAAAAGGGACGGAATATAAAACTAAAACGGTTCATTGCACCGCTGGAAGAAGGAATCGACGAACGCAATGTGGATACAGAGTAGACAGAGGACCAAATGGACGCCTATCAAATCAGATGAGGTGACGGACCAGCTCAACTGAGAGCCGTCAGCCGATAAACCGCAACATCGTGAGGTGATAGTGAATTAATTGACCACTGATAGTGTCCAACAATAAACAAACAAACGCTAAAAGGAAATTCAACTGGTATACAATCTTATCATTTATTACTGACAGCAGGAGTCCGAATCTCGAAAATATTAGATAGTCTACTCGCATTATTCGCATATAAGGCTTTTCAATCAGTGCGAATCCGGTTAGAGGCTACCAAATGGGGAAATAATGATGACTGCTTTACCACTGTGGGTCATAACCGGAAGAAAATCAGAATAATAACTATGAGGGTTTGCCCGTGATGATGATGCTCATGCCGTCGAAAGTCACGATAACCGAGATGTTTCGTGCGCTCAAAGTTGCGACGCAGTTGTTGTTGTTGTTGATGCTGAGTGGGAGAAGGTGATGATGTTTGCTGTACAAGCTGTAATCATGTCAGCGACACTATTGGCAATAAAGCCAATATAATAATAATAATAATAATAATAATAATAATAATAATAATAACAATATTAATAATAATAATAATTGTTCGCTTTCTGCACTACTAGTGTAAAAGTGACCTATTTCCGATAACACATTCCAGACTGATTTAATTTATCTCTCCGTTGAAGTGAATTGAATCCAACCGATTCTTTTCGGTACTGTAAAGTGACACAGATGTCTGGCATCGGTCTCCAAGCTCCGAAGAGCCATCAGTTCGTGACCAACCTTCATGGTGTGCTTGACTCGGTGATAAATTTAAGAATGGGGATTTCTTTGTCGGTGCAAATCCGAGTTGTATACTGCGGCTCATGCCACGTGTCAGATCAGTTTCTGAAGATCTATGTAAAATTGTGAGCTGAAAAATAATTGTCACATTAGATGAACGAATTGCGCACAGTCTTCATCCATATAATGATCACGAATTTGCGCTTGTCATTACGGAGACCCCGGCGCATATAAAAGCTCATCCTTGCAATCTAGCAGGTTGGAAACTGCGATGACCTTTAGTCAGGCTCACTTGGATGCATAGTTTCTGCCCGTAAAGAGGTCTTTGAATTACCCATTCCTCTGATCAACGGTAATCAAACGGTTATCTTAGTGGAACTTAAACCGTGAAGTCCAGGGTTCCACTCCCACCGCTTTCCAAATTCTGCACTCTATGACTGACTGCGGCCCCTTCCAGAAATATCACCGGTGGTCGTATAAAAAATAAAGGAAGTAAAAGATTATTATTATTATTACTAAAACATTCTCGGGATAGTATTTCTCACTCATCACCCTTAGACATTTAAGAAGGCCTCGGTGCTTTCCATTGGTCGAACTCAACTGCACGAGCTTCGAACAGTAGTTCAACGGCTTTTTGATATGAGTAGTACGCTACTGTATCTGGATGACATACTACTTAAATCAAAAACCGAAACTTCGGATTATGTGTCCTCATTCCGAAGGTTGTTCTTGACTAACCGACAAGTTAACTTTCGAAGAATCACCCTGTGGTTCTAAAAATGGACTCTCCCTCCGTGCACGCTCCTCACGTTTCAAATAAGATCAGTGGTTAAACTGCATTAACAGAAGAATCGATGTTATAGTATATTATTTAAAACACAATATCACTCACCTAAGAGACTGGTCACCGCTTTCTTGAATCAAAGAATATAGAACACTCGTTCTCCTTCCAGAATGTGTTTGCTTTGTCCATGCACAGGTTTGTTTACTATTTTAAAACGGCCCCTTTGTTTTCGGCCGAAATGGTGGGCATAATTTGCCGGACCGAATTTCCAATCGGAGAGAGTCGATCCACGGAGGCAGTGATGTTTCCAGAGTGGTACTCGCGTAGTCAGATGCAGTAACAGAACGTCCGGCGATGGGACGAGGAATATGTGGCTCTATTTGTGTTGACTGTGCAGTATTCAGCATACCACACTGCAGACTCCAGGATAGTAAACTTCCCGGTGATGGGTATTCCAGCTGGGAATGAGGCATCCGAGACAGGGAATCTGTTGGAGCGCCGATAAGAAGACGAATAAACTCCGGATGAGCAAGCACTGCCCGTCCTCCCATGGACATATCACCACCCAATCGATCCTGTGGATTAGGCATCAATAAACCGGCCACCAAATTATGACAACCGGACGGCAATTCGGGAAACCGCTGAGCGTAGAACCGATGACTCTGCATCTGACTAACTGTGGGTACCGGAGGATACTGGCCTCGACAGAGCAGTCGATAAAACAATACACCCAGACTGTACCAGTCAACTGCGTGCCATACCTTCACAGATCCAGCAGGGCAGGAAGCGATTTCCGGAGGCATATGCCGACTAGTACAAATCACATTACCCGGATAGGATTGGCCGAATCCGCCGGGTGTCACACTGGCCAGACCGAAATCCGTCAGACTGATATGACCGTCAGCACGAATCAGCACATTATCCGGTTTCAAGTCCTGATGAACAATGCCTACAGAGTGCAACCAAACCAGTGCCTCGGTGATCTCGGCCACGTAGAAGATAGTTTCAGAGAGTAACATTTTTCTATCCAGTGTTCTGAAAGCCAGATTGGCTAGGTCACCGCCGGGAGCTAAGGGAAATAGTAGACAATGGTAGACTGTGTGTCGAGCACGACGATTTGGGTCAGCATTACTTGAGGATCGTAAAGCCAGCGCACTCGCACATCCGATAGGACACATTGCCGAGTCTTGACCAGAACGTTGTGCATGACGTAGACTCATTGTGGTCTGTGACAACAAAGGTGTGATCAGTGGGTGTATAGGAACTTCAGGGTCTACACTGGTACATTGGTGATCTTTGAACTTCCGTATCAAGGTGAAAGAATTACGCAGATTCGGCGCGGATGACCGTCTCGTACATTGTCGATGCATGTGGGCATAGGCTTCCATTTCGATTTTATGCGACAGCGTATGAGTCAGGCACTTGATCACAAAACTCCACTGCAATTTGTGTGCTGATTTCTGTCGAGAGCGAGCAAATTTTCGGGCTTCTAAAATGCGGCCGTATTTCCCGATCCCCACTGTAGAGCCAACGGAGAGAAGATCAAAAGGTGCCGGAAATCGAATGTAAGACACTGTGTTCAACTCTGTAAAACGTTCGGTATCATTTCGTCCCGTGTTGATACGAAATGCGGGGATGTAGAAAATAGTATCATAAATAAGTCCTGTTGAGGTTCGTCTGTCTAATGATCGAATAGGTGGAAGTAAACGGGAAACGGGGATCCGTTCATCAGTAACCTCACAATCGGACGTGAAAAAGTCACTATTGTTGTCATTGCTGTCTGAATAATTTGGACTGCTGCTAATTGCGGAATCGGTCAAATCGTTATTCTGGTAGTCAGGGTATCGGCAACCCGGAAAAATTCGTCGACCACGAATCAATGAGGATTGGGAGTGGTTTTGAGTCGTACGCGATGAAGAGGTCGAGTGATACACCGATTGATTGCCAGAGCTATTCACATAATCTTCCCCTTGGGGCAAAGCTTGCAGCAAGTCTCGCCTCAGAGCAAAATAGTTTGTACCACGTGTGGTCGAGGTTTCACACATTTGCTCCCGTGTGTGTAATCGAACAGCGCACATCATGCTCGATTTACACTGAAATGGTCAACTGGTAATTCTGTTCCGGTTTTGCAGACTCCATTATCCTGACCGTCAAGCGATCGATCGGTTTTTTCCGATCCATCAGTGAATTACCACACACAAAGCACATCCACACACGTCTAAATTCAGTGTTTTGAGTTATAGGTCGAATCAAATTCGCGATTGCATCACATTCACTTGAACGTGATTCGTCCAGAGCTGAACTTTCCATCACGTGACAGGTGCTTTCAGTGACGTCATCGCGAAAAGACAATGACTGTTTTATGAGCTCGGTAGGTTGGTGGACCTATGACGAAACTGCAGTGTATGAGACTCCAAAACAATCCACAAATCGATCAGATTAGATAAAAATCCTAGAACCGCGTGATACTGAAGCAAAACATGGACAACTTGCTGAACTGAATTCAGCATCAAAATGCAGTTCACAAATCGCCTAAAGGCTAGGCGGCCGGAGCAGCGGAGTGGGTGAGTGCACAAGCTAGGAACAGCAGAGAAATTCAGCGGGGCTGATTGTCAATCTTTAGGCAACCCTTGATCGCAGACATGTCTATCAGGCAGGGAAGGTCAGCCCGATGGATCGTCGAACGCTCTCGATCACGGTGATGCTAAGCAAGAATGAGAGGGCTCAGCTGATTTTTCTCTTTATCGAAAATAAGCGGAATGCGGAAGAAAATGCAAAGACTTCTATTCGCACATATACGGAGGAGAAGCCAATAGCTGCACGCGGGCTAATGCAAACAGTCGAAGAAGCGAGATCTCTTGAGGGCAGAAAGAAGTTCATCGAAAACGACCACTAGCAAAACCGTGGTTTCGTAAAGCATTCGGAAGACTTACTGTAAAACAGCACTGGAAAGCTATTGTCATCAGTAGGGGTCCTGCGTACACCATAGGAAGCTGTCATTACCACCAAAATAAGAGTTAGAAATTTCTACAGCAAATTCAGACACGACCTCTTCATTGTGAACGAGTAGAGTGAAAGCTGCGTGTACCTGTGACTTTCCTACTAGAAAAAATAAGGATCAGTGATGTCTCCTCCCAAGATTCCTGTCCCAATCGTCACCATAGAATTAAACTGACACTGATCGACCACAAACTGTCTAGGATTCTCTTTTGGTCAGTAAAATCAGCTAGTTTGCATTCCACGTAGGTGAAATATTGAAACAGTCAGCGAATCAAAGAAAGCTATCTAGCTTCCCATGTTTAGACCACACTTCGCACAACACGCGCGTTCCAGTCTCACAACTACTAAATATGTGATTTAGAGTAGCTTCTTGGTGTTTTGTTATACTCTACGGCATAAGTAACTCGGTTAGACCGCTACTCCCAATCATATGTAAAGTGATTGTCAAAATTCTGCTCTAGACTCCGGTTGGCAACACCTATGATAATAGCCGTTTAGAAACGAAGAAAGGTGATAATCACTGGTAGACCAAAATCATATCGAAAGTGGTAGGGATGCATGAGTACGGAAATCCACAAAGCTTCTGAAAGGCAGCATAGAAACTCAGCTTGATCGGGTTCACAATGATGACCAAGCCCTTGCCACGATTATAAAGATAACCGGGCTCCATCATTTCCCCCCTAATGCGAAGCTGACTCGGTATCTCACTAGACCCGAATGATTAGACATCCCCAATAACAGACATAAATTCCTCCACCCGGGAGTCAATTGTAACTCAGATACAAATACTTGGCTGAATAGGACTTAAATGAACAGTGAAAGCTCTTTTTCGTCTGCTTTTATAATGCATGGATAACCTTTTCTTTCCTTATTTAGCATGCTCGAGTCACCAGGCAATGTGGAGTCACAAAGGAAAGGTATAATAACTTCGAATTCAGAAGCGGCTTTGCGTAAACTCCAGTGACAATATTCTGCCGGTCACCTGTGTTGTTCTAAATGTCATCTAGCCAGTTTATCAATCCTAACCAACAACTCCTGGCATAGCCATACAGACTGGTTGGGTTTCACCGTCCCATGTAAATCGTAATTAAAAAGATGGCTGCAATACATGGTGAACCGACAGTCGCAACCTGTTACAGTGTATCATTTGTGGTTTTTTGCTAGTTTGCAATTTTTGTGTATACTTTTTTACGGACTCTATTGCCCACTGAGAAGAAGTGTGATCATCCACGTGAACATTTTACCTATTACTGGAAATTATCAGAAGTGCTGTTCAACTTGATGTAAGTAGTATCTGTTGATAGGTGGGTAAAGATTCTCGGAAGCATATGACTGGTTTCGCCGTCATTAGCACTCATCAGATACGCTTAACCTGCATTCCTCTGTCCATTCATCTTTTTTTGTTTGTACACTCAGTATGTGTTCGTTAACAACTATCTAATTTGTGCATCAGAATTGTGAGTGGATGCTCCGTGGTTTGGTAGCAGCTAACCTCGAAAACAACCACACTGCGGTCACGATTTGGGATATAGATACTACTACTACTACTACTACTATTACTATTACCACTAATTACAGCAAGTATCGCAACCCTCGACCGCTCTCGTTGTTTTCGAGGCCAGCTGCGACTAACCCACATGGAACCGTCAGCGAATCACACAGTTCCTCACTGGACTATTCAGAGAGCGGAATCAACTCACACTAAAAAAGCACAAGGTAGATTATATAATCTGACTTTTCGGAGTCTTCAGCAAAGTAGTGCATGAATCCGTCAGGTCCGAGCTAGTACTCGGACCCAGGGAAAGGGTGGGGGGGGGTGATTGGGTGGGGTTACAAACATCACCACTAGGCTATCTGAACAGGTTCTTAAAGGTTTGCTTCTGGTTAACAGACTTTGAAATATTACGGCCCACCACACCGAGTTCCAGCCCAAGCTAGGACTCGGTAGATACGCTTTTCTGATGATTCCCAACGAACAATTGTGCCGTGTGGTCAGAAACACAGGGGAGCTTCAAATTCACAACTTACTGCTGAAATGTTTCTTAGTAGAGGTAGCAATGAGAACGCCACAAAGAAAATAATCAGGTAGGGCAGAAAAGCGTTCGTGAAAATTGATGGACAGATGCGGGAGTTGGTGGACCCAACCGACATTTAGCCTAGGGTAAGGGCTATTCACTGCCCACTAACGTTAAACGACGACTGCATAAGAGACACATTCCTTCGAAGTGTATGGGGAGCTAAGGAAGATTAAATGTGATACAGTCAGTGGTCCAAACAGGTTGTCACCCAGGCAATGATAAATCTACTGAATTTCAATTCTTGTCGAAATCTGCCAACTCTTGTATTCATAAGTGAGTGGATATGATCACTTCACTGGGGCTGAGTGCAAACTGCCCCTCCCTCGGCGTACCAGGTAAATGTCGCTGACTTTGTCTAAGTCGGACGAATTCCGGTAAACTTGACACTTATAAAACAACTTTGAGGTTTTGTTCTGTACCTGTTGACGAACGGTCCCAAGAACTCGGAAAAGCTGTCTGAATCGAATCTACCAAATGACTTTTCATGGCATTGTTTCTCTGCCGTGTGTAGTATTTGCGAGCCAATGAGGGCATTAGGCGTGAAAACTGCTGGACTGAGGCCCTGAAACTGACTCCGTAAGTGGAACACAGCAGAATATTCATTTCTTCGCATCCCTTTTTGTATGCACTCTTCGCATTTGGTCAGAAAAATTCAGTTCGGTATTGTCGGAAAAGTGTGTAATCACCGGGAGTTCTGGTTACCGCAGTTTACTCATCATCAAGGTAGGTTAATAATATATTGAGGAAATAGTTGCTTCCATAACTCTGAATCTTTTGTTTCAGTTATCTGCAACAAACATTCAGCAGCCAACAACGACGAGTTGGAAGCGACTGATGTGTTCTAGCTAGACCCTCAACTGCTTTAAAAATAGGGATTTTTTCTTCCATAAGCTTGTTGATTCATTTCCGTTTTTACGCGTCGAATGATAATTTACTAAGCTATTTTAATACAAAAAGGTGAAAAGCATGTGACAAAAGTACTGTATAGCATTTGTTTTCTACTGAGAACTTCAGTAAGTTAACAAACTCCCTGTTCAGTCAAAATATAGGGGAACGGAGCAGAAAAAAGTCGATTCAGCCTCCTAGGTTCATGCAAAGCTCCTCTTGTCAACCAGAAGACGAGCTGAATAAGGCACTGTAGAGCTGTGATAGATAATTTAACCCGGGGGGAGGGGTGGGGATAAATCTAAAGGCGGACCTTGCAGAGAGATGCGAACGGAATGTAGATAAGTCATGGTGTATGGGATTCGGGGTGTGAGCATGGATATTCGTGGCAAATTTTTCACAGACAGTAATGTGTAGATGGCACATTTTGAAGAAATGAGGATTTTATATAATGGAAAATCCACTTGCAAGTGAATTTTTTATTACGTAAGACTCAAGCTTCTCGTGCCAACAATATATTCTATGAACATATTTCAAAGTTCTTTGGACCACGTTCAGCCGTGTGCTGTTCGTCACGTTGGAAGGTGGCCGACGAGGGTAGCCCAATGATTAAAACCAGGACAGTTGCTGTGTACCAGTGGGATAGTGGTTCGGGCATCATCAACTATTCACCTGCGTTATTCACACCCGACCTTCCGCTCGACGACAGTTCGGTAGGCAGAGCATCTATCCTGTAAGCGGAATATCGGCAGTTCGACTCTGGCTGGAGGTGTTACACCTTTGGGTGTGAATAATGAAAGTGGATTTTCTATCATATAAGATTCAGGCTTCTGTTGCCATTCTATGATTGAGATAATCTATAGTAACAATAGCAAAAAGACTCATAATACTCAAACCTCGGTGAAGTAAGATAAAATTTGTCTTAAGCAGACAACGAAGGATTACGAGAAACCTTTAGAGTAGGCCTGGGAGAATACAGTTAAGTGAGAGTAAATTAACAGTTTTCGTGCGGCACCAAAGCGCCTTAGTTCACGAAGCTGGAAAGTGTCTGAGTGGATTTTTTTTAAACAATCCAGAATACGGAAAGACCTCTGTAGGCTGGTGCTGATTGTAACTCCAAAGTATTTGACCAAATCAGCTCTGGAAACGTGAACAGTTTTGATGTCAGATTTCTCATTGGAATCAGAGGATCGAGAAAACTAGGACCTACAATCAAAACATAAACATTTTCTTCACTTAAACTTCTTGTTTACCATACAACAAAATACACCAGTTCAGAGGGGACACCGCAGCCAATGAAAGGTGGCCAAATGGGGAGATGACAGGTGGTGGCGCATATCGACCCCAGGTCCTTATTATCGGAAATCCAAGATGACAATCATTTGACCACTGTCGATGTTTTGCAGTAAGCGAGATTAGGATGAAAAGTTGTGAATATCATACAAGTTCTCGGAAAAGGAGGCAAAGACTGGTTGATTACGTATGGACTGTCAGAGTACCACGATATCGGTGTACTTAAAATGTTGTGCATACGTTGCAGCAGACAAGTCAATAATAGACGTGGTTAAAATCTAGGGGAAAGGACAGCACCCTGAATAACACCAGAGTTGTTCACTAAGAGACTCAATAAACTTCTATCAACTTTAATTTACAAAATTCCACTGGAAGAGCAGTTTTTTAACCATGAAAGTAAAGAAGTGTGAGAATCAGAAGTTTTGCGACTGTTTAAGAAGTAGGGAGCGAAGAACCCAGTAAACATCACAGGAATAGTCTAGAAAGATACAGCACACTGATTTTAAGGAAATATTCAGACTCTTTGGAATGAAGCGGCAAACTAAAGAGATTGCTCCCGAATTGCCTCTGTTGGTTTTTATGCAACCTGATAGGGGTCATTAGGAACCATAAAAGAGGATTGTAATCGGCAATATATATATATATATATATATATATATATATATATATATATTGCGCTAGGTCAAATTGAGCGCAGAGTTAGTGATGGCGATGAGACAAAACATCTGATAAAATGTTAGAAGTACAATTTTCGGACGTGGGTACTACTGTTACCGGTTTTCATGAGTCAGGGATGGTAATGGCATCGATGGATTTATTGATGAGTGTTGTGTGCGCTCTTACTGGCAACACAAGGTACGTAGAAAAATCCGTCTGTTCATAAGCAAACAAGTAAACAAATGAATCATCCGTCGCAAGCGTAAGCAGTACATCGAATCGATTGAGGTCAAGGAGAGCCATTCGGCGGGGGAAAAAAATCCCCACGACCAGGCTTTTGAATTAGTCTGTGCTATTTTGTACCATCATAACTGCTTTGGCGTATTTACATCGTTGTATCCCAACGCTGTGTCCTCAACGCTTATGTATAGTGCTCTCGTTTTGATTTTCGTACAAGATACCGATGGACCTAATAGAAACGCGAAATTAAGTCATTTTTCTCATTCTGTGAAAAATAATATAAAAAGAATCAAACAACATGCCTTTGGAAAAATTTGTAAATATTGAGCAAGATGAAAAGTTAATTTCTTGAAAAGGAATTTTAAATCAATGTGCCTCATTGATCCTTTCGTAAAATATGTATTTAGTCAGTTCAAAAATATTCAATATCAGGTAATTACTGAAGTTTTTGGTTGCTTTACTCCAAGAATCTTGGATTTCTTCGGCTACAGATAATGGGTTACTAAAGCTTGATGGATTCACCATCCGTAGCTTGGTCAGTCAACCAGGCAGGAAATCCTAAGGTGTTATTACCTACGTACGTCATGTTTGGTGTCGTCCATCCTCATGCCTATTTACATACAAAAAAACGAAATGTTTGTCGTCAGGCCACTAAATGTAAGACAAGCTTTATTCCTAGACACTTTTCTGTTGGTACATCTAATTCCTGCGTATCCCTAAACTGCAATTCCACGGAACTAGCCAATGTAATGGATTCTTTCTATTAGATATTAGTAGAATGGATTGAAATTTCACTTTTCGCTGTGGCTGACGACTACAACAGCTCTGATTTGACTTCCCACAGCCTACTGTCCTTCCATAACGTTGTTAATTCTCTCAGCTAAGACAGCGCTTGTTCAGACTGCTTCTTGGGGAATAAGTTATTTCTTCCTTCATCATGTGGGAAAGGAAACTTCGGTCACAGTATTCTTAAAGTTCATCCTAAAGTTTTTAGTAAATGAATTTACCAAAGCCTAACCAACCGCCAGTACGTAAGACACGTTTTCGGGCAGCATGGCGCAATCAATATTCATTTATTGAAGTTATAGTGGCCTCATTCAAACTGAATCTATTTTACAACCTAAACATGTCTATATATTCTGACAATATTGCGAGCTATTTATATTTTGTTACGACAAGTGCTGTCTACAGAAAAACACCATGATGAGTCTAGATCGTCCTTAATTCGGAGAAGCTAAAGAAATCGCGAAGGATGGAAGAAAGAGCATATCATTTGCAGAACAAGTCTGCAGTAAAACCGCTAAACCTATACCTCAGAGAAGAAACTGTGTATCTTAACCTACTGTAACTGAGTGGCACATTCAAATACAACTTAAAATGGTGTCTGGGCGTGGGCCTCAAGCAAATTACATAAAGCACGATACAAAGAAACTTGAAAAGTACTAGATACCAGAAATTAATTCAATCTGGTCACTACATAAAATACCTAGGCAAACTGAGAACTTTTCAGTACCTTCACCAGGAAAGTGTTTCCAGGGGGCTTCAATCGATCAATACCAAAGAAGCCTCTCGACCTGATGGCCTCACTTCTGTTATTCTGAAAAATTAGGCTTCCAACTTGGCTCTGAAATCTTGCTCCGCATTCGCTCGATGTCTGTTGCTAGGTAAACTCGGTAACCCCCGGAATTAAATTTGAATCACTTAAATACTGAAGAAAAAAAGGGTAAATTTCATTCCTTAACATTCCCTTCAGTCCTGCACATGACTTCCTAGCCGATTATTATTGGAGCTATTAGGTCCGCTATTGATATTTCTCACGTAAACCAGTTGACTTAATAAAAGCTGCGCTCTAATCCGGATGCAGTCAGCTTTTTTATTCATTCAACTCTGTCATTGATTGATCAAAAAGGAAAACTCGTTCGCGTCTGTTTTCTAGATTATGATAATGCAATCAATTCTGTCAATAGAGAACGTTTACTATCGCTTTTAGGTCGGAAGTGAATGTATATACCCGATGCTTACTAACTAGTTAGGAGACTATTTCTCCAAACAGTCTCGATTCGTACATCTTAATGGTCATTGATCATTTGCAATCCCTATTAACACCGGGGTATTGCAATGTGCCATCTTATCACTGTTTTGTTCGCTTACGCCGATGATGTTGTAGTCGGTTCTGAATCTTGGAATATTTTTGATGTCAATCCACGACAACAGTCTATCTCTACAACTACCGAAGGGTCCAAAGCTACAAATTTAGCACTTATTCTCAACAAGAGTGCACAATTATTGTTCCCGGCTAATCGTGGATCCACGTCACAATCAAATTATTCGTCATTCATCATAGAAGGTTCAAATGTGGAAAGAGCCCAGTGCTATAAATGCATTGATGTACTTATCACGTCAGACCTCAAGTGGAACCGTCAAGCAAATATATTTTTTGGAGTTAATAAGGCTGGCATACTGCATCTCCTGTCCGAGGTGTCTACATGTTCCTACCCACATCATTCCCAAAATTAGTCACTCGTGTGTTTTGTCACTGGTTATACTACTTCCCTGTTATTTTCATTAGTTTGCTTGTCAAAGACCATGTGTTTATCAAATGCACTTATAAGTGCAGTAACAGCTTACTCTGAATCACTGAATTTCGTGGAAACATCCTGTCTTCTGCATGTGAAAGTTTGTGCAGTACCATACTCTCTGATGGCATACCAGCTACACTCATGTCTCTCTCCCTCGCAGTATTCCTCACTTCGCTACACGTAGTAAACTTAAACTGATATATAACAGATTACTGCGTTTTATAACTCGATAATTTTGATGGTTGGTAATGACATTCTTTTGTATTGCTTCGTTACATCCTCGAATGCTCGTACATAAGGACTGCACAGAATACAATGTAGAATTGATTTCCAGTTCAACCGATGTTCTCATTCCCTCAGTGTGCTTAGTTCGGGTAGGAGAGTTTATTACGTTCGTTGCGATATTACTAGTTCTCGAGTACAAATACCGATTACAACATCTGGACTCGCGGTTATTTCCTATCGTGGATGTATGTAACTTGGAGGCTTTGAATGTTCACAGCCGTCCCCGAGAGGTTCAGGATTAAGTCGGGCACTTTGAAATATATGGTGTTTGATTCGTGGATCCTTGGATTCTGAGAAGAAGGCTGAGCATTTCTTGACAGTCCTTGGAAAGGATGCATATTCCCTCGTGAAGAAACTGGCTTTTCCGAGTTCGCCAAAGTCTTTGCCTTACGAAACCTTGAATGCTTTGCTTCTGCGGCATTTTCAACTAGTGAACTTCGAAGCTGCTGAAAAAGCAAAATTTCACTCATTGATGCGAGGCGCCAATCATTCAATACGGGATTTCGTGTCGCAGTTGCAAACACAGGCCATCACATGCAATTTTGGTGATTCGCTCGAGATGCAGTTACGAGACAGATTAATTGCTGATATCAACTCTCCCAAGTTGCAACAAAGACTTCTTCTCCTCTACGAATGCACTTTCCAGTCCCTCAAACTTCTTTGTGAGCAACATCAAGGCTTACGTGGCGCTGTTAATAACAAGACTTCAATTTTGTTCAGAGCAAAAAATCCGAAGTCCTCTTCTAATCCGCCCTCGAAACAAGTGAAGTACGTTCCTCCAGGAAATCATTTAGGCCAAAATTCTCACCGCCGACCAGTTCAACCAATTAAGGAGTGGAATACTTGCAATTCTTATGGTCAGAAACACTCTCAATTGACCTGTAGACTTAGTAATGCTAAGTGCCTCAATTGTGACAAGGTAGGCCATTTTCAGTCCGTACGCAGGAGTAAAATGAGCTAGCTTTACTGAGCTTCTGTCCAAAGACTGCTATTTACCTTCAAATTTTCAGCCTCTTGCTTTATCTGTTTTCAGTTCCGATAACTCTCGCCACATTATCCTTTCTTTTATTGTTATTCATTCTTTGGGATATTCATTCATTTTGGACACCAGCAGTGTTGATTCATTTATTCCTCAGGGTTTCTTTCAGAGAATTAATCCTCCTATACAGCTCTAACCTATATACATTTCAGTTAAAGGCTTTACTGGTGACCCTTTACAGGTGCTTGATTCATGTGAATTGTTTCTTACCGATGAACAGTCGAATACCCGCAATCCTACTCTTCTTTTAATTGACACGGACTTTACCATCATCTGTTTGAACTGCTTGAGTCGTATGTGTGTTTCGTTGAATTTTCTATCCGATTCTCAACAATCCTGTATTCGACGTTTAACTCTTGATTGTTCTGAAGGCTCTGGAGGTACTGTGATAGATCTTATGCATCTCGAGATGACCGGCTGTCCGATTTTTACGAAATGCCGCATTATTCCTCTCGGAATTCGTGAGCTTGTGAGAAAGGTATTGAACTATGTGGTTCTTAAAAAAGCATTGACACAGCTGGATTCTTCAGCGTAGGCCACCCCGATTGTGACTCCTATAAAAGAAGATGGCAAGATTCCCAGAATCTGCGGTGATCGCTGTATTACCTTGAACAAATTACTGAACCAGCCCGGTTGTGCCACTCTCGAATCTAAGGACGTTCTCCGTCAGATTCACGGTTCTAAGTATTTTTCTAAAACTGACCTGAAAGATGCATATTTACAGATTCTACTTGACCAGCAGTCCCGCGAACTAACCACCCTTAATACGCCGTTTGGTTTGTTTCAGTATAAATTTCTGCTTTTCGGTCTTAGCTTTTCCCTTGCTATTTTCCAAGACACTACCAGTTCTCTGATTGCTGATCGAAGGGTGTTTGTGCTTACCAAGATGACATTATTGCATACGCACCCACCAAAGATGCGCATGATGACCGTTTGCGTTTACTGCTAGACAGATTCCTGAAGCGTAATATAGCCATCAACCCTGATAAGTGTGTTTTCTCCACTTCTGAGTTCACAAGTTTGGGTTATTTGGTTGATGCTCACGGTTTTCGCCCTGACCCCAACTTTTTTGATCCGTTATCCACTGCCCCCTCTCCCAAATAATTTGTTGGACTACGTTATCTGCTGGGTGTCCTTCAATATTACTCTAGATTTATCCCATATTTTGCCACTAAAACTGCACCCTTATTCGATCCTCTCTTCCAACAGACGTTCCAGTGGTCTTCAGTATATGAACAGTGCTTACGTGGTTTATTAACGTTCTTTTCAACTAACACTTTACTTAGAATATTTTCCCCCCATGAATCTTCGACTGCTATTACGGACGCATCTCTCACCGGCATTGGCGCCGTGCTAAAACAAGAATGTCACCCAGTCTTGTACATTTCTGGCCTACTCAGTGCCGCTGAACGCGGATATTCACAAACTCAGCGTGAGGCATTGGCTGTTTATTGGGCCGCTACTCGTCCGCACACACACTTCGACGGCACTCACTTAATCATTTCCACCGATCACGAAGCACTGAAGTTTATCTATAATCCACATTGGTCATTGGCTAAATCGTCGGCAGCCATGGTTCATCGCCGGAGTGTTTCTTTATGAGCATACTCTTGTGAAATTCAGCATCATAAAGCAAAATCTATTCCACATTCGAACTACTTTTCTCGGTATGCCATTTCCGAAGAACCTTCTACTGCTGACTGTTAGCTTACTCAGCCACTACCTGTTAGTAGGCCAGGTCTAGTTCGTGAAACGAAGAAGTATTACCATGCCATCATATCTTGTATTCGACATGGACGGCGAGCAGATGTTCGGCTCCGATTTCCTAAATTCTATAAACGACGAGAAGAAATTTCGGTGACTTGTGAGGGTATCTTGTGTTGTAATGACAGAGTCATTGTACCTCCTCTATTGCGGGCTATGGCTTTGAAAGATTTGTATTCCGGAGACCCAAGAATTGGAAAAATGGAATCTCATGTCCGTCTCACTTGTTGGTGACCAGGGTTGAGAGATGATTTTGTGTCGTATTTCTAAGAATTGTGGTGAATATCTACATAAACTTCATAGGCAACCATCAAAATGGACGCTGTGGCCTACTCCCTCAAAGTCCTGGCAACGTGTTCACGTTGATTATTGTGACCCATTTGTAGACAAGTATTATGCTTTGGTTGTTATTGATTCCTACTCCCGTCGGTCGGAGGTATATTTCACTACTTCTCCTAATGTTGATTTCATGAGTACAACCCTACGTAAAACATTCAGTCGAGAAGACGTTCCGTGTGCGTAGGTTACCGACAATAGAAGCCATTTCGCGGCGGAGAAGATGACTGACCGGGTGGAATCATTGGGTTGTCACCACGTGTTAACTCCACCTCGCCATCTAAAACTCAATGGTGCGGCCGAAAACTTTGTTCGTACTTTGGAGAGTGCGATTGCATCTGTGCGTGCCAATACGTTCGACGAACTCGACAAGGGTGTTGGCAATTTTCTGATGCACTACCGTAACTCCGCCCATTCGACGACCGAAGAGAGTCCAGCAAAGCTGTTTAAGAACAGAGTATTGCGGACAAACTTACTCAGTTTGGAATCAACTGAAGTCACTTGTCGTCGAGGAAATGAACTGAGACCTTCCCGCGGTTTCGTTCTTAATCAAATGGGTAAGAGATTGTGTAAAATTCTTGATTTGGATGATGGTTCTGCACATTGTAGGCCTTAAGACCCAATTGCTTTTAACAGGCCTATTTCTGATGCGACTTCTGAATGTCCTAATTTCGATGGTTCTGAGTCTATTCCAGAAGAGAACAACTCCAGTGCATCTGATACCAATCCAGTAGTACAAGTTCGAAGAGCTGAAAGGTTGCTTCATAAAGAAAGGCTGAACTACAGAACACCTGAACTTCATCTAAGCTGTGGCCGATGTGATGACTGTTAACGACTTTCGAACACTCGTACATAAGGACTGCACAGAATACAATGTAGAATTGATTTCCAGTTCAACCGATGTTCCCATTTCTTCAGTGTACTTAGTTCGGGTGGGAGAGTTTACTACGTTCGTTGCGATATTAATAGTTCTCGAGTGCAAGTGCTGATCACAACTGTTATTCCACATCTAGCTAGGCTGTTCAGTTTTAAAACACATCCTGTGGACTAATCGCGAGATGAGCTCACATAAGCTCGTTTCTATCTCCCACCTGGTTCTTCATTCACGAACTCGGTGTAATGACTGAATCACTGAGGCTTTTCTGAATGAATTCTTATTATCATTGCCATAGTGTGTAACTAAAATTTGCTTTCTTCGGACAAATGAAATGCATCCTTGGTTTGAATGAACTTCATTTGTCTGACACAATGCAGAAGTTTGTTTGGTTGGAACAAACCGCTCGTGATATGGGTGAATTCAAGGCGTTTTAGTCAATATCGAACTGAACGGCCCGATAACAACAATGATACTAAACACCCAACAATGAATAGAACCGTAATTCCGGAAAGTGGGCTTGTTCCATATTTGAGAAGAGTGTAAAATAAGCCGTCTAGATCCGCAGCGGAGGCTGTTTTAGGGGTACGAAGTAACCAGAGTATTTCTTCTGAGGAAAATGGCTGTATTTCTGAGAGAACAAAAAGGATTAGAGGATGGTAGGGTATCTGTGGAGAGATGAATAGACGAGCAGTTTAGGCTTTCTGCATCTATATTTCGGTTTACTGACGAAATCTGTCGTCCGCAGAGAAGCCGGATTCCGTGCCAAAGTTTTCGATCTAGGGGTACAGAAGAACTGGCGGGCAAAGGACGTACTCAGCTCTTGTACCTCTCGTTTGTCCAGGATACGGTGACGTTTCAACAAAGCCTGATCGCGGGCTTTATAGGAGTGTCTTTTTTGCCTTCTCAGAGATTCCAGCAACGGAGAAGCCATTTTGCCGTAGTTAGAAATTACAGCCTTTATGGGAAAACACAGATCAAAAGCAGCAATCAGTGTCAACATGAACATGTCTACAGGAGACGGACGGTAATCGACCCCCAAGAGTGTCTCTTATTGAATATCGGATCAAAATATTGACAAAATAACCTCGGTCGAATGAACAGCGGAGACTCGAGTAGGCCAACAAGTGAGAAAATGTATTCTGTATATCGTAATACCAAAATTGGACTGGTACCGAAAATACACGGGAGGTAAACCAAACGCGACAGCGAAGCGAACGTAAAGCTTGCGCGTATGGACCCCAAAAATCAAAAGTGTATGGAAGCGAAGTTGACGGAAACTTCGTGAAGGTCAGTTCATGAACCGAAGAAAAATAGCCAAGTCAAAATCGTGCGTCAGAACAGGTAGTAGAGAGAACAAATTTGAAATGATGTCCCGAACAGGTTCATTTTCTCTGGACGATCGAGGTCATTACAAGTCTATCAGGCTAAGATAGGATTCAAAAGGAAACCACGAAGAAACAATGAAAAGGGATTTTTCTGGGTGGGTCAGTGTTGATGGGTTACAAGTTTCTATAGACGATCTTTGTTTGTTTCTTCCTGATGAGACCAGCGTGCACAACGGGAATACGTTTTGAGTCTGAAGGTAATGTGAGCGCGGTCACTCGTTTAAACAGGGGCTTTTAATCGTAAGTGAAAAAGTTCGACATGGTTGGTGGTAATTCCGTTCGAAACAACATTCCCCCAGATTGGACAGGACAGAGGTCACTTAAATCAAAATCAAGTAAGGGATGCGTAGGCTCGGAATTAAAATCCCCGTGAACAGTTCATAGACCGTAAAGCAGTGTTCGAATCACAATGGACATGAAAGCATCAAATTACAGGTTGGTGTCCGTCTGGGAGAAAAAGGATGCCATGCACAGAATACTGATCACAATGCCTCGAAAGAGTGAGAAATTTAACAAAAACCTAGTCAACATCCTTACAAGAGAAAGTGAAGACAGTTTCAGACTCGCCAGACCCATCGGAATTGGTGTAAGTTGCCACACTACACATAATCTTTCCTTGCATTGTTTTCTGTCTTGATGAAAGCACTCCAAATTATCAAGGAGAACGAGCTTGTCAACATTGCTTTCTTTTAACTCAGAATCTTAGATACAAGCCACACAGGCTTTCGTTTTAGTCCGAGAGTTGAGAACACTGGCGAGTGTTGTGGCCGGTTTAACCAATCACACGGAAAGTCGATCAATATCCCGCCCAACTTCTATGTTTGCATGCACTCTTACAGCAGTTGGTCACCACGTACAATACAAGTGCTATTCTACTGCCAATCTGCCAACTTCTGAACATAAGGCAGAAATTTTGTATTCAGAAGTAAGTAGACTGGAAGTGGAATAGCATTTGTATTGTACATAGTAAGCACCGGTTGTACGGGCGCAAGCAAACGTACGTTTTGAACGGGGCATTGCTCGACTGTCAGCGTGACTGTTTAAACCGGATATAATCTCCGCGCAGTTGCCGCCGGACCGTGTATGTGCCTTCGGGTTGTACGTCCAAGGACAGTCCGGAAGGCCGAGTGTCTGCTTTTCCCAGTCCAGCCTGATTTCGGTCAGCTTGCATGAGCATCAGTTGTGGCTGATGAAACAGAACATGTTGTGTCTCTAATCCGAGTGAAGTTTCCTTTCGCTAGCGAATTCGGAGTGATATGTCGTGGCAATCAGAATAACTCCAAAGTGACAATGATCACGTTTACGGCGAAGTAAAGCGCAACCAATCGTGGGGGATGCCCGTTCAGCTCGGCTTCTATAGTTATTGCTCAAAATCGTGTGCAATCCTCTTTCTGCTTCAGGACCTCCATACAACTCTCCACAATTCCTGCAGGACCTGTGATTGTCCCTAAATCAATATTTACCCATTTTCATGTAAGGGTAGTTGATAATTCACTCCTTGACTGGTAAGTTATGGAATCTTTGTACACGGCGGGCAAGTATGCCTTAAAGGTTCCTAATCGGGTTCACATCCGGGCTGCAGGCTGATCACTGCATGACCACGATCCCAAGGAACAGTTGTCAGCATTTGTAGTTTAGGAGCAATGAACAGAAGCAATATTATGTTGAAATATGATGTCATCTTATCTATTTGTCAGAAGCGGAGGCAAAAGCTGTCCCGACCTAGGCAACGGAATCTTGTACGCCCTCAAGTATAACTAGCTCACTTTGACCGTTGGTTGAGAAGGTACCCCAAGCCGTCACTGAGTGTAGTATGCTGGATGCAGTGTTCTTCCGTGGGGTTGCACTTACAAGATCTGAAGAGACAGAAAGAAAACTCGATGCGCTGAAGCTCAGTGAGTGAATAAAAAAAGTATCCACATTTACGTTGATGAAAAAGGACTTGGCGATCTGTCTGAGCGCGTCACGCTGAGCTCCTGCCGTTGTTTATTTGGCTGAAAATTTTGGCTTTTCTAATTTCATGGAAGTAATAATCCTCAGCATCCAGTCTACCCAAAATTGCTATTTTTGTCACTGAAGTAAATAACCGTGCTATATCTGTGTAAGCCCATTATCAGCACTGGTAGTAATGCAACGGCGAGAAAAAATATAGCTTTTCACCGAATAATCCCATTGCACTATAGAGAAAACATGATAGCGAACAAGCTCGTTTTCGGTAAGTTCATCCGCTGGCCAATACAATTACATATATATGATAGTAGCATATGTTTTCGGAAAAGTGTTTACAGTATAAAATAAAGATTGGTTAATCAATGTAGTAGGCATTGTGTGTTTTGGAAGCTGATTGTTCGTGTTTGGGAAAATTTGAAGTAGAAAGTACATCTGGGATGGATTGGCTGCTTCCTGTCACGACTAAAAGGCCACAGCCGAGGTCACCTTGATTTTGTCTCCAAATTTCCCATCGCGGCCAGGGTAGCTGAAGTAATTTGACAAATCGCTTGTATTTTATCCACGGCACAGCTTTCAGAGTTCCTTGCTACGTTTGTTTCGAAACACTGACTTAGATCAAAATTTTTAACGTCCACATTGAATGTGTTTTTGGAGGCTAGACGAAGTGATCTATTTCCGTCCGATTTTGTTAGTTTTTTTTTCTGGGACGATCCATTCTCTTTTTACTCACACTACTCGTTACATTACAGATACCGTCGTATGACGTTTCTCGATCTCTTGCATTGCCGGGAGATTCCATGCCAACGGAGTCCCATCTTGCAGAATGCAGATATTTCAGCCGTTCTCGAGATCTCGTACTTTCTTCCAGTGTGGCGCTGCATAAACAAATTTGTTGTGAGTTATGGAAGATGTATAAGTGCAATCAACATGAAAGATCACCGGGAGTGCGTGGACCACCAGAATGCATCGCATGTTCCAATGCACAAGACTCGGGCGATTCCGGCTCTCGTGGATTTGTCAGACGCTAATTCCACACATCGAACTAGTCAGCTTGCTGCCAGGCTCAATGATCCGTCTGGTCTTGTGAACTGTTTTTGATAGAATAAAGCACTCTCAATTCACAGGTTTTCTGTTCTAATTAGCACGTGCTATTTAGTTTCCTTCTGAGATTTTGTATGCCGTATCGTGCCGTGCATTCGATCGTTCTGACTAGATACGGTTTCGTTAGAGAACACAGAAGCGAGAAAGTTCTACACTTCGGCCGCGAACTGCTGCAGTTAGCGTCAACAAACCACTGCAATCACGTATCATCATACATGTCTGTGGACACCTGTTCGGCACAAAATTACGCGTGAAATTGGGGTTGCGGTGGAAGTAGTGATGACGATGAGTCAATGACTTGTGAGTTCAAACAATTATCAAATTAGAGCCAGTAACCATTTAGGCTCTTCGTGTTGCATTCATCACTGACAGTGAAGATAAAATAAAATACATCTCCATTTACTGGCCACAAAGTGTTTGGTAAGGGCAATGGAAATCGTTTGCATCGGGATGCAGCGCGGCAGATATACAAGATACTATTTCCGAAAAGCCATTGTCAATCCAATTTCGACAATACCCGTTGGTCTTCGTTGATTTGGTACAAATTTTGGAAAATGCCGACCTCGATGAACTAAAGACGCACAAATAAAGATCATACGTCTTTGTACCACATGTGCTCTGTCAAATGAGCTACAAGACTGTTTGTCTCGAACGAAATGAGGAGCGCATCGGATAACCGGCTTATCCAGTAAGTAGTGTGCTCATGGCATGGAGGCCAATGGAGTCAGCCAAAAGCGATCGGTTGTATGCAATAACATAAGGTTAAGCGTCTGTCAAGTTCATAGATGAACAGATAAATGCAACTGGGTTCAAACGAATGCAGAGAATGCCTGAGGGACGAGACGAGTGAGTCACGTGAACAATGAATCAAAGAAAATCGAATCGAATCACTCCATAGCAGAGAGCGCACCAGGATTCCGTGCACTTCGAAAATGTATCATATTGGTCGGTTGCCCAGATTACAGTCGTACAGTTGGCTTCCACCAACAAACAGACTTGCAATCTGACTAGCCCCGGCAGGATTTTCTCATGTGCCAACCTCATCCCCGAATGCTAGCATGACCCGACTGTTACAGGAAGAATAAAAAAAATCAGATCGTGTAGACTAAATTTTTATAATATGATCGGATGAAGAAAAAGCAAAAAATAGGTCTATCGGCATCTGAAAACCAAAATATTCACTAAGTATATGTTTGTACACTTTACACGGTACCAAGGAACGAGCATCCGTTTCCTGAAGATATTCAAAAGAAGAGGCAAGTAAAGAACGAAATGTTTAATTGGTAGATTGGGATTCATGTACAGAAACTATCGAACTTTGTTCAAATGTACTCTACCAACCGTTGACTAGAACTATCTCGATCTGTGGTTAAAATACAATGCAATGATACAGAATATTTGGGGTACGGGGTAGTAGTTACACTATTGATCCATCTAGTTCAGTTACCGATGGCTGGATTATGAAATCTCCAAATCGACTGACAATCATCCGAGACCTCTTGTCTGACTGCAATGCCTAGTTTATCTGGCTGCGATTATCGTCTTATTTATCCCCAATGTTCGTTGGTTTGGTGAGTATCAAGGGATATATCCTATCGGCTCAACGTCTATTTCACTGAAGAGGAAATTCGGTAACCATAGCCTTGACGGTTTTAATGCAGAACTGCACAAGGTACCAGCAGGCCGGGTGTGATAACGTGTGACAATCATATCTAACCGGCCAATCGTACGTAGTGAAATAATTCGGACCCGGACTACGCGCACTGGGAGAACGACAAGACCACACGAGAACAGCAAGAATGCATTCTGTCACATGCATGCACTTATTGGCAGATAACGTCCTCACTAATCACAAGGCGACTTCGCTGTATCTACACGATCTAACAGTTACGGTCCGGCTTCGCCTGATTGGTTGGATACTGAAAATGTAGCTGTAGCGCACTGAACCGCGTGTGGAGATAGTCGAATCAATACATAACGATACGAGTGACAGCGGGTGAGGGACTACCACCACTGTAACCGGCCGAGGGGAGATTCGAAACTCGCGTATCACTAAATCACTTCCTGAGACTACTGGCTGGTCGACGAGCAGTCTGACGCCATTAATATATCTTTATCCTCATTACGGGGTGGTTGACACTCACGTTCCATGAAACTTATCGTGAGCGAAGTAGTGTATATGCTAGTGTCCGTGTGTATGGACATTGCTTCAGTCAACGATTGTACGCATGAGATTTCCAGTTACAGTGTTCTGATCACCAAATTATGACACATTATGAAAACGATTTACAACAAAATCGAAATAAGTAAGAAATTGATGCATCATATCGTGTCAGATAAAAAATTGTTCTACTCACAGGGTTACAATATTGCCCCCATTGGACTTATGAACACACCGTAAAACAGAGGCTCATTTTTATTCCCAAATTATAATAAAATGGCTGAACCGAATTTCCCGAACCAACCAGAAAAGTTTGTGAAGAATTTGCTATCGGTTACACTGAATGAACTGTAGTTACACGCTCTATCCAGTGGTTTACGTTTGTGCACACCACTAAGGGAAGTAAACAGCGCAGAGAGACAAATGCAATTGGAGTATCTATTCGAACAACTCAAAATGATAAAACCAACTTCGGAAAATGCGGAGACTTGGCTTAGAGCAAAGCTTATTGACTCAAAACGACAATATTGGATAACACCGTATTAGACAGAAATCACTCCTTCCATCTGAACACATATCCGCCATGAAAGAGCCACAGTCACGACTGGACCTGGTAATTTTGCTCCCCGACGAGGGGTCTGAAGCTGGGCTGATGAATCAGAGTGATTATCAGAAGAAGGTGGAAAGTGTTTTAGACGATCCGACCAAGTTTTTACGCGGTGAAAATTGCGATATATCCTAAAGAACTGGAACAAAGAATATCGTCGGAAGTACAATTTTTAGTAGAAGGACATTTCATCGATGAGAACACAGCTCACTATCTAAAGTCAGAAGGAATCCAAACTCCACAGCTGTATGAACTACCAAAACTGTGCAAACCAGGAGTGACATTTCGACTAATATTATCTATGAAAAGCTCACACAACACCAACTGGCTAAATGGCGAGTGAAATTGTTTGAACCAGTTCGTAAATCGTTGGCCAGACCGGCTATCAAGGCCAGTTTCGAAATGGTAAAACTCCTGAAGCAGATCAATGTGGAAGGAAAACACATGGCCCCGTTTGACGTCCAATCCCCATCAACCAGGATTTGCGTTGAAAAAGTCATACGCATCATCCACGACCAGCTCGAGCAATAGAAATTTAACACCAACATACCGCTAACGATTCTCGAACGACAGTCACTAACGGTGTACAACAAACGTAATTTTTTTCTCCTAGATCGACCTTACAGGCAAATCACCGGTGTTGCCATTGGAAGCCCATTGAGTCACGTTTTTGAAAGTTATATTTAGTGTTCATCTGGGGGAAAATGTGAGCAATATCCTGGAACGTTCAGGACTTTACAAAAGATATATCGACAATACTCTAGTTGTCACAAAAAGCCTGGGAGAAACGACAAGGATCTTTCATGAACTCAGTCGCCTGCGTCAGAATATACCCTTTCCAAGGGAATTATAATCAGACAATACACTCCATTTTTTTCAGTGTAACCTAATTAGAATCGTTTGGAGCAAGCATGGACGGAGAGTCCATCTCTAGAATCATATGGTGATACTATCCCATACTACTCTTTTTCAGCGATTTATACTCAAGCTGTTAGATCACAATATTTTACGACAAGCTAAGGGATTGGACCAATTAGACAAATAGGTGGAAATGATAAAGACCAGTAGCGACAAAAAAGCGGGGAGAAAACAATTGTAATCCCGGCTTAACTCAAGAGCGGCTGTGGATTGATTTTCATCTGGTCTATGGTCTGTTGTGGGGTGGAGGGTGGACCAGGGGAGTTCAAGAGCACACACAAATTGTTTCTGAGCGCAATGTACCCCCCTGAAATTGATGACTAGGAGGGATGATGGAGCAATCGTCAGATCTGTTTGTTGAAAGGACACTTGGACAGGCCAATGCGTATACTTTGCCAACATTGTGCTTCTGAAATATAAACTTGGTCTGGTTCGAAAAAATTTTCATAGAGCGCAGCAGATTTGCATGGATGACGCGACTGACAGTGAATAAAAACGTCTAGAAGAGGCTAGGGCCGAAAACGCTTGTCCTGATGCGTGTATTGAAAGGCACGTCAAATCTAAAATCACCAGACAAATAACTGCATCGGCAGCGAAACTACCAGTCACGCTTTGTCTTCGATTCAAGGGTGATGACGTTATTGGTCTACCCAAACGACAACTTGGATCAGCGGTAACTTGAATGTATTACGAAGCTGACCTTAAAATTGTTCACCGAACGATCACAATCCGCACAGCCTCGGAGACAACGTCTACCTCTGCACATCAAATCTAATTTACCAATTTTCGTGTAGGCGCAGAACAATCTACGTGGACTGAACAGAACAGCAGTTACATAACCGATTGACTGGGCACATTCCAAATTGGGCTTAACGTTTCGTGACGCAATCACGGTCAGATCAAACGCATGATTACAACGTTGAAAATAACAAGATTCCGTCGTCGGCTACCACTTGTCGTCTGCTAAGGACGCAATGTCGGGTTGACCAAAACACTGCTGTTTGGGTCATACACGTAGCAAAGAAGGCTAGACTACTGAGGTTCGCCGAGGCTATCGCCATAAATTGGTGGAAACCCATATTGTGTCAATAAAAAGAGCTGCTCCGTAACTTATCATTACCGTGGTGATGTGACTTAACCCTTATTTAAACACTACTGTACTGCATTACGTACCATGTTAAGGTGCAGCGAAATCGTCCCGGACATAGATCCACCTATGTTGTAACTCTGGCTTTAATTTTCAAATTTATCTGGGGAAAAGCGTGTTTCGAAATCCTGAAAGTACCTTTTCAACTCAAAATTCGGTATTTCTTGGTTTAGTTGGCTCCACAGTATACCGTTCTCGAACGATAAAGGTATGATCTTCCGAAATCGGAAGTTATAAGGCCTGCCGTGAATGGTACAACTTGCCCGTGAGGGCAAGATTCGAACACGGGTAACCAAGATCCTAATCTGTAATGTAGTCCGCTCGAGATAAAGCCTTTCGAGTCTTTTGTCTTTGAATGAAGGTTTTTGTGTTCAACAAGTCATAAAAAGCCATTAGCAGAAGCATTATAGTTTCAGACTCTTCTGGTACACGTTCTTCCATGTGCTTGAAAAATCGATAGAAGCTGATGGGATTGTATGACAGAAGTGGCCCAGTGGAAAAGGATGCGAAGGTTTCAACTACGACATTGGATTCAGTCATCCCTAACTAATTTTTAAGCGACAACTACGATCAGTCATGTGATTACCTGGGATCTTGGAATTCAGTTGCAAGCAATTAATACATATTCTCACTGATTTATGGCTTAGATCATATGACGTCTTTTTCTTAGTCGAAAAATGTTCTACCAACACGTGGATTTCGTAGATAGGGTTAGTCCTTATGATCAGTGACCCATAAGTGTAATAAGCTTATAGGAAACAGACAATCAGTTACTGAGATACTCCGTCATTAATCAGATTGGATTTACTGAACGGAATGGACAATAAACCACGTTACACCGTCTGAGGTTTGAATTTCCTTTTGGGTTACTGACGGCACTAATAGTAGTTAACTGTTGAGTACAACTGTTGTCAGCCGATAAACGCCATCGAACAAATACAAACAACTAATTATTGTCCGCGGGTTTCCCTTATTTTATTCACTCTTTTCAATTAGTTTATTCTCATGTCAGCAGATATCATGCACTCACGATTAAATACCATCAGATAATTTGTCTGTATTTCCATCCATATCAGCATATCTATGTACAGTTCTGAAACGAGATGTCGAAAGGTAATTTGTTTCCGTTACTGGCCATCGATGGGGATATTTTACCATACATATGTGTATGCGTAAAAAATTCTTCTAGAGGAACTGAAAAACGTGAATGAATGAGGACCAAGTCATATCCGGTAACAAATCAGACTGACTGAGTATTCGAATCAGCGCACACGTTCACGCAACATAACGCCATCTGGGAAGAATTGTCTGGAGCATCGTTTCGGCTGTGGAGACACACCTAAAATGAAGGGATCAGTGTCAACTGTGAGAAACACACTTGGGAACATCAGCGAGTCTAACAGATATATAGATACTGTAATATATCCGGTGATTGCATTAGAAGGCGGAGTGGCTGACAATTTCTTTTATGGTACTTTATTAACTAGCTAAATATAGCAAATTTATACAGCTCAAATAAAACAAAGGAAAATTCGAAAGTGACTTGGGTTGCGATATGTGTCAAAGGCGAAAGGGGTAATGCAGCTCAAACTCTTTTTGTGTACTGACATTACTTTTCCTCACCGCACAGTATGGACCGTATTTCCACCCCTTTTCCGTCGCCGTTAGCGTAGCATTTTTCTTTCCAACCACCGCTTAAGTATCCTATGTTCATTTATATGATACGATTTCCGTTTAGAGAAGTCGCTCCAACCACTGACCTTTGCAGCTCTAGTCTAACATCTTACCTTCCCGCCAATCCGGCCACTCCGGATGACCAGACAATCGTGTACTGCCACATGCACGCACACACACACACACACACACACACACACACACGCGTACGCACGCACGTACCCCGCTGGTCTTTATCCGCCTCCTTATCTGATATCAGATTTGCGCAGGCACGCAGTTTAAAATTTAAATGCCACCGGACCGTACGTTGTCTGCCACCCTCTGTAAGCTATGTCCGTTCTCTCATTTGCATGTATTTTCTCACAGTTATTCATCTTATGACTGCCTCTGCTGTCCGTTTTTGATCAAGACTGCCGTTGTATCACAACTGGTTGTACGTTCCGCTTGAAATTATGGTAGTATTCACATTCAGTATCAGTTCCAACTGATACAACTGTTTACTGAAAACTGCTGCCCCAATCTGCTGTAATCTACATTTGCTACCGTTTCGCCGTTCGTAAATATATTCGATCTGTTCTCACGGTTTCTGATTGACCGTCATCATATTGGGGCTGCATAAGATCGAGCGACAAATGCCTGTAGGTTCCATTGACGTTCGGGATTCTACACTAACGATGTTTTCCATTATAGTACAAGTAATGCTCAGCAGCCAGCTTTCAAATGAAGGAAATCCTTCCTAGCCGTAAAAAATACAAACTATATAATGAAAAATTCATTTGCATTTTTTGCATCCGAAAGTCCAACGCCGTGTGCCGGATGAACTTTTGGGTGTAGAAAAATGCCAGTGGATTTCCCGTTATCTCAGATCCAGACTCTTCTTACCAATCGCATTCTACGAAAATATAATCTAGCTGATTGACCCAAAAGTGAACGGAGATTAGTGTTGGTGTTATTGAACCGAAGAAAAAAGGCACAACGACAAACAAACTCATGTTCGTTTACTTCATCTTCTAACTTAACTAGCTACACGAAAGGATAAGAAAGTATGCTCCAGTTTCAATAACCATATTGGCTAATCATAGTTGTGTGTTTTGAAGATGTTCTCAGCTGATTCACCAGTTCTAGAGAGAAAGCTTCTCTGCTTCCGAATCATTTCACTAGTCAAGGAAATAATGCGTATATAGGATGGTGGGTGACTGTAGCCAATCGTTGCATTGACTAGCTCGACTGATTTGGGGAACCGTCTTTTCTGGGGAGGTGGTGATAAGGCCAGCAACTGCTAGACAGGTTTCCTTTATCAACTTGTCGATAAATGTAGTTGATCCGCTGTCCTGTCACCCGCAATTCTGTTGAATCCAGATTAAACCTCCACCCTGAACATGCTACGCTTGCGCCCCAACATGATTCACCGTGATGCTGTTGGTCTACCACCGAAGGCAGGTTGCGTGTTGGTAACGTATCGACCACCACCATCCCAGTAACGAAACGAGGCTTATTTTGGTTCGTAGTCGGTAATCGGACCAGATACGTTCGATAGTCCATTGTGACCCAAACCGTAACCCTCCGACCGAGACTGGAGTTCGATAGTCCATAATGCTCGTTCAATGTCTGTCGGTTTTTACTCACAAAATGAATAACCAAGCCTGTTGGTGACACTGTGAACATGCCTCATGTGTATTCATTCCCATCATACAGACCGGCGATCGTCAAGTCCATCTGGTCTCTGTTATCTCTGAAGTACGAGGCTCGAAGCCCACCACCACCACCGGCACAACCTCAGGTCACATTGGCGCCGGATAGCAACCTACTGGAAACAGGCTTGTTACTGTGCCTAACCTATTTAAGACCCTGTGCGGATCTCCATTCCGCCTGTCTCGGGATCATGGTTTGGGGGTTACCCACAATAGGGCACTGGGCATTTGAGGCTATAGCGTACGAAACTTCCACTTTTATTGGGGGCTCATATGACTGCATCAGTCAGAGGAAGAAGATACCGAAAACCGAGGATGTGATGATAAAGTTGGACATTTATCAATGGATTATTTGAACACTCAATGAGGTCCTCCTGTCATCTGCATAATATTGAACTGATGTAACCGAGTACATTCAGATCTATAGTGTAATTGATGCTATACTCATTTATTTATTATCAACTTGAGATTCTTACAAATTCAATTTCGACTTCGACTCAACACAAATATGTACTTGTGCCACACGCACACATACACACACATACATATGTACACAGACGCATACATTAATATTAGCATTACGTTCCAGGCAAATCTTATTTGCACTTGGTATTTTGAGCTGCGACTTGGTAAATAGACGAAGAACGTGGATACAGCACGATACATACATGCACGGTACTCATGCACTTCTCATCCTCAGATAACCCGTCTTGTTGTTTATCGTGTGAACCTAAACACAATCTTCGATCGCGTGTTTCTATCACAACGTAGGTATAGTTATGTAGACACAAGACACGACTGCAGAATGAGTCCGGCTCTTGTTAGGAAATCAAACACAATTCATTCACGGTACATTCAGATAGGTTGAAAGTTTAACTCCACCAATCGTACCTGAACAAACACGCTGAATCAATTGCCTTTGGCATACTGATGTGGAAATTGACTCGTTTGGCGGTTATGTTACCGTAATATTAAGCTGGCTAGAAGTCTATTGTCCGTGAAAAACCGTGAGACGCATCTTGACTCCACGGGATTCTCAGGACAATTTATCATTGTTGTTGTTGGTCTGAAATGTCCATACAATCACAAAACTCAATCCATTATCTGGAATCTGTGGAAGTGATCACTACTCACCGCCAAGCGGTTTCACGTAGCTTATTTGGAATAATCATCGGCTGCTATGCAAACCCATCCAACAAGTGCCAACCGAGATTCGAACCAGTGTGCGGTATGTGGGGTTGTCCTTTGATATTCTATAATAGTGCAACTAACCAGAAAGTTCTCCACTCGCTCATGACGAGCACAGTCGGTCATACAACTGACGTATTCTCTTTGTGCCGTACGATTACCGAGTGGTATGTGTGTCGGCGCACAGTGAAACGCGCAGTTCCAACAAGACTGTCAACAGTGAAAACAAATGTCCTTCTAGTTGGCATTCTTTATGATCAGACTCAAAATTACATGGATATCCGAAACATTGTGGAACAGAAAGGAAATTTTAAAATCTATTTTCTATTGTCTAACTTCCGTTCTATCAAATTGAACCGCATTACAAACAAAAACACAACCTAGATTCACAACCATCAGTCAGATCAGAGGGTGACGAAGGGTCGTTTGGATACGTAGAATACTGAGATATCCTCTATTTTTATCTCATGTTCTAAGTCGCTGGCAGTCGTCGGGACGGGTAAACAAGTGTGCAACTATTCCCGACTCGAAAGCACTATATAAGTAACGATCAATAAATCGTGGTCAATATTGGATGTATTGGATCGATTGGAGAAAACCAGTGACCGTTTTAATTAAGTCCTAGCGGTTGATAGCGTTGCCGAGATACACACTTGTCCGAAAATCATGCAAACATTAGGTGGATTCATTCTCAGTAATGTGGTTCGAGGAGAATATCCAGTTCCAAAGGGTACAAATAAATAAAGGGACCCAACGTTCATAGCACATCTGAATCTGACGGTTTTAAAAAACTCACCTGAGTTTCTATAGGTCACATTGGTCTCCTCAAACGTGTAGTTGTGGGAATAGCCAGGTCGAGAAATTAATGCTGATGGATAAAAGATGGAGTGTTTCATGAGTGCTGGTCTCAAAAACGATCACAACATATCATGTTCTCTTATACTAAATACTTCCTGTACTCTGTTATACTCCACCCCATTATTGTACTTGTTGCTGCTGCGTTTCCACCATGCATGAGTTCAAGCCTATATATATATATATATATATATATATATATATATATATATATATATATATATATATATATATATATATATATATATATATATATATATATATATATATATATATTACAGAGAGTTGTTCGTTGATACTGCATGGTGTATCATTTCGTAAAGAAAATATCTGTTCTGTTGGCACTAATCCCACAGGTTTTTTACACCCTTACCCAACGCATTGTACGAGCTTTTAATCCAGCCTACCTCATGACAGTAGTTGATTCTTCACCTCCGGATGTAAGAAGTATTGACTTGATTTGACTGTGTTCGCGATCCAGGGTGAACGAATTGCTTGGATTTAGCAGTTCATTATGTTCTTATGAAAAGAACTAGTCTTGTCTGAGACATCCAAGGAGATGTGTGCACTAGGAGTATGCTATGAAATTCCTTGAAATACTGAGTTAATTGCGCTTTGCGCAAAAGTCTTTCAAGGGAATATTTGCTGGTTTAACAACAGGTCCTCACTCAATTTTGCTTCAAACGAAGTATACGTTAAGTATTTGTGAGTGTAGATTGTAGTGTGAACGCTCTGTCGGGCACAAACAATCCATGAGAACACTGCGCAGACGTTTCAGCTGACTTGTAGACCAAAATTCGCGGTCTGCTGGCTCGCTATCACATCTGAACCATTTGGAGTTCCCCTTGAACCAAGCCTCAGCGTCAGGTTTCCTGTTATGCGTAATACTGCAGTTGGCCTCTGATGATATACCCCTTTCTAATGCACTCCTGCGAAAGCGTGTAAAATAAGCCTTGGTAGCATAGTGTATATCGACCGAGTGCTCACAGGAATTTAGATCAGACACGGCGGTTTCTGAACACTAATAGTCTATCCGGGATGATTACCATCAACACTACATGACCCGGTACTCATCCGTGACTGACCATGGACACAAACAAAATGTCACTCATATACATACAGGTCGATAGACATAATCTCCATAGCTCCTATTCGAAAAAAAACATTGCTTGTAATATTGTCTAGAATTCTTTTTATACACAAGCATAACCGGTTTGAGCTTGAATAATCGCTATTGTCATCAGACAACACCGGGGCGGAACAAATTAAAACTTCACATTGAGTTAATTGGCTAAAAACTCGTGGTCATCTGCTGTCAGAATTGCATCCTCACAGATGAGAGAAACAGTGAAATCATAGTTATCAGTGCCGATTCAGTATAATCGATGCGCTTAGTGCAATCCCAATGCCTCACTTGTATCAGTGGTGGCATCAGTTGTCAGGTCAGGTCATGCGCTCAGTGAATGATCGATCAAATACGCACAGGTTAACACAAACAGATTCATCAAATCTGTTTCGCCTCAGTAGAATAATGGTTAGTTGATAAACTGGATTTACGACAAAACAGCAGATAGATTCGATGAAGTAAGCAAATGGGAGTTCCGTGATTGAGATGAACACGAGCGAAGTTGGGAGAGAGAAGTGAACTCGTGACATCAATTTCACTACCCTCTAATGAGTAGTTGTCCCGAGCTGAAAGATGCATACGGAATACCCGTTCGGGGAATGAACCCAATGAACAACATCCAACTTCTTATGATATCGAGAACCTAACAAATAATATCTCAACAAATGAGGATAAAGATGAATAATGTCTGCTTGTAGATAACGGAAAATTCACATGCAGGCGAATTTTCCATTATATACATCATTCCAGCCCCCAGGCCACTGATAAAACCTACCGGTATATCAAAATGTCACTTGCTGTTTATCGTTAGAATCTTGGTTGAATATCACTGGATGTTTACCTGCGGTTTTTGAGTTTGATTGACCGTACCAACATAGCTCAACTGGTGCAGCAATTACCCGCTAAGCAGAGGATCACTGGTTTGGTTACGGCTTGTGGAGTGGACTTTTAGATGCTAAAAAGGCAAGTTGATTACCCATTATTTTTTATTTTCCGCTTTGAAAATGACTACAGTGAGAGGAAAATTCCACTAATCATGAGTATCACTTACATCATCGGTAAGGACCAAAGAACTTGTTTCTCAGATTTCGATTGAAAATCTGCCTAAGTTCCAGATAGACCAGACGTGTTATGGAGCCAGGCAAAAACAGAATACTGTCTACCACCGAAGGTAACTGGCAGTGTCAAAATTCGAACCCCGTAACTCAGATTTCCTCTTTACTCTCTGTGAGGTAATAGGCTGGCAAATTGTCAACAGACAACCTGGTTCGTTTAGTAGACAAGACAATGGCTTGGCGGCCACCCAACACGTCTTCGCCTGTCCTGAATCAAAGATAAGCTTGAAGTAAACGAAGCGAACCACAGAACCAATCAAATTTCAACTGTCGTCTGGGCCGAACCAACCAATTAGATTTGTCATCAGACTAACCACTCACAAGAGCCAACTGCAAAAACAGGTGGACCGATGAGTGTACGGGCAAGGATTTAGCCATGACCACTATGCATCGCATATGAATTGTCGTTTTTGTACTAATAAGTCGAGATAGTTCAAAGCTAATAGAGTCTTCTCACTGGAGTTGGTGAGAGGGAACAAAAAACTCGTTCGCTGCGGTTTGGTTCAAATCAGGCACTTCTGTGAACGATTTTACTATCAAAACCCCCCAAAATCAATATCATTTCACTCGACTCACGCGTATTCCGACAAATACGATGAGTGTACTGCTGATAGGCTTCTTGCAGTCTCGGTGTCGCAGCCCGAGCGAATCGAACGGGAATTACTCTCTCACCGGTGGCAGTTGTTCCTGGCACGGGGAGAACAAGCAGAGGAATAAAATCAATGCACATAACTGCAAGTGGCATAAGCTCAACGAAATATTCCATGTGCTAGCCTTTGATCAACGGTCAGAAATGACCGTTTATCCATTAAGTACATGAAACGAAATGGAAATGGAAAACTCGCAAATTTAAACAGATCAGTACTTTTTGAAATTCCAGGAAAACTGTGAATGGGAAAAAATGTTTTCTGAACTGTTGTTTCGTAATGTTCTTCTAATCAGTAACAACGAGCCGAAGTGCCCCGATTTTGTTCCCGTCTATTACTGGACGTAACGTAGACTGACAAACCATGAACCGAAGCGTACAAAAGAGTGAAAAATCACTCAAAAATGTGCAAACAGAAAATGAATGAATGGATCAAAATTATGAAGTAAACTACGTCTTTTTCTAAGAAATTAGAGGATTCTGGGCACCGAAAAGAAGGATGTACAACACGTCCTTCCCGTAAAGCATCATCACTACCCTCCTTCTAGAAGAATAACTCATCCGAACAGAATTTATCTGAGAAATATACGGAGTACTGCGTAACAAATACGTTTAGCCCCATTAGATCATTGAAAGTGAGGTCCAGTTTTGCTCACAAGTGGGGCCTCTCATCGTCTTCATAAATAAGAACTGACACTTTCTAGATGGGAGATCAGTTCCGGACACTGATGACATCCTCCGATCATCCATCGTTCACAAAATTGGATCCCCAGCCTGTGGCTATCTCTGCATTCGCAGTCAGTGCCTTTCTGTCACCCATTCTCAACAATGAATGGTCTCGTTAACATTTCGGAGTGTTTTCGATGAGTTGAGGAAAGAAAACTGTCGTTGGCTGGATGACCCGTCGCTGATGCAAGACCCATTTCGACCAGTAGTTGAGTACCTTAGATTGTCTATTGTATTTTTCTCGCGTGCTCTTAGACCCGAAATTCAATTTGATTGACGGAAGTTTGTAAAACTGCCGTTATCTGTGTCTAGTACATCTGTTTCAACTCCGGCTATCCAATATTTTGAAAGTAGGTTATAAGACAAACATTTTTTATTTCCAGTCTTTTGCCTTTTACCTATCGTAAGAAAACAGCACAAGGCCTGAGATACCGATTCGGTATCTGATTCCGACTTACTTCCTGAAATTCTCACGCTGAACCAAATCTCGTCCAACTGCCCGCGCTTTCCACCCTACTTTTCCACTAACACCTGGAGGCCATCTCCAAATTTGTCATCACCGATTGTATTTGTCCTCGACTCAGCAGTCTGGACCAAGTGGATTGCACTTGTGTCCACTTCGCCTCCACTCCCGTGGGCTAATTTTTTTGTCCACTCCCACTGTGTCGCTCATTTTTCTAGCCTTTTCTCTATTACAGTGTTGATCGATGTTATCCGTATCTTTGACTTGCATTGTGCTGCGCCTATTTGTTGGCCTTATCTGATCGCTCAGCAATAAGCCCCGGTTTCCACGTGCAATCCAATATTGTTATTGTTTAGCCAACCTTTACCCTACTCACATGTTTCATCTTGTTCACTCGCAAGGTGTGGCTCCCTTATTGGTATCCTTCCACGTCCGTCTAATCTGCGTGCTCTTAACCGTCGTTCCTGTATCGTTCGCGTTCTACTCTTTGATTTCCATGATTGCCCACGCGCTCGACTTCTGCTCGCAACTCCAACTGCTCCAGGTCGTTGTACATTGTGGCCGGATTGCCCACTTATTGAAATATGTATTCATTAGTGCTTCACTGTTATTCTTTTCTAGTAAACGTAGTTCACCGACTTCGCGTTCTCTGACTAAGGATTCGGGGTTCGCCTTCTACGGGCTACTCAACCACTGGACCAGTGTCCGGTACACCGCCTGTGATGTTGTACGTGCGCTCATTCATCAACTGCATTCATAAAAAGACGCTGTTGAAGAGAAAAATTCTCATTATTTGAGACAACAGCTTTGTATGGCAGTTTATCTCCTGGAACAAGTTAAGTGATTTGGTTTGACACATCTTGCAAGCATTAGTTTGTCCCATTCTTTTCACAAGCATCCAATCCAGAGATTAGTTCACGTGACTTGGTCGCATGATCAAGTTTACTTCATTTTGTATGCGCCCTGCAAGTACGAACAACGATTTACACACTGGAGTGGACAGTAGTGTCTAATTTGGGGTCTCGTAAAGTTCACCAAACCATATATCCGAAGATCATCGTCGCTGGCGCTGTTTGCATTACTACGGCTAATATCGTTCATCATTCTCGTCATTTTTCCCAAATTGGTGTACTTCCTTTCTTGATTACGCTTCAGCGTTTGACAGTGTACCACGATCCTTGCTTCCCAAAAAATTGGAATCTTTTTGTTGCCCCACACACTTACTTAACTGGCTGAAAGACTATTTCTCGGGTCGAGCACAATGTACAAGAGTTGGAAGAAAAGTTTCCAGACATCTCTCAAGCAGTATCGGTGTTCTCTAAGGAGCATCTCTTTCTCTGCACCTATTCACCACTTACATTGGCGACTTAAATGCAACCCACCTGGCCCGCTCCCCTGGTCAAGTATGACGATAACATTGCTTTGGCTCAGTCTGTCTCTTAGCAATCCGATTTATATGAGTTTTGTGAAAATACTGCACTCTTTCAAAACTTTTCTGAGCAGTCTGGTCTTCTGCTAAACAATGCCAAATGTTAAGAGTATATTTTTGCCACGTCACGATCGTGTTTCATTGAAGACAGCGCCACTATTAAGTCTACTCCTCTTGCACGTGTGAACCGTGTGCAATACCGCGGTGTAAGTGTACGAGAGAACTTACATTGGTCTTCACATATAGAATAACTGTTGGGAAATTACGTAGATTGTCATTTCAAATTTTTAAACTTCGACAATTTAGTGCTCCGCAGTCTGTAATTTCTTCCTTCGTACACCAGTGCATATTTCCCATAATTCTATATTGTTCTCCCGTAATGTGTCTTGGTCTGTTGAAAAAGGACTACATCATCCTTCGCAGAGGTCTGCGAATCATCCGTCCTGTTTCGGATATAGCCTTAAGAGGCCTCATATCGGACTTATGTGGTAAGCACATGATAGCACCCTACTTCATTTACTGAAAAGACCATTGCTGATTGTTCACACTCACTGCATTGCGATCTTTCTCTGAACTAATCTTACCTGTTCCATGTTTCGACCGCTTCACTCCGAGTTATCGCTGTACAGAACTTCTCTATTTCCCTTCGTTGTTCGTCTTTTAACAAACAGGGATGACGTTTTATCTGGACCGTTAACCCGTTTTGGCGTGTAAAACTCCTCATTTTTTCTCGACCGCTGAAAAGCACCGTGAAAACGTGCTCAAACCAGTGTAATAATGTGATGTATTATTTCTATCTGGGATATAAAAATGACGTAGTATTTCTGAGAAAGATGGTGTATTCGGTGTAAGCAGCCACGTGCGCTTGCTCTCATACACACACACGGCAGACCTTTGGTCTATATCCCGCACCGGAACATGCACGTGCACACGCATACAGGGCTGATGCTAGCCACGCCCCATCCCGGAATGCGCTGACCAATCATGTTTTCACTTGTCTGATCCAGCTGTACTCTTGGCCTGGTTTTCGCTGGCACATAATGCTTGTCTGCTTGTCTACTCACTGACCTGCTTGCATCTCTGTCGCCATGCCCACATTCGCGTTTGTCGTACGCTTTTGCTAAATGCGCGTTCGTCGGTATAGTCATGCTTCCGCTTTGCCTACCGATTAAGGGACATAACAAAAGGGTGTCACGTTCACTCGGCGACTGATGAACGGGCCGACGGCGGTGGCAGGATTCGAGTGCGGGATCACAAGATCTGAAATCCGCCACCATACGGTCCAGCCATCTCTAACCATGTTCTGACGTGTCATGAAAGGACTATTCCTGTATCAGTAAAAGTAGTTTGTTATTACATGGGCCGGTATGAATGTTCGATGTGAACTGAGAACAGCCGATACGGAACGATGATTTTCACAACTGACTCTTGTACACATCATTTCATTGAGGAAGAAGCACTAGTCCCCGAAGTGGATCAGTCCGCTGACTTATCGACCGATGTTCCAAAGAGTGACACTGATTACGTCCCACGTGATCTTATTGTACGATGAGTTCGTAGTAAACTGCGTTGCACAAATGGTTACGCATTCACTTTCACCGTATTTACAATCGTGCTAGTTGGAATCATTTTCATTTGTATAGGAAATTACCTAAAATCGACGAGGAAGTCCTAACACTCAAAAACTTTTAATGGGCCTCACAGGCCTGAATGCGTTGAGGCTGTTTAGTATTGCCTATTGTTTATCTTGTAATTCGCCTTCGTTGTAAGAAGCACAATTTTGAGACACTGTATTAACTGTTATTTCCAAAACAAGCAGAAGCTCCGCAATCGCATGATGCCCTCCAAGGCTCGTCAAGGCAAATATATGGATCTGGCCCCGCAGTTTATGAATTGGTAAGTGTAAAAGTGAACAATATTTTTCCGAATTCTCATATTACATTTTTATTACATGCTTGCGTATAAGCACACGAGCCACCAAGTCCCACTACACTAATACGGGTAACCGGCCACCAGACCCTGAAACTTGGAGCGGAGAACCGAATAAGACCTCAACAGGTTAGGTGTGGTAACGAACCGGACGACAGTGGGGACTGCTATCTGCCACCAGTGATCAGTGGTGGCGGGGATTCGAACCTCCGACCTCCGAGATGGTAATCAAACGCTGCTTACCATTTGACCACCACGTACATGCAGCAGTGATACTACTGAGCTACATAATAAAGGAAGTTGTTCTAGAATACTGCAACTCTGCTTGATCGGTTCTCTGACAGAAGTCCTGGAAACTTTCACCTTATGGAGTGTCCATCGGGCATGTAAATGAGGATCCATCTCTCATCGTTATTGTTTCTCCCATTTTCATCGCACCGTTAGTGTTTCCTGATCGAAAACCATTTGGCTCGGTTTTTGTTCTCTCATACTTTCGCCTTTATTTCAAGAAATACTAATAGAAACTGGTCCCAAAAAAGCAAATAATCTTACCGCTGATGCATTCTTGTAGACCAGTCGTTTTTGAGATGAACTGCTGATTGACTTCTTGAAGGTGTGAACAACCACCGAGACTCGCTAAAACGAAATAAAAAAGCGGGAGAGAAAATAACGATTGAAATAAAATATTATCGATGAGGACAGGCAAATCGTCTACAGATGTGCTAATATGTTGTGAGCTAAGACTTGACGGCCATATATATATATATATATATATATATATATATATATATATATATATATATATATATATATGCAGTCACCCTAACACAAACGTCGTTATTATACAGCAACAATAATACAATTTACTAGCCCGCTCACAGTTCAGACTGGAACCGAAATGGCAATGTCTGAGGCCCGTTAGAGAAGTAAGTCTATGCAGTTGGAATAATCTTCGGTGGTGTGCACGAGTTGATGTCCGCCATCCTCAATGAAAGTACAACATAAAACTTGGGACCATATAGCAGATCAGCAGAAGTATGGTTCAATCAGTAGCGGCCACTTTGTTGTTTCTGTCATATGTCCGGGTGTGGCTTTAGTAGCATTTCGCACTATCTGAAGCCCATTGCCCGGAAAAATCGGTTTATCTGGGTCATGTTCAAAATTCACGTGTATTTAATATATTAGCGGTTTACACATCAGCATGTCAGATTCGGCTTAGTTCAAATGGAACCGCAGGGAATCAGGGTGGGCTACGTACCATCCAACTGAAATAAAGAAACCGTGACCTCAAGGGAATCCTACGGTACTTCGGATGAAGCCAACAATCATACCACTCTCGAAACACAGATACGTGTTCCATGTTAGCGATCACTGATGTCATTAGTCAAACGAAAACCCACTACTTAATCACAATCCCCAATCACATTGTTGATTAGGATCGCGGATGAGCCTAATTTGATCTGATAAGGACAACCATCTATGCGCGAAATCCTGCAGGTGGAGAGAAGATCCCGGTCGACATCCCGCTCCGAATAATGCAATAACTATGACACTTACAACAAGTAAAGCAGCGAAACTTATTGATTGATCGTTCGCTTTTCAGGGAACAATGTGACCACGCTGCTGGTTACGTGTATTCAGGACGAAGTACTGGGGTGAGAATGAAATGGTTAGAGCAATGCAGCGTTAGTTACGCTATGCAGAATTCGCTACAAATGAACCTGAAATTGCATAGTTGGATCGATCCAGTGCAACTGGTGTTTTGATAAGATCAATAATATTGTACGGGGAGAAGTAGAATTGTTACAACAGGTATATTGATTGCGTACTAGTTGATGATTTAGAAGCACTCCATAGACATTTGATTCATCTATTGCAAGTTACTCAGTCCTAGTCCATGGAGTTTTCCTGTCATCAACAATCAGTATTCCGTGAGTCAGGTAGTGATAGTGTAACGGGGAATACTGGTTCAAGGGAACAACGTGAATATCAAGGCAAACGGACGAACCAAATGTGAGGGCCACAGACAAAAAAACAAACGGCGAGTATGTCGGAGGTGTCCCGAAGCAAACAAAAGGAGGCATACGGACTACCAGAGGGGAAGCAGCAGGATATCCGGCAACCAGCAAGATAGCCTAGGTGAGGGGCTGCCGATCGAGCCGTCAACTGAGACAATCGGACCAACCGAAAAAAATGAAGCCCAAGAGAAGCAAGCTATCGGCCGCGAGCAACTGGCCAGAACGCAGCCGAAGTGCTCAAACAACGGCAATAGCAATGATGGTGCCGCGCAGTCTAGAAGAGGGCCTATATGAATGATTGCATGTGTTTCATGACTCGACTTGTTTGGCCATTGAAATACAAGTATCCTACCGTGTTTTGTCGTCCCTGTTGCAATAGCAGCCGATACGCCATAATTCCCCCAGTAACTCTCTCATCCCAGAAAGTTCTATAACTTTACCATTTCAATCCTCATCGGTAGTTTCCTTAGCACCACAATTCACTTACATACTGATGTTACCTGCGCTCGTTTCTTCCTCCAGTCACGGTTAATCACGACAAAGTGTTCATCATCGTGTTCTGATGCATGACGCTGTCACTTTTCTGACCACCACAATGTGCCCCTTATCTGCTGTCATCCAGTCGTGCAATCGACCTGGCGGTATGATCATGCCTAGAACAGAGAGTTGTCACTCGATTAGATCATTGGTCGTAATTGCCGTACGTGTCACTACTAGTGTCACATTCGAAGCAAACAGTGGCACTACCCGACCCATACGGGCAATCGAACAGACCCCTGTACTATAGTCAGAGAGTCTTCGATTCATCTCTATGGAAAGTTATCATTGTGAGTGTGGGTCACGACGGGGTAGAGACAATGCATGGTCAGGTGAGAGGCGACCAATACCAAACCAATCACATTTCTTCGTTTAGAAAGTCATGCAATCGGTGCCCTCACTTTTAGTTACAACGGACAAAATTGTACGGAGTTTCAATCCACGGATGAATGACTGAGAATAATGAGTAGTGAAGCTGCATGTATCCTAGACATTCTTCAGAATAACGTAAATTTAGACTAGCGCACATGCGTCATACTGGGAAATAGCTGGCGTTACGCAGGGCACAGATTCTCAGAAGAAACATAACAAGATCGAGTAGGCCCCACAAAAAACCTGCTGGACACCGGGTCGAGAGAAGTCTATACTACCCACGCACTTTTGTGGACAAAACACATCACAGGTCATTACTCTCGGAAACAGCTACGGTCCGAAGTTTGCACTCTATCGGAAAAATGGAAAGGATTTTTGCGATATACACCGTGTTAGGGTATTGGATGACGCATCAATAGACGGCTTCGTTCCGTTGGAAGACAGCACGTCATCTTCTGCCCGAAACCGATGACAAAGCTCAAGCCAACGAAGCAGGTCAATAGTCCAATCAGTTCGTGACGAAACGGAATGAAATCACCCAATCAGCCACCAACAGTCGTTCTCACCGGACAGAGCGGAATCGGCGGTCAAGAGTTGTTTGAACCGAACGGAAAGAAAATCAACCCATGAACTGCCAATCGCTATTTTACTCGACCGGAGCGAAACGAGCGAATCGGGCACGCAACCAAATGAGTCAGTCAGAAGACCCGATTATTGAAAACTTTCTGCACCAATGCACTTCGTATTACGGTTTTGACAGCGGTCACCTACAATCCCATATAAACTGCTTGTTTTTGTACTAATAAAATGAGGTGGTTCAAAGGTAGAAGAGTCTTCTTCTTGGGGCTACCGAGACGGATCAAAACACCCACGCGCTAGTCTTCATAAAGCAACTTACACCATATCTCGGTTTACTTCGCAATTACGTCCAAGTTATTCAGCAGTGTAAACCGTATTCAGAAATATGAAATACGGTCCGGCAGATTTTGACAAGTGTCGAGTTGATCCACTTGGAGAACATCGTTGATCCATTTGCAAAATGTTCGAAGCTCTTTGGTGTGGTCTGGAAGCTCAGCTGATGGAGCACGTGCAGTAGTATGGCGTGGCTGGTAACCACGCGTGGGTTCGAATCCCACCGGGGCCAACGGCTCAGCACTTGGGCCAATTTAACATTAGTATTCAGAGTCGCCACCCGATTTCATTATTCCGTAATCCAGTGCGTCACAAAACAAAGGGTATGTTCATCGTTCGCTCGTCGTTCATCGTCTGGTGGACACATAATGTCACACTTTGGACACCAACCTGCCGTGATTCGGAGGATAGGTCCTCGGCAACAAACACAACTAAGCAGTTGCGTAGTGATCGATCACCCAGCCAGTAAACGGAGGCAGGCTTCTCTTAGCTGACCCTAATTTTCCAGGTGTACGAAGCTGAAAAATCGGGTGGAAATGCGCTGCGGCCGTGGAATGCATAAAACACGAACGCCTACCACTATTGCAGTCCATGTTGGTGATTGTGAGACTTACGTGACTTTCCCGTGTCTCCGTTTTCAAATTCAACTTTGTGTACACCATCCGTTTCTTTCTCCTGTTTTCCTGTTAGATTAGACACAAAATTTCGTTTTAATTTGAATTCCACTAAAAGTAACAAAATCCCGTGCCGAACTCACTTTAGAATATAATTACTCCAGTACAAATAGTAAGGGGATTTTATTTGTATATAAAATGATTCACAATGCAATCAATATACATCGTAACGTGTGTGGCTCGTAATCACGAACTCCAGGTTCAAGTCTCGTTTAGACTCGGTGGATACCTAATGATGATAATGTTTCTTAGCGAGCCGGAAAAATCAGCTGCACCGCGTGCTTCCAAAGTTTTCAATGACGAGTTGAGCTTTGCTACTGTATGAGGAATTATATAAAAAGTGCAAAGGTCCTCAAACGTGCTGATTCATGTTGCCAGGTTCAGTATCCACTAGAAATCGATAAGAACACTTGTTGACCACTTGATTCAGATTGGTCGTGGGTGCTTTTCAGCTCATTCCACTATCGTCTCATCGCATCAGACACTGAGCACTTGATGAGATATGCCTGTGGGAGCCTGTGCCGCACCCACCCAACACAGAACACATGAATGCACATACTCGTTCCCCAAATGCTTGTGTTCGTGTTCCAACTTGATACACGACCATCGACCTTACATTGCATTTTAGCCCACCGAGTGGCATTGAATGGGGTGTGCATTGTCACGCACGGTTTAAAGGTACTCTATCGTCTTGATCTCAGGGCGTAGTGTAGTCATTCTAATTTGGTTTCATGTATTCTCACCGTGCACCTCAGTTGCCAGAATGTTTACAATTCGCAAAATGAACGAGCCAGTCGATCATCAAGTTCAATAGTTCCGGTATATATTGCAAATCCTGCCGCCTACAAAACATGGTTTTCACTTCCTCGTTCGGCAGTCTATAATTAGCTGCGGGCCCCTTCCTGAAATTTTGTATCACTTACGTGTAATAAAGAGAAGTAAAACATTAATAACGTTAAAAATCCGAAGGCGCTACAATAAGAACTAGAAAGACACCACGCACCATATAACTGGGCATTCCAAAACGGACAATATCGAGGTAGTAAAAAAACTATAGCTCAATACAATGGATTCTTCCGAATTACTGGTTCGTGTTCCGTCCTAGTCAGATAAAAATGAATGGAAACGATTGTCCAACGCCATGAAGTACACAACGGAATAAAACAGTAAAGAGCATAACATGCAAATAAACTAATGTGGACAAAGTTATCACATACTTGCAACAGCAGCCTGTGCTCGTTCCATTGTGGAAACGTTCCCCGGATTCACACGCTTTACGATAGATGTAACCGGCACTGTAAGAAGACAGATTGTCAGAGGATACCGAGGCAGACGGATGAGACGATAAGCCACGGTCACAGTTGTGGTGCCGTCACGCGGCTAGGCGAAAGTGACCAATAGATCAGTCAACTGATAGTTGAACGAACCAACCAGATTATCAGTTAAGTCAACGCCTAGCTTTTGTTACGTGTAAGTGTGCGTGAGCATAGATGCGCGCGGTGCATACGGTGGTGGAGTGCGCTGCCACATCGCCTTACTAACGTGGCACTGACAGGCCGATTTTGCTCATTGTTACTGGCACAGCAATCTGGATGCAATAACCCAAGTCGAAGCGGATGATGGCCAAAGACCCACACGTGATGTTGCTAGAAACGGCACTAAGAAAACCCCCCGGTTCACCCGTCACATCTAAAAGTCATGTTAACTTGACCGAGGAACAAAATAGGTAAATCGAAGAATATTTTAATAAACTGTGGTCATTTCGGTCGCTAAATCTGACTTGAGATCGCATCTGACGTCCACGATGTATCAGCTTTGCTTTCAATAAAGGGTGTGGTTCAATTTCGGTTCAACAAATGAGCGATTGACGCATTCAGGACGTGTGAACCGGTGAAGAAGCTCGGAAAACTAACAGTTTTGTGGAAAAAATTTCAAATGAACCTTAGTGTGTGTGTGTGTGTGTGTGTGTGAGAGAGAGAGAGAGAGAGAGAGAGAGAGAGAGCTAGAGAGAGAATAATTCGCTGCTCGAATACTTTCAGAGGTTGAAACATTGGCCTTCCTCCACGATTTCAAAGGAGTCAACATTATGTAGTCAGGCTTTTCATTCTAGAGTACAGCACGTCGCACTGAATGGACATTTTTCGATGATCAGTTAAACTACTTAGTGTGACTTATTGTATCACGCATTTGTTGATCTCACAAGACCATCACGTGACTGAGTGAGTGAATCTAACTGGAAGCAGTTTTTTGTGCACTGCTATGCAGTGTTAGTTACTCAAATGCACTTACCGAAACAGCTAACGTGGAAATAGAGTTATGATAAACAAATATAGTAATATTTTACGTCTTCGGTTGAGAAGACCAAACAAAATGTTAATATTTCCCAGTATTTGTTTGTTTTGCTCCGTCTCACTAACTCCAGCAAGAAATCAGACCTACCCCAAAATCATGTCTTTTATCAGCAAAAAAACAAAGGATATATAGGTTTCTCTCACATTCGCCCACTCGTTACGCACAATGCATTGGTCCGGCTGGTATGGACGACCACGCCTTGAGGCTTAAACAATGCTGACAGGACTCATCTCTCATCCATCAATCCATCCCACGGGCTGGCTGTCTTGTCACCCGAGATTGCGTTGTCTCAAGCCTTGGGCTTGAGCATCGGTATCGACTACCGACGCGACCCGGCTGTTCGCCAACAATGGGTTAACACATTACCTCATTGTCTTTTCGGTATAGGTGAAATGGATAAAATGCACCCAATACTCTGAGACAGGAAGTAGAGAAAGCTTTCAATTCTCTCAGTATTCTGAACCTAAAATCCTCCGACACATTGACAGCGCTTGTCTGCCGGTTCGTTTAATTCACCGTTGAACTCAAGAACAAACTCGGCAAAATTTGGACAAATCATTTTTCCGGGTAAAGTAGCGCTAAGAACGTGCGCAACACCCTAGGCGTATAATGTCACGATCCATGGAAGGCACTAGAATTGGTCGCATGTCTACCCTCATGTCGCTCACACCTAGTGAGAACTAGAGCCAACGCGATAGCTCCTTATACCATTGTCACTAGACTCTCCGAAAACATGTCTCCAGAATTCCACGTAATTCCACGTTAGAGGAATCAATTCCTGAAAACTGGATGCAAGGTACTCAGAGTTACAGGCTACCGTGTTTAAAGGTAATGCTCGACAAGGACATTGGATCGTAATTACTTCAAGGACCAAAAGAGATGTGTGCCGTCCATCATACTACCATTCATAACGTCCACATTGTAACGGTCATGCTGTGGGAAGCCATGTTGATGTTCGATTAATGTAAATGTTGGATCCCCATGAAACATTTACTGAGTTGGGCTCACGAAGTTTTCTGTGCTTTTTGTGACTTCAGATCGAACACGGATAACCTCCCGCGGAAGGTCACTGGTTCTCGCATACTACATGTTGGTCCCTGACAGACGTCGGCCACCAGAATTGAGAAACTTCTGTTTTCATCGGGCAGAACGGTTCTGTCTGAGATGTGTACGCTGGATGTTTTTTACAACCCACAGTGGTCAAAGTGATGCTACTGTTGCGATCCGTTTAAATCTCGACAGATCTTCAGATCATAATGTTACAGAGGCTGTTAGGCTGGTAAGAAAATCATGACTATGCAGTCAATCACGTCAACTGTAAGTAAGACCCTCTATCAGAAAAAAGCACATGACTGTTTTGAAAACAAAGTGGATCCTGTTGATGAATAAGCCGATCTAGACAGAACCGCTGCAGACAGAAAGATGATGCTTTTCAAGATGTCAGTCAAAGGAATAGAGACCGCAAGAATGGTGTGAGTAGAAGAATGAGCCCAACGCCCTTAGGTAAGCTGTTAATATGGAGCGGAAACGTGCGCGTTTTTATTTTTTGAAAATGTACTTACATTCTTGTCTAGGATTAACAATATTCCCGCCTCTGAATTTCGAAAACACGTTTGAATTGATAAACTGTATCGGTTATTTGACATTTACTGCAGCACTTGGGTGAAAGTGGAATACATACTTGTAAAAGCTTCTAATATTATTAGTGCTTACAGTTCAGGCTGACGGTTTCCGGATAGCTGTATCGATTAGCGCTGAGCTCTAAGCTACCGAACACGTCCCGAGGTCGAAAATGGTGGACAAGATAACATTGCTATTTTGGTGGTTAACCGTGAATAAGATGAACCCGGAATCATTGAAGAAGCGGTCGAAAACGATCAGCGGCAATATTCAAGGGCGTGGTGGGTTTCGGCCTGGTTAGTGAGATCCACTATGACTGATTTGTACTGTTCAAAATACTTGAACTGAAAGAACGTATCGAAATCGCTTCAAGCTGGAGCTACGCACACCGAAGTAGCAAGAAGGTGAATGCCGCAGAAATGTATGTTAGTTTTAATTAAAACTATATTTATACACGTATATATATATATATATATATATATATATATATATATATATATATATATGCATCAAAGATATCGATTGGTACATCTTAAGTCAACCAGCCACAGCTGACTTTCGTAGTATCTGGTCTCAATGATGCTGACGGGTTGACGGTTCTCATTCCATGTGGCCTCAAAGAAGCATCGTGCGGTATCCCGTGTGGTGAATGGCAGATCATTACAACCACCCTTTCTGAAGAATCTCTCGTCAATTTGACTAGCCTATCGTACTAATCTCCGAACTAAAACTAACGACTCTGGTGTGATTAGTACTCCTCGGCGGTTACCTCCGCTGGTGAAACAGGAAAGCTGTCAATTTCAATACGGCCATCGTCGGTACCTTCGCTCCTCAATTTGAAATGAATCCGGCTGAGATGGCATCAGTGCACGGACGCGTAATTCAGAACTGTAACATTCACCATACACTAACCATCTTGACTGGTGATGAGTCCGTGAGCTGACTGAAGTTCGTTGTCCCAGGAGAAGATGATGTCTCCTCACACGAGTGATGGCCTCAGTCATTTTGGGTGGAAGATAGTGAATGGGCTCCCTGTGGTGGTTGCTTTTACTACATTCCCGTGAGACAACAGAAATTGTCAATGAACATCAAGTCAGGCAAAGTCCTCAGGCGAGCTGATGCCAAAACACATTTCATACTGCGTTACAAGTTCTCTACTGCATTATTAGAACACGGGTGGCGTGCAACTGCACGCAGATGAGGACATCCGATTTCGTCGAGTAGGCTTTTCATATATATATATATATATATATATATATATATATATATATATATATATATATATATATATATATATAAACACTTCCCTTATTACGCTTCCTTGGTTCCCCGCAGAAATTGACTATGATTACGGGTAATGGCCCGATCAACGCTGCGGTGATGAAGCTAAGACCAATTCCACGACAACCTTCAAGAATTAATCAACCGTGTATATTCACTACAGGATATCGGAACGTTCACATCGGCGCTCTGGGTGAATTCACTCTGCACTTCCTGGGAGAATTTGACCACCGTCAACGCCCTCAACAGATTGGCCATCTGCTGCACTCTCTTGAAGCAGTCCATGGTAATAAAACTGCTGTTTCGACAACGGCACTCCTCTGCCCAATCTTCCTTGTACTTTGTGTTTGCATCAGTAGTGCACAGGTATGAAGATGAATTGGAAGAGGAGTACCGAGTGTGCGTACTTGATGAGCGGGAATAAATGTGAGATCGATTGCATGCTTCGGAGAAGCGTTTTCCATCCATCTTTATACAGTTTACTTTCAATAATCTAATTAGCGAGCACATCGTTGAGGTTCTCTAGGTTAGCTGTGACCAACCCACTAACAGCTACCCGGAAACCGCAGTTGTGATCCCTTAGGGGACTCTTCGAAGATGAGCATCCATTCAAACTCAGCAATCAAAAAATGAGATAACTGTGATGAAGGTAATTTTTGAACGTAAAACTTTATGAACCAATTGGCCCGATTTTGTCTTCTGAATCGATATCACTATTTCACGAAGCCATGGCAATCGGATTGCGTAACCCCGTTCTTTGAGCACGGAAGTCGCTGACGTGGTCAATCTGCTTTCGATGGGAATAATTGCCGTTCTTTATTGCAAATAGTCAATTCTTCATGCCCGTCCTTTGTGGTTGCCAGAGCCATTGTGCATTAGTTTCCTATTGATGGCGATTGACAGCAGAAGGCCGCATTTGTCCTTTTTCCGTATTGACCAGCTGAATAAAGGATATCCAGTGCTTTGAATATGAACGCAACCGGCCACATGCCAATGAGATCAGCTTTGTGGAAGCGGTTACGAAACACTGCGTTTGATTCTCAAATCTAAATGACTGTTGTCCAGTTCTTTGCGTTAGTTTATCAACCAGTTACTCTAGTGGAAGACAGTAATCTCCAATTTCGTCTGACTGGTTACAAAACCTGACCTACTGGGACCTGATGTGGTTCTCCACTCCAAGTCTCAGGTTCTAATTGTCGGTTGTCCCCGTGTCCGGACATTTGGTCACCGGACATTTGGTCGAATGGACATTTTGGTCGCCAGACATTTGGATGACTGAATTACGCTTTATTCATTTAAGTCTGTCAAATGTCACATCCTCAGAAATTGGGTTAGGTGTAGCCCGTCCCCTTGGCTATTCTCGGGATTTACGGGTAACACCTGGTAATCCAGAGTTATAAATGCATACATTGATCATCAATCGGTAAACGGAAGGGCTCGTGCTATGGTGTTATGGAAATGCGTCACAGTCAAATTATTTTGACCGTTATGATCTCATAACAGCTTCACACGGGAATTCCTAAAGACGAAGACTTAAAACTAAGGTCAGCTGAAATGATAGTGCGTTCTACCACGGTAGTGCCTGGTGAATCTGGAATTCAAGCCTTAGTCCTTTTTGAGGTGATAGACACTTGATCTACTTGACTACCTCAGTATGTGAACAAAATGTCTCACATTACCGACTACGTGCCGCAAGTAAAACAGGATTCATCACTGGCCTTGTCTCAACCAACCGGTTGCTACTTTTGAGAGACTCAGGTTGGTCTGGGCCATAATGGGAACATTATACAGACTGTGACATTTTGGAAGTACTACATTTCCAAGTTGAAAACCAATGAAAAAAGGTTTGGGACTGGGTTTCTGCGACCTTCTGAGAGTGTGACATTTGACAGACTTAAATGAATATAGCGTAATTCAATCATCCAAATGTCTGGCGACCAAAATCTCCATTCGACCAAATGTCCTGCAACCACGCGTCCATTCGACCAAATGTCCGGCAACGATAAGTCCGGGAGCCGGTTATCCCTAATAGGGCAGGGAGCCTTTGTTGCTATGGGGTATTTACCCCTTCCAATTCTTTCATGCTCAAACATGTAATGAAAAAAGTGGATCTCAAAAACGGTACAGTCTAGGGGGATTCAGATGTAGTCCAGCTACAGCAAACAACCAGTAACAGAATGACGAACGCTATTAGTTATATGTTGATTTTATCATCATAATAACCAAAAGCGGTTGGTAGTGTTAAGAATAAAATTACTGCGTGAACAATGAAAACTCTGTCGTTCAATCTCAGCTTACCGAAAGTAACTACACGCGGAAGTGTATATTGTTGTTTGATTTCGTGAAGTCCTCCTCTTTGGTGTGGTTTCCTGTGAGCTTCACGTTTGACTATCGGGGGAAGAAACATAGCATAGAGTCAAATTCCATGGGAAGGCTAAATCACATTCATTACTATTGATTACAAATTTGATTAGATTAGATTAAATTAAAATAATCTTCCCCACAGTCTTGCAGTACAACCTCTACGCTACTCGTGATAATTCTCAGAATCCAAAACGTCGCTGACTGGTATAACTGATAAAATGGGACATCTCGATCCAAACTAGGACGTTGTTACAGGGTAAAGTTCAAATGAGTCAATGAGGTTGCTAGGTGCCTATGCCTTGGTGTGTTGTCTGTCTGCTCGTTTCCCTACTGTTTGTCAAGAGTTTTGCTAAAATAACATGATGCTGATTGATTTCGAACTCTCGATTAAACAAGTTGATCGGGGATCAGGCGTTCAACAGTCATGTTAGCTTGGGCGGCTGCCCATGCGCTACCATTCTTGACCTCGTAATCTATCTGCACACAGTGACTCTCTATCTGTAGGCGTGAATAATGTCAGTCTGTGTACATGTAGGCGTTTGTGAATTTAGAATAGACAACAACGTCGAGAAATAGGATTTCCGTTTAACCATAATCACTTTGTATCTGATTGAATAAGGTGAATAAGAACCACACCGAAAAAACCCCGGCTATTTGTTCAGCCGGGAAGATCGGAATTTATGCTCCACAATTGTAGACATCGTAACTCGTAACCAAGAAATACGCGTTAAATTGAAGGGTGGAAAACAGTACCATTCTTCCTAATGCCATTTAGAATATTGAACAAGTAAGCCACTTCTCGAAAAACCAATCAGCAAATAGTGTGCTTGTTGTGTCCCGGGTTCAGTCGGCAGAAGAAAGGCGCTCTCGTGAGAGTAAACGTGTATCCTGTGACAAGGTACGGTAAGCTCCAGTACAAGCGAGTCAATGAAAACGCAAACAAGTATGCATGTGCGTGAGTCAGTGATGTATGTAATCGGAAGTGTAAGACAACTGTACAATCGGACTAATCCGTGCAAGGTCGTGCAACACGTGATACGATCTGATTGGTCAGTGCTGTCCGAGATGAAGCACGACAAACGTCAACTGTGTACGTCTGTGCACGATTGCAGGTGTGCGTCCATGACTGCACGAAGTGTAGACCATGCGTGTGAGTTTGTACACGACTCTACGAGCCAAACCCGACAATAGCATAGTATGGTCATCTGCTCGTAATTCTTACTTCACTTTCCACCCCCCCCCCCCCCCCCCCTCTGAATATACTGTAGTGCTGAGGCTCCATACCGTCATTTCGGAATATTTCAAACAAGCTCAACACGTACTTTTATATGACACGGCTTTCCGTTGGCGAGCGGAAGTCACGATATTTATTATGAATGTTAGGCAAACACTTATAAATATGTACCTTCTAGTTTGACAGTTCACATGAGTTCTTTTGAGTTTACGTGGTGCTGGCAAAAGAAAAGACTGTATGGCGTACAATCGGAATGTGAGAATCATCGAGGTCACGCAACAAGAATATCACGCATTTTGGTCTTTCAAGACGGACAGTGAGCAGATGGATCGATTGTTTCAAAAGTACAGGGGATTTCTGAGGACGCCCAGGGAGGAGGAGACCACGCAGTGATGCTATGGCTGTCAGACGTTTATTTGGGGATATCGAATCTAATCGGTCCTGTTGAGCAGTTGTGGTCGACACCCTATCACGCTGTCCGGCCTCCATCCGGACGGTGTCTCTTCGATTCAACAAATATGGATCTCGATCAAGAAAGCCTATTACTGTCGTCCTATTGACCAAACATCACCGAAAGTTGCGTTTGGAGTGGGCAATGAGAAGAGACGAACAATGGGAATCGGTCATAGGGACCGATAAAACAGCATTTCCGTTTTTCAAGCATGACCGTCGAAGACGTGTTTGGGAAAGTTGTGACAGCAATAATACAACAAAATGGAGGTCCCATTCACGTCTGAGAAGCTATCTGGTGGGAAGGTCGGGGGGAGCTAGTATTGTTGGATGGCATCATCGGTCGTCAAGCTTATCTAGAAGTGCCGATCCGACACATCTTGCCAATGTTGAGCACAACTAAAGTGAATTTTCAGGATGACAAAGAGCCTGCAGATAGCTCCCTTATTGTATGCGAGTTTGACGAGCACCACGTTACTTATCTCCTCCCGTATAAGTATCTATCGCAACTCTACAGTGCCTTGTTTACCACGTCCTGGTTGACAGCATGAATTTCACAGGGGAATTTCGCGTCAACCTCGGTGGTTGAACCAGTTTTTTTCTGCAGTATTTAATTTTATGCTTACTTCGAAGTGACAATGGTCAGTTTCCTTCCATTTGGGCCGAAATGTGAGTCTGGTAACTTGCTGAAATCTTCAGTACAATATAATACAAGACAAAGATGGTCCTGTGACCACCCGGATCACTCAGTCACAATTCAGTCAAATTTTGTGGGATGAGCCTGGAAGAAAATTGGATCCGAGGCGGCAATTCAAACCTTTAGGGGAGTTGAAGACTGCCTCCTATTTGTGCATGCACGCGAGTAACAAAAAGTACATAGACTGAGAACTAAAATGTTTTTTTTATTTTTAGATTATTCCTAGAGAATGGGAGTGGTTTACTGACAACTGGGAATGCGAAAACCGTAGAACTGAATGCGAGAAAGTCGAGATTGAATGTACTGATGACAGCCATAACGGTATTCTCGAATACCTAGCGTACACGATCAGAGTGAAGACTCTCTTTGTCGAAATGAATCCGAATTTGCGCACATCTATTTCCTATTTCCATCCCCACGTGGCTTTCAAAGCAGACTGCTTATAAGTCATGTATGAGCCCATGTTAAACCGAAGGCGGTAATGTGAGAATTTTGTAAAATAAATACGTAGATTCAGCCCTAGTACATGTCACTGAAGTTCGACAGAATCTGAGGCAAAACGCAGTTCTACGGAAACGACTGTTGTCAACCAAAGTGTTTTGATCTTCACTGATATCAGATTTGTGTACAATTTTGGTAGGACCCGTTTGCTCTTCAGGTATTGTCGAAACTCTCTAGAAATCTGGTTTTTTCGAAAAAATTAATTTCCAACATACAAGGTTTCACTCTCGTACAATTTTCCAGGTTACATGGGCAGCTTGAGATAACTTACTCCTTACAAACAAGGAATAAATTCCTTATCTCACTCAAATCGTGATTTGTACCAGAAACTCGTGAACATTAAATCATCCAATTTTACAGTAGTTTTGTCACTGTAAAATTTTATAAGAAATGGATAGACTTATGCACGCCTAAGAGATGGACAGCCTCGCGTGGGAAATGACCTGGAGCATCATTCTACCACAAGATGGTTTTCCTAGAGTAACCTCTAGTCTGACAGACAAGAAACTTTCATCACTTGAGCGCGGCGAGTTCGGTTAATAACGCTCCGTTGACAGGGTTGATCGTAATTTTTCGCAACCCATATCAGTCGGCGTGGGGATCTTCGCAACCTCAGATTCACTGAAGCGAGTTTCTTTGGAGCTTTCTTTTTATGACTGCGTATTTATGGGCCTTCTCTACTTCACCACAGTTTGTTCAAAGTAAGTAGATGGTCAGAATGATTTTGCAATGCGATCTCGATATTTTCGTGCTTTCAACTTCTAGCCACCTTTGTTATTCGTATAAAACTGACTTCCGATTGCCTGAAGGCTAAAGCAACGTAATTCTCTCCCCCCCCCCAGTCCCTTGTTTGCAAAGAAGTCTTCATCAAATCTTCTCCCAGTTTAAGTTGTTAATTTTATCCCAATGAAGCTAACATCACTATCCAAGTCGGATATGCTGATTTGTTTAACACCACATCTTGCTATGACACCATTTTTTGCGCGAAAAGTGAAGAAAAAAAACATGCTGTCATGCACAAGAAGAATAGGAAATACATTTATCACAAGAACAAGTGTTCAATGGGTTTACACAAATTCATTCCACTGCTCTCTAATAAAATAGCGGAATTTTTCGGTTTTCGGTAAATATTTCCTCAGCATTGCAAAAACAGAATGGAGATTTTAAGGGCTGCGCTCATCTGACCTTGAAATCCAGTTCACTCAGTCGAAATAAACCAAAGGTTTCCTCCGGTGAGGCTACCATTCACCGTGAATTTGAAGCTGAACTGGTAGACAAATACCACTAGGGAAACCGAAACGTTTAGCTCCCGTGGTGAATTTGAATAAGCAGCTCAGAAAAAAAAAGCACTACGATAGGAATCACTTCGTTTTCATACTACATTTATTTTTCCTGCTGAATTTTATACATACACGACCGGTGAGAGCATACTAAAGCAGTGCTTGTTTTCTGAATTGTTTATTCAAAATACTATTCTCCTTATATGCTCTCTTCGTTTTTGCTTCTCTCCATCGGACAGAAACAGCACGCAATCTAGAGGAAGGAGACCCTTCTAGTGGGATCAGGGTTTATAACTCAGTGACAAAAACTGCTCACGGTAGTGTGAGGGAATGTGTCACTCCATTGTTGGCGGGTAGCCAAATCACGTTGGCAGTCGGCACTGGTGCTGTACCAAGCCCAAGGCTTGAGACAACGCAATCCCGAGTGAAAAGACAGCCAATCGGTGGGATGGATCGGTAGATGAGATATGAGTCCCGTCAGCATTGTTTAAGCCTCAAGGCGTGGTCGCCCACACCAGTCGGACCAATGCATTGTGCGTAACGAGTGGGCGAGTGTGAGAGAAACCTATATATCCTTTGTTTTTTTGCTGATAAAAGACATGATTTTGAGGTGGGTCTGATTTCTTGCTGGAGTTAGTGGGACGGAACAAAACAGGTAGATTTTACCTTCGTCGGTTTAGCACTAAACCATATTTACCATTTACCGAATTTCGGACTTCTGAACTTCAGACTAATTTATCATGATGGCCAAGGTCACACAACTTCGATCGTTAACGGATCGCAGCAGAACTAACGTGACTGAGATCAGGTTCCATATAATTCTTTATTCCAGTCTTGTGTTACGAGAAACTGCAGAAAGTTCGGGGAAAATAATTAATTACGTAGAGGGAAGTTCGTCTAGCGAATTTCGACAACACCAACATGAACCAGTTGGTAGGCTCTCTCGAAACGCATTTAGCTGTCATCGTGAAAGCTCGGTAGATGTCTCCTTATGATCTGCCAAAGTCGCACTTGGTCTTCCATTGAACCGAAAGCCCAGAAACGAGACTAATTAGATACACAATGTCTGGGAGTCGCTAAAACCTCCCTGAAAAAATCTACAAATTTGTTTGAACATGGCTAAATTAACCGTGTGACAGTTGGAAAAATCGGTCCGGTCTAGTTATGAAAGAACCTCAGTCAGTCAGTGCCCATCAAGACAACCATTCTACTGGAGGAGCACCTTCGAGATTATCTCATTTCGCATTCAATAGCATGTCGATCTTTCATACCAATCGATGATCATCAGATGTGCTATGCTGTTGTCCTCTGATGTGCGCTAGCGGGCTGGTGCGATAGCAGTTGCCTCGAGGATCGATTGCTCAGGCCAAATTGAATCGCAAAGGCCCACAGCACACATAACAACCTTTATGAAGGCACTTGTCTGCAACTCAGCTCTGTTCAAGACATACAAACGGTTTGAGTGTAAAGCAATCAGTCAGTCGGGCCAAGTGCGCACCAAGTCACTCTCACTAGCAAGGAAAGCAGGGTACGGCACCTCGGATGAAACCACTTTGTACATCCCCAGAGTACGAACTCCCATCACTAGCTAGCACCATTTCGATCGTGAGGTAAGTGCGAGCATTGGTAAGTGATCAGACAAACGAAACTCGAGACTAAACGGACTATGAAGTCTTTTAGTCGTATTCTGCCAAATTTTTGGTGCTTCATTTCGCAATTGTGAAGTATGCAGACCCACAAGAATGTGCACCATACAAACACCTGCAGTTTGTTTGCAGAAGGCAAAAATCTATACTTTTATGCATGACATCTGTAAAGTGTAGAAGTGTTGATAGTTGAACCGTCGTTTAACCCCGAGTTCGGTATTAAAACGAGACTTTCGGTTTTGACACTCGAAAGGCTCATGACCGACGGAACTGGTTCTACAGGCCATGGCAATGCTTGAATAAATCAATAATCTGATCGAAATGTGGGATTGGCATTATTTCTAACTCACTGCTCAGTGTGTGTGTGTGTGAGAGAGAGAGAGAGAGAGAGAGAGAGGGAAGGAGAGAGTGAGTGGGTGAGTGGGAGAGAGAGAGAGAGGGAATCGAAGCCCATAACAGTGGTTATTTTGAAATTTGAGCCACTAACTAGCGGTGGTAGGAAGAGAGATTTTTCAAAAGAAAGCATGAGAGCATACCACCAGCCTCGTGTGCCATGCTGGTAAAATGAATATTCGTTGTACTGTACTATAATATGCGGTACTATGTTGAAATATGCTATACCATATTATACTATACTGCTGTAGTGATCTGGATGCCTCCGCATGCGACCCGGTGCGTCATAACTTCTTTTTCAGGATTCATCCAGTCAGGTGAAGCTGTACCTTGACAATCAGCTCGTCCAGATACGGCAAGGTTGCTTTGTGATTGGTCAGTGCGTCACCTGCTATTACCTACGAGGTTGCACCAAGTAATGATGACAAAACTCATGCTCATGATTCTCGTCTTATTAGTCCTTGTTTCGCGTAGTCCGAGTACAGGTCATTCCATTGTCGCATTTGGCCGGGTAGATTCAATTCCCACAAATGTACTATACTATAGTTTGCTATACAATAACATGCTATATTATATATATATATATATATATATATATATATATATATATATATATATATATATATATAATTGTATCCATCGTACCACTCGTACGTAATGAGATAGCTCATACCCAGACTATGCACACTGGGAGAAACACAAGAAAAGAAAAGAAGAGCAAGAATGTATTCTGTCACATTTGATTGGTACTAACTCGTTTATATACAAAAGAAGGTATACACTTATTAGCAGATAAAGCAAAGCGATTTCGCTGTATCTGCCCAATCTAACAGTCACGGTCCAGCTTCACCTGTTAGGTTAAATACTGGAAATAGTTGCACGCACTGCACCGCGTGTGAAGGCATTCAAGTCACTTCAGCTATACTATACTTACCATACTATACTGTATTATTAGTCGTTATTTTCGTCTACGTGTGCAGTATACCAAATAAACTTCTGAAGATAAATGCTATATATAACACGTACGTTTTGACTTCGTTTTATCAGGCGTTTATGATTGTTCTTTTCTGATGCTATAAACACACATCACAGACAGTGAAATTGTCACTGAGCTATTTTCAGATTGATTCTGATTCACTGTTGGCAGCCAAAAGCAAACTGCTGAGGACAGAAGTACTTCCGTTCTGCACTTTAATTTCTATTGACGTCCATCTGAGCTGTCGTACGATTCCACGTTTAGTTTAATACACCTAGTAAATACCACGGGTGACTTTCCTGATGCGGCTATTTGCGCAACACACACACACACACACACACACACACACACACACACACACACACTGGTTATTTTTAGAACTTTAAAATTAGCACCGCTTGTTGATTAGCACAAATCGATAGTTGATGATGACTTCAAACAGACACAATCGACTTTCTTAGGTTGCTATCCACACAAACATGCGGATGTAGGAATCTTATTTGCACTACAGTAATAGGAGGAAGCGAATAGCATCACATCATCATCATTAGACAGGTCTTGAGCCATCAAACAATGTTCCATAGATTCTGCTCAACCATTCTCTCACTTTTGTGACTGATAATAGTCAAGTAGATCACAGGTCATAAAGTCTGAGGGAGGGAACACGAATTTCACCGCCCCTGAACAATTTCGGTAGAAGAAAGTGATTCACTGTCGTTCGACCTATTGTGGCCCTCTGTGTATCTTTAAACCCCGTGTCAGAATCATATAGGTGTCAGCTCTCC